>CM048845.1:45034532-50374532 GCA_026545225.1 Cornus controversa
TATGAACTACATCCCTCAACAAAAGGACTTCTTGATGAGCACAGAATGCACAAACATTAAGATAAATCATGAATTTTGTAGTAGTTTGAAAGACAAATTATTTCAATGTCTTTAGGATCGAAATCTCTTGATAACACCTTTCATTCTTCTAGTAGAATCTTTGGAACAACATCATCTTGGGCCAAAAGTAAAAATGATCTTTAGTTTGCCTAGACTATGTCTCGTAGTTTTTCCCGTTTGGAATTTTCATTTAAAAAATCTGTGTTTATTGTTTTACTGCTTTAATTGGTTATTACATGCTTCGATGATGGATTGAGTGTCTTTTTTAGTTTTCTGTTATGAATTGAACTTAAATTTCTGTTAAGTTAGTTAAATTCAAAAAGCAGTTAAAATTACAAGATTTCACAAGTCCAAGATATGTGAGCTGCAACCCTCAATAAAAGGACTTCTTGATGAACACAGAATGCACAAACATTAAAATAAATCATGAATTTTGTAGTAGTTTGAAAGACAAATTATTTCAATGTCTTTAGGATTGAAACCTCTTGATAACACCTTTCATTCTTCTAGTAGAATCTTTGGAACAACATCATCTTGGGCCAAAAGTAAAAATGATCTTCAGTTTGCCTAGACTACGCGTCTCGTAGTTTTTCCCGTTTGGATTTTTCATTTAAAAAATCTGTGTTTATTGTTTTGCTGCTTTAATTGGTTATTGCATGCTTCAATGATGGATTGAGTGTCTGTTTTAGTTTTCTGTTATGAATTGAACTTAAATTTCTGTTGAGTTAGTTAAATTCAAAAAGCAGTTAAAATTTGTTAACCAATCTAATAGGCCTATTCACACATCTGCTTGGATCATGGCCTTGCACAAATTCTTATTAGAGCCTCGGGTTCCAGTTGTACGAACTTTCAATCGGTATTAGAGCGGGTTGCTTTAATTTGCTGAGTAGATCATGGAAGGCCTTAAGGCAGTTCCATAACCTGTTCCCTTCGAAGGGTCTAACTGTAGTTACTGGAAAGCGAACATAAGAGCTTTCTTTATGGACCAAAGAGTTTGGCTAGCTGTAGAAAACGTTTGGGCTCCTACTAGAGAAGGAAATCTAGGAATCCAAAAACCAATGTTGGATTGGACTAAAGGGGCATTAGCTGAGTCTAATTACAACTCTTAAGGCTTTGGATGCTGTATTTACTGATATCAATCCTACCGAATTTGGTAGAATTGTGAAATTTTCTTCTACTAGAAGCTTGGGAGATTCTAAAAATGGTGCATGAAGGTATCAATCTCGTAATATCTCTAAAATATGAATGCAGACCACAAAATTTGAAAACCTTAGAATGAATGGAAACAAAACTTTTGATGTATTCTACACAAAAGTTAATGATATTGTGGTTGGAGAATATCATTATTGTGTGATTTAAGCCTTGATAGAATATTTGATTAGAGTGATTCATGGGAGTGATTTTAGGAATCCTCCATCAATATTTTTTTCATATTTATTACATATATATTCTTTCACCTTTAAATAGAGGTGATCATTGTAAACAAAAATAAGAGAGAATACAATGAAAGAGATGTAGCCCTTTGGGCTTTGTGTGCCGTGGACGTAAGACGTAGTGGCCGAATCACGTTATATTCTTGTGTTATTCATGCTTAATTTCTCTCTTCAATTTTATTTATTTTTCTCAACATGGTATCAGAGTAGGTTTATCATATCCTACTCTAAACTCGTCTTGAATTTTCGGATCAACTCATCTCGAATATCAGGATCAACTTGTCTCGGATTTTCGGATCAACTCTTCTCGAATCTCGGAGTTGGACACTTAAGTTAAAATTTCTGTGTACCAACTTAAGCGGGGGTGTTTGAGAATATCATAATTGAGTGATTTAAGTCTTGATTGAATATTTGATTGGAGTGATTCATTGGAGTGATTTTAGGAATCATCCATCAATATATTTTTCATATTTATCACATGTGTATCCCTTCACCTATAAATAGAGGTGATCATTGTAAATAAAGACAAAATATAATGAAAGAAATGTAGCCCTTTGGGCTTTGTGTGTCGTGGACGTAGGCCGTAGTGGCCAAACCATGTTATATTGTTGTGTTGTTCATGCTTAATTTCTCTCTTCAATTTTATTTCTTTTTCTCAACATGGTATCAAAGCAGGTTTATCATATCCTACTTTAAACTCGTATCGGATCTTCGGATCAACTCGTGTCGAATCGTCGGATCAACTCGTCTCGAATCTCCGGTAACTTTGTATTTAGTTTCAAGTTGGACACTTGAGTTAAAATCTCCGTGTATCAACTTGAGCGGGGGTGTTGGAAAATATCATTATTGAGTGATTTAAGCCTTGATAGAATATTTGATTGGAGTGATTCATGAGAGTGATTTTTGGGATCCTCCATAAATATATTTTTGATATTTATCACATGTGTATCCATTCACCTATAAATAGAGGTGATCATTGTAAATAAAGATAAGAGAGAATACAATGAAAGAGATGTAACCCTTTGGGCTTTTGTGTGCCGTGGATGTAGGACGTAGTGGCCGAACTACGTTATATTCTTGTGTTTATTATTAATTTCTCTCTTCAATTTTATTTCTTTGTCAATAGTAGTTTTGTCCTAGGTGAAGTTATTCTTGAAAATAGAGTTATTCGGAAAATTATTAGGTCTCCACCTCAAAGATTTCAAACTAAGGTCATAACCATAGAGGAGAGCAAAGACGTAGATAAAATTAAAGTAGTTGATCTCTTGGGTTGGTTACAAACTTATGAGTTGCTTCCCTCCTCCTAAAAAGAATAGAGAATTAGCTCTGAAAGCAATTGAGGAAGAGTCTAGCAAAAACTTGAGTAGTGAGACTGAGGCAGAGATAGCCTACTCACTAGAAGTCAAAATTTAATGCTAAATCTAGTAAGAAAGGAAACTTTTGGACAGGGAAGTGAGTAAGAAAGATAAGAAGAAATGATCTAAAGAAGTCACCTGCTTGTCACGCCCCGCAGTTGGAAGCTATGCCACACAGGCGCCACACGCGCGTGCGGCAAGATGATGACATGGGGGTCTGCATGGCAGGAAGCTTCTGGAACATTCTAGACTTCTCTACACAAGTGTGGGCTCTTTTGGAATTCTCTAGAATTGTGTGGAACTCTTTAGACTTGTGTGGAATTCTCTAGCATTCTCTAGAACTCTCTAGATTTGTATGGAGTATTCTAGAATTGTATAGGACACTCTAGAATTGTATAGAACTCTCTAGAGATGTCTAGCATTGTAGAGATATTTCTATGGAGTTTTCTAGAAATCCATTCTAGAATTCTCCTAACCATTAGATTGTTGACACTTGTACATATCTTAGCCATTCATTGCAAGGCCAAGTGCCTATATAAGGAGATGGGAGTTCATTTGCTCCTCACCAAGCTACCAAGCTTTGTAAGAGTTCTCAAGTGCAATACAAGTTCTCTACATTCTCTCAAATTTTCTATTGCTCACTTTGCCTAACTTCTCTTCCTTCACTTGTCTAGCCTGAGTCTTTACTAAGCTAGCCATTCGGGGAGGCTGACTTAGCACTTCAAGGGCGCTTGAAAGTGTTTAAGGCCGTACGGGTGTTTGGAAATCACCAAATCCGTGACAGTTGGTATCAGAGCAAGGTTGCGAGGCGTCGCAATACTTGTATAGAGGAAGATATGGCGGAATCTCACATTACTACCTACGATGAGCAAGAACGTGGTAGGGAGGAGCAACGCTTTCACACGGATGCGAAACAACGGGTTAGGTCAAAGGATATCATTGCGGGCTTTGACGCAAGGTTGGCGAAGGTGGAGACTTCCATAACCAACCTAGGCACAAGGATGGAGGATGCTCACCAGCGCATCAAAGGGCTGGAGTTGGAGGACGCTGAGATCCATGAGGTCATGAATGTGTCCTTAAATTCCCTAAATGGTGACTTTCGGAGGGAGATCCAGGTGCTTCACGGCTTGCCAACCTATGTGTTCATATAGACTAGGAACTTGGCACCATCCGTGAGCACGTGGAGGAAGTGCAATCGGATTTAACACTATGTAAACAGGTAGTTACGTTCGGCACGGTTGCTACGAGGGAGGCAACACCACGAATTGATGTTCTGAAGCCTAAGAGCTATGCTGGGGTAAGGAATGCTCGTGAGTTGGAGAACTTCCTATGGGGCATGGAGCAATACTTTGAGGCTACGGGCATGGTGGAAGAGGCCACGAAGATACGTACGACGACCGTGTACCTCACCGACACGACCATGCTATGGTGGAGACGGAAGCGTGGTGACATTGACAAAGGTATAGTCTTTGTCGATACTTCGGATGATTTTAAGAGAGAAATTAAAAAGCAATTCTATCATGAGAATGCCGAGGAGGAAGCTAGAGGTCAACTTCGATGGCTCAAACAAATGGGGTCAATCTGGGACTATGTCAAGGAGTTCACTACACTCACACTCGAAATCCCGGACTTGTCCGACAAAGATTCTCTCTTTTTCTTCATGGATGGCTTGCACCCTTGGGCTAAGACGGAGTTGAGGCGACGTGGGGTTCAAGACCTTGCTACAACTATTGCGGAGGTGGAGGCGGAGTCTTTCATCAACTTTAGCACCAAGAAAGACCCCTCCAAGCCCAAGGACAAGGATAAGAAGCATGGTCATGGCAAAGGTGGGGGAGACAAATGTGCTGGGCAAAACAAGGAATGGACCCGTGGGCCAAGCAATGGTGGCAAGAGGGGAAAGATGGCAAGAAGATGTCAGCATCCAAGCCCAAGAACAATTGCTTCCTATGTGATGGGCCACATTGGGTGAAGGATTGTTCCAGAAAGAAGACCCTCAATGTCATGACTAGCCAGTAAAAGGAGCAACAAGAGGAGGCGCAGATGGGGTCACTACAAATCCTCAATGCCACCAAGGCTAAGACGGAGATCCCCAAAGCGGCAGCTAAGGGGTTGATGTTTGTGGAAGCAAGCATTAATGGGATGCCCACTCGAGCATTGGTGGACATGGGGGAATCCCATAACTTTGTGAGCACGGAGGAGGCCAAGAGGCTGGGCCTAAAGTATAGCAAAGAAGGGGGCTCCATGAAGGCAGTCAACTCGACAGCCAAACCTATCCATGGCATGGCACGTAACGCCAAGGCTAGCATTGGAGAGTGGGGCGGCAACATTGATCTATCAGTGGTGTCTATGAACGACTTTCAACTCGTCCTTAGAATGGAGTTCTTAGACAAGGTAAAAGCTTTTCCCATTCCTTTTGCTAACACTGTGTATCCTGGAAGGTAGCACAACATGCATGGTGCTGGTGGAGCGAATTGCTAAGATCGAGAAGCAAGCATTATCGGCCATGCAGTTCAAGAAGGGCTTCAGGAGGAAGGAAACTAGCTATCTTGCAATGCTACGAGAGGCGCCCGATGATGAGCTAGTCCCTCCCCCACAAGAAGAGGTGCCTACGGAGATTCAGGCGGTCCTAGCAGAGTACAAGGACGTGATGCCAAAGGAGCTGCCCAAGAGGCTTCCGCCTAGGAGGGAGGTGGATCATAAGATTGAGCTGGAATCGGGTGCTAAACCCCTGTCTTGGCCCCATATCAAATGGCACCCCAGAGTTGGAAGAGTTGCGGAGGCAACTAAAGGAGTTGTTGGATGTGGGCTACATCCGACCCTCTAAAGCTCCCTATGGTGCACCGGTGTTGTTTCAGCTGAAGAAGGATGGGTCCTTGCGCATGTGCATAGACTACCGGGCACTCAACAAGGTGACTATCCAGAACAAGTACCCTATACCTCTCATTGCAGACTTGTTCGATTAGCTTGGTGGGGCGCGATACTTCACTAAGCTTGACTTGCACTCAGGGTACTACCAAGTAAGGATTGCAGATGGGGATGAGCCCAAGACTATGTGCATGACGTGGTATGGCTCCTACGAGTTTCTTGTTATACCCTTTGGTCTCACTAATGCCCTTGCTACCCCATCCATACTTGGATCGGTTCGTCATAGTCTACTTAGATGACATAGTGGTGTATAGTACCACAAAGATCACGTGGAATATTTGAGGAAGGTCTTTCAAGTGTTGCGGGAAAATGATTTGTATGTCAAAATGGAGAAGTGATTGTTTGCCCAAGAGGAGGTGTTATTCCTAGGACATAAGATAAGGGATGGGAAACTTATGGACGAGGCAAAGGTGACGACCATCCAAGATTGGGAGCCACCTACCACAGTGACGGAGTTACAATCTTTTCTCAGGCTTGTCAACTACTACCGCCGCTTTATCAAGGGCTACTCGGCACAAGCAGCCCCATTGACGGATCTATTAAAGAAGAATCGCACTTGGAGTTGGATAGATTTGTGCCAGGGGGCATTTGATGACTTAAACAAGGCAGTCACGGAGGAGCCTGTGTTGTGCCTACCTGACCACTCCAAGCCCTACAAGGTGCATATGGATGACTCAAACTTTGCTATTGGGGGCGTATTAATGCAGGAGGAACACCCCATATCTTATGAGAATCGGAAGCTCAATGACACCTAACGGCACTACACTGCAAGAGAAGGAGATGACAGTGTTTATTCATTGCCTACATGCATAGAGGCACCACTTGCTCGGTGCGCAGTTCGTCATTAAGACGGACAACGTGGCCACTAGTTACTTCCAAACTCAGAAGAAGCTCAGCCCAAAGCAGGCACGGTGGCAAGACTTTTTTGGCTGAGTTCACTTATTACTTCGAGTATAAGCCGGGCAAGGTCAACGTGGTGGTAGATGCACTTAGCAGAAAGGCTGAGCTCGCAGCTATTAGTCGACCCAACACCCTCTAGTGGATCGGATCAAAGAGGGATTGCAGCATGACCCTCTAGCCAAGAACCTCATACAATTGGCTAAGGAAGGGAAGACTCAACGGTTCTGGCTTAAGGGGGATCTACTTCTCACTACGGGGGACTGACTCTTTGTCCCTAAGTGGGACAACTTGCAGAAGGAACTTATCAAGGAGTGTCATGACACGAAGTGGGTAGGCCACCCAGGCATGAAGAGGACATTTGCACTCCTAGATGACTCATATTATTGGCCCCGGATGCGGGACGACGTGGAAGCATATGTGAGGACTTTTCTTGTGTGCCAGCAGGACAAAGTGGAGCAACATCATCCCGTAGGCTTATTAGAGCCTCTGCCTATCCCAGAGAAACCATAGGAGAGTGTCTCTATGGACTTCATCTCTGCACTGCCCAAGTCAGAGGGATGCGGGAGTATCATTGTGGTGGTTGATCGATTCAGCAAGTATGCTTCTTTTATACCCGCACCAACGGATTGCACGATTGAGAGGGCGGCAGAGTTATTTGTTGATCACATGGTGACGTATTGAGGAGTTTCGTAGAACATTGTCAGTGATTGAGACCCGCGCTTCACGGGTTGATTTTGGATGGGGCTCTTCAAGAAGATGGGGATGGACTTGAACTTCTCTACGAGTTTCCACCCCCAGTTAGATGGAAAGACGAAGCGTATCAATGCTCTATTGGAGCTATACTTGGGGCACTATGTGAGTGCCAACCAAAAGGACTGGACCAAACTCCTTGGTGTGGCGCAGTTTTCCTACAACTTGTAGCGGAGTGAGGCTACCAATCAAAGTCCTTTCAAAGTTGTTACTAGACGACGACCAATGACACCCAATGCCATTGCTTCTAGTTGCGATGGAAAGAGTCCGGTGGCCTACAAGTTTGCTAAGAGGTGGCGTGAGCAAACCGACTTAGTAAGGGCATACCTTGACAAGGCAGCTAAGAAGATGAATAAGTGGGCCGACAAAAAGAGGAGACAGGTGGAGTTCATGGAGGGAGACATGGTGATGGTGAAGTTACTACCACAACAATTCAAGTCACTACGAGGAGTGCACAAGGGGTTAGTACGATTGTACGAAGGCCCATTCCCAGTTGCCAAACGGGTGGGTGAAGTCTCCTACCAAGTGCAACTTCCACCCAAGATGAAGATCCATTTAGTCTTCCATGCTAGAATGCTAAAACCATATCACGGAGACACGGAGGATCCTAGCTGAGGGGTATCACAATAGGCATCCACCGCCGTGGTCACATCTTATGATAAGGAGGTTGAGTGTATACTTGCAGACCGTGAAATGAAAAAAAGAGGCGTGCCCAGATTCAAAGAATACTTGGTAAAGTGGAAGAACTTGCCAAATAGCGAAGCAAGCTGGGAGAGCGAGGATGCATTATGGCAGTTTGCAGAGCACATACGGCGGTTCAAGGAAGAGAGTGCGACGAGGGCGTCGCGAGCTTAGGTGGGGGAGAATGTCACGCCTCGCAGTTGGAAGTTATGCCACACAGGCACCACGCACGCGTGCAGCAAGATGATGACATGGGGATCTGCATGGCAGGAAGCTTCCGGAACATTCTAGACTTCTCTACACAAGTGTGGACTCTTTTGAAATTCTCTAGAATTGTGTGGAACACTCTAAACTTGTGTGGAATTCTCTATCATTTTCTAGAACTCTCTAGATTTGTATGAAGTATTCTAGAATTGTATAGGACACTCTAGAATTGTATAGAACTCTCTGAGATGTCTAGCATTATAGAGATATTTCTATGGAGCTTTCTAGAAATCCATTCTAGAATTCTCCTAACCATTAGATTGTTGACACTTGTACATATCTTAGCCATTCATTGCAAGGTCAAGTGCAATACAAGTTCTCTACATTCTCTCAATCTTTCTCTTGCTCACTTTGCCTAACTTCTCTTCCTTCACTTGTGTAGCCTTAGTCTTTACTAAGCTAGCCATTCGGGGAGGCTGACTTAGTACTTCAAGGGCGCTTGAAAGTGTCTAAGGCCGCACGGGTGCTTGGAAATCACCAAGTTTGTGACATACTGTTGGAATTGTGGAGAGAAAGGACATGGTCTAACTATGCCCTTATGATGATCCGGACATTCTCCAACAGGTTGTGATGGTGTGATGCATTTGTTAATTGGCTACCATCTAATTTTCCCATCATGGGGATTTGTTGTGCCAAGTACCAGCCTTTTGTCTTCTGTTTTTGATTTAAATAAGTTGAGGTATTATTCTCCCTACTTCCTCTTACTTGATGTTTTTATTTATATTTCTTTCTTTTGGGGGTGTTAACATAGTTATATTAAACCTCAATTATGTATATGTACTTCTAAAAAAACTTGGTTCTTTTATAGTCAGAAGTATCCCCTTATCTCCATTCATTTACATATTTTGTTGGTCAATAGATGTCCTTGATCAATCTTTCATTTGCTCTTTCTTATTTATATGAATTATAGCTACTTAGTTTTTTCAAAAATAAATTCATCAATTCTTGATATTGAAAATTAAGTATTAACTATTAACATCTGCAATTTCTGTTCTTGCCTATGACTCTTCAATTTTCTCTTTTCCTTTGTTTAGTCCTTCCAAGTGCGTAATATTTGTGCTCGTTTCAAAATTAGTTTTCATGACTTTTTGTAATTTTTATTGTTAATTGACTAACTACAATAAGATATACTTGTTTGGACTATTGGTTTCTGATTCATGTCTCATTTGTTGTGGTCTATGACAATCACAGTTGGATGTAAAAGCTGCCAAGAAGGCCATACTTGATGGTATGTTTATCTTTCTGCGCTCATCTTGACTGTAGTTTATATCAAAAATAAATAGGATTTCTTTGAGTATATATTTAACATTTTTTTCTTGTTCTGGAGGCTCATTTGTTTTCTTATAATTTAGGTTTTCGGAGAACTGATGAGTCTCTTCTCCAAGAAAGTGCTGCAGGTAATATGACAATCACCTTTCTCAAGTTAAATCATTTAATAAAATACTATTACATTAATAATTTTACACATTGTGTAAGTAGTTTATCTAATGTTATCGTTTTAAATTGTATCCTTTACTGCCAATGCTTAATGGTTAGGGTAAGAAACAATAGAATACAAAGATGATGGAAATGAGATCATACTATTGTGTATTCCGACACCACAATATCAATTAAACCACCGAATCTCCACTCAATTCCACATGCCTTAATCCCAACTACTTGGGTTAGCTATTAAACTACTCCATATGAATCTTGGGAACAACTATGCCCCGGTCTCCGAGAGGCATGATTGAGGCTTGGAGGGATTAATTTTATTCATCATTATCATCATCCTTGCCTTTATCCCATATGGATGGGGTCGGCCACATGAATTTTCTTTTTCCATTCTTTCTTATTATGCACCATATCTTCTCTTAAATTTAAGTTTTTTAAGTCATTTTTAATTACTTCATCCCAAGTAAGCTTTGGTTGGCCTCTTTGTCGCTTACCTTCTAAACAAACAACTCTACCTCTTTTAATAGGTGCATCATCGGGTCTACGTTAAATATGACGATACCACCTAAGAGGATTTGAGGGCAATATTGTACTTTCTCTTCTTTAGTTAGTTTAGGGCATATTTTATATTTCTTTGTCTTGTATCGCTATTGTATACTTAATTATTGAAATATACAGAATACGACTCCTCTTTTGTTTGTACAAGCTTTATCAGTATATTAAGCCCATATCCTTGGTGCAACCCTACGTTTTTGGAGAACTCATTAGTGTCACCACACGTGGTAGGCACTTTAGAGACTGTGTTAAGCCCAAATCTCTTTGCAATGATCTTAGATGAAATAACAAAGGACTTCCAAAACGAGATTTCATGGTGCATGATGTTTGCCGATGATATCGTGCTATTGGATACCTCTAAAGAGAACTTAACAATAAAACTAGAAGGGCAGAGAAATGCTTTAGAATTGAAATGATTGAGAATTAGTAGAACTAAAACCTAGGATATGGAGTGTATTTTTAACAAAGACTCGGACATTGATAATATAATGGTAGAACTTAAAAAATGGAGTGTATTTTTAACAAAGACTCGGACATTGATAATATAATGGTAGAACTTCAAAACCAAAATGTTTCTCAAAACAAATAATTTCGTTATCTAGGATTGATAATACAAAATGATGGAGAGATAGATAGTGACATAACTAGTAGAATAGGTGCGGGTTGGACAAAATGGAGGCAAGCTAGTGGGATATTATGTGATAAAAGAATAACACATAAGCTAAAAGAAAATTTTTATAGGACCGTTATTAGACCAATTATGTTGTATGAGACAAAGTGTTGGGCCCTAAAAGAGGGACAACAACAACGATTTCATGTAGTGGAAATGAGAATGTTAAGGTGGATGAGTGGAGTGACTAGAAGAGATAAGGTTTCTAGTGAGAGCGTGAGAGAAAAATTAGGTATAACACCCATTTGTGAGAAAATTAGAGAGAGTAGACTAAGATGGTTTGGACATATATATCGGAGACCTAGTGACGTGCCGGTGAAGAGAAGAAAACTAGTTGAAATAGAAAGTAAGAGATGGAGAGGGCGACCAAAGATAACATGGGATGGTGTTATTATAAATGACTTTAAAAAGTTGAACATAGCAGGGGAAATGACATGTAATAGAAAAAATTGGAGAGAGAATTCATGTGGCCGACTCCATTCATATGGGATTAAGGTAAGGATGATGATGAAGCTTTATCAGTATAGTGGGGTCCCAAGTCTGTGACTTTTGGAGGGTGGTGCCCTTGTGCATTTGGTGGTGTTTGTGGAGAGAATGAAATAGGAGATCCTTCGATGGTGAGGAGACTCCTATTGGGGTGTTTAAATTCTCTGTTATTTGCTCTCTTTTTGGCTGGGTTTAGGGAAAAATTGTAAATGTATGGGGGAGATAGTTGATTTTTTTGGATACTTTGAGGTTTAGGGGCCCTATTTGGCCCTTCTGTTGTGTTTGCAGGATGTGTTCCCCCGTTTGAACACTCTCTAATGATACTTATAAAAAAAAAAGTTTTAAGGGCTCATTTGGTATTTAATTCTTATACATAATCTGCATTTTTCATGATCAGTAGCACTAATGAGTCATATCTGTTTTAGTACCTAGTATTCTTGTGTTGAAAACTTAGATGTTAAAGACCTAATCAAGTTGTGAATTGCAATTTGGATTTGACCCTAGTCTCTTCCATTGATAATTCGTACGACTGGAACCAAGGCTATAATAGAGAGTTGCTAAAGGTTCACTGATCTAGACCTAAAGTGGGGGAGGAGGTGAATAGGTCTTGTAGAACTAATTACCGAATTAAAACTACTTTAATAAAAATTTGAACTCAGAATTATAGCAGATAGTGAAAATCTGAACAATTCACAACAACAATAAGCAATTAAAACATAAAGCAATAGACACCAGATTTTTACGTGGAAAACCCCAAGTAGGGACAAACCACAGGACCTAGTCTAGAAAACCAAATTCACTATAAGGAAGATAGATTTACAATAGCGGTTAACAAATTCTACCCCCCTAGTTACATCCTGACATATAAGACTCCAAACTCTTCTTGTAAGTCTCCAGGTGCTTTGGGGGAAGATACACTAAATGCTGTTTCAGAGGGCACCAAAGCACTCTAAACTTTAGTTAGTCCCTTTCCCCCCTAACAACATTCTAAACTTCGAGTAGAATCTGAGCTGGCAGGGTAGCAAGGGAGGGAGGGATTGGCAATTAGTTGACTGCCAAGAATGTGATAACCCATTGACAGCTTGGTGACAACTACAATTAATTTGACAACCAAGTTGTTGGTAACGACCCATTGCCAACTTGGTAGAACTGACAACTGGGTGGCAGCCAAATATTCATGTGACAAATTGAAGAATACAGTAAGATTCCCTTGACTATAAAAACTACAAATTTTTTTTTGATAAGTATTGTATTATAGACACTGTTCAAGAGGGGAGCGCATCCTAGGAACAAAACAAGGACCAAATAGGGCCCCTAGCCACTCAAAGTATCCACAAAATCCACTATCTCCCCTATAGATTTACAATATCTCCCCCCAAGCCAAAAAAATAAAGTATGGAGAATTGAGAACTTAAGCACACTTAAAAGAGATTTGTCTCCCTCGAAGGATCTCCTATTCCTTCCCTTCCATAAAGACAACCACAAGCACAAGGGGACAATCTTCTGAGCATGTCGCGCCTGAGATCCTACGAACCTGCTCCTCCATGCCTCTAAGGCACTCCTCGTAGAACAAGGCATCACCCACTGAACTCTGAAAATGCCAAGAATCATATCCCAACAATCTTTGGCAAGCAATGAAGAAGAAGATGATCCACCGACTCCTCATCCTTCTTGCACATGAAGCACCGATTTACTACAGTCAAACCCCATCTCCTCAAATTATCCCTAGTTAGAATTCGGCCCAAAACCAATGTCCAAGCAAAAAAGGCTACTTTCAAGAAGGAAGGGGGGGGGGGGGGGGGGGACGAGGGGGCTTGAGCACCACACAACCTTCCACGGAAAGGAGGGGGAAGGCTGAGAACTCGTTAAACAAGAATAAAAGGAGCGCAAGGGAGCTTGAAGCCACTCATCCCCGAACCCTCCGTCTTCTGACGATAGAGCAATGCTAGCAACTTAAAGATGTCCTCGAATTCCCAATCCTGGAAATTTCGAACAAACTGCACATCCCATGTCAACTCTCCACTATTAAGACGATAGCAATCAGCAATCATGGCATGTTTATCATTCGCAATCCTGAGCAGCCTCGGGTAAATACAAGCAGGAGACTGGTCCCCACACCAAAGATCATCCCCAAAATGGATACATCTACCATCTCTCTCCTGAAATCGAATATGCTTAGAGAACTCATCCCATCCTTTCCTTATCCACAGCCATTTGCCTAATAAGGCTTTATTAAAAGGGATGAGTCTCCTGATCCCCAAGCCTCCCACCTGAATAGGACTGCACACCTGATCCCAATTCACAAGGTGAAACTTAAACTCCTCCCCCTTCCCTCCCCCAAGGAAATTACGTTGCAGCTTCTCAATTCTCTGACATACTGAAGCTGGAATCTGGAACAAGGAAACGTGCTCTTCTTCAACGTGAGACAACCTCCCTTTGACGAGTATTGCTTCTTCCAACCTGCCAACTTTCTTTTAAACATTTCAATAATTGGATCCCAAGTAGTCACTCTCCACATAGAAGCCCCCAGAGGGAGCCCAAAATAAGAAATTGGGAATTCTCCAATCCTAAACCCCACAAGATCCACGAGAGAAGAGATTTGAGCTACCTCTCCAACTGGGACAATTTCACTCTTTCCTAAATTTACTTTCTAAGCCAGAAACTGCTTGAAAGCAAACCAACACACTCTTCAGATATCCTAACTGTCTCACATTTACATCACAGAGCACTAAAGTATCATCAACAAACAACAAATGAGATATCTCCACCTGTTGATTTAGCTCTCTGCCAACTTTAAAATCACTGATGTACCCCAAATCCACTACTCTCCTCATCAACTTGCTAAAAGCCTCATCACATTCGGAAAAAGGAATGAAGAAAGAGGATTCCCCTGCTAAAAGCCTCCATCACATCAAGTGATCTCATCATAACAGCACGAAATCCAGTCCTAAAATACCCACCCAAGTATAACCCAAAACCAAACCCATCACACATGGGTGGGTGGATGATGTGTTTGGTTTTGGGTTATATTTGGGTGGGTATTTTAGGACTGGATTTGGTGCTGTTATGATGAGATCTCTTGAGATTGTGATAATGGTGGTGGATGAACAGTAGGGTTGTGTGGGATTATGGGTGAGTGCTGATGATACAAGGCTTGGGGAAATTTGGTGGTCAGGTTATGCAATGAAGATGGTGGATTGGTTGAGGTTTCACGACAATGGGGTTGACTGACGTTTGATAGAGTGCTATGTTGGGTTTTGGGTTGCAGTAGACAGTGTCAAGAGAGTGCTATGGATCCTTTGCTCTGACACCAACTGAACCAACTGATGTAGGACGGGAGGAGAGAATGAGAGTGAGAAGAGGAGAGAGAAGGAGAGAGAGGGAAGAAGAGAGAAGAGAAGAAGAATTAGGGGAGTAGTCTGAAATTCAATCTCAATATTATTCAAATCATCAAAGGTGCCCAATACAATACACATTACTATGTATATATAGGCAATACGAAGAAACTTAAAATCCAAAATTACGGTAGATTAACAGAGACAAGAAGTCCAAAATAACTACTATAATAACTGTGACAACTAGAAAATAAAAGTGGCTTCCATTACTTTTGTGACTCTAGTGAGACATGTCAATGTACTTGTAATTGTTATTTCGAGATTATCTATAATTCTTTCCCATGCCACTTTATTGATCATATCCCTTCGCTTCCAAATATGTGGTAGCTTAAATTTCTTGATTCCTTTGTTCTGCTTGTCTGTGATTTTCATGCCAATATCATATGCAACAAGAAATCGTTTTGAGTAATAAAAATTATGAACGTACTGAATATGCTCATCATAAGAATCATTAATTTATTAAAGGAGATATTGTTATAATCTGTGTACTGCCACAACCTTATCCTATGAACTCCTTCCAGATATTACATGCCCAAATTGTTGGAAATTTTCACATCATTCATAAATCAGCATATTTTTTTGACTGTCCATTGGATATGAGTATTAATTCATTTTTTGATGTGGAGTATTTGTTTCCTAACTGAGGCACCTTTAAGTCCCCTATTAACGCCCTTGTATTCATCCCAGTAGGGGTATTTATATGTGTGCTACATGGAATAAGAAAGGCATGGACAAAGGCAAGCCTAAATCTAAGCCTAAACATATGTAACAAAATATATGGAAATATACAAACTAATATCAAGCCTTAATCTAAGGAGGAAGTCTAACATAGCCTATAATTAAGCCTAAATATATGTAACAGATAGATGGAAATATACAATGCTAATATCAAGCCTAAATCTAAGGAGATTGTCCAACACTCCCCCATAAACTCAACGGTCTAGGGAGGACGAGTTTGGAACACGGAAGCTCAAAGCGACGCTTGTGAAACCCCTTAGGGAAGATATCTGCAATTTGGTCAATGGAAGAAACAAATTGAACACGATGGCTACTAGAGAGAACAAGTTCTCGAATGAATTGATAATCAAGCTCAATATGCTTGGTATGAGCATGGAAGACAGGATTGGATGCCATGTAAGTAGTGCTGAGCTTGTCACAGTAGAGCGCGATTGGTGTGGAGAGAGGCACATGAAGCTAGTAGGTGTTATATCCAAATAGTCTCAGCACAGACTTGAGCAAGTGAGCGGTACTCGGACTCAGAACTCGAACGAGAAACTTTAGGTTGTTTCTTAGCACTCCAAGAAATGATATTAGAGCCCAAGAAAACACAGTAGCCAGAAGTAGAATGCCGAGTACCTGGAAAACGAACCCAATCAGCATCAGAGAAGGCATGAAGGACTAAACTACTAGAGGAGGTGATACAGGACGAGTTATGATTTATGTGGATGAGCCGAATGTGTTACGCCTCTACTTTTGGAGAAGGGGCATAGACAAATGAAATTAGGGATTTAATTTAATTTAGGGTTAATTTTATTATTGTCATTGTTTTAGTTTTAAGGAGTATTTTAGTATTTTAATATTTTAGGGTTTCTTAGGGTTTAATTATGTTTTGCCTATATAAAGGCTTCTGTGTAATTAAACAATTCAATTTTTGATGATTGAATATATTTTGTGAGTTTGTGAACTCCTTTGTATCTCTTCTCCCTCTTGTGCTTGCTCTTCTCAATTCCTCAGTCTCTCTAGCCTCTCTCCTTCAATCTATTTTCTCATCCCCTTCGTCTGTCTTCTAACCCCCTTCTTCTAGCCTTATCTCATCTTCTGTCTTCTCATCCCCTTCTTTCTCTCAGGTTCGTTGTCTATTTGTATCTGCCCATGATCCACCACCCAAACAACCCTTAGAACCTGGCGAAACACAAAACCCAAAATCAACAATTCGCAAAGCCTTCTTTGAATACCTGTGATTCTGTGAACATTATTGCAAAACACATAGACCACTGTTTGCCCTCACCAACCAATACTCCATCATCAACCCGCGAACAAAACCCACTACCCAAACAAGCCCTAATTACTGTCTATACACCAAACCCTAGTTAACTCATCAAGTCACAGTACCCAACCACCTTAACAAGGCCCCAACCAAACTGAACCAAGCCAAGCCGTAAACCTTCTGTCATCTTTAACCCAAACAAGCCTATTGTCCGCAATTCGCATCAACCGCTACCACCCATCCACCACAAACCAAGCACATTGTAGCATTCATCATCAAACCCATTGTTCATCTCATCCACCCAAACCTACTACCAAGCCTTACAAACCACAGTTTACTCAAGTCTCCGGAAAATCAAGCTCTGACCCTTCGCTGACCAAAAGAAAAAAAGAGAGAGAGAAGAAGAAGAAGAAGAAGAAGAAGAAGAAGAAGAAGAACAGAAGCTTTCTGGTTCTAACTACAAGTCTTCACTCCATTGTCGCCAGAAATTTCTGATTCTTGCTGCCATCGCATTGGCGTCGCAGTAGCATTCTCCGCTCACTCTCGCTGTCTTTGTTGTCGTCGGAACTGTGGATCCTTGCTGTCACCAGACCCCAAGCACATCGCTCTGGTTGTTACAACCACGAAGCCCTAAAGGCTTTCTCAGTTGCTCGATTTGAGAAAGGAGAGCTTTGGGTTGACTTATAAACTGTAGTCTTTGACCCGACCCGAGATCTGGTTTGACCCGGATCCAGTTTTAAAAATCCATCAAAATTGAGATCAGATTAGATGATTCTCTTGGCCCAGTAGCCCAGCTTACCATCCACACTGGTTTATTATTTGTTTTGGCCAAGTAGATATGCTCTAGCCAAGCTAGAATCATATGCAACACTGTTTGGTTACGAATTCAAGCCTAACCTAGTTCGAGAACCAGTACAGACCTGAACCAGCTTCAGCAGAAACCAGTCCTACCAGTTCAGAAGGGAAAAAAATAAATAAATAACAGAGAAAAAAAAACAGAATCTATACTACAGTTTTGTGGAGCCACTTTGGAGCATCATTCTCAGACACTTATTTTGGACTTCTGCAAAGGTACACATGCTTCACTTGAAAATTGAAACTAGTACTTTTATCTGTTTGAGAAGTCTAAAAATTAGCAGAAAGGTCCTAATTGAGTCTCCTTGTCTTTGAACCCATCTATTTCCATTCAATTGCTCCTTTGTTTCCTTTCCATTACCTATTATATTTTGTTTTGCTATAGCTATATCCACTTTTATTTTTACTTATATATATATATATATCCATTTTTATTTTTGCTCACTAGTTCCTTTTGATTTTTGCATCTATACCACTTCATTTAGTGCACAAATTTTTGCATATTATCTTTCATTGAATGTCATTTTCTTGCTTGTGCATTTTGATAGTTCTTAATTTTGTTTATTTAATTCAATTTCAGTCATATATTGGCATTTTTTCCTTAACCAGTCTCAAGCCTATACCATTCCCTTGAAACCACCATGAGTGTCTGAGACATATCCTATTCATAACGTGCATTGAAACAAAGAGTTCATCGTCCATTG
Organism: Cornus controversa; assembly: GCA_026545225.1. Taxonomy (NCBI): domain Eukaryota; kingdom Viridiplantae; phylum Streptophyta; class Magnoliopsida; order Cornales; family Cornaceae; genus Cornus; species Cornus controversa. The sequence goes on from CM048845.1 coordinate 45,052,987, forward strand.
GAAAAAAGTCCTAATGAGTACATTAGGAGTGACACGTGTGTTACCCCAAGAGTTAGACAAGGCATTAGGAACAATCACCATGATTATCATGTCAAGTCCACATCCCCATTCCACCACCGTGATCTTGTTTCTAGTCCAAGAACATCCCGAGAGCCTCACATGAGTCAAACTAGCTTTAGGGAGAGTCCAATACAGAATCTTACTTGGAGGGCTTCAATTGTCCAACCATGTAATAGGTATCCACCTAGAGTTTTGGGTGACCTAGACAAGACTAGACCATTCCCTAACCATATGAAAAATCAAATGGAACATGAGACTTTCTATAATGATGTAATCTCATTTGCCTTCATGGGAAAAGATGATTGGACACGCACCAACATTTTTCGCACAAATCTCAAATGTGGGAAAAAAGTCGTCAAGATCATTATTGACGGAAGAAATTTAATAAATGTAGTGTCAAAGTCAGGTGTTGCAAGAATGAAACTAAAGTTTGAACCTCACCCACAACTATAGAGGATGGCCTGGGTATATGAGACCTCCTTACTTGTCACCGAGAGGTGTTTTGTTCCTATTCAAATGGGTGAGTACTTTGATATGATTTGGTGTGATGTTTTACCCTTGACAGTAGCCCACGTGTTACTTGGTCACCCTTGGATCTATGCTTTAAATGTGACTCACGTCACTCACCACAACACAAATAATCACTATAGTTTCAAGTACTATAGTAAAACGATCATGCTAAAGCCCGTGGACCCATCAATACGTGGTTCTAAAGCACTGCATAGGCCTTCTAATCAGCCTTGTGTTGACAAAATTTTGGCAAAAGAAGTTTCTCATGTTGCCTCTGAAATGTGTTTACTTCTCCACCACTTGAGTCTAGTGTCACACATCATCATTTACATCCTAGGGAGTGCGTTGAACCCGAACAACAAGTGAATGAATCTTTACAAAAAGAATTCATTCCAGATCATCTTGTAGAAAATGTCAAAGTCATGAATTCCACACTTCCATGGTGTCGAACAGAGATGTCAAGTATACTAGTAGTTTTTGAAAATCATTGTGGACATTTTTAAGAACGAATTTGAAATTTCCCTCAACATTTCATCCTCAGATTAATAAACAAATTGGGGTTATCAATCGAAGTCTAGGATGTTTGATTGAGTGTCTTGAGGTAAACCACCTCAATGTGTGGGATTTGTTTTTGCCTATCATGGAGCATGCTTATACTAGTTTGACCAATCAGTGTACTGGTAGTGGTTCTTTCAAGATTATACTTAATTCTTTATAATGCCAGTCTATTGATCGTATTCCTTTGCCTCCATATATGTATTCACTTGAATTTCTTGATTCCTTTGTTCATCTTGTCCATGATTTTCATGCCAATATGTGACAAGAAATTGTTTTGAGTAAGAAAAATTATGAACTTGTTGCATATGCTCATACTTGGAATCATGCATTCATTGAAAGAGATTGTGTTCTAACTCGTGTGACATTACAAGCCCAAGTCACTATACATTTCCCCACCATTCATATATTCGGACCTAATGCATATTTATTTGACCTGCCATCAGATAATAGTATTAGTCCAACTTTTCATGTGGAGTATTTGTCACCTAACCGAGGCACCTCTGAGCCTCTTGTATTGTTAGCTTTTGTTTCTACAGGTGGAGTTACATTTTCTCTAGCACACACCCTTGTTCTCCCACCATTTTCGCCATGGTATATGGATTGGATCAAAGATAACCTTGGCCATTCTCTTATTGCAAATATTCAGTACTATCTTGTTTGATGGAAAGGTTATCTAGATTTTGATACCACATGGAGTACTTATGATGAGTTTTGCCTTGATAACTTAGATTTTTTTGAGCAATACATGTGCATTTACTCTTCGGAGAAGAGTTCTTCTCAGTTGGGGAGAATTGATGCAGGACGAGTTATGATTTATGTGGATGAGCCGAATGTGTTACGCCTCTACTTTTTGAGAAGGGGCAGAGACAAATGAATTTAGGGATTTAATTTAATTTAGGGTTAATTTTATTATTGTCATTGTTTTAGTTTTAAGGGGTATTTTGGTATTTTAATATTTTAGGGTTTCTTAGGGTTTAATTATGTTTTGCCTATATAAAGGCTTCTGTGTAACTGAACAATTCAGTTTTTGCTGATTGAATATATTTTGTGAGTTTGTGAACTCCTCTGTATCTCTTCTTCTCCCTCTTGTGCTTGCTTTTCTCAATTCCTCAGTCTCTCTAGCCTCTCTCCTTCAGTCTATTTTCTCATCCCCTTCGTCTGTCTTCTCACACCCTTCTTCAAGCCTCATCTCATCTTCTGTCTTCTCATCCCCTTCTTTCTCTCAAGTTCATTGTCTATTTGATAGCTAAGTATTACTAGCTGTTGGTTTTGCATCAGGAGGGGCGAAAGACCAATTCAAGATCCAAAGTGCCTTGGAGATAGCATAGAATGTGCTTAACAACAACAAGGTGAGTGGTCTGAGGGTTACTTATGAACTAAGCATCATGATGAACCGCAAAGGCAATATTTGGACGAATTAGAGTTAGATACTGAAGAGATCCAACCAAGCGACGATACTCAATAGAGTTCGAAAGTGGATCACCTCCAGGACAGAGAGTTATGTCTTGGCACTCAAGGGGGTACTACATGGTTTGCACTCAGCTATAGAACTGCAGGGTAGGAGATCAACCATGTATCGAGTTTAGAAGAGGTGTAAACTAGAGCGCAATGGGGACACCTCAATGCCAAGAAAGTAATGAAGAGGACCGAGATCATTTATCTCAAACTCAATACCAAGAGTGGAGATAAAGGATGATATCAGTGATGATGTGTTCCCCTGTAAGCACAATGTCGTACACATACAACAACAGTACCATCATCTGAGAAAAGCAGTGAAATACAAACATAGAGTGGTTGGCGCGACTCTGTGTAAATCCATATTGGATGAGAAAGGAGCTAAATCACTAGAACCATGCACGAGGCGCCTGTTTTAGCCCGTGGATGGCCTTCTTAAGATGACAAACATGTTGAGGACGCTGGAGATCAACAAACCCTTTAGGTGAGTAATAAAAATTGTCTCCTGGAGAAAACCATGCAAGAAGGCATTCTTGACATCTAATTGTCGTAAAGACCATTCAGAAGACACTGCTAATCTGAGAATAGTATGCATAGTGGTAGGCTTAGCCTTGGGGCTGAAGGTCTCATCATAATCCAAACCATGCTGTTGATGGAAGCCCTTGACATGGCATATGTTCCTACATGTGGAGTTATATCTTCTTCAACACCAATTTTAGTTCTTTTGTCTTTTCGAGGAGATTTTTGACTTTTAGAGTGATGCTTCTCATATTGGAGATATTTAGTATTATTTGTTCGATGGAAAGATTGTCCACCTTCAGATATTAAATAGTGTTGAAGACGAGTTTGTTGTGTTGACTCAAACTTCTTGGAGCTATACTACTAGCTTTACTCTCTTGAGGAGAGTTCTTCTTAGTCGGGGAAAATTGATGGAGAATGGGACATGACCCGAGAGCTTGAAGTGCACATGACCCGTACCTACTATTGGAGATGGGGAATAGATAAATAGTACTAAGGATTTTTGTCAATGAGGGTTAATTTATATTTATTATTATTATTATTTAGTAATGTTTTAATTTAAGAATATATTAGTAATTTAGTATTTTAGGGTTTATTTGGTAGTAGAGTTTGATTAGGGTTTTTTCTTGATTCTTATATATACGTGGCTTGGTACATTGAGTTGCACACTTCTATGATCATTGAATATTGAATTGAATTGATACATAAATTTCTTCTCCCTATTTCTTCTTCCTCTCTCCTATTCTTCCTCATCTCTCTTCTCTTCTCTCTCATTCTACATAAAGTGGCTCTCTCCCATTCTGCATCACTTGGGCTTAGGTTGCGACTTTGATTGTCTTTCTTTTAGCAAGTGATTGACCTCATCATGAGCTTGTATGCATCAAAAGCATGAGCGGAATGTTAAATTTAATGGACTTGGCAAAAAATGAATCCAACAAACAACTGGGTTCGAAATCCCATATATAAGGATGAGATGTGGCCCATGGACCATCTTGGATGTCCCCTTGGGAATACCTTGTGTTTTTCCCCCTTTATGCTTCTTATATATTTTATTGGGTAAAGTGCGAAAACCCCCCCTCAACTATTGCCCTTTTGCTAATAACCCCCCTGACCTACAAATTGCCCCCTTGAACTAATGACTTGTTGCAACTAAGGACATATCCATTACAAAAGACAAATTTACCCATTCTTACTAAATCTGTCCTTTCTTATTAAATTATCTTTATTATCCTCTCTCTTATCTAAATTTTAATTGTACCATTTACTTTAATTTTATTATTGGTATCAATTTATCATAACAAGGGAAAAAAAATACAAAAAGTTGTAACTACCACCAAATTTATTCATTTTCTAAAATGATTAACTTATTATTAAAACTTTAATATTTATAATAAAATTTATTATACATGGATTAAAATTTTTTATATTAAAAAAATACCTTTTTTTTCATAATGAAAAATTAAGAAATTACTTAAATAAAAAATACCTTCTTTTTCATGTAGTATATTCATGAAAAATTAAGAAATTACTTAAATTGTTTTAAAATTTTCTACTTAATATTTTTATTAAAAAAAATAATTTCAAGAATTAAAGGTAAATTTATGCAAATTTGATGGAAAATATGTCATCAAAATAGTATAAATTTTTTTCATAATTTATTTTAATAAGAAAAATGGGTTAAGTGTAATTCAATATGAAAGGGAATTATGGTCATTTAATGAAAAATGGCCTAGGCGTGGGGGTATTTTGTAACAAAATGTGATAGTTTAGGGGGTATTGTGTACAAAATATAGTTCAGGGGGGTTATTTGCAAATTTGGACATAGTTCAAGGGGTTTTTTTTTGCATTTTACCTTGTTTTATATGATATTTATAAATTTCAGTGATGTATATATATGTTTATATATATTATCTATTATACGTTAGCTTTTTTTCTATTTTGGGTTTGATTATAATTCCTAGGGAAGTAAAAAGTGCTATAGTTTTTTTCAAGCTTCACTTAAGCTTAAACATTTTTCTGTTGGCTTTCTTATCAGGGGGATGGCAGGATGGTGCTACAGCTGTATGCGTCTGGGTGCTAGGCCAAACAGTAAGTTCACTACTGTTCTCATTCGCTACTCTGTTCAAAAAGTGAACTTCATCGTAGTGTCTTGTCAAAATGTTCTCTGTAAGGAATATTGATTATAAATTGTAACAAATCTTTATATTTTCTGTTGTAAGTCATTACATACTTTAATATGATTGAAATGAACATAGTATTTCTTTCTTTTCTTAATTTTTTAAATGGCTGCTAGGTGAAGAATGTTCAGGATTTAGCTGAATTATATTCCAAAGTATGCTCCTTATTAAATTTTCTGACATGATAATAATAGTTAATTCTTCATAATTATTACTGTTATCGAGTTTCATTTAAAATACATTTTTATGTAGATGGTCTTTCTGAGATGGAATAAAAACTGTTGTAATTGTTTGCTCATCTACCTGCTTTGTTAGTTTTGTTTTGTTTTTAGAATTTTTTATAGTTTTGGTTCTACAGATCTGTAGGGGGAGTGAGTTGAAAACAGGTCATGCTTTGGGAGCAGAACGTGTTTGCATTATGAGGTTCAAATGTTTAAAGCTTGTAGGAGGCACTCACAAAAAAAACGCACATGCATTTACCACTGTATGAATATAGGACAATTAAATATCATTGACAAATTATGATTAATATGTATAGAATCTGCACTATGTATTGAGGAATAGTTAACGGGGTGAAGGTTCAAAATGTTCTGTTGTGTGGAAGTGGAAAGAAAACTATTTTTGTTGACAAAGAGAATCACTCTTCTCCAGTCATCTTAGCCCACGACCAATTTTTATCTTTATTCAAATTATGCTAATACCACTGAAAGAATGCAGTCAGACTTTTTTGAGTCCTAGTCAAGGAAGATCAGTAGAAAGCATTCAATTTATTTGAGAATTTTCCACGTAAATTTGGTGTTTTCATGTGTTATTGCTCTTATTTAATTTCTGCTTTATTGATTGTTAGTTAATATTGCCGTGTTTAATTAATATTATAAAATTCCTAATTTTTTTGTTAGAGGTAGGTGGTTTTTGAAAGTCCTATTTACCCCCGTGCTCTAGGTCTATAAAAACATTAGTGTACCTATCAGATCGGACTTCTTAGTTGTTGTTACCTAATTTTTTTTATTTTTTATTTTTGACTTAATTTCTCACCTATGCACAAATATGCTGTTTGTTCTAATCCTTATCCGTCATGGAAATTTAATTTTGTAGAAATCTTAATGAACACGTGATAGAGGAGCTTGCTTCCTGCTTTCTTTTCTCAATGATGTACCTTTCTCTGTTCACCCCAAGATTTATTTTGAGAGTGCTTAGTTTTCTGAGTTTCTTTCTTTTGATAAGATTTCATTAAAGGTGCTCATGAGGGGAATGCTCCCAAGAGAATACACAAAAAGCCGACAATGGCCAACTATAATCTCAAACTATCGATAAAATCCACAATTTGCCCCAAAGATTTACAATTTTGCCCATTTACCCAACAAAATAAAGAACTCAATATATTGTATTTGAGAGAACAAATAGGAGACTCCTCGCCTTCAAAGGATCTCCTATTCCTCTCGGGCCACAAGCCCCACCATAAACAAAGGGGAGTGGCCCTCCAAGCATCTCTGGCTCGGTTATCCACTATACACCCTCTCCAAGCCTCGATCATCTCCACCGTGAAACCAGGAGATACCCAAAACTTGCCAAACGCAGCCAAGAGCATAGACCAAACATCCCTTGCCACTGGGCAATGCAGAAGATTCTTCAAGCTAAATTTATTTGGAAGCCTAGAGAGTCCCACCAAAAGTTAAGGCCTTGGTCAATAGGCCTAGTGAAAGTTAATACAAGTGAGAGTCTGATCTCTTTCTCCATTGCTCTCTCTCTCTCTCTATGTTCTGTGGCAAAGGCTCTTTGTTCTCTCGAAGTTTAGTTAGGCTGCTCCAGTAAGTGCTAATTTAGTGCTGGAGATTCTCTTCATGGTTTAGTTAAGCAGAGAACTAAAGTTCTTTGGGGTGGTGCCACTCTAGATTTGAAGTGAGAAATCCCAGAATTTATGAGATAGGCAAATTGGGAGAAGAATCTTGTTGTAGGGTACTCTTGCTTGCCTCCTTTGGGTTTATGTTTCTATATATGTATGCAAAATGAATGTGTATCAAGATATGTCTCTTTTTGTTTTATAGATCCTTTGAGTTAAATGAAGTTTGTTCAATCTACATGGCCACATCTTGTTACTATATGAAAAAGAAACTCTTCAAAGTTCTTATGCAAATGAATATATGAAACGAGCAAAATAGGGGCCTTTACAATTAGCAAAAGGTGAAGTATTCTTTAAAAATTAAGTAAATGACATAAATGAGGGTATACGATATTTTTTCCTTTTATCCTTAAAGAGGTGGAAATGTGTACTTCAAGGAATAAGGTGTGGTTCACTAGGTATGGGGTTTTCATGTTGTTATGAGTCTTGACCATATGTTTCCATGTCCATATAGGCTTGTGTCGACAACTGTGTTCATGTTGACACGTGGCTGCTTTATATTTCTACCGCATTCTACAATTCATAGATTTTTCTCGAAACTCTCTTCGAGTGTAACAGATCCTCACTCCCATATCCTTTTTTCTTGGTTATATGAGTAGTGTTGTTTATGCTGCGGCTAGGGCCATACATTTGGGTAAATCCTATACCATCATGGCCTTCGTCACTACCTCAATCCATGTCCTTTTTGTCTTTACTTATCCTAATTTTTATTTCTTTTTTCCTTCTTTCTCTCCCCTTCTGTGACAGCGATTTTGACTCTAAGTTAATGCTCTATTCAGTAGAATATGAATATCTATCTTGTTCAAGTTATAGCACCATGTGTGGATACATCTTTTTGTGATGCTTATTTTTTTCTTATTAATACTCTCACGTTTTCCAGTTTGAGACTCGAACAGTGTAGTAGCATGGGATCTTCAGTAAAATGGAATTTTTTTTACCTATTTAATTAGATAGAATTTTTATATTGTTTGAACATTTGTTTTGGTTTTAAATGGTAGCATAAGCCAAAGAAGTGTGTTCCTTCTCCATATAAAAAAATGTAACAGAGAAATAAGGAAATGCTCATGAGCTCCAAATTACTGTATTGCATGGCAATTGTTTGCTCTGAAGAATCTTCCTCCGAAACACGGCCACTAAATGCAGTAGTATCATATTTATATTATTATGTCTTGCTTATGATACCATGCCTCTTTTGTCAATCACAATTGTTGACATGTTTCATGTTTCTACATGTCATCTAATATGATTTGTAATGGCCGTGATGAATGAAGATTGATTAAGCAATTGTTTAAAGTAAAGGTTTAAAACCTTTATATTCTCTAACTCATTTCCATGTATTCTTTTTACTTATTTCTGTGCCAGGCACCATCTCCGCATTGAAAATCCCTTATTAGAATGTGAGGTTAAGTTAGAGGTTTTGTGAACTTTAAATGGGGAAAATTGTGTTTCTGAAATAGTTAGTTGTCAATGACCTTTCCGGTAATTTTAGATTATTGGCATGTCCCTTGGAGAATGTTGAAACTGTTGATGATTAATGCCCTATCAATTCTCCAAATATTTGATTTAAAAAAAAAACTTATTAGTTAATCTAACTTAATTTTATGCTGTTAAGTCATGAACTATCATAAATGAAAAGAATAACAGAATTTGCTAATAGTAGTGTACAAAGGACAAGCATTCAAATGATTTATGTTCTCCTTTAAGTAGTTGGTCTCTGTAATTTTGGACAATTTAAAGTTCGTTTCCAAGTAAATTGCATTGACTTGTTGCCAATGAATGAATTAAAAGAGTTGTATTCAAGGGTATGCCAATTGTGCTTATTTTACTTTTGGCTGTGCTTTCCATTATCTTTTGCTTTGATCTGGCATGCACTTTTAACAGATCAACTGACCACATGTTATCCAGGTGTTTGTTGCTAACATTGGAGATGCAAAAGCAGTGGTTGCACGGTCAACTACTGCAGAAGGTTTGCAGAATAATTCTGTTGGAGTAAATCTATTAAAGGCCATTGTTTTGACAAGGGAACATAAAGCCATTTATCCACAGGAACGTGCACGTATACAAAAGGTAAGGACTGTGCTTGTGTGAGAAATATTTTAAAGCTTTATATTTTATTTTTTCTTCTCCTTTAATTTTTTCCAGTTTTGTGTATATTCCAACACTGAGTGCAAGTACTTGTGGAACCATGACTTGAAAATAATCTTGAGTAGTTGGAAATATTTTAAAGCTTTATATTTTACTTGTTATTTTCTTGGAGCGAGGACAATTGGATACTCTGAGATGTCATAACTTATAAGTTGTAACTGAGATATTATTTCAAAATTTTACACTTCAATTTGGTGTATCTTCCCATAATCATGCAAGGAAAAGCTATTGAGAAATTCAAAATTTTGAATATAACCAATTGAACTGAATTTACCGCTGTTGAAGCTACTCAGTCGATCATGAGCAGTATCGGCTTGGCTTAATGAGGGACTAGTTCAAGCTCATTTTACGGAAGCAGCTGACTGCGAGCTTAAGTGTTCTTCCTTCTTTCTTAACAACCAAGGTTAAGCCACCACTCCATTGGGCTTGTGAAATGTTGATGTGGGTCTCATGTGGTTGTGGTTGCCCTATGGAATTGCTTTAATAGTAAGTTGGCAAATGGTACAAAGTTGGTGAAGTATGGATTGAACTTTTGAAGCATGTTGCAGTTGCTAATCTGCATTTATAAAGGCAAAAATGTAGGGTTTCAAAACAAGAAGGAATGGTGGATTTGATTAATGAACGGGCTCAAGCTCTGTACAGTACATGAACCAATCTTGAAGGGGTAGTAGAGCTCAAATCACAATATAGCAGAGGTTCAACCATTCACTATTCAGCTCAGCTTGGCTTGACTCGTGTGCATGTTGGTTATCTTTTGATCCTAAGTTACAATGAACCTTGTTCTAACTTTTTATTTTTGGAAATTCTTTATTTTTCTTACATGCCTTATTTGTTTGCTATATTCATTCTTCTTAAGTTTCATTTCTATTATTTCATTTTATTTATATATTTATTTTACATGCTACTGGAATTTTAGTTGTGTTTTCTTTTTTGGTCTTAATGAGATTTTACCCCTTCATATTTTGAGTTGTGATTGGTTGTCATCCCAATGTTACTAGAGATGCTATACAAATGGACCAGGTTCATTAAAGCATTTCTTTCTTGAAAATGTATTACTTATTTGGAATTGAATCTCATGCTCTTAATGAGTGGATGTTGTTTAGTAAGATGATCATGTCCTGTTTACTATGTAAGATGGACATGCTAATCACCTTGTACCTATAACTCATGACCAAGGAATGAAAATGTTGTCATTGTTGCCGGATCGATTGCGTTGTCAACGGTCACGGTATTGGCCATTGCGGTCGCAATTTTTTTTTTCTTAACATCATAAATCTTGGTTAAAACAAATCTGATATGTAACTTTTAACTCCACAATCCAATACAAAAGTGTTGTGATGATGTTAATAATAATAAAAAAAAGTGTTTTAATGATTTTTAATGGATTTTTTAATATTTAATAGTGTTTTTGACATTTTATGTGTTTAATGGATTTACTTGAAAATGTGTGCAACTTTTCTAATTTTTTAATTCATTATTTATTTATTTACTATAAAAAACAATTATGTAGACTAGTATATGCATAAAATCAAGTATTGATTTATTTCTGGTTTTTTAAAAATAATTTTCCAAAGCTTTTGTCAAATTTAAGGATTTTTCTGATTCTTTTAATTCATTTTGTTATTTACTCTTTCTTTCTTTTCTTTTCTTTTTTGTAATAAAAACAGATATTAAACTAATATGTCTATATAAAATATTCATGCATGATACACATGTTTCTAGTTAAATAATAATATACTTCTACTAATACTTTTTAAAGATAAGTAAAACAAAAAATTCAAATAATTAAGCTGCAAGAGTATGGTGTACTACTCAGATGTTACTAAAGAAGATAGAGAACTTATTACCACTGCTCTGGGATTTAATTAAGGTGTGCTGCTAGTTAAGTATTTGAGAGTACCTCTCTTCACCTCTAGTCTTAAGATTGCTGACTGTAGATATCTGATTGAAAAGATCACTCAGAGCGTAAGGGGTGGACTACTAATTTTCTCTCATATGCAAGCAGATTACAACTAGTAAAAGCAGTTTTATTGTCCAACCTAGTGTACTGGTCTTCGATGTTCATTATACCAAAGAAGGTGCAGCTATTAGCAGACTCTCAGAAGATTCTTGTGGAAGGAGAAAGGGGGTACCAAAGTAGAAAGGTCTGGAATTTGCCTATCTAAGGATGGAGGGGCTGGGGATCATGGACCTTCACTCATGGAATGAGGCGCATGCTTGGCATATCATTAATACTATCTCAAATGACTCTTTATAAATTAAGTGGGTCAAAGCTTACTTTCTGAAAAAGAATTGCTTCTAGCTGGTTAAAAGTTCCACTTCTGGAGACAACTACTGATACTAGTATATTGTTGGAGATAGCAGGAAAACTGTATCAAGGTTTGATTACTGGTTGCCTTGTCGTCCAATTGTGTTGGCCAAAGAATTTAGAATTCTATATGAATTTGGTTTGGGGAGACAGTGCTGTCAATTTAGTGCTTATTTATTCCCTGTTCGTGTATTTATTATCTTGTTTTTCTTGGTTTGGGGAGACATTTCTGTCAATTTAGTGCTTATCTGTTCCCTGTTTGTGTATTTATTATCTTGGTTTTGTTTGTACTTTTACTTTTTCACAACTAAATGCATATATCTGGCATTATCATACTTATATTATTGACGAGGATATTTTCCTATTCCAGGCTGGTGGTTCTGTGACTTCAAATGGACGATTACAGGGACGCCTTGAAGTTTCTAGGGCCTTTGGAGACCGTCAGTTCAAGAAGGTTTCTAATATTCTAATTTTTGCACATATGCAATTGCTAAAAATTTTCTTTCCACCACGTTTTTTTTGGCTTTAAAGAATTTGCCCATAGCATCATATCTTTTTTACGGTAAGGTCCCATAGCATCATATCAAATAAATAATGATAACATCTTTCTTTGCTTCTTCTTAAGCAATTTGGTTATTTTAATTTTTCTTATGTAGTGTGTGTGTGCTTGGTGTGGTGGTAGGTGAGGTGGGGGGATTCTTGTGTCCTTTTACTACTACAATTATTTGGTGATCTCCTATATTTTATTTTTCTCTACCTTTGTTTTACACTTCAGCATGTATATCCACGGGAAGAATGAGGGATTTTCATGAAGACATATCTGAACTGAGTAAATTCATGTTTGTGTATGATGACAACACTTATGTCTTGTTTTGGTAAATAGGATGAAGAGGTATTCTTAAAATAGCACGAACTTCTTTGCCGTCGTGTCACCCTGTGCATCCTTGAAGTTTTAAAATTGGATTTGATCTTGACCGAGAACTTTCCCTCCTAAGGAACTTGTGAAATGGTACGAACTTAGTCACATTATTTGCGCAAGGGGTGCAGTTTGGCGCACGGATCAGTGGACGCATGGAATACTTGAATTCAAATTTCTCAATATTTAACTTCTTTTTCCCTAAATGAAATAACAAACATAATAAACAGTGACGAACAAGGCCAAAAGTAAGGGCATGCCCTAACTTTACAAGAAAGATTTCAAGAACAACAAAAGGAAACCTCGAAAGTATAAGGCAACAAAAGAAGGCTTCACCAAAAGAAGCCAAGCAAACCAACGCAAAAAGGCATGCAAATTAAGCATTCACATATTCAATGTAAAAGCTCCGTGATATCAGAGAGTTGAACACCAGCAACTTCAAGAATTTCCTTAAAACTAGACCTAGAAAGCTCTTCCAATGAAACATACTGTCAAGCCAACTCCAGAACTGCATAGCAAAAGAACAGACTTAACAGTTCGCAAATAAGTGATCTGATGTATCTAAATGCAAGTAACAACTGTGGCAAATAGAAGCCATAAAAATCCTTCTTTTTTGCAAATTAACTTGACTTAAAATCTGGTATTGAAGCATCAAATCAGCAAGGAGAGGCCATCTGGGCTTTCCCCCATTCCAACACAATCTACACCAAGAAACCACTGGAGTAGCAGGTCTGCAGATAACCCAAATGGACTTAAATGAGACACTCCAATGCTTCCAAATACTCTGACCAGCCCCAGAAGAAAGAGATATTTCTGATGCAGTCCAGCACATGAAAATTATCAGAATTGAATAATAAAAAATTCCAGCCACCATTATCAATCAAGACTTGAGGCTTTGGAAGGAATTCTAAGTAATCTATGTCCAAACCTTTCGAGTAAGGCTGTTCCTCACACCATGGCTCCAGAAACAATCTAAAAGAGGAGCCATCACCAATCTTAAACTTTGCATTCTTCTTCATGAATTCTCTTTGCTTAAGCAAACTTCTCCAAAGAAGAGAAGAAGACTGAGTTGAAATAGAATCCCAATAGTTAGAAAACTTGGTGTATCCATTTTTAAACCAAGCTCCCCCAAGTCTATCTTTTCTTTGGATAAAATCACACACTAACAAACACTTAGAAGCTTTAGCAATATCCTTAATTGTGACGTTGCACATCGCTTGGGGAGTTCTTGGTACTTATTAGGGGGATGCCGCCTCCATGTGTAGATGCATTTTGAAAATCATAAGCGCTTGTGTAGCACAAAACGGAAAATATTTGCATAGTATGAGGCGGGTTCTAACAGATGGTATTAGAGCCAATCTCTAGCCAGAAATAGGGGGAGCATGCACAAGGCCATGAGGTTCAGGCCAACAAGGATACTGGGTCCCAAGAGGGGGTGATTGTGACATCCCATATCGCCCGCGGGGGGGAGAAGTTTTTGGCACTTGTAAGGGGGGATGCCTGTTACATATGTAGACGTGTTTTCAAAACCGTGAGTGCTGGTGTGGATAATAACTGCACAGTTTTAGGGTGGGTTATGACAGATGGTGTAAGAGCCAATTCCTAGCCGAAAATGGGACAAGCGTGCATAAGCCCATAAGGGTCACGTCAATGAGGATGTTGTTCTCAAGAGGGGGTGACTGTTATGTCCCGCATTGTTGGGGGGGGGGGGGGGGGGGGGAGAAGTTGTTGGCACTTATATGGGGTGATGTGTCCTACCTGTGGACCTCGTTAACAACCATCTACTCTAAAAACTTAAGCTTGTAGAGAGGGCGTAACTTAAATATATAAATCCTTCAATACGCCCCCTCACATGTGGCCTTCTTTTGGTCCAACACGTGTTTCAATTTTAATTATCAGGGTGACGGTGATGTTTGAACACGAGATCTTTGGTTTGGACCTATCCCACACTGCTCGAATACTGTCCGCTTTGTGCTACACAAGCACTCACAGTTTTCAAAACACGTCTCCACAGGTAGGAGACATCCCCCTAGAAGTGGCAGAAATTTCTCCCCTAGGCAACATGGGACATCATAATCACCCCCTCTTGGAACCCAACGTCCTCGTTGGCTTGATACCATTTGTCAGGACCCAACCCACACGGTGCAAATACTGTCCGCTTTGCACTGCACAAGCGCTCACGGTTTTCAATACGCTTCTCCACAGGTAGGAAGCATCCCCTCTTATAAGTGCCAGCAACTTCTTCCCCCAGGCAATATGGGACGTCACATCAATTCTCCTTAGCCCAAAACCCCCTTCCTCCTTTATTCTACAAACCTTTTTCCAACTCATAGCATCCAATCTTCTAACTTGATCAGTGCTAACCCAAAAAAAAATTCTCATCATCTGTTCTATCATATTAAGGACAGCAACTGGGATGGAATAAATTGAGACAAAAGAGGTTACGACAGATTTAACTAATTCAACTCTACCAGCCACCGAAAGGTTAAGGCCTTGCCAAGAGTTCACTTTAGCAGAAGAAGCTTTGGAGCAATCAGAAATTCTAACCCCTTACTTTAAAGATAAACCCAAATAAGGCCCACAGGCCCATGATTGCCTGGGCTGCGCCCCTAATCTGACTATCGCTTTACTTATCAAAAAAAAAAAAAAAGGTAAACCCAAATAAGTAATAGGAAATGATCCTTGTCTGCAACCCAAAGTTCTAAGGACCATGTTCCTTCTTCTAACTGATCTGGATATAAAACATGGCACTTTTCATATATTTTTGCAATTATGAGGTCATCACCAAATTTCTTAATAAATAAAGTTTAATTAATATCACCTCTTTTGAATTCTTGTCCAAGCAAATAGGCAGTGAATTTCTCATACCATGCTCTAAATCTTATTTGAGACTGCATTGTTTTGTTAAGTCTATACACATGATTAGGATGTTCAAGATCTATGAAGTAGGATGTTCAAGATCTATGAAGCCTTCAGGTTGTTCCACATAAACCTCTTCATGTAAAATATCATTTAAGAATGCACTTTTAACATCCGTTGATATTATTTGAACTTCTGAAAGATATGACAAGTAGTATTCCAACCGACTCTAATTGTACAATAGGTGCAAAAGTTTCATCAAAATCTATTTCTTCGATTTGAGTGTAATTTTGTGCAACTAGTCTTGTTGTATTCCTAGCTACTATGACATGTTCAGCAAGCTTATTTTTGAAGATCCACTTAGTTCCAATTATATTTATATCATTGGGCATAGGAACTAGTGTCCAAATATCATTACTTGCAAATTGTTGCATTTCATCTTGCATTGCATTGATCCAATCACTATTTGTTAGAATTCGATCCGCATTTTTAGGTTAATCTTGTGAAAGATAAAAAAAATTACTTATTCGACTTTGTAGTTGTTTTCTAGTTGTTTAAGTACTTATTTGACTTCAAATCCATCCACAAAGCATGATGTGTCACTATCTCAAAGAAGTTTGTAAACTGCAGGTGGGTGTTGTTGCCACCCCAGATATACATTCTTTTGACCTTACTGAGAGAGAACACTTCATCATTCTTGGCTGTGATGGCTTGTGGGGGGTATATGTTCTATACAACTGCTTTCTACATCTTTATATGTAAATGTCTATATGAGATCCTCTGTTTCACTGCAAATTCAAATTTTATAACTATTATGAAAATGATATAGTCAACGTGTTTCAGGTTTTTGGACCAAGTGATGCTGTTGAATTTGTTCACAAGCTGTTAAAGGTATGAAGAAATCTTCCATATCCTCCTTTCCCCTCTACAAGTACTCTGTGTTTGGAATTACAATTGTTGAATTAGTTAATTATGTTCCTCATTGCTTTTTGAAGTCAACATATACAAAGTTTGCTCAGAATAAGGGCATTTAAGGACACTTCTATTTTGGTAGATACAGTGATATCATTATGTTACAGCAATTTGTGTCTTCAGATGCAATATCCTTCATAACGTGTCAATCAACTTCCAGAGGACAACCAGCCCTAAACTATGTTGTTGATTTTGTGGTGTTTCAATTTTGAATTTCACTTGAAGCTGACTGTTGTTATAAGCTACAAATTTGCTCTCAAAGGATTCCTCTTGCAAAATGACTGATTTTATTTGTAAATTTTTTCATTCTATGTCCGATTCCTCACCAATCAGTAGTAAATAAATTCTAAAAATGTTTTGTAGTGAGTTTGTCGATCACTATATATATGTTGGTGTAGTTGGGTGAAAGCATCTGTCTTTCCTACATAACGTGGGGAGCCAAAGGAAAAAACACGAGGAACCATAAATTCCCTTGTTAATTGAGATGTGAAGGAAAATGCTTCCCAGGCATTTTGTCCAAAGAATTTGTTTGACAAGCAATACCATGTTTTTGGATATTGGTACTTAGCTTTTCATGGGCTTGGCATGTAGTTTGTGCTAACTGATGACATAAAAGTTTCTCCAGAATAGCTTGCTCAACCTCCAAAATTGTTTGTCAGGAGGGCTTATCTGTTGCAGCTGTGAGCCGCCGTCTTGTAAGGGAAGCTGTCCGTGAGCGCCGTTGCCGAGATAATTGTACTGCAATCGTCATTGTTTTCAGGCATAACTAGATCTAAAGTGCTTCAAATTTATTCTGGAAGGAACGTTCCGTGTTTTTTGCATGAAAAGTTGAGCTTTGTTGTTCTTGGTTGGTTCTCTTTGTACTCGTAGACATGGCTCTTGGTCTGTTTGTTGTTAAATGTCTTAGTTCCTTACATTGCCGTTCCATGATGGTAGCCATTATGGCATGATGTGAATCCAGACTTTTCAGCTTTGATATGTATGTGTATTAACTATATATTTAACACACAATGGAATTTCCTTTCCCATCACTCACCAAGGCATTTCTTCTCTTTGCTGCATGCATATCCACTGCAAATTGGCATTAATATTTATAGATTTTAACATTCAAGCAGGTTGCATGATTCAGTTTGTCTTCTTAGGCTGCAGCAACTGCCTCGTTCCAGGATTTTATTTTATGCCTTCTCGGTTGAATGCTATAAATGAAAATAATAGTTTACTTTTTGGTGCTTGGTCGGATAAATGCTAGTAATATAAATAAATACGTAGTAATTTACTTTTTCGTCACGTGCTTTAGATGCAGCATGCTTGTTTGTAGTTAATGCCAATTGTACACAAATTTCTAGTCTGAAAATAAAGGGTTTGAAAATTGGACAAACAATCAATTTAATCACTATTTCTTGTAAAAATTGGGTACAATCATCCTCAGTAAATATCCTTTACGTTAAGAATGTATCCTTCCTCTGATTTGATCTCCTTTATGGCTTGAATCCAAGGGTTGTTTGAGTTTGTTCTTGATTGGAGTTGTTGAAAGTCTCTTCAAAGTAGTAGTTGTTGAAGAAAACAGGAAAGGGTGGTGTCTGATTGAGGGCTGTAGAAGCTTGAACTCCGGACTAGTTGAGGAAATAACCACATGACTTTAATGTGCTGGTTGTTCTTCGTGTTTGGTACTTGAGTGTTGAGAGATTGAAGAGTCTGAAAGAGCTTCAATCCTTTTGAGTCTCATTGTCCTTTCAAGTGGGTCTAGGCAATTTCGTTTGAACCATTGGCCCATACTTCATGGTGGATCAAATTTGATAGTAGGCCTAAATTGTATTGAATTGTTGACCGACCAATTAAAGTAAATACTTTCTTAGTTGATCAAATGGTAATACAGTTGAGGGCTTTTTTTTGGGGAACGTAGGGCAAAATTCAATCTCCATATTTGATTCCACGTGTAAAGCCCATTTAGTAAAGTTTTCTTTATCCCAAGTTAATTAATTTAACGTGTAATGCAACTGAAGCCATGCAAACATGTTTGCACGATAGGAGAGGCTGCGTATGGCTCTCATACCAATGTGAAGATCAAGATTTATGGTTCTGACACTAATGTAAGAAAATAAATCGACATAATTAAAATATTCGATTACCTCTTATAGACTGAAATTGCAGAAGTAAACGAATCGGTAGCTTGTGTTATGAGTTATCCTTACGATAACGTGATCCTCTTCCTCGTCAATAGAGCGGCTACTAGAGTCCTCTATGTATATTTCACAATCCAAATTTTATTGGTTGATGACTACCAAAGAGAGATTTCAAATAGAAAGAGAACTCAAAATAGAGAGATAACGGAAAGAAGAATACCAGAGGAAAAAACTCAGAGAGAATTATATATCCAATTGTTGGTTTTTTTTTTCTTCTTCCCTTTTATAAAGATTATGCATTGCATAATTCGAGATGAATGGATGTCTACTCAATCCACTTAGTTAGGTACATATGTTTTGCTCCATTTATGAGTCCATAGTGGATGAACCACTTAATAAGGGATAAGGTATTATCTACATCCATTATCTTATATCTCCCACTTAGCTACATAGGCGAGTTTTTAATTCTCCATATCTCTCATCTTTTATCTCATTCTACATATAGGAAATGAATCGTGCGACCGGACGAGGAAAATCAGAATAGGAGTACTATATTAAGTTACCATCAAACTAACATATTACCTCACTATGAACTAGTAATCTCATATATGCCCCAGATTATTTCGTTACACCTGATTCAGCATCCGTTATCCCATTTGAGACTTATTCTCAAAATGATGCTTGAATCCCACAATCTGTATTGTACGCAAGACCATGTCTAGAAACAAATTCCAACAAAGTCGTCCGGGCCATGAGTCACAACACAATAGTGTATTACAAAATTATCTTCCCTAACTACTCATGTTAATCTAATTGGACCTAACTACTTTCCTAGATATGTCCCGCCGGACCTCATCAATCATGGTCCTTTAGGTACATACAAAAGTAGCAACATTAAGTCTTTTCTTCATAACATTGTCCTAGGTCATAAGGGTATAAGTGAAACCAAAACTATATGGTTATAAGATCTCACACAGTGACGAAACAGAGATATTTTCAACCACTCTCTTTTAGTGGTCGTTTAAATAGCACATACAATATGTTACGTATGCTACAACAAAGCTCCCACTTAATTAGGCATGTTAAGCTCATAGAACGTCGTACGAATCTTAGTCTAGTCGTTATCTCTGCGCCTAACCCGATCACTCTAACACAGTCACTCTTTCAGCGCTTGTTTGAAGGTTCGCATTCGATTAATGTCAGACTAATGAAGTGTGTGGTATACCTTCATGTTCAATTCTCACAAGAACCTCATCTTGACCCTGTTAAGGCGTCATATATAAACAAAATTCTCCCACTCAAAGAATTATATGTCTCATCTTGCTCGTTATCTAAGCACCAAGGTGATTGCTCGTATGAGAGAGTCAATCAATGTCTGATGACATTTTAAGAAATGTATGCAATCATCTCAATATGAACATAAAATTATATATTTAGAACGATGAATAGAAATGTCAACAATGTCCAGTACATCAAATCCTAAATAAACCCAAACTTCTAACATGGGATGTAAAAACATATCTAGGTATAAGTTTAGTCATTGGGTCAGCCACCATACTAGTTGTAGATATATGTTTCAGGACTAACTCTCCTTGCGCAATCATATCTCGAATATAGTGATAATGAATATCTATATGTTTAGTCTTCCCATGATACTTGGGATCCTTTGCATATGCTAAAGCTGTCATACTATCACAATGGATGACTATTATCTCCTGACTATTTGGCTCTATGTCAAATCGCTGCAAGAATCTTCTCAACCAAACTGCCTCCTACACTGCAGTTGAATAAGCTACATACTCTAACTTCATGGTAGATAAAACTATACATTTCTGTTTCTTGCTACACCAAGAAAGAGCTCCTCCACAAAGAAGAAATGCATAACCTGAAGTGGACTTGCATCCATCCCTTTCACCAGCCTAGTCAGCATCATTATATCCTCTCAATCTCAAGTTCCCACCTTTATAACATAACATGAGATCGGTGGTATGCTGTAGATATTAGAAAATTCTCTTTACTACTTTCCAATAAGCAAGTCCAAGATTACTCTAGAACCTACTGACCAATCCGACTAGCGTATATCAAACTACCAATTGCACTTGCATAAGGAGTTTTGGACATCTATTTCTTTTATTCATTTATCTTAGGGCATTGACTAAGATGTAAATTGCATCATTTTTCTATAGGAGTGTTAATGGGCTTGAGTGATGCATCCGGAATCGTTCAAGGACTCTCCTTATATAAGTCTCTTGAGATAAACAAAGAAGTCTCTTTGAGCGATCTCGCACGATCTTCACCCCTAAAATAGTACTAGTTGAGCCCATATTATTCATATCAAGAGTAGAGGACATTCACTCTTGAGTGGCAACAATCTCCTTCATATTGTTCTCAACAGGCAAGATGTCATCAACATATAATGTAAGGATAAGAATACTTTTCTTGGATCGTTTTACATACACACAGTAGTCTTCCCCTATCATCTCAAAATGATGAGACAAAATGGTTGTTTGAAACCTTTTGTACCACTATCTAGATGATTGCTTAAGACTATAAATAGAATGTTTGAGATGGCAAACTTTGCGCTCTTTTCCTTTGACTACAAAAACCCATTGGTTGAGTCATATAGATCTCTTCGTCTAATTCTCCATTGAGAAATACAGTCTTAACATCTATCTGAAAAAGTTCTAAATCCATATGTGCGACAATTGCTAGGATTTGGCGAATAGAGGCAAATCTCACCACTGGGGATAATGTCTTTTTATAGTATATACTCTCCATTTGGGTATAGCCTTTCGTCGCAAGACACACTTTATATCTGTCAATTGATCCATCCATTTTGTGTTTTACCTTTAAAACCCATTTGGTTCTAATGGCGTTGTGCCCATTTAGAAGATCAACTAACTTCCAAACATGATTCTTATATATTGAACTCATCTCATGCTCCATAGCAATCATCTATTCTTTACAAGCCGGTGAAGAGAGCGTTTCACGAAAAGAAGCAGACTCATCTGTATCTAACAGAGTACATAAAAGTATATCCCCCTCAATTGCAAAACAACGACGAGGAAACTCCACACACACTCCTACGAATTTGAGTATCCTGCGAGTCTAATTGTGAACTCCCACTGGATTCCAAATATGAAATGGATTGAAGATTACTACTATCCTCTTTGGCGATTTCAGGATTAGAAATTAATTCCTTACCCTCGCTAAAAGGAGAAAAGTTATCTTCCAAATCCACCATCTCATAGAGTTCAAGATTCGTTTTAGCATCACCAATGCTCGGAAAATCATTCTCAATAAAAGTGACATCTTGCTACTCAATTATAGTCATTCCTTTGTTAGGTTGTTCACCATACATCACACATCCTTTTGAGTGTTCAGAATATCGAATGAAAATATTCTTATTAGCTCTTGGGCCCATCTTCCCATACTGATGAGAAGTGTTGTGAACATAACCTGCTGACCTCTATAGATGTAAATGTCCTAATTTTGGCTTCCAGCCATGCCAAAGCTCATAAGGGGTCTGAGGAACTGACTTAGAAGGCACATAGTTAAGAATGTAGGAAGCAGTCATTAAAGCATCCCCCTAAAAACTAATCGAGAGGTTAGCTTATGTCATCATTAACCTAACCATATCTAATAATGTACGATTCCTCCGCTCTTCAACGTCATTTTGTTGTGGCATATGTGGAATTGTCAAATGTCTGTGTATCCCCTTTTCTTCACAAAGTTCCTTGAACTTGTCCGATAGATACTCGCGTTCACAGTCAGTGTAAAGAACTTTTATTCTTCGCTCTACCCGATTCTTAACCTATATCATAAATCATTTGAAGCATTCTAATGCCTCAGTTTGGTGAGAAATTAGATATACATAACCATATCGCGTATAGTCATCTATAAAAGTGAGAAAATAAGAGGTGTCATTGCATGCCATCACATTTATTGGTTCGCAAATGCCTGAATGGACTAATTCTAGAGGACAAGTAGCTCTTGTAGCCTTTCCAAAAGGCTTTCGGTAGCTTTTGCTAGCCAAACAAGGCTCACATGTTGGAAGGGTAACATTAGTGAGAGACCTCAATAGGCCTTCTCTAACTAATCTAGTCATTATATATTTTCTAATGTGACCTAGTCTTGCATGTCATTTTATAGAATTATGATTATCAATATCACATGTCAAATATTTAGATAAATAATTATAATCATACAAATCCAAATGATATAGATTATTTAAAAGCAAACTATGTCTATAAAACACATCATCAAGATACATGTCCATTTGCTTATCACTTATTTGAAAAGAAAGACCAAGTTCAGCTAGTGCTGGAATTAAAACTAGATTATATCGGACAATAGGTGCATAAAGCACATCATGTAGAAGCAGTATACGCCCTGAGCATAGTTTGAGTTGATAAGAACCAACTCCTAAAACCACTTCACTAGCACCATTGCCCATGAAGATGCTCTAGCTCCCTACTAGTATCCGACGATAATCTACAAAACCTCCTCTATTTTGCCTCACATGTTTAGTTGCTCTTGTATCCAGTATCCACAAAGGATACGAATGAGCAACTAGTATGTGTGAGCAAACCAATGTAAATAGAGAGTTTCGTTTAGAGAATACCTTCTTCAGCTCAATGCAATCGCGAGAGAAGTGTCCCAAGTTTTCACAATTGTAGCATTTCAGCTTGAATTTGTCTTTCTTGCCACCACGCTTACCTCTTTTGCGCTTAGCAATATTACTAGCAGCACTTCCAGCATTTGGTTCTAAGTTCCAACTCCACCCTGTTTTTTTCTTACCACCTTGTCTTTTCCGATTAGGCACATATTCCTTATCTGGGCCTCTCTAGGCAACAAAGATAGTTGAGTGAATCATCTCTTGGTGCTCCGCTTCTAGTTCCAAATGACGTGAAATATCATAAGAAGTTTTGATATTTTTATTATGCATTAATATTTGATTCATTTGGTTCCAGGAACCTGGTAGAGAGCGGATAACAACAAGCACATGTTGCTCATCTGTAAGATCATTTCCAGCAGACTTAAGATCCTGGATCATTGCTGGAACACCCTAAGGTGCTCAGCCATAGTTTGCTTAGAATCCATCTTATTGCTTTCAAATTTAAGAACTAAGGTATGAAGCTTTGTGGCAGTGGTTCCACCGAAAGCAATTTTCAGTTTGTCCCATATCCTCTAGGCTGTGGATCAATTTTCAAATTCCCCAATTAGATCGTTATACATGCTACTTAACATAGTAAAGCGCACACCATGATCTTTCTTAATCTAGTCTTGACAGACTTTCATGTTTCGACGATGTTGGGCTGTAGTGCCCTCCTCAGGTGGGGTCATGTTATTGGTCAGGGTTTCTAGGATTTCTTGTTCATTAATCAAGTACTGGATTTTTCTATGCCACATGTCATAGTTGGTACCTACTAGCTTTTCACCTCTTGTGAGATCAACGATAACGTTCTTAAAGGCCATCTACATTCAAATTGTGTAAGGTGACATTAAGTATACATTATTGACTATTATTATTTTGCTTCTAGAAATTCAAGTACAAATATTTCATTGTTTAATACAATGAGATAGAAAATTTTGCCATGCTCATGATCATCACCTAATTGTATTGAGAGAAAAATATTCTAATGGAGTAATATTGAGAAATCAATCTTTTATGCTCCATACTTTATATTATCCCTACAGGGGGATTAATATAAAACATCATACTAGGATTGATAATGAAGGTCGTGGGGCTTTGTATTGTAAGACCCATCTTCTACTTGATATTTTAAAAATATATTAAGGGTTTTCCAGTTTATAATATGCATGCATATGATAATTAATTTGAATCTTTTGCCTTATTATAAGCAAATTTAGACTTCACCAATTTCAAAATTGGAGGGTTTTACCAAAAATTAATTTTCAACCCTTTCCCAAAACAAATCTCCAATTACTTTTACAAAAACATTGAAGTCTATAATTTCTCATAAACTTGCAATCATTAAATTAATATATAATTAGATTTATGGGTCCCAATGCATGAAATTATCTTGATCATACATCCATACATCTAATTGCATACATACACATAAACAAATAAGGAACAAATTTCATGGATTAGACATTTCTATAATGAAATACAATATAAATAAAAACTTCGATTTCTAGTCAACTCCCTCTATGGTATGCTCCTTAGCGTTAGAGAAATCATCACCAGGCTCACTGATAAGTATAAAAAGGTTGAACCATTTGCCCATAGCACCCGAATCACACGACCCATGGATATGTACGCATGGGAATCACCTAGAGGTAACCCACATGTTGCTTAGCATGGTGACACACCATATGCATGCGCATACACACATGATGCTCTAGAGTAGCACGGCGCATGCCACCGGTCCATCTGTGTGTGCGCAGCCACTGCCCTAAGGAAACACTGTGCCGAGATGCATGGGCGCTGCCTCGCTTACACATGGTGTGTCTGTACGTGCACAATTGCTGGCCTAGGGTAGCATTGTGCATGAGCATGGCCTTGCTTGAGCGTGCGCGCGTACAACCGCTGCCTTAGGGCAGAGCTTTGCATGCATCGCAGTGGCGTGGCTTTGCCTACGCGCTCGCGCAGCTGCTGCCCTAGGGTAATGTTGTGCGTGGGCTGCAGCAACGCAGCCTCGCCTATGTGCGAGTAATGTCACTACCCTAGGGTAGCATTGTGCGAGCACTGCAACGGCATGGCTTGCCCTGCATACACGCACAACTGCTGCCTTAGGGAAGCGCTGTGCACGCGCCACAACGGTGTGGCCTGCCCTTCGCGTATGCGCAGTCGCAGCGCTATGCGTACGCCCTATCGCACGCAGCCACCATTCTCTACTCCTTCTTCTTCGCCTATCCTCCATAGATGTATTCTTCACGTTCTTCGTGTTCTTCACAATCTAGGGTTCTTCGATTACAAGGCTATCCAATTTTTTACATCAAAAATATAAAATACGTTGAAATAAAATTGGCCCAAAACCTTACAACATAAAAATAAAAACCCTAACAATAGTTGAGAATTAGAAGTTGTGATGAACTCCAGTTGTGAAAGTCTAGGACCTTGAGAAAGGTTGAGTATAGTGTTTTTCACATAGAGAACTAGAAATTGATTATGGTTACAGGTTTGATAGAACCGAAGTTGGGAGAACAAGTATGGCATATTGTTGGGGTTGGACTAACGAGGGAAAATGGTCCTATCGGATATTTTTCTTTGATTAGTGCTTCTTACAATATGTTAGGTCTAGGTAGTTATGGGATTGACTCGTTGGGTATTGACGAGTAAGGAAATGAGGTTTGGATAATTTTGAGTATAAAATATCTTTACTCATAGATGGGAATATGATTAAGAAAGGTATGTATAATGAATTATCAGGATATACGGTTGGAGATGAGCAAGAAAATACTTATCAAAGGGTTCATGACGATAAGAGTATGTTAGTTTTAAGCCACTCTTGAGGTAGTGTTGTAGTACTTGTTAGAGTACTTGAGGAGACAGTTTGTGGTTATCATAAAGTAACAAATTTTGGAATTTGTGTCGAGGGAGAATGTCTTTAAGGCAAAGTTTTGTCTATTGACATATCTATTACATTGGTTGTTGTTAGTATAGGCACAGTTTTGTCTATAGACACATCCATTGGAGTAACGGATTTTTTTTAGACACAGTTTTGTCTATTAACACGCTGGTGATAGTGATGTTGTCACTTTGACACAGTTTTGTCCATTGACACATCAGTTAAGGGATTGGTGTCATATCGGGACACAATTTTGTCCACTAACCCGTCCATTGTTGAGATTTTGTCACTTAGACACAGTTTTGTCTATTGGCACACTTATTGGAGGATTGGTGTCATCTCAGGACACAGTTTTATCCATTGACCCATCTGTTGTTACTGGTTGTCGTCGCTGTAGACATAGTTTCGTCTATTAACACAACCCTTGGATTTAGCAATTATCATTTGGGGGTAGTTTTCTCTATTGGCACACCTGAGAGAGTACTTGTTGTCAATTAGACATAGTTTTGCCTATTGACGCATTCGTTGAGGTGGGATTTTCATCTCTAGACATAGTTTTGTCTAGTGGTGTACTGTTATGAGTAATATGACCCTAAGAGATCAAAGTTTTGATTGTCATACAGAATTTGACTCAGTTTCGGAACATGATTAGCTTTGATGTCATAAGAGAGTGACGGTGGAAATACCGTTAGTTTTGTTCTTGGTTAGCTGCTAATCGAAGAAAGGATGTGACAAGTAAGCAATAAGATTTATGCTCGACTGTACTCTGTGGTGCCAGTGGAATTGATAAGATCCAAGGATAAGTTGTGAGATATGGGTGGATGAGAGTTTCATGTGTCTTGAGACGCCACCACAGAGGAACGTGGTCGAACTAGTTAAGGATTGTGTTATAAATCCTTAGGAGGCATTGGTTTTAGGCGATGTATGAGAAACGTGAGTTTGGACTTGTGCAAATGGTAGTGTCTTGTGAAAGAATTTTTAAGAATTGTGGCTCAAAAAGGATGATTTGATGGATAGAGATATGTACCCATACTTTCGCTATTTTGAAATTGGGTTGATTGCAGTTTTGATCTTTCTTGAACTTAGTTTAGGAGGTGATAGTTGATGTGACGGTTCACAGTATGATGATTACACTACAGTTCTGGTGGTATCTAGGTATAGTTGAGGTGAGCCAATAGCTGAGATGTTTTATGGACTCAGAGTAAAGTAGTGTATGAGGGTAACTAAAAACCTCATTGATTAAGGACTAAAAGTCGAGTATTGGAGATTGGCGAGTTGATAGCTTTTATCAGTGGTAAAAGGAAGTTAGGAGAGGTCACTAAAGTTTTTGTGATAGCATTAAAAAACTTGGAGTGTATTTCTAATTTCAAGGACGAAAATTCCTTAAAGGTTGAGAGGTTGTAGAGACCAGAACCAAATTTGACCTATTTTTTTTTATTTTTTATCATTTTTGCCAAAAATGAGTTTTAAATGATGTTATGGATGTTTCAAGAGTGAAAAACATGTTTGGAAGGTTGATTTAAGGTTTTGGGAACATTTGGAGAAGTTTGACTTTTTGGTCAAACGAGGGCCCGAGATGTGGTCCGGGTGGGCCCGGGAATCCAAAAAATTTTAAAAAATAATTATTTTGGTTTTAGACCAAATGAAATATTTTGAGAGTTAAAGAAGTGATTTCAAGGCCGTAGGAGCTTTCGAAATCAAAAACGGAGGTCAGGAGGTTACGTTAAGTGACCTGGGGGCGTTTTAGTCATTTGGCCCCAGATATTTTATCTATCTGGGGCTGGGATATTCTAGCCATTCTCACGCCACTTTCTATCTCTATATTTCTCTCAACTTCATCCATCTACCTTTTTTCTACATTTCGAAGTGCTTCGGCTTGGATTTGAGATTCGCCAAAGAAGGACAACACGTAAAGGGCAGCTAGGACTTTGGTTTGAACTGAACAATCTTGCGTTTTGGCAAGGTAGACCTCGATGGAATTCTTTAAGATTTCTTAAAAATCCTTCAAAATTGAGGTAAGAGTTCTCCTTCTCTTCTAAGTGTCGATTCTAGGGTTTCGGGTGAAATGGCGGTGAGGTGTAAGGTGTGTTTGCATGTATATGAGTGGTGAGAGGGATTGAGATGTGAGGTTTTCTCCTTCTTCTATGATTCTTATGTGCAATTTGACATATTCTTGTGATATGTATAACATGAGGGGTTAGTGTGTGAAATGTGTGAAGTTGAGATCATGAATACCTATATGCTAATTTTGTGTGCATATGTGATTATGTGCAATAATGAACATGTACGGGATTATGTGTTGATGATGTAGTGTGAAATGCATGCTAATTATATGTAAAAAATGTTTGCATTTGGTGAAGCATGAACAATATGTGATAAGATGGAGATTTATAGGCATATGTGAATAATATGCAAGTTTTGACATATATGTGATTATATGTGTCTATGTGGTGAGAAATGCATGCAATGTACCTTTAGAACTAGCTTATGCATTTGAGAAGCATGAAAATGACATTCTTGACTTTATATGTTATAAATGCATATATAGGGTCATTGTGAAAATATACGGAAAAAATAAATCGTGCATGGAATGTCGGAGAGGTCCATCCATGCTATGTAAGTGGCATTATTGCCCTATGAGGTATGACCATTGATGTGGTCGGAACTAAATTATATTGTAAGCTTAATTTTGCCCTTTTTATCAAAATATAATTTAACCACTCGCAAGAGCACGAATCTTTGTAGATAAGGTTCTATATGGAGGGTATCGATCCCACGAGGACTAGTCGCAATTGTCTTACGGGAAGATTAATTCTACTTTAATTCTAAAAACAGATTTTTGGTTTTGTGTTTAAAAACTATTGCATAAATGAAATGACAAGAAAATTAAAGAGTAAAGTTGGGAGAGAGAACTAGGGTTGGTTTCCACCACTAGCCATTCACATGTTCATAAGTGTAGCAAGCATGGGATTTATTAATTAAATGCCTAACAATGTCATTAGGCTTGTGACCTCAATGACATATCAAAAGATCAATGTGTGTGCTAACCTATCATAATCCATCTTCAACAAGCATAGCTCTTCAACCTAACTAACTACCTAATTACTCTACTCTCTAAGTGAACACTACATGCATCCAAACTACCTTGTCTTGGCATGGTCTATACAAATTAACATCACACATTCAATTAAATACCATTATCTAGCCATCATTTGCACTTCTTGTGGAATATGCAAATGTTGTTCATTCAAGTGACAAAATCTACTCTAAGACAAGAATAAATTCCATATCAAATGAATATATAAAAGAGATGTATTTATGTACATAATCACTAGGCTAAATAATCAACATTTAAGTATAAATCCCAAGAGCTACAAAGATGAACAAGTTTACATGGCTAGGGGTTGAAACCAACACCCTAGTAGAAGAGTTAGTTGCTCATGGTTGCCTTGCACCCTTCCATTGATGAAGAGAATGAAGCTTCTTGGTCTGGTTCAGCTCTCTCTCTTCCTCTCTCGAAGGTCTCTCCTCTGATATTCTAGTGTGTCTTGAGAGATATATGAGATATGAGAGATATGGCCCTTTTTGTGTGCTTTTTGGCTTCTTTTTCAACCTTGGGCCCACCATATATATATATATATATCATTATATATATCTCTTGTATCAAGAAGGCCCCCAAAAGTCTTGTTCAAGTCAGACAATCCCCCTAAGTCGTGCAAAAAGGGGGATTTTGTTGCAAGTGGGAGAGCAGGTGAGCAAGTGGCCAAGTGGGCTCTGCAGAATTTCGATTGATCGAAATTGAATTTCGATTGATCGAGATTTCGATCAATTGAAATGAGATCTCGATCAATCGAGATTTCGATTAATCGAAATCAACATCTCGATTGATCGAGATGCCTTGGCTGCATTTCCTGATTTCTTCTCTTGATTGCAGAAAGCTTCCAACTTTGCTCCATTTACTCCAATACCTGCAAAACATCAAAAACACAAAAATACCGTAAACATATCTCGGTAAACGCAAAAACGGAACCAACGTATGCAATAAAGAGGGTTCAAATACATAGAATTGAACACTTATCAACCATCGAAGTGGTCCCATCATACCAAGGCTAAGGCCTACAACCGGATTATATCTATATTTGGTGATTGTCGGAGTTGTCCACTCACCTTGGGCCAAACCAATATATTGCCAAGGGAGTATGACATTGTCGGAGTGGTCCATGTTATACGAATGTGTCGAAGGCATCCTAGGTCACATGGTTCCTCAAAGCGGTCTAAATCATGTTGGGGTATCGAATTTGGTCCGAAAGAGAGAAGTCATATCTCTATGCTTATGTGATTAAATATTAGGCATGATACATGTTTAATGCATTCTTCTAAATGTGCATTGCTTGAGTGAATATATGAATGTTGAAAGTGACATATAGTGTAATGGCATACATTCATGTAGGTCGGTGTCGAGTCGGCACCTAGGTGGAATGGGGTATTCCTACTGAGTCGTTGAGTTATTCACCCCCTTTTCTCCAAACTATCTACAGATAAGGTGCCCATGACGGACGGGACTTGAGTGGCTCAAGTGGAGCTTTATAGCATTTTTGCTTTATTTTGGATATTATGGATTTGGCTATCCATGCCGGCTTGTCGCATGTTAAAATATTTTTGTAGTCATTTATGAATTTTAGATGCTTTTGGACTATATGCATGTAATTCTTGTAATGACTATGAACTCAGTAGCCAAGTTTATGAGTTCATATATTTTGGACCAAACTTATTGTGTTATGATGTATGGGTTTGTAAGGTTATGACCTTTTCTTATGTTATAATATTGCATTGATGTTTTCAAAGCATTTCGAATGTAGTTGGATATGTATGAGATATAGTTGGAATTGATTGAGAAGAATGGACTTAAATGTATACTTTAAGCTATATTTGTAAGAAACATGTTTTGTTGTGTTGATGAATGATGAATGTATAAGTTCTGTCAAGCTTTGAATACGTTTAAGCTTGCATTTAAGTTGGAGAAAAGATAGAATGCTTATGTGTAGACATTGTACAGGTTTTGAGGGTTTTTGGCACTTTCGGTCACCTAGCTCTCTGCAGCAGCCAGCCGAAAGTGTGAGATCCCGAATGTTTACATTTGGGGTCATGTTTCAAACGGTTGGAGTAAGGCTTCGGCCGGCTAAATGTATCCTTTCAGCCGACCGACAGAATTGATACCTGGAGGTCAGCTGAGTCCAGGTTTCAGCCAACCGGAAAGGGGGTATCAGCCGACCAAAATTGCCCTGTGATGAAATTTTATGATCTTACGGATATGAGTGAGCATAGATAGGCGTATGGACTAGTGTAGGGCCTATTGAGGTGAATGATAATGAGTATGCGTGCCCACGAATGTGTGGATATGCTTCCGCGGTAATTGAGAGGTTGATAAGTTCATTGGAGGTTTAATGGACAAGTTCACACTCGGGTTTCTTGGAGTCAGAATTCGGGATGTGACATACCCATTGCAAATGGATATTTTAAGGCCAACATCATCACTTTAAGCCTCCACTTGTGGAGTGTCATAGGAGATTATTGTTTGAAAGAGAAACAATATCCATACTATAATTATACACATATCTGTATAAAAGATTTCTTTGTTTGAACTTGTCCACTTCAAGTTCTTTTAATTATTGCTTTTGAACTTGTCCATTTCAAGTTCTTTTAATTCTTACTTTTGAACTTGTTCGTTTCAAGTTCTTTTAAGTACTTGTCACTTTTCATTTCAAATATATAATTGTGGGCCCAAACATATACTGGCCCAAACACTAGACCAGCCCAGCACACCACCCAAAAACCCATCATCACAAAAACCCACCTCATGCACCAACTGATAAGATCAGCCCCAAATAAAGGATAAGACTAAGGACAAGTTCATCATCACAAAAGCCCACCTTATGCTCCAACAGATGAGTCCAAAGAAAAAGAAACAATATAAAAGGAGGAATACCCCAAAGTGAAAGAGGACTTGTTTTTTGGGCAAAAGCTTGATAAGAAAAAAAAGAGTTTGTAGAGATAAAAACTGTTGGAAGTTTATAAGAATTACTCAGTTGAACTAATTTCAGATTTTAAGTGTATGCCATGTTAGATCTGTTAGCCCAAAATTAATAACAGTAAATTTTGGACATCTACACTTTGGCGCCGTCTGTGGGAAACGAACGAAAAGATTCGTGTAATTACTATAGCACATTCACTGAAGTGCAATGGTAGGCTCCACTCGAGCAGCCATTTACACCGAAGATTCTTCTCAGCCAAACAGAGGTGAGGACGAGCACGGGGACACTGAGGCGTTGAGGCACCAGGTAGAAGCTTTACAGCGAGAAAATGCACAGCTACGTAACGAAGTACGAGGGGCCCGGCACTTACCGCCAGATTAGCTTAACCACTCAGCAGCCAGAACAAGGAGACCTCGCACCGTGAACAAGGGCTTAAACGCTCGGACAGAGGAATGATAACCGAAGGCCGATAAAATATATCGAACGTGCTGAGCCGAGTTCTGCCAATCTGGATCCATTGCGTTCAGCCGGGAGAAAGACGCTCCAGGAGCAAATCCAAAAAGACGTTGAAATAATCAGACGTGACCTTAGTACTGAAACTCCGTCGGACCTTGCTGTTGAGGCAATAAGGGGCATGTTACAATCACCTTTCGCTAGCCATATCCTACAAGCGGAGGTCCCGCAAAGTTCAAAATGCCGCCGTTCGTCAATTTTGACGGGCAGACTAATCCAATCGAGCACATTTATCACGTCCAACAACGAATGACGTTAAATGCGGAGGATGACAAACTTATGTGTCGTGTGTTTTCAACTACCCTAAGCGGCCTAGCGTTGTTATGGTTCAAACAGCGACCCTCGGGAACAATTTTCGATTTCCAGACCCTCTATAAACAATTCATAACCCAGTACGTAGGAACCGACGACAGAAGAGAACAGTGTCGTCCTTATTCACTCTCAAGCAGGCCAGTGATGAGTCATTGAAGGTCTTCCTCTCACTGTTTAATTTCAAAATATCCTTGATCGACGGGTGTGCCCAGACCACAGCAGTAGAAGCCTTCCGGGTGGCAATGAACAACGACACTAAGTTTTACCGAGCATTGTTAAGGAAACCCCCTAAGGATATGGGCATCTTGAACAACAAAGCACAAGGGTACATCACAATCGAGGATGACGAGTCTAGGCAAGCCCAACCATCTTCTCTCATCACTTTGGCCACGCCCAGGGGTAGACTACCGATCAATCTGCCGAACGTAGCCCGAACAAGTCCTCCTTCGAGTAACCGAACCACCCAAGAGAAGAGGCCTAGGGTCGAACGAAAGGAAACCCTTCTAAAGGTGACCTTGAGTCGGCTATTCCAAGAGACCGTCAATAGGGGCATCTTTTGAAACCCGCCCCCTTTGACAGCTCCAATCGAATCCAGGGA
Organism: Cornus controversa; assembly: GCA_026545225.1. NCBI lineage: Eukaryota > Viridiplantae > Streptophyta > Magnoliopsida > Cornales > Cornaceae > Cornus > Cornus controversa. Next base: position 45,086,482 of record CM048845.1, read on the forward strand.
TAGAACTAAACACTGTGCCTTCCATAAAGACGTGGGATGCATAACCAATGATTGCTGGAACCTGCACAATCAGGTAGAACTCCTCCTCTCCTGAGGAGAATTGGCAGAATATGTCTCGCCCGACGCGACGCGCCAAATAGATCCCCCCTAGTCAACGCAAAAGGCAAGCGGAGTTCCACCATCGAAAATCATTAACACCATCCACAGACACGCCCAACAGAGGAAGTCCGACGTCCACACGGTTAAGGGGGGTCGACGACCGAGGATACATAAGACGGCACCGGTCAGCACCGTCTAAAAAGAGTGCGCTTCGACAGATATCACGTTCCATCGATGGGATATGCCAAAAAGTTCAATCACCACACGAGGACCCATTAGTCCTCACCTTGACAATAGCGAACTGCCCCGTCCGGGGCATCGTTGTAGACACAGGGTCGAGTGCAAATGTGATGACTCGATCAACCCTCAAGCAACTAGGTTTTGCCATAAACCAAGTCCACCACACCCACAATCCCCTCATTGGATTTGATGGAACCCGGGTAACCCCTTCGGCACAGTCATCCTTCCTATAGAAGCGGCACACAGAACATTGAACGAAACCTTTGTAATCATCAAAGTTAATTTTCCTTACAACGTTATACTTGGCAGATGATGGATACACCGGATGAGGGGTGTCCCTTCCCCCCTCCATCAAGTGATGAAGTGTTTGTCAGTCAATGGACAGATTACAGAAAACATCTGGGGTGATCAAGCGGCGGCCCGAATGTGCTATGCCATAGCCCTAAAAGGTACAGAACCCACCGAAGTCATCCCGGAGGATAATCAAAATTCCCAATAGCAGTTAGCGGTATGCCCCAAAGTTAGGAATGCTGAAGAAGAAGGTCAAGCCCATACACTAGAAACCTTACAAAAGGTTCAGATTAACCCCATCGACGTAACCTGAACGACCCAGATAGGGACTCGTGCGACCAACATGGAAAAAGAAGAACTCATACGACTGCTCCAGGATAATCTGAACGTCTTTACATGGGATCACTCGGACATGACTGGGATCCATCTTGACACTCCTTGCCATAACCTGAACATTAATCATGCCAGCCAGCCCGTCAAGCAACGTTAACGCTGATTTGCACCCGAACGCAATTGGATCATTACCGAGGAGGTCCAAAAACTGCTCGACGCCGGAATGATTCACGAAGTATACTACCTCGAGTGGATTTCCAATGTGGTCGTCGTTCAGAAGAAGAACGGGAAATGGAAGGTATGCATTGATTTTACCAACTTGAATAAAGCTTGCTCGAAGGATAGCTACCCCCTACCAAAGATCGACAAAATGATCAATGCCACGACTGGCTACGAAAAATTGAGTTTCTTAGATGTTTATTCTGGGTACAACCAAATTCCAATGAATCCAAGCGATGAGGAGCAAACATCCTTCATTACAGAACGGGGTAGTAACTGGTACCGGGTAATGCCTTTCGGGTTGAAAAATGCTGGGGCGACCTTCCAACGCATGGTCAATAAAGTCTTTACCAAGCAATTGGGACGCACGATCGAAGCCTACATTGACGACATGGTAGTCAAAAGCTGGAAGAAGGTGGATCACAACAAGGACTTGCAAGAAGTCTTTGATGTCCTTCAAAGGCATCGTATAAAGTTGAACCCCACCAAATGCACCTTTGGAGTTACCGAGGGCAAGTTTCTGGGTCACATCGTCAGTCGTTCTGGTATAGAGGCTAGTCCAGAGCAAGTCAAGACACTTATAGAGCACACCGAGCCTAAAACCTTTAGAGATCTCCAAGTCCTTACTGGCAGAATCGCCACCCCGAGTAGGTTTATCTCCAAATTATCGAACAAATGCAAACCCTTTTTTAACGCTATTCGATCCAAAGGAGAAACCATTTGGCGGGATGAACAACGAGTGGCGATAGCCAACCTCAAAAGGTATATGACCAGCCCCCCAATATTGACTGTGTCATTTAAAGGCGAACGATTATACCTCTACTTAGTCATTTCTCCATTATCCACCAGCGTTGTGCTCCTATAGGAAGACGGCCCCAAGCAACGTCCTGTCTACTACGCCAGTAGGGCAATGACCGAACTAGAACAACGTTACACCCAGACAGAGAAGGTTAATCTTGGCTCTCGTTCAAGCCAAGAAGAAGTTACGCCATTACTTCGAGTCACATCCAGTTATAGTAGTGACCACCTTTCCCATCCGACCAATACTTAGTAAACCAGACATGTCGGGACGCCTATCTAGATGGGCCATCGAGCTGAGCTCCTTCGACATCACCTACGCCCCTCTTACTGCAATCAAAGGCCAGGCTGTAGCCGATTTCCTCCTTGAATACGACTCAGAGAACATAGTAAAAGGGACACAGGAGCCCTAGTGGAGGTTGCAAGTGGACGGGTCAACCAACCAAGACAGGGCTGACATCGGAATCAAACTGCAAGCTCCCGAAGGATCCATACTGCATCAATCACTCCAATTAGGTTTTCCTCCGTCTAACAATAAAGCGGAGTACGAAACCCTAATCCATGGCCTAAAACTCGCACAAGAATTACAAGTATGTAACCTCCAAGTTAGTTGTGATTCACAACTTGTGGTCAAGCAAATAACCGAGGAGTATGTCGTTAGGGACGAGCGAATACACGCTTACCAGGAGGCCGCATGAACGATCGCAGCTCGTATACCACAATTCACAATACTTCATGTACCGCGAGCAGACAATGTGAACGCTGACAGTTTGGCCCACACAACTTCACACTCCACCAACGATCTCATCTGTTCAATACTTATGGAGACTGTTCACGAGCCAAGTATACTACCCACGGTTCAAGTGTTGTGCGTACCGGCGGAACCAAGCTGGATGGATCCTATGTAGACATATCTCGAAGAAGGCATCCTACCCCCATCTAAGGAAGAAACCAAAAGAATAAGCCTCACCGCACCAAAGTACGCACTAATCTATCACCATCTGTATCGACGATCCCATTCCGGACCCTACCTTCGATGCATCACTCCTTCTGAGGCTAAGCGGGTACTCAATGAAATTCATAATGGCGAGTGCATAAATCATTCAAGAGCCAGATCGCTAGCCCACAAAGTCCTTCTCCAGGGATATTTTTGGCCATACTTGGCCAAAGACGCTTAAACCCACGTCCTCAAATGCGACAAATGCCAAAGGCATTCACCTACCCCACACCAGCCTCCTGAAGATCTCAATTTGATGACCTGCCCTTGGCCTTTCATTAGATGGGCCATGGACGTAGTCGGCCCCCTACCCCATGCACCCGAAAATAAAAAATACGTGCTGTTAGCCACAGATTACTTCACCAAATGGGTAGAAGGCAAAGCGTATGTCACCATTTCGCAACCTGAAGTAGAGAATTTTGTATGGTCCCATATCATTTGCAGATTCGGCCTTCATGAATCAATCACGACGGACAACGGTACAAATCTTGCCAGAACCGATATACAAGCATTTTTCAAACGTTACGGTATCAATTAGAGAAAGTCTTCCTAGTCATATCCCCAAGGCAATGGACAAGCTGAAATCACCAACCATACCATATTCCAATGCTTAAAAAAGAAGCTGACAGACCGGAAGGGAAAATGGTTAGAAGAGCTACCCAAGGTACTATGGGCTTACAGAACCACTCCAAGAAGATCAACGGGGGCAACCTCGTTCAGCCTCACCTACGAAACTGAAGCTGTCATACCGATCGAGGTCAATCTACCAACACTTCGCACTGACTCCTACCAGGAGAACTCCAATGACCGATCATTAGAACAAAACCTGGACCTTGTGGATGAATGAAGGGAGGCCGCCCTGATACGACTAGCATCCTACCACCAAGTGATCACCAACAGTTACAACAAAAGAGTCAAACACCGAGCGTTTAAGGAAGGGGACTTAGAACTCCAAAAAACAGAGATAGGAACGAAGGAACAAAATGCCGAAAAGTTAGCATCAAACTGGGAAGGACCGTACGAAATGACAGAGGAAATCGGCAAGGGAGCCTACCGGTTACGACGGATCGAAGATGGTGTGAATGTTAAACTTCTATGGAATGTGACCAAATTGAAAGGGTATTATATGTAAATTACACCTGTGTAAATCAAATATGAACATATGTTGATGAACCCTTCCCATTTATAGAACATAATCGAGCAAATAGCCTGAAGGCCTGATACACCAACGGGATAACCGAATGGCCACAAGCCAAAAGGTCGAACTTATTGCTCACAATACCCATTCACCCAGAACAAAGAACAGTATCAAACAAACTCAAGATTGAACAAAAGGGACAAAAATAAAAAGGACTTCATTTTATAGCAAACATATATCATAACAAAAGCACAATAAAAACCAGCAAAGAAAAATACTAGAAAGTTATATTAATTAAACCGAACAAATAGTTTATATCCAAACACAAAAGGTTGAATTGCCCAAAGGCTATACAGTAAATGACTTCATTAAAAATTTCATCCCCATCCCCACAAAATATTCCACGCCTATGGCTGCACCATCCCCTCTTGCACCATTGTCTCAACCTGGCCTTCAGGATCGGGGTGATCACCAGAAGCCTCGCCATCAGGTCTTCCACTTGGCACTAAGACTTCAGTGCCTTCGTTCAGAACATCTTGAGTGGCTTCAGTAGACAAGTCTGCCAAAATGGGCTTCAAAAAATCCTCGATAACCCCTTCATCAGCAGTCACTTCAGGATCTTAGTAACATCCATCCACCACACTAGATTCTTGATCGCACTCAGATGGACCACCTTTGTAAATCAGGCTTTCAGCCACCCGATCATCAAAACCAGTGTGATATGCCATGGCATTCCTAACCTGACAGACCTGAAACATTCTTCGGAAGAGCGCTTGTACTGCCACTTCCAATTTTTGATTTGCCTTAATGAGAGACTGATTGATTGCCATGAGCTCAGCCACCCGAGCTTCAGCCACCTCTCAATCATTCTTCGCCTGCCCATAAGCATTGGAGTACCTCTTAAGCTTATCATCCGTCTCTTTAAGCTTAGCCTTCTCGGTTGTAACCGCCCCCATAACCATGTGTTCTCCTCGAACGCCTTCCATTTTTCTTCCTCAGCAACCTCCAAACGGGTTGATGTAATCTCCAACCTACAGCACATCGCCATAGTGGCGAAATGACTCTACAAATAGCCCAAATAAGCGTTAAAAACAAAGTCAAAAAATAACTTGCACACAAACTGAACGTAAAAAGACCGCACAAATACCTTCAAGGAATGAAGAGGGGCCATCCCCAAAAGCTCCGTTAGGCTAATATCATCCATAGCCTTCAAATCCAAAGGGGGCCAGATCCCCTAAGCGAGCGAGCGACATGTGTGAACATCTCTGAAACTAGAATCGTTCATAGTTAACACAGTGCCATTCGACTTAACCAAATGCGGCACCCATGGCTCAGTCGCAGTGGTAGTACCTGACCCAGAAAGATGAACCATAGGCACTCGCAACAGCCTTCCTGAGCCCAAGTCACCCGAGTGAGAAACAACACTTGTAAGAACTTCACTCACCAAAACATGCTTCTGAGCATGCCCCTCCTAATGCTCGCTCGTACCAGATGGTTCCACCATTGGTTCCTTCCTCTTCAACTTCAATTCCACTTTGTCCAATCCAGTAGGAACGAACGTACTACAATCATTCTCAACAACTCTCTTGTTCTTGGCCATCCTCACGGTGATCGGTACACTCATATCCACTACTTCAAGTGTCTACTGAGCAATAAGCTTTAGTGTAGTAGAAGCCAGAAGATCCTTAGCACTCGACCAATTAGACCAAACTCTGGATTGTAAAATTGATAAGTGTTCAATTCTATGCATTTGAACCCTCTTTATTGCATATGTTAGTCCCGTTTCTACGTTTACCGAGATATGTTTACGGTATTTTTGTATTTTTGGTGTATTGCAGGTCTTGTAGTGAAAGGAGCAAAAATTTGAGGCTTTTTGCAGTTGAAGAGAAAATTCAGAATTGCAGCCAAGGCATCTCGATCAATCGAGATGTTGATCTCGATCAATCGAGATCTCGATTGATCGAGATCTTATTTTGATTGATCGAAATCTCGATCAATCGAGATCCAATCTCGATTGATCGAGATTCTGCAGAGCCACTTGCCCACTTGCTCACCTGCTCTCCCACTTGCAACAAAATCCCCCTTTTTGCACGACTTAGGGGGATTGTCTGACTTGAACAAGACCCTTGGGGACCTTCTTGATATAATAGATATATATATATATATATATATATATGGTGGGCCCCAAGGTTGAAAAAGGTAGCCATAAAGCACAAAAAGAAGCCATTTTCTCACATATCTCTCACACATCAGAATACTAGAGGAGAGACATTCGGGAGAGGAGAAGGAGAAGCTGAACCAGATCAAGAACCTTCATCTTCTCCATCAATGGAAGAGTGCAAGGCAACCATGAGCAACTAACTTCTCTACTAGGGTGTTGTTGAAGCCTCTAGCCATGTAAACTTGTTCATTTTTTGTAGCATTTTGGGATTTGTAATTAAATGTTGATTATTTAGCCTAGTGACCATGTACACTACTACATTTCTTTTATATATTCATTTGATGTTGAGTTTATTCTTGTCTTAGAGTAGATTCTTTCATGTGAATGCACAACATTTGCATATTCCACAAGAAGTGCAAATGATGGCTAGATAAGGGTGTTTAAATGAATGTGTGGTGTTTGCTTGTTGATGTGGCTAAACTCGAATTACATTGTAAGCTTAATTTTGCCCTTTTTATCAAAATATAATTTAACCACTGGCAAGAGCACGAATCTTTGTAGATAAGGTTCTATATAGAGGGTATCGATCCCACGAGGAATAGTCGTAATTGTCTTAAAGGAAGATTAATTCTACTTTAATCTTAAAAACAGGTTTTTAGATTTTTGTTTATAAACTATTGCATGAATGTAATGACAATAAATTAAAAGAGTAAAAGTTGGGAGAGAGAACTAGGGTTGGTTTCCACCACTAGCCATTCACATGTTCATAAGTGTAGCAAGCATGGGATTCATAAATTAAATGCCTAACAATGTCATTAGGCTTGTGACCTCAATGAGATATCAAAAGATTAATGTGTGTGCTAACCTATCATAATCCATCTTCAACAAGCATAGCTCTTCAACCTAACTAACTACCTAATTACCCTACTCTAGAAGTGAACCTACATGCATCCAAACTACCTTATCTTGGCATGGTCTATACAATCAAACAACACACATTCATTTAGACACCATTATCTAGCCATCATTTGCACTTCTTGTGCAATATGCAAATGTTGTGCATTCACATGAAGATTATACTCTAAGACAAGAATAAAACCAAAAGCACATGAATATATAAAAGAAATGTATTAGTGTACATGATCACTAGGCTAAATAATTAACATTTAATTACAAATCCCAAGTGCTACAAAAAGGAACATGTTTACATGGCTAGGGGCTTCAACAACACCCTAGTATAGAAGTTAGTTGCTCATGGTTGCCTTGTACTCTTCCATTGATGGAGAAGATGAAGCTTCTTGGTCTGGTTCAGCTCCTCTTCTTCCTCTCCCGAATCTCTCTCTTCTGATATTCTGATGTGTGTGTGAGATCTGAGAGATATGAGGCTTCTTTGTGCTTTAAAGCTCCCTTTTTCAACTTTAGGGCCCACCATATATATATATATATATATCAATATATATATCCATTATATCAAGAAGGTCCCCAAGGGTCTTGTTCAAGTCAGACAATCCCCCTAAGTCGTGCAAAAAGGAGGATTTTGTTGCAAGTGGGAAAGCAAGTGAGCAAGTGGGCAAGTGGCTTCTGCAGAATCTCGATCAATCGAGATTGGATCTCGATTGATCGAGATTTCGATCAATCAAAATATGATCTCGATCAATCGAGATCTCAATTGATCGAGATCAACATCTCGATTGATCGAGATGCCTTTGGCTGCATTTCTGATTTTTGTTCTTCAGCTGCAAATAGCCTCAAACTTTGCTCCTTTTACTACAAGACCTGTAATACATCAAAAACACAAAAATACCGTAAACATATCTCGGTAAACGTAGAAACGGAACTAATATATGCAATAAAGAGGGTTCAAATGCATAGAATTGAACACTTATCACACCCCCAAACTTACATATTGCTAGTCCCTTAGCAATGCAATATTACAAAAATGAAATTAACTATCTTATACAAAAGTTTAATCATGCCCAGTCATTACTAGATAAAGGGCGATCATTCGTTCGTTTCACATTTGGCAAATGCAACAAGTATTACAGAACAATGTAGTCATTAGCAAAAATGAACTTTCACAAGCTATCAATAAATGACGATCCCTACATGATGGCCAGTCCGAACAAACATACCAATTCCGACCCCAAAATCCTCTTTGAAAAGTGACCATGCATTCGAGCGCGTGATTTTGTCATATATGGAGAAAAATGAAAACAGGCCTGCTTTTAAAAGAAAAACTCATTGAAACGGTTCGACACCGTTGTTCATTATCACAAAACATTCATGATTGCTCATGTGCGGATGACCGTGCAATGCTTAGCTCTTTTTGCTTTCTTGTAAGCCCATGTAGCGGCATTGGGCCAATGACTCCCAAACCAATTAGTTTTAGGGCATTAGGTGAAGAAACACCCCTCGAACTTAATAACCGAGCTTACAAGGTGATGAACTTAAGCAAGCCACCCGCTTATTAATGCTCAACCTTGCACACTTATACGCGAATACTCCCTGCTTTGAGGCATAGAAATCCGATTTATTGAGTGAGAAGGCTTATTGCAAATTTTTCTCTTTTTCTCTTTTTTTTTTTTTTTACAACAACCGGAAGAACTTATTCTTTAAGTTGTTCAGATAAAAACAGAAATTTACAAAATTCTCCATCAGACTTATACCCCACAATTTAAAATGCATGTGTGCGAATTTGTGCGGCTAAGGACAAATTTAGGGCAAGAACTGTACATGCTCGTATTTGGACAAAAATGTAGACCATTCTAGCCTACTATATAGCTTGCAAAAGTGCGGGTATTTAGAATGTTAAAGTTCTTAACTACCTGCTGCATTTACCTCGGACATTTATTCGAATGATCTTCCTTTTAAAAGTAAGACATCATAGCAAGCATGCAAAAATATAAAAACTGCTCTACAATGACACTCAATACTAAGACTGAACATTGCATGCATATACAAGTGGTATAGCATACCGCACCCCCAAACTTATATGCAACATTGTCCTCAATGTTTGGACAAGAAGAACAAGGAAAGAAGTTACCGGGATTGCAGAATGCGACAAAAATGGTATTCCATAGTAGCGGTCATCCTGCAAATGAGAAAAACCTGCACGGAACACCAACTGGGTACCACGAGCATTAAAAGGAACAAAAAGTATATGAAAAGAACATAATGAAATAATAATGCACAAACAGACAATGCCAAGATCACTGCACATCTAAAGCTCTGAACTGGTGTTTCCCAATTGTCTAAGAGGTCTATGCGATAAGATATTGACTATCTAGGCACGCTAACGTATAGCACGCAAAGGGGCTGCCTTTCTTTATTAACGCCATACTGTGTTGAAGCAATCTCAACAGTATTGGGAATTGAAACCAGGCGGTAATAAACGGAAATCATCAACTGAATCGCATATAACAATTAGACAAGTGGTACTACATACATAGTCAAAGTATAGAGAACAGATATATTGACAGAAATCAAAAATAAAGATAGTAAAGATAACACATGGTATAAAAGAAAAGATAACTGTATTCCATAGATATGAAAATGAATTCAGTACAAAGCGTACATGCAGCTGAAATACTCATAAAAAGAAAGAAAACATGGCCAACATGGCCTATCAAAAATAAAGAAAGAAAAATACAGAAAGTAAAGCATAAAGGACAAATAAAAGCAGCTACTCGAGGGCGAGTGGTGGTGGTGGTGGCTCGGTGGGAGTAGAAGTGGAGGTGGAAGCTCGACCTGCGAACAGGAACTGCAGGTCCTGCCAGAAGGCTCAGAACTCGTCTAGAATCGCCCTCTGACCCTGTGCCAGAGAAGAAATGTCCGAGCGAATGCCCTCCAGCTAACTCTACGTCACCTGGACGTGCTCCTCAAAACCCTGCTGGAGCCGCTCAAGATCAGCTGTGAGGCAGGAATAGCCAGTCGCCAGGATGTCGTGCCGCTCTACAGCAATATCCATCTCCTCGTCATCGGACTCACCCTCTGCAGGCTCTCCCTCATCCATCTCCACCGAGGCATCTATATCTACATCATCTGGTGGATCACCCTGGTGGTCCTATCGCTCTAAGTGTCGCCTCACCCGCTCCCACTGAGCAGATGTGAAGCGGGTGGCCGGTGCCAACTGAATGTCAGTATCACTGACCGGTATACTGGCACTACTGAGAAAAGCTGCGACCAGGAAAGGAAATGGAAGCCGCCAACTCGCTGCTCGTCGCATCCTCTTGTTGACGAGGCCATCCCAAACCTTGAACATCTACACCCATACCAGCGACGGGACAGAAAACCACGTGCCCGTGTGGAAAGCATAAAGGCAACGGAGGAGGTCGCCCCTGCACTCTGCCACGTGCTGCATAGGACACGCGTTTTTGATGAGAACGGTGTCCAGGAACCATAGTCTGCTCGGGCACATCGATTTGGATGTGCAGTTGTGACTGGGCGTGGTAAACGCCCCACCACACATGTCCATCACGATGGAGAACAGTGTAGAGTCTGCTGGAAGTGCGGCCCTGTAAAGCGGTTGACCGTCCTAGTCAACCATATCTGGCGGCTGCTGGTGAGGGATGCTGAGCATCTGCGCAATCCGGCTCGGCGTAATAGTGATCGTCGTGGTGCCCACGACTATCTCTAATGTGTCCGGCGCTGTGCAGGAGTAGGTCATGCGCTCATAGAAGACCTGCACCAAGTGCTCGTGTGCCACATCAGTGGGAGGCACACACAATCGGTCGAGGCGACGCCTCCTGAGCTTGGCGATAGTCCACGCGATGTCGGGACACCTCTCGAACTCTCGCAGGTCGAATATCTACTCCGGGTGAAACTTTCGAGACCTGAAGGCTCGCCCGGGCACGTCTCTAACAGCACCGGGTGCATTCTTCACCCTCGCCATGATCTCGGAGCAGTCTGCATTTTTTTCCAAAAATTACGTAAATAAAAGATAAAATAAGAGGAATGCTAAACTAAGAATAAACTAAAAAAATAAAAATGAGAACGAGGTCCTAGTCCATGGTGCTGACACATGTATTCAAAAGAATTCGATCTCAACAAGACAGCTTGAGCGGATGCAACCGAAACGATGGGTCGTGGTTGCAAACCGGACATTAATCATTTGAAGCAAAGAGAATGCAATATTTCTCCCATACATGCATTCCTACCCTCCCCGAAACTCGCAAAATCCCATTATGAATATCGCAAATGCACCAATCCAACCCAACATCATTTGTCTATGTTTATTACACCGTAAAACTATCAAAAATAGCGAGAAAGTACGCAAAATGTAGCCATGCATCACTTACCTCAAGGTGAAGATGATGCTCGGCACAAACAGAAGAAGACCCACTCGCAGCCGCGAAGAGATGAGCGTGAGTGTGCTCGCGGTGATCTCGGACTATGGCGAACGGCGGTGGATGGTCGGGGATGGAAGATCACGTGCGGGATGGTGCTTGGAGAAGCTCTGGATCGCTCAGAGAAAGGGAAGAGGTCGGATGGTCTTTTGAAATGAGAGGGAAGCCCAAAGGTTTAAATAGAATTCGGCTCATGTGCAGGCATCGCGTGCATCTCGATTGATCGAGATGTACATTTCGATTAATCAAGATTTCGATTAATCGAAATCCCACTTCGATCAATCGAGATCAGCTTCGATCGATCGAAATCAACTTCGATCAATCGAGATTCCTTCTTCGATCAATCAAGATTTCTTCAATGAATCGAGACTTTTAATTCGATCAATCGAGATTTTACTTCGATCAATCAAAATTTCATTTCGATCAATCAAAATTTCGATCGATCGAAGACCTATCGAAGTGCTATCGAAGAATACTACCTCTCGGGACATTGGATTTGATGAACTCTCTGCAATATTTCGATCAATCGAGACCAAAATCTCGATCAATCGAAATCTCGATTGATCGAGATCTTGGTTCAATCAATCGAGATGCTCAAAAATAGCCAGCTTGAGTTATGCTTCATGGACTTGGACTTTTGGGACTTAGATACTAAATTGCTTAGATACTAAATGTAACTTGGATTAGAGGGACATCATGGAAGCATGATAGCTACCATGGTCGCGCCACCTTACACGTCTATGACATGACGTCCGAATCGGCTCACGAGTCCAAATATACGGGATCCGTCAAAGTGACGACATCCACGTATTCGGTGGTGACTTGGTCATCCACGCACATTTTTAAGCGCTGCCCATTTACTTTGAACAATGATCCGTCTTTCAAGTCCTTCAATTCCACCGCTCCGTGGGGAGCGACGGAATTAACCAAAAATGGACCATCCCAACGGGAGCGAAGTTTTTCGGGAAACAAATGGAGGCGTGAGTTGTACAACCATACTTTTTGACCCGGCGAAAATGTTTTGACTCGAATATTACGATCATGAAAGGCTTTGGACTTTGCCTTATAGATTTTAGCATTCTTATACGTGTCATGTCGTAATTCTTCCAATTCATTTAATTGAAGCTTTCGATTAGATCCAGCCTTTTGCATGTCAAAATTGAAAGTTTTAGTGGCCCACATAGCTTTATGCTCCAATTCAACCGGAAGATGGCACGCTTTGCCATAAACCAACCGGTAAGGTGACATTCCAATGGGAGTTTTATACGCGGTTCGGTATGCCCATAATGCATCGTTTAGTCGCAATGACCAATCTTTCCGGTCAGGCCGAACAGTCTTCTCAAGAATGTTCTTAATCTCCCTATTGGATACCTCTACTTAGCCACTAGTTTGAGGATGGTATGGGGTGGCTACTTTGTGTGTGACAGAGTATTTGGTAAGCAAGGTTCGAAGGAACCGATTACAGAAATGTTTACCTCCGTCACTGATGAGGGCCCGAGGTGTACCAAACCGGCTAAAGATATTCGTTTGAATGAACTTAACTACGACTGCGTGATCATTGGTTTTGGTAGCAACGGCCTTTATCCACTTAGATACGTAGTCCACCGCCACAAATATGTACTCATGACCAGTAGAGGGTGGAAATGGTCCCATGAAGTCAATGCCCCACACATCAAATATCTCAATAATAAGAATAGGGTTAAGAGGCATCATGTCCTTTCGAGACATCGCGCCGAGGCGCTAACATCGCTCACAAGAGCGGCAGAATGAATATGCATCCCGATGAAGTGTTGGCCAGAAAAATTCGCATTGAAGAATTTTTGCTACGGTTTTCTTAGCACTAAAGTGTCCCCCACAAGCGAGTGTATGACAAAATTTGAGAATGCTTTGGAATTCACTATTGGGTACACACTTTCGAATTATTTGATCGGGGCAATATTTGAACAATTGAGGATCATCCCAATAATATGATCGTGATTGGGAGAGAAAACGATCCTTCTCTTGCTTGGTCCAAGAAGATGGTATTTTATCGGTTGCCAAGTAATTAACCACATCCGCATACCAAGGGATACTTGATTCGTGTGTGAGTGTGACTCAAAAAGTATACCAATTAAAATTTTCCACACTTCGCAATAGAACGAATTCCTTGCAGAATAGGGCTATCGAAAGGAATGGGTATCGTACCTCAGGGACTGTGGTCTGACTGTGTTGGATATAAGGAATTAATTCTAATTAAATTTAAAAGAAGTAAATTATGATTTTTAAAACTAAATTAACTAATGAAGCAATTGAACAACAGCAAGAAAAACTATGGAGTGTAGAGAATATAAGATAAGTCTAGGGTAATTGATTTCACCACTAACTTCACAATCAATGGTCAATTGAACTAACTATGGGGCATCATATCATGCATAAGTGGTGTCGGTGGCTACAAGCTCACCTCCATCCGTCAAGAAGATAACATATGATTAAGGCTAAGTCATGGACTATCTTCGATTGGCATGGGCCATCTGCCTAACTACTCTACTCTAGGGTGCAGTATGGTTCATCTTCTCTAGGCATAATCCATCAAAGCTTTTAATGATATATTCAGTGAAAACCATTGTGTAATAATCACTCTCATGATCACAGAAAACAAGAGGGATGAGTTCAATAACAATAATCAAATATCTAAGACAAGATAAGAAATCATTGAAACTGAATTTATAAGACTTTTATTGCTCAATTCTATAATAAGAATCCTCTAAATTACACAATCTATGAATGAATACAAAAATCCCCAATAATTAGAACAATCAAACCAGTGATGTTTAGTTAGGGCTCCATCAGAACCCTGGTGGCTGAACTAGCCGCTCATGATACGCCTTGTTCTCCAATGATTCTCTATTCCAAAAGCTCTTCAAAACTGCTGCCAAGCCTCCTGGTACAGCCCTAATTTGTCACTTTAAATAGCCAAGCGAATACAACAAAGTCCTAATCCAATTAGGAATTAATTAGGTTTTCCCGCAGCACTAATCAGGTGGGTTTTTCCTGCTGACTTCGGCCCAACTTTTGACCCACTAGAAGTCCGATTTACGGAATTTTCGTGAAATACAAAAGTGTGCAGAATCAAATTTCGTTCAACCCTACGCGAGAATTATGTCGATTTGAGGCTCGGAAATAACACTTCTGGTCCGTTTTCCAAAACGGGATTAAGACTGCATTATGCGCAGATTTGGGCTTCAGGCCCGAAACCTTCTTAAACAGTTGTAATTCTCTTGGACCTCTTTCTTGGGCTGATTTGAGTTGAAATAAATGGTTGAGTGAATCTCCTTGATGTAGGCTTCATCTCACCATCTTGGATGTCTTCTTTAAAAGCCCAAAAGCTTGGTTTTAACTGAAATACTCATTAAGGTCCTGAAAATACAGAAAACACTAAAACAAAGTAAAATCACAAAATAATCTATCACTAAGAGAATAAAATACATAAGTTAAGAGGCTAGAATGCGTAACATTCAACGCCTATCACACCCCCAAACTTACATATTGCTAGTCCCCTAGCAATAGAATAAAACAAAACTAAAACAAAGGAAACTAACAAATACTAACTAAACTACCAAACTCCACTTTCGTGGGAGAAACGATTGCATTTAGCATATGCAACAAGCCTTTAAACCCCTAGGTTCCCCCTAGTGGACGAGTATAGTCTCGTGAGGGTTTCCAGAAATGTTACCCACAAACATTCAAAATTCTGTTTCAACATTAATTCAAGAAGAAGATTACAATACATAGTTACAAACTTGCATTCAAGAATAATTTTAAACTTTCAAATTCCATAATTCAAACCAATGGTCCCCATGCATAATTCACATCAACATATCTCAAAATAATCAACTCTAGTCTCCTCGTGTAAAGTGAACTAGCAGTCCTCTCATGTTGCATAACTCAGCTCTGAATATATTAAGGCACATACCCCTTCAACTCACTAGCTCCCCTTATTGAACTCATACTTCCCAACATGCATACATGACTTTTTCATTTTTTTTTCTTTTTTTTTTTCATTGCTTTATTGGTTGTGCAATGTCTTGATCTATTAAGCTTTCTGAAAGATCCATGTAGCAAGCTTTCAGTCAGTGACTCCCAAACCAGATGGCTTTAGGGCACTAGGCTTTAAGATACCCCGAAGACCTAATTACTCGAATCAGTCAGGCTACAAATCAAGACAACCAATGCTCATCTTTTCTCACCCTTTCACTTTTGACGCGAACACTCCGTGCTTCCTGAGGCATAGAGGCCCGGTTACTCATGAAAAGGATCAAATTGATTTGCTTATTCATCACTTTTTTTTTCTTCTTTTTTTTCTTTTTCATTGAAGTCAAGTAAAACACATTATCGGTACTCATTCTCAAGAGATACTAATTAATATCAAGCATATGTAACTTAATAACTCAAACCCACAGTTTATACCCCATAAGACTATGCTAGTGTGTTTGTGCATGTAAGGAAACTAAAATTAATCACTCCAAAACATGTTATTGCAAACTATGATTAAAACCACATAATTTAAACCATAGTTTTCAAGAATTTAAAACATACTAAAAAATTGCAAGTTAAGCACCTACATAAGGTATTAATCCTTTGAATAATGTCAAAACATTCTATCTAAAAATAAAACAAAATAAAATAAAAAACAAACTAAGAAAATAAAATAAAATAAAATAAAATCCTAATACAAAAAGAATTTCACAAATTTTCCCCATATGCAATAAAGCACAAAAATAGGCATCGCCTCACCCCCAAACTTAAACTGTACATTGTCCTCAATGTACTACCAATCAAAGCATAGAGAAGGTTAAGAACGATAATACCAGGAATCCGGAGAATGAGTGGCAAGAAAATAGAGCACACCAAGTTGTATGAAAGCAATGCAAGCACACCCCCAAACTTGGATGTTACAACCTGTCAAAATAAACCACTATACCCCAAAGACCAAGTGAAATAATATGGGTGAAAATAATTTTTTTTTTTTTTGAAACTGAAGAAGAAAAAAAACAAAATGAAAAATAAAATAAAGAAAAGAAAATTAAAAATAAAAAATAAAATAAAAATACAAAAGATAGTTACCTCCGAAAAATCAAGGAAAAGGTGGTGCCGAAGCATCTAAGTCATGGCCGGAATGGTGTATCAAAATCAACCAACTAGCCCACAGTTAATGTGCAATGTCCTCCCCCAAACTTGTAGCACAAAACCTCTCAAAGAAATCCAACCAATTTTTCAAACAAAGTCTACTTCCTTCTGAAGAAGAAACTTGAGAAAATTGATCATTTAATGAGGATGGAGAAAAATAGATTGGAATAGATGATGATGGTGATGAATGATGATGATCAAGTAGGTGTTTGGAAATAAAATTGGAAGATTTCATAGTGTATATTAATGTAGGAGAGGCACCAAGTGATGTAATTTCGGGTGGGAGCAAGTAGGTATTGAAAAGGGAGCAAAAATAGCAAAAATTCAAGCAGTTGGGCATGTGGGGGCATGGGCGATCGATCCCCCCAGGGCTGGGCGATCGATCGCCCAGCTGGTTGGTCTCCCAGCTTGGGAAAAATGGGGGCGATCGATCCCCCCTTGGTTGGGCGATCGATCCCCCCAGCTGATGCCTGGGAAACCTCCATCGCCCAGGGTCGACCGGGACATGTATTTTTGGAGTCTCTATCGCCCAAGGTCGACCGAGAGCTCATTTTTTTCACCCGTCTTGAGTCCAAATACCTCGGTACACCTCTTGGCATCCTCCGGAAGCAACTTATACATCAAAAACTCAAAGAAAAAACATTAAAACGCAACTAGAATTGAAATAAACTAAAGAAAAACATAAACTAAAAATAAAAATAAAATAAAATAAAATAAAATAAAAATAAAAATAAAAGAAAACTAAAGAAATTAAAGGATAGAAATACATACTAATCCTACAATTTAACGTCCGTAGGAGACGATCATCAACTTGAATTCAAGGTTCACCCAATGCCACATCTCTTGAGGAGATTTAACTTTGTCCCTCCTATATGATCCTCACCTCCTTGTGTCGAACTCAAAGTAACCGGAATGGTTTCATTGGTTCCGAAAAACACATCTCTTTTCCTTGACGGAACATATTTCAATTTTACCCATGGAGAAGACTCTAATGATGGCACTTGAGGAGTGCTTGAAAGAATAGGCAATGGCTCAATCGGAATCCTCCAAGGTGGAGTATTTTTCATGGCCACTACATCAAGTAAATCATTCACCCCCTCAATGGACTTCTCAACATCATGTGATAGAGCAACCGGATCACCTTCTTCAATATAATCATCAAAGCCATCCATGAAGAAGCAATCACTCTCATCTTGAGGATGTTGAATGGCATTAAAAGTATTCAATTTTATCTTAGGCTCATGAGAAATTTCAACATTTGGACTCTTTGTCACCTCTTCTTCATCAAGCTTCTTCTCCCCCACCTTGTTGTCACTTATTTCTCCACTTCTAAGAGTGGTGATGGCTTGAAATTGTTCATGGTGTGGGTTGCTTGAAGAAGAAATATTATCGAGGACATGAACCCCTCTTGGGTTGGCAACTGGTTGGCTTGGTAGTTTCCCCTCTTCTCTTCTACTTACAGCATTGACAAGTTGTCCAAACTGAGATTCCAATTTGGCAATCGACTGAGAGTGAGAGTGAACTAGTTGAGAAGTGAATTGAAGTGTTGCTGCAGTGGCTTGCACTGCCTCTACAATAGAGTCAAGCTTCTCAAGTTTTGCTAGGACAATTGTCATCTTGTCCTCAATGGCTGAATACCTCTGTGCCATAGGAACTTGTTCTTGATATGATTGTGAAGGCACATAGTTCTGAGGTTGAAAAGTGGGCTGAATTGCTGCCCCTTGCTCTTGTGGAAGATCAAAAAATTGCCCAAGTGAAGGACAATTATTCACATGGTGCATAGGACTCGAGCAAAAATCACATGGCTCAAAAATAGAAGGATATGAAGATTGATTAGGAACTTGACCACCCGCCATGAGTTGCACCACTCTCTGTGACACAGCATCCACAATGGTAGACATAGCATCTACAGAACCAATCTCAAAAATATCATCTGCCTTCCTTGAATGGGTTGGTCTGCTTGAATGGGATGAAGACACATGTTGTAAAGAATTGTCACTGAGGTTCTCGAACAAAGTCCAAGCTTCCTCTTCACTTTTTAACATAAAAGTGCCCCTACATGATGCATCTACCATCTGTCTGTTACCTTCAGTTAGCCCTTCACAGAAACACTGCACTAACTGCCACATTGGAACTTGATGATGAGGACACTTCCTAAGAAGGTCCTTGAATCTCTCCCATGTCTCAAAAAATTGTTCCCCCTCAAATTGAGAGAAACCAGTGATAGCTCGTCTGAATTGATTGGTCCTCCCTATCGGAAAATATTTTTTCAAGAACTCATGTTGCATTTGAGTCCATGTAGTGATAGAGCTCACCGATAGAGATCTAAACCAATACTTGGCCTTTTCTTTTAGAGAGAATGGAAATAGTCGCATCCGAAAAGCATCTTCTGAGAAGTTATGAATTTTTGTTAATGAGCAAACTTCTAAAAATTCATCCAAGTGCTTGTACGGATCCTCATGAGTCAACCCAAAATAGGATGGCAACATATGAATGATACTGGGCTTGATCTCATAGTTCTGTGCTGTGACATTAGGCAATTGAAAATCAGCTGGTGAATTATAAGTCTCTGGGACATAGTAGTCTCTGATCAATCTCGCTTTTTCCACAACAGCATTAGGCACAATATTGTTGTCCTCATTATTCCCACACACACCATCCATGATATCAATAATCTCTTCCTCTTGCTCAATGGTATGGTGATTGAAGTACCGGAAAAGAAAAGAAAAGAAAAAAAATAAAAAAAAATTAGGTTAGTAACAAATAAAAAAAAAAATAATAATAATAAAAAAATAAATAAATAAATAAAACTAATTAGTAACTGAAAAGAAAACAACAAAAAAAAAAAATTAATAAAAAAAATAAATAAAAGAAAAATAAAAAAAAATAAAAAATTTCCTAAACTAAAAATCTAATTAGAACTAATTCTAAAAATCCAAACAATCAAATAGACAGTCCCCGGCAACGGCGCCAAAAATTGATTCGTGTGTGAGTGTGACTCAAAAAGTATACCAATTAAAATTTTCCACACTTCGCAATAGAACGAATTCCTTGCAGAATAGGGCTATCGAAAGGAATGGGTATCGTACCTCAGGGACTGTGGTCTGACTGTGTTGGATATAAGGAATTAATTCTAATTAAATTTAAAAGAAGTAAATTATGATTTTTAAAACTAAATTAACTAATGAAGCAATTGAACAACAGCAAGAAAAACTATGGAGTGTAGAGAATATAAGATAAGTCTAGGGTAATTGATTTCACCACTAACTTCACAATCAATGGTCAATTGAACTAACTATGGGGCATCATATCATGCATAAGTGGTGTCGGTGGCTACAAGCTCACCTCCATCCGTCAAGAAGATAACATATGATTAAGGCTAAGTCATGGACTATCTTCGATTGGCATGGGCCATCTGTCTAACTACTCTACTCTAGGGTGCAGTATGGTTCATCTTCTCTAGGCATAATCCATCAAAGCTTTTAATGATATATTCAGTGAAAACCATTGTGTAATAATCACTCTCATGATCACAGAAAACAAGAGGGATGAGTTCAATAACAATAATCAAATATCTAAGACAAGATAAGAAATCATTGAAACTGAATTTATAAGACTTTTATTGCTCAATTCTATAATAAGAATCCTCTAAATTACACAATCTATGAATGAATACAAAAATCCCCAATAATTAGAACAATCAAACCAGTGATGTTTAGTTAGGGCTCCATCAGAACCCTGGTGGCTGAACTAGCCGCTCATGATACGCCTTGTTCTCCAATGATTCTCTATTCCAAAAGCTCTTCAAAACTGCTGCCAAGCCTCCTGGTACAGCCCTAATTTGTCACTTTAAATAGCCAAGCGAATACAACAAAGTCCTAATCCAATTAGGAATTAATTAGGTTTTCCCGCAGCACTAATCAGGTGGGTTTTTCCTGCTGACTTCGGCCCAACTTTTGACCCACTAGAAGTCCGATTTACGGAATTTTCGTGAAATACAAAAGTGTGCAGAATCAAATTTCGTTCAACCCTACGCGAGAATTATGTCGATTTGAGGCTCGGAAATAACACTTCTGGTCCGTTTTCCAAAACGGGATTAAGACTGCATTATGCGCAGATTTGGGCTTCAGGCCCGAAACCTTCTTAAACAGTTGTAATTCTCTTGGACCTCTTTCTTGGGCTGATTTGAGTTGAAATAAATGGTTGAGTGAATCTCCTTGATGTAGGCTTCATCTCACCATCTTGGATGTCTTCTTTAAAAGCCCAAAAGCTTGGTTTTAACTGAAATACTCATTAAGGTCCTGAAAATACAGAAAACACTAAAACAAAGTAAAATCACAAAATAATCTATCACTAAGAGAATAAAATACATAAGTTAAGAGGCTAGAATGCGTAACATTCAACGCCTATCAATACTCTCTTGAGAAATGACAAAGAGTTGTTCATCCGGGAAGGATTCACAAATTGGAATGGAATTATGGATGGATTCAACAAGAATTCTAGAAAGGTGGTCAGCCACCACATTTTCAGTGCCCTTTTTGTCTCTAATCTCAAAATTGAACTCTTGCAACAAGAGTATCCATCGGATCAACCTAGGCTTGGTGTCCTTTTTGGCAAAAAGATACCGGAGGGTAGCATGGTCCGAATAGACTATGACCTTTGAACCTAATAAATAAGCTCAAAATTTATCTAATGCAAATACTACCGCAAGCAACTCCTTTTTCGTTGTGGTATAATTGATTTGAGCCTCAGAAAGGGTTTTACTTGCGTAGTAGATGACATGTGGTAGTTTGTCTACTCGTTGTCCTAAGACTGCACCCATGGCATAATCGGATGCATCACACATGATCTCAAATGGGAGAGCCCAATTTGGAGGGATTAGAATTGGAGCGGTTGTGAGCATGGTGCAGAGTTTTTCAAAAGCGCCAAGGCACGCTTCATTAAAGGTAAAGCAAGACTCTTTTTCAAGAAGGCGACACAAAGGCCGAGAGATCTTGCTAAAGTCTTTGATGAAACGGCGATAAAAGCCCGCATGCCCAAGGAATGAACGAATCTCTCTCACCGTTGATGGTGGAGGAAGCTTGGAAATGAGTTCAACCTTGGCTTATCAACCTCGATTCCTCTCTTAGACACAATGTGCCCTAGGACAATACCCTCTTGAACCATAAAATGGCTCTTTTCCCAACTAAGAATTAGGTTGGTCTCTTGACATCGTTTGAGAACACGGGATAGATTTTGGAGGCATGATTCAAATGAAGGCCCAAAAACGAAAAAATCATCCATGAACACTTCCAAGAATTTTTCCACCATGTCTGAAAAGATAGACATCATACACCGTTGAAAACTCATCGATGCATTGCACAACCCAAAGGGCATGCATCTATAAGCAAATGTGCCGAAAGGACATGTAAAGGTGGTTTTCTCTTGGTCCCTCGGGTCTATAGCAACCTGATTATAGCCGGAATATCCATCTAAAAAGCAATAAAAACTTTGCCCGGCTAATCTCTCCAATATTTGATCAATAAATGGGAGGGGGAAGTGATCTTTCCGAGTGGCTGAATTTAATTTTCGATAATCTATGCACACTCTCCATCCCGTGGTGGTGCGTTGGGGAACTAATTCACCCTTATCATTTGGTTGCACCGTAATACCGGACTTCTTTGGAACCACTTGAGTGGGACTAACCCACTTGCTATCTGAGATGGGGTAAACGATTCCCGCATCTAGTAACTTCACCACCTCCTTCATTACAACGTCCTTCATATTTGGATTTAATCGACGTTGTGCCTCCCTTGAGGTCTTTGCATCCTCTTCCAAGTGTATGCGGTGCATACAAATAGAAGGGTCTATTCCCTTAAGATCTACCACACTCCATCCTATTGCTTCCTTTAGCATTTTTAGGAGTTCCATCTCTTGATCATTGGTGAGATTGGAAGCAATAATGACTGGAAGGGTCTCATTAGCGCCCAAGAAAACATACTTGAGTGTAGCCGGTAAAGGCTTGAGCTCAAGTTGTGGTGGGGAAATTAAAGAAGGAGTTTGGAAAGTTTTGGACAAAGGGGGCAAGGGTTCTCTCGAAACTCTCCATTTAGGCAAATCCATGACAGTATTGACATCGAGCATTGAATTGACTTCACAAATGGATTGCTCAATGTCAAAATCGTCACAGTTGAAGTGATTCAGGCATGCCTCTAAAGGATCCTTGGAAAGAATAGAAGGAAGTGCTTCTTGAACAAGGTCTTCCACTACATCGACACAAAAGCACTCACTTTCATCGTCGGATGTGTGGTGAGAAGCATTGAAGATGTTCAAATGGACTTTCATATTCCTGAAAGAGATGTCCATCACTCCGGTACGGCAATTAACACAAGCGTTTGCTGTGGCCAAGAATGGATGACCTAGAATGATAGGAATATGTCGATTTGGGTTTTGAACCGATTCCGTCTCAAGGACTATGAAGTCCACCGGAAAATAGAATTTGTCCACTTGAATGATTACATCCTCAATGATGCCACGTGGTTGCTTCATCGAGCGGTCGGCAAGTTGCAACACAACGGTGGTAGGCTTAAGTTCCCCCAAACCTAGTTGTTGGTAAACTGAGAATGGAAGGAAATTGACACTAGCCCCTAAATCAAGAAGTGCCTTTTCAAAAGATTAATTTTCGATGGTGCATGAAATGGTCGGAGCACCCGGATCTTTGAATTAGAAGGGGCTTGGTGTTGGAAAATGGAGCTTATGTGCTCAGTTAAGAGGACTTTCTTAGGAACATTATTCCTAGATTTGTGCTTTTGAGTGCACAAGTCCTTCAAGAATTTCGCATAGGAGGGAATTTGCCGGATAGCATCAAGGAGAGGGAGATTGATCTTTACTTGTTTGAAAATCTCCATCATGTCTTGGATTTTCTCTCCTTGCTTCCCAAAATGAGAAGGTTCCTTCAATCTTTGAGGAAAAGGAACTGGAGGTTCATAAGAGGTGTCAAGATTTGGACTTGATGACGACACAACTTCACTTGCCTTTCCTTTTGGATTTGGTGGGATTTTGGTCACATTTGGATTTAAAGGAAAAACATTTGGATTTAAATGGGATTCTTTTGGATTTAAATGAGATTCTTTTGGATTTGCGGATTGCTCATTGAATTCCTTTTCTTTTTCTTCCCCTACCTTGGAATTGATAATTTCACCACTCCTTAAGGTGGTGATTGATTGAACTTGCTCCGGAGGAGCATTACAAGATGAAGATGATGGATCCTTAATCACATGAACACCTTTAGGATTCGCTACCGGTTGACTCGACAACTTACCTTCCTCCCTTCTATTTAAGACATTAGCTAGTTGCCCGATTTGAGCTTCTAACCTAGCCATAGATTGAGCATTAGCTTCCAGCTTAGAGATTGATTGAGAGTGAGTTTACAATAAGCGGGAATTGGCCTCAAGATTGCTTATCACTCTTTCTTCAAAGCCTTGGCTTCTCAGAGGAGGTGGTGGTTGTTGGTAATTGGATCTTTGATGGTAAGGTTGAGGATTTTGCCTATAATGAGGCTGTTGAGCTTGAGAAGTGAAGGAATTTTTCCCTTGAAAAGAGGGACTTGATTCTTGAGGTTTCCATGAAAAAGCCGGATGATTTTTGTAACCAGAATTATATGTATTTGAATATGGATCATTCAGCTGTTTAGAGTACAAGGCATTCGCTTGCTCTTGAGCATAGTCGGGAGGTTGCCCGGCAATAGGACAATCTCGCACAAAATGCGAAGTGCTATAGCAAAACGAACACCCGTCCTGATTTTGGACAGATTGACTTGGAGTAAGTAGCCCATTTTTCATGATTAAATCCATTTTTTGGGATAAGGCTTCTACTTGCATGGCAACCTCATCTACCTGTGAAATTTCATGCACTCCTCTACAAGGTTGGGTGGCCTTCCCTTTCCTAGTGGAGGAGCGTTGAGCTGAATTATTGCTTAGGGTTTAAAAAAGTTTCCATGCCTCATCGGGGCTTTTCAAAAGGTATCCACCCCCACACGCGGAGTCTATCATTTGTCTATGTTGCTCACTCACCCCATCATAAAAACTTTGCACTAGCTGCCATTTTGGGATAGCATGATGTGGACAAGATTTAAGAAGATCTTTTAATCTCTCCCACGTCTCATGAAATTGTTCTTGATCAATTTGGGTGAATCCGGTGATTGCTCTCCGAATATCACTTGTCTTTCTCATTGGGAAGTATTTTTTTAAGAACTCTATTTGCATCTCCGCCCAAGAATGGATTGAGTTAGGTTCTAAGGAATTGAACCAACTTCTAGCTTTATCTTTTAGGGAGAATGGAAACATACGCAGCTTTAGATCATCCTCCGTAAAGTGTGGTACACGAATGGTGGAACACACAGAAAGGAAGTAATCTAAGTGCCGATATGGATCCTCATTAGGGAGACCGTGGAAGCTATTAAGAAGATTGATGGTGGAGGACTTTATTTCGAATTGATTTGCCGCTACATCCAGAAATTGAATACATGAAGGTACTTCAAATGTAGTCAGAAGATAAAAGTCCATAAGCAACTCTCCTTGAGGAGGTGGAGGTGGAGGTGGAGGTGGTTGTTCATGATTAAAAGGAGGTAGACCGGGAGGTTGTCTCTCATTTGGATCCATGTTTTCAGTCCTAGGCAATATAGGGTCCCTAGAGGTTCCTCTACGTTGTCTAAGTGTTCTTTCATGTTCAATATTACAAGGAAGCAAAGGAAATGACAAAGACCGTCTACCTAGCATGCATTAATAGTAGAACAACACCTCAATACTCAAAATAAACAATAATATATACAAAAAAAATTGAATGAACTCAAACCCACTAATTTTAGACTTTATACTCACAAAGGGTTCCAACTTTAATTCTTTTAGATGCCCGCTATGTGGTATACCTAAAATCAAGAAATTTGAGCAATAAGAACAAGATATATACAAAAAGAATGAAAGAATTTCTAGCCTAAGAATTAAACCAGATTTAATCTTTCAATGGCGACAATTAAACCGTAGTCCCCGGCAACGGTGCCAAAATTTTGATGTGGCTAAACTCGAATTACATTGTAAGCTTAATTTTGCCCTTTTTATCAAAATATAATTTAACCACTCGCAAGAGCACGAATCTTTGTAGATAAGGTTCTATATAGAGGGTATCGATCCCACGAGGAATAGTCGTAATTATCTTAAAGGAAGATTAATTCTACTTTAATCCTAAAAATGGGTTTTTGGATTTTTGTTTATAAACTATTGCATGAATGTAATGACAATAAATTAAAAGAGTAAAAGTTGGGAG
Source organism: Cornus controversa (assembly GCA_026545225.1). Taxonomy (NCBI): domain Eukaryota; kingdom Viridiplantae; phylum Streptophyta; class Magnoliopsida; order Cornales; family Cornaceae; genus Cornus; species Cornus controversa. The sequence goes on from CM048845.1 coordinate 45,112,569, forward strand.
AGAGAACTAGGGTTGGTTTCCACCACTAGCCATTCACACGTTCATAAGTGTAGCAAGCATGGGATTCATAAATTAAATGCCTAACAATGTCATTAGGCTTGTGACCTCAATGAGATATCAAAAGATTAATGTGTGTGCTAACCTATCATAATCCATCTTCAACAAGCATAGCTCTTCAACCTAACTAACTACCTAATTACCCTACTCTAGAAGTGAACCTACATGCATCCAAACTACCTTATCTTGGCATGGTCTATACAAGCAAACAACACACATTCATTTAGACACCATTATCTAGCCATCATTTTCACTTCTTGTGGAATATGCAAATGTTGTGCATTCACATGAAGATTATACTCTAAGACAAGAATAAAACCAAAAGCACATGAATATATAAAAGAAATGTATTAGTGTACATGATCACTAGGCTAAATAATCAACATTTAATTACAAATCCCAAGTGCTACAAAAAGGAACATGTTTACATGGATAGGGGCTTCAACAACACCCTAGTATAGAAGTTAGTTGCTCATGGTTGCCTTGCACTCTTCCATTGATGGAGAAGATGAAGCTTCTTTGTCTGGTTCAGCTCCTCTTCTTCCTCTCCCGAATCTCTCTCTTCTGATATTCTGATGTATGTGTGAGATCTGAGAGATATGAGGCTTCTTTGTGCTTTAAGGCTCCCTTTTTTAACCTTGGGGCCCACCATATATATATATATATATCAATATATATATCCATTATATAAAGAAGGTCCCCAAGGGTCTTGTTCAAGTCAGACAATCCCCCTAAGTCGTGCAAAAAGGAGGATTTTGTTGCAAGTGGGAAAGCAGGTGAACAAGTGGGCAAGTGGCTTCTGCAGAATCTCGATCAATCGAGACTGGATCTCGATTGATCGAGACTTCGATCAATCGAAATAAGATCTCGATCAATCGAGATCTCGATTGATCGAGATCAACATCTCGATTGATCGAGATGCCTTTGGCTGCATTTCTGATTTTTGTTCTTCAGCTGCAAATAGCCTCAAACTTTGCTCCTTTTACTACAAGACCTGCAATACATCAAAAACACAAAAAAACCGTAAACATATCTCGGTAAACGTAGAAACGGAACTAACATATGCAATAAAGAGGGTTCAAATGCATAGAATTGAACACTTATCACTTGTATAAACCATGCCAAGATAAGGTAGTTTAGATGCATGTAGGTTCACTTAGAAAATAGGGTAATTAGTTAGGTTAAAGAGCTATGTTTGTTGAAGATGGATTATGATAGGTTGGCACACACATTAATCTTTTGATATGTCATTGAGGTCACAAGCCTAATGACATTGTTAGGCATTTAATTTATGAATCTCATACTTGCTACACTTATGAACATGTGAATGGCTAGTGGTGGAAACCACCCCTAGTTCTCTCTCCCAACTTTAAACTCTTTAAATTTATTGTTTTTACATTCATGCAATAGTTTTCTAAACAAAACTCAAAACCTTATTTTTAGGATTAAAGTGGAATTAATCTTCCTTTAAGACAATTACGACTAGTCCTCGTGGGATCGATACCCTCTATATAGAACCGTATCTACAAAGATTCGTGCTCTTGCGAGTGGTTAAATTATATTTTGATAAAAGGGGCAAAAATAAGCTTACAATATAATTCAAGTTTCAACCACATCAAAATTTTGGTGCCGTTGCCGGGGACTACGGTTTAATTGTCGCCATTGGAAGATTAAATCTGGTTTAATTCTTAGGCTAGAAATTCTTTCATTCTTTTTGTATATATCTTGTTCTTATTTTTCAAATTTCTTGATTTTAGGTATACCACATAGCGGGCATCTAAAAGAATTAAAGTTGGAACCCTTTGTGAGTATAAAGTCTAAAATTAGTGGGTTTGAGTTCATTCATTTCTTTTGTATATATTATTGTTTATTTTGCGTATTGAGGTGTTGTTCTACTATTAATGCATGCTAGGTAGACGGTCCTTGTCACTTCCGTTACTTCCGTGTAATATTGAACTTGAAAGAACACTTAGACAACGTAGAGTAACCTCTAGGGACCCTATATTGCCTAGGACCGAAAACATGGACCCAAATGAAAGACGACCTCCCGGACTACCTCCTTTTAATCATGAACAACAACCTCCACCTCCTCCTCCTCAAGGAGAATTGCTTATGGACTTTTATCTTCCGACTACATTTGAAGTACTTCATGTATCCAATTTTCGGATGTAGCGGCAAATCAATTCGAAATAAAGTCCTCCACCATCAATCTTCTTAATAGCTTCCATGGTCTCCCTAATGAGGATCCATACCGGCACTTAGATTACTTTCTTTCTGTGTGTTCCACCATTAGGGTGCCACACTTTACGGAGGATGATCTAAAGCTGCGTATGTTTCCATTCTCCCTAAAAGATAAGGCTAGAAGTTGGTTCAATTCCCTAGAACCTAACTCAATCCATTCTTGGGCGGAGATACAAATAGAGTTCTTAAAAAAATATTTCCCAATGGGAAAGACAAGTGATATTCGGCGAGCAATCACCGGATTCACCCAAATTGATCAAGAACAATTTCATGAGACGTGGGAGAGATTAAAAGATCTTCTTAAATCTTGTCCGCATCATGCTGTCCCAAAATGGCAGCTAGTGCAAAGTTTTTATGATGGGGTGAGTGAGCAACATAGGCAAATGATAGACTCCGCTTGTGGAGGTGGATACCTTTTGAAAAGTCCCGATGAGGCATGGAAACTTTTTCAAACCCTAAGCAATAATTCAGCTCAACGCTCCTCCACTAGGAAAGGGAAGGCCACCCAACCGTGTAGAGGAGTGCATAAAATTTCACGGCTAGATGAGGTTGCCATGCAAGTAGAAGCCTTATCCCGAAAAATGGACCTAATCATGAAAAATGGGCTGCCTACTCCAAGCCAACTTGTTCAAAATTAAGAAGGGTGTTCATTTTGCTATAGTACTTCACATTTTGTGCGAGATTGTCCTATTGCCGGGCAATCTCTCGATTATGCTCAAGAGTAAGCGAATGCTTTGTACTCTAAGCAGATGAATGATCCATATTCAAACACGTACAATCCTGGTTACAAGAATCATCCGACTTTTCATGGAAACCTCAAGAATTAAGTCCCTCTTTTCAAGGGCAAAATTCTTTCAATTCCCAATCTCAACAGCCTCAATATCGGCTGAATCCTCAACCTTACCATCAATGATCCAATTACCAACAACCACCACCTCCTCCGAGAAGCCAAGGCTTTGAAGAAAGAGTGATAAGCAATCTTGAGGCTAATACCCGCTTATTACAAACTCACTCTCAATCAATCTCTAAGCTTGAAGCTAATGCTCAATCTATGGCTAGGTTAGAAGCTCAAATCGGGCAACTAGCTAATGCCTTGAATAGAAGAGAGGAAGGTAAGTTGCCGAGTCAACCGGTGGCGAATCCTAAGGGTGTTCATGTGATTGAGGATCCATCATCTTCATCTTGTAATGTTCCTCCGGAGCAAGTTCAATCAATCACCACCTTAAAGAGTGGTAAAATCATCAATTCCAAGGTAGGGGAAGAAGAGAAAAAGGAATCCCAAAAGCAGCCCAAAAATCCAAAAGAATCCTAATTAAATCTAAAATTGTTTCCCTTAAATCTAAATATGCACAACATCCCATTAAATCCAAAAGGAAAGGCAAGTGAAGTTGTGTCGTCATCAAGTCCAAATCTTGACACTTCTTTTGAACCTCCGATTCCTTTTCCTCAAAGATTAAAGGAACCTTCTCATTTTGGGAAGCAAGGAAAGAGCATTCAAGACCTGATGGAGATCTTCAAACAAGTAAAGATCAATCTCCCTCTCTTTGATGCTATCCGGCCAATTCCCTCCTATGCTAAATTCTTGAAGGACTTGTGCACTCAAGAGCGCAAATCTAGGAATAATGCTCCTAAGAAAGTCCTCATAACTGAGCACATAAGCTCCATTTTCCAACACCAAGCCCCTCCTAAATTCAAAGATCTGGGTGCTCCGACCATTTCTTGCACCATCGAAAATCAATCTTTTGAAAAGGCACTTCTTGATTTAGGGGCTAGTGTCAATTTGCTTCCATTCTCAGTTTACCAACAACTAGGTTTGGGGGAACTTAAGCCTACCACAGTTGTGTTGCAACTTGTCGACCGCTCCGTGAAACAACCACCTGGCATCATTGAGGATGTAATCATTCAAGTGGACAAATTCTACTTTTCGGTGGACTTCATAGTCCTTGACACAGAACCGGTTCAAAATCCAAATCGACATATTCCTATCATTCTAGGTCGTCCATTCTTGGCTACGGCAAATGCTTGCGTTAATTACCGTACCGGAGTGATGGACATCTCTTTCGGGAATATGAAAGTCCACTTGAACATCTTCAATGCTTTCGACCACACATCCAAAGACGAAAGTGAGTGCTTTTGTGTCGATGTACTGGAAGACCTTGTTCAAGAAGCACTTCCTTCTATTCTTTCTAAGGATCCTTTAGAGGCAAACCTAAATCATTTCAACTGTGACAATTTTGACATTGAGCAATCCATTTGTGAAGTCAATTCAATGCTCAATGTCACTACTGTCATAGATGTGCCTAAATGGAGAGTTCCAAGAGAACCCTTGCCTCCTTTGTCCAAAACTTCCTAAACTCCTTCTCTAATTTCCCCACCACAACTTGAGCTCAAGCCTCTACCGGCTACACTCAAGTATGTTTTCTTGGGCGCTAATGAGACCCTTCCAGTCATTATTGCTTCCAATCTCACCAATGATCAAGAGATGGAACTCCTTAAGGTGCTAAAAAAGCACAAGGAAGCAATAGGATGGAGTGTGGCAGATCTTAAGGGAATAGATCCTTCTATTTGTATGCACCGCATACACTTAGAAAAAGATGCAAAGACCTCAAGGGAGGCACAACATCGATTAAATCCAAATATGAAGGACGTTGTAATGAAGAAGGTGGTGAAGTTACTAGATGCGGGAATCATTTACCCCATCTCAGATAGTAAGTGGGTTAGTCCCACTCAAGTGGTTCCAAAGAAGTCCGGTATTACGGTGCAACCAAATGATAAGGGTGAATTAGTTCCCCAACGCACCACCACGGGATGGAGAGTGTGCATAGATTATCGAAAATTAAATTTAGCCACTCAGAAATATCACTTCCCTCTTCCCTTTATTGATCAAATCTTAGAGAGACTAGCTGGTCAAAGTTTTTATTGTTTCTTAGATGGATATTCCGGCTATAATCAGGTTGCCATAGACCCGAGGGATCAAGAGAAAACCACATTTACATGTCCTTTCGGCACATTTGTTTATAGACGCATGCCCTTTGGGTTGTGCAACGCACCGGTGACTTTTCAACGGTGTATGATGTCTATCTTTTCGGATATGGTGGAAAAATTCTTGGAAGTGTTCATGGATGATTTTTCCGTGTTTGGGCCTTCATTTGAATCATGTCTCCAAAATCTATCACGTGTTCTCAAACGATGTCAAGAGACCAACCTAATTCTTAGTTGGGAAAAGAGCCATTTTATGGTGCAAGAGGGTATTGTCCTAGGGCACATTGTGTCTAAGAGAGGAATTGAGGTTGACAAAGCCAAGGTTAAGCTTATTTCCAAACTTCCTCCACCATCAACGGTGAGAGAGATTCATTCATTCCTTGGGCATCCGGGCTTTTATTGCCGTTTCATCAAAGACTTTAGCAAGATCTCTCGGCCTTTGTGCCGCCTTCTTAAAAAAGAATCTTATTTTACCTTTGATGAAGCATGCCTTAGTGCTTTTGAAAAACTCCGCACCATGCTTACAACCGCTCCAATTCTAATCCCTCCAAATTGGGCTCTCCCATTTGAGATCATGTGTGATGTATCTGATTATGCCATGGGTGCGGTCTTAGGGCAACGAGTAGACAGATTGCCACATGTTATCTACTACACAAGTAAAACCCTTTCCGAGGCTCAAATCAATTATACCACAACGGAAAAGGAGTTGCTTGTGGTAGTATTTACCTTGGACAAATTTCGAGCTTATTTATTAGGTTCCAAGGTCATTGTCTATTCGGACCATGCTGCCCTCCGGCATCTTTTGGCCAAAAAGGACACCAAGCCTAGGTTGATCCGATGGATACTCTTGTTGCAAGAGTTTAATTTTGAGATTAGAGACAAAAAGGGAACTAAAAATGTGGTGGCTGACCACCTGTCTAGACTTCTTGTTGAATCCCTCCATAACTCCATTCTAGTTTGTGAATCCTTCCCAGATGAACAACTCTTTGTCATTTCTCAAGAGAGTATCCCTTGGTATGCGGATGTTGTTAACTACTTGGCAACCGGTAAAATACCATCTTCTTGGACCAAGCAAGAGAAGGATCATTTTTTCTCCCAATCACGATCATATTATTGGGACGATCCTCAATTGTTCAAATATTGCCTCGATCAAATAATTCGAAAGTGTGTACCCAATAGTGAATTCCATAGCATTCTCAAATTTTGTCATACACTCGCTTGTGGGGGACACTTTAGTGCTAAGAAAACCGCAGCAAAAATTCTTCAATGCGAATTTTTCTGGCCAACACTTCATCGGGATGCATATTCATTCTGCCGCTCTTGTGAGCGATGTCAGCGCCTTGGCACGATGTCTCGGAAGGACATGATGCCTCTTAACCCTATTCTTATCATTGAGATATTTGATGTGTGGGGCATTGACTTCATGGGACCATTTCTACCCTCTAATGGTCATGAGTACATACTTGTGGCGGTGGACTACGTATCTAAATGGATAAAGGTCGTTGCTACCAAAACCAATGATCACGCAGTCGTGGTTAAGTTCATTCAAGCGAATATCTTTAGCCAGTTTGGTACCCCTCGAGCCCTCATCAGTGACGGAGGTAAACATTTCTGTAACCGGTTCCTTCGAACCTTGCTTACCAAATACTCTGTCACACATAAAGTAGCCACTCCATACCATCCTCAAACTAGTGGCCAAGTAGAGGTATCCAATAGGGAGATTAAGAACATTCTTGAGAAGACCGTTCAGCCTGACTGGAAAGATTGGTCAGTGCGACTAAATGATGCATTATGGGCATATCGAACCGCGTATAAGACTCCCATTGGAATGTCACCTTATCGGATGGTTTATGGCAAAGCGTGCCATCTTCCGATTAAATTGAAGCATAAAGCTATGTGGGCCACCAAAACTTTCAATTTTGACATGCAAACGGCCGGATCTAATCAAAAGCTTCAATTAAATGAATTGGAAGAATTGCGACATGACGCATATGAGAATGCTAAAATCTATAAGGCAAAGTCCAAAGCCTTTCATGATCGTAATATTCGAGTCAAAACATTTTCTCTGGGCCAAAAAGTATGGTTGTACAACTCACACCTCCATTTGTTTCCCGAAAAACTTCGCTCTCGTTGGGATGGTCCATTTTTGATTAATTCCGTCGCTCCCCACGGAGCTGTGGAATTTAAGGACTTGAAAGACGGATCGTTGTTCAAAGTAAATGGGCAGCGCTTAAAAGTGTGCGTGGATGACCAAGTTACTACCGAATACGTGGATGTCGTCACTTTGACGGATCCCGTGTATTATGACTTGTGAGCCGATTCGAACGTCATGCCATAGACGTGTAAGGTGGCGAGGCCGTGGTAGCTATCATGCTTCCATGATGTCCCTTTAATCCAAGGAAAATGTTGTATCTAAGCAATTTAGTATCTAAGTCCCATCAGTCCAAGTCCATGAAGCATAGCTCAAGCTGACTGTTTTTGGCCATTTCGATTGATCGAAGCTGAGATCTCGATCAATCGAGATTTTGATTGATCGAGATTTCATCTCGATTGATCAAAATAATGCAGAGAGTTTGCCAAGTCCAAAGTCCCGAGAGGTAATATTCTTCGATTGCACTTCGATAGGTCCTCGATCGATTGAAATTTCGATTGATCGAAGTGGGATCTCGATTAATTGAAGTGGGATCTCGATTGATTGAAGTGAATTTTTGATTGAGCGAAGTGAATCTCGATTGATCGAAGTAGGATTTTGATTAATCAAAATCTCGATTGATCGAGATGTGCATCTCGATCAATCAAGATTGACGCGATGCCTGCACGTGAGCCGAATTCTTATTTAAACCGTTGGCTTCCCTCTCATTTCAAAAGACCATCCGACTTCCTTTTCTTCTCCGAGCGATCCAGAACTTTCCCAAGTGCCGTCCCACACTTGATCTACCATCCACCGCCGTTCGCCATAGTCCGAGATCTCCGAGAGCGCGCACGTTCATCTCTTCGCGGCTGCGAGTTGGGTCTTCATTTTTCGTGCCAGTCATCATCTTCACCTTGAGGTAAGTGATGCATGGCTATACTTTGCTTACTTTGCCACTATTTTTGATAGTTTTACGGCGTAATAAACATAAACAGATGATGTGGGGATGGAATAATTCGTGTTTGCTATGTTAACAACTGGATTTTGCGAGTTTCGGGGGTAGGAATGCATATATAGGTGAGATATTGCATTATTTTTGTTTTGAATGCTAAATGTACGATTTGCAACCGCGGCCCATCGCTTAGGTTGCATCCCAGCTCACGCTACCTTGTTGAGAGCGAATTTTGAATACATATGTCAGCACCATGGACTAGAACCTCATATTTTTTTTTTTATTCTTATTTTAGTATTCCTTTTATTTTCTTTTTATTTATGTACTTTTGGAATAAGTGCAGACTGTTCCGAGGCTATGGCGAGAGTGAAGAATGCTGCCGGTTCTGTTCGAGATGTGCCCGGGAGAGCCTTCCAGACTCGAAAGTTTCACCCGGAGCAGACATTCGATCTGAGAGAGTTCGAGGTGCGTCCCGACAGCTCATGGGTTGTAGCAGAGCTCAGGCGGCGTCGCCTTGACCGGTTATGTGTGCCTCCCACTGATGTGGCACACGAGCACTTGGTGCAGGCCTTTTACGAGCATATGACCTATTCCTGCACCGCGCCGGACACATTGGAGACGATCGTGGGTGGCACGACTATCACTATCACTCCGAGCCGGATTGCGCAGATGTTCGGCATCCCTCACCAGCAGCCCCCAGATATGGTTGACCAGGACGGTCGATCGATCTACAGGGCCGAGCTTCCAGCGGACACGACACTATTTTCCATCGTGATGGACATGTGTGGTGGGGCGTTTACCACGCCCAGTCACAACTGCACGTCCAAATCGATGTGCCCGAGTAGATTGTGGTTCCTGGACACCGTTCTCATCAAGAACCCGTGTCCTCTGCAGCATGTGGCAGAGCGCAGAGGTGACCTCCTCCGTTGCCTTTACGCCTTCCACACGGGCACGTGGTTTTCTGTCCCATCACTGATATGGGGGCAGATGTTCAAGATCTGGGATGGCCTCGTCAACAAGAGGATGAGGCGAGCAGCGAGTTGGCGGCTTCCCTTTCCTTTCCTCGTTGCTGCTTCTCTAAGCCGTGCCAGTATACCAGTCAGTGATACTGACATTCGGTTGGCACCGCCCTCCCGCTTCACACCTACTCAGTGGGAGAGGGTGAGGTGACACTTGGAGCGACAGGACCACCAGGCCGATCCACCAGAGGATGTAGACATGGAAGCCCCGGTGGAATTGGATGAGGGTGAGCCTGCAGAGGGTGAGTCTTCTGACGAGGAGATAGAGGAGGATGAGATGGATATTGCTGCAGAGCGGCATGACATCCTGGCGACTGGCTACTCCTGCCTGGCAGCTGACGTAGAGCGGCTCCAGCAGGGTTTTGAAGAGCACATCCAGGTGACGCAGAGTCAGCTGAAGGGCATTAAATCGGACATTTCATCTCTGGCGCAGGGTCAGAGGGCAATTTTAGATGAGTTCCGGGCCTTCCGGCAGGACCTGCAGTTCCTGTTTGCAAGACGAGCTTCCACCTCCACCTCTACTCCCACCGAGCCACCACCACCACCACTCGCCCTCGAGTAACCCTATCTATTTGCACTTGCTGTTTTACTTTCTGTATTTTTCTTTCTTTATTTTTGATAGGCTATGTTGGCCATTTTAGTTTTTGCGTATTCCACATCCATGTACCCTTTGTACTGAAACTTATGTTCACATATATGGAATACAGTTATCCTTTCTTTTATCCCATGTGTTATATTTTTTGTCTTTATTTTTACTTTCTGCCCATATCAATGCTCTCTCCCTACTTTGACTATGTATGTAGTACCACTTGCCTAATTGTTATATGCGATTCAGTTGATGATTTCCGTTTATTACCACCTGGTTTCAATTCCCGATACTGTTGAGATTGCTTCAATGCAGTATGGCGCTAATAAAGAAAGGCAGCCCCTTTGCATGTTATACGTTAGCGTGCCTGGATAGTCAATATCTTATCGCATAGACCTCTTAGTCAATTGGGAAACACCAGTTCAGAGTCTTGAATGTGCATTGATCTCGGCCTTATCCGCTTGTTCATATTTCTTTTATTATGTTCTTTTTATCTACTTTTTGTTCCATTTAATGCTCGTGGTATCTAGTTGGTGTTCCATGCAGGTTTTTCTCATTTCTAGCATGACCGCCGGTATTGGAATGCCATTTTTGTTGCGTTTTGCAATCCCGATAAATTCTTTACTTGTTCTTCTTGTCCAAACATTGAGGACAATGTTGCGTCTAAGTTTGGGGGTGCGGTATGCTGTACCACCTGCATATGCATGCAATGTTCAGTCTTTATATTGATTGTCATTGTAGAGCAAGTTTCTTTTCTTGATATTTTTGCATGCTTGCTATGATGTCTTGCTTTTTAAAGGAAGATCATTTGAATAAATGTCTGAGGTAAATGCAGCAGCTAGTTAAGAACTTTAACATTGTAAATACCTGCACTTTTGCAAGCTATATAATAGGCTAGAACGGTCTACATTTTTGTCCAAATATGAACATGTACAGTTCTTGCCCTAAATTTGTCCTTAACTGCACAAATTCGCATACATGCATTTTAAACTGTGGGGTATAAGTCTGACGGAGAATTTTGTAAATTTCTGTTTTTATCCGAACAGCTTAAAGAATAAGTTCTTCCGGTTGTTGTAAAAAAAAACATTATAAAATAAATGCAATAAGCCTTCTCACTCAATAAACCGGATTTCTATGTCTCATTGAGCATGGAGTGTTCGCGTATAAGTGTGCAAGGTTGAGCAGTAATAAGCGGGTGGCTTGCTTAAGCTTATCGCCTTGTAAGCTCGGTTATTAAGTCCGAGGGGTGCTTCTTCACCTAATGCCCTAAAACCAATTGGTTTGGGAGTCATTGGCCCAATGCCGCTACATGGGCTTACAAGAAAGCAAAAAGAGTTAAGCATTGCACGGTCAGCCGCACATGAGCAATCATGAATATTTTGAGATAATGAACAACAATGTCAAACCGTTTCAATGAGTTTTTCTTTTAAAAGCAGATTTGTTCCCATTATTCCCCAAATATGACAAAATCACGCGCTAGAGTGCATGTTCACTTTTCAAAGAGGATTTTGGGGTCGGGACCGGTATGTTTGTTCGGGCTGGCCATCATGTGGGGATCGTCATTTATTTATAGCTTGTGAAAGTCCATTTTTGCCAATGACTGCATAGTTCTGTAATACTTGTTGCATTTGCCAAATGTGAAATGAACGGATGATCACCCTTTATCCAATTGATGACTAAGCATGATTAAATTTTTGTATAAGATAGTTAATTTCATTTTTGTAATATAAGCATTGCTAAGGGACTAGCAATATGTAAGTTTGGGGGTGTGATAAGTGTTCAATTCTATGCATTTGAACCCTCTTTATTGCATATGTTAGTCCCGTTTCTACGTTTATCGAGATATGTTTACGGTATTTTTGTGTTTTTGATGTATTGCAGGTCTTGTAGTGAAAGGAGCAAAAATTTGAGGCTTTTTGCAGCTGAAGAGAAAAGTCAGAATTGCAGCCAAGGCATCTCGATCAATCGAGATGTTGATCTCGATCAATCGAGATCTCGATTGATCGAGATCTTATTTTGATTGATCGAAATCTCGATCAATCGAGATCCAATCTCGATTGATCGAGATTCTGCAGAGCCACTTGCCCACTTGCTCACCTGCTCTCCCACTTGCAACAAAATCCCCCTTTTTGCACGACTTAGGGGGATTGTCTGACTTGAACAAGACCCTTGGGGACCTTCTTGATATAATAGATATATATATATATATGGTGGGCCCCAAGGTTGAAAAAGGTAGCCATAAAGCACAAAAAGAAGCCATATTCTCACATATCTCTCACACACATCAAAATACTAGAGGAGAGACATTCGGGAGAGGAGAAGGAGAAGCTGAACCAGACCAAGAAGCTTCATCTTCTCCATCAATGGAAGAGTGCAAGCCAACCATGAGCAACTAACTTCTCTACTAGGGTGTTGTTGAAGCCTCTAGCCATGTAAACTTGTTTATTTTTTGTAGCATTTTGGGATTTGTAATTAAATGTTGATTATTTAGCCTAGTGACCATGTACACTAATACATTTCTTTTATATATTCATTTGATGTTGAGTTTATTCTTGTCTTAGAGTAGATTCTTTCATGTGAATGCACAACATTTGCATATTCCACAAGAAGTGCAAATGATGGCTAGATAATGGTGTTTAAATGAATGTGTGGTGTTTGGTTGTATAAACCATGCCAAGATAAGATAGTTTGGATGCATGTAGGTTTACTTAGAAAATAGGGTAATTAGTTAGGTTGAAGAGCTATGCTTGTTGAAGATGGATTATGATAGGTTGGCACACACATTAATCTTTTGATATGTCATTGAGGTCACAAGCCTAATGACATTGTTAGGCATTTAATTTATGAATCCCATGCTTGCTACACTTATGAACATGTGAATGGCTAGTGGTGGAAACCACCCCTAGTTCTCTCTCCCAACTTTAAACTCTTTAAATTTATTGTTTTTACATCATGCAATAGTTTTCTAAACAAAACTCAAAACCTTGTTTTTAGGATTAAAGTGGAATTAATCTTCCTTTAAGACAATTACGACTAGTCCTCGTGGGATCGATACCCTCTATATAGAACCGTATCTACAAAGATTCGTGCTCTTGCGAGTGGTTAAATTATATTTTGATAAAAAGGGCAAAAATAAGCTTACAATATAATTCAAGTTTCAACCACATCAAAAATCTTCGCTCGACCACTCTCTTCTACCACCGGTATAGCAAAGTCGTGTGTTGTAAAACCCAAACATAAAGTTAACATATCACCTATCAGAAAATTCCAAATTACAGAAACCACGAACAAGAAATAATACCTAAATGAACAAACTTTTTAGGAATGGGAAACTTCTCTGAGCTTGGCACACTCCAATTTCCCCCTACCACCACTAACCTTCCCTTCCACCCCTTATCCAAAGAGGACTTCTTGGTGCAAATTGCCCTACGAGACTTAGGGAACAAATGGTAACGACCTCGTTCGTCCTTTATCCTCACAACCCGATAACAGACCATCAAATCATCAAAATCCAAATTCAATGAACGAGTACAGTTCAACGCCAACAAACAAGACACCACCCTGAAAAAATTTGGGTTCACCTACAAAGGGGCAAGACCGAGCGTGTTCAACACCAGGTGGTAGAAAGGATGAAGAGGAAAAAGAATAGTAGGGAGGTGACACACCGAGAGAAGCAACTCCCCCTCGTTCACTCCCTCTCCCGAATGAAAATTGTGGGTGATTGGGTAATGCCTGAGGGAAACATCCACCAAAATTTCCCTATCCCTACGAAGTTTGGCCAAACTGAACTGGTCATTCCTACCCTCCAGATTAGACGGCTCAGGATCCTCAGACCTTACAACCACAACTCGCCCTACAGATCCAAAAATCACACCTACACTCTCCACACCCCTACCCCCAGAGGCTAACCCAAAACACTATCACTCCTACTGGTGGACTCATCACTACTCAACGAACCCTCGTCTCCCCTCATTTCCTAACGTAGCAGCGCAATCCGAAAGGGATAATAAAAAATCAAGCAAACAAACACTGACATTAGAACGGAAGAAAATGGCAATGCACACAGACCCTGGTTTTACTAAAGAGTGTTCTGGCAAGAGAAAGAAAAATCACCCCTTTCCCGTCTCCGCCTATATATACAACAACCCAACGTGATCCCCAAGAACACCTAGAAAACCCAACCGTCAGAACTGTTTGGCTACCCAGAATTAATTTTCTCCCCTTTTGCCTTCCAAAAGTGAATGAAATTAGGGGCGAAGTGTGGGCCCAAACATATACCGGCCCAAAGATATGGCCCAAACACTAGACCAGCCCAACACACCACCCAAAAACCCATCATCACAAAAACCCACCTCATGCACCAACTGATAAGATCGGCCCCAAACAAAGGATAAGACTAAGGATAAGTTCATCATCACAAAAGCCCACCTCATGCTACAATAGATAAGTCCAAAGAAAAAGAAACAGTATAAAAGGAGGAATACCCCAAAGTGAAAGAGGACTTATTTTTTGGGCAAAAGCTTGATAAGAAAAAAAAGAGTTTGTAAAGATAAAAATTGTTGGAAGTTTATAAAAATTACTCAGTTAAACTAATTTTAGATTTTAAGTGTATGTCATGTTAGATTTGTTAGCCCAAAATTAATAACGGTAAATTTTTGACATCTACAATAATACTTCTCAAATTTAAGTTCTTTTCAATGTTCAATGCACATTCTTATCTATTTTCATGCATATCCCCCACATACATCTCCTATCCCATTTACTTTCTTTCATTTTGTTCACCAAGAACATTTACATGGTTTGAAACTTGGTGATACACAAAAAGATCACCCTTAAAAGAAAGTATCAACAAGAATTCAAATCTTGTTTTTGGACTTTGTGTACAAAAATCTCACACACAACCACTTTATCATACATCACACACATCATTACTTTTCTTTTCATCATTTTTAATCCACTAACCCTACTAAAGAATATTTCAAGTTTCTTGTGATATTTCTTTGGGATTAAATAAATCTTTAAAATTCCTTTAGCTTGCTCCAAAAAGAGGTATGTCTTCCACCCTCTCTCCCATTAAATTTTATGCAATTTTTGGACACTTTTATTTAAAGTGCACACTTTTCTACATGCTCTAGTTGCTTTACATGTTCTATATGTCTCATACATGCTCTACATATCTCATACTAACCCTACTTGTCCTACATGTTCACATGCTCAATTACATGCTCACTAGATCAATACGTGCTCAATTCATATTTTCTAATTTAATACATGCTTACTCATTCAATACATGCTCAACTCATATTTTTCCATTCAATATGTGATTACTTGCTCAATACATGTTCAATTCATATCTTCTCATTCAATACATGCTCACGTGTTAAATTATATGTTTACTTATCCAATACATGTTCAATTCATGCTTTCTCATTCAATACAGGATTAGTTGTTCAATACGTATTCAATCCACATTTTCTCATTCAAGACATGCTTACTTATTCAATACATATTTCCTCATTCAAGTCATGCTTTCTTATTCAATACATACTCACATGTTCAATTACATGCTTACTTGTTCAATATATCTTTAATCCATGTTTTCTCATTCAAACAATGCTTTCTTATTCAAATACATGTCTATTTTACATGCTTACATGCTTCACACATGCTTTCAATATATGCTTGTAGACACCCATTTTTGACCTCTCACTTCTTTTCCAAATCTTAAACCATTCATACCAGGTTTCAGGATTCCACCTCCTCGAGCATAAGCCCCCAAAAGGGTAAAATGATCACCTTTTAAATATTGATTTTCAATCCATCTTCCCAAATGGGAAATAGACTTCACCATTGATTTCAAAGATATCAAAAATCTAAAAAAATGACTACTAATGGGACCCATAAGTCCTCCTAAACACTTGATTTCATTCAAACCCTAAATCAAGGTCAAACGGGTCAACCTAAAAGTTTGACTGACAAACCGTTTGTCAAATCGACAAACGGACCTCATCATCACAATTGTTGGGTCCAAAAATCATAGGAAACACTGTAATATCAATGCAATTCTAGTCCGGACATCCCATTGACCAAAACCCTAAATCAGGGTTAATTTGGTCAACCCAAAAGTTTGACCAACAAACCGTTCATCAAATCGATGAACGGACCTCACCATCACAATCATAGAGTCAAAAACCATACGACACTCTATAAAATTGACACATTTCCAGTCTGAGCACATTTTTGACCAAAACTCTAGCTTTGGGGCAAAACAGTCTTTTCACTATGCACACTGTCCAAATCTAGAATTTCATTTTGGATAAAATGACATCATTTTATACATCACCATAGTGACACTATGAATAAGAGAATCCCCAAAATTACCCAATTTTCACCCTAGAAAAAGGATAATTTGGGAATTTGATCAGAAGAGGACACGTGGTAGCCAACCATTGGCTGCCACATTTTCGCTAAAATTCTTGCATAAATTTTCACAAAAATTTTTACTTTATCACCAACAACCAAGATCGACCTAATTCAACGGCTGTTGTTTATCCAAATCCAAAATCCACTAAGGAGGACCAGGATTTACTTGGGAATGAGCCAATTTTTACCACTTTCTGATCCAATGGTCCACATTCACCCAATACAAAATACATCTCTCAACCTATATCTCTCTTATCCAATGGCTCACATTCATTTTTCACATAAATGAATGGTTGAGATTTGATGTAAGAATCGTAACCATTTTTGGTCGATTTTCTTTTTATTCACTTAAATAATTATAAATGATTTAAATAATTATTAATGTGTTTTAAATGTAAAATACATGTTTGAGGACCTTTATATATGTCTGAGAAAGTTTTGGGAGTGTTTGGTAAAAGTTGACTTTTTCGGGTCAAATGAGCTCGGGCATGGGTTCCGTGGGCCCGAAAAATCTAAAAGTGTCGGAATGACACCAAATTTGGAGATTAACTTAAATAAAATATTTGACACGCTACAGAATTGGTTTATGGTCCGTAGGAGTTACCAAAAGCAAAAACAAAGCCCGAGAAGGTTTAGTGAGTGATTAGTGGCATTTTTGTAAATAGATGAGTTAGGTTTATAAATAGCAAAGTAGAGAATTCAGCAATTCATTTCTCATTCCCATCAACTACATAGAGAGAGCAATATATATCTATATATGGCAATATCACCTTCTTCCCTTCTCCATTGATTTTGAGAGGCTTATAGTGATAATTGGAAGGTGCCAAAGAAAAAGAAGTTGGTCTACACATTGAGGGCTTGAGTTTGATCCATCCGAAATTGAATTTGAAGAAAGTTGATTTTTTGTGAGAAATAAGGAAAATCATATAGAAGCTCTTTCAAATTGAGGTAGGGATGCCTAACCTATGAAATTTAGAGTTTTTGTTAGTATATTGGTTGTTAATAGCAATCAATTGGTTATGTGGGTATGATTAGATGTCTTTCAAGGTTGAAGCATGCTAGACTATACTATTTAGTGAATTATCAATGTTAAATGATCTAATTACATGTTTATAATTGTCTTAGATGATTATATAAGCATGTTGAGGTTGAATTATAAAAGATTATACGAATTCATATGTATTTGTGAAAGTGACACTTGTGTGTTTGATGATTGTCTCGAAAACATGTTTGAATGTGAAAGCTTATTTAATTGTCAATATAATTAATATGAAAGGTGCAATGTGTGAGGCATGTTCAATGTAAAAATATGTGGTGTTTATTTGAAAAATGTGCAAACATGACAATTAGTATTATATTGCTTGAATCGTAATTGCATGGTGAGCATGAACATGTGGGAATGGGATTCATTCATTGGCTTGGTGAGGGTGGTGAGATCAACTAGGCGATAAAGTCCTCTTAATGAGTAGCGATGTAATTCGGTAAATGAACCCTCGTGGGGCAATCCGATAAAAAAATTCAATTTAGTGATTTGGTAACGAAACTCCATCTTGATGGAAGAGGATACTCCCTAAAACAGAGTCTTATGATGAGGTAAACTGGTAAAGGAGCCTCAGTTAGGTGGGATTGGGTGATTTGTAAAATTGGAGCTCAATAGATGTGTAGAGAGGATGAGAGTGTTATTTATATCATGTTGCATTACATATTGCTTATGATATGGTTGTGGTGTACGGATATTTGTTTAACAAAATTAAATGCAAATATATGTTTATGTAATATTCACGGAACTTGTGAAATTGTGTTTTAGACATTCCTACTGAGCGTGTTATAGTTCATTGAACAAGTATTAACCCTTTTTCATGAAATGGAAAAGAAATGATGGAATCTCCCCAATGGTAAAGTTGGTGTGGAGTGGTATCAATTCATTTAAAGATTTAAAACGTTTTATTTGAATGGATATTCGGATTGTGGACTATATGCATATGATGAATATGTAAAGACCATTTATGTTTCGAGAACATGTATTATTTATGCCTTATGATTTCATACATTATGAGCATAGTTTTAAGCATGGTAGATGCTAGACAATTTAAATGATGATTCTTCATTTATGTTCATTTTTACATGTATAAACTTGTGAGAATGGTTGTGTTGATAAATTGGTAAAATTAGATGTATATATGAAAATGATGATTTTGTATTCAATTCACCAAATGGATGATGTTTTTGCAAATGTGTGTGGAGGGATTTAAGGACTTGAGTGTGTTTGGATGGAAGACTTGTGCATAAAATGGACCAAGTGTAAGGTTGTAGGATCTCTGTAGAGGGGCATTTCGATTGTGAGAAATCCCATTTTCACATGATCGAAATCCCTTTCGATTATGCGAACTTGTAGCAAAAAATTCAGTGGAAGTTAAGTTAAATTCCAGGGGGATCTCGATAGTACTTCGCAAGTACTTCGTTTGATCGAGAATTTTGATTGTACAAAATTAGAACTTTGATTATACGAAAGTAGTATTTTAATTGTGCAAAACTAGAATTTTGATTGTGCAAAATTGCAGTCTACATCTATGTTGGATATGTAGTGTATAGATTATGTGGGGCTCATTAGGGAGAATGGTGATGAATATGCGCTTACATAATTACGTATGTAGGGTTAAGCTTCTGCGATATTTGAAAGGTTTAGATGTTCATTAGGGTTTAAATTGACGGGTTCACCCTCGATCTCTGGAACTCAGAAATTGAGGCGTGACAGTTTTGGTATCATATCGTGATATCAAAGCTTGTTGAGGTTTCATTTAATCACCTTCGGTTCCCAAAAATCAGAAATTGGGACGTAACAGCTTGGTATCAAAACATAGCTTGTTGTTAGAGCTTAACTAGGATGAATACCTAGGGACTACGGGTAAAGGTTGAACTACGTTTTGACTTGTGCAAGACGGTTGGTTATCGGAAGGTTAGAAACACGAAAATAACTAAGGACATGGGGTATGGGGCTTCGGCACATATCCGGATTGGGTGTGTGAGTGGGAGTACAATTTTGAGAGCCGAGAACAAAGAGTAACAAATTGAGTTATGTAATTATTTTATGTTGGACCTTGAGTTTGAATTCGTTTTGTCATATGTTATAGATATGATGAAGTTATGTATTGAAGCATGTTCTATTGGGTTTTGTGGTTGTCAAGTATATTGATGTATATGTCATGTGAAATGTGAATTGTGGCATTTGACTAGAATGGTAGGAAGCATGACACGTAGCTAGGCTATGTATGTTGGTTTTATGCATTGATATGAAATGTGAGAACTTGGGTAGATTGCATAACATATGACCTTGAGCCCGTTGAACGTTGCTTATCTCCCTACATTAACAATTTCAGGACATGTCAAGGAGGTTGTCGATGGTGACCAACCATGAGTTGGATATAGAGATAGAAGTATTCTTTTTCTGGTCGTTTTGGTATTATGCACGTCCGTGATGTAGACTTAGTGCATTTAGAATTGTACAATGAGACTTACATTTTGAATCATTGTACATAGGCATATGTGTCATGGATGTTTGCTTTTGGACATGGTTTTATATATAAATGGTGTATGTTTTAAATTGGCAAGCGTTTCCATGATTTAGTTGATGATTATGCATGTTGTGATTTTGTATAAACTTGTATAGATATATGTTATGTTGTGGGAAATTTGATGCAATTGATGGTGCCTAAGGTTTCAAAGATAAGGAAATGAGGACTCTTGCGAATAGGTCTGCATTCGATTAATCGAACCCTAAATTTCAATTAATCGAAGACTAAGCCACATTTTTGGGTCAAAAACATTTGTGTTCTGATAGAAGTTACGCAAGAAGCTCGATTAATTGAAGCTCCACTTGTGATTGACGTATACATGTGATTAATCTCTCTTGTAAATGTTTATTAGAATTATGCCACCGATGAGAGGTCAAGGTAAGGGAATGGATCGTATTCCACCACCCATACAGATAGATGAGGCACAGTTGGTCAGAGATATGACTATTGTCATATAATTATTGGCTATAACGACTAATGAAGGATCGCAAAATCAAGCACAGGGAGGGGAAAATAGGGCGATGACGGCTCTATAAATGTTCAAGAAGATGAATCCTCCTATGTTTGATGGAAGGGCAGATCCTATGGCTGCAGATGATTGGCTTGAGTAAATATCCAAGTCATTTGATGTGCTAAGGATAGATGAGGATGACCTAAGAATCTTAATGATTCCCATTCAGCTTACGGGGGCGGCAGACTTATGGTGGAAGTCCATGACCTATATTCATGAGGCGAGGGACATTGAATGAGAAACTTTCTAGAGGTTGTTCCTTAAAAAGTATTTTTTGGATATAGTGAAGGAAGCATTGCAGGATGAGTTCATACACTTAATTCAGGGAGGACTGAGTGTGATGGATTACGAGAACAAGTTTACAGCTTTGTCTCGATTTTCACCGGAGATGGTAGCAAATGAACAAGCAAAGGCTAGAAGATTTGTGAAGGGACTTCGGTTTGAACTAAGGACCAAGGTCACCATCTTGGACTTGCCTATCTATGCGGAGGTGGTGAGGTGAGCATTGTTAGTTAAAGCTGACGATAATGATATCTAGAGGATACGAAACTTGAAGAATCAGTCTCAAAATGTGGTTTCTCATTCAGAGGGCAATTCGAAGAAATAACACAAGGGGAGTAGTTCATACTCTCGAGAACCATAGCAGACATTGATGGTCCAGAAAGTCCATGAATATGTTTGTCCAAGTTTTAATGTCAAAAGGATCTGTAAGGGTATTATTGTCATTTCACTTTAAATGCTTATTCTGGGTATTGCTTTATAAAATATTTAATTGCCTTGTCAAATTAAATATTTCTTCTTGTATTTGTACTAACAAGACTTGCAGGCAAGTTGCATCTATTAATATGGGCTCTTGTCATTTGTGAGTAAGAATAAAGGCAATTTGGGAAAGTGATGTTTCTAGGGTTTCATTACTTGATTGTGTACGATATTAAAATACAGATGATGTGGCCTGAGGTGAGAGGCGGCTATTTATATAGGAAGATATGAAATGGGTTTTGAAATCTTGTGGCCCATCAAAATAAAAAGAAAAAGGGGTGGCCGAGAATAATGATAAATCAAAAAGAAAAGAAAAGGAAAGTGGGTTGGTTTATTTCAGCACATATATACATATATAAAGAATGAGAAAGAAAGAGGTAGAGGTGTGCGGCGCATAAATAGAAATAGAGTGAAAAAGAGAGAGAGGAGCAAAAGAGGCACTGATGGAGTGGTCGAAATAGAGGAGATAGGGTGATACAGTGATGATATACAATCTGTGAGTGTAAGAGTGAGTATAAGAGGATGAGAGCTTAGAGTGAGAAATAGCAAGAGATGGTGAGGTTTTAGAGAGAGAAAGTGAGTTCATGGTTGTCGCCATCATAATATCAAATGAGCTTAAGTTGATACATCTTCATCTGTTGAAATCGAGGCTCTGTTGTTTAAGTCTCTGCATCGTGCTTGATTCTCAGCTCACCATCTATCTGCATCATAAATTGAAGAGAAAAGGAACGGCATATAGAAATATAGTGAGAACATAGAGGGGAAATTGATAGGTATCTAGCGTTATTGGGTTCTCATGGTTGTGAGTTCAATATGGTGTGTATCTGGTGCGGCTGAAAGGGGAAACCCCAATTTTGGTAAACCAGTTCTATTTCTTCTCTCACACTCTCACAAGTGCACATTTGAGGCTTACTTGTTGACATAAATATGCACATACTCACTGTTTTGTTATTATGGGTTAACTCTTGAGGTTTATTTCATCTTTGAGGCATTTTGAGTGATTGATTAACACACTATATGCACAGGCGCACATATACTCTGCTCTTCTAATTTTAAGTTACTTGTTGTCTCTTGAGGATAAATTTCTGATATAGCATTGAATATGTTTTGTTTTCCCCAACTTAAGTTCACACATACAAGTTGAGTCATTCGTTGATGTTTACTTTGTATAATATGATTCAGTCCATAATTTTGTGATGCCGTTTATGAAATCTGTGTTGAATGTTGCTATTTATGAAATTTGTGTTGAATCTGCTATTTTGGAATTCATTAAGCTAATCTGGAATTGAATATACTAATTTGGAATTCGTTCTGCTAATCTGGAATTGAATTTGCTGATTTGGAATTCGTTCTGCTAATCTGGAATTGAATCTGCTGATTTGGAATTCGTTATGCTAATTTGGAATTAATTCTTTGGACTTGGAATTACTATTTTGCTAATCTGGAATTGATTCTGATGCTTTGGAATTATAAACTGCTAATTTGGAATTGATTCTGTGGACTTGGAATTACTGTTTTGCTAATCTGGAATTGATTCTGATGCTTTGGAATTATTAACTCTAATTTGGAATTGATTCTGTGGACTTGGATAATCTGTGTTGCTAATCCTAAATTGAGTCTATTGTTTTGGAATTGTTGTATGCTGTTCTAGAAATGCTATTTTCGAGATTTAAATAGTGCCTATGTTATCTATCTTTTGAACTGCTTGAGCTACTAATTTATACTCCAATTGCAGTTGTATTTGTGTTTAAGAACATATATCAAGTCAAGCAATACCAAGACAGTTGTTTAAACTAAATGTACCAAAAAATAATGGAAATTCAAGAAGCTGAGGACGGGATTCTTTGAAAGAGAGTTCTTCTACAAGATCGTTGCAGCTACAACTTAAGGGTGTACTTATTGAAGCCTATCATTGAAGAAACTCAAGTGTCATTATCTACCAAGAAGACAAGTGACCTAGTCTTTATCATGCTGGACCTTGAAGACTAACTATCAGAGTTTAAAGATTTGAAGATTGATTTTGAAGACATACAATCAAAGCCTAAACAGTTGCTGCTCATCACATCGAACTGACTCCACTATCACTATGTATAGTCCAAGTATTGGGATACTTTGGACAGGGGGTGTGAGTGATTGTGGTGAGATTGAGGTGAGATAGCTTGAGCTTTAGGAAGCCTAAGTTGGATTGAGAGCGAAAAAACTGTTGTGAGATTTGGTGAGAGTGGTTCAAGCCTAGGGAGGCTGTGAACTGGGTGAGTGCTGGAGCGACTATGTTGTGAGTTGGGTGAGTGAGAAAGTGATTGAGAGAATTATTGTACTATCCTTTTAGATATAATGGAGCTTAGTTCGAAGAGGGGTTTTTCCCCACCTTGGGATTTTCCTCTATAAATCTGTATGTCCATAATTGTGTGAATTACATATGCTAGCCAAACTTAAAATTTTAGGAAGAAAAATCGAAGAACCTATTCACCCCCTCCCCCTCTAGGTTCATCAGACATAGTCATTTTCTACAGTTTATATGCCTATGGGATCTTCTCAGGATAGGGTGAAGTGCTTTCAATGTCAACAAGTGGGACATTACTGGTCAGAATGCTCACAGTTATAGCTTGCACCCAAGGAGGATTCGAGGAAGTACTAGGTGTGGTCTGTTGGGTCATGTGGTGAGAGATTGCCCACAGAAGAAGAGTGGTACTTACAGTGTTGCGGAGTCACAATAGCATTATTCACAGGTTTCTGGGGTACAGTCGGGATTTAGAGTTCCTTAGCCACCACAGTCTGCACAATTAGTACGGAGTTCACAACCGATGTGGGGAGCAACTCCTAATGCCTATACTCAGCAGTTCGGTCATCTGGGGAGTGGTCAGTTAGGACGGAGGATTCAAGGTTGTGTTTATACGATTACTTCAGCTGAGACTTCAGCGGGTTCTTAGGTAGTTTGAGGTATATTTCTTATATCTAGCTCATGGGCTAGGGTCTTAATTGACTCGGGTGCATCTTATTCATTTATATCCATTATTTTTGCATTTGTTTTGGGATTAGAAGTGTCAACCTTTGATAGAACCTTGTGTATCGATATGCCAATTGGGGATAGGGTGATCCTATATATGGTTTGTCGAGCATATAAGATAGAGATAGCAAATCGACGATTGGTATTCGATTTTGTTCTCCTAAAGATAACAAGTTTTGATGTCATTCTTGGAATGGATTGACTATCTACTTTCGATCCAACATTAATTGCTACCAAGGAAGAGTGTTAGTGTGCAATGGCCGGCTGTTCTTGGCTCCAAATAATGTCTAGAAATTTGCATTAAGTGTATTTATTACATTGGACATAAAATGACCAAAATGCCCTTTAGTCACTTATCGTACCTTCACAGCCTCTGTTTTCAATTCCCAAAACTCTTACGACTTCGTACTCACTTCCATTTCTCCTCTAAAATTTCATTTGGTCTAAAATTAAAAATAAAATTTTTTTAAAAAATATTCGATTGCTCGGGCCCACCCAACCCATATCCCATCGACCCGAAAATTCTAAATTGAGCCAAACGTCTCCAAAACTTTCCTGGACCCTTAAAAAAATCCCCAAACATATATTTCATATTTAAAACATGCATACCATCATTTATAATCAATTAAAACAATAAATGATGAATAAAAAGAAAAAAAGAACACCGGCCAAAAACGGAACCGATCTTTATAGTAATAAGGGTGTTCAAGTCATGTCTAATCCAACCAAGGTGCAAGTGGGATTTTATGTTGTCGTCGGACTCCACCCTCCTTGTATTAGCAACAAATGTCCACCACATGATCCTTATAGAAGAGCGAAATGTCACAAGACTAGCATCATCGTGGTGGGGGTGTGTGGAACATGTTCAATAGAGATAATCACCTCCTGACTATTTTAGTATTAATGAGTTCCAAACCAAGAAATTACTCTTTGAATACAAAGGACGAATAAAAGGGATGGGAACAAAAATGCTATGTAGGAGAAATGTAAAGGACTTTAAATAAAATGTTTTTCAAAGTAAAGATATGCATAATAAATACATCATATATGAGGTCATGCAACCACCAATCTTCTAGGAAACGTGAAGCATTGGTGGTGAACTTGAGACCTTTGAAGTGTATATAAGATGCAATGTAAAGACTTATAAACAAGATTTAAAGACTTGAAATATAAAGACTTGAAAATGAAAATAAAATAAAGACATATAAGTAAATGTATCATATATGAGATCATTCAATCACCAATCTTCTAAGCAACTTGAGTATTGGTGACGACCTTGTGACCTTTACAATATAAATGTAAGGACAAGACTTGAAAATAAAGACAAGTAAATGTAAATACAAGCTAATGGACAAAGTAAATTCAAGAATGATTTAATGAATAGAATGTAAAGTAGAGATAAAAAAGAACATACAAGGTGGAGAATGATTTCTCCACCCAAAAACAACCTTCTAATGGATCTTCATGACAAGAGATGTCATGACCTTAATCCTTAGACCCAAATCGGTGACACTTAAACCTCAATTATGGTAATCACCAAGCCAATGTACATTCCATCCTTGATGTATTGTTGCTAGAATTATACATTACAACATCAATCCTATACATCTAAGTGCCAACTCAATTTATACAACTTCCATTCATTGAATCATTGAAAGTACAACATATATTTATCCATCAAAATTAAATTGTACAAATGCTACAACTGTCATTACACCCTTCTCAAAAGAAAACAATTTAAACTTTTTATGCGCGGAAGCCAATACAAGAATATCATCTCGTTTACATTTCATGTCACCTTAAAAAGAGATAATAATAATGGGATGTGCAACCCTTGGCTCAGTAGGGAAATTCTAACCACAATTTATTAATATAATCAAGTGACAACTATACATATAGGTATGGTGCCAACATACCAGATCTTAATCCAACTTGGCCTTAATATCAAAAAATCATATTTTTGGCACTAACATCTCACTTCCTAAATCATGGGCACTTATACTCTCTTCATATACATATATACGTATATCTATACATATATAACCTTGTGAGTCAAGTACATACACGTATTTTCCACCTACATTCTCGTGTCATATAAACACACACACATATATACACCCCATGTATCACATGCATAAATACATTATACCCATGCTGGATACCATACGATGCTCATGCGCAGTTTTCAAATCATGTGTCACACACACACACACATGTTTATCACATTTCAAAAGTCACAAATATCACATACATGATTTTTCAACACATACTATGTGCCATATACCCACACATGTCACAATTACCACCCATATGTTGCCCACACATTTCACACACATTGTAGTGTTTTTGACCTCAGGGTAGAAACCAAAACCACATCTCAAATCATACGACATCGAAGTTGGACGTCAACCCAAATTGAAGTACATGTCTTAAATACAAGTACTCTGCCCTCGCTTTACGGGCTACCAACCTGACGATAATGACACCCGCTTTGCCAAGTTTTTGACCTTTCACCCTAGGGCTCTAGGCCCTTATTGATTTCACTACCAACTCTGAAAAGACCAAACTTCATGAAATAAATTATGTCTAACATATTCATACCATGCATAGCTAGTGCATAACTGCACACATATATCAAGTGCATACTCACACACACGTGTGTATACCACA
The DNA here is from genome assembly GCA_026545225.1 of Cornus controversa. Lineage (NCBI taxonomy): Eukaryota > Viridiplantae > Streptophyta > Magnoliopsida > Cornales > Cornaceae > Cornus > Cornus controversa. Next base: position 45,139,479 of record CM048845.1, read on the forward strand.
CACACCATCATGCATAAGATCCTCAAGTGCCAACTCGTAGTCTAATTCAATTGTAAATCAAGTTATCACAAAGTGATCATAATTCCTTGACGACACTATTATTCTTAAGTAATTCATTTCCAAATTTATCAAATCAAAAGCGTATTCAACCTTGCAATCTTGTGTTATTTCAATACTATAAATTTGCATGTTATGTTCATTTCTTAGGGATGATACCAATCATTAAATATAGTCACATCATACGCCTAACCCAACCCTCATACCCAAGGTTAGGTAAAACAAAATGAGTGTGATCAATACATAAAAATCCCTCTTGGGACATTTTATCAACAATAACCATTCACAACCTTCAAATTAATAATCAAGCTCATTGGTCATATACATAGCCTACCCACAATTCAAAGTATATCAATACTCATTAAAATTTGAGTTAACATTATCCATAGTTCTCAATTAATCATCCTTTCAAACTATCCTACCCATGCTTACAATTCAAGTTAACCAATCCAACACCTTACAGTATCATGTTCAACAAAACAAACCAAAGTTACTCAACTCTTTTTGTTCCTCCACAATCATACTCATTTAAGAAAATTCACCATAATTCATGTATTTCATATTCTTTGACCAAATAAAGTTCGTAACGAACCTTATATAGTCTATCTTCATTTCACAAAATCTCATATCCAAATATGTACCATAAATAGGACATAATTGTTTTTCATAAACTCTTCTGTCCCAAAAATTTTTCAATAGAAACACATTCACTTCAAAAAATTTACCAAAAATAGCCTACTAATCCAAATCACATGAATCTAAAGCCATATGAAAGATAACTTATTATAATTTCATCTCAGCAAATCAAAAGGATAAGTATATAAACCCACACATTCAGTTTTAACCAAAACAGTAGCTAAAATTCTGCCTAAAATAGTTTCCATAGCAGGTCACTCACAACTTCACAAATTCTCCACAAATCACAAATTTAACCTTTTACTTTGAAATGCTCTAGATTTATTCTATAATAAGTATACTTTCAAACTTAATTTGAATTAACCAAAGAATCCATCCATAAGTTGAGTTATTACTAAAATAATTCAATTAGGACAGATTCTGTGCGCTTGGAGTAAAAATTGAATAACTCATTCCATTTAGATCCAATCAAGTCCCAATATACATAAATTGAAAGTAAGGCATGCATCTACACTCTGTAAAATTTCACAATTTAATTCCAAGGGATTAATGAGATATAAAATCTAAAAGTGGGTTGTTCTAAACAAACTCATGTTTCAACATTTGTTTTTCCATATACATAACATATATAACCATTCCTTCGAACACCAAGGTATAAGGTAACAACTTATGTCTATATATGTCAAAATCATAACATTTGCATGAAATTTATCATTACATATGCACAAAGATTTATTGCAAGTGTTAATACCCAACACCCCCAAAATTTAAGCCTCAAAGACCCAAGTTTAGACTAATTTTTAAAACTATTCCAAGAATGAATAGTCTTGAAACTCCTCATATAAACTACATTAATAAACATTTAGCAATCAATTTCCACAATATGATCTATACATCATTAGAATCACACAAAATCCTATTTTTAAAACATCATTCTCATAGACATTTTATCAAACACATGGGGACAAATTATGCGCACCTTTGGCAAAACTTGAATAACTCACCTCAATTCTTTTCCAAATGAGACTTATAATATATCAAATTATATATAAGGCATAGCTCTATATCATTCTAAAATTTTATAATTTAATTCCATCAGATGGGCCAGTTAAAGATACAAAAACTGGACTATCCTACTAAGAATATGATTATCTTCACACATTTACATATACATACATGTTCCAAACAATATAAAATACACATAGGTGCTTTGAAATGCATTAATAAATGGCATAGGTAGAAAATTCCTACCTTTTGGGTTGAAAACCTAAGCTTTCAAAATCCAAAGTGGTCCAAATCGAAAGCTCATCGGTAAGAACGTAGATCGTGGCAAGGGGATCAACTTTCTCTTCTTGGAAAACTCTCTAATCCAAACCCTATCTTCACCCATCTTTTCAAAAGTCTTCAAATCAAACTTTTGAACTGACCAATGTATAGAGGAACTCATGAGGATCAACTTTCTCTCTTGGTCCAACCTTTAAATCTCATTTCAAGGGCTTCAAAACTTAGAGAGAATGAAGAGGGAGAAGAGAGTTTAGAGAGAGAGAGAGAGAGAGAGAAAATCGGCCATGGGAGAGGAAGAAATGAGAAAATCTGATTTCTCTTTCCCATTTTCCTCATTTATATTTTTAACTCTCCATATTTGCAAACTAACCCTCTAACTTTCACCTATTTGCTCCTTGCTCCCTTGTGCTTCCACGTAATTGCAAATCAAGCTCTCTCTTCACTAATCACCATAAACCCCTTAATACACTAAGCACACAAAACTGCCACCCAACCAATATCGGTTGCCTGATGATTTCATAAGCGGGCTAATGACACTATTTCACTCGACTGAAGGTCCTTTTTGGTTGGTTGAAACGATGTTTTAGCTTCTCTGATTTTTCACAAGTTATTGGAATGAATTTTTACATCTATCGGTCGGCTGACATGGTCCATTAGGTGACCGAAAGTTCCCAGATCAGAGCCATTCTCAAATTCACCTCTATTTATACCCACATAGACATTCCAAACTCAATAGAAAACCAAATATCACCACTTCCTCATCCCATAATCATTCATACATTGAATTACCTTTGTTCATCCTCATCTCAATAGTTTCGAATTAAATTTTGAGTCAACCACTCATCCTGGGCCCACATACCCGTATCAAGCTGTACACTAAATTAAACCATAATTAGTTCTATAATTAATGGAATTTAAATTCGAATCTCTACAAGAGAGCTTTGAGGTTGAAGGTAGAAGGAGATGGAGGCTGTATGTGAGGGTGTATATATATATAGAGAGAGAGAGAGCTCCAGGCTTCTCTTAAAGAGAGAGAGAATGTGTGTCTTCAAGTGTATTAGTGTGTTTATGTGTCTTCAATTATGTGTAAATGAAGAGAAAAGGGAGCTATTTATAGCCAAATATGGGGAGGCCTTGGTTGTTTCAACCATTGGATTAAAGTGTGTGAATAAGAGCCCTAAGATGAGAAATAAAAAATGACCAAAAGGGTCTCATATATAATGTGTAATGGCAATTGATAACTCCCTTACAATCTAAACCTTTGATTTTTGCAAGAATAAATGTGAGCCATTGGATGTGGGAGATGTGAGTTGAGTGATGAAAATTGTATTAGATGAATGTAGACCATCGGATCAAAAAATGGTGAGTTTTAGTTCAATCCCGAGCAAATCTTAGCCCTCCAAAATGGGTTTTGAGGTTGGGCGAACAAAAACTGTCAGAGGATATTGATCTGGGCTGTTAAAATTTTTTATGAATTTCCTTATACTAGTCTGAGAAAATTTTCACAAACTACTATGCAAAAATTTGGGCAAGCAATGGTTTGTTGCCACGTGTCGCCCTCTAGTTGATTATTTTGAAAATATCCCTTTTGTAGGGCTGATTTGGAAATTTTTGGGGATCCTCTCATTCATGATGTAATTGTATTGATGCAATTGAATAAAATGATATCACTTTATCCAATAATGAAATTTCAGATTTTTCTGGGATAATGTGTGTAGTGAAAAGACTATTTTGCCTAGGGGTGTAACTTAGGTGGGGCAACCCGAACCTAACCTGAGCCCAGCCTGATTTTTTACGGGCTTGGGACCTATTTTTACAATTAGAGTTAAGCTTGGGTTGAAAAACCTCAACCCAAACTTAATTAAGGTTGGATTTGGGTTGAGGTGCCAACAACCCGAGCCTAACCAGAACCCGAATTGAAATATTATTTTTATGCATATTTTTTTATTTTAAATATATTATAAATAATATTTGTCACGCCCCAATTCTCGGGTCCAGAGAACCGGGGTGTGAACTCCGTGAGATCAACCTCACGATAATCACATCAATATCACAACTTGATCATACCATCCCAATTTAAATATAAATCATTCAAAATGGACACTTTTGGGCACGTGTCCCCCCAACACTCCTGCAATATGCATAGTACAATTGAAAATATGTCTCAACCCTTGAATGTCTGTCTCATATACATACATCAAATGAAATGCACAACTGGGTAAATTACCCAACATACAATGTCCAATTACATTTAATCCAAATGTACAACATCTATCTAATATCCTAGACGTAAATTAGATTCTAAGGAATCTAATCACTACCTCTGCAACATGTACTATCAGTCCCCTAATTGACTCCATAATCAACAATACCTGCGAAACCTATGAGGGGGTGAGCTCAAAGCCCAACAAGGTATGTCGAACATACTATCACTGCTGCAGCAGGTTGATCCTTACATATTCTAAAAAATATACACATTTAAATATATCACAATATTTAAATCATGCCCCACCTAGTATATATAAACCAACAACTCATATGGCAATTTAAGCAAATAGAATAAATCCAACCAACATGACTTTTGAAAATCATTTTCAACATGCTCAATAAGTAGTAAAAATCCAACATCAATATGTATAAAGAATATATATGTCTAAGCATTTACATAAACAATGTAAATCAATTATCACGTTCCATACTCAATAAGTAGCAATCTCAAATGCAATGAAGATGCATTTAAACCGTACAACATGCTTAAAAGCAATAAACATTCAACATATATCATGTTCATTCCCAAGCAACGCATATATAAGAATGCATTAAGCACATTTCATGCTTCACAATTTGAAATGAAAGCAATTTTATAAACTTGTCTCACTCCCGCTCGGACTCAACCTGGTGCCCTAACATGATTCTTGACCAACTATGTGACTGAGACACTCTCCACACGACTACAGAATTCATCACTGAGTATTCTCTACTCCGAGGTGATTGAACCACGGCAGAATCTGCTACCGAGTATTCTCTACTCCAAGGTGATCGGACTGCTTCAAAATCTGTCACCGAGTATTCTCTATTCCGAGGTGATTAGATTACTTTGGAATACATCATCGAGAATTCTCTACTCCAAGGTGATTAGACCGCTTCGGAGTCACTGAGTATTCTCTTCTCTGAGGTGATTAATCCGAAAACATGACCACCGTGACCGAGTATGGACCTACTCTGGGTGATTTAACTATTTTTCCCCGTTTCCTCACAACGGCCCCATATATGCATTTTGAACATATAATTTTCAAGCATTTTATTTTAGGCTTCACTATGCATAAGCTAGTTAAGGAGGAACATAACATGCATTTCATATTCACCAATCCACACATATAATTACCTATATATGTAACAATTAGCATACAATTTATATATGCTCACAAACATCACTTAAGCACATTTTAGTCATGCTTCACCAATGCACACATTTTTCATATAATGGTAGCATACATTCAACTCACATAATCCCACATATAATCACGTATATGTCAAATCATGCATATATATCACATATGCACATATACTAGCATAAACATGATCACACTCTCATTCATTACATGCATTTACCATAAGCGTCTAGCATGCATTCTAATCATAATACCGATATATAATTCCTACATGTCACGTCCAGCATATAATACACCTATGCACATAACATAGCATAAATACGATCATGTTCTCAGTCAATGCATATATTCACTACAAATAACTAACACGCACTTCAATCACAATATATAAACACATATATATTTCGTCACCCATATATGTCATAAGAACATATAGAACACCTAGCAAATCATAACCATGCTTTGCAAATGCTCGCCAAAAGTTATATTCATATTTAGTATGCATTTCTACCACTGCACCCATATATATAATCACATATATATTCAACATTATGTATAAAAGCCATATATGCATACGATACAACACTTAGCTAAACATATATAATTTAGCATACTTTGCATGGGTTTACCTACATCATATACATATCACAATGTAAACAAGCATTTAAATTAAACATGCTTTCATCTCCAACATACACACACACACACACACACATATATACATATCCTCACATCCCACGTATATACAACATCCACCTTTATATATAAATGCACACACACACACACAAATATATATATATATATAAATACCACATATGATCAAATTAAGGAACATATGTAAATTAATCAACATAATTAAAATATATACGTAGGAGATAGAAGCAAGAATCAACTTGCCTTGGGTCCCATTTTTAATGAGTTCGCACCTGCAATTCGGCCAATTTCCATGTCTGGTCTAATCACGTGTTCTAGCCCACGCAAACAATCCACTGAACCATTTTCCATCTAACCCATTTTCCATGTCCAAGTTGAAAACCCATACTCATTCCAATATGATAGTTTTGCCCAATTTAAATTTAAGTAACCCACTTCATTATGTAGGCCCAAATCCAAACAAATCCCAACATTTAAATTCAACCCAACATCACTTAATGACCTAATTGAAAACCCACAGCAGCCCCTTCGGCACCACATCAACAGCAGCAAGCTCCTCTATCTGGGTTATCTCCACCAGCCATTTCACAATCGCAAGCCACATGTGCTGCTACTGCTAATTGAACCCGCTAGATCACTGAAATAACCCACCTTGTATGCACCCACAACCCATGGTTAGCACAAACCAGGGTATACCCACAACCTGCCATGCACAACCATACCCAAAACCTCACTTAGCTGTGACCAATTCCAAGCCATTTAAGTCACCATCACCAAACCTATGCCACTGCCGAGCACCACCAACCATGGTTAACTCGTCACCCGTAGAAACCGTAAGTCACACCTTTGAGCAAACCGTCATTACCAACCAATCATGGTCACACCACACATCAGCTGAAACCCATTTCAAAACCAGCCATAGCCGCACTAACAACGAGCATCCAAATAGGCCATACAATCGGTCGACTAAAGAATGGTTTCGGTCGACCGAAATGACACTTTCGGTCGACAGACAAAATCTATCGATTGTCTGAAACTATGACGCCAGAACGGTCGTTTCCCAACCTCCTTCTTCGACTACCCGCTGCTGGAATACCCTCTGCAACACCCAAAACCTCTACTGCTATCAACCATGGTGGCCACCCAACCACCTGCAACAGCCCTCTTAGAACAACCCATCAGCATTGCACCTCCATGACTACCAGCCGAAAGCTTCCTCTTCACCCCTCAAGCGTGCACCATCTGCAACACCACCCATGAAACTTCAATACACCAACCACCCAACCACTGCCAGCCACCGTGACAGCTACCTCTGGCAGTCTCCCTGTCCAACCGAGCCTCCATCGTGAGAGCTCACCTCATCCTCTTGGGTTCTCTCTCTAGAAACCCCTCTATTTCTCCATTCTTCTTCTCTTCTTTTCCTTCTCTTTTCTCTTTCTTTCTTCTTCTTTTCTTTTCTTTCTCCCAGTCGAGAACACTTGGCTTCCTTTTCTTATCTGTTTATTTCTTTTGTTGTGCACCACTCCTTTTGTGCACTACTCTCAGCCACATGTATATAATATATATATATTAATTCAAAAAAGAAAATTCGGTCAAAAATCACTCGGTATCGATCAAGAATAACTTGGCCCTTACAATATTCAAATTATGATAACTTTTTCTTTTCAACTTCCTTTATTTAAATCTTAATTTATTGTATGTTAACACTTTGGATAATTAATTTCCTAAAAAATTATTTGTAATTTTTTAGAAATTTGCATTAAGTTCTTAATTTTGTGTGTGTTTAGGAGTAATCTAATGTGAAACTTATTAAAGATCACTTTAAATTTTTAACATGGAGATTGGTGATATAGATAACTCGAAGTAACCTAACTTTTTAACCCGAAATCTCAACCCAAGTTTAAAATTTTAAAGATGGGTTGGGCTAGGGTTGAGTAGTTAGGGTTGGAAGTAGGGTTAGAGTTGGATTTGGGTTGAACATTTCATATGTAAGGTTGAGCCCGAGTTGTACCTCTAACCCGCCCGAGTTGCAGCCCTAGTTTTGCCCGACAAGGGTTTTTGGTCGCAAGAATGTCCGGTCTGAAAATGTGTTAATATTACAGTGTATCATAGGGTTTTTGGACCCTAAGATCATGGTGGTGACTAGTGAGGTCTGTTTGTTGATTCAGCGAATGGTTTGCGGGTCAAACTTTTGGGTTGACCAATTTGACCTTGATTTAGAGTTTTTGTCAACGGGATGTTTGGATCAGAAATGTGTCAATATTACCATGTCTCCTATGATTTTTGGACCCTAGGATTATGATGGTGATATCTGTTCATTGATTTGATGAATGGTTTGTTAGTCAAACTTTTGGATTGACTAATTTGATCCTTTTCGGGATTGGGGTGGAATTAGGTGTTCAAGAAAGCTCACAGTTCCAGCGAGTAGTCGTTTATGGTGTCTTTGAACTCAATGGTAAAGTACGTTTATCATTTGAGTGGACGGATTGTAAACTAATTTTTTGAAATGACCGTTGTGCCATTTTTGGGGTTTCAGTGAATTTTGGATGCTCGGGAGGGATCGTGATTCTTGTGAATACTGTTTTCTAAGGGTTTTGAGTCCTAATGAACGTATTGGTGATGTTTGTTTGTCTGTTTGGTGGTCTGGATGACAATTTCTCTTTTTGGGCTGTCTATGCGGTTCTCTTAACTTATGTTCAGGCATTGGAATCTAGAACCTTGTATACTTGGTTTTGGGGTTTGAAATGAAAATGAGAGGTCAAAAAGAGAGTGTATACAATTGTTTTTTCAAATATTGTTTGAGTGGCTGGCCAACACTCGAAATTTCCATGATTCTCCATTTATATAAAAAGTTGCTAGAAGACAGTCATTTCTCTTCCCTACATTGTCTACTAGGAACTTCTATAAACAACATCTACATGATGAATGGTTTATATTGTAGTACTCATTGTTCCCTCTGCAGTTATTCATTTTGATTGTCTAATTTAACTTTCCATCAATAACTATTTATTACTAATTTAAATTATAATGGACTCAATTAAAACTTAAACTATTCAAAATTAAACAATTGCGGTCATTAACTATTTATTACTAATTTAAATTATAATGGACTCAATTAAAACTTAAACCATACAAAATTAAACAATTACTATCATGATTTAATTATTTGAATACCTTTCATTGAAAAGAATCGTGGTTAAAAATTGAATCGAACTAGTTTTTACGGTTTGATTTTTGCATATTTATGTTTCAAAATTAAGTAACCGTTAAAAACAATTCTGATTCTAATTCTAATTCTCTTAGAACTCAAAAGAACTAACTTTAATGAACCGAATCGGATGCAAACCTAATAAAAAAAAATACACTAATGTTATGTTTTTGAAACCACATACCGTGTACATTTAGCCTATTTACGTGAGACACCCTAGAAAATACTTACCCTTTCCACAGGCTCTCGCTCTCTCTGCCGATTGACAATTTGACAATCTGCGCAAGTGGTAGATACTAACTCATAATTTAGGGATTGTTCTTTTAAAATTTCTAGTTGTTAATCTGATCTGCCACCTTGTTGGCCGTGTGGTGCGATAGAAAAAAAACAGTAGATGATGCTTGGTTGGAGACAATGGAAGAAATCCATTGGAGAGGATAGGAGGATCCGTACCCTTTAATATAATATAAGAAGCACTGACTCCATATCTAGTTGTTTGTTTTAATTACTATGGTTTTCTTTTTCTTTGTCCAAAAATGAACAACCATCCGGAATATCTTTGATACATCAACGACGACAACAATGTCCGAAGCCCCCGACGATAATTTACTCACAAAGAAAGTCGCCGATCGCTACCTAAAGGGCGAAGGCGTCGGCGAAGGTACCTATGGAGTCGTATTCAAAGCCATTGATACCAAGGTATGTATATATCTTATCTTATCTTCTCTTCTATATATTTTCTAGGGTTTCCCTAATTTATAAATAATACACACACATATTTGCTTCTGTTGATGCTTGATTTTTGGATCCCAAGTTACAGAAAATTGAAAATTGAGATTTCTTTTTTGGGTCTCACATTTTTTCACATAAATAAAATAAAACAGTTCGAATTTTCCAATGAATATATGTATGCATGCGATGCAATCACAGTTGTAGACTTGTTGGGGTTCTGAAGTTGAGAAAAATATTTTTCTATTCTACTGTTTTAGATTTCAAATTGGTCTGTAGAAAGTTGTCAATCGATATTTATATATAATTGGTAAACAGTCTTACTGTGAACTTGTAGTTAATGGGTTCTTATATTTCAACTTGATTGTTGGATTTCAGAACTACAGCTTGTTGAGTTTTAAAAAATTCGTCCACTCTTCTGGTATTAATGATACTAGAAGTTTTTGGGTTTTCAATTTTGATTGATAACTTAGTATCCTATATGTGTAGACCGGACAGACAGTTGCAATCAAGAAAATTCGTCTCGGAAAGCAGAAGGAAGGGGTGAATTTCACTGCGCTCAGAGAAATTAAATTACTGAAAGAGCTCAAGGATCCAAATATAATTGAGTTGATTGATGCCTTCCCTCATAAGGGGAACTTACATCTTGTGTTTGAGTTCATGGAGACTGATTTGGAGGCTGTTATCCGTGATAGAAATATCGTTCTTTCACCAGCTGATATAAAGTCATACCTTCAGATGACATTAAAAGGACTTGCTTTTTGCCACAAAAAATGGGTCTTGCATAGGTATATTTGTGCCGAGAATTCAATCTTTGAAATCCTTGTTGGGATTTGTCGTAAATGTCTACTTTTTGTTTTCTACAGGGATATGAAACCAAACAATTTGTTGATAGGACCCGATGGACAGCTTAAACTTGGGGACTTTGGTTTAGCACGTATATTTGGGAGCCCAGATCGAAGGTTCACTCACCAGGTATATTTTTTCTTTTATATTTGAATTTTATGGTAAATTGGGACTTTCATAGCCATTCTTACCATGCAGTTGAGAAGTATATTTGGTTTGATGTTGTCGAGTGATCATATTGAGCTTTTTGTTTGTAAATATATTAGCAATTTTATAATTTTGGGTTGGGGATTATTTGTTGCTTTAACTTATTTGGGTTGTGGTAATTTATCGAGAGTTTTTAATGGCTTTGTCGGGAAATGTTTTTTTAAAAAGTAATGTATCATTGAAAGCATGCTAAACTGGGAAACGCATACCAAAAAGAAAAATACAAGGACCAAATAGGGCCCCTAAACTCTCAGCATATCCTCAAAATCCACAACTTCCCCTATAGATTTACAGTTCCTCCTAAGAACCCACACAAATAACGAGCGAACAGTATAGAACTTAAGCATCCCAATAGGAGTCTCCTTTTCATCGAAGGATCTTCTATTCCTCTCCCTCTACAAGCCATACCATAAACACAAGGGTGCCACCCTCCAAGAATCATGGCCTTGGGCCCCCCACTATGCGCCCTCTCCAAGCCTCAAGCATAGGAATGAAATTTTAGTTTTCAATAGGAACACTTGGTGGCTGGTGCCTATATGTTTCATTCTGATATGATTTAGAACCCTTTTCCTTTTTTTAGAAATTCGAATTCTGTCTGTGATTGCAGCTCTATCCTTGTGTATGATCTTTAAGCTATTTTTTTTGGTCTTATTTACACATCAGTTATTGGATAACCTTTGTTTGACGAAGATGCTATGCAAAATGTTTGACATTTACTCTAGAAAATTGGAGGATTTTGTCACAGTTTGTCTTAGTACAAGAAGTACTACTGATCATGGAGTTCTAATTACTTGTGAGTAGGTCTTTGCTCGATGGTATAGAGCACCTGAGCTGTTGTTTGGCGCCAAGCAATATGGTCCTGGGGTGGATGTTTGGGCTGCTGCTTGTATTTTTGCTGAACTTCTCCTGCGGCGTCCTTTTCTGCAGGTAAAGTTAGAATATCTTGGTTATTGGTTCTTTTGACTAATCATGTATTCTGATTTTTGGGAAATTGGTTGCCGGTGCTTTGGATAATTTTCACTTCATTTTTATGATTGTTATTACTTGTGTATATGCTGGATTCTTTGTCATAGTTTCCATATCATATAGATCATTGTGCTGTGATGATTTATCATTCCTGCCTTTCTTGATTCTCCAATACTTTATTTGGTTGAGAATTTCCTTGGCATCCTTTAGACCTAAACATAAACTAGAAGATCTTTTACTAAGGATGTAACTTTGGTTTTAAATATTAGTTATAAGAATGTTTGACTTAATTCTGTTCATGCTTCATCATACACTAGAAGAAAGTAGTGGATCAGCTTCTGTTTCAATTATTATTTTTCCTTATAATTTTTTTGTTAAACATTGGTACAACACATGAAGTGCTTTGGATTTCCTCTTAAATTAGATTAGTGGGCATTAGGTAGAGTAAATGATCTATTGTTTAAAGTGTCCAATTGGCAAAGGTAGTATTTTTTTTCTTATAGGCAATGAACGATTTTGGTTTTTTGATATCGATTTTGATGCTTTTTCCTATGTTACTAGGACTCTCCTGGCTCCCTCCGACACATGTACCCAAATTGGACACTTAGATCCTCTAACTATGACGACAGAAGAAGAAAAATTATTCAAATTTGGTATTGAAGAAGAGTTCCCTACTTATGAGATAGGTGGAATCTCTCTTCTTTTAACCATATTCCATTTAATTTCATTTAGTTAAATTATTATTGAGTATTTTTTTTTTATAAGTAAAATATATTAGAAGTTACTCAAACGGGGAGTAAATTATTTTTGAGTATTTAAAAAATAATAGTATGATACATTACATTTTTAAGTAGCGAATTATGTTTTCAAGTATGCAAAGCATCTCCACATACCCTTATCCAAGTATTGGGCACATTTCGATTTGAGTCCCTTTATCCTAAATTTGCTTTTTGGGATGCCTCACACTCAGACACATACCTGCACCCAATATAAGTACCAGAATCCAGGTAACGTAATATCTTCTTAATTTGTTGTTAGTTTCCCCTAGGCATCCTTTGACAATATTGAATTTCCTGTAATCTCCTATGAGCAGTGATCTGAAGTAGGGCTGCAAATGAACCGAGCCGAGCTTGATTTTGCTTAGACTCGTTTGTTCGTGGGCTTAGCTCGGGCTCGTGATGAGCTCAAAAAGTTGAGCTTGGACTCGGTTTGGCATTATTTTGAGAAGCTCGGGCTCGGCTCAGGCTCAGCTCGTTTAATAAAAAAAATTGTTCGGATTCGATTTGAGCTTGTGCTCAAGATCGTTTTAACTCGTTCATGAACGTAAACGAGCCTACACAAGTCTATGTTCATGAACATGTTCACGAGCTTACGGGCCCTATACGAGCTTTGTTCACCAACATAGATGAACCTAAACGAGCTCATGTTCACGAGCCTATAGGAGCTGAGCCCAATGCTGTTTGGGATCGGCTCGCTTATTAAACATGCTTAAAACCGAGCTCGAGCTCGGCTTGTTTGCTTAACGAACGAGTCCGAGTTGAGTCCTTAGCGAGCCCGAGCTACTCGCGAACAACTAGGTTCATTTGCAGCCCTAATATGAAGACAAAATATATAAGATCAAACGAAAAAGGAAAAATTCCCAATAATCGAGAGAGAGAAGACAAAAAGAGGGTTCACTAGTGTGTCCCTTAGAGACAGTATGAACATTTCTACCCCTTTAAAGGACCTCCTTTAGATAATCCACCATAGACATAAGGTGATGGAGGAGCATCTACAAGGCTCTCCAAGACTAATCGGACCCGCTAGCCAACTAGGCTTGGGTTCAGTTATCTTAGGGTCTTAGTTATTTGCTTATTTTTTTGTGTCTTATTTGATTTTTATGTTTTATGTTATTTGGTAGATGATAGACGTAGTCCGAGTCTTTTTTCTAAATAGCCATGTGAGTTTTTAAGTACTTTGGAGGGTTAGGATTTATTAGTTATAGAAGTAATCAAGGGCTAGGATGTTTAGGGCTGTTGTAACCCTAGTATAAGTAGTCTTTTAAGAGACTTTGTAGGCAGTTTTTATTCCAAAAATTAGACTTGCACTCACAGTTTCTTTGGGCCTCCTTGCCTTGGAACCCATCTATCTACGTTCCAAACTTCAATTCTATTGCTTTATACCTCTAATTTTTTGCTTGTTTATTGCTGGAAATCCTTTTCCTTTGAGGTTTTGCACTATTACAGTTGCCAAACAACAACTTATCGCTATTGTTTCTACACCAAATTGGTATCAGAGCCAAAAAACTAGATCTACACCATGGTTGGATGTGGTAGAGGTCGTGGAAGAGGAAACCAAGCCCAACAAACAGAGATGATTGAGATGCGGCATATGATTGAAGATTTGTCAAGAGTAGTGCAAGCTCTTCAGCGACAGGAATGTGCGGAAGCCCGCGATTCAAAGGGTGGCAACACTTCACAAGTTCGTTGTTTCACTTGTGGCGAGAAGGGGCACATGTCTTGCGCTTGTCCGCAGTGAAGGGTAAACTTAGTAGAGTTTGAAGATGAAGAAACAGAATTACATGAACCTGTATTTGATGAGTATGACGACGGGGAGGAAGTTATTGATCTTTTCCCGGTACAAGGAGAGTCTTTGGTGGCGAGACGAGTGATGACAACACCCAAAGTCGAGGAAGAAGACCGGAGGCGGCACAATATATTCCAAACACAAGTCCTTTGTGGTGGAAAGGTGTGTAACATGATTCTTGATGGAGGAAGTAGTGAAAACATGATCTCACAGGAGGTGGTAGACAAGCTCAAGTTACAAACTGAGAAGCATCCTAAGCCCTACAAGGTTGCGTGGTTTTGGAAGGGGAATGAGGTGCTGGTCTCTTCATGATGTTTGGTTAAGTTCACTATGGGAAATACGGTTGACGATGAAGCTTTGTGTGATATTGTTCGTATGGATGCCTGTCATATCTTATTAGGAAGGCCATGGTTGTTTGACAAAGACATGATCCATTATACTAGAGCCACTACCTACTTGTTTCATAAAGATGGGAAGAAGTTGACTTTGCAACCACTTAAAGAAGAAATCATCGACACTCCTAAGTCTGCAAAGTTAATGGGTTTTTGATAGCCCACAAGTTTGAACTTGAGAGCAAGGAGATGGGAGTTATGTATGCGCTTGTTGCTAAGAAAATACAAGAGGACCAACCTTTAAAATTTGATGAGTATCCAATTGAAATTCAGCGTATACTAATGGAGCTTCAAGAGCTGGTTGGTGATGATTTACCACAAGGTTTGCCACCAATGATGAGTATTCAACATGCTATTGACTTGGTGCCTGGTGCAGCTTTACCAGACCTTCCTGGATATGAGATGCCACCCACACAACGAGATGAAATTCAAAGGCAAGTGGAAGACTCAGACCTTCCTATATATGAGATGCCACCCACACAACGAGATGAAATTCAAAGGCAAGTGGAAGACTCAGACCTTCCTATATATGAGATGCCACCCACACAACGAGATGAAATTCAAAGGTAAGTGGAAGACTTGATTGTTAAGGGTTTTTTGCGTGAGAGCAAGACTCCTTGCACAGTTCCAGCATTGCTAACACCAAAGAAAGATGGGTCATGGAGGATGTGTGTAGTCAGTCGTGCCATTAACACAATTACAATAAAATACCAGTGTTTGAATGGACTTTACAAGTGGTTATTGGGTAATATGCTGAGATGCCTTGTTGGAAGCAATGTGAAGACATGGGATTTAATTATTCCACAAGCTGAATTTGCGTACAATAATTCTGTGAATAGGTCTACAAAGAAGACATCCTTTGAAGCTGCTTATGGACTAAAACCTCAACATGTTCTTGATATAGTCCCGCTACCACAAGGGGTAAGAGTGAGTGATGACAAAGAGGCATCTGTAGATCACATCAAAAGAGTGCACGAAGAAGTAAGGGCAGCGATAAAGGCTAGTAATGAATCCTATGCAATAACAGCCGATCAACACCAGAAAATCAAGGAGGTGCAGCCAGATGTTGTCGAAGATGTATTGGATATTAAAGAGGTGCAATCAAGGAGGGGCAGCCAGTATAGGCGATTTCAGGTGGATTGCTGAAGAAGAGCCAAAAAGAATTGATCCAGGATATATGCTGAAGTTGTGGAGGCTTTCTCGTTGGAGTCGAGTTTTTCCTAATCGGGTGGAGTTGATGCAGGAGCATCTACAAGGCTCTCCAAGACTAATCGGGCCCGCTAGCCAACTAGGCTTGGGTTCAGTTATCTTAGGGTCTTAGTTATTTGCTTATTTTCTGTGTCTTATTTGATTTTTATGTTTTATGTTATTTGGTAGATGATAGTTGTAGTCCGAGTCTTTTTTTTAAATAGTCATGTGATTGTCATGTGAGTTTTTAAGTACTTTGGAGGGTTAGGATTTATTAGTTATAGAAGTAATCAAGGGCTAGGATGTTTAGGGCTGTTGTAACCCTAGTATAAGTAGTCTTTTAAGAGACTTTGTAGGCAGTTTTTATTCCAAAAGATTAGACTTACACTTACAGTTTCTCTGGGCCTCCTTGCCCTTGAACTCATCTATCTACGTTCCAAACTTCAATTCTATTGCTTTATACCTCTAATTTTCTGCTTGTTTATTGCTGGAAATCCTTTTCCGTTGAGGTTTTGCACTGTTACAGTTGCCAAACAGCAGCTTATCGCTACTGTTTCTACACCATAAGGGTAGCCTGCTGTATAGCCTGACTTGCTTCCCCACTCTAGAACATCTCCAACTCACAAGCACATCACTCACTACTTTGGGCAAAAGCTCTGTGAACCTTAGTGTGACCAACTATTTCTTCATCCTGTTTGCACATTCAACACCAATTGACTATAATTAATTCTCTTGAAGGTTGTTAATGGTGAGAATCTTCCTAAGAATTAATTACTATCATAGTTGTCAAAGGCGTGAGGTGCAGTTGTTGCATCTAGGATACTCCTAGGCGAGGTGCCTTCAAAGAGGCGCGCGCCTTAATAAAAAGGGCGCGAGGCCCTAGGCGTAAGAGAGGCGCGCCTCTTTGAAGGCTTACGTTTTTATTGGCTCTTTTTTTTTACTTGTCCCCATCTAATTGGTGGACTACCAGTTAAAAAAAAGAAAAGAAAAAGAAAATAAAAGAAAACCCTTAGTTTTTTACTGCTTTCTTTTTACTTGTCGGTGGACTAACAGTAAAAACAAAAAAAAAAGAAAAGAAAAGGACTTGCACTTGACCCAAATCAAATCTAGGGTTTGGCTCTGTGATTGGACTGACTTCTGCAATTGTGAAAGGTCTCTTCCGACTCTTCTACGTCTCAGCCTCTCAAGTACTCTTCTCTTCTTCTTCCTTTTTTCTTCTCTCCAATTCGAACTTCGAACTGATTCTACGATTATTCGAACTGTGAAAGCTCTGGTTTTTTCCCTCTCTCTCTTCTTTTTCTTTTCTTTTTCAGAATTCTGCAGAACCTGCTAAGTGCATGCTCTGTTTTTTTTTTCCCTCTCTTCTTTTTCTTTTCTTCTTCTTCTTCTTCTTCAGAATTCTGCAGAACCTGTTAAGTGCGTGGTCTGTTTTTTTTCCCTCTCTCTTCTCTTTTTCTTTTCTTCTTTAGACTTCTGCATAACCTCTTAAATGCATGCTTTGTTCTTTTCCCACTCTCTCTCTCTTCCTTTTCTTTTCTTCTTCTTCTTCTTCTTAAGACTTCTACAGAACCTGTTAAGTGCGTGTTCTTCTTCTTCTTCTTCTTCAAACTTCTGCAGAACCTATGCATGCTTTTTTTATTATTTTAAATTTGTTTTTCTGCAGAACCTTTTATGCTTCTTTTTTTTTTTTTTAATCTTTGAGGTCATTTCATATCAGAAAATCAGAACTTTTTTTAATTTTTATTTCATTAGTTGAATTTTACATCTTTATGTTAGTATGATTGTTTGTTGTCCATTACGAAGTATGAAGTTAGGCTTTTTATACAAATGCTATATTTTTAATTATTATTTTTCAACTTGCGCCTCGCTTCAGTTAGGCCCGCGCCTCGCTTTGTGCCTCGCGCCTCAGGCTATAGGAGGCCTTAGCGCCTTAGTGCGCCTTGAGCCTTTAACAACTATGATTACTATGCAACCAAAAGTCACCTTACGGTCCTTACGAGTAGGGATGGTAATATTACCTACTCTGACTGGTTCTTGCCCCACCCCTTCTAGGATGGGTATAGACATTTTATAGGGTTTGGGATGCGTATGGAAAAATAGTTTCAAACCCAATGCATGTTCAGGGTGGGTTTGGGTTTTACTTGATCCCGCACCACCCCTGAATACAAATATACATATAAATGAATTGTATTTACAAATCTGCCCTCATCCATACCTTGTCCAACCCTAATACCAATTCTCAAAGCTGCTTGTGCCATTATCCCTAACCCCTCTCCTTTCCCCTTTGGTCTACTTTCTCAAGAAAAGTGGCTGCCTCTCTTGTAGCAGTCCCCTCCCCCTCCCTTGAACCTGTACGAGTCATCTCTCCCGTCCCTCACAACCTTGATTTCTGTGAATTTGTCTAAAAAATTGGGCAGTTCTCTTTGGTTTACGGACCATGCTTGTCACTCCCCGAAATTCGGACCGCCGGGACTCCCCCGGACCGACCCGAATCCCAAGTCGCGAACCCGTTCACTCAACCCCGTGAATGACCTCAACCGCACTCATGCTACTGTATCAAGCTCTGATACCATTCTTTCACGCCCCGATTCCCGAGGCCCGGAAACTGAGGTGTGAACTCCGTGAGATCACCCTCACGACATAACCATCCCCTGATTATACAACCTCAATTTCCTATCATTTTCACGAAAATTGGGCATGACCCATTCTAATAAATCAGATCTTGGCATGTTATACCTGCTTTAAAATTAACTGGACACTTCTGGGCACGTGTTCCCCCAGCATTTATATCTAACAATAAAAATGGACACTTCTGGGCTTGTGTCCCCCCAGCATTTCTACAACATGCATAATATAATAAAAAATACATGCCTCAGTCCTTGAATGTCCGTATTATATACATCATCACATGAATAAGATACAACTGAATGAACTAAATCAACGTAATCGCTTCATACATTTAATCCAAATGTAATGCGTCTATCTAAAATCCTGAACATAAGTCAGATTCTAAGGAGACTAATCACTACCTCAGCAACTGGTGCTATCAATCCCCCAACTGACTCCAAAACTAGCAACACCTGCAAAACCTGGGAGGGGGTGAGCTCAAAGGCCCAACAAGGTATGTAGAACCATACTATCATCGCAGCAGCAGGTCGATCCTCACATATTCTCAAAAATATACATGCACTTAAATATATCACAATATTTAAAGTCATGCCCCTCTTAGCATACATGAACCAACAATGCACATGACAGTTCTAGCACTTATGAACATTTAAATCTACTACACATGACTTATGAAAATCATTTACAACATGTTCAAAGGTAATACACATCCAACATCATTATGTATAGAAAATATATGTGAATAGAAGCATTTACATGAACAATGTAAATCAAATACCACATCGCCTACTCAACAAGATCTATTGAATCATGCATAAATGCACATGAAATCGCTACATGTCTACATGACAGATATTCATGTGTTTTACCCATAAACAATCACGTTTTTCAAATCATGCGTGATACTTTCCACCTCAATGCATATACATAGATATATACATATGTATATATATATCAAATTGACAGTCACATTTCGTATATATAACTCACGCCACAAATTTTCGGAAATCAATTCAACTGAGGACTTCGTTTGTCACAATCCGTAGTAAGGGTCGCTTTGGGACCACATACTCTGCTCACGCTTTTCGGGCTACTAACTCGACGGAAACGACACCCGCTTGGCCAAGTTTTGGGTCTTGCACCCTAGAGTTCAATACCCTTATTAATTCTCACACATGCCCTAAAAATCTCGCTTTTCATATAGTGCACATAATCACATCAATGCACTTATCCACACCATACAATGCATTTTATCAATTCAATGCATTTTCCTTCTCAATTCAAGATTGTCACAATGTCATTCACTCACTTCATGAAAATCATCATGCTTATGCATTTTCAGGAAAATCATATCTTTCATGCATAAATCTATAAACACCACATTTTCACGTTTTTCACCAATGAACACACTTTTCACTGAAATCATTCATAGTCACATTTGCACATACACAACATATATATATGTCACATCTTGCATATAATCACATATATATGTATATTAGCATAAATATAATCATGCTTTCATTCCAATCATGCATTTACTACGAGCAACCAACATGCATTTTTACAACCATATGCAATCACGCAAATATATATGTATAAATATCATGTCACTCATATAGGTAGTAAAAACATACATAACACTTCACCTACTTCATGCTTTTCCAATGCCTTTCTATGCTATAATCAATTTAGCATGCATTTCTACTACTGCACCACATATATAATCACATATATATATACTGAACATCATGCATAAGAGCCACATATGCATACAAGACAACACATAGCTAAACAGGTATTATTTAGCATGTTTTTTACATGATTTCAATCAATACGATACATGCATATCACGATGCAAATAAGCGATTTAAATTTAACATGTCATCGCTCCCCAAACCCACACATATATATACATACATACGCATATATGTATATATACTCTCACATCCCATGTATGAACAATATCCACCTGTGCACATATATATATAAGCACTTATATATAGATATACACATACCACATATGGTCAAATTAAGAACATATGTAAATTACCCAACGTAAGTAAAATATACATAGGAGATAGAGGCAAGAATCAATTTGCCTTAAGTCCAGCTTTCGCTAAGTCCGTGCTTGCAAAGCGGTCCATCTCCATATCCAATCCAGTCCCGTGTTAAAGTCCACACGACAATCCCCTGAGCTATTTCCTTCCCCTTTCTAATTTCCATGCTTAGACCATTTTAAATATGGTAGCCCAATAATCCATCAACGCACCATGGCTGAACCAAACTGTGACTCTATCAACACAAAGCTACCATTTTCAGCCCCTTTTGGCACCACCATAAGCAGCCGAACCTCACCTCGAATCCGAATCGAGAACTACATCCATGGAGTCCCAACCAAATCGTGATCAAGTGTGAGCCGAGCAGCCCCTAACCGAGCCACCAAACTGAACTCATAACCAGCCACAACTCAAAACCCAATTCCGAAACTCAGCCGGAACCAACAACTACAAGGACCGAACCCACAGCCAACCACCATCCGGTCACCCAACACGGAAGTCCCATTCGAACCCAAAGACCCACAACTGGCCACAATCGAACCCACCTGGAACAACCCATCAGCCGAACCCAACAAGGTCTCGCTGGAATCATCCAAAAACCCAGCCTAAACCCATTTCAGCTGAGCCACATAAGACCCACCGAGGCCTCTCGCAAACCACCCTCAGCTACCGGAACCAACCCGTCGGCTAAACCCAGCTGAAACAGCCGAGAACTACCACCGCCTGCACCAGGAGCTCATCAACCGAACCCAACATCCCAGGCTTCAGCGCCCCCAGTCGAACCAAACGCGACCCAGTCCATGACCGTCGGCCACCACGGCTGTCCGACAGCCAGCCGAGAACCGCCGTCGGCACCATCGCCGTTCGGATCCTCCACCGAACCAGTGAACCCATCGGCGACTGAACCTAGTCCGTGGAACCACCCGAAAACCCAGTCATTTCTGGCCACCACGCAGCCAAGTCGAACCACCATGAGCCACCAACGTCAGCCGTAACAGCCACCAACGTCAGCCCAGCCGCTGCCGGAGCTCCACCCAGCCGATCTCACCTTCGGTCTCACCCGATCCCTCTCTTGGTTTCTCCTCTCCCGATTTCGGCTTCTCTCTCTCTCTACTTTCTCTTTTCCTTTTTCCTTTTCTTTTTCTCTTTCTTTTCTTTTTCTTTTCTTCTTTTTCTCTTCTCCAGCCGAGACCACTCCCTTGGTCCTCTTTATTTTGGTCCACAACTTTTTACTACTTATCCTCCTCCACATATATATATATATATTATTTATATATATACATAACATCACACAATACATGTATTCACATGTATTTTCCCACACTCATATAAATACAAAGATCCCTCTCTATTTATCTATAATCACACATAGACCCACCATATATTTATAATTAAATATAAATATAGGTACTATATATATATATATATATATATGGATATATATATATATATATATATACACCTCCCACATATATAGAAATCTCTATACCCACACCTTTTCCGAATTTTAATTAAACCGAAAAAATTTAATCCGGTCAAAATTCACCCAGAACCGGTCAAAATTATTCCGGTCCTTACAATGCTGGGGTTTCCTTTCTTAGGGCTTCAATATGCCTCCAAATGTGGTGGCCAAAACTGATGGATCTTTGTGTGAATCTACTGTCAGCATCTCTTGCCTTTGTTTTTCAATTGATTGTCTTCAGATCCACAACCTTTTTTCTTTCCATCTATATAAGTAGATGCATTGATATATTTATATATGTATACAATCATATACTTGTTTCATTTATGCATATGTTTTCAGTGCAGATAATCAGAAAATAGGGGTTTTTGTTAAACGGGGCAGGACGGGATGTGGACATATATTCTGACCCCGGTTATAAACGGGGATGTAATCTCGTCTTATATCTGGTAGGGGGGTATGGAAAATATTTTTCTTATTAGGGTTGGGGGAGGGGGTGTCCCGTCCCAGACCCACCTTATTATCATCCCTACTTAGGAGGAGCAGGTGCGGTGCCACATCACCTTCCAGGCAAACCCAATATGGCCATATCCCCAAAACACATAACAAAAAGATGTCACCTCGAAGGTACTTCTCTTCAGTGTCACCCATCTCCAAAGTATTACGCACATTAAAGCATCCTCCTCTCCACCTCAACAAATACCCTGAGCATATAACAAGCGCAGGAAGCCTCAATATCCCCCAACTCCCAGATCTGCAGTGACATATGGAAGTCAACATCCCATACGATCCCACTCAAAGTGAATCTGGGACAATCTGTCACGTATTCTATCAATCAACTGCAATTCTGAGAAGACTTGGGAAGGTACAGTTTATGGGGGCCTGCTCTCACCATATCAATGATCAATCCAGAACCTAGCCACTGCTGATTGCCCATCGCAAACCTTACATGTTCTTGTACTGGACTAAATCAATGAATTTGCTTTTTTGGCATTTTCTTTGCCATTTTTACTCTTGAACACAAAGATGTTGAAGGAGAACCTGTGACTTAACGAGTGGACTGGTCCTCATTTATTGCTCAGTGTCTCACCATTCTCTCTCAGGAAAAATCTTCTTTTACTGTGCAACAATTTTCTAACGGATTAAGGGTTTGAAAATTTGAACTTTGATTTGGAGCCATCAAAATTATGGTTCTTTATTCTCACTAATGTTCTGGTTTTTTTTTGGTAAGTATATTTGAAAGGCACTCAAATCGGGAGTGTGCCCATATACATCCAAGAAACAAAAGACCTTCAAGCTCTCCAACTATCCACAAACTCAACTATATCCTTCGTGGATTTACAAGAATACCCTTTAACCTAAAAAAATAACATGAACAAAATAGAATGATTAAGAACCCAAATAGGAACCTGCTCCCCTTCGAAAGACCTCCTATTTCTCTCCCTCCACAACCCCCACCATAAACAAAGGGGAGTGGTTCTCCAAGCATCTCGAGCATGTCCACCCACTGGACATCCTCTCCAAGCCAAGCACACACTTCTCATGGAATCTGGAAGAACCCAATGAACACCAAACATGGCAAAAAACATAGACTAAACATCTCTAGCTACCGAACAATGTAGAAGAATATGGTCTACTGACTTTGTGTCTCTCTTGCACATACAACACCAATTCACCACTGTCCGACGCCACTTCCAAAGATTATCAATTGTTAAAATCTTGCCCACAGCCTCCACCTTAAGAGGTGCTTTGGTGCCCCAGATAGCCTTCCAAGGGAATGAAGCACCCTGAGACTCCAAACAAGCCCGGTAGAAAGACTGAACCCCAAATCTCCCATTAGGGATACCCTTCCAACTCCACTCATCAACCCCCCCCTCCCTCCATCGCTCCCCCCATCGGTTGGCCATACAACTAGGCCAACAACCCCACAACCTCCTCCACCTCCCAATCCTGCACGTCTCCAATTGAATGTCCCAAGTTAGCCTCCCATTATAAAGACAATAACAGTCAGCCACCTAGGTCTGCTTATTCACCGCAATTCGATAGAGTCTTGGGTAGATGCATGCCAACGGTCTATCTCCACACCAAACATCCTCCCAAAAGAGGATATACCTTCCACTCCTCAGCCTAAACCAAATATGCTTGAAAAACTCATTCCACCCCTTCCGAATGCATTTCCCAACCCCAACTCTAGTTATAGAATTGGTTACTACATTGAATATGCAAGGAAATGTTTATATTATTTGTACATTTGTTCCTGACTGCTATCTGATTTCAACGACATTCCCAGTCTAATTCATTTGTGATATTACTGCTATTTTCTTCATTTGATATATACTTTCCAAATCATTTTAAATGATTTTCAGGGTAATAGCGATATTGACCAACTGGGAAAGATCTTTGGGGCTTTTGGGACTCCAAAGCCCTCTCAGTGGCCTGATATGATCTACCTTCCTGATTATGTTGAATACCAGTTTGTTCCTGGACAGTCTCTTCGTTCATTGTTTCCAATGGCTAGTGATGATGCTTTAGATCTGTTATCAAAGATGTTCACGTATGACCCAAAAGCGAGAATTTCAGTGCAGCAGGCATTAGAGCACAGGTATTTAAATTTGACATTTCGATTGGATACTTTACAGTGTGAGGTTTAATCTTTGTGTTTGTCATTAGGTACTTCTCATCTGTACCTCCACCAACAGAATCAGCTTTGCTCCCAAGACCTCCCCCCAAAAAAGAGTCCCTCAATTCTAGAATTTCAGATTTCAATCAACAAGAAGGTCCTACCGTGTTGTCTCCTCCAAGAAAGTCAAGGAGGGTAATGCCACATCGCGAGGGATTCGAAGGAAATGAGCACAAAGTTGATAAGATTGACTATCATGCGAATGAAAACAGACAAGCAGTTGGTGAGAAGAGTGAGCGTGTACCTATGTCAGTAGATTTTTCTATTTTTGGATCAAGACCTCCACCTAGACCAACAATTAACAGGTAAAGCTATATCTATTTGATTTTCACGTATTGACTCTATAGGTAGTAGTGGGTTTTTACCTCTGTTAGATTTCCACAAAATTCATGACTTATTATTATTATTATTATTTAGATGAAATTTTAGTTAGACTTGAATATTGAATTTAAGCTCTTGAATAACAAGTTCTGAAGTTGAACAGGCAATATTGCACAGATATTGATTCCTCCTTCCCTTCCCCTCTTCCTCTTGTGTAAAGGGTGAAGACTGAGCAATTCATTAGTGTAGCAGTCAAGTTGAGGGTTTGGATGGATATTTCTGTTTGATTGGTTTTGGCTTCTGGTTTATACTCCCGGTGCACTTTGGTTGCGTCGTGTCTGCTCATGCTTTCTAATGACAGTTTACTTAAGGATCTCATATAAATTCCTTTGAGCTTAAGGTTAGGTTGCATAGCAGATCACTGAATCTCGGATTTTTATAATTTAAACTATACTGAAGTGGAGAGATTACGAGGATAAATTGTGTAGGTCATTCTGCTCCTTCTATTAGGATTGAGGTTGGAATCATAGTTGCAGTGATGCAAACACAGGGTATAATGGACATGTTACATAATAGACTAAGTGATTAGCAGTAATCTTTTGTTGTGTTGCACAACTCTCCGAAGTAGTATTGATAGCATGTTTTAACTTCATGATCCTATAAATTTTCATTTGTACATCTTTTAATGAATTTGTTTCAATTTATATGCATGATTTAAGATGGTTGATAAATTTTATATTCGTTTTAAGTTGTTGGCAAGATGAAATGTTTACTAATTTTTATCTTTCAATATAATGACTGCTAATACACTTAAAAGATACAAAATTATCAAAACTACTCAATAAAACATGCTCCAAACAACATGATTGTCTCAGTAACACAAAAGATACTAATACACTTAAAAGATAAATAAAAAAAAAGAAATCAAAATTACTCAATAAAGAATGATCCAAACAACATGATTGTCTCGGTATCACATAAGTGTATAATGAAAGGGAGGTACTTTTAAAGAGATCTACCTACGCCACCCCCCTGAAACTTGATTGAACTATAGTTTTACGGCCATCCAACCCCCGCCCCTCCCCAACCACCCACCCCTCCCCAAAAAAAAAATCTACTAAATCCAACTCTTAAATATTTCACCACAATGGTAAGTAAGAATTTGTTTAATTTGTTCACTTTCTTGGATTGATTTAGGTTAATTTTATCAGTTCTAACCTAGATCTCTTATTTAGACTGGGTGAATCCATTTCCAACTTCCCAGATAGCTTTTTTTTCTTTTTCCTTTTCCTTCTTTTGGGACAGATCTCTTTAAATGTACCTCCCTTTAATATATATTCTTCTCCATCAATTTCTCCAAATTCAATCTTCATTTCAGAAAATTTCCATATGGGAGCATATTTGTGGGGATTTTGAGTGTTTTAGTGGAGTTTAAAGAAATGAAAAGAACAGTAACAAACTGGACAATGGCAGCAGATAACAAGTTTGATTTACAAATTTTGGTTCACTCCGGCCAAGATCATTCTTGTTACGTTTTGCAGAGGAATGTCGCAGTCGATGCAATCATCTTTTGACAGCTTGTAGTAGTGGTGCCTGTAAAGTCCTGTTTAAATATCCTTGATGAAGGAGATCTTTGAAATTTTTTTGTCCTAATACTATCTCTTAGATTCTTATGTGGAGGCTCATCTTGCAATTAAGTGGGGAGGGTGTCTCTTATGCTATGCTTGGTTGGAGGGATGGATTGAGGAAGGATGGAAGAGAGGAGGGGATGGATTGAGGAAGGATGGAAGATAGGAGGGATGGATGAGGCTTTTCATGTTTGGTTGGAAGGGAAGAGAGGGAGGAAGCAAGGAGGGATGCTCCATCCCTCCTAATCGTCAATTTTGTATCCGCCCAAAATTGGACAGAAGTGAGGAGGGAGAGAATGAGAAACTAACCTAAAAATATGAAATACCTAATTTAACCTTCAATTAATTACAAAATTTCTTGTTAAATCCTATTGAAATTCTATCACATAATGATGGTATATTGGTAAAAGTATATAACATCTCCCCTTTCAGTCCTTCCAACCAAACACAAAAAATATGTCACCACATCTATCCTTACTATTATCCCTTCTATCCGACCAAACAAAAAATGAGGGCGACACCTTCCCTTCCCTAGGGATGCCTCATCCATCCCTTCCTCCCTTCCATCTATTTTTCCATTCCTCCAACCAAACGGAGCATTAAGGTATGTATTGGTTTCTCTCGTGGTATAGCTGTTGCCAACTTTCTTTGTGTTTGTGGATGTCTGTCAGTAGGGGTGCACACGGTTCGGTCCTTACGGTTTTTAGCGGAACTGGAACCGAAACCATATCTGATCCCAACGGTTCCTTAATTTTGGAATCGGAACCGGAACCGGAATCGTTGAGTTCGGTTCTAGTTCTGGTTCCGGTTTCATCTTTTATATTTGAAGTATAATATGGAATTCAAAAAATGCGCATTCTTTGAATACTTGGTTGACATTTTATGTGATATTGTTGCATGGTTACATGCAATCTCACATATTGATATTGCATTCAAATGAGATTGTTATTTAATGCAAGTCTTGTAGCCTTTCGGTTCCTAGAGTTAGAAGCTTAGAGGATATTTATTAATCTTATTTATATATTTTATATTATATTTGTATAGATTTCTCACTGTTCTAGTTTTGATTCTTGTTCTTGGACTTGGAACCGGAATCCGAACCGTAGTGAACGGTTCCTAAAAATTGGAACTGGAACCGTAGTGAACGGTTTGGTTCAGGAACAGTTCTCTACGGTTCTAGTTCCGGTTCCGGTTCCACCGGTTCTTTGTGCACCCTTATATGTCAATCCTCTCATCATAATCCCAGATCTTTTGCGAGAAACTGAAAACAACTTGACAGAAACTTTTTTGAGCCTGTATGGGGGTGAATTGTAATTTAGTTTGTTCTCCAAAGGAAGTTGGGGAGTAAGGTGTTAGATCACCTGTGTTATGTATTTTAGTTTTTGTTGGCAAATTTTGAACCCAAAACCAGTTTGTCGAGTTGTAATTTTGGTATAAGTACATAAGTTGTGTTCGAGCTGATTAAAGTTCAGATTGTTTTCAAGATTGAAAAAATAGAGTCTCAACCAAGTGAACACACTTGGCAGCAGGTAATGAGTGAAGTGAGGACACCAAAGTGTTTAAAAGCTTTAGTTTTTTTGTAAGAAGTGTTTTGCAAAAACTTGGATTCGCAACAGTGGAGTTTAAATAGTGTAGAGATGCATTAAGCAACGGTCAATAGGGTCACTAGTCCATGAGTCTTTTGAATTGGTTCTTCAAAGAAGAGCACATGCACCAGTAGTTTAATTGCATGCACTGG
This sequence comes from Cornus controversa, assembly GCA_026545225.1. Taxonomy (NCBI): domain Eukaryota; kingdom Viridiplantae; phylum Streptophyta; class Magnoliopsida; order Cornales; family Cornaceae; genus Cornus; species Cornus controversa. The sequence continues at coordinate 45,168,120 of CM048845.1, forward strand.
TCCATAGTGCTTCAAAAAGCACATGAACCAGTCCATGTTTTTCTAGTTCAAATAGGATTGCTTAACCTCAAACAAATTATGTCTGAACTCAATGTTTTTCTACACAAGGTATTCTAAAGTATTTTGAAGTCTTTCTAAAGAGAACAAATTGCTTGTGATATGTGTACTTGAATTAGAATTTTTATTAGGAGATGCATGATCTAAGAAGCATGGAAACGGATACGGGACACGGATACGACACGACACAGACACGGTGACACGACAAATCCTAAAAAATTAGGACACAGACACGGAGGGGACACGACAAATAATAAATAGTTATTTTTATATAAGATTTGATGTCATACTTTAAATAATTAAGAATAGTATTGTTTTTAATCAACCTAACAAAGAAAAAATTCACAAATCATAAGTCACAAGTACACAATTGAATCTACTCCACAACAACAATAATTATAAGAGAACGATGTTACAAAGTCATAAAACCAAATCAAAACGAGACATTAGAATACAAACTAGTCTTATCGTTTAAACATCATTCTAGTTTACTCCAAATACAAAAGCATCATCAGAAAGTCACATGTAAAAGATAGCAGTTGTACAGTAAGAGAAAGAAGAGTAAAAAAGAACAAAGATGAAGAGATGAGATGAGCTGTAGTTGAATTGTTAAAACAACCTTTGTAGAATTTGTGTTTTGCTGGGAAAAAGAAAGAAAGAGGCTAAAAAAAGAGAAAAAAGCAAAAAAAATTAGGGTTTTGTTAGAAAAAGAATTAAGGATTAGTGAAAAATAAAGTAAGAGTCCATGGAAGAGAAAAGATTCATGAAAAAGAGAGAAAAAAAAATTTTGGTGTGTTCAACATGTATCCACTCCATGTTCGTAAATTCGCGGCGTGTCGGACGCGTGTCCGCGTCATGTTCGAAAATTAAAAAAAAAAAAAAAATTTCACACGTTTTTTGGCGTGTCCGACGTGTATCCTTGTCCGACACGTGTCTGACACGGATTCTTTGCCTTTTTAGGCGTGTCCGTGCTTTCTAGTGCATGATTATACACATAATTCAGCTGAATTGAGAGTGGAGCCCTTTTTTATTTGTTTTTCACATTCTTTTACACGTGAGTGTTTTGTGTTTTTTTGTTTATTGATCATCCCAATCAGAGCTATATTGAGCAATCCTTCCCATCAAAGTGGCTGTTTTCTTCATTCAGATCTTTGCACTACTTGTGGTACAAAGACATGCAATCACTACAAAGAAAGAAGAAGAGAAGATGTAAAAAGATAAATAAATAAATATAAAAAAATCATCATGAGGTGATTGCATTGGAATGAATCAGTTTTGCAAGCAATTCATAAGACATTGGAGTAAGAGAACACTGGGTATCGGAGGTAAAATAATAACCATTGGTGATTTCAAAGGCACTGAAATTATCGGAGGTAAAATAACCACAGGTGATTTTGAAGGCACTTAAATTAATGACTGGAGTATAATTCTAAAAGTATTTGGATCCATACTCTAACTCAGAATTATTGGGTTGTTTTACGTGATACGATAAGTCTTTTTAGTTCTTCCTTGCGGAGGTTTTCCACGTTAAAATTGTGTATTCCACTCTCTTTACTCACTGTTTATTATTGGTTGTTTTGTGTATGGTTGGAACTAAACTTGAACATGAATTGAAGTCAAGTAAAAGGAGTAAAGTATACTTATTCAGTTCCTTTACGTTTCTGTATAACTGAGAATCACTTTAACCATATCCACATGCCCCACTCTCAACGTGCCTTATGGACCAACTTTTTTTATTTAATATCTTAATGGCCTCGAAGATTTGCAAGGGGAATGAAAGCTTGTTAAAGACAGTGGTAGTTTTGAACTGTGTTAGTTAAAGAACATAGTGACCTGAGGTTCCAGATAGCTAGAGGGTTTAGAAGGCCCTCTTGGGCTTACTTGGTGAGCTTATGGAAGACATGGGCTCAAAGTTGGCGAGGGAGGGTGAGTGTGTTTTTGTTATGGAGGGAATGCTCTCCTTGTAAGGATGATTTTCTGCCACTTTCTAATACAGTTTTGGTGGATAAAGTGTTATGGGTGAAGGATAATATAGATGGGTGAGGGAAGAGATGAATCTGAACATAGTTATGGGTGAAGGACAATATAGATGGGTGACGGAAGATTACATGATTGGGAGACTGTTGTGGAGTTAAATGGCATTCTTCTAAAGCCTTTGGCAAATTTCAAGGAGACTCGGATCCTTATTAAAAGAGTGGATTTTTCCAGCACCTATGGAGGTGGTTTTTCTCATTTTGAATACTGGTCACAGGTACACTTGACGGCAGTCCTAATAGTGTTATACCGATTTTGAGTATATGAATCTTTTTTGATTTATAATATAAAGTCAAGTGGCGTGGAATTATTGACATTCATTCTCTCTCATAGGAATTCATTTGGTGTTGCTTTGTTTTCACTTTATATTAGTTCTTAGTTGGCGCCTTGGCATATTGATGTCAGTGATAGAGGAGTGGAGATAATATTTGATAAGTTTGTGCTATATTTTTTTGTACTTTTGGAAGGTTAGAATTGGGAGAAGATATGAAAATGCTAGAATTTCGAAGATTAGATAATTTTTTTGACAAGATTATTTGTTTTTTTTTTATGTGAAATGCTGTTCTTTTATGAAACATAATATGTCTTTCGAATATCTGATTGATAATATTATTTGACAAGATTATTTGGATTCCCTCCCCCCCTCCCTCTCTTCTAGACCAAGGTTGCGGTGCTTTGGCTCTCTTGATTGCCTGTTATGTTAGAAGCTTTTGAAAGCTTTTTTTTTTTTTTTTTTGTGAAATGCTATTCTTTTATTAAACATACTATGTGTTGAGAAACAAGCCCCCAATCACGAACTATAAAATATTATGATGTGATGATAAGTAAATAAGTACGAATAAATTTGCAAGAACACACCAAGAATTGTACGTGGTTCGGTTAAACAAGCCTACGTCCACGGAGAACCCGATTTCACTATATAGATTGTAACATTACAAGTTGAAGAATTGTATCAAGAGTACGCTCAACTCTTAACCCTTAACCCTTATACACCCAATCTCACTCAAAAGAAAATCACAATTTCTAAACAAGAATTCTCTCTTTAAGTGTCCTCTCAATAACAATGAGAGTATTACTTCTACGCAAGAGTTGCCCTCTCAAAACAATGAGAGTGACCTCTCAAATACAATGAGAGTTTTGCCTCTTTTCTTCTCACTCGTTTCAACCAATAATATAGGTAAACTATTTATAAAGCCCAAAACCCAATTCCTTGGTGGACAAGGATTGTAATTCCTTAGAGCTCAAGACTTGCCTAACAAGTATTTTCCTTCCTTGAGACCAAGACTTGCCTACTAAGAAATTACCTAATAAGATACAACTCTATAATAGAAACATAATCACAATAGGAATTTGAGCCAACCTAACAAACACTATGTCTTTCGAACTATGGTATGTAGGATACTTTCGGACATTACAACTTTTATTTCCTTTTTTCTCCCTATCCACAATTGTTGTCTCAAAATTTGATTGGAATGAAACCTTACTTGAATGTTTGGATATTTTAGAAGCATACCAGTCTGCTTCAAAATTGTGCAAAATATTTATATAAAAAGGCATAGAGGAGTGAATGAATTATGTATTTTTTTATTTCATTCCTATCTTATAAAAAAATATTTAACTTCCTCAATTTTATTCTTTTTGTTTTAAAATTTTCTATTTTTTTTTTCATGAAAACCACTAACTTAAGCAATTTTACATCTTAAAATCCCTAGTATTTTGAGGAAGCTTGCCACAAGTCAATTCGCAAAAGTAGCAAAGAGGGAGTATCCCACACAATGGAGAAGCAAAGACCTCGAGCTCGAAAAGGGGTTTGGACATCTCTCTGGACGACCAAGACATTTGGAGAAGGCAATATGTAATATAGAGTTGTTTGATGGGCAAGTTCAATTGGGATGTCGGAGATTGTGTGAAGATCGAGGAATGGGCTGTGAGGGCTTGGAAAGTGCTTACGGGTGTCTTGGTCTCCCTTTGTTGGACACTTAGTCTCTTGCTATATCGGTTACTTTCTCATGTGGAAGCCATTAGGGTTTTGTTAAATGGGAGAACATGGGGTGATGCCGAGTTACGATTGGATATTTGGTGTTTTAGAGTTGGGTGTTTTGGGATTCTGAAGAAGGAGAGGAGGATGTTGTATGCCCTACGTTTACACTTGTGGTGTAACAATTTGTTAAAGGCTGTCAGAGATGCTTGTGGGGGTTTCGTTAGGGTTAAGGCTGACGAAAGGATTTGATGCAAGCAGAATTGTAATCATAATGAAGGAAGGGGGTGCAATTCCAGAGTCCATCCTCATCAACGATGAGAGATTGTGCTACAAGGTCTTCTTATTGGAAAAGAAATTGCCAGAGCTTGTCCTGCCAACAACGGGTCTTCATGGCAGAGATGAGAGCACTCTAATCAAGGAAGATGAGTGGTGGCGGATGCAAAAAGTGGGAGAAAGGCATAGAAAGGAGACAAATTGGGTGTTTTCTATGCAAAAGACAGTTGGGGTCTCCGGAGAAGGAACGTATAAGACGTAATTGTGTTCACATGCGGGGCATGCGTGTGAGAATAAAGAATGCAGATGGGCCATGTGTCGCTAGGCAAAGGGGTGGAAGCTTTGAGAGATACTCAGTTGGCATCCACCTAACTTTTCAAAATCCTCAGTCATATGAGAGAAGGGGGGGGTTGCCTTTTAAATCGAGAAAGGACTCAAGTCTCGGTGGGTCAAGGAGTGGAGAGTTGGGCCAGCATTATAAGCCCAACGTTAAGGAGAGTTGTGTTCACATACGGGGCATGTGTGTGACAATAAAGAATGCAGATGGGCCACGTGTCGCTAGGCAAAGGGGTGGAAGCTTTGAGAGATACACAGCTGGCATCCACCCAACTTTTCAAAATCCTCAGTCACGTGAGAGAAAGGGGGGGGGGGGGGGGGTGTGTGCCTTTTAAATTGAGAAAGGACTCAAGTCTTGTTGGGTCGAGGAGTGGAAAGTTGGGCCAGCATTATAAGCCCAATGTTAAGGACCATTGCGGAAAAGCCAACGTGGTCTTGTTTTACCAAATAGGTTTGGGCCTCTCAAAGACTGCCCAAATAAGGATGATATAGGGGTAACAGTTATGGGGGAAGTGAGTTGTTCTCGGCTGCTTAAATAAGTTGGCCCAAAGTCGATCCACTAATTCCCAATACATGCCCACTAGAGGAAGATGCTCAAGAGCTGAGAAACAAAAAGTGGGTGGCCTAGTATGGTAGGCCCAACAGGTCTGGTAAGTCCATTGTTTTTTAGAGATCGGGTACTATAGGCTCCTCTCCCATTTCTTCTTCTTATTCTACTACTTCTTTTGGGTCGTTGGGGAGAGGTTCAGGAGCAATAGGAGGTATAGGGGAGGTTGTTCATGGCCGCTAATTGGGGAGGAAAGAGAGGTTGCCAACGGTGACATAAGAGGCTAAGTTGCGACGGAGGTTGTTGCCTCTAGGGATGACAATTCTGGGACACTAGGGACTTTACAATGTACTTTAGTTGATGCTCAGAAAAGTATGGTAGAGGTCGAGGAGATGACAATTTGTGTGGGTCGGGATGCTCAATTCAGGCTAAGCAAAGCGTCGGCTGCAGTTTTGATTAATGAGTTGCGTATGCATGAAAAAAGTCTTGAAGGAGCAGCAGTTTGGCATGGAGTTGGGGGGGCTAGAAGTTGGAGATGTGTCGGCAGAGGGAAATGGCTCTTTATCGGCATACCACAGTAGTAGTTTAGAAGCTAGTTCAGATATGGGGGATGGGCTGCCGGGTGATCCTTTTGCATGTGGTATGGAGATCATGCCTTGGGAGGGGGATGACTACTTGACTGGGGATTTGATGGCTCCACTAGTAGTGGTGGATCCTGGGATGGTGAGGGGTGAGTTGAGTGTGTTTGAGGGAGGGAGGAGTGGGCAAGGGGGAACGTTGGGAATTTGTTAGGTGTGACCTTTGAAGGGAAGGATTGTCGGGTTGTAGAGATGAACCACTCCATTGATGAGAGTTGGAAGGAGGTTAGAAAGGGAGAGAGGGAGGTGAGGAACCTCATTTCCTATGTTAATTATAAAGGGAAGGATGGAGGGGAGAGGGAGGCAGTAGAGGGAGGAGAGGGGTAGGAAACTTTTTTGTGTGCCCATGAAGTTTTGCATTATCTCTTGGAATGTCCATGGGCTCAATGACTTCGATAAGAGAAAGGTGGTGAAGTTCACGGTGCGAAAGTGGGGTACCCAAGTAGTGTGCTTGCAGGAGACATAGTTGGCTTTGATCTCATATGGGGTGGTGAAGAGTCAGTGGGGAGGGAGATTTATGGAGTGGAAGCATTGGATGTTGTGGGCACTTCGAGGGGTGTTCTTGTGATGTGGGACAGGTGGTTTGTCTCCAAGGTGGATTTGTGGCTGGGGAGGTCTTTTGTCTCTTGTTTGTTTTCCATGGAGGAGGACAAATTCCATTGGGTTTGTTTTGTTGTGTAAGGACTTGTTGAGGATGGGGAGCGACACTTGTTGTGGGAGGAGCTTGACTTTGCTTGGAGAAGATGGCCTTATCTGTGGTGTGTATGAGGGGACTCTAACGTGATCCATTCCTTGTTGGAGAGGTCTACGTGGGGGTGGTGGACTTCGTATATGGAGCAGTTCTTGGAGTTCATTGATGGGCATCAGTTGATTGATTTGCCATTGGAGGGTGCGTCTTTCACTTGGTCTAGTGGCAGGCAATCCCCTACCCTATCTCGGTCGAATAGATTCTTACTATTCGGTGATTGGGCAAAGGACCTTAAGGAGAGGGTGCGGATTTGATGGGAGTGATACAAGAGTGAGGGGCTCCTTGAGTTTCATTCTTGCAGGCAAGTTTTGTTATCTGAAGGAAGATGTCAAGAGATGGAATAAAGAGGTATTTGGGAATTTGGAGTGGAGGAAAAATAGGGTGTTGTTAGAGATTGCAGATCTTGATCGCCTAGAGGGGCAAGGCGGGTTGGAGGAGCTGTTGAGGCCTAGAAGGGAGGAGTGCCAGGTAGAGATCACTGTCTTAGAGGAGATTTCGCGGCGGTATAAATCTCGAGCCTTATGGGTTAAGGAGGACGATATGAACATGAGGTTCTTCTATAGGCTTGCCAATGCCCATCGGAGGGGCAATTGTATTGGGGGGGATTAGGGTGGATGGGGAGGTGCTATGTAGGGAAGAGGAGGTGTGCAGAGGGATAGCTTCCTTTTACCGGAGATTGTACACAGTGAGTGATAGTTAGAGACTCCGGTTAGGGGAGTTGCATTTTGACCCGATTTTAGTTGAGGATAGAGACGGGATGAAGAGGCCCTTCAGTAAAGAGGAAGTGTTGACGACTTTGAAGAGCTGTAATGGGGGCAAAGAGCCAGGCCGGATGGCTTTACTCTGAGGTTCTTGCTCTAGAGCTGGGAGGTGGTTAAGGGGGAGGTGATGGGTACATTTCATGCTTTTCATCCTTGGGTCGATTTAAGAAATGCATGAATGCTTCTTTTATTGCCCTCATTCCCAAGAAGGGGGGAGCGTCCAACGTTAGGAACTTTAGACATATTAGCTTGGTGGGATGTATCTACAAGCTTATAGCTAAGGTTCTAGCCTCAAAGTTAAGGCTTGTTTTGGATGGCAACATTTTGGATTCACAAAATGCTTTTATTTGTGGCTGGTAGATTTGGATTCTGCCCTTATTGCTGGCACATGTGTGGATTCCAAATTGATTAGTGGGGTTCCAGGGCTTCTTTGCAAGCTTGACATTGAGAAGGCGTATGGTCATGTGAGTTGGAGCTTTCTGCTCTACTTGTTGGAGAGAATGGGTTTTTGGGAGAAGTGAGGAGGTGGATTGAGTTTTGTATTTCCTTAGTGAGGTTCTCGGTTTCTCCGATTGTAGCAGCTCGCAGGGTTTGAGGCAGGGGGACTCGCTCTCTCCTTTCTTATTTATTATTGTGAAGGAGGCTCAGCAGATTGATGAGGAAGGCAGTGGAGTTGGGCTTTACCGGAGGATTCAGAGTGGGTAAAGATCATTTTAGTCAGCTGGAGATTTTCCACTTGTTGTTTGCAGATGACACTCTAGTATTTTGTGATGCAGACATGGCTCAGATGAGATATGTGAGGTGCGTTTTGATTTGGTTTTAGGCAGTCTATGGCCTGAAAATAAATGTGTGCAAAAGTGTGTTGGTTCCAGTGGTGAGGTTGCGGAGATCTCTGCCCTTGTAGATATCCTTGGCTGCGGAGTAGGTTCTTTCCCTATTTCTTATTTGGGATTGCCTTTAGGGTCGAGAGGTTTGAGAGGAGGTTTGCGGGGTGGAAGCAGTATCCTTGTAAGGATGGGAGAGTTACCCTGATGTAGAGCACACTGTCGAGTCTTCCTACTTCTTATCTCTGTTTTAGATTCCTTCTTCGGTGGCTAAGAGGATAGAGAGGCTTCAACTTAACTTCCTTTGGGGTGGTATGGGGGAGGAGTTCAAGTACCACCTTGTTTGTTAGGAGTAGGTGTGTAGGCCGATTCAGTCGACTGCCCTTGGGATTCGGAGTTTGAAGTCCTTCAACAAGGCTCTCTTGGGGAAGTGGCTGTGGAGATTTGATGTGGAGAGGTAGAGCTCTGGAGGAGGGTCATTGTTAGCAGATTTGGGGAGGTGAGGCTTCCTGGAGGGGTTGGCGTCTAGAAGTTCATCGAGAAGGGGTGGGATGAATTTTTCAAGCATATCAGATTCAAGGTTAGGGATGGTAGGGGCATTGACTTTTGGGAGGACATTTGGTTCGGTGAGTGCTCGTTGGCGTGTTCATTCCCTAGTCTTTTTTGGATTGCTGTGAACTGGCATTCCTTGGTAGCCGACTGCCATTGGCTCGATAGTTGAAGGACGACCTGGGTTGTGCACTTTTTCAAGACATTCTCAGGTTTGGGAGATGGAGGATGCCATTGGGTTCTTGGAGATCTTGTATCGCCAGGAGGTGGATGTGATGTAGCTGACTCCTGTGTGTGGTTGCTCTCTTCGTAGGGGATGTTTGATGTGTGCTCTTTCCATAGAGCCCTTTCGAATACCTAGAGGCATGGTTTTCCGTGAAAAGTTGTTTGGCACATAAATGCCCCCCTCAAGGTGGCTTTTTTTTGCTTAGACGGCTGTTCTGGGTAGGATCCTGACCTTGGACAATTTGAGTAGGAGGAGACATTATCGTTAATTGGTGTTGCACGTGCAAGAGGGATGAAGAGTTGGCAGATCATCTCCTCATCTCTGGCTGCATTGCCTTATGGGTAGAGATTGTTGGGGCTTGCTTTTTATCTTTGTTTGGAGTTCAATGGGTTATGTCACAGTCTTCAATAGACATGGTTGAGGCTTGAAGAGGTTGTATAGTGGGCCCCCAAGCCCGAGACTTATGGAGGGTGACACCTTGTGCATTTGGTGGTGTTTGTGGAGGGAACGGAATAGGAGATCCTTCGATGGGGAGGTGACTCCTATTGTCACGTTGAAATTCTCCATCATTAGTTCTCTTTTTTGTCGGGTTTCTAAGAGAAATTGTAAATCCATGGGGGGGGAGAGTTGATTTTTTGGACATATTGAGAGGTTAATGGCCCAATTTGGTCCTTGTTTTTGTGGGCTGCGTTCTCCATTTGAACACTTTCTAATACCATCTTGTAAAAAATACATCTTGAAATAATGTCCTTGTTATCTTTACAATGTTATAATGTTTGGTGGTTTGATGTTGTTTCCTTTTTCTTTTATTTTTTTCATATATATTTTGAAATTTGTATCCTTGGGATGCTTGCTTCTCTATTATATGAAATAGAAAAATGGACAAAAATCTGCATGAAAATAGAATTTATTGAAACCAATGGGCCTCTTATCCATGCAGATACTAATGCTCATTATGTGCTATGCTACATAGCTTTTCATGGTTGAGTTATACGAGTATTTAAAAATAGAATTTCTTTTCCCCTTTTTATTGACTAGTGGGGTGTCCTCAACCTTTGGGGTGAATATCCCCGCCTGTACATGTGGTAGGCATCAATCCTTCATGACAATTTTAGTTCAGGATATGCTTGTGATGCTGGCATGAGGGATGGGGAATCGAACCTAGGACCTTCAAGGCATTGTTCTTGACCGACGATTCCTCTCTTTGGGGTTTAAAAATAGATTTTTTAATAAATCAAATAGTTCATATAAGAGCAATATTTTTATTATAGTTCACATTTGATAATGTGTTGCATATTTAATGCTATGTAAATTAAAAGTCCTCTTGTTCAATTTATTTTGTTTTTGCTTTTGTTTTGTGTGTGGGCAGTACTGGTGTCTCTAAATTAGCGAAGCTTATGTTCTTAAAATGCTTGTTTTAGTTTTTCTATTTCTTTTACTAGTTTTAGGGGGGGTCATTATGTAGTACTTTTATGAATTCTGAAGCTTTCTCATATTGTAAAACCTTAGTAATCTTGGATCATATTCTATACAGCAAGAGTATATATATATATGTACATAAAGTGAGAGATCTAATCATTTTCTTTCCCAACTTTCGGTCCTCTTCTACAGTGCTGATAGATCACATCTAAAGAGGAAATTAGATCTTGAATTCCAACACCCTGAAGAGGATTAATCGTTATACTCCTATCCATGGATTTGGTTGTTTGTCCAAGGGACCGTACCGCTTTATGAGGTATGAACAGAGGCATCTGAAGATATTTTTTAACTGGTTAGTAGTTATGTTCTGTAAATCTATTGAATGATATATTATCATTTTGGTTCAAATTTAGGTGAATGCAGTCCTCAGTGGAAGTAGGTCATCACTATGTCAGATGATCCAATCCACTGGCCCAAGAAGTACTATAAACACTGCGAAGTTAACCCTTTGCTAATGCTTCCCTGGGAATGTGTACGCTTATCAGCCCATGGAAGGACAAAATTTTGGAGAAGTTACGTATCACATTTACGGATGCTTGAAAATAGTTGATTCATGGTTTGTTGGTGTCATAAACTTCTGACATTCAATTGTGTATGTTATTCAAGTCAGTCAAGAGTGTTGTAGTAAAGAAAGGCTGTTATTATATTTTTCCAACAAGTTTTTTCTGAGAAATGTGAGGCATATGACATGGAATTATTATTATTGATTTGTTCATTTTCCTGGCTATATCAAGAAGGCTTTCGTATATTATTTGTTGTACTTGTTACATGAAATTATGTGGCCTCTATATGATATTCCTTGACTGACAAGCATATCATATGCTTTTATATTTAAGCTTTGTCTGATGTGAATTAATGAACTCTTTGTTAGATTGAAATCCAGTAGGACTTGATGTCCATGATTAACACAGCATTTGAAGTAGGAGTTGAGAAACTGGGAAATTGCAGTTTGTGGGATTGATGTTTGCTTGCAGATGGCACTGGAATACAGAAAAGGTTGGTTTGTATAATAATGTCGGTACGCCATTTCTGGTGCCCTCTATATAATGCATCCGGTGCCCTATCCCAGATCTCTTCATTCCCCATGTGAAACCACCCCCATTATTGCAAGACTGTTATATGCAGTCGTGTACGTGGCCGTCTTACAAAGCGGCATGTATACCACTTGGAAAATGAGCTGTCAAAAGTTAAAGGGGATGTGTGGTAATGCTGTTGGATTGTATTTTTTGATTTCCGAAAAATGAAAACTAAAAACGTGTTGTGTTGTCATTTCTGTTAAAAACAGAATACGTTTTGTAACGTCATATGTTGTTTAAATTTTAAAAGCATAAATTTGAAAGTATGTTTGGTAAGTCAAAAATAATTTTTTTAAAAAAATTAGTGACATCTTTGAATAAAAATTGTATTTGAGTAATATGATTCAAATTCATTTTTACCAACATAAATGTTTTAACCAACATAAATGTGAAAATGAATATTATTTCATCTGAAATTATATTTGTTAGAATTTTATTTTAGTTTATTTTAATTAAAAATTCATTTTTAAGCATTTGCATGTTTTTGGTAATTGTCACAAATTTTAACTATTTACATATTTTAGGTAATTGTCATATATTATTTTATATACTTGTTTTATTTCCTTTTATATTTCTGTATTATATATAATTGTATTTATATATAACTCTTATTTTATTGTATTTTTTTCTTATATATATATATATATATATAATATTTATTTATTATTATTATAATATATATTTATATTTATATATATATTTTTTATTTTATAAAAAAATTATTCTTGTTGGCTTATAATTTTGTATTTATTATATTATATATAATTGTATTTATATATAACTCTTATTTTATTATATTTCCTTCTTTTATATATATATATATATATATATATATATTATCTTATATATATCTTAATATTTATATATATTTTTATTTATTGTATTCTATAAAATATTTCTATTCTTATTGACTTATAATTTTGTGTTTATTGTATTTTATTTTATTTTTATTTATAATTTTCTTATTTATTGTATTTTTTTATATTTATATTTTTTGAGTAACCAATTTTTTATTTATTGTATTGCCTAATTTTTTTATTCTTGTTTTTTATAAAATTTTAATTTATTGTATTATATTATATTTTTGAGCAAACAATTTTTATTTATTGTATTTTTATAAAAAAATAAAAAATAAAAAATGAGAACTTAAACTAAAAAGTGAAATCTGAAACTAAAAGTCTTGTTATGAAGCTTTTAAATTAAGCTTAAGGATTGTCAAAATTTTGACATCACTTTTATTTTTTTAGAAATAAAAATTGTGTTAACAAATGCGATTTCTGATGTTATTTCAAAAAAATAAAAACTGAAATATGAAATTGGAAGTGTTACTAAAGATAGCCTAATTAAGTCTAAAAGTACCTCTCTTTCCTTTTATTTCTCTCTCTAAGAATCTCTCTTTGCTTTCTCTCTTCCTCCAAAAATTAATAAACCTGCTCGAGCGCTCTCTCTTTCTCAATCTAAACCAAAGATAGAGATCTCTCATGTGAGTTTGTCTCTCTTCTTTGTCTTCTCTTCACGAGATATACGTGCAGCTTTGTAAGACGGCCATGAAGCACAATCGTTTGCGCGATTACAGATAGCACTCCTCTTATTATAATGTAGATCACACCATGATACGTTGCAACGAAGCAAATTGCAACATATCATCTTAGGTGTTCATAGTTAAGAGGATTTCTAGTTCATTGGGAGATGTATAGGCCCCACAGGTTGGTTGGTTGGGTTCGGTTTTATTTGATTGATTGTTTGTTGATTAGTTCGGTTCGGTTTTATTATTTATTTTTTATTTTCCGTGGCTAAATCAATTCTAGACCCCTTTATGCAGGCATTTTTGAGCTCCTATAGAAACCCAATGCATCATCATATCTATATAATATCTATTAATATTGTGGTATGTGAGGTTGATATAGTTTAAGATCTTCTATATTAATTTGTAACGGGTTGCTCGGATGACCGGGTCATTGGGTTACTCGTTTGCTTCCGGATATTCGGGGTTTAAATTGTAATCACGAATAAGGGTTTCTCGTTATCCTTTGTATATTTGTATTCCTATGTATGTATTTATGTCTATGTATTTTGTATGCCTATAAATTTATTATTACTTTATGCTCTGTCCTCACTCATCAATCATCGCAATGTAGTGATGAAGGCGAGGGACGTCTCTAAAGTAAAATGATGCTCAAATAGTTTTTGGGTGAAACAGGCTTCAACCAAAAATTTGAAGCAAATTGATTAGTCTTCAATTCAGATATCTTCACTTATCAACATACATACATGAAGGCTCTAACGATCCGTTAGTGTATTGTAAAAAGAGTATATTATAAAGAGAGAAAATGATGGACACTTTAACTATCCGTTATTTTTTTAGCCATAAAAAATATAAAAAAGTGTATTGTAAAAATAGTATATTGTGAAAATCAAGAAAGTGATGGACACTTTAATGATCCGTTATTTTTTAAGTCATAAAGACATAAAAAAATGTGTATTGTGAAAGACTATATTGTAAAAGAGAGAGAAAGTGATAAAGTAAAGTTTTTTTTTAATTTTTAATTTTTTATAAAGGGTCACAAACGTTCTTTTAAGAGTGACCCAAATAATGACTTTTATGACTTAAAAAGTAACGGATGGGCGTCAATTTTTTTGGACGGCATGAGAACCTTCATGTACATATATACACTTTACCTTGATGTTCACTCCTATTACCGTGAATGAATTCCCAAGCTGTAGAAGCTTGGTTGGTTTCTAATATAACCAAGAATGCTGAGGGCCGGGCCAAGCGATCGCCTAGGGTTTTTAATTTTTAATTAAATCCAATAATACCATTGGACTTCATTTTTTTTTTTTTTTTTGTTATCTATGGTCCATTTTACCAAACCCAATATTACTGAGTCTTATTAATTTTTTTTTATTAACTATGATCCATTTAACCAAATCTAATACTATTGGACCTCATTTAAAAAAAAAGAATTATTAATTATAGTCCATTTAACCAAACCCAATAATACCGGGCCTCATTTTTTTAAAAAAAAAAAATTACTAACTAAAGGTTTAATTCGTTTCTTAAGGTTTGCTGAATTGTTGTTTGCGTTCTAACTTTTTTTTTCCTTCTTTCTTCACGGCCAAATGACAGCAAGCAACGACTATGATATCTATTGAAAAAGATATATTGGAGAAACTTGATTATAACACTTTAATTGATAATTTTGTAACTCAAAATGCAAAACAGTCACATTTATTTTTATATGAATTTCAATTTTAATTTTTGTGACTAAGGTGTGTTAAATATTTCTTTTTAATGTTTTGATATTAACTAAATTGTGCTATTTATAAAGCACCAAGACCAATTTTTTTTTTTTTTTTACATAAATTTATTTTATGTACTTATTGTTTCATTTTAATAAAAAATTTGTGCTATTATAAAATTTATGTGCATGAGAAATTATATATATAAGAGGCCTATCATTTGAAAGTTCGCCTAAGGTCCCTCAAAATTTTGTAAATCTCAAAATCGGCCTGCCAAGAATATTTAAGAGAGGGTGAGTCACATTTTTTCACATCTTTTGGCTATCCCATGCTCTCTCTCTCTCTCTCGCGCGCGCACATATATATATATAGATATATATGCAAGCAGTCTTACGGCAACATGTGTGGGCAGGCTCCTACTTTCCTTTTCTTCTCAAGCTCTATTGCTTGTTTTTCAAGTTAGGCTAGGAGTGAGATTTAGATGCTCGTATCCAAATTTTTGCTCCAATAAGTCCAATCAAATGACTTGTTAACTCTTGAATCATTTAACCATTTTATTAATTATTTTCAGTTTTACTAAATAAAAATAATTGCATTCCAAGACATGAGTAAATTAGGAAGCAATTACTATACTAAATACCACAAATTAACCGTCATATTTTGGTCTCTTGGTACGTTCCGTTTGATCACATATGAATTATTCTTCAAAATTATATTTAATATAGATATATATATAACAGTGAACCATATCTTCAAATTATGTAGCCTGATCATTTATATCTCCTCATGAATTAACCAAAACAAATAAATCAGTTTTATTAAAATAAAAATCAATTACAATCCATACAAATAAATCAGTTTTATTAAAATAAATATCAATTACAATCCAGAGTTAGCTACCAACGGTTGATCGTAAGTTTGAAATTCCGAAAATACCATTACTTTTCCCCTTCCCCTATTTCATAATAGTCTTCTTTGTTCATGAGTAACCTAACTTTCTATTTTTTCTTAGTTCAATAACCCAGTTCATTGTACCACTGCCACTATCACAACCGTTGTCTTCTCCTCTCTCTCTCTCTCTCTCTCTTCCTTTTTTTCCTCTCTATTTTTCGTTCAATAACATAATTCATCATACATGTATATCGATGAAAAGTAATACACTTTTCTAGAGTTTTCAAAATTATATTTAATATATATATATATACATAACAGTGAACCATATCTTCAAATTATGTAGACTGATCATTTATATCTCCTCATGAATTAACCAAAACAAATAAATCAGTTTTATTAAAATAAATATCAATTACAATCCATACAAATAAATCAGTTTTATTAATATAAATATCAATTACAATCCAGAGTTAGCTACTAACGGCTGATCATAAGTTTGAAATTCCGAAAATACCATTACTTTTCCCCTTCTCCTATTTCATCATTGTCTTCTTTGTTCATGAGTAACCTAACTTTCTATTTTTTCTTAGTTCAATAACCCAGTTCATTGTACCACTGCCACTATCACAACCGTTGTCTTCTCCTCTCTCTTCCTTTTTTCCTCTCTATTTCTCGTTCAATAACATAATTCATCATACATGTATATCGATGAAAAGTGATACACTTTTCTAGAGTTTTCCTAAAAAAAATCTTGAAAAAATATCTAAGAGATTGTAAGATCTAAAGATATTATGCAACAAGTTATTTGTACCAAGAAAAATCTAGTAGATCTAGAAAAAAGTAAATAGTAAAGAATTGTAATTTTTTTTAAAAGTAAAAGAAACTAGAGAAGTAAGAAGATAGAAGTGAGTTATAAATATTCCAAGAGGTTGTTCATACCAAGTGCTGCAAGCAAGAAAATCCTTCTATTTCTAAACTAGTCTTCTACTTCTTACATTTCTATAACTACATGTGAGTTGCGTGATGCGGAAGTAGTTGCGAAAGTAATTAAAAACCTAGAGGGGGTGAATAGGTTTTATTGCTTACAGGATCGGCCCTGAGAATCCTAAAATAAAAAGGAGCCCAAAGCAATTTTTCAAATAAGGAGCCCTTTATACATACAATTTCACAAATGCAAAAAAATTATAACAGTGCACATGTTTCATTAAAATGACACAATCGATACATTTTGTTTGTTTATTGTTTTTAAAAAAACTTAGGAAGAACATTTTTTTGAGATTGAATTAAATTATTTTTTTTTATACCTAGATTCAAATTTTCAACTAGACATAAGAAAAATAAATAATCTTATAAGTAGATAATTCAAGCAATCTTCAAACTCCAAGTTATCAATCTCACTTTGATGGGGCTCCAAAAAATATAAATAAAAAAATTACCGAACATCAATAAGGTTCATTTATCTTAAATAAAACAGAAAAACAAATAATAAAATAAACACAACACAAATCACTTAAATTAATTAAAATAGGAAAAAAATTGATTTAAAAAAACACAACAAAAATCACTTAAATAATTAAAACAGAAAAAAAAATAGATTAAAAAAAATACATATATAGCGTGCATGAATCTGCCAAAGAAGAAGAAAAATAGCATGTGTCTTTGTCCCCGTCCTCATTTCCTTCTGTCTACAATAATCAACAAAATGGTGTATTTAAGTTTATTTATTTCTCTTTTGCTTCTTTTTAATTTTTCATTCTTTTTTCCATACCAACGTTTCTTTCTTTAAAACAACTCTCTCTCTCCTCCCATCATTCTTTGATTTTGTCTTCCACTCATGACTACACACACACACACATATAGCGCTCTCTCTCTCTTCCCATCACTATTTATTCTACGTATATCTCTCATTCTTTTTTTTTAAAAAGACAAATGTGTCTCTGATTCATATTATATATATATATATATATATATATATATATATATATTGTTTTTTTGTCCTCACACACACACACACACATATATATATATATAAATTTGGGGCCCCTTGAAATGTGGGGGCCCAAAGCGGCTGCTTGGGTGGCATGTACTCAGGGCCGGCCCTGATTGCTTGTTTGCTTAATTTTTCAAATTAATTCAATTTTATGCCCAATTAACAATTAATCAAAGAAATAAAGCAAGTAAATAAAGTAAAGTGAAGTAATGTAAAGAAGGCATCACATATATGTAGAAAACTCAGATCGAAAAAAAATCACAGGGGAGGCAAAAGTTTCAGGAAACCAATCCACTATGACGAAGCAAAGTACAACAGACTTCGTCTCAGACTCACACCTCTCTTCACTCTGTCAAGAATTTAATACGAAACACCTCAGGATTACAATTGCGACTTCAGGTCCAACTGAACTTTCGGCTAATGTTACGATCCTTATAGAAAGGTTGCTAGAAGAACAAAAATACTCAGCAAGTATCTCGTTCCCTTTATAGTGCGATATGATTCACCTTTCTTCTTCAACAAGTAATAGAAGAACCACAAATCCAATACTCTGATCAGTGAATTATTTGATGCAGTTTCTGAACAGTCAATCAGTAGAAGAACACCATCCTAAATGTCACTCGTGAATTATAGATGTGTGCTATAATATAGAAAAATATTTTGCCATAATTATACTGTATAAGCTTTCTCTCTCTAAAATATTAATTCTCAAGGCATATCTATAGAGAAAATATAGATATGTATATATAGGTAATGGAGTCCTTATCCTACTTACAAAACAAGTTGAAAACCAATATAGAACTCTCTTAGAAATTTTAAACCCAATAGGAATCATAATTTTTGTCAAAATTAATTTCCTATTTGGAATAGGCTAAGTAGGACTAGTGCTCAAAAACAATGACCAAATTTCCTGCAGAAACAAAACTATCGAACAACGTTGGACTGATCCTGGAAAATGGGGACTAGTCCTATTTTGAAAAACCTTAATTTTTTTCAAAAATCCTAGTTTTCCAAAATAGGCTCAGAAATATAAAGTGTAACGTATCTTCACCATACTTACCAGTATTATATGATGTTCTCCTTAAAATAATTGTTTCCATGCACTTGTGTATCAACTCAAAGACGTTGATGATTGATACAAAAAATAAATGAAAAATTACAACTCGATCAATCCAATTTTGAACACCAAAATTCGCCAATTACAAATTTATATCTCACACTATACAATTTCTCTAAATTATCCTACTACCTTTAATTGAACTCAAATAAAATAATAGTTACTCTTATTTTTATTTTTTTGGTGAATATCGGCAAATACTTGTCAATCAACCTCTCTTGAGGTTTGTCATAATTACACAACATTCCTTATGATTTTGAAAATTACATTGACCTCTCTTGAGGGTTTCCTTAAAAAGTAAAGTAACATAGACTCCAAGCAACGATAAACCGTCAAATGGACTAACGAACACCACATAAATGTCCTCAATTAACACTTATTTCATAGTAAAAAGAGACTCTAGTAGTGACAAACTGTCAAATGGACTAACAGACAACCTTATTTTACACAAACGCCTCAATTAACGCCCAACTCATAGTAGAAAGAGATTCTTCTGCTCTTCTAGTAAAGCCTATTGGAGAGATTTATGCAAAAGTCATCATTTATGTTATCTGGCATGAAAAAGTCATCAAATGGGTCTAGTTCAATGATGTGTGATTTTGTCAAACTATCCTTGGGCACTCAGACCATTGGTGGTCTGGTTGATGACAATGAAAGCATAATCCGTCCAGTCGAGAAGATCCCGTTGTTAAAGCGGTTATTGGCACTGCTCGTCTCTGCCTTTTCTTAGCACGTCCACTCACCTGCATCGGACTCACCTGTTGTGGTCCTGTCACAGTACTCATGACCCTTGCAAGTTGTTGCAGGGTTTCAACTACATCCATAATGGCCTGAATTCCATTATTGGTTTCTCATGATCCACATGGTGCCTTTGCATGATCTTTCCCCGAAGTCATCTCGCTACAAAGGTAACAAGAAAATACTCAAAAACAGGGTATACCTCAATTGACCAATTCACTCGTATCATGCTTACAGAACATCATGTTAAGTCAATTCATTATTTGCATGTTATAAATGCATAAACAAGTAATCATATTTTATATAAGCAATTTATAACTTCAAGTCCAAATCCTTATGTTCCAATTCTCAATCTCAACCTCAAATTGTCCAAGGTATTCATTTTTCATGACCTTGCTACTCTCGGATTTCAAATCTAATGCTTCAATAACAATCCAAGAATTGTCATATCCTTACCCTTACCCATCGTCCCTAGGTACTCCAACCTAGTACTCTACCATCTTGTATTAGGTGCTTCACAAACTCACATGTGGTATGACCATTACCCGTCGTCCCTAGGTTTTCTAACCTAGTGCTCTAATACCATTCTGTCATGTCCCGAAACCCGAACCACCAAGACTCCCCCGGACCGACCTCAAATCCCAAGTGTGAACCTGTTCCTCAACCACGTGAACTATTTTGACATCGATCTCACCTTGATATCAAGCTTTGATACCATGTTGTCACACCCTGATTTCTGATTCCCGAAGAAACGGAGGTGACTTCTGTCCATTATGCCAAAACGGATCATCTTTACCCTCAAATATCATGGAAGAAGATACTTATATGTGTATATGTATATTTATATACACTAAAGAGAGGGGAAAAAGATTATACATAAAAGGAGTTCATTGATTCAAACATTTTGCTTTCATCAAACAAAGTACACTAAAATAACCTTAATTAAACCTAAGACCCTCCCTCTTCTATCTTCTATCTTCTTATCTTTCTTGAGCACTAAGATGCACTCTTTGTTTACATCCGTTGTCAGTAAAATCATTGCATCTCACTCACATTGTCTTACAGCTTTGGTGAACAATCAGACTTTTTTTAGCAGTTTTGACTTTTTCCTCAAGTTCTTTGATTTTGGTCCCATCACTTATTACACATTTCTTGGCAGTAGCTGAATGCACCATCTTCAAATCAAGGTTCTCCAGTTCGAGTTCATCTACTGGCAATGCATGCAAAATGATTTTCAATCCAAGGTTGGTTAGCATGTTTGCCGCCAAATTTCCTTCACTGGGGACAAATTTTGCTTCAAAATAGGGCAGCTGTCATAGGGTGAGAATACTTTGCTACAAAAATAGAAAATAACATTAATATTTTTTTAAAAAAAATGTTAAATTAATTTGAAAAAAATAAACCAGTACAATTTGCATACGAGTACAAATCGTAATTGGTAATTGGTATAAGCCTTTTTCTCTAGAAGACATCGACTCTATTTTTGCAGTTCAGTAACATCTTTAATCCTATTTTAGGTTTTACTACAACAAATTGAAGTCCTTCATATACAGATAAAACCTCCGCTCCTTCTGGGTTAAAAGCCAACAAGGTTGCATCATCCTCCAATTTCAATAGGGAAGTAATTTCCCAAACAATAGTCTTTATATTTCTTGTTCCCTCACTCAGAATTTTAAAAATTGTCTTCTTTTACAGCTATCCATCGGCTCCAAATAGTAAAAATGATCCAGCCCCAACCTCCAAGTCTTGTCAAAACCTTGCATCTGATCTGAGTATTTCCATTATGGAAGTTGGCCGATTGAAAGATTGCAATGGCCACAACAGATTCCCGTCATTAACTTATCAAGCCCAGAAGAAACATACTTAGTCCTAGTTACCATTTGCACATCAATAACCTCAACCTGCAGGAAGTGAAAATAAGAAAATAATTTCTTCCAGTCATTCGTTGATGCTACCTTCAGTACGTTGTCCATCACATATTTGGGGGTTATCCACTTCCTTGCTATCTTTGGGTCAACGTCACCAAGTTATAACCCAAAGATAACAAGGAAGTGAATAACCCCTGAAGATGTCATGGACGTACTGAAGGTTGCATCAATGTATAACCTGAAGAAATTATTTTCTTAAGTTGATGTATTGATGCGTCAACGGTAACTAAGACTAATTATAATTTTTCTAGGTTAAGAGACGGGAATTCTGTTGTGGTCGTTTCTTTCAAACGATCAACTTTCATAATGGAAATACTCAAATTACATTAGATATAGGGTTTAGACATAAGTTTGATGTTGGGGCTGGCTCATTTCTATTGTTTGGAGTCGATGGACAGCTACAATAGAAGACATTTCTCAGAATTTTGAGTGAGAGAACAAGAAATATGAACATTATTGATAGGAGAATTACTTTCACCTTGATGGCTAGGCTTATTAGGAATTGGTGTAAATGGGTGAATTATACTACAATTTTTTTATAAAATTCAGATGCCATGATCATAATAGAAATTAGCCTCAACTTTAAAAAGAAAAACTAATGGGACTCAAACATCTGCATGCTTGTTACTCAAAACAATCATTTTCTGTACTTTTGGTTTCTTTGTGTGACATTTTAACCAAAAATGATTTTGTTTGATGGCAAAAAATTAAACCAAGTAGATCCATAGTATTCTTGAATAAAAATTTGAGAAATGTGTACACACACACACACACACACACACACACACATATATATATATATAATAGAAACATAAATGAACGGATGGCGAAATAATAAATCATGTAGATCCACAATACTCTTGCATTATGTGTGTGTGTATATATATATGCATATCTTATAACAATAACATATGAACATAGATGTGATTATTTAGCATTTAAAGATGTTGAATGGGAGAAATGGCATAATGACATAAATGTACTTATATGTGTATTTATATACATAAGGAGATAGAAACATAGATGGACGAACTGCAAACTAATAAACCAAATATATCAATAATATTCCCGCATAAAAATGAGAGAAATGTGTGTATGAAATTTATAATCTGTTTGCAGTAAATAATTTAATGTCCAAGTATTCTAGAGTGAGATCCATATTTTACAGAGAGAACCTTATTTTTTAATCTAGGTTTCTAATAAAAGTTATATAATGATATGGGTTTAAGAGATTTACAACCATTAAGAAGCACATTTCGTGTAGAGCAACTCTGTCAATGAATCAACATCCCAAAATCTGGGATGACATTGCATAAATTTGAGACAAGAGCGACTAAATGATTATTATGTATATCTTATAATAGAAACATATATGAACATAGATGCAATTATTTGGCATTGAAAGATGTTGAATGTGAAAAATTACAGAAACACTAAAAATGTACTTATATGTGTATTTATATATACACGTAAGAAGATACTTATACGTGTATATGTATATTTATATACACGAAAGAGAGGGGGAAAATATTATACATAAAAGGAGTTCATTGATTCAAACATTATGCTTTCATCAAACAAAGTACACTAAAATAACCCTAATTAAACCTAAGACACTCCCTCTTCTATCTTCTTATCTTTCTTTAGCACTAAGGTGCACTCTTTGTTTACATCCACTGTCACTAAAATCATTGCATCTCACTCACATTGTCTTATAGCTTTGGTGAACAACCGGACTTTTCTTTTTGCAGTTTTGACTTTTTCTCATGTTCTTTTATTTTGGTCCCATCACTTTTTACACATTTCTTGACAATAGCTAAATGCACCATCTTCAAATCAAGGTTCGCCAGTTCGCGTTCATCTACCGACATTGAATGCAAAATGATCTTCAATCAAAGGCTGGTTAGCATGTCTGTCGCTAAATTTCCTTCCTTGGGGACAAATTCTGCTTCAAAATAGGGCAGTTGCCATAGGATGAGAAATACTTTGTTGCAAAAATAGAAAAGAACATTAATATTTTTTTTAAAAAAAAGTTAAACCAATTTGAAAAAAATAAACCAATACAATTTGCATACCAGTACAAATCGTAATTGGTAACAGGTATTAGTCTTTTTCTCTGGAAGACATCGACTGCATTTTTGCAGTTCTGTAATATCTTTAATCCTATTTTAGGTTTTACTACAAGAAATTCAAACCTTTATATACTGATGAAACCTCCGCTTCTTTCGGGTTAGAAGATAGCAAGGTTGCATCATCCTCCAGTTTCAATAGGGATGTAATTCACCTATCAAGAGTCTTCATATTTTTTGTTCCCTCACTCAGAATTCTAAAAAATGCCTTCTTTTGCAGTTGTCCATAGGCTCAAAATAATAGAAATAAGCCAGCCCCAACCTACAGGTCATGTATAAACCCTGCATCTAATCTGAGTATTTCCATTATGGAAGTTGGCCGCTTGAAAGATTGTAACGAACACAGCAGATTCCCGTCCTTAACTTATCAATCCCAGAAGAATTATAATTAGCCTTATTTAACGTTGACGTATCAATAACCTCAACATGTAGGAAGTGAAAATAAGAAAATAATTTCTTTCGGTGATCTGTTGATGCTGCCTTAAGTACATTGTCCATGGCATCTTTGGGGGTTATAACTTGGATGTAAATATTGCTGGAAAAAACTCTTGTAGTGTTGTTCAAAAACGTCACCAAGTTATAACCCAAAGATAACAAGGAAGTAGATAACCCCTGAAGATGTGATGGACAACGTACTGAAGGCAACATCAATGGATGACCTGAAGCAATTATTTTCTTAAGTTGAGCTTATCGATGCGCCAACGATAACTAAGACTAATTATAATTCTTCTTGGTTAAGGGACGGGAATCTGTAGTGGTCGTTGCAATTATTCAAGCGGTCAACTTATTTAATGAAAATACTCAGATCAGATGCAGGGTTTAGACATGACTTGGACGTTGGGGTTGACTTATTTCTACTGTTTGGAACCGATGGACAGTGGCAAAAGAAACATTTTTTGAAATATTGAGTAAGAGAACATGAAATATGAAGACTATTGATAGGAGAATTACTTCCACCTTGTTGACTTGGCTTATCAGGAATCCGTGTAAACGGGTGAATGATACTGTAAATTTTTTATAAAATTCAGATGTCATGATCATAATCGAAATTAGCCTCAACTTTAATAAGAAAAACTAATGGAACTCAAACATCTTCTCCATGCATGTTACTCAAACCAATCATTTTCTGTACTTTTGGTTTCAAATGATTTTGTTTGATAAGAATCTAAAAACAATGTTTTAGCTAATAAATTATCCCTAATAGAAAGGTCTAATAGTGTGGATCAAAATGAAATTTACAAATATCTCAACTACAATGTTCAGATATACTTTTAATAGTATATGCTCTTAACTAATTTATGCAAAATAGTAAGAATGATTTAAATGGAGAACAATCCTCAGATGCCACTTAAGATTATCATAATGGAGATTATGTACTAACATGCATGTGTGTGTGCGTGCGCGTGTCTATATATGTATATTTTATAATCAGAAACACGGATGAACAAAGACAGTAAAATAATTAACCAAGTAGATCTACAATATTCTTGAATAAAAGATTAACAGACGGCAAAATAATAAATCAAGTAGATCCACAGTAATCTTGCATAAAAATTAGAGAAATGTGTGTGTATATACAGACATATATATATATATATATATATATTTATCTTATATTAGACACATAGATGGACGGACGGGAAAATAATAAATCTTGTAGATCCACAATACTCTTGTGTTGTGTGTGTGTGTATATATATCTTTGTCTATCTTATAATAGAAACATATAAACATAGATGTGATTATTTAGCATTTGAAGATGTTGAATGAGAGAAAATGACATAATGACATAAATGCACTTATATGTGTATTTATATACACAAGGAGATAGAAACATAGATGAACGAACTGCAAAATAATAAGCCAAATATATCCACAATATTCCCTCATAAAAATGAGAGAATTGTGTGTATGGAATTTATAGTCTGTCTAGAGTAACTAATTGAATTTTCAAGTATTCTAGACTGAGATCCATCTTTAATAGAGACAACCCTATTTTTTAATCTACGTTTCAAATAAAAGTTATATAATGATATGGGTTTCAAAGATTTACAACCATTGAGAGCACATTTCGTACAGAGCAACTTTGTCAACGAATCAACATCTAAAAATCTGGGATGACATTGCATAAGTTTGAGATAGGAGCGACTAAATGATTCTATGTATATCTTATAATAGAAACATATATGAACATAGATGCGATTATTTGGCATTTAAAGATATTGAATGACAAAAATGACTTAAACACTAAAAATGTACTTATATGTGTATTTATATATACACATAAGAAGATACTTATACGTGTATATGTATATTTATAGACACAGGAAAGAGAGGGGAAAAAGATTATACATAAAAGGAGTTCATTGATTTAAAAATTATGCTTTCATCAAACAAAGTACACTAACATAACCCTAATTAAACATAAGACCCTCCCTCTTCTATCTTCTTATCTTTCTTGAGCACTAAGATGCACTCTCTATTTACATCCATTGTCCCTAAAATCATTGCATCTCACTCACATTGTCTTACAGCTTTGGTGAACAACCGGACTTTTTTTAGCAGTTTTGACTTTTTCCTCAATTTCATTGATTTTGGTCCCATCACTTTTTACACATTTCTTGATAGTAGCTGAATGCACCATCTTCAAATGACAATTAATGTAGTATGATCTTCAATCTAAGGCTGGTTAGCATGTCTGTCGCCAAATTTCCTTCCTTGGGAAAAATTCTACTTCAAAATAGGGCAGCTGCCACAGGATGAGAAATACTTTGCTCCAAAAATGGAAAAAAACATTAAAATATTTTTTTAAAAAAAGTTAAAATAATTTGAAAAAAATAAACCAATACAATTTGCATACCAATACAAATCGTAATTGGTAATAGGTATCGGCCTTTTTCCTTTAAAACATCGATTGCATTTTTACAGTCCACTAACATCTTTAATCTTAATCCAAGTTTTATTACAACATATTAAAGCCCTTCATATACTGATAAAACCTTCATTCCTTTCGGGTTAGAAGCCTGCAAGGTTGTATTATCCTCTAGTTACAATAGGGAAGTAATTCCCCTATCAATAGTCTTAATATGTTTTGTTCTCTCACTTAGAATACTAAAAAATGTCTTCTTTTGCAGCTGCCCATCAACTCCAAATAGATCCAACCTCCAAGTCATGTCTAAACCTTGCATCTGATCTGAATATTTTTATTATGGAAATTAGTCGTTTGAAAGATTACAATGGCCGCATCAGATTCCCGTCCTTAACTTATTAAGCCCAGAAGAATTATAGTTAGTCTTAATTACCATTGACACATCAATAACCTCAACATGTAGAAAGTGAAAATAATTTCTTCCGGTCATCCGTTGATGCTGCCTTCAGTACGTTGTCCATCACATATTCATGGGTTATTCACTTCCTTGTTATCTTTGCGTCAACATCACTAAGTTATGACCCAAAGATAAAAAGGAAGTAAATAACCCACGAAGATGTTATGGATAACGTACTAAAGACAGCATCAACGGATAACCTAAAGCAATTGTTTTCTTAGGTTGAGGTCATTGATGCGCAAATGGTAACTAAGGCTAATTATATTTCTTTTGGGTTTAGGGATGGGAATCTCCTAACATCGTTTCTTTCAAGCGGCCAACTTCCATTATAAAAATATTTAGATTAGATACATGGTTTAGACATAACTTTGAGGTTGGGCTGGCTCATTTCTACTGATCGAAGTCGACGGACAGCTGCAATAGAAGACATTTTCTTAAATTTTGAGTAAGAGAACAGGAAATATGAACACAATTGATAGGTGAATTTCTTCCACCTTGACGGCTTGGATTATCAGGAATCGGTGTAAACAGGTGAGTTATACTGCAATTTTTTTTAAAAATTCAGATATCATTATCATAATAGAAATTAGCCTTAACTTTAATAGGAAAAACTAATGGGACTCAAACATCTCCCTTCCTGTTATTCAAATCAATAATTTTCTGTACTTTTGGTTTCTATGTGTGACATTTTTATCCAAAAATGATTTTGTTGGATAAAAATCTGAAAATAATGTTTTAGCTAATAAGTTATCCCTAATAGAAAGGTCTAATAGTGTGGATCAAAATGAAATTTACCTATATCTCAACCACAATGTTCAGATATACTCTTAACAGTATATACTCTTAACTCATTTATGCAAAATAGTAATAATGATTTACATGGATAACAATGCTCAAATGCCACTTGAGATGATCATAATGGAGATTATGTACTAATATGCTTGTGTGTGTGCGCCTCTATATATGTATATCTTATAATCAAAAACACGGATGAACAAAGATTGCAAAATAATCAACCAAGTACATCTACAATATTTTTGAATAAAAAATGAACAGACGACAAAATAATAAACCAAGTAGATCCACAGTATTCTTGCATATATATATATATAAGGACTACGTGACTCTTATATGTGATCAACAATGTCCACATGCATTCGGAATCATCTCAAAACTTCAATTGATCAAATCCTTGTTCAGACCCTTGATGGCTTTTCCTGAATATTCAAGCACCATCTTTTGACGAACATTTGCATAGTTGGTGTAGAATTTCATGCTCACTCTGAGACTTCAATTACATGATCAATAACAAGAATATAACTCAAATAATACAACTCAATCATGTTTAGTTTTGACACCGAAGATTGCCAATTACAAAAATATACGTCACATTCTTATCTTTCTTGAGCACTAAGATGCACTATCTGTTTACATCCATTGTCACTAAAATCATTGAATCTCACTCACATTGTCTTACAGCTTTGGTGAACAACCGGACTTTTTTTAGCAGCTTTGACTTTTTTTTCAAGTTTTTTTATTTTGGTCCCAGCACTTTTTACACATTTCTTGGCAGTAGTTGAATGCACAATCTTCAAATCAAGGTTTGCCAGATCAAGTTTTTCTACCGACAATGAATGCAAAATGATCTTCAAACAAAGGCTGGCTAGCATTTCTACCACCAAATTTCCTTCCCAGGGGACAAATTCTACTTTAAAATAGGGCAGCTGTTATAGGATGAGAAATACATTGTTGCAAAAATAGAAAAGAACACTAATATTATTTTTTATAAAATGTTAAATTAATTTGAAATAAATAAACCAGTACAATTTGCATACCAGTACAAATCGTAATTGGTAACAAGTATCAGGTTTTTGCTCTGAAAGACATCGACTGCATTTTTACAGTCTAATAACATAATTAATCTTATTCCAGGTTTTACTACAACAGATTGAAGCCCTTCATATACAGATGAAACCTCTGTTCCATCCGGGTTAGAAGCCAGCAAGGTTGCATCAACCTCTGGTTTCAATAGGAAAGTAATTCCCCTATCAATAGTCTTCATATTTCTTGTTCCCTCACTCAAAATTCTAAAAAAATGCATTCTTTTACAACTGTCCATCAGCTCCAAACAGTATAAATGAGTCAGCCCTAACCTCCAAGTCATGTCTAAACCCTGCATCTGATCAAAGTACTTTCATTATGGAAGTTGGTTGCTTAAAAGACTGCAACGGCCACATCAAATTCTCGTCCTTAACTTATCAAGCCTAGAAGAATTATAATTAACCTTAGTTACCATTGACGCATTAATAACCTCAACCTGCAGGAAGTGAAAATAAGAAAATAATTTATTCCGGTGATCCGTTGATATTGCCTTCAGTACGTTGTCCATCACATCTTCTGGGGTTATCCATTTCCTTGCTATCTTTGGGTTATAACTTGGATATAAATATTGATCAAAAAAACTCTTGTAGTGTTGTTCAAGAAATGTCACCGAGTTAAAACCCAAAGATTGCAAAGAAGTGATGTGATGGATAACGTACTAAACATAGCATCAACGAATGACCTGAAGAAATTATTTTCTGAGGTTGAGGTTATTGATGCGTCAACGGTAACTAAGACTAATTATAATTCTTCTAGCTTAAGGGATGGGAATCTGTTATGGCTGTTGCAATATTTCAAGTGGCCAACTTTTATAATGGAAATACTTAGATAAGATGTAGGGTTTAGACATGGCTTGGAGATTAGGGCTGGCTCATTTTTACTATTTGGAACCATTGGACAGCTGCAAAAGAAGAATTTTTTTAGAATTCTGAGTGAGAGAACAAGAAATATGAAGACTATTGATAGGGGAATTAATTCCACCTTGATGGCTTGGATTATTAAGAATCGGTGTAAACGAGTGAATGATACTGCAAAAATTTTATAAAATTCAGATGTCATGATCATAATAGAAATTAGCCTCAACTTTAGTAAGAAAAACTAATGGAACTCAAACATCTTCTCCATGCCTGTTACTCAAACCAATCATGTTATGTGCTTTTGGTTTCTGTGTGTATATATATATATCTTATAACAAAAAACACAAATGAACATAGACAGCAAAATAATCAACTTAGTAGATCTATAATATTCTTGCATAAAAGATGAACAGACGGCAAAATAATAAACCAAATAGATCCACAGTATTCTTGCATAAAAATGAGAGAAATGTGTGCGTATATACATAAATATATATATATATATATATTTATATATATCTTATAATAGAAACATAGATCGATGGACGGCGAAATAATAAACCAAGTAGATCCACAATATTCTTGCATTGTGTGTGTGTATATATATATATGTATATCTTATAATAGAAACATATGAACATAGATGTGATTATTTATCATTTAAAGATGTTGAATGAGAGAAATGATAGAATGACATAAATGTCATGCTTCGATTTCTAACACTCGGTTAAGAGCAAAGGAAATGGGGGTGAACAGTGAAAGTCCCACCCGGTTCACAATCATGAATTGCTCAATTCCAGAACTCAACTTCCTGTGTGTTTGGAATTTCAGAGTGATACTTAGTCCTTTGGAAAAAGGATCCAAAAATACTCCATTTCAAAAAAAATCACGCTAAATTCCAATTTAAAACAGATGAATTATGCCTGATTGAAATTTGGGCCAATTCTGGAGCATGCTCATCGTAATTGCAAGGTCGACTATGCCCATTAAACCTGTCACACCCCAAATTTTTGAAGAGAAATCCAGGATGTGAAAAACAAATAAAATAAAAATAAGAGATAAGAGAATTCTAAAGTTCCAAATAGTCCTTTAATTACATAAAGTCCTATACAACATTCTATTACTTTGGAAGATAATATTAAATACATTTCTTCCATACAATTCTCAAAATAATATAAGTCTATCTCACAACCTACAACAGAAAATAATATTAATGGTCTCACATTGCTACCACTTCAATCGGTACTACTAAGTCCCGTAATTGTCCCCGTGTCAGCGTCCTAACCTGCAAAGTCTAGAAGGGGGTGAGCTCAAAGCTCAACAAGGATATGCTGAACAATCTTTCATTACTTCAACAAGTTAACTTTTGCATCATAATCTCAAAATAATTTAAATAAATATATTTGAATAAATAATACAACCAAATATAACAATTTCATCACATCGCATTTAACATTAATAAATTTAAATGCACGAAAATATAAGCAATTACACATAAACATTCGCACTTCGTACGCATAAAATGACAAATTTTCAATACACCAATTATCAACAAGTACACATTTAATTGCACAAAATAATATCAAACATGCGTGTACACATCAACAGATGGTGCACATAAATTAATACAACAATTACATTGCACCATCAATAACACGTAAAAATCCACAGCACAACCACATTTAACATTCACAATTTAAATTGCACAACATAAATTTAAATAAAGCAATTTAAATCATTAAATCCATAATCATTAATATATATATATATATATATATTTATTTATTTATATTTATATATATCTTATAATAGAAACATAGATCAATGGATGGTGAAATAATAAACCAAGTAGATCCATAATATTCTTGCATTGTGTGTGTGTGTGTGTATATATATATGTATATCTTATAATATAAACATATGAACATAGATATGATTATTTAGCATTTAAAGATGTTGAATGAGAGAAATGACATAATGACATAAATGTCACGCCCCGATTTCTGACACTCGATTAAGAGCGAAGGAAATGGGGGTGAACAGTGAAAGTCCCACCTGGTTCACACTCATGAATTGCTCAATTCTAGAGTGAGATCCATAATTTACAGACAGAACCTTGTTTTCTAGTCTAGGTTTCTAATAAAAGTTATATAATGATATGGGTTTAAGAGATTTACAACTATTGAGAAGCACATTTCGTGCAGAGCAACTCTGTCAACGAATCAACATCCAAAAATTTGGGATGACATTGCATAAGTTTGAAACAGGAGCGACTGAATGATTCTTATGTATATCTTATAAACATATATGAACATAGATGCGATTATTTGGCATTTAAAGATGTTGAATGAGAAAAATGCCAGAAACACTAAAAAGTAATTATGTGTGTATTTATATATATACATAAGAAGATACTTATATGTGTATATGTATATTTATATACACAGAAAATAGAGGAAAAAAAGATTATACATAAAAGAAGTTCATTGATTACATTCTGCTTTCATCAAACAAAGTATACTAACATAACCCTAATTAAACCTAACACCCTCCCTCTTCTATCTTTTTATCTTTCCTAAGCACTAAGATGCCCTTTCTGTTTACATCCATTGTCACTAAAATCATTACATCTCACTCACATTGCTTACAGCTTTAGTGAACAACCGGACTTTTTTTAGCAGCTTTGACTTTTTTCTTAAGTTATTTGATTTTGGGCCCATCACTTTTTACACATTTCTTGGCAGTAGCTGGATGCATCATCTTCAAATCAAGGTTCACCAGTTCAAGTTCATCTACTGACAATGAATGCAGAATAATCTTCAATCCAAGGCTGGTTAGCATGTCTGCTACCAAATTTCTTTCCCTGGGGACAAATTCTACTTCAAAATAGGGCAACTGCCATAGGATAAGAAATACTTTGCTGCAAAAATAGAAAAAAATGTTAATATATTTTTTAAAAAAAATTTAAATCAATTTGAAATAAATAAACCAGTACAATTTGCATACCACTACAAATTGTAATTGGTAACAAGTATCGGCCTTTTTCTCTCGAAACATCGACTGCATTTTTGCAGTTCAGTAACATCTTTAATCTTATTCTAGGTTTTACTACAACAAATTGAAGCCCTTCATATACAGATAAAACCTTCGCTCCTTTCAAGTTATAAGCCAGCAAAGATGCATCATCCTCTAATTGCAATAGGGAAGTAATTCCCCTATTAATAGTCTTAATATTTTTTGTTCTCTCACTTAGAATGCTAAAAAATGCCTTCTTCTGCAGCTGTCCATTGGCTCCAAATAGTAGAAATGAGCCAGCCCCAACCTCCAAGTCATGTCTAAACCCTGTATCTAATCATAGTATTTCTATTATGGAAGTTAGTCGTTTGAAATATTGTAACGACCATATCAGATTCCCGTCCTTAACTTATTAAGCCTAGAAGAATTATACTTAGTCTTAGTTAACTATTGATGTATCAATAACCTCAACCTGCAGGAAATGAAAAAAGAAAATAATTTCTTCCGGTCATCCGCTGATGCTGCCTTCTGTACATTGTACATCACATATTCAGGGGTTATCCACTTCCTTGTTATCTTTGGGTCAACGTCACCAAGTTATGACCCAAAGATAGCAAGGAAGTGAATAACCCCCGAAGATGTGTTGGACAACGTACTGAAAGTAGAATCAATGAATAACCTGAAGAATTTTTTTTCTTAGGTTGAGGTTATTGATGCGTGAACGGTAACTAACACTAATTATAATTTTTCTGGGTTTAGGGATGGGAATCTACTGTGGTTGTTTCTTTCAAGCGGCCAACTTCCATTATAGAAATACTCAGATTAGATACATGGTTTAGACATGACTTTGAGGTTGGGGCTGTCTCATTTCTACTGTTCGGAGTCGATGGACAACTGTAATAGAAGACGTTTTCTTGAATTTTGAGTAAGAGATCAGAAAATATGAACACAATTGATAGGTGAATTACTTCCACCTTGACGGCTTGGATTATCAAGAATCGGTGTAAACGGGTGAGATATACTACAATTTGTTTTTAAAATTTAGATATCATGATTATAATAGAAATTAGCCTTAAATTTAATAAGAAAAACTAATGGGACTCAAACATCTCCCTGCCTGTTACTCAAATTAATCATTTTATGTACTTTTGGTTTCTGTGTGTGGCATTTTTACCCAAAAATGATTTTGTTGGATAAAAATTAGAAAATAATATTTTAGCTAATAAGTTATCCCTAATAGAAAGGTCTAATAGTGTGGATCAAAATGAAATTTACCGATATCTCATCCAAAATGTTCAGATATACTCTTAACAGTATATACTCTTAATAATTTATGCAAAATAGTAATAATGATATACATGGATAACAATGCTCAAATGTCACTTGAGATGATCATAATGGAGATTATGTACTAAAATGCACGTGTGTGTGTGCGCACAAACCAAGTAGATTCACAATATTCTTGCATAAAAATTAGAGAAATGTGTGTGTACACACACACACACACACACACACACACACACACACATATATATATATATATATATCTTATGATAGAAACATATGAACATAGATGTGATTATTTAGCATTTAAAGATGTTGAATTAGAGAAATAACATAATGAAATAAATGTACTTATATGTGTATCTATATACACAAGGAGATAGAAACATAGATGAACGGACTGCAAAATAATAAACCAAATATATGCACAATATTCCCGCGTAAAAATGAGAGAAATGTGTGTATGGAATTTATAGTCTGTCCAAAGTAACTAATTTAATCTCCAAGTATTCTAGAGTGAGATCCATATTTTACAGAGAGAACATTGTTTTTTAAACTAGGTTTCTAATTAAAGTTATATAATGATATGGGTTTAAGAGATTTACAACCATTGAGAAGCACATTTCGTGTAGAGCAACTCTGTCAATGAATCAACATCCAAAAATTTGGGATAACATTGCATAAGTTTGAGACAGGAGCGACTAAATGATTATCATGTATATCTTATAAAAGAAACATATATAAACATAGATGTGATTATTTGACATTTAAAGATGTTGAATGAGAAAAGTGACAGAAAAACTAAAAATGTACTTATATGTGTATGTTACCCAAGAATTGTCCCTAGAGGGGGGGGTGAATAGGGACAATAGGCAAACAATAAAAAATTTTCGGTTTAGCTCATTTTGATAAAAGTAGGCTTGTTTGGACTTTTGTCAAACACTTGATAAACTTATGTATTCAACAAGTGAGAATGAGAATGTTCAACCCATTATGCACTTAAATGATCAAGTGGATATGACAAATGAAGTGTTCATTAAAGTGCAACGTATCATGCTTGTAGTGTATGAAAATATTGATAGCGCATTTTATCAAACACATGATATGCAAATTGATTAACAAAAGGTAATCAAATAAAAACTCAATCAATTTACAATAAAATCAATTTCGTAACTCAACCAATATACTCCAAGCATACATCCCATCCTCATATGAAGCATTTAAACAACATTCATTAAATAAACAATTATAAAACAAATGCTAGCAAAATAAAGGAGTAAACCTATCAAAAGGGTACTTAAGCAATTACCTATGGATATAATGTAAACAATAAAACTTTCATAGGTAATTAATCAAGCACTTGGAGTGTTACTCATTCATTCATAAAATGGTTCATTGGATAGGGAATGAAATGAGCTAATTGAATATATGTCTATCAATGCTAAATGAAATTAAAGCTCATAGAGATATTTTATTAAACACATAGTGTGCAACTTACTCCAAGCATTCATCCCATTCTCCTGATATGAATTAAAATATATAAAATCATAGCATTCATATATAAAGCATAATGAAATTAAGTATATAAAATACTATTAAGTAAAGGAGTTAAGGGTTAGAGAAATGCAAACCAAGCAACACCATGATATTTACATGGTTTGGCAACTCTGACCTACGTCCATGCCTCAAAAGCTCATCTTGAGGTATCCACTATAGAGCCTTCCTTAAGGGTGAAAAGCAAACCATACAATTGTCAAGTGAATTACTTGGGCTTCCTTGCTTAATGAAAACTTCACTAAGACTTCTTTGCCAAGATTATGACTTGGGCTTCCTTTCTCAATGAACACCTCACCAAGACTTCTTTGCCAAGCTCATGACTTGTGCTTCATTGCCAAGTGTATTACTTGGTCTTCCTCTCAAAGGTAGATAAGTAGTTTGATTACAATGAAAAATATTCCTCAATGGATAGATATACAAATGATAGATCACATACCTAGAGTTACAATTGATGAATCAATATGAAAGCTCAACTCTAGAATGATGAATAACCACAAGAATGAAGAATTAAGATCATGTGTGATTTTTACCTCTATAGAATATGAAATCTAAGCATAGAGGTGAAATCTACCAACAAGATATTATCATAAAGGGTTATGGTAGACTCTCTTACATGTAAAATACATATACAAGGTGTATTTATAGCCCCTTTAAGATGACCGTTTTATAGTTGTTGGAAGCATTAAATGCACCAAAAAAGCTGTTAGATTCAAATCTAGCATGTTTGAGGTGACTCAAAGTGAGTTTGAGGCGCCTCATAAACTTTGAGGTGGCTCAAAATGTAGTTTGAGGCGCTTCAAAATTTTTGAGGTGGCTTCAAGTGAGTTTGAGCTAGGCACCTCAAAAAGCCTTCTCAAATGCTCTATTTTCTTCTGTGACTTTGAGGTGGCTCAAACTCAAGTTTGAGGTGCCTCAAAGTCCTATAACTTTTAAATAGTCAGATTTCAAAGCAAAGGTTAGGACTTATGAGTATGTATGGTCTTAGGATGTCAATATGTAAAGATCAAGACCTTTTTCATAAATTTTAGTGACCAAAAAATGATATGAATGTGAATGCATGATCCTATCATAGAAATGAGTTCTTCAAAAGATGTGACATGCTTAAACTAACTCAAGTCAATAAATCCCTTATAAATCAATTTAATCCAAGTCTTATTGCTCTAATTCCTAGAGGTCGTTCTAAATAATATAAGTGAAATATATAGTCCTAGTTATGACTTAATAATTGAGTTCTTCCAAAACTTATGAAAGCTTGAACTAACTCAACCTTAGTAAAGGCCTCCTGATGTTATAAATGAAGTTTATGGCCTATTGCTTATGCTCTAAAGACTTATGAATGATGTGAATGATATGCATTGATCTTAGAGATTTCATGAGAGTACATCAAAGTAACTAATAAATACAAGCACTCACCCAAGACTAGCCTACCCAAGTCTTTTGATCTTCAAATCTTTAAGCTTCATCATATGGCTTGAATTTGCTTCAACTTCGCCATTGATCCTGATTATTGATATTTGTGTTCTTTGATCATGTGGCTTCATATATCTTCTTTTAAGTCCCTTTGAATTCCAAAGCTTTAAACATACTTGAGATAATTTGATACCTTGTAAAATGAACACTCAAGTAAACTTATTAGATACATTACAATAGATTGTTATTATCAAAATCACCCAATTAACTTTTGGTTGAAACCTTGAGGTCAACAGTGTATTTATATATACACATATGAAGATACTTATATGTGTATATATATATTTATATTTATATACATAGGAAAGAGAGGGGAAAAATTATACATAAAAGAGTTTATTGATTCAAACATTCTGCTTTCATCAAACAAAGCACATTAAAATAACCTTAATTAAACCTAAGACCCTCCCTCTTCTATCTTCTTATCGTTCTTGAGCACTAAGATGCACTATCTATTTACATCCATTGTCATTAAAATCATTACATCTCACTCACATTGTCTTACAGCTTTGGTGAACAACCGGACTTTTTTTTATCTCACACATAAAACATAAGGGATACTTACAACTGATAGCAACAAACATAGAATACAAGGATAAAAGAAAAAGAATTCTAAATACTTGAAGGAAAATCTATCTGAAATAGATAATAATGTTAATATACAAAATGCGAGTCCAAACTATACAACTTGGAAGTCCCGTAACTCAAAGACCCCTTAACCAAAATTTATAACAGTAAAAACTTTATGAAAGGATCTAAGTTCCTACACGAAGTCCGTTAAGGAATAGATGACTGCCACGCTCTATGAACTGCACGCTCTAACCTCGAGGTGGAAATTGCCTGGGACCTGAAATATCAACAAAGTGGGTTAAACCCACACGCAAGTTCCCTCTACTACAACCCAATCAGAGAACAGATAAATATACTCTTTATATGAGGACAATAAATAAATAAATAAATATATATATATATATATATAAACATACAGACATAACTTCTCTCACTTATCATACGGTACCAGATTGGGACCATCATATATCCAGTACCAACTAATATGTTATTACAAAATATAGATCATGTTTTACTAAGCTTCATCCAAAGGCAATCCATACATGCCCGAACCCTTAGTAAGTACATATCCTATTACTATTAGACAATCCTGACACGCCTCCCTTATCTACATATTACATACCTAGTATTTGACAATCTTGACATATCTCTCTTATATATATTGATCGGTGTTGAATGTTACGCATCAAGCCTCTTAATTTGCATAGTTTATTCTCTTAGTGATAGTTTATTTGTGATTTTACTCTATTTTTGTGTTTTCTGTCTTTTCAGGGCCTTAATGATTATTTCAGATAAAATCATAATTTTGGGCTTTTAAAGATGATATCCAAGAAGGTTATATGAAGTCTAAATCTAATGGATCCATTCAACTCCATATTTCAACTCAAATCAGCCCAAGGAAGAGGTCCAAGAAATTATAACTGCTTAAGGAGATTATGGGCCTGAAGCCCAATTTTGTGCATAATCTAATTTTAATCCCGTTTTGGAAAATGGCCCAAAAGTCTTATTTTTGAGTGTTAATTCGATTTGATGTAGGCATGGGTTGAACAAAATTCAATTCTAGAGATATATGTATTTCACAGAAATTTCGTGAATCACACTAATTCAAGGTCAAACTTGGATTTCAATTCAAAAAAAATATTCTGGCAGATTTTCTCCTAAACACTTTCCTATTTTATTTTACTTGGAGAACACCCTAGAGGACCTCTATATAAGAGAAAGAGATGAGTAAGGTTGAGATGAGAAAAAGAAGTGAAGGTTATAGCAGAGAAGACAGAGACAATCTGAGTTTTATTTATTTTATTTCATTATGTCTTTTATTATTTTGTTATCTTCTTCTTCTATCATGTGTAACTAAACTCCTTAACTAGGGTTGAGGAGGAAACCTCTATTAATGAAGTGAAGTTCTTTTTTTCATTAATTGATTCTCATGTGTATGATTTAAATGCTTATGATTTTCACTTCTTATGATTAATTATTTTATAGTTCTTTCACCATCTATATCATGTATATGTGGTAGTTAGAAAGTATTATAATTAATCTAAGCTTGAGTTTGTATTTCTTAAAAATGATAATCTTTGATCTTATGTTTTTCATTAAATTGGATTCATAAGATGCTTAAAATTTTACACTAGTGAAGCGAAGAAAAATCTACCTTTTAAATATATTTTTCATAAGTGTTTTGTTGTTAAATCTTGAGTAAGCAATAGATTGATTTCTTGATTACTACTCTAAATTTGGGGATTAATAAATGAATATTAGAAATTTCATGGATTTAATGGTGGTGAAATCTGATACCTTAGTTATTTTCTATAATTGATTTCAATAGTATTATTTTGCATGTTAGTTTAATTTCTCTCAAATCAACCAACTTTTGTTTAAACTAGATTAGTTTTAAATTAATTTGAATTCGTGTTAGTTTTTCTTCTCAAAGCATTCCCTTGGGTTCGACCTCGTTCTTGCCGATCTATACTTCAATAGATTCGTACACTTGCGAGTTATTTTACATTTTTAAAACAATATCATATATATATATATATATATATATATATATATATAAACCTTATTATGTAACTGGCAATCCTCAGATGCCTCCGTCATTAACCTAAACTACCCTATTGGCAATCCTGACATGCCTCCTGGAAATCCTCACATGCCACCTTAATTAACCTTAACTACCCTATTAACAATCCTGACATGCCTCCTGACAATCCTCACATGGATCCCTTATTAACCTTAACTATCCTATTGACAATCCTGACATGCCTCCCTGCAATTCTCACATACCTCCCTAATTAACCTTGAATACCTTATTAGGTATTAGCAATCCATGTATGTTTCCCTTATAACCTATTAAATATCTTATTAGGTATTGACAATCCATACATGCCTCTTGGCAATCCTCACATGCCTCCTATTTTCCTTTTAATAAAAAATTAATCATACTTAAAAGCATGCTAATTACCATAGTGAAAATCCTATCGTCGCATGAATTAAATAAACAACTTTATCCAAATTTAACTTTGTTCCGATCAATTGAAAGCTCTCCTCGCGTAGATCAACCTTTCCTTCTCTGGCGTCTTCCAATTCACGCTCTAAGTCCTTTGAATCTAAAAGAGAAGAAGAAGAGAAGTGTAGATAGAGAGGGGTTTTCTTGGTCGACTGCTATAGCCCTAGCCTTGCCAAATTACCAGAATGCCCCTAGTCAGCCAACGTACCTTCCCGGCCTCTGTTTTCAATTTCAGAAACTCCTACAGACCCGAACACGATCCCTTACCTCTTCTAATATTTTCAATAATCTAATCTCAAAAATAAATATTTTTTGAAAAATATCCGATTTCCTAGGCCTACTCGACCAGCATCCCGGACCCCACTGACACGAAAATATCAAATTGTACCAAACGCTCCCAAAACTCCCCCAGACTCTCATACATGTCCCCAAACGTGTATTTCACATTTAAAAATGTATATAATCATTTAAATCACTTATATGACAATAAATGAAAATAAAAAAAAACTGGCCAAAGATGGTCATGGTCTTTACATGTCATTTTCATAACTCTATCTATGTAAGTTAATCATAAGAATCCAAGAATTTCATGAGATTTATTTAGGTGAAAGTACTTAATGCCAATGAATATTTTATTTTCGCCATATTTCTAAGTGCAAGTGATTTTCATGATTTATCATAATCATTTTTCTAACATATTGTGGGTGGAGTTTTTACAGTTTGATCTTGGT
Source organism: Cornus controversa (assembly GCA_026545225.1). NCBI lineage: Eukaryota > Viridiplantae > Streptophyta > Magnoliopsida > Cornales > Cornaceae > Cornus > Cornus controversa. Next base: position 45,208,885 of record CM048845.1, read on the forward strand.
GGGATATGACTTGATTGTGTTAAGATTGAAACTTACCTCACTTACATTATTTCTTAACAATTATAGGAACTGTTGTACTTCGGACTCTTTAATGAATATAAAAGAATCTACCTTTCATATATATATGTATATGTATATATATATAAAAGAAGCTTGGGATTTCTTTGTTGTGTTATTACTAACAAATTCACATTAATGAATTCTCAGTTTTCATTGAAAGGGATTGTTTTTGTTGATTGTCTTATGTCCAAATTGTGAATATAAATATGTGGTCAGTGTGTATGTTGCAGGTATGGTATGGATTTGTTAGAATTTGGTTTGGTCTAAGAATAAGTTAAGAAAAGTGATTTGATGGAATTGGAAAGAACTGATGCTACGTTTGGTACACAAGAATGGAATGGAATGCAACTGGAAATGAAATGAGAATGTGAATGGAATGAAATGGTCATTCTCATTCTATTGTTTGGTTGCAAATATGAAATGAAGTATGAATGAAATGAATTTTAAATCAAATTCTCCAAAGTACCCCTCTTAGTGACAAATAAATTAAACTAACAAATGTGTGGTGATGGAGGAAAGTGGCGATGTGGAGGTGGAAGTGGTGACAACGGTGTGGTGATGGAGGAAGGTGGCGATGTGGAGGTGGTGGAGTGGTGTGGTGGGGGTGGAGGTGGTGGTATTGTGGTGGAGGAAGATGGCGATGTGGAAATGGTAGAGGAAGGTGGTGGTGGTGTTGTGGGGGTGGCAGTGGAGGTGGTGGTAGAGGAAGGTGGCAGTGGAGGTGGTGGCGATGCGATGTGGTGACGGGGGTGGTGGTGGTGGTGGAGGAAGGTGGCAATATGGAAGCGGTGGTGTGATGGAGTAGGAAGGTGGCAATGTGGAGGCGGCGGTGGTGGTCGAGCTGGTGGTAGTGGTTGTGGAAGAGCTGCTAAGGTGGTGGTGGTGGTGAAGGTGAAGGTGAAGGTGAAGGTGAAGGGTTTTTAGGTAATATGATTTTTTTATAGTCTTACTAGGAATAGAATATCCATTCCATAGATTAAATATGAAATGGATTTTTATTCTAAAGAAATGGCCATTTTCACTTTAAAATCCATACCAAACAAAGAAATGGTTGAAATGGGTATTCTATTCCATTTCATTCCTGCATACCAAATGCAACATGAGAGTGATTGGTGGGATTTAGATGCAACTTGAATGATGTTGATGATGAATGAAAAAAAAAAAGTGATTTAGGCAGAGTGTAAAAAATAATAATTGTTCTTTTAAATATTACGGCAGACAAAATTCGCATTAGAGCCAGTTAGATCCGCCATAAAAAGGGTACTCAAAAGTTCCTCAATACACGGCAGTTGGATGTGCACAGTAAAAAAAAAAATTTAACTGGGCTTCCGGCTCGCCATAATTTTTTTTTTTTTTTTTTGGTAGTGGATATGAATTGGTTTTGGTGGAATTCCCCAGTTGTTGTTTGGCCTGCCTGAGTTCTCCCCTCATATCTATGATCTTCATTTTCTTTGGTTCTTTTCTGCTGGATTATATTCATTCCATGTATTTTATTTTTTATCTTGATTGTAAAGCTTATCCAGCTCATTAATCTTTTGTTATTTTTGTATAGGGGAGGTAACAATACTTTTTTCAATTACCTTACCAAAAAAAAAGTAAAAGGCTTATAAAGCCTTGTGTCTCATAGAATTTACCTTACCAAAAAAAAAAGTAATTCTGAGCATTCTTGTAACCCCAATAATTGAATATGTATCAGAGTAGAGTGAGCTTTCTTTACTACTTTAATCAGCTGACACAAACAATTTGAGTTAGGCTCCACTTATAAATTAATCACAACCTGATCATGTAGAAGCTGGTTCAAAGAACTTGCACATCCTACAGTAGTCACAGCACAAGAAAACCAATATTTTGATGATGAACAATTTAACAATCTTCCCAGGAACAAGTTCACCAACTTTGAATAGCCATTTTCCCATAAATAAGCTTGTTCCCCACAAGTGTACCATACATACATCACAATACAGCTTTATCCTATAACATCGATATACAATAACATTTTTGTTAGGGAACTTTTTAAAAATTCAATAAGTTATTTTATTTTATTTGACTTGGTATTTAACTTGGTAACAGTTGGACTAGTAATCGCGATTCGCATTAGGCATGAACGTGTATAAAAATTAGCTCTCCCAGCAGATTACAGTGTGAAAATAGCTTTATCCTATAACATCGATATACAATAACATTTTTTGCCAAATCTATGTATTACAAGATTCCCTTTCCTATGGCTGGGTAGAAGATTTAGTCGAATGATATTTTCACTTGGAACCCATTTCAATCTCCTTGTAGCATATGCAATAACAATTTTTACAAAATCTATGTATAACTGAAAGAAATCAGCGACTAAAGACACGGTGACAGCGGCACCAAAACGCAGTCCCCCCACTTCTGCCTCGAGCAACAGCTATTTCCTCATCAATGTAAAACCAGATGAAGAATGGATCCTTTGTGCTTGGCTCCTTTGCATCTTTTCCTCCAAAATTTATCTCAAAAGGGTTGAAAACTCCAATTTTTATCCGAATGCACTCGAATATGAATGCAAGTATTCTGTTCTTCCATGAAAACCTGCCTTCAAATGTTAAGAATCCAATTGGTCCCAAATAAACCCCATTCTCAATCCTCTTTGCCTGACAATCCAAATCAGGATAAATCAGTCTCTGAAGTTGACCAAGAAACAAAAAGAACTAGTGTTTGTTTCCACATTAGCTCATGCAAGCTATTCATTTTTTCTTCCATTCTTTCTTGTAATGCATTTAACCAATGAAGGGGACAACGTGTGAAATCATAAACAAGATGATTTGAAAAAACAATGCAAAAAGAGAAGGAACAAAAAACAAATAATACGGAACTATATAATTGTTAGCATCACCTGGGTACCTTTGGGACGTGCAATGTATATATACACATGGACACTCTCTCCTTGTAAACCGGTTTTCAAGAATGAATTCTCCCCATGGGTTTGTCAATAATATTCATGGGCATAGTATATATAGTAAGGAGTGAGAATGCAACAGTATTTCAATTTAAGGGCTGAATGACCAAAAAGTGAATGCCAACAGGTTCAAGATGGTTGCGATGGAAATTAAGTTTAGATAAGTGGTTACAGACATTGCAACTTGCATATGCAAGTAAGTTCATGGATGACTAAAAAATACTTCTATACTAATGCCCTTATACTGAAGTTTTATATAACTTACATAAGCAGATCCTAGTCCAATTATTAATTCAGAAATTTTCACTATTAAAGTAATTCCAAAAGTTGCAGATAGCACATTGGGGAAGCTAAAAAAATTTGGCAGTTGAAAGAGAGAAGAACTCTCTTGAACTAATGTGCCAAGGCACTACACTTTCAACAGCACTTTATCCTTTCTAATTTTCTTTTCTTTCTTTATTTCTATAAGGTTCAGTTTGGTTAGATGGAACTATAGTAAAAAGTGAAAGTGAAAGTGAAAGAAAAGTGAGGTAAAGGAAAGAAAATTTTAATTTCCTGCATGCATTTGGTTAGTGTGAAATTTTTTTTTAGAAAAGTTGTGAGAAAATCTTATTTTGTTAGTTTGGATGAGAGGAAAGTGAAAAGAAAGAATTATACTTACCAAAATTACCTTTATGATTTCAAATACTAGAAAAATAAAGGAACTTGTGTTTGACTACAATCATTTTCATACCCCATTGTTTATATTCATTTTAAAATAATTTTTATTTGAAAAAAGCTTCATAATATATATATATATATATATATATATATATATATATATCTTATGCATGACAAGCCGAAGGAATGTTATTGAGAAAAAAATACCAAAACACACATTAGTGCATTAATACTTCTTTCTATATTGGACTTCTAATCTTGTCAATAAACTGGTCTTCGTAAACTTCCTCTAATCTAACATCAATAACCACACTGGAGAAACAATTTTTGCTCCGTGTTTAGACTGAATAAACTGATTCTTAGGAAACAAATTTGTTGCGTGTTTAGCATAAGCTGACGAACATATGAAGAAACAATTAAATTAATAGGAGTATAATAAGAAAATAAAATATAAAAGAGCAACTTTCATGAAAACTTGAAATTTTCCAGTGTTTTATATGGGAAACATTTTGAAAAAAAATAAAAATTTTCTGTTTTACGCTATCCAAACTCTTAAAAAGTTTAAAAAATTTTAGTTTCGTTTCCTTTCCTGCTACTTCCCACGAACCAAACTCACCCAAATTTTTTTTTTTTTTTCCCAAGAACATATATACATAAAGTACTCTATATTTTAGCAGCCACTGGAAGTCCTTCTTCCTAGAAGTTGATTGCAAACATACCCCTGACTTATTTTATCTTATTTTTGGTTCTTTATATCAGGAATTTTTTTTCTTCTTATTGACATCAAATACAAGAAAAAAGAAAATTCATAAGACAAGAATACTTACAGTGGCATCGAACCTTTGAACGGCCGTAATGGGGACGTATCTACCTCCCTTTAATTGATTCTAGAAAGAGTAGAGACATTGAATAAGCATAGACTCTTTATGTGTAGATTATGGATTGAAGTTAAAGAAGCAGAAAAATTAAGGCATAGGATGAAAGAAAAAGTCAGTAACCTGAGCAGTGAAAACAAGCATCCAGGTTTTGCCAGGGGATTTAGATCCCCCAAGTGTCTCAAGAAACCCTGAGGGGTCTAGTTTTGCTTTCTCAATGACAGAGAGGGCAGACAGAACCTCCTCTGCTGCAACCCGTCTGGTTTTCGCAGCAATTTTAAGTAATTTCACACTCTCCTCCACTTCCTGAATAACAATAACCATGTGTACATGACTTGGTTAATACTTAAACCATCTCACAAAGAACACATACAAGTACCAGTACAGGAGTCCACCTAATATTGAGCAATTCCACACCACAATCATCAATCAGGTCACTAAACAAACAACTAGACAACTACACATAAAACGAGTGACAATTTCAATTGATGACACATAATATTGAGTCAATCAATTAAATGAAAAAACAAAACCAATAGCTAGAATTGATATGATAAGAGAAGAGAAGAGAACCCAAAAGTAGCTTAGCAAGGAAGGCATACCTTACCTTATTGGGCTGTTTGGTTTGCTGAAAAAGAAGAGAAGGATCAGTGGTACTGTTTTGAAAGTCTTTCTCATCAAGGGTAGCTCTAATCTTTGTTATATGGTAGAATCTGAGAAGATTGTGGTTTGCGGCCTTGAGAGGAGGGGCCCTTTCAGTGATCTTGAGATTGTGAACAAGGGTTGAAAGGGGGCATTTCGAGGGTTTGAGGAAGGACTGAGATGATGGACTCAAAATCATCCAGGAGGAAGAGGAGGAGGAGAACAAATGTGTGGATGTTGTTAGTGATCCCATTGAATTGAAGGTGTCCTTCCACAGTTGTGTTCATTTCTTTCTTCTTTCCTACACCATCACTCGTTGTGGATTCTTTTACCCAATCATAAGAATCCATTTTAACTACTGTTATTTTTAATTTTACTTTTTTATACCTATATCCATATATATATCTATATCTATATATCTATCTATTGCCACTGGCCCACTGCCACTGCTGGTACTAAAAAAAAAAAAACGCGTGCATTGCGCACGTGAGAAAAAACTCATAGTTAAAAAAGGAAAAAATAGATATTAAGAAATGATTTACTAAATATAATCATGCACAACAAATTTGAAATACTTTAATATTATTATTTTTTCTTAGGGAGTCACTCCTATTTTTTATGACTGCACTCTAATTTTATAATTTTAAAAAAAGTGACACTTCTAACTCTAATATTATAAATAAATAATTATTATTTTTCAATGCCACAACTATCCTCTCAATTTTGGAATGATTTTTTTGACTCTCCTTTATCACCGATTAACATCTTCGGTCTTCCGCTTTCATAACTCCTTCCTTTTTACTTGCTCTTCCGCCTCTCTCAATTCTTTTTCTCTGCTTCTCAGCTTACCATTGTGCTATAATTATGTCCCTTGACAGCATTTTTTTTTGGGTAATTTCAAAGTTGGAAATTTTATTTTTTTAATTTACATTTTTTGGTAATACATTTTAAAGTTGTTCCAACACTATCCATCCCTAAAATAATTTTTTTGGGTAATTTCAAAGTTGGTAATTATATTTTCTTAATTTATAATGATCACCTACTACCTTGTGTGGATGGATCAATGATTTTTTTTTTTTCGTTGTTTTGGGTCGGACTTAAAAGCAGGAAACATGATTTACATGTATAGAAGAAAGTTTGTACGTGTTGATTGACTAGAGAAGGCAAAGCTGGTAAAAAAAATAAAAAAGTTAAAAAAGGTTTCTAGTGAAAAGGGTCGTTATGGTATTATAAAATACGAGATGATACATTAATGATCTTAGAATTTTCTTGTCATTTCCTTTGAAGGAAAATAAAAAATGGAGTGCAACTATGTGAAAGAAGAGTTGCGAATATTGCTTCTCTTTTCTTAAACTACTTTAATACTATTTTGTTATGTTAGACAAAAAATTATTTCCATCTTTAATTTTTTATTTGTTTGCTTGAACTTCATATTTTTCAAATCTTGAGAACTTTTATTGTGCTTAGAATTTTGAAAGTCTATCTAAACTTTGCATATTTTCTTTTTGGATCCTTTTGAAGAATCACTTGAAACTCTCAATGAAAGCATAATTAAAGTAATTTAATAAATCAATTTTATTATGATAATAATAAAATTTTAAACAAAAATAAAATAGTTTATTAAATCAAGTCTGACTATCATAATGAAATAAGACAAGGCAAAAACAATTCAGAGTGATTAATTAAATTAGAATTTGAAAAACAATATATGGTCAATTGATAATAGCACAAGGCGATCACGATATACACTTCATAATCAAACAGAAAGGTGGAAACTCTATCAATCTTGAAAATAGAACTTTAAATTGATATAAGATTTTGGATTCTACATTATAAATTGACATATTAAATGTAAACCAAATATTTCTGGCATGCAATTAGGTTGGGTTTTCTCTCTCTTGGGTAAGCTTGTGTTTGATAGCTTCAAAAACTAAACTACATTGGAAAAGTGAGTTGGTGGCATCTTCAAATTCAATATTATATTAATTTAGAGACAACTCAAATGAGTGGAAAATGTAATAATTAATAACATATTTGTCTTGCTATTTCTTGGTATGCTAAATAAACTACATATCTATTGACCACATACAAATAGTTAAAAGTAATAATTATAATTAATTAAAAAATGAGTGAAAATGTATATAAGAATAAAAAATCTTTAGACTTTTATATTTAGTATATATTCAAATAATTAAAAATAATAATTGTAATTGATTAAAAAAATGAGTGAAAAATGCATATAATAATAAAAAATATTTAGACTTTTATAAGTAGTATATATTCAAATAATTAAAAATAATAATTGCAATTGATACAAAAATGAGTGAAAATTGTATATCAAAATCAAAATCCTTTAGTAGTATAGATATAGATATACATTCTAGATAAAATTATACATTTAAAAAAAAAAAAAGAGAGAAAGTAAGAAAAATCTGGTTAATCAAATATTAGATAATAATGAAATGTTTACCTAACTTCCATTGCAATCCAACGAAAATTCTGAGATTGGACTAACATTTAACAATTTTGAAAATTTCATTATAAAGATTGAACGTCTCGTGTCATAAAAATAATTTAAATCAACTATACAAATTGACAAAGAAATGAAAAACACATCGAGTTCATCTCTTTGCATTGAATGATCAAGAATTGACCATTTGAAAGGGATTAGTGTTTCTCCAAAAGATTATCTTTTCTTTGCCATCAATCGAAGGTCATCATTCTATCGCAACGCCTAATTTGATCAGTCAAGAGTTTCCAAACTCCTCTTCTTTTTCAACAATCTCCAGACATCACTTTTTTTGTTTGTTTAAATCTCAATATTATTTTTCTGTGGAAACTTTTTGTAGTATAATATAATAGTGAGATGTAAAACTTTTGCTAAACCTTTGTGTCTTTTGGGGGGTGTTGTTGAGACTTGAAATCTATATTCAAGTGTTTTATTATTAGGCACAGTGATGATCAAAGGATTGTTGGGTTGAATTCAAATATATCAACAAACAAATATTGGCCTTTCTTGTTCTTCATGTTTTAGTACTTCTCTGACAAGGAGTGATTTTCATGTATTCTTCCTTTGACTAAATCAATTGTTTTTTTTATCTAATCTGAACTGGGCTTCTACTTGTTGCTTTGGTCATTCAAGTTTTTTAGAGTATTCAATTTTGCAATGTCTTTGGAGAAATTAATCGAGTGTTTGATAGAGATAGAGGTAGTGGGACCTCCAACACAGCTGATGGGATCCCACTAACTCTGTGAGACACTATCACTGCTCATTGTTTTGGTTTTCATTTGATTTGTGTAGATGCTCAAAAATTGCTTTGACACAACACAATCAACTTCTTACGTAAACGTGATTGAACTTGTATTTGATTTCGATAGGACAGATGCTTTACTTGCCTTTCTACTTCTTTCACTTTCTAAACAAAAGAAAACATAGAAAAAACCGACGACCCTTTTATCTCTCCTTCTTCCCCTATTTATAGACCTTCCTCTTTATTGTCTTATCTTCCTTGATATTTCAGAGGCCATACCCCCTTTCATCATTGTGTCCATGGGGTTTGCTTTAGGCTTTTTTCGGGTGAGGTTGGTATTTAGTCTTTGGAGCAGGAGGTGGGCTGATGGCCCAACAAGCTGGGCATGTGAGCCTGTTAAGATTAAGCTTATCTTGGTTGATGGCAGCCCACGTCATCCTATTCTGGCGTGCTTGGACTGGGCTTAAAAGTTCAAATATTTGGGTTGGCGCGGTCGTGGCCTACTTTGGAAAAGTGAGACTGGATGAACCTTATGGGCTTAGTGCTTGGGTGGATTTTATGCTGGGATTCACTCTATATTGGCATAATTTGAATATGTAGGGTTAGGCTCATTTTGTGTGGGCTTTATGTCTTAAGGTTTTTACACTTGAGTCCACACTTCGCCCCTAATTTTATTCGAATCCCGGCATTGGCAGGATAGGAAGGAAATTGAAAGGTTGGTCTGATACTCAAACGTCAGGGGTAGCTGGGTTGCAGACATCGAAAGTAGTGTTGTGACGTCTATTTAAAGCGTGATGTGATGGGTGTGTCAGGTTACTTCGCTAGTTAGATCATTTCGGTTGGGGTTCTGGTAGCGCCATTCTAAGGTTATTTTTAATCTGTGTTTGATCCTCTGCACTTTGTCCATAGTTTTTTGGTTTAAAATGTGGGAGGGAGAGAGTAAATCTTTGAGAGGAGAGACTAGTAGTACGTCTTGTTCTAGTTCTAACTCAGAAAATGGGGATAGCATAGAGGCTGTGGAAAGGGGTGAAGGGGTTTCTGGGGCACTGGTTTCTAGGGGTGAGGCATCAGGAGAGACTGATTCTGAGGGTGTAGGATGGACTAGGGTTTAGGAGCCTGGGGATTCGGATCCTTCTGACTTTGAGGGTAGGGTAGATACGATTGACTTGGTGAAGTTGTCGAAAGAGAGGGACATTCCTACGGGTTTAACGCTCTGGGTTTATCCCATTTGGTCAAACTTTCGTTCAGGCAAGGGGTGAAGGAAGGTGAGTTACTCCTTTCGGTGGGTTACCTTCTGGCTCTTAGGTTTCCCTTGCATCCATTTTATCACATCGTTTTGAATACGTTAGGGTTAGCGCTATTGCAAGTGAATTTGAACTTTTTTAGGGTTTTGTCTTATCTACTGGTGTTAAATCGGGTGACTTCGTTTTCTAGGAACTTTTAGACATTTATGAAAGATGTTTTTGCACAAAAAATTCATAAAAATTTATATTCACATTTTTTAATCTCATTTATTTTCACTTTCCACAATTTTAAATAACTTTCAACACACTTAAAACAAATTATTTTTTTTATTTTTTTCTTTCCAATTTTTTTAGGAACTCTTAGGCATATTGAATGATGTATTTGTACAAAAAAAGCATAAAAATTTATATACGCATTTTTTAGACTAATTTTATTATCACTTTCCACACTTTTAAAATATTTTCCACACATTTAAATTACTTTTCCACATATTTAAAGTAATTTTCCACACACCTAAAACAAATACTTTTTTATTTTTTTCTTTCCAATTTTTTTAGGAACTTTTAGACATTTATGAAAGATGTTTTTGCACAAAAAATTCATAAAAGTTTATATTCACATTTTTTAATCTCATTTATTTTCACTTTCCACAATTTTAAATAACTTTCCACACACTTAAAACAAATATTTTTTTATTTTTTTAAGAACTCTGAGGCATATTGAAGGATCTATTTTCATAAAAAAATCATAAAATTTTATATTCACATTTTTTAGGCTAATTTTTTTCTCACTTTCCACACTTTTAAAGTACTTTCCATACATTTAAAGTAGTTTTCCACATATTTAAAGTAATTTTCCACACACCTAAAACAAATACTTTTTTATTTTTTTTTCTTTCCAATTTTTTTAGAAATTCTTAGGCATATATGAAAGATGTTTTTGCACAAAAAATTCATAAAAATTTATATTCACATTTTTTAATCTCATTTATTTTCACTTTCCACAATTTTAAATAACTTTCCACACACTTAAAACAAATATTTTTTTATTTTTTTTCTTTTTTATTTTTTAAGAACTCTGAGGCATATTGAAGGATCTATTTTCATAAAAAAATCATAAAATTTTATATTCACATTTTTTAGGCTAATTTTTTTCTCACTTTCCACACTTTTAAAGTATTTTCCACACATTTAAAGTACTTTTCCACACACCTAAAACAAATACTTTTTTATGCTTTTTCTTTTCAATATTTTTAGGAACTCTTTTGCATATATGAAGGATGTTTTTGCATAAATAATTAATAAAAATTTATATTCACTTTTTTAATCTCATTTTTTTTACTTTCCACACTTTTAAAGTATTTTCCACACACTTAAAACAAATAATTTTTTTGATTTTTTTTGTTTCCAATTTTTTTAGGAACTCTTAGGCATATTTGAAGGATGTATTTGCACAAAAAAAATCATAAAAATTATTTTCACATTTTTTAGGCTCATTTTTATGACTTTTCACACTTTTAAAGTACATTCCACACATTTAAAGTATTTTCCACACATTTAAAACAAAGACATTTTTATGTTTTTTATTTCCAATTTTTGTAGGAACTCTTAGAAATAAAGGAAAGATATTTTTTCACAAAACAATTGAAAAAATATATCTTCACATTTTTTAATCTCATTTTTTTTTATTTTCCACACTTTTAAAGTACTTTCCACACACTTAAAACAAATACTTTTTTTCATTTTATTCTTTCCAATTTTTTTATGAACTTTTTGGCATATATGAAGGATGTTTTTGCGCAAAAAATAGATAAAAATTTATATACACATTTTTAGGCTAATTTTTTCTCACTTTCCACACATTTAAATTACTTTCCACACATTTAAAGTACTTTTTTCCACAACCCAAAACAAATACTTTTTTATGTTTTTTCTTTCCAATTTTTTTAGGAACTCTTGGTCATATTTGAATGATGAATTTGCACAAAAAAAATATAAAAATTTGCATTCACATTTTTTAGGCTAATTTGTTTCTCACTTTCCACACATTTAAAATACTTTCCACACATTTAAAATACTTTTCCACACATTTAAAAGTACTTCTCCACACACCTAAAATAAATATTTTTTTATATTTTTTCTTTCCAACTTTTTTAGAAACTCTTAGGCATATATGAAGGATGTTTTTAATCTCATTTTTTTCACTTTCCACATTTTTAAAGTACTTTTCACACACTTAAAACAAATATTTTTTTTGATTTTTTTGTTTCCAATTTTTTTTGGGAACTCTTAGGCATGTTTGAAGGATGTTTTTGCACAAAAAAATCATAAGAGTGTGAAAATAATTTTTTATGATTTTTTTGTGCAAAAACTTCCTTCAAACATGCCAAAGAGTTCCTAAAAAAATTGGAAACAAAAAAATCAGAAAAGTATTTGTTTTAAGTGTGTGAAAAGTACTTTAAAAGTGTGAAAAGTGAAAAAAATGAGATTAAAAAATGTGAATATAAATTTTTATTAATTTTTTGTGCAAAAACATCCATCATATATGCCTAAGAGTTTCTAAGAAAATTGGAAAGAAAAAACATAAAAAAGTATTTGTTTTAGGTGTGTGGAGAAGTACTTTAAATGTGTGGAAAAATACTTTAAAAGTGTGGAAAGTTTGAAAAAAATTAGCCAAAAAAACGTGAATATAAATTTTTATAATATTTTTGTGCAAATTGATCCTTCAAATATGCCTAAGAGTTTATAAAAAAATTAGAAAGAAAAAAATAAAAAAAGTATTTGTTTTAAGTGTGTGGAAAGTACTTTAAAATTGTGGAAAGTGAAAAAACACGAGATTAAAAAATGTGAATATAAATTTTAATGATTTATTTTCGCAAAAACATCTTTTATATATGCCTAAGAGTCCTAAAAAAATTGGAAAGAAAAAACATAAAAAAGTATTTGTTTTAAATGTGTGGAAAAGTGCTTTAAATGAGTGGCTAGTGAGAAAAATTAAGATTAAAAAATCTGAATATAAATTTTTATAATTTTTTTGTGCAAATACATCTTTTAAATAAGGTTAAAAGTTGCAAAAAAAATTGGAAAGAAAAAACATAAAAAAATATTTGTTTTAAGTGTGTGGAAAAGTAGTTTAAATGTGTGAAAAAATACTTTAAATGTGTGGAATGTGAGAATAAATGAGCCTAGAAAATGTGAATACAATTTTTTATGATTTTTTTGTGCAAATATATCTTTCAAATAGGGCTAAAAGTTACTAAAAAAATTGGAAAGAAAAAACATAAAAAAGTATTTCTTTTAAGTGTGTGGAAAAGTACTTTAAATGAGAAGAAAGTAAGAAATAATGAGATTAAAAATTGTGAATATAAATATTTTAAAAAAATTTAAAATTTATAGGTTTTAAGTGTGTGAAGAAACATTTTAAGGGTGTGTAAAATGACTTCAAAGTTGTGAAAATTTATTTTAAGTATGTTGACATGAATCGAAAAAATTATAATTTTTCTGTCTTAAGTTAAAACATAGCCTAATATACAAATTGAAGCTCTTAGAATATTCTATCTAACAAAATTAGTTTTATCAAAAAAATATTTTTTTAAGTAACAGTTAAATTACTTTAAGTGTGTAGAAATGAATAGAAAAAATTATAAATTTTCTATCTTAGGTTAAAACATAGTCTAATTTATATTCAAATTGAAGCTCTCAGAATATTCTATCTAACAAAATTAGTTTCATCAAAAAATATTATTTGTAGTAAAAGTTATGGGCTTTTAAGTGAGAAGAAAAAAAAATGTAAACCATATATATATATATATATATATATATTATATATATAGATGGTAGGAAGCTATGTAATGTTATATAGGCGGGAGAACAAACACATAAATATTATATTAATTTAATGTAAAAGCATCGTAACAGAAGCATATATAACGGAAGGTAACCGGGGCAAAGAAACAAAAAAAAAAAAATACTAACTACTAAACTGAACGCTGCCGTTTTCGGGTACTGCATGGGTACTAGGGCTGCAACTCGGGCGGGTTCGACGGGTTAGAGGTACAACTCGGATTCAACCCTACACATAAAATGTTCAACCCTAACTCAACCCTAACCCTACTTTCAACCCTAACTACTCAACCCTAACTCAACCCATCCTTAAATTTTTAAACTCGGGTTGCAAATCTGGTTGAGGTTTCGGGTTAGAAAGTCGGGTTAATTTGGGTTATCTATATCACGAACCTCCATGTTAAAAATTTAAAATGATCTTTTAATAAGTTTCATATTAGATTATTCCTAAACATACAAAAAATTAAGAACTTAATACAAATTTCTAAAAAATTACAAACAAATTTTTAGGAAATTAATTATCCAAAGTGCTTAGATACAATAAATTAATATTTAAATAAAGAAAGTTGAAAAGAAAAAAGTTATCATAATTTGAATATTATATATAATATATTTAAAATAAAAAATATGTATAAAAATAATATTACAATTTGGGTTCAGGTTGGACTCGGGTTGTTGGCACCTCAACTCTAGCTCAACCCTAATTAAGTTCGGGTTGAGATTTTTCAACCCAAACTCAACCTTAATTGTAAAAATAGTTGCCCAAACTCATAAAAAATCGGACTGGGCTCGGATTGAATTCGGATTGCCCAACCCAAATTGCACCCCTAATGGGTACAGCAGTACCCGTTTACGGCAGAGGATCCTCTTCCATCCAAACTAGTCCTGAACCAAATGGGGTCCTAAAATTCCAACGTACGTTGACAAATGTGTTTACATCTCACTCCTACTCGGTACTTTGCCTCGTTGTCCAACTATTACTGCTACAAAATTCCATAAACAATCAGCGCTTATACTTCATAGGAGATAAAGTTAGAGAGAGAGAGAGTGACGATCTTTTCACCAAATGAAGAAGAGTCGTTTCATCTTCATCATGATCTGATCCACAACCCTCAGCAAATCACCTCCATTTCCATCAGATTATATATATCAATATATATATAAAAAAAATACCCAGAAATGGCTTCTCGGAAGCTCTTGTCCTCCCTCCTCCGATCTTCTTCAGTACGCCGATCTCTATCTAAAACCACAAACCCTAGAGCTCCGTCGCCATCTCCAATCTCTCGCCCTTCCCCAGCGGGATTCCTCCTCACTCGCGCCGTGAATTACGCCACATCGGCTGCCGCTACTTCTTCGTCGGCGTCACCGCCGGCGTCAAAGCCCGGTGGCGGCCCAAGTGGGAAGATCACGGACGAGTTCACTGGTGCCGGTTCGATCGGCCGCGTGTGTCAGGTGATCGGTGCCGTCGTGGATGTGAGGTTTGACGAGGGGCTTCCTCCGATCCTGACGGCGCTGGAGGTGCTGGACAATTCGATCCGGTTGGTGCTCGAAGTGGCTCAGCATTTGGGTGAGAGCATGGTGAGGACCATTGCTATGGATGGGACAGAAGGGCTTGTTCGTGGACAGAGAGTGCTCAACACTGGCTCTCCTATCACTGTAATGCTCTTTTATCCTTTTCTATGAAAGGTTTTGTTTTCCAGTTTTAGATTAAGTGAGCATTGCTTTGGTTTGTGTATGAGATAAATTATACCTCAAGGTTTTTGGCGGTTCGATCAGAACGTGGATTGAAATTTATAGGTTTTTCATGGAAATTTTTTATAGAATTTATATGTTTTTCTTTAATATAGTTTATGTTGAGCTCTCAATCTATATATATGATGGATGTAGTTTATAAATATATATATATAAGGTTAATGTGTGAACTCTGTTATACTTGCTGCTGCTTCTATTCCATGTGATTGTTTAGCCATACTCTTGATGTTGAATATTTCGTGGCAATGCGATTAGCTGTAATTTTATCACAAATTTTTATAGGGTTTTGATTGTTTTTAAAATTTTAATAGGGTAAATTACAGAAACACCGAAGGAGGTGTTGCATAAGTATACACGGATGAAACTTTGGACTGAAATACTAACACCCCTTTTCAGTGTTGGTGATTAAACTACCATTAAATGAAGGCTTGAATTGTCATTTTCACGGTTTGTTGAGGTAATTTTTTTAAACAAAAAATATCTGAATATGAAAGACCATATTACCTGCCTGCATATCAATAACCGCAAATTTAAATTCATCACATTCAAACAAGCCTCTCATTTTCGCCCACATCCACCCCCACTGAAGACCTCACCTCCGTCGCTGTCTACCGCTACTTTGACCGGGTCTCCATCTTTGAATCTCGTTCTCTTCTCCATCTTCCTCTACAACAAAAAGACCTCAAGCCATTTTTTCTCTTCTCCATCTCTATCTGTGATCTCTTACCTCTCCCTTTTCTTTCCTCCATCTCTCTTAAATTCTCTCTCCCAATCGAAACACCCAATCAACCACGCCACTCCAACAAACCTCCATCATTCTTCTCTCTTGTTGTGAAAACAGCCGCGAACCAAGTACAATCACAAAACACGACACAAAATGAAACAAGCAAAACACAAGAATTTACATGGTTCGGTAATGTGTCTATGTCTATGGCAAAAAATTCGGCTAAAGATTTCACTTTGCAAAATTCAGGAGATTACAAGTTTCAACCCCATACCCTGGCTCTTGCTCTCTCGCTCTCTTTCTGCGTTTTCAGTGTTTTCTCTTGTTACTCACTCCAAATCCTTAGATGCTCTTATATATTGGGTTATAAGAAAGTCCTAATTCGGGTCCAAAACCCTCATGCAAAAAACGAGTCTTAAAATTTTTTGGGTCAAAACCGGGTCGCAACAAAATTCGGGCCACAACATAACAAATCTCCACCTTGGCTTGAATTTCGCTAAGCTCCGCAATCCCAGCTACTCCTTTTGCCTCCTTCGCATGCCCCTAAAGGCCTCAACAACTGCAAACACCAATCAAGCCCATACAGTTGTCCCAATCTTCCTTAGTCATCATATTCGCCGGATTCTCTCTTGTCCCAATCTTCCTCACTGCAATAGCACCCTGTGCAATCACATCTCTGATGAAGTGCAACCTGACATCAATATGCTTGGTCCTCTCATGGAACATCTGATTTTTAGTCAGATGAATAGCATTCTGGCTGTCACAAAACATAGTCAAATCATCCTGCTCCAATCCCAAATCACTAACCAAGCCTCTAAGCCATATAGCTTCCTTTAGTGCCTCTGTGGGTACCATGTACTCAGCCTTTGTAGTAGACAATGCAACTGTAGACTGCAAAGTCGCCTTCCAACTGATCACACTCCCACAAAGAGTAAAGACATACCCGGTCAAGGACCTCCTCCTATCAAGATCTCCAGCATAATTCGAATCAACATATCCAACAACACTCTCAGACATGTCGCAACCTCTGTCATAGACTAATCCAACATCTGCAGTTCCTCGCAAGTACCACAATATCCATTTCATAGCCTGCCAATGGACCGTCCCTGATCTATCCATGTATCTGCTCACTACACTAACTACATGTGAAATGTTTGGCCTAGTGCACGCTATAGCATACATGATGTTACCTACTGCACTAGCATAAGGAACACGAGACATGTGCTCCACCTCCTCCTCGGTCTGTGGTGCCACAATAAGTGCATAAGCAACCGAATCAACATGTGAAAAGCCATACTTTTGAGGTGGCTTAATCTCCCTTCTCAATAAGTACATACATGCTCATCAATACCCTTTGCCACACTAAGTGCATAAGCAACCAAATCAACATGTGAAAAGTCATACTTTTGAGGTGGCTTAATCTCCTTTCTCGGTCTGTCTCTAGCCACATTGTACCGTTGCAACTGTGCCTCTTCTTCCTCAACTTGAAACTGCACCTACTCATCATTCGACTGATCAGAAACACTCTCTAACTGAAACTCTGATAGCTCCACCTGCTCATTGACACCCTGAGCTCTAGCTGAATCAACTACCTCCTTCTGCGGGGTAAGTAACACAGACTTATGAAAAGTCACATCTGTGCTAACAAGTAATTTCTTTCCAGAAGCATCTGGGCACCACAATCTGTATCCCTTGACCTTGGGCTCATAACCAAGAAATATGCACTTCTTAGCCCTCGATTCAAGTTTCCCTTCATTGACATGAGCATACCCGTCCCCTCATTGACATGAGCATACGCAGGACTCTCAAATATTCTCATATTACTGTAACTAGCAGGAGAACCAAACCATACCTCCTTTGGAGTCTTATAGTCGATGGAGACCGGTTCACTAAGAAACAAGCTTTGGAAACATCTTCAGCCTAGAACACTTTGTCTAACCCAGCACTGGACAACATACACTGTGCTCTCTCCAATAGTGTTCTGTTTATCCGTTCTGCAACCCCATTCTGCTGCAGAGTTTTCTTTACTATGAGGTGTCTCACAATCCTGTGAGTCTTGCAGAACTCATTAAATTCTCTATCATAGAACTCCAAAACATTGTCTGTCCTCAAGCGTTTAACCTGTTTTTCAGTCTGCTTTTTAATCAAGGTCTTCCATTGCTTGAACATGACAAATGCCTCATTCTTGTGTTTCAGAATGTAAACCCAAACTTTTCGAGAAAAATCATCAATCAACGTTATCATATATTTACCACCACCATGTGAATTAACCTGAGAAGGACCCCAAAGATCAGAATGAATATAATCCACTGTGCCCTTGGTCATGTGAATTCTCGTACTGAACTTCACTCTACACTGTATCACGAAGACACAATGCTCACATAAATCTAGCTTTCCAGTTTTCTGACCACCAAGTAGACCTTACTTACTTAGAACATCCATCCCTCTCTCACTCATATGCTTCATCCGCATATGCCACAATCTGGTAATATCTAAATCCGGATTTGAGGACGATACTGCAGCAGAACCTATAACTGTGCTACCCTACAGAGCATACAAACCATGCTGCTTTTATTCCCTTCATCACCACAAGAGCACCATTTGAAACCCCAATGACTCCACCTTCAGTCTTGTAACTGCAGCAGATGGAGTCCAGCGTACCCAGGGAAATCAAATTCTTCTTCAGTTCTGGAACATGCCTGACATCAGTCAATGTTTTCACTATACTGTCAAACATCTTGATTCGAACTGTACCGATACCTACAACCTTGCACGACACATTAATCCCCATCAAAACTTCCCCTCCATCAACGGAATGATAAGAGATAAACCAGTCCCTATTAGGACAAAGGTGATACGAGCAACCTGAATCAAGTGTCCACCACAGACATAAATTGTGAGAACTCTACTACCATCTGAATCACTACCCTCTGCAACAGCCACCCTTGCGGCTTAAGAAGATTTTCCCTTTCCCTTCTTATGCTCCAAACAGTCTTTCCTCAACTGCCCTTTCTTGTGACATGTGAAGCATTTTAGCACATTCGATTTGTTCTTAGACTTAGAACGATCTCTGCTGTCAAACCCTTCCTTCTGATTCGTTCTCCCTCTAACAATCAAGCTAAAATACTCCCTATAATTTCACGCATGAGGTGGCCAGTCTCACACATAAAATATAAGGAATACCTACAACTGATAACATACAAGCACAGAATGGAAATGACAAAAGAAAAGAAATAATCACGAAAGAAAACTTTAACTGAGAAGATTAACAGTATTAAATAAAAATTGCGAGTCCGAACAATCTAACTTGGAAGTCCTGTAACTCAAGAACCTCTAAACCCAAAAATAAATATTAAAGATTAAGAAATCTAAAATAACATCCCAAAGTAGTCTACATCTCAGACATAAATAAAATGAAGTCCCTACACTGAAGTCTGTTAAGGAAAGATAACTGCCACGCTCTACGAACTCTACCCTCTAACCTCGAGGTACAAATGGCTTGAGACTTGAAATATTAACAAAGTGGGTTAAACCCACGAGCAAGTTCCCTCTACTAGCCCAATTCTGAAATAAAATTTAATAAAAATATAGTACTATAGTCCAATCCAAAAATAATAAAAATACACACCTATTTTATTTTAAATAAATAAAAAAAATATTTAAAACAAACAGTGCACACTTATTACAGCCAACCAATCACTTAGCATCATCTAAATCAAACCTCTACATTAAACATACAAGAACAAACATTGACAAAATTTACTCAAAGCATTTAGCATTTAAAAACAATTTAAACAAATGGAGCATTTAGTAGTTAAAACACTCAATAAACAATTTAAATAAATAAGAAACACCCAATTAAATAACCTCAAATTTACGGGGTATTACACAAGCCCTCTGCCGGACTTTGTGTATTGCCCTCAAAACATTTTTCTTTGCAACTCCGTAGAATTCAAAGATGCCTTCACGCCTTCCATGGACAAATTAGTTCTGCCATACATCATCGTATCGACAAAGTTCTCGTACGAGGATGGTAGAGAACACAATAGAATAATAGCCTGATCCTTATCTTCTATTTTAACATCAATATTCTTCAAATCCATGATGACAGCATTAACCTTGTTAAGGTAGTCTTTCAGAGACGAACCTTCTTGCATTTAAAGAGTGAACCAACAGGGCCTGCATCCTAACCCTTCACAGGTTGAAGTCATTCATGCCATTAAACTTTTTGATTTCCACAAACTTGGTTGACGTCCCAGTTTAGAACCGAAAGCTCTGATACCAATTTGTTGTGAAAACAGCCGCGAACCAAGCACATTCACGAAACAAGACACAAAACGAAACAAGCACAACACACAGAATACAAGAATTTACGTGGTTTGGCAATGTGCCTACGTACACAGCAAAAAATCCGACGAAAGATTTCACTATGCAATAATCAGGACATTACAAGTTTCAATCCCAAACCATAGCTCTCGCTCTCTCATTCTCTTTTTGCGTTTTCTGTGTTCTCTCATTACTCACTCCAAACCCTTAGATGCCCTTATATATTGGGTTACAAGAGAGTCCTAATCCAGGTCCAAAACCCGCAAGTGAAAAACAGGTTGTAAAATTTTTCGGGTCAAAATCGGGTCACAACGCGACCCGGGCCAAGACAAAATTTGGGCCACAACAGAACATCTCTCACATGTTCCTCTAATGCAACTGCCATGCAAACTTCAAATTCACTAGGACAACCCTTTACAAAGAACTCAAATTCATGAAGTATTTTAAATAATCAATTTGTATACATATACACAATGTCACAAACACACACACATAACACAATAATAATAACCAAACAATCTTAGCTTCAAATCCACAACTAGTTTGTCAAAATCACCCAATTTGACTATTCACACGCAATGGAAAAGTTTAAAATTGGTGCTCACAGTTACAATGCTTGCAGGGGTTTGCTACTATGTCTCTATCTCTCTCTCTTTATTTTTTCCTCTTTTAACCCTCACTGTCAATCATCAACCTAATTTTACATAATATACTAAATCTAGACCTAATCCTGCATATTGAACCCTAATGCTCTCAAATGCACCAATAGAGTCTATAGCAGTCAAATCTATATGTTGTTTTCATCATCTTCAAGTTTCAATTAGATTGGTAGAGGTTGACAAGGCCATGTGACTGCTGCTTAAGGTGATCATAACAATTTGTATGGGTTGATGGGTGGTATCGTGAAGTTGGTCTTGGTGATACATAGCGTGTATACACACACAAAGGAGTATAGACTCTGCTGCTTTCTAAAGATGGCTTTGAGGAGTATATGTGCAATGATGATCAAGATGACGATGTTCATGATAGTGGACCCACAGTCAAGATAATGGTCTTCCATGGGTCTAACCAGTACCTCAATCTCCCTTTACAATCACTTTTGGTAATTCTTCTTTAACAATCATTTTCTTTTTAGCAATTCTTTCCTTCGTTATCAGTTTATTACTTTATTTGGTGGAGGACAAAGAGGCTTGTGGCAGGTGGTGGAAGTGGTGAGGGTTGAGTGGCAAAAGTAGAAGAAATGAGAGATTAAGGCATGAGAACAAGATGAATCTGTTGGGGGTGCTGGGTTGGTAGTGGTGCTTGCAATTGGACAATTTTGCCTCTGGACATTGTATTTTAAGGCTATAAATGTCTTCTCAGTTATTTATCAAAATAAATAAATAAATGACTTCTCAGTCAATGAAGGGCAAATTTCTGATCACTTAAACTTTCACTTAACAGTCCTAACGTCCAGTTAACGTGCATGTGCGCATGGTTGGGGGTCGGGGAGTTAGTTCTCGTGTGCCAAACGTGAGAGAGGGGGGGTGTTTTTGTAATTTACCCTGATTTATTTAATTTCATTTTGTTGCAATGGTTTTGCTTGTGGAGAATGAGACAACTTGGTTTTTATGCTCATCAATTTTATTTATTTTTTGAGTTTGTATGATTGACTAGTTTTTTTTTTTATAAGTAAGATTTTATTAAAAGACACTCAAAAGGGGAGCGCAACCCAAGGAGAAGCAAGACCAAGATGGTCTTCTGCTATACAAGCAAAGAATCCACAAAAGAAACTATATTCCCTATTGATATACGAGTCCAACCCTGAACCTAAAAAAATAAAGTATGAAGGATGGAGAACTTAAGCACCCATGACGGGAGCTCAATTCCATCAAAAGACCGGCGATTCTGCTCACACCATAGACAAAGGGGCGCCACCCTCCATGCATCTCGGACTTGCCTCCTCACTGCACACCCCATCCAAGCCTCAAGCATGCTTTGCGGGGACTCCAACATGACCTAATGGATGCCAAAAAGGGCAAAAAGCAGATCCCAACAATCACGACCAATTGTGCAATGCAATAGAAGATGACTAATTAACTCCTCATCTCTCGTGCACATACAATACCAATTGACAAAAATCTGACGCGTCCTCAGATTGTCAATGGTCAAATTCCTTTCTAGAACCACTGGCCAACCGAAAAAAGCTACCTTAAGCGGAGCCTTGGTGTGCCACACTGCTTCCAAGGGAAAGAAGGCCCTTGGGTAATCATCAATCTCTTATAGAAGGATCGCACCTTGAAAATTCCATGGCTAGACTCCATCCAGCGCCAAGCATCAGAATCCTCTCCCCCACCTCCTACATATACAACACGACCAGAAACTCACAAATATCCCTGAGCTCCCAATCTTGGAAAGGTCTCACAAACTGAATATCCACACCAACCTCCCACTATGAAGATGATAGCAGTCGGCCACCAACACCTCTTTGTCCACGGTTATTCGATTGAGACGCGGATAGGTGGACGCAAGCGGATTATCCTCACACTAGACATCCTTCCAGAAACCAATCCCTCTCCTACTCTGCACCCTAAAACGAATGTGTTTGGAGAATTCATCCCACCCCTTCCGGATGTTCTTCCAAACCCCCACCCCAGCAGCTTGCCTCACCTCTAAAGAGCACTAACCACCCCTACTTTCCCCAAACTTACTTACAATAACCCTTCTCCATAACTTATAACTTGGATCTATCCGTCCCAAACCTCGATAACCACTTGCCAAACAAGGCCTTGTTAAACATCTTTAATCTCCTAATGCCCAACCCGCCTGACTGAAGAGGGCCAAGAGGCCGAAAAACCTTCTGTATTTGGCCTCATCTCCCATACCACCCCACAAGAAATTCTGTTGCAACTTCTCAATTCTCCTCACCATTGAGATAGGAACCTGAAAAAGGGATAGGTAATAGGTTGGACGACTTGAAAGGGTACTCTTTGTAAAAGTTGTCCGTCCCCCTCTTTAAAGATATTGCTTTTTCCAACCAGCTAACATCCTCTCAAACCGCTCCACCACAGGATTCTAAACAGAAACCTCCTTGAGGAGGTACCCAGCGGCTAGCCCAAGTAAACCATTGGAAATGACCCAACACCACACCCCAAAATGTCAGCCAACCCAGCAATATCCTCCACATCCCCTACCGAAACAATCTCACTCTTCCCGAGGTTTATCTTCAGCCTAGAAACAACCTGAAAGCAAATCAGGACACATCTCAGCACTCTTACTTGCTCTTCATCCGCATTACAGAAAGCAATAGTATCATCTGCAAACAAGAGATAATAAATCTCTATTTGGCTGGCACTAATAATTTTCTTGCTGATTTTCTTTTTTGTGAAACATCAGAATTTCTTCTGTTTTATAGTAAAGATTTTTTGTACCCGGAACTTGTTGTTCTGGATATAAATCTTCAAGTTTTTCTTTCTTAACTTGCTTTAGTGTTTCTATTATGTTTACAAGTTCTTGACTTTTTTCTGAAAAATCAGAAAGGTCAAGAATTCCTTGAAGATAATCGATTTTGTTATTGATTTTTTCAAGAGCATTGTTTATGCTTTCAAAAGATCCATCAATCATCATGGCGGTAGATGTTTGATGTTTCTGGAATTTTTTATTCCAAGAAGATATTATATCAATTAGAGAATTGATACTAGAATTGATCTTATTTATATCATGTTCTTCATTATTTTTAATGTGAACACTATGATTATATTCATAAACATTTTTTCCTATCCAAGTACATATACAATCGAACTCTTTTTCTTCTGTCATTCTGGATTTTTAAGGGTTCTTAAGACCTCTCGCAGACTAATGGTTTTAAGACAAGGCTTGACAGCGTCCTAACGTCACCAAACAACGGACAAACAAGCAAAATAAAACCAGTATGCAAGCGTATGAGATTTATAAAAACCAGAAATGAAACAAAAGGAAAAGAAAGAGATTATATATTACTTGAACAGAAAGATAACACTCTTATATATTAACAAATATTAATAGAGGTACATAGAAAAGAAAGTAAAACTTACTACTCAGGCTTCGTAGCAAAACTCTGATACCATTTACAATACAACAACTTGGAAGCGAAACGTAGATTACAAGCACTGATACAAAAACATAAAAAGCATTAGAAGAGAGCGTATGATACAAGATGTCCTCTGTCTTCAGCAATCTTGTTCTTTATAGACCTAGGATGACTGATAACCGGAGGCTTCTACAGTAATCGGTTGTGCGTTACTGTAGCATTACTGTAGACCTTTTGACTTTTACCCCGACAAAGTACTGTTTGTAATTTGTCGATAAATATCTGCCCACACTGCTTTAATATCTGCCGACACTGCTTGGTGAAGTGATCTCTTGTCCTGTGCCGGATGGGTTACAGTCGTTTTGAGATCCGTTCTTATTTGAAAGACATGTTTTATCCTTCTATCATATTGAGAATATTATGGAACTCGTGTTCATCAAGCTCTGGAGGGAATTCTGGACTTTGGGCGTCATGCTGGTTTGCATAAAAATCGTCCATTTCAGCGGAGTGAAGAATTTCTTGCGGAAGATCCAATTTGAATTGAGTGATACTTCTAAGAAGGCTTTTTGCTTCTTCCAGATGCTGAGCAGAATAATTTGGAAAATCAATACTCAATTCTGTGACAAAAATTCTTCTTCCATCAGTAACCATGGTTAAAGGTATAATTGAGGTAAGAAGGGTGGCAGCTGTGTTTTTGAGATGAATAAGGCTCTTAATAGCAAGGGTTTTTGGTAAGAAACCTTTTGCAAGTTGGAGAGAATCTTCTCGAGGTTGCTCAAGATATTCTGCATCAGTCATGGTTTTTAAGTACCAAATCTGATATGGCTGATAAAAACGAGTTTTTTCTCGCCAACCAATTGAACTAGAGATCCAAATAGAAAGAACTCTATTACAGATCCAATGACTAGTACACTTGAAGATCATGGATTTGATCATAGCTAGTAAATCTTTTTCAGGGTAATGTGATTGGATAATTAGTTTATTAATAATTCCCCAATCGAGCATTTCCATAGGCCATAGAAGGTGAGTTCCCAGACTTAGCTTAGGAAAACCGTCTTCCATATTAATATGAAGATGACGATCAAGATAAAAATTTGTTAGTGACAAATAATTATCTTCAACAAGATACTGGATTTTTACAAAAATGTGAGATGGAAAAAGGTTCTTGCTTTTTCAAAAAGACAGATTCTTTTGACTTTTTCGAAAAGCGGTGCTGGAAAATCATTTTTTAGAAGTTCAGCAAGTTGTAAATACCAGTTGATTTTTTCTAATAAAAAATCTTGAGTCCAATCAACTTGTGCAACCATTTTGATGCATAGATCTTTGAAGGATAGAGGTGAAGTATGAAGATCAGCTATTTGTTTAGCCAATGTACTTAGAGAATGACGGAAAATTTTTCTTTGATCTGTAACATGAGATTTCCATGTGAGATTAAGATTTTCATAAATATCCTGGGGGATTCCTGGATTAAAAAAGTTAGAAACTTCAGAAATTTCTTGCCTTTGAAAAATTTTTTTGGATGCTATTCCAATATTGAAAAAAGCTTGTTTAGCTTCTTCATAGGTTTCAAAAGTTTTAAAACATGCTCCATTGAATCGATTGATCTGATTAAAACATTCGAACCAAGTTGCATAGATTCCTGGTTGGAATCCTGAGAAGACTACGAACCATTGATTTATGGAAGTAGGAGTTTTTGACTGTTTTGGTGGAGCCTTTTTAGCAATAGTTACCCATTCATTTGTTTTCCCTTTGCCCTTGTCTTTATCCATCGAGAAAATTCCTGCTAAGAAAATCAGCAAGAAAATTATTAGTGCCCTTAAGATGTTCAACTTCGAAGGAATAAAGGAAAATGTTATTATACCACTTTAATCTTCTACCATCAAGACAGTTTTTCTTATTGATGAGAAAGTCTCGAACTGATTGGTTATCGGTTCTAACAATAAAATTTTCTGGTGCAAGATAGATATGAAAACGTTTTAAAGCTAATTTAATAGCTAAAAGTTCTTTTTCAAAAATAATGTAGTTTTGTTCATTTGGTTTGAATTTTCCCGAGTTATATCCACAGATTAGTTCTTCTTTTTGAAGGTTTTTAGGAAGTGGCTTTTTCAAAGGTCTAATTAAATGATGTGGTTCATCATTATTGTCACCTGGCCATATTTCTTTTCTTATGGCTTTTAAAACACATCCCCAACACAGTTCAGAGGCATCTGTTTCCAAAATAAGTTTATCTCCGTTTTGCGGGAAATAAACATCAGGAATATCTTCGAGATCTTTTTTTATTTCTTGGACAAGATTGGTATCTTTGGTTGTCCATTCGAATAATTGATCCTTTTGAAGTTTTTTCAAAAGAGGGATTTCCTTTTTTGAGAGATTTTTTATGAAGTTTCTTCCATAATTGAGAAGACCTAAAAAGCTTTGGAGTTGTTTTTTGTCTTCAATATGGTTAGGAAAATCTTTGATTTTGGAGATAATGTGTTGTTGTAACTTTATCCCTGTAGAGGTTATTTCTAACCCTAGAAAATGAATTCTAGTTTGTTCTAAATCAATTTTCTTTGGAGATAAAATAATTCCATGTTTTTGGATTATTTTACAAAACAATTTGAGATGATTTCGATGTTCGGCTTTTGTTTTTGAGAAAAGTAGAATATCATCTATATAGACTACAAAAAAGAAAAAAATCTGTTTAATAAACAAGAATACGAAAATATAGTCGAAATCTTAGATTATTGGAGAGAAATCTATAAATATCACTCACTAAATATAGAAGAACGAAATAAAATTCTTCAACAAATAAGGCAAACATCCTTAGAAAATGAAGAAATTTTAACTCACTTCAACTATCAGATCAACCTAGTATCTGATTTCGAATCAGAAATCGAAGAAGTTACAAAAATAACTAATGATTCAACTGATTCCTCGGATCAAGAAGTAGATGACTCAACATCTACTGATTATGATGAAGAAATAGAAGTAGAAAATCCTTCAACTTCTACTCTTCAAATCATTAGGTCACCAAAAAGAAAGATCGATGAACCCCTCGATCCAGAGTTTTTCGGAGATTACGGAATCTCAGAAGAATCTGAACAAATTTTTCCTACAAAAAATGAAGAAGGAACTTCAGACCCGAAACCTAGTTTAAGTCGAAAAGACGATTTACATAAAAATACTGTTGCACAAAACGGTACTTATCTTGATCTCACCCATATTCCTTTCAAAGATCAAGAACAAGCTATAAATGATTGGGCATAATCACTGTCCATTCTTTTCACTAACTATAAAACTGTTTGGAACAAAGAAAAATTCTTAGATTATATTGCTGCCACTCTACAAGGAGACGTCTTAGCCTAGCTCCGACAATGGATCAGACTGATGAGGGAAAAGCTATAAAAGCTAGTCTTCTCAGTGATTTTAAATCTTTCGAAGAAATACTTCGAGGATTTACACAAATAATAAAAGAACATATGTGTGGCTTTTCTGGCAAAGAAAATCTACAAGACGATGCAAATTATGCATTAACAAAAATTGAATTATGTGACATTTGTCAATTCGACAAATTTGTTGCATTATACAAGAAATATTATTTCTTGATTAATCCACCAAAAAATCAATTTTGGCTAGAACAATTTTTTAGTAAACTTCCCCATCCTTGGGATGAATTAGCAACAAAGGCTATCCTGAATTCCTAAAAAATTTAGGAAAACCTGATAATCTTGGCTTTAGGATAAATTATGTCCTAAGATTAATAATGGACCGATGTTTAGAAATACAGGCCAAAAAGAATGTAAAAAACCAAATTGCTTGTTCTAAACAAGGACAACAATGTTGTGATAAAATATTACAAGAAAATTGGAAAGTAGGTTGTAACCCAACCTATTATAAAAAGAAAAAAAACTTTTCAACAAATAAAAGTTTTAAAAAACGAAAAACATTTCGTTGGAAAAAATGGAATCCAGAAAAAAATCTTTCCAACAAAAAGAAGTATATTAGGAAGAAAAAATCTTCTCCTAAAAAGAATCAACTTCTAAAAAGACAGAATGTAGATGTTATATCTCTAATGAAATAGGTCATATTTCTCCAAACTGCCCACACAAGGGAAAACAAACTAGAAAAATGATTAAAATGATAGAAGAGAAAAATCTCGAAATCATTTTCGGATATGAAATATCTGATCCTGAAAATATTATTTATGAAATTTCAAGTGAAGATGAATCTTCAGATGAAGAATTAATTTTTATGCTAAATACCCCTTCAACAGATAATGACACCATAAGACTTGGAGATGTCATTAATGAAGAAGTTTCTTTTACGGAAGGACAACTTCAACAAATGCAGATCATCAAAAAAGAAGAAATTTACAAGATTTCTCCTTTTACCAAATTCAACCCATTTTCTGTTAGAGTCTTTGAACAATTTAGTGGAAATACCTCTGCGAAATGTACTGCAGATGGTACTGTCGAACTTAGTATCTTCACAAAGGATAAAATTGCCCGATGGAAGAAGAAATATCCTGAAGTTCGATATGTTCATATTGGAATCATACAAATAAAGATAACTTCTTTATACGGATTAGGATGTGATATTCCAATATTAGTCTTAGTTTCTGACAATCGATTCAAAAACCCAGTCAAAGCTTTAATTGGAGGAATGCAATCCAATTTATTCCATAAAGTAGTCTGGTTTAACATAAAACCTGATTATTCTGTCTCCATTAATGATCCCACTATAGAAAAAGCTATTAGGATCAAAATTCAATGTCAGGATACAGAACTTGACGATGAGACAACAGACTTGTCCATTGAATGGAAAACAATCCATGAATTAACAAAAACAACAGAGACTTCAACAAAACCACTTGATAAATCTCTTGTTGAAAATTTTGAACCACGACCATATGATACAATCATTCAGCCAAGGTTCGAAAAATGGGAAGACCTGAAAATTCCAAAACCATGGACATTTCAGCAAAATAATCCAAATTAATTAAGAAAACTCCAAAAATTGAAATTACAGCTTCTGGAGATAATTTATACATCACTAATAGAATTGAAGAAAAAGAATCCAAACCAGAACCACTCATCAGAAAAAATTCTCGATGGCAAAATGAATTTCTATCAGATTTACAAAAACTTAATAAACAAATTTCTAACAAAGGAATTAGTTTTAGAGAACCTCGTTTACCACCTCCTATTTTACCTCCAAGATTTTCCTTAGACAAAGGAAAACAAAAGGGCTCATCAGACAATCCTATCTTTCCAGGGTCATCTTCGAAGTATCATATAAATTCAGCATTAATTTACCATTTTCAACTAGGAAAAGAAGAAATCATCTTTGCTCCAAAACATGGAATTAGAAAACATACATATTTGCTGGGAATTTTTAAATTTTTAGGTTATGAACTAGAAAGCACGGACACTTTGTATAGGGGTGCCGTGTCCGTGTCGGACACTCGGACACTCCTCGGACACTCAGACACTCCTCGGACACGTGTCGGACACTCCTTAGAAGTGTCCTGGAAATTCTTTTTTTAGGACACGGCAAGGACACGCGGGGGACACGGCGGGGTACATTTTGTAATTTTTAAAAGTGCAAAAAAACCCCTGAACTTTTCCAAAGTTACAAAAAGACCCCTTTGAACTACTTTTTTTAGCATTTCAGCCCCTCATCTTCTAAAAATTGACATCTTGACCCCTTGAAATAACTATAATGACATATACCATTTAATATGACTATTATGTCCTTTTCTATATAAATATAGTATTTTCTAAAATAAAAAATTTTAAAAATAAAAAATAGTTAGATAAAATTCCTAAATAATAAATTTAGAAACAAAAAAAATAAAAAAGCCAATATAATGAACATCCTTTTTGAAAATACATTAATTACTTGATAATAAATTGAAGTATTTGTGTGATTTATTAATTTTTTATTGTTAAATTTATGGTATTGTGGATATTGGTTAACTTGTTGAATATATATTAATATATTATTTCATAGCCGTATCCCCGCCGTGTTGTGTCCTGTTTTTTTGAAATTTGCCGTGTCGCCGTGTCCGTGTCGTGTCGTACCCGTGTCCGTGTACATACTTTCAGTACACCATCAGGACATTATCAATGGATGGACTCAATACGGCTCCATAAATTTTTTAAAGATGGATGGATTCTATCTTCCACACTTTTAATTCCTTTTGTGTAGTCTATATAGATGATATTCTTCTTTTCTCAAAAACAAAAGCCGAACATCGAAATCATCTCAAATTGTTTTGTAAAATAATCCAAAAACATGGAATTATTTTATCTCCAAAGAAAATTGATCTAGAACAAACTAGAATTCATTTTCTAGGGTTAGAAATAACCTCTACAGGGATAAAGTTACAACAACACATTATCTCCAAAATCAAAGATTTTCCTAACCATATTGAAGACAAAAAACAACTCCAAAGCTTTTTAGGTCTTCTCAATTATGGAAGAAACTTTATAAAAAATCTCTCAAAAAAGGAAATCCCTCTTTTGAAAAAACTTCAAAAGGATCAATTATTCGAATGGACAACCAAAGATACCAATCTTGTCCAAGAAATAAAAAAAGATCTCGAAGATATTTCTGATGTTTATTTCCCGCAAAACGGAGATAAACTTATTTTGGAAACAGATGCCTCTGAACTGTGTTGGGGATGTGTTTTAAAAGCCATAAGAAAAGAAATATGGCCAGGTGACAATAATGATGAACCACATCATTTAATTAGACCTTTGAAAAAGCCACTTCCTAAAAACCTTCAAAAAGAAGAACTAATCTGTGGATATAACTCGGGAAAATTCAAACCAAATGAACAAAACTACATTATTTTTGAAAAAGAACTTTTAGCTATTAAATTAGCTTTAAAACGTTTTCATATCTATCTTGCACCAGAAGATAACCAATCAGTTCGAGACTTTCTCATCAATAAGAAAAATTGTCTTGATGGTAGAAGATTAAAGTGGTATAATAACATTTTCCTTTATTCCTTCGAAGTTGAACATCTTAAGGGCACTAATAATTTTCTTGCTGATTTTCTTAGCAGGAATTTTCTCGATGTATAAAGACAAGGGCAAAGGGAAAACAAATGAATGGGTGACTATTGCTAAAAAGGCTCCACAAAAACAGTCAAAAACTCCTACTTCCATAAATCAATGGTTCGTAGTCTTCTCAGGATTCCAACCAGGAATCTATGCAACTTGGTTTGAATGTTTTAATCAAATTAATCGATTCAATAGAGCATGTTTTAAAACTTTCGAAACCTATGAAGAAACTAAACAAGCTTTTTTCAATATTGGAATTGCATCCAAAATTTTTTTTCAAAGGCAAGAAATTTCTGAAGTTTCTGACTTTTTTAATCCGGGAATCCCCCAGGATATTTATGAAAATCTTAATCTCACATGGAAATCTCATGTTACAGATCAAAGAAAAATTTTCCGTCATTCTCTAAGTACATTGGCTAAACAAATAGCTGATCTTCATACTTCACCTCTATCCTTCAAAGATCTGTGCATCAAAATGGTTGCACAAGTTGATTGGACTCAAGATTTTTTATTAGAAAAAATCAACTGGTATTTACAACTTGCTGAACTTCTAAAAAATGATTTTCCAGCACCGCTTTTCGAAAAAGTCAAAAGAATCTGTCTTTTTGAAAAAGCAAGAACCTTTTTCCATCTCACATTTTTGTAAAAATCCAGTATCTTGTTGAAGATAATTATTTGTCACTAACAAATTTTTATCTTGATCGTCATCTTCATATTAATATGGAAGACGGTTTTCCTAAGCTAAGTCTGGGAACTCACCTTCTATGGCCTATGGAAATGCTCGATTGGGGAACTATTAATAAACTAATTATCCAATCACATTACCCTGAAAAAGATTTACCAGCTATGATCAAATCCATGATCTTCAAGTGTACTAGTCATTGGATCTGTAATAGAGTTCTTTCTATTTAGATCTCTAGTTCAATTGGTTGGCGAGAAAAAACTCGTTTTTATCAGCCATATCAGATTTGGTACTTAAAAACCATGACTGATGCAGAATATCTTGAGCAACCTCGAGAAGATTCTCTCTAACTCGCAAAAGGTTTCTTACCAAGAACCCTTGCTATTAAGAGCCTTATTCATCTCAAAAACACAGCTGCCACCCTTCTTACCTCAATTATACCTTTAACCATGGTTACTGATGGAAGAAGAATTTTTGTCACAGAATTAAGTATTGATTTTCCAAATTATTCTGCTGAGCATCTGGAAGAAGCAAAAAACCTTCTTAGAAGTATCACTCAATTCGAATTGGATCTTTCGCAAGAAATTCTTCACTCCGCTGAAATGGATGATTTTTATGCAAACCAGCATGACGCCCAAAGTCCAGAATCCCCTCCAGAGCTTGATGAACACGAGCTCCATAATATTCTCAATATGATGGAAGGATAAAACATATCTTCCAAATAAGAACGGATCTCAAAACGACTGCAACCCATCCAGCACACGACGAGATCACTTCACCAAGTAGTGTCGGCAAATATTAAAGCAGTGTCGGCAGACATTTATCGACAAATTACAAACAGTACTTTGTCGGGGTAAAAGTCAAAAGGTCTACAGTAATGCTACAGTAACGCACAACCGATTACTGTAGAAGCCTCCGGTCATCAGTCATCCTAGGTCTATAAAAGAACAAGATTGCTGAAGACAGAGGACATCTTGTATCATACGCTCTCTTCTAGTGCTTTTTATGTTTTTGTATCAGTGCTTGTAATCTACGTTTCGCTTCCAAGTTGTTTCGCTTCCAAATTGTTGTATTGTAAATGGTATCAGAGTTTTGCTACGAAGCCTGAGTAGTAAGTTTTACTTTCTTTTCTATGTACCTCTGTTAATATTTGTTAATATATAAGAGTGTTATCTTTCTGTTCAAGTAATATATAATTTCTTTCTTTTCCTTTTGTTTCATTTCTGGTTTTTATAAATCTTATACGCTTGCATACTGGTTTTATTTTGCTTGTTTGTCCGTTTTTTGGTGACGTTAGGACGCTGTCAAGCCTTGTCTTAAAACCCGCTCTGAAACCTCTAATGAGATCCAGTGCTGCAGTTCTCCCCATCAGTCTGCTGAGAGCCTCCATGATAAGGATAAAAAGAAATGGAGACAACAGATCGCCTTGCCGCAGCCCTCGGGAACTATCAAAGAAGCCTGGCGGAGACCCATTGATCAACATCGAGAATCTCACTGCAGAAATACAAAATCAAATCCATCGCATCCACATATCCCCAAAACCCATTCTCTCCAAAATATATATCAGGAAGCTCCAACTGACATGGTCATAAGCCTTCCCAACATCTAGCTTGCACACCACTCCCGGAACCTGCTCAACAATTTGGAGTCCACACACTCGCTGGCAATCAAGACAAAATCTAATATTTGCCTCCCTCCAACAAAGGCATTTTGAGATTCCGAGACCACCCCATCAATAACTTCCCTTAGCGCAAGGCTAGGACCTTAGCCACCAGCTTGTACATGCTCCTCCCCAAGCTAATAGGTCTAAAGTCCTTCACATTTGTAGCTCCACCCTTCTTAGGAATATGGGCAATGAAGGAGGCATTCCAACTCTTCTCAAATCTGCCATAAGAGTGAAACTGATGAAACGCTGCCAAGATATCTCCTTTGATCACATTCCAGTTATGTTGAAAGAATTCCATAGTGAAACCATCTGGACCCGGAGCCTTAACCCCCGTTGCAGCTGTTCAGGGCTGCCAAAACCACCACCTGCTCCCCAAAAGGCCTCTCCAACCTCTCTCTATCCTCAACAGAGATGCTGTCAAACTCCAAGCCATCAAGCTGAGGCCTCCAATCCATTCCCTCCGAGTACAGTCTTTGATAGAAAGAATTGATACCCTTACTAATATCCTCCTTGCATGAGTTGGGCCAGCCTTCATCACGAGTTGGACCAGCCTCTTCAATAGACACCTTTGGGCTAGAGCCACAAGGCCCAATCCAATTATAACAATTAAGGCCCGCACCTGCAGATTTCAAATTCGAGCGTAAAGACTTACCTGATTCACCTTACCGACCCCTCCTGCGTTCGACCCGCGTCCCCCCAGCTATCCTCCATGAAGAGTTACCATTGCTCCCCCCTTTGACACGTGGATCCCCAACTCGCTACCCTTTCCAGGCATGAGAGATCTCGCTCATCCCTGACCTCCAGCTTCTTGCCTCTTCTGCAAATCAGACGACCTCACTCCCCTTCTGGCCAAGTCCCTACTCCTCTCATCACGACGGTGCCACCATTCATCTTTCAGAATGAGTTTGGTGACATCTCGACCAGCCAGAGAATGATTGTTCAGAACCATATCAGGCAGAATATCCTCTGACAAAGTCACCAGAAAACACACCCAATCATCTTCAACCAGAATAAAGTCCGGGATGCAACCTTCACTCTGAATGATGACAGTCACCCTCTCAGAATCAACAATTTCGTTTGCCTCCACACCTTTGAATCCCCCACACGCTTCACCTACTGCCTCAAAGAGCGATTGACTCCACAAGTGTAATGTCAAATCATACAGCAAAAGTACGTTGCTCATTCATTTTCTTCCATGCGCTGGAGCAACCAGCTCAAATCGTCCAAATATCAAGATTCAAAAATGCTTCTCCCCATTCCCTTTTGCCCTCTTTCAACACCCTCGTTGCTTCTTGCTTTTGGGATTAGTTTTCACTTAATATTTATGATTTCATTTTGAAAAAAATTGGGAAAAAGGATGTTTACAAAAATTCCTAGCTGTATTCTGATTAGGGAGACCGTAGATTGGTTGATCTTGACGTAGATTGGTTGATCTTGATGTAAACAAAAATGGTCATGTCTTAGCTGTAGTTTGGCAGTTGGTTTCTGGGTTATGCAAATGTTTTGGCACAGAATGGAACTTTTCCTGGTCCATATATGTTTCCCTGATTTCAGTTACTGTTGTATGCTTGTACTAATACTACTTTGTTTGCTTCATTTGGGTGCTTACTACTTTGTTTGCTTCATTTGGGTGCTTACTACTTTGTTTGCTTCATTTGGGTGCTTAGGTGCCGGTTGGTAGGTCCACCCTTGGCCGAATAATGAATGTTATTGGGGAGCCTATTGATGAGAGGGGTGAAATAAGTAAGGAGCCTCTGAAGTTGTCTGAAACTGTTGAATTTTTGGTTGCTGCTTTAGTTCCCTCTTTTGTTTTTATACATCTATTTTATCTAGATAAGGAAGTTTTATTGACATTATATTTTCATTTGCTAAAGAAACCGACCACTATCTGCCCATCCATCGGGAAGCCCCATCATTTGTTGATCAGGCAACTGAACAACAGATCCTTGTTACTGGAATCAAGGTATGTCACCTTCCTTCCTTTCTTCTGTGTGCAAGAGATTTATGGATTCTTTTCTTTGATTTGCCTGATCTACTCTATTTTCTATTTTTCTATATTTGTTAAGAGCCTCCATATAGACTGATTTTTTCTGCTTTGCTATCTCATCCAGGTTGTTGATCTCCTTGCACCTTACCAGAGAGGTGGAAAGATTGGGCTCTTTGGTGGTGCTGGTGTTGGAAAGACTGTGCTCATTATGGAACTTATAAACAACGTTGCTAAAGCCCATGGTTGGTTGTCTTGAAAATGCAACCAAATTATCTTTTAATTTGTTTTATTAAGCTGTAAATCTGCATATTTTATTGAATGATGCACGCCCTCTTTGTTCAGGTGGTTTCTCTGTTTTTGCTGGCGTGGGAGAACGTACTCGAGAGGGTAATGACTTGTACAGGGAAATGATGGAGAGTGGTGTCATTAAGCTTGGAGACAAGCAGGTCCATTAATTACGATTTTTATTTCCTTCTAGTTTTGTTTATTAATGAATTTGTTATGTGATTTCATGAGTTATTTCTTGTTTTGTCCCACATTTTTCAATCTCATTTCTTTGTATTTCAGAGTGAAAGCAAGTGTGCTCTTGTGTATGGTCAAATGAATGAGCCTCCTGGTGCCCGTGCCCGTGTTGGACTCACTGGGCTTACGGTGGCTGAGCATTTCCGAGATGCCGAAGGGCAGGATGTGCTTCTTTTTATTGATAACATTTTCCGTTTTACCCAAGTAAGTTCATTCTTTGCCAATTATTATTATTTCCTTTTTCTTTTTGCCCTTTTCTCATCGTTGAAATATTTTATCATTGTGTTTCTGCTCGCTTTGTGGTAATCTGCTGCACTTTTTTATTCTTTATACTCTCAGGCCAACTCAGAGGTGTCTGCGTTGCTTGGTCGTATCCCATCTGCTGTTGGTTACCAACCTACCTTGGCTACAGATCTTGGAGGCCTTCAAGAGCGTATTACCACTACCAAGAAAGGTTCCATCACATCTGTCCAAGCCATTTATGTGCCTGCTGATGACTTGACAGATCCAGCACCTGCTACAACTTTTGCGCATCTGGATGCCACAACGGTGCTCTCTCGGCAGGTAAATTCTCTTGTCTTTATTGGAAGCTTGGAAGCCATTATCTTAAAGCTCTTTTTTTTTTAACCTCAACTTTGGGTTTTCATCGTCAGATTTCAGAGCTTGGTATCTATCCTGCTGTGGATCCCTTAGACTCTACATCTCGGATGCTCTCCCCTCACATTTTGGGAGAAGAACACTATAACACTGCTCGTGGTGTTCAGAAGGTTCTCCAGAACTATAAGAATCTTCAAGATATTATTGCCATTTTAGGGATGGACGAGCTCAGTGAAGATGACAAGTTAACTGTTGCTCGTGCTCGCAAGATACAGAAGTTCTTGAGCCAGCCCTTCCATGTTGCCGAAGTGTTCACGGGAGCCCCTGGAAAATATGTGGAGTTGAAAGAGAGCATTACCAGTTTCCAGGTGATTAAAATTGTGAATCACAGTGCATCATGTTTTATTATTTTTCTTTTTACTTGTTTTTTTTTTCCTTGTAGTATTCTTGCTAATCTATGTCTGTGCTAGTCTCTGTCTGTCTTTGCCTTTTAACCTCTGTGCAGGGAATTCAACTAGTTGCATATATGTTTATGTTATGAAAAGTCAATACTTTATTAAAGAGTAGGTGCATTGGAAATTGAAGAAATTATAGACCTTTGAGGTCATAGTTAACGGCGTAATGAGAATTTATATTTGATAGTTCTGGAGTTTCTCTAACTCGCGCTTTTCATGGTGAGTTTGTTGTATAGGAACAACTCTCTCTTTAAAACTGCATAATTTATGAATTTATGATTTTTTAGAAGTTGCTTGTGTATTAGTTATTGGGCTAACTTTTTTTTCCTTGATAAGTAAACCTTAGTGCTCAAAAGGGGAGCAAACACAAAAGGCCACAAAAACAGCCGCTATACTCTCAAGCTATCCACAAAATTCACAAAGTCTCCAAAAATGAATACCATCCATTAACCCGAAAAAAAAAAAGAGAGAACTCGAGATGGAGTGTTTTGACACTCAAATAGGAAGCTACTCCATCAAAGGACCTCCTATTCTTCTCATGCCACAAGGCCCACTAAGCAAAGTTCTACAAAAATGTAATACCATCCATTAACCCAAAAAAAAGAGAGAACTTGAGATGGAGTGTTTTGGCACTCAAATAGGAAGCTCCTCCAGCAAAGGACCTCCTATACTTCTCATGCCACAAGGCCCACCATAAGCAAAGAGGGGTTGCCCTCCAAGTATCTCGGACTTGACAACCCATTATACAACTTCTCCAAGTGTCAAGCATGCTAGCAGTGTAATAAGGCACAACCCGATCACTCCAAACAAAGTAAATATGATGGCCCACACATCCCTAGCCACAGGACAATGTAATAAAAGATGATTAATTGACCCCTCACCCTTTTTGCACATGCAACACCAGTTCTATCTACACCTTTTCCTCAAATTGTCTATGGTCAAGATCCTTCCCAAAGTTGTCTTCCACATGAAAAAAAATCACTTCTAGGGGCCTTCGTTCTCCAAACTGCCTTCCCGAGCATCCAGAAGCCTCTGATAGGAAGATCACACCTCAGAAACCCCATGACAAGATCCTACCTAAATCCACTCATCAAGCCCCTCCCCCTCCACATTCTGGCAATACATCAAGGCCAGAAAATCTGCAATGTCCTCCATCTCCCAATCCTAAAGATGCCGCTTGAACTGCACATCCCATATCACCTGCTCGCTAACAACTCGCTATCAAGACGATAACAATCAGTGACCATACTGCTTGTCCACTGCGATCCTGTAATGTCTTGAATAGGCACATGCAAGGGATCTATTTCCACACCAAGTATCTACCCAAAACTGAACAAGCCTCCCACTTCTCATCCTGAAGCAAATATATTTTGAAAATTCATTCCACCCCTTTTGAATAAATTTCCAAACTCCCACTGGTGTGGAAATATATCCCTTGATGCTTCTAACCTGCAAGTCTCCTATCAAACCGACACAGCTGAATCCTAGATAGACACTCCTCGATGAACCTCCCAAAGCCAAGCCCAAGTAAGATATGGGGAATGACCCAATCCTACACCCCAGAATATCAGCCAAAGAAGCAATCTTGCCTACCTCCCCCACAAACACAAACTCACTCATCCCAATGTTGAGTGATCTCCAACTGGCTAGACAAACCCAATCCACCATGAACCCCTTGATAAACCCCATCTCCTTTGCCCTCCTCATTAATCAACCGACAACCTCCACCTTAACAACAATAAACAAAAATGGGGACAGGGGATCTATTTGCCGTTGCCCCTCATTTCACTGTGGAAATGCAGAAAATAACCCATAAATAGAGAATTTCACAGTGGAAATGCAAAAGAATCCATCTCCATTTCTCGCCAAACCCCATCCTTTCCAAAATACATACCAAAAAGTTCCAATTCACATTGTCATAAAATCTTCTCAATATCTAACTTGCAAAGACCCCACTATTGATTCTGGCATCCACACACGTATTAGCAATCAAATCTGAATCTAAAATCTGTCGAACAACAAAGCATTTTGAGAGTCCAAAATCACTGCATCAATAACTCTCCTCAATCGCAAGGACTTTGGCTATAAGCTTGTATTATGCTACCCACCAAACTAATAGGCTTAATTCCTTAGCCTCTATAGCTCCACCCTTTTTAGTGATGAGAGCAATGAAGGAAACATTCAAACTCTTCTCAAATTACCCATGCTCATAAAGGGAATTAAAAGAGTCGATCACCTCCTTCACAACATCCCAATTCTTGTTAGAAGAATGTCATAGAAAAGCCATCAGGCCCTGAGGCCTTATCTCCATTGCAACTCAGCAAAGCTGTCTCCACCTAATCTTCAGAAATGGGCCTCTCCAACCAATCTCTATCTTCTATCAAGATGCTCCTGAATTCTAACCTGTTAAGGAAAGGTCTTTAATTAGAAGTTTTCGTATACAATCGATGGTGTAATGAAGCAATCTCTCTTCTACCTCTTTACTCGTCAACTTACCATCAATACAAATCCTTTTGATTTGATTATCACTCCGATGGGCTAATGCCAGCCAATGGATGAATTTCTTTTTCCTATCTCCTTCCTTAAGCCACAAAGCCCTAGAGTTTTGCCGCCAAGAAATCTCCTCTTACAAAGCAATCTCACCAAACTCTACCTTGCACTCCTCCCTTTTACATTTCTCCACATCATCCTTCCTTTCCTTATGGTATCTGACTTTGAAATTTCCAACAAAAGTCTGTTCTTCCACCAATCCAAGTTACCTCCCTATTCCACTCCTTGATAACCCCCTTCAAGAGCCTAAGTATGTTACATAAAATAAATCTCGTATTTTCTCTCACATCATATCTAGTCCACCAATTCTTGACCCTATCTTTAAAGTCATCTGCTTGAACCTATATATTCTCAAATCTGAATGGAGCTCTCCCTTTCATCAACCCCCCAGAATCCAACAACATTGGGATATGATCCTAAACTGGTCTCGCCAAAGCCACATGAGCGAAGTCCAAAAATTTCTTCTCTTAGTCCCTTGAAATCAAGAATCCTGAACAATGTAGGAATCTATCTGCCACTGGTTCAAGTAAAAGAAGCACCCTCTTATGTCAAGTCTGACACTCTTTCATAGCCATAGTCCACCACCCTCTAACATCAAATTTGACAACTACTATGCATCTCTCACAAGGGAAGCACACTACATCGAAGTCTCCTCCCACATACCAAAGGTGATTCCATCTCCCAAGAGTATACACCAGCTCCTCCCACAAAGATCCCCTCTCCTCGTCCTCAACGGGACCATAACATCAACCTTAGAAACATATCTCCTATCCCACAAAAACAAGATACCCCTATCTGATTCTACGATATCTAATGAATTTTCGTTTGATTTAATGCACTTGCAAAATGAAAGACACTTGACTTTGGCTAAATCTAGAATGGATGGTAAACCGGTAAACTTTAGTAGTGATGTGGTTTTGATTTGGGAATATGAAAGGTTTTAGTGGTGAGGTTGGGTTAGGGCTCAATGGTCATATGAGTCAAGGTTCAGTTGAGACGGTGTTAAATTTACCAACAAGAAGTTGAAGATATAAGCATGAATAGTTACTAAAAGTTTGGAGTTGAATATGAATAGTTACTAGTGAAGGGTTGGGTAAACCCTCTTGGATTTAAATAGGTTGCTTCTAATTTATTAGGTGCTGTTGAATATAAGTTAGGAAATATATTGTTAAGTTGGCTCAAATTCCTATTGTAATTAGGTTTCTATTATAGAGTTGTATCTTATTAGGTAATTTCTTAGTCGGCAAGTTTTGGTCTCAAGGAAGAAAGTACTTGTTAGACAAGTCTTGGGCTCTAAGGAATTGTAATCCTAGTCCACCAAGGAATTGGATTTTGGGCTCTATAAATAGTTACCTATGTTATAGGTTGAGATGAGTGAGAAGAGAAGAGGCAACACTCATTGTTTTTGAGAGGACACTTAGAGAGAGAATTCTTGTTTAGAATTTGTGATTTCCTTTTGAGTGAGATTGGGTGTATAAGGGTTAAGGGTTGAGAATTGAGCGTGCTCTTGATATTCTACTTGTACTGTTACAATCTATATAGTGAAATCGGGCTCTCCGTGGATGTAGGCTTGTTTAGCCGAACCACGTATAATTCTTGGTGTGTTGCAAATTTCTTCGTGCTTGTTTACTTATCATCACATCGTAATATTTGGTGGTTCGTGATTGGGGACTTATTTCTCAACAAACTGGTATCAGAGTTTCAAGGTACACACAAGGTATTTGATAAAAATCTTGTTTAGATTTTTCTTTCATAATACGGGTGTTTTTCGTCTTGGGCACTTGTGACAATCATGGCCGGTAATATTGCTACACAATACAAGGTGGAGAGATTTGATGGTAAGGGTAGCTTCACCCTATGGCAAGGGAGGGTGAAGGACATCCTAGTTCAACAAGGCTTAGCGCGGGTGTTGAAAGGGAAGGATGGAAAGCCAGAAAAAATGTTAGTTGATGATTGGCAGGATATAGAGTCAAGGTGTGTTAGCACTATTCGACTCTGTATTGGAGATAACATCATTCACAATGTTAATGGAGAGGATTCGGCGCCGAAATTGTGGGAGAAGCTAGAGAAGCTCTATCTAGCGAAAAGTCTCACAACTAAACTTAATCTAAAGCGGGATTTGTACAAGCTGAAGATGAAGGAAAGCGGAAACCTCTTGGAGCACATGAATGAATTTCATGGAATTGTTGATCAACTTGAAAAGGTCGATGTGAAAATTGAAGAAGAAGACAAAACCCTATTACTTCTTACTTCACTTCTAGATTCCTATGAGAACATTGTGACTACAGTCTTGTATGGCACAAGGATACGCTGAAGATGGAAGAAGTTGAGTCTACTCTCTTGTCCAACGACAAAAGAAAATCTCCCATTGATGAGAGTTTAAGTTCGGCTATGGTTGCTCATTGGCAGAATAGGGGAAGGCAGACTAACCAGGGATCTAGTGATAACAGTAGGTCTAGATCAAGGGGTGGAGAAAAGGGTAAGCAGTACCACAGATGTCATGAGTGGGGCCACATTAGGAAGAACTGTCCACTTGCAAAGCGGAAGGATGATGGCGGCTCTGAGAATGGATCTACCACATATGCTTGTGAAATAACTTTGGTGATGTTCTCACAATTTCCAAAGGTGACACTCTTACTCAACATGAGTGGTTTTTAGATTCGGGTTCATCGAACCATATTTGCTCCGTGAAAAAATGTTTTAATTCATTTAAAGAACTTGATGGTAGTTCTTTGACATTACCTAATGGTGACAAGTGTGTTGTTGAGGGCGTGGGAACGGTGAAGTTCAAAATGTTTGATGGGGTGGAACGCACTTTGGGGAATGTTACTTACGCACCCAAGTTGCGGTGTAATCTAATTTCCTTGAGCCGGTTGGACTCCATGGGCTGCAAGTGCTCCATTGCAGGGGGAGTCATGAAGATCACCAAGGGCTGCATGGTATTAATGTGAGGAGAACAGAGTGGAGGTTTGTATCGTCTGGTGGGGAGTGCCAATGGCACTCAGACTTCGATTGTGGATAGGAAACGGGGTGCACATGGTAACAGGATCTTGAAACGTGTTTCGTTTGATTTATCGAAGACACGGGTTGCACGTTTCTGGACAGACGAGGGTGAGATGAAAGTTCCTGCTTGGAGAAGGGTTGCATCGAAGCCTCCTTCTAAAGTCACTTGATAGTGTTAACTTGATACAGCTGCATGAATACATTGGCTGTGTGGATCAAGGGGAGTATTGTTTCATACTTGATTCGGGTTATGTAGCTGGAGTTTAAAAGGCCGATGGATCGTTTGTGGATTTGCAGACGGGAGTCTCGCGTATTGAAGACTTGTCAAATTTTTTGCCAAGGGGGAGATTTGTTGGGTTGGCTCAAATTCCTATTGTGATTAGGTTTCTATTATAGAGTTGTATCTTATTAGATAATTTCTTAGTAGGCAAGTCTTGGTCTCAAGGAAGGAAAATACTTGTTAGGCAAGTCTTGAGCTCTAAGGAATTATAATTCTAGTCCACCAAAGAATTGGGTTTTGGGCTCTATAAATAGTTACCTATGTTATAGGTTGAGATGAGTGAGAAGAGAAGAGACAACACTTTCATTGTTTTTGAGACGACACTTAGAGAGAGAATTCTTGTTTAGAATTTGTGATTTCCTTTTGAGTGAGATTTGGTGTATAAGGGTTAAGGGTTGAGAGTTGAGCGTATTCTTGATACAATCTTTCTACTTGTACTGTTACAATCTATATAGTAAAATTGGGTTCTCCGTGGATGTAGGCTTGTTTAGCCGAACCACGTATAATTCTTGACGTGTTCTTGCAAATTTCTTCATGCTTGTTTACTTATCATCACATCGTAATATTTGGTGGTTCGTGATTGGGGGCTTATTTCTCAACATATATAACAAGGAGAATGAATATATCATATGTTTTTGTCATCCTACTCTTAATCCAAGAGTAGGTTATATTATACTTATTTTTTCTTTTGATTAGTAAGATTGTATTAGAAACGCTCTAAGGAAGGGGGGCGGAGCCCAAGGACAAACAAAGGACCAAATAGGACCCCTAACCACTCAAAATATTCAAAAAATCAACTATCTCTCCCATGGATGCACAATTTCTACCATTCACCCAAGAAAAATGGGAACAAATAATAGAGAACTTTAGCACCCCGATAGGAGTCTCCTCATCCTCAAAGGATCTCCTATTCCTTTCCCTCCAAAGACACCACCACACACACAGGA
The DNA here is from genome assembly GCA_026545225.1 of Cornus controversa. Taxonomy (NCBI): domain Eukaryota; kingdom Viridiplantae; phylum Streptophyta; class Magnoliopsida; order Cornales; family Cornaceae; genus Cornus; species Cornus controversa. The sequence goes on from CM048845.1 coordinate 45,252,980, forward strand.
CGCCACCCTCCAAAAGTTGCGAGCTTGGGGACCCACTATACAACCTCTCCAAGCCTCCACCTTGCCTCTAGAAGAGCTGGGCATTACCCACTAGACCCCGAACAGCCCCAAAAGCAAGCACCAGCAATCCCATGCCACTGAACAATGGAACAACAAATGGTCTACTGTCTCCTCATCTCTTTTGCACATGCAACACCAATTAGCAATGACATGGCGTCTTCTCCTCAAATTGTCTAACGTCAGAATCCTTTCTAATGTAGTCAGCTATGAAAGAAATGCTGAAATCTATAAGGGAAAACAGAGAGCTAGATCAAGCTAGAGAATAGCTTAAACACCCACAACTCAATCCCAAAAGAAAGGGAGAGGTAGAAGGTTGCGATAGCAGGCTAAATGTATTGATAATATTGAAAAAAACTGCAGGATACAACTTGGAACAACCCTTTTATAAGCCACAAGGGATGCCCTAGCAAATATTCAATCCTAGCCCTTCATATAAACATAATCTAAGAGTTAATATTCTGTCCAGCAGAATGAAAGACGCTAAAAATGACAAAACAGCCATTAAATGGTCACATGACTCACTTAATAGGCACATGACTTGCTAAATAGAAGCAAAATGACAAAAATATCCAACTAAAGCTTAAGGGAACATTAAACAGAAAATTAAAACAGATTTAAGACTTAAATAAATAACTTAAAACCCATAAAGCAATTAATGCACTCTCAGCCTAGACTTCTTGTGATGTTCAATTGTTTGAAGAAAGTCCTCTTCCACTTGCTCTGCATCACTTTCCAAGACAACCGTCCACCCGAAGAAAGCCACCTTAGTAGGGGCCTTTGAACGCCACACTGCCTTCCACGGGAAAGCTGACCCCAAAGCCCAAAAAAGGCTCTTCCTATAGTAAGAGCGCACGACAAACCTCCCCTTAGAGGTTCTGCCAACCTCATTAATGAGTCGGCTTTGGCACGACCCACCCACCACCTGACAATATACCCACTCCAGAAAGCAAAGAACATCCTCCAATTCCCAATCCAGGAAATGTCTCGAGAACTAACATCCCACACCGTCCTACCATTGTCAAGTTGATAGCAATCGGAAACAAAAGCATGCCTATCTGAAGCAATCTGAAATATGCGTGGGAAAGATTAAGCCAGCGCTCTGGTCACCACACCACCAATCTTCCCAAAACCGAACATCATTACCACTCCCAACCTTGAATCTAATGTTTTTTGAGAATTCATCCCACCCCTTGCGAATGGATTTTCAAACACCTACTCCACCAAGGATCCTCACCTCCAACGAACACCAACCTCCCCTCATCTCTCCATATCTACTAGAGATGACCCTCCTCCACATTCGCTGCCTCTCTCTCCCAGACCTCCACAACCACTTCCCAAGAAGAGCCTTGTTGAAGAGGCCCAATCTCCTGAACCCTATAAACCACCAATTTGGATCGGCGTGCAAACCAGATCCCACCGGACAAGATGGTATTTGAAGTCATCATCCCTACCACTCCAGAAAAAATTCCTCTGGAGACTCTCAATCCATTCAGCCACTGAAGCAGGAATCTAAAAGAGGGAAAGGAAATAAGTGGGTAAACTAGACAAAGTGCTCTTCATGAGGGTAACCCTACCACCTTCTGAGAGCTATTGTTTCTTCCATCCTGCGAGCCTCCTCTCAAATCTCTCCACAACTGGATCCCAACCCCCTACTCTCCTTGAGGGGGCTCCAAGCGGCAAGCCCAAATACGAAATAGGAAAGGAACCAACTCCACAGTCAAGGATGTTAGCAAGACAGGAAATCCCCTTTACTTCCCCCACCCAATCAACACACTCTTACCCACACTAATTTGTCGGCCGGACAATACCTGGAAGCAAATCAGTACGCCCCTCAAGTATCTTATTTGCGACTCATCCGCATTGCAAAAAACAAAGGTATCATCTGCAAACAATTGATGGGACATCTCTAACTGACTAGTAGGGTCCTGTCCCACTCGAAAGCCTCTAATAAAGCCCAGATCAAACGCCCTCTTCATCAATATATTGAGAGCCTCAATCACAATAGGAAATAAGAAAGGGGAGAGAGGGTCCCCCTGCCTTAACCCCCGAGAGGTGCTGAAGAAGCTGGTTAGAGATTCGTTCACAAGAATCGAAAACTGAAACAAGGAGATATAAAACTCAATCCACCGCCTCCACCTCTCCCCAAACCCCATCCTATCCAACAAATAAAACAGAAAGCTCCAACTCACATGATCTTAAGCTTTCTCTATGTGAAGCTTACAAAGATCACTCACTAGCAATGAGAATTGAATCTAAAATCTGAAGGCCCCCCCCACAAAAGCATTATGGGAATTTGAGATGATACCATCCATAACACCCCGCAGTCCCAAGACTTTAGCTATAAGTAGATGCACCCTATCAAACTAATAGGTCTAAAGTCTCTCATATCAAAAGCTCCTCCCCTTCTTAGAAATAAGGGATATGAAAGAAGCATTCAAGCTTCTCTCAAAACGGTCATGAGAAAAGAAAGCATGAAAAGTATTCATCACCTCCCCCCTAACAACCTCCCAATTCTCCAACATAAATCTCGAAGTAAAACCAAATAGGCTTGGAGCTTTGTTGCCCTCACAACTCTTCAACGTCGTTAACACTTGATTTTGCTAAAAGACATCTCCAGTTCATCTCTATCCTCAACTAGGATAGAGTCAAAATGCTGTCCCCCGAGAAGGGGTCTCCAACTGAACTCCTCCGTATATAGTCTCTGAAAGAAAGAAGCCACCCCTCTTCGCACCTCTTCCTCCCTACATAGCACCTCCCCACCAACTCTAATCCTCCCAATATAGTTGCCTCTTCTATGTGCATTGGCAAGTCTATGAAAGAATTTCGTATTCCTGTCCCCCCTCCTTAAGCCAAAGGGATTGTGATTTCTGGCGCTATGAGATCTCCTCTGATAGTGCAATCTTTGCTTGGCACATCTCCCTCCTCTGTCTCCCCTCCTTCCCAAGACCTCCCAACCCCTCCAAACGATCGAGATCTGCAATCTCCACCAAAGTCCTATTCCTCCTCCATTCCAAGTTACCAGAAACCTCCTTATTCCATCTTTTAATGTTTTCTTTCAAAAATCTAAGCTTACCAGCCAGGACGAAACTCGGGCCCCCCTAAACCTATACCTTCCCACCAATCCTGCACCCTTTCCTTGAAACCCTCCACTTGCAACCACATATTCTCAAACTTCAAATGAGTCTTTTTCATTCGAAGGCCTCCACAATCAAGAACTAACGTGATATGATCTGACATAGGTCTCGCCAACGCCGCCTGAGCTACATCCGGATATTTCTCCTCCCAATCTCTAAAAAGAAGAAAACGGTCTAGCCGAGAGAGTAGGGGACTTCCTCCCACAGTCCCACTACACCAAGTAAACGAACCACCCTCCATAGGCAAGTCAATCAACTGAGAGTCATCAATATAAAGTTTGAAAACTGATCCATGGCCGGCATCCACCCCCCACCCCCCAAATAGATCTCTCCATCAGGTTCCGTACCACATTGAAATCCCCTCTAGTGCACCACGGTAAAGCCCACCTCCTCTGAACCAAGCTCCTCCCATAGCTAGTGTCTCTCCTTGTCCTCTACAGGACCAAGGACCATATACTCCAGAAAAAATCTACTGGAAGCCATCTTCCTCCGTAGAAAAACACATGAAAACCGATAACCTCCTAATCCAAACATCCACCTTAGACACCCATCTTTTATCCCACATCACAAGGACACCCCCCGAAGTTCCCAAGGCATTCAACACCTCCTACTCCACAATTCTCCCAACCCAGAGACTCCTTGCCACCCTATCTGGGAGCATCGCCAATTTTGTCTCCTGAAAGCACACCACATGGGCATTCCACTTTATCACTGCCAACTTTGCTACCTTCCTTTTGCCGGGGTCATTAAGACCATGGGCATTCCCTGACACAATGCGAAACTTCATGAAACGGTTAAAATTCCTCCCCCCCCCCCCCCCCCCCCCCTTCTCTCCTCTTCTCTCTCCCCTCCCTTGGCCTTTCCTCCCCTCATAATTCACGTCTGAAATAAGGTTCCGAAGCTCCCTCTCCCCTTTCTCAGAATGCCCACTCCCCTCAACCTCTCATGGAATAGTTGCAACCTTTTTTCTATTTCTCCCTCATTCTCGTCATAAGATAAACCAAGGAGATTACTCACTTTCCCCACATTTTCCCCCACCCAATCAACCCTTTCTCCCTCTCCTCCCCCCTCCACAACACTGCCATCACCACTGCCCCCTACTGGTCCCACAACCTTCAACAGAGTCACATGCAACCCGTCATAATATTCATAGCCATCCCACAGCATAATATCCAGCTTGCCCCCAAAGGGATCATCCAGCAGCCTGTCCACCGTACCCGACCTGATAGTATTCCTGCTAGTAGGTGTAGTGGAGCAAGTCTCAGCAATATCTTCCTGTAATCTGAAATTTTCGGTACAGTCCAGCCCGTTCAACGCATTATGAAGCCGCAGCTCCCGTAAAAGAGCCTCCGAAACATCATCAGTTAATTTATACTGGACACACCCACAAATTGTGAGCTCCTTCCCAAGCATATCAGTCCGACAGCCCATCTCTATCCAACTGACCTCCTGACATAGCATTAGAATTCACCACCAGGCCCCCTCTCAAAGGACCAAACTGTTTTGTTGAGTTCCACCATGGTGAAAGCTATCGTCCATGGAACCATTCAGCATAATTTTGTCCAAGCTTCCATCCAAATCACGAAGGCCAGCATTCTCTCTTATTTGATAGTTGTGAAATATAGGCAGGACTTAGAACCTTGTGATACAAATCACACGTCGAAAAAGGAAGAGGTGAGGAAGGATGAGTTATAAAAGCAACACATGGAGGCCTAGAGAATAGGACCTTGTGATACAAGTCCAACATCGAAAATGTTCAAGGAAGACTTGTGCAAGGATGAGCTATAAATGCAACACATGGAGGCTTAGAGAGAGCATTTTAGCAAAAGGAGCTTGAAATCTAATAGTTAGAGTGCTTGCCTTCAAAATGGTCTTGATTCAACTTTTTTGAAAAGCAAAATTATTTTAGTAAAAAAATGATGGGAGCTCTAAAAGTTCAATGGCATGTTGGCCGTTTCATCGGAGAACTGGTCAATTCGCCGGTAAATTTGAGTCTCACGAATAAATCAGTGAGACTCAGTAACTGGACCCCAAATCCCATTGAAAAATGGCAGGTTTGCCGAACTTTGCTCCCAACCTTTCATTTGGATATCTGATAGCATTTAGATCACTAAGAACTAGCCATGCTGATTTCGGAAAAGAGAAGCATTATATTTTAAATTTCGCCATAGTGGTAATGTAGCACTAAAGCCATGACGTCCATAGATTAAAGGATCATTAAAATTGTGTTTATTCTCAATGCAGAAAATATGATTTGAACCTTTGCTGGATTCCAAGCTACCCACATCTTTCCTCGAAGGGAGGAATTATAGTTGTCAGCACAGTTCAACAAATCGGCCGGTTCGCAACAGGATCCTGTTACTATGTCTTACTGATACATCGGTGAGACTCAATTTCACCTAATAATCAGCCGGTTCCATCACAGAACTGGCCGGTTTTGGAGCTCCCAACAATATTTTTTTAATAAAATAATTTTGCATTTCGAGTTGAACCTAGGCCATTTTGAAGGCAAGCACCAACTATTAGACTACAATACCTTCCATTAAAATGTTTTCTCTAAGTCTTCATGTGCATAGCTCATCCTTTCTCACCTTTTCATTATACATTTTTATGTCGGACTTGTATCATAATTTCCTATTCTCTAGGTCTCCATGTGCTGCTTTTATAGCTCATCCTTCCTCATCTTTTTCTTAACTTTTTATTTATTTATTTATATTTTTTATTTTTTATGTGGGACTTGTATCACAAGGTCCCAACTCCTGCTTACTTTTCACAGCCATCAAACAAGTATAATATAGTCTTCTTTGGTTTAAGAGTAGGATGGCAAGAATATACGATATATTCTCCTTATTATGGATTTCTTGCCTTACATCCAACAAAACACATTGAATTAGAAGCAACTTATTTTAATCCAAGAGGGTTTGCCTCGGCCCTTCACTAGATTAAATCCTTTTTACAGGGCCTCAATAGATTAAATCAGTACCTTCCCATTTTTAATCAAAATCTGCACACGCAGTTTGAAGCCTTTTGGAATAAATTTATGAAAGGTTCTTAATTTTCTCAGTCAATCAAATTAGAATCTTCTATTTAATTCAAGTATATTCTTACTTATCCAAATATATAAATATATATAATGGTGCTAGTTTTTTGTTTAATCAAGAACAAACTCTTCAATTGCTTATTTTCGTAAACAACATAATAAAAATTGATCATAAAATCTCATGTAAAAAAATATTTTATATGTCTAATTGATTTAATATGTAGACAAAACCATATACTTTTTCTAATTTATTTTAACTTTTCAATTTAATTTTTTATTTTCTGTTTTTAATTCTCACAAGTTGTATATGGTATGAATTTTCATAATTGAATTTATTTTTATTCATTAATTTTGTAAAAAGCATAATTACTAAGCCTTTTTAATAACGATGACGACTTAAAATTCATGAATAGGTTATTACTTGTGTTAAATGGTCTTCAAAAATTCAATAAAAATCACTAAAATTCACTAGAAATTCATTTTTATTGAATTATGTTGTGTATTGGTGCATTTGGGCCTTTTGAGCGAGGCCGAAGCGATAACCAATTCCGTTAAACCGCGTTCGTGACTTTGAACCTTGGTTGTGAATAAAATGCACACACACACACACACACATATATCCAAGTGTACACATTTTTGTGCCCAAACCAAGGGTATCGAGTAAGTTTAGTGTTGAGGCCTGAACCCCTTGGAGTTGAACACAAGAACTCTGGGTCATGCCATCAGCCTTATGCCAACTCCCAAGTTTATGAGAGCTATTAAACCCTCTTAAATTCCAACATTCTAAATTAATCATTGAGAGGGATGCCTAGTGTTATAGCCTGTATGCTGGCCTTTGACCTTCTTTTTCTTCTACTGGAGTTTTTCTATGGACAGACTAATGCGTCTGCAGTCTCTCTATTTTTCCAATATCTAAGAGTAACTATTCAGATTGGTCATCAACCAAAAGCTGAAATATGTTCTCTCCTTCAGTATTTGATTGTAAAGTCTTTGATGAAGAAACAACTTCCAATTTCTTAGAAACAGAATAGCTAAGTGCCCAAGTTCCAGATTACCTGGTAATGGTAATGCAGATGCAGATGCAGATGCAGATGCAAATGCAGGTTGTAATAGGGAGATCTGAAATTTCATAAACCATGGAAGCCAAACTAGAAGTCATGACATTAGCCTTGACATGATTTCCAGGGGTTTCCTTGACAGATCCTTCCTGTCCATTTTCAGGGATGGCAACTTCTTTATTGGTGTCTGAAACGTCTTTAAGAACAACTTCAGCTATAGCTGTAGCAAGATTGCTAATGTCTTGGTGTTTATACATTCATTCATGTAAAAGTCAAAAGAATCAGGAAGAGTATTTTCAGCAGTTGCTTAACACAGACGAGCATACTGAATTCTGGGCATTTGGAATGTGTATAAGAATCAGCATAGAGTGGTTCCCCACATCACTTGCAGCATTGCTCAACCCCTTCTGAGTCCAATACTCTAATGGAAGATTATACAACTTGATCCAGATAAGAATAGCAGTCATGGATTCTTTCGCAGTATTCAACTTAGGATGCCATTTCTTAACACAAGATAGCAACCAGCAAAATTCCATGGCCAACTCCCAAGGATATTATGCATAGCAGCATGATATGAACTGCATTTGAACAAATAGAAATGATGCCCATTGAAAATTGTTTCAATTAACCCCCAGTTAGTCCATAATTTCCCTACAATACTGTGAACCAAGGACAATTGGGGATTTCAACCGATGAAGTAGCCAATTAGAGTATTATTCCATCTATCCATCCCCAGAGTTAGCCAAATCAGATGAAAATTTGATTTTTATCCTCCCATCATCAGTAAAAGGTGAATAAAAGTCCAGGCGCATTGGTTTATGTTATGTTATGGCCTGAATTTTGTCTTGGCCCGGGTCGTGTTGTGACCCGATTGACCCGAAAAATGGGTTTTGTGTGGCCTTAAGCCAGGGTGCCCCCGGGAAAAATTTTATGACCCATTTTTCGCTTGCGGGTTTTGGACCCTGGTTAGGACTCTCTTGTAGCCCGACATATAAGGGCATCTAAGGGTTTGGAGGTACTAATGAGAGAAACACAAAAATCACAGAAAGAGAATGAGAGAGTGAGAGCTAGGGTTTGGGTTGAAACTTGTAATCTCCTGATTTTCGCATAGTGAAATCTTTTGTCGGATCTTTGCCGTGAATGTAGGCACATTGCCGTACCACGTAAATTCTTGTGTACTGTGCGTTGTGCTTGATTCGTTTTGTGTCGTGTTTCGTAATTGTGCTTGGTTTGCGGCTGTTTTTCACAACAAACTGGTATCAAAGCCATCAGTTCAAAGCTGGGATGTCGACCAAGTTTATGGAAATCGAGAAGTTTAACGGCATGAACGATTTCAACCTGTGGCGGATTAAGATGCAGGCCCTGTTGGTTCAACATGGGATATCCAAGGCGCTGAAGGGAAAGGATGCACTGCCAGAAAAGTGGAAGGACGATTAGAAAGATGAGGCTATGGAGAAAGGACGATTAGAAAGATGAGGCTATGGAGAAAGCACGCAGTGCGATTCTGTTGTGCTTGAGTAACGAAGTTTTGCGAGAAGTTTTTGGAGAAACTATGGCGGATGGGCTGTGGAGCAAGTTGGAATCCTGTTATATGACGAAGTCTCTTGCGAATCGTTTGTCCCTAAAGAAGCGGTTGTTCACTCTTCAGATGCCGGAAGGTTCGTCTCTGAAAGACCACCTTGACAAGGTTAATGCTGTCATCATGGATTTGAAGAATATTGATGTTAAAATAGAGAATAAGGATCAGGCTATTATTCTGTTGTGTTCTTTACCACCCTCGTACGAGAACTTTGTCGATACAATGATATATGGCAGAATTAATTTATCCATGGAAGATGTGAAGGCATCTTTGAATTCTAAGGAGTTGCAGAGAAGGACGTTTGAGGGCAATACAGAAAGTTCGGCAGAGGGCTTGGTTGTTAGAGGGAGAACGTATCAGAAGGGATGGTCTGGCAGTAAAGGTCGTTCTAAGTCTAAGAACAAATCGAAGGTGCTTAAATGCTTCACTTGCCACAAGGAAGGGCACTTCAGGAAAGATTGTCCGGAGTGTAAGAAGGGAAAGGGAAAATCCTTAGAAGTCGCTAGGGTGGCTGTTGTAGAGGGTAGTGATTCAGATGGTGGTAGCGTTCTCACTATTTTTGCCCGTGGCTCTAGCGATGAGTGGATACTTGATTCGGGTTGCTCATATCACATTTGTCCTAACAGAGACTGGTTTACCTCTTATTGTTCCATTGATGGAGGGGAAGTTCTAATGGGGAATAATGTGCCATGTAAGGTTGTTGGTATCGATACAGTTCGAATCAAGATGTTTGACAGTATAGTGAGATCAAGATGTTTGACAGTATAGTGAGAACACTGACTGATGTCAGGCATGTTCCAAAACTGAAGAAGAATTTGATTTCCCTGGGTACGCTAGATAACATCGGCTGCAGTTACAAGGCTGAAGGTGGAGTCATTAGGGTTTCAAAGGGTGCTCTCGTGGTGATGAAGGGACTGAAGCAACATGGTTTGTATGCTCTGTAAGGTAGCACAGTTACAGGTTCTGCTGCAGTATCGTCCTCGGATCCGGATATAGAGACTACTAGGTTGTGACATATGCGGTTGGGCCAATGAGTGAGAGGGGGATGGATGTTCTGAGTAAGCAGGGTTTGCTTGGTGGTCAGAAAACTGGAAAGCTGGATTTCTGTGAACATTGCGTCTTCGGGAAACAGTGCAGAGTGAAGTTCAGTATGGGAATTCACAGGACCAAAGGCACAGTGGATTATATCCATTCTGATCTTTGGGGTCCTTCTCAGGTTAATTCACATGCTGGTGGTAGATACATGATAACATTGATTGATGACTTTTCTCGAAAAGTTTGGGTTTGTATTCTGAAACACAAGAATGAGGCCTGTCACGTTCAAGCAGTGGAAGACCTTAATTGAAAAGCAGACTGGAAAACAGGTTAAGCGCTTGAGGACAGACAACAGTTTAGAATTCTGTGATAGAGAATTTAATGAGTTTTGCAAGACTCACGGGATTGTGAGACGCCGTATAGTGAGGAAAACTCCACAGCAGAATGGAGTTGCAGAACGGATGAACAGAACACTATTGGAGAGAGCACGGTGCATGTTGTCCAATGTTGGGTTAGACAAAGTGTTTTGGGCTGAAGTTGTTTCCACAACTTGTTTCTTGGTGAATCGATCTCCATCGATTGCCATCAACTGTAAGACTCCAGAGGAGGTATGGTCTGGTTCTCCTGCTAGTTACAACAATATGAGAATATTTGGGTGCCCTGCGTATGCTCATGTCAATGAGGGGAAGCTTGAACCGAGGGCTAAGAAGTGCATATTTCTTGGTTATGAGCCCGGGGTAAAGGGGTACAGATTGTGGTGCCCAGATGCTTCAGGAAAGAAATTGCTTGTTAGTAGAGATGTGATCTTTCATGAGTCTGCGATGTTTACTTCGCAGAAGGATGTAGTTGATTCAGCTAGAGCTCAGGGTGTCAGTGAACAGGTGGAGCTATCAGAGGTTTAGTTAGAAAGTGTTCCTGATCAGTCGAATGATGAGCAGGTGCAGTTTCAGGTTGAGGAAGATGCACAGTTGCAATGGTACAGTGTGGCTAGAGACAGACCGAGGAGGGCGATTAAGCCACCTCAAAAGTATGGTTTTTCACATGCTGATTCGGTTGTTTATGCACTTAGTGTGGCAGAGAGTATTGATGAGCAGGTACCGTGTACTTATCATGAGACCATCAAGGGTGGAGAGTCAGCACAGTGGTCTGTTGCCATGAGTGAGGAGATTGAGTCTCTTTGTAAGAACCAGACTTGGAAGCTAGTCAAGCAGCCTAAGGGTCAGAAGATTGTGGGTTGTAAATGGGTCTTCAAGAAAGAAGGAACTCCAGGAGTGGAAGATGCAAGGTTTAAGGCACGCTTAGTGGCGAAGGGCTATACACAAAGGGAAGGGGTGGACTTCAATGAAGTTTTCTCTCGTTGTGAAACATAGCTCAATCCGAGTGTTACTTGCTATGGTTGTTCTGTAAGACTTGGAGCTTGAACAGCTTGATATCAAGACTGCGTTCTTGCATGGAGAGTTGGAAAAGCAGATTTATATGTATTAGCCTGAGGGGTTTGAGATTTTGGGAAAGGAAAACCTTGTTTGCCTACTGAAGAAGTCCTTGTATGGGTTGAAGCAGTCTCCTAGACAGTGGTACAAGCGATTCGACACCTTTATGGTTGGGAGTGGCTATTGTAGGAGTGAGTTTGACAGTTATGTGTATTATAGGAGGCTCTCAGATGGTTTGTATTTGTACTTGTTGCTCTATGTTGATGACATGTTGATATCTTGCAAAAACATATCAGAAATCAACTTGTTGAAGGCTTAGCTTAGTGGTGAATTTGAGATGAAGGATCTAGGTGCCGCGAAGAGGATTTTGGGTATGGAGATTTACAGAGACAGAGGAGTAGGCAGATTGTATTTGTCACAGAAGAAATACATTGAGAAGGTGCTGGAATGCTTCAGTATGCAAGCCTCAAAGCCTGTGAGTACTCCATTGGCAGCCTACTTTAGACTTTCAGCAGAATTGTCACCACAGACCGAGGAGGTGGAGCACATATCTCGTGTTCCTTATGCTAGTGCAGTTGGTAGCATCATGTATGCTATGGTGTGCACTAGGCCAAACATTTCACATGCAGTTAGTGTAGTGAGCAGATACATGGATAAATCTGGGAAGGTTCATTGGCAAGCTGTGAAATGGATATTGCGATATTTGCGAGGCACTGCAAATGTTGGATTAGTCTATGACAGAGGCAGCGACACGTCTGGGAGTGTTGTTGGATATGTTGATTTGGATTATGCTGGAGATCTTGATAGGAGGAGGTCCTTGACAGGGTATGTTTTTACTCTTTGTGGGAGTGTGATCAGTTGGAAGGCGACTTTGCAGTCTACAATTTCATTGTCTACTACAAAGGCTGAGTACATGGCTGCCACAGAGTCAGTGAAGGAAGGTATATGGCTTAGAGGCTTGGTTAGTGATTTGGGCTTGCAGCAGGATGATTTAACTGTATTTTGCGACAGCCAGAATGCTATACATCTGACTAAAAATCAGATGTTTCATGAGAGGACCAAGCATATTGATGTCAGGTTACACTTCATCAGAGATGTGATTGCACAGGGTAGTGAAGAAGATTGGGACAGCAGAGAATCCGGCAGATATGATGACTAAGGTCATCCCTACTATTAAGTATAGACATTGTCTGGGCTTGATTGGTGTTTACAGTTGCTGATGCCCTTAGGGGCATGTGAAGGAGGCGAAAGGAGTAGCTGGGATTGCGAAGCTTGGTGGAATTCGAGCTAAGGTGGAAATTTGTTATGTTATGGCCCGAATTTTGTCTCTGCCCGGGTCGCGTTGCGACCCGATTGACCCTCGGAAAAAATTTTATGGCCCGTTTTTCGCTTGCGGGTTTTGGACCCAGGTTAGGACTCTCTTGTAGCCCAATATATAAGGGCATCTAAGGGTTTGTAGGTACTAACGAGAGAAAACACTAAAATTGTAGAAAGAGAGTGAGAGAGCGAGAGCTAGGGTTTGGGTTGAAACATGTAATATCCTGATTTTCGCATAGTGAAATCTTTTGCCGAATCTTTGCCGTGGACGTAGTCACATTGCTGAACCACGTAAATTCTTGTGTACTGTGCGTTGTGCTTGATTCGTTTTGTGTCGTGTTTCGTGATTGTGCTTGGTTTGCGACTTTTTTCACAACAGTTTAGGGCTACCTTCTGCAACCAGAGAACTCCAAAATATGCTTTAAATTGCACTTGTAGCAATGGGATTTACTGGAGCAGGACTGACATGATTAGACATCAATTGATCTTGATACGGAGATTTCTGAACTTGATTCACTGATAAAGTAGGAAAATCAGGTGATTTTGATCTGGTACTCATCCGAGAAAATTCATGGCAATTCGGGTTTTCCACCCCCAATTCGTAGTAGAGTTGAATCCTTAGAAAATTGCCCCATTTGTTTCTCTAGAATTAACGTATCTTCAGGAATGAATGACTTCTTCATCCATTGTGATAGAGCTGGTCTGCCTGAAGTTGCCATGACTATGAAGGAGATGAAGAGAAAGAAATTGAGAAGAACTCACCAAATTGATTGATATATCAAGTAAAGAATTAGATTTGATGAATTTTAGATTGAGATCAGTCAATTCAGACTTCAGAGATTATATGCCGAAAAAAGGAAGAGTTTACCGGAAAAATCAAAAGGAGTCACCAGAAAGATAACTAACTCGTAACTACTTGAAGAGAGAGAGAGAGAGTGAAGCTCTCTAACTACTAAACTTCCGAATACATAAACCTGATTGTATTCAACTGGAGCCTACTTGTGTCAGCCATGTCTACAAAATTTATAATTTCAATTTTAAATTATGGACACATGTTCGGGTGTCCAAGAAGTGTTGGTGTTTGACACATGTTTTGACTTGGACACATGAGTCCTCTTGGAAGTGTCTGTTTTTCTTAAAGCTTATTAAAACTAAGTCTAATCAGTTATTTCTTTAGAGTCTAGGCAATCTATAACTTTGCCGTCAAGGTGGAATTGCTAGCTCTTATTGCAATGATTTCCTGAAGCTTCTCGATCTGTTGTGAGACAAGATATTTATGCCAGTAATCTTTCAGGGATCACTTTTTCTACATTGATATCTCGATTGTGGAAAAATTATTGACTCTTATCTTCTGTTATCAATTCTTTGTAGGTATTCTTAACGTTCTGTTTTACACTCTTTGTCAATGGTGATGTGCTTTGTACTGTCTGCATGCTTAACCTACAAAAACAAGGAAAGGGAAAAAAAAAACAAAAATACTGATAAAGTGATACATAAGATCTCTTTTAATTTATTTACTATAAAAGAGAGAAATTTAGATCCAGTTGTGATATTGGAGTCGATAGTGATATATATTATATATCAATTGTTAGGAACTTAGGATTATGTGATTAGTTATATGCAGTAGTTTTGAGTTATGATGGATATCAAAGCCAAGAAAAAAGTACTTGGAACTTTTTATCTGTACAAGTAAATTGCATAATTAGGTTGTCTTTCACACTGTCAAAATTGCATTCATTTTACAGGCTGCAAACTTGTGGTTGCATGTATCATTAATTTGTTTATAACCGACTATGGACAACCTACTGTCTTCAATTTTTTTGCTTTAAAATCCAAATCATGTTATTTGATGTTCATATGACTGGGTTTTCATTTGAATAGGGAGTTCTGGATGGTAAATATGATGACCTTTCTGAGCAGTCATTTTACATGGTTGGTGGCATTGAAGAAGTCATTGCCAAGGCAGAGAAGATTGCCAAGGAGTTAGCTGCTTAATTTCAGTCAGATCAATATTCTGGTCTCCCATAACTATAAACATCAATAATTAAATTGCATTGGCAGTGCCAGTATCAAGAATTGCATATCTTTTGGGCATCAACATTCTCAGTATTTTATTGTTTAGTGTTTCAACTTCTGGTAGGAAGAGACGCAAGGTAGGGGCATATACTGTTTTTAGGCACCTTTACCTTTTTTTGGTGGAATAAGAAAAAACTCAGATGTGTGTGCTTATATCCTTGCTTCCATTTCTGGATTCAGCGGTACAGGTTGTTCCAATATTTAACCATGTGTGTTAAATCTATGTTCATTTTTTTTTGCTTTTGAACTAAATTTCTTCCAATTCTAATTTCAAAAGCCGATTTGTTGCTCCCAAACACAAGGGAATTTTATTATCAACGTTCTTCTCTTTCAAAATTTTTTTGTGGAATATGGAGTTCTTTTCAAAATGGCCTTTGGCAATTTAGTTAGCGACAAGTAAAAGCATTTATCAATCCTGTTAGAAACAAATAAACGTACAAATAATTGCTTGCTTGTGCAAGTTTGTTTTTAGCCATATTTGTCATTACATTTTTTCGGGCATGAATGTCCTATTTATCTTGTGTAATATTTTACCTGTTATCTGCATTTGTCGTTCAACTGGAGGCTATTAAGCAGGGCTTTTATTTGTCGGCTGCATCTATATGCAAGTTGTTTGATGTACACATGAATGTTTTAGGGACTGTATAGAAAGTTAGAAAACTGTCTATTGATCCTGACTGCATCTGTATGCTTGTTAAGAAAGTGACTCTGATTTTGTTGAATTTGACGAACACACGAACTTTATGAGCTGTGTGCATGTATCAATTAATTTACTAGCATATTTGGGTTTGTAAATTTTGCTATGTATATGCTTTTCCAGTCTAGTTTGATCATATACATGTATAGTGACTCTTGAGATATCACAGTATATACTTTTAGAGTAATGACACGTATATTGAAAGTCCATTCGAATCATTTTCTTATTTGTCAGATAATTATTTTACTTTTTCTATTCAATGGATAGAGATATTCGGTTATTTATTCGGTGATAACTTTTACTCACCTAATCATTTTTAGTACTTTTAAAATGGTTTACCTTGCTCGGTAACTGCATTTTTTGGGGCGTGTGCGACTTGTCTCCGTGCCAACCTTCAGCAGACAACCATTTTCAACCGCATGATGGAAATATCAACCAAAGAAAAAAAGCCGAAATGAAGCTTCACCAAGCGTGAAAATAATCCGAAGAGTGAGGCTGATGCGCAACATCAACTGTAGAAGAATGAGGATTGAGTTGATGAAACTCCCGTTTTAGTTGACGAACTCCATATTAAAAGGCTTAATCATTAGTAATGGTACTGAAATATGCCAACTAATCATTACTAAATGATGTGAGAGTTTTAAGCCTTGGGTTGATAGAAGATTTCATTTTCCCATTATTCAGCTATTTTGTAAAACTTTGAAACATGAAATATGATGAAAAATAAAAGAGATTTTCCTTGACTTTTGAAAAACCCAGCTTTATAAATGGACAAGTTTTTCGATTGTTTCCTTTACTTATATTACGGTTTCTAAGAATTAATTAAAGCCTAAATATGCTTAGAAAGGGAGTACCAGCCTTTATCAAAGGGTTTTGAATGAATTTTTTTAAAAAAACAAAATAATAAATATAAAAAAATTATTTTGATTGATAATATTTTTATTTGTGACATTTACAATTGTTCTCGATCAATTTTATATTAAACAAAATTTCCGTACACAATAGAAGAGAAAAACTATGTATAATTAAGTAACACAATTAAGGTTGCAAATGAATTGCTTGGGCTTGGCTCGAAATCGTTCGTTTAGGAAATGATCTGAGCTCGAGCTCGATTTCTAGGCTCTTTTAATAAACGAGTCGATCATGAACAGTATTAGACTCGGTTCATGTAGGCTCGTGTAAGTTCGTATAGGGCTCGTGAACAAGTTCATGAACATAGGCTTATATAGGTTTATGAATGTAAGTTCATGAACATAGGCTTATGTAAACTTGTATAAGTTCATGAACAAACCAAAACGATCTTGAACACCAACTTAAATAGAGCCTGAACCACTTTTGTTGTTAAATGAGTCGAACCTAAGATTTTCAAAATATTGACGAGTCAAGTCTGAGCTCAATTTTTCAAGCTCGTTACGATTTCAAGTCAAGCCCGAGTTGAGCCCATTAATGAACGGGCTAAGCCCGAACAGACTCAAGTTTAGTTCGATTCATTTGCATCCGTAAACACAATTATGCAGACTAAAACAAATTCAGATATTGACTTGTATTCTAGTGTATATTACAATGTGTACTATTAAGAATTTTCTAATAAGTAAAATTAGTTAAGGCCCAACAAACTTAGAAAGTCCTTGCTTGCAATAATTTGAAAATGAATGAATGAAACTTGTTTTTGTATTAGAAACTTGAACTATTTTAAGTTAAGATCTCCAAATCAAAAATTAATTTATAATTAGATTATATCAAATAAATAAGGAATTGTGGACTTTACAATGAGCCTTTCCATTTTTATAATGTCTAAAGATAAGTAGACAATTTTTTTATTTAGGTTTTTTTCATACACTTGTAGAGATTGTGACCTTTCATTAAAAAAATAAAATAAAAATTGAAATAGAGTCGTATAGCATAGAAAAAATAGTGAATTAAAGATGGAGATATGAAGTGTCCAAAGATCATAGAGAAAGATTACATTTGAAGCTAAAATAGAAGTATGAGACAATTTTACAATTTATAAAATTCTATATACACAAAATAAAAATATGAATAATTTGTAGGGGTAGTTTTAAAACTTTTAAAAACCATATATTAAAAAAACCATATTTATAGGATTTCATGCCTATAAATAGGCCCTTATGCACTGTTCTCAAGACAATTCAATATATATTATTTTCATCACTTTTATCATAGTATCAAAGCGAGGGTTTTAAACATACACAAAATAGTGTTTGCATGTATCAATAATTTTTGGCCAATTTTCCTTCGAAGTTCCATTTATCATCATATAAGTGATTTTAAATGATTGAAAAAATGAATTTTTTTTAAACTTTTTAAAAAGTTTGAATAGGGTGAAACACAAATTCTTAAAAAAATTAGATACAATTTAAGCACAGAACAAACATTATTTTTACAATGTGATTATTGATAATAGATTAGAGAAAGTTTATTAGAAGTTGAATATAGAAAAATGTATTGACGTATTGATGTGTATTTTTGTTTTTTTTTTTCAATAAAATTCTTTTTTCTTGTCTTGAATTGTAAAGCTTTTTTGGAAAACTAAATTTTGTTTTCCTTCACTTCACTTTTCTTTCACTTTAATTTTTTTACCATAATTACATCTAATCAAACGAAGCCTAATTGAACAGCTATATACCATGAAAGTTTTATTGGAGAGTTTCTTGATGGTTGATTAATCACCCTATCACAAATACAAATAGTTCTGCTAAGTATTTCATTATTAGTTCCCTCCAATATGTCAGCAATTTAATCAGAAAGCTCAACTAAACACATAATATTGAAAATTCTGTATCATTCAAAATCTACAAAATAATACTTTTTTAACTACTCTCATCTAAAAAAAAGCATTTCATTTCTATTATATTGAATCCTCTATCATTCAAAATCTACAAAATAATACTTTTTTAGCCCCTCTCATCTAAAAAAAGCATTTCATTTCTGATAAATTTGTTGTCAACACTCATGAAAAGCAGGTGATTCTCTCATTTGTTAAAATTCATTTTATTATTATGCTTCTTGCACATGAATCAGGTGTGAGTGCCACTAACATGCAGAACTTGGTCATTCAATCCATTCTTTTTACATTTTGACTAGTATGCATCTCTATATGACATTTCATCTGAATTGTGTATGAATCAGATATGGTAAATGGCAAGCTAGGGTTCAAGAAAAAATTAATATTTTAACACAGTTACTAAAAAATTAAAAAAAAGACTACTAGTATTATTTATTTATTTTTTCATATTTTAGCATGCAAGGATAAAATGATCATTTACCAACAAAAAATAAAATTTAATGTTCTTCTTTTAATGTTTTTTTCTTTGTTAATATTTCAAAATCGTTTTGCCTTTTGTTTTATTTTAGAACTTCCTTTTTTTCTCATTACTTTACATCTGATAAATAAAAGGTTTTTTCAATCAGCATTGGACCTTTCCATTTTAACATTTCCATCCTTCTGTGTCATTGTAATTTTGCATCATGGACTAGTTTAGTGGTACTTTTTACATTCTAAAGTAAAAGTCACGTGAAGGCAAAAAAGTAAAAAACTTGTGCATATGAACAAGCATATATATATATATATATATATATATCTATGATTTACTTGTTTCCATGTATTTATCATTTCACGGTATTGGTTACGAGCAAGAGTTTTAATTGGACTAGATGACCAAGTTGACTGCGTTCATGTGACTTCATGAACATGTAATAATTTCTCATCAAAGAGATTGTTGGCTAGTCACCTGTCCAAATTATTGGGCCAACTCTTAGTGTATCCCAACATTTAACAATAATAGGTATGCAAAAATAAACTAAAAAAAAATAACAACGCCAATGGCCCAGATCTCCACAGAAATTCTTGATACAAAATTTTAAAATATTTAAATTTCCTCAAACGCTCTTTACGTGTGAATTTTTTTTTTTTAATAAATACCATTTACACTCTCTCATTTTAGACAATATTCTGACTAGACCACTCTAATTTCAATAGTTCTGACTGCACTCCTTCAATTTTGGGTTCACGTATCAATTTGCATCCCCGTTAGTGTGACGTTAAAAATAAACGGAATTTGCTAACGTCAACAGCAGAAAAATATATGAATGGTCCTTTTTGCCATTCTCATGTGTAAAATGACATCTTTAACTTCATTAATCAATACACAATTATGAAAATACCCTTACAATCTCTCCCTTTCTTTCTTTTTTTCTTTCTTTTCTTTTTTCCTTTCTCCTCTCTCCTCTGATTCTCTCTCGGCTTCTCTTCTTCCTGATCACCTCTCTCACTCTTCCTACTTCTTTTCATCACCGTGCACTATCGAGCACCACTCCTTGTCGAAATTGAGGCACCACAGAAGACCATCATTGTACTGCCATCAACCTTCCATGCACACCATTGTCTTTCCCGTCAAGAAACCCAAGGACCCATCACCACCTGATGCTGATCATGGCCATTCCTGCCACTACCAAAGACTATCAATGGTCACCAACCGAAGCTCACAACCGAGCTCAATGTCCACCCACTGCCACCTTACATCTTCACTATTCGAAGAAGACCTAGCACCACAGTGAACCCCATGCACAACCTATTGCTCATCGCCGGAACTCCACCAATTCTACCATCATGGTTGCCGATCTCCTTCTCCATTTCCAGTCAACACCATCATCAGAATGACTTTCGCAAAGGACCACCATCTGGCTATAGAAGAGGGAGTGAGAGAGGAGAGAAAATCTAAGAGACCCACAACTAACTCACTACTGGATTTTGGTGTTTATGTTCTGTTATATATATATATATATATATATATATATATATATATATATCGACGACGATGGTGCGAGAAGTGATGGCGATGTACGGAGAGCAAGGCCATGGCAACGAAAGCTGTGCGACGTGCTATTTTATTTGAACACAAAGATGATATTGGCCTTGTTTGCCGACGATGCAGATCGATGGCCTGATCTAGGATGATGATGCACAACGAAGTTGACTACAAAGTTGATGATGTTTCGGCGATGATACGATCTCGTTTAGTTGTTATTCTATTTTTTTTTTTTTGGAGAAAGGTCAGGGCTTGATTTTCTGGTAGTGGCTGTTAGATTTTGGTTGGCGAGCAACAATGGATTTTATAGTTTGCAATGGCTTTAGATGGCTAGATTTTGGGGTTTGTGTGAGAAATCGATGGTATTCGGGTTTATGATGGTTGTGTTGTGTGATGAAGATGGTGGGTTGGTTGGGGTTCGATCTAGGTTTTGTAATTGTGTTTGTAAAGATATTGGGTTGCTTGGGTATGGAGGTTGACTGGTTGTGGTTTTCGGTTGATTGTGGGATGTTGGGTTTTGTTTGTTGATCCGAATGATTTATGGTTTTGTGTGGGTTGACGATTGTGGGTTTGAGGCTTGTCTCGGAATGATTATCGATTAAGCAGTAGATGGATTTAGAGAGAGAAACTTAGAGTGGTGAGGGAGAGTTAGAGAGAGAAAAGATTGATTTAATAAAGGGAGGGCAATTATGTCTTTTAACATCACCAGCTTTTACTGATTAAATTAAATATATTAATCATGGATAGAATTGTAAATTTACCAAAAACTGTTAGTACACCTAACGAAAGTTTGTTACAGGGGTGTAGTCGAAATTATTAAGATTAGAAGGGGTCTAGTCGGAATATTGCCTAAACTGAGATGGGTGTAAGTGGTATTTTTTTTTTCTTCCGATTGGTTAATGATATTATAGTGAAGTTTGAACAAAAAAATATTGTCCGCTCTAATACCATTTAACCACCATTCATACTCTAATAACTTAATATGTCTTAAGTTGTAGAATACAAAGAGAGAGTATAACTTTAATATTTAAATTTTTTAACAAATATACTTAATTCGGTGCATGATTTCACTTGAGATCCCAAATTCATCCACCACAATATTAAACAAAGCACGCCATCAACTAAAATATCATTAAATATAATAAAGCCCTCAACAACCAAATATCAAGAAAATAAAATCTTATCTCTTACGTGACTATCCTCGTTACATAACCACTCAAGTTATTAAGTACAATTTGAATATGAAAAACATTTCAAGTTGCCTATATTAATTTATTAATTTTTCAAAGCAAGCCAAAGATTTCTATTACATGAAATCAACAGAGCTACAATCAGAGAGAGCGAGTTACTTTATGAAAATAGGAACAACATTTTGTAAACATACATTATCCTTCATCTGCATAGCATTCGCGTTTCACCCAAACAAGTCCCCCAAGATAATGTCCTAATAGAACCAACTGTTTTAGCAATATTTTTTTTAACAAATTCTTTGTTCCAAACAAAAACTTATTCCTACTTCTCCATATATTTGAACACATATTGGGAATAAAGCTGAATAATCTTCTTTATCATCTATAAATGGGACAGTCCAAGCACTGACATACTAGAATTTTTTATGAGGGGACGATGTTTCACATCAACAAATTTTTTTTTTCAAACCATCCTAATAATTTTATTGTGTAAATTTATCATTCTTCAACAGTAGCATTTACTCTATTTATTAAAAACTTTTAAAAAAAATATTACTTTATTATTTTTTAATAGAGAGTGACTCGGACATTGGGGGAGGGGCAAAGAAAGAGACAGAGAAAGATTTAGAGTGGGGGGAATTATAATATTTTATAAAAACATAGGCATATAATATCAAAAAAAAGAATTCATTGCTAAGATGAACATAGCATGACTCTTTCTTTTGGTATAATTCTTTATTAAAAAAAAGAAAATTTTGCTAAGATGGGGAGTTTGCCATAACAGCAAATTTGAAGAAAACGCAGGACTCCTTCTTTTGGTATAATTCTCCGCGGTTTACTCTCAAAAGACTTGCTGCTATGTCAGGCAGCATAGAATTGGTGCTTTAGAATTGAAATTGAAAAAAAATTAGTTCAAACTCTATATTAATTTTTCTCCAATTCTAATTTCAAGATAACAAACAATTCATTGCTGCTGAACATAGCATGAATGTTGAATTCTAGTATCAGTCTCTTGCCTTGAATTTCTAGATCTCCATTAAAACCAATTTTGTGCAACATTATTTGCTGACTTAACAAGGAACTTCCCATCTGCGGTAGAATGCTACTCTTTCTTGTCTATGTTACCATACTCACTAGGGATCTTTTCAATTCTTTTACAGTCTTACCAAGTGAAGTGGTGTTGGATTATAATCTGCATAGGACAATACTTACTTACTCACCAGTATGTAGATGAGCCCTCCTGACCGCTGATGTGTTCCAATAAAAAATGAATACATCAGCTTTAATTTCAAAATTAAATTTAAAATGTAATAAATAAATATAATAAATGAGGTTTAAAATACAAGAAATAAGTATAATAAATGAGATTGACCTCATTTACTGTACCATATGATAATCTGGATTCTATTGAACATATTATAATTTGGAACTACGTGAGCTACACCCTTGCCGGTTAAAGAAGAACCAAAATTGCTTCGTCACCTGTATTTTTTGATGCGCCATTGCTGGGAAGCTTTGATTTTGCTTATGCTATTTACTTTATTTTTGGAGTTAATTAGTGGGTGGGATGGTGTTCAAACCACCGATGTGAGAAAATAAAGTGGCAAATGCAGAGTCAAATTCTCATCAATCTTATTGTGATCTGTTGACTCCACAAGTAGTTCAATACATGCATAATCGTATCAAGCTTCTTATATCAACTTTATTCTCACTGTAGTTTCTATTTTCAGTGTTTTGTTGGTCACTCATAATACAAATAATATAGCATCCATTATGTTGTCTCTACAATAGCTCTCTGTATTTAAAATACAGATAGCCACATCTGTTTTTTTTTTTACTGAAGTGACTCTCCGCAATTATAAGTTCTTTTTTCTCACTCATTTGCAAGCTCCCAACTATGGACAGCCTGCTAATGAAAATATTATGAGCCCGCATTTGAGGGAGCCCCGCACGGAACATGTACTAAGAGAATAAAGAAAATATTAAAGTTTATTTTAGTGGCTGAATAGACTATAAGTAAGTGAAATTTTTGAGACAGAATATCTACAATTGTAAATTTTTAATGTAGTTTATTTTACGGGAAGAAAGATACTAATACGCGGGAAAGCATCAAAGGGCCTTCATCATGTCAAGCTTATGGCAAGCGATGTGCTCCAAGTTCAGGCTTCGTATTCCTTCCCACTCAATAATCCTTGGTGGTTATCTTCAATCTACAGAAGAAATACAGGCGGATTGTATCTCGCACCTACTGCTGATTCCGTTTCCGTTCAATAGAAACTAGTAACGAAGCATTTTGCCCAATTCACCCGTTTAATAGAAACTAGTAACGGAGCATTTTTGCCCAATTCATCCCTTTAATTGATTGACATTAGACAACAATATATTCACCATTGAATTCACAGATAGCATAAGTAATATATTCGATCACATCTCTGTATGGTCACATACAATAAGTTTCGTCCATTAAATTCACCGATAGCATATAAGTAATATACTCTGTCACATCTCTATATGGTCACGTAGAGTATATTGTTGAGAAATTAAATAAGTTTGTTCCATTGAATGCACCGATAGCATAAATAATATACTCGATCACATTTCTATATATTGTCGAGCAAGATAAATTGGGTTTGTGCTATTTCATTATTAGTTTCCTCCAATATTTCAATGTAATACAATCCTAAAGGTCAACTAAATTCATTAAATAAAAATTTCTATAGCTTTTTTGAGCTACCCTCACCTCAAAATGAAATAAGTAATCTTATTAAGATGACAATTCTTCTAATTTGTTGTCAACATTCATTATTAATATGCTTCTTTCACATTAATAAAATGCGAATGCCACTAGCATGCACAACTTGGGCATACTCATTCTTCTTACATTTTGACAACTATGTTTGTCTTACTGATATTTTATAAGAATTATGAATGTAGATATGGTAAATGACAAATGAGGTTATGCTGTTGTTCAAGAAAAATATGAGATTTTAACATAGTTAAAAGAAAATAAAGAAAGAAAACCTAAGTACATGTTTGAACTCAAATTGGGCACCCAGTTTCGTACTATAGTTGCCGTCATGGGCACCACATGTCACATCGCATATTTTAGAGAAAACTCGGAATGTGAAAAATAAATAAAATAAAATAAAAATTAAACAACAAATACACATTGATCCAATATCTATCTAATAAATTCTGTATAAATGCTAATACATTGGAAGGAAATATTAAATATATTTCTTCCTTACAAATTCTCAAAATAATATAAACTCTTTCAAATCCTGAACAGAAATAAATTCTAATAGTCCCACACTGCTACCTCTTCAATCGGTACTACCAAGTCTCGTAATTGTCTCCATGTCAGTGTCTTGGGAGAGGTGAGCTCAAAGTTCAACAAGGATATGCTGAACAATCTTTCATTACTTCTGCAAGTTGACTTTTGCGTTATAATCTCAAAATAATTTAAAATTTATATTTTAATAAATAATATATTCACATTTCACAATTTAATCATAAAGCATTTAACATTTAAATTTAAATGCACATAAAAATATCATCAAGTACAATTAAGCACATAATTCTTACACATAAAATAACACCATTTAAATGCACAAACTAATCAATAGGGACATTTAATTTCACATAAAAATTAATAAATACTCACATACACATTAACAAATAATGCGTATAAAATAATACACCAATTACATTGCACCAACAACAACACGTAAGAATTTACAGCACAAACACGTTTATCAACCACAATTTAAATTGTAACACATAATTTCAAATAAAGCAATTTAAATTTTCATTTCCATAGTCATCAATATATATATATATATATATATATATATATATATACACACACACACACATTTTAATACAAGTAAATATTTAATAAATACCAACACATTGAATTTATATATAATTAATACACAATAATTCACGTATGCATAGATATATAAACACATGTAAATTAAATATATACGCAAATAAGAGAAGAGAGTAAATATCAACTTGCCTCGGATTTATTATTCCGAAAGCCCGCGAATCCGTTGTTGATCCAAAATCCGAAGTCCACAATTTCGGCCCGATTCAATGTCAAAGCCAAACCCAAATTAAATCAACCCATTTCATTTTAAATTGATACTGGTCCAACATTTAAATTATGGCCCTGTCCAATTTCATTTACCCAAACAGAGGCCAACTTGAGTGATCGAAATTCAATTTCCAATTTGGGTCACAAAATTAGTGAGCCCAATTCATTGTTCACCTTTTCTAGAGCCAACCCAATCTCAACCATGTAGGCCTGAAACTCCATAGATAACCACTGAAGCCCCATCCATCATGGAAATCATGAAGACAACCTTCAATCACCATGGTTGGAATGTACACCATTGACAACACCATGCACCAAACAGCCACAACCCGCTGCCGTGACCGCCTTCAAGCCCACCTCCGGCCACCACCTTCTGCCGGAGCACCCATTTCCATTCTCCATCAAAGCCGAACCAAACTCCACCGCCGACACCATGTTTTCTCCCCTTCCTCTATGGTTTTCTCTCTTTTTAATTTTAGAGATTCTAATAAAATACTCAAGAAATAAAAGAGAAAATAATAATAAATAAATATGTACTTAGACCGGCACTTAACCCAACACCTAAGCAATTATACTCCGGTCTGAATTCAAAACTCCAATCCAAACTCTCCCTAACAATAAAAAATATAAGAATGGTCTAACAAAATAATAAACCAACCACATATTTTCATTAAAAAAAAATAGAATACATTTATAACAAAAATTGCACACATTATTAAAGGCCATCAACACTTAATACCATATAATCAAACATCTATATTAAGCAATAAAGAACAAACATTAGAAAATTTTTAACTAAATCATTTAAACAAAAATTTAACTATAGCATTTAAACACTCAAAAAAAAAAATTTAATAAATAAAAAATCCAAATTAAATAATATCAAAATTACGTAATATTACACCGACTTTTTTAGTTCCTACAATTGTATTTTGGGTTTACTTAATTGGACGGCCGAACATGTCAATCATTTACGGTGGTAGGAAATAATCGGTAGCCAACTTTGTCACCCTCATAACTTTAGTCATAAAATAATACTTTTTTAGCCACTCTCATCTAAAAAAAGCATTTCATTTCTATTATATTGAAAATTCTCTATCATTCAAAATCTAAAAAATAATACTTTTTTAGCCCCTCTCATCTAAAAAAAAGCATTTCATTTCTTATAAATTTGTTGTCAACACTCATGAAAAGCAGGTGATTTCTCTAATTTGTTAAAATTCATTTTATTATTATGCTTCTTGCACGTGAATCAGGTGTGAGTGCCACTAACATGCAGAACTTGGTCATTCAATCCATTCTTTTTACATTTTGACTAGTATGCATCTCTATATGACATTTCATCTGAATTGTGTATGAATCAGATATGGTAAATGGCAAGCTAGGGTTCAAGAAAAAATTAATATTTTAACACAGTTACTAAAAAATTAAAAAAAAAGGCTACTAGTATTATTTATTTATTTTTTCATATTTTAGCATGCAAGGATAAAATGATCATTTACCAACAAAAAATAAAATTTAATGTTTTTTTCTTTGTTAATATTTCAAAATCGTTTTGCCTTTTGTTTTATTTTAGAACTTCCTTTCTTTCTCATTACTTTACATCTGATAAATAAAAGGTTTTTTCAATCAGCATTGGACCTTTCCATTTTAACATTTCCATCCTTCTGTGTCATTGTAATTTTGCATCATGGACTAGTTTAGTGGTACTTTTTACATTCTAAAGTAAAAGTCAAATGATAAAAAATAAAAAAAAAAGTAAAAGTCACGTGAAGGTAAAAAAGTAAAAAACTTGTGTATATGAACAAGCATATATATATCTATGATTTACTTGTTTCCATGTATTTATCATTTCACTGTATTGGTTACTAGCAAGAGTTTTAATTGGACTAGATGACCAAGTTGACTGCGTTCATGTGACTTCACGAACATGTAATAATTTCTCATCAAAGAGATTGTTGGCCAGTCACCTGTCCAAATTATTGGGCCAACTGTTAGTGTATCCCAACATTTAACAATAATAGGTATACAAAAATAAACAAAAAAAATAAATAAATAACAACGCCAATGGCCCAGATCTCCATAGAAATTCTTGATACAAAATTTTAAAATATTTAAATCTTCTCAAACGCTTTTCACGTGTGATTTTTTTTTTTTTTGAATAAATACCACTTACACTCTCTCAGTTTAGATAATATTCTGACTAGACTACTCTAATTTTGATAATTCCGACTACACCCCTTCAATTTTGGGTCCACGTGCACCTCCATTATTGTGACGTCAAAAACAAACGGAATTTACTAACGTCAGCAGCAGAAAAATATATGAATGGTCCTTTTTGCCAATCTCATGTATAAAATGATATCTTTAACTTCATTAATCAATACACAATTATGAAAATACCCTTACAATCTCTACCTTTTTTTCTTTCTTTTCTTTTTTTCTTTCTTCTCTCTCCTCTGATTCTCTCTTCTTTTCTTCTCTCTCGGCTTCTCTTCTTCCTGATCACCTCTCTCACTCTTCCTACTTCTTTTCATCGCCGTGCACTATCGAGCACCACTCCCTGCCGAAATTAAGGCACCACAGAAGACCATTATTGTACTGCCATCAACCTTCCATGCATACCATTGTCTTTCCCGTCAAGAAACCCAAAGACCTATCACCATCTGATGCCGATCATGGCCATTCCTGCCACTACCAAAGACTATCAATGGTCACCAACCGAAGCTCACAACCGAGCTCAATGTCCACCCACTACCACCTTACATCTTCACCATTCGAAGAAGACCTAACACCACAGTGAACACCATGCACAACCTATTGCTCATCGCCGGAACTCCACCAATTCTACCGCTATGGTTGCGGATCTCCTTCTCCATTTCCAGTCAACGCCATCATCAGAACGACTTTCACAAAGGACCACCGTCTGGCTATAGAAGAGGGAGTGAGAGAGGAGAGAAAATCTAAGAGACCCACAACTAACTCACTATTGGATTTTGGTGTTGATGTTCTATTATATATATATATATATATATATATATATATATATATATATATATATATATATACGACGATGGTGCGAGAAGTGATGGCGATGTACGAAGAGCAAGGCCATGGCAACGAAAGCTGTGTGACATGCTATTTTATTTGAACACAAAGATGACAGTGGCCTTGTTTGCCAACGATGCAGATCGATGGCCTGATCTAGGATGACAATGCACAACGAAGTTGATCGCAAAGTTGATGATGTTTCGGCGATGATGCGATCTCCTTCAGTTGTTCTTCTATTTTTTTTTTTTTTGGAGAAAGGTCAGGGCTTAATTTTTTGGTAGTAGCTGTTAGATTTTGGTTGGCGAGTAGCAATGGATTTTATAGTTTGCAATGGCTTTAGCTGGCTAGATTTTGGGGTTTGTGTGAGAAATCGAAGGTATTCGGGTTTATGATGGTGGTGTTGTGTGATGAAGATGGTGGGTTGGTTGGGGTTTGATCTAGGTTTTGTAATTGTATTTGTAAGGATATTGGGTTGCTTGGGTATGGAGGTTGACTGGTTGTGGTTTTCGGTTGATTGTGGGATGTTGGGTTTTGTTTGTTGATCCGAATGATTTATGGTTTTGTGTGGGTTGACGATTGTGGGTTTGAGGCTTGTCTCGGAATGATTATCGATTAAGCAGTAGATGGATTTAGAGAGAGAAACTTAGAGTGGTGAGGGAGAGTTAGAGAGAGAAAAGATTGATTCAATAAAGGGAGGGCAATTATGTCTTTTAACATCACCAGCTTTTATTGATTAAATTAAATATATTAATCATGGATAGAATTGTAAATTTACCAAAAACTGTTAGTACACCTAACGAAAGTTTGTTACAGGGGTGTAGTCGAAATTATTAAAATTAGAAGGGGTCTAGTCGGAATATTGCCTAAACTGAGGTGGGTGTAAGTGGTATTTTTTTTTTTTTCCGATTGGTTAATGATATTATAGTGAAGTTTGAACAAAAAAAATATTATCTGCTCTAATACCATTTAACCACCATTCATACTCTAATAACTTAATATGTCTTAAGTTGTAGAATACAAAGAGAGAGTATAACTTTAATATTTAAACTTTTTAACAAATATACTTAATTCGGTGCATGATTTCACTTGAGATCCCAAATTCATCCACCACAATATTAAACAAAGCACACCATCAACTAAAATATCATTAAATATAATAAAGCCCTCAACAACCAAATATCAAGAAAATAAAATCTTATCTCTTACGTGACTATCCTCGTTACATAACCACTCAAGTTATTAAGTACAATATGAATATGAAAAACATTTCAAGTTGCCTATATTAATTTATTAATATTTCAAAGCAAGCCAAAGATTTCTATTACGTGAAATCAACAGAGCTACAATCAGAGAGAGCGAGTTACTTTATGAAAATAGGAACAACATTTTGTAAACACACATTATCCTTCATCTGCATAGCATTCGCGTTTCACCCAAACAAGTCCCCCCAAGATAATGTCCTAATAGAACCAACTATTTTAGCTAAATTTTTTTTAACAAATTCTTTGTTCCAAACAGAAACTTATTCCTACTTCTCCATATACTCGAACACATATTGGGAATAAAGCTGAATAATCTTCTTTATCATCTATAAATGGGACAGTCCAAGCACTGACAGACTAGAATTTTTTTATGAGGGGACGATGTTTAACATCAACAAAAATTTTTTTTCGAACCATCCTAATAATTCTGTTGTGTAAATTTATCATTCGTCATCGGTAGCATTTACTTTATTTATTAAAAAATTTTGAAAAAAATATTACTTTATTATTTTTTTAATAGAGAGGGATTCAGACATTGGGGGGAGGGGCAAAGAAAGAGACAGGAAGATTTAGGGTGGGGGGAATTATAATATTTTATAAAAACATAGGCATATAATATATAAAAAAAGAATTCATTGCTAAGATGAACATAGCATGACTCTTTCTTTTGGTATAATTCTTTATTAAAAAAAAGAAAATTTTGCTAAGATGGGGAGTTTGGCATAAAAGCAAATTCGAAGAAAACGCAGGACTCTTTCTTTAGGTATGATTGTCCGCGGTTTACTCTCAAAAGACTTGATGCTATGTCAGGCAGCATAAAATTGGTGCTTTAGAATTGAAATTGAAAAAAAATTAATTCAAACTCTATATTAATTTTTCTCCAATTCTAATTTCAAGATAACAAACAATTCATTGGTGCTGAACATAGCATGAATGTTGTATTCTAGTATCAGTCTCTTGCCTTGAATTTCTAGATGTCCATTGAAACCAATTTTGTGCAACATTATTTGCTGACTTAACAAGGAACTTCCCATCTGCGGTAGAATACTCACCACTAGGGATCTTTTCAATTCTTTTACAGTCTTGCCAAGTGAAGTGGTGTTGGATTATAATCTGCATATTCATTGTAGCATATATTAAAATTTTCTGTGTAAAAAGATTGGCTTAAAATAAAATTATATGAGCTGGTCAAAAATGATAACGGACAATTACTCACTGGTACCATATGATAATTTGGATTCTATTGAACATATTATAATTTGGCAAATGCAGAATCAAATTCTCATCAATCTTACTGTGATCTGTTGACTCGACATGAAGTTCAATACATGCATAATCATATCAAGCTTCTTATATCAACTTTATTCTCAGTGTAGTTTCTATTTTTGGTGTTTTGTTGGTCACTTATAATACAAATAATATATCTCTCGTCTAAGGCCATCCATTATGATGCTCTCTACAATAGCTCTCCGTATTTAAAATACAGATAGTCACGTCAGTTTTTTTTTATTAACGTGACTCTCTGCAATTATAAAGACATTACATATTTTTTGCACAAATAAATTCATAAATTAAAAAGACGTTACATATTTTTTTAGCATAAATAAAGAAATAAATTAAAAAGACATTACATATTTTTAACTCATTTGTGAAGAATCTGCTAATAAAAATATTATGAGGCCCGCATTTGAAGGAGCCCAACACGGAATGCAAACCTCTCTATATCTCATGTAGAGAGGGCCATAAGTGATGCCCTAAAAAAAACTTGCTAAAAAACTCATGTACTAAGAAAATAAAGAAAATATTAAAGTTTATTTTAGTGGCTGAGTAGACTATAAGTAAGTGAAATTTTTGAGACAGAATATCTACAATTGTAAATTTTTAATATAGTTTATTTTATGGGAAGAAAGATACTAATGCGCCGGAAAGGATCAAACGAACTTCATTATGTCAAGTTTATGGCAACCGACCTTTAGTAACGGAGCATTTCCTTTAATAGAAACTAGTACCGGAGCATTTTTCCCAATTCACCCCTTTAATTGATTGACATTAGACAACAATATATTAACGAGCATTTTTGCCCAATTCACCCCTTTAATTGATTGACATTAGACAATAATATATTCACGATTGAATTCACGGATAGCATAAGTAATATATTTGATCACATCTCTGCATGCTCACGTACAATATAGTCCATTGAATGCACCGATAGCATAAATAATATACTCGATCACATTTCTATATGCTCATGTACAATATATTTTCGAGCACTCAACTAAGTTTGGAAAAAATGAATAAGACTGAGTATATAAATTGGGTTTGTGCTATTTCATTATTAGTTTCCTCCAATATTTCAACACAATACAATCCTAAAGCTCAACTAACTTCATTCAATAAAAATTTCTGTAGTTTTTTTGAGCTACCCTCACCTCAAAATGAAATAAGTAATCTTATTAACATGACAATTCTTCTAATTTGTTGTCAACATTCATTATTAAGATGCTTCTTGCACATGAATAAAATGTGAATGTCACTAGCATGCACAACTTGGGCATTCATACTCATTCTTATTACATTTTGACAACTATGTTTGTCTAACTAATATTTTATAAGAATTATGAATGTAGATATGGTAAATGACAAACGAGGTTATGTGTTGTTCAAGAAAAATATGAGATTTTAACATAGTTAAAAGAAAATAAAGAAAGAAAACCTAAGTACATGTTTGAACTCAAATTGGGCACCCAGTTTCGTACCATAGTTGCCGTCATGGGCACCACATGTCACATCCCAGATTTTAGAGAAAACTCAGAATGTAAAAAATAAATAAAATAAAATAAAAATTAAACAACAAATATACATTGATCCAATATCTATCTAATAAATTCTGTATAAATGCTAATACATTGGAAGAAAATATTAAATATATTTTTTCCTTACAAATTCTCAAAATAATATAATCTCTTCCAAATCCTGGACAAAAATAAATTCTAATGGTCCTGCTACCTCTTCAATCTTTACTATCAAGTCCCGTAATTGTCTCCATGTCAGCGTCCTAACAGGGAGGGGTGAGCTCAAAGTTCAACAAGGATATGCTGAACAATCTTTCATTATTTCAGCAAGTTGACTTTTGCATTATAATCTTAAAAATAATTTAAAATCTATATTTCAATAAATAATATATTCACATTTCATAGTGTAATCATAAAGCATTTAACATTTAAATTTAAATGCACATAAAAATATCATCAAGTACAATTAAGCAGATAATTCGTACACATAAAATAACACCATTTAAATGCACAAACTAATCAATAGGCACATTTAATTTCACATAAAAATTAATAAACACCCACATACACATTAACAAATAATGCGCATAAAATAATACATCAATTACATTGCACCAACAACACGTAAGAATTTACAGCACAAACACGTTTATCAACCATAATTTAAATTGCAACACATAATTTCAAATAAAGCAATTTAAATTATCATTTCCATAGTCATAAAATATATATATATATATATATATATATATATATATATATACACACACACACATTTTAATACAAGTAAATATTTAATAAATACCAACACATCGAATTTATATATAATTAATACACAATAATTCACGTATGCACATATATATAAACACACGTAAATTAAATATATATGCGAATAAGAGAAGAGAGCAAATATCAACTTGCCTCGGGTTTTTTATTCGGAAAGCCGACGAATCCGTTCTTGATCCAAAATCCAAAGTCCACAATTTCGGCCCGATCCAATGTCAAAGCCAAACCCAAATTAAATCAACCCATTTCATTTTAAATTGATACTGGGCCAACATTTAAATTATGGCCCTGTCCAATTTCATTTACCCAAACAGAGCCCAACTCGAATGATCCAAATTCAATTTCCAATTTGGGTCACTAAATTAGTGAGCCCAATTTAATTGTGTAGCCCAGTTCATTGTTCACCTTTTCTAGAACCAACCCAATCTCAACCATGTAGGCCAGCCCATTTCATTCAGCCCATACACCATCACCAACTTCCCAGCACACACCAGTCACCTTCACAAACTTCACAATCTCTTTATCATGGCAACCGACCACCATGAAACTCCATAGATAACCACTGAAGCCCCAGCCATCATGGAAATCATGAAGACACAACCATTGACAACACCATGCACCAAACAGCCACAACCCGCTGCCGTAACCGCCTTTAAGCCCACCTCCGGCCACCACCTTCTGCCGGAGCACCCATTTCCATTCTCCATCAAAGCCAAACCAACTCCACCGCCGAAGAACCACAACCGTAATAGCCACCCTCTGTCACCAAAACTGTGTACCATTTTTAATATGGCAACCACAACCACCCATGCTTAGCCGTGAGTTATTAAGATCTATTAATTCCCACGGCTGAACCAACCTTTACCAACTGCAGGCCAAACAAACCACAAACCAACAACAGCCGCAACCAGGGCCGGCCCTGAGATTCCAAAAATTTTGAGAGGCCCTAGGCGGGATTTCAAATGGGCCCCTTTATACAAAAACTTTCACACACTAATGAATTTTATAGGAGTGCAAAATTTTTATTAAAATTAGACGATAAGCACATTGAAAAAAAAAACCCTGGTCTTGGTGCTTTATAAATAGCACGATCGAGTTCACATAAAAAAACTAAAATCTGTTACAACGACTTTAAAATAGTAGTTCAAGAAAGAATGAAAGAGCTAGGAATAGGATGATTAATTTGATAATAGAGATGATAGATTAAAACAAATATGGGAGAACCATAGGGTAGTTTGGTTCTCTTTATATAGAGAAATAAAGTTAATATACAGAAATAAAGTTAACATTACTGATTACTGGACCAAAATGTGGCCAATTGTGAGGAAACTAAAACACTTTCTTTATAACTTCCTAATTATGTGAAAATTTATAAATTAGAAACTATAAACGTACAAGTCTTTGATTCTTTTACAACTGGACTTATATATATATATATATATATATATATATATATATATATATACACACATATATACATACATAGAGAGAGGTACTTGCAGGTAACTAATGAGACAACTTTTTCAATGTTTAGAGCAAATTGGCCTATTCTCTTTCATTTCAAAAATGTCATTTAATTGACTGCATTATAATATTAACCGTGTATGTGATATATATATATATACACACACACATATATACATACATAGAGAGAGAGGCACCTGCAGGTAACTAATGAGGCCACTTTTTAAATGTTTATAGAAAATTGGCCTCTTCTATTTCATTTAAAAAATGTCATTTAATTTACTACATTATAATATTAACAATGCACTGAAAATATGAGCAAATTAATCTTTATTTTGTGCTCATTTGAATCAACTGGTGATTAAAATTATCAGTCTCTAAAATGAAAATATTCCAATTTTAAAATGAGAAATTTGTTTCTTTGATCCAATCTTTTGGTGGGTACATAAAGCATTTTGTTAGTCACTTAACTTTGAGTATATATATAGTTGGTGTTTCATTGCTCTATCAATTATAGTTCTACTATGTAACTTTCTTTATTTAACATTTGATGTATATATTTCAGCTTAGTTAATATTCCTCTTGAGCTTCTTGTCTTGGATATATATATATATATATATATATATATATAATAATATTCCTCTTGAGCTTCTTGTCTTGGATATATATATATATATATATATATATATATATATCATGTGAATTTTTTTTTTAAATATTTCAGAAAAGACGATTAGAATTGTGTGAATTCATGTTTGAATTGGAAAAGAGCACTGATATGTCAATTGAATGAGAACTGAACCGCTTTCGATTCATTAGATAGTGTAAGTGAAAATCAAACACGAGGCTCACTTTTGCTGTTGAATGTAATCATTCAATTTCTCATTTGGTTCAAACTTTTATTATATTAATCATTTTTCATTTGGCAAAAGATTTATCATATATATATAGACTGTAATATGTATACATATTCAATAATTTCAATTGCACAATTACAAAAAATTTAAAGAAAATGTAATTAAATATGAAATCAAGAGCACTACTAACAATTTGAAAACGAACCAAATCAAAGGATTAGAAATTTCAAACCCTTATTTTCTGAAGAAAAAAAAAATTTCAAACCCTAAACCCCCAAATCAAATTATGATCAAAACTCCCGTTCTAGAAGTATGGAACTAGAAAATAAAAAATGAGAGAGAAGCCTACCTAAGAGATGAATCGGACTATGGTGGACGGTGGACGACGATCTTCCATTGAAATAATCTTGCACGTTGCAAGTTGCCTGCTCGCCGCGAGGAAAGAAGAAGAAAAGGAAACAATTTTGTGTCTTTGTGAGGAAAGAAGAAAAAATGAAAAAACGGTGAACCTAATACTTGTATTTTTTATTAAAAAAAAGGTGAGGCCCAGGTGCTATTGGGTTTGTTCAATAATTTTTATCTTTTAAATGAGGTCCGCTAGCCCAGTAGTACTGGTTATAGTTAATAATTTTAAAAAAAAAAATGAAATCAAGTAATAGTATTGGGCCTGACAAAATTGGGGGCCCTTCAAAAATTGAAAATTTTGGGGGCCCTAGGCAGCTGCCTGGGCCGCCTAGGCCCAGGGCCGGCCCTGGCCGCAACCCAGTAGCTGACCAAACCTCCATGAGCCAGCTCCATTATCACGGCCAGCCCCTCACTGGACCAAGCCTTGGCCACCATATACGACTCCCTCTCTCTTTAGTTATTTTATCTTCTTAGATGTCTCGTCGACACCATGTTTTCTCCCCTTCCTCTATGGTTTTCTCTTCTTTTAATTTTAGAGATTTTAATAAAATACTTAAGAAATAAAAGAGAAAATAATAATAAATAAATATATACTTAGCCCATGTTACAATATGCACTTAACCTAACACCTAAGCAATTATACTCCAGCCTGAACTCAAAACTCCAACCCAAACTCTCCCTGACCCAATCCGAAGAAGAATTAACAATAATAAATATAAGTTTGGTCTAACAAAATAATAAACCAACCACATATTTTTATTAAAAAAAAATAGAATACATTTACAATAAAACATCTATATTAAGTAATAAAGAACAAACATTAGAAGAATTTTAACTAAAGCATTTAAACAAAAAATTAACTGAAGTATTTAAACACTCACAAAAAGAAAAATACAATTTTAATAAATAAAAATTTCAAATTAAAAAATCTCAAAATTACGTAATATTGCACCGCCTTTTTTAGTTCCTATAATTGTATTTTGGGTTTACTTGGATGGCCGAACATGTCAATCATTTACGGTCGTAGGAAATAATCGGGTAGCCAAATTTGTCATCTCTTTCGGCTGAATATGGATTATTCGGCTGAAATCCCATGGCTGCGGCATCCATGGCTGTTATTGGTTTACTTGATTTGGTGGCCAACCATTATCCTATACATATTGGTTTCAAAATATATTTATATTTATATATGCAGGACAATATCATTCCATGCCATTTGTCACTTTTAAGAGTTGACAAATGATATTAGGTGGCATAAATTGATGCTTTAGAATTAAAATTGGAGAAAAATTGGTTTAAACTTTAAGCTAAATTTTTATCAATTCTAATTTCAAGATACCAATTCTATGCTAATCAACATAGCATGAATGTTATTCACTGTTCTTTTATCAGTCTCCTGCCTCGAATTTCTAGATCTCCATTGCAACCAATTTTGTGCAACCTTATTTGGTGACTTAACAACAAATTTTCCATTTGCGGTAAAATGCCACACTTTCTCGTCTCTCTTAAAATACTCATTAGGGGATCTTTTCAATTCTTTGACAGTCTTAGAAATATTGTTGGATAAGCTGCAATTTCATTGTAGTCTATATAAAAAAGAAATTGGCTTAAAATATCTTAAAATAAAATTATACAACTATACGAGCTTGTCGTGGAAGATGATAACTTACAATTACTCGACTGTTACCATATAATAATATGGATTCTATTGAACATACTATAATCTGGAATAAAGCGAACATACTATAATCTGGAATTAAGTGATCAATCTTAATGTGATTTGTTGACTCGGACATAGCTATCAAGAATAGTTGAATGCATGCATCTTTCTAATGTTTTGTTAGTCACTTATAATACCGATGATAGTTTAGAGAATAAGGAAATTTTTTTTATCAAAACTTGAGTGAAGAATTTTTTTAAAATATCATAAATGTAAACTTTTTTCATAGCAATTACTTGCTTCTACCACAGAGGAGGGTTGAAGAGACTTCAACCTGGGTAATTTCCTTGTTTTGTGAAATAGGAAAGCATATGCACAGTAGTTTTGTTTGGTGTCACTATGCATTGGTATTTTTGACCGAAATTCCATGGTTGTGGGATCCACCTTCATCATATCTCATAACTTAGTCATTTTGGCCAAACCTGGACTATTCGGCCAAAACTCTTTCGACTGAAATCCCATGGTTGTGAGACCTGTTGAGATTTTATCTCTTCTAATCAGGGATTGTATAGGTGTAAGATTCTATATTTGTTCCTTGAATTAGGATAATTGTTTCCTGTAATTAGTTCCCAGATTTCCTTGTATATTTAGTTTCCTATTTTAG
This sequence comes from Cornus controversa, assembly GCA_026545225.1. Classification (NCBI taxonomy): domain Eukaryota; kingdom Viridiplantae; phylum Streptophyta; class Magnoliopsida; order Cornales; family Cornaceae; genus Cornus; species Cornus controversa. The sequence goes on from CM048845.1 coordinate 45,291,468, forward strand.
TATAGGTTTGTATCCTATAAACTGTATTATTCCCATTCAATCAACTATGAAAATACCATTATGAAAGTAAACATGGTATCAGAGCCTGGTTTGAAAACCTCTGCCTCTGCCATTTTCTTATAAACCTCTGCCATTATTATTATTTTTTCTTCTCCTTTCCAGTGAATAAAGATGAGTGAAAAAAATATTGAATCGTCTGGGACGAAATCAGTTCCTGTTATTGTTCAATTTGAGGGTGTTTTTAATGCAGGAATCATTCTCACTGAATCAAATTATGACGTTTGGTCCCAGCTGATGGAGATGCATATTGCTGAAAGGGAGAAACTCTCCTATATTCGTGGCAAGACAAAGCCACCTGCAGAGACAGAAGATGGATATGAAAAGTGGTATGCCAAAAATCAGAAAGTGAAGAAGTGGCTGTTGATGTCCATGACTCCAGAAATTATGAAGCGTTACCTACGCTTACCTACTGCCCACGAAATATGGAGTGCTCTATCAAAGGCCTTCTATGATGGAAGTGATGAGTTGCAAGTTTTTGCTTTAAACCAAAAGGCCTTCACCGCCAAACAAAGTGGCAAATCTCTATCTGAATATTATGGAGAACTAACCGAGGTTTTTCGAGAATTGGACCATCGTGATAAAGTAGTCATGACAGATCCTGAAGACACTGCTGCATACCAAAAATCCATTGAGCGACTTAGGGTACACATCTTTCTTGCTGGATTGGATGGTGATTTCGAACAAGTTCGTGGAGAAATACTACGCAAGGAGCCAGTTCCAGACTTAGAAGGATGTTATTTTTTGGTTCGACGATAGGCAATTCGTCATGCAACTTTGAAAGGAGAATCGAGAAATTCAGAAGCTTCCGCCATGGTGGCTAGAAATCGGTCTAATCAAAACTGGCAGAACCATCCTAAGACCAACAATGGCACCGACAAGTTTACCTACAAATGCACCGAGTGCAATCAGACTGGTCATACCAAAAGTCGTTGTTTCAAACTTGTGGGATATTTGGAATGGTGGGATCATAGTCGTGATACATGGAAGAAGAATTCTAAAAAGCCATCCACGACAACAATTGTAGAAATAAAAACAGAGGATGATATTGCTGAAAAGGCCTCTACACTGGTCATAACTGCAAATAATGGTGGTAAGGTTTTAAATATTTCTACACCTGTTTCCAATAGTGCATGGATAATTGATTCTGGCGCTACAGATCATATGACATTTGATTCTAGACAGGTCTCAACTCTAAATTCATCCTCATAAAAATTTGTTTCTACTGCCAATGGTGCTTTGACCCCAGTTATTGGGGAAGGATCTGTGACTCTCACTAGTACTTTGAATTTAGACTCTGTTTTAGTTGTTCCATCATTAGATTACAACCTGTTGTCAGTTTCTCAAATAACCACAACTTTATCTTGTGTTATAATTTTTTGGCTTGAATTTTGTGTGTTTAAGGACATTCGAACAAAACAGACGATTGGGTATGGTATTAGGCAGGAGAAGCTGTATTACTTGGACCTGGTGCCAACGAGTTCAAGCGAGTTACGACAAGCCTTGACAGTGGATGGCTCTGAGGGGGAGAAAAAGAAATATGAAATCTGGCTATGGCATCGGCATCTAAGGCATGCTTCTTTTGGTTATCTGAAGAAATTATTTCCTATTTTATTTGCAAAATTTGATATTTCTAGTTTCCATTGTGATGTTTTTGAACTGGCAAAGAGTCATCGTGCTTCCTTTCAGTTATGTTTGAATAAAAGTCCACTCCCTTTTATAGCTATACATTCTGATGTCTGGGGTCCATCAAAAGTTACTGCTTTGAGTGGATCACGTTGATTTGTTACTTTTATTGATGACTGTACTAGAATGACTTGGTTGTACTTGATGACATCCAAAGGTAAAGTGAATTTGTTATTTCAGAAGTTTTATAAAATGGTTGAAACTCAATACAATGCATAGATTCAGGTTCTTCGCAGTGACAATGGAGGAGAATATCAGAGTTTTGAACTTCAACAGTATTTGGAAACACACGAAATTATTAATCAAACTACTTGTTCCAATACACCCCAGCAGAACGGGGTTGCAGAGCGAAAAAATTGACACTTGTTGGAGGTTGTTCGTGCTTCACTAATAGAAGCTCATATGCTTTTATCCTATTGGGGAGAAGCACTTAACTCTGCAGCATATTTAATCAATCGGGTGCCCTCTAGCTCTATTAACTTTCGGACACCATTCCAAGCTCTTAGTGATGTAGTTGTAGCCCCAACAGTCCCGAATTTGCCTCCTCATATCTTTGGGTGTGTGGCATTTGTGCACCTTCATAAACATCAGTGCAATAAGTTGACTCCTCGAGCATTACGATGTGTTTTTCTCGGATATGCTACTCATCAAAAGGGATACAGATGCTATCATCCTCCAACTCGACGAATGTTTATCACAATGGATGTTGTTTTCCATGAGGACTCAATGTATTTTTCCTCTGAGCCTGAACTTCAAGGGGAGTACTAGAAGGAAATTCAGACTCTAGATTATGACGTTCTAAACTATAATTATCACAATTCTGAGAAAAGAGAATCCCCTGAATTTGGTAACCAGGATGTGGGCAACTTGGATCGAAGTGGTACAACCTTGGATTCCATTGGTGACGACTCACAAGCTGGACCAGTCAATCATGAAGTGGGTGAATTGGATTTAACTGGTATGTCTTTAGATCCAAGTGGTGATGAAATCCCAAAAGCTGAAGACGTTGCTCCTTCGTCCGAGTCAAACCCTTGCATAATACCAAACCAATCTCCTGCTGCAGATGTTCCTGATGTAGTTTCGAAACCATTTCGAAAACAGTTACCACAGCGTCACACCAGAGGTATTCTTAAACTCACATATGAACCTGAACTTTCTAGTAAAATTAAATCTCCCATGAGTCATTATGTGTCTAACCATCGGTTGTTAGAATCAAATATGTCATTTGTAAATCAATTATCTACTGTATCTATTCCTAACAGTGTGTAGGAAGCCTTAGTTGATCCCAGGTGGAAATTAGCTATGAACGAGGAGATGAAATCCTTGCAGAAAAATGAAACCTGGGAACTCGTTGATCCTCCACTAGGAAAGAAACTAGTTGGATGTCGATGGATTTACACTGTGAAGTACAAAGCTGATGGTACAATTGAACGCTTCAAAGCAAGACTGGTGGCAAAAGGTTACACCCAAACCTATGGGATCGATTACACAGAGACATTTGCACCTATAGCCAAAATCAACACAGTTCGAGTCTTGTTATCTTTAGCTGCGAACTTGGATTGGCCATTATAACAATTTGACGTAAAAAATGCCTTTCTACATGGAGAATTGTCCGAAGAAGTTTACATGGATCTCCCACCGGGATGCATGATACCAACAAGGCAAAGTCAGAAGGTGTGCAGATTAAAGAAATCATTGTATGGGTTGAAACAATCTCCAAGAGCATGGTTTGGAAGGTTCACAAAGTCCATGATATCTTTTGGCTATCATCAGAGCAATTTAGATCACACTTTATTCTTGAAGAAACAATAAGGTAAGATCACTGCACTCATTGTATATGTGGATGACATGGTGGTTACGGGAAATGATCTTGAAGAAAGGAAGGCTCTACAAAATTACTTGTCCAAAGAATTTGAAATGAAAGATTTAGGTGATTTGAAATATTTTCTTGGGATAAAAGTGTCTCGATCTAATAAAGGGATCTTTCTGTATTAGAGAAAATATGCCTTAGATCTATTACAAGAGACTGGTATGTTAGCATGTCAACCAACTGAAACACTAGTGGAAAATTGGGCATGACCCATTATAAATAATCAGCTCTTGGCATGTTATACATGCTTTACAATTCATATGGACACTTCTGGGCACGTGTCCCCCCAACATTTATATCTAACAATAAAAATGGACACTTCTGGGCACGTGTCCCCCCAGCATTTCTACAACATGCATAATATAATAAAAAATATACATGTCTCAGTTCTTTAATGTCCATAATATATACATACATCACATGAATAAAATACAACTGAAGGAACTGAATCTACACAATCGCTTTATACATTTAATCCAAATGTAAAGCATCTATCTATCCACTATCCTGGACATACATTAGATTCTAAGGAATCTACTTACTACCTCTTCAACTGGGACTACCGATCCCCCTAACTGACTTCGAAATCAGCAATACCTGCAAAACCTGGGAGGGGGTGAGCTCAAAGGCCCAACAAGGTATGTAGAACCATACTATCACCGCTGCAGCAGGTCGATCCTCACATATTCTCAAAAATATATATGCACTTATATATATCACAATATTTAAGACCATGCTCTACCTAGCATGCATGAACCAATGATGTATATGGCTACTCTAGCACATATGAACATACCTAATCCACAACACATGATTTTAGAAATCATTTTCAACATGCTTGAAAGCAATAGACATCAGGCATCAATATGTATATAGAACATATATGTCAACACATTTACCTAACCGATGTAAATCAACTACCACATCTCTTACTCGTCAAGTAGCACATCTCAAATGCAATATAGATGCATTTAAACAGAAAAACATGCTTAATAGATAAACACATAAGCATAAAGGTATTTTCACCTTCCACGGTTATAATCCGATACATCATACAAGCATCTAGGCTTGCATACACTCTCACTCTCGGCCCTCATCCGATACCCCACATGATTGGCCCGCTCCGAGGATCATGTGACTTAGGACAACTCCGATAACCATCCTATGACCTGGACCACTCCGAAAGGTCATTCTACCCTGGCAATGTATAGGATTGCCATTATGTGAGGGGACAACTCCGAAGCTCACATTCATTGGACATACTCCGATTCCAGGCATTAAGCCTGCGCATGGCGGGTCCACTTCGAGGGCCATACGTGTTGGATACACTCCGATGACAATATATTGGTTTGCCAAATTGTGAGGGGGGCAACTCCGAAGCTCACAAATGTTGGACACACTCCGATTCTAGGCATTAAGCCTTCGTATGGCGGGTCCACTCCGAGGGCCATACGTAGTGGATAATTATACCACTTCTCGTGACACGGTTGGACCACTCCGAAGTCCCGTGCACCTCTTTTTGTGTTAATTTTCCCGCAACCTCCCATATATGCAATGTGGTTGCATACGTAATCCAACATTTTATTTTATGCTATCCCAATGCACCAGCTAGTATATAAGTACATAACATGCATTTCTTTCTACCTAAACCCACATATAACCACGTATGTGTCATTTCCCTACTATACATGCAATATGAATGCATATATACTCAACATAATACTTTCATGCTTCAACTCATGCTTATGAATACTAAAAAGAAGTATTTAGCACGCTTTTCATCACATTCCAACACATATAGCACATACATGTTCCAAGACTTGCATAACACCTCACATATGCAAACAACTTCAACCCTAGCACATATTTATCAGGCTATAACCAATGCATACATTTTCTATAGACAGATAGCATGCATTTCATTCACGTAAACCCACATGTAATCACATACATGTCAAATCATGCATATAATCACACATGCACATACACTAGCATAAATATAGTCATGCTCTCATTAAATGCATGTATTCACTACGCGTAGCTAACATGCATTCCAATCACAATATATAAACACATATATATTACATCACCCACATATGTAATAAGAGCATATAGACACCTAGCATATCATAGTCATGCTTTGCAAATGCCCGCCAAAAGTTATATTCATACTTAGCATGCATTTCTACCACTGCAACCATATATATAATCACATATATATATACTGAACATCATGCATAAGAGCCACATATGCATACAAGACAACACATAGCTAAACAGGTATTATTTAGCATGCTTTTCATAGACTTTAATCTATACCGTACATGCATATCACAATGAAAGGAAGCATTTAAATTTAAACATGCTTTCGCATCCCAAACCCACATATATATATATACACACACATATATATATATATATATATTTTCACTCACATCCCACGTATACACACTGTCCACCTCTATACATATATATATGCACACATATATGTATATATACACAACCGTCACATATGATTAAATTAAGAGCATATGCAAATTTATCAATATACTTAAAGTATATACGTAGGAGATAGAGGCAAGAATCAACTTGCCTTAGGTCCCACTTTCACTAAGCCTGGGCTTGCAATGCGGCCTATTTCCATGCTCGGTCCGGTCCCGTGCTAAAGTCCATGCAATCCATCCACCGAACCATTTTTCTCTTTGTTGATCCCAAAGTTTGATCCAACCCATGTCTTGGGTCCAATTCAATCCAAGCTCCATTTCAAGTCTAAAGCCCAGTTTAAACCAAATACCAAATCCACCATTTTTAGACCAACCAAACACAACCCAGCAACCTATCTCAGCCGAGCTAAACACTAGCCAAATGCCACCAAACACCATCGAAACTGACCACCAAAACAGGCCGTCCAATAGCCATGAGAATGCCACCATTTGCCACCTCAAGCCACCATTATCTGGACCAAATGGAACCCACGAACTAGCCACCATCAGCCCTACAAACCCGAGCTAAAACAACCCCCAACCGCGCCATCATCTTGCTGCCAAATAGCCTCTACGGTACCACCATGTGCACCCTCAAACAACCACAAAATAGCCACTACCAAACCCAATAACGAGCACCCCAAACAGTCCACAAATCAGCCCCAAAACGGCCGCCAATAAATCCCAAAAATTAGACCCAATCAACTCACCTCAACAGACCCAACGACCCAAACCAGTCAGCCACCATAGTCGTACCAAACACGGCTCAGCCGTGTCTCCACCGTCGAACACCGCTATAACCGAGCCAAACACCACCCAAAACCCCAGCACTTCCGGCCAAGAGAACCGTCCACTGCCGCCGTGAACCACCCCAATAAGCTGTCCAAACAGCCGTGAAAACCCAGATCCACCGTGAGCAACAGAAGCCCAACTCACCTGCTACGAAACCCGGCGATCCAGCTAACCGAACCGCCAGCACCGTCGCCATCAGCCGCGGCCAAACAAGCCCACAGCCATGACCGCTGCAGCCGAACCCAGCCGTCGCGACCGTCGTCGCCCAGGTGAAACCCCCACCGAGAGCAACCCAGCCGCCGCTGTCGCCAGGCCGAAGCTGGTCGGCCGCCACGGCCACCGTCGGCGCCGGATCACCCTTCTCTCTCGGCTCCTCTCGGTCTCCCCCGATCTCTCTCTCTCCTCGGTTTCCCTCTCCCTGATCTCCTTTTCTCTCTTCTTTTCCTTTTCTTTTTCTTTCTTCTTTTCTTTTCTTTTCTTTTTTCGACTGACCACATGTGGTCTCTCTTTTCTCTTCATTTTGGTCCACATATATATATATTTATATATAATATATATATATATATATATATATATATATACCACACAATACATGTATCCCATGTATTTTCTCACATCTACCTACAATCATGTATATGCACCCACATTTCTTTATAATTGCATATGAGCCCACCATATATTTATAATTTAATATAAATATAGGTACTATGTATATATATATTTAGATATATATATACATATACATACACCTTCCACTTGTATGGAAATACATCCACACCCTTTCCAAAATTTTAATTAATCCGAAAAAAAAATTTAATTCCGGTTAGAATTCACCCGGAACCGGTCGAAATAATTTCGGTCCTTACAAAGAAGGTCTGAAGTTATGTGTTGAGTCCAACCAGGTACCTACTGATAAGGGAAGATATCAAAGACTTGTAGGCAGATTGATGTACTTAGCACACACACGACCGGATTTAGCATATGCATTAAGTATTGTTAGCCAGTTTATGCATAATCCTGGAGAACAACATATGAATGTAGTTATGCGAATTTTGAGGTATCTAAAGGCTGCTCCAGGAAAGGGGATTTTGTTCACTAAGAATGCAGATTACCAAAGCATAGATACATATACTGATGCTGACTGGGTTGGAGCTGTAGATAATAGGCGATCTACTTCTGGTTACTTTACCTTTGTAGGTGGTAATCTCGTTACATGGAGAAGCAAGAAATAGAATGTTGTTGCTCGCTCAAGCGCAGAAGCTGAATTCAGAGGTATGGCCCTTGAACTTTGTGAAGCATTGTGGGTAAGACTTCTCTTACAGGATTTTGGTTACCAATCTAGGCAACCAATTCAACTATACTGTGATAATAAAGCAACATCTGATATTGCCCATAACATAGTTCAACATGATCGTACAAAGCATATCGAGGTAGACAGATTCTTCATTAAGGAGAAATTGGATGGAAAAATTGTGGAGTTGCCTAAGATTCGATCTGAGGACCAATTGGTTGACATTCACACCAAAGCAGTCTCAAATCGAGTGTTCTCAAAGCTTTTAGACAAGTTGGGCATGTGTGACATCTATGCACCAACTTGAGGGAAAGTGTTGAGATTTTATCTCTTCTAATTAGGGATTGTATAGGTGTAAGATTCTATATTTGTTCCTTGAATTAGGATAATTGTTTCCTGTAATTAGTTCCCAGATTTCCTTGTATATTTAGTTTCCTATTTTAGTATAGGTTTGTATCCTATAAACTGTATCATTCCCATTCAATCAAATATGAAAATACCATTCTGAAAGTAAACAAGACCCACATCTATTACTGATTTACTAACCATGATCCTATACATATTGGTTTTGGTTTTCAAATATATTTATATGAACTTGTGTCAGCCATGTATGGCAATATCATGCCATTTGTCACAACCAACACCGACAATCATGTTTATTAGAACATTCACCTGTCAAATTTTTCATCGAGGAAGATGAAACTTATGGGAGCAAGCAACATAAGGATGGTCACATGCCAAATTTTTTATAGATCCAAAAGACTCATTTCTCAAGACTTTTTAGCAAGAAATTATTAGGTAGTTCGGACCATGTAGTCTCGATCAATCAGAGTATGTCATGTAACTATAAAGTTAAATAAAGTTGACATATTTGGTTGCATAACTGGCTATGATTGGCTGGGACCACATAATCTCGAACCACCTAATAATTTCTCCTTCTTAGCACATACAAGTTTTCTATAAATAAAAGACTTCATCCTCCAAGAGATAGATTCCACACATGATCAAACAAGCCCAATGTTTATCTCTTCAAACTCCCGCAACTTTATCTTTATTGTATTTCTTAGCTTTCTTAAGTTTTAAACTACTTGTACAGTATTCATGTTTCAAGTAGTTGTACCTTAGACTATGTTTTTACTCTCTCTCCAACTCTTAGATTTGAATTACTTGTACCTTAGCTTTAAGTAGTTGGATTAAAATAGTGTAATTTTCTCTCTCTACACTTTCAATCCTTGTAATTCAAATACAATGTGTTGACCAGACAATGACTCAAGAGGGGGTGAATTGAGTCTTTTAGCAACCTTTGCTTGGTTTGCACTTTTCTCGAATACAGGGTGTAAATGCTAACCGTGTGATAACTATCATATCTTTAGGGTTTGGAGTGCTAATAGTAAGCTACAAATGTGCTAACAGAGTATGCAATGTATAAAGCAAACTAAAGTGCAAACATACACAAGTAAAGAGATAAGGATAAAGAAATGTAAACACAACACAATGATTTTTCCGTGGTTCGGACCTTCTTCCCTACGTCCACAACCTGAGAGACTTCCTTCCTCAAGATTTCACGAGCTCTCCACTTTTCAATTCTCTTTAATCAGGTTAGAACATAAACCTTTACAACCGCCAAACACACCACTTGGACTTCCTGCTTAGTGAATCCCCTTACCGAGAGTTCCTTTCTAAGTTCACGACCTGGGAGTCAAGGGTTTACAACTCTTTTACAAATTTCCATAGGATGTATAATGTCAATACAAACAGATATCCTCTGAAAGGATCAAAGATATTCAATACAACTCAAATAACTCTATTTCTAGAGTGATAAATATATCAAGTGATGAAAGCTCAACTCTATAATGAATATAATGCTAATGATGAAAGATATGAATGAATTTAATCACTATATGAGCACAGATCTCTACTCAAGATAAGAGTGTGTATGAAGAGATCTTGCTTGTGGCTCTCTCTAAGCTTTCTAGATAGGTCTGGGTAGAAAGCTTTCAAATGATTTCAAATTTTTATTCTCACATAGCTCTATATGTTTCTATGATAATGCAACTTGTCATGCCCCAAAATCCGAGCACCTGGAATCCCCGTCCCTTTCCTGTATTTGAACTCCAGAGGTGAGTATTTTTATCCAGTCAACACCCCATGACCCCAAACTATTCATCTAATACCAATCTGTCACACTCGATTTCCTATCCGAAAGCTTAACCGTTACACCCTAAGTTCCAATCCGGAACACTAAGATTTCTAATCCCAACTTTAGAACATCATACATACAGGAAGCATACACATTACCCCTCCACAGATGACCAACCAAAACAGTCCATACAGTCCACTACCCTTAGTTATCGAGGCATTACGATCAATCGTATTGATCATTATGATCAATCATAAATTTACGATCAATTGTGCATCTATCGTACCAAATATCGTAATACATTAGAATAATTGGCAAATCAACAATTCAATTTCCTTAATTTTATGATCCATTGTATTTCGGCTTACAATCTATCATATGGTTACGATCAATCATAATGCAAGTTACGATCCATCGTAATGTGCCAGATTGAAATCATTCATTTCCCATACAACACCAAGTTCATGTTCATACTTTTATTCAACCTTATACACCATTAGCTTGGACATATCAAATATAAATGAAGCTTAAACTATCCATTCATGATTCCATAATTATTCATATACATGAATTCATAAAAGATCCTTATACATGTACCCACAACTCAAGTGTATATAAGTCCAAAACATCATTTCCACGACACAATTCCTTATAATGTAACATTATTACATATAACCAATGCGGTAAGTCCACATTTTAGACCTGCACTTACAAAAGCAATCAAATGGGTTATCATGATCTAAACTCAGCTCAAGGTTGGTGGGACTCCACCACTTCCTTACCATTATCTGAAATTGTTTATATAAAAGGGGATTGAGCTCCTGCTCAATAGAAACACCAAAAACACACTCCCTAAGGTCCCGTGAACACCACTTAAGAAAGAGGAACAAAAGAGAATCACGATATACCAAAAATTAACCATGCATCTATCATGTAAGATAATGCAAAACAATGATGAGTATGCAATAACATTATGAACCCACACACTCATCCACACCCAACACACCGACACAACCAAAAGCCATCAATCCAACCCGGTATCAATCTGTTATCACTTCAATAGTAGTAATGGTCACCATGAAGGTACCAATCAGTTATTACCCCGACAATGATAACAGTTCCCACAAAGTTAATGATAACTATCATAGGCATTGCCAGTAAGGGCCAAGTTAACACCACATTAGGTTGATTAACAACTCTGGACATAGATCTACAACCCATTATCCGGTCTTTGAAGAAAAAAATTTCTTTCCTCCTCCGCCATCACACCCCACCCTATAGGTCATGTAATGCACAAATGCCCAAATCATGCCATTATGCACATTTCTATAAAATTGTGACTAGCATGCATTTCTATGTCAATTGCATATATCAAAATCACAATGGGGCATTTAAACATACATTTTCATATTAACATTCTCATTGAGGTATTTAAAGAAACACTTGGACACATTTTTCATAACTATGCACCAAACAAGTCCAAAACCTCAAACTTCCACTTGCAGAACAACTCGTCCTTCTTCAACACTTCACAAATCACACTTTTAGGGTTCCAAATCTAAGAGAGAAATAAAATAGATGAAAGAGAATGGAGAGAGAAACTTGGCTGACTGTTCTTGGCTTTCACAAATGCCAGAATATCTGATCTCTTGATATTTATAGCATCCTAGGCACGAAATGACGAAAATGCCCCTACGCTACTTAACGTACCCTCTCGACTCCGTTTTTTATTCTGAAAGTGGCTATGGTTCTGAAATTAATCATTTCTCTCTTCTAACATCTTAATTGGCCTAAGCCCAAAAATAATATTTCTGAAAATTTTCTAGTTCCCTAGGTCTAAACCCAAAAATAGCCATGTATCTTTTCACAAAGGTTTATTTGTCGAAGAGCTAGATGTGTCTGTCTTTGGTGTAAAAGATGTTTTGCACAATCAGTGTTTCCAAATAAGGCATAAGGTACAATAGTATACATATAAGACGACTTGAAAGATATCTTGCCTCATTTTAAAAAAAAACTAGCCGATTCAACTTGGCTAGAATGAGGATAAGATTGAGTTTATAACTAATAGACTTCTTACCTCACAGAAGATATGAAATTCCAAGTTTATTGGCCATTGAAACATCTCCTTGATGCTTTAGTCACTAATAAGAATGTAGGAACTTATATAGCACATAGTGGTAGCCATAGTCAAAAGACTATAGTGCCCTTGTAGGATATATCATTTGAGATCAACGGTCAGGTAATCCTAGGATCCAAAAACGATATGCAATAAAATCATTTTTGCCCTAATGCTATATGCAATGACTAAACACACGAGCTTTCAATGCATAAGATATATTTACCACTTTACATTCATGTTCTAGTGCACGCCCAACCTATACTACATATGTGTTGAACCTTGAGAAGCTTGATCATCATAATCCATTGGTCCACATGAGCCTTTGAGTGCTTGATTTAATATGATAAATCTATGAACAACAACTCTTAATTAGATTATTAAATTCCTCACATTAATATGTTGTTATCATTAAAACTACTGAATCAACCTTGGGTCAACACAATGAATTAATGGAACATGCATTCCAATGATTTTTATACTTTAATCTTCATATTCATATACATATTCACAATGGAATGAAGATTCCAATGAACATGAGGATGATGATGGGCCAATTGTGTGGCTAAATGTGCCATTTCAATATGGGCCCTTCATAATACACTCCATCACCACCATCTCCATCTATATTTGGGTATTGTCTAGAGTATTTTTATGCATAATACACTCCATCACCACCATCTCCATACCCATTTAACCACCAAGGTGAAATTAAAATTCCTTATTATCAAGGAATGAGCTGCAATCTCGAAGAAGGGGTTTCTTTTGCCTCCTCATAATTGCCTTAACAATACAACATATTTAGTCTTTCGTATGGCACAGTTGACCCAAGAGAATGTGTTGACCACACCCCGAGTCCAGGTGAAGGACTTTGGCACGCCTGCAAACCCGAAGGGCCACAAAGTGTGCAAATAATACTTTTCTTCAAATTTTAACATGAAAATACAAAATCATGATTTACCCAAAAATATATGCATATATATAAATAAAATGATTGATCAAATATTCCTGTATGTAAACTTGACAACGATCTAATTATTACCTACTTATGTAAAATAATTTTGCAATTTCTATGTAGTTCTACAATTTATTTAATTTTTTTAAATCCTTGCTTCTTTTCTAACCATTCCCGATGTTTCTTAAGTTCAATCATTACAAATTCAATTACAATTACTTGAATCCCAAGACGTGCCTAATAAGAAATTATCAAATAAATTACAACTCTAAAATAGAAACTTAATTGCAATAAGAAATTGAGACACAATTCCAAACAACAATTCATTAAACAGAAAAATTGGTATGATTGGCTTAATATAGGCCCTTTGGAACACAAGGTGGATCCCTCTTAGCTCAAGCCTTCTCCTTCAAGTATGCTATGGTTAGATCTTTCTTTGAAAATGGGAAATGTAACAGTCCTTCAATTTTACACCACTTAAACTATCCCTTCCCCAACTATATGTCCAATGATATCTCTCATAAATCCATACGGAAAGTTTCTAAAAATTATAAAGTTAACCCTAGAAAATTAGGGTTTCTGTGACTGCATCATTATATCTATTTATATTACTCATTGTCATATTTATTCAATTCCAAATCGTCCTCAGACTAACTTGGCATTCAAAGTATTTTCATGAATTACAAATTTGTATTTAGAAATTTCAAAAAACCTTCTCATTTGATTTTTTTATGAAAGGAATAATTCAAGATTGGGCAATCAAGATAAATTAATTAGTCGAGAATTTCATTTGACAATTATGGAATAATAGAATGATTGGCAATTTCATAAAAAGCATGAGATAGATGAATTCACAGTGATCCAGCAACTCAAAATTCCAATGAATTATGATTCCTCTATAGAAAGAAATATTCTATATATGCAAAATACTTAATCTTCATCATATTCTGAGAGGTGACTCCCTCATTTGTAGAAATTATGATGCATCATCATGATTATTATTATTATCTTGATATATATGGTTTATGCACGTGTTTGGGTTAAATGTGAGGTTGACACCACATATGTAAATCTAAATATAACTATTTAGGTTTGCCTGGGTTGGTATTACACTTCATGAGATTGTTTGGGCTAGATGTTGGATTAACCACTACATCGATAAATCTAAACATAATTATTAAAGTGCATGTGGGATTGTTTCACACCCCATAACAATAGCCTATGCTAGATATGGGATTCGCTCCATATCGCTAAACCCTCACAATGGATACGAGGTTTGTGTGATTGTTTCATACCTCATGAGGATATCCTAGGCTAGATATGGGATTCGCTCCATATCGGTAAATTCTCACACTGGACAGGAGGTTGGTAGTTTTCTTTAATATGTTTCGAGTGAAATACTGTGATGGTATGAGACAAGACAGATAGTGAGATGTGTGTTTAGACTACATGTAGTTTGCACATCTCATGAAATGTAGTACAAACCACACTATATTTGTTCGAATTCTAGATGGAATCAGTTTTGAGACCATGGAACTGTTTAGACTAATATATTACTTGTCTACGCATTCATGATCCACTATTGAGAAAGTCTATGGAAGAGTGTGTTTTAAAGTTTCAACCCATCTATTTCGATAATTGTGTTTTTTCTAAAATAAATTGAGTGGCCACTCGAATTTTCTAAAGTGTTGCAATCTACAGTATCATTTATAAAACTTAGATTGCAAGGATCAAGTGGGAGATTGTTGAAAATTTTAAATAAATGGGTAAAGTGCAAAAAACACCCCCGCTATATATAAAATGTGCAAAAAACACCCATATTATTTGGTATGTGCATATAAATCCCTATAATTTTAAAATTTAGAGCAAATTGCCCCTTATTGCAGAAATCTATTGTAAATTAGCAGTTGACTTTTTCAAAAACCCCAAATTACCCTTGTTGACTTTTTGGCGCCTGAACACACCAACCCATCATCACGCCTTCTCTCTCTCTTCTCTATCTTCTTTCCTTCTTTTTCCTTTTTCCCATCTCTAAACTCTCACCCTGCTCTCTCTCTCACTTATTTCTTTCTCTATCTCTAATTTTTATCTACTTATTCATTTTAGAGAAATTTTTGAACCAATACTTTAAATCCCCAAACATCTATCTACAGAGGGGAGAGAGAGAATAGAAATGGCGGCTATTGGTTTTTCTTATTCTTCAAGAACTTATCTCTTCACCAGCAATAATCTCCGACCGGTTTGCTCTGATCTATCACTCCCTCCTCTTCGGGTCTACTATGGCCACAACGCCATCGCCCTCATGGGCTTCACCATTAAAGTTGAGAGAGAGAATGATGAGAGAGAGAAAAAGGAAAGAAGCGAGAGATCTGGGTATTATTTATGAAAGAAGAGAGATAGAGAGAGAGAACGGTGAGAGATTACAGAGAGAAAAAGAAAAAAGAGAGAGAAAAAGAAAAGAAGAGTGAGTGTGTTTTTTTTTAATTTAACATTTTATCTTTTTTTTTTTTTTCTTTTTGAACAAAATAAGAATACTTTGGTCATTTAAGTGTCCAAATTCTCCCAATTTTGAAATTTGTCGTCAATTGCACCAAATTGAAAAATGTAGGGGGTTTATCGCACCATAGGGGGTTATTTGCACGTTTGGTATATAATAGGGGTGTTTTATGCACTTTACCTTAAATAAATAAAATTATTTTTGTCCTATGCACTATTTTCTAAAATTAGATTGCAGTGTGATTATCGTTAATTGATACCAATTGTTGGAAGTTAATCCATACTCAACTTGTAGAAATAAAAAAAAATTTTGCAATTAATTAAAGAGTAAATTTAGCAATCGTACTTGATTGAAAACATAAGCCTTAATATACTTTTTAGTTTCTTCAAGATATCCTCAGAAAGCTCTCCCCCACATTGAGAGTTGTCCTCCAATAGGACTACTGAATAAGGGTTTGAAACCCTTATATATGACAACAATGGCTACGATTAAATTCCATCAAATAAGTTAGAAAATCACGATCCAACGGTATAAAATTATACTGACAATTGGACACAAATTGACAAGTATAATCTCAACTAATCAAATATCGATAATCACGTTATAATCCAATTTAAAAAAAAAAATTGCATTAGGACACAAAAATAATTTTATTTAGTTAAAATTTCGTATAATATTGGGTAATGTAAATGATATGAATGATAAAATATATTAATTTTAAAAGTTATCTAATAATTACACAACAATTACCCATAAATTCTAAACCTACAGGAAGAAATGAGTAGGCAAATAATGCAATCATCCATGATCTGGCTGCAAATAATTGAATCATCGATGATGTTCTCATATAAATCCCACGAATAATGCAATTATAATGATTTTTTTACATAAATCCTGATCATTTTTAAATTTTACTATATTACTCCCAATTGTGATTCCTCATAAAATATGGAGGTTGAGTTTCCTCCAATATTTCAATATATCAAATTCATTCATTAAAATAAAAAAATATATCAATATTATAAAATGTTATATTAAAATATAAATTTTTTTATCTCTTTATTTCAAAAATAAGCAAACTTCCCTACAATTTGTTGATCACTTCCATTTTATTAATATACTCACTGCACATAGATAAAGCGTGACGACTACTTAACATGCATATTGTATTCAAGCAAACTTGCATGAGTTGTTAACTAGATGTGGAAGAGTAGAGACACATGTGTTAGCCATCTAATTGTTAGCGGAAAAAAAATCCAAAAATCCTTTCGGCATAATTTTTCTCTCTTTCGACCAAAAAATAAATAAATAAAAGAAAAAAAAGAAAAGAAAAGAGAGAGATATTTTCTTTTCGTTTTTTTTCGATCTTTCACTTTTAACTTTGGAGGGATTTTTTAAATGAAAATTATTACTTGATCTAATTGTAAAAACTTAGGTTGAGTTAGGAGTGCTTAATAACAAACTATTGCATTTTAAAATTCATTTTTCAGATAAGTTGAAATAGACAAAAATAATTACCCAGACATTGAAATTTTTTGTTCACCCCCAAAATGCCCTCCAAAATCTAATCTCAAAATTATGAAACTATTCTTATTTAAACAAATAACCATATTGAAGAAGTCTATTATATTATCACTCAAGCACATTATTCCTTCACTCGCGTACAGATGGGTGATTGTGTTTCTGTCTCACGCCCATTGCAATAATCACCATAACAACGACTAGTACGGATAAACTTAGATTAATTTTTATATGGTATACTCTCTCGATATATATTGATATACATATATATTGAGAGAGAAAATTTAATTGTTTGTATTTGCTTGAATAAAAAGGAAAATTTAATTGGCATGCATGTCTGACTTTGATTTAAATATACATCCTTTAATTTTTATTTTATTTTTTTGTCTATGCAAAGTATTAGGAGAGCATTTAACGTTATATATATGTGATTGATATCAAACAGAGTAGGTAGAAGAAAATGTATTATTGTTTAGTAAAAATATGGTTAACATTAACGAAAAATATGTAGGTGAAATGATAAGAGACTGAAGTGGTTGTTTAGAAATCAATGTGACAAACCCCTCTTACCAAGATTCACGTTCGAACACGTCTTGATAAATGGTCTCTTTTGATGATGTTTTCTTAATATAGCATGAAGTTGGTGAATGCTTCTGGTCATTTACTTTGATCTACTATTAGAGAAAGTAATGAATACCTGGGTGTACGGTACCCCCACCATCCACAACAAATATAAACTCTTCATTCCCCTTCAATAGCTGGAAATAACAATACCTCATTAGTTGTGTGTGGTGGGAGGTACGATATCCTGGGTATTCAAAAATTTCTTCAATGGAGTAAAATATGACATTTGAAAACTTGTATGCCTCAATTTTTATTGATATTTAATAAAATAAACAAATATTATTATATAATAATGGTACTTAATAAGGAAGAAAGAGAGAAGCACGTTAGGACTTTGTGATAAGTAGCATCAATTGATCGTTCATTGACAAGAAGATGGGTACAAGAGTCTTTATTCAATGGAATTATTTGATTCAATAAAGATAGTTGGATAATTTACAAATTAGAGTTAAATGACATTTTAAACCTAAAATGATCCCTAATAATGATTTTCAATGTATGTGTAAATTATTTTGCCTATTTCAACTTTTATGAAAATTGAAATTTTAGAATACACTATTTTGTTATTTAGTACTATTAAGTCAACTAAAGTGTAGTTTTTCCTTCAAAATTTAAGAGTATCATGAGGTCCGCCTCATTCTACTTGTTATAAACTCTCTTTTAAATTATTATATTTGAATATAAAAAAATGTGCATATGTTATATCACCACTATATTAAAAAATATATATATATATTTATATATATATATATAAATATATATTTTTTATATATATTAAAATAAATTGTAAAATGCTCTAACACCCCTCCATGTTTTCGTTTATTGTCCATGGATAATACTGTGTCAAAAATTCTTTGACACTCCCGGGTTTGGTTTAACGGGCCCTAATACTTCTTTTTGCCAAAACTACCCTTCTTCTTTACTTTTTTTTTTTTGTTTCTTTTTTCCTTCTCTCTCTTCTCACCTTTTATCTGTCCACATTTTATCCCTTTCCCTCTCTCATGAACAGGGGATATAAATTTAAAATTTTATTTTGTATATTCTTATATGTTATTATATTATATATATTTTTTATATATCATTATTGTGCATATTTCTATATGAATGTTAGTGTATATTTTTATATGTAGGTATGTTATTGTGTATATATATGTCTATATATATATGTTAGGGAGGCGATATTTGTACTCTTCTTTTCTACAATTGTACTCCACTATATTTTTCATTTAAAGAAAATGACAAGATGATCCCTAAACTAATTAATACATCATCTCTTATTTTATAATACCACAACTACCCTTTATACAATCAAGTTAAACTTTTTTTTTACCTTCTTTACTTTTTTTGTACTTTTTTTTTTGTCTTATCAAAATGGATAATTTATTCAATAAAAATAATTTTTTTTTACCTTTTTTTACTTTCTTTAGTACTTTTTTTTTTTGTCTTGTCAAAATAGATAATTTATTCAACAAAAATAATTTTTTTTTTGCTTCTTCCAATATAGATAATTTATTCAATAGAGATAATTTCTTTTTTTGAACCTATCAAAAGATATAATTTATTGAATAACAATAACTATTTTTTTTTGGGTACTCTCAATGTAGATCGTTTATTCAACAAGAATAAATTTTTTTATGTACCTTTTTTTTGGGTCCTGAGAAAATTTATTCAACAAGGATAACTATTTTTTGAGTACTTTTCAATTTTTAATTCCAACCAAAAGAAATAATTTATTCAACAAAGATATATTTTTTTTTATCTCATGCCAAAAGATAGAATTTCTTTAATAGATATATATCTATATATATTTTGGTCTTGTCAAAAGAAATAATTTATTCAACATAGATAACTTTTTTTGGGTCTTGTAAAAAGAGAGATTTTTTTTTTATTAATTTTTTTCGAGTATTTTTTTTGGATTCGATTAAAAAAGACCAAAAACATTAAAGATAAAAGACAAATAGGATGTCTGAAAGGGTTGTTTAGTATTTTGAAAAAAGTTAATCATTCACATGTGAAGTAAAGGTTAGAAGTGATATTTCTCCTAAGATGGGAGTGCAAACGTAGAAAATGGGAGTGCAAATATCGCCTCCCTATATGTTATTGTGTATATTTGTATATATATGTATGTTATTGTGTATGTTTCTATGTGTATGTTATTGTGTACCCAGTCAAAGTCAAGGCCATATTGTCCAATAAAAGGCATCAAAGAATTGAGAGGCTTCATTTCCCGACGGTTGCAATTCATATGACGATTCATATCTAAACATTGCAATCGATGTGAACCTATTTTTATATATATGTATGTTATATATATATATATATATATATATATATATATATATAAAATATAATATAATAATATAATATATAAGAATTTACAAAATAACATTTCAAATTTATATCCTTGGTTAATGAGAGATAGAAAGGGATAATAGGTAGAGAGAGAAAATGTGAGAAGGAAAAAAAACAAACGAAGTAAATAAGAATGGTAATTTTGGCCGAAAGGGATCGTAGGGCTAGTTAAACCAAATTTCAGAGAGTGTCAAAGCAATTTTTGACACAAGTATTATATCTGAGCAATAAAGGAAGCCGGGGGGTGTCGGAACATTTTACCCTAATACAAACGAATACTTTAATTGAGTGAAATCTTTTACCCTAAAACAAACGAATACTTTAATTGAGTGAAATCAACTGACTTATGATTTAATGAGTCCGTTCCTTTTTAGAAAAGGAACAATATGCATAATAGCATATTTAGAAAGCCCATGAAGAACCTGAATGCATTCACGTTTCACCCAAACAAACTAAGTCTCCAAAGATCATGATATATTCTGTAGCAAGATCTAATTAAACATCCTCCCCATATTGCTGCAAAAGAAGAATATATAGTGTGGATGTCAACTGTTAATAACCAAAATGGAATTGTCCCCTTCAACTTACACTGCATTGTTCTAATAAAACATGATTGTAGAAGGGCTCCGTTATACTATTCCCACTTATTTATGGAGGTATTAGCAATAAATTTTTCATCAGATTCTTCGTTCCCAAACCGAAACTTGTTCCTACTTTCCATATATTCAAAAACAGACTGCAAAGCTGAGTAAATCTTCTTTATTTTCTACCATATCCCATAAAATCATCAAGCCACAAAACCACTGTAGAAAAGAAGCACTGTTTTAAAAAACTTTAATGCAATGGTGACACCCCGTATTTTAATGTTGACAAGCTATAATTGGTTGGTGATAATACGTGACATGATATCAACGTGACATAGTTAAGGGAATTTTGATTTGGAGGGAGAGGTGATGGGTTTTGATGTAGCTTTTATTCAAGCTTGTGCACTCGAGAAAGTTATCATCATTTACACTCAATGTTTGGAGTTGGTGAGATGGTATTCAAACTCTGTTCCTGATTTTGTATGGATTGGTGTACCGATGTGAGAAGAAGCAAATGGCAAGTGCAGAATCAAATTCTCATCAATGCTAATGTGATATGTAGACTCGGACATGGCTATCAATAATAGTTCAATGCATGCACATATTTAATCTATTTATATCAACTTTATTCTATTTGGACTTTTATTTATTTATTTATTTATTTATTATTCAGGTATGTTATACAAGAATATAAAAGGAAGGGATGAAGAAAATGTAAAAAATATGGTAAGTGTAAGCCATCTTCACACCAATTGCTTGCGGCTCGCAGAGAATGACATAAAAGCATATGGAAAAAAGTTAATATGAAAAATCAACTTATGAATTGGAAGGAAGCCAATGGATAACTTACAATGTGAAAGGTATGAATTGTTTCAATTACTTCGTTATGATTATGATAGTTATTCTTCTTGTAACCACAAAGTATCTGTTTGTAAATGACTTATACTATTATAAAAAAAAGATTTAGTTATTCTTCTTGTAACCACAAAGTATCTGTTTGTAAATTGACTTGTACTATTATAAAAAAAGTTTATAGATGGCTCAGTAGCAAGGGTATATGACTCCTGATTTTAGTATGGTCTGAAATGTGCATAGAGAACATCTGTTACCACTATGCTTGCATTAACCAGGTGCAACAACAAAACTTATCAAACAAATAACATTAATTAAACAAAAAATATTAAAGAAATTTAATTAAACAAAAATTATACAAAATGTTTTGAAATAATAGAGAATAATCACCAAAATGATAAACTCTCAAACTTGTCAATAAAAAATTATACAAAATGTTTGAGTTATTATCAATCCGTTGTCTACAAAATTAGACAACTATTGTTTGTGATAGCCTATATTTTGAACAACCATAATAATCCAGTAATCCACACATACTTAGGAGTTCATACACTACTCGACATACTTAGTTGCCTCCAATATTTCGAAGGTAGAAAACATAATAAAACAATATATAGTTTACTAGCAACCCTAGAACGAAGCGAATCATTTTTTATAATTTATTTTCAACACTCATTTATTAACATGTGAAGGAAGAAGTCATTTCCTCTAATATGTTGTCAACATTCATTTTATTAGTATGGTTCTTGCACATGAATCAGGTGTGAGTGCCACTAGCATGCAGAACTTGCTTATTCATATTCTTTTTACATTTGGACTAGTATGTTTCTCTAACTGACATTTCATATGAATTATGTATGAAGCTGATAAATGGTAAGTTGTATAGAAAAGGAAAAACTGCACAATCAAACAGCCCAACTAAGCTAAAGAAGGGAAACAAACAAGCAATAAGCAGAGCACCAAAGCGTTACAGAGACTAGTGAATAGAAACACAAGCAAACAGTTGAGCTGGTTGAAACGTACACAGAACTTGCGAGTGCATAACCCATCTAGTGTTTGAAAAATATGGGCAGAATATGCTACTAAAAGAATCTTGACATCTAGTGTTTGAAAGATATGGGCGGAATATGCTACTAAAAGAATCTTGACATCATCAAACATATATTAATATCACTATATGTATATAAGTTATACAAACTTCATTATATATATAATTACCATAGTATTAAGAATACTATCATAGATAACATCTTTTAAAACAAGAATAATAGCACAAGTAAATATACTTCTAGGATTTACAAGAAAACTCTCTTACCATGCATTCCATAATTTTCAAGAAACTTCTATGACATTCTTTAAATAGAAGATATGTATCACTCTAAAATTATGTAACATGTGTAACACTGAAATTACATGTTATATACAAACCAATGACAGATCATCTTATGACACTATATAAACTATCATATAAAACCATGTAGAAAGAACTTGAAAATTTGATGATCGAGGGTTGAATTTGATTCAATGGACAATTATCGCCCCCACAATGGTGTTCAATAGACCCTTGGTGATTGTCTCTCAGGATACAACGATCTTCCCCTCAATTTGTAGCAACACTTCAAACCAACTGAACCAACTGAGTTTTTACGAACCATCTATGTGATAGTACTCTCTTGGTGAACCAGACCACTGGACTACAATATGGTTAGGCTATAAAGATTTTATGGAGATTGAGACGTAGAGAGAAGAAGAAGAAGTCTTATAAGTATAAATCTTTTCTCAAATAAGACTTGAAGGAACTATAGGCATAGTGGTACCCTTTCAAAAGTACCCGAATAACCATGAGTGTGATGTATAACTTTGTAATTGGTAATATTCGGTGTCAAAACTAAATTTGATCGAGTTGTAATCTTTCATTCATACTCCTGTAATCGATCTTAGAGTTAAAGACCTAAAGCTTGGAGTGTGTTCTTCATCCATGCATCATCTAGAGAGTGCCTCAACAAAGACTTTGGTTGATTGAAGCATTCAAGTGACTGTAAGTGAGCATGAATGTCGTTGATTATGATTTGAGCATCATTTAGTCCAAGTAAGTTGGTGAGGACACATGGGTTTTAAAACGTATTTTTTGGTCTTGAAAAATAGAGTTTCAAAGTCACATTTTCATATTTTTCAAGGTTGGACTTGTCCAAGACTTTCTCGGACCCGTCCAAGAGCTCTCATGACCTCAAAATTGAGCATCAACATAGTTGGACGGGTCCAAGAAAAGGCTGGACCAGTCCAAGGGGTCTCAGCAACTCTGTATGAGATTGCTGCAGGAGCTGGACTGGTCCAAGTTTTAGTTGGACCTATCTAAGTAGTCTAGTCTGCGAGATTTAGCATGTTTTATCTAGTTTTGATCTAGATTTGACCTAGAACTTTTCTAAAACGTGAGAAATTGTTTCCTATTGGTTTTTAACTTATTTTTCAAGAAAAATTAGAATTTTTAATCTCTATAAAATCTCATATGATTTCTCTCTTATTAAGCTTTTAATTAAACAGAAATTCATATTCTAGAGAGAGAAAGTATTGGGATATTTTTCTTACAAATGATTTTTTTCTCAAATTCTTTGTTTATATTTTTGAGAGTACACACACATGGAGTGTTTAAGTTATGATGCTCTTCACAGTCTGATCAACTGGATTCTCAAAAATATTATCAGTCTATACAGTTTGATCAGAGTAACAGAGGTGGTTCCTTGATACTACTTGATTTTATCTAAAGATGAGGAGAAACGATCACTATGAAGGGGACAAAATACTCGTGAAATATTTGTGTTCTTTCAGCTACCCTTCTGAAAGAATTGAGACGTTAGCCAAGAATTTACAGCAGTTGGACGAGGTAGTCGCAATTGTAAGCTTTAGATGTTCAGCATCGAATTTCTTGTCAGAGTAGAGTGGGTGTGAGTCTGAGACAGTCTGTTGTAATTTGCTTCAAGATAGTGGATTAGTTTCTCTGGAGCTTTTTACCTCACCCCCATGGTTTTTCCCTTCTTAGGGTTTCCACGTAAAATCCCTGGTGTCATCTCTAAACTTTCCTTACTTGTTTTATTTGTTTTGTACTTGGTTTGGATGCTTAATTTATATTCATTGTGGAAAATTAATCAATCATAAAAATTGGGCAAAAAGACCTATTCACCCCCCTCTAGGTCTAGGGATTAGTATCTCACTCTAAATTAACTGAATCATTTTCGCATCGCACAACTCATAATGAGACATGTGATTTGGTGCTAAATGTTTAGAATCACATTGTTTGAACTTCAATCAACACTAATAGTGTTTATTCAATACTTAACAAGTGTATGTTAAGTGTATAGTGTCTATGTAACTATTCCACTATTCAGGAATAGTTGTATCCCAACAATTTCAACATTAATAATTAACTAATACTAACTACCCATCAACGGTGTAGTTCTATTCCAAATATTAATTAATTAACGTTAATTACATGTTTAGATATTGTAAATGCAACATACAACCATTCCTTCAAGCCTTAGTTGTATTTCTATTAAACTCACTATTTTCATTCATCTGAAAACAACCATTTTTCTAACAATCCCCACATGAATGAAAATTAACATCATTTGCAAAATAGACTTTGACTTACACTAAGAGAGTACAGTTAGAAAGTTATTACATCGAGATAGATAACTTTTGGCCTTGAATATTCCTTAGTGTAATACTATCGGATTTATTTAGCTAACTAGTGACATAAAGTCTTAAACTATTCAGCCGTTTGTGTAAAATCAGACAATAGTATACACACAACACAAAGTTGGTTCTTTCAGTTGTGTTCATTTCAGCCCTGAAAAAATCCTATTATTCATGAGGGCTCTAGAGAACTTAGCCTTGTCATTCGCATAGAAGTGGCCCACTTCACACTCATATAGGTGATTCTCTATTAAGAGTATCCCACCATACCTTACTTGAATTTCTAAGATATAGGAATCACTAAAAGCGTTTGCTTAACCTGATACCCATGACAGGTAACACTATGTCATCATAGAAATGGGTAGAAGACAAAATCTTTCAGTGCTACTGGTGAGTCACTAAAAATTTTAGCTGTTCCTTTGAATCTAGATTTTGGGATCTCCAGTCAGCTAGATAGGGTTCCATTAAGGTGATTCATTAGTTTTAGGCTTTAAGTCAATTCCCTCGATGACTTCTTCACTTAATATCTAATTTTAACCTTTCACTCGTGTGGATCCACCTGATTATTCCTTTGATAAATATGCTCCATAGAGATTTCTCCTTTTGCGAGTAGTGAATTCTTGATATTAACAATCTCAAACCACAATCTTGTTTTGGTAGTAGAAGATGTATGGAATCTTCTTATAGGAGTAGATATGATAAATAATATCTACTTATCACCATCTGGTTTAACTACCAAGTTGTAAATACTCTTTTGGATTGCAGATATTAAGTCGTGTGCAATTCATTCTTAATCTGACTCAGTCATCTTAAGTGTCTCTAGCATGTGTCACACTTAATTAGATTCCTTAGTTATTTTAATGTATGAATCTAGCATATAGTTTTATTTAACTTAGAACTTTGATTGTTTCATATATTTACTTCTTCACAATAATGTAATATACTCTTTTGTTATGCAAATTTAGATTTTATCCTTACTCTCTTATAGGAATTGAACTCCCACATTTAAAATATTTCTTATAAGGTGTCTTATTCTTAATAAGAACCCCCATAATTCTGTTATTTTAGTTGTTCCTTTGAATCTAGATTTTGGGATCTCCAGTCAGCTAGATAGGGTTCCATTAAGGTGATTCATTAGTTTTAGGCTTTAAGTCAATTCCCTCGATGACTTCTTCACTTAATATCTAATTTTAACCTTTCACTCGTGTGGATCCACCTGATTATTCCTTTGATAAATATGCTCCATAGAGATTTCTCCTTTTGCGAGTAGTGAATTCTTGATATTAACAATCTCAAACCACAATCTTGTTTTGGTAGTAGAAGATGTATGAAATCTTCTTATAGGAGTAGATATGATAAATAATATCTACTTATCACCATCTGGTTTAACTACTAAGTTTTAAATACTCTTTTGGATTGCAGATATTAAGTCGTGTGCAATTCATTCTTAATCTGACTCAGTCATCTTAAGTGTGTCTAGCATGTGTCACACTTAATTAGATTCCTTAGTTATTTT
Source organism: Cornus controversa (assembly GCA_026545225.1). Taxonomy (NCBI): domain Eukaryota; kingdom Viridiplantae; phylum Streptophyta; class Magnoliopsida; order Cornales; family Cornaceae; genus Cornus; species Cornus controversa. The sequence goes on from CM048845.1 coordinate 45,318,494, forward strand.
AATGTATGAATCTAGCATATAGTTTTATTTAACTTAGAACTTTGATTGTTCCATATAATTACTTCTTCACAATAATGTAATATACTCTTTTGTTATGCAAATTTAGATTTTATCCTTACTCTCTTATAGGAATTGAACTTCCACATTTAAAATATTTTCTATAAGGTGTCTTATTCTTAATAAGAACCCCCACAATTCTGTTATTTTAGCTGTTCCTTTGAATCTAGATTTTGGGATCTCCAGTCAGTTAGATAGGGTTTCCATTAAGGTGATTCATTAGTTTTAGGCTTTAAGTCAATTCCCTCGATGACTTCTTCACTTAATATCTAATTTTAACCTTTCACTCGTGTGGATCCACTTGATTATTCCTTTGATAAATATGCTCTATAGAGATTTCCCCTTTTGAGTGTAGTGAATTCTTGATATTAACAATCTCAAACCACAATCTTGTTTTGGTAGTAGAAGATGTATGGAATCTTCTTATAGGAGTAGATATGATAAATAATATCTACTTATCACCATCTGGTTTAACTACCAAGTTGTAGATACTCTTTTGGATTGCAAATATTAAGTCGTGTGCAATTCATTCTTAATCTGACTCAGTCATCTTAAGTGTCTCTAGCATGTGTCACACTTAATTAGATTCCTTAGTTATTTTAATGTATGAATCTAGCATATAGTTTTATTTAAATTAGAACTTTGATTGTTCCATATAATTACTTCTTCACAATAATGTAATATACTCCTTTGTTATGCAAATTTAGATTTTATCCTTTCTGTCTTATAGGAATTGAACTCGCACATTTAAAATATTTCCTATAAGGTGTCTTATTCTCAATAAGAACCCCCACAATTTTGTTTTACTCCAATTACAACTATTTGCATAACTTAAAACACAAATTGAATAGAGTATTTTCCCAACTCATCATACAAGGAAAATAGTTATTCATAAAACTAAAAGAAAAAACTAGTAATATTACTATGGATACATAGTTATTACACTGTGTTTATATACTGATTATATCACATATTGCTTAGTTACGTTTGGGTACAACAGTCATCACATTCATTTTGGACATCCCTTCATTCAAGTACCCTCTACCTATAAACACTCCATTCTTAGTTAGAACAAATCTAACTGAGATGAAGACCAGTCTGAACCCATTCTTATTTAGTAAGCTTCTAGAAACTAGATTCTTTCGAATATCTAACACGTGAAACACATTGTTTAGAATGAGTTCTTTCCCCGAGGTCATTAGGAGTTTAATCTTCCCTTGTCCTTCTACCTTGATAGTTGATGAGTTACCTATAAAAAGTTGTTTTCCATTATCAACTAGTTGATAGGTGTTGAACATTCACCTTTTTGAACAAACATGACGAGTAGCCCCAATGTCTACCCACCACTCTCTAATATTGCCAAACATATTTATTTCAGAAATAATAGCCATAAGGTTTAACTCTGACATGCCAGTATTTAGCTCCAAATCTTCTTCTATCTTTCAATGTCGGCAATATTTAGCTCGATATCTTTTCTTACCACAAACATAACACTTGCCTTCAAACCTCTTAGGGTTACATTGAGTTACACCTTGGCCAAAATATTTACTTTTATTGTTCCTCATTTTTTCTTCCACAACATTTGCTTTTGACTCAAATGAAGTATTAACGGTTTTGATTTTCAAACCACGGTTATCTTCTTCGATCCTCAATCTAACTATTAAGTCCTCAAACCCCATTTCCTTGATTTATGCTTTAGATAATTCTTGAAGTCTTTCCAAGACGGTGGTAATTTTTCAATTATGGCAACCACTTGAAAAGACTTAAATCCATTTTCTATGTATGGATTTCATGTAGGATCAATTGGAGCTCTTGAACTTGGCTAATCAGAGGTGTATAGTCAACCATCTTGTAGTCAAGAAATCAGCCAACTACGAAATTGTTCAAGCCGGCATCCTCTGTTTTATATTTCTTATCTAGTGACTCTCATCACTCTTTAGCTGTCTTGATTGGACTGTACACGTTGTAAATTGTGTTGTCCAATCCATTGAGGACATAATTTCTGCACAAAAAATCTACATGGTTCCATGTATCGATAGCAACAATTGTTGTTACATCAGTCTCGCCTTCCTTTAATATTGGTACAGTCTCTTTCAGATAATTTTTCAAATTAAGGGTAGTAAGGTAAAATAACATCTTCTGCTGCCACCTTTTAATATCAGCCCCATTAAATTTTTTAGATTTTCCCCCAAGACTGATAGAAACATTAAGCACATTTGTAGTGGCTATTTAGTCTGAAATATCACATATATAGAACACTCACAATTAATGACAAATATATATATAGCATGCCTTTGTTTATTGAACTCAATGTAAATAACAACCAACTATAGTAGCATATCATAAAGGCATTTATGGAATAATTATCTTCAGATTGTTGGAAAAATATGGGTTGAATATGCTACTGATTCGTGTGTGAGTGTGACTCAAAAAGTATATCAATTAAAAATTTTCACACTTCGCAATAGAACGAATTCCTTGCAGAATAGGGCTATCGAAAGGGGTGTCGAACCTCAAGGACTATGGTCTGACTGAGTTGGATATAAGGAATTAATTCTGATTAAATTTAAAAGAAATAAATTCTGATTTTTAGTTCTAAATTAACTAATGAAGCAATTGAACAAAAGCAAGAAAAACTAAGTGTAGAGAATATAAGATAAGTCTAGGGTAATTGATTTCACTACTAACTTCACAATCACTGGTCAATTGAACTAACTATGGGGCATCATATCATGCATAAGTGGTGTCGGTGGCTACAAGCTCACCTCCATCCGTCAAGAAGATAACATATAATTAAGGCTAAGTCATGGACTATCTTCGATTGGCATGGGCCATCTGCCTAACTACTCTAATCTAGGGTGCAGAATGGTTCATCTTCTCTAGGCATAATCCATCAAAGCTTTTAATGATATATTCAGTGAAAACCATTGTGTAATAATCACTCTCATGATCACAGAAAACAAGAGGGATGAGTTCAATAGCAATAATCAAGTATCTAAGACAAGATAAGAAATAATTGAAAACTGAATTTATAAGACTTTTATTGCTCAATTCTATAAGAATCCTCTAAATTACACAATCTATGAATGAATACAAAAATTCCCAATAATTAGAACAATCAAACCAGTGATGTTTAGTTAGGGCTCCATCAAAACCTTGGTGGCTGAACTAGTCGCTCATGATACGCCTTGTTCTCCAATGATTCTCTATTCCAAAAGCTCTTCCAAGCTGCTGCCAAGCCTCCCTCAATACAGCCCTAATTTTTCACTTTAATAGCCAAGAGAATACATCAAATTCCTAATCCAATTAGGAATTAATTAGGTTTTCCCGCAGCACTAATCAGGTGGGTTTTTCCTGCTGACTTCGACCCAACTTTTGACCCACTATAAGTCCGATTTACGGAATTTTCGTGAAATACAAAAGTGTGCAGAATTAAATTTCGTTCAATCTCACGCGAGAATTATGTCGATTTGAGGCTCGAAAATAAGACTTATGGCCCATTTTCCAAAACGAGATTAAGACTGCATTATACGCAGATTTGGGCTTCAGGCCCGAAACCTTCTTAAGCAGTTGTAATTCTCTTGGACCTCTTCCTTGGGCTGATTTGAGTTAAAATAAATGGTTGAGTGAATCTCCTTGATGTAGGCTTCATCTCACCATCTTGGATGTTTTCTTTAAAAGCCCAAAATCACGGTTTTAACTGAAATAATCATTAAGACCCTGAAAATACAGAAAACACTAAAACAAAGTAAAATCACAAAATAATCTATCACTAAGAGAATAAAATACATAAGTTAAGAGGCTAGAATGCGTAACATTCAACGCCTATTACACCCCCAAACTTACATATTGTAGTCCCTTAGCAATAGAATAAAACAAAACTAAAACAAAGAAACTACTAAACACTAACTAAACTACCCAACTCTACTTTCGTGGGAGAAATGATTGCATTTAGCATATGCAACAAGCCTTTAAACCCCTAGGTTCCCCCCAGTGGACGAGTATAGTCTCGTGAGGGTTTCCAGAAATGTTACCCACAAACATTCTTAATTCTGTTTCAACATTAATTCAAGAAGAAGATTACAATACATAGTTACAAACTTGCATTCAAGAATAATTTCAAACTTTCAAATTCCACAATTCAAATCAATGGTCCCCACACATAATTAACATTAACATATCTCAAAATAACCAACTCTAGCTCCCTCGTGTAAAGTGAACTAACAGTCATCTCATGTAACATAACCCAGCTCTGAATATATTAAGGCACATACCCCTTCAACTCACTAGCTCCCCTTATTGAAATCATACTTCCCAACATGAATACATGACTTTTTCATTCATTTTTTTTCAATTCTTTTTTTTTCATTGCTTTATTGGTTGTGCAATGTCTTGATCTATTAAGCTTTCTGAAAGATCCATGTAGTAAGCTTTCAGTCAGTGACTCCCAAACCAGATGACTTTAGGGCACTAGGCTTTAAGATACCCCGAAGACCTAATTACTCGAATCAGTTAGGCTACAAATCAAGACAACCAATGCTCATCTTTTCTCACCCTTTCACTTTTGACGCGAACACTCCGTGCTTCCTGAGGCATAGAGGCCCGGTTACTCATGAAAAGGATCAAATTGATTTGCTTATTCAACATATATTCTTTTTTTTTTCTTCTTTTTTTTTTTTTCATTGAAGTCAAGTAAAACACATTATCGGTACTCATTCTCAAGAGATACTAATTAATATCAAGCATATGTAACTCAATAACTCAAAACCAAAGTTTATACCCCATAAGATTATGCTAGTGTGTTTGTGCATGTAAGGAAACTAAAATTAATCACCTCAAAATATGTTATTGCAAACCATGATTAAAACCTCTTAATTTAAACCATAGTTTCCAAAAATGTAAAACATACTCAAAAATTGCAAGTTATGCACCTACATAAGGTATTAATCCCTTGAATCATGTCAAAACATTCTATCTAAAAACAAAACAAAATAAAATAAAATAAATAAACTAAGAAAATAAAATAAAATAAAAACCTAATACAAAAAGAATTTCACACAAATTTCCCCCCATATTGCATTGAGCACACAAATAGGCATCTCCTCACCCCCAAACTTAAACTGTACATTGTCCTCAATGTACATCCAATCGAAGCATAGAGAAGGGTAAGAACGATATTACCAGGAATCCGGAGAGGTAGTGGCAAGAAAATACAGCAAACCAAGAGCATGAAAGTAATGCAAGCACTCCCCCAAACTTGGATGTGACAACCTATCAAAACAGACTACTCTCCCCCAAAGACCAAGTGAAATAATATGGGTGAAAATAAATATGAATTTTTTTTTTTAACTGAAGAAAGAAAGAAAGAAAACAATATGAAAAATAAAATAAAGAAGAAAAAAAAATTAAAATTTAAAAATACAAAAGATAGTTACCTCCGAAAAAATCAAGGAGAAGGTGGTGCCGAAGCATCTAAGTCATGGCCGGAATGTTGCATCAAAATCAACCAACTAGTCCACAATCAATTTGTAATGTCCTCCCCCAAACTTGTAGCACAAAACCCCTCAAAGAAATCACCCCACTTCCATAATTAATTCACACCTTTTGTGAAGAAGGAAATATGAAAAAGTTAAACTTTTAATGATGAAGGAGAATAAAAAGTTGGAATTGATGATCTTGATGGTGATGAATGATGATGATCAAGTAGTGTTATGGAAGATTTTTAGAGTGTATTTTGATGTTGGAGAGGCACAAAGAGTCACCAAAGCGATGTATTTTCAAGTGGGAGCATATAAGTATTGAAGAGGGAGCAAAAAGAGACAAAACAGGTCAAATTTGGCCTTCAGGGGCTGGGGCGATCGATCCCCCCAGGGCTGGGCGATCGATCGCCCAGCTGGTTGCTCTCCCAGCTTGGGGAAAAATGGGGGCGATCGATCCCCCCTTGCTTGGGCGATCGATCCCCCCGGCTGATGCCTGTTTCGCCCTCCATCGCCCAAGGTCGACCGAGACGTGTATTTTTGGAGTCTCCATTGCCCAAGGTCGACCGAGAGCTCATTTTTTCACCCGTCTTGAGTCCAAATACCTCGGTACACCTCTTGACATCCCTTGGAAGCAACTTATACATCAAAAACTCAAAGAAAAAAACATTAAAACGCAACTAGAATTGAAAGAAAACTAAAGAAAAACATAAACTAAAAATAAAATAAAATAAAATAAAATAAAAAGAAAAATAAAAAAAAATTAAAGAAATTAAAGGATAGAAATACATACAAATCCTACAATTTAACGTCCGTAGGAGACGGTCATCGACTTCAATTGAAAGTTCACCCAATGCCACATCTCTTGAGGAGATTTAATTTCGTCCCTCCTATATGATCCTCACTTCCTTGTATCGAACTCAAAGTAACCGGAATGGTTTCATTGGCTTCAAAAAACACATCTCTCTCCCTTGACAGAACATGTTTCAATTTTACCCATGGAGGAGAGTCTAATGATGGCATCGAAGGAGTACTAGAAAGAATAGGCAATGGCTCAATTGGAATCCTCCAAGGTGGAGAATTTTTCATGGCCACTACACCAAGTAAATCATTCACCCCCTCAATGGACTTCTCAACATCATGTGATAGAGCAACCGGATCAATTTCTTCAATATAATCATCAAAGCTATCCATGAAGAAACAATCACTCTCATCTAGAGGATGTTGAATGGCATTAAAAGTATTTAATTTCACCTTAGGCTCATAAGAAATCTCAGCATTAGGACTCTTGAGGACTCTTTCTTCTTCAAGCTTCTTCTCCCCCACCTTGTTGTCACTTATTTCTCCACTTCTAAGAGTGGTGATGGCTTGAAATTGTTCATGGTGTGGGTTGCTTGAAGAAGAAATATTGTCGAGGACATGAACCCCTCTTGGGTTGGCAACTGGTTGAGTTGGTAGTTTCCCCTCTTCTCTTCTACTCACGGCATTGACAAGTTGTCCAAACTGAGATTCCAGTTTGGCAATCGACTGAGAGTGAGAGTGAACTAGTTGAGAAGTGAATTGAAGTGTTGCTGCAGTGGCTTGCACTGTCTCTACAATAGAGTCAAGCTTCTCAAGTTTTGCTAGGACAATTGTCATCTTGTCCTCAATGGCTGAATACCTCTGTGCCATAGGAACTTGTTCTTGATATAATTGTGAAAGCACATAGTTCTGAGGTTGAAAAGTGGGCTGAATTGCTACCCCTTGGTCTTGTGGAAGATCGACAAACTGCCCAAGTGAAGGACAATTATTCACATGGTGCATAGGACTCGAGCAAAAATCACATGGCTCAAAAATAGAAGGATATGAAGATTGATTAGGCACTTGACCAACCGCCATAAGTTGCACCACTCTCTGTGACACAGCATCCACAATGGTAGACATAGCATCTGCAGAACCAATCTCAAAAATATCATCTGTCCTCCTTTTATTGGATGGTCTGCTCGAACGAGATGAAGATACATGTTGCAAAGAATTGTCACTGAGATTCTCGAACAAAGTCCATGCTTCATCTTCATTTTTTAACATAAAAGTGCCCCCACTTGATGCATCCACCATCTGTCTGTTACTTTCTGTCAGTCCCTCATAGAAACACTGCACTAACTGCCACTTTGGAACTTGGTGATGAGGACACTTCCTAAGAAGGTCCTTGAATCTCTCTCATGTCTCAAAAAATTGTTCCTCCTCAAATTGAGAGAAACCAGTGATAGCTCGTCTGAATTGATTGGTCCTCCCTATCGAAAAATATTTCTTCAAAAACTCATTTTGTATTTGAGTCCATGTAGTGATAGAGCTCGCCGGTAGAGATCTGAACCAATACTTGGCCTTCTCCTTCAAAGAGAATGGAAAGAGTCGCATCCGAAAAGCATCTTCAGAGAAGTTATGAATTTTCGTTAATGAGCAAACTTCTATAAATTCATCCAAGTGCTTGTACGGATCCTCATGAGTCAACCCAAAGTAAGATGGCAACATCTGAATGATATTGGGCTTGATCTCATAGTTTTGTGCTGTGACATTAGGCAATTGAAAATCAGCTGGTGAATTATAAGTCTCTGGGACATAGTAGTCTCTGATCAATCTCGCTTTTTCCACCACAGCATTAGGCACAATATTGTTGTCCTCATTATTACCACGCACACCAGCCATGGCATCAATATTCTCTTCCTCTTGCTCAATGGTATGGTGATTGAAGTACCGGAAAAGAAAAAAAAATAAAAATAAATTAGATTAGTAGCAAAAATAAAATTCTAAACTAAAAAAACAAATAAAAAAAATTAAAACAAAAAAAATTAGTATTACAAAAAGAAAAAAAAATAAAAAGAAAAAAAAGAAAATAATATAAAATAAAATAAAAGAAAAAAAAATTCCTAAACTAAAAATCCAATTAGAACTAATTCTAAAAATCCAAACAATCAAATAGACAGTTCCCGGCAATGGCGCCAAAAATTGATTCGTGTGTGAGTGTGACTCAAAAAGTATATCAATTAAAAATTTCCACACTTCGCAATAGAACGAATTCCTTGCAGAATAGGGCTATCGAAAGGGGTGTCGAACCTCAAGGACTATGGTCTGACTGAGTTGGATATAAGGAATTAATTCTGATTAAATTTAAAAGAAATAAATTCTGATTTTTAATTCTAAATTAACTAATGAAGCAATTGAACAAAAGCAAGAAAAACTAAGTGTAGAGAATATAAGATAAATCTAGGGTAATTGATTTCACCACTAACTTCACAATCACTGGTCAATTGAACTAACTATGGGGCATCATATCATGCATAAGTGGTGTCGGTGGCTACAAGCTCACCTCCATCCGTCAAGAAGATAACATATAATTAAGGCTAAGTCATGGACTATCTTCGATTGGCATGGGCCATATGCCTAACTACTCTAATCTAGGGTGCAGAATGGTTCATCTTCTCTAGGCATAATCCATCAAATCTTTTAATGATATATTCAGTGAAAACCATTGTGTAATAATCACTCTCATGATCACAGAAAACAAGAGGGACGAGTTCAATAACAATAATCAAGTATCTAAGACAAGATAAGAAATCATTGAAAACTGAATTTATAAGACTTTTATTGCTCAATTCTATAAGAATCCTCTAAATTACACAATCTATGAATGAATACAAAAATCCCCAATAATTAGAACAATCAAACCAGTGATGTTTAGTTAGGGCTCCATCAAAACCCTGGTGGCTGAACTAGTCGCTCATGATACGCCTTGTTCTCCAATGATTCTCTATTCCAAAAGCTCTTCCAAGCTGCTGCCAAGCCTCCCTCAATACAGCCCTAATTTTTCACTTTAATAGCCAAGAGAATACATCAAATTCCTAATCCAATTAGGAATTAATTAGGTTTTCCCGCAGCACTAATCAGGTGGGTTTTTCCTGCTGACTTCGACCCAACTTTTGACCCACTAGAAGTCCGATTTACGGAATGTTCATGAAATACAAAAGTGTGCAGAATCAAATTTCGTTCAATCCCACACTAGAATTATGTCGATTTGAGGCTCAAAAATAAGACTTCTGGCCCATTTTCCAAAACGGGATTAAGACTGCATTATGCGCAGATTTAGGCTTCAGGCCCGAAACCTTCTTAAGCAGTTGTAATTCTCTTGGACCTCTTCCTTGGGCTGATTTGAGTTAAAATAAATGGTTGAGTGAATCTCCTTGATGTAGGCTTCATCTCACCATCTTGGATGTCTTCTTTAAAAGCCCAAAATCACGGTTTTAACTGAAATAATCATTAAGGCCCTGAAAATACAGAAAACACTAAAACAAAGTAAAATCACAAAATAATCTATCACTAAGAGAATAAAATACATAAGTTAAGAGGCTAGAATGCGTAACATTCAACGCCTATCAGCTACTAAAAAAATCGTGACATCATCAACTATATATTAATATCACTATATGTATATAAGTTATAAAAACTTCATTATATATATAATTACCATAGTATTCAAAATACTATCACGATTAACATCTTTTAAAACAAGAATAATAGTATAACAAGTAAATATACTTCTAGGAGTTACAAGAAAACTTTCTTACCATACATTCCGTAATTTTCAAGAAACTTTTATGACATTATTTAAATAGAAGATATGTATTACTCTAAAATTATCTAACATGTGTAATACTGAAATTACATGTTATATACAAACCAATAACAGATGATCTTATGACACTATATAAACTATCATATGAAATCACATAGAAATAACCTAAAAATTTGATGATCAAGGGTTGAATTTGATTCAATTTACTTAAGACAATTATCGCCTCGCAATAGTGTTGAATGGACCCTTGGCAATTGTCTCCCAAGATACAATGACATTTCCTCTCAATTGGTAGCAACGCTTCAAACCAACTAAACTTCTGCGAACCACATATGTGATAGTACTTTCTTGGACTTAACTCTCCTGAACCAGACTACTAGACTACAACGTGGTTAGGCTATATAGATTTTATAGAGAGGGGGAGACTTCAAACGTGGAGAGAAGAAGAAGAAGTTTGGTAAGTATAAATCTTTTCTCAAATGAGACTTGAAGGATCTATTTATAGGCATAGCGATACCTTTTCAAAAGTACTCGAATAGCCATGAGACATGTACTTTGGTGCTAAAGGTTGAGAATCGCACTCAATCAACACTAATAGTGTTTATTTGATACATAACAAGTATCTGTTAAGTGTACAATGTCTACATAACTATTCTACTATTCAGAAATAGTTATATCCCAATAATTTCAGCATTAATAATTAACTAATACTAACTATCCATCAACGGAGTAGTTGTTTCCCAAATATTAATTAATTAACATTAACTACATGTTTGTATATTGTACATGCAACGTATAACCATTCCTTGAAGCCTTGGTTGTATTTCTATTAAACTCAATATTTTCATTCATTTGAAAACAACTGTTTTTCTAACATCTAGATCCATAGCATTTACCAAGGGGCCAAGTATTCAATAACTTTGGTCAAGCTTTGAAAGTCCCAAATTCCATCAATATTTAATAAAAATGAGTTGTCAAAAAAGAGCCTTGTAGAACCCAAGCCAATCTACTTCTAATAGAATCCTTAATCAACTTGATCGAAGACTGGGTTAAAGAGAATAATTTCTTCTGAAAGCTCTCGAGTTTCTTTCAATCCATATTAGATTATGGCATTGAGGATTATGTGAGTTGCATGGTGCAGAAGTGGTTGCGAAAGTTAATTTAAAACCTAGAGGGGGTGAATAGGTTCACCTGCTCGTTTGCTTAATGTTTTAGATTAATTTAATTTTAAGTCTAATTATAAATTAATCAAACACATAAATCAAGTAAAGAAAAATAAAGTGCAAGTAAAGTAAAGATGACACTAGATATACGTGGAAAACCCAGATTGTGAAAAAACCATAAGAGAGGCAAAGCCTCAGGAAACCAATCCACTTCAAGTCTAATAACTATAGACTTCTGGCTAACGTCACGATCCTCAAAGAAAGGTAGCTAGATGAACAAAAATACCAAACAAGTATCTTGTTCCCTTTGTAGTGCAATATGTTTCACCTTTCTTTTTCAGCAAGTAATAGAAGAACCACAAATCCAATGATCTGATCAGCGAATAAATTTGATGCAGTCTCTAAACAGCTAATCAGTAAAAGAACACCATCCTAAATATCATTCTTGAATTATAGATGTGTGCTATCAAAATATAAAAAAATATTTTACCCTAAAAATACTTGTAAAATCATACTCTCTAAAAATAATGTTTTTCTCAAGACATACATGTAGAGAAAACCTAGATAAGTATATATAGGTATAAGAGTCCTAATCCTACTTGAAAAATAAGTTGAAAACTAATATAGGACTCTCCTAGACGTTTCAAACCCAATAAGAATAAAAAAATTTGTCAAAATCAATTTCCTATTTAGAACAGGATAAGTAGGAGTGGTGCTAAAAATGTAAGACCAGTGGGACTTTTAAGAAAACTTGCAGAAACCAAACTTCTGAGCAAAGTTGGACTGGTCTTGGAAATTGGGGACCGGTCCTATTTTGAAAAATCCTAATTTTTTCCAGAAACCTAGTTTTCTAAAATAGGCTCGAAAACATAAAGTGCAACGTGTCCTCACCATACTTATCTGTACTATATGATGTCCTTATTGATTTAACTGTTTCCACGCACTTGTTTATCAACTCTACGATGTTGATGATCGATATAGAAAATAAATAGAAAATTACAACTCGATCAATCTAGTTTTGAATACCGAAATTTGCCAATTACAAATTTATATCTCCCAATCTCCCCCTTTGGCAATTTCGTGACAAAACCACTTAGACAATTATAACGTAACCGATTGAAAAAATTAGATTACAATTTGCCAAAAAAATACAAAGAAATAAAGAGTTGATTCAATGAAGCTTAACACGTGTGTTCAAGACTTATGCATATTTTGGGATATGAAATAAATTTTTGGAGACTTGTTTAGAGGTCCAAGAAGTTTTTGGAGTCGTTTGGATCATTTTGGAATTTTCGAGTTGGCGAGGCTAAGGACGTGGGTCGGGTTGGCCAGAAAAATCGGATATTTTTTGAAAAATTTATTTTTTGATTTTAGACCAATTAAAATGTTAGAAGAGATAAGTAATTGATTTCGGAGCCATAGTCGCTTTCAGAATCAAAAATGGAGGTAAGGAGGGTACGTTAAGTTACGTAAGGGCAATTTGGTCATTTTGCATCCCATGGCTTATAAATATCAATACACAGATATTTTCAACCATTACCTCTCTCTCTAAATAGCTGGCCACTCTTTCCCTCTCTTCCCTTTTCATCTCTCTTCCTTTTCTCTTGGATTTGGAGCCTTTAAAATTTGATTCAGAAAGTGTCGGTGAACAAAAGTTCTTTCTACACGACAAGGACTTTCTCTTGATCCAAACAAGAGTGAATTTGTGTGATTTTAATTTCAGTGGAACTAGGGTTTATATTTGGAAATTCTTCCAAATTGAGGTAGGGATATTAAAACTATGAATTCCGGAGTTTGTGTGAGTAGGTTGGATGCCTATATATGGCAACCAACTAGGTTTTTTTATGCATTTAAATTTTATATTTTGATGCAAGACATGTATTTTTGTGATATTTGTTTGATTTAGAAAAGATATAAAAGATGAAGATATGATTATGTGTATTATATGAATTAATTTTTGGCATAACATGTGAGAAATTGGGGTTAAGGACTTGTTTGGTGCACTTACATGGTAAATGTGCCCAAGTGTTTGATTTTATGTCTCAATGAACATGATCAATGATAAAACATGTCATATGTTAATAATGTATGTCTTGGTATGAGAGAATGTGGAAATGAGCATGACTTATGAAATGTTCATGCATTAGACATACATAGTTAGAGGGTGTATATGAGGAGGTTTAGGAACACCGAATGGACCATCAATGGAACTCAAATGTAGAATCGAATGGGCCGACATTGGAGTTTGAGTGTTCAATGAAAGTGATACGAGAGATCGGGTGGACCTTCATTAGAGTCTGAGTCCTTAGTTGTGTATGACACAAGGGAGGGGCATAGCATGATACATATAATCTATATGGTTCATGACACGGTTCTTATCATGTGATTTTGTGCAAAATACGATTCTATGATATGTGGTATTCACGGGGCCTTAGGAGATGTGTTTTAGACATTTCTACTGGAGAAGCAAAAGCTCATCCCCTATATATATAAACATTTCAGGTTATGGCAAGGAGGTGGTGGAGTCTCCCCAACCTTGAGTTGGTTTTGAGCATAGATGAGCCTTTGAGTATTAATTTTTTTGTAGATTACCTTTGTAAATGCATATCCGAAATGTGGACTAGATATATCTTTGATATGTATTAATGCTTTATATTTTTGAGAACATGTTTGATAGTATGTAAGTCATGGATATATGTAAGGACTCGGGTTATGTATACATATATGAGGAATTTTCAATTATGGATTATGAAATAATGTTTAAGTTCACATATGAATGATGATGAATAGTTAATTAGATTTCAATTATGTTCCGTGCATGCACAGGTGAATGAGTGTATGTTGTGCAGAATTGTAAGCTGGACTACGATTCATCGTAAAATTAGGAAAATGTTAGCATTAAAACTAGTGCGATTACAAGGATTGTGCGTGGATTGTGCATAGAATCGTAGAATTTACGTGGAATCGTAATCCCTATTACGATTCAGCGTAATGTGTGAATGCAGATTCCTCTTTAGTTGGGATTGTATTAGCTAGCCACTTATGGGACCCATCCATAGGGATTGTTTAAGACATGTTCACGTGTTAGTACAAGTGTAGAAGCTTCCACAAGATTGTGAGACTGAGACCTTAGGTTACTTAGTCTAGATTGATGTTCCAGGTTAGAATTTAAAGTATTGATGATTAAGCTTTCGCGAGACTAACCTCGGTGGGCTAGATTGGAACCAAGAGACGATGCAAAGGTACCAGAAAGTGATTAGGAATGTTTATTCTGGGACATAGGAAATGGATCGGGTAAGCAAGACACCTCACACCTTAGAGTTCTGGCTCAGACCAATGGGTGTTCCGGAGGCTCAAATTTTGGGGCATGACAAGTCTAACCTGTTGCCACGTCAAACTAATGACTAGGTGTTTCTGACTCAGTTTTTCACACTGAATTCAAATTTTTAGTCCATTTTTGTATTTGACACCTTTACATTACACAAAAGGAGGTCACTTATCCTTAAGTTGTTCTTAATTGAGACAAATACTATTTTTGTGCTAAATTAATACGTAGCTTTCGGATCACCAAGAACCAGTCAAAGCCACTGCATAAACTGCATATACCTATACATCCCGTATTGAGGAGTGGGATAATAATAACATCAAAATTATCTCCATGTTATGCAACATAACGGATCCATCGATTGGTATGGAATTTAGGAGTTATGACACTGCCATGGAAGTTTGGGACATTCTTGCTTTTCGATACTACAACTCTAATGGTTCTCAAAAACATTAGCTCATAGTCTAACCATATAATCTATCATGCCCCGAAATTCGGACTGTCGAGACTCCCCCGGTCTAAGCCCAAATCCTGAGTAGTGAGGTGTCATGATCGCCCAATCGTCACTCTACGACCAAGACAACCATGGCAAACTACCATTATCACCATCGGTTCCTACCCGAACCACCAAGATCGTTACATATAGTGAAAACATTTACATTTATCAATATATCTATCCCTCACCGGATACATCACAATGATCAACAATCTAAGTTATCATTTCATAAATCAGCGGAAGCCTTATCATATACATCAACATATCAATTCATCAACGGAATGTCACATGGATCAATCAATCTAAGTTATGATCTCAAAGTATAGCAAAAGTATTTTTTATACCATTATTACCATGCATACATACATAAGCAATTCAAATCCACGACGGATACCCTTTAAAAGAATCATGCATATGTAAGTTTCTTTGAAAACACACAGTGCTTGCACTTTTTGATTGATTGAAGTGTACCTTTTGATTGTGAAAAATACATTTCGATTATGCGAAATGGGAGTTTCGCTTGATCGAGCTTCTATCGAAGTACTATCGAAACTCCACTAGAGTTGGACTACTTATATCAAAATTTTCTCGATACTTAGCTGATTAATAATGTCTTTCAATTGATCAAAATAGGGATTTCGATTAATCGAAAGCCCTCAAAACTGTTTCTCAGCAGAATTTTATAAGTGTCAATTTTCACACTTTGATCCCCATTCTCATCATACATGATCCTCATTTTACCAATTCAACAATACAACCATTCCCACAAGTTTATATATGTAAAAATGAACATAAATGAAGAATCATCATTTAAATTGTTTAGCATCTACCATGCTCAAAACCATGCTTATAGTATATGAAATCATAAGATATAAATAATACATGTTCTCAAAATATAAATGGTCTTTATATGTTCACCACATGCATATAGTCCATAATCCAGACATGCATTCAAATAAAATGTTTTAAGTCTTTAAATAAATCAATATTGCTCCACGCCAACTCGCTATTGGGGAGACTCCATCACCTCTTTTCCATTTCCTGAAAAGAGTTAATACTCACAAAATGAGGTACAACACGATCAGTAGAAATGTTTAAAACACAATTTCACAAGTTTTGCGAATACCACATAAAAATACATTTGTATTTAATTATGTTAAGAAAATATCCGTACATCACAACCATATCACAAGCAATGTATAATGCAACGTGATATGCATAACTCCCTCATACTTTCCACACATCTATTAGGTTTTGGTTTTACGGGCCACCCAATCCCACTTATTCGAGGTCCTTTACCGAATTACCTCATCATAGAACTTTATTTTAGGGAGTATCCTCTTCCATCTAAATGGAGTTCTAACTCGGATCACTCCACTAGGTTCCTTACTGAATTGCCCCACGAGGGTTCTCTTTACCGAATTACCTCGTCACTCGTCAAGAGGAATTTCACCCCCCAATTGAGCCCTCACCATGCCAATGAAGATGAATCCCACATGTTCATGCTAGCATGCATATACAATTCAAAGCAATGTAATACTAATTGTCATGCTTGCTCATTTTCCAAATAAATGTTACATACTTTCACATTAAACATCTTTCATATATTGCACATTTCACATCAATTACTTTGACAATTGAACATATAATGCATCTAAACACACTATCAAGACAATTCACCAAACACACAAGTGTCACCTTCACAATTACACATGAATTCACATAATTCCTTCATGATTCAACCTTAACATGCTTATATAATCATCTAAGGCAATTATAGCATGTAATTACATCATTTAACATTGATAATTCAATAAGTAGTATAATTTAGTATGTTTTAACCTTAAAAGACATCTAATTATACCCACACAACCAATTGGTTGCTATAAATAACCAATATATTCACAAAACCCCGGATTCTATGGTTTAGGCATTCCTACCTCAATTTGAAAGAGCTTCCAAATAATTTTTCCATATTTCTCACTAAATCAACTTTCTCTAAATTTGATTCTGAATAGATCAAACTTGAGCTCTTGATGCGTAAACCAACTCTCTCTTCTTCGACGATTTTCAATTATTATCTCAAGCCTCTCAAATTCAATAGAGAAGGGAAGAAGAAGATGTAGAGATATGGGTGTATCTATATTGCTCTCTCACGGCTGATGGGGAATGAGAGAAATGAATTCAACATTCTCCTCTTTGCTATTTATGACCTAGCTCATCTATTTACAAAAATGACACTAGTCTTTTATTAAACCTTCCTGGGCTCCGTTTTCACTTTTGGTAACTTCTACAGACCTAAAATCGACTTCATAGTGCATCAAATATTTTATTTAAATTATTCTCCAAATTTATTGTCATTCCGACACTTTTAGATTTTTCGGGCCCACCCGACCCAAAAATCTGAACTTTTGCCAAACACTCCCAAAACTTTTCTGAACCTTTATACAAGTCTCTAAACATTTATTTTACATTTAAAACACATATATAATCATTTAAATCATTTATATTCATTTAAATGAAATAAAAAATGGCCAAAATGGTCATGATTCTTACAACATACCCAACTTAAAAAGATTTCATCCCCGAAATCAGGTAATACCTGAAGGAAACAAGTCTGAATACTTAGAACAAATTTCCTGCTCTCGCTCCCAGGTAACCTCCTCAACATTATGATGATGCCACAAAACCTTGACTAACAGAATAGTCTTACCCCTCAAAACTTGCTCTCTAGCATCAAGAATCTGAATTGACCTCTCCTCATAGGTGACATCCTCGTCGACCTCAACATCTACCCAACTCAAGGCATGTGATGGATCAGGTTTGTATTTCTTCAACATCAAAATATGAAATACGTTATAAACCTTTTCTAATTGTGGTGGCAAAGCCAATCTGTAAACCACCTCACCAACACACTCAAGGATCTCAAATGGTCCAATATATCTAGGCAATAACTTGCCTCTTCACCCAAAATACATCAATTCTTTTTGTGGTGAAACCTTAAGAAACACATGGTCTCCCATTGATTCGTGTGTGAGTGTGACTCAAAAAGTATATCAATTAAAAATTTCCACACTTCGCAATAGAACAAATTCCTTAAAGAATAGGGCTATCGAAAGGGGTATCGTACCTCAGGGACCGTGGTCTGACTGAGTTGAATTGTTAGGACTAATTCAAA
This sequence comes from Cornus controversa, assembly GCA_026545225.1. Classification (NCBI taxonomy): domain Eukaryota; kingdom Viridiplantae; phylum Streptophyta; class Magnoliopsida; order Cornales; family Cornaceae; genus Cornus; species Cornus controversa. The sequence continues at coordinate 45,336,799 of CM048845.1, forward strand.
TTAAATTTAAAAGAAATAAATTCTGATTTTTAATTCTAAATTAACTAATGAAGTAATTGAACAAAAGTAAGAAAAACTAAGGAGTGTAGAGAATATAAGATAAATCTAGGGTTATTGATTTCACCACTAACTTCACAATCAATGGCCAATTGGACTAAATATGGGGAATCATATCATGCATAAGTGGTGTCGGTGGCTACAAGCTCACCTCCATTCGTCAAGAAGATAACATATGATTAAGGCTAAGTCATGGACTATCTTCGATTGGCATGGGCCATCTGCCTAACTAGTCTAATCTAGGGTGCAGTATGGTTCATCTTCTCTAGGCATAATCCATCAAAGCTTTTAATGATATATTCAGTGAAAACCATTGTGTAATAATCACTCTCATGATCACAGAAAATAAGAGGGACGAGTTCAATAACAACAATCAAATATCTAAGACACGATAATAAATCATTGAAACTGAATTTATAAGACTTTTATTGCTCAATTCTATAATAAGAATCCTCTAAATTATACAATCTATGAATGAATATAAAAATCCCCAATAATTAGAACAATCAAACCAATGATGTTTAGTTAGGGCTCCATCAAAACCCTGGTGGCTGAAGTAGCTGCTCATGATACGCCTTGTTCTCCAATGATTCTCCATTCCAAAAGCTCTTCAAAGCTGCTGCCAAGCCTTTCCAATACAGCCCTAATTTGTCACTTTAAATAGCCAAGAGAATACATCAAAGTCATAATCCAATTAGGAATTAATTAGGTTTTCCCGCAGCACTAATCAGGTGGGTTTTTCCTGCTGACTTCGGCCCAACTTTTGACCCACTAGAAGTCCGATTTACGGAATTTTCGTGAAATACAAAAGTGTGCAGAATTGAATTTCGTTCAACTTCCACAAAAATTAAGTTGGTTTGAGGCTCAAAAATGAGACTTCTGGTCCGTTTTCCAAAACGGGATTAAGACTGTATTATGCGTAGATTTGGGCTTCAGGCCCGAAACCTTCTTAAGCAGCTGTAATTCTCTTGGACCTCTTTCTTGGGCTGATTTGAGTTGAAATAAATGGTTGAATGAATCTCCTTGATGTAGGCTTCCTCTAACCATCTTGGATGTCTTCTTTAAAAGCCCAAAATCACGGTTTTAACTGAAATAATCATTAAGGCCCTGAAAATACAGAAAACACTAAAACGAAATAAAGTAACAAAATAGTCTATTACTAAGAGAATAAAATACACAAGTTAAGAGGCTAGAATGCGTAACATTCAACGCCTATCACACCCCAAACTTACATATTGCTAGTCCCTTAGCAATAGAATAAAACAAAACTAAAATAAAAGAAACTACTAAACACTAACTAAACTAGCCAACTCCACTTTCGTGGGAGAAACGATTGCATTTAGCATATGCAACAAGCCTTTAAACCCCTAGGTTCCCCCTAGTGGACAAGTATAGTCTCGTGAGGGTTTCCAGAAATGTTACCCACAAACATTCAAAATTCTGTTTCAACATTAATTGAAGAAGAAGATTACAATACATAGTTACAAACTTGAATTTAAGAATGACTTCAAACTTTCAAATTCCATAATTCAAAACAATGGTCCCTACACATAATTCACACCAACATATCTCAAAATAATCAACTCTAGCTCCCTCGTGTAAAGTGAACTAGCAGTCATCTTATGTAGCATAACTCAGCTCTGAATATATTAAGGCACATACCCCTTCAACTCACTAGCTCCCCTTATTGAACTCATACTTCCCAACATGAATACATGACTTCTTTTTCATTTTTTTTTTCATCATTCTTTTTTTTTCATTGCTTTATTGGTTGTGCAATGTTTTGATCTATTAAGCTTTCTAAAAGATCCATGTAGCAAGCTTTCAGTCAGTGACTCCCAAACCAGATGGCTTTAGGGCACTAGGCTTTAAGATACCCCGAAGAACCTAATTACTCGAATCAATCAGGCTACAAATCAAGACAACCAATGCTCATCTTTTCTCACCCTTTCACTTTTGACGCGAACACTCTGTGCTTCCTGAGGCATAGAGGCCCGGTTACTCATGAAAATGATCAAATTGATTTGCTTATTCATCACATTCTTTTTCTCTTTTTTTGTTTTTTCATTGAAGTCAAGTAAAACACATCATCGGTACTCATTCTCAAGAGATACTAATTAATATCAAGCATATGTAACTCAATAACTCAAAACCAAAGTTTATACCCCACAAGATTATGCTAGTGTGTTTCTGCATGTAAGGAAACTAAAACTAATCACTTCAAAACATGTTATTGCAAACCATGACTAAAACCACATAATTTAAACCACAGTTTCCAAAAATCTAAAACATACTAAAAAATTGCAAGTTACGTACCTACATAAGGTACTAATCCCTTAAATAATGTCAAAACATTCTATCTAAAAACAGAACAAAAGAAAGTAATAAACAAACTAAGAAAATAAAATAAACAAAATTCCTAAAACAAGAATAATTTCATTTAAATTTTCCCCATATATGCAACAAAGCACAAAAATAGGCATCGCCTCACCCCCAAACTTAAACTGTACATTGTCCTTAATGTACACCCAATTGAAGTATAGAGAAGGGTAAGAACGATATTACCAGGACTATGGAGGAGTGGTGAGAAAATATAGCAAACCAATAGTATGTAGGCAATGCAAGCACACCCCCAAACTTGGATACAACAACCTGTCAAAACAAACCACTATACCCCAAAGACCAAGTGAAATAATATGGGTGAAATAATATGGGTGAAAATAAAAATGAAATAAATTTTTTTTTTTAACTGAAAAAAGAAAGAAAGAAAAAAAATAATATGAAAAATAAAATAAAGAAGAAAAAATAAAATAAAAATACAAAAGATAGTTTACCTCCGAAAAGTCAAGGAAAAGGTGGTGTCGAAGCATCTAAGTCAGAGCCGGAATGGAGCATCAAAATCAACCAACTGGCCCACAAAGAATTTGCAATGTCCTCCCCCAAACTTGTAGCACAAAACTCCTCAAAGAAATCACCCCACTTCCAAAATTAATTCACACCTCTTGTGAAGAAGGAAATATGAAAAACTTAAAATTTTAATGATGAAGGAGAATAAAAAGTTGGAATTGATGATGATGGTGATGAATGATGATGATCATGTAGGTGTATGGAAATAAAATTGGAAGATTTTAGAGTGTATATTGATGTAGGAGAGGCACCAAAGCTAAAATTTTCAAGTGGGAGCAAGTAGGCATGAAAGAGGGTCGCAAAATAGACAAAATGGAGCAGTTTGGGCCTTCAGGGGCTGGGCAATCGATCGCCCAGCTGGTTGCTCTCCCAGCTTGGGGAAAAATGGGGGCGATTGATCCCCCTTTGCTTGGGCGATCGATCCCCCCGGCTGATGCCTGTTTCGCCCTCCATCGCCCAAGGTCAACCGGGACGTGTATTTTTAGAGTCTCCATCGCCCAAGGTCGACCGAGACCTCTCTTTTTCACCTATTTTGAGTCCAAATACCTCGGTACACCTCTTGGCATCCTCCGGAAGCAACTTATACATCAAAAACTCAAAGAAAAAACATTAAAATGCAACTAGAATTGAAAGAAAGCTAAAGAAAAACATAAACTAAAATAAAAAAAATAAAAAATAAAAATAAAAGAAAACTAAAGAAATTAAAGGATAGAAATACATACAGATCCTACAATTTAACGTCCGTAGGCGACGATCATTGACTTCAATTGAAAGTTCACCTAATGCCACATCTCTTGAGGAGATTTAATTTCGTCCCTCCTATATGATGTTTGCTTCCTTGTGCGAAACTCAAAGTGACTGGAATGGTGTCATTGGCTTCGAAAAACACATCTTTTTGCCTTGACGGAAGATGTTTCAATTTTACCCATGGAGGAGACTCTAATGATGGCATCGGAGGAATGCTAGAAAGAATAGGCAATGGCTCAATCGGAATCCTCCAAGGTGGAGTATTTTTCATGGCCACTACATCAAGTAAATCATTCACCCCCTCAATGGACTTATCAACATCATGTGATAGAGCAACCGGATCAACTTCTTCAACATAATCATCAAAGCCATCCATGAAGAAACAATCACTCTCATCTAGAGGATGTTGAATGGCATTAAAAGTATTTAATTTCACCTTAAGCTCATGAGAAATTTCAACATTAGGACTCTTTGTCATATCTTCTACATCAAGCTTCTTCTCCCCTACCTTGTTGTCACTTATTTCTCCACTTCTAAGAGTGGTGATGGCTTGAAATTGTTCATGGTGTGGGTTGCTCAAAGAAGAAATATTGTCAAGGACATGAACCCCTCTTGGGTTGGCAACTGGTTGGCTTGGTAGTTTCCCCTCTTCTCTTCTACTCAAGGCATTGACAAGTTGTCCAAACTGAGATTCCAGTTTGGCAATCGACTGAGAGTGAGAGTGAACTAGTTGAGCAGTGGATTGAAGTGTTGCTGCAGTGCCTTGCACTGTCTCTACAATAGAGTCAAGCTTCTCAAGTTTTGCTAGGACAATTGTCATCTTGTCCTCAATGGCTGAATACCTCTGTGCCATAGGAACTTGTTCTTGATATAATTGTGAAGGCACATAGTTCTGAGGTTGAAAAGTGGGCTGAATTGTTGCCCCTTGGTCTTGTGGAAGATCAAAAAATTGCCCAAGTGAAGGACAATTATTGACATGGTGCATAGGACTCGAGCAAAAATCACATGGCTCAAAAATAGGTGGATATGAAGATTGATTAGGCACTTGACCAACCGCCATAAGTTGCACCACTCTCTGTGACACAGCATCCACAATGGTAGACATAGCATCTGCAGAACCAATCTCAAAAATATCATCTGTCCTCCTTTTATTGGATGGTCTGCTCGAACGAGATGAAGATACATGTTGCAAAGAATTGTCACTGAGATTCTCGAACAAAGTCCATGCTTCATCTTCATTTTTTAACATAAAAGTGCCCCCACTTGATGCATCCACCATCTGTCTGTTACTTTCTGTCAGTCCCTCATAGAAACACTGCACTAACTGCCACTTTGGAACTTGGTGATGAGGACACTTCCTAAGAAGGTCCTTGAATCTCTCTCATGTCTCAAAAAATTGTTCCTCCTCAAATTGAGAGAAACCAGTGATAGCTTGTCTGAATTGATTGGTCCTCCCTATCGGAAAATATTTCTTCAAAAACTCATTTTGCAGTTGAGTCCATGTAGTGATAGAACTAACCGGTAGAGATCTGAACCAATACTTGGCCTTCTCCTTTAGAGAGAATGGAAAGAGTCGTATCCGAAAAGCATCTTCTAAGAAGTTGTGAATTTTCGTTAATGAGCAAACTTCTATAAATTCATCCAAGTGCTTGTACGGATCCTCATGAGTCAACCCAAAATAGGATGGCAACATATGAATGATACTGGGCTTGATCTCATAGTTCTGTGCAGTGACATCAGGCAATTGAAAATAAACTGGTGAATTATAAGTCTCTGGGACATAGTAGTCTCTGATCAATCTCGCTTTTTTTACAACAGCATTAGGCACAATATTGTTGGCCTCATTATTACCACGCACACCATCCATGATATCAATATTCTCTTCCTCTTGCTCAATGGTATGGTGATTGAAGTACCGGAAAAGAAAAAAATAAAAATAAATTAGATTAGTAGCAAAAATAAAAATTCTAAACTAAAAAAATAAAATAAAACTAATTAGTAGTTGAAAAGAAAACAAAAAAATAAAAATAAAAAATAAAAATAAATAAATAAATAAAAGAAAAATAATAAAAAAAATTCCTAAACTAAAAATCCAATTAGAACTAATTCTAAAAATCCAAACAATCAAATAGACAGTCCCCGGCAACGGCGCCAAAAATTGATTCATGTGTGAGTGTGACTCAAAAAGTATATCAATTAAAAATTTCCACAGTTCGCAATAGAACGAATTCCTTGCAGAATAGGGCTATCGAAACGGGTATCGTACCGCAGGGACTGTGGTCTAACTGAGTTAAATTGTTAGGACTAATTCTAATTAAATTTAAAAGAAATAAATTCTGATTTTTAATTCTAAATTAACTAATGAAGTAATTGAACAAAAGCAAGAAAAACTAAGGAGTGTAGAGAATATAAGATAAATCTAGGGTTATTGATTTCACCACTAACTTCACAATCAATGGCCAATTGGACTAAATATGGGGAATCATATCATGCATAAGTGGTGTCGGTGGCTACAAGCTCACCTCCATCCGTCAAGAAGATAACATATGATTAAGGCTAAGTCATGGACTATCTTCGATTGGCATGGGCCATCTGCCTAACTACTCTAATCTAGGGTGCAGTATGGTTCATCTTCTCTAGGCATAATCCATCAAAGCTTTTAATGATATATTCAATGAAAACCATTGTGTAATAATCACTCTCATGATCACAGAAAATAAGAGGGACGAGTTCAATAACAATAATCAAATATCTAAGACAAGATAATAAATCATTGAAATTGAATGTATAAGACTTTTATTGCTCAATTCTATAATAAGAATCCTCTAAATTATACAATCTATGAATGAATACAAAAATCCCCAATAATTAGAACAATCAAACCAGTGATGTTTAGTTAGGGCTCCATCAAAACCCTGGTGGCTGAACTAGCCGCTCATGATACGCCTTGTTCTCCAATGATTCTCCATTCCAAAAGCTCTTCAAAGCTGCTGCCAAGCCTTTCCAATACAGCTCTAATTTGTCACTTTAAATAGCCAAGAGAATACATCAAAGTCATAATCCAATTAGGAATTAATTAGGTTTTCCCGTAGCACTAATCAGGTGGGTTTTTCCTGCTGACTTCGGCCCAACTTTTGACCCACTAGAAGTCCGATTTACGGAATTTTTGTGAAATACAAAAGTGTGCAGAATCGAATTTCGTTCAACTTCCACAAAAATTAAGTTGATTTGAAGCTCAAAAATGAGACTTCTGGTCCATTTTCCAAAATGGGATTAAGACTGTATTATGCGTAGATTTGGGCTTCAGGCCCGAAACCTTCTTAAGCAGCTATAATTCTCTTGGACCTCTTTCTTGGGCTGATTTGAGTTGAAATAAATGGTTGAATGAATCTCCTTGATGTAGGCTTCCTCTAACCATCTTGGATGTCTTCTTTAAAAGCCCAAAATTACGGTTTTAACTGAAATAATCATTAAGGCCCTGAAAATACAGAAAACACTAAAACGAAGTAAAGTAACAAAATAGTCTATTACTAAGAGAATAAAATACACAAGTTAAGAGGCTAGAATGCGTAACATTCAACGCTTATCACCCACCTCAAAGGATAACGGTCGTTGTCTCCTATCTGCATAGCTCTTTTGTCGACTCTAAGCTGTCAATAATTTATGTCTAATCAAAATGATCTTTTCAGTAGTCTCATGTACAAATATTTGGTCCTAAGGCTGCTGTCTCACCCACCTCAGTCCAACAAACTGGAGATTTACAAGGTTTGCCAACCAATGCCTCAAATGGTGCCATGTCAATTATAAGAAACCATTTTTGGTTGGTTTTCTTTTTATTTCATTTAGATGCAAATAAATTATTTAAATGATTATAAATGTGTTTTAAATATAAAATACATGTTTGGGGACTTGTGTAAGTGTTCGGGAAAGTTTTGGGAGTGTTTGACAAAAGTTAACTTTTTCGGGTCAAGTGGGCCCAGGGTGCAGGTCTTGTGGGCCCAAAAAATTTGAAAGTGTTAGAATGATACCCAATTGGATGAGTAGCTTAAATAAAATATTTGATGTGTTGCGGAGTTAATTTTGTGTCCATCGGAGTTACGAAAATTGAAAATGGTGTCCGGGAAGGTTTAGTGAGAGACTAGTGACATTTTTGTAAATATGATAACTAGGTCTATAAATAGCAAAGTAGAGAATTCTGGATTCATTTCTCATTCTTCAACAGCTGCATAGTGAGAGCAATATATATCTATATATGGCAATATCATCTTCTTCCATTCTCCATTGATCTTGAGGGACTTGGGTTAATAATTGGGAGGTACCGAAGAAGAAGAAATTGGTCTACACATTGAGGGCTCAAGTTTGATCCATCCTTAATTAAATTCGGACAAAGTTAATTTTTTTGTAAGAATTTGAGAAAATAATTTGGAAGCTCTTCCAAATTGAGGTAGGGATGTCTAACCCATGAAATCTGGGCTTTTATGAGCATATTACTTGTTAGTAGCAACCAATTGGTTATGTGGGTATACTTAGATGTATTTCAAGGTTAAAGCATGCTAGATTATACTACTTATTGATTTATCAATGATTAGTGATATAATTACATATTTATAATTGTCTTAGATGATTATACAAACATGTCGAGGTTGAATTCTGAGCAATTATGTGTATTTCACGTATAATTGTGAAGGTGACACTTATGTGCTTGATGAAATATCTTGGAAACATGTTTAAATGTGAGACATGTTTAATTATCTATCTAAGTGATGTGAGATGTGCAATATGCGAAATATGTTCAATATGAGAGTATGTGATGTTCATGTGGAAATTGTACATATATGAAAATCAAATGCTACATTAACTTGAATTGCATGTGTACGTTTAAAATGAGTATTTTGAATTCATCTTCATTCATTGGGAAGTACATAGTGAGGGTGATGAGTTCAATTGGGGCGATAAAGTCCACTCGATAAATGGCAAGGTATTTCAGTAAAGGTAACCCTCATGGATTGATCCGTAGCAAGGTATTCTGGTAAAGGTAACCCTCGTGAGGTGATCCGATAAAGGAGCCTCGGGTAGGTGGGATTAGGCAGTCCGTAAGATCGGAACCCAATAAATGTGTGGAGAGTATGAGGGAGTTATGCATATCATGTTATATTGTAAATTGCTTATGAGATGGTTGTGATGTACGGATATTGTTCAACATGATTAAGTGCAAATGTATGCTTATATAGTATTCACAAAACTTACAAAATTGTGTTTTAGACGTTCGTACTAAGTGTGTGGTTGCAAATCCCATAAGGATTAACTCTTTTCAGGAAATGAAAAAGAAGTGGTGGAGTCTCCCCAACGGTAAAGTTGGTGTAGAGCAGATTTTAATTTCACTTAAAGACTTATTATTGCTTTATTTGAATATATGTCTGGATTGTGGACTATGTGCATGTGATGAACATGTAAAGACCATTTATGTTTTGAGAACATGTATTATTTATGCTTTATGATTTTATATATTATAAGCATGGTTTTGAGCATAGTAAAACACTAGATATTCTAAATGATTATTCTTCATTTATGTTCATTTTTGCATATATAAACTTGTGAGAATGGTTGTGTTGTTGAATTGGTATAATAAGGATTATGTATGGTGAAAATGGGGATCAAAGTGTGAAAATGGACACTTAGAAAATTTTGGAGGAAAACATATTCGAGGACCTTCGATTGATCGAAGGCCTAGTTTTGATTAAGTGAAGGCCAACGATTAATCGAAAGTACCTTCTTGATTAATCAAACTTTTGACCAAAATGAGTAATCAAACTCAGAGTATTCCGATAGTACCTTCAATACAAGTCCGATCAAGCACAGGCTTCGATCAATCAAAACCTCAACTTCGATTAAGTGAAGTAAGGGCTTTGATTAATCAAAGAGTTTGCTTCGATCAATCGAAAGGAGCACTGATAGAGCATTACAAAGAGGCTTATGTACGTATGTTTTCAATATAGAGTATGTATGGTGGACTTGAATTGATTATATATGCATGATAATAATGGTAAAAAGAATGTTTCCGCTAGACTATGAGTTAACAACTTAAATTGTATTTTATTGTGATATATTCGATGTGGGATAGACATATTGATAAGTGTAAAGACTTCTGTTGTATGTAATGATCTCAGTGGTCTGGGTAGGAACCGAGGGTGATGTTGGTAGTATTTGTCATGGTTGTTCAAGTCGTAAAATGGCGATCGGGCGGTCATGACACCTCACTACCCAAAGTTTGGGTTCAGACCAGGAGAGTTCTGGTGGTCCAGATTTTGGGGCATGACAACTTGATATCAGAGCGTGATATCAAAGCGGGATTGTACATGAGAGTTGTGAGTCTTTGACTTTAATCATCCTCATTTTTGGGAGTCAAAAATAGGGGCGTGACAGCAATACTGGTCTGATAACTGTTGTTGCAAGCAAACTCCATAAGTGGCAAATATACAAGCATGTAACATATTCTCCAATATCTGAATAGTACGCTCCGATTGTCCGTCGGTCTGAGGATGAAATGATGTGCTAAAGTGCAACTCAGTATCCAACACCATTTGGAATCCCTACCAGAATCTTGAAGTAAATTATGGATCCCTATTCGATACAATGGATACTGGAACCCATGTAATCTCATAATTTACTCCACATATTGTTTACTTAGCCTCCTCACATCATCTGTCAACCTCATAGGCAAGAAGTGTGTTGTTTTGGTCAATGAATCCACGATGACCCAAACTATATCATTGCCTTTGTTTGATCTTGGAAGACTCATCACAAAACGTATGGTAATATGTTCCTATTTCCACTCTGCCACCAGTAATGACTGCAATAACCCAGCTGGCTTTTGATGTTTCGCCTTTACTTGCTGACACGTAGGCATCTCGCCACAAACTATGCCACAAGTTTCTTCATACCTCGCCACCAATATTAGCACCTCAAATTATAGTACATTTTGGTACCACCTGGATGGACTGCAAAATGAGAATGATGAAGTTCCCATAGTAAATCATCATAACAATCACAAGAAACTACTAACAATCCTCTAAATCATAAACCCCCATCGGAATGTAAGGTCCAATCCTCCACTGTTGTACCACTAGAAATCTGTGAGTAGATGACCTCCAACTCACTATCCCATTTCTGTGCCTCAATTACCTTGCTCACAAGCATAAGTTAAGCTACCAAGCTAAACAATGTAGTTGGCTCACTATAATCACTGAAATACAATCCTAACTCCAAGAAATCTTCTATCATTTTTCATTCTCGTATGGCTATGCTAGCTAGAGTCCCGTGAGACTTTCTACTCAATGTATCCGCCACTACATTCTCTTTTTTTGGATGATATTATAAATCAAGGTTGTAATCCTCCATATACTCAACCCATCATCTCTGTCTCATGTTCAAGTCCTTTTGGAAAAAAATGTACTTGAGACTTTTGTGAACAGAAATACACCTTGAATCTCTGACCATACAAGTAGTGTCTCCACCCTTTCAAGGCAAAGATCACCGATGCTAGTTCCAAATCATGCTTAAGATAGTTATACTTATGATTCTTTAATTGCCTACACCCATAAGCAACTACTCTGTCACATTGCATCAATACACAACCTAGCCCACTCCTTGAAGCATCACAATAAATCACATACCCCAAGCCACGCTCGAGTATCACCAAAATAGGAGTTGTGTGGTTAACCTCTTCTTCAATTCATAAAAAGCTAACTCACATGCTTCATTCCAAACAAACTTTACCCCCTTACGAGTAAGTCATGTCATAGGAGCTGCAATACTAGAGAATTCTTTCACAAACCTTCTGTAGTAGCCCGCTAAACCAAGAAAGCTCCTAATCTCAAAAATACTCTTCAGACTCTCCTAACTCATTATGGCCTCAATCTTAGATGGATAGCTAAGACTTCACCTCCAGAAATAACATGTCCAAGAAACTTCACCTCTTGGAGCCAAAACTCGTACTTTTCATACTTAGCATATAATCGGTGCTCTCTAAGAATTTTCAAAACTGTCCTCAAATGTAACTCTTGCTCCTCCTCCGAATATAAGTACACAAGTATGTCATCTACGAACACTACCATAAAAGTGTCTAGATACTCATGAAATACGCGATTTATCTAATTCATAAAATCCCGCGTGCATTAGTAAAACCAAATGGCATTACAAGGAATTCATAATGTTCATACCGCATACGAAAAGTCATTTTATGGATATCCTCATCCTTAACTCCCAACTAGTAATAACCCGACCTTAAATTAATTTTTGAGAAGTAGTGAGCTCCCTTCAATTAATCAAATAGGTCATCTATCCTCGACAATTGATACTTGTTCTTAATTGTCACATGATTCAACTTTTGATAATCAATGCACAATCTCAAATAACCATCTTTCTTCTTAGCAAACAACAACTGTGCTCCCTACAGTGATGCACTCAGTCTAATAAAGCCCTTAGTTTTCAAATAATCTAATTGACGCTTCATTTTCACCAACTCTGCCAGTGCCATCCGATATGGTGCCATAGAAATGGACATCGTACCGGGTATAAGATCAATGTCAAACTCAACCTCTCTTTTGGGAGGTAAGTCCGTCAAATCCTCCAGAAATACATCCAAATACTCATATACCACTGTCGGATATATCTCTCTCAGAATCTCCTTTCTCTCAGCCAAAAGACTAGTTAAGATAAAACTGTGTCGCTCCTGACTACTAATACCATAGCATGGAGAATTATAGGAATCACTCTAATCTCCCACAAAACAAAAGCAATTGCCCTCGGGTGTACAAATCGTCACTCTCCCTCTAAAACAATCTATCGTCACATAAAACTCTAACAACCAATCCATCGCAAGGATGATATCAAAGCTACTCATATCTGGGAGAATGAAATTAAGTTCAAGTGCCCGCCTGACTATCTCAATAGCACACCCCTGGCACACTTCATCAAGAATCACTGTACCGCCCACTAGCATATCAACATAAATAGTTATATCCAATAGACTAACCTCTAACCCCAATGCTTGTGTAAATAATATTACAATAAATGAATATGACGCACTCGAATCAATTAAAACATGTGCCCAAGAACTATACACCAAAAATATACCTCTGACCACTGACGGTCCTGCTGAGGAATCTATAAGTGTCACAGTGTACACTCTGCCCTGAGCCCTCTGATCCTGTGTTTCACTAGCCCAAAAACCAGACTGTTGTGTGTATGCACCAAGGGTAGATCCCCTCACTAGTAGTGCACTCTGAGCAGACAACGCTCTATAGCCTGACTGTGCAGTCACTATCTGTGCCAATCTCTATTGTGTGCCCTGACCACCCTGATCATTTCCACCCTACTATGGACACTCTCTCCTCATGTGCTCCTGTTGCGCATAACCAAAACAAGTCATCGTGCCTGGATGACTTATAGGCTGACTCATAGGTGCTCTCATAGGTACTCCCAAAGGACATTCTGTCATGTAGTGCCCCGATTGCTTACATTTGTAACACACCATCTCTGGCCTAGTAGATGTCAAAGGCAAAGGAATGGTAGGTGTAGAACGCGCCATGGGCTGTCCCACTGAACCCACTATATAAAAAGAACCACCCTTGAACTTCTTCCTTGTATGCCCCTCCGATGCAACTGTCAAAGCCTTGTTTTGCCTCAATGCCTCTCTCTTCTCATGCCTATCTTTCGTTTATGCCTCATCCATCAAGACCTTCTCTACTGCCTCAGCATACACTTTCAAACCCAAAATGGATACAAATGGCCTAACCGAATGATGAAGGGCATTTACGAACCTCCACGTCTTTTCCTCCTCATCTCTCACTACTTCGGGTGCGAAGCGTGAAAAGAAATGAACTTGTTTTCATATTCAATTATGGCCATGCCATCATGAACAAGTTCCTTAAATTCTTTCCTCAACGCCCTCCTCTTTGGCCTAGGAAAATAATGCTCAAGGAATAGAGTCTTAAACTCTTCCCATGGCATTGTCTCAATATCGTGTCAATCACTCACTGACTTCCACCAAAGTTCAGCACTGCCCGAAACCAAATATGTAGCAAGTATAACTTTCATCCCATCATTGAAAGTAGACATCATCTTAAGGTGTTTCTCAACTTGTTCCAACTAATTATCTGCTATCAACGAATTCGAACTCCCCTCAAAACTAGGAGGCATCAATTTCTTAAATTAAGTGATAAACATTAATCGTCTCTCATTTTCACTCTCTTTTGGTTGCATTACCAGTTGTTGTACTTCATTAATTGTCGTTCCTAAAAAGTCTCTGAGGGTCGTGGTCATATCAGCGACCAAACGGTTTCCCTCGGGTACCTCACCCCCAATTGCCCTTATTCGGCGTCTAAGTGACATATCTCTATATAGTCAAGATATAGGTCAACACAATAAGTTATCTCATGCTACTTATTCAACACAATCAAACCATTACACAACATCACAACATGTTATCAATTTCGCATGTAACACATAAACATGCTTTTCAACACACATGTAATCATAGAATCATGTTCTCAAGTCAATACATAACATATAACATATGTTATCACATAAGCACTTAGCATATTATCATGTAAGCACATTTCACATGCACACAAGTTCTCATATTAAGTATGTCATGTCTACATGTATTTATAGGTTTTCAACTCAAATATCCTAACCATACCAAAACTATACGTGATATAACCCTTACCCTTCATCCCTAGGTATTCAAACCCGGTTATGCTCTAATACCAATCTGTCATGCCTTGAAATCCAGATTACTGGGACTCCCCCGGTCCGAGCCCGAATCCCGGGTAGTAAAGTGTCATGATCACTTGATTGTCATTCCACAACCCGGACAACCATGACAAACTACCATTGTCACCCTCGGTTCCTACCCGGACCACCGAGATCATTACATAAAGCAAAGCTCTTTACATTTATCAATACATATATCCCTCGCTAGATATATCATAATGATCAACAATCTAAGTTATCATTTCATAAATCAGTAGAAGCATTATCATATACATCAACATATCGATTCCTCACTAGAATGTCACATGAATCAATCAATATAAGTTGTGATCTCAAAGTCTAGCGGAAGCATTCTTTATACCGTTATTACCATTCATACACGCATACATAAGCAATTCAATTCCACTATAGATACCCTTTAAAATAATTGTACATGCGTAAGTTCTTTTGAAAACACACAGTGCCTGCACTTTTTGATTAATGGAAGTGAACCTTTCGATCGCGCGAAACACATTTTGATTGTGCAAAATGGGAGTTTTGATTATCAAAGATTTTGCTTGATCAAGCTTCTATCGAGGTACTATCGAAACTCCACTAGAATTGGACTACTTATATCAAAATTTTCACGATACTTGGCCGATTAATCGATGCCTTTCAATTGATCGAAATAGGGATTTCGATTGATCGAAAGCCTTCGAAACTGTTTCTCAATAGAATTTTATAAGTGTCAATTTTCACACTTTGATCCTCATTCTCATCATACACTGTCCTAATTTTACCAATTTAACAACACAACCATTCTCACAAGTTTATATATGTAAAAATGAACATAAATGAAGAATCATCATTTAAATTGTTTAGCATCAACCATGCTCAAAACCATACTTATAATATATGAAATCATAAGACATGAACAAGACATGTTCTCGTAACATAAATGGTCTTTACATGTTCACCACATGCATATTGTAACAATTCAAATTTTTTTTTGAATTATAATTACGGGTCGGTGACTTTTAAGCATGATTAGTCGCTTGATGACATCCTTAGTAGATTTAAATAATCATTTTCATGTTTTCGGTTACGGACGTGGGATTAGAATGGACCCAGGTACCCCGGGAGCTAACTATGGACACTAGAGAGTGGCGTAGGGGTGTGGATGTAAGTTTAAGGGCATAAGTGAAGTTTTGGAAAGAGAGGAAATGATGGTTTGCAATTAGATGCAAAATGACCATAACAAGGAGCAAAAAGAAGAGAGATTGAGGGTTTACTTGCAAAGTGGAATATATAAATTATATATATATGATATGTATGTATAGTAAGAAAGAAAAATTAGATTTTTTGAGGCTTCTCTCTCTTTCTTCCATTCGTATCTCTCTCTCTCTCTTTCTATACAAAGTCTTCTTCTTCTCCTTCTCTCTTCAATTTGAGGGTCTAGAATTGGGATTTGAGGGTGGAGCCAAGAATTAAAGTTTCTCCCCTTACTCTCCTCTTCGATTTGATTGGTGGAAAGTTATCGTTTGACGAGTTTGAAGCTTGGTGGAAATTGGGTCTTCAACAACCAAGCTTGGATTTGAGGTAGGGGTATCTCTTCCTCCCTAAGTGTCAATTCTATAGGTTGAATTGTGGTTTTCTTGGGGGAGTTAACATGTTAGGTAAAGTTAAGAGGTTTGGTTTCCGTCTCCTTGTGGCATTTGTTCTAAGATTAAATGTTAAATAGGTGATTTATGTGTATTACATGTTATAGAGTTGATATACGTATGACATGTATGAAGCTTTGTGGTAAATGCTATGTGGAAAGCATGATTTGGTGTTTCTTAAGCATGTAATTTGATGCCAAATGTAGAGCCTTGTAAATGTATGCTAAATTTCATTATTTTGTGATGTTTGTGATGTTGACATCATCCATGAATATGTTGCATACATGGTGTTTGATAAAACGTCCCAAAGAGGGTTTTTCTTTGAAAATGTGACATGGGGTTTCAGAGTATGCCCACCCATGTCTCTTTTGTTGGAGTTTTGACAAATCATAAACCACTGGTGGGTGTGTGGTCTAGGTTGTCGAGTTCAACATGCATTACTTGAAATTGCTCACTGTTGAATATGCTATGTATGTCTAAATGCTCTAGCATATGCCATATAGCCGATAGGGATGCTATGACTTGCATTCATGTAGGTTGGCGTTGAGTTGGCGCTTAGGTGGGGTTGGGGTATCTCTACTAAGCCGACGTGGTGCTCACCCCACTCCCCCAACATTTTTCAAGATATGCGTCAAGGATGATGATAGGAACTTCATAGTTCTTATGGGTGTTTTGTAAACTTAATTGGAGTATGATGATCTTTTGGATATTGTGTACCTTGTGGCTATCCGTGCCGGCTTGTGGCACGTTGATTATGAAATTGTAGTTATGGTTGGATTTTTTAGCATTTTTGGACCTTATGCATGAAATCCTTGTAATGACTATAAACATGGAATCCATATGTATTGTGGTTTATTCTTGGACCAAACTTAATTTATGGAATGTAAAGTTATGATTTCTTCTAGTGTTATAACTTTATGTATGAACTTTTCTCAAGTAAATGAGTTGGGAATGAAATGAAATGGATATGTGGTTTGAAGGGATGAACTTTAATTGTGTTTTTGAATAATTATGCTTGAAGTATGATTTGGATGGAAATGGATGATTTGAACTGCAAAGATTATGAAATTATGTTTTATTCACATGTTGTAAGTTGTGTGAATATTTTGATTGTAGTTGAGGGGTGGGAATAGCCATTTGGGGAAAACTCATGCCCAAAAGTGCTCATGTTGGATCCATAGAGTGATCATGGGAATTTTTATTATTTTTAGTATATTTTAATTATGATTTGAGTCATGCTTTAAGTTTGATTAAGAGTTGGTAAAGTGATTAAATGTTTTGAGGCTTGAAAATTCAGGTTTTGGACTGTTTTTAGCAATTTTGGTCGCATGGGCTCTGCATCGGTCGACCGAAAGTGCAATATCCCAAGAGTTTGCATTTTATACCAGGTTTTAGTCGACTGGATGGAGTTTTGGTAGACTAAAATTCCTCTTTCGGTCGACCGAAACTACCCATCAGTCGATTCGGTCGACTGAAGGAAACCTAGACAACTCCATCTGCACCCGAACTTCAAACGGGTGTAATTTCTTTGTTTTAGATCGAAATTGAGTGCCATATTTTTTGAAATTGAGTATTTTGAAATCCTCTATCCAATGGAGTAGGTTTTAGTTTAGAGTTATGGCCCACATGTGCAAAAATCTGTAGGCCACAACTAGTTAGCAATGCAAACGAGGCATGGTTTGGGGCCCCTGGTGGTTGATTAAGGTTAAATGATGCATATCTATATGCAATGTTAGATTTAAGCTTCTGTGGTAATTAAGGAGAGAAAGGAGGGTTCATTGGAGTTAATGGATGGAGTCACACCTCGGTTCTCGAGACTCGGGAATCGGGACGTGATAGCATGGTATCAGAGCATACTTTATAGATGGTAAAAAGGGTCCATTGGGATTAATGGACAGGTTCACCCATGGTTTCCAGGAATCAAAAATTGGGGCATGACATATATAGTCCACAATCCGAACATGTATTTAGATAAAATGTTTTAAGTCTTTAAATGAACCGATATCGCTCTACGCCAACTCACTATTGGGGAGACTCCATCACCTCCTTTCCATTTCCTGAAAAGAGGTAATACTCGTGGGATGAGCTATAACACGCTCAGTATGAATGTTTAAAACACAATTCTGCAAGTTCTGTGAATACCACAAAAACACACATTTACATTTAATCATATTAAGAAAATATGTATACATCACAACAACATCACAAGTCATGTATAATGCTATGTGATATGCATAACTCGCTCATACTCTCCACACATTTACCGATTTTATGGGCTGCCCAATCCCACCTATCCGAGGTTCCTTTACTGGATTGCCTCATTGTAGGACTCTGTTTTAGGGAGTATCCTCTTCCATCCAAATGGAGCTCCAACTCAGATCACTCCACTGGGTTCCTTTATCGAATTGCCCCATGAGGGTTCCATTTACCGGATTACCTTGCCACTCGTCATGAGAAATTTCACTGCCCAATTGAGCTCACCACCCTCACCACGCCAATGAAAATGAATCCGATATGTTTATGCTAACATGAACATACAATTTAAAGCAGTGTAATACTAATTGTCATGCTTGCAACTTTTTTTTTTGCTCTTGTCAAAAGAGATAATGAGTACTCTTTTTTTTGGGTCATGTCAAAATTAAGAGATAATTTATTCAACAGAGATAACTTTTTTTTTTTGTCCTTTTTTTTTTTGCATACCAGATTTTTTTTCCGATCCTGTCAAAGGAGATAATTTATTCAACAGAGATAACTTTTTTTATGGGTACTTTTTTTTTGTCATGTTAAAAGAGAATTTATTCAACATAGATAACATTCTTTTTGGGTCTTTTTTTTTTTGGATCCTATAGAGATAATTGTTTTTTATCCTTTTTTTTTGTTTCCTTTCAAAAGAGATAATTTATTCAATAAAGATAATAATTTTCTTGGTACTTATCTTTTTTGGATCTGTCAAAAGAGATAATTTTTTCAACATAGATAACTTTTTTTTGGGTCCTGTCTAAAGAGAAAGAGATAACTAGTTTTTGAGTTCTTTTTGTCCAGTAATTTTTCTTTTGGATCTTGTCAAAAGATACTAAAAACATTAAAGATTGGAGACATGGAGGTGATAACAGAAAGGGTAGTTGTGTAATTTGAAAAACAATAATTAATCACTTATGAAGTTAAGGTTAGAAATGTCATTTCATTTAATATGGGAGTGCAAACGTAGAAAATGGACACTTAGGATTACAGTTAAAATTTATAGAAGTGAAAATATAAAAAAAGATATTTTTTATAATATTATTTTATTATTTCTCTTTTTCTTTGAAAAAGTTAAAATATTATTATATTACTTTTCTTTTGTGTTGGGAAGAGTTACGGTACTTCAGTGTTGGAAAGAGTTATAATATTTTTTTATTAAGTTTATTTCCTTGGCTATATATAATTCTCTAAATATATTTTTGTGTTTCCTTCACTTAAACTTCAACAACTTTTACTATAAATTGAATTTTTTGATGAAATCATTTCTATTAGAAAGACAATTATGAGAGCCTCAATTTGAGTACCACTAAGACTATGTTACGACTTAATTTTTTTTAAATAAATTTATTTAAAATCAACACATATACTTTATAAATAAACAACATATTTTTCTATTTCAGCAACTCCAATTCTATTTTTAACTAAGTTAATTCATCTCTCTAAAACTCAATTTAAAATTTTAAATATATTTTAGAAATAATATATGTATGTATATATATATATATATATATATAGAGAGAGAGAGAGAGAGAGAGAGAGAGATAAAAAGAGTTTAAATAAATATTTATAAATTTTAGAATTTATATAGATTTAACATACTTAGGATTAAAGTGAAAATTTTGTAAAAGTAAAATATATAAAAAATTATTTATAATATTATTTTATTACTTTTATTTTATAGTTATAATATTATTTTAAAATAAATTTATTTAAAATCAACACATTTACTTTATAAATAAATAACATATTTTCCTATTTCAGCAACTCCAATTCTATTTTTAGCTAAGTTAATTCATTTCTCTAAAACTCAATTTAAATTTTAAATATATTTTAGAAATAATATCTGTATATATATATATATTTAAAGGGATAAAAAGAGTTTAAATAAATATTTATAAATTTTAGAATTTATATAGATTTAACGTACTAAGGATTAAAGTGAAAATTTATAAAATTAAAATATATAAAAAAAATTATTTATAATATTATTTTATTTCTTTTCTTTTCTTTTTACAGAGTTATAATATTGTTATATTACTTTTCTTTTGTGTTGGGAAGAGTTACAGTACTTTAGTGTTGGGAGGAGTTATAATAATTTTTTATTAGGTTTATTTGCTTGGATAATTGGAGGTACCAAAAATTGCTTAACTGATTATTGCTAATCAATTTGATGCACACACCTAATATTAATCAAGAACATAATAATTTTCAGAGAGAAACTTTGAAAGTGAATTCGAGGATCCCTTTTATTCATCCTTCTTTAGATATTTATACAAGTTAGAATCTGAGTCCTTCTGGGACTCTAATTCTCTTATTTGCAGCTAACTTTACTCCCAAGGAATTGAATTCCTTTTGAGTTTGGAGTTGAACTCGAGTTGGGCTTTTTAGCCTTTAAGTGGGGCGACTTGGCCCTTTATAATTTTTGGCCTAACCCTTTGGGCCTTCTGCTGATACTTGAGCTTAGACCAACTTGGGCCTGGTCCATTTATGTATCAGTTCAGCCCACTGGATTTGATGGTTTTGGCCCTACACATTGCCCTCAATTCCTTTCAGTTATGAAATTCGTCATAATAGAGAGAATCTAGGCTATTCATTTATTGTTGAGGTACACAGCGACGGCGTTGAGCACGTAAGTGATTTTTTCACGCTATTTCTTTTGCATTTTGTCTTTACACTTGCCATTTTTTAGCCACAAGTCTTCTGCAACTGATTATTTTCTTCCCTCAGATCCACCTTCTATTGATCTTCTTGGTACTGCTTTGTCTTTCGAGGTTAGTTTCATCTTTTCACTTGCATATTTTTTCCTTTCTCACGATGTCCTCTAGCGATAATGATCATAGTCTTTCTAACAATCCAGAAGTCACCATGTCTAGTTCCTCCCCTATAGTTGTAGAAATTGCTCAATGTACTGTTGTGGTTGGAGAAGTAGTCATATCCGATCAGGATGTGGTCGTTGCTTCAATGACTAGGCAGTTGGTTGATCTTGAGAAGATCATGGTGGAATGTCACATTTCTAGTGACGTCATAATCGATTGTTACCCCTTAAATTTTGATTATAGTGCCGAGGAAGAGGTCAAGGATGGTGAAGTCCTTTTTTCAGCTTTTCATATGAAGACCTTCAGATTCTCCCTTCATCCTTTTTACAGCTTTGTTATTTTAAACTAAAGCTTGCACCGCTTCAATTAAACCCTAATTTTTTTGTCATCCTTTCTTGTCTACTTTATCTGAACCGTGTGCACAGTCTTGACCTACACTTGAATGATCTTATGTTCTGTTACTTTGTTCATCAAGTACAATCAGAGGACGACAGCTACCACTTGTTCCCCATCAATAAGGGCTAAAAAATCTGCTATGATACTCCCACTTCTGATAAGTTGTGAAAGGAAAAACTTTTTTTGGTGAAAGGGGCTTGGAATGTTAGGGCAACCCAAAAATTTCCTATCCCCTTGCCTTTGGTGATGATGTGATCCTTTCAATTAAGCTTCTTGGCAAGTGTTTTCATAGGCATTCTAGGATATGCATATTTTCTTTTGGCATTTTTTATGTTCTCTTTCTCTTTATGACTCAATTTTGTTCCTTGTTGCTTTGTAGCCGAACAAGTTGAGTTCCTGAAGGAGAAAGTTTAGAAGATTCATCCTTATGTACAAAAATATTTATCTCACCGCAAGCTTTAAGTTATTACTTGTGATGCCTCTATTGTATCTTCTTCTCTGTACTCTGCTTCAGACCCTGAGATGGAGATGCCAGAGCCCAAAATGAGGAGGAGATCTTCCAATTCTAGTCTTGCTAGGGCCAAGAACGTCAAAGGGTGGAAAAATAAGTTTTCTGCCCCTTCTTCTTCTCAAACGAGGACTCTTTGTGGCACCGGTCCTTCACCCAAGCGTTAGAAATTGTTGGTGGACATCGTGATGGGTTAGAGTTCATTCACTCTAACTTTATCCGGTTCTGCCAGCGGCTTGACTGATGATCCTCTCATTGGCTCCTTTGAAAAATGGACCCCAGACTTAAAGAAGTCTCACTACAAAAGATTTAGCTTTTAACAACAGGCTTTTTACGGCGGGCCCGCATAGCCCGTGGTAGAAAGTGACTTTCTACGGTGGGCCCACGTAGCCCGTGGTGAAAAGATATTTTATACGTCGGGCCAAGATTGCCTGTTGTAGAAAATACTTTTTACGACGGGCCTATGTAGCCCGCCGTTGTATATGACTTTCCACCACGGGCTATAACCGTGATGGAAAGTTTTATTACTACCACGGGCTTTGCCCGTGGTGGAAGATCTTATTTATTTTAAAAAATTAATTTAACTTCGCGCGATTTTTTTTTTATGGAAATTAAACTTCGCGCCGTATACCCAAACACGGTATTACCTCTGATCTCTCTCTCTCCCCCCATTTCTCCAATGGAAAACTCGTCTCATTAGAGGGCCTAGAATGGATTCTTGAAAGCCAAGGTTCGAGGTCGATGGTTTAGCTCGGCAACCCTCGTCTGATACGGAAGCTTTGGAACCCAAATGTCTAACCCTTGAATCTTAACCAAACCCTAATTTTCTCGTCCCTTCATCCGATCGACGTCGCTCTATAGCTCCACTGAAGCAAGCGCACTCTCTATTAACCAAATCCCTAATTTCTCTCCATCAAAGCAAGCTTTGAGCCTCCTCAGTCTCCAACTCATCTCCTTCACCGATATTATTCCTTTCTCTTTCATCTCCTTAATGATGTGTGTATCTATGTGAATTTATTAGTGTATTTTAATCTATTAATACAGAGTTTTCACTGCAAACTCTTTGTTATTTTAATTTAATGGAGTATAATCTATAACTATGAATATGTATCATTCGAAAGTGGACCTTCTTGCCTTAGAATTGTTCTGATAGTTTTATTTTCTAGTTGTGGTCAGATTATAGTACTTAAATTTTTTAGTGAATTTTTTTATATCACTACAATTGTTTAGTGCATTTGTAAAAATTGGGACATTTGAAAAGATGAGTTCACTTAGATTCAATAGCTATTCTTACCACTATTGGTCATTATTGTTAAGTTTTAATTAAACTTCTATGCTATGTTTCAGTTCTTCAAGTTCTGAATCCATCAACATCTGATTGCTTACTGGGAATTTATCCACAAAAATATGTCTATTCAGGAAGTATGGTACATATCTGATATATAGTTAACTTTAGCACTACTCGACAGAGCCTTTCTCCCTGCTATCTAGAGCTGGCTACACAAATCTGTCGAGTGAGCATTCCACCCTCATCTCCTTCAGGACTTGCATTCTTTGGAATAATGAAGGAGGAAACTCTTGCTTCTTTTTATGTTTCCTCAAATCATATCACTCGACCTAAAAATGAGAATATTTTATCAGACAAATCTCTGTAAGTCACACTTAATTCACAATACAAGTTGCCTTGCTCCTATATTGTCAAAACCGAAAATCCACAATGTGGCATGGAAATCATTCTGATTTCACAAGTAAATAGATCTCGGATAAGGTCAGTAGCCTGTGCACCACAAATAAGGATATGTTGGAAGGTTTTGATTCAATATTAGGGTCAAATACTGTGAATCTTTAATTTTGGACACCATATCTAGCCTTTAGATAGTGTTTGGAGGGAGTGTATCTTGGCTGGAAGAAGGAAAAATATGAAAAGATAGGTAAAATGGGTTTTTTAAACACCAAGTACCAACTGCCATTACGGTGACGTATCGGCTGAGTCAGTTGGAAAATGATGTTAGTTCCAGGGATATCTGTGTGATAGGATAGCAATGAACTTTGTTATAGTACTGGATTTGTTTGAAAGATCTTGCTTTATTTGTTGATCTGTATTGTGGGCTCTGGCACATTTACATAAAAAGGTTGTAATAATATTAGTAGATGAATGTATATTTGGAACTTGTGTGATAGATTATAGGCTGATATGATGCTGATGCAGTCCATACAAAGATCACGAAAGGCAATCTAAAATATGAAAAAATTGTGAAAATCACTTCAATTTCAAGACAGGACCTACTTGGGAACTATTAGAATCAAATTTGAGGTTGTTGTGACTTGTGAGTCAATCTTTTTGTTATGTTATGTTTTCTGAGTCAAGAGTCTTCTAATAATTTTAATAATTACTGGACATAAAATCTAAAAGGCTACAAGAGTCATATTTTGGTCAAGTTATATTGTTGGGTCTTTTATAAATACTACATGGAACTTCTCAGTCTTTGAAGCCTTCGATTCTTCCACCTTTTGTTCCTCTTCCTTTGTTTCCTTTTCTTTTTCTAAGCCACAATTTTAGCCCTTGAAGCCACCCTTTTAGTCTTAGAAAATTCTACTATAATAAGCCCAATTATTCCCAATCGAAGTCTCAACCGCAGTAGAAACATAAAACCCAATGTACTTACTGCAGCCCCTTGAATAGCTATAGAACTATTTGATTTTCTATATATCCGATGGCAACCTCAACCATTTCCCTACCTTATGAACCTTTTCTCTAACAAGTAATGACCACACCCCTTATATTGCTGCTGTGTAGAAATTCCAGCAGCCGTTTCCATGAATTTTTAGCTACTTAAAACCTTCAAAACTGCACTAACTCCCTAAGGCCACCAAAAATGTTCATCCTGTGCAGCACTATAATTAGTTTTACATAATGCTGTGCATATCATTTTGGTAGTAGAGTGTTTGCTACACTACACTCATCCTACAATTGGGACTCAAAACTTTAGGAATGCATTGCAATTCCAATTTCGACAGGGTTGTTGAACACATGCAGCTGAACTTCACTTGAGATTAATCCAAATTTCTAGTGATTTAAGCTTCAGCATTACAATTCGCCCACTATGATGAGAAAACAGAGAACAGCCCATTACTTGTCTTAGCTCAACTTGCTTGCAGCCTTAATTTTATCTTATAACATCCATGCTCTTGGGGAAACAGAAGATATTGGTTTTCTTAATTACTGATTTGTACAAAGAAAATGGTAATAGGCAAAAAAATTTAAATAATAGAGGTAAAGTGGTATTTTCCTCTGTGCATGAAGGTCTTTTCTGTTATTTCACATCTACCAGCTCGTCCTTTTATTTTAGTTTCTTTATTCTCATTTTACATGTTTCTTGAATATTGTTGCTGATTACCACATCTCTTGTTCTTAGGTTCTTTCCAAGAAAAGATGCTATAGAAGTCTATCTATTAAAGTTCTTAATAAAAGCTGTTAAGATATGAGCTATGTTGCTTTGTGGATACAACAATTGTTATCATACTTTCAACTGCTTGAAATTGATTACTTTCGATAAGAAAAGAAGAGGATTAATTATCTTGCATTCATTTGGTAGATAGATGGCTTAATGTAATCTATAGGGTTTATTTGTGGATCTTGCTCCAGGGCTTCCAATCTTCCTTTTTTTTCCTTGTTTTCTTTTTTTCAAATTTTCTTCAGAGAGACAAGTTCATTACCATTACCTAGTATATATCCCACCTATGCAAGATGCTGGGCGGCTAAGATTGAAGATGGACCCAACCTTTGACATTACTTCACACAAAGTAGTTGTTAATGACTCAAACCTACAACCTCACACTTAGTAGTTGTAATAATATTAGTAGTTGTAATAATTTTGAATCTCTTTGTTAAGTCGTTCCTTTACTTTGTTCACCACCTCTTCACGAGTCTCAACATGCATCCTCCCTTGAATCTCTTCGTTCAGTTGTTCCTTCACTGAAAATAATAATCAAACAAATTAAAAGGTGAGGCCATCAGGGTGAACAAGTACTTGTGGATCTATAACTTGCCCATTACCATGTGCTTGTTTCATTTAACATAACTACTATCATTTTAACAGCTAACAGTAGGACCTTAAGTTTAACAGCTAACATAAGCATAATTTGAAATACAATATATATACTCACAGAAACATGAAATATATGAAAAACATTAACACTACAATTATTTTATCAACCTCGAAAATCCTCTCCAATGCCTTCACTTGATTAGAACTCAATTGCCTTTTCTTCTGAATAATTTTTTCTTCCAAGTAATCTTCTTCATCTAAACCATCCAACATTGCCTGGAATTCCCTACTGTAAACCACATTGTTCTTATGATCCTTCTCTGCATTGAGAAATAAACAGAGAGTTTTAACCTCTCTTTTTTTCTCATAATAAGATTTTCACAATTACTAGAAAGAAAACAGAAGTTGAATATCAGAGTAGTGCTAAAACAATTTGAACAATTTTCACTGAGAAAAAGAAACCTTTTTTCCCAGCTGATTGATAAAAAAATATGTAATTTTTTTTCCTTCTATAATTTCCTCTGTTTTCTAAGCAACCAAACAGAGAAAGTATAACTAAATGAGAAATGAAACATCATTGAGAAAAAGGGTTTTCTTAATTTTGTGATAAAATTTCAATTTACCTTAAGGTGGACAGATCAAATCACCCAAAGAACCTGAGCTACTGAATGGCTTTATAACTGAATGTATGAATGAATATCAAAGTCCAACAGATCTTAATTTGTTCATGAACTTAGAAGTAGACCTTGTTTTAGAATAAAGAAGTACAAGAAGTTAGTTTTGAAGAAAGTAAATTAAACAACAAAATAGAAAATCCCAATATAACAGGGTAGAGAGAGAGAGAAGCCAAAGTCAGGCAGCAATAAATTTGATACATGCCATACATTTATATATATATATATACACACACACACTCAGGACTTGACTTATTTCAAATATGAAATGAATTTAAAAATTCAAACAAATTTGCAGGTTGGGCTACTGACAGTACACTGTGGACTTTTCTGGTTTTTTTTTTTTTGTAATTAATTTGTTAAATCATAATATCTAAAACTAAACAAAAGTTAATGCTCACACACCTGCAGCTGGATTCTCATTTTGGTTAGCAAGCTACTTCTGTTGATACTCAAGAGTGTCTTTGAGCTTTCCTTCCTCCTCATGTAGAACATGTTGTTTGTTAGAAATTATGTACAACAAGTATTAGTTTCAGATGATTTTGAGGTAGATATATGACAAATTTTGCAGAATATTTTTGCACAATAATTTGCCACTAGCTGATCATCTTGAAAATTTTTTTGAATAATTTGTGAAATTCTTAATTATTTGGAAAAATCAAGAAATAGAACCAGAAGGACCAACAAGATTTATAGCATTTTCCCCTTCAGTTTTCTATTATCAAATTTCAAAATACTATATTCAAGAACTCTTTGACTAGGCCAACCTGCACATGAGAAAACACATTTAAAAAAATCGTTTCCATAACATTTAGAGGAAATTTGAATGTTATGGTGGATGATTGAAATTTAAATAGTTTGCATAAGAAAGTTCAATCTTTTTTTCTATTGATGTTTCACCTCTCTTTGCTAGTAATGGGTATCTGCTCTATTTGATGCACTGCATTCAGATACCAAATCTCAGTCATCCTAATTCCTTTTATTTTATATTATTGCTGCTCCTAGTTATTTGCCACTCCAAGACCATTGACAACACTAAAACCTTTGAGTTTGGGCATATCTAGAAGATCAACCACAAACATTTCCAACTAGGATGAACTTATTAGCCTCTCTTCCGCCTTTGTAGTCATTTGAACTCCCAACAAAGCCAACGAAATAAGATAAAAACACAAGTTTCTTTCCATTAATTCTACCATTCTTCTGCTTGAATGAACACACCCACACACAAAATTTGGTATATATTTAATTAAATAATGTGATTTTTTTACTTATGATGAACTTGGTTTAGGCTATCGATCACTTCTACTAGAAGTAGTCACTTATTATTGAACAAATCAGCGCAAGAAGCTATGGATAAAAGCTGGATGCACCTTGATAGCAGGTTATTATAACCTAAATAACCATACCCATAAAAGTTTAGCGATTGTACCTGTCATTTTTGTCATTATTAAAATATTTGAGTTTTTAACTGTAGAGCTTCCAACGAGTATATAAATGGAGCACGGAAATTTGTTGCTTGGGCTCAAGGTAATGCAGGGAATCGGGATACCATTTTATGCCCTTGTAGATATTGTTTAAATTCAGAATATCAATGCTTGAGTACAGTGTATGAGCACATAGTGATAAATGGAATGGATTTAAACTATATTGTGTGGGTCTTTCATGGAGAGAAGAAGAGTGTACATGTAGAAAATGAAGGTGATGATGACCCGGTGGAAATGTATGAAACGTATGAGATGTTTAGAGATGCTTATTTTGATGGTGAAGACGACGGTACTACAGAGTCTACTGATGGAAGTAAAGAGGCTAAGTTCAGGAAAGCTTTGGAATACGCTGAATCTCCTTTATATCCTGATTGCACGAAATATACAATTATGTCAACAACGGTTGCTTTATATAACCACAAAGCTGCTCATAATTTATCTGACACTAGATTTGATGTGCTTCTTAATATTGTTCGCGATATGCTTCCGCCAAATAACAAACTTCCTAAGGGGATTCTTGCAACAAAGAAGTTATTAAAGACATTTGATTTGGGATATGAAAAAATAGATGCGTGCATCAATGATTGTTATTTGTTTAGAAAAGAAAATGAGGATATGTGTACATGCCCAAAATGTGGTGCTTCACGATGGAAAGTGAACGCACAATCTAAGAAGGTTCGAGAAGGCGTTCCAGCAAAGGTGTTATGGTACTTTCCAATAGTACCAAGATTTAGGCGATTATTTCGATCAATCGAAAAGGCCAAACAAGTATTGTGGCATTCGACTAATAAAAGTCGAGATAAGAAGATGCGCCATCCAGTTGATTCACTTTCATGGGATATGATAAATAAAAAGTGGTCGTCTTTTGCATCAGATCCTCAAAATTTAAGGCTTGGCCTTGCGGCTGATGGGGTTAATCCATTCGGTGACCTTAGCACTAAACATAGTTGTTGGCCGGTGATTTTAGTTATTTATAATTTTGACCCTTTGCTTTGCATGTCTAAAGAGAATATGATGTTGACGTTGTTGATCTTCGGACCAAAGCAACCAGGGAATGACATTGATGTGTTTTTAGAGCCACTTGTGGAGGATTTGAAGGAGTTGTGGGAAAAAGGTGTTCAACTCTATGACTCATTCACTAAATCCATGTTTAATTTGAAGGCGATTTTGATGTGGACAGTTAGTGATTTACCGGCCTATTCTAATTTGTCTGGTCAGGCAACAAAGGGTAAGTGTGGTTGTCCAGTGTGTGCTAAAGACACAAATTCAGAATATTTGCCGTGTAGTATGAAAACTGTGTTTAGGGGTAGTTGGAGATTTCTTCCACACAATCACCCATATAGAAAGAAAAAAACCTGGTTTGATGGAAAAGAAGAACTGGGGGATCCACCTAGAGTATTATCTGGTTCAGAAATTTTTTGTCGTGTTGAGACTTTTGAAAATAATTGGGGAAAAAGTAAAAACTCCAAGAATTCCTAGCAAAAACCTCCCAAAAAGCGTAAGAATTCTAAACAAGAATCAGAAGATGATCCCTTCTGGCCATGGAAGAAAAAATCTATATTTTTTGAGTTACCATACTGGGAGGTACACAATTTGAATTAATTGTCATGCCTTTTTCTTCTTTGGCTTTTATTATTTCTTTGAGTAGTTCACACTCACTAATACATAATCTTAATGTTTGTTATGTTAGACATTACTTCTTCGTCACAATTTGGATGTAATGCACATTGAAAAAAATATTTGTGAGAGCATTGTCGGCACTTTATTGAATATGAAGGAAAAATCAAAGGACGGACTCAAGTCTCGTATAGATTTGGAGTCGATGGGAATCAGGGCTGAATTGCACCCAATGGAGAGGGGAAAAAATATTATTTTTCACCAGCACCCCATACATTATCAAAGCAAGAGAAGGGTCAATTTTGTAAAAGGTTAAAACAATTGAAGTTACCTGATGGTTATAGTTCGAATATTGGACAACGAGTGTCATTGGATGAATGTAAGATTAGTGGCCTAAAATCCCATGATTGTCATGTTCTTATGAAACAATTGCTTCCTGTAGCTTTACGTGGACTACTACCAAAGGGTCCGAGAAATGCTATATTTTGCTTAGGCGCGTATTTTAATGAAATATGCGAAAGGGTGATTGATAGGAACCAATTGAAAAAACTTGAAAAGGAAATTGTCGAAACTTTATGCATGTTTGAACGGTTTTTTCCACCGTCTTTCTTCGATATTATGGTACACGTTACCATTCATATTGCACGAGAAGCTCGTTTATGTGGACCAGTACAATTTCGTTGGATGTACCCATTTGAAAGGTAATTAATTTATATTTTTTCTTTTATTATATGTATTGCAAATATGATTTAATTTATATATATAATATTATCTCATCGTTCTCAGGATGATGAAAGTTTATAAAGGATATGTTAGGAATCGATCAAGGCCGGAAGGGTGTATAGCAGAAAACTATTTGGTCAAAGAGTGCATTCAGTTTTGTAGTGAGCACATTGAGAAAGCAGCTGAAATAGGTGTTCGTCCTTCTCGAAACGAAGCTATTGAAGGTGAAAGCATAGAAGGAGGACGCCATATAAATAAGAGAATTTTAAAAACCATTCCTGCTAACATGTTAGCCATTGCTCACCGTTATGTATTATTCAACAATGACGAGGTCGCACCATACATAGAGTAAGGTGTTACTAATATTTTGGTTTATTTGTAATAATTAATTAAAACCATGCATAACAATACTATTTTATATGTTAGAAAGCATTTGGACGAACTCAAGAATATTGACAATCGATTAGCAAGGAATGAAAATGCCCTACAAAAGACACATATGGAGACTTTCAGTTCCTGGTTTAAAACAGAGATTTTTGCAAGTTGCGACGTGTCAAGTAGGTTAAGGTTTCTTGCACGTGGGCCTAGGGCAGAAGTAACTTCTTTTTCTGGTTATGTTGTGAATGGTCAAAGATTTCACACCAAGGATATCGAGAGAAGCACGCAAAACAGTGGTGTTTCCATTGAAGCTGAAACTATATGCCAATCCAGTGTAAGAGACACAAATCAAGTCATTCAGAAAATATCTTATTATGGCGTTCTAAAAGATATAATTTTGCTGAACTACTACACATTTGAAGTGCCGTTATTTCACTGTGATTGGGCTAACATTAGAAATGGCATCAAAGTTGAGGATGGATTTACATTGGTGAACCTTCACGAAGGTCAAAGTCAATTTGCAAGAGATCCATTTATCCTTGCGTCACAGGCTAAGCAAGTGTTTTATTCTAGGGATACTGAAACCTCAAGTTGGTATGTTGTACTTAAAGCGCCACCTAGAGGCTATCACGATGTGGGGACTTTTGAAGAGAATCTTAATGTGCCTTATGCTCCTTTAGATATATCAAGACTTGACTCAAATGTTTATGATGATGATCATCCATGTGTACGAGATGATTATGAGGGCATAATAGTTTAGAATTTTGGATTGTAATGATCGGTTTTATTTTTGGTTTTATGGCCCTTAGTTTGTTGTAATCTGGCTTATCCATTAATAAAATATGGTTTTGATTGCCGGAGATTGTTTCATTCTTTATTATTGCTTTTACTTTCATAGTGAGATGATGATTGACTTGCCTCCTAGTATTACTTAGCTCTCATTTGAATGTGCTTGATATTTTTTGCCAACTTCATATATATTGCAGGTTTTTGAGCTTGTACACAAATCAAGTTCTTACATTTATTTCATTATGTCTGGACCTGCTGAGGTAAGCATTAATAGATTTAGTTATTGTTGTTATTATTCCTTCCTTAATGTTTTCATCTAAGTGCCACCAATTTTTTAGTGTGATTTTAATGTTATATATTCTTATATTAATTTGCATGTACTTGAAATTAATGAAGTCTTCCAAACAGGCTGGGAAAAGACTAGAACGGGAGCGTCGAGCAATTGAGGCTGCAATAGTGCGTACACCTTCAGCAGTACGCATTTCTGATGGGGATTCAAACTCTCCTCGTACACCTACCTCTCAATTCTCTACTCGTGAGGACCAAGCAACAAGTGGTACTAAAAAAAAGGGGTAGGGGAAAGTCTAAATTGAAGGGTATTGTTCCGTTAGAAGACAAGAGGCCTCATGTGGATATTGATGACGTGGGGCGGGCAATTGGCGACAATAGGAAGAAATACAATTCATCCATTCCAATATTAGCACGTGAGATGGTGCATGTAACTATTGAAAAATGGGATAAAGTGCCAGAAAATATGCTTAAAGACATATGGGAGGCTGTAAAGGTATATTTCTTTCTTTTTACTAAGTAATGGATAAAAAGAGTAGAAACTAACCAAGAAAAGACTACTTTCTGCTCATTAAACTGAGAAGAAACTTGCCCAAAACTGCCTTAGAGAATAGCATTTTTTGCTAGCAAAAACCTCAACCAGAAAAGACTAGTTTCTACAGCAGAAAGCTACCCCAGAAAAGACCAATTTCTGCTCAATGAAACTAAGCAAACATCTACCCAGAAAAGACTAAAAACCTACCCCAAAAAATAGTTATTTTTGCTCATTGAAACTGAGTAGAAACCTACCTTAGAAAAGAGCATTATATTCTTAATGCAATAACTGCGCAAAACTTGCTTGTTTAAATTGTCAAAACGTTATGGTTGTTTCTTTTAATTTTGTCATTTCATTGCAGTTACGGTATGATGTTTCCGATAGTGGATACTTTCTCGCATGTCAGAAGATGGGAGCTGCATGGCATACCCATAAATCAAAAGTGACAAACAAGCTGCTGGAGGTGGGAAATAATCCACGAACAATAGAACTCATGAAGCCCCCTAATGTGCCCACATTGGAGGAGTGGAAAAGATTTGCTTTGCAACGTTTATCAGAAGAGCATGCTATGAGTGTATATACTTCAAATTATATGTCTTTTTTACCAGTTTCTTTTTTTTGTATGACGTATATAAATTAACTACACTGCTATATTTATAGGTGGAGAGAAAGAAGAAGCAAGATTTGCAGGCTAAAAATAAAACCCCACACACAATGAGTCGAAAAGGCTATGTTGAGATGGCAGATGAGATGGTAATGTTTTATATACCCTTAGTACAATGGGTGTAATACCCCATAATTTTTAGCTCATTTAATTTTAAATGAAGGAAAGGATCTCTAGAGAGTGTTAGAGGGAGGAGAAAGGTATATGGGAGAGAGAGAGATAGGCTCGGCTGGGAGTGGAAGTTGGTGTCTGTGAGCCGACAGTGGAAGAGGTGGTGGCCAGTGATAGAGTTTGGTTGTCATGGTGGGTCTGATTTTGGGTTGGACGGTGGTTTTAGGTGGCTTGACCGACATGGATTGTTGGCTGTGTGGGTCTGTTTGTGCATGGTGGTGGTGGTGCTTTATCATTTTCTCATTTTTATTGTGTGTGATGATTCTGATTTAACTTTTGTTATTCTGTTTCCTAGATTTAGAGTCTTGATTAATAAATTTTCTTTATTAATCAATAGATCTCTAATTTGAGTGTCTATTTATTGGTACCAGAATTTAAACTTCTCATTTTTTGTATATGATGTAGACATGTATCTGTCTTTTAAGTGGTTATTATATATTTATGCTTACGAACTTGAAATTTTGATAATGCTAGACACCTTATGGTAGCTTGATTACTTTTAATATTCTCAAAATTTATAACTACTGACTGGGCTCATGTATAGTAAGTTGCATACTGTTAGTTTCTCAGTTATGCTAATGAGGAGAAAAATGTTAGCAAAACTATTGATTAAGTATGCACTTTTTTCTTTTCTTTTTTGGTTTCATTGATTAAGTATTCTCTTTTAATTCTTTTATGTTCTTATGTAGAAAAAAAATTCAGACACGCCCGATTCCATTTCAAGAGTTGATGTGTGGATTAAAGCGCATACAAGAAAGGATGGAACTTTTATAAATGAAACGGTCCAAAAGGCAGTGGTAACAAATAATCACATTTGTAGTTTTAGTAGTTGATCATTTATATATAGTTATAATGCTAATAAATCTGTTTTACATATATTGTTGTTTTAGGAACAAATGCAAGAATATACCCAGACCACTCAGACTTCTGGAATTCATGATGATGCACTGACGTATGTAATAGGTCCTGAACATCGAGGAAGAGTGAGAGCGCTTGGGTTTGGGGTAACCCTGCGCAAATTGAATGCCCAGAATGATGCTTCCCGAAAATATGAGAGGACAATTAATGAATTGCAATGAAAATTGCAAATGCAAGAGCAAAGGCAAGAACAAGTGAATCAACAAATGCAAGAGAAAATGCAAAGGCATGAAAAAATGCTACAACAAATGGAACTGCTTCAATCTACTTGGGTAAGTAATCTCTCTTTAAATTTGATACAATCTCTTTCTCTCTCTCTCTCTCTCTCTCTCTCTCTCTCTCATTACAATGCTATTGGTTAATCAAGAAAGCATTATTTACTATTTTCTTTTTTTTTACTATATTTTTTCTTTTTTGGTATTGTGGTAGGCACAAAATGCTCCATCTCAAGTCTCACCTACTGAAAATGTTGTCGGATCCATTTCTCAGTTATTGCATTATAATGGGACAGGTTTAGTTGTCGCTAAGGGTGATGTTGAGTCAACGGATCCTAATGCTCTCATAGGTTCTGCGCCTCTTGGTTTCGAATGTTGGAAAGTGTGGATCAATGAAGTCAATGAAGAAAATGTGCCTCTGTATAGGGCTCAGTCTCCATTCTGTGCTTTGAAAGATGTTATTGGACTTACAATTGCGTGGCCTATCAAGTTCATCAAAATCTGTAAGTAGTCGGATGTAGATTTTCTCCTTTCCCTTTTCTTTGCAAAAAGAGAGCATAAGTAAAATAATTAACCCCTTTCATGTTTTTTTCTCAACACTTTCATGTTCTCTTCACTTGTATAAGGCTAGGGTTTGGAAAATACAATACTCTATTTCTACACACACAAGTATATCTACTCTTCTTTCTATTTTCTTCTTCAAATTTGTATGGTTTTGACACATAATGTGATTTTTGTTTCCACGATGTCTTTGATTTTTGTTTTTTTGCCTCAAGAAAGTAGCAGAATTTGGAAACTCAAACCTTTGAGAGATATGCTTTACCTGGTAGATAGTTGGTTCCGATATGCTAACTCTTTGATTGTTTGCACTAGGTTGATGCTGCCAGTGAAACACATAATCATAATTTTATATAGCTTAATGGATAAACGTTGTGTTCATCTATAAAAGAAATACCATAAAAGCATAACTAGGTTTTTACTAGTAGACAATTGGTTCAGAGATGCTAACTCTTTGATTGTCTGCACTAAGTTGATGTTGCCAATGAAACATAATCATAATTTTATGTATCATAATTTTATTGTCCTCCTCTCTTTGTCTTCTTCTATTTCTTGCTTTTTTTTTTTGTGCCCTGTCTGTTTTTATGTTTCTTGAATTCTTGAATGATATGATTGGTGGATTTATTTTTTCTTGAATGATATGATTGGTGAATTCCAGTCTATTTTATTTAGCCTTGTAGCAAGGCTCTCAAAAAATTAAGATGATATTATCATCCGAAAAACACCTAATATTTGTGTTGTCTTCAATTTTTATTTTCTCGTCTGTTGTTATTTTTATGAAACCGGAAAGTGCTGACTTGGCTATCATGATAATGATCAGGTAATGAAATTTGATGATCTGAAGGAACTTGGTAGTGAGTCAATTGTTAAGGTATGATTTTATTTGATATGTCAATAAATGGTGATTATCAAGCAGGTTTGACCTTTTGAGATATAGTGGTGCTTTAGAATAGCCATTGGAGCTAAACTTCTTAAATTCAAATGAGGAAATTATAGTCTCTTTTATATATATATATATAGTCTCTTTTATACTTTGAGATCTTAGACCTCATTTGATACATAAAACTTCCTTGAACTTCAGACCTCCATCTTAAGCATTTCTTCTGCATAGCCTTCTCGCCCAAACCTCCTCCATAACTTATTTGAAATTCCTTTGACCTTTGCGGCCCGCAATTTCCTCCCGCAATTACGCCCATATCATCCATCATATTTTGGTCACGATTCTCTGAGATTTTCTCACCCAAAAATTGTGCTATTTCTGGTGTTACACTGCCCCAATCTTGTTTCTCCGCTGGAACCACCATCTCCCTTCCTTGCCGTTGTTGGTTCTAATGGCCATCTGTAAAGAGGTGGTCATAAGTATGCAGCTTTGACCTTAAATTTTATAAATGAAACGGTTATATACATATGTACAGAAGCGAGAGCAAATAGAAGAGATGAAGTTATGCATTGTATGCATCATCCTAATTATCTATTAGAGTTTTGTGGTGCTAGGTTGATATGTTAACTTAGAACAGTGCATTCAAAAATATATGCAAGTGTTTGGCATACCGGTCTTGAGTGTTAATGTTTCTACTAGCTTATTGGCCCTTGGTTTTTGTTGATTTCCCTGTATTATTTGACAATATAGGCACCTATAAAACATTTGAGTGATGTTATGTAGTTATTTAATTAAATGTTTCCTGTAAATATTTGCGTTAGTTTGTTGAATTTTGGGCCTAATGCAAGAATAATATGGCTAGTGGGTTTGTGCATTTATTAAATAGGGTATCAGTTTAGTCCACTATCGTTATTGTATTAACTTTACATATATAAGCAAAACTCTTAGCACTTTATTCCAAGAAAAGAATTGTTTGTACTTTCATCAACTTGGCAATTGCTGTTTCATTATACAATACATAGTTATCTTTGAGCCTTCATTTATATTTTTCTTGGCTGGTCCCTTTGGTTCTTATTTGTGATTTGTGGCATGTGATTGTATGTAAAATGAAACAGGAAAGTGGGACTGAAAAGCCTATTGTTGCATTTTTTTGGGCTCACTGCTCCACCTAGCCGACACATGGGTCATGCTGGAGGTATTACACTGCTATTGAAATTTCTTAAATTCATATTGTTAATATTCTTGCATTTACTTTATTATTTGCTGCCAAGTGAACATGACTTATTGTGCTGTCTTAGAATACAATTCGTTGATGCTAAACTCTTTGATGTTCGTGTTTCATTCCCTTTTGTAGAATGTTGCTTGTTAGTTCTTTTACCTTTCTCTCTGTTGAATTTGTGCCTCATTGTTTGAGAACTCCTTTAGGAGAGAATCTGTGGAAGACTTATTATAGTTTTGATTTATTTTTGAAGGCAGTTGCTTTCATAAATATATACTGCTCACTGAACATAAATAACCAATAATGAGTAATTTAGTCAACTCATCAAAAACTCATCAATCATCCTTTCAAACAGAAACACAGTGATGACAGTCCGAGCAAAACCCTATAATGTGTGAAGGAATAACTTCAAAATCCCCCTAGGTCAAAGCCCCATTGCTAAAACTAGATCAAAACTAAACAATATTCCTATCAGTTCTCTAAGAAGTATTCAAGAAGTACCAATTCGCTAAATATTTGTAAATGTCCAGACACATTGAATTAAGAATCAGACAAGATCTACATCAATTCATCCAAACCACCAACTCCACCACCATTAAATCAAGGAGTAACAGTATGATGGCTTAGCTTGAACTGATGTTATTTAGCACTAGGATTTACCAATAAAAGGAGCTTTCTTCCAGCTTTTTCTATTAAGGTTGCAGCAAGAAAAGTAACTACAACCTGCAAAAAGTAAGTTTTCATCCAATACCTTCTATAAAGAGAAACCAAGAATTCCAAAGAATTGACAAAGTGAGAGTTGTGACCTGAAGAACTGCATAGATTATTGTTCCAAGGTTGGAATCAAATCCTGGGAAATTATAGATACAATAATAAGAATTACCAATTGTCGAGAAAAAGTGACAAGATCTATATTGAAGGTAAGCCTTCGGGAATATGGAAATACCAAAATTGCTATGAGTTGATACAGTAAGGAAAGATGTTGTGTGTGGTTTCAATGAAATCAGTCCTAGGTAGGGCAAAATGGTAAAATATGATTCACATTGATGACCTTAAATAGTTGAGGTAAGGCTTCGTTGAGTTAATTTGAGTTATCAATTTAATGCTCAAAGTTGGTTAACTTAATTTACTCCTAAAAGACGAAAAATAAATCTACTAATATGAGCTAATGGAGACTATAAACATATGGTCTGAAGTTACAATTATATAGGGTTAACCAGATGCAAAGTGGAGAGAATCAAGAGTTCAGACTTCCAAGGTTTTCTTTCAACCCTATTCCTCTCATGTGAGGAGTTTTCATCAATCCCCTTGTAGCCTTTTCTGGTGAAATCAATCATAATTTCATAAATGTTCTCTTTACCTGCTGATTCAAAAATACTGCTGACGTAAAAGCATATTCCATTTATACCCCCAAATTGTTGAAAGCCCATCAGCCCAACTCCTATCTGGTCACCAAAAGTCATAAATAATGTATAGTTAGACCAGAAATGAAGCTTATTATAAGAATTTATTGACAGATATCTTAAGGGATCAGCTAAGTAGCAAAGAAATATACTTGTAAAATAGTTTTGAGAAATAGAAACAATTACAATGGATGAGCGCAAGTATCTTCTTTGAAACAAATCCAACAAATTAGGCCTCCGACTCATTAAATACAAGAGCTAAGACAGTTATGACATACACTTATGATGGCCTTTACATGGTAAAGAGGTACTGAAAACCAAAATATCATACCCAATTCTGAAAACCATAGAATTAAAACATCAATGAAGAAAAATAAATTAATTAATTAATTGCAATATGAGGTACTTGGAGCTATCCTTATGGGTTGTATAGGTTCAACATTCATAAAGTTTCAATATTGAAGATTATAAACTAAAAACATTTAAAACTAAAAAGTAAAAATAAAAGAGTTACACTAGGGCAGGGGCTAGTGACTGCAACTAAAGAACCACAATGCCTCATACCGACCATACCACATCACATTCTCCTTGCAGATTTGAGGAATGGCTGGACAAATAACTATATGCAGATTGAGTATGATACTTAAAAAATAAATAAAAATTCAAAATTTTCTCAAGGAACAAAAAGGGGCAGAACATAAATCCTAAGTGATTGTGAAGGAAGAGATACCTGGAGAGGTAAGCATATTTTGGATGTAGTTTCAATTTGTAAAGACCACAGCCCATGCATACATTCATATAAAAAGTATATACATAGAGAAAGAGAGAAATCATTTTGTTCCAAAAAAAGTAAAAAAAAAAAGAGGGAAACCAAATCAAGCAAAGGATTATTCAAAGAATCTATTTAGCTTCGGAATTCTCCCAAGTGAGACAAATGTGATCCACTCCAGATTAAGTGCAAATTCTAGTTCATATTGAAGGAAAATACCAAAACTGATTCAATTTATCAAAACTTCCTCTAGGATCACAATGACCTCAATAATTTGTGTATGTATTCAAATAAATATAAAGACAATCATGTTATATTGTTATATATTCAATCTGTGATCATTAATCTATAGTTGCAACTTGTATCCTTTTTCTCTCTTGTCTTCAACTTGAAAGTTTTTCCACTCATTACAAAGATAAAAAAAATGTGACAAAACAACCAAAGTCTTTGTACTAGAAATTATATACTCTATCTCTGTCCTAGGGGCTTAGCTAGCCCCCTATAAAGAAAGTCCTCTTGGACAACTTGGGAAGCCCTTGGCTGTTCGGTGCTTCTATAAGACATATTCACATTAATTTGAGGTAACTATACAATGGACCACTCTGCTCAAATGCACAAAGCTAATGCACAAAGTTTGGAACAAAAATTGTCTAAATCCTAGATGTGGCATTTTGTGTGTGTACTGTATATATGTGTGTGTGTGTGTATATATATTGTGGTAACTCAGAAATATAAATGCATGTGGTTACCCATTAGTCAATGACCTGTGACTGGGGGATGGGGTTGAACCACATGGTAAAAAAACTAAAAATGCATTTAGAAAAAACTATAAGTGGGAAAATGAAAACAATGTCCAAGTTATGTTGTGACATTAAGCCAAATATGTGGTGTGCACTACATGTACACAAAAATCTGATCATTGTTTCAAAATAGATCTTTCATATTGGAATCATTCTTAATATGTGGGCAACACTAGATATACACAAAAATATGATCATTGTTTCAATATAGATATTAGATATTGACATATTTTATTGTAGCTACTTGAAGAAGGGGAGCTCTTGAACAAGCAATTCAGGATTTTGTTCATCCTCAATAATAGAAAGCATTTAAAGCCAAATAGTAGGGAAGTAAATGCCAGCATTCAGCAATTTCAAACACCCAGCCTAAATTTGGACAAAATGGGATTCACCCAATATACATGAAAGGAGCTAGCATAATAGCATTCACCCAGTAATGCATCCCAACCTGGAAAGGCAACAAGTTCAACATAGTTTAAAGTCATATATTGCCACGTGTAATGGTAAAAGCATGGGAAATTTTTAATTGTGCTAGTTTCAATATTTTTCCTTCCTCCAGAATTGTTTACTAAGACCTTGCTGGTATCTTGATTATTGCATATAAATCAATAATCCACATATTTTCTGATCATAAGAGGTCAAGGCTCAGATAGTTGAATGGCATTAGAGATTAAGAGTCTACTATGAAACTATGAAACTATGAACTGATAAATGTAATTAAGTTATCCGCAATTCTTTTAAAAAGTATGTATAGATATTTGTATGGTTGAAAGTTTCCATTAGGACTCTCTTTATCCATGTTGAATGATGCTGAGAAGCTGAAGCCACAAAAGATTATCACATGTTTTTAAGAGAGGGATATTTGAAACAATATTCATTTGTAGTTCTAAGTTCCTGTTGAAACTTTGTTATAGATTTGGCTTTTGATTTAGTTTCCAGTTACATAACTTTTGGTTTGCCAAGTCTAAGGTCTTGGTGACCTGATGTTTAACATCAGCAAAATGCAACTTTGATTTGGGATATTATATATATATATATATATATATACACACTCTCTGTCTTGTTTTCCAGTGACATATCATTGTAAGATAATGAGATAGTCTTACGCTTACTCTATCATGTAACATTGGTTGCATTGCTCTGTTTCTCCTAGTGTAGAAACTATTTTGGATGCTCTTATTTTTGACTCTTCACCATTGAAAGCAATGAATCTTTAATTATTGACTTCTTTGGATCAATCATGAAAAGAAGCAGTTTCTTGCCAATTTGAATGTTTCATCTTCTGTGAAAATAATGATAATAATAATAAAAATCATCCAGCCTTGGGATATTTGATCATAAAATATGTAGCACCTATTCTCTTAGAATCTCACATATATATTTTTTTTACCAACATTATGCAATACTAAGTTGATATTGCATCTCTAACTTTAATCAATTTTTCCAATGACAATGACATTAGATCTCATGTCTATGAAAACATTAATACTCTTTCAAAGCAAAATTCACATAATGTACAAAGATAAAACTACTGGAGGGTTTCGTATTCAAGGAAAATAGTTGCGAGATATTCATTTGGATCTTACTCTTTTTTAAAACAAAAGATGGAAAAGACAAATCACAAATTTAGAGTTAATTCTGAATTGAAACTACATATAATATACATGCATTACATGACATGAACTACTCTTAAACCATTTGTTTAAATATGGAGTATTTTATTAGTGTACTTAGAGTTTAAATTGAATTGATTATTAGAAAGAGTATTGATTTTGATTGAAAATGTTTTATAATGCAGGTTTATTTTAACCAACTTTTGGACATATATTTTTTTGAAGACTGATCAGATATTTTAGACAGTGACACACTGGACAGTGACTAACTTTTGGACATTATGACTGTTTTTTTGGGTATAGTTGTGTTATGTATTTAAGCAAAGCGTTTTAGTTTTTTTAATGTAGTTTTGATATAGCTTAATGTTTTGATTGAAAGGAATGCTATTGGTAAGCAATCATAATGTTAGTTGTGTTAGTATTGAGACTTTTTTTTTCTTTGAATAGATATATCTCGGAACTAGCTCTTTGAATATAAAAGAAGTTTGTGATTAATTTATTTGTTTGTGATTGGTAGGATTAATATTTTGATGCAATTTTACAAATGTAGTACGTAAATCTGTTCAACATTGGTTTCTATTTTTGATGATTATTTGTTGCAAAAGTATTCTGCAAAACCTGTTAATACTGATGTTATCAAGACTTGGTGTGAATATTATGACTTTGGGTGTTGTTCAGTTGTATATTGGTGGAATTGAAGATAGATGATTTTTGTTCTACAGGTGATTTTGTAAATTTTGTTGTACAGACATATAATTTTTAAAAAAAAATTATTAAACTTTCCACCACGGGCTAAGCTCGTGGTAGAATAAATACTTTCCACCACGGGCTCAGCTCGTGGTAGAATAAATACTTTCTACCACGGGCTTAGCCCGTGGTTAAAAGTTATTATTCTACCATTGGTTGAGCCCGTGGTGGAAAGTATGTTTTTTTACCACGGGGCATCGCCCGTGGTTAAAAATAATTATTCTACCACAGGCTTCACCCGTAGTAGAAAGTATTCTTTCTACCACGGGGTAAGCCCGTGGTATAAAAATAACTTTTAACCACGGGCTCAAGCCCGTGCTAGAAAGAATACTTTCTACTATGGGTAAAGCCTGTGGTAGAAAAATAAGTTTCTACCATGGGCTTAAGCCCGTGGTTAAAAGTTATTTTTATACCACAGGCTTCGCCCGTGGTGGAAATAAATACTTTCTACCACGGGCTCAACTCGTGGTTAAAAGTATGCTTTCTACCACGGGCGAAGCCTGTGGTAGAAAGTCTATGGACAACTACGACACCCGATACCACGGCGAGCTGTGCCCGTGGTAAAAGCCCTTTTTGCCCGCCGTAGAAAGTCTTTTTTCTTGTAGTGTCTGATGGTACTTCTTTGACAATGGGGGATTGTGCTACCCTTGACCGTGAAGTAATGGGAGCTCTTGCCCATGGGATTTGGCTTCCCAGGTATGAGCTCCGTCAACAAGGAGCTAATAGGGATGAGCTTCTTATAAATGCTCCTCTTCATGCCATGGAGGTATGTCTTGCCATATTTTTTATTCAGCTACCTTTTTATGTTTCTATGTTTAACTTTACCTATTTTTCGTGATGCAGAATACATACATGACCATTTCTCTCTGCAAGGATTTGGAGGTTGAATGCCTGAATGGATGTAAGGCTAAAAACCTTAAAAGGAAGGTTAAAACACTCACTAAGTCTCTTGCTGAAAATCAAAAGGCATTAGGTTACTTCGAGCGAAGGGCTCTGGAGGCTGAGGAAAGAGTTGTTGGACTCAAGACCATGCTGCAGGTTTGTAGGACTGGGGGGCTTGAGATGCACCAGCAGTTCCTGAAGATTTCAACTTTGAAACTGGTTGATGGTTTTCACTACGATTTCGAGCAAGGAAGCAAGCCTGAAGCTAAACAAGACTATGTTGTCTTGATGAGTTCGATGCCAATTAAGGACTTGACTCGTTTGGTGAGTACATCTTTCTTTTGCCTGGCGAAGTCGATTGCAAATTTGCGAATTTCCTCAATAGTTCGTGCTCAACTCATGTCCTATTTCTTCGGTTGTTGCTCCGCCTACCCCCTCGCTTGTTGATCAGGTCACTTCAAAGGCACCAACCCTAGTTAAATAAGGTACTCTAATTGTTGACTCCTTTGAACAGGACTTCAATAAGGAGGGTGGGACAACTCCCCAGGATTGATGTCTCTTTTTTTTTCTTTTTTTTTTGTAACTCTCAAAAGGAGCTCTCTTTTGAAGGTGGACTTGTCGCCTTCTTTTTATAATGAATATTTTGAGTAACACAGAGACTTTTCTGTTTCAAGTTCGTCATAAGATGCACATTGACACTTTTGTTCCTGATAACTGCATGTACTGATAATTGCTTTAGCAAGATGGGTTTGAATTCCTTCCTTGGACTAGAGATTCTTTCCCAGCTCTTGTTGTGTTGGTAATCAGCGTTCGGCATTTGATGCCTCTTTTTTTCTTCTTTTGAAAAATCCAGCAGGGGACAACTTAAGCGATTGGCATTTGATAGTATCCATATTTTCTATAGAATGTCTTGAATGGGGCCTATGACCCTTCGATCGTTCTGACCTTAACTTTCAATAAGTGATTGGTCGTTTAAGACCTTAGCTTGATTTGGGCCTATGGCCTCTTTTGTTTAATAAGTAATCGGTCGTTCAGACCTTAGCTTCAATAAGTGATCAGTCATTTAAGACCTTAGCTTTAATAAGCGATCGGTTATTTATGACTTTAGCTTCAGTAAGCGATCGGTCGTTTTAGACCTTAGCTTAATTTGGGCCTATGGTGGCCTCTTTTGTTTAATAAGTGATTGGTTGTTTAGAGCTTAACTTTAGTAAGCGATCGATCGTTTAAGACCTTAGCTTCAATATGCGATCGGTCGTTTATGACCTTAGCTTCAGTAAGTGATTGGTCGTTTAAAAGCTTAACTTAATTTGGGCCTATGGCCTCTTTTATGGCCTTTTTTATTTAATAAGTGATCAGTCGTTCAGACCTTAG
Source organism: Cornus controversa (assembly GCA_026545225.1). Classification (NCBI taxonomy): domain Eukaryota; kingdom Viridiplantae; phylum Streptophyta; class Magnoliopsida; order Cornales; family Cornaceae; genus Cornus; species Cornus controversa. The sequence continues at coordinate 45,381,634 of CM048845.1, forward strand.
CTTCAATAAGTGATCGGTTGTTTAAGACCTTAGCTTTAATAAGCGATCGATCATTTATGACATTAGCTTAAAGCGATCGGTCGTTTAAGACCTTAGCTTAATTTGGGCCTATGGCCTCTTTTGTTTAATAAGTAATCGGTTATTTAGACCTTAGCTTCAGTAAGCGATCAATCGTTTAAGACCTTAGCTTCAATAAGCGATCGATCATTTATGACCTTAGATTCAATAAGCGATCGGTCGTTAAAGACCTTAACTTAATTTGGGTCTATGGCCTCTTTTGTTTAATAAATGATCGGTCGTTTAGACCTTAGCTTCAATAAGTGATCGGTCGTTTATGACTTTAGCTTCAGTAAGCGATTGGTCGTTTAAGACCTTAGTTTGTTTTGGGCCTATGGCCTCTTTGGTCATTATTGTTGGTAAAAAGTGGGTGTAGACACGTTATGGCGCATCTTTTCTTACGCCGTACCATGTCCACGTTATGCCTTTAGGCGATTCTGCTTTCATTGATATATGCTAGAAGACTAGGACTTTTATCCGGTGTGGGATTAGCCTGTGTATTTCCTTCTTTAATGACTACTCAAAATACGACTCTTGCTAAGTTTGAGGCCATCCATAAGGAAGGTGTATTCCTTTCCTTAAAAACAACAAGGTTGCATCTCCTAAGTTTAAATTCTGGATTTTAACGTGACGAATTTCAAACATGCAATCACCAAGAAATTTGGAGATTTATGTTTGTAAAATATACCAGATTTGCCTTAGTGGCAAAATACCTTGAGCCAAAGGTAAAAATGAAGGCAAGATAGTTCAACTGTGCATGTGTCTTTTGCACAGTCGCCCTGTCTTGCCATAACTGCAGAGTTTCAACTCTATCTTTACTTGGTACATGATATGAAATCTTTTATCCGATGCTGGACCTATGTCCTTTCCCTTTTTAACAGTGGTGTGCTCCTTTTTTTTTCTTAAAAAGATACACTTTCTTTATCAATTTCTTCCATTTTCTTTTTTTAAAATCGGAAGACAGAATGCCCAAAAAAAAAGAGAATAACTTATCTTGAACATGTTGGAATTTTAAACATAATACCTTTTTAGGTGAGTTGCGTTCCAAGGCATATGCTTCTGCATCGCTAACTCTGCAAAGCTTGTAGGCGCCATTGCCAATCACTTCAGTGATTTTGTATGGGCCTTCCCATTTTGTTGCGAATTTTTTAGCATTTCTTTCTTTCGTATTGTCAGTGACTCTTCGTAGCACCCAATCCCCAAGGCTGAATGCTTGATGTTTCATTTTTTTGTCGTAACTATTTTTGACCATCTTCTAATAGGCCATTAGCCTTATCTGAGCTGCCTCCCTTTTTTCTTCCAGGAGGTCTAGCTATTGTTCTAGTAGTTGGTCGTTTTTCCCCCTTTCCAGTACCTCCATTCGAATGGTTGGGGTGGACAATTCAGTTGGTATAATTGTTTCAGACCCGTAAGCCAAACAGAATTAGCTTGCACAGGTCAGACTCCTTAGCACCGTTCGGTAGGCCCAGAGAACTTTAGGCAGCTCTATTAGCCACTTGCCCTTGCGGGCTTCTAGCTTCTTTTGGACACAATCAAAGATGGTTCGATTAGTTATTTCTGCTTGGTTGTTGCCCTGTGGGTATGACTTGGAAGGGAATTTTTTGTTGATTCCATACTTCCTAAAAAAATTTTCTATCGGCTGGTTGTCAAAATTTGTGGCATTGTCCATGATGATGGATTCTGGCAACCCAAACTAGCAGATGATGTTACTCCAGATAAATCTTTTGACCTGAACATGAGTGATTGTTGCGTATGCCTCCATTTTGACCCATTTTGTGAAGTAGTTAGTGGCTAGAAGAACATATTTTTTGCTGTTAGCGGCCTTTGGTAGAGGCCCTACTGAGTCCATCCCCCATTTCGCGAATGGCCAAGGGCTGGCCATAGTGGTCAGGTCCTCTAGGGGTTGACGCGGCACACTCGCATGTCGTTGGCATTTATCACACTTTCTGGCGTGTTCTTCAGCTTCCCTAGCCATGTACGACCAAAAATACCCTTGAGTAAAGGCCTTGTGGGCCAGCGATCATCCTCCCGAATAGTTTCCACACATATCTTCATAGATTCTGGAGAGTATTTCTTTTACTTCTACAGGGGCTACACATCTCAAGTACGGCCCCGAGAACGATCTCCTGCAGAGGAGCTCGTCGATCATAGAGTATCTGGAAGAGCTCATTCTAATTCTTCTTGCCTCTTCTTTAGAATCGGGCAACACTCCATTAACAAGATAAGCTTTAATAGGATCCATCCAACTAGGTTGGTTCTGTATGACCAGTACCTCTTTCTGGGTGTGGATATTAGGCTTTTGCAAAGAGTCAGTCTGAGCTATTCTGATTAGATCTAGCCGAGCTGCTAAGGCTGAACATGCAAGCTTATCGGCGTTCAGGTTCAGATCTCTTGAGATTTGAGAGATTCTGACTTGATCAAACTCTTTAAGTTACCTGTCTGCCAGGGCCTTGTAGGCTTTCATGTGATCATCTTTTGGAAGATAATCCCTAACAACTTGTTTCACAATTAGCTAAAAATCACTGAAAACTTGCAAGTTTTTTACCTGGAGCATTTGTGCCAGTCTTAGTCCTACTAACAAGGCCTTGTACTCATCTTCAATATTTGAGGCGAGAAATTCTAAATGGATTGCTTGTTGTAAGGCAGTTCCACCAGGAATCTGGATTTCCACACCAATGCCTGATCCTACTTGTGTTGACGATCCGTCGACAAATTTTTTTCATTCGGGTTAACTCGCACCTTTTGTAACTACATCGCTTTTTGGCTCATACTCTAGTAAAAAATCTGCTATTGCCTGTCCTTTTATGGTGTGTAAGGTTCGTAGGTCATGTCGTAGACTCCCCAGCTCGATTGCCCACTTAGCTACTCTCCCCAACCAATCAGGCTTATAAAGGATTACTCTAATTGGGAATTTGGTTGAGACAACGATTGGGTGAGCCTCGAAATAGTGCCTGAGCTTCCTCTTTGCCTGGACCAGGGTTAGCACAATTTTTCCACCTTCGAGTACCTCCGTTCTGCCTCTGTCATAGTCTTACTTGAGTAGAACACTGGGTAATGTCTCTTGTCAAGCTCTTTGATTAGGACAACGCTAGTGGCCGTTCGATATCTCAAAATACAAATACAAGGTTTCCTCGGCCTCGGGTGTTGAAAGTGTTGGCAATTGAATTAAGTACTGTTTGAGCTTTGCTAAGGCTTCGTCCTGTTCAAACCTCCATACCTCCCTTCCTTTTGTTCCGATGGCATCGAAAAAAGGCTTGCACTTATCGGAGAGTCGAGAGATAAATTTTCTTAGAGCGGCGATGCGCCCTGTTAGAATTTGGAATGTCCCTGTGAGTTTTTGGTTCTTCATTTTGAAGGAGGAATTTCACCTGAACTGGGCTCGCCTCTATCCCTGTTCGGTTTATAATGTGCCCTAAGAACTATCCCAAAGAAACTCCGAATGAGCACTTTGATGGGTTCAATCTCATGTTGTAACTTCGCAGGGTGTCAAATACCTCTTGCAAATGCTTCAGATGGTCTTCATTCTGGAGACTTTTTACCACCATATCGTCTATGTATGCTTTAACCGTTTGACCTATTAATCTTTTGAGGACCCTGTTGATTAATCGCTGATAAGTCACTCCATCGTTCTTTAGTCCGAAGGGCATTACTTTATAGCAATAAATTCATTTCTCAGTGATGAATGAAATTTTCTCCTGATCGACCACATTCATTGGGATTTAGTTGTATCTTGAATATGCGTCGAGGAACATCAACCGCTCGTATCCAATCGTGGCGTCGACCATCTGGTCGGTCTTAGGAAAACTATCTTTTGGGCAAGCTTTATTTAGGTTAGTGAAGTCTATACAAACCCGCCATTTGCTGTTCTTTTTTTGGACCACTACCACATTTGAAAACCAATCTGGGAATTGAGCTTCTCTGATAAAGCCTACCTACAAGAGGTGATCTACCTTTGATGCAATGATCTGATTATTTTTTGGAGTGAATCGTCTTTGCTTTTGTTTCATAGATAGATAGTTAGGGTTGACGGTGAGCACATGACATGACACTGAGGGGTCTATGCCAAGCATGTCCGTGTGATCCCAAGCAAAAATATCGACATTATTTTTTAAAAGTTGTATCAACTGTGTTCTGTCTGTTTGGCACAGGGAGGTCCCCAGATTTGTGGGTTCCTTTCCAGGAATGATCTCTACCCCTTCGAGCAGTTCCTCGATTAGCTTCTCTCTATGTTGTTCTTATGGAACGCTCTCTGGTGGGTAGTTCTGTAATTGCTATTTGGTGGGCTCTTCTTGCACCGCCTTCCCTTTTAGCATAATGCGCAACACTTCTTGGCTATTACTTGATCTCCCATTATATCAATTGTGTCCCTTTCGTTCAGCGCGACGCACCTCATTAACTGGTGGAGCATGGAAGGGATTCATTGCATTCAATGTATCAAGCCTCTTCCCATTATCATGTTGTATGAAGAGCTAAAATTGACAACGATGAAGGCTTCAGTCAAAGTTTTTGTGCATGCGATCACTGGGAGTTCCACCACTTCGACTGGAGTCACTTGCCTTCCATCGAATCCTACTAACGGTTCAATAGTAGGCCTGACACGTTCTGGCTCTAGACCCATCTGCTGGAAAGTGAATAACATTAGAACGTTGGCATTACTCCTTGCATCAACCAATACCCTTTTCACCTCATAGTTAGAGACAGTGAGGTTGACCACAAGCGGGTCTTTGTGCGGTGCTTGGATCCTGGTCATGTCCTTATCAGTAAAGGTGATCTGCGTGCTGGCCGAGCGATTATGTACTGAGTGGACTTCTCCAATTCTCTGGAATTTTTGGGCATTCCTAAGATTCGACCGTCTTTCAGACTCACTTTCTTGGTCTGAGGCTAGTTGACCATGAATTGCATTGATAACCTGAACAGGAACAGGGTTCAGCTGCCTGTTTGCTTTCTACTGGGTTTGGTCAAGAGTTTTTACCTGTTCATAACAAATGATGTACTCTGACAAACCACCCTTGGCGATCAAAGTCTTCACCTGTTACCTTAGGCTCCTACAGTAGTTGGTGGTGTGGCTGAAGTCACTGGAGGGAACATTGTTTATTCTTATCCCTCTATTTCAGGGGTTATCTGATAGCCGAAGGAGAGAGAAAGATTCCTTTGCTCTTGTTTTCATAATAGAGTCTAGCCAGAGATACATTTAGAGGGGTGATCTTCTCCTCAACCTTCTGCTTTTTCATGACCTCTGGTGCAGACAAGGGAATGACCCGAGGTCGTTTCACCTTGGCCACTTGGGTCTTAGTTTGTTGTGCTATAGTGATCAAAGTTGATTGTTGTCTTCTGGTTGTCTCATCCTCATTTATCCTTAGATATTTTTGAGCTAAAAAATTCAGTTCGCCCATATCCTTCGGGACATTTTTCACCAAAGATCAGTGAAACCCCTCTTCTGAAGAGATTTCTATCTTGAAAGCCTCCACCGCAGCGGTCTGATCACACTGATCTATCATGGACATCTCCAAGTTGAAGCGAGTTAGGAAAGATTTTAACGTCTCTCCTTTTATTTGCCTTATGGTGAACAAAGAGGAGATCATCCTTTTTCGCTCCTGGTTTCCTGCGTACTGAGCCACGAACAACTCGCATAGCCTATCGAAGTTCAGTATCAAATGAGGCGGTTGTTGCTTGAACCAAAGTAACGCTAACCCAGCCAAACTGGACAGAAATATTTTGCACATGAGTGCATCGTTTTCGGCATCCAGTGTCATCTTCTGTTGATATTGGTAGATATGCTCCACTATATCTGCCTTCCTATCAAAGGTAGCAAACGTTGGTAGGGTGAACCTCCTTGGTCTTTCAATTTTGATTATGTTCTTGGTGAAGGGAAAGTTGGTCAGCTTAGTGGTGGCGAGTGCTTGGTTAGTTGGATAGCAGGATCGATTGCCCTTCAGTTCATCAATCTCTCGTTGCATCTGAACCCTCCACTCCATGAGAGGTTGCGGGGGATCAATCTGATCTTCGTTTGGTCGGTCGGGTTGAGGCGATCTATCAACGAGTCGATTACGGTGTGAGGTGCTCAAAGAACGATTGCTCGAGCCAGCCCCTTCATTCCGCTGCCGCCTAGGGTTTTTAGTGCTTCTGGCGCGTACGACCCGTGCCTGTAGATTTGTGATCTGCTGACATAGGGCATGATTCTGCTGGGTTAACTGCTAGACGCTTGGGCGTGCCAGTGGATCTTAAATGTTTGGCTGTATGGGCCGTGGCCTCCTTTGGTTCTTAGGAGGTCGGCCCAGTTCCGTCGCATCGTAAGTATTTCTCCTTATGTCTACCATGATTGTCAATTTTTCAACTTCTCGGAAAACGATTGAACATTTCCCATAGACGGTGCCAAAATGTTGGTACAAAAAATTATTTAACACTTTTTCACTTTGTATTGAATTTTTATCCACATTTACGGAAAAAAAATATAGAGAATGAATGTACCCGATGTGGATTATTGGGTGATGAAAGATTCTAGACACGACCATTGTTGACAAAAATGTAAAATAAAACCCTAATCCTAATTCACATACATTAAAAATAATAATCCAAATCCATCACTAACTAATCTAAAACCCATAGTACCTTATGCTTATATTTAAGTTTAAGTGTTCTAGTCGAATATTAACATTTTCCACAAAAAAAAAAAAAGATAACCCATTCAAGAAGTTAATCACTTGTTAGTTCATTCCATCTCAAATAATTATGTTATGTTTGGTTAGAGAAATGAAAAAATGAATGGAAGGAAGAGGGAGAATGATGGATGAGGCATCCCTAGGGAAGGGAATGTGTCTCCCTCACTTTTTGTTTGGTTGAATGGAAATGATAGTAGAAAGGATGGAGAGAATGATCAACTCCGTTTAGTTGGTGAACGGAAGTGAAAGGAGGAAGGATGGATGAAGAAAGGAAGGTGTATCCCTCACTTTTTTGTTTGGTTGAATGGAAGGAATGGTAGAAAGGATGCATGAGGTGACACCTTTTTTTTGTTTAGTTGGAAGGAAGCACATGAATAGTTTTTATATTTTTTTTTACCAATATACCCTCATTATACATAATTTTAAAAAATAAAAAATTAGAATTATATATTTGTATTTTATTTTCTACCCAATTTTGAAAAATTGCAAAATTTTTGGAAAGAATAAATTTGAAATTATATATTTGTAGGTAATTATTCTAACTTTCCCTCCTCTTTTCCGTCCAATTTTGGGAGGATAAAAAATCCAAAAGAAGGAAGGATGCTTCATCCCTCTCTTTCCTTCCTTCCAACCAAACATAAGAAGGTTCTTCTATTCCTTTTCTCTTCCATCCTTCCTCAATCTTTCCTTCCAACCAAATATAGTATTAGGGATGACAACAGGGCGTGCTTGGGGTAGGGAACCCCAACTCCATCCTCATCGTTGTTTAGCAAAGCTCTCCCATTCTTGTCCAAAACCGTTTATTAAATAGGGCGGGACGAAAACAAATTTAGGATAATACTTTTGTAGTTATATTACGAATGTAAATAATGAAACAATTTTTAACTATGATAATAATTTCTTCTCTCTTACGAGAGAATAAGGACGAGATTTAAAAACTTAATTGGAATTTGAAATTTAATATTATTATGGAAACATTAGAATAATACATAGTGGTTAATTTTTGTTAATTTGTTTAATATATATATATATATATATTATTTTAAAATATATTGTAAGAATAAAATTGTACTCTCTATAAGTTGGGCGGGCGGGTTGACCTTTCAATACTGACCCATGCTCGGCCATAACCACCCCCGCACAATTACCCTAGAATTGGCGGAAAACTCGCAGAGATATATTAGTATATATAATCCTAATCCTCTCTGCGCTTTTAGGGTTTCAATTAGTAGTATTTCATTCGCGGCCTCTTCTCGTTCTATCTCATATTCTCATTCTTCATTCACAAACAAACTGTAGAGTAGATTTGAGAGAGAGAGAGAAAGATGTCAGAGACTATGGTGCTCCGCGGAACAATGAGGGCTCACACCGACTGGGTGACGGCGATCGCTGCCCCAATGGACAACAATGACATGATCGTATCGGCGTCACGCGACAAGTCAATCATCGTCTGGCACCTCACCAGGGAGGACAAAACCTACGGTGTTCCCCGCCGCAGGCTAACCGGCCACTCCCACTTCGTCGAGGACGTTGTCCTCTCCTCCGACGGCCAGTTCGCCCTCTCCGGTTCCTGGGACTCAGAGCTCCGCCTCTGGGATCTCGCCGCCGGCACCACCGCCCGCCGCTTCGTGGGTCACACCAAAGATGTCCTCTCCGTCGCCTTCTCCATCGACAACCGCCAGATCGTCTCCGCTTCCCGCGACCGCTCCATCAAGCTCTGGAACACTCTCGGCGAGTGCAAGTACACCATTACGGACGGCGATGCCCACTCCGATTGGGTCAGCTGCGTCCGCTTCAGCCCCAATACGCTCCAACCCACCATCGTTTCCTCCTCCTGGGACCGCACTGTCAAGATCTGGAACCTCACCAACTGCAAGCTCGCTTCGACGCTAGCCGGCCACGCTGGGTACGTCAACACCGTGGCCGTCTCTCCTGATGGGTCTCTGTGTGCAAGTGGCGGCAAGGACGGAGTCATTCTGCTCTGGGACCTGGTGGAGGGAAAGCGGCTCTACTCGCTCGATGCCGGCTCTATCATTCACTCCCTCTGCTTCAGCCCCAACCGCTATTGGCTCTGCGCTGCCACCGAGTCCAGCATCAAGATCTGGGACTTGGAGCACAAGAGTGTTGTGGTCGATCTCAAGGTTGATCTAAAGCAGGAGGCGGGTGAAGGCAACACAACCCAAGTCACTGCTGCCGGAAAGAACAAGGTATTCGTGAATTCTTGTTGGTTTATTATTATTATTTTCAATAATGCATGCTTATGCTGTATGTTATATATATACACACACATACTCCTATATGTATTCAATTTTTGCCCAAATTTGATAAGTTTTTGACTTGGTCATTTCGTTTGTGGGTTTTTGTTAGTGTCATTAGTACATTCTGTTGATGGAGATTGATGTGCTAATTTGTGTCAATTGGAGAATAATGAGCCTTACCACCAAGTGGTAGAAATCTTTATCACCTTGGATTGGATGTGACTATATTAATTTCAGCATTGGCCTCTTCTATACTGAGTTCTTTTAGTCATGATTGGCTTATTCAATCCTCTAGTAGACGAGCTCATTTCATAATGAATGAATATAATTTCATTCTACTAATTGTTCATGAAACGTCATAATAAGTGTTATTAAAAATAAAAAAATAAAAATTAAATGTGGAACAATTTCTTGGCTGATTATGTTAATTGAAACCATTCATTGTGGTGAGTAATGTGAATAATTTCATTACATGGATTTCACAATGTCAATGTGTTTACATAATAGGCTAAGTTATGTGGCCCATCAGTCAAGGTTGATTGCTAATTTGTCTCAATTGGAGAATAATGAGCCTTACCACCAAGTGGTAGAAATCTTTATCACCTTGGATTGGATCTTGAAACTCAATCTAAATTCTATCTTGGCTAAAATCGTGACTATATTAATTCCAGCATTGGCCTCTTCTATAATGAGTTCTTTTAGTAATGATGCTTCTTTCATCGTCTAGTAGACAAGCTCATTTCATAATGCATGAATATAATTTCATTCTACTAATTGTTCATGAAACGTCATAATAAGTGTTTGTTAATTTTTTTTTTTAAATTTAAATGTGAAACAATTTATTGGCTGATTAGGTTCATTTAAACCCTTCATTGTTCTGAGTAATGTGAATGATTTCATTACTTGGATTTCACAATGTCAATGCATTTACATAATAGGCTAAGTTATGTGGCCCATCAGTCAAGGCTGATTGTTTGAATAGTAATTTTTTCCTTTCCTGTCTTTTTATGCATTGGTGGTTCTACTTTTGTTGTTGCTGAACATTTAAGAGTTGGTTGCTGTGGTCATAGATAATTCTTAACTTTTAATCTTTTATGAACATAATATAGTCTTTTTGCATGTATGTTAAGTCACATGAGAAGTTGCAGCTCAGTATTTTCGGTCCATGAATCAAATTTTAAAAAATTCCATTTACTAGTTAGAGGATGGGTTTTGTTGTGCATTTTTACGTTGTATATTGACTTTGCAGCCAATAAACGTTCTCCTGCATACCTTAGGAAAATTGGTGTTAGTTTCTGCAATATTACTTCATTCTTAACCTTTTGCATTGTATATGCAGGTCATATACTGCACAAGCTTGAGTTGGAGTTTTGATGGAAGTACCTTATTCAGCGGGTATACAGATGGTATTATCAGAGTCTGGGGGATTGGGCGTTACTAGAGTGATTTAGGCGAGTAATTAGTAAATGCGCTTCATCATAGCATTTCAAGAATTGAATTTTTGACCTATTATGATGGTTTTATTAGGCCTTTGTTCTTTGGTTTTTGGATATTTTTGTTTATCGTTTTTCTGATTATTGATTCGAGTTGTTTGCTTTATTTGAGTTGTTTTAACCTTTTCGACTTCTATCTTTATCCATTTGAATCTTAAGCAGTGATTCTTAAAAAGTACAAATTAGAACATATGTTGTGCTTGATTTGATGCAGGGATAAATATTTTGTTTCTATATGGTAGCTTCTTTCTCAGAAAATATTCATACCCCATATTAGGAGGGGGGAAAATTGACAATATTAGGTTATTGTTCTTCCCTTGAGGATGAGAAGGCGGGTAGTGTGTGGTTCTTACCCCATTATTGTGTCTATTCTTGCGGTTAATTTCTTGTTTGTTGTTTCTCTTGTGATATACCTTTAGTTACCTGCTTCTTTGTTCCACCAAGGTCAAATGTGAAAGGCTTCAACTTAGGGCGAGTTGGAGGTACAATTCGGGTTCAACCTAACATATGAAATGTTCAACTCAAACCCCCTACCTTTAACTTGATTCCAACCTATTCTTAAATTTTTAAACTCAGGTTAGAAAGTGGGGTTAATTTTGGTTCATGAATATATTACATACTCAGGTTTAGATTTTAGAAAAAAAATGATAAGATGCATTACGGTACATGAATATATATATATTAATCTAAAATATTTATAATATATGACTTGGGTTAAGCTAATTCGGGTGGGTTTTGGGTTGACCAACGTATGAATCTGAGACCGGACTGGTATGAAATGAATTCGGTACCACTTTGTCAACCCTAGCTCAGATCAATTAAAAATAACACTGCCCAAGCTTGAAATTTATTGGGTTGGACTTGGGCTACAGTTGCAGCCCCTTTGAGTTAGAGAACAATGAGAAGGTTCAAGCTAGATCAAATTTGTCGTGTCCGTGTCTGTGTCCGTGTCCGTGCTTCTTAGTGTCATTATAATGTAAATAGTGCAAAAGTCAGTTTATCCTGTGCAGTGTGATTGTCTTGCATCCAATGGGGATGAGAGGCATGGTTATAGTTGGGACATAGGACCTCCAATTCAGGGGCAGGCATGGTGAGGAGAGCCCATACTCATGTCCCATGGTCTGGAAACTTTTGGACAAGTTCACTGCCTATTAAAGCTGAACAATAATGTTCTCTCTTATTGATTTTCAGTAATGCTTTCTTATTATTCAATATTATTCTTAAAAGTCAAGTCATGTCTGTTCGATTGTGACTTTTGGATTCAAATTGTCTCTTTCACTATCTTTTTAAAATTATATACGGTTTCAAGGAGTATTCGGGGAATGTTTTAGTTAGCAAGATTTTGTTGTATCTTGGAGGTGTTTAATCAAGAATTCCATAGCAATTTGTTTTTTTATTCTTCGGAATGCTAAAGTCACAAATTGTTTTCTTCTTTCTTCAATCATGAGTAAGTCTACGTAATTTCAAACAATTTTTATCCATTAAAGCATGAGATCATATTTATAATAGAAGCATGTAATATCTATCCATTAAAGCATGAGATCATATTTATCTTGAATTTTATTTTATTTTGATAAATATATTTATCTTTAATTTTATAATTGACACATTACATGGATATGATGATCAAATTTTATAGTATCAGTTATCTGATGATAAAGATAGGTTTGAGAATTCCTAAAAGAAACAGAATACTGAAAGTAAAGAAATTTACAAACAAAAGTTGTTTATTTACTTCTATCTATTTTAACTAACTATTCACAATTTACTTTTAGCACGATTGGATATAGGGTAAAGTACTCTCACCTCCCTTAGGAGATGCCTTAATTACTCTCAGATTAAAGTAGTAAAAAAAAATTAGTCAACAGGTTTAATTAACTTTACTCTAACTACCCCTGCCGTTAAATATATAAATTGAAATGTCAAAAATGCCCTTATATGCAAATAATTAATAATTAATATTTTAATTTTAATATTAAATATAATACTTTACCATTGAATATTTATAGTTAATCAAATTATATAAAATATAGTTAATAAAATTTATATTATTAAAAACATATAGATAATGTTACACACACACAAATATATATATATATATATATATATATATATATATATTTTAATTTTAATATTAAATATAATACTTTAATATATATATATATATATATATATATATATTAATTATTTGCATATAAGGGCATTTTTGACATTTCAATTTATATATTTAACGACAGGGGTGGTCAGAGTAAAGTTAACCAAACCTGAGGGGAGGTTGACCAATTTTTTTTTACTACTTTAATCTAAGAGTAATTAAGGCAAACCCTAGGGGAGGTGGGAGTAATTTACCCTTGGATATATGGTAGAATTCAACACTAAAAAGAATACCGATTGAAGTGGTTTTCTAATAAAAAAAAGGGTTATATGCACTGAATTCTCCTGAAGTTTAGTCTAATTACACGATTTCCTTTCTAAGAATTTGAGATTTTTTTACCATTATACCCCAAATAATTTAATAATAAAAAGAATGAAAAAATCTTATTTATAAAATGACATATTTTTCCACATTATCTTCTCTCTTTGTTCACCTAACTACTGGTGCCACCACCGCCCAAACTAGGGGTGTACAAGAATCTGTCCAAACCGAATCGGACTAGACGGAATTGGATAAAACGGTTCTTTTTTTACAGTTTGGTTCAGTCACGGTTTCAAAAACTTCAATCCGTAATTTTTTTGTTCGGTTACGGTTTTGTGTCCATCGAAATCGGACCGAATCAAACCGTTTAGTGTTATATACGTATAAATTTATAAAATATATTATTTATAATATAATATATTAAATTTCAAAGTAACCCTAATAACCTTATACATTAAAATATTTTTTTTGTCTTTTGATAGTAGGCTAGTAATAATTTTTATGGTAGTAGGCTAGTAACAGTTTTTTAAAAGACCTAAACTATTATGTTTTTTTTTTCTTTTTATACAAAAAAAAAATTTGATGATAGAACTATGGTTAGAACCGAACTGAACCGTTTCATCATGGTTCGATTTTATACTTGAAACAGTATGGTTCAGTTTCATGGTTTAATAAAATCGATCTATCTGATTTGAAGTATTTTGGAACCGAACCGAACCAAACTGTGTGCACTCCTAGCCCCAACCATGTCGTCATTTCTTTTCTCGCCCTCCAATCACAGTCACAACTTCTCACCACCACCCCTGACCATAGCCACCACCATGACCACCCAATATATATCATCACCACCACCCTTGACCATGGCCATTTCCATGACCACCCAATATATATCATCATTCTTTTCATTGGTAGTGAGATTCGAAACTTGTGAAAACAACAATGAACTCTCCCATATATATAGTATATCATCATGATTCACAAATTCTTGCAACACGATCGGTGGTTTCAGCTTATTCAACCCATCTTAGTTGAAGACCAATGACATCACTTCATACTCCCATCGACCACCAACGACTTTGCAATCATCGGAAACTTCAACCCTTCCCCCCACTTCTCCTGATCCAAGAGCATCTCTGAGTTGTAAATCACAATTTGCTTCAAAATCCCAAATGAAGTGCTACTCTCAATCTCCAACTTCGACATCACCCGAAGCATCGAAATTTGATTGTGCAGCCTTGTTGACCTTAAGGTTTCAACCCAAGATTATAGGGTAATTTTGACGATTACAATCTATTAAAATGTATATTTAATAAGTTCACTTGGAATGTAAATATGAGTTTTTCTAATGAATCTCGATATAAAAAGTCCCAGTAATAGTACCTCATGATTTATCATGATCATGTGAATTTTCTCAGCCCCCAAATGACTTGATTTAGTCATTCATATTGCACGATAAATTTTTATGTCAAAATTGTAAAAATTCGTTTTGTACTAAAACTGAAAAAAATTATATTTTGATTCACTTGAAATTTGATTTTGAAACTATTTTTATTAAATCCAAATGGGGGGTACTTTGCTTATTTACATTAAATAACTTAAAGTAAATCGAAATATAAAAGTCTATATTTCAATTTACTTAAATATTTTCAATGTAAATAAGTAAGGAGTGTGTTGATGCACTGTGTAGGAGAAAATGGTTAATTCTGATAACAGTTTTGACCAAAGGACTTTCGATTGCTTAATGGATCCCACCAGCCAACTAGTAGGATCTGGAATTGAATCCAGTAGGTTGTACAAAATTGGAACTGCTAAAACAATATTTCAGCCAGCCAAAGAGTAGCTTCAACTAACAGAAACAATGTCATCAGTTGGCCGATGAATTCATCAGCCGACCGAGATTGACGAATTTTGAATCCAACTAGTTTTCGCATTAAATGCTTTCCAACCACTTCCAAAAGGCTAAAATATGTTCTTGTTATATATACACCTTATATATGTATTATACAAATGAGAGAGATTACCATAACACTCCAAGATCATATATTGTTAGTAGATACTACATTAGAGCTTAAATTTTTATATCATTCATCTATTGGTAGTCACCACTATTGAGCCAAACACTTGCATATCATTTATAGTGACAAAATCCTAGTGAAGAGCTTTCAATTGAGTATTTTATTGCTAAGTCTAGGTATGTGAGCTATAATTTGTGTATCTATCCATTGAGTGATATTTTTCATTGTACTCAAAATTATTATCTACCTTTGAGAGGAAGACCAAGTGGTGCACTCGGCAAGGAAGACCAAATGGTTGGTTCGAAAAAAAAAAGTCTTGGTGAGATTTTCATTGAGCAAGGGAGCCCAAGTCATGAGCTTGGAAAAGAAGTCTTGGTGAGGTTTTCACTGGAGCAAAGAATCCCAAGTGGTTTACTTGGCAATTGTAATGGTTTGTTTTCCACCTTTAAGGGAAGCCCCATAGTGAAATTCTCAAGAGGTTTTCTTGAGGCATGGACGTATGCGGGAGGTACCGAACCATGTAAAAATCATGGTGTTGCTTGGTTTGTATTTCTCTAACCCTTAACTCATTTACTTAATAAAATTTCATATATTTAATTTCATTATGCTTTATCTATGAATACTATGAGTTTATATGTTTTAATTCATATGAGGAGGATAGGATAAATGCTTGAAGTATGTTGATTGATTGAGTATTTATTTGATTATCCACTTGCCAATCAAGTTGCATACTATGTCTTTGATCAAATGTGTAATCAACATTTTCACACACTACAAGCATGTGTATAAATATTATGAGACTTATTTCTTGACACATATACATTCAAAGGAGTATGAGATAAGTGGATTGATTTGTTGAATTGAAGGCATTGTTATTGTACAATAAACATGCATTGAACGTATGAATCTTCCTTAATCATGAATGCATGCTTAAGTGTTTAATATGCCTATTATGATCTAAATTGTGCAATAAGATTCTCAATTGCTAAAGCAATCTACACACCAAGTGTTTGACGAAAGTTTAAACAAACTTAGTTTTGTGAAATCAAGCTTAACTGAAAAAGTTCCATTGTTTGCCTATAGTCCCTATTCCCCTCCCCCTCTCTAGGGACAATTCTTGGGTAACAAGCCTCTTGATTACGAAGAGTCAATCATCAACATATTAGGGTGTTTTAGAGGGATATAGTCATCAACACATTGGGGTTTTTCTCTGATCTGAAAGCTCTAATTTTACTAACATTTTGGCACTCAACAACCCCGATGGATGAGTCTCCACTAAACCAATACCAAATCCAAATTCATAACAATGAACAAAATAAAAAAAATCAAGCAAAAAATTAACACCACAGAAATTGTAACCAATGTTATACACGCCGTCAGTGGTGGTGGACGACTTGGGGTAAGGGCGATTTAGGGCAGCGACAAATTTGGACGATTTGGAGCTAAGGCTACTCTATTGCTGATTCCATATTGAGAATTTGGATTGTGATTTTAGCCTTCTTTAGTCTTTAATATATGAGTTCCTTTGTGTTATATATGTGTGTGTGTGTGTGTGTGTGTGTGTGTGTGTGTATATTGGGCGGTCATCCAAGTCGTTTTCTATGTACGAGCCTTTCTACAATATACATAGTTCATCAATCGTGGTAATAAAAAAATTATTTGATTTTCTTTTAGAACACAAAGGACATGGTTCATGCAATCTTGTTCAAATTGGGTTTATATGTCACGCCCCGATTTCTGATTTTCGGAACCCGAGGGTGATTAGGTTTTCACATCATTAACACACATGAAAATCTCACAATGGTACCATACCTTGATACCAAGTTGTCACATCCCGATTTTCGAGCCACCGAAGGTACCGTCTCTGAACCCAAGTCCCGAGGGTGAACACTTCCAGTAACCCTAACAAACTACCTTAACCTTTAATTCAATGCAGAAGCATAATATATATGCATACAATCATTATCTACATATGACTCAACATCAATCACTAACTAAGGCCTCACACATGGCCACATTTACCTAAGCCTAGCTGCAAACCACTATTTCGCACAATCGAAATATACCTTTCTCACAATCGAAGAACCTATTTCGTACAATCAAAATTCCTATTTTGCACAATCCAAATTCTCAATTAATTGAAGTGCGTGCAAAGTTCTTGCGAGATCGCACTGGAATTTGAGGTCTATACTTTCGAAATTCTCGCTACAAGTTCGCACAATCAAAATATTTCGATTATGCAAAAATGACCTTCCGCACAATCGAAGGATTTCAATCGTATGAAAATGGGATTTTGCACAATCAAAATGCATCTCGACTGAAATTCTAGTTCATCCTACTTAACAATTTCATACCAAAATTCTCATTTTCTCAATGCACATACATTATCTATAAGATGTTCAACATTCTAACAATCCAGACATACATCACATGGTCCAAAACATAAATTAAATCTCCAAGTGATCATATCCATACAACTTATACGTTGAGGTTCAAACTAAGCATCATATACATTCATTCCTCAAAAGTTGTACATAAGCCATATATGGCGAATACATTTGAAGTCAATATATAAAGTTTGTCCAAATGTAAAATAGCATTTCTAATTAAACTAGTCGACATGCCACAAGCCGACATGAACATCTGTATACATATATTCAAAAGAAACTCCAAAATCCACTCGAGCAATCTAAGCATCATCCTCCACGGCAACTTTATCTGAAAAAGAGTTTGGGGCAAGGGAGTGAGCATACATCTACGCCCAGTAGGAATGATCCACCCGACTCAACCTTAACTCAGGCAGCCATGCATGAATGCACAATGAAATCTCTACATGACTACATGTCGTGCTCCAATGGTTTTTATGTTCAAAATAATATCATTTTGAAAATCATGCATAATGCCACAAATCCTCAATACACATAGATAGTTTAGAAATGAATCACATTCACCAAATAAACTCATGTCATGTATGCTCTAAATATACTTTAACTAGGGGCTTCTACTTGTCACAATTCCATAGTAAGAGTCTTTCCAAGACCACAAACTCTACTTACGCTCTATGGGTTACTAACCTAACAAAATCAACATCCGCTTGGCCAAGTTTTAGGCCTTGCACCCTAGGACTCTGGGCCCTTCTTAATTCTCACACATTTTCCAAAAATCACAAATTCTCACATAAGCACACATTATCACATAATTGCACCAAAACTCATGATTGTCATAAATTTCATTTTATACTTAACATTCCAAGTTAATGCATATCAATTTCATCACAAGCTTGTCCCAAATTCCATTTCACTCAACTCATGGAAATCATAACAATAATGCATTTTCAAGAAAGTGCTCTTTTATGCATACTTCTCACATAAGGTCCAATTTCACCAAACTATCCATACGAACACAATATCCATTCATAAACCTCCACAACACATATACGATACATAAATTGTATCTAGTGCATGATAGACAATTTATATATGTACAAAACACAATTTTCACATAATGACTTTTTAAAGAATTTCATGTCACAACTATGTGACCTATAAAATCGAAATAGAGAAGAGATTCACACCCTACCTCAAATCTCTCAAGTCTTGGAAGCTAAGTCCCAAAATTCCAGCCATTTTAACTTCACCGAAAATAAATTTTGTTCGATCCAATATGTAGCCCTTGCCGAGTAGAGCAATCCCCTTGCCTTTGGCATTTGCCAAATCCTGCCCAACACTTCCGAAATGGAGAGAAGGGAGAGAGGTGAAGATGGAGAGTGAGAGAAAGATATTTTTGTATGTGTCAATGGCTGAATCCTAACTTTAGATATTTATACCCTCTTGGGGCATAAAATGACTAAAATGCCCTTGGGTCACTTAACATACCATCCCGACCTCCGTTTTCGATTTCAAAAGCAGTTATGGCTCCAAAATTACTTTCTTAACTCATTAAAAATTTGGTTTGATCCAAAACCAAAAATAATATTTTTTCAAAAAAATTTCAGATTTTTGGACCCACCCGGACCACGTCTCGGGAGCCATTGACCCAAAAATCTCCAATTCACCCAAACTTCCCAAAATCTCTAAACAATTTTTCAAACATTTTTTCAACATTTAAAACATGCTAAACATTATTTAAAATGCAATTAGGGCAAAAATGATGATAAAAATGAAAATCGGTCAAAATTGAACCCAATCTCTACATTATATATATGGGTTAAGGTGTATATATGGGTCTATATAAAGGGGTTGAACTATTATATATATATATATATATATATATATATATGGGTTTGAAATTTGCTTTTCAATTGTATTGTTAGGTGGTGGTGGGTGGAAAGGGACATAGAGAGGAAGATAGAAGAGGTTTGCAGTTGGTGGAGAAAGAAAAAGAGAGAGGTGAGAAGGGTATATTTGTCCATAAAAATAAAATTTTTTTGAAACTAAATGTCATTGTAAAGGTAATAAAGTCTTTCCAGATGGAGGGATGGGCATTTTAGTCAAATCATACAATTTTTTGGATGGAAGGGGGTATTAGTAGCAAGTTAACAAACGTTAGGGGAACACAATGCAAGATTTTTGAAAAGTTTCGACCAAGTGTAATTAGGCCAAATCTCAGGGGAGGTCAATGTATTTAATGTGAGTTGTGCGGTGTGGAAGTGGTTGCGAAAGTTTGATTAAAAGCACTTAGAGTGGGGGTTGAATAGGTGTATAAACTTGTTTGCTTGATTTTTTGAATTATTTTAATTTTAGTCCAATTAAAATAAAACCAATCACCTAAAAATCAAGTAAATAAAGTAAGGTAAAGTTGATACCAGATTTACGTAGAAACCCTAACAAGAGAAAACTATAGGAAGGAAAAACCCTTAGGAGAACCAATTCATTATCGTCGAAGCAACGTACAACAGACTCTGTCTCAGTCTCACACCCATTATACTCTACTAAGGATTTGTTGTTGAACACCTCATATTTACTCTTGCGACTCCACATCTAATTGTTACAGGCTTTAGATTAATGTCACAATCCTTACGAAAAGGTGGTTAGAAGAACACGAACACTCTATGAATATTCTGTTCACTTTGTAGTATAATTTGGTTCAGTTTGCTTCACAAGAAAATGTTAGGTTTTTTTGGTGTCCTTTAAACCAATATTTTAAATATTAGGTGGTTTGTTGATTGAATTTGGTTTATGTTTTTGCATCATTGCATATATATGTGTGTGTGTGTGTGAATATATTTGTATTATTTGAATTTTGTAGATGAATTAATGGAACCATTGTATATTTAGTCTAATTTATGTGCTTCTTGAAATGGGTGGATAAGGCATAGGTAGGGTGTACACGGTACGGTTCCTTATGGTTCTTGGTGGAATCGGAACCATTCCCAACGATTCCTTAATTTTGGAACTGGAACCGGAATCGTTAAGTTCGGTCCGATTCGATTCGGTTCCGGTTCTTTACGGTTCCAGTTCCAGTTCTCTAACGATTCTTTGTCAACTTTTTTTTTTTTAAACATTGGCAAGATACATCCTCATACTTGTGCACCCCTAGTTATATAGTATATATTTATATATCTTATATTATATAAATATATAGAACATTAGAACTTAGAAGCTAAATGTGTTGATCTATATATTATATATTTTATACTTATGTATAAATAGAAGACAAGAATTTAGACGGTATTAGTATTTATTTATATATTATATATTTTATACTTCATATATATATATATATATATTTATATAGAACACTAGAATTTAGAAGCTATTATTATTCATTTATATATTATATATTATATATAAATATTTTTTCTAACGGTTCTGGTTCCTTGACTTGGAACCGGAATCGGAACCGTAGTGAACAGTTCCTAAAATTTGGAACCGGAACCTAAAACGTAGTGAACGATTCGGTTCGATTCGATTTGGTTCAGCTACGATTCCGGTTCCACCAGTTCTTTGTGCACCCCTAGGCATAGGTAGATATAAATCGAGAGATGTTACATATACATAATTATAAGTCCACACCTTTGGTAGAAGTGGTAACCGTAACGGTGTAACATATTAAAGTATCTATTTGTTGGAGGCTTGTCTCAGTCTGGATAAATAGTGGTACTTACATGTTGCTGTGGAGAGTACACTGCATAAATAGTGGTGCTTTCATCAAACAGGTTCAACAAATTAGGGTTTCATAAAGGCATTTCATCAAACAAGCCTCCTCTTTATATACCACTGAACTTTAGCTCGTTCAATTCAGTTGCACTGTTAATATCAGTGCTTACATGCCTTTTAATTCACTAAAGCAACTCACTACACTCTCTATTTAATCTCAGTAAAGCATATGTCTCTACTTAGTTCTTGTTCATTATTTTTGTTATCCTTAGCTACCACCTTAGTGTCCAGAAGAGTGCCTTAATGTTAAGATTGCTCAAAAGTGAGTAAGGAACCAATTCAACCCCCCCCCCCTCTCCTTGGTTCATCAATTTCTTGATACACCTCCTAAGACGTTACTCTGTCCATGTTTAGCATACACTTCCTTAGAGGTCACTTTATCCATCTCTAGACATACACACCTCCTTAGAGATTACTCCATCTATCTTAGACATACACACCTCCCTAGAGATCGCTCCATTCATTTCAATACATACACACCACCTTAAAAGATACTCCGTTCATATCCATTCATTTACCTCCCTAAAGGTCACTTTGTCCATTTCATGTCCATACATACACCTCTCTAGAGGTCATTGCATCCATTTCTAGACATACACACCTCCCTATATGTCATTCTGTCCATTTCAAGACATACACACCTCCTTAGAGATCACTCTGTTTATATCCATACATACACCTCCCTAGAGGCCATTACGTCCATTCCATGTCCATATATACACCTCCTTAGAAGTCATTCCATCCATTTCTAGACATACAAACCTCCTTAGAGGTCTCTATATTCATCCATTTATAGATAACAAACCTTTTTAGAGGTCACTTTGTTCATCCCTAGCCACATATCTCTTTAGAGGTCACATCCACCATCGACCTTCGTAAAGGTCACCCTCTTAGACATCTAACATTAACCTTCATAAAGGTTATTCAATTTTAGACATCTTCCATGGATCTTTGTAAAGGTCACCCTTGTAGACATCTCACATCGACCTTTGTAAAGGTCATTCTCTTAGGCATCCTCCAATGGACTTTGTAAAGGTCTAACTTTTGGAAGATCATCATCGACCTTCGAAAAGGTCACCCTCCATAGACATACAAACTCTGATCTTTATATAGGTCATCTTCTCTTCCTCATAGTTTAGTCATTAAGTTGAACTATGATTGAACTGATTCTTAAAATACCCCCTACAAATTTCACGCATGAGAAGGCCAATCTTACACGTAACACATAAACAATACTTACAACTGATAGCATACAAGCATAGAATACAAGGATAAAATAAAAAAAAATTATAAATGCTGAAAGAAAAGTTTAATTGAAATAATAAATAACATTAAATAAACATAATACTAGTTTGAACGACACAACTTGGAAGTTCTGTAACTCAAAGACCACCCCATAACTAAAAATCACAAAAGTGAATACTGTTCTAGAAAAGATCTAAGTCCCTACACTAAAGTCTGGTAAGGAATAGATGATTGCCACGTTCTAGGAACTCCACGTTCTAACCTCGAGGTGGAAACTGCTTGGGACCTAAAATATCAACAAAGTGGGTTAAACCCACGAGCAAGTTCTCCCTACTACAACCCAACAGAGAATTGATAAACACAACATCTCTATGAGGACAATCCTATAGCATTAAAGGTATAAATATATAAACATATCCATAATTAACCCCGGGACCCAAAAAAAATTAGATCAACACCACAAACTACACTAACCCATCCGTTATTACCATTCAAATGCATAACAATTTTAAGTTTACACAAGAGGCAATCCTGACATGCCCGAACACATATTAAGTACATACCCTACTAGTATTTGGCAGTACTGACATGTCTCCCTTATCTACATATTATATACCTTATTAGGTAATTGGCAATCCTCACATGCTCCGCCCTTATATAAATATATTAAATACCTTATTATATAATTGTCAATTCTCAAATGCCTCCCATGTAAACCTATTAAATACCTTATTACGTATTGGCAATCCTCACATGCCTCCCTTATAAACCTATTAAATACCTTATTAGGTATTGGCAATCCTCACATGCCTCCCTTGTAAACCTATTAAATACCTTATTAGATATTGGCAATCCTCACATGCCTCCACCAATAATCATTCCACAATACAGAACTTATGAATATAAACAATTAAAAATAATCCCTCTAAATATATTTATAAATCCATATAGGTATCAATGAGTAACCGCCACATATCTATGAATAGTAATCTAAGGCATCTATATATACTTATATATATCCATATACACCGTGCCACATAAAAAAATGAAAATCAACATGCACTAACCTGATCACTTGTGTTTAATGTACTAAACTATCAAAAAGCAACCATATATACCTATATAATCTTATACATGCAACCATATGAAAAAGATATAAAAATAAATAACCACTAAACTGAACGCTTGTGCTTAATGGACCAAACTCTAAAAAAAACAACCATATATAACTATACAACCATATGCGTGCTACTATATGAAAAAGATATGAAAACCAATATACAGTAAACTGATCACTTGTGTTTAATGTACCAAACTATAAGAAAAGCAACCAAACGAAAAGAATATGCAACAAATATGCCCTAAACTGATTGCCACCATATGAATATATATATATATATCACTAACAAATCAACCAAAAAGGATTTCATACCTATATAAATATCATATAGGTATACAGCCGCATCTGTGTATTATATAGCCTAAGATAGCCCAAAAGAATTTATATACCCGTAGATATCAGGTATACAGCCGCATATATATATGTATAATATTCTTAGACAATCATGTATAAAATAATAATAATAATAATAATAATAATAATTTAAATCAACATGTATAGATCCTAAGCACAAAGGTGCTATGTTTATAAGATCAATGGTGAGGTGTAGAACATGAACTTGCCTTTAGAATCCGCAAAAAGGAAGAAATGCCCCAACCTTGCCTTTCTCCTTCTCTCCTGCCCCTACTCTTCTCTCTCCCTCTCTTTGTGCGTGAAACGACTAAAACCCTAAACCCTTTTTCTCTTTTCTTTTTTTTTTCTTTTTAGAAAAATAAATACTAAAAGAAAATAAAAAGAGAAAATTAATAATAGATAAATACTTAGCCCAAACCTAAACAATTATAATACAACCAAATCCAACCCAAACCCAACATGAAGAAAATTAAAAATAAAAGAACGCAAGTATGGTCCAACAAAATAATAAACACCCACATATTTTTACTATAAAATAAAATAAAATTACATTTACAACAAAAATTGTACACATTATTAAAGGCTATCAACACTTATTACCACATAATAAAATATCTATATTAAATAATAAAGAACAGACATTGAAAAAAAATTTTAACTAAAGCATTTAAACAAAAATTTAACTAAAACATTTAAACATTTCACAAAATAAACAATTTAAATAAATGAGAAACCCAAATTAAATAACCTCAAAATTATGGGGTATTACATTCTTCCCCCATAAAAGAGGAATTGCGTTCTTGGAATTCACCCATACTCGAAATAAAAAGCTCTTGATATTTTGCCTTTATTTCATCATCCCTTTTTTCAAGTCGATTCCACCTCGTTGTGGTGGCTCCACTGGACACGTACTAAAGGAATAGTCTTGGAACAAGTGACCTGGTTCATATGGTCAAGAATACAGTAAGGTTACTTCACATATGTTGCAATTGACTGGAACTCAATCTCCCCAGCCTCAATGTGCTGATAAGTATCATCATCCCTAAGGAATTTTTACAACATAGACACATGAAAGACATAGGGCACCCTATGCATTGTGTCTGGTAACGCCAATTTATATGCTACCACCCCAATCCTATCAGTGATCATGAAAGGACCCACAAAACAATGTGACAACTTTTCTTTTTTTCAAAACCGCATTACTCCCTTAATGGGAGAGACTTTAAGCAAAACCTGATCCCCGACCTTGAACTCTAATGCTCGAGTTCTTCGATCAACATAACACTTCTGTCTACTCTGGACAGTCGCATACAGTCTTTAATAAAAGCAACTTTCTCTGAGGTGTCCTTAATGAATTCAGGACCTAAGAATCTATTCTCTCCAACCTCCAACTAGCACACCGACAACCTACATGGGCGCCGGTACAAAGCCTCAAATGGTGTCATACCAATAGTCTTCTGATAACTATTGTTATAGTCAAACTCAGCTAGTAGCAAATAACTCTTCCAATTACCTTTAAAGTCGAGTACACATGCCCACAACATATCCTCCAAGATTTGATTAACCCTCTCAGTTTAACCATCGGTCTAAGGGTGATAAGCTGTACTGAGATGTAGTGTCGTACCCATATCCTGTTAAAAGCTCTCCCGAAATCTTGAAACAAAGTTCAGATCCCTATCTGATATAATGGACAAAGGTACGCTATGGAGCTTCATGATCTCTGCAATGTAAAGCTTTGTGTATTGCCCTGAAGTGTAATCCGAGAGAACTAGCAAGAAATGGGCTGATTTTGTCAATCTGTCCACTATAACCCAAATAGCATTATGACTTCGCTATGAGGCGGGAAGTCCCCCAATAAATTCCATAGAAATGCTCTCCCACATCCACTTTGGTATAGGCAGTGGCTGCAAAGACCAGCTGTCTCTGGTGATCAATTTTGATCATTTGACAAGTGCTACACTTAGAGACAAATATAGCAATGTCTCTCTTCATGCCTTCCCACCAAAACTGTTGTTTCATGTTATGGTACATTTTATCCCCTCCCAAGTGTACCAATAACTAAGAACTGTGGGCCTCACTCATCACTGCCCTCCTCAAATCATCCTTGAGAGGAACCATTAATTGCCTCTTGTATCGCAATCCTCTATTTGTACCCACTGTGTAAAATAGTACCTCTCTAGATTTCAACTCAGCCACTTTCTCTATGCACTATGAGTTAGTAAGTTGATATGAAATTACCCTCCAAATAATAATAGGTGTAACCACTACACACGCTACTAAAGCATCAGCTAAGTCATAAACGCTTCTCAAATCATTCCATTCTATTTCAAATAAAGCTGAAAGACTAGTATAGGGTCGACGACTAAGTGCATCAGCTACTACATTCGCTTTTCCTGGGTGGTATTGGATAAAAAAGTGATAATCTTTCACGAATTCTAACCACCTGCTCTGCCTCTTATTCAGCTCTTTCTGTGAGACCAGATATTGCAAACTTTTGTGGTCACTTAACAATCTAAAAGTCTCCCCCAAGAAATAATGCCTCCAGAACCTTAAGGCAAAGACCACATGTGCTAACTCCAAATCATGAGTCAGGTAATTAAGCTCGTGAGGCTTAAGCTTACGTGAAATGTATGATATTGGCCTCTCCTCCTGCATCAATACACATCCCAGACCCTGCAATGATGCATCGGTATATACCAAGTATTCAATACCACTCTAAGGAGTAGCTAGAACAGGTGTAGTTGTCAACTTGCTCTTCAACTCATCAAACGCTGCCTGACAAGATTCATTTCATACAAAAGGTACACCCTTTTTAGTCAAATGGGTGAGCGGGCTAGCAATCTTGAAGAAGTCCTGAATGAACCTACGATAATACCCCGCTAACCCTAGAAAACTACTAATCTCCATGGGTGAGGTAGGTTGCCCCCACTCTAACACTGCTGACACCTTACTTGGATTAACTGATATCCCCTTCTTAGATACTACATGACCCAAGAACTTTTTCTTAGATACTACATAACCCAAGAACTTCACCTCCCTCTGCCAGAAATCACATTTCTCAAATTTTGCATACAACTGGTGATCTCTCAGTGTCTGCAGAACAATACTGAGATGTCTGGTGTGATCCTCCTCTGACCTAGGAATAGGCCTGATGCCTGGAGCTAAATCAATCACAAAGCCTATCTCACGACTCGGTGGTAGCCCTGGGATTTCCTGAAACACATCCTGAAAGTGTCGCACCACTGGAATGGAATCTATAGAAACTATAATTACCTCCGGAGACTCCTCACCAATAAGAATAGGTGAGTACTAGACCATCCATTTGATTGCGGCATAGCAACCAAATACATCTCCTAACCTGGTATAGAAAAAACAATTTCTTTATCATGGCAATTAACCTGGGCATGATAATATGATAACCAATCCATTCCAAGTATAACATCATAAGAATGTAAATCCAAGACCAATAGGTCTGCCAAGAACCTGAGTCTGCCAATGTCTATAGGAGCCTGACTACAACGTTCCTGTAAAACCGTACTAACCCCCAATGGTGTAGCAATACTAAATGGAGAACTACACGGCTGAATGGCTATACCAGATAATCTCACCAATGACCGAATTTACTATTTATCAGAAATGACCCTGGTTTTGGTTCACATTCCTTCTCCTATGGGGTGACAGCTGAATACTACCCCAATAGTAAACTAAAACGTATAGAGTACGGTCAGTCCTATACTTAGATTTTATTTATCAGAATACGTAATGCGAAAGATACCATATGATTGACCCTAAAGACCCGAGAATACATGAACCTGGAATGCTCTGATACCAACTGAAATACCCCTACAAATTTCACGTATGAGATGGTCAGTCTCACATGTAACACATAAGGGATACTTACAACTGATAGCATACAAGAATAGAATATAAGGATAAAAGAAAAAGAATTAAAATAATAAATAATGTTAAATAAACATAATACTAGTCTGAACGATACAACTTAGAAATCCCGTAACTCAAGGACCTCATAACCAAAAATCACAAAAGTAAATACTGTTCTAGAAAAGATATAAGTCCCTACACTGAATTCTAGAAAGGAATAGATGACTGCCACGCTCTAGGAACTCCACATTCTAACCTCGAGGTGGAAACTGTCTGGGACCTGAAATATCAACAAAGTGGGTAAAACCCAAGAGCAAGTTCTCTCTACTACAACCCAACAGAGAACTGATAAACACATCATCTATATGAGGACAATGCCATAGCATTAAAGGTATAAATATATATACACATAACCACAATTAACCCCGTGATCGAAAAAAAAATAGAACAACCCCACACACTGCACTATCCCATCCGTTATTACCATGTAAGTGCAGAACAATTTTAAGTTTACACAAGAGGCAATCCTGACATGTCCGAACACATATTAAGTACATACCCTACTAGTATTTGACAATCCTGACATGCCTCCCTTCTCTACATATTATATACCTTATTAGGTAATTGGCAATCCTCACATGCCCCGCCCTTATATAAATATATTAAATACCTTATTATGTAATTAGCAATCCTCACATGCCTCCCTTGTAAACCTATTAAATAACTTATTATGTATTAGCAATCCTCACATGCCTCCCTTGTAAACCTATTAAATACCTTATTAGATATTGGCAATCCTCACATGCCTCCACCAATAATCCTTCCACAATACAAAACTTATGAATATAAACAATTAAAAATAATCCCTCTAAATATATTTATAAATCCATATAGGTATCAATGGGTAACTGCCACATATCTATCAATAGTAATCTAAGGCATCCATATATACTTATATATATCCATATACACCGTGCCACATAAAAAAATGAAAATCAACATGCACTAACCTGATCACTTGTGTTTAATGTACTAAACTATCAAAAAGCAACCATATATACCTATATAATCCTATATATGCTACCATATGAAAAAGATATAAAAATAAATAACCACTAAACTGAACGCTTGTGCTTAATGGACCAAACTCTAAAAAAAACAATCATATATAACTATACAACCATATGCGTGCTACTATATGAAAAAGATATGAAAACCAATATACAGTAAACTGATCACTTGTGCTTAATGTACCAAACTATAAGAAAAGCAACCAAACGAAAAGAATATGCAACAAATATGCCCTAAACTGATTGCCACCATATGAATATATATATATATATAACTAACAAATCAACCAAAAAGGATTTCATATCTATATAAAGATCAGATAGGTATACAATCGCATCTGTGTATTATATAACCTAAGGTAGCCCAAAAGAATTTATATACCCATAGATATCAGGTATACAGTCGCATATATATATGTATAATATTCTTAGACAATCATGTATAAAAATATAATAATAATAATTTAAATCAACATGTATAGATCCTAAGCACAAAGGTGTTATATTTATAAGATTAATGGGGAGGTGTAGAACATGAACTTGCTTTTAGAATTCGCAAAAAGGAAGAAATGCCCAAACCTTGCCTTTCTCCTTCTCTCTCCCTTCTCTCCTGCCCCTACTCTTCTCTCTCCCTCTCTTTGTGCGTGAAATGACTAAAACCCTAAACCCTTTTTCTCTTTTCTTTTTTTTTTCTTTTTAGAAAAATAATTACTAAAAGAAAATAAAAAGAGAAAAATAATAATAGATAAATACTTAGCCCAAACCTAAACAATTACAATACAACCTAATCCAGCCCAAACCCAACATGAAGAGAATTAAAAATAAAAGAACGCAAGTATAGTCCAACAAAATAATAAACACCCACATATTTTTACTAAAAAATAAAATAAAAATACATTTACAACAAAAAATTGCACATATTATTAAAGGCTATCAACACTTAGTACCACATAATAAAACGTCTATATTAAACAACAAAGAACAGACATTGAAAAAAAAATTAACTAAAGCATTTAAACAAAAATTTAACTAAAGCATTTAACCACTTCGCAAAATAAACAATTTACATAAATGAGAAACCCAAATTAAATAACCTCAAAATTACGAGGTATTATAATTCTCATTGCTATGAATGTGATACGTAGGTAGTCAAAGCAGTCTAGGCAATCCTAGATTTGATCACCTCACCTTCGAACTCATATGTTCGTGGCAACTGGGATACGTTGGCAACTTAAAACATCCTCTGGTTCAGTCAAACCTGCATTCAAAACATGATTTCTCTTAAGAACCCATTCACGAACAACATAATCGTGCATGTATTAAAATATCCAAGGCATAGAAGCCATCTAGGCTATCCTGGTCTTGACCATGTCGTCTCTTATACTCATACATATAAGAGGTTCTCCATCTTCCTGATCCTTAGTTCCCCACTTCATAGAATACACCAAAGCCACAACCCTAGAATATGGTCATACAATGAAAAGGAAGCAACACAAAGGATAAAGTACGTAACCGTACTCGTTACGAATGTTTTGGGGGTGCCTAACACATTCCCTAGGCATAACCAAACCCCAAAATCCATTAATACGGTTCTCACAATATCAGATGGAAGTCAAACATATTCTGGGTCCATATTCTGACCTCATATATGTCATAGCACCCACACTTCTAAAATGACCTAGCACACCACAATCCAATATTAGGTGGAGACTCTAAACATACACATTCCATTGGCTACCTCAACTACAGGTCATAGCCACCCCGTTGTAATACAAGATAAGTCTCCCATGACAGCCCTCCGGTGACAGCCGACGGTGTGGGGACTCCCATCGGGAGAGTGACAGCTACGTTTGACCTGATTCCCACCTTAGTTGGGATACATACGCAACTTAGACAACCCTAGGTTCGGCCATACCATTCAATCACATTTCCAATTCCAATTTATCCTCACTTAAACTACGTTTGACATAGTTCTCATCATAACATACATGATAGATTTACATAGGCAACTCTAGGTAAGGTCCTATCATACCTTTATCCGTAATTCCAAAGTTAAAAGTATCCTCCTTTTTAAATCAAAACATCCCTATCTTTTTGAGTCTAATGAATTGTTAAATGCATACCAATTAGGGAAGTAGATCTTATCATTTATTGGTTTGATCTAGTCTCTAAGGTAACATCAAACTAGGTAAAGTAAAGTAATTCATTCCCCAACCTTTATAAGTAACACAAAAGATAAAGTAGGTAATCGTGCTTAGTACTGGTGTTATGGGGTGCCTAACACATTTTTCATACATAACTAAACTATTGAATCCATTGATTTCGTTCACGAAGACCATATGGTAGTCAAACACATTAAGGCCCACATTCCACGCGATTAATCCATCAAGTTTCATTCCATCTACAGTCAACCTTAGGTGACCTAACACACCATAACTCAATGTTAAGTAGTGACTCCATATAAACATAAATAAGGCCCTTACCTCCACATCTCTAAGTCGTAACCACCCTGTCGCATTTTAGGCTTCTGATCGCCGACAAGCCAGACCTACACCTAAGGACTCCTTTCTGGGGTGAGACACACATTATATATTTTATGACTTAGAATCATGAATAGGTCATTACTTATGTTAAAATGATATTCAAAAAATCACTACTATTCACTAAAAATTAATTTTTATTGAATTGTAATATAAAAAGTTGTGTACCAGTGCATTTTGAATCCTACTTGTTGACGGGTGTAGATTCTGATGATGTATGTTGTTGTTTATCTCTACACTTTGTACAAAAATAAAATCTACAAAAACTTTACTAAGAATCATAAATAAGAAAGGTCGAACCACTCTCAAGTTTTATTCCGAATGAGTTCAAATTTACAC
This sequence comes from Cornus controversa, assembly GCA_026545225.1. Classification (NCBI taxonomy): domain Eukaryota; kingdom Viridiplantae; phylum Streptophyta; class Magnoliopsida; order Cornales; family Cornaceae; genus Cornus; species Cornus controversa. The sequence continues at coordinate 45,413,240 of CM048845.1, forward strand.
TAATTTTTGAGATGGAAATTAATATTTGAAAACATTTTTTATTTTATTTGGAATTATAATGAAATAAATAAAACTAATACTAATAAAATAAATCTCAAGGGAATGAAATCTACCACCACGGATCCGTACAAATAAATTTTCTATTATGCTTATATGATTTTCCCTCCAATAAACAATACACTTCACCAATCCAATTACAACTTCAAAAGATAAAGCAAAATATGGCATAAAAAGCAAACTTGATTATATACGATAGAACATTTTTTTTATTTAATATGTTGTGCCTTTGGTAGGTAGATAGAGGTAGACATTCTTCGAATTACCATTATTTGGCAAACACAAAGAATTCTCTCTCTAATATTTGAAAATAAAAACTCAGAATAAAAGGGTAAAATATTGCTCTTGGGAGAAAAAATTATACAAGAATGTAAAAGAATTTACTTATATTTCACCATGGTGGCTTCATCACTCCCTTGAGATGGGTGTTTACAAGAAAAGAAAATAAAGGCAAAAAAATATTTCCTACTACACTTTATTTTTTTTCTTAATTTTTAACTCCCTTTTCAACCCCCAAGACCCTCTATTTATATAGTTAGAGGGGAATGGTTTAGGTTAGAAAAAAATAAAAATACAAAATTTAAAAAGAAAAATTCAAAATTTGAATCTCTAAGATTTGATCTATATATCTTCAATTTGAATTCTGAACTGCTGACGTGGCTATGTAAAAATTATTTTTGTTTTGAACTTAAGACCTCTTGTGGAATAGTTTGTGCGGAGTATCATCTCTTCTACAATTCTCCTTATGTTCGTTTTTGGCTATATATATTCTTTTCAGACCCTTTTTTTTTTTTTTGCTACTTTTCTTTTCATTTGGAAATCAACCCCTATGAAACATAAATGCAAAGATAAGAACATTTAAATAAAATAAAAGAGTAATTAAATATTTATTTTGGGAAATAAAGTAGCAAGTTTTGTGCACTTATCAAATTATCCCTAAATAAGCTTTTACTAGTCCTCTAGCAAATACAAGCAAAAGAGATTAGTGCACAAAATTGTTACTTTTAGTAACTCGTAACTAAAGATGTGTCATTTTCGCAGGTTGTCCTCGATTGCATTTAGCATATGCAACAAGGCCTTAAACCCCTAGTGGATGAGCTATAGTCTTGTGAGGGTTTCCAATGATGATACCCACAAACATTAAACAATATTAATTAATACTCAAAAGATTTTTTCTCCATTTATGTGTATAAATAAAAAATAACTCAATTATTCCACTTTAGTGTGTAATAAAAATTAAAATGAAAGGTTAAACACTATCCAAAAGTTAAAATTTTTTTTATTACTATTCTTAACTCAGAATGTGTGTGTGAATATCCACCAATAATATAATTCTCAATTTTAAAGCAACTGCATTTCATATTTTCTTAGAAAATCAGCTTTGATTTCAAATCTCACTTGTGATATTTCACTCAAAATTGAACATTCAGAAATTGGCTAAGTTTTCGCTCAAGTATATGTGAGTAGAACAATGTAAAACAAATGCAAATTATCTCACCTATTTTTCGATGAAGAATGAATTTTTCAAAAAAATGCATATGGTCTCGTGAAAGGAATATCAAATATTAATAATTTATACCACAACAATATACCTTAGTCATGTCCATATCCGAATCATACTATCCTTTATATCAAATAGGGCTTTTATTATGATGTAACTTTAGGTAGAAGGAAAATAAAAAGGTGATGGTGAAAATGAAAAGTGTTTTCAAGAATACTTGGGAAGAATTAACTCACTTAAAACAAATTATTTTCAAATTTTTCTTTCAAAATTTTGTCAATTAAGCGCTTTCTATTTCACTTCCTTTTATATACACTTCTCAAAATCTCATCAACAATTATACTCCCTTCATTTTTTTTCACCCACTTGTACATTGATCACATCCATTCTCGGAAAACCTAAAAATGGTTATAAAAGAAAGGCTGGATGAAATACCCCCCATAAAATTTCGCGCATGAGGTGGCCAGTCTCATACACAAAACCTGATGAATGTTAAAAACTGATAGCAACAAGCATAGAGGCAAAAGACAGAAATAAAATAACTACTAAAAGCTAAACAGAAAATCCCATTGAATTGAAATAATTGATAAATAAAAATTATATGTCTGGTAATACAATTTGGAAGTCCCGTAACCCAAGGACCCCTTAACCAGAATGAACAAAAGTTTAAGACTTTAATTGAAAACCAATAACCAAAACCTCTAAATAAGTTCATAGTTTGACTCCCGAATAAAAAATAGATTCCTACCCTGTGACTGATGAGACTAGATGTCTGTCACAACCAACCCTAGTACCCTATCCTCGCGGGGGAAACTACCTGGGACCTGAAATATCAATAAAGTGGATTAAACCCACAAGCAAGTTCTACCTATTACATCCCAACCAGAGAACCAATACACATACCCTCAGTGTGAGGAACACAAGAGATAAATATAGGTGCAACCATTTAGAATATTCCTTATTCAGGTCATATTTTCAAATGGTAATAATCATCTTATACATTATCCCAACAACCCTTATTATTTAAAACGAACACTTTCTTTAAGTTAAAAAAAATCAAGAAACATATGCAAGCATAATATCAAATCTATCAATCATGATATGCCAAATATAATGTATGGATACCTTATTAGGTATGGGCGATCCTGACATGCCGGGCAATCCTTACATGCCAAACAAAAATGTATAGATACCTTATTAGGTATGGGCGATCCTGACACGCCGGGCAATCCTTACATGCTAAATAAAAATGTATAGATACCTTATTAGGTATGGGCGATCCTGACACACCGGACAATCCTTACATGCCAATTAAAAACATATAGATGCATTCCAATATGAAACATAAAATAAACAAGGTGTATTATGATTTAAATTTGCACAAACCAGAATTTCAAATTATCCAACATGAAATTATCACCATAAGACAAATCGTTCACAAGTAAATTATAATCACATATTTGATGGGCATTTATATCCTTAAAGGAAATTACATTCAAGTAAACCAAATAACCCAAGCATCCATTATATAAGCAATTTCCCAACTCAACCTCCAATGCACTCAAATCTATGAGGGAGTCTAAACCTAACTTTTATCTAGGTTTCTGGGCCTGTTCTACTTCTAAGAACCCTATTAAATCATTCTGGAATTTTTGATAATTTTAAAAATATTTTTCTAACAAAAAGAAATAAAACATAATTCGAAGCATACGTTTACAACCAACATAGTCACAAGGGAGACTCATCTTCATATGAAATTTAAAACGCAGGTGCATTTTAATTCTATAAAGTTACCTAAATTTTTTTAGAATTTTCTGGAATTTTAAAATATTTTTTAAAAATAAAAGAAGGTGAAAATCCAACTTTCAGACACTTTAAAAATAAATTTAACAACAAGGAAAGATTATTTTGAGTTGAAAATTTAAACCTAAGTGTATTTAGCCTCCATATAGTTGCAGTAAAAATTTCGGAATTTTTGAAAATTTCTAACTATTTTCTAAAATTAAAGAGGCCAAAAAAACCAGTTTTTAGACATTTTAAAATTTAATTTAAAGACAATGGTAAATCATTTCGATATAAAATTTAAACCCCAATCCCCTTAAGCTCCCAGGAAGTTGAAATCAAATTTTGAGAATTTTTAGAATTATAAAAGTATTTTTAAAAAATAATTTTTTCAAATTTTTAAGTTTTTCCAAAAAATTTCAAAAATACAAAATAAATATCAAAACAATTCGGAATGGGCCCGTATTGAACCCAGAGGTGGGCCCCCGCGAGTGGGGCCCGAAAACCCTTTTTCGGCCACCAGCCAGCGCCGGCGCAGGCCAGAATCGCCCCCAAGCGCTGGTCGCGCGCGTGAAGGACACACACTGCTGGGTTGTCTTCCCCAGCGCGCTGGGGGACTTTCCTGGCCTGATTCCGGCTTCATCCGACCTCTGTTCAGCCCCATTTTTGTTTCAAACTTCCCCCCTTGATCCCCTCTACCCATTGGTGTAAAAAGCCCCATCAACAATGGCTTGATTTGGAAACCCCCAATTCACAAGTTCTAGGGTTCTTCGCAAAATTTAAAAATTCAAACTCAAATTTCTCACGATCTATTTTATTAAAGATCAAGGGTTGTTTTTTAGACAATCACAACATAGAAGGCTTACGAATTAACATCTTTTCCCATCCTAAATTCATGCATAAACAAATTCCTATACAATTTACACATACATGAAATATATATATATGCATATATTCTTACATATATATATCTATATTCCTACATACAATTTAGCATAATAAATTCCCACGAAATTTATCCACAAGAAGTAACAAAACAAAATACAATTATATACAGATTTCAATATAAACAAAATTCTTAAACCTAGACTATGCATACGGATTCAAAGGAAAAGAGAAGAATCAAACTTGCCTCTTTGACGAATCAACTTGTTCACCCGATCGTCACTCCCTTCTCTCTTTCGTTTACTCTCTTAGTTCTGTGCGTAAAGTAACGGCAAAAACCCTAATTTCTTCAATTTTTTTCCTTTTTGTCTTAATTATTATTCTATTATTGATTTTTCTAAAACTAAATAAAATAAAAATAATAATAATAATAACAACAATGATAATATAATTATAACCCTGGCCCAACAATTTAAACATATGCTTAACCCAACCATTCCAGCCCAAATTCCTCCCTAGCCTAAACCAAAGCATTTAAAAGATTTAAATACAACAACATATAATCAATAACAATTCACATAAAATGATAAAAAATAAATAAACAGAGACACTTACATGAAATTATTGGAATTTATAAAACCTAAGCAATCCACATAAAATGATAAAATGCATATAATAGAAAAGCAACTCACTTACAATGATAATTTATAGAAATAAGGTATTTCACATGAATTAATAAAATAAAGTAATAATATAAAGAAATTGAATTTCTTTAAAATAATAGACATCTAAATTTTTCTGGGTATTACACTGGACCAAAAAGCTTAACTGTTTATCACATCCATTCTTGAAAAATCTTAAAAAATATGGTTATAAAAGAGAAGATGGATAAAAAACTCAATTGGTTAACAAATGATAATGCATAACTAAGAAAAAAAATTTGAAAAGCTTAAACAATGAAAGATGACCTAAAATCATTTCTCAAGAATAAGTATAATTCTTTAAAATGCATGATCTAAAAAGATTAAGTATGGCATAATTCTCAATATTTGATCAAAATAAATAAATAATGAGACTAATCAACAAAATTATGCGGATTCAAGAAAATTCTAAATTAGCTTATAACCCTTGAAATAAAAAGAATGGTACAATAGCTCACTGGGTTAAATATCCACTTTTATTCGCTGATTTTCTAACATGCAATCACTTATCAATTTCAAATCATATTACGGGACTTTAGTGACTTTTTTTTCTTCTGAGTTTTAGAAATTCATGAAATTGTTTTAACTGAAAGATAGGATAAAATCTTAACTTTTATAAACTTATTAATAAACTAAAGCTTAAAGATTTTATTTTAAAATTTTATACACATTTAATATATAAAAAAATCAAATCATAGTGTGAAAATTACTATTATCCCAAAACATTTTTCAAAAAATTGCAAATTGAACACTTTTTTGAAAAACTGAAAATTTAATATCATAGCCCCAAACCTAAACTTAATATTGTCCTCAATGTTGGACAAAATAACAATTAAGCACAAATAGAAGGTTGAAAGAATATCACCTTAATCAGAATGGATTGATTTGCTTTAACTTTCCATCAAACAAAATTGAAACGTTAGTAATCACATGGAAAATTTAACATTATGTACGAAAAAATGCAATTTTTTTTTTAACAAATAAATACAACTCTTACTATTTTTATTTATTTGTATAGAGTTACTCAATGATTACCAGCTAAGGCCTACTAACAACAAAGCAAAAAAGTTTTTAGGAAAGTATAGAGAATCACTTGGTCTAGTTTTATATAAATATTGTTTTTAAAAAAATGAAAATTTAATGCAAAATTACTAAATTAAAATTCATAAACACAATAATAATAATAAGAAATAAATAAAAAAAACACTTACGTGGACGAAGAGCCGGGTATGTCTCTTGGATTCCAAGAAGATCACCTGAATGAAGAACCGGCAATGTATGTCTCCGGTATGAAACTAAAAAAAAAAAGAAATACTATCGCAATTTTTTTTCCCAGTAAAGTAAATGAAAAGAGAAGTAAAGGAGATGCCAGTAAAGTAAATGAAAAGAGAAGTAAAGTAGATGAAGAAATAAAATAATAATAATAATAATGAAAAGGATAGTAAAGGATTTAATTAATTAATGAGGAAGGAATTTTTTTTTTTTTTTGTCAAAGCAGTAGGAAAACTATCCTAAAACTTTGTATTTTTCCCTTTTTTTTTAATGAAAGAGGAGAAAAAAATGTGAATTTGGACAACCTGAAAACAATGAATGACTAACCTAAATAATAAACTAAAAAAAAAAAACTATCACACCTACACAATAAACTATTCCAAAGAAAGTTTAGAAAACAAAACAGTGAACGTTTTAAAAAAAAAAAAAAAACAAAAACTAAACAGTAGGTAAAATATTCAGCCTAAAAAATAAATAAAACAATAAAAAAAAATCATTGAAACGTGCTGGATTACCCACACGTTGTTTTTTTTTTTTTTTTCAACCTAAAATAGTACAACACAAAAACAGTAGACTACCTATGGAGATGATAATAAATTCACAAAAAGCAAAACAAATAAAAGAAATCGACTCATAAATAATGAAAAAAAAAAGCTATTTTTTTAGCTTTGAATCTTTGTACTTGGAATGCTCAAATCTTGATGCGGTAATGGCTCCATTTGACGAGTATAGATTTTGATGATGTAGGTCATTGTTTATCTCTACACTGCATACAAAAATAAAACCTGTAAAAATTTTACTAAAAATTGTAAATAAGTAAGGTCAAACCACTTTCAAGTTAGATTCCAAATGAATTCAAATTCACACACTAATTTATGAGATGAAAATGAATATTTGAAAACATTTTTTTTATTTTGAAATTATAATGAAATAAATAAAACTAATACTAATAAAATAAATCTCAAGGGAAGCAAATCCACCACCACAGATTCATACAAATAAATTTTCTATTATGCTTATATGATTTTCTCTCCAATAAACAATACACTTCACAAATCCAATTACAACTTCAAAAGATGAAGCAAAATATGGCATAAGAAGCAAACTTGATTATATATGAGAAAACATTTTTTTTACTTAATATGTTGTGCCTTTGTTAGGTAGATAGAGGTAGGCATTCTTCGAATTACCATTATTCGGCAAACACGAAGAATCCTCTCTCTAATATTTGAAAATAAAAACTCAGAATAAAAGGATAAAATATTGCTCTTGGGAGAAAAAATTATACAGGAATGTAAAAGAACTTACTTATATTTCACCAGGGTGCCTTCAAGACTCCCTTGAGATTGGTGTTTACAAGAAAAGAAAATGAAGACAAGAAAATATTTCTTACTACACTTTATTTTTTTTTTGCAATTTCTAACTCCCTTTTCAACCCCCAAGACCCTCTATTTATAAAGTTAGAGGGGGAATGGTTTAGGTGGGAAAAGAAATTTTAAAATACAAAATTTAAAAAGAAAAATTCAAAATACAAAATTTGAATCTCTAAGATTTGATCTCCATATCTTCAATTTGAATTATGGACTAATGACGTGGCTATGTAAAAAATTATTTTCTAAAGTTTTGAACTTAAGACCTCTTGTAGAATAGTTTGCGCAAAATATTATCTCTTCTACAATTCTCCTTATATTTATTTTTGGCTATATATATCCTTTACAACCCCTTTTTTTTTGCTACTTTTCTTCTCATTTGGAAATCAACCCTTGTAAAACATAAAATGCAAAGAGAAGAACATTTAAATAAAATAAAAGAGTAATTAAAGATTTATTTTGGGATATAAAATAGCAAGTTTTGTGCACTTATCACTTGTAAGGTCAAAAAAATGCATGACTGAGATAACCGATTCCATTACGTCACACCGATACAAGTCTCATTTCATTACATCACGTCGATGGACATATGTGTAATATATTTGTATATGTATATATTTCGTATTCATTAAAGCAAAAGAGGCACAAAGATGAGTGTGAGAAATTTGTGAAAATTAAGAGAGATGGAGAATTCATACTAACCTTTAAAGCCTTGGAATTTTCCTCAATTTTAATTTCATTTTAAATTGAGTTTAAGCATGATTAAATTAATTATTGCACGCTTAAGGATTTTAAAGAGTTCTTTGAAGTTTTAAGAGTATAAGTGAACTTAGAAGGACTTAAATAAAATTTGGTGAAATGAAAGAGTTCCATTTTGTGAATAAATGGAAGTACAAAAGGGAAGAGGAGCAAAACTAAATAGTTGAGGGACTAACTTGCAAAGTCTTGCAAGACTCATGTGTATAAGATATGTATGGATACAAGTGAGTGGAGAAATTTGATTTCTCTTCTCTTTCTCTCCCTCTCTCTGCCAGCCCTAGCTCTCTCCCTCTCACCATTTTCCATCTTCAAGCTCATTTTTTTTATTTTGGAAGACTTAGGGCTTGATTTGGGTCTTGGACCAAAAAGTAAAGTTGGTTCTCTTCACTTCCTTTACGTGTTGATCAGAAGAAAGTTTGATTTGGGCAACCTTGAAGCTTTGAAATTTCTAGGGTTTGAATCATTAAGCTTGGAATTGAGGTAGGGGTGTGAATTCCTTCTTAGCTTTAATTTTATAGGTCTCATAGTTGTTATTTTGATGTTAAATCATGGTGTATCTATATAGGAATATACTTGTCTTTGAGATTTAAGTGTTCTTACATGTTTAAGTGAGTTTTGTGCATTAATATACTTGCTAGATGATGTATATGTGTATAAAGTGTATTGTATAAGTTCTTTATACTTAGAAGGCATATAAGTGTTGCATGTTAGTGTGTGTGCACTTAGATTTATTGAGGAAGTTGATGTTGATATTGATTATGAAGCGTATAGACTTCTATTGGAGTTAATTTCGTGCAATTGTAACCATATGAAGATTTTGGACTCCATGTGTTTAATAAAACGTCTAAAATAAGTTTTTCCTCACAAATGCATTCTCATTGAGGTTTTATGGGCTGAATGGCATTGCATTATGAAATACATGATTTGAGTTTGATGTGCATTAACTAAATGAAATTGTAATGCATTTGATGTGAATTTTGAAGGTTTCTAAGATTTTTGTGTATTTGTACACTTGTGTGGTAATTGTTGATTTTTGGGAGAATGTCGTAAGAAATAAGAAGGGCTCGGAGCCCTAGGGTGAAATGCCCAAAACTTGGCCAAGTGGATATCGTTACTATCGGGTTAGCAACTTGTAAAGCGTAAGAAGAGTATTTGGACTTCAAGGCACTTACTACAGTTTTCGATTGTCGGCTACTCCCCAAACTTAGTTAATTTTGATGTATACGTTGTGTTGAGTTTTGGTTGTGAATGAGATTCAAATTTGAGTTGTTCATGTGTGATTGATTTACATGTCTTTTCATAATTATTCAAGTTTGGTTCATAAACATGACATGGTATGCCATATAGTTTGATAAGAATGCCATATATCATTCATGTTTAACCCTGGTTATCATTGGGTTGGTCGGAGCATCTCTACTGGCCATGTTGTCGCTCACCCCTTCTCCCCAAACATTTTTATAGATAAAGCACCGGCGGTTGATGAAGTGTAGGAGTGCTAAGGCCTTGGGATTCTATTTATGAGTTTGTTTCATTTACCATGTATGCCATGTTTGGCACTTAGGGAAGAATTGTAGTTGGAACATAGAATAGGGAATGTTTGTACTATGGACCTATGTATTTTATTGTTTTGTTGATTGTCCCAATGTATTCTCTCTCTCTCTTGGATTTTGAACATGTTTATGTAATATGGACAGACGAGTCCCATTTGGTAACATATGTAAATTTTGGGCATATTTCTGTTTCAAATGATGTACTTGTGGATTCACCGTTATTTATACATGCTATGGATGTTATTGATTTATGTTGGTTCTTAAGAAAATATGTAAGTCATAAAATAGAATTTGGACTCTAAATGGACATGTTTGGAAATCAGGATTCCTACCTGGAGAATTACGATTAATCGTAACCCCTATTACGATTGATCGTACACCATGGCAAATTAAAGAATGGGATTGGCCAAAAATTTGAGGCCTACGATAGATCATATGATACATCTCTAATGGATCATAAGTTATGATGGATTGTAATTAGAAATATGTTGGATCGTAATAATCATTACGATTGATCCTATCCTCTGATACGATGAATTGTAATGACTGGTTGGGCTAGTTTAATGAGATTTGATTTGAGGCACATATGTAGCCCAATGAGGGACCCATAAGTATGAGTTATTGTGTGTGTATATATATATATATGTATGTATGCATGAATATGCTTCCGCATTGTGAGATTTACGGTTTGGCTTTTAGTTGAATTTCATTTCAATTCAATCACCCCTATTTCTCTCGCTCTTAACTGGGTGTTGGAAATCAGGATGTGACAAACCTGATTGGAAATTAGTTTTGTAATCGTGAAGAAATGTCAATGTTGTTTTGATTGTAAATCGGTGGTTTTAGTTTGTGTTGTAATAGTAAACCCTAAAGTTTCAACCCAAGGCTATATGAGTAATTTTTATGATAACGAACTATTGTAGTGTAGATATAATCACTTGAGTGTAATTATCAACATGTTTATTAGATTAACTCAAGTAATTCAAATATCAAATGAAAATTTTGAAATGGATCGAAGTTATGAGATGATGAAACCCAAAAGCTCAAAGACTGGAAGATTAAGACTAAGGGTGGTATAATCATTGTTGACCCCGATGTTTAAACCTAATGATATTTGGGTAATTTTGTAGATAATAAATCATTGTAGTGTAGTGCTAATAATTTTAATTAAGTGTGTTTAGGGTGTTTAATTTAAACTCAAGTACATCATGGATCAAAGTCATGAAGATAGATCACAGAGGTAAAAGACTTGAAGATCAAGACTAAGGGTAGTTTAGTCTTTTGGTGAGAGGTAGAATATCTTCTAAAGTTATTTTTAAATATACTATGTGTTTGAAAGTTCAATATATATAGGACATAATGGACTTTAGGACCAATGCACTTCATGCATAGTATTTCAAAGGTTTCTACACCCATAGAAGTAAGCCCTCAACTTAAATGAATCATATTATAAGGCCCTAGTCTATAGAAAGTTAAGTTAAGCCTATTTTGAACTTAAATAGATTCAAAATGATTGGATTAAGTTAGTAGATTACCTTGCTACATTCAGTTGACCAATTTTTCTTAATGTCTTCACAAAATTGAACTCACAAAGTCAGTTGATCAAATTAAGTATATCAGTTGACCAATATATTCTATTGTGTTGGCTATTCGACTAAATGTGTCCAGTGTGTTGAGGAACTTTCTGGACATTCAATTCAATTAATTACTATATAACAATTGTAGGTAGTCATATATTTCAGTCGACATGGAAACGCCATATCATCAACAATGGCCCACTTAGCTTGGTCAAACAGTCAATATGCAAGTTACATGACAACGCCACATCATCAACAATGACCCACTTAGCTTGGTCAAATGGTCAATGGGCAAGTTACGTGGCACATACCACGTCATCAAATTGAAGACTTGAATTGGGAGCAGGACTCAAGAATACCTGGGATTCAAGGAGGTACTTGATTTGGTGGCTGAAGTCCAGGGTCCGTCGAGTCAATCCTCGACCTGACTTGTAGAGAGAGAAATATCATTTTGACTCTCGTACAATTTATCTCCATTTAATTAACATTGCTTTATAATTATTTGAGAAATTTATCTCTTTTAATTATTGTGTTAATAAATCCATATGTAATGTCATAGGATGACATCACCCTTTTTCACTTGGCCTATAAAAGGATCTTATCCAAGGTCAAGAAAAGGGATGCCCAAGAACAAAAAGAGAGCTCTTATGCTCTCTCACCCATACTTTCTAAACCATCACTAAGGGAGTCAATGGTGTACTTTGCCTACTGCCATCTTCTTCTTCTTCTCTCTTAAGTTTTTCTGGACTTCCACCTCACTTAGTCCACCTCGAATCTCTGTCATGTTGCGAGTGATGCATAATTTATATTTTATATTGTATTATTTCAACCTACAATTTGGCGATTCCACTGGGGTAGTATTCTCGTATAATTCATGGGAAATGTCCTTCGTATGGACTCATAATTTCATACTAGTGATCTCATTCTAAACTTATGCTCATTACTTTTATGCATTTCTTTTATCCTGATGCACTATTAGTTCAATATAAGATTTTTTTACTCATCCTTGAAAAATTCTATCATATTATCATCTGATTTGCATCTTATACTCATATAGATTGCTAGCAATGAAAAAATATGCACAACTTCATATCTATTTCATAGAGATATATACACAAATGTATATCTATACATAATAGGACATATTTTAGTGTTTGCTAACCTTCCTGTTGACAATGTCACGTGAAGAAGACCAACAAATCAATATTTTATTTCAGACAAAATCTTTTTACTTCAAGCATACTGAAGTTATCAGATCTTTACTTTAGCTCTTTAATCATTATTTTAAACTTTTAGCGCTATCACATCTCCACTTTACATATATTTGTTGCATACATTATGCATATATGTCTTAATTTTAAGATGACCCTTGCTATAAAATCTTACAAAAGATTTGACTTTATGCTTAACAGCTGTCGTATCTCCACTTTATTTATCTTTATGAGCATCTCAAAATTGACAAAGTTGTACCACGAAATGACTTTCATCTCTTCTAATCCTACTTACATAAAGTTATCCTGACACAAACATTGTTACACAAATATATATATATATATATATATATATATATATATATATTACATAGAGACTTGTTGGAAAAACACATTGACCAACATGCAATACTCCACTAGGTGATATGTGAAAGCACCTTCAATTTTCAATTGATATGTGTATATATATATCATCACCAAGATGTTGTACCTCTCGACAACACCTTGGTTAGCCTAACTCTCACACTCGCTCATGCCAACACACTCTCGCTCATATGTCTCGGGCCATCCACTTAGCTTGCACACCCACCCCTCAAGGTCATGATGGATTGACTCCTCGAGATTAGGGGTGCACATGGTATGGTTCCTTACGATTCTTGGTATAACCAAAACCGGAACCATTCCCAATGGTTCCTTAATTTTGGAACCAGAACTGGAACCGTTGAGTTCAGATTCAATTCGGTTCAGTTCCGATTCTTTGCGATTTTGGTTCCCCAATGATTCTTTGTCAATTTTTTTTTAAAAAAAAAAATTGGCAAGATACACACTCATACTTGTGCACCCCTAGTTATAACAATAGATCAGAAGTTATTAGTATTTATTTATATATCTTATATTACATAAATATATAGAACATTAGAACTTAGAAGCTAAATATATTTATTTATATAATATATATTTTATTCTTTATATATAAATAGAACACTAGAATTTAGAAGGTATTAGTATTTATTTATATAGTATATATTTTATACTTTATATATTATATATTTATATAGAACACTAGAACTTAGAAGCTATTATTATTCATTTATATATTTTATAATATATATATATATATATATATATATATATTTCTAATGATTTCGGTTCCTTGACTTGGAACCGGAACCATAGTGAATGGTTCCTAAAATTTGAAACCGGAACCGTAGTGAATGGTTTGGTTCAACTACGGTTCTAGTTTCACCGGTTTTTTGTGCACCCTTACTTGGGATTATAATATATCAACTCCTTAAACACAAACTACCGCACTCGCTTGTGACAACACACCCCACTCGTACCTCCCACTAGTGTTGTAGTAAACTCACTGAAGTTAGCTTTTACACTTTATTTTCAAAATATCATGCAATTCATCGAGCACCATCCTACCTTTCTCGAGCTCACTTGCTCCTCAAGACAAGCATTTCTAAAATTAATTTTCTCAAAAATATTTGCTGCCAAGCATCTCGAGCCATTAGCTTATCAATAAAATTCAAAATTCTGAATTCTTACACCTTGAGGCTTCCACGCACTTCAATGCATTGAGTCTTCAATAAAATTCAAACTTATTAATTTTTTCCCTCGATGCTTCCATGCACCTCGAGCCATTGGGTCTTTAAAAAAAATGTTCAACTTGTGAATTGTTGTCTCTCGAGGCTTCCACAAATCTCGACCCATTTGGTCTTCAATAATATTCAAACTTATGAATTTTTGTCCCTCAAGGCTTCCACGCACCTCGAGCCATTAGGTATTTAAAAAAAATGTTCAACTTGTGAATGGTTGTCCCTTGAGGCTTCCCCGCACCTTGAGCCATTGGGTCTTCAATAAAATTCAAACTTGTGAAATTTTGCCCCTCGAGGCTTCCACGCACCTCAAGCCATTGATTCTTTTAAAAAAATCAACTTGTGAATTTTTGTCCATCGATGCTTCCACGCAACTCTATTCATTATGTGTTCAATAAAATTCAACTTCTTAATTTTTAGCCCTCGAGGTTTCCACGCACCTCGAGCCATTGGTTCTTTAATAAAATTTAACTTGTAAATTTTTGTCTCTCAATGCCAAGTACCTCAAGTCATTGACTCATCAATAAAATTCAAACTTCTGAATTTTTATCCCTCAAGGCTTCCATGCACCTCAAGCCATTGGGTCTTCAATAAAATTCAAACTTGTGAATTTTTGCCCCTCGAGGCTTCCAAGCACCTCGACCCATTGGGTCTTTAAAAAAATTTCAACTTGTAAATTTTTGTCCATCAAGGCTTCCACGCACTTCGATGCATTAGGTCTTTAAAGAAAAATTCAACTTATGAATTTTTGTCCCTCGATGTTACCAAGCACCTCAAGCCATTGGCTCCATTAATAAAATTCAAACTTCTGATTTTTTATCCATCGAGGCTTCCACGCACCTCAAGCCATTGGGTCTTCAATAAAATTCAAACTTGTGAATTTTTTTCCCTCGAGGCTTCCATGCACCTTGAGCCATTGGGTCTTTAAAAAAAGTTCAACGTGTGATTTTTCATCCGTAATGCTTCCACACATCTCAATTCATTACGTGTTCAATAAAATTCAACTTTTGAATTTTTAGCCCTCGAGGCTTCCACACACCTTGAACCATTGGGTCTTTAATAAAATTTAACTTGTGAATTTTCGTCCCTCGATGCTGACAAGCACCTCAAGCCATTGGTTCATCAATAAAATTCAAACTTCTAAATTTTTATCCCTCGAGTCTTCCACACACCTCAAGCCATTGGGTCTTCAATAAAATTCAAACTCGTGAGTTTTTTTGTCCCTCGAGACTTTCACGTACCTCAAGCCATTGGATTTTTAAAAAAATTTAAAACTTGTGAATTTTCATCCGTCAATGTTTCCACATACCTCGATTCATTGTGTGTTCAATAAAATTTAACTTCTGAATTTTTAGCGCTCAAGGCTTCCACGCACCTCGAGCCATTGGGTCTTTAATAAAATTAAACTTGTGAATTTTTGTTCATCTAGGCTGCCATGCACTTCGAGCCATTGGGTATTCAATAAAATTTAAACTTATGAATTGTTGCCCTTGGAGGTTTTCACACACCTCGAGCCATTGGGTTATGATTTTTTGTCCGTCAATGCTTCCACGAACCTCAATCCATTGGATCTTTAATAAAATTCGACTTGTGAATTTTTGTCCTTGAGATTACCATGCATTTCGAGCTATTGGGTCTTCAATAAAATTCAAACTTGTGAAATTTTACTCATCGACGCTTTCTTGCACTTCGATCCATTGGGTCTTCAATAAATTCAAACTTGTGAATTTTTGCCCATCAATGCTACCATGCACTTCAATCCATTGGGTCTATCAACTATAAATTTTGTCACTTGAAGCTTTACGAATCTCGAACCCATGCTTCCACGAAGATTTTCATATTGCGTCTTGACTAAATTCAACTTATAAATTTCGGTGTAGAACTCCACTTCCCATTGCATCTCGATTAAATTTTACCCCTCATAGCCACCTATATTTAAGAATGTTGCTCGAGCATGGGTCTCATAATATATATATATATATATATATATATATATATATATATATATCTGTTTGATTGATAGTAAAAAATGATATTCTTTCACAACCTTGTACACGTCGTACACTCGAATTCAGTCGAAGTCAACATTATGTTAACAACATCTCCAATACTCTAGAGTCCCCAACTTTTCTACACTCAACATTTACCTAAATGATTTTTAGAGTATCCACGATATGCCTCTCTTAGAGATGCCACACCCAAGGAGGTCCCACCTAGGGACACCTCATCGTGTAGGCTTCTTATAGAAAACTTTCACGAGATATCTCATCTCTTTGATGAGCTCTTTGCCTCCAGTCATGCACGATATCTTGTCACTAGGTTTTCCTTGGAAGCCTCCACGAGATGCCCCTTTTAGAGATACCTCATTTCTTAACATTTTCATGTAGAGTTTCCACAATATACCTCTTTTAGGGATGTCCCACCTAGGGAGGTCCCACCTAGGGATGCCTTATCGCGCAGGCTTCCTACGAAAAAATTTCACAAGATATCTCACATCTTCGACGAGCTCTTAGCCTTGAGTCCTACACAATATCTTGTCACTAAATGTTCCTTAGAAGCCTCCACAAGATGCCCCTTTCAAAACCTTGGGATGCACATTTTATAGGTGCTTTGTTCCAAAACCTTGAAACCAGCACATAAATCCCCACACCCTCGAATCAAATTCTTGGGACACCTCTCCCAAGTCACTCAAAACCCAGGAGCACCCACCCCATGTCAATTAAAATCCCAAGGCACCCTCCCAAATCAGTCAAAACCCTGGGGCACCTACCCTAGGTCATTTAAAATCCTGAGACACCATCGCAGGTCACTCAAAATCCTGGGTACGCCCATCTTATGTCAAAACGTTGGAACACCGCTCCCAAATCATACCTCAAAATGAAATCCCTAAACCTTCATACCCTCAAAAAAATTTTCTTTTACAACAAAAAATATCATTTATGCACGACTAACCTTCTACGAAGCTCACTCGCGTAAGGGGACTAATGTAGGTAGTCATATATTTCATTCAACATGGCAACACCACATCATCAACAATGGCCCACTTAGCTTGGTCAAACAGTCAACAAGCAAGTTACATGGCAACACCACATCATCAACAATGATCCACTTAGCTTGGTCAAACGGTCAATGGGCAAGTTGCGTGGCACACACCACGGCATCAAACTGAAGACTTGAAGACTTAAATTGGGAGCAGGACTTATGAATACTTGGGATTTGAGGAGGTCCTTGGTTTGGTGGCTGAAGTCCAAGGTTCGTCGAGTCAGTCCTCGACCTGATTTGTAAAGAGAGAAATACCATTTTTGACTCCTGTACAACTTATCTCCATTTTAATTAACATTTTTTTTATAATTATTTGAGAAATTTATCTCTTTTAATTATTGTGTAAATAAACCCACATGTGATGTCATAGGATGACATCACCCTCTTTCCTACTTGGCCTATAAAAAGATGTTATCTAAGTCCAATAAAAGAGAGGCCCAGTTAGGGAAAGATCCCAAGAGAAGAGCAAAAGAGAGCTCTCATTTTCTCTCACACCCATCTCATATGGAAGCCTTTTACACACTTTGAGCCCTCTGCTCTCTCAACCCCACACTTTCTTCATACCCTCACTGGGAGGAGAAACCAACTAGATTGGGAGCTCTCATGCTCTCTCACCCATAATTTCTAAACCTTTACTAAGGGAGTCAATGGTGTAGTTTGCCTACTGCCACCTTCTTTTTCTCTCTCCTTCAAGTTTGCCTGAACTTCCACCTCACTTAGTCCACCTCGGATATCTATCATGTTGCAAGTAATGCCTCATTTATATTCTATATTATGTTATTTCAAGAACTCCTACAACAATTAGTCAACCACCTAGCCAAGTTAATCAACTACATTTCAAGTCAATCAACTACTTTTTCGTATTTCAAAATCTAACGACTAGTTCAACTAACCCTTTTTGTATTAAATGCACCCAACTAGTCATAATTTTGAATATGAACATTTAATGGTATGAACTACCTTTTGAACACTTCCTTGATTATCATTGATTACATTCGTACATTTGTGCCCTATATTTGAGCTTCAACCTTGATTTTTCATTGATAACTCTTGGATTTCTTAAGTTCACACTTGTATATCCTTCTTAAAAGAGTTATTATTGTACCAAACATTCTATATCATTTTATTGTGATTGTGAGAGGGTTGTTATGACCCTTGTGAATCCTAAGTGAAGGGGATTGTGTGAGAGAGAAAGAGCGCGCTGTTATTTCCATATGAGTGGTGATTTTGCAGTTTAGTAGTGGTAGGAGTATAGTATTTGAATATTATCTCTATGAGCTATATGTGAGGAGAAATCTTGTTTCAATTTCATGTCTTATTTAGAAAAATTATATTATTTCTTTTAATAATAAAGTTTTATTAAAATGTATAATGATTTCATTTGCTCTGGTGTACTTGTGGATAATTTATACTAAATTACTCCTAAAATTCTTAAGAGGGCATCTTGAGGCATGGGTGTAGACAGGAGAGTTGAACCACATAATATTATTATGTTTGATCTTCTCTATCCCTTATCTCCTTATTATTGTTATTTGTGGTTTATTGTTTATCCTTGCTTACCTCTATTTGATCATCATTAGCATAAAGCAATAAATTGAATTAGTTTGCATTGTTGTCAAAGACCTAATTAATCCCATTTTGGGACATATATTGAGTTGTCATTGGTGAGCATTAAATTTAATTGTAAAGTTATTTTGAAGTAACTTGAATTGAAAGCTCAAACTTTGACTTAGTGGACTTTAGGACCCCAAATTAAATTAAATCATGTCATTCTAAAGATCTCTAGATTTATTGACATACGTCATGAACTTAATTGAATCATCCTATAAGGCCTTTGTTGACTTTGGGATTGGTTAATCTTATTTTAAACTCAAATGAAAGCATTTTTAATATTTAAACAAAGTTAGTTGAGTGAGTGTTGAAGTAAGTCGACTAATTTGGTGATACAAAACTTAATAATTCTTCTGTGAAAAGTCAGTCATCCAACTTGTTGAAGTCTGTTGACTAAGTTATCCCAATGTACTAGCCCAATTTGACTTATGTAAAGTCAGTCGACTGAAAATGTCCAGTGTGCTTAGGCAATTCTTGGACACATTCATTTATTCGACTAAAGATATTGATACAGTTGACTAACATTCAAAAGTCAGTCGACTAACTTTCTCGATTTCAAAATCTAACGGCTAGTTCAACTGCCCTTTCACGTATTAAATACACTAAACAACCATATTTCCAAGAGGGACTATATATACTCAGTTGTATGAACATTTGTGACTACGAACAACCATTTGAACATCATATTTAAGATAATTCATTACAATCATATACTTGTGTCTTAAATTTGGTCTTTCATTAATATACTTCACTTATAACTCTAGGAATTTGAGCAAACACTTGCATATCCATCTTTGACAGATTTTAATTATTGTACTATAACTCTTCTACTACATTCATTAATCTTGTAAGAGGGTAGGTGTAACCCTTGGTATGGAGGTGAATGATATTTTCACCTTGGAAGAGAGAGCTTGTGAATCCTCCTTGTAAAAGGTTTTGGTCTCCATCTTAAAGGACATAAATAGTGGATTTTGGAATTCTCAAGAGGGCATATTGAGGCATGAGCATAGATGGGAGTTCTGAACCACATTACATTGTTATGTTTGCATTTTCTATCTCTTTGTTACTGTTTGTGCATAATTGATTATAATTTATTTATCTTAAATTAATTATCACTTGCATAAATTAATTAATCAAATTAGTTTACATTATTTTCCGAAGGCCTAATTCATCTTCCTATCAGGTCAATTATTGAGTAACAGTCGTATTGTGGATGCTACGGTCGTCACCCATTTCTAGCGATTAGGTCGTGGGGTTGTGTGGCTGCTAGGGTTGGTTTGAGAAATCAGAGAGTGAGAAAGAGTAAGGAATGAGCTTGGGGCATATGCTCAAGTTGAATGCGAACAATTCGGTTCATTTACATCCAGTTCAAATTTTAATTTAGTTTCAAATCCAAATTTATATTAAACAACAAAAGGGTGTAATTGAAATTGAAAGTTTCAATTCCAATACCATGATGCTGAATGCACCCTTTGGCTAGATCCAAATGTAACCTTGATGGATGTTAAATAATGCATACCACTGGGGTACATGAAACATCGTATATGAGTGACTTGTAAATAATTCAGATTCGGACCGGACCAGGGCTGATTTGATTTGAATTTGATAAGGCCAGATATTCTTTGATCCAATTCGAAAAATATTTTATGAATGAATGGATATCCAATTTGTTATCAAACGGATATCCTATCCGATAATCTGATTCATTAAGGGTGTTTTTCTTTCTTTGTAAAAGTAATTAATGTCAAAAGAGATCGACAAACAATGATTAGAATAAAAAAGATAGAAAACATAATATAAATACAATATGGAAGAAAAAGAAGAAAATTATATTTTTTTACTTGTTAGTAAAGAAAAAACACTTAAGAATAAGAAAACTTAGAGAGAGGAAAGAAGAGGAGGAGAAAATAATGATAAAAATATTTTAATAATATGTAAATATGAAATATTATAGCATAAGATTATATATATTTAAAATATTATATAATATATTATGTCGGATCAAATTATCATGGGATCATATTGATGAATTATTTAGCTAACGAATTATCAGATTCAAATAATTAACGGGTTATCAAATTAAGTCTTCAATTTATATCCGAATTATCGAATCAAATCCGGATAAATATTTGATTTATTGACCCGCCTAGATAGGGGTGGTTTCTTCCATTGGATAAATATTTAATTTAAAAAAAAGAAAGTGGAGCGCTTGAGAATTTTGGTAACCGTTTATGTTTAGTATTTATTGTTTAAGTGTTTATATAAACAATGTTTATGTTACGATTTTGTTTATCCATAAACATGGGTATTGCTTGATAACGAAAAAACGTTTGGCTTATTTTAAAATTCATAAATAGAAAAACATGTTTGTTAACCTTAAACTGTTTTTTTTTATTTAAAAATTAACACATTAAACTGCATAAAAAGTCAAGTTCATGCTACAACAAATCTATACAGTAATAGTAGAGTAAGAAATATACTTAAAACGAAACCAATAAGAAGAGAGATTTGGCGGACATTCTCTTGCTCTTGAATTTTTTCTGCTACTACTTTATTTTTTTATTTCTATTTCCTTTTCAACACTGAAAATGAATGAATGAATGATATGAGTACAAAAATACCATTTTTGTTTATTTGACAAGGAGACGGTTGAGACTTCTTTATTTTTTTTCTCAATTTTTTTTAGCACAGGTACCCTTGAATAACTATTTCTTATTTTCAAGTATATTAGTAATTATTCATATTGTACCTAATATTTTTTTTCTCGAGACAATTGATGTTTTTTAATTTTGTATACACTTGATAATTCTAATATTTTTATCGTTGCATCAAACAATACTCTTTTATAATTTTTTTTTCTTTTCATTTTCTCACTTTTAGTTTCAAGTTTTAATTAAAATAATATAATCACCATTTTAGAAAAAAAGATTTTTTTTAATAAACATAAACACTAAAACATCATTTTGGTGTTTAAAATTTAAAAGTAATTAAAGTGTTATTTTAAAAGTGTTTTGACAATTTATAAACTAAACAAAAATTATTCTAAAAATTTATTTTTATAAAAAATAAATACTAAATATAAACGGTTATCGAATGAGCCAAAACCTTCAATTTAATTGACCCGCCTACACGGGCTGTTTGTTCCATTGGATAGGAGCAGTGGGTCATCCACGTGACCCGATGGAGTCGTGGAGCGCAAATTACTGAACCCAAATAAAACTCGCGGGAAAGAAATTTCAAATTCATTTCCCCGTGAAAAAGTTAAGATATCAGCAAAATAACAAACCATATTTATCCTCTCTCGTCAGAAAAGAACTCGCAAATGGTATAGCCACACGTTTCCCTCTAGAGCTTTTGTACCAATTAACTTACTTACGTGGCTTTTTCTTATTGGTCTTTACGAATTATCTCCCTCACAGTTGCTTAGCGGATCATCCAACTTATTAATATAATCCGCCGTTGGTCTGACATTTGCTCCTCTTCCCGCCATTTTCTCCCATTAACCCTTGTTCAATCTTCATTCTATTCATTCACCTATGTAAAAAATCACAAGCTCAAAACTCTTTCTCTCTCTCTCTCTCTCTATCTATATATATATATATATATATATATATATATCTTTTAAAAGAATTGGAAAGGAGGAAATGGGTATCAAAGATCTACTCAGGTTCATGAAACCCTATGTTGAGCCCATTCACATCAAGAAATATGCCGGCAAGCGCGTAAATAACCCACCCCCTTTCATTTTTTCTTCATTGGTTCTTTTTAACGTGTTTAACTTATGTACTTTGAACTAAATTTCCTCAAAGTTCCAATTTGGTGCTTCCAAAGGCAACATTAATCTTCTTCTCATTTCCGATGTTTACTCTTGATTGTATGTATTTCATATCTATTTGCAGGTCGGAATCGATGCATATTCATGGCTTCACAAAGGAGGTGAAAGTTTCATAACCAATCCCAGATTCTACATTTTTTTTTTCAATTGTTTTTCTTAGAGAGCATTTCTGTGTATATCAGAGTGGGAAAAAAACTGAAATATACGGGGAATTTTTATTTCAGCATATTCATGTAGCATGGAAATTTCTCTCAATCTAGAGGGTGATAAGAAATTTCAGTATTTGAACTACTTTATGCATCGAATCAATTTGCTTCGTCACTACAAGATCACTCCGGTGGTTGTTTTCGATGGTGGGAATATCCCATGTAAGGCCACCACTGAGCACGAACGATACAGGTAGTTGCTTTCTTCTATTAATTCAATGTTTATGAGGTTACCCATTTGGTGTTTTCTTGATATAATTGCATTTGGATTTTTGTTGGTTTAGGAAAAGAAAAACTAATCGGGATTTGGCGATGGCCAAGTTTAATGAAGGCAATGTTAATGCTGCTTCCGAGCTCTTCCAGGTACCATTAGTTTTTTCTCTTATTGGTTACTCCATTTTATTTGTGTTATTCATTGTCTGTTCTGTCTTTCTGAGATTGAATAGTTTGGAAACACTTGGGTTAGTATTATTTGCTCAAATTATAACATATAAAATGTAGCACATGCTGGGTTTCGATTATGATTCTTTTGCCCAAATCTCTATTTCTGTTCTAATTCTGAATAAAACATGTCAACTCAAATCTTCAATTGCTATGATTATCTTGGTAAACCCTACTTTTTAATGATATTTTGTGAATATACTGTCTCTGAATTGATAGGAGTCAATTGGAAAATTATGGAGCTGCCCATACCAGTTTTTAGACTATTGCTATTTTCAGATTTAGTTTATTGTATTTTATTTCATCTCCAGTTCAGTTCTACAAGAAAAAACTATCCGAACACAAATTTGGTGAATAACTGCAACTTTAGATAGTGAATCAATTTGACAACCACTCTTTTAATCTTAAAATTCCGGAGTTTTCTTTTTGAAATCAACTGTCTGACCTCATTTTTCATTTAAGTACTCTGTTTACAGTTTGAATAATCATTAATTCAATGATTTCGATCTTTGTTTCTGTTTCTAAATCATTGAAACAATTAATTGTGCATATTAACATTCTTTAAATTTCATGTAGAGGGCGGTGAGTATCACTCCATCAATGGCACATCAACTTATTCAGGTACTCAATTACCAATCTCTACAAGTTTTTTTCCAGCTTCTGACACAAAAAATTCTTTTGCCAGCTAATGTCATATGGAATCTTCTGTATTTCTGTCAAAGTTCTAGATATCTGTTGCCCAAATTTCATATTATTCCTTACATTGAATAATTCTTTTCCACCTCACATACTACAAAATCTTCTACATTTCCTTCTACATTTCTTGCCCGAATTCTATACTGTTTCTCACATTGGATAATTTCATAATCTCTCATTTAACCTTTTGATTCTGTCAAATGGTGTTTCTTCAGATTCTGAGATCAGAGAACATCGAATTTGTTGTAGCTCCATATGAGGCAGATGCACAGTTAGCCTATCTGTCCAGCCTTGAAGCAGAAAAAGGTGGAATAGTAGCAGTGATATCAGAGGATAGTGATCTACTGGCATACGGTTGCCTAGCTGTAAGAACTTCCACAAAATTTTGATATGGGCAGATGGAGGTCTATTGCTCTCCTGGTGACTTGCTTTCCTTTACTTAGTATTAAGGTTTTGTCTTGTTTTGATTCTCATTGGTTGCAACCAGATTGTCTTTAAGATGGACCGGTATGGCAATGGTGAAGAGATAGTGCTAGACAAGGTTTTTGAATCCATGGCTTGTGTTCCTTCCTTTAGAGATTTTGATAAAGAACTGTTCACAGGTGATTTTTTTGCAACACTTTAGAGATATGTATATATTTTAGAAATTCAAATATGGATAAGATTTTCGATCACAACTTCCATTGGAAAACAAAACAAATGTGAGAACAAAAACTAAAACATGATCTCAAAACTGAATGAATTTCTGCACTTTAAAAGTGAAAAGTTTTGTTTTGATTTACTGAAAAAAAAGGTCTTGTTAATTTCCGAAAAAAAAAAGGTCTTCTTTGTCCATATGACTAAAAGGGGATAAAACAATTTCTGTCCAAGATCAAGCAATAATTTATTTTTATTCAGAGTAAAATAAAAATGTCTAAAACATCGCCCTTATTCCTTTCTCTTTTAGGTGGTTAAAATCTCAGTTGTTCTTTTGTCATTTGTATGAACTAATTTGATACAGTAACATAATTACACTGGCATTTTCACAGGCATGTGTGTCCTAGCTGGTTGCGATTTCCTTCCATCTGTTCCTGGAATTGGGATTGCAAAGGCTTATTCTCTGGTTTCCAAGTATCGGAACTTGGACCGTGTAAGTATATTTTTGCTTGTTAAGGATGTGGATTGTTTTCAAGATAATTTTAGTGACTGAAGATATGCTAAAGAGAAATACAGATAGAAAATTCATGCTTCGGTTTGAAATGCTCTTATTTCTACACATGTTCATCTCATGTTGTAGTTTGTATGAAATGAACTCAGGAGGTATAGAGCATTATCATTACATAGTGCGAATGTTCTTGGATTTTTCTGGCTAGTGTGTTAAAACTTTCATGATTGACATACTCCCTAAATTGGAATTACTACACAAATTTTGACATTAAAAGTTTATAAATTTCCATATAAAGGCATATGTAAAAATAACTTCAAACATTTTTTTTAGTCACAAGTCAAGAATATAGTGAACTTGATTGACTTTATTTAATAAGGAACAGGTAATGGTTTCCATTACATACCCTCCAATCATCTTGTTTATGGAATCAAATGACAAGAGAAAGATGAGTGTTCTATCAGGAAATGGCTTCCAGTGAAGCAATCAATATATGATTATAAACTTGCCAAAATAATGCATTTGGACATTTACCTCTTATGCTCCCAAAAGATAAACTCAAGTGTCCCCCTATCAACTCATAAGACAAGCCCCATTACAATGTCAATGGCACAACATCATTCATTTGTGACAAAAATGAGTAAATCATATTTGATCAAAGTTGTGAAAAAAGATCTCTGAAATTTAGTTGTTGTCAATTGTTCTCTTTTTTATTCATTTTCCCTGCCCTTGTCATGCCATGTGTGAAATCATAAATAGAATATATTTATTTGACAGTTTTAAACGACCACAAATAACCTCTTCCCAATAATTTGGTGCCAGTCAACTCATATTATCTTTGGTATTCCCCTTCTCCTAACATTACTCTCGATGTGGTGTTGCTCTTCTTTAATGGTACAATTATTGGTATTTGATATGCATGGTCAAACCATCTAAGTCGATTTTCTTTCAATTATGTGCAATTCGTTTGATGTCCAATTGGTAATATTTCAATCATTTTACAAATGTTATTTATTTCTAATTTTATTATCTCTTGTCTTATCACACATCTATTTATTGAATTTTGGTCACTCATTTTATAAACATGTTTGTTACTCGCCTATTATTCCATTCTATTAAGTGTAGGAAGTCTAATATGGCTACAAATAATTAACCTTTCACGTTTTAGAGGTACACATTGACCACACAATATGCCAAAAGAACTCCATTTTTTTTTCCCTAAATGAGATTGTATTCAAAGATGAAACGATAAAGTACATAATTAAAGTGGGAGCATACCCCCACTACACATCACTTTGGAAATGAAATATGCCCATTTCCAATAAGAAAAAATGAAAGCAACCAAGCAAAGCACTATCCACCAACTATATAGCATTCCAATCTGCTAGAGAACTCCTCTATTTAATAGACCATATTTTAATTTTATAACATTGCATAAATCTCTAATCACTCCCTCTTTGTGAATAGTGGAGCTTAGGTAACAATTTGTTCACTTTTTGGTATCTTTTGACATTGCCACCTGTATTTCTAGTTTTACTTTTAAATGTTCTGTTTTGGTCCTCCTTATCATAATACTTCTGATTATTAAGTTTCTAATAAAATCTCTGATTTAGCAATTATTCCTACTTAAGTTTCATCAATTAAACAATACTAGCAGCAAATAATATGAACAATTGAACTTCAACCTGGACGTCTTTCATCAATTCATTCATAACTAAGATAATGGACAGGTGCTATATGAACCTACAATAATTGGAAATACACTTTTTTAGGAGACAAGAATAATAGCTATTAAATTTATTTAAGATACAACTATTCTACATATAATTACTACGTATGTGCTTCAAGGAGCATTAGATGAAATTGCAAAAAAAATATATTGGGATTTGATGGATGAAGTGATGCAATCCATACCTAACCATGACATCATGTTCGGAAGGGGCAATTTTAATGGGAGAGTTCGTGGAAGATGCAATTTTGGAAAGCAGAGTCAGATGGAGTAAAATTTGCAAATGCATAAGATTTGGTTATGAGTTATGACATTTTTTAAAAAAAAAAGGACATTAATTAACATTTACAAGTGGAAGAAATAAAACACAAATTGAATTTTATTTATATAAAAGAATAAATATAAAACTACCTTGCAAGAATAAATAGTTTGTGAGGCTTTTGCCAGGAATTACCTTGCAATCCTTGCAAGTGACCAATAGTGTCAAGGAAAACAACACTATTATTAAACAAGAAACGACTTGTGCAACCTGTTTAATAAACGGGTCAAGACCTAACATGACCTGACAACACACATTTAATTAAAATTCTATACTATTAAGGTCATTTCAAACACGAGAATGACATGTTTTGTTAAACGGGTCTAATTGGGTTCAAACATGAAGACAACATGTTTAATTAGCTTGTTAATTTGGGTTAACATAGTTACGATCCGAACACAATTAAGCCAAACCGAAACTCACTTATCTTGTGTTGTGTTCGAGTCGTTTAACATGTTGTGTTAGGTATTGCCACCTCTAGTGTAAGAGTAAGCAAAAAGATCTACATATGGTCTTTATAGAGAAGTCTGCATATGATAGGGTGTTGAGATTTGAGAGACAATTTGGTGGGCTTTACAGAGAAAACAAATTCCTATAAAATGATAAATTATTCAAGATTTGTATGTAAATATAGAAACTAGAGTTCGCACTAGAAGTGGTTAGACTAGTGATTTTTCTAGAAATGTGGTATTGCACCATAGGAATGCACTAAGTCCATATTTATTCATATTAATATTAGATGAAATTACAGAAAGGCTTGTAAGGAGACATTTCATGGTGCATGTTGTTTGCTGATGACAATGATGTTATTAGACAATCTAAATAAAATTTAGCAATAAAAATATTAAGGTAGAGAAATGCGTTAGAATAAAAGGGTTTAAAAATTATTAGACTAAAACTGAATACATGGAATGTAAATTTAGTAAGGAGTCTGATATTTAATAATATAATGATTATGCTTTAAGATCAAAATACTATACAAAGTGATTTTTTTATATTTAGGATCAATAATACAAAAGGATGGTGAGATAGATGGTGATATAATTAATAGAATAAGAGTAGATTGGACTAGTAGGATTTTATGCTTTAGAAGAGTAACACATAAATTAAAAGAAAATTTTCATCGAACAATTACTAGAATGATTATTTTATATGGTTCAGGGTGGTGGGCTTTAAAAAAGAAACAGTTACAACAAATTTATATAGCGAAAATGAGGATGTTAAGGTAGATGATAGGGATGACTAGAAGAGATAGGGTTACTAATCAAAACGTGAAGGAGAAATTAGGAACAATGCCTATTAGTGACAAGAGAAAATAGACTTAGTTGGTATAGACATATCTAAAGAAGATCTATAGATCATCAGGTTAGTAGTGGGAGATTAATTTGCATAGAAGGTAGGAGGCAACCGAAGTAAACATATGATGAGATCATTAGAAATGATTTAAAAAGTAAAATATTATAGGAGAGATGACTTGTAATAGAAAAGAATGAAAAAAGGAGAATTTATATGGTCGACCCCATTTATATGGGATTAGGGTAGAGATGATGATGATGTTGAAAAACATTAAATATCCCCTTTATCTTTTGAATATAGGTGCTAAAATAATTTATACCACTCATTGAGCATTTTCTTTTTTGCTATAATCTAATTGAATAATTTTGTTAGCCAAGGCATGTTATTATTACTTAAACACTTTCAAGTCTCAATAGGATGCCTTATGGTCTTGAAGCCCTTCTACCTTTTATCTTCATTAATGCATTTTTTTATCTCATACACCCTGTGATGGAGAACGGGACATGGCCTAAGAGCTTGAAGTGCACGTGTTTTGCCTCTACGTTTGGAGATGGGACAAGGATAGATAATTAGGGTTAATTTTCATTATTATTATTATTATTATTTTATTAATGTCCTAATTAATTTTCATTCATTATTATTATTTTAGTAATGTTTTAATTTTAGAATTTTTAGTAATTTAGTATTTTAGGGTTTTATTTTTAGTAGTAGAATTTTATTAGGATTCTATTTTGAAGTTTATATATATGTAGGTTGATACATTGAGAAGGAACCTTTTGATAATTATTGAATATTGTATTGAGTGTTTAGATACATTTCTTCCCCCTATTTTTTCTTCTCTTCTCTCGTTCTCTCTCTCATTCTATATCAATTTTGATATTGAAGCAGCCCTACTCGTCCTGCATCACCCTAATACTCCAAAAAAATTAGTTCCTCTAATCTCCCTAAAGTTATCAAATTCCTCTAGACCCAATTTTCCTTTATGATTTTTTTCCTTTGAATAACTTTTCCACCATTCTTTGATTTCATCATCTTTCACCAACTCCATTTGATCTTCACTTTTGATGCACAAGATGTGATTGAAATCTCTAGTTTTGATTCTCTTAATTTAGGAATTCTCTAAATATTGTTTTTCCCGTCATTTGTACATAATTTATAATAAAGATTGTCATATACTTGTCATATCTTACTACTTTTCTAACTCTTTTTTGTTCTTTTAGAAGTATCTTTTTCTTTCTATTCTTTTTTTTGTAAATTTTTTTTATAACACTTTTTTTTTATGATTTATGCTATATTCGGGAGATCCTCATTCCACCACCACTCCCTTTTTTGCCAAGTTTCTGAGCACTATATGCATATAGCTTATTTATTGTTATTTTCCTTGATTTACCAAAGAGTGTTTTGGTGCTGCAAAGTGTTTAAGGGCTTTGGTATCTGCACTGAAGTTGGAATATTTAAGGGCAACTAGCCTATTTAGACTAAGCAGCCACTAGCAGTGCCACAAAAAGCAACTTAGGCACCTAGGCGTTGCCTGGGTGTCAGATAGGTGATATTTTGTTGCCACTTTCTCATATTTTGTTCTTAATGAAATGAAACTAGGTGATATTTTGTCTCCATTTTCTCATAATTGGTTCTTAATGAAATGAAACAAGGTCAAGACATTAGGTACGACAATAATATTCTCAGTTAAACAAAAAAATGAAGTCAAGATTACTGCTGAATTAATTTGGAGCTGCTGCCGTAATGCTATTTATTTAAGGAAGAACATTGATGTGATTTGATGAAAACTGCAGCCATACATGGACTCTTCAAAAGTAGATGAAGTATCTGTGTCGGACAGAACAATCAGACATGAGTATGGGATATGTGTTAGACACTTTTGGTTGGACATGAATCTAAAATGCATGTTCAATAAAGGGTTGAAAAAGGACTAGCCCAGTGCACGAGACTTCTACCATTGCGGGGTGGGGTGTGGGGAGGGTTTGATGTATGCAACCTTACCTCTACATACAGAGAGGCTGTTTCTGTTTCGAACCGGTAACCTAATGTTCAATAATTTAATTTTATTATATTATTATATTAAAATGAGTGAAATATCTATAATGAACACTATGTGACATAAATGCGTTAGTGCCGTCTATCCCGTCTATTTTCTAGATTTTGAAACTCGCCTCTATCTCATGAAAGGGCTTATGCACTCCACAAGAGACAAGAAAATGAGTAAGAAGTGTAGAACAATTAGCTCATATAGACCACCATTGTATAACCATTCATCAATGGATGGCGCTTCCCATATCAGGTAAAAGTGCAAGGCAAAGGCCTTCATTGATTCAATAAAGAAAGGTTCTCTTTTCCTTTCTTTTTCGCTAGGAAACCATGTAACATAGTCCTGGCAGACTAGATATACAATTGAATAACTGAGTTTTTTATTGCATAAATATTGTATCCGATTTAAACAGAATCTTCCATGATTTTTACTTCATCTAGGATGTGTAAATCTTGCAACCAACACTGTCCTGCGAAGCCCTTGAAACTGTTGAAGGATTTACTGATCTCATCAGGTACGGTCTGGTTTATTTATCAGATTCTAAAATGGATATGGAAGATGGTTAGCTTGGATTTGGTCAACTTTGAGTTCTCTTTTTGGAGAAGTAAATAAATGAGAAAAACTCTTCAAATACTGAATGTCCGCAACTCCGGAAGAGATGAACAGAGCTAAAAAATTGTGAAATATGCAAACTATGAAATGATTTTATACTGTTGCAAAGAATGTACACAGCTGCTTGTATCATAGTACATCTAAGTGGGAGTAAGAAAACATAGTACACAGCTACTCATATCAAGTACACAGCTTGGTTTTGGTTATGTTTTGATAATGAAATGCGAGTCGTTGTTTAAAGATTTTGGTGAGAATAAAATTATAATTTGACAGCAATGTAGCATAAAGTGAATCTGCTTTCTCCCAAGACGCTTATCTCGCATTTCATGCCTTTTATTAGAAATGTTTGTTACTGCTGTTATTTTCAACCATGTATCATTTGGTTGTATGGCTTCAAAGGTTCAGTGATCTATATTGTCATGGCCTCATTATAAAGAACTCCAAATGTCAATCATACATTTTCAGGTCCTATCCATTTTAAAGTTTCAGAAGGGCAATCAAATGCCTGAAGATTACTCAAAATCCTTCCGAGAAGCGCTTGCAGTCTTCCAGCATGCCCGAATGTATGTACACAGTAGATATATTCCATTTCACTAACCTGTTACCTATTTCTTGTTATCATTTTGCATTTTACTAGTGGCTTTGATTCTTAAATTCTATACAGATACGATGCTGACTCTAAGCGACTCAAGCACATAAAACCTCTTCCAGAAAAGCTTTTGCAATTTCTAGATAAAGAGCTTGATTTCCTGGGGCCGTATCCTCTCGTTTTATTTGTTTTGTACTATTTTTTTGCCAAGTTTTAATGTTCATTTTAAAGTTCTGCATCTAGGAAAACTCTATACTAGTTTTTCATGCCACACTATAACATATATGCATGTTTTGGTGCCCAGACTCCATCTCTGGCTACCTCCAATTCATTTATTTATTCTTTCTTTTTGTCTTTCCTTTAGTATATACCTCTTTTTTTCTCTGGCATTTATTTTTTCTGAACAAGACACCAACATTTGTTTTTAAAACTCCTTCCCCTATACTTCAATAGATTCTAAGATGGACAATATATGATATTTGATTACCCTAAACAATTCAGGCAATAATTTTCCACCCTCACGAAGATGTAGATTTGTTCTTCTTGACTCCATTTAGAGAAATTCCTCCCTCAATTGCAGCTGCAATTGCTGAAGGTAACTTGGACCCAAGTACAATGGAGGCCTTTGATCACTTCCCCAGTTCTGAAATTCATCTAAAACCTACCGCTGTCGTCCAAACTTCTGATCAATTCCTGAGAAAAGAGGCCATAGTTGTTTCTACACAAAAAAGCTCCTTCACTGTAATTTCCACTGATAAAGCCAGAGAAGAAAAAATTAAAGGTAAGCTTTTTAAACTTGCATAATACCTAGTTAATTGTTATATTCTTGTTTCTGAGTGCAAAAGTTCAGAAAATTTAATAATTTATATGCATATATGTTTATGTATACAGTACAGATAAAAGGGTCATGCACTAAAACATATTTTACTTGCTTTTATATTGGTATGTTTCTCTGGTGACTTGTCAGGGATGGAGCAGAAACCCATTGTGGAGGAAATGAAGTTGATGACTAATGAAGCTGTTGAGCTTGAGAGATTAGTCTTCCCTTCAAACATTGAAGCCACAGAAGAAAATGAAACAGTTGCTGTTAAAATTTCTTTAAAGGTTCCTGATAACAATCCGTTCAGAAAAAGAAAAGCCGATAAAGTCCATTTGGATCAGTTGGAGAGTGTTACTGAACAAGTCTCAGTGGTGACTGAGGTTGACAACATAGAGATTTTGTGCATGACTCCAGAATCACAGGAGAGCGTGGATTCTAAGCCTATCAAGAGGGGTGGTGGTGGCCGCAAGAAGAGGCAAAGAAATGACAAGTTGAGAAGCAATTGCCAGAATTCAGAAAATAAGAACAGTATTTTAAATTTCTTTTCTCGAGTGTAGTCTTTCATTCTCTTGATTATATATAAATTGTCTTCCTGAAAGTGTCATTTTTCATTCTCTTGATTATAAATTATTCACCTTATTTTAGGATTCTTGGTTTGTGGAGGCAAGTATTGTTGTTGTATATAAGAGTTTACAGAATCAAGAGTCAAAAGCAAAGCCATACATATATATATATATATATAGACACACACACAATAGGAGCTGGAACCTCCTCGTTGCTTTTGTTATGATAGGATTAGATCATATTGTTATATTTGATAAGAGTGATCCAACTAAAAGTAATTTACTACTTTTCGGATTTATCTTTTAATATATTATAATAAGACACGGGTATAATCGTATCATAATACAAGCCTAAGAGATTTGTTGGTGTAATGATATCATAACCTAAAGAGGTTTTTCTGTTGCTCACAAGGAGATGAGCATTCTTTCTTTTATGAAACTAATAGGGTAAATATCCTTTCCCTTACTTGCATGTTTGTCGACATAACACATACTTAAAGAGGGTGTAATCAATTAGGATTTTAAAGAATTTTGAAAGATATTTTTTAAGTGATAGATTTATGTGAATTCAAGTATTTTTATACACTTTTGTTACAAACTTTCATTGATTTGTATAGACTTCTATCAGACATTTTGATGAATTTTTGTAGACTTGTATTGATTTCTTCAACTTATTTTATTCATTTTTCTTCTTGAATTATATTTTTGCGTACAAGTAAATCAATGGCTCAAGGAGTAGTTATAATGCAAAATGGATAATATATCATCTAATATATTGTCTAAAAATTACTATGTAGTGCAAATATCTCAGAAAAGAGCGGAGATAATAAAATAACTCACTTGATGAACACAAATTGCATATTAATCCCTTCTCAGATTTCAATCACACATTACGAAAAAGGGAGAAAAAAAGTACAGACTTTACTTATAGAATCTAGGTTAAATCATTACATAGATAATCGGAGAACCTTGAACCTATGTTATATTGGATTATTAATTGGACTTCATGATCAATCTATGTGGCTTAAGGAATTGATTCTTAACAAATAGTGTAGAGAAATTAATCTCTCCCATATTACGAGAGATTGATCAACTTGCCTAAAAATTTCAGTTTTACAAGTTTTCTTAATCCAATAGAAAGGGGGAGAATCTGAGAAGAGATAAGAGAAAAACCAAGAGAGAAAAAAAGAGTGTAAATTGAGATGGAGAAAAGCTGTTCGTATTTTGCAAAAAAAAAGTCTACCAAAATCTATGGGGGAAAGGTTGGATTTGTTGTGGACTTCGGTATTTATACATTCCACTCCCAAATCCACCAAAATCAACCAATTAATGAAATCCTTCAAAATCTATGACTTTTTGAATAAGCCTAAAATTTTGTAGACTTTTTAAAAATCTTAATTGAATACAGCTAGATTTGTATTGACTCTTTAAAAGTTTATAAAAGTTTGGATTAAATACGCCCCGTAGACATTAAAAAATTACATGATGGACCCAAAATATAATTTGGACTTATCTTCAGTTTAGCCCACTTTGAAGTGTGGCCCAATGAGTGAGATAATTCAAAGTCTAGAACCATCACAAATAAATGGATCATGGGCTGATCCAAATTATCTAAAAAGTCCAAGTCCACTGAAAAATGGGGCAAAGGATAATTGATATATATGTATAAACATTTATCCTCAAAGATAATTATATATACATATATATATATATATATATATTAATTGGATAATTATCATTATCAAGGGTATAATAAGTTACTGTAGTAACCCTTGTGGACGGGTGTGAGTGGGCGGGTGCATAGACAGACACTGGGCTGAGCTACCACACTGACAGGGTGAAGGGTGCTCAATCCCACATCGCCTGGGTGTGGAAAAGGGGATGTGCTTATATGTAGTATGTTCTCTTCAAATGGTATGAGGCCTTTTGGGGTAAACCCAAGAGCAAAACCGTGCGGGCTCAGGCCCAAAGCGGACAATATCATACCATGTGTTGGAGCGGGGTATTACAATTGGTATCAGAGCCTGAACCCAGCCGGAAGTAAGTGTGTCGACGAGGGCGTCGGGCCTCGTAGGGGGGTGGATTGTAGTAACCCTTGTGGACGGGTGTGAGTGGGCGGGTGCATAGACAGACACTGGACTGAGCTACCACACTGACAGGGTGCAGGGTGCTCAATCCCACATCGCCTGGGTGTGGAAAAGGGGATGTGCTTATATGTAGTATGTTCTCTTCAAATGGTATGAGGCCTTTTGGGGTAAACCCAA
The DNA here is from genome assembly GCA_026545225.1 of Cornus controversa. Classification (NCBI taxonomy): domain Eukaryota; kingdom Viridiplantae; phylum Streptophyta; class Magnoliopsida; order Cornales; family Cornaceae; genus Cornus; species Cornus controversa. Next base: position 45,448,720 of record CM048845.1, read on the forward strand.
GAGCAAAACCGTGCGGGCTATGGCCCAAAGCGGACAATATCATACCATGTGTTGGAGCGGGGTATTACAGTTGGTATCAGAGCCTGAACCCAGCCGGAAGTAAGTGTGCCGACGAGGGCGTCGGGCCTCGTAGGGGGGTGGATTGTAGTAACCCTTGTGGACGGGTGTGAGTGGGCGGGTGCATAGACAGACACTGGGCTGAGCTACCACACTGACAGGGTGCAGGGTGCTCAATCCCACATCGCCTGGGTGTGGAAAAGGGGATGTGCTTATATGTAGTATGTTCTCTTCAAATGGTATGAGGCCTTTTGGGGTAAACCCAAGAGCAAAATCGTGCGGGCTCAGGCCCAAAGCGGACAATATCATACCATGTGTTGGAGCGGGGTATTATTGTAGTAACCCTTGTGGACGGGTGTGAGTGGGCGGGTGCAAAGACAGACACTGGGCTGAGCTACCACACTGACAGGGTACAGGGTGCTCAATCCCACATCGCCTGGGTGTGGAAAAGGGGATGTGCTTATATGTAGTATGTTCTCTTCAAATGGTATGAGGCCTTTTGGGGTAAACCCAAGAGCAAAACCGTGCGGGCTCAGGCCCAAAGCGGACAATATCATACCATGTGTTGGAGCGGGGTATTATTGTAGTAACCCTTGTGGACGGGTGTGAGTGGGCGGGTGCAAAGACAGACACTGGGCTGAGCTACCACACTGACAGGGTACAGGGTGCTCAATCCCACATCGCCTGGGTGTGGAAAAGGGGATGTGCTTATATGTAGTATGTTCTCTTCAAATGGTATGAGGCCTTTTGGGTTAAACCCAAGAGCAAAACCGTGCGGGCTCAGGCCCAAAGCGGACAATATCATACCATGTGTTGGAGCGGGGTATTACAATTGGTATCAGAGCCTGAACCCAGCCGGAAGTAAGTGTGCCGACGAGGGCGTCGGGTCTCGTAGGGGGGTGGATTGTAGTAACCCTTGTGGACGGGTGTGAGTGGGCGGGTGCGAAGACAGACACTGGGCTGAGCTACCACACTGACAGGGTGCAAGGTACTCAATCCCACATCGCCTGGGTGTGGAAAGGGGGATGTGCTTATATGGAGTATGTTCTCTTCAAATGGTATGAGACCTTTTGGAGTAAAACCCAAGAGCAAAACCGTGCGGGCTCAGGCCCAAAGCGGACAATATCATACCATGTGTTGGAGCGGGGTATTACAATTGGTATCAGAGCCTGAACCCAGCCGGAAGTAAGTGTGTCGACGAGGGCGTCGGGCCTCGTAGGGGGGTGGATTGTAGTAACCCTTGTAGACGGGTGTGAGTGGGCGGGTGCATAGACAGACACTGGGCTGAGCTACCACATTGACAGGGTACAAGGTGCTCAATCCCACATCGCTTGGGTGTGGAAAAGGAGATGTGCTTATATGTAGTATGTTCTCATGAAATGGTATGAGGCCTTTTGGGGTAAACCCAAGAGCAAAACCGTGCGGGCTATGGCCCAAAGCGGACAATATCATACCATGTGTTGGAGCGAGGTATTACAGTATTGTAGTAACCCTTGTGGACGGGTGTGAGTGGGCGGGTGCATAGACAGACACTGGGCTGAGCTACCACACTGACAGGGTGCAGGGTGCTCAATCCCACATCGCCTGGGTGTGGAAAAGGGGATGTGCTTATATGTAGTATGTTCTCTTCAAATGGTATGACGCCTTTTGGGGTAAACCCAAGAGCAAAACTGTGCAGGCTCAGGCCCAAAGCGGACAATATCATACCATGTGTTGGAGCGGGGTATTACAATTGGTATCAGAGCCTGAACCCAGCCGGAAGTAAGTGTGCCGGCGAGGGCGTCGGGCCTCGTAGGGGGGTGGATTGTAGTAACCCTTGTGGACGGGTGTGAGTGGGCGGGTGCATAGACAGACACTGGGCTGAGCTACCACATTGATAGGGTACAAGGTGCTCACTGGAAAAGGAGATGTGCTTATATGTAGTATGTTCTCTTCAAATGGTATGAGGCCTTTTGGGGTAAATCCAAGAGCAAAACCGTGCGGGCTATGGCCCAAAGCGGACAATATCATACCATGTGTTGGAGCGGGGTATTACAGTTACTAGTTTGCCCTTTCAAGAAGTCTATAAACAGAGCAAAAGGTGAATGGAAAGGGGGAACGAGAAGATTCTCAGAGAAAGCTGATGCTGTGTGCGGTGAACTTTCGCAATTTATAATTTACCTCTCGCAATAGAATAAATCCTTGAAGGATAGGGTTCTAAGTTGAGGGTGTCGATCCCACAGAGACTACGTAGGAATAATTCGCTAAAGGTTGAAGGTTGGTTCTCGTTTAAATCACAACCGAGTGTTGATTGTTGTCTTACTCTACTTTGAAAGCATAAAAGATAATTAAAATACGAAGTTGAGAGAAGAGTAAAGGACTAGGGTTGAGACTTCACCACTAGCCTTGTAGTATGCCACACTTATAATAAATTGGGAGAATCATGCAATTGTGTACTAAGTGGTGCAAATTGCTTGTGGCTTACAATGCTACCGTGAAAAGGATACATGCACCTTAAAATACTATAATCCATCTTCGATACGTGCAAATTTCCTACCTACCTAAATACCTAATTAACTAAGTGCAACTAGTTTACCATCTCTTAGCATGGACTATGCAAATCTAGCTATGCATGTTATAGTGAAAACTAGTCTCAAGCCATCACTTGTAGTCCTCATGAAACTTATAAGTGTTTGAATATTATGTGGAAAAAGTAAGCATTCTAAGATAAGAAAGACAAATTACACATACGAACATGAAGAATTTGTAAACTTATATTGATATAAGGCTCAAGGCAAGAGACATATACACAAAAATACAAAAAAAATCCCAATTAATTAAAGTTAGAACATATTTACAAGACTAGGGTTTGTCAAAACCCTAGAGAAGGATTAGTTGATCATGGTGGGCTAGAAGCACTTCATAGACAGAGATGATCCCATGCTTAAAATGGTATTCAAGGCTTTACAAAGCCCTCTTTGAAGCTTTCCCTCTTTAGAACTTCACTTTCTCTCTCTAGAATTTTATATATGCTCTCTTTTTTACAAGAATTATGATATATCTATCTATTACATATTTCCTAGCTATATATTTGATTTGAGGCTCAAAATATCACAGAAATTCCATTCAAGGCTTTATCCAAGTAAAATTGGACAAGTGGCAAGTGAAGAAAATATCTGTAGAAAAATATCTTCTACAGGATTGGGCGATGCAAATTGCAAATTTTTATAAATACGTATATTTACATGTATATGAATTTGTCTTTTGAGGGAAAAGAGGAATCATGATTGATCTTCTCTATTGAATTCTCAGTTATTGGCTGTGCGACGTTAGAGATGACGGTGACAAAGAGGTTGTTATGGCGGTGGTTGGGTAGTTCTGAGCTTCACAATGATCGTTGGCTTGGGGCTCAACAATAGGTCTCTACGATGGAGATCGACGGAGATGGGTTGCAAGCACGAAAGGCTAATGGCAAAGAGTGTTCTTGCGGCAAGGGTTTGGGCTTTGTGATTGGGTTTGCGAGATTGGGTTTATAGATCGAACTGAATTTTTTGATGTTCTTGTTATATCATATATATATATATATATTAACGGTGGGGAGGAAAGATTTAGGATTCTATAATATAAGTATATATGTATATATGAAGGTGTGTATATACTATTACTTAGTTATTATAATGTGTAATAATTAATAAGTGTTCAAAATATGTGATTAGTTTTAATAATTTATTTTTTGCCAATATACTAATTTATAAATAAATTATATATATAAAGTTAATGAATATAGTATATATGAAGCTATATATTTTTTAATTTTAAACTATGTTCTTAATTGATAAATTTTATTATGTATGATTACATAATTTGATTTTAATATTAATTAATGTATTTAGTAAAATTATATATATAAAGTTATTGAATATAGTATATATGAAGTTATATATTTTTTAATTTTAAATTATGTTTTTAATTGATAAATTTTATTATGTATGATTATATAATTTGATTTTAATATTAATTAATGTATTTAGTATTAATTAAAAATATTAAGGTATTTAGTATTTTTTTGAGGATTATATAATTTTTATTGTTAAATATTAATTACAGACAAATGAATTAAAATTTAAAAATAGACGGTTAATTAGTCAATACATGAAAGCCGCAAATCTAGCTAGAATGATAAGTACAATCTTTAAAAAACTCTGGACAATTGATTTAGTCCTAATGTCATTTTTCATTTTAATTAAAAAAACATATAATATGTACAACTATGTGAAATAAATTGCACGAAAGCCATACAATACATGCATACACATTCACACTCAGAAGGAAAAAAAAAAACAGAAAAAACAAAAAACGTTCGATAATATTGTTATGGAACTTTTTAAAACTTCAATAAGTTATTTTTATTTCATTTGACTTCGTATTTAATTTGGTAATGGTTGGCCTAGTAATCGCGATTCGCGAGCCACGTTACATAATCTCGTGCCTATAAAGTAGGTCATGACGTTAGGCATGAACTTGTATAAAAGTTAGGTCTCCCAGAGTGCGGTGTGAAAAAAGTGTTCGTTCTTTTTGCTACTATAATTACTTCTATTACATTTTACATCTTCTACATTTATATGTATTATGGGCAATTCGACACAAGGCGGGTGCAACTTCGTTTTCTTCGGACGTGCCTGGAGAAGTCCACTGGTGGATTAGGGTTGTATCTATGTTTTTATACATTGGTGTATTTGAGGTGATAAAAGTTATTCCTTTTTCCTTTCTTATGGAATACTATTTTATTAACTGTTATTGATATTTGCCTCCCTATCCAGGTGTTGAAAATGACACGTGAAGGCGTTGATGCTATAAAGAAAATACAAATAAAACAAATATAAGGAGGCATGTATATGGACCAACAGTCCTTGAATTTCTAGGAGCGTAGTCCTAGATATGTCGAGGGGGATGGGCCTAAGCCCATAAGAGAGTCATCTACGGAGGTAACCCGTCCTTTGTGATTGGAGATCCCATGAAGAAGGTTCAACGGGTAGAAACAATCCGTACTGCATGACTCTTATATAGCACTTTTTATTAGGAAGTTTCTCACAAAGATTCTCTCCTACCAATCCTTATGGCATAGTGCTGTGTTATGTGACATTAGGAAGGGCATTGCCCTGAATGAATCCAAGGCAAGAATACTCTCGCAGGGTATAGGTCACATATATTGTAACGACCTGAAATTTTTTTCGAATTATGATTAAAAGTTAAGTGAATTTTTAAGCATGATTAATTGTTTAATGACATGCTTAGTGGACTTAAATGATCTTTTTGCGTTTTCGATTACGGGTATGGGACCGGAATGAGTTCGGGTAACCGAAAGAAATAACTACAAACTCTAGAGAGTGGTGTGGGGGTATGGATGACGTTTTAAGGGTATAAGTGAAGTTATGAAAAATGAGGAAAGGCTAGTTTGCGAATAAGTGCAAATGGGCCATAACAAGGAGCAAATAAGGAAAAATGGAGGGTTTAGTTGCAAAGGGGCAAATATATATGTTATATAGATATATATATGGAAAAAGAGGGGGGGGGGAAATAAGATTTTTTCATCTCTCTCTCTCTCTAGATTCGGTTCTCACTCTCTCTCTCTACAAAGTTCATCTTCTCTCATTCTCTCTAAGTTTTGAGGGCCTAAAAGTGAGATTTGAGGGTAAAGCCAAGAATTAAAGTTGTTCTCCTCACTCTCCTCTTCGATTTGATAGGTGGAAAGTTGCCGTTGGAGGAGTTTGAAGCTTGGTAAAATTTGGGTCTTCCACTTCTAAGCTTGGATTTTGAGGTAGGGGTTCTCCTTCTCATCTCTTTGTCGATTCTAGGGCTTGGGTGAAGTGGTGAGAGTTAAGTGTGTATATTGCATGGTTTAGATTGGTAAGAGGGGTGGGAGGTGGTGTTCTACTCTCTTTAGTCTCTATTGTGCAATAGATATGTATATGGTTGTATATACGGTATAAAGGGGTGAATGTGTGAGAGATATTAGCATGTATGCAATTATGCTAGATTTTGTGCACATATGTGAAAATGTGTTATATTGAACATGTATGTATTATGTTTTGTTGAGTGAGGCAAATGCATGCTACCTTTATATAGAAAATGTGTGCATTTATAAAGCATGACTAAAATGTGCTTAGGTGATGTTGTGTGAGCATATGTGGATTGTATGCTAGGCCTTGCATGTATAGGTAAATATATATGTGGTATTGTGAGGATGAAAATCATGCTATGTGTTTCATTAATTGGCATATACATTGTGAAGCATGAGATTGAATGCTAGATCGTTATATGTTCGAAATGCATATATTGGAGCCGTTGTGAGGTATACGGGAGAGAGAGTGGTTGTGTAACTTGTTCAATCACCTTGGAGTAGCGAATACTCGGTGATGATTCGATCACCTCGGAGTAGAGAATACTCGGTGACGAATTCTGAAATAATCTAATCACCTCAGAGTAGAGAATACTCGGTGATAGACTTTGAAACGGTCCGATCACCTCGGAGTAGAGAATACTCGGTGGCGGATTCCTCAACGGTCCAATCACCTCGGAGTAGAGAATACTCGGTGATGGACTTTGTAATTGTGTGGGAAGTGACTCGGTTGGATGATTTGGTTAAGAATCATGTTAGGATATCGGGTTATGTCCGAGGGAGAGAAAATCATATGATTATTGCCTTCATTTTGAATTATGAAGCATGATATGTACTTAGTGCATATATATATATATATATATATATATATATACATTGTTGTGAGTGGACATGATGTATGTTGAATGATACGTGAAATATTGTGACATGCATCCATGTAGGTCGTGTCGGGTCGGCACTTAGGTGGGTTGGGGTATCTCTACTGAGCCGCAGTGGTGCTCACCCCTCTATTATAAATTTTTACAGATAAGGCTCCAATGACGGACGAGACTTGAATGTTTAAGCGGGACTTTGGTAGCATTTTTGATATATTTTGAGGATGTTGTATATTTGGCTATCCGTGCCGGCTTGTGGCACATTGTTCATGTAGTTGTAGTCATGGTGGGATTTTTAGCATTTTTGGACCTTATGCATGAAATCCTTGTAATGACTATACACTTGGAATTTATATGTATTGTGGTTATTTCTTGGACTAAACTAAATTATGGATTGTAAAGTTATGGTTTCATCTTATATTATAACTTTATGTTTGAACTTTTCTCAAGTATAAGAATTGGGAATGAATGGGAAGGATATGTGGTTTGAATGGATGGACTTTAATTATGGCTTTGTATAACTATGGTTGAAGTATGATTTGGATGAAATGGATGATTTGGAATGCAAATATTGTAAATTTATGATTTCATTCAAATGTTGTAAGTTGTGTGAATGTTTTGATGGTGGTCAAGGGATTTTGCATAGCCATTTAGGGAAAACATGCCCAAAAAGTGTTCATTTTGGATCCATTGAGTGTTCATGAGAATTTCTATTAGTTTTGGTAGATTTTAATCATGATTTGAGTCATGTTTTGAGTTTGATTTTGAATTGGTAAGGTGATTGAATGCTTTGAGGCTTTAAAAATCAGGTTTTGGGCTGTTTTTAGCACTTTCGGTCGAGTGGGCTCTGCATCGGTCGACCGAAAGTGCAATATCCCGAGAGTTTGCATTTTATAACAGGTTTCGGTCGACTGGGAAATGTTTTGGTCGACTGAAAGTCCCCTTCGGTCGACTGAAACTACCCATTAGCCGACCGAAAGGAACCTGGGCAGCTCCATTTCCATTCGAACTTCAAACGGGTGTAAATTCTTCGTTTTAGATCGAAATTGAGTGTTGTTTTTTTTGAAATTGGATTTTTTTAAATCCTATATCCAATGGTGTGGGTTTCAGACACAAATCATGATCACACAGGTTCGCATGTGTGAAAATATATAGGCCGCAACTAGTTGGTTATACAACCGAGGCATGGTTTGGGGCCCATGGTGGTTGATTAAGGTTAAATGATGTATATCTTTATGAAAGATAAATTTAAGCTTTCATGATAATTATAGAGAAAATGGAGGGTCCATTGGGATTAATGGATGGGTTAACCTCTGGTTTCCCAGGGGTTGGAAATCGGGGCGTTACATATATCCTTGGAGGATTTACCTAAGTGAGAGATGTAGTGAGGCCGCGACTATAAGAATTGGGCTGTTCTTTAAAAACTCTCATGAGAAGCAAGATACACGCGCATGGCCATTATTAGTGCTACCACGTGCACCTAGCCTATAATTAATACTATGTGTGTGACATATTGAAGTTTGGTTCAAGGGGTCGAGTTCAAGACTTTGTCTCTCAAATCCCTCAAATGAAAATTGTTGACATTAAGTGCATGTTCAATTCATAAAGACTCTTGCACCTATTGTATGGTATTATATTGCCCTTACATATTATTTATTATTTTATTATTTATTTTAAGAAGTTTTTAAAATTTTGTGGGGGGCTGTTAGGGAACTTTTTAAAACTTCAATAAGTTGTTTTTATTTTATTTGACTTCGTATTTAATTTGGTAACGGTTGGCTTAGTAATAGCGATTCGCGAGCCACGTTACATGATCTCGTGCCTATAAAGTAGGTCATGACGTTAGGCATGAACGTGTATGGTCTCCCAGCAGAGTTCAGTGTGAAAAAAGTGTTCATTCTTTCTACTACTATAATTACTTCTATTACATTTTACATGTTTTACATTTATATATATTATGGGCAATTCGACACAAGGCGGGTGCAACTTTGTCTTCTTCGGACATGCCTGGAGAGTCCACTAGTGGATTAGGGTTGTATCTTGGAGTTGCATAAGACCACTCATCCCTACACGTAGTGAGGTTTTGTAGCTTTAGGACAACATTTTTTGTGACTCCCTATCCAGGCCAATCGTTTCTAATATCTTACTTTACTCTGTCATAAATTTGTTGTTTCATATATTACCACTGTGAATTATTGTATTATTGTTATACTCTGGATATTGTATATATATAAATATATATATTTGTTCTCCATCGATTTACATATTCGCATTATTAGTTCTAACAAATTCTTAGGGTAATTTAACTAGAAGTCTCTGAAGTTTTTTCAATTACTCGTGGATTAAAGTTTTTAACTGTAGTAGTCAATCTCTTCTAAAGTTTGGTTGATTTAACTCTCATCTCCCCTACCTAGTTAAAGTCAAGTCAAATAAAAAATCTAAATGCCCAAATTACCATATGTGAGCACATTTACAAGTTTAACCTTATCAATAACCCCTTCCCTGTAAGGACCGTGACCATTTTTGGCCGGTTTTCTTGAATTTTCATTTAATTGTCATATTAAGACATTAAATGATTTTATATGTGTTTTAAATGTACAATGCATGTTTAGATAAATTATATAAGGTTTGGAGAAGTTTTCGGAGCGTTTGACAAAAGTTGACTTTTTCGGGTCCGGTCAACCTAGGGGCGTGGGCCCCGTGGGCCCAGAAAATCCGAAAGTCTCAGAATGATCTCAAATTTGGAGGGTAGCTTAAATAAAATATTTGACGTGCAAAGGAATCAATTTCGTGTGAATCAGAGTTACGAAACTCCGAAAATGAGCCCGGGAAGATTTCGTGAAAGGTGATGGCATACTTGTAATTATGTGTAGGTCATTTAGGCTATAAATAGCCATGAGAACTCAGCCATTCTCACTCTCTCATTCCAGCAGCCGTGTGAGCGCCTATTCATATATATACATAACATCTTCATCTTCTTCCTTTCTTCGTGAATGTTGAGGGGCTTCGGGTAAGAGTTGAGTTCGCCGAAGAAGGAAGAAATGATTCACGCGTTAAGGGCTTGAGATTGATTGGTCCAAAATCAATTTTGGAGAAGGTTGATCTATTGGGTGAGATTTGGGGAAATTGAATTGGAAGCTCTTCCAATTTGAGGTAGGGATGTTTAACTCATAAAATCTGGGATTCTTGTGAGTATATTGGTTGTCAAAGACAACCAATTGGTTATGTGGAGTAAATAGATGTTTCTAAATGTTCAAGCATGTTATTTATATCATTAAATGTGCTAATAATGTTGGTCAATATGATTGTATGTTTATAAATGCCTTAGAGAAATTTATGAGCATGTTGGGATTGATTTGTGAATTTATGTTGGTGGATTCATGTATAATTGTGAGGGTGACTTTCATGTGTTTGATAAATTACTCTAAAAACATTGTGAAGGATATGTGGTTATATAAAATGTAGAGGTATGAAGCATGTTCATTGTAAATGCATATGATGCCTAAATGGGAATTTGTTTAAGTATGATTGCTAAATGCCTCATTGGTTGCAAATTACGAATGTACATTTGATAAAATTGTGGGGTTCACTTCGTTGGTATGGTGAGGGAAACAAGCAATGTGAACGGTGGAATCCATTAGGTAAAACGGTGAGGTATTTCAGTAAAGGTAACCCTCGTGAGGTATTCCGGTCAAGGTACCCTCATGGATTGATGTGTAGTGAGGCATTCTGGTAAAGGTAACCCTCAAGAGGTATTCCGGTAAAGGTAACCCTCTATAGGTGGGATTGGTTGTCCACGGGAATTAGAGACCAATATGTGGGAAGGATGAGGGAGTTGTGCATATTATGTTGTATTCTACCTTGTTTGCGATGTGGTTGTGTTGTGTGCACAAATTTTTGACATGTTAAATGCAAATGTATGTTTACGTGGTATTCACAGAATTGGTGGAATTATGTTTTAAACGTTTCTACTGAGTGTGTGGTTGCTTATCCCATGAGGATTAACATTTTTCAGGAAAGGGAAAGAAGGTGATGGAGTCTCCCCAATTGTACATTGGCGTGGAGCTGTTTTGGACAATGACTTTTCGTACGCGTTATGGACATTATGAATTCCTTATAATGCCATTCGGTTTGACTAATTCACCGGCGACATTTATGGACTTGATAAATCGCGCATTTCATGAGTACCTTGACACCTTTGTGGTAGTGTTTGTGGATGATATACTTGTTTACTCTTCTTAGGAGGAACAGCATGAGTTTCACGTGAGAACGGTCTTACAAATCCTTAGAGAGCACCGATTGTATGCTAAGTATGAAAAGTATGAGTTTTGGATCCAAGAGGTGAAATTTCTTGGGCATGTTGTTTCCAAAGGTGGAGTCTCGGTAGACCCATCTAAGATTGAGGCCATGATGAGTTGGGAAAGTTCGAAGAGTGTCTTCGGGATTCAGAGTTTTCTTGGGTTAGCAGGCTACTATAGGAGGTTTATGAAGGACTTCTCTAGTATTGCAGCACCTATGACACGATTTACTCGTAAGGGTGTGAAATTTATGTGGAATGAAGCATGTGACTTGGCTTTCCATGAATTGAAGAAGCGGTTAACTACAACTCCTATTTTGGTGATACCCGAGCGTGGCTTGGGCTATGTAATTTATTGTGATACTTCGGGGAGCGGACTAGGTTGTGTGTTGATGCAATGTGATAGAGTAGTTGCTTACGGGTCTAGACAATTAAAAACTCACGAGCACAACTATCCTACGCATGATCTGGAGTTAGCAGCAGTGATCTTCACCTTGAAAGGGTGGAGACATTACTTGTATGATGAGAAATTCGAGGTTTATTCGGATCACAAGAGTCTCAAGTACCTTTTCTCCCAAAAGGACTTGAACATGAGGCAGATGAGGTGGGTTGAGTACATGGAAGACTACAATTTTGATTTGTAATACCATCCGGGTAAAGCAAATATAGTAGCGGATGCATTGAGTAGGAAGTCTCATGGGACTCTAGCTAGCATAGCCATTCGGGAATGAAAAATGATGGAACATTTCTTAGAGTTCGGATTATATTTCAGTGATGATAGTGAACCAGCTACGTTGTTTAGCCTAGTAGCTTAACCAATGCTTGTGAGTAAGGTGATTGAGGCACAGAAGAAAGATAGTGAGTTGGAGTCTATTCACTCACAGATCGTTGGTGGTACTACAGTAGTGGATTGGACCTTGCATTCTGATGGGGGTCTACGATTCAGAGGGTTGATGGCAGTTCCTTCTGATTGTCGTGATGACGTATTACGGGAATTTCATCATTCTCGTTTTACAGTTCATCCTGGTGGCACCAAAGTGTATCACAATGTGAAGTGCCAATATTGGTGGCGGGGTATGAAGAAAGATGTGGCACAGTTTGTAGCAAAATGTCTTACTTGTTAGCAAGTGAAGGCGGAACATCAAAAACTGGCTGGATTGTTGCAACCATTACCAGTGTCAGAATGGAAATGGGAACATATCACCATGGATTTTGTTACGAGTCTTCCGAGATCGAACAAGGGCAATGATACAGTTTGGGTTGCTGTGGATAGGTTGACCAAAATAGCTCACTTTTTGCCTATGAGATTGAATGATGATGTGAGGAGGCTCAATAAGCAGTATGTCGAGCAGATTGTGAGATTACATTGGGTTCCAGTATCCATTGTGTTGGATAGGGATCCACGGTTCACTTCGAGATTTTGGCAGGGATTCCAGACGGTGTGGGACACCGAGTTGCATTTTAGCATAGCATTCCATCCTCAGACTGATGGACAGTCAGAGCGTACTATATAGATATTGGAGGATATGATTCGTGCTTGTATACTTGATTTTGGTGGTGGTTGGGAGGACCATTTGCCACTTGTGGAGTTTGCGTACAATAACAGTTATCAGGCCAGTATTGAGATGGCACAATTTGAGGCTTTGTACGGCAGACCTTGGAGATCTCTAGTTTGTTGGACTGAGGTGGGTGAGACCACAACCTTAGGACCAGACATCGTGTATGAGACTACAGAAAAGATTAAGTTAATTAGGCAGCGACTGTTGACAGCTTAGAGTCGACAAAAGAGTTATGCTGATCGGAGGAGGAGACCGTTATCCTTTGAGGTGGGGGACCATGTGTTCCTAAGAGTTTCACTACGGAAAGGTTTGATGCGCTTTGAGCGGAGTGGCAAGTTGTCACCAAGGTATTGGACCGTTTGAGATCCTTGAGTGTGTCAGTGAGGTGGCCTACAGATTGGCTTTACCACCACAGTTGGAGAAGGTTCACAATATGTTCCATGTTTTGATGTTGAGGAAGTACGAACCTGATCCATCATATGTTCTAAGTTAGGTAGATGTTGAAGTCGATGAGGATTTCACCTATGAGGAGAGACCGGTACAGATTCTTGATGCTAAAGAGAAGGTTCTAAGGGGTAAGACCATTCCCTTGGTCAAAGTTTTGTGGCATCATCACAATGTTGAGGAGGCCACATGGGAACGAAAGCAAGAAATTCGTTCTAAGTATCCCGACTTGTTTCCTCCAGGTACGCCCTGATTTCATGGGTGAAATCCTTTTAAGTTGGGTAGGTTGTAAGGACCATAACCATTTTTGACCAATTTTCTTGAATTTTCATTTAATTGCATATTAAGACATTAAATGATTGTATATGTGTTTTAAATGTAAAATTCATGTTTAGATAAATTATTTAAGGTTTGGAGAAGTTTTTGGAGCGTTTGGCAAAAGTTGAATTTTTCGGGTCCGGTCAACCTAGGGGCGCGGGCCTCGTGGGCCCAGAAAATCTGAAAGTCTCAGAATGATCTCAAATTTGGAGGGTAACTTAAATAAAATATTTGACGTGTAAAGGAATCAATTTCATGTGAATCGGAGTTACGAAACTCCAAAAATGAGCTCGGGAAGATTTCGTGAAAGGTGATGGCATACTTGTAATTATGTGTAGGTCATTTAGGCTACAAATAGCCATGAGAACTCAGCCATTCTCACTCTCTCATTCCAGCAGCCGTGTGAGTGCCTATACATATATATACATAACGTCTTCATCTTCTTCCTTTCTTCGTGAATATTGAGGGGCTTCGGGTGAGAGTTAAGTTTGCCGAAGAAGGAATAAATGATTCACGCGTTAAGGGCTTGAGATTGATTTGTCCAAAATAAATTTTGGAGAAGGTTGATCTTTTGGGTGAGATTTGGGGAAATTCAATTAAAAGCTCTTCCAATTTGAGGTAGGGATGTTTAACTCATAAAATTCAGGATTCTTGTGAGTATATTGGTTGTCTATAACAACCAATTGGTTATGTTGAGTAAATAGATGTTCCTAAATGTTTAAGCATGCTATTTATATCATTAAATGTGTTAATAATGTTGGTTGATATGATTGTATGTTTATAAATGCCTTAGAGAAATTTATGAGCATGTTGGGATTAATTTGTGAATTTATGTTGGTGGATTCATGTATAATTGTGAGGGTGACTTTCATGTGTTTGATAAATTACTCTAAAAATATTGTGAAGGATATGTGGTTATATAAAATGTAGAGGTATGAAGCATGTTCATTGTAAATGCATATGATGCCTAAATGGGAATTTGTTTAAGTATGATTGCTAAATGCCTCATTAGTTGCAAATTTTGAATGTACATTTGATAAAATTATGGGGTTCACTTCATTGGTATGGTGAGGGAGGCAAGTAATGTGAATGGTGGAATCCATTCAGTAAAACAGCGAGGTATTCTAGTAAAGGTAACCCTCGTGAGGTATTCCGGTCAAGGTACCCTCATGGATTGATGTGTAGTGAGGCATTCTGGTAAAGGTAACCCTCAAGAGATATTCCAGTAAAGGTAACCCTCTATAGGTGGGATTGGTTGTCCACGGGAATTAGAGACCAATATGTGGGAAGGATGAGGGAGTTGTGCATATCATGTTGCATTCTACCTTGTTTGTGATGTGGTTGTGTTGTGTGCGTAAATTTTTGACATGTTAAATGCAAATGTATGTTTACATGGTATTCACGGAATTGGTGGAATTATGTTTTAAACGTTTTTACTGAGCGTGTGGTTGCTCATGAAGATTAACATTTTTCAGGAAAGGGAAAGGAGGTGGTGGAGTATCCCCTATAGTATATTGGCGTGGAGCGATTTTGGTCCTTTTAAAGACTTTATGTTGTTTGGTTGGAATGGATGTCCGGATTGTGGACCATGTGCATGAGATGAATGTGTAAAGACCATTTGTATTCCGAGACCATGTATCATTTATGTTTTATGGTTTCATGCACTTAAATCTGATTTTTTTTTGGTGTATGTCGTTTGTGACTTGTGATTTTGCACATTACATGTATGTAGAAAGAGAATTGTGTTAGCTTCATTTTGATATGTCATGGGCCTTGTTTGGATTTAAATTGAGAAAGATATGCATGTTTTGGTGCAAGGGTGGTTATCTTACCTACACCCATTGATTTGAGTGAACTCAAATTTTGGTTGGTATATTTTTTTTAGATGATTCAAGTTGGGTTAGAAACTAGACATCTTGAGAATAATCCATGCCGAATTTCACGTCAAACAGACTTATGGTTTGTGAGATATTTGAATTTGAGGTTAAGTTGAAAATTAGCCAAAACAGGTTACAGAATTTTAGCTTCTGTATTAACAGCACTCGATCTCTTTTTACGGCGCTTGATCCCCCTTGTAAAAGAGCCGAAGGCTTAGTCTCGGGAGTGAAAGCGCTCGATCCCTTTATTTAAAGCGCTCGAGCTCTTTTACAGCAGGCATTTGACAAAATTCTGCCGAACTTGTAACGGGCATATCTTATTTGTCTCAAATCAAGATTAGATGATTATTTTTTTAAAATTGTGTATTTTTGAACCCTCTTTTCAATGGTTCCATTTTCAGGCCATGACCAAAAACTTACCAAGAGTTTCATATCCATAATGTAGGATAGAAACAATTTGAAAGGTTGTATGGTTGAGGCCCGCTAGGAGTAGTTGATGTTGAGTTGTACATGTATACATATGCATGGGTATGTATGTGATTAAGCTTCCGTGGTACCTTATAGAGGGTAAAAAGGGTCCATTAGGACTAATGGACGGGTTAACCTCCGGTTACCCGGGAGTCAGGTGATCGGGGCGTTACATTCCCTCTCTATTGATAAATTCTCTCTCATCACTCTCTCTGCCACCTCTCTCTCTCTCTCTCTCTTTCTCTCTCTCGCTATCTCTCTCATTTTTTTTCTCTCTCTCGTTCTCTCTTTCTCTAGTTTCATAAATCCAAAATATAAAAATAACAAAATTATAGTACCAATCACAATTGATTCTTTTTGTTCCATGGATTTTAGATTATTGTTCCACACATTTGACATTGCATTACACACAGCAGTGCATAGCAATGTGACAACGACCAATGGCCGGCACGACAATTTCTCGCTGCTTCATCTTCTCTAACACACCTCCCTCTCTCTCCTCCTGTAAGCATCTCCTTTTCACATTTCGCACACACCTCCATGCCTCCTCAACACCACAATCACGACTCTCACACACCACCACACTTAACCCATCAAAACTCACCACACTTCCATTGATAAACACATCATTCTTGGTTTCACATGCCACAGAATTTCCACAATCGGAAGATTATTCACTACCTACTCCAAAGAACAACCCACCAGTCCCATAAAGTGCTACACTAAAGTCAATTTCTCTTTATCCGACTCTGACTCAAATGAAGAAAACTCAGAAACACAATTGAGAATGAGAATGAGAAAGATTGATAAGACCAAGTGGGTGGCGGTGGCCGTGGAAGAAAGGGAGGAAGTAGGCAGTGATGGCAATGAAATACAATCAATCTCAATTCATAATGCTTTCACAAACATTGAAGTTTGAACAAAACCCATTTTAATTACATTACCAAATGTGACTAATACAATAAGAATTTTGGTACTTGTGAAGAAAATAAGAATAATAAATGAAAACAATGTGAAATGAACTGATCTAAATGTAATAAACATGGAGAAAGAGGTTCTATACCCAAGAAATCTGTTTTTTTTTCCAGTAAAGAATGAAGCAACAATTGTACATACATGGAATAATCACTATAAAATTGCGCCATGTTTATCTTTGTGATTGCACACTAGGTGATTGATAAAATGCCACAGATGAGGTAATCACCAAAGTACTAATATTGATATATAACATGCATTATACCACAAAATATATATATATATATATATATATATATATATATATATATTCAAATTTGAAAACTACTGAAGGCTACAAATAAATAATATGAATTACAAACAATTTCTAAATCAAAAAAATCCTAAAATCTCCGATATAGATTGGAATTCCTGAATTTATGGACAAAAAAAATTCTAGAATCATGAGCTCGAGATAAATCTTAGTAATTTATATGCCACATATATCTTTAATATTAAAAGCCTAAAGTTTAATGTGCAAAATGTCACCTCCAATGAGGAACTCCAAAAATAGGCAACACGGAGTCACCATTAAAGACTAAAACATAAATACATTAACACAATTACACACACAAACATATACCTTTAGCGTTCCTTCCAAAATCGTGAGAGGCCTTGAGAATGGGAGGAGTGAGAGAAATTAATGAGATTAAGAGAAAGAGCGACTGAGAGATGGAGAGGGAGAGGGAGTGTCATGTCCTGATTTTGACACCCGGTTAAGAGTGAGAGAAAAGAGGGGCGAACGGTGAAATCAACCTCTAACTACTCTCTAATCATCAACCCATTCTTGATATCGCTCTAATACCATGTTGTTACGCCCCGAATTCCAGTGTTCCTGGAATTCGAGGGTGAACGGTGTTATCACTTCATTATCACCTGGTGTCGTCAAAATCAATGTGAAAGCTTAAATCACGTGCACATATCTATGACCATGCGTTATAGACTCAACTAGACTTATTGGGGTTGGTACTTAACGCCCTATGATCATCCTAAGACTTTTCAAAGTTTTAGCCAGACATGCATTACGATGGATCGTAATGCTCATTACAATGCATCGCCTATGTATCACAACATAAAGAGAAACTCCTTGGATTTTGTACGGACAATTCTTCTCTTATTTACTATGCATCATAACATGGATTACGATGCATCAAAATCACTTGGCTGCTTCCACAGCAAGCCATCAAGTGACTACAATCCATGCTACTCTTAGTCAATTCTCAACCTATAATTCTCACACATTCTCCATAAATTGAAAGACATCAATTGAATGATTTAAGACATCATTAACATGATCCAAGCACGAATCTACATCTCCAAAAATTTATATCCAAGAATTCACACATAATGGAAATCAAAACCAACATTCTTCCATTCAAAATCAAAAAGTCACATATGATCCATATATGGTCATTACATTTGAAACCAAGGTGTATCAACATACATCAAATGTAAAGACAATGCTTTTTACTTAGTTCATATGCCACAAGCTGGTATGGACATCTATATACATATCCAAAAGGTCAAAAATCCAAAGGAACTCCAAAAGTCCAACAAGCTAATAAAGCCTCGTCCTCCATCGGTACTTTATCTAAAAAGAGTTTAGGGGAGGGGTGAACATACAACTATGCCCAGTAGATATGATCCACCTAACTCTACTCTAACTCAAGCAGTCATGCATGAATGCATATGAAATCTCTACGTGTCTACATGACAATTATCCATGATTTTTACCCATAAAACAATCAAGTTTTGAAATCATGCGTGATGCTTCACATTTTAACATATACATCAAGTTGAGCAAATAATAGTTCACAAATAAACTCACACCACATAATACCTGAAAATCAATTCAACTGAGGACTTCGCTTGTCATAATTGCATAGTAAGGGTTTCCTCGAAATCATGAACTCTGCTTACGCTTTTCGGACTACTAACCCGACGGAAGCGACACCCGTTTGACCAAGTTTTGGACCTTATACCCTAGGGCCTCAAACCCTTCTTAATTCTCAAATGCCCCAAAAACTTACTTATTGACCTCAAGGATTCAACCAAAGGTTATTTAGGTGATTTTGATGATAACAATCTATTGTAATGTAGATGAAATAAGTTTACTTGAGTGGCATTTTACAAGGTATCAAATTATCTCAAGTATCTTAAAGGCTTTTAACTTTAAAAGGACTTACAAGAAGATATATGAAGTCACATGATCATAGAACTCAAAGATCAATAATCAAGATCAATGGCGAAGTTGAAATTAATTCAAGCCACATGATGAAAGAACGCAAGAGCTTAAAGATTTGAAGATCAAAGTACTTGGGTAGGCTAGTCTTGGGTGAGTGCTTGTATTTATTGTAAAGTTACTTTGATGTACTCATATGAAAGCTCTAGGACCAATGTATATAATTCATATCATTCATAAGTCCTTAGAGTATAAGCAATAGGCCATGAACTTCGTTTATAACATCATGACGCCTTTACTAAGGTTGCGTTAGTTCAAGTTTTCATAAGCTTTGGAAGAACACAACTATTAAGTCATAACTAGGACCGTGTATTTCAATCATATCATTTGGAATGGTCTCTAGGAATTAGAGCAATATGGCTTTGAACTTATGTGTTTAAATCATAAAAAGCCTTATGTAATATTGAGATGATCTCCAATTGGGAATATCTTTAATACTCAATATTCACATTTAGTCAATGAACTTCATGTCTAGTTTGAGCTTGCTGAAAACCCATTTTGAGCTTGCTAAAAACCCAGTTTCAACTTACTGAAAATGCACTTTGAGGCTACTGAAAAATACAGTAGGAAATGGCGTTTCAAGAGCACTTTATCAGTAGACAGAAACATTATTTTTAGCTGACTAAAATATCACTTTTAGTCAACCGAAATTTGCTGGATCTGAATCTAACAGCTACTTTGGTGCATTTAATGCTTCCAACAACCCTCCAACAGCTATAAAATGACTATATTTCAGATTGGGGCTATAAATACACCTTGTATGTGTATTTTTCACAAGTGAGAGACCACTACACCCATAGTTGATTATCCATTGTTGGTTGAATCTATACTTAAGCTTAGAATTCATATTCTATAGAGATAGTCACCACACATGACCAAATTCTTTCAAAGATCAATTCATTTGTGGTATTTCATTTATCATTCTAGAGTTGAGCTTTTATATTGATTCATCCATCATAACTCTAGGTATGTGAGCTATCATTTGTATATCTATCCATTGAGGGATTTTCTCTATTGTACTTGAACTCTTATTCATCCTATTTGAGAGGAAGTCCAAGAGGTTCTGTTGGCAAAAGGGATTGCTTCATGGAAGCTTGTAAAGGTTCTCACTTGAGCTGTCAAAAATGAAAGGAAGCCCAAGTTGTGTTCTTGGCAATGAAGTCTTGGTGAAGTGTTCACTGGAGCAAAGAAGTCGAAGTGTTGGACTTGGCAATTGTAAAGGTTTACTTTTCACCCTTAAGGGAAGCTTGATAGTGGAAACCTCAAGATAAGCTCTTGAGGCATGGACGTAGGCCGGAGTTGCCGAACCATTTAAATATCATGGTGTTGCTTGGTTTGCATTTCTCTAACCCTTAACTCCTTTACTTAATAGCATTTTATATATTTAATTTCATTATGCTTTATATATAAATGCTTTGAGTTTATATGCTTTAATTCATATGAGGAGGATGGGATGAATGCTTGGAGTATGTTGATTGATTGAGTTCTTATTTGATTATTCATCTCCAATTAAGTTGCACACCATGTGTTTGATAAAATGTCTCTATGAGCTTTAATTCTATTTTAGCATTGATAGATATATACCCACTTAGGTTATTTCATTCATTGCCCAATGAACCATTTTATGAATGAATGAGTAGCACTCCAAGTGCTTGATTAATTGTCTATATAAATTTTACTCTCTACATCATATTCATAGGCCATTGCTCAAGTACCCTTTTGATAGGTTTACTCCTTTATTTTGTTAGCATTTGTTTGATAATTATTTATTTAATGAATGTTGTTTAAATGCTTCATATAAGGAGGATGGGATGTATGCTTGGAGTATATTGGTTGAGTTATGGAATTGATTGTATTGTAAATTGATTGAATATTTATTTGATTACCTTTTTGCCAATCAATTTGCATATCATGTGTTTGATTAAACACACAATCAACATTTTCACACACTATAAGCATGATATGTTGCATTTTCATGAACACTTCATTTGTCATATCCACTTGATCATTTAAGTGCATGATAGGTAGAACATTCTCATTCCCACTTGTTGAATACATAAGTTTATCAAGTGTTTGACAAAAGTCCAAACAAGCCTACTTTTGTCAAAATGAGCTCAATCAAAAAAGTTTCATTGTTTGCCTATTGCCCCTATTCACCCCCCCTCTCTAGGGACAAATCTTGGGTAACAATTGGTATCAGAGCTTGGGCTCTAGAATAGGACTTCACCATCTTATAGTTGATCTATTGCAAACAATGATGAAGAGCCTACATTCGAACTAGGACAAGCCTCAAATAGACTTTCAATGCTTTGTGAAACCTATTTACATTCATTGGAAGCAAATAATGAATATTTTCATTCATTCCAAAATTTTAGAATGTGGCTAATCATTGGGAATGAGCCTCAAAATTTGTAGAAGGAGTATAAGTCCCAAAAGAAGATTATATATGAAATGCATATGATTCAAAATAGTTTTAGCTCAATGTTTTGGCAATGAGCATATTTTATTATGCATTTAATTTATATGAATTTTATCTCTAATTCCAAATGAACTTAGGAGATATGAGACTTCTTGAAATAATCTATGAAAACCTTTGAGCCAAGTGGCAAGCTCTTATCTCACTAGATTATAGGAATGATTAATATTTGAATTCTCTTTTTGTAGTATTCCTTTTAGAGAAGAATCTTAAAGAACTTTAATCTCTTTTGATTAAAAGACTTAAGCTTTTACAAGAAAGAGTTTTTTTTAAGAGGAAATATTAAGAGACCCTTTGTTAAATGTTACTTTTCTTGGGTACACATGCTATGATCTAAATGATTAAAACATCCTAAGTGGCATAGGTGTTTATCTAGACTATTCTTTTGAATAGTAAAGCATGAATCTATGCAAATTGCATATGATTAAGTGAAAATATTTCTTCAATAGAAAACTCCAAAGATTCAATAAATTGTAAGAGAATCCAAATATTTAAAGTTCAATCTCAAAGAGTTAAACAAGTCTTTGCACACTTGGATTGAATTGGAATAGGGAGACTTCGAAGTTTGCTCACTCTCCATAAAATCATGATTTATGATCACTTGAGGATTTAAAGATTCAAATCTGAACCGATAGTTTGTCTATGTGAATATATCATGAACAATTGGTCTTAGTCAAGACTTAGCTTCTTGATCTTTAAGACCATAGAAAAGAAGTATTGATTCTTCAAGTATATGTTAATGACCTTATATTTGAATCAACAACTTGTGCAAGGTTTTTATAAACTTCTTAAAATTTCTTGATAAGTGATCATTTAAGATTGAAAATCCTTAAAAATCTTTTCAACTCATTTTGCACATTCCATATAATACTTAAGTGATAAGAAAATTGCTTGTGCTTAATTGGTGTATGTACATCTTTGATGTAAACATAACATTCTTATACTTGAGTAATATTTATTTGATGCAACCATTTGAGCTCAAAAGTCTTTGATCTCTTTTTCTTTATTTTGATTAAAAGATTAGGTAGGAAATAATCTTTTACATCAAATCATATGGTTGCCTTATAAATAATGATTTTGATTAAGAGATTAAGTGGAATGTAATCTTTTATATCAATTTCCTATATGAAGAAATTGTTGATTATGCTAGATATATCAAACCTCTAAATCAATAATTAAAGAGTTGTGCAAAGAATTAGCAAGAATGTTTTTTAGGCCAAAATTATTAAAGAAAGAAAGTGCTTTGAAAGTGGTTTATGAAAATCCATAAAAGCTAGTGGCAAGCTTATGTTTCATAAAACATGCTCATATTTAATAAGTTAGTGGCAATCTTGTTATCCTCAAAGTATCTATATGATAATATGAAACACTTTGAAAATGACTTATGATAACCCTTATAAGTAGTGGCAAGCTTATAACTCATAAAACATGTGCATATTTAGTAAGCCAGTGGCAAGCTTATTATTCTCAAAGTGTTCTTTAAAGAAATCTTTGCACATTGGATATGCATAGAAATATTAAGAATGTTTGATTTGACAAAGTGCCAAGAGAGCATAGAGATCACATTCTTATATCTAAAAGCATCATGTTATATAATCACCTAAACTTAAAGGATATGAAATTTCAAACCTTGAGCTAAAACTCTAATCTTTCAGTTTGTGAAAATTTATGTGATTATCTTATGATCAATGGTTTTGATTTGAATAACTTTGGTTATAAATCTTTTCATCAAAATAAAACATGGAAGTATATTGATTATACAAACATATGTTTATCATCTTTTAATCAACATATTGTGCAAAGATTTGAGACTTTTTTATCCAAAATATATAGATGGACTTGAGATTATTGACATTTCAAATGAGTCCACATTAGAAGAATCTCAAAGAAAATCAAAAGAATCTAAGAAAGATTGCATCTAAAATGATTTTCATAAAGATCTTTCTACATGTTGAAGCATGGTTCACGTCTTCCAAATTGATCTTTCCAAGGTGAACATTCTAGAGATAGTTGCATAAGATCATTACTTTGAAATAGTTGAAATTATTTGGCTCTCACATCTCTAGTTGAAAATCAATGAAGCCAAAAATTTTAAGTTCTTGAATCTTGGCAATTCAAAAGGTATAAATTTATGTTGAATGAATTTTTTACTTAGAACTTAGTTCTTAGACCACATAATTACACCTTGATAGACACATACAAATTTAGAAGATGAGTTGGGTGTAATCTTTAGAGACTAAGCTAGATTTGTGACCCAAGGTTTCAATTGAGAAGAAAAGATGACCATGAAAGAAACTTTGCACATGTATCAAGAATAGAAGCAATAAGAATGTTACATGTTTTTGCATGAAATATTTTTATCAAATGTATTCTTGATTGACTTTATATTGGAGAAAGTCTATATAGAAAAACCACTCGAATTTACAATGCATAGAGTTTTAAACTATGTGTTTAAATGTATCAAAAGCCTATATGATTTGAAATGAGCTTCAAAGAACTTGGCATGAAAGGCTTAGTGGTTCTCTCATAGAAAATAGTTTTGATGGAAACATATTTGATGATTCTTTATTTGTCAAAGCCAATGATGATGATTTGTTTATTATGCTCATTTATTTGGACGATATCATATTTGAATGAACAAATGATAAATTATGTAAAGAGCTTCCAAAACCACGCAAGATAAATGTGATTTGAGCATCATGGGTAAACTTCATTTCTTCTTATGATTGAATCCCTTCTAGGTGTCATAGAAAGATGTCTTATGAATTTTTAGATACCCCTAGCTATTTCTTAAGAGCTCATGTACTTAGATGAGATAAATTTTAAGCTATTAGAAGAGAAATATGCATAAGTAAGTTTTATGACATTGATTGGCCATGCTTACTTGCATTTTTATGTATTTATGTGTAATTTGATGCTTGTGTGTTTTTTGGATTGCTTAACATAACTTTGCTTTCATGTTGTTTCATTTTGGTTATGATAGACTTGTTAGACATATAAGATATGTTAGCTTCCACTTGAATGATGATCAAACATTCATATCTTTACATGTGTTATCTTACCTTGAGTTTATTTCTTATGATGTCAAAAATGGTGAAAAATGATTAACTTCTCCATGAACTTTATTATATTTATTTTTGAGGATATCAAAAGGGAGAAAAATATTAGATGATGAGGTTAACATCTTGAGTTTTTAATGCTTGATTTGACCTTTTAAGGTCTTATGATCTTCAATTAAATGCATTATAATCTTTGGATTAGTCCATATCATATTTTGGTATCAAGACCTACTTTCTCTTCATGAAAAAAGAAAGAAAAAACCTATGAGACAATAGACTTTACCATTCAGTATCTTTTATGGTCTTCATCATTCATGGTTTGACCCATATTGCACTTAATGTATCATTATACCTTTTGGGCATCATTGATATCTATTTTATTGGGCATGCACTTACATTTTAAAATTCTTCTAACTTTCAAGAGTTAGTTGAAATGCTTCCTAGATTACTAGGATGTTGAGATTGCCTACTTGGCTCCCTACACCTTTTGATTATGTGAAAAAGAGAGAAGTTATATGATGTATATCATGATCACATGTTTGTACTTATATATTGCTATATTTATAGAAAGTATGATGATAGAGGGAGAATTCTCATTTATATGCATGTGCTTAATGTCTTACTCATTTCTTTAATGTATATTGATACCGAAAGTATATACCATAAATGATTATATGTTGTTTTTTATTCTTAATTTAAGAGCATAATCATATTTGACACAAAGCATGATGTTAATTTATTATTTGGTTTCACACAAAAATCTTTTGACATGAGTATTTACATTTGCTTTAGAACATATATCACATGCTATATAATTTTATTGTTAAATTCCTTTCAAGCATGATGATAGGGGGAGAATTTCCATTGGTGAAATTCATGAATATATGCAAATGCTTAAATATTTTATTCTTTTGATACATATTGATAGGGGAGTAATCCCTAAATTAAGCTTTGAAGTTGAGACTTGAAATATATGCATATTGTGATTTACATAGGGGGAGAAATCCTAACTTGTTAGAATATGCATATTGATGGGGAGAGCAACCTCAAATTACTTAATTGAAGGGGAGTGTTGTGAATTCTATTCTTTCTATCCCACCTATGTTTGTACATGTCGATGTCTTATCTACATATAATAGATGATCACCGCCTCTTAGAGCTTTATTGTATTGATCTTTTTATAATGTCAAAGGGGGAGAAAAATATGATGTGCATATCATAAATGAATTGACTTACGTTGATTATATGATTTATGTCATTTATGTTATAAAACACATCAATAGTTTGTCATCATCAAAAAGGGGGAGATTGTTGACCTCAAGGTTTCAACCAAAGGTTATTTGGGTGATTTTGATGATAATAATCTATTGTAGTGTAGATGAAATAAGTTTACTTGAGTGTGCATTTTACAAAGTATCAAATTATCTCAAGTATCTTAAAGGCTTTGGACTTCAAAGGGACTTACAAAAAGATATATGAAGCCACATGATCATAGAACTCAAAGATCAATAATCAAGATCAATAGCGAAGTTGAAATGAATTCAAGCCACATGATGAAAAAACGCAAGAGCTTAAAAATTTGAAAATCAAAATGCTTGGGTAGGCTAGTCTTGGGTGAGTGCTTATATTTATTGTAAAGTTACTTTGATTTACTCACATGAAAGCTCTAGGACCAATGTATATAATTCATATCATTCATAAGTCTTTAGAATATAAGCAATAGGCCATAAACTTCATTTATAACATCATGACGCCTTTACTAAGGTTGAGTTAGTTCAAGTTTTCATAAGCTTTGGAAGAACTCAATTATTAAGTCACAACTAGGACCATGTATTTCAATCATATCATTTGGAATGGTCTCTAGGAATTAGAGCAATAAGGCTTTGAACTTATATGTTTAAAACATAAAAAGCCTTATGTAATATTAAGATGATCTCCAATTGGGAATATTTTTAATACTCAATATTCAAATTTAGTCAATGAACTTTATGTCCAGTTTGAGCTTGCTGAAAACCCAGTTTGAGCTTGCTAAAAACTCATTTTGAGCTTGTTGAAAACAAAGTTTGAGCTTACTGAAAACCCAGTTTCAGCTTGCTAAAAATGCACTTTAAGGCTGCTAAAAAATACATTAGGAAATGGCATTTCTAGAGCACTTCATCAGCCGATTGAAACATAATTTTTAGCTGGCTGAAAAATCACTTTCAACCAACTGAAAGTTGGTGAATCTGAATCTAATGGCTAGTTTGGTGCATTTAATGCTTCGAACAACCCTCCAATAGCTATAAAATGGCTATATTTCATATTGGGGCTATAAATACACCTTTTATGTATATTTTTCATAAGTGAGAGACCACTACACCCATAGTTGATTATCCATTATTAGTTGATACTATCCTTAAGCTTAGAATTCATATTCTATAGAGATAGTCACCACACTTGACCAAATTCTTCTAAGGATCAATTCATTTGTGGTATTTCATTCATCATTCTAGAGTTGAGCGTTTATATTGATTCATTAATTATAACTCTAGGTATGCGAGTTATCATTTGTATTTCTATCCATTGAGAGGAAGTCCAAGAGATTCTCTTGGCAAAAGGGATTGCTTCATAGAAGCTTGTAAAGGTTCTCACTTGAGCTGTCAAAAGTGAAAGGAAGCCAAAGTTGTGCGCTTGGCAATGAAGTCTTGGTGAAGTGTTCACTGGAGCAAAGAAGCCCAAGTGTTGGACTTGGCAATTGTAAAGGTTTGCTTTCCACCCTTAAGGGAGGCTTCATAGTGGAAACCTCAAGATGAGCTCTTGAGGCATGGACGTAGGCGAGAGTTGTCAAACCACGTAAATATCGTGGTGTTGCTTGGTTTGCATTTCTCTAACTCTTAACTACTTTACTTAGTAACATTTTATATATTTAATTTCATTATGCTTTATATATGAATGCTATGAGTTTATATGCTTTAATTCATATGAAGAGGATGGGATGAATGCTTGGAGTATGTTAATTGATTGAGTCCTTATTTGATTATTCATCTCCAATTAAGTTGCACACCATGTGTTTGATAAAATGTCTCTATGAGCTTTAATTCCATTTTAGCATTGATAGACATATACCCACTTAGCTCATTTCATTCCTTACCCAATGAGCCATTTTATGAATGAATAAGTAGCACTCCAAGTGCGTGATTAATTGTCTATGTAAGTTTTACTCTTTACATCATATTCATAGGTCATTGCTCAAGTACTCTTTTGATAGGTTTACTCATTTATTTTGTTAGCATTTGTTTTATAATTGTTTATTTATTGAATGTTGTTTAAATGCTTCTTATAAGGAGGATGGGATGTATGTTTGGAGTATATTGGTTGAGTTATGGAACTAATTGTATTGTAAATTGATTAAATATTTATTTGATTACCTTTTTGTCAATCAATTTGCATATCATGTGTTTGATTAAACACACAATCAACATTTCCACACACTATAAACATGATATGTTGTACTTTCATGAACACTTCATTTGTCATATCCACTTGATCATTTAGTGCATGATAGGTAGAACATGCTTATGCATTTTTCAAGCAAATCATATCTTTCATGCACAATTCTACACTAAACTCAGATTTCACATTTTTCATCAAATGAACACAAATTCCAGAAAATGCATTCATAGTCTCAAATCCACATATGCAATATATATAATCCCTAACTAACATGTTAGGCATATATATGCACAAAATCACATTTTCATATACATAAATGCATATACCCTAATCTCACCAAATGTATAACATAACTTTCATGTCACAGTTAAAGGACCTATAGAATTAAAGCAAAGAAAAACTTCACACTCCTACCCGCAAATCTCAATCTTGTAAGCAAACTTTTGAGATTTTCAACCCTTTCAACTTTGCAAAATGTAGACTTTGATCAGTTCAAACCGAAGCCCCTGTCGTCCCCTACACACTTTCCTTCTTTGGCTACCTCTAAATCACAACCTAGCTACTCCAAAATCTAGAGAGAAGGGAGAGAGATTATGTAAGGACCGCAATTTATTTTGACCGGTTCCGGGTGGATTTGGACCGGATTGATTTTTTTTTTCGAATGAATTAAATTCGGAAAGATGTGGATATATATATATATATATATATATATATATATATAGATTGGACGTGGACATATATATATATAAGATTATATATAGAGAGAGAGAGGTGGAGAAAGTATATGAATACGGGATTTTATATGGACAGAGGATGCATATATATATATATATGAAATTATATATATATTTATATGAAGTTGGAGGATATATATATATATATATATATGGGAATGTATATATATATGCACATGGTAGGTCTATATGTATTTATAGACAAGTATAGAGGGACCTATATATTTATGGTGACTCTGAGTTCGGTTCACGCATGGCTTGACAGTCATGGATAGTTGCTGAGAGGCTTGTGGATCTTTGGTACTCCATAGTTTGGCCGTGTATATAGGCTTTGTTAGTTCACTTGGTGAGTTCAGTTGGTGGCTCACGGTTCGATGGTGGGGAACTTCAGCTTCATAGCAGTGGTTATTCGACGGTGTGCCGGCGGTGAGGGTCACGGCTTGGCCGTGGCATGGGCTGCCATGGTGGTCCAAGGTGGTGGCAGTGGGTGGCCGATTATGGGTCTACATTGTATGCTGGGCTTGGACCTTGGAGTTGGGTTGATTCACTTTATTTGGGTTTGACCGAAAATGAATAAGGAAACGAAGTGGCCCGATGGATTGTTCGGGTGGGTTTTAGCACAGGACTGGACCGGACCGGACTTGGTGGAGGCCGATTTGCAGGCACGGACCGGTTGAGAGCTGGACCTAAGGCAAGTTGATTCTTGCCTCTATCTCATACATATATTTTATGTACGTTGAGTAATTTACATATGTCTCAATTTAATCATATGTGGTAATGTGTATATACATATATATATAGGCGCTTATATATATATATGTGTATAGGGGGATGTGGTATATACATGGGATGTGAGAGAATGTATATATATATGTGTATATGTGTATATATGTGGGGTTTGGGGAGCGATGGCATGTTTAAATTCATCACCTAATTGCATCGAGATATGCATGTATTGTATTGATTGAAATCATGTAGAAAATATGCTAAATAATACCTGTTTAGCTCTGTGTTGTCTTGTATGCATATGTGGTTCTTATGCATGGTGTTCAGGATGTATATATATGTATGTGATTATATATATATATGGTTGCAGTGGTAGAAATGCATGCTAAGTTGAATATAACTTTGGGCGAGCATTTGAAAAGCATGAAATGTGCTAAGTGTTTTATATGTTCTTGATACATATGTGGGTGATGTAATATATATATGTGTATATATATTGTGATTGGAATGCATGTTAGCTACTTGTAATGAATACATGCATTGAATGAGAGCATGACTATATTTATGCTAGTGTAAGTGCATATGTGATTTATATGCATGATTTGACATGTACGTGTTTACATGTGGGAATGTGATGAAAAGCATGCTAAATACTTCTTTTTAGTGTTCATAAGCATGGATTGAAGCATGAAAGTATTATGCTGTGTATATATGCACTCATATTACATGTATAGGAGGGAATTGACACATATGTTGTTATATGTGGGTTTATGTGGAGATGAAATGCATGCTATGTTCTTTTAACTAGCTTAGGCATTGTGAGGCATGAACATTGAAATGTGTGGTTATTATATGTTCGAAATGCATATATGGTGCCGTTGTGAGGAAACGGGGAAGTGTGGTTGAATAACCTAGAGTAGGTCAATACTCGGTTATGGTTGTGGTCATGAAGTGGGCAAATCACCCAGAGTAGGTCAATACTCGGTCACGGTGAGAGCAGTGGAGTGGTTACGTCATCTTGGAGTAGGTAAATACTCGATGACGGTGGTCTACTCACCTTGGAGTAGGTAAATACTCGGTGTGGATTCCAAAAAGAGGCCCAATCACCTTGGAGTAGGTAAATACTCGGTGATTGTGATTTATTCACCTTGGAGTATGTGATGACTCGGTGACAAACTATTTAACCGCCTTGGAGTATGTGATGACTCGGCGAGGAAAACTATCTAACCACCTTGGAGTATGTGATGACTCGGTGATGAATTCCAAAACCAACTAATCACCTTGGAGTATGTGATGACTCGGTGGTGGTGTTGGAATTGTGTGGGAGGCGTCTCGGTCACATGATTGGTTAAGAATCATGTTAGGATATTGAGTTGAGTCCGGGAGAGGGACAAGTGTGTGAACTTGCTTGCATTATCTATCGTGAAGCATGTTTCGTGTTTAACGCATTCTTATATATGCGTTGTTTGTGACAGAACATGATATATGTTGGATATCTATTGCTTTTGAGCATGTTATATGGTTTAAATGCATCTTTATTGCATTTGAGATGTGCTACTTGTTGAGTAGGGAATGTGGATTGATTTACATCGGTTATGTAAACGTGTTGATATATATATGTTCTATATACATATTGATGTCTGATGTTTACTGCTTTCAAGCATGTTGAAAATGATTTCTAAAATCATGTGTTGTGGATTTTGTACGTTCATATGTGCTAGAGTAGCCAAGTACATCATTGGTTCATGCATGCTAGGTGGGGCATGGTCTTAAATATTGTGATATATTTAAGTGCATGTATATTTTTGAGAATATGTGAGGATCGACCTGCTGCAGCGGTGATAGTATGGTTCTACATACCTTGTTGGGCCTTTGAGCTCACCCCCTCCCAGGTTTTGCAGGTGTTGCTGGTTTTGGAGTCAGTTAGGAGACTGACAGCACTGGTTGCAGAGGTAGTGTCTAGATTCCTTAGAATCAGATGTATGTCCAGAATAATGGATAGATAGATGTATTACATTTGGATTAAATGTATGAGGCGATTATGTAGATTTAGTTCCTTCTGTCGTATTTTATTGATGTGATGTATGTATTTCATACAGACATTCAGGGACTGAGACATGCATTTTTGATTATATTATACATGTTGTAGAAATGTTGGGGGGACACGGGCCCAAAAGTGTCCATTTTTATTGTTTAGATATAAATGCTGGGGGTACACGTGCCCAGAAGTGTCCATATAAATTATGAAACAGGTATGTCATGCCAGGAGCTGATTATTTAGAATGGGTCATGCCCAATTTTCGTAAAAATGATAAGAAATTGAGGTTGCATGATCAGGTGGTGGTTAGAGCGTGAGGGCGATCTCACGGGGTTCACCCCTCGGTTTTCGAGCCTCGGGAATCGGGGCGTGACAGGATGGTATCAGAGCATGATACTTTATAAAGGGTCAAAAGGGTCCATTGGGACTAATGGGCGGGTTAACCTTCGGTTTCCCGGGAGTCGAGGATCGGGGCGTTACAGAATGGTATCAGAGCACTAGGTTGGAATACCTAGGGACGACGGGTGATGGACATATCATGTGTATGGTTGAGAAGGTTGGATTGTGTACCTAATACCAGAATGCTATGAGAGCACTTGGTTGGTATACCTAGGGGTGACGGGATAGAGTTGAGGATTTGAGGAACTCTTGATTGTTGTTAAAGCATTTGGTTTGAAAACCTAGGATATCAAGGTCGTAGGTTCAAATACCTAAGGACGGATGGTCAAATCACGTGATGGTTTGGAGATAGGCAATGGTTGACTGTTGTCTAGATGATAGGTTTGATTACATATGGGTGATAGTGGAATGACTTGCTCGGTTTGAGCAATCCTAATGAAAGATCAAAGTGTTGGTGTGTGAAACTAGTTTCGATTGGTAATAACTCCCAGAATTGGTTGAGTTTAGACCTTTGATTTGGTGATTAAGTCTCATTAGTGAGCAATGAAGAGATACAGCAAGGAAGTTTGCGAGTGTTTAAGTCCTTAGAAATACTTAGGGACTTATGATGTGTTGTTGGTAAGTGTAGTGCCGAGGTTGGCAATTGGGATTGAGATGGGATACAAGGAAGGCATGTTGCCGGAGTTGGGCTAACTGAGAAAAGTGGCCTAGCTAGACATTTTTCTTGGATTAGCGTTTCTCTTACAATACGCCGGCTCTTGTAGATGTTGAGTTGTCTCGTCTGGATGACGACAGATAAAGAATTCCCAATAGTAGGGATATGTCACTGAAAGTGATTGGTGTAGATAGTCGAGGTTGCTACCTTAGACTATAAATGCGCATGGATTGGTAGGTGTTTACCAATGAGTATAGAGGATGAGAGTAGGTTGGTTTGAACCACTCTAGATTTTGTGTTCTAGTATGTGTGTGTACTAGGGGGGACTGGGCAGTGTTTTCACACTTGTTTAGGCAGAGGAAGTACCGGGACCGTGTATGGTCATGGGTATTTTCCTAGTATTAACCCGAGGGCTAGGGTATTGATTTATGCATCATATGTCATATCATGCATGGTACGTGTTTATTTGATTAGCATGTTGTGTGTTATATGCTATGTGGTAGATTTGACACATGTGACTAAGCTTTGCATTTTTGTGTTGCATTTTGTGTCACATGGTTAGTAGTGACATGTAGTCACCTAGAGAGTTCTAGTTTTGAGAATTGGTAGACCTGGGTAGAGGTTTGAAACTGAGTGGACTGTGATGTTAAAATAGACATGTAGTGATAGGCTTTGAAAGTAAGTCTAGAATTGTGGGGTCCTAGACGAAGCAATCAGGATCTTGGAGTCTCAAGTGAGATGCTGGAAAGGAATGGAATGTAGTCCACAAAAATGAACAGGACTGAATGATTTGATTTGACAAGTGCACTCCTTATGTGCCTTGGCCTCAGTGGTGTACTGTGATATGCGCATGATAGATGCAGTTGGATCATAGTGTGGATATGATGTTAAGAGAAGGATGAGTTGATAGTGGACGATAATCCTGACATATGGTATCTGAAGTGAGGATAATTTCTTGCCGTGAAGGGGAGAGGTGGACGCAGTGGACGTGTAGACGCAGTGGACTGCGGCCACTGTATGGCTGCTGTGTGGCTACTGTAGGTGACCTCAAACTTTCATTGGTAAGGATTGTCTAAAGTGAAGTGCTGATATGAAAGGAATTCTCTCTAACTGTCAACTGGTTCCTTGGTGTGAAAGATGAAAATGGGAAATGGATCTCCTCTTAAATAATGAGATTGTGAAATCAGTGGGATGTGAGATCCTGGACTTGGCATTGGATTCCAGTGGGTTGTAGTCTATGAGACTGGGCAGGATTATGTGGCTTGCTGCGGCAAGTACACCACTTATGTGATTTGTATCGGCGAGTGTACTGTCATGTGCCTTGCTGGTGAGTGCACTTGTGATGTGCACTGGATTGATGTGGATTGTGTTGTGATGATGCCCAGGATATTGGACTAAGCCCGGGAATGATATGCTAGAGATTGAAAGTCATGTCTGATAATAAAAGAATGACTTTGAGTATTGATGATCCCGGATTATAGGGAAGTATCACTGTGAGTGATTGGAACGATTAGTCAAAGGTGTTGCCTTAGACTCGGAATAGAGATGGACTGGATAGGTCTTGAGGTAGAGACTGTGGACTCTAGGAAGCAAGTCGAGATGCACTGTTGTGCAAGACTTGAGTGTTATGAGTTAGGTGTTGCAAGTGTAGCACCTGGGGTATGTGGAGAGAGAAAGTGACGATCATTGGCAAGAGTGACGTCTGGTAAGGATTGGTTTTGGAAAGACCATGACTATGTTAATTTCGAGTACGAAATTCTTTGAAGGAGGGGAGGTTGTAAGGACCGGAATTTATTTTGACCGGTTCAAGGTGGATTTGGACCGGATTGATTTTTTTTTTTCGAATGAATTAAATTCGGAAAGATGTGGATATGTATATATATATATATATATATATATGGGAATGTATATATATATGCACATGGTGGGTCTATATGTATTTATAGACAAGTATAGAGGGACCTACATATTTATGTAGGTAAGTGTGGGAAAATACATGTGAATACATGTATTGTGTGATATTATGTATATATATATAAATAATATATATATATATATATATATATATATATATATTTGTGTGGAGGAGGATAAGTAGGCAAAAGATGTGGACCAAAATAAAGAAAAGAAAGAGACCAAGTGTGGTCTCGGTTGGGAAGGGAAAAGAAGAAAAGAGAAGAAAGAAAAGAAAAGAAAAGGAAAAAAAAAGAAAAGAAAAAGAATAGAGAGAAGGAGAAGTCGGGGAGAGAGAGAGAGAGAGAACCGAGAAGTCGAGATCGGGAGAGAGGAGAAGAAGCTTCGGTGCTCCGACGGCGGCTCGGTCGTGGTGTTGTTAGCGGCGGCCCATGGTGGGGACAGCCCGGTGATCGGCGCTGGCGGCTGTGATCGGCGCTGGTGGCTGAAGATGCTACGGGTTGGAGGAGGTGCGCATGGTGGCTCGATTCGGTCGAGCCATTCGCGAATGGGGTCTGTCCAGCAGCTGGTGCGCTCGTCTGGCAGGGGATTGACGACCGGCGAGGCACTGTTCGGCTGGGGTTGAGCTCAACTGGGTTCGACTAGGGTGTTGATGGGGTTCGATTTTGGCTCCTTTGTTCTCGGCTTGGGTCAGTTTCAGGTGGTTCCGACGAGGAATTTGCAGACCGTTGGCTGGGTTTTCAGGTGGCTCCGGTGTGATGATCACGGTTGCGTGGTCTTGGGTTTGATTGAGGTGTTTGATTTCAGTTGAGGGTTGACTGAGTTTTGGGTCCGATCATGGTGGATTTTCTTGGTGGTCGATTTGGTTTCGGGTCGGCTGAAATGGGTGAAACAAGCAGTGACAGCCATGGATGGCTTCGGCTGGTTGGGTGTTGTATCTGTGAGGTTGCAATGGTGACTCTGAGTTCGGTTCACGCATGGCTTGACAGTCATGGATAGTTGCTGAGAGGCTTGTGGATCTTTGGTACTCCATAGTTTGGCCGTGTATATAGGCTTTGTTAGTTCACTTGGTGAGTTCAGTTGGTGGCTCACGGTTCGATGGTGGGGAACTTCAGCTTCATAGCAGTGGTTATTCGACGGTGTGCCGGCGGTGAGGGTCACGGCTTGGCCGTGGCATGGGCTGCCATGGTGGTCCAAGGTGGTGGCAGTGGGTGGCCGATTATGGGTCTACATTGTATGCTGGGCTTGGACCTTGGAGTTGGGTTGATTCACTTTATTTGGGTTTGACCGAAAATGAATAAGGAAACGAAGTGGCCCGATGGATTGTTCGGGTGGGTTTTAGCACAGGACTGGACCGGACCGGACTTGGTGGAGGCCGATTTGCAGGCACGGACCGGTTGAGAGCTGGACCTAAGGCAAGTTGATTCTTGCCTCTATCTCATACATATATTTTATGTACGTTGAGTAATTTACATATGTCTCAATTTAATCATATGTGGTAATGTGTATATACATATATATATAGGCGCTTATATATATATATGTGTATAGGGGGATGTGGTATATACATGGGATGTGAGAGAATGTATATATATATGTGTATATGTGTATATATGTGGGGTTTGGGGAGCGATGGCATGTTTAAATTCATCACCTAATTGCATCGAGATATGCATGTATTGTATTGATTGAAATCATGTAGAAAATATGCTAAATAATACCTGTTTAGCTCTGTGTTGTCTTGTATGCATATGTGGTTCTTATGCATGGTGTTCAGGATGTATATATATGTATGTGATTATATATATATATGGTTGCAGTGGTAGAAATGCATGCTAAGTTGAATATAACTTTGGGCGAGCATTTGAAAAGCATGAAATGTGCTAAGTGTTTTATATGTTCTTGATACATATGTGGGTGATGTAATATATATATGTGTATATATATTGTGATTGGAATGCATGTTAGCTACTTGTAATGAATACATGCATTGAATGAGAGCATGACTATATTTATGCTAGTGTAAGTGCATATGTGATTTATATGCATGATTTGACATGTACGTGTTTACATGTGGGAATGTGATGAAAAGCATGCTAAATACTTCTTTTTAGTGTTCATAAGCATGGATTGAAGCATGAAAGTATTATGCTGTGTATATATGCACTCATATTACATGTATAGGAGGGAATTGACACATATGTTGTTATATGTGGGTTTATGTGGAGATGAAATGCATGCTATGTTCTTTTAACTAGCTTAGGCATTGTGAGGCATGAACATTGAAATGTGTGGTTATTATATGTTCGAAATGCATATATGGTGCCGTTGTGAGGAAACGGGGAAGTGTGGTTGAATAACCTAGAGTAGGTCAATACTCGGTTATGGTTGTGGTCATGAAGTGGGCAAATCACCCAGAGTAGGTCAATACTCGGTCACGGTGAGAGCAGTGGAGTGGTTACGTCATCTTGGAGTAGGTAAATACTCGATGACGGTGGTCTACTCACCTTGGAGTAGGTAAATACTCGGTGTGGATTCCAAAAAGAGGCCCAATCACCTTGGAGTAGGTAAATACTCGGTGATTGTGATTTATTCACCTTGGAGTATGTGATGACTCGGTGACAAACTATTTAACCGCCTTGGAGTATGTGATGACTCGGCGAGGAAAACTATCTAACCACCTTGGAGTATGTGATGACTCGGTGATGAATTCCAAAACCAACTAATCACCTTGGAGTATGTGATGACTCGGTGGCGGTGTTGGAATTGTGTGGGAGGCGTCTCGGTCACATGATTGGTTAAGAATCATGTTAGGATATTGAGTTGAGTCCGGGAGAGGGACAAGTGTGTGAACTTGCTTGCATTATCTATCGTGAAGCATGTTTCGTGTTTAACGCATTCTTATATATGCGTTGTTTGTGACAGAACATGATATATGTTGGATATCTATTGCTTTTGAGCATGTTATATGGTTTAAATGCATCTTTATTGCATTTGAGATGTGCTACTTGTTGAGTAGGGAATGTGGATTGATTTACATCGGTTATGTAAACGTGTTGATATATATATGTTCTATATACATATTGATGTCTGATGTTTACTGCTTTCAAGCATGTTGAAAATGATTTCTAAAATCATGTGTTGTGGATTTTGTACGTTCATATGTGCTAGAGTAGCCACGTACATCATTGGTTCATGCATGCTAGGTGGGGCATGGTCTTAAATATTGTGATATATTTAAGTGCATGTATATTTTTGAGAATATGTGAGGATCGACCTGCTGCAGCGGTGATAGTATGGTTCTACATACCTTGTTGGGCCTTTGAGCTCACCCCCTCCCAGGTTTTGCAGGTGTTGCTGGTTTTGGAGTCAGTTAGGAGACTGACAGCACTGGTTGCAGAGGTAGTGTCTAGATTCCTTAGAATCAGATGTATGTCCAGAATAATGGATAGATAGATGTATTACATTTGGATTAAATGTATGAGGCGATTATGTAGATTTAGTTCCTTCTGTCGTATTTTATTGATGTGATGTATGTATTTCATACAGACATTCAGGGACTGAGACATGCATTTTTGATTATATTATACATGTTGTAGAAATGTTGGGGGGACACGGGCCCAAAAGTGTCCATTTTTATTGTTTAGATATAAATGCTGGGGGTACACGTGCCCAGAAGTGTCCATATAAATTATGAAACAGGTATGTCATGCCAGGAGCTGATTATTTAGAATGGGTCATACCCAATTTTCGTAAAAATGATAGGAAATTGAGATTGCATGATCAGGTGGTGGTTAGAGCGTGAGGGCGATCTCACGGGGTTCACCCCTCGGTTTCCGAGCCTCGGGAATCGGGGCGTGACAGGATGGTATCAGAGCATGATACTTTATAAAGGGCCAAAAGGGTCCATTGGGACTAATAGGCGGGTTAACCTTCGGTTTCCCGGGAGTCAGGGATCGGGGCGTTACAGATTAAGTGGGAGAGTTATAGAGAGAGAGAAATCTTTAAATAAGAAATATCCCAGCTCTCTTGATATTTATCTCCCACTTGGGGTGCAAAAGGACCAATTTGCCCCCGAGTCAATTAACGTACCCTCCCGACTTCCATTTTTAATTTCAAAAATTCCTACGGTCTCGAAATCACTTCCTCTACTCTCTAAACATTTCGTCTGGTCCACAACCACAAATAATATTTTCCAAAAAATTTTAGATTTCCTGGACCCAGTAGACCTCATCCCGGGGCCTCCGTTGACTAAAAAGTTAAACTTTCTCAACTGTTCCCAAAACTTCTCAAAACCCTAATATAACTCCCAAACATGTTTTCCACATTCAAAACATGTTAAACATCGTTAAAAATGCATTTAAAGTAGTAATGATGATTAAAAATGAAAACCAGCCAAAATTGGTCAGTCTCTACAACCTCCCAACCTTATAGGAATTTCGTCCTCAAAATTAAAATGTACCTCAAATGGTGAACAATTCAGGATACTTTGAGCAGACTTCTTGTCTCGCTCCCATGTAGCCTCTTATACCCCAGTGATGCCTCCAAAGCACTTTAACCAAAGGAATGGTTTTGCCCCAAAGCACTTGCTCTCTAGTATCCAAAATCTGGATCCGCCTCTCCTCGTATGACACGTCCTCCTCGACCTCAAGGTCTACCTAACATAGACACATGGAAAGTGTTGTGTACACTTGATAATCGCAGTAGCAATGCCAAGCAATAAGCAACCTCTCCTACCCGATCCAAAATCTCAAATGGTCTGATAAATCAGAGCGTTAACTTGCCACTACGACCAAACCTCATCAAACCTCTCTGTGGTGAGACCTTTAGGAAGATATGGTCCCCTACCTTAAATGTTAAAGGTTGCCGCCTCTTATCGACATAACTCTTCTACTGGCTCTGAGAAGTAAGCAATCGCTGCCGTATTACCTTGATCTTTTCTGTAGTCTCTCGAACTAAATCTGGTCCCAAAGAAACTATCTCTCTAACCTCAGTCCAACAGACGGGTGACCTACACGGTCTATCATACAAAGCCTCAAATGGAGCCATCTCAATAGTAGTTTAATAGCTATTATTATATGCAAACTCCACCAATGGAAGATGATCCTCCCAACTACCCCAAAGATCAAGCACACATGCTCGCAACATATCCTTCAGAATCTGTATAGTACTCTCGGACTAACCATCTATTTGAGGATGAAAAGTTGTCCTAAAGTGGAGATCCGTATCGAGCGCTATTTGAAAACTCTGCCAAAACCAAAATATAAATCGTGGGTCTCTATCTAAAATAGTAGAAACTAGGACGATGTGAAGTCTAAGGATCTGCTCAATGTATAATCTACTAAGAGTATCCACGTCATCGGTCACTCGAATAGGAATGAAGTGAGCCACCTTGGTCAATCTGTCAACGACAACCCAAACTGCATCATGACTCTTCCTCGACCTTGGAAGTCCTATCACAAAGTCCATAGTAACATGCTCCCATTCCACATAGCCACAGGCAATGACTGTAATAACCCCGTTGGTCTCTGATGCTCGGCCTTCACTTGTTGAAAAGTGAGGCACCTTGCTACGAATTGAGCTACATCCTTCTTCATACCCTTCCACCAATACTATCGATGTAAGTTATGATACATCTTGGTACCACCTGGATGTACTGCAAGTCTTAAACTATGAAACTCTTTCAAAATCTCGTCTCGACAAGCTAAGGGAACAAACATCTTCCCTTTGAATCTCATGCTCTCATCCAAATGAACTGTCCATCCTTCCACCACTTCGTCACCCAAAATATATGTGCAAAAAGCCTCCATCTCATCATCCTTTCTTTGCTCTTCAATCACTCTACTCACAAGAGTTAGTTAAGTGATAAGAGTAAATAGTATCGTCGGTCCATCATCCTCACTA
Organism: Cornus controversa; assembly: GCA_026545225.1. NCBI lineage: Eukaryota > Viridiplantae > Streptophyta > Magnoliopsida > Cornales > Cornaceae > Cornus > Cornus controversa. The sequence continues at coordinate 45,489,086 of CM048845.1, forward strand.
AAATATAATCCCATTTTTGAGATATCTTTTATCAACTTCCACTCCCGTATGGCTAAGCTTGCCAAGCTGCCATGTGACTTCTTACTCAATGCATCCATTACCACATTGGCCTTTCCCGGATGATACTGTAAGTCAAAGTCATAATTTAAATCCTTTTGTGAGAAAAGGTATTTGAGACTTTTGTGATTCGAAAACACTTCAAACTTCTCACCATACAAGTAATATCTCCACACCTTGAGTATAAAAATCGTGGCTGCCAATTCCAAGTCATGTGTCGGGTAGTTTTGTTCATGTGTTTTCAATTGTCTTGAACCATAAGGCCACTACTCTTTTGGTTTGCATTAGCATACATCTCAAATTGAGTCGTGAAGTGTCACAATAGATTGCGTACCCCAACCCATGTTCTAGAATGATCAAAATTCGCATCGAAGTCAAACGACTCTTCAATTCCATGAATGCATGCTGGCAAGCATCATCCCACACAAACTTCACTCCTTTTCGAGTAAGCTTTGTCATTGGTGCTGCTAACCTCGAAAAGTCTTTTATAAACCTTTCATAATATCCGATTAATCCCAAGAAACTACATATCTCAAATACGCTCTTAGGTCTTTCCCCACTCATCACCGCCTCTATCTTAGATGGATCCACAAAAGCTCCTCCTTCAGACACAACATGCCTAAGGAACTTCACCTCCACTAGCCAAAATTCACACTTCTCATATTTGGCATATAATTGATTCTCCCTCAAAAGTTGTAATACGATCCTCAAATGCCCCTCGTGCTCCTCTTTCGAAGACGAGTACACTAGGATGTCATCGACGAACACAACCACAAACTTGTCTAAGTGAGCATTGAACACTCGATTCATCAAGTCCATGAATGTTGCCGGTGTATTCGTCAAACCAAACAGCATCACTAAAAACTCGTAATATTTGTATCATGTGTGAAAAACAGTTTTCTGAATGTCTGCTTCTCTAATTCCAAACTAATAATAGCCCAATCTCAAATCTATCTTTGAGAAACATTTTGAGCCCTTAAGTTGATCGAACAACTCATTTATCTTTCACAAAGGATACTTGTTCTTGATTCTTACCCGATTCAACTTTCGATAGTCAATGCAAAGTCGTAAGAACCCGTCTTTCTTCTTAACAAAAAAATTAGAGCTCCCCAAGGTGAAGTACTAGAACGTACAAATCCCTTTTCTAGCAACTCTTGTAATTGGTCCTTTATCTCTTTCAACTCAGCCGGTGCCATTTGGTACGGTGTCATAGAAATGGGCGCGATACCTGGAGCAAGTTCTATAACAAACTCCACTTCCCATATCAGAGCCAACTGTGTCAAGTCCACCAGAAACACATTTATAAACTCACACACTACACGAGGAAGCTCTCCAAGTGTCCCATCATCATCCTCAACAAGTAGGCTCACTAAGAAATATCCAAGTACTTTTTGATCATTAGGACTATATGAAGAAGATAAGTAGAAGTCATCCCGCTCTCCCATGAAACAAATGTTAACACCCTCCGGTGTATACAAGGTCACTCTCCCTCGATAACAATCAATGTTGGCCCTATAGATCAATAGCTAAATCATACCCAAGATCACATCAAAGCTAGATATGTCGAGTAGGATGAAATCAAATACAAATTGGTGCCCCGAAATCTCAATCTCGCAAGACCGGTATACACTACTCAAGGTCACTCTACCTCCAACTGGTATATCAATGGATAAAACTGAGTCCAAAGATGACACCTCCAACCCCAAAGCACAAGCAAATGCATATGAAATAAATGAATGTGATGCACCTGAGTCCACTCAAACCTTAGCCCATGAGCTAGATACAAGGAATATACCTCAGACCACTAACAGTCTTACCGAGGTCTCTGCTAGAACAAGAGTGAAAACACAACACTGTGCTCTCTGGCCCTGATGTCCAGCACCCTAATATCCCGATTGTTGACTAGGAGCGCTAGACGTGACTCCCCTATTTGGTGTCCATGAACTCTAAACTGATGGTGCTATCTGTGGTGGTGGCAACGCCCTAAAGCTTGACTGTGAAGTAGTAGGTGGTGTAGGATGATGCTGAGAACTAACTCTACTCTGTACACCCCTCTTCTATGGGTAATTCTAACTAATGTGCCCCATCTGCTGATAATGAAACCACTTCTTGTCTGCCATTGTAGTGGTCTGTCCTTGACTACACTCAGCCATTTTGTGTCCGGGCTTCTGATAGTTAAAAAAAACCATTCTAGATCATGAAGATCCAGTAGGTATAACCACAGATGCTATCGATTGGGTTTGCCCTTATGAGAATGACCCACCATCCCTTTGCTTCTTTCTAGCACGATTGTCCGGAAGGGACCCCGTGCTCCTCACTTCGTTCCTTGTTTCCCTTGCCCGTTGATTATCATTGTCGAGCTCCTCGGCTACCAATGTCCTCTCCACTACCAACGCATAGCTTGTCAAACCTAAAACTCTAACTCAATCTCACAAATAAGGTCAGAGACCTCTTATAAACTGTTTGATCTTCAACTCTTTCATTGGCATTATCTCTTTTGCAAAACGAGCTAATGAGATAAATTTAGTCTCATACTCCATTACCGTCACCATACCTTAAATCAAGTTACAAAACTTTTTTCTCATACTATCCTTCACCATTACTGGAAAGTACTTCTCAAAGAAAAGCACTTGGAATGTGTCCCATTCCATCATCTCAAGATCATGATAGTCTCCCAATAATTTCCACCAACGTTTGGCGTCATCCTTAAGGTAGTGAGTGGCTACTTTCACCTTTAGGTCTTCGTCTATCTCTAGTATAGCTAAGAGTGTAACCATTTCATCCAACCAGTTTTCTGCTACCATAGGATCAGATCCTCCCGAATATGACAGTGGACTTTGCTTCTTGACATGTCCCAATGCTGTGATCATTTGGCTAGGAGTTGCTCTTGGCAGAGCTTGTGTCTCCTCCTGAGTTTCCCGTTGCGTCTTCCTAGTAATTTATTGCATGATAGTAATCATGTCGTGCATGAATTGCTCTCCACCTATAGGGGCTACTTCTAATATTTCTCTACGAGCTCTTCTTGGTGGCATCTTTCTATATAGATGACAAGAAGATACTTAAGTCCAAGGCATGAATATCATTGTCCAATTTCATTCATGCTCACTCACAACATGCTAGGTTACTTTATAAATAACATGTTATATCATACAAGTAAGCACATAAGAATTCTCATATAATATGCACTTAGCCTTAACTTACACTCACAAACTCAAATCTATGATCATACCTCAAGTTCACATTTCTATAATGATCAAGTCCCTTCAATTTGAAACGCGATTCAACTATTTCTCGTCGTCCCTAGGTATTCAAACCCGGTTAAACTCTAATACCATGTTGTCACACCTCGATTATTGACACCTGATTAAGAGGGAGGGAAAAGAGGGGTGATTGGTGAAATCAACCTCTAACTACTCTTTAATCATCAACCTATCCTTAATATCACTCTGATCTCATGTTGTCATGCCCTGAATTTCAGTGCTCCCAGAATTCGAGGGTGAACGGTGTTATCACTTCATTATCACCTTGTGTCGTCAAAATCAATGCAGAAGCTTAAATCACATGCACGTATCAATGACCGTCTGTTACGGACTCAACAAGACCCATTGGGTTCGGTACTTAACGCTCCATGATCATCCTAAGACTTTTCCAAAGTTTCAGCCAGGCATGCATTACAATGCATCGCCCATGTATCGCAACATAAAGCGAAACTCCCTGGATTTTATACGGACAATTCTTCTCCTATTTACAATGCACTATTTCAGAGGTTACGATGCATCGCTAGATTACGATGCATCGTTACATGGATTACGATGCATTGAAATAACTTGGCTACTTCCACAACAAGCCATCAAGTGACTACAATCCATGCTACTCTTAGTCAATTTTTAACCTATAATTCTCACATATTCTCCATAAATTGAAAGAAATCAATTGAATGATTCAAGACATCATTAACATGATCCAAGCACGAATCTACATCTCCAAACATTTATATCCAAGAATTCACACATAATTGAAATCAAAACCAATATTCTTCCATTCAAAACCCAAAAGTCACATATGATCCATATATGGTCATTATATTTGAAACCAAGGTGTATCAACATAAATCAAATGTAAAAACAATGCTTTCTACTTAGTCCACATGCCATAAGCCGGCATGGACATCTATATACATATCCAAAAGGTCAAAAATCCAAAGGAACTCCAAAAGTCCATTAACTTAATCAAGCATCATCCTCCATCGGTGCTTTATCTGAAAAGAGTTTTGGGGAGGGGTGAGCATACAACTACACCAAGTAGGAATGATCCACCCGACTCTTCTCTAACTCAAGCAGCCATACATGAATGCATATGAAAACTCTACGTGTATACATGACAATTATCTATGCTTTTTACCCATAAAACAATTAAGTTTTCAAATCATATGTGATGCTTCACATTTCAACATATATATCAAGTTGAGTAAACCATAGTTCACAAATAAACTCACGCCACATAATACCCGAAAATTAATTCAGCTGAGGACTCCGCTTGTCATAATTCTATAATAAGGGTCTCTTCGAAATCACGAACTCTGCTTACGCTTTTCGACTACTAAACCGATGGAAGTGACACCCGCTTGGCCAAGTTTTGGGTCTTATACCCTAGGGCCTCAGACCCTTCTTAATTCTCAAATGCCTCAAAAACTCACTATTCACATAATGTACACTTATCACATAAATGCACTCATTCCACACTTCCACCCAATGTAATGTATTTTATCAAAATAATGCATTTTCTTCCTCAACTCATGCTTATCACAATGTCATTCCACTCATCTCATGAAAATAATCATGCTTTTGCATTTTTTTTCAAAAAAATTATATCTTTCATGCACAATTCTACACTAAACTCAGATTTCATATTTTTCATCAAATGAACACAAATTTCACAAAATGCACTCATAGTCTCAAATCCACATATGCAATATATATAATCCCTAACTAACATGTTAGACATATTTATGCACAAAATCATATTTTCATATACATAAATGCATACACAAAACCTTAATCTCACCAAATTTATAACTTTCATGTCACAATTAAGGGACCTATAGAATTAAAACAAAGAAAAACTTCACACTACTACCTCAAATCTCAATCTTGGAAGAAAATTTTTGAGATTTTCAGCCCTTTCAACTTTCCAAAATGTAGACTTTGATCAGTTCAAACTGAAGCCCTTGTCATCCCCTACACACTTTCCTTCTTCGACAATCTCCAAATCACAACCTAGCTACTCCAAAATCTAAAGAGAAGGGAGAGAGATGAAGTGGGAGAGTTAGAGAGAGAGAGAAATCTTTAAATAAGAAATATCCTAGCTCTCTTGATATTTATCTCCCCACTTGGGGCGCAAAATGACTAATTTGCCCTCGAGTCATTTAACGTACCCTCCTGGCCTCCGTTTTCGATGTCAAAAATCCTACGGTCTTGAAATCACTTCCTCTACTCTCTAAATATTTCGTTTGGTTCATAACCAAAAATAATATTTTTCAAAAATTTTCCAAATTTTTCGAACCTACTAGGATCCCGGGGCCCTATTGACCAAAAATTCAAACTTTCTCAAATGTTCCAAAAACTTCTCAAAACCCTCGTATAACTCCCCAAACATGTTTTCCACATTCAAAACATGTTAAACATCATTAAAATGAATTTAAAGCAGTAATGATGATTAAAAATAAAAATTGGCTGAAATTGGTCACGGTCTCTACAAGGAGAGAGAGAGCCAATATATATGTTAGAATAAAAGATAGTGAATTATCTTTGAATTGAAAGGGATAGGGAGTGGGGAGCAAGTTATCCTATATATAATAATATATTCCAACACTCGGTGCCATCTAGAGTTTGGAAACAAGCTCTCGAAAGCACCCTGGTGGAAGAGATTTGGTGAATATATCTGCTATATGATTATGTGATGACGAACAAAATGACAATCTATTTCAATGTGTTTGGTCCGCTCATCAAAAATATCATTGTGTGCAATCTGAATAGCACTCTTGTTATCACAATAGATGGGAGTAGTATTGGATGAAGAAGACATCGTAACCATAAAAGATCAAAAGTAGCATCTGTAAGTACTCTATACTCGGCATTAATGCTAGATCGAGCAATAACTGACAGCTTCTTACTATGCCAAGAGATCAGTGAGTCACCAAGAAAGAATCATTGAGAGAAAAAGAGCTCACGAAATACAATACCCTTGACATAGCAGAGGATACAAGAACAGCAGTAAAGTGAATTGATCTCAACGAAGCCATGAATTGACTGACGACATAAATAACATGAGAAATATCTGGACAAGTGAAAGTAAGAAATACCAACCAAAAAAAAATTTTGAATTTGAATTATCAGATTTGTTGCGAGAAAATCTGAAAGTGAAATTTAAATTCGAAACCTAGCCTACCCCAACTACGGGGATATCGTTATTATAAAATTATAGTTTTTTTTATATGGTCAGAAGATGTTATTTTTACCAAAAAGAATTCAACTCAACCTCAAACAATGATATATGTCGAACCTCTGAAGTAGCCGGAAGGAAATACGGTGGGTTCAATAGTAGCCGGAAGGAGAGACAGTGATAAAAGAATTGCATAAAGAGAGTCGGTGATTGGAATAGTGATAACAGGTAAGTCGATTCATTTTATATATTTATATATAACTGAGACTTGTCATTTAGTTATAAGTTTAGAATATTTGATCATGCTGACACCTTAGAGTTACATTTAATGTATATGTTAATATTCATTGATCGAATGAGTTTTTTTTCTGAATTATAAATTGTTTAGTAGATTAAATATGAGATCTTAGTGTTTAAATTTTGATAAATTCTGAATAGTGAAAACCTTCTGGAATATGTATGCACCCATAGGAATAAATCACGTCTTTGAAATAATAATATTCTAGATCGTGTGAATTTGGTGTTGATTGCTAAATACATAAACTGTTATTGGGTTCTTAACGGTTATTGGATTCTGTGCAAAAACGTGTGAATTTGGTGTTGGGCAGTTATAAACATTGAAGGTTAGGCATCGAAATAAATTTTTTTGCCTTCAGTGGATTTATTTATTGTTACCAGTGGTGGAGGGTGAGACTCACACTAGGTTATTACACTGATATACATAATTGTTCACGTATAAAGTTATATTGTTATTTGGTGGAGAATGGGACTCACACTAGTTTATTACAGTGATATATACACATATATATTTATATACATAATTATTCATGTATACAGTTATAAGAAGAAACAAATCCTTCTAGGAACAATGCATTAGAATGGCCTGAGAATAGGTTATGCTGAAGTATAACTAGAATATAAAAGTTAAGGCTTCAAATAATCTGTTTTATATGTGTAAATATTTAATGTGTTATGCGTTGAACGAAGGTGTTGTTTAGTCAAATCTGGAAGATTGAACGAATGGGTTGTTCAGTGGAATCTGGAAGATTGAACAAAGGTGTTGTTTAATAGAATCTGAAATATTGATATAATGGGTATGTACAATATAATCCTTTAAATGTAGCAAGATATATATATTAGCATAACTTATATACATTTATATATAACTTATAATACAGTAACGTGTTTTAGGGTCAGTGTTTTAGGGTCAGCTTTATTGGTAGATAAATAGGACTATGTTTATTTGCCTTAAATATGGTTTTAAGTTTACTTGGGGGTAGCTAGGAAGAGTAAAATGGTCAACTAGTGCTCTGTATATTTAGTTTAGGACAGTGGTGCAGTGTTTTGTATATTTACTTTAGGACAGTGGCGCGGTGGAACCAGTGTTTTGTATATTTACTTTAGGAAAGTGGCGCGGTGGAACCGTATATTTACTTTAGGGCAGTGGTTGTATATCGAGGACAGTGGTCGTGGCCGTATGTGTATTGAAATGTGAAAATTGGGTTTGATAAAGGTTAATGGTTTAGTTTGTTGTTGTTCTTAGAGGTTAAAAGTGACACTCAAAGTGGGTTGTACATTTGCGAGTGAAATTAGTTGCCAATAAAACTGGTCATTTATAAGAAATTTGTTTACCACCTTGATATTTCTGTTAGTGTATAGATATATCTAGATAGTTCTTGTATATATTCTGGACATTTTATTGTATCGAAGAGAGACTTATTTTTGGGTTCTTTTATGCAAGCTTAATGAAAATTAGAGGAAAATAGTAAAAATATTTGTAAAATTATGAAAAATTCCAGAATAATGTATTTTAGTTTAATTAACTCAAATTTGCTGAAAAATATGAAATTAGATTAAGATAGTAATGGATAATGGTGAGTGGTCGAGGAGTAGTCCATGACTATTCGTATGATGACTTTGTTAGGTATGGTCAGGGACTTGCCTATTGGGAGTGCACTACTCTTTTGTTATAACTATTGGGCTCAACATTCCCTTATTATGTGGATGTGGTCCAGGACCACCTGGGTGAGTAGACGTATAACCCAGCCACATGTGTGTTTTCGGTAGTCCGAGACTATGTGATGCACACCATCGATTAGAGGGGAGCCTGGGGCTCATGTGAGATAAGTGGAATTTAATATAAGTTAATCAAGATGGTTAACAAGTTTATGGTGTGAAATTATGAAAATTGTGTTCTATTTTATGTTTTGGTAATTATGATATATGAGCATTTATGACCTGAGATGAATACATGTAATTAATGGATTTTGATGAGTTACTTTTATATATGGACATATAAGGTGAGTCGATTTGCTGAACAAGGAATGTGTTTAGCAATCCCTTGTGAGCTTGTGAGCTCACTCCTTCACAATTTTTAGGTACACGTTGATTAGAACGTGATGGGGTCACATGAGCCGGATGGAGTCGACTTTGTTGTTTTCTTACTTTCTTGTAGTTCAATGAAGTTGATTTGAACTTATGTAATAATGTCGAGGATTCTTTTATGGATTATATTAGATGATGTTACATGTGTTTTGTAGTTATTTATGTTTTCAAAAAAATTCTTCTTGGGAGAGTTATACTATGTTGTGTGAGGTAGGTGTTGTTGCAAATCACGCACTTTATTTGAGTATAGAACCAGTGTTTCTATTATTTAAATTTAGGGGCATGACAGTTTGATATCAGAGCCTAGGTTTAAGATTATTCGACTAAAGGATTGATTATGTGTTTTATTACCATACTGCAGTTTTAATTATGACTTATCGTGGGATTAATGATAATGTTATTCAATACTGAAAATAGGATGTCAGGAGCTGGTAGAGGCAGGGGACGTGTTGGACGCGGTAGCACCAGTCATGGTGGAGCAGGACGTGGAGTTGCTCAGATGAATGAGGCATTGCTGATGCCAAATCCCGAGGCAGGGCAGGGTCCCACATATACTCTTGTCAAAGTGATAAAGAGTTTAGGTGCTATGGAATTTACAAGTGTTGTCGATCTACTAGATACTAAAAGATGGATTGAGAATATGGAGAAATGTTTTGAGATTATGGAGTGCACTGAGGTGTAGAAGAGGAAGATTGTAGCTTTCCTCTTGTCTAGTGAGGCGTACCAGTGGTGGCGGTCTGTGACCCAAGATATTGACATCATAGAGAAGAACTGGGATGAGTTCAAGAATCGGTTCAACGACAAATATTTTCCACGTGCATTGAAGGATAGAAAGGTTGTTGTGTTCATGCAGTTGGAGCAAGGCACTATGACTGTTATTTAGTATGAGGCTAAGTTCACTGAACTCTCACGATTTGCTCCTTATATGATAGCAAATGAGGAGGATAAGATTTCAAAGTTTGTGCATGGTTTAGCTTCTAACATCAAGAGGATGGTTATCGGTCAGAGATTGACAAGATACTCGGATGTTGTACAATGTGCCATGAGGCATGAGGAGCATAACATGGAGTATTAGAGACAGAGGGAGCAGAAGGCAGAACAGAAAGGCAAGGGGAAGATTATTTCAAATTCTCAGCCGAATCAGAGGGTACACCAGCAGCAGCAACCTTAGAGAGACAGGCAAAGTCAGATATGGCAGAGAAGTAGGCAAGATTGGCGAGCAGGGAAACGGCAAAGAGTTAGTGGAGGTAAACAGTTCATAACTTTAGTGCCAGCTACACCTCAGAATACACAGCCACATCAGTTTCTTGGGCATTGCTACAATTACCAAGAGAAATGACACATGGCTTGTTATTGTACCAAACCACGCAGAGAGGGCCAGCAGAGGGTTCAGGCATAACAAAAATATAGACGTGCGAGAGTTTATGCTATTGTTCCGGAGGCTAGGCAAGATGCTACGCCACTTGCCATGGAAGGTACACTTACTATTTATGGCAGTATAGCTAGAGTGTTATTTGATTCTGGTTCTTCATATTCTTTCATTGCCTTGTCATTTGTGAACACACTTGAATTAGAACCTGAACTTATGAGTGATGTCTTACCTATTACGACTCCACTTGGAAGCGCGATGACACTTGATAGGGTGTGTCGAGCATGCCCTATTAGGATTGGGGAGTTGGAACTTCCTATTGATTTGATTGTACTACAGATGAGAGAGTTTGATGTTATATTGGGTATGGATTAGTTGGCGAGATATCATGCCCAGTTGAATTGCCATGAGAAGATAATTATCGTCTCACTTCTGGGACAGTTACCCTATCAGTTTAGATGTGAAGAGTTTGAGGGTATTATGACCATGGGGTTTCTTGGCCATGTTGAGGTGAGTGTGCAGCATATGACTATGGAACAAATTCCTATTGTTTTAGAGTATGTTGATATGTTTTAGGATATTCTGAGTTTTCCTCGTAGGAGGGTAGTAGATTTTTGTGTTGATCTTATTCCTGGCACATCACCTATCTCCAGGGCACCCTATAGGATGGCACCAGTTGAGCTGAGGAAATTGAAGAGTCAGATCCAAGATTTCCAAGATCGTGGGTTTATTCGGCCTAGTACGTCACGTTGGGGAGCACCTGTTCTGTTTGTTAAGAAAAAGGATGGGTACTCCACCTGTGCGTCGATTATCGTGCACTAAATAAGGTGACGATCAAGAATAAATATCCTTTACCACGTATTGATGATTTATTTGACTAACTCAGAGGGGCACAGTTGTTCTCTAAGATTGACTTGAGAACTAGTTATCATCAGTTGAGGATTAAAAAGGAGGATATTTCTAAGACTGCCTTCAGGACTCGTTATGGTCTCTACGAGTTCTTAGTTATGCCTTTTGGGTTGACTAATGCTCCAGCAGTTTTTATGGATCTAATGAATTTGGTGTTTAGACCCTATTTAGATCAGTTTATCGTGGTATTTGTGGATGACATTTTGATATATTCCAAGAGTAAGGAGGAGCATGAGCGGTATTTGAGCATTACACTTCAGACTTTGCGTGAGCATTAGCTCTATGCTAAGTTTGAGAAGTGTGAGTTTTGACAAGAGCATATAAAGTTTTTGGGACATGTGATCTCTAGGGATGGAGTCTCAGTGGATTCTGCCAAGGTGGAGGCTGTGTTGAGTTGGAAATGGCCTACTACTGTCCCCGAGATTCGTAGCTTCTTGGGTCTGGCAGGATACTATAGGCGGTTCATTGAAGGTTCCTCCAAGATTACTGCACCTTTGACTCGTTTGATCAGGAAAGATGTGAAGTTTGTTTAGGATCACTGTTGCGAACAGACATTTGAAGAGTTGAAGACTAGATTGACTTTAGCACCAGTTCTTACCATTCCTGTCAGTGGTGAGGAATTTGTTATCTACACAGATGCATCACATCAGGGTCTTGGGTGTGTTTTGATCCAAGAGGGTAAGGTGGTGGTATATGCCTCTAGACAACTTAAGCCACATGAGCAGAATTACCATACATATAACTTAGAATTGGCGGTTGTGGTTTTGGCACTAAAGGTGTGGAGGCATTACTTGTATGGTGAGAAATTTGAATTATTCTCCGATCACAAAAGTCTCAAGTATCTTTACTCTCAAAAGGAGCTGAATATGAGACAACGAAGGTGGATGGAGAAGATGAAGAATTTTGATATGACCCTTCAATATCAGCCTGCGAAGGCAAATGTGGTAGCTGATGCATTGAGCCGGAAGCTGAGAGGGCTGGTTGCCTTTATAATGATACAGGAGTGGATGATGTTGGAGGCATTAGTAGAGTTCTCCATTATGCCAACTTCTCATAGTGCAAGTACTCTTCTTTGTAGTTTGACAGTACAACCGACCTTGATCAGTCGGATTATACAGGCACAGACTCAAGATGAGAGGGTGCAAGCTAGAGTAGTTGAGGTTGCTGAGGATGAAGGTAATGCAGATTAGATTTGTGGGACTGATAGAGGTGTGAGATTTTGAGGTAAGCTATGTGTCCTAGACTTAGCAGACCTCAAGAGAGAAATTTTAGAGGAGGTACACTACTCTAGGTACACGGTGCATCCCGGTGGCACTAAGATGTACCATGACCTTAAGAGGCAGTTTTGGTGGGAAGGCATGAAACGTGATGTGGCAAATTTTGTATCTAGATGTCTCACTTGTCAACAAGTGAAGATTGAACATCAGAGACCAGCTGGACCATTACAACCATTGCGTGTGCCTGAGTGGAAATGGGAGCATGTGACAACATATTTCATAGTGGGGTTACCAAGGTCAAAATAGAACCACGATGCAATATGGGTAATTGCCACGCCCCGAAATCCGGACCACCAGGACCCCCCCGGACCGACCCGAATCCCAAGGTGTGAACTCCATGAGATCACCCTCACGCTATAACCACCACCTGATCATACAATCTCAATTTCCTATTATTTTCATGAAAATTGGGCATGACCCATTCTAATAAATCAGATCCGAATATGTTATTCTTGCTTTAAATTTAAATGGACACTTATGGGCACGTGTCCCCCCGGCATTCACATCTAAAAATCAAAATGGACACTTCTGGGCACATGTCCCCCTAGCATTTCTACAACATACAGAATACGATCAAAAAAAAATGTCTCAGTCCTTGAATGTCCGTCTTATATACATATATCAAATGAAATGTACAATTAGGATAAATTACCCAACATACACGTCCCATACATTTAACCCAAATGTAAGACATCAATCCAACGTCCTAATTATATATTAAATTCTAAAGAATTTGACCACTACCTCTACAACCAGCACTTTTAGTCCCCTAACTGACTCCGTAATCAGCAATACCTGCAAAACCTGGGAGGGGGTGAGCTCAAAGGCCCAACAAGGTATGCCAAATCATACTATCACTGCTACAGTAGGTCGATCCTCACATATTCTCAAAATATATGTGCACTTAAATATATCACAATATTTAAAACCATGCTCCTCCTAGCATGCATGAACCAACAATGCATATGGCTACCTAGCACATATGAACATACAAAATCTACTACACATGTTTTATGAAGATCATTCACAACCTGCTCAAAAACAATACACATCCAACATCAATATGTATAAAGAACATATGTGTCCAATCATTTACATAAACAATGTAAATCAACTACCACGTCTCCTACTCATCAAGTAGCAAATCAGATGTAATGCAATGTAATTAACATGTAGAGAAATTATGCATACAACACAACCATATCATAAGCAAGGTAGAATGCAACATGATATGCACAACTCCCTCATCCTTCCCACGTATTGGTCTCCAATTCCCGTGGACAACCAATCCCACCTATAGAGGGTTACCTTTACTGGAATACCTCTTGAGGGTTATCTTTACCGGAATACCTCACTACACATCAATCCATGAGGGTACCTTGACCGGAATACCTCACGAGGGTTACCTTTACCGGAATACCTCACCGTTTTACCGAATGGATTCCACCATTCACATTGTTTGCCTCCCTCACCATACCAATGAATATGAACCCCACAACTTTATCAAATGTACATTCATAATTTGCAACTAATGAGGTATTTAAGAAACACACTCATACAAATTCCCATTTAAGCATCATGTGCATTTACAATGAACATGCTTCACACCTCTACATTTCACATAACCGCGTATCCTTCACATTTCACCAACTTCACAATCAATTCCAACATGTTTATAAATTTCTCTAAAACATTTATAAACATACAATCATATCAACCAACATTAATAGCACATATGTCCAATCTTGCATATAAGTGGCATAAACATAATCATGCTTCCACTCAAGGCATGCATTTACTACAAGCAACTGGTATGCTTTCCATCCACAATATATAACCATATATATATCCTGTCATCCATATATGTATTATGCACATACATAACACTTAGCATATCATAACCATGCTTTTCAATTACTCGCTAATACTATAATTATATTTAGCATGCATTTTTACTACTACCCCAAATATATAATAACATATATATTTAACACCATGCATAAAAGCCACATATGCATACAAGAAAACACATAGCTAAACATGTATTATTTAGCATATTTTTCATAAACTTTAATCTATACTATACAAGCATATCACAATGCAAATAAGCATCTAAATTTAATATGCTTTCATATCCCAAAAATATATATATACACTCCTATGTATATATATATATATATATATATATATATATTTGTTCACATCCCACGCATATACATATATAAAGGTGATTGTGTATATACGTGGGATGTGAACAAATATATATATATATATATATATATATATATATATATATATATTTGTTCACATCCCACGTATATACACAATCACCTTTATATATGTATATGCACATATATATATACAAACACCACATATGATCAAATTAAGAAATATATGTAAATTAACCAACATAATAAAATATATACGTAGGAGATAGAGGCAAGAATCAACTTGCCTTAGGTCCCACTTTTATTGTGCTCGCGCCCACAAAGCGGCCTAATCAAAGTCCCGTGCCAAAGCCCACATAACCAATCCACTGAGCCATTTCCCTTTTTATTTTCCATGCTTGATCTAATTTAATTAGGCAACCCACTTCACTAATTTCAGGCCCAACCCATGGCTGTCCAAATAAATCACAACTGAGCTATGCAAAATCAGCCCATTTTAAACCAAATGGAGAATTAAATCCAAATCTTTGGGCCCAATTTAATTAAACAGTCCACTCCAAACTCAACACTAAGTCCAGCCCATGTAACCTCCATTATTTACCATCATTATAAAAAATATATATATATATATATATATATATATATAAATCAATCTCAAGCTCACCACTACAGACTAAGAAGGCGACCATGTGAAGACCATCATCAACTTCTACCATGGTTGCTTCCACTGTGGACAACCAACTCAAGCTTCCCCACCATAGCCGTGAAGGCCCAACACCACAAGGCCACCATTCTTGGCCCAAACAACCGCAAACCGTAACCACTACGGGCTATCCAAACTGAACCCACAAGCTGTCGAACCCAGCCATCATCCTCTACCATGGGAAGACCCATAAGCCATGCTCAACCATCAATGGCCGAACCCCAACCGAGCTCCACCATCGGACCACTTAGCCACCAATGGCAGCCCCTGCCATAACCAAACCGTAGATTACTAGTCCCCATTTCTACCCTCCAATTGGAGCTTCCCAGCAAGACCCATAACCTCAAATCAACAACTACCAAACAGCCCCTTTGACACCGCCATATGCCGCCTCACACCTAGCCAACCACTGCCCGAAAACCACCATCAGCCGAGCCCTCCACCATCCACGGTCCCCTGTCCAAGAAGACCCATGAGCCCAGCCGTAACACCACCCAAACAGGCCACTCCCGGCCACCACAGCACCTAGCCGACAGCCACCAAGCTCCCTCAACTGAGCCACCAAGCAGGCCACTCAACCACCGAACCCACCTGTACCCTCAGTCAGTCACCCACCACAGAAGACCCAACCGAACCGTCACAGCAGAACCCAGCCGTGAGCCACCCTCCTCAGCACGGTCTTGCCGAATCACCGAGAAGACCCACCCCAACCTTCGTCGGCCATCAACCGAATCTCCAAACTGTCTAAAAATTGAACCCATCGAGTTCTGACCAAGGCTCACCGTGGAGCGCACCCACCGAGCCCAGCAACTCAACCCATAGTCAGCACCACTGTCGCCGCGAGCCACACCCAGTCACCTCACCTTCGTGAACCCGAAGGCCCACCGCCAGTTGGAACCATCTCCTCTCTGCTTCACTCTCTCTCTCCTGATTTCTCTTTCTCTCTCTAAAAGTATGAGTCTCTCTCTCTTATTTTCTTCTTTTTCTTTTCTTTTCTTCTTTCTCTTCTTTTTCTCCTTCAGCCGAACTACTCATGTGGTCTTCTCTTTTCTTTTTTTTTGAATTTCTTTCCTACTTTTAATACACACCACACACTCCACCACATGCTTTGTCCTCCAAATGAGGTCCACATATATTAAATATACTATGTATATACATAACACCACCTAATACATGTGTTGACATGTATTTCCCCCCACACATATATATATATACATGCCCCTCTATTCCTTTATAATT
This sequence comes from Cornus controversa, assembly GCA_026545225.1. NCBI lineage: Eukaryota > Viridiplantae > Streptophyta > Magnoliopsida > Cornales > Cornaceae > Cornus > Cornus controversa. The sequence continues at coordinate 45,505,634 of CM048845.1, forward strand.
ACGTAAAAACCCAATATATATATCCATATATATATATATATAGGGATATATATATATATATTATAATGTCAACATCTTCCATCTATATATATATAGACTCACACCCTTCCGAAATTAATTAATTAGAAAAAAGAAAACTCGTTCAAAAATCATCCGGAACCGGTTAAAATAATTCCGGTCCTTACAGTAATAGTGGATCGATTGACTAAATCAGCTCATTTTCTGCCTATTCGATCTACTGACAAGTTGGAGAAGTTGTGTGATCTTTACATTAAGGAGATAGTCAAGCTCCATAGAGTGTCGGTGTCTATTTTTTCAGATCGTGATCCTCATTTTACATCTCAATTTTGGAGTACTTTTTAGAACGTTTTTGGTACTTCTTTGAATTTGAGTACCGACTTTCATCCTCAGACCAATGGTCAGTCAGAGATGGTCATTCAGGTATTAGAATATATGATACGTACTTGTGTATTAGATTTTTGGGGTAGTTGGGAGGATCAATTTTCACTGATTGAGTTTGCCTATAATAATAACTATCAGGCTAGCATTGGCATGGCACCTTATGAAGCACTATATGGGAGACCTTGTCGTTCATCGATATATTGGGATAAGGTTGGTGATAGCATCCTAGTAGGGCCTGAGTTGGTGCGAGAGACCATAGAGAAAGTAGCTATCATTCGAGATTGACTTCGTACAGCTTAGAGTCGACAAAAAAGCTACGCAGATCGACGACGTCGAGTTTTGGAGTTTACTGTCGGAGATTTGGTGTTTCTGAAAGTCTCGCCTATGAAGGGAGTTATGACGTTCGGGGGAAAGAAAGGGAAGCTAGCTCCTCGATATGTTGGACCTTTTGAGACCACACACATAATTGGGGAAGTGGCTTATAAATTGGCTCTACCTCCCAGTTTATCATCTGTTCATGATGTTTTCCATGTCTCTATGTTAAAGAGATGTTTGAGAGATGAGACTCAGACTATTGATTGTAGCGAAGTAGAGTTGCGTCATGATGTTATATATGTGGAGACATATGTTCGTATTGTGGACTATATGATGAAACGGTTGAGGCAGACAGAGATTCCTCTAGTGAAGGTGTAGTGGAATCGTCAGAATGAGAAAGAAGCTACATGGAAGTTGCAGTCAGAGAAGTTGGAAAAGTACCCATAACTCTTTGAGTAAGGTACGTAAATTTTGAGGACGAAATTCAATTTAGGAGGGTAGGATGTAATATCCTAACCAAAAAAAAATTGAATTTGAATTATCAAATTTGTTGCGAGAAAATCTAAAAGTCAAATTTAAATTCGAAACCTAGCCTACCCCAACTTCGGGGATATCGTTGTTATAAAATTATAGTTTTTTTTATATGGTCAGAAGATGTTATTTTTACCAAAAAGAATTCAACTCCACCTCAAACAATGATATACGTCGAACCTCTGCAGTAGCTGGAAGGAAATACGATGGGTTCGACAGTAGCCGGAAGGAGAGATAGTGATAAAAGAATTGCATAGAGCGAGTCGGTGATTGGAATAGCGATAACAGGTAAGTTGATTCATTTTATATATTTATATATAACTGAGACTTGTCGTTTAGTTATAAGTTTAGAATATTTAATCATGCTGACACCTTAAGGTTACATTTAATGTATATGTTAATATTCATTGATCAAATAAGTTTTTTTCTGAATTATAAATTGTTTAGTAGATTAAATATGAGATCTTAGTGTTTAAATTTTGATAAATTGTGAATAGTGAAAACCTTCTGGAATATGTATGCACCCATAGGAATAAATCACGTCTTCGAAATAATAATATTCTAGATCGTGTGAATTTGGTGTTGATTGCAAAATACATAAACTGTTATTGGGTTCTTAACGGTTATTGGATTCTATGCAAAAATGTGTGAATTTGGTGTTGGGCAGTTATAAACATTGAAGGTTAGGCATCGAAATAAATGTTTTTGCCTTCAGTGGATTTATTTATTATTACCAGTGCTGGAGGGTGAGACTCACACTAGGTTATTACACTGATATATACATAATTGTTCACGTGTAAAGTTATATTATTATCTGGTGGAGAATGGGACTCACAGTAATTTATTGCAGTGATATATACACATATATATTTATATACATAATTATTCATGTATACAGTTATAAGGATAAACAAATCCTTCTAGGAACAGTGCATTAGAATGGCCTGAGAATAGGTTATGCTGAAGTATAACTAGAATATAAAATTTAAGGTTCCAGACAATCTGTTTTATATGTGTAAATATTTAATGTGTTATAAGTAGAACGAAGGTGTTGTTTAGTGGAATCTAGAAGATTGAACGAATGTGTTGTTTAGTGGAATATGAAAGATTGATATAATGGGGTATGTAAGCCTTTAAATGTAGTAAGATATATATATTTGCATAACTTATATACATTTATATATAACTTATAATACAGTAATGTGTTTTAGGGTCAGCTTTATTGGTAGATAAATAGGACTATGTTTATTTGCCTTAAATATGGTTTTAAGTTAACTTGGGTAGCTGGGAAGAGTAAAATGGTGGAACCTATATTTACTTTAGGACAGTGACACGATGGAACCAGTGTTCTGTATATTTACTTTAGGACAGTGGTGTGGTGGAACCAATGTTTTGTATATTTACTTTACGATAGTGCTGCGGTGGAACCAGTGTTCTGTATATTTACTTTAGGAAAGCGGCGCGGTGGAACTGTATATTTACTTTAGGGCAGTGGTTGTATATTGATTCGATTATATCTAGGACAGTGGTCGTGGCCGTATATGTATTGAAATGTGAAAATTAGGTTTAATAAAGGTTAGTGGTTTAGTTTGTTATTCTTAGAGGTTAAAAGTGACACTCAAAGTGGGTTGTACATTTGCGAGTGAAATGAGTTGCCAATAGAATTGGTCATTTATAAGGAATCTGTTTACCACCCTGATATTTCTGTTAGTGTATAGATATATCCAGATAGTTCTTGTATATATTCTGGACATTTTATTGTATCGAAGAGAGACTTATTTTTGGGTTCTTTTATGCAAGCTTAATGAAAATTAGAGGAAATATTAAAAATATTTCTAAAATTATGAAAAATTCCAGAATAATGTATTTCAGTTTAATTAACTCAAATTTGCTAAAAAATATGAAATTAGATTAAGGTAACTAATGGATAATGGTGAGTGGTCGAGGAGTAGTCCGAGACTATTCCTATGATGACCTTGTTAGGTGCGTATTAGGAGTGCACTACCCTTTTGTTATGGCCATTGGGCTCAGCATGCCCTTATTATGTGGACGTGGTCCGGGACCATCTGGGTGAGTAGACATATAACCCAGCCACATGTGTGTTTTCCGTAGTCTGGGACTATGCGATGCACACCACCGATTGGAGTGGAACCTGGGGCTCATGTGAGTTAGTGGAATTTAATATAAGTTAATCAAGATGGTTAACAAGTTTATGGTGTGAAATTGTGAAAATTGTGTTCTGTTTTATGTTTTGGTAATTATGATATATGAGCATTTATGACCTGAGATGAATACATGTAATTAATGGATTTTGACAAGTTACTTTTATATATGGACATATAAGGTGAGTTGATTTGCTGAATAAGGATTGTGTTTAGCAATCCCTTGTTGAACTTGTGAGCTCACTCCTTCACAATTTTTAGGTACACGTTGATTGGAATGTGATGGGGTCGTGTGAGCCGGATGGAGACGACTTTGTTGTTTTCTTACTTCCTTGTAGTTCAATAAAGTTGATATGAACTTATGTAATAATGTTGAGGATTCTTTTATGGATTGTATTAGATGATGCTACATGTGTTTTGTAGTTATTTATGTTTTCAAAAAAATTCTTTTTGGGAGAGTTATACTATGTTGTGTGAGGTGGGTGTTGTTGCAAATCACACACTTTATTTGAGTATAGAACTAGTGTTTCTATTATTTAAATTTAGGGGCGTGACAAAATGTACAACCTGGATAAACAAATCCTAGTAGCTAAAAATATTCCAATGAAATTATTTTTTTTTGTTAAGACTACTCATATGGTGACAGCTAAAAACATACCTTCTTCAAGGATGGACTCATTTGAATGCCTTAAAGAATTTAAAAATTCTGGGCTTTGGTATTTGGAAAATAAATAAAAATGACTACCATTCTAAAAATTTTCAAAATTTATTGAGTTTCAAAAATAGGTCAAATGAGTTTTCCAAATTAGCACACAACAGTGATTTCAAAATCTGACAGCAGGACACTAAGGAATTTTTGTAAACTTTTTTAGCTTTCCAAAATTTACCAAATTAAATTTGGAAATATTATACATCTCAGAGAAGGCATGATAAAAATTTCGGGTCATTCAGAGTAGTATAGACCTATAAAAAAGTTTGCAAAATCTGGACAGAAAGGGGTCTTTTCATGAACAATCTATCAAGAATAATGTTCCTTCCCATTTCTCCCATAAACCTGCTCCAAACTGAACCTAACACAAGATATGAGCATGAATAAAAGTCTAAAATAATCCATGACAAGTCCCAAGTCAAGTTATCAAAATTCAAAAATGAAATATGGTGCGAAATGCGTCAAGATTCATAAGCTTGTACATACAACATGGCATTAAAGTGTCATTACACAGTTTTAAAATAATCAAAAAGGATGAAATTAAAGGAGAAGCAATCCTAAACATTGAGTTGGTGGTTAAGTGTACAAAAGGCCACAAGAATGCTTCTAAACAAATTTCATCATACATATAATAAAATGAAGGTCACATGAGGCGTTAACATCAAAAAAGAAATTCCTTGAAGCTTGTTGTACCAATGGAGGCTCAACTCTCTCTGGTGTCGACTTTTTTACCTGAAATGTTTAGTGGGTAAGCTTATTCTCTTATAGGTTAGTAGACGGCAAGTTAAAAGCTTTATATCGTCAACTATACCACATATCTAACCATTAAGTGATCAATGATGCAACTAGGGTTCATGCTCCCTAAATGCCTAATTTTTGGAATAGTTTTGCACATGAAATGGCATTACAACAATAACTTCCACAATCCAATTAAGGGTAATATTAACTTACATAAAACATGTGAAGCAAGTATGCAATTCGAAGACCAAAGTATATAAACAAAAATTCCAAAATCATCAAGGAGGGATTGACTCACAAGACACCCTTCAAGTCACATTTTTGTGGCATGCAGTAGGCATCAAACATGACACGTATCATTGACGGCGTTCCTAATGGTTCTTTTCGGGATACTATCCCGTTGGTCACCACCCTAATTGGCCAATATATGAGGATTTCCCTCAAGGGACAATACCCTTAAGTGTGACATCAAATTCCAAAATCATCATCCAAACACATTGTGGCATGATCAATCAATTCAACACATGTGCAATGTTCACACGCACATAAACAATGCAATATCTTTCAATTCATGTTTTGTGGTTACACCTAGCATGATATGGTCTCATAACATCAACATTGACAAAAAATTTATCTTGTGAAAACAATATTTCAAGTAGCACAATTAGGTAATCCAACTATAAGAACCACAAGAGATATCACAACAACCACAATCAATCATCCACAAAAATAATCCCATCCTCCACATATCTCATAAATACGTAAAAAAAAAAAGACATAATATTCTTGCACAATCATTAATAAAAATATGAGACAATATATATGTATTCATTGGATTAAAATGGAAGAAAATGAAATAAAACCCTAAGCACTCCATGGGTAAACATATGTAAACTTTAGCCAAATAAAACTCAAACCTAAAATAGCCTACCTCAATGGAGCAAATGACGTAAAAATGGAGGAAAGATGAGATGATGTCCAAATCGTCCACCTCTCAAACGAAGTCCAAATGAGCAATTTTTTTTTTTTGGATCAAATGAAAGCTCTCAATGATTTTTACAACTTTCTCTTTGAGCCCAAGAGCCGAATCTCCCTTGAAGGTCTTCAAATTTAAGAGAGAAGTTTTGAATCTAAGTTGTAACAATGGAGTATTTGGAGAAGAGAGAGAGCGTCATGAATTTGGGGAAGAAGAAAGTGTTTTCGCTAACCAAGAGGGTTTTCCCTCACCCAAATACCTAAAATTTTGTCCTTATGGGTCCCACATGCCATAACATGTCTCAATTTTTTGTATTTTTGTCCTATATCTTTCGTACGGTGTCCGAACGTGTCTCGGTTTCTTCCAAAAATTCTAAAAAATGAAATTGCATTCAAAACTGTGCCAACATGAATAAAAATTCTAAATTAATATTAAAATCAAAATGAGCCCACCAAAACGGTACTGAAACCCAAAAAACGGCGCGCAGGCCAAAATGCTCATTTTACCGAAACGAACCTAGAAAATGATTTCGGATAAACATGAAACATTTCAAACCTCTAAATTTGATTCCATACATAAAATAATTAGCAAGAAAAACTAAAAAGAAAACCCGAAAGATTTGAACATTTTTTTTTTCCAACATAGGAAAAAATTCATTTTTCTAAAATTTAAATTAATTGGGCTCAGTTCCTTTAGAATCTTTAACTAAAACTAACTCCAATGGAAAGAAAATTTTGAGATGCTTAGTATTAAAAAAAAAAAGAATCACCCAAAGCGGATTTAAAATGAGTGAATTACGAATTTTTAAAGTTTAGAGAAAAAAATATATATGACTAAAATAAACCCAACCCAGTAACGGTTCGGTCATGACAACCACCCCACCTTAGGGGATTTCTTCCTTGAAATCAAATGTATCTCAAGAGGTGAACAAATCCAGATGCTTGGAACGGGCCTCATCCTCCTGCTCCCAAGTAACTTTCTTTAGCCCATGGTGTCGCCATAAAACCTTAACCAATGGAATGGTCTTATCCCATAGAACCTGTTACTGTATATCAAGAATCTGAACTAGCTTCTCCTCATAGAAGACATCCTCTTCTAACTCCATGCCCGACCAATCTAACACGTGTGATAGATCGGGCTCATAACGTCTCAACATGGAGACGTGGAAAATATCATGCACCTTGTCCAACTGTGGTGGTAGTGCAAGCCAGTAGGCAACCTCTCTAATCCTTTGAAAGATCTCAAATGGTCTAATAAACCGTGGTGATAATTTGCTCCACCCAAACCATAACAATCCCTTGCGTGGACTAATCTTGAGAAACACATGGTCTCCCACCTCAAACTTTAAAAGTCTCCTCCTCTTGTCAGCATAGCTCTTTTGCCGACTTTAGGCCGTAATCAACCTTTGCCTAATCAGATTCACTTTTCAACCATCTCTATAGTAACCCTTGTGGATGGGTGTGAGTGGGCGGGTGCGAAGACACACACTAGGCTGAGCTACCACACTGATAGGGTATAGGGTGCTTAATCCCACATCGTTTGGGTGTGGAAAAGGGGATGTGCTTACATGTAGTATGTTCTTTTCAAATGGTATGAGGCCTTTTGGGGTAAAATCTAAGAGCAAAACTGTGGGAGCTCAAGCCCAAAGCGGACAATATCATACCATGTGTTGGAGTGGGGTATTACAGTTGGTATCAGAGCATGAACTCAGCCAGAAGTGTGCAGACGAGGACGTCGGGCCTCATAGGGGGTGGATTGTGGTAACCCTTGTGGACGGGTGTGAGTGGGCGGGTGCGAAGACAGACACTGGGCTGAGCTACCACACTGATAGGGTACAGGGTGCTCAATCCCACATCGCCTGGGTGTGGAAAAGGGGATATGTTTATATGTAGTATGTTCTCTTTAAATAGTATGAGGCCTTTTGGGGTAAACCCAAGAGCAAAACCGTACGGGCTCAGGCTCAAAGCGGACAATATCATACCATGTGTTGGAGCAGGGTATTACAATCTCTAAAATCAATGTTGGAGCCAAGGTAGCTCTCTCGCCTGCTTCCACCCAATAAATAGGTGACCTACAAGCTCTACCATACAAGGCCTCGAACGGTGCCATTCTGATACTGGCTTGAAAACTATTGTTGTAGGCAAACTCCACCAATGCCAGATGATCTTCCCAACTGCCTTTGAAGTCAAGAACACATGCCCGAAGCATATCCTCTAAAATCTGAATAGTCCTCTCCGACTGACCATCTGTCTAAAGGTGGAATGTGGTGCTAAACCACAACTCCGTATCAAGGGCCTCCTGGAAACTCCTCCAAAAATATGAAGAAAATCGAGGATCCCTATCTGAGATAATGGAGATTAGTGCCCCATGTAACCAGACAATCTCCTCAACATAAAGTTTCACGAGCTTCTCCATTTTCTCCTTTATCCGAATAGGAAGAAAATGAGCCGATTTGGTCAACCGGTCAACAATGCCCAAACCGTGTCATGTCCCTCCTTAGACTTTGGCAATCCCATCATGAAGTCCATAGCAATATGATCCTATTTCCACTCTCCAACTGGAATCGGTTGCAACAACCCCGCTGGTCTTTGGTGTCCAGCCTTTATTTGTTGACAAGTAAGGCATCTAGCCACAAAATGTGCCACATCGCCCTTCATACCCTTCCACCAATACTGCCTTCTCAAATTGTGATACATTTTTGTCCCACCGGGATCTACCGCCAAACGTGAACTATGAAACTACTGAAGAACATCCTCCCTATAAGATTTTGGTACAAACATCCATCCTTTGAATCTCAAACCACCATTCGTGTGAAGAGTCCAACAATCCACTGTCTCACCATCTGAAATCCATTTGTGAATGGCATCCACCTCCTCATCCTCCCTTTTTGACTCAATGACCCTACCTACCAAAGCTGGTTATGCCACAAGTGTAAATAACATGGTCGGTTCTCTATCATCATCACTGAAATACAACCTGAGCTCAGCAAAGTCCCCCATCTTCTTCCATTCCTGAATGGTAATGCTAGCCATCATTCCCCGTGTTTTCCTACTCAAGGCATCAGCCACAACATTAGCCTTCCCTAGATGGTATTACAAATCAAAGTCATAATCTTTCATGTATTCCATCCATCTACGCTGCCTGAGATTCAAATCCTTTTGTGAAAAAAGGTACTTAAGACTCTTGTGATCGGAGAATACCTCAAACTTTTTTTCATACAAGTAATTTCTTTAACCCCTCAAAGCAAAGATCACTGTCGCCAGCTCCAAATCATGTGTGGGATAGTTTCACTCATAAGTCTTCAACTGCCTAGACCTGTAAGCAACTACCTTACCCTCCTGCATCAAAACACAACCTAAGTCATCCCGTGAAGCATCACAATAAATGACATACCCCAAGCCATGCTCAGGAATCACCAACACTGGAGATGTAGTCAATCTTTTCTTCAACTTCATAAAGGCAAGCTTACAAGCCTCGTTCCAAATGAACTTAACCCCTTTACGAGTAAGTCAGCTCATAGGAGCAGCTAATCATGAGAAATCCTTCAAGAACCATCGGTAGTAACCCACTAACCCCAAGAAACTCTGAATCTCAAACACATTCTTTGGCCTCTCCCAACTTATAACGGCCTCAACCTTTAAAGGATCGACCGACACGCCTCCACCAGAAACTACATGCCCTAGGAACTTCACCTCTAGTAGCCAAAACTCACACTTTTCGTATTTTGCATACAACTTGTGTTCTCTTAAAGTCTGCAATGCAATTCGTAGGTGCCTTTCATGTTCATCCTCCGACTGAGAGTACACAAGAATGTCATCCACAAATACCACTACAAAAGTGTCTAAGTGGGCGCTAACAAACCTATTCATTAAGTCCATGAATGTCGCTGGTGCATTTGTTAACCTAAATGGCATTACTAGGAATTCATAATGGCCATATCGAGGACGAAAAGTGATCTTAGGAATGTCTTCTTCCTTAACCCTCAACTGATGATATCCTGATCTCAAATCAATCTTGGAGAAACATCGTGCTCCCTTCAACTGATCAAATAAATCATCAATCCTTAGGAATGGGTACTTATTTTTTATAGTCACCTTATTCAACTTGCGGTAGTAGATACACAACCATAATGAACCATCATTCTTTTTTGCAAAAAGAATCGGTGCACCCCAAGGCAAAACACTAGGCCTAATAAAGCCACTCGTGAGCAAATCCTCTAACTGTTCCTTCAACTCCTTTACCTCTAACTCCACCGGTGCCATGCGATACGGGGCCATGGAAATGAGAGTCGTACCAGGTATGACATCAATGGCGAACTCAACTTCATGTCTAGGAGGTAATTTCGTCAACTCCTCCTAAAAAATATCCACAAACTCACGAACCACATCTGGAAACTCTAGTCATATTTCCATGTCCTCATTAGCTAAAAAACTAGCTAAGAAGAAAGTCAAACTCATTCGTTGATTTCACTATCAGTTGACAAGGTCGAATTTATTCTATCTAATTCTTTTTCTAGATAGTTTTCATGAATAAAAAAAAAATCCTATGATTTGAAAAATCATTCGTTGTGCAATGAAAAAAAAGGAATTTGAATTTTAACCATATATGTTTGGTGTTTGTGAGAACCATGTGAATCACTACACTACTTGATTCAAATGGTTCTCGTTGGCTTACACGAAGTTTTTTTTTTATATACGCCGTACTCTGTTTGTATTCGTCAGGGCCCTTCTTGACTTTAACTAGACGTTAATGTAAATGAACCATAACTATGTAGCCCTATTCCTAATAGATTGACTCCAAAATAGCATATCCAAATTATAAGAAAGCCTATAGAAGCCACAATTGCAGAATTTGTACCTTGCAAATTTTTATTTGTTCGGGTATGTAAATAAATCGCGAATATGGTCCAAGTAATAAATGCCCAAGTTTCCTTTGGGTCCCAATTCTAATATGATCCCCATGCCTCATTAGCCCATACTGCTCCTGAAAGAATCCCTATAGTTAAAAAATAAACCCTAGACTAATAACACGATAACTCCAATGATCCAATTGTTGAATCAATTGGGACCTATAATAATTCCTAGCAGAAAAAAAAGAAGTATTTCATAAAACATTGCTTCTTTTAGTTATGTATTGGATTTCACCAAAGGAAAATGACTCATGATTGCTTTTACAAAAAATCTTTATGTCTTTTCTAAATGTAATGACTAGAAGTGCTACTGATAATAATGATCCACATAAAAGAGCTGCATAGCCCACTACCATCATACTTATGTGCATTATTAACCACTCCGATTGGAGAGCGGGTACTAATATTTCGGATTGATGTATTTCAATTAAAAGACCTGAAGTAGCAAAGCCTTGGGTAAAAATAGCACTGGGTGCGGTTATTGCACTTAAATGATTTTTCTTTTTTTTGAAATACGGAACTATATGAATAATAGAGAAACTCCATGAAAGAAAAATTAATGATTCATATAAATCACTTAATGGGAAATGCCCCGAATAAATCCACCGAGTGACTAATAATCCTGTTATACAGAAAAAGGTAGCTATCATGCCCTTTTCTGACGAATCGTATAGTCTTACGATTTCATCGACTAGTAAGGTTATCAAATGAATTGTAATTACGATTGAAACGACCGAAAAGGAGATATGAGTTAATATATGCTCTAAAGTTGAAAATATCATAAAAAATCTTAAAAAAAGAGGAATCCCTCAATTATGGAATGGAAATCAGGAATTGAGTTCATTATAGGATCTATTGTATCTTTTTTAGAAGATGGCATGCCGCCACTCAGACTCGAACCGAGATACTCTAGCACTGCTTCCTAAGAGCAGCGTGTCTACTGATTTCACCATAGCGGCTTGCTCGAACTCATAATAGCCTATTCATATTCAATCGTCGAGATTAAAGGGGTCAAGTCAATGCAATATTTTTTAAAAAAGATTAAAAATGATGAATAAAAATTCGTTCAAATAGGGATTTGAAGGTTCAGTATTTTAGTGTAGGGTGTCAGTTTTATTTAACTTAGGGCTTTCGCGTAGTTTATGCTCTCCCGGAATTAATTGAACTGTTGTAACTAGATAGTTCTACCCTCAATCCAAGGATAGAACTCAAAATCAAATGTCTTTTCTTAATTTCAATATTTATTTTATTCATTTCTCATTTATTTTATTTCATAAATCTGAAACAAAAAAATGCATTTTATCAATGAACAAAAAAATGCATTTTATCGAGATATAGAAAGGCAAGACGAAAAAACCTTTATTATTGTGATTGTGACAAGCGGGGTCGATGGGGAAAATAAGAATCCCCACCCCGGAAATGGTAAAATATACTAAAAAGAAAGGGAAAACCCTATATCTTGTCTTTATTCTTTTTTTCAAACAAAAGGGTATTATTTTTAGAATTCAATAAAGAGAGGAATTCTTAATATATATATATCAGAAAAGCGGGGCTAATTCTATTTCATATTGATTAGTACAAAATAGTAGATAATGGAAATCATTAACTATATTAGAAATTTACTGAAATTTGCCAATTTTTGAGTCAAGTTGATTCAGACTATTCTAGTGTTTGATTACTTATTTGTTTGTCGCACAAAAAAACTTTTTGAATTTCCGGTAGAAAGAGATTTCCCTAACGAAAAGGCCTTTAGCGCTGCCCAATATCCTTTCCTTTTCCACATATTTTTATGAATACGCTTTTTTGATATAGAAGTACGTTTTTTTGGAACTGCCATTTAAAAATTAAGAGATTGCTCATTGTTATAGTTGGATGTGAAAGACATCTATTGTTCAAAATGAGTTGTTCTTTACTATTCATTATCTATTTATTTATTCTTTAGATAATATTCCCTTCATAAAAAAGAAATATAGATATGTGAAAATCGTTTAAAATATACTAGAAATATAAAAAAGAAAAAGAATATGATATATCATTATGTTATTTTTTCAAAAAAAAACAATTGTTTTTTTCTATTCCCTACAATATACGGAAGAAATAATAATTTGTACTGATTGGTACCTTTATTTCGCATTCTTTCTCATTCAAATCTATATCCGTAGAATCCACTATAGTATAGAAATGAAATTGGTTGCAGTTTATAAAATACAATAAAAAATCCAACCTCCATTTTGTTTTCTGTCTATTTTCTTCGTTCGATATTTCATTTACATGTAATAAAATACATCAAAAAGTTTAAGAAACCAACGTTTGCCTACTGAAAAAACTTTCATCTTTTTTCTATTAATTGGCCGAGCTCGAGGCAAGAGTATGCCTAATTTGCATTTCAAATTCGAATGAGACTAGTAATTAATCTGTTAAAAGATACATGACGTGATAAAAGATATTTTTTCATAATTTTTTTTTATTATTAATTTGATATTTTATATAAAGTAATGGATGGGGTTGGGTTTGCTATAAAAAAAATGTATTTTATTGGACTGGAAAATGATCAATCAATGCTCATTAATGATTTTGAATAAACTAACTACAATGGTGAGTTATTATTTCATTTCATTAGGCCAAGTTGTTGATCTTAGTTGATTCTATGATTCATATCAGAATCCAATACTTTTGGGGGGTAATTCTTTATCCTTGCTCTATGGGATAGAAATTTTTGTAATAATAATCCAAATTATAAGTTTTTCTATCTTCATAAATATCTTAATTAATAACTAAACTAGTAATTTATTTGACCAATTCTAATTTTTTGATTTGAATATTTGAAGTATTTGGGAAAGACTCCGAATAAGAATAAGTAAGAATATAAAATTATAAAATTCTCTTTAAGTTAGTGCATATCTTTATAAACAGTCACCCTACCCCGATAGTAGTCAATGTTGCCCCAGAAGGCTAATAACCAGTATTTGTGGATGACATACTTGTTTACTCAACTTCGAAAGAGGACCATGAGTTACATTTGAGAATAGTATTGCAAATCCTTAGAGAGCACCGATTGTACGCTAAGTATGAAAAGTGCAAGTTTTGGCTCCAAGAGGTGAAATTCCTTGGGCATGTTATTTTCAAAGTTGGAGTCTTAGTCGATCCATCTAAAATTAAAGTCGTGATGAGTCGGGAGAGTCTAAAGAGTGTCTTTGAGATTCGGAGTTTTTTTAGTTTGGCAGGCTACTATAGAAGGTTTGTGAAGGACTTCTCTAATATTGCAGCGTCTATGACATGGCTCACACGTAAGAGTGTGAAGTTTGTGTAGAATGAGGCATGTGAGTTAGCCTTTTGTGAATTAAAGAAGTGATTGACTATAGCTCCTATCCTAGTGATACCCCAGCGTAGCTTGGGGTATGTGATCTATTGTGATGAAAGAGGAGTGGGTTAGGTTGCGTGTTGATGCAATGTGACGGAGTAGTTGCTTATGGGTCAAGATAATTAAAGACTCACGAGCATAACTACCCTACGCATAATCTAGATCTAATAGTGGTGATCATTGCCTTGAAAGGGTGGAGACACTACTTGTATGGTGAGAAATTTGAAATGTATCTAGATCATAAGAGTCTCAAGTACCTTTTTTCTCAAAATGACTTGAACATGAGATAGAGGCGATGGGTTGAATATATGGAGGATTACAATTTTAATTTGCAATACCATATAGGGAAAGCATTTTGTAGTGGCAGATGCATTGAGCAGGAAGTCTCACAAGACTCTAGCTAGCATAGCCATTCAGGAATGGAAAATGATAGAAGAATTCTCAGAGTTGGGATTGTATTTTAGTAATGATAGTGAACCAGTTACGTTGTTTAGCTTGGTAGCTCAACCTATGCTTGTGAGCAAGGTGATTGAAGCACATAAGAGGGATAGTGAGTTGGAGTCTATTCACTCACAGATTATTGGTGGTACGATAGTGGCGAGTTAGACCTTGCATTTCGATAGGGGTCTACGATTCAGGGGATTGATGGTGGTTCCTTCTGATTGTCGTGATGATGTATTACAAGAATTTCATCATTCTCATTTTACAGTTCATCCTGGTGGAACAAAAATGTACCACGACGTGAGACGCCAATATTGGTGGCGGGGGATGAAGAAAGATGAGGCACAGTTTGTGGCAAGATGCCTTACTTGTCAACAAGTAAAGGCTGAACATCAAAAGCCAACTGGATTGTTGCAACCATTATCAGTGGCAGAGTGGAAGTGAGAACATATTACCATGGATTTTGTGACGAGCCTTCCTAGATCAAACAAGGGGAATGATGCTATTTGGGTCGTCGTGGACAAGTTGACCAAAACAGCTCACTTTTTACCTATGAGGTTGAATGATGATATGAAGAGGCTCAATAAGCAATATGTGGAGTAGATTATGAGATTACATGGGGTTTCGATATCCATTGTATCGAATTGGGATCCACGATTTACTTCAAGATTTTGGCAGGGATTTCAAATGGTGTTGGACACTGAGTTCCATTTTAGCACAGCATTCCATCCTCAGACTAATGGACAGTCAGAGTGTACTATATAGATATTGGATGATATGCTTCATGCTTGTATTCTTGATTTTGGTAGTGGTTGGGAGGACCATTTACCACTTGGGAGTTTACATACAACAATAGCTATCAGGCCAGTATTGAGATGGCACCGTTTGAGGCTTTGTACAATAGACCTTGTAGATCTCCAGTTTGTTGGACTGAGGTGAGCGAGACTGCAATCTTAGGGCTGGATATTATGCATGAGACTACAGAAAAGATTAAGTTGATTAAGCAGTGCTTGTTGACAGCTTAGAGTAGACAAAAGAGCTATGCCGATCGGAAGAGGAAACCGTTATCCTTTGGGGTGGGAGACCATGTGTTTCTAAAGATTTCACCATGAAAAAGATTGATGCACTTTAGGTGGAGTGACAAGTTATCACCGAGGTACATTGGACCATTCGAGATCCTTGAGTGTATTGGTGAGGTGGCCTACAGATTGGTTTTGCCACCACAGTTCGAAAAGGTTCACAACGTATTTCATGTTTCAATGTTGAGAAAATATGAACCTGATCCATCACATGGCTTTAGTTGGGTAGACGTCGATGTTGACGAGGGTGTCACCTATGAGGAAAGACTAGTTCAGATTTTTGATGCTAGAAGCAAGTTCTGAGGGGTACGACCATTCCGTTCATCAATGTTTTATGGCATCATCACAATGTTACTTGGGAGTGAGAGCAAGAAGTTCGTTCTAAGTGTCCAAACTAAATCCTTTTAGGAATGACTTGATTTTGGGATGAAATCCTTTAAGTTAGGTAAGTTGTAAGAACCGTGACCACTTTTGCCTAGTTTTTCATCATTTTCATTAAATTGTCATTTTAATGCTTTAAATGATTATATATGTGTTTTAAATATAATACATGTTTAGAGAACATATTTAAGGTTTGGGAAAATTTTCGAAGCGTTTGACCAAAGTTGACTTTTTCGGGTCCGGTTGACCTAGGGATGTGGGCCCCGCGGGCCTAAAAAATCCAAAATTTTCATAATGACTCCAAATTTGGAGGGTAGCTTAAGTAAAATATTGTATGCACTACATAATCAATTTTATGTCAATCGGAGTTATGAAATTCTGAAAACGAGTCCAAGAAGGTTTAGGGAAGAGTAATGGCATTGTTGTAAATAAGTGTAGGACATTCTTCTATAAATAGAAAGAGAGAGTGCCCAACCCTTATTTCACAAATGCATCAGCCAAATAGGTTATTAGATATATATACATATATAGCAACTTCTTCTTCTTCTCTTCTCCATTGATTTTGAGGGGCTTAAGTCCATAATTGGAGTTCGCCGAAGAAGAGAGAGATGATCTATGCGTCGAGGGCTCGAGATTGATCAGTCCGAAAGCAATTTTGGAGAAATTTGAATTTTTGAGTGAAGTAAGGAAGAACTTAAAACTATAGTTATTGAGGTAGGGGGTGTGTGTTGTGTCTTACATTTCATATTTTTAACATAAAATTGATATATTCATGTTATATATCATTATATGGGATTTTGTAAATTAATTATGGAATTGAATTGATGATATATGCCTTATTAAATTGGGAATGGTTGATACATGCTATTGAATGCATGAATTGTTTAATTGTGCATATTAATATATAGATTGCATATGTGGAAATTTTGGTGAATTTATTGAAAAGCTTGAGTTTGGGAATTTAATGTATACTTGTGACATTGTGAATTGTTAAATAACATGCTAGAATGAACATAAGGCATGTATTGAGTGCAATGCATCAATGTGCGAATGTATGTGCAAAAACGTGAAATATTTTATTTTTGTAATGAATACTCGGGAATGACTCATCAAAAATAGAAGGGGAAAACATCTTCTTTGGGTTGAAAGTCCTCTACCTTGCGCAAATGGGTGGTGACTGAACGGGTTAGTAGCATGAAATAGCCAAAGGGAATTAAGATGTGGGACTTCGGTACATATCTTGGGTGTGTGGTGTGAGTGTGAGTTCAATTTCAAGTATAATGTAATTTTGTGTTGGATTATGTGAAGTTACGTGACTTATGTGAAGTAACGTGACTTATGTGAAATAAGTGGAATTGTGGATAAATTTGGTTATATCATATGTTATATATATGATGTATTGTGCAATGGAGCATGTTGTGAATTGTGTTGCCAAATGTATTTGATGAGTATACCATGAAAATGAACGTATAACTTCGAGTAGAATGCTGAGGAGCATGACACATAGCTAAACTGTACATTGATATTTCCTTTATGCAATTATATTAAATGTGGACTTAAATGGATTGCACAACATATTATCTTGAGCTGTTGAACTTGCTCATCCCCCTACATTAACACTTTTAGGACATGGCAAGGAAGTGATGGATGGTGAGCATCTATGATATAGGCGGAGTCTTAGAATTCCATTTCTTATTAATTTTGTTATTTAGCACCTTCGAGATATGGACTTAGTGCATTATTGATATATGTATGGAGACTTGGACCGATTATGTTGCTTTTACATTTCAAGAACATGACATGAACATGTTAAATGCTAGACAATGAGCATGATGAATTATTTTCCTTAAATTTTATGTATGTATGAAAGTTAATGGAGAATGATGGATATGATGAAGCATAAAAATTAGTCAAGTGTTGTATGCTTGTGAAATATGACACTTAATTATGTATAATAAGTGATGAATGATGGGAAACTTGCATATAGAGTGATCCTTTGAAGCCCAAATCTTAAGGAGGTTAAGTTGAAGGTTTAAAATAGGGGAAAACATGTTCTGGACACTTTCAGTTGACTAATACCCCTATCAGTGGACCGAAATCATAAGATACTGAGAGATTGTTAATGCAGGGTGTGAAATGACCAGTTTCGGTCAATTGAAGTACCCCTTCAGTCGATTAAAGCATTCCTTCGGTCGATCGAAGAAATTCACCAGTCAACCGAAAGATGCTCATTAGTCGACCAAAAAATGGGACACTCAGCCGATGAGTTGTCCAGGTTTCAGTCGACCGGTGAGGTATCCACCAGTCGACCGAAACCTGAATGAGAGCTTTATATGTATTTTGAACACCTTGAGTTGTATTGTATGAAATTATGAGCATGATGTATGTTCCGCGATGATAATGTGAGGTGATTAAGTGATATGTGACGATATCTAGCAAAATATCAAAAAGGAAGTGTGATTGGGAGTATGGTTTATTACACAATCACCCATCGGTCTTTGGGTATCAAAAATCGAGGGCGTGACAATAGCGCTCTCCGCTCTTTAGAGTGAGCAATGGTTATCTCTTAGCCATCAAAAGAGAAAGGAAACCTAAGTCATGTGCTTGGCAAGGAAGTCTCGGTGAGGTGTTCATAGAGCAAAGAAGCCTAAGTGGTTCACTTGATAATTGTACGGTTTGCTTTCCTCCCTTAAGTAGAGCTTTATAGTGGAAACTTCAAGAGATGCTTTTGAGGCATGAACATAGGCAAGAAGGGCCAAACCATATAAAAATCTTGGTGCCAATGTTTGCATTTCTCTATCCTTACTCTCCTTACATTATTGTGTTTATTTTTCTTGTTAAATATCTTTATGTTTTGAATAGATATGAAGAACATAATTGTATGGAGAGATTGCATACCATGTATTTGATAAAATGTCTCTATGAGCTTTAATTCCATTTTAGCATTGATGGACATATATCCACTTAGCTCAATTCATTCCTAATCCAGTGAACCATTTTATGAATGAATGAGTAACACTCCAAGTGTTTGATTAATTGTCTATATAAGTTTTAATTTTTACATCATATCCATAGGTAATTGCTCAAATATCATTTTGACAGGTTTACTCCTTTATTTTGCTAGCATTTATTTTACAATTGTTTATTTAATAAATATTATTTAAATGCTTCATATGAGGAGGATGGGATTAATGCTTAGAGTATATTGGTTAAGCTGTGGAATTGATTAAATTGTTAATTGATTGAGTATTTATTTGATTATCTTTTTGTCAATCAATTTGCATATCATATGTTCGGTAAAATGTGCAATCAATATTTCCACACACTTCAAGCACAATATGTTGCACTTACATCAACACTTCATTTGTTGTATTCACTAGATCATTTAAGTGCATCATAAATACAACATTCTCATTCCCACTTGTTGAATACATAAGATCACCAAGTGGTTCACAAAAGTCCAAACAAGCCTACTTTTTTCAAAATGAGTTAAACCGTAAAAGTTTCATCATTTGCTTATTGTCCCTATTCACCCCTCCCTGGGGACAATTATTGGGTAACAGTTTCTCCCATAAAACATCAAAAAATTTCACTTTCCTGCAAAAATTGTCTTTATTTCTTACTTTTCTATTATGCCCATGTTAGTTGTTCTCTTGACTCTTATTTCAAGGAAAAGGTTAATTTGTTTTTATTAATTTATAATAGAAATCTATTATGACAGGAAAATTCAAAAAGTCACAATCACTCTTTGTTGTTTAATTATAAAACAATATATATATATATATATATATATATATATATATATATCTTAAGCGTGTAATATTAAATATTATGAAGCTTTTTTAAATATAAATAATTTAAAAAAGATATAAACAATTATATTCTCTTTTTAATAATCCATTATTTAATTATTATTATTATTATTATTATTATTATTTTCTCAAAAAATGGATATAAACAAATGGGTATAAAAAAGATTGATCAAACAAAACTTCATTTATTTTTCTAGTATTTAAAATCATAAAGGTAGTTTTGGTAGTAAAGTAAAACTCCTATACAATAATACCCCTTGGGACCAAGAGAAATTATAAATGAATATTTATTAACTTAGAGACAGTATTATGTTTCTATTACTTGTACCTGTATGGCCTATAAATTCAAAAATAATGGATGTGGTCAAAAGTTAATACATAGAAGCCCAAGAGACTAAAAAAGAAGAGATGGTTTTTAATTATAGAAGATAAAAAGACTCCTAAAAGGAAAATATGTAGTGTCAAAACTTAATGCCCTAGAAGATAAAGAGGTTTCAAGTAGAATATAAAGATGTTTCAAGTACATAGAAGATAAACTCTATAAATAATCATTGGTTTTAGACTTTTAGACTCCAGAGATGGTATATGCATTGCAAAAAATTAAGCATGAGGTTGAGTTCAGTTTAGGTACAAAGAAAATGCAGACAACTCTAGATACATATTTTGAGAAACAGTTAAATTGAGAAAATAAAAGTTGTCAAGTAAAAAGTTACTCAATACTATATTATGAATTTTCGTTTGCTATTTTTTTATGTACTTCATCAATTATTAATTTATATTTCGTTGAGCCCTTAAGGATTTCTAAAAAAATTATTATCTTATGCATTTAGCGAGGTTATTAATTTAGTACACTGGCTCAAGTTGGGACCAAAAGATTTTATTATTTAAACGAGGTTGTTAATTTATCGAACATTTATTTATCGGGGTTCTACTATACAATCATTTTCTTTTCACTTTCATGCTATCCAAACTAACAAAATAAAATTTTCCTGTAACTTTCTTAAAAAAAATTCATGCTAACCAAATGCATATTGGAAACTTAGTTTTCCTTTTCTTCACTTCACTTTCACTTTTCACCATAAATTTTCGTCTAACCAAACAGACCCAAAAGGATAATTCGGATATGAAAATTTACAAAGTACAGAGAAATGATTTTTCTCTACATAAACCAATTGTACACATCAGGGGTGCAATCTTGCGCACATGCGCACGTGCGCAATTCCCTTGGAAGGAAATTCAAAATTCTATACTTAACCATTTCCAATCCAATTCTCGATTCCTAATGTACATGCATCCCACTCACGCATAAATTCACTTAGACCATCCACAATGCGTACAAGTGCAGAGAAACATCGTAATACATTAATATTAAGTCCAAAATACACCCATAATACATACATCTTCAAAGAAACAAGCACTTGTCTTGAAATATACATCCTTCGAGGAAATGAGAGGAAAAAATAATGAGGAATAACGTGCATAGTATATATTACATAAGATTATCATTCTAACATCATTGTTCCTAAGTAATGTCCATTTCCTCTCTAAGTGTCTCATATGGCACATAACATCAAATGGCAAAAACTACAAAATGTCCAAGTGCTCCACAACCATAGTACTTCTAAGCATCCTCGATAACATGCTTCTTATTTAAAAAATATTTGTTGGAGGGGGTGAGTGACAACTTGGCCAGTAGGAATACTCAAACCAAGTTAAACAACGACTTAGGCTATCATGCATAGATGGTATACATGCTCATGATACAAGATATACCTATCCAACTACATGGCATGCTCTACAATGCATGCTTGATCACTTTAAAGCTATACAACACATGTTCTCACCATAACCTCAGACAAAGCCTAGTCCACCACATAGCAAGTATAACATTGTATAGCTTAATTCAAACAATAATCTCAATTTCCAAATCACGTTTACAACAAGACTTAAACGACAAGTCACCAAGTTGAAATCAAACAAACTGGGAGTAGACGCAACAATTAAGTACATGCCCTTTGGGCCAAGTATCCCTACTCTCCCTTTACGGGCTACTAACTCTACGATAATGACACCCGCTTGGCCAAGTTTTGGACCTCTCACCCTAGAGCTCTAGGCCCTTCTTACTTTTATGATATCCTTCTAAAATCAAAATCCAACATGTAAGTTCTCAAACACATTAGTTCAACCAAAACAATAATTAACCAAATTATTCACAAGAACATTTCATGTCACAATAATCCATGCTTAACATGTCCACATCATTTGTGTCACAAAGTGTCCATTTCATAAAACATCGATAATCATGCATTTTTGTGAAAAATTCATCCTTTCATGCATTTTATCAAACACATAGGGCATACAATATGACTCTGATTTCAAAAGCATGCAAATGGTTCCAAGAGTACTCTGAATGCTTTCATAATCAACATATACTTCAAGTACATCAAAAATCTCAAGTGAATAACACTCTAATGTACAAAATACCCTCCTTCATATTCAAAGACTCCATATTTACATACATTATACACATATATATCAATAACAAGTGTAGTAGCATATACTTAGCACATTGAACACAATTTGAACATAAGGAACAATCTCAAGTCATATACAAGACTATATCTATACAATATAGCATACTAAAATAAAATCTAGCACATTGGGGACTTATAGAGTCAAGGATTAAGAAGAAAATTACACCCTTACCTCAATTCTAAGCTTAGAACTCATGGTCCTAATTAAAATCACCAAAGCTCCAAACTTCACCAAATCCAACTTTAAACAGATCAAAGTATAGAGGAGAGTGAGTAGAACAACTTTTATCCTTGCTCCAAGCTCCAAATCTCACTCTAAAGTGGTCAAATTCTAGAGAGAATGTGAAATGAAAATAGAGGAGAGAGAGAGAGAGAGAGAGAAAATGGGTGGCCAGCCTAGAGAGGGGAAGAGAGAGAGAGAGAGAGTGTGTGTGAAATGATCTTGTGGTCCCAAATACACCTATACATACATATATCTTACATATCTTGTAAGATTTTTCAATTAAGTCCCTTAAGTCTCTTGTAATGGTTCCTTGTTACTAGATACTTTTTAGTAATTATGGCCTAACCAATTATTCCCCCAACTTTTCATTTTAGTCCATCAAATACTCACTTATACCCCTATGTCAACTCCCAAGAGTCAGTAGATGCCACCCGGTTCACCCGACCCGTTCCGAGTCCCACATCTGTACCCAAAAACTCAAAATAATCACATAACCCACAAACTATATACTCAAGCATATTTCTCATGCTTAAACACAGTTAACACATAATTAACATAAAATAAATGCCCGGAGCTCTACAATTTTAGAAGACGTCATTTTGCAAAAAATTCGTGACTTGATTCCATGTGACTATAAGTCCATGGATTTATAATTTTTATTTTAAGAAAAATCGTCAAAATCAAAAGTTCAAGTATTTCTTTTAATATTCAAAATTTGACACTACATGATAATCGCTAGACTTGGTCCATACCAAAATGACCTCTAAATTATATTTTTTTCATAAAATATTGGTACCACGAGGTTACAAAAACAATAGTACTACGACAAATGGTAAGTAATTATTTTCTATTATCATGGAAATTTATGAGTACTCATTGACCTCGGTAGTACCTGGGGTACTAAATTAGTTTGGTATATTACATTGATCTCCTCTGAGATTTCGTAAATATACACTGACCTCCCTCTTGTTTGTCAAATTACACTGACCTTACTTGAGATTTGTATCTTTATAACACTGTAGTCCCTTCTGTTAATAACTGTTAATCGTTAAGGTGTACGCAATAATCTTTAATTTGTGTGATGTTGTAACCATATAAACGTAAACGTAATTATATAAGAATCGTTAACATCCTCTCGATAACTCTGATATGAGAGGTCAGTGTAATTTAACAAATAAGAGGGGAGGTCAATGTATATCAACAAAACTTGAGGGGAGGTCATTGTAATTTACCCAATATTTTTTCCTATTTTTTTTTTCTTTTTTCTTTTTGTTTTCCATGTCCATGCTTGTACATTTAAAATTCTTTTCAATACATGTACATATCACAGATAGCTGTTTATCAACCATTGCGCGCCAAACTAGTCCAAAATCCTCTATTATAGATAGACAGAGATACAAGGAGATAGAGAGTGAAGCAGAGAGAGAGAGAGAGAGGCAAAATGTTCTTGCTGTGCTTCGTATTGGATCTGAGGAGCCTATCGCCTCCATTACTTCGAGACCTAAAGAAGGTATATATATATATATGATTCTCACATATCACTCTCAAATTTTGTTCTGCATCATCATATTTTGACATATTAACCGCTAAATCGATTGGCTGTGTTGTGCGTTCTCTATCTAGTCACTGTTGCAACTCGCCAATTTCTATGCCGTTTCGGCTCCGATCGGTGAGAGACCAAGCTCCAAGCCACTCACTGATCGGATCGGACTCTGCTATGTCTTCAAAAATCGAATTTCTTGTTACGACGAGGTATGTTTACCTGTATCTATATCCATATATATGTATGTATATGTGTGTTTTCGTTTTACACAGTTTTGTTTCAGAATATGATGGATCGATAGTGAAAGTTAATGCAACGTGAATCTAAACACTCAATAACAGCATTCAATTTGACATGGAAGAAACTAATATTTTGGCAGTTTTATGTATTATATGTGTAAATATATTGATGCTTTGTGAATTGATCGACATTGCAAAGATTTTGGCGATTATATGTACATATATGCGTGTGTGTATATAGATTTGGATTTATACATATATTGATGCTTTGTGAATTAATCGACATTGCAAACAGTTGAAGGTCGCATATAGTCCAAGAGGAAACTTCAGTCTCCGTGATTTTCACCATGCCGTCAATAACTTGCCAACTGATGCCTTCTTGCCTGAATTAAACGATTCTGGAGCTGTCTCTTTCCGTGGTAATCTTTTTATGCACATTTATCTACATAGACATTTATAACTTTGTTTCTTTGTTATGTTAGTTGTCATTTGTCTCTGTTTTTTCCTATTGGCAATTGAATATGGTCATTACTATCAGATTTGAAACTTTCGAGCATCCTAAGCCATCAAGGTATATACTCATGGGGTTGTCATGAAAAAGATGTTGCAAGGAAAGTGATTTTGATTAGCTCTTGCTTTGTTGGAGACCTAGATTCTGCTATGAAAAAGACTCTCATGGTGAGGCTCACCTGTATTTTTTATTCTCTTTTATATCTAAGACTGCTGGCATCTTGCCATAATTCTTGAATTTCCTTTTGCTGGTTCATCTTTTGATAGGATGCAGCGGACAACTGTGTCTCAGTTGAGTTTGTATTGTTGGAGCAAAACTTGAACCATCTGAGTGACATGCAGCAAAATATCATCAATTTTGACGAGCATATCAGTGATCTTGAGAACTGCTCATTTCGAACCTATCTTCCAGGTTAAAGTTATACACGCTTCAAATCATTTAGGAAGTTAGGAGACAGTATCATATAAAACACATCGTTTTGGTGATAACTATTATGCATGAATGTAGATTTTTATCAGTTGTTTATCCAACACAATTATTTTTTTGGGCAAATCACAGTTATGAGGTGGTGAGAAAAACCTAAAAGAAATCCTTTTGATTAACGTGCATATGTTATTTATTAAAATGAAGTAGCTGGGCATGGAATATCATTCATCAACCATTTCTGATGACAGTTGATAAGTTGTACCAGAGTTGGTTCTAGTAGTAATCTCTTCAATCTATAATCAGCATGGAGTTAGTCCCAGACATCAGCTTAAGATATGCCATGTATTCTCTTCTACATAATTGTAAGAAGTGTTGGGAAGGTTTTTGTGGTTATAACATGCCCTTAAACATCAGTGGAATGTCACACCAGGAAACTGAAATCAAGGAAGTTTCACTAGATGCTTTCATATTTTTACTGGAAATAACTGGCAGAATCAACCTAAGGAAGGAGGAAAGAGAAAAGAAGGTGAAATAAAAGAATCTAATGAACTTTTCTCCCTTTTTCTGGCTGAAGTCCAACATTTTGTCAAGGTTCCCTTTATGCTGGCCTGCCAAAATAAATAAAGAA
Source organism: Cornus controversa (assembly GCA_026545225.1). Classification (NCBI taxonomy): domain Eukaryota; kingdom Viridiplantae; phylum Streptophyta; class Magnoliopsida; order Cornales; family Cornaceae; genus Cornus; species Cornus controversa. Next base: position 45,531,554 of record CM048845.1, read on the forward strand.
ACCAGGACCAATAATCTTAATCAAGAATCAAAATGGAGTATTAGTGCCCGATGAGGGTCTGCTAGTGAATAGATACATGTGTTTATGTATATTCAGCCTATAAAAGCTGGGAAAAACGTTTACACCAAATACTTACAGGGAACAATTTTGCAGATGCACGGGTATTGTGTGGCCTGGTAAAACGATGGTTACAGGAGTTGAAGGATGACATGGAAGAACCATTGCAGGCTCGCTTCATCTTTAAGAGCAACATTTTTGGTTCTTTGAACCAGATATCCTGCAACTTGTGTCCATCTGTCATTCACAAAATTGACAGATTCAGTCCCTGTCAGGTATTCTATTTTAGGTCTGCTTTCTCTAAGTTCTAAAGTGTCTGATCTTGCACTCTCAATTGTGGTTAACAACTAAAATAATTTCATGCAGCGAAACAGTTATCTTATGTCTTGTGAAACCCAAATCGTGTAGACATCTCAGCTGAGCATCATATATCTTGAAACACTAGATGGCAATTATTTCTGGTTTGATGAATTGTACACCATGTACATGTATTTTCAACTCTGTCTTTGAAATAATTTCTTTTATTTGGTTATCACCCTCCACCCTGAATACTTCTAGGTAGGACACACAGCATATATTGCTTAAATAATTGATATACTTGCAACTTGCAAGTATTTTCTTAAGCACAAGTCTGCACTAATTACAGCCCAAACTTTATTACTATAGCTTTTGAAGTTGTTTTATTTATCTAGAACCTTGTGTGGTGGAATTTGAATTGCTGGCCTAAACAGAAGATGCCATACTCCCTTTATTTGGTTGGAGGCCCTTAGATTAGCCAAGAATTCAAACATTATTGCTACTAATTGCTGGTCTAGGAATCAGGAGTTAATTGGCTACTAATATAATTCAGAATTTTAGGTCTATTTTATCTAGTGAGTTTGTATCACTTCTATTTGTTTTATTAGCTTTAATATGGAATCCTTTTTCACTTGGGAAATTCATGAAATCTGCAATTCATATGCTAGATACCAATTGAGATTAGGATCGTTGCCCAAGTCTCTAATACGTCAGTGTATACTATGCCAAAAACAAAATTAGAGAGGCAAATAGATCTCGCGCAATTTTAACTAACAATGACTGATTTTTAAATTTTAGCAATTTTATTTAAATGTAGTCAGTATCAATTATTTAAATATAGAGAGGAAAAATAAAATATCAAGCAATCACATATAAACACATGATTTTTACATGGAAAACCTAACTAAAAAAACCATGGGATTCAGTCCAGGAAAATCAAATTCACTATCAGACGGAATGTTTATAACTTGGTTAACCAGGTTCTACCCAAGAATCCCTAGTTACCTCTGACCTAGACTCATGCCAGACACTCCATCTGAGCTCTCCAGCTACCAGTCAACGAATTCGCTCCTCAAAGTGATCCAATTTCTACCTATGTTTTGATCTCCATGACTAGTAACGTGACTAACGTCTGTTTGTTTGTTTCATGTGTGCGTGATTTGGTGTTGATGACAAACAACACTCCACAAGTTGATGATCGACTTTGAATAATAACTCACCGTCTAATGCAAGATATAGATGGTGAAAAGAAAGTATGCTCTTGATGAAAAATATAAATAGATACTCTGGACTGATTATAAATGCATATTTATAGCCAATATAGGAGTCATCTATGAAATAGGAAAATAAAACCAATTAAAAAATTGATTTCACAGAGTTTTCAAAATAATTCCCAATAGATCGATCGAAGTAAATTTTGCTCGATCAAATAATTTTTCCAGAACGTTCAATCAATCGAATGATTTTCCGAGAAGGTTCAATCAATCAATCGATCGACTTATTGATTGAACCTTGTTGGAGTGGTTTCAAACGATTGAAGTATCTATCAAAGCTTACTGTTTTTATAAAAATATTTTATTCAAATATATTCGATCTAAAAACAATTTCATGCATTCAGAACTTGTTTTTAATGAATCAAAACATGCTATTCCCTAATATGAGTAATGATAAGAATGCATGATCATGAACCCTAATTGATGAGTAAGTAATTCAAGAGGTGAATTTACCTTTTTACCCCTTTGATCTTCAATTGCTTTCTCTTTAGAGTTCATGATCCAAGGTAAATTCTAACTCTAGTAACTAAACTAACTTTTGAAAAAAATAAAACTTAGAATTACAAATTCCAACTTTTCTTGCAAAATTTGCCAACACTAAGTTCTAATATCCTTACAGGAATTTTAATTGTACTTTATATATGACGAATCAGAGGTGATATCTAGTCTAGAAACTAAAGTTTGAGTCTATAGAAAGATGTCAATCTAGGTTGGTTCATTTTGGTTATAAGTTTTCCCAATGGGTTTGCCAATGTTGAAACTTGGCCAGCTACATCTACAGCTGTAGTACTAGCTAGGTGTTTCTAGGTTACTCTTTGTTTGTTTGAGGAATCTATTACATCTATATCAAATTTGACAGGATACCTTATTCAATTGCGCTCTTTTTTTTTTTCTTCCAAAAACAAAGGCGTAGTTGCAATTGGGAAGTTTTCCTTGACCAATAAAATGAAGAGTATTAAACTATTAATGTGTGTGAGATTATGTGAGTGAGAGGGGAAAAGGGTGGAGGCATGCACACTCTCGTGGAGTTGAGTAAGTTGGATTTGAAAATGCTATTGCTCTGGCCCTTTCAAGCTGCCTAGATTCTTGATGTTTATTTTTGTTCCAAATATTGTTGGTCCAAAAGTTCATGAAAAGGAAATTGCTTGTTATGTGACATTGTATGTTATCAATATTTACCATTATTATGGACCTTTTACAGCCCCCAACCCCACTCCTTTCTTATCTGGGGGGAATTGCAGATGGTCTATAAGTTGTCATTGGGTATTAGATAACATCATTTTCTATTCCTCATATTTGTTGTAAATGGTTCATATTCCAATAATATAGTTATTGGTGTTTCCACAAGTAGACGTGCAGGTGTCATGGTATTCCACTAGATGATGCAACTGGAAATCGGATAGAGAGGTCTTCTTGTCCAGTTACAGGCAATGATCTAGGGACGTTTGATTTGAATGAAAATTCTGTGAAGGTTGGAGAACAAACAATCCTGTTTCTGCCATCTTTCGAGAGTTGTGTGAAGCTCCAGCAAGTTTCTTTGCCTATTGACTTCAATGTCATTGAGAGGATTAACTTAGGATCTCTATGCGAAGGTAAGTGACAAATATGAACACTGCCTGCCAGTTTCTGGAAAAAAAGGAGATTAGTTTATTGAGGTAGTTTCATTTTCTTAAAACTAATGCTTTTCATCTGTTTTGTGGCCATTTTGGTGTCTATCGTTCCTTGTGACAAAGGAAAGAACACTGCATTATAACTAATGTTAAAATATTCTTTAATGCTAAGAAGTGATGCTCACCTCAAGAATATGACCTTGAGTCTCAATCCTTTAGTTTCTTGCCTTCTAAGTGTGAACTTGAAATCTTACAATTTGATTTTGCCTTGTGCCTTTGGGATGTACACCTCTCATATTAAGTAAAAAATATGGTCCAGTAACCGGCTACAACTTTGTGAATTTTCGTCACCAACACCCCCTGTCATCTTTTCTATTTTTTTAATATGTGAAATGTCTTGATTGTCCCTGATTATTTAAATGTATTTTAATATAAAAATATCAGAATAGGAAAATGACCACAATACCCTTCATGATAATATGCATTGGCAACTAATTTTTTATTTTATGTTAATATTATTATTTATGAAAATAAATAATTATATATACTAGGTTATATATGTTATAGTATATATAGTTGAATAGAGAAAAAGAAAGAGAAATTTAATTACTTTTTTATTTTATGTTACCATTATTATTTATGGAAATAAATAATTATATATATAGGTTATATATATATATATTATAGTATACTCTATATATAGATAGATAGAGAAAAAGAAAGAGAAATTTAATTGCTTTTTTATTTTATGTTAACATGATTATTTATGGAAATAAATAATTATATATATAGGTTATATATATATTATAGTATACTCTATATATAGATAGATAGAGAAAAAGAAAGAGAAATTTAATTACTTTTTTATTTTATGTTAACATTATTATTTATGAAAATAAATAATTATATATCGATTACATATATTATAGTATATATATAGGTATATTCAAAGGGGTATTTTGGTCCATTAGACAAGGTTAAATGGATAAATTTAGTATTCAAAGGGTTTGGTCAGAAGTCAAAGGACAGCATGGTCATTTGACCGTCAAAAAGTGCTCTGACAAGGTGTACTTTTGACGGGAGGGAATGTATGTGATATACGACACAAATCACAGAGGGTGTTAGTGGCGAAAATTCACAAAATTGTAGTCGCGTGTCAGTACATCAAACCTCAGGGGGTGTCAATGATATTATAATTTTCTGCCTTATAATTTTATGTATAAATTTTTGTCTTCTTATTTTCAACAAATTTACCATTCAAAACTCTTTTATTATGCTGAGGCTTGAAAAGATTTCTTGCATTATAAATTCTTTTGTATTACTTCAAAGAATTTCATATTTTAACTTAAGAGCTGGAATAACTTCTGGTGGTTCTTATTGGTTAGGTAGCTCAGATCAATGCATTGAACTTTCAGATACATTTTGCATATGTTATCGTAATACCAAAAAATAAAGAGCATTCCACTTTTCCCTCTCTTTGTTTCTTGTGTTGGGTTCAAAGGCATAATTAATTTTTCATGTCTCACAGATTTGTAATTTTTTTTTTTGGATTAGATTTCATTAAAAGGCATTCAAGAGGGGAGCACTCCCAAGAAAATACAAAAAAGCCAACCATGATCGGCCATAATTTTTGAAAACAGAGAAGAATTTTTGGAAAAAATATTATCGTATTTTGAATGAGTTTTTTACAAGATATTTATACAACTTTTCCAGGAAAAGGAAAAAAGGAAACTACCCTATTCTTGGTCCAGAGTAATTCTAGGAGATCACTAATTAAAGAAAACAAACAAAGTCAACTATACAAGAAAAGAAAACTGCAGAAAAGGGAAAGATCCAGCCTATCTAGGCTGTATCACAACATAAACGGGCTGTGTAATCTAGCCCTTTAATGCATAGATTCTCCAACACTCCCCCTCAAGTTGGTGAGTAAATGTTTTTCATTCCCAGTTGCTTATGATAGATTGGAACAGTTGAGCTGCAAGTCCCTTGGTTAATATGTCGGCTACACCTGGCAACTATAGACTGCGTCTTACTCCTCCAAGCCACCAAATTCCCTCCCAAAAATGTACAGTAGCCAGATGTCGACCTTCTATCTGTAACTGACCCTGCTCAATCAGCATTTGTATAAACTTCAAGTGCCATTCTTCTAGTCTTTTGGAACAAGATGCCTCTGCCAGGAGTTAATTTCAGGTATCTAAGTATTCGAATAACTGCCTCCATATGTATTTCCTTGGGATTATGCATAAACTGGCTTACCACACTCATAGCATAAAAACTTTATTAGGCCTAGTATGCGAAAGGTAGATTAGCTTACCCACTAAGCGTTGATACCTCTCCCTCTCAACTGGAGCACTTTTTGTCCCTTCATCAAGATTGTGACCAGCCTCAATAGGAGTAGCCGTTGGCCTGTACCCCAATATCCCAGTTTCTCTGAGGAGATCTAATATATACTTTTGTTGTGAAATTACTATTCCCTCTCTTGACCGAGCAACGTCAATTCCTAGAAAGTATTTAAGACTTCCTAGGTCTTTAATCTCAAATTCTTTTGCCAGTCTCTCCGTCAATCTCCCTATTTCTTCTAAATCATCCCCTGTTACAACAATGTTATCAACATACACAATGAGAGCAGTTATTTCACCCAAATCAGAGTGTTTAACAAACAATGTATGATCCTTTTGGCTCTGGGTATATCTCAAATTCTTCATTGCTTTAGCAAACCTCTCAAATCAGGCTCTAGGTAAAAGCTTAAGTCCTTACAAAGCCTTCTTCAATCTACAAACTTTGTTCCCTTTGAAATTTCCTTCCAGACTTGGTGGTATCTCCATATAAACTTCCTATTCTAAATCTCCGTGAAGGAATGCGTTTTTTACATCAAACTTTAGCAAAGGCCGACCAAGGTTAGTAGCAAGAGATAAAAATATACGAATAGTGTTCATTTTTGTTACTGGAGCAAAGATTTCCTAGTAATCTATCCCGTAAGTCTGAGTATAGCCTTTAGCCACTAATCTCGCCTTATACATCTCAAGTGACCTATATTCCCTATATTTCACAGTAAATAGCATTTACATCCAACCTATATTTTTTTTCCCACGGGAAGATCAACAATCTCCCAAGTATTATTTTTTTTCAATGCACTCATCTCTTTTAGCATAACCTTCCTCCAATTCCCATTCCCTAGTGCCTCTTGAACAGTTTTGGGTATATTAATGGAGTTAAGCTTGGTAACAAATGCTCTTTGAGATGCAAAAAGATTATCAAATGAAACAAAGTTGGTTAAAGGATGTTGGGTGCATTGTCTTTTCCCTTTCCTAAGAACAATGGGCAGATGGAGATCTTCAAACTCATTAGAATTAGAATCAAGTTGTTTCTTAGTACTTTCTCCGGAGTCGATAATTGGAGTAGGACTTAAAGGTTCTGGAATAGACTATATCCTCCTGGAGTACACTTTGAGTGGTGTAGCATGGTACTCCCTCTCTCTCTGTTGAACAGATTGAGGTTCCATGGACTCAGGTAGGTGTAACTCGGAGAGATTAGGCATGGGTGGATTTGGGAAGCTCTCGGAACTCACATGTATAGGTGCACAATCTGGGAAGTTTGGGAAGCTCTAGGAACTCACAGGTATAGGTGCAGACATTGTTTTAGAGGGCTCGAGAGAGGGTACGGATCTGGAAAAAAATTCCTTATCTTCTGCAAATGGCTCCCCCTGAAGATAAGGTTGAGAGAAAAAAGGTTGGTTCTCATTAAAAGTGACATCCATATACACAAATTTTTTTCTAGAAGTTGGATGATAGCACTTATATCCGTTTTTTGTTGGAGAGTGGTTGACAAACACACACCAAAGGGCTCTAGGGTCAAGTTTGGTCTTTGGTGAGTATGTACATGAACAAACACCACACAACCAAAAATTCTGGGAGGGATACGATTGAAGCCATCAAAGTGTGGATAAAAATGAATAAGTTGACTCATGGGTGTATTGAAATCTAGAACTCGATAGGATAACCTGTTTATAAGATGAGGAGCAGTAAGTATAGCTTCCCCCCAGTAAATCTTAGGGACGTTCATTTGGTAAATTAAGGCTCTTGTAACTTCTAGCAAGTGTCTTTTTTTCTCTCAACTATCCCATTCTGCTGTGGGGTATCAATACAGGACGATTGGTGAAAAATGCCCTCTTTTTGTAGGTATGCTGATAGGTATTGGTTGAAGTATTCTCTCCCATTATCAGATCTTAGAGTTTGGATTTTGTATTAAATTAGGTGCTCACCAATTTAGGGAAAACTGGGAATATAGTACTAACATCTGAATTTTGCTTCATAAGGTACCCGAGTAACTCTTGTACACTCATCAACAAAAGACACAAACCACTTTGCCCCAGAAATACTTTGGACCCTAGTAGTTCCCCAAACATATTTGTGAATCATACTGAAAGGAACATAATTTCTTTTATTGCTCAAAGGAAAAGACACTCGATGGTGTTTAGCAAGTCCATAGACATCACAATAAAAATTCTGAACATCTAATTTTTCAAACACATTAGGAAACATCTTTTTTAACAAAGGAAAAGGTGGGTGACCAAGACGGAAATGAAGCAACCAAACTCGAGTCTTATTTGATGTGGAACTTTCAGACAGATAGGAAAGAGGAGTTGAGCCAACTATGCCACTTTCAGCTTCTAGGAAGTATAGCCCCTCCTTCTCTCTAGGATGCCTAATCATCTTCCCCGTACGAAGTTCCTGAAAAACACATTCAAAAGATGAAAAATTCACAGAGCAATTCAGATTTTTGGTGATCTTAGAGATAGACAGCAAAGTTTCGGAACATGTAAGACATTTTCAAGGATGATATCTTTTGCCAAGGAAATATTTCCTTGATCAGCTATGGTGGTGAAGGTTCCATCTGCTATTTTAATTTTCTGATGGTATGGGCTGTAGGTTGGAAAATATCTGGAAGAATTGGTCATATGATCCGAAGCTCCTGAGTTTATGACCTAGGGGCTTGAAAACTGTTATTTTAAGGTATCTAGGGCAAGAGAATACTTACCTATCCGAGCAAAACACGCTGCCCCACCTAGGTTTTCAAGTTGTGATAGTAATTGCTTCAGTTTTCCTACTTATTTGTTCAAATCTCCCTCTCGACTAACATTACTATCTGTGAGTATTTCTTCGGTGTTGGCGAGATTAGCGTGAGGTTTGTACCCCTGGTTTCCTCCTCGGCCTCCATTCTCTCTCCCAAAAACATTTGGAGGTTTTCCATGGAGTTGCCAATAAGTTTCTTTGGTATGTCTCAGCTTCCGGCAATAGGTGCACCATTGTGAGTCTTTGTCACTTGGTCTTCTACCCTCGTTCCTCCCTAGCAGCGGCAGTTGTGTTGTTTGTCTAGGCAGCAGTTGTAGTGGTATTGGTTCTGGGCTGAACAGCATCCAAGGCTGAGCCTTCTGAGGAGTTTTGGTCTAGCGTAACACCCCTTCGGCCTTCTTCACCCCTAACAATTGAAAAAGCTTCCCTCAAAGGAGGAAGTATCTCTTTACCAAGGATTTGGACTCTGATTTGATCAAAATCATTATTCAAACCAGCCAATAAATTGAAAACTTTTTCTCTTTCAATAAATTCTTGATACGTAGTAGTATCTTTGCTGCACTCCATTTTTAAATTATGATATTGGTCTAATTCAAGCCATAAAACACGTATAACATTAATATTCAATCATAGAGAGGGTACCTTGCTTGGTATTGTGAATCCTAGTCTTAAGTTCATAAATTTCAGCAGCATCTCTAACCTTAGAGTAAGTCTGACAAACAACCTCCCAAATCTCCTTTGCTGAAGAAAGGAACATACAAGTTCTACTAATTTCTAGCGCATCGAATTCCATAGCCAGGACATGATTTGAGAATCCTCCTCATCCTAGACATCAAACTTCGGGTCATTCTTGCCCGTCTCCAGTCCAAGCAGGTGGCTCAACTTTCCTTTTCCTTTAATGTATGTTTTCACCAATTGTGACCACTCAAGATAATTTCCTCCATTAAGTTTGAATGAGGCAGAAATATTCTGGAATTCTGCAGGAATTAGACTTGGATTTTGAGTGTTTGTAGTGTTTTGGATGACAGTGGTGGAAGAGGCATATGCTTTTTTTTGTCTTGGTAGGCTATTTGAATAAAAGGACAAAGAATTTAGTTATACGCGAAAGGATCATTAAATCTGGAGAAGGAGAGAAGAAAATAGTTTCAGCAATGGATACAACTTTGGCAATTAAGGCTAGTGATTAAGGCCAGAAAGAACAAAGGTCTACCAATTCCAGTGGGGAATCTGGCTCTGATACCATGAAAACAGAGAAAATTTCTAGAAAAAATATTATCATATTTTGAATGAGTTTTTTACAGGATATTTATACAGCTTTTTCCTGGAAAAAGGGAAAAAGGAAAAAGGAAACTACCTTATTCTTGGTTCAGAGTATTCTAGGAAATCACTAATCACAGGAAATAAACAAAGTCAACTATACAAGAAAAGGGAAAGATCCAGCCTATCCAGGCTGTATCACAGCATATACGGGCAGTGTAATCTAGCCCTTTAACGCATATATTCTCCAACAATTTTAAACTATCGACAAAAATCACAAGGTCCCCAAAGATTTACAATTTCGCCCATATACCCAAAAGATTCATAATTGTAGCTAAAGCTTCAACATATCACTTTATAGGGGATTTAGTTGATTTTGTGGATAGCTTAAGGGTGTATTGCTTCGTTTGGCCTTTTGTACAGTTGTTTCGGGTCGCGCTCCCCTCTTGACCGTCCTTTCAATGATACTTATAAAATATATATATATATATATATATATATATATAATATCACTTTATTATTTCAACTTTCCTCTCAAGGATGGTTTCAGCAAGCATCTACAACTAAATCTTACTTTTTGGTGTTCTCAACAGGGCTTGTTTGAGGAACTTCCTACATGGTAACTCCATCAGCTTTTAATGAGTCAGATGACATGGAAAGGTCAGACCTAAATACTCAAGGTGTGTGAAATGCCTCCGTTTAAGTTGCTGATGTGTATTGTTAATGTTAAATAAGAGAGTTTCTGCGGTAACAGTGTCTTTGGCTTTGACTCTATTGTCTATCTTGAATAATTTTAGTTAATAGTCTTGTTTTTACTTATGAGTACTTCTATACAAATATGGTGTCTATTACATTTTCTGAGACAGGTTGAGGTTTGGCAGTTTTCCAGGGGCTTTCAAGTGCTCTTCATTCCTTCGACCAGGGTTTAGTTTGCTATTCAAATTGTAATATAGAAACTATGTTGGAGGCTTCCTTCTACTGCTATTATATTCTTCTACCTTCAGACAAAGGACTAATGCTTCTCAGGGTAAATAATTTTTGTCATTTCTTTTAAGATAACACTGTTCCTGCCAATTGCTACCTCAATTCAAGTTTCTAAAATGGCACTGACCTTATAATCCATAGGTGCTGACATACTACTTCTTTAACTATTCGTAAGTGTCAGCAATGAGAACTTTTTACATCACGTGCTTTTCAAGTTTACCCTTATTTTAGTTGAGAGAGTAGATGATTGAGTCATTTGGGAGGCAAGGGAGGAGAGGAGGTGGGGAAGAGAGAAAACGATTGAGCTATTGGGCTCGGTTGATGCCACCCGTTAAGGATTGTGATGCAGTGGAAGCAATACCCATTGAAATTTTATCAACTTAGGGACAAAGTGAAGTTTAAATACCGAAAGTGGCTACTGATAAGTTTTTCCTTGTTAATTCTGAATGTGGACTCTAGGGTCTAGTTGTAGATTGAAGAATTTGAGCGAGAATTGAAGTCAAGTTTGAGAGAAAAGTTTCTACCTCTTGATTATAAGCATAATTTGTTTAAAATATTGAACTCTCCCTTAAATGGACATGAGTCACATGACTTTCGATGATTACACCAAACACCAGGAGAAATTAAGTTAAAGTTGAGAGACAAGCTTGAGCAATGTTGGCTATTCATATGGAATTGACTTTCAGATCATGGATTATTTGTTAACTTCCAAGCCATCGACAAAAAATGAGGCTAATCAATTGGAGTGGAAGACTGAGAAGTGTTTAAGCAAGGTGACATATTCTGATTTGCATTTTTTAGCACTAGTAGATACAATAAACTTCTGGCTTAGCATAAAATTTTGACCAAATGAATGTTCGGAATGACAGCAAACAGATAAGGTCTGGCCGAGAAAAAGGTAATCATTGAATAAAGGGCAAGGCCATAGGGTCTTGACAGCAGTGTGTCTATTATGGACAGGCTGGTCACATCACATGTCATATGAATGCCTTAAAAGAAAATTAGAGAGAAAAACTAACTTGGCATAGGTAGAAACTGGTGAACATAAAAGAAGGGAATGGAGTTCAATCATATATATCATTTAGTAAAGACGAGGAAGAAATAAAACTGAATCCTAAGGTGGTAGGTAAATGTTGGGATTATATGTTGTAAAAGCCAATTATTGTTAATGTTTGACATGTTATTTCTACGCATAATGAGTATGATTCGTTGTTGGAAAACATATTGTATACATCGAGCATTTTATGTGCTATGTTTGCTTAAGATGGATCATTGTTTAAATATTATGAGATAGGGTGGTATCACTAGAGTAATCCTAGTGTACACACAAATTTCAAGTCCAAAAATTAAGGATCAAAAGAGTGGTCAATCAATTTTATTGAATTTGTTAATATAGATGACTACAATCCCGTTGAGCTATGTTTTTGCATAAGAAATATGTCCAGTATCACAATCTCATTCACAATTCAAATCCAAGGGCTGCTGAAGATTGATCTAGAATCCGTTGAATCTTAAGGATTGAATAAGCTTGATGAAGTTTTTCGATCGAGGTCCGATGAAGTTTGATCTTGAACAGTTGTTTGGTGATCCTGAAATTTGTTGAATTGTTGAGGAAAAATGACACAATTTGATGTGCTTGTTTCTCTTTACCCTCAAAAGTTGAGAGTGTTGGGAGACTAAGGAGCCAATAGACGTTCGACATCCAATCATAGTCTTCTTGTGTTTTCTCCACCAATGAGTCTCTATTTATAGACTCGATGTAAGGGTGGAATCCTAGTTTTTAAGAACACTTTTAATTTGAAGATTTGTTAATATTTTGACATGTGTGACTTGTGATAATTATCTATATTAATATATACTCTCTCCATCCCTGTGTAATAGTCTATCTTTCCTAATTTGGCTGTCCTAAAATGCTTGTCCCATTTGAAAAGTGAAAGTGAGATAAATGCATCTTTTCATAAATGCCCCTTAAATCTTCAAAAAAATTCAACTTGATAATAGATATATATAAACTTAAGGGTAACTTGGGAATTTTAGAAGGGGATAATGCATCAAATGCATGTCTCCTTGAAAAGTTAGAATATCGAAAAGGGATCATTAAATTGGGATGGAGGGTATATATATATATATATATATATATATATATATATATATATATCAATTTTGATAAATATCTTTATTGGTATATATCACTTGGGATAATTATCTTTTATTTATGATATTTATTCATGGGATGATTCATTTACTCATTTGTAAGTGTGTCCAAACTTGTTTATGATTTTGTACGACCATCTACTCACATTTGTGGTGGGTCAAGACCCTATTGGTAAGGCTCAAATTAACCTAGGAAATTTTGACTAACAAATGAAACAAATGTTTGACTTTTTCACTCATGAATGGTGATTAAATCACCACAAAATTTTAATGTCGACATGTACTTCATTACAAGTCAGTTTGTTCATAAATCTGGGATACGTTGAACAGAATCGTTGTAAGAACACATAATGGAAATTACTATAATTATTTGATGTGATCTTTATCTAGCAATAAAGTCATAGTCCTGATAGGTTTTGTGAACCCACATTTTAGTGTTAGTTGCTTTGACTTACAAATGCATGAGATACTTTTAGCTATCAGTGTATGTGGTGTTTTAGGTGACTAATGTTGGGATTGTGGGGATATGGAATCCAGACTCTTCAGAAAAGAGACTGATGTCCTCTTGGCCTAATTTAATTGGTTTGATAACTGGAACCTGGTCCGGTCACTTTAGAGAACTGTTTGGTAAAATGTTTTCTATTATGTATTTAAAAGATATATTTTTAGAATTTATTTAGTGATCACAAGGTATGAAATTGGATACTCACAGAATTTATGTTTTAAGTGTGCCTGGATAAAACAATATTATTTGGGTAAATTACACTGACCTCCCCTGAGGTTTCGTCAATATACATTGACCTCCCCTATTGTTTTCCAAATTATACTGACCTCCCTTGAGGTTTGTATCTTTTGTAACACCATGTTCCCTTCCGTTAATGGTCAACGTGGTCAAGGTGTACACAAGAATCATTAATTTGTGTGATGTTGCAAGGATAGAAACGTAATTATACAAGAATCGTTAACGACATCCTCCCGACAGCTCTGATAGGGGAGGTCAATGTAATTTGGCAAACAATAAGAGAGGTCAGTATATATTGACAAAACCTCAAGGGAGGTCAGTGTAATTTACCCTAATTATTTTCCCATGTACTTCTTATGAGTACCAAATAGTTGAGGGGTTGATCTATGTTTAATGAAATGGGAACAACTTATAAGATATCACTTGTGATAATTATCTTTTATCTATGATAATTATTCATGGGATGATCCCTTTAGCTGACCCATTTGTAAGTGCGTCTAGAGTTGTTTATGATTTTGTGCAACCATCGACCCATATTTGTCATCAGTCAAGATCCTATGGGTGGGACCAAATTGAAAAATACCCATGGCCTTATAAATTGACATGGGTTCACAAAGGAAAGGAGATGGCTAGTAACTGTTTGATTGGGGATTATATTCTGTTTCAGTTTGGTTTATGTAGCCTTATGGGTGTGGCACATGTTGCTTGGCAGGCCTTTTATTATAGAATTTAAAGGAGCACGTCAAATAAAACCAAACATTTACAGGATTTGAAAGGAAGAAGATTACTTCAGTTCCTTTTAGGGAACAAGAAATGACGTTTTCCACTCTGCGGAGGGTATTAGTAGTGGAGTCACACAATCTATCCAAACTAGTGGGCACTCTATTGCTTTGCATGTGAATCGACGCTTTTAGAATTGCCATAAATTCACGCACACTGGACACTCTAGTAGTTCACAAGTGTAAGGGCACTGACTTATGTATATGTATTGCCAGTTGCTACTGTTTAAGGGACCTTGCTATGCCCATGTGTTTTTGTAAATTCACTGCTTTGAGTACTAAAAATACAAAAGTGAGAGCCATGGCTTGAACACCTGACCTTATATGAGAGTTTCTAGTAGAAATTTAGAATATTACCACTGAGTCATCTCATGGTTTTGGAAACAACATTAATTTATATATTAACTATCATTTTTTTATTAATCTAAAACTGCGAGGTTATAGGACTTAGGTTGACAAATTTGTGATCAAAACTTAAAGTTTGTAATGATATCTGATTAGTAGAGTTTTTGTTTTCCACATTCATCATACATCACTAGAGCGTCCAAGCATACTCATTACATTAAACTTTCTGCTTTTATACTTTCCTGCTTCTTCGTTCTAAATTTCTAATTTAACTAAGAATGAACATGCAGCGCCTTGCAGGATCAGAGGATGTTCTTCCTGTCCCGGATGTCAGTCAATTATTTGGTTCTTCATCATCTAAGGAGATTGAAAACTCTGTTCGAGGCTCTTTACTGAAGGTTGGAATTTTTCATTTTTATTTGGTAAATACTGAAGGTTGGATTTACTTTAAAACTATGTTGAGAATTTCTTTTTTCTCTTTATTTCAACTTTGATAATCTTTCATTCTTGTAGTCAATTTGCACATGTTTGTCTTAAATGCCTTTTTCAAGATTCTGTATAAAGTCAAGCAGATTTCAAAATTGCTACTGCTAACCGATGATAAATTACAGGGTACAGGAATCCATTAGTGGCTCGGACAATATTTTCTAGGTTTCTATATGGATGTGACATATTATAGAAAAAAGATGATTGCTCAAAATGATGATGTGTAGGGAAATCTATGTATTATACTGGATCCTGCATTTGCATCATTGCAACTTTATTAATATAGAGACATCAGATGGTTCAAATTTTATGCTGAAAATAGACAAGCTTGCCTTTTTAGTGGCAAATTATTATTATTATTATTATTTTTCCTTAGTGGCAAATTTTTGAGCTTGTTTAAATGGTGTTTTCATGCCTATATTTTTTTAGATGGAAGTAAGAGACTACAATCCAGTCCTGCATGAACGAGGCTTCCATCAAAAACTAAACTTGCTTGTAAAAGAGAGCTTGCAGTTTGGGTATATATCTTCTCCATTAACCTTGAGACTTTAACAGCTCTTTTGTAGTTGTGGTCCTGCTAAAATTTAGTAAGTCTTTGTGGTTGTTAGTTAATTCTAGGGAGAATTTTAGTGATCTCCCGAGGTTTTTGAATTTTTCAATATATTTCTTGGTCACCATGGGTTGTTTTTATACTAAGCATAGACCTTTCTAGTTTCTGCCATCAGACAATATAAACAGAATCTTCATTCTGTTACATTTTGGCCTCATTGACTGGATGAATTGTCCATAATAACCATATGTTTGGGAAAGCAAAAAATCACATTTTCTAACCCTATATAAAAAAATAAAAAATAAAAAGTAAAAGAAATGAATTTACCCCAAAGGTGAAAGTGTAAGGTTAAAAAGAAATGGTTAGTATACTACGGAAACTTGAAGGTTATTATTTCTATATATAATAGTATACATAGAGGTAGATTCCAGGTGCTTCTTGACAAACCACAACTACTCAGCACGAGTTGGCATAATCGTTGAAATAATGTTTGAGCAAGTCCTTGATTTTACACAAATATTAGATAAGGCATGTAGAGCAAGCAACTCTCCTTGCTTATAGAGAGAAATTTTAAGGTAAGCTGCATAGAGAGAGAAAGAAAGGTACTTTATAAAGAGAGAGAAGAGAAAATCCACCTGGAAAATGATGTCGTTGCTTTTCTGTAAAAGATCTACATAGATATTCCAAACCTAATTGAGCTTCAGGTGAAAATTGACAAAGAAAGTTCGTTATAACAAATCAGAAGAAAAATGACTGTTTTCTAAATATTTGAAGCCAATACATGGTTAGAATCCACACACACATATGCATATATGCACAGAGAGTTTTTGGAGAGACTATGTTGGATGGGCTGTGGAACAAGTTGGAATCCCATTATATGATGAAATTTCTTGTGACCCACTTGTTCTAAAGAAGTGATTGTTCACTCTTCAGATGCAGGAAGGTTCTATTTAGAAAGACTATCTTGACGAGGTAAATAATATCATAATAGATTTGAATAATATTGATGTCTCGATATTGGATGAGAGGATTAAACTATTATTTTGTTGTGTTCTCTACCACCCTCGTATAAGAACTTTGTCGATACGATGATTTATGGCAGAACTGTGTTGTCTATGGAAGAGGTGAAGACAACTTTGAATTCCAAGGAGTGACAGAGAATGGCGTTTGAGGGCAACACAAAAAGTTCGGCAGAGGGCTTGGTTGAGGGAGAACGAATCAGAAGGGAGGTTCTGGCAGCAGAGGTCGTACTAAGTCTAAAAACAAAACAAAGTTGCGGAGATGCTACAACGTAGGAAAAAGGGTAAGGTTTAACCCTCTAAAGCCAAGTGTGGCTATTGCATAGGGTAATTTTGATTTAGATGGTGGTAATGTTCTCACGGTTTTTGTCAGCAACTTTGGTGATGAGTGGATTCTTGATTCTGCTTGCTCGGATCATATGTGTCCAAACAGGGATTGGTTTACCTCTTATCGGTCCATTGATGGAGGGAAATTTCTGATGGGGAGCAATGTGTTGTCCAAGGTTGTAGGTATCGGTACAATAAGAATCAAGATGTATGAGGACATTGTGAGAACATTGACTGATGTCAGGCATGTGCAGAACTGAAGAAGAATCTGATTTCCTTGGGTACACTAGATTCCATCACATGCAATTATAATAGAAGTGGAGTCATTTGGGTTTCAAAGGGCGCTCTTGTGGTGATGAAGGAACTGAAGCAACATAGTTTATATGGGTAGTACATTCACGGTTTAGTTGTTGTATCATCCTCAGATCCGGATACAAATACTACCAGATTGTGGTATGTGACTAGGAAATATGAATGAGAGGGGGATGGATATTCCGAGTAAGAAGGGTTTGCTTGATGGTCAGAAAACCAAGAAGCTGTATTTCTATAAGCATTGTGTCTTTGGAAAATAATGCAGGGTGTGCAGGATTCCGTAGGACCAAGGGTACATTGGATTATATTTATTCTGGTCTTTGGGTTTCCTGCTTAGGTTACTTCACATGGTGGTGGAAGATATATGATGATGTTGATTGATGACTTTTCTCAAAAAGTTTGGATATATATTCTAAAGCACAAGAATGAGGCAGTTGTCACGTTCAAGCAGTGGAAGACCTTAATTGAGAAGCAGATTAGAAAACTGATCAAGCGCTTGAGGACAAACGACTTGGAATTCTGTGGCGAATAATTTAATGAGTTCTACAAGGCTCACGGAATTGTGAGACACCGCACAGTGAGAAAAACTTCGCAGTAGAATGGAGTTGCAGAACAGATGAACTGAACACTATTGGAGAGAGCATGGTGTATGCCATCCAATGCTGGGTTAGGCAAAGTGTTTTGGGCTGAAACTATTAGCACAACTTGTTACTTGGTGAACCGGTCTCCATATATATATGGGCGTTTATCTTGTCCAATGCGAATCATATGTCCTGTTTAGGACTTTCTTGTAGCCCAGTATATAAGGGCATTTATGGTTTTGGGTGAGGGAGAGAGAACACTGAAAACCACAGGAAATAGAGTGAGAAAAAGAGTTAGGGTTTGGGGGCTGAAACTTATAATCTTTTGATTTTTGCATAGTGAAATCTTTTTCTGGATCTTCATCGTGGATGTAGGCTTTTCGTTGAACCATGTAAATATTTGTGTGGTGTGTGATTACTTTTTTGTCGGATTCTTGATTTGTTCTTGGTTCGCGGTACTTGTCTTAACACAGGCCATTGAATGTTGAATTGGATCTGAAAAGGACAACCTGAGCTTGGTGTGGATCAAGCAGGACTGGATCCATTCAGACCAAAGCTGAACTGGTGCAGCAGAGGAAGAGTGGACATGGTCAGTTTAGTTCAGTTCGTATCTGGTTCTGTCAAAGTGCTGATTGAGACAGAATTGATTTGTTCAATTTGGGTGAGGTCTTGAAGGATTGAAATTAGGATGGGAATGGTAGCCGGTTTGTTTCTGACATGGCTTTAAACCATCTCAGATTCATGGTTTGCTGGAAGGCTGGATTTTATTTTTATTATTTATTTATTTGTTTTGTGGGGTGTGGAGTTGGCTCCGCTTAGCTTGGGCTTTACAGCTTGTCTGATTTCAGTGATGCATCAGAACATGTTCAAACAATATATTTTGGTGTTTTTCTTCTTCCCAGCATTCAATGGCCAGAAAACACACCTGATGTGTCCTAAGCAGTGTTTTTGCACCAGAGTCACGACACATGTACTTCCTTGGGCTGATTTCGGAATAGAACAAAACTTTGTGCATGATGAACTTTGACAAAATTAATGTAATGAAGCAAAGATATTAGGTCTTCTTGATAGTAAAATTGACATGATTTTCCAGCAAAAATTGCCATGTAATTCTATACTTATGAGGATGAAAGGAGGCTGCCAATCCACAATTATTTGGGTCATCCTTCCAGAAAATACTTGCTCTTGAAACCTTTCCCTGGCATCAACCAGTGCTCTGATACCATTATAGTAGGCCCACATATGGTGACAAAGTGGCAGTGAATCCAGTGATATAACCCAATGATACTGTTTATCATACAGACGCACAGGTTACAGACGGTTGTATGAATCTCGCTAAGGCATATGAATGTTTATAGAAAGACAAGGGAAGGAAGAAATCCTTGGAATTTGAATGATTAAACTGGGAATTCTTGTTCTGTATTTGCAATACACCACAGGGACTTATAGCTACCTATATGACAATTCATAAGGTCACAACTGTTCCTGTAAAAGTTGTGCCTGAAAGTATTTAAATTCAAGCAACCTCTTCTTCTCACCCACGAAATAACCATCACCATCAGAATTGTGATCAGACATGATGAGATGCATATGTTCAAGTGTAATCAGACTGCCATTCAACACCTTTCAGCTCAAGGAAAAATATCAAGGGAGCTGAGAACCTTGTTAAGCTATTAAGAATATGACGTAATAATTGTTAAGTCCAGGCAAAGTGAGGCTAATTCCAAGGTTTCTAATTATGAGTTTGTTGAAGTTGTGGCCAAGTTGACTGTGATCCATGACAGAATTGGCCCAGATTTTATGAACACCCCGTAGAGTAACCAAATCTTATGCCATGGTCTTCCTGAACAAAAAACCAGTTATTGTTTGCATAAATTGAGACAAGAAGCTCTATTTTCTATTGTACATCCAATTGAACTTCAGCCTCTCAATTTTGTTTTGAGGAGCATTTGTAGTGAATGCATGATGTTTATTGTAGCATTGAGATTTAGTCTCATTCATTATGTTCTAAAATATCTGGTTTTGGTTTCTCAAAATTCTTTAGTATACTATATTTCGGATATATGGTCTTGGTTCCATGTTTGCAGTAAATTCATTCTGGAGGATGGCTTTGTTCCCTGAACTAATAGGAAGAACAAAATGAAATTTGAATGCTGATTTAATTCTTTCTTTGAACTCTTTGACACTTGACTGGGCTTGTGTTTGTAGGTTTCATCATTGTTAAATCATGATTATCGGCAATAATATCTAAACTAATGGTGAAAGTTTTCTTTGATGAACCAGTTGAAGCCATCTAACTTAAAATTTGAATCTCAGCTCAATTCCTCCCAGATGGAAAGACGAGACCTCTGAACCGAACTCAACAGAGAGAGATTCTTCAGCAGAGGCTGTACCATCAAAGCCAACAATAGATATTGAAATCATGGATAAGGAAACTCCACAGATTGATCTGACATCCCAAGAGGACAAAACTACTGCTAGTGATAAGTGTTCAATTCTATGCATTTGAACCCTCTTTATTGCATACGTTAGTTCTATTTTTGCGTTTACCGAGATATGTTTACGGTATTTTTGTATTTTTGATGTTTTGCAGGTATTGGAGTAAATGGAGCAAAGTTGGAAGCTTTCTGCAGTCAAGAGAAGGAATCAGAAAATGCAGCCAAGGCATTTCGATCAATCGATATGTAGATTTCGATTAATCGAAATCTCGATTGATCGAGGTTTCATTTCGATTGATCGAAATCTCGATCAATCGAAATTCAATTTCGATCAATCGAAATTCTGCAGAGCCCACTAGGCCACTTGCTCACCTGCTCTCCCACTTGCAACAAAATCCCCCTTTTTGCACGACTTAGGGGGATTGTCTGACTTGAACAAGACTTTTGGGGGCCTTCTTGATACAAGAGATATATATAATTATATATATATATATATGGTGGGCCCAAATGAGAAAAAAGAGCCAAAAAGCATACAAAAAGCACCAAAAGACATATATCTCATATATCTCTCAATACACAGCAGAATATCAGAGGAGAGAGACCTTCGAGAGAGGAAGAGGAAGGGCTGAACCAGACCAAGAAGCTTCATTCTCTTCATCAATGGAAGGGTGCAAGGCAACCATGAGCAACTAACTCTTCTACTAGGGTGTTGGTTTCAACCCCTAGCCATGTAAACTTGTTCATCTTTGTAGCTCTTGGGATTTGTAATTACATGTTGATTATTTAGCCTAGTGATTATGTACACAAATACATCTCTTATATATATTCATTTGATTTGGAATTTATTCTTGTCTTAGAGTAGATTTTGTCACTTGAATGCACAACATTTGCATATTCCACAAGAAGTGCAAATGATGGCTAGATAATGGTGTTTAAATGAATGTGTGATGCTAGTTTGTATAGACCATGCCAAGACAAGGTAGTTTGGATGCATGTAGTGTTCACTTAGAGAGTAGAGTAATTAGGTAGGTAGTTAGGTTGAAGAGCTATGCTTGTTGAAGATGGATTATGATAGGTTAGCACACACATTGATCTTTTGATATGTCATTGAGGTCACAAGCCTAATGACATTGTTAGGCATTTAATTAATGAATCCCATGCTTGCTACACTTATGAACATGTGAATGGCTAGTGGTGGAAACCAACCCTAGTTCTCTCTCCCAACTTTACTCTTTAATTTTATTGTCATTTCATTTATGCAATAGTTTTTAAACACAAAACCAAAAACCTGTTTTTAGAATTAAAGTAGAATTAATCTTTCTTTATGACAATTAACGACTAGTCCTCGTGGGATCGATACCCTCTATATAGAACCTTATCTACAAAGATTCGTGCTCTTGCGAGTGGTTAAATTATATTTTGATAAAAAGGGCAAAATTAAGCTTACAATATAATTTAGTTCCGACCACATCAAAATTTTGGCGCCGTTGCCGGGGATTACGGTTTAATTGTCGCCATTGGAAGATTAAATCTGGTTTAATTCTTAGGCTAGAAATTCTTTCATTCTTTTTGTATATATCTTGTTCTTATATCTCAAACTTCGTGATTTTAGGTATACCACATAGCGGGCATCTAGAAGAATTCAAATTGGAACCCTTTGTGAGTATAACTTCAAAAATTGGTGGTTTGAGTTCATTCATATTCTTTTGTATATATTATTGTTACTTTGTGTATAGAGGTGTTGTTCAATTGTTAATGCATGCTAGGTAGACGGTCATTGTCACTTCCTTTGCTTCCTTGTAATAGTGAACTTGAACGAACACTTAGACAACGTAGAGGAACCTCTAGGGACCCTATTTTGCCTAGGACTGAAAACATGGATCCAAATGAGAGACAACCTCCCGGTCTACCTCCTTTTAATCATGAACAACCACCTCCACCACCACCTCCTCAAGGAGAGTTGCTTATGGACTTTTACCTTCCGACTACATTTGAAGTACCTTCATGTATTCAATTTCCGGATGTAACGGCAAATCAATTCGAAATAAAGTCCTCCACCATCAATCTTCTTAATAGCTTCCACGATCTTCCTAATGAGGATCCATACCGGCACTTAGATTACTTCCTTTCCGTGTGCTCCACCATTCGTGTACCACACTTTACGGAGGATGATCTAAAGCTACGTATGTTTCCCTTTTCCCTAAAAGATAAGGCTAGAAGTTGGTTCAATTCCCTAGAACCCAACTCAATCCATTCTTGGGCGGAGATACAAATAGAGTTCTTAAAAAAATACTTCCCAATGGGTAAGACAAGTGATATTCGGCGAGCAATCACCGGATTCACCCAAATTGACCAAGAACAATTCCATGAGACGTGGGAGAGGTTAAAAGATCTTTTGAAATCTTGTCCGCATCACGCTGTCCCAAAATGGCAGCTAGTGCAAAGTTTTTATGATGGGGTGAGTGAGCAACATAGACAAATGATAGACTCCGCATGTGGGGGTGGGTACCTTTCGAAAAGCCCCGATGAGGCATGGAAACTTTTTCGAACCCAAAGCAACAATTCAGCTCAACGCTCCTCTACTAGGAAAGGGAAGGCCACCCAACCTTGTAGAGGAGTGCATGAGATTTCACGGGAAGATGAGGTGGCCATGCAAGTAGAAGCCTTGTCCCGAAAAATGGATTTAATCATGAAAAATGGGCTGCCTACTCCAAACCAATCTGTCCAAAATCAGGAGGGGTGTTCGTTTTGCTATAGCACTTCGCATTTTGTGCGAGATTGTCCTATTACCGGGCAATCTCCCGATTATGCTCAAGAGCAAGCGAATGCCTTGTACGCTAAACAAATTAATGATCCATATTCGAACACGTACAATCCTGGTTACAAGAACCATCCGGCTTTTTCATGGAAGAATCAAGAATCAAATCCCTCTTTCCAAGGGCAAAATTCTTTTAATTCCCAATCTCAACAGCCTCATTATAGGCCAAACCCTCAACCTTACAATCAAAGATCTAATTACCAACAACCACCACCTCCTCCGAGAAGCCAAAGCTTTGAAGAGCGAGTGATAAGCAATCTTGAGGCCAACACCCGCTTATTGCAAACTCACTCTCAATCAATCTCTAAGCTTGAAGCCAATGCTCAATCTATGGCTAGGTTAGAAGCTCAAATCGGGCAACTAGCTAATGCCTTAAATAAAAGGGAGGAAGGTAAGTTGCCGAGTCAACCGGTGGCGAATCCCAAGGGTGTGCATATGATTAAAGATCCATCATCTTCAACTTGTAATGCTCCTCCAGAGCAAGTTCAATCAATCACAACCTTGAGGAGTGGTAAAATCATTAACTCCAAGGTAGGGGAGGAAGAGAGAAAGGAATTTCAAGAGCAACCTAAAAATCCAAAAGAATCCCAATTAAATCCAAAATTGCTTCCATTAAATCCAAATTTGCAAAACACCCCTTCAAATCCAAAAGGAAAGGCAAGTGAAGTTGTGTCATCATCGATTCCAAATCTTGACACCTCTTATGAACCTCCGGTTCCTTTTCCTCAACGATTGAAGGAACCTTCTCATTTCGGGAAGCAAGGAGAGAAAATCCAAGACATGATGGAGGTCTTCAAACAAGTAAAAATCAATCTCCCTCTCCTTGATGCTATTCGACAAATTCCCTCTTATGCGAAATTCTTGAAGGACTTATGCACTCAAAAGCGCAAATCTAGGAATAATGTTCCTAAGAAAGTCCTCTTAACTGAGCACATAAGCTCCATTTTCCAACACCAAGCCCCTCCTAAATTCAAAGATCCGGGTGCTCCGACCATTTCGTGCACCATCGGGAATCAATCTTTTGAAAAAGCACTTCTTGACCTAGGGGCTAGTGTCAATTTGCTTCCATTCTCAGTTTACCAACAACTAGGTTTGGGGGAACTCAAGCATACCACGGTTGTGTTGCAACTTGCCGACCGTTCGGTGAAGCAACCACGTGGCGTCATTGAGGATGTCATCATTCAAGTGGACAAATTCTATTTTCCGGTGGACTTCATAGTCCTTGACACGGAACCGGTCCAAAATCCTAATCATCATATTCCTATCATTCTAGGTCGTCCATTCTTGGCCACGGCAAACGCTTGCGTTAATTACCGTACTGGAGTGATGGACATCTCTTTTGGGAATATGAAAGTCCGTTTGAACATCTTCAATGCTTCCCACCACACATCCGACGACGAAAGTGAGTGCTTTTGTGTCGATGTTGTGGAAGACCTTGTTCAAGAAGCACTTCCTTCTATTCTTTCCAAGGACCCTTTAGAGGCATGCCTAAATCACTTCAACTATGATGATTTTGACATTGAGCAATCAATACGTGAAGTCAATTCCATGCTCGATGTTAATACTGTCATGAATTTGCCTAAGTGGAGAGTTCCGAGAGACCCCTTTCCTCTGTTGGTTAATTCCGTCGCTCCCCACGAAGCGGTGGAATTGAAGGACTTGAAAGATGGTTCGATGTTCAAAGTAAACGGGCAGCGCTTAAAAGTGTGCGTGGATGACCCAGTCACCACCGAATACGTGGATGTCGTCACTTTGACGGATCCCGTGTATTTTGACTCGTGAGCCGATCCGGACGTCGCTCCATAGGCGTGTAAGGTGGCGAAGCCATGGTAGCTATCAAGCTTCCATGATGTCCCTTTAATCCAAAGTAGGTTTGTATCTAAGCAATGTAGTATCTAATTCCCAAATATCCAAGTCCCTGAAGCATACTTTAAACTGACTGTTTTTGAGCATTTCGATTGATCGAAACCAAGATTTCGATCAATCAAAAATTTCGATTGATCGAAATTTTGGTTTCGATTGATCGAAAAATTGCAGAGATTTGCCAAGTCCAAAGTCCCGAGAGGTGGTATTCTTCGATTGCACTTCGATAGGTCTTCGATTGATCGAAAATTTCGATTGATCGAAATGGGATTTCGATTGATCGAAATAAAAGTTCGATTGCATCAATTAAATGTTTGATTGATCGAAGTAAAAATGTGATTCAGGGAAGGAATTTTCGATTGATCGAAGAGACAATCTCGATCGATCGAAGCTGGTTTCGATTGATCGAAGCAAGATTTTGATCAATCGAAATTTCGATTGATCGAAATGCTCATTTCGATCAATCGAAATGCACGCAGAGCCTGCACGTGAGCCGAAAATCTATTTAAACCGTTGGGCTTCCCTCCCATTTTAAAAGACCATCCGACTTCTTCTCTCCCTCTGTGCGATCCAAGCTTTCTCCAAGCACTCCCGAGCACTCGATCTTCCATTCCTGATCATCCGCCGCCATCCGACGCAGTCCGACGCCGTCGCTAGCACTTGCGCGATCTTCTCTTCGCGACTGCGAGTGGAGTTTTCTTCGGTTGAGCCGTTCATCTTCTTCCTCACGAGGTAAGTGATGCATGGCTACTTTTTGTTTACTCTCTCGCCATTTTTGATAGTTTTACGGCGTAATAAACATAGTTAGATAATGTTGGGATGGATGGTTGCGATTGCGATTTCTATAACGAGATTTTGTGGGTTTCGGGGGGTAGGAATGCATGTAGGAGTGAGATTTGGCATTTTCTTCGTTTCAAACGCTTAGTGTACGGTGTGTAACCGCGGCACCTTCGTTTCGGTTGCACCCGTTCACATTGCCTCTTCAAGAGCGACTTTTTGCATTCTTGTCAGTACCATGGACTAGGACTTCATTTTTATTCTTTTAGTTTAGTAGTAGTTTCACTTTCTTCGTATTCATCTTTTATTTACGTACCTTTTGGAATCCAGTGCAGACTGTTCCGAGGCCATGGCGAGAGTGAAAAACGCCGCCGGTGCTGTTCGCGACGTGCCCGGGTGAGCCTTCCGGTCTCGGAAGTGCAACCCGGAGCAGGTTTTCGACTTAGCCGAGTTCGAGGGGCGTCCCGACACAGCGTGGACCGTTGCCGAGCTCAGGAGGTGTCGCCTCGACAGGCTATGTGTGCCTCCCACCGACGTGGCACACGAGCGCCTAGTGCAGGTCATTTACGAGCATATGACCTACTCCTGCACCGCGCCAGATACACTCGAGACGGTCGTGGCCACTGTCACGATCATGATTACGCCAAGCCGGATTGCTCATATGCTCGGCATTCCTCACCAGCAGCCGACGGACATGGTTGGCCCGGACGGCCAGCCACTTTATCGTGCCGCACTCCCAGCAGACACTACGCTCTTCTCGATGGTGATGGACATGTGTGGCGGGGCGTTTACCACGCCCAACCACAACTACACGTCCAAATCGATGTGCCCGAGCAGATATTGGTTCCTGGACACCGTTCTCCTCAAGAACGCGTGTCCGCTGCAGCACGTGGCAGAGCGCAGGGGCGACCTCCTCCGTTGCCTCTATGCTTTCCATATGGGCACTTGGTTTTCTGTCCCATCGCTTATCTGGGGGCAGATGCACAAAGTTTGGGATGACCTCGTCAACAAGAGGAAGAAGAGAGCAGCGAGTTGGCAGCTTCCCTTTCCGTTCCTGATCGCCGCTTTTCTCAGCAGTGCCAGTATACCGATCAGTCGGACTGACATTCAGTTGGCACCGCCCACCCGCTTCACATCTACTCAGTGGGATCGGGTGAGGCGACACTTAGAGCGACAGGACCATCAGGGTGATCCACCAGACGATGTAGATATGGATGCCCCGGTGGAGACGGATGAGGGAGAGCCAGCAGGGGCTGAGTCAGAGGACGAGGAGATGGAGGAGGAGGAGATGGATGTCGCTGCAGAGCGGCATGATATCTTAGCGACGGGCTATTCCTGCCTGGCGGCTGACGTAGAGCGGCTCCAGCAGGGTTTTGACGAGCACGTCCAGGTGACGCAGAGTCAGCTGGCAGGTATTCGGACGGACATTTCTTCTCTGGTACAGGGCCAGAGAGCGATCGTAGATGAGTTCCGAGCCTTCCGGCAGGATCTGCAGTTCCTGTTCGCAGGTCGAGCCTCCACCTCCACTTCTGCTCCCACCGATCCACCACCACCACCCGCCCTCGAGTAGCTGCACTTTATTCACCTTTTATGCTTTACTTTCTGTATTTTTCTTTCTTTATTTTTGATAGGCCATGTTGGCCATGTTTAGTTTCTTTTTGCGTATTCCGCCTACATGTACACTTTGTACTGAAACGCATTTTCATCTTTATGGAATACATTTATATTTTCTTTTATGACATGTGTTATCTTTACTGTCTTTTCTTTTTGCTTTCCGTCAATTTATCTGTTCTCTATACTTTGACTATGTATGTAGTACCACTTGTCTAATTGTTATATGCGATTCAGTTGATGATTTCCGTTTATTACCGCTTGGTTTTAATTCCCAATACTGTTGAGATTACTTCAACACAGTATGGCGGTAATAAAGAAAGGCAGCCCCTTTGCGTGCTATACGTTAGCGTGCCTGGATAGTCAATATCTTATCGCATAAACCTCTTAGACAATTGGGAAACACCAGTTCAGACCATTAGATATACAGTGATATTGGCATTGTCTGTTTGTGCATAATTATTTCATTATGTTCTATTTATCTACTTTTTGTTCCTTTTAATGCTCGTGGTATCCAGTTGGTATTCTGTGCAGGTTTTTCTTATTTACAGGATGACCACCGCTGTGGAATACCATTTTTCTCGCATTCTGCCATCCCGGTAACTTCTTTCCTTGTTCTTCTTGTCCAAACATTGAGGACAATGTTGCATATAAGTTAGGGGGTGCGGTATGCTATACCACTTGCATGCACATGCACTGTTCAGTCATTATATTGAGTGTCATTGTAGAGCATTTTTTTTTCTTTCTTTTCTTTGATATTTTTGCATGCTTGCTATGATGTCTTGCTTTTTAAAGGAAGATCATTCGAATAAATGTCCGAGGTAAATGCAGCAGGTAGTTAAGAACTTTAACATTGTAAATTCCCGCACTTTTGCAAGCTTTATAGTAGGCTAGAACGGTCTACATTTTTGTCTAAATTCGAGCACGTACAGTTCTTGCCCTAAATTTGTCCTTAACCGCACAAATTCGCACACATGCATTTTAAATTGTGGGGTATAAGTCTGAGGGAGAATTTTTGAAAATTTCTGTTTTTATCTGAACAACTTAAAGAATAAGTTCTTCCGGTTGTTGTAAAAAAAAAAAAAGAAGAAGAAATAAAAAGAGAAAAATATGCAATAAGCCTTCTCACTAAATAAACCGGATTTCTATGCCTTAAAGCAAGAAATATTCGTGTGGAAGTGTGTAAGGTTGAGCAATAATAAGCGGGTGGCTTGCTTACGCTCATCGCCTTGTAAGCTCGGTTATTAAGTCCGAGGGGTGCTTCTTCACCTAATGCCCTAAAACCAATTGGTTTGGGAGTCATTGGCCCAATGCCGCTACGTGGGCTTACAAGAAAGCAAAAAGAGCTAAGCATTGCACGGTCATCCGCACATGAGCAATCATGAATGTTTTGTGATAATGAAACAGCCGTGTTGAGCATTTTCAATGAGTTTTTCTCTTAAAAACAGATTTGTTCGTTTTCTTCTCCAAATATGACAAAAGCCACACGTTAGAATGCATGTTCACTTTTCAAAGAGGATTTTGGGGTTGGAATTGTTAGAGTTGTTCGGGCTGGCCATTATGTGGGGACTGTCGGTCATTTATAGCTTGTGAAAGTCCATTTTTGCTAATGACCACATAGTTCTGTAATACTTGTTGCATTTGCCAATTGTGAAATGAATGGATGAGCGCCCTTTATCTAGTTGATGACTGAGCATGATTAAACTTTTGTATAAGATAGTTGATTTTATTTTTGTAATATTGTATTGCTAAGGGACTAGCAATATGTAAGTTTGGGGGTGTGATAAGTGTTCAATTCTATGCATTTGAACCCTCTTTATTGCATACGTTAGTTCTATTTTTGCGTTTACCGAGATATGTTTACGGTATTTTTGTGTTTTTGATGTTTTGCAGGTATTGGAGTAAATGGAGCAAAGTTGGAAGCTTTCTGCAGTCAAGAGAAGGAATCAGAAAATGTAGCCAAGACATTTCGATCAATCGAAATGTAGATTTCGATCAATCAAAATGTAGATTTCGATTAATCGAAATCTCGATTGATCGAGATTTCATTTCGATTGATCGAAATCTCGATCAATCGAAATTCAATTTCGATCAATCGAAATTCTGCAGAGCCCACTAGGCCACTTGCTCACCTGCTCTCCCACTTGCAACAAAATCCCCCTTTTTGCACGACTTAGGGGGATTGTCT
This sequence comes from Cornus controversa, assembly GCA_026545225.1. NCBI lineage: Eukaryota > Viridiplantae > Streptophyta > Magnoliopsida > Cornales > Cornaceae > Cornus > Cornus controversa. The sequence continues at coordinate 45,561,095 of CM048845.1, forward strand.
GACTTGAACAAGACTTTTGGGGGCCTTCTTGATACAAGAGATATATATAATTATATATATATATATATGGTGGGCCCAAAGGAGAAAAAAGAGCCAAAAAGCATACAAAAAGCACCAAAAGACATATATCTCATATATCTCTCAATACACAGCAGAATATCAGAGGAGAGAGACCTTCGAGAGAGGAAGAGGAAGGGCTGAACCAGACCAAGAAGCTTCATTCTCTTCATCAATGGAAGGGTGCAAGGCAACCATGAGCAACTAACTCTTCTACTAGGGTGTTGGTTTCAACCCCTAGCCATGTAAACTTGTTCATCTTTGTAGCTCTTGGGATTTGTAATTAAATGTTGATTATTTAGCCTAGTGATTATGTACACAAATACATCTCTTATATATATTCATTTGATTTGGAATTTATTCTTGTCTTAGAGTAGATTTTGTCACTTGAATGCACAACATTTGCATATTCCACAAGAAGTGCAAATGATGGCTAGATAATGGTGTTTAAATGAATGTGTGATGCTAGTTTGTATAGACCATGCCAAGACAAGGTAGTTTGGATGCATGTAGTGTTCACTTAGAGAGTAGAGTAATTAGGTAGGTAGTTAGGTTGAAGAGCTATGCTTGTTGAAGATGGATTATGATAGGTTAGCACACACATTGATCTTTTGATATGTCATTGAGGTCACAAGCCTAATGACATTGTTAGGCATTTAATTAATGAATCCCATGCTTGCTACACTTATGAACATGTGAATGGCTAGTGGTGGAAACCAACCCTAGTTCTCTCTCCCAACTTTACTCTTTAATTTTATTGTCATTTCATTTATGCAATAGTTTTTAAACACAAAACCAAAAACCTGTTTTTAGAATTAAAGTAGAATTAATCTTTCTTTATGACAATTAACGACTAGTCCTCGTGGGATCGATACCCTCTATATAGAACCTTATCTACAAAGATTCGTGCTCTTGCGAGTGGTTAAATTATATTTTGATAAAAAGGGCAAAATTAAGCTTACAATATAATTTAGTTCCGACCACATCAGCTAGCATTGCAGAAGAATGGGAACAACTGATTGTCAACGAAATCCCCAAAATATATTCTCCCACTTGCATTTCTAAACCAAAGTTGGATCGAGCAGCCCTATCACAGGTAGATACTAATAGGCAATTGGATGAAAGAACTTCAAGGATATTGGAGAGGCTGGAGGTCCCAAGACAGCAGAAAACAAAGGTGGTTTCACCCATTATCACAAGTAATGCTAATGTTGTTGCTTGTGTGCCAAGAAAGACGCCTCTGATCCCGTTCCCACCAGCTCGAGCAGCAGACCAGAGCACAACAGCATCCCAACCTATGAAACCCAATTTCCAGAAGCTAAAAAGAAAACACAGATGAAAAGGGGATTTCCTTCATGTAAATCCTACATGCATTTCAGCAGAAATGGTCTATGGGGTCAGTGAATTCCATATTTTTCCCATTTTCTTGTTGTTTACTATTTCTAGCATACTCCTGCTACAAATACTGAATATACAAGAACATGCATAACAGTTCTAATATGAACAGTATATACAATGAGGCTGAAATACAAATAAACATATACATATCCTAGTGTTCCATGACAGGGAATTCCTTATTATTATCCAACCACAATTTTCCTGTATAGGCTTTCTTCATTATCCAAACTGTTAGATATTTGGCATTTGGAGTGTCTCCGTTCCATACCTGTCCCATTCTGTCCATTTTAGTTACCTTCCCTTTCCATCTATTTTAGTCACCTTCTGTTGATTTAACTAAGATCTATTTTGAGTAGTTGGATCCTAGTTCCAGTTTATGGCGGATATTGAGTGCCTGTTTGGGAGAGCTTCTTGAGGCCTCAAAAAGTCATTCCAGGTATCAAAAGTCCTTTTAAAAAAAATGTCACGTTTGGTTATACATATGTAAAGGCCTTTTGGAAAAAGCCGGTAGTCAGGAAGCCCATTTCAGAGAAGAAGAAAAATGATGCTTTTAGAACCTTCTTTTAGGAAAAAGTAAATTTATTATTTTACTAATTTGTCGATGTAATTTTTATATATTAACAAGATTATGCTATATTCTCTTTTGGTCCCTCGATCTTGTAGCGCCATCACTGATTCCACCTTCCACCACCACCACCACCTCCCCCATTGCCACCACTACTTTACATCACCACCACCACCACCACCACCACCATCGTCACCCCCATCACCACCACTGCCACTGCCATCGTTGTCATCACCTTCCACCACCACCACCACCTCCCCCATTGCAACCACTACTTTACATCACCACCACCACCACCACCACCACCACCATCGTCACCCCCATCACCACCACTGCCACTGCCATCGTTGTCATCACCTTCCACCACCACTGCCACCACCACCACCACTACCACCACTACTGCCACAGCCGTCATTGTGACCGCCTTCCACCATCACTGCCACCACCACCACCACTACCATCGTTGTCACTGCCTTCCACCATCACTGCCGCCACCACCACCACCACCACTACCACCACTATCATTGTTACCTCCACTTCCACCTCCACTACCGCCTCCCACCACCACTACCTCCACTAGTACCGCCACTTCCACTGCTACCTTTCAATACCACTTTCTCCACCTCCTTTGTTGACTTCGCACTTTCTAAGGGTGGTAATCGTTGTTAAAGATAAAGGATAATATTGTCAAGAAAAAAAAATTATAAGTTAAAGTATATTTAAAAAATACACTAGCCAAACGTTTTTTTTGTCCTCAATTCCTTCTAACAAAATTCCTTTTATGAAGGCCTTATCAATCAAGTGCTATTGATATTAGGAAGCTCCCCCAAACAGGGTCTAAAATGGACAGTCTTTAAATGGAAACCCTCCAACCCAGATTTATATCCTTCTTGTATACTCCCTACTTCCTACTAATTTGATTTTGAATAGATAATACTCACAACATAGCAATACCAGCCTACTCTTATATACCTCTCTCTCTCTCTCTCTCTCTATATATATATATATATATATATATATATACTTGAAAACAATGAACTTGCAGTAGCTTGTCATATGTAAGTTAAATAAGATAGAAATCAAAACTGAATTATATTAGGGTTCCAGTCCAGAATCTTACCCTTATTTATCTGAAAGGATTCTTACAAATGAACCAGATATATCATTCAGTACCTCTCATCAAATGGAAAAATGACATTTGAGATCATGTTATATGGATTCAACAAAGAAAACCATTTTAAATGCACATACATATCCTAGTTATTCATATTACTTTTGTCGTCCTCCACTCTAGCAAAAAGTACCACTTAGAACACTGCATGTGGATATTCATTTGTTACTGATATTAACTCTGCCATCAGACATTCATACTACACATCTATGTTACATGGATTCTTCAAAAATAAGTGAAATACCTGTGTTGGACACACAATACTCGGATGTGGGTATGGGATATATGTCCGACACTTTTGGTTAGACATGCACCTAAAAATCATATCCTATAATTCATTTTGTTATATTATTGCTTCAAAATGAGTTAAATGTCTATATTGAAAACAATATGTTACAAAAAGACATTATGTTACTCTAGAAAATAAAATAAAAGTATTCAGCAATGTCCATGTGTCCTATTTGGGGATTTGATATGTCCGACGTTTGGGTACATACCCACACCCTACACATGTACCCGAGTCCATGTAACATACCTACACATGAAAACACAATGTCTATGTCACTGAAAATACTTGATTATACTGCTATAATGTAACAGTAATTATATAAAATGAACACCAAAAAGTTAGTTCTTAGGCCATTAATTGACATGAGCCTCATCTGCAAATTGATTGAGTTGAAATTATTTCATAGGCAATGACAGTACTATTACCAATTCAGAGGGTTCTTAGAAAAAAGATAATGAAAACAGAGATTTTGTACCCCCAGATAAGGGGGCTGGAGGTGGAGATATATGTATTTTAGATGAATCTCTATAATGTCTAAATTATGTTGATTAAATCATGATTTACGAACAATATCAGTGTCAATAAAAAAACAAGTTACAGGATAACCACTAAAGTTGTGCTGGAGTTAAATTTCTCTCTTCCAATATAATCTGGATCAGAATAATTTATGCTAACTACCCATAGGCAAAAAATGTAGTGCAAGTAGTAGAAATTGTTATGAGCTATCTTTCATTGGCTTGAGTACTTCTCCTTGTGCTTGCAAAGTCAACCAGATCCAACCTGCCCACACCTTGAAAAAATCATGTTTGGCTGCATTCTTTTTGCTAATCGAAAATCACAGGTTCAAATTTCCCAACCTATTCGTAATGACTCCGACTTTTTTGCGCAGCTCTTGCTGAACCTCAATTGTTTGGCAGTAATGATCATAATTTGCATCAACTCTCTCTCTCTCTCTCTAAACGTATATATGTATAAAGGTATACAATTAAATTTTTAGAGTCAATATTTTGGTTGGTGGTTAGTATTTTCCATTTCCACCACCCATTAACTCAAGCACATCTCTCTACCTCTTCTCAATCATACATCTTGAATTGGACCACAACCAGCTATACAGATGCAAGGATGTCATATTTTGGTCATCCTAAAACGGTTTCTACCTTGTCCATGTTTAGTTGACTTGTGTTCGTCATAACTGTTGATGGCACCCCCATGCCCTTGGCAGGATTTGGTTCTGTTCGTACACCTCATTTATCACTTTCTAATGTCTATTGCATTCACAAACTTGCAATGAATCTCATTTCAGTGGGTAAATTATGTGATTCTGGTAATTATTGGGGACCTTTATATACATGCATAGATTGTGTAATTCAGAGGATTCTTATTATAGAATTGAGCAATAAAAGTCTTGTAAATTCAGTTTCAATGATTTCTTATCTTGTCTTAGATATTTAGTTATTGTTATTGAACTCAATCTCTCTTATTTTTTGTGATTATGAGAGCGATTATTACACAATGGTAATCACTGAATATATTGTTAAGAGCTTTGATGGATTATGCCTAGAGAAGATGAACCATACTGCACCCTAGATTAGAGTAGTTAGGCAGATGGCCCATGCCAATCGAAGATAGTCCATGGCTTAGCCTTAATCATATATTATCTTCTTGACGGATGAAGGTGAGCTTGTAGCCACGGACACCACTTATGCATGATATAATTCCCCATAGTTGATTCAATTGACCATTGCTTGTGGAGTTAGTGGTGAAGTCAAACACCCTAGATTTCTCTTATATTATCTTCACTATCTATTTCCTTTGATTTATTTTATTTTATCTTTTTAATTAGTTTAAAAAATCAGAATTCTTTTCTTATAAATTTAATTAGAATTAATTCTGTATTCCAACTCATCAGACCATAATCCCTGAGGTACGATACCCCTTTCGATAGCCCTATTCTGCAAGGAATTCGTTTTATTGCGAAGTGTGGAAAATTTTAATTGATATACTTTTTGAGTCACACTCACACACGAATCAATATACCAAAATATAAATATGTATTTATATAGGAGATTGCCTTAGGTCCCGCTTTCACTAAGCCCACGCCTGCAAAGCGGCCCATTTCCATGTCCGACCTAGTCCCGTGTCTAAGTTACATATGAACCCACTTTTCTTCCTTTACTTTCTATGCTTGGCCCAATTAATATCTGATAGAGTGGTTGACTGAAAGGATGAAACGTGTAGCGTAATTGATGGGCCCAAGCTGATATGGACAGGAAATCTAATTGTATCGGGACTTCTCTATCTTCAAGAGGCAGACCCCTACTATGACATGGCTTCGTTTTCACTGCTATAAATACAGGAATGACTCATATGCCAGGTACGCAAGATATACCCTCTGAGTTCCTATACATCCATTGAAACACCATCCCGAGTTCTAACTTGATCGTCGGAGCGTGTTCGGCCGGCACTGCACCGGTGCCCTCTCGATCACTCTTCTCTTGTCTATTTTACAGGTTGGCGTTTGACCAGATCGGGGCGGATTTTTGCATCATCAGTTGGCGCCGTCTGTGGGAAACGAACCCACGATTTGTCCTATCTAAAGCATACACGAAGCATGATGCACCTTCGATCTGGACTGGAGACCACGGCCATACAGGATCCCCCTGTTGGCCAAGGTCCTCCGGTACATGACCTACCTAGCCAAGGCGACCCCCCGGTCGCTCAGGATCTTCCCATTGGTACCGACCCCCCAAATGCACAGGACCCAGCAGCCGATCCGCCCGCAGGACAAGGGGGTACGCAACCCCTTGGACAGACGGACTTCACGGGGACTCACCCCGAAGTCCCAAATGACCAAGGGCGTGTCGCAGCGTTAGAGCACCAGGTCCAGAACTTAAACCAAAGTCTGGTCCAACTGCTCCAACAAAATGCGGCGATTCTGCAACGCCTCCCTCCTGTGGCGCCGATACCGCCACCAAGTTACGAAAGGACTGTCGATCCTGAGGAGAATGACGGTTGGAGGGAAAGTGAAGTACCAATGGAGGACGCGGCCCAGAGTCACGTAAGAGGCGGGACGAATCCAGACCGCTCGGTCCTCCCTGAGAGAAGCCAACCCCGTGGGGATTCAGCATCCATCGCTTACCACGATATGGAAATACAAGACCTGAGAGCCAGGGTAGAAAGTATGGCCCATGCCATAAGAGGAAGAGGCCCTGCCACGATAGAGGATTTGGTCCAGCAAACCAACCTTCCTTTCTCTGCAGGGGTAATGAATTGTCCGCTGCCCCCCAGGTTCAAGATGCCAACAGTGGAGAGCTTTGACGGGACTAAGGACCCGCTAGATCACCTGGAAACTTACAAGGCCTTAATGCATCTTCAGGCAGTACCCGACGAAATCATGTGCAGAGCCTTTCCCACTACATTGAAGGGCTCCGCCAGGTCTTGGTTCAATAGTTTAAAGCCATCAACTGTCCGTTCTTTTAACGAGCTGAGCCAACTATTTGTTGGCAATTTCATTGCTGCCCGGAGACACAGAAAACCCGCTACCTATCTCCTGAATGTAAGGCAAGCTAAAGGAGAATCGTTGCGGGACTATATTAATCTATTTAACAGAGAAATGTTACAAGTAGATGCCTTGGATGACAAAGTGGCCGTTACTGCGTTCATGGGAGGATTATTACCCTCCAAGTTCCTATATTCTGTTTCTAAGCATCCCCCTGAAAGCATGTCCGAATTACTTGTGAAGGCCCAGAAATACATGAATGCCGAGGACGCCCTTGATGCCCGTAGGGAAAAAGGTGATAGCGACAAAAAAGTGGACAGGAAGAGGGGGGGACAACCAAGCAGGGAAGAACGAAACCCCAAGTATAATAGAGTATCACAGGAACAAAGTGACAGGACTGTGCGCCGCGAAAAGGGGTTTAGTTTCACCCCGTTGAACGCTCCCATAGGCCAGATCCTCCTACACATCCAAGACGATCCGGCTGTGTCGTGGCCTCCGAAATTGAGAACTGATCCTGCCAGGAGATCTCGTGACAAGTATTGTAGGTTCCACCGCGATCATGGCCATGATACCAATGAATGCATAGATTTGAAAAGGCAGATTGAAAGTTTAATTCAAAGGGGCCAGTTACAGAGGTTTGTGGCTGGTGGAGGATAGAGAACGCAGAATCAAGCACAGGATATAAATGAGGGAACGACTCGCAGGAACCCCCCAGTAGGGGAAATTAGAGTCATCTCGGGAGGAGTAGCAGGAGGCGGGGAGTCTAACGCCGCTCGCAAAGCACATACTAGGAAAGCAAGGAGTTTCTCTGAAGTCGGGGAAGTAAGCCATTCGCCCGCCAAGTGCCCGAGACTGAGCGACCAAGTCATAACTTTTTCAGAGGACGATGCCAAAAAAGTTCAGCAACCCCATGATGATGCCCTCGTAGTCACATTAACCATCGCCAACTTCACAATTAGGCGGGTGTTGATTGACAGCGGTAGCTCTGCAGATATCCTCTTTGTAGATGCATTTGATCAGATGAAGATTGGAAGAAGCAAACTCAAGATCACTCAGTCGCCACTTGTGGGTTTCTCCGGAGAGAAACTCCTCCCCTTGGGCACCATTGACCTCCCGGTTACAGCTGGTTCAAGTCCCAGACAAGTCACCAAGATGGTGACTTTCTTTGTGGTAGATTGCCCAACCACGTATAACGTCATCCTGGGAAGGGCCACGTTGAATGCTATGAGAGCTGTGACCTCCACCTACCACCTCCTTGTCCGGTTCCCCACGGAGCATGGTGTCGGGGAACTGAGAGGGGATCAGGTCACAGCCAGAGAATGTTATGCCACCTCCCTAAGGGAAAGGAAGATGACAGAAACCCTAAACATTGAGGGACAGGAGATGGAGGAAAAAGAAGAAGTCCGTCATGCAGAACCGATGGAAGAATTAATTGAGGTCAACTTGAATGAAAAAGGCACGGGAAAAAGGGTAAGTTTGGGGTCATCACTCTCACCCACCTCCAGGGAGAAGATGGTGCGATTCCTCAGAGCGAATGAGGATGTGTTCGCATGGTCCCATCAGGATATGCCAGGGATTGATCCAAACATTGCCGTGCATCGACTGAACATCGACCCCATCGCCAAGCCAGTAAGACAAAGACGGAGAGTCTTTGCCCCAGAAAGAAACGTGGCAATTTCCGAGGAGGTGGAGAAGTTGTTGAAGGCTAACTTTGTGCGAGAAACCAGCTACCCAGACTGGTTATCAAATGTGGTACTGGTTAAAAAATCTAATGGAAAGTGGCGCATGTGTGTCGACTTCACCGACCTGAATAAAGCTTGTCCGAAAGATAGCTTCCCCCTCCCCCGAATTGACATGCTCGTAGAAGGGATGGCGGGGTATGAACGGCTCAGTTTTATGGATGCCTACTCAGGATATAATCAAATTCCGATGTGGCCATCAGATCAGGAAAGAACCTCCTTTATAACAGAAAGGGGATTATACTGCTACACGGTGATACCATTTGGCCTGAAGAATGCCGGCGCAACATATCAAAGGTTGGTAAATAGAATGTTCAAGGAGCAAATTGGTAGAAACATGGAGGTATATGTCGATGATATGCTTGTCAAAAGTCAGGAAGCTGCCAACCATTTGGTTGATTTACAGGAAACCTTTGAGGTTCTTCGGAAGTATAGGATGAAGCTTAATCCGAGCAAGTGTGCTTTTGGAGTATCCTCCGGGAAGTTCTTGGGCTATCTGGTCAGCAAGAGGGGAATAGAGGCCAACCCTCAGAAGGTGCAGGCCATCCTGGATACGAGGTCACCCAGAAATACTAAAGAAGTCCAAAAGCTGACGGGTAAAGTGGCGGCGCTAAGCCGGTTGATTTCCCGGGCTACAGACAGGTGCCTCCCGTTCTTTCAAGTCCTCAAGCGGGCCTTCGAGTGGACTCCAGAATGTGAGCAGGCCTTAAGTGAGTTAAAACAATACCTCAGTTCACCCCCACTGCTGTCATGCGCACGCGTAGGAGAGGAGTTGTACTTGTACTTAGCTGTCTCCCCTGCAGCAATCATTTCCGCGCTGATACGAGAAGAAGAAGGAGTGCAAAGGCCAGTTTATTATACCAGCAAGATTCTCCGGGGGGCAGAAGAAAGGTATCCTTCCATAGAAAAATTGGCATTTGCCTTGGTCACTACGGCTAGGAAACTCAGGCCATATTTCCAAGCGCACACCATTGTTGTGTTAACCGATCAACCCCTCCGGCAAGTCCTCTTCAAACCCGAAACCTCGGGACGACTAGTGAAATGGTCCATGGAGTTAGGAGAATTCGACATCCGATACAAGCCTAGAACAGCAGTCAAAGGCCAAGTACTGGCAGATTTCATAGCCGAATTTACATACCCCCAGGAAGATGAACAAGTTCAGCAAGAAGAAGCAGGAAATACAGTTCACCAAGAAGGGGAGGGCCAAATGGACCCTGGGTGCACATGGCAATTGTTTGTCGATGGATCATCCAACACACAAGCCAGTGGAGCAGGGATACTAATCAGATCTCCAGCAGGGGAAACCTTCAAATACGCCCTGCAATTCGGATTCAAGGCAACAAACAATGAAGCTGAATATGAAGCCTTGATTGCGGGGTTAAAGCTGGCAGATATCCTCAAGGTTAGACAACTGAAAGCTCATACTGACTCCCAGTTAATTGCCCGGCAAGTTAGTCTGGAATACGAAGCAAAGGGAGCCAGGATGAAATCCTACTTGCAAAAAGTACAAGAGCTGGTTACCCGTTTCGAGAGGTTTTCAATCACGCGGATCCCCCGTAGTGAAAACTCCAACGCCGATGCCCTCGCTTGGTTAGCTACGGCACAAGAGGCCGCCCAAGGAGGGGTGCTTGTAGAGCGCATGGACCACCCGAGTATAATAACCGCAACATCGGGAGAAGTAAACCAAGTCACTCAGGGCATGGAATGGGCGGACTCAATAGCCAAGTACATAAGCAATGGTGAGCTACCAACAGATAAAGCAGAAGCACATAGAACTAGGGTCAGGGCATCTAGGTACACCCTAATCGACGGAATCCTTTATAAAAGGGGAGTTTCCTTACCTTACCTACGATGCGTGTCAACAGAGGAAGCGCAGAATGTTATGAAGGAAATACATGAAGGGGAGTGTGGAAACCATGCAGGAGGCAGATCCTTGGCTCACAAAGCCATTAGGCAAGGGTACTACTGGCCTTCTATGCAGCGGGACGCAATGAACTTTGTCAAGAGGTGCGAAAAGTGCCAACGTTTTGCCAACATCCCGAGGCAACCTCCAGAAGAGCTGACACCAATAATGGCCCCGTGGCCTTTTGCCCAATGGGGAATGGATTTTGTTGGTCCTCTGCCCATGGGAAAGGGCCAGACGAAATTCGCAATAGTGGCGGTTGATTATTTTACTAAATGGGTAGAGGCCGAACCCCTAGCTACAATAGGGGAAAGGAACGTCATTAGTTTCGTATGGAAATCAATCATATGTAGATTTGGTGTCCCGAGGGTCATAATTATGGATAACGCAAAGCAGTTTGAGAGCCGACGGTTCCAAGATTTTTGCACGGAGCATGGCATAAACCACCGGTATTCATCGCCAGGCCATCCGCAGGCCAATGGGCAGGCTGAGGTAGCCAATAGAACTATATTTAAAATGATTAAGAAACGCCTGGATGACTCCAAAGGAGCATGGCCAGAGCTGCTGCCAAGCATTCTGTGGGCCTACAGGACCACTGCCAGAATCCCCACAGGAGAAACACCCTACTTTTTAGCTTTCAGAAGCGAGGCGGTTCTGCCTGTTGAAATGAGGACTGTGGCGAGCCATCGTGCCAAACATTACGATCCAGTTCACAACGAGAGAGAGCTAAGGGCCAGTGTTGATTTCATCGACGAGAATAGGGAGCAGGCGCAGGTGCGAATGGCCGCATATCAACAAGTCATGTCCCGATATTATAACACCAAGGTCAAGCACAGGAGTTTTCAGCCTGGTGATTTAGTCTTGCGAGAGGTTACTCAGGCCACCAAGCCTCACGGCACGGGAAAACTGGCCCCTAACTGGGAGGGCCCGTACAAAGTGATTAAGACTCAAAGGCGAGGCACCTACTGGCTGGAAACGTTAGAAGGAAGGCAGCTAGCCCATCCTTGGAACGCTGAGCATTTAAGGAAGTTCTATCAGTAAGGTTTTTTTGTCCTGACTTGATTTTATGCCCCCATCATCTTTTGGTTTTTTAGCTTGCATTGGTTTTGAGCAAGTATTATTGTAAAATTTGGCTCCACGCCACACTTTAAGTGTCATTTGAGAGGTTGGCGCTAATGCCCAAGACCTCAGGATAGAATTCCTGTCCAGTTCGAGCTGATCTCTTGTAATTTTTTATTATCATGAAATAAAACTGTTATTCCCTAGACATTGTTGCTGTAGAACCCTACGGGGGCACACCTCCACGGAGGGCCTTTAAAGGAAAAAGGCGGGATGAATGAATCCCGAGAAAAGATAAAACCCTATGTGGGCAGAACCCTACGGGGGCACACCTCCACGGAGGGCCTTTAAAGGAAAAAGGCGGGATGAATGAATCCCGAGAAAAGATAAAACCCTATGTGGGCAGAACCCTACGGGGGCACACCTCCACGGAGGGCCTTTAAAGGAAAAAGGCGGGATGAATAAATCCCGAGAAAAGATAAAACCCTATGTGGGCAGAACCCTACGGGGGCACACCTCCACGGAGGGCCTTTAAAGGAAAAAGGCGGGATGAATGAATCCCGAGAAAAGATAAAACCCTATGTGGGCAGAACCCTACGGGGGCACACTTCCACGGAGGGCCTGTAAAGGAAAAAGGGGGATGAATGAATCCTGATAAAAGATGAAACACTAGGTGGGCGGAACCTTACATGGGCACGTCTCTACGGAGGGTCTCTTTAAGTGAATCAAGAAACTCAAATAGTGTGGAAGTAACCTTTACACAATGATCCATATTCAATAAGAAAACACGCAATCTTTCATTAGGTAAATAAGGACAAAGGTACATGGAGCCTCTACACCGAGGAACACTACATGGATACCGAAAGAAAAAAAAAGACCCCAGCTCAAGGGTCGGGATCTCCAAGTTGCAGACCGGAGAAGTTCATGTCAGGCCATTGACCCTGCGCTACTTCACGAAAATATTCAAAGCCATCAATGTACGACTGGTTGAGGGCCCTGTCAAAATCAGGCGACTCCTTGAAGTTCTCCACGGCCAGCTCTCTCTCCTCCCGTTCATGGCTGAGCTGGGAGTTGAGGGTGTTTATTTCCTCACTATGAGAAGCGCGAAGGGTCTCAAGCTGGGAGTTAAAGCCGGTACGCTCACTGGCAAAGGAAGCGCGTTCCGCAGCAAAGGCTGCTCTTTGCTTCCCTAACTCCTCCTCTGCACATAGGTAGCGGTTGGAGAGACCATGGGCAATCGTCAGGCCCTATCAAATACACAAGGGCATCACAGAGTTAAGAAGGAGAGGTATCAGAGTCTCGCCCAAACACGATAGATAGGTGAGAGGCATACCTGAGCCATATTGGCCAGTAAGTATCCGGTGGAGGAAACAGCATCAAGGGCGTCCATCTTTTCCAGATCACGAGGGAGAGCAAACTCCCCAGCCCTTTTTATAGCAAAGGATGTGTCACCCAGCAATGAACCTGTATGGCCGACCGATGGGGTTAATAACCCGGTGTGGCTGGTGGCTGGGGAGAACGATACATGCAAGCTGTCTCCGCCAAAGAGTTGAGTCGACGGCACCCCAAAGGTTCCTGGGTCAGCCAGGTTACTACCCGTGAACAAAGGGGGGTAAGGTATCACAAAGGGGTTGGCGCCAGGAGCTGGGGTACTCATGGTGGCTGCAAGGGGAGAATTCCCGATAGAGGGGGGAGAGGATAAGCCCCCACCTGTAGATGCACCAAGGCTCCTGAGGACGGGTTGGCGTCGTCTTTTCTGAGCAGGGGACGAAGATCCCTCAACGCCCTTCCCTTTCGCCAACATGCGGATGTCTTGGTCGGGCCTCCTCCGAGGTCCTGCACGATGTATACGGTAAAATTTATATTTTTCAAATCCAGGAAGAAAAGGGAATAAGGGGTCAAAAAATATAAAGGTGTACCTCTCCTCTCCCCAAGCAAGCGAGGCAGGTAACCAAGTGTTCTCAATCCTGCATCAGAAGTCAAGGTCACCGCATCCCTCATCCCAAGATCATAGATAAGGTCTAACCTATCTTCCTCTTCCTGGCTTATCTCGGGCTCCACCCTGACAGCTGGTTTATGAAAATACGCCAGTTTCTATAACGTACGTGAGAAAGAAAGGATGACTTGAAAAGAAAGGATAGAAAAAAGCGTACCACTCACGACCCCGTCGGTCCAAGTGCGGGGGATGCGGCAAGGAGGAAGCTCCCAATCACCCGAAACGAAGAAGAACCGTTCCTTCCAGTTCTTTATCCGATGACCATTGTCGAGAATCACAAGTCCTTTGGGAAGGCTGCCTGCGCCGCGCGACCGGCCTTGAATATGACGCCAGTCCTTGCTTTTTAAGATAGTATAACAAGAAAGAAACTCGTTCATAGTTGGTTGAGGAGTGAGCTTGCTGGACCTCCAAAGGACCAGGGTAGCCATAATAATACGCCAAGAATTAGGCGTAAGCTGAGAAGGGCAAAGGTTGAGGTATCGGAGCAACTCTTTCGCAAAGTCTGGGACGGGGAAACGCAGACCTGAAAGAAAGTAGCCTTCATAGAAGCACGTCTCTCCTGGGCAAATGGAAAAGGCCCTCTCTGCTGGCAAGGGAGCCCTGGCTACCACCCCGTCTGGAAAAGAAAATGAGGTAGCCAACTCTTCGACATCAGCATCCGTCATTGTAGAGGTAATATCTTGGCATTCTCTGTAGTCTGCCATTATGGAATGAAGAAAGTTGAATACTTGGACCAGAGGAGAGCCAGGGGCAAAGAGTTCTGGATCCGGTTTGTTGAAGTTGTGATCAACAGTGTACAGACAACGAGAGAGAGAAGATAAAATAGTGCAGGGCATGAGCTAGAGAAACAAGCTGAAGGAAGAAGGAGAGCTAGTGACAAGGTATGATGGAGTGAGGAATGAATGAAGGTAATTGTGCTTATATAGGCAATGGAAGCCAGCCGTTGCAAAATGCCCCCAATGTCTCTTTCCAACGGTCCTCAAGCACAAAAAGGCACCTTTTAGTAACGTTCACAAGCCAAACGGTCGCAAGGGAGCCAGCACAGAGCGAGTACGCCAGGCGAAGACAGGCACACCAATCCGGACGCTGCCAGGCCTGGCTCGGCCGGCCTTGGCCGGGCGCTGCCTAGCCTTGGCCGGGCGCTCGCCCGGCCTTGGCCGGGCGCTGCCTGGCCTTGGCCGGGCGCTGCCCGGCCTCGGCCGGGCGCTGCCTGGCCTCGGCCGGGCGCGGCCGGGCCCACCTGGGCCACGCGCAGAAAAGAAAAAGAAAGAAAAAAAGAAAAAGAAAAAAAAAGAAAAGAAAAGGGAAAAAAAAGAAAGGAAAAAAAAGAAAAATATATATTAGAAACGCCCAATGAGTAATCCAAAATGTTCATAAGGCCCAGCATTTGACCCTCATGAACAGGGGGCATCTGATAGAGTGGTTGACTGAAAGGATGAAACGTGTAGCGTAATTGATGGGCCCAAGCTGATATGGACAGGAAATCTAATTGTATCGGGACTTCTCTATCTTCAAGAGGCAGACCCCTACTATGACATGGCTTCGTTTTCACTGCTATAAATACAGGAATGACTCATATGCCAGGTACGCAAGATATACCCTCTGAGTTCCTATACATCCATTGAAACACCATCCCGAGTTCTAACTTGATCGTCGGAGCGTGTTCGGCCGGCACTGCACCGGTGCCCTCTCGATCACTCTTCTCTTGTCTATTTTACAGGTTGGCGTTTGACCAGATCGGGGCGGATTTTTGCATCATCAATATCAAGGGTCCAAACAAGACCCAACTAATTGGCTTGGCCCAATTCATGCTTTGGCCCAATCCTCATCATAACCTAATTTCAAGTTCAATCCAGCCTCAAGTTAATCAAACAAGCCCATTCCCATTAAGTGTCTAGGCCCAAATCAAAGGATCAACTGCACAACCCATAATACATCAGCCCATGTGACCTCCATCATCTAACACCATTTTGATGAGTCCAATTAAAATACTAAACCCATGACCCAAACACACTATCCATTATATATATATATATATATGTCACCTTCCCTGCCAAACAGCCCAGCCGTATCACCACCCAAACAGCCACTCTCGGCCACCACACTGCCCAGCCAACTGCCACCATGCTCCCTCAACCGAGCCACCAAGCACCACCTAGCCGGCCCCGGCAGCCCCAACACCAAATTCTAACCACCGTGGCAGCCAAGACCACCAACCCACTAAACCGTGAGCTACCAGCCACTGCCGGACTGAACCACCACTTCGACCATGCCGAGAAGACCCTCCACATGAACCTACAGTCTTTACTTCCGGCCAAGACCTCACCATTGAAAATCAGCCGAGAAGAGATCCACCAAGTTGGAACCATGGTTGCCTAAACAGCCACACCACCATCTGAAGCCACTGTAAACTGACCCCTCGAACAACCCTCTGCCACCATGAACTACTATGGTTCTCATCCTCAAGCTCAAACCCAATATTACCGAGGAGCACCAGCCGACCTCCATGATCGGACTACCAAGGATCGTCACTCGCAGACCCGGGAACGAACCTCAACCGAACCCACAAACCTCTCAACTTCTTCTCCTTTTCAAACTCTTTCTCCCTCTTTCTTCTTCCAAGCTTTCTCTATCAAACTCTCTCTCTAGGTTTTGATTTCCCTCTCTAGAAACCCCTCTCAGTTTCTCTCTTTCTCTCACTAAAAGTCTCGGTTCTCTCTCTGTTCTCCTCTTCTCTCCTCCTCTTTCTTTCTCTCTTCTGATCCCTTTCTTTTCAGCCGACCATCTGCCCTCTCATTTATCTCTTCTTCCATTTTGTGTCAGCAAACCCATGCTTCCATTATCTATATATATAATAGATATATATATATATAATAATACTACATACCTATATCCACCACACCAACACACCACTCACATGGTTGCCCCACGTGGGCTTTAAAATTTTTTTTTCATCTAAATTCCACCAAAATAAATAAATAAATACACATATATATATATATATTTTTTTCAGGTATTACATATAATGTCTTTAACCATCAACACTCCCCCGAAACTGAGTATCAACGTTCTCGACAATCAATCAATCCATCAATGAATAATAATAATCATCGTTATCAATTCAATTAAGAACTATAGGAAATAGTGATTATTGTAAAAACAAGTAGAGATAAATACATGTGGAGCTCACCTCATTTAACAAATGAGGTTGGACAATCGTGCAACAATGATTCTCTAAATCTTTTCTCATCCATTAAACACAACTTCTCCTACTTCAAAAAGCATGTTTGATTTGTTTCTTAAAAAGATATATAAAAATGGATAAATGTGAGAATCTCCAATAGTAGATGGAAATGACAACATGCACTTTAATTCTTGTCCATTCATATTCAGTGCCACTCAATGTCTTTGCTTAATTTTTAATTCTTGCCCATTGATATTAATTTTTAGAATATTAATTATGGGATGTGAATTAATTTATACTAATTTAATATTTCAATTGTTCGCCTCGCTTCACTCAGGCGCCTCGCCTTGAGCCTAGCACCTTAGTGTGCCTATGGCCTTTCTTAAGCTTCTGAGTCTTGCAATATGGTTTGGAACTTACAACCGCATCTCCAAGTTTTTCATCTGTCACAACATTTTAAGAAATTAAAATTCATAAAACAGATTGATTCCAATTTCAGTCAGTGAAATTGGTAGTATATATAATTTATGTTGCTTAATGTTGTGTACCATGATGTATCCTTGATTCTCTGGATCTAACTCTTCCATAATCATGGCTGCATATTCCCCAGCCCGTTTCAGGAGATTCTTTAGCTTTTTTGTCAGAAAAGCTAAGGCTGATAAACTGCATTTACAAATAATTAGTGTTTTATTTAGATATAGAGAAGATGATTGACATAAAACATACACAAGTTCTTAATGAAGGAGACTGCAAAGTATTTTTTTTTCTTTTTTGTTGCAGAAACAGTAGAACTTTAAAACATTAAGCTCACAGTTCAACATATATATATATATATGTAATCACACCTCTCTGACTTCTTCTTCAGTGATTCTGCCATCTGCATCTTTATCAACCCTGCAATAATTTACCAACAGCTAGTAACATTTCAATATCAATAAAACTATTATATATATAAATATATAAATATACACACACACACATATACATGTATAAGTATATGATGATAATACAGGAAATGATTCATAAATAGACTTTACTTAATGGATTTTCTTGTTTCTTACACATCGAAGAAAGTTTGACGCCTAGACTCATAACTTTGATTCGAGATTTGGTCCCAAAAGTATTTTAGCTGTGCCTTGTTGATCGAATCACCCTTTATTTTCTGCCTCGTGGCAAGTGCATCAAAGAGCGCACCTGCAAACTCGAAAGAGTCCATATTCATCCCTACCATTAAGTAGATATTGGAATCTATTCAGAACACTTTTAAACTGAAGCAACACAAGCACCAAGCTTGATTACTACAACACAAAAAGTTCCAAAATCTATACTAACGATTGATATTGAATTTATGATTTACCTATGCATTTCCAGAAGAGAGAACAATGAAGCAAGCCATGGGTGGAAGCAGTGAGTTCATTGAATTGTTTCTCCACCACGGCCCATCCAGCGTCGCCTTCGATCTTGGTGATGAACTTGAGCCCCTTTAAAGCTTGAGCTGCTGTCAACTTAGTGAAATCTGAGCGACTCGCCAAAATTTTGACGGATGTAAGCTCTACTTGCCAAAATTTTCCCAATTCCCTCGCTATTGCTACAGGATTGCACGTTCCTGCAACTGTTAATGCTACAGGATTGCACTGTCTGCTCATTGAGGTCAGAACTTTTCTTTATGAAATTCAAATTTGGTGGAGGTCGTGCGAGAGAAATCTGAAGCTAGCTTTCTTAGGTCCTCTGCAAGTGCCGGTGCCCCACAGTAAAACACCTTTGCATTTATGAAATGACATACTCCATTAAGATAATACTAAGGTATAATTGATGTATAACATAATACTGAACATAAGTTGTTATCATCATCAACAAAAGCCCTACCACTTCTATACATACGTATCTTTCATCTCTTTGTATGGAAACAACCGAAAGTGAGAAGAAAAAAAATTCCAAATTAAGACAAGCTATGAATATGAAACTTAAAAACAATCGTGTCGAAAGAAATAAATAAAACATAAGTCATGCAAGATAATAAAAATACCATTAATTGGTCGAAGTATGTGGCATCGTATGTTTGTACAAAAATGAAGGATATCAACAAAGGAAAGAATTCAAGCAAGGGGATGTGAACTCTAAAACAACCAAAATAAAAGAAATTCGTGTTATAACAAAAGACTAAAAAATATAATTTGTCATTGATTTGTAACATAAAGTTGATACAATTGCTATAATCATTAACAAAAAACACATTCCCACTATTGTGTTGTGTTGTGCCTTTCATCTTTTTTCTTTCTTTCTTTTTATTTTTTTAATAATGGAGTGTGTCCCACTCTCTTTAGGGGTGGGACTAATCCCTTTGGATACCCGCGACCACTCCGATTCAGGGTGTCCCCACTTTCTTTAGGGGGAGGACTAATCCCTTTGGAAACTCGCAACCACTCTAATCCAAGGTGTCCCCACTCTCTTTAGGGCGGGACTAATCCCTTTGATACTCGCAGCCATTGCGAATCACGAGTATCACGTAAGTGCAGAAAAGAGTTTTTTAATGCTCCCGAAAAAAAACACAAAACCTCTGGATTACATCAAGAGGCCTTATGCCTACTTGATTGTCATGAGGGAAAGCCTTCCATCTTTTTACATGGAAATGAAAGAGTGAATAAAAATCCCAAGTTAGATGGAGGCTCCAAGTAATGTAAACCTTAAAATAATCTCCGTGAAAGAAATACAAAAGCAGAATAAGTTAAGTGCAATAATAAAAAACCAATATATAATTCTTTTAATTATTTACATTTTCTTAGTAAAAATATGTGAAACATTTTTTATTTTATTTTTGTTATGGAAATGACAGTAAAAACAGAAAAAGTTTGGAGTTAAACATAAGCTATAAATGTGAGCTGTAAGAAATCTGTGATATAACATTGAAAGACTCGATATGTATCTGTGTAGTTGGCCTTAGGAATTACCACATGCTTTCCTTGCCTACATTTTCTTAGTCAAAATACGAAGCAACATCTTTTTGCATAGAAATGACCAAAAGTGAAAAGTGAAAAATTTCGTTAGACAGAAGCTTTAAATATGATTCCTAAAAAGATCTAGTTGAAAGATATATAAAGTAAAAATAATTAATCTGACATAATAAAATATTCTTATGTTTAGGAGCACCAAATTGGAATTAGTGATATGAAGCGGAAATTAAAAATTATGTAACATTTATGCGTTCAATATTGATAACACATATTTAAATTCTATATGAAATTAATATATTAGGTATTAGAATGAGTGAGACTCACCAATTCTAGCATCAGTGTAATTGAGAGTAATGCGTTTGTAAACATTCTGCCAGTTAGGCTTGGCGAAATGGGACCTGACGCGGGTACCAGAGACAACATTGACGCCATTCTTGGCATGGTTGAGTGACTGAAGCATGGCAATGAGAGCCGAGCGAGCGTCACCTTCTTCGTAGACACTAGTGCAGTAGCTGTGCATCTCTATCAATCCCCTATGATCCATTTCAGCAACCTCATTCATCACCCCTTTAAACCACTCAAATGAGCCTTATTCCCTTGTAACCCAGTAGAAGTATGCCCTTTTTGTCTTGAAGTTACTGCTAGAAATTGGTGATGTGTTGTAGCCACCACCAGCCACTCCATTCTCTAAAGCATTCTCTTCTTCCTCCATAGCCTTCATGTTGTTCAAAATGTCTTGGACAATGCTGATCAATGGTGTTGCTTTGATTCCTAACCCTACTAACAACACCACATCATATTTCTTGTAGTCTTGTGCTGGTGCCCCGTATGGACCATCAATCAACACTCTTGGAAAACGGTAAGCATTCCTTCAATCAATTAATAATCATTACTATCATACTTGTTAAGAGCAATGCTAGTGACAATCGTGATGATGAGTTGGGTGGAGCTCATGTCAGATTCACAGGTTGGAGCCAGTTGTGACTGTCTCCAAAGCATACTCCTTTAACTAAATGCAACTCGCTAAATTTTCAAAAGCACAGATGATTTGTTTTTCAAAAACATATCTATAATGTCTTTAATCATCAACACTCCCCCAAAACTGAATATCAATGTTCTCAACAATCAATCAGTCCATCAATGAATAATCATAATAATCATAATCATTGTTATCAATTCAATTAAGAACTATAAGAAATAGTCATTATTGTGAAGACAAGGTGAGACAAATTCATGTGGAGCTCACCTCATTTAACAGATGAGGTTGGACAATTGTGCAATAATGATTGTCCAAATCTTTCCTCATCCATTAAACACAACTTGTCCTTCTTCAAAAAGCATGTTTGATTTGTTTCTTAAAAAGATATATAAAAATGGATAAATGTGAGAATCTCCAACAGTAGATGGAAATGACAACATGCACTTTAATTCTTGCCCATTCATATTCAGTGCCACTCAATATCTTTCCTTATTTTTTATCTTTTAAATAAATAAATAAAACTTGATTATTAGTGAAAGTATTGTATGAATGAAATATATACTCGGAAATTACTTACTCTGGATTGTTCTCTCCTTGCAAATGGTCTGCTCTGAGGAGTCCACTTTTCCCATTAGGTGGTGCCTGGCACACCTTATAGAAGACATGTATTGTTTAGTTTAGTTTAGTTAAAGATATAGCAATACAAACAATAATCTCAAATCTGTCTCATATAAATTAATAATTTCCATTTTTTTTTACTATGAATTTAATAATTTCCGAGTTGCTCCTAAGTATCACAAATAATTCCTCAAAATTTTTCTTTAATTATTATGAATTGAATAATTATAGAAGATTAGAAGGAGACGCCATGTTTTTTTTGTTTTTTTAACATGCTTGGCTAAAAAATATTTCTCATAAATTTTTTTTTTTTTCAAAATTCTAAATAATTTACCAAACAACTTCCAGAATTATGAGTCCTTGCCATTCTTACTGATATAGAATTAGGATATCCTGTTTTTTTAAAATAAAAACCTCACCTGTGAGAACACATTTTTGAGCTGTCGTGTCCAATCTCCAAGAGTTCGGATATGAACACTCAACTAGTCATTACCAGGGGCTGAAGTAATGTAGAATGGGTGCCTTTTAATGAATAAGTGTTGTAGGACAATTGGCTTTGGAGTTTGAAAAAGAGATTGACCGAAAATTGGCAAAACGCATTGGTCCGAAGAAACGGGCATAATTTTTCGCTCGGTTGTCAAAATAACTATTATAATAAGTTTCCTTTATTGTTTTAGTGTTTTCTTTCCTTTTTCGTTTCCTTTGGAAATAGATTTTCTTTTCCCGTTAGGATTAGAATTTCTACAAGTTTCCTTTATTGTTTTAGTGTTTTATTTCCTTTTTTCATTTCCTTTGGAAATAGATTTTCTTTTCCTGTTAGGATTAGAATTTCTACAAGTTTCCTTTATTTTTAGGTTTCCTAGTCCTGTTAGGATTATGATTTCTCTATTATAAATATATGTATTGCCATAGGGCAGAGGGTAATCAATTTATCAATAAAGTTTTACTTTGGTTTACAATTAATTGTGCTGGTGGATTCCAGTTTTTGTTCTTAGGGTTTACGCTGGTAACCCCTTATACTTCCGTTTTGCGTCAAGTGGTATCAGAGCCTGAGGATTTGCCTTGTACGATGGTCAACAACGAAGACGGAGGAGTTAACCCTGGCGACGCTAGTCGTAGGGATGCAGATATATGGGAAGTGATTAACGAGCAGCGACAGGCGATGGAGAGGTTGACAGCCACGTTACAACAACTGATGGAGCAGCAGCCTAATCCCGACATCCCTATTGGTAACGCTCAAGCCCCTGTCAACAGAGTTAGAGTCGAGGGAGTTGCCCTTGGCTGCCCTGGAGGTGGACATCCGCCTAGAGCGGCGAGACACGAGCAGTTCGAAGATTTGAGTGATGAAGACTCTGATGAGGACGTTGCGGGTCACCAAGGGATTCGTCAACAAAATCGAAACCAAAATCAACCTGACTATAGAATACACGCAGACGTACCGCTGTTCCATGGTAAATTACAAATTGAAGAATTTCTGGACTGGATTTCTGAGGTTGAGAGGTTTTTCGAGATGACTGAAGTTACGGAGGATCGACAAGTCAAGATGGTGGCGTATAAGTTGAGAAGCGGGGCTGCTGTTTGGTGGAAGAAGTTGTTGCAAAACGATAGGCGACGACAAGGTAAGGCTCCTATACGAACCTGGACGAAAATGAAACAACTTCTGATGAGCAGGTTTTTACCTCTAGATTATGAGCAATTTATTTTCCAGAATTACCAGAATTGTGTGCAGGGTAATAGGACTGTTGCGGATTATACTGAGGAGTGGACCAGGCTGTCAGTTCGTAACAACCTGAATGAGACTGAGGGACAGCAGGTTTCCAGATACTTAGAAGGATTGAAGTCTACCATTCGAGACAAAATTGGACTGCAAGTTGTTTGGACAGTGGATGAGGCGCAAAACATGGCCTTGAAAGCAGAGTTAATGGAGAAGGCATCCAATCGATTTTCCTACTACAAGAAGGACACGGCTGGGACGTCCAATGCAGTTGCAAACAGGAGCAGATTTCCACCAGGCGATGGGCAGAATTATCAGTCTCAAACTGCTACAGATCAAACTCAAAGGGGTTCGTCTTCTAGTAATAACCATGCTGGGACGCGTCCGACAGCAGCAGCTACGAAGGAAGCCCCACGGATGGTGCCAAACCCATATGCTAAAACAGGCGATTTGAAGTGCTACAGGTGCAGCCAACCAGGCCATCGTTCGAATGAATGTCCAGCCAGAAAACCAGTGAATTTCGTGGATATTGGGGAAAACGACGAGGATGTTGAAGAAGGAGTAGGCATTGACGAATTCCTGGATGGTGCAGAAATTGCGGAGGAACAGGGAGAGCATGTCAACTGTGTGATTCAGTGAGTCATGTGTTCAACGAAGCTGGAGGAGTTCTCACAAAGAAACAATATTTTTAAGGCTTGCTGCAGTGTCCAGAGCAAAGTCTGTGATTTAATTGTTGACAGTGGAAGTTGTGAGAATTTTGTGTCTAGAAAATTAGTGGAACACTTGAAGCTGCAGGCAAAAAAACATCCAAAGCCGTATGCGATTGGGTGGATTCAGAAGGGGCCTAAAGCGAACGTGACGGAGGTGTGTAAAGTTCCTATTTCAATCGGGCAGCATTACTAAGATGAGGTGGTCTGCGATGTAGTCGAAATGGATGCTAGTCACGTGTTATTGGGACGACTATGGCAGTTTGATGTGGATATCACCTACAGGGGGCGCGACAATGTTTGTGTTTTCAGTTGGGATGGTAGGAAGATTGCAATGGTTCTAAAACAGAGTTCCGGTGGTGGCTCAACTAAAGCCACAGTAGAAGAGCAGTCCTTAGTCTCTTTAGTCACGTCAATAACTGAGTTGGAATCTGAAGTTAAGGAGTTACAGGAGGTACATGTTGTGGTTGTGCGAGCTCTAGTGATAGAAGGCAAGGAAGAGCAGAGAATTGTGTTACCCGAGGAGGTGCAGTCCTTGTTGACCGAATTCAGTGAGTTAGTGCCTGAAGAGTTACCAAATAATCTTCCACCGTTAAGAGATATTCAGCACCATATTGATTTAGTTCCGGGAGCAAGCTTACCAAATTTGCCACACTATCGGATAAGTCCCAAGGAGAATCAGATTTTACAGGCTAAAGTGGAAGAATTGTTGCAAAAGGGGTTCATTCGAGAGAGCATGAGTCCTTGCGCTGTTCCCGCGTTACTAGTCCCAAAGAAAGATGGCAGTTGGAGGATGTGTGTTGATAGTCGCGCGATCAATAAGATAACTGTCAGATACAGCTTTCCAATCCCGAGATTGGATGACATGCTAGATATGTTGGAGGGTTCGAAGTTGTTCTCAAAGATCGACCTGCGAAGTGGATACCATCAAATTCGAGTCAAACCTGGTGACGAATGGAAGACGGCTTTCAAAACAAAGGATGGACTCTACGAGTGGTTGGTTATGCCTTTCGGATTGTCCAACGCGCCTAGTACTTTTATGCGGCTTATGAACCAGGTATTGCGACCTTTCATTGGAAAATATGTAGTCGTCTATTTTGATGACATACTGATTTACAGTCAGAGTGAGAAAGATCATATGGAGCATCTACGGGCTGTGTTAGAGGTGTTGTCCGAAAATAAGTTGTTTATCAACTTTAAAAAATGCAGTTGGCTGACAGAAAGATTATTATTCCTTGGGTATGTGGTCAGGTCGGAGGGAATAATGGTTGATGATGAACAGGTGAGAACCATTTGTGATTGGCGTACACCAAAGACAGTAGGAAAGGTGAGGAGTTTCCATGGGTTGGCGACGTTTTATCGTCAATTTATTAGGGACTTCAGCAGTATTGTGGCTCCTATTACAGAGTGCTTAAAGAAGGGTAAGTTTCAGTGGGGTGAAGATGCCGACACAGCTTTTGCAGTCATTAAAGAAAAACTGTGCACTACTCCTGTTTTGGCTTTACCCAGTTTTGAGAAACTATTCGAGGTGGAGTGTGATGCTAGTGGAATTGGGATTGGAGCAGTTCTGTCACAAGAGAAGAGACCAGTGGCATTTTTCAGTGAGAAACTTAGTGATGCACGCCGAAAGTGGAGTACCTATGACCAAGAATTTTATGCTATTGTCCGTGCTCTGAAGCATTGGGAGCACTATCTGATTCAGCGAGAATTTATTCTTTACACTGATCACCAAGCTTTGAAGTATCTAAACAGTCAGAGGAGTCTAAGTAATATGCATGCTCGGTGGGCGACCTATATGCAGAAGTTTCCTTATGTGCTGAAACACAAATCTAGGATTCTGAATAAGGTGGCAGATGCATTAAGTCGACGCGCGAGTTTACTGATCACTATGCAGCAAGAGATTATTGGGTTTGAGTTCTTGAAAGAGTTGTATTCTGAGGATGAAGATTTCGCTGAGGTATGGGAAAATTGTGGTCTTAGACAGACAGAGGGAAAATTCCATTTGGTCGAAGGGTACTTGTTCCGTGGTAATCAGTTATGTATTCCTCGGAGCTCTTTGAGGGAGAAGCTGATTCGAGAGTTACATGGTGGATGTTTGAGTGGTCACTTGGGGCGTGACAAGACTATCATTGGGATAGCCGAGCGGTATTACTGGCCTCAGTTAAAACGCGACGTGGGTAACCTTGTTCGCAAGTGTTATGTTTGTCAGAC
Source organism: Cornus controversa (assembly GCA_026545225.1). NCBI lineage: Eukaryota > Viridiplantae > Streptophyta > Magnoliopsida > Cornales > Cornaceae > Cornus > Cornus controversa. The sequence goes on from CM048845.1 coordinate 45,587,135, forward strand.
TTTTAAGGGGCAGGCTCAAAATACAGGTCTTTACATGCCTCTACCTGTACCGAATGCCATATGGGAGGATTTGTCGATGGATTTTGTTTTGGGTCTTCCACGAACTCAGCGTGGAGTAGACTCTGTGTTTGTTGTGGTTGACAGGTTCTCTAAGATGGGACATTTTATCCCTTGTCGGAAGACATCTGATGCGTCACATGTGGCTCAACTGTTCTTTTGTGAGGTGGTCCGTTTACATGGAGTTCCTCAGTCTATAACCTCTGATAGGGATTCGAAATTTCTTAGCCATTTTTGGGTTACGTTATGGCGGCGGATGGATACTACTCTAAAGTTCAGTAGCACTGCGCACCCGCAGACTGATGGGCAGACTGAAAATCTGAATCGAACACTGGGGAATTTAATTCGGTGCATTTGTGGTGACAAGCCTAAACAGTGGGATTTAGTTCTGGCACAAGCTGAATTTGCGTATAGCAATGCAGTTCACACTGCTACTGGTAAATCTCCTTTTGTTTTAGTGTATCGACAGCCTCCTAAGCATGCGTTAGACCTGGCATGTCTTCCCAAGGTCACTGGAACAAGTGTTGCTGCGGAGAACCTGGCTGAGCAAGTTCGCGATGTTCAGGCTGAAGTAAAGGCGCGGTTAGAGGAGAAGAATGCGAAGTATAAAGCTGCAGCAGATGTGAAGAGACGTGAGAAATTGTTCACTGAGGGTGATCAGGTTATGGTGTTTCTGCGTAAGGAAAGGTTCCCAGTTGGTTCCTATAACAAGTTGAAGCCAAGGAAGTATGGGCCGTACAAGGTGATCAAGAAGATCAATGACAACGCCTATGTGATTGACTTGCCTGCTGATATGAACATATCTCGTACTTTCAATGTAGCTGACCTTTATGAGTTTAGTGATGATGTTCCGCTTTATCGGGATTACAACTCGAGGTCGAGTTCTTCGCAGGTGGGAAAGACTGATGTAGGACAATTGGCTTTGGAGTTTGAAGAAGAGATTGACCGAAAATTGGCAAAACGCATTGGTCCGAAGAAACGGGCATAACTTTTCGCTCGGTTGTCAAAATAACTATTATAATAAATTTCCTTTATTGTTTTAGTATTTTCTTTCCTTTTTCATTTCATTTGGAAATAGATTTTCTTTTTCTATTAGGATTAGAATTTCTACAAGTTTCCTTTATTGTTTTAGTGTTTTCTTTCCTTTTTTCATTTCCTTTGGAAATAGATTTTCTTTTCCTGTTAGAATTAGAATTTTACAAGTTTCCTTTATTTTTAGGTTTCCTAGTCCTGTTAGGATTATGATTTCTCTATTATAAATATATGTACTGCCATAGGGAAGAGGGTAATCAATTTATCAATAAAGTTTTACTTTGGTTTACAATTAATTGTGCTGGTGGATTCCAGTTTTTGTTCTTAGGGTTTACGCTGGTAACCCCTTATACTTCCGTTCTGCGTCAATAAGCCACCAGAAATTAGCAAATAAAGCAATAAAAAGTGGAAGACTTGGGAAAAGATAAAAAAAAAAAGTCTATACATTTTCAGATATTATATTGGAGAAAGAGTTCAATATATCCAAAAAATAATACTAGAGATTTAGTATAAATGTAAAATACAAACAACAAATTAAAAATATCAACAACTAATATAGCAAAGTCCATTTACCAATATATATATAGTATATGGTAACACCACCTACCACTCAAATGGAGAAACAGCAGCACAGTTGACAAACATGTATTGCTCACTTTTGTATTTGAAGCCCTGAGGCTTTGACATGTGAATTGCCAAAACATTCCCAGGATAAACAGCCACCTTCATATTTCAATGTGAACATAAATTCAGGCATATATTAGAATACAACTTTTTTCCTGTCTACCTTATACATACATAAATATATATACATACACACACACACATGTACAAATACGACAAAATTGTATACCTTTAGTATCTTGACAGGCTTGATACTAGATCTAAATGCTCTAATCAATCTTTTGCCAGCGTAGAGCGTAATTGTAACTGCCAAGTACATCCAGGTCTGCCGAAGCCAAAGGTTGGTGTAGATTTGAAGATTCATATATTATCATAAGAACAAATATAAGTATGGGTTGAGATGAAAGATAACAAGGTACTAACCATTTTCTTGTACGGGTCATGGGTCAAGTAAAGCTTGATGCCATGCACAATGAAAAGAGTGTACACAATAACGAAGAGGTGGTGTGAATACCAGAAGGCGTTGAAGCCAGTGAGCTTCTTGAGAGGTTTGAGCAGATTGAGCTTGCCTCGCCTCAACCATGGCGATGCGAGTGCAAAGGCTATTGCCATCAACACTACCATCACAATCCCTGTTATCCCCTCCATTCCCTTTACAAAAAACCAGTAACTTGAAGGCTGGATTTCTCCAAAATATTGCTTTATCAGCTCATCATATTTCTCATGACCCAAGTCGATAACGCGAGGAAAATCACATTCTAAATGACAAATCCCATGTATCCCAACCCCAATTCCAATTGCGACTGCTAGTACCTAAAAGAAAAACCACCATTTTCAGCATCAACCCTTTACAACTTAATTGAATACACACACATATATATATCCTCTCCAAAGGGGAGGTTGAGAGTTTGAGTCCCATTAGGGGCATGTTGTGGGTATGAGTATGTGTTTGTTTGAACTTCCGAGAAAAAAGAATGAAGAGATTAGAATTACTTTGTGGAAATTGAGGTTGTCATCAATCGGAATGGCGACTCCTAGTTTGGTCTTGTTTCTGAGCCAAGTGATGGTGTTTCGGCAGACTGGTAGTAAAATCAGAGCCATGTTCAACTTGAGCGTCTTGGCTGCGTCTTTTGCCATACAAACACAATGACCCATTACCTCATATGCAGCTCTATTTCACAACTTTTGCGCCTGTGGTACCCCTAGGCGAGGCAAAATTCAGTGGGCGCGCGCCTGTGCTGCGCCTTGTACAGAAAAGTCCAAGAGGCAACATCTACGTGAACCGTGAAAGAGGCCACAGCCAAAAATGAAAAGTTTCGCCAAGACAGGAAGAGCCCTAGTCACAAAGGAGTTGCAGTCTTGCAGACTATCACAGGTGAGTTCTCTCTCTCCTTCTTCTTTTTCATCTTCTCTCTCTTCGTCTACTTCTTCTCTCTCTTATTTTTTCTGTTGGGTGCTCTATTTTTTTGTTGTTACAGTGTTCTCTTCGATGCTTTCTTCTTGCAGAGCCAAAAACCAAAAGGCCTACGCCATGCACTGAAGCCCTAGTTGCAGAGGAGTTGAAGACGACTACCATCACAGGTCAGTTCTATTTTCTTCTTCTCTCTCTTCTCTGTTCTTCTTCTTCTTTGTTCTTCTCTCTTCCTCTTCTCTCGATTTAACAGTCTTCTATATTCTTCTTATCTATTCTTCTGCTGCTCTGTCTTCTATATTTTGATGTGGTCAGAACTAAATTATATTGTAAGCTTAATTTTGCCCTTTTTATCAAAATATAATTTAACCACTCGCAAGAGCACGAATCTTTGTAGATAAGGTTCTATATAGAGGGTATCGATCCCACGAGGACTAGTCGTTAATTGTCATAAAGAAAGATTAATTCTACTTTAATTCTAAAAACAGGTTTCTGGTTTTGTGTTTAAAAACTATTGCATAAATGAAATGACAATAAAATTAAAGAGTAAAGTTGGGAGAGAGAACTAGGGTTGGTTTCCACCACTAGCCATTCACATGTTCATAAGTGTAGCAAGCATGAGATTCATTAATTAAATGCCTAACAATGTCATTAGGCTTGTGACCTCAATGACATATCAAAAGATCAATGTGTGTGCTAACCTATCATAATCCATCTTCAACAAGCATAGCTCTTCAACCTAACTAACTACCTAATTACTCTACTCTCTAAGTGAACACTACATGCATCCAAACTACCTTGTCTTGGCATGGTTTATACAAACTAACATCACACATTCATTTAAACACCATTATCTAGCCATCATTTGCACTTCTTGTGGAATATGCAAATGTTGTGCATTCAAGTGACAAAATCTACTCTAAGACAAGAATAAATTTTATATCAAATGAATATATATAAGAGATGTATTTGTGTACATAATCACTAGGCTAAATAATCAACATTTAATTACAAATCCCAAGAGCTACAAAGATGAACAAGTTTACATGGCTAGGGGTTGAAACCAACACCCTAGTAGAAGAGTTAGTTTCTCATGGTTGCCTTGCACCCTTCCATTGATGAAGAGAATGAAGCTTCTTGGTCTGGTTCAGCTCTCCTCTTCCTCTCCCGAAGGTCTCTCCTCTGATCTTCTAGTGTGTCTTGAGAGATATGTGAGATATGTGTGATATAGCCCTTTTTGTGTGCTTTTTGGCTCCTTTTTCTCCTTTGGGCCCACCATATATATATATATATCATTATATATATCTCTTGTATCAAGAAGGCCCCCAAAAGTCTTGTTCAAGTCAGACAATCCCCCTAAGTCGTGCAAAAAGGGGGATTTTGTTGCAAGTGGGAGAGCAGGTGAGCAAGTGGCCTAGTGGGCTCTGTAGAATCTCGATTGATCGAGATTGAATCTCGATTGATCGAGATTTCGATCAATCGAAATGAGATCTTGATTAATCGAGATTTCGATTAATCGAAATCAACATCTCGATTGATCGAGATGCCTTGGCTGCATTTTCTGATTTCTTCTCTTGACTGTAGAAAGCTTCCAACTTTGCTCCATTTCCTCCAATACCTGCAAAACATCAAAAACACAAAAATACCGTAAACATATCTCGGTAAACGCAAAAATAGAACTAACGTATGCAATAAAGAGGGTTCAAATGCATAGAATTGAACACTTATCACACCCCCAAACTTACATATTGCTAGTCCCTTAGCAATACAAGATTACAAAAATGAAATCAACTATCTTATACAAAAGTTTAATCATGCTCAGTCATCAACTAGATAAAGGGCGCTCATCCATTCATTTCACATTTGGCAAATGCAACAAGTATTACAGAACTATGTGGTCATTAGCAAAAATGGACTTTCACAAGCTATAAATGAACGACAGTCCCCACATAATGGCCAGCCCGAACAACTATAACAATTCCAACCCCAAAATCCTCTTTGAAAAGTGAACATGCATTCTAACGTGTGGCTTTTGTCATATTTGGAGAAGAAAATGAACAAATCTGTTTTTAAGAGAAAAACTCATTGAAAATGCTCAACACGGCTGCTTCATTATCACAAAACATTCATGATTGCTCATGTGCGGATGACCGTGCAATGCTTGGCTCTTTTTGCTTTCTTGCAAGCCCATGTAGCGGCATTGGGCCAATGACTCCCAAACCAATTGGTTTTAGGGCATTAGGTGAAGAAGCACCCCTCGGACTTAATAACCGAGCTTACAAGGCGATGAGCGTAAGCAAGCCACCCGCTTATTACTGCTCAACCTTACACACTTTTACGCGAATATTCCCTACTTTGAGGCATAGAAATCCGGTTTATTGCGTGAGAAGGCTTATTGCATATTTTTCTCTTTTTATTTATTTATTTTTTTTTACAACAACCAGAAGAACTTATTCTTTAAGTTGTTTAGATAAAAACAAAAATTTTCAAAATTCTCCCTCAGACTTATACCCCACAATTTAAAATGCATGTGTGCGAATTTGTGCGGTTAAGGACAAATTTAGGGCAAGAACTATACGTGCTCGAATTTGGACAATAATGTAGACCGTTCTAGCCTACTATAAAGCTTGCAAAAGTGCGGGTATTTACAATGTTAAAGTTCTTAACTACCTACTGCATTTACCTCGGACATTTATTCGAATGATCTTCCTTTAAAAAGCAAGACATCATAGCAAGCATGCAAAAATATCAAGGAAAAAAAACTGCTCTACAATGACACTCAATATAATGACTGAACATTGCATGCGTATGCAAGTGGTATAGCATACCGCACCCCCAAACTTATATGCAACATTGTCCTCAATGTTTGGACAAGAAGAACAAGGAAAGAAGTTACCGGGATGGCAGAATGCGAGAAAAATGGTATTCCATTGCAGCGGTCATCCTGTAAATAAGAAAAACCTGCACAGAATACCAACTGGATACCACGAGCATTAAAAGGAACAAAAAGTAGATAAATAGAACATAATGAAATAATTATGCACAAACTGACAATGCCAATATCACTGTATATCTAATGGTCTGAACTGGTGTTTCCCAATTGTCTAAGAGGTCTATGCGACAAGATATTGACTATCCAGGCACGCTAACGTATAGCACGCAAAGGGGCTGCCTTTCTTTATTACCGCCATACTGTGTTGAAGCAATCTCAACAGTATTGGGAATTAAAACCAGGCGGTAATAAACGGAAATCATCAACTGAATCGCATATAACAATTAGACAAGTGGTACTACATACATAGTCAAAGTATAGAGAACAGATAAATTGACGGAAAGCAAAAAGAAAAGATAGTAAAGATAACACATGTCATAAAAGAAAATATAAATGTATTCCATAAAGATGAAAATGAGTTTCAGTACAAAGTGTACATGTAGGCGGAATACTCAAAAAGAAACTAAACATGGCCAACATGGCCTATCAAAAATAAAGAAAGAAAAATACAGAAAGTAAAGCATAAAAGAGGAGTAAAATGCAGCTACTCGAGGGCGGGTGATGGTGGTGGTGGCTCGGTGGGAGCAGAAGTGGAGGTGGAGGCTCGATCTGCGAACAGGAACTGCAGGTCCTGCCGGAAGGCTCGGAACTCGTCTAAGATCGCTCTCTGGCCCTGTACCAGAGAAGAAATGTCCGTCCGAATACCTGCCAGCTGACTCTGCGTCACCTGGACGTGCTCGTCAAAACCCTGCTGGAGCCGCCAGGCAGGAATAGCCCGTCGCTAAGATATCATGCCGCTCTGTAGCGACATCCATCTCCTCCTCCTCCATCTCCTCGTCCTCTGACTCAGCCCCCGCAGGCTCTCCCTCATCCGTCTCCACCGGAGCATCCATATCTACATCGTCTGATGGATCACCCTGATGGTCCTGTCGCTCTAAGTGTCGCCTCACCCGCTCCCACTGAGTAGATGTGAAGCGGGTGGGCGGTGCCAACTGGATGTCAGTCCTACTGACCGGTATACTGGCACTGTTGAGAAAAGCGACGATCAGGAAAGGAAAGGGAAGCCGCCAACTCGCTGCTCTCCGCATCCTCTTGTTCACGAGGTCGTCCCAGACTTTGTGCATCTGCCCCCAGATCAGCGATGGGACAGAAAACCAAGCGCCCGTATGGAAAGCATAGAGGCAACGGAGGAGGTCGCCCCTGCGCTCTGCCACGTGCTGCAGCGGACACGCGTTCTTGAGGAGAACGGTGTCCAGGAACCAATATCTGCTCGGGCACATCGATTTGGACGTGCAGTTGTGATTGGGCGTGGTAAACGCCCCGCCACACATGTCCATCACTATCGAGAAGAGCGTAGTGTCTGCTGGGAGTGCGGCACTATAAAGTGGCTGACCGTCCGGGCCAACCATGTCCGGCGGCTGCTGGTGAGGGATGCCGAGCATATGAGCAATCCGGCTCGGCGTAATCGTGATCGTGACAGTGGCAACGACAGTCTCGAGTGTATCTGGCGCGGTGCAGGAGTAGGTCATATGCTCGTAAAAGACCTGCACTAGGCGCTCGTGTGCCACGTCGGTGGGAGGCACACATAGCCTGTCGAGGCGACGCCTCCTGAGCTCGGCAACGGTCCACGCTGTGTCGAGACGCCCCTCGAACTCGGCTAAGTCGAAAACCTACTCCGGGTTGAACTTCCGAGACCGGAAGGCTCGCCCGGGCACGTCGCGAACAGCACCGGCGGCGTTCTTCACCCTCGCCATGGTCTCGGAACAGTCTGCACTTGATTCCAAAAAGTACGTAAATAAAAGATGAGTAAGAAGAAAGTTAAACTACTAATAAACTAAAAGAATAAAAAAAAATGAAGTCCTAGTCCATGGTACTGACAAGAATGCAAAAAGTCGCTCTCGAATAGGCAATGTGAACGGGTGCAACCGAAACGAAGGTGCCGCGGTTACACACCGTACACTAAGCGTTTGAAACGAAGAAAATGCCAAATCTCACTCCTACATGAATTCCTACCCCCCGAAACCCACAAAATCTCGTTACAGATATCGCAATCGCAACCATCCACCCCAACATTATCTAACTATGTTTGTTACGCCGTAAAACTATCAAAAATGGCGAGAGAGTAAACAAAAAGTAGCCATGCATCACTTACCTCGTGAGGAAGAAGATGAACGGCTCAACCGAAGAAAACTCCACTCGCAGCCGCGAAGAGAAGATCGCGCAAGTGCTAGCGGCGGCTTCGGACTGCGTCGGATGGCGGCGGATGATCGGGAATGGTAGATCGAGTGCTCGGGAGTGCTTGGAGAAGGCTTGGATCGCACGGAGGGAGAGAAGAATTCGGATGGTCTTTTAAAATGGAAGGGAAGCCCAACGGTTTAAATAGATTTTTGGCTCACGTGCAGGCTCCGCGTGCATCTCGATTGATCGAGATGTGCATTTCGATCAATCGAGATTTTGATTGATCAAAATCTTGCTTCGATCAATCAAAACCAGCTTCGATGGATCGAGATTGTCTCTTCGATCAATCGAAAATTCCTTTCCTGAATCACATTTTTACTTCGATCAATCGAACATTTAATTTATTCAATCGAAATCCCATTTCGATCAATCGAAATCCCATTTCGATCAATCGAAATTTTCGATCGATCGAAGACCTATCGAAGTGCAATCGAAGAATACTACCTCTCGGGACTTTGGACTTGGCAAATCTCTGCAATTTTTTGATCAATCGAAACCAAAATCTCGATCAATCGAAATCTCGATTGATCGAGATCTTGGTTTCGATCAATCGAGATGCTCAAAAACAGTCAGTTTAAAGTATGCTTCAGGGACTTGGATATTTGGGAATTAGATACTACATTGCTTAGATACAAACCTACTTTGGATTAAAGGGACATCATGGAAGCTTGATAGCTTCCATGGCTTCGCCACCTTACACGTCTATGGCGCGACGTCCGGATCGGCTCACGAGTCAAAATACACGGGATCCGTCAAAGTGACGACATCCACGTATTCGGTGGTGACCTCGTCATCCACGCACACTTTTAAGCGCTGCCCGTTTACTTTGAACATCGAGCCATCTTTCAAGTCCTTCAATTCCACCGCTCCGTGGGGAGCGACGGAATTAACCAAAAATGGACCATCCGAACGGAAGCGAAGTTTTCCGGGAAACAAATGGAGGCGTGAGTTGTACAACCATACTCTTTGGCCCGGCGAAAATGTTTTGACTTGAATATTACGATCATGAAAGGCTTTGGACTTTGCCTTATAGATTTTTGCATTCTCATACGCGTCATGTCGCAATTCTTCCAATTCATTTAATTGAAGCTTTCGATTAGAGCCGGCCTTTTTCATGTCAAAATTGAAAGTCTTGGTGGCCCACATAGCTTTATGCTCCAATTCAACCAGAAGATGGCACGCCTTGCCATAAACCAACCGATAAGGTGACATTCCAATGGGAGTTTTATATGCGGTTCGGTATGCCCATAATGCATCGTTTAGTCGCAATGACCAATCCTTCCGGTCGGGCCGAACAGTTTTCTGAAGAATGTTCTTAATCTCCGTATTGGATACTTCTACTTGACCACTAGTTTGAGGATGGTATGGGGTGGCTACTTTGTGTGTGACGGAGTATTTGAGAAGCAAGGTTCGAAAGAACCGGTTACAGAAATGTTTACCTCCGTCACTGATGATGGCCCGAGGCGTACCAAACCGGCTAAAAATGTTAGCTTGAATGAATTTAACCACGATTGCGTGATCATTGGTTTTGGTAGCAACGGCCTCTATCCACTTAGATACATAGTCCACCGCCACAAGTATGTACTCATGACCAGTAGAGGGTGGAAATGGTCCCATGAAGTCAATGCCCCACACATCAAATATTTCAATGATAAGAATAGGGTTAAGCGGCATCATGTCCTTCCGAGACATCGCGCCAAGGCGCTGACATCGCTCACAAGAGCGGCAGAATGAATATGCATCCCGATGAAGTGTCGGCCAGAAAAATCCGCATTGAAGAATTTTTGCTACGATTTTCTTAGCACTAAAGTGCCCCCCACAAGCGAGTGTATGACAAAACTTGAGAATGCTTTGGAATTCACTGTTGGGTACACACCTTCAAATTATTTGATCGGGGCAATATTTGAACAATTGAGGATCGTCCCAATAATATGATCGTGATTGGGAGAGGAAACGATCCTTCTCTTGCTTGGTCCAAGAAGATGGTATTTTACCAGTTGCCAAGTAATTAACCACATCCGCATACCAAGGGATACTCTCTTGAGAGATGACAAAGAGTTGTTCATCCGGGAAGGATTCACAAACTGGAATGGAATTATGGAAGGATTCAGCAAGAATTCTAGACAGGTGGTCAGCCACCACATTTTCAGTTCCCTTTTTGTCTCTAATCTCAAAATTGAACTCCTGCAATAAGAGTATCCATCGGATCAACCTAGGCTTGGTGTCCTTTTTGGCCAAAAGATGCCAGAGGGCAGCATGGTCCGAGTAGACAATGACCTTTGAACCTAATAAATAAGCTCGAAATTTGTCTAATGCAAATACTACCGCAAGCAATTCCTTTTCCGTTGTGGTATAATTGATTTGAGCCTCGGAAAGGGTTTTACTTGCGTAATAGATGACATGTGGCAGTTTGTCTACTCGTTGCCCTAAGACAGCACCCATGGCATAGTCGGATGCATCACACATAATCTCAAATGGGAGAGCCCAATTTGGAGGGATTAGAATTGGAGCGGTTGTAAGCATGGTGCGGAGTTTTTCAAAAGCGTTAAGGCACGCTTTATCAAAGGTAAAGCAAGACTCTTTTTCAAGAAGGCGACACAAAGGCCGAGAGATCTTGCTAAAGTCTTTGATGAAACGGCGATAAAAGCCCGCATGCCCAAGGAATGAACGAATCTCTCTCACTGTTGATGGTGGAGGAAGTTTGGAAATGAGTTCAACCTTGGCTTTATCAACCTCTATTCCTCGCTTAGACACAATGTGCCCTAGGACAATACCCTCTTGAACCATAAAATGACTATTTTCCCAACTAAGAATTAGGTTGGTTTCTTGACATCGTTTGAGAACACAAGCTAGATTTTGGAGGCATGATTCATATGAAGGCCCAAAAACGGAAAAATCATCCATGAATACTTCCAAGAATTTTTCCACCATGTCCGAGAAAATAGACATCATACACCGTTGAAAAGTTGCCGGTGCATTGCACAACCCAAAGGGCATGCGTCTATAAGCAAATGTGCCGAAGGGACATGTAAAGGTGGTCTTCTCTTGGTCCCTCGGGTCTGTAGCAACCTGATTATAGCCGGAATATCCATCCAAAAAGCAATAAAAACTTTGCCCGGCCAATCTCTCCAATATTTGATCAATGAATGGGAGGGGGAAGTAATCTTTCCGAGTGGCTGAATTTAATTTCCTATAATCAATGCACACTCTCCATCCTGTGGTGGTGCGTTGGGGAACTAATTCACCCTTATCATTAGGTTGCACCGTAATACCAGACTTCTTTGGAACCACTTGAGTGGGACTAACCCACTTGCTATCAGAGATGGGGTATATGATCCCCGCATCTAGTAACTTCACCACCTCCTTCATTACAACGTCCTTCATGTTTGGATTCAATCGACGTTGTGCCTCCCTTGAGGTCTTTGCATCCTCTTCCAAGTGTATGCGATGCATACAAATAGAAGGGTCTATTCCCTTAAGATCTACCACACTCCATCCTATTGCTTCTTTGTGCTCTTTTAGCACCTTTATGAGTTCCAACTCTTGATCATTTGTGAGATTGGAAGCAATAATGACTGGAAGGGTCTCATTTGCGCCCAAGAAAACATACTTGAGTGCAGCCGGTAGAGGCTTGAGCTCAAGTTGTGGTGGGGAAATTAAAGAAGGAGTTTGGGAAGTTTTGGACAAAGGGGGCAAGGGTTCTCTCGGAACTCTCCACTTAGGCAAATCCATGACAGTATTAACATCGACCATGGAATTGACTTCACATATGGATTGCTCAATGTCAAAATCATCATAGTTGAAGTGATTTAGGCATGCCTCTAAAGGGTCCTTGGAAAGAATAGAAGGAAGTGCTTGTTGAACAAGGTCTTCCACAACATCGTCACAAAAGCACTCACTTTCGTCGTCGGATGTGTGGTGGGAAGCATTGAAGATGTTCAAGCGAACTTTCATATTCCCAAAAGAGATGTCCATCACTCCAGTACGGCAATTAACGCAAGCGTTTGCCGTGGCCAAGAACGGACGACCTAGAATGATAGGAATATGATGATTCAGATTTTGGACCGGTTCCGTGTCAAGGACTATGAAGTCCACCGGAAAATAGAATTTGTCCACTTGAATGATGACATCCTCAATGATGCCACGTGGTTGCTTCACCGAACGGTCGGCAAGTTGCAACACAACCGTGGTATGCTTGAGTTCCCCCAAACCTAGTTGTTGGTAAACTGAGAATGGAAGCAAGTTGACACTAGCCCCTAGATCAAGAAGTGCTTTTTCAAAAGATTGATTTCCGATGGTGCACGAAATGGTCGGAGCACCCGGATCTTTGAATTTAGGAGGGGCTTGGTGTTGAAAAATGGAGCTTATGTGCTCAGTTAAGAGGACTTTCTTAGGAACATTATTCCTAGATTTGCACTTTTGAGTGCATAAGTCCTTCAAGAATTTCACATAAGAGGGAATTTGTCGAATAGCATCAAGGAGAGGGAGATTGATCTTTACTTGTTTGAAGATCTCCATCATGTCTTGGATTTTCTCTCCTTGCTTCCTGAAATGAGAATGTTCCTTCAATCGTTGAGGAAAAGGAACCGGAGGTTCATAAGAGGTGTCAAGATTTGGAATCGATGATGACACAACTTCACTTGCCTTTCCTTTTGGATTTGAAGGGGTATTTTGCAAATTTGGATTTAACGGAAACAATTTTGGATTTAATTGGGATTCTTTTGGATTTTTAGGTTGCTCTTGGAATTCCTTTCTCTCTTCCTCCCCTACCTTGGAGTTAATGATTTTACCACTCCTCAAGGTTGTAATTGATTGAACTTGCTCTGGAGGAGCATTACAAGTTGAAGATGATGGATCTTCAATCATATGGACACCTTTGGGATTCGCCACCGGTTGACTCGGCAACTTACCTTCCTCCCTTCTATTTAAGGCATTAGCTAGTTGCCCGATTTGAGCTTCTAACCTAGCCATAGATTGAGCATTGGCTTCAAGCTTAGAGATTGATTGAGAGTGAGTTTGCAATAAGCGGGTGTTGGCCTCAAGATTGCTTATCACTCGTTCTTCAAAGCTTTGGCTTCTCGGAGGAGGTGGTGGTTGTTGGTAATTAGATCTTTGATTGTAAGGTTGAGGGTTTGGCCTATAATGAGGCTGTTGATATTGGGAATTAAAAGAACTTTGCCCTTGGAAAGAGGGACTTGATTCTTGATTCTTCCATGAAAAAGCCGGATGGTTCTTGTAACCAGGATTGTACGTGTTCGAATATGGATCATTCATTTGTTTAGCATACAAGGCATTCGCTTGCTCTTGAGCATAATCGGGAGATTGCCCGGCAATAGGACAATCTCGCACAAAATGCGAAGTGCTATAGCAAAACGAACACCCCTCCTGATTTTGGACAGATTGGTTTGGAGTAGGCAGCCCATTTTTCATGATTAAATCCATTTTTCGGGACAAGGCTTCTACTTGCATGGCTACCTCATCTACCCGTGAAATCTCATGCACTCCTCTACAAGGTTGGGTGGCCTTCCCTTTCCTAGTGGAGGAGCGTTGAGTTGAATTGTTGCTTAGGGTTTGAAAAAGTTTCCATGCCTCATCGGGGCTTTTCAAAAGGTACCCACCCCCACACGCGGAGTCTATCATTTGTCTATGTTGCTCACTCACCCCATCATAAAAACTTTGCACTAGCTGCCATTTTGGGACAGCATGATGCGGACAAGATTTTAAAAGATCTTTTAACCTCTCCCACGTCTCATGGAATTGTTCTTGGTCAATTTGGGTGAATCCGGTGATTGCTCGCCGAATATCACTTGTTTTACCCATTGGGAAGTATTTTTTTAAGAACTCTATTTGCATCTCCGCCCAAGAATGGATTGAGTTGGGTTCTAGGGAATTGAACCAACTTCTAGCCTTATCTTTTAGGGAAAAGGGGAACATACGTAGCTTTAGATCATCCTCCGTAAAGTGTGGTACACGAATGGTGGAACACACGGAAAGGAAGTAATCTAAGTGCCGGTATGGATCCTCATTCGGAAGACCGTGGAAGCTATTAAGAAGATTGATGGTGGAGGACTTTATTTCGAATTGATTTGCCGCTACATCCGGAAATTGAATACATGAAGGTACTTCAAATGTAGTCGGAAGGTAAAAGTCCATAAGCAATTCTCCTTGAGGAGGTGGTGGTGGAGGTGGTTGTTCATGATTAAAAAGAGGTAGACCGGGAGGTTGTCTCTCATTTGGATCCATGTTTTCAGTCCTAGGCAAAATAGGGTCCCTAGAGGTTCCTCTACGTTGTCTAAGTGTTCGTTCAAGTTCACTATTACAAGGAAGCAAAGGAAGTGACAATGACCGTCTACCTAGCATGCATTAACAATTGAACAACACCTCTATACACAAAGTAGCAATAATATATACAAAAGAATAGGAATGAACTCAAACCACCAATTTTTGATGTTATACTCACAAAGGGTTCCAATTTGAATTCTTCTAGATGCCCGCTATGTGGTATACCTAAAATCAAGAAGTTTGAGATATAAGAACAAGATATATACAAAAAGAATGAAAGAATTTCTAGCCTAAGAATTAAACCAGATTTAATCTTCCAATGGCGACAATTAAACCGTAGTCCCCCGGCAACGGCGCCAAAATTTTGATGTGGTCGGAACTAAATTATATTGTAAGCTTAATTTTGCCCTTTTTATCAAAATATAATTTAACCACTCGCAAGAGCACGAATCTTTGTAGATAAGGTTCTATATAGAGGGTATCGATCCCATGAGGACTAGTCGTTAATTGTCATAAAGAAAGATTAATTCTACTTTAATTCTAAAAACAGGTTTTTGGTTTTGTGTTTAAAAACTATTGCATAAATGAAATGACAATAAAATTAAAGAGTAAAGTTGGGAGAGAGAACTAGGGTTGGTTTTCACCACTAGCCATTCACATGTTCATAAGTGTAGCAAGCATGGGATTCATTAATTAAATGCCTAACAATGTCATTAGGCTTGTGACCTCAATGACATATCAAAAGATCAATGTGTGTGCTAACCTATCATAATCCATCTTCAACAAGCATAGCTCTTCAACCTAACTAACTACCTAATTACTCTACTCTCTAAGTGAACACTACATGCATCCAAACTACCTTGTCTTGGCATGGTCTATACAAACTAACATCACACATTCATTTAAACACCATTATCTAGCCATCATTTGCACTTCTTGTGGAATATGCAAATGTTGTGCATTCAAGTGACAAAATCTACTCTAAGACAAGAATAAATTTCATATCAAATGAATATATATAAGAGATGTATTTGTGTACATAGTCACTAGGCTAAATAATCAACATTTAATTACAAATCCCAAGAGCTACAAAGATGAACAAGTTTACATGGCTAGGGGTTGAAACCAACACCCTAGCTAGTAGAAGAGTTAGTTGCTCATGGTTGCCTTGCACCCTTCCATTGATGAAGAGAATGAAGCTTCTTGGTCTGGTTCAGCTCTCCTCTTCCTCTCCCGAAGGTCTCTCCTCTGATCTTCTAGTGTGTCTTGAGAGATATGTGAGATATGTGTGATATGGCCCTTTTTGTGTGCTTTTTGGCTCTTTTTTCTCCTTTGGGCCCACCATATATATATATATATCATTATATATATCTCTTGTATCAAGAAGGCCCCCAAAAGTCTTGTTCAAGTCAGACAATCCCCCTAAGTCGTGCAAAAAGGGGGATTTTGTTGCAAGTGGGAGAGCAGGTGAGCAAGTGGCCTAGTGGGCTCTGCAGAATCTCGATTGATCGAGATTGAATCTCGATTGATCGAGATTTCGATCAATCGAAATGAGATCTCGATTAATCGAGATTTCGATTAATCGAAATCAACATCTCGATTGATCGAGATGCCTTGGCTGCATTTTCTGATTTCTTCTCTTGACTGCAGAAAGCTTCCAACTTTGCTCCATTTCCTCAAGTACCTGCAAAACATCAAAAACACAAAAATACCGTAAACATATCTCGGTAAACGCAAAAATAGAACTAACGTATGCAATAAAGAGGGTTCAAATGCATAGAATTGAACACTTATCAATTTACAAATAATTAGTGTATTTAGATATAGAGAAGATGATTGACATAAAACATAAGTTCTTAATGAAGGAGACTGCAAAGTATTTATTTTTCTTTTTTGATGCAGAAACAGTAGAACTTTAAAACATTAAGCTCACAGTTCAACATATATATAATCATACCTCTGTGACTTCTTCTTCAGTGATTCTGTTATCTTCATCTTTATAAACCCTGCAATAATTTACCAACAAGCTAGTAACATTTCAATATCAATAAAACTATTATATATATATATACACACACACATACATATACATGTACAAGTATATATATGATGATAATAAAGGAAATGATTCATAAATAGACTTTACTCAATGGATTTTCTTATTTCTTACACATCCAAGAAAGTTAGAAACCTAGACTCATAACTCTGATTCGTGATTTGGTCTCAAAAGTCTTTTAGCTGTGCCTTGTTGATCGAATCACCCTCTATATTCAGCCTCGTGGCAAGTCCATCAAAGAGCGCACCTACAAACTGGAAAGAGTCCATATTCATCCCTGCCATTAAGAAGATATTGGAATCTATTCAGACCACTTTTAAACTGAAGTAACACAAGCACCAAGCTTGATTACTACAACACAAAAAGTTCCAAAATCTATACTAATGATTGATATTGAATTTGTGATTTACCTATGCATTTGCAGAAGAGCGAACAATGAAGCCTGCCATTGGTGGAAGCTGTGAGTTCATTGAACTGTTTCTTCACCACGGCCCATCCAGCGTCGCCTTCGATCTTGGTGATGAACTTGAGCCCCTTTAAAGCTTGAGCTGCTGTCAACTTAGTGAAGTCAGAGCGAGCCCAAATTTTGACGGATGTAAGCTCTACTTGCCAAAATTTTCCTAATTCCCTCGCTATTGCTACAGGATTGCACGTTCCAGCAACTGTTATTTCATCACAGTCACTTCCATGAACGACTTGATCAACTCCTACAAAGTTCCGGACCAGAAAAAGTTAAAGGGTACTTCATTTTTATAAACAGTATCGCCCATGCATGCTTATAGAATAAGTTTGACTTGATTGATACCTGGAAGCCTCCTAACTAATTCTGTGATGTCCTCGTCATAAGGTTGATTAAATCTCAAATGAAACCTCTGGAAGAACAAACAAACAACATCTAAAGATCTGATCAGAGTTGATTACATTTTTTGGGCAATTAAGTGAGAAAAACAATAAAAGATACAACCAAATTAGTGTAGATATATAGACATTGATTGAAGACTATATATATATATATATAATGGGAACAAATTGGGATGAAAGAGAGAGAATCAAACCTTGGGCATCAATGAATGTGACCAGTACCTATGGATGTATTTGCAGAAAGTTAGTAATGGATAGAGAGAGTCTTTGCGAGCAAATGACAAAAACATTTAAAGGATGAGAAAGAAGACTAGTAAGCTTTACTCTTTGTTGGCGAGTTGAAGCGAAATAATCTCCGCCAATGATTTTGCTGCAAAAGGAAGGCCATCGCACCTGTCAATAATTTCATCTTTCATTCTTGACAATCTTTGGTGGTGATCTGAAGTTAAAAATGTCTTCCTTTGAACTGAATCCATAAATATGGACCAGAGTGCGTCTGCATCGAATGTAGGCTCAAGTCTCACTAAATTTTTCTCACCCACCATGCTTATTGCCACGTCTTCGCTACCGGTGACAATGACTGCACCCCCACATCCCTTTGGCAAGCTGTCGGAAAGATTGCTGAAGCATATAGGGTGGTCAGAACCCAAATCAGAGTACCACTCACTAACATGCCATACACTGTCCAATACCATCAAGTACTTCTTACCCGACAGTCGATGGTGAAGTTCTTTGAGCTGCAACTGCATGGGTAGTTCATCATCATCATCATCATTGAGTGCTTGTATGTCATTGTCACCATCATTGTCATTGTCACGTAATGTTTTCAACAAGCGTCTCACAATTTCTGAGGGATCCATTTTTTTTTCACATAGTGTGACCCAAATAATGGGTGAGAACACTTGACAAGCTTCATTATTGACAAACAAGCAGGCTAGAGAAGTTTTACCTACACCCCTCATTCCGACGATTCCCACCATCTTGATATGATCAGAAACATTAGGTTGTTCGACGATTCCTACCGTCTTGATATGATGAGAAACATTAGGTTGTTGGATGAGAAAAGATTTGATCTTCTTTAACTGCTCATCGAACCCATTTATCTGGAATGCAATTTTGCCTCTACCTTTCAACACAGAACAAACTGTGATAGAGCCTGTCAGTGACAGAGCCAAAGAAGCTTCATCTTCTGCTACATCAATATCCTCCATTGTTTGCAATTTTCCTTTGATTTTCCATAGTTTCCTTCCAGTTCTACAAAAAAACCACAGCTTCTTCACAGAGAGTGAATCCAAACGACTTTTCTTGTTCTGGGCCTTGCGCTCTCGCTCCTTCTCTGCTAACATGATGCAGTCTGCTAATGCGAACCGAAGTGTATACAGCCAGTTCCTCATCACAATAGGAGTGGATGGACTGATGCTCTTCTCTTGCAACACCTTTTCAATCTCCTCAAAATGGAGGAGGAGGGGAAGTTCAACCCCGAATTCCTCCTTTGCTTCTTTGAATTCACTCATGAATTTGTCATTCAGAAATTCTATATAATCCGCTGCCAAGCCTGCTGCCATTTTTCAACGAATTTAACCAATATTCTCTTTCTTTTCTCTCTCTCTCTCTCTTGACTCTAATACATGTATGGTTAAGAGACAACACTAGCTCTTAACTGCAGATTTTTCTCTATCCCTGCACTGCTAAATGTTATTTCATGGGTTGTTCTAACATTTTTTTATGTTTTTTAAAAGAATGGGCAAGTTAGTAGTTTCACATGCCAACTAAAGGCAATTAGACAACAAAATTTATTATATAATATAACTTTAACTAAAGAAAACGTTTTCTTTTGCAATGATGCGTCTAAAACACTGTCATCTACAGTGTTACTTTAGACCGGCATAATAACACAATACGTTTCCTACCTTATTCCATTCTTTTGTCGCTCTATGGTTGAGAATAGTTCGCAATGATATGTCTAAAACAAGGGTCATGTTCTGTCATCTTTAATATTATTTTAAACAAGCATAAAATTAGAAAATTATTATCTATATAAACCCTCATAATCTAAGAGAAGAATAATTAATGATTTCAATGAACTTTCATTACATATCAGAGCGTCTTTTTAGAGAGAAAACAGAAGATATTTTTCAACAAAGAATTTTATTCTTGTGTTTATATGTTTTAGAACGCATATACACAGAGTGTTTAAGTTGTGATGCTCTCCACAGTATAATCAATCGAATTCTCAAAAACATCATCAGCCTATACAGTTTGATCAGAGCATCATAGGTGGTTTGTTGATACTACTTGATTTTATGTGAAGAGGAAGAGATACGATCACTTCGAAGAGAACAAAATACTTGTAGAATATTTATATTCTTTCAACTACCCTTCTGAAAGGATTGTGACGTTAGTCGGAAGTCTGTAACAATTGGACGACAAGTCGCAAGACTAAGACTGATGCATTCTACATCAAGTTCTTGTCAGAATGGAGTGAGTGTGAGTCTGAAACATAATTTGTTGTAATTTGTTTCAAGATAGTAGATTGGTTTCTCTGGAGGTTTCTACCTTACTCCCGTAGTTTTTCCCTTAGAATTTTCATAAAAAATTCATAATGTTATCTCTAACTTTCTTACGTGCTTTATTTATTTTGTGATTGGTTTGATGCATAATTATTAATTGTTGTGGGTAATTTAATAAATCATAAAAATTAGGCAAGAAGACCTATTCACCCCCTTTTTTGTCTAAGGATTAACATTTTACTCTAAATGAACTGAACCATTTTCATACTGCGTAACTCACAAATTTACCTTGGAGTATCTTCCAGTGGCAGGACTGATAAAGGCAAAGCGAGGGAACCTATTAACAAGGGAGCCATTATTCATCCAAGAGTCAAACCAAAAGAAGGTTTGGTTACCATAACCAATTCTAAAAGTAAGCATAGACCTAGCTAAGGGTCTTAATTGCAGAATTTTTTGAAATATGCAAGAGCAGAAAGATGGAATGTTAATATCCCAAAAACACTTCTGATTTATGAGGTAAGAGTGGATCCACTTACACCAAAGACTCTCTGGGTTGCTAAAGAGGTACCAAATGTGTTGAGCTTTGCAGCCCTATCCAACTTACCCACACATGCTTGAAATGGATCAAGTTTGGGCGCATTCTTTTAACTAATTAAAAAACACAGGTTCTTGTTTGTAGTCATGATCATAATTTGCATCAACTCTCTTTCTTTCTCTCTCTCTCTCTTCAACTATTGCAACCGCTTACCTGCGTCCACCCTAGAAATTTTTTATATATTGGACCAGTTCTGAAATCTCTCTCTTTCTCTCTCTCCAACCATTGCAATTAATGGCTACCTACCTCCACCTTGGAGAAATTTCATGTGGACTAGACCTGAATTGGGAGTCGAGGTGAACCAGGAAGCAAGCAAATCTAAAATGATCTCTAGTGTCCACTTTGACATGAATTAGGAAAACCAGATTGTAAGTTTTTACACACGTACTAAGTACATAGATTAAGATTTAAAACCATTTAAATAGTGGAAAACAGAAAATCATCACAAACCTTGCATGCTAGGAAGCATGGATACGGATATAGGATACGGTTATAATACGATACGGGTAAGGTGATATGAGAAATTTCAAAAAAATAGGATACGCGTACGGCATTATACGGCAATATAAAAATTATATATTTATATATATACAAAAAATAGAGTTATTAACACTTCTTTATAAAATATATTGATTAACAAAGATAATAAGAGTTAAGAATCATATTACATAATTTGCATAGATAAATTTTATATTAAATTATGATATATATCTCAACACTTCTTTTTAAAATAAATTTAAACTTTTCTTAACAATTATACTATGATAATATTGTACATTTTAATGTTCAAAACTTGTTAGAATGTATTGTGAAATATTTGAGAAGTATCGAATACATGGTCAAAGTATCTAAGAAGTATCGGATACGTGTTAGAAATAAAAATATATATTTTAAAATTATGGATACGTTCAGGGAGTATCAGTCACGTATCCGCGAGTATCCGATAAGTATTTGATACGGGTACGTTACTCTTGTAGAAGTATTCGTTCTTCCTAGCTTGCATGTTATTTTAATTATGTAGAAACAGTGCGTCAAATAAGAACAAGACGCAATTTTATTATGAATTTCAAATGAATCATTTTAGCATAAGTTCATGTGAAAGGACTTATTAGCGACATAATATAACCTATTAGAGTCACACCAAAAGGTATAGGAACCACACCTAGAGAAGGTCTCACAGACTCACACCCTCATAATTTGTGAATCACTCACAAGGAAATTTCATAAGATATTTGTATCCATTCATTTACTGATTCAATCAAGATTACTCCCTACTCCTTTATAGGATTTTGCTCATGCCTCTTAAAACATATATGGAGGTTAGCCCGTGACTTTTAGACTTGCCTCATAATTGAGATACTCAATAACACTCAACTCTTCAAATTCATTACTTAAATAAAACTCACTTTAATTGTATCGATCATAATGCTTACCAAGCTTATAAATAATGCAACTTGACTAAAATTATAATTGTTCAAGATTCCAGGAAACCCACATCATCTAGCGTGTGGCAAATTAAGAATTGGGACTTAAAGCCTCTTTCCCATGCCTTTTATACACTTTTAAGGGCTGCTGCACTATTTTCTGTCTCCATGTTCTTTCACTCATGATATGTCACAGTTATCTATTAATAATTGGACACTCATGCTGTAAAGTAGTATTTGAAGACAAAGAACACAAAACTTTAGCTTTACATAAGAGAGAGATTAGGATGATAATGGTAGTGGGACTCTAGAGATTGGGATGAAAATATTTGTTTATGATATTCAAATTTTGTGGAAGTCTTGTGAGAAAAATCTGAAGCTAGCTTTCTTAGCTGCTTTGTAAGTGCCAGTGCCCCCCCACAGTTAAACACCCCTGCGTTTTTGAAAGGACAAACTCCATTAAGGTAATACTAACGTATAACTGGTGTGTAACATAATACCAATAACAAGTTCTTTTCATCATTATAAAAAGAACTACCAAGGCCATATACAGTGGTGGAACTAGAAATTATTTTCAGGCATTATATTAATAAAGTTAAAATATCTTTTTTTTTTAAAAAAAACTAACCGTCCAGTAAGATAATAAGCCAGAAAATAGAAGTATACCCTTGAGGGTTCTTTTCATAACAAGTTTCCAGATATATGTAAAGATATTTAAAATATCTGAAAACATAAAATACGGACATTAAGGATTCTTTTCATAACAAGTTTCATTTTGCATGAAGCAAAAATAGTAATATTTTTTGTGGTGTTATTTATTCTCAAAACAAAAACATATTTGGTAACTAATTTGTTGCGCAATGTTTCATAAAAAAATGTTTGAATTATTATTAAAATAGTATTTATATTAGATTGGTTATTGTTTAGTTACAAGAACAAAAACGAATGAAAAACAAAAAGAAGGAGAAAAAAATATGAGAGTACTTTGAAAGAAAAAAAAAGAGTTTGATTGGATAAAGGGAATTTTTTTTAAGGTAATTAAAAAAACAAAGAAGAAGAAGAAAAGTAAGAATGATAAGAAAGAAAAAAATTGGAGAGATTTAAAAAAAATATATAATTTCAAGGGAGACATTTTGTAATTTTTTATAAACCATATTCCCAACCATAAAAAAAGTGAATAGAGCGAGCCATCCTGGGCTAGGGGGCACATGCCTTGGGCCTGCGCTGGGTCCGCTTCTGGCCATATAAGTATTTTTCTTCCTTTTGGTTTTGAAAGAATGGGCAACTTAGTAATTTCACATGCCAAATAAAGCAGCTGGACAACAAAATTTATTATATAATATAACTTTAACTAAAAGATAACGTTTTCTTTTGTAATGACGTGTCTAAAGCAATCATCTACACTGTTACTTTATACGAGCATAATAATACAATTCCTTTTCTACCTCACTCATTCTTTTGTCACTCTATGGTTGACAAGGCTGGCTCGGCCCTGAGATTACCAAAATTCTGAGAGGTCCTAGGTGAACTTTCAACGTGAGGCTCCTTATATGTAAGGTTACACACGTTCAAATTTTTTTATAAAGTGCAAATTTTCAACACTCCTTTGTCACAAATAAATGTGATCGTCTTACATTTTAAGATACAAAATTATCAATTAAAGTGTTACAATTAAGTATATCCAACATATCTTTTTAATAGATATAATAGCCAATTCATTCAATCTCTCTTGTGACATCGTCGACCGTATATAAGATTTGATCAACTCCAAATTTGAAAAGTTTCTCTCATCTCTCTTTTGACTTCGTCGACCGTAGGTAATATTTGATCAACTCCAACTTTGAAAAATGTCTCTCAGAAGATGCAATTATAAATGTAATAATCAATAATACTCTATATGCAATCAAGACATTTGGAAAATGCACAATAACCTAGTTTTTTTATAAAATCTAATACTTCAATTGTTTTTTTTTTTGTTCCTCGTGGTAAAGCCTTTTTAAGACTTTTAGCTCTAAACATAATTTTGCTGAGATATTGAATCTGGTTGAGTTGTTGAAGAGAGGGAGGAATAAAGAAAAAGAAAAAAAAATAAAAGAAAAGAAAAGTTGATAGATTGTTGAAGGAGGCAAATAAAGAAATAAATATATATAGAAAGACGATTTTTAACTTATACAATATATAGTACTAAATTTTGTTTTTTTGCCCTATTTCTCTCCGTTTTTAACTTATATAATATATATTACTAAATTTTGTTTTTTTGCCCTATTTCTCTCTGTTTTCAACTTATATATATATATATATATATATATATATATATATACTACTATTTGTTTTTGGGGCCCCTAGATTTTGGAGGCCCTAAGCAACCGCCTAGGTCGCCTATAGTCAGGGCCAGCCCTGATGGTTGAGAATAATTTGCAAAATCGATATCTCCCATCGTACAGTGGGATCAAATATATATACATATCTATATTACATTTAAGTATTGAATTTGAATCTTCTTTTAAAAAAAAATCACAATTATAAAACATATTTAAAAAATTAATTTTATGGTTCAAAAAATCTATGTCTATTTATGATCTAAAATAACTATTTACATTCACACCTAAATTCACATACACATCTACCTACCCTCACACCTAAATTTAGATACACATCCACATACTCTCACATCTTTAAAATAATTCAGTCTAACAATTTTTTTTATAGTGTCGTAGACACGGACAATATCCTAGTATATATATATATATATATATCTATGGGATAATTTAATTTCGAGTAAATTGCTCTAATACTTCCCGAGATTTACTTTTATTGCTCACAGACAATAGTTGTGTCAAACCTCCCACAGGTTCGGTTTAACTTGCCCTAACACTCTCTTCTGTTAGTTGACCGTCACACACGTCAGAAGTCAAAATATTAATTTCAAAAATTAAGATACCAAAACTACCATTTCTATTTGAAATTACAATTTTAGCCTCAAATCTTTGGACCTTTTTACCCTCACAAATTCTTTAAATTTACAAACTCTCTCTTTCTAGTCTCTCTCTCTACACATCTATGTGTGTATAAAATTAGGGTTTAATGTCTTTTGTATGGAACCCAAAGAGGTGGGCTAACTACAGAGTTTAAATCAGAGAATAACTCAAATAGATTTTGATCTATGGAGGTTTAATGTCACGATTGTGCTTAGGATTTTCAAAACTTAATTATTTTGGTATGATTTGTGAGTTTAAACACACACATATATATAGGCCTAACAAATCGGAAGAACAAATAGAAATCCTAAAAAGAGAGAGAGAAAGCTTTAGATAAATTTAACATGACTTAATCACTAAGATCGCAAAGTCACGATTGTGCTTGGGAATTTCAAAACTTCTTTATTTTGGTATGGTTTATGAGTTTTTCACACACACACACACACACACACACACATATATATATATATATATTACTAACAAATCAGAATAAGAAAGAAATCGTAAGAAGAGAAAGAAAAAACTGTAGATAAATTAGGTAAATTTCACATTATCTAATCATTAAAATCGCAAGTCAAGATGGTTTGGAATTTTCAAGGTTCTTTATTTTGGTATGGATAACTGAGTTTATATATATATATATATAAAACTGACAAATCAGAAGAAGTGAGAGAAAGTAATATCACAAACACCACCCACTTGATTTTTTCCAATCGTCGGTACAAATCATAAATCATATACCCATTTGGAAATAGAATCAACCCAAACCAATAAACCTATTTGGAAATACATAATCAAACCATTTCGTTTCATCAATATATATATATATACACACACACACACAAACAAGTATGAATTGTTAAATCCCAAAAATTTCAGATTTAAATTAGGGCAAAATCAATTTTGAAACTAGGGCAAAATACAATTCCAAAATTGATTTTGCCAAAATTCGAATTCACACTCCCATACAACATCTTAACCATCTTCTTCCCCACAAAAGTCGCTAGACTCAGCACAGAGCACCACTATGAGAAATTCCACTCTTGTGCCGAGCTCCACTGTCGAAGCACTGTCGTTTGGGTCATCTTCGCCACACTAAAATTGGTCGCCGAACTTCAACCTTCCACCATTGACCACCATCTCCGCGATTCATGGACTCTTCCTTCAAATCGAGGCAGACCTAGAATAGATCAGAAAGAGAGAGAGAGAGAGAGAGAGAGAGAGGTCTTGTATGTAGGTTTGTAATTGACTTGGTGAGGTCCTTTGGAGAAATATTATTTCAAGGGTCTATTGGAAATTTCGTATAGGAGGGATTCATGTCATCAATGATGTGAGCAAATTCAATTACAAAATGATTAAATATAAGAGAGGTAAAATGGTAAAAATATTTGAATTATTAGTTTTTAACGAATATTAACTCTAACATTGAAATACTCACTCTGTGACAATAAAAGAAAATCTGAAGGGTGTTAAAGTATTTTATCCTTTAATTTTTGACAAAATTTTGAAATGTAACTACCAAAACTTCAATAAAAAAAAAAAGTGAAGGACGTTAGAGTATTTTAACCTTTAATTTTTAAATTTTTTTTGAAACATAATTACCTCTAATAGCATGGTTCACTGAACCGCCGGTATATACCGACTAGAGTTTGGTTCCCATAAAGTGCCGTCTCAGTCTATTAAATTTTTTATGGGTCGGGCTTTGTTTTATAAGCCACCATTAACAATTCTATTTGTTTTGGGTTTCAATGTGGGCTATTGAAAGTATATCCAATTGAGCCTCCAATATATTGGCCTTTTTTTTTTTTATAACATAATACAACTCTTTGACCCTACATATGTTTTCCCTTTTATGAGTAAAAAATTCCACCCTTTGTTCTTGCAAGTTTCCATGTGGGACTTGGAGAGTAAACATAACTCTTAACCTCCTGTTCTTCTCTTCTAAAGCATTTGCAATTTGCATTCACTGCCACGCCTTCCCATTGCTTAAACTTCACATTAATTAAAAAGGGTCTGCTTCTTTAAATCAAATGAATGACAAAAATACAAATTAAACCCAATAGACACCCAAACTCATCAAGTAGTTATAATAGACACCCAAACTCCCAATATATCCAACCATCCGTCAAATAGTAATAATAAACAATGATATGAAAATTCTATGAAACTTATCTATACCCATCCTTTTCAAGTGATCATAAAAAGATATATAAACCACCCCACCTCTCTAATTCTACTTGGCTAGTTTCTCAAATGCTGCCCCCAAATGCTTTATGGGACAAGCTTTAATGCAACCATCTCCATTGAATAACAGTCCGAAAAAATATGATAAAACATGAGTTTGATCAGTTGGTATTTGTTGCAACCATAGATTAAATGGTCACAAGGTGAGATTTTCTCTTTACAAACATGGCAGTTAAGCACAACAAAGTGTCCTACACTTTTGAAGCTAAACAACAAAATCTGATTACCATACGAAGGGATTGAAAAACTATAATCAATAGGTTTGCTACACTTGTTTCTCTTAAAACATTTGAAATAAGTAGGTCAACAACGCTACATACATATTCCTTCTTTTTCAAAATATAAGAGCACTTCGAAAATTGTGACTCACAAAGTTGTGAGTCACAGTTTTCGAAGTGCCCTTATATTTTGTGACGAATGGAGTATTTTATTATAGAAATGTATGAAAGCATTACCTTTCATAATCAGAAAATTAGATAAGCAATCTTGTTGAAAGAATTGTTGGATTACAAATAATTTCAAATAATATTCTTGTGCTAAATGATGTTAAAAATTTAATAAAATTTATCAAAATTCACTTAAAATTCATCTTTATCGAATTATGTTGTAAAAAAATTCACGATTGTGATAACTGATTCTATTATGTTACACCACTGCAAATCTTATCTAAAAGTAGCGGTGAACGTATTTCTCGTATTTCACTATTCCAACAAACACCAGATCAAAATTACCCCCATCACCTTTTAGGACTATTAGCCATTGCCCTTCACCCATCAAATTACCAAAGTACCTCAAAGTCAAAAAGTTAATTTTACCCTTAATAAACATGGACAAAATATCAATAATAACCCCCAATCCTCTCTCTCAGTTTACCAAAATTTGTTCTCTCTCTCTCATACTTTACCAACTTGATCTCCCTCTCTCTCCTTCGCTATTTCTCTCACCTAGGGCACGATTGTGCGCTCTCTCTCTCAGATAGCTATAGCTCTCTCTCTCTCTCAATCGCTCTCTTTCAATGTCACAGATCTCTAATCCATAATTGCAGCCAGCGAAGGCTACAGATTGGTTGTGTTCTCTCTACCACCAGCGACAGCTTGGACACATGTTCATCAAAAAGCTCATCGAAAAGGCTTCTTAGAAGAAGTTAACTGATCTATATTTTCTCTTTTGCTTTGATTCAATCATTGATTTGTCAAATCCTCAATTTCATTGATTCAGAAAGTTGAAAATTTTGGATCGTTTAGAAGATCAGAATACTAGTTGCAATTGGTTATGTTTTCAAGTGGATTGAGGCTATTCCTTGTAAAAATAATGATAAAAAAGTTTTAAATTTTTTGAAAGAAAATGTTTTGTCAAGGTTTGGAATACCTCGAGCCATAATTAGTGATGGAGGATTGCACTTTTGCAACTGGCGTTTTGAAGCTTTGATGATAAAATATTATATTATACATAAAGTTGTAACTCCTTGTCACCCACAAACAATTGAACAAGCTGAGCTTGCTAATAGAGAGATCAAAAATATTTTAGAAAAAATGGTTAACTCGAACCGCAAAGATAGCTTTTTGAGGCTAATTGATGCACTTTGGGCATACCGTACTGCTTTTAAAGCATCAATAGGTATGTCTTCATATAGACTTGTCCATGGAAAAGCTTGTCATTTGCATGTGAAATTGGAGCATAAGTCATATTGGGATGTAAAGATGTTTAATTTGGGTTTAAATGATACTAGTTCTGTAAGGAAATTGCAACTGAATGAATTAGAAGAAATCCGGCGTGATGCTTATGAAAACTCTAGAATTTACAAAGAGCGAACAAAAGTTCTTCATGATAAGCACATTTTTTAGAATTTTTTTTGAACCATCTCAGAAAGTTCTTTTGTATAATTCCATATTGCACTTGTTTCCTGGTAAGTTAATATCTAGATGGACAGACCCATTTATTGTTAAAATTGGTTTTCCCTCTGGATCTGTTGAGATTAGAATCCCAGGAATGGTAAGGTAATGTTTTTCACAAATTTGGGTTAACAGAACTATTTTGTAGGGCTAGTTTCTAGGAGCTTCAGATTCTCAAAGATCTTTTGTTGCAGTGTAGTTTGGCATTCGAGCAAGAAATAAATTTCTCTAAGTCAGCTATGTTCTATCACAATAATACATCGGTGGAGGACCGTCAACTACTCAGTTCTATGTTGGGTGTGAGGAATGATGGGCTTCAAGAGAAATATATACCTCGAATTACCTTCTGCCATAGGCCGATTTAAATTCAATGTGTTTAGTTTCATTAAAGATAAAGTAAAATAGAAGTTGAGAATTTGGAAAGGTATTCTTTTGTCCGTTGTCGGTAGAGAGGTGTTATTAAAATCGGTTCTAATGGCTCTTCCGGGAGTAGATATTTGGTGAGCTGGGCATACCACCTCAATGGTATGTCCAACAAATGAAAATATATTATTTAGTGAAATTGGTCCCACTTAAATATAAAAATTTATCTCAACCAACTAAAATGATGTATTTTCATTAGCTGGGTATACAAATATTGGTATGTTAGGCTAATTTAATATCTTTTCCTCTTCTGGTGAATGCTATGAGTTACTTTCGGATCCCAATTATGGTATGTAATAAATTATGCACGCTGATGAGGTCCTTTTGTGGTCGGGAGAGGAGGATTCAACCAAAATTAATTGGGTGGGTTGGTATCATTTATGTGATTCGAAAAGGTTGGGTGGATTGGGTTTTCGGGACTTTTAATCCTTCAACCTTGTATTACTAGCAAAACAAGGGTGGCGTCTTGACATAGGGTAGTCGAATCTTTTTATCAAAATTTTCAAGGGTAGGTACTTCCTGAATAACAGTTTTCTTCAATCTAGCATTGGAGGAAAGCCCTCTTGGGCATGTTGAAGTATTATGTGTGACATATATATTTGTAATTGACAAATTTTGGTGTCAAAACTAGAATGATCGAGTTGTAATATTTTGTTTAATTCTTTTTAATTGATGATGGAGTTGAAAAACAAGTGAATGGACATTATTGATCAAGTAAGAGCGTCATATACTCAAGGTAAGTGAGTGAAGATACTTTGCACTTTGTATTTTGAAGTCCAAATTTGAAAATTGGGTTTTAAACTTCAAATTATTAGAGTTTTCAAATTTGGACCGGTCCAGTTGAAGCCCAGATTGATGCTCCAAACCAATCCAAGCATGCTTGGTTTCTCAAAGGCCATTTTTTACACAGTGGACAGGTTCACTTGAGCCCATACTGATCCAACTAAGATAAAGTAATCCGGATTGGTCCATATGAGACCCGAACCGGTCCAACTTTACTAAGATAGCTTTTTCAATAAGGAAAGTCCTGTTTTGACTCAAAATTGATTTCTAAAATCCTTAAAACATTGGAAAATGTTTTAAAAGGGGTTTTAACTTGTTTTCCAAGTAGAATTACAATTTATCATCTATAAATACTCTCTTATGTTTTCTCTTCAAATATGATTTCAAAAAATATTATTTTTAAAGAGAGAAAACTTTTGAGAAGTATTAGGGAAGAAAATTCTTCATTAATTTTCTATTTATCTTTCTTTGAGAGCACACACATATTCATTGAGTGATTTAGGATGGGGCTTTCTACTTAATATTATTAGAGTTATTATATTTAATAAGAGTAGAATAGTCTTTTACTTTATTTTGTTTGTAAGATTATATTTTTTTTTATTAGGTTTTCATATTTGTAACTTTGCATTCAGATTGTAATAAAAACCTTAGCCCCCCCCCTTTTTATCTCTTCTTCTCTCTCTTTGCAATTCTCGATCACAGATTAATCGTTCAAAGAACGCTTCAGAGATTTCTTATTGATCAAGTCACTGGTTTATTTGTTTTCTTCTCAACTGTTCGTTGGTGAGGAAGGAGAAGTTGATTACACTACGAAGGGGACAAAATATTTGCAGAGTGTTTGTGTTCTTTCAGTTGTCATTCTGCAAGGATTGTGACGTTAGCCTATAGTCTACAGCAATTGGACGAGGAAGTCGCAAGAGTAGGCTTAAAGTATTCAACATCAAATTTTTGGTAGAGTAGAGTGAGTGTGATTCTGGGACATAGTTTGTTGTACTTTGCTTAGACGATAGTGGATTTGGTTCTCTGGGCTATAGCTTCACCCGTGATTTATTTTTCGTTCTGGGTTTTCCACGTATATTAGGTATTAGTTCTACACTTTAATTTATTTACTTGCTTTGTATAGTTAATTAATTTTTAATTGGATTAAAATTGGATTAATCTGGAAAAAATTAAGCAAACGAGCAACTAAACCTATTCACCCCATCTAGGTTTTAATCAAGCTTTCGCAACTATTTTCGCACTGCTCTACTCACATTATGGGAACTAAAAATATTATTAATGGACATCATTAGAGGATAAAGAATGGAGAGAATGTGAGCATATGGGATGATAATTGCTTGATTTTTGATGGGTTGTTTAAGGTGATTACTCCTAGGACAATAAATCAGGTGGTTAAGCGTATATCGGACCTCATAATTCCTTCCTTAAATATTTGGAATCATTAGTTTATCAAACTTTATTCGTCATAACCAACAGTGCATTTTGAAAAGAGCAATGCTACATATCCCGAATAAATATCCCGAAGTATATCTCGAATCTATGTGGCATGTCATATAGCCCATTATTTTAGGAGATAAAATTAAATGGTGAGTTAGTATCGTACGGTGGGATTCCTCCCATGCACGGAGTCTCGGTGGTATACATGTTGATGTCTATTTTTAGATAAATATCATATCACCTGCCACATAGATTCGAGATATACTTCAGAATATTTATTTGATACATGTAGCATTTTCCTTTTGAAATTCCCATTCGCAGGTGTTGGGGGAAGGGGAGGACAGTCGTATTTGGGGTCTTTCATCAGATGAAAGTTTCTCTATGAAATCAACATATCACCTTGTCTGGTCTGTTATTCAGATGGAAGGAGATTCGAGGGCGGGGTTTTCGCGAGATGGTGACATGTGTCTATGGGAAGGGATATGAAAAATGGTGGTTAAAAATAACATTATATTATTTATTTGGAAGACTCATCACAGTCCACTTCCTGTTGCTTGTTTTGTACAATCTAAGGGTATAAGAACAAAGGTGATTTGTCGGCGTTGTGGTGAGGAAGCAGAGACGATCAAACACCTTTTACTTAGATGTCTATTTATGAGACCATATTGAAAATGGGAAATGCTAAACTTCACGATTTTATTTCATGAATTTTAACTTGAATCTATGTGACTGGTGATAATATCATCGAAACTCCATGTATGGTGAGAATCCCACCAATACTAACTCAGCATTTAATTTTATCTCCTAAAATAATAAAAAATAATAATGAAAAATAGAGATTTATTGTTGGTGGAATTCCTATAAATATAGAATTGTTACCTGCTACATCATTCATAAAATAAAATCATGAAATAATTTCATGACGCGTAGCATTGCTCATTGAAAATATGCTCTTCGAGTGGATGTTAAAAAAGACTGTTGGCCATCTTGGCCGGAATGATAGCAAGCTAAAGTGAGGGATTAGCATTGTGTATCTATGGGTTCTCATATAGTGGCGTTGGTAGCCATCCTATGTTTCATTATATAGAAGGTGTGCAACGGGCTGCTATTTTTGTCCAAACGGGATGATAAATTTTTTGTGCTGAGTCGAGCCGAGGGTTTATGTATAGAAATTTTGGATACTTTTTCAAAGAAATCTGTCAAATTCCTCTCTGCTTGGTTAGACTCCACTGTTGTTGGGAAGCATCAAAATTAATATGGATGCTACTTATACACTACCGGAGTTGCTACTAGAACAACACGGGCAGCTCGACATAATTTGAGGCATTTGGCAAAAAATATAACAGTGGCCCTTTAACGTGTAATATATTAGTACCAAATATTAGTTAATAATGTTTATATAAAAATTATTCTTATTTATTAATAAATCTCAATTTTTTAACAAGATTTTTCTGGTGCATAAACATTTATGGAAATATAATATGATTTTTGAATAAGATCTTCATTTTGTTTTACTTGGTTCATTTTTTTTTTCATGTTATTCGTAAATAATTTTCTTATAACACATTTGATTATCATTATGAATGTAAGTCGAAAATATATTTTTCTTTCATTATTGTATTATCTTATAATCTTTTAGATGATTTGGTTGTTCATTTGTTAATTTTTCACCTAAATTTCTTGTTGTTTTATTTTTAATTATAACAAAATATTGTTGTAACAAGAGAAGATAAAACGTGAGGAATAGGAAAAAAAAGTTAATAGGAGAAGATGGAAAGTTTTAGAATTCCTAATTTTTTACAATTATTCTTTAAGTTTATTCAACAATTCATAAAAAATGTGAGATGAGGAGTGAGTGAGAAAAAAAAGAAGAAGATTTTGAGATAATGATAGAAATTAGAAGTTTTAGATGAATTAAATTATTTGGCTTATTATTAAATTTTTACCATTGGTTGAGGACTACCACTAAGGAAACAAAAATGTTAGGAAGTCTAATAATATTAGAAAATAAAAATTTTAGAAACTTTAATTAAGGAAATATAATAATTTGGAAGCCTTTTATTTGTTAGGGCCTTAGGGACCGCCTAAGTCGCCTATGAGTTCAATTGGCCAGTGGAGCAGCCACAATCCAATGGTTAGAGGTTATGTCTGCTAATAATGTTGAAGCTCTTACTCTATGTGACACAATTTTGTGGACTGTTCGTAACGGCTATTTTGAAGCCAAGGCTGAAATTGATGCTTAGTGTCTAGTATCGGGTAAGGGAGTTGATAGTGTTGTGGCAGTAGTTAAGCAGGATATACACGCTTTGCTCCATCAATTTAATGATTTAATGTTGTGTTGGATTAGTCAAAAGTGTAATTATGTTGCTCATGAATTCGCATCCATAGCTATGTAGAATGGTGTTGAGTTTGAGTTTGGCATGAACATTCCCCAATGGATTAGGAATATCATAACCCTTGATGTTACTTTGGTTTCCTTGAATTGAATAAAATTATCTTGTTTGGTGGAAAAAAAAAACACTAATGTGTGTGTATATGTAGATAGACAGACGGATAGATATAATTATTCTATATTTGATAAGAAATAGAAATGGGCACCAAATCTAACTTTCAAAAATGAAGCTAAGAAGAGCCATCTTGTAAAAGAGCCGACAACATTACCAAGGGATTACTCTTGTTGACATTAAAAAATTAAATAATGGACCCAAAATATAATTTGGGCTTATTTTTAGTTTAGTCCACTTTGGAATATGGCTCAATAAGTTAGATAATTCAAAGTATAGACCTACCACAAATAAATGGGTCATGGACTAATCCAAATTGTCTAAGAAGTCCAAAAGATAATTATCAAGGGTACAAGAAGTTACTAGTTTACCCCTCCAAGAAGTCTATAAATAGAGGTAGAGGGTGAAAGGAAGGGGAGAGCCAGAAGACTCTCAGAGAAAGCTGAAACTTTATAGGATTCTTCACTCTAAATCCAAAGCTCCGAAACATCTAAACCCTGAAGGGGAAGAACAATAAACACATCATCCACATGCCATTTTTCACCAGAGTTTCAATCCAATTTAAGATCAAGCTCTAGCAGCTCTTGACTCCGAATCATCAAGGAGATCGAATCAGAGAAATTTATCTTTATTTTGTAAAGATCTATAGAGATTTGTAACCTATATTTCTTGAAATTAATATATTTGATATATTTGTTCATGTGTTTTGATCTTATTCTCAGACTTGAAATTTATGTGTGCAAATTTCTGGCACACCCAGTGGGACAATCTCTGCCTCTCATCTATGTCTTCTACATCATAGATCCAAAACTCCGTTCATCAGCATTTATGGCTCCTCCCAAGGTTCCGACTATAAACAAGAACAACTCAAAAGACTCCGCTATTATATTGGCCAACATCAAAGCTGCCTTAAGCAGTGGCAAGAACACTAGAAACCCCAGCACCTTAGCAGGTCCTATGGTGTGTAGCGAGACCAAAGCAATTTTTTCTCTCAAAAATCAACAAGATTTGGTGAAAAACCAATGGATGTGAAAATTCAACATGTTAACACCATTGATCCTTAGGGGGAAAAGAACTCTGATGTTGTTTCATAAAATTTGGCGCGACCACATTCACCCTACTCCGTCTTTGATGCCAACTCTAGAATTGGTTCACTCTCAAAGTCGTTACTTGAGGTTTCAGAACAATCGGTCACTTTAAAGAATGTTGGCTCTCAAGGTCTTTCTTATTCGAATGTTGTCGCATCTATAATGATAGAAACAACCTCGGTGGATGATCAATTGGAAGTGATGGCACGCGTAATCGAAAACCTCACAAAAACTGTTGAAGAGAAAGACTTGCAGATCACCGTGTGTCGGCTCCTTGAAATACTGCAACCCGTATAACCAGCCCAATCCCTGTGGACTCTGAATTGGGCCAGCGCAACACAAGCCCAAACACTATGCCATCAAGTCCAGTCCAAACACGCCAATCTAAGAGGACATAAGCCCTCAGCAAATAAGATGAAATCAACCCCGACATGCCCATGTTCACCACTTGCTAGATAATCATTATCACAGCCCACCTCATGCTTCAAAGGATAGTTATCCACTCCACCCATATAAGATCTAAAAAAGCCCAACAGACATAATGATGAAGAGGGATATGGCCTCTGAAAGATCAAAGAGGACAAGACAAGAGCAAGGGAGGACTATAAAAAGGGAGAGAGGGATAGAGAGAAAGGGGTTGTTGTTGGATTTTTTTTATTCTCTAGTGAAAAGAAAGAATATTTCAAAAGATTTTATTTGTCCAATTTCAGTCAAAGTTCAATATACGTCCAGCCATTTATACAGTAACTTGAGTGATGTGTTTAGAAATTTCCCAAACAATTTTGAGCATCTACACTTTGGAGTCGTTTATGGGGAACGAGGTAAAAAGGAATCGTGAGTGTATTGCCTCTAGTCCCCTTAGTTATTGATGGTAGGGTTTACCTGAGTAGCTATGTACACTAAAAGTCCTACTCACCCTCATGGGGGCGAACCCGATTGTCCGAGCATAGATACGTTGTTGCACCAAGTGGACATATTGCAACGTGAGAACACTGAGCTCCACAACAGAATATCGGGACATTGGTCGATCACTCTGACCACGCCAGTAGCTGAAATGAGGGAGATTCCCACCACCATTGAGAGCAAGCACACCCTGGCCTTGCCGCGGCTGACCCAGTTCCTATCAAGCGAGCCACATGAAAGGATCCGAACCCGATAGATCAAGCTTTGTGATGCTTAGCCGCACGTAAGATGTTACAGGAGCAAATCTAGAAAGAATTTGAGGTCATCTGGCGGGACTTTCAGTCTGACACTCCGTCGAATCTTGTAGATGAGGCAATACAAGGAGTGTTGCAATCCCCCTTTGCCAGCCACATCTTGAAGGTGGAAGTGCTTGCAAAATTCAAAATGCCTATGTTGGCCAGCTTTAATGGTCGAATAGACCTGATCGAACACATTTATCATGTGCAGCAACGAATGACCCTTAATGCTCACGACGATGACCTTATGTGCCACGTCTTTTCGACCACCCTTAACTGTCCCGCTCTGTTGTGGTTTAAGCAACGGCCTTCCGAATCCATTGATAACTTCTAGGCCTTTTGTGAGCAATTTATCTCACAATATGCAAGGAACCGGAGATAGAAAAAAATCGTTTTTTCTCTGTTCACCCTCAAACAGACCAATAGTAAGTCACTGAAGGTATTCCTTGCACGCTTCAACATTGAAATATTCTATTGATGGGTGCGACCAAGGTACGATGGTAAAGGCCTTTAGGATGGCGATGACCAGCGACACAGAATTCTACCGAGCACTTTTACGGAAACCCCTCGGAGATATGAACACGCTGAACCGTAAAGCACAGGGGTACATAGTGGTTGAGGATGATGAGGTGAGAATAACCTAACCTTCCACCCTTATCACTGTTGCCCCTCCCATGAATAGGGTACTCGGGTGACCCCGGTCGACAGTCCCGAGCAATCGACCCCTTGAGAAAAGACCAAGGCTCGAAAGAAAGGAAACACATCTAAAGGTAACGTTAGGTCAACTATTCCAGAAGACTGTAAATAGGGGGATCTTTTGATATCCACCCCCTTTTACTGCTCCAATTAAAGCTAGGGACTGAACTAAACACTATAATTTTCACAAAGATATGGGTCACAACACCAACGACTGTCAAAACTTGTGCAATCAGGTGGAACTCCTTCTGTCCCAAGGGGAGTTGGCCGAGTACGTACTGCTCGACCTAGTGACTCGATCGAACCCATCCTAATTGAACTATAAAGCCATCGAGGTCGGAGTACCCCCGAAGGTGATTGATACCATCCATGGGCATGAGCAACAAAGGAATCCCGATAACCATATTACCAAGGACCGCTGCCGTATGAAGACCCAAAGGACCATGGTAGTGAGCATCGCACGAGATGAATGCCTTGTGGCAGATATCACATTCCACAGATTGGACATGCAAAGTGTCCAGTCCCAGCATGAAGACACATTGGTACTCTCTTTACCCATATCAAACTACGTCGTCGGATTCATCCTGGTCGATATGGGATCGAGCATAAACATCATGACATGTGACACTTTAGAGTGGTAAGGTTTCACTGTGGGCCACATTCGACAGACGCACAACCACCTTATTGGGTTTGATGGAACTCGAGTGACGTCTGTTGGCAGGATTTATCGGCATTGAATGTTACACATTCTAGCCTGTTAATTTGCATATTTTATTCTCTTAGTGATAGATTATTTTGTGATTTTACTTCATTTTAGTGTTTTCTGTATTTTCAGGGCCTTAAAGATTATTTCAATTAAAACAATGATTTTGAGCTTTCAAAGATGACATGCAAGAGGGTTAGATGAAGCCTACATCAAATGGATCTATTTAATTCTTTATTCCAACTCAAATCAGTCCAAGGAAGAGGTCCAAGAGAATTACAACTGCTTATGAAGGTTACGGGCCTGAAGCCCCCAATTCTGCGCTTAATACAGTTTTAATCCCGTTTTAAAAAATGGACCAGAAGTGTTATTTTCAAGCCTCAAATCAACTTAATTTTCATTGTAATTGAACAAAATTCAATTTTGCACATTTTTGTATTTCACGAAATTCTGTGAATCGGACTTCTAGTGGGTCAAAAGTTGGGCCGAACCTCAACAAAAAAAACCCACCTCCTTAGTGCTGCAGGAAAACCTAATTAGTTCCTAATTGGATTAGAACTTTGGTATATTCTCTTAGTGCATAAAGTGGCAAATTAAAGGCTATTCTTAGAGAGCTTGGAGAGCCTTTGGACAGAATTGAAGACATACTTTGCAGAGCTTTGAAGTGGAGAACCATTGGAGAACGAAGTCTTACACATAATTCATGAAGATGATGCCTTCTTCCTCAACCGTTGAAGCTTCTTCTTCTACCATAAGCAGCTAGTTCATCCACTAGGGTTTTGATGTAGCCTTAACTAAGCATCAATGCTTTTATTATTTTGATTATTGGGGACCTTTATATACACGCATAGATTGTGTAATTTAGAGGATTCTTATTATTAAATTGAGTTATAAAAGTCTTATAAATTCAGTTTCAATGAGTTCCTATCTTGCCTTAGATATTTAGTTGTTATTGAACTCAATCTCTCTTATTTTCTGTGATCATGAGAGTGATTATTACACAATCGTAATCACTGAATATATCATTATACGTTTTGATGGAGTATGCCTAGAGAAGATGGACCATACTGCACCCTAGAGTAGAGTAGTTAAGTAGATGGCCTATGCCAATCAAAGATAGTCCAGTGCATGATAGTCGACACACAGGCGGAGTGACCCATCCTTTTTCTTGACAAACAGAATAGGTGCCCCCAAGGTGATATACTAGGCCAAATAAACCCACGATCTTGCAAATCTTGGATCTGACTCTTCAATTCCCTCAACTCCACTGGTGCCATCCTATAGGGTGCCCTTGAGATAGGTGATGTGCCAGAAATAAGATCAACACAAAAATCTACTACCCTCCTTTGAGGCAAACTCGAAATATCTTGGAACACATCAACATACTCTAAAATAATAGGAATTCATTCCATAGTCATATGCTGCGCACTCACCTCAACATGGCCAAGAAACCCCATGGCCATAATACCCTCAAACTCTTCACACCTAAACTGATAGGGTAACTGTCCCGGAAGTGAGACGATAATTATTTTCTCATGGCAGTTCAACTAGGCATGATATCTCACCAACCAATCCATACCCAATATGGCATCAAACTCTCTCATCTACAGTACAATCAAATCAACAGGAAGTTCCAACTCCCCAATCCTAATAGGGCATGCTCGACACACCTTATCAAGTGTTGTTATGCTTCCAAGTGGAGTTGTAATAGGTAAGACATCACTCATAAGTTCAGGTTCTAATTCAAGTGTGTTCACAAATGACAAGGCAATGAAAGAATATGAAGAACTTGAATCAAACAATACTTTAGCTATACTGCCATAAATAGTAAGTGTACCTTCCACAGTGGGTGGCGTAGCATCTTGCCTAGCCTCTGGAACAACAGCATAAACTCTCGCGCCTCCATATTGTTGTGGTGCATGAAACCTCTGCTGGCCCTCTCTGCGTGGTTTTGTACAATAACAAGCCATGCGTCCCTTCTCTTGGCAATTGTAGCAATGCCCAAGAAACTGGCATCGTTGTGTATTCTGAGGTGTAGCTGGCACTAAAGTTGTGAACTGTTCACCTCCACTAACTCTCTGCCGTTTCCCTGCTCGCCAATCCTGCCTACTTCTCTGCCATGTCTGACTTTGTCTGTCTCTCTGAGGTTGCTGCTACTGCTATCCTCTCTGATTCGGCTGAGAATTTGAAATAATCCTCCCCTTGCCTTTCTGTTCTGCCTTCTGCTCCCTCTGTCTCTAATACTCCATGTTATACTCCTTATGCCTCATCGCACATTGTACAACATTCAAGTATCTCGTCAATCCCTGACCGATAACCATCCTTTTGATGTTAGGAGCTAAACCCCGCACAAATTTTGAAATCTTATCCTCCTCATTTGCTATCATATAGGGAGCAAATCGTGAGAGTTCGGTGAACTTGGCCTCGTACTGGATAACAGTCATTCTTATTATTTGGCATTTGAGTGTTTCAAAAGATAAGGAGTATTTCTCGTCGAAATATGATGCCTTTGA
The DNA here is from genome assembly GCA_026545225.1 of Cornus controversa. Taxonomy (NCBI): domain Eukaryota; kingdom Viridiplantae; phylum Streptophyta; class Magnoliopsida; order Cornales; family Cornaceae; genus Cornus; species Cornus controversa. The sequence continues at coordinate 45,627,677 of CM048845.1, forward strand.
ATCCAATTTTGATTGTTAAGGTATTTGATGTTTGGAGAATTGATCTTATAGGACCATTTCTTAACTTTTTTGGTAACTTGTTTATTCTTGTCATGGTCGATTATATGTCTAAATGGGTAGAAGTCATTGCATGTAAGACTAATGATCACAAGTTGGTGGTTAAGTTTTTGAAAGATAATGTCTTTAATTTCGCGTTTTGGTACACCACGCGCTATCATTAGTGATGGTGGAAAACATCTTTTGCAATAGAATTTTCAAAGCATTAATGAAAAAATATTGTGTAAACTATAAAATTGCACTCACTTATCATCTCCAAACTTGCATTCAGGTAGAAATGTCCAATAGGGAGATTGATTATATTTTAGAAAAATGATTAAGTCAAATAGGAAAGATTGGTATTTAAGACTAAGTGATGCATTGTGGGCATATAGTACTGCATTTAAGAATTACATTGGAATATCTCCTTACTGAATGGTGTATGGCAAGACTTGTCATCTTCCTATTGAGCTAGAATATAGAGCTTTTTGGACTATTAAGTAACTCAACTTCAACCTTGATAAGGTAAGAGCCCACAGGAAGTTTCAATTGAATGAATTAGAAGAAAATATGAATGATACATACCAAAGTGTGAAAACATATAAGGATTGTATAAAGGTAAGTTGTGACAAAACTATTTTTATGAAATCTTTTACACCTAATCAAAAAGTCCTCTATAATTCTCGATTGCATTTATTCTCAGGTAAGCTGAGATCTCGGTGGTCTGGTCTATTCATTGTTCGTATTATTTATCCTTATGGGGCTGCTGTTGAGATTAAAAATTAAAAAAATAATGAGATGTTTAAGGTGAATAGTCAGCCTTTGAAATCATTTTTTGGAGTTACAGTCCCCAGAAGGAAAGGAAATCTTTCTAGAAGATCCTGTTTATCAATATTGACCTATTTGGTCATTTATGTACATAATTAGTTTTAGGATTTCTAATTCTCAAGTCTTTTTACTTTTAGTTTCTGTTAGTCTTTTTTTTTTTTTTTCATGCATAGTATTAAAACTTTTCATGTGATTTTTAATGATTCATTTTTGTTTAAGGATAAGTTAAAAAAGTCAACCCATCATGATTAAGGTGATAATTTTTCAATCTTATCTCTTTGCGCTTCATTGTGATTTTGTCCAACATCGAGGACAATGTTGAGTTTAGGTTTGGGAGTGTGGTTTCAAAATTTTAAAAATTTCAGAAAGGTATGGAGTTTAAAACTTTTTGGAATTTTTTTTTGGAATGAAGGTAATTTTTTACATTATGAATTGATTTTTTGATATTCAATGTGTAGAATTTTGAAAACCGAATCTTGATTTTGAGCTTTAGTGTATTTATAAGCTTATAAAGATTAAAATTTTATCCTATCTTTTGGTTAAATTAATTTAATGAATTTCTAAAACTCAGAAAAAAATAATTCACTATAGCCCTATGAGATGATTTGAAATTGATGGGTGACTGTATGTTAGAGATCGGGTGAATAAAAGTGGATATTTAACCTAGTGAGCTATCGTACCATTATTTTTGATTTAAGGGTTATAAGCTAATTTTGATTTTTCTTGAGTCTACATAATTTCACTAATTAGTTTCATTTTTTCTTTCTTTTAGTCAAATATTGAGAATTCATCATTTTATGTCATACTTGAATATTTTGAGCTCATGTATATTGAAGAACTATATCAATCATTGAGAAACGAATTGAAGTATTTTTGTAATAAAATATATTTTTTTTGTTGAATAATGAATGTATATTAATATATTATATTATTATTTTATAGCTGTATCCTCGCCATATCCATATCTTGATTTTTAAAAAAAATTGGTATTGTCGTGTCATTGTTGTGTTGTACCCGTGTTCCGTGTCGTATATGTGTTGAATGGTTAAGTAAGTGTATATGTAATGTAAATATGTAAATGGTGGGCCCAAAGGCCAAGACCGGGCCCAAACAGAGCATTGAACTCCATACGACATACCGCATTGGCCCAACTTAAATAAAAGCAGTGCAGACCAACAAGAGAAATCCCCAACTGAGTTAGGCCCAATCAACAATTAAATAACCGGATACTAAGCTGACCGTTAGGGATGGATATTTCAAATTACTGATTAAGAAAAGATATTTAGAGTTAGGTATATATATATATATATATATATATATATATTTCCTAAGCAGGTATAGAATATTTGAAATATATATTGGAAAAAAATTGTGGTTGTTAACCGACGAAGACGCCCTCACATGACGCCTGCCACCACCACAAGAGTTGACGGGGCACGCCAAGTGGTTGCTAAATAATTTTGTTAATCTCTCATAGACTTTTAAACAGTTGAAATTTTGCTAGCTGTTATGAACACGTACGTTAGTTGGGTTAATATATATATATATATATATATATATATATATATATATATATATATATATATGATGGTGAAGAAAATTCTGGCAGACTTTAGTTGTAAGGTACCGGAGATTGTGGTAATGGCTACAATTGTTTTGTTTGAGGGCGCGTGCGCAATTTGAATTCTTTCATTATTCTTAATTTCCCATTTAATTTGATACCCAACTATATATATACCGATCGACGGCGAGAAAAGCATAGAATATACAATAAAGAGCTTGTGTACACGGTCTCATGTTTAGTATTCTCTATTGTTGTAATACTTTTATGTAGTCTTCCATAATTAATAGTAGAATTCGTGGACGTAGGCTACTGCAGGTGATCTTGTTTCAGCTATCTAGCTTCAGGTAAGAACGGTTTTCTTCTACAAATGGGCTGATCTAAACCTTTGGGCTTTTATTCCTTTGTTGGGTTTGGGCCGACATCTAGTGCCTTCTGGGCCCTCTGAACTCCAGGGAATGCCTGGTGCCTCATTGGACTGGCAGTGGGGCAGGTTTGAGCCCATAGAATTAAGCTAGGCTATATATAATGTGAATAGGAACAATAACTTTCTCTTTGTGTGGGCTTGGGCTTTTAGGACAAGGTAGCCCACATGTCCTTAATAGCCCATATGCTCAACTTCCTCTTCTTCTATTTTTTTTTTTTTTAATCTTAAGCTACGAGGGGTTTATGGTTTTCTTTACCAAGGAGATCTACTGTGGTTTAGGATTTCTACCTCCTCTGTACCAATGGATTCTCTTTGTTTTGGTGATTTCGTTACTGTGCTTCACAATGATTCTGACAGCACAGTACATATCAAATCTGAATATTCCTTAAAAGAATCAAAAGAAGAGGATACGATTACTTTAAACCCTAGATCTCGTATAGAAGTTCGCGCTAAGAAATATCATAACGCATGTATCAACTCCGGCCAGACTGTAGTCGTAAAGATTTTCAGCAATAACGATTACCAAAGGCCTCTAAATCCATATGATTTCATCGAAAATGTTGAAATTGTTTTCACATCATATCCAAATGGAAATATGCGTATTCGTGGAAAGCGAGCAAAACTATTCGACTTCATACGCAGGCGAAAGTACCCTATATATATATATATATATATATCCTTATATTCATCAACATATGTGTGACTATGTGCTGCTTTTATATGTATTCATCTACTATATGATAACTGTTCTTTGATATATTTTCTTTTGTTCTGGTTGCATCACAAGGGGGATGGGCTTCCTACAATCCAGGAAATATGCACGTGAGCCAGTGGATTTATGACGCAAGGTTTAATCACCCACCCAATATCTATCTATGAGTTCTATGTTAATGATTAATTGGATATAGTACAGCTCTTTGATTTTCTATGTACGCTAGCTTCATTCAAGTGATCTAAAGGTCTCAAAGACCATCTTGAATGCCATTTCGTTACATTTTTACATCTTATATATTCAGATGCTTACCTGGGGAAAGCAATTTCACTAAAAAAAACTTTTTTCCTGAGCCAATCTTTTCAGTAATAGAAGAAATAAAATGAAATTGCTTCACAGTTGTCTTAAAGACTGTACCAATTTAAGTATGTGATTTGAGATGAGATGTGTATATTATAGCTGTGCCACGTTTTCTTAATCTAGTCTCAAGTTTCTTGCTTTGTTTGTGACTCCGTGTTTACCCTTGTTTGCTCTGCATGCTTTATTGTGGCCATCTTTTTGTAAGGCCCTGGGTGTACCCCTTGTGTAGTGGTATAGTTTCTCTATCGATTTATCACACTTTATTTGAATTATTGGTATATATATACACACATACACACACACGGAGGAATTTCAATATTTGGTGATTTGGGACTTTTTGAATCTAAAGTTTGGAATTGAGGTAAGGATGTTTAACTTTCTTATTCTTAACTCTACAAGTATTGTATGTGATTTAATTGTTAAAAAAATCATATTTCATGTGTGAGAACAAATTGGACAGCAATCTGCCACTGTAAAAATATTTTAGTTTTTAGAGGGTATAGTGATCCAAATGCTATGAAATTTTACAAGGATATAAATCTATATCTTAGCTTTATTTTGATGTATCATATGCCTCATTTAGATAATAATTGAATGAATTATTAAATATTTCTTACGACTGCATAGAATCTGTCACATTTGGATTATTTTGGTAATAACTCAACTTAGAAGTGGGATTTTGAGTTGATTTAAATTAGATTTTAAAATAGACTTATTGTAGAATGAATCTGGAGAATTTCAAAATAAAAGGTTTAGCATTTGATTTATGGTGAATTTGTGAAGTTGTGAGTAGTATTTTGTAAAAAAATTGTTCAAAGAGAATTTTAGTTATGGTTTTGATTAAAACTAAACTTGTGGGTTGACATACCTTCTATTTTGAGTTGTTGAGATGATAGTAGAGTAAGTTAGTTTTCACATGACTTTATATTCATGTGATTTGTATTATTATGCTATTTTTGGTGAATGTTTAAAGAAAGTATGTGTCTACTGAAAATTTTGTTTTGTTGGGTAGATAAATTCAGTTTTTACGGACTTAGTTATCGATTGTGGTATCTTTCACAATTGGAGGTTTTGGTGCTCCCCTTGTGTAGTGGTTTAGTTTCTCTATCTATGTATTACACAATACTCTATGTATCACACAATACTTGAATTATTGGAATATATATACACACACGCGCTTGCTTCCAAACTCTTTCGATATCACACATTTGGCAAGATTCCAATTTAAATTTAAGTAAATATATAGTGTTTGTTGTAAAGACCTGATTTATTTTTGACCGATTTTTTTTCTTTATTATTTAATTTTTAAATAGGGATTTTATATGATATGACGAGTGTTTTAATAATGAAATACATGTGTGAAAATTTGTTTTAAGAGAGTTAGTAGTAATAAGGACCAAAATAAAAGAAAGAGAGGGACTTAGTTTCAAAGATGATAAATATAAAAGGACTTATATCATTTATTTCACCAAAAAAATTATATTTTCTCTCATCTCTCTCTCTACAACATCATCTTAACTTCTCTCTAGAATTTAGATGGCTTAGAGTGTGAGTTGAAGATTGTTTCAAGAGGAAATATTGTTCCTCTCATCATTTTTTTTTGATTTGATCGGATCAAAGTTCAATTTTGTGAAGTTTGAATAAATGAGCAAAATTAGGGTTTGAATTTAGGGATAGCTCAAGAAGAAAGAGTTGTTTTCCTTGCTATGATTAACGTTTCTACAATTCGATAATCAAATTCGGAGGAATTTGAATATTTGGTGATTTGATGTTTAACTTTCTTGTTCTTAACTATGTAAGAATTCTATGTGATTAAATTGTTAAAGAAATACTAAAAAAAATCATATTTCATGTTGAGGGCAAATTGGGCAGCAATCAGCCACTATAAAAATATTTTAGTTTTTAGAGGGTATAGTTATCCAAATGCTATGAAAATTTAAAAGGATATAAATCTGTGTTACTTTTATTTTAATGTATCATACGCATCATTTAGATAATAATTGAATGAATTATTAAATATTTCTCACAACTGCGTAGAATTTGTCACATTTGGATTATTTTAGTAATAACTCAACTTGTAAGTGGGATTTTGAGTTGATTCAAATAGATTTTAAAATAGACTAATTGTAGATTGAATCTGGAGAATTTCAAAGTAAAAGGTTAAGCATGTGATTTATGGTGAATTTGTGAAGTTGAGAGTAGTATTTTGTAAAAAAACTGTTCGAACAGAATTCTAGTTATGATTTTGATTAAAAATGAACTTGTGGGTTGACATACCTTCTATTTTGATTTGTTAAGATGATAGTAGATTAAGTTAGTTTTCACATGGCCTTAGATTCATGTGATTTGGATTAGTATGCTATTTTTGGTGAATGTTCAAAAAAGTATTTATCAATTGAAAATTTTGTTTTGTTGGGTAGAAAATTTGAGTTTCGACGGAGTTGGTTATCAATTGTGGTATTTTTCATAATTGGGGGTTTGGTGCTCCATTTGTGTTGTGGTACAGTTTCTCTACCTATTTATCATAATTGACTTGAATTATTAGAGTGTGATTTGAAGATTGCTTCAAGAGGAAATATTGTTCCCCTTATCATTTTTTTCGATTAGAACAATTCAAAGTTCAATTTTGTGAAGTTTGAAGAAACGAGCAAAACTAGGGTTTGGATTTAAGGATAGCTCGAGAAGAGAAAGTTTGTTTTTCTTGCTACGATTAACGAATCTACAGTTCGAAAATCAAATTCGGAGGAATTTGAATATTTGGTGATTTGGGACTTTTTGAATCTAGAGTTTGGAATTGAGGTAAGGATGTTTAACTCTTTTATTCTTAATTCTACAAGTTTTGTATGTGATTTAATTGTTAAAAAAATCATATTTCATGTTGAGAGCAAATTGGGCAGCAATCTGCCACTATAAAAATGTTTTAGTTTTTAGAAGGTATAGTGATCCAAATGTTATGAAATTTTACATAGATATAAATCTATGTCGTGGTTTTATTTGATGTATCATACGCCTCATTTAGATAATAATTGAATGAATTATTAAATATTTCTCACGATTGCGCAGAATCTTTCACATTTGGATTATTTAGCAATAACTCAACTTGTAAGTGAGATTTTGAGTTGATTCAAATTCGATTTTAAAATAGACTTATTGTAGATTGAATATGAAGAATTTCAGAGTAAAAGGTTAAGCGTGTGATTTATGGTGAATTTGTGAAGTTGAGAGTGATATTCTGTAAAAAAAACTATACTTGTGGGTTGACATACCTTCTATTTTGATTTGTTGAGATAATAGTAGATTAAGTTAGTTTTCACATGGCCTTAGATTCATGTGATTTGGATTAGTATGCTATTTTTGGTGAATGTTCAAAAAAGTATTTATCAATTGAAAATTTTGTTTTGTTGGGTAGAAAATTTGAGTTCCTACGAAGTTGGTTATCGATTGTGGTAATTTTCATAATTGGACGTTTTGGTGCTCCCCTTGTGTAGTGGTATAGTTTCTCTATCTATGTATCACACAATACTTGAATCATTGGAATATATATACACACACCTGCTTCCGAACTCTTTCGATATGACAGATTTGGCAGGATTTTAGTTTAAATTTAAGTAAATATATAGTGTTTGTTGTAAATACTTGATGGCTTAGAGTGTGATTTCAAGATTGCTTCAAGAGGAAATATTGTTCCCCTTATCATTTTTTTCGATTAGATCAATTCAAAGTTCAATTTTGTGAAATTTGAAGAAATGAGCAAAACTAGGGTTTGGATTTAAGGATAGCTCGAGAAGAAAAAGTTTGTTTTCCTTGCTACGATTAATGAATCTACAGTTCGAAAATCAAATTCGAAGGAATTTGAATATTTGGTGATTTGGGACTTTTTGAATCTAGGGTTTGCAATTGAGGTAAGGATGTTTAACTCTTTTATTCTTAACTCTACAAGTATTGTATGTGATTTAATTGTTAAAAAATCATATTTCATGTTGAGAGCAAATTGGGCAGCAATCTGCCACTATAAAAACGTTTTAGTTTTTAGAGGGTATAGTGATCCAAATGTTATGAAATTTTATAAGAATATAAATCTATGTCATAGTTTTATTTTGATGTATCATACGCCTCATTTAGATAATAATTGAATGAATTATTAAATATTTCTCACGATTGCGCAGAATCTTTTACATTTGGATTATTTTAGCAATAACTCAACTTGTAAGTGAGATTTTGAGTTGATTCAAATTCGATTTTAAAATAGACTTATTGTAGATTGAATTTGGAGAATTTCAGAGTAAAAGGTTAAGCGTGTGATTTATTGGTGAATTTGTGAAATTGAGAGTAGTATTCTGTAAAAAAAAACTGAACTTGTGGGTTGACATACCTTCTATTTTGATTTGTTGAGATGATAGTAGATTAAGTTAGTTTTCACATGGCCTTAGATTCATGTGATTTGGATTAGTATGCTATTTTTGGTGAATGTTCAAAAAAGTATTTATCAATTGAAAATTTTGTTTTGTTGGGTAGAAAATTTGAGTTCCTACGGAGTTGGTTATCGATTGTGGTAATTTTCATAATTGGACGTTTTGGTGCTCCCCTTGTGTAGTGGTATAGTTTCTCTATCTATGTATCACACAATACTTGAATCATTGGAATATATATACACACAGCTGCTTCCGAACTCTTTCGATATGACAGATTTGGCAGGATTCTAGTTTAAATTTAAGTAAATATATAGTGTTTGTTGTAAATACCTGATGGCTTAAAGTGTGATTTGAAGATTGCCTCAAGAGGAAATATTGTTCCCCTTATCATTTTTTTCGATTAGATCAATTCAAAGTTCAGTTTTGTGTAGTTTGAAGAAATGAGCAAAACTAGGGTTTGGATTTAAGGATAGCCCGAGAAGAGAAAGTTTGTTTTTCTTGCTACGATTAACGAATTTACAGTTCGAAAATCAAATTCGGAGGAATTTGAATATTTGGTGATTTGGGACTTTTTGAATCTAGGGTTTGGAATTGAGGTAAGGATGTTTAACTCTTTTATTCTTAATTCTACAAGTATTGTATGTGATTTAATTGTTAAAAATATCATATTTCATGTCGAGAGCAAATTGGGTAGCAATCTGCCACTATAAAAATATTTTAGTTTTTAGAGGGTATGGTGATCCAAATGTTATGAAATTTTATAAGAATATAAATCTATGTCATAGTTTTAATTTGATGTATCATACGCCTCATTTAGATAATAATTGAATGAATTATTAAATATTTCTCACGATTGCGCAGAATCTTTTACATTTGGATTATTTTAGCAATAACTCAACTTGTAAGTGAGATTTTGAGTTGATTCAAATTCGATTTTAAAATAGACTTATTGTAGATTGAATTTGGAGAATTTCAGAGTAAAAGGTTAAGCGTGTGATTTATTGGTGAATTTGTGAAATTGAGAGTAGTATTCTGTAAAAAAAAACTGAACTTGTGGGTTGACATACCTTCTATTTTGATTTGTTGAGATGATAGTAGATTAAGTTAGTTTTCACATGGCCTTAGATTCATGTGATTTGGATTAGTATGCTATTTTTGGTGAATGTTCAAAAAAGTATTTATCAATTGAAAATTTTGTTTTGTTGGGTAGAAAATTTGAGTTCTTACGAAGTTGGTTATCGATTGTGGTAATTTTCATAATTGGACGTTTTGGTGCTCCCCTTGTGTAGTGGTATAGTTTCTCTATCTATGTATCACACAATACTTGAATCATTGGAATATATATACACACACCTGCTTCCGAACTCTTTCGATATGACAGATTTGGCAGAATTTTAGTTTAAATTTAAGTAAATATATAGTGTTTGTTGTAAATACTTGATGGCTTAGAGTGTGATTTCAAGATTGCTTCAAGAGGAATTATTGTTCCCCTTATCATTTTTTTCGATTAGATCAATTCAAAGTTCAATTTTGTGAAATTTGAAGAAATGAGCAAAACTAGGGTTTGGATTTAAGGATTGCTCGAGAAGAAAAAGTTTGTTTTCCTTGCTACGATTAATGAATCTACAGTTCGAAAATCAAATTCGAAGGAATTTGAATATTTGGTGATTTGGGACTTTTTGAATCTAGGGTTTGCAATTGAGGTAAGGATGTTTAACTCTTTTATTCTTAACTCTACAAGTATTGTATGTGATTTAATTGTTAAAAAATCATATTTCATGTTGAGAGCAAATTGGGCAGCAATCTGCCACTATAAAAACGTTTTAGTTTTTAGAGGGTATAGTGATCCAAATGTTATGAAATTTTATAAGAATATAAATCTATGTCATAGTTTTATTTTGATGTATCATACGCCTCATTTAGATAATAATTGAATGAATTATTAAATATTTCTCACGATTGCGCAGAATCTTTTACATTTGGATTATTTTAGCAATAACTCAACTTGTAAGTGAGATTTTGAGTTGATTCAAATTCGATTTTAAAATAGACTTATTGTAGATTGAATTTGGAGAATTTCAGAGTAAAAGGTTAAGCGTGTGATTTATTGGTGAATTTGTGAAATTGAGAGTAGTATTCTGTAAAAAAAAACTGAACTTGTGGGTTGACATACCTTCTATTTTGATTTGTTGAGATGATAGTAGATTAAGTTAGTTTTCACATGGCCTTAGATTCATGTGATTTGGATTAGTATGCTATTTTTGGTGAATGTTCAAAAAAGTATTTATCAATTGAAAATTTTGTTTTGTTGGGTAGAAAATTTGAGTTCCTACGGAGTTGGTTATCGATTGTGGTAATTTTCATAATTGGACGTTTTGGTGCTCCCCTTGTGTAGTGGTATAGTTTCTCTATCTATGTATCACACAATACTTGAATCATTGGAATATATATACACACAGCTGCTTCCGAACTCTTTCGATATGACAGATTTGGCAGGATTCTAGTTTAAATTTAAGTAAATATATAGTGTTTGTTGTAAATACCTGATGGCTTAAAGTGTGATTTGAAGATTGCCTCAAGAGGAAATATTGTTCCCCTTATCATTTTTTTCGATTAGATCAATTCAAAGTTCAGTTTTGTGTAGTTTGAAGAAATGAGCAAAACTAGGGTTTGGATTTAAGGATAGCCCGAGAAGAGAAAGTTTGTTTTTCTTGCTACGATTAACGAATTTACAGTTCGAAAATCAAATTCGGAGGAATTTGAATATTTGGTGATTTGGGACTTTTTGAATCTAGGGTTTGGAATTGAGGTAAGGATGTTTAACTCTTTTATTCTTAATTCTACAAGTATTGTATGTGATTTAATTGTTAAAAATATCATATTTCATGTTGAGAGCAAATTGGGTAGCAATCTGCCACTATAAAAATATTTTAGTTTTTAGAGGGTATGGTGATCCAAATGTTATGAAATTTTATAAGAATATAAATCTATGTCATAGTTTTATTTTGATGTATCATACGCCTCATTTAGATAATAATTGAATGAATTATTAAATATTTCTCACGATTGCGCAGAATCTTTTACATTTGGATTATTTTAGCAATAACTCGACTTGTAAGTGAGATTTTGAGTTGATTCAAATTCGATTTTAAAATAGACTTATTGTAGATTGAATTTGGAGAATTTCAGAGTAAAAGGTTAAGCGTGTGATTTATGGTGAATTTGTGAAATTGAGAGTAGTATTCTGTAAAAAAAAACTGAACTTGTGGGTTGACATACCTTCTATTTTGATTTGTTGAGATGATAGTAGATTAAGTTAGTTTTCACATGGCCTTAGATTCATGTGATTTGGATTAGTATGCTATTTTTGGTGAATGTTCAAAAAAGTATTTATCAATTGAAAATTTTGTTTTGTTGGGTAGAAAATTTGAGTTCCTACGGAGTTGGTTATCGATTGTGGTAATTTTCATAATTGGACGTTTTGGTGCTCCCCTTGTGTAGTGGTATAGTTTCTCTATCTATGTATCACACAATACTTGAATCATTGGAATATATATACACACACCTGCTTCCGAACTCTTTCGATATGACAGATTTGGCAGGATTCTAGTTTAAATTTAAGTAAATATATAGTGTTTGTTGTAAATACCTGATGGCTTAAAGTGTGATTTGAAGATTGCCTCAAGAGGAAATATTGTTCCCCTTATCATTTTTTTCGATTAGATCAATTCAAAGTTCAGTTTTGTGTAGTTTGAAGAAATGAGCAAAACTAGGGTTTGGATTTAAGGATAGCCCGAGAAGAGAAAGTTTGTTTTTCTTGCTACGATTAACGAATTTACAGTTCGAAAATCAAATTCGGAGGAATTTGAATATTTGGTGATTTTGGACTTTTTGAATCTAGGGTTTGGAATTGAGGTAAGGATGTTTAACTCTTTTATTCTTAATTCTGCAAGTATTGTATGTGATTTAATTGTTAAAAATATCATATTTCATGTTGAGAGCAAATTGGGTAGCAATCTGCCACTATAAAAATATTTTAGTTTTTAGAGGGTATGGTGATCCAAATGTTATGAAATTTTATAAGAATATAAATCTATGTCATAGTTTTATTTTGATGTATCATACGCCTCATTTAGATAATAATTGAATGAATTATTAAATATTTCTCACGATTGCGCAGAATCTTTTACATTTGAATTATTTTAGCAATGCCTCAACTTGTAAGTGAGATTTTGAGTTGATTCAAATTCGATTTTAAAATAGACTTATTGTAGATTGAATTTGGAGAATTTCAGAGTAAAAGGTTAAGCGTGTGATTTATGGTGAATTTGTGAAATTGAGAGTAGTATTCTGTAAAAAAAAACTGAACTTGTGGGTTGACATACCTTCTATTTTGATTTGTTGAGATGATAGTAGATTAAGTTAGTTTTCACATGGCCTTAGATTCATGTGATTTGGATTAGTATGCTATTTTTGGTGAATGTTCAAAAAAGTATTTATCAATTGAAAATTTTGTTTTGTTGGGTAGAAAATTTGAGTTCCTACGGAGTTGGTTATCGATTGTGGTAATTTTCATAATTGGACGTTTTGGTGCTCCCCTTGTGTAGTGGTATAGTTTCTCTATCTATGTATCACACAATACTTGAATCATTGGAATATATATACACACACCTGCTTCCGAACTCTTTCGATATGACAGATTTGGCAGGATTCTAGTTTAAATTTAAGTAAATATATAGTGTTTGTTGTAAATACCTGATGGCTTAAAGTGTGATTTGAAGATTGCCTCAAGAGGAAATATTGTTCCCCTTATCATTTTTTTCGATTAGATCAATTCAAAGTTCAGTTTTGTGTAGTTTGAAGAAATGAGCAAAACTAGGGTTTGGATTTAAGGATAGCCCGAGAAGAGAAAGTTTGTTTTTCTTGCTACGATTAACGAATTTACAGTTCGAAAATCAAATTCGGAGGAATTTGAATATTTGGTGATTTGGGACTTTTTGAATCTAGGGTTTGGAATTGAGGTAAGGATGTTTAAATCTTTTATTCTTAATTCTACAAGTATTGTATGTGATTTAATTGTTAAAAATATCATATTTCATGTCGAGAGCAAATTGGGTAGCAATCTGCCACTATAAAAATATTTTAGTTTTTAGAGGGTATGGTGATCCAAATGTTATGAAATTTTATAAGAATATAAATCTATGTCATAGTTTTATTTTGATGTATCATACGCCTCATTTAGATAATAATTGAATGAATTATTAAATATTTCTCACGATTGCGCAGAATCTTTTACATTTGGATTATTTTAGCAATAACTCAACTTGTAAGTGAGATTTTGAGTTGATTCAAATTCGATTTTAAAATAGACTTATTGTAGATTGAATTTGGAGAATTTCAGAGTAAAAGGTTAAGCGTGTGATTTATTGGTGAATTTGTGAAATTGAGAGTAGTATTCTGTAAAAAAAAACTGAACTTGTGGGTTGACATACCTTCTATTTTGATTTGTTGAGATGATAGTAGATTAAGTTAGTTTTCACATGGCCTTAGATTCATGTGATTTGGATTAGTATGCTATTTTTGGTGAATGTTCAAAAAAGTATTTATCAATTGAAAATTTTGTTTTGTTGGGTAGAAAATTTGAGTTCCTACGGAGTTGGTTATCGATTGTGGTAATTTTCATAATTGGACGTTTTGGTGCTCCCCTTGTGTAGTGGTATAGTTTCTCTATCTATGTATCACACAATACTTGAATCATTGGAATATATATACACACAGCTGCTTCCGAACTCTTTCGATATGACAGATTTGGCAGGATTCTAGTTTAAATTTAAGTAAATATATAGTGTTTGTTGTAAATACCTGATGGCTTAAAGTGTGATTTGAAGATTGCCTCAAGAGGAAATATTGTTCCCCTTATCATTTTTTTCGATTAGATCAATTCAAAGTTCAGTTTTGTGTAGTTTGAAGAAATGAGCAAAACTAGGGTTTGGATTTAAGGATAGCCCGAGAAGAGAAAGTTTGTTTTTCTTGCTACGATTAACGAATTTACAGTTCGAAAATCAAATTCGGAGGAATTTGAATATTTGGTGATTTGGGACTTTTTGAATCTAGGGTTTGGAATTGAGGTAAGGATGTTTAACTCTTTTATTCTTAATTCTACAAGTATTGTATGTGATTTAATTGTTAAAAATATCATATTTCATGTTGAGAGCAAATTGGGTAGCAATCTGCCACTATAAAAATATTTTAGTTTTTAGAGGGTATGGTGATCCAAATGTTATGAAATTTTATAAGAATATAAATCTATGTCATAGTTTTATTTTGATGTATCATACGCCTCATTTAGATAATAATTGAATGAATTATTAAATATTTCTCACGATTGCGCAGAATTCTTTTACATTTGGATTATTTTAGCAATAACTCAACTTGTAAGTGAGATTTTGAGTTGATTCAAATTCGATTTTAAAATAGACTTATTGTAGATTGAATTTGGAGAATTTCAGAGTAAAAGGTTAAGCGTGTGATTTATTGGTGAATTTGTGAAATTGAGAGTAGTATTCTGTAAAAAAAAATTGAACTTGTGGGTTGACATACCTTCTATTTTGATTTGTTGAGATGATAGTAGATTAAGTTAGTTTTCACATGGCCTTAGATTCATGTGATTTGGATTAGTATGCTATTTTTGGTGAATGTTCAAAAAAGTATTTATCAATTGAAAATTTTGTTTTGTTGGGTAGAAAATTTGAGTTCCTACGGAGTTGGTTATCGATTGTGGTAATTTTCATAATTGGACGTTTTGGTGCTCCCCTTGTGTAGTGGTATAGTTTCTCTATCTATGTATCACACAATACTTGAATCATTGGAATATATATACACACACCTGCTTCCGAACTCTTTCGATATGAATGATTTGGTAGGATTCTAGTTTAAATTTAAGTAAATATATAGTGTTTGTTGTAAATACCTGATGGCTTAAAGTGTGATTTGAAGATTGCCTCAAGAGGAAATATTGTTCCCCTTATCATTTTTTTCGATTAGATCAATTCAAAGTTCAGTTTTGTGTAGTTTAAAGAAATGAGCAAAACTAGGGTTTGGATTTAAGGATAGCCCGAGAAGAGAAAGTTTGTTTTTCTTGCTACGATTAACGAATTTACAGTTCGAAAATCAAATTCGGAGGAATTTGAATATTTGGTGATTTGGGACTTTTTGAATCTAGGGTTTGGAATTGAGGTAAGGATGTTTAACTCTTTTATTCTTAATTCTACAAGTATTGTATGTGATTTAATTGTTAAAAATATCATATTTCATGTTGAGAGCAAATTGGGTAGCAATCTGCCACTATAAAAATATTTTAGTTTTTAGAGGGTATGGTGATCCAAATGTTATGAAATTTTATAAGAATATAAATCTATGTCATAGTTTTATTTTAATGTATCATACGCCTCATTTAGATAATAATTGAATGAATTATTAAATATTTCTCACGATTGCGCAGAATCTTTTACATTTGGATTATTTTAGCAATAACTCAACTTGTAAGTGAGATTTTGAGTTGATTCAAATTCGATTTTAAAATAGACTTATTGTAGATTGAATTTGGAGAATTTCAGAGTAAAAGGTTAAGCGTGTGATTTATTGGTGAATTTGTGAAATTGAGAGTAGTATTCTGTAAAAAAAAATTGAACTTGTGGGTTGACATACCTTCTATTTTGATTTGTTGAGATGATAGTAGATTAAGTTAGTTTTCACATGGCCTTAGATTCATGTGATTTGGATTAGTATGCTATTTTTGGTGAATGTTCAAAAAAGTATTTATCAATTGAAAATTTTGTTTTGTTGGGTAGAAAATTTGAGTTCCTACGGAGTTGGTTATCGATTGTGGTAATTTTCATAATTGGACGTTTTGGTGCTCCCCTTGTGTAGTGGTATAGTTTCTCTATCTATGTATCACACAATACTTGAATCATTGGAATATATATACACACACCTGCTTCCGAACTCTTTCGATATGAATGATTTGGTAGGATTCTAGTTTAAATTTAAGTAAATATATAGTGTTTGTTGTAAATACCTGATGGCTTAAAGTGTGATTTGAAGATTGCCTCAAGAGGAAATATTGTTCCCCTTATCATTTTTTTCGATTAGATCAATTCAAAGTTCAGTTTTGTGTAGTTTAAAGAAATGAGCAAAACTAGGGTTTGGATTTAAGGATAGCCCGAGAAGAGAAAGTTTGTTTTTCTTGCTACGATTAACGAATTTACAGTTCGAAAATCAAATTCGGAGGAATTTGAATATTTGGTGATTTGGGACTTTTTGAATCTAGGGTTTGGAATTGAGGTAAGGATGTTTAACTCTTTTATTCTTAATTCTACAAGTATTGTATGTGATTTAATTGTTAAAAATATCATATTTCATGTTGAGAGCAAATTGGGTAGCAATCTGCCACTATAAAAATATTTTAGTTTTTAGAGGGTATGGTGATCCAAATGTTATGAAATTTTATAAGAATATAAATCTATGTCATAGTTTTATTTTAATGTATCATACGCCTCATTTAGATAATAATTGAATGAATTATTAAATATTTCTCACGATTGCGCAGAATCTTTTACATTTGGATTATTTTAGCAATAACTCAACTTGTAAGTGAGATTTTGAGTTGATTCAAATTCGATTTTAAAATAGACTTATTGTAGATTGAATTTGGAGAATTTCAGAGTAAAAGGTTAAGCGTGTGATTTATTGGTGAATTTGTGAAATTGAGAGTAGTATTCTGTAAAAAAAAATTGAACTTGTGGGTTGACATACCTTCTATTTTGATTTGTTGAGATGATAGTAGATTAAGTTAGTTTTCACATGGCCTTAGATTCATGTGATTTGGATTAGTATGCTATTTTTGGTGAATGTTCAAAAAAGTATTTATCAATTGAAAATTTTGTTTTGTTGGGTAGAAAATTTGAGTTCCTACGGAGTTGGTTATCGATTGTGGTAATTTTCATAATTGGACGTTTTGGTGCTCCCCTTGTGTAGTGGTATAGTTTCTCTATCTATGTATCACACAATACTTGAATCATTGGAATATATATACACACACCTGCTTCCGAACTCTTTCGATATGACAGATTTGGCAGGATTCTAGTTTAAATTTAAGTAAATATATAGTGTTTGTTGTAAATACCTGATGGCTTAAAGTGTGATTTGAAGATTGCCTCAAGAGGAAATATTGTTCCCCTTATCATTTTTTTCGATTAGATCAATTCAAAGTTCAGTTTTGTGTAGTTTGAAGAAATGAGCAAAACTAGGGTTTGGATTTAAGGATAGCCCGAGAAGAGAAAGTTTGTTTTTCTTGCTACGATTAACGAATTTACAGTTCGAAAATCAAATTCGGAGGAATTTGAATATTTGGTGATTTGGGACTTTTTGAATCTAGGGTTTGGAATTGAGGTAAGGATGTTTAACTCTTTTATTCTTAATTCTACAAGTATTGTATGTGATTTAATTGTTAAAAATATCATATTTCATGTTGAGAGTAAATTGGGTAGCAATCTGCCACTATAAAAATATTTTAGTTTTTAGAGGGTATGGTGATCCAAATGTTATGAAATTTTATAAGAATATAAATCTATGTCATAGTTTTATTTTGATGTATCATACGCCTCATTTAGATAATAATTGAATGAATTATTAAATATTTCTCACGATTGCGCAGAATCTTTTACATTTGGATTATTTTAGCAATAACTCAACTTGTAAGTGAGATTTTGAGTTGATTCAAATTCGATTTTAAAATAGAATTATTGTAGATTGAATTTGGAGAATTTTAGAGTAAAAGGTTAAGCGTGTGATTTATTGGTGAATTTGTGAAATTGAGAATAGTATTCTGTAAAAAAAAACTGAACTTGTGGGTTGACATACCTTCTATTTTGATTTGTTGAGATGATAGTAGATTAAGTTAGTTTCACATGGCCTTAGATTCATGTGATTTGGATTAGTATGCTATTTTTGGTGAATGTTCAAAAAAGTATTTATCAATTGAAAATTTTGTTTTGTTGGGTAGAAAATTTGAGTTCCTACGGAGTTGGTTATCGATTGTGGTAATTTTCATAATTGGACGTTTTGGTGCTCCCCTTGTGTAGTGGTATAGTTTCTCTATCCATGTATCACACAATACTTGAATCATTGGAATATATATACACACAGCTGCTTCCGAACTCTTTCGATATGACAGATTTGGCAGGATTCTAGTTTAAATTTAAGTAAATATATAGTGTTTGTTGTAAATACCTGATGGCTTAAAGTGTGATTTGAAGATTGCCTCAAGAGGAAATATTGTTCCCCTTATCATTTTTTTCGATTAGATCAATTCAAAGTTCAGTTTTGTGTAGTTTGAAGAAATGAGCAAAACTAGGGTTTGGATTTAAGGATAGCCCGAGAAGAGAAAGTTTGTTTTTCTTGCTACGATTAACGAATTTACAGTTCGAAAATCAAATTCGGAGGAATTTGAATATTTGGTGATTTGGGACTTTTTGAATCTAGGGTTTGGAATTGAGGTAAGGATGTTTAACTCTTTTATTCTTAATTCTACAAGTATTGTATGTGATTTAATTGTTAAAAATATCATATTTCATGTTGAGAGCAAATTGGGTAGCAATCTGCCACTATAAAAATATTTTAGTTTTTAGAGGGTATGGTGATCCAAATGTTATGAAATTTTATAAGAATATAAATCTATGTCATAGTTTTATTTTGATGTATCATACGCCTCATTTAGAAAATAATTGAATGAATTATTAAATATTTCTCACGATTGCGCAGAATCTTTTACATTTGGATTATTTTAGCAATAACTCAACTTGTAAGTGAGATTTTGAGTTGATTCAAATTCGATTTTAAAATAGACTTATTGTAGATTGAATTTGGAGAATTTTAGAGTAAAAGGTTAAGCGTGTGATTTATTGGTGAATTTGTGAAATTGAGAGTAGTATTCTGTAAAAAAAAACTGAACTTGTGGGTTGACATACCTTCTATTTTGATTTGTTGAGATGATAGTAGATTAAGTTAGTTTCACATGGCCTTAGATTCATGTGATTTGGATTAGTATGCTATTTTTGGTGAATGTTCAAAAAAGTATTTATCAATTGAAAATTTTGTTTTGTTGGGTAGAAAATTTGAGTTCCTACGGAGTTGGTTATCGATTGTGGTAATTTTCATAATTGGACGTTTTGGTGCTCCCCTTGTGTAGTGGTATAGTTTCTCTATCTATGTATCACACAATACTTGAATCATTGGAATATATATACACACAGCTGCTTCCGAACTCTTTCGATATGACAGATTTGGCAGGATTCTAGTTTAAATTTAAGTAAATATATAGTGTTTGTTGTAAATACCTGATGGCTTAAAGTGTGATTTGAAGATTGCCTCAAGAGGAAATATTGTTCCCCTTATCATTTTTTTCGATTAGATCAATTCAAAGTTCAGTTTTGTGTAATTTGAAGAAATGAGCAAAACTAGGGTTTGGATTTAAGGATAGCCCGAGAAGAGAAAGTTTGTTTTTCTTGCTACGATTAACGAATTTACAGTTCGAAAATCAAATTCGGAGGAATTTGAATATTTGGTGATTTGGGACTTTTTGAATCTAGGGTTTGGAATTGAGGTAAGGATGTTTAACTCTTTTATTCTTAATTCTACAAGTATTGTATGTGATTTAATTGTTAAAAATATCATATTTCATGTTGAGAGCAAATTGGGTAGCAATCTGCCACTATAAAAATATTTTAGTTTTTAGAGGGTATGGTGATCCAAATGTTATGAAATTTTATAAGAATATAAATCTATGTCATAGTTTTATTTTGATGTATCATACGCCTCATTTAGATAATAATTGAATGAATTATTAAATATTTCTCACGATTGCGCAGAATCTTTTACATTTGGATTATTTTAGCAATAACTCAACTTGTAAGTGAGATTTTGAGTTGATTCAAATTCGATTTTAAAATAGACTTATTGTAGATTGAATTTGGAGAATTTCAGAGTAAAAGGTTAAGCGTGTGATTTATTGGTGAATTTGTGAAATTGAGAGTAGTATTCTGTAAAAAAAAACTGAACTTGTGGGTTGACATACCTTCTATTTTGATTTGTTGAGATGATAGTAGATTAAGTTAGTTTTCACATGGCCTTAGATTCATGTGATTTGGATTAGTATGCTATTTTTGGTGAATGTTCAAAAAAGTATTTATCAATTGAAAATTTTGTTTTGTTGGGTAGAAAATTTGAGTTCCTACGGAGTTGGTTATCGATTGTGGTAATTTTCATAATTGGACGTTTTGGTGCTCCCCTTGTGTAGTGGTATAGTTTCTCTATCTATGTATCACACAATACTTGAATCATTGGAATATATATACACACAGCTGCTTCCGAACTCTTTCGATATGACAGATTTGGCAGGATTCTAGTTTAAATTTAAGTAAATATATAGTGTTTGTTGTAAATACCTGATGGCTTAAAGTGTGATTTGAAGATTGCCTCAAGAGGAAATATTGTTCCCCTTATCATTTTTTTTGATTAGATCAATTCAAAGTTCAGTTTTGTGTAGTTTGAAGAAATGAGCAAAACTAGGGTTTGGATTTAAGGATAGCCCGAGAAGAGAAAGTTTGTTTTTCTTGCTACGATTAACGAATTTACAGTTCGAAAATCAAATTCGGAGGAATTTGAATATTTGGTGATTTGGGACTTTTTGAATCTAGGGTTTGGAATTGAGGTAAGGATGTTTAACTCTTTTATTCTTAATTCTACAAGTATTGTATGTGATTTAATTGTTAAAAATATCATATTTCATGTTGAGAGCAAATTGGGTAGCAATCTACCACTATAAAAATATTTTAGTTTTTAGAGGGTATGGTGATCCAAATGTTATGAAATTTTATAAGAATATAAATCTATGTCATAGTTTTATTTTGATGTATCATACGCCTCATTTAGATAATAATTGAATGAATTATTAAATATTTCTCACGATTGCGCAGAATCTTTTACATTTGGATTATTTTAGCAATAACTCAACTTGTAAGTGAGATTTTGAGTTGATTCAAATTCGATTTTAAAATAGACTTATTGTAGATTGAATTTGGAGAATTTCAGAGTAAAAGGTTAAGCGTGTGATTTATGGTGAATTTGTGAAATTGAGAGTAGTATTTTGTAAAAAAAAACTGAACTTGTGGGTTGACATACCTTCTATTTTGATTTGTTGAGATGATAGTAGATTAAGTTAGTTTTCACATGGCCTTAGATTCATGTGATTTGGATTAGTATGCTATTTTTGGTGAATGTTCAAAAAAGTATTTATCAATTGAAAATTTTGTTTTGTTGGGTAGAAAATTTGAGTTCCTACGGAGTTGGTTATCGATTGTGGTAATTTTCATAATTGGACGTTTTGGTGCTCCCCTTGTGTAGTGGTATAGTTTCTCTATCTATGTATCACACAATACTTGAATCATTGGAATATATATACACACACCTGCTTCCGAACTCTTCCGATATGACAGATTTGGTAGGATTCTAGTTTAAATTTAAGTAAATATATAGTGTTTGTTGTAAATACCTGATGGCTTAAATTGTGATTTGAAGATTGCCTCAAGAGGAAATATTGTTCCCCTTATCATTTTTTTCGATTAGATCAATTCAAAGTTCAGTTTTGTGTAGTTTGAAGAAATGAGCAAAACTAGGGTTTGGATTTAAGGATAGCCCGAGAAGAGAAAGTTTGTTTTTCTTGCTACGATTAACGAATTTACAGTTCGAAAATCAAATTCGGAGGAATTTGAATATTTGGTGATTTGGGACTTTTTGAATCTAGGGTTTGGAATTGAGGTAAGGATGTTTAACTCTTTTATTCTTAATTCTACAAGTATTGTATGTGATTTAATTGTTAAAAATATCATATTTCATGTTGAGAGCAAATTGGGTAGCAATCTGCCACTATAAAAATATTTTAGTTTTTAGAGGGTATGGTGATCCAAATGTTATGAAATTTTATAAGAATATAAATCTATGTCATAGTTTTATTTTGATGTATCATACGCCTCATTTAGATAATAATTGAATGAATTATTAAATATTTCTCACGATTGCGCAGAATCTTTTACATTTGGATTATTTTAGCAATAACCCAACTTGTAAGTGAGATTTTGAGTTGATTCAAATTCGATTTTAAAATAGACTTATTGTAGATTGAATTTGGAGAATTTCAGAGTAAAAGGTTAAGCGTGTGATTTATGGTGAATTTGTGAAATTGAGAGTAGTATTCTGTAAAAAAAAACTGAACTTGTGGGTTGACATACCTTCTATTTTGATTTGTTGAGATGATAGTAGATTAAGTTAGTTTTCACATGGCCTTAGATTCATGTGATTTGGATTAGTATGCTATTTTTGGTGAATGTTCAAAAAAGTATTTATCAATTGAAAATTTTGTTTTGTTGGGTAGAAAATTTGAGTTCCTACGGAGTTGGTTATCGATTGTGGTAATTTTCATAATTGGACGTTTTGGTGCTCCCCTTGTGTAGTGGTATAGTTTCTCTATCTATGTATCACACAATACTTGAATCATTGGAATATATATACACACACCTGCTTCCGAACTCTTTCGATATGACAGATTTGGTAGGATTCTAGTTTAAATTTAAGTAAATATATAGTGTTTGTTGTAAATACCTGATGGCTTAAATTGTGATTTGAAGATTGTCTCAAGAGGAAATATTGTTCCCCTTATCATTTTTTTCGATTAGATCAATTCAAAGTTCAATTTTGTGTAGTTTGAAGAAATGAGCAAAACTAGGGTTTGGATTTAAGGATAGCCCGAGAAGAGAAAGTTTGTTTTTCTTGCTACGATTAACGAATTTACAGTTCGAAAATCAAATTCGGAGGAATTTGAATATTTGGTGATTTGGGACTTTTTGAATCTAGGGTTTGGAATTGAGGTAAGGATGTTTAACTCTTTTATTCTTAATTCTACAAGTATTGTATGTGATTTAATTGTTAAAAATATCATATTTCATGTTGAGAGCAAATTGGGTAGCAATCTGCCACTATAAAAATATTTTAGTTTTTAGAGGGTATGGTGATCCAAATGTTATGAAATTTTATAAGAATATAAATCTATGTCATAGTTTTATTTTGATGTATCATACGCCTCATTTAGATAATAATTGAATGAATTATTAAATATTTCTCACGATTGCGCAGAATCTTTTACATTTGGATTATTTTAGCAATAACCCAACTTGTAAGTGAGATTTTGAGTTGATTCAAATTCGATTTTAAAATAGACTTATTGTAGATTGAATTTGGAGAATTTCAGAGTAAAAGGTTAAGCGTGTGATTTATGGTGAATTTGTGAAATTGAGAGTAGTATTTTGTAAAAAAAAACTGAACTTGTGGGTTGACATACCTTCTATTTTGATTTGTTGAGATGATAGTAGATTAAGTTAGTTTTCACATGGCCTTAGATTCATGTGATTTGGATTAGTATGCTATTTTTGGTGAATGTTCAAAAAAGTATTTATCAATTGAAAATTTTGTTTTGTTGGGTAGAAAATTTGAGTTCCTACGGAGTTGGTTATCGATTGTGGTAATTTTCATAATTGGACGTTTTGGTGCTCCCCTTGTGTAGTGGTATAGTTTCTCTATCTATGTATCACACAATACTTGAATCATTGGAATATATATACACACAGCTGCTTCCGAACTCTTTCGATATGACAGATTTGGCAGGATTCTAGTTTAAATTTAAGTAAATATATAGTGTTTGTTGTAAATACCTGATGGCTTAAAGTGTGATTTGAAGATTGCCTCAAGAGGAAATATTGTTCCCCTTATCATTTTTTTCGATTAGATCAATTCAAAGTTCAGTTTTGTGTAGTTTGAAGAAATGAGCAAAACTAGGGTTTGGATTTAAGGATAGCCCGAGAAGAGAAAGTTTGTTTTTCTTGATACGATTAACGAATTTACAGTTCGAAAATCAAATTCGGAGGAATTTGAATATTTGGTGATTTGGGACTTTTCGAATCTAGGGTTTGGAATTGAGGTAAGGATGTTTAACTCTTTTATTCTTAATTCTTCAAGTATTGTATGTGATTTAATTGTTAAAAATATCATATTTCATGTTGAGAGCAAATTGGGTAGCAATCTGCCACTATAAAAATATTTTAGTTTTTAGAGGGTATAGTGATCCAAATGTTATGAAATTTTATAAGAATATAAATCTATGTCATAGTTTTATTTTGATGTATCATACGCCTCATTTAGATAATAATTGAATGAATTATTAAATATTTCTCACGATTGCGCAGAATCTTTTACATTTGGATTATTTTAGCAATAACTCAACTTGTAAGTGAGATTTTGAGTTGATTCAAATTCGATTTTAAAATAGACTTATTGTAGATTGAATTTGGAGAATTTCAGAGTAAAAGGTTAAGCGTGTGATTTATTGGTGAATTTGTGAAATTGAGAGTAGTATTCTGTAAAAAAAAACTGAACTTGTGGGTTGACATACCTTCTATTTTGATTTGTTGAGATGATAGTAGATTAAGTTAGTTTTCACATGGCCTTAGATTCATGTGATTTGGATTAGTATGCTATTTTTGGTGAATGTTCAAAAAAGTATTTATCAATTGAAAATTTTGTTTTGTTGGGTAGAAAATTTGAGTTCCTACGGAGTTGGTTATCGATTGTGGTAATTTTCATAATTGGACGTTTTGGTGCTCCCCTTGTGTAGTGGTATAGTTTCTCTATCTATGTATCACACAATACTTGAATCATTGGAATATATATACACACACCTGCTTCCGAACTCTTTCGATATGACAGATTTGGCAGGATTCTAGTTTAAATTTAAGTAAATATATAGTGTTTGTTGTAAATACCTGATGGCTTAAAGTGTGATTTGAAGATTGCCTCAAGAGGAAATATTGTTCCCCTTATCATTTTTTTCGATTAGATCAATTCAAAGTTCAGTTTTGTGTAGTTTGAAGAAATGAGCAAAACTAGGGTTTGGATTTAAGGATAGCCCGAGAAGAGAAAGTTTGTTTTTCTTGCTACGATTAACGAATTTACAGTTCGAAAATCAAATTCGGAGGAATTTGAATATTTGGTGATTTGGGACTTTTTGAATCTAGGGTTTGGAATTGAGGTAAGGATGTTTAACTCTTTTATTCTTAATTCTACAAGTATTGTATGTGATTTAATTGTTAAAAATATCATATTTCATGTTGAGAGCAAATTGGGTAGCAATCTGCCACTATAAAAATATTTTAGTTTTTAGAGGGTATCGTGATCCAAATGTTATGAAATTTTATAAGAATATAAATCTATGTCATAGTTTTATTTTGATGTATCATACGCCTCATTTAGATAATAATTGAATGAATTATTAAATATTTCTCACGATTGCGCAGAATCTTTTACATTTGAATTATTTTAGCAATAACTCAACTTGTAAGTGAGATTTTGAGTTGATTCAAATTCGATTTTAAAATAGACTTATTGTAGATTGAATTTGGAGAATTTCAGAGTAAAAGGTTAAGCGTGTGATTTATGGTGAATTTGTGAAATTGAGAGTAGTATTCTGTAAAAAAAAACTGAACTTGTGGGTTGACATACCTTCTATTTTGATTTGTTGAGATGATAGTAGATTAAGTTAGTTTTCACATGGCCTTAGATTCATGTGATTTGGATTAGTATGCTATTTTTGGTGAATGTTCAAAAAAGTATTTATCAATTGAAAATTTTGTTTTGTTGGGTAGAAAATTTGAGTTCCTACGGAGTTGGTTATCGATTGTGGTAATTTTCATAATTGGACGTTTTGGTGCTCCCCTTGTGTAGTGGTATAGTTTCTCTATCTATGTATCACACAATACTTGAATCATTGGAATATATATACACACACCAGCTTCCGAACTCTTTCGATATGACAGATTTGGTAGGATTCTAGTTTAAATTTAAGTAAATATATAGTGTTTGTTGTAAATACCTGATGGCTTAAATTGTGATTTGAAGATTGCCTCAAGAGGAAATATTGTTCCCCTTATCATTTTTTTCGATTAGATCAATTCAAAGTTCAGTTTTGTGTAGTTTGAAGAAATGAGCAAAACTAGGGTTTGGATTTAAGGATAGCCCGAGAAGAGAAAGTTTGTTTTTCTTGCTACGATTAACGAATTTACAGTTCGAAAATCAAATTCGGAGGAATTTGAATATTTGGTGATTTGGGACTTTTTGAATCTAGGGTTTGGAATTGAGGTAAGGATGTTTAACTCTTTTATTCTTAATTCTACAAGTATTGTATGTGATTTAATTGTTAAAAATATCATATTTCATGTTGAGAGCAAATTGGGTAGCAATCTGCCACTATAAAAATATTTTAGTTTTTAGAGGGTATGGTGATCCAAATGTTATGAAATTTTATAAGAATATAAATCTATGTCATAGTTTTATTTTGATGTATCATACGCCTCATTTAGATAATAATTGAATGAATTATTAAATATTTCTCACGATTGCGCAGAATCTTTTACATTTGGATTATTTTAGCAATAACCCAACTTGTAAGTGAGATTTTGAGTTGATTCAAATTCGATTTTAAAATAGACTTATTGTAGATTGAATTTGGAGAATTTCAGAGTAAAAGGTTAAGCGTGTGATTTATGGTGAATTTGTGAAATTGAGAGTAGTATTCTGTAAAAAAAAACTGAACTTGTGGGTTGACATACCTTCTATTTTGATTTGTTGAGATGATAGTAGATTAAGTTAGTTTTCACATGGCCTTAGATTCATGTGATTTGGATTAGTATGCTATTTTTGGTGAATGTTCAAAAAAGTATTTATCAATTGAAAATTTTGTTTTGTTGGGTAGAAAATTTGAGTTCCTACGGAGTTGGTTATCGATTGTGGTAATTTTCATAATTGGACGTTTTGGTGCTCCCCTTGTGTAGTGGTATAGTTTCTCTATCTATGTATCACACAATACTTGAATCATTGGAATATATATACACACAGCTGCTTCCGAACTCTTTCGATATGACAGATTTGGTAGGATTCTAGTTTAAATTTAAGTAAATATATAGTGTTTGTTGTAAATACCTGATGGCTTAAATTGTAATTTGAAGATTGCCTCAAGAGGAAATATTGTTCCCCTTATCATTTTTTTCGATTAGATCAATTCAAAGTTCAGTTTTGTGTAGTTTGAAGAAATGAGCAAAACTAGGGTTTGGATTTAAGGATAGCCCGAGAAGAGAAAGTTTGTTTTTCTTGCTACGATTAACGAATTTACAGTTCGAAAATCAAATTCGGAGGAATTTGAATATTTGGTGATTTGGGACTTTTTGAATCTAGGGTTTGGAATTGAGGTAAGGATGTTTAACTCTTTTATTCTTAATTCTACAAGTATTGTATGTGATTTAATTGTTAAAAATATCATATTTCATGTTGAGAGCAAATTGGGTAGCAATCTGCCACTATAAAAATATTTTAGTTTTTAGAGGGTATGGTGATCCAAATGTTATGAAATTTTATAAGAATATAAATCTATGTCATAGTTTTATTTTGATGTATCATACGCCTCATTTAGATAATAATTGAATGAATTATTAAATATTTCTCACGATTGCGCAGAATCTTTTACATTTGAATTATTTTAGCAATAACTCAACTTG
Organism: Cornus controversa; assembly: GCA_026545225.1. Taxonomy (NCBI): domain Eukaryota; kingdom Viridiplantae; phylum Streptophyta; class Magnoliopsida; order Cornales; family Cornaceae; genus Cornus; species Cornus controversa. Next base: position 45,655,725 of record CM048845.1, read on the forward strand.
TAAGTGAGATTTTGAGTTGATTCAAATTCGATTTTAAAATAGACTTATTGTAGATTGAATTTGGAGAATTTCAGAGTAAAAGGTTAAGCGTGTGATTTATGGTGAATTTGTGAAATTGAGAGTAGTATTCTGTAAAAAAAAACTGAACTTGTGGGTTGACATACCTTCTATTTTGATTTGTTGAGATGATAGTAGATTAAGTTAGTTTTCACATGGCCTTAGATTCATGTGATTTGGATTAGTATGCTATTTTTGGTGAATGTTCAAAAAAGTATTTATCAATTGAAAATTTTGTTTTGTTGGGTAGAAAATTTGAGTTCCTACGGAGTTGGTTATCGATTGTGGTAATTTTCATAATTGGACGTTTTGGTGCTCCCCTTGTGTAGTGGTATAGTTTCTCTATCTATGTATCACACAATACTTGAATCATTGGAATATATATACACACAGCTGCTTCCGAACTCTTTCGATATGACAGATTTGGTAGGATTCTAGTTTAAATTTAAGTAAATATATAGTGTTTGTTGTAAATACCTGATGGCTTAAATTGTAATTTGAAGATTGCCTCAAGAGGAAATATTGTTCCCCTTATCATTTTTTTCGATTAGATCAATTCAAAGTTCAGTTTTGTGTAGTTTGAAGAAATGAGCAAAACTAGGGTTTGGATTTAAGGATAGCCCGAGAAGAGAAAGTTTGTTTTTCTTGCTACGATTAACGAATTTACAGTTCGAAAATCAAATTCGGAGGAATTTGAATATTTGGTGATTTGGGACTTTTTGAATCTAGGGTTTGGAATTGAGGTAAGGATGTTTAACTCTTTTATTCTTAATTCTACAAGTATTGTATGTGATTTAATTGTTAAAAATATCATATTTCATGTTGAGAGCAAATTGGGTAGCAATCTGCCACTATAAAAATATTTTAGTTTTTAGAGGGTATGGTGATCCAAATGTTATGAAATTTTATAAGAATATAAATCTATGTCATAGTTTTATTTTGATGTATCATACGCCTCATTTAGATAATAATTGAATGAATTATTAAATATTTCTCACGATTGCGCAGAATCTTTTACATTTGAATTATTTTAGCAATAACTCAACTTGTAAGTGAGATTTTGAGTTGATTCAAATTCGATTTTAAAATAGACTTATTGTAGATTGAATTTGGAGAATTTCAGAGTAAAAGGTTAAGCGTGTGATTTATGGTGAATTTGTGAAATTGAGAGTAGTATTCTGTAAAAAAAAACTGAACTTGTGGGTTGACATACCTTCTATTTTGATTTGTTGAGATGATAGTAGATTAAGTTAGTTTTCACATGGCCTTAGATTCATGTGATTTGGATTAGTATGCTATTTTTGGTGAATGTTCAAAAAAGTATTTATCAATTGAAAATTTTGTTTTGTTGGGTAGAAAATTTGAGTTCCTACGGAGTTGGTTATCGATTGTGGTAATTTTCATAATTGGACGTTTTGGTGCTCCCCTTGTGTAGTGGTATAGTTTCTCTATCTATGTATCACACAATACTTGAATCATTGGAATATATATACACACACCTGCTTCCGAACTCTTTCGATATGACAGATTTGGTAGGATTCTAGTTTAAATTTAAGTAAATATATAGTGTTTGTTGTAAATACCTGATGGCTTAAATTGTGATTTGAAGATTGCCTCAAGAGGAAATATTGTTCCCCTTATCATTTTTTTCGATTAGATCAATTCAAAGTTCAGTTTTGTGTAGTTTGAAGAAATGAGCAAAACTAGGGTTTGGATTTAAGGATAGCCCGAGAAGAGAAAGTTTGTTTTTCTTGCTACGATTAACGAATTTACAGTTCGAAAATCAAATTCGGAGGAATTTGAATATTTGGTGATTTGGGACTTTTTGAATCTAGGGTTTGGAATTGAGGTAAGGATGTTTAACTCTTTTATTCTTAATTCTACAAGTATTGTATGTGATTTAATTGTTAAAAATATCATATTTCATGTTGAGAGCAAATTGGGTAGCAATCTGCCACTATAAAAATATTTTAGTTTTTAGAGGGTATGGTGATCCAAATGTTATGAAATTTTATAAGAATATAAATCTATGTCATAGTTTTATTTTGATGTATCATACGCCTCATTTAGATAATAATTGAATGAATTATTAAATATTTCTCACGATTGCGCAGAATCTTTTACATTTGGATTATTTTAGCAATAACCCAACTTGTAAGTGAGATTTTGAGTTGATTCAAATTCGATTTTAAAATAGACTTATTGTAGATTGAATTTGGAGAATTTCAGAGTAAAAGGTTAAGCGTGTGATTTATGGTGAATTTGTGAAATTGAGAGTAGTATTCTGTAAAAAAAAACTGAACTTGTGGGTTGACATACCTTCTATTTTGATTTGTTGAGATGATAGTAGATTAAGTTAGTTTTCACATGGCCTTAGATTCATGTGATTTGGATTAGTATGCTATTTTTGGTGAATGTTCAAAAAAGTATTTATCAATTGAAAATTTTGTTTTGTTGGGTAGAAAATTTGAGTTCCTACGGAGTTGGTTATCGATTGTGGTAATTTTCATAATTGGACGTTTTGGTGCTCCCCTTGTGTAGTGGTATAGTTTCTCTATCTATGTATCACACAATACTTGAATCATTGGAATATATATACACACAGCTGCTTCCGAACTCTTTCGATATGACAGATTTGGTAGGATTCTAGTTTAAATTTAAGTAAATATATAGTGTTTGTTGTAAATACCTGATGGCTTAAATTGTAATTTGAAGATTGCCTCAAGAGGAAATATTGTTCCCCTTATCATTTTTTTCGATTAGATCAATTCAAAGTTCAGTTTTGTGTAGTTTGAAGAAATGAGCAAAACTAGGGTTTGGATTTAAGGATAGCCCGAGAAGAGAAAGTTTGTTTTTCTTGCTACGATTAACGAATTTACAGTTCGAAAATCAAATTCGGAGGAATTTGAATATTTGGTGATTTGGGACTTTTTGAATCTAGGGTTTGGAATTGAGGTAAGGATGTTTAACTCTTTTATTCTTAATTCTACAAGTATTGTATGTGATTTAATTGTTAAAAATATCATATTTCATGTTGAGAGCAAATTGGGTAGCAATCTGCCACTATAAAAATATTTTAGTTTTTAGAGGGTATGGTGATCCAAATGTTATGAAATTTTATAAGAATATAAATCTATGTCATAGTTTTATTTTGATGTATCATACGCCTCATTTAGATAATAATTGAATGAATTATTAAATATTTCTCACGATTGCGCAGAATCTTTTACATTTGAATTATTTTAGCAATAACTCAACTTGTAAGTGAGATTTTGAGTTGATTCAAATTCGATTTTAAAATAGACTTATTGTAGATTGAATTTGGAGAATTTCAGAGTAAAAGGTTAAGCGTGTGATTTATGGTGAATTTGTGAAATTGAGAGTAGTATTCTGTAAAAAAAAACTGAACTTGTGGGTTGACATACCTTCTATTTTGATTTGTTGAGATGATAGTAGATTAAGTTAGTTTTCACATGGCCTTAGATTCATGTGATTTGGATTAGTATGCTATTTTTGGTGAATGTTCAAAAAAGTATTTATCAATTGAAAATTTTGTTTTGTTGGGTAGAAAATTTGAGTTCCTACGGAGTTGGTTATCGATTGTGGTAATTTTCATAATTGGACGTTTTGGTGCTCCCCTTGTGTAGTGGTATAGTTTCTCTATCTATGTATCACACAATACTTGAATCATTGGAATATATATACACACACCTGCTTCCGAACTCTTTCGATATGACAGATTTGGTAGGATTCTAGTTTAAATTTAAGTAAATATATAGTGTTTGTTGTAAATACCTGATGGCTTAAATTGTGATTTGAAGATTGCCTCAAGAGGAAATATTGTTCCCCTTATCATTTTTTTCGATTAGATCAATTCAAAGTTCAGTTTTGTGTAGTTTGAAGAAATGAGCAAAACTAGGGTTTGGATTTAAGGATAGCCCGAGAAGAGAAAGTTTGTTTTTCTTGCTACGATTAACGAATTTACAGTTCGAAAATCAAATTCGGAGGAATTTGAATATTTGGTGATTTGGGACTTTTTGAATCTAGGGTTTGGAATTGAGGTAAGGATGTTTAACTCTTTTATTCTTAATTCTACAAGTATTGTATGTGATTTAATTGTTAAAAATATCATATTTCATGTTGAGAGCAAATTGGGTAGCAATCTGCCACTATAAAAATATTTTAGTTTTTAGAGGGTATGGTGATCCAAATGTTATGAAATTTTATAAGAATATAAATCTATGTCATAGTTTTATTTTGATGTATCATACGCCTCATTTAGATAATAATTGAATGAATTATTAAATATTTCTCACGATTGCGCAGAATCTTTTACATTTGGATTATTTTAGCAATAACCCAACTTGTAAGTGAGATTTTGAGTTGATTCAAATTCGATTTTAAAATAGACTTATTGTAGATTGAATTTGGAGAATTTCAGAGTAAAAGGTTAAGCGTGTGATTTATGGTGAATTTGTGAAATTGAGAGTAGTATTCTGTAAAAAAAAACTGAACTTGTGGGTTGACATACCTTCTATTTTGATTTGTTGAGATGATAGTAGATTAAGTTAGTTTTCACATGGCCTTAGATTCATGTGATTTGGATTAGTATGCTATTTTTGGTGAATGTTCAAAAAAGTATTTATCAATTGAAAATTTTGTTTTGTTGGGTAGAAAATTTGAGTTCCTACGGAGTTGGTTATCGATTGTGGTAATTTTCATAATTGGACGTTTTGGTGCTCCCCTTGTGTAGTGGTATAGTTTCTCTATCTATGTATCACACAATACTTGAATCATTGGAATATATATACACACACCTGCTTCCGAACTCTTTCGATATGACAGATTTGGCAGGATTCTAGTTTAAATTTAAGTAAATATATAGTGTTTGTTGTAAATACCTGATGGCTTAAATTGTAATTTGAAGATTGCCTCAAGAGGAAATATTGTTCCCCTTATCATTTTTTTCGATTAGATCAATTCAAAGTTCAGTTTTGTGTAGTTTGAAGAAATGAGCAAAACTAGGGTTTGGATTTAAGGATAGCCCGAGAAGAGAAAGTTTGTTTTTCTTGCTACGATTAACGAATTTACAGTTCGAAAATCAAATTCGGAGGAATTTGAATATTTGGTGATTTTGGACTTTTTGAATCTAGGGTTTGGAATTGAGGTAAGGATGTTTAACTCTTTTATTCTTAATTCTACAAGTATTGTATGTGATTTAATTGTTAAAAATATCATATTTCATGTTGAGAGCAAATTGGGTAGCAATCTGCCACTATAAAAATATTTTAGTTTTTAGAGGGTATCGTGATCCAAATGTTATGAAATTTTATAAGAATATAAATCTATGTCATAGTTTTATTTTGATGTATCATACGCCTCATTTAGATAATAATTGAATGAATTATTAAATATTTCTCACGATTGCGCAGAATCTTTTACATTTGGATTATTTTAGCAATAACCCAACTTGTAAGTGAGATTTTGAGTTGATTCAAATTCGATTTTAAAATAGACTTATTGTAGATTGAATTTGGAGAATTTCAGAGTAAAAGGTTAAGCGTGTGATTTATGGTGAATTTGTGAAATTGAGAGTACTATTCTGTAAAAAAAAACTGAACTTGTGGGTTGACATACCTTCTATTTTGATTTGTTGAGATGATAGTAGATTAAGTTAGTTTTCACATGGCCATAGATTCATGTGATTTGGATTAGTATGCTATTTTTGGTGAATGTTCAAAAAAGTATTTATCAATTGAAAATTTTGTTTTGTTGGGTAGAAAATTTGAGTTCCTACGGAGTTGGTTATCGATTGTGGTAATTTTCATAATTGGACGTTTTGGTGCTCCCCTTGTGTAGTGGTATATTTTCTCTATCTATGTATCACACAATACTTGAATCATTGGAATATATATACACACACCTGCTTCCGAACTCTTTCGATATGACAGATTTGGCAGGATTCTAGTTTAAATTTAAGTAAATATATAGTGTTTGTTGTAAATACCTGATGGCTTAAAGTGTGATTTGAAGATTGCCTCAAGAGGAAATATTGTTCCCCTTATCATTTTTTTCGATTAGATCAATTCAAAGTTCAGTTTTGTGTAGTTTGAAGAAATGAGCAAAACTAGGGTTTGGATTTAAGGATAGCCCGAGAAGAGAAAGTTTGTTTTTCTTGCTACGATTAACGAATTTACAGTTCGAAAATCAAATTCGGAGGAATTTGAATATTTGGTGATTTGGGACTTTTTGAATCTAGGGTTTGGAATTGAGGTAAGGATGTTTAACTCTTTTATTCTTAATTCTACAAGTATTGTATGTGATTTAATTGTTAAAAATATCATATTTCATGTTGAGAGCAAATTGGGTAGCAATCTGCCACTATAAAAATATTTTAGTTTTTAGAGGGTATGGTGATCCAAATGTTATGAAATTTTATAAGAATATAAATCTATGTCATAGTTTTATTTTGATGTATCATACGCCTCATTTAGATAATAATTGAATGAATTATTAAATATTTCTCACGATTGCGCAGAATCTTTTACATTTGGATTATTTTAGCAATAACCCAACTTGTAAGTGAGATTTTGAGTTGATTCAAATTCGATTTTAAAATAGACTTATTGTAGATTGAATTTGGAGAATTTCAGAGTAAAAGGTTAAGCGTGTGATTTATGGTGAATTTGTGAAATTGAGAGTAGTATTCTGTAAAAAAAAATTGAACTTGTGGGTTGACATACCTTCTATTTTGATTTGTTGAGATGATAGTAGATTAAGTTAGTTTTCACATGGCCTTAGATTCATGTGATTTGGATTAGTATGCTATTTTTGGTGAATGTTCAAAAAAGTATTTATCAATTGAAAATTTTGTTTTGTTGGGTAGAAAATTTGAGTTCCTACGGAGTTGGTTATCGATTGTGGTAATTTTCATAATTGGACGTTTTGGTGCTCCCCTTGTGTAGTGGTATAGTTTCTCTATCTATGTATCACACAATACTTGAATCATTGGAATATATATACACACACCTGCTTCCGAACTCTTTCGATATGACAGATTTGGCAGGATTCTAGTTTAAATTTAAGTAAATATATAGTGTTTGTTGTAAATACCTGATGGCTTAAAGTGTGATTTGAAGATTGCCTCAAGAGGAAATATTGTTCCCCTTATCATTTTTTTCGATTAGATCAATTCAAAGTTCAGTTTTGTGTAGTTTGAAGAAATGAGCAAAACTAGGGTTTGGATTTAAGGATAGCCCGAGAAGAGAAAGTTTGTTTTTCTTGCTACGATTAACGAATTTACAGTTCGAAAATCAAATTCGGAGGAATTTGAATATTTGGTGATTTTGGACTTTTTGAATCTAGGGTTTGGAATTGAGGTAAGGATGTTTAACTCTTTTATTCTTAATTCTACAAGTATTGTATGTGATTTAATTGTTAAAAATATCATATTTCATGTTGAGAGCAAATTGGGTAGCAATCTGCCACTATAAAAATATTTTAGTTTTTAGAGGGTATCGTGATCCAAATGTTATGAAATTTTATAAGAATATAAATCTATGTCATAGTTTTATTTTGATGTATCATACGCCTAATTTAGATAATAATTGAATGAATTATTAAATATTTCTCACGATTGCGCAGAATCTTTTACATTTGAATTATTTTAGCAATAACTCAACTTGTAAGTGAGATTTTGAGTTGATTCAAATTCGATTTTAAAATAGACTTATTGTAGATTGAATTTGGAGAATTTCAGAGTAAAAGGTTAAGCGTGTGATTTATGGTGAATTTGTGAAATTGAGAGTAGTATTCTGTAAAAAAAAACTGAACTTGTGGGTTGACATACCTTCTATTTTGATTTGTTGAGATGATAGTAGATTAAGTTAGTTTTCACATGGCCATAGATTCATGTGATTTGGATTAGTATGCTATTTTTGGTGAATGTTCAAAAAAGTATTTATCAATTGAAAATTTTGTTTTGTTGGGTAGAAAATTTGAGTTCCTACGGAGTTGGTTATCGATTGTGGTAATTTTCATAATTGGACGTTTTGGTGCTCCCCTTGTGTAGTGGTATATTTTCTCTATCTATGTATCACACAATACTTGAATCATTGGAATATATATACACACACCTGCTTCCGAACTCTTTCGATATGACAGATTTGGCAGGATTCTAGTTTAAATTTAAGTAAATATATAGTGTTTGTTGTAAATACCTGATGGCTTAAAGTGTGATTTGAAGATTGCCTCAAGAGGAAATATTGTTCCCCTTATCATTTTTTTCGATTAGATCAATTCAAAGTTCAGTTTTGTGTAGTTTGAAGAAATGAGCAAAACTAGGGTTTGGATTTAAGGATAGCCCGAGAAGAGAAAGTTTGTTTTTCTTGCTACGATTAACGAATTTACAGTTCGAAAATCAAATTCGGAGGAATTTGAATATTTGGTGATTTGGGACTTTTTGAATCTAGGGTTTGGAATTGAGGTAAGGATGTTTAACTCTTTTATTCTTAATTCTACAAGTATTGTATGTGATTTAATTGTTAAAAATATCATATTTCATGTTGAGAGCAAATTGGGTAGCAATCTGCCACTATAAAAATATTTTAGTTTTTAGAGGGTATGGTGATCCAAATGTTATGAAATTTTATAAGAATATAAATCTATGTCATAGTTTTATTTTGATGTATCATACGCCTCATTTAGATAATAATTGAATGAATTATTAAATATTTCTCACGATTGCGCAGAATCTTTTACATTTGGATTATTTTAGCAATAACCCAACTTGTAAGTGAGATTTTGAGTTGATTCAAATTCGATTTTAAAATAGACTTATTGTAGATTGAATTTGGAGAATTTCAGAGTAAAAGGTTAAGCGTGTGATTTATGGTGAATTTGTGAAATTGAGAGTAGTATTCTGTAAAAAAAAACTGAACTTGTGGGTTGACATACCTTCTATTTTGATTTGTTGAGATGATAGTAGATTAAGTTAGTTTTCACATGGCCTTAGATTCATGTGATTTGGATTAGTATGCTATTTTTGGTGAATGTTCAAAAAAGTATTTATCAATTGAAAATTTTGTTTTGTTGGGTAGAAAATTTGAGTTCCTACGGAGTTGGTTATCGATTGTGGTAATTTTCATAATTGGACGTTTTGGTGCTCCCCTTGTGTAGTGGTATAGTTTCTCTATCTATGTATCACACAATACTTGAATCATTGGAATATATATACACACAGCTGCTTCCGAACTCTTTCGATATGACAGATTTGGTAGGATTCTAGTTTAAATTTAAGTAAATATATAGTGTTTGTTGTAAATACCTGATGGCTTAAATTGTAATTTGAAGATTGCCTCAAGAGGAAATATTGTTCCCCTTATCATTTTTTTCGATTAGATCAATTCAAAGTTCAGTTTTGTGTAGTTTGAAGAAATGAGCAAAACTAGGGTTTGGATTTAAGGATAGCCCGAGAAGAGAAAGTTTGTTTTTCTTGCTACGATTAACGAATTTACAGTTCGAAAATCAAATTCGGAGGAATTTGAATATTTGGTGATTTGGGACTTTTTGAATCTAGGGTTTGGAATTGAGGTAAGGATGTTTAACTCTTTTATTCTTAATTCTACAAGTATTGTATGTGATTTAATTGTTAAAAATATCATATTTCATGTTGAGAGCAAATTGGGTAGCAATCTGCCACTATAAAAATATTTTAGTTTTTAGAGGGTATGGTGATCCAAATGTTATGAAATTTTATAAGAATATAAATCTATGTCATAGTTTTATTTTGATGTATCATACGCCTCATTTAGATAATAATTGAATGAATTATTAAATATTTCTCACGATTGCGCAGAATCTTTTACATTTGGATTATTTTAGCAATAACTCGACTTGTAAGTGAGATTTTGAGTTGATTCAAATTCGATTTTAAAATAGACTTATTGTAGATTGAATTTGGAGAATTTCAGAGTAAAAGGTTAAGCGTGTGATTTATGGTGAATTTGTGAAATTGAGAGTAGTATTCTGTAAAAAAAAACTGAACTTGTGGGTTGACATACCTTCTATTTTGATTTGTTGAGATGATAGTAGATTAAGTTAGTTTTCACATGGCCTTAGATTCATGTGATTTGGATTAGTATGCTATTTTTGGTGAATGTTCAAAAAAGTATTTATCAATTGAAAATTTTGTTTTGTTGGGTAGAAAATTTGAGTTCCTACGGAGTTGGTTATCGATTGTGGTAATTTTCATAATTGGACGTTTTGGTGCTCCCCTTGTGTAGTGGTATAGTTTCTCTATCTATGTATCACACAATACTTGAATCATTGGAATATATATACACACAGCTGCTTCCGAACTCTTTCGATATGACAGATTTGGCAGGATTCTAGTTTAAATTTAAGTAAATATATAGTGTTTGTTGTAAATACCTGATGGCTTAAAGTGTGATTTGAAGATTGCCTCAAGAGGAAATATTGTTCCCCTTATCATTTTTTTCGATTAGATCAATTCAAAGTTCAGTTTTGTGTAGTTTGAAGAAATGAGCAAAACTAGGGTTTGGATTTAAGGATAGCCCGAGAAGAGAAAGTTTGTTTTTCTTGCTACGATTAACGAATTTACAGTTCGAAAATCAAATTCGGAGGAATTTGAATATTTGGTGATTTTGGACTTTTTGAATCTAGGGTTTGGAATTGAGGTAAGGATGTTTAACTCTTTTATTCTTAATTCTACAAGTATTGTATGTGATTTAATTGTTAAAAATATCATATTTCATGTTGAGAGCAAATTGGGTAGCAATCTGCCACTATAAAAATATTTTAGTTTTTAGAGGGTATCGTGATCCAAATGTTATGAAATTTTATAAGAATATAAATCTATGTCATAGTTTTATTTTGATGTATCATACGCCTCATTTAGATAATAATTGAATGAATTATTAAATATTTCTCACGATTGCGCAGAATCTTTTACATTTGAATTATTTTAGCAATAACTCAACTTGTAAGTGAGATTTTGAGTTGATTCAAATTCGATTTTAAAATAGACTTATTGTAGATTGAATTTGGAGAATTTCAGAGTAAAAGGTTAAGCGTGTGATTTATGGTGAATTTGTGAAATTGAGAGTAGTATTCTGTAAAAAAAAACTGAACTTGTGGGTTGACATACCTTCTATTTTGATTTGTTGAGATGATAGTAGATTAAGTTAGTTTTCACATGGCCATAGATTCATGTGATTTGGATTAGTATGCTATTTTTGGTGAATGTTCAAAAAAGTATTTATCAATTGAAAATTTTGTTTTGTTGGGTAGAAAATTTGAGTTCCTACGGAGTTGGTTATCGATTGTGGTAATTTTCATAATTGGACGTTTTGGTGCTCCCCTTGTGTAGTGGTATATTTTCTCTATCTATGTATCACACAATACTTGAATCATTGGAATATATATACACACACCTGCTTCCGAACTCTTTCGATATGACAGATTTGGCAGGATTCTAGTTTAAATTTAAGTAAATATATAGTGTTTGTTGTAAATACCTGATGGCTTAAAGTGTGATTTGAAGATTGCCTCAAGAGGAAATATTGTTCCCCTTATCATTTTTTTCGATTAGATCAATTCAAAGTTCAGTTTTGTGTAGTTTGAAGAAATGAGCAAAACTAGGGTTTGGATTTAAGGATAGCCCGAGAAGAGAAAGTTTGTTTTTCTTGCTACGATTAACGAATTTACAGTTCGAAAATCAAATTCGGAGGAATTTGAATATTTGGTGATTTGGGACTTTTTGAATCTAGGGTTTGGAATTGAGGTAAGGATGTTTAACTCTTTTATTCTTAATTCTACAAGTATTGTATGTGATTTAATTGTTAAAAATATCATATTTCATGTTGAGAGCAAATTGGGTAGCAATCTGCCACTATAAAAATATTTTAGTTTTTAGAGGGTATGGTGATCCAAATGTTATGAAATTTTATAAGAATATAAATCTATGTCATAGTTTTATTTTGATGTATCATACGCCTCATTTAGATAATAATTGAATGAATTATTAAATATTTCTCACGATTGCGCAGAATCTTTTACATTTGGATTATTTTAGCAATAACTCAACTTGTAAGTGAGATTTTGAGTTGATTCAAATTCGATTTTAAAATAGACTTATTGTAGATTGAATTTGGAGAATTTCAGAGTAAAAGGTTAAGCGTGTGATTTATTGGTGAATTTGTGAAATTGAGAGTAGTATTCTGTAAAAAAAAACTGAACTTGTGGGTTGACATACCTTCTATTTTGATTTGTTGAGATGATAGTAGATTAAGTTAGTTTTCACATGGCCTTAGATTCATGTGATTTGGATTAGTATGCTATTTTTGGTGAATGTTCAAAAAAGTATTTATCAATTGAAAATTTTGTTTTGTTGGGTAGAAAATTTGAGTTCCTACGGAGTTGGTTATCGATTGTGGTAATTTTCATAATTGGACGTTTTGGTGCTCCCCTTGTGTAGTGGTATAGTTTCTCTATCTATGTATCACACAATACTTGAATCATTGGAATATATATACACACAGCTGCTTCCGAACTCTTTCGATATGACAGATTTGGCAGGATTCTAGTTTAAATTTAAGTAAATATATAGTGTTTGTTGTAAATACCTGATGGCTTAAAGTGTGATTTGAAGATTGCCTCAAGAGGAAATATTGTTCCCCTTATCATTTTTTTCGATTAGATCAATTCAAAGTTCAGTTTTGTGTAGTTTGAAGAAATGAGCAAAACTAGGGTTTGGATTTAAGGATAGCCCGAGAAGAGAAAGTTTGTTTTTCTTGCTACGATTAACGAATTTACAGTTCGAAAATCAAATTCGGAGGAATTTGAATATTTGGTGATTTGGGACTTTTTGAATCTAGGGTTTGGAATTGAGGTAAGGATGTTTAACTCTTTTATTCTTAATTCTACAAGTATTGTATGTGATTTAATTGTTAAAAATATCATATTTCATGTTGAGAGCAAATTGGGTAGCAATCTGCCACTATAAAAATATTTTAGTTTTTAGAGGGTATAGTGATCCAAATGTTATGAAATTTTATAAGAATATAAATCTATGTCATAGTTTTATTTTGATGTATCATACGCCTCATTTAGATAATAATTGAATGAATTATTAAATATTTCTCACGATTGCGCAGAATCTTTTACATTTGGATTATTTTAGCAATAACTCAACTTGTAAGTGAGATTTTGAGTTGATTCAAATTCGATTTTAAAATAGACTTATTGTAGATTGAATTTGGAGAATTTCAAAGTAAAAGGTTAAGCGTGTGATTTATTGGTGAATTTGTGAAATTGAGAGTAGTATTCTGTAAAAAAAAACTGAACTTGTGGGTTGACATACCTTCTATTTTGATTTGTTGAGATGATAGTAGATTAAGTTAGTTTTCACATGGCCTTAGATTCATGTGATTTGGATTAGTATGCTATTTTTGGTGAATGTTCAAAAAAGTATTTATCAATTGAAAATTTTGTTTTGTTGGGTAGAAGATTTGAGTTCCTACGGAGTTGGTTATCGATTGTGGTAATTTTCATAATTGGACGTTTTGGTGCTCCCCTTGTGTAGTGGTATAGTTTCTCTATCTATGTATCACACAATACTTGAATCATTGGAAGATATATACACACAGCTGCTTCCGAACTCTTTCGATATGACAGATTTGGCAGGATTCTAGTTTAAATTTAAGTAAATATATAGTGTTTGTTGTAAATACCTGATGGCTTAAAGTGTGATTTGAAGATTGCCTCAAGAGGAAATATTGTTCCCCTTATCATTTTTTTCAATTAGATCAATTCAAAGTTCAGTTTTGTGTAGTTTGAAGAAATGAGCAAAACTAGGGTTTGGATTTAAGGATAGCCCGAGAAGAGAAAGTTTGTTTTTCTTGCTACGATTAACGAATTTACAGTTCGAAAATCAAATTCGGAGGAATTTGAATATTTGGTGATTTGGGACTTTTTGAATCTAGGGTTTGGAATTGAGGTAAGGATGTTTAACTCTTTTATTCTTAATTCTACAAGTATTGTATGTGATTTAATTGTTAAAAATATCATATTTCATGTTGAGAGCAAATTGGGTAGCAATCTGCCACTATAAAAATATTTTAGTTTTTAGAGGGTATGGTGATCCAAATGTTATGAAATTTTATAAGAATATAAATCTATGTCATAGTTTTATTTTGATGTATCATACGCCTCATTTAGATAATAATTGAATGAATTATTAAATATTTCTCACGATTGCGCAGAATCTTTTACATTTGGATTATTTTAGCAATAACTCAACTTGTAAGTGAGATTTTGAGTTGATTCAAATTCGATTTTAAAATAGACTTATTGTAGATTGAATTTGGAGAATTTCAGAGTAAAAGGTTAAGCGTGTGATTTATTGGTGAATTTGTGAAATTGAGAGTAGTATTCTGTAAAAAAAAACTGAACTTGTGGGTTGACATACCTTCTATTTTGATTTGTTGAGATGATAGTAGATTAAGTTAGTTTTCACATGGCCTTAGATTCATGTGATTTGGATTAGTATGCTATTTTTGGTGAATGTTCAAAAAAGTATTTATCAATTGAAAATTTTGTTTTGTTGGGTAGAAAATTTGAGTTCCTACGGAGTTGGTTATCGATTGTGGTAATTTTCATAATTGGACGTTTTGGTGCTCCCCTTGTGTAGTGGTATAGTTTCTCTATCTATGTATCACACAATACTTGAATCATTGGAATATATATACACACACCTGCTTCCGAACTCTTTCGATATGACAGATTTGGCAGGATTCTAGTTTAAATTTAAGTAAATATATAGTGTTTGTTGTAAATACCTGATGGCTTAAAGTGTGATTTGAAGATTGCCTCAAGAGGAAATATTGTTCCCCTTATCATTTTTTTCGATTAGATCAATTCAAAGTTCAGTTTTGTGTAGTTTGAAGAAATGAGCAAAACTAGGGTTTGGATTTAAGGATAGCCCGAGAAGAGAAAGTTTGTTTTTCTTGCTACGATTAACGAATTTACAGTTCGAAAATCAAATTCGGAGGAATTTGAATATTTGGTGATTTGGGACTTTTTGAATCTAGGGTTTGGAATTGAGGTAAGGATGTTTAACTCTTTTATTCTTAATTCTACAAGTATTGTATGTGATTTAATTGTTAAAAATATCATATTTCATGTTGAGAGCAAATTGGGTAGCAATCTGCCACTATAAAAATATTTTAGTTTTTAGAGGGTATCGTGATCCAAATGTTATGAAATTTTATAAGAATATAAATCTATGTCATAGTTTTATTTTGATGTATCATACGCCTCATTTAGATAATAATTGAATGAATTATTAAATATTTCTCACGATTGCGCAGAATCTTTTACATTTGAATTATTTTAGCAATAACTCAACTTGTAAGTGAGATTTTGAGTTGATTCAAATTCGATTTTAAAATAGACTTATTGTAGATTGAATTTGGAGAATTTCAGAGTAAAAGGTTAAGCGTGTGATTTATGGTGAATTTGTGAAATTGAGAGTAGTATTCTGTAAAAAAAAACTGAACTTGTGGGTTGACATACCTTCTATTTTGATTTGTTGAGATGATAGTAGATTAAGTTAGTTTTCACATGGCCTTAGATTCATGTGATTTGGATTAGTATGCTATTTTTGGTGAATGTTCAAAAAAGTATTTATCAATTGAAAATTTTGTTTTGTTGGGTAGAAAATTTGAGTTCCTACGGAGTTGGTTATCGATTGTGGTAATTTTCATAATTGGACGTTTTGGTGCTCCCCTTGTGTAGTGGTATAGTTTCTCTATCTATGTATCACACAATACTTGAATCATTGGAATATATATACACACAGCTGCTTCCGAACTCTTTCGATATGACAGATTTGGCAGGATTCTAGTTTAAATTTAAGTAAATATATAGTGTTTGTTGTAAATACCTGATGGCTTAAAGTGTGATTTGAAGATTGCCTCAAGAGGAAATATTGTTCCCCTTATCATTTTTTTCGATTAGATCAATTCAAAGTTCAGTTTTGTGTAGTTTGAAGAAATGAGCAAAACTAGGGTTTGGATTTAAGGATAGCCCGAGAAGAGAAAGTTTGTTTTTCTTGCTACGATTAACGAATTTACAGTTCGAAAATCAAATTCGGAGGAATTTGAATATTTGGTGATTTGGGACTTTTTGAATCTAGGGTTTGGAATTGAGGTAAGGATGTTTAACTCTTTTATTCTTAATTCTACAAGTATTGTATGTGATTTAATTGTTAAAAATATCATATTTCATGTTGAGAGCAAATTGGGTAGCAATCTGCCACTATAAAAATATTTTAGTTTTTAGAGGGTATAGTGATCCAAATGTTATGAAATTTTATAAGAATATAAATCTATGTCATAGTTTTATTTTGATGTATCATACGCCTCATTTAGATAATAATTGAATGAATTATTAAATATTTCTCACGATTGCGCAGAATCTTTTACATTTGGATTATTTTAGCAATAACTCAACTTGTAAGTGAGATTTTGAGTTGATTCAAATTCGATTTTAAAATAGACTTATTGTAGATTGAATTTGGAGAATTTCAAAGTAAAAGGTTAAGCGTGTGATTTATTGGTGAATTTGTGAAATTGAGAGTAGTATTCTGTAAAAAAAAACTGAACTTGTGGGTTGACATACCTTCTATTTTGATTTGTTGAGATGATAGTAGATTAAGTTAGTTTTCACATGGCCTTAGATTCATGTGATTTGGATTAGTATGCTATTTTTGGTGAATGTTCAAAAAAGTATTTATCAATTGAAAATTTTGTTTTGTTGGGTAGAAGATTTGAGTTCCTACGGAGTTGGTTATCGATTGTGGTAATTTTCATAATTGGACGTTTTGGTGCTCCCCTTGTGTAGTGGTATAGTTTCTCTATCTATGTATCACACAATACTTGAATCATTGGAAGATATATACACACAGCTGCTTCCGAACTCTTTCGATATGACAGATTTGGCAGGATTCTAGTTTAAATTTAAGTAAATATATAGTGTTTGTTGTAAATACCTGATGGCTTAAAGTGTGATTTGAAGATTGCCTCAAGAGGAAATATTGTTCCCCTTATCATTTTTTTCGATTAGATCAATTCAAAGTTCAGTTTTGTGTAGTTTGAAGAAATGAGCAAAACTAGGGTTTGGATTTAAGGATAGCCCGAGAAGAGAAAGTTTGTTTTTCTTGCTACGATTAACGAATTTACAGTTCGAAAATCAAATTCGGAGGAATTTGAATATTTGGTGATTTGGGACTTTTTGAATCTAGGGTTTGGAATTGAGGTAAGGATGTTTAACTCTTTTATTCTTAATTCTACAAGTATTGTATGTGATTTAATTGTTAAAAATATCATATTTCATGTTGAGAGCAAATTGGGTAGCAATCTGTCACTATAAAAATATTTTAGTTTTTAGAGGGTATAGTGATCCAAATGTTATGAAATTTTATAAGAATATAAATCTATGTCATAGTTTTATTTTGATGTATCATACGCCTCATTTAGATAATAATTGAATGAATTATTAAATATTTCTCACGATTGCGCAGAATCTTTTACATTTGGATTATTTTAGCAATAACTCAAGCTGTAAGTGAGATTTTGAGTTGATTCAAATTCGATTTTAAAATAGACTTATTGTAGATTGAATTTGGAGAATTTCAGAGTAAAAGGTTAAGCGTGTGATTTATGGTGAATTTGTGAAATTGAGAGTAGTATTCTGTAAAAAAAAACTGAACTTGTGGGTTGACATACCTTCTATTTTGATTTGTTGAGACGATAGTAGATTAAGTTAGTTTTCACATGACCTTAGATTCATGTGATTTGGATTAGTATGCTATTTTTAATGAATGTTCAAAAAAGTATTTATCAATTAAAAATTTTGTTTTCTTGGGTAGAAAATTTGAGTTCCTTCGGAGTTGGTTATCGATTTTGGTAATTTTCATAATTGGAGGTTTTGGTGCTCCCCTTGTGTAGTGGTATAGTTTCTCTATCTATGTATCACTCAATACTTGAATCATTGGAATATATATACACACAGCTGCTTCCGAACTCTTTCGATATGACAGATTTGGCAGGATTCTAGTTTATATTTAAGTAAATATATAGTGTTTGTTGTAAATACCTGATTTATTTTGATGAATATTTTTTCTTTAATATTTAATTTTTAAAAGGGGATTTTAAATGATATGACGGGTGTTTTAATAATGAAATAGACGTGTGAAAATTTGTTTTTAAATGGAGATCTTACTATGTGATTAGTAGAGAGTTATTAGTAATAAGGATCAAATTAAAAGAAAGAGAGGGACTTAGTTTGCAAGATGATAAATATAAATTGACTTAAATCATTTATTTCACCATAAAAATCATATTTTCTCTCATCTCTCTCTTTACAACTTCATCCTAACTTTTCTCTAGAATTTAGATGGCTTAGAGTGTGATTTGAAGATTGCTTCAAGGGGAAATATTTTTCCTCTCATCATTTTTTTTGATTTAATTGGTTCAAAGTTGTGAAGTTTGAAAAAATGAGCAAAACTTTTGTGAAGTTTGAAAAAATGAGCGAAACTAGGGTTTGGATTTAGGGATAGCTAGAGAAGAGAATGTTGTTTTCCTTGTTATCATTAACGTTTCTACAGTTCGAAAATCAAATTTGGAAGAATTTGAATATTTGGGAGTTTTTAAATTTAGAGTTTGGAATTGAGATAAGAATGTTTAACTTTATTTTTCTTAACTATACAAGTGTTGTATGTGATTTAATTGGTAAAGAAATACTAAAAAAATTATATTTGATGTTGAGAGCAAATTGGGCAACAATCTGCCACTGTAAAAACGTTTTAGGTTTTAGAGGGTATAGTGATCCAAATGCTATGAAATTTTACAAGGAAATAAATATACGTCTTAGCTTTATTTTGATGTATCATATGCCTCATTTAGAAAATAATTGAATGAATTATTAAATATTTCTCACGACTGCGCAAAATCTATGACATTTGGATTATTTTAGTAATAACTCACTTTGTAAGTGGGATTTTGAGTTAACTTAAATTATATTTTAAAATAGACTTATTTTAAAATGAATCTGGAGAATTTCAGAGTAGAAGGTTAAGCGTGTGATTTATGGTGAATTTGTGAAGTTGTGAGTAGTATTCTGTAAAATACTATTTGAACAGAATTTTTGTTATGGTTTTGATTAAAACTGAACTTGTGGGTTGACATACCTTCTATTTTGATTTGTTGAGATGATAGTAGAGTAAGTTAGTTTTCACATGGCTTTAGATTTAGGTGATTTGGATTAGTATGCTATTTTTTGTGAATGTTTAAAGAAAGTATGTATCCAAAGAAAATTTTGTTTTGTTGGGTAGATAAGTTGAGTTGTTACAGAGTTGGTTGTCGATTGTGGTATTTTTCACAATTGGAAGTTTTGGTGCTCTGCTTGTGTAGTGGTATAGTTTCTCTATCTATGTATCACACTTTTCATGAATTATATATATATATACACACACACACACACACACACACACACATATACACACACATTTGCTTCCAAACTCTTCCGATATGACACATTTGGCACGATTCTAGTTTAAATTTAAGTAAATATATAGTGTTTGTTGTAAAGACCTGATTTATTTTTGATCGATTTTTTTTCTTTATTATTTAATTTTTAAAAGGGGATTTTAAATGATATGTCAGGTGTTTTAATACTGAAATACATGTGTGAAAATTTGTTAGGAAAAGGCGATTTTAGTATGTGATTAGTGGAGAGTTTGTAGTAATAAGGAGCAAATTAAAAGAAAGAGAGGGACTTAGTTTCAAAGATGATAAATATAAATGGACTTATATCATTTATTTCACCACAAAAATCATATTTTCTCTCATCTCTCTCTCTACAATATCATCCTAACTTCTGTCTAGAATTTAGATGGCTTAAAGTGTGACTTGAAAATTGTTTCAGGAGGAAATATTGTTCCTCTCATCATTTTCTTCGATTTGATCGGTTCAAAGTTCAATTTTGTGAAGTTTGAATAAATAAGAAAAAATAGAGATTGGATTTAAGGATAGCTCGAGAAGAGAAAGTTGTTTTCCTTGCTACGATAACGTTTCTATAGTTCGAAAATCAAATTCGGAGGAATTTGAATATTTGGTGATTTGGGAATTTTTGAATTGAGGTAAGGATGTTTAACTTTCTTGTTCTTAACTATGCAAGTATTGTATGTGATTAAATTGTTAAAGAAATACTAAAAAAATTATATTTTATGTTGAGAGCAAATTGGGCAGCAATCTGCCACTGTAAAATTATTTTAGTTTTTAGAGTGTATAGTGATCCAAATGCTATAAAATTTTAAAAGAATATAAATCTATGTCTTACTTTTATTTTAATGTATCATACGCCTCATTTAGATAATAATGGAATGAATTATTAAATATTTTTTACGATTGCGCATAATCTGTCATATTTGGATTATTTTAGAAATAACTCAACTTGTAAGTGGGATTTTGAGTTGATTCAAATTAGATTTTAAAATAGACTTACTGTAGATTGAATTTGGAGAATTTCAGGGTAAAAGGTTAAGCGTGTGATTTATGGTGAATTTGTGAAGTTGAGAGTAGTATTTTGTAAAAAAATTGTTCGAACAGAATTTTAGTTATGGTTTTGATTAAAAATGAACTTGTGGGTTGAGATACCTTCTATTTTGATTTGTTGAGATGATAGTAGATTAAGTTAGTTTTCACATGGCCTTAGATTCAGGTGATTTGGATTAGTATGCTATTTTTGGTGAATGTTCAAAAAAGTATTTATCAATTGAAAATTTTGTTTTGTTGGGTAAAAAATTTGAGTTTCCACGGAGTTCTTTATCGATTGTGATATTTTTCATAATTTGTGGTTTTGGTGCTCCCCTTGTGTAGTGGTATAGTTTCTCTACCTATGTATCATAATTTACTTGAATTATTGGAATATATAGATATATATATGTACACACACACACACTTGCTTCCAAACTCTTCCGATATGACACATTTGGCAAATTCCAATTTAAATTTAAGTACATATATTGTGTTTGTTGTAAAGACCTGATTTATTTTTGTCTTTTTTTCTTTATTATTTAAATTTAAAACGGGATTTTAAATGATATGACGGGTGTTTTAATAATGAAATACACGTGTGAATTTTTTTTTTTAAAAGGAGATCTTAATATGTGATTAGTAGACAGTTATTAGTAATAAGGATCAAATTAAAAGAAAGAGAGGGACTTAGCTTCAAAGATGATAAATATAAATGGATTTATATAATTTACTTCACCATAAAAATCAGATTTTCTCTCATCTCTCTCTATACAACTTCATCCTAAATTCTCTTTACAATTTAGATGGCTTAGAGTGTGATTTGAAGATTGCTTCAAGAGGAAATATTGTTCCCCTTATCATTCTTTTTTGATTAGATCAGTTCAAAGTTCAGTTTTGTGAAGTTTGAAAAATTGAGCTAAACTAGGGTTTTGATTAAAGGATAGCTCGAGAAGAGAAAGTTTGTTTTCCTTACTACGATTAATGAATCTACAGTTCAAAAATCAAATTCGGAGGAATTTGAATATTTTGTGATTTGAAAATTTTTTAATCTAGAGTTTGGAATTGAGGTAAGGATGTTTAACTCTTTTATTGTTAAGATGTGATTTAATTGTTAAAAAAATCATACTTCAGGTTGAGAGCAAATTGGACAGCAATCTCCCACTGTAAAAACGTTTTAGAGGGTATAGTGATCCAACTGCTATGAAATTTTACAAGGATTTAAATTTACATCTTAGCTTTATTTTGATGTATCATATGCCTTGTTTAGAAAATAATTGAATGAATTATTAAATATTTCTCACGACTGCTCAAAATCTATGACATTTGGATTATTTTAGTAATAACTCAATTTGTAAGTGGATTTTGAGTTGATTTAAATTACGTTTTAAAATAGACTTATTTTAAAATGAATCTAGAGAATTTTAGAGTAGAAGGTTAAGCGTGTGATTTATGGTGAATTTGTGAAGTTATGAGTAGTATTCTGTAAAATACTGCTCGAAAAAATTTTTAGTTATGGTTTTGATTAAAACTGAACTTTTTGGTTGACATACATTCTATTTTGATTTGTTGAGATGATAGTCGAGTAAGTTAGTTTTCACATGGCCTTAGATTCAGGTGATTTGGATTAGTATGCTATTTTTGGTGAATGTTTAAAGAAAGTATGTATCCAATGAAAATTTTGTTTTGTTGGGTAGATAAGTTGAGTTCTTACGGAGTTGGTTGTCGATTGTGGTATTTTTCACAATTGGAGGTTTTGGTGCTCCGCTTATGTAGTGGTATAGTTTCTCTATCTATGTATCACACTTTACTTGAATTATTAGAATATATATATATTTATTTATTTATATACACACACACACACTTGTTTCCAAACTCTTTTGATATGACACATTTGGCACGATTCCAGTTTAAATTTAAGTAAATATATAGTGTTTGTTGTAAAGACCTGATTTATTTTTGATCGATTATTTTTCTTTATTATTTAATTTTTAAAAGGGGATTTTAAATGATATGTCAGGTGTTTTAATACTGAAATACATGTGTGAAAATTTGTTTTGAAAAGAAAATTTTAGTATGTGATTAGTGGAGAGTCAGTAGTAATAAGCAACAAATTAAAAGAAAGAGAGGGACTTAGTTTCAAAGATGATAAATATAAATAGACTTATATCATTTATTTCACCATAAAAATCATATTTTCTCTCATCTCTCTCTAAAACTTCATCCTAACTTCTCTCTAAAATCTAAATGGCTTATAGTATGATTTGAAGATTATTTTAAGAGAAAATATTGCTCCCCTCATCATTTTGTTTGATTTGATCGGTTCAAAGTTGAATTTTGTAAATTTTGAAGAAAGAACAAAACTAGGGTGTGGATTAAGGGATAGCTCGAGAAGAGAAAGTTTGTTTTCCTTGCTACGATTTACGTTTCTATAGTTCAAAAATCAAATTCGGAGGAATTTAAATATTTGGTGATTTGAGACTTTTTGAATCTAGAGTTTGGAATTGAGGTAAGGATATTTAACTCTCTTGTTCTTAACTTTATACTAAAAAAATCATATTTCATGTTGAGAGCAAATTGGGAAGCAGTCTGCCACTGTAAGAACATTTTAGTTTTTAGAGGGTATTGTGATTCAATGGCTATGAAATTTTAGAAGGATATAAATCTATGTCTTACTTATGTTTTGATGTATCATACGCCTTATTTAGATAATAATTGAATGAATTTTTAAAAAACATTCACGACTGCACAGAATTTGTCATATTTGGGTTATTTTGATAATAACTCAACTTGTAAGTGGGAATTTGAGTTGATTCAAATTAGATTTTAAAATAGACTTATTGTAGATTGAATCTGGAGAATTTCAAAGTAAAACGTTAAGCGTGTGATTTATGGTGAATTTGTGAAGTTATGAGTAGTATTCTGTAAAAAACTGTTCGAACAAAATTTTAGTTATGGTTTTGATTAAAACTGAACTTGTGTGTTGACATACCTTCTATTTTTATTTGTTGAAATGATAATAGAGTAAGTTAGTTTTCACATGGCCTTAGATTCAGGTGATTTGGATTAGTATGCTATTTTTGGTGAATGTTTAAATAAAGTATGTATCTACTGAAAATTTTGTTTTGTTGGGTAGAAACTTTGAGTTCCTACGGAGTTGGTTATCAATTGTGGTAGTTTTCACAATTGCAGGTTTTGGTGCTCCCCTTGTGTAGTGGTATAGTTTCTCCATCTATGTATCACACTTTGCTTGAATTATTAGAATATATATATATACACACACACACTTGCTTCCAAACTCTTCCGATATGACACATTTGGCACGATTCCAGTTTAAATTTAAGTAAATACATAGTGTTTGTTGTAAAGACTTGATTTATTTTTGATCAATTTTTTTTCTTTATTATTTAATTTTTAAAAGGGGATTTTAAATGATATGTCAGGTGTTTTAATATTGAAATACATGTGTGAAAATTTATTTTGAATAAGAGATTTTAGTATGTGATTAATAGATAGTTAGTAGTAATAAGGAGCAAATTAAAAGAAAGAGTGGGACTTAGTTTCAAAAATGATAAATATAAATGGACTTATATCATTTATTTCACCATAAAAATCATATTTTCCCTCATCTCTCTCTCTACAACTTCATCCTAACTTATCTCTAGAATTTTGATGGCTTAGAGTGCGATTTGAAGATTGTTTCAAGAGGAAATGTTGTTCATCTCATCATTTTCTTCGATTTGATTGGTTCAAAGTTCAATTTTGAGAAGTTTGAAGAAATGAGCAAAACTAGGGTTTGGATTTAGGGATAACTCAAGAATTTCCTTACTATGATTAACATTTTTAATGTTCAAAAATCAAATTTGGAGGAATTCGAATATTTGGTGATTTGGGACTTTTTGAATCTAGAGTTTGGAATTAAGGTAAGGAAGTTTAACTCTCTTGTTCTTAACCCTACAAGTATTGTATGTGATTTAATTGTTAAAGAAATACTAAAAACTCATATTTCATGTTGAGAACAAATTGGGCTACAATCTGCTACTGTAAAAATGTTTTTGGTTTTAGAGGGTATAGTGATCCAAAAGCTATGAAATTTTACAAGGATATAAATCTATGTCTTAACTTTATTTTGATATATCATACGCATCATTTAGAGAATAATTGAATGAATTATTAAATATTTCTCACGACTGCGCAAAATCTATCATATTTAGATTATTTTGGTAATAACTAAACTTGTAAATAAGATTTTGAGTTGATTCAAATTAGATTTTAAAATAGACTTATTGTAGAATGAATTTAGAGAATTTCAAAGTAAAAGGTTAACCGTGTGATTTATGGTGAATTTGTGAACTTATTTGTAGTATTCTATAAAAAACTGTTCGAATAGAATTTTAGTTTTGGTTTTGATTAAAACTGAACTTGTGGGTTGACATACCTTCTATTTTGATTTGTTGAGATGATAGTATAGTGAGTAAGTTTTCACATGGCCTTAGATTTGTGTGATTTGGATTAGTATTCTATTTTTGGTGAATGTTTAAAGAAAGTATGCATCTATTGAAAATTTTGTTTTGTTGGGCAGAAAATTTGAGTTCCTACAGAGTTAGTTATCAATTATGGTATTTTTCATAATTGGAGGTTTTGGAGTTTTCATTCCAAATTGAGATAGGGTTGCCTAAACCATATAATCTGGGGTTTGTGTGAGTATATTGGTTGTTTATGACACCCAATTGGTTATATGTGTATAATTATATATTTTTCAAAGTTAAAGCATTCTATATTATTCAAAAGAATAAATTCTTACCATAAATAGATATAATTGTGTGTTTGGAATTGTTATATGTGTTTATATTGCATGTTCTGCGAGAAATGTAGAAGAATTATATATGTTCTATGTGTATACGTGAATGTGATACCTATGTGTTTGATTAATTGCCTTAATGAACATGAATTGTTGTAAGGCATGTTTTATTATTGAGATAAATGCTTTGACAAAATGAGAATGGACATGAGCATGAAAATATGAATTGCTCATGTATTGCATATACATGGCCATGGAGTTGTATGCGGGAGAGAGTAAGAATACTGAATTGGCTGACTAAGGAGTTCGATTATAAAATCGGATGGACCGACAAAGGAGTTCGATTATAATATCAGATGAGCTGATAATGGAGTTTGGATGTTCAAAAAGAAGGAAATGAAATATCAGATGGACAGCCACTAGAGTCCAAATTCTATGTCGTGTGTGTGTTTAGGACACGTGGAAGGAGCATGGCACTATTCATACCAATACATGATGCATGACATGGATAATTGTATATGAACTTGTGCTTAACATAATAATGTGATTATATGTTATGTGGTACTCACAAAACTTAAGGAGTTGTGTTTTAAACATTTCTATTAAGCATGCAGGAACTCATCCCATGTATATTAATTCTTTTCAGGACGTGACAAAGAAGTAGCAGAATCCCCTCAACAATGAGTCGGTGTGGAGCGTATTTATATTTATTTGAAAGCATTTAGTGTTTATGTTTGAAATACATGTCTGGGATGTGGACCAAATGCATATGTTGAGTTATGTATGTGATCTTTAATGCTTCAAAAATATGCTTATGATTATGTCTTTTGACTTCACATGTATGATTTGGAGAACGGATGAATGTTAAACTATTGAAATGATGATCTTAAATTTCCATGTATGTTCATTTACGCATGTATCATGTATGATGATTGTGGGAATGATTGGGTTGAAGAGATG
Organism: Cornus controversa; assembly: GCA_026545225.1. Lineage (NCBI taxonomy): Eukaryota > Viridiplantae > Streptophyta > Magnoliopsida > Cornales > Cornaceae > Cornus > Cornus controversa. The sequence goes on from CM048845.1 coordinate 45,682,158, forward strand.
GTGAATTGAGAACATTGTATGTCAAGGATAAAAATTAAGGCATAAAAATGGACACTTGAGGAGTTCTATAGAAAACAACTTCGAAAGACCTACGATTAATCGTAAGCTTCACTTCGATTAATCATAGATCTTCGATTAATCAAAGATATCATTTTGATCAATCAAAATTTAAGCTTTAAAATAGAGATCAATTCAAGTGTGTTATGATGGAACCAATGATACAACTACGATGGATCGCAACATTAATTGATTGTAACCTCAATTTTGATTAATCGTAATGAGGGTTGCAATTAATCGAAAGTCCAGGTTCAATTAATTGCACTGAGTGATAATCGTGTTTTTGTAAAGGAGCTTAAGTACGCATATACCCTTGCAAAGGACCCATTTGTAGGAATTGACTCATGTACGTATATATGTACACATCATAAGTATGATTATGATTAAGCTTTCATGAGTTATACTCGGTGGTTCGTGACGGAATCGAGGGTGAGTATTGGTAATTGCCATAGTTGTTTAGGTTGTGGGATGATGAGCGGGCAATCATGACACCTCACAACCCAGAGTTCGGACCCGAACTGGGGAAGTTCCAGTGGTCCGAATTTTGGGGCATGACATTTGCTATTTGTAGTTGAAATGTATGCATACACCTAACCTTCTAGAAAAAAAATGTATGTATATACCTAGGATTTACTACCACTCCTACTGAAATTCACCAGTTGAAAATTTGGCTCCATGCATTCCACATTCTTGATATAGTATACTTGTTTACTAACCATATGTGTTTCAATACTAGATGAGTTTCCATTCTTACCTGGGCGATTAATAAATGATAAGCGTAAAATGTTACGCATTCTAGCATCTTAATTTGCATATTTTATTCTCTTAGTAATAGATTATTTTTTATTTTACTCTATTTAGTGTTTTTCTTATTTTTAGGTACTTAATAGTAAATTCACTCAAACCATGATTTTTAAGCTTTTAAAGATGATATTCAAGAGGGTGGTTAAAAGAAGCCTACATCAAATGGATCAAGCTAAGTCAATATTTTAACTTAAAACAACCCAAAGAATAGGCCTAAAAGAAGTGTAATTGCATAAGAAAATTATGGGCTAAAATTCAATTCTACAAAAAGAAAAGTTTGGAACCCATTTTGGTAATTTACTCGTAACTCCTGATTCGGTGATCAAAATGGCCCAAACTCTGCTTAGGTTAAACGAAATTTGATTCTGGATCTTTTTGTATTTAAAAAAAAAAATAGACCTGATTGTGAGCTGCGGGAAAACCCTAAGTCTCCTATTTTGGTTGGGACACTTCATGTTTCTCTTGGAAAATAAAATTAACGAATTGGGAATGTTTTGTGGAGCTTTTGTTCAAGTTTTGAAGAGCTTTTGGAGTGAATAAATATTGGAGAACAAGGCAGAGCATTACTTCCATGGAGATAATGTGTTATTCCTCAACCACTGAGATGTCTTCTTCTACCATGAGCAACTAGTTCTTCCATTAGGGTTTTGATGTATCCCTAACTAAGCATTAATGGTTTGATTGTTCTAATTATTGGAGATTCTTATATTCATGCATAGATTGTGTAATTTAGAGGATTCTATTGAGAATTGGTTAATAAAGTTTTTATTCAATTTCAATAATTTCTTATCTTGTCTTAGATACTTAATTGTTGTGATTGAACTCAATCTCTATTATTTTCTATGATTATGAGAGTGATTATTATACAATGGTATTAATTGAATATATAATTAGGGATGGTATTAATTGAATATATAATTAGGGATTTGATAAATTATTCTTAAAGAAGATGAATCAATCTACACCCTAGATTAGAATAGATAGGTAGATGATGCATGTTAATTGAAGTAGTTCATACTTATCCTTGATTATTTATTATCTTTCTTATTAATGGAATGTGAGCTTGTAGCCACCAAAACATATGCATGATATAATTTCCCATAATTGGCTCAATTGACCATTGATTGCGAGGTTAATGGTGAAGTCAAAAACCCTAGTCCCGTTTTATCCTTATCTTCACTCATTAGATTTACTTGCTACCAATTTAATTATTTTTACTTAATTAATCATTAAAGTTAGAAATAAATATCAGCAATCCACATTCATTAATCTAGTTAGAATTAATTTTACAATTCAAACATAAACGTAATACTTAGTCTCTGTGGTTCAACACCTTTTCAATAGTCCTATCTTACAAGAATTCGTACTATTGTGAAGTGATATTTTAATTGGTAACTATTTAACCACGATTAATATGAAATATTATAGTCCTATTATAATGGAAGCACCCTACTTGACAAAAGTATTTTTTTTCCCTAGTAAGTAAAGTCACAAAGTGCTACAATAGGAGATAAATTTCATTACCCAAAAGACTATATAGTGAGAAAACAGAGAAACTCATTCCACTGGCTAACAATTATTTTGGAGCCACAAGGCAAAAGCTTGGAAGACTCCATAACGCTATCATTTTTCTTGAATTTGCATTGCTCTTGAAGGAACTTGATAGCAACATATTCCTGATAATGCCTTGTCTCTATATATTTTATTGTTACGTTCTTGCCAGATGTTGTACACTGTGCATGCAAAAGTTATCTTGTTCCATAGATATTTATCTTTACTCTTGTTTTCCTATGTTCAGAGATCCATATGATTAGCCTCTCCTAATTTGAAGGTCTGATATAGAATTCACAGAGGGATTGAATCATATTCCATACTCTAAATGAGAGATAGATTCTTCATTCTAAAGGCAAAGAGCACATCTGTTCTGGGTATGCTATAATGTACCTGATAAAAGTACATTGTATAGTTTGGAATTGCGTCTCAAATTTCTAGTCTAATTAGGTTTCTATTTTAGAGTTGTATTATGTTAGGAAATTCTTATTAGATAAGAAGAAATTGCAATCCTTGTTAAATTTGGAACTCTATAAATAGGTACCTTGGTTTAGGGTTAAGATTTATGAGATTGAGAGAGATATAGTCTTATGAGGGAGTTGATTGGGTTGAGGTAATTTATGGGTTAGTAGAGTAGGAAAAATATTGGTGGCACTGGTAACAAGGGGACAGGCTCGTGGAGTGGTCCATGGTCAAAAGGCATGTATACGGTATTGGTACTCTAGTGTTGTAATATATCTATGGAGTCATAGTGGAATATCTTCTCATCTGTGGATGTACGCTGGTTTTGGACGAACCAGATTATATCTTGTGTTCGTATGTAATTGCTTTTTTTGGCTTTGTTTAGGTCTCCATGTTCCTTTGGTTTCTTTGGCACAACAAATTGGTATTAGAGCCAAAACTGAAGGAGATCTAGAAAAAAAAAAGTCTCAATAGGTGCTGCAATGAATTTTAGTTATTGGTGGAGTTAATCAATTAGCTTGTTTGATCACGATGGTTAGAAAATTGTAATGGATTTTATGGCATCGAGCTTGAGTAGTTAAAGTGGAGCCTTGGAGGTTTGACTGATTAAGTAACGCACAGTGGACAATTAGAGTTTTCCACGAGAATCTTGACATTTTGGCATTCAACTGACGAGTAAGGAAGAACTGGCTCCTTGGGTGAAAGTCCCTAAATCAAGTTGGGTCGTTGGACCACTCCATGGGTGGAAGTCCCCAAAGAGTGATTTGGTTTGTGTACAAGATTGAAATTGCAATGAATTCTCCTGATTAATGCCATGGGAAGTGAGGACTGACTTGATAGAATTTGAGCCAAGGTAGAGATTGTTGGAAATTGTATCTCAAATTTCTAGTCTAATTAGATTTCTAGTATTGAAATTTCTTATTAGACAATAAGAAATTGTAATCCTTGTACAAAAAGGAATTGGGTTTGAAACTTTGTTACATTTTTACATCTTATTTAGATGGTTGCGTGGGGGAAAAATCACTAAAAAAAACTTTATTTCTTAGGCTAATCTTTTCAGTAATAGAAGAAATAAAATTAAATGAAATTGCTTCACGATGAGATGTGTATATATAACTCACATGGTTCCATAAACTACGTTAACTCATATGGCATCTAAGTTAACTACTTTGGATAGTCTCTCTCTCAGTTTTTTTTGCTGTTACTTGATAGCTACCAAGTTTTCTTAATGTATGCTCATGTTTCCTGCTTTGTTGGTGACTCTGGTGTTTACCCTTGTTTGCTCTCCATGCTTAATTATGGCCATTTTTTTGAAAGGTCCTTGGGGTTTACCCCTTGTGTAGTTGTATAGTTTCTCTATCTATATATCAAACTTTACTTGAATTATTGAAAGGCCCTTGGGGTGTACACTTGTTTTTTGCAGTTGAATTTTTTAATTTTTTAAAAATATTGGCAAGATTGTAGTTGAAATTTAAGTAAATATATAATGCATACTATTTGTAGTAGAAATGTATGCATATACCTAACCTTCTGAAAAGAAAGAAAAATATATGTATATACCTAGTATTTGCTACAACTCCTACTAAAGTTCACCAGTTGAAAATTTGTCTCCATGTATTCCACATTCTTGATTTTATATACTTATTTACTAACCATATATGTTTCAATACTTGATGAGTTTCCATTCTTATCTGGGTGGTTAATAAGAAATATTATAGTCTTCTTATAATGGAAGCACCCTACCTAATAAAAGTACTTTTTTTGTTCCGGTAAGGAAGTAAATTATATAAATGAAAGAGAATTTACACACAAAATATGGCACAAAGGGCTACAATAGGAGATAACCCCCACTACCAAAAGAACATTCAGTGAGAAAACAAAGACTCGTTCCACTGGCTCAAAATTATTCGGGAGCCACAATGCAAGAGCTTGGAAGACTCCATAACACTGCAATTTTTCTTAAATTTGCATTGTTCTTGAAGGAACTTGAGAGCAGCCTATTCTTGTAGTGACTTGAATTAATTTCATGACAACTGAGGGAGGACTAGCCTTGTCTCTATGTATTACACTGTTATTTTCTCGCCATATTTTGTATACTGTGCAGGCAAAAGCAATCTTGTTAACATAGATATCCATCTTTGCTTTTGTTTTCTAAGGTTCAGAGATCCATAGGATTACCCTCTCCTAATTTGAAAGTCTAATATGGAATCCACAGAAGGATTGAATCATATTCCATACTATAAATGAGAGATAGATTCTTCATTTTGTATGCAGAAAGCATAGTGGTTCGAGATATGGTATAATGTACCTAATAAAAGTACATTATAACATATATGTTCTAAAACTTATATATAAATATATATATATATATATATATATATATATATATATAACAAGAAGATTCATTAAATCACATAATCACTATTTGTAGAGGGTTCTAGTAGATGAGGTCAAACCTTCAACAATGATGAGTCACTAGAAAGCAGAGGCCTAGGTGGAAATTTGAGCTATCACAGAGGGGCTCTTCGAGTGAGCACTAAAAAGAACTAGGGGATCCTTGTTGATCTCTTTAAGTAGGACTTATAGAGAGGAAAATTTAGATAGGTTTTAGGTTGTAAAGTGTGGTAAATGTGGTAGTGTATAATGATTTGGGTTGGTTCTTTGATAAATGAAGCATTTGCTCCACTAATTATACTAATTTGAAGTGGGTAAAAATTGGTGGACAATTACAATATTCGAAGGTTCTTGCAAGGTTTGGATGTGACATTTGAGGAAAATTTGATAAAAGTATGTACATTTGATGGCATAAGAGAGGACAAAAGAACAAAGTATTAAATGCAGATTTAACGAGGTTTCACCCTCAATCAAAGTTTTAACGAGGTTTCACTTTCAATTAGGACATCCAGGTTTGCAATCCTTGGCTAGGTTCTTCGAGGTTTGCAACCTTGTGTGTGTGTGGGGGGGGGGGGGGGGGGACATAGCAGTTCACCATCCTGGGCATCATGAATCGCGATGGCTACTCTCAGAGAGGTTTAACGAGGTTGATATTCCTAGTATCATGGACCCGACATGTTTATCCTAGGAAATGTTTAATAGTATCATAAACCCGACATGTTTACCCTTGGTATGAGTTAATCATCCCTAGCTCTGTTGGAAGTATTAGGTGCTAATGGTCCTTAGTTAGTAAGTCATCTCTATCTAAAGCTTAAGTATTGGGAGCTAAAGATATATCCATCGAGAGGAAGAGATTAATCAATTAGTGACTTCATTGAGGTCCATCCATCGAGAAGAAATCCTCAATCTATCTAAGAATAACAATGAGCTCTAAGCTAAAAAAGGGTGAGAGAGAAAGTGAAAGAGAGAACTTGTCACACCCTAGATTTTTGAAGATAAATTCGGAATCTAAAAAAAAAACATATAAAATAAAATAAAAATAAAAGAATTCTAAAATTTTCAAACAGTCCTTTAAATAAATAGAATCATGTACAACATTCTATTACATTGGAAGGAAATATTAAATATATTTTTTCCGTACAAATAATCAAAATAATACAAATTTGTCTCATACACTGAACAGAAAATAATACTAATGGTCCCACTTCTAACTCTTCAACTAGTACTACCAAATTCTGTACTAGCTCCATATTAGCACCCTAACCTACAAAATCTAGGGCGAAGTGAGCTCAAAGTTCAATAAGGATATGCTGAACAATCTTTCATTGCTTCAGCAAGTTAACTTTTGCATCATAATCTCAAATAATTCATTTAAATTATATTTCAATAAATAATACATTCACAATTCATAGTTTAATCATATAGCATTTAACATTTAAATTTTAATGCACAAATAAATCACCAAATAATACACGTAACATCAACAGTTCATACACATAAAATTGCACGAATTAAACAACAAGTACGCACTTAATTTCACAAAATATTAATAAATACACACGTACACCTTAACAAATAATGCACATAAAATAATACACCAACTGTACTAAAATTTTAAATACGAAAACAAATTTCAGTACAATTATATTCCACATTCACACAAATCCAATTTATTGCAATACATAAATTTAAATAAAGCGATTAACACCAACACGTTCACATTCATCAATATTTGTATATATATATAATTATATATATACATTTTTGCACGTAGGAATTTTTTAATTACTACCACATTAAATTTATATATATAAAAATTTAATTCGCATCCAACACATATCCACAGATATAAACATACCTAAATTAACGTATAAGTGAATAGGAGAAAAGAACAAGTTTCAACTTGCCTCGGGTTTATTATCCGAAAGCCTGCAAATTCGTTGCACATGTTACTGCAGCCGTCCAATTGATTTCAACTCACTGTCAAAGTTCATCTTTTCTTTTAAATGCTATTGTGCCTATTTATAAATTTTGGCTTAGTCTAGTGTCAAAGCCAAGTCCAAATCATGACTCAATCAAAAACCTTAGCCATACCACATGACAGACCCAACACCAAATGGTCAGCTCGCCACCATTTCACACTCGAGAGTTTCACCATCGGCAACCGAAGCACCAAGTAGCCAAAAAACCTAGCCACACTGTCACGTCTCAATTTCCATTCTCCAGAAACCAAGGGTGACTAAATTGTCACTCACCAATTCACCTCACTAATCTCACTATGGTACTATGCTATGATACCAAGTTGTCACATCCAAATTTTAGTTATCAGAAAATCAAGGGTGACCCATCCATTAATATGTAATGAACTCTCTCTTTACACTCAAATATAGCGGAAGCTTACCTCTTTCTTGCACAAGGATGTGCTAACTCGACCTCAAACACAACCACCTCAAAGAGTCTCACATCAAGCCATAGTTACACAACCCCTCAATTCCAGCACTCAACTCTTCGTGTAACTGGAACATGGAATTGAAAGCCTCACCATTGGATATATAATTCAAAAATACTCAATTTAAAAAAAACCACACTCACTTTCGATTTAAAACGAAGAAGTTATGCCCGATTGAAATTTGGGCATATTTTGGATAATGTTGTGAATAGTAACTTCGATGCATCGAAGTGGGGAGTTAGATGCATCGAAGCTGCGATGCATCGAACATGTATCGACCCAAGTTTTGACTCAAAATCTTAACTTTTAGGCTCCAAAACTCCTCTAAAAAGCATAAAAATCATCAAACATCATCTACAACATGTACAAATCATAAAAACATCATTATACACCATTCTAAACATAAATCCACATCTCCAACAATCATATCCAATAATTTATACATAATGGAATTAAAACCAACTTCTTTATTTCAAAACCCACAAATCACATATGATGCATATATGATCATTACACTTGAAACTAGAGTGTACCAACACAAATCAAATGTAAATATAACATCATTAACATAGTCCACATGCACAAACCGGCATGAACATCTATTTACATCACAAAAGGTCAAAAGTCTAAAAATGGTTCTAAACAAATAGGGGGTGAGCTTATCCTCTCTCACTCAATAAAAATGATCCACCTAACTCTACTTTAACTCAGGCAGCTGTGCATGAATGCACGTGAAAACTCTACATGACTATATGACAAGTAGTCCATGCTTTTTACCTTCAAAACAAATAAGTTTTGAAAATCATGCGTGATGCTTTATATTTCAAGGTATACATATATATACACATCAACTTAAACAAGTCACATTGATATATATAACTCACGCCACATAAATTTAGAAATCAATTCAACTGAAGACTTCGCTTATCACAATTCGTAGTAAGGGTCGCTTTGGGACCACATACTCTGCTCACACTTTTCGGGCTACTAACCCGATCGAAACGACATTCGCTTGGCCAAGTTTTGAGTCTTGCACCCTAGAGTTTGAAACCTTTATTAATTCTCACACATGCCTCAAAAATCTCGCTTTTCACATAATGTACACTTATCAAATAAATGCACAAAATCCACACAATGCAATATTTTTATCAAAACAATGTATTTTTCATTCTCATCCCAAGCTTGTCACAATACCAATACACTCATATCATGAAAATCATCATACTTATGCATTTTTCAAGAAAATTATATATTTCATGCATCATTCTATGTAAAAACTTAGATTTATACATTTTCATCAAATGAACACAATTTCAACAATTAGCATACATAGTGTCAACTTCACATATGCAACATATATAAGTCCTAACTAACATATTAGACATATCCATGTGCATAAATTACATTTTCATATATATATATATATATATATATATATATCTATATCTATACACAATATCCTAAACTCAAGAAATCTCAACCTATCTTTCATGTCACAATAAAAAGGACCTATAGAATCAAAGTAAAGATGAGTCTAGCACCCCTACCTCGAATCTTAAGCTTTGAATCCAACTTTGAGAAATTCCATCTTTCTCAACTTTATGAAATGTGGACTTTGTTCAGTTCAAACCAAAGCCCTCAACGCCCTCTACACACTTTCCTTCTTTGGGATCTTACAAATCACACCTTAAGTGATCTAAAATCTAGAGAGAAGGGAGAGAAATGAAGTGAGAGAGGTAGAGAGAGAAGGAGATCTATGAATATGAAATATCCCAGACCCAATTGATATTTATATCACTCCTAGGGGCGCAAAAAGACCGTTTTGCCCCCGGACTACTTAATGTACCCTCTCGACCTCCGAATTAATTCTAAAAAACTCCATTGGACTTGAAATCGCTTCCATGACATTCTAAACATTTTGTTTAGTCCAGGGTCAGAAATAAAATCTCTCAAAATCTTTCCAAAATTTTCGTACTCACTTAACCTCATCTGGGGACCTCCGTTGACCAAAAAGTCAAACTTTTTCAAAAGTTCTCAAAACCTTCCAAAATCATATTCCAACCTTCTAAACATGTTTTCAATATTCAAAACATGTTAAACATCATTTAAAACACGTTTAAAATAATAAATGATGAAAATTTGAAAAATCGACCAAAATTGGGCACAACCTCCCAACCTTATAGGAATTTTGTCTTCGAAATTAGAATACACTCATAATCTCATAATGTTGTCATAGCACTCTAAGTGACTTGATTTAGCCCCATTTATTACTGGTAACAACTATAAACTCGCCGGCATCCAACAAACGACCCTCGCTCCTTAACCAACAAGGTTTTTGGTCATCACACCATATGAATCCACTCTACATTCTCCCAAAATACATGAAATCCTTACTCTCTAAGTCTCATAACTGATCCTTGGATCATTTCCTTCCACTAGTACCATAAGGTACAATCTATAGGAAAACAAAATTGGTGAAGACCTCACTACTTACGCACCACCTCCTTCCCTCAATTATCAATTAATCAGCTTATGGTATTTCCATCGTTATCCTCTCAAAATATCATGACTAATTGTGTCCCACAACTGAGTCAAATCTCATATGCCAATCAAAACTTTGATATCTCAGGATCTTAATATATTCCCCATTTTTCACGTAAAAATCACGCTTAAGAACTTCCTCAAAGTCTTAGGCTCCTATAACTAGCATTTATCATAACTCATATATCTTACTATTTTGAGCTCACTCAAGTTCAAATCTCTAGTCAAGTTTACCAAATTCTCAACCTAAAATTCCCTAGGCAATAATGTGGCACCCACATATACAATGCACCCATTGTTGCAAACACTAACACACCTTAAATACCTAGCATACCACATATCATAATTAGCATAAAACTAAACATATTCTATTAAAGGCAACAAATAACTCAATGACTAAATTCTCTGGCTCATAAGCTAGAAACTATAATCATACCTCACTCCTCATGGAGTCCTCTGATGCCTGGACTGTAGATCAGACATGATAACGTCGACTCCCCTCACTGCTAGTGAACCCTGAGCAGACTGCTCTGGCTGCAACTCAGTAGTGCCTTGTTGAGACCCCGTCTCACCCTGCACATTCTGTCACACAGGATAGTTTACCTTAATGTGACCAGTCTGGTGGTAGCGATAACAAACATGTTCTACTACTGGTGCCAACTGTATGCGGATGCACTCAGATCTGTAGTGACCTGGATGTTGATAGTGGTGACATTCCACTCTCGATCATGAAGGTCCAATGGGAAAAGACAGTGATAATGTCAAGCCAACCTGTTGTTGCCCTTGAGAAGATGGTAGATCATCTTTATATCTCTTCTTCCCCTGATTACCAAATGATGTCTCGATATCCTTAGCTCGAAACCTGGTATCTTGGTTATCCTTTTCTATAGCTAATAGTTCCTATACCATAGTAGCAAAACTTATCAACCTTAAAACTGTCACCATGTCCCTTATAGAAGTTCAAAGACCTCCCACAAACTCCTTCACCTTAAGTTCTGTGGTAGGAATCATTTCTAGTGCAAAATAAGCCAAGGATGTGAACTTGGTCCCGTATTCTATAACTGTCATATCCCCTTGAAACAAATCATAAAATTCTTGTCTCAAGTCATCCTTCATCATTATTGGAAAATACTTCTCGAAGAATAATGCTTTGAACATATCCCAATCCATTACCTCAATGTCGTGGTAATTTTTAATAAACTTCCACCAACGGCTCGCTCCATCAGTGAGGTGATGAGTGGTTACTTTCACTCTCAAGTCTTCTTCTACCTCTAGTACAGTAAGGAGTTCATCCATCTCATCTAACCAATCTTCTGCAGCCACAGGATCAGGCCCTCCTGCATACAATGGCAGACTGTACTTTTTGATATATTCTAACTCCAACGTCATCCTATTAGGAGTTGCCCCAGGTCGAGCCTGAGCCTCCTCTCGTATTTCCCTAGCAACTTGTTGTACAGTTGCAATCATCCTTCGCATAAACTGTTGTCCATCCATGGGAACTATTGCCCCCTTGTGAATCCTCCGTGGTGGTATCTTGCTGTATTGACAACAAGAAGACACTTTAAAATTCAAGACATGAATATTTTTACCAACTTTTCTCATGCATATGCAACGTCATGCTAAGCCACTTCGCAAGTAGCATGTCATACCAAACAAGTAAGCACATAAGTGTATTCCATGTAATATGTATTTATCCTTTACGCCTCGATTTTTGGTACTTTTGAAATCCGAGGGTGAACGATGCTACCCTTCCCAAACCACCAATCACCTATCGAATCACAAATCTCTTTGCAGAAGCTTAAATCACATGCACGTACATATGACTATGCATTATAGACTCAACAAGTCCCATTGGGGTCGATACATAATGCCCCCTGTCCATTCTAAGTTATTTTAACATTTCTGCCTGGGGTGCATTTCAATGGATCGAGCTCATTTTGATGCATCGAAGCTACGATGTATCAAACATGTATGGATGAAGTATCATCCAAAAACCACTCTTGGGACTTTTGTATTCCAAAATCCTGTAGGTTTTTTGATGTATTGATCCTGAGGTTTCGATGCATCGAAGTCCGTCTCGACTGTTTCCTTCAGCCATTTCTCAAGTGACACAATGTCTATATACTTCACCAACTCTCAACCTATGATTCTCATACATTCTCGACGATTGAAAAGGCATCTAAAGAATGCCTTAAAACATCGTCATCACAATCCAATCATAAATCCACATTTCTAAGCATTAATGTCTATATGTCATCCCTATTATCACACACTCACTTGCAACCTTAAACATAATCAAAGACCACACAATCCCATGATTTCAAGCTCCACAAATCTATGAGTTTCACAATTCCACTCTAAAATTCACATTATCCTTAAAACAAGAACAACCACAAGTATTCTATAGAACAAGTTGCATATCAAGGATGTACAAATCTAACCTCCATCTACATTCTATATTCCTAGAATTATTTTCTTAATACTATAACATGAATAGGGATCATAACTCTATAGTCCCATACATCATTGAGTGTTACACTCTCAACATCCAATACATTCCACTAGAATCTAGCACAAACGGTGCATTTCAACACTCCAAGCTAAACATAGTCACACCTCTACCAAGATTTCCAAATCTTTCCCAAATCAACCATCACACTCATATAATTTTAGTTTTTGAAATTATAATTTACAATCCTTCTAGTGTGCCTTAAGTCACACTCCAACTACCTCATCACACTTCACCACAAACACTATTTACTATGCCAAATTTGAGAGCAATCTCATCAAAACTAGTCATGTCCAATAACTCAAAGTCGAATACTAATCGACATTCTGCAATCTAGATCTTGCAAGATCGTCAAATTTTATCCAAGGTAACTCCACTCCCAATAGATGTATTAATGGACAATGGTGACTCCAAATATGACACCTCTAACTCTAAGGCACAAATACAAGCAAATGCATATAAATGAATGAGTGAATGAGATGCACGCAACTCTATCAACACCCTAGTCCACACTCGAAATCATTCCATCATTAATCCTTTATCCATCGTCATCCGGACGAAATAACTCAACACCCACAAGAGTCAGCATATTCTAAGAAAAGTACTAGTCTAAGAAAAATTGGTTGATTAGTCCATTTTTCCTAACTAGCCCAACTTCGACAACATGTCTTGTCTCCTATCTCAGTCTCAATTGTCTCCATTGGCAAAGCACTTATCAACCATATAGCATAAGCTCCTAAGTGTCCATGAGGACTTAAACACTCATAACCTTTTTTGCATTACCTCTTCATTACTCATTAACAAGACTTAACATCAAGTCAAAAGTTTCTACTCAACCAACTTTGGGAATACTACCACATGAAATCAGTCTCACACACCAACACAATGTTCTTTCATTATGATCACTTACGCCAAACTAACCATCTTATTATTATTCGAGGTAATCAAACCAATCATTTAGACAACCACTAGTCACTACAAAACTCTAAACCAATCACGTTACCCTAACCTTGATACCTAAGGTTTCAAACCTAATGCCTTAATGGCAATCTTGTAATCATCAATTCCTTCAAATTGAAATGCGATCTAACCATTTCCCGTCTTCCCTAGGTATTCTGACCTAGAGCTTTGATACCAAGTTGTCACGCCCCAATTTTTGTTCTCTGAAAATCAAGGGTGACTTAATTGTCACTCACCAATTCACCTCAATAATCTCACTATGGTACCATGCTATGATACTAAGTTGTCACACCCCAATTTCCGTTCTCCGAAAATCAAGGGTAACCTATCCATTAATATCTAATGAACTCTCTCTTTAAACTCAAATACAGCGAAATCTTACCTCTTTCTTGCACATGGATGTGCTAACTAACTCGACCTCAAACACAACCAACCTCAAAGAGTCTCACATCAAACCACACTTACACAACCCCTCAATTCCAGCACTCAACTCTTCCTATAACTAGAAATTGAAAATGAAACTCCCAAAATTGGATTGAGGATTCAAAAATACTCAATTTAAAAAAAAACCACACTCACTTTCGATTTAAACCAAAGAAGTTATGCCCGATTGAAATTTGGGCAGATTTTGGAGAATGTTGTGAATAATAACTTCGATGCATCGAAGTGGGGAGTTAGATGCATCAAAGTTGTGATGCATCAAACATGTATCAACCCAAGTATTGCAACCTACAGTTCCAGACTCAAAAATCTTAACTTTTAGGCTCCAAAACTCCTCTAAAAAGCCTAAACCCTAAACCCTAAAACCCTAAACCCTAAATGATAAAAATATCATCATATACCATTCTAAGGATGAATCCACATCTCCAACAATCATATCCAAGAATTTATACATAATGGAATTAAAATCAACTTCTTCCATTCAAAATCCACAAATAACATATTATGATCATTACACTTGAAACTAGAGTGTACCAACAAAAATCAAATGTAAATATAACATCATTAACATAGTTCACATGCCACAAACCGGCATGGACATCTATCTACATCTCAAAAGGTCAAAAATTGAAAAATGGTACTAATCAATGTCCATTGAGCTATTCATGCTTCATCCTCCATTGGTGCCTTATCTGAAAAATTTGTATAAATAGGGGGTGAGCTTATCCTCTCTCGCAAAGAAAAAATGATCCACCTAACTCTACTTTAACGTAGGCAGCCATGCATGAATGCACGTGAAAACTCTACATGACTATATGACAAGTAGTCCATGCTTTTTACCCTAAAAATAAATAACTTTTGAAAATCATGTGTGATGCTTTACATTTCAAGGTATACATATATATACACATCAACTTAAACAAGCCATATTTCATATATATAACTCACACCACATAAATTCAAAAATCAATTCAACTGAAGACTTCGCTTATCACAATTCGTAGTAAAGGTCACTTAGGGACAACATACTCTACTCAAGCTTTCCGGGCTACTAACCCAATGGAAGCGACACCCGCTTGGCCAAGTTTTGAGTCTTGCACCATAGAGTTTGAAACCTTTATTAATTCTCACACATGCCCCAAAATCTCATTTTTCACATAATGTACACCTATCAAATAAATGCATAAAATTCACACAATGCATTGCTTTTATCAAAACAATGTATTTTTCATTCTCATCCCAAGTTTGTCACAATGCCAATACACTCATATCATGAAAATTATCATGTTTATGCATTTTTCAAGAAAATTATATATTTCATGCATCATTCTATGTAAAAACTCAGATTTATACATTTTCGTCAAATGAACACAATTTCAACAATTAGCATACATAGTCTCAACTTTACATATGCAACATATATAAGTCCTAACTAACATGTTAGACATATCCATGTGCATAAATCACATTTTCATATATATATATATATATATATATATATATACATATACACAAAACCCTAAACTCAAGAAATCTCAACCTATCTTTCATGTCACAATAAAAAGGACATATAGAATCAAAGTAAAGATGAGTCTAGCACCCCTACCTCAAATCTTAAGTTTTGAATCCAACTTTGAGAAATCCCGGCTTTCTCAACTTCATGAAATACAGACTTTGTTCAGTTCAAATGGAAGCCCTCAACACCCTCTACACACTTTCCTTCTTCGGGATCTTACAAATCACACCTCAAGTGATCTAAAATCTAGAGAGAAGGGAGAGAGATGAAGTAGGAGAGGTAGAGAGAGAAGGAGATCTGTAAATATGAAATATTCCAGACCTAATTGATATTTATATCACTCCTAGGGGCAGGAAAAGACCGTTTTGCCCCCGGGCCACTTAATGTACCCTTCCGACCTCTGAATTAATTCTTGAAAACTCCGTTGGACTCGAAATCGCTTCCATGACATTCTAAAATTTTTGTTTAGTCCATAACTAAAAATAAAATTTCTGAAATCTTCTCAAAATTTTTGGACTCACTTAACCTCATCTCAAGACCCCCCGTTGACCAAAAAGTCAAACTTTTTCAAAAATTTCCAAAACTTTTCAAAACCATATTCCATCCTTCTAAACATATTTTCAGCATTCAAAACATGTTAAACATCATTTAAAATACATTTAAAGTAATAAATGATGACAATTTAAAAAATTGACCAAAATTGGGCACGATCTCTACACACACCATGCTCGGCCAAACCAAATAACCAACACTCACCATGGGGCAACCACTACACCAACCTCTTCCAGCCAAGCACCCTCTTCCCATTGCTACCGAGACCCATTACCAACCTTCGATCCTTCGCCCATAGCCACTAGAAAACCTAAAATGATCACCTCTCACACAACTGTGAGTTGCCACCTTAAAGACCACCCTTGAAAACCACCATAGTAGTCCACTATGGAAGTCATGAGTGTCACAGACCCACTATGCCAGGCACCCAAACCCACAAACTGAACCTCCATTGAAGCTGACCCATCACAACACCACCACGCTGCCATGCAGACCCACATAACCAACACCATTGCCGGCCTCCACAATCCCTGCCGGAAACCATGGCCAACCGCTACAACCCAAACAAGAACCACCATATTCAGCCATGAGACCCCTATGCCAAAACAGCCATAGCTGTGATCACCAACCACCACTTGTAGAGACCGTGCCCAATTTTGGTCGATTTTCATTTTTTTATCATTTATTACTTTAAATACATTTTAAATGACATTTAACCTATTTTGAATGTGGGGAACATGTTTGGAGAGTTGTTTTAGGATTTTAGAAAATTCTGAAAACTCATAGAAAAGTTTCACTTTTTGGACAACGGGGGTCTCGGGATGAGGTTTAATGAGTCTAGGAATCCAGATATTTTTTTGGAATTTTTTTTTATTTATAGACCAATTAGAATATTTGGAGAGACGTAGAAGTGATTTCGAGTCCATAACTTCTTTCGGATTCAAAAACGGAGGTCGAAAAGGTACGTTAAGTGAACTAGGGGCGTTTTGATCTTTTTGCGCCCTAGGGCTTATAAATATCTGGGAGACAGATATTTATAGCTTATTTCCTCTCTCTAATCAGTCGTGAACCTCTCTTATCTCTCTTCTTTGTGTTCTTCTTCTTTTCTCTAGAATTAGGAGGTGTTAGGCCTTGATTCGGAAGGCGCCGAAGAAGGGAAGAGTTGTTGCTTATGGGTCACGACAATTAAAGACTCATGAGCAGAATTACCTGACTTATGACTTGGAATTAGTGGCAGTTATCTTTGCCTTGAAGGGGTGGAAACATACTTATATGGGGAGAAATTTGAAGTCTTTTCCAATCACAAGAGTCTCAAATATCTCTTCACTCAAAAGGATTTGAACTCTAAAAATTAGAGATGGGTTGAGTACATAGAAGATTATAATTTTGATCTTTAGTATCACCTGGGGATGGCCAATGTTGTAGATGATGCCTTGAGTAGAAAATCACAAGGGACTTTGGCTAGCATTGCCATTCGAGAATAGAAGATGATGGAAAACATAGTGGATTTGGGCTTGTACTTTAGTGATGGCACAATGAACCAGCTACCTGTTTAGCCTTATTGCCCAACCAACTTTAGTTAATGAAGTGATTGAGGCATAAGGGTAAGATGAGGAGATGAAAGCTATTCACACTCGGATTTTGGGTGGTGAAGTTGTAGAAGGTTGGTCCTTGCATATGGATGGAAGTTTGCGGTTCAAAGGAAAGAGGTATGTACCTATTTCGTGTATAAAGAGCATTCTTTGAGAATTCCATTGCTCTAGACTTGTGGTACATCCCGGTGGGACAAAAATGTATCACAACGTAAAGCGACAGTACTGGTGGAAGGGGATGAAAAAGGATGTGGCTGAATTTGTGGCTAAGTGTCTTACTTGCCAACAAGTAAAGGCCGAGCATCAAAGGCCAGTTGGCTTGTTACAACCTTTGCCAGTGGCGGAATAGAAATGGGAGCATATCACCATAGACTTTGTGACGGGACTTCCGAGGTCACAGAGGGGAAATGATGTCGTGTGGGTCATAGTCGACAGATTGACTAAGATGACTCATTTTTTGCCTATTCGAGCCACGGATGGTGCAGAGAAACTCGATAAGCTATGTGGAGCATATTGTGAAGCTTTATGGAGTGCTAGTTTCTATTATTTTAGACAGAGATCCTAGGTTTACTTTACAAATTTGGCAGGGTTTCCAGTTAGCCCTTGATACAGAGTTGCATTTTAATATAGCTTTTCATCCTCAGACTGATGGTCAGTCAGAGTGTACCATTTAGATATTGGAGGATATGTTGAGAGCTTGTAACTTGAATTTTAGAGGAAATTGGGAAGACCATTTGCCATTGGTGGAGTTTGCCTATAACAATAGCTACCAAGCTAGTATAGAGATGACACCTTTTGAGGCATTGTATAGTAGGCCGTGTAGGTCACCGGTTTGTTGGACCGAGGTGGGGGAGACAACTACCTTTGGACCCGATATAGTTTATGAGATAACAAAAAAGATTGAGTTGATTCGTCAGCGGTTGATCACGGAATGAAGTAGACAGAAATGTTATGCCGATCGGAGGAGGAGACCTTTGTCATTTGAGGTAGGGGCCATGTATTTCTCAAGGTTTCTCCACGCAATGAGCTAATGAGATTCATTAAGAGTGGCAAGTTATCGCCAAGGATTATTGGACCCTTCAAAATTTTGCAGTGTGTGGGTGAAATAGCCTATAGGTTAGCTTTACCGCCAAAATTGGAAGGAGTTCATAATGTTTTTCATGTTTCCATGTTAAGGAAATATGAGCTAGATTCATCATACATTTCAGGCTGGACTGACATTGAGATTGAGGAAGACGTGTTGTATGAAGAGTGACCGGTGAAAATTCTCGACACTAGAGATCAAGTGTTGAGGGGCAAAATGATTCGTGTGTGAGTGTGACTCAAAAAGTATATCAATTAAAAATTACCACACTTCGCAATAGAACGAATTCCTTGTAGAATAGGGCTATCGAAAGGAATGGGTATCGTACCTCAGGGACTGTGGTCTGATTGAGTTGAATTGTTAGGATTAATTCTAATTAAATTTAAAAGAAATAAATTCTGATTTTTAATTCTAAATTAACTAATGAAGCACTTGAACAAAAGCAAGAAAAACTAAGGAGTGTAGAGAATATAAGATAAGTCTAGGGTAATTGATTTCACCACTAACTTCACAATCAATGGTCAATTGAACTAACTATGGGGCATCATATCATGCATAAGTGGTGTCGGTGGCTACAAGCTCACCTCCATCCGTCAAGAAGATAACATATGATTAAAGCTAAGTCATGGACTATCTTCGATTGGCATGGGCCATCTGCCTAACTACTCTAATCTAGGGTGCAGTATGGTTCATCTTCTCTAGGCATAATCCATCAAAGCTTTAATGATATATTCAATGAAAACCATTGTGTAATAATCACTCTCATGATCACAGAAAATAAGAGGGACGAGTTCAATAACAACAATCAAGTATCTAAGACAAGATAAGAAATCATTGAAACTGAATTTATAAGACTTTTATTGCTCAATTCAATAATAAGAATCCTCTAAATTACACAATCTATGAATGAATACAAAAATCCCCAATAATTAGAACAATCAAACCAGTGATGTTTAGTTAGGGCTCCATCAAAACCCTGGTGGCTGAACTAGCCGCTCATGATACGCCTTGTTCTCCAATGATTCTCTATTCCAAAAGCCCTTCAAAGCTGCTGCCAAGCCCTTTTCATACAGCCTCAATTTGTCACTTTAAATAACCAAGAGAATACATCAAAGTCCTAATCCAATTAGGAATAAATTAGGGTTTCCCGCAGCACTAATCAGGTGGGTTTTTCCTGCTAACTTCGGCCCAACTTTTGACCCACTAGAAGTCCGATTCACGGAATTTTCGTGAAATACAAAAGTGTGCAGAATCAAATTTCGTTTAACCCCACGCGTAAATTATGTCGATTTGAGGCTCGGAAATAAGACTTCTGGTCCGTTTTCCAAAACGGGATTAAGACTGCATTATGCGCAGATTTGGGCTTCAGGCCCGAAACCTTCTTAAGCAGTTGTAATTCTCTTGGACCTCTTCCTTGGGCTGATTTGAGTTGAAATAAATGGTTGAGTGAATCTCCTTGATGTAGGCTTCATCTCACCATCTTGGATGTCTTCTTTAAAAGCCCAAAATCCTGGTTTTAACTGAAATAATCATTAAGGCCCTGAAAATACAGAAAACACTAAAACAAAGTAAAATCACAAAATAATCTATCACTAAGAGAATAAAATACATAAGTTAAGAGGCTAGAATGTGTAACATTCAACGCCTATCACACCCCCAAACTTACATATTGCTAGTCCCTTAGCAATAGAATAAAACAAAACTAAAACAAAGGAAACTAACAAATACTAACTAAACTACCCAACTCCACTTTCGTGGGAGAAACGATTGCATTTAGCGTATGCAACAAGCCTTTAAACCCCTAGGTTCCCCCTAGTGGACGAGTATAGTCTCGTGAGGGTTTCCAGAAATGTTACCCACAAACATTCAAAATTTTGTTTCGACATTAATTCAAGAAGAAGATTACAATACATAGTTACAAACTTGCATTCAAGAATAATTTCAAATTTTCAAATTCTATAATTCAAATCAATGGTCCCCATGCATAATTCACATCAACATATCTCACAATAATCAACTCTAGCTTCCTCGTGTAAAGTGAACTAGCAATCATCTCATGTAGCATAACCAAGCTCTGAATATATTAAGGCACATACCCCTTCAACTCACTAACTCCCCTTATTGAACTCATACTTCCCAACATGCATACATGACTTTTTCATTTTTTTTTTCATCATTCTTTTTTTCATTGCTTTATTGGTTGTGCAATGTCTTGATCTATTAAGCTTTCTGAAAGATCCATGTAGCAAGCTTTCGGTCAATGACTCCCAAGCCAGATGGCTTTAGGGCACTAGGCTTTAAGATACCCCGAAGACCTAATTACTCGAATCAGTCAGGCTACAAATCAAGACAACCAATGCTCATCTTTTCTCACCTTTTCACTTTTGACGCGAACACTCCGTGCTTCCTGAGGCATAGAGGCCCGGTTACTCATGAAAAGGATCAAATTGATTTGCTTATTCATCACATTCTTTTTTCTTTTCTTTTTTTTTTCACTTCTTTTCTTTCTTTTTTCATTGAAGTCAAGTATAACACATCATCGGTACTCATTCTCAAGAGATACTAATTAATATCAAGCATATCTAACTTAATAACTCAAAACATAGGTTTATACCCCACAAGATTATGCTAGTGTGTCTGTGCATGTAAGGAAACTAAAATTAATCACTTCAAAACATGTTATTGCAAACCATGATTAAAACCACTTAATTTAAACCATAGTTTTCAAGAATTTAAAACATACTCAAAAATTGCAAGTTAAGCACCTACATAAGGTATTAATCCCTTGAATAATGTTAAAACGTTCTATCTAAAAACAAAACAAAAGAAAATAAAATAAACTAAGAAAATAAAATAAAATAAAATAAAATCCTAATACAAAAAGAATTTCACACAAATTTCCCCCCATAATGCAATAAAGCACATAAATAGGCATCGCCTCACCCCCAAACTTAAACTGTACATTGTCCTCAATGTACACCCATTCAAAGCAAAGAGAAGGTTAAGAACGATAATACCAGGAATCCAGAGAATGAGTGGCAAGAAAATAGAGCAAACCAAGTTGGATGAAGGCAATGCAAGCACACCCCCAAACTTGGAAGTTACAACCTGTCAAAACAAACCACTATTCCCCAAAGACCAAGTGAAATAATATGGGTAAAAATAAATATGAAATAGATTTTTTTTTTTAAACTGAATAAAAAAAACAAAATGAAAGATAAAATAAAGAAAAGAAAATTAAAAATAAAAAAATAACTAAAAATACAAAAGATTGTTACCTCCGAAAAATCAAGTAAAAGGTGGTGCCGAAGCATCTAAGTCATGGCCGGAATGTTGCATCAAAATCAACCAACTAGTCCACATTTAATGTGCAATGTCCTCCCCCAAACTTGTAGCACAAAACCTCTCAAAGAAATCCAACCAATTTTTCAAACAAAGTCTACTTCCTTGTGAAGAAGAAATTTGAGAAAATTGATCATTTAATGAGGATGGAGAAAAATAGATTGGAATAGATGAAGATGGTGATGAATGATGATGATCAAGTAGTGTTATGAAATATTTTGAGAGTGTATTTTGATGTTGGAGAGTCACCAAAGTGATGCATTTTCAAGTGGGAGCATATAAGTTGTGAAGAGGGAGCGAAATAGCACAAAATCAGAGCAGTTGGGCATGTTGGGGCTGGGGCGATCGATCCCCCATGGGCTGGGCGATCGATCGCCCAGCTGGTTGCCTGTTCTCTTTGTCAAATAATGGGGGCGATCGATCCCCCTTCAAAGGGGCGATCGATCCCCCCTGCTGGAGCTTGTTAAGTATCTATCGCCAAGGGTCGACCGGGAAGGGTATTTTTGGAGGGTCCATCGCCCAAGGTCGACCGAGACCTCTCTTTTTCACCTATTTTGAGTCCAAATACCTCGGTACACCTCTTGGCATCCTCCGGAAGCAACTTATACATCAAAAACTCAAAGAAAAAAATATTAAAACGCAACTAGAATTGAAAGAAACTAAAGAAAAACATAAACTAAAAATAATAAAATAAAACAAAATAAAATAAAAATAAAAATAAAAGAAAACTAAAGAAATTAAAGGATAGAAATACATACAAATCCTACAATTTAACGTCCGTAGGAGACGGTCATCGACTTCAATTGAAAGTTCACCCAATGCCACATCTCTTGAGGAGATTTAATTTCGTCCCTCCTATATGATCCTCACCTTCTTGTGTCGAACTCAAAGTGACCGGAATGGTGTCATTGGCTTCAAAAAATACATCTCTCTGTCTTGACGGAAGATGTTTCAGTTTTACCCATGGAGGAGACTCTAATGATGGCATCGGAGGAGTGCTAGAAAGAATAGGCAATGGCTCAATCGGAATCCTCCAAGGTGGAGTATTTTTCATGGCCACTACACCAAGTAAATCATTCACCCCCTCAATGGACTTCTCAACATCATGTGATAGAGCAACCGGATCAACTTCTTCAATATAATCATCAAAACCTTCCATGAAGAAACATTCACTCTCATCTAGAGGATGTTGAATGGCATTAAAATTATTCAATTTCACCTTAGGCTCATGAGAAATTTCAAAATTAGGACTCTTGAGCACTTCCTCTTCTTCTTCCTTCTCTCCCACATTTTTATCATTTAATTTTTCACTTCTCAAACTGGTGATGGCTTGAATCTGCTCACGGTGTGGGTTGCTCAAAGAAGAAATATTATCGAGGACATGAACCCCTCTTGGGTTGGCAACTGGTTGACTTGGTAGCTTCCCCTCTTCTCTTTTACTCACGGCATGGACAAGTTGTCCAAACTGAGATTCCAGTTTGGCAATTGACTGAGAGTGAGAGTGAACCAGTTGAGCAGTGGATTGAAGTGTTGCTGCAGTAGCTTGCACTGTCTCTACAATAGAGTCAAGCTTCTCAATTTTTGCTAGGACAATCGTCATCTTGTCCTCAATGGCTGCATACCTCTGTGCCATAGGAACTTGTTCTTGATATGATTGTGAAGGCACATAGTTCTGAGGTTGAAAAGTGGGCTGAATTGCTACCCCTTGCTCTTGTGGAAGATTGAAAAATTGCCCAATGGAAGGACAATTATTGACATGGTGCATAGGACTCGAGCAAAAATCACATGGCTCAAAAATAGAAGGATATGAAGATTGATTAGGAACTTGACCAGCCGCCATAAGTTGCACCACTCTTTGTACCACAGCATCCACAATGGTAGACATAACAACTGTAGAACCAATCTCAAAAATATCATCAGTCTTCTTTGTATTGGATGGTCTACTAGAACGAGATGAAGACACATGTTGTAAAGAATTGTCACTGAGATTCTCGAACAAAGTCCATGCTTCATCTACACTTTTTAACATAAAAGTACCCCCACATGATGCATCTACCATCAGTCTGTTACCTTCAGTTAGCCCTTCATAGAAACATTGCACTAACTGCCACATTGGAACTTGATGATGAGGACACTTCCTAAGAAGGTCCTTGAATCTCTCCCATGTCTCAAAAAATTGTTCCCCCTCAAATTGAGAGAAACCAGTGATAGCTCGTCTGAATTGATTGGTCCTCCCTATCGGAAAATATTTCTTCAAGAACTCACTTTGCATTTGAGTCCATGTAGTGATAGAACTCACTGGTAGAGATCTGAACCAATACTTGGCCTTCTCCTTCAAAGAGAATGGAAAGAGTCGCATCCGAAAAGCATCTTCTGAGAAGTTATGAATTTTTGTTAATGAGCAAACTTCTATAAATTCATCCAAGTGCTTGTACGGATCCTCATGAGTCAGCCCAAAGTAGGATGGCAACATATGAATGATACTGGGCTTGATCTCATAGTTCTGTGCTGTGACATTAGGCAATTGAAAATTAGCTGGTGAATTATAAGTCTCTGGGACATAGTAGTCTCTGATCAATCTCGCTTTTTTCACAACAGCATTAGGCACAATATTGTTGTCCTCATTATTACCACACAAACCATCCATGATGTCAATAATCTCTTCTCTCGCTCAATGGTATGGTGATTAAAGTACCGGAAAAGAAAAGAAAAGAAAAAAAAAAAAAAAATAGGTTAGTAGCAAATAAAAAAAAATAAAAAATAAAATAAAATAAAACTAATTAGTAACTGAAAAGAAAACAAAAATAATAATAAAAATAAATAAATAAATAAATAAATAAATAAAAGAAAAATAAAATAAAAAATAAAAAAAAATTTCCTAAACTAAAAATCTAATTAGAACTAATTCTAAAAATCCAAACAATCAAATAGACAGTCCCCGGCAACGGCGCCAAAAATTGATTCGTGTGTGAGTGTGACTCAAAAAGTATATCAATTAAAAATTACCACACTTCGCAATAGAACGAATTCCTTGTAGAATAGGGCTATCGAAAGGAATGGGTATCGTACCTCAGGGACTGTGGTCTGATTGAGTTGAATTGTTAGGATTAATTCTAATTAAATTTAAAAGAAATAAATTCTGATTTTTAATTCTAAATTAACTAATGAAGCACTTGAACAAAAGCAAGAAAAACTAAGGAGTGTAGAGAATATAAGATAAGTCTAGGGTAATTGATTTCACCACTAACTTCACAATCAATGGTCAATTGAACTAACTATGGGGCATCATATCATGCATAAGTGGTGTCGGTGGCTACAAGCTCACCTCCATCCGTCAAGAAGATAACATATGATTAAAGCTAAGTCATGGACTATCTTCGATTGGCATGGGCCATCTGCCTAACTACTCTAATCTAGGGTGCAGTATGGTTCATCTTCTCTAGGCATAATCCATCAAAGCTTTAATGATATATTCAATGAAAACCATTGTGTAATAATCACTCTCATGATCACAGAAAATAAGAGGGACGAGTTCAATAACAACAATCAAGTATCTAAGACAAGATAAGAAATCATTGAAACTGAATTTATAAGACTTTTATTGCTCAATTCAATAATAAGAATCCTCTAAATTACACAATCTATGAATGAATACAAAAATCCCCAATAATTAGAACAATCAAACCAGTGATGTTTAGTTAGGGCTCCATCAAAACCCTGGTGGCTGAACTAGCCGCTCATGATACGCCTTGTTCTCCAATGATTCTCTATTCCAAAAGCCCTTCAAAGCTGCTGCCAAGCCCTTTTCATACAGCCTCAATTTGTCACTTTAAATAACCAAGAGAATACATCAAAGTCCTAATCCAATTAGGAATAAATTAGGGTTTCCCGCAGCACTAATCAGGTGGGTTTTTCCTGCTAACTTCGGCCCAACTTTTGACCCACTAGAAGTCCGATTCACGGAATTTTCGTGAAATACAAAAGTGTGCAGAATCAAATTTCGTTTAACCCCACGCGTAAATTATGTCGATTTGAGGCTCGGAAATAAGACTTCTGGTCCGTTTTCCAAAACGGGATTAAGACTGCATTATGCGCAGATTTGGGCTTCAGGCCCGAAACCTTCTTAAGCAGTTGTAATTCTCTTGGACCTCTTCCTTGGGCTGATTTGAGTTGAAATAAATGGTTGAGTGAATCTCCTTGATGTAGGCTTCATCTCACCATCTTGGATGTCTTCTTTAAAAGCCCAAAATCCTGGTTTTAACTGAAATAATCATTAAGGCCCTGAAAATACAGAAAACACTAAAACAAAGTAAAATCACAAAATAATCTATCACTAAGAGAATAAAATACATAAGTTAAGAGGCTAGAATGTGTAACATTCAACGCCTATCACAAAATAATTCCATTGGTTAAGGTTTTGTGGAGAAACCACGAACTAGAAGAGGTTACTTGAGAACGGGAGCAAAAAGTTTGATCCAAATACCCAAATTTGTTTCTTCCACAAGGTATGTGATGTGATTTCAATTATACTTAACCACTCGCAATAGAACAAGTCCTCGTAGGACAGGGCTATATAGAGGGTGTCGAACCTCAAGGACTTGCAAGGTTGAATTATTATGTTACTCAGTCTTTGAATTAATTCTAAAATAATTGGAAACCAATTGTTGATGTTTGATCTTGAAATTAATTGAGAAAATTAAAGCTTTTTATAAATTGTTGTTATGAAATTTAATCAGGAAGAGAAGATCCTTGGAACTGACTTCACCACTAACCCTCTAACAATGACAATTGTACTAAATTGGGACGTTACTCTATGCATTCAGAAAAGAATGGCTACAAGCCTAATTCAATTCTATCAAGGGAATTCATTCAACATTCAACTAAGCATAACTCGTCTTCGCTTAGAATGGCCTATACATCTGACTAATTAATGACGTTATAACACATCTTTGCTTAGTACGAATTATCAAAAATCTAAATTGAACGATATGTGAAAACTATTGTATAACCTGTCTTAACAAAATCACAGAAGTTGAAAAGAACAAACCCTAATCATTGAAAGTTTAAATTCATTCTACAAGAACAATAATAAATGTGCAATGAATCAATACATTCAAATTGAAAGCAATAGCACAGCTATTGTTTATGTCTCGGTTATACAATCAATGCACAAAGTAATTTATTCCCAAATTAGTATACAACTTAAAACATTGAAAGACAGGTTAGGGTTACGTCACTTCCCCGGAATGATGTTTAGCCGCTCATGATCGGATGTCCAAGCTTGAACGATGGTGAAATCGCCATCCTTTTGTCCGTATCGTCACGAATCGCCTCTGTATTTCTCTCTGTGTTTCTCTCCCAGAATACCCTAGTTTTCTTCGTTTCGTCATTTTTACTTTACGAAAACAAACCAATGGGACACCTGGCCTTTCCAAAGTGGCAAGTGCGCATAAGAAAATGGCACTTGCTCCTCACAAAGTGGCATTTGCACCCAAAAAGTGGCAGCTGCGCAAATAGGGCAAAAAGTTCATGAAAACGTCCATTTTAGGAAATTTTCATGAAATATGAAATTGTGCAGAATTGAATTTCCTTCAACCCTTTAGGAGTTTGGGTCATTTTGACAATCGTGTACGGAGATATGGTCTGAATACCAAAACGGGTCCAAGACTTTTTAGGCCTGAATTGGCCCAATCTTCAATGTGAATAGGCCTAACACCATCTGTAGCCCAATTGCACCATTATTAATTAGAATTACCCTTAACCACCTGAAATCCTAAAAAGATTAAAATTATTAATAAAAACATGAAATAAATATTACTAAGACACTAATTCATATAATTTTAAGGGCATTGAATATGCAATATTCATTACTTATCAGTATGTCCGATTTCGAGAAGGAAATCTCCTAATGTGGGGAGGTTGTAGAGACCGTGCCCAATTTTGGCCGATTTTCATTTTTTTTTTTTATCATTTATTACTTTAAATACATTTTAAATGATATTTAACATGTTTCGAATGTGGGGAACATGTTTGGAGAGTCATTTTAGGATTTTGGAAAGTTTTGGAAACCTTTAGAAAAGTTTGACTTTTTGGTTAACGGGGATCCCGAGATGAGGTTTAATAAGTCTAAAAATTTGGATATTTTTTTGAAAAATTTTATTTTTGGTTATAGACCAATTAGAATATTTGGAGAGACGTAGAAGTGATTTCGAGTCCATAGCTTCTTTCAGATTAAAAAATAGAGGTCCGAAAGGGACATTAAGTGAACTAGGGGCGTTTTGGTATTTTAATGCCCTAGGGCTTATAAATATCTGGGAGACAGATATTTACAGCTTATTTCCTCTCTCTAATCAGCCGTGAAGCTCTCTTCTATCTCTTCTTTGTGTTCTTCTTCTTCTCTCTAGAATTAGAAGGTGTTAGGGCTTGATTCAGAAGGCGTCGAAGAAGGGAAGTGTGTTCTACGTGAAAAGGCCATCATTTTGAACCAAACAAAGCAAGAGTTTAAGAGTTTTTGGTCTACTGGCTTTGATGTTTTGCTAGAGATTTGATCTCTTGAGGTAGGGGGTGGGTGTTGTGTCTTCTAATTCAATTGAAATTTCATGTCTAAGCATAAAATGGATGTTTTTTTTATGTAATATATGAAAGTGTATATTTTGTGATGAAAATTATCTTTTAGAGTGATGCATATATGTCTCTCTTGCTAGAAATATTTTGTATATGTTTTATATTACTTAAATGGTCTATATGTACAATGTGGGGCATGAATTGCATATATGGGATTTTTGGGAAAAAATGATGAAAACCTAATTTGGGAGTTTTAACTTATGTATACGTGTGTCTTATGATTCTTGTGTGACATACTAGAATTGAACTAGGACATACGATGGGTGCAATACATTGAATTTGTGAATGTGTATGCAAAATATGAAATATTTTGTGTGAGTGTGAGGTGTGTCTCAGAAGTAGCTTATGGAAAAGTGATCGGGGAACATATCTCTGGGGGTTGAAAAACCTCAAACTTGCGCAAGGAGGGTTGGTTACTGATGGGTTAGTAGCCCTAAAATAACTAGGATTGAGATATGGGGCTTTGGTACGTATCTTGGATGTGGGTGAATGTGAACCAAATTCCCAGAGAATGAGTTGTGCCTATATGTGTAACTTATATGAACTTAAATGATTTGTGTGGATTTTAGTTTTGTTTAGATTATGTTATATGTCATATATATGATGAAAGTGTGCCTTATACATGAAATGTGTTTTTTCTTTATGGTTGTCAAGTTATAATTGATGTATATGCCATAATGTGAACTGATAAGTAATGAATATTATATATTCAATGCCCTTAAAATTATATGAATTAGTGTCTTAGTAATAATTATTTCATGCTTTTATTAATAATTTTAATCTTTTCAGGATTTCAGGTGATTAAGGGTAATTCTAATTAATAATGGTGCAATCGGGTTACAGATGGTGTTATGCCTATTCACATTGAAGATTGGGCCAATTCAGGCCTAAAAAGTCATGGACCCGTGTTGGTATTCAGACCATAACTCCATACACAATTATTAAAATGACCCAAACTTCACAAGGGTTGAAGGAAATTCAATTCTGTACAATTTCATATTTCACAAAAATTTCCTAAAACGGACGTGTAAGGCAACTTTCTGCCCTATTTGCGCAGCTACCACTGTTTGGGAGCAAATGCCACTTTTGAGGCGCATGTGCCATTTTCTTATGCGCATTTGCCACTTTGGGAGGTGAGGTGTCCGATTTGTGTTTTCTTCGCTGAATAAAAGAGAGAAAAGGGAGAAAACTAGGGTATTATTCTGAGGAGACCAGAGAGAAAATATAGAGGCGATTCGTGATGATTGATAGAAAGAAAAGAGAGGCTTCAACAACTGCCATGAGGAGCTAACTTCTTCCTAGGGGTTTAACGAAGCCCTAGCTAAGTATCATTGTTGATTGGGTTATATTTGGGAATTATTCTTTTTATGTATATAGTTGTATAATTTTGAGGACTATTTTGTATCATTTGTGTAATAAGTGACAATTGCATAATTGTGCATTTATGGTTGTTTAAATGCTTATAAACATTCTTGATTTAATGTTGTCTTGTCTTAAATGGTATTTTATCTTGATTGAACTCAAATCATTCCCATGAGAGATTAAAAATGAATGATAATTATACAACAAGTTTTCATTGCATGTATGAACATATAACTTTGACAGTCCATGCCTAGGGAAGACGAGTCGTGCTGCACCCTAGTTTAGGTAGACGATTAGTGCCAACCGAAGATGGGTTGTAGCTTAGTGAGTGTTTGTATATATCCTCTTGACGATTTCATTGTGAACATGTGTATATGAGACAAGGACTTTGATAGGCTATGCCTAGGAAAGACGAGTCGTGCTATACCCTAGTTTAGGTAGACGATTCGTGCCAACCGAAGATGGGTTATTGCTTAGACCTTAATTATATGTTCATCATTCCATGAATCTTATTTATGCATATTATATAATTTTCTCCAAAGTAATTTCAATCGACAATGGTATGATGCTAGTGGTGAAGTCAAGACCCTAGACTTCTTTCTCTTGAATTTTATCTATCATTTATTTATGTTTGTATTTCATTTCATTTAATTTCAGCACCTTAGAATTAAAAGCAAAACAAATTCTTTTTCCATTAAATTAGAAGAGATCTTGATAGCTTAACAACAAAACCAACGCAGTCTCTGTGGGTTCGACCCCTACTCACCACTTTACTAATTTTAGTAGAGTATTTGTAGGTTTTTTAAAATTTTCTTTTGTCGAGGTGTAAAACAACAACGACACTACTACATATTATTTTTTCGCGTTTTGCACATCGAACAAAGAATTAAGCTTTTAAGCTAGCAACTAGAATGCTAGGGAGTATGACACGTATATGATGGACATGAGTTGTGTTTTATGCATTAAATATGAAATGTGACTTTGAATGGATTGCACAATACATTAACCTTGAGCTCGTTGAAAATTGCTCATCCCCCTACACTAACACTTTCAGGAGGTGGTTGAGGATGCACAACCATGAGTTAGACCTAGTGTAGAAGAACATTTTTTGACTTTTACGTCTTTTGAGATATGCGTATAAACGTCCATGTTGACTTGTGGCATGTGGACTAGTGTAGAAATATTGTACTTATTTTTGAATGAGAAGTATGCTTGAGACTTACAAATATATGTGATTGTTTGATTACTCTTGAGGACTATGTAACAATGATGTTTTCTTGAAATAGGTGTATGATAATGCAAAAGTTCTTTTTTTGTTATAAGTATATGTGATGGTATTAAACGGTGATGATTTATCACTTTGTGGATGTTTGGGGGTTTGTTGGAAATATAACTATGTTCTATGATTGTTTGTTAGGAGAGTGGGTTGGGAGGAGAATGATTGTTGTAATCACTTAGTGATTTGTTAGTGTTCTAGGCTAAGTGATTTTGATGCATCAAAGTCACCATTTCGATGCATCAAAATGTGTTGATGCATCATAAACCACTTCGTTGCATCAAAAATTAAGGATGAGGGTTCCGTACGAAAATCTAGTAGGTGTCGCAGGATACTTCGCATCTTGTTCGATGCATCAAAACCAACACTTCGATGCATCGAAGTGTGTGGCTGGGTATGTTTATTGAAATGAAATTGGAGAATTATTTAAGGATGAAATATGTGACCACGTGCGAGGTCATAGGTAATTATACATACGCAATTAAGTTTCTACATTGGCTTAGTGATTGAGGTGGTGTATTAGAAGTTAATGGACGAAATCGCCCTTGTAATTACGAGTAAGCTTCGGAATTGGTCCAAACTTCAAATGGGCGTAACTTCTTCGTTTTAGATCAGAATTGAGCGTAGTTTTTTTTTCAAATTGAGTATTTTTAGATCCTCTTTCCAATGGACTAAGAATCACTCTGAAATCCCAAACACACAGGGAGATAGGTTCTAGAATTGAACGAGTTATGAGTGTGAACTGGGTGAGACTTTCACTATTCACCTCCACTTTCTATATCGATCTTGGTATCAGAAAGTAGGGGTATGACACCACCGACCCATCACATTTAGCTGCAACCACTCACAGCCATACCATGACAGCCCCAAGGAAGCCACCACATCCAAATGTGAACCTAGTGAAAACACCTCACTACATAACCCTCTACAGCCCATGCCCAAAATTGAAACCCACAGTCGTGAACCACTCAATTCCACCATGGCAGCCACCTTCTTAAGCCATGACCCACAGGGTATCCACAAGACCACACTACAACCAAGCTATCTCCGACTTCCATGGCTGCCAAAAATAACAGCCCGTAAGGCCCACATCGTGAGCCACCAACTCGCCGGAACCACCATTGAAATCAGCTAAAGCACCACCTCACACCGCCTCTAACCATCGCAAGCGTCACTGTCAAACCATTGCTGTCGCACCTACACCATCCTCAGCCACCATAACACCATCATGGCAGCCACCATGAAGACCCAATTCAGTTGCTACACTATGGCTATCATGCACCAACCGACACCATTTTAGGCCACCCTCCTCGGTACAACCGCAGTTGGCCACCATAGATCAAGCCACGAAACCCACTTCATCCTCGGTTTCTCTCAACTTTCTCCCCCTAAGATCCTTCCCTTCAGTTGATGGAGCCCCCTTTCACAAAACCCTAAACTTGAAGCGAGAGAGCAAACCCTACTTCTCTCCCTTCTCTCTTGCATCTACTGTTCTCTCCCTCTCTGTGTGTGAAAGCGACAGAAATCCTATTCCCTGTTCTCTCTTTTATTTTTATTTTTAGAAAAATAAATAAAAAACTAAAAGATAAAATAAAAGAGAAATAATAATAAATATTTACTTAGCCCAAACTTAAAATTTTATAATACAATATAATTCAGCCCAACTCAATAACCTAACCCAAACTCCCCTTAGCCCAACATGAAGAGAATAAAAATAAAAATAAAGGAGAAAACACTAATACGGTTCAACATAAATAATAAAACACTCACACATATTTTTAATTATAAATAAAAATACATTTACAATAAAAAAATTGCACACTTAATAAAAACAATCAACACTTAGTATCACATTTTACCTAAAGCATTTAGCATTTAAAACACTCAATAACAATTTAAACAAGTAAAACATTCAACATTTAAAACACTCAATAAACAATTTAAACAAATAAAAAAACCCAAATAAAATTAAATAACCTCAAAATTATGGGGTATTACAAAACTCTCTAAAGATAAAGGTATCATTGAGCTCCTTACAAGAAAGAAATAAGGACCTTGAAGTGAAAAGTCCCTTGGAGTAACACGGGTCCTTGTTGTGCAAGCCTAAAAATACTTCCTCCTAAGAGTCAGTGGTGAGCTCCTCATAACAATAAAGAAAGAACTTGGATAATAGAAGGTCCCTCTGGGTGGCACAGACCCTTGTTGTGCTAGTCCAAAGAGCCTTCTTGCTCAAAAACATGCATGGGCACTCTAGAAATGATGAGAACTTGAGCTTTTTAGACTTGGTTGAGCATCGGAGTCAAAAGGTCCTCGTGCTCTAAATAAGTGAAGGGGAAACAATGAAGGTGAAGTATTACTGAGAGCAGGATGAACGAAGGGACGTCGAATTCTAAAGAAATGAATGGGGACTAGGAAAAAGATCCCTCAAGGTCCTCAACCTAGGAGGAACTTTGAGAGTAGATAACTACCAAGTTTTTCAAGGAATGAGGGACTTCATGAGTGAGGGAACCTTGAAGTGAGAGGCAGAAAGTAGAGAAGACTTTACAAGGCCTCGAGGATCTTACAAGAGGAGAGGGCTCATAAGCTTCCAAATAAGAGGAGTACAATTGGAAAGTCGTACATTAGCCTATGCATCTTTTGTCAGTATTAGGTCCCACTATACATGCCAATCACCGCCCACATGGCTTTAAAGTTTCCACACGTCATTCTTCCAATTTTTAATACACGCATTTAGCCCCCTTATGCAAGGGCATGGTAATAAGTGCTCACACAATAAATCACTTTGCTCTTTGTATCTAGCTGAGGTCTTACTCTTGACACATGTTGATTCGATCTTGCAAGTAACGGCTCACGTGATCTCATCGATGCTGTAGTGAATACCCGAAGCCTTGTGGTGAAGCATCTCTAGGCTCTTTACAAAATACCCTAAGCAATGAGGCATTCCATAATGGGGCCTTTCCAAGGGAGACTCCGTTTGAAAAAAAAATTAAGTAACAAGGCATGGTGGGTTTTCGTATCATCCTTGAGTAAACGTAACAAGTTCTCATATTTTATCGAAATTGAGATGTTCCTCACATAACAAAATTAGATTATTAGTTAGTAAAGCAGGTATTTGTGATATAACTAATATGGGTGATTAAATGTTGACCTTATCCCAAAATTGAGTGTGGTAATATGGGTCATGCAATAGAGTGACGATAAAAATAATTAAATAATAAATAAAACTGATAACCAAAATCCTTAGGCCTTAATTCAGGAAATAAAGAGAAATAATTACAAGAAGATAAGCATGAGTCAAACTAAAAAGGACTAACGGTGATAGACATACTGAGTTACATGAGAGGTCACCTTGAAGCAGTGTTGAAAGATACATGGAGAGATGACCAAAAATAGTGCTCAAATCACGGTAGGGGCTAACCCGAGCCACAGGTGCATTAGATGAGAAGGTGCTAGCCCAAAGCAGTGCTCACGTCTTTGAGGGAGCGTTGACCCGAAACTTCATTCAAGCATCAGAGGAAGATTTTAATATTATGCATAAAATATATACACACACACATATAATCATAGATTACGGGGCAAGACTTAGGCTTAAAAAATACTTGTAAAAATGTAGTGAAAAAACATAAAGCCATCAAAAAGTTATGAGAGGACATAAAATTATCATAAATAATGAAAGGAAAAAATGACAAACTCGTGCAATTATGAGTGATGGGAAAAAAGTGAAAAAGTGGAATGGTGCAGAGTGATGTGACAAGATAGTGAAATATTTCAACTAATGTCAAAAACTGAAGATGATAAGATGTTCGACAAAAAGAGAAGTCAATAGTGCCACCTCGAACATGTGCTCACAATGATGATGAAACCTTTGAGGACTTGATTAACTTATATCAAGACAAGAATCTCTTAAAGATAAGTCTGACTATTGGTATATCAGCTTGAAAGTATAGTAATTAATAAAAGATGAGTTTAGTTGATATAACTCATATGAAGCAAGATGTTCTCATTTGCATTGTACCATAATCATCTACTATATATATTTCAAGAATATAACTTGCAAGTGTACGAATCTATTGAAGTATAGATCGGCAAGAATGAGGTCGAACCCAAGGGAATGCTTTGAGAAGAAAAACTAATACAAATTCGAATTAATTTAAAACTAATCTAGTTTAAACAAAGTTTGGTTGATTTGAGAGAAATTAAACTAACATGAAAATAAAATAACACTATTGAAATCAAACAGAGAAAATAACTAAGGTTTCGGATTCCACCACCATTAAATCCATTAAACTTCTAATATTTATATATTAATTCCCAAATTTAGAGTAGCAATCAAGAAATCAATCTATTGCTCACCCAAGATTTAACAATAAAGCACTATGAAAAATATATCAAAAAGGTAGATTTTTCTTCGCTTCACTAGTGTAAAATTCTAAGCATCTTATGTATCTAATTTAATGAAAAATATAAGATCAAAGATTATCACTTTTAAGAAATACAAACCCAAGCTTAGATTAATTATAATACTTTCAAACTACCACATTACATGATATAGATGGTGAAACAACCCTTTTCCAGGTGTCGGAGCCGTCATTGTCTATGGTGATGCCAAGATTTCTTTCACCTTCTCAAATGCGATCTGATGTTCGGCATTCCATACGTAAGGAAGTTTATCCTTCATTAGCGGGATTAAAGGATGAGTGACTTCTGCTAGTGCTGGAATAAAACGCCTTAAGTATGAGACTTTCCCCATGAATTCTCGTAATAATTTTCTTATCCGCGGAGGGTCTATTTTGATTATTTCCTTAGCCTTGTTAGGATCTAAGTCAATTCCCTATTTGTGGACTATACACCCCAGAAATTTCCCCTGTTGGACACCATAGGCACACTTCATCGGGTTCATTTTCAAGCCATATTCACGGCACCGACGAAGAACCTTTTTTAAATTTTGGATGTACTCTATGTATTTTTTTGATTTCACCACTAAATCATCTACATAATCTTCTACTTCATGGTGGATCATGTCATGAAAAATTGCTATCATAGCTCGTTGGTAAATAGCACCTGCATTCTTTAGTCCAAAGGACATGACTGTGTAATGAAAATTTCCAAGTGGTGTTAGAAAAGCTATTTTCTCTGCATCTTTGGGGGCCATCTTTATTTGATTATATCCACTGAATCCATCCATTAATGAAAATAACTCTTGACCTGCCATGGCATCCACCATTGTGTCGATATTTGGAAGTGGAAATTCATCTTTTAGACAAGCTTTGTTGAAGTCTCGATAATCGACACATATCTGAATCTGACCATTTTTCTTTTGTATTGGCACAATGTTAGCAAGCCATGTGGGATGCTAAGTGGGTTTTATGAACCCTACTTTGAGTGGCTTTTGGATTTCTTCTTTGATCCGTATCTCCAAATCTGGACGATAGGCCCTCTGTTTCTGCTTGACAGGTACCGCAGAAGAATTTATGTTAAGCTGATGAGCAACTAAGTTAGGATCAAGTCTGGGCATCTAATCATGTGGCCACGCGAACACATCCTGGTAATCTTTTAACAGTTGTATAATGGCCACTTTTAAGTTTGGATCAAGTTTCTTGTTGATTAATGTGGGCTGAGGGGAGATCCCATCTCCGATATCTATTTCTTCAAGCTATTCTTCTATTAAAAAAACTTGCAGCATCTTCTTTTGAAAGCCTTATGGCATTATCACAAACGGGAACTTTGGCAGTATTGGGGACATGAGCTTCAGGTAGGAGCCCTGTCCTTGTGCCCCGTCATAACTTGTACACAACTCTTCTCCGCCATTTTTACCTTAATCCAGTTCACTTCCTTTTCTGCGAGCCTTTTAGGAGATGCTTTTGCTTGTAGATTCTCCCATTTGGGGAGCGGAATGGCCTAAACCTCATCATTGTCCATCTCGTCCGAATATTCATTAAAGAAAATTGCATCAAAAAAATGAGCTTTGAAGGATAGATTGGGTCTCTAGAAGCTCAGAGCATCATAGTGCCCTTTCCCCAATTAGCCTTCATAACTTGATGATAAGAGGATGGGACGACCCCGTACACGTGCATCCAGGGTCTGCCTAGCAACAACTGATAAGATGGTTTATCTTTTATGATGTGAAACTTGGTAGGGGCTCTGATTTTCCCTACTTTTAGATCGACTATTTCATATCCGATTGTAGCTTGTTGTTCACCTTTGAAAGCTGTAATGCTTATAGGTTGGTGCATGATCTTCGTCTCAAGGAACTGTATTGCCTTTAAAATGGCCAATGGCATGATATTTACTGAAGCCCCGCTATTAAGGAAAGCTCTTTTCAAATCCCGACCATTGACTGTAACTGGTACATACAACGGTCGATTATGAGGGAAAGGAACTTTCTTATCTTCCGTTGAAAAGATAATCTCCCCTTGCTTGGTCACATCTTGTTTAGATGGTTCGTTGTGAGTGTGAGCCAAAGCTACTACGGTTTGATTTATTAAGAATTCCTTAATCTGTTCCGGAATTGAAAGATCATTGAAGAAACAATGTATGTGAGTATTTGTGTCTGTATTCGTGGCTTGGTGTTCTCCTTCGTCCATTGGATCAGTTACACCAACAGTCGCTGCATGCTGAGGGAATGGATTGTTGACAACATTGTTTCCAGCAAAGTCTATCTCTTTTTAGCCATCTTTTTCTGTACTATCCCCCTAAATGCCCAACAATCGGTTAGATAATGTCGCACAGATCAGTGGAAGGGGTAGTAGTTCAGTTTTGCCTTTTCCTTTCTGCTAGGAAATCTTTCTACCGCGGGTAATGTGATGACCCCATCCTTGATCCACTGAGCTAATAATGATATTACCTTTTTAATACCAAATGGTAGAGGTGCAGGTTCTGGTCGTCGGACTCTCCCTGTATTGCTGCTTAATTGATTCAGAGTTGCTGCGATAGTGGCCCTTCGCGGGAAGACATTTCCCTTAGCTGGTGGTGGGATAATTTCTCCCAGACGCCTAGCACTATTCATTAGGGCAGAGAATGTCTTGATCTCATGATTAACTAAATGCACCCGATACTCTTTTAACATACCATCCATATATATTTTTATCAGCTGCTCTTCTGAGGTGGACTCAAAACATTTCAATGACATCTTGCGGAAACGTTTGACATATGTGACTACCTCTTCACCCAACTTTTGCTTGTGCTGAGTTAACGACAGCATTATGACTCGTTCCTTAGTGGTGAAGAATTTTTCATATAATTTAGCCAGCATTTTTGCCCAAGCTAACACTGTTCCTGGCACCAGATTCTCTTCCTGTGAGGGATTTTGAGAATTCCCTGAGCTTAAGTTGTTCATCATTTATATAGGAACCTAATACGTCCATAAATCACACGATATGATCCCTTACATCTCCTTCCCTGCCGTCAAACTACCTAAATTTTGGAGAAAAATATCCATCTAGATATGGCATCAGTAATATGGCAGGGTTATATGGTGGTGGGACCTCAATGTCAATAGTTGTGTCCTTTTTGGAATTAAGAATTGCTTATAATTGCTCAATGGTCACGAACGAGGTGTTAGTATTGTGCTGGATATCATTGTCAGATTCCTTTCTAACAGGATCTTCTGTTACACCAAGAGCTATTATATGAGGTGATTGTCCTCGGCTGGGGACAGGTGATCGATCTGCTCTGGGAGTAGGCTATTGAGTTCGCAAAAATTACAGGATTTGTACTTGTGTTTCTTGGATGTTTACCAGTACTTGGAGCATTATTGGAGGGATATTATCTTGAGGTTATGGAAGAGTCACAGTTATTAGTGGATTCTGCCTTTTTTGTATTTTGCGCCTTTGTTAAGGAAGATTGACAGGATTAGCCGGATCTGGAACTTGATCAGCTCTCTGAGAAGTTGATGCAGCTTGCTTCCCTTTCCACTTAACATTCTATTGACTAGCCATGTGAAAGGCAACCCTCCCCAGTGAAGTCGCCAATTGTAAATAAGTAGAAGAGTTCTGTTATGAGGAATAACTATCATAGGACTGGACTGTGTGTGTTGAGAAGAATTAAGCTGATGAAGTAATTGAGAATCAATAATGGGAATGTAAGCTGGGTGCTAGGTGGGAGAGAGAGAAAGCAAGGGTGATTCGGAGAGGGAGGGGACACCAGAATGATCCACATGTCACCACACCATGGGGTATATATAGACCTCAGGTGTGGGGCTTATGACAGTTATCATCCTACTTGGAACTTGGCCACGTATCCCTTCCTTCACCACTCCCAATTGTAACCACGAGCCTAGATCCTTATACCCTTCGCGGGATTGGTCATAGCCACGAGAGGTGCTATGATGATGCCTGCGTGTAGTCATGCTAGCATAGCCTTTAGATGCTCACGGCCCAATGAAGCTTCCTCTCAATCCTCCATACCACACTCAACCCACCTTGCCGCCTGGGACCATGACGTCATATGCTTCATTATGACACCATGATTGCCCAAACCATATCACAGCCTGTACCTGTGCCTAAAATGGTTTGTCGGACACCATAGCCTCATATCAATTCCTACTCCTCAATGTTGGAAGTAACGTCGCGATAAGTTACTTTCCATATTGAAGAGAGGATTTAATAGTCTTCTACATAGTCCCTGTTACAAGGATAACCACTCAGGATTGTGAGCTGGCAAGCCACACAATGGCTCATTCATCCATGGTTCCTCGTAACCCTTGAGAGCACACCATCATTGTTAGTTCAGAGATGTTTTATGAAAACATATTTTTCTCAGAAATGGTCCCAAAGAACACCATCCGATTACCAACCATAACATGTCCGTCAGAGAGGATTGCCCCCAATCCCATCACTTTCTGTGTTCCTGTATGCTTTGCCAACCCTTCTTGTAGGTTTCGAACGTTCCTTTTAGGTAAATGTCCCTACGCGGGGAGATGCAATCCCTACGTGGGGAAGAGCTACCCGCGCATGGGTTAAGCATGCGGGTGCATGTTCCCCGAGAGTTTAACCCATGCTCGGGAGGGATGTGCCCGCGCAGGGCATTCTCACCGGTGACTCCCAACCGCGATTTCATTCCTTCTTCCATTTATTCTTCTGTATCTTCTATCATTCTTTGCTCGTTTATCCTTCTTTGCTCCTTTTGTATTACCCTTATTTACAGATTTATTTTATTTTTCTATTCCTAACTAAATTGAAATTCAGTTTGTATCTTTATCAAGGAGAACGAAGTATCAATGATTGACTGCCAATATAATTCTTGGTTTAATACTTCTATTTTTGTATTTTTATTTCAGTATGTTTTTATATATAATTTTATACCGTTGTATTTTCAAATTTGTTTTTGGATGGCTGTAATGTCGCTGGAATGGTAACCAGTTGGGATTGAAAAAGGCTGATTCAAGTTGGGGAAGAACAATTTATCACAAACCCGGCCTTTAAAAGTTTGTGTAATAAACATTCTGTATATTTTTTAAAACAATTGATTTGTTATTCTTTTATTAATACTTAATAAAGAATTTTTATGGCCAAGTGATTTCTTATTTCTCATTTGATGTGGGCTTGTTTAATAAAAATCTTGGTTCAAACTTCTACAATTAATTTTCACGCGAAACAAATGAATTTTAACACAAAAATTCAAAATTTCCGATATGGAGGCAGTTCCATATGTTAACTAAGCAAATTAGAAAGCATAATAATGTAAATTAAAGAGTTTTACATAAAATTAAATGGTGAATATTTGATACACATTTGTCATAGGCATTAAAATTGTGCAGCAAAATGCAATATCGTCTTTTACATTTTATTTCATATCAACTCTCTTGCTTGCATAACTCACTAACACTAATCTTGTTACAAAAATATTAAACATGCTAAAATTTAAAATGAAAATCAGCTGTACAAAAGGTTTCTATTAATATTATGAGGACATTTGGGAGTCGAATTCCAACTGTACAAAAGGTTTCTATTAACAACATGAGAAAACTTGAGAGTTGAATTCCAACCATTACGTACATAAAGCAATATAGCCTATAGGGCCGGTTGAAACCATCGATAGTATGCATACTTCATATGTTGCGATTTTCCAAATCATACACCCGAAAATCTTTTTTCCCTAAGTTGGTATATGTCCCGAAGATCATCAACGAAATAGATTGAGTTGGGTCTATATTCAGGATTGTATCTAACTGATACCAAATTTGAATCATTACAAGTTAAGCATAGAACTTGATCACTGAAATTGCTCACCTTTTACCATTCACATCGCTCCAATTTAACTTAAAAATCTCAAACAATTTGGTTCTCGTTCTCCATTTGCCATAAAAAACTTGGTAATTTTCCAACCTCCTCACAACCATCAACAACTCACCGTACCATGACTCCATGTACCTGGATCGGTTGACAATACTAGTACTATTAGATAGCACTTCCTCATAATTAGAATAAGATTTATCAAACAAGGAACATTTAGGCACACCAAGCTCACCAACCGAGTAGAAGTTACTGTGACGTCCCACATCACATGGGAGAGAGAGATTGTTGAAACTTATATGTGGGAACAGGTTGTTGACAAATGTTATGAGAACCAATTTCCAGTTGGAAATGAGGATGCATGCACAAGCCCACGAGAGGAGGGTCAGGCCAGTGAAAACTCTAGTCCAAAAGAGGGTATAGACACCCCGCTAACTTTATAGAGAACGGGAGGCATACATAGTTTGAATCTAAGTTTATTTGGCAGTGGTGGAAGATGGACAACCATTCTTGAGTGGAGAGTCATACCTCCTTGGACAGAAGAATATATATGAACTTGTCAAGCTAAGGGAGAGGAAAACTAGAGACTTTAGTCATATTAAATGTATTAAGTGTAAAGATTCACAGGTTTTAGTAAAGGACAATGAAATTAAAGAAAGATGAAAAAGCTATTTTGAGAAATTGCTAAATGAAAACCATATAAGAAGTTTAGACTTAGAGGAAAATGTTAGAGATATTATATTTTTCCGTAGAATCAGGGAGTGGGAGGTTAGGAATGCCTTAAGGAAGATGAAATCGAGGAGGGCTTTAGGACCCAATGACATTCCTATCGAGGTGTGGAAGTGTCTAGGAGAAGTTGGCTTGTCTTGGTTAGCAAAATTGTTTGATAAAATTATAACAACTAAGAAGATGCCAGATGAGTGGCGCCAAAGTTTTCTTGTACTTATATATAAAAATAAAGGGGATGTACAAAGTTGTAATAATTATCGTGGTATTAAATTAATGAGTCACATTATGAAACTTTAGGAGAGAGTGATTGAATAATGCCTAAGACGAGAGACGGAAGTGTCGGAGAATCAATTTGGATTCATGCCGGGTAGGTCAACGATGGAGGCTATTCACTTGTTGAGCAGAATAATGGAAAGATATAGAGAGAAGAAGAGAGATCTCCATACTAGTTTTATTGATTTGGAGAAAGCCTATAAATGGGTACTTAGAGACCTAATATGAAGGGTTTTAGAAAAGAAGAGAGTCAGAAAGGGATACATCGACACAATAAAGGACATGTATGATAAGTGTGTAACTATAGTGAGAGCGTTTGTAGGGGAAACAAGCGAATTCTCAATCACTGTAGGCTTACACTAAGGGTCAGCATTAAGTCTATGCCTTTGCTTTAGTGATAGATGAGTTGACAAGACACATCCAAGATGATATTTCGTGGTGTATGTTGTTTGCCGATGATATTGTTTTAGTTGTTGAGACTAGAGAAGGAGTTAATGTCAAACTGGAGGTTTGGAGAGAAGTATTAAAACTAAAAGGGTTTAAAATAAGTCGAAATAAAACTAAATACATGGAGTGTAACTTTAGTAAATCTAGAAGGACAAATGAAGATGTAGTGATGATTGAGAATCAAGAGGTACAAAAAAGTGAATATTTTCGCTATTTAGGCTCAATTATTCAAAATGAGGAAAAAATGGGAGATGATGTTAATCATAGAATCAAGACAAAATGGGTTAAATGGAGGGGTGCATCTAGTATATTGTGTGATAAGCGTATCCCCTACGATTAAAAGGGGGGTTTTATCGAACAACTATTAAACCAACCATACTTTATAGTACCGAAT
Organism: Cornus controversa; assembly: GCA_026545225.1. Taxonomy (NCBI): domain Eukaryota; kingdom Viridiplantae; phylum Streptophyta; class Magnoliopsida; order Cornales; family Cornaceae; genus Cornus; species Cornus controversa. The sequence goes on from CM048845.1 coordinate 45,725,749, forward strand.
GTCGGGCAGCTAGACAACAACATTTGCATAAAGTGAATGTTGAGATGAATGTGCAGGAAGACTAGAAAGGATAGAATTAGAAATAAACACATTCAGGAGATGATTGGTGTAGCACCAATTAGAGATAAAATGAGAGAAAATAGGTTAAGATAATTTGGACATATGCAAAGAAGACCTTTAACTGTGCTGGTCAGAAAAAATGGCATCCAAATTGAGGGCAATGCTAGGGGAAGAGGAAGACCAAAGCTAACATGGGTAGATGTAGTAAAGAAAGATATGGTAGATGTAGTAAAGAAAGATATGATAACATGTGGGTTAATTGAGGAGATGACCTTAAATATAGCCGAATTAAAACATCTGATAGCCGACCCCAAATAATTGAGAAAAGGCTTAGTTTGTTGTTGTTGTTGATTGTTAAGATAATAGACTTTGCTTGCATAACTCAAATCAGTTTATTATATTTTGCTATACACGTCCCCAAGTTAAGCAAAGAGTAGAGGAGAAATGAAGTAACAAACAAATTAATGGTCTGCTGGTGCTATTCCCTACAGATCTACCAGCAATGATTAAGTCCATGATATACAAATGTACTAGTCAGCCATTAACAGCTTTCAGTTCACCCACTGGACATTTACAAGTACACGATTACAAGTAATGAGACTTTTTGAGAACTGCCTTCTTGCACATATACGAGTACTGATTGTATCCATCTAGAAAAACACACTAAGGAAGTTGCAAGCCATAATATGGATCTCTAGTTTTTTTTAATATTCAGGCAAAACTAATAATTTATAGGGCAGGGGAATTTTTGAATTTCTAACATGGTTGGGCAAACTTCACACATGTAAGAGAAAATAAAAAAGCCAACAGATTGCTGTAATTTAAAATATATAAAACCACACAAATACAAAATATGGTTAAAATGCTTGAGCGTTGAAGCACAAAAGCAAAATTTGCATTATACATACATCCTTACATCCTTGTGCACTGAGATGAATTTTTCTAATTAATTTATCAAGGCAATTTTCTCTGTAGAAAGCCGTTATAATCCAACATATCCTCCACGCATGCCTCGGCAATTTGTAAAACATGTTACACCATAAAGCTTCCTTCTGTATCTGAGCATCACAAAAAGACAAGAATTTTTTAAGTTCAAAGCATCACCCACAAGCATGAGATTTGGTCATGAAATTACGACACTTACCTATATGAATTGCTTTGCCTCCGAGGCCACCAAAATGAACTGGAATTTGAACATTCACGGCAAGTTGGATCCTGTAAATTCTTTTACATCATGATGGTAAAAGAAAAACCAAACTTAACAAGGAAATAACAGAAGAATAGCCTGGTTTTGAGCACAGAAGTACAAATCTAATGAACTAACGACAATCACAACACTGATAATAAATGGTCAGAAAAACAAAATGAATAAACAATTTCAGTAACTTCTTTGCAATTTATTCCTCCACATGAAGCATGTCTCAGGCAGACTGTGCAGCATGAAAAGGAAACTGGAAAATCATTCTTAATTTAAGTCAATTTATCACAAACCTGCCTTTTAAAAGTTTGTGAAATAAACATTCTGCATATTTTTTAAAACAATTGATTTTTTATTCTTTTATTAATATTTAAGAATTTTTATGGCCAAGTGATTTGTTATTTCTCATTTGATGTTGGGTTGTCTAATAAAAATCTTCGTTCAAACTTTTGTTGGTGCATAACATGGATGATAAAAAAAAATTGATGCATTACTCTAGAAAATTTTATAAGAATGGAAAATTAACGTAAACTAGATATCTTTCGACACAAATCACATGTGAAAAATGTGTACAAATATCTAGAAAGAAGAAAATAATAGAAATTATAATTGTAGAATAATTTAGAGAAATTAAGGAGATGTAGTGGGTTAAAAATACCAAGGTGACTATGGAAGCAAATGACTATCTCTATGTCATTATATTTTTCTGTCAAGTATTTCGTAATTAATAGAATAATGATAACTTCACTTTTAATGTTGGGAGGAGGTGATTTTTAAAATTATCTATTTAGTTTTTTTTTAAAGATTTATTTTATTTTTCTATCCTCTATTTCATAATTAATAAAATAATGATAACCTCGCTCTTAATGCTGGGAGGTAATTTTTAAAATTATTTATTATTATTTTTTTTAAAAGATTTATTTTATTTTTCTATTCCTAACTAAATTGAAATTCAGTTTGTATCTTTATCAAGGAGAACGAAGTATCAATGTCAACGCTTGACTATCAATATAATTCTTGGCTGGTGTACGTTTTATATATTTTTAATACTTTTATTTTTGTAATTTTATTTTGGTAGGGCTTTTATATATAATTTTATACCATTTTATTTTCAAATTTGTTTTTAGATAACTGTCTAATGTCCTTGGAATGGTAAGCAGTTCGGATTAAAAAAGGTTGATTCAAGTTGGGAAGAAGAATTTATCACAAACCCGGCTTTTAAAAGTTTGTGAAGAAGAATTTATCACAATCCCGGCCTTTAAAAGTTTGTGAAATAAAGATTCTGCATATTTTTTAAAACAATTGATTTGTTATTCTTTTATTAATACTTAATAAAGAATTTTATGGCCAAGTGATTTGTTATTTGTCATTTGATGTTGGATTGTTTAATAAAAATCTTGGTTCAAACTTTTACAATTAATTTTCACGGGAAGCAAATGAATTTTAATACAAAATCAAAAATTAAACCATTATCCAATGTAGATTCCAATGACCTTTATCAATTTAACAGAATATATAGAATATATATTGAAGTGTTATTTTCACAGTAGTCCTTAAATAAGAATATGTATTGAAAAGATTAAGAAATTTTAGTTTGAAGATTGTCTATCTGCAACTCTCCAAACTAGATGAGCTCATAACTTTAATTGAAAATCTAAATTATGCAGGCCACTTAAAGAAAAGGAAATGAGAATCAGAATGTGAAGGTGTTCACTTGAATACCATGTTAGGCTGTATACGTTGATTACACTACAAGAGTAGGCCTTTGTTTTCTGACAAATGCTTAGCAGCTGTTCAAAGTTTCCAGTATGGAGCCAGTTCCATCTTTTCACTAAGCAAATTAGAAAGCATAGTAATGTAAATTAAAGAGTTTAACATAAAATCAAATGATGAAAATTTGATACACATTTGTCATAGGCATTAAACTTGTGCAGCAAAATGCAATATTGTCTTTTACATTTAGTTAATCAGGACGACTTGTCATCTAGAGAGCTTGTGATTGAAACAAGTTAACAACTCTTATTTCATATATATCAACTCTCTTGCTTGCATATAACTCTAAAATGAAAATCAGCTATACAAAAGGTTGGTTTCTATTAATATTATGAGGACACTTGGGAGTCGAATTCCAACTGTACAAAAGGTTTCTATTAATATTATGAGAAAACTGAGAGTCGAATTCCAACCATTACATACAAAAAGCAATATAGCCTATAGGGCCGGTTGAAACCATATGCATACTTCATACGTCCATGACATAGATTTAATGGCTCAACCTTGCGATTTTCCAAATCATACACCCGAAAATCTTTTTTCCCGGAGTTGGTATGTCCCCGAAGATCATCAATGAAATAGATTGAGTTGGGTCTATATTCAAGATTGTATCTAATTGAGACCAAATTTGAATCATTACGAGTCAAGCATAGAACTTGATCACCAAAATTACTCATCTCTTACCATTCACATCGCTCCAATTTAACTTAAAAATCTCAAACAACTTGGTTCTGGTTCTCCATTTGCCATCAAAAACTTGGTAATTTTCAAACCTCCTCACAACTATCAACAACTCACCAAACCACGACTCCATGTACCTGGATTGGTTGACAATACTAGTACTATTAGATAGCACTTCCTCATAATTAGAATAAGATTTATCAAACAAGGAACGTTAAAGCACCCCAAGCTCACCAACCGAGTAGAAGTTATTGTGACATCCCACATCACTTGGGAGAGTAGTTGTTGAGACTTCTATATGTGGACAGGTTCTTGACGAAAGTTATGAGAACCAATTTCCAGCTGGAAATGGGGATGCATGCACAAGCCCAGAAGAGGAGGGTCTGGCCAATGAAGACTCTAGTCCAAGAGAGGGTATGGACACCCCTCCTAACCTTTTAGACAACGGGAGGCATACATAGTTTGAATCTAAGTTTATTTGGCAGTGGTGGAAGATGGACAACCATTCTTGAGTGGGGAGTCATTGATGTAGGACAGTTTTAGTAGGTTTCATATTATATATGTTTATATAATATTTTTTAAAGAAAGTTTAATTTTAGGTACTAATTTTATTTTATTTTTCGTTTCCTTTGGAAATAGATTTTCTTTTCCTGTTAGGATTAGAATTTCTACAAGTTCCCTTTATTTTTAGGTTTCTTAATCCTGTTAGGATTATGATTTCTCTATTATAAATATATGTACTACCATAGGGCAGAGATCAATCAATTTATCAATAATGTTTTACTTTGGTTCACAATTAATTGTGCTAGTGGATTCCAGTTTTTGTTCTTAGAGTTTACGCTGGTAACCCCTTATACTTCCGTTTTGCGTCAAGTAATATCAGAGCCTAAGGATTTGCCTTGTACGATGGTCAACAACAGGCGATGGAGAGGTTGACGGCCACGTTACAACAACTGATGGAACGACAGCCTAATCATTACATCCCTATTGGTAACGCTCAAGCCCCTGCCAACAGAGTTAGAGTCGAGGGAGTTGCCCTTGGCCGCCCTGGAGGTGGACATCTGCCTAGAGCGACGAGACATGAGAAGTTTGAAGATTTGAGTGATGAAGACTCTGATGAGGACGTTGCAGGTCACCAAGGGATTCGTCAACAAAATCAAAACCAAAATCAACCTGACTATAGAATACGCACAGACATACCGCTGTTCTATGGTAAATTGCAGATTGAAGAATTTCTGGACTGGATTTCTGAGGTTGAGAGGTTTTTCGAGATGACTGAAATTACGGAGGATCGACAAGTCAAGATGGTAGCATATAAGTTAAGAAGCGGGGCTTCTGTTTGGTGGAAAAAGTTACAAAACGATAGCCGACGACAAGGCAAGGCTCCTATACGAACCTGGAGGAGAATAAAACAACTTATGATGAGCAGATGTTGTACAACAAATATCAGAATTGCAAGAAAGAAAGTTGGTTTGTCAATGAGTGTACGAAGGAGTTTGAAGGTAATTTTATTGAAGTCGCTAGTTATTTTAATGAGATTGATTGTGAGAAAAATTTTATTGTTTTACCTCTTGATTATAAAGAAAATGATTTCGATCGAATCAATGAAAATCTCATATTGCATGTCCAAAAGGAGGTGGAAGAATATGTTGATATCAATGATAACTTGGAAGAACAATGTGATTTTTTGTTGTTCAACAAAGTCGAAGAGGATGATGGCATGGAGCATGGGGACACTTACGACATGGACCCATATTCAAGGAGTCAAGGTAATGACGCGATACAAGAGTTTGAGCACACGATCAAATATGTTGAGGATGCTTCCATGGTTTGCACTAAGAATGAGGATGATGATGTTATCCATGAGACCCTAATTGATGGTTATTCCAACATGGATGTTCACTCTGAAATTATTCCAGTATGTTCCTTATTCACCAAAAGGCTTGAGTGGCCACTTAAAGGTGGAGAAAAGGTAAATTTTATAGTTACTAGAATGATACAATCAAGCATTAAAATTTGGGATCTTGACATTAAAAGTGAAGTTCAGCCATATGGAGTATCAAGTGGTGTTGTTCAAAAGTTGAAACAAAGGAAAAAAAAAATGGCAGACAATATTGAAGCAAGTTTATGAAGCTTTGAGATCAGGTCTTGCGTGGTATAAAATTCTATTCATTCTCATATATGATATACCTTCTTCTTCACAACTAAACTCGAGGACGAGTTTTTTTTGAAATGGGGGAGATTGATGTAGGACAGTTTTAGTAGGTTTCATATTATATATATTTATATAACATTTTTTTAAAGAAAGTTTAATTTTAGGTACTAATTTTTTTTTTTTTTTCGTTTCCTTTAGAAATAGATTTTCTTTTCCTGTTAGGATTAGAATTTCTACAAGTTTCCTTTATTTTTAGGTTTCTTAGTCCTGTTAGGATTATGATTTCTCTATTATAAATATATTACCTGCCATAGGGCAGAGATCAATCAATTTATCAATAAAGTTTTACTTTGGTTTACAATTAATTGTGCTGGTGGATTCCAGTTTTTGTTCTTAGGGTTTACGCTGGTAACCCCTTATACTTCCGTTCTGCGTCAGTCATACCTCTACGCAACACTATGGCCATTCCACTGAGTAATCGAGTTCTAAGAGCCATGTCTTCAAAATCTTGATAGAACAAAAATAGATGAATAACTAAATATATACAAGTGATGGTTAAGATAATAGACTTTGCTTACATAACTCAAATCAGTTTATTATATTTGAGTTATTCATCCTTGTGCTCTAAGATGAATTTTTCTAAGTAATTTATCAAGGCAATTTGCTCTGTGTAACTGCAGATGCAGAAATAAAACATATTTTCCAGGAATTCCCTGGGCTGCATTTTGACTTGATGAAATTTTCTTTGCAGAAAGCCATTATATTCCAACATGTTCTCCATGCATGCCATGGCAATTTGTAAAACATGTTCCACCATAAAGCTTCCTTCTATATCTAAGCATCACAAAAAGACATGAATTTTTTAAGTTCAAAGCTGTTGGAAATTAAACTTGAATAAATTAATTTTTTATTATGTTAGTGGTTCTTGTTGTGTTAGTGGAGCTAATGTTGTGCTATTGGAGCTAATATTATGCTAGTGGAAGATATGGGAAAGTTGAAGTCTTCGGGACATATATAATAACACAGAAGAGGTGACAAACAGTTTTAGTGATTTAACACTTTTTTGTCTCCTTGCAAATTATGAACCCGTAGGATTTGAAGAGGCGACACAAGATAAAAAATGGAGATATGCTATGAAAGAAGAAATTCAGTCCATAAAGAAGAATGACACATGGGAGCTTGCTACACTACCGGAAGGACAAAAGGCAATTGGTGTGAAATGGGTGTATAAAGCCAAGAAGAATGCAAATGGTGAAGTTGAAAGATACAAAGCAAGGTTGGTCGCCAAGGGGTACAACCAAAAGCTCGACATTGACTATGATGAGGTATTTGCACCTGTAGCACGTTTGGAAACTATAAGATTGATAATTTCTTTGGTAGCCCAGAATAATTGGAGAATCCACCAACTGGATGTGATTCTTGAATGATTTTCTTGAAGAAGAGATTTATGTTCATCAACCGATGGGGTATGTTGTGAAAGGGCAAGAAGACAAAGTCTTGAAGTTGAAAAAGGCTTTATATGGCTTGTAGCAAGCACCAAGGGCGTGGAATAAACGCATTGACAAATATTTCAAGACAAAAAAATTTCAAAAGGTCCATATGAACATGCTCTTTACACTAAAATTAGTGAGAATGGAGATATATTTTTTGTTTGCTTGTATGTGGATGATTTGATCTTCACAGGTTGCAATCCAAGAATGTTTGAAGATTTCAAAAAAGCTATGACTCATGAATTTGAGATGACGGACATTGGCATCATGTCTTATTATCTTGGCATTGAGGTCAAGCAAATAAAGGATGGAATATTCATTCATCAAGAGGGTTATGCTAAGGAAATTCTCAAAACATTCAAGATGAAAGATTATAAATTGGTGAACACCCCATTAAAGTTGGAATCAAGTTGTCACAAGATGAAGATGGAGAGATGGTAGATCCAACATTTTTCAAAAGTCTTGTTGAAAACTTGAGATACTTAACTTGTACAAGGCCAGACATACTCTTTGCGGTTGGGCTTGTTAGTCGATTTATGGAAAAACCTACCATGACTCATTTCAAGGCAGCTAATAGAATTCTTTGTTACATCAAAGGTACACTCAATTTTGGGTAGTTCTATTCATTTTCTAATGATTTCAAGCTTGTGGGTTATTGTGATAGCGATTGGGCCAGAGATTTGGATGAAAGAAAAAGTACTTCCGGTTATGTTTTCTTCATAGAAAATACGGCTTTCACATGGTGTTCAAAGAAACAATCTATTGTCACAATCTCAACTTGTGAAGCAGAATATGTTGCAGCCACTTCATGAGTTTGTCAAGCAATTTGGTTAAGGATTTTGTTGAAGGAATTACATATTTCATAAGAAGGGTCAACGGAGATCTTTGTGGACAACAAATCGACAATTGCATTGGCCAAGAATTCGGTATTTCATGATCGAAGCAAGCATATTGACACAAGATTTCATTTCATTAGAGAATGTATAACCAAGAAGGAAGTGGAGCTCCAGTTTATAAAGTCACAAGACCAAGTTGCTGATATTTTCACCAAACCCCTCAAGTTTGGAGATTTTTACAAGTTAATGAGTTTGCTTGGAGTGGTGAAATCAAGTTTAAGGGAGTGTTGGAAATTAAACTTGAATAAATTAATTTTTTTTATTATGTTAGTGGTTGTTATTGTGTTAGTGGAGCTAATGTTGTGCTAGTGGAGCTAATATTATGCTAGTGGAAGACATGGGAAAGTTGTGGAGCTATTATTGTGCTAGTGGAAGTCATGGGTAAGTTGTGTTAGTGGAGTGGAAGACATAGAAGTTAATATTATGTTAGTAGGTGTAATAGCATACATATATATAGGTCTTACATATTTTTTTGTAGCCTATATAATGCTATGTTTTCTACCAAAAAAGTGTGAGAAATATAACATCTTTGAAGAATTCTTCCCTTCATTTTTCTTTTCCAATTTTATTATTGTGTGTGAATTAGCCACTATTTCCAACAAAAGCATTAGCCACAAGCATGAGATTTGGTCGTGAAATTACGACACTTACCTATATAATTAAATTGCTTTGCCTCCAAGGCCACCAAAATGAACTGGAATTGGAACATTCACGACAAGTTGGATCCTGTAAATTCTTTTACATCATGATGGTAAAAGAAAAACCAAACTTAACAAGGAAATAATTAGAATGAAGACAATCCATACCCAGCTGTGTTTTACCAAATGCCTGGCACTCCACCTAATAAGATAAAAAATACTCTCCTCAGTAACAGAAGAATCACATTAAAAGAAGTACAAATCTAATCAACTAACAACAATCACAACATTGATAATAAATGGTCAGAAAAACAAAATGAATAACCAATTTCTTTAACTTCTTTGCAATTTATTCCTCCACCCAAGATGTTATCCAGATATGCAGAAGATGTAGTGATACGTGTAGATAATTCCTCCTCATGAAGCATGTCCCAGGCCGACTGTGCACCTGCATGAAAAGGAAACTGGAAAATCATTCTTAATTTAAGTGAACTTCCTTGAATAATTAAAAGATGGAGCCCCAATATCTTGTTCAGCTTCATATAATTATTTTTTTCAAGTAAAAATTGAGCCTTACTGAATAATATAAAGGCTGTTTCCAAAGTTGAGGAGCAGTTTCAAGCATTTTATGTTCTCAACAGCGTTGAAATCCATAGATAAGAAAAAAGGTAATATAGCAACAGCAAATAAAAAGCATATCAGCACACAGAATGCATAGTGCTTCATTTGTTTCACTTAATTGTTCAGAGTGGTAATCCATGGCTTGACTAAATGATGCTCCCCAATCAACATGAGTTATCATAGACTGATGACCACCAAGTTGAAGTAAAACATTTACCAAATCAAACAACTCTGGTCCTCCAGCAATTACTTGGTGTTTAACTTGATATAAAACCCTTGACTTGCAATCTGCCACTTTATTGGTTAAGGTGTCTTTCTCAATTTCAACTCCTCATTTTTACCTAGTGTCACTGTTCACAAGTTATATGCTCTATTATATTAAGATGACATAGAATTTTGTCACTTAATTAAGTTACCTTGATTAACCAAGTTAAGAAACATTAGCATAAAAAGAATTTTAAGATATTGTCAATCCCTTATTCATGGAAGTAGCAAGATTTAAAAAGAATTACAAGGGTAGGAAACTGGTTCTATTTAGTTTTTTTTAAGATTTATTTTATTTTTCTATGCTCTATTTCATAATTAACAAAATAATGATAACCTCGCTTTTATTGCTGGGGTAATTTTTAAAATTATTTATTTAGTTTTTTTTAAAATTTATTTTATTTTTCTATTCCTAACTAAATTGAAATTCAGTTTGTATCTTTATCAAGGAGAACCAAGTATCAATGCCAACAGTTGACGGCCAATATAATTCTTGGCTGGTGTACGTTTTATATATTTTTAATACTTTTATTTTTGTAATTTTATTATGGTAGGTTTTTATATATACTTTTATACCATTCTATTTTCAAATTTGTTTTTAGATGGCTATCTAATGTCGCTGGAATGGTGAGCAGTTGGCATTAAAAAAGGTTGATTCAAGTTGGAGAAGAAGAATTTATCACAAACTGGCTTTGTGAACAACAATTTATCACAATCCCGGCCATTAAAAGTTTGTGAAATAAAGATTCTGCATATTTTTTAAAACAATTCATTTGTTATTCTTTTATTAATAATTAATAAAGAATTTTTATGGCCAAGTGATTTGTTATTTCTCATTTGATGTTGGGTTGTTTAATAAAAATCTTGGTTCAAACTTTTACAATTAATTTTCACGGGAAGCAAATGAATTTTAATACAAATCAAAAATTAAACCCTTATCCAATATAGATTTCAATGACCTTTATCAATTTAACAGAATATATATCAAATAGAATATATATTGAAGTGTTATTTTCACAGTTGTAGTCCTTAAATAATAATATGTATTGAAAAGATTAAGAAATTTTAGTTTGAAGATTGTCTATCTGCAACTCTCCAAACTAGATGAGCTCATAACTTTAATTGAAAATCTAAATTATGCAGGCCACTTAAAGAAAAGGAAATGAGAATCAGAATGTGAAGGTGTTCACTTGAATACCATGTTAGGCTGTATACGTTGATTACACTACAAGAGTAGGCCTTTGTTTTCTGACAAATGCTTAGCAGCTGTTCAAAGTTTCCAGTATGGAGCCAGTTCCATCTTTTCACTAAGCAAATTAGAAAGCATAGTAATGTAAATTAAAGAGTTTAACATAAAATCAAATGATGAAAATTTGATACACATTTGTCATAGGCATTAAACTTGTGCAGCAAAATGCAATATTGTCTTTTACATTTAGTTAATCAGGACGACTTGTCATCTAGAGAGCTTGTGATTGAAACAAGTCAACAACTCTTATTTCAGATGAACTCTCTTGCTTGCATATGACTCACTAACACTAATCTTGTTACAAAGATATTAAACATACTAAAATTTAAAATGATTTCAGCTGTACAAAAGGTTTCTATTAATATTATGAGGACACTTGGGAGTCGAATTCCAACTGTACAAAAGGTTTCTATTAATAATATGAGAAAACTTGAGAGTCGAATTCCAACCATTACGTACATAAAAGCAATATAGCCTATAGTGCCAGTTGAAACCATCAATAGTATGCATACTTCATATGTCCATGACATAGATTTAATGGCTCAACCTTGCGATTTTCCAAATCATACACCCGAAAATCTTTTTTCCCTGAGTTGGTATGTCCTCGAAGATCATCAATGAAATAGATTGAGTTGGGTCTATATTCAGGATTGTATCTACTGAGACCAAATTTGAATGATTACGAGTCAAGCATAGAACTTGATCACCAAAATTTCTCACCTCTTACCATTCACATCGCTCCAATTTAACTTAAAAATCTCAAATAACTTGGTTCTGGTTCTCCATTTGCCATCAAAAACTTGGTAATTTTCAAACTTCCTCACAACCATCAACAACTCACCATACCACGACTCCATGTACCTGGATCGGTTGACAATTCTAGTACTATTAGAGAGCACTTCCTTGTAATTAGAATAAGATTTATCAAACAAGTAACGTCTAAGCACACCAAGCTCACCAATCGAATAGAAGTTACTGGGGATGTCTCACATCACTTGGGGGAGAGGTTGTTGAGACTTATATGTGTGGGCAGGTTCTTGACAAATGTTATGAGAACTAATTTCCAGCAGGAAATGGGGATGCATGCACACAAGCCCACAAGAGGAGGGTCTGGCCAGTGAAAACTCTAGTCCAGGAGAGGGTATGGACACCCCCCTAACCTTGTAGACAATGGGAGGCATACATAGTTTGAATCTAAATTTATTTGGCAGTGTTGGAAGATGGACAACCATTCTTGAGTGGGGAGTCATACCTCCACGCAACACTAAGGCCATTCCACTGAGTAATCGAGTTCTAAGAGCCATGTCTTCAAAATCTTGACAAGTGATGGTTAAGATAATAGACTTTGCTTGCATAACTCAAATCAGTTTATTATATTTGCATTATACCTACATCCTTGTGCTCTGAGTTGAATTTTTCTAAGTAATTTATCAAGGCAATTTGCTCTGTGTAACTGCAGATGAAGAAATAAAATATATTTGCCAGGAATTCCCTGGGCTGCATTTTGACATGTCCTCCACGCATGCCTTGGCAATTTGTAAAACGTGTTCCACCATACAGCTTCCTTCTGTATCTAAGCATCACAAAAAGACATGAATTTTTTAAGTTCAAACCATCACCCACAAGCATGAGATTTGGTCATGAAATTACGACACTTACCTATATAAATTGCTTTGCCTCCAAGGCCACCAAAATGAAGATCTAGTCATGAAGAACTCATTCAAACTACTAGCAAGTAAGATAAATTTTAATATAAACAAACTGAGATATAAAAAAACTCCAAGTTGCCTTAATCGCTCGGTGTCTCTCGCATAGAAAGTCCTTAGATTTTTGGCAATAATCACAAGTACAGTACTCCTCTTTGGGTCTCAAATGCACCTTTTGGTGATCATTCACATCTACAAGTTACACACTTGGATCCGATAAAAAATAAGGACTCATGCTGTCTTTTGAAGCTATGGCGAATATAGATATATATATATATATAAAACCAAGACAAACTACAACATTTAATGACAATTAGCAGATTCATTTTATGATTGTTTGAAGGAGTAGCTTAAATTGGTTTAATTTTCCTCTTTCCAACTTCGAAAAGAAGAAGGAAAAAAAGCTTTGAAAAATGAGTCAAATCCTTTATCCCACAATAGAAAAAATAGGAAAAATTATAATTTGGCGACCAAACTGAAAAATCATTAGTCACTTTTATTATTTTACATACCCTGACTATTTGTATATCAAAAATTTGTAATTTGGATCACTAAATGTAATTTTCTCAAACTACTAGTATCATAAACATATAAAAGAAAGGTGTATGTTTCGAGTAATTCTACAATAGTTTGGGGATTTCTTAAATGTGAGAATCTTACCAATGATAAAACATCATTTCCCATTATTATAGAGAATCATAAAAAATTGAGTCTGTAGTGGGATTTTTTTATACACAAAATTCCCATGATATTCAATAATTTTCCGTAGCTTCAGGTGAAGTACTAATTTTGGGAGAGAAGAGAGATGGGTTTACCGTGGTTGAGTTTGAGAGGATTTAGAGAGAGAGAGAAAGCGAAGATACGAAGAGAAATGGGTTCATTTTGAGGGAGAATGCGTGGGGTAAAATGGTAAATATATACAACTGATATATTAGAATAAAAAATAATATAAAAATGAGATGATATTAGACATTTTACTGGTAAAGTAACAGTGTTAAGGACCGAAATATCACTTAGGTTTCGTTTGGATTGAGGGATTTGGAAGGATAAGGAGAGAAAAGAAAGGAGATGATAGGTCATGTTGTGTTTGGGTGAACATTTTAAAAAGAAAAGAAATGATAAGGATGGATAACTATCCCTCCTTGTCTCTCAATTGTTATCCCCCTAAAAATGAGAAGAATGGGAGAGAAATGATTGAAACTTAAGTACGACTTTCATAATACCCAGATTGACCACACTAATTTAACACAAATAATTTTTATTACTTCTGAGTCCCATTATGTCACACCCCAATTTTTGATACTTGAAAATCGAGGGTGATTAAGTAATAACTCACACTCCAAACTACACCCACTCTTTTGGTTTCATGCTTGATATCATCATTTAAGGTGATTAAATGAAACATCAACACCATATAACCACAGAAGCTAATCATACATACGTGATTATCTATGCGTATACTCATCACTATTCATCCTAATGGGCCCCACATCGATCCATACACCCATGCATATTCATTTCCATTTCCAAATCATGAAATTTTAACTTTTTAAGGGTCAGGGAATTTTGAGATGTCTCACACTTCAGTTTGAGTCACCTCAAACTTTCAGAAGAAATAACGCTTTGTAGAAAGCTTTTGAGCCACCTCAAACTGCACTTCAAAATTTATGAGACGTAAACTGCACTTTGAGCCACCTCAAACTACCCTGGGCCTGAACTTCTGCAAAATTTTCTCAAGTAATCACCATATATGCAATTCATGCTCAAATTGTTTTCCCAATCATCAAATCATTTCATGCAACATTGAGACCTAAAAAATATATATATCTCCCCTTTCATCCCTAATGATACTAACAATAATATACAAGCACAAAACTTATATATCTAGAATATCCAATCGTAGCATAATTCCAACATGTTCATAAAATATAAAAGCAACATATCATATTTAAGTTTCATACATATGTCGATATGCACTAAGTTCACATCTTGAGCATGTCAAATAACAAAATTAACAAGAAAAAGAGTTCTAAGACCCGAATGTAATAGCCTGCTCCACCACATGGTATGATATTGTCCACTTTAGGCCTAAGCCCGCACGATTTTATTCTTGTGTTTTACCCCAAAAGGCCTCATACCATTTGAAAGGAACATAATACATATAAGCACATCCTCTTCTCCACACCCAGGCGATGTGGGATTGAGCACCCTGTAACCTACCAGTGTGGTAGCTCATCCCAGTGTCTCTTCTTACACCTGCCCACATCACACCCGCCCCCAAAGGTCACTATAATCCACCCCCTAGGAGGCCCGACGTCCTCATTGGCACACTTCAGGATGGGCTCCAGTTCGGATGCCATTTGTAACAGCTCACTCCATCTGATGGTATGATATTGTTCGCTTTAGGCCTAAGCCCATACGATTTTGCTCTTGGGTTTTACCCCAAAAGGCCTCATACCATTTAGAGAGGGCACACTACATATAAGCACATCTCCTTCTCCACACCCAGGCGATGTGGGATTGAGCACCCTATAGCATGCCAGTGTAGTAGCTCGCCCAGTGTCTCTTCTTGCACCCGCCCACATTACACCCGCCCATAAGGGTCACTACAATCCACCCCCCTAGGAGGCTCAAAATCCTCGTTGGCACACTTTCGACTGGGCTCCAGCTCTGATACCATTTGTAAGAGCCCGCTCCACCACATGGTATAATATTGTCCGCTTTCGCCCTAAGCCCGCACGATTTTGTTCTTGAATTTTACTCCATAAGGCCTCATACTGTAATACGCCGTAATTTTGAGGTCATTGAATTTTTAATATAAATGCTTTATATTTATTTATTTATTTTATTATTTGCTTTATTGGTTGAATTAAATTTCTGTGAGTACTTTGAATTGTTTTATTGGTTGGATTAAATTTCTTTGGAGTGCTTTAAATATTTTGGTATAGTTTACTTTATTTTATTTTATTTAATTTGGACTGGGTCTTTGTATTTTTTTCTTTATTTTAATTTTGTATTGGGCTAGGAAGGAATCTGGGTTGAGTTGGACTGAAATGGTTGGGCTAGGTGTATTCTTATTTTTGATGAGGTAGGATTTATTTTTTATTTTATTCTTATTTTTATTATTTTGGAGTTTATTTAGTTTTCTAGAAAAAAATAATAATAAAAGAAAAGAAAAGAAAAAGGAGGTTAGGGTTTCTATCATTCGTTTTCATGCACAAAGACCGAAAGAGTGTAGACACAAGAGAGAAGGGAGAGAAGGAGCGATTCGTAAGGACGAGTTTTGGTCGACAAAAGGCAAGTTTAAGCTCTTCTCTTCCTCTTTGAACCTGTAGACATATATATTATCGATATATACATGTTGCTGGATTATATATATAATATATATATAATTTGTATAAATATGTTGTTGAAATATATATATATATAATATATAATTTGTATATACATGTTGCAAAAAAATTTTATGCATTTAATTATAAAATTAAATGATTTTGCATGTTAAGAATAATTCTGTGAATTAAACATGAAGATTCTGGGATTTTGGTACTACTTTAGGATATTTTTGCATATGTATATACATGTATATATGACTGTATAGGCGGGTGTGTATATATATATATATATATATATATATATATATATATATATATACGAACATGAATTTGGGTTGACTGTATTCATCAGTTTTGAGGGTTTTTGTTTCGATCAGTAGGTAGATTTTGCTTCCTAGAACAATCTTTGAAAATTTGGTTGCGAACCGTTGGGTAAATTGACAGAAATTTGAGTTTAAAATTTTAGATTTTTAAAACTTAAAATTGGGCGTTTTTTATTTAGATCGCGAGAGGGTGTAAATTTGGTACCAATACATAGCTTAAATCGAGACGAGTTCAATGGTATATTCATACGCGCAATTTGGTGCCAGGAAGTAGCCAGAAAATAGCTGAAAAGTTCTGGCACCATTGTTGACTATTACAAAAAAGAAAGGAAAAAGAAGAAGAAAAGAAAGAAAAGAAAAAAAGAGAAAAAAGGGGGCAACGCACTCCACCTGCGCGTGGGGGCGCGTGCGCCGTTGGCCAAGGACCGAGAAAGGTCCGTTGGGTCCCACTCACCGGGCTCACCCATTGGGCCCACTTTGGGCCCAATCTGGAATATTTTAATTTTTTTAATTTGTTTTTCAAATTAATTTTAATTTGGAAATTAGCGAAAAGAATTTTTTAAATTCTTTTTAAATTTTGGAAAATTCTAAAAAAATTTGGGTAACCTTTTAGGGAGAGAATACACTTGGGTTTTAAATTTCAAGTCAAAATGAGCTTCTCTCGTGGTTCAATTGATTTTAAAAGTATGTCTCAAAATTAGATTTTCATCTTCTTTTATTTGGAAAATATTTTTTAAAATTTTAGAAAATTTTCAGAAAATTTTGGTGATCTTTTGGGGATAGAATGCACTTGGGTTTTAAATATCAAGTCAAAATGAGGTTTCCTTGGGGTTAAAGTAGTATGGAAAGTGTGCCTCAAAACTAGATTTTATTTTCTTAAATTTGGGAAAACCTTTAAAATTCCTGAAAAATTTAGAATAATTAAATAGGTTTCTTAGGAATAGAATAGGCCTAGAAACCTAGATTATAGTTAGGTTTAGCTTCCTCAAAGATTTAAGTATATTGGAGGTTTGGTTGTGTGCTTGCTCATATAATGGGTGGTTGCAATATTTTACTCCTTAAATGTATTTTTTTTTTGAAATTATAAGTTTCCATGCTATACTTGGTTTTAGGTTAATTGTGAATGAGTTATTTTATTATGATGATTGAATTTCTGTTAGATCAATTTCGTACGCTTGTGTAGTTTAAATCTTTACATATTTTTGTGTAGTAGGTTGGTTTGGAAGACATGTAAGGATTGTCAGGGAGTATGTTAGGATTGCCAATACCTATTAAAGTATCTAAAGTTAAAGGAGGCATGTAAGGATTGTCAGGGGGCATGTTAGGATTGACAATACCTATTAAGGTATCCAAAGTTAAAAGAGACATGTAAGGTTTGCTAGGGGGCATGTTAGGATTGTCAATACCTATTAAGGTATCTAAAGTTAAAGGGGGCATGTAAGGATTGCCATGGAGCATATCAAGATTGCCAATACCTATTAAGGTATCCAAGGATAATAATGATGGCATATTATGATTGCTTAGATTTAATAAAATACATGTTTATGTTTCTTTGTTCTGAACTTAAAGAATGTGTTCATTTTGTATGATAAGGGTTTGTTAGAACATTTTAAAAAATGACATTTATTTTGAAAACATGAACTGGATAAGGAATGACCTCTATGTTTACACCTATATTTTTTTATCTTGTGTCCTTCATACTAAGGGTATGTATACCGGTTCTCTGATTGGGATGTAGTAGAGAGGATTTACTCATGGGTTTAACCCACTTTGTTGATATTTCAGGTCGCAGGTCAGTTCCACCACGAGGATAGAGTCATGGGGTTTAGTTGTGGTAGACGTCTCCTCTCATCAGTTACAGAGTAGGAACTTATTCTCTTCTTCAAGTTCAAACTATGAACTCTTTTGAGACTTTGGTTGTCAATTTTTAATTTAGAGTTAAAACTCTTGTTCTTTCTAGTTAAGGGGTCTTTGGATTACGGGACTTTCAAATTGTATTACCAGATACGTACTTTATTTAGTTAACGTTTTATTTTGATTCGGATGGACTTTCTATTCCGCTTTTAAAATTTATTTCATTCTATCTTTTGTACTTTATGCTTGTTACTATCAGTTGTAAATATCTCTCAGGTTTTGTGCATGAGACTTGCGACCTTATGCACGAAATTTGTTTGGGGGTATTTCAGTTGGTATCAAAGCATTCCAGGTTCAAGTATTCTCAGGTCTTTAGGGTCTGTCGTACAGTATCTTCAGCGTTGCCTATTCTGATAAATAGAATCTAAGTATAGGACTAACCGTACTCTATACGTCTTAGTCTATTATTGGGATTATTCAGATGTTACCCCGTATGAGGAAGAATGTGAACCAAAAACCAGGGTCCGTTCTGATAAATAGTAAACTCGATTGTAATTTACTCGATACGGGTGCATTCCACTCATTTGTATCTCGGTCATTGGTTAGACTATCTGGCATAGTTCTCCACTTAGTATTGATACATCATTGGAGATTAGTACGATTTTACGGGAACCCTGTAGTTAGGTCACTATAAACATTGGCAGACTCAGGTTCTTGGCAGACCTATTGGTCTTGGATATGAAATCATATGATGTCATACTCGAGATGGATTGGTTATCGCATTATCATGCCCATGTCAATTGCCATGATAGGGTAATTGTTTTTGCTATATCGGGTCAGGAGATGTGTTTGGTTGATATGCCGCAATCAAATGGCGGGTCTAGTACTCACCCATTATATATTAGTGAGGAGTCTCCGGAGGGAAATACAGTTTCTATAGATTCCATACTAGTGGTGCGAGACTTTCAGGATGTGTTTTAGGAAATTTCAGGACTACCACCGAGTCGTGAGATAGACTTTGTAATTTACTTAGTTTCAGGCACTAGGCCTACTTCTAAGTCAGAGGAGGACCATACCAGACATCTTCGTATCATTTTGCAGACACTAAGAAATCACTAGTTGTATGCAAAGTTTGAGAAGTGTGATTTCTAGCAGAGGGAGGTGAAGTTCTTGGGTCATATAGTATCTGAGAAAGGATAGCGATTGATCCAAATAAGGTGTCCGCGGTATTGGAGTGGGGGTAACCTACCTCACCCACAAAGATTTGTAGTTTTTTGGAGTTAGCTGGTTATTGTTGTAGGTTCATTCAGGGCTTCTCCAAGATTGCTAGCCCTCTCACCCATTTAACTAAAAAGGGTGTGCCTTTTGTTTGGGATGATTCTTACCAAGCAGAGTTTGATGACTTGAAGAGCAAGTTGATAATTGCACCTGTCCTAGCTACTCCTCAGAGTGAAATTGAGTAATTGGTATATACCGATGCATCATTGTAGGGTCTGGGTTGTGTGTTGATGCAAGAGGAGAGGCCGATATCATACGCTTCACGTAAGCTTAAGCCTCACAAGATTAATTACCGGACTCATGATTTGGAGTTAGCAATTGTGGTCTTTGCCTAGAGGATCTGGAGGCATTATCTCTTGGGGGGAGACTTTCAGATTTTTCAGTGATCACAAGAGTTTGTAATATATGTTCTCACAGAAGGAGCTGAACATGAGGTAGCGCAAGTAGTTGGAATTCATAAAAGATTATCATTTTTCCATCCAATACCACCAAGGGAAAAAGAATGTAGTAGCTAATGTACTCAGTCGCCAACCCTATGCTAGTCTTTCAGCTTTATTTGAAATAGAATGGAATGATTTGAGAAGCGTTAATGACTTAGATGATGCTTTTGTAGCATGTGTAGTGGTTACACCTACTATTATTCAGAGGGTAATTTCAAATCAACTTCCTTACTCGTAGTGTGTAGAGAAGGTGGCTGAGTTAAAATTTGGAGAGGTGCCATTCTATACAGTGGGTACAGATGGAGGATTGAGGTACAAGGGGCGGTTAGTGGTTCCTCACAATAATGACTTAAGGAGGGTAATGATATGTGGGGCCCACAATTCTCAATTTTTGGTGCACTTGGGAGGGGATAAGATGTACCAAGACATGAAATGACAGTTTTGGTGGGCAGGTATGAAAGGGACATAGTTATATTTGTCTTTAAGTGTAGCACATGTCAGATGATCAAGATTGATCACTAGAGACCGTCGAAATCTTTGCAGCCATTGCCTATACCAGAGTGGAAATGGGAGAGCATCTCCATGGATTTCATTATGGGGCATCCCACCTCACAACAAAATCATGATGCTATTTGAGTGATAGTGGACAGGTTGACAAAATCAGCCCATTTCTTGCCCGTACGTTCGAGTTACACCTCAAAGCAATACGCGAAACTTTACATTGCTGAGATAGTGAAGCTTCATGGCGTGCTTTTGGCCATTATATTGGATAGGGATCCGAATTTTGTATCAGGGTTTTGGGAGAGTTTTCAGCAAGCAATGGGTACAGCTCTGCATCTCAGTACGGCCTATCACCCTCAGACCAATGGTCAAACTGAGAGGGTTGATCAGATTTTGGAAGATATGTTGCGAGCATGTATACTCAACTTGAAGGGTAATTGGGAGAGTTACTTGCCACTAGTTGAGCTTGCTTATAACAATAGTTATCAAAAGACTATTGGTATGCACCATTCGAGGCTCTGTATGTGGGCTCATGTAGGTCGCTGGTATATTGGTTGGATGTTGGAGAGAATGGATTCTTGGGTCTGAATTCATCAAGGTCACCTCTGAGAAAGTTGCTCTTATTACTGATAGTATGAGGACTGTGTAGAGTAGATAGAAGAATTATGCTAACTGAAAAACTCGAGCATTAGAGTTCAAGGTGGGGAATAAGGTTTTACTCAAGGTTTCTCCCATGAAGGGAGTGATGCGGTTTGAGAGAAAAAGGAAGTTGACACCTCATTTTGTAGGTCCTTTTATGATTACCGACGAGGTTGGGGCAGTAGCGTATAGACTGGCGTTACCAGACACGATGCACAGGGTACACAATGTCTTTCATGCCACTATGCTACAAAAATTCCTTAGAGATGAGGATACTTACCAGCACATTGAGGTTGGAGAGATTGAGTTGCAGCCAAATGCAACATATGTGGAACAACCTTACTGTATTCTTGATCGTAGGGACCAGGTTCTTTGTTCTAAGACCATTCCGTTAGTTCGTGTTCAGTTGAGCCACCACAATGAGGCGGAGTCCACTTGGGAAAGGGAGGATGAGATATAGGCAAAATATCCAGAGCTTTTTATTTCAGGTATGGAGTGAATTCCAAGAACGAAATTCCTCTTTTTAGGGGTGAAGAATGTAATACCCCGTAATTTTGAGGTCATTGAATTTTTAATCAAAATGCTTTATATTTATTTATTTATTTATTTATTTTATTATTTGCTTTATTGGTTGAATTAAATTTCTGTGAGTGCTTTGAATTGCTTTATTGGTTGGATTAAATTTCTTGGAGTGCTTTAAATACCAATCTATCCCGCCCCAATTTTTGATACCCAAAAATCGAGGGTGATTAACTAATAACTCACACTCTTAATCACACCCACCCTTTTGATATCATGTTTGATATCATCATTTAGGGTGATTAAATGAAACATCAACACCATATAATCACAGAAGCTAATCATACGCACGTGATTATCTGTGTATACTAATCACTATTCATCCCAATGGGCCCCACATCAATCCATACACCCATACATATTCATTTCTATTTCCAAATCAGGAAATTTTAACTTTTAAAGGGTTAGGGGACTTTGAGACGTCTCAAACTTCAATTTGAGCCACCTCAAACTTCTAGAAGAAATAACGTTTTCTAGAAGATTTTTTGAGCCACCTCAAATTGCACTTTGAGCCACTTCAAAATTTATGAGACGTCTCAAACTGCACTTTGAGCCACCTCAAACTACCCTGGGCCTGAACTTCTGCAGAATTTCCTTAAGTAATCACCACATATGCAATTCATGCTCAAATTGCTTTCGCAATTATCAAATCACTTCATGCAACATTGAGACCCGAAAAAAAAAACATCTCCCCTCTCATCCCCAATCATACTAACAATAATATACAAGCACAAAACTTATATATCTAGAATATCCAATTGTAGCATAATTCCAACATGTTCATAAAATATCAAAGCAACATATCATATTTAAGTTTCATACATATGTCGATATGCACTAAGTCCACATCCCGGACGTGCCAAATAACAAAATTAACAAGAAAAGGAGTTCTAAGACTCTGAACCCATATTATGGATGCTCACCATCCATCACTTCCTTGTCATATCCTGAAAATGTTAATGTAGGGGATGAGCAAGTTCAACGGCTCAAAGTTATATCTTGTACAATCCATTCAAGTCCACATTTCATATAATCTCATAAAGGCAATTTCAAATGCATAGTCTAGCTACGTGTCATGCTTCCTAGCATTCTAGTCAAAGTTATAACGTTCATTTCCATGGCATACACATCAAATACATTTGACAACCATAATTTGCAACATGCTTCATTTCACAATCCATCATATCTATAACATATGATATAACCAAATTTATTCACAATTTTACTACATCTACATAAGTCACATTATCTCACATAATTCAATACAAAATCACATTGTACTCAGAATTGAAATCACATGCACACCACACACAAAAGATATGTACCGCAATCCCACATCTTAATTCTTTTGGCTATTTCGGGCTACTAACCCGTCCGGTCACCACCCATTTGCGCAAGGTAGAGGAATTTCAACCACAAGAGGTTCCCTTCCTCTATAATTTTCTATGAGTCATTTCCGAGTGTTCATTACAAACACAAAATATTTGACATTTTGCACGTACATTTACATATTTGGATGCATTGCACTCAATACATGCCCTATATCCATTCTAGCATGTCATTCAAAAATTCATAATGACACAAGTATACATTCAATTACCAAAATCAAGCTTTTCAATAAATTACTAAAATTTCGCATATGCAATCCATATCCCAATTTGCACATTTAAGCAATTCATGCATGTAACAACATCTATCAACCATTTCCAATTCAATGAGACATATATCATCAATTTAATCACACAATTAATCTTCTAAATCTCATATTATTATATGTATTAGAAATACTTTAATTTTTTACTAAAAATATGAAATTAAACTTGAAATGTAAGACACAACATAGACCCCCTACCTCAATAGCTATAGTTTCAAGCTATTCCTTACTTCACTTAAAATTTCAACTTTCTTCAAAATCGCTTTCGGACCGATCAAACTTGAGCCCTCATCGCATAGATCGTTTCTTCCTTCTTCGACGAACTCAAATTCTCACCTGAAGTCCCTCTAAATTAATGAAGAAGGGAAGAAGGAGAAGGTGCTATATATATGAATATATATCTAATGTTGCTCATGGCTGATGCATTTGTGAAATAATGGCTAGGCACTCTCTCTTTCTATTTATAGAAAATGACCTACTCTTATTTACAACAATGCCATTACTTTTCCCTAAACCTTTTCGGGCTCGTTTTCAAAGTTCTGTAACTCTGTTTGACACGAAATCGATTACGTAGCGCATAAAATATTTTATTTAAGTCACTATCTAAATTTGAAGTCATTCTAACACTTTGGATTTTCTGGGCCCGCGGAGCCCGCATCCCTAGGTTGATCGGACCCGAAAAAGTCAACTTTTGTCAAACATTCTGAAAAATTTTCAAACCTTAAATATGTTATCTAACATGTATTTTACATTTAAAACACATAAATAATCATTTAAAGCATTAAGATGACAATAAATGAAAATGACAATAAAACTGGACAAAAATGGTCACAGTTCTTACACATTAGGGCATCTTACGTACTTATCTCCTCTATACCACTTAGCGCAACAAGGACCATCAGACTGTGAAACCCTCTCCTCTTCTCCAGCTCTAGCGTTCTTCATTTCTGGTACGTTTCAACTTCTGCTTTCTTTATTCTTTACTTCTGGGTGTTTTATTTTTTACACATATATAGAATGTTAGTACAACAGCAATTTTGTCACATGTATCTAATGTGTGTATAGAAATAATTTTGGTATTGAATAAGGTTTGAAAGTCAGTATAAAGATCAAGTATGTTTATTTTCTAAAATTTATCAGAAGTGTTATAAATTATGGGAATAATCCTGAACTTATCATTAGAATGACATCAATGCTAAAGAGATTACTAATTTTTCTAACCTTGTAGAGATGCCACATGAGGTAATTGAAAAGTAATTATATTAACCTTTAGTTGACCTTTCAACCTTTTCAGTCTCAGTGTTGATGCATTTTTTTTCCTTCAATAATGCTAGATCCATCCAACCCTTTACATGTGTATGAGTAATTCACCCTGGCAAAATGTTGGCTTCAAAATAACTTCTACAGGTTTATGCTTCTACTTGTTAAATATATTTTTGTGTTTATGCCACAAATTTAAAAATTTTATATATATTGCATTGTGCTTTACAGCTCATGAAAGATTCGGCTCCACCACTTCAACTTATGATTGTTCTTTTACCAATGAAAACAATATGAAGCCTAAGAATTAGTATTTAAGGTTTTTCTTTTGTTATAATAGAAAAGTAAGTGATTATCAAATGCTTTTAATTTATCTAAAGTTACTTTGTTTTCAATGCTTTTGCAGGTTCTATACCTTTGAAAATTTTATGTTTTTGCGGGGTTCTCTTTGAAGTACTTCTGAACGCATCAGCTCTCTTTCTTTCTTTTTTCATCCTTTTGTACTAGATTGTTGTGACGGGTGTACTTTCTTAATTTTAAGTTACTTCTTCAAAACTTTTGAGACACTTGTAATATAAAAGATATTTTGTTTTGAATCCATAACCTGAAAGTTGATTTGTGGAGCCGTTCGTGTCTCTTTTTTTATTTATTAAAATGCCATGATTTATTTAGCATCTTATGTTCTAGAATAGTGCCTAAGGAGCACATGCCTTGATTTTATTCACCAGAATTTGGTTCAATTTGTTCTCTTTCCTAACAAAGGGTTAGCTTAAAATATACTTTTGTTATAACTACTAATGAGTTGGTATCAATTGACTGCTATAGGAATTGGTATACGTGTTGCTGTTGATGATGTTACAACAGTTAATACTCTCCCAGCATAATCAAAGAACTACTGTAGTCTGTATTGGCCTCCATTAGTACTATTGAACCTTAGTTGCAAATTACCTTAATTGTAACTACCCTTGTGGTATCAAAATCTGTTGCTGCTTCCACTAGGTTGTCTACAACTTCAGCACATGTTACACTTAGAATTTAGTTTATACCTGCAAGCTCATGTTAATGGTTGATTAATGAAACCAATAAACTCTTGCACAACATTGAGGATAACCATTCTACAAAGCCCAACTTCCTTTTTATATGAGAGAAATGTGGGAGACATTAAAAAACATGCCAATTGTTTGGTATTACTAGAAATTCGTAATGAAAATCAAGGTGGTTTGACACATAACAAATATGCCATGGTCACAGGAGTCTATCCATCGCATAGAGGCTTTAAAACCCGTCTGAATTATAACAGAGAAGCAATATTTAATATGCTAACGTTGATGCATAAATTAAAAGGTAGTTAAAGAAGTATTTTTTATTTAAAAAAGATATGTTAACCATAAAATCCACCAAAATCATTCCAATGTCTTCCATTGCACGAAACAAGTTCACCATCCTTGATTACAAAACAGGGAAAGTTACTGGCTTCACTAACCATACAAGAAATCTTTACAAAAATATGAAGTAGGTGTTCTTACTAAACATCATATGCTATATAAAATCAACATAAAATATATTTCCAAAGGACTGGAGGAGATATATTCCACAATCGAATCCACCTCCAAACACTAGATTCAAGAGGAGAATGGATTAAAAGATAATCCACTAACTCCCCACCATTAAAAGAAGAATTTCTGTCAACACCAACCCTTCTCCATACTATTGAACCCATACAATCGATAAGAGAGTTACCATTCAGCCAGGGATTTAGCAAAAGACTGACAGAGCATCCACTTCTCAAACAAAATTCTAAGTTCATAACCTGTTAGAGTATAATTCCAAAAGTGGGGTTTTGAAGTATATTTTTCCCTAAACCAAGCAACCCATAAACTTTTCTGATGCTGAACAAAGTCCCAAGCCAGTTTTCACTTGCTAGTGAAATTAATATCCTCAATTCTCCTAACCTCTAATCTAGGCAAAACAAGCTTATTCCAACTCATTAGATATAACTTCTTTGAGTCATCATGAGAACCCTATAAGAACCTCTTAATACTATTATTGAAAACATTCTTAATGGATTCAGGAATATTATACACAGCATCCCAATAATAAGGATAAACAAAAAGAACATAATGCCAATGAAAACATTCATGATGAATTGCACACACTACACAATGCCACTGTTTATTTTTTTTAGATGCTGTAAAATTGACAACATTGGATTCCAATATAAATATCCTTCTCACCAATTTACAAAACCATATATATAGCCACACCTTATATGTATAAGATACTAAGAATACAAAAAATAATAATTACAATTAAAAATCATCTAAAAATTAGAATACAGGAGGTGTTCCTCGAGAACCTATGGACTTCAAATATATGTAAAGAAATAACCTTAAATTGATTATGGGTCTTACTCGTGACATCCCTTGTTCTTACAACTAGAAATAGTCTCAACCTGCTCTACCATCAACTTCTCCCACAAAGCCCCAACATGAAAATCATCTCTAATTTGGAATCGAGATTGATTTTAGTCGCATAATTGCACAAGAACAACTGCTTGGCATGAATACAAAAAGATCATCCCTCTAGTTCGATCATGAATGTGATTAAGTTAGAAAGTGAGGAGGGACAGTTGAGATTGAAGGTGATGATGGGTCTAGTGGAGTCTAGTGGAGAGAGAGAGTTGGGTGTTGGAAAAAAGATGAGAGAGGAGAGGGAAAGAGAGATCAAACAATTACTTGAATGGAATTTGGGGTTTCTCGGACATGAGTGTAGAACAATTACTTGATTCTAATCTTTCCTTCACACCACCTTGTGTAGGCGTGTATACACAAGTACCTCGATGAAATTTGAGATTTTCTGGGCATGAACAATAGTTGTTTGAAATCAGTAGAACACTCCTTGATGCTCTGTTATTCCTTCGATTTTGCAAAATCAGAAAGAGGAAGAATTGAGTAACTAGGAAAAGAAAAATAGAAACGAAGAAGAGGAGGGAGAGAAGGAAATCGTGGAGGGAGAGAAGAGAATCGTGGAGAGAGAGAATCGGAGAGAGAATGATAACGTTTCAACTACCGAAGAAATTTTGTTGACGTGGGTAGCCACATTGGACTAGGACTCTAATCGGCCTTTTTCAATGGGACATAGTATCATTACTACGATTGTTCTTTATATATAGTGTCACTTAAATTAATATACGAGAGGTTTGGTCCATACTTTGTTGCTTCTATATAGGTGGTCCATATAGTCCATGTTATATATCTTTACTCTTTTGTCCTTTACTTCATAATTAAGAATATGATTGCTCTATATGTAACACCTCATAAAATATTCAAGAGATTTTCTAAGTTTTTTGGGCACAATAATTATACAAGAAATTTGCTTACTCGATCTCTCTCCACACACACACACTCTCTCTCTTTCTCTCACCCACAAAAAAAACCCTACTATCTATCTCATCATCACCCTTCTCTTAATCTGAGATGAATAGGAAAGTAAATTATACAAGAAGTTTTCTTACTCGGTCTCTCTCCACACACACACACACACACTCTCTCTCTCTCTCTCTCCCCCACAATGACGAAAAACCCTAGTATCTATCTCATCATCACCCTTCTCTTAATCTGAGATGAATAGGAAAGTCACATAAATTCTCTTTCTCTAATCTTGTCTATGACATGCCATTTAGCCTACTATATTTAACTTGTAAAAGCATTTTTAATAACTTCATCCTATATTAATGTTAGTCGACCTCTCGATCTCTAACTATCTACGACGACTAGTCTTCCTTGTTTGACTAGAGCATCTCTAGGTCTTCGATGTATATCTTCATACCATCTAAGTCTACTATCTAATTTTTTTACTATTGGATGTCACTCCCTAATTTTTGTCTCATGCACACTTTTATTGGTGATCCTATCTCTTCTAGTCATTTCATTTATCCATCTTAATATTCTTATTTACTCAAAGATGTCAAAAAAAAATTATAAAGTTGATCAAAATAAAATTTGATATTATAGATTAGTTGAGTAGGAATAGGTATTGGGTTGTCGGGGGTACGGTGCACATAAAGATCCCACTAAAACATAGACTGCATTTTTATTTTTATTTTCTATTATTATGGGTAAAACGGTGTTTGTATTAGGGCACGTGAAAATTTTTTACATTTTCACTGATTAAATATCGTAACTAGTACATATATATAATGAATATAGTTATTTTCATATGGAGTTCATGTCCAAAACTTACGTTATTAGCAATAAGTTTAATAAAATTAAATATATAATAAAAAATAACTTTTAATAAAAGATATTGAAAAAGAAAAATAATGCCGCCGACCACTTCATTAAATTGAGGTTGAATAATCATAGATTTTAATTCATATCATTTAACAGATTAGGTTAAATAATGGCACCCTTTATGCCTCTCCCTTTTCCTTTTTCTTTTTCTTTTTCTTTTTCTTTATTTATGATGTAGCTCAGTGCCATGAGGTCCAGTCACGCATGTTACTTCAAATTTAGTCCAAGGTGAATATGTCATTAATCGATTGTTGTGCTTGCTCTCAGCCCGAGTCACACAACAGATCTTATCCATTGTAAAAACACAGTGTTGTCAGGCCAGCATGTGACTTTTATATATAAATAACATTAATTAACCATCTCTACACCAAAAATATTTTCTTTAAATTTTATTTTTTAAATGAGCAAAAATATTCATCTAAACAACTTTAAGACTATGTTTGGTAGAATAAAATATATATATATATATATTACTAATGAGAGAAAAGAAAGGAAATGAAAAGAAATGATAGTTTTAAACTTTTATCATATTCGATCCATTAGTAAAAGAAAAGATAGTTAACATTCTTTTTCTTTCTTTTCTTTTCTTTTCATTTTTGAAAGGATAACAAAAGTTACTATCCATCCTTAATTTATTTCTTTAAATCATTCAATTTTCTTTCTTTTTTATTAAAAATTTCATACCAAACACACAAAATTATATCCCTCCATCACTTTTCTTTTCTTTTCTTTTCTTTTCTTTTCCTTCCATTTCTTTCCAAATTCCTACCAAACTGACGCTAAATAGTTGAAAACAGATTTGGTTGAGCTGAAATTCCATTTTTTCGGTTTTTGAGATAAAAGATTAACCCCTGCAATCTATATATATAACAATAGAAATATATGATATTCAGTTGCTTAAGTTTGGCATATATGAATTGAAATATAATAAATTAATAGCAGTGATACATCATACCTAAAATCCTCGTGACAGTTGCACATGCTTTTGCCAAACTTCATGGTCAAAAAATGGTTAAAAAAACATCATACCTACTGTGCCAACTTTGTTTCTAATGTCTCTCTATATGTATAACCGTGCATGCGTGTATATATAAATATTACATTTAAACACGGTATAATATCGACAAAAAATTTAATTTAATGGTCAAAAATATTTAAAAAATTAATTTTATAATTTAAAATATCTTTTATTATTTATAGTTTAAAATTATTTTATCTAATGATTACGATTATAATTACATAATAGTGCCGTAAGGACAAACAATATACTAGTATACATATATCTTGCTCATTGTTGAATTTTTTAAAAAAATATGGACCGCAAACATGGTGGGAGTTCATAGCAACAAATGATGTGTAATCCACAATGCTGACATGGCATTTCGAGGGCCTTTTAAGTTGCCAAGTGTCTGCATTATTAAGCCGGCGGCACATGGGCCGTGACTTGGGCCTTCTCTAGTGAAAGCTACGTCCTCACTCCTCACGGTACGTAGAGACCTTTATTTGTTCTCATCTAGGAAGCATGGACACGGACACGGAACACGGGTACGACACGACACGGATACGGCGATACGAAAAATTTTAAAAAAATAGGACACGGACACGGCGAGGATACGGCTATAAAATAATAATATAATATATTAATATCTATTAATTATTCAATAAAAAAATACTACATTACATAAATACTTCAATTCATCATCAACAATTAAAAACCAAACAAAATTATAAACAAAAATAGACAAATAGATTAAAATAAATTAAAGAACCAGACTTATTTAGTCTTTTATATATATTTAGCTTAGATTTTAATCATAACTTAGTATCATATAATTTTCATTCGAAATATTATAATATATATCACTGCTATGATGTGTCCGATACGTCTTTGAGGAGTGTCCAAGAAGTGTCCGAGAAGTGTCCAAGGAGTGTCCGAGAAGTGTCCTAAAAAGAAAAATATCAGGACACGGGTACGAAGTGTCCGACACGTGTCCGCGGAGTGTCCGAGTGTCCGACACGGATACGGCACCCTCGGTGAAGTGTCCGTGCTTTCTAGGTTCTCATCCAACGATTCTCTTCTCGGGCGAATCACAGTCGTGGATTGTAGATATAAGGAGCAATCAGAGGCGTTGATTCAATTAAAAGCTTTAAGTTGGGACAAAACTAACGTGAAGGTCTTAGTTGAGCAGTTTAGGTTAGGGCTGTAAGTCCCGCACGTTGGGACTTAATTCCGGTTCAATTCGAAATATAAATTGTCAACCTTGACTCGGATTGAACCCGGTCATAACTCGAGTCCGGGTCCATTATTTATTTTTAAAGCTCGGATTAAAGTCGAGTTTTGCAATTCGGGCCATGCTTTGGGTTAAATTCGGGTTTGATAGTAATAATGGTGGGATCTTTTATCATCAAAATTATATGTTCTTGTGAGGAATCAAAAAAAAACTTTGCGCGCATCACATAGACACTCCTACCACTAATTCATTGCTATCTTTTGATAATATAGAACGCAACAATAATATTTAACCTACAATACTGAAAGTTTGAATCATTTATTAAAATAAGTTTAAAACATTAATTAAATTACAATAATATTTTCTCCCTTATTTTGAATATAACAAATAGACGTTATAAATTATATTATTAACTAAATTAATAACACAATTTTTACTATTTTGAAATCAAATAAAAAAATCAATCTCACTTAAATAATAGAGCATCGAAAACATACATATTAAAATAAGTTTAAAACATTTATTAAATTACAATAATATTTTCTCCCTCATTTTGAATATAACAAATAAATGTTATAAATTATATTATTAACTGAATCAATAACACAATTTTTAATATCTTAAAATCAAATAAGAACATTAATCTCACTTAAATAATAAAGCATCGAGAACAAACATTTTAAAATAAGTTTAAAACATTAATTAAATTACAGTAATATTTCATCCCTCATATTGAATATAACAAATAAATGTTATAAATTATATTATTAACTAAATCAATAACACAATTTTTACTATCTTGAAATCAAGTAAAAACATTAATCACACTCAAATAATAGAGCATCGAGAACAAACATGTATACATCTCATTGAATTAGCATATTTTTTAATCATCATCAATATCTCTCGACATTAATACAATATTAATATTCTAATATATATTAATGTTGAAGTATTATTGACAAAAAAAAATAAAGGAGTAATATAACTTATATTACTTTAACTAATCTGTTATATTATATATCTAGAGACACTAAATTTATACGTAATTCAAAAATTATACATACAAATGTACTTTTACATGCGTACCCTTATACACAGTTTCTACTTAACTGTACACTATAACTTATAGACCTGTAACATACCCAAAATGTATTGACTGTTGATCACCACTATCATATGTGTGATTCAAGTGTCCATCGTCTGCTAGCAGCTCTAGCAATTCCAAAAAAAATGGATCCTCCGCATTCATACTAGTAAAAGAATGATCTTTTCTAGATTTACATAATTATCTAGCTCGACTGGATCTACCAACTGTCCTTGGTTACCCAAAAAAGACGTTCAGATTAAATAGTTTCAATTTATCAATTAATTTAATTGAGTTTTTCGACACTTAATTAATTAAAATTTGACAAAATAGATGAAAGTGCTCTAACTTATATTACTTACATATATTTATTGTTTTAGTAATTTTATTGATCAATTTATCCCAAATTGAAGATTTGTCCTTATTTGTACTAATTAAAAAATGTAAGAAATTTTGCAAACAACAAGGAGGTGAATAGGCGAGCAACTTAAGTTAAATTTATATTATTTATTATTTTTTGTTGCATAACAATATATAGTTGGTTCACCAATCACATGCATACATTTAGCATAAATAATGATTTATTTATAAATTGCAAGTCCATATCTTTATTAAAAAAGGTTTAATTATTATTATACTATATATTATTTAGAATAAAATATATGCGCATTTATACTATATATAACATGTTAGAAGATATATATATATATGTGTGTGTGTGTGTGTGTGTGTGTGTGTGTGTGTGTGTGAAAGAAAATATTGTAAAAATGTGGTAGAGTAACCTTCTCATGCTTTGGAAACTAATATTGTTGAAGTATTATTAACAACAAAAAAAAAAAATTGTACTAGTTATATTAGCCATTAAATATAATTGTAGGTCTAAATAAAACATATAAGTCATTGATGTCCTGATTGTTAGAGTGCTACCATAGCTTCCTTTCTTGGCTAAAGTTCAACTCCTCTTGGTTGCATTTATTTTTACTATTATGTATCGGGTTTATATTTGGGTTGCTCAGGATTTCTAATTCGGTCCGGGCTCGGGTTGGACTTCGGGCTAACTGACACATCAACCCGGGCCCGGACCGAATTAAATTCGGATTCTTACATCCCAAGCCCGGCCCGATATTCAATATATAGGACCCAACCCCAAAAATTTTTGGGCTGGGTTCGGGTTGGGCCGGGTTGAACCCACTCAAGTTACAGCCCTAGTTTAGGTAGGGATCAAATGAGAGGTAGAGCAGAAGCATGTTAGTGGACTTTTTGGTTTGTGGTCTCAATTGTGACTGATTGCTACTTGGCAACCTCCTCATCAATACACGTGGCAAAGTTTGTGGTCTCAATTGTGACTGATTGCTACTTGGCAACCTCCTCATCAATACACGTGGCAAATCAACGGCTTCGCCATGCGTCAGTCGCTTTTGACCAGTAGTTTTTCTCATCCTCACATGGGTGGAATTTTCACATCAAATACAGCCTATAAAAGTCAATTTTATTTTTTCAATTATTAAAAATTTTCACCCAAAATCTACCTAATTTATTGACCACTAAGTCAATACATTTCCCTTAATTCATCTCCATTGTTGAGCTTTTACATGATTAGTTATTCATAATCAAGATATAGAAGAACTAAACGATCATTCATGATAAAAAAAAATGAGGCTTTGATCCATTTCACGTGTTCATGAAGTCTTTTGTCCATCACTTCTCATATGGTCCATATAGTTTATTTTTTCTTGTGTTTAGGTGGTTCATATGATCCATATAGTCTTTTGTTCACTTGTTAGTTTTTTTTTCTTATGTTTAGAGAGAGACATGCACTTCATTTATTGGACAAAAATAACCTCATTATAAGTTACCACCTCATTAAAGTTGTGGGCATTTAAGCAATTTCAAACTTGGACACGCCCCTCACGTTCTCTCTATTTCGTATCATCGTTCCATCTTCTCTCACATATATCTCTCAATGCGATTATAGATCATATCGCAGTTACTTGCACACATCGCAAATCATTGCCTACTCTCCCCACCTCTCTCTATCATTTATGTGAAAAAGATTGTCCATCTACAAGCTCATCGTTACTCATTTTTCTTTCTCCATTTTTATTGCTGAGTTTGAGGCTGTGGGTTTTGGTGGTGGTGGTTGTGGGTTGAGAATGGTGGCAGTGGTTGTGAGGGTGGGGATGATGGTAGAATACACATATATGGAGGAGTGAATAGGTATTAGTTTGCACAATGATGGTTTATGATTTGTGAATTTAATTTACTAGTTAATCTTTTGTTTTATTTTGTTACTAAGAAAGTCTAGGGAAAAGAAAAGAAATGGGCTCTTTAGTTTGCCACCATGTGTATGATCAAATGCTACAGTGGGTATACAATTACTTGGATTAAATCTCATTAACGAATTTCAATTAATTTATTAATTAACATGAAAATTGAAGAGTCATTAGGATTAAATTGTTCAAGTGAGGATGAAAGTGTTTTTAAAAGCTGATGCTATCAGTGCCCTTGCACAAGAAACAAGTAACCTCACATCAAAGGTTGAATCTACTCCTGCCCCTCCACATGAAGGACAAGAATTTGAAACTGATGAAGATGTATATAAATATTATGCAAATTTTGTAAAGAATAATGGCTTTTTAATCAGACGTGAACGCTCTTTGGAGAGTAATGAGCATCGCATGGGATTTTATAGAAAAGAATTTGTCTGTCATCGTGCTAGTATTCCTCGCCCGCAGAAAGTAATTGATATTAAGCGACAAAGAAATCGAAAATCAAGTCAGTGTGGATGTGAGGCAAGAATTTTAGTAGCAAAGAAGGTCATTGAAGGCATCACTAAATGGACAATCACAAAGTTTACAAATGTTCATAACCATGAAATATTAAAAAAGAATGAAGTACGATTTCTTCCAGTATATCGTGACATTCAAATAGGTGATAAAAGGCATATATTACTTCTTTTTAAAGCTAGATGTGCAGTGAATCTTATAATGAGAGTGTTTGAATTGAAAAAAGGTGTGAAGCCTGGAGATTTACCATATATAGAGAAGTATGTAAAAATTTTCATTCAAAACTATAAAAACGTTGATCGAGAAAATGATGCTTCAGAGTTTCTATGGCTACAAGAGCTTGAAAGATCAAGATGCTGACTTCTGTTATGATTTTACAATTGATGAAAATAACAAGTTTGAACATATTGCATGGTCATTTGGTGATTCAGTGCGCGCTTATAGAGAGTTTGGTGATGTAGTTGTATTTGATACTACGTATCTACAGAATCGTTATGACATGCCACTTGGAGTTTGGTTTGGTTTGAACAATCATGGTAATTCCATATTATTTGGTTGTGTTCTATTACGAGATGAGAACACCAATGCTTTTGTGTGGGCTTTACAAGTATGACCTATACATGAATTATGTTCTTCTTTTTCTTTTTTTGCTCTCCATTTTTTTTCTTATGCTGCATTGCTTTTAATTGTTCTTGATATCTTTTTTGCAGGCTTTCTTAAGATTTATGAATGAAAAATATCCCTTGATTATTTGAACAGATCAAGATTTAGCATTGAAAGAGACCATATCAATTAAATTGCCTAATACAAAACATGTTTTTTGTATATGGCATATAGTGTCATAATTGTCTATTTGGTTCACTTTTCAACTACGACCAAAATACAATGAGTTTAAGGGTCATTTTCATAAATTATATCACTTGGAGTCAATTAAAGAATTTGAATGTCAATGGCATGACATGGTATCTCAATTCGGGGTAGATTCAGATAGACAAATTGCTTTACTTTATTCTTTACACTCATATTAGGCACTACCCTATCTAAGAGATTTTTTTTTCCCGAGATGTCTACAACGGGATGTTCAAAGTTGATCAATTCATATTTGAAAAGATTTTTGAATGTAAAAACACAACTAAAGGATTTTGTTGAGCAAGTACACCGAATAAGTATATTTCTTTTATAATAATATTAACTCGATACATTTAATAAATTGCTCCTTGAACTTTTGTAAGTGAGGGTGGCTGCTAGTATCCGGAATCAGGTTGGAGAGGTAGCAACGACATGAGAGAAGTATCAAAACTCACGTGTGATGACATTTATGCCCATTGAGGAACACGTTTCTATTGTTCTTACGCCATATATCTTTGAGTTGCTACAAAAAGAAATTGTATAATCATGTTAGTATGCAATGATTGAGAAAGGCAACGGATCTTACATAGTGCGTCATTGTATAAAGACAAATGGAGAACAAATTGTGCAATTGATGGCATCAAGTGATAACATTTGTTGTACATGTAAGGAATTCGAGTTCTCAGGAATATTGTGTAGGTATGCCATTCAAGTACTTATTTCAAAAAATTATTTTCGACTCTCTGATAAATATTTGCCAAGGAGATAGAGAAGTGAGAGCTCACTGTATTTGAAGTATGATCAAAACAGTGGAAGAAAATAAGAGGATATTCTTCAAAAGTTTCACTTTCTCATTTCAGTTATGCATGAAGTATCATTAAGGAGTAGCAGTTATGCTGAGTATGTAGCTAAGGAAATAGAAAGAGTCCTTAGTGTTATTAAAGGCATGCCAACTAATGAAGAGAAAATGCTAGAATTTGATCAACATCCAATAGCTGAAACTGAGAATGCCCAAAATGGTATAGAACCAGTCTCCATTAGCAATCCAAATCCATCAAAAACTAAAGGGTGACCAAAGTTAGCAAGACAAACAGGTGGTGTTGAAGCTGCGAAAAAAGTTAGACATTGTCGTGTCCCGACCTGTGGTGGAACAAATCATGATACTAGAAATTGTCCAAATAAAAAGAAAATTACAGAAGTATCATCTACCCAATATCTTTTTAAGTAATTGTTCTTGCTCTCTACTATTTTTTTTTACAAATATTATAAATGTAGGAAAAAGTGCTAAAAAATTGTTGTATTTTATTTATCTTGAAAGAAACAACGTGGATGGAATGATAAATAGTTTTGCAGTGGAATTAAAGTAGTACGGATCGTGGATACAACATTTTGGAAAACTTGTATGTGCTCTCTTACAACTTTCATTTGAAAATGTTCTATAAGTTATGGCTAATTGATTTACATGAAGATTTTTCTAGTTCCTTCTTACTTTATTTTAATATAATGTGATTTACTTTATATTAAGTTCTTGAAGTTTCCCTCTTTGCAATAATGTTGTGATTTAATATGCTACCACAAAATGAGAGTGTACTTGGAATGCCCAAAGCCTACTTCTCTGAGAAGGCAACAACTTGTTAGAGTGTCTTATTCTCTCTAACATTGAGCCTAAACAGATAAAAGTCTGGTTTCAAAAGTCTGGACAGTGGAACTCAAGCTCCTATCTCTAAAGAAATTGTAAACTTATATTACTCATAAGGCTCAAGGCACGGTACATATACACAAAAATTACATAAAAACCCCCAATTCACTAGAATTAGAACATATTTACAAAATTAGACTTTGTCAAAACCCTAGAGAAGGATTATTTGATCATGGTGGGCTGGAAGCACTCCATAGACAGAGGTGGATTCATGCTCAAACAATCTTCAAGGCCTTACAAAGCCCTCTTTGAAGTTTTCCCTCTTTACAACTTCACTTTCTCTCACTAAAATTCTATATATGCTCTCTATTACAAGAATTGTGTATATATATTATATTACATATTATATATATATATATATATATATATATGACTTGAGGATCAAAAGATCACTGAAATTTCGTCTAAAGCATCTTCAAGAAGAAATTAGACAAGTGGCCAAGTGGAGAAAAAATCTTCCAAAAATATCTTTTCTGCAAGAATTTTTGATGCATCGAAGTAGGCATGCATCGAAGCTTCGATCCATCGAAGCTGTAATTTCGATGCATCAAACTTCCTTTGCCCTGCAATCCTTCAACTCTTCAGCTTCCCGACTCCGGTTTTGACACGCCGTTCACTATTTCTTGATGTATCTCTTCAATGAAGTACGATCGAATATAGGAATGCATTCTTGAATTGATAAAGGAGTCGAATTACGCCGAATTCTGAGTTTGAACCTGAAATCATCAAAAACATAAAAACACGTAAAACATATACAATATGTGCATTTATGAGATTAAAATATATAAGTAAAGGCATAAGAATGTATAACATTCCACACTTATCAGTTAATTATGATCACAGAAGATAAAGTTGCTACTGAAAAAAAGTATTCCTTTCAAAGTTCAGCCACATGTATACTTTGCTTCAAGGGTTTGTAATACATGGAGTGGTGCAGAAGAGATGGTGTGTTATTGCAATAATTCTTCATGAGCTCTTAAGTTCAAAATCAGTAGGCAGCATGAAATCCTTATATTTTTTTATTCATTTAGTCATGTACGTATATAGAGAGCATCCAGTAACATGAAGAAGAAAAAAAAGAGAGGAAAAAAGATAGAGAAAGAAAAAAGTAACGAGAAGAAAGAAAGGGAAATAAAGAAGAAGAAAATCATGGGGAAAAAAAAAGAAAAGAAAGAAGAAAATCATGGGAAAAAAGAGAAAAGAAATAAGAAAATCATGGAAAAAAAGAAAAGAAAGAAGGTGGCAGTCATAAAAAAAGAGCTTACAGTTGCTAGGTGTGGGTTTTTTCCAATTTCCTTTCAATAGTAGTTCGTGGGATTTCTCTGATGTGAAGGGTCTAAAGCATAGGTTACATATATATAATGGCAGATTAATCCTATTTGTCACGATTTGCCATTGGATTTTCAAGACTTCGATTCAACTTGACAAAGAAGACATCCTCTTTGCAATAGGATTTTCCTAAGAAAAAAAAAACTTTGCGAAAATTAAATACTTCAAGTCCCACTTTAGATACATGATAAGTTCAATATAGCACGACGCTTGAAGTGAGAAAAAATTGAGACATTAAAAAAATACATGATGGACCCAAAATATAATTTGGGCTTACTTTCAATTTGACACACTTTGGAATGTGGCCCAATGAGTCATATAATTCGAAGCCCAGACCCACCACAAATAAATGTGTCATGTGCCGATCCAAATTGTCTAAAAAGTCCAATCCCACTTGAAAATAGGTCAAATGGATATTTAAATAAATAAATAAATAAATATATATATATATATCATCACAGATAATTATTATGTATATATTGGATAATTATCACAATTATTATAAAAGATAATTATAGGATAATTATCAGAAGAAAATAAAGTTACAAATCTACTCTTTCAATGAGCCTATAAATAAAGGTCCAGGGAAGGAGAAAGGGGGAGGAGACTCTAACAGAATACTCAAGCTCTATAAATAAAGGTCCAAGGAAGGAGAAAGGGGAGGAGACTCTAGCAAAATACTCAAGCTCTACCAGATTCTGCCTTCAATTAACACTTAAAGCTTTAAAAACATACGTTCATCCAACCCTCAAAGCTTTGAAAAAGAAGAATCATCAACAAAACTATTCGAGATCAAGCTTCTTCAGCCCTCGATCAAAAATTATCAGCGACTTTCTTCAACAACAAACACTTGAAGGGGACTCACAACAACCCAATTTAAGATCAAGCTCTAGTAGCCCTTGAATCCGGATCACCAACAAAAAGACTCCAAGAGAAAGCTGAAACTCTGTAAGATTATTCACTCTAAATCCAAAGATCCAAAGTATCTAAACCCTAAAAGAGAAGAATCACAAGCACATCATCCATGTGTCATTCTTCACCAAAGTTTCAATCCAATTCAAGATCAAGTTCTAGCAGCTCTTGAATCTGGATCACCAAGGAGATTGAATCAGAGGAATTTGTCTTTCTTTTGTAAAGATCCACAGAAATTTGTAACCCATATTTCTTGAAATTAATATATTTAAAATATTTTTTCACATGTTTTGATTTTATTTTTAGACTCGAAATTTGTGTGTACAGTAGGTATAAAGATTGCGCTTTTTTCTATGTTCTCTGTTCATTTGTTGAGAAAACAGAGGGTTTGAGAATGAAAATGAGATATAAAAATTCTATTTTTGTGATTTTGATATAAAAGAAATTAATTAATACTGTAGCTGAAGTAAGCCACTACTAACTTGGATAGGACATCATTCTTGATAAGAACATTTTCAATCATCAAGTAATTATTTATCCTTATAAAACTTGGATTCTAATTTTAGTTCCACCTATTATTGTGGAATCATATAATAAACTTTTACATGTGTGCTAGTTAATTGTGCTAAATAGTTTCCATGTGTTTATGTAGGCTGTTAATCAACTAGGTTATGCACTATTTGGTTTTAATTTTAACTGCAGAGGCCAGCAAGTATGCTGAAGAAACAAGTATGTATATGATTGTTTTCTCAAAAATTGATCCTTATGTGTAGAAATTGATCCTTATCATAGATGTTATTTGTTGATCCCTGTGGTTGAAGTTATATATATTCTATAGCATCAACCTTTTAACTATTTTTTGGGGAGTGAATAATTTTTAGTCTTAGAAGCATTGAGAGAGTGATGCAAATCACATGAGAAGTTGAGGACAATGGTTCTTGTAATACCCCACTTCAACACATGGTATGATATTGTTCGCTTTGGGCCTTAGCCCACATGGTTTTGCTCTTAGGTTTTACCCAAAAAGGCCTCATTACATTTGAAGATAACATACTACATATAAGCACATCCCCTTTTTCACACCCAGGCGATGTGAGATTGAGCACCCTGTACCCTGTCAGTGTGGTAGCTCAGCCTAGTGTCTGTCTTAGCACTCGCCCACTCACACCTGTCCACAAAGGTTACTACAATCCACCCCCCTACGAGGCCCGACGTCCTCATCGGCATACTTCTAGCTGGGTTCAGGTTCTGATACCAACTGTAATACCCCGCTTCAACACATGGTATGATATTGTCCACTTTGGGCCTTAGCCCGCATGATTTTGCTCTTGGGTTTTACCCTAAAAGGCCTCATACCATTTGAAGAGAACATACTACATATAAGCACATCCTCTTTTCCACACCCAGGAGATGTGGGATTGAGCACCCTGTACCTTGTCAGTGTGGTAGCTCAGCCCAGTGTCTGTCTTTGCACCCGCCCACTCACACCCGTCCACAAGGGTTACTACAATCCACCCCCTACGAGCCCTGACGTCCTCGTCGGCACACTTCCGATTGGGTTCAGGCTCTGATACCAATTGTAACACCCCGCTCCAACACATGGTATGATATTGTTTGCTTTGGGCCTGAGCCTGCACGATTTTGCTATTGGATTTTACCCGAAAAGGCCTCATACCATTTGAAGAGAACAGACTACATATAAGCACATCCCCTTTTCCACACCCAGGCGATGTGGGATTGAGCACCCTGTACCCTGTCAGTGTGGTAGCTCAGTCCAGTGTCTGTCTTCGCACCCGCCCACTCACACCCGTCCACAAGGGTTACTGTGCGGGCTATGGCCCAAAGTGGATAATATCATACCACGTGTTGAAGCGGGGTATTACAATTGGTAATAGAGCCTGAACGCAGTCGAAAGTGTGCCGACGAGGACGTCGGGCCTCGTAGGGGGGTGGATTATAGTAACCCTTGTGGACGGGTGTGAGTGGGCAGGTGCGAAGATAGACACTAGGCTGAGCTACCACACTGACAGGGTACAGGGTGCTCAATCCCACATCGCCTGAGTGTGAAAAAGGGGATGTGCTTATATGTAGTATGTTCTCTTCAAATGGTATGGGTCTTTTGGGGTAAAACCCAAGAACAAAACCGTGCGGGCTCAGGTCCAAAGCGGACAATATCATACCATGTGTTGGAGCGGGGTATTACAGTTCTCCACTCCTAAATTAAACACAATGACCAAACCAAAGATGATTGTTGGCTGTTGAGTCTACCTGAATGTCCTATTTGTCTTTTTTTTTTCTTCTTTTATATTCATATATTCGTATTTTTTCCAGGTAAATATGTTTTATTGCAATCTTTTGTTATCTAAGAGTTTATGAACTTTTGACTTTCATACTCCTATTGTTTTATTTACAGAAAACTTTTTCCCTTATTTTGTTGCAGGTACTAGAGTAGCTAGCAAATCATGTATTCAAACGCCAAATGCATAAAGCCAAAAATAGCTTGAAGAATTTTAAAATTCTGGAAGACTTTTATGAAGGCCTGACAAATTTTTTTTTCACTTGTTAGTTTTAATTTGTGGTACACAATCGGAGAGTTAGATTCATTTTTGTAATGAAATTGAATATTGTAATGCTATCTTGTACTGAAATTTGATGGTTTTCTAAATTTGTGTCAATTTTTTTGTGTTGAAATAAATAAAATTGTGTAGAAATTTAATTGGACGGCAGTAGAAGGACATATAATGACTAACCAAATGGTACAAATATACATAAATTTGTCACTAATATACTTTAGCGACGAAAGCTGATCATAACAATACTCAGCCAATTTTTATTTTAAATCATAACAATACTCTGTCATTTTTTTATGAAAATATTAAGAAAATTCACCAATTTTAATATTTTTTTAGATTTCAACAAGTAACTTAAAACAAAAAACACATACAGGTTTTACCAAACATTTTTCTATTGTGTTTCAATTTTTTTTTTTTACAATAGTTGGAGCTACTAAACATGTTTTCAATGTTTTGGTTTTGAATTTCTCAAATCGCATTAACGTTACCAAAAATGTTATGTATTTTCTATTTTCGTAAATCATAAAACACAATAATGTTACTAAATGCGTTTTCAATTAATATTCAAAACACTTATGAAAGAGTTTTTCATAGCTAGTGATATTTGTAATTAGGCGTCTACATAGACACCATGTAGACATCTAAGTCACTCAAAGATATGATTTTGAATTTTCTTTAAGACCAAGTTGACTTCTAACTTTTTGAATGATAATTATACCCTTACAATGAGAATAAACTAAGTTCAAATGGCATGTTAATGATTCTAGAGACCTCTAATTGATGTGATTCATTTGGTTTAAGGGTCCTAAAGTCTTCTAAGTTTATGATTTGAGCTTTGAAACAAAATACAACATAAAATGCTTTACATAGAATCTAGCTCTCATCATAAGACTATATTACTCATTTTCTTAATCTTTGACTTCAATGTCTTTGAACTTTGACTTCAAGCTTTATGGGTATTCTCATCACATGCTTTGATTATTTGAGCTTTGTTATTGATCTTTATTGACTTGAGTATAAGATAATCTGAGAATAGTTATGCAAAAATAGAACATTAATTTAACACTATAATAGTTTGTAATCATCAAAATTATTCAAATTCCCTTGAGTTAAAACCTTGGGGCTAGTAGTCTCTTCGCTACATGGTATTGGTTTGGACTCTGCATAAACCTTGACAGCAAGCTCATAGCTTACATTATTGTCGATTCATGTTACTGTGAGAAAGAATTTACTTCCAATTAGACTCATGTATAGTGTTGCATCTTCCTTTTTCGATCCATCTTCCTTCTTTAGCTTCCATTCATAAACAATGGGGGTAGCAATTGACTCAACCATACATTCTGAATTTCTTTAGTAGATTTTCTGTGTACTTCCTCTATGATACGAAGATCCCAATCTTTTCTGTCATCTTTTCTGTGCACTCATAATTTTCCTTTGAACTTTTAAGCATCTTTTCACTATTTCTCGTGAAAAGTAGATCAACATATAGGAAGACTATGAGAATGTTAGTGTGAGCTTGGATCTTTAGTATATTTGGTGTGAAAAAAGTCTCTTGCTAGGTAGTGTGCAAGTGATCAATTTTGGTTAATAAATTATGCATGTAACGTTCATGTGGTTGGTAATTATTGTATTTCTAAAATTCTTTCTTTAAAACATTACATAGTTTAATAAAATTTGTTCTATATATGAAATTTATATATTACTTATACATTATTACAAATTATGTTATATATATATTTGCAAATTTGTGAGATTTGCAATTGTAAGTGGTGATTTTGATAACAGAAGAAAGTTGAGAGAGAGAGAGAGATTGGTGAATAAAGGAGAGGTAGAGAGGGAAACTATGTGAGTTG
This sequence comes from Cornus controversa, assembly GCA_026545225.1. NCBI lineage: Eukaryota > Viridiplantae > Streptophyta > Magnoliopsida > Cornales > Cornaceae > Cornus > Cornus controversa. Next base: position 45,769,953 of record CM048845.1, read on the forward strand.
TTTAACTACACACGCGCACTACATCTACTTTACTATATCAAGAACTAGTTGTTGAACATCCCAGACTGATTTATGCGACTCCTTGTTCAGTTGTTGGAGACTTCAAACTTACTTCTTAATCCTTGCAAAAGAGTTGGAGGAAGAACACGAATACTTTGCGAACAATTTGTTCCCTTTATAGTGCGATCTAATTAACTTTTCTCACAAACACGAAGTTGAAAGGAGTTAAAACAAATCATGCGTCTCTGACTTGAATCAGTATGATTTCGAAAAACTTAGTATGCCAATTAGATTGAGAACACCATCCTAATATCACTCTATGATTATGTGTGTCATCTCAAAAGAAAAATATACAGAAAAATCAAATACTCTCAAAAGCTCTCTCTATAAAAATAATAATATTTTCAAGCGTAATTTATAGAAAAACATAGAGTAGTATTTATAGATGAGAGAGTCCTAAATTTTCTTAAAAAATAAGTTAAAAACTCTTTTACGACGTCTCAAGAGGTTTAGGCTAAAAATGAAACACAAATAGGCTAAATCGCAAAGTTCTAGTTATATTAGGAAACGTGTAATTCAACCGTAAAAGTACAACCGGTCGTACTTCCTACAGATCTCAAGTACCGAGAATGTTGGACCGAACTTGTTCAAGAAACCAAAATAAAATGTTATTACGCCTATTTTTCCAAACTCTTCTCAACCAACTTTGGAAAACTACTTGCTCTAAATGACATTCTCATCGAAATCAATGATATCCACCATGCACTTGTTCAACTCCATGATCGAGACCCAAAATAAATAAAATAAATTTACTATTCAATCTCAATCAATTCAGATTTTGATACCAAAATTTGCCAACTAAAAATTAATTTTCTCGCAAAATAGAAAGAAAAAGAGTGGATCAAAGTGTCCATTAATAGAAGTGTTAATGAGACATTTCCTATATTTGAGATAATACTTTAGGTGTAACAGGAGGGCGAGGTAGTTATCAAGTGCTAAATTTGAAGAAGTATTTGTGTAGGTTTTTGCAAAACTTGGATCTACTTGTACTTGGACATTATCTGATGAGGTGTCTTTGTAATTTGCCTCGAGAATAAGAAATATATGGTGAGTGGGAGGGTGGGGAAGGAGCTGAATTTGTTCGAGTATAACCCATTCACAAGGTTGTAATTGCATATGAAGAAAATGCATTCTTAATGAAAAACTACCAAGAGGGTAGACATGAGCATTGAGCCATTAACTGGAACTTATAGATTGCACAACATTGATTATTTTACCACAACCATATCTTGCTCAAGGAAAATGATAGAAACCTCCGTCAAATTTTGTTACCGACTGATGTTGCAATTATCGAGATAAACACTTTCGGAGGAGAGAGATTGATTCTACTCTTATTCATTACTGACAAAGAGTCCTTATTGGACACTATTTATTGTAGTTGCATAAAAAAAACCGGTCGTTGTTTGTAGCATTACTCCTCTGCTTAATGCTTCTTTCGGCGAAGTAATTGCTGAAACCAATAGGCCGACATTTTTGGATATCTCTTGAGGGTTTTGAAATCAACATAAACAATGCCGAATCTTGAAGTGTAGCCTAATCTCCATTCAAAATTGTCAAGCAATGACCATGCAAAATAGCCTATCACATTTGCTCCCTCATCAACTGTCTTCTTCAGTTCTGTCAAATATCCCTTGTAGTAGTTGATCCTTGTGGTATCGTGCAAACCCTTAGGAAGTGTGATATTACCTGGATCATCCATGCCTGCAAATAATGCATAGAGATAGGGTACGTTTAGTTAGATGAAAACTAATACCCAAAAGTGAGTAAAAGAAAGTGAAGTAAATGAAAGAAAAATAAATTTTCCAACATGCATTTCATTAGCGTCAATTTTTTTCAAAAAAAGTAATAAAAAATTACTATTTCATGGTATGGAATCAATGCATGAAGCTTACATGAAAAGAAAAAACATTTTTGTAAATTCATATAAATTCCTCGAGAAATCAAAAATTTAGTCTCTTTCTTTCTAAGAAAATTTTATGGGAAAGTTAGGTGGTAATGGAAAATTATTTTTCCTTGGAATTTTCCTTTTTTCAACTATCCAAACTCCTAAAGTATTTAAAAAAAATTCATTTCCTTTCCTTTCTTGCTATTTCCATCTAATCAAAAGGAGTAGATATATTATTTTCTATCAAAACACGCACCAAGAAAAGCTCATATACCAGATTTATGAGATTTAAAATGTAAAAGGAATGGATACCATTTTCAGCCAAAATAATGGTAGGATTTCCATAATGTTCTTTTATGTACGTCACAGCTTTGTATAGACCCCATGGTACATTGTAGAGCCAATAAGAATATGCCTGCAAACATTCAAGCAATCAGCTAATAAAATGATTAAAACAAAAGGGTGAATAATTAAGATCTCTCGATCATAAATTCTTTAATTAAAGTTGCAACACAGAAATTACCCTTGGACCAATTGGCACCCCTTTTCGTGCAACTGCGAAGTTCACAAGCAAAAGAAAGGGAAAAACAATTCAGTAACATATATATATATATATATATATCTTTTTTTCAATTCACTAGTTGAAATGGGGAGGAAGAATATCTCATACAAGAAAATCCAGCATTCCAGTCCTCTTGGTAGCCCAGGCCTTTCGGTTTTGTTTGATACATATAATATGCAGTATATTGGTTGATACCAACATAATCAAACGAGCCCTTTACCACCTTAACCTCTTCTTTTGTAAATTTGGGCAGCCGATTTCCAACAATAGCTTGCATTGTTCTTGGATACTCACCGTATACAAGGGGATGCAAGAACCTGTATATATAAACAAGAAGAGCGAGAACCTTTAAAAAATCTGAAAAATTCCTCAAGAGCCCCGTGTTCTTGGAATTGGAATTGGTGGAATTGAAAAAAATTTAGTTGAAAGTCTGAACTAATTTTCTGCAATTCCAATTCCAAGCAACCGAACATAGCCTTAAAACATTGTTGATTTTCAACCACAGTTTAATTTATCACATTTCTTTTTCTCCAAATCCACATGTTTTAAAGAAGCCCTGAACCTGAATTATCTCAACTGATAGAAGAGAATTCCATGAACACATGCTTATACTTTTTAATCATGCATTTGTGGTCATTAATGTCAATAGTAGTTATCTCAAACTATTTTGGAGTGGTGAATGTGTTTTCCTAGAAGAACATATATATATATATATATATATTATGAGTGTGCAGGTTTCTTACCATCCCACATGAAAGTCTCTTGCTCTTTGAGCTGCATCACTGTCAGCCTTTGAGCTTGTAAGAGGTTCATACCAAACAAAATCCAAGAGAATGCCAATTCTTCCCTTCTGTTTTTCCTGCATAAATCAATTAATTAAAACAAGCTCGATGTCTTATTTGTCTGTCCATGGTTGAGGCCAATTAAGTATATGTTGAATACAATAGATGAATATAAAATTAAAGAGGCTTGGCTTGGCTTACTTGATAGTTTTGACGGTATCTTTGAACAGCAGCTGCATGACACAAGATCAAATTATGGGCTACAATGTAAGGCTCAGTTGAAGAATTTCCAGCCGTGCAATTTCCAAATGGTTTAGAGCACCTTCCTGGTGCAAAAAAACCATTGTCATACCCAAGTGCAGCCACTACTCTAGGTTCATTAAACGTCATCCAATTCTTCACTCTGTCCCCAAATGTTTTGAAACAAAATTCTGCATAATCCGCAAAATCTTTCCTGTGGAGTTTGAACGTACCATTTATCAAATTTCAACACAAGCGTGACATTGGAAACAATTAATTAAATGTTAAAATTATATATATATATATATATGGAATTGTGGTGGTTATATATACTTACACTACTTGATGGCTCAACCATCCCAGGTACCTCTTCTGAAGTGCTTCAGGAAGATCATAATGATTAAGATTTGCATAAGGGGTGATGCCTGCATGCGCATCCAAAAGGTAAGAATGAGTAATGTCAACATGGTGCAGTAGTAGAAACTTGATGTACCAAGTGTAAGAATTAATTACCCCTTTTGAGCATGTAGTTGATCAACCTATTGTAGTAAGCAACTCCTTTCTTATTTACCTTTCCACTTCCATCTGTATATCAAACAAGTAAATTACAGATTATATATATATATATATATATATAGTGGAATTTAGAGAAGTGATGAGATGTGGAATTAATAATTACTTGGGAATATCCTGGACCATGAAATTGAGAAACGGTAGGCATCGAAGTTCAACTTTACCATGAGATCAATATCTTCCTGTCATGAGAGAATACAAGTGTGCATTTTATATAAGTATTTGAGTTGAGTTGAATGAGATTTTTCCTAATTAATAGACTATTTTGACTATTTGTTAAGGAATATATCAATTTGTACATCCCAAACATGCACTCCAAATCCATCTTTGAATACAACATTCAGCCCTCTCCATCAACATCTTTCTTCCTCTCTGCTTCTTTAATCTTTGGCTTTGCAGAGTGCAAAAAACCTCAATCCGTAAGTGTCTTCCACTATATATACATATATATATATATAAACACACACACATAGATACACACACCACATATTGAGATCTTATTCTAATTTGAAAAAATCTACAATACACCCGATGTAAATGCACTGGGTGAATCTGGCATGCACGGTTCAGATTCACCTAATGTATTTACAGGGGTGTATTATAAATGTACTTGAAAGGAAGGAAAAGATCTGCAATTCACCAGTGTATTGTAGAGGGCTGCTTAATTATATTACATGTCACGGTTAGTGTCCTTAATTATATTACATGTCTTAATTTAATGGGTAAATTACACTAACCTCACCTGATATTTCGTCAATATACATTTCCCATCTTGTTTACAAAATTATACCGACCTCTCTTAAGGTTTGTATTTTTGCAACACTGACATCCTCTCTTGTTTACAAAATTATACTAATTCCGTATCCCCCTGAGGTTTGTATTTTTGTAACACTATGTTTTGTTCCATTAACAATCGTTATTGGTCAACGTGATCAACATGTACACAACAGTCATTAATTTGTGTGATATTGTAATGATAGAAAGATAATTACACAAGAATCGTTAACAACATCCTCTCAATAACTTTAATATGAGAGGTTAGTGTAATTTTGTAAATAAGAGAGGAGGTAAGTGTATTTTTACGAAATCTCAGGAGAGATTAGTGTAATTTACCCTAATTATATTACATGTCTAAATTGGAGGAATAAACTAATAAATCATTTGGTAAATTGACAAAAGGAAAAAAAAAATACTTTAATTGAGAAATGATGAATTTGGTAAGATGTTAATTATTTATACAAAATAATTATCATTCCTTGTATAAATACCATTTTGAAATGAAAATTATGACGTGGTTTTGTTTCAACGTAGATGAAATTATTTCCTTATATGTAAGTATATTTGTTTTGTAAATAATTTTTCTAGTAGTTTAGCCAAAAAGAAAAGAAAATAAAAATAAAAAATAAAAAAGCTTACCTTGTAACGGTGATACTGGTCAACCGTAACTTCTCCGCTAGCATTATTGATTTCAAGCCCTGTATTGTATCAAGACAATACTAATATATTAATAATTAAATTCAACTTTTTTTTTAAATAATAATAATAATATTCTCAAAAGTTATTGTTTCGTCAAGAAAGAAATCTGGTCCAACCAAAAGTCCTGTAAGACTTAGACTAGGAGGGCAGGTGTCCGTCTTGTCCCACACCCATATGGTGTCAATTTAGATAAAAAAAAGTGATTGGATATAAATGGATAGGTATAGACCGCTACTTAGGCTTTTGGGTTGAGTAGAAGGCAAGCCCGATCCGTTACCGTTGCTATTGGAGCTGGACTTAATTCTTGATCCGGTGTCACACCTCACATTTAGTGTCCGGATCCGGGTCCGAGTTATTATTAGATTCTTCCGTAATTAGTGAAGACAGGTAGGCAATGTGATCCAACCGCAACAAGAACATTACAAGTTCGGGTGAGAGAGAATGTTAGAGGGTCTTGTCCCACGTCACATTGGATCTAAATGAAAAAATAATTGGTATAAATGGGTGAATAGCACTATCCAATATAAATAGATGGGTAAGCAGCATTACCCAATAACTTAAGTTTTAGCATTATTGATTTCAAGCCCTATATTGTAGACTAGGAGGGCAGGTGTTCGTCTTGTCCCACCCCTAGGTTGAATTTAGATAGAAAAATGATTGGGTATAAACAGTTAAGTATAGATCAGCAAACTCGATTGGTTACAGATCTGTTACCGTTACTATCAGAGCTAGACTTAATTCTTGATCAACTCTCACACCTCACATTTAGTGCCTGGATCCGGATCCGTCATTACTAGATTCTTTCATAGTTAGTAAAAATGAGTAGACAAAGTGGTCCAACCACAACAAGTACATTATGAGTTCGGGTGAGAGAATGTTAAAAGGTCTTATCCACGTCACATCAAATCTAGATGAAAAAATAATTGATATAAATGGATGAATACATAGCATTACTCAATAACTTAAGTTTTTGAGGAGAGGGCAAGCGCCAGATCTACAAGCATTGAGCAATAGTAAATTGGTAATTATGTAAAATAAGAAAAAAGAAAGAAAAGAATACCAGGAATTTTGAGGAAGACGTCCCAGATACTGGGTCCTCGACCGTCCTTGTCGGCCATGCCTTCCACTTGATATGCAGACGTCGCCGTTCCGAACAGGAACCCCTTCGGAAAGCTGTCTCTGCTCAGCCCTCCACTGACGTCTACGACGCTCTCCTCCACCGCGGCCGCCGTACTGACACAGCCCCCAAGCACATCAATTACCACCACAAACAACAAGAAGTAGTTCAACAATGGCCGCCGCTGCTGCTTTCTCATCTTCTTCACAAGATTGACAACTCACTACCAAAACCAAGAGTGAGTGAGTGACTGAACCTATCTATCTATCCACTTTCTATCTAAATGTATATCCTCTGTTTATAGACAAAATCTCAAAAGTAACTGCTGATTTCTCTGACGTCACACTATATTATTGATGTGGTCCGTCGGTTTTCCTGCATACCTTATTTGACTGTATATATATATATATATATATATATATCCGCGGCAGCAGCAGTAGGTCCGGTCCCATCCAATCCATGCACAATTCTCATCCAGTTAAAATTATTTCATCTTTTTTCTTACATTAAAATACAATATATATATGATGCAAACATAGATTTTCCTAACTTTGGGTCACTTTAGTTTATTCTTATGTCTTAATAATACTATAATGTAGTAGCTTTTTTTCATTGCTTTTTGTCCCCTTCATTGTATTTTTTTTTATTGGTAAATATCATTGACATTCTTAAAATTTGATCCTTACGTGATTACAATTTTGTGAAATTTCGTCCCAAAGATCTCATGTGATTTGTTGTGTATATCACAAACACCTCCAACTAAAAGTGTAGTGTGTCAGAGCATTTTTTTACAGTGAAACAATTTTACTGTCTTATGGTTTCTGATCTAACCTTTTTTAATGCTAAATTTGGTTATTTAATTCTGTTTAATGGATCAAAATACCCCTTTGAACACCAAATATATACTATAATAGATATAACCTATATATAATTATTTATTTTCATAAATAATAATGTTAACCTAAAATAAAAATAAAAGTAAAAGCCCGTCTGATAATCGTTTATGTTTAGTGTTTATATTACGATTTTGTTTATCTATAAATATAAGTATTGTTTGATAACTAAAAAATGTTTAACTTATTTTAAAAATCATAAACAGAAAAATATGTTTATTAACCTTAAACTATTTTTTTATAAAAAAAAATTTAACACAATAAACTGTATAAATAGTCAACTTCATGTTATAACAAATATATATAGCAATAACAGGAAAATAAATATGCACAAAAAAGAAACCAATAATATTGGGTTACATATATCTACACACTGCAAATTATACTATAACACTAGAATGACCCATGACCTAGAAGACCCCAACAAGTAAGGGTACACACGGTTTTGTTTCTTACAATTATTGAGAAACCAGAACCAGAACCATTTCCAACGATTCCTTAATTTTGAAATCAGAACCGTTGAGTTCGGTTCGGTTCAGTTCTAGTTCTTTGTACACCCTTAAATTTGTTACTAATTAATGAAAAATTTTAACTTTTTCCTACTAGTAAATTATAAATTTGATTTTCACATTTTTTTAATGCATCCATAACTTTTATTATTTTCTTTTCTTTTCAAAAATAACTTAAAGATTATTGTGTGAGTATATATGTATGTATACGTATATATGTATTTGTGTGTGCATTGTGAGTAATCAAAGAACGTATCAACAAATTAATTAATTTCTGAAAACTGTGTCTTCATATACATACCAATGTTGTTAAAATAAATAAATAATTTTTTTTTCCTTTCTCTTATTCCAACATTTTTTATCTAACAAAAGATAATAATAGTTATGATAGGAGTTGTATTTAATCTTATAATAATTATAATCCATTGTTTAAACTTTTTTACATAACAAAAGGTTATTATAACTATTATAATGATTTTATAATAGTTATCTATCTATCTATCTATATATATATATATATAATAGAAAATCATTATAGGAGTTTTATATATATATATATATATATATATTCAAATAGTTCCGGTTCCAAGGCTTTGAACCGGAATCGTAGTGAACGATTCCTAAAATTTGGAACCAAAACCAGAATTGTAGTGAAAGGTTTAGTTACGGTTCCGGTTCCACCGGTTCTTTGTGCACCGCTTCCTACAAGAACAAAATATATATAACTATGAAAAGTTGAAAGTTTTCCAATTTGTATGGAGTAAGAAGAGGAATTTGGAGATCATATTCTTGTTCTTGAACTTCTTCTGCTACTAGTTTCTTTTTCATTTTTGATTTTTATTTTCCTTTCAACACTGAAATGAATGAATGATATGAGTACAAAATACCATTCTTGTTTATTTGACAATGAGATAGTTGGGACTTCTTTATTTTTTTTCCTCAAATAAGATTTTTTTTTTTTAGCACAGATACTCCTAAGTAAGTATTTCTTATTATCAAGTATATTAGTAATTATTCATATTGTATCCAATATTTTTTTTCTCAAGACAATTGATACTATTTAATTCTGTTTACACTTGATAATTCTAATATTTTTATCATTGTATCAATCAATAGCCTTTTATAATTTTTTTTCTTTTCATTTTCTCACTTTTAGTTTTAATTTTTAATTAAAATAATATAATCACAATTTTAGATAAAAAGATTTTTTTTTTAATAAACATAAACACTAAAACATCATTTTCATGTTTAAGATTTGAAGGCTTAGTTACAAAAAGTGTTTTGACAATTTATAAACAAAACAAAAATTATCAAACATGTTTATCATAAAAATTTATTTTTATAAATAATAAATACTAAACATAAACGGTTACCAAACGAGCCTAATTTAAGGTTCTGTTTGGCAGAGTTTTTGTTTCGACTTTTACGCAGAAGAAAAAAAGAAGCAGAAGCTAAATCAGGAAGCTGGTACCTCCCAGTTTCCTTTAAACATTCTTTTTAGACTCTGAAACTCTTCCGCCTTATCAATCCAAACACTCTCCAAAACGACTTTTGAGTTTGAAAAGTCGAAAGTCGCTTTTCAAAAGCCAATCCAAACAGGGCCTAAGTCTTTGTCTGTCTATGTGTACGTAGTTTATTATATATACGATTTGTGTGTTGTTATATACAGGAGTGATTGATCTTGTGCAGAAAGTATTGAAAGACACCTTTTGTTGCACAAGGATTAATCTGCCAGGTCTAAACTCAAAAGATATGAATATTTGGGTGGATGAGAACAAAGGTACAATTTGCTAGTCCCTTGAATAACGGCAAGGGATTGGCGGAAAGAGAAGATTCTAGCTAGCGGTAAGGGACTGGCGAAAAAAGAAGATTTCGACGACGATAATTGTGTGAGACAACAACAATGACGAGGATGTTTGGCAATGGTTCGTTACGGACGACGATGTTGTAAGAAGTCGACATCAACAGTGAGTTTTTCGACAAAGAGGACAATGGCACATATTGGTGTGGTGATGAAAGATCATCTTCGACGAAGATGACATCGACACTGATTGGTGACGATCGTGTGGTCTGATGTCTCTTGGGCTGTTTGAAGGTAGTTATATTTGAACTACTTGGTTTGAGGTGGTTACGAGTAGGAATCACATATGTGGTTAGAATGTCGTGGTTGTGGTTAGAGGAGGAGATGAGAGAGAAAGAACATCGATGGTGGTGGTTAGTGTTATTGTGTGTTGGTGAATGTGATATTAGGTTTCTAATTCATATAATAAAGAAAGGCATTGTGTGATTTCTATATTCTCATATTTTTATATTAAAATATATTTAAATAATTAAAAGTAATTAAAATATTTTACATATTAAAAAATAAAAAGATGACAGAGTGTTTATAATAAAATTTGTTGACTTAGTGAGCTAATTGTTTGGTCATCATCTGGTCAAAGATATATTGGTATCTGTTTATGAATCAGTGAGTAGTTTTCTGTTGACTGATAGGCTGTCATATATGGTCCAATAATGATAACACTAATACTAGTTGCTACAAAATTTCAAAAGAACATTAGAAAGTGAAATTTACACTTTGTAAAGGTCTAAAATTTCACTTGATACAAGGAAGACCCAGCCATAATACATATACATACTCATATTTTATAGAAGGACCATGTGTCCACTACAGTAGGGACGATGTCGACACCCTACCAGCAATGTGGGGGCCACTGCAATGGACTCAATTAATGGACAGATTTTTGTTCCCAATTTTAAAGTGCAACACTACTTTATATACATATATGAAGCAAGTAGGTAGTGTGAATTTTTTATTTATTTTTAATAATTAATACCTCTTTGTCGCAGATCTACGTTTCTATTTAGGATAAAATACACTAACCTCTCATATAATTTATCTAATTTGTTCTAACTAAACACCGGTATTATATTTGTAAAAAAGTTACACTTACCTATCTCTTGTTCAAATATTGACTAAAATGTCTTCCAATTCATTGAAATGGTAAGAAATAATTATTTTCAAATAATGAGAGTATAATAATCATTTTAACATGTTGAATGGAGGTGAGAGTAACTATTTTATAAACATAATATCCGTATATAATTAGACCAAATTTGAGAAAGGTCAATGTATTTTACACTTCTATTTATTTATTGTGAACGGAAGAATAAATCTCATGTCTATGAGACGCTTTTCACACTACAAAGTGTATCCATCAACGTTATTCTATTATATATATATATGTATACGTTTTTATGATAATTAATCAAATATTTAATTTTTAATGATAATTAATTACATATTTCATTTTTAAAAGTAATAAATAATCACATATTTACCTTGTATGAATTATCATCTCTAAATTTTGTACACACACGGTCAAACACACATTTATTGGTGATATTTTTATAATATCATGCTTTATTGTAAAATAATAATTTTAATTAACTTTTTTCTTTTTCATCTTTGGATAAATTAAAATTCTTTATAATTGTGTTATTACTAATTTATATTAAAGAAAATTAAAGAAGTAGTATTAAGTTGTTGATTGATAAAATGACACGTTAAAGACAAATACATATTTTGAAAGTTTGAGCAAGAGGGGTACATCTATTATACATTTAGTATAAATAAATTGAATAAATTTAAACTATACGTGTGTAACTCGTAAGATAAATTCCATCGCATATGCACAATACACAAAGCTTAGTTGCACGGTGTATTATAAATCTACTCCAACAAAAGAACACTACTAACGGCAGATATCTATACTATAAGTCTATATTACTGTATATAAATATAAATAGAAAGTGATATTCGCTCTCCCATAAAAGAATTTACGAAAGTAACCCTGGTATTTTTTACAAAGGGTTTTTAATGCATTGGTTTTTTTTTCAAAAAAAAAATAAAAAAAATTCTCAGCCAATACAATATATGCAAGTGCATGGTCCACGTTGTTGGGTCCAAGTTTTAAATGATTGTGGAAAAAGAAATTCTCAGCCTCGATCGGCATGCTGTCCATTAGCGAACACGTGAACTTGACTTCAAGTGCCCTAGTACGTTCAATGCCGATAAAAGGAAAGACAAACTGATCACATAAACAAAAGGATTGGAATCGGGAAAGCACTTTTTTAAGTCTTTTAATCATTTGTCCAGACTAGTTTTCTTTTATTTTAATTTTTAGGATTAAGTGCACAAAATTCTATGTTGTACAAAAAAAAAAAAAAAAAGTACAAATATCACTTGTTGGTCAAAAATTTTTTTACATTTTTTAATTTGTGCAAATAAAAAAAAATTGTCAATTTGGTAACTAAAATGTTAAAAATACTCTTATTGCAAAATAAAATAAAACAAAAAATACTTAAGAAGTGAAATGTCCGAAAAGTACATTTCAAATCTATTTGTCTCCCTCTTCAATTTCTCTCTCCCCATTATTAATTGATCTAGATATGAATGAATTAGAACACATTATTTCCTCACTAATGTGATTTTGAAATTCCTAGTTCTTCATCCCATGCTCCTTTCCTCTCTTCATGATCAATAAACCCCAATTATATATATATATATATATATATAAACTCTAATGTTTCCTCCACGTTTTTCTTAGATTTATAAAAACAGAACACCAGGTGAAATAATCATATCCATTTGGATTCAATGAATCACTCAATTCCAAATTGTCAATATATCAAATGAGTTCTGAAGACTGATTGCTTTGGTTTTGATTCACAGAGGAGAGAGAAAACATGAAGAGAATACATGGTTAAAGAATCATATCCATTTGGATTCAATGAATCACTCAATCTTAAATTGTCAATATATCAAATGGGTTCTGAAGATTGATTGCTTTTGGTTGAGGAGAGAGAAAACATGAAGAGAGAGAGGGAGAGAGAACCAAATGATAGGAAGTGTGGAGCTTGATTATACTATACACCTTGACCTAAATTTTGGTATTTTCACACTTGTTATGTAGTCCTAGGAGGTGCCTATATATATAGTCTAAACTCTCTGTAATTGTATTTCGTTTTTTTTATTGTAGTGAAAACCCTGCAACATCAAGGACGTAATCCTAGATTTTGGGTGAACCTTGTAAATCTGTGTCTTTGTTTGCATGTTTGATCTTCCTTTTTGTTAATTTCGAGTGGGAGCGATGGGTGCAGAAGAAGGAAAGATCAAGATCGAAGAAAAGTTCAATGGACCAGATTTTGGGTTCTGGAAGATACAGATTGAAGACTATCGGTATCAGAAAAACCTATATCAGTCTCTTTCAAGAACGAAACTAGAAGATATGAAATATGCTGATTAGGCTGTTCTTGATCAGCAGGCTCTAGGAGTTATTTGATTGACACCGTCTCGTAACATCGCCTTCAACATAGCGAATGAGAAAATAACGACACATTTGATGGCAGCCCTTACAGATGTCTATGAGTGTCACGCCCCAGAATTCGGACCACTGGGATTGCCCCGGACTGGCCCGAATCCCAGGTTGCGAACCCGTTCACTCAACCCCGTGAACGACCTTCACCACACGCATACGATAGTATCAAGCTTTGATATTATTCTTGTCACGCCCCAATTCCCAGGTCCCGAGAATCGAGGTGTGAATCCGTGAGATCACCCTCACGATATAACCATTACCCGATCATGCAATCTCAATTTCTTATTATTTTCAAAAAAATTGGACATCACCCATTTGCATAAATCAGATCCTGTTACGTCATGCATACTTTAAATTCAAATTGGACACTTTTGGGCATGTGTTCCCCCATTATTCACATCTATAAGTTAAAAATGGATACTTTTGAGCATGTGTCCCCCCAACATTCTTAAAACATACATAATACAATCAAAAGTATGTCTCAGTCCTTGAATGTCCGTCTTATATACATACATCAAATGAAATGTACCACAGGGATAAATTACCCAACATACAATGTCCAGTTACATTTAATCCAAATATAACTTCTATCCAATATCTTGGACATACATTAAATTCTAAGGAATTTAACCACTACCTCTACATCTGGTACTGTCGATCCCCCTAACTGACTCTACAATCAGCAATACCTGCAAAACCTGGGAGGGGGTGAACTCAAAGGCCCAACAAGGTATGTCAAACTATACTATCACCGCTGCAGCAGGTCGATCCTCACATATTCTCAAAAATATACATGCACTTAAATATATCACAATATTTAGAGTCATGCTCTTAGCATACATGAACCAACAATGCATATGACAGTTCTAGCACATATGAACATTTAAATCTGCTACACATGATTTTTGAAATCATTTTCAACATGTTGATAAGCAATAAACATCCAACATCAATATGTATAGAAAACATATATGAATTGAAGCATTTACATAAACAATGTAAATCAAATACCACATCACCTACTCAACAAGTAGCAAATCTCAAATGCAATGTACATGCATTTAAACAGTATAATATGCTTAACAGATAAACACATAAGCATAAAATGAAACTCTCCATCTCTCAATTTTCACCCAATACCCCACATGATTTGGACCGCTTCGACGGATCATGTGACCTAGGATACTTCCTCTAACAAGTGCATGACATTGGACGTACTCCGACAGTGTCACGCCTCATAGGCAATATTTTGGTTTGCCTTATGGTGACTATACAACTCCGATAGTCAGCACTATGGACATACTCCGATAACAAGTGCATGACATTGGACATACTCTGACAGTGTCACGCCTGATATGCAATATTTTGGTTTGCCTTATGGTGATTGGACAGCTCCGACAGTCAGCACTATGGACATACTCCGACAGTGTCACGCCTGATAGGCAATATTTTGGTTTGCCTTATAGTGATTGGACAACTCCGACAGTCACCACTATGGACATACTCCGATAACAAGTGCATGATTTGTGTCTACTCCGATAGCGTATGCTTCCGTACTCCTTCCTATGTCCTTACAATTTCACCCAACATGTATTTAGAACATATAAAATCAAGTATTTTAATTTATGCTTACCTCAATGCACCAGCTAGTTTTAAAAGTACGTAGCCTGCATTTCTCCTTCCATAACCCACACATAATCACGTATGTGTCATTTTCCTCCCATATATGCAATATGGATGCATATATACATAGCATTTTATTTTCATGAATCAACCCATGCTTATTAATACTAAAAAGAAGTATTTAGCATGTTTTTCATCACATTCCAACACATATAGTACATATATGTTCAAACCCCGCATAATACCTCAAATATGCCAACACCCTCAACTTAACACATTTTTATCATGCTATAACTAATGCATACATTCGATATATATAAAACTAGCATGCATTTCATATTCACATTTTTACATATAAACACATATATGTCACATCCTGCATATAATCACATATGCATATATATTAGCATAAATATAATCATGTTATCACTCCAATCATGCATTTACTACGAGCAACCAGCATGCATTCCTACAACCATATATAATCACACAATTATATATATATATCCTGTCACCCATATATATAATAAAAACATATATAACACTTGACATATTTCATGCTTCTCAAATGCCCTTCAATGCTATAATCAATTTAGTATGCATTTTCTACCACTGCACCAAATATATAATCACATATATATTTACATATACTCAACTCGTGCATAAAAATCACATATGCAAGCAAGGCAACATCTAGCTAAATATACATATATAATTTAGCATACTTTACATGACTCAATCTATAAATATGCATATAACAATGCAAATCAGCATCTAAATTTAACAATGCTCTCATCCTCCAAGCCCACATATATATATACACACACACACACATATATATATATCCTCACATCCCACATATATATAATATCCACCTTTATATATATATATGCATATATATATATATACAAACACCACATATGATCAAATTAAGAACATATGTGAAACTAATCAACATAATTAAAATATACGTAGGAGATAGAGGCAAAAATCAACTTGCCTTAGGTCTCGCTTTTATTATGTCCGTGTCTGCCAAGCGGCCTATCTCCAAGTCCCGGTCCAGTCCCATGTCAAAGCCCACACATATCGACCCAACTGAACCCAATTTCCAAAGTCCAATTCAAAGATCCATACCACTCATTTTCCTTTCCCTTTTTATTTCTATGCTTGGTCTAATCCATAGTCGAAGCCCATAATCAAAACCATGCTGGCCCAATTTAATTAGGCCTAAGAATAATCAAATTCAGCCCACTAGGTTGCCCACCTATTGCCAAACCCAACCTTTAATTAACTTGGGTCAAACATCAATCCACATATATATATATATATCATCACCATCCTCGATTCACACATACACCACCCCAGCCGTGAACAACCCAACTCCCAACACTCATCCCCACCAGCCGTCAACCACCAAACCTGCTCAACTTAGCCAGCAGCCACCATGGCTGTCTGCCTCAGCCACTACTCTCCTCCACAACCTATTGCCCAACCGTGGATCACCCAAACTTAGCTCAATAACTCACCTCAACTGAACCAAAGAGAGGCCACGACCCAGCCACCAAGAAAACCCACATAGCAGCCTCTTCGACACCACCGTATGTGACCACCGTACTAGCCTAGAGCCACCATGAAACCAGCCTCAGCCGCACCATCATCACCGTCTTGAACCAACAACTGAACCCACAACTGCTGCTGCCACCATGCTTGACCAAACCGTGATTAACGGTGAGCTAAACAGCCCCTAATCGAGCTTCCATCATGTTGCAAAACAGCCACACCACAGTCCAAAGCCCTTGTAAACTGACCCACAATCGACCACCTAAGACGGATGTCCCCAGTCGCGAATCAGCTGCGTGCACCACTGTCGGAGTGTCACCATCCATAACACACATTCGAGGCTCCAAGAAGACCTACCATGGACCTCCATCAACCACTGACAGCCACCAATCGTACGTTTCTCTCTCTCGGCTTTGGTTTCTTGGTTTCTCTCTCTACATTGAGCTCTCTCTCTCTAGAAACCCCTCTCGGTTCCTCTCTTTCTTCTTTTTTCTCTTTCTTTCTTCTTTTCTCTTTCAGCCGGCTGACCCACGTGGGTCTTTCTCCTCCTTTTATTCTGAATCTTCCCTTATACTCCACAATATCCCAAACCCCTTTTCAGCCACATGATAATATATATATATATATATATCATACATACTTAAATGATCACATGGTTGCATACTAATACATATGTACACACTTATCCCTCCACACACACACATAATTATATACATGTGTATCTATAAATATATTTATGATGCAACATAAATATATCCACCACATATTCTCTTAAACAATTTTTCTCCATCTATATATATATATTTCTGCACCTTTCCGAAATTAATTAATTCGGAAAAAAATAAACCCGGTCCAAAAATAATTCGAAATCGGTTAAAATAATCTGGGTCATTACAATGAGAAACCCTCTGCGTCTAATAAGGTATATTTGATATGAGGTTTATTCAATCTGAGAATGTCAGAAGGTGCGTTAGTGTCGAACCATCTGAATGAGTTCAACATAGTTACGACTCAGTTGAGCTTTGTGAAAATCAATTTTGATGATGAGATCAGGGCGCGTTGATTCTATTATCCTCTTTACCAGAAAGCTGGAACGGTACTGTTACAACAGTGAGCAGTTCTTCTGAAAAAGGAAAGTTGAAGTTTGATGATGTTCGGGACTTGATTATCAGTGAAGAAATTCCCAGGAGGGAAATAAGTGAACCATCTAGATCTACTCTAAATACAGAGAGCAGAGGAAAAACTTCTAAAAGAATAGGCATAGATCGCAGTAAATCAAAATCCAAAAGTAAAGGCAAGTTGAGTACTGAAATTTTTTTTGACAATTGTTGGAATTAAAAAAAGAAGGGACATTCAAAGAAAGACTGTCAGGCACCAAGGAATAATGGCAAAGGGGAGCAGGAATAAGTAAACGCAATCACAGAGGATATTGCTGATGCTCTGATTTTAAGCGTGGATAGTCCAATTGAGTCATGGGTTCTTGATTCGGGTGTATCGTTTCACTTTACTTCATATCGTGAAATCATGGAGAACTATGTTAGTGGTGATTTCGGGAAGGTTTATTTGGCTGATGATGAACCTTTGAATATTGTGGGTAAGGGAGATGTTTGGATCAACCAATCTAATGGGATTGTTTGAAAGATTCAGAATGTGAGACATGTTCCCAGTTTGAAGAGAAACTTAATTTCTGTGGGACAACTTGATGACGAAGGGCATACAGTAAACTTCGTGAGTGGTTTGTCAAAAATCACCAAGTGAGCTATGGTTGTGGCTCGTGGAAGAAAGACTGGTACTCTCTACATGACAACAAACACCAGGAATGCCATTGCAATTGCTGATTCAGGCATTGATTCAAACTTGTGGCACCATAGGCTGAGTTATATGAGTGAGAAAGGGATGAAGACACTTCTGTCAAAGAGAAAACTATTGGGAATTAAATCAGTGGAAATTGGTTTGTGCGAGGATTGCATCTTTGAAAAATAGAAAATGGTTAGTTTTTTAAAAGCTGGTAGGAAACCTGAGACAAAAATTAGAGTTTGTTCATACAGAGGTGTGGGGATCTTCTCCAGTTTCATCTCTTGGCGATTCATCATATTATGTTACCTTCTTCATCGATGATTTGACAAGAAAGGTATGGGTTTATTTTTTAAAAAATAAATCTGATGTATTTGACACTTTCAAGAAGTGGAAGGCCATGGTGGAGAATGAAACAGGATTGAAGATAAAGTGTTTGAGTTCTGATAATGGGGTCAGTATGACGACAGAGGCTTCAAAGAGTTCTGTGCTACTAGTGGGATTAGAATGGAGAAGACTGTTCCTAGAACACCGCAGTAGAACGGTGTTATAGAGTGCATGAACAGAACCTTAAATGAGTGTGCTCAGAGTATGAGGATACATGCTGGGTTGCCTAATATGTTTTAGGCTTATGCAGTTAACACTGTAGCATACTTGATCAACCGGGGACCTTCTGGTCCTTTAGATGAAGACTTACCAGAGAAGGCTTGGAGTAGAAAATATGTAAACCTTTCACACCTGAAAGTGTTTGGTTGTGTTTCGTATGTGCACATAAGTTCTAATGCTAGAAGCAAGCTTGATCCAAAGTCCAAAAAGTGTACTTTTATTGGGTATGGCACTGATGAGTTTGGTTATTGGTTCTGGGATGATCAAAATTAAAATATTATTAGAAGTAAAGATGTCGTATTCAATGAAAAAGTAATATATAAGGACAAATCAATAATAGAATCTATTGATGCAGATGCTCATGCTGAAAGTGATGGGTTTGTTAAGTTAGAGGAAATCACTGAGGATGATGTGCAGAGGAGAATTCAGAATAATCCTAAAAATATAGTTCCATAGGTAGAACAAGGCACACCTACAACTGTGGTGAGACGATCCTCCAGAATCTCTAGACCTACAAAGCAGTATTCACCCTATTTACACTATTTATTGTTGCCTGATGGTGGTGAGCCAGAGTGTTATAATGAACCAGTGCAGGTTAATGATTCAACTAAGTGGGAGTCAGCTATGCAGGATGAGATAGACTCACTCATATTAAATCAAACATGAGAGCTAACTAAGCTACTAGAAGCCAAGAAGGCTTTACATAACAATTGGGTTTACTAGATTAAGGAAGAACATGATGGCAGCAAGCGCTACAAAGCTAGGTTGGTACTAGGAATCATGGCAGCAGAAGACTTGCATCTTGAGCAATTAGATATGAAGACTACTTTCTGTCATGGTGATTTGGAGTAGAACATCTACATGAGACAACAATAGGGATTCGTAGTGAGTGGATTTGGTATGCAAGCTGAAAAAGAGCTTGTATGGTTTGAAGCAGGTCCCGAGACAATGATATAAAAAGTTTGATGGATTCATGTGTAGTATTGGCTACAAGAGGTTCCAAACAGATCACTATTGTTATATGAAGATGTTTGATAACAATTATATTATTTTGCTTTTATATGTGGATGATATGTTGATTGTAGGTTCAAGCCTTAATGAGATTAATAATCTAAAAAAATAATTGTTTGAGCACTTTGTAATGAAAGATCTGGGCGTGATGCAAAGCAGATTCTTGGCATGTGAATTTGCAGGGACAGAGTGGGTGGTACTCTAAAGTTTTCACAAACAGAGTATGTTAAAAAGGTTCTTAATCGATTTAGTATATAAGATAAAAAACTAGTGAGTAGCCCCATTACCTAGTCATGCATTTTAGACTAATTAAAGAGCAGTCACCCAAGATAGAAGAGGACCGAGCAAAATGAAAAAAGGTTCCATATGCTTCAACTATCGGCAACTTAATGTATGCCATAGTTTGTACCAGGCCAGACATAGCACATGCAGTAGGAGTTGTGAGAAGATACATGAGTAATCCAGGCAAACAACATTGGGAGGTAGCAAAATGGATCCTTAGATACTTGAAAGGTACCACAGATATATCATTACGTTTCACTGGGTCAAGTATTGCGTTGTATGGTTATGTTGATTTAGACTTGGTTGGTGATATGGATAATAGGAAGAGTACTACTGGGTATGTGTATACTTTGGGTGGTACAGTAGTGAGTTGGGTCTCTCAGTTATAGAAGATTGTGGCTCTCTTGACCATATAAGCTGAATATGTTACAATTACAGAAGCAAACAAGAAAATGGTTCAATTACAGAGGTTCTCTAAAAAGTTGGGTAAGGAGCAAGGGAACAATATTCTATACTGTGACAGTTAGAGTGTTATTCATCTTGCTAATAATCTGGCATATCATTCCAGAATGAGACATATACAGTTAAGGTACCACTTCATTCATTTGCTTTTGGATGACAAGGTGTTATCACTTGAGAAGATCCATGGAAGTTAGAATCCAATAGATATGTTAACTAAGCTACTGATTATTGAGAAATTGAAGCTATGCTTAACTTCAGTTGGTGTTCAAACTTGAGGATATAGAAGATAGTTGCTGTGGTATTTTGCTATAGTTTGGGGTATGAGGGAGTTTATAGATTGATATTATCAGTCTCTAAGTGGAAGATTGATAGGAAGTGTGGAGCTTGATTATACTGCACACCTAGGAGTTGCCTATATAAACAGTCTAAACTCTCTATAATTGTATTCTATTTTTCTCATCATAGTGAAAACCCTGCAACACCAAGGACATAGCCCTAGATCTTGGGTGAACCTTGTAAATTTGTGTGTCTTTGCTTGTATGTTTGATATTATTTTCTATTAATTTTCCTAACACTGAAGCCATAGGTTCTTGTTTTGCAAAAGAATAATGATTTGGAGGCCAATCGGCCTAGTCTAATTTTATTTTTACGTAAATGGGGTGGTGGGCCACACCACATGATGTCATAGTGATGTCACGTGGTGGGACCTACTACTCCACTCATATAAAACTATTCTCAGCCTAATTCGATTTGGTTTCTCTATCATTACTCTTTACAAAATCATATAGTTCATTACTGATTACTTTTGGTTTTGATTAAGTGTATGCTAGTGGGTTCAAACATATGCATTTGGTTAATGCAAAAAGGTATGCATTGGACAATGCATTTCACCAAGACCCATTGTTTGCCAAGTTTTTGATGCCAAAGACTCGTGTATGAGGATGAACCTACTAGCAAAAATTGATTCGTGTGTGAGTGCGTCTCAATTAAAATTACCACACTTCGCAATAGAACGAATTCCTTGCAGAATAGGGCTATAGAAAGGGGTGTCGAACCTCAGGGATTATGGTCTGAACGAGTTGGAGTACGAAATTAATTCTAATTAAATTTAGAAAGAGAAGAAATCTGATTTTTATATTTAACTAATTAAACAGCAAAATAAAATAAAACAAAGGAAATAAAGAGTGAAGATAATATGAGATAAATCTAGGGTAATTGACTTCACCACTAACTCCACAATCAATGGTCAATTGAATTAACTATGGGGAATTACATCATGCAAAAGTGGTGTCGGTGGCTACAAGCTCACTTTCATCCATCAAGAAGATAACATATGATTAAGGCTAAGTCATGGACTATCTTCGATTGGCATGGGCCATCTGCCTAATTACTCTAATCTAGGGTGCAGTATGGTCCATCTTCTCTAGGCATACTCCATCAAAGCGTATAATGATATATTCAGTGATTACCATTGTGTAATAATCGCTCTCATGATCACAGAAAATAGGAGAGATTGAGTTCAATAATAATAATTAAATATCTAAGATAAGATAAGAAATTATTGAAACTGAATTTATAAGACTTTTATTGCTCAATTCTATAATAAGAATCTTCTAAATTACATAATCTATGCATGAACATAAAGGTCCCCAATAATTAAAACAATCAAACCATTGATGCTTTGTTAGGGCTACATCAAAATCCTAGTAGATGAACTAGCCGCTCATGGTAGAAGAAGAATATTCAACGTTTGAGGAAGAATGCATCATCTTCATAAATTATGCGTAAGACTTCGTTCTCCAATGATTCTCCACTTGAAAGCTCTGCAAAGTATGTCTTTCAATCTGTCCAAAGGCTCTCTAGGCTCTCTCCAACTCTCCCAAAATAGCCTTTAATTCGCCACTTTATGCCCCAAGAGAATACACCAAAGTCCTAATCCAATTAGGAATTAATTAGGTTTTCCTGCAACACTAATCAGGTGGGTTTTTATTGCTGACGTTCGGCCCAAATTTTGACCCACTAGAAGTCCGATTCACGGAATTTTTGTGAAATACAAAAGTGTGTGGAGAATCAAATTTGGTTTAGCAATCACGAAAATTAAGTCGATTTGAGGCTCAAAAATAATACTTCTGGTCCATTTTCCAAAATGGGATGAAGACTGTATTAAGCGCAGATTAGGCTTCAGGCCCGTAACCTTCTTAAGTAGTTGTAATTCTTTTGGACGTCTTCCATGGGCTGATTTGAGTTGAAATAAATATTCGAATGGATCCATTTGATGTATGCTTCATCTAACCTTCTTGTATGTCATCTTTAAAAACCAAAAATTATGGTTTTAACTGAAATAATCATTAAGGCCCTAAAAATACAGAAAACACTAAAACGAAGTAAAATCATAAAATAATCTATCACTAAGAGAATAAAATATATAAGTTAAGAGGCTAGAATGCGTAACATTCAACGCCGATCACACCCCCAAACTTACATATTGCTAGTCCCTTAGCAATAGAATAAAATAAAACTAAAACAAATAAAACTAATAAAGACTAACTAAACTACCCAACTCCACTTTCGTGTGAGACACAATTGCATTTAGCATATGCAACAAACCTTTAAACCCCTAGGTTCCCCCTAGTGGACGAGTATAGTCTCGTGAGGGTTTTCAGAAATGTTACCCACTAACATTCAAAATTCTGTTTCAACATTAATCCAAGAAGAAGATTACAATATATAGTTACAAACTTGCATTCAAGAATAATTTCAAATTTTCAAATTTTATAATTCAAAGCAATGGTCCCCATACATAATTCACATCAACATATCTCAAAGCAACCAACTCTAGCTCCCTCGTGTAAAGTGAACTAACAATCATCTCATGTAGCATAACCCAGCTCTGAATATATTAAGGCACATACCCCTTCAACTCACTAGCTCTCCTTATTGAAATCATACTTCCAAACATGCATACATGACTTTTTCATCATTTTTTTTCTTTTTTTTTTCATTGCTTTATTGGTTGTGCAATGTCTTGATCTATTAAGCTTTCTGAAAGATCCATGTAGTAAGCTTTCAGTCAGTGACTCCCAAACCAGATGTCTTTAGGGCACTAGGTGTTAAGACACCCCGAAGAACCTAATTACTCGAATAAGTCAGGTTACAAATGAAGATAACCAACGCTCATCTTTTTTCACCCTTTCACTTTTGACGCCAACACTCCATGCTTCCTGAGGCATAGAGGCTCGATTACTCATGAAAAGGACCAAATTGATTTTCTTATTCAACATATTCTTTTTTTTTTTTATTGAAGTCAAGTAAAACATATCATCGGTACTCATTCTCAAGAGACACTAATTAATATCAAGTATATATAACACAATAACTAAAAGTCAAAGTTTATACCCCATAAAATTATACTAGTGTGTTTGTGCATGTAAGGAAACTAAAACTAATCACCCCAAGGCATGTTAAGGCAAACAATGATTAAAACCACTTAATTCAAACCACAATTTTTAAAATTTTAAAACATACTCAAGAATTGTAAGTTATGCACCTACATAAGGTATTAATCCCTTGAATAATATAAAAACACTCTATCTAAAAACAAAACAAAAGAAAATAAATAAAATAAACTAATAAAATAAAATAAACAAAAATATTAAAATAAGAAGAATTTCACAAAAATTTCCCCCATATTGCAATAAAGCACATAAATCAGGCGTCACCTCACCCCCAAACTTAAACTATACATTGTCCTCAATGTACACCCAATAAAAGTATGGAGAAGAGTAAGAACGATAATACCAGGAATCTGGAGAAGTAGTGGTAAGAAAATATAGCAAACCAAGTTGTATGAAGGCAATACAAGCACACCCCCAAACTTAGATGTTACAACCTGTCAAAACAAACCACTATACCCCAAAGACCAAGTGAAATAGCATGGGTGAAAATAAATATGAAATAAAAAAAACTAATTTTTTTTTTAGAAATTAAATTATACAGAAAGAACAAATAAAAATAAAAATAATAAAAAAAATAATAAATAAAATAAAATACAAAAGATAGTTACCTCCAATCAAGGATGTGGTGGTGACTGAGCGTCGGGATCCAAGTTCACCTGGCGCATCAATGCACACAACATCCTCCTCATCTCTAACTGATCCTGGTGAGTCGCACGAAAGTGATCCGCCATCTCTGTCCATATAGTGCCAAACTGTGTGGAAACCTCAGTCTGTAAGGTGCCAAACTGGACGGTCAACCCAGCAATCTGCTCCTCTAAATAATGATAATCATGTCCACCAGCTTGGGAATGGATATCCTCTTATTCTGCTTCCATCTCCTCTAGATCTTCCACTGGTGGTGGTATGTCTACAACTTCTCCTCCTTGAGCCAATCGAGATACTTTACCTGGCGCAGCTATGACTCGTTAATGCATATGAGATCGGCTCAAATTCCAGTCATGTGTGCTATAATGAATATCTCGTGGAAAAGCAAGCTCGTCCTCATCGACTGCATATCCCTGTGCAATGAGTAACTGATGAATGATAGTAGGGAATGGAAACTCCCAGTCACTTGCACTGTCTGGTACCTTGGCCACAACCTTGGAATAGAACTTTTCAATCTAGCCCTAGACAATCTGTGGGAATGATAGCCAATGCCCAAAATGTATGTCATATAAAGCTTTGAGGAACTCTTGACGCCTCTCAGTTTTATGTCCAATGGGACACACATTCTTGTACAAAATAGCACCAAGGAACCATAGATAACTTGGCGTAGAAGACTTTGAAGCTGCATTACGCTTTAGCCCAGAGAATTGGTTAGCACACAATCGTGCAACCAAATTACCCACCAATAAATCATTGGGTAAAGGAGTGTAGATATTGGTCAAATCAGTCAGACATTCATGAGGACAACCCATGACAATAGCAATCGAAGACATATCAACCTGAACTCGTGTTCCATCCACCGAAGAAATAAGCACACCCCGCTCATCAAGTTTTGGCATTAAGTTCTGATAAAAGACTTTGACGAGCCTTGGGTATATAGTAGTAGATAATGGAATAAAAATCGATGCCAACCGACGATGATGAATGTCAAAAATCCCCCATCGTGTCTCGAAAAACATGGCATATAGTTCGGTGATGTCAAACGTTGCTTCAAAATTCAAGGCTCTTGGATGTCATCTCTCATGAATTCTATCTCGGCGAGATCTTGAGGAAACGGTTGTTGGATCATGTCGTGCTCGGTGAGGATTGTGCAATCTTGAAGCACCTTGGTGACTTGCTCTCTTTGGTGCCATAGAACTAGAAAAAGCTTGGTTGAGGAATTAAATCAAACACTTGGTATGCACAATAAAAGTTTCTCCTTCAACCTCTACTTTTAGCAATTTTTTCACTCCAAATTGAACAATTCAATCCACCAATTATGACCCCCAAACTTGGTCTTCAAAAGTTCTAAAAAAGATTGGCACACTTTTGCAAAATAAAAACTCTACTTACTTTGATGAAGAACTTGAGAAAGTAAGTTTTCTTGAGAACTAGTGATGATCATTGTAACGACTCAAATTTTTTTTCGAATTATGATTAAAATTTAAATGAGTTTTTAGGCATGATTAATTTTTTTATGACATGCTTAGTAGAATTAAATGACCTTTTTGTGTTTTCGGTTATGGGTATGGGACCGGAATGGGTTCGGGTAACCGGAGGGAATAACTGCCAACTCTAGAGAGTAGTATGGGGGTATGGATGTAAGTTTAAGGGTATAAGTGAAGTTTAAAAAAATGAGGAAAGGCTAGTATGCGAATAAACGCAAAAGGCCCATAACAAGGAGCAAATAAGGGAATGATAGAGGGTTTAGTTGCAAAGGGGCAAATTGATATTATATATATGATATATAGATGTAAAAAGAGAGGAAAAATCAGATTTTGACTTCTCTCTCTCTCTCTTGGCCGGCTCCTACTTTCTCTCTCTACAAAATTTCTCTTCTCTCCTTCTCTCTAAGATTTGAGGGCTTAAAGGTGAGATTTGAGGGTGGAGCCAAGAATTAAAGTTGCTCCCCTCACTCCCCTCTTCGTTTTGATCGGTGGAAAGTTGCCATTGGAGGAGTTTGAAGCTTGGTGAAATTTGGGTCTTCTACCTCTAAGCTTGGATTTTAAGGTAGGGGTTCTCCTTCTCATTTATTTGTTGATTCTAGGGTTTCGGGTGAAGTGGTGAAAGCTAAGGGTGTGTATCGCATGATTTAGAGTGGTAAGAGGGGTGGGATGGGGTGTTCTTCTACTCTCTTTAGTCTCTATTGTGCAATAGATATGTATGTGGTAGTATACGCGGTATAATGGGTGAATGAGTGAGAGAGGTTAACATGTATGCTTATATGCTAGATTTTTTTGGTGCACATATGTGAAGATGTGTTAAAGGGACATATTTGTGTTATGTGATGTTGTATGAGTAAAATGCATGCCTTCTTTATGTAGAAAATGTATGCATTGGTGAAGCATGACAAGTATGTGTATATGTGAATTTTGAGAGCATATGTGACTTATGCTAGGCTTTGCATATATAGGAAAATATATATGTGGATTGATGAGAATGAAATGCATGCTACGTGTTTTTATAAC
The DNA here is from genome assembly GCA_026545225.1 of Cornus controversa. Taxonomy (NCBI): domain Eukaryota; kingdom Viridiplantae; phylum Streptophyta; class Magnoliopsida; order Cornales; family Cornaceae; genus Cornus; species Cornus controversa. The sequence goes on from CM048845.1 coordinate 45,797,376, forward strand.
TAGCTTGTGCATTATGAGGCATGAATCTTATATTCTAGAATTATATATGTTGAAATGCATGTATAGGGCCGTTGTGAGGGAAACGGGAAAAGTGGTAGAGTAACTTGTTCACTTAGAGCAATAAACGCTTGGTGATGATCTTGAAACTATCTAACCACCTTGGAGTATGTGACTTACTCGGTGATGTATTCCGGGATATCCGATCGCTTTGGAGTATGTGATTTACTCGGTGAGGAATTCTGAGGCTATCTAACCACCTTGGAGTATGTGACTTACTCGGTGATGTATTCCGGGATATCCGATCGCCTTGGAGTATGTGATTTACTCGGTGAGGAATTTCGAGGCTATCCAACCACCTTGGAGTATGTGATTTACTCGGTGGCGGTGTTGAGATTGTGTGGAAAGTATCTCGGTCACACGGTTGGTCAAAAATCGTGTTAGGGTATCGGGTTGAGTCCGTGAGAGAATGACAAGTGGATGATATTGCTTTCATTTTTAAAGCATGAAGTATGATTTATGTTCCTTATATATATGCATTGCTTGTGAATGAACATGGTGTATGTGGATGATACATGTAATGTAGTGACATGCATTCATGTAGGTCGTGTCGGGTCGGCACTTAGGTGGGTTGGGGTATCTCTACTGAGCCGCAGTGGTGCTCACCCCTTTATTCTAAACTCTTTTACAGATAAGGCACCGATGACGGACGGGACTTGAATGTTTAAGTGGGACTTTGGTAGCATTTTTGATACATTTTGGAGATGTTGTACATTTGGCTATCCGTGCCGGCTTGTGGCACGTTGTCTATGTAGTTGTAGTCATGGTTGGATTTTTTTTTTGCATTTTTGGACCTTATGCATGAAATCCTTGTAATGACTATAAACTTGGAATCCATATGTATTGTGGTTTATTCTTGGACCAAATTTAATTTATGGAATGCAAGGTTGTGATCTATTCTTATGTCATAACTTTATGTATGGACTTTTCTTAAGTGAATGGGTTGAGAATGGAATGGAATGAATTTGTGGTTTGAAGGGAAGGAATTTGATTGTGTTTTTGAAAAAAATTATGTTTGAAGTATGATCCAGATGATGAGACTGTAATTGTGGATGTTTGGATATGTTTATGTATGGGTTTGGAGCTAGTTTGGAGACAAAAGAGACTAAAAGGAGGTTCCCAGGCGAAGATAGTCGACTTCTTCTTTCAAAGAAGTCGACTTTTTTGTCCAGTAGCTTTTAGAGCTTTCTGGGAAGGCAAGATAGTCGACTTTCCCTTTTGGGACAGAAGACTATCTTGCTGCTCTAGAAACCTCATTTTTGAAAAAATCAGCATTTTACATTTTCTGGGAGGGAAAGATAGTCGACTTCCCTTGTTGGGACAGAAGACTATCTTGCTGCTCTAGAAACCTCATTTTTTGGAAATCAGCGTTTTTCACTTTCTAGGAGGGAAAGAAAGTCGACTGTTTATTTTTGGGCATTTCTGGAAGGGTAAGACAGAAGACTATCTTACTGCTCCAGTTTTCAAAAATTTTGAATTAGGCATAACTTGGTTGTTCCAAACCCGAATCAAGAAATTCTTTTTTTGAATTTGATTCTTTTTGAACCCTCCTTCCAATGGTGTAAGTTTCAAGTTCAAATTCCACACACATATAGAGTTGAGTTCTGAAACTTGTTATTAGAGTATGATATCAAGGAATGGCAGTGATTAGGGTGTGGATAATTAGCTTAAGTCATCTCTAGTTGTTGGGAGAAGGAAACCGGGGCATGAGAACATGGTATTAGAGAATGGTACTTTATAGAGGGTAAAAAGGGTCCATTGGGACTAATGGACGGGTTAACCTCCAGTTTCCCGGGAGTCGGGGAACCGGGGCGTTACAATCATTCTACTTTTAATGTTAATATTGATGATGATCAATGATAAATACTTGTATAAGAATCACCAATTGAAGAAAATCTATTCCCGGTTGAAGTAGGAGTCAAATTGGATCACAGAGTCTTCAAATAAACTAGTAGTAATAAGTAGATGAGAGAGGGGGGCTATTTATAACCCAAAAATTCAGATAGCCCACTTTTGGGCTGGGGGGATCGATACCCCTTGGATGGGGCGATCCATCGCCCTTCTGCTGGTTCTCCCATGTTGAAAAATTATGGGGGCGATCTGTAACGACCCGGATTAATTTTGACCGGTTCCAGACGATTTTTGGACCGGATTAAATTTTTTTGAATTAATTAATTTAGGGAAAATGTGGATATACATGTGTATATATATATGAAATTATATATATATTGATGGAGGGTATAGATGATTATATATATATATATATATATATATATATATGGGAATATATATATATGTATTATGTTACATTGTGAGTGTGTATATATAATATATATATGGTGGGCTTTATGCAATTATGAAGAAATGTGGGTGCCTATGCATGATTGTATGTATGTGTGGGAAAATACATGGAGGTAAATGTATTGTGTAATGTTAGTATTATATATATATATGAAATATGTGGCTAAGACTAATGGGGAAAAGCTGTGGACCTTAATTAAAATTGGATTCAAAAATAAAGAGAAGGAAGACCAAGTAGTGGTCAGCTGAAGAGGAAAAGGAGAAAAAGAAAAGAAGAGAAAAAGAGAAAGAAGAAGAGAGAGAGGCTCGATGGTGGCGCGTAGGTGGTCGTTGGCTGTGGGTTAGCTGGTAGACGTTACTGGATTGATGCCGACGGGTGGCGTTACTTGAGACGATTGGTTGAGCACGATTGGGTCGTGTTTGGTTCGACTGGGGGCGTTAAAGCTTGGGATGTTGGGTTTGGTTGGTGAGCTCTCGGGGTAGCTTGTGGTAGTGGACAACGTGCACAGTGGTGTACCATGACTGGGCTCCTCTGTGGCCAGGTGTTACAAGCGTGGTAGCTTGGTTCAGGTAGAGGGTGATGGTGATGAGTTGGTGTGTAGCTAGACTCGATTTGAATGGGTTATTGTAGAGGTTATTTATGGCTTATTCTGGTAGCGGAGCGACTGTTCTGGTGTTGCAGTTTTGGACGACCGGTGGGTTCCGTCGGTCGACCGACCAAAACCATTCTTCGGTCGACCGATAATATGGCTTGTTTGGATGCTCATTATTGGTGTGACTATGGTTGGTTTGAGGGCTCGAAAAATAGTTAGCCGTGTGTGAGGCGGCTTGTGGTGACGTAGACTGATCGGGTGAGACTCGTTCACGGGTTTGTGGAGACAACCATGTTCAGCGGTGCATGGTGGCTATGGCTATGGCTCACGGTTGGGATCGACCATGGTGAACCGAGGTGACAAAGTGAGGTTGTAGGTTGATGGCATTGCAGCGGCTATTATGGGTCTTGGTTGAGACCAAGGAAGATGATTAAATGGATTGGGCTGTCATATTGGGCTTAATATTTATGGGTTGACTCTAAAAGAAAGAGAAATGGGTCTAGCTAATTGGACTTGCAACAAATTGGATTTAAATTCCTATTGGTTTAAATTGGGCTTTAAACTTGAAATAGAGCCTGATTGAATTGGAACCATGACGTGGGTTGGCCCAAGCATGGAAACAAAAAGAGATGAAAGTGGGTTCATATGTGGTTATGACACGGGATTGGACCGGGCTTAATATGGACCGCTTTGCAGGCACGGGCACAATAAAAGCAGAGCCCAAGACAAGTTGATTCTTGCCTCTATCTCCTACGCATCTATTTTAACTACGTCGTTAATTTTACATATGTTCTTTAATTGTTCATATGTGGTATTTATATATATATAGGTGCATATATATATATAAATGTGGTTATGGTATATATGTGTATATACGTAGGATGTGAGAAAATATATATATATAGGTGTGTATATATATATATAATTGGGTTATGAAAGCATGCTAGATTTAAATGCTTGTATACATTGTGATATATATATTTGTAGATTGAGCCCATGTCAAACATGCTAAATTATTTATGTTTAGCTATGTGTTATTGCGTACGCATAGGTGGAATTTATGCATAGGTGAAATATATGTGTGATTATATATTGAAGTAGTAGTGAAAATGCATGTTGAATATGATTATAGTATTGGCGAGTAATTGAAAAGCATGATTATGGTGTGCTAAGTGTTATATATGTGCATAATACATGTATGGATGATGCAATATATATGTGAACATATATATGATGATTAGAATGCATGCTAGACACTTGTGGTGAATGTATGCATTGAATGAGAGCATGACTATATTTATGCTAGTGAATGTGCATATGTGATTTATATGCATGATTTGACATATATGTGATTATATGTGGGCTTAGGCAAGTTAAATGCATGTTATCTTTATTTAGAAGTTTAATACTTCCGTTCTGCGTAAATCTATTTCCAAAAGGAAACTAAAATAAAAGAAAGTAGTACCTAAATATATATATATATATATATATAAATATATATAATATAAATTAAACCTACTAAAACTGTCCTACATCAGTCTCCCCCACTTCAAAAAAAAAAACTAGTCCTCGAGTTTAGTTGTGATGAAGAAGGTATATCATATATGAGAATGAATAGAATTTTATACCACGCAAGACTTGATCTCAAAACTTCATAAACTTGCTTCAATATTGTCTGCCATTTTTCTTTCCTTTGTTTCAACTTTTCAACAACACCACTTGATACTCCATATGGTTGAACTTCACTTTTAATGCCAAGATCCCAAATTTTAATGCTTGATTGTATCATTCTAGTAACTATAAAATTTACCTTTTCTCTACCTTTAAGTGGCCACTCAAGCCTTTTGGTGAATAAGGAACACACTGGAATAATTTCAGAGTGAACATCCATGTTGGAATAACCATCAATTAGGGTCTCATGGATAACATCATCATCCTCATTCTTGGTGCAAACCATGGAAGCATCCTCAACATATTTGATCGTGTGCTCAAACTCTTGTGCCACGTCATTACCTTGACTCCTTGAATATGGGTCCATGTCGTAAGTGTTCCCATGCTCCATGCCTTCATCCTCTTCGACTTTGTTGAGCAACAAAGAATCACAAGAAAATTTTGTGACTGATTGTTCTTCCAAGTTATCATTGATATCAACATATTCTTCCACCTTCTTTTGGACATGCAATTTGAGATTTTCATCATTTCGATCATCACCTAATTTGGGGTCGAAATCATTTTCTTTGTAATCTTTCGTTACAAGAGGTGAAACAATAAAATTTTTCTCACAATCAATCTCTTTAAAATAACTAGTGACTCCAATAAAATTACCTTCAAACTCCTTCGTCTAATCGTTGATAGACATATCCTCTTTCCTGTAATTATGATATTTGTTATACATCATCTGCTCATAATCTGGTGGTAAAAACTTGCTCATTAGAAGTTGTTTCATTCTTCTCCAGGTTCGTATAGGAGCCTTGCCTTGTCGTCGCCTATCGTTTTGTAACTTCTCCCACCAAACAGCAGCCCCGCTTCTCAACTTATACGCCACCATCTTGACTTGTCGATCCTCCGTAACTTCAGTCATCTCGAAAAACCTCTCAACCTCAGAAATCCAGTCCAGAAATTCTTCAATCTGTAATTTACCATGGAACAGCGGTATGTCTGCGCGTATTCTATAGTCAGGTTGATTTTGGTTTCGATTTTGTTGACGAATCCCTTGGTGACCCGCAACATCCTCATTAGAGTCTTCATTACTCAAATCTTCGAACTGCTCGTGTCTCGCCGCTCTAGGCGGATGTCCACCTCCAGGGCGGCCAAGGGTAACTCCCTCGACTCTAACTCTGTTGGCAGGGGCTTGAGCGCTACCAATAGAGATGTCGGGATTAGGCTACCGCTCCATCAGTTGCTGTAACGTAGCCGTTAACCTCTCCATCGCCTGTCGCTGCTCGTTAATCGCTGCCCATATATCTGTATCCCTACGACCAGCGTTGGCAGGGTTAACTCCTCCGTCTTCGTTGTTGACCATCGTACAAGGAAAATCCTTAGGCTCTGATACCACTTGACGCAGAACAGAAGTATAAGGGGTTACCAACGTAAACCCTAAGAACACAGAAACTGGAATCCACCAGCACAATTAATTGTAAACCAAAGTAAAACTTTATTGATAAATTGATTGATCTCTGCCCTATGGCAGTACATATATTTATAATAAAGAAATCCTAATCCTAACAGTACTAGGAAACCTAAACATAAAGGAAACTTGTAGAAATTCTAATCCTAATAGGAAAAGGAAATCTATTTCCAAAAGGAAACTAAAATAAAAGACAATTAGTACCTAAAATTAAACTTTCTTTAAAAAAAAAATTATATATATATATATATATATATATAAATATATATAATATGAAACCTACTAAAACTGTCGTACATCAGATTATATATTGAGGTAGTAATAAAAATGCATGCTGAATATGATTATAGTATTAGCGAGTAATTGAAAAGCATGATTATGGTGTGCTAAGTGTTATATATATGCATAATACATGTATGGGTGATGCAATATATATGTGAACATATATATGATGATTAGAATGCATGCTAGACACTTGTGGTGAATGTATGCATTGAATGAGAGCATGACTATATTTATGCTAGTGAATGTGCATATGTGATTTATATGCATGATTTGACATATATGTGATTATATGTGGGCTTAGGCAAGTTAAATGCATGCTATATTATATAGAAATTGTGTGCATTGGTGAAGCATGACTAAAATGGGCTTAAGTAAATTTTGTGAGCATATGCGACTTATGCTAGGGTTTACATGTATAGGTAATTATATGTGTGGTTATGTGGAGGTGAAATGCATGCTATGTTTTCTTATAACTAGCTTATGTATTATGAAGCATGAAATTTAAATGCTTGATCCATATATGTCCAAAATGCATGTATGGGGCCATTGTGAGGGGGACGGGGAAAAGTGAAGGAGTAACATTTTCACTTTGGAGTATGTGATGACTTGGTGAAAATCTTGAAAGGGTCTCACCACTTGGTAGGACCGATGTTCTCAGTGGTGCATTTTGAAATTATCTCATCACCTGGTAGGACCGATGTTCTCAGTGGTGCATTCTGAAATTATCTCATCACCTGGTAGGACCGATGTTCTCGGTGGTGCGGATTAAAGCAATGTCACCACTTGGTAGGACCGATGTTCTTAGTGGTGTATTCCAAAATTATCTTATCACTTGGTAGGACCGATGTTCTCAGTGATGTATTCCAAAATTATCCCATCACTTGGTAGGACCGATGTTCTCAGTGGTGCATTTTGAAATTATCTCATCACTTGGTAGGACCGATGTTCTCGGTGACGTAAATTTTGAAATTGTGTGGGAAGTGTCTCGGTGACATGATTGGTTGAGAATCATGTTAGGGTATCGGGTTGAGTCCGAGAAAGATACAAAATTATGAGATTGCTTGCATTATCAATTGTGAAACATTCTAGGTGGTTAACGCATTCTTATATATATGCGTTGCTTGTGAATGGACATGACATATGTTGGATGTTTATTGTTTTTGAGCATGTTGTATGGTTTAAATGCATCTTCATTGCATTTCAGATTGCTACTTGTTGAGTAGGAGACGTGGTGATCGATTTACATTGTTTATGTAAATGCTTAGACATATATGTTCTATATACATATTGATACCTGATGTTTACTAATTTCAAGCATGTTGTAAATGATTTTCATAAATCATGTGTAGTGGATTTTGTATGTTCATATGTGCTAGAGTAGCCATATACATTATTGGTTCATGCTTGCTAGGAGGAGCATGGTCTTAAATATTGTGATATATTTAAGTGCATGTATATTTTTGAGAATATGTGAGGATCGACCTGCCGTAGCAGTGATAGTATGGTTCGACATACCTTGTTGGGCCTTTGAGCTCACCCCCTCCCAAGTTTTGTAGGGATTGCTGATTACAGAGCCAATTGGGGGACTGATAGTACTGGTGGTAGAGGTGGTGGTTAAATTTTTTAGAATTGATTGTATGTCCAGGATATTAGATAGATGTTGTACATTTGGATTAAATGTAACTGGACATTGTATATTGGGTAACTTATCCCATTTGTACATTTCATTTGATGTATGTATATGAAACGGACATTTAAGGACTGAGACATATTTTTAATTGTACTATGTATGTTGTAGGAATGCTGGGGGGATACGTGCCCAGAAGTGTCCATTTTGAATTTAGGATGTGAATGTTGGGGGGACACGTTCCCAGAAGTGTCCATTTTGAATTTACAGAGTGAATGACATATCAGGATCTGAATTATTCAGAAGGGGTACTACCCAATTTTTTTGAAAATAATAGGAAATTGAGATTGTATGATCAGGTGATAGTTATATCGTGAGGGTAATCTCACGGAGCTCACACCCCGGTTCCCAGGACTCAGGAGTTGAGGCGTGACAGCATGATACTTTATAGAGGGTAAAAGGGTCCATTGAGACTAATGGACGGGTTAACCTCCGGTTTCTCGGGAGTCGGGGGATCGGGGCATTACACGATCGATCCCCCTTTAAATGGGCGATCGATTCCCCTTTAAATGGGCGATCGACCCCCCCAGCTGATGCCTGTTTGAGCCTCCATCGCCCAAGGTCGACTGGGACGTGTATTTTTGGAGTCTCTATCGCCCAAGGTCAATCGAGAGCTCGTTTTTTCACCCGTCTTGAGTCCAAAGACCTCGGTACACCTCTTGGCATCCTCTGGAAGCAACTTATACATCAAAAACTCAAAAAAAAAACATCAAAACGCAACTAGAATTGAAAGAAAAATTAAGAAAACTTGAACTAAAAATTAAAATCAAATAAAACTAAAAATATCAAAGGATAGAAATAGAAACAAATCCTACAATTTAACGTCCATAGGCGACGATCAACTCTCCAAAGGGATTAAGTCGGATAGACGGGATCCGTCAAGTCGACGTAATACATGTCTCTTGTTGGCACAAATCCTTCTACACAATGCTTCAACCTTTGCCCATTAACTGTGATCAAAGTATTATCTCGAAGACTCCAAATTTCCATAGCCCCAGAGGAAAAACTGAAATCACTTGGAATGGTCCATCCCACCTTGAACGTAACTTCCCGGGAAACAACCGAAGCTTTGAATTGAAAAGCCACACTTTATCACCTAGAGAGAAGGACTTCCTTGAGATATGTCTATCATGGAATGCCTTCGTCCTCTCTTTGTAAATTCATGAACTTTCATAAGCATCACGTCTGAATTCTTTCAATTCATTCAATTGCAACTTTCTCTCTTCTCCAGCTCTTTTCGCATCGAAATTGAATTTTCGGATCGCCCAAAGTGCCTTGTGCTCGATTTCAACTATAAGATGACATGCTTTCCCGTACACTAACCGATATGGCGACATACCGATAGGAGTCTTGTAAGCAGTCCGATACGCCCATAGTGCCTCACTCAACCGTAATGACCAATTTCTTCTATTCGGTCTCACTGTCTTCTCAAGAATGTACTTAATTTCTCAATTAGACAACTCCACTTGCCCACTCGTCTGAGGATGGTAAGGCGTTGCCACCTTATGTGTCACTGAATACTTAGCAAGCAAACCTCTCAAGAATTTATTGCAAAAGTGAGAACCACCATCACTGATCAAGGCTCGAGGAATTCCGAATCGATTGAGAATATTCTGGTGCATAAATTTGATTACCACCTTATGGTCATTGGTTTGCGTTGCAATGGCCTCCATCCACTTGGAGACATAATCCACACTAACCAGAATGTACTCGTCGCCGAAAGAGGGCGGAAAGGGTCCCATGAAATCAATTCCCCAAACATCAAAAATCTCAACCACCAGAATGGGGCTCATTGGCATATCTTGTCTTGACATCGAACCCAATCTTTGACATTGATCACAAGTTTTACAAAAAATATAGACATCATGAAACAGAGAAGGCCAGAAAAATCCACATTGAAGTACCTTTGCTGCTGTCTTTCTTGCACTAAAGTGACCTCCACATGTTAATGAGTGGCAGAACTTGAGAACATCTTGAAGCTCATGGTCCGGGACACACCTCTGAATAATCTAATCTGGACAATATTTAAATAACTCCGGATCCTCCCAAAAGTAATGATGTACTTTAGAGAAGAATCTGTCACGCTCTCGCTTGGTCCAGCCTCGTGGCACTTTTTCCGTGGCCAAATAATTCACAATATCTGTATACCATGGCATGGAGTTGTCGGATACTCCCAACAATTGCTCACCCCAAAGTGATTTAGAAGGTATAGCACATACATAATTTACCACAATTATCGAAAGTTGATCTTCTAGCACATTCTCTTCCTTTTGTTTTTCTTGAACCTTTATTTCATTTGTAGGCTCAGACACATCTGCAGAATCTATGAAGAAGACATTAGTCCGATATGGAGGGTTCTTAACAGCATTGAAATTATTAAGCTTGACCTTCATGTTGCCAAATGAAATATCCATGACCCTAACCTACAATTTATACAAGTATCGGCAGTAGCTAAGAAAGGTTGACCAAGGATGACTGGAATGTGCCTCCTTGGGTTATGAACTGGCTCAGTGTCAAGTACAATAAAATTAAATGGAAAGTAGAACTTGTCCACTTTAATTAGCACATCTTCAATGATCCCTCGGGGTTGCTTTGTTGATCTATCTGTAAATTGCAACACCACCGAGGTAAGCTTCAATTCTCCCAAGCCCAATTGTAAGTACACTCAATAGGGTAAAAAATTCACACTTGCATCCAAATCAAGAAGAGCTTTATCCACATGGTGCTCCCCAATAATGCATGAGATAGTTCGAGCACCAGGATCTTTATACTTCTTGGGAGGAGTACACTATTGAATTATAGAACTCACTTGTTGTGGCAGTATCACTTTTTTTGACACATGACTTTTAGAACGCCTCTTCTATGTGCACAAGTCCTTCAAAAATTTAGCATAAGGAGGAATTTTCTTGATGGCATCAAGGAGTGCCAAATTAATCTTCACTTGTCGAAATACCTCCATCATGTCATGCAGCTTGTCCCCTTGCTTCCCCAATTTAGATGCTTTAAGGAAACGTTGTGGGAAAGAAGCCTTGGGCTCATAAGAATTTTCAGCACTTGGACTTGTGGTCACTTTTTCTTCTTCTTTCTTTTTCCCCACCTTGTTATCAATTATTTTCCCACTCCTTAAAGTGGTAATAGCTTGAACTTGCTCATGGTGTGGGTTGCTTGTGGAAGCTTGCATCCCTCTTAGATTAGCAACTGGTTGACTAGGGAGCTTCCCTTCCTCTCTTCTACTCAATGAATTAGCAAGCTGCCCAAACTGAGATTTCAGTTTCGCAATAGATTGAGAATGAGAGTGTACTAGCTAAACTGTATATTATAGTATTGTTGCAGTAGTTTTCATTGTCTCTATAATTGAATCGAGCTTATCAAATTTTACTAAGGTGAGTGTCAGCTTGTCTTCAATAGTAGAAATTCTTTGTGCTATAGGAACTTGTGTTTGATATTGTTGTTTAGGTACAAAATTCCTAGGATGATATGCTGGTTGCATTGCTACCCCTTGGTTACTGTAAGAAAAATCAGGATGATTGCTTTATGTAGAATTGTAAGTATTACCTCGTGGAGGATTCATTGGTCCAGTGTATGTAGCTTGAACTTGCTCATGTTGAACCTTAGAAAATTGCCCAATTGAAGGACAATTGTTCACATTATGTATAGGACTAGAGCAAAATTCACAAGGGCCTAGCAATGAAGAATTTGAAATAGAAGGAGTCTGATTGGCAGCCATAATTGCTGCTACCTTCTGTGCAATTAAATCAATGTCGGTTGGCATAGCTTCTGAAGCACCAACCTCAAAAATCCCATCAGTCTTCCTTGTAGTGGCAGGTTTGCTAGAACGAGTAGAGGATACATATTGTAGAGAGTTGTCACTAAGATTTTTAAATAAGGTCCATGCCTCTTCTTCACTCTTCAACATAAAAGTACCTCCACAAGATGCATCAACCATCCGTCTGTTGGCTTCTGTCAGCCCTTCATGAAAACTCTGTACTAGTTGCCACTTAGGAACTTGATGATGAGGACACATCCTAAGAAGGTCCTTGAATATTTTTCATGTCTCATAAAATTGTTTTCCCTAATGTTGGGAGAAACCAGTGATAGCACGTTTAAACTGACTGGTCTTCCCTGTCAGAAAATACTTCTTGAGAAACTCATGTTGAATTTGAGTCCAAGTCATGATAGAACCCGCCGACAGAGAATTGAACCAATACTTTGCTTTATCTTTTAGGGAGAATGGAAAAAGTCTCATTCTGAAAGCATCTTCAGAGAAGTTGTGAATTTTAGTTGTTAAGCACACTTCAATGAATTCATCTAGATGCTTGTAAGGGTCTTCTTGAGTCAGCCCAAAATATGATGGTAACATTTGAAGAATGCTGGACTTGATCTCATAATTCTATGCTGTGACATTAGGCAGTTGAAAACCGACTGGTGAAGTGTATGTCTCAGGAACATAGTAGTCCTTGAGCAATCTAGCCCTTTCTCCAGCAGCATTAGGAACAAGGTTGTTATTCCTTTCTTCCGCCATTTCTTCAATGAATTCTTCGTCTTGCACAATGGTATAAACAGGGATGTTGCTCTATTGTCTAAGAGTATGTTCAGGCTCGGGATCAAGAGGTATCAAAGGATCAGCCACAGAACAACGACCTTGCATATATTAAAAAAAAGCCCCTGAAAAGAAAACAAAAACAAAATTAAAAACAAATAGAAAAACTTCCTAAACTAAAAATTCAATTAAAATTAATTCTGTAAAATCCAATCAATCAAATAGATAATCCCTGACAACGGCGCCAAAAATTGATTCGTGTGTGAGTGAGTCTCAATTAAAATTACCACATTTCGCAATAGAACGAGTTCCTTGCAGAATAGGGTTATCAAAAGGGGTGTCGAACCTCAGGGATTATGGTCTGAATGAGTTGGAGTACGGAATTAATTCTACTTAAATTTAGAAAGAGAAGAAATCTGATTTTTATATTTAACTAATTAAAAAACAAAATAAAATAATACAAAGGAAATAAAGCAAAGTATGTCTTTCAATATGTCCAAAGGCTCTCTAAGCTCTCTCCAACTCTCCCAAAATAGCCTTCAATTCGCCACTTTATGCCACAAGAGAATACACCAAAGTCCTAATCCAATTAGGAATTAATTAGGTTTTCCCGCAGCACTAATCAGGTGGGTTTTTCCTGCTGACGTTCGGCCCAACTTTTGACCCACTAGAAGTCTGATTCACAGCATTTTGGTAAAATACAAAAGTGTGGAGAATCAAATGTGGTTCAGCATTTGCAAAAATGAAGTCAATTTGAGGCTCAAAAATAATACTTTTGGTCCATTTTCCAAAATGGGATTAAGACTATATTAAGCGCAGAATTAGGCTTCAGGCCCGTAACCTTCTTAAGCAACTGTAATTCTCTTGGACCTCTTTCATGGGCTGATTTGAGTTGAAATAAATATTCGAATGGATCCATTTGATGTAGGCTTCATCTACCCTTCTTGCATGTTATCTTTAAAAGCCTAAAATCATGGTTTTAACTGAAATAATCATTAAGGCCTTGAAAATATAGAAAACACTAAAACGAAGTAAAATCACAAAATAATCTATCACTAAGAGAATAAAATATATAAGTTAAGAGGCTAGAATGCGTAACATTCAACGCCGATCAGTATGAGGATGAACCTAATAGTAATTTATTTTTGTTGTTAACCTAATTAGTAATTCGAACATCAATAATGACAAAGAGATCACTGTCACCTTTGGTAGGTTAATGATACATCTTATGTTGCATTATATATATGTCACCCTTCGGAATCCGAACCGCCAGGATTCCCCTGGACCGACCTCGAATCTTTAGTGTGAACTCATTCACTCAACCCTGTGAATGACCTTAATCACACTCATGCGATACTATCAAGCTTTGATACCATTCTGTAATGCCCCGATTTTCTGACTCCCAAAAGACAGGAGGTTAGCCTGTCAATTAAGCCCAATGGAGCCTCATTACCCTCAATTACCACGAAAGCTTAACTCTATTATTGCACATAGATGTGCATAAATCTACCTTATCCAATCCCAACGGGCCTTACATTAAATCATATCACCTTAGTGGAGATTTTATTTATCCACACTTTCATGAATTGTTCACTTCCAAGACTCTACACTTTGTGTGTTTGGAGTCTGAGACCAAGACCTAGACCAATGGATAGGAAATTCAAAAATACTCAATTTTAAAACAAACCACACTTAATTTTGATTTAAAACAAAGAAGTTATGCCAGATTGAAGTTTGGGGCAATTTGCGGGGCATGTTGTAAAAAGTGACTTCAATGCATCGAACAAGTATCGAACAAGCATCGACGAAAAACAGCTCTCTGGACTTTTATATTCCAAAATTCTCAAAATTTTTCGATGCATTGAACTGGTCACTTCGATGCATTGAAGCTTCGATGGATCGAACCTGGAAGTTCAATGCATCGAACTGCCCAAAAATTGCAACTATGCAAATGGTTATTTTTTTGACATTCTAAATCCTTTCTACCTATATAAACCATTCTTGCAACCTTCAAATTATACAAGAAAGGAATCTACATCATTCATAAGTTCGAAATCATGCTCATAATCAAATCAAACACCAATATGAGTCATTCCCCATCATAAACATGTTTTAATTCATATTGAAAACGTCCATCACTACATTAGTCCATCTAATGAAACTAGATGCTCTCAACAAGCATTACATAAACAAGTCCATTATCTTATCATATTTAACAAGCTCATAGTCTAAGCATATGCACGAGTTACATTTATCCAAAATATAACTACAACTTAAAATGAAGTCTTATGCCACAAGCCGGTATGGATAGCCACAATATATACAATATCAAAAGTATATCAAAAATGCTACTAAAGTCCTGCTTGGACACTCAAGTCCTATATAACATCGCTGCCTTATTTGTAAAAGAGTTTAGAATAAAGGGGTGAGCACCACTGTGGCTCAGTAGAGATACCCCAACCCACCTAATTGCTGACTCGACACGACCTATATGAATGCATGTCACTACATTACACATATCGTTCAGCATATGCCATGTTCGTTCACAACAATGCATATATAATAATGCATTAAACACATATTATGCTTCACAGTTTAAAAAGAAAGCAATAACATAGCCTTGTCACTCTCTCGAACTCAACCCGATACCCTAGCAAGATTTTTAACCAACCATGCGACCTGAGACACTTCCCACACAATCTTAACACCGCCACCGAGTAAGTCACATACTCTAAGGTGGTTAGGTGGCTTCGGGATTTCCTTGCTGAGTAAATCACATACTCCAAGGTGATTAGATAGTCCCAGAATACATCACCGAGTAATTCACATACTCCAAGGTGGTTAGGTGGCTTCAGAATTCCTCACCGAGTAAATCACATACTCCAAGGTGATTGGATAGTCCCAGAATACATCACCGAGTAACTCATGTACTCCAAGGTGGTTAGATAGTTTCAGAATACATCACCGCATAAATCACATACTCCAAGGTGAGTAGACTATTTCAAGATCACCACCGAGCGTTTATTGCTCCAAGTGAATTGGTTACGCTACCACTCTTCCTGTCTCCTCACAATGGCCTCACATATATACATTTCGAACATATAAGCAATCAAGCATATACAATTCATGCTTCACAATGCATAGGCTAGTTATAAAGGAACATAGCATGCATTTTATATTCATCAATCTACACATATAATCATTTATATGTGAAAACCCTAGCATAAGTTACACATGCTCACAAAATCCACATAAGCACATATTTGTCATGATTCACCAATGCATATATTTTCTATATAAAGAAGGCATGCATTTTAACTCATACAACATCACATAACACAAATATGCTCATTTAACACATTTTCACAAAAGTGTACCAAACCTTAGCATATAAGTGTACATGCCAAATTTTCTCACTCATTCACCCTTCTTATTATGCATAACACCATATATATTCGCATTGCACAAAGGATACTAGAGAGATTAGAAAGCACTCACAACTCACCCCTCTTACCATTCTAAAACATACAATATACAACACTAGCTCTCACCGTTTCTCCCGGTACCCTAGAATCGACAATTAAATAAGAAGGAGAACCCCTACCTCGAAAATGAAGGCCTTCCAAGCACTTATCAAAATCTGAACAATGTCAACCTTGCCGAACAGCGAAGATGTTCAGTTCAAATCGAAGCTCTAGCTGTCCCCTACGTATCTCCCTTATTCGACAAATCTCGAATCCAAGCCTCAAGCCTTCAAAAGCTAGAGAGTAGGTAGAGGGAGAAAGAAGAGAGAGAGAGTAGCTGTGCGAGAATGAGAGATATGAAATATCTCTACAGGATCTAACCTTTTAAGGTCCCTAGACTATGAAAAGACTAAAATACCCTTGGGCCACTTAACACACCTTCCCGGACTCTGTTTTTGATTTCAAAAACTCCTATGGCCTAGAAATCACTTCCTTTACTCTATAAATATTTAATCTAAGACATTCCCAAAAATAAATTTTTTTAGAAAAATTTTGAATTCTCAGGCCCACTTAAGTGGCATCTCGGACCCCTGTTTGATCAAAAAGTTAAACTTCTCCAAATCTTCTGAAAACTTACCAAAACCTTAATAACACTTCCCAAACATGTTCCCCACACTCAAAACAGGTCAAACACCACTCAAAAATCATTTATAGTATTAATAATGCGAAAAATTCAAAACTAGCCAAAATTGGTCACGGTCTCTAGATACTCCCCTCCTTAAGGGAATTTCGTCCCTGAAATTAGAAACATACCTCAAGTAGTGAACAACTCAGGGTACTTTGAGTATACTTCTTGTTCTCGCTCCCACGTAGCCTTCTCGACTCCATGATATCTCTAAAGGACTTTAACCAATAGAATGGTCTTGCCCCGAAGTACTTGTTACCTAGTATCCAAAACTTGTACCGATCTTTCCTCATAAGGCACGTCCTCCTCCACCTCAAGACCTGTCCAATCTAACATATGTGAAGGATCCAACTCATACTTTCTCAACATCAAAATGTGGAAAGAATTGTGCACACTTGACAATTATGGTAGCAATGCCAAGCGGTATGCAACCTCACCCACGCAACCCAATATCTCAAATGGACCAATAAACCATGAGGCTAGCTTCCCGCTATGCCCAAACCTCATCAAACCCTGTCGTGGCAAGACCTTCAAGAAGACATGGTCCCCCACCTCAAATGCTAAAGGTCTTCACCTTTTGTCTGCATAGCTTTTTTGACGACACTGAGCCGTAAGCAAATGTTGCCGTATGATCTTGATCTTTTCTGTAATCTCCTTGACTATATTTGGCCCCAAAGCCACTGTCTCACTAACCTCTATCCAACAAATCGGTGACCTACAAGGTCTTCTGTACAAAGCCTCAAATGGAACCATCTCAATACCAGCTTGGTAGCTATTATTGTATGCAAACTCCACCAATGGAAAGTGATCCTCCCAATTGCCTCGAAAATCAAGTGCACATTCTCTAAGCATAACCTCCAAAATCTGTATGGTACGCTTTGACTGACCATCTATTTGAGGATGGAAAATTGTACTAAAATGGAGGTTCGTATCAAATACAGCCTAAAAACTCTGCCAAAACTGTGATCTTGGATCCCTGTCAGACACTATAGAAACTGGCACTCCATATAGCCTCAAAATCTGATCAATGTACAATCAATTAAGAGTATCCACGTCATCCGTCACCTTAGTCAATCTATCCACAATGACCCAAATCGCGTTGTGACTCTTCCTCGTCCTAGGTAACCCCGTTACAAAGTCCATAGTGACGTGTTCCCACTTCCACATAGCTACCAGTAACAGCTGCAATAAACCTGCCGATCTTTGATGCTCAGCCTTCACTTGTTGACAAGTGAAGCACTTTGCCAAAAATAGTGCGACGTCTTTTTTCATGCCCTTCCACCAATACTATCTACAAAGATTGTGGTACATCTTGGTACCACTAGGATGTACTACAAGCCTGGAGCCATGAAACTCTCTCAGAATCTCATCCCTATAGGCCAATAGAACAACCATTCTACCTCTGAACCTTAGACGTCCATCTGAATGAACAACCCAATCCTCCATCGCTTCACCACCTGAAATGCAAGTGCGAATACTCTCCAACTCACAGTCGTGTTTCTACTCCTTAGCCACCCTACTCACTAGAGTTAGTTGTGCTATGGGTGTGAACAAAGTGGCCTGTCCATCACCCTCACTGAAGCACAATTCCATTTCTAAGATGTCTTCCATCATCTTCCACTCTCGGATGGCAATACTAGCTAGAGTGCCATGTGACTTCTGGCTCAATGCATCGGCAACCACATTAGCCTTTCTCGGGTGATACTGAAGATCATAGTGGTAATCTCCCATATATTCAACCCATCTCCTCTACCTCATATTCAAGTCTTTTGTGTAAAAAGGTACTTCAAGCTTTTATGATTGGAGAAAATCTCAAATTTCTCTCCGTAGAGATAATGCCTCCATGTTTTCAAAGCAAAAACTACCGCACCAACTCCAAGTCATGATTCGGGTAATTCTGCTCGTGGATCTTCAACTGTCGGGAACCATATGCAAAAATTCTTTCGGTCTACATCAACACACATCTTAAACCATCTCGCGAAGCATCATAGTAGATGACATAACCCAAATCACGCTCAAGAATAATCAAAATTGGAGCACTAGTCAATCTACGCTTCCTTTCCAAAAAGGAATGCTCGCAAGCCTCGTTTCACTCAAACTTAACTCCCATACGAGTAAGCTTAGTCATAGGCGCCGCTAACTTCGAAAAGTCTTTCACAAAATACCGGTAATATCCTGCCAATCCCAAGAAGCTACGTTTCTCGAATACGTTCTTAGGCCTCTTCGAATTAATTACAGCTTCAATGTTAGAAGGATCCATTGATACTCCTCATTCCAACACCACGTGTCCTAGGAACTTCACCTCCGTTAGCCAAAATTCACATTTTTTAAATTTGGCGTAGATGGTATTCTCTCAGAATCTGTAACACTGTCCTCAAGTGGATCTCATGCTCCTCCATAGAAGAAGAATACACAATAATGTCATCCACGAAGACCACCACAAACCTATCCAAGTACACCCTGCAGATTCGATTCATCAAATCCATGAACATTGGCAGTGCGTTTATCAATCCAAATGGCATCACTAGAAACTCATAGTGGCCATTACTAGTCCAAAAAGCTATCTTCGGAATGTCCTTTTTCCGTACCCTCAACTGGTAATACCCCGACGTCAAGTCGATCTTCGAAAAATAAGTCAAACTTTTAAGCTGATCAAATAAGTCATCTATCCTTGGCAAATAATATTTGTTCTTGACTGTTACTTGGTTCAACTTACGGTAGTGTATGCATAACCATTAAGATCCATCCTTCTTTTTATCAAATAGGATCGGAGCTCCCCAAGGCGATGTACTAGGTCGTACAAGTCCCTTATCCAACAACTCTTGCAACTGATATTTCAACTCCTTCAACTCTGCCGGTGCCATCTGGTACGGTGCCACAGAGATAGGCGTGGTTCCAGGAGCAAGATCAATGCTAAACACTACGTCTCTCTGATTCGTCTGTGAGTGCGACTCAATTAAAATTACCACACTTCGCAATAGAACGAATTCCTTGCAGAATAGGGCTATCAAAAAGGGTGTCGAACCTTAGGGATTATGGTCTGATGAGTTGGAATACAGAATTAATTCTAATTAAATTTAGAAATAGTAGAAATCTGATTTTTATAATTAAACTAATTAAAAAGTAAAATAAAATAAAATAAAACAAAGGAAATAGAGAGTGTGACTAATATGAGATAAATCTAGGGTATTTGACTTCACCACTAACTCCACAATCAATGGTCAATTGAATTAACTATGGGGGATTACATCATGCATAAGTGGTGTCAGTGGCTACAAGCTCACCTTCATCCGTCAAGAAGATAACATATGATTAAGGCTAAGTCATGGACTATCTTCGATTGGCATGGGCCATCTGCCTAACTACTCTAATCTAGGGTGTAGTATGGTCCATCTTCCCTAGGCATACTCCATCAAAGCGTATAATGATATATTCAGTGATTACTATTGTGTAATAATCGGTCTCATGATCACAGAAAATAAGAGAGATTGAGTTCAATAATAACAACTATATCTAAGATAAGATAAGAAATCATTGAAACTGAATTTACAAGACTTTTATTGCTCAATTCTATAATAAGAATCCTCTAAATTACACAATCTATGCATGTATATAAATGTCCCTAATAATTAAAACAATCAAACCATTGATGCTTTGTTAGGGCTACATCAAAACCCTAGTGAATGAACTAGCCGCTCATGGTAGAAGAAGAAGCTTCAACGGTTGAGGAAGAAGGCATCATCTTCATGAATTATGCGTAAGACTTCGTTCTCCAATGGTCTGCAAAGTATGTCTTCTTTTCTGTCCAAAGGTTCTCTCAGACTTCTCCAATCTCTCCCTAACTCAGCCTCCAATTCTTCACTTTATGCCCCAAGAGAATACACCAAAGTCCTAATCCAATTAAGAATTAATTACGTTTTCCCGCAGCACTAATCAGGTTAGTTTTTTCTGCTGATGTTCGGCCTAACTGTTGACCCACTAGAAGTCCGATTCACAGAATTTTCGTGAAATACAAAAGTGTGCAGAATCGAATTTCGTTAAACTTATTATGAAATTATGTCAATTTGAGGCTCAAAAATAACACTTCTGGTCCATTTTCCAAAATGGGATTAAGACTGTATTATGTGCAGATTTGGGCTTCAGGCCCGAAACCTTCTTAAGTAAGCTGTAATTCTCTTGGACCTCTTCCTTGGGCTGATTTGAGTTGAAATAAATGGTTGAATGGATCCATTTGATGTAGGCTTCATCTAACCATCTTGCATGTCATCTTTAAAAGCCCAAAATCATGGTTTTAACTGAAATAATCATTAAGGCCCCGAAAATACAAAAAACACTAAAACGAAGTAAAATAACAAAATAATCTATCACTAAGAGAACAAAATACATAAGTTAAGAGGCTAGAATGCGTAACATTCAACGCCGATCACAGCCCCAAACTTACATATTGCTAGTCCCTTAGCAATAGAATAAAAAAAAACTATAACAAGGAAACTACTAAACACTAACTAAACTACTCAACTCCACTTTTGTGGGAGAAACGATTGTATTTAGCATATGCAACAAGCCTTTAAACCCCTAGGTTACCCCTAGTGGACGAGTATAGTCTCGTGAGGGTTTCTAGAAATGTTACCCACAAACATTCAAAATTCTGTTTCAACATTAATCAAGAAGAAGATTACAATACATAGTTACAAACTTGCATTCAAGAATAATTTCAAACTTTCAAATTCTATAATTCAAATCAATGGTCCCCACATATAATTCACATCAATATATCTCAAAGCAACCAATTCTAGCTCCCTCTTGAAAAGTGAACTAGCAGTCCTCTCATGTAGCATAATCCAGCTCTGAATATATTAAGGCACATACCCCTTCAACTCACTAGCTCCCCTTATTGAAATCATACTTCAAAACATGATTACATGACTTTTTCATTTTTTTCATCATTCTTTATTTTTCATTGCTTTATTGGTTAAGCAATGTCTTGATCTATTAAGCTTTCTGAAAGATCCATATAGCAAGCTTTCTGTCAGTGACTCCCAAACTAGATGGCTTTAGGGCACTAGGCTCAAAGATACCCCGAAGAACCTAATTACTTGAATTAGTCAGGCTACAAATCAAGACAACCAACGCTCATCTTTTCTCACCCTTTCACTTTTGACGCGAACACTCCATGCTTCCTGAGGCATAGATGCCCGGTTACTCATGAAAAAGATCAAATTGATTTGCTTATCAACATATTCTTTCTTTTTTCCCTTTTTTTTTTCTTTTTCATTGAAGTCAAGTAAACACATCATCGGTACTCATTCTCAAGAGATACTAATTAATATCAAGCATATGTAACTCATTAACTCAAAACCAAAGTTTATACCTCACAAGATTATGCTAGTGTGTTTGTGGATGTGAGGAAACTAAAATCAATCTTCCTAAGGCATGTTAATGTAAACCATGATTAAAACCACTTAATTTAAACCATAGTTTCCAAAAATTTAAAATATACCAAAAAATTGCAAGTTATGCATCTACATAAGGTACTAATCCCTTAAATAATGTCAAAACATTCTATCTAAAAACAAAACAAAATAAAATAAAATAAAAACAAACTAAGAAAAATAAAATAAACAAAAATCCTAAAACAAGAAGAATTTCAAAAAAATTTTCCCCATATGGCAATAAAGCACAAAAATAGGCATCGCTTCACCCCCAAACTTAAACTGTACATTGTACTCAATGTACTCCCAAAGAAAAGCATAAAGAAGGGTAAGAACGATAATACTAGGAATCCGAAGAGTAGTGGCACGAAAATAGAGCACACCAAGTGAAAGAAGGCAATGCAAGCACACCCCCAAACTTGGAAGTGACAACCTGTCAAAACAAACCACTATATCCCAAAGACCAAGTAAAATAGTATGGGTGAAAATAAATATGAAATAGAAAAATCCTAAATTTTTTTTTATAAGAAAAATCTAACTACAGAAAGAAAAATAAAATTAAAATAAAAAATAAAAACTAAGAATAAAATAAAATACAAAAGAGAATTACCTTCCAGTCAAGGATGTGGTGGTGACTGAGCATCTGGATCTAAGTTCGCCTAGCGCATCAGTGCACGCAGCATCCTCCTCATCTCTAGCTGATCCTGGTGAGTTTCACGAAAGTGATCCGCCATCTTAGTCCACATAGCTCCAAACTGTGTGGAAACCTCTATCTGTAGGGTGCCAAACTGGGCAGTCAACCTAGCAATCTGCCCCTCTAAATAATGGTAATCATGCCCACTAGCTTGTGCATGGACATTCTTTTCTTCTACTTCCAACGCCTCTGGATCTTCCATCGGTGGTGGTATATCTATAGGTTCCCCTCCCTAAGTCAATCGAGACACTTCACCTGGCGTAGCTATGACTCATTGATGCATATGAGATTGGCTCAAATTCCAGTCATGTGTGCCATAATGAATATCACATGGGAAAACAAGCTCGTCCTCATTTACTGCATATCCCTCTGCAATGAGTAACTGATGAATGATAGTAGGGAATGGAAACTCCCAGTCACTTGTACTGTTCGGTGCCTTGGCCACAACCTTGGAATAGAACTTTTCAATCTAACCCTAGAGAATCTGTGGGAATGATAGCCAATGCCCAAAATGTATGGCATATAAAGCTCTAAGGAACTCTTAACGTCTTTCAGTTTTATGTGCAATGGGATATATATTCTTGAATAAAACAGCATCAAGGAACCATAAATGATTTGGCATAGAAGATTTTGAAGCTACATTCCACTTTGGCCTGGAGAATTGGTTGGCACACAAATGTGCAACCAAGTTACCCACTGACAAATCATTGGGTAGAGGAGTGTAGATATTGGTCAAATCATCCGAGCACTCATGAGGACAACTCATGGCAATAGCAATGGATGACATATCAACCTGAATTAGTGTTCCATCTACTGAAGAAATAAGCACATCCCGCTCATCAGGTTTTGGCGTTAAGTTCTGATAAAAGACCTTAACGAGCCTCGGGTAGATAGTCGTAGATACTGGAACAAAAATTGAAGCCGACCGATGATGATGGATGTCAAAAATCCCCCATCGTGTCTTGGGAAACATAGCATATAGTTCGGCGATGTCAAACGTTGTCTCAAAATTCAAGGCTCTTGGATGCCGTCTCTCATGAATTCCATCTCGGCAAGATCTTGAGGAAATGGATATTGGATCATGTCTTGCTCAGCGAGGATTGCGCGAGCTTGAAGCACCTTGGTGAATTGCTCTCTTTGGTGCCATAGAAATAGAAAAAATTTGGTTGATGAACTAAATCAAACACTTAGTGTGCACAATAAAAGTGTATCTTTCAAGCTCTTCTTTCAGCAATTTTTCCACCCCAATTTGAAAAATTCAATGCACCAATTATATCTCCCAAACTTGGTCTTCAAAAGCCCTCAAAAATATTGGCACAATTTTGTAAAATAAAAACCCTACTTACTTTGATGAAGAACTTGAGAAAGTAAGAATTTTCTTGAGAACTAGTGTTGATCAATCTAGCTTTGATGTTGATGTTGATGATGATCAATGTTGAATACTTGTTTAAGAATCACTAATTGAAGAAAATATATTCCCGATTGAAGTAGGAGTCAAATTGGAGCTCAAAGATGTTAAGGAAGCAAGTAGTAGCATCAAAGTAGGAGAGGGGGGTTATTTATAACTCAAAATTTTGGGCAGCCCATAAATGGGCATGGGCGATCAATCCCCCTTGGGGTGGGCAATCGATCGCCCACCTGCTGGTGGGTTCCCTTTGAAAAAATCAAGTGGCGATCGATCCCCCTCTAAATGGGCGATCGATCCCCCTTGTGCTGGTCTGTTTGACCCTCCATCGCCCAAGGTCGATCGGGACGTGTATTTTTGGAGTCTTTATCACCCAAGGTTGACCGAGAGCTTGTTTTTTCACCCTTTATGAGTCCAAATACCTCGGTACACCTCTTGGAATCCTCCAAAAGCAACTTATACATCAAAAACTCAAAGAAAACACATCAAAACGCAACTAGAACTGAAAGAAAAGTTAAGAAAATTAAAACTAAAAATTAAAATCAAAGAAAACTAAAGAAATTAAAGGATAGAAATACATACAAATCCTACAATTTAACGTCCGTAGGAGACGATAAACTCTCTGAAGGGATTAAGTCGGATAGACGGGATCCGTTAAGTCGACAGACTCCACATATCTTTTTGGCACAAATCCTTCCACACAATGCATCAACCTTTGCCCATTAACATTTATCAAAGTATTATCTCAAAAGCTTCAAATTTCAATAGCACCATGAGGAAAAACCGAAATCACCTAGAATGGTCCATCCCACCTTGAACGTAACTTTTCAGGAAACAACCGAAGCTTTGAATTGAAGAGCCACACTTTATCACCTAGAGAGAAGGACTTCCGTGAGATATGTCAATCATGGAACGCCTTCATTCTCTCTTTGTAAATTCATGAACTTTTATAAGCATCACGTCTGAATTCTTCTAATTCATTCAATTACAACTTTCTCTCCTCTCCAGCTCTTTGTGCATCGAAATTGAATTTTTGGATTGCCCAGAGTGCCTTGTGCTCAATCTCTACTGGAAGATGACATGCTTTCCCATACACCAACCGATATGGTGACATACCGATAAGAGTCTTTTAAGTAGTCCGATATGCCTATAGTGCCTCACGTAGTCGTAATGACCAATCTCTTCTATCCGGTCTTACTGTCTTTTCAAGAATATGCTTGATTTCTCGATTGGACAGCTCTACTTGTCCACTTGTCTGAGGATGGTAAGGTGTTGCCATCTTGTGCGTCACTGAATACTTAGCAAGCAAGCTTCTCAAAAATTTATTGCAAAAGTGAGAACCACCATCACTGATCAAGGCTCGTGGAATTCTGAATCAACTAAGAATATTCTCATGCATGAACTTGATTACCACCTTGTGGTCATTGGTTTGAGTTGCAATGGCCTCCACCCATTTGGAGACATAATCCACACCAACCAGAATGTACTCGTAGCCAAAAGAGGGTGGAAAGGGTCCCATGAAATCAATTCCCCGGACATCAAAAATTTCAACCACCAGAATGGGGCTCATTGGGATCATATCTCGCCATAACATTAAACCCAATCTTTGACAACGATCACAAGCTTTACAGAAAACATAGGCGTCATGAAAGAGAGAAGGCCAAAAGAATCCACATTGAAGTACCTTTGCTGCTGTCTTTCTTGCACTAAAGTGGCCTCCACATGCTAACGAGTGGCAGAACTTGAGAATATCTTGAAACTCATGGTCCGGGACACACCATCGAATAATCTGATCTGGATAATATTTAAATAATTTTGGATTCTCCCAAAAGTAATGATGAACTTTAGAGAAGAATCTATCAGGCTCTCGCTTGGTCCAGTCTCGTAGTTTTTCCGTGGCTAAATAATTCACAATATCTGCATACCATGGTGTGGAGTTGTCGGATACTCCAAATAATTGCTTACCCCGAAATGATTTGGATGGTGTAGTGTATACAAAATTTACCACAAAGATAGAAAATTGATCTTCTAACACCTTATTTTCCTTCTGTTTCTCTTGCACCTTGATCTCATCAGTTGGTTTAGACACATCCGCAGAATCCATGAAGAAAACACCTGTCTGATCTGGAGGGTTCTCAACAGCATTGAAAATATTAAGCTTAACCTTCATGTTACCAAATGAGATATCCATGATCCCCGACCTATAATTTATGCAAGCATTAGTAGTAGCTAAGAAAGGTCGACCAAGGATCACTGGAATGTGCCTTTTTGGATTATGAACCGGCTCAGTGTCAAGTACAATAAAATCAACAGGAAAGTAAAACTTGTCCACTTTAATGAGCATATTTTCAATGATTTCACGGGGTTGCTTTGTTGATCTGTCTGTAAATTGCAATACCACCGAGGTAGGCTTCAATTCTCCCAAGCCCAATTGTAAGTACACTGAATAGGGTAGCAAATTCACACTTGCACCCAAATCAATAAGAGCTTTATCAACATGGTGCTCCCCAATGATGCATAAGATAGTTGGGGCACTAGGATCTTTGTACTTGGGAGGAGTGCACTGTTGAATTATAGAACTCACTTGTTGTGGCAGCATCACTTTCTTTGGCACATGACTTTTAGAACGCTTTTTCTGAGTGCACAAGTCCTTCAAAAATTTAGCATAAGGAGGAATTTGCTTGATGGCATCAAGGAGTGGCAAATTAATCTTCACTTGTCAAAACACCTCCATCATGTCATGCAGCTTGTCCCCTTGCTTTCCTAATTTAGATGCTTCAAGGAAACATTGTGGGAAAGGAGCTTTGGGCTCATAAGGAATTTCAGCACTTGGACTTGTGGTCACTTTTTCTTCTTCTTTCTTCTCACCCACCTTATTATCAATTATTTTCTCACTCCTCAAAGTGATAATAGCTTGAACTTGCCCATGGTGTGGGTTGCTTGTGGAAGCTTGCATCCCTCTTGGATTAGCAATTAGTTGACTAGGGAGCTTCCCTTCTTCTCTTTTACTCAATAAAGTAGCAAGCTATCGAAACTGAGATTCCAATTTGGCAATAGATTGAGAATGAGAGTGCACTAGCTAAACTATTGATTGTATTATTGCTGCAGTAGCTTGCACTATCTCTATAATGGAATCAAGCTTGTCAAATTTTGATAAGGTAAGTGTCAACTTGTCTTCAATAGCAGAAATTCTTTGTGCCATAGGAACTTATGTTTGATATTGCTGTTGAGGTACAAAATTCCTAGGTTGATATAATGGTTGCATTGCTGCCCTTTTATTACTGTAAGAAAAACCAGAATGATTCCTCCATGTAGGATTGTAAGTATTACCTCGTGGAGGATTCATTGGTCTAGTATATGTAGCTTGGACTTGCTCATGTTGAATATCAGAAAATTACCCCATTGAAGGACAATTGTTCACATTATGCATAGGACTAGAGCAAAATTCACAAAGGCCTAGCAATGAAGAATTTGAAGTAGAAGGAGTCTGATTGGCAGCCATAATTGCTGCTACCTTCTGTGCAATTAAATCAATGTCGGTTGGCATAACTTCTGAAGCACCAACCTCAAAAATCCCATCAGTCTTCCTTGTAGTGGCAGGTCTGCTAGAACGAGTAGAGGACACATGTTGTAGAGAGTTGTCATTAAGATTTTCAAATAAGGTCCATGCCTCTTCTTTACTCTTCAACATAAAAGTACCTCCACAAGACGCATCAACCATCTATCTGTTGGCTTCTATCAGCCCTTTATGAAAACTCTACACTAGTTGCCACTTAGGAACTTGATGATGAGGACACTTCCAAAGAAGGTCCTTGAATATTTTCCATGTCTCATAAAATTGTTCCCCCTCATGTTGGGAGAAACGAGTGAAAGCACGTCTGAACTGATTGGTCTTCCCTGTCGAAAAATATTTCTTGAGAAACTCATGTTGCATTTGAGTCCAAGTCATGATAGAACCTGCCGGTAGAGAATTGAACCAATACTTTGCTTTATCTTTCAGGGAGAATGGAAAAAGTCTCATTCTGAAAGCATCTTCAGAGAAGTTGTGGATTCTGGTAGTTGAGCACACTTCAATGAATTCATTCAAATGCTTGTAAGGGTCTTCTTGAGTCAGCCCAAAATAAGATGGTAGCATCTGAATAATGCTGAACTTGATCTCATAATTCTGTGCTGTGACATTGGGCAATTGAAAACCAGCTGGTGAAATGTATGTCTCAGGAACATAGTAGTCCCTAAGCAATCTAGCCCTTTCTCCAGCAGCATTAGGAACAAGATTGTTATTCCTTTTTTCCTCCATGTCTTCAATTAATTCTTCCTCTTGCACAATAGTATCAACAGAGATGTTCCTCTGTTGTCTAAGAGTATGTTCAGGCTCAGGATCAAGAGGTATCAAAGGATCAGCCACAGAACGACGACCTTACATATATTAATGAAAAGCACATGAAAAGAAAACAAAAACAAAATTAAAAAAAAATATAAAAATTTCCTAAACTAAAAATCCAATTAAAATTAATTCTGTAAAATCCAATCAATCAAATAGATAATCCCCGGCAACGACGCCAAAAATTGATTCGTGTGTGAGTGTGTCTCAATTAAAATTACCACACTTCGCAATAGAACGAATTCCTTGCAGAATAGGGCTATCGAAAGGGGTGTCGAACCTCAGGGATTATGGTCTGATGAGTTGGAATACGAAATTAATTCTATCTAAATTTAGAAAGAGTGAAAATCTAATTTTTATAATTAAACTAATTAAAAAGTAAAATAAAATAAAATAAAATAAAGGAAATAGAGAGTGTGACTAATATGAGATAAATCTAGGGTATTTGACTTCACCACTAACTCCACAATCAATGGTCAATTGAATTAACTATGGGGTATTACATCATGCATAAGTGGTGTCGGTGGCTACAAACTCACCTTCATCCGTCAAGAAGATAACATATGATTAAGGCTAAGTCATGGACTATCTTCGATTGGCATGGGCCATCTGCCTAACTACTCTAATCTAGGGTGCAGTATGGTCCATTTTCTCTAGGCATACTCCATCAAAGCGTATAATGATATATTCAGTGATTACCATTGTGTAATAATCGGTCTCATGATCACAGAAAATAAGAGAGATTGAGTTCAATAACAACAACTAAATATTTAAGACAAGATAAGAAATCATTGAAACTGAATTTACAAGACTTTTATTGCTCAATTCTATAATAAGAATCCTCTAAATTACACAATCTATGCATGTATATAAATGTCCCCAATAATTAAAACAATCAGACCATTGATGCTTTGTTAGGGCTACATCAAAAACCTAGTGAATGAACTAGCCGCTCATGGTAGAAGAAGAAGCTTCAACGATTGAGGAAGAAGGCATCATCTTCATGAATTATGCGTAAGACTTCGTTCTCCAATGGTCTGCAAAGTATGTCTTCTTTTTTGTCCAAAGGCTCTCTCAGACTTCTTCAATCTCTCCCTAACTCAGCCTCCAATTCTTCACTTTATGCCCCAAGAGAATACACCAAAGTCCTAATCCAATTAGGAATTAATTAGGTTTTCCCGCAGCACTAATCAGGTAAGTTTTTTTTGCTGACGTTCGGCCCAACTTTTGACCCACTAGAAGTTCGATTCATGGAATTTTTGTGAAATACAAAAGTGTGCAGAATCAAATTTTGTTTAATGATTACCAAAATTAAGTCTATTTGAGACTCGAAAATAACACTTCTGGTCCATTTTCCAAAATGGAATTAAGACTATATTATGCGCAGATTTGGACTTCAGGCCCGAAACCTTCTTAAGCAAGTTGTAATTCTCTTGGACCTCTTCCTTGGGCTGATTTGAGTTGAAATAAATGGTTGAATGGATCCATTTTATGTAGGCTTCATCTAACCATCTTGCATGTCATCTTTAAAAGCCCAAAATTATGGTTTTAACTGAAATAATCATTAAGGCCCTGAAAATACAGAAAACACTAAAATGAAGTAAAATAACAAAATAATCTATCACTAAGAAAATAAAATACATAAGTTAAGAGGCTAGAATGCGTAACATTCAACGCCGATCACTCTCACTGGAGGTGACTCTATTAAGTTCCCTAGAAACACATCCACAAACTCTCTAACCACCGGTGGAAATCCTCCACTAGTCACAATCTTATCCTCCTCGGATAATAAGCTAGCTAGAAAATATCCAACCTCATCCCACATGCCAGAACTAAGCAAACACGGAACATAGAAATCGTCTCGCTCTCCCACAAAGTAAAAGCAATCACCCTTAGGTGTGCACACTGTCACTCTCCTACGGAGACAATCAATCGTGACTCTAAATGTAGACAGCCAGTCCATACCTAGAATGACATCAAAAGTGGTAATGTCTAGCAACACAAAGTCAAACACTAGTTGATACAGAACAACCTCGATCTCGCAAGACTGATATACTCTATCCAGGGTAACCCTACCCCCAACTGTTGTATCAATGAACAATGGTGACTCCAGTGATGACACCCGTAGCCCCAAGGCACAAGCAAATGCAATAGATATGAATGAATGTGATGCTCCTGAATCTATCAACACCCTAGCCCACGAGCTAGAAAGTAGGAAAATACCTCTGACCACTGACGGTCCTGGTATATCCTCTACTAGAACGAGTGTGAAAACAGGACCCCGTGTCTGTTGACTCAAAGCAGGCGTAGGACCTCTCACTACCCGAGATCCCTAAAGCCAGACTGAACTGTAGCTACTTGCCTAACCCTCTACTAAAACCTTGTACCACTCAGTGTCCCCTGCCTATGTGGGCAATTAGCCTTTAGATGGCCGGGCTGCTTATAATAGAAGAATATCTTTTCCCTAAATATTCATGTTGGCACTGATGCCACTGTATATCCTCGTGGACAGTCCATGCTGAAATGACCAATCTGCTGGCAATTATAACATACCACAGATGGTCGTGAAGATCCGGTAGGCAAGGTCAATGAAAGTACCGGGCGAGCTTGCTGCTGCCCCTGAAAACCTGACCTGCCCTCCCTATTCCTCTTTCTTCCTTGATTACCCAAAGTTTCCCCTTCACTGTTCGTTTGCTGTTTAAAGTCCCATATTCTTTGGGTGTCTTTGTCATCTTCTTCCGCCACTAAGGCTCTGTTAACCACTTCATTGCAAGTCCTCAAATCTAAAATGGATACCCTCTTTCTCATAGAGGTTTTTAGTCCTTTCATGAACCTCTTCACTTTCAGTTCCTCGTTCATCACCATCTCCGGGGCAAAGCGAGCCAATGATGTGAATTGGTCTCATATCCCATAACATCTAAGTCTTCTTGGACTAGATCTATAAATTCCTACCTCATCCGGTCTCTCACCCAAGTCAAAAAGAACTTGTCAAAAAATAACCCCTTAAAGGTTTCCCAATCCATGGTCTCGGTGTTGTGGACATTCCCGATGAATTGCCACCACTGATCTGCTTCTCCTTGTAAGTGAAGTGCTGCTACTCTCACTTTCAAATCCTTATCGATTGTAAGAGCAACCATGAGTTTATGTGTCTGTTCAATCCAGTTTTCTACCACTAGCGGATCACGCTCACCATTAAAGGGAGGCAACTTGAATTTCACTAATTCCCTCTTAGCCACCATTTATCGACTTAAGGTAGCTCTAGGCAATGCCTGAACCTCCTCTTCTCTGACTTCCCTAGCCATCCATCTCATAGTATTTGCCTTGTCATGCATAAATTGCATTCCATCAGTTGGCTCTTGAGGAGATTCAGCGCCTATGTCTCACGCTCTTCATGGAGGAATTTTGCTATATGCACAACAAGAAAAATTTTAAGTCCAAAAAAGTTAAACTTCTTACACATATCCATCATGCTTACACACGCCATGTAAATTTAGTCCATAAAAGCATGTTATGAAAACGTAAGCATAAATCAAGTTTCGCATAAGCAATTTTTGACTCTGTCTAAATCCCTTATGTCTACATCCCTAACATCAACTGATCACTAGATCAAGTTTCACCTTTCGTCCATAGATTTTCAAACCTAATGCTTGATACCACGCTATCACGCCCCGAAATCCGGACTGCTAGGACTCCTCTGGACCGACCTCGAATCCTGAGTGTGAACCCGTTCACTTAACCCTGTGAACGACCTTGATCACACTCATGTGATACTATCACGCTTTGATACCATTCTGTAATGCCCCAATTTCCCGACTCCTAAAAGACCGGAGGTTAGCCGGTCAATTAAGCCCAATGGACCTTCATTACCCTCAATTACCACGAAAGCTTAACTCTATTATTGCACATAGATGTGCATAAATCCACTTTATCCAATCCCAATGGGCCTTACATTAAATCATATCACCTTAGTGGGGATTTTATTTATCCACACTCTCATGAATCACTCACTTTCAAGACTCTACATTTTGTGTGTTTGGAATCTAAAACTGAGTCCTAGACCATTGGATAGGGAATCCAAAAAATACTCAATTTAAAAAAAAACCACACTCAATTTTGATTTAAAACGAAAAAGTTATGCTTGATTAAAGTTTACGACAATTTTCGGGGCATGTTGTAAAAAGTGACTTCGATCCATCGAAGTGATGACTTTGATGCATCGAAACTTCGATGCATCGAATAAGTATCGACCAAAAATAACTCTCGAGACTTTTATATACCAAAATTCGGCAGGTTTATCGGTGCAACAAACTGGTCACTTTGATGCATCGAAGCTTTAGTGGATCGAACCTGGAAGTTCAACGCATTGAACTGCCCAAAAATTGTAACTATGCTAATGGTCATTTTTTTGACATTCTAAATCCTTTCTACCCACATAAACCATTCTTGCAACCTTCAAATCATACAAGAAAGGAATCTACATCATTCATAAGTTCGAAATCATGCTCATAATCATATCATACACCAATATGAGTCATTCCCCATCATAAGCATATTCTAATTCATATTGAAAATGTCCATCACTACATTAGTCCATCTAATGAAACTAGATGCTTTCAACAAACATTACATAAACAAGTCAATGTCTTATCATATTTAACAAACTCATAGTCCAAGCATATACACAAGTTACATTTGTCAAAAATATAACTATAACTTAAAATGAAGTCTCATGCCACAGAACGACATGGATAGCCATAATATATACAATATCAAAAGTATAGCAAAAATGCTACTAAAGTCCTGCTTGGACACTTAAGTCCCATCTATCATCGGTGCCTTATCTATAAAAGAGTTTAGAATAAAGGGGTAAGCACCACTATGGCTCAATAGAGATACCCTAACCCACCTAAGTGTCGACTCGACACGATCTACATGAATTCATGTCACTACATTACACATATCGTTCAATATATGCCATGTTCGTTCACATCAATTCATATATAAGAATGCATTAAACATATATCATGCTTCACAATTTAAAAAGAAAGCAATAACATATCCTTGTCACTCTCTCAGACTCAACCCAATACCCTAGCATGATTCTTAACCAACCATGCGACTTGAGACACTTCCCACACAATCTCAACACTGCCACCAAGTAAGTCATATACTCCAAGGTCGTTGGGTGGCTTCGACATCCCCTTATTGAGTAAATAACATACTCTAAGGCGATTGGATAGTCCCAGAATAGATCATCAAGTAACTCACATACTCCAAAGTCGTTAGGTGGCTTTGGAATTCATCACTGAGTAAATCACATACTCTAAGGTGATTGGATAGTCCTGGATTACATCACCGAGTAACTCACATAATCCAAGGTGGTTAGATAGTTTTGGAATACATCACCGAGTAAATCACATACTCCAAGGTGAGTAGACTGTTTCAAGATCATCATCGAGTGTTTATTGCTCCAAGTGAACTGGTTAGGCTACCACTCTTCTCGTCTCCTCACAACGGCTGCACATATATAAATTTTGAACATATGATCAATCAAGCATATACAATTCATACTTCACAATGCATAGGCTAGTTATAAAGGAACATAGCATGCATTTCATATTCATCAATCTACACATATAATCATCTATATGTGAAAACCCTAGCATAAGTTACACATGCTCACAAAATTCACATAAACACATATTTGTCATGCTTCATCAATGCATACATTTTCTATATAAAGAAGATATGCATGTTTAACTCATACAACATCACATAACACAAATATGTTCATTTAACCCATTTTCATAAAAGTGTACCAAACCTTAGCATATAAGTGTACATGCCAAATTCTCTCACTCATTCACCCTTCTTATCATGCATAATACCATATACATTCGCATTGCACATAAGAGACTAGAGAGAGTAGAAAACACTCACATCCCACCCCTCTTACCATTCTAAAACTTGTAATACACAACCCTAGCTCTCACCATTTCTCCCGAAACCTTAGAATCGACAATTAAATGAGAAGGAGAACCCCTAGCTCAAAAATGAAGGCCTTCCAAGTACTTCTCAAAATTCTAGCAATGTCATCCTTGCTAAACTGCAAAGATGTTGGTTCAAACCGAAGCCCTATTTGTCCCTTACGTATCTCCCTTCTTCAATAATTCCCAAATCTGAGCCTCAAGCCTTCAAAAGCTAGAGAGAAGGTAAAGGGAGAAAGAAGAGAGAGAGAGAGAGAGAGAGATAGAGAGAAAGAGAGAGACATTAGCTATGTGAGGATGAGAGATATGAAATATCTCTACAGGATTTGACCTTCCAAGGTCCCTAGGCTGTGAAAAAACCAAAATACGCCTGGGCCACTTAACGCACCTTTCCGGACTCTATTTTTTATTTTAAAAACTCATACGGCCTCGAAATCACTTCCTTTACTCTATAAAAATTTCATCTAAGTCATTCCAAAAAATAAATATTTTTGAGAAATTTCTGGATTCTTGGGCCCACTTAAGTTGCATCCCGGGCCTCGGTTTGACCAAAAAGTCAAATTTCTCCAAATATTCTAAAAACCTACCAAAACCTTAATAACACTTTTCAAACATGTTCACCACACTCAAAACATGTCAAACAGCACTCAAAATATAATTATAGTATTAATGATGCAAAAAATTCAAAATCGGCCAAAATTGGTCATGGTCTCTACAATATATGCATATAATTTAAACAGTGTGTGTGTATATATATATATATATTATCGCATCCCTAGAAAAAAAGGGTCCCCAAGCGACTGGCTTATCACAATCCTAAAAAAATATGATGAGGGTGTGATCTTAGAGGTGTTAGGGCTTTATGTGTGTTTGTATGGAGTTGCCACCTAACATTGAGTTATGGTGTGTTAGGTCACCAACAATTTGGATGGATAAACATGAATTGGACAAGTGTGGGCCCTAAGTTTTTTGACTACCATGTGGTATTTGAGAAACCATATTAATGAATTCAGGGGTTTAGTTATATATGGGGAAGGTGTTAGGCAATCCATAACATCCGTGCGAACACGGTAACCTATTTTATATTTCATGTTACTTATGAGGATTAGGAAATGAGGTATGTACACAAAAATTTCGTGTTCGAAAATCTAGGAATGAAAATCAGTAACAAATGATCAATTTTATTAATTTCAAAAAAATGGGTACAATTCTCTATGGATCTTTACAAAAGAAAGATAAAATCCTCTGATTCAATCTCCTTGGTGATCCAGCTTCATGCTAAAGCTTGATCTTGAATTAGATTGAAACTTTGGTGAAGAACGACACGTAGATAATGTGCTTGTTGTTCTTCTCCTTCAGGGTTTAGATACTTTGGAGCTTTGGATCTTGAGTGAAGAATCTTGCAGAGTTTAAGATTTCTCTGAGAGTCTTCTTGTTGGTGATCCAGATTCAAGGGCTACTAGAGCTTGATCTTAAATCGGGTTGTTGAGAGTCTTTTTTAAGTGTTTGTTGTCGAAGAAAGCTAGTAAAAATTTATAATCGAAGGCTGAAGAAGCTTGATCTCAAACATTTTGTTGATGATTCTTTGAATTTGTTGAATCGTGGAGGAAGAACGACACGACTTTGAATGTGCTTGTTATTTTTTTCTTCAAATCTTTGAAGGTTGGATGAACGTATGTTTTCAGAGCTTCAAGTGTTGAAGGTAGAGTTTGACAAAGCTTCAGTATTCTGTCAGACTCTCCTCCTCCTTCTTTTCACCCTCTACCTCTATTTATAGACTTCTTGGAGGGATAGATTTGTAAGTTTCTTTTCTTCTGATAATTATCCTATAATTTGTGGTGGGTCTGGGCTTCAAATTATCTAACTCATTGGGCCATTTTCCAAAGTGGGTTAAACTGAGGATAAGCCCAAATTATATTTTGGGTCCACCATGTAATTTTTTAATGTCTACAAATTGCCCACACTTCAAGTCTCACGCTATATCTAGTTTCTCACATATCTAAAGCGGGACTTGAAATATTTAATTTTTGGAAAGTTTATTTTTTCTTGCGAAAATCTAATTGCAAAGAAGATGTCTTCTTTGTCTAGTTAAATTGGAGTCTTAAAAACAATAGGACTTTTTTTCCTTGTCCAATCGGAACTGAACACTTGAGGATCCTATTCCAAATAAGATTTTTTTCCTTGTCCAACTGGAATTAAAGACTTGAGGATCCTATTGCAAATAGGATATTTTTTCCTTGTCCAAGTGGAATTAAAGACTTGAGGATCCAATTGCAAATATGATTTTTTTTCCTTGTCCAAGTGGAATTGAAGACTTGAGGATCGTATTGCAAATAGAATTTTTTTTCTTGTCCAAGTGGAATTGGAGACTTGAGGATCCTACTGCAAATAGGATTTTTCCCTTGTCCAATCAGAAATAGAATTTGGTTTTCCATGTTCAAACTGAATTGGAGTCTTGAAAATCTAATAACAAATAGAATTAATCCACCATTATATATATGTAATCTACGTTTTAGACTCTTCATATCGGAGAATAATTGAGAGAAATCCCATGAACTCTAGCAAAGCTCTTATTTCTTTCTTTCTGTCACATCTCTTCTTTCCTCCTTTCTTTCCGCAACTACTTCCCTTCTTCTTTTTCTTTTCTTTCTTTCTCTTCTTTACTCTTTTTTCTTTCTTTCTCTCTCTCCTACTGCTGCAGTTTTTTTTTCTTTCTTTCCCCTTTTTTTCTTCTTCTCTCTCTTTCTCTCTCTCTTTTCTTCTTCTTCTTCTTCAATTTTTGTTTGCACGTTTTTTTCTTCTACCTTCTCTCTCTCTCTCTTTTTTTCTTCTTTCTTTCTTTCCACGTGCTGACTTCTTCTTCTTTTTTTCACGCTCACTATACTAACTTTTTTCTTTTTTTTACTGACTTTTTTTTTCCTAATGTGGCAGGAAGTGATGTGGCGGCTGACTAGGCATTGCTGATTGGACGATGACATGGTAGGTGACTGGATGTGTAAAAATAATATAAAGATTTGTATGGTTGCAAGTTTTGAAGTTGAGATCATCTATTCTGCACCACTGCATGTATTGTAAACTCTTCAAACAAAGTATACATGTGGATGAACTTTGAAAGGAATTTTTTTTTTAAGTAGCAACTTTGTCTTCTATGATTGCTATTAACCAAAATTCTTTCCAGATTAGCTTCTACTTGTGGGCTCTGCTCGAGTTTGTGTTGCCTCTGGAACGATGTACAGATCTATTGAACTAATTGTGGGTTAAATCGCTTCTCTCTGAATATGGAGTTCAGAATGCCATTCATTAGTCCCTTTGGGGTCCCTTAGTGCCCTTCGGGGTCCCTTAATGTGCTTCGGGGTCACTTTTATTGTCCCTTTGGGGTCACTTTATTGTTCCTTTGGGGTCCCTTAGTGCCCTTTAGGGTCACTTTTATTGTCCCTTCTGGGTCACTTTATCGTCCATTCGAGGTCACTTTATTGTCCATTCGGGGCCTCTTAGTGCCGTTTGGGGTCACTTTATTTTTGTTAAATTTCTCTCACCCCCTTTTTTTTTTTGTCAAGTAAACAACCTTTGACTTCTACCAATCATGGTTTTCTTCAAAAGCTTCAAGGCGAACACCATAACCATTTTAGAATGAGAGAATAATGTCATAGAGAAAAGAACTATACTAAATGTAAGAACCCCACCGGTTGGTCGTTTTGCCCCATGGGCCAAATTAACACCGAGTGACGGGTGCTTTTAATATCTTCACGGCAAGCCAATTTACCATAGTGCGACAAACAACGTTTAACATATTTTGGCAGTGAGCTAATTCGTTACCACGGTGTGACAGACTTCATCAACATCTCAGCGGCAAGCCAAGTCACCACGGTGCGGCAAACATCGTCAATATCTTTGTGGTAGGCCAAGTCACCACGGTGCGGTAAACATTGTCAATGTTTCGGTGGCAAGTCAAGTCACCACGATGCGGCAAACATCGTCAATATCTTAGCAGCTGGCCAAGTCACCATGGTGCGGTAGACATTGTCAATACCTTAGTGGTAGGCCAAGTCACCATGGTGCGGCAGACATCGTCAATATCTTAGCGGCAAGCCAAGTCACCACAGTGTGGTAAACATCATCAATATATCAGCGGCAGGCCAAGTCATCATGGTGTAGTAGACATCATCAATATCTCGGTGGTAGGCCAAGTCACTATGGTGTGGCTGGTATCGTCAATACCTAGGCGGCATACCAAGTCACCACAGTGCAACATACATTGTTAATATCTTAGCTATAGGCCAAGTCACCACTGTGCGGCAGACATCGTCAACATCTCGGTGGCAGGCTAAGTCACCATGATGCGACAAACATAGTCAATATCTCGGCAGCAGGCCACGTCACCACAGTGTGGCAACCATCGTCAACATCTTAGCAGCAAACCAAGCCACTATGGTGCAGCAGACATCGTCAATATCTTGGCAGCAGACCAAGTCACCACAGTGTGGCAGACATCATTAATGTCTCGGTGGTAGGCCAAATTACCATAATGCGGCAGACATAGTCAATAGCTCTGTCACGCCCCGGAATTCAGACCACTGGGACTCCCCTAGACCGACCCGAATCCCGAGTGTGAACCCATCCATTAAGCCCTAATGGACCATTTTAATCTTTCATCACCACAAAAACCTAGTCACCCACTTGTATTTACCTATGCACAAGTCAACATCACCTAGCCTCAATGGCCTCAACCATACAACCATTCAATTGGTTCTATCCCACAAAAATGAATACATAACTCCTTGTGAGTTTATAATAAATTTCTGAAAATATAACCATTGGAAAGAGGGTTTAAAAATATACAATTTCAAAAAAAGAATCATCAAAATCCAAGTTGAAACGAAGGAGATATGCCTCTTTGAAGTTGGATAAAAACACTGTTTGAATAGTGCATGCTGTGAAAAGGGGGATCGATCGCCCAAGGTCGATCATGGCTGTTTTTGGCCTTTTACAGGGGTGATCGATCTCCGTAAAAGAGGGGGATCGATCGCCGTAAATCCTAGGCAAAATTTTGCCACACAATTTTAGCTACAACTTCACCCTAACTTCAAATTTGAATATCTCACAATCCATAAATCCGTTTGACTTAAAATTTGGTATGAATCATCCTCATCATGTCTAGTTCCAACCCAATTAGAATCATACAAAAATACCAACCAAAACTCGGGTTATGCTCAAATCAACAGGTATAGGTCAGAATTTAAACCCTTGCACTAAAACATGCATATCTCCCTCAATTTAAATCAAAAAAATGTCCATAACCTATCAAATTGATGGTAATGCAATTCTCCTTCTATACATTTCAAGTATATGAAAACTCGTCATCCAACCACAATCATAGCATATATATATATCAAGACCAAATCATAAAAAGAACATCATTCAAATAGAAACCTGCTTAAAATATATATATTGGTCCAAAAATCATCATTCAGGGTATAAGTACTTATATACAACTTTTTCCAACATGGAATCTTATGACATATAATCAAAATCACCTAGTCCACATCTCGGATGTGCAGTCATAACAAAAATGACCAAAAGAAATCTTCTAGCTCTACATCCAACTCATGGTTGTGCATCCTCAACTACTTCTTTGCCTTGTCTTGAAAGTGTTAGTGTAGGGGGATGGGCAAATTTCAGTGGCTCAAGATTAACATGTTGTGCAATCCATTCAAGTCCACATTTCATATTCAATGCATAAATACCAAAACATATTTCAATGACTACGTGTCATGCTTCCTAGCATTTCTAGTCAAAGCTCCTATTTTTCATTTAAATCGTGGCATATGCATCACATATAACTTGACAACCACATAACTACAAGTCGAGCATTATTGCACAATTCATCACATCTATAACATATGCCATAACTACATTTATAACCAATTCTATACAATTCACATAGGTCACATTATTTCACATAACTCAATCCAAAGTCACATTGCTCTCGGAATTGAACTCACACTCACACACACATCCTCAAGATATGTACCAAAGTCCCATATCTCAATTTCTTGGTTGTTACGGGCTACTAACCCATCTGGTTACCATCCAACTTTTGCAAGGTTGAGGTCTTTCAACCCCAAGGGGATGTTTTTCCCCTCTCTTTCCCATGATTCATTTTCGAGAATTCACCACAAACATACAAGATGTATCACGTCTTGCACATACATTCACACATTTCAATGCATTGCACCCAATACATGCCTATGTTCATTCTAGCATGTCATACAACAATCATATGAACATAGACATAAGCTTAACTCCCAAATTAAGTTTTCATCATTTTTCTCCAAAAATCCCATAGATGTATCACATACCACATTTTTGCATATATGAGCATTTCATGTAATATAAGGCATATACCAACCATTTCTAATCAAAAGAAACATATATATATCCATATAGAACAAGAATATCAACTTAGAAAATTTATACCTCATATATCATATGAAAAACATTTATTTTATGCTAGTGAATGAAATTAAACTTGAAATTAGATGACACAACACCCACCCCCTACCTCAATAGCTATAGTTTCAAGCTATCCCAAACTTTCACAAATCTCAAAGTTGTCTACTTTCGGTTCAAAGTAAAGCCCTTACCACGTAGAACACACTTCTCTTCTTCGACACCGCCCGAATCCAAGCCGAAGACCCTCAAAATCTAGAGAGAAGAAATAGATCACAAAATCTTCCACTGGACCAAAATGCTCCAAATCAACTTTTCAATCCATAGAGATCGTAGAGAATGTCGAGG
Source organism: Cornus controversa (assembly GCA_026545225.1). Classification (NCBI taxonomy): domain Eukaryota; kingdom Viridiplantae; phylum Streptophyta; class Magnoliopsida; order Cornales; family Cornaceae; genus Cornus; species Cornus controversa. The sequence continues at coordinate 45,838,812 of CM048845.1, forward strand.
TGAACAACATTGATGTTTAAAACTTCTTCCAAATCTAAGCCTAAGCTAGTGATATTCTAGAGAGAAGGGAGAGCTTGCAAGAGGGAGATGTAAAGAGAGAAAGGAGAAGACAAATGAAAAATCTGATTTCTCCACTTAATGCCTATACATATAATATATCTATCTTCTCTTGCAAGACTAGTCAACTTTTACAACTAAGACTCCTAACCCTCTTAATAATGCTCCGTGTTACAAGATATTTTCTCGTAATTACATACTAACATAAACTTCTCTCTTCTTTTCACTTGAGTCCTTAAAAATAATATCACAATGATCCGACCTCTACTTAGAGAGCCCGAACACACCTTTCGGGTCACCCGACCCATCCCGGGTCCTACGCTCGTACCAAAACTCGTGAAAAATATTATAACCCAAAATTACACATGCTTAAGAGAATTTTCATACTAAATCATATTTAACACAAAAATAAATTAAAATAATTACTTGGGACTCTACAATCTCGGCAACAGGCCACGTTACCAAAGTGCGGCAGATATTGTCAACATCTTGGCGACAGACCAAGCCACCACAGTGTGGCAGACATCGTCAACACCTTAGAGCGAAACCAAGTCACTGATTCGTGTGTGAGTGTGACTCAAAAAGTATATCAATTAAAAATTACCACATTTCGCAATAGAACGAATTCCTTGCAGAATAGGGCTATCGAAAGGGGTGTCGAACCTCAAGGACTATGGTCTGACTGAGTTGGATATAAGGAATTAATTTTAATTAAATTTAAGAGAAAAGAATTCTAATTTTTATAACCAAATTAGCTAATGAAGCAATTGAACAAAAGCAAGAAAAACTAAAGAGTGTAGAGAATATAAGATAAGCCTAGGGTAATTGATTTCACCACTAACTTCACAATCAATGGCCAATTGAACTAACTATGGGAAATCATATCATGCATAAGTGGTGTCGGTGGCTACAAGCTCACCTCCATCCGTCAAGAAGATAACATATGATTAAGGCTAAGTCATGGACTATCTTCGATTGGCATGGGCCATCTGCCTAACTACTCTACTCTAGGGTGTAGTATGGTTCATCTTCTCTAAGCATAATCCATCAAAGCTTTTAATGATATATTAAGTGAAAACCATTGTGTAATAATCACTCTCATGATCACAGAAAATAAGAGGGACGAGTTCAATAACAACAATCAAGTATCTAAGACAAGATAAGAAATCATTGAAACTGAATTTATAAGACTTTTATTGTTCAATTCTATAATAAGAATCCTCTAAATTACACAATCTATGAATGAATACAAAAGTCCCCAATAATTAGAACAATCAAACCAGTGATGTTTAGTTAGGGCTTCATCAAAACCCTAGTGGTTGAACTGGCCGCTCATGATACGCCTTGTTCTCCAATGATTCTCCATTCCAAAAGCTCTTCAAAGCTGATGTCAAGCCTCCCTAATACAGCCCTAATTTGTCACTTTAAATAGCCAAGAGAATACATCAAAGTCCTAATCCAATTAGGAATTAATTAGGTTTTCCCGCAGCACTAATCAGGTGGGTTTTTTCTGCTGACTTCGACCCAACTTTTGACCCACTAGAAGTCCAATTTACGGAATTTTCGTGAAATATAAAAGTGTGCAGAATCAAATTTCGTTCAACCTCGCAGAAGAATTATGTTGATTTGAGGCTCAGAAATAAGAATTCTGGTCCATTTTCCAAAACAGGATTAAGACTATATTATGCGCAGATTTGGGCTTCAGGCCCAAAACCTTCTTAAGCAGTTGTAATTCTCTTGGACCTCTTTCTTGGGCTGATTTGAGTTAAATTATGGAGTTGAATGGATCCCTTTGATGTAGGCTTCATCTAACCATCTTGGATGTCATCTTTAAAAGCCCAAAATCACGGTTTTAACTGAAATAATCATTAAGGCCCTGAAAATACAGAAAATACTAAAACGAAGTAAAATCACAAAATAATCTATCACTAAGAGAATAAAATATATAAATTAAGAGGCTAGAATGCGCAACATTCGATGCCAATCAGTCACCACAATGCGATAGACATCATCAATATCTTGGCGACAGGCCAAAACATCTTTTTTTTTTTTTGGGTCGACTGAACTTAGAACGAAGCTATAAGCTGCCTACGTACCCTCAAAGAGGAATCAAGTTATTTACGTAGTTCAATATATATATATATATATATATATATATATATATTTGTAAAGACAGTTTATACTCGAATCAAGGAGTGATTATGTGTTTTTTTTCCATATAGATAGTTTATACTCGTATCAAGGAGATTTTTTTTGGTAAACAGTTTATACTCATGTCAAGGAGTGTCATCGATAGTTTAGGCTCGTATCGGGGAGCAGCTTAGCTTTAATTATTTTTCAACTTTGTAAGTCAGAAGATAGTCTAAGCTTGTGTTGAAAGTTGTGAACAAGCTCAGCGTCAATTTGAAGATTTCCTTTTTGCTTTGGTTCTTCATTGTATTCTTCTTGTAATTGAGAAGAAACATCTCCTTCAAACTCATCTCCCTACCTAGAAGGAAGAGGTATTTCATTCGCTATGGTCCATGTAGAAGAATTGAACCTCACCAAGTATGTTTTCATTCCGCTGCGAGATTCGATCCAAACAACATCTTCGGGCTTTGGTCCCCACACTTTTCCTTCCTCTAGTCTTTTGATTTTTCGAGCCTCTCGTTCCATCTGGGATTATATATGATTTTGTTCTTGTTCCTCGTTTTCTTGTTTATGACCTTCGTTTTACAGGTTGTTAGAGACAGTTCGAGAAAGTGACTCTTGAGACATCACTCATGTGTTTTTGGGCAATAATTCTTAAGAGATCCTTGTAAGACTATTCCTATCTTGAAATTTCTTTTTTGGCCTCCAAGTAAGCATGGTATTCCCAACTTTTCTACTTGAAGTCATTTGAGGATAACTTGAAACATTACCTTTATAATGCTTCTTTGATGAAAGTCCTTGCGATTTGTCACTTCGGTTATGCCTTTTTTCTTGTTCCTTTATTGAGACTTCTTTCATATTTTGAGGTTTGAGAAAATGTGTAGGCCTGTTTAAAAGACAGGCGTGAATCTTGCTCCTATGCCAAGGATATTTTATATGAGAGAGCTGAGAATGAGCTTTGTATGGAAGGTTTGCCCCTGTCTGCCCAGTTTTCTATCAAGGTTTTTTTTACTTAATGCTTTATTTAATTGAGAACCATTAGATGAAGTCACTGAAAGAACATGATGTGTTTCTTGATACAAGTCTTTAGAGATGATGCTTGTAACATAATATGTATTTATTTCATCGTCTGAGTTAGGAAGTATATCGTCTTCCTCTTCAGACTCAACCCCTTCATCTTTAAGACAGTTGTCAGACATATTGGGAAAGCCAGAAGCCTTTGCACCATAACTTGTTATGCTGAACTCCATATTATGGGCACGAGTAACCAATTCTTCAAATATACAAGGCTTGATTCCTTGTAGAATGTAAATAAGCTCCTAGTGCATGCCTTGCATACACCTTTCGACTGCTGAGACTTTAGAAAGCTAATTTTTTCAAGACTTAGAGCTCACCAGCGGTTGATATAGTCAACCACAAGCTCGTCCATCATTTATTTAGTATTAGTGAGTTCTAGCATGCTTACTATTCTGCGAGTACTGTAGAAACGGTTGAGAAACTCTCGCTCCATCTACTCCCAACAGTCAATACTCTCAGCTTTGAGGTCCGTGTACCAATCAAATACATTCCCTTTGAGGGAATGAACAAATTACTAGACTAAGAGGTCCCCTTCGGTGCCAGGGTTATTGTAGGTCTCCACAAAGTGTGCAACATGTTGTTTGGGATTGCCTCTTCCATCAAATTGTTGGAACTTTGGTGGTTGATATCCCACTGGCGTTTTTAAGTTGTCAATTCTTTCGGTGTAGGGTTTTGATTACATGAGAGTGCTTTGAGGGGCGCCGCTATACTGTGCTTGGATTGTGTTCATTATTATATCTTACAATTGTTGGACAGGTAGTAAAGCGATTGGCGAAGTAGGGTTAGAATAAAAAGATGGCATGCATGTAACTCATAGGACAACACATATACACATTTGCACATAATTACACATGTACACTACATTAAGCACATAAGTATATATGCTCTCATTCTCCCATATTTTCATGCATTTGTCCCTCACATCATGCATACTAGAAGATGCATATCTATTGCATACAAGAGACTCAAGAGAAGAAGAAGAACACCTTATCCCACCCCTCTTACATCTCTAAATCATGCAATACACACTCTTAGCTTTCATCGCTTCACCTGAAACCCTAGAATCGACAAGTAAATGAGAAGGAGGACCCCTTCCTCGAAATTGAAAGCTTCCCAAGCACTCTCTAAGATTTTGGCCTAGTCCTACTTTGCCAAAATGGGATTTTGCTCAGTTCAAACTGAAGCCCTAGTCGTCCCCTACGTATCTCCCTTATTCGGCAAATCCCGTATCCAAGCCTCAAGTCTTCAAAAGCTAGAGAGAAAGTAGAGGGAGAAAGAAGAGAGAGAGAGTAGATGGGATGAGAAGGAGAGATCTGAAATATCTCTACAAAAATGAACTTTTTAAGGTCCTTAGGCACGAAAAGACCAAAATGCCCCTCGGGCCACTTAACGTACATTCTCAAACTCCGTTTTCAATTTTGAAGACTACTACGGCCTCGAAATTTCTTCCTCTACCCTCTAAACATTTCATCTAAGTCATTGTCAAAAATAAATATTTTTGAAATTTTTTTGAATTCTCGAGCCCACTTATAGACTACATCCTGGGCCCCGGTTTAACCCAAAAGTCAAACTTCTCTAATTCTTCCAAAAACTTACCAAAATGCTTAAAACATTTCTCAAACATGTTCCCCACACTCAAAACATGTTAAACACCACTCAAAATGTATTTATGACAATTATTATGCGATCAAAATTGGTCACGGTCTTTATACTACAACTATGCAATTGGTCATATTTGGAGTTCTAAGCCCTTTCTACCAACATAATCTATTCTTACAACCTCCAAATCATACAATAAAGGAATCTTCATCATTCACAAGTTCTAAATCCTACTCATAGTCAAATCATACGCCAATATGAGTCATTCTCCATCATAAACTATTCCAAATCATATTGAGAACGTCTATCATTACATTAGTCCATCAAATGAAACCAAATGATCCCAACAAGCATTACATAAACAAATCCATATTCCTTTCATAGATGATATAATTATAGTCCAAGCATACAACCAAGTTACATTTATCCAAAACATAACTACAACTCAAAATTAAGTCTTATGCCAAAAATCAGCATTGATAGCCACCATACATACAATATCCAAAATATATCAAAATGCTACGAGAGCTCCACTTGGACACTCAAGCCCTATCCATCATCAGTGCCTTATCTATAAAAGAATTTTGGAGAAAGGGGTGAGCACCACTGCGGCTCAGTAGAGATACCCCAACCCACCTAAGTGTTGACTTGACACGACCTACATAAATGCATGTCACTACATTACACATATCATCAAACATATATCATGTTCATTCAAAAATAACGCATATATAAGAATGCATTAAACAAATGTCCTGCTTTATAATTTAAAATGAAAGCAATATCACACTCTTGTCACCCCCTTGGACTCAACCCGATACCCTAACATGATTCTTGACCAACCATGTGACCTGAGACATTTCCCACACAATTTTAGAATTCGTCATCGAGAACTCCATCCTTTAAGGTGACTAGACCATTTTAAGATTTTCACCGAGAACTCCATTCTCCAAGGTGATTAGACCGTTCATGACCATCACCGAACATTTGTTGCTTTAAGTGAACAAGTTATTCTACCACTTTTCCCGTTCTCCTCACAACAGCCCTATACATGCATTTTGAGCATAAAAACGATCAAGCATGTAAAATTCATGCTTCATAATGTATAAGCTAGTTATGAAGCTACATAGCATACATCTCACCTCCACAAATCTACACGTATGATTGTCTGTGCATGTAACACCTAACATACAATTCATATATACTCACAAAATTCACTTAAGCACATTTTAGTCATGTTTCACCAATGCACACACTTTCTATAAGAATCTAGCATGCATTAACTCACAAATCATCACATAATGCAATTATGTTCATATAACACATTTTCACATAAGTGCACTAAAACCTAGCATATAAGTGTACTTGCTAATTTCACTCACTCATTCATCCCTCATATCATGTATACTACCATATATATACCCACTGCACATAAGAGGCTAAAGAGAAGTAGAAAGAAACCACATCCCACCCCCCTTACCACTGTAAAACATGCAATACACATCCCTAATTCTCATAATTTTTCTCGAAACCCTATAATCGACAATTAAATGATAAGAGAAACCCCTACCTTGAATTTGGAACCTATCCAAGCAATCTCCAAAATTTCCAGCGAGGTTTACCTTGGCAAAAGTTGAGTTTGTTCAGTTCAAACCAAAGCCCTTTCCGTCCCCTACTCACTTTCCTTCTTCGACAAAACCCGAAGCCAAGCCTTAAGCCTTCAAATTGTAGAGAGAAGGTAGAGGGGGGAAAGAAGAGAGAGAGAGTAGCTGGGCGTGAGATGTGACAAATGAACTATCTCAGTTAAGTTGCCCTTTTAAAGCCCTAAAGTTATGAAAAGACTAAAATGCCCCTCGGGCCACTTAACGTACCTTCCCAGACTCTATTTTTTATTTTGAAAACTCCTATGGTCTCGAAATAACTTTCTTAACTTATTAAACATTTTATCTAAACCAATCTCAAAAATAATTATTTTTCAAAAAAATTTCGGATTCCCGGGCCTACCTGGACCACGTCCCTAGTTCCGGTTTGACCAAAAAGTCCAACTTCTCTAATTTTTTTTAAAACTTACGAAAATTTCATAACATGTTTCCCACTCTCAGAATGTCCATTACATCATTCAAACCGTGTCTACAGCGAAAATGATGTAAAATTAAAAAATCAGCCAAAATTGGTCAACGTCTATACAATTTAGTTTACACAGGTTCTCACAAATTCAAATCAAACCCTTGATAAAGAAAACAGAAGGCAAGAAGGAAACAACTCATTCAAAATATAAAATCCATTTCTATTTGTGAGGTTCTATTCTGTTCTGCAATTTAAGAGACAATTCCATTTCCATATAGTGCATTAGCTAGAGAAAGTAGGCATGGAAAAGAATGGTTGCCTAAGTTAACTGATAGGTTGGTCATGGAAAATTGTGGACCCTTATGATAATACTTTTTACTTGATGTTTGTTACAGAATTACTTATGTATTGCATTTAAATCTAGAAAACCTCTCCATAGGACATATGTTCACTGATAGTGCCAAATGTTCCATGCCTGTCCATGGTTGAATCCTGAAGACTTTATTTGCTGCCAAGAAGGTTCACCTATAATTAAAATTTAGCCATATAAACCAACCAATAATGGAAATATGTTTATATGCATTATGTTTAATGTGTTCTTGATATGCCTAAAAAGGCTAAAATATGTTTATATGCATTATTATATATATTATATAATTACTTAAATATATTTATACATAGAACTATGTTTGTGTTGTGCCTAGTGTATGTCAAATGAAAGGAGGATCGTGCTAGGTAGCTCACTACGAGCTTAAAACATTTGTTAGCCCCTATCAACATTTTTTTTCCTGATAAATCGACCCCTATCAGCATCATCTTGAGTTGAGACTATAAGAGAGGACACTGTAGCCTTGAATTTGTCTAACATAATATGATATGTTGATACTATTGTTCTTTGAAATGTTTAGCTGAGGCTTTTCTATTTTTTCTTGTGGTCATCATTGGCTTATGTGGGTGATTTTCTAGTTTTGTATAATAAGGATCTGGAGTTTGTTGGTTTCATGTTGTAGGCCTATGGATCAAATTATGATTTTTCTATTAGTTTGTTCTTTGTTTCAGGATTGATTTGATCTTGTGGTTTTGATGTAGCTTCCTTGCGTTCTATATGCGTTGTTCTTAATTATGTTTGTTGTTTCTTCGACTTGGTTACACTCAAAATAATGTTAAGACTTAAGAGAGCTTGCTGCTTCTATTTTTTTTATCACGCCCAGACTCCTGACTCCCGAGAATTGAGTGTGATTAGGTTTACTAAGCAACACTTCGAATCACAATCTCTCTTGGTATCATATTTTGATACCATGACTTCACCTCAATACTCTCTCGGAGGTACTATGCTCTGATACCATGTTGTCACGCTCCATTTCTCGACTCTAGGAAAACCAAGGGTGAATCCCTCCATTAAGCCCTAATGATCCACCTTGACCTTTCATTACCACGGAAGCTTAGTCACCCACTTGTATTTACCTATGCACAAGTCAACATCACCTAACCTCAATGGCCTCAACCATACAACCCTTCAAATTGGTTCCCACAAAATGCAGGTACATAACTCCTTATAAATTTCTAATCTATATCTAAAATTGAAACCATTAGAAAGAGGGCTTAAAATCACTCAATTTCAAAAAATAATCATCTAAATCCGATTTGAAACGAAAAGATATGCCCGTTTGAAGTTGGGAAGAATTTTGTCAATGCCTGCTGTAAAAGGGCTCGAGCTCTTTAAAAAGGGATCGAACGCTTTCACTCCTGTGGCTAAAACCTCTGGATCTTTTACAAGGGAGATCAAGCACCATAAAAAATGATCGAGCGCTGTTAATACAGAAGCTAAAATTCTGCAACCTGTACTTGGCCAATATTCAACCTGACTTCAAATTCAAATATCTCACAAATCGGAAGTCCGTTTCACTTGAAATTTGGCATGGATCATCCTCAATATGTCTAGTTTCTGACTCAATTTGAATCACCTAATAATTCAACTCATAACCCGAATTACACACACGTCAATGGGCATGGGCTAAATTATGAAGTCTTGCACTAAAACATGCATATCTTACTCAATTTAAATCAAAACAAGGTCCATGCCCTATCAAATTGAAGCTAATACAATTCTCCTTCTATACATATAAATTTCATTCACACCTTGACTCTAAAATGGACACTTTTGGGCACGTGTCCTCCCCCTCCCCCCCCCCCCAAATGGCTACTTAATGCCTTCAATTGCCATCAAATACATTCATATAACACACATTACACAATTGAAATATAACTCCATAAATCCTTACATCCTATACATGCATTTCATTATATTCATAACTCATTTTCTTGGACAAAATATCCATACATATAACTATAGCATGATAAGAGGTCATAGCCTTTCAATCTTTACATCCCAAAACATAAAGTTGGTCCAATTATACTTTCCAATCCACATGACTTCCAAGTTTATAATAATTACAAGAATTTCATTCATAATGTCCAAAAATGCTAAAAATTCTACTATGATTACAACTGCGCAAATTACCATGCCACATGCCGGCATTGATAGCCAAATCCATGATATCCAAAATGTAAAGCAAAAATGCTACAAAACTCCTCTTGATCAATCAAGTCCCGTCTATCATGGGTGCCTTATTTGTAAAAAGTTTGGGGGAAAAAGGGGTCAGCACCACAGCAGCTCAGTAGAGATACTCCAACCCTTCTAAGTATCGACTTAACACCGACCTACATGGATGCATGTTATTACGCTACATGGCACATTCAACATTTTTAATGTTTAGTAATAAGCAATGCATATTAAGAGAATGCATTAAATACATATCATGTTTCACAGCTGGTAATGCAAGCAACAACCATATTTTTATATCTCTCTTGACTTTGCTCTCATATCCTAACATGATTTGGGCCCATCCAATGGATCAGGTAACCTAAGACACTTCCTATTCATCCGTATGATGTGGACATCTATTTTGACAATGTCATACTCAAATGGCAATATTTTGGTTTGCCACAAGGTGAGTGGGCATCTATTCCGACGTCTCACCTAAAGTGGATATGGTGCCACTTATGTAACATGGATGGGCACCCTTTTCTGACATCCCATGAAAGTTAACATGGGTGGACAACATTTTCAAAATTCCATGCAAGGTCTATTTTCCCCGTTTACTAACAATTCCCCCCTTATATGTAATTTGAACATATAAATTCAAGCATATCATTTCATGCTTATTATAATGCCTTGACTAGTTTTAGAGATACTTAGCATGCATTACACTTCTCATAACCACACGTATACACATATACATGTCTAGCCTAGTATACTAGTCACATATGCTCCAAAATCATTAAATAGCACATTATTGTCATGCTATACCCAATGCATACATTTGATAATTTTAAAGCTAGCATACATTTCATACCCACATTTCCATATATAAACACATATATGTAATACATGCACATTTTACACATATACACCATAGTTAGCACATAAAACACATGCTCACAATTTCTCCAATTTACACCCTTTGAACCTACATGCTATACCCATCCCAAGGTATACAAATTTTACAAAGATGAAACTTAAGAGAAGTAGAAAACACAACGTTCCACCTCTTTCACCATTCTAAAAACATATAAAACACAACCTACACCTCTCTTTTCCTCCCGAAACCCTAGAATCGACAAGTAGAAAAGAAGAGGAACCCCTACCTCAAAATCCGAGCTTAGAAGTGGAAGACCCAAATTTCACCAAGCTTTAAACTCCTCCAATCGTGACTTTCCACTGATGAAATTGAAGAAGAGAGCGAGGGGAACAAATTTTGTTCTTGGCTGCACCCTCAAATCCTACTTCTTGGCCCTCAAATTATAGAGAGAAGGAGAAAAAAAACTTATAGAGAGAGAAAATGAGAACCGGATGTAGAGAGAGAAAGAAATGTAAAATTTGATCTTTTTTCTCTCTTTACACACACACACACACATATATATATATCATATATTTCCCCTTTTTGCAACTAAACCCTCCATCTCTCCATAATTAGCTCCTTGCTATGGTACATTTGCGCTTATTCGTAAACTAACCTTTCCTCTATTTTCAAAACTTCACTTATACCCTTAAACTTACATCCATACCCCCCACGCCACTCTCTAGAGTCCGTAGTCATTTCCCGGGTTACTCGAACCTATTCCGGTCCCACACTCATAATTGAAGAACATAAAAAGGATCATTTAAGTCTACTAAGCATGTCATTAAGCAACTAATCATGTTTAAAATTCACTTAACCGTTAGTCATAATTAAAAATAATAATAATCGGGTCGTTACATTTTTGGTTTCATTGATTAAGTATTCTTTTTTTATTTCTTTATGTTCTTATATAGAAAAAAAATTCAGACACCCGATTCCATTTCAAGAGTAGATGTATGGATTAAAGGGCATACAAGAAGGATGGAAATTTTATAAATGAAATAGTTAAGAAGGCAGTGGTAAAAAATGATTCATTTTTAGTTTTAGTAGTTGATCATTTATATATAGTTATTATACTAAGAAATGTGTTTTACATATGTTATTGTTTCAAGAACAAATGCAAGAATATAACCAAACCACTCAGAGTTCTGGAATTCATGATGATGCACTCACGCATGTATTAGGTCCTGAACATCGAGGAAGAGTGAGAGGGCTTGGATTTGGGGTAACTCTAATAAAAATGAATGCCCAGAATGACACTTCTCGATAATATGAGAGGACAATTGAAGACTTACAATAAAAATTGCAAATGCAAGAGCAACGACAAGAATAAGTTAACCAGCAAATGTAAGAGAAATTGCAAAATGTGTTACAACAAATGAGACTGCTTCAATCGACTTAGGTAAAAAATCTCTCTATAAATTTGTTGCAATCTCTCTCTCTCTCTCTCTCTCTCTCACACACACACACACACACACACACACACATACACACATTACAATGCTGATGTTACTTAAGAAAGCATTATTTATTATTTTCTTTTTTTTTCATTATTATGATAGGCAAAGAATACTCCACCTCAAGTCTTATCTACTGAAAATGTTTTTGGGTCCATTTGTAAGTTATTGCATTATAACGACACATGATTAGTTGTTGCTAAGGATGAAGTTGACTCAACAGATCCTAATTCTCTCATAAGTGAAGCTCCTCTTGGTTCTGATTGTTGGAATGTCTGGATCACTAATGTCAATGAAGAAAATGTGCCCTTGTATAGGGTTCAGTCTCCATACTATGTTTGAAAGATGTTATAGGACTTACTATTGCATGGCCTATCAAGTTCATCAAAAACTGCAAGTAATTAATTTTTCTAAAATCATGATTTTTTTCTTCATGCATGTCATTATTTAGTTGACCTTGTGTATATATAGGTACCATGTCTCTCATGTACAAAACTTGCTATTTTATACCCCAAAATAAGTTTTTAATTACTCTTTTATTTTATTTAAATGTTCTTTTCTTTGCATTTTATGTTTTATAGGGGTTGATTTCCAAATAAGAAGAAAAGCAGCAAAAAATGGCTAAAAATGATATATATAGTCAAAGATAAACATAAGAAGAATTGTAGAAGAGATGGTATTTTGTGCAATCTACTTTACAAGAGGTCTTAAGTTCAAAACTTTGCAAAATATTTTTTTCACGGCCATGTCTGCAGTCCAGAATTCAAATTAAAGATATGAAGATCAAATATTAGATATTTAAAATTTTGTATTTTAAATTTTTTGTTTTGAATTTTTTATTTTAAATTTTTCCTACCTAAACCATTCCCCTCTAACTCTATAAATAGGGGGGTCTTAGGGGATTGTGAAGGGAGTTAGAAAATTGTAGAGAAATTATAGAAAAAATAATGTAATTGTTTTCTTGAGTCAATGAAGAATAGTAGTTTCATTTCTATATGTTTTTTTTCTGTTGATATGCAAGCGTAAGCATCCTTCTCAAGGGAGTGATAAAGCCACCATGACTGAAATATAAGTAAGTTATTTTATTTTCTTGTCTAATTTTTCCTCCCAAAAGCATTCTTCTACTCTTCTATTTTGGATTTTTATTTTCTAAAATTAGAGAGAGGAATCTTCGTGTTTGCCAAATAATGGTAATTCGAAGAATGTCTACCTCTGTTTATTTAGCCAATGTGCATAAGATTAAGTAAAGTAACGTCTCTCTCATATATAATCAAGTCATTCTTTTTTATTCCATATTTTCCTTCATCTTTCCAAGTTCTAATTGGATTGGTGAAGTGTATTGATTATTGGAGGAAAAACTAGATAAGAATATTAGAAACTTTATTTATATAGATCCATAGTGGTGAATTCTCTTTCCTTTAGATTTGTTCCATCATTTGATCAAAGACATTTAGTATTAGTTTTTATTATTAAAAAAAATCAGAAGTTTATTTTTTAAATATTCATTTTTCATCTCAAAATATTTAGGTTTTGAATTTTAGACTTGTTACTGATTCTCACTTGAGAGTGGTTCGACCCTACTTATTACTATACGATTTTTAGTAGAGTTTTTGCAGTTTTTATTTTTGTACGAAGTGTAGAAAAGCAACAACATCCATTCAATAATCTACACCCGTCAAATGGTGCCATTTCTAAATCAAATTTGAGAATTCAGAGGACAAATATTCAACACTACAATTTTTTTGGGAGTCCACCCTAACTTTCTTTCCCTCCCTTCTATTATTATTTACTAGTTTTTTGTTTCTTTTATTATTATTTTCTTTCTTGAAAAAAAAAAGAAAGAAAAAAATATAATTTTTTATATATATTTTTTTCATGACAGGTTCTTATGATACACTTCTTCTATAGATGCCACCATTAGTTGCTCTTACGAGGGAAACAATAACTTTGTCATCTAGGTAAGTAGCTAATTCTTTTACATCATTTTTTCTTTTTTCATTAAGAAAACATAGTTTTTAGGTTGATAACATTTGCATGTGAACTCTAGGATAGAATAACTTAGAAATCTCCCCAGGGTCACACTTTCTTCAATTTTATTTTATTTATTTATTTTTTGTTGTTTTTTTTTGTTTAAAAAAAATGAAAGAAGAAAGACCACACACTCATTTTTATTTTTAGCATTTGCATAAGATACTTAAGGGCAAGCACTCCAACAAGATACGGTCGGGATTTCATCACCCATTTTCATGGCCCATAAATCACAAAATCCGAGCATTTGTCAAAGCCTGAGCCTTATTTAATTTAAAATCAAGTAGAAATTGGCCATAGGGTGTACATAAAGCTCGTAGGACACTCTTGGAAAGAGTGAACTCTTAGTAACTCCAATGAGCACCTTCCAACTTTACAATGTTAGCTTTAAAAATTCAATTAATTTTCTACAATATTAGCTTTAAAAATTCATCACCCTTGAATTTAAGCTCAAGATAAAAGGCCAAAATATTTTTTTTGTGTGGTTTGTGTGTTCAACCTGTGTCTAGCCCATCTTCTAGGATTTAATTAGTTAGGTTTTTTTTCCCTTAAAAAAAAAAAAGTTAGTTGTCTATTAGTTTATGCCCAAGTGGTTGCGAATTAATAATCGGTTAGTTCAGTCTTCTAGTGATTCATTAATCTTTGATTTAGAGAAGACTCCTCTCACTCTCTCACTCTCTTCAACCACCACTCATAATCCAATGGCTGTACCTCGGACCTTGAATGACTACTTTGCACCCATCACAGCCAACCCACCCAATTGCATTATTCTCCCCGAGAACAATGCGACCCAATTTGAGATTAGGCCTGCTGTGATCAATCTGTTACCCAAATTCCATGGATTTGAAAGTGAGCAACCTTATGCCATTTAGGAAAATTTTTAACAATTTACAACACTTTCAAAAATCAGAATTTGGATGTCGAGGGTTTCAAATTGCGTCTTTTTCCTCTATCCCTAGAAGATAAGGCTGCCTCATGGCTAAACTCCATTCTTTCAAATTCAATTGAATTATGGGATACACTTGTAAAGAAATTTATGAAAATTTTTTATCCTATGCAAAAGACTGAGTCAATGAGAGATGTCATAAGCACTTTTAGAGGAAAAAATGAAGAACAATTCCACAACACAGGAGCACTTTCATGATTTTCTTCTCAAATGCCCACACTATGGCTTTGATAAAGCACAGTTAGTTCAATTTTTCTATAAGGGGCTTTCACCTATGAACCGAGCCATGCTTGAGTCTATGCACTAAAAGAAGTTTAATAACCAAACCCCTGACCAAGCCTATCAATTTTTAGAAGAACTAGCTGAGAATGGCCAAAATTGGAACTGGAATACTTGTGATAATGAATTTTCTAGGAATGACCAATCCCATAGAAAATCTGGTATGTATGAGATCAAGCCTGAAAATGAACTAAAATTTGTGATGCAAAGTCTAGCCGATGGTATGAAAGACTTGAGTAAAAAGTTTGATGCTTTTACACTTATGTCCACAAGTATGCAATGCAATATGTGTTCTAGTTCATCTCATCTAACTGATGCGTGTTCAGTCTATTGTACATCTGAACCTTCAGATGCACAAGTGTGTGCTTTAATTCCTATAGGAGACTGACAGCTAATACCTTTATCCAGACTTACCATCTTGATACTCGAAATCATCCTAACTTTTTCATACAGACAAAATTTTCCTACACATAACTTAAGTGGTCAACTTAGTTCTCAAGGTAACTCCAATAGGCCACCACAACCTCAAGGACCTCTTGTTCCTCAAGGTCAATTCCAATTGACCAATCAGTTTAGTCACAATAGAGATCTAACACTTGATCCTATGAGCAATTGTATTGCTCCTGCCTCACAAAACCAACATATTTGCAACAATGATGACACTCTGAAAATGCTTGCCCTTAATTTAGATCAATCTAATACACAATCCAATCAGAGATTTTAAAAGTTAGAGAGTAACTTCGTAATGACCCAAAAAATTTTTTTTTTTTTTGAGTTATGACTAATGTTTAAGTGAATTTTAAGCATGATTAGTCGCTTAATGAGGCAAATATATATAATATATATGATATATATGTGTGTAAAGAGAGAAAAAATATCAGATTTCACTTCTCTCTCTCTCTACATCTAGCTCCAACTCTCTCTCTTTACAACTTTTCTCTTTCTCATTCTCTCTACAATTTGGGGGCCAAGAAGTGAGATTTGAGGGTAAAGTGATTCGTGTGTGAGTGTGACTCAAAAATATATCAATTAAAAATTTCCACACTTTGCAATAGAACGAATTCCTTGCAGAATAGGGCTATCGAAAGTGGTATCGTACCTCAGGGATTATGGTCTGATGAGTTAGAATACGGAATTAATTCTAATTAAATTTATAAGAAAAGAATTCTGATTTTTAAACTAAATTAATTAAAATGTAAAATAAAATAAAGCAAAGGTAAACAGATAGTGAAGATAATATGAGAGAAATCTAGGGTAATTGACTTCACCACTAACTCCACAATCAATGGTCAATTGAATCAACTATGGGGAATTACATCATGCATAAGTGGTGTCAGTGGCTACAAGCTCACCTTCATCCGTCAAGAAGATAACATATGATTAAGGCTAAGCCATGGACTATCTTCGATTGGCATGGGCCATCTGCCTAACTACTCTAATCTAGGGTGCAGTATGGTTCATCTTCTCTAGGCATAATCCATCAAAGCTCATAACAATATATTCAGTGATTACCATTGTGTAATAATCTTTCTCATGATCACAGAAAACAAGAGAGATTGAGTTCAATAACAACAACTAAATATCTAAGACAAGATAAGAAATCATTGAGATTGAATTTACAAGACTTTTATTGCTCAATTCTATAATAAGAATCCTCTGAATTACACAATCTATGCATGTATATAAAGGTCCCTAATAATTAAAATAATCAAACCATTGATGCTTTGTTAGGGCTACATCAAAACCCTAGTGGATGAACTAGCGCTCATAGTAGAAGAAGAAGCTTCTACTGTTGAGGAAGAAGACATCATCTTTCTGAATTACGCGTATGACTTCGTTCTCCAATGGCTCTGCAATATGTTTCTGTTCTCTTCTCAGCCCTCTCAGACTCTCCAAGCTCTGTTCTCTCTTTTCTAATCTCTCCTCAACTCAGCCTCTTATTCTTTACTTTATTCCCTAAGAGAATACACCAAAGTCCTAATCCAATTAGGAATAAATTAGGGTTTCCCGCAGCACTAATCAGGTGGGTTTTTCCTGCTGACTTCGGCCCAACTTTTGACCCACTAGAAGTCCGATTTACGGAATTTTTGGGAAATACAAAAGTGTGCAGAATCAAATTTCGTTCAACCTCACTTATCAATAATGTCGATTTGAGGCTCGAAAATTAGACTTTTGGTCCGTTTTCCAAAATGGGATTAAGACTGTATTATGCGCAGATTTGGGCTTCAGGCCCGAAACCTTCTTAAGCAACTATAATTCTCTTGGACCTCTTTCTTGGACTGAATTGAGTTGAAATAAATGATTGAGTGAATCTCCTTGATGTAGGCTTCATCTCACCATCTTGGATGTCTTCTTTAAAAGCCCAAAAGCTTGGTTTTAACTGAAAAAATCATTAAGGCCCTGAAAATATAGAAAACACTAAAACAAAGTAAAATCACATAATAATCTATCACTAAGAGAATAAAATACATAAGTTAAGAGGCTAGAATGCGTAACATTCAACACCTATCACACCCCCAAACTTACATATTGCTAGTCCCTTAGCAATAGAATAAAACAAAACTAAAATAAAGGAAACTAACAAATACTAACTAAACTACCCAACTCCACTTTCGTGGGAGAACCGATTGCATTTAGCATATGCAACAAGCCTTCAAACCCCTAGGTTCCCCCTAGTGGACGAGTATAGTGTCGTGAGGGTTTCCAGAAATGTTACCCACAAACATTCAAAATTCTGTTTCAACATTAATTCAAGAAGAAGATTACAATATATAGTTACAAACTTGCATTCAAGAATAATTCCAAACTTTCAAATTCTATAATTCAAATCAATGGTGCCCATACATAATTCACATCAACATATCTCAAAATAATCAACTCTAGTTTCCTCGTGTAAAGTGAACTAGCAGTCATCTCATGTAGCATAACCAAGGTCTGAATATATTAAGGCACATACCCCTTCAACTCACTAGTTCCCCTTATTGAAATCATATTTCCAAACATGCATGTATGACTTTTCCATCATTTTTTTTCCAATTCTCTTTTTTTTCTCATTGCTTTATTGGTTGTGCAATGTCTTGATCTATTAAGCTTTCTGAAAGATCCATGTAGTAAGCTTTCAGTCAGTGACTCCCAAACCAGATGGCTTTAGGGCACTAGGCTTTGAGATACCCTGAAGACCTAATTACTCGAATTAATCAGGCTACAAATCAAGACAACCAATGCTCATCTTTTCTTACCCTTTCACTTTTGACGCGAACACTCCGTGCTTCTTGCGGCATAGAGGCCCGGTTACTCATGAAAAAGATCAAATTGATTTTCTTATTCATCACATTTTTTTTCTTTTCCTTTTCTTTTGAAGTCAAGTAAACACATCATCGGTACTCATTCTCAAGAGATACTAATTAATATCAAGCATATGTAACTCAATAACTCAAAACCACAGTCTATACCCCATAAGACTATGCTAGTGTGTCTGTGCATGTAAGAAAACTAAAATTAATCAGTCCAAAACATGTTATTGCAAACCATGATTAAAACCACATAATTTAAACCACAGTTTTCAAAAATTTAAAACATACTCAAAAATTGCAAGTTAAGTACCTACATAAGGTATTAATCCTTTGAATAATGTCAAAACATTCTATTTAAAAATAAAACAAAATAAAATAAAATAAACAAACTTAAGAAAATAAAATAAAATAAAATCTTAATACAAAAATAATTTCACACAAATTTCCCCCATATGCAATAAAGCACAAAAATAGGCATCGCCTCACCCCCAAATTTAAACTATACATTGTCATCAATGTACACCCAATTAAAGCACAGAGAAGAGTAAGAACGATGTTACCAGAAATTGGGAGTAGTGGAAAGAAAATAGAGTACATCACTAGTATGAAGGCAATGCAAGCACAACCCCCCCCCCCAAACTTGGATGTTACAACCTGTCAAAACAAACCACTATACCCCAAAGATCAAGTGAAAAAGTATGGGTGAAAATAAATATGAAAGAAAATCCTAAAAAAACATTTTTTGTTTCATTTTTTTTTTTTATAAAAAAAAAATCTAACTACAAAAGGAAAAATAAAATTAAAAAGAAAAATAAAATAAAATACAAAAAATGGTTACCTTCCTGTCAAAGATGAGGTGGTGATTGAGCATCCGAATCCAAGTTTGCTTGACGCATCAGTGCACGCATCATCTTCCTCATCTCTAGTTGCTCTTGGCGAGTGTCACGAAAGTGATCCGCCATCTCAGTTCTCATTGCACCAAACTGTGTGGATACCTCTGTCTGTAGGGTGCCAAATTGGACCATCAACCCAACAATCTACCCCTCTAAATACTGATAATCATGGCCACCAGCCTGTGCATGCACCTCCTCTTCCTCAGTCTCCATCTCCTCTGGATCTTCCACCGGTGGTGGTATATCTATATTCTCTCCTCCCTGGGCCAAATGAGATACCTCACCAGGCGCCGCTATGACTCTCAGATGCATATGTGATCGGCTCAAATTTCAGTCATGCGTGCCATAATGAAGATCACGTGGAAAGGCAAGCTCGTCCTCATGGACTGCATACCCTTGTGCCACAAGCAACTGGTGAATAATAGTAAGGAATGGAAACTCCCAGTCACTTGCACTGTCTGGTGCCTTGGCTACAACCTTAGAATAGAACTTCTCCATTTGGCCCCAGACAATCTGTGGGAATGACAGCCAATGCCCAAAATGTATGGCATATAAGGCTCTGAGGAACTCTTGACGTCTTTCGGTTTTATGTCCAATTGGACATACAATTAATTTGTAACCTTCAACCTCCTTTTTTCGGCAATTTTTCTACCCAAATTGAACAAGTGAATGCACCAAATTGATCCCCCAAAATTGGTCTTCAAAAGCGCTAAAAAAGAATTGAACAATTTCTTCAAAGAAAATCTTCACTTACTTTGATGTTGAACTTGAAAAAGTGAGAACTTCCTTTGAGAACTAGTGATTTTTGATCCAATTTGATGTTGAAGTTGATGATGATCAATGTTGAATTCTTGTTTAATAATCACCAAATGAAGAAAATAATCTTTCGGATGATGTAGGACTTGAATTGGAGTTCAAAGAGGCTTAGGATGCATAGAGTAGCTTTAGAATTGGAGAAGGAGTCTTTATATAGAAGATAGTCTCGGCCAGCCCACAAAACACCTTGGGCGATCGATCCCCCCAAGGATGGGCGATCGATCGCCCACCTGCTGGTGGGGATCCTTGAGAAAAATACATGGGGCGATTGATTCCCCCTTGGCTGGGGCGATCAATCCCCCCCTGGATGCCTGTTGGACCCTCCATCGCCCAAGGTCGACCGAGACTTCATATTTTTGAGTCTCCATCGACCAAGGTTGACCGAGAGCACTAATTTTCACCCGTCTTGAGTCCAAATACCTCAGTACACCTCTTGGCATCCTCTGGAAGCAACTTATACATCAAAAACTCAAAGAAAAACCATTAAAACGCAACTAGAATTGAAGAAAAACTTAAGAAAATTAAAACTAAAAATTAAAATCAAAGAAAACTAAAGGAAATAAAGTATAGAAATACATACAGAACCTACAATTTATCGTTCGTAGGAGACGATTTACTCTCCGAAGGGATTAAGTCGGATAGATGGGATCCGTCAAGTCAACGGACTCTACGTCTCTTTTTGGCACACATCCTTCCACACAATGCTTCAACCTTTGGCCATTAACTTTCATCAAACCAATTCCAAACAATTGCTCATCCGGAAATGAGTCTCGAATAGGTAATGCATCGATCACCGGCTCAAACTCGATTCGAGATAAATGATCCGCAACCACATTCTCCGTCCCCTTTTTGTCTTTTATCTCCAAATCAAATTCTTGTAGCAATAAAATCTACCGAATAAGACATGGTTTGGTTTCTTTCTTTGCCAATAAGTGTCTCAATGCTGCATGATCAGAGTAGACAACCACCTTGGACCCCAATAAATAAGAACGAAACTTGTCCAAGGCAAATACTACAGCCAGAAGCTCTTTCTCTGTGGTTGTATAATTGAGTTGGGCATCAGAGAGAGTCTTACTAGCGTAGTAGATGGCATATGGCCATTTCTCTACTCTTTGTCCCAACACGGCTCCCACTGCATAATCAGAGGCATCACACATAGTTTCAAAAGTTAGAGCCCATTTTGGCGATTGCATAATTGGTGTAGAGGATAACAGAGACCGAAGCTTTTCAAAAGCTTTCACACAATCTTCATCAAAGATAAAGGGAACATCTTTAGATAACAATTGGCACAATGGTCGAGCAACTTTACTAAAATCCTTGATAAATCTTCTATAGAACCCAGCATGGCCTAAGAAAGATCAAACTTGCCTTACCGAAGTTGGATGAGGCAGCGTTGCAATTAAATCTATCTTCGCTTTATCAACTTCAATACCTCTTTTTGAAACAATATGGCCCAAGACAATACCCTCTTTTACCATGAAATGGCTTTTCTCCCAGCTAAGTACCAAATTCCGCTCTCGGCACCTTTGAAGTACAAGTGATAAATTGCTCAAACAGTGTTCAAAGGATGATCCAAAAATAGAGAAGTCATCCATGAACACCTCCAAGAATTTTTCCACCATGTCAGAAAAGATGGCCATCATACACCTCTGGAATGTAGCCGGAGCATTACATAATCCAAAAGGCATACGACAATAAGCAAAAGTACCAAAGGGACAAGTGAAAGTGGTCTTCTCTTGATCTTCTGGATCCATAGCCACTTGGTTATAACCAGAGTAGCCATCCAGAAGGCAATAATAGCTCTGACCAGCTAACCTTTCAAGTATTTGATCAATGAATGGAAGAGGGAAGTGATCCTTCCTTGTCATAGAGTTGAGCTTTCTGTAATCAATGCAAACACGCCAACCTGTGGCAGTACGTTGTGGAACAAGCTCTCCCATAGAGTTAGGGACAATGGTAAGGCCAGAATTCTTAGGAACCACTTGTGTCGGACTCACCCATGTGCTGTCAAAAATTGGATAAATGCTTCCTGCATCAAGTAACTTGACAACCTCTTTCTTTACCACCTCTTTCATGTTGGGGTTCAGTCGCCTCTGTGCCTCTCTAGTTGGCTTACATCCTTCTTCCAAATGGATTTTGTGCATGCAAACTGAGGGATCAATGCCCTTAAGATCAGTAACACTCCATCCAATTGCTTCACGATGTTGGTATAAAACCTCTACTAAGCTCTTCTCTTGAATATCTGTCAGATCAGAGGCAATTATAACAGGAAGAGTTTTCTGTGCCCCCAAAAATACATACTTTAATTTGTCAGGCAAAGGCTTCAACTCTAATTTTGGAGGGGACTCCAATGAAGGCACTAAGGGAGTGCTAGAGAGAGAAGGTAGTGGCTCAATTGGAATTCTCCAAGGTGGAGTATTCTGAATAGCATTCACTTCCAGCATAGAATGCACTTCTTCACACAACCCTTCATCATTAATGTTCTCAAAGTCATAAAGCGACTTACATACCTCCAGGGAGTTTCGAGATATAGAGGATGAAACAAATTCCTCTACACATTCATCAATATCATCCATGCAGAACACATCACTCTGATCTGGAGGATGTTGGATAGCATTGAACACATTAAGCTTGACATTCATGTTGCCAAATGAAATATCCACGATCCTTGACCTACAGTTTATGCAAGCATCAGCAGTAGCTAAGAAAGGTCGACCAAGGATCACTGGAATGTGCCTCTTCGAATTGTGAACCGGCTCAGTGTAAAGTACAATGAAATCAACAGGAAAGTAGAACTTGTCCACTTTAATGAGCACATCTTCTATGATTCCTCGGGGCTGCTTTGTTGATCTATCTGCAAATTGCAATACCACCGAGGTAGGTTTCAATTCTCCCAAGCCCAACTGTAAGTAAACTGAATAGGGTAGCAAATTCACACTTGCACCCAAATCAAGAAGAGCTTTATCAACATGATGCTCCCCAATGATACATGAGATAGTTGGAGCACCAGGATCTTTGTACTTGGGAGGAGTACACTGCTGGATTATTGAACTTACTTGTTGTTGCAGCATCACTTTCTTTGGCACATGGCTTTTAGAACGCCTTTTCTGAGTGCACAAGTCCTTCAAAAATTTTGCATAAGGAAGAATTTGCTTGATGGCATCAAGGAGTGGCAAATTAATCTTCACTAGTCGAAACACCTCCATCATGTCATGCAACTTGTCCCGGTACTTCCCCAATTTAGATGCTTCTAGGAAACGTTGTGGGAAAGGAGCCTTGGGCTCATAAGGAATCTTAGCACTTTGACTTGTGATCACTTTTTCTTCTTCTTTCTTCTCACCCACCTTATTGTCAATTATTTTCCCACTCCTCAAAGTGGTAATGGCTTGAACTTGCTCATGGTGTGGGTTGCTTGTGGAAGCTTGCATCCCCCTTGGATTAGCAATTGGTTGACTAGGGAGCTTCCCTTCTTCTCTTCTACATAATGAAGTAGCAAGCTGTCCAAACTGAGATTCCAGTTTGGCAATGGATTGAGAATGCGAGTGCACTAGCTGAATTGTAGATTGTACTGTTGCTGCAGTAGCTTGCACTGTCTCTATGAGAGAATCAAGCTTGTCAAATTTAGACAAGGTAAGCGTCAACTTGTCTTCAATAGCAGAAATTCTTTGGGCCATAGGACTTTGTGTTTCATATTACTGTTGAGGGATAAAAGTCCTAGGTTGATATGATGGTTGCATTGCTGCCCCTTGATTACTGTAAGAAAAACCAGGATGATTCCTCCATGTGGGATTGTAAGTATTACCTCATGGAGGATTCATTGGTCCAGTGAAAATAGCTTGAACTTGCTCTTGTTGAACATCAGAAAATTGCCCCATTCAAGGACAATTGCTCACATTATGCATAGGACTAGAGCAAAACTCACAAGGGCCTAGCAATATAGAATTTGAAGCAGAAGGAGTTTGATTGGCAGCCATAATTGCTGCTACCTTCTGTGCAATTAAATCAATGTCAGTTGGCATAGCTTTTGAAGCACCAACCTCATAAATTCCATCAGTCTTCCTGGTAGTGGCAGGTTTGCTAGAACGAGTAGATGACACATGTTGTAGAGAGTTGTCACTAAGATTTTCAAATAAGGTCCATGCCTCTTCTTCACTCTTCAACATAAAAGTACCTCCACACGACGCATCAACCATCTGTCTGTTGGCTTCTGTGAGCCCTTCATGAAAACTCTGCACTAGTTGCCACTTAGGAACTTGATGATGGGGAGACTTCCTAAGAAGGTCCTTGAATCTTTCCCATGTCTCATAAAATTATTCCCCCTCATGTTGGGATAAACCAGTGATAGCACGTCTGAACTAATTGGTCTTCCCTATCGGAAAATACTTCTTGAGAAACTCATGTTGCATCTGAGTCCAAGTCGTGATAGAGCCAGCCGGTAGAGAGTTAAACCAATACTTTGCTTTGTCTTTCAGAGAGAAGGGAAAAAGTCTCATTCTGAAAGCATCTTCAGAGAAGTTGTGAATTTTTGTAGTTGAGCACACTTCAATAAATTCATCTAGATGCTTGTAAGGGTCTTCTTGAGTCAGCCCAAAATAAGATGGCAGCATCTAAATAATGCTGGACATGATCTCATAATTCTGTGCTGTGACATTGGGCAGTTGAAAACCTGCTGGCGAGGTATATGTCTCAGGAACACAGTAGTCCCTAAGTAATCTAGCTCTTTCTCCATCAGCATTAGGAATGAGGTTGTTATTCCTCTCTTCTGCCATGTCTTCAATTGTTTTTTCCTCTTGCACAATGGTATCAACAGGGATGTTCCTCTGTTGTCTGAGAGTACGTTCAGGTTCAGGATCAAGAGGTATCAAAGGATCAGCTACAGAACGACAACCTTGCATATATTTACCAAAAGCACCTGAAAAGAAAACAAAAACAAAATTAAAAATAAAGTATAAAATTTTCCTAAACTAAAAATCCAATTAAAACTAATTCTGTAAAATCCAATCAATCAAATAGATAATCCCCGGCAACGGCGCTAAAAATTGATTCGTGTGTGAGTGTGACTCAAAAATATATCAATTAAAAATTTCCACACTTCGCAATATAATGAATTCCTTGCAGAATAGGGCTATCGAAAGGGGTATCGTACCTCAGGGATTACGGTCTGATGAGTTGGAATACGGAATTAATTCTAATTAAATTTATAAGAAAAGAATTCTGATTTTTAAACTAAATTAATTAAAAAGTAAAATAAAATAAAGCAAAGGTAAACAGATAGTGAAGATAATATGAGAGAAATCTAGGGTAATTGACTTCACCACTAACTCCACAATCAATGGTCAATTGAATCAACTATGGGGAATTACATCATGCATAAGTGGTGTCGGTGGTTACAAGCTCACCTTCATCCGTCAAGAAGATAACATATGACTAAGGCTAAGCCATGGACTATCTTCGATTGGCATGGGCCATCTGCCTAACTACTCTAATCTAGGGTGCAGTATGGTTCATCTTCTCTAGGCATAATCCATCAAAGCTCATAACAATATACTCAGTGATTACCATTGTGTAATAATCTTTCTTATGATCACAGAAAAAAAGAGAGATTGAGTTCAATAACAACAACTAAATATCTAAGACAAGATAAGAAATCATTGAGATTGAATTTACAAGACTTTTATTGCTCAATTCTATAATAAGAATCCTCTGAATTACACAATCTATGCATGTATATAAAGGTCCCCAATAATTAAAACAATCAAACCATTGATGCTTTGTTAGGGCTACATCAAAACCCTAGTGGATGAACTAGCAGCTCATGGTAGAAGAAGAAGCTTCAACTATTGAGGAAGAAGAAATCATCTTTCTGAATTACGCGTATGACTTCGTTCTCCAATGGCTCTGCAATATGTTTCTGTTCTCTTCTCAGCCCTCTCAGACTCTCCAAGCTCTGTTTTCTCTTTTCTAATCTCTCCTCAACTCAGCCTCTTATTCTTTACTTTATTCCCCAAGAGAATATACCAAAGTCCTAATCCAATTAGGAATAAATTAGGGTTTCCCGCAGCACTAATCAGGTGGGTTTTTTCTGTTGACTTCGGCCAAACTTTTGACCCACTAGAAGTCCGATTTACGGAATTTTTGGGAAGTACAAAAGTGTGCAGAATCAAATTTTGTTCAACCGTTCGCAAAAATAATGTCGATTTGAGGCTCGAAAATAAGACTTCTGATCCGTTTTCCAAAACGGGATTAAGACTGCATTATGCGCAGATTTGGGCTTCAGGCCCGAAACCTTCTTAAGCAACTGTAATTCTCTTGGACCTCTTTCTTGGACTGAATTGAGTTGAAATAAATGGTTGAGTGAATCTCCTTGATGTAGGCTTCATCTCACCATCTTGGATGTCTTCTTTAAAAGCCCAAAAGCTTGGTTTTAACTGAAAAAATCATTATGGCCCTGAAAATACAGAAAACACTAAAACAAAGTAAAATCACATAATAATCTATCACTAAGAGAATAAAATACATAAGTTAAGAGGCTAGAATGCGTAACATTCAACACCTATCACACCCCCAAACTTACATATTGCTAGTCCCTTAGCAATAGAATAAAACAAAACTAAAATAAAGGAAACTAACAAATACTAACTAAACTACCCAACTCCACTTTCGTGGGAGAACCGATTGCATTTAGCATATGCAACAAGCCTTCAAACCCCTAGGTTCCCCCCTAGTGGACGAGTATAGTCTCGTGAGGGTTTCCAGAAATGTTACCCACAAACATTCAAAATTCTGTTTCAACATTAATTCAAGAAGAAGATTACAATATATAGTTACAAACTTGCATTCAAGAATAATTCCAAACTTTCAAATTCTATAATTCAAATCAATGGTGCCCATACATAATTCACATCAACATATCTCAAAATAATCAACTCTAGTT
Organism: Cornus controversa; assembly: GCA_026545225.1. NCBI lineage: Eukaryota > Viridiplantae > Streptophyta > Magnoliopsida > Cornales > Cornaceae > Cornus > Cornus controversa. The sequence continues at coordinate 45,865,849 of CM048845.1, forward strand.
TCCTCGTGTAAAGTGAACTAGCAGTCATCTCATGTAGCATAACCAAGCTCTAAATATATTAAGGCACATACCCCTTCAACTCACTAGTTATCCTTATTAATATCATACTTCCAAACATGCATACATGACTTTTCCATCAATTTTTTTTTCCAATTCTCTTTTTTTTCTCATCGCTTTATTGGTTGTGCAATGTCTTGATCTATTAATCTTTCTGAAAGATCCATGTAGCAAGCTTTCAGTCAGTGACTCCCAAACCAGATGGCTTTAGCGCACTAGGCTTTGAGATACCCTGAAGACCTAATTACTTGAATTAATCAGGCTACAAATCAAGACAACCAATGCTCATCTTTTCTCACCCTTTCACTTTTGACGCGAACACTCCGTGCTTCCTGAGGCAAAGAGGGCCGGTCACTCATGAAAAGATCAAATTGATTTGCTTATTCATCACATTTTTTTTCTTTTCCTTTTCTTTTGAAGTCAAGTAAACACATCATCGGTACTCATTCTCAAGAGATACTAATTAATATCAAGCATATGTAACTCAATAACTCAAAACCACAGTCTATACCCCATAAGACTATGCTAGTGTGTCTGTGCATGTAAGGAAACTAAAATTAATCAGTCCAAAACATGTTATTGCAAACCATGATTAAAACCACATAATTTAAACCACAGTTTTCAAAAATTTAAAACATACTCAAAAATTGCAAGTTAAGTACCTACATAAGGTATTAATCCTTTGAATAATGTCAAAACATTCTATCTAAAAATAAAACAAAATAAAATAAAATAAACAAACTTAAGAAAATAAAATAAAATAAAATAAAATCCTAATACAAAAAAAATTTCACACAAATTTCCCCCATATGCAATAAAGCACAAAAATAGGCATCGCCTCACCCCCAAACTTAAACTGTACATTGTCCTCAATGTACACTCAATTAAAGCACAGAGAAGAGTAAGAACGATGTTACCAGAAATTGGGAGTAGTGGAAAGAAAATAGAGTACATCACTAGTATGAAGGCAATGCAAGCACACCCCCCCCCCCCCCAAACTTAGATGTTACAACCTGTCAAAACAAACCACTATACCCCAAAGATCAAGTGAAAAAGTATGGGTGAAAATAAATATGAAAGAGAAAATCCTAAAAAAATATTTTTTGTTTCATTTTTTTTTTAAAAAAAAAAATCTAACTACAAAAGGAAAAATAAAATTAAAAAGAAAAATAAAAACTAAAAAATAAAATAAAATACAAAAAATGGTTACCTTCCTGTCAAGGATGAGGTGGTGACTGAGCATCCGGATCCAAGTTTGCTTGACGCATCAATGCACGCATCATCCTCCTCATCTCTAGTTGCTCTTGGCGAGTGTCACGAAAGTGATCCGCCATCTCAGTTCTCATTGCACCAAACTGTGTGGATACCTCTGTCTGTAGGGTGCCAAATTGGACCATCAACCCAACAATCTACCCCTCTAAATACTGATAATCATGGCCACCAGCCTGTGCATGCACCTCCTCTTCCTCAGTCTCCATCTCCTCTGGATCTTCCACCGGTGGTGGTATATCTATATTCTCTCCTCCCTGGGCCAAATGAGATACCTCACCAGGCGCCGCTATGACTCTCTGATGCATATGTGATCGGTTCAAATTCCAGTCATGCGTGCTATAATGAAGATCACATGGAAAGGCAAGCTCGTCCTCATGGACTGTATACCCTTGTGCCACAAGCAACTGGTGAATAATAGTAGGGAATGGAAACTCCCAGTCACTTGCACTGTCTGGTGCCTTGGCTACAACCTTAGAATAGAACTTCTCCATTTGGCCCCAGACAATCTATGGGAATGACAGCCAATGCCCAAAATGTATGGCATATAAGGCTCTGAGGAACTCTTGACATCTTTCGATTTTATGTCCAATTGGACATACATTCTTGAGTAGAACAGCGTCAATGAACCATAAATGATTTGACATTGAAGACTTTGAAGCTGCATTCCTTTTCGGCCCGAAAAATTGGTTGGCACACAAACGTGCAACCACATTGCCCACTGACAACTCGTCAGGTAGAGGAGTATAGATATGAGATAAATCATCTGGGCACTCATGAGGACAACCCATGGCAATGGCAATGGATGACATGTCCACCCAAACTATTGTTCCATCTACGGAAGAAGTAAGCACATCCCGCTCATCAGGTGTTGGCATTAAGTTTTGATAAAATACCTTGACAAGCCTCGGGTAAATAGTAGATGAAAGTGGAACAAAAATGGATGCCGACCGACGACGACGGATGTCAGAAATCCCCCATCATGTCTCGGGAAACATACCATAAAGTTCGGCTATGTCAAACATGGTTTCAAAGTTCAACGCCCTTAGATGCCACCTCTCTTGAATACCTTCTCGGCGAGATCGTGAAGAACCTGTGGTCGGATCATGCCTCGCTTGGCGAGGATTACGTGAACTTGAAGCACCTTGGTGACTTGCTCTCTTTGGTGCCATAGAAGTAGAAAAAGTGTGGTTGAGGAATTAAATCGAACACTTGGTGTGTACAATTAATTTGTAACCTTCAACCTCCTTTTTTCGGCAATTTTTCTACCCAAATTGAACAAGTGAATGCACCAAATTGATCCCCCAAACTTGGTCTTCAAAAGCCCTCAAAAAGAATTGAACAGTTTCTTCAAAGAAAATCTTCACTTACTTTGATGTTGAACTTGAAAAAGTGAGAACTTCCTTTGAGAACTAGTGATTTTTGATCCAATTTGATGTTGAAGTTGATGATGATCAATGTTGAATTCTTGTTTAATAATCACCAATTGAAGAAAATAATCTTTCGGATGATGTAGGACTTGAATTGGAGTTCAAAGAGGCTTAGGATGCATGGAGTAGCTTCAAAATTGGAGAAGGAGTCTTTATATAGAAGATAGTCTCGGCCAGCCCACAAAACACCTTGGGCGATCGATCCCCCCAAGGATGGGCGATCGATCGCCCACCTGCTGGTGGGGATCCTTGAGAAAAATACATGGGGCGATTGATTCCCCCTTGGCTGGGGCGATCAATCCCCCCCTGGATGCCTGTTGGACCCTCCATCGCCCAAGGTCGACCGAGACTTCATATTTTTGAGTCTCCATCGACCAAGGTCGACCGAGAGCACTATTTTTCACCCATCTTGAGTCCAAATACCTCGGTACACCTCTTGGCATCCTCTGGAAGCAACTTATACATCAAAAACTCAAAGAAAAACCATTAAAACGCAACTAGAATTGAAGAAAAACTTAAGAAAATTAAAACTAAAAATTAAAATCAAAGAAAACTAAAGGAAATAAAGTATAGAAATACATACAGAACCTACAATTTATCGTTCGTAGGAGACGATTGACTCTCCGACGGGATTAAGTCGGATAGATGGGATTCGTCAAGTCAACGGACTCTACGTCTCTTTTTGGCACACATCCTTCCACACAATGCTTCAACCTTTGGCAATTAACTTTCATCAAACCAATTCCAAACAATTGCTCATCCGGGAATCAGTCTCGAATAGGTAATGCATCGATCACCGGCTCAAACTCGATTCGAGATAAATGATCCGCAACCACATTCTCCGTCCCCTTTCTGTCTTTTATCTCCAAATCCAATTCTTGCAGCAATAAAATCCACCGAATAAGACATGGTTTGGTTTCTTTCTTTGCCAATAAGTGTCTCAATGCTGCATGATCAGAGTAGACAACCACCTTGGACCCCAATAAATAAGAACGAAACTTGTCCAAGGCAAATACTACAGCCAGAAGCTCTTTCTCTGTGGTTGTATAATTGAGTTGGGCATCAGAGAGAGTCTTACTACCGTAGTAGATGGCATATGGCCGTTTCTCTACTCTTTGTCCCAACATGGCTCCCACTGCATAATCAGAGGCATCACACATAATTTCAAAAGGTAGAGCCCATTTTGGCGATTGCATAATTGGTGTAGAGGATAACAGAGACCGAAGCTTTTCAAAAGCTTTCACACAATCTTCATCAAAGATAAAGGGAACATCATTAGATAGCAATTGGCACAATGGTCGAGCAACTTTACTGAAATCCTTGATAAATCTTCTATAGAACCCAGCATGGCGTAAGAAAGATCAAACTTGCCTTACCGAAGTTGGATGAGGCAGCGTTGCAATTAAATCTATCTTTGCTTTATCAACTTCCATACCTCTTTTTGAAACAATATGGCCCAAGACAATACCCTCTTTTACCATGAAATGGCTTTTCTCCCAGCTAAGTACCAAATTCCGCTCTTGGAACCTTTGAAGTACAAGTGATAAATTGCTCAAACAGTGTTCAAAGGACGATCCAAAAACAGAGAAGTCATCCATGAACACCTCCAAGAATTTTTCCACCATGTCAGAAAAGATGGCCATCATACACCTCTGTAATGGTATCAACAGGGATGTTCCTCTGTTGTCTGAGAGTACGTTCAGGTTCAGGATCAAGAGGTATCAAAGGATCAGCTACAGAACGACGACCTTGCATATATTTACCAAAAGCACCTGAAAAGAAAACAAAAACAAAATTAAAAATAAATTATAAAATTTTCGTAAACTAAAAATTCAATTAAAACTAATTCAGTAAAATCCAATCAATCAAATAGATAATCCCCGGCAACGGCGCTAAAAATTGATTCGTGTGTGAGTGTGACTCAAAAATATATCAATTAAAAATTTCCACACTTCGCAATATAATGAATTCCTTGCAGAATAGGGCTATCGAAAGGGGTATCGTACCTCAGCGATTATGGTCTGATGAGTTGGAATACGGAATTAATTCTAATTAAATTTATAAGAAAAGAATTCTGATTTTTAAACTAAATTAATTAAAAAGTAAAATGAAATAAAGCAAAGGTAAACAGATAGTGAAGATAATATGAGAGAAATCTAGGGTAATTGACTTCACCACTAACTCCACAATCAATGGTCAATTGAATCAACTATGGGAAATTACATCATGCATAAGTGGTGTCGGTGGCTACAAGCTCACCTTCATCCGTCAAGAAGATAACATATGATTAAGGCTAAGCCATGGACTATCTTCGATTGGCATGGGCCATCTGCCTAACTACTCTAATCTAGGGTGCAGTATGGTTCATCTTCTCTAGGCATAATCCATCAAAGCTCATAACAATATATTCAGTGATTACCATTGTGTAATAATCTTTCTCATGATCACAGAAAACAAGAGAGATTGAGTTCAATAACAACAACTAAATATCTAAGACAAGATAAGAAATCATTGAGATTGAATTTACAAGACTTTTATTGCTCAATTCTATAATAAGAATCCTCTGAATTACACAATCTATGCATGTATATAAAGGTCCCCAATAATTAAAACAATCAAACCATTGATGCTTTGTTAGGGCTACATCAAAACCCTAGTGGATGAACTAGCAGCTCATGGTAGAAGAAGAAGCTTCAACTATTGAGGAAGAAGAAATCATCTTTCTGAATTACGCGTATGACTTCGTTCTCTAATGGCTCTGCAATATGTTTCTGTTCTCTTCTCAGCCCTCTCAGACTCTCCAAGCTCTGTTTTCTCTTTTCTAATCTCTCCTCAACTCAGCCTCTTATACTTCACTTTATTCCCCAAGAGAATACACCAAAGTCCTAATCCAATTAGGAATAAATTAGAGTTTCCCGCAGCACTAATCAGGTGGGTTTTTTCTGCTGACTTCGGCCCAACTTTTGACCCACTAGAAGTCCGATTTACGGAATTTTTGGGAAATACAAAAGTGTGCAGAATCAAATTTCGTTTAACCCTTTGCAAAAATAATGTCGATTTGAGGCTCAGAAATAAGACTTCTGGTCCATTTTCCAAAATGCGATTAAGATTGTATTATGCGCAGATTTGGGCTTCAGGCCCGAAACCTTCTTAAGCAACTGTAATTCTCTTGGACCCCTTTCTTGGACTGAATTGAGTTGAAATAAATGGTTGAGTGAATCTCCTTGATGTAGGCTCCATCTCACCATCTTGGATGTCTTCTTTAAAAGCCCAAAAGCTTGGTTTTAATTGAAATAATCATTAAGGCCCTGAAAATACAAAAAGCACTAAAACAAAGTAAAATCACATAATAATCTATCACTAATAGAATAAAATACATAAGTTAAGAGGCTAGAATGCGTAACATTCAACGCCTATCATAAAGCGAAGAACAAAAGTTATTCCCCTCACTTTCCTCTTCGATTTGATCGGTGAAAAGTCACGGTTTAAGGAGTTTGAAGCTTGGTGAAAATTGGGTCTTCCACTAGGGGTACTAGACTCATCTTTACTTTGATTCTACATATCCTTTTATTGTGACATGAAAGATAGGTTCAGATTTCTTGTGTTTAGAGTTTTGTGTACATGTATACATATATATGATAATGGGATTTGTGCATGTATATATGTCTAATATGTTAGTTAAGGCTTATATATGTCACATACGTGATATCGAGACCATATATGCTAATTGTTGAAATTGTGTTCATTTGATGACAATATATAAATCTGAGTTTTTGTATAGAATGATGCATGAAATATATAATTTTCTTAAAAATTGAATGAACATGATGATTCTCATGATGTGAGTGGAATAACATTGTGACATGTTGTTTTGAGGAAGAAAATGGATTGATTTGATAAAATGCATTTCATTGTATGGAATATGTGCATTATGTGATAACATGCACTATGTGATGAGTTTTGGGCAGGAGTGTAAGAACTAAGATAAGGGCATAGATCCCTAAGGTGAAAGACCCAAAACTTAGCCAAGTGGGTGTTGCACCCGTCGGAATAGTGAATCGAGAAGCATAAGTAGAGTTTAAGTGTCAATGGGACCTTTACTATTGATTTGATTTGAGCGCCCCTTTTGAATTGATTTTTGGATTTATGTGGTGTGAGTTATATATTTTAATTGTGACTTGTCCAATTTGATATATAAATGTATGTGCATTAAAATTTAAAGTATCACGCATGTTTTGGAAAAACGTGATTGTTTATGGGTAAAAAGCATGGATAACTGTCATGTAGAAATGTAATGATTTCATATACATCAATGCATGGCCACCTGAGTTAGAGTAGAGTTGGGTGGATCATTCCTACTGAGCCGCAGTGGTGCTCACCCCCTATTTATATAAAATTTTCAAATAAGGCCCCAATGGAGGATGAAGTATGAATAGCCCTATGGACCTTGCTAGGTTCCATTTTGGACTTTTGACCTTTTAAGATGTAAATAGACGTCCATGCCAGTTTGTGGCATGTGGACTATGATGAAGATGTTGTTTTTACATTTGAATTATGTTGGTTTATTTAAAATTCATATGTAATCACCATGTGTGGCCTATGTACACTCTTAAGGGTTGAATATATTCGATGTTTGTTGGAACACAATGTTTATGTTTGGGATTCAACATATGCGTTTTGGGCATAATCCACTTTTCTATGAATTTTTTTATGGTAATTTACTTATATGTATGGAAGGAGGATTGTATGAGTTTCAGTCTGATAGGTCATGGAGTAGGTTTGGACTTAAATTGTGTAAGATATATATGTTTTAGTGCAAGAGTTCAAAATCTGAACTATAACCGTTGATTTGAGTATAATCCAAGTTATAAGTCATTTTTTTAGGTGTTTCAAATTGAGTTGGAAACTAGATATATTGAGGATGATCCATGTCCAATTTTAGATCAAACAGATCTACGGTTTGAGAGATAATAGGATTTGAAGTCAGGTTGGAAATTGGCCAAGTACAGGTTGTAGAATTTTTGCTTCTATATTAACAGCGCTCAATCACTTTTTACGAACCTCAATCGCCCTTGTAAAAGACCCGGGGGTGTAGCTTTTGGAGTAAAAGTGCTCGATCCCTTTTTTTTAAAAGCACTCGAGCTCTTTTACAGCAGGCACTCTCAAATTTTACCCAACTTTGAACGGGCATATCTTCTTCATTTCAAATCATTATTAGACAATTCTTTTTTTGAACTTGAGTATTTTTGAATTCCCTATCCAATGGAATTGGTTTAAGATACATATTTTATTCATACAGGATCGTATGTCTGAAAAGTTATAGGATACCTCTAGTTGGTTATGCAAGCTTGGCATAGTTTAGGCCCGTAGCAGTTGGTTGACGTCAAGATATGTATATGCATGTGCAGGGATAGATTTAAGCTTCCTCATTTGTACAAGATTGTTGTGAGGTGATGATGTGATAACTATTCACCCTCGAATTCTAGGAGAACCGAAAATCGGGGCGTGACAAACTTTGACCTATTGACTTAAAACCAATTGCAATTTCAACAGTAAATCCAAAATCAATTAAGTCAACTCACTTCTGTTCTGACTGAAAGACAGAGGGGTACCTTACCTATCTAACTTGAAATCAACCCTAAAAACAAAGGGGTTAATCTCATAGAATCTTCTTCTGCCACTAACCAATCAAATGGCCATGTGAATTCCATCACAACACTTCGGTCATGAAAGCAAATAGATAATAAGGTTGAGCTATCCACCCAAGATGAGATGGCACCATTTAAGTCTCCCCCATCCAACTCTCCTAGAGCCAAGAAAGCCCAAGGTCCTCAAACTGACAATACCACTCTTAAGTCATATGTTCCACCTGCACCCTTTCCCTCTAGACTAGTCAATAATAAAAAGGATTTGCAATATAATGAGATCTTAGAAATATTTTAGAATCTCCAGATTAATATTTCATTTCTTACTGCCATTAAGCAAATCCCTTCTTATGCAAAGTTCATCAAGGATTTGGACAAGAGAAAAACCAATATCCCAAAGGAAGCATTCATAGCCCAACATTGCTCTTCTTTCCTACAAACCAAGTCGTAGTCAAACATAAAGATCTTGGAAGTCCGACTATCATTTGTAGGATAGGAAAAATTTTTACTGATTAGGCCTTATTAGATAGGTGCTAGTGTGAACTTGTTACCTTATTTAGACTACAAAGAGGTAGGGTTGAATAATTTGAGAAAAACTGATGTTATAATTCAATTAGCTAATCGATCAGTTAAGATTCCAAGGGGTATAATTGAGGATGTAATTGTTAAAGTGGCTAATTTTTATTATCTTGTAGATTTTATCGTACTAGATACCTAACCCACTCAAGGTAAATAGATTCTAATCATTTTAGGTCGACCATTCTTAGCTACATCCAATGCATTGATCAATTGTAGGAATGGTAACATGACCATGACCTTTGGTAAAATGAAAGTGGAAGTCAATGTGTTTAGTTTGATGAAATAACCCCCAACTCAGATTTATTTAAAGATGTTTGTCTTATTGAGTCATTGACCTCACACACTTTTGAGCATTCCTACCCCGAGGATCCACTCTAATAGTGTTTAGCACATTTTAGTGCTGATTTTGATGAGGATAGCTATAGTAGTGAAGTCAATGCCTTGCTAGATTCCACTCCAATCTCTAACACACCAAAATATAAGTCCCAATTTAAACCATTGTCTTTACCAAATGCCACTACATCTGAAAATATTAAGAAACCCCTTAAGGTCGAATTAAAGCCTCTACCTGCGACTTTAAAATACTTATACCTAGCTGAGTCTGAAACTTTTTCCATGGTGATAGCTTATGATTTAACCAAGGATTAGGAAAACCAACTAATTAAGGTTCTTAGGGCGAATAAGGAAGCAATAGGTTGGTCCATTGATGACATCAAAGGTATTATTCCTTTCGTGGTCTAACATCGCATTCATTTAGAGGACGATGCTAAAACCTGTCAACAACCTTAGAGGAGACTTAACCCCAATTTAAAGGAAGTTGTTCATGCTAAAGTTATCAAACTTCTAAATGCCAATATCATCTATCCCATCTCTGATAGTCAATGGGTAAGTCCAATCCAAGTTGTCCCTAAGAAGTCTGGCATCACTGTTGTTGCCATTGACAATAATGAGTTGGTTCCTACTCATATCCAAACTGGATGGCAAGTTTGTATAGACTATAGGAAGCTTAATAGTGTGAATAGGAAGGATCATTTCCCTCTACCTTTTCGTGACCAAATGTTAGAGAAATTAGCTGGTCAGGCGTACTATTACTTTTTAGATGGTTACTCTGACTATAACCAGATTCCCACCCACCTCGATGACCAAGACAAGACCATTTCGCTTGTCTATTTAGCACATTTGCTTATCGTCGCATGCCCTTTGGATTATGCAATGCAACCGCCACATTTTAGAGGTGCATGATGAGTATCTTTCATGACATGGTTGACAAATTTCTAGAAATCTTTATGGATGACTTATCTGTCTTTGGTTCATCTTTTAAGCAATGCCTACACCATTTTACTCTAGTGCTTCAAAGTTGTCGTGACACTAACCAGGTTCTTAACTGGAAAAAATGTCACTTCATGGTACAGAAAGGAATTGCCCTAGGTCATACTATTTCTAGTGGGGGAATTGAGGTAGATAAAGCAAAAGTTGACCTCATCTCAAATCTATCTATCTCCAAAACTATTCACGATATTCAAGCTTTCCTAGGTCATACTGGGTTCTATAGGCGATTCATTAAAGATTTCAGTAAGATCGCACGACCTTTGACCCACCTTCTAGCTAAGGATGCACTATTTGAGTTTACAAATGCCTATCACTCAGCTTTTGAGCAATTAAAGTTAGCCCTCGCCATTGCACCCAGAATTCTCCCGCTTGATTGGAACCTACCTTTTGAGATCATGTGCGATGCATTGGATTATGCAGTTGGGATTGTTTTAGGACAGAGAGTTAATAAAGCACCTTATGTGATGTATTATGCTAGCAAGACCTTGAACGACGTGCAACTTAACTACTCAACTACTGAGAAAGAGTTATTGGCAATCGTATTTTCCTTTAAATATTTTGCTCTTATTTGATCGGATCTAAGGTCATCATTTATACCGATCATGTAGCATTGTAACATCTTCTTTCCAAAAACGATGCCAAACCTAGGTTGATACGATGGATCTTACTCCTTTAAGAATTTGACCTTGAGATCCGTGATACGAAAGGCTCAGAGAATGTAGTCGTTGATCATTTGTCTCGTCTTATTATTGATTCTATTAGTGACTCCCTTCCCATCTCTAATTATTTTTCTGATGAGCAACTTTTTGCAATATCTCATGCACAACGGTATGCTGATATTGTTAATTACATCGTAACTAGTCAAATCCCTTCCACTTGGTCTAAGCAAGAGAGACAAATTCCTAACTAAGGCTAAGGCATATTTTTGGGATGATCCCTACTTATTTAAGTATTGTCCAGATCAGATCATCCATAGGTGTGTTCTCGAGGAAGACCAAGAGTTTGTCATTTCATTTTGTCATGATCAGGCATGTGATGGCCATTTTAGCTCTAAAAGGACCGTTGCAAAAATCTTACGGTCGGAATTTTATTGGCCCACCCTTTTTAAGGACACTCATACCTACTGTCTCGCTTGTCCTAAATGTCAACTATTAGATAAGATTATCAAGCGTAATAAGTGGCCCCAACAATCCATTCTAGTTGTCGAAATGTTTGATGTTTGGGGTATTAACTTCATGGGACCCTTTCCCTTCTCATTTGGATGTATCTATATCCTTCTTTCTGTTGATTATGTGTCTAAATGGGTAGAAGCATTGGCCACCAAGATAGCAGACCATAGAGTTGTGGTGAATTTCTTAAAAGACTTAATTTTGCCTAGATTCGGTGTAACTCGAGCCATAATTAGTGATAATGTTCCCATTTTTGCAACAAAGTCTTTGCAAGCTTAATATCTAAATATGGGATCACCTATAAGGTGGCCCTATCTTATCACCCACAGACCAATGGTCAGTTTGAGGTATCTAATAGGGAGATCAAACATATGTTAGAAAAAATGGTTAACCCCACAAGGAAGGACTGGAGTCTCCGCCTCCAAGATATTTTGTGGGCATATCGTACTGCTTATAAGACTCCTATAGGAATGTCTCCATATCGTTTGGTTTATGGTAAAGCTTGTCACTTGCCTGTCGAACTCAAACATCATACTTATTGGGCTATCAAGGCCATGAATTTTAATTATGATAAAGTCGGAGAGCGTAGGTCACTTCAACTCAATGAGTTGAAGGAAATTAGAAATGATGCCTACGAGAGTTTGAGGATTTATAAAGCGAAGACCAAATTGGAACATGACAAACAAATTCTGAGAAAAGATTTCTCCCTATGATAGAAGGTTCTTCTGTATAACTCTTGTCTTGAATTGTTTCATTGGAATTTGAGGTCACGATGGTCTGGTCCATACTATGTCCACCAAGTTGCTAGTCATGGTGCTCTTAAGGTTCAAGATCCTAAAAATGGAAAGTTATTCAAAGTTAATGCTCAACGTCTAAAGCCTTTTCTTGAATTGGTGGCTTGTTAAATTGAAGGCATTCTCCTTGTCAATCCGGTCTATCCAGATTGATCTATTTGGGTTACCATCTCCTTTGCGTCTGGCTGAAAACGTTAAACTTAGCGCTCCTGGGAGGCAACCCTGTTGGTTGATTTTAGAGTTCCGTAGCTGTTTAGTTGTGTTGGTACTTAGTTTAAGATTTTTTGTAAACTCTATTTGGATATATTTATATTCTATTTGGGGGTACGGTCTTTGAATAATATAGTTCTAAATCATTTAATCTATATTATTATGTATTGCATCTTTGCAAGGACTATACTTCTATCACACCAGAACAATTGAGGTAATTTGTTCCAATATTTTTCTATCTGTCTCCAGTAATACATTGTTTATTTTGTTACTATACTTTTAACACTAGGGATAGTGTTGTTTTTTGTTTGGGAGTGGGGTAGATTTATCAAAACGCATGCCTCTTTTGAAAATCTTTTGATCCAAAATAAAGTCATTTTCCAATTTATTCAAAAAAAAAATTTGTGTTTGGCAGTATAGTACCTTTACAATGATGATATTGGATTAACTTATGATTCGTTTCATGAAATCCAAGAGATGTTAATGTTTTGGTCTAAATTGAACTTGTTATTTGGGTAATATAATGATAGACATTATTACATCCCGGGCATTTAGAAGTAGAAATACTTTTTGCACAAAAGTCAAACTTTGCAATTCTAATTGAAAAGTGAGTAACCTCTTGATAATCTGAAAGATCTAATAGTATAGAGTTAGACTTTGTGAGCTTTCGTGCATTTCACCTTTGTAGAAAGTTTTTATGCTAACTCTAAGTCACAAGATGACTCAATTTTCTTGGATACCATATTAAAAATTGTTGTTAGTCTCATTATCTTTCATTTTGGTTAGTCATTGAGAATGAAATCATTTCGAGTTAAGAGAAACATAAGCCTTGTAATTTATTTTTTTATTATCATATCTTACCATAATCCTTGTTTCTATTGTTAGTTTCTGAAAAGTGATACGGATGTTCTTGTGAAAAAAAAAACCATCATATTTTTTTAAATGAAAAAAAATATAGAAAAAAAAGGAAAGAAAAACGAAAAAAAGAAGAGAATAAAAGGGGGAAAGAAAAGAAAAAATAAAAGAAGACAAGTTTTCCCTTTGAGATATTTTGAATACTCATCACTTTCAAAAACATTCACCTACAGCCCCATCCTAATCACCACCTGTTGGATTTATGAAAAGATATGATAGTGGGTAATAAGTGAGAAGGCACTATGGTGGGTAGCTCGACATTCTCCCAAAAGTGATCAATATTTCTATCGTGAGACTTTTCAATTTATATGTATCAATTTTTCATATTAGTACGTGAGCTTACTTTTACTTTGGAAACAAAGTTTCTACTCATATACAACTGAGAGAAACAATTAGCCAAATCTTCGAGAGTTGTTTTTTCGAGAGATATTTACCTGTGAGATTTAAAGTCGAAACGTTTTTTTCTTCTAGTGACTTGGGAATTACATTACTTGGATTTGAGGATGGTTTTTTGTCGACTTCACACACATGCACTCTACTTTTAGGTTGCTTGTGGATAAATTTTCTTTAATGTTTATTTTTATGACACCCTAGTAGCTTGTTGTGTGTGAGGAACTTAACAATTTCATTTCTTATTTTTCATGTTTCATGGATATATGGGAGATTCTCTGAACAATAGGGGAAACAACTGCCTTAAAACAACTCTTCTTTTGTAGTAGTTAGGAAATTTGTCAGTATCTTCACTACAAACCCTTACGAGGCTATAGCTCATCCACTATGGGTAACCTAGGGGTTTAAGGCCTTATTGCATATGGTAAATGCAATTGAGAACAACCTGCGAAAGTGGTACATCTTTAGTTATAAGTTAAATAAAAGTATTAATTTTGTGCATTAATCTCTTTTGCTTGTATTTGCTGGAGGACTATCAAAAGCTCATTTGAGGGTAATTTGATAAGTGTACAAAACTTGCCATTTTATATCATAAAATAAGTTTTTAATTACTCTTTTATTTTATTTAAATGTTCTTATCTTTGCATTTTATGTTTTATAGGGGTTGATTTTCAAATAAGAAGAAAAGCAATAAAAAAAGGCTAAAAAGGATATAAATAGCCAAAGATGAAAATAAGAAGAATTGAAGGAGAGATTATATTCTGTGCAATTTACTTCACAAGAGGTCTTAAGTTTAAACTTTGCAAAATATTTTTTCCACGGCCACATCTGCAGTCCAGAATTCAAATTAAAGATATGGAGATCAAATATTAGATATTTAAAATTTTATTTTTAAATCTTTTATTTTAAATTTTGTATTTTTGTTTTTGAATTTTGTATTTAAAATTTTTCCCACCTAAACCATTCCCCTCTAACTCTATAAATAGGGGATCTTAGGGGATTGTGAAGGGAGTTAGAAAATTGTAGAGAAATTATAGAAAAAATAGTGTAATTATTTTCTTGATTCAATAAAGAATAGTAGTTTCATTTCTATTTGTTTGTTTTCTGTTGATATGCAAGCGTAAGCATCCTTCTCAAGGGAGTGATGAAGCCACCATGGTTGAAATATAAGTAAGCTATTTCATTTTCTTATCTAATTTTTCCTCCCAATAGCATTCTTCTACTCTTCTATTCTGGATTTTTATTTTCTAAAATTAGAGGAAGGATTCTTCGTGTTTGCCAAATAATGGTAATTCGAAGAATGCTTACCTCTGTTTACCTAGCCAATGTACATTAGATTAAGTAAAGAAATATCTCTCTCATATATAATCAAGTCATTCTTTTTTATTCCATATTTTTCTTCATCTTTCTAAGTTATAATTGGATTGGTGAAGTGTATTAATTATTAGAGAAAAAACTAGATAAGAAAATTAGAAATTTTATTTATATGGATCCATGGTGGTGAATTCTCTTTCCTTGAGATTTGTTCCATTATTTGATCAAAGAAAGTATTAGTTTTTATTATTAAAAAAATCAAAAGTTTATTTCTAAAATATTCATTTTTCATCTCAAAAGATTTAGGTTTTGAATTTTAAATTTGTTACTGATTCTCACTTGAGAGTGGTTCGACCCTGCTTATTACTATATGATTTTTAGTAGAGTTTTTGCAGATTTTATTTTTGTATGAATTGTAGAGAAGTAACGACATCCATCCAATAATCTACACCCGTCAACGGGTTGAGTGCATGGTAGAAAAATTTGCAACCGCTATCAGAAAATATGTTCTACCACGAGCTAAGCCCATGCTAGAATACCGAATTTCTACCACACGCTCAGCCCATGGTAGAAAGTCCTTCAGCAAGTATGACACCGGATAACATAACGGGCCAAAATCGCGGTAAAAGACCTTTTTGCCCACTATAAAAAGCCTATTTTCTTGTAGTGTGTTTGTCATTCGAGTTGCTTTTGTGGGCCTTTTTTGGCTCATGCTCGAGGAGGTGTGATCCCGAAACCTGGCATGAAGGGTTTAGGATTTGGAAAAAAAGTGTGAGGTCAAAAATGGGTGTCTACAGAGCTAAAACACTATTAATGATTTGTAATCAACAAAATTACTAGATTTCCCTTAGGTCAACACCTTTCAGTCAACAGTCCTATTTATAAACACACAAGGAGGGGCAAAGTTGAAAAGTGCATGCAAGAAAACAAAAATAAAAATAAATTAAAATTTTGCCCAGGGTCACGCCTTGAGGCGCGAGATGCGACCCAGGATGATTTAGCAAAAAAAGGTCTAGGTCGCACCTCAACCCAAACTGTCCCCAAGCTATTTTGGCTTTAGACATCTTTTTGCCTCAACTTGAGATGTGACATTGTTTCCAATTTACTATTTTTTTACCTTTTCCTCACTTCAAAATATGAGATTGTTCCAATTTAGTGTTATCTAACATTTACCATATCTTGAAGCGCAACATTGTTCCACTTTAGTGTTATTTGATGCTCGCCTCATCTTGAAGTGCGACATCGTTTCACTTTAGTGTTATTTGACCTCCAGATATGGCATTATTCCAATTTAGTGTTATTTGATATCTGTCTCATCTTGAAGTGCAACATCATTCCACTTTAGTGTTATTTGATATCCGCTTCATCTTGAAGTGAGGCAAATGGCATTTTTCTAAAATGATCATTTTACCCTTGGGGTAGAATGAAGCATTTGGAGTTGGATTTCGGGTTTGGGCATAAGCTTACCCTAGGGTTTTCGATCCCTTTGAGCATGATGGTGAAGTTGGATTATTTATCCAATGATGGGATTTGCCTTGGGATAAAATTACAATTTTGCCCTCCAAGTGGTGGAAAAATTTGGAATCCCATTCTAATGTGATTATGGAGTTTACCATAGGGTTTTAAGGTATTGTGAACATCATGGCACAATTAGATTTTTGATCGGATGGCCAGATTAGTCAAGGGCAAAATTGTAACTTTTCCCTTATTGAAATCAAGGGTCCAGAGTCACATTATGATATGAGACAAAACGTTCCCAAGGCTTTGACATGCTACGTATATGATGGTGGGGTCAAATTTTTGATCCAACCTTTAGTACAAAATGATAATTGTCTTTGTGATGATGAAGGGCTTGGGATCACTTTTCAAAATGATCCTAAGTATCCTCAAGACACTTTATGGAGTGATTCTAAGTATCCTCAAGGCTTTGAGATATTTTAAACAAGATGTAGTGTCTGAC
Source organism: Cornus controversa (assembly GCA_026545225.1). Lineage (NCBI taxonomy): Eukaryota > Viridiplantae > Streptophyta > Magnoliopsida > Cornales > Cornaceae > Cornus > Cornus controversa. The sequence goes on from CM048845.1 coordinate 45,882,910, forward strand.
AGTCGATCGAATGGTTAGATTTGTGTGAATGTGAGATTGAAATTTTGTTTCTTTGATGGTTGATGTTGTGGTTTATCTTAACTGATCTCGATATTTTTGAGTATATCAGATGCAATAGTCAATTCCAATCATAGATCAAACGATCAGATTTGTCCAGGTGCAAAATTACTACTTTACCCTTGTGATGTTTTAAAGGATCAGGATCACAATACGATGCGATCTTGGGCTATCCTATGGCTTTGGAATATTTTGAAGGCAATGGTTAAATCTAATTGCCAATTGAACAATCAAAATTGTCCAGATATGTCGGTCAACCTTTTGGGGTTGACTAGTTTGACCTTGGTGTCCGAACTAGAAATGTGTTATGATTATAGTGTTTTCTATGTTTTTTGGACCCAACGGTCATAGTGATGAGGTCCGTTTGTTGATTCAGTGATCATTTAATCGGTCAACCTTTTTGGGTTCATTGGTTGGACTTTCTTCTAGGGTTTTGGTCAACAAGATCTAGACCAGAAATGTGTCATGATTACAGTGTTTCTTATGGGTTTTGGACCCTACGGTCATGGTGGTGAGGTATGTTTATTATTTTGATGAACGGTTTGTTGGTCAAAATTTTGGGTTGACTGGTCTGACCCTAATTTAGGGTTTGATCCAATCTGAGTGCTTGAGATGATTCATGGCCCCCATGAGTAGTTGTTTATGAGTTTCTTAACATCTCTGGAATCAACAGTGAAGTCGATTTGTCGTTTGGACATTCGAACTTATGAATGTTAATTGAGTGTGCTAGGTGTTTTCAAATTTGCTTAGAACTAGAGCGGTGCAAAATGGGGTGTCTAGATATATAAATATATTTGAACCTTACCATATGCACCTCTTTAATTCCCAGGTTCATTCTTATACAAATTTGAATTAAGTGATGAAATTAATAATGGTAAGATATTGTAGAGAGAGATACGATTGAGAGAGAAACTTTTTAGAGAGAGAGAGACTATATAAACTAGAGAGAGATAATCTAGGAGGGAGAGAAAAATTATTTAGAATGAGAATTTAGGAGAGAGAGAGAGAAACAATCTCGTCAAGATAGAGAGAGAGAGAGAGAGAGAGAGAGAGAATCTCGCCAAGAGCGAGAGAGAGAGAGAGAGAGAGAGACAATCTCGCCAAGAGCGAGAGAGAGAGCGAGAGAGAGATGTTGGACAGAGGTTGAATAGTATCCAAACAAGCCCCAAATATATAGAAAACTGATAGGTGTATTTTTGTCACACAAAAAGGGTATTTTTGAGTTTTCAAAAAAGTATGACATCATCAACAACTATTTTCCAATGGATACATGCAATAGGGGCAATTTGCTCTAAAATTTGAAATTATAGGGAGTTATATGCACATACCAGATACTATGAGTGTTTTTTTTTTGGGATTTATATGCACATACCAAATATCTTCTTTTATTTAATTTTTACCACAATATGTGGCTTGCACATCTACTTTTATCTTTAAGAGCTTGAACCTTTGACTTTTCATTATAAAAAATATGAAAGATATCACTAGGCTACAACTTTTGGTCTCTTATTTATTATTTAAACTATCTTAATTAGTATTACAAATTGATTTCTTTCTCTCTTTTTAAAAAATAAAAAATAAATTTAACTAATATTCTTTGATATTTTGTAATTACTAACACTCTTTGTTTTTTTAAAAAATGACATTGACATCTCCTAACCTTTATTTATTGGTAATATATTATCCTTAATCGATGATTAGTGATGAAATTTTCTTATATTCACTACAAGAAATTTGGGTTTTATCGGCGGACCAAAACGCTTTCTACCACGATTTTGGCCTGTCATGTTATCCCTCATTGTGATTGATAAAGGAATTTCAATCATGGGTTCATCCCGTTATTTTTTACAGCGAGTTGAGCTCGTAGTTGAAAGTCTAAGTTCTACAGTGGGCTAAGCCCGTCGTAGAAAGTAAATTTTTTACAGTGAGTTGAGCCCATGGTAGAAAGTATATATATATATTTTAAAAAATAAATTTTCTTAACATATATTATTGGATTTTTGGGTTTGGACCCAAACTGGGTCGCCCTGGGTGTGCCTGACTCGGTTAGAATACCCATTCATTATCCGACAGCTCTCACCATATCCGTTGGTTAGAGAGCAGATTTAAAATGGGCTGGCATACATCTCTCAATTGGTTGGTTGGGATTTATCTTTACGAATTGAAAAAGCTATATATATAGATAGCCGACCATTCTGTTCATTATATCGATACATCGATATTCAAAAAACCCTAGAAAACAGACATTGTTTCTCTTTCTCTGCCATTATTGTAAAATTGAAAAGCTTTTGGGCTGTTGATTTGCATCCTAACATTCCCCGGTAATACCCTAGGCAGTAAGTAGATTTATGATGTCAGTCGTGACTTTAGGTCTCTTATGGAGAACCTAGAATTTATTTTATTATTTAGGAGTAGTTAAATCAAAATAGATCCAAACTAATTCTCAAAATCATAAACACAAAATTAAAATTTCAAAATTTTTTAATTATAAATTAAATTTTTAATAATGAGTGAGAGCTCTTATCGGTGATGGATAGATATTAAAGTAGAGAGAGATCGAGAAAAAGATTGAAGTAGAGAGCGATCATATGTGATATTTTTTGCTATTCCTATGTACGCGATAGAAGTTTAGCATCCCAATAGGGCAACGAGTCATTTTTCTTTTTCCTTTTCAATTGGCGAAATTTTCAAGTGCTTGCTTGAATGCATTACCGGAAAAAAAAAAAAAAAACCAAAAAAAAGTTAAATATAAAGAATTTATTTCAAATATTTTTAATACAATTTTTTGAATAACTTTTTATAAACTGTTTAAATATTTAGAAATTTTTTTATAAGTTATTTAGATAGTTAAACTATTTAGTTAAATAATATAATATGTACTACAATTAAACTAATTTTCATATATTTGAATAAATTAATTTAAATAATAAATAATTATAAACTCTAATTATACATAATGTTTTTTAATTTGAATATAATGGTATTAATTTAAAAAATTTAGACTGTATATATCGCTTGGACATAGATGTTAACTAGATGTTAAATTACTATTTTGACATAAAAGTCTAAAAAACTTATAGATATGCTAATGTCATTTACAGAAAGTCAATTTACATTTATATCCTCCGCCAAATCTAACACAACTATCGGTGCCTCCTTAAAGAAAAGAAGAGAGATCCGTTACCACCTGAAGATGAAGATGACGGTGCCGGAATATGACCATCAAGAAAATGTACCAAAACAACAATTTAAAATTATTGATTTAAAAAATTATTACTCAGAAAATGCCAAATAAAAATAGAACTACACGTATTGCCCATGTAATTGAAATAAAATGAGTGATAGGAAGAGTCGCTTAAGCGTATGTCCTTACACAATCACTCCACTGATTGAAAAAAATTAATTATAAAAATTAAATGTTTTCTTATAATAAGTGTCCTACTTTTTCATCAATTAATATGCACTTTTAGTTCTAAATATTTATATTGGTGTCATCAACAAACAAATAAAATTATTTATAAAACAAAATATGATAACTATATAAAAGAAAAATGTGTTCTTTAATTCAATTAACCATAATTACAAAATTTTAAAAATTATATAAAAAAATGATTATAATAATGAGATGTTAAACTTTTGTGTCTTTTGGGTGTTGTTTAGGAAAAAAAATACAATTATTAATAAGCAACGTTTATGTCCTTTGTAGGGAAAAGGAACATTTAGGAATATATTAATAACCATATTTAATTTAGAAGGTATTGACTCATATAACAAATAATATAAATATAGGAAAAATATATAAATATTATAATAATGTGAAGTGTTTGAGTATTGTTGTGAAAAAAGAAACTTTTAAGAAAAAAATTTAAGAAACGTTTAAGAATACAATTATTAATCACCAACGTTTCTGTCCTATAACAGGAAAAGAAAATGTTTAGAAATATATTAATAATAATATTTAATTTAGAAAGTATTAACTCATACCCTAAGAAGCATGGACACGGACACGGACACGGGTACGACACGACACGGACACGGCAATACGGCAAATTTAAAAAAAACAGGACACGACACAGCTGGGATACGACTATAAAATAATATATTAATATATATTCAACAATTTAACCAATATCCACAATACCATAAATCTAACAATAAAAAAATAATAAATTACACAAATACTTCAATTTATTATGAAGCAATTAATGTATTTTAAAAAAGGATGTTCATTATATTCAGACCCACTACTAGAATCTTACATATTACTCATTTTTTTAATAACAAACAAATAAATTTAAATATAAAATACCAAATAAACCAACATGACTTCATGTTAAATAAAGTTCTATTGGCTTTTTTATTTTTTTGTTTCTAAATTTATTATTTAGGAATTTTATCTAACTATTTTTATTTTTAAATTTTTTTATTTTAGAAAATACTATATTTATATAGAAAAGGGCATAATAGTCATATTAAATGGTATATATGTCATTATAGTTATTTCAAGGGGTCAAGATGTCAATTTTTAGAAGATGAGGGGTTGAAATGCTCTAAAAAATAGTTCAAAGGGGTCTTTTTGTAATTTTGAAAAAGTTCAGAAGTTTCTTTGCACTTTTAAAAATTGCAAAATGTATCCCGCCATGTCCCCCGCGTGTCCTATCCATGTCCTTGCCGTGTCCCCCGCGTGTCCTAAAAAAAAAAATTTCAGGACACTTCTAAAGAGTATCCGACACGTGTCCGAGTGTCTGACACTGATACGGCACCCCTATACGAAGTGTCCGTGCTTTCTAGCTCATACCACAAATAATATAAATATAAAAATAAAAAAAATGTATAGAAAAAATAAAAAAACCTCAAACTTTTAGTAGATAATAATAGGGTAAAATGCTCTAACACCCCCCCCATGTTTCCGTTTAATACCCACGGAGAATACTTGTATCTTTGACTATGGTCAACCTCTCTCAGGTTTGGTAAACCATGCTCTGACACCCCCTATCAGAGTTAACGGACGTTTGTTTTTAACTGTACAAGTGTTTTTATCATTTTACCCCCATATGTTTAACTATATTATAATGAGATTGCTGAGGTCATTGATGACATATACCACTATAATACAAAATGACATAAGTATCCTTTAGATTTACAAACTCTATCTCCTCTTTAACTGATAAACTTATAGATATAGAAATATATATATATATATATATGATATAACATATAAACACATAAATGTAACATATTGTTATATATGTATATATAAAAACATATATAAATAATATTCTAATGTTAATTCACCACCGTCTCTGTCGACAACCACAAGCACCAAACAGGACTGTCGCGTTCCCGTTGACTGTTGTCTCGATTCGGAATCATAATAATCATCATCTCCAGCATCGTCACCACTATGGTAGTGTTGGGTTTGGTGATCATCAAGAGAATGGAGTTCAAACTCATGAACAGCTAGTTCCAGCCATCGGCGACGAAGGATAAATGTGACGGTGGTGGGAGGGGATAACATGCATCACTCAAATTTATGGCCTAGTTTGGCCGATCTCCAAAATGAATTCCTAGGGTTCAAACGTCTGCTACAAATTTCCTTCAAATTGTCACATAATACTACAAATCAGTCCAAATTAATCTTGTTAGATGCTCAAGAGGCAACAAGCTTCACCAATCGGACAACCATTGACAACCCACCACCGAGCCACAATGAATACACAACCAGAACCAAACCATGCTGCCTATCTCTTTAGCTTCTTTTTCTTCCTGCCCTTCTTCTTGCTCATTGGCCTCCCCACCTTCTGGGTACCATCCTCGGGACCAGAGGCTAGATCCCAGAAGTTGCCCTCACCCGTGTTGGAGAAACGGACTGTCTGTTCTCTCTTGGTCTTGGTCTCACTTTAGAATGAGAGGGAGGCCTGTGTCCACCAAGACTGGCGCCTCACCTGGCTGGAAACCATCAGAAGAATGCTCGACGACAGAGGAAATGGTCTCGCTTCAGTTCCTCTCTCTTTCTTTTCCTATATATATATATATATATATATATGCAATTTAGTAACATTGCTTTTAATTGATAAATTTTAAATTATGTATGATTATATAATTTGATTTTAATGTATTTAGTATTAATTAAAATTATTAAATTTAATAATTTGTAATCAAAGTGGTTGGAAGCCATCAAAGCTAGAGAAAGGGTAGAGAGATGGAGGAAGTAGAGAGAGAATGAAAGAGATGGAAAATAGGTGAGCTTAACAAGGGTATAAATGTCTAATTAATTGAGGGTAAAATTGTACATTCAAACAGGAAGGGTAATTTTGATATTTTAACTTTTCAAATTAGTTGACTTGACGGTCAACTAACGTTTGGGGTGTTAGGACATAGTTTCCCAAACCTAGGGGAAGTTGACCTCAGTCAAAGGCACTAGTATTCTCCGTGGGTAATAAATCGAAACTTGGGGGTGGTCAGAGCATTTTACCTATAATAATAATAGATAGATAGATAGATAGATATAGATATAGATAGATATAAGAGTCACCTGTATATATTTACTACTTGAAAAATATGTTCTTTAAAATAATTAACCATAATTACAAATTTTTAAAATTATATAAGAAATGATTATAATAAGTATATCGATTATTAAAAATATTTAAAAGCAAGATAATATAAACAAATATTAACAAAAATATTTTAATAGTTTATGTTTATAATTTTATTTGTTTGTTGATGGCACTAATGTAAATACTTTAGAGCTAGAAGGATATATTGATTGATGAAAAAATAGGGCATTTATTACAAAAAAGCATTTAATTTTTGTGATTCACTTAATCGAGTGCCCTAACACTCCTCTTGAAATAATTGCCAGAGCTAATGTATCAACAAGAAATACGTATGAACCATTTGGATTCCGTTAATACGATGAATTTGAAGACAAAGAAGCACCAATTGAAAAGCCCTCCAAGTAAAACCTCTCCACATCAGCAGACACCTTTGACCCATGAAACCCTCCTAGTTTAAATTCATTACTTCTAGCAGGTTAGATATTCTGGCTCTACTAGAATCCAGATACGGTTAACATTTCACTTATTCATGCTTCAAGACAGGTTCTGCACTGCTCAATCAGCCTCCCTTCCAAGGAAAGTTGTTGCATTTCCTTTGTGTATGGGGCAAATGCTGCTATTGATAGAAAGGTCTTATGGTCCAATCTTGTTCACCACTCTAAACTTTTCTCAGACCTACCATAGTTACTAGTTGGCGACTTCAATGCCATCACTAACATACAAGAAAAGTTTGGAGGCTCTCACAGGTGGAATAATGCAACGGTAGAGTTCAAGGAATCCATCCAAAACTCTTGCCTTGATGACCTAAGATACTCTAGAATCTATTTTACATGGAACAACAAAAGTTTGGGGGTTGCTAACATAGCTTGGAAACTCGGTAGGGCTTTGGTTAATGAGAAATGGTCATTGGCATTTCCCATGTTTGATTGTATCTTTCTGCTTCCTTGCATCTCTGATCACAGTCCAATCTTAGTGAAGATTGGAAATCATGTTAACAAGAAGATGATTCCTTTCAGATATTTTAGCTCATGGTCCCAAAACCCCCAATTTTTGCCTATCGTGCAACAAACTTGGTCCACCTATGTCAGACGCTCTACCATGTTCCAGATTGTTCAAAAACTTAAATCTTTGAAAGGACCTCTCAAGGCAAATTGTATAATTGAGATCTCACATCTTTCGGTGATGGTCGAACAAACCAAGCACCATATTTCATGCTGCCAGCAATCCTTGGACTCTAATCCAGATAATGAAGCCTTGAGGTTGCAAGAGAAAGATCATATGAATCAGTACACAAACTTAGCACTCACTGAAGAATAATTCATCAGGCAGAAATCCAGAATCAGATGGTTGAAGGATGGAGATAGCAATTCTGCATACTTCTTCAAGTTATTCAACTCTAAAATCAACAGGAAGAAGATTGTGAGCCTTCAAACCAGCAATGGGGACACAATTGATGATGAAAATCTTGTCAAGAATGAGGTATTATCACACTTCCAGAACCTTCTTGGCAGTTCACCTCCCTTATACCCTGGCAAATCCTCTTTGCAACCTTTCATAACCAAAGAAATCCCACATCATTTGCATTCCTCATTAACATCCATTCCCTCAAATAGTGAAATCAAGCTCTGTTTCCTCTCCTTGAATAGGGAAAAGTCTCCAGGGCCTGATGGCTACATACACATTTTTACCACAAGGCTTGGCACATCTTGGGCAATGACATCACTAAAGCTATTAGAGATTTCTTTCTAAATGGGAAGCTTTTGAAAGAGATCAACAATTCTTATATTGCCCTAGTTCCTAAAGTCCCTAATCCAACCACTGTCAATGATTTTAGACCAATTTCTTATTGTAACACAATTTACAAATGCATTGCTAAACTCATTGCAAACAAACTCAAGCTTGCATTACCTTCCATTATTGACCCTTGCCAAAGTGCCTTTGTGCAAGGTAGACAAATCAGTGGTAATGTCATGCTTGCGCAAGAGCTCTTACAAAGCTATCATAGGCCTCTTAAACCTCCAAGATGCGCTATGAAAGTGGACCTCAAAAAAGCCTTTGACTCTATTGGATGAGAGTTTCTTTTTGACTCTCTATCACTCTTTGGATGCCCGCAACTTTTTATTGCATGGATTCAATCATGTATCACCTCCCCCTCGTTCACTATCTCATTGAATGGAGAATTCCATAGCCATTTCAAGGGTGTTAGAGGCCTTAGACAGGGGGATCCTCTCTCCCCCCTTATATGTGACATTGCCATGGAGGTCTTGACATCCATCACTAACCAATTCATCTCTTCAAACCCCTCATTCATATTCCATTCGAGATGTAAGAAACTTTTTATCTCTCACCTCATCTTTGCAGATGATCTCATGCTTTTGTCTTATGAAGATATCAACTCTATCTCAACTCTTAACAATGCTCTCAATCACTTTTCCACTCTCTCAGGTTTAGCCATCAACAAGTCCAAAAGTGTTTTCTTTGCCTCTGGAATTGATCAAAACACCTCCTTACAAATTAAAATTTTGCTAGGGTTTGACTGTGGCTCACTGCCAATTAGGTATCTTGGGGTACCCCTCTTATCTACCATAGTTAAAGCCTCTGATTGCAAGGGATTGGTGGACAAGATTACTCAAAGGATTACTCATTGGGCTTCTAATTTTCTATCATATGCTAGGAGAGTACAACTCATACAATCCATCCTTTATAGCATAACGATGTTTTGGGCTAGTTTGTTCATTCTCCCTAAATCCATCATCACTGACATTAATAAGTTGTTAAGAAATTTCCTTTGGTCAGGTACTGACTGTAATAGCTCAGGAGCTAAGGTTGCATGGAACCTTGTTTGCAGGCCAAAGCAATATGGAGGGTTGGGATTTCAAAACCTCGAGGTTCTTAACAAAGCTGCTAACGTTAGGCATCTATGGAACATTTTGTCAAACAGCAGGGGCTCACTTTGGGTTCAATGGACTAGAGTGCAACTTATCCGAAATAGATGCATTTGGGACATCAATCTTCCATAAGTGTGTTCATGGTATTGGAAAAAGCTTATGCATCTCAAGGGGGTAGTGAAGCCAATGATAAAGAATAAAGTTGGAAATGGAGAGAACACCTTCCTTTGGAATGATAATTGGCTCCAGAATGGCCCGCTTGCTCCAAGAACCACTTTTGATTTCATCCAGAGATCCCAAATTCCCATAAATCAAAAATTGTCATGCTTCATTGAGAACAATGAATGGACCTTCCCAACCATCCTTCTTTCTCAATTTCCTGAACTCTCCCTCACTGATCCCCTATGCTCAACATCCCTGACTCCACTGTATGGACTCCATCCCCTAGTGGTTTCTTCTCCCTGAAACATACAATTCCTTGGCTTAAACCACAATCTCTTGACATTCAGTGGCACCACTTAATCTGGAATTCATTCTCCATTCCCAGATGCAGCTTCTCCTTTTGGCTTGCAGTGCAAAACCGATTGTCCACTCCTGATAAGAAGAGCATAGCCCATAAGCATATACCAAACATGTGTCAATTATGCTTTTTCTTTTTAAAAACACACTCTCACCTGTTCTTTTATTGTGCTTTCACAAGCCAAATCTGGAACCATCTCCAAAGGAAATGTAATTTTCATATCTCCTCTATTTCCTGGAACCAGCTGATTGAGTGGGCCTCGCATCACTGGCAAACAAAAACTCAAAATTCCCTCAATAAACTTGTGCTTTCAACTATTGTTTATTCAATTTGGATTGAGCGTAACACTAGAATCATTCAAGGTAGAAGAAAACCCCAATTGGATGTCTTAAAAACCAGCATTGATAGGATTAAGAAGAGATAATCATCTTTCCAAGTGAAGAACTCTGTTTTTGCGAGGAGAATCATGATGGAGTGGGATCTTCCTTCTTGTTTCATTCGTCCCCCTTCAGATCCCCCTGATAGGTTTGCTGGAGGTTAACTTCTCACCGGAATGTTTTTGAGGCTATCTAATTGATCTTCTATAGTTGATGTTTGTGAGTTACGCGGTGCGGAAGCAGTTTAGTTAATTTAGAGTGAGATGCTAATCCTTAGACCTAGAGGGGGGTGAATAGGTCATTTTATCCAATTTTGATGATTGATTAATTACCCACAATTATTATCAATTAAGCATCCAAACCAATCACAAAATAAATAAAGCAAGTAAGGAAAAGTTAGAGATGACACCAAGAATTTTACGTGGAAACCCAAGACGGGAAAAACCACGGGGGTGAGGCAGAAACCCTAGAGAAACCAATCCACTATCTCAAAGCAAAGTACATCAGACTTTGTCCCAGACTCACACCCACTCCACTCTAACAAGAATTTGATGCAGAACACCTCAGGATTACAATTGTGACAACACGTCAAACTGCTGCAGACTCCCGGCTAATGTCACAATTCTTTCAGAAGGGTTGCTAAAAAAACACAAATACTCCACAAGTATTATCACGTCCCGTAACCCGGACCACCGGGACTCCCCTGGAATGACTTGAATCCCAAGTCGCGAACCCGTTCACTCAACCCCGTGAATGATCTCAACCACACTCATGTAATAGTATCGAGGTTTGATACCATGCTATAACACCCCGATTTCTAACTCTCAGAGAACTGGAAATTAAACTGTCTATTTAGCCCAATAGACCCTCGTTACCCTCTTTTTTTGAGGAAGCTTAACTTAATTCTTACATATGAATGCACCCAACTCCACCTTAACCAATCCCCATGGGCCCTACATTGAATAATACACCTTAGTGAAAATTTACTTTCCAAACTTTCAAGAATCACTCACTTTCAAGCCTCAAAATTTTTTTTGTTTAGAATCTGAAACTGATGCCTACACTATTGGATAGAGAATCTAAAAATACTCAATTTTTAAAAAAATCACACTCAATTCTGATCTAGAACGAAGAAATTACAACGAAACGAAGTTTTGAAAAATGTTGTGAATAGTAATTTCAATTGTGCGAAATGCCAATCTCGATTGTGCAAAACTGGCAACTCAATTGTGCGAAAAAAATTTCGATTGTGCGAAGATTTCACCCTCTCAGGACCTTGAACCTACAATATTTTGCACGATCGAAATGGGGGTTTCGATTGTGCGAAATAGACGTTTCGCACGATCGAAATGCACCTCCCGGGACTTCCAACAACCCTATACATGGTCCACATGAAGCCCAATCAACATTCTATCATCCTAGAACCTCTCATACATGATCCATAACATAAATGAAAGTTACCAACATCATTTACACACTCAAAATCATATTCATAATTGAATCATACATCAAAATGAGTCGTTCTCTTCCACAAACACAATCCATTCATAATGGAAACATCATCAAATGAACTAAGTGTTGTCATGGGCATTACATAAATTAAACCGTTATCTTTCCACATCCAACAAGTTTAAAATTCAATACATACATCCAAATTATATTCGTCCAAGATATGACCACAACTCAAAAATAAGTCATATGCCACAAGTCGGCATGGATAGCCACAAAATATGCAACATCTCAAAAGTTAACAAAATGCTACTAGGGTTCCACTTAGACACTCAAGTCCCTTCCGTCATCGGCACTTTATCTATAAAAGAGTTTATAATAAAGGGGTGAGCACCACTGCGACTCAATAGAGATACCCCAACCCTCTTAAGTGCTGACTCGACACCGACCTACATGGAATGCATATGAATAAACTACATGCCACGTCCACAATCTCACAAACCAATCAACAAATGCAATTAAAGAGGATTGCATATTTCACGAATAATGTATAACATGTTCAAACATAAAAGCATTAAGGAAAGTAAATGCTCTCTCTCTCGGTCCTCATCCGATACCCTACATGATTGGCCCGCTCCGAGGATCATGTAACCTAGGACACCTTCGATAACCATCCAATGACCGGGACAACTCTGGAAGGTCATTCTACTATAGCAATATATAAGATTGCCATAGAGTGAGGGGACAACTCTGAGGCTCATAATTCTTGGACATTCTTCGATAACCATCCTATGACCAGGTCAACTTCAAGGGGTCATTAGTATTGGACATACTTCGATCCTAGGCATTAAGCCTTAGTATGGCGGGTCCACTCTGAGGGCCATACATAGTGGATAATTTCACCACATTTCACCACACAGTTGGACCACTCCGAAGCCCCGTGTACCTCATTTGCGTCATTTTTCTCGCAACTTCCCACATATGCCATATGAATGCATAAACACATGGCATTTTATTTTCATGCACTACTCATGCTCATTGATACTAAAAAGAAGTAAAAAGCATGTGTCTCACCACCACACACCACAATAGCACATATATGTATAACACATGCATATATCATCTCATATGCATACAACTTCAAAATTAGCATATTTTACTCATGCTACACCCAATGCATAATTTTAGTACATAGAACTAACATGCATTCAATGACCACATTTCCACATATAATCACATATATGACACTTGGTACACATTTTTCATATATACACCAAATTGAGCACATAATGCCTATGTATCAATTTCTTACACACACACTTCAAACCCACATGCTACCACCAACACAATGGACACAATTGTGAAAAGATAGGACTTTAGAGAAGGAGAAAACACAACTTTCCACACCTCTCACCATCCTAAAGCATGTGAAACACAACCTACACCTCTCTTCTTCACCCAAAACCCTAGAATCGACAATTAGAAGAGAAGAAGAACCCCTACCGTGAAAATGAAGGCCTTCCAAGCACTTCACCAAGATTCTAGCATTGTCTACTTTTTTGAATCACAACTTTGATTGATTCAAAGGGAAGCCCTAGCCGTCCCCTACGTATCTTCCTCCTTCAGCAAGTCTTGAATCCAAGTCGAACGAGTCTGAAATGTAGGGAAAAGGGAGAGTTATGAAGATGGAGGGTTTTAGAGAGAGAAAGAGGCATGAGATATGGCTGGGAATCTCAGCCACTGATATTTAAAATATCTAGGGCTTGCAAAAAGAGCAAAATGCCCCCGGCCACTTAACGTACCCTTCGGGCCTCCGTTTTCGATTTCGAAAACTCTTAAGGTCTCGAAATCACTTCCTTAACTCTCTAAAAATTTCATCTACGCCATGTCCAAGAATGAATATTTTTGGAAATTTTTTCGGATTACCGGACCCACTTAAGTTGCATCTCGGACCTCGGTTTTACCAAAAAGTCAAACTTCTTCAAATCTCCCAAAAACTCCCTAAAACCTTAAAAACACTTCCCAAACATGTTTCCTACACTCAAAACATGTTAAACACCACTTAAAATGCATTTATGGCAATTATAATGCGAAAATACAAAACCAGCCAAAATTGGTCACGGTCTCTACAACCTCCCCTCCTTAAAGGAATTTCGTCCTCGAAATTAGGAACATACCTCAAGTAGTAAACAACTCTAGATATTTTGAGCGGACTTCTTGTTCTCGCTCCCACGTAGCCTCCTCAACTCCGTGATGCCTCCAAAGGAATTTAACCAATGGAATCGTCTTGCCCCGAAGCACTTGCTCCCAAGTATCCAAAACCTGAATTGATCTTTCCTCATAAGACACATCCTCCTCCACCTCAAGATCTGTGCAATCTAACACATGTGAAGGATCTGGCTCATACTTTCTCAACATCGAAATGTGGAAAGTATTGTGCACACTTGACAATTGCGGTGGCAATGCCAAACGGTATGCAACCTCACCCACATGATCCAATACCTCGAATGGACCGATAAATCGTGGGGCTAGCTTTCCGCTATGCCCAAACCTCATCAAACCCCGTCGTGGCGAGACTTTCAAGAAGACATGGTCTCCCACCTCAAATGCTAAAGGCCTCCTCCTTTTGTCAACATAGCTTTTTTGACGACTCTGAGCCATAAGCAAACGCTACCGTATAATCTTAATCTTTTCTATAGTCTCTCTGACTATATCCGGCCCCAAAGCCACTGTCTCACCGACCTCTGTCCAATAAACTGGCGACCTATAAGGTCTACCATACAAGGCCTCAAACGGAGCCATCTTAATACTAGTTTGGTAGCTATTATTGTATGCAAACTCCACCAATGGAAGGTGATCCTCCCAACTGCCTCGAAAATCAAGCGCACATGCTCTTAGCATATCCTCCAAAATCTGTATAGTACGCTCTGACTGACCATCTGTCTAAGGATGGAAAGTTGTACTAAAATGGAGGTTCGTATCAAGTGTAGCTTGAAAACTCTGCCAAAACTATGATGTGAATCTCGGATCCCTATCAGACACTATAGAAACTGGCACTCCATGCAGCCTCAAAATCTGATCAATGTACAATCGACTGAGAGTATCCACATCATCTGTCACTCGAATCGGAAGGAAATGAGCCACTTTGGTCAATCTATCCACAATGACCCAAACTGCATCATGACTCTTACTCGTCCTAGGTAACCCCGTCACAAAGTCCATAGTGAAGTGTTCCCAATTTCACATAGCTACCAGTAATGGCTGTAACAAACCTGCCGATCTCTAATGCTCGGCCTTCACTTATTGACAAGTGAGACACCTCGCCACAAACCTTGCGACGTCTATTTTCATGCCCTTCCACCAATACTGTCTACGAAGGTTGTGGTACATTTTGGTACCACCGGGATGTACTGCAAGTCTGGAGCTATGAAACTCCCTCAGGAACTCATCCCTATAAGCCAATGGAATAACCATTCTGCCTCTAAACCTCAGACCTCCGTCTGAATGGATAACCCAATCCTCCACTACTTCGCCACCCGTAATTGGAGTGTGATGCTCTCTAACTCTATGTCATGCCTCTGCTCCTCAACCACCCTACTCACTAGAGTTGGTTGCGCTATGAGTGTGAACAAAGTGGCTTGTCCATCACTCTCACTGAAGCATAATCCCATTTCTGAGATGTCTTCCATCATCTTCCATTCATGAATGGCAATGCTAGCCAAAGTGCCATGTGATTTCCTGCTCAATGTATCGACAACCACATTAGCCTTTCCCGGGTGATACTGAAGATCAAAGTTGTAGTCTTCCATGTATTCAACCCATCTCCTCTGTCTCATATTCAAGTCCTTTTGTGTAAAAAGGTACTTCAAACTCTTATGATCGGAGAAACCTCAAACTTCTCTCCGTAGAGATAATGCCTCCACATTTTCAAAGCAAAAATTACCGCCACCAACTCCAAGTCATGAGTCGGGTAATTCTGCTCATGGATCTTCAACTGTCGGGAACCATACGCAACAACCCTCTCGGTCTGCATTAACACACATCCCAAACCATCCCGTGAAGCATCACAGTAGATGACATAACCCAAACCGCATTTGGGAATAACCAAGATTGGAGCACTAGTCAATCTATGCTTCAATTCCATAAAGGAATGCTCGCAAGCTTCGTTCCACTCAAACTTAACTCCCTTACGAGTAAGCTTGGTCATCGGCGCCGCTAACTTTGAAAAGTCTTTCACGAAACGCTAGTAATATCCTGCCAATCCCAAGAAGCTACATATTTCAAATACATTCTTAGGCCTCTCCCAATCCATTACTATTTCTATCTTAGAAAGGTCTACCGATACTCATCCCTCTGACATCACGTGTCCTAGGAACTTCACTTCTGTTAGCTAAAATTCACATTTTTCAAATTTGGCATACAAACGGTGCTCTCTCAGTGTCTGTAACACTGTCCTCAAGTGGATTTCATGCTCCTCCATAAAAGAAGAATACATAAGAATGTCATCCACGAAGACCACCACAAATCTATCCAAATACACTCAGAATATCCGGTTCATCAAATCCATGAACACTGCTGGTGCATTCGTCAGTCCAAATGGCATCACTAGAAACTTATACTGGCCATATCTAGTCTAAAAAGTTGTTTTCGGAATGTCCTCTTCCCTTCCCCTCAACTGGTAATATCCCGACCTCAAGTCGATTTTCGAAAAACAAGTCGAACCCTTAAGCTGATCAAATAAGTCATCTATCCTTGGCAAAGGATACTTGTTCTTAATCGTTGCTTGGTTCAACTTACGGTAGTCTATGCATAACCGTAAAGATCCGTCCTTCTTTTTAGCAAAAAGGACCGGAACTCCCCAAGGCGATGTACTAGGTCGTACAAATCCCTTATCTAACAATTCTTGTAATTGATCTTTCAACTCCATCAATTCTGTCGGTGCCATCCGGTACGGTGCCATAGAGATAGGTGCGGTACCAGGAGCAAGATCGATGCCAAACACAATATCTCTCATCAGAGGTAACTCTGTCAAGTCCTCTGGGAACACATCCACAAACTCACTAACCACCGGTGGAAATCCTCCACTAGTCACAATCTCATCCTCCTCGACTAATAAGCTAGCTAGAAAATATCCAACCCCGTCCCTCACACCAGAACCAAGCAGAGACGAAATGTAGAAATCATCCCGCTCTCCCACAAAATAAAAGCAATCACCCTCGGGTGTGCACACTGTTACTCTCCTACGGAGACAATCAATCGTGGCTCTAAATATAGATAGCTAATCCATGCCTAAAATGACATCGAAAGTGGTCATGTCTAGCAACACAAAGTCGAACACTAGTCGACGTCTAGCAACCTCGATCTTGCAAGACCGACACACTCTATCCAGGGTAACCCTACCCCCAACCGGTGTATCAATGGACAATGGTGACTCCAGTGATGACACCCTCAGCCCTAGGGCACAAGCAAATGTAACAGATATGAATGAATGTGATGCACCTGAATCTATCAACACCCTACCCCACGAGCTAGAAACTAGAAAAATACCTCTGACCACTGACGGTCCTGGTATGTCCTCTATCAGAGCAAGCGTGAACACATGGCCCCGCGACTGCTGACCAGTCCGTTGAAACCCTGACTGGGACCTCTCGATACCCGAGATCCCTGTACGGAATGCGCTGGCTGAGGTGGCGGCAATGTCCTGAAACTAGACTGAACCGTAGCTATCTGCCCAGCCCTCTGCTGAGCCCCTATACCATTCAGTGCACTCTGTCTATGTGGACAGTTGGCCTTAACATGGCCGGGTTGCTTACAATGAAAACATACCCGTTCCCCCACCGAAGTCACAGGCACTGATGCCACTATTTGCCTCTGAGGGCACTCAGAACGAAAATGGCCAGACTGCTGGCAATGGTAGCACACAACTGTGGATTGTGTAGATCTAGTAGGTAAGGACAATGAAGGTACCAGGTGAGTCTGCTGTTGCCCCTGTGAACCTAATCTGCCCTCCCTATTCCTTTTTCTCCCTTGACCACCCGAAGAGGTACCCGTACCCTTCACTTGCTGTCTAAAGTCCCACAACCTTTGAGTGTCTCTGTCATCCTCCTTAGCCACCAAGGCTCTATCAACCACTTCACTGTAGGTACTCAAACCCAAGATGGACACCTTCTTTTTTATAGAGGTTTTTAGCCCTTTCACAAACTTTTTCACCTTTAGCTCTTCATTAGCTACTATCTCTGAGGCAAAACGAGCCAATGATGTGAATTTGGTCTCGTACCCAATCACGTCTAAGTCCCCTTAGACTAAGTCTATGAACTCTTGCCTCATCCGGTCCCTCACCGAAGCTGGAATGAACTTTTCAAAAAATAACCTCTTAAAGGTATCCCAATCCATCATTTTGGTGTCATGGGTGTTCCCGATGAACTGCCACCACTGATCTGCCTCTCCCAACAAGTGGAGTATTGCCACCCCCACTTTCAAGTCCTCATCAATTGCAAGAGCAACCATGAGCTTATATGTCTGATTGATCCAACTTTCTGCAGCCAACGGATCACGTGTCCTGTCAAATGTAGGTGGCTTGAATTTCACATATTCTTTCATAGCCACCATTTGTCAGTTCAAGGCAACCCTAGGTAATGCCTGAACCTCCTCTTCCATAGCTTGCCTAGCCATCCTCCTCATAGTGTCTGCCATATCACGCATCCATTTGTTGGCTCCCGAGGAGCATCAACGCCTATGTCTCATGCTCTTCTTGGAGGCATTTATTTCTATATGCACAACAAGAAAATTTTAGAACCAAGCATTCATACTTTGTCAAATTCCATCATACTTACACATGCCATGACAATTTAGTCCACAAAGGCATGTTAAGAAAATGTAAGCAAACATTAAGTTCCACATAAGCAATTTACAACCTCATGTCAAGATCCTTATGTTCTGATCCTTAACTTCTAGTGATCATAAAAATCAAGTCTCACCCTTCGTCCCAAGGTATTCCAACCTAGAGCTCTGATACCATCCTGTCACGTCCCGTAACTCGGACCGCCGGGACTCCCCCGGAATGACCCGAATCCCAAGTCACGAACCTGTTCACTTAACCTCGTGAACGATCTCAACCACACTCATGCAATAGCATCGAGGTTCGATACCATGCTATAACACCCCGATTTCTAACTCTCGGAGAACCGGAGGTTAAACTGTCTATTTAGCCCAATAGACCCTCGTTACCCTCATTTTCCATGGAAGCTTAACTCAATTCTTATATATGAATGCACCTAACTCCACCTTAACCAATCCCCATGGGCCCTACATTGAATCATACACCTTAGTGGAAATTTACTTGTCCACACTTTCAAGAATCACTCACTTTCAAGCCTCAAAATTTGCTGTGTTTGGAATCTAAAACTGACGCCTATACCATTGGATAGATAATCGAAAAATACTCAATTTCAAAAAAAAATCACACTCAATTCCAATCTAGAATGAAGAAATTACAATGAAACAAAGTTTTGAAAAATGCTATTAATAGTAATTTAGATTGTGCGAAATGCCAATCTCGATTGTGCAAAACTGCCATCTCGATTGTGCAAAAAAAATCTAGATTGTGCAAAGATTTCACCCTCTCGGGACCTTGAACCTACAATATTTCGCACGATTAAAATGGGGGTTTCAATTGTGCGAAATAGACGTTTCGCACGATCAAAATGCACCTCCCAGGATTTCCAACAACCCTATACATGGTCCACATGAACCCCAATCAATATTCTATCATCCTAGAACCCCTCATACATGATCCGTCCAAGATATGACCACAACTCAAAAATAAGTCACATGCCACAAGCCGGCATGGATAGCCACAAAATATGCAACATCTCAAAAGTTAACAAAATGCTACTAGGGTTCCACTTAGACACTCAAGTCCCTTCCGTCATCGGCACGTTATCTATAAAAGAGTTTATAATAAAGGGGTGAGCACCACTGCGGCTCAGTAGAGATACCCCAACCCTCCTAAGTACCAACTCGACACCGACCTACATGGAATGCATATAAATACGCTACATGCCACGTCCACAATCTCACAAACCAATCAACAAATACAATTAAAGAGGATAGCACATTTCACGAATCATGTATAACATGTTCAAACATAAAAGCATTAAGGAAAGTAAATGCTCTCTCTCTCGGTCCTCATCCGATACCCTACAGGATTGGCCCGCTCCGAGGATCATGTAACCTTGGACACCTCCGATAACCATCCAATGACTGGGACAACTCTGAAAGGTCATTCTACCATAGCAATATATAGGATTGCCATAGAGTGAGGGGACAACTCCGAGGCTCACAATTCTTAGACATTCTCCGATAACCATCCTATGACTGGGACGACTCCGAGGGGTCATTAGTATTGGACATACTCTGATCCTAGGCATTAAGCCTTAGTATGGTGGGTCCATTCTAAGGGCCATACATAGTGGATAATTTCACCACATTTCACCACACGGTTGGACCACTCCGAAGCTCCGTGTACCTTATTTGCGTCATTTTTGCCGCAACTTCCCACATATGCAATATGAATGCATAAATACATGGCATTTTATTTTCATGCACTACTCATGCTCATTGATACTAAAAAGAAGTAAAAAGCATGTTTCTTACCACCACTCACCACAATAGCACATATATGTATAACACATGCATATATCATCTCATATGCATACAACTTCAAAATTAGCATATTTTACTCATGCTACACCCAATGCATAATTTTAGTACATAGAACTAACATGCATTCAATGACCACATTTCCACATATAATCACATATATGACACTTGGTACACATTTTTCATATATACACCAAATTGAGCACATAATGCCTATGAATCAATTTCTTACACTCACACACTTCAAACCCACATGCTACCACCAACACAATGGACACAATTGTGAAAAGATAGGACTTTAGAGAAGGAGAAAACACAAATTTTCAAACCTCTCACCATCCTAAAGCATGTGAAACACAACCTACACCTCTCTTCTTCACCCGAAACCCTAGAATCGACAATTAGAAGAGAAGAAGAACCCCTACCTCAAAAATGAAGGCCTTCCAAGCACTTCACCAAGATTCCAGCAATGTCTACCTTTCAGAATCATAACTTTGATCGGTTCAAAGGGTAGCCCTAGCCGTCCCATACGTATCTCCCTCATTCGGTAAGTCTTGAATCCAAGTCGAACGGGCCCGAAATGTAAAGAGAAGGGAGAGCTATGAAGATGGAGGGTTTTAGAGAGCGAAAGAGGCTTGAGATATGGCTGGGAGTCTCAGCCACTGATATTTAAAATATCTAGGGCTTTCAAAAGGACCAAAATGCCCCCGGCCACTTGACGTACCCTTCGGGCCTCCGTTTTCAATTCCAAAAACTCCTACGGTCTCGAAATCACTTCCTTAACTCTGTAAACATTTTATCTAAGACATGTCTAAAAATAAATATTTTCGAGAATTTTTCTGGATTACCGGGCCCACTTAAGTCGCATCCCAGGCCCCAGTTTGACCAAAAGGTCAAACTTCTCCAAATCTCTCGAAAACTTTCCAAAACCTTAAAAACACTTCCCAAACATCTTTCCCTCACTCAAAACATGTTAAACACCACTTAAAATGCATTTATGACAATTATAATGCGAAAATGCAAAACTGGCCAAAATTGGTCACGGTCTCTACAAGTATTTTGTTCCCTTCATAGTGATCGTTTCTCTTCCTCTTCAAATAAAATCTTGTAGTTTCAAGGAACCACCTCTGCTGCTCTTGATCAACCTTTGTAGACTGATGATGTCTTGAAGATTCCATTGATCAGATGAAGAAGAACATCACAACTTAAACACTTCGTGTGTGTGTGCTCTCAAAAATAAAATCAATAAAGATTTTCTCTCATAAATTCCTCTTTTAGCTTATAAAAAAATATTCCTGGATCCGAATATTAAATCATTGAATTTCTCATCTCTCTCTTTTGATTGAAGCATAAAGAGGTATTTATAAGGTTTAGAATCCTAAGTCTACTTGGAAAACAAGTTTAAAACACCTAAGGAAAGTTTTAGATAAGTTTTGGTTGACTAGGAAATCAATTCGGATCAAAAAGAAAATTTTCACGCATGTCAGCCAAGTTAGACCGGTCCTAAAAATTGGAGACCGGTGGGACTTTTCAGACATGTTAAATTTTGAAAGTCCCGAGACAAATTGGACCGGTCCTCATATTTGGGGACCGGTGGGACTTAGCAAAAATTTAATTTTCACATTTAAAGCATATTTTCCAAGTCCTAAGCCCACCAAACTTCAAAACATAGTGTCCTCACTCACATACCTATTTTAAGTGATTTCCTCATCAAATCCACGGTATTGAGACACCTTCCGTTCAGCTCTGAAGATCGAGACACAAGATCAACCAAAAATTACAACTCAATCAACAAGTTTTGACATTGAAATTTGTCAATTACAATTAAATATCTCACAATGTTTAATGACTTAGACAATAACAGCCTTTAAGCTTAAGCCTTTAGATTGTGGCTGTCTCTGTTTTTATTGGTTTGGTCTTTGCTTGGGCTGGGTCTCTCTTTGCCTTGGGCTTTTTAGTTTGTTGTAATTATTTCTTATATAATCAATATACTTTATCTTCCAAAAAAAAAAACCCATTGTTAATACCTAATAGAATCACATGCTTATACACCCACGGCCATGGACTTCTTCAATATAATGAATCTCAAAAGTTCTTTACATTTTCCAAAAATGTTACAAAAATAGAAGAGACAAGAGTTAGTTTGTTCATTGTGCCAGTCTTAATTATTTTCTAATTGGTTATTGAATGTTAGATGAGAAATGGAGGTGTTAGATTCTAGAAGATTGATAATATGTGTTTCTCTCTCTAGAACCAGAGGTGTTAGATTCAATCCTCTCTTGTCACACACGGTTTTCTCTCCATTAATTACTCTCTCTCTAAAAAAATCATTAGTAGGATCTATGAACAAACAAGGTCTATGCTTTGAAGGAGATTATTTAGAGAGATAAAGTGTTAGAACAGTAGTAGAGAAGAGGATGATTTGGCGATTTTAAAGTCGACTTTGCAGTTAATACATGATAAGTATATACAATTCTATATGGCTATATACGAGACCACATATAGGCACCGCCAATAAAATTGAATCATTGTTTCAATATGAATTTAATGTGCCTGCCTTTTGAGGTACTTAAATGGATTCAAATTCATCAGTTATACATATATAGAGAGAAAGATAATGAAATTTTGATTCTTTTGAGGTTAAATGCAAAGTAACATGGTGATGCCCATGAAATAGTGTTCAAACCAGTCTTGTGGACATGAATGCCAAGATGGACATCAATAAAAATGGTGGGTCTTCACTGTGTATTTAGAAAAATGCGTTATAGAAATGCTCAAAATAATTTTGGGTGGTTGTTCTGGCGGTGGGTTTGTAATAGGTGATTTAGGGTTTGGTTGTGGTGAAGAAGATAATGAACAGTGATGAAGAAGAAATCTGTTATTTTAGAGAGAGAGAAGGTATATTTGAGCTGGATAGCCAGAGAAAGAGAGATAGAGGGGTGGTATTGTCAAAATATAATTGGTTAACATGGTCATTTTCTAATTTTAAAGGTAGTTTTGGCATTTAAAAAGAATTAACTTATATCAAGGATAGTCGGAGATATTTGGACAAACCTTAAGAGACATTGACTATCATTTTGCAAAAAGTTTTAACCCAACAATAATAAGACAAACCTAAAGGGAGGTATGAGATATTTATCTTATGTTTTAACATGGCAAAGACAAATTTAGATTGTATATATGATGGGTAAATTTGATAGAAAATATAAATTTTCTGTAGAGTGAGAAGTTAGAGAAAAAATTAGACTTCTCAAACATATCAAAAAAAATTTTTTTGGTAAATAAATAAACTTTAAAAAGAAGAAACAAAACAATACACAAGACATGGGGCATACCCCATGGGCATACACAAAAATGGCCAAAAGCCCAACAAGAAAAAAACCCAAAATAGGAGGCCCACAGCTCAGAACGGCCAATATAAACCTACCTCAAGTTCATGTTTGTTTGGTTCATCGACAGAAAGCAAAGAGGGAGATGATTGAGATCAATTAGAGAAGAAGAAAGGATTCTTCACCTGAGGATCAAAAAAAGATATTGACAAGTTCCAAATGGTCACAGTTAGTTCAGCAAAGGGACAATTGGTTCGTTTTACAGAGAATAATCGAAGCCTTATAGACTCAATAATGAAGTTTAAGTTTCTTAAAGGAGGATTAACGATGTGTTCAAAGTTTCTAAGATTTCTCTCCTTCCAAATGTGATATACAAAGCTTGCCAAAGTAAGTTTCCATACTAAGGTATGACTATTTTTTTATTTTTGCTTCCAATTGGAAGAGGCCTAAATTAGAATTCTGCCAACAATTAGGGTTGGTGTAGAAACCACATTTAGATTGCAGAGCATTCTAGATAAGTTTAGAATAGGAGCATTTTAGAAATAGATGGTTGTAGAGACCATGACTAATTTTTGTCGGTTTACATTTTTCACATCATAATTGCCATAAACACATATTGAGTGATGTTTAACATGTTTTGAGTTTAGGGAATATGTTTGGAAAGTGTTTTAATGGTTGTGGTAAGTTTTTGAAAGATTTGAAAAAGTTTGACTTTTTGGTCAAATCAGAGCCCGGGATGCGGTCGAAGTGGGCCCGAGAATCTGAAAAATTTTAGACATAATTATTTTTGGGAATGAATTGGATGGAATATTTAAATAGTTAAGGAAGTTATTTCAAAACTGTAGGAGTTTTTGAAATCAAAAATGCAGTCCGAGAAGGTACGTTAAGTGGCTCGAGGGGCATTTTAGTCTTTTCACGACCTAGGGGCCTTAAAGGTCAGATTCTGCAAAGATATTTCATATCTCTCATTCTCACACCAGCTACTCTCTCTCTCTCTCTTCTTTCTCCCTCTTCCTTCTCTCTAAGTTTCAAAGGCCTTCGGGTGTGATTCGAGTTCCGCCGAAGAAGGGAGATACGTAGGAGAAGGTTAAGGCTTCGGTTTGAACAGAACAAAGTTGCGATCCAGCAAGGTAGACATTGCTAGAAATTTGAAAAGTGCTTGGACAACCTTCAATTTTGAGGTAGGGGTTTCTCTTCTCATTTAATTGTCGATTATAGGGTTTCGGGAGAAACGGTGAGAGCTAATGATGTGTATTGCATGATTTAGAGTGGTAAGAGGAGTGGGATGTGGTGTCTTTCAACATCTCTTTAGTCTCTTGTATGCAATTGATTTATGTATGGTAGTATACATGATATGAGGGGTGAAAGTGTGGGAGAAATAAGCATGTATGCTTATATGCTAGATTTTGTGTACATATGTGAATGTGTTAAATGAACATGTTTATATTATGTGATGTTATGTGAGTTAAATGTATGTTATCTTTATATTGAAAATGTGTGCATTGGTGCACCATGACTAAAATGTGCTTAAGTGAAATTTATGAGCATATGTGGATTGTATGCTAGGCTTTACATGTATAGGTAATCATACGTGTGGCCTTGTGGAGGCGAAATGCATGATAAGTGTCTTTATAACTAGCTTATGTATTGTGAAGCATAAATTTTAAATGGTTGATCTTTATATGTTTGAAATGCATATATAAGGCTGTTGTGGGGAGAACGGGAACAGTGGTAGAATAACTTGTTCACTTGGAGCAAACAAATGCTCGGTGATGGTCATGAAATGATCTAATCACCTTGGAGTGCGAATTACTCAGTGACGTATTCTAAAATTATCTAATCACCTGGGAGTAGGTGGATACTCGGTGAAAATCTTGAAATGGTCTAATCACCTTAGAGTACGCATTACTCGGTGAAGAATTCTGAAATGGTCTAATCACCTTAGAGTACGCATTACTCGGTGA
Organism: Cornus controversa; assembly: GCA_026545225.1. Taxonomy (NCBI): domain Eukaryota; kingdom Viridiplantae; phylum Streptophyta; class Magnoliopsida; order Cornales; family Cornaceae; genus Cornus; species Cornus controversa. The sequence continues at coordinate 45,908,715 of CM048845.1, forward strand.
CAGATTCTGAAAATGGTCTAATCATCTTGGAGTACGCATTACTTGGTGACAGCTTTCAAAAATGATCTAATCACCTTGGAGTACAAATTACTCTGTGATGAATTCTGAAATTGTGTGAGAAATGTCTCAGGTCACATGGTTGGGCAAGAATCATGTTAAGGTATCGGGTTGGGTCCGAGAGAGAGACAAGTGTATGATTATTGCTTTCATTATTTATTGTGAAGCATGATGTGTGTTTAATGCATTCTTATATATGTGTTGCTTGTGAACGAACATGATATATGTTGGGTGATACGTGTAATGTTGTGGCATGCAATCATGTAGGTCGGTGTCGAATCGACACTTAGGTGGGTTGGGGTATCTCTACTGAGCCACCGTGGTACTCACCCCTTTTTCTTAAACTCTTTTTACAGATAAGGCGTCGATGACAGAAGGGACTTGAGTGTCCAAGTGGAACTCTATTAGCTTTTTGCCATATTTTAGATATTATATATATTGTGGCTATCTGTGCTGGCTTGTGGCACGGTAATGATCTAGTTGTAGTCATGGTAGAATTTGTAGTATTGGAACCTTATACATAAATTCTTGTTATGACTATGAACTTGGAACTCTTATAGATGATATGTATCTTTTGAGCAAAATGTATGTTTTTGAGACGTATGTGATTACAAGACCATTTTCCTCTTGAGTTATGACTTCATGCATGAAAAATTTTGAGTAAATGGAGTATGAAATATATATATACATGAGTTGATGAATGAAAATGGTAAGAATAATTGTTTTGAGACATGATTTTGAGGATGGCTTGAATTTTGGTTTACGAATGATGCTATTAGCTTTAGCATGTTAATTGAATGTTGTAGGAGTGAATTAGGTGATTGAATGGACTTAGAATTCCAAAAATGACCATTTGCATAGTTGCAGGATTTTTTGCAGGTGCATTAGTTTGGACATTTCGATGCATCGAAATGTCCATTTCAATGCATCGAACTTTCGATGCATCGAAATAATAGGGACGAAGCATTGAAAAACCTGCAAGATTTTGAGAAAATCAAAAGTCCCAAGAGTGATTTTTGCTCAATACTTGTGCAATGCATTGAACCTTCAATGCATCAAAATCATCATTTCGATGCATCGAAACCACTATTCACAGCATGCTCCGAAATTTGCCCAAATTTCAATCGGGCATAACTTCTTCGTTTTAAATCAGAATTGAACGTGATTTTTTTTGAAATTGAGTATTTTTGGATTATTTATCCAATGGAGTAGGTCTCAGTTTTAATTTCCAATTACATGAAGTGTTGAGTCCAAGAAATGAGTGATTCATGGGCGTGAATAAATGAAATTTCCACTAAGGTGATATTGTTTGGTGTAGGGTCCACTGAGGTTGGATAAGGTGGAGTTATGCATATCTATGTACAAGAATAGGGTTAAGTTCCCATGGTATTTGACAGTAAAGATGATCTATTAGGGCTTAATGGATGGAAGTCACCCTTGGTTCTCCGAGAGTTGGGTATCGGAGCGTGATATGGTTATGGCACTCTACAGCTTTAAGACAAATGATAAGTGTTCAATTCTATGCATTTGAACCCTCTTTATTGCATATATTAATTCTATTTTTGCGTTTACCGAGATATGTTTACGGTATTTTTGTATTTTTGATGTTTTGCAGGTCTTGTAGTGAAAGGAGCAAAGTTTGAGGCTCTTTGCAGTTCAAGAGAAAAATCAAAAATTGCAGCCAAAGGCATCTCGATCAATCGAGATGTTGATCTCGATTAATCGAAATCTCGATTAATCGAGATCTCATTTTGATTGATCAAAATCTCGATCAATCGAGATTCAATCTCGATTGATCGAGATTCTGCAGAATCCACTTGCCCACTTGCTCACCTGCTCTCCCACTTGCAACAAAATCTCCCTTTTTGCACGACTTAGGGGGATTGTCTAACTTGAACAAGACCCTTGGGGACCTTCCTGATACAAGGGAGATATATAGTGATATATATATATATATGGTGGGTCCCAAGGTTGGAAAAGGAGCCTTAAAAGCACAAAATAGCCATATCTCTCATATCTCTAAAGACATCAGACCATCAAGAGGAGAGACTTTCGGGAGAGAGGAGAAGGAGCTGAACCAGACCAAGAAGCTTCATCTTCTCCATCAATGGAAGGGTGCAAGGCAACCATGAGCAACTAACTTCCATACTAGGGTGTTGTTGGAGCCCTAGCCATGTAAACATGTTCCTTTTTGTAGCACTTGGGATTTGTAATTAAATGTTGATTATTTAGCCTAGTGACCATGTACACTAATACATTTCTTCTATATATTCATGTGGTTTTAGTTTTATTCTTGTCTTAGAATAGATTCTTCCATATGAATGCACAACATTTACATATTCCACAAGAAGTGCAAATGATGGCTAGATAATGGTGTTTAAATGAATGTGTTGTGTTTGTTTGTATAAACCATGCCAAGATAAGGTAGCTTGGATGCATGTAGGTTCACTTAGAGAGTAGGGTAATTAGATAGTTAGTTAGGTTGAAGAGCTATGCTTATTGAAGATGGATTATGATAGGTGGACAAACACATTGATCTTTTGATATGTCATTGAGGTCACAAGCCTAATGACATTGTTAGGCATTTAATTAATGAATCCCATGCTTGCTACACTTATGAACATGTGAATGGCTAGTGGTGGAAACCAACCCTAGTTCTCTCTCCCAACTTTAAACTCTTTAATTTTATTATTTTTATATTCATGCAATAGTTTATAACAAAAATTCAAAAACCTGTTTTTAGGATTAAAGTGGAATTAATCTTTCTTTAAGACAATTGCGACTAGTCCTCGTGGGATCGATACCCTCTATATAGAACCTTATCTACAAATATTCGTGCTCTTGCGAGTGGTTAAATTATATTTTGATAAAAAGGGCAAAATTAAGCTTACAAATACAATTGAGTTTAGCCACATCAACAAAGATTACATACGTTAGGTTGGATAAGGTAGTTTAAAGCTGGTTTGTCTTTAGTAAAGAGCCTTTCTTGAATAGCTACCATAAATATAAGGATTCTTTGGGAATGGATTGGGGAAACCATATAAGATTGTGCCAGTGGACTTGGTTGTTGTGTCACACCTCAGAACTCGGACCGCCGATACTTTCCCGGACTGACTCAAATCCTGAGTGTGAGCCCGTTCACTCAACCCTGTGAACGACCTCAACCACACTCATACGATAGTATCAAGCTCTGATACCATGTTGTAACGCCCCAATTTTTGACTCCCGGAGTACTGGAGGTTACTCCATCCATTATGTCCAATGGATCATCTTTATCCTTAATTACCACGGAAGCTTAACTTTATTCTCGTACATAGATATGCACAACTCCACCTCGTCCAGTCCTGATGAACCCTACATCAAATTATATCACCTTAGTGGAGATTTTATCTATCCATACTCTCATGAATCACTCACTTCAAAGACTCAACACTTCGTGTGTTTGGAATCTGAAATTGAGACCTACACCATTGATTGAAGTTTGGGACAATTTTCGGAGCATGCTGTAAAAAGCGACTTCGATCCATCGAAGTCATGATTTCGATGCATCGAAGTTTCAATGTATCAAATAAGTATCGAAGAAGTATTGACTAAAAATAGCTCTAGGAACTTTTACATTCCAAAATTCTACAGGTTTTTTGATGCATCGAACTGGGCACTTCAATGCATCGAAGCTTCGATACATCGAACTGGGCATTTCAATGTATCGAACTGCCCAAAAACTGTAACTTTACAAATGGTCATTTTTGACCTTCTAAGCCCTTTCTACCAACATAATTCATTCATACAACCTCCAAATCATATAATAAAGGAGTCTCATCATTCACAAGTTCTAAATCATACTTATAATCAAATCATACACCAATATGAGTCATTCTCCATCATAAACATTTTCCAATTCATATTGAAAACGTCTATCATTACATTAGTCCATCTAATGAAACTAGATGCTCTTAACAAACATTACATAAACAAGTTCATTGTCTTATCATATTTAACAAGCTCATAGTCCAAGTATACGCACAAGTTACATTTGTCCAAAAATATAACTACAACACAAAAAGGGGTCTCATGCCACAAGTCAACATGGATAGCCACAAAATGTACGATATCCAAAATATATCAAAAATGTAACTATAGTTTTACTTGGACATTTAAGTCCCATCCATCATCAGCACCTTACCTATAAAAGTGTTTAGAGTAAAGGGGTAAGCACCACTACGGCTCAGTAGAGATACCCCAACCCTCCTAAGTACTAACTCGACACTGACCTACATGGAATGCATATGAATACACTACATATCACGTCAACAATTTAATAAAACAAATCATCTAATGCAATTAAAGGGGATTGCATTCATACATGAATCACGTTCAGCATATTCGAATATAAAAGCATAAAAAAACTTAAAGGATCTCTCTCTCAATCCTCATCCGATACCCTACATGATTGGTCCACTTCGAGGATCATTTGACCTTGGACATCTCCGATAATCATCCTTTGACCGGGACAACTCCGAATATAGCAATGTATAAGATTGTCGTAAGGTGAGGAGATAACTCCGAGGCTCACAAATCTTGGACATTCTCTGATAACCATCCTATGACTGGGACAACTCTGAGGGGTTATTAAACTTTGGACATACTCCAATGGCAATGTATTTGTTGCCAAATTGTGAGGGGATAACTTCGAGGCTCACTAATGTTGGACACAATCCAATTCTATGCATTAAGCCTTAGTATGGTGGGTCTACTCCAAGGGCCATACGTGTAATTATAACACAATTCATAACATGGTTAGGCCAATTTGAAGTCTCGTGTACATCCTTTGGATCATTTTTCCCGTAACATCCTACATATGCAATATGAATGCATACATACCTAGCATTTTATTTCCATTCATTACTCATGCTCATTGATACTAAAAATAAATATATGGCATATCTTCCATCACAACATACTACATATAACACATATATGTACAACACATGCATATTGTATCACATATACATACAATTTTAAAATTTGCATACTTTACTCATGCTTCACTGAATGCATACATGTAGTACATAGAACTAGCATGCATTCAACAACCACATTCCCACATATAATCATATATATGACACTTGGTATACATTTTGCACATATACACTAAATTGAGCACATAACGCCCATATACCAATTTCTTCCACTCACACACTTCAAACCCACATGCTACAACCAACACAATGAATATGATTGTGAAAAGATAGAACTCTAGACAAAAAGAAAACATAACTTTTCACCCATCTCACCATCCTAAAGCAAGTGAAACACAACCTACACCTCTCTTCTTCACTCGAAATCCTAGAATCAACAATTAGAAGAGAAGAAGAACCCTTACCTCGAAATTGAAGGCCCTCCAAGCACTTATCAAAATTTTAGCAATGTCAACCTTGTTGAACCGCAAAGAATTTTAGTTCAAACCAAAGCCCTAGTTATCCCCTATGTATCTCCCTTCTTCGGCGGAGCTTAAATAACGCCCGAAGGCTTTCAAAATCTAATAGAAGGAAGAGAGGAGAAGAGGAAAAGGTTTATAGGGAGAGATATCTATGAGAAATGGCTGGGACTCTCTCAGCCATATGTTTTAAAGGCATCTAGGGCGCGAAAAGGCCAAAACACCCCCGGACCACTTAACGTACCTTCCCGGACTCTGTTTTCGATTTCAAAAACTCCTACGACCTCGAAATAACTTTCTCTACTCTCTAAACATTTCATCTAAGTTATTTTCAAATATATATATTTTTGAGAATTGTTCGGATTCCGAGCCCACTTAAGACCATATCCCAGACCCTAGTTTGACCAAAAAGTCAAACTTATCCAAATCTTCTGAAAACTTACCAAAATCCTTAAAACACTTTCCAAACATGTTCCCCACACTCAAAATATGTTAAAAACCACTCAAATTATATTTATAGCAATTATGATGCAAAAATGCAAAATCGACCAAAATTGGTCACGGTCTCTATATGTTGTGTCTGGTCAGGTGCTTAATAGTATGGTTGAGAGAAAAGGCTTTATCGAGAGAAGGAGTTCATTTGATGAGATCATTATGGTTGGTCATAAGGTTGGGAAGGGTGGTTAAGTCGAAAGTGGGTGAAATGGTGTTGAGCAAGTGTCAAGACCTATTCCACTGCTAGTTAGAAATAAAGGCAGAAACTTTACAAAACCTGTTGATGTTCCAACTGAAGCGAGAATCAAAAGGTAATACCTTATGAAGAAGGCCACATGGAAGCTAATTATTGAAAGAGGAGCATTGTAGATTTTCCATTGTTGACTTTGTGTTGAATGAGAGGATGAGCGATGTGTCTAACTTGCGAAAGCTTTCTCTAGAACCAAGAGCAGCTATTTTGGGAATTTTAAGTCCTAGAAACTCATGTTTGATGAGATGTTTGAATGTCCATTATTTCCAAAGGTTGTTATGAGAGTCAAAACAAAGGTACCAAATATGTCTAGGAACAAAAACTTTATTCCAATTACTGAGCTCTGAGATATTTATGCCACCTTCTATCTTTGACTTACAAATATTTTTTCCATGTAACCTTGGTTCTAACTTTCTCCATTGACAAACTGACCAAAGAAATTTTTGAAGAATAATACTCATGCTCTTAACAAGTTTTGCTGGTAAGATAAGAATATTACTCCAAAATGTGTGAATGCTACAAAGTGTAGCCTAAATAAGTTGCAATCTTCCTGCAAATGAAATAACTCCATTCGACGAATTAGTAATTTTCCCAGGCATATTGTTTGTGAGAGTATTGCAGTCCATAGCTAAAAATTTAGTAGAAATGAGGGGATGCCTAAATATCTAATAGGGAGAGAATCACATGGGATGTCAAAGATATTAGAAATGGATTATTTTAAGTGGTTAGAAACATTGCTTAAGAAAAGTTGGCTCTTATTAGGATTAGGTTTCAGACCTAAAATTTGGGAGAAAGAATCAATAGCATCCTTAAGAATTTTTGTTCAATTCATATTAGCTTTGCTAAACATGAGAATGTCATCAACAAAGGTGAGATGAGATATTTTTAGCATCTTACATCTCTAGTAGAAGGAAAACTTAGGATTATTAGAGGTGTAGAAATTAGTAACGGTTGAGAAAGCATCCATGGCAATAACAAAAAGGTAGGGTGATATAAGGTCCCCCTATCTAAGTCCTTAGGCACATTTAAAAAACCCACATAATTCTCCACTGATGGAGACATAAAAAGAAGCTGTGGATATACAAGTATGGATCCAATTGATGAACTGTTGAGGAAATTTTAGGAGTTTGAGAAGGTCAATAAGAAAATTCCAGTTCAACGTATAATAGGCTTTGAATAAGTTTACCTTAAGGGTACACCTAGTGGAATGAAGATTGCAATGATACTCAAGAGTTCTTGAGCTAGAATGATGTTATCCCCAATCCTTATCCCACTAATAAAGGCATTCTGAGCTTTATCAATAAGATTAGGAAGTAGGGGTTTTAATTTATTTGCCAATAACTTAGAAATGCACTTATAGAGTACATTGCAACAAAATTTTGGACTATAGTCACTAGGGAAAGAGGGGTTAGGGACTTTGGGGATCAGGGCAAAGTAGGTAGCATTAACCTCTTTTAGAATTCTCCCATTTTGAAAAAACTATTTTATTACAAGTGTAATTTCTTCTCCACAATGTTCCAAGATTTTTGAAAAAATATGAGTTGAAGCCATTCGGGCCAGGAGATTTTTTTTATTTAATAGAGAAGAAACAATACTTTATTTCCTCGTCAATGGGGATGGAGCAAAGAGAGTTAAACACATCATCATTAATAGACTTTGAAATGAAATGAGCAACATAATCAATATCTGGGTACCTACAAGAGCTAATGCCAATGAGTTTCTTAAAATAAGAGATGAACTCACTATTGATAAGGTCAGGGTCTTGAGAGATTGAATTGTCTTCTATTTAGATGTTAGTGATTCTTTTCCTATCCAATCTGTTTTGAATGGATCTGTGGAAGAAACCAGTGTTATGATCACCCAAAGCCAGCCAATGGATTATAGTTTTTTGCTTGTAAAGGCTTTCCTCAATTTTGCTTAGGCTGAAGTAAGTCTTGATGTAATTCCCTTTCTGCTGTCTGAGACTTGCATTGCTAGGATCCATATCCAAAGCAGTTTGACACGTATGCAATTTTTTTTAACCAAAATAACTTTCTTTAATAAGTTTCCAAAGGACTCCCTATTAAGAGACCTCAAAGCAGTTTTAATAAGCTTGAATTTAGTGATCACTCTATACATTGGGATTCCATCAACCTAGGTGTTCCATATACTAGAAACAATATTCAGAAAATAGGATGTTCACACCAAAAATTGAAAATTTTGAATGGAACATTTCTCTTTTGAGTGTGAATCCCCAAATCTACAGTCATAGGGTTGTGGTCAGAAATGTTAGGTGGCCAGAAATGAGGTGCAGAAGCAGGAAAGAATGATAGCCAGCTGTTGTTGACTAACACCCTAACTAATTTCTTAGAGATACTCCCCTCACCTTATGTTTTGTAGGACCATGTGTGGAGTATACCAGTGAACCTCAAGTCTTCAATGTTTTCCTCTATGAGATAGTTACCCAAATCCTCCATGGGAGGAGTCCAAAGCTTAGTGCCACCATGCCTCTCAAAGGCAAAATGGACATCATTAAGATCTCCCAATAAGATCCAAGGCTTGGAAGAAAGAGATGAGGAAAGATCAATAATGGATTATCACAGACAGTTTCTTTCCTTTGAACAATTCGAACCATATATAAAGGTGATGAAAAAGGGAGGGATAGGTGGATCAAGGTATGTTGCAGAGCAATGGCTAAACTGATTGGTCATTTGTATGCACTGAATTGAAAGTTTTCATGGATTCCATAGGATCCAAATCCTCCCAAGGGGGGTAAAGGTTGTTGTTATTTATCAAGGGTCATTGGGAGATTTCCCTCTGAGCATTCAGAATATTATAACTTCTAATTTTTGTCTCCAGTAAACCAAAAAAATCCAATTTGTGGTCCTTCAGAAACATCTTTATTTCTTTTGGCTTTGTGGGGTTGTTCATACCCCTTACATTCTATGAACCAAACATCATCATTGCATTGGTGGTGTTTATAAGTCAGCAAAGAACCTTAAACAGGTTTCCTCATTGGCATTTTTTGCTGCTCTTTTAGCCACTCCTCTATTTTTTCCTTATTTTTGGATATTGAACCTCATTTTTTAAATTGGGAACATCTTTGTGCCTTTGATCCAACACATCATTTCTTGAGATATCCTCTTGGTTGTTGAGTTCCTTGAGATCATCCTTTAGAACTTGAGGAAACCTATAGGTATGGGTTCTATTTAAAATGTGTGAGTGAGCAATCATCATGGCTTCAGTAGTTGGACATGATGTTGTGAGACCCCTCAAATTGCAGTAACTGCTTGCATCATCTTCACTTAACCCTGCTTCCTTGAACTTCCTTCTTTCAATCCGAGAAAGGGTCGTTTTCTTCTACTGTTACTTCTACTTCTGTTTCATAGCGATAGGATTCTGTTATGAACTACACATGGTAGATTTTGAAAGATTTTCCAAACTCTAACTATTGGTTTCTTCTTCCTTATCCATATTAGAAAGTATTTGAAATATGTAAAAAGATTAAGAATGTGACTGTGACGAATGATAAGCAATGAATATTGCATATTCAATGCCCTTAAAATTATATTAATTAGTGTCTTAGTAATATTTATTTCATATTTTTATTAATAATTTTAATCTATTCAAGATTTTAGGTGATTAAGGGTAATTCTAATTAATAATGGTGCAATCAGGCTACAGATGGTGTTAGGCCTATTCACATTGAAGATTGGGCCAATTCAGGCCTAAAAAGTCCTGGACCTGTGTTGGTATTCAGACCATAACTCCGTACACAATTGTTAAAATGACCCAAACTCCAAGGGGGTTGAAGGAAATTCAATTCTGTACAATTTTATATTTCACAAAAATTTACTAAAACGGACGTTTAAGGCAACTTTCTGCCCTATTTGTGCAGCTGCCACTTTTTGAGAGTAAATGCCACTTTTAAGGCGCATGTGCCATTTTCTTATGCGCATTTGCCACTTTGGGAGGGGAGGTGTCCTGTTTGTGTTCTCTTCGCTAAATAAAAGAGAGAAAAGGGAGAAAACTAGGGTATTATTCGGGGGCAGAGAGAAAAAATGAAGGCGATTCGTGACGATGGACAGAAAGAAAAAGGGAGGCTTCAACAACTACCATGAGGAGCTAACTTCTTCCTGGGGTTTAACGAAGCCCTAGCTAAGTATCATTGTTGATTGAGTTTATTTGGGGATTATTCTTTTTATGTATATGGTTGTATAATTTTGAGGACTATTTTGTATCATTTATGTAATAAGTGACAATTGCATAGATGTGCATTTATGATTGTTTAAATGTTTATAATCATTCTTGATTTAATGTTGTCTTGTCTTAAATGGTATTTTATCTTGATTGAACTCAAATCACTCCCATGAAAGATTAAAAATGAATGATAATTATACAACAACTTTTCATTGCATGTATGAACATATAACTTTGACAGTCTATGCCTAGGGAAGACGAGTTGTGCTACACCCTAGTTTAGGTAAATGATTTGTGCCAACTGAAGATGGGTTGTAGCTTAGTGAGTGTTTGTATATATCTTCTTGACGAGCTCATTGTAAACATGTGTGTGTGAGACAAGGACTTTGATAGGCCATGCCTAGGGAAAGACGAGTCGTGCTACACCCTAATTTAGGTAGACGATTCGTGCCAACCGAAGATGGGTTATTGGTTAGACCTTAATTGTATGTTCATCGTTCCATGAATCTTATTTATGCATATTGTAGAATTTCCCCCAAAGTAATTTCAATCGACAATGGTATAATGCTAGTGGTGGAGTCAAGACCCTAGACTTTTCTCTCTTAAATTTTATCTATCATTTATTTATGTTTTTATTTTATGTCATTTAATTTCAGTATCTTAATTGAAAACAAACAAAACAAATTATTTTTGAATTAAATTAGATAAGGTCTTGACAGCTTAACAACGAAACCAACGCAGTTTCTGTGAGTTCAACCCCTACTTAACACTTTACTAATTTTAGTAGAGTATTTGTAGGGTTTTATAAATTCTTTTTTGTCGAAGTGTAAAACAACAACGACACTGTTACATAATATTTTATCGTGTTTTGCACATCGAACAAAATGGCGCTGTTGCCGAGGACTGCGGTTATGATTGCGTTGTTAAGTTTAAAGATTAAGTCTTGTTTAATTATAATTTAGGACTTGTATATATTCTGTTTTTAATTTCTTTTAGGTGTTTTGTGTGTTTGAATATAGGTACAAGAGCTACTACGCAAGTGGAAAGAAGTTGAAATTTCAAGACCTCTTGTGAGTTTTTGTATTTTAATTCATGCACTTATGATTAGGGTTGTTTGTTTCTTTTAATTTTGAATTTTATTTTTATTTATTTATTTTTGTTATCTTTTTTTGAAAACATGTCATTTGAGTATGAGTATCCTTCGAAGGCATGTTTTGATCAATTTGGTTGTGATGTGGATTTTGGATATCAAAATTCAGTGGATTTGTCCACCCAATTGGATGAATTATCATGGAAGTTAGAACAATTTATGACTGTTGGTCATGTTCCTACTCCTACTTACTTTTCCAGACCACATGAGTTCTGTGTATGTTGCTATAGTCCTTATCATCATGTGAGAGATTGTCCTATTATGGGACAATGTTCTAATCTTTCGCAAGGGCAAACAAGTATAAATTTCTCTATACCGGGGAATGACTCTTATTCAAATACTTATAGCCCCAGATTTGAGGACAAAGTTTTGGCTGCACTTGGCAAACTTGAGGAATGAATTGGCAATTTTGAGAAACAAAATAAATTGTTAAATTCACATTCGCAATCCATAGCTAGGCTAGAAGTTCAAATCGAGGAAATAACAAATGCTTTGAATTGCGAAGATCAAGAGGAACTTTCAAGTCAGCCCGTGACTAATATTGAACTCACACAACCAATATTAGACCATGCCCCCTTTGTGGAACCATTACTCATACCGGACTCCAAAACTTTACATGAAGAACTTAAGTGTGATCACTTAAGTCCTAATGAGAGCCCACCTTTTACCTTTGTTTTTGACTTGAGTAGTGACAAATTAGATATCAATGAGAAAATTAGTCAAGAACAAGTTAAAGGGTCATGTTTTTCTGAATCAGTAAAATTTTATTCGCTTGATTCTTTTTTCTTAAAACCTCACATTGCTATAGATAAGAGGTGCCTAAAAATTGTTTAAATTCCGACACAAGAAAGTGAGGACAAAATAGGGGGGACATTCTTAGATATCCTCAAGAGATGTGGTATAGGGTGAACCTTCCATCAAAGTAGTAGTTAGGAAGTGTGTGTTTTTCTTTTTATTTATTTTTATTCATTTTTTCTTTTGTTTGAGTTGATTTTTCTTTGTTTTAATTACTATTTGTGTTTTTTTTCCATTTTGTTGCATTCTTTTTTATTTATTTATTTTTATTATTTTTTCCTTTTAATATGCGTGGTGTGCAATTGTGTTTTTTATGACAGGTTCTTGCATCCAAGTTTGGGGGATGTCCAACCCTTATTCATGTGAATGCTTTTTCAAATTTTGACAATGCAACCACCACGGTAATATTGTTCTATCACTTACCATATGCTTCATGTTTTGTTACATATTAAGGACAACGTGTGACTTAAGTTTGGGGGTAAGGAAGAACACTTTTGTTTATTTAAGTTTTTTTCTTTTTTTTGTTTTTAGTTTAGATGTTTTAACACCAATCAAGAGTTTAATACTTTATGTAGATTCTTGACTTGCAATTGTAGAGTATGTGTAAAATTTCTAGAAACTATGGTTTGACTATAGTGGTTTAAGTCGATATTTGCATTGACATGATTTGTAGTGGTTGACTCTAGTTCTTTTCACAAATTCACAAGCACACTAGTAGAGTTAGTGGGTTTGAGTTATTAGTTATATGTGCTGAATATAAGTTGGTATCCCTTGAGAATCAACATTTTAAGCATGCTACGTTTGTAAAAAATAATAATAATAATAATTAAAAAAAATAACCTATGGTTTGTGGCCGTTTTGGTTTGAGTTATTAGGTTCATCGGGGTATCTAAAACCTGGTACCCTAAAGCCATTTGGTTTGGGAGTCACAGACTGAAAGCTCGCTACATGGACCAATTCGAAAGCCTAATAAACCTGGGCATTGCGTTATTGGTTAGTCTAAGGTTTGTGGCCGTTTTAATTCGAGTTATTAGGTCCGGGGTATCTTGAAACCTGGTGCCCTAAAGCCATTTGGTTTGGGAGTCACAGACTGAAAGCTCGCTACATGGATCAATTCGAAAGCCTAATAAACCTGGACATTGCACAACCATATATATAAAAAAAAGTAAATAAAAAATAAATAAATAAACAATTTGCATGTGTTCATGTTTTGAGTGATAAATTCAATAAGGCGATCCAATGAATTGAAGGCACTTGTAATTGCTCACTCAGGGCTGGGTTAAACCACATTGATGAAGGCTAGTTCACCTTTCACGAGGGGGCTAGAGTTGGTTTCTTTGAGTTGTGTTGTTGTAAATTTTGTATGAGAACCATTATTTTGAATTATGGGATTTAGGGATTTGAAAGTATTCTTGAAAGCGAGTCTTTTAACTGCATTTTGAAGTCTTCGTCTTGATTAATGTTTGAAACAGGAATTTTGGCATGTTTGTGGGTAACATCTCTGGAAACCCTCACGAGACTTCACTAGTCCACTAGGGGTAACCTAGGGGTTTAAAAGGCTTGTTGCATATGCTAAATGCAATCGGATCTCCCACGAAAGAGGAAGTATTTTAGTTGTTTAATTTCATTTTTAGTTGTGTATTGCTAAGAGACTAGCAATATGTAAGTTTGGGGGTGTGATAAGTAATGAATATTGCATATTCAATGCCCTTAAAATTATATAAATTAGTGTCTTAGTAATATTTATTTCATGTTTTTATTAATAATTTTAATCTTTTCAGGATTTCAAGTAATTAAGGGTAATTCTAATTAATAATGGTGCAATCAGGCTACAGATGGTGTTAGGCCTATTCACATTGAAGATTAGGCCAATTCAGGCCTAAAATGTCCTGGACCCGTGTTGGTATTTAGACCAAAACTCCGTACAAAATTGTTAGTGGCCCGAAATTGACTTGGCTTCGCCAAAAGGCCTCATCTCTAGAAGCCCGGCTCGCGAGGCGTCCCTCTCGCAGTAGGGTTCCAAACCTCGCCTCGCTCTTGTGACATGCTATGTTTGGTATTTAGACCAAAACTCCGTACAAAATTGTTAAAAAGACCCAAACTCCACACGAGTTGAAAGAAATTCAATTCTGTACAATTTCATATTTCACGAAAATTTCCTAAAATGAACGTTTAAGGCAACTTTCTGCCCTATTTGCGCAGCTACCACTTTTTGGGTGCAAAAGCCACTTTTGAGGCGCATGTGCCATTTTTTTATGCGCATTTGCCAGAACAACGACACTGTTACAGAATATTTTATCATGTTTTGCACGTCGAACAACGAAGTAAAGCACTCTTGGTGCTTTGAAAGAGGGTAGAGGGGTAGGATAACTCTAGTTGAGTAAGAGTTAAAGTCAGTGATGGTTGTGGTTTTAATCAAGGGGGTTATTTCTGCTGGGTTTTTAACTTGTGGACAAGGAGTTTCTGGGTTGTGAATTTGATTGTTAGGTGGTTTAAAGGGAGATAAAGCTGGTTCCAAATAATCAATAGGCAAAGATTGAAGTTGGTTGGTTGTACTTGATCAAGGACAAGTTGATGATCCTGTTGGGACTGAGATTTAAAGTCAATGTTCTTTGACTTAGGTGAACTACAATGCCTTCCATAGTTGGGTAACTGAGGGGAAATAATCTTCTGTTTCAACACCTAGGTCTTACTAACTTTTGGACAGTTCTTCAAAGAGTGACCAAAATTGTAACATCATTGACAAATCTGAGGTTTTCACTGATATTTAGCCTTGCTTGTGACATAATCATTGTCACCAATTTTTAATTTGAAGCTTTCAATCAACTCTTTAGCTATATCGACTTCCACACAAATTCTAGCAAAACAAATTCTTTTTTTTCTTCTCTATGAGCTCATCAGCGAATAAGGGTCTTCCAGTAGCACTAACAATACAATTCCAATATTCAAGAGGAATATTATAAAATTTGATCCATAGTGGAAGAGTAGTATAGTTGTTTTTATTGAATTGATGATTCGTGTGTGAGTATGACTCAAAAAGTATATCAATTAAAAATTACCACACTTCGCAATAGAACGAATTCCTTGCAGAATAGGGCTATCGAAAGGGGTGTCGAACCTCAGGGACTGTGGTCAGACTGTGTTGGATATACAGAATTAATTCTAATTAAATTTAAAAGAAAAGAATTCTGATTTTTAATTCTAAATTAACTAATGAAGCAATTAAACAAAAACAAGAAAAACTAATGAGTGTAGAGAATATAAGATAAATCTAGGGTTATTGATTTCACCACTAACTTCACAATCAATGGCCAATTGAACTAACTATGGGGCATCATAACATGCATAAGTGGTGTCGGTGGCTACAAGCTCACCTCCATCCGTTAAGAAGATAACATATGATTAAAGCTAAGTCATGGACTATCTTCAATTGGCATGAGCCATCTGCCTAACTACTCTAATCTAGGGTGCAGTATGATTCATCTTCTCTAGGCATAATCCATCAAAGCTTTTAATAATATATTCAATAAAAATCATTGTATAATAATTACTCTCATGATCACAGAAAACAAGAGGGACGAGTTCAATAACAACAATCAAGTATCTAAGACAAGACAAGAAATCATTGAAATTGAATTTATAAGACTTTTATTGCTCAATTCTATAATAAGAATCCTATAAATTACACAATCTATGAATGAATACAAAAATCCCCAATAATTAGAACAATCAAACCAGTGATGTTTAGTTAGGGCTACATCAAAACCCTGGTGGCTAAACTAGTCGCTCATGATACGCCTTGTTCTCCAATGATTCTCCATTCCAAAAGCTCTTCAAAGCTGCTGCCAAGCCTCTCAATACAGCCCCAATTCGTCACTATTAATAGCCAAGAGAATACATCAAAGTCCTAATCCCATTAGGAATTAATTAGGTTTTCCCGCAGCACTAATTAGGTGGGTTTTTCCTGCTGACGTTCAGCCCAACTTTTGACCCACTAGAAATCCGATTTACGAAATTTTCTTGATATACAAAAGTGTGCAGAATCAAATTTCGTTCATCCCACACGAAAATTAAGTCGATTTGCGGCTCGAAAATAACACTTCTGATCCGTTTTCAAAAACGGGATTAAGACTGTATTATGCGCAGATTTGGGCTTCAGGCCCGAAACCTTCTTAAGCAGCTGTAATTCTCTTAGACCTCTATCTTGGGTTGATTTGAGTTGAAATAAATGGTTGAATGGATCTCCTTTATGTAGGCTTCCTCTAGCCATCTTGGATGTCTTCTTTAAAAGCCCAAAAATCATGGTTTTAACTGAAATAATCATTAAGGCCCTGAAAATATAGAAAACACTAAAACGAAGTAAAATCACAAAATAATCTATCACTAAGAGAATAAAATACACAAATTAAGAGGTTAGAATGTGTAACATTCAACGCCGATCAATTGAAGGTTTGTGTAATACTCCGTAATTTGAGGATATTTAATTTTGGATTTTAATTATTTAAATTGTCCTTTTGTGGTGTGTTAAATGTTTTAGTTAATTATGTGAATGCATGGTCTCTGTGATGGTTGATTAATTGGTGCTAAGGGCTCAATTACTTTAATGTTTTTGAAATATTTATTTTAAAATAGATTTTTTTTAAAATAAATTATGTGGATTTTTGGGTTACTTCTCCTTTTATTTTATTTTTTATTAGCAGGTTTGGCTAGACTGTTTGGCTGGGCTATATATATATTTTGTATATATATATATTTATACAGGTGGGCTAAATATTTTATATTTATTAGGTTAATTATTTAGGAATTTTTATTTTTAGTTTTCTAAAAAGAAAAAGAAAATTAGGGTTCAGTAGTTTCTACGCATAGAGGGATTCTATGCACAGATAGGAAGAGAATGGTAGATGCCGAAAAAAGGGAGAGAAGGTGATTTTATTCAAAATCACAAAGCAAGTTCAAACTCTTCTCTTCCCCTTTGAACTTGTTTAAATAGTCTAAGCTCGTGTCGTTTGATTGTATCTGCGAGTAAATAATTAGATATGAAAATCTGTATATTTTTCTGTTGAAATTTTTGTGTGAATGCTTATAGTAAATGAATATATGCGTAGGGATATATATATATATATACGTATGAGCACGAATTAGTGGTTGGTAAAGGTTGTTAATTTGTTCCTTTCTGTGTTGTCCTTGCTTGGGTAAATGACCCTTGAACATTTGGAACAAGATCATGGAGAAATTTGGATTTAATTTTGAAATTTTGTTAAAGAACCCTAAAACTTGTGAATTGGGGGTTTTTGATTCGGGCCATTATTGATGGGGATTTTCGCACCAATAGGTAGCTTACACCGAGAGGAAAAGATTGGTATAAAATTTGAGGCGAACGGTCGCCAAGAAGTGGCTGGACTGCTGCCGAAAAAGGCGCAGTAGCGCGTTGTGCATGCTGGGGAAAAAGGCCTAGTGCACGCGCCTCACCCACGCGTGTCGTGAGTGCGTGGGGGCTCGTGCTTCAGCCTCTGGTGGCCGGCAAGGACTGAAAAGGTTTCTGTCTGGTCCCACTCGTCGAGCCCACCCACTGGGCCTAGTTTGGGCCCAGTCTTGAATATTTTGATATTTTTTTTATATTTTTAAATCATTTTAAATTTGAAAAAAAATAGGAAAAATTGTTTTTAAATTTCTTTTTAAATTTTAAAAAATTCTCAAAAATTTAAATCAATCTTTTAGGGGCAGAATACACATGGGTTTTAAATTTCAAGATGAAATAAATTCTCATTGTTGTAGAATTAGTACAAAAGTGTACCTCAAAAGTTGGAATTTTGATTTTCTTTTGTTTTGAAAATATTTTTAAATTACCGAAAAATTCTAAAAAATTCTAGAAAGGTAAATTAAGTTTTTTAAGACGGTTTATGCACGGAAACCTAGTTTAGAGCTAGGTTTAGATCCCCTTGATATTTAAGTTACACTGTAGGCTTGATTATGTGCTTTCCATTTTTAATTGTTATTTTTTCTTCCTTAATTGTTTTCTTTGCAATTATAAGTGTTCATGGTATGTTGGATTTTGTTTAATTGTTTTTTTTTTATTTCTTGTGGTGATTGGATTTCTATTAGGTTAATTAATGTGCTTAAGTAGGTTGAAATTTTTAAAGGAATATGGGAGGCATGTGAGGATTGCCAATACCTAATAAGGTATTTAATAGGTTTACAAGGGAGGCATGTGAGGCTTGCCAATACCTAATGAGGTATTTAATAGGTTTGCAAAGGAGGCATGTGAGGATTGCTAATTACATAATAAGGTATTTAATATATTTAGATAAGGGTAGGGCATGTGAGGAATGCCAAGTACTTAATAAGGTGTATAATATGTAGATAAGGGAGGCATGTCAGGATCGCCAAATACTAGTATGGTATATGCTTAATAAGGGTTCGGCATATATAGATTGCCTTTGAATTAAACTTAGGAAAACGTGTCCTAATTTGGAACTGCAGGTTAAGTGAGAAAAGGGTATGTTTGTATACATATATATTTTTTATTTTTCCTCCTATAGAGGGTATATTTATCAATTCTCTGATTGGGTTGCAATAGAGGGAGCTTGCTCGTGGGTTTAACCCACTTTATTGATATTTTAGGTCCTAGACAATTTCCACCTCGAGGTTAGGGCGTAGAGTTTGTAGAGCGGGGCAGTCATCTATTCTTTACCAGACTTCAGTGTAGGGACTTAGATCTTTTCTAGAACAGTATTTACTTTTGAGGTTTTTGGTTATGGGGTCCTGAGTTATGGGACTTCTAAGTTGTATCATTCAGACTAATATTATGTTTATTTAACGTTATTTACTATTTTAGATAGACTTTCCTTTCAGCATTTAACATTCTTTTTCTTTTATCCGTGTATTCTATACTTGTATGCTATCAGTTGAAAGTATCCCTTATGTTTTATGAGTGAGACTGGCCACCTCATGCATGAAATTTGTAGGTGGTATTTCAGTTTGTGTGCCATTTTCTTAGCAAAATTGGTTTGTTAGCAAACATCCAAGGGTCATCTTCAATAATTTTGTTACATTCTTCTTTAGAATGGAATTTAAAAATATAGAAACACTATTGGTTTCTAAAAACCTCAGTAATGCCCTTATGAGTCCAAAGCTTGCGAACAGTGGTGGAAATCAAACCAAATGGCATTTTTTTTAAAATAAAAAGGCCAATAAGACTAGCCTTCCATTCAGGTAAGCCCTCAGATTTTCTACATAGGGGTGGGTCAACAATCACTACACCTCCTTGTTTATATAGGGATAGGAATTTAAAGTTTATTTTAGATGTTGAACTCTAGGCAACGTTGGACCATAGTTGTAGGTGGTTCTAGGTTCGGTTGTTTGGTTGGGAGCTAGCTGATATATAAATTGGGCTTGTGTTTGAGGTTTGGTTAGTTGGGTTTGAACTATGTGGATGGATGAGGGGTTTGTGGTTGGTTAAATATGGGTCTTAGTTATAGTTTGTGTAATTCTATAGTTGGGGGAAGTGCATTAGGTTGTCCTTTGATAGGGGAGTTGTCAGTAGGTTCTCTTTTTGGTTATAACAGGTACTAGTCTCAATATATTAAGAATAATGGGTTTGGTTTTCCCCAAACAAAGATGATTTGACTTGTTGTATATCTTTTGGTTTATTGCAGGTACTGGGTTCAATAAGATGGAAAATAATGGTTTGACCTATCACCTTTTGGGCTATGTACAAATTCAAATTTTGATGAAGTTTGGGAGGGAACTTACTAGTGTGTGGCGCATGGGCCTGTTGGGCATTTGTAGACCTACTAGATTGATCATCCATGGTAGTGGTAGGT
Source organism: Cornus controversa (assembly GCA_026545225.1). Classification (NCBI taxonomy): domain Eukaryota; kingdom Viridiplantae; phylum Streptophyta; class Magnoliopsida; order Cornales; family Cornaceae; genus Cornus; species Cornus controversa. Next base: position 45,928,901 of record CM048845.1, read on the forward strand.
TGGGATTGTATGTCTTCTTTGTGTTGTTCAGCAAAGTTCACATGACAGGAGCTTGAACTGGTTTCACATAGAGTAGACCTATCTTTCTTTCCTTTATTCTGTGATATCATGGTTTGAGAGGATGGCTTCAAATTTGCTTCAGCAGGGTCTCTCATGCCACTGAGTTTGTTTGTCTCTATATACACTGTAGTGAGCTTGACCCCCTTATCTTCTTGCCAGCTCATTCTTCAGAAATTTGATCTCTTTTTTGAGGTACATTGCTTCCTGTTCCTTAGCTTTGGCTTTTCTGAGTTCTTAGCCATGATCCAAAGAAGGATCGAGCTTCCTGAGTTGTTACTTTAGGATCATGTTGTATTGGTTTAAAATTTCAACCACTTGTTTGATGGCATAAATTACGAAAGGCATTTTTGGCAAGTTTGTGATGTATTTCCAACGAGATCTCATTATTAACCTCATCTACATTTTTTACATCAATCGAGTAACTCTACTGGTTAGTATAAGAAGGGACATCAAGGTAGGGTAATGTAAGGTTTGATGTGGAGGTGGGTTTAGTAGATGATAGGGAATGAAGAACAGATTCTGGACTGTTAGACATAGGGAAGGTTTGGTTAGGAGGCTTTTGTTGAGAGAGTAGAAGTGGAGGATGAAGATGAAGAGGGAAATGAGGTGGATGGGCAAACAAAAGATGGTATTGCAGCTTTATGCGATTTGGGAATGGTGGGTGTAGAGGAAAGGGGGAGGAGGTTTCTTCATATCATTGTCATCTGTTTGCAATAGTCTAAAAAGTAGAGAAAAGAACCTAAAACAAGAAACTCATAGAATCTCTTTTTGTTGAGTGAGACAAAACTAAACTCATGGCCCTAGCTAGTTATCCATGTTATATATATATATGATGATTATGCTACTCAAACCTCTCAAATTGACAGAGTAAAACCGTTATTTCAATTTTTGTTTTGCTTACATCAGCAATGAGGTGATCAACATATCTTTATTAAAAGCATATATAGGGTATTTTAGTACTTTTGTAATGCATGTTAATAGAGTTAGCCATCTTAACACTGATAAATGGTATGAAAGTGATTTTATTTAGGAAAACCTCGTGAATTCTAGAAGTAATTTAATTACCCAAGCATGATATCAATTCAAGTAAACCCATCACAAACTCCAAGTCAATAGATTTGCATATTAAGATGGCAGTGTAATGGGTTGGGCACTTACCAATGATATGAAAGTTTAAGCTATTGGGTAATGTTGTCAATCGCTTATTTATACCCATTCTCTTTTCCATTCGGATTTGATGTGGGACAAAGAAGACCAATCTACCATTCTTCTCCACCCAAACTCCAATGCCCTTGTTGTGGTAGGACCACCTACCTACCCATCCCCCCTAACCACGAGAGGATCCAGTAACAACTTGGACCCGGACTCCACCCGAGTTGGCATTAGGCCGGCATGACACCGGATCAAGAATTAGGTCTAACTTTGATACCAATTACAGTGGGTCGGATACCAATGATCCAAAAGCCTAAAATATTGGATGGTGTTGTCTACCTACCCATTACACATTATCTTTCTCACTCGGATCCGATATGAGGGACAAAGATAATGAAATCTTTGGGAGAATCCATTCGAAATCATAGTCAACAAAGGCGGTATCCAAATACCCATGCATCTACTTAGGTCCAGATTAGTAACACTTTTATCTTATGTTTTTTTTTTCATTTCTAATTTTTTAGAAGCCATAAAAGAAATGTGTTTGGTAATGTGTTTTCATTTTTGAAAAAATAAAAGTAATGTGAAAATTCTAACAACCGTTTAGGCATAATTTGAAAGCTTCGTTAGTTTTATAACGACACTTTCAATTCAAGTTTTCACTTCAGAAAAAAATTATAAAATACAATAAATAAAATTTTTGTTTCCTCAAAACATATAAATATAATAAAATAATATACAATAAATTAAAATTTTATAAAAATAAGAATAATTCTTTTTATAAAATACAATAAATAAGATATTCGGTTGCTCAAAAAATATAAATATAATAAAATAAAATACAATAAAAACAAAAATATAAATAAATATGAATAATTTTTTTTTATAAAACACAATAAATAAAAAAATTGGCTCCTAAAAAAATATAAATATAATAAAATAAAATACAATAAATAAAAATTTGGTTGCTAAAAAAATATGGATGCTTTTTTTTTTTTTCAATTATTACAACTTTATTATTTTAATTAATGATAATAATAATGCTTTTTTTTTTTTTTGTTACCAAACATGTTTTCTGTTTTTTTATTTGACAAAAATGTCATAACAGATTTTGAGCTTCCATTTTCTAGAAAATTAAAAATGAAACTGACAGCGTTACCAAAAATGCCCTTAGTTGTTCACCTTTTTTTCCAAGTTGGACAGCAAGTCATATTAAGAGGAACTCCACAAGAAGCAAGACAATATGTATACAACTAAAGGATTGAAGCATAGAGTCTTATTTAAAAGGTACCACTACAATTATATATACCACAAATTACAAAGATTTAAACCACTCAACAAAAGACACTCTGACAGACACTTGTAACTTGTTGCAAAACAAACATACTGAGCAATTAAAAAGCATGTAATTAATTAAAGACCTAGCAAGCAAGCAAGCATTGAAAATATATTCTTAATTATTCAATTATGCTTCCTGTTGGCTGGTTCCTTCTGGGCATTGAAATAAACAGTTGCTACTGGCAAGCCAAGGTCGAGTTGATGTGCGAATGCACGTGTGTTGAAGTTGGCACGTGACACTGGCTGCTCTATCTGACCTAGAGCTGCTTTCTGAAGGAAAAGAACCAATATGTACCTGTGGATGCCAACCGGTGGCCGTGGTCCCATATATGGCAACATCTCTTTACCTGCACACGTACAAACCATATATATATCCTGGTTACCATGCATGCAAAACCTATATATATATATATATATAAATATATATCCTTCTTTTGCTTCACTGTCTTCATCAAATATATATATATAGAAAGGAAAATGCTTCATGTCCCGAATAATAGTTTGAAGTATATTTCAAATCTATTTGGCAAGTAATATGGTGTTTATCTAAAAATAAACATCAACATGTACACCACCGGAATTCTGTGTTTGGAAAAAATTCTACCAATATTACCTCACCATTTAATTTTATCTCCTAAAATAATACATAAATTCGAAATATACTTCAAGAGATTTATCCCGGACATGTAGGATTGCTCATATAAAATCAAGAAAGACATCACTTTTTTTTCTTTCATTCTGATGGCCTGTAAGTTGAATTATAGATTTGGAACAGAAAAAAGTAAAAAAAAAAAAAAAGGAAGTAAAGGACTTCTTTGAAATTTACTTCAAATGAGAGGTGAAAAAAAATCTAAAATTATCGACATGATGGAGGGTATGTTGGATTAATGATTGAATCATCCTAAAGTGCCATACTAAAAATCCCAAATACGATAAGTGCTTATTAATTATTTGTCAATCCATGTTTTCTTTTATTAATAACATGTCATATATGATGAACAATTGGAAAGTCTCAATTAATTAGATCACAATAATTTATATAATTTATTAAGCAAATGGAGCTTCAACAATGGGTCCCATGAAAGAGAACCTTTCGATGCTGGTAAAATCGGCACTTAACATTAGCACGTAAAATCGACAAATTCTTACAAACTCAATGCACGAGAGTTTCGTCATTATATATAATTTAAAGATGGTCAATATACACAACTTTATCTTCTCATGCAATTAATTATGTAGTCCCAAAGAAACTATTTTCTTATTTTAAAGTTATGACTTCCAAATTACAATAGAGCAAATTACCGTTACGTGAAGGCTCGCTCTAACGTTTAGAACTATTCAGTGTTATATAGTTATAACAATGGACTTGACTTTATGGTATCTTATAAACACACAAGCAATACAATATTTAATAATTTCAAAAGCTTTAATAACATCTTATTAATTAAAAAAGCAATGATGCTCTATCCTAACTTATAGCAAATAAATAGCAGCTCTATCTATCAATATGTATGCTCTTGGATCATCAATAATGATTTTTCTTTAGAATTGAATGGGGGAGCCGAACACTCTCCATTCGGTGTATATTTGACCTTAAAACATTATTCTAATTAAACTAATATACAAATCTGAAAAAAAATATTTTTTTTCGCAAATAAAAAAATTTAAAAGAGTAAAACAAAACTTCACTATTTAACAAAATGAAGATTTTGAATTCAATGCAACTTGGTGATGGATTGTGTAGCGATAGGCAAGACAAATTAACATACCATACCACCTGGCAAGTTTAGAGTTTGCCACGTGTAACAATATGATGAGTAACAAGTGGAAAAAAAACATTAAGCAAATATGGGGGAAGAGGATATATTATACGTGTCTAAGAGAGGAGTGAGACAAGTGGCACACACGTGTCGCCAACTTCCACTGGGATGAAGGTAACCAACAAACTGCATGCTTAAACGCTGCCATGACACTTGTTGGCTCAAGGCTCAGCCACGTGTCACCGCATGTACAATTTACATTATATTATATAAATTAAATCAGGTGACACGTCATGAAATGTGACTTCATCGTGTACCAGGCATCAAGCTAAAGTCGTATCAATTACAAGATCGCCTATAGGCATAAGGAACCTCTACAGTGCACTCAATGATCTTCTACATTATATATATATATATATAACTTGATCTTCATCTATATAAAAAAAAAAAATAGTCGACAGCTTACCATGCATACATGTATATATATAGTCATAAACAAGACAACATGTATATGTATATATATATATATGTATATATATATATAGCTTAGCTTAGCATGCATGCATGTACGCGACAAATGAAATCGACATGAAAGAAAAAAGTGAACGTTTCATAAGCAGTTTTTACCTCGAGTAGGGCTGCTATTTCCAGGAATATCGGTGACTATCCTGAAATTTTAAAAAAATAAAATCAAATTATTTGAGACACAGAGATAGAGTGAAGAAGAAAGAGAATCAAAGAAAGGGAGAGACCAATGAACCCACTCCCTCATGGAGGGTTCGCTAGGGCTAGGTGCATCAGGGTCTGTCATCACCTACATGAGCCAGCACAAATAACGATCATGTAAAAAATCAACATGCATTGACTAGTATTGTTTAAAACTCTCAAACATTTAATACATATATATATATATATATATATATATATATATATATATGAGTAGTAATGAAATGAACCAGAGTAAAAAGTTTATCAGCGTGGCCAGAGACGACGACTCTGGGAGGATTAATTGCAATGGAGGGCTTGATATTACAGCCATTGTTGACATGTTTGGAGCCATAATAGACAGACATGTTGACAGTAGGTACGAACATGTCCACCACATCTCCGATCACTCTGCCCACCACCAAAGGATCTACAGTAGCAGCCATGAACTGATCGATGAGCTAATTATTACTAATATATATATATATATAGAGTATATATCAAAGCTAAAAATTTAATAAAGCTAGAAAAGTTGATAAGAGAGCTAGTTGTGAATTAGAGAGGTAGGGGTTTATATATCTAATATATATAGCTGAGTAAAAGTGAACGAGGCCTGGCCGTTTTTGGGTAACATGCAGTGGGCAATCAAAAAGTAAAGCAGAGGAGAGAGAGAGAGAGAGAGAGGAGAGAGAAAGAGAGAGGACAGTGTAGACCACGTGTGAGGCCTCCCCTAGAATTGAAAACCACAATGAATTTGTTTCTTTGCGGCACGCGGATGATGGCATAGCCGTCGGTTATGACCTGAATTGATTCAAACCACAGTAATCCAAGTAGGGGAGCGTTTCAATACCAGCTAGAGATAAGCATCTCTTAATACACAACCAAACAGATATATTTACATTTATATCTATAGATAAATGGGCCCCCCCATAAAGATCATCTTATATATGTATATAATATTGTATATATATGCATGCAAGTTTTTGAGCTGCATTTTGAAACATTATAGCGCAGCTCTCTCACTCCTTTTTTTTTGCTTTTTTATTTTATTTTATATTCTTTAACTTATTAAAACAGAATTAGCACCAGTTTAATAATGGTTTATGTTTAGTATTTATTGTTTATAAAAATAAATTTATAGGATAAATATGTTTGATAAGCTTTATTTTGTTTACAAATTGTCAAAACACTTTTAAAACAACACTTTAAGTAGACTTCAAATTTTAATCACCAAAAAATGATGTTTTAGTATTTATGTTTATTAATTTTTTTTAATCTAAAATGGTAATTATATTATTTTAATTAAAAAGTGAAGCTAGAAGTGAGAAAATGAAGAGAAAAAAAAATTATAAAAGGTTATTACTTGATACAATGATAAAAATATTAGAATTATCAAGTGTAAACAAAATTGAAGAGCATCAATTGCATTGAGGAAAAAAAATAGGTATAATATGAATAATTATTATTTTACTTGATAATAAGAAATAGTTATTTAGGTGTACCCATGCTATAAAAAAAATTATCTGAGGAAAAAAAACAAAGGTCCCAACCATCTCATTGTCAAAGAATTAAGAATAGTATTTTGTACTCATATCATTCATTTATTTTCAGTGTTAAAAAAAAAATAGAAACCAAAAAATGGAAAAGAAAGTCGAATCAGTAGAAGTTCAAGGGCATGTCTTCCAAGTCCTTCTCAAATCCATACAAATTGAAAAATTTTTTAACTCTTTCATAGTTATATATATTTTGATCTTGTTGGAGTCTTCTACGTTGTGAGTCATTTTATATATATATATATGTAACCTAATATTATTGGTTTATTTATATATATATATATATATATATATATATATATTTATGTATATTTCTTGCTTTATTTTTGCTGTATAAATTTTCTTTTAATATGAGCCTGACTTTTTATGCAGTTTATTGTGTTGAATTTTTTTAAAACAGTTTAAGGTTAACGAACATGACATCATATAGTAGAGCTCACCACTCCTCTCACATAAAACTATTTTTGTACTGGTCTGGATCGGAGTCTTTATCATTACTTCTGTGATAAAACAAAATTGTAACATAAACACTAGTTATATAAATACCTAAACAACAAACATAAATGGTTATAAAAAAAATTTGTTAGACAAAATTTATTAATGGAAGACAATTATATCTTACAAGATATGGAAGTACTTGGTAGTAACCAATAAAAAGTGAGAAATAGCTAGCTTTGTAAAATGTGTGCATATATATATATATATATAGTTCACCTGTAAACAAGAGATCATTACTCTCAATTATATATATATATAATTGCTGGATGTGATTTAATGGTAAAAAAAAGGTAATAAAAAAAATATAGCAATCATATACAATTGTTATAAATTATTTTTCACACCCTATGACCAAAACATCATTTGTGTGTATATATGCAATGAATAGAGTCATACAGATAGAGAGCGGAAGGACATGCAATATTTAGACCGTATTGGCATTGGAACATGGACTAAGACTGCGGAACATGCTTGGAGAGAATTGGGCCCATTAGCCCGAAAACGGAAAGTACAAATCCAGCCCAAAGCTAAACAAGCTTTGTTAATTAAGCACAGAGAGAGGCTTGGGAGGTTTTTTAGGGTGTGTTCAGTAACAAAAATATTCCTTGTTTTTTTGTTCCCATTCTCTAAAAAGGCAAAAACAAAAACAAAAAATGTGTTTAGTAAAATGTTTTTATTCTCTGTTAGAAAAATGTTTCTAATTTTTGTTAAAGGAAGTGGAAACAAAAAAAATGTATTTCTCTTATTTTTCTCAAGAACGTTTTTTTTAACCGTAGCGGAGCCCAACCCTTTTATTATCGACCCTTTGAAAATTCTTGAATTTCTTTCCGCCCAGATGGTGTCGAGAGTGGTTGGAAAGGGAAGCTAAATAATGGAGTTTGATCGAAATTGATGATTTTGGTGGAGAAATATATATATGTATATATATATACATATATATATATGACTGAATATATCTGCAGGGGAGGGAAGTTCCAAGAATTACATAAGAGATGAAGATACTGAGAGTTTTGTTGGGGTCTACCATGGTGTACATACTGGATGGATAAATTAATTAAGGTCCATCATATCATAGAGCCAATTATCAGTCCAAAAATATGTGCTAAAGCCATTTGCGTGCTGGCCTGCATGTGCTTGATCAATGGTCTAGCAAGACATCTAAACTGGAGGAGCTTCTCATCACAAAAGATCCATCCTGCACCAAAATGAATTTTCATTTATTTATCATTATTTGCTAGGTAGGAAACAACAATAAGGAAATAAAAAATCTTATTGATGTGAAACCATTACAATGGCAGGATAATCCTCTCCCAATTCCAAATTAAGAATAAGTAGTGGTGTATTTGTTGGAGGCATGGAAGAGAGTTTGGAATTTTGGTTTGGAGAGAGAGAGAGGGGCATGAGTCGAACAAAGTGGCAGCATGAACTACTCATTCGAGAATGACGTCCATTACAACAAATATGGGTTTTTGCAACAAGTCATCTTGTGGCAACAAAGTATACATTTTGTGGCTGAAACGTATCCCTGATGGTAAAAGTTTTCATGCTTTCATCGTGGACATATGTGTCACACCCCGATCCCCATGGCATGTGAGATAACCGACAAACACCCCAAATTATGATAAAATAGCTTTATCACCAATAAAGCAAGTGGCAAGTGTTGCATCTGTGAATTGGCCAGGCCCCTTCCCCATGTGGATGGGAAGGTTTGCCAGTTGTTCCGTATGACATATATTTGTAATTGACAATCTTCGGTGTAAAAACCAAACATGATCGAGTTTTATTACTTGAGTTATATTTCTATCATTAATCATATAATTGAAGTCTTCGAGTGAGCATACAGTTCTACATTAACCATGCAAGGGTTCGTTAAAGAATGAAGCTAGAATATTTAGGAAAAGCCGTCAATGGTTTGAATAAGGACTCGATCGATTGAAGTTTCAAGATGATTTCGAATGCATGAGGACATCGCTGATCACAAATAAAAGTGACGTAACCTAGGTAAAGTGGTGAGAACACATATATTTTAAACCAGGAGGCTCCGACCTTAAAAAGTGGAGCTTTTAAGCAATTTGGTGAAAATTTCAAGGTTGAACTAGTCAAGTGAAGGTTGGACCGGTCCAAGAGGTCTCAGCAACTTCTGTTAAGTTTGTTACAGGGTGACCGGTCCAAGTGAAGCTCGGACCACCACTACAAGGTTTTTTTATTTCACCGGCGGTTTAAACCGCAGGAAATTACCCCAAAAACCGCTGGAAAAAACATCACCGGCGGTTCACCGGCGATTAAAAAATCTGCCGGAAAATATTCCGCCGGTAGTGAATTACCGGCACTTTTCCTAAACCGCCGGTAATTACCGGCAGTTTTTTTACAACCGCCGGTAATCATTACTTTTTACCGGCAGTTTTAGTAAACCGCCGGAAATGGCTTTTTTTTTTTTCCCCTCCCCTCACTACTTTCCCACACCATCAGTCTACATTTTGACATTCAAATTAGTCAAATATCAAACATTAACAGCCAAAAAAAGCTCATTCATATTCAAATATAATTTGACATCCACATTAGTTAAATATTAAACATTAACAAGGGCCCAAGTATTACAATTCTAAGTCAGCATGACTGACAGTTACAACATTCACAACAATTGGTAAATGAAAAACCTCTACAAAGCTTATTGAAGTTGCTCATGAGATCCCTCACAAGCCTGACTATGTAAAAGATGGGTAGTTCTAGAGTCCAAGCTGAGCCCCTGCCTAAGCAGCCTCTGCTTCCTTAGGCCCTCATGGCATGGAGCAAAAAATTCATGGTTTAGTACTTCTTCTGCACTTATCCTCAATCTTGGGTTCGCCGTCAAGCATTTGTCCACAAGATCAAAGAGTGGTCTTGGTATAGCCTTGAGATCTTCATCATCAAGGCGCTTCCATGTTTTGATAGACTTGACTGCTCCCCAACCTCCCTCTGCTATTATTAGGGATAGATATCTGCAAATAATGTTGAATGCCAACTCTGGTATCCAATAATCAATATAAATATATCAGATTTCATCCTCTAAGATGCAGAGTTGGCTCACTTCTGTCATAAATTGTTTTAAAAAACGATAATATTCTTATCAAAAACAACATTCTAATGTAAGATGTAGCAGAGGTTGGTGTTGCAGAATATGATGTTCATCACCCCCATTGAATGTTGTAACAATGTATAAAATTTGCCGATGTTGCAGCACAACATACTGTTCCTAATACAAACTCCACATGTGAACCAAAACAAGTACCATCAAATATGAAGTAAGAACACAAGTCCCTCCAAACTGAAAGAAAAATATACTGAGAGCGATTGACAAACCTGCCCGTATCACCAGATCCCAAGGGCTTTATTGGCCTAAAATGCTTCAAGCCTAATTGTTCTCCACTATCTAGAATCTGCAAAGCATGGGCAACCTAATATATGTATACACAAAGATTCCAGATATTTTCTTTGAAACCAATCAATTTAATGCGTGCCAAGTTCATGTACATTGACATATCAATCATAAAAAAAATTCATGCAAATTGTTAGAAGCCTTCAAAGTGTTGAGATGAAGTGCCCATATGAATTTCATTATGTAAACAGAGAATTACAATGCCTGGTTCTAGTTTATTCTTCTGTCTAGTCTAACTTCAGTTCACCATATATTCGGCAAGTTCTAACATTTAAGCCTTGACTCCATTTAAGTAGTAAACTTTTATCAGAATAAAGAGGTGCGCATACATTTATCAAAAGTACTATACCTTTTGAATAGCTCTCCAAGGTGAACTGTACTCCTTCCTATGGGGCTTTGGGTGAACTAATTTTGAATGATTACGCCATAAATCCTCTGGTTTCTGCATTTAGATATGGAGGTTGTCACAAAATTCTAATCCTTGGAATTATTGAAATTTGTTTTAGTATTTAATATTTAGATATTACCTGATTGGCATTCGGAAGTTCCCTAACCGCTTCATCAACATTTTCAGCAGTTTCTTTCACCTGAGAGTCCACAAAAATGAATCTTGCAGTAAGACATGAAAACAAGTCACATAAGACCATATATGAAGAATGTTATTAGGTTCCAGTGTGTGCGCGCGCACGCGTGTGTCAGTGTGTGAATGCACACCTACTCAAACATGTATACAAATAAAAATGACATCCAACAATAATGAAAAATAGAGTTTAGAATAAATCAATGAACCATATGAAGTCAAGATAGCGATCGATGCCTTCTTAATCAATTAGCTAATCCAGAAGTCGAATCGAGCTCCAACCTCAAGTGTTCGAGCTCGGCTCGAAACTCGTATAGAGATATAGATATTACACACACAAAACACACACATGCACAAATCTATCATACACATATTACACACACGAATATACAAAATGCACATATCAGTCTAAAACTAAATTTTCATCGAAAGAAATTTCATACAAAATTATAAAAAGTAGAAATACCTAGAAAATCACCTATCTCATCAAAGCTACTGCTCCGATCTCGCCAAAGCCATCGTCACCATCCTCCCATGCCACGACAGAGAGAGAGAGAGCAAACACAAAATACAGATCGCCAGTCGTGAGTAGGGACTTAGGATGCAGAGAGAGGAGTGCGGGCTGTGCGGCTAGGATTGAGAGTAATTGAGTGGTTAAAGAATATATATAGATGGGCTTTCAGAACATGGGCTTAGGTTTGAGCTATGTTAATTCTCTTGGACTTGGTCCATTTTATTTTAAAAATGATTGGTAATGCATTTTATTGGTTTCATTGGGCTGGGCTAAGATTATAAGTTTGGGCTAAGATTATAAGTTTGGTATTATTCATTTCCGGCGGTTTTTAAAAACCGCCGGTAATAAGCCCATATTTCTGGCGGTTCCTTAAAAAGTGCCGGTATACAACGCTATTTCTGGCGCTTTTAGATAAACCGCCAAAATTATTGCTCATTACCGGCGGTTTTTAAAAACCGCCGGAAATAACTTCAAATTTCCGGCACTTCTTGAACCGCCTGTCAAAAATCGCCGGAAAAAAATAAATATGTTGTAGTGCACACTACAATAAATTATGCTTTTTGCCACGAAATTTTTAGGGACAAAGCCAAATTTGTGGCAAAAGATGCTTATTTGCGACAAATTCAGAATTTGTTGCATATTTTTTTCTCTTTTTGCAACAAACTTAATAATTCGTCGCCAATGTATCATATTTTGCTACAAAATTCAAGTTTGTACCGAAATGCACCATTTTAGCCGACAATAAATTATTTGTTGCAAACCATCGTTGCAAAAAATGGCATTTAGTGACAAAAAACTGGTTTGTTGCAAAAAACGGAATCTTTAGGGACAAAAATATTTTGTCGCAAAGACTAAACAATTTGCGACAAAATTTTGGTTTGTTGCCAATGTATAATTTTGTCCGACAAAAACAAGGTTTGTTGCAAAAAGTTGAACTTTAGGGACAAAAATTTTGTCGCAAAATATCTAATTTTAAGGACAAAAAATACTTTGTCGCAAATTCTTTAGTTTTTGCAAGAAATTTTTTATTTGTTGCCAATGTATAATTTTGTGCGACAAAAACATTCTTTGTTACAAAAAGTTGAATTTTAGGGACAAAATATTTGTCGCAAATTATTTAATTTTAAGGACAAAAAATACTTTGTCGCAAATTCTTTAGTTTTTGCAACAAAATTTTGATTTGTCACCAATGTATAATTTTGTGCGACAAAATATGGTTTGTTGCAAAAAAGTTGCACTTTAGGGACAAAATATTTGTCGCAAATTATTTGATTTTAGCGAGAAAAATACTTTGTCAGAAATTTTTTAATTTTGGGACAAATTTTGTGTTTGTGGCCTAGTGTTTAGTTTTTGCGATTGCAAAATATTGATTTATACTAATTATTATAATTTAATTCATTAGACAAAAAAATTTATCTTTTGAATAAAAAATCTAAATTCAATTGTAATAAATTCTCCGTTAAGGTACCAATACATCTTTTGACAAATGGTCATATACAATTGTAATAAGTTCTCTGTTAAGGTACCAATACATCCTTTGATCCAAGTTATTTTCAACTAACAAATTTTCCTCAAATGGTATTGTTGACCCAAAGGTTTCAACTCATGGTTAATTCAATGATTTTGATAATAACAACCTATTAATGTGAAGGAATTACCAATTTACTTGAGTCTTGCTATTCAAAGATATATCATATTGACAGAAACACTCAAAAGCTCACGTGGACCATTGGACTATGATGATTATGTAGCACAAAGGTTCAACACATGGGAAGTATAGGCATACATGTGCTAATACATGGATTGTAAAGTGATAAATATTTCTTGTGCATTGAAAGCTCATGTCTAGGACACTATTAATTGTATTAGGGCTAAAATGATCACAAATACATATGTCATATGAACTTTAGGATAACCTGACCCTTAGAGTTTAAAATGGAATATCTTTTAAAGGTAAAATAGTCTTTTGACTTTAATACAATCACTATCTGCTATACAAGCTCATATTCTTATAATGCAAGTGACTAAGACATGAAGGAGATGTCTCCATAACTGGGCGCCTATATATATATATATATATATATATATATATAATAGTGTCTTGTGTCTTTGGGATAGATGCCTATGGCTCAAGAATTTCAAATAATCAAAAGTGAGAAAACTCAGGGATAGTGAGACCAACATCTTTCATTTTGAGGTAGGCGTCTATGTCTTCACAGGTTCAGGAGAATAGAGCAAAACTAACATAACTTGCCAAAAGACTTAATTCGCCCCCTCTTAGTCATTGTTTGGGCAAAAGCTATATTACTTACACATAGTGCAACATATTTATAATTATATATATATAAATCATGAAATTATTCTATGAATTGTTTGATTATATATTAAGTAATCATCTTGAATCAGTATTAAGATCGAGATTTTTTTTAGTGAAATTAATTACTTATCATTGAGTTGGATATATGCAATTGTTAATTATAAATCTTATGACATCTTAATTACTATTACTGCTCTAATTGATATTTTGTTCACATGCATGATGTTCTTCTTCATCAATTCCTTAGTACATAAAAAAAATTGATTGAATTACCCATTGTCATTGATGGGAGATGATTTTAGAAGAACTAATTAGGAAAAAAAAAGAAGTTCTAAGAGACCTAAAAACAATAGTTCTAAAAGACTTGATACCACTGTCGTCGACAAAAAATAAAAAAAAAATAGTTCAAGTTCGGTGGTATCTCATGAACTTAATTTGTTCGAGGTTAAATTATTACATGACAATTAATTGAGCACAGGTGTTAAAAAAAAAAGAAGATAATTTTCAAATGATAAGATATAAAATAAAAAATTTATTTTGTTTTATAAATAGATGAATATTTTTCTATTAAATTAAGGAATAAATTTATCTATTTGTAAAAAAAAGAATAATGATTTAGAGGCCAATCGGACTAGTCCGATTTTATTTTTATGTGAGTGGGTTGGTGGACCACACCACATGATGTCATGTGATGAGACCCACCACTCCACTTGCATAAAACTATTATCAGCCTAGTCTGATTCGAACTCTCTATCGTTACTCTTGTAAAAATAGTTTTTTGATAAAAGAATTTCCAATTATGTCCCAAAAATCTAAAAAATTCACATTCCCGCCCCCTCAGAAAAAATATCGCGGTGTTATTTTCGATTCCTGTGTAGATATTTTTGTTTCTCTCAAACCCAAACACAGTCTCAGGAAGTCTCTCTCTCAGACTCAATGGATCTTTGTCTCTCCCTCATAGAATCCAAACACGGTATCCCTTTCTCTCTCATCAGAAATCCCTAACCCTTTCTCTCTCTGAATCCATCAACCAAAGTCCTATCACTCTTTCGGTTCATTCTCGTTCATCCCTAGCTCTCAGCAGATTTTCACCCCTTTCTCTCTCTGTCTCTCATTCGATCCAAGCCCTAACTCTTGTTTCATATTTTTATCTCTCTCTGGTTCAAAGAAGATGATGCTGGTGGTGCAGATCGCGTGACTACAAATTGAAACTCTAACTCTCGGTTCAGATTTTCATCTCTCTGGTGATATCTATTTTCTCGTTCCAAGTAAGAAGAGGTAACTCTTCTCCTTTTTCTTTTTCCTTAATTTTCCTCTTCCTTTTGTTGATGTTGGACCCGGACAATGCTAGTTTAGAAGATAACATGCTTTCAATGTTTTTGCCATGATCTCTACATCTGTGTTTATTAATGATTTGATTTTGGTTGAATTTGATTAAAGTATTTTCAGGGGCCCCAATTTCTCTCTCTTACTGAAAAGCATCAGTGAGAGGATTTGGACTGTTTCATAGCATCGTCAAAAATGAGCATAAGGCATGTTTCTTTGCAAAGATATAATCATATGTTGGAACTCTAACTAAATTCTTTATGTATTTGTCTGCACATGGTTATCTTTGTGGCATGACTAGATTTTATTCTTATTCACATGATCTTTAACATTCTGATTAAGTCATTTATTGCGATGAAATTAAAATATTAAGAATGCATTAGGAAATTAATGTTTATGTGATGTGATTTGCTAATATTATTAAAATCTGCCAAGGTTTATATTTTCATTAGGTTTCTGCGATATTTTTGTTTAAACCTATTGGTAACGGATTCTTTACAGTGTACTATATTGAGAATTTAAGCTGGTCAACTACTGATTGTACAAACAAATATTTTCATATATATTTTTTTATATAGCTTTTCACTTAGATTCTTGGCCTCATATATTATCTTCTATATACAAGGTTTTTGCAGTTTTTACCTAGACTGCCAATTGACTTTCTTAATTCAAAGTAGAAAAATGTGAGTTTGAGTTTGAGGATAGCCCTGTGTGTGCATAATGTCAAATTTTATTTTCATACCAATCAGTTGTTGTTGATGATACAAAAGTAATTAATGGCAATAATTTTTTTTGCTCTAAAACTGTTAGTAGCAATTCTAATGTCCTTTGAATACTAGTTTGAACAGTCATGAAGGCTTCTTCTCAACCTAACTAACCTAATGATGGGATGTGGTATTGGGTCTCCTAAAAGAATTTCAACATTAATTGGATCTAACTATCTGCCCAAGCTTTATACATATCATACAGATAAGATAACACATATACATATCATCTATCATCAAACTCCTATCTTTGTACAAGTCTTTTTGTTTAATACTTTAATGTAATTCCTATTATGTGTGAAATCTGTTTGAAAGCTTTACTTGTCACGCCCCGAAACCCGGACCGCCGGGACTCCCCCGGACCGACCCCGAATCCCGAGTGTGAACCCGTTCACTCAACCCCGTGAACGATCTCAATTACACTCAATGCATTAGTATCAAGGTTTGATACTATGTTATAACGCCCCGATTTCCAACTCTCGGAGAACCGGAGGTTAAACCATCCATTTAGCCCAATAGGCTCTCATTACCCTCATTCACCGTGGAAGTTTAACTCAATTCTTGCATATGAATGCTCCCAAATTCACCTTAACAATTCCCCATGGGCCCTACATCAAATCACACACCTTAGTGAACATTTACTTGCCCACACTTTTGAGAATCACTCACTTTCGAGCCTCAAAATTTTTTTTGTTTGGATTCTAGAACTAAGGCTTACACCATTGGATAGAGAATCCAAAAATACTCAATTTCAAAAAAAACCACGCTCAATTCCGATCTAGAACGAAGAAATTACATCAAAATGAAGTTTTGGAAAAAGCTATGAAAAGTAATCTCGATTGATCGAGATGAAATCTCGATTAATCGAAATTCTAGCGAGATTTTCACCCTCTCGGGACCCCAGACCTGCAATATCTCGATTGATCAAGATAGGGATCTCGATTGATTGAAATTCCTCCTATCTGGACTCCAAAAATCACCATAAATCATCACCCTTTCGATCAATCAAAATGGGGACTTCGATTGATCGAAATGGGCATCTCGATTGATCGAGATTAAATCTCGATTGATCAAAATGCACCTCCTAGGACTTCCAACAGCCCTATACATGGTCCACACGAAACCCAATCAACATTCTATCATCTTAGAACCCCTCAAACATGATTAATAACATAAATGAAAGGTTCCAACATCAATCTCACCCTCAAGATCATATTCATAATTGAATTATACATCAAAATGAATCATTATCCTCCACGACCACAATTCATTCACAATAAAAGCATCATCAAATGAACAAGATACCACCATGGGCACTACATAATTTAAACCGTTGTCTTTTCACACCCAATAAGTTTATAATCCAATACATACATCAAGAGTACATATGTCCAAAGTACA
Organism: Cornus controversa; assembly: GCA_026545225.1. Taxonomy (NCBI): domain Eukaryota; kingdom Viridiplantae; phylum Streptophyta; class Magnoliopsida; order Cornales; family Cornaceae; genus Cornus; species Cornus controversa. Next base: position 45,946,284 of record CM048845.1, read on the forward strand.
ACCACAACTAAAAAGGAAGTCACATGCCACAAGCCGGCATGGATAGCCACAAAAATGCACAAAACTCCAAAAGATAGCAAAACCACCACTAGTGTTCCACTTGGACCCTCATGTCCCATCCGTCATCAGCGCTTTATCTGTAAAAGAGTTTATAATAAAGGGGTAAGCACCACTGCGGCTCAGTAAAGGTTCTCCAACCCTTCTAAGTGCCGACCCGACACGACCTACATGGAATGCATATGAATACACTATATGCCACATCCACAACCTCACAAACACATCAACAAATGCAATTAAAGAGGATTGCATATTTCACAAATCATGTATAACATATTCAAACATAAAAGCATTAAAGTAAGTAAATGCTCTCTCTCTCGGTCCTCATCCGATACCCTACATGATTGGCCCACTCCGAGGATCATGTAACCTTGGACAACTCCGATAATCACCCAATGACCGGGACAACTCCGAAAGGTCATTCTACCATAGCAATATATGGGATTGCCATAGAGTGAGGGGGCAACTCCAAGGCTCACAAATCATGGACATTATCCGATAATCATCCTATGACTGGGACAACTCCGAGGGGTCATTAGTATTGGACATACTCCGATCCTAGGCATTAAGCCTTAATATAGCGGGTCCACTCCGAGGGCCATACATAGTGGATAATTTTACCACATAAACCACACGGTTGGACCACTCCGAAGCCCCATGCACCTCATTTGCGTCATTTTTCTCGCAACTTCCCATATATACAATATGAATGCATAAACACATGACATTTTATTTTTATGCTCAATTCATGCTCATTGATACTAAAAAGAAGTAACAAGCATATTTTTCATCACCACACACCATATATAGCACATATATGTAAAACACATGCATATATCATCTCATATGCATACAACTTCAAAATTAGCATATTTTACTCATGCTACATTCAATGCATAATTTTAGCACATAGAACTAAACATGCATTCAACAACCACATTCTCACATATAATCACATATATGACACTTGGTACACATTTTTTCACATATACATCAAATTGAGCACATAATGCCTATGTATCAATTTCTTATACTCACATACTTCAAACCCACATGCTACCACCAACACAATATACACAATTGTGAAAAGATAGGACTCTAGAGAAGAAGAAAACATAACTTTTCACACCTCTCATCATCCGAAAGCATGTGAAACACAACCTACACCTCTTTTCTTCACCCGAAACCCTAGAATCGATAATTAGAAGAGAAGAAGAACCCCTACCTCGAAAATGAAGGCCTTCCAAGCACTTCACCAATTTTTCAGCAGAGTCTACCTTGCCGAAGCACCACTTTGTTCGGTTCAAATGGAAGCCCTAGCTGTCCCCTACGTATCTCCCTCCTTCGGCGAGTCTTGAATCCAAGCCGAACGGGTCCGAAATGTAGAGAGAAGGGAGAGCTTTGAAGATGGAGAGCTTTAGAGAGAGAAAGAGGTGTGAGATCTGCTGAAATGTTCTTGCCACTGATATTTAAAATATCTCGGGTTTGTAAAAAGACCAAAATGCCCCTAGGCCACTTAACGTACCCTCCCGGACTCCTTTTTCGATTCCAAAAACTCCTACGGTCTCGAAATCACTTCCTCTACTCTCTAAATATTTCATCTAATCCATTCCCAAAAATAATTATTTTCAAAAATTTTCCGGATTACCGGGCCCACTTAAGTCACATCTCGGGCCCCGGTTTGACCAAAAAGTCAAACTTCTCCAAATCTCCCGAAAACTTTTTAAAACCTTAAAAACACTTCCCAAACATGTTTCCCACACTCAAAACATGTTAATTGCCACTCAAAATGCATTTATGGTAATTATAATGCGAAAAATGCAAAATCGGCCAAAATTGGTCACGGTCTCTATATTACTTACATAAAAAAAATATATTAAAAAAAAATTTCTGTTTGAAAGATTTGATATTGAGTTTAATTCTTTTCTTTTTCCCCCTAAATCTACCAATAAAAAAATACAATTTGTTGAAACAATGTTGAAGTTTCTTTTCATAAAGAACAATAATAGTATATGAACAATAACAACGTATGTAGATTTTAAGAGAGTGAAGCAACTTGGGGTTATTTCACACCTATACTAAAGAAAAAAAAACCTTTGTATCATAACAACTTTTTATATTTTGTTCACTCTTTCTGACATAATTAATTAAAGGTTTAGAAGTTTCAAACATTTTATTTTATAAAATACTAACACTACTTGGGCATCCTTATGTAAGGAATTCTCAAATTTACTACTCTATAATGTAGTCTAGTTGTTCGTTTTTGGCTGTTGTAGTCGGAGTAGGGGAGGGCATAACTCAAATTCAGTGCCATTAGTCACTTGCCCTACCTATGACACCCTTGCCTTGGACTAAATAGTAATTAACTAAACTTTAGTCCTAGTATTTTACTATTATTAAGCACCGACCATTTTTTCTACGAAGGAGCCATATCAGTATCGTATACATGTTGTATCAACATCACTCTTTGGACACTACTCTTAAAAATTAATTCAATTATTTTGGATGATTAACTTGGTTTAATTTCAAGCCCAACGACCTACCCCAAAAGTCCTTGGATCAATCTTTCCAAGTAGTGCAGCTTCATGGGGATCAATGACACACTCGAGCAAAGGTACTGCATATCTATTTTCGTTTGCATTAATTAATGAAGCAAGATCTGGGTTGCCACTATTGCTTGATGATGACTAGTGATCAATGGGGCATGTTCCATTTAAGATGATAAAATGGGAGTAATTGGTGACAAATAATGATATTCCTGATTGATCTGTTAGCTAGAAATAATATATAATCTATAGATGATGGTCTTGCTAAAGCCCTTAATCTTTGCAGGCTGTGTTCTTGGCATTTAAGTTATTTTGAATTAGGGGTGTGATTTTAATCCATAAAAAGCTCTTGAGCAAGCCAAATCCTTAGTATATGACAAAGTTCAAAGAAATATAATGCATGTCAATGGTCTTGCAGACCTTAAATACCTTGAAAGTTCAAGTGATCAATGTTTTACATATATCTTTGTTTTTCCCCTACAAAAATCAAAACTTAAAATCTCACTTCATCTGTCATTGTCTAAACTGGGATTTGCAAATTTAGAAGGTTCAAATTATGTAAATTCTTGACATGTTCCACAAATGAGTAGGGAAAAGAAAGACGACCGTGTTATACTTTTTGTAAAGAGGGGTCTAAAATAAGAGTGCGCATTTGATTCATTTATTGGGCCTACATGTCTTTGTATATGTGTTATTCTATTTGAGGAATGAATATACATTTCTATATGTATTACAAGAAATAGATATTAAGTGTGCCTTCGTGTCTTTGTGTGCAAGAAAATAAGGGTGGTTTATTATTTTCCTTTCCTGTCAAATACTTCCTGAATGCAACTATTTGAAGTGTTCTAACTTTTGACATGTATTGGTGCCTTAGGGTTTGTTAAGAGTACTGCCAAATATTTGTGGTTACTCTTTTTTCTTTAGTTCATTTTGGTATTTGCTCTTTAAAGAATTTTTTTCATTATGTGCTTTCTTCTCCATGGAATCATGTTTCCTATTAGAGAAAAAAAGAAAAAAAAAATTGTACAACTTTTGGCAGGCTTTCAAATATACTTTTCCTGACAAATTGCTATTTGTTTCTTTTGTTATCCTTTTTAGAAGAACACTAGGAAGTCAAACATATCCTCTTGTACCTGTTAATTTAGAAATATGTTATGCAATGCTCTAGATTCCAATTTGCACTAGGTTTTCCCTTTTTGTGGCTTGATTAAGTTTCTATTTTTAGCATGAATCTTTAAAAGTGGAAAAAGAAAACTAGTCTCAATTTCCCTCTAGAATTGCTGAAACTCTTCTAGTACGTGTGTGTGTCTGCATAGACATATACACTCAATATATATACATAAACTTCTGGGCTTTAATTTCAATGTTGCAGCTAGTATAAAATCACATATACTAAGAGGTTCAACCATCAATGGCCTACCCATATCAGCTTGTAGTTCAATACACAGACTTTTAGTATCACCTCAAGTCCCAAAATTGGAGTGCCAAAATGAGAATTGATGTGTAAAGTCAATCACAAGCTAGAAAGAGATTACCCAGCAAACCAGTGTGATTAGAATCTAATAATTAGTTGACTTTGAGAAGATGATATGATATATGCACTTTCCTTTTGGTAAAACAGATTTGGTGGCTTGTAAGTAGTCTTTATAGATGATTAAAGACAAAAACGCTTAGTTAAAAAAAACAACTTTGCATTGTCCTCGTGAAAATTTCTATAATAAACCCATTTTGAGATTGAGAAATAAGTTAATCTATTCATGAGATAGTGAGTTGTGCTTGATATTTAGTATGTATTAATCCTAGCTCAATTTCAATTTAATAACTTAGTGAGCTGCAGAGAAACAAATCTACTTGAACTAAGGTTTGAGTCAAATAATAAATAAAACAAAACAAAAGACCAACCCAAAGCTTCATTGGAGGTCCTTAACTTTTTGTTAGATTGTGCAACCTAAGAGTTCTGAAAAATTATAAGAAATAAAATTGTTAATTAACCTCTCATTTGTCACTACCAATGTGATACATTATAAATTAAGGTTGCCAAGCTTGCCATAAAGATTGTTTTGAAGTAACAGATTATGCTCTCTTCTATTATATTCATTTTCTGTAATTATTTCATTAAGTCATTGTTGGTTTGCACTTTTGCCTTCTCTTAGGGTCGAGAACGATTAGGAGAAATATTTCTATCTGTCCTTGTAAACTTGGGTTGATTGTATTGCAAGTTGCCATGTTAGTTTGTAGTTATTAGATTTTATCTAAAGCTGGAGAAACCTTTCTGAGGCTGCTTGATTGAAAGGGAAGAAGCTTGGTAACAAAGGCTGTGATTTGGGTTTTTATCTTGATTGAAATTAAAAGTAATGTGGCCCCTAGGTTGAATAGGATGCTAACTTTTGATGCGAGGATAGATATATGAAAATCTATTCCTTTGCTTCGTGAGCTTGTAATTCATACTAGGAGAAAGATAACACTAATTTAGTTTTGATGCTACTATTATTGATGCATAGATATTGTCAGGTGATTAATGGTGACCACAAATGTGCTCCTGACAGAGCAACTGAGTTAAGGTGACTAATGGTTCACTTTGGAATGATATTGCCCTCTTAATTTTTGATCTCTTGGAATATATGGATTGATTGGGGAATTTAGTCATGGTGTATTTTTTTTTTCTTTATCAGGTGAGTAAAATTAATTATATGACATCATGTTAGTAGAAATAAGATATCTGCAACATCCTGGATTGTTTATCCCTTTAGTTATATTTGAATGACATCGTATTAGTAAAATTTGTGTTATAGCTAGATTATTTTAGTTATATTATCCTTTAAAGTGTTGAAACTCCTTTTTATAATAACAATATTCAAAATAAAAAAATAGAAGTAGTGTGATATATATATGATGATTATCATTATAGAAAGTATAGGTTCATATATGGAATTGAACTAATCATGTTTTTTTCTCCTCTTTTTTTTGCAGATAGCATGTGGTCGTGATTAGCTTTTTGGATCCTCTTTTTGTTGTCACCTCATTGATTTTTTGTTGTTTCATATGGGTTTGGGTTAAACTCACTTTTGTACTTTTTGTTTACATGGGCTAAGATTCATGGATCTCATATCTTCCTGTTGTTGTATATATATTTAATCATTCTCTATGTATGAATCTCCTTTTGATCCTTTATTTGAAATTTGTATGGATCTTTGGATATATATATAATAGAATATTTTAGTTTTTAATTTGTAAAATATTAGTTTGGATAATTTGTGATTGATGCTTCATATAATTTGTAAAATTAAGGGATGTTTTATTGGAATGATTGATATAACTGACACGAACAAAATTGTTGTAAATAAAGAATTTTAATTTATTTTTACACAACAATTTTGTCTTGAAATAATATTGGCAACTAACAATATTTGTTGCTAAAAAATAGTAATTTGTGACAAAGTTATTTTTATCTCAAATTATTTTATTTTTAGGGACAAAGTACAATTTGTAACAAATTTTTTCATATTTAGCAACAAATCTAATTTTGTCGCAAATTCTTCAATATTTTGCGACAAAGTTATATTTGTGGCAAATTATTTATCTTTAGAGACAAATTTGTTTTATGTTGCAAGTTGCTATATATTTAGCGACAAAAGTCCTTGGGATTGGGTTGTGATAAACGGCAATTTTTTGGAGAAATAGTGACAAAAATTTGTCGCTAGCCGTGACATCTTTAGCGACAAATCTGTTTTTTTGTTGCAAATTGCTATATATTTAGCAACAAGTCCTTGGGATTGGGTTGTGATAAGCGACAATTTTTTGGAGAAATAGTGACAAATAATTTATCCTTAATTGTGACATTTTTAGCGACCAATGTGTTTTTGTTGCAAAATATTACATTTGTTGCGACAAAAGTTTTTTGTGGCGTAAAACCTTTTTTGACGGGCTTTAGGGGAGAACTTCGTGACAAATTTGCTATGTTTAGCGACAAATATTTTTGTTGTAAAACAACAAATTTCTTGTAGTGTCAGTCGAACTTATCTGGTCAGTGAAATTTGACTAGTTTTGTCCTGTTTTTGACCCAGAACTTTCTAAAAACGTGGAAAATTATTTTCTATTAGTTTTTAACTTATTTTTTAAGAAAAAATAGGATTTTTAATCTCTATAAAAATCTCATATGATTTCTCTCACATTGTGCTTTTAATAACACTTTCTACAGAATAGAAAATCATATTCTAGAGAGAGAAAAAGTATTGAGATATTTTTCTACGCAGATAATTTTTCTCTCAATTCTTTGTTTATATTTTTGAGAGCACAAATATATTTCACAGAGTGAATTAGGGTGTTTTCTATTTGATTGATCAACTGTTCGAAGACTACATTGAATATTTCTTCTTGATCAATTTACTGGATTGATTTTTTCTACAACTGTTCGTTGGTGAGGAAGGAGAAGAAGATCGTGCTACAAAGGAGATAGAATACTTGATGAGTATTCGTGTTCTTTCAGTTACCCTTCTGAGAGGATTTTGATGTTTGTCGAGAATTTGCAACAGTTGGACGAGGTAATTTCAATTGTAAGTCTGAGGTGTTCTGTATCAGAGTTCTTGTTAGAGTGGAGTGGGTGTGAGTCTGGGATAGAGTCTGTTGTACTTTGCTTCAACAATAGTGGATTTGCTTCTCCGGGGCTACAAAGTTTCACTTGTGATTTTTTTCTGATATGGATTTGTCACGTATATCTGGTGTATTCATTTACTTTACTTTACTGCACTTTCTTTATTTACTTGCCTTGTGGGATTGCTTAGAATTTTAATTGGGCTTAAAATTGGATAATTTGAATTATTAAGCAAAAGGCAAGTAAACTTAATCACCCCTTTTAGGTTTTAAATCTAACTTTCACAGCCGCTTTCGCATCGCACAACTCACAATTGGTATCAAAGTGGGATGCTCTTTATATTGGAGACTTATAATCTGATACCAACAATTGGTATGAGAGCAGTGTTCTCTAATTTGTGAGTAGTTCTTTGGCGAAGTATTTTTAAAATTAAAATTATTTTTCTTTTCAAAAATTATCGTGGAATCTAATAAGAGAGAGGGTGAATTGGTTCAACAATCTTATGTATGTGATGTGTTAAACCATAAGGATGACATAAATCTCTTTGCTAGAAAATATAGAAGATTCCTTAAGAATAAAGAGAATGAAAATTTTAGAAAATGAAATTCTTCTAAATTGAGAGGTAAAGATAATAAGAAATATGTTTTTGTCTACTCATGTTGATGGTGATACTATTAATGATTATTTTTCTGATGTTGGTAAATCTGAAAAATATGCAACATTGAGTGAAGCTGGTTCTAATGATTCGAATGATAAGAAAGCTAATAGAGAACCATGTGACAAAAATTTACAAAAAGTCTTTGAAGAATTATTAAAGGCTTACAAGAAGCAGACCAAAAAGCTCAAATTGGTAGAGAAAGAGAAATAACCATTGAAGAAAGAGAATGAGCAGAAACAACAATTGATTATGATGAAAAAGCTGTTAATCAAAACCTTCAGAAAAATGTGAAGTTTCTCGAAAGCGAGATAAGTCGAGCCATTTCTGCTAGAGATACTCTTGTTGCTAGAATTAATTTTCTTGAGCCTGAATTGAAAAAATCACAATAGAAATTGATTGCATTTACTTCTGGGCAGATTAAGCTTGATAACATGATTAGTGTTGGTAAGTCTATAGGAGATAAGACTGGACTAGATTTTGTTGGGTCATCATCACAGGGTAAAAATATTTTTGTTAAACCCATTAACTTGAATTTGTCTACACCCAAACCTAAACTTCAAGTTAAGTCTTTACATGCTAATGTTGTGTCCAATGTGCTTCATTATACTTTTGTGGTAAGAATGGACACAGTTAACACTATTGTTATAAGAAGATAAAACATTCTAATTATGATTTGCATGTGCATAATTCTTTTGCTAAGAATAGGGTTAATGCTAAAAAGTCATATTATTGGAACAAACCCAAAAATTCTCAAACTAAAAAGAATTTAAACGAAAGGAAGAATATTTCTATTTTTTCACATTATTTTCTTAATAGGTTGCATGTCAAAATAATTTGGATGAGAATGGAAGATTTGGAGAGGTTTGTGCCTGTTGATACTATGAGATTTATTCCTAATAGGTCTTTGGGTTCAAAACCCCCTATGTAGAGACTGGGTTATTTTTGATCGATTTTCTTTTTTCTTATTATTTAATTTTAAAAAGGAGATGTGAATATATATATATATACACACACACACACACATACATTATATATATATATACACACACACACACATACATGGTAGATATATATAGGTGTAATTACACCAATATCTCCATCTATATATAATTACACCTATATATATCTACCATGTATGTGTGTGTGTGTATATAGATATAATAATACACATAGAGGGAGGTATATATATATGTTGTATTATATGTGAGTGTGTGTGGTGGAGAGAATGAGTGGTGCTCATTTAGAGAAGATAAGGTAAATGAATGGAATCAAAAGAAAATAGGACAAGCAGTGGGTCAGCAGAAAGGAGAAAGAAGGAAGAAAACTAGATAAAGAAAGAGAAGAAATTTAGAGAGAGAAAGAGAGAGCCAAGAGTTTTAGAGAGAAAGCTAGAGAGAGGGGCTTGTTTCGGCTACCTATAGAAGTGGTTTACTGCTGGTGGAGGTCATGACATGGTGGGGATGGGTGGCTAGTGATGGGTTATTTGGGATGATGATAGTATGTGGTGGGTGTTTCGGCAGTGTGAGGTTGGTTTGGCTCAATTGGGTGGTAGTTTGTGGTGGCAGATTCGACAGTGGTGGCTGTTGGTTTCGACGGTTGAAGATGGAGACGGTGGAGTTAGTGTTGGTCTTGGTCAGTTTTGGGTGATCAAGGCTAGAGAGAGAGTGTGTGTGGTGGAGCTTGACGAGTGTGTTGGGTTCGGCTGCAGCATCTTGGTGTTAGCTGCCAGCTTGAGGTGGTATTGATGGTTGTGGCTATTGGTTCAGCTGATGACAGCGGCTATTCAGGTATCTCTGTTTTGGACTGCTGAGGGAATGCTTTGGCTAGCTGAAAACATCATTTCGGCCGACTGAAGCTAGTTTCCAGCCGACTGACATTAATGGGTTGTTTGGGTGGTTTCATGTGTGACCATGGTGGTTGGCTTGTGGTTTGTGGTTCATAGTTTTCGGTCTTCTTGATGGGCTGCCATGGGAACACGTCTGTTATGGGTGGAGTTTCTTGGTAAGTCATGTAAGGTTGATGATTATGGGTTCAGTTTTGATGGTTTTTTGGTGGAATTGGGTTTAGTTGTGGGGCAGCCGAAGGTGGTGACTGTCACGCCCCGAATTTTGACTCCCGAAAATCGAGTGTGATTAAAATCAATCACTTACCACTCTCATGTACAATCCCACTATGATATCATGCTTTGATACCATGTTGTCACACCCCAATTCCCAACACTTGAAAATCGGAGGTGATTAATGTCACCGAGCCACTCTTCAAATCACAATTCTTCTTGGCATCATATTTTGATGTCAAGACTTCACCACAATTGTCACGCCCAAAATCCGGACTGCCAGGACTCCCCCGAGCTGACCCGAATCTCGAGTGTGAACCTGTTCTCTCAACCCCGTGAACGATTCCAACACTAATCCCACCGTGATATCCAGCTCTGATACCATGTTTTTCATACCCCAATTCCTGACTCCCGGGAATCGAGGGTGAACAGAAGATGTTTCGCCCGATTCACCTCTATAAACCTCTAAGCATCCGAAACCTAACATCATATAAATTTGGAATTTGAGCGTGATACTTAATCCTTTAGAAAGAGGGTCCAAAAATACTCGATTTCAAAAAAACCCACACTAAATTTCGATTTAAAGCAAAGAAGTTATGCCCATTTGAAGTTTGGGACAATTTTCAGAGTATACTGTAAAAAGTGAATTCGATTCATCGAAGTAATGAGTTCGATGCATCGAACCTTCGATGCATGGAAGTGACAAGTTCAATGCATCGAAGCTTCGATGTATCGAACAAGTATCGTCCAAAAATAGCTCTCAGGACTTTTACAATTATAAAATCCTGCAGGTTTTTCGATGCATCGAACTGGGAACTTCGATGCATCGAATTGGATGCTTCAATGCATCGAACTGCCCAAAAGCGAAAACTTTGCAAAAGGTCATTTTTAACATTCTAGGCCATTTCTACCAACATAATCCATTCCAACAACCCCCAAATCATATAAGAAAAGAGTCTACATCATTCAAAAGTTCTAGATCATTCTCATACCCAAATCATACCCCAATATGAATCATTCTCCCTTAAAAACATACATCATTCATATTGAAAAACATCCATCAACTTCATTAACTAATCAAATGAAACCAAATGCTCCTAATAAGCTTTACATAAACAATTCCATTGTCTTTTCATATACAATAAACTTATAACCCTAGCATACTACAAAGTTACATTTGTCCAAAATATAACTATAACTCAAGAGAAAGATCTCATGCCACAAGCCGGCATGGATACCCAAAAAATATACAATATCCCAAAATGTATCAAAATATTATAAGAGTTCCATTGGACACTCAAGTCCCATCTGTCATCGACGCCTTATCTGTAAAAGAGTTTAGAATAAAGGGGTGAGCACCACTGCGGCTTAGTAGAGATACCACAACCCACCTAAGTGCCGACTCGACACGGCCTACATGAATTCATGTCACTACATTACATGTTCCATCCAACATATACCATGTTCATTCACAAGAAATGCATATATATAATAATGCATTAAACACATAGCAAGCTTCACAATTCAAATGAAAGCATTAATCATATGCCTGTTCTTCTCTCGGACTCAACTCGATACCCTAACATAACTTGACCAAATCATGTAACCGAGACATTTTCCACACCATTCACTGAGTATTTACCAACTCCAAGATGACTTGGCCCCTTTTCTTTTTCTAGGTTTTCACCTAGTATTTACCTACTCCAAGGTGAGTAAACCACAATCACCAAGTATTTACCTACTCCAAAGTGATTGGACATCTTGTTGGGATCCCCACCGAGTATTTACCTACTCCAAGGTAGTTAGATCCCGATCATCGAGAATTTACCTCCTCCAAGGTGACTTAACCACTCCAACACCCTCACCAAGTATTGACCTACTCTAGGCAATTTGACCACTTATCCCTGTTTCCTTACAACGACCCCATATATGCATTTTCAACATATAAATATCATGGATTTAAATTTTATGCTTCACAATACATAAACTAGTTATAAAGGAACATAGCATGAATTTCATCTCCACAAAGCCACACATATATCTACCTATACATATGAAACCTAACATATCACACACATATGCACATAAATCCCACCTAAGCACAATTTGGTCATGCTTCACCAATGCATACATTTTTTATAAAAAGATAGCATTCATTTAACTCATAGGACAACACATAACACAAACATGTCACACATTTGCACATAAATACACCTGAACACCACATTAGGCACATAAGCATATATGCTCTCATTCTCTCACATATCCATGCATTTGTCCCTCACATCATGCATACTAGGAGATACACATTTATTGCATATAAGACATACAAGAGAAGAAGAAAACACCTTATCCCACCCCTCTTACATCTCTAAAACATGTAATACACACCCTTAGCTCTCACTGTTTCACGTGAAACCCTAGAATCGACAAGTAAATGAGAAGGAGAACCCCTACCTCAAAAATGAAGGCCTTCCAAGCACTTCTCAAAATCCCAACAATGTCAACCTTACCAGACCACGAAGATGTTCAGTTCAAACCGAAGCCCTAGCTGTCCCCTACGTATCTCCCTTCTTCGACAAATCCCGAATCCATGCCTCAAGCCTTTAAAAGCTAGAGAGAAGGTAGAGGGAGAAAGAAGAGATAGAGTGCAGCTGTGTGAGAATGAGAGATATGAAAGATCTCTGTAGGATCTAACCTTTTTAAGGTCCTTAGGTCGCAAAAAGACCAAAATACCCTTAGGCCACTTAACGCACCTTTTTGGACTCCGTTTTTGATTTTTGAAAACTCCTACGGCCTCGAAATCACTTCTTTTACTCTTTAAGCATTTCATCTAAGTCATTTCTAAAAATAAATATTTTTGAGAATTTTCAAGATTCCCAGGCCCACTTTTAAGTTGCATCCCGGGCCCCGGTTTGACCAAAAAGTCAAATTCTCCAATTCTTTTGAAAACTTCCAAAAATCCTTAAAACACTTCCAAAAGTGTTCCTCACACTCAAAACATGTGAAGCCCCACTCAAAATACATTTATGGCAATTAAAATACGAAAAATATATAATCGGCCAAAATTGGTTACAGTCTTTACAATCTCCCCTCTTTAAGGGAATTTCATCCCCGAAGTTAAAAACATACCTCAAGTAGTGAACAACTTGGGATACTTTTAGCAGACTTCTTGTTCTCACTCCCACGTAACCTTCTCGACCCCGTGATGTCTCCAAAAGACTTTAACCAATGAAATAATCTTGCCCCGAAATATTTGCTCCCTAGTATCCAAAATCTGTACTGGTCTTTCCTCGTAAGATATATCCTCCTCCACCTCAACATCTGTCCAATCTAACACATGTGAAGGATCTATTATTGTATGTAAACTTGATAATTGCGGTGGTAATGCCAAGCAGTATGCAATCTCACCCACACGATCCAATATCTCAAATTGACTGATAAACCATGGGGCTAGCTTCCCACTATGCCTAAACCTCATCAAACCCCATCGTGGCGAGACTTCAAGAAGATATGGTCCTCCACCTCAAATGCTAAGGGCCTCTGCCTTCTATTAGCATAGCTTTTCTGATGACTCTAAGTCTTAAACAAATGTTGTCGTATGATCTTTATCTTTTCTATAGTCTCTCTGACTATATTTAGCCCCAATGCCACTATCTCACCGACCTCTGTCCAACAAACCGGTGACTTACAAGTCCTACCATATAATGCCTCGAATGAAGCCATCTCAATACTAGCTTGGTAGTTATTATTGTATGCAAACTCCCCCAATGGAAGGTGTTCCTCTCAACTACCTCAAAAATCAAGTACACATGCTCTAAGCATATCCTCCAAGATTTGAATGGTACGCTCTGACTGACCATCCATCTAAGGATGGAAAGTAGTACTAAAATGGAGGTCCGTATCAAGTGCAGCCTAAAAACTCTGCCAAAATCGTGACATTAATCTCAGATCTCTATTAGATACAATAGAAACTAGTACACTGTTCAGCCTCAAAATCTGATCAACATACAACCGACTAAGAGTATCCACATCATCCGTCACTTGAATAGGAAGGAAATGAGCTACCTTGCTCAATCTATCCACGATGACCCAAACTACGTCGTGACTCTTCCTCGTCCTAGGTAACCCTATCACAAAATCTATAATGATGTGTTCCCACTTTCACATAGCTACCGATAATGGTTGTAACAAACTTGCTAGTCTCTGATGCTTGGCCTTCACTTGTTGACAAGTGAGGCACCTCGCTACAAACCATATGACATCCTTTTTCATGCCCTTCCACCAATACTGTCTACATAGATTGTGGCACATCTTGGTACCACCGGGATGTACTGCAAGTTTGGAGCTATGAAACTCCCTTAAAATCTCATCCCTATAAGCTAACGGAATAACCATTCTGCCTCTGAACCTCAAGCCTCCATCTAAATGAACAACCCAATCCTCAACTACTTTGCCACCTGTAATCCGAGTGCAAATGCTCTCTAACTCACTATCGTGTTTCTGCTCCTCAACCACCCTACTCACTAGAGTCAGTTGTGCTATGAGTGTGAACAAAATGGCATGTCCATCACTCTCACTGAAGCACAATCCCATTTCTAAGATGTCTTCCATCATCTTCCACTCACAGATAGCAATATTAGCTAAAGTGCCATGTGATTTCTGGCTCAATGCATCGACAACCACATTAGCCTTCCCTAGGTGATACTAAAGATCAAAGTTGTAGTCTTCCATGTATTCAACCCATCTCCTCTATCTCATATTCAAGTCCTTTTGTGTAAAAAGGTACTTCAAGCTCTTATGATCGGAGAAAACCTCAAACTTCTCTCTGAATGCCTCTACGTTTTAAAAGCAAAAATTATCGCCACCAACTCCAAGTCATGAGTTGGGTATTTCTGCCCATGGATCTTCAACTGCTGGGAACCATATGCAACAACCCTCTCGGTCTGCATCAACACATATCCCAAACCATCCCATGAAGTATCACAGTAGATGACATAACCTAAACTGCGCTCGGGAATAATCAAGATTAGAGCACTAGTCAATCTACACTTCAATTACATAAAGGAATGCTCGCAAGCATTATTCCACTCAAACTTGACTCCTTTACGAGTAAGATTGGTCATCGACGCCGCTAACTTCAAAAAGTCTTTCAAGAAATGTCAGTAATATCTTACCAATCCTAAGAAGCTACATATCTCGAATACATTTTTAGGCCTCTCCCAATTCATTATCGCTTCTATCTTAGAAGGGTCCACCGATACTCCTCTTTCTAACACCACATGTCCTAGGAACTTCACCTCCGTTAGCCAAAATTCATATTTTTTTAACTTGGCATATAACCAGTGCTTTCTCAATGTCTGCAACACTATCCTAAAGTGGATCTCATGCTCCTCCATAGAAGAAGAATACACAAGAAGGTCATCCACGAAGACTACCACAAACCTATCCAAGTACACCCTAAATATCTGGTTCATCAAATCCATGAACGCTGCAGGTGCGTTCGTCAATCCAAATGGCATAACTAGAAACTCGTAGTGGCCATATCTAGTCCGAAAGGCTATCTTTGAAATATCCTCTTCCCTTACCCTCAACTGGTAATACCCCAACTTTAAGTAGATCTTCGAAAAACAAGTCGCACCCTTAAGCTGATCAAACAAGTCGTCTATCCTTAGCAAAGGATACTTGTTCTTAATCGTTACTTTTTTTAACTTATGGTAGTCTATGCATAACTATAAAGATCCTTCCTTCGTTTTAGCAAATAGGACCAGAGCTCCCCAATGTGATGTACTAGGTTGTACAAACCCCTTATCTAACAATCCTTGTAACTGATCTTTCAACTCCTTCAACTCAGCTGATGTCATCACGTACGGTGCCATAGAGATAGGCGCGGTACCAGGAGCAAGATCAATGTTGAACACCACATCTCTCATCGGAGGTAGCTTTGTCAAGTTCCCCGGAAACACATCCAAAAACTCACTAACCACCTGTGGAAATCCTCCACTAGTCACAATCTCATCCTCCTCAGCTAATAACCTAGCAAGGAAATATCCAACCCCGTCCCACACACCGATACTAAGCAATGACGGAACATAAAAATTGTCTCACTCACCTATAAAGTAAAAGCAATCTCCCTCAGGTGTGCACACCGTCACTCTCCTACGAAGACAATCGATCGTGGTTCTAAATGTAGATAGCTAGTCCATACCTAGAATGACATCGAAAGTGGTCATGTCTAGTAAACAAAATTCGAACACTAGTCAACGCCCAGCACCCTCGATCTTGCAAAACTGACACACTCTATCTAGGGTAACTCTACCCCCAACCAGTGTATCAATGGACAATGGTGATTCCAGTGATGACACCCTGAGCTCCAAGGTATAAACAAATGCAATAGATATAAATGAATGTGATGCACCTGAATTTATCAACACCCTAAACCATGAGCTAGAAACTAGGAAAATACCTTTGACCACTGTATACCCTCTATCAAAATGAGTGTAAAAACAAAACCCCGTGTCTGTTGACCCTGCTGGCCAGCCCTCTATAAGCCTGACTGCTGACTAGAAGCAAGTGTGGAACCCCTTACTACCCGCGATCCCTGTACTGACTGTTCTGGCTATGGTGATAGTAATGCCTAGAAGTCAAACTAAATCATAGTCGTCTGCCCAACTATCTGTTGAGTCCCTATACCACTCTGTTTCACCTTTCTCCGTGGTCAGTTAGCTTTCATATGCCCGGGTTGTGTACAAGAGAAGCACAACGTTTCCCCCACTATCCCTACTGGCACCGGTG
Organism: Cornus controversa; assembly: GCA_026545225.1. Lineage (NCBI taxonomy): Eukaryota > Viridiplantae > Streptophyta > Magnoliopsida > Cornales > Cornaceae > Cornus > Cornus controversa. The sequence goes on from CM048845.1 coordinate 45,962,987, forward strand.
CCACTGTATATCCCTGTGGGCACTTCCTACTGAAATGGTTAATCTGATGGAAATTATAGCACACCATAAAAAATCGTAAGGATCCGGTAGGCAAAGCCAATGAAGGTATCGGGTGAGCTTGCTGCTGCCCCTGAAAATGTGACTTGCCTTCCCTATTCCTCTTTCTTCCATGGCTAACTGAAAATGCCCCGCACTCTTCGTTTGTTGTTTAGAGTCCCATATCCTTTAGGTGTCTCTGTCGTCTTCTTCAGCCATTGAGGCTCTATCAATTGCTTTATTGTAGGTCTTCAAACCTAAAATGGATACCCTCTTTCTGATAGAGGTTTTTAGTCCCTTCACAAACCTCTTCACCTTCAGTTCCTCATTTATCACCATCTCCGGGGCAAAATGAGCCAATGAAGTAAATTTGCTCTCGTACCCCATAACATCTAAGTCTCTTTGGACTAGATCAATAAATTCCTGCCTCGTCCAGTCTCTCACCGGAGTCAAAAAGAACTTGTTAAAAAATAGCCCCTTAAAGGTTTCCCAGTCCATGGTCTCGGTGTTGTAGACATTCCCTATGAATTGCTACCACCAATCTGCTTCTCCTTGTAGGTAAATCGTTGCCACTCCCACTTTTAGATCCTCGTCGATTACAAGACCAACCATGAGTTGATGTGTCTGATCAATCCAGCTCTCTGCCACTAGTAGATCATGCACACCATCAAAGGTAGGTGGCTTAAATTTCACATACTCCTTTATAGCCATCGTTTGTCAGGTCAAGGCAACTCTAGGTAGTGCCTGAACCTCCTCTTCCCTAGCCATTCTCCTCATAGTATCTGCTATGTCACACATGAATTGCATTCCATCTATTGGCTCCTGAGAAGCATCAACACCTATCTCTTGCGCTCTTCTTGGAGGCATTTTGCTATATGCACAACAAGAAATTTTTTTTTCAAGTCCAAGAAATTTACACTTCTTACACATATCCATCATGCTCACACACACCATGTCAATTTCGTGCACATAGGCATATTATGAAAATGTTAGCACGCATCAAGTTCCGCATAAGCAATTTTAACTTAAAGTCTAAAACCTCATGTGAATCAACTTTTTCAATTCACACATGATGTGACCATCACCTGTTGCCCCAAGGTGTTCTAACCTAGTGCTCTGATACCATTCTGTCACGCCTCAAAATCTAAACTATCGGGACTCCCTCGGGCTGACCCGAATCCCGAGTGTGAACCCATTCACTCAACCCCGTGAACAATTCCAACACTAATCCCACCTTGATATCCAGCTTTGATACCATGTTTATCATACTAACTCGAGTGTGAGTGCGCCTTAATTAAAATTATTACACTTCGCAATAGAACAAATTCCTTACAGAATAGGGCTATCGAAAGGGGTGTCAAACCTCAGGGATTATGGTCTGAATTGGAATATGGAATTAATTCTAATTAATTTTAAAAAGAAAAGAATTCTAATTTTTATATGTAAACTAATTAAAAAGAAAAAGAAAATAAATAAAGAAAATAGAGAGTGAAGATAGTATGAGATAAATCTAAGGTAATTGACTTCACCACTAATTCCATAATCAATGGTCAATTGAATTAACTATGGGGAATTACATCATGCATAAGTGGTGTCGGTGGCTACAAACTCACCTTCATCCGTTAAGAAGATAACATATGATTAAGGCTAAGTCATGAACTATCTTCGATTGGCATGGGCCATCTGCCTAACTACTCTACTCTAGGGTGCAGTATGGTCCATCTTCTCTAGGCATACTCCATCAAAGCGTATAATGATATATTCAGTGATTACCATTGTGTAATAATCGCTCTCATGATCACAGAAAATAAGAGAGCTTGAGTTCAATAACAACAACTAAATATCTAAGACAAGATAAGAAATCATTGAAACTAAATTTATAAGACTTTTAGTGTTCAATTCTATAATAAGAATCCTCTAAATTACACAATTTATGCATGAATATAAAGGTCCCCAATAATTAAAACAATCAAACCATTGCTGCTTTGTTAGGGCTACATCAAAACCCTAGTAGATGAAGTAGCCACTCATGGTAGAAGAAGAAGCTTCAACGGCTGAGGAAGAAAGCGTCATCTTCATGAATTATGCATAAGATTTCGTTCTCCAATGGTTCTCCACTCAAAAGTTCTGCAAAGTATGTCTTCAATTCTCTCCAAAGGCTCTCTTAGAACTATTAAGCTCTCTCCAATTCGCCACTTTATGCACCAAGAGAATACACCAAAGTCCTAATCCAATTAAGAATTAATTAGGTTTTCCAGCAGTACTAATCAGTTGGATTTTTCCTGTTGACGTTCGGCCTAACTTTTGACCCACAAGAAGTCCGATTCACGGAATATTCGTGAAATACAAAAGTGTCCAGTATCGAATTTCGTTCAACCTTTAATGAAATTAAGTCAATTTGAGGCTCAAAAATAACACTTCTGGTCCATTTTCCAAAATGGGATTAAAACTATATTATGCGCAAAATTGGATTTCAGGCCCGAAATACCCTTTAGCAGTTATAATTCTCTTGGACCTCTTCCTTGGGCTGATTTGAGTTGAAATAAAGAGTTGAATAGATCCATTTGATGTAGGCTTCATCTAACCATCTTGGATGTTATCTTTAAAAGCCCAAAATTATGGTTTTAACTGAAATAATCATTAAGACCCTGAAAATACAGAAAACACTAAAACGAAGTAAAATCACAAAATAATCTATTACTAAGAGAATAAAATATATAAATTAAAAGGCTAGAATGCGTAACATTCAATGTCGATCAGCTCTGCATTTATTTGAGATACCAACACACTTGAGCTATTTTTGTTGAGCAATATTACTTCCAAACAACACTCAATCATTCTCATTTATTAGACTTGAGCTCCATCTTGAGATTCATATATAGCTAATAGTCTTGTGAGCCTTCATTTGAGATTTTATCTTTGAGAGATATATTCTTTGAGTTATAAACCTTCTCCTCATTTATATAAAGCGTTGGTTGAACCGTAGAAGACTAGGTGAAGGACTTCACTTAGCAAAAAAATGGAAGAAGCTTGTAAGCTTCATTGTAAAGGTTTGCTCTCCACCCGAAAGGAGGAGTCTTAGAGGATTTGGGGAAATCTCAAGAGGAATCTTGAGTCGTAGAGTAGGAGATTCTGAACCACGCTACATCTTGTGTCATTTGTGTTTGATTCTCTTCAACTCTCTCTTTTAATTTTTGTGCATCCATTTCATTTTTCCTCTTTTACTATTGCTTTTAATTAAAATTGTTCTTGCACATTAAATTTGCGAAAATTTGTCATAGTTTGCCGTTGACCCTATTCAACCCCCCCCCCCCCCGGTCAACTCTTGGGTAACAATTGGTATCAAAGCTTGGACTCTTGAATAGGACTTAATCGTTTTAGAGTTTGATCATGGCAAATATGCAAGGACCATCTCATATAGAAGGTCAATCCAACAATAGGCCACCTTAGTTTGATGGAACCGACTATAGCTATTGGAAACCTAGAATGATATGGTTTCTTCAATCTATTGACTACCAAATTTGAGAAGTTGTTCGTGATGGACCCTTAGTTCCCATGAAAATCGTAGAAGGTCTAAGAGTTCCAAAAGATTTGCATGAATATAATGACAATGACCGAAAACTTATTCAAGTCAATGCCAAAGCCGTTATGAATTTACACCTTACTGTTTCACCCAAAACCCTAGAATCGACAACAAAGAGAGAAGGAAAACCCCTACCTCAAGTTTGGAAGCCTTCCAAGAATTCTCCAAAAATCACCAAACTCCAAGTTTGTCCAAAGTGCAATTTATCTCCGTGGAACCATAGATCGGGATAAAGAGAACACACTTTCGTTCTTGGTCGAAGCCCGAATCCAAACTTCACTCATCCTCAATTTTTAGAACTCTCCAAATAGGGACATTGAAACCACCAAGGTGAAGGGAAAGGAGAGGGGAGAAGCTTTCTCTCTTGGAGCAAGCCTTGAATCTCACTCTAAGGTGATGAAAACCAAGGAAGAAGGTTGGAGAAGAAGGAGAGCTTGAGATATCATCAATGACAGAATTTTGTATCTATAGGTTCCATCCCAAACATATACATATAGTGTGTTTGACGCCTCACCAAGGAAAAATGACCATTTTGCCCTTAAATCACCTAACGTATCTTCCCAGGCTCTGTTTTTTATTTCGAAAGCTCCTACAGTCTTGAAATCACTTTCTTAACTCATTAAAAACTTTTTTATGTCCAAACACAAAAATAATTATTTTTCAAATTTTTTTTTAATTTCTGGGCCCACCTGGACTACGTCCCGGGCCCTATTGACCAAAAAAGTTAAACTTCTCTAAATGTTTTAAAAACTTTTAAAAATTTTTAATTAACTTTTCAAACATGTTTTTCACTCTCGAAACATCCATAACATCATTTAAAATGCATTTATGACAAAAATAATGAAAAATTAAAAAATTAGTCAAAATTGAACCCGGTCTCTACAATGGCCGTGGTGACTGATGGTGGTGATGGTTGAGCTTGGTTAATGAATGTGACAGGTGGGTCTCCTTGGTGCAGTTGTGAGGTTACGGTAGTTGATCGACGTTGAATGTTACGCATTTTAGCCTCTTAACTTATGTATTTTATTCTCTTAGTGATAGATTATTTTGTTATTTTACTTTGTTTTAGTGTTTTCTTTATTTTCAGGACCTTAATGACTATTTCAGTTAAAATCAGGATTTTGGGCGTTTAGAGATGACATCCAAGATGGTTAGATGAAGCTTACATCAAGGAGATCCATTCAAATATTTATTTCAACTCAAATCAGCCCATGGAAGAGGTCCAAGAGAATTACAGTTGCTTAAGAAAGTTTCGGGCCTGAAGCCCAAATCTGTGCATAATAAAGTCTTAATCCCGTTTTGGAAAACGGACCAGAAGTCTTATTTCTGAGCCTCAAATTGACATAATTTTTAAGTAAGGTTGAACGAAATTTGATTCTGCACACTTTTGTATTTCACAAAAATTTCGTAAATCGGACTTCTAGTGGGTCAAAAGTTGGGCCAAAGTCAGCAGGAAAAACCCACCTGATTAGTGCTGCGGGAAACCTTAATTTATTCCTAATTGAATTAGGACTTTGATGTATTCTATTGGCTATTAATAGTGACGAATTAGGGCTGTATTGGGGAGGCTTGGCAGCAGCTTTGAAGAGCTTTTGGAGTGGAGAATCATTGGAGAACAAAGCGTATCATGAGCGGCTAGTTCAGCCACCAGGGTGTTGATAGAGCCCTAACTAAACATCACTGGTTTGATTGTTCTAATTATTGGGAATTTTTGTATTCATTCATAGATTGTGTAATTTAGAGGATTCTTATTATAGAATTGAGCAACAAAAGTCTTATAAATTCAGTTTCAATGATTTCTTATCTTGTCTTAGATATTTGATTGTTGTTATTGAACTCGTCCCTCTTGTTTTCTGTGATCATGAGAGTGATTATTACACAATGATTTTCACTGAATATATCATTAAAAGCTTTGATGGATTATGCCTAGAGAAGATGAACCATCACCCTAGATTAGAGTAATTAGGCAGATGGCCCATGCCAATCGAAGATAGTCCATGACATAACCTTAATCATATGTTATCTTCTTGACGGATGAAGGTGAGCTTGTAGCCACCGACACCACTTATGCATGATATGATGCCCCATAATTAGTTCAATTGACCATTGATTATGAAGTTAGTGGTGAAATCAATTACCCTAGACTTATCTTATATTCTCTACACTCCTTAATTTTTTTTGCTTTTGTTCAATTGCTTTATTAGTTAATTTAGAATTAAAAATTAGAATTTATTTATTTTAAATTTAATTAGAATTAATCCTAACAATTCAACTCAGTCAGACCACATTCCTTGCGATACGATACCCCTTTCAATAGCCCTATTTTACAAGGAATTCGTTCTATTGCGAAGTGTGGAAATTTTTAATTGATATACTTTTTGAGTCACACTCACACACGAATCAGTAGTGACTAGTTGTGATTGGCTAGGTGGTGGAGCTTATGTATGGTCATTATATGGGTGGTTTGAGTTATAGTGTGAGCTTTCTTGGGTGAATGGATTTGTGGCTCGAGCATGGGTGAGTGTGTTGGCTGTTTGGAGGGGCAACTTAGGCTGGCCGTGTGAGTGCATGGTGGCATTTGGCTGTGTGTTGGTAGCTTATTTGGGATGGTCATAGTGTTTGATTTTGTGGGTCTTTACATGTGAGTTGATTGTGGTATAATTCATGACTTGGGATGTTTCATTGGTGGACGAGTTGTTGGAGCCATGGGGTTGACGTTTTTGTTGGCTGGAGAAGATTGTGGTAGATAGTAGGTTTTCTTTGTTTGGGTCTACAGTTGGTGGGCTATTGGAGGTGGTGTTTGATGTAGTAGTTTTATGGCTTGGGTTTCAATTAATAAATTGGGCCTATAGGCTAAGATGCATGGTTTAAATGTAAGCACTGTGACAACTTTTGTCTGATTTTTCTGTTATTTTTATTTATTGTCATATTAATGTTTTAAATGATTATATGTGTGTTTTAAATGTAAAATACATGTTTAGAAACTTATTTAAGGTTTGAAAAAGTTTTCAAGGTGTTTGACAATAGTTGACTTTTTCCGGTGCAGTGTACCCTGATGTGGGCACCGTAGGCCTAGAAAATCTGAAAGTGTCAAAATGACTCCAAATTTGTAAAGTAGCTTAAATAAAATATTTGACGTGCTATAGAGTCAATTTCATGTCAATTAGCGTTACAGAACTGAAAAATCGAGTCACGGAAGGTTTAATGAAAAGGTAATGGCATTTTTGTAAATAAGTGGAGATTAAAGATCTATAAATAGGAGGAGAATGCCCAGCCCTCATTTCCTATTCTCTCTCAACCGAATGGGGCATTATATATATACATATATACATATATGTAGCAACATCTTCCTCTTCCTTTCTCCACTGATTTAGAAGACCATGGGATGAGAATTGGGTGACGCCAAAGAAGAGAGAAATAGTCTACGTACTAAGGGCTCGAGTTTAATTTGTCTAGAACCAATTTTGGAGAATGTTTATTTTCGGGTGAAAGTAAGGAATAGCTTGAAACTATATCTATTAAGGTAGGGGGTGTGTGTTGTGTCTTTTATTTCAAGTTAAATTTAATATTTTTTAGCATAAAATTGATGTATTCATGTTATGTATGGTTATATAAGATTTTGTGGATGAATTGTTAAATTGAAATGATGATGTATGTTTCTTTAAATTGAAAAATATTGATAAATGTTGTAGAATGCATGAATCGCCTGAATATACAAATCAGGACATGATTTGCATATATGAGATTTTGGTGAAATTATTGAAAAAACTAATTTTTGAATTTGAATGTATACATGTGACATTATGAATGATTGCATGATATGTTAGAATGAACATCGGACATGTATTGAGTTCAATATATAGAAACGTGCAAATGTGTGTGCAAAATGTGACATTTTTTTTAGTGTGGGGTAAATTCTTAGAAATAACTCATGGGAAAGAGAGGGGGAACATATCCCCTTGGAGTTGAAAGACCTCAATCTTGCACAAGTTGGATTGTAACCGGATAGGTTTGTAGCCCGAACCAACTAAGGACTTGAGTTATGGGACTTCAGTACATATCTTGATGATGTGTGTGTGAGTGTGAGTACAATTCTGAGAGCAATGTGATTTTGTGTTCAGTTTTATGTGAAATAACGTGGCTTATGTGAATTGGGTGAATTGGGTATGAATTCGATTATGTCATATGTTATAGATCTAATAGATTATACTATGAAGCATGTTGTGAATATTATGGTTGTCAATACATTTGGTGAGTATGCCACGAAATGTCGTAACTTTGACTAGAATGGTAGGAAGCATGATATGTAGCTTGACTATGCTTGTTGAATTGCCTTTATGCGATAATATGAAATGTGACCTTGAACGAATTGCACAACATATTATTTTGAATCATTGAACTTACTCATCCCCCTACAATAACATTTGTCAGGGCATGACAAGGAGATTGTTGATGGTGAGCATCCATGAATTGGACTTGGAGTCATAGACCTCCATTTTTATTTAGTTTGTTGTTATGCATGTTCGGTATGTGGACTTGGTGCACTTTGATACATGTATGGAAACAAAAACTTTGACATGTTGTTTATAGGCGTATGTGCCTCGAACTATGAATTTATGCTCTATGTATTCAATCTATGCATGCTTATGATTTGAAAGGGTAAATTTCATTATGTGTATGATGATATATCTATTATAGATGATTTTTATATTGAGTGAATGATCCTAGCTTGCTAGGTTGAGGTTTGGGCTCAAAATGGAAGGTTATTAGGGGTTATGAAGAGGGCATATCGTATGTGCGAAATTGTTGTTTCACATGATCGAAACCCATTTTTGATTTTGTGAGTTAGTTATGAAATAATCCAATTTTTGGGTGTCTCTGCAAGGGAAATTTCGCATGTGTGAAGCCTCTATTTTGCATGTGCGAAAAAATTACAGAATGTCAAAGTCTAGAACGTTAGAAATTTTTGCATGAACTCCGATTGTGTGAAAATTTCACATGTACGAAACCAGGATTTCGCATGTGTGAAATTCAATTTTGTCCAAACTTCATTTGGGCGTATCTTCTTCATTTTAGATCAGAATTGAGAGTGGTTTTTTTTTAAATCAAATATTTTTGAATTCTCTATCTAGTAGTGTATGTTTTAGTTTCAAATTCCAATTGCACAAGGAGTTGAGTTCTAGAATTGTGAAATTTATATGGGTGGCAAGTTTGCAACTCTTGAGGACGTATACAATGTATGATTTTGGATTATGTAGATGAAATGGATGTGTTTAACATTGTGAATTACAAATGTATAGGCTTAGAGCAAGCTCAACAATGACTTATGGGATGAAGAGAATAGTCCACCTCCACTTCCCGTATCGTTACGGGAATGGGAAGTCGGGGCGTTACAGAATGGTATCAAAACATGATATCAAGGTGAGATTAGTGTTGGCATAATTCATGTGGTTGAGTGAATGGATTCACACCCAAAAATTCGAGTTCAGACCGGGGGAGTCCCAGCCTGTTGTGTGCAGTTGTTTACGCTTGCGCTTCGCAATTTATAAATTTACCATTTACAATAGAACAAATCCTTGAAGGATAGGGCTCTAAGTTGAAGGTGTCGATCCCACAGCGATTGTGGATTTTTAAAATTAATCACCCCTAATTTCCTATGACTCAGAAATTGGGGCGTGACAGAATGGTATTAGAGCATTAGGTTTGAATATCTAAGGACGAAGGGTAAAGGGTCAAATCACGTATTGGTTTAGAGATATACAGTGGTCGGTAGTAGTCTGAACGATAGGTTTAATTATCTATAAATTATGGTTAGGGTGGAACCACGTATATACTTGAGGGTGAATATGTAAACTTAAAGTCTATACATTGTTACGTGAAACATGATTTTGTACTTACGTGTTTGGAATAACATGCCAATAGTGGAATGATTGTCTTGGTATGAATAATCATGATGAAAGATCAAAGTGTTGGTGTTTGAAACTAATTTCATTTGACAATACTCCCAAAGTTGGTTGAGTTTAAAATTTTGGATTTGGTGCTTAGTCTTGTTGGTGAGCAAGGAAGAGATAATGTAAAGAAGGTTGTGAGTATTTGAGTCCTTACGGATACTTAGGGGCTTATGTTATGTGGTTAATAAGTGTTTTGCTGAGGTTGGCAATTGAGACCGAGGTAGGAGACAAGGAAGGTATATTTCCAGAGTTGGGCTAGCTTAGCAAAATGGCTTGGCTAGACTTTTTTCTTGGATTAGTGTTTCTCTTACAATACGCCAACTTTTATGCATGTTGAGTTGTTTCGTCTAAGTGACAATGGGTAAAAGATTAGAGATGCAATGATTTTGAGTGTGGACAGTTACCAATAGTAGGGAGGTATGACTGTGAGTGATTGACATAGCTAGTCAAGGATGTTATGTAACGCCCCAATTTCCAAACTCCCGGGAGACCGGAGGTTAACCCATCCATTAATCCCAATGGACCCCTTTTCCTTTCTATAATTTTCATGAAAGCTTAAATTTACCTTTCATATATATATACATCATTTAACCTTAATCAACCACCATGGGCCCCAAACCATGCCTCGGTTGTATAACCAACTAGTTATGGCCTATATATTTTCACACATGTGAACCTGTGTGATCATAAATTATGACTGAAATCCACACCATTGGATAGAGGATTTAAAAACACCCAATTTAAAAAAAAATAGCACTCAATTTCGATCTAAAACGAAGAATTTACACATGTTTGAAGTTCGGATGCAAATGGAGCTGCCCAAGTTCCTTTAGGTCGACTGATGGGTAGTTTCGGTAGACCGAAAGAGGACTTTCAGTCTACCAAAACACTATTTGGTCAATCGAAACCTGTTCCCAGCCATTCCAACTCTCGGGATCTTGCACTTTCGGTCGACCGATGCAGAGGGCACTCGACCGAAAGTGTAAAAATACTTCAAAACCTATTTTTCCAAGCCTCAAAGCATCCTATCACCTCACCAAATCATAATCCAACTTAAACCAAGACTTAAACCATGATTAAAACTCACCAAAAATAATATAAATTCTCATGATCATTCAATGGTTCCAAGTTGAACACCTTTGGGCATGTAGTTTCCCCAATGACTACTCCAATCCCTCAATTGGTATAAAAAAACATTCACACTACTTATAACATGTGAATGAAAATATAATTTTATAATATTTTCATTCCAACTCATCCATTCCATCCAAATCATACTTCAACAATAATTATACAATATCATAATTAAAGTCCATCCATTCAAACCACCTATTCTTTCCATTAATTCCCAACTCTTATATTTGAGAAAAGTCCAAACATAAGGTTATAATAGAAGAGGGAACCATAACTTTAAAATCCATAATTGAGTTTAGTCTAAGAAATAACCACAATACATCAAGATTCCAAGTTTATAGTCATTACAAGGATTTCATGCATAAGGTCCAAAAATGCTAAAAATCTAACCATGACTACAACTACATAGACAACGTGCCACAAGTCGGCACGGATAGCCAAATATACAACTTCCCCAAAAGATATGAAAAGTGCTACCAAAGTCCCGCTTAGACATTCAAGTTCCATCCGTCATCGGCGCCTTATCTGTAAAAGTTTATAATAAAGGGGTGAGCACCACTGCGGCTCAGTAGAGATACCCCAACCCACCTAAGTGCTGACCCGACACAACCTACATAAATGCGTGTCACTACATTACATGTATCATCCAACATATTCCATGTTCATTCACAAGCAATGCATATGTATAAGAATGCATTAAACATAAATCATGGTTCATAATTTAATAATGAAAGCAATATCATCCACTTGTCATTCTCTCACGGACTCAACCCGATACCCTGACACGATTCTTGACCAACTGTGTGACCAAGATACTTCCCACACAATCTCAACACCGCCACTGAGTAAGTCACATACTCCAAAGTGGTTAGGTAGCTTCAGGATTCCTCACCGAGTAAATCACATACTCCCAAGCAATTGGATGGTCCTGGAATACATCATCGAGTAAATCATATACTCCAAGGTGGTTAGATAGCTTCGAAATTCCTCACTGAGTAGATCACATACTCCAAGGTGGTTAGATAGCTTCAAAATTTCTCACCGAGTAAATCACATACTCCAAGGTGGTTAGATAGCTTCGAAATTCCTCACCGAGTAAATCACATACTCCAAGGCGATCGGATATCTCGGAATACATCACCGAGTAAATCACATACTCCAAGGTGGTTAGATAGTTTCAGAATCACCACCAAGAATTTATTGCTCCAAGTAAACAAGTTACTTTATCGCTTTTCCCATTTCCCTCACAACGGCCCTATACATGCATTTCAAGCATATAGAATTCTAGCATATAAGATTCATGCCTCATAATGCATAAGCTAGTTGTAAAAACACATAGTATGCATTTCATTCTCATTAATCTACATATATATTTTTCTATATATGCAAAGCCTAGCATAAGTCACATATGCTCCCAAAATTCACATATACACACACTTGTCATGCTTCACCAATGCATACATTTTTTACATCAAGAAGGCATGCATTTAACTCATACAACATCACATAACACACATATGCTTATTTAACACATCTTCACATATGTGCACCAAAAATCTAGCATATAAGCATACATGCTAACATCTCTCACTCATTCACCCATTATACCGTGTATACTACCACATACATATCTATTGCACAATAGAGATTAAAAAGAGTAGAAAAGCACCACCTCCCATGCCTCTTACCACTCTAAACCGTGCAATACACACACTTAACTCTCACCACTTCACCCAAACCCTAGAATCGACAAGTAAATGAGAAGGAGAACCCCTACCTCAAAATTCAAGCTTAGAAGTGGAAGACCCAAATTTCACCAAGCTTTAAACTCCTCTAATGGCAACTTTCCACCAATCAAAATGAAGAGGAAAGTGAGGGGAGCAACTTTTGGTCTTGGCTTTACCCTCAAATCTCACTTCTTGGCCCTCAAAACTTAGAGAGAATGAGAGAAGAGAAACTTGTAGAGAGAGAGAGAGTAGGAGCCGGATGTAGAGAGAGAGAGAGAGAAGTAAAAATTTGATTTTTCTCCCCCTCTTTACACATATATATCATATATTTCACCTTTTGCAAATAAACCCTCCACTTTTTTCTTATTTGCTCCTTGTTATGGCCCTTTTTCACTTATTCGCAAACTAGCATTTTCTCATTTTTCAAAACTTCACTTATACCCTTAAACTTACATTCATACCCCCACACCATTCCCTAGAGTCCGTAGTTATTTCCCTCAGCTACCCGAACTCGTTTCAGTCCCACACCCATAATCGAAAACACAAAAGGATCATTCAAGTCCACTAAGCATGTCATTAAATAATTAATCATGCTTAAAAATTCGCTTAACTTTTAGTCATAATTCAAAAAAAAAATCAGGTCGTTACATGTTACCTTAGACTATAGATGTGGATAGATTGGTAGGTGTCCACCAATATGTACAGAGGATATGAGTAAGTTGGTTTGAACCACTCTTGATGTTATGTATTTTAGTATGTGTTATTATACCAGCGGAACTGGGCCATTGATAAGCAATGAATGTTGCATATTCAATGCCCCTAAAATAATATGAATTAGTGTCTTACTAATATTTATTTCATGTTTTTATTAAAATCTTAATCCTTTCATGATTTCAGGTGATTAAGGGTAATTCTGATTAATAATGGCACAATCGGGCGACAGACGGTGCTATTTTAGTAGGAAGCTAGAGTTTGACCCATGAGATGTGTTTATATTGAAGATTTAAACTAAATTGACTAAAGAAATTGGCTGAAAATGAATTTAAATGAAGAAAAGGAGTACGGGCCTATTTTCATTGAAGATTGGACCAATTCGGGCGTAAAAAATTTTGGACCCGTTTTGGTATTCATACCATAACTCCGTATACGATTGTCAAAATGATCCAAACTCTACTTAGGTCAAAGAAAATTTAATTCTGTACAATTTCATATTTCACAAAAATTTCTCAAAACAGACGTTTACGGTAACTTTTTGCCCTATTTGCGCAACTACCACTTTTTGGGCTCAAATGCCACTTTTTGAGGCACATGTGCCATTTTTTTATGCGCACTAGCCACTTTGGGAAGCCAAGTGTCTCGTGTGTATTTTCTTTGCAAAGTAAAATAAGACAAAAGGGAGAAAACTAGGTATTTTGGAAGGAGAAAACACAGAGATATAGACAGAGGCAATTCGTGACGATACGGGCAAGAAGATGGTGATTTCATCATCGTTCAAGTCTGGACCTCCGAACATGAGCGGCTAAACACCATTTTGGGGAAATGACGTAACCCTAACCTATATTTCAATATTTTAATTTGTATATTAATTTGTGAATGATTTAATTTGTGTATTGATTGTATAACCAAGACATAAACAATAGTTGTGCTATTGGTTTGAATTTTAATGGGTTTTTTCATTATATATTTATTCTTGTTCTTGTAGAATGAATTCAAATTTGCAATGATTAGGGATTGGTTCTCTTCAACTTTTGTGATTTTGTTAAGATAGGTTATACAATACTTTTCATATATCGTTCAATTTAGAGTTTTGATAATTCGTACTAAGTGAAGATGGGCTATCATATCATTAGTTAGTCAGATGTATAGGCCATACTAAGTGAAGACGAGTTATGCTTAATTAAATGTTAAACGAATCCTCTTGATAGAATTGAATTGAGCTTGTAGCCATTCTTTTCTGAATGCATAGATTAAACGTCCCAAATTAGTACAATTGTCATTGTCAGAAGGTTAGTGGTAAAGTCAATTCCCAAGACCCTCTCTCCAGAGTCTATCATTTATTTATGTTGTTATTTAATTTCAATACCTTAGAATTAAAAAGTAAAACAAATTCTTTTTGAATTAAATTAGACAAAGTCTTGATAGCTTAACAACGAAATCAATGCAGTCTCTCTGGTTCGACCCCTACTCATCACTTTACTAATTTTAGTAGAGTATTTGTAGGTTTTTATAAATTCTCTTTTGTTAAAGTGTAAAACAACAATGACACTATTACATAATATTTTATCATGTTTTGCACATCGAACAGCTATGTTTTCATGCTTGCTCAAACAGAGGACATACCAAGACCGTATGTGGTCAGAAGTACGTGTTGTATTTGATGAAGCATATTTATATGTTCTATGCTATATAGCAAACATGATTCATGTGATCGAGCATTGTACTTGGGTGATTCATTATGCGTCACATGGGTAGTAGTGACATAGTGTCCCTAGTTGAAAATTCTTGTTTAAAGATTGATAAACCTAGGTAGAGCTTTAAAATCGAGTGAATTATGATGCTTGGGATAGTCATGTCATGATAGACTTTGAGAGTATGAGTCTAGATTTGTTGGGAAAGGTATGGTTTATCCTAACATTTTTTAAACAAAGAGTTTGGTGGTGATTTAGATTAGTGCTACAAAATTTGCACAACTATTGATGATAGAGTTCAGCCCTTTAAGTAAGACAATTGGTTGTATTATGATACCAAGATTTTAGACAAGGTATATCTAAGGTGTGCTATTGAGATAGTTGGATGGATGCTTCAGATTGATTTAAATCTTTTGAGTTAATGAGCATGTGACAGTTTGTATGTTTGAAAGTAAGACGTTTGGTTTATGTGAAAATAAGCTGAAAGTGGTATGATTTTTCACTAGGGTATAACTATCTGAGTTGTCTCATCATACCAAGGTTGTGACCTAGAACTCGGAGTTGTCCATGACCTTGTGAGCATCAGAGTTGTCCTCTCATAATTGGCAAAACCAACATATTGTCGAGGTTGTATGATCATTCAAAATTGTCTAAGTAACTTGTGACCATCGGAGTTGTCCACTCACATTAGTAAGATTATTCCGCTGGTTATGCTACTTTAGAGCAGTTAGGAGGTATTGATTGTACTAGACTCTAGTGTTGTGAGTTAGGTGTTATGAGTGTAACACTTTGTGATGTATGAAATTATGAAGTTATGGCCTGTAAGGACCAGAATTATTTTGACCGGTTTCGGGCGATTTTGGACCGGATTAATTTTTTTCGAATAAATTAAATTCGAAAAGATGTTATATATATATACATATGAAATTATATATATATATAAAGGGATGGAGAAGATTTTGTACGTGGAATTATAGTAATGCCGGAGGATGCGTGTATATATATATATATATATATATATGTGTGTGTGTGGGATATATTTATATTAAATTATAAATATATCTATTAAGTACATGCATTATTATATATACACATAAAAGTGTGTATATGTATGGGCACATATACGTATAGAAGGATCAGTGGATATACTTATATATATATTAAGATGTGGTGTGTAAAGAAAGTGTAGAAGATAAGGAATGGGTGGTCAGCCAAGAAAGAGGAAAAGAGAAAAGGGAAAATAAAAGGAAAAAGAAAAGAAAAAGGAAAAGAAGAAAAAGGAAAAAGAAAAGAGAAAGAGGGAAGAGAGAGAAGCCAAGATCAGGGAGAGAGAGAATCGAAGGAGGTGAGGGTTTGTCCCGGCGGCCTTAGCAGCGATGGTGGGGGCCATTTTTGGCAGAGGCATCGACGGTGACCGTGGTTTCCCACGGTGGAGCTGTCTAGTGTCGTGGGGTGGTTTGGTCCGGATGGGCTGTTCACGAAGAGGGCTGTGGTTGGTTCAATTTTTGGGTCTGATCATGGTGGGTTTTTGGATGGTTTCGGTTGTGGCGGCCGAAGATAGTGGTGCCTTGGGTTGAAGGTGTCGAGACTTGGTGATGGGGTCCAATTGAGGGCTTCGGCTGGTAGATCTGTTACAGTGAGTTGATTCGGGTCCAATTTTTTTGGGGACAGTCCCGGTGCCTTCTTCTGGGTTTAGTGGTGGTTGTCTTTGCGAAGGCTTGATGGTGCCGACGGTGGTTCTTGGCTGGTTGTTGGATGGTCATGACAAGGTGGCTGGAACTAGTGATTCACATTGCGTGTGTTCACGGGTTCGGGATAGCAGCAGTCGTGGCTGTCACGGTTGGGTTTTTGGATGATTCCGGCAAAATTTTGTTGGGTTTCGGCTGATGGGTTGTTTCAGGTGGGTTCGATTGTGGCCGGTTGTGGGTCTTTGGGTTCGAATGGGTCTTCCGTGTTGGGTGACCGAATGGTGGTTGGTTGTGGGTTCGGTCCTTGTAGTTGTTGGTTTCGGTGGAGTTTCAGAATTGGGTTTTGAGTTGTGGCTGGTTATTAGTTCAGTTTGGTGGCTCGGTTAGGGGCTATTCGGCTCACATTTGATCACGATTTGGTTGGGACTCCATGGGTGTAATTCTTGATTGGGATTCGGGGTAAGGTTCAGCTGCTTATAGTGGTGCCGAAAAGGGGCTAAAAATGGTGGCTTTGTGTTGATAGAGTCACAATTTGGTTCAGCCATGATGCGTTGATGGATTATTGGACTACCATATTTAAAATGGTTCAAGAATGGAGATTAAAAGGAAACGAAGTGGTCCGATAGGTTGTTCGTGTGGACTTCGACACAGGACTGGATCGAGCTTGGAAACAGGTCGATTTGTAGGCACGGATCGGTTGAGAGCGGGACTTAAGGCAAGTTGATTCTTGCCTCTATCTCCTACGTATTTACTTTAAGTATATTGATTAAATTTGCATATGCTCTTAATTTAATCATATGTGGCGGTTGTGTATATAGACATATATGTGTGCATATATATATGTATAGAGGTGGACATTGGGTATACGTGGGATGTGAGTGAAAATATATATATGTGTGTGTATATATGTGGGTTTGGGACGTGAAAGCATGTTTAAATTTAAATGCTTCTTTGCATTGTGATATGCATGTACGGTATAGATTAAAGTCTATGAAAAATATGCTAAATAATACATGTTTAGCTATGTGTTTTCTTGTATGCATATGTGGCTCTTATGCATGATGTTCAGTATATATACGTGATTATATATATAGTTGCAGTGATAGAAATGCATACTAAGTAGGAATATAACTTTTGGCGGGCATTTGCAAAGCATGATTATGATATGCTAGGTGTTCTACATGTTTTTAATACATATATGGTGACAGAATATATATATGTGGTTATATATTGTGGGTAGAAAAGCATGCTAGTTAGTTGTAGTAAATGCATATCTTGAGTAGAAGCATGATCATATTTATGCTAGTATATATGCATATGTGACTATATATAAGATGTGACATATATGTGTTTATATGTGGTAGTGTGGATATGGGATGCATGCTAACTTTATATATATATCGAATGTGTGCATTGGTTATAGCATGATAAAAATATGCTAAAGTTGAGGTATTTTGCATATGCTAGGTGTTATGCAAGTCTTGGAACATGTATGTGCTATATGTGTTGAAATGTGATGGAAAGTATGCTAAATATTTCTTTTTAGTGTTCATAAGCATGGGTTGAAGCATGAAAGTATTATGCTGTGTATATATGCATTCATATTGCATGTATAGGAGGGAAATGACACATACGTGGTTATATGTGGGTTTAGGTAAAAAGAAATGCATGCTATGTACTTATATACTAGCTGGTGCATTGGGATAGCATAAAATAAAATACTGAATTACGTATGTATCCACATTGCATATATGGGAGGTTGCAAAAAAATTAACGCAAAAAGAGGTGCACGGGACTTCGGAGTGGTCCAACCGTGTCACGAGAAGTGGTATAGCTATCCACTACGTATGGCCCTTGGAGTGGACCCGCCATACGAAGGCTTTATGCCTAGAATCGGAGTGTGTCCAACATTAGTGAGTTTCAGAGTTGCCCCCTCACAATTTGGCAAACCAATATATTGCCATCGGAGTGTGTCCAACAAGTATGGCCCTCAGAGTGGACCCGCCATGCTCAGGCTAAATGCTTGGAATTTGGAGTATGTCCAACGAATGTGAGCCTCGGAGCTGTCCCCTCACATAATGGCAATCCTATACATTGCCAGGGTAGAATGACCTTTCGGAGTGGTCTAGGTCATATGATGGTTATCGAAGTTATCCTAGGTCACATGATCCTCGGAGCGGGTCAATCATGTGGGGTATCGGATGAGGGCCGAAAGTGAGAGTATATGCAAGCCTTGATACTTGTATTATGTATCGGATTATGACCGTGGAAGGTGAAAATACCTTTATGCTTATGTGTTTATCTGTTAAGTATGTTTTCTGTTTAAATGCATCTATATTGCATTTGAAATGTGTTGCTTGACGAGTAGGAGATGTGGTAGTTGATTTACATCGTTTATGTAAATGTGTTGGCATATATGTTCTATATACATATTGGTGCTGAATGTTTACTACTTTCAAGCATGTTGAAAATGATTTCTAAAATCATGTGTAGTGGATTTTATATGTTCATATATGCCAGAGTAGCCATATACATCATTGGTTCATGCATGCTAGGTGGGGCATGGTCTTAAATATTGTGATATATTTAAGTGCATGTATATTTTTGAGAATATGTGAGGATCGACTTGCTGCAGCGGTGATAGTATGGCTCTACATACCTTATTGGGCCTTTGAGCTCACCCCCTCCCAGGTTTTGCAGGTATTGCTGATTTCGAAGTCAGTTAGGGGGATCGGTAGTCCCAGTTGCAGAGGTAGTAAGTAGATTCCTTAGAATCTAATGTATGTCCAGGATAGTGGATATATAGATGCTTTATATTTGGATTAAATGTATAAAGCGATTATGTTGATTCAGTTCCTTCAGTTGTATTTTATTCATGTGATGTATATATATAATACGGATATTCAAGGACTGAGACATGTATTCTTTTGATTAGATTATGCATGTTGTAAAAATGCTGGAGGGACACGTGCCCAAAAGTGTCCATTTTTATTGTTAGATATAAATGCTGGAGGGACACGTGCCCAGAAATGTCCATATGAATTTTAAAGCAGGTATAACATGCCAGGAGCTGATTATTTAGAATGGGTCATGCCCAATTTTTGTGAAAATAATATGAAATTGAGATGGTATGATCAGGTGGTGGTTATGTCGTGAGGGTGATCTCACGGAGTTCACACCTCAATTTTTGGGCCTTGGGAATCGGGGCGTGACATGGCCTCTATTCATGTTATAACGTTATGCAGATGATTCTAAGGGCTTAGAATGTGGATTGATGTGAAAGAAAAATGATTAGGAATATTTGAGAAAATTTGGTATAAATGTATGTTTTGGTATACATTTATGAAATGTGTGATTTGGGAGAAGTAGATGTTGTCTTAGGAGGTTAAGTGAAGGAAAACTTGTTCAAAGTATATGTTTTGGGTCTTGTTTATGACATGTATGGACCGTAGCATCTATGAGTGATGAATGCATTATTTTCTTCAAGTTTTAATCATGTTTAAGCTTAGTTATAAGTTGGTAAATTGATGGAATGCATTGAGGCTTGAATTATATAGGTTTTGAGTTATTTTAAAACTTTCAGTTGGTTAGCTCTCTGCAATAGCCAGCTGAAAGTGTGAGATCCCAAACATTGTAAATTGGGGACCTGTTTTGGATGGTTGAGGGAAGGCTTCAGTTGGCTGAAAGCATCCTTTTGGCCAACTGATGCTACTCTCCAGCCAGCCGACATAATTGGTAACTGAAGGTTAGCTGAACCTAGGTTTTAGCTAGCTGGATGGTGGTATCAGCTAACTGAAATGGGGTTAGAATGGAATTTCATAATTCCTAGAATGTGAGTGAATATGTATAGATGTATAGACTAGTGTGGGACCCATTGATGTATAGATGATTGCGTTTGTATGATTAGCTTTTGCGGTTGTATGATTTTGGAATGATTCTTGACACTAGGAGTGGTAATGTGTAACCGAGTCACCCTCGGTTTCCGAGAGTCAAAAATTCAGGGCATGACAACTCAATTATTGTGTTTTTTGAATGACTCTTGAGATTTGGGGTGGTAACGTGCGACTCGAGTCACCCTCGATTTCGAGAGTCAAAAATTCAGGGATGGAATTAAGTATGCAAATTTCGAGGATGAAAAATTTTGAAGGTGGGAAGGTTGTAGAGACCGAATTTTATATAATTAATTATACATATGGAGGGTGGTATATATATATGTTGTATTATATGTGTGTGTGGGGGGGGGGGGGGATGAGATTGGTGGAGAGAATGAGTGGTGCTCATTTAGAGAAGATAAGATAAAAGAAAGGAATCAAAAGAAAATAGGACAAGTAGTGGGTTGATCGAAAGGAGAAAGAAGTTTCTAATTTGATTATGAAGTCTTCCTTAGAACTATCCACCAACGCTGTGTCATCCGCAAACAATATATACTATGAGATGTCTCCTTACATATCTTTCGTTATTTCATGTAAGACTAGTGTAAAAAAGTATAGGCTAAGTACTAATCTTTGGTGTAAACCCACTTTTATAAAGAAATCGTTAGTCTCTCCACAAACGACACGAACCCTAGTCGTAGTATCTTCATGCATATCCTTAATAATGTTAATAAGATTTAAAGGGACTCATTTTCTATGTAAGATCTACCAAATTATATTTTTTGGGACTCTGATATACCTTCTCTATATTTATGAAAATCATGTGCAAGTCTATTTGTTTAGTTATTATATATTATTATTTTTATTTAAAATTTTATTAAATAAATTTGTTAGCTAATCAATTCTCACGTTTCCTAAAGTTCTCCAAATAATCTTGTATTTAGAAATATATAATGTAGTAAACATTGTTGTTAAGCAAATAAAATATCAGAAATATGTAATGTAGTAAACATTGTTGTTAAGCAAATAAAATAGTAGTATAACTTTTCACTTAAAAGAGGAGTCCTGGTTCGTTGCACCAAGCCAAAACACAGGAAGTACTCTTGTACGGAAAAATTAAAGTGAACGCACACAATTCGTCTATGTTATGCGAATGTCGTGAATTCTGAAAATCAAATTTATTTTGACGTGATTATGTTCAATCCAGTGAACATGAGAGTAGAGAATTGCCACGGGATTGAACCAATCATGTGACTCAGCGATGGCGTTGTTTTTGTCTTTTAAATGCTCACAAAGCTAATTTTAGTATTTTATTGGTTTGCTTCAAAAATAAAATATATTCCTAATTTTTTAAAAAATAAAGTGTAAAAAAACACTCATTTTCACTCATCTAACTAATCTAAAATAACAAAAATAATTAAAATATATTTTTAGTTAATAAAAAAATAAAAAATATTATATCCAAACATGACACAAGAGTTTTAAAGACTATGAGGAGCATTTTGGCCATTTAAAAAAAAAATTGACGAACAGAGGTATTTGTATATATTGTAAAAATACAAAAAATTATATACATATAATAAATTACAGAGAATTTTTTACACATTTTACCTAGAAAGCATGGATACTTCACCGAGGGTGCTGTACCCGTGTCGGACATTCGGACACCGTGTCGGACACTCGGACACTCCGCAGAGACGTGTCGGACACTTCGCACCCGTGTCCTGACATTTTTCTTTTTAGGACACTTCTAGGACACTCCTTGGACACTTCTTAAAGACGTATCAGACACTTTATAGCAGTGATAGATATTCAAATATTTTGAATGAAAATTATATGATACTAAATTATGATTAAAATCTAAACTAAATATATATATATATATAAGACTAAATAAGTCTAATTTTTTAATTTATTTTAATCTATTTGTCTATTTTTGTTTATAAGTTTGTTTGGTTTTTAATTGTTTGATAATAAATTGAAGTATTTATGTAATGTAATATTTTTTTATTGAATAATATATTATATTATTATTTTATAGCCGTATCTTCGTCTTGTCTGTATCATATTTTTTTTTTAAATTTTTATATCACCGTGTCCGTATCGTGTTGTACTCGTGTCCCATATTTTTGTTCATACTTCCTAGCATTTTACATATAGCAAAAGTTTTTTTTTTTTACGCTTTACCTTTTTTTTTTAAAAGGCGAATCTACACAAAATTTTAAAAGAGGATCTAAAAGTTATTTAGCTTTTTTAAAAGGCTAATCTACACAATTTAAAAGGGGGATCTGAAAGTTATTTAGCATAAAATATTCACGAATGTCTTTCTCAATTAAGATAGTAATCATCAGTACGGAGTTTCCTAGTAATTTTCCGATTTGATAACCGCGTGAAATGCGTGTCTACGGCAACGCGGACACCACACGAGTCCCAAAACATAGCATGCGTCTTAATAACACGGTCAACGCGTTTCTCCATCCTTTTCCTCACACTCCTCGGACGGACCCACTCAGAGTGTCCCTGATTTCTTCCTTCACCACTACTTTCTCTCTCTACACTACCTCTCAACGGATTAAACGCCTACAAAATCTCGTTGCTTTATATATATGTGCACATGCTTGCCTGAAAATTGAAAACTCAGAACCTCTCTATATCTATCTCTATCTCTATCTATTGTACACCAAAAACATAGCGATGGCGACAAACCCTAACTCGAAGCCTAGCCCAGCCCCTATGTTGTATCTCCAGGACGCGGAGGAAGTGAAGAAGGTGTTCAACCGCTTCGATGCCAACGGCGACGGGAGGATATCGGCGACGGAGTTCGCCGACGTCATGAAGGCTCTCGGATCGAAAACATCGACGGAGGAGGTGAGCCGAATGATGGAGGAGATCGACACGGACAAAGACGGCTTCATCAATCTCGAGGAGTTCAGCGGTTTCTGCAAGGGTAGCTCCGCCGATGACGGCGGCGACGGTGGTGCGAGTGAGCTTAAGGAAGCCTTCGATCTGTACGATCAGGACAAGAATGGCCTGATCTCCGCCGCCGAGTTGCACATGGTGTTGACCCGGTTGGGCGAGAAGTGCACGGTCCAAGACTGTTTCAATATGATCAAGTCGGTGGATTCGGACGGCGACGGGAACGTCAACTTTGATGAGTTCAAGAAGATGATGAGCAACAACACGCCGAACGGTCGTGCTCAGTAGGAGTGAAAATGGAAGGTGGATTTATGTTTATTTGATGTTCTAGCTAGTAGCCTAGTACTAGTAGTATGCAAGGTATGGTTTCTCTTAGTGATCTCTGAATCTAACCTCGTTTCTTGCTCATTTGGGTATTTTCCTTATCCTCAGAACAAGTATGAATTAGATGATTAATCAAGTATATATGGCATTGTTGATTATGTATGGTCGGTTTGAGTTTGCTATATATATATATATATATATATATATATATATATTTTGGTTTTGTGAAGAATGTAAACAATTAATTACCAGTAATTGAAAGAACTAGCGTGCTCATATCTATTTCTTCCTGCATTGATTGTCGTCTGGTAGCACCTGACATATATGGGGCGGGACTTTTTACCCATCTTTGTCCCACAGCTTTCACTCTTATTATCCAGATGATCAAAACTATTTGGCGGTGCCCTCTCTAGCTCTCTCTCTCATCCCCTTATATTTATGTTTTCAATAGTTATTTTCAGTATTTAAGAGAGGAAACCGTAAAATGAAAAATATATAAATAAATAAATCACGAGGAAGAAACTCGATTGGTATTTTTTTTATAAATTTTTAATAAATTAGGTGATTATTATAATAATTTTGCAAAATAAAGGTGCAGTAGAGTGAGGGAGGCAGAAGAACTATTTCCATCCTCGCTCCAAAACAACTTGCACGATTTTTAATTTATTTTCTCATAATTGGTCAAACTGTATTAGGTATTTCCAAAACTATTTCAAGCACAACGAGTCATTTTTGTCGTTCTCAACTCAGCGATTTTTTTTTTTTTTTTGGAATTTATTGAGCTTAATTCTCGCACGCTTTCTTTCGTAGAGAAACAAGAGGGAGAAGGAAGGGGAGGAAAAGAGGACCGACCCCTCTTTAGAGGAAACAGACAAAAGTTATAATCTCTCTCTTTAATAAAGATTGTCTTCGGTGAGATTACAGGGTAAAAAGAGGACCGACCCCTTTTTTTTAACACCCATTATTTATTTCAGGTTTTACGCTTGACATATTCTTTTTTCAGTTCTTGATGAAAAAATTTAATTTCTTCGGTCAAGTCACACAAAAATCAAAAACCTATAATATACACACTCACATATATATATACACACACATGTAACCCAATTCTAATTTGAGAGATCTCATCTCCAAAAGGACACTGCGAGCAAGCAAAAAAATTGGGACATTTGATAAAATTTGAACTTTTCAAAAAAAAAATTCAAAATTATGTTATGTAAACATTTATATACATAGAAGTCTTTGATAACATGTAGATGTTAATCGTCATTGGATTGAGCCCCTGATGCTGAACTGGTGGCGCGTAAGCCCGATGCGGGGTAGACGTCGTGGTAAAGGGAAGGTGGTCGAAGCGGCAAACCCATTGGGTGCAGACAAAGAGTAGGGTGAAGAGGACAATGATGAAGATGTATATATAGAAGAGGACAATGATAAAGATGTATACATATATATATACACACACACATATATACAAGTTCGAATTGGGTTTGGGTAGTGTTTGCACCCAAATTAGTCATTTGGTTGGTCAATCAAGACTAGACATTATTACTCAAGAAAAGAGGGTATTAAAGTAAAATTCAATCCACAACCAATCATACACCTCAGCTATAGACTCACTTGATCAAGACATACATGTCACACCAGCAAACTCTCCAGACGATCCCCCCCCCCCCCCCCAAAAAAAAAAAATTGTGTATGAGTTTTGGGGTCGCCATATGTCGTTCCGTGTATCGCAACGGAGTTGGCGCGCGCTAGAGCTTTGTAAGGGCTTAAATGATGTGTTCTTGGAGTCACCACCTAACATTGAGTTCTGATGTGCCAGGTCACCTGAAATGTAAAAATATATGTATAGGACCTTATTGAATGACAACCACAGGGTCTTTCGAAACCAAATTAATGGATTGGGGAGTTTGGTTATGTGTGAGGAAGGTGTTAGGCACCCCATAACTTCCATACGAGTACAGTTACCTAATTTTCAAGAACTTTTTTATTTAAAAGATAATTGTATTCATAGAGCTAACATGTGTATGTATATATAAATAAGAAAGGGCAGAAAAAGGAAGGGGAGTTTGGGGGAAAATATGACCAAACTTCGGGCTGCCCAAGTTGCCTTCGTATCCTGGTAAAAGAGAATTAGGTCAAACGTAATTCAAGTAAAATAAATAGATCGTATAGAATGGATGTAGTGGATGGAAAAGACTAGTGTGATGTAATGGAAATGAAAAATGACGGTGTGTGTGTGTATAATATATAAAGTATGTAAGATGTGTAAAGCATATATAGTATGTATCAAAGTCATGTGAGCATGTAATGGACATGCATTATAGAAAAAAAATAAGCATGTGATGGTCATGTAATATGTAAACATGTGATGACATGTATTTATATAAAAATCAAGTGATGTGAATGATGTTTATGTCAAAATAGTGTGTATGAAAATACAATGAACATGTATATATGTATGTATAGGAGAATCAGGTAGTGAAGAGTATTAATATGTCAAAATAAGGTATCAAGTAATGGAAAGTATGGAAATAATGCATATGTATAGAGAACAAACGATGGAAAAATAATAATGTATATGTATAGAAAGTCAAGTGAAGTAGGTAATGTTAAAGTAAGGTATATATACAAATGATGCAAAATATATAATGTAGTATATACACTTTCTTTCGTAGAGAAACAAGAGAGAGAAAAAATGGGAGGAAAAGTAGACTAACCCTTCTTTAGAGGGAACAGAAAAAAGTTATAATCTCTCTCTTTAATAAAGATTGTCTTCGATAAGACTAGGGTAAAAAGGACCGACCCCTTTTTTTTAACACCCATTATTGATTTCAGGTTTTACTCTTGCCATATTCTTTTTTCAGTTCTTGATGAAAAAATCTTTCTTTATAACACACACACACACACATGTAACCCAATTTTAATTTGAGAGATCTCATCTCCAAAATGACACTGCAAGCAAGTGGCAAATTTGGGACATCTGATAAAATTTGAACTTTTAAAAAAAAAAAAATCAAAATTATGTTATGTATACATTTATATACATAGAAGTCTTTGCTAACGTGTCTGTCACGCCCCAGAATTTGGACCACCGGGACTCCCCCGGTCCAAGTCAAATACCGGGAGTGAACCAGTTCATTGATCCCTAATGAATCATTTCAACTCATAATTACCGCGGAAGCTTAATCACATACATACACTGGTATGTACAACTTATCTCGACAGGCCTAAACCATACAACCCTTTAAGGGATCTTGCTACAAAAGTATGGACACGTAACTCCTTGAATATTCATTATTAAAGGCTAAGACTAAAACCATTAGAAAGAGGATTCAAAAATACTCAATCCCAAAAAAAGAATCGCTTGATTTGGGTTTGAAATGATTGAGTTATGCCTATTTCAAGATTTTGAAAATTTGTAACAGTTGACTTATCAAGTGAACCAGTCGACTTATCAAGTGAATCAGTCAACTATTTTGCTGCTTTAGAAAGCTTTAAAACGTACTACTTAGGATAGTCGACTTATAGAAAGGAGTCAGTCGATTGATTCAACCTGAAAACTCTATTTTTCACCTTTTTGTCCAAAATTTACCCTAATGCTCATATATAAACCTTTCTAACAGATAAAACTCACCCAACAACATTCAAATCATCTAGAAATGCTATATTATCATACCCATTTATTAAAATTACACATTTGAATCATAAAGGTCTCACAATCTATATTCATTCCCATCAAGATTACATATTTCTATACTTATGTCCACAAAATCTTCGTAACCCAACCTTATCTTTATACATGCAAGATTCAAATGAAAAACATAAGTTACATATATGGTAATGTAACTACAACATTTATATGATCCCAAAACAATCATTTGGTCCAAAATATACATCCTAAATCCAAATGGCTTCCACGTTTATAGTCATTACAAGAATTTCAAGCATAAGGTCCAAAATGCTAAAAATCCTACTATGACTACGACTATGTAAATCAACATGCCACAAGCAGACACGGGTAGCCACAACGTATATATAACCTCAAAAATATAGCAAAATACTACTAGAGTATCACATGGGCATTTAAATTCCATCCGTCATCGACGCCTTGTCTGTAAAAGAGTTTAGCATAAAGGGGTGAGTACCACGGCGACTCAATAGAGATACCCAAACCAACCTATGCATCGACTCGACGCGGCCTACATGAATACAAGCATGACATATCTATACTACATAGCATACTCCCAATACAAGTGCAATGTTATTATGGCATTCCTACATTACATGGCATACGTCAATACACGTACTCAAAGGGATTTCAAATTCAAAATTTAAATGGAAAGCATGTTCAACATTACTCAATTTCAAGGAAAATGTCACGCAACATTCATATGATTATCACAAATCAACAATAACACTTAAACGCCAAACCACATAAGTTTTGAAATCATACAATGGTGGGAGTAGTCGTAGGTCACGGGTCAAGAGCTTGTTGAGCAATTTTCCCAAATATTCTACTTCACGGGCTTAAACCCGAGGGTCTAGACAAAATCTAAATATTCTACTTCACGGGCTAAAACCTAAGGGTCTAGATAAAACTCAAATATTCTACTTTACGGGCTACTAACCCGAAGGTTTAGACAAAACCCTTGGCCAAGTTCCGGACTCGGAGCCCTTTTTCATGTTCGACATACTCCCAAAATTAACAACCAATCATAGGTTTCAAGTATGGCAACATATACAATCTCAAGTGCATCATAACCTACTTATCCCACATGTTAAAATATGTAATTCCACGCATATTATAATGCAACATTTAGAGAAATGATCATTTTCATGCATATCATCAAACACATATCATGCATTATGCACAACATGGTCTCTATACTATAAATCATGTTATAAACAACATTCCTTCACAATTAACAACATCTGAACATATAAACACAATTCAATACTCATGAATTCAATAATATCATCAATTAGCATAGATTGACCCAATTAAAATTGCAAGACTTACATCCTAACAACTTTAAACATGCTAAACAATATAACCCACATCAATTCCTAACAAATCGATGATAAGATGGAGAGAATACCCCTACCTCAATTCCAAGCTAAAATCTCCCAAAAACTCAACTTCGTCTGGAGATGATTTTGATTGGACCAAACTCGAGCCCTTAATGCGTAGATCGTTTCTCTCTTCTTCGACTCCTTTTAATTTTCACCTTAAGACTCTAATATGATGAAGAAGAAGGTAGGTGATGAAGATACATATATATATATATATATATATATATATAGGAGGCTTCTCACGGCTGATGGAAGAAGAGAGGGAATGAGAATCCCTCACTTTGCTATTTATAGCAATAAGACCTACTCATTTTTACGAAATGCCATCACTTTTTCCCTAAACCTTTTCGGGATCATTTTCGGAGTTCCGTAACTTCGATTGACACGAAATCGATTTCTTTACGCGTCAAATATTTTATTTAAACTACCTTCCAAATTTGAAGTCATTCCGACAATTTTAAATTTTTTGGATCAATGGGACCCGCGCGCCTAGGTCAACCGAATCCAAAGAAATCAACTTTTGCCAAATGCTTCAAAAAATTTTCCAAATCTTAAATAACTTATCTAAATATGTATTATACATTTAAAATACATAAACAATCATTTAACACATCATTATGACAATAAATGAAATTTAGAAAAAATTGGTCAAAAATGGTCACGACCCTTACAACCTCCCAACCTTCAAGGAATTTCGTATTCGAAATTAGGACGTACCTCAAGTAGTAAATAACTCAGGATACTTCGAGCGAACTTCTTATTCCCGCTCCCATGTAGCCTCCTTGACTCTGTGGTGTCTCCAAAGCACTTTGACCAACGGAATGATCTTGCCTTGAAGCACTTGTTCTCTAGAGTCCATAATCTTTACTGGTCCTTCGTCATATGATACATCTTCACCCACCTCAAGATTCATCTAATCAAGTACATACGAAGGATCCGGTTCATACTTCTTCAACATGGAAATATGAAATACATTGTATACACTTGACATTTGTGGTGGCAATGCCAAACGGTATGCAACTTCATCAACACGTTCTAAAATTTCAAACGGACCCATAAATAATGGCTATAGCTTGCCACTACGCCCAAACCATGTCAATCCTTTTTGTGGTGAGACCTTCAGGAAGACATGGTCTCCCACCTCAAAAGCTAAAGGACGCCGCCTCCTATCGACATAGCTCTTCTGACGACTTTGAGCTGTAATCAACCGTTGTCTTATCAACTTGATCTTTTATGTGGTCTCTCGGACTATGTCGGGTCCCAAAGCCACTGTCTCACCAACCTCGGTCCATCATACAGGCGATCTACAAAGTTTACCATACAAAGCCTCAAAAGGTGCCATTTCGATACTAGCTTGATAGTTATTGCTGTAAGTAAATTCCACCAATGGTAGGTAATCTTCCCAACTACCTCGAAAATCTAAGGCACAAGCTCAAAGCATATCCTCAAGAATCTGAATAATCCTCTCAAACTGGCCATCTGTCTGAGGATGAAAAGTTGTGCTAAAATGGAGATCGGTGTCAAGAGTTGCCTAAAAACTCTGCTAGAATCGTGATGTGAACTGTGGGTCTCTATCTAACACAATAGAAACTGGTACACCATGAAGTCTCAAAATTTGCTCAATGTATAACCGACTCAGAGCATCTACATCATCGGCCACCCGAATAGGAAGGAAATGAGCCACTTTAGTCAATCTGTCAACAGTAACCCATACAGCGTTGTGGCCCTTCTTTGACCTTGGAAGTCCCGTGAAGAAGTCCATGGTGACATGTTCCCACTTCCACATTGCTACCGATAACGGTTGTAACAAACCCGCCGGTCTTTGATGTTCTGCCTTTACTTGTTGACAAGTAAGACACTTTGCCACAAATTGAGCAACATCTTTCTTCATTCCTTTCCACCAATATTGTCAGCACACATTATTGTACATTTTGGTCCCACCAGGGTGTACCGTAAGTCTAGAGTGATGGAACTCTCTAAGTACACCATCCCTGTAGGGCAATGGTACCACCATTTTTCCTTTAAATCTGAAGCCTCCATCGGAATGGACAGTCCAACCATCTACCATTTCGTTGCTCAAAATTCAAGTACTAATGGTTTCCATCTCACTATACTGTCGTTGTTCCTCAATCACTCTACTTACTAGTGTTGGTTAAGCAATAAGTGTGAACAACATTGCTTCTTCCCCATCATCACTGAAATACAATCCCATTTCTAAGATATCTTTCATCATTTTCCACTCACAGATTGCAATGCTTGCCAAGCTACCATGTGACTTTCTACTCAAGGCATCAGCCATAACATTAGCCTTTCCTATGTGGTATTATAAATCAAAGTCATAATCCTCCATATACTCCACCCATCTCCGTTGCCTCATGTTCAAGTCAAAGGTACTTTAAACTCTTGTGATCGGAGAACACTTTGAACTTTTTTCTATATAAGTAATGCCTCCACCCTTTTAATACAAAAATTACCTCCGCTAATTCCAAATCATGAGTCGGGTAATTTTGCTCGTGTGCCTTCAATTGTAGGGAGCCATATGCCTCTATACTCTTAGTTTGCATCAAAACACAACCCAAACCATCTCGTGAAGCATCACAATAGATCACATAACCCAAGCCACGTTCGGGAATAATCAAGATTGGAGCGGAAGTCAATCTACTCTTCAACTCCATGAATGTATGTTCACAAGCCTCATTCCACACAAACTTTACCTCCTTCCGAGTAAGTTGTGTCATGGGTGCTGCCAATCGTGAGAAATCCCTCACAAAGCGTCTGTAGTACACAGCCAAGCCCAAGAAACTACGGACCTCAAACACGCTCTTCAGCCTTTCCCAACTCATCACGGCCTCAACCTTTAAAGGGTCTATGGAGACTCCTCCTCTCGACACCACATGTCCGAGGAACTTCACCTCTGTTAGCCAAAATTCACATTTCTCATACTTGACATACAATCGATGTTTCCTTAAAAGTTGGACACCATCCTTAAGTAATCCTCCCCGGATGATGAGTACACTAGGATGTCATCCACACAAATTTGTCTAAGTAAGCACTAAAGACCCGATTCATCAAGTCTATGAAAGATGCCTGTGCATTTGTCAACCCAAACGGTATCACTAAGAACTCGTAGTGTCCGTATCGAGTCCAAAAAGTGGTCTTCGGTATATCTTCATCCTTCACCCTCAACTGGTAATATCCCGACCTCAAGTTAATTTTTTAGAAACATTTCGAACCCTTTAATTGATCAAATAAGTCATCTATCCTTGGCAAGGGATATTTGTTCTTGATCGATGCTCGGTTCAATTTTTGGTAATTGATACACAATCACAAGGATCCATCCTTCTTTTTAGCGAAAAGTATTGGAGCTCCCCAAGGTGATGTACTCAGTCGTACAAATCCCTTGTCTAACAAATCTTGCAATTGACCTCTCAACTCCTTCAATTCTGTCGGCACCATACGATACGGTGCCATAGAGATAGGTGCAGTACCGGGAGCAAGATCAATAGTAAATACAAATTTCTCTTGCGGTGGCAACACCGTTAAATCCCCTGGAAACACATCCTCAAAGTTGCAAACCACAAAAGGAAATTCCTTATGCTTCATATTTTCTTCCTCTACTAACAAACTAGCTACGAAGAAACTCAATCCACTTCGGCTACCAGAACCATGCAACAAGGATATGTGGAAGTCATCTCGAACTCCCATAAAGCAAAAACGATCTCCCTCTGGTGCACACACCGTCACTCGCCTACGATAGTAATTGATAGTGGCTCTAAAGGTAGATAGCCAATCCATACCTAGGATAACATCAAAGCTAGTCATGTCTAGAAGAATGAAGTCAAACACTAACCGACGTCCCAAAATTTTGATCTCACAAAACCGACAAACCCTATCCAGGGTGACTCTGCCCCCAACTGGTGTATCAACAGACAAAATGGTATCTAATGGAGACACCTCCAAACCCAAAGCAAATGCAAATGCGACGGATATGAATAAATGAGATGCACCCAAATCAACCAATATGCTAGCTCATGAGGTAGAAACTAAGAAGATACCTCAGACAACTAATGGTCTTGCTAGGGCGTCTATCTGTGTAAGTGTGAATGCACGACCCTGTGCCCTCTGACCTTGTTGGCCAGTACCTGGCTGCCCAGACTGCTGGCTAGATGCACTAGCAGTGGCCCCTCTCATCACTTGAGAACCATGTGTGGACCGAACATAACGCTGCTGTGACCCAGTCCTACTTTGCAAGCCCTGTCTCTGGGGAGAATCTACCCTGAGATGACCCGACTGGTGATAATAGAAACAAGTCTACTCTCCTATTGGGACTACTATCTGCCTCTGAGGACACTCAGTCCTATAATGACCAGGCTGTTGGCACTGGTGGCATATCACTATAGATCGTGAGGATCAAGTGGGTAAGGGTACTGATGGTGCAGAACGAATCTGCTGTCCCGAAGAGAATGAAGTACTGCCCGTATGCCTCTTCAACTCATAATTACCACGGAAGCTTAATCACATACATACACTGGTATGTACAACTTATCTCGACGGGCCTAAACCATACAACCCTTTAAGGGATCTTGCTACACAAGTACAGACACGTAACTCCTTGAACATTCATTATTAAAGGCTAAGACTAAAACCATTAGAAAGAGAATTCAAAAATACTCAATCTCAAAAAATGAATCGCTTGATTTAGGTTTGAAACGATTGAGTTATGCCTATTTCAAGATTTTGAAAATCAGTAACAGTCGACTTATCAGTCGACTTATTAAGTGAACCAGTCGACTTATCAAGTGAATCAGTTGACTATTTTGCTGCTCCAGAAAGCTCTAAAACGCACTACTTAGGATAGTTGACTTATAGAAAGGAGTCAGTCGATTGATTCAACCTGAAAACTCCATTTTTCACCTTTTTGTCCAAAATTTACCCGAATGCTCATATATAAACCTTTCTAACACATAAAACTCACCCCAACAACATTCAAATTATCTAGAAATGCTATATTATCTTACCCATTTATCAAAATTACACATTTGAATCATAAAGGTCTCACAATCCATATTCATTCCCATCAAGATTACATATATCTATACCTATATCCACAAATTCTTCGTAACCCAACCTCATCTTTATACATGCAAGATTCAAATGAAAAACATAAGTTACATATATAGTAATGTAACTACAACATTTATATGATCCCAAACCATTCATTGGGTCCAAAATATACATCCCAAATCCAAATGGCTTCCACGTTTATAGTCATTACAAAAATTTCAAGCATAAGGTCCAAAATGCTAAAAATCCTACTATAACTATGACTATATAAATCAACATGCCACAATCTAGCATGAGTAGCCACAACGTATATTCAACCTCAAAATATAGCAAAATATTACTAGAGTTGCACATGGGCATTTAAACTCCATCCGTCATCGATGCCTTGTCTGTTAAAGAGTTTAGAATAAAGGGGTGAGCACCACAGTGGCTCAGTAGAGATACCCAAACCAACCTATGCATCGACCTGAAGTGACCTACATGAATGCAAGCATGACATTTCTATACTATATGGCATACTCCCAATATTAGTGCAATGTTATCATGGCATTCCTACATTACATGGCATACGTCAATACATGTACTCAAAGGGATTTCAAATTTAAAATTTAAATGGAAAACATGTTCAACATTACTCAATTTCAAGGAAAATGCCAATTAACATTAATATGATTATCACAAATAAAAAATAACATTTAAGCGCCAAACTGCATAAGTTTCGAAATCATACAATGGTAGGAGCAGTCGTAGGTCGCGGGTCAAGAGCTTGTTGAGCAATTTTCCCAAATATTCTACTTCACGGGCTAAAACCAGAGAGTCTAGGAAAAACTCAAATATTCTACTTCACGGGCTAAAACCCGAGGGTGTAGACAAAACTCAAATATTATACTTCACGGGCTACTAACCCGAAGGTTTAGACAAAACCCCTTGGCTAAGTTCTGGGCTCAGAGCCATTTTTCATTTTTGACTTACTCCCAAAATTAACGACCAATCATAGGTTTCAAATATGGCAACACATACAATTCAAGTGCATCATAAACCACTTATCCCACATGTTAAAACATGTAATTTCACGTATATTACAATGCAACAATTAGAGAAATGATTATTTTTATGCATATCATCAAACACATATCATGCATTATGCACAACATGGTCTCTATACTATAAATCATGTTATAAACAACATTCCTTCACAATTAACAATATTTGAACATATAAACACAATTCAATACTCATGAATTCAACAATATCATCAATTAGTATAGATTGACCCAATTAAAAGTGCAAGACTCACATCCTAACAACTTTAAACATGCTAAACAAAATAACCCACATCAATTCCTAATGAATCGATGATAAGATTGAGAGAATACCCCTACCTCAATTCCAAGCTAAAATCTACCAAAAACTCAACTTCGGCTCCTTCTAATTTTCACCTGAAGATCCTCTAATATGATGAAGAAGAAAGTAGGTGATGAAGATACATATATATATATATATATATACACACACACATATATATAGGAGGCTTCTCAAAGCTGATGGAAGAAGAGAGGGAATGAGAATCCCTCGCTTTGCTATTTATAGCAATAAGACCTACTCATTTTTACAAAAATGCCATCATTTTTTTCATAAACCTTTCCAGGCTCGTTTTCGGAGTTCAGTAACTCCAATTGACAAGAAATCAATTCCATTGCACGTCAAATATTTTATTTAAGCTACCCTCTGAATTTGAACTTATTCCAACAATTTTAGATTTTCTGGGTTAATGGGGCCCGCGCGCTTGGGTCAACCGAATCCGAAAAAGTCAACTTTTGCGAAATGATCTAAAAATTTCTCCAATCTTAAATAAGTTATCTAAACATGTATTATACATTTAAAATACATAAACAATCATTTAACACATCATTATGACAATAAATGAAATTTAGGAGAAATCAGCCAAAAATGGTCACGGTCTTGACAATGTCCATGTTAATCGTGGTTGGATTGAGCCCCTGATACTGAGCTGGTGGCACATAAGCCTGATGTAGGACAGAGGTGGTGTTAAAGGGAAGGTGGTTGAAGCGGCAAACCCATTAAGCGAAAACAAATAATAGGGTGAATAGGAGGACGATGGAGAAGACGACAATGATGAAGATGTATATATAGAAAAGGACAACGATAAAGATGTATATATATATATATATATGTACACACACACACACACACATATATACAAGTTCGAATTGGGTTTGGGTAGTGTTTTCACCCAAATTAGTCATTTGGTTATCAACCAAGACTAGACATTATTACTCAAGAAAAGAAGGTATTAAAGTAAAATTCAATCCACAACAGTATGTCGCACTCGTGAACTTGCTGAGCGTTCCCCCCCCCCCACCTGAACTGTAAGAATGTATGTTTAGTACCCTATTGAATGACAACCATGGGGTCTTTCGAAACCAAAATAATGGATTCGGGGGTTTGGTTGTGTGGGGAAGGTATTAGGCACCCCAAAACTTCCGTATGAGTACAATTACCTAATTTTCAAGATGTTTTCTATTTAAAAGATAGTTGTATTCATAGAGGGATTTAACATGTGTATGTATATATAAATAAGAAAGGGCAGAAAAAGGAAGGGGAGTTTGGGGGGAAATATGATCGAACTTGGGGCTGCTCAAGTTGCCTACATATCCCAATGAAAGGGAATCAGGTCAAATGTAGTTCGAGTAGAATAAATAGATTGTATAGAATGGATGTAGTGGATGGAAAAAATTGATGTGATGTAATGAAAATGAAAAATGACGGTGTGTGTGTGTATATATAAAGCATATAAGATAGGTAAAGCATATATAGTATGTATCAAAGTCATGTGAGTATGTAATGGACGTGTATCATAGAAAAAAAAAGTATGTGATGGTTACGTAATATGTAAACATGTGATGACATGTATGTATATGAAAATCAAGTGATAGGAAGGATGTTTATCACAAAGTTGTGTGTATAAAAATACAATGAGCATGTATATATGTATGTATATGTCACGCCCCGATTTTCGACACCTTGTTAAGAGCGAGGGAAATGGGGGTGAACGGTGAAATCTAATCAAAACAATCGTTTTGGAAAATCTAACATCCAACCCAATTCTCTTAACCGCGGAAGCAACTCATAATGCATATAATTAAGTGAATATGCATAACTAACCATGGTCCTCATTGTTGAAATCATTTAGAATAATTTCAAAATAAAAGTGATTTTTGGCCCTCGTGAATAGTAACTTTTCGTAAAAAGTTTCAGAAAATTTTTCGGACCATTGTCTCATCCTACTATAGTCCCAAGGTGCTTAAAAACATAATTTAGACCTTTTGAAGAGTTCCGGAACCCTGATTTCTCATCACTGGGCAGTAGCTAAAAAGTTATAGTAACTCCAAAGTGAACAGTGCACTGCTAGAGTGCAATCTGCACGACAGTTATAAAAAAATTCGTAGAAAATTCATTTCAACTCAAAATGAGGCAAACTAAAATTCTATAGAAACTAGACTAAATATAGAAGAAGCTTTAGTCAACCTTAATGGCTAGATGTTAGCTAAATGAAACAGTTTTGACAACCAAGTTGGTGCCCAACAGAAATTATAAAATCTGGTGGCAGAACATTCACGGATTTTTCTAAAATTATGTGGTTGTCCAAACTTCACCAAATTAAATCTGGAAATACTAGACATCTAGGGAAAGATGTGGTAAAAATTTCAGATCATTTGGAGTTGTGTAGACCCCTCAAAAAAATTTACCAAAATTCGGGCAGAATGTATTCATTTGACCGGCAATACTTTCAATTCCAAAACAAAATCTTACATCCAACATTCCAAAGATCTACAAATGGTACATCTCCATACACACACCCTAATTCACACATTCATATCACCATAATCTCACAAATCCTCATACATTTCTATTGAAATCATACAAATCATTTCATATGTCATTCACACCTTAAATCAAAATGGACACTTTTGGGCACGTGTCCCCCCCTAATGGCCATACAATTATGTTCAAAGTTTTCCATACATGTCCAACATGGCTTATACATATGAAATTCAAGTATAAATATGTTATCCAACTTTAAGAATAACATTTACCAAAAGAGTCCATATGCCACAAAACGGCATGGATATTTATCTATATTCCAAAAGATCAAAATCCAAAAAGAAACCCAACAAGGTCCATTGAGCTAATCATGCTTCATCCTTGATCGGCGCCTTATCTGAAAAATTTTATGTAAGTAGGGGGTGAGCACCACTGCGACTCAGTAGGAATGATCCACCCAACTCCACTTTAACTCAAGCGTCCATACATGGATGCATATTAAATCATTACAATCTATATGACAAATATCTATACCTTTTACCCTCAAAACAAACAAGTTTTGTAAATCATGCGTGATGCTTTACATTTCAAGGTATACATATATATAAACATCAACTTAAATAAGTCACATTTCATATGTATAACTCACGCCACATAAATTTGGAAATCAATTCAACTGAGGACTTCACTTATCACAATCCGTAGTAAGGGTCACTTTGGGACCACATACTCTGCTCACGCTTTTCGGGCTACTAACCCGACGGAAGCGACACCCGCTTGGCCAAGTTTTGAGTCTTGCACCCTAGAGTTCAATACCCTTATTAATTCTCACACATGCCCCAAAAATCTCGCTTTTCATATAATGTACACTTATCAAATAAATGCACAAAATTCACACAATGCAATGCTTTTATCAAAACAATGCACTTTTCTTTCTCATCTCAAGCTTGTCACAATGTCAACACACTCATACCATGAAAATCATCATGCTTATGCATTTTTCAAGAAAATTATATCTTTGATGCACAATTTTAAATAAATACTCAGATTTTCAATGCTTCCACCAAATGCATACAATTTCATCAAAAGCATCCATAGTCTCAACTTCACATATGGAACATACATAAGCCCTAACTAACATTTTAGACATATCCATGTGCATAAATCACATTTTTCTATATATATACATATACACAAAACCCTAAACTCAAGAAATCTCAACCTATCTTTCATGTCACAATTATGTGACCTATAGAATCAAAGTAAAGATGAGTCTAGCACCCCTACCTCAAATCCTATGCTTTGAATCCAACTTTGAGAAATCCCATCTTTCTCAACTTCAAAAAATGTAGACTTTGATCTGTTCAAACCGAAGCCCTCTACGCACTTTTCGTCTTCGGGATCTTCCAAATCACACCTCAAGTGACCTAGAATCTAGAGAGAAGGGAGAGAGATGAAGTGGGAGAGGTAGAGAGAGAGATATCTGTAAAATAAAATATTTCAGACCCTTTTTTATATTTATCTCAACCCTAGGGGCACAAAATGACCATTTTACCCCCGGCCACTTAATGTACCTTCCCGACCTCGGAATTAATTACCGAAAATTCCGTTGGACTCGAAATCACTTCCTTAACACTCTAAACATTTCATTTAAACCATTCCCCAAAATAAATATTTTTTGAGAATTTTTCGAATTCCCGGGCCCACTTAAGTCGCATCTCGGGCCCCGATTTGACCAAAAAGTCAAACTTTTTTAAAAGTTTTTAAAATTTTTCAAAACCATATTCCAACCTTCTAAACATGTTCCCGCATTCAAAACATGTTAAATATCATTTAAAATGCATTTAAAGTAATAAATGATGAAAATTTTAAAAATTAGCCAAAATTGGGCACGGTCTCTACAGTATAGAAGAATAAGGTAGTGGAAAGTATTAATATGTCAAAGTAATGTCTCAAGTAGTGGAAAGTATGGAAATAATACATATGTATGGAGAACAAATGATGAAAAGTCAAGTGAAGTAAGTAATGTCAAGGTAAGGTATATGTACAAATGATGAAAAATATATAATGTAGTAGATAGGGTATAGTAATGTACATATATAAAAAAGCTATAGAACAAATTTTCAAAAATTGAATGTTGAATGAATGTGTTTTGGAGATTGATAACATATTTTGGATTTGAAAATATATTTAAGGATGAAAAATCAACATTTAGAGAGATATGTTTTGAATATTGAAAATGTATTTGAAATATAATCGATGTTTTGAAGAAAATTGATATATATTTTGAATTGAAAAATGTAAGGATAAAAAATAAATATTTGAAGAAATGTGTTTTTGGAATGTAAAAAATCAATGTTTTGGAGATAATTTTTTGAAAAATGTATTTTTGAATTGAAAATAAACTTTAGAAGATATGGAGATCAACACTCGGAG
The DNA here is from genome assembly GCA_026545225.1 of Cornus controversa. Classification (NCBI taxonomy): domain Eukaryota; kingdom Viridiplantae; phylum Streptophyta; class Magnoliopsida; order Cornales; family Cornaceae; genus Cornus; species Cornus controversa. The sequence continues at coordinate 46,003,045 of CM048845.1, forward strand.
GAGTGTGTTTTGAAGGTTGAGAATTGTTAGTTGCGCGATGTGGAAGCGACTGCAAAAGTTAGATTAAAACCTAGATGAGGGTAATTAGGTTTACTCATTTTTTGCTTAATTTTTCAGATTATCTCAATTTTAAGTCCAATTAAAAATTAAAGCAATCTCACAAAGCAAATAAACAAATAAAGTGCAATAAAGTAAAGAATGCACTAGATATACGTGAAAAACCTAGATTGGAAGAACATCACAAGTGAGGCTTTGTAGTCCTGAAAAACCAAATCCACTATGGTCGAAGCAAAGTACAACAGACTCTATCTCAAACTCACACACATTGCATTTTGACAAGAACTTGATGCGAAACGTCTCAAGCTTACTCTTGCGACTCCCTTATCTAATTGCTACAGAGTTTCAGCTAATGTCACAATCGTTACAGACGGGTAACTAGTAGAACACGAACACTCAACAACTATTCTGTCCCTTTCATAGTGTGATCTTCTTCTCCTTCCTCACCAATGAACAATTATAGAAGAAACCAATCTAGTAGCTTGATCAATAAGAAATTTTTGAAGCAGTCTTTGAACGATTGATCAAGCAAAGAGAGATATCCTAAATCACTCAGTGAATATGTGTATGCTCTCAGAAATATAAACAGAAAATCAAAGTTCTCTGTTGGAAAAGTATCTCTATGCTTCTCTTTTTAAAAATAATCTTGTGATGTGTATTGAAAAGTTCATGAAAACACACTGATAGAGAAATCATGTAAAGTTTTTACCGATGTTAAAAATTCTAATTTTTCATAAAAAACAAGTTAAAAATCAATAGGAAATATGTTCCAAAGTTTAAGAAAATTTCAGAGTCAAATTCGGGTCAAAACACTATGCTCACTCTGGAATTTCAAATACATGATCAGTTACAAGAATTATAAATAAAAGATAACAACTCGATCATATTTAGTTTTGACACTGAATATTGTCAATTACAAAAATATACGTCACAATCTCCCCCTTTGGCAATTTCGTGACAAAACCAACCTTAACAATCATAACCTAACCGCTGAAAGACTACATTATATCCCAAACATCCCAAAGTACAAAGAAATATATCTTGAACATCTAAGAGCATCACTAGAAAGCTTCATAAGTAGTGTTTGCCAAAAACCCGTAAAAGTTGCACATCATGCAAACAACACTACCTATGAAAGCTTAATCAAGAAAATATAATGATATCAAGATCATAAAATCAACTACCCCTTAATCCTATAAACATTATCTCTCCCATATAGTCTCATCCATATCTTAAAGAAACAAAAATATATATCTCCCCCTTTTTGGAAAATTGACAAATCAATAAACAAAGGAAAAATGAGAGAGAACTATCACAAAATAATTAAGTGAGATAAAAATAAGAACTCCATTCAAAACATATAACCAAAAGTATCAAATGGACATGACGCTTGGTGATGAGGTATGTTGTGAGTTGTTGTTCGAGGATTATGTTATCGGTTGTGTAGATGCATCCTGAGTCATGACATGAAATGTATTTGTTTATTTGATTTAGCATGTTATATGTGATGTGTTGTGTGGAATATGTTATTTATGTGACTGAGTATTGTATTTTAGTATTTTCTTAAGCATCACGTGACTAGTAGCGACACATAGTCACCACTTAGGAATCCTAGATTTTGAGGATTAGTGAACCTAAGTGGAGGTTTGAAATTGAGTCAATTAGGATGCTGAGATTGACATGATTATTGCTTACACCTTTAATTACATGCTAACTATAGATTGAATTGGCATTGTATGTGTAAGCACGGTAGGGGCTGTATACGGGTACAAATGTATAGAATTGAACCTTTCTTGTTGTGCATATAGTAAGATGCCACCAAGAAGAGAGCGAGATAGAGGCACCGATACTCCACAGGATCCATTAGATGGAACACAGTTCATAAGTGACATAGTAAACACTGTGAGACTAGTGGCAAGGGAGACTAGAAAAGAGGAAGTTCAGACATAACCCAAGGTTGTCTTGAGCCGACAGATGGTTGCAATGAAAGAATATGTGAAGTTTAAACCGCCTACTTTTGAGGGTGGACATAATCCACTAGTGGTGTAGAGTTGGATTGATCAAACTTACAAGCTTATGGCTGCTCTTGCCATCGATGAGGACCTAAGAGTGGGAGTGACAGCGCTTCATTTACAAGAAGAAGAGGATCAGTGATGGTAATTCATTGGAAACACCCACAACACCGAGATTATGGAATGGAACACCTTTAAAAGGTTGTTATTCGATAAGTTCTTCCTGACTTCAGTAAAAGACCAGATGAGGAAAGAGTTTATGGACCTAGTCTAAGGGGACATGGATGTTATGGAGTACAAGACCAAGTTTGCATCCCTGGCTCGTTTTGCATCAAAAATAGTGAATGAAGAGGAACTGAAGGTAAAGAAGTTTCTGAAGGAATTAAAGACCTCTATTAGGAAAATAGTCTTGGTTCTAGGTTTGAAAACCTATAATGAAGTAGTTGGTAAAAATCTAGTAGCAGAGGAAGATGATAGAGATACCCAAAGGATATGAAACTCTAAGAATCAGGCTAAGAGTACCAAAATATTTTCAGGTAGCCAGGTAAGGAAGAGACAGAGAGGTAATACCTCATTTTCTTAGGGGCAACAGAGGGCTAGCTCGACACTATCGGCGTCCTTGCTCGCGGGATCTTCAAGATCAAAAGTGTTGTGTCACTATTGTCAGCAGCTAGGTTACTATAGGTCCGAGTGTCCCATCATATAGTTGGCACCAGTGGTGGAAAAGATTTGTTATTACTGTCACCAGACTGGTCACATCAAAGCAGATTGTCCTTAGGGACAGAGTGTACAAAGTGGAATGAGGTCTCAACATCGTACCACTCAGCTTCTGGTGGGTCAGCCTAGTTTTAGGGCATCACAGCCACCGCAACTTGCTCAAGTTTCATGAGTAGTAAGGAAGACTGATTCGTGTGTGAGTGCGTCTCAATTAAAATTTACACACTTTGCAATAGAACAAATTTCTTGCAGAAAAGGGCTATCGAAAGGGGTGTCGAACCTCAGGGACTGTGGTCTGACTGAGTTGAATTGTTAGGACTAATTCTAATTAAATTTAAAAGAAAATAATTCTGATTTTTAATTCTAAATTAACTAATGAAGCAATTGAACAAAAGTAAGAAAAACTATTGAGTGTAGAGAATATAAGATAAATCTAGGGTTATTGACTTCACCACTAACTTCACAATCAATGGTTAATTGAACTAACTTTGGGGCGACATATCATGTATAAGTGGTGTCGGTGGCTACAAGCTCACCTCCATCCGTCAAGAAGATAACATATGATTAAGGCTAAGTCATGAACTATCTTCGATTGGCATGGGTCATCTGCCTAACTACTCTAATCTAGGGTGCTGTATGGTTCATCTTCTCTAGGCATAATCCATCAAAGCTTTTAATGATATATCCAGTGATTAACATTGTGTAATAATCGCTCTCATGATCACAGAAAATAAGAGAGATTGAGTTCAATAACAACAACTAAATATCTAAGACAAGATAAGAAATCGTTGAAACTGAATTTACAAGACTTTTATTGCTCAATTCTATAATAAGAATCCTCTAAATTACACAATCTATGCATGTATATAAAGATTCCCAATAATTAAAACAATCAAATCATTGATGTTTTGTTAGGGCTACATCAAAACCCTGGTGGTTGAACTAGCTGCTCATGATACGCCTTGTTCTCCAATGATTCTCCACTCTAAAAGCTCTTCAAAGCTGCTTCCAAGCATCTTCAATATAGCCCCAATTCGTCACTTTTAATAGCCAAGAGAATATGAAGAGTCCCCACCTAATTAGGAGACAATTAGGGTTTCCCGCAGCCCCTAATCAGGTGGGTTTTTCTGCTGACTTTCAGCCCAAAGTTTTACCCAGTAGAAGTCCAATTCACAAAATTTACCTGAAATACGAAAGTGTCCAGAATCAAATTTTCTTCAACTCACGTGGGAATTGAGTCAATTTGATGCTTGGAAATAAGAGTTACAGGCCATTTTCCAAAATAGGATTAAACTATATTACGCGCAGAATTGGATTTCAGCCCAAAATACCCTTCAGCAGTTATAATTCTCTTGGACCTCTTCCTTGGGCTGATTTGAGTTGAAATAAAGAGTTGAATGAATCCATTTGATGTAGGCTTCATCTAACCCTCTTGCATGTCATCTTTAAAAGCCCAAAATCATGGTTTTAACTGAAATAATTATTAAGGCCCTAAAAATATAGAAAACACTAAAATGAAGTAAAATCACAAAATACTCTATCACTAAGAGAATAATATATGCAAATTAAGAGGGTAGAATGCGTAACATTCAATGCCGATCAAAGATCAACCCTAATATGTCAGACTAACAGTCTAGGTATCAAAGGGCTGGTCCATAGGATCTGAGGTATGATCATGGTTTCTAGCTTATGAGTTAGAGTATTTATCCATTTGAACATCATGTGATATGTCATGAGTTATATATTGCATCTAGTATGACATGTTCAGTTTTATATGCTAGATATAGTAGGTAATGTGCAAGGTGATTAGCGTGATTTATGTGACTATATGAATGTATAAGTGTTCACATTATGAATCGTATGATATATGAGACATATTATTATCGCCTGAAGATTCTAGTTTTAGGGATTTAATGAGACATGTCAAAGATTTGAGCTTGAGTGAACTCTCAATAGTTGAGAAGTAGGAGTGGTGGTAAACTCCAGTTGTGAAAGTCTAGAACCTTGAGAAATGTTTAATGTAGTGTTTCCCATATAGGAAAAAACTGGAAACTAATTGTGGTTACAGGTTTAAAGGAACCAAAGTTGGGAGGACAAGTATGGCATATTGTTGCGGTTGTACTAACGGGAGAAAATGGCCCGGACGGACATTTTTCTTTGATTAGTGCTTCTCTTACAATATGTTAGGTCCAGATAGTTATGGAATTGACTCGTTAGGTATTGACGAGTAAGGAAATGAGGTTTGGATGGTTTAGAGTATAAGAGATTTTTACTCATAGAGGGGAATATGACTGAAAAAGGTCTGTATAATAAATTACCGAGGTGTATGGTTACAGATAAGCAGGAGAATGCTTATCAAATGATTCACAATGATAGGAGTAGATCAATTTTAGACCACTTTGATATAGGAACATAGTACTTGTTAGAGTACCTGAGGAAACAGTTTGGGGTTCTCAAGAAATGACAGATTTCAGGATGGTTGTCTAGAAAGGATGTCCTTCAGGCATACTTTTGCCTGTTGACATACCTATTGCGTTGGTTGTTGTCGATATAAGCACAATTTCATTTATAAACACATCCATTGGAGTAATGAGTCTCTTAAAGACACAGTTTTGTCTATTGACACGTTGGTGGGGATGATGTTGTCATAAGGACACAGTTTAGTTTGTTAACACATCAAATGAGGGACAGGTGTCACTTCTGGACACAATTTTGTCCATTGACCCATCCATTGTTACTAGTTGTCGTTGTTGAGGACATAGTTTTATCTGTAACGTAACCCTTGGATTTGGTGATTATCAGTTGGGGACAGCTTTCTCCATTGACACGCTTAATGGAGTGTTTCCATTTGGACATAGTTTTGTCTATTGGCACACTTATTAGAAGATGTTGTCATAAGGATATAGTTTTGCTATTAACACATCAAATGAGGGATATGTGTCACTTCTGGACACAGTTTTGTCCATTGACCCATCCATTGTTACTTGTTGTTGTCGCCGAGGACACAGTTTTGTTTGTGGCGTAACCCTTGGATTTGGTGATTGTCAATTGGGGATAGTTTTCTCCATTGACAAGCATGATAGAGTGTTGCCATCTGGACACAATTTTGTCTATTGGCACACTTATTGGATGATGTTGTCATAAGGACACAATTTTGTCTATTAACACATCAAATGAGGGATAGGTGTCACTTCTGGACATAGTTTTGTCCATTGACCCATCCATTATTGCTGGTTGTTGTCACTGAAGACACAGCTTTGTCTGTGACACAACCCTTAGATTTGGTGATTGTCAGTTGGTGATAATTTTCTCCATTAACACACCTAAGAGAATACTTGTCGTCAAGTAAACACAGTTTTGTCTATTAACGCATTCGTTGGGGTAGGATCTTTATCTCTGGACATAATTTTGTCTATTGGGGTATAGTTACAGGTAATATGACCTTAAGAAATCAAATTTTTGATCAAATTATAGGATTCGACTCAGTTTTGGAGCATGATTAGTTTTGACCTCATGAGAGAAGGACGGTGATAACACCGTTAGTTTTATTCTTGGTTAATTATTGACCAAAGAACAGGTGTGATATGTAGGCAGTAAGATTTCTACTGAACCATACCTCGTGATATCGGTGAAATGGATAGGATCCAAGGATCTATGATGAGATATGGGTGGATAAGAGTTTCATATGTCTTGAAATGTTGCCACAATGGAATGTGGGTGAATCGATTAAGGATTTCATTATGAATACTTAGGAGATATTGGCCCTAGGCCAGGTACAAGAAGCGTGTGTTAGATTTGTACACGTAGCGTGATCTAATGAAGAGATCTTTAAACTTGAGACTCAAGTTAAATGAATTGGTGGATTGGAGTATGCACTCATACTTTCACTATTTTGAAAGTGGGTTGATTTTAGTTTTAATCCTTCCTGAACTTGGCTTAAAAAGTGATAATTAACGTGAGGGTTCACGGTGTAATGTTTACACCACATTTTTGGTGATACCTAGATACATATATATGTATATATATGAGGGTGATAGTAGCTGAGATGTTTCATGGACTTCGAGTGAAGTTGTGTATGAGGATAATTATGAACCACATTGGTTAAGGAACGAAGCCGAGACTTAGAGACCGACAAGTCAATAGTTGTTACTGAAAGAAAAAGGGGGATAAGAGGGATCAATAAATTTTTGTGATGAAGTTTGGAGACTTGGAGTGTGTTCCTAATTTTGAGGATGAAATTCCTTGAAGGTGGGGAGGTTGTAGAGACCGTGACAAAGTTTGGCCAATTTTTCAGTTTTATGTCATTTTTACTGTAGACGCATTCTAGATAATGTAATGGACATTCTGAGAGTGGGAAACATGTTTGAGAACATGTTATAAGGTTTTTGGAAGTTTTTGAAAGATTTGGAGAAGTTTGACTTTTTGGTCAAACCGGGACCGGGGATGCGGTCTAAAGTGGGCCCGAGAATCTGAAAAATTCTTGAAAATAATTATTTTCTACATTGGCTTAGATGAAATGTTTAGAGAGTAGAGGAAGTAATTTCGACACTGTAGAAGTTTTCAAAATTGAAAACGGAGTTCGGGGAGGTACGTTAAGTGGCCCGAGGGGCATTTTAGTCTTTTCACAACTTTAGGGCTTTAAAGGGGTCAAACCTGCAGAGACATTTCATATCTCATGTCTTATGCCAACTGCTCTCTCTCTCTCTTCTTTCTCCTTCTTCCGTCTCTCTAAGTTTTGGAGGTCTTCGGGTGTGATTCGGGTTTCGCCGAAGAAGGGAAATACATAGGGGACGACTAAGGCTTCCATTTGAACTGGACATCTTCATGGTTCGACAAGGTAGACACTGCTGGAAAATTGGTGAATTTCTTAGGAAGCTTTCAAACTCGAGGTATGGGTTATCCTTCTCATTTACTTGTCGATTCTAGGGTTTCAGGTGAAATGGTGAGAGATAGGGTTGTGTATTGCATGTTTTAGAATGGTAAGAGGGGTGGGATGTGGTGAGTTTCTATCTCTCTTTAGTTTCTTAAATTTAATTTGTATGTATATGTTGTATGCATGATGCGAGGAGTGAATGAGTGAGAGAAAATAAGCATGTGACAGGCGTTGAATGTTACGCATTCTAGCCTCTTAACTTATGTATTTTATTCTCTTAATGGTAGACTATTTTGTGATTTTACTTCGTTTTAGTATTTTCTGTATTTTCAGGGCCTTAATGATTATTTCAGTTAAAACCAAGCTTTTGGGCTTTTAAAGAAGACATCCAAGATGGTTAGATGAAGCCTATATCAAAGGGAATCATTCAACCATTTATTTCAACTCAAATCAGCCCAAGAAAGAGGTCCAAGAGAATTACAGCTGCTTAAAAAGGTTTCGGGCCTGAAGCCCAAATCTGCGCATAATACAGTCTTAATCCCGTTTTAGAAAATGGACCAGAAGTCTTATTTCTGAGCCTCAAATCGACATAATTTTTGCGTAAGGTTGAACGAAATTTGATTCTACACACTTTTGTATTTCACGAAAATTCTGTAAATCAGACTCTAGTGGATCAAAAGTTGGGCCGAAGTCAGCAGGAAAAACCCACTGATTAGTGCTGCGGGAAACCCTAATTTATTCCTAATTGGATTAGGACTTTGGTGTATTCTCTTGGGGAATAAAGTGAAGAATAAGAGGCTGAGTTTTGAAAGAGATTACAGAGGGAGATTGGAGAGTCTGAGAGGGCTAAGAAGAGAACAGAAACATATTCGCAAAACCATTGGAGAACGAAGTCATACGCGTAATTCATGAAGATGATGCCTTCTTCCTCAACAGTTGAAGCTTCTTCTTCTACCATGAGCGGCTAGTTCATCCACTAGGGTTTTGATGTAGCCCTAACAAAGCATCAATGGTTTCATTGTTTTAATTATTGGGGACCTTTATATACATGCATAGATTGTGTAATTCAGAGGATTCTTATTATAGAATTGAGCAATAAAAGTCTTGTAAATTCAATCTCAATGATTTCTTATCTTGTCTTAGATATTTAGTTGTTGTTATTGAACTCAATCTCTCTTATTTTCTGTGATCATGAGAGCGATTATTACACAATGGTAATCACTGAATATATTGTTAAGAGCTTTGATGGATTATGCCTAGAGAAGATGAACCATACTGCACCCTAGATTAGAGTAGCTAGGCAGATGGCCCATACCAATCGAAGATAGTCCATGGCTTAGCCTTAATCATATGTTATCTTCTTGACGGATGAAGGTGAGCTTGTAGCCACCGACACCACTTATGCATGATGTAATTCCCCATAGTTGATTCAATTGATCATTGATTGTGGAGTTAGTGGTGAAGTCAAATACCCTAGATTTCTCTCATATTATCTTCACTATCTATTTTACTTTGATTTATTTTATTTTCCTTTATAATTGTTTTAGTTTAAAAATCAAAATTCTTTTCTTTATAAATTTAATTAGAATTAATTCCGTATTCTAACTCATCAGACCATAATCCCTGAGGTACGATAGCCCTATTCAGCAAGGAATTCCTTCTATTGCGAAGTGTGAAAAATTTTAATTGATATACTTTTTGAGTCACACTCACACACGAATCAATTTTTGGCGCCGTTTCTGGGGATTATCTATTTGATTGATTGGATTTTACAGAATTAATTTTAATTGGATTTTTAGTTTAGGAAATTTTTTTATTTTATTTTTAATTTTGTTTTTGTTTTCTTTTCAGGTGCTTTTGGTTAATACATGCAAGGTCGTCGTTCTGTAGCTGATCATTTGATACCTCTTGATCCTGAGCCTGAACGTACTCTTAGACAACAAAAGAACATCCCTGTTGATACCATTGTGCAAGAGGAAGAATTAATTGAAGATATGGCAGAAGAGAGGAATAACAACCTTGTTCCTAATGCTGATGGAGAAAGAGTTAGATTGCTTAGGGACTACTATGTTCCTGAGACATATACCTCACCAGCAGGTTTTCAACTGCCGAATGTCACAGCACAGAATTATGAGATCAAGTCCAGCATTATTCAGATGCTACCATCTTATTTTGGGCTGACTCAAGAAGACCCTTACAAGCATCTAAATGAATTCATTGAAGTGTGCTCAACTACAAAAATTCACAACTTCTCTGAAGATGCTTTCAGAATGACACTTTTTCCATTCTCCTTGAAAGACAAAGCAAAGTATTGGTTTAATTCTCTACCGACAGGTTCTATCACGACTTGGACTCAGATGCAACATGAGTCTCTCAAGAAGTATTTTCCGATAGGGAAGACCAATCAGTTCAGATGTGCTATCACTGATTTCTCCCAACATGAGGGGGAACAATTTTATGAGACATGGGAAAGATTCAAGGACCTTCTTAGAAAGTGTCCCCATCATCAAGTTCCTAAGTGACAACTAGTTCAGGTTTTTCATGAAGGGCTCACAGAAGCCAATAGACAGATGGTTAATGCATCGTGTGGAGGTACTTTTATGTTGAAGAGTGAAGAAGAGGCATGGACTTTATTTAAAAATCTTGGTGACAACTCTCGACAACCTGTGTCCTCCACTCGTTCTAGCAGACATGCCACTACAAGGAAGGCTATGGAATTTTTGAGGTTGGTGCTTCAGAAGCTATGCCAGCTGATATTGATTTAATTGCAAAGAAAGTAGTAGCAATTATGGCTGCCAATCAAACTCCTTCTACTTCAAATTCTTCATTGCTAGGCCCTTATGAATTTTGCTCTAGTCCTATGCATAATGTGAGCAATTGTCCTTCAATGGGGCAATTTTCTGATGATCAACATGAGCAAGTCCAAGCTACATTCACTGGATCAATGAATCCTCCACGAGGTAATACTTACAATCCCACATGGAGGAATCATCCTGGTTTTTCTTACAGTAACCAAGGGGCAGCAATGCAACCGTCATATCAACCTAGGACTTTTGTGCCTCAACAGCAATTTCAAACACAAAGTCCTATGGCCCAAAGAATTTCTGCTATTGAAGACAAGCTGACACTTACCTTGTCAAAATTTGACAAGCTTGATTCTCTTATAGAGACAGTGCAAGCTATGGCAGCAACAGTACAATCTACAGTTCAGCTAGTGCACTCGCATTCTCAATCCATTGCCAAACTGGAATCTCAGTTTGGACAGCTTGCTACTTCATTGAGTAGAAGAGAAGAAGGGAAGCTCCCTAGTCAACCAATTGCTAATCCAAGGGGGATGCAAGCTTCCATAAGTAACTCACACCATGAGCAAGTTCAAGCCATTACCACTTTGAGGAGTGGGAAAATAATTGATAATAAGGTGGGTGAGAAGAAAGAAGAAGAAAAAGTGACCACAAATCCAAGTGCTGAAATTCCTTATGAGCCCAAGGCTCCTTTCCCACAACGTTTCCTTGAAGCATTTAGATTGGGGAAGCAAGGGGACAAGCTGCATGACATGATGGAGGTGTTTCGACAAGTGAAGATTAATTTGCCACTCCTTAATGCCATCAAGCAAATTTCTCCTTATGCTAAATTCTTGAAGGACTTGTGCACTCAGAAAAGGCGTTCTAAAAGCCATGTGCCAAAGAAAGTGATGCTGCCACAACAAGTAAGTTCGATAATTCAGCAGTGTACTCCTCCCAAGTACAAAGATCCTGGTGCTCCAACTATCTCATGCATCATTGGGGAGCATTACGTGGATAAAGCTCTTCTTGATTTGGGTGCAAGTGTGAATTTGCTACCCTATTCAGTCTACTTACAATTGGGCTTGGGAGAATTGAAGCCTACCTCGGCAGTATTGCAATTTACAGATAGATCAACAAAGTAACCCCGAGGAATCATAGAAGATGTGCTCATTAAAGTGGACAAGTTCTACTTGACACTGACCCGGTTCACAATCCGAGGAGGCACATTCCAGTGATTCTTGGTCGACCTTTCTTAGCTACTGCTGATGCTTGCATTAATTGTAGGTCCGGGATCATGGATATTTCATTTGGCAACATTAATGTCAAGCTTAATGTGTTCAATGCTATCCAACACCTTCCAGATCAGACAGATGTTTTCTTCATGGACTCTGAGGATGTGGCTGAATCTACAGATGAAAAAAGGGTGCAAGAAAAATAGAAGGAAAAGAAGGTGTTTGAGGATCAATTTTCTACCATTGTAGTAAATTCTGTATGCACTACACTTTCCAAAACACTTCAGAGGGAGCAATTGTTTGGAGTATCTGACAACTCCACACCATGGTATACAGATGTTGTGAATTATTTAGCTACAGGAAAAGTGCCAAGAGATTGGACCAAGCGAGAACGTGATAGATTCTTCTCTAAAGTTCATCATTACTTTTGAGAGGATCCAGAGTTATTTAAATATTGTCCAGATTAGATTATTCGGCGATGTGTCCCAGACCATGAGTTTAAAGATATTCTCAAGTTCTGCCACTTATTGGCATGTGGAGGCCACTTCAGTGCAAGGAAGACAGCAACAAATGTACTTTAATGTGGATTCTTTTGGCCTTCTCTGTTTCATGATGCATATGTTTTTTGTAAGACTTATGATCGTTGTCAAAGATTGGGTTCAATGTTGAGGCGTGATATGATGCCAATGAGCCCCATTCTGGTGGTTGAAATATTTGATGTTTGGGGAATTAATTTTATGGGACCCTTTCCACCCTCTTTTGGCTACGAATATATTCTGGTTGGTGTGGATTACGTTTCCAAATGGGTGGAGGCCATTGCAACTTGAACCAATGATCACAAGGTGGTAATCAAGTTCATGCATGAGAACATTCTTAGTCGATTCAGAATTCCTCGAGCCTTGATCAGTGATGGTGGTTCTCACTTTTGCAATAAATTCTTGAGAGGTTTGCTTGCTAAATATTCAGTGACACATAAGGTGGCAACACCTTATCATCCTCAGATAAGTGGGCAAGTAGAGCTGTCCAATCGAGAAATTAAGCATGTTCTCAAAAAGACAGTGAGACTGGATAGAAGAGATTGGTCGTTGCGACTGAGTGAGGCGCTATGGGCATATCGGACTGCTTACAAGACTCCTATCGGTATGTCACCATATCGGTTGGTGTATGGGAAAACATGTCATCTTCCAGTAGAGATCGAGCATAAGACACTCTGGGCAATTCGAAAATTCAATTTTGATGCAAAAAGAGATAGGGAAGAGAGGAAGTTGCAATTGAATGAATTAGAAGAGTTTAGACGTGATGCTTATGAAAGTTCATGAATTTAAAAAGAAAGAACGAAGGCATTTCATGATCGACATATCTCACGGAAGTCCTTCTCTCCAGGTGATAAAGTGTGGCTCTTCAATTCAAAGCTTCGGTTGTTTCCCAGAAAATTGCGTTCAAGGTGGGATGGACCATTCCAAGTGATTTCGGTTTTTCCTCATGGTGCTGTGGAAATTCAAAACTTTCGAGATAATACTTTCATGAAAGTTAATGGGCAAAGGTTGAAGCATTATGTGGAAGGATATGTGCCAAGAAGAGACGTAGTGTCCGTCGACTTGACGGATCCCGTCTATCCGACTTAATCCCTTCGGAGAGTTGATCGTCTCCTACGGACGTTAAATTGTAGGTTTTGTATGTATTTCTATCCCTTAATTTCTTTAGTTTCTTTGATTTGAATTTTTAGTTTTAGTTTCTTAAGTTTTCTTTCAATTCTAGTTGCGTTTTATTGTTTTTTCTTTGAGTTTTTGATGTATAAGTTGCTTCCGGAGGATGCCAAGAGGTGTACCGAGGTATTTGGACTCAAGACGGGTGAAAAATCGTGCTCTTGATCGACCTTGGGCAATGGAGACTCAAAAATTGCAAGTCCCGGTCGAACTTAGGCGATGGAAGGTCCAACAGGCATTCAGGGGGGGGGGATCGATCGCCCCAAGTAAGGGGGATCGATCGCCCCATGGTATTTTATGAGGATCCCCACCAGCAGGTGGGTGATCGATCGCCCACTCCAAGGGGGATCGATCGCCCAAGGGTTAAATGTGGGCTGCCCAAAAATTTTTGGTATTTAAAGCCTCCTTATCCTATTTGGTTGCTACTACTTACATCTTCTACCTCTTTGAACTCCAATTCAAGTCCTACTTTAACCGGAAAATTAATTTCTTCAATTGATGAGTATTAAACAAGAATTCAATATTGATTATCATCATCATCAACATCAAAACCGGATCAAGAATCACTAGTTCTCAAAGGAAGCTCTCACTTTTTTAAGTTCAACATCAAAGTAAGTGAAGTTTTTCTTTGGTGAACTTGTGCAATTCTTTGAGAGGGCTTTTGAAGACCAAGTTTGGGGGATCAATTTGGTGCATTTATTTGTTCGATTTGGGTGAAAAAATTGCCGAAAAGAGGAGGTTGAAGGTTACAAGTTAATTGTGCATGCCAAGTGTTCGATTTAATTCCTCAACCACACTTTATCTACTTCTACGGCACCTAAGAGAGCAAGTCACCAAAGTGCTTCAAGTTCACACAATCCTCGCCAAGCGAGGCATGATCCAACTACCGGTGCTTCACGATCTCGCCAAGAAGGTATTCATGAGAGATGGCATCCAAGGGCTTTGAACTTTGAAACTATGTTTGACATAGTCGAACTCTATGGTATGTTTCCCGAGACACGATGGGGGATTTTTGACATCCGTCGTCGTCGGTCGGCATCCATTTTTGTTCCACTCTCTTCTACTATCTACCCGAGGCTTGTCAAGGTATTTTATCAGAACTTAATGCCGACACCTGATGAGCGGGATGTGCTTACTTCTTCAGTAGATGGAACAATAGTTCGGGTGGACATGTCATCCATTGCCATTGCCATGGGTTGTCCTCATGAGTGCCCAGATGATTTGACTCATATCTATACTCCTCTACCCGACGATTTGTCAGTGGGTAATTTGGTTGCACGTTTGTGTGCTAATCAATTTTTTGGGCCGAAAAGGAATGCAGCTTCCAAGTCTTCAATGCTAAATCATTTATGGTTCCTTGACGCTGTTCTACTCAAGAATGTATGTCCAATTGGACATAAAATCGAGAGACGTCAAGAGTTCATTCGATCCTTATATGCTATACATTTTGGGCATTGGCTGTCATTCCCACAGATTGTCTGGGGCCAGATGGAGAAGTTCTATTCCAAGATTGTGGCCAAGGCACCAGACAGTGCAAGTGACTGGGAGTTTCCATTCCCTACTATTATTCATCAGTTGCTTGTGGCATAAGGGTATGCAGTACATGAGGCCGAGCTTACCTTTCCACGTGATCTTCATTATGGCATGCATGACTGGAATTTGAGCCGATCTCATATGCATCAGAGAGTCATAGCGGTGCCTGGTGAAGTATCTTGGTTGGCCCAGGGAGGAGAACATATAGATATACCACCACTGGTGGAAGATCCTGAGGAGATGGGGGCAGAGGAAGAGGAGGTGCATGCACAGGCTGGTGGCTATGATTATCAGTATTTAGAGGGGCAGATTGCTGGGTCGACAGCCCAGTTTGGCACCCTACAGATAGAGGTATCCACATAGTTTGGAGCAATGAGGACAGAGATGGCGGATCACTTTCGTGACACTCGCCAAGAGCAACTAAAGATGAGGAGGATGCTGCGTGCACTGATGCGCTAGGCAAACTTGGATCCGGATGCTCAGTCACCACCACACCCTTGACAGGAAGGTAACCATCTTTTGTATTTTATTTTATTTTTAGTTTTTATTTTTCTTTTTAAATTTTATTTTTCTTTTTATAGTTAGATTTTTATTTCTTAAAAAAAAATGAAAAATGAAAAATGAAAAAAATATATATATATATTTTTAAAGATTTTTCTCTTTCATATGTATTTTCACCCATACTATTTCACTTGATCTTTGGGGTATAGTGGTTTGTTTTGACAGGTTGAAACATCCAAGTTTGGGGGTGTGCTTTCATTGCCTTCATGCTAATGGTGTGCTCTATTTTCTTTCCACTACTCTGAATTTCTGGTAACATCGTTCTTAATCTTCTCTTTGCTTCGATTGGATGTACATTGAGGACAATGTACAGTTTAAGTTTGGGGGTGAGGCGATGCCTATTTTTGTGCTTTATTGCATTATGGGGGAAATTTGTGCAAAATTCTTCTTGTTTTAGGATTTTATTTTATTTTATTTTCTTAATTTATTTTATTTTGTTTTATTTTTAGATAGAATGTTTTGACATCATTCAAGGGATTAGTACCTTATGTAGGTGCTTAACTTGCAAATTTTGAGTATGTTTAAAATTTTTGAAAACTGTGGTTTAAATTATGTGGTTTTAATCATGATTTGCAATAACATGTTTTGAAATGATTAATTTTAGTTTCCTTACATGCACAAACACACTAGCATAGTCTTATGGGGTATAAACTTTGGTTTTGAGTTATTGAGTTACATATGTTTGATATTAATTAGTATCTCTTGAGAATGAGTACCGATAATGTGTTTTACTTGACTTCAATGAAAAAGAAAAAAAAAGGAAAAAAAAAGTGATGAATAAGCAAATCAATTTGATCTTTTTCATGAGTAATCGGGCCTATATGCCTCAGGAAGCACAGAGTGTTCGCGTCAAAAGTGAAAGGGTGAGAAAAGATGAGCATTGGTTGTCTTGATTTGTAACCTGACTGATTCGAGTAATTAGGTCTTCAGGGTATCTTAAAGTCTAGTGCCCTAAAGCCATCTGGTTTGGGAGTCATTGACTGAAAGCTTGCTACATGGATCTTTCAGAAAACTTAATAAATCAAGGCATTGCACAACCAATGAAGCAATGAAAAAAAAGAATGATAGAAAAAAAAAAGAAGAAAAAAATGAAAAAGTCATGTATGCATGTTGGGAAGTATGAGTTCAATAAGGGGAGCTAGTGAGTTGAAGGGGTAGAAAAAGTCATGTATGCATGTTGGGAAGTATAAGTTCAATAAGGGGAGCTAGTGAGTTGAAGGGGTATGTGCCTTAATATATTTAAAGCTTGGTTATGCTACATGAGATGACTGCTAGTTCACTTTACACGAGGGAGCTAGAGTTGATTATTTTGAGATATGTTGATGTGAAGTATGTGTGGGAACCATTGATTTAAATTATAGAATTTGAAAGTTTGAAATTATTCTTGAATGCAAGTTTGTAACTATGTATTGTAATCTTCTTCTTGAATTAATGTTGAAACAGAATTTTGAATGTTTGTAGGTAACATTTCTGAAAACCCTCACGAGACTATACTCGTCCACTAGGGAGAACCTAGGGGTTTAAAGGCTTGTTGCATATGCTAAATGTAATCATTTTTCCCACGAAAGTGGAGTTGGGTAGTTTAGTTAGTATTTGTTAATTTCTTTATTTTAGTTTTGTTTTATTCTATTGCTAAGGGACTAGCAATATGTAAGTTTGGGGGTGTGATAGGCGTTGAATGTTACGCATTCTAGCCTCTTAACTTATGTATTTTATTCTCTTAGTGGTAGACTATTTTGTGATTTTACTTCGTTTTAGTATTTTCTGTATTTTTAGGGCCTTAATGATTATTTCAGTTAAAACCAAGCTTTTGGGCTTTTAAAGAAGACATCCAAGATGGTTAGATGAAGCCTACATCAAAGGAAACCATTCAACCATTTATTTCAATTCAAATTAGCCCAAGAAAGAGGTCCAAGAGAATTACAGCTGCTTAAAAAGGTTTCGGGCCTGAAGCCCAAATCTGCGCATAATACAGTCTTAATCCCGTTTTAGAAAATGGACCAGAAGTCTTATTTCCGAGCCTCAAATCGACATAATTTTTGCATAAGGTTGAACGAAATTTGATTCTACACACTTTTGTATTTCACGAAAATTCTGTAAATCAGACTCTAGTGGATCAAAAGTTGGGCCGAAGTCAGCAGGAAAAACCCACTGATTAGTGCTGCGGGAAACCCTAATTTATTCCTAATTGGATTAGGACTTTGGTGTATTCTCTTGGGGAATAAAGTGAAGAATAAGAGGCTGAGTTTTGAAAGAGATTACAGAGGGAGATTGGAGAGTCTGAGAGGGCTAAGAAGAGAACAGAAACATATTCGCAAAACCATTGGAGAACGAAGTCATACGCGTAATTCATGAAGATGATGCCTTCTTCCTCAACAGTTGAAGCTTCTTCTTCTACCATGAGCGGCTAGTTCATCCACTAGGGTTTTGATGTAGCCCTAACAAAGCATCAATGGTTTCATTGTTTTAATTATTGGGGACCTTTATATACATGCATAGATTGTGTAATTCAGAGGATTCTTATTATAGAATTGAGCAATAAAAGTCTTGTAAATTCAATCTCAATGATTTCTTATCTTGTCTTAGATATTTAGTTGTTGTTATTGAACTCAATCTCTCTTATTTTCTGTGATCATGAGAGCGATTATTACACAATGGTAATCACTGAATATATTGTTAAGAGCTTTGATGGATTATGCCTAGAGAAAATGAACCATACTGCACCCTAGATTAGAGTAGCTAGGCAGATGGCCCATACCAATCGAAGATAGTCCATGGCTTAGCCTTAATCATATGTTATCTTCTTGACGGATGAAGGTGAGCTTGTAGCCACCGACACCACTTATGCATGATGTAATTCCCCATAGTTGATTCAATTGATCATTGATTGTGGAGTTAGTGGTGAAGTCAAATACCCTAGATTTCTCTCATATTATCTTCACTATCTATTTTACTTTGATTTATTTTATTTTCCTTTATAATTATTTTAGTTTAAAAATCAAAATTCTTTTCTTTATAAATTTAATTAGAATTAATTCCGTATTCTAACTCATCAGACCATAATCCCTGAGGTACGATAGCCCTATTCAGCAAGGAATTCCTTCTATTGCGAAGTGTGAAAAATTTTAATTGATATACTTTTTGAGTCACACTCACACACGAATCAGCATGTACACTTATATGCTAGGGTTTGGTGCACTTTTGTGAAAATGTGTTAAATGAGCATATTTGTGTGTTACGTGATGTTGTATGAGTTAATATGCATGCCTTCTTTATATAGAAAATGTATGCATTGGTGAAGTATAAAAAAAATATGCTTAAATGAATGTTGTGAGCATATGCAACATATGATAGGGTTTACATGTATAGAAAATTATATGTGTGACTTATGGAGGTGAAATTCATGTTAAGTGTTTTCATAACTAGCTTATGCATTATGAGGCATGATATGTGTTAATGTATTTGATGTGGCTAAACTCGAATTATATTGTAAGCTTAATTTTGCCCTTTTTATCAAAATATAATTTAACCACTCGCAAGAGCATGAATCTTTGTAGATACGGTTCTATATAGAGGGTATCGATCCCACGAGGACTAGTCGTAATTGTCTTAAAGAAATATTAATTTCACTTTAATCCTAAAAACAGGGTTTTGAGTTTTTGTTTATAGAACTATTGCATGAATGTAATAACAATAAAATTAAAGAGTAAAGTTGGGAGAGAGAACTAGGGTTGGTTTCGACCACTAGCCATTCACATGTTCATAAGTGTAGCAACCATGAGATTCATAAATTAAATGTCTAACAATGTCATTAGGCTTGTGACCTCAATGACATATCAAAAGATTAATGTGTGTGTCCACCTATCATAATCCATCTTCAACAAGCATAGCTCTTCAACCTAACTAACTATCTAATTACCCTACTCTCTAAGTGAACCTACATGCATCCAAACTACCTTATCTTGGCATGGTTTATACAAACAAACACAACACATTCATTTAAACACCATTATCTAGCCATCATTTGCACTTCTTGTGGAATATGCAAATGTTGTGCATTCACATGAAAGAATCTACTCTAAGACAAGAATAAACTCAATATCAAATGAATATATAAAAGAAATATATTAGTGTACATGGTCACTAGGCTAAATAATCAACATTTAATTACAAATCCCAAGTGCTACAAAGATGAACAAGTTTACATGGCTAGGGGTTGAAACCAACACCCTAGTAGAAGAGTTAGTTGCTCATGGTTGCCTTGCACTCTTCCATTGATGGAGAAGATGAAGCTTCTTGGTCTGGTTCAGCTCCTCTTTCTCCTCTCCCGAATCTCTCTCTTCTTCTATTCTGATGTGTATTTAGAGATATATGAGAGATATGTGGCTTTTTTGTGCTTTAAGGCTCCTTTTTCAACCTTGGGGCCCACCATATATATATATATATATATCAATATATACACCCTTTATATCAAGAAGGTCCCCAAGGGTCTTGTTCAAGTCAGACAATCCCCTTAAGTCGTGCTAAAAGGGAGATTTTGTTCCAAGTGGGAGAGCAGGTGAGCAAGTGGGCAAGTGGCTTCTGCAGAATCTCGATCAATCGAGATTGGATCTCGATTGATCGAGATTTCGATCAATCGAAATGAGATCTCGATCAATCGAGATCTCGATTGATCGAGATCAACATCTCGATTGATCGAGATGCCTTGGCTGCAATTTTTAACTTTTCTCTTCAGCTGCAACAAGCCTCAAACTTTGCTCCTTTCACTACAAGTCCTGCAATACATCAAAAATACAAAAATACCGTAAACATATCTCGGTAAACGTAGAAACGGAACTAACATATGCCATAAAGAGGGTTCAAATGTATAGAATTGAACACTTATCACACCCCCAAACTTACATATTGCTAGTCCCTGAGCAATGCAATATTACAAAAATGAAATTAACTATCTTATACAAAAGTGTAATCATGCTCAGTCATCAACTAGATAAAGGGCGATCATCCGTTCATTTCTCATTTGGCAAATGCAACAAGTATTACAGAACTATGTGGTCATTAGCAAAAATGAACTTTCACAAGCTACAAATAAACGACGGTCCCCACATAATGGCCAGTCCGAACAAACATACCAATTCCAACCCCAAAATCCTCTTTGAAAAGTGAACATGCATTCTAACGCGTGGCTTTTGTCATATTTGGAGAAGAATAAGAACAAATCTGCTTTTAAAAGAAAAACTCATTGAAACGGTTCGACACTGTTGTTCATTATCACAAAACATTCATGATTGCTCATGTGCGGATGACCGTGCAATGCTTAGCTCTTTTTGCTTTCTTGTAAGCCCATGTAGCGGCATTGGGCCAATGACTCCCAAACCAATTGGTTTTAGGGCATTAGGTGAAGAAGCACCCCTCGAACTTAATAACCGAGCTTATAAGGCGATGAGCTTAAGCAAGCCACCCACTTATTATTGCTCAACCTTGCACACTTATACGCGAACACTCCATGCTTTGAGGCATAGAAATCCGATTTATTGAGTGAGAAGACTTATTACATTTATTTTATGATGTTTTTTTTTGTTTTTTTTACAACAACCGGAAGAACTTATTCTCTAAGTTGTTCAGATAAAAACAGAAATTTACAAAATTCTCCATCAGACTTATACCCCACAATTTAAAATGCATGTGTGTGAATTTGTGCGGTTAAGGACAAATTTAGGGCAAGAACTATACGTGCTCATATTTGGACAAAAATGCAGACCGTTCTAGCCTACTATATAGCTTGCAAAAATGTGGGTATTTACAATGTTAAAGTTCTTAACTACCTGCTGCATTTACCTCGGACATTTATTCGAATGGTCTACCTTTAAAAAGGAAGACATCATAGCAAGCATGCAAAAATATCAAGAAAAGAAACTTGCTCTACAATGACAATCAATATAACGACTGAACATTGCATGCATATGCAAGTGGTATAGCATACCGCACCCCAAACTTATATACAACATTATCCTCAATGTTTGAACAAGAAGAACAAGGAAAGAAAGTACCGGGACTGCAGAATGCGACAAAACTGGTATTCCAATAGTAACGGTCATCCTACAAATAAGAAAAACCTGCACGGAACACCAACTGGATACCACGAGCATTAAAAGGAACAAAAAGTAGATAAACAGAACATAATAAAATAATTATGCACAAACGGACAATGCTAAGATCACTGTACATCTAAGGGTCTGAACTGGTGTTTTCCAATTGTCTAAGAGGTCTATGCGATAAGATATTGACTATCCAGGCACGCTAACGTATAGCATGCAAAGGGACTGCCTTTCTTTATTAACGTCATACTGCATTGAAGCAATCTCAACAGTATTGGAAATTTAAACCAGGCGGTAATAAACGAAAATCATCAACTGAATCGCATATAACAATTAGGTAAGTGGTACTACATACATAGTCAAAGTATAGAGAACAGAAATATTGACAGAAAGCAAAAATAAAGACAGAAAAGATAACACATGGTATAAAAGAAGAGATAAATGTATTTCATATATATGAAAATGAGTTCAGTACAAAGCGTACATGCATCTGGAATACTCATAAAAAGAAAGAAAATATGGCCAACATGGCCTATTAAACATAAAGAAAGAAGAAAAAGAAAAGAAAATACATAAAGTAAAATAGTAAGTGCAAATATATAGAGCTACTCGAGGGCGGGTGGTGGTGGTGGTGGCTCGGTGGGAGTAGAAGTGGAGGTGGAAGCTCGACCTACGAACAGGAACTGCAGGTCCTGCTGGAAGGCTCGGAACTCGTCTAGAATCGCCCTCTGACCTTGTGCCAGAGAAGAAATGTCCGATCGAATGCCCTCCAGCTGACTCTGCGTCACCTGGACGTGCTCCTCAAAACCCTGCTGGAGCCGCTCAACATCAGCTGCGAGGCAAGAATAGCCAGTCGCCAGGATGTCGTGCCGCTCTGCAGCAATATCCATCTCCTCCTCCTCCTCCTCCTCCATCTCCTCATCATCTGACTCACCCTAGGCCGGCTCTCCCTCATCCATCTCCACCGGGGCATCCATATCTACATCATCCGGGGGATCGCCCTGGTGGTCCTGTCGCTCTAAGTGTCGCCTCATCCGCTCCCACTGCGTAGATGTGAAGCGGGTAGGCGGTGCCAACTGAACGTCAGTATCACTGACCGGTATACTGGCACGACTGAGAAAAGCTGCGACCAGGAAAGGGAAGGGAAACCGCCAGCTTGCTGCTCGCCGCATCCTCTTGTTGATGAGTGATGTGGCTAAACTCGAATTATATTGTAAGCTTAATTTTTGCCCTTTTTATCAAAATATAATTTAACCACTCGCAAGAGCACGAATCTTTGTAGATAAGGTTCTATATAGAGGGTATCGATCCCACGAGGACTAGTCGTAATTGTCTTGAAGGAAGATTAATTCCACTTTAATCCTAAAAATAAGGTTTTGAGTTTTTGTTTATAAAACTATTGCATAAATGTAGTAACAAGAAATTTAAAGAGTTTAAGTTGGGAGAGAGACTTAGGTGGTTTCCATCACTAGCCATTCACATGTTCATAAGTGTAGCAAGCATGAGATTCATAAATTAAATGCCTAACAATGTCATTAGGCTTGTGGCCTCAATGACATATCAAAAGATTAATGTGTGTGCCAACCTATCATAATCCATCTTCAACAAGCATAGCTCTTCAACCTAACTAACTACCTAATTACCCTACTCTAGAAGTGAACCTACATGCATCCAAACTACCTTATCTTGGCATGGTCTATACAATCAAACAACACGCATTCATTTAGACACCATTATCTAGCCATCATTTGCACTTCTTGTAGAATATGCAAATGTTGTGCATTCACATGAAGATTATACTCTAAGACAAGAATAAAACCAAAAGCACATGAATATATGGAAGAAATGTATTAGTGTACAAGGTCACTAGGCTAAATAATCAACATTTAATTACAAATCCCAAGTGCTATAAAAATGAACATGTTTACATGGCTAAGGGCTTCAACCACACCCTAGTAGAGAAGTTAGTTGCTCATGGTTGCCTTGCACTCTTCCATTGATGGAGAAGATGAAGCTTCTTGATCTGGTTCAGCTCCTCTTCCTCCTCTCCCGAAGGTCTCTCCTTGAGTAATCTGATGTGTATGAGAGATATGAGAGATATGTGGCTTCTTTGTGCTTTAAGGCTCCTTTTTCAACCTTGGGGCCCACCATATATATATATCAATATATACACCCTTTATATCAAGAAGGTCCCCAAGGGTCTTGTTCAAGTCAGACAATCCCCCTAAGTCGTGCAAAAAGGGAGATTTTGTTGCAAGTGGGAGAGCAGGTGAGCAAGTGGGCAAATAGCTTCTGCAGAATCTCGATCAATCGAGATTGGATCTCAATTGATCGAGATTTTGATCAATCGAAATGAGATCTCGATCAATCGAGATCTCGATTGATCGAGATCAACATCTCGATTGATCGAGATGCCTTGGCTGCAATTTCGAACTTTTCTCTTCAGCTGCAACAAGCCTCAAACTTTGCTCCTTTCACTACAAGACCTGCAATACATCAAAAATACAAAAATACCGTAAACATATCTCAATAATCATAAAAACGGAACTAACATATGCAATAAAGAGGGTTCAAATGCATAGAATTGAACACTTATCACACCCCAAACTTACATATTGCTAGTCCCTTAGCAATGCAATATTACAAAAA
The DNA here is from genome assembly GCA_026545225.1 of Cornus controversa. Lineage (NCBI taxonomy): Eukaryota > Viridiplantae > Streptophyta > Magnoliopsida > Cornales > Cornaceae > Cornus > Cornus controversa. Next base: position 46,027,266 of record CM048845.1, read on the forward strand.
TAAAATTAACTATCTTATACAAAAGTTTAATCATGCTCAGTCATCAACTAGATAAAGGGCGATCATCCGCTCATTTCACATTTGGCAAATGCAACAAGTATTACAGAACTATGTGGTCATTAGCAAAAATGGACTTTCACAAGCTATAAATAAACGACGGTCCCCACATAATGGCCACTTCGAACAAAAATACAAATTCTGACCCCAAAATCCTCTTTGAAAAGTGAACATGCATTCTAACGCGTGGCTTTTGTCATATTTGGAGAAGAAAAAGAACAAATCTGTTTTTAAGAGAAAAACTCATTGCAAACGCTCGACACAGCTGTTCATTATCACAAAACATTCATGATTGCTCATGTGCGGATGACCGTGTAATGCTTAGCTCTTTTTGCTTTCTTGTAAGCCCATGTAGCGGCATTGGGCCAATGACTCCCAAACCAATTGGTTTTAGGGCATTAGGTGAAGAAACACCCCTCGGACTTAATAACCGAGCTTACAAGGCGATGAACTTAAGCAAGCCACCCGCTTATTATTGCTCAACCTTACACACTTATACGCGAACACTCCATGCTTTGAGGCATAGAAATCCAGTTTATTGAGTGAGAAGGCTTATTGCATTTATTTTATAATATTTTTTTTTTTTACAACAACCGAAAGAACTTATTCTCTAAGTTGTTCAGATAAAATAGAAATTTACAAAATTCTCCATCAGACTTATACCCCACAATTTAAAATGCATGTGTGTGAATTTGTGTGGTTAAGGACAAATTTAGGGCAAGAACTATACGTGCTCATATTTGGACAAAAATGTAAACCGTTCTAGCCTACTATATAGCTTGCAAAAGTGCGGGTATTTACAATGTTGAAGTTCTTAACTACCTGCTGCATTTACCTCAGACATTTATTCGAATGGTCTACCTTTAAAAAGGAAGACATCATAGCAAGCATGCAAAAATATCAAGAAAAGAAACTTTCTCTACAATGACAGTCAATATAACGACTGAACATTGCATGCATATGCCAGTGGTATAGCATACTGCACCCCCAAACTTATATGCAACATTGTCCTCAATGTTTGAGCAAGAAGAACAAGGAAAGAAAGTACCGGGACTGCAGAATGCGACAAAAATGGTATTCCAATAGTAACGGTCATCCTGGAAATAAGAAAAACCTGCACGGAACACCAACTGGATACCACGAGCATTAAAAGGAACAAAAAGTAGATAAACAGAACATAATAATATAATTATGCACAAACGGTCACTGCCAAGATCACTGCACATCCAAGGGTCTGAACTGGTGTTTCCCAATTGTCTAAGAGGTCTATGCGATAAGATATTGACTATCCAGGCACGCTAACGTATAGCATGCAAAGGGGCTGCCTTTCTTTATTACCGCCATACTGCGTTGAAGCAATCTCAACAGTATTGGGAATTTAAACCAGGCGGTAATAAACGGAAATCATCAACTGAATCGCATATAACAATTAGGCAAGTAGTACTACATATATAGTCAAAGTATAGAGAACAGATATATTGACAGAAAGCAAAAATAAAGACAGAAAAATAAGACATGGTAGAACAGAAAAAAAAATTGTATTCCATGAATGAAAATGAGTTCAGTACAAAGCGTACATAGATGTGGAAGTATATAGAGCTACTCGAGGGCGGGTGGTGGTGGTGGTGGTGGCTTGGTGGGAGTAGAAGTGGAGGTGGAAGCTCGACCTGCGAACAGGAACTGCAGGTCCTGCCGGAAGGCTCGGAACTCGTCTAGAATCGCCCTCTGACCCTGTGCCAGAGAAGAAATGTCTGATCGAATGCCCTCCAGCTGACTCTGCGTCACCTGGACGTGCTCGTCAAAACCCTGCTGGAGCCGCTCAACATCCGCTACCAGGCAGGAATAGCCCGTCGCTAGGATGTCATGCCACTCTGCAGCAATATCCATCTCCTCCTCCTCCATCTCCTCATCATCGGACTCACCCTCTACAGGCTCTCCCTCATCCATCTCCACCGGGGCATCCATATCTACATCATCTGGTGGATCGCCCTGGTGGTCCTGTCGCTCTAAGTGTCGCCTCACCCGCTCCCACTACGTAGATGTGAAGTGGGTGGGCGGTGCCAACTGAACGTCAGTATCACTGACCGGTATACTGGCACGACTGAGAAAAGCTGCAACCACGAAAGGGAAGGGAAGTCGCCAGCTCGCTGCTCGCCGCATCCTCTTGTTGACGAGGCCGTCCCAGACCTTGAACATCTGCCCCCATATCAGTGACGGGACAGAAAATCACGTGCCCGTGTGGAAAGCGTAAAGGCAATGGAGGAGGTTGCCTCTGCGCTCTGCCACGTGCTGGAGAGGACACGCGTTCTTGATGAGAACGGTGTCCAGGAACCATAATCTGCTCGGGCACATCGATTTGGACGTGCAGTTGTGACTGGGCGTGGTAAACGCCCTGCCACACATGTCCATCACGATGGAGAACAATGTAGAGTCTGCTAGAAGTGCGGCCCTGTAAAGCGGTCGACCGTCCTGGTCAACCATATCTGGCGGCTACTGGTGAGGTATGCCGAGCATCTGCGCAATCCGACTCAGCGTAATAGTAATCGTCGTGGTGCCCACGACCGTCTCTAATGTGTCCGGCGTTGTGCAAGAGTAGGTCATGCGCTCGTAGAAGACTTGCACTAAGCGCTCGTGTGCCACATCAGTGGGAGGCACACACAATCAGTCGAGGCGACGCCTCCTGAGCTCGGCGATAGTCCATGCGCTGTCGGGACGCCTCTCGAACTCGCCCAGGTCAAAAATCTGCTCCGGGTGAAACTTCCGAGAACGGAAGGCTCGCCCGGGCACGTCTCGCACAGAACCGGGGGCATTCTTCACCCTAGCCATGATCTCAGAACAGTCTGCACTTTATTCCAAAAATTACGTAAATAAAAAGAAAATAAAAGGAAAGCTAAATTAAGAATAAAAATAAAAGAATAAAAATGAAAATGAGGTCCTAGTCCATGGTGCTGACATGAATTCAAAAAAAATTCATTCTCAAAGAAGTCAGCTTGAGCGGATGCAACCGAAATGATGGGTCGTGGTTGCAAACCGTACGTTAAGCATTTGAATCAAAGAGAATGCAATACTTCCCTCATACATGCATTCTGACCCCCCGAAACCCACAAAATCCCGTTATGAATATCGCAAATGCACCATTCCAACCCAACATCATCTGTCTATGTTTATTACACCGTAAAACTACCAAAAATAGTGAGAAAGTACGCAAAATGTAGCCATGCATCACTTACCTCAAGGTGAAGATGATGCACGACACCAAAAGATGAAGACCCACTCGCAGCCGCAAAGAGAAGAGCGTGAGTGTGCTCGTAGCGATCTCAGACTATGTCGAACGGCGGCGGATGGTCGAGGATGGGAGATCAAGCGTGGGATGGCTCTTGGAAAGACTCTGGATCGCACGGAGAAAGGGAAGAAGTCGGATGGTTTTTTGAAATGAGAGGGAAGCCCAACGGTTTAAATAAGAATTTAGCTCACGTGCAGGCATCGCGTGCATCTCGATTGATTGAGTTGTACATCTCGATTAATCGAGATTTTGATTAATCGAAATCCCACTTCGATCAATCGAGATCAGCTTCGATCGATCGAAATCAACTTCTTCGATCAATCGAGATTCCTTCAATGAATCGAGACCTTAATTCGATCAATCGAGATTTTTCATCGATCAATCAAGATTTTACTTCGATCAATCGAAACCCCATTCTGATCAATCAAAATTTCGATCGATCGAGGACCTATCGAAGTGCTATCGAAGAATACTACCTCTTGGGACTTTGGATTTGATGAACTCTCTATAATATTTTGATCAATCGAGACCAAAATCTCGATTAATCGAAATCTCGATTGATCGAGATCTTGGTTCGATCAATTGAGATGCTCAAAAATAGCCAGCTTGAGTTGTGCTTCATGGACTTGGACTTTTGGGACTTAGATACTAAATTGCTTAGATACTAAATGTAACTTGGATTAAAGGGACATCATGGAAGCATGATAGCTACCATGGCCGCGCCACCTTACACGTCTATGGCATGACGTCCGAATCGGCTCACGAGTCAAAATATACGGGATCCGTCAAAGTGACGACATCCACGTATTCGGTGGTAACTTGGTCATCCACGCACACTTTTAAGCGCTGCCCATTTACTTTGAATAACGAGCCGTCTTTCAAGTCCTTCAATTCCACCGCTCCGTGGGGAGAGATGGAATTAACCAAAAATGGACCATCCCAATGGGAGCGAAGTTTTTCGGGAAACAAATGGAGGCGTGAGTTGTATAACCATACTTTTTGGCCCAGCAAAAATATTTTGACTCGAATATTACGATCATGAAAGGCTTTGGACTTTGCCTTATAGATTTTCGCATTCTCATACGCGTCATGTCGCAATTCTTCCAATTCATTTAATTGAAGCTTTCGATTAGATCTGGCCTTTTGCATGTCAAAATTGAAAGTTTTAGTGGCCCACATAGCTTTATGCTCCAATTCAACCGGAAGATGGCACGTTATGCCATAAACCAACCGGTAAGGTGACATTTCAATGGGAGTTTTATACGCGGTTCGGTATGCCCATAATGCATCATTTAGTCGCAATGACCAATCTTTCCGGTCAGGCCGAACAGTCTTCTCAAGAATGTTCTTAATCTCCCTATTGGATACCTCTACTTGGCCACTAGTTTGAGGATGGTATGGGGTGGCTACTTTGTGTGTGACAGAGTATTTGGTAAGCAAGGTTCGAAGGAACCGGTTACAGAAACGTTTACCTCCGTCACTGATGAGGGCCCGAGGTGTACCAAACCGGCTAAAGATATTCGTTTGAATGAACTTAACCACGACTGCGTGATCATTGGTTTTGGTAGCAACGGCCTCTATCCACTTAGATACGTAGTCCACCGCCACAAGTATGTACTCATGACCAGTAGAGGGTGGAAATGGTCCCATGAAGTCAATGCCCCACACATCAAATATCTCAATAATAAGAATAGGGTTGAGAGGCATCATGTCCTTCCGAGACATCGCGCCGAGGCGCTGACATCGCTCACAAGAGCGGCAGAATGAATATGCATCCCGATGAAGTGTTGGCCAGAAAAATCCGCATTGAAGAATTTTTGCTGCGGTTTTCTTAGCACTAAAGTGTCCCCCACAAGCAAGTGTATGACAAAATTTGAGAATGCTTTGGAATTCACTGTTGGGTATACACTTCTGAATTATTTGATCGGGGCAATATTTGAATAATTGAGGATCGTCCCAATAATATGATCATGATTGGGAGAGAAAACAATCCTTCTCTTGCTTGGTCCAAGAAGATGGTATTTTACCGGTTGCCAAGTAATTAACCACATCCGCATACCAAGGGATACTCTCTTGAGAAATGACAAAGAATTGTTCATCCGGGAAGGATTCACTAACTAGAATGGAATTATGGAGGGATTCAACAAGAATTCTAGAAAGGTGGTTAGCCACCACATTTTCAGTGCCCTTTTTGTCTCTAATCTCAAAATTGAATTCTTGCAACAAGAGTATCCATCGGATCAACCTAGGCTTGGTGTCCTTTTTGGCCAAAAGATGCCGGAGGGCAGCATGGTCCGAATAGTTGGCTTGGGAATAAGAATCTAGGTATCATTCTTTTCAATTTGTTGTATTTCTTCCTTCATTGTTGTTATCCAATAATAATCATCCTATGTTTTTGAGTAGCATTTTGGTTCAATGAATGATAGCATAGCAAAGTGATTTTACTTATCCTCGACTACAAATGGTAATGTCTTCTTTGCTCTTGTGAGAGTCATTCCTTCATTGTTTTCCAAAATATTTTCTTGTTGGGCTTCCTTTTTTAGATTAGGATATCGAGGTTCTCTTCTTTCTTCTTCAATAGTGGTGGATGAGCTAGGTCGCTCATTTTTATTTTCTGCTTCAGGAGGAAGATCTTCTTCAGAGTCTTCCTTTGGAGTGGCACCTTCTTCATCAATCTTGACATGGATGGATTCCACCATTTTCTTGGTTCTCAAATTGTAATATTTGTAAGCTTTGCTCTTTGTTGAATATCCCAAACAGATGCGTTCATTGGCTCTTGAGTTAAAATTTCCCAAATTGTCATGGTTGTTCTAGAATGAAGCATTTACTTCCAAAAATTTTAAAGTAATACATGGTTGCAGGCCTCCCAAACCACAAGTCAAATGGTGTCTTTATTGAATTTGATCTCAGAAGAGCTCTGTTGATAATGTAGACCGCTGTGTTTATCGCTTCTGCTCAAAAACCCTTGGATAAATTCTTCTCAAATAGAAGAATTCTACAAATTTCTTAAACTATTCTGTTTATTCTTTCAACAACCCTATTTTGTTAAGGTGTTCTAACTGCTGAGAATTCTTTCTTGATTCCCTTGGAGTCACAATAATCACTAAATTCTTTCATAATGAACTCAGTTCCAAAATCTGATCTAAGTCTCTTAACCCTGCAACTTTTCTATTTCTCAACAAGGTTAAAAAACTTTTTGAAATAATTTATAGCTTAAAATTTTTCTTTCAGAAAATAGATCCAAGTCATTCTATTGTAATCATCAATTACAAGCATAAAGTACTTGCTACCACCAATACTTGTGGTCCTCATTGGTCCACACAAGTCCATATGCACAATATCAAGTGGTTGAGAGGTATTCACTTCCTTTGTTTTAAAAGAGATTTTTGTTGGCAAGCATTACATACTTGATTTTCATTTAAAGACAAATTTGGAAGCCCAATAAGATATTTTTTATTCTTAGAATGCACATGCCCTAACCTTTTATGCCAAAGTGTTGAATTTTCTATGTTAATGTAATTGCAAACAATATATGAGAAGTCCTCAAGAAAAGTGTAGACATTTCCTAGAGCTCCACATGCAGCAAAATGAGTTTTACCTAATTTTTTATCAATAACATTGCAGTTTTCTTTGTCAAAATTGACTAATCTACTAGTGTCACATAATTGATTTACACTCAACAAGTTATGCTTTAAACCCACTACATAGAGCACATCACTCAACATAGGCATTTCTTTGGTTTCAGGTATTGTGCCTTTTTTCTACAATTTTGTCTTTCTTTTTATCTCCAAAAATAACTAAACCACCATCAAAATTTTCAATGTTAGCAAATTTGGTCTTATCTTCTGTCATGTGCCTAGAATAACCACTATCTACATACCACTTGATATTGATATTACAATCTTTCAAACCAGAGTAGACTAGTACGCTCATAGAGTTTAATTTCTTAAGAATCCACATCATTTTAGTTTTGAGCAATCCTTTTGAAGTTACAGGTACTCTGTGTATGTGTAGATATGTCTTTTTAACATACAGAGGTTTTAGTTTCACATAATTGGGACTTGCAATTCTAGAAGATACATTCTTACTCCTAGATTGATGATGAGCATTGAATAGAAGTTCATATTTTGGTTCGGTATCTACATCAACAATAGGATATGAAGCATATATATTATCATTCTCTGCTCTAACAAAAACTAAGTGGGATTTGTTAGATTGCACTTGAGTGGCTTTGTCGCCAAAGCTAATACCTATTTTGCCTAATCGCTTCGTAGATTTTTTCCAAATCTCATGCATCTTTTGAGATATCTCCTCAAGAAATGAGCTCAGTTCTAATTTACACCTTTTGGTGCTCCAATTTGGTTCTTTAGTCTTGTATTTCATTAGATAGCACAAAATAAGTGAAATGGCACATAAAGTAGACAATTTTACCCTTAAATGCTTTATAAGCAGCTCCTTTGACTTTTGCAGCTCTAAGTTAGCCCTTTTTTAATTACTTATTTTGATCATTACACTTCTATGCCAATCGTTCACATTCAGTAAAGACTTCATCAACAACGGGTTCCTCTTCACTCTCAAAATCTGAACTAGCTACCTCTGATTCTTGTAAGGCCATAAACAAATATGCCTCTTCATCATTCTCATCTGATGACTCTTGTTATTCTTCTTTTGAGCTTGAATCCCAACTAGTGTAAAAGGCCTTTTCCTTGCCTTTTCCTTTATACTGTGGAGAACCGAACTTCTTGTGTTTTTGTTTCATGGGAGCAATTGGATAATTAGCTATGTAATGACTTTGTTTTCCACATGCAAAATAGCCTTGTCCTTATTATTGCTTTTTTTTTTAACTTCTTTGCTAGATAAGCCATTTCATTTTTAGAGTCATCAAAGTTTGATTCCTTTTCGGTTGGAACCTCCACTTCTTTTGCTTTTAGAGCTGACTCCCTCCTTAATTGAGTATGAGGTCCAATTCTCATCTCATACGTTGTGAGAGATGACTTTTGCTCATCAATGGAAGTCTAGAGATGTCTTTATCATCTAGAATAGTGACGTTGGGATTGAACCTATCTGTCATGGTGTGCAGTATCTTTTTACACACCACTTTGTCTTCAATCTACTCACCAAGGGCCCTAATATCACTTACAATCTCTTTGACTTTGAAGAAGTAATCCGTCACATTTCTCTTTCGTACATCTTAGGACCATCAAACTTGACTTGATGAAGTTGAATCTTATTTTTTTTAATGGTGACACTTCCTTCATGAGTTGTGAGTAGTGAATCCCAAATTTTTTTAACAATTTTGCAATTTTTGATTCTCATGAATTCCTACTTCTGTATGGCTTTGTATAAGGCATTTCAAGCCTTTCCATCCACTAACTTGGCTAATTTATCGACTGATAAAGGATTTACAGAATCTAGAATGAAAACTCCTTCTACAGTAGTATGCCAAACATCATATGAAATGGAAATGAGGAATGCCTCCATTTTGGTCCTCCAAGTGTCAAAACAAGTCCCACCAAATATGGGAGCTTTATGTGTAGAACTATCTTCGGTCATTCTCAGGATCTTTGCTACAGGTGATTAACCAAGAAATGCAAACTTGTGCTTTAATACCAATTGAAAAACCTAGAGGGGAGGGGGTGAATAGGTTCTACAATATTTCTTCTAAAAACTACAAGTATGGTTATTTAAATCAATCACACAGTTTGACACAAGTATTTATAAAGGTAAAACCCAAATGTGGGGAAACATCCTCTTTGGCTATCAAGCCAGAACTTAGCTCCACTATATATGAAAAGGTAGTACAGGAATTCACCAATCACTCTCTCACTCACCCAACTCATCATATAGTCACTCCAGCTCTCACCCTAGTTCACAGCCTCCCTAGGCTTGAACCACTCTCACCAATCCTCACAACAGCTTTCTGCTCACCAGCTCAGGCTTCCCAAAGCCGAAGCTATCTCTCACCAAACTCACAACAAATCACTCTAACTCCCCTTTTCCAAAGTATCCCTATACTTGGACTACAAATAGTGAATGTGGAGTCAGTACAATGTAGTAATCAACAACTTTTTAAGCTAATAATTTATCAGTCTTCAAAGAACAGCTTGATAAATGGAAAGGCCACTTGAACTTTTGCCAAATAATGACACTTGAACTTCAGTAGCGATAGACCTCAATAGAGATAACCTCAAGTGCAGTATCCAAGAACTTGTATATGACTATTTCTTTAGAGAGCCCCCTTCTTAACAACTCAAACTTCCATTCAGCTTGGTATTTAGTTTAGATGAGTTGTTCTAATATTTTTGGCCTTGTACCTATTCTTAATCTTGAAAAGAATGCAGCTTGAGTAGACTTTAGTAGCACTAAAATTATGGATGCAAGTATAACACTTTAGCACTCAAAGAAACCAAAGTTAGCATGTATTTTCAACAAATATAGAGTTCAAACAACATGAAAGCAAACTTTAACATTATCAATTTTAGAATTTAGAACTCAGCTACAGGAGATTTTTTTTTTAAAAAAATGAAAGCATACTTAAAAAATATTGAATTCAGAAATCAGAACTTAGCAACAAGAGATTTCAAATTCAGCATATACTAAAAAGTAAATTTTAGATTTTAGGACAGTAAGAACATGATACACCAAGTAAGATATTATGACAGCACAAACAGGATACAACAAGTAAACATGCACAAAACTAAACTAGTAGGTTTTCAGATTTAGCAAATACACAAAACATGAACAACAATATTTTGATTCAGCAAATACTCAAAACAGAATCAGCTATATTTCGGATTCAGCAAATGCACACAACAAGATCGTCGTTAGATTCTTCGATGGTGGTCATGTGTTTCTCAAACTCTCCTATACTTTGGATTTCATTTTGACTCTTACCATTTTTTACCTCCAAATCGATCTTCATAGTTGACACCATGTAAGTTGGCACAACTTCATCATCGAGATATCCTTTTGGAAAGAAATCACGTAAAGTAATGGGCTTATAAATTTCTCCATCCAATTTTGTGTGTTCTGTCAATGCCGTATTTTTGGTACTTTTCCCGTTCTGGATACCTTTCTTAGGGATATATCTGGACTTATTTTTCTTTTCCCCCTATCGAAGTGGCCGGTTGGAGGAACATAAGTTTGTTGCTTTCATCGTCTCCTCGTCACCAAGGTCCATCCTTCATCATCATGTTGGAGAAGTTTCTTCTCATTCGTTAGATTATCAAGAATACTACATTGGGGGAGATATATCTGAAAAGTTTAAATGAGCCAAATTGAATAGTTATGGAGCAGGTACCAGAGTTTAAAATAATTGGTGATAAGCACAGGTCCGCTCAAACTTTGAAGACGGGAATATGACAGCAGTATGATTTGAAGTTGCTATGTCGTCTGTGTCTAACAAGATTTTTCCCTGCTTCACCAAGTTCATCACTATTTCCTTGAGAATGAAACACTTATTAGTCGAGTGATTGACAATACGATGATATTTGCAGTATTTTGGGTCATCAACATGTCCCATTTCTTGAGGGCGCTTACATTCTAGGAGTTTAATAACTTTACTTTTAAGTAAGCATTCCAATATGCCAGGAACATTAGAGTCTGAGAATGGGTATTCCTTCATCTCTAATTCTTTGAGCGTCGGACGTTGGTTTTGCTTCTCTTGAAACTGTCGTGGCTTGTTGTATTCTTTTCTCTTATCTTTGACAACAACCTTTATCGTGACACCAGAGACAATTATAGATTCTTTGGCAGCACCCTTTGATGATTTTACAATTTTCTTTTCATCCTTTCTATCTTTGCGTGGCTTTAAAATTAAAGGATCTTTGTCTCCACGAGTTTTAATGCTAATCTCCATATCATGGGAATGTGTAGCCAATTCTTCGAAGGTACGAGATTTTATACCTTAAAGAATATAAATGAGGTTTCAATGCATACATTGTATACACATTTCAACAGTAGAGAATTCTGTCAATGGATCCTTGCAATCCAACCTAAGTGCTCGCCACCGATTGATATAGTCCACTACAGGCTCGTCTTTCTATTGTCTTGTGTTAGTCAACTCTATTATACTAACAATACGACGGGTGCTGTAAAACCTGTTTAGAAATTCTCGTTTCATTTGTTCCCAACTATCAATTGATTCAGACTTTAAATCAGTATACCACTCAAAGGCATTTCCCTTAAGGGAATGAATAAACTGTTTAACCAATAAATCCCCCTTAGTCCTAGCACTGTTGTAAGTCTCGATGAAATGAGCGATGTGTTGTTTTGGGTTGCCCTTTCTGTTAAACTGTTGAATCTTCGGAGGTTAGTACCCTACAAGCATCCTCATACTATCAATTCTCCTTGTGTAGGACTTTGAGTACATGAGAGTGCTTTGAGGAGCGTCGTCATACTGTGCTCGGATTGTGTTCGTTATCATATCCTGCAATTGTTGGATAGCTAGCGAAGTAACTGGCGAGGCATAGTTAGTTTTGTCAGCCACATGTCCTGACACAGATGTGTGACGACGATCTTTTGATTGGGCACCTTGAAGGGCTGAATTTGAGGTATTCACAGGCAATTGTGTTGACCCGTCAGGATTTTGAATTTGAAGCTTACTTAATAGTGCGGCGATCTCCAAGTCCTTCTCTTCAACAATTTTTGTAAGGTTCTCGATTGCGCGCGCCATCGTCGCCAATTGGTCTTCCACCGAGGCTGTTCTAGTCATCATGGCTGCGACAATATTCGAATAGGAAAGACCCTGAGAATCAACATTCTTTGAAGTGAATGTGGTGGAGCCGATTTTTCTAGAACAACGTCAAAGTTCTTTGGTGCCTGAGGATCAAAAGTGTTCACATGTTGAATTTTCACACCCATTGGTTTAGAAGAATTGGTTTTCACCAAATCTTGCTGATTCTTGAGCGAATCAATTGCTTTGGTCTTGCTACGCGTCATTGAACCTGCTGAGGTGCTACTAGCACTTGACAGGTTCCTGGTGTTTTTGCCACTACTTGCGGTAGTTTTGATGTTGGCCAGTGCAGCAGTGGTGTCTTTTGTAGTTTTCTTGTTTGTAGCCGGAACCTTGGGAGGAGCCATAGATTCTGACGAACGGAGTTTGAGAGATATGATGTAGGAGACAGAGATGAGAGGCAGAGATTGTCCCACTGGGCATGCCAGAAATCTATACACACAAATTTCGTGTTCAAAAATCTAGAAACGAAAATCTGTAACAAATAATCAACTTTATTAATTTACGAAAAATGGGTACAATTCTCTATAGATCTTTACAAAAGAAAGATAAATTCCTCTGATTTGATCTCCTTGGTGATCCGGCTTCAAGGGCTGCAAGAACTTGATCTTGAATTGGATTGAATTTTGGTAAAGAACGGCACGTGGATGATGTGCTTGTTATTCTTCTCCTTTAGGGTTTAAATACTTTGGAGCTTTGGATTTTGAGAGAAGACTTCTATAGAGTCTCAGCTTTTTTTTTAGGATCTTCTGGTTCTCTTTCTCCCATCCCTTGACCCTTTATTTATAGGTTCACCGAAGGGGTAGATTTGTAACTTTCTTTTCTTCTGATAATTATCCTATAATTACTTTTTATGATAATTGAATTATCCAATATATATATAATAATTATTTTTGATGATAATTACATATATATATATATATATATATATAATTATTCATTAGACTCATTTCAAGTGGACTTGGACTTCTCAGACAATTTAGATTAGCCCATAACCCATTTATTTATGGTGGGTTTGTACTTAAAATTATCTAACTCATTGGGCCACATTTCAAAGTGGGTTAAACTGAAGATAAACCCAAATTATATTTTGGATCTATTTTATAATTTTTTAATGTCTACACAGTTGTAAAATTTATTCCGACTATCAAAAAAATTGATTTAAAAAAATTGAAAGAAATAAAAGTCAAATCAAATATTATATATCTATATATATATATTTAAAATCCCATCGTATCTCAAGTTATTCCTCTGCCAAATCTCATGTGTTCCATCAACTAATCCGTAACACAATAATTTTTTGTCTTACTCGTCCTTTTAGGAAGCAAAGTATTTCTCTCCTTCTCTCAATTGAGAAATTAAAAAGTAAGATGTGACACTTGAATTCTCAACGTGGATACCATTAACTAACAACACCTTTGGTGATCCACTAAGTATGCTTTGAAAATCTTACTAATTTTTGTAGTTAATTTTAAAAGGTGGTTTATTATTCACGATCTTCATTTTCCCATTTCAAAACTGTTTTCTTATTACATTATTCATTTTGACCGTTAAATAAAGTAGTTTTATCACAATTTTATTAAGACTTTTAACTAGGTGAATCACAAATGCTTTTATATATATATATATATATATATATATATATATGACAGAGTATATATAGAGGCATAGTCAGAAATTTATATAAGTGGATACGAACGTAGGAGTTCAAGTAAACTAATTTTTTTTAAAAGTACTAAAAATACAACAAAATAATATAGCACGTATAAAAATTTAATATCTTTTACACAACAAAATGTCAAAATAACATGATATTATAACTATTTTTTATAATAATCGTATTCAAGACTTCATATTCTGAAAATGCTAAATAATATATTCTGAGAGAGTGAATGAAGGAAATAGATAAAACTTGCAGTTGCAGAGCAACAGAGAAAATGGAGAGAGATTGAAATACTTAGTAACAGAGGAAGTAAACCTAAAAATAATTTTATATACAATATGTATAATTTGTTTTTTTATAAAACTAAGTGGGTATATCACTCGGGCCTTGATATGTCCTCCCAGTTTTAAATCCAAAAAAATTATATTTACTACATGTATAAAAAAAATTATAAAATCAAGTGGGTACAAATGTACACACTCTGGTGCCTCTGTAGCTACGCCCTGAGTATATATACATATAATTTCTCGTAAAAGATTATAGTAATTAATTCATTTGATGAAATATATATCATAGAGTATAAGTTTCTCTTCATGGTGTAAGAGTAGAAAAATAATATATATGCAGTCGAATTTTTGATTTGGAATTTTTACTGAAAACCTGTAGCACAGGTGCCATTTTATACCGAATATTTTAACTTTTTTTTCAATCAAAATTTGAATTATACTTGTACATTTTGTAATTTAATTTTTTTCATAGATTTATAATTTAATTACTTAATTAAATTAATAAATTAACATAAAACCTACGCCAAAATCGATAATTACATTGATTGGTTACTGTTTAACAATAGTAATTCAGTTTGACAAGAGAGAGATTGCGGGAGTGGTACTCGCAACCGCCCAAATGCATAAAGCTAGTAAAGCTACTTTAAAATGGACAGATGTCATTCAAATGAGGCGAGTATAGCGTATGTGACAACACGCAGCGAGTACGGAACAAAGCGCTATTCTTTTGTTTTTCTGCAATGCAATCGAGACCGGTCGTGGCCAATCATGTGACTGGGTCCTCTGTCCACTCACTTATATTTTCAGGGGTGTTATAGGAATCCTGCTATTGTGCGCGGACAAGTGTGCCCATGCCAGATCATCTTCCACGTCACCCACTCAACCAGCCATGTCACTACCGACCAAGAAAATGCCTAATCGGATAAAAATGCCAGAGATTTATTGCACGAAAATTATTAGATGGTTCAGCCAATCACAGAAAGACACTTCTAACATTAGTTCCAACTCTCAACCATATAATAATTACTGAAAATTAGGAGTGTCCAAAAATTTATCCAAATCGAAAAATTAAATGGGATCGGACAGTTCGGTTCAATTTTTCTACGATTCGATTCAATCAAGATTTCAAAATATAAGAATCGTGAATTAATGGTCCAGTTTCGATTTCATGTTTTTTAGGATCAGACCGAATCATTTATATAAAAAATATATTATATAAATTAATATAAATAAGGAAGTTGTAAGTGTAAGTTACATCTTCCACGTCACCTACTCAACCCGCCATGTCACCATCTGACGAAGAAAATGTGTAATCGAATAAAATTCACGAGAATTATTACATGTTTCAGCTAATCATAGAATGAATTAGGAGTGCACAAAAATTCGTCCCAATCAAAAAACCAAATCTATTTTTTTTTTTACTTCAAATAAATTTTCCTTTACACCTACCCAAGAGCGCAATTGTAGTTTCTAGATGTATCTAGTAGCAAGAAATAATGTGATAGATATGCCCATAAAAAATATAATATAATTTTATTAATATATATATTTTTTAAATGAAGATTAAGGTATTGAAATGTGAATATATAATTTGCTTTAATTTAATGTGATTAAAGCTTGTGTTAAATATATAGTATACTATATGTGTGTAAATATCATGGTTTATTATGTAACTTTCAAACCAGGAACTGAATCAATTCTCACTCTTCCACTATTGTTTGAACTAATTCCTAATCGTCCAGGAAGTATGGATACAAGACACATATATGTTACTATAACTTTTATGACAATACGATAATTTTTTTTTAAAAAGAAGATTCAAGTACGACATGATACAATAATGTAAAAATATAATATATATTATGATTAATTTACAAAGAGTTAAGAGTCATATTAGATAATTAATATGGATAATTTTGTACTAAATCATTATATATATCTCAATATTTCTTTTTTAAATAAAATTTAAATTTTTCTTAACAATTATACTTTGATATTATTGTTAAAAAAAAATTAGTTAAAAATGAGTTTTAAAGTATTTAAGAAGTATCAAATATGTGATCGAAGTATTTAAAAAAGTATCAGATACGTGTTAGAAATAAAAAGATTATTTTAAAATTATGAATACCTTTAGAAATGAACACATATCCGCGAGTATCGATATTAGACATGATGCGGGTTCGTTAATCTTCGAGGGGGAGAATAACTTTCACCCCATAGACGAGAGAATAAGGAGTTAGCTTGGGTAGGTGTGCAATGTGTAGTTTAGTACGCCCACAATGCCTCTTCCATTCACTCATATGAGTCTTTTTTGGATTTAAAAATCATTTTCTTCGATAAATCACAAAATATTTTATTAAATATCTCTGCAAGTCCGTTAGCCAGAATATTGTGTACGAAACATTTATGTTGTTTGAAATCAAATTTCTTACAAAGTTGAGTCACCTAATTATTTTTAAAATTTAACTCATTATCAGTAATGCTGCACGAGGGAAATTATATCGGATCACAAAATAAAATCAAATCGCATAATTTTAACACGATCGAATCGAAGTGAATTCACGATTTAAATGGTCTTGTGTGTAGCAATAGTAGAGTTTTGTAATATTTTAGGCATGAAAAAAAATAAATAAATAATAAATACTGTAGTAATATTTGAGAGAGAGAGAGAGAGAGAGAGAGAAAAGGGCCCAGGGACGGAGTAGTCATTTACAGACACCTACTGCTCCTTTAAATAGAGTTATGGATGGTAGTGTTGGGGATTTTACAAGAGCAGGAGTGAGGGCTGGCGTTGATACAGATATACATACACGCACTCTGTATCTATCAAATCAAAAGGGTGGCACCCTAGAGGTTAGAAATGTTTAGAAATGTTTGCTGTTACTGAATTTTCTACTTTTCAGAATGCGATTCTCTTTATTCTTAGTTGATTTTGGTGATTTGTTAGTGTGGATCTAGTATTTTGGAGTTTGGTAGACTGTTCGCTCTCGGATCTGTATCGCTTTTGAAAGTTTTTGGATATATCCTCTTTTAAGAATATTTCGGATCTGATCTTCAACGACATCGATACTCAGATTCCGACTTCGTTTTTCAAATTTTCTGTAACTTGTATGGCTATATAAAATAGTTTATGTGTTTAGGTTTTTGATTCGTTTTCCAATTTTTTTTCTCTCTCCAAATTTCAACACGAAACCAAGCGGTTTTGGTATAATAGCATGAATTTAACTTATTTTTGTTCTTATTTTTATTTATTTATTTATTTATTGTTGTCTTGTTAGAATTGATTTAAGACCCCATTACTGAATCAAACAAGTGATAAATAAATTTGTGTCTTCTTCGTTCTGTTGTTAGTACTGTTATGTGGTGCTTAATATATAAATATGTATGCCAATTTTAGCATTATTGGGTCTTATGCCGTTCTTTTTTCCCTGCTTTTTATGTTTGTATGCTTTTCAGTTTTGATTTTCTGTTTACTGGCGTGAAGGTTTATGGATATTGATTCAGTTATATACTTGTTTCACTTTGGTCCTGGAAGGTACCAAATCTCACATTGTGTTTGGAGAAGGAATGTGGTGAATTTCTCTATTATTTTATGACGAATTGAAACAGTTGGGCTTAAGAATTTTTGTACGTTTAAAATGTTGCATCATTTTATTTTCTGTGTGTAATTTGGGTTTTGGTCATTTACTTAAAGTTTGGTTGTGCTTCTGTTAACTTGAAGTGCAATTTCTGTCATTTTTTGTTCTTCAGATTAATAAATAAGTATATTTCTGCTATTTTTCTGCAATTTCATCCATGGATATTGAATTAGAAAGGTTTGGTTTGACTAGCTTTTGACTATTTAACTACTTGTTATGGCTTTGTCTGCATATTTTACTTCTTTTATTTTATTTTGGTCAGTGATAATTTTTAACTGTTTTTGCTATACTATATTCACCGTGGGCTTGTAATAGGAGTAAATATTATTGATATTACTGTTATACTAGTATTATTGCTGTTATTATTATTATTATTATTATTATTATTATTCTTATAAGGTTTCACATGATCAATTTTCTAAGTTTTAGATGAATTTTGACTGCTCAACCATTTGATATATTTTTGGTTGTGTTGGTTTCAGTTGTTATCATGGTGAGGAAGAGGAGAACTGAACTTCCTGGTGGGGGGGAGAGTTCTGGGTCTCAGGAAGCAAGTGGAGGACGTGGTGGTGGTGCCCAACGCCCACCGGTACAACAACCACCGCAACAACAGCAGGGAGTGGGAAACCAAGGAGGAGTAGCAGGAGGGAGAGGTTTAGGTCCTCAATCTCAATATGGAGGTCGTGGAGGGTATGGTGGCCGTGGAGCTCAACGTGGTGGAATAACTCCCCAGCAGAGTTATGGTGGCCCTCCTGAGTATCATCAGCAGGGCAGGGGAACTCAACAGCAGCCACGAGGAGGAGTGCCTCAGCGTCGTGGCCGTGGGTTAGGGCCTGCTGTTGGTGGACCTTCTAGACCACCAGTTCCCGAGCTGCACCAAGCAACCCAGGCTCCGTCTCAGACCGGAGTGACCACTCAGCCTGTGTCTTATGGGAGATCGCCTGAAATGCATCCCGAGGCCAGTTCTTCATCCCATCAACCTGAGCCAAGCACTTTGCAAGTGACGCAGCAGTTTCAGCAGCTTTCTGTTCAGCAAGAAGGGCCTTCCGGCCAGGCAATTCAACCCATTCCTCCATCAAGTAAATCGATGAGATTCCCTCTTCGACCAGGCAAGGGTAGCACGGGTATCAGGTGTATTGTCAAGGCCAACCACTTTTTTGCAGAATTACCAGACAAGGATTTGCATCAGTATGATGTTAGTAATCTCCTTTTAATTTGTTGTACTTGTCTTATGTTATGTCTCAAGGCTGCTGAAATGGTCATGTTAATGTAAATCTCCTTCTCGATGTGTGCTAGGTTTCAATTACCCCTGAGGTAACATCGCGAGGTGTCAACCGTGCTGTGATGCAAGAACTGGTGAAACTGTACAAGGAGTCTCATCTTGGAAAGCGACTTCCTGCATATGATGGAAGAAAGAGTCTGTATACCGCAGGTCCTCTGCCTTTTGTTTCAAAAGAGTTTAAAATCACCCTCATTGATGATGATGATGGATCAGGCAGTGCCAGGTTTTTGCTTACTATTTCTTATGATTTCCTTTTTCTGTATACACTATGTACTTGATCGTTCACTAAATAGCTAAGTTTTGCTGATCTTGTACTTCCCTTTCCTTTGTTACAGGAGAGGGAATTTATAGTTGCTTGCTTGTTCAATATATAGCTAAGTTTTTCTGATCTTTTACTTTCTTTTCCTTTGGTACAGGAGAGAGAGGGAATTTAAAGTTGTGATTAAACTGGCTGCACGAGCAGATTTGCACCATCTAGGATTGTTTTTACAGGGGAGGCAGGCAGATGCACCGCAAGAAGCTCTTCAGGTTTTGGACATTGTTCTGAGGGAATTGCCCACAACTCGGTAATCCATGGGTTCGGTGGCATTTCACTGGATTTTTGTTGTTATTATTACTTATACTACTGCAGCTATTATTATTTTCATCTTTCAATTTCTTCTCCGTTCTGTCATGCTGATTAGTTATTGTTATGGTATTTATTATAGCTATTGTCCTGTGGGGCGATCATTTTATTCCCCTGACTTGGGGAGAAGGCAGACATTGGGTGAGGGTTTGGAGAGTTGGCGTGGATTCTATCAGAGTATTCGCCCAACTCAGATGGGGCTGTCACTGAATATTGGTACAAGTCTTTCTTTTAACATGATTTATGTACTCTTATCTGTATTTTCTTAGTTCTTTACTTGTTATCAGTGCCTTCACAATTTGTTTTAGTTATATGTGCCTCCATTTACTACAGATTGTGGTCTTTTGTAACTTAGAAATGATTTAATGGTGTAGATATGTCTTCTACTGCTTTCATTGAGCCATTGCCTGTTATTGACTTTGTAACCCAACTTCTATGCCGGGATGTTTCTTCTAGACCTTTGTCTGACGCTGATCGTGTAAAGGTTAGATTCTGTTCATTCTCTGTCATAGTTAATATATACTTGCACTTTAAAATGTATGATTCTGTTCATTTCATCATGATAAGGGTTTGATTATAGAGAAAATTGCAAAAAACCCCCCTTGTATATTTCTCATTGGCAAAAAACACCCCTCATCTATTTTTTTGGCATAAAACCCCCTCCAACTATTGAAAACCACATGTGGGGGGGGGGGGGTATTATGACGAAAATGCCCCTCATCTATTTATTTTCGTTTTTATGTTTCTTTAAAGAAATTCTATTTATCCTCTAATTTTGTAATATTAATTTTTTATTTGAAAATCCGAGATACAAGTGAGTCAATTTATTTACAATAAAAAAATATCAATAAATTCTATTTTTTAAATGACAATGCTATTAATTTTCAATAATACCATTTAATCATAGATTTTGATAAATATGAGAAATTGTATATTTTGCAAAACTTTATCCTTTATTATTTGTAATTGTATATACTATGATGAATAGGTGGTTTGTGAGTAATTTTATTTAATAGTCATTCTTTTATCATTTTATCTCTCAAGTTAATCGCAATTTTCAATATAGTTTTTATCTCACTTTTTTACCTTCCTTTATATTTTTTATTTATTTGAAGCGGTGAACAAAATATTATTTATCTTCTAAGAAGTTATTCAATGTGTTTTCTCAAATAAATTTTTTTTATAGTATTAGTGAATAAATAAAATTTCTTTAAAGAAACATAAAAATAAATAGATGAGGGGGGCATTTTCGTCATAATAACCCCCCTCGTGAGGTTTTCATTAGTTGGAGGGTGTTTTATGCCAAAAAAATAGATGAGGGGTGTTTTTTGCCAATGAAGAATAGACAAGGGGGGTTTTCTGCCATTTGCTCTTGACGTCTACGGAAGATCAAATCTGTTTCAGTTGTCTTTTTCCTACCTGGAGTCACGTTTCATTTTAATTTTATAATCTATTATATATTTTTATTTTAGGTTAGAACTTTGAGAAATTACTATTAAGTCCTATGGAATTATAGTAAGACAACGAAGTCCTCCTTTTATTAAAAATATTTCCAATTAAGTTCACAATGCTATTAACAATGAACTTTTTATGGTATTATGTACTTTCTTATTGAAGTACCTTTAATATCCGTTTCCTATTATAATACTAATAGTATCTTCAGTTCTGGAACTAGTAACCATTTTTACAATGGAAATCTACATTTTTAATTGCCACCAAATTCAGCAATTATCTAAATATTAACAAATTATTTAATATTTGTAGTGAAACTTATTGTTGCATGTTTGAAAAGTTTCACGATTTGAAATATTTAAAGTGCTTTCATTTTTTTTTTCCACTTCGTATTTTTTGAAACAAGTAGTTTCAAGAATTAAAGGGAAATTTATGTAAATTTGTGATGGTTTTATATAAAAGGGTGTATCAAGATAATATCATTTTTTCTTTAGAATTTATTTATTTTAATAAGAAAAGGACATTAAAGGTATTCCAATAGGAAAGGGCAATACAGGAACATATTTATTATAGAACTTAGTTGGATGCGAATGTTTGAGATGGATGTACGGTAAGACTAGAAATGATCACATTCGGGAGATCGTTGGAGTAGCACAAATTGGATATAAAATGAGAGAAAATCGGTTAAGATGGTTTGGACATGTGCAAAAAAGACCTTTAAGTGTGCTAGTTAGGAAAAGTGACATAGTCCACATTGAGGATAGTATCAAGGGAAGAGGAAGACCAAACTTAACGTGAGTAGAGTTAGAAAGGAAGGATATGGTAGCATGTGTGAATGAGGCTATGGCCTTAAATAGAGCATAGTGGAAACATAGGATTCATGTTGTTGACCCTAGGTAGTTGGGAATAAGGCTTGGTGGTGGTTGTTGTGTAGTGGAACTTAGTTGGAAATATTTACTGAAGTAGGAATTTTGTGCTCACATAATTTAATAGGACTGATTGCTCCTTGCAATTGGAAGTAGGGACTAACTAGTAATTTTCACTGGAACTTTTTATATGGAACATTTCATGTAGTTGTAGTTCACCACCAGTCAATTAATGTTGCAGTAAAGTTATGCGTCAACTATGTTTTCCCCTACCCTTTTTTACTGTCTTCTTGGTTATGTTACTTCTGCTCATCTAAATGTATATTTAGATTTCTGATTTCCCATGTTTACTTTTTTTGTCTTTTCATTTATTTATTTCTCTTTATCAATTAATGTGCATCCATCTTAACTTACCTATGTATGATTCTAAATCTCTATCATATTGTTAGGAGTCAATTTTTGGTTTCATTTTAATTTGGTTGATCATATTCAGTTCTTTCTAAGAATAGAGCTGTATGAATCACATTTACGAAGCTCACATGAAGTTAGCCTGTTGTAGATGTGTTTTGTTGCTTATCTGAATCATTAAATTTACTTGTATCACAGATAAAAAAAGCTCTAAGAGGAGTTAAGGTTGAAGTTACTCACCGTGGAAATATGCGGAGAAAATATCGTATATCTGGTTTAACATCTCAGGCAACAAGAGAACTGACGTAAGGGTCAATGTATAGTTTGTAATTTTTGATGAATTGTTCACTTTCCCCTGGACTATGTAGTTCGTGATTTGTGTCAAGATGACCTTTGCATGTTTCTTAGCTGATGACATGTTTCATTTTTTTATATATATTAGTTTTCCAGTGGATGAAAGGGGTACAATGAAATCTGTTGTTGAGTACTTCCAAGAGACTTATGGTTTTGTTATTCAACATACTCAATGGCCCTGTTTACAAGTTGGAAATCAGCAGAGGCCGAATTATTTGCCTATGGAGGTCAATACTTTAACTTTTGTTTGTGATCTCTTATATTGTGGATGTGTAAGCTTATTTGTTTTCCATCAATTTAGGTCTGTAAGATTGTTGAGGGTCAGAGGTATTCCAAAAGGTTGAATGAGAGACAGATCACTACTTTGCTGAAGGTGACCTGTCAGCGTCCTCAAGAAAGAGAGTATGATATTCTTAAGGTTTGTTCTATGTGGCAAAGTCTTCTATTTTCATATTCTTTTTCATTGTGGTAGGTTTTAGATATGTGCTTCTGTTTTTGAATCAAAAAATGGCAACATTTTGAGTAAAAGTCATTTCTTTTTGTTTCGTTTGTCCATGATATTTGGAGAGTGACTTCTTTAAGTTCATGAATACAAGCTGTTTCTGATAAATTTTGGGCATGATGCTAAATGTCTTTAGTTGTTTGGATGCCTTTACATTCTAAAATATTATGATGGTCTGGTATAGTTTAAAGTTAGTCTAGTGGAAAGTTGAACAAGATAAAAATTTGGCTCTTGAGAATTGGTTTTTGGTTTAAATCTAGATTTCATGTATTAAATGAAGAGATGCATGCATTGTTTCAGAATGTTAATTAGGTTGTTTCTAATCACTACAAGATCCTTTTGTTTGTTGTGTGTGTTTGTTCAGCATTCTGGATGTATGTAATTCCTGGCTATGGTACCTCACTACATGCTAGGTCTCTTCTGGAATTTTGTTAAGACTTCTTTGGTTTTAATCTCGTATATACTTTGCATCACTCCCCAAACATCAGAATAAAAATCATCCTGAATATGAGGCGATTTACTATTAGGTCTACTTCATTTAATACCAATTGAAAGGTCAAGGCCTAATTTAAGTTGAATTACCTCTAAATTACAAAATTGTCTAGATCTGGCCTTAACATTGAAAATTCATATTTCACAAACCATTACTTTGAGTTTCATGAGATTGACTTCTAGAAACTAGACTCATCAAGAATGCAAGGAAAAATAATCAAAGCAGTTCAAGAATCTCATTTTACAATTATTTAAGAATTTCCAAATGTCGCAAGCTTGCTGTAAGGTTACTGACATAACTGACTTACAGACCATTGAATTACTGGGAATTATCTACTGTAATTCTAGTAGCAATTACATTTCCAGAAAGTAGACTAACTAAACTTCTCAATCATATGTGGTACATGATTGTTTGATTCTGTTAGGTGTCTTAAATGATGTTCTAAAGTTGGTCCATTTTCCTTACAATTTGTCTTGATGAACCCAGGACGATTTTTTTCTTCTTTTCTTTTTTCTTATTTATTTTCTGTTTGGTTACTGGTCTTTGTCACACTCAAAACTATATTTCTATTTCTACACTGTCTTTGCTGCAATTTCCAAGAGCTTTGAATTTCCAGAGAAGTTCCTACATATAAAATGGAAAATTAAGAATATATTGTAAAAGGAGCAAAATTCAGTGACTATTCTACTTCATTTCAAATTCGTTAAGTCCAAATATTGATTACATAATTCAAGTGTTTCTAAAATAACTAGAATTAAGTATCCAAACTAAATTTATTACATAGTTAGAGGACATCATGGCATTCCATGACTTTATCTTTCAACATTTTATAAACTTTAACCACTTGTTGTTAGAGTGATCTGAAAAAATATTAAAGACTGAAGTTCACAATCCAGTGGAATTATACCAGCCAAATTCACACAAGTTTTAACAAATGTTTCATCTTAAAATATAGCTTTAAAAAAAAAACTTCAACTTTGAAACTTAATTTTTGCAGTTGCACCTATTTCAAAATCATTTTTAACCATCATATCAGTCCCATCCAAGTAACATGAAACCCTAAGAGGCATCCCTTTGTTTGAGGCATCCCGTCTAAAACCCTCGTGGGGTTGCAACTCTTTTTTTTTAACAAGTAAGATAACATTAGAAGGCCTTCAAAAGGGGAACACATCCCACAAAAGCTACATAAGGACCAAATGGGGCCTCTAACCACTCAAAAAAAACAAAAAAAACAACTCTCTCCCAAAGATTTACAATTTCTCCCAAGAGCCCAACAAAAAAGAACTAATAATTGATTGTATAGCAGACCTTGGACTAGATCTGTTCTTGGGCTGCGCTCCCCTTTTGAGTGCCTTTCAATGATATTTTACTTATCAACAAAAAAAAAGGAGAACTAATAGTAAGAGAATTTCAGCACCCCAATGGGAGACTCCTCGCCATCGAAGGATCTCCTATTCCGTTCCCTCCATAAGCACCACCAAACTCATAGGGGTGCCACATTGGCTTGACCGTTTAACGTTTTGCTAGAATTTTAGACTTTGTTGTCACGGAATCCGTATATATATTTTTTGATCAGGTAAGTAAAACCACACACGCACACTGCCTCCACTGAAGCTCAAACCCTGAACCTTCCTTTGGGAAGTCAAGACCTTTATGCCACTAGACCAATTGGTCTTTGGCAGAATCCATATCATATTAACGTGCAACTAGGTTGGATTTTTTGACAAATCTTTTTGAATCCAATAATTTTTAAGTTCAATAGTTTCATATAATAAACCTTTTGAAACCAAGTTTCGTTGACTTTTGTCATTCAAATCTTTCAAAATTCGTATTATATTCCAAACTTCAATTTTTTTATTCTCTTTCTAGAACTCTTTTCACAATCAATTTATGCAAATCTTTAAATTTATACATCTGAAAATTAAAAGCTGTAAATCAAGAATAAATGCTGTAAATCAAGAATAAAATATAAATTTTTAGAAAAGCTAACAATTATGCTTTTAATTTAATCACCGACTTATTTTGCATATATACCTGAGATTTAACATGATATATATTCAAAATATAAACTATGTATGCATGCTGTTGGAGGACACGAAATCAATCCTTCCTGATTTCATAAGTGCAAAGATGTATAAGTTATACAGGATTTAAATTTCTTTTAGTAGCCAAAACCCTAGGTTTCTTCTCCTTATCTTTTTCTTATTCCTCTTCTTTTGTGTGTGTGTGTGTGTGTCTTTCTTTTCATTCCCTTGCTTTTTTCCTTGGTCGAATGTGTGTTCTCTTTCTGCTATCTTCTCTTCCCTTGGTCTTGATGTCTTCCCCCCTCTCTCTCTCTAGCATATATCTCATCTATTTTATATGCATTTATATATTTTTGTTCTATAAATGCTGTCCTACATGTTTACTATTTTTTTTAAGTCAAACTCAAGTGAACCAACAATATATTACTTAAATTGAAAAAGGAAAAAAAAAATACGTAGTACATAGTTTACAATTTGAATTTCCTTTTTTGTTATTTGGTTCTCTACTATATTTTAATCTGCAATTTATAATAATTATTACAGGTACTGGTTATTGCACTTTGTGGAAGGAACTCTCTTTTTCCTTGACATAAATCCTATTTTTTTGATCTTTCTAAGAATTAGTTTCTCTTGAGATAAAAAATCCAGTGACTATTGGTTGGATTTTACATGTATAAATTATCGCAATGGTTAGCTCAGACTCCAGAATGATCATATATTTGTACAGCACCTTGATAATTGAAGAGTTAGCTAAAAAGCATCTGATCACATTGCGTTGTGAAGTTATGCCCTTGTAGAAATGTCTGGACCTTGGATATGCCCCTCACTACTTGCTGTTTTGACTCTTCCACAGACAGTTCATCACAATGCTTATGCTGAAGACCCTTATGCAAAAGAATTTGGAATAAAAATCAGTGAGAATTTGGCCTCAGTTGAAGCTAGAATTCTGCCTGCTCCTTGGGTAATTTATTAATCAGTTTCTTTCATCATTACTGGATCTCATTTATGTAACCATCTTTTGTTATTTTAAATTCGTTAGTTTCAAGTGACACATGGCTTGGGCACTGCTTGTGCAGCTTAAATACCATGACACGGGTAGAGAGAAGAATTGCTTGCCTCAAGTGGGTCAGTGGAATATGATGAATAAGGTAATCTTTGCTTTATAAAAATAAGATTGAGCATACTCTAGCATGTGTATTCATAATTTAGAAATTTTCTCTGCATATAAGTAGAATGTTTAGCTATGCGATGAACTTATATTTATTTATAATCAATCCATACCTGTTGGAGGTCATTGTGTTGGGCTGCTAAGCCTGATAATACAACTTTGAATATGAGAGCAGCCCTTTTTGTGCAAAATGATGCCGAAGTTAGGTCTTTCTCGAATCCATCTCTCTTAGATTGCATGAGGGGGAGAAACACAGCTTATTGGTGTACAAATCAAACTCTCTTGTTAGCATGCTAGATTTCATAGCTCACATGGCCTTATTGGTGTTCCTTCTTTTATGCACACTGCTAATATCAGGTTTTTTCTTCTTGTTTTTCCTTTTTTCTTAATTTTTTTAGAAGTTTGGCTTTTCCATTTACGAGAGGCTTTTAGTAACACTGCTGTGGGGATGTGGAAGTCTTTGATTCAGAATCTAAGTTGTTTAATAACTTTAATATATTCGTATACTGTAAAATGCTTTCTAGATAGTCAGATTTACCATTTAGATAGTAGCCATGAAGCATTATATGTTGGTTAGTTTTGGAGTAAAGACTTGTATTCTGAATATGAGAGCAATGCGACTTCCAAAATTTTTAGTAACTTGAGGATTTATTTAATTGAGTGGGTCTAGCATGGGGGCATTTCATGTGCAGAATAGCTGCAGTGGGAGTTTAGATGGAGCATCATTAGAGGAAACTTCTTTTAGAAGGGTAATAGGTAGTCGGGAGAAATTTTACGAAGTTGGAAATATTGAAAAGAATGCTAAGAAAGGGTATAGCGGGAATAATATTAAAATTTTTGATACATGGGTGTGTGCTGCTTCCTTGCGTTAAGTTGTAAAGATGATTCTGAAATTCTACACTAAATATGGAAACTTGGTAAACTTTAATAGCAATGTTGAACACTTGTGTTTCTGTAGGAAATTTGTACATGTGGCTGGGTGTCTTGGCAAGAGGCATTGTATACTAATGTTTTTGTCTACGGTCCTGGTTTTTCTTTTTTAAACTGTTGTCAAGGGATGCTTATCTAATATGTTTATGTTCATATTTATTATCGGTATACTTTGCAAAGTCACTATTCATTGTCTGAGTTGATCATTACTTTTAGTTTACTGGAGTGAAAAATGTGTTCTCCATTTTATGCTGATCCTAGTTTAACTTTGTCATCTGTAAATTGTATGAATCTTATAGTTACTTGGTATTTGATTGGCATTTTCCTGGTGCAGAAAATGGTTAATGGGGGGACGGTTAACAATTGGATCTGCATTAATTTTTCACGCACTGTGCAAGACAGTGTGGCCCGAGGGTTTTGTTACGAGCTTGCTCAGATGTGTAACATTTCTGGCATGGTGGGTCTTGTCTTGCATTCTAAAACTTTCTATACCTCAAATGGCTTTTTAGTACTCTTCTTAGAATTTTGAATGTATGATTTTGTAGGCATTTAATCCTGAACCTGTTCTCCCACCACTCAGCGCCCGTCCCGATCAGGTTGAAAGAGTCTTGAAAGCTCGGTTTCATGATGCCATGACTAAACTACAGCCAGTGTCCAAGGAGCTTGATTTGTTGATTGTTGTTCTACCAGATAATAATGGCACACTTTATGGTACTAAATTTAATGTCAACAAAATTTTACTTAGAGTTCCACTCATTCTTTTGGGCACATATTCTAGGTTCATGCTTTCCTGTCATCAAGTTATATTTTGATTTCATTGCACAGGTGATTTGAAACGTATTTGTGAGACGGATCTTGGAATTGTTTCCCAATGCTGTTTGACAAAGCATGTATTCAGGATGAGTAAACAGTATCTGGCAAATGTGGCTTTAAAGATTAATGTGAAGGTTGGAGGAAGGAATACGGTGCTTGTTGATGCATTATCAAGGCGCATTCCTCTTGTAAGCGATCGGCCTACTATCATTTTTGGTGCTGATGTTACCCATCCACATCCTGGGGAGGATTCAAGCCCATCTATTGCAGCTGTAATGTTCTCTACCACTTCAACTTATGATTTTTTTTGTTACATTTTTATTTCTATCTTCTATTACTGAATGGTGGTGGTTTTCTTGAATTTTAATTCAGGTAGTTGCTTCTCAAGATTGGCCAGAGGTTACAAAGTATGCTGGTTTGGTTTGTGCTCAAGCTCATCGACAGGAGCTAATCCAAGATTTGTTCAAAACTTGGCAAGATCCTACTAGAGGAACTGTGTCTGGTGGCATGATTAAGTATGATGATTAACCCTCTCTCTCTCTTTCTCTCTCTCTCTCTCTCTCTCTCTATATATATATATATATATATATATATATATTTATATATATATCTCATGTAATTTGTGTAGTTGAATGAATTTGTCAATGATGATTCTTGTTTGAAATCTATAATGGGAAGTTATTGATAGTAGGATTGTCACATTTATTATTTTATTTATTTAATTTTTATTTAATTATTTTTATATAATTCAGGGAACTACTCATTTCATTTCGTAGAGCAACCGGGCAGAAACCTCAGCGCATCATATTTTACAGGCATTGACTTATTCTCCTGCTGTTATCTTGTTTGCCGTTGTGGACCTTGTGCTTGCTATGCCTGATTATGTGTACTCTTATCTGCAGGGATGGTGTCAGTGAAGGGCAGTTCTACCAAGTTTTGCTTTATGAACTTGATGCTATTCGTAAGGTAAAACTAATTTTCTTTTTCCTTCTCAGTTTACACTTTCCAATCCCCTTTTTTATTTTTATATTTGTGTGTGTATATTTGCTTTGTTGAAAATAGGACAAATCTAATTTCGGTTGTCTTCTCCTTTCTATTAAAACTAATTTCAGGCATGTGCATCTTTGGAACCCAATTATCAGCCTCCTGTTACATTTGTGGTGGTTCAGAAACGTCATCATACAAGGTTGTTTGCTAACAACTATGCTGACCGAAGTTCTACTGACAAGAGTGGAAATATACTTCCTGGTAACTAATTTGGTTTATGACTGCCTGCTTTGATTGTTTTTGTTGCTGATCATTCTGTAATGATGTAAAACCTCTTTTTATATGAAATTTACAGGGACAGTTGTGGACTCCAAAATCTGCCATCCCACTGAATTTGACTTCTATCTGTGTAGCCATGCTGGCATTCAAGTAGAACTCAATTTCTTCCCTTGTGTTAGCTGATTTATAAGTTTTTCATTAAGTTTCAGATTGTGATGCTTAATTTGGATTCCATCTCATGTATAACAGGGTACGAGTCGGCCAGCCCACTACCATGTGCTATGGGATGAGAACAAATTCACAGCTGATGGGCTGCAATTACTCACTAATAACCTTTGCTATACGTAAGTGCATCGAATCGTTACGTGACTTTAATGATGGAAAGAGTTGTTCGTTTTTGTTAGTTTTAATGGATATTCATTTTTGAATCGGATCACATCCTATGAACTTTAGTGGGTGAAAGGTTGTTTTGACTTTGCTCTTAATTTGAAAATTTACCCCCTTTCCTTTAATTTGACAAAAAATTTGATTTGGTTTCCTCTTATATTTGCAGATACGCAAGGTGCACACGTTCTGTTTCAATTGGTTAGCTCTACACACTACCGTTTTGGCTTTTATTTCATTTTAGTACCTACTTGTCGCTACTTGGATGTGTGTTAATCGGCTCTTTTTCTCCCTTAATTTTGTTTGTCTGCAGTGCCTCCTGCATATTATGCTCATCTGGCAGCATTTCGGGCTCGTTTTTATATGGAACCAGAGACATCCGATAGTGGTTCAATGACTAGTGGTGCAGCTGGTGGTCGTGGAGGTATGGGCGGTGGTGCAGGTCCTCCACGGAGCACAAGAATCCCAGGTGCTAATGCCGCAGTGCGACCCCTACCTGCCCTTAAAGAGAATGTGAAGAGGGTAATGTTCTACTGCTAGATTGTCCCTTCCTTCCCATGTCTTGTGGAGAACAAATTTCATTCCCAAGGAAAGAACCTGCTACTTACTATTATTATGGACCATGGTGTGTTATTGGTGGTTACTTGCATTGCATGGGTTGGGTTTGTTTTGTTTTGTTTTGTTGCTTGCATAATAATAATATTTACACATTTCAGATTGTTGACATGAATCTGTTAAGGTGTCCTTTTTGGAATTAGTGAGCTGTTTGTTGAAGGGGGGTTACTCTTTGTTGTGTGGTTTAAGGTGAGAAAGCTTTTGGTTTAAAAAAGTTGTGAAAGTGAAATTTGAGAGGCCCTTGTGATTTTGTTATAACAATGGGGGTCCTATGTGGGTCACACACGTACAGGTGACCGGTTTTTTTCATATAATGGAGAAAAAATTGGTCGCTTTCATGCTCTCATTGCACTACACTGTGCATCGAGATAATTACAGTTCTAGGTGTAGGTGTAAGTGTAGTACATGTGGAACTCACCACTACATTTACATTACGGTTGTGGTTGTGATTTTTCTGGCGGTGCATGGTACACCCACCCACTCCAGAAAGGAGTTTCAAAAGGTGAAATATGGAGGGAGGGAGTTCAAAGTAGTGTTCTCTTTAATAAAAGAGTGGATTGAGGAATCTATCTATTTGAGGAATGTATCTAGAAAAGCAGCTTTTTCAATCATTTGGCTCAAAAATTTACTTAGCTACATGATTATTAGAATTGGTGCAAAGTATTGGAACTCAGTGACTTTCTCACCCACAAGTATTTGATTGGGATATTTGTAAGAGGACGCCAACTAGCAATCCAGTTATAGGTATATGTCCACTATATTTCACAACTTGTTCAAACCTATGGATGCTTACCCTTGCTGACATCCCATGTTTGAGTGAAATTAGTGGTTACATTAATATTGGTCGACCATTAAATGGGCAGGTCAAACCGCACTTATCACTTAAACTTGTCTACAAATTTTAATAATGTTAAAATTTTAATTTTTATACACATAGTTGAAGATTGAAAGTCGTATCGATGAGTAATGATAGATTTACGGAATTGGAAATTGAATCACTCTCATTCTTGAGAAGGAGATTTATATTATGTTCGGTGTACATGCAATATACAGATGAGATTCACTGAGTTCATCGTAGACGTTCTCCATTTTAGATAGATAGTGCAAATGGGATCCAAGCATTTAATATACTTTCAATCCAATAGATAGAAAGTCTATAAACTTTTACTATATAAATCATTATCCCATATTGAATATTGAAATTGGAATTAAAAATTCATAACTCAATCAAATCACTTTTATTATATAAATCATTATACCATATTGAATATTGAAATTGGAATTAAAAATTCAGAACTCAATCAAATCGGATTTAAATTAAACCTTCAGTATCATTCCATTGAAATTAAATACAATAATTAGTAATGAATACAAAAGTTGCACTTAAAATCAAGATGGTGTCAACTATATTCTTATTTTTAAAAAAAAATCAAAACTTTGTTTATTTTAATGATTGAAACTAGTAACAGTAGAAATATACTACTAATTTTGTTTATTTTAATGAATTTTGTTTTATTTATTTTAATAATTTGAGCCAGTAACTAATTATTCTCCCCTCTACCAGGCTGATCTCTCTCATCTACGTTATCCAAGTTTTGTTTCCACTGATAGTGTATTACAATATACATATATGAAACCTGTTTGCGTGCGTGTATATATATTTATATATATATATACTTCACTCACGTGTGGTTTAATTTTCACACACTAACAAATTAACAATACACCCACGTCATTCACCTCTTCAAACTCATTACACAACACATTCACGGCCCCAAAAATAGTTGAATTGTTTTGGGTACACTATATAACAAGAGAAAGCATTTATCGTAGCCTGATCAATTCACTGCTTGGGTTAAAAGGAAAATGTTGTTTCTTTTAGTTGCAGCATACAATAATATTATTAAAGGACATTTATGAATTTACACACACCACCACCATTATTGTATGGAAGAAGCAGCATTTGGTGGTAGTTTGTTTTGTTAATCTCAGAACATCTTTCCGACGCCATCCTTGCGTGGGACGGATTCGTGGATATCCATTTGACGGCAGTTTCCCATCAAAGGAGCCAGCTGCTCAGCCTTGTCAAACAATCCTAGCAGTCCTCCTGTGTGTATAAATAGGATCTTCCTCCCTTCCCACTTCGTTCGATTCTCGGCCATGTCTTTCATCATTCTGTATGCAGCTTTTCCACTACAAGGAATGCACAACCAAAATATTGTCAATCAAATCTTCTCATCTTAACAAGTGAGCATGGGTTATATATATATATATATATATATATTAAAAAAATTCAATTGCCAACACCATTCGTCTAACACCACCGAAAAGCCATACATACCACCATCACCAATTATAACAACTATACATAAATTAAAACTTGGACTGTTCAAATATTTCAATAACTACACTGTTTGTTAATACCACCAGCCATCAAGAACATGACCACTACCAGCACGATGGACACAAATAAATATAACAACAACAACAATTAACAATTATAAAGACAATCACTACCAACATTTTGATGCCAGAATGCAAGTCTGAAGGTTTGGTTTCCATTCATGATGAAGATGTTGATAAGGAAATGCAATACTGGAAGTGTTTATTAGTGGGTTATCTTATGGGGAAGCGTCCATATGATCCTTTCTTTAGGTCATACCTTACTAGGGTTTGGAAACTAATAATTATGATATCAAACAGGTTATGCTTAAAGATGGTTTTTTCATCGTTCGTTTTGCTTCAGAGGCTGAGTTGCAAAGGATCTTGTGGCTGCATTACCTACAAGGGCAGGCCTGTCATCTTGAAGCGTTGGAATAAGAATGTGAATATGGTGAAGGATGTTTTAGGCTCGGTTCCAAGATGGATTAAAATCCATGGATTGCCATTCATTACCGAAGCAAAGTGGCTATTTCGAAGATTTGTTCAAAAATCTCAGATAATAATGTTTCATGCAACCACTTTAGTGCCCCACTTGGTCACAAGCATGTTTATTTACCGAAAAAAAAAGGATAATAATGTTTTGGGGATCCCTCAGCCACCATGTCTTTCTCAAAGTCCTCGAAAGGATCATTCTTTTAACTATCTACCCCTATGACAGAGCAACCTCAAGTGGGAAAAGGTATTGTAATCAAGAATGCCTTTGCTGTCATGACTGATGCTGATGACATTTTGGATTAGATTATTGATCAGAAGCAGAATAACTCTTCAAACAAAAAGAATAAAAAAATAAGAAGGTTATGGAGGTTTCTCAATGTGTTACAAGAAGTATGTTGGCTATGGGTGGGTAAACACCCAATCCTAATCTTGTTTAATGACCGGCTGATGGAATGTTAGGGGCTTAAAATTGCCCCAAGATGCAGAAAGTTGTTCGAAATTGGATTAGTAATTCTATTGTTCATCTTGTTTGTTTCATTGAAACTAGAGTGAAGGAAGTTAAGTTCAATTTTATTACTAATAGAATCTAGGGTAATTGGCCTTGGATCAATAATTATCAATCTCATCCTCTGGGCAAGATTTGGGTTGGATGGAGCTCTATTCATTTTCGAATCCAGGTAGTGGGGACTTGTGCCCAGTGTATGCTGCTTAAAAGTTGTAAACCTTGCTTCAATTTCTGTGCAAATATGATTGGGGATAGGGCTAGGTTATGGGCTGATCTCAAGAGGTTCTCTATGGCTGTTCAAGGGCCATGGATGACCTTAGGTGACTGGAACTCAGTTTGATTCCATTGAGACAATTAGTGGTCGAAGGATTCCTCAAGTGGATTGCATATGAGTTTAATGTTTTCATGAATTCTTCTGCTTTGGTGGACATCCCTATGGTGAATGGTACATGGAATTGGACAAATAAGCATGATATCTCTTTTAGGATCTATGCCAAGTTTTATAGAGCAGTCGCTAATGGTGACTGGTTTTCCCAGATGTCAAACAAAGCTATGCTCTCCCCTGCAAGTTTGTCAGGTCATTATGGAGTGATCAAGAAGCATTGGAAGAGGTAATTGCTAGAGCTTAGTGTGTTCGGTCAACTGGGGATCCAATTCCAGTTGTCTTACAGAAGTTAAAATCTGTTAAGAATGAAGTGAAGGAGTGGAATAACAGGAAGCTTGGCTCCATAGAAGCTCAAGTCATCTCTGCTAGAACTACATTGGAGGATATTCAACTTCAACTTTTGCAGAATCCTCTTGACCATGATCTTATAGAGAAGGAAAAGATTGCCACTTCTGACATGGAGTCTGCTCTCAAAAATGAGGAAACCTTGATACATCAGAAGTCCAGAATTAGATGGATTAAGCACAATGATAATTGTTCTAAATTGTTCTACAGGAAAGTGGCCCGACATGGGTCTTTTAATTCAATTTTGGCCCTTCAACTAATGATCAATAGAGAAATCAGTACTAGTGGATTCTTACAAAGATCTTTTCCTATGTCCAGAAACTCATGGTAGGCATCCTTGGGGATTGCACAAGAGTTGCTTCCCTCCAGGAAGACACTTTCTATTGAAACTCTCAAAGCCTGGAAGCTCCTTGCTCTGAGGAAGGGATTAAAATTGCTGTCATGAGCTTAGGGCCTGATAAAGCCCCAGGGCCTGATGGTTTTCCAGCTTGATTTTACCAGCAATACTGTAGAATTATTGGTGGTGACTTCACTAAGACAGTGCAGAATTTCTTCCTTTAATCTAAATTACCAAAAGGGGTTTCAAGCACCTTTGTGACAGCAACTGATTTTCGTCCAATCTCTCTTTACAATGTCTTACAAAAGATAATTGCAAGAATCCTTGCTAACAGGTTGTCTCAGGTTTTCCAAAAGCCAATAGTTTTAGAGCAAGCTGTATTCATCAATAATATATGTTGAAAGATATAAGATTGAAGAGAGAAACTAAACATGAACACAAGGATATACGTGGTTCGACCACTACAGCCTACATCACTTTATTGTATTCTCTTTTATTTTTGTTTACAATGATCACCTCTATTTATAGGTGAAAGAATAATTTTAATATTTAAATCCTTCAACAGACTTACTCAAGATAATCTTATTATGTCACATGAGCTTATTAGGGGATTTAAGAGGAAGAATTCACAGAAGTTAATGGCTCTTAATGTGGATCTTCATAAAGCATATGATTCTGTTAATTGGAGGTTTCTGTAAAAGATCATGACTCATATGGGTTTTGGTGTCACATGGATATCTTGGATCATGGAATGTACATCTTCTGCTTGGTACTCTATCCTCATAAATGGCTCTCCCCATGGTTTCTTTCAACCTGGAAGAGGCTTGAAACAGGGATGTCCTTTGTCTCCTTTACTCTTTACCCTTATACAGAATTTTTCTCTACTTTAATGGAGTCTAAAGCGAGAGAGGGTGCCATTAAGATTTCTAAAACTGCTGCTTCTCTGGGCATGGAAGCTTCTCCTCTGTTTTTGGCAGATGATCTTTTAGTGCTGAATGCAGATTATAGAACACCAGTAAATATTTCTCTGGTTCTCAACAACTTTGCTTCCTTGTCTGGACTTTCCATTAATAAAGAGGAGTTTTCTTTTCCTCTCAAAGTCAGTGAGAAGGATCTCAGCCATTTTTCAGTGCAGAACAGGTTCATTTTTAGTTTCTTACCAGGGTCTTCCCTTGGTGTGCCATTAAAGAGGAATTCTTGTTCTGCTTGGAATGGCCTAAACCTCTCAATGGCTGGTAGATTGAAGTTAGTGAAGATTGTCTATTCTTCCTTTGCTACTACTGGACATCAGTTTTCAAGTTGCCATCTAAAGTTTTTAGCATTTTGGAAAAGATGAGAAACTTTCTCTGGAAAACTGTTCACTCACCTAAATCTGAGGGCGGTTTGGGTGTGAGGGGGATTGATTACATCAATAAGGCCTCAATTTGTAGTCTTCTTTGGCATTTTCTACAGTCAAAAGACTGCTTGTGAATTGTTTGGTTTGGAAGAAGGTATACTAGGCACAGAAACTATTGGAACTGTTCTTATTCTACCTCACTCCATAGTGTGAAGAATATGCTTGAAATGAGGGAGTTTATGCAGCAGCACATTCTTTTCAAGGTGGGTAATGGAAATACTACTAGACTATTTACAAATCCTTGGTGCTATGGCTATCCTTTATTGCAGAAGTTTGGTCACAGGCTATACAGAGACCTCAATCTTCCAAAGAATGCTATGGTTGCTGGTCTGTTCCTTCTTCTTCTGCATTACAAGTTCAGCAACTCAAGTATTTTCTCTTATCTGTTGAACTGCAATCTTCACCTGCTACTGTGGTTTGGAAATATGGCTCAATCATATGAAATGCCATTAGAGTGCAGCATACTAAAGTTTTTTGTTTGAACTCTTGTAATGCAAAGGTATGCCTTTGCTTATAGCCTTGCACATTATTGTTGATATCTATAAAATATTTCCACTTTTCCAGGAAAAAGAAATGCTCCTCAAACCTGTAAACTGGGTCAAGAACAACACCAGTGGCCTCAGCAATTGACTTGACAAATTGAAGCTCCTCCACAGTATTTATTGCATAGCCCAGCCCTTTGGCCTGTAGATAGACAAGAAAATTGTTGCTTGTCACGTAATCAATAAAACAACAATAGCATGCCGAAGTCCATATACATGGGATTGGCAATAGCATGCAAAGAAAAAGAATAGACTCATTATGAGGAAAAAATAAAAAATCGTACAACTTCAATAAATTATCATCTGTAAATGGCTCTGTAATTCATTAACAAGAAAACATTAGCCAAAAGTCATTTGGGATGACATATTCAGAAGATGACAATAGGTGTAAAAATAAGACTGCCAGAAAGGTAAGGATGTTATAAATTAGTCATCTCTTTGATGTGACAAAAACGTGTTCAAGATCATCCTACTACATCAGAAAGACAAATATCATCAACTGGAATTCAAAAAGATCATATTTGACTGATGTGATAGGACCACTTAACAGTGGAGTGCATACAAGGAACCAATTGACTCATGAAACTGGTATTATTATCATATTACTAAATGGAACTCTTGGTTATAGTTTGCAGTATTCCGTTGAATCTAATATTGAGCTCACAACTGACACTGAATCACTGATGGATATTAGGGCGAAAACATTGATAACTGAAAAATACATCCAGAGGTGGTTGTTATATTGATACTAGTCTTGCTTCATCGTACAACAAATAGAACAGAATTACATTTTCTTATCTACAATTGAGGACTACATAGCAGTATAAAGTTGAGAAAATATTTATAAAGACTATACAAAAAGGAGATACATTAACAATGACTGGAATTAATTGCTCATTTCACAGTAACATGTGATCAATCTTGATTACTTGAGGAGCAAATCAAAAGGGATTCAATTGTTAAAGTGTTAAAGATTTTATTTGAACCTGCCTGAACTCTTTTTTAATTCCTTTGTTAGAGGACCTGCCTCTATAGTGATTATATGACATTCTAATAATATTGTTGGTGTTATCCATACTTGAAAATTCCTTCCTTATTTCATTCTTTAGATCAAACTTCTGTCTATTCATGACAAAAGGGGGATATAAGTACCAAATGAGGCTGGCTGAGTTAAGTTTCCTATCATAATCTTATTGCCGCTTCACTTTACTTTTACTTGCAGTTTGGTAATTATGGTTTATGTTGAGTCTTCTCTGTTTCCTTTTGTTATGCAAGTACAGATGCTTCAGGAGTACATGAGAAAGCTTTATCTATTATCAAAGTTTAGAATCTGTTTGTTTATTTTGGTACATATGAGAATGAATTGGTTTTTGCGGTTGAGTGACAGACAAGTCATTCTCTAAATGTACTTTGGATATGTTGTCCTGAAATTGGAAAAGGGGCAGATTATCGGGACTTCCGTTGGTGAGTTGGCAAATTCTGATAGAAAAAAAGTCTATAAGATTGAACAAAACACTGTCACAAGTATACCTTTTGTGTCAGCTTTCCAAGGATCAACATGGTTTAATTAAAGATTGAAAGATGAAGACGGATTTGGCATGAAAATCAACATTGTTGCTTCAATCAGATTCATGGACTTCAGATGAGATCAGTGAGACCAAGGTGACCTATAGTTTAGGTTGGCCAAATGGAGGGTTTGATTGGACTACCTTACAACCAGAAACCAGGTGGATATGAGTGTTGGATGAGAATTTGAAAATTCAGAAAAAAAAGCCTTAAGCATGACATGAATATTTTGAAAAGAGAAGGTTGTGCACAGAAGCACAGGCTTAAGCACTAATGCCTTTGCTCATAGTAAGTTATATACCAATGTGTAAATCCATGCACGTACACGTGATATAGCGGGTCGTCAAGAAGTATTCAGTTTCCAATCCCACAAACCAAACCAAAAGTTGCCCAAATCATCCAAACTCTTTAAGAAACTGTACAAGCACAGTTTTATTTGATTCTTAGAGTAGGAAGAGAGTAAGAGAGACAATAAGAAAGATAAATTCAGAAATTATAACAATGCTGGTTCATCATTTAATTGGGAATTCATAAAAACACCATATACAACTGTGTTTTGATATCATGGAGCTACATCGAAACATTATTGAATATGGATCAACCATATTCTATCCCATCAAGTCTTTGCTTTGGAGAGTAGAGATATTGCTCATCTTGGACGGGTAAACTCATCACAACATACTAAGGGTTACCTGTGATGTAAGAGTTTTTAGCTAGCAATCACTTTGAAGAGAAGACCAATTGTGGGAGAACAGTTGCATTGATGGATGAGTAGCAACTAGTAATTCTGGGATAGGAGTACAGACTATTGGTAACGTTGTCAACGAAGGTAAATCACATGTTGGTAATTCCAAGGAAAGAGTTTGTAACTAGCTGCTAGTTTACTCCTCATTTGTGATAGATTATTGAGCTTTATAGGTCCATACTTTTTCCCTGCAGTAAAAGTTTAGTGTCTCTTGTGGTTGCTATTACTTTACTATGCATGGATGTGTTTGAATGATTGAAAATAGAGTACTCTTGATAAAAAGAAATTAGCTCAACCCTCTGGGTCCAGTTGTGAAATCTATCAGACGTATTATCTGGGAAATATTTTTGCACATGGAAAAAATTAATTATAATACGTTAATAACCACATGCACAAAATATTTACATAGAACAAGAAGATATGCATGCTCATCATGTCAATGTATATAACTATAATTCAACAGATAAGAATTACGGGCTACGCAATGAAATAACATCTAATTTAACATTTTACCAGTATCATCTAGGCTAACTAAAATAATTCTCACATCTTGAATGTTTACTATATCTCGTGAGCTAACACCTGCTTGGAGTCCATCAAGCAAGCCTTGCACATAGTCATAGAAGTAATCAGGATCATCACATACGGCGAATGCATGAACCTAAAATCAACACTACTCATCAGTGAGTTAATTGTCACATCAATGAGAACAAAAGAGAATTTACAGAAAGAAGAGACATACTTTCGCATTTAATTTACTCAGCAATGATCCCAGCGACAAACCAGCAATGGTGCCCCCACTAGAAACCACGTTATCGAGAAACATCAAAATAATTATCATTTCTTTCACGCAACATATTTACTGATGATTTAAAAGTATTGCTTACTCTTGCCCAAACACATTGTAAGATACATAAATATCATGGTATAAAGCATTTGGTGAGGCTGAGAAAACTCTACCAATTTCTTTGGCTCTAAGGTAAACAGAACTCAGTTTGTTCTTGCAATACAGTCCACTGCCAAGGTAATTGAACACAGATGCGTGTCTAAAATGCTCCAATTTCAAAACAAATTGAACTGAATTACAAATATAGCCAACCAAATTATGTCCAACACACTTGTGAACGTCCAACATGGCCAAAATAATCTAAGGTAGGAGTCTCTATGCTCCATCATCTACCAAGTTATCAGCACATACATAGGTCAAATACAAACTGCAGACCAACCATGAGCTGGTTGCAGGTATAGATTTCAGACAGAAGTTTCAATGAAAAGGATCCAAAACATGTTTTGTTAATAGTGGTTATAGAAACATAGGATGGAGGTTACTGTTAATTGGTAGTTCCAAATTCCTCATACCTAATACATGTTTTTCGGGGAAAAGCTAACGTGATGAGATGGTCCGCCATAATTTCAATTTCTTTGATATTAAAAACGTCAAATTGTTTAGAAAAGGTACATATAATACAAAAAATTAAAAGTGGTTATATCACACTAATTCTTGGCTCACAATTCCCATATTGTTAAACATCTAGTTGCAGGTCCATGCCAGATATGGTTAAATATGTGTCTTACAACCCAAGAACACAGAATACTGTGAGACCATTAGGTTTGAAAACCAATATTGGATTCAGATTACTTTTTTCACTTTAACATAAGCAGGCACATCTTAAATAGCAGTCAAAACAGGTAAAATCCTATAAAAAAAAAGCTGCTGCAGATTTGAAATTTGATACATAAGAGTAAAACCTGCCACATGCTACAATGATGTCATCAAAACCTACTTTGCCGGTACCCGGCTGAAGCTGCTGCTCAATCTCTCTAATTGCTTCTATATAGCCCCTGAAACAGAATAGAAATCTAATATAAATGCCATGACGTAGAAATGGTGAAGCAATCAAAATAGGATTGTTAGCTTCTCCTTTCTTTTTCATTTATTCTTAACTACTAATGCACTCATACTTTGGAGCATAGAATACTAGAAGTGAAGTGTCAATATAACTGTCCTTTAGATACACATTAAGCAGGAAATCTAAAACCTTGTATAGAAAAACATGAAATCAAATATGAAAGCTTGAGTTTGGAGAGTCACATTCTATAGCTTTAATGGGAAGCCTTCCTGATTCTAATAGTTTCAATACTTCCCATACTCATACTATAAATGGACTCTTTTG
The DNA here is from genome assembly GCA_026545225.1 of Cornus controversa. Classification (NCBI taxonomy): domain Eukaryota; kingdom Viridiplantae; phylum Streptophyta; class Magnoliopsida; order Cornales; family Cornaceae; genus Cornus; species Cornus controversa. The sequence goes on from CM048845.1 coordinate 46,068,982, forward strand.
TTTTCTTCTGGATCTTTTACTGCTTCTTCTGCTTGGTGTCTTTTAAATCCTTTACAACCAAGAGTCAGCTGGTCTATGGTTCAATTTCATATAATGGTTGGCCACAAAACAAAAGCTAAGCACTCAGGACAGATTGTTCAATCATGGAACCATATATTCAATTAGCTGTTTATATTGCTGACAATCAGTGGAAGATCATGACTATCTGTTTTTCAATTGTCCTTTCTCTTTCAGAATTTGGACTACCACTCTTTCCAAGTGTGGCATTCGGAATTCTCTGCCTCAACATACTTGCTGGAACGATGTCATCAATCGGCATATCAAGATATTAGGTTATTTCTGCAACTATCTGCAATAAGGTTCCTTCAGCTAAGAAAATTCAATTTACTGCAGCAGATCGACATCTTCAATCTGAGTGGTCTCCCTGCAACTAGATAGCTTTTTTCTTGTATTTTTATATAGTTGAATCAGCATTAGTGGCAGCTTGGGCATGAGGTTGGAATGTGACACTTCTTCCGGACCTCAGCTATTCGGCTGGGCTACCCTTTTGTCTGGAACCCCGAAACACAATCCTCTTCACAAGTCATGCGTATCTTTTTGTGGTCCTTTCTTAAAGCCTATTGGTTCGTACTCCTATTTTAGGTTCTTCTAATAGTTTTGATGCAGGAGCATCCGAGTCAGATGATGCTGAGCTGTCAGACGACACGTTGATGACACTGAAATACCTTGAGTTGACAAATCAACGCAAAGATGGCAGGAAACCGTGACCTTGTCCCTAATTAGGGCAATTTTGGATGCGCTTCGGTATTTTGGCCATAACTTTGGCTACGGGTATCAGAATCGCCTTTATGACCATAATTCGGAAAGCTTGTTTCGGCGAGCACGTCGTGGGCACCAAGCTATGCTGGGTGTGTATTTTTCGAGGCCAAAATCCACTGTTTTCCCCTCCGAATCCCCAATTTTAGTTATTTCTTTCTTTTTTTAGTAATATTTATTTTGTTGATTAGGAAGAGATTCTGGGCTTGATTTGGGCCAGATTTCTGGCAACTTCCTTCTTTTATTTCGTATTTTATTTTGGCACGATTTTTGAAATCCTGCTATTTTTGGTAATGTTGACGAATTTCAGCTATATAGCCCGGCTTGTAGGCTGATTCTAAAATACTTGATTTTGAACAATAATTTGAATACCAGAGACTTCTCTCTGAGTTTTTTTTTTGGGCAATTCTCGTGCATTCTTTCTGTTTATTTTCTGTTGTCATTAGCCTACAGAATAATCACTATTCTGTCCGTCGTCAGTTGGTATCAGTGCTTCAGCATCTTCCTGGGTGAGATTTCATCAGTTTCCATGGCTGGTGTTCGTGGTCGTGGTCGTCGTGGGCAGGTTCCGAACGAGGAAGTCCCACACCGTGATCGTAGTGTTCAGGATTTGATGATTGAGGATTTACAGAGGCAAGTTGCAGAGTTAACCCAGCGTCTAACGGCGCAGACTGCCAGTGACCGTGAGATGGAAGATCATGAATTCGATTCCAGTTCCGACAACCCGTTTCACAATCGTGCTCGATTCTGGGGGCACCGTGGTCGGGAGGAACGTCATTGAGACCTCGGTTTCAGAGTGGATCTGCCCGAGTTTTCTGGTACGTTACAAGCCAAAGGATTTGTCGATTGGATGAACGAAGTGGAGCGTATCTTTGAATATAAGGAAGTCCCAGATCGTGTCAAGGTGAAACTGGTCGCCATCAAACTCAAAGGCAGAGCCTCTGCATAGTGGGAGCAGTTGAGGCGATCACGAGACAGGCAGGGCAAGGCCAAGATCATTGATTGGGAGAAGATGAAGAAGAAGATGAAGGGTCACTTCCTTCCTTTCGGCTACATTCAAACCTTGTTTCAACGACTTCATTCGTTGAGGCAAGGCACGAGATCGGTTGAAGATTAGATGGAGGAGTTCTATCAATTGATAGCCCGGAATGATTTATCTGAGACGGAAGAGCAGACGGTGGTGCGGTATTTGGGAGGATTGCGGCAACCCCTGCAAGATGTCCTCAACCTTCACTCGCTTTGGACTGTTTCTGAAGCATACCAACGCGCACTTGCTGTAGAAAAACAGCAGAATCGGAGGCCGGTGATCAGGAGCGATCAAAACAACTGGCCAGTTCGCCCTCAAGAACCCCGTCCTGTCCAGCAGCCACCGCAGGGTAATTCTCACTCGAACATTAGATGTTTGAGATGTGGTGAACAGGGACACAGAACGAATGAGTGCAGGAAGCCTGCTAGTCAGAAGGGCAAAAATCTCCTGATTGTGGAAGACGTGGCAGACGAAACTGAGGAGATTGGAGAGCCTATGTATGACGATGATGAAGGTGGAGATGTGCTGTATGGAGATGGCCGTGAGACTCTGGTCCTTCGTAAGAGTCTACTGACTCCCAGGGGCGATTTAGGAGACGATTGGTTGAGAACTAATATCTTTCACACGACCTGCACAGTTGCAGATAAAGTCTGCAAGATGATCATTGACAGTGGCAGTTGTGAGAACGTAGTGTCTGAAGAGGCTGTTCAGAAATTGTAGTTGAAGACAGATCGTCATCCCAATCCGTACAAGTTTTCATGGCTGAATAAAGGCAGTGAGGTAAAAGTGGATAGGCGATGCCTAGTGTCTTTTTCGATAGGCAAGAAATATTTTGATAATGCTTGGTGTGATGTTATGGCTATGGATGCTTGTCATGTACTGTTAGGCAGGCCTTGGTAGTATGATCGCAGTGTTATTCATGACGGGCGAAAGAACACATATTCCCTTAGCATCAAGGGGAAGAAGATTGTGTTGGCTCCTCGTCAGGAAGGAACCAGTCCTACCTCAGGAGCCAAAACTACTAACCTGCTTTCTATGTCTAGGTTTTTAACTGAGATTGAGCATGGGGACGTGGTATATGCTCTGCTGCCTTGTGGGAATAGTGCAATGGACGTGAACGTGAATCCAGATTTACCAGCAGAGGTGCAGCAGCTGCTAGCAGAGTTTTCTGACCTGATGCCAGAGGATCTTCCTCCTGGGCTTCCGCCTATGAGGAATATTCAGCATCAAATTGACCTTGTTCCGGGTCCAGTTTGCCTAATCGACTGGCGTATCGCCTCAGTCCCAAGGAATCTGAAGAGTTGCAGCGACAACAGGTGGTAGAGTTGCTGGAGAGGGGCTACATCCGTGAGAGTATGAGCCCATGTGCAGTTCCTGCTCTGCTAGTGCCGAAGAAAGATGGCTCTTGGCATATGTGTGTTGACAGTCGAGCAATCAACAGGATTACAATGAAGTACAGGTTTTCAATTCCCCGTCTAGATGATATGTTAGACCAACTGTCCGTTTCTAAGGTTTTCTCAAAAATTGACCTTAAAAACGGATACCACCAGATCAGAATAAGGCCTGGGGATGAGTGGAAGACAGCGTTTAAGACGCAACATGGGTTGTATAAGTGGATGGTCATGCCTTTTGGGCTGTCCAATGCGCCCAGCACATTTATGAGGTTTATGCATCAAGTTCTACGACGTTTCATGGGAAAATTCGTCATAGTTTACTTCGATGACATCCTCATCTATAGCCCGACATGGACGTCACACTTTGATCACCTCCGTGCCGTCTTTGATATGTTGAGGACAGAGCACCTGTTCGTCAATCAGAAGAAGTGTTCTTTTTTCACTACTTTTGTAACTTTTCTGGGTTTTGTGGTGTCTACTGATGGTGTTCATGCAGATCCGTTGAAGATAGATGCGGTCTTGGAGTGGCCCAAACCAAAAACCTTGCACGATGTCCGAAGTTTCCATGGATTGGCATCTTTCTACCGTCGGTTCATCAGAAATTTCAGCACTCTGATTGCTCCTGTCACAGAATGCCTCAAGGGACGTGATTTCCATTAGTCTGAGGAGGCAGAGGCCAGTTTTCATCTGGTCAAGCAGAAGATGACAGAGGCACCAGTTTTGGCACTTCCCGACTTTGAAAAGGTGTTTGAGGTAAACTGTGATGCATCTAGGGTTGGCATTGGTGGTGTTCTGAGTCAGGAGGGACGCCCAATAGCCTTTTTCAGTGAGAAGCTATCAGGATCGAAGAAAAATTATTCCACCTATGATCTGGAGTTTTATGCCATCGTTCAGTCCCTAAAGCGTTGGCGCCACTACCTAATACAGAGGGAGTTCATTTTCTTTACTGATCATGAGGCCTTGAAATACATCAATGGCCAGCACAAGCTGAGTAGACGACATGCCAAGTGGGTGGCATACTTGCAGGAGTTCACATTTGCACTGAGGCACTAGGCAGGGAGTCTGAACCGTGTTGCAGATGCACTGAGCCGTCGTACGTTGCTCCTCACCACCATGAGCACCAGAGTTGCAGGATTTGAGACATTCTCTGATATGTATGCTGCAGATCCTTCCTTCGGGAAGATAATTTAGGAGGTAACTGATGGTCAACGCCATGATTTTATTTTGCACAATGGTTACCTGTTTCGTGGATTGAAGTTGTGCAATCCAGATTGTTCACTAAGGCAACAGATTATTAGTGAACTTCATAACGAGGGTCATTTTGGGCGAGATAAGACGTTGGGTCTGATCTCTTCCAACTATTATTGGCCCAAGTTGACCAGTGACGGGGCTCATTATGTGGTGCGTTGTTATGTGTGTCAGCGGTCCAAGGGAGTTCACACTAATGCGGGCCTGTACACACCTTTACCGGTCCCTGAAACCCCTTGGCTTGATGTCAGTATGGACTGTGTTGGGTTTACCCTGTACCCAATGGGCCGTGGATTCTATTTTGGTTGTGGTTGACAGGTTTTCCAAAATGGCCCATTTTGTTGCTTGCAGGAAAACAATGGATGCTGCCCGGGTCGCCCATCTCTACTTCAAGGAGATTGTGCGTTTATATGGTGTTCCCCAATCCATTACCTCAAATCGTGATACCAAGTTCATGAGTCAATTCTGGAAGAGTTTATGGGAGAAACTGGGAACGAAGTTGAATTTTAGCAGCGCCTACCATCCTCAGACAGATGGTTAGACAGAGGTGGTGAACCGGAGTTTGGGGAACCTTTTGAGGAGTTTGGCAGGAACTAAACCAAAGCAGTGGGATTTGGCATTACCTCAAGCAGAATTTGCCTATAACAGGTCGAAGAACAGAAAACAGGAATGAGCCTATTTGAGATTGTCTATGGTCAGAATTCATCCGGAGTGCTTGACTTAGCCCCTATTCCTCGCGTGGGTCGTTTCAATCGCAAGGCAGATGAGATGGCAAAACATCTTCAAGGTATCCATGAGCAGGTCAAGCTGGCCATTCACGAGAGTAATGCCAAGTACAAGGTTCAGGTTGACAGCCACCGTCTTCATATACTTTTTGACATTGGTGATTTTGTTTGGGCGGTATTAACTCGTGATCATTTCTCTGTTGGAGAGTATAACAAGCTAAAGGAGTGGAAGATTGGTCCATGTGAGATCTTGCAGAAGATCAATGATAACGCCTACAGACTGCGCCTCCCCAGTCATTTGAGGACTTCTGATGTCTTTAATGTGAAACATTTGAATCCTTGTTTTATGGATTCCGATGAAGCTAATGTAAACTCGAGGACAAGTTCTTTCCAACCCGAGGTGACTGATGCAGGAGCATCCGAGTCAGATGATGCTGAGCTGTCAGACGACACGTTGATGACACTGAAATACCTTGAGTTGGCAGATCAGCGCAAAGATGACAGGAAACCGTGACCTTGTCCCTAATTAGGATAATTTTGGATGCGCTTCGGTATTTTGGCCATAACTTTGGCTACGGGTATCAGAATCGCCTTTATGACCACAATTTTGAAAGCTTGTTTCGGCGCGCACGTCGTGGGCACCAAGCTATGCTGGGTGTGTATTTTTCGAGGCCAAAATCCACTGTTTTCCCCTCCGAATCCCCAATTTTAGTTATTTTTTTTCTTTTTTAGTAATATTTATTTTGTTGATTAGGAAGAGATTCTGGGCTTGATTTGGGCCAGATTTCTAGCAACTTCCTTCTTTTATTTCGTATTTTATTTTGGCACGATTTTTGAAATCCTGCTATTTTTGGTAATGTTGACGAATTTCAGCTATATAGCCCAACTGGTGGGCTGATTCTAAAATACTTGATTTTGAACAATAATTTGAATACCAGAGACTTCTCTTTGAGTTTTTTTTTTGGGCAATTCTCGTGCATTCTTTCTGTTTATTTTCTGTTGTCATTAGCCTACAGAATAATCACTATTCTGTCCGGCGTCAAGTTTCTCTTCAGCTGGCTTTGTTTGGCATGGTACTCTTTCTCTGTAGTTTTTTGCTTAAGTAGACTTTTGAAAGTCTATTGTTCTATTGTTTCTCTATTGTAGCTTGTTCCTCCTCTTGGGGTATGCCCCTTGGCTTTTGCAAGTTCATTTCTATTAGTGAAAGTTAAACTTAACAAAAGAAATACTGCACAAACAAGAAAAAAATCCAAAAAAAGTAATATGCCACAACAAAAAATCAGACACCCAATTGTACCAGGTTCCTAGGGAATTTGATCCGCCAACAGGAATGACATATGGCCTTCTTCCTTCATTCAACAACTTTTCTTTCAGCAGATTCGTCAGAGTCTGACATCAAATGCACAAAGAAAAAGGTAAGTCACATTCACAATAAAAAACGATCAGTGTAGTCATGGAATGTAAAAAATTACATGATAACCCCTTTGTAGTCAACAAATGGTACTAATCAATTAAATAAAAGTCGCCTCCTCCAGTAATGACCCATACCCTATTAAAATTAGATAAAGCTACGAGATATAATCATTTCATAAATCTAAAAATAAAATATAATTCACCCTTGGTCCTTGTAATGTTGGTTACATATTATATATACATTAGTAGTGTGCATTTCAGGCTGGATTAATTAGTTTTATACGGTCAATTTCATGATACAAATATAGGGCACCTCATGGTCTAGTTTGAATGTTGCCACTTGGAAATTCTTATGTAATTGTTGTCAAGTATCTAGATTCTGTAAATTAAATAATCTTTTGAAGGAAAATTATATATTACAAAAATTCATTAAAAGAGGGTTGTAAGCCAGACAGCTTAGAATATTATAAATTAGATGAACTGGTGTGGGCTGTCCTTGATTTAGAAAGCTTGGATCAGATTATTGGGGTGCATCTATATGGAAAGAAAGACCACCAACTCTTTTTTTTTTTACTTACAAATAACTCCCACAATGCTCCTAGAGAGACTTGAACCCTCCATCATCTGCTTTGAAAGGTCAGCAGATTGGGGAATATTGGAGATCATCATCCTTGCCTTTATCCCGTACAAACAGGTTGGTCACATGGATTCTCTTTTTCCACTCTTTTCTATCATAAGCTATATCTCCTACTAGATATAATTTTTTTAAATCATTTCTTATTACTTCATTCCATGTTAGTTTTGGTCTCCCTCTTTTTCTCTTACCTTCTATGCAAATCAATCCACCTTTCCTCACGAGTGCATCCATAGGTGGGCGTTGAATATGCCCATACCACCTAAGTCTACTCTCTCTTATTTACTCACTAATAGGTGCCACACCTAATTTTTCTCTATCCTTTGATTATTAATCTTGTCTTTCTCCTAGTTATTCTTAACATCTATCTTAATATCTGCATTTTCGCCACATGAATGCGTTGTTCGTATTTCTTTTTTAACACCCAACATTTCGTTCCATATAAAATAGCCAATCTAATAACTATTCTATATACTTTCCTTTTTAACTTATTTGGTATTCGTTTATCACATAAATCCCCACTAGTGTTCCTCCATTTTGTCCAACCTATTCCAAATTTACTACTTTCATCATCATCAAGCTCTCCACCTTTTTGTACTATTGATCCTAAGTATCAAAAATAATTACTTTGAGTAATGCTTTGGTCTTGAATTTTTATTGTTATATTATCATTTTCTTTAACACTACTAAGTTTACATTCCATGTATTCCATTTTAGTTCTACTAATTTTTAAGCCTTTTGATTCTAGTGTCATTCTCTAAGCCTCTAATTTATTGCTAAGGCTTCCTTAGAGCTATCCAATAGCTAGGGGTGGCTCAACATAATTTCAGGCCTTAGGCGAAAATTATAAAAGAGGCCTTTTAATAATTAATATATTAATATCAAATAATAATTATGAAAGGGGCCTTTTTTTTATGTTCTTCATAAAGAATTTTCTTATCACACATTTGATTATCATTATGAATCAAATCACTAATACATTTTTCTTTCATTGTTGTAAAATCTTCTAATTCTTTTAGATGACTTTGTTGTTCTTTTGTAGAATTTTCACCTAATTTTTTTGTTGTTTGATTATTAATTAGGGTTAACAAATTTATCAAGAGCTCATTTTTGAGATTGAATTAGTTTATCTATTCTTTTCTTTTTAAGTTTTTCATATCCCGATTCATACTTTCTAGTAGACATATTCTGATATCCAAATTCCAATAATATAAATAACAATAATTACAAACAAAATATAAAATTTTATGATAACAAAATATAATAATACTACAAAATAATTTAAATTAAAGAACAATATAACCTGATATTAGAAAAATCCACTATAATGCTTCTTCAATTACTTTGTAGCTAGTAGAAAAATCATTGAAATCTTCCAATGATTTCATGGCTATGATGAGTGGAGAAGAAAAATATGTTGCAATGAGAGACTAAGAGAAGTGAAAGATGGAGATTGGAGAGTCCGTGAAAGAATAGAAAATATAAACGTTGCAGAGAAAGAAAAAGGTCAAAAACGTGTAAAGGGAAAAAAAAGTTAATAGGAGATGGAAAGTTTTTCAATTTCCTAAAATTCTTGGTTTGTGTATCGGTTAGTGTAAAAGTTAAGTGTTAATATATATTAAATATAATATTTCTGCTGGTGTAATGAGAGGAGAGAGAATTTTTTTTAGGAAATTGCCATATTAGTTGGGGTTTAATAATAAGAGAATTTATTTTAAAATAAGTCTAATAATAGTAGATTAAATTTTCTTTTAGAAAGTTTTATAATATAAGAATTTTTTTTTTTGGGGGCCTGCTATTGGCTGGGGCCTTAGGCGACCGCCTAAGTCGCCTAAGGCACCAGCCGGCCCTGCCAATAGCACTATGTCATATGCAAAAAACATTAACCATGGAAGGTCTCCTTGTAAGTCTTTTGTTATTTCATTCAAGATTATCGTAAATAAATATGGACTTAGCGCCAAACCTTGGTGTAATCCTACTCTTATAGGAACTCTAGTCTTAGTGTTCTTGTACATATCCTGAATAAGTTCTATAAATCTTACCGAAATATGTTTTCTTCTTAGAGCCCACCAAATCATATCTCTTGGAACTCTATCATATGTCTTCTCTAAGTCTATAAAAACCATGTGTAGATCTGTTTGCTTACTTCTACAATCCTCTACTAACTGCCTTAATAGGTAAATGGCCTCTGTAGTGGATCTCCTTGGCATAAATCCAAATTGATTTTCGGACACTGAACATTCTTCCCATAGTTTCACAGTATGGCTCATTAATTTAATTCCTCGATAATTGCTACAATTTTGTATATCTCCTTTATTCTTGTAAATTGGTATTATAGTACTTTTCCTCCATTCATTAGGCATTGTATCTTCCCCTAAAATTTTATTAAACAGATTTGTTAGCCATTTAACTCCTACCCTTCATAAGGTTCTTTACGCTTCTATAGGGATGTTGTCCAGTCCCACCGCTTTATATTTTTTCATTTTTCGCAATGTGCTCTCTACCTCATTCCTATTGATTTTATCTATCATACTAAGTTCAGGCTCATTATTCTCGATGTCCTCTCTAGGATATTCCTTATTGAGAAGTTGTTGAAAGTAATTTCTCCACCTATTCAATATATCATCTTCTTTAACTAATATTTTTCTATCATCGTCTTTAATAACTTGATCCATATCTCTAGTCTATTTATTCCTAATTTTTGCCAATTTGTAAATGTCTTTTTCACCCTCTTTTGTACCTAATTTTCCATACAACTCATCTAAGGAATTTTGCTTGGCTTTAGCTACCATCTTCCTAGCTTCGTTTTTTAGTTTCTTGTATTTCTCTAGATCCTCTTGATTCTTACTTTTTTGCCATTCCTTAAAACTTAATCTCTTATCTTGTATTACCTTTGTATTTCACTATTCCACCACCATGTTTCTTTTTTAATAAATTTCTTTCCATTCGTCTCCATTTAACAAAGATTATGAAACCTAGAAACAAGATCTGCAAACAGTCAAATGATAGTGAAACTTCTTGCATCTTCTTCCAACTGTATTTGAATTTGTCTTTCATTTAAGAACTCTGATCGTACTTTGCCCTCCACCCCACCCCCCAGGCGTTGCCACATACTCCTTAAAAAAAATTCCAAAGCTATTTTCACCTTTTTAAAATCATGGACTTTTTTCAATTCAATAATTTCCAAGACCTGTGTAACCAATCAAAAGATTTCCTTAGGATAAAGACCTGGTGTGGGGACATTGTGTTGGCTCATAGGTTCCCTTAACTCTTCAGGATTACTATGAATAGGCATGCCTTGGTTGCCGACTGTTATCGGCTTGATAGCGGTAGGATTACTTGGGATGTGCAGTTTCGGAGGGAGTTCCATGATTGGGAACTTGCAGAGGTAGTAGAATTTCATGCGTTGCTATACAGTCAGGTTGTGGAGGGGGTTGGGATGGATGAGATGGTTTGGTAGGGCTCCTCGAGAGGGGTTTTTGGCGTTCGCTATTTCTACCATAGCCTTTTGGGGATTGCAGGATCTACCTTTCCTTGGAAGGCCGTTTGGAGATCGAAAGCCCCATTGAAGGTGGCTTTCTTTACTTGGATAGCAACCCTTAATAGGATACTCACCATTGACAATCTTAAAAGGAGGAAGCATATTTTGGTGAATTGGTGCTGCATGTGTTAGAAGGCGAAGGAGTCAGTGAACCATCTCCTTCTTCATTGTATAGTGGCGAGGGATGTTTGGTCTATGTTTGGGATGTTTTGGGTGTCTCCGGGTTCCACGGTGGACACAATTGAGGCTTGGAGAGGGTGTACAGTGGTTGGCAGAGTCAGAGACGCTTGGAGGGCCACTCCCCTTTGTTTATAGTGGGGTTGTGGCGCGAGAGGAATAGGAGATCCTTTGAGGGAGAGGAGACTCCTATTTGGTCTCTCAAGTATAGTATTCTTGGTTCTTTATTCTTTTGGGTTAATGGGCGGAATTGTAAATCTATGGGGGATATGGTGGAATTTGTTGATAGTTTGAAATTATAGTTGGCCTTGAAGGCTTTTTGTGTATTCTCTTGGGAGCGCTCCCCTCTTGAGCGTTTTTTAATGAAATCTTACTTATCAAAAAAAAAAAAAAGTTTATACATCTATCCAAATTTGACATACAGCTTAAGGGTTCTCAAGAGTCAATGCGGAAACCATTCAAATACATTTTTAAACCAGTTTGTTCAACTTCAATCGGATGGACATGGATTCAATAGCTTATCTTGCATCAAATTGTCCACATCTAGTAACAAATTATACCTGAAAATGCGTGCATTTTTTTTTTTTTTATCATCCGTCACTAAATCTACGGATCAAATAATTAAAACTACTAGTCCAGCATTGCTTCCAATTCAAAAGGTTCTCACAACAATCTTTACCATATTTAATTGGTCATACTAACTTCTTATAGAATCCATAGCTCCCTAACACTAAATCGATGCACACAAAGTGACATTAGATTTTTCATTTTACCTCAATAAATCACACAATTAACCAAAGGTTTCCCTATAATACCAAACTAATTTAAAAATAGTACATACTATTTAGGCTGAAACATGTCACTGGTCGAATTGGATTAACTTAACAAGATTAATTAATTGGTTGAACAGGTTGAGCCCCAAATCTGAACACGACACAATTAATTCAATGGATTTGGCAGCTTGACAAGGATTAAGGTCAACTCAAATGTGTAATTGCGTGTTGGTTTCAAGTCGCATTGATGGGTTGTGTCAAATTTTGACACCCCTAATCATCAATAATGGAAGTATCATTCATCTCTTTGGACACTCATAAACATTCGTGGGGCTTCAGGTCAAATGACCAGAGTGCCCTTCTTATGAAGATTATACCCAAACACAACCCTAAGGACAAATTCCCCATCAGTGGTCTGTCTTTAAATAATCACAGTATACATACTCTTTCTATCTATATATACACACATGTATTATATGTACCTGTCATCTATGATTCCCAAAGTTTCTCGCGAGAAGCAAAATAGAATTGGATTCGTCGGCGTCTATATATTGGTTCTTTGCTTGATTGTTCGGTAATGGATCTGCAACTAGGGTTGTAACTTCGGCTAGACCCTAGTTGCAAATATATCAGATTTTGATTCGAAAAATGAAGCAAAGGGACCTTTTTCATTCTACTATGCTATTGAAGTATGTTTTGATCGGCATAATTGTAATACTCGGATGGATTGATTTGTCAGTACTATAGTTTGTCGTTCGCTCCTAGTCTGCCGAGAGCCGACGATGATTCCACCGTAGATGATGGCACTGATCTTGTCATTGGCAGCTTCATTCTGAAACAAGACTATTTCCATGAAATCCCAGAAGATCTCAAACACACATGAATTGAATTACCGAAACTCTTCTGGTATGGTCTTCTTCCTTTTGTCAAAAATTTTTGCCGAAGTTTTAAGACAGAAAAATTAGTCTTCTGCAACATTACCAATCTTTCACATCAACAATCCATTACTCCATCAACGCCGACAATTACAATCACAACATTCTAATCATATTGATAGCATCCAAATCAACATGGAAGAGGAACGATGACTTGTTGAGGTTAGTTAGGGTTTACAGAGAGCATGGGCTTTGTTTGGATTGTGGCATAGTAGTGGTTACAAAAAAGTCATCTTGTTAGAGATTGAGTACAAGTTTAAAAATCAAGTAGTGCATTCAGAGCATGGGGTTTGTCTGGTTGTGGCGCGAACGACAAGCCAGATGGAGTTCGTTTGGCTTAAAAAAATGATATAACTGTGTCAGATATTGTGATGAGGTTTTGGTGTATTGTCACATTGTGATTGGTCCTTTAGATAGCTGGTTGCCACATCATCCACTTAAGTGAATTTTTTTTAAATGAGGTTGTTTTGAAGATGGGTAAAAGTGTCTTTTAACATTTCCGTTAACGGCAGGCGACCAGCATGTCCTTAATTGCAACAAATCAATACTTCAGGGGGACAGTTTGTAGTTTAGAAAAGGGCAATAGTTCAGGAGGGTTTTTTGCATTTAACCCTATTTTGGATGTATTTGGATGGTTTATAGTTAATATAATCTGTTTTGGAAAAACTTATTGCAGAACAGTCCACTTTTGGGATTTATAATTCATTGATCCTTTTGAATTAAATTGTGAAATCGATATGGTTGGATAGACCTACGTCCTAGCTTTAATTTGGCATATCATGAGCTTTAATTTGATTTAAAGTGAATGAAATATGCCAGTTTTACCCAGGTGTGCAAGTTTTGACATTTTGGACATAACTTGAGATATGCTTTGAATTTTTGAGTGATTTCAGTGAGTTTTGGAACAGATTCATCATAGAACTGATATGGAAATTTTTATAGTAATTAGTTATGTGTTTTGAGAAAAATTTGATTTTGAACAGGACTGATCCGCTGAGTGAATCAGCAATACTGGATCAACTTTGAAAAACCACAACTTGTTTTAAATTCAAATTGGACAAGATTTGTGTCTAAATTGAAGATCTTTAAGTCTACTTTCAATTAAAATTAGTTTCATTTCAAAATTCTAACTATATTGAGAGATATTAATTTTGAAGTATGAAGTGGTCGAGAAGGGATTCTTGGAAAATCTCTAAGGCTTTGTTTGGTTAGATAGAAAATAATAGTGGAAAGTGAAAAGAAAAGAAATTGAAGTGAAAGAAAAGAAAATTGATAATATAGCTTGCATTTGGTTAGCATGAAATTTTTTCAAGAAAGTTGTAGGAAAATACCATCTTATAGTTTGGATAGCATGAAAGTTACTAGAAAATATTTGTACTTACCTAAATTGCCCTTAGTATATAAAATAGTAGAATAATAAAATAAATTTGTGTTTCACCAGTCATTGCTCTTAAATGCCATGAAAAATGCACCTCCTTCTTTAGAGTCTTCTCTCAGTTTCATAGACCTCCGCTTTACCGCAAGTTACAATGTACTATCAGCTGCTATAGGCAACAACAAAATCTAATCACTAATAAACACCAGAAGCAACATCTAGTTCAATAAAGAAACAGGTACTCAGATTATGTGAACGTGACAAGAGTGTGGAGTAGTCTAGAATATTAGAGAATCTTGTATTTGATTTAAATATAGGATATTTTGGTGGAAAATTACAGCGAGTCCATCCTAACATGCACCCTAAAGAAGGCCTATAAATAGGTGAGGGTCTCACTTGCTCCACCAAGCACCACGTTAATGGTGTAAGCACTATGTGAGCCTTTTCCTTTCTTTTCTACCACACAGAGCCTAAGGGGTGGTTGTGTGAAACATTTTCTAGTCTCCTAATGTCTTATTAACAAATCAATTCCCACCTAATGGTCAGGTTTTAATTCATTTCCTTCCTATTTTTCCCATTCGCACTCTGGGTTCGTAACCTGGGACGCGACACCATATACTTTAAAGGACTAGGTTCCTTGATAACTCCATCAATATTTAGTGCATAGTCCAAGTGACCCACCAGTCCACTTTCATCACTAATAGAATTTCATATAACATCACAGATAGGATTTTTCTTTTAACCTTCGAAATATTCTTCTTCAAACTACCTTCTGGTATGTCTAAGATCTAACGGTGTGTAACTGCACTCTAATATATTTATATAGGTATCTACTTGTGCTCTTATTCACACGGAACATATATGAAATTTTAAAGACAGTTGCTTGATGCAACAGTAGGGCAGTCAACTGGTAAACCTCGAGTTTGAGTATGAGGACAAACATTTCATGTGAAGGAAGCCAAAGGTTAGAACCTTACCTCATGCCCCCTTCAACACCCTGGATTAACAACGTTAATAACCAGAAATGGCCTTTTATGGAGTACTAGATAACATCAAACCTTCCTACTCACAAGAATAGTCCCCACTTTCATTAGCATTTCAAAAGGCTGTCAAATGTGCAACTTAAGCTAAGAATAATCTCTCTGGTTCAACCTCAAACATAAGAAGCTAATTATAATAACCACAAGAGATAAAGCACATTAGCAAGCTATTCATGAAAGTATTAGATAATATTATTGTGATATGGCATGCAGCAAGAAGTGTATAATTGGCAGATAGAAGCAGCTTTAAGGAAGATTGGAAATTGAAATACAACAGTCTAATTTTGTACCTCCATTTGTTTAGAGATCTTGAGGTGAGGAAAGCAACAAAAGCAACTTCCTAAGATGGTACTACATTTTAGGGAATAAAAAAATGGTTTGTTTAAATCATACCAAACTTTTATACATATTTATCTGAAGCATTATATTTCATCATAAGATCTTTTCCCCTTGCAAATTGAATAGACCCTACTAATTGACCATATGATTATTCCATGGGCCAATAAGCGCTATTCTTTCTTTAGTTGTTTCCAAGCACACCCATTGTAGCATGTTTAAAACCAAAAAAAAAACCATAATATTATTTGCAAAGAGAAAGAAAGATCAAATCACAATGAACAAACCAGACTCCCAAGTTTTGAATATTCTTCTTTTGAAACAAGTTCAATATGTGCTCCAACTAAACGCTCAACCAGGAGGTTGCCTGTCAATCCAGGTTCTTTGTCCACAAGAATCTACAAAAGATAAAGGGGGGAAAATAAATAAATAAATAACTGCTTCCAACAAGAAATGCACATCTACCAAAACGATGAAAGATGAAGAAACAACCTTCGAGGTGCGTAGTATAAGATAACAGTCAAGATTCAAATACTTGGCGGCTACAGCAGTTGCACGGCAGTGATTGCTTTGGATGCCTCCTATTGTTATAATACAGTCTGCCCCCTGTGCCACAGCATCTGCCAACAAGAATTCAAGCTTTCTGACCTTGTTACCACTCAACTGCATCCCCAAAAGGTCATCACGCTATATAATTTCAGACCTTATGTCAGTATCAACCAGGGAGGCAAAAAAAGAAATCTTCAGAAATTGCATAAGGGCAGATATCAAAAGCATATCACAACACATACAACACTGTATCACATGAAATCCACCATGGGATTGCCTCAACTAGCACACAGGCAAAATTGGATCACTGATTAGTGTCAAGTGTTTTCAACTGAAATTTTCAAAAAAATAAATAAAATTATATAGATTTTAATCATCCCGTACTTAAAGAAACTATATAGGTATTAATCATCCCGTACTTAAATTAGGAACTTTCAAGTGTCGAGCGTGACAGAATGCTTCAAATTGTACTGGAGGAAGTGATTCATCGTAGCAGTCCATAACTCACTGGAGAGAGTAGTATTTGTAGAAAAGCTTTGTTGTTCAGGTTCAAATTTGAAATTTAGTTATCTGTGCATCTAAAAGTCCTATACTGTCATGATTCAGACAAAAACAAACTCCTTTTTTCTATTCCAAACTAAGTAGCGCCAGTTTAAAATCCATTTTTTACAGATTCAAAAGTCACTGCCTAGAATTGTACAAATTTTTCACAACAGTTGTATTGATTCTTCTGTTACTAGAGTAACTACTATCGGTTCAATCACATCCATAATCTATTGTACTGGTGCAGCTCAACTGCACTTTTGAAAATCAATTCAAACACATGTTTTAGTGATTTTCAAAAATATATCTACTTCAAAATACTCTAGGCATGTTTCAAAAACAATTTTAAGTATGCCTAAGCCTTGCCCTAAGGTGAATTGGTAGTCCACAACCCACTTACATTACCAGAGCTTCATTATGTGGCTTGAACTTTTTGTCTTTGCAGCTCAACTCACTTTAACACTTGGACACAAAAACAAATGAAAATACAACACAAGACTTCTGTTAGGAAATTTGCCAATACACTAGACACCAAGTTCTAAGTTCTAGCTGGTGGGATTGTATGCCCTTCATAGCATTGAATGAGTTGTAATGGACATTCGTTATCAATGAAATCTGTGTTAATTAAAGGCTTTACATACATATATGGTGAATGCTTGTATTGTTCGGTTCATGAGATGAATCGAGGTTGTCCCTTTAACAATACAATGTGATTTATATGTGTATCATGGGTGTTTACGCACAGGTGATATAAATCACATATATTGCATTATCATAAAGTGGGGATGGACTCTCTGTCTAAGAAGAATTGAACTAGATCAAGATAAGTTGAGAAGATTGTGATAGTCGTCATAGCAATTACTCCTTATCAATGTTAAAGCGAATGATTCTCAAGTATGAGAGAGGAATGGACTCGTATTTATTTGGTGGTTTCAATTTATTTCGGTGGGCCCCAAGGCCTAAGATCCGGGTATTTTGGGTAACCATTAATTACGGCCATTGGAACATATACTCTCAAGATTGCATCTATGCCAGGATATTTTATTTTGACCCAATTCATTTGATCACTGAAATCCAGGGCCTCGATGTTTTTGATAAAATGGTTTTAAGATATATTTATAAAACACATGTGGTGACACTAGTGAGTTCTCCATAATCGTATATATGAATACTTTTAATATATATATATACTTTTTACAAATTATAAAAAGTATCCAAGATATATATATGAGTACAAAGTCTATACCACATGTGGTGACACTAGTGAGTTCTCTATAAATGTAGGATTTAACCAAGGATCGGTGCTAAGCCCATATCTTTTTGTAATAATCTTAGATGAGATAACAAAAGACTTCCAAAATGAGATTTCATAGTGTATGATGTTCGCCGATGATATCGTACTCTTGGATACCTCTAAAGAGAACTTAACAATAAAACTAAAAATATGGAGAAATGTCTTAGAATCGAAATGATTGAAAATTAGTCAAACTAAAACCGAGTATATAGAGTGTAAATTTAACAAAGATTCGGACATGAAAAATATAATGATAGCACTTCAAGATCAAAAGGCTACTTAAAACAACCAATTTCGGTCCCTAGGATCGATAATACAAAATGATGGAGAGATAGATAATGACATAACTAGTAGAATAGGTGCGGGTCGGACAAAATGGAGGCAAGCTAGTGGGATATTGTGTGATAAAAGGATAACACATAAGATAAAAGGAAAATTTTATAAGACCGTTATTAGACCAGCTATGTTGTATGGGGCGGAGTGTTGGGCCCTAAAAAAGGGACAAGAGCAACGCCTTCATGTAGTGGAACTAAAAATGCTAAGGTAGATGATTGGAGCGACTAGAAGAGATAAGGTTCCTAATGAGAGAGTGAGAGAAAAATTAGTTGTGGCATCCATTTGTGAAAAAAATAGAGAGAGTAGATTGAGATGATTTGGACACATATATCGGAGACCTAGAGACGCGTCGGTGAAGCGAGGAGGACTAATTGTAATAGAAGGTAAGAGACGGATAGAACGACCAAAAATAACATGGTGGGGGGAAATGGCATGTAATAGAAAATATTGGAGAGAGAGAATTCATGTGGCCAACCCCATTCATATGGGACTAAGGCAAGAATGATGATGATGATGATGGTTTTAATATATATTTATTTATTGAATATATTATTTTATAAGCAAAGAAAATTTTTAAGTGATCAAGCGAGATTAATCAAGAAGTCAAAATAAAAGGATCAATTAAGTAACTGGATTGATGGCATTTATTTATTTATCCAATGACGAATTGTGCATAGAGGGGTCATCTCGTAAATTAACTTCGTGGCTTTGCCATTCTCTAATTGAAGTACAACCCTTCTTATATAGTGGAGTTAAGTTTGGTTAATGGATTTATTTAATTGGGTCATGAGATTACTAGATTAATTAAATGGCACATTAGAGCCAAAAGGAGAATGGGCCCAACTAGATCCTCACACCTAGCCCAAGCTTGAACGTTAAGCAAGCGAGTGGAATAAGTTAGTAGATAGTAGGGAGTGATATGAGCACTCCTTGGGTTTTCTATATATATGCGCATATAAGGACTTATAACCCTAAGAATCTCATACTATGAGATAAGATAGTTTCTCTCTACATATATATAGCTCTCTCTAGGGTTCTTACTTTCTCTCTAAGGTACCACCAACCTAAGCTTAGAGAATTCAAGATGGGGTCATAGGAGTGATATTCTTAGGGCTTGAAGCTAAGAGGAAGGAAGAGCTTAAAGAGGTAGGAAGAGCTTAAAGATTTCAAGTAGAGAGTTCTCTTAGTTGGGATTCTACAAGATCCCCAAAGCTATAATCTCTACATTTAAGTCTCTAATTGATCTATAGAGAATTCAAATCTCATACTTGTTCTTGATTTTTTTGGTTTCCACATGAACACAAGGATGATTTGCTTCCACTAGAAACCCATTTTCCAACACTAACAATATCTAGTTTTTGAGGTCTACCTCTCTATCACTTTGTCTCTTACCTTCTATTTTAACTAGTGGTCTCTTTACGGATGAATTTTGTGGTTTACATTGTATATGACTATACCATCTAAGACTACTTATTCTTATTTTATCACCAATAGGTGTCACACATAATCTTTCTCTAATATGTAGATTACTTTTCTTATCTCTTCAAGTCACTCATATCATCCATCTTAGCATCCGCATTTCATTAAAGTGAATTCGTTGTTCTTGCTTCTTTTTCAATGCCCATTATTCTACACCATATAAGATAGCTAGTATAATAAGTAACCTATAGAATTTCCCTCTAATCACATAAGATATCGTAACCTATAGAATTTTACTATAATCACATAAGATATCACTAGCTTGTCTCCACTTTATCCAACCTATTCTATTCTTACTTACTGCAACTTCATCTATTTCCTAATCATTTTCTGTTATCGATCTTAAATACAGAAAATGGTTATTTTGAATAATCCTTTAATCTTGAATTGTTGTCATTACATTGTCATTAAATATATCAATGTCAAAATTAGATTCCATATATTCTATTTTTAGTTCTACTAATTTTCAAACCCTTTTACTATAATCATTTTCCCATGCTCCGAATTTTATTGCTAGAGTTTACTTTGTAGTGTCTAATTAAACTATGTCATCCACAAATAATATGCACCATGGAATATCTCTTTGTACATTTTTTGTTATTTCATCTATTGTATGTAGATATGCTTTGTGGTAATCCTTGGTGCAAACCTACTTTTATAGGAAAATCATCAATTTCTCCATATATATTTCAAACCCTAGTCCTCGTAAATAAATTTAATAAAATTACCAGCAGTTCCCTTCCTTTGTAGGGAAAATCGAATTAAATCTCTTGGTACCCTAGTGTATGCCTTAACTAATTCAATAATAATCATGTGTAATTTTTTCTTTTTTACTTTGACAATCTTTCATTGGTTGTCTTAATAAGGAAATAGCATCTATAGTGGATCTACCTAGTATAAATCCAAACTGATTATCAGACACAATTGATTCATTCCTTAATAAATGTTAACTTGATTCCCATAACTTCATAGTTTGACTCATTAACTTGATTCCTTTATGGTTGCTGCAATTTTTTACATCCCCTTTATTTTTATAAATTGGTACTATAGTGATGATCCTTCATTCATTTGGTATATTTTTGTCTTTCAGAATCTTGTTGAATAAATTTGTTAACTATTCAGTTCTTACAGTTCCAAAAGTTTTCCAAGCCTTTATCAGTATATTATCAGGTCCTACAGTTATATTCCTTCCCATCTTCACCAATTTGAGTTACCATTCCTATATTGAGTTCATTATTCTCAATTCTTTCCCTAGGACATTCTTCATTTAATAGCATTTGAAAATGATCTATCTAAAATTTCCTTGTCTTTAACTAATACTGTGACATTTCTAGTCAACTTATGTCTACTCTTTGCTAGCCTGTAAATAGTTTTCTCACCTTCTTTTGTGCCTAATTTTTCATATAAATCATCTAATGTATCTTATTAAACTTTATCTACAATTTTCTTAGATTTACTTTCTAATTTTTTTATCTCTCTCCAAGTCTTTGTGTTTTTTTTTTTAACTCTCTTACCATTTTTTGTACTCCATCACTCCACCAACATGTCCCTTTCTTTATCATTTTTTTCCTTTTGTTTCTCATAAGGTGTACTTAAGACACATTTCTTATGCAATTTGTATTGAATATAGATTGTTATGTTGTCATTCAAGTTCCATGTTTTTTTGTAATAGTTTCTCTTTAAATTTTATCTCGTTGTCACCTTCTATTTCTTTCCACTTTTACATTCTCATATTCTTGTCTTAGTCTTTGATATTTAACTCCTTTAATTGCTAAATCAAATAACCAAAGGTTCTATCCTAGTGGTATCTCCTCCCCTTTCAAAGTAAAAGGTTGAGGGTTCAATTCCCCTTGGAGGAGGACTGGGTGTGTGAGTAACATTTAATCTTCGTTTGCAAGATTTTACCTTGGGAACACCTTACAGTCATTACATGTGGTCCACTTTCATCTTTTATACAAACAATAATCAATTTGTGTCTTAATCCTAGCAAATTAAAAGCATTGATCAATCTCATCAAAATTTGTCAATGACGAAATTGAAGTCGGTTGCCATACTCCTTATCGGTTAT
This sequence comes from Cornus controversa, assembly GCA_026545225.1. Taxonomy (NCBI): domain Eukaryota; kingdom Viridiplantae; phylum Streptophyta; class Magnoliopsida; order Cornales; family Cornaceae; genus Cornus; species Cornus controversa. The sequence continues at coordinate 46,090,685 of CM048845.1, forward strand.
AAGAGACCAATTTTCTTGGAACTAACTGCATCGGATTAATTTAAGTCTCTTTGCAGACAGATTTAAGGTCTGACTGGGAAGGAATGATTTCTGCAGGCCTGACTGTAACAGACGGACTTTAGTTCTAAGTCTAATCAAATGTGACCAAATAGGCCTACTGCAAAAATCGGTCAACTACATTAAACCATCAACCTGTTGTTCACCTGGCCTATCTTATGCATTGTCTTCAATCCTTCATTTTACAACAAATTAGTCTGCCATGACCGTATTTAAACAACAACATAGCAAATGCTAGTTCATACCATTTTATTAGGACAGTATTCATTTTTCTGCCAATTATACCCTTAAACAGTAATTCTAAGTAATTATATATTCTTCTAGCACAAATAGCAGGGGTCAGTAATTATATCAATAAGCACGAAGAGTGAGAAACAGATAATCCGAATCATGGGTTTGATTCATCACAGTTCTTCGAAGTTTGTTGCTATAACGATTACAAAATATACATATACATCTATATATACAAACAAACAAAAAATCAATCAAAACATGTACCAAAGTTAGTTACCTTCAACCAAACTTCGGTGTTCGTGGGCAAATTGGGAAGATTCCATTTGTGAATCGGAGTAGGAAACTGATAGCAATCAAAGAAAAACTAAAGCAGATCAGGAAGTTCCCACTTGCTAATCGGAGCACGAAACCGACAGCAATCAAATAAAACACCTACACTATCTATACTTGAACAGAATCAACACACACGCAGAGTTAGAGAGAGAGAGGTTTATTACGTGTCCAAGCGAGAAGGAGTGAGAGGGAATGGGGTTGAGACCAGAGGCCCAGGAAGGAGGGTGGTATGGTTTGTTTGATAAAAAACCAAATTCGCTCGGTTGTGGTTGTGGTTGTGATGGTGATTTGGGTGTGTCCATTGTTGCTTTGTGAGAGAAATTGCTTCGAGAAGAGCAGTGGATGCTTTCTGGTTGTCGAGTGAACCCTATTCTTGTTAACTTCTTGTTGATCGTAGGTATTGTCAAATGCCGTATTGACATTGGATTTGACTACAGCGCCAATTGCAGCTTAACGTTTCCTTTATCTTGGACATTTTGGTTCTGTTTTTTAATAGAGTTTTCTGTACTACTATCACTGAAAATGGAAACAGATTTTACTAACAGTTTTCAAATAATTGGACCGGGTTGCGCTTTAAAAGTTTAAAATGCCCCCTCTGTCTTATTTTTGTTACCAAATAACCCCTTCAATCTATCAAATGTTGCAAAAATACCCCTCTATGGGCGACTAACTGCCATGAAAGAATATGTAAAATTACATAAATACCAATAATTTTGTTGAGAAAAAAAAGGGATAATAGATTTTTCAAATACCAAAAATAACCCTCCTTTTGTTGGACGACATTGTGCATGAAATATAGTTATCCATTATGTTACTCAGGAATTGACTCTAGAGGGGGGGGGTGAATAGAGTCTATAGTAATAATAGATAATTTTTATTTATCAAACTCCAAGATGACAGAATCAATTTCTCTTCTACTTAAGCAATGAATGTTTGATGAATAATTTAGCAATATAAAGCACAATATAGTAAGATAGAGATAGAGAGATCAAACACAATTGACACGATGATTTTTGCGAGGTTCGGAATTCCTACTCCTCGGCTCAAGACCCCTCTTGAGACTTCCCGTGTCCAATATAGCTACTCCTTGCAGGTGGAGTGCAAAACCTTCTTATACAAGAGAAGCTCCTTCTCTTAATCTTCCTTGGGTCACACTAACCCTTTGCTAAAGGAACAACCTCCTTTAGGCTTTCTTTGGATCAAACTGATCCTTTTGAATGTAGAAGTTTTACACAGGAATCTCTAAAAGATTGATTTACAATTTGAAGCTCTCAATATGGTTTTCTCTTCCAATAGATAGATACACAAGTGTAAGCTCACAGCCTAAATGAATCACAAGTGTTTAAAGCTCAAGTCTTTGAAAAACAGAGTATTTGAAACGAATGCTCGATTGATTTTATCAGAATTGATTTTCTCAAGTTCAGTGACCAAAAAGATTCATAGAGTCATTCCTATTTATAAAGAGGAGATCAGACAAGCCCGTTTTAAAATAGTTGCACAAGTGGTTTGAGGCATTAAATGCAGAAACTAGCCGTTAATTTTCTGAACCACCAGGTTTCGGTCGACTGATTATTTCATCGGTCGACTGAACCAAGTGTTTCGGTCGACTGAAGCTTAGATTCGGTCGACTGAAACTCCTCTGTTTTGAAAACCCTACTGGAATTTTTTTCAGTATTTTTCAGTATTCATCAGTCGACTGAATAGATGATTCGGACGACTGATACGCTAGTTTCGGTCGACTGAAGCTGATCTTCGGTCGACTGAAACTCCCCTGTTTTGTAAAGCCTACTGGAATTTAATTCCAGACTTGTTCAGTCGGCTGAAGGACTTCATCGGTCGACTGACACTGTATGTATGTGCGAGGGAACTGATTTTTGAATGGTCATTTAGATGAGATCATGAAAGACTTGAGCTTTACTTGAATTCAAATAGACTTTAACATTATTTCCTAAGTACTCACCATCCTATCTACCCCTTCATCAAAGTGGACACTTGTTTGAGATGTTTGATCCTGGAAGACTTTGACACTTTGAATGCTTCATTTTTGATGCTTCTTCACGATCCTTTCTTGATTTCATATGGCACTTCTTTGAACTTGAAGGCGATGGTATTTCTTGAAATATGTCTTTATATATATATGATCACTGGCATAATTACTTAAATGAAGATATTAGAAATAAAAACATCATAAATGATTTGTAATCATCAAAATTACAAGATTGCCCTTAGGTTAAAAAACCTTCGGGTCAACAATCTCCCCCTTTTTGATGAAGACAAATCATTTATGTTATGTGATTTTTGGAATGCTCTTGACAATGCTCCCCCTGTTAACATGCATATTAATTGAACAAAAATGAAAGAATTTGTTTTTCAATTATTTTGTGATCATGTATCCTATAAGCACAATTTGACATTAATTTAGCAAAATGATAGTTTCATTTATATTCAGGCTAGCACATATGAATTCAAAAAGCATGATCATAACACAAAATACCCAAAAATATCCATAACACAAGCTAAAGTCACAAAAGGGCCAAATACATTAGATAAACTAGATGTTCTTACTTCTCCCCCTTTGTCAAATCAAAAAGGGGGAAGGTCTAAGCCAAGACGAAGCTCGGATAAATTCTCATCATGTGAGCCAACTTGTCCAGCAATCTCTTCAATACGATCACTAAGATCTTCCAATTCAGATTGCTTGATACTTGAAATTGCAAGTGCATCAATTTTCTTGGTTAAGGCATCCAATTTCTTCTGATTGGCCTTGGTAATGGCCAAGTTTTCAGCTATCATGTTTCGAATATCTTGAGGGAACTGGAATGTAGTATCACGAGTGGATGGTGTACCCATTTGGTGGGATGAAGGAATGTCAGCCTCTGTAGGCTTGTTTTGGCCTAACTCCTCTTCTTCTTCTTCCTCACTTTCTTCATCACTAGTTTCATGGCCACCAGCAAGCTTTGGATCATACCAATGCCTATGCTCATCTTGCCTTAGTTTCATCATTTTTAGCATTGTGGAGTTGAGTCTGTCTCGCAGGCCATGAGTGACCGAATTACAGGAGTTCATGTTTACGCCTTTGGTTGTAAAGATTCGAGTGAGAGGCATGGCATAATAAAGATGAACACCGTTTTTCTTACAATCAAGTAGGTGGTGAAAAATGAGGTACGAGAGATCAAATCTCTTACCGTTTAGTACACACCATACTAAGAATGCTTCCATGAACGAGACATCAGAACGTCCACCGGATTTGGGAAAGATGGTATACATGATTATGTTGTAGACGAGGCGAGCTTCCACTGTCAATTGGCTCGATTTCACTTTCATGATGTTTGTGGTGGTTTTATCTTGACTCATTTGACGAACAGCTTCTAAGGGATTGAAATCTGCACCTTCATACCAAATGTGGGAGGTATAGTATTGGATACCTCCTTGGGGAAGATTGAGAATCCGTCCAATGGATGCTATATCAAGCATGATGTCGATCCCGGCAACATATGAGTAGACAGTGGATACGGGGGTATCGGTAAGAGGAATCAAATGAGCAAAGAAAAGTCGCACAAGTTTTGGATAATAAGGGATGTCCATGGATACAAAATCCCCGAGACCTATGGCATCAAATAGTGCATATGTGTTGAGATTTAGAGACTCACATTCGGTTCTTGTCAAGATTTTCCCTTTTGCAACGACGCGATTTAGAAACTTTGTTTCATATTTGAGGCGATGATGCTCGGATTTGAACCATCGAATAGAGGTGATCGATGATGATGGAGGAATCCCCGAAGCAGTGAGAGGAGAGGGTTCCGACTGTGAGGCCTCACCATCGTGCGAAAATTTGGTCTTCTTTTTCGATTGAGAACTCCTCTCTGGATTTCTGCGAGGGGGCATGTTTGAGAGTGGTGAATTGGAAGAGGAGAAATTTGCTCGTCGGTCGCCTGAAGCAAGGAGGGAAAAGATAGAAATGTTTAAAACCTAGGGTTTGCGACTTAAATTTGGGCACAAAGTAGTTTCGGTCGACTGATTACCCGTTTCGGTCGACTGATTGATGTATCAGTCGCCTGAAGGTGTTTATCAGTCGGCTGAAAACTGCATTTTGTTCAGTCGACTGAAAGTGAGGTTTCGGTCGACCGAAACATCTCTTCAGTCGACTGATGGTTCTATCAGTCGGCTGATAAATGCAGAGTCTCAGAATCAGCAATATGTGACAACTTCATGTTCCAAAGCCATTCCTATTTCTCTTCTTAAGATATTAAACCTATCTTCTTGAAGAGGTTTAGTGAAAATATCGGCAAGTTGCTTATCGGTTGAAATAAAGATGAGTTCAATATCTCCTTTTGTAACATGATCTCTAAGGAAGTGATATCGTATTTCAATGTGCTTTGTTCGGGAGTGTTGGATAGGATTCTTAGAAATGCATATTGCGCTTGTGTTGTCACAATAAATTGGAATGTGGTCAAATGAGAGACAAAAATCTTGTAGTTGTTGTTTGATATATAGTGTTTGGGCACAACTACTTCCGGCGGCAACATATTCGGCTTCCGCCGTAGATAGGGCCACGGAGTTTTGTTTCTTACATGACCATGATATAAGTGATTGTCCCAAGAAATGACAAGTCCCACTAGTGCTTTTCCTATCAATTTTGCATCCGGCAAAGTCGGCATCCGAGTAGCTAAAGAGATCAAAAGAAGTGTTTCTTGGATACCAAAGTCCCAAGTTGGGAGTTCCGCTTAAATATTTGAAGATACGTTTAACGGCACTCAAATGTGATTCTTTAGGACAAGATTGAAATCTAGCACATAAGCATACGCTAAACATAATGTCAGGTCTACTAGCCGTTAGATATAGTAGACTTCCGATCATACCTCTATAATTTTTGATGTCAACATCTTTCCCTTTTTCATCTTTATCCAAGTTGGATGAAGGACTCATAGGAGTTTTAGCATGTTTGGCTTCCTCCAAGCCAAATTTCTTTAGCAAATCTTTAACATACTTAGATTGACAAATGAAAATGCCATCAAGTGTTTGTTTAATTTGCAAACCTAAGAAGAAATTGAGTTCACCCATCATGCTCATTTCAAACTCCTTTTGCATGTTAGATGAGAATTCTCTACATAAGATTTCATTTGTTGAACCAAAAATTATATCATCAACATATACTTGTATGATTAACAAATTTCCATTTACAATCTTGGTGAAGAGAGTGTTGTCAATTTTTCCTCTAACAAAGTTATTCTCAAGTAAGAACCCACTTAGTCTCTCATACCAAGCTCTTGGGGCTTGTTTTAATCCATACAAAGCTTTTGACAATTTATAAACATGATTCGGAAGATTGTGATCCTCAAAGCCCGGTGGTTGTTCAACGAACACCTCTTCTTCTATTAGACCATTTAGGAAGGCGCTTTTTACATCCATTTGATATAACTTGAAGTTTTTGTAGGAAGCAAAAGCAAGTAGCATTCGAATGGCCTCTAGTCTAGCTACGGGTGCAAAGGTTTCTTCATAATCAATTCCCTCTTCTTGATTATATCCTTGAGCTACAAGTCTAGCTTTGTTTCTAGTAATGACCCCTGATTCATCCTTTTTGTTTCTAAAAACCCACTTAGTCCCGATAATTGTCTTATCTTTAGGTCTTGGAACCAATTTCCACACTTGATTTCTTTCAAATTGATTTAGTTCCTCTTGCATTGCAAGAATCCATGACTCATCATTTTCGGCTTCACAAAAATTTTTAGGCTCAATTTGAGATACAAAAGCCAAGTGATTGCACATATTGTTAACTTTGGATCTAGTACTAACTCCTTCGGATGGACTACCAATGATTTGATCAATTGGGTGATTTTGTACAAATTTCCAACTTTTAGGAGGACAATCATCTTCTTTTTCGTTAGAAAGATCTTTGTCAAGGATTTCTTTTGGGGAATCATCAACCATAGGCTCATTATTTTTTGATTCAATGCTAGCGATTTCATGAGATGTTTCTATTTCTCCCCTTTCATCATCATCATCATCTAAAATTCTTTTGGGAGGAGGGGGGAGTGATTCATCAAAAACAACGTGTATAGATTCAACAACCGTTAGAGTTCTTTTGTTGAACACTCTATAGGCTTTGCTTCTAGATGAATATCCTAGAAAAACACCTTCATCGGATTTAGCATCAAATTTTCCTAAATTATCCTTATCATTAAGGACAAAACATTTGCATCCGAAAACTTTGAAATAACTAATGATAGGCTTCTTCTCATTCCAAATTTCATATGGTGTTTTGTCAATGGTTTTTCTAATGATCACTCTATTTATCACATAGCAAGAAGTACTTACGGCTTCGGCCCATAGGTATCTAGGAAGATTATGCTCATTTAACATTGTTCTAGCCATTTCTTGGAGAGACCTATTTTTCCTCTCAACAACTCCATTTTGTTGAGGAGTTCTAGGAGCGGAGAGGTTGTGATTGTATCCATTTTCATCACAAATCCTTTTAATGTCTTGATTCTCGAATTCTCTACCCCTATCACTTCGAATGGTTTTAATCTTAAACTCTTTTTCATTTTGAACTTTTCTACAAAAATTTGCAAAGATAGAAGAAGTCTCATTTTTGTGAGAAATGAAGAAAACCCAAGTGTATCTAGAGAAATCATCTACAATTACAAATGCATAGAGTTTTCCACCAAGACTAGCAATTCTTTCCGGTCCAAACAAATCCATGTGAATTAAGTCGAGTGGCCTAGTAGATGTGATATCCTTCTTTCTTTTAAAAGAAGATTTAACTTGCTTTCCTAGTTGGCAAGCACTACATGTCATGTCTTTCACATATTTAGTCTTTGGGAGGCCTTTGACCAAGTCTTTTGAAGACAATTTTGAGATTAAGTCCATACTAGCATGTCCTAGTCTTCTATGCCACAACCAACTACTATCACTAGATGACACAAAGCATTTAACATCTTGATCATGTAATTCACATAAAAGCAAGGAATATAAATTTCCATTTCTATTAGCCGAGAAGATTTGTTTACCATCTTTTTCAACAATGCATTTATTTGATTTAAATGTAACACTAAGTCCAATATCACATAGTTGACTAATGCTAAACAAGTTATGCTTTAATCCTTTAACTAATAAAACATTATCAATAGATAGGAAGGATGAAATACCAATAGTTCCTATGCCGACAACTCTTCCTTTGGAATTGTCCCCAAATGTTACGCTTCCACCATCATAATGTTTAATGGAGGTGAAGATTGAACGATCTCCCGTCATGTGCCTTGAGCATCCGCTATCAAGAAACCATTTATCTTTGGTTGTAGATTTCAAGCATACCTACAAAAAGACATTATGTAACTTCTTTTGGTACCCATGGATCTTTGGGTCCATATTGGTTAGTTTTTTTGAAAGGTTCCTTTTACAACCCATACCATTTTTCCATGTCTCTTTCTCTTGAAAGGACAATCAAAAATTTTGTGTCCCTTTCTTAAGCAAATATTGCATAGATAATTGGAGAAAGGTGATTTATGTTTCTTAACAAAGGTCTCCCTAAGAGATTTTCTTTTCTTGATTAAACATAAATCTTTGTTGTAAGGAATATATCCAAGACCTTCTTTGAGAGAGGAACATTTTTGCATTCCTAACATGAGACTTAAGTTCTCTTTACCTTTGGTGAATTTTGCAAGAGTTTCTATTTGATCCTCAATGATCTTTCTCAATTTTTCGTTCTCTATTTTAAGAGCGATTGAGAAGGAGTTGTTTGAGGATAAATTTTCTTGCTCCTTTTTCAAAGAATTATTTTCATTTTGAATTTTTGCAAGACTTTGAGAGAGGTTATGATTTTTTCCTTTAAGAGAAGCACATTTTAAGACCATTTTTCTAAGTTCATCATGCAATTCTCTAAAGGCATCTTGCAATTCATTGTGAGAATCAATTAATTCATCATAAAGATCATCTTGAGATTCAAGGTTAGAGGTTACCTCTTCTCCGAAAGCCATGAGGCAAAGGTTTGCCATTTCCTCATCATTATTATCATTGAATGGTGATTCATCATCATCACTCCATGTAGCATTCATGGCTGCTTTCTTCTTTTCCTTATCTCTCTTGTATTTGAGGCAATCGGATTTGAAGTGCCCGGGTTTCCCACAATGAAAGCAAGTTGGAGTATCCTTAGGTTGGTTATTCTTTGAATGATGTCCCCGATTGGCCTTTTTCAATTGGAGCATCTTCCGAAATCGATTGGTAATGAGGGCAAGTTCTTCTTCCACATCACTTGACTCATTTTCATCTTCCTTGCATGTGGCTTGGAGAGCTAAACTCTTCTTTAGTTTAGAGTCTTCTTGAATCTTTTCTTCACGGCTATTCAAGGTAATCTCCCAAGTTAGAAGAGATCCAAGGAGTTCATCAAGAGCGAGTATGTTGAGGTCATTTGATTGTGTGATAGCCGCCGCTTGTGCATCCCATTTTGGAGGCAGACTTCTAAGAACTTTTCGATTCATATCACAATTTGAATATTTCCTACCAAGATGCAATAAACCATTAATAATAGTAGTGAATCTAGTAAACATATCGCTAATTGATTCATTTTCTTTCATAGAGAATAACTCATATTGGTGAATGAGAAGATCAATTTTAGATTCTCTAACTTGCTTAGTTCCTTCATAGGTTACAACCAACTTGTCCCAAATTTCCTTAGCCGTTACACATGTGGAGATTCTATTATACTCGTTTGCACTTAAGGCACAGTTGAGGTTGACTTTGGCCTTTGCATTTATTGAGATGAGTTTGAGATCATCTGAGTTCCATTCACTCTCAAGTTTTTCAACTTTTTCTTCTCCTACATTTTTCATTGGAACAAAAGGTCCATTGACAATAACTTGCCAAATTTGATAGTCTTGGGCTTGTAGAAAGTCTATCATCCTATTTTTCCAATAATTGTAGTTTGTTCCATCAAACCAAGGAGGTCGATTATTTGAATGACCTTCTTCATGTTGACGATTTCCTATGTTAGCCATGGATCAACTCTAAGTCGGTAAAGACAATGTTAGAGCCGAGGCTCTGATACCAATTGTTACTCAGGAATTGACTCTAGAGGGGGGGGGTGAATAGAGTCTATAGTAATAATAGATAATTTTTATTTATCAAACTCCAAGATGACAGAATCAATTTCTCTTCTACTTAAGCAATGAATGTTTGATGAATAATTTAGCAATATAAAGCACAATATAGTAAGATAGAGATAGAGAGATCAAACACAATTGACACGATGATTTTTGCGAGGTTCGGAATTCCTACTCCTCGGCTCAAGACCCCTCTTGAGACTTCCCGTGTCCAATATAGCTACTCCTTGCAGGTGGAGTGCAAAACCTTCTTATACAAGAGAAGCTCCTTCTCTTAATCTTCCTTGGGTCACACCAACCCTTTGCTAAAGGAACAACCTCCTTTAGGCTTTCTTTGGATCAAACTGATCCTTTTGAATGTAGAAGTTTTACACAGGAATCTCTAAAAGATTGATTTACAATTTGAAGCTCTCAATATGGTTTTCTCTTCCAATAGATAGATACACAAGTGTAAGCTCACAGCCTAAATGAATCACAAGTGTTTAAAGCTCAAGTCTTTGAAAAACAGAGTATTTGAAACGAATGCTCGATTGATTTTATCAGAATTGATTTTCTCAAGTTCAGTGACCAAAAAGATTCATAGAGTCATTCCTATTTATAAAGAGGAGATCAGACAAGCCCGTTTTAAAATAGTTGCACAAGTGGTTTGAGGCATTAAATGCAGAAACTAGCCGTTAATTTTCTGAACCACCAGGTTTCGGTCGACTGATTATTTCATCGGTCGACTGAACCAAGTGTTTCGGTCGACTGAAGCTTAGATTCGGTCGACTGAAACTCCTCTGTTTTGAAAACCCTACTGGAATTTTTTTCAGTATTTTTCAGTATTCATCAGTCGACTGAATAGATGATTCGGACGACTGATACGCTAGTTTCGGTCGACTGAAGCTGATCTTCGGTCGACTGAAACTCCCCTGTTTTGTAAAGCCTACTGGAATTTAATTCCAGACTTGTTCAGTCGGCTGAAGGACTTCATCGGTCGACTGACACTGTATGTATGTGCGAGGGAACTGATTTTTGAATGGTCATTTAGATGAGATCATGAAAGACTTGAGCTTTACTTGAATTCAAATAGACTTTAACATTATTTCCTAAGTACTCACCATCCTATCTACCCCTTCATCAAAGTGGACACTTGTTTGAGATGTTTGATCCTGGAAGACTTTGACACTTTGAATGCTTCATTTTTGATGCTTCTTCACGATCCTTTCTTGATTTCATATGGCACTTCTTTGAACTTGAAGGCGATGGTATTTCTTGAAATATGTCTTTATATATATATGATCACTGGCATAATTACTTAAATGAAGATATTAGAAATAAAAACATCATAAATGATTTGTAATCATCAAAATTACAAGATTGCCCTTAGGTTAAAAAACCTTCGGGTCAACACATTATGTTAATTGACACACACTTCAGAAAAAACTGAGCTTGTCTTCTAGGGTTCATAGCGATTGATGACAGTTGTATTTCCAAACCATTCAGATCATTCAATTTGAGAGAAATAAAGTTGAAATTTGGTGTAGTTGAGTTGCATTAAGTTGAAATTGAAGTGGAATCGTGTATGTTAAGGGAGTTAAGGTGTAGAGGCACGGGTATTTATTTTAATTTAATTACGTGTTAATTGTGATTAGGCATGAGAAATTTTTCTTAAGTGTGTGTTTTGTTGGTTATAAATTTTTTTTTTCAAGTTTTGGGTAGGGGTGTGGGACCCGGAGTGCACCTATGCTATGTATTGATACATTGGTTGGTGGTAGAGTGACCCTGGATAGTGTTTGTCGGTCTTATGAGATCGAGATTTCGGATCGTCAGCTAGTGTTTAACTTTGTCTTACTTGACATGACGAGATTTGATGTTATATTGGGGATAGATTGTTTATTCGCCTTCCGAGCTACCATTAATTGCTATCATAGGAGGGTGACGGTGTGCACTCTAGAGGGAGATTGTTTTTATTTCGTGAAAGAACGAGATGACTTCCACATGTCGTCATTGCATAGTTTCGGTGATTGGAAGGGTCTTAGTTTCTTATTGGCTAGCTTTTTAGCAAATGAGGGAGAAATGACACGTGGAGAATTTCCAACTGTGGTTTGTAAATTCTTGGATGTGTTTCTAAAGGACTTGACTGATCATGAAGTGGAATTTGTCATCAATCTTATTCTTTGTACCGTGCCAATCTCTATAGCACCGTACCACATGGCACCGAAGAATTGAAAGAATTGAATGATCAATTGCAAGATTTGTTGGATAAAGGTTTTGTACACCTTAGTACATCACCTTGGGGAGCTCCAATACTCTTCACTAAGAAGAAGGACGGATCCTTACGACTTTGCATTGATTATCGGAAGTTGAATCAAGTTATGATCAAAAACAAATATTCATTGTCAAGGAATGATGACTTGTTTGATCAACTTAAAGGATCAAGATGCTTCTCAAAGATTGATTTGAGATTGGGATATTATCAATTAAGGGTTAAAGATAAGGATATTTCAAAGACCGCTTTTCATACTCGATATGGGCATTATGAGTTCTTAGTGACGCCATTTGACTTGAAAAATACACCAGCACACTAGCAGCTTTCACAGATTCGATGAATTGTGTCTTTAGTGCTTACTTAGATAAATTTGTGGTGGTGTTTGATGTGGCTAAACTCGAATTATATTGTAAGCTTAATTTTGCCCTTTTTATCAAAATATAATTTAACCACTCGCAAGAGCACGAATCTTTGTAGATACGGTTCTATATAGAGGGTATCGATCCCACGAGTACTAGTCGCAATTGTCTTAAAGAAAGATTAATTCTACTTTAATCCTAAAAACAGGTTTTTGGATTTTTGTTTATAAACTATTGCATGAATGTAATGACAATAAATTTAAAGGGTAAAGGATGGGAGAGAGAATTAGGGTTGGTTTCCACCACTAGCCATTCACATGTTCATAAGTGTAGCAAGTATGGGATTCATTAATTAAATGCCTAACAATGTCATTAGGCTTGTTTTAAAATCAAAAACGGAGGTCGGAAGGGTACATTAAGTGGCTCGGGGATAAAATGGTCTTTTCGCATCCCAAGGAGTGAGATAAACATCAAAGGGGTCTGAGATATTTCATTTTAGAGATCCCCTTTTTTCTCTAAACTCCCCCACTTTATATCTCTCTCTTCTCTCTAGATTTCAGACTAGTTAAGGTGTGATTTGGAAGTTCTCGAAGAAAGGAAGTGAATAGGTGACACCAAAGGCATCGGTTTGAATCGAACAAAGTCTCTGATTTATGAAGTTGAAAGGGCTGGAATTTTTAAAAGTTGGATTCCAAGCTTGATATTCGAGGTAGGGGTGTGAAGTCTTTCTTTACTTTGATTCTATAGGTCTTTTAAATTGTGACATGAAAGATAGTTTGTGATAGGCATTGAATGTTACGCATTCTAGCCTCTTAACTTATGTATTTTATTCTCTTAGTGATAGATTATTCTGTGATTTTACTTTGTTTTAGTGTTTTCTGTATTTTCAGGGCCTTAATGATTATTTCAGTTAAAACCGTGCTTTTGGGTTTTTAAAGAAGACATCCAAGATGGTGAGATGAAGCCTACATCAAGGAGATTCACTCAACCATTTATTTCAACTCAAATCAGCCCAAGAAAGAGGTCCAAGAGAATTATAGCTGCTTAAGAAGGTTTCGGGCCTGAAGCCCAAATCTGCGCATAATGCAGTCTTAATCCCGTTTTGGAAAACGGATCAGAAGTCTTATTTCCGAGCCTCAAATTGACATTATTTTCGCGTGGGGTTCAACGAAATTTGATTCTGCACACTTTTGTATTTCACGAAAATTCCGTAAAACGATCTTCTAGTGGGTCAAAAGTCGGGCCGAAGTCAGCAAGAAAAACCCACCTGATTAGTGCTGCGGGAAACCCTAATTTATTCCTAATTGGATTAGGACTTTGGTGTATTCTCTTGGGGAATAAAGTGAAGACTTGGAGGCTGAGTTGAGGGGGATTGGAGAGAACACAGAGAAAGTCTGAGAGGGCTGAAGAGAACAGAAACATATTGCAGAGCCATTGGAGAACGAAGTCATACGCGTAATTCAGAAAGATGATGTCTTCTTCCTCAACAGTTGAAGCTTCTTCTTCTACCATGAGCGGCTAGTTCATCCACTAGGGTTTTGATGTAGCCCTAACAAAGCATCAATGGTTTGATTGTTTTAATTATTGGGGACCTTTATATACATGCATAGATTGTGTAATTGTGAGGATTCTTATTAAGGAATTGAGCAATAAAAGTCTTGTAAATTCAATCTCAATGATTTCTTATCTTGTCTTAGATATTTAGTTGTTGTTATTGAACTCAATCACTTTTGTTTTCTGTGATCATGAGAGAGATTATTACACAATGGTAATCACTGAATACATTGTTATGAGCTTTGATGGATTATGCCTAGAGAAGATGAACCATGCTGCACCCTAGATTAGAGTAGTTAGGCAGATGGCCCATGCCAATCGAAGATAGTCCATGGCTTAGCCTTAATCATATGTTATCTTCTTGACGGATGAAGGTGAGCTTGTAGCCACCGACACCACTTATGCATGATGTACTTTCCCCTATAGTTGATTCAATTGACCATTGATTGTGGAGTTAGTGGTGAAGTCAAACACCCTAGATTTCTCTCCTATTATCTTCACTATCTTGTTTACTTTGATTTATTTTATTTTATCTTTTTAATTAGTTTAAAAATCAGAATTCTTTTCTTATAAATTTAATTAGAATTAGTTCCGTATTCCAACTCGTCAGACCATAATCCCTGAGGTACGATACCCATTCCTTTCGATAGCCCTATTCTGCAAGGAATTCGTTCTATTGCGAAGTGTGGAAATTTTAATTGGTATACTTTTTGAGTCACACTCACACACGAATCAATTTTTGGCGCCGTTGCCGGGGATTATCTATTTGATTGATTGGATTTTACAGAATTAGTTTTAATTGGATTTTTAGTTTAGGAAATTTTTATATTTTATTTTTAATTTTGTTTTTGTTTTCTTTTCAGGTGCTTTTGGCAAATATATGCAAGGTCGTCGTTCTGTGGCTGATCCTTTGATACCTCTTGATCCTGAGCCTGAACGTACTCTTAGACAACAGAGGAACAACCCTGTTGATACAATTGTGCAAGAGGAAGAATTAATTGAAGACATGGCGGAAGAAAGGAATAACAACCTTGTTCCTAATGCTGATGGAGAAAGAGCTAGATTGCTGAGGGACTACTATGTTCCTGAGACATATACCTCGCCAGCAGGTTTTCAACTGCCCAATGTCACAGCACAGAATTATGAGATCAAGTCCAGCATTATTCAGATGCTACCATCTTATTTTGGGCTGACTCAAGAAGACCCTTACAAGCATCTGGATGACTTCATTGAAGTGTGCTCAACTACAAAAATTCACAACTTCTCTGAAGATGCTTTCAGAATGAGACTTTTTCCATTCTCTCTGAAAGACAAAGCAAAGTATTGGTTCAACTCCCTACCGGCTGGTTCTATCACGACTTGGACTCAGATGCAACATGAGTTTCTCAAGAAGTATTTTCCGATAGGGAAGACCAATCAGTTCAGACGTGCTATCACTGGTTTCTCCCAACATGAGGGGGAACAATTTTATGAGACATGGGAAAGATTCAAGGACCTTCTTAGGAAGTGTTCCCATCATCAAGTTCCTAAGTGGCAACTAGTGCAGAGTTTTCATGAAGGCTCACAGAAGCCAACAGACAGATGGTTGATGCGTCATGTGGAGGTACTTTCATGTTGAAGAGTGAAGAAGAGGCATGGACCTTATTTGAAAATCTTAGTGACAACTCTCTGCAACATGTGTCCTCTACTCGTTCTAGCAGACCTGCCACTACCAGGAAGACTGATGGGATTTATGAGGTTGGTGCTTCAGAAGTTATGCCAACTGATATTGATTTAATTGCACAGAGGGTAGCAGCAATTATGGCTGCCAATCAAACTCCTTCTGCTTCAAATTCTACATTGCTAGGCCCTTGTGAATTTTGCTCTAGTCCTATGCATAACGTGAGCAATTTTCCTTCAATAGGGCAATTTTCTGATATTCAACATGAGCAAGTTCAAGCTGCTTTCACTGGACCAATGAACCCTCCACGAGGTAATACTTACAATCCCACATGGAGAAATCATCCTGGTTTTTCTTACAGTAACCAAGGGGCAGCAATACAACCATCATATCAACCTAGGACTTTTGTGCCTCAACAGCAATATCAAACACAAAGTCCTATGGCCCAAAGAATTTCTGCTATTGAAGACAAGCTGACTCTTACCTTGTCTAAATTTGACAAGCTTGATTCTCTCATAGAGACAGTGCAAGCTACTGCAGCAATAGTACAATCTACAGTTCAGCTAGTGCACTCGCATTTTCAATCCATTGCCAAACTGGAATCTCAGTTTGGACAGCTTACTACTTCATTGAGTAGAAGAGAAGAAGGGAAGCTCCCTAGTCAACCAATTGCTAATCCAAGAGGGATGCAAGCTTCCACAAGCAACCCACACCATGAGCAAGTTCAAGCCATTACCACTTTGAGAAGTGGGAAAATAATTGACAATAAGGTGGATGAAAAGAAAGAAGGAGAAAAAGTGACCACAAGTCCAAGTGCTGAAATTCCTTATGAGCCCAAGGCTCCTTTCCCACAACGTTTTCTTGAAGCATCCAAATTGGGGAAGCAAGGGGACAAGCTGCATGACATGATGGAGGTATTTCGCCAAGTGAAGATTAATTTGTCACTCCTTGATGCCATCAAGCAAATTCCTCCTTATGCAAAATTTTTGAAGGACTTGTGCACTCAGAAAAGACGTTCTAAAAGCCATGTGCCAAAGAAAGTAATGCTGCCACAATAAGTAAGTTCAATAATTCAGCAATGTACTCCTCCCAAGTACAAAGATCCTGGTGCTCCAACTATCTCATGCATTATTGGGGAGCACCATGTGGATAAAGCTCTTCTTGATTTGGGTGCAAGTGTGAATTTGCTACCCTATTCAGTTTACTTACAATTGGGCTTGGGAGAATTGAAGCCTACCTCGGTGGTATTACAATTTGCAGACAGATCAACAAAGCAACCCCGAGGAATCATAGAAGATGTGCTCATTAAAGTGGACAAGTTCTACTTTCCTGTTGATTTCATTGTACTTGACACTGAGCCGGTTCACAATCCGAAGAGGCACATTCCTGTGATCCTTGGTCGACCTTTCTTAGCTACTGCTGATGCTTGCATAAATTGTAGGCCGGGGATCATGGATATTTCCTTTGGCAACATGAATGTCAAGCTCAATGTGTTCAATGCTATCCAACACCCCCCAGATCAGAGTGATGTGTTATGCATGGATGATATTGATGAATGTGTGGAGGAATTTGTTTCATCCTCTATATCTCGAAACTCCCTGGAGGTATGTAAGTCTGTTTATGACTTTGAGAACATTAATGATGAAGGGTTGTGTGAAGAAGTGCATGCTATGCTGGAAGTGGATGTTATTCAGAATACTCCACCATGGAGAATTCCAATTGAGCCACTACCTTTTCTCTCTAGCACTCCCTTAGTGCCTTCATTAGAGTCCCCTCCAGAATTAGAGTTGAAGCATTTGCCTGACAAATTGAAGTATGTATTCTTGGGGGCACAGAAAACTCTTCCTGTTATAATTGCCTCTGATCTAACAGAAATTCAAGAGAAGAGCTTAGTGGAGGTTTTATACCAACATCGTGAAGCAATTGGATGGAGTGTTGCTGATCTTAAGGGCATTGATCCCTCAGTTTGCATGCACAAAATCCATTTGGAAGAAGGATGTAAGCCAACTAGAGAGGCACAGAGGCGATTGAACCCCAACATGAAGGAGGTGGTAAAGAAAGAGGTTGTCAAGTTACTTGATGCAGGAATCATTTATCCAATTTCTGACAGCACATGGGTGAGTCCGACACAAGTGGTTCCAAAGAAATCTGGTCTTACCATTGTCCCTAACTCTATGGGAGAGCTTGTTCCACAACGTACTGCCACAGGTTGGCATGTTTGTATTGATTACAGAAAGCTCAATTCTATGACAAGGAAGGATCACTTCCTTCTTCCATTCATTGATCAAATACTTGAAAGGTTAGCTGGTCAGAGCTATTATTGCTTTCTGGATGGCTACTCTGGTTATAACCAAGTAGCTATGGATCCAGAAGATCAAGAGAAGACAACTTTCACGTGTCCCTTTGGTACTTTTGCTTATCGCCGTATGCCTTTTGGATTATGTAATGCTCCGGCTACATTCCAGAGGTGTATGATGGCCATCTTTTCTGACATGGTGGAAAAATTCTTGGAGGTGTTCATGGATGACTTCTCTATTTTTGGATCATCCTTTGAACATTGTTTGAGCAATTTATCACTTGTGCTTCAAAGGTGCCGAGAACGGAATCTGGTACTTAGTTGGGAGAAGAGCCACTTTATGGTGAAAGAAGGTATTGTATTGGGCCATATTGTTTCAGAAAGGGGCATTGAAGTTGATAAAGCAAAGATCGATCTAATTGCAACTCTGCCTCATCCAACTTCGGTAAGGCAAGTTCGATCTTTCTTAGGCCATGCCGGGTTCTATAGAAGATTCATCAAGGATTTCAGTAAAGTGGCTCGACCATTATGCCATTTGTTATCTAAAGATGTTCCCTTTATCTTTGATGAAGATTGTGTGAAAGCTTTTGAAAAGCTTCAGTCTCTGTTATCCTCTGCACCAATTATGCAGTCTCCAAAATGGGCTATACCTTTTGAAATCATGTGTGATGCCTCTGATTATGCAGTGGGAGCCGTGTTGGGACAGAGAGAAGAGAAACGACCACATGTCATCTACTATGCTAGTAAGACTCTCTCTGATGCCCAACTCAATTATACAACCACAGAGAAAGAGCTTTTAGCTGTAGTGTTTGCCTTGGACAAATTTCGTTCTTATTTATTGGGGTCCAAGGTGGTTGTCTACTCTGATCATGCAGCATTGAGACACTTATTGGCAAAGAAAGAAACCAAATCGCGTCTTATTCGGTGGATTTTATTGCTGCAAGAATTTGATTTGGAAATAAAAGACAAAAAGGGGACGGAGAATGTGGTAGCGGATCATTTATCTCGAATCGAGTCTGAGCCGGTATTCGGTGCATTACCTATTCGAGACTCATTCCCGGATGAGCAATTGTTTGAAACTACTTTGATGAAGGTTAATGGCCAAAGGTTGAAACATTGTGTGGAAGGATGTGTGCCAAGAAGAGACGTGGAGTCCGTCGACTTGACGGATCCCGTCTATCCGACTTAATCCCTTCGGAGAGTCAATCGTCTCCTACGGACGTTAAATTGTAGGTTTTGTATGTATTTCTATACTTTATTTCCCTTAGTTTTCTTTAATTTTAATTTTTAGTTTTAGTTTTCTTAGGTTTTTCTTCAATTCTAGTTGCGTTTTAATGTTTTTTCTTTGAGTTTTTGATGTATAAGTTGCTTCCGGAGGATGCCAAGAGGTGTACCAAGGTATTTGGACTCAAGACGGGTGAAAAATCGTGCTCTCGGTCGACCTTGGGCGATGGAGGGTCCAACAAGCATCCAGGAGGGGGATCGATTGCCCCAGTCAAGGGGGATCGATCGCCCCATGTGTTTTTTAGAAGTTCCCCACCAGCAGGTGGGCGATCGATCGCCCACCCTAGGGGGGATCGATCGCCCAAGCCCATGGGTGGGCTGGCCGAAAGTGTATGCTATAAATGGACTCCTTATCCTCCTATGTTGCTACTACTTGCATCCTAAGCCTCTTTGAACTCCAATTCAAGTCCTACATCATCCGGAAAACTAATTTCTTCAATTAGTGATTATTATACAAGAATTCAACATTGATCATCATCAACTTCAACATCAAATTGGATCAAAAATCACTAGTTCTCAAAGGAAGCTCTCACTTTTTCAAGTTCAACATCAAAGTAAGTGAAGTTTTTCTTTGAAGAAATTGTTCAAATCTTGTTGAGGGCTTTTGAAGACCAAGTTTGGGGGATCAATTTGGTGCATTCATTTGTTCGATTTGGGTGGAAAAATTACCGAGAAAAGGAGGTTGAAGGTTACAAAAGAATTGTGCACACCAAGTGTTCGATTTAATTCCTCAACCACACTTTTTCTACTTCTATGGCACCAAAGAGAGCAAGTCACCAAGGTGCTTCAAGTTCCCATAATCCTCGCCGAGCGAGGCATGATCCGACCACAGGTTCTTCACGATCTCGCCAAGACGGTATTCAAGAGAGATGGCATCCAAGGGCGTTGAATTATGAAACAACGTTTGACATAGCCGAACTTTATGGGATGTTTCCCGAGACACGGTGGGGGATTTCCGACATCCGTCGTCGTCGGTCGGCATCCATTTTTGTTCCACTCTCATCTACCATTTACCCGAGGCTTGTCAAGGTATTTTATCAGAACTTAATGCCGAAACCTGATGAGCGGGATGTGCTTACTTCTTCCGTAGATGGAACAATAGTTCGAGTGGACATGTCATCCATTGCCATTGCCATGGGTTGTCCTCATGAATGCCCAGTTGATTTATCTCATATCTATACTCCTTTACCCGACGAGTTGTCGGTGGGCAATGTGGTTGCACGATTGTGTGCCAACCAATTTTCTGGGCCGAAAAGGAATGTAGCTTCAAAGTCTTCAATGCCAAATCACTTATGGTTCCTTGACGCTGTGCTACTCAAGAATGTATGTCCAATTGGACATAAAACCGAAAGACGTCAAGAGTTCCTCAGAGCCTTATATGCTATACATTTTGGGCATTGGCTGTCATTCCCACAGATTGTCTGGGGCCAGATGGAGAAATTCTATTCCAAAGTTGTGGCCAAGGTACCAGACAGTGCAAGTGACTGGGAGTTTCCATTCCCTACTATTATTCACCAGTTGCTTGTAGCACAGGGGTATGCAGTCCATGAGGACGAGCTTGCCTTTCCACATGACCTTCATTATGGCACGCATGACTGGAACTTGAGTCGATCTCATATGCATCAGAGAGTCATAACGGCGCCTGGTGAGGTATCTCGGTTGGCCCAGGGAGGAGAGCATGTAGATATACCACCACCGGTGGATGGTCCAGAAGAGATGGAGGCAGAGGAAGAGGAAGTGCATGCACAGGCTGGTGGCCATGATTATCAATATTTAGAAGGGCAGATTGCTGGGTTGACAGCCCAATTTGGCACCTTACAGACAGAGGTCTCCACACAGTTTGGTGCAATGAGAGCAGAGATAGCGGATCACTTTCGTGACACTCGCCAAGAGCAACTAGAGATGAGGAGGATGATGCGTGCACTGATGCGCCAAGCAAACTTGGATCCAGATGCTCAGTCACCACCACATCCTTGACAGGAAGGTAACCATCTTTTGTATTTTATTTTATTTTTAGCTTTTATTTTTCTCTTTATTTTTCTTTTTGTAGTTAGATTTTTATTATTAGAATAAAAAATAAAAAATAAATGGAAAAATGAAAAAAATATTTTATTTTTGGATTTTTCTCTTTCATATTTATTTTCACCCATACTATTTTCACTTGATCTTTGGGGTATAGTGGTTTGTTTTGACAGGTTTTAACATCCAAGTTTGGGGGTGTGCTTGCATTGCCTTCGTACTCGTGATGTACTCTATTTTCTTTCCACTACTCCATGATCCCGGTAATATCGTTCTTACTCTTCTCTTTGCTTTGATTGATAGTACATTGAGGACAATGTACAGTTTAAGTTTGGGGGTGAGGCGATGCCTATTTGTGTGCTTTATTGCAATATGGGGGAAAATTTGTGTGAAATTCTTTTTGTATTAGGATTTTATTTTATTTTATTCTCTTAGTTTGTTTCTTTATTTTATTTTGTTTTATTTTTAGATAGAATGTTCTGACATCATTCAAGAGATTAATACCTTATGTAGGTGCTTAACTTGCAATTTTTGAGTAGGTTTTAAATCTTTGGAAACTGTGATTTAAATTAAGTGGTTTTAATCATGGTTTGCAATAACATGTTTTGAAGTGATTGATTTTAGTTTCCTTACATGCACAAACACACTAGCATAATCTTATGGGGTATAAACTTTGGTTTTGAGTTATTGAGTTACATATGCTTGATATTAATTAGTATCTCTTGAGAATGAGTACCGATGATGTGTTATACTTGACTTCAATGAAAAAAAGAAAAAAAAGAGAAAGAAAAAAATGATGAATAAGCAATCAATTTGATCCTTTTCATGAGTAACCGGGCCTCTATGCCTCAGGAAGCACGGAGTGTTCGCGTCAAAAGTGAAAGGGTGAGAAAAGATGAGCATTGGTTGTCTTGATTTGTAGCCTGACTGATTCGAGTAATTAGGTCTTCAGGGTATCTTAAAGCCTAGTGCCCTAAAGCCATCTGGTTTGGGAGTCACTGACTGAAAGCTTGCTACATGGATCTTTTAGAAAGCTTAATAAATCAAGACATTGCACAACCAATAAAGCAATGAAAAAAAAAAAGAAGGAATGATGAAAAAAAAAAATGAAAAGTCATGTATTCATGTTTGGAAGTATGATTTCAATAAGGGGAGCTAGTGAGTAGAAGGGGTATGTGCCTTAATATATTCAGAGATTGGTTATGCCACATGAGATGACTGCTAGTTCACTTTACACGAGGGAACTAGAGTTAATTATTTTGAGATATGTTGATGTGAATTACGCATGAGGACCATTGATTTGAATTATAGAATTTGAAAGTTTGAAATTATTCTTGAATGCAAGTTTGTAACTATGTATTGTAATATTCTTCTTGAATTAATGTTGAAACAGAATTTTGAATGTTTGTGGGTAACATTTCTGGAAACCCTCACGAGACTATACTCGTCCACTAGGGGGAACCTAGGGGTTTAAAGGCTTGTTGCATATGCTAAATGCAATCGTTTCTCCCACGAAAGTGGAGTTGGGTAGTTTAGTTAGTGTTTAGTAGTTTCTTTGTTTTAGTTTTGTTTTATTCTATTGCTAAGAGACTAGCAATATGTAAGTTTGGGGGTGTGATAGGCGTTGAATGTTACGCATTCTAGCCTCTTAACTTATGTATTTTATTCTCTTAGTGATAGATTATTCTGTGATTTTACTTTGTTTTAGTGTTTTCTGTATTTTCAGGGCCTTAATGATTATTTCAGTTAAAACCGTGCTTTTGGGTTTTTAAAGAAGACATCCAAGATGGTGAGATGAAGCCTACATCAAGGAGATTCACTCAACCATTTATTTCAACTCAAATCAGCCCAAGAAAGAGGTCCAAGAGAATTATAGCTGCTTAAGAAGGTTTCGGGCTTGAAGCCCAAATCTGCGCATAATGCAGTCTTAATCCCGTTTTGGAAAACGGATCAAAAGTCTTATTTTCGAGCCTCAAATTGACATTATTTTCGCGTGGGGTTCAACGAAATTTGATTCTGCACACTTTTGTATTTCACGAAAATTCCGTAAAACGGACTTCTAGTGGGTCAAAAGTCGGGCCGAAGTCAGCAGGAAAAACCCACTTGATTAGTGCTGCGGGAAACCCTAATT
Organism: Cornus controversa; assembly: GCA_026545225.1. NCBI lineage: Eukaryota > Viridiplantae > Streptophyta > Magnoliopsida > Cornales > Cornaceae > Cornus > Cornus controversa. The sequence continues at coordinate 46,113,958 of CM048845.1, forward strand.
TATTCCTAATTGGATTAGGACTTTGGTGTATTCTCTTGGGGAATAAAGTGAAGACTTGGAGGCTGAGTTGAGGGGGATTGGAGAGAACACAGAGAAAGTCTGAGAGGGCTGAAGAGAACAGAAACATATTGCAGAGCCATTGGAGAACGAAGTCATACGCGTAATTCAGAAAGATGATGTCTTCTTCCTCAACAGTTGAAGCTTCTTCTTCTACCATGAGCGGCTAGTTCATCCACTAGGGTTTTGATGTAGCCCTAACAAAGCATCAATGGTTTGATTGTTTTAATTATTGGGGACCTTTATATGCATGCATAGATTGTGTAATTGTGAGGATTCTTATTAAGGAATTGAGCAATAAAAGTCTTGTAAATTCAATCTCAATGATTTCTTATCTTGTCTTAGATATTTAGTTGTTGTTATTGAACTCAATCACTTTTGTTTTCTGTGATCATGAGAGAGATTATTACACAATGGTAATCACTGAATACATTGTTATGAGCTTTGATGGATTATGCCTAGAGAAGATGAACCATGCTGCACCCTAGATTAGAGTAGTTAGGCAGATGGCCCATGCCAATCGAAGATAGTCCATGGCTTAGCCTTAATCATATGTTATCTTCTTGACGGATGAAGGTGAGCTTGTAGCCACCGACACCACTTATGCATGATGTACTTTCCCCTATAGTTGATTCAATTGACCATTGATTGTGGAGTTAGTGGTGAAGTCAAACACCCTAGATTTCTCTCCTATTATCTTCACTATCTTGTTTACTTTGATTTATTTTATTTTATCTTTTTAATTAGTTTAAAAATCAGAATTCTTTTCTTATAAATTTAATTAGAATTAGTTCCGTATTCCAACTCGTCAGACCATAATCCCTGAGGTACGATACCCATTCCTTTCGATAGCCCTATTCTGCAAGGAATTCGTTCTATTGCGAAGTGTGGAAATTTTAATTGGTATACTTTTTGAGTCACACTCACACACGAATCAGTTTGAGATTTCTTGAGTTTAGCATTTTGTGTGTGTATATATATATATGTATGTATATGTATATAAATATGTATGTGATTTACGCATATGTATATGTCTAACATGTTAGTTAGGCTTATATACGTCTCATATATGATCTTATGACTATGAGTGCAAATTGTTGAAATTGTGTTCAATTGATGAGAATATGAAAATCTGAGTTTTTATATAGACTTGTGCATGAAAGATATGTTTTTTCTTGAAATGAGTGGAATGACATTGTGACAAGCATGAGATGAGAAGGAAAAATGCATTATTTTGATAAATACATTGCGTTATGTGGATTATATGCAATTATGTGATAATATGCACTATGTTAAAAGTGAGGTTTTTGGGGCATGACAACATTGAGAATTAAGGTAAGGGGATGACCCCTAGGGTGAAACACCCAAAACATGGTGAAGTGAATGGCGCATCCATCGGAATAATAAACCGAGAAGCGTAAGCAGAGTTTGGGTGTCGAAGAGACCTTTACTGTTGGAGTGATAAGCTAGTCCCCATTGAATTTATTTTCAAAGCTATGTGGTGTGAGTTATATATATATGAATTGTGACTTGTTCAATTTGTTATATATATGTATACATTCAAATGTGAAGCATCACGCATGATTTATAAAATGTGATTGTAAATGGGTAAAAAGCATGAATAATTGTCATATAAATTTGTAATGATTTCATATGCATTCATGCATAGATCCCGAGTTAGAGCAGAGATGGGGGATCATTCCTAGTACACTTTAGTTTCAAAGGCAATGATCATATAAGGATCATATGTAACTTTTGGAGTTGAATGGAAAATGTTGGTTTTGTTTCCACTATGCATAGTCCTTAGATATAAATGCTTGGGGTGTGATTGATCATGAGTATGATTTAATGCTTTTGAATGATGTAGGTTCCTTTCTTGCATGATTTTATAGTTTTATGAAGTGATTATGATAGTAGAAGGACTTAGAATGCCAAAAATGGCCAATTCCATAGTTGCATGATTTTCTGCAGGGGCGCATCAATTCGGCACTTCGATACATCAAAATTGTCACGCCACGATATCTGGACCATCGGGACTCCCCCAAACTAGCCCTGAATTATGAGTGTTAACCCATTCACTCAACCCCATGAATGATCTTAACTACACTCATGTGATAATATCAAGTTTTGACACCATGCTATAACGCTTCGATTTTCTAACTCCCGGAAGGCCGGAGGTTAACTGGTCCATTACTCCCAATGGACCCTCTTTACCATTTTTTACTATAGAAGCTTAACTCAATTCTTACATATAAATGCACACAAATCCACCTTAACCGATCCCCATGGGCCCTACATCGAATCATACACCTTAGTGGAAATTTACTTGCCCACACTTTCAAGAATCACTCACTTTCAAGCTGCAAAACTTACTGTATTTGGAATATAAAACTAAAGCCTACACCATTGGATAGAGAATCCAAAAATACTCAATTTCAAAAAAAATCATACTTAATTCTAATCTAAAACAAAGAAACTACGTCAAATCGAAGTTTTGAAAAATGCTGTGAATAGTAATCTCGATTGTGCAAAACTAGCATCTCGATTGTGTGAAAAAAATCTCAATTGTGCTAGAATATCACCCTCTCGGGACCTCAAACCTGCAATATCTCACACGATCGAAATGGGGGTTTCGATTGTGCGAAATTGCCCCTGTTTGGACCCTAAAAAATCATCATAAATCATCACCCCTTCGTATAATCGAAATGGGGTTTTGATTGTGCGAAATGGGCATTTCGCACGATCGAATTGCCCTTCCCAGAACTTCTAACAACCCTATACGTGGTCCATATGGAGCCCAATCCACCTTCGATCATCCAAGGACCCCTCATATATGATCCATAACATACTTAAAAGGTTTCAACATCAATTACATGCTCAAAATCATATTCATAAATGAATCATACACCATAATGAATCATTCTCTTTCACAAACGCGATCCATTCATAATGGAAACATCATCAAATGGATTAAGTGCCGACATGGGCATTACATAAACTAAACCGTTGTCTCTCCACACCCAACAAGTTTATAATCCAATACATACATCAAAGTTACATTTGTCCAAACATAACCACAACACAAAAAGAAGTCACATGCCACAAGCTGGCATGGATAGCCACAAAATGCTCACATCCAAAAAATAGCATAAACACTACTAGAGTTCCACTTGGACACTCATGTCCCGTCCGTCATTGGCACTTTATCTGTAAAATAGTTTATAATAAAGAGGTGAGCACCACTACGGCTCAGTAAAGATACCCCAACCCACCTAAGTGTCGACCCGACAAGACCTACATGGACGCTTGTCACAACATTTCATGTATCATTCAACATGCATCATGTTCACTCACAACAATGCATATATATATATATATAGGGATGCATTAAACACATATCATGCTTCATAATTTAAATGAAAGTAGTAATCATACGCTTGTCTCTCTCTGTGACTCAACCCAAAATCCTAACATGATTCTTGACCGAATCATGAAACCGAGACACTTTCCACGCCATTCCAACTCCGCCACCGAGTATTTACCTACTCCAAGGTGGATAGACCACCGTCACCGAGTATTTACCTACTCCAAGATGACTTAGCCCCTTTTCTTGAATTCTCACTAAGTATTTACCTACTCCAAGGTGAGTAAACCACAATCACCGAGTATTTACCTACTCCAAGGCGATTGGGCAACCTTTTTAGAATCTCCACCGAGTATTTACCTACTCCAAGGTGAGTAAATCACTGTCACCGAGTATTTCCCTACTCCAAGGTGACGTAACCACTCCAACGCCCTCACCGAGTATTGACCTACTCTAGGCAATTCAACCACACTTCCCCGTTTCCTCACAATGGCCCCAATATATGCATTTCGAACATATAAACATCAATCATTTAATTTCATGCCTCACAATGCACATGCTAATTAATAAAACACATAGCATGCATTTCATCTCCACAACACCACACATATATTTACCTATACATGTAGAACATAGCATACTATTCACATATGCTCACAAAACTTTACCTGAGCACATTTTAGTCATGCTTCACCAATGCACACATTTTCTATACAAATATAGCATACATTTAACTCACTTACAACATATAAGACATATATGTCTCACATTGCACATCATAACACATGTACACCACATTAAACACATAAGCATATATGCTCTCATTCTCTCACATTTTCATGCATTTGTCCCTCACATCATGCATACTAGGAGATACACATCTATTTCATAGAAGAGATTCAAGAGAATAAGAGAAATACCTTATCCCACCCCTCTTACATCTCTAAAACATGCAATACACACCCTTAGCTCTCATCGCTTCACCCGAAACCCTAGAATCGACAAGTAGATGAGAAAGAACACCCCTACCTCAAAAATAAAGGCCTTCCAAGCACTTCTCAAAATTCTAGCAATGTCAACCTTGACAAAACGTGACTTTACTCGGTTCAAACCAAAGCCCTGGCCGTCCCCTACGTATTTCCCTCCTTCAGCAGAACGTGAATCACACCCGACGACCTCCAAAACCTAGAGAGAAGGAAAAGAGGAGTGGGAACAATATAGAGAGAGAAACAGCTGTGAGATATGAAATATCTCTGCAGATTTGACCATTTAAGGTCCCAAGGTTATGAAAAGACCAAAATACCCCGGGCCACTTAACGCACCTTCCCGGACTCCGTTTTTGACTTTAAAAACTCCTATGGCCTCGAAATCACTTCTTCTACTCTCTAAATATTTCATCTAAGCCATTGTCAAAAATAAATATTTTTGAGAATTTTTTGGATTCCCGGACCCACTTAAGTCGCATCCCTAGCCCCGATTTGACCAAAAAGTTAAACTTCTTCAAATCTTCCAAAAAGTTTTTCAAAACCTTTAAAATACTCCCCAAACATGTTCCCCACACTCAAAACATGTTAAACATCACTCAAATTGCATTTATGACAATTATTATGTGAAAAATGCAAAACCGGCCAAAATTGGTCACAGTCTCTACAAAAATGCCCACTTAGATGCATCAAAAAACCTGTAGAATTTTGAGAAATCAAAATTCCTCAGAGTAGTTTTTGAGTGATACTTGTGTGATGCATCAAACCTACGATGCATCGAAATCACTATTCGCAACATGTTTCAAATTACCTAAACTTTAATCGGGCATAAATTTTTCTTTTTAAATCAAAATTGAGTGTGATTTTTTTTGAAATTGAGTACTTTTGAATACTATATCCAATGATGAGGGTTTTAGTTTCAAGTTTTAGTCACACAAGGAGTTGAGTTCAGGAATTGAGGGCTTATGTAAAGATGGCTTGTTGTGGGGCTCATAAGGTTTGTTGTGGTTAAGGTTGAGTTAGCACATCTATGTGCAAGAAAATAGTTAAGCTTTTGAAATATCTGAGAGTGAAGAGAGTTCATTAAGGATTGACAGATGAGCTCACCTTTGGTTTCCAAAGAACAAAAATTGGGGCGCGACAAGTTGATATCAGAGCATGGTACCATAGTGAGACAGGTGAGATGATAATCCAGTCACCCTTGGTTTTAGGAGAATAAAAATTGGGGCATGACAACTTGGTATCAGAGTATGGTACCATAATGAGATAGGTGAGATGATAATCTTGTCACCCTTGGTTTTCGGAGAATGAAAATTGGGGCGTGACAACTTGGGATTAGAGCTCTATGTTAGAATACCTAGGGATGATGGGTAGTAGTTGGATCACATTTGGAATTGTGAGGATTAGATCAAGTATCTGATACCAACAACTTGGTATCAGAGCTTAATCGGGTTTGAATACCTAAGGATGACGGGAAAGAGGTTAAGCCACATTTTGAATTGAAAGGACTTGATGAATTTTTGACTTGTGAATTTGAGGTTATGATAGTATATTTGAAGATTTTGAGTGTAAGTTTGGAATAAGTGCATATCATATGGAAATTTTTATGTGCTTACTTGTTTGATATAACATATTAGGTTACATGTTGTGAGTGTGCATGAATAGAATTGGACAATGATATTCATGCCCTGGACTTAAGTTTCTTCTTGTCATCTATGTAGAAAGATGTCACTAAGAAGAGCTCGTGGAGGAACACTGGAAGTAGTTCATATAGGAGAGCAATTCATGCACGTCATGGCCACTACCATGCGGTAAATTATAAGGGAGACACAATGAGAAACCCAAGAGGAAACATGAGCTCCGCCGAGAGCAACTCCTCCTAGCTTAATGATAACGAAATTGGGACATGTTAAGAAACATAGTCCACCAACCTATTTTGGGGGATCTGATCCCATGGTGGCAGAGAACTGACTAGATCATATTATTAAACTCCTTATCGTATTTGAAATAGATGGGGACTTGAGGATAAAAGTGGCCACTCACTATCTTATAGAAGAGGCCAGTCATTGGTGGAAATTCATTGGAGACTACCATGACATCGAGGCGATGGATTGGAACATGTTTCAAGTACTCTTCCTTGAGAAATACTTCCCAGTGACGGTGAACGATAGCATGAGGAGAGAGTTCTTCAACTTGACTCAAGGTGCGATGACGGTAATGGAATATGAGACAAAATTCACATCTTTGGCTTAGTTTGCGAAAGAAATGATCCCAACAGAAGAGTTAAAGATCAAGCAGTTTATAAGGGGTCTCCGACCATATTTACAAGATAGAGTTGGGATTCTGGGTTTGACCAACTATGCAGTAGTGGTAAAGAGGACTTTGGTAGCCGAGGAGCTTATCAATGACAACCAAAGGATAAGGGAAGCTAAGAACCAAACAAGGAGCATGGGGTCCTTTCTGGACAATCATGCTAGAAAGAAGCGAAGGGATGATGGGTCATTTTCACAAGGAAAACAAAGTCAATCAATAGCATATGTGCCAATACCTACTAGATCTGTCTGATCTAGAGTGGTTTGCTTCAATTGTTAAAAATTGGGACACAGAATGGCTGAGTGTACTTAAGGGCATAATCCTTCAGTGGCAAACAAAAGGTGCTTTCATTGTCAGTAGATGGGGTATATTAGTTGGGATTGCCCATAGAAGAGGGGTGCACAGAGTGGGGTTCATTCACAGCAGCGTCCTACACATCCTGTTACCTTACAATTAGGTTTTAGGGCATTGCCACCACCACAGATAATGCCATCAGTTCAGAGTTCACGGGCACCAGCTAGAGGAGCCACGTTTAGCGCTCCTAGTTAGCAGTCTACACATCAGGGTATGGGATAGTAGGGTCAGAAAGAACAGTGTCATGCCTTCACTTTTGTTCCAACAGAGACCTCGGCAGGATCGTCAATGGTCTGAGGTATATTTCTTGTATCCAGTTCATGGGCTAGGGTTTTAGTGGACTCGGGTGCATCACATTCATTTATTTTATATGCATTTTCTTGTACTTTGGGGTTGGAGGTGTCATCTTTGGACTCAATTTTATCCACTGATATGCCAGTTGATGGTAGAGTGACTTTGAGTAGAATATGCCAATCTTGCGAGATCGAGATTTCAAGATGATAAGTGTTCAATTCTATGCATTTGAACCCTCTTTATTGCATATGTTAGTTCCGTTTTTGCGTTTACCGAGATATGTTTACGGTATTTTTTGTGTTTTTGATGTCTTGCAGGTATTGGAGTAAATGGAGCAAAGTTGGAAGCTTTCTGCAGTCAAGAGAAGAAATCAGAAAATGCAGCCAAGGCATCTCGATCAATCGAGATGTTGATCTCGATTAATCAAAATCTCGATTGATCGAGATCTCATTTCGATTGATCGAAATCTCGATCAATCGAGATTCAATCTCGATCAATCGAAATGCTGCAGAGCCCACTTGCCCACTTGCTCACCTGCTCTCCCACTTGCAACAAAATCCCCCTTTTTGCACGACTTAGGGGGATTGTCTGACTTGAACAAGACTTTTGGGGGCCTTCTTGATACAAGAGATATATATATTGATATATATATATATATATGGTGGGCCCCAAAGGAGAAGAGAAGCCTAAAAGCACCAAAAGCCACACATATCTCATATATCTCTCAACACACATCAGATTAGAGAGGAGAGACCTTCGGGAGAGGAGGAGTAAGAGCTGAACCAGACCAAGAAGTTTCATTCTCTTCATCAATGGAAGGGTGCAAGGCAACCATGAGCAACTAACTCTTCTACTAGGGTGTTGGTTTCAACCCCTAGCCATGTAAACTTGTTCATCTTTGTAGCTCTTGGGATTTGTAATTGAATGTTGATTATTTAGCCTAGTGATTATGTACACAAATACATCTCTTATATATATTCATTTGATTTGGAATTTATTCTTGTCTTAGAGTAGATTTTGTCACTTGAATGCACAACATTTGCATATTCCACAAGAAGTGCAAATGATGGCTAGATAATGGTGTTTAAATGAATGTGTGATGTTAATTTGTATAGACCATGCCAAGACAAGGTAGTTTGGATGCATGTAGTGTTCACTTAGAGAGTAGAGTAATTAGGTAGTTAGTTAGGTTGAAGAGCTATGCTTGTTGAAGATGGATTATGATAGGTTAGCACACACATTGATCTTTTGATATGCCATTGAGGTCACAAGCCTAATGACATTGTTAGGCATTTAATTAATAAATCCCATGCTTGCTACACTTATGAACATGTGAATGGCTAGTGGTGGAAACCAACCCTAGTTCTCTCTCCCAACTTTAAACTCTTTACTTTTCTTGTCATTTCATTCATGCAATAGTTTTTAAACACAAATTCAAAAATCTGTTTTTTTTTTAATTAAAGTAGAATTAATCTTCCTTTAAGACAATTGCGACTAGTCCTCGTGGGATCGATACCCTCTATATAGAACCTTATCTACAAAGATTCGTGCTCTTGCGAGTGGTTAAATTATATTTTGATAAAAAGGAAAAAATTAAGCTTACAATATAATTTAGTTTCAACCACATCACAAGACATCGATTAGTGTTTGATTTCACCCTTCTCGATATGTCTAGTTTTGATGTGATTTTGGGTATAGATTGGCTATCGACCTATAGGGCCAACACTGATTATCGTCTGGGGAAAGTGACTTTGTACACACTGGAAGATGTTAGCATTTGTTTTGTAAGAGAGCGGGATGACTTCTACTTGTCATCTTCTCATGGTCCTAGTGAACGGAAAGGACTTGGACATTTTTTAGCCAGCCTACTCATTGATGGTGATGATGAGACATTTGGAGAGCTTCCTCGTGTGGTGTGTGACTTTATGGACGTATTTTTAGAGGACTTGACACAGTTACCTCTGAAACAGGAAGTAGAGTTTTTGATAGATCTTGCTCTAGGTACCGCACCCATTTCGATGGCACCATAGCTGAGTTGAAAGAGTTAAAGGACCAATTGTAAGAGCTGCTAAATAAGAGATTTCTACGTCTTAGTACTTCATCTTGGGGAGCTCCGGTTCTTTTTGCTAAGAAGAATGATGGGTCTTTGCGGTTTTGCATTGACTTTCGAAAGTTGAATCGAGCAACGATCAAGAATAAGTATCATTTGCCAAAGATAGATGACTTGTTCAATCAACTTAAGGGTTTGAGATGTTTTTCAAAGATAGACCTAAGATCAAGCTATTATCAGTTGGGGATTAAAGAGGCAGACATTCAGAAAACTGCTTTTCGCACATGATACGGGCACTATGAGTTTTTGGTGATGCCGTTTGGTTTGACGAATGCACTGGCAGCATTCATGGACTTAATGAATCTAGTGTTCAATGCTTACTTGGACAAGTTCATGGTTGTGTTTGTTTATGACATCCTAGTGTACTCGTCTTCGAAAGTGGAGCACGAGGGTCACTTGAGGATTGTGTTACAACTTCTAAGAGAACATCAATTATATGCTAAGTACGAGAAATGTGAATTTTGGCTAGCGGAGGTGAAATTCCTTAGGCATGTTGTGTCCGAATGAGGAGTTTTCGTGGATCCATCCAAGATAGAGGCGGTGATGAGTTGGGAAAGACCTAAGAGCATATTTGAGATTCGTAGTTTCTTGGGATTGGTCGCATATTATTAGAGATTTGTGAAGGACTTTTCAAGATTAGCAGCACCAATGACTAAGCTTACCTGAAAAGGAATGAAGTTTATGTGGAATGATACTTGCGAGCATGCATTCATGGAATTAAAGAGTCGTTTAACTTCGGTGCCAATTTTGATCATTCCAGAATGTGGGTTGGGGTACATAATTTATTATGATGCTTCATGACTCAATTTAGGATATGTGCTAATGCAAACCAAATGAGTAGTGGCATATGGTTCAAGGTAATTGAAGACACATGGACAAAACTACCCAACACACAACTTGGAGTTGGCGGCAGTGATCTTTTCACTTAAGGTGTGGAGATATTATTTGTATGGCAAGAAGTTTAAAGTGTTCTCTAACCATAGAGTCTTAAATACCTTTTCTCACAAAAGGATTTGAATATGAGGCAACGGAGGTGGATGGAGTATATGAAAGATTATAACCTCGACTTGCAATATCATCCGGGAAAGGCCAATATGGTAGCGAATGCATTGAGTAGGAAGTCACATGGTAGTTTAGCGAGCTTAGCCACACGGGAGTGGAAGATGATGGAAGATATCTCAGAAATGGGATTATATTTTAGTGAGGAAGATGGACCAGCGATGTCATTTACTCTTATTGCTCAACTAACTTTAGTGAGTTGAGTAATTGAAGAGCAGAGAAAGTATAGTGAGATTGAGGCTATTTCACATGAATTTCGAGTGGTGAAGTAGTGGAAGGATGGACAATTCATTCAGATAAGAGCATGAAATTCAAAGGGAAGATGTTTGTTCCCTTAGCTTGTCATGATGAGATTCTGAAAGAGTTTTAAAATTTGAGACTAGCAGTACATCTAGGTGGTACCAAGATGCATCATAACCTACGCTGACAGTATTGGTGGAAGGGTATGAAGAAGAATGTAGTTCAGTTTGTAGCAAGGTGTCTCATTTGTCAACAAGTGAAGGTCGAGCATCAGAGGCCAACGGGGTTGTTACATCCATTGCCTATGGCTATGTGGAAATGGGAGCATGTCACTATGGACTTTGGGATAGGATTTCCAAGGTCGAGGAAGAGTCACGACGCAGTTTGGGTGGTCGTTGACAGATTGACGAAATGGCTCACTTTATTCCTATCAGAGTGACCGATGATGTGGATACTCTTAGTAGATTGTACATTGAGTAGATCCTTAAACTTCATGGCATGCCAGTTTTTATTATTTCTGATAGAGACCCACGATTTACATCTCAATTTTGGTAGAGTTTCCAAGCAGCATTAGATACAGACCTTCACTTTAGTACGACTTTTCAACCTCAAACGGATGGTTAGTCTGAGCGTACTATACAGATTCTGGAGGATATGCTGCAAGCATGTGTGCTTTATTGTCAGGGTAATTTAGAGGATCATCTTCCATTGGTGGAGTTTGCATACAATAATAGCTATCAAGCTAGCATTGAGATGGCTTTATTCGAGGCTTTGTATGGTAGACCGTGTAGGTCACCTATCTATTAGACTGAGGTCGGAGAGACGGTTTCTTTGGGACCAAATTTAGTTCAAGAGACTACGAATAAGATTAAGGTAATTAGGCCGAGAATGCTTACGACTCAGAGTCATCAGAAAAGCTATGCCGATAGAAGACGACGACCATTGACATTTGAGGTGGAGGACCATCTATTTCTGAATGTCTCACCACAGAAAGTTTGATGAGGTTTGGTCGTAGTGGCAAGCTAGCGTTATGATTTATCAAACCATTTGAGATTTTGGATCGAGTATAAGAGGTTGGTTATCGCTTGGCATTACCACCGCAATTGTCAAGTGTGCACAACACTTTCCATATGTCTATGTTGAGGAAGTATGAACCGAACCCTTCACATGTGGAAGAGGACGTGTCATACGAGGAGAGGCCAATCTAGATTTTGGACACTAGGGAGCAAGTGGTTCGTGGCAAAACCATTCCATTGGTTAAAGTGCTTTAGAGACATCATGGTGTAGAAGAAGCTACATGGGAGTGGGAACAAGAAGTTCACTCAAGGTTGGGAGGTTGTAGAGACCATCCTCAATTTTGGCCAGTTTTTAATATTTTTTCATCATTTATTGCTTTAAGTGCATTTTAAATGATATTTAATATGTTTTGAATTCGAGGAACATGTTTGGAGAGTTGTATTAGGGTTTTGGAAACTTTTAAAAAAGTTTGACTTTTTGATCGACGAGAGCCCCAGGATGAGGTTAAGTGAGTCCGAGAACTTTGCAAAAATTTTAAAAAAAATTATTTTTGGCTATGGACCAAATAAAATGTTTAGATGTTAAGGAAATGATTTCAAGACCAACAGAGTTTGGGAGGGTACGTTAAGTGGCTTGGGGGCAAAATAGTCATTTCGCATCCCAAGGAGTGAGATAAATATCAAAGGGGTCTGGGATATTTTATTTTACAGATCCCCTTCTCTCTCTAAACTCCCCCACTTCATCTCTCTTCCTTCTCTCTAGATTTCGGACTAGTTAGTGTGTGATTTGGAAGTTACCGAAGATGAGAAGTGCATAGGGGACACCAAGGGCTTCGGTTTGAACTGAACAAAGTCTTCACTTTATGAAGTTAAAAGGGCTAGGATTTTCAAAAGTTGGATTCCAAGCTTGATATTCGAGGTAGGGGTGTAAAGTCTTTCTTTACTTTGATTCTATAGGTCTTTTAAATTGTGACATGAAAGATAGTTTGAGATTTCTTGAATTTGGGATTTTGTATATATGTATATATATGTGTGTGTGTGTGTGTGTGTGTGTGATTTACGCATATGTATATGTCTAACATGTTAGTCAGGGCGTATATACATCGCATATGTGATCTTATGACTATGAGTGCAAATTATTGAAATTGTGTTCAATTGATGAGAATATGAAAATCTGAGTTTTTATATAGACTTGTGCATGAAAGACATATTTTTTTTGAAAAATGCATAAGCATGATGATTTTCATGAGATGAGTGGAGTGGCATTGTGACAAGCTTGAGTTGAAAAGGAAAAATGCATTGTTTTGATAAATGCATTGCATTGTTTGAATTATGTGCAATTATGTGACAGTATACACTATGTGAAAAGCGATATTTTTGGGGCATGACAACATTGAGAATTAAGATAAGGGGATGACCCCTAGGATGAAACACCCAAAACTTGGTGAAACGGATGGCACATCCGTCAAAATAGTAAACCGAGAAGCGTAAGAATAGTTTGGGTGCCGAAGAGACTCTTACTATTGGAGTGATAAACTAGTCCCTATTGAATTGATTTCTGGAGCTATGTGGTGTGAGTTATATATATATGAATTGTGACTTATTCAATTTGTTATATATATGTATACATTAAAATGTGAAGCATCACGCATGATTTAAAAAACGTGATTATTTGTGGGTAAAAAGCATGAATGATTGTCATATAAATTTGTAATGCTTTCATATGCATTCATGCACAGATCCTGAGTTATAGTAGAGATGGGTGGATCATTCTTATTGAGCCGCTGTGGTGCTCACCCCCTATTTTAAAACTCTTTTTAGATATGGCAACAATGGAGGATGAGGCATGACTGGCTTGATGGACCTTTTGGAGTTCCTTTGGACTTTTGGACATTTGATATGTAGATAGATGTCCATGCCGGCTTGTGGTATGTGGATTAAGTAGAAAGAATTGTATTTACATTTGATTCATGTTGGTACACTTTAGTTTCAAAGGTAATGATCATATATGGATCATATGTAACTTTTGGAGTTGAATGGAAAAGTTGGTTTTGTTTCCACTAGGCATAGTCCTTAGATATGAATGCTTGGGTGTGATTTATCATGAGTATGATTTAATGCTTGTGAATGATGTAGGTTCCTTTCTTGCATGATTTTAGAGTTGCATGAAATTATTATGATAGTAGAAGGGACTTAGAATGCCAAAAAAGGCCAATTGCATAGTTACAGGATTTTCTGCAGGCGCATTAGTCCGGCACTTCGATGCATCGAAATACCCACTTCGATGCAACGAAACTTCGATGCATCAAAATGCCCACTTAAATACATTGAAAAACTTGTAGAATTTTGAGAAATCAAAAGTCCCGAGAGTAGTTTTTGAGCGATACATGTGCGATGCATCAAACCTACGATGCATCGAAATCATTATTCACAACATGCTCCGAAATTGCCCAAACTTCAATCGGGCATAACTTCTTTGTTTTAAATCAAAATTGAGTGTAGTTTTTTTTTAAATTGATTACTTTTGAATCCTTTATCTAATGATAAGGGTTTTAGTTTCAAGTTCTAGTCACATAAGGAGTTAAGTTCAAGAATTGAGGGGTTATGTAAGGTGGCTTGTTGTGGGACTCATAAGGTTGGTTGTGGTTGATGTTGAGTTAGCACATCCATGTGCAAGAAAAGAATTAAATTTTTGGAGTATTTAAAAGCGAAGAGAGTTCATTAGGGATTGACGGATGAGTTCACCTTCGATTTTCAGAGAACAAAAATTGGGTTGTGACAACTTGGTATCAAAGCATGGTACCATGGTGAGATAGGTGAGATGATAATCCAGTCACCCTTGGTTTCCAGAAAATAGAAATTAGGGCATGACACGAAATCAATACATTTCTTCATTTAATGTTTTAAATAGCCTATAACCAAAAAATAATATTTTTAAAAAAATATCCGATTTTCTAGACCTACCTAACCAGCGTCCTGATAGGCGTTGAATGTTACGCATTCTATCCTCTTAACTTATGTATTTTATTCTCTTAGTGATAGATTATTTTGTTATTTTACTTCGTTTTAGTGTTTTCTGTATTTTTAGGGCCTTAATGATTATTTTAGTTAAAACCATGCTTTTGGGCTTTTAAAGAAGACATCCAAGATGGTTAGATGAAGCCTACATCAAAGGGAACCATTCAACCATTTATTTCAACTCAAATCAGCCCAAGGAAGAGGTTCAAGAGAATTACAGTTGCTTAAGAAGGTTTCGGGCCTGAAGCCCAAATTTGCACATAATACAGTCTTAATCCCGTTTTGGAAAACGGACCAGAAGTCTTATTTCTGAGCCTCAAATTGACATAATTTCCGCACACTTTTGTATTTCACGAAAATTCTATAAATCGGACTTCTAGTGGGTCAAAAGTTGGGCCGAAGTCGGCAGGAAAAACCCACCTGATTAGTGCTGCGGGAAACCCTACTTTATTCCTAATTGGATTAGGACTTTGGTGTATTCTCTTAGGGAATAAAGTGGAGAATAAGAGGCTGAGTTGAGGGAGATTACGGGGAGATTGGAGAGTCTGAGAGGGCTGAGAAGAGAACGGAAACATATTTGCAGAGCCAGTGGAGAACGAAGTCATACGCATAATTCATGAAGATAATGCCTTCTTCCTCAACAATTGAAGCTTCTTCTTTTACCATGAGCGGCTAGTTCATCCACTAGGGTTTTGATGTAGCCCTAACAAAGCATCAATGGTTTGATTATTTTAATTATTGGGGACCTTTATATACATGCATAGATTATGTAATTCAGAGGATTCTTATTATAGAATTGAGTAATAAAAGTCTTGTAAATTCAGTTTCAATGATTTCTTATCTTGTCTTAGATATTTAGTTGTTGTTATTGAACTCAATCTCTCTTGTTTTCTGTGATTATGAGAGCGATTACTACACAATGGTAATCACTGAATATATTGTTAAGAGCTTTGATGGATTATGCCTAAAAAAGATGAACCATACTGCACCCTAGATTAGAGTAGTTAGGAGATGGCCCATGCCAATCAAAGATAGTCCATGGCTTAGCCTTAATCATATGTTTGTTATCTTCTTGACGGATGAAGGTGAGCTTGTAGCCATCGACACCACTTATGCATGATGTAATTCCCCATAGTTGATTCAATTGATCATTGATTGTGGAGTTAGTGGTGAAGTCAAATACCCTAGATTTCTCTCATATTATCTTCACTTTCTATTTTACTTTGATTTATTTTATTTTACTTTTTAATTAGTTTAGTTTAAAACTCAAAATTCTTTTCTTATAAATTTAATTAGAATTAATTCAGTATTCCAAATCATTAGACCATAATCCCTGAGGTACGATACCCCTTTCGATAGCCCTATTCTGCAAGGAATTTGTTCTATTGCGAAGTGTGAAAATTTTTAATTGATATACTTTTTGAGTCACACATACTCACACACGAATCACGTCCCGGGCCCCACCAACCCGAAAATCTCAAATTGAGCCAAATGGTTCTAAAAATTTTCCAAACCTCAAAGAAGTTTTGATAATTCTATTTTATCATTAAAACCCTTGAAATATCATTTTCATGCCTTAAATTGATAGTTTGAAAGAAAAAAGAAAACCTGTCCAAAAAGACTCGGTCTTTTCAGCTTGTCAAGCCCAAAACCGATAAATTATCCCTTATGAAAGTCCAAAGATCTCTCACAAACTTTTCACCTTGATTTCCTCAGTAAGAATTACCTCTTGTGAAAAATGAGCCAAAGAAATAAACTTGGTCTTATATTCCATAACTGTCATATTGCCACGAATTAAATCCAATAACTCTTGCCTCAAGCTATTTTTCACCATCACTAGAAAATATTTCTCGAAGAACAATGCCTTGAACATATCCTAGTCCATGACCTCAATGTCGAGGTAATTCCCAATGAACTTCCACCACTAGTTTGCCTTACCCTTAAGGTGATGAGCGGCTACTTTTACCCTCAAATCCTCCACTACCTCTAGTGTAGTAAGGAGCTTGGTTATTTCATCTATCAAATCCTCTGCCACCATATTCCACCATAAGGTTGGATGTTGGATTGTGCTTCTTAACATGTCCCAAAACCAACATCATCCTACCAGGACCCGCCCTAGGTTGAGCCTGAGTTTCCTCTTGTATTTCCCTAGCAATTTGCCGTATGGTTGTAACTATGTCTCGCATAAATTGCTCTCCATCAGTAGGAACTGCAATTGCCCCTCTACGAGCTCTTCATGGTGGCATCATGCTATATAGATAATAAGAAAACACTTAAAACCAATAGAAGTATAACATCACCCAACTTTTATCATGCTTACTCAACGTCAAACTAAGTCATTCCAAAATATAGCATGTTACACCACACATGTAAGCATATAAGCATATTCCACATAAAATGTTATAACCTCAATTCCATGCACACAACCTCAAGTATACATATGGTTCAACCCTACCCATCGTCCAAAGGTATTCAAACCCAGTTGCTCTGATACCAAGTTGTCACAACGTAAAATTCGAGTTGTCAAAATTCCCCATTTCATGCCTGAATCCCCAGTGTGAACCCATCATTAACCCGACATTTAACGCATAAATCTTATATCCGCGAAAGCATCATCATAAGTATATAATTAAAAATGCATAATTTAAAAGTAACACAATCCAATAGGCTCCACACTTGGCTACATATGCAAGTAATTTCACTGTTCCAAAGTGTAATGTAGTTGAGCTCTACGATTTATCATAACATCTGTTACAATTGATCGAAAAACTACGATCCATCAAATATGTATCGTAACATCTATCGAAGCTCTAGAGTTTAGAACTCAATTTTCTCTCCAATTTACAATCTATCACAAGAGGTTCTATGATCCATCGTAGAGTTACGATCTATCGTAATGGTGATTACGATTGATCGTAGGCCCTCGATAAAAAATCCTATAGAGTCATAATGGTCCGTTTTGACACTAAATAGAAACTCACTACTAATCATACATTTGAAATACATCTATACAAATTTAGTAAAACTAAAAGCATGGGTATAGAACATCAAAACCATAATCGGACTTTTAATTATATCATTTGCATTAAATTGAGTTCAGAATGTACATAAATGTCTAAATTCCCAAATTATAATCATACATTCCCAAAATGTCAAAACACTTATCCATCATTCATATTATAATTTTTTCAAATGTGTCAACATCACACCTACATGTATAGATATCCAAAATTTCAAAAATACCACCAAGTGCTCCACATAGCAACTCAAGTCTCATCCAACATCGTTGCCTTATTTGTAAATAAAAGTTTGGGAGAGGGGGTGAGCATACAACTAGCCCAGTAGAAATAATTCTCCCAACTCAACAATGACTCAGGCAGCGATGCATGAACATCGCATGCTTTAAGATTTTCATGCTCAAAACTTACCCAACTTTTAAAACAAGTATGAAATCACATGCCTCCAATACACATAAGCAGTTTAACCTGAAATCACATTCAAAATTAAACTCAACACCATGTATACTCTTAAATCAATTTCGATTATCACAACCATAGTGAGTGTCCTTTAGAGACCAAATATTCTGCTTACACTTTACGGGTTACTAACCCGACGGTAGCTCCATCTGCTTAGCCAAGTTTTGGGTCTTTCACCCCAGGGCTCCGGGCTCTTCGGCCCTGTTTGGTAGAGCTTTTGCTTTGTCTTTTACGCAAAAGAAAAAGGGAAGCAGAAGCTAAATCAGGAAGTTGGTAACCCCAACTTCCTTTAAACGCTTTTTCTGGACTCCGAAGCTCTTCCGCCTTACTAATCCAAATACTCTCCAAAACGGCTTTTGAGCTTGAAAAGCTGAAAGCCGCTTTTCAAAATCCAATCCAAACAGGGCCTTCTTATATCTCACACATTTCCCCAAAATCAACAATTACCACATAAGCGTACAATTACCTCAAGTACACACAAACCCAAGAATTTCACAAAGCACACTTCCAATGCATTACATTATTATACCTAATGCATATCAAGCTCAATTCAAGCATATTACAATGTAATTCCAATCAACTCATAAAATATCATTTTCGTGCATTTTTCAAGAAAACTTCCTTTATGCAATTTCTTTCATACATGGAGTCAAATTCATATTTACTTCTAATCGAATACGAATGACTCACTATAAACACATATGCTTCAACATTAATGCTAACATCAATTTCACTCAAAATTTTAAATGTGTAACATCCTACACCATCATTATACAATAAACTCACATAAGTACCTTAAACACATAAACATCATTTAGCAAGTATATAGCACACACTCCACTTAGAACATGCTAGGAGAATAAAACATCAAAGATAAATCTGTGAATTGAGCGATGCGAAAGCGACCGCAAAAGTTAGATTTAAAACCTAGAGGGAGTGATTAGGTATACTTGCCTTTTACTTAATCTTTCAGATTATCCAATTTTAACTTCAATTAAAAATTAAGCAATCTCACAAATCAACTCAACAACCACTTAGATTGGACACATTGTAAGAAAAGTACTAATCAAAGAAAAATGTATGTTTGGACCATTTCTCCTCCCTACCGCAACCCCGACAACACGTCTTTCTTATCCACTTACACACTTACCAAACCATTACCATGCACACATGCACCTAAGATTCCCAAGTCTGTTTGGAAAGAGACTACCATGCTCACACAATCCATCATGATCCATACATTAACCATAATACCTGGCATTCCATTTAGGGCGTATTTCATAATTATGTGCATTTTCCTAAGCAAACCACATAGATCTCGTGCACTTGAAAACACAAGTCCCATTTTTTGTGCACTCGTCAACAAGCCATATAATACCTGTCCACTTGCCAAACAAGTCATATAAATCTGTCTAGTTCATGGACTATTCACCCAACGGAACCTAATACCGTATTTCGCGTCTTACACCCTACCACTCTCAGAATCCCATCATACTTAGCCCTTACCACACAACTTAGCATGAGCCTTACACAACCTATACACTTCCCTTCCTGACGTACAACCCATCAATTGTCTACCAACTCAAAAAGAATTAAATCAAACATAAGTATTTATTTTTTACTGTCTCTATAGTAACCCTTAGACACACTCTGTATAAGACCATAGTAACATCTACTAACCTATCAACGCTGATAGCCTCATCCACCTAACTAACCTCTAGTCCCGATGCTCATACATATGATGCAGTAATAATACTAAGCATCTAAATCAACTCAAACACTAGCCCATGAGCTAAACACCAAAAATTTATTGACATACCTCAGACCACTGAAGGTTTAGCTGAGACATTTGCATGAGTAACAACATACACCCTGCCTTGAGCCCTTGGCTCCTGTTGTCCACCACCCTAGAAACTAGACTGTTGAGTAGACACAACAAGGGTAGACCCCCTCATTGGTCATGCACTCTGGGTAGTCATAGCTGGTTATAGTGGGGGTAAAGCCTTGAACCCAAACTGTGCTATCATCGGTTGTGTTGTCCTCTGTTATGAACTCAACTCGTTAGTCATATTCCCACCCAGTTGAGGATAATTTTTCCTCATGTGCCCTTGCAAACCGTACTCAAAACAAGCTCCAGTATTAGGCTAACTCATAAGGTAGTTCGCCTTAGTATGCCCCAACTGTTTGCGCCGAAAACACCTCACCCCTTCCCGATAAGATCCCAATGGCATATGAGTTGTAGGCACAGATTGTATTGTCTGTTGTCTGACTGATCCCATCGATTGCGAAGGACCACTCTTGAACTTTTTCCTTGCCTAAACCTCAGAAGAATTACCCATGTCCCTACTCTGCTTCCCAACCTCTGTTTTCTCATTCTTATCCTTAGCCTCGACCTCAACCATCAAACCTTTCTCTTCCATTTCAACATACACCCTCAAACCTAAAATAGACACAAATGGCCTAACAGAACGATGAAGGCCATTGATGAACCTCCTTCTCTTGTCTTCCTCATCTCTTACCACTTCGAGAGCAAAGCATGAGAGAGAAATGAACTTGTTCTCATATTCTATCACGGTCATGTCATCTTGAACTAGCTCATCAAATTCTTTCTTTAGTGCCCTCCTCTTTGGCCTTAGAAAGTAATGGTCAAGGAAAAGAATCTTAAACTCTTCCCACCCCATGATCTCAACGTCATGTCATTCACTCACTAACTTCCACCATAGTTCAACACCACCCAAAAATAAGTAAGTAACAAAAATCATTTTCATCCCATCATCAGGTACAGACATCACCCTTAGATGTTTCTCTACTTGTTCAAGCCAATTATCCACTATCAACGGATCTGAACTTCCATCAAAACTAGAAGGCATCAACTTCTTGAATCGAGTGATAAACTTGAAAGGCCTCTCACTCTCAAGTTCTTTCGATTGTACCATCAGTTGTTGTACCTCAGTAGCAGTTATCCTCACAAAATCCCTAAGGGCAGCGGTCATCTTTGTGACCAAATGGTTTCCCGTAGGTACTCCACCCCCAACTGCTCCTCCACGGTGTCTAGGTGGCATATCTCTATCTAGTTAAGATATAGGTCAACAACAATATGTCATCTTATGTTATTTATTTCACGTAATCAAAATATTAGGCAATGTAGAGACATGTTATCATCTAAACATTTAATACATAAGCATGCTTTATAGTTAAACACTTAACATATAAACATGTTCTCAAGTCAACACATAACATATAACGTATGTTATCACCTAAGCACATTACATGTTATCACATAAGCATACTCCTCATGCCCATAAGTTCTCAAATCAATTATGTCATGTCTACTTATGTTTCTAGGTTTCCAACTCAAAGGTTCTAACCATTCCAAACAAATCTACACGTGATCCAGCCCTTACCTTTCATACTTAGCTATTCGAACCTAATGCTCTGACAACACACTACTAACCATCTCTCTGATACTAAGTTATCACGCCCCAACATTTAGACCGCTGGAACTCCCTCAGTCCAAGCCTAAACTTCAAGTTATGAGTTATCATGACAACCTGGTTGTCATCCCACGACCCGGACAACCATGGCAAATGCCATCTATCACTCCCAGTTCTGATCCGTACCACCGAGATCGTTACCCATCGCGGAAACCTTATTACTTTTATTACGTCGATTCCTAAATTGGAATGTCATATAAGGTCAATCAACCTAAGTTATATTCTTACAATCTAGTGAAAACATTACCTTACATATCAATATCATCATATACAATGATCATTCTCACAATGGGACCCCACATGTACGTCACACGCACACCTATTTACTCATTACAGATCAACTCAAATTCAATCAGCTTCTAACCATTATGATACATCGTAACATAGATTATGATACATCGTAATTTATGATGCATCATACATGTATCGTAACATGGTGCAAAAGTCACTATTTTTGACATCTCATTTTCCTTAATTTTATGATATATCGTAATGTATACTTTGATGCATCGTAATATGGCGATGCATCATAATATGCATTACGATCCATCGTAATCCTATGGCTAGTAATTCCTCAACATGTACACATGGTACATTTCATGTTCTCTCTCAACTCAATCATGCTAACATTTATATACATGCATAATTAGACATTAATGGAAATATAAACTATCATTCTCATTTTCTAGCATTCACCATGCTCAACACTTACATATAAAGTGTGAAATTACAATCATGCCCAAATTCGTATTTAAATATATGCAATCATAAAGCATAATCATAACATGTTTTTCAAAACATAAAAAGTTTTATACATATTTATCACATGCATATAGTCGACAATCCGGACTTAGATTCAAATAAAGCAATAAATGTCTTTAAAAGAAGACTAGCTACACTTCACGCCATCTCATGGTTAGGGAGACTCCATCACCTCTTTGTCGTTTCCTGAAAAGAGTTAATACTCATAGAATGAGCTACAACACACTCAGTAGGAATGTCTAAAACATAATTTCACAAGTCTTGTGAATACCACATAACACATAATCATATAATCTTGTTAAGCACAATTCACATACAAATATACATGCTAACAACCATATCATGAATGTATATACCATGTCATGCACTTATACTCTATCCGTACTTCACACTGACATAAACTTCATCGCTCTGACCTTGGCTCACCGCCCACAATGTCAACGATAACACTTGGCTCAGATCCTAACTCTTAGCAATCCAACTTACCACAACATTTCTATTTTACTCCTGATCCCGACTCTTGGCAATCCGATTCTTACAAACCTTTGCACACCTCACACCTAGATATCGACTCTTGCCTATCCATTTTCCACCACATTTTCACATGCGTACTCATTCCATGTATATGCAATGCATGAACAATTATTTTTTTCATACTCATGTCCTCATATTCTCATGTCAAATCATTTATATCAACAATACAAACATGTTTTACATCTAATCATGCTCTTTAAGACAATTCACCAAACACATAAGTGTCACATTCACAACTACACATAAAATATACATAATTCTCTCAAATTTCATATTCATCATGCTTTATAATCATTTAAAATGATTCATAAGCATGTAATCACATCATTTAACATTGCAAATTCATTGAATTGTATAATCTAGCATACTTTAACCTTGAAAAACATCTAATTATACCCATATAACCAATTGGTTGCCATAGACAACCAATATACTCACAAAAATTTCGGATTTCATGGGTTAGGCATCCCTACCTTAGTTTAGAAGAGTTTCTAAACAAAATTTCCAAAATTATCAAATCTCACCGAAATCAATGTTGTCCGAATTTGACTTCGAAAGGATCAAACTCGAATCCTTGTTGTATAAATCAATCATTTCTTCTTTGGCATTATCGAATTCACGCTCCAAGCTCCTCAATTTCAATGGAGAAGGAAAAAGAATAATATAGGGATTTATAACTCTCTCAATCTGCTGATTATAATGATAGAATGAGGGTTGAGTTCTCCTCCTCCTTATTTATAAACCTAGCTTCTCATATTTATAAAAAATGCCACTAGCACTCACCAAACTTTTCTGAACTTTGTTTTCAATTTTGATAACTCCTATGGACTCAAAATTGACTCCATAACTCATCAAATATTTTATTTAACCCAATCTAAAATTTTGGTGTCATTCTGACACTTTCAAATTTTTCGGGCCCACCAGACCTGCTTCCCAAGCCCACCCGACCCAAAAATCTCAGCTTTTACCAAATGCTCCCAAAACTTCCCTGGACCTTTATACAAGTCTCCAAACATGTATTTCACATTTAAAAGATATATAAAATCTTTTAAACCATTTACATGACAATAAATTAAAATAAAAAGAAAACCGACCAAAAATGGTCACTATCTTTACACAAATGATTTCTAATGATGAAGACTACGATTAGTTATGCATATTCACTTATTTATATTTATATAGAGATGCTTCCGCATTTATGAGACTTAGTTTGAATGTTAGTTATCCCAAGAAGGGCATTTTGGTTACTTTTTACTATTCACTCCCATTTTCTTTACTCTTAATTGGGTGTCAAAAATCGGAACGTGACAGGTACAATACCTCTGATTAATTACAAGGTGAATGAGCACCAACGTAGATTAGGGTATTATCTATCTGATGATATATACCCTAAGTGGCCAGCATTGATGCAGACCATCTCATACCCAACTACGGGAAAAGAGAAATTGTTTGCTCAAAAATAAGAAACTATTAGGAAGGATGTTGAACGAGCATTTGGCGTGTTACAGATCATGTTTGCTATAACATAAGCACTGGTGTGTTATTGGAGGAAAAACATTTAAACAAGATAGTGAGAACATTTATCATATTGCATAATATGATCATAAAAGAAAAGTGCGACACCAACATTTTACAATGGACACCTTTGGCAGATGAGGCCATGTCCCTTTCACACTATGATCGAAACCCATCAATTTTGGCGGCACACATCTTCTCTCGCCTTAGAAGGATTCGCAATACAGAGAATAATGTGAATCTCAGGAGGAATCTTATAGAACATTTGTGGAATAAATTTAGTGATGAAGGTGTTTAAACCTAATATTAAATAAAATGTAATTTTTATATTGGTTATGAATAAATTTTCATTTTTCAATTGTTTGCAACTCATATATTTGTTTCCAAATTTAAAGGAAATATATAAAAAAAAATTACATATTTTTTTTAAAAAAAATACAAAGAGACTCAAAATACAAATTCAAATGAAAAAAAAAGGCCAAAGAGCCGAGCTCAAAAAACAAATTCAAACGAAAAAACAAAGAAAAAAGGCCAATGAAAAAAAGACTCAAAAAACAAATTCAAACGAAAAAACAAAGAAAAAAGGCCAATGAAAAAGAGACTCAAAAAACAAATTCAAACGAAAAAACAAAGAACAAAGGCTAGTGAAAAAAAGACTCAAAAAACAAATTCAAATGAAAAAACAAAAAAACAAAGGCATAGGCAAAGAGCCGTTGTAATACTAACAACTCTTTAAAAAAAAAACGCTTCCTCACTAATAGACCAGGGCAACACAATAAAATTTGAGGTCTTAGGCAAAAAATAAAAAAGTGGTCTTATGTATAAAATATTAATATCAAATAATAGTTAATAATTTTTATTTAAAAATCATTCTTCTTACTTTCTGAGATGCAAAGTTACTAATTAGATGACTTAATTGTTTATTGTTAAATTTTTACCTAATATTTATTTTTTTGTTTACATTTTGATTATTAGTTATAACAAATTTATGAGGAGCTCTTTTTTTAGATTGAATTATTTTATCTATTCTACTCTTTTTTTTAAGTTTTTCATATCGTGATTCATATTTTCTATTAGACATAATCAATAATATAAATAAAAATGACCACAAACTAAATATACAATTTCTATGATAAAAAATAATAAAAAAAGTACAAAATAAATTAAGTTAAAGAACAATAAAACCTATACTTTTTTGTTGGTAAGGAAACAAATATAGAAGAATCTAAAAATAACAAAATATGTAAGAGAATAAAATATATAATATATATAGATAATGAAGAGAGATAATGAGACAGATAGGTTCATAGAGAGACTGTCCTAATATTAATACACCCCAATTCTCTGAAATGAGGAGATGAGAAAAAAAAACGTAAGAGATAACAATAAAAAATAGTTAAAAATAGGAGTTTAATAGAGAAAATCTAGGAGTAGATGGAAAGTTTTATTAGTTTTCAATACCAGTTATCCAATGAAAATAAGATGAATTAAATTATAGAAGCCTACTTTAATTGGTTGAGGCCTAAATAAATACAAGAAAATGAAATTTTTTGCATGTTGTACACGCACGATCCAGATTTATTCAGTGTATTTACACCGGGTGTATTGTAGATATACTCTGTTGACCTTAAGGTTTCAACCCTAGGTTACTTGGGTGATTTTGATGATAACAAACTACTGTAATGTAGATTTAATAAGTTTACTTGAGTGTGCAACTTAGAAAATATTATATTATCTCAAGTATCTTAAAGGCATTGGACTTCAAAAGAAATTACAAGAAGATGTATGAAGCCACGTGATTATGGAACTCAAAGATCAATAATCAAGATCAATGGCAAAGTTGAAGTAAATCCAAGCCACATGATGAAGGAACCCAAAAGCTTAAAGATTTGAAGATCAAAAGACTTGGGTAGGCTAGTCTTGGGTGAGTGCTAGATTTAATGTAAAGTTATTTATGAAGTAACTTCTTTTGAAAGCTCATCTATTGACCTAGTGGACCTTAGGACCAATGCATATCATTCATATCATATCATGGTTCCTTGGACACTTAGAATTAGGCCATAAACTTCATTGAATCATCTTGAAGGCCTTCATTGAGATTGAGTTAATTCAAGCTTATGTTTAGCTTTGAAGGAACTCAATTCTTGAGTAAACAAATTCTAGAACCTATGCTTGAACTAGGAAATATCTTTTATGGTTCTTAGATTGATTGAATGAGGCTTTGAACTTATATGTTTAAATTCTGAAAAGCCTTAGGTAATATTGAGATGATTTTCAATTGAAAATATTTTAATTCTCAATATTGTGAAGTCATAGACCTTGGATCAAATTGATTGATTTTATAAGGTCATAGTTGATTTTGAGGGGTTGAAATATTCAAAGAACCCAACTCATAATCTAAAATTGATTCTAAGACCACATGAATCTCATTTTAGTATTTATGATTGGTTCTTAGCATTTTAGAATTGGACTTGATCTTAATGAAGTTTCTTTGCATCAGTCCTTGAAGCTTTAGGCTCATTTATGCTTTAACAGAGTTGTATTTCTAATGATTTCCAGAAACAGTCGACTTAGTTGAACTATATAGTCGACTTTTTCAAGTAGCACATTTTTCGCATTTCTGGAGCACTAAAATAGAAGACTATGTCATTTCATATAGAAGACTATCTTTCTATTTTAGTTTATGAGATTTGATAAAATAGTCGTCTTATGCATTAGAAAAGTCGACTCTTTTAGGCAGTGCAAAAATGGCATTTCTAGAGTAGTAAGATAGAAGACTATCTCAAATCATATAGAAGACTATGTTTCTATTTTAGTTTATGAACTTTTGAGAAAATGCCTTTTCTGGAGTAGTAAGACAGAAGACTATCTCATTTCATATAGAAGACTTTCTTTCTATTTTAGTTTGTGAGATTTGATGAAATAGTCGTCTTATTCATTAGAGAAAGTCGACTCTTTTTGGCAGCATGAATCTAACACTTTGAAGGCTCAAATAAAGTCGACTACTTCAAGTAGAAAGTCGACTGCTTTTTCCCAGATTCAAAATAACGGCTAGTTTTGGACCTCAAACGGCTATATTCTCTTGAGACTCTATATATACCCATTTGTATTGGGGATTTTTGAGGAAGAAAGAGAGAATACAATGTAGAGCCGTGAGAGTAGAAGAGCAAGAGAGTTAGAGAGAAACCTACCCATGAGCTTACACTTGAGAAAATGTTGAATGCATATTTTTGCATTCTACTTGGTAGAAAATCTCTTAGGAACCACTATTGAGTCTCATCTTTCATATCATTCATTGTGGTTCATCTTGCATACCTAGAGTTGAGCTTTTCATTTGAAATCTTCATATATCACTCTAGGATTTGAGCGTGTATTGAATATCTATTCATTGAGGAAAAATGTTGTATTTGTATTACAATTTCTTATTCTTGAGAGAAGAAGACCAAGAGGTTCTCTTGGCATGGGTAGCTTGAAGAAGCTTTGTAAGGATATTTTTCCAAGCCCGAAAAAGAGAAAGGTTCATTCTCTACCTTAAAAGGAGAAGGATTGGGTAGCGCTCTCCACCCTTTAGAGTGAGCAATGGTTATCTCTTAACCGTCAAAAGAGGGAAGAAGCCCAAGTCATGAGCTTGGCAAAGAAGTCTTGGTGAGGTTGTCATCGAGCAAGGAAGCCCAAGTAATTCACTTGGCAATTGTACGGTTTGCTTTCCACCATTAAGGAAGGCTCTATAGTGGAAACCTCAAGAAGTTCTCTTGAGGCATGGACGTAGGCAAGAGGGGCCGAACCATGTAAAAATTATGGTGTCACTTGGTTTGCATTTCTCTATCCTTAAACTCTTTTATTTGATAGCATTTCATTTGTTTAAATTACATATGCTTTATATATGAATGCTATAAGTTTATATGTTTCAATTCATATGAGGAGGATGGGATGAATGCTTGGTGTATTGGTTGAGTTGTGGAATTGATAAAATTATTGATTGATTGAGTATTTGTTTGATTATCAATTTTCCAATCAATTTGCACACTATGTATTTGACAAATGCACAATCAACACTTTCACATACTACAAGCATGATTTATTGCACTTACATGTACACTTACACTTGTTGTTTTCACTAGATTATTTAAGTGCATAATAGATAGAGAATTTGCAATCCCACTTGTTGAATACATAAGTTCATCAAGTGTTTGACAAAAATCCATACAAGCCTATTTTTTGTCAAAATGAGCTTAACGGAAAAAGTTTCATCATTTGCCTATTGTCCCTATTCACCCCCCCCCCCCCTCTAGGGACAATTCTTGGGTAACATACTCTTTTTCTCTTTTTTAGGGGCCTAATAAATGAATCCTATTAGTTAACCCTTAGATGACCACCTAAGTCACCTAAGGCCCCAGACGGCCCTGTAATAGACTTTCCAAATGAAGAAGAAAAACGTAAATGTTTCGGGTGTAATAGTGTCATGGTATTACATACTAATCAAATACTAACACATAATGATAGGATCACTAAAATAAATCTATTTTTAAATGTTTCAGAGTACTTGATATTACATACTAATTAAATACTTAAATACTGAAATGTAATGATAGAATCATTAAACTAAATGTATTTTTTAATGTTTCGGGATGTATTAAAATAAGGGTAAATTACATTGACCTCCCTTGAGGTTTGACCTAATTACACCCAGTATCAAACTAATGAGTTTTTATACAATGACCTCCCTTGAGGTTTGTTTAGTTAGATAAAGACCCCGCTCCATCCAAAATTGTTAGTTTTGTCCAAAAAAATTATAGTAAATTACACTGACCTCCCCTGAGATTTGGGATAAATTACATTGACCTCCCCTGAGGTTTGGCCTAATTACACCCGGCATCAAACTAATTGATTTTGCTACAATGACCTCTCCTGTAACATAAATGAACTAACCGACGTTAACTTTTGAGTGAAATGTCTATTCTACCCTTAATATTATATTGATAAAAAAATTAAAATATTTATATATATAAAATGACACTTTTACACATCTAATATAATAATATTTACATGGTGGGAGCATGGTGGTGGCCATAGCAGCTGGGGTTGTGCATGATGGTTGTGGTGGCTCATGGTGGCTCGGCTAGTGATGGTTCACAGCATGGCAGCCATGAGTGGTGGGTCTAGTATGTGGCATGGCGGTGATCTTGGTGTGGTGTCGATGGGAGTGATGATGGTAGGTGGGGTTATGCGCGCACAAACACAAATATATAATAATATTTACTATATATATAATATAGTAAATATTATTATATTAGATGGGAAAAAATGTCATTTTATATATATATATATATTTTAATTTTTATATTAATATAATATTAAGGGTAAAATAGACATTTCACCCAAAAGTTAACGTCGATTAGTTCATTTCTATTACAGGGGAGGTCATTGTAACAAAATCAATTAGTTTGATGTCAAGTATAATTAGGTCAAACCTCATGAGTGGTCAGTGTAATTTACCCCAAACCTCAGAGGAGGTCGGTGTAATTTACCCCAAACCTCAAGGAAGGTCATTGTAATTTACCATAATTTTTTTGACAAAACTAACAGAATTTTGGACAGAAGGGGTCTTTGTCTAACAGAGCAAACCTCGGGAGAGGTAATTGTAACAAAATCCATTACTTTGGTGCCGGATGTAATTAGGTCAAACCTCAGGAAAGGTCAATGTATTTTACTCTTAAAATAAATGTATTTTTAAATGCCTCGGGTGCAATATAGCTCTGAAGCATGTCATTACCGCACTCCGAAGCATTTAAGTTTTTTTAAAATGTGATCCGTGACTTGAGAAAGGGAGTGTGGGACCCACCATTTGGTGATCTCCACACTCTAACCCAACACTCCCCTGTTGTAACTAGGGGTGCACAAAAATTCGTCCAAATCGGGAAACCAAATCGAACCGGACATGATCGGACAATTCAGTCTGATTTTTTCGCAATCCAGTTCGATCACAGTTCCATTTTTTGGAACCGTGTAGTAACAGTCCGGTTACGGTTTCAGGTCCCTCAGGACCTGACTGAATCGGACCGGATCGTTTTCTATATATATAAATATAAAATAAAAATATATTATATCTAATATTTAAATATGGATATATAAAAAATGCCTAGCTTGTGCAAAATTAAGAGTACTGAAGTTGGTTTCTATGGATATATAAATTATAACCTGAAGTTGGTTTCTATGGATATATAAAAAATGCAGAATTAAGAGCTTTTACAAACTCATTTTAATTACCTTCTTTTGCCTAGCTTATACAGAAGTTCCTTCAAGCTGTTTCTCAAGATTTTGCAACTCTTTCACACTCAGTGGTCCAAGATCTTCTCCAAACAAATGCCTTCATGAATTATATATATATATATACACACACACATATAGCAGTATGTTTTAGGCCATAATTGATGTTATTAACAATTCTATAACTCTACTATTGTTTGTATTAGTTTTTAGTAGTTATTTACAAAAATTATATCATGAGTTAATTAGGTTGACACTTGACGAATAATAGTTTTAAAAAATTTAAAATTGATGTTTGAAATTAGTTTGCAACAGGCTTGAAATTGAGGCGTGGTATAGATTGATGAACCATGAAATCGAACAAAACCAAACCAGTTCTATATTGACAAACGATTCAATCCGGTTCTATTTTAATAAAATCGGATCATATGATTTGATTTCAAAAAAGACCATAACCTGACGGAGCCGACCTGTGCACCCCTAGTCGTAACGGATGCGATTAGGTGTCATTTCTTTCTGAATCCTGATACAAAGCTATTAGATTTTCCTCAAAAACTGGTTAGGTTGGGCTACTCACGTGTCGCTACGATCCAGCGATTTTTCTTTCATCAATGGTGGAGGGAAGGTTAGGGTGGGTAAGTTGAACCGGTGCAGTCTTCTTGGATTAGCCAGTTCAACCATTTTCTATTGAAATCAATAGGACCAATGAATTACTGTAATCAAATTCAGCTCTTCTTCTGCTTCCACAGACCCAACCCACCATTTTCTAGACTCATTTGCACCAAAACGCATCACTATTCCCGCTCTTCTTCTTTTTCTTCTTCAGATGATTCTAAGATCGCTGATAAACTCATTTCCATCTTCACCAAAAGACCCTTTAGCGCAGACAGCCAAGAACTGAGGGACTACGGATCAAAACTCACTACTAAAATTGTTGAAGCTGTGTTGGGAGGTATGAAGAGTTGGAAAATAGCTCACATGTTCTTTAATTGGGCTTCAAATCAATCTGGGTATACGCATAATTGTTATACTTACAATGCCATGGCTTCCATCCTATCACATGCTAGTCAAAATGCCCCACTGAGAATCTTAACCCAAGATATAATGAATTCTCGTTGTTTCTTGACTCCTGGGGCATTGGGATTCCTTATTAGGTGTTTGGGTGGTCAGGGATTGATTGAAGAAGCCAATGTGTTATTTGATCAAGTAAAAAGGATGGGTCTTTGCGTTCCAAATAATTATAGCTATAACTGTCTGTTGGAGGCTATCTCTAAGTCTGGTTCAGTTTATTTAATTGAGATGAGGTTGAAAGAGATGCGTAATTCGGGGCTGGTACTCGATAAGTACACATTGACACCGATCTTGCAGTGTTACTGCAATGTTGGGAATTTTGATAAAGCTTTGGAAGTATTCAATCAGTTGTACGAGTGGAGTTGGCTCGATTCTCATGTTTTCTCTATCTTGGTGCTCTCTTTCAGCAAGTGGGGTGAGGTGGATAAGGCTTTTGAGTTGATTCAGAAGATGGAAGATGTTAATATTAACTTGAACCAAAAGACATTTTGTGTTTTAATACATGGGTTTGTAAGAGAGTCCAGAGTGGATAAGGCCCTCCAGCTGTTTGATAAAATGCAGAAATGTGGTTTTGTTCCGGACATTTCACTTTATGACATACTGATTGGAGAGCTCTGCAAGAACAAAGAGCTTGAAAAAGCTTTATGTTTGTACTCAGATATGGTGGACCGTGGAATCCATCCTGATGTTGAAATACTTACAAAGCTTATATCATCATTCTCTAATGAAAGTGAAATGATCCAATTAATCAAGGAACGGCAGAAGGATCTGGACCCGAAAACCATGACTTTACTGTATAATTCTATTTTGAATGGTCTTGTTAATAATGGTTTAATTGATAAAGCATATCATCTGCTACGGGCAATGACTGGGGATAGATTTATTGGTGACTTTGAGGCGGACAAGCTCTTCATGGTTAAGGAATTTGTTAGTCCAGATACTACTTCTTTCAAAATAGTCATTGATGCTTTGTGCCGGACTGATAAGTTGGATGTGGCCCTAGGACTATTACAAGATATGGATCAAATTGGTTGTAAAAAAAGTGTGTTCCTTTATAATAATTTAATTGATGGTTTGAGCAATTCAAATAGAGTAGAGGAATGTTACAAACTTCTGAAAGAGATGAAGGAGTTGGGATTTAGACCTACACAATTTACCCATAACTCCATATTTGGGTGTGTATGTAGAAGAGACGATGTTGCAGGAGCCCTTGATGTGTTAAGGGAGATGCGTGCTCATGGGCATGAACCATGGATAAAGCATTATACATTGCTTGTTAAGAAGCTGTGCAAACATGGGAGGCCAGATGAAGCTTATAACTTTCTTGCTAGTATGGTTCAAGAAGGTTTCCTCCCTGACATAATTGCCTATACAGCAGCTATTGATGTTCTTTTCAAGATCCATGAAGTGGATCAAGCTTTAGAGCTATTCAGGGACTTCTGTGCTCGTGGGTATTGTCCTGATGTAGTTGCTTATAACATTATAATAAATGGGCTTTGTAAGGTCAAAAGGATATTGGAAGCCCAGGACTTTCTGAATGAGATGCTGGAGAAGGGGCTTGTTCCCTCAGTTGTTACCTACAATTTGCTCATTGATGGATGGTGTAAAACTGGTGATATTGATCAGGCCATTCGTTGTCTTTCAAGGATGGTTATGGAGGAACGGGAGCCTAATGTCATCACTTATACAACTTTAATAGATGGTTTTTGCAACGCTGGAAAACCGAATGATGCTCTTGAGCTTTGGAATGAAATGGAGGGAAAGGGCTGTTCTCCGAACAGAATTGCTTTCATGGCTCTAATTTATGGCCTTTGCAAGTGTGGGAAGCCAGATACAGCTCTAGTATATTTTCAGGAGATGGAAGAGAAAGAGATGACACCTGATACTTTTGTCTATGTTGCATTGATAAATGCCTTCCTGTCTAACTTAAATGCACCCTTGGCTTTTGAGATATTGAAAAAGATGGTTCACAATGAGACTTTTCCGGAATCAGTTGATAAGAACCATTTAATTCTAAGAGATGCAATACTTAAACTTTCTGAAGATGCCAGGACTTCAATGAATGTTAGGCATCTTATTGCAGAGAGCAGATATTTTGACAAATTTTAGTATTTCAGATGTTGGACTTGAGCCCATCATCTAATCAAGGGGGCCTATGTCTCTCTGCCAATCACATCAGAGGCTGTGGGAATTTCAGAATAGCTTCATCTTCTATGTGAAGCCATTCAAATCAACTCCTCCATTCAGTCCAATACTCTATCTGTCCTCCACTGGGGGGGCTTACGTGGGAGAGAGGGGCCAGAAGGGACATAATTTTATACTTTGTTATCCTCACTTGCAAATCAAGGATGGGTTCGTTCTCTTATTCTGGAAAGATCCTTGAAAATTTTTAAAGGGGACAGAGAAATTCAAAATGTCAGTATAACCATCCCTCGAGGCCATATATTCAAGTTCTTTGCAATTTTTGTTTGTCTATTTCACGTGTGGTAAGCCTTAAACTTTCAATTACTAGTATGGCTAACGTACAGCTAAATAGTGAATATTATTATAGTTCATGTTCATTCTATATAGATGATAAATTTATTTCTTGATTTTTTTTGTTTCAGTATAAAAAATGCAATGACAAATAATTCTTGTCAACATTTACTTTATGAAGTGGAACACAGTAAAGCTCCTGCTATATTTCGAGTGCAGCTCTTGTTGATCAGCTCAAAATATTCAGCTCTGAACTTTATAAAGGTGATGGTTTGTGACTCGTCTCTCAGACTGTGGCACACGTGGGAGGAAGGGGAAAATCAACTGCAATTTCCTTGCTACAGAGGTTTTATGAACTATATGGTGTCAGAACATACTAGATGGATATGAAATTCAGAAGTTTAAGATCAGGTGCTTAAATGGCACTAGTGGCTCAGGGAACCAATGTTGTCAATGATAAATTCAATGTCAACATTATTTTGCATATTGCATGTTATCTATTTGTTTAAACTACACAGTTTGATTTACATAATTTGGATACTTGTGACTTAGCTAGTTGACATCCCCTTTAGGTCTAGTGTGGACATTGTGTACTCTAACTTGTCGGAGCCTTAGGTGGCAGTCAATCCTTTAATATTTATCTTTGTTGTCTTTCTATCGACTGAAATTAGCCGAAGGACATATAAGGCAATGGTTTGATCAATTTGTTAATGTTTCCAATTAATGTCTCATTTACTGTAGGTGATTCTCTACGATAAATTGTGACATCTGTATAAAGTTGGCAGCTTTTACAACACCATGTCATTATGTGCAAAAATTTCTTCTTAATGAGTTTCCAGATGAAAGCATGCAAATACATTAGGTCAATGTGCATCAGCGATGTATTTAACATGTCTTTCCATAGATTTATATTATAATTTCTCTATAATTGCTTGTATGGCAAATTTTATAATAATTTGCATACATTATGTGTCATATTCAAAACCAAACCAGTTCGGATATGGCTTGATTGCTTTCATGACAGACTGACAACAATGATGGGGCAAGGGTAGTTCAGGTAGAGCATCTGTTAATTTTGCTCCCAGCATTATTAAAGTTTATGTTAAAGAGACAGTGTTTTTTTGGTAAAAATGTTAAAGAGACAGTTGAGCCTTACTAGATTATTTTTTTCAGTTGCAAAAAGTAAGGTCAGATATGAACTATTAAATTTTTTTTTTGGGAAGAGCATTTTCCTTTATAATAATGCTAGTAACTTAATGTGCAGTTGACAGTGGAGATCTATTCATAATCTTTGTCCTGAAATGAGAAGCTGAAACAAGTTTTATATTTAAGACAACCTGACACAGACCTGTCCTAAACTGGCTTACAACATGAATTATAGACTTGACTCTCCTACTTGTGTGCCTTTTTCTTTCTTTCTTTCTTTCTTTTTTTTTTTTTTTAATGTTGGTTCTAATGATTTTGTCTAATTCACGATTTTTAGAAGCTTGGAGGAAAAGGTGCTCAGAGCCGGCTCCTAAGAGGCAAATGCTCTCTTTTTGGTTTTTAAATACTTTCTTTTCCTTCTTCAGAGTGATAATCTTAAGTTAAACTAATTTTGTTTTCAAATGAAGTATACTGGCATTTGCTGTTTCTGTTGCATACATGTTTTATGTCCACTATTTAAAGTGCTAGTTAACCACTTGCATTTGCTTCTATTTCCTTCCATTTTGGTGCTCCTTTCTATATATATAAGTTTTACTTTCCAGTAATTTTTTTCACTTGATGCTTATCATTCCTTTTTATCGTTAGGGAAGGGAAATCCCAATTGTTCATCGTGTAATCACGGTAATTTCTAATTTCTTTTATTTGTGTAATTTGTTCTGATTTTAATGTTTCATTAGTCCTTTTGATTATGTAAATGTGTGTGTGTGTAAATTAGATGGAGATTTTCCTTCTTTTAAGTCCGGCTTTGATTATAATTACTACCGTTGATGTCAAATTGCATGATTTACGTTGCAAGGAAGGATTTACTAAGTTTACATTTTTAGCTGAGTCTCTTGGCAGATATTGTTAGATTATTTTGTTTAATAACCTAATGGATGAAACACTCCTTTAGGTATTCATTATAATTAATCTGGCTGCAACTTGAAGAGTTGAAAGACCAAGGGCTTAGTTATAGTGGCATCTCCTCTGCTTTCCAAATGAAAGGTTGAGGGTTCAAGTACCTATAGGGGCAATTGTGCAAGTGTGCTTGTATGACTTAATTACCAAAAATATAAAAAAAAAAAAAAGAAAGAAAAACTTGAAGAGTTGAAAGAACAATAAATGGCCCATGCTTTCTCTGCTGTATTTTGAAGTCCCAGTTGTAAACATGTCAGTGGACGAGAATGCAGAATTCTCTGCTTACATGGTAATGAAAACTACTCACTCGAAGTCAGGTCAAGGTTAAGTCGTTAAGCTTACTGAAACTTTAAGAGAGAATGTAAGGGACAAATAGAATGGAAGATGAAAATCTGAAAATTTGATAAAAATAAAGGGGTAAAATACACTGACCTCCCCTGTGGTTTGCCCTAATTACACACAGGTGTTATGTTTGTAAAAAAGTTACACTCACCTCCCTCTTGTCAAAATATTGACTAAAATGCCCTCCAATGCATGGAAATGGTAAGGAACAACCATTTCCAAATAATGGGGGCATAATGGTCATTTCAACGTGTTGAATGAAGGTGAGTGTAACTATTTTACAAACATAGCACCCATGTGTAATTAGACCAAACCTGATGGGAGGTTAGTGTATTTTACCCAAAATAAAAAAAGAAAAGAAAATCTGAAAATTACAGAATTGGCTGTTGCAATTTCCATTTCTGACCATTTTTATTGATATAATTTTTAACAACAGCGCAAAATTTTCACCATTACGACATTGCAATTAGTAATGAAGAATTTTATTGTTAACAGGAAGGAGATGGAACTACGAAGGGTTGAGATTCTAAGAGAAGAAAGTAAAAAACCTATCAGATGCTCTAATTTTGCACCATGTTATATTGATCGGTTATTTCTCAATTGTATGTTTCTCTGTATATGTAAATGCATTAAATGGATTTATCTTCAAGGAATGCAACATGCCTTATGGTGAACATATTGATATTCTTTAATCAGGTTTTTAGGCAGATAATTTATTATTGACTCTCTGGTTGACTGCCTATCAATCAGTTATTAGGTGCCAAGCTAATTTTTTTTTCATAAACACTAAGCTAATAATATTTATAGTGTGCCTTTAATTTCACAATGAGCATCACCTATTTTCTTGCAATAACACATGAATGAACAACTTTCACAGTTTTTAATGATTAACATGATTGCATCCTCATGCAAGTAATATTGTTAGTGATTTCTTCAATAGGTTGTCATTTTGTGTTGTTACTGTTGTAGGTCCATGAACGATATACGAATGAAATAAACATTCTCACAAAAGATAAATGTTATGGAGCTCTTTTTATAACTTCCTTTGATTAATTAAGGTGTTAAAAGTTTTTTGTGAAGTCAGTATTATCTGATAATTAGTTACCCAAAAAAAGTGTTTATCTGATAATAAACATCTATTGTTCCTCAATTCAGTACTGAAATTTTTGCATGGGCATTCAAAGGAAGGAATAGGTTGACATATTTTATTTGATTGTGTAACCCTCGATCTGCTGGGTAACATTGGCATAGAATTGCTGTTGAGACTTGAGAACTGAAGGAAAGCAGGTAATTTTTGGCCTACATTTTAAAATTCCTAGTGTAAGTGCCACAAGAAAACTAATCTGTTTTTTTATTAGGAAGATAATGAGTTCCAACGTCACTTATTTGCTCCTAGTAGAAAATGCTATTGCTTGTTTAAGTTGATCTTTTCCATGATATATTAAACATCTTATTTATCTTTTCTCTCCTTCTTTGTTGAGCATGTTATGTTAGACCACCCAGAAAATGACTGTTTAAAAGAATCTAATTAGGTCATTGACAGACAACAAGATGATTATTTTGGAAGAGATAAAGACAGCAGTGGCATCAGCTTCTCCCCAGTATGTATATTCATTGTCATGTTGCAGCAAGAACTACTTTAAAGGCTGATCGAACTGCTAAATTTCAGAAAACCTATGGAAGGTTGGCAAACAATTTTTTATGAATATTCATGTACAAAAAGGTCAGAAATTTTGACTTTTGCTTTGGACAAGCTTTGTTATATAGACATGAATTATGTGATATGGAAATTGTGGCGCCAAATATAGGAATGATCCTATATTTGAGTGACTGTTGGTGCAATATATGTTTCTATAACACTGTTCTTAGAGGTGCTTTATGTCATCTTTTTTAGCATTGAGATTGTTAGACAAGCATTTTCTTGAAAAGCTGAAGTGGCATGGGGAATGGACAACTAGCAATATATAACAAGCTCTCAGAGAGAGAGAGAATGTCATGAGGTAGTAATCAAACCTTTTTTTTAATTCTTTTTTTTGGAGTTTTGATATGTTCACCCTTGAATGGTCAGACATTTGAGGCTGATTCTATTAATATGGCTAAATCATAAGTTAAGTAGGTGTCCATTAGGATTAGATGGGATTAAATTGATGGTGGTGTGAAGTTCTATCCTTTAAATAAAATCAATTAGACAAAGATTTATTAGGTTTAGATGACCTTGTGGTTTAACAGAGCTCGAGTAGGGTTCCTTTTTGGATCATCAACGGTGGAATTGATGTCTTGTGCCAGTCATATTGACTTGAATTGAAAAATCATAAACCATATGCTTTTGGGAAAGTGCTATATATTTTAACTTACAAAAGCAAATTTGATGGTCATTCCAAGTTACAAAAATTAAAAATAAAATGAAGGATAATATGCACTTCATTGATTGTTTAATTATTGTGTTGTTTCGTACGAGTTTATTTGCTGCAGTTGTATCTCATTCAAAAGATAAGAAAACAAAATTTAAAAATAATTTTTAAAAAGAAAAAAAAAATCTAGGAAAGACAATTCTTCAAAAGATAAGAAAACAAACCCAACAAAGTAACCCGTTTGAGTTGCGGTGAAAAAGGACATGTTGTGAGTGATTCGGCTTTCGAACTTCTTTTTCTTTTCGAACATCAAGTTTAAGATTCGATTCGTCTTAAGTGCAAACAATTTTTTGGAACTAGTCTCTACGAACAATTTCGTGACTTACAGTGGGGAAGCGCACTTCTTAAATCTTGGGAATTAGTGGAGTGAAGCTTCAAATAATCTGACTAATCTAAAACAAAAGGCGATGTAAATTTTTGTGACTTTGAAGCATGTTACTCTCTTTATTTGGTCCAACTTTAAAGAGTTTATTATCAGTTTCTTTGGTAGAACACCTCGATAATACAACAGAGAGTGAAATTGTTTATAAGTAATACTAATATTGAATACGACAAATGAAAGAAACCAAATCTAAATAAAGAATTCGGAGCAAACAACTAAAACTCAACAAGTGTGACTGTTACATCTACCATCCGAATAGTTATAAGTATTAAAATTTAAATTTAACAGTCACATCTAAAAGTTTGGCAGTTATAGATACAGTTAATTCTGTAACAGAGTTCCAAATTAGTGTATCCGTAGGATGCACCACAATTAGGGATGGCAACGGGGCGGGTACGGCACGGGTTTGCCTAAACCCGTCCCCGCCCCGCCACCTTCAACACAATTCCCAAACCCGCCGCGGGTTTGGAACGGGACGGAATTTCAAAACCCATCCCCGCCCCGTTGGAAGAAACCTCACCCCGTCCCCGCCCCGCCCCGCCCCGTTTAAAATTTTAAAAGGGGCGGAATGAGACGGGGCAAGGCGAGGCCCCTCCCCACAAAATTGTAACCATATCAAATATTAACAAAAATTAATTTTTTCAAAAGATACGAGCCTAGTGGCTAGTACCAAGTTTGATATTATAAAATTCAAAGTAGTATAACCCCTGTTTAAGAAGTAAAATGACAAGATTCCACAATTAAATAGTCTATTACAAAAAATACATTCCACAACTAAACAACTTAGTAACAAGTTTGATCCAACAATTAAAGAAGTCTTAATGCAACCAAAAGAAAAAATGAAAACATAAGTCTTAATACAACCAAAAAATAAAATGAAAACATGGTCTAGATACAACAATTAAGAAGGCTTAATTTGTATATATATATAATATATATATATATATATACATATAAATATATTTATAATAATAAAATATATAGGCGGGGCGGGTACGGGGCGGATACTTATAGAGTCCCGTACCCGCCCCGTACCCGCGGCGGGTTTTGAATTTTTTTACCATACCCGCCCCTACGGAAAAAAATTGACTCCCATACCCGTCCTATACGGGGCGGGACGGGGCGGAAACCCGGCGGGGCGGACAAAATTGCCATCCCTAACCACAATGAGTTATGTTAAATACTCTCTCCCTTTTATAATTTTAGTTCAATATTTTGTTTTGGAATATTCAAAATACATGTCTATTTTCTAAAATGATTTCAAACTTCACTATCCTAAAAATTTGGCCCACCATATAATAATAATGTTAACCTTTAAGCAATGACTAATGTGTAAATTTATTCATTATCACAATAAAAAGTTAGTCTCATCGTAAAAAATTGATTCCCAAAACATCCAAAAATTATAAGACGGAGGTTTGCCCGTGGCAAAATTTCATTTTTTTTAATCCTTGTTCTTACTCTTCAAATCTACTTTGAAAAGTGTGTCATTTCTTTAAACTTTTCACGTGAACAGAACTTGTTCTTTAGCAATATAGTAGGTTTCTTGGTTGTAGATTGTTATACCAGTTGAATTTCGTAACTTAAGGCATTATTGTTCAATATCATCAGTTAACATTGGAGAAAACCGAAGACATACTAAACTTTGGAAGAAGGTTATATAAACTCGTATTCCTTCCATGACAATCTAGGAAGCATCGATATGGATTCGGAACACGAATGCGACACGATACAAGTAGAGCAATACGATAAATCTCAAAAAATAGGATATAGGTACAACAATATAAAGATAATAAATTATATTTTTATATATGCAAAAAATGAGTTATTAACATTTTTTTATAAAATATTATCATTAACCAACAAAATAAGAGTTAAGAGTCATTGTATAATTAGCATGAATAAATTTTGTATTAAACCATAATATGTATCACAACACTTTTGTTTTAAATGAATTATAAACTTTTCTTAACAGTTATAATATAATATTATTGTTGCAAAAACTACATTTTTACGTTCAAAACTTGTTAAAAATGTGTTTTGAAGTATCTGAGAAGTATCGGATACGTGTTAGAAATAAAAATATATATTTCAAAATTATGAATACTTTTAGAAAGTATCGGACAATTATCTGAAGAGTATCGATATCGGATACAGACACGATATGGGTACATTACTCTTGTAGAAGTATGCACGCTTCCTAGATGACAATGAGACAAAGAGCACTAAGAGAGAATCTTTTTTTATGGAATTATCAAAATCCTGAACGCATGCATGTTTTTTGGGTTAATTTCATGGGCACATGGAAAATATAAAATTTTTAGGACAAAAGTATCTTTGCAGCATATTGTCACGCCCCACAGATGGAAGATATGCCACACAGGCACCAGTGCGCGCAGCAATAGGATGACATCAGAGTCTGTATGGCAGGAAGCTTCCAGAACATTATAGGCTTCTCTACACAAGTGTGGACTCTTCCGAAATTCTCTAGAATTGTATGGAACTCTCTAGACTTGTGTGGAGTTCTCTAGTATTTTTTAGAACTCTCTAAATTTGTATGAAGTATTCCAGAATTGTATAGGACACTCTAGAATTGTATAGAAGTTTCTAGAGATGTCTAGCATTGTAGAGATATTTTTATAGAGTTTTCTAGAAACCTATTCTAGAATTCTCCTAACTATTAGATTGTTGACATTTGTACATATCTTGGTCATTCATTGCAAGGCCAAGTGCCTATATAAGAAGGTGGGAGTTCATTTGCTCCTCACTAAGCTACCAAGCTTTGTAAGAGTTCTTAAGTGCAATACAAGTTCTCTACATTCTCTCAAATTCCCTCTTGATCACTTTGCCTAACTTCTCTTCCTTCATTTGTCTAGCTTTAGTCTTTACTAAGCTAGCCATTCGAGGAGAATGACTTAGCACAAGTGCTTGAAAGTATCTAAAGCTGCACGGGTGCTTGGAAATCCCCAAGTCCGTGACAGTTGGTATCAGAGCTAATGTTGCGAGGCATCGCAATACTTGTATGGAGGAACTATGCGAAATCTCACATCACCACCCTTATACAGATATGAGGCAACGCGTTAGGTCAAAGGATATCGTTGTGGGCTTTGACGCAAGGCTAATAGAAGTGGAGACTTCCATAACCAACCTGGGCACAAGGATGGAGGATGCTCACCAGCGCATAGAGGGGCTGGAGTCGAAGGACGCTGAGATCCATGAGGCCATGAATGTGTCCTTGAATTCCCTAAATGGTGACCTTCGGAGGGAGATCCAGGTGCTTCATGGCTTTTTGTTGGGGGAGCTTGCCAACCTACGTGTCCATATAACCTGGGAACTTGGCACCATCTATGAGCACATAGAGGAAATGCAATCGAATTTGACACTATGTAAATGGACAATTACGTCTGGCACGGTTGCTACGAGGGAGGCAACACCACGAATTGATATTCCGAAGCCTAAGAGCTATGTTGGGGCAAGGAATGCTTGGGAGTTAAAGAACTTCCTATGGGGCATGGAGCAATACCTTGAGGCTACGGGCAAGGTGGAAGAGGCCACGAAGATACCCACGACGACCATGTACCTCACCGACACGACCACACTATGATGGAGACAGAGGCATGGTGACATTGGCAAAGGTATGGTCTCTGTCGATACTTGGGATGATTTTAAGAGAGAAATTAAAAAAATAATTCTATCTTGAGAATGCTGAGAAGGAAGTTAGAGGCCGACTTTGATTGCTTAAACAAATGGGGTCAATCTGGGACTATGTTAGGGAGTTCACTACACTCACACTCGAGATCCCGGACTTGACTAACAAAGATTCTGTCTTCTTCTTCATGGATGGATTAGAACCTTGGGCTAAGATGAAATTGAGGCGATGTGGGGTGCAAGACCTTGCTACAGTTATTGCGGAGGCAGAGTCTTTCATCAACTTTAGTAGCAAAAAAGACCCCTCTAAACCCAAGGACAAGGATAAGAAGCATGGTCATGGCAAAAGTGGGGGAGACAAAGGCGTCGGGCAAAATAAGGAATGGACCCGTAGCCCAAGCAATGGTGACAAAGAGGGGAAAGATGGCAAGGAGACGTCGGCATCCAAGCCCAAGAATAATTGCTTCCTATGTGATGGGTCACATTGAGTGAAGGATTGTCCCAGAAAGAAGACCCTCAATGCCATGACTAGCCAGTAAGAGGAGCAACAAGAGGAGGCGCAGATGGGGTCACTACAAATCCTCAATGCCATCAAGGCTGAGACAGAGATACCCAAAGCAGTGGCTAAGGGGCTGATGTTTGTTGAAGCAAGTATTAATGGGACGTCCACTCGAGCATTGGTGGACACAGGGGCATCCCACAACTTTGTAAGCACGGAGGAGGCCAAGAGGCTGGACCTAAAGTATAGCAAAGAAGGGGCTCCATGAAGGTAGTTAACTCAGCAACCAAACCTATCTATGGCATAGCACGTAACGTCAAGGCTAGCATTGGAGAGTGGGGCGACAACATTGATTTATCAGTGGTGTCTATGAATGATTTTCAACTCGTGCTTGGAATGGAGCTCTTAGACAAAGTAAAATCTTTCTCCATTCTTTTTGCTAACACTATGTGCATCATGGAAGGTAGCACAACATGCATAGTGCTGGTGAAACGAAATGCTAAGATCGAGAAGCAAGCATTATCGGCCATACAATTCAAGAAGCGCTTTAGGAGGAAAGAACCTAGCTATCTTGCTATGCTACGGGAGGTGCCTGATGATGAGCTAGTACCTCCCTCGCAAGAGGAGGTGCCTATGGAGATTCAGGCAGTCCTAGCAAAGTACAAGGACATGATGCCAAAGGAGCTGCCCAAGAGGCTTCCACCTAGGAGGGAGGTGGATCATAAGATTGAGTTGGAACCGGGTGCCAAACCCCTTGCCTTGGCTCCATATCGAATGGCACCCCCAAAGTTAGAAGAGTTACGAAGGCAACTGAAAGAGTTGTTGGATATGGGTTACATCCAACCCTCTAAAGCTCCCTATGGTGCACCAGTGTTGTTTTAGCGAAAGAAGGATGGGTCCTTCACATGTGCATAGACTACCAGGTACTCAATAAGATAACTATCAAGAACAAGTACCCTATACCTCTCATTGTTGGTGGAGCGCAATACTTCACTAAGCTTAACTTGTGCCCAGGGTAC
Organism: Cornus controversa; assembly: GCA_026545225.1. Taxonomy (NCBI): domain Eukaryota; kingdom Viridiplantae; phylum Streptophyta; class Magnoliopsida; order Cornales; family Cornaceae; genus Cornus; species Cornus controversa. The sequence continues at coordinate 46,158,764 of CM048845.1, forward strand.
TACCAAGTGAGGATTGCATATGGGAATGAGCCTAAGACTACTTGTGTGATGAGGTATGGCCTGTACGAGTTTCTTGTTATGCCCTTTAGTCTCACTAATGCCCCTATTACTTTCTGTATTTTAATGAACAAGTTATTCCATCCATACTTGGATCAATTCGTCATGGTCTACTTGAATGACATAGTGGTGTATAGTACCACCCTGGAAGATCACTTGGAGCATGTGTATATAGAAGAATTAATCAATAATATTATGGATATTATTACGAATATGAAAAATAATGAAGTCAAACTCAACATGATCCAGACCTGTTTCACTCTCCTAAAAAGGAGAAGGAAAATTAGTTGATTGGCACTGGCACCGGTGAGTTACCGGCCAACCGCTCTTCGATGATAATCATCTCTTTAGATTATATCACCTGAACTTATTTGAATCATTTTATCATTTGGCAATATTAATTATCAAAATTTCCCTATCAGCTACCCCCGTTTTGAAGAGCTGCTTGTCGAACTACCGAAACATTGTCTTTTATCTTTTCTAATATTTTATAGTAGACATTCTGAATTATATATACAGTAAATACCAGTCTATTTTGTATCAATTTCATCTCAATCTCTGGTATTATATGTCAGCTTATATCAAAGGTCATCAAATAAACCTTATATATATATATATATATATATATATATATATATATATATCAGGCAATTTATCCCACTTTTTTTTTTATTATTTTAAACACTTAAGGGATCAGGGTTGATCTCATTTTCTTTTAAATGGTGGGGGACGACATTGATCAGTCCCGACCAATTATTGAAGGCCTAATTATTTTTTTTAAACAAACTAAGGCCACACGAATTAGACTTGTATATATATATATATATATATATATATATAGAGAGAGAGAGAGAGAGAGAGAGAGATGCGTGTTTGGACACATGACAAATCAAAAATAGTAGGCTTATTAATTAGAATTAATGTTAATATTTGGATTATTATTATATTTTGTTTGACCTGATATGTAGCATGAAATGCAATAATAATAAAAAAATAGGTACGCATAGTTAGATACTATTCACAAAGATAAGTTTGTTGTACAAAGATTTTTTTAATGTTAAAATTCATGGCTGAATCATCAAATTAAGATACGGTCTTTTAAGATCAACCAAGTACTGTCCAAAAAAAAAAAGTGAAGGTGGGGTAAGACCTTTATAATGATTATATCCACCACATCACCTTATCAAAAGCAAAGTAAAACAAGGCATTGATTGATGGTGCAAGCTATTGCCTTGTTTTTTCTATTCCATATTGTATAGAAGTCAAAAAGGTTATGTAACTAAATTCTGAGAGAAATTATGTGCTCAAAGTTCGAGGAATTAGCCGAAATGTCACGTGGGAGCACATGTTGCTTACCTCCCTATATACATATACATACTATTATAAGTTATGACCTTAGAATAAATTGAATTTCTTTATTGTAAGTTACACCACTGTTATTATATTACAATTACCAACTTCAATTTAATAGCCAACAATTACACTCATTATTTTTGGAATATAAGTGTGGTTGTGCTTCATAGAGCAATTATGACAAAAATGTTTGGTAGGGCTACTGATTTTGAAGGAGAATTGAAATTGAAACTGAAAAAAAATTAATTTAAATTTTGAATTATTGTAAATATTGATGTGATTTCAATTATACTTAACCACTCGCAATAGAACGAGTCCTCGTAAGACAGGGCTATATAGAGGGTGTCGAACCTCAAGGACTTGCAAGGTTGAATTGTTATGTTACTCAGTCTTTGAATTAATTCTAAAATAATTGGAAACCAATTGTTGATGTTTGATCTTGAAATTAATTGAGAAAATTAAAGTTTTTTATAAATTGTTGTTATGAAATTTAATCAGGAAGAGAAGATCCTGGGAACTGACTTCACCACTAACCCTCTAACAATGACAATTATACTAAATTGGGACGTTACTCTATGCATTCAGAAAAGAATGGCTACAAGCCTAATTCAATTCTATCAAGGGAATTCGTTCAACATTCAATTAAGCATAATTCGTCTTCGCTTAACATGGCCTATACATCTGACTAATTAATGATGTTATAACCCATCTTTGCTTAGTACGAATTATCAAAAATCTAAATTGAACGATATGTGAAAACTATTGTATAACCTGTCTTAGCAAAATCACAGAAGTTGAAAAGAACAAACCCTAATCATTGCAAATTTATATTCATTCTACAAGAACAATAATAAACGTGCAATGAATCAATACATTCAAATTGAAAGCAATAGCACAGCTATTGTTTATGTCTCGGTTATACAATCAATGCGCAAAGTAATTTATTCCCAAAATGGTATACAACTTAAAACATTGAAAGATAGGTTAGGGTTACGTCACTTCCCCGGAATGGTGTTTAGCCACTCATGATCAGATGTCCAAGCTTGAACGATGGTGAAATCGCCATCCTCTTGTCCGTATCGTCACGAATCGCCTCTGTATTTCTCTCTGTGTTCCTCCTTCTCCAGCATACCCTAGTTTTTCCTCGTTTCCTCCTTTTTACTTTGCGAAAACAAACCAACGGGACACCTGGCCTACCCAAAGTGGCAAGTGCGCATAATAAAATGGCACTTGCTCCTCACAAAGTGGCATTTGCGCCCAAAAAGTGGCAGCTGCGCAAATAGGGCAGAAAGTTGATGAAAACGTCCGTTTTAGGAAATTTTCGTGAAATATGAAATTGTGCAGAATTGAATTTCCTTCAACCTATGTGAAGTTTGGATCGTTTTGACAATCGTGTAAGGAGTTATGGTCTGAATACCAACACGGGTCCAGGACTTTTTAGGCCTGAATTGGCCCAATCTTCTATGCGAATGGGCCCGTGCTCCTTTTCTTCATTTAAATTCATTTCTAGCCCATTTCTTTAGTCCATTTAGCTTGGATCTTCAATATAAACATATCTCTAATGGACCAAGCTTCAGTGATAACTAAATGAGCACCATTTGTAGCCCGATTTCACCATTCCTAATCAGAATTACCCTTAATCACCTGTAATCATAAAAAGATTAAAATTATTAATAAAAATTTGAAATAAATATTACTAAGACACTAATTCATATAATTTTAAGGGCATTGAATATGCAATATTCATTACTTATCACACCCCCAAACTTATATATTGCTAGTCTCTTAGCAATACACAACTAAAAATGAAATAAAACAACTAAAGTACTTCCTCTTTCGTGGGAGATCCGATTACATTTAGCATATGCAACAAGCCTTTTAAACCCCTAGGTTACCCCTAGTGGATGAGGAAAGTCTCGTGAGGGTTTCCAGAGATGTTACCCACAAACATGCCAACATTTCTGTTTCAAACATTAATCAAGACGAAAACTACAAAATGTAGTTAAAAGACTTGCATTCAAGAATACTTTCAAATCCCTAAACCTCATAATTTAAAACAATGGTTCTCACCCAAAATTTACATCAATCACAACTTAAAGAAACTAACTCTAGCCCCCTCATGAAAAGTGAACTAGCATTCATCAATGTGGTTTAACCCGGCCTTGAGTGAGCAATTACAAGTCCCTTCAATTTATTGGATCCCCTTATTGAATGTATCACTCAAAACATGAACACATGCAATTTTTTTTTTATTATTATTTTTTTTTTATGGTTGTGCAATGCCCAGGTTTATTAGGCTTTCGAATTGATCCATGTACCGAGCTTTCAGCCTGTGACTCCCAAACCAAATGGCTTTAGGGCACCAGGTTTCAAGATACCTCGAGGGACCTAATAACTCGAATCAAAACGGCCACAAACCATAGACTAACCAATAACGCAATGCCTAGGTTTATTAGGCTTTCGAATTGGTCCATGTAGCGAGCTTTCAGCCTGCGCCTCCCAAACCAAATGGCTTTAGGGCACCAGGTTTCAAGATACCTCGAGGGACCTAATAACTCGAACCAAAACGGCCACAAACCATAGGATTATTATTTAAAAAAAAAATTTTAATTTTTTTTTATATATTTTTTTTATTTTTTATTTTTACAAGTGTAGCATGTTTAAAATATTTATTCTCAAGGGATACCGACTTATATTCAGCACACATAATTGATATACTCAAAGCCAAGTACAAACCCCACTAACTCTACTAGTGTGCGTGTGAATTGTAAAAAGAACCAGAGTCAACCACTCCAAGTCATGTTAATGCAAATAACGACTTAAACCACTGCATTCAAACCATAGTTTCTAGAAATTTTACACATACTCTACAATTTCAAGTCAAGAACCTACATAAAGTAATAAACTCTTGATTGATGTTAAAACAAAACAACCTATAAAAAGAAACTACCAAACAATTCCTAAAAATTAATACAAAAAATAAAAAATGTCTAAAACATGCCACTATTTCACCTTCATATTTAAAACACAAGAAATGTATCGCCTTACCCCCAAACTTGAATGGTACAGTGTCCTCAATGTACAAGGAGAAAAAACATAGATGAGAGTCAGAACGATATTACCATGAATAGGGGCGTGGACAGATGGCAAACCAGTAGCTGGAAGTTAACAATGATGTTTCCCCCCAAATTTGGGTGCAACATCCTGTCAAAAGACACCACTATACAAGCCAAGTGAAATGAATGGGTTCATAATAAGAAAAATAAAGAACGAACATTGAAAAAACAAGTAACGAAAGTTTTTTTTTTTTTTATGTGTGTCGTCATTCTCTGAACTGGTGGTTCCCAATTTCCAAGATGCATATGTGATAAGATATTGATTATCCAGATACTCTAACGTATAGAGTACAAAGGGGCTGCCTTTCTTTAGTAAAGCCATACTGTGTTGAAGCAATCTCGACAGTATTGGGTATTGAAACCAGACTTTAAAAAACGAAAATCATCAACTTTATCAAACATATGACAAAATAGATACTTGGTACTACATACATAGTCAGAGAACGGACGGCAAATTTTTTTTCTTTTTTTCTTTTACACAATGAACAAAAACACAAAATCACTAAAAAAAATTAATAAATAATAATAATAAATAAAATAAAATAAAATAAATCCTACTAAACTACCAAAAACACTAAATATCTAACATACATGGGGATACAAAATACCCCCAAGGAGCCAAGTTTAACGTCTAGGTTAGACGTAAACTCAAATCTATCCTAGTCCCCTTTTAAATCTGATATACGCCATCTTATCGTCTCCTTATGCTCCTTAAGCACACTTAAAAGCTCACTCTCTTGGTTGGTAGACATATTAGGTGCATTAAAAACTGAAAAAGTGTCATTAAATCCTAATAATGCATATTCGAGTTTATTTGGTAAAGGCTTCAACTCAAATTGAAAGGGCAACTCTAAGGAAGGAATGGGAAGCGTAGTTAAAAGTAAGGGTGCAAACTCTTTAGATTCTTTGAACGGTGGAGAACCTAAACTGGTGGCATGCAGTAAGGAAGTACTTTCACTAATATGTTGCCCTACATCAAAGCTCTCACAACCAAAATGAGTCAAACAAATATCTAAAGAGTCTTTAGGCAAGATAGGGGGAACTGATTCCACAACAGACTCCTCTATGACATCTAAAACAAAGCACTCTGACTCATCAGGGGAATACGGAGTGGCATTAAAAATATTCAATTTCACTTTCATGTTCCCAAAAGAAATATCAATGGCTCCAGTACGACAATTAATGTTTGCATTAGTCGTGGCTAAGAAAGGACGACCAAGAATCACTGGAATAGATTTCTTTGGGTTAAGGACAAGTTCTGTGTCAAGAACAATGAAATCCACAGGAAAATAGAACTTATCCACCTTAATTATGACATCTTCAATTATACCACGTGGTTGCTTCATAGATCGATCAGCAAGTTGCAACATAACTGACGTGGGTTGAAGCTCACCCAACCCTAATTGCAAATACACCGAGTAAGGTAACAAATTAACACTAGCTCCTAAGTCAAGGAGTGCTCTATCAACCTCATGAACACCAATAATACAAGAAATAGTAGGAGCACCTGGATCTTTAAACTTAGGGGGAGTGTTATGCTGAATAATCGAGCTTACTTGCTCAGTGAGAAAGATTTTCTTTGGGACACTACCCCTTGAATTACGCTTTTGAGTGCATAAATCTTTCAAAAATTTTGCATATGCTGGGATTTGTTTTATAGCATCAAGGAGAGGAAGATTTATTTTTACTTGTTTAAAAACTTCCATCATATCTTGCACTTTCTCCCCTTCTTTCCCAAAAGGTGCCACCTTTTGGAGACATGTAGGGAATGGAGCTTTGGGCTCAAAAGTTGGAATAGGTGTAGAATGTGTTGCCTTACTAACTTCAAAATCTAGAATAGGACTCTTTCCCACTTCACTTTCAACCTCCCTCTTTTCTTCCACCTTATTATCTATCATTTTCCTACTCCTCAAAGTGGTAACAGCCTGAACATGCTCATAGTGATGACCATTGGCTGTAACATCATCAATTGCATATTGCCCTCTAGGATTAGTTATTGGCTGACTTGGCAATTTTCTTTCCTCTCTACGATTCAAAGTGTTAACTAGCTGCCCCATTTGAGCCTCTAACTTGGATATGGATTGAGAGTGAGAATGAAGTAACTGAGTATTAGCTTCGAGTAATTGAGTGTGAGCGTCAAGTTTATCTAATGCCGCTAATACTTTATCCTCAAACGCTGAACTCCAAGGTGGAGATTGAGAAGTTTGATGATAATATTGATTCTGAGGCACAAAATTGGAAGAAGGATGAGTAGCTTGATGACCAGACTGAAAACTTGACCTAGGGACTAGCCCTTGGGACTGAGGGATTGGATTGTTTAGGGATGGACTAGCTGCCATGAGTTGATCTACTTTTCTCGATAATTCATCCACTTTAGTGGAGACATCGAGTGATTTGCCTATTTCAAAAATTCCTACAGTCTTACGAGAACTATTTGTTTGAACTCGACTTACAGAATCATGCTGTGTAGATTTTTCACTCAAATTCACAAACAATGTCCATGCCTCATCCTCATTCTTAAGCATGAACATACCCCCACAAGATGCATCTACCATTTGCCTATACGACTCAATCAGCCCATCATAAAAAAATTGTACAAGTTGCCACTTAGGAATATCATGATGAGGGCACTTTCTAAGCAAATCACCATATCTCTCCCATGTATCATGGAATTGCTCCCATTCTATTTGAGAAAAACTGGTAATGGATCGCCTCATTTGATTTGTTTTCCCTATTGGAAAGTATTTCTTGAGGAACTCTTGTTGCAGTTGTGCCCAAGAGGTGATCGTATTCGGTGTTAATGAATTCCACCAGTTTTTAGCTTTATCTTTTAGAGAGAATGGGAAGAGACGCATCCGTAAAGCATCATCAGAAAAATTCTGGATTTTAACAGTTGAACAAACTTCTAAGAAGTCATCAAGATGCTTATACGGATCCTCATTATTAAGTCCATAAAAAGATGGGAGCATTTGTATAACGCTAGACTTAATCTCATAATTTACTGCTGTGACATTAGGCAATTGCATGCAGGATGGGGATGTATATGCCCCAGGAGCGAAATGCTCCTTAAGGGCTCGAGGATTGTGCTCAGCCATATTTTCAGTCTCAATTTCAGTCTCAATCTCAACCTCAAATGAATGTTCTTCCTCTAAGTCTTGGGCCCTAATTTCTCCCCTATGTTGATGTAAGGTTCTTTCAAGTTCAGGGTTATATGGGACTATTGGTGTGTCTAGAGACCGACGACCCAACATATACCACAAGGACTAAGAATTAAAAAAAAATTAAATAAATAAATAAATGAACAAATAACTAAATAAAATAAATAAGAAAGAAACTAAAATAAAATATAAATAAATAAATAAAATAAAATAATAACAAATGAAAGCAAAGTACTAACTAGAATAATCAAGCACAAGTAATTTGAATATGAAAAGCTCACAGAGATTTACGATGAATTCCACTCCTCTATTCACGGCTCGTAACCAAAAGCACCTGTACTCGAAAAATAAATAAAAAATAAAAAAATGAAATGGATCAGAAAAGAATAAAGAAAAATCCTAACTTAACAATTAAATTAAAACTAATCTTAACACTAGGCACCAAAATGATTCAAGCAAGTTCCCGGCAACGGCGCCAAAAATTGATGTGATTTCAATTATACTTAACCACTCGCAATAGAATGAGTCCTCGTAGGACAGGGCTATATAGAGGGTGTCGAACCTCAAGGACTTGCAAGGTTGAATTGTTATGTTACTCAGTCTTTGAATTAATTCTAAAATAATTGGAAACCAATTGTTGATGTTTGATCTTGAAATTAATTGAGAAAATTAAAGCTTTTTATAAATTGTTGTTATGAAATTTAATCAAGAAGAGAAGATCCTGGGAACTGACTTCACCACTAACCCTCTAACAATGACAATTGTACTAAATTGGGACGTTACTCTATGCATTCAGAAAAGAATGGCTACAAGCCTAATTCAATTCTATCAAGGGAATTCGTTCAACATTCAATTAAGCATAACTCGTCTTCGCTTAACATGGCCTATACATCTGACTAATTAATGATGTTATAACCCATCTTTGCTTAGTACGAATTATCAAAAATCTAAATTGAACGATATGTGAAAACTATTGTATAACCTGTCTTAGCAAAATCACAGAAGTTGAAAAGAATAAACCCTAATCATTGCAAATTTATATTCATTCTACAAGAACAATAATAAACGTGCAATGAATCAATACACTCAAATTGAAAGCAATAGCACAGCTATTGTTTATGTCTCGGTTATACAATCAATGCGCAAAGTAATTTATTCCCAAAATGGTATACAACTTAAAACATTGAAAGATAGGTTAGGGTTACGTCACTTCCCCGGAATGGTGTTTAGCCTGTAACGCCCCGCCCTTTCCCGACACAATATTGTCCGCTTTTGGTTCCCCCGGACCAGAGACTTCCCAGGGGGTCACCCATCCTGGTACTACTCCAAGCTAAGCATGCTTAACTGTGGAGTTCTGGTGGGTTCACAACCATCACGGCTTTAAAACACAATTAAGCGTGCTTAGCTTGGAGTAGTACCAGGATGGGTGACCCCCTGGGAAGTCTCTGGTCCGGGGGAACCAAAAGCGGACAATATTGTGTCGGGATAGGGTGGGACGTTACAAATGGTATCAGAGCCTGACCCAGCCGGAAGTGTGCCGACGGGGACGTCGGGCCTCCTAGGGGGGTGGATTGTGGTGACCCTTGTGGGCGGGTGTGATGTGGGCGGGTGCGAGACACTGGGCGAGCTACCACACTGGTAGGCTACAGGGTGCTCAATCCCACATCGCCTGGGTGTGGAATGGGGAAGTATTATATGTATGATTATCACCCTTCTATGACACAACGCGTTTTAAAGCCGTGATGGTTGTGAACCCACCAGAACTCCACAGTTAAGTGTGCTTAGCTGGGAGTAGTACCAGGATGGGTGACCCCCTGGGAAGTCTCTAGTCCGGGGGAACCAAAAGCGGACAATATTGTGTCGGGAAAGGGTGGGGCGTTACAAATGGTATCAAAGCCTGACCTAGCCGGAAGTGTGCCGACGGGGACGTCGGGCCTCCTAGGGGGGTGGATTGTGGTGACCCTTATGGGCGGGTGTGATGTGGGCAGGTGCGAGACACTGGGCGAGCTACCACACTGGCAGGCTACAGGGTGCTCAATCCCACATCGCCTGGGTGTGTAATGGGGAAGTATTATATGTATGATTATCACCCTTCTATGACACAACGCGTTTTAAAGCCGTGATGGTTGTGAACCCACCAGAACTCCACAGTTAAGTGTGCTTAGCTGGAGTAGTATCAGGATGGGTGACCCCCTGGGTAGGGATGGCAACGGGGCGGGTACGGCACGGGTTTGCCTAAACCCGTCCCCGCCCCGCTACCTTCAACACAATTACCAAACCCGCCGCGGGTTTGAAACGGGATGGAATTTCAAAACTCATCCCCGCCCCGTTGGGAGAAATCCCACCCCGTCCCCGCCCCGCCCCGCCCCATTTAAAATTTCAAAAGGGGTGGAACGAGACGGGCGAGGCGGGACCCCTCCCCACAAAATTGTAACCACATCAAACATCAATAAAAATTGATTTTTTAAAAAATACGAGCCTAGTGGGTAGTATCAAGTTTGATACTATTAAATTCAAAATAGTATAACCCCTGTTTAAGAAGTAAAATGATAAGATTCCACAATTAAATAGCCCCCAGAAAATATATTTCACAACTAAATAACTTAGTAACAAGTTTGATCCAACAATTAAAGAAGTGTTAATACAACAAAAAGATAAAATGAAAACATAAGTCTTAATACAACCAAAAGTAAAATTATAATTTGTGTGTATATATATATATACATATAAATATATTTATAATAATAAAATATATAGGCGGGGCGGGGCGGGTACGGGACGGGTTATTATAGAGTCCCGAACCCGCCCCGTACCCGCGGCGGGTTTTGATTTTTTTTCCAAACCCGCCCCTACGGAAAAAAAATGGCTCCCATACCCTCCCTAAACGGGGCGGGACGGGGCGGAAACCCGACGGGGCGGACAAAATTGCCATCCCTACCCCTGGGAAGTCTCTGGTCCGGGGGAACCAAAAGCGGACAATATTGTGTCGGGAAAGGGTGGGGCGTTTCTAAAGCCATGATGGTTGTGAACCCACCAGAACTCCACAGTTAAGCGTGCTTAGCTTGGAGTAGTACCAGGATGGGTGACCCCCTGGGAAGTCTCTGGTCCGGGGGAACCAAAAGCGGACAATATTGTGTCTGAAAAGGGTGGGGCGTTACATAGCCGCTCATGATCGGATGTCCAAGCTTGAACGATGGTGAAATCGCCATCCTCTTGTCCGTATCGTCACGAATCGCCTCTGTATTTCTCTCTGTGTTCCTCCTTCTCCAGCATACCCTAGTTTTTCCTCGTTTCCTCCTTTTTACTTTGCGAAAACAAACCAACGGGACACCTGGCCTACCCAAAGTGGCAAGTGCGCATAATAAAATGGCACTTGCTCCTCACAAAGTGGCATTTGCGCCCAAAAAGTGGCAGCTGCGCAAATAGGGCAGAAAGTTGATGAAAACGTCCGTTTTAGGAAATTTTCGTGAAATATGAAATTGTGCAGAATTGAATTTTCTTCAACCCATGCGAAGTTTGGGTCGTTTTGACAATCGTGTACAGAGTTATGGTCTGAATACCAACACGGGTCCAGGACTTTTTAGGCCTGAATTGGCCCAATCTTCTATGCGAATGGGCCCGTGCTCCTTTTCTTCATTTAAATTCATTTCTAGCCCATTTCTTTAGTCCATTTAGTTTGAATCTTCAATATAAACATATCTCTAATGGACCAAGCTTCAGTGATAACTAAATGAGCACCATTTGTAGCCCGATTTCACCATTCCTAATCAGAATTACCCTTAATCACCTGCAATCTTAAAAAGATTAAAATTATTAATAAAAATATGAAATAAATATTACTAAGACACTAATTCATATAATTTTAAGGGCATTGAATATGCAATATTCATTACTTATCAAATATTATTATTTTAAATGGTTAAATTCATCACTTAATCAGTAAAATTTAAACCATAAATTGATATAATTTTATCATTAAGATAGTGAAATATTATTATAATTTTAAATATTATCAATATCTCCAAAGTGTAATTTGAATTTAATTCATCTATTTTAATCGCAATTTCAAGACAATTTTTATTCAACTTGGTTTTAATCTAAATTTTGTTTGTTTATAATGTTAAAACAAAATAGTATTGACATAGCTTTGGAACCAAAATTCATTTTTTGTAATGGTGGTTTTAAATGTCAATACTGTTATTGGATGAGTGTATATATTTTAATTGGTAACTTAATTAGGAAAATACTATCAATATTGTATAAATTTTTTGCTATTATTTTTTTTCTGTACTTTTAGTTTATTTTTAAAACTTTCACATCACATACATTCAAATCTTTTACACCCAGATATCAAAACTGGGGAGGTGTGAACTTGATGCTGAACCTTAATGACACATTAGGTGGGGGAAGTTCTTTACACACCCAGTATCAACCCTGGGAACGTGTGAATGTGATGGCAACTCCTAACGAGGTATTAGGAGGAAATTTTTTTCTGAACCCACAATATCAACAATGGGTTCAGTACAAAGGTGTAAATATGATGGCAAATCCTAATGAGGTGTTAGGAGGGAATTTTTTTTTGAACCCACAATAGTAGCAAAGGGTTCAATTTGGGAATGTAAATATGGTATCTAACCCTAATTGGAAAATTGGGGAAAGTTCATCTCGGAATCCACTGGAGCAGCGACGAGTTCAATATGGAGAAGAGAACATGGTACCACAACAGGGCCCAACCAGTTGGGTAAATACCATGTCGGATAACCAAGGATAGTGGGTAAATCCAGTTGAGCTGAAAATTTTTGTGAATCTAGAAGAGGATGAACAGTTAGGAGATCCAGTTGAACTAGATAACTTTGGAAATCCAGAAGGGTCTTTTGCTAGTATGGATGCAAACGATCCATTATCATTTGATTGGTCAGAACTGTTAGGATACGATGAACAGTGGAATCAACTACTTAACAGTGAGGATCAAGAGTCAATACCTTTTGGGTATGTTCCGAGTCTGTAAGACTCTATACGTATGTACTGTAAAAGATGTGTATAAGACATGTATAAGAGTTTCATTTAATACAAATGATGTTTTGTAAATATTTGTTTATTGATACGTCGATTATATGAAATTAACTTTTATTTCAATCCAATAATTTTTTGTTTTATAGTGTTGTAGGCACGGGCAATACCCTAGTATATATATATATATAGATGTGTGTCTGGGCACATGACAAATGGAAACCTTTTGATTTTGTAATTTTTATATATAAAGACTTGTACAAATGCCTAGTAGTTATATAAGGAATTGATACTTCTCTCTTTATATATATATATATATATATATATATATATATATATATATATATATTTCTTTTTGCTTCAAGGCTCGTAGCTTCAACTATAAATGAAATCTTTTGATGAAATAAATTTCATTAAATAGAAGATGTTGAGAGTTTCAATTGAAGTACCACTTTTAATATATTTGGACTTAATACAAAAAAGTTGTATTTTTTTGAAGTTTTAAAAGAGAAATATATATATTCATATCTTATTAAAATATTGAAAAGGCTTGTGATATCAGACATAAAGCCTTATCTCTTTTTATTATTATTATTATTATTACTACTACTTAAAACATTGGAAATGAAACTTTTTCATCAAAACAAAATGCAAAGGGATCGATATCAAACATAAAGCCTTATCTCGTTTATTTATTTATTATTATTACTATTTAAAACATTAAAAAGGGAACTTTTCCATTAAAACAAAATGCAAAGGGATCAGGTTTAATTACCTCATTTATTTTAAAGTTATATTTTTTTGAAACTTCCCAGTTGTTTCAAGTGGTTGCTCGACCCCCTTGATAATGTGAATAGGTATTCTGCCCTTTAATGAAGGGATGTGTTATGTTCATCCTTTATTAAGGAGTGTAGTTCGACTCATCCTTTTATTAAGGAGATGTATTGTAGTTCCGGGTTTCACTCAGCCATTTAAGGGAGTCTATAGTCTCATCCTTTTAATAAGGGATAGCCACGGGCTTCACTCAACCATTTACGAGGGTTCGTAGTCTCAACTATTTAATAAAGGATAGCCTCGGACTTCACTAAGCCCTTTACGGGGGTTCTTAGTCTTATCCATTTAATAAAGGATAGCCTCGGACTTCACTTAGCCCTTTATGGGGGTTTATAATCTTATCCATTTAATAAGGGACAACCCTATGCTTCACTCAGTCCTTTACAGGGGTTCGTAATCTTATCCCTTTAATAAGGGATAGCCTCAGACTTCACTCAACCCTTTACGGGGGTTCGTAACATTATCCCTTTAATAAAGGATAGCTCCAGGTTTCACTCAGCCCTTTATGGGGGTTCATAGATTTATTGCTTTAATAAAGGATAGCCATGGCTTCATTCAGTCCTTTATGGGGGTTCGTAGCATTTCGATCCTCACTGCTCACCTCTTCTCATGAGATGGTTTGTAACCTTGGTAACATTAATTTCAGATAAGTCATTCAGATAAAAATAAAAATTATTAACAGGAGAATCAGTTATTGGCATCAAAATCATTTATTGAAGACTATGCCTTGACAAAAAAACTATCTAGGAAGTTAGAATTGTTACTAAAACTTAAACCGTAATAGAAATAAAAATTACTATCTAGACCTTCTTATTTCTTACTGGTAATACCTTCTTGAGTGCTTGGCATTCTATAGGTGAATGAGTTATTTGCCAGTGTGCCCCCAGCCTTAGTAGCTCCTGATATAACCGTGTTCTCGCCAATTGGTTGATGTGCAGGAGGGTGATTATCTTGATCCCTTCGAGTGGGGTTTGCAACATCTCCCTCATTTTCAGCTATAAACTTACACAGATGCCCCCAATAAATTAAATTCTCAACTTGATTTTTGACCTCAATACATTCTTATGCGGTATGCCCGTGGTCTCGGTGAAACCTGTAGTTCTTGTCTCAGGTCTTCTTTGCTGGGTCGGCCCTCATCCTTGGGGGCCATTTCAAGTTCGGATCTTCTTGTATTTGTAACAAGATATGATCTACTAGTGTGTTAAGAGGGGTATAGTTGATACGTCTATCTGGACTGCTTGGTCGTTGGGGCGATCTACCACTTTGATCGATCCTACTATACTTAACATCTCCATGATCTCTTAGGCTTGGGACTTGTAGCTTCTTATTTACTTCTCATCTTCTCATTCCTTGCATTTGCGTGTATTCAGAGCATCCTCAGCATTCATGTGCTTCAGAGCTCCGACCAGCAACTCCGTTATGCTTAAAGGGGTTCCTTTGACAATGAGAACATAAACCTGGATGACTGCAGTCCTCCCATGAAAGATGTGAGGGCAACCTTATCATCCACATCCCCCACTTGTAACATCTCGGTATTATACCAACTTATGTAATCTCGAAGGGATTCTACCTTCTGTTGCTTCACATTTAGCAGGTATGTTCTAGGTCTTCGAAGCCTTTATTTGGCAATGAAATGTCTAATGAATTATTTGTAAAACTAATCGAAGATTTCGATGGAGCCTAACCTTAACTTATTGAACCAAACTTAAGCCAATCCCTTCAATGTAACAGGGAAGGCTTCACACATGATTTCATCTAGAATGACTTGGAGGTGCATAAGTCCCTTAAATGTCTCTAGGTGATCAAGAGATCTTTGGTCCCATCAAAGCTCTCGAGGGTCAGCATTTTGAACTTGCTGGGTAAGGGGCATCCCATGACAGTTGAACTAAATGACAAGTTAGTCCTCCGCACTAAGTTATCTACTATGGCAGGGTTTTTTCCCTTCATAGCCTGTGCTATATCCTCAACCTTTGCCTTTAGATCTTTCATCTAAAGGTCAAAATAGGCAACATCTGAGTTCTATCACCCACGTGGGCAGACACGTTACCATGGACTCCAGTATTGCGTTCGGTGTGAGGGTGCACACGATACGGTTCCTTACGATTCTTGGTGGAACTAGAATCGGAACCATTCTTAACGGTTACTTAATTTTGGAACTGAAACTGGAACTGTTGAGCTCGATTCCAGTTCTTTGCAGTTCCGATTTGGGTTCCCAACAGTTTTTTGTCAACTTTTTTATTTTATTTTAAACATTGGCAAGACACACATTCATACTTGCGCACCCCTAGTTATAACAATATATTAGAAGCTATTAGTATTTATTTATAAATCTTATATTATATAAATATATAGAACAATAGAACTTAGAAGCTAAATGTATTTATATATATATATATATATATATATATTATATTTTATACTTTATATATAAATAGAACACTAGAATTTAGAAGCTGAACCTTATTTATTTATATATTATATATTTTATACTTTATATTTATATAGAACACTATAGCTTAGAAGCTATTATTATTCATTTATAACCGTAGTGAACGGTTCCTAAAATTTGGAATCGGAACTGGAGTGAATGGTTCGGTTCAGCTACAATTCCTTCGATTCCACCAGTTCTTTGTGCACCCCTAGTTCATTGTGGTGGCCTCCTACCTAACTTTCTGATGCATCAGCTCCAACCCGAGGGTGGTTACCAGTCTGTGCAACACCATTTTCTACCCTATTTAAGGGATCCTGACGGTTCCTGTCGCATTGATCTTGGTTGGACTGATTCTAGTAGGGAGGATCTGGTTGGGATGATTTTGAAGGGGTTGTGGTGGATCTATGGGAGCAGATAGTAGTTGTATAATCATTGTATTTTGTTGGATCAGCTGGTTCAAACTTTTATGCAAGGTTTCCCGTTGTTCCAACGCTGTGACTCGTTCTCGTTCGTTTGGGGATGCTGAGGTGTTCCCTGGATGAATCCTCATGTCTAGGAGCATACATTGTGCCTTCCCCTCCAACCACTAAATCGGATCGCAAATGAGTCATTTTTTGTTTAAAGAACTCACGTTCCCACAGACAGTGCTAACTGATGAAGTCGGACTCAGCACGATCCGAACTTGCTTCACTCTCTTGAAAAGGAAAAGGAAAATTACCTGAGTGGCACCGGTGTAGTACTGGCCAACCATTCTCCAATGATTAAGTTAGCTCTTAGAGGTATTCAAGAAGGATATTTATTGCTCAGTTAATTATCTCAACACATTATATCACCCGAACTTATTTGAATCGTCTTATCCTTTGGCAATATTAATTATCAAAATCTCCTTATAAAAAAAATATAGAGAAGTGTTTGTGCTCAACTTTATTTTTTAAATTAAATTTTATTAGTAGTTGATATATTTATTGGAATAAATAATATATAAAAAATTAAAAACAATTTGAAACACTTTGTAAAAAGGACTGCACAATTTGTGTTAAAATGATCAAAATTATTATTATAATAGGAAGAGTTAGAAACATAATATAATTAGAAAAAAAGTAAATTATTATTTAGGAAAGAGATAAAAAGAGAATATAATTAGAAAAAAGGTAAATTTATATTATCAAAAATGTATTGAAAACCCTTCTCGATTGTGTTGAGGAAGTTGCATAGTTGAGTGAATAATAATTATAAAAGAATTTAGTTCTATAGTTAATTTAAGACAAGTAATAATTTTAAAAGAATTTAGGACTCTATATAAAAGAATACTAATTATAAAATAATTTAGCTGTATAGTTAATTTAGAACTCTATGTAGTTTATGTTTTTATTTTTCATAATAAAAAATAAATAAAAGAATGATTGAAAACTCTTTGTAATTTTAATAGTAGTATAAATATAGATATAAATAAATTTAAATAATATTTTTTATATAGTTTCCAACATTTATTTTTTAAAAATTATGACAAACAAGTTGTAATTTAAAAATTATAATGCATGGATAAATTTTAGATTATATTAATCATGACATATATACATGTCCTTGCATATTTGAAAATTTTCAAACACATTAGCAAAACATTTGAAAAGTAACAATATGTACTAGAAATAATAAATTTTATTTTAAAATTATGAATAGCCCGAGTAAGAGTACGCCGTCATAAAATTATTCCTGCTTCATAGAATATTCCTCAACTAATTAAGATTGTTTATAAGTCCGTCTAACAAATGTGAAAGGGACAGAGACTTTATACACAAGCAATATGGTTTGATGGACAAGATTATTGGGTCGAACAATTTGACCCGAAAATATCTGGTCCACATGAAACCCGAACCATTGCCAGATTTGACCAGTTCAATTCAAAGTCAAGACACGAGCCAACAAAAATGGAAAAGTGAGGCAGGAAAACAAACAAGTGGATACTAATAAGTAATAACACGTATTGGAGTACGTAAGTAAGATGGAAAGTTTAGTTGTTGTAATAATAATAATAAATGACAATAAAAATTAATATTTCAAATAATACCATAAGAGATGTTGATTTCAAGATATATATCATTAACTCTCTTTTAAATTAAGAGTTTATATACAAAATATGAGTTGTAATAATAATAATAAATAACAATAAAAATTAATATTTCAAATAATACCATAAGAGATGTTGAAAACAAGATAGATGTTCATTAACTCTCTTTTAAATTAATAGTTTATATACAAAATATGAGATATTTTGTGTTGAATGGTATCTTTAAAGATGAGTTATTTAAGTCTTCTTAGAAGTATTATGACTCGGTTTGAATTTAGGTGTATATGCTACTTTATTACGATTTTACTTCACTCGCCAGTCTTGTCTTGGGCCTTCCGGCCCTTTCTTTGCGGTTAGGGTAACGACTTCGGGCATGACCAGCTCTCGTAGTGTGATGAGCGGTGATCAATTTGATAAATAGGTAGGAACAATCGTTTTGTATCGGTGGACGACCCAAATATTAAAATTATTTTATTGTAAAAAATCAACTCAAAATATCATAAAAATTAAATTATACTAGACAATAAAATGTGATAGTTTAATTTGGAGATATTAGTTTTATTTGGTTAAATAAAATAAAAAGAAAAAGAATATAATGTTTAAATGATTTTTGTGATATAAATTAAGGTCATTCTCGGCTACCATGTGTAACTAGATTAAACCTCATAAAGTGTGATTGTAATTTTTATCTTTCAAATTTTCATATATTCTCTATTAGATGAAGTGCATTTCAATATTTGTACATAACTAAGACTGAGAGACAGAGAGTTCATGACAATTATTTTTAAACTGACCTCATGTAAATTAATTTTGATACAAAATGTCCACTTTATAATTTTTATGCAATTCTCTTTTAAATGATATTTGCACGTGATCACGAAAAAAAGACATGCGTCGACAATATTATTATTATGTTTTTGAATCATGCTACAAATAATAATTATTTTTTGTGCACCTTTGATAAATAGTGTCTAATACAAATTCTTTGTCAAATAAGAATACAATCTTTGAATATTTATTTCAATGATTTTCAGATTATCCATAACAAAAATCCATTAGAACTTCTATAAATTATTTATTTATTTAATTGGATAACCTGTGTCTCTATTATTTCCGCGTAATCCCCGCATAAAAGTACCGCTAGAAATAAAATGTCACACCAAACAAACGAAAGCAGCTCGCTTTTGCTCCTCTCTCTCTCTCTCTCTCTCACTATATATATATATATATATATATATATATATATATATATAGTCAGGTCAGTGCCTAAGTCTTCGTCCCCTACTTCATCATTCGAAGTCTTCATCATTGAATTTCAAGCTTTCAGTGGTCGACTCTTCTCATTGCGTTGTTAATCACTTGTTTCATTTATCTGCTTTTGAAGGAAATGTCTCAATTGGTGGGTAAAAATGGAGTTTGAGAAGTTTTGTGTGGGAATTCTGCATAAAATAGGTATGTTTATTGTTTCAGTTTTCCTGATATATATATATATATATATATATATATATATATATATATATATATATTATTCCCTTTTATCTTTTCTTTTCTCTGCTCTGCCCAAGAAACTCTTCAGTTTTTCTCTCTTTCTCTGTCAACAATTCCCTAAGCTCTATTTTTAATTCAAACATCAATTTCGTTCCAGGTCAAGTCAATGTTTATTAAGAGTATTGAGTAGTACTAAGATATGATAAAAAGTAATATGATTACATTCTTGTAGCTCATAATTGAAGCCATTGACAATAGTTGTTGAACAGAGCAATTTAAAGGAGCAAAAACTACTGTATGTTATTCATATATGACCCATTATTAAGGGAGAAAATTACGTTGAGGAATTATCTGAAACATTCAATATTTCATAAATGTTTGTTATAAGCTATCTTCATACTGTTCATGTAACGATGAATTTTACTTTTTTTGTTTTGTTTCAAACTTAATTTTCTCAATTGTATATATTTCCACAACTATTTAACCATGACTATGGTTCTACATAGAGCTAAATGTAGGAGTTCTAGCCAAATTAGTTGACATTGTGTTTCATGTTTATATTTAATTTTATTTTTTCATGGTCTCAGATTTACACCATTTCATCATCATTTCACTGCTCAAACACAGTCTACTGGATTGTTAATTTTACTTCTATTGTAAGTCCTTAAGAAATGGCTGCTTCTGAGAAAGATGAGACACCGATGCTATCGGGTACACATATACAAGTAGATGAGTGTGAAGACTCTCAACTCCGGAAATTTGTTTCAACAACTAGGAGCACATCCATTTCCATTCCTATGAACTCTGTCGAGTCCTATGAGTATGAAAATAACCTTGTAGGTTATACTGGCCCCTTGAGAAGTGAAAGAAAGATTCCATTGGTACAGATGAGTGGTCCTTTATATATTAGCCGGAAGCATGAAAACCTTTTCCAGCCTACCAAAGGTGCAACAGCGCACAAGCAGATTGAGTCAACAGTGGAAAAATATCCTTCGTTTAGTGGAATGGATCATAATTCGCCAGACAACTATGCTGGCAAAAATGAACATCTGCTGAGGTCTGGGCAATTGGGAATATGCAATGATCCTTACTGCACAAGGTGCCCAACTTATTACAATTTTAAGGAGCATCAAAAGAACTCAAAATTTTCAGTTATATCAGACCACAAGGTATTTTTCTTTCCTTATGACAACAAATCTTTTTTTTAGCTGTAGTGTCATAGATTTTTTCTTCTCTATTTCATTTTGGCTTTTATTATAAATGTTATGGTGCCTGATTTTTAGCCCTATCAATGATATATTATTTTCCCTAGGGAATGTCCCTGTAATATTGACTTTTTTTTGCTGAAGGCCACTTGTCAAGTGACTAGGATTCCACCACTTAGTTTGGATATTTGTTACTTTATTTGTTTATTCATTGTTTTACATGCATTGCGTGCAAACAAGAATGAATGGGTTGAAGTTTGATTCGATTTTAGAGGAGGACAGAGATAGATTGGAGAGACCTTTCAGTGATGAGGAAGTGCTATTGGCGTTGAACAGCTGCAACTTCGGGGCCAGACACATTTACCAAGGTTCTTTCAACAGAATTGGGAGGTGGTTAAGGGAGAGGTGATGGAAGCAGTGAACACATTTTATAATCATGGCTGGTTTGAGAAGTCCATGTATGCCTCGTCTATTGCACCCAGTCCCAAGAAGGGGGGAGCTATTGATGTTAAGGACTTTAAACCTATTCGTTTGGTGGGTAGCATGTACAAACTAATAATTAAGGTCCTAGCCTTGAGGATGAAGGAAGGTGTTACTGGAGTGAATTTCGGAATCTCAAAATGCTTTTGTCGGTGGCTATCTGATTTTGGATTCAATCATTATTGCTAGTGAGTGTGTGGATTCCAGATTGAGTAGTGTGTTGAAGGCCTGCGATTATGTGAGCTAGAGTTTTTTGTCATATGTATTGGAGAGGATGGGGTCTGGGGAGACTTAGAGGAGATGGATTGGATTTTGTAACTCTAGGTTTTCAATTTTGGTGGGGAGACTTAGAGGAAATGAATTGGATTTTGTAACTCTAAGTTTTCAGTTTTGGTGAACGGGTTTTTGATCAGATTTTTCAGCAGCTCGAGGGGTTTGAGGCAGGGGGATTCGCTGTCTCCTTTTCTGTTCATTATTGTGATGGAGACATATAGTCGGTTGATTATGATGGTGGTGGATTTGGAGTTCATTACAGGGTTCAAAGTGGGTAGAGATCCCTCTAATCAGTTGTAGATATCTCATTTGTTGTTTGCGGATGATACTAGTCATTTGTGATGCCGAAGAGGATCAACTGAGATACTCGAGGAGTGTTTTGGTTTGCTTTCAGGCAGCATCTGGACTAGAACATTGGAAAGAGTGTGATTGTGTTGGCGGGGGAGGTTGCAGGGATTTCCTCATTGGGTGACATTCTAAGGTGTGGTGTTGGGGGGTTCCCGTTAATGTATTTGGGGTTGCCTTTGGATTCGCCTTCGAAGAGAGTGTTCGTTAGGGATCCAGTTATTGAGTGGTTCGAGAGGAGGTTCACAGGGTGGAAGAAGCAATACCTTTCAAAGGGAGGGTGGCCAAGTGCTAACCCTAAAGAAGAGTACCTTGTTGAGTCTGCCAACTTATTTCAGATTCCGTTGTTGGTTGTGAAGAGGATTGAGAAGCTCCAACGGTGGTGTTCCTTAGAGGTGCGGTCTTTGGCAGGGGTGGGAGCATAGAAATTCATTCGGAAGGGATATGTTGAATTTTCAAAGCATATTCAGTTTAGGGTGAAGAGTGGCAGGGATATTAGTGTTCGTTAGGGATCCAGTTATTGAGTGGTTCGAGAGGAGGTTCACAGGGTGGAAGAAGCAATACCTTTCAAAGGGAGGGTGGCCAAGTGCTAACCCTAAAGAAGAGTACCTTGTTGAGTCTGCCAACTTATTTTAGATTCCGTCGTTGGTTGTGAAGAGGATTGAGAAGCTCCAACGGTGGTGTTCCTTAGAGGTGCGGTCTTTGGCAGGGGTGGGAGCATAGAAATTCATTCGGAAGGGATATGTTGAATTTTCAAAGCATATTCAGTTTAGGGTGAAGAGTGGCAGGGATATTCACTTTTGGGAGGATGATAGGTGTGGAGATCGGTCGTTAGTGTGTGCCTTTCCAAGACTCTTTCGGATTGCGACAGATAAGCAGATCTTGATTGCTGATTGTTATGGGCTCGATAGCAGAAGGATGATTTGGGATGTGCAATTTGAGAGACATTTCCAGGATTGGGAGTTGGAGGATATCAGTAAGTTTCTGGCGTTGTTGTATCACTAGTTAGGGAATGGAGTGGGGATTGATGAGTGGCTCTGGGTGGCTTCCACTCAGGGGAAATTTGAGGTGTGTTCCTTCTATAGGAGATTGATGGTTGCTTGGGGGGCGTCCTTTGCATGGAAGGAAGTTTGGCACACTAAGGCTCCTTTCAAGGTGGCCTTTTTTGTTTGACAACAACTTTGGAGAGGATTTTAACGATAGACAATCTGAGGAGGAGGAGGAGATAGATTATTGTGAATTGGTGTTGCATGTGCAAGAGGGATGATGAGTCTTTTGCATTGTCCAGACTCCAGTGGCTTGGGACAGTTGGGCTACGCTTTTGACTTTGTTTGGGGTTCATTGGGTCATGTCAAATTCCATGGTGAGCATGGCTTGAGGCTTAGAAAGGATGTATAGTGGGGGCTCAAGCCCAAGATGCTTGGAGGGTGGCACCCCTTTGTTTATGGTGGGGCTTGTGGAGGGAGAGAAATAGGAGGTCCTTTGATGGAGAGGAGACGCCTATTGGGGTGCTTGAATTCTCTGTTATTAGTTCTTTACTTTTTTGGGTTCTTGGGAGGAATTGTAAATCTGTGGAGGATTTAGTGGAATTTGCGGATAGGTTGAGATTTTAGAGGTCCTATTTGGCCATTGTGCAGTTGTTTTCAGGATGCGCTCCCCTTTTTTAACGTGCTTTAATTATATTTTACTTATAGAAAGGACTGTGAATAACATCAGGAGTAGAAATGCAGGCAGTAGAACCAACTGGCAAGAAAATTATCTGAGTGCTATTTAGGTGGTACTTTATTTATTTCTCCCATGCTACTCAAGTTGCAATAAAGTTTAGTTGATTTAATTTGATAGTTAGTTGCTATTTCCTGTTCTCTATTTAATTCACCACCTACATGACTACAAATAGATGTTGGGAGCTACTTAATGTACTCATTCAGTTGCACTTATTTGTGCAGTTCCATACCATTCTTTATGGAGATGCAAAAGGTTGGGCCAGGAGAATATTTTCTTTTCTGCATCCATATGTTCCTGGGATCATGAACCCTCATACTAGAGTGGTTCAGCAGTGGAACAAGTTCTTTGTTATTTCTTGCCTGGTGGCAATTTTCTTAGACCCTCTGTTCTTTTTATTGTTGTCTGTGCAACAGGTATGGTTTCTTTCTTTCTTTCTCTCTCTCTCTCTCTTTTTTGTTTTGTTTTGTTTTGTTTTGGGGGGAGTGTTTCTGGTTGGCAGGATCTAGATATTTAGATCCTGATGGGTGATTTACTTGGGTTGAGCTCAAAATTATGTGTCTCATCTAGTTTTTGAGTAAATGTTTGAGAATATGTATAAGTGCACACATTTGGTTTTCTTCGTCCTTATACTATTGAATTAGAATGTGGATACCATACAATCATTATGGTGAAACCAATAGTAGTATCCTTTTACTCTGAAAGATGTAGGCACAATTATATTATGCAGTCCATTCCCATTCAGGGTTTAATTTATATTTATTTTTATGAATTATATTTATTAGCTTAAGAGGAGGAACATAAGGGGAGAGTTTCCCACAAAAGGGAGGGTGAATTCAGAAAGAACAAACCTACCGTCTCCTAAGGAAAACAGAAATTAGGTGGAACTGCCATTCTAGATAGAATTCTTCTTCTGTGTTTATTCTCTTTTTCTTTTCTTTTTTAATGAATTATGATTTAAAAGAAGTGTCCAAGTGTGTAAGACTTCGATTGGCACATGGCTCTTACTAGACATGTGGAAGAATTAGTAGTTGACTCATTTATAACTCACAGTTATAATTGTTTTGTAGAAGAATTAGTAAATAAGCTCTCACTGGACAAAGTAAGTTTCCTACCTTGAGTCTCCTTGATTTGCGACCCTTTGAGTTCGAAAGCTTTGATTCATGATTTTAGCTCATATTTTTATTTGTTATTGAATTTCTTAGACCTAAATTACAAATGTGTTTCTGTATGTCAGTGGGTCGCAAATGCTGGCTAGCAAGCACTCGCATCATAAACATTTGCACCATATTCTCTTTGAAACTGCATTATTCATTTTTATGTATTTTATTTTTTATTTCCTGGAATTTTAGAATGTTATGTAGTTGTTATTTACATGTGAATGCATTATACCTGCAAGTGAGCATTGTAGGCCTCTAAGAGGGGCAATTTCTGCCAGAATGCCCAGCCAACTAGCCCGCTGTATTATGCTCAAAATTCAGAACTGCAGGGCTGGGCTTGATCTAGTATACTGACCTGTAATAGTAATTGATCATGAGTGGGGTTGAAGTCTTAACTCATTTTTTCACTGCCTGCCCTGGCTTTACTATTAAATGCTTCCTTTAGTGTCTATTGACTCTATTGTATATACAAAGTTGTACAGTGGTGGTGGATCTTCCACATTTACAAGGGAAAAGGTAAGTGTTTCAAGAATTGCAAGTGAGAAAAATTAAGCTTTCACATATTAAGTGATCCTTATTACAAGTGGAGCTGGGCCAGCCCAGGCTGGTATTTTAAAACACTTTTTGCCAGGCTTGGTTCAGATCTAAGAGCCTGAGGGTGGCTGTGCATACAAAAAGTCTGTATTGAAGTTTTCACTATATTTTTCCCTACTGCTAATTAAAATGAACATCATTGATAACAAGGAAGGGATCCAAGGCATAGGATGATGAGTTCTCTGCTAGGGAAGGAAAAGAAAGGAAACTTGAAACACGTTATGGTTTGTATAACAGAAGCTTATGGAAGTGGAAACTGTTGTATAGATTATTAGATATAACAGAACAATTAAGAAGCAGATTTATTACACTTTTTCTCTTGAATATAATTTCTTAGACTTACTATTTTGGTTAACAAAATTGTTTAATAAAATTATAATAACTAAGAGGATGTCAGATGAGTGGCGCCAAAGTTTTCTTGTACCTATATATAAAAATAAAGGGGACGTACAAAGTTGTAATAATTATCGTGATATTAAATTAATGAGTCACACTATGAAACTTTGAGAGAGAGTGATTGAACAATGCTTAAGACGAGAGACGGAAGTGTTGGAGAATCAATTTGGATTCATGCCGGGTAGGTCAACGATGGTGGCTATTCACTTGTTGAGGAGACTAATGGAAAGATATAGTGAGAAGAAGAGGGATCTCCATATTATTTTTATTGATTTGGAGAAAGCCTATGATATGTGTCAGATTTCTAGGGAATAAATTAGGAAATTTTATTTTGTGCAAATCTGAAATTACTATTTCAGATTTTATTTTGTTTCCTATTTTATAGCCTAGAGTTTTGCTGATTTTATGGCTTCCTGATTTGGTGGCCTTTCTCTACTATTTATCTTGTAATCGTCTCTCTTGAAATTTAATAAGAATGATTATTCTTCTTCTCAAAAAACCTTTAATAGGGTACCTAGAGACCTAATATGGAGGGTTTTAGAAAAAAAAGGAGTAACAAAGGGATACATCGCCACAATAAAGGACATGTATGATGGGTGTGTAACTATAGTTAGAATGCCTGTAGGGGAAACAAGCGAATTCCCAATCATTGTAGACTTATACCAAGGGTCAACATTAAGTTCATACCTTTTTGCTTTAGTGATGGATGAGCTGACAAGACACATCCAAGATGATATTCCGTGGTGTATGCTGTTTGCCGATGATATTGTTTTAGTTGATGAGATTATAGAAGGAGTTAATGCCAAATTAGAGGTTTGGAGAGAAGCTTTAGAACTAAAAGGGTTTAAAATAAGTTGAAATAAAACTGAAAATATGGAGTGTAGCTTTAGTAAATTTAGAAGGACAAATGAGGATGTAGTGAGGATTGAGAATCAAGAGGTTCAAAAAAGTGAACATTTTTGCTATTTAGGCTCAATTATTCAAAATGAGGGAGAAATTGGAGATGACGGTAATCATAGAATCAAGGCAGGATGGGTTAAATGGAGGGGTGCATCTAGTATATTGTGTGATAGGCGTATCCACTTACGATTGAAATGAGAGTTTTATCAAACAACTATTAGACTAGCCATACTTTGTGGTACCGAATGTTGGGCAGCTAGGCAACAACATTTGCATAAAGCGAGTGTTGCAGAAATGCGAATGTTGAGATGAGTTGAGATTGATCTAATTGTGTGTTAGGGTTTATGAGAGGAGAAGAAGAAGAAGAAGAAAAGGAGAAGAAAAGTCTTAGTATATTATTGTCGTATGTATCTCATACCTAATATAAAACCTTTTATACTCTCTTCAATAATAAAGAAAAATAGTAAGAAGACAAAAACACCCTTAGTAACCCAAACTCTCTAACACTCCCCCTCAAGCTGGAGCATACAGATTGAACATGCCTAGCTTGAAACACAATCTCTGAAAGGCACCACGTGCCAATGGCTTCGTAAAAATATCCCCCAGCTGATCGTCGGAACAAATATAGGGGGTAACAATATGCTTCTGCATCAACCAATCACGAATAAAATGACAATCAACCTCAATATGCTTGGTGCGCTCGTGAAAAATAGGATTGCTAGCAATAAAAATGGCCGCTTGGTTATCACAGTGCATAGGCATAGGAGCAGGAATTGCAACACCCATCTCCCGAAGAAGAGAACTAACCCACAACATCTCAGAAGCAGTGTGGGCCATAGCACGATACTCAGCCTCAGCACTAGAACGAGCAACAACATTTTGCTTTTTACTGCGCCAAGTAACAAGATTACCATCAACGAACGTGCAATATCTAGACGTAGACCGCCTATCAGAGCGACTACCTGCCCAATCAGCATCACTAAAACCTGTCACGGAGATGGAGGAAAAGGGTTTATACAACAAACCATTCCCAAGAGCACCTTTCAGATAACGCAAAATTTGACAAAGAGCCTCGAAGTGGGGATGACGAGAAGCATGCATAAACTGACTAAACATCAGGACGAGTAACAGTGAGATAAATCAATTTCCCAACCAAACGACGATAGCGTCCAACATCAGTAAATAATTCCCCCTGTTCACTATCCAGTTTAACGGTAGAGTCCATAGGAGTATCAATAGGTCGAGCCCCCAACATACCAGTCTCAGATAAAAGGTCAAGTACATATTTACGTTGAGAGAGAGAGATACCTTGAGCAGAACAGGCAACTTCAATACCAAGAAAATAGCTTAAGACACCCAAATCTTTGGTATGGAACTGTTGACCCAAATGTCGTTTCAAGGCTGTAATACCGATAGAGTCACTACCAGAGATGATAATGTCATCAACATAAACAATTAACACAATAATGGCAGCAGAAGAGCGACGAATGGAACGCTGAAACCCAAAGGCAATGACCAAAGCACTGAATCTATCAAACCAAGCACGTGGAGACTGCTTCAAACCATAAAGAGCCTTGCGCAGTCTACAAATAAGGTGCTCAAAACCAGTAACAACATAACCAGGAGGTTGGGCCATGTACACTTCCTCTTGGAGATCACCATGAAGAAATGCATTCTTTATATCAAGCTGATATAAAGGCCAAGAACAACAAACGGCGACAGAAAGAAGGACTCGGTCGAAATTAAGGCGAGCAACAGGAGAGAAAGTCTCTAAGTAATCCACTCCATACGTCTGTGTATATCCTTTGGCAACCAATCGTGCCTTAAGGCGCTCAACAGAACCATCAGGAAGATATTTAACAGTATAAACCCATCGACACCCAACAATTTGTTTTCCTGAAGGAAGACCAGTAAGCTCCCAAGTCTGATTCTTGTGAAGGACACTCATTTTCTCATCCATAACGTGTTTCCATCCAGGCATAGAGATAGCATGCTGATAAGAGGAAGGAACAGAAATAGAGGATAGGGTAAAAGCAAAAGTGTGCAAAGAGGAAGAAATACGATCATAGGACACAAAGTTAGAAATAGGATGCTGAGTACAAGTACGCTTACCACGACGTAGAGCAATGGGCAAATCATCAGTAGAAGAAGTGAGTAAGGGAGGAGGATCAGGAACCTCTGGTGAAGAAGATGTGGTGTTCGGACCAAAAGAAACAACGGGCCAAGATTTAGATCGCTGATAAACCTGCAGTGGAGGATGAGAAGGCAATAAGGAATCAGACGAGGAGGTTAAGGGTAGCGGCAAATGTGGGGAGGACGAGGAAGGCTCCCCTTGACGAGCAGAGATAAGATCAAGAGACAAACATTGACCAGAAGAGGAAAAAAACATAGTAGATTAAAAAAAAGTAACATCGGCACTCACATAGTATCGACGAGACTCGGGACTATAACATCGATATCCCTTTTGAGTATGGGAGTATCCAAGGAAAACACATTTACGAGCACGAGGAGACAATTTGTCACGACCAGGATCCAAAACATGAGCAAAAGCGACACAGCCAAAAACACGAGGAGTGAGCTGAAATGGAGAGGTACTAGGATATAGAAGAGAGAAAGGAGTCTAATTACCCACAACAGCAGATGGCATACGATTGATGAGATAACACGCAGTAAGAACTGCATCAGCCCCAAATTGTTTGGGTACCGACATATTAAATAACAGGGTACGAGCAACATCCAACAGATGGCGATGCTTTCATTCAACAACACCATTCTGTTGAGAAGTATGGGCACAACTAGTCTGATGAATAATACCACGATCAACACAAAAAGAATCCATGATAGACTGCGTATATTTCAATGCATTATCAGAGCGAAAAATTTTAATGCGCTTACCAAACTGAGTAAAAATTTCATTATAAAATTTTGTCACAATACGAGGTAACTCAGACCGTTCTTTCATAAAAAATAACCATGTCATTCTAGAGTAATCATCAACAAAGATAACAAAATAAAGAAATCCATTCAAACCATCAGTTCTAGAAGGACCCCAGATGTCCGTATGGACTACATCAAAAGACTCAGTCTAACGACTATAACTACGACTCGGAAACGAACTAAGGTGATGCTTGCCTAACTGACAAGCTTCACATTCTAAAACAGACACATAACTCAACCCTGGAATAGATAATCGCAATTTTGCCAATGATGGATGGCCCAAACGAAAATGCCACTGAAGAGGAGAGGCTATAGCACTCAAGGCCAACGACTCGACCAAAGAAGGTTCATCAGAATCCAAATAATACAGTCCGTTTTTCTCATGCCCCGAACCAATCATCTTCTTCGTTCGGAGGTCCTGAAATACACAAGCAGAAGGAGAAAAGGTTATAGAACATTGTAAGGCTTTAGTCAATTGACTCACAGAAAGCAAATTAAAAGGAAAATTAGGAACATATAGACTGGATATAGACTGGATGATAAAGACAATGAAGTAGTGGGATGAAGGAATCCTTTCCCAAGAACGGGCTTAGAAGAACCATTAGCTAGAATAATGTGATGGTTAATCGGTTTTAAAGCAGAGAAAAGAGATGAGTTACCAGACATATGTGAGCTCGCTCCAGAATCAATGACCCAAGAAGGGGATTGAGCCACACATGTAATATTACCTGAATTGGCCAACGTAGCAGTAGATGGAAGAGCAGTGGAGGTGGATGGAAGAGCAGTTTGTAGTTTCTGAATCAACTCGCTAAGTTGAGTAGTGAGTGCATCCCAAGAACCAGAATCAGAAGCTATATGTCCACGAGTTGTACTAGATTGCAGTGGCTGTGAAATACTCTCAGTGACCTGATGCACATAATCTGGCTTCCCATATTTCATCCAACAATAAGGTTCAGTATGATTGGTACCACCACAATGATCACACTTCCTGTCACCACGTCCACTAGAACGACCACCACCACGGAAACCACCACGAAAGCCACGACTGCCACGACTACCACGAAAGCTACCACGAGAATTACCACGACCACCGCCGCTAGAGACTAAGACAGACGACTCAGAAGGAGGCACAATAGAATGTTGTCCTAAGGAAGACCTCAATAAGCGAGAATATGCATTAGCAGCAGTGGGCAATTTCTCGCTAGCAAGAATCTGATCTTTAAAACCACGAAGATCAGAGTCCAAACCAGACAACAATGAACCAATCATAAACTCTTCCCAATGGCGCTTCTGTTGTTCTAAATCAGTGGTAAACGAACGATACTGCAATAATTGATCCCACAAATTCTTAAGCATGCTGTAATACTCAGACAAAGATTTCCCAGACTTCCTAAATGTAAAAATCTTCTCATACAACTCGTACACCCGACAGACATTACTCTGTTGCGAAAACGATTCGGCAAGAGACTCCCAAATCTTCTTAGAGGAATCACAAAAAGCAACAGTAGAGGCAATATTGGATTCCATGTTGTGCCACAACCATCCCATAATAATGGAATCCTCACAAATCCAATCCTCATGTTTCTTTGTGTCTGCAGGAAGTTCTTCTGTTAAATACTTAATTTTCTTTCGCCCACGAAGGAAAACTTGCATAGCATGAGCCCAAGCAAGGTAATTAAAACCATTCAATTTTTCTAAGATAATTGACCAAGGCATATCATCAGTCTTGACAGGTTGTGGTTGATTATGAGCCATGATTATATGTCAGATTCACTCAACAACTCAAGAAGAA
This sequence comes from Cornus controversa, assembly GCA_026545225.1. Taxonomy (NCBI): domain Eukaryota; kingdom Viridiplantae; phylum Streptophyta; class Magnoliopsida; order Cornales; family Cornaceae; genus Cornus; species Cornus controversa. The sequence continues at coordinate 46,190,083 of CM048845.1, forward strand.
CAATTTAAATAAAGAAGACAATCCGAAAAACTGAAGTTGAACAAAAAAATTGAGTTAAAGGAGCATATAGGAATCAGATTTGATCAAAGAGACAAGGGATCATCTAATTTGGTCATGCCCAAGTCCCCACAACATCTGCAGCAGTCAGAACAACTATGGAATAGCAGCACACGCACGGGACATAGGTCACACGCTACAGCCGAGCCTCCATTTGGACCAAAAATACTTCAAAAACCATTAAATCAACTAACAACCACCACACGAGCCCTTGCTAGGTCCAGGCGACACCCTATGGAGGAATCCAAACCAATAAAATCCACCGGAAAGCCTTCAAATCGCAGATCACAAAAAACGAGACCCAAAATCAGAAAAAAGTTTTGAAAATTGAAAACTCCTATCAATCTGCTTCAAATCATGAAATAAACACCACCATAATTCTTGAAAAATTCAGGTGAACCAGATTACATGGTTCTCGACCTGTAAATGATGACGTCACTCCTCTCTGATGTTGGCCAAGTGAATAGGAATGAATTCTAGATCTTGATCTGGCTCTTATACCAAGTTGAGATTGATCTAATTGTGTGTTAGGGTTTATGAGAAGAAGAAGAAGAAGAAGAAGAAGAAGAAGAGGAGAAGAAAAGTCTTAGTATATTATTGTCGTATGTATCTCATACCTAATACAAAACCTTTTATACTCTCTTCAATAATAAAGAAAAATAGTAAGAAGACAAAAACACCCTTAGGAACCCAAACTCTCTAACAAGATGGATGTGCGGGAAGACTAGAAAGGATAGAATTAGAAATGAACATATTCGAGAGATGGTTGGAGAAGCACCAATTGGAGATAAAATGAGAGAGAATCAGTTAAGATGGTTTGGAGATGTACAAAGAAGACCTTTAACTGCGCCGATCAAGAAAAGTGACATAGTCCAAATTGAGGGCAATGCTAGGGGAAGAGGAAGACTAAAGCTAACATGGGTAGAGTTAGTAAAGAAAGATATGATAGCATGTAAATTAACTGAGGAGATGACTTTAAATAGAGCAGAATGGCAACATCGGATTCATGTAGCCGATCTTAAGTAATTGGAAAAAAGCTTGGTGGTTGTTGATGTTGTACTATTTTGAATATATTGATTCAAATCTTCCCATGTTTTCCACATTTTTTTTTTGATAAATGTGTTTTCCATAATTTTTCGTATTTATTCCTTTGTTGTTGGCATAAGATTTGCTGTATCCATAGGAGTTGCGTTCTCTCTATATATATTTATGTGTGCTTGTATGCATACTTTTCAAACCATATTGATATTTTCTCCTCTCTCTCTCCCTCTCCCTCCTTGATTTTATTAACTGATTATATCTCATTGCCTTTTTACTCATTTTTTAACATGAAAGGCAACAACATTTGCATAAAGTGAGTGTTGCAGAAATGCGAATGTTGAGATGGATGTGCGGGAAGACTAGAAAGGATAAAATTAGAAATGAACACATTCAAGAGATGGTTGGAGTAGCACCAATTGGAGATAAAATGAGAGAGAATCAGTTAAAATGGTTTGGAGATGTGCAAAGAAGACCTTTAATTGCGCCGGTCAGGAAAAGTGACATAGTTCAAATTGAGGGCAATGCTAGGGGAAGAGGAAGACCAAAGTTAGCATGGGTAGAGTTAGTAAAGAAAGATATGATAGCATGTAAATTAACTGAGGAGATGACCTTAAATGGAGCGGAATGGCAACATCGGATTCATGTAGCCAACTCCAAGTAATTGGAAAAAGGCTTAGTGGTTGTTGTTGTTGTACTATTTTGAATATATTGATTCAGATCTTCCCGTGTTTTCCACATTTTTTTTTGATAAATGTGTTTTCAACAAATTTTCATATTTATTCCTTTGTCGTTGGCATAAGATTTGCTGTATCCATAGGAGTTGCCTTCTCTCTATATATATTTATGTGTGCTTGTATGCATACTTTTTAAACCATATTGATATTTTCTCCTCTCTCTCTCCCCTTCCCTCCCTGATTTTATTAACTGATTATATCTCATTGCCTTTTCACTCTTTTTTTGACATGAAAGGCATTCCTGTCTATCCTCACTTTTAGTTAAAGGTTTTTGTTTAGTTAGGCATATTTCTGTTTAGAGACGTGACATTGGCTTTTGCCGTTTATTATCGCCGTCTAGCTTTATTCTGTGATGTTCTTTATGTTTCTTTACTTTAGAATTTTGTTTTCAAATTAACGTGTTCTCCTCTTTGGAAACAGGATAATAAGTGCATAGTAATTAATTGGACCATGACAACAATACTGGTGGTTTTTAGAAGCATTACTGATTTCAACTACTTACTACACATGCTTCTTCAGGTGAACTATTCTCTCTCTCTCTCTGTTGTTTTAGAAGCTCCATATTATGGATGTTCTTGATGTTGTTATCATTATTATTATTTTTGACGAGTGATGTTGTTATCATTATGGGATTCCAGATTATAATAAGAAGTTACTTCTTTATTGTAATATTCATTTATTTTTGTTTGCTGAGTAGGTTGCTTATAAACTCCTCACTTTCTTTGACCATTTACCAATGCATGAGACCACCCAATTAAGTTTATAATCCCAGTCACACCTAGGCACTCAAAAGGAAGTATGTCAAAATGATTTAGGGATCTATGATGGCATGAAAGGTGTGGTTGAACACTCTAAAGGTTTCTCTTTTACTCTTTGCTCGTTTTGTCTAGGTAGATTAGATCAAGATTGACTCAAGACAAATTTAAGAAGGTGCAAACACCCGATTGACCTCTCTATCTATGGGCTTTTGCGAGTGGGGTTTTTCCTCCACTCTCTCCCAAGCCCTAAAACTCACATCCTGTAAATTAAATCTGCAGTGGTTGTTTACTTCCCTTCTTTTATGACTGTGGTGATGCTCTGTGAACAAGGCTTTCTGACATATTAGTTCAAGAATTTGGTAAATGTGGAAGTTCAAATGTAATCTAGAACACTCAAATCATTCCCTTCAGCAAATTGGTGGATATGAAATTTATTTCGGGCATTACAGGTTTGAATGTAGGAGCCATTGATTGGTGTGGTGGTGAAAGCCTGGGCTGCTAAAAGTGAGAATACAGGTGAGCCACCATACAAACAAATGCAAATGGCTTGGTGATGCAGGACGAGTTATGATTTATGGGGATGAGCTGAGTGTGTTACGCCTCTACTTTAGGAGAAGGGGCAGAGACAAGTGAAATTAGGGATTTAATTTAATTTAGGGTTAATTTTATTATTGTCATTGTTTTAGTTTTAAGGGATATTTTAGTATTTTAATATTTTAGGGTTTCTTAGGGTTTAATTATGTTTTGCCTATATAAAGGCTTCTGTGTAACTAAACAATTCAGTTTTTGATGATTGAATAATATTTCGTGAGTTTGTGAACTCCTCTGTATCTCTTCTTCTCCTCTTGTTCTTGCTCTTCTCAATCCCTCAGTCTCTCTAGCCTCTCTCCTTCAGTCTATTTTCTCACCCCTTCGACTGTCTTCTCAACCCCTTCTTCTAACCTCATCTCATCTTTTGTCTTCTCATCCCCTTCTTTCTCTCTTGTCGTTGTCTATTTGATAGCTAAGTATTACTAGCTTTTGGTTCCGCATTAGTTGGTATCAGAGCAAACGATTCAAGTTTAGTTCAGAGCGAAGATTCAAGTTTATTCATTCCGTAGTATTCTCCATTGTTCACATCAATCTTCCCATTGTATACTGTTCATAAACCAAAACTGAGGGCTCTTTCCAAAACCTTACCACCAAAGTCTGTCGCCGCCATCCAACAATCCTGCAAAACCCTAACCCTAGTCAACATCCAAGCAAACCCTAGCCGCTACCATACATCAAAACCCAAACCTTAAACAAACAGTATGCCCTCTCACAAACCTTACCGCACCATCGTCACAAATAAACCAAACCCAAAATACCTCCTGTTCATATTGTACCCAAGCCACAACCCATTGTCGTTCACCCCCAAACCATCACTATCGATCACCATCAGGGTCTCACTAATCAGAAAACCCTTTCTGCCCTTAAACCTTCAGTTACTGTTCACTGACTCATCTATTGTTTCCACCACCCCATCTACTGCTTATACACAACCACAAATCCCAAACCCTTCCAACCCAAATTGACCACCATACACAACCATAAATCCAAATCAACAACCAATCGGACTTAACCCCACTGTCGTAAAATCCATAACCACTGCAATTTTAAAACCCAAGCCACAAACCACCATCGGTCACCTTCGCAACCATTATCAACCCATAACACAATCCATTATTGGCTTCACCAAAACCCCTTACACAATTCACACTAAGCCAAAAGTTAAGCTTGACCAAAATCAGTAGCAAACCACCATCCAAACAAGTCCCAACCATTGCAAATCACCATCCCCAAATCCACACTGAGCAACCCATCAAACCCCATCGTTGACAACCCAATCGCAAAGCCAAAAACCCATCACTGCTGTGTAAACCACCAGCCACAGCCCTCATCCAAAACCTTAGTTGAAAACCATTGTTAACCCAAACCCACAACCCAAAAGCCAATTGCAACCCAAACCCACAACCAGTACCTCATCATAGACCTGACCCGTCGGCTTCTCTGCAACCCCAAACATAAGCAAAACACCTTCGTCGAAAAGCCCCATCACCATCGCCGATCGCCTCTTCAGCTGATGCATATTGATCTTGCTGCCGGAATCTTGCTCGCACTGCTATAGACGTTGAAAACAGAAACTGGAATCCATCGCCTAAGTTCTAGTCATCGTTGTCGAAGCACCTTGCCATTGTCGTTGGAGGTGGAGCCTTCTCGCTGTTGTCGCCATCAGGTCCTCTCTCGCTGTCGCCAGAATTCGAGTTTCTCTCAGTCGTCTGGGACAGTGGAGCACACGTTAGTGTGTCGTTTTGGATCTTTTTACAGATACAGGGATGCTAGGATGCAGACTGGTCTTCTCTCCAATAGATCCAAATCTGAAGCTCTCTACAGAGTTAGGGGATTTATTGGATAATTCTACTTCATATCAACGCTTGGTAGGCCGCCTCATATATTTGATCAACTCTAGACCAGATTTAGCTTTTGCAGTTAGTATTGTGAGTCAATTCATGTATGCTCCGCGGACAGCTCACCTGGATACAGTCTATCACATTCTGCGGTACCTTAAGGCATGCCTAGGCCTTGGATTATTCTATGCTTCAGGTAACCAGTCTGGAATCTCCTGTTTTATAGATGCCGACTATGCTAGGTCTAAGACGGATAGACGATCTACTTCTGGCTTCTGTACTTTTTATGGTAAACACCTTTTATCATGGAAAAGTAAGAAGCAGGCTGTTGTTTCCTGGTCCTCTGTTGAGGCAGAATATCGTGCTATGGCACAAGGCATATGTGAGCTTCTCTAGATTCGATCTATGCTTGCTGAGTTGGGAATTACTCAGATGGATTCTTCTAACTTGTTCTGTGATAACAAGTTTGCCATAATACTTGCTTTTGACTCAGTTCTCCATGAAAGAACGAAACACATTGAAGTGGATATCCACTTTATTCTGGAGAATGTTCGAGCTGGTATTATTACTCAGTCATTTGTTTCATCTTAAGAACAGACAACAAATATGTTCATTAAGTCTGTTGGTCCATCAGTCTTGAAGTCCTCCATAGTCAAGCTCGGCTTGATTAACATCTTCGCTCCAGCTTGAGGGGGAGTGTTGGAGATCATATTTTACCCAATATAGAAGATTGTTGGAGATTATATTTTACCCAATACATAATTATAGGATCACATCAATTACGATCCTATAATTAACGTATTGGTTTGACTTTCAGTTTTTCCTTTATTTAATTTTATTTCTTTTCTTCCGTGCAATATTCTCAATGTATATAAATATAGATGCAGGCTCCTCAATTGAGAAGCCATTCTAAAATTCTACTGTATCACATTTTGTGGTATCTCAAGTATTCCCTTGGACTTGGATTATTTTATGCAGCAACCTTAGTTTGGAGGATTGTAGGGCTACATTGATTCGGATTATGGAGGAGCTTGTGATGGACTCTCTACTACTGGCTTTTGTACTTTTTGTGGGAGTCATCTCATCTCCTAGAAAAGTAAAAAGCAAGTTGTTGTTTCACGTTTCTCCTCTGAGGCAGAGTACAGAGCCATGGCATTGGGTACTTGTGAGATTATATGGCTTCGATCTATTCTTGGGGATTTGGGATTTCCTTAGAAAACTTCTTCTATTTTGCATTGTGATAATAAGTCAGCTATTTAGCTTGCTTCTTATTTAGTTCTTCATGAGAGGACAAAGCATGTTGAGATAGACGGTCATTTTCTCATAGAGAAGTTTTGTCAAGGGATCATCACTCCGTTGTTTGTTTCTTCAGGAGAACAGGTTGGAGATGTTCTTACCAAACCTGTTAGTCCTTCTCTCCTTCGCACTTCTATTGGCAAGCTTGGCTTGGTTGAGGGGGAGTGTTGGAATGTCATCATTTATTTTCTTTATTTCCGCATTGTATTATGCCTTTTTATGTCTTAAGGGTAATTTGGTCCTCCCGGTAATTTTTCTCATTAATATAAATACATGACCTCTGTCTGGTATTGACATAGGTTACAATTACACAATTCTAGTGTCCAAAACTCGAATCAAGCCCTAAGCCTTCCAAATTGAAGAAACAAGCTAGGAGATGGAAATGGTGGGAGAGGGAGAGAGAATTAATCCAGAGAGGAGAGAAAATCTGATTTCTCCACTCACCCTAAGCTATACATATATAATATCTAACTATTCTTAAATATTTAGGCAAAAATTGCTACTTAGTCCCTCCCAACTTTCACTTTGCTCCTCTACCCTTTTCAACTTTCATTTAATTGCCTAATAACCTTTCCTCTTTTCTCCAAACTTCACGTATACCCCCCCACATCACTCATAAAACCCCGTAACCACTTTCCGGGTTACTTGGACCCTTCCTGGTCACACACCCAAACACAAAAACTTCAAGGAACTCTTAAAAACCTTTAACCATGCAATCAACAAACTAAATCATGCATAACTCAATTTAAAACGAACTTAAATCGAAGAAGTTTTCCAATGCTTTATGTTAGAGAGTTTGGGTTACTAAGGGTGTTTTTGTCTTCTTATTATATTTCTTTATTATTGAAGAGAGTATAAAAGGTTTTGTATTAGGTATGAGAAACATACGACAATAATATACAAAGACTTCTCTTTTCCTTCTTTTCTTCTTCTTCTTCTTCTCCTCTCATAAACCCTAATACATAATTAGATCAATCTCAACTTGGTATCAGAGCGGGATCAAGACCTAGAATTCATTCCTATTCACTTGGCCAACATCAGAGAGGAGTGATGTCAGCAAACAGGTGCTGACGTCATGATGACGTCATCATTTACAGGTCGAAAACCATGCAATCTAGTTCGCCTGAATTTTCTAAGAATTATGGTGGTGTTTATTTCATGATTTGAAGCAGATTGATAGGAGTTTTGAATTTTCGAAACTTTTTCTGATTTTGGGTCTCGTTTTTTGCGATCTGTGATTTGAAGGCTTTCTGTTGGATTTTGTTGGTTTGGATTCCTCCAGAGGGTGTCGCCTGGACCTAGCAAGGGCTCGTGTGGTGGTTGTTGGTTCCTTTAATGGTTTTTGAAGTGTTTTTGGTCAAATTGAAGGCTCGGCTGTAGCGTGTAGCTTCTGTTCCTTGCCTGTGCTGTTGTTCCATGGTTGGTCTGACTGCTGCAGATGTTGTGGGGACTTGGGCATGACCAAATTAGATGATCCCTTGTCTCTTTGATCAAATCTGATTCCTATATGCTCCTTTAACTCAATTTTTTTGTTCAACTTCAGTTTTTCGGATTGTCTTCTTTATTTAAATTGTTCTTCTTGAGTTGTTGAGTGAATCTGACATATAATCATGGCTCATAATCAACCACAACCTGTCAAGACTGATGATATGCCTTGGTCAATTATCTTAGAAAAATTGAATGGTTTTAATTACCTTGCTTGGGCTCATGCTATGCAAGTTTTCCTTCGTGGGCGAAAGAAAATTAAGTATTTAACAGAAGAACTTCCTGCAGACACAAAGAAACATGAGGATTGGATTTGTGAGGATTCCATTATTATGGGATGGTTGTGGCACAACATGGAATCCAATATTGCCTCTACTGTTGCTTTTTGTGATTCCTCTAAGAAGATTTGGGAGTCTCTTGCCGAATCGTTTTCGCAACAGAGTAATGTCTGTCGGGTGTACGAGTTGTATGAGAAGATTTTTACATTTAGGAAGTCTGGGAAATCTTTGTCTGAGTATTACAGCATGCTTAAGAATTTGTGGGATCAATTATTGCAGTATCGTTCGTTTACCACTGATTTAGAACAACAGAAGCGCCATTGGGAAGAGTTTATGATTGGTTCATTGTTGTCTGGTTTGGACTCTGATCTTCGTGGTTTTAAAGATCAGATTCTTGCTAGCGAGAAATTGCCCACTGCTGCTAATGCATATTCTCGCTTATTGAGGTCTTCCTTAGGACAACATTCTATTGTGCCTCCTTCTGAGTCGTCTGTCTTAGTCTCTAGCGGCGGTGGTCGTGGTAATTCTCGTGGTAGCTTTCGTGGTAGTCGTGGCAGTCGTGGCTTTCGTGGTGGTTTCCGTGGTGGTGGTCGTTCTAGTGGACGTGGTGACAGGAAGTGTGATCATTGTGGTGGTACCAATCATACTGAACCTTATTGTTGGATGAAATATGGGAAGCCAGATTATGTGCATCAGGTCACTGAGAGTATTTCACAGCCACTGCAATCTAGTACAACTCGTGGACATATAGCTTCTGATTCTGGTTCTTGGGATGCACTCACTACTCAACTTAGCGAGTTGATTCAGAAACTACAAACTGCTCTTCCATCCAACTCCAATGCTCTTCCATCTACTGCTACCTTAGCCAATTCAGGTAATATTACACGTGTGGCTCAATCCCCTTCTCGGGTCATTGATTTTGGAGCGAGCTCACATATGTCTGGTAACTTATCTCTTTTCTCTGCTTTAAAACCGATTAACCATCACATTGTTCTAGCTGATGGTTCTTCTAGGCTTGTTCTTGGGAAAGGATTCCTTCATCCCACTACTTCATTGTCTTTATCATCCAGTCTATATGTTCCTAATTTTCTTTTTAATTTGCTTTCTGTGAGTCAATTGACTAAAGCGTTACAATGTTCTATAACCTTTTCTCCTACTGCTTGTGTATTTCAGGACCTCCAAACGAAGAAGATGATTGGTTCGGGGCATGAGAAAAACGGCCTGTATTATTTGGATTCTGATGAACCTTCTTTGGTCGAGTCGTCGGCTTTGAGTGCTACAATCTCTCCTCTTCAGTGGCATTTTCGTTTGGGCCATCCATCATTGGCAAAACTGCGATTATCTATTCCAGGGTTGAGTCATGTGTCTGTTTTAGAATGTGAAGCTTGTCAGTTGGGCAAGCATCACCGTAGTTCGTTTCCGAGTCGTAGTCATAGTCGTCAGAATGAGTCTTTTGATGTAGTCCATACGGACATCTGGGGTCCTTCTAGAACTGGTAGTTTGAATGGATTTCTTTATTTTTTAATCTTTGTTGATGATTACTCTCGAATGACATGGTTATTTTTGATGAAAGAACGGTCTGAGTTACCTCGTATTGTGACAAAATTTTATAATGAAATTTTTACTCAGTTTGGCAAGCGCATTAAAATTTTTCGCTCTGATAATGCCTTGGAATATACGCAATCTATCATGGATTCTTTTTGTGTTGATCGTGGTATTATTCATCAGACTAGCTATGCCCATACTTCTTAACATAATGTGTTGCTGAACGAAAGCATCGCCATCTGTTGGATATTGCTCGTACCCTGTTATTTAATATGTCGGTACCCAAACAGTTTTGGGCTGATGCGGTTCTTACTGCGTGTTATCTCATCAATCGTATGCCATCTGCTGTAGTGGGTAATCAGACTCCTTTCTCTCTTCTATATCCTAGTACCTCTCCCTTTCAGCTCACTCCTCGTGTTTTTGGCTGTGTCGCTTTTGCTCATGTTTTGGATCCTGGTCGTGACAAATTGTCTCCTCGTGCTCGTAAATGTGTTTTCCTTGGATATTCCCATACTCAAAAGGGATATCGATGTTATAGTCCCGAGTCTCGTCGATACTATGTGAGTGCCGATGTTACTTTTTTTGAATCTACTACGTTTTTTTCCTCGTCTGGTCAACGTTTGTCTCTTGATCTTATCTCTGCTCGTCAAGGGGAGCTTTCCTCGTCCTCCCCCTATTTGCCGTTACCCTTAACCTCCTTGTCTGATTCCTCCTTGCCTTCTCATCCTCCACTGCAGGTTTATCAGCGATCTAAATCTCGGCCCGTTGTTTCTTTTGGTCCGGACATCACATCTTCTTCACCAGAGGTTCCTGATCCTCCCTTACTTACTTCTTCTACTGATGATTTGCCCATTGCTCTATGTCGTGGTAAGCGTACTTGTACTCAGCATCCTATTTCTAACTTTGTGTCCTATGATCGTATTTCTTCCTCTTTGCACACTTTTGCTTTTACCCTGTCCTCTATTTCTGTTCCTTCCTCTTATCAGCATGCTATCTCTATGCCTAGATGGAAACACGCTATGGATGAGGAAATGAGTGCTCTTCACAAGAATAAGACTTGGGAGCTTACTGGTCTTCCTTCAGGAAAACAAATTGTTGGGTGTCGATGGGTCTATACTGTTAAATATCTTCCTGATGGTTCTGTTGAGCGCCTTAAGGCACGGTTGGTTGCCAAAGGATATACACAGACGTATGGAGTGGATTACTTAGAGACTTTCTCTCCTGTTGCTCGCCTTAATTTCATTCGAGTCCTTCTTTCTGTCGCCGTTTGTTGTTCTTGGCCTTTATATCAGCTTGATATAAAGAATGCATTTCTTCATGGTGATCTCCAAGAGGAAGTGTACATGGCCCAACCTCCTGGTTATGTTGTTACTGGTTTTGAGCACCTTATTTGTAGACTGCGCAAGGCTCTTTATGGTTTGAAGCAGTCTCCACGTGCTTGGTTTGATAGATTCAGTGCTGTGGTCATTGCCTTTGGGTTTCAGCGTTCCACTTCTGACCATTCTGTCTTTGTTCGTCGCTCTTCTGCTGCCATTATTGTGTTAATTGTTTATGTTGATGATATTATCATCTCTGGTAGTGACTCTATCGGTATTGCAGCCTTGAAACGATATTTGGGTCAATAGTTCCATACCAAAGACTTGGGTGTCTTAAGCTATTTTCTTGGTATTGAAGTTGCTCGTTCTGCTCAAGGTATCTCTCTCTCTCAACGTAAATATGTACTTGACCTTTTATCTAAGACTGGTATGTTAGGGGCTCGACCTATTGATACTCCTATGGACTCTACCGTTAAACTGGATGGTGAACAGGGGAAATTATTTACTGATGTTGGACGCTATCGTCGTTTGGTTGGGAAATTGATTTATCTCACTGTTACTTGTCCTGATATCACCTATGCTGTTAGTGTGGTTAGTCAGTTTATGCATGCTCCTCGTCATCCCCACTTCGAGGCTCTTTGTCGTATTTTGCGTTATTTGAAAGGTGCTCCTGGGAATGGTGTGTTGTATAAACCCTCTTCCTCCATCTCCGTGACAGGTTTTAGTGATGCTGATTGGGCAGGTAGTCGCTCTGATAGACGGTCCACGTTTGGATATTGCACGTTCGTTGGTGGTAATCTTGATACTTGGTGCAGTAAAAAGCAAACTGTTGTTGCTCGTTCTAGTGCTGAGGCTGAGTATCGTGCTATGGCTCACACTGCTTCTGAGATGTTGTGGGTTCGTTCTCTTCTTTGAGAGATGGGTGTTGCAGTTCTTGCTCCTATGCCTATGCACTGTGATAACCAAGCGGCCATTTTTATTGCTAGCAATCCTGTTATTCACGAGCGCACCAAGCATATTGAGGTTAATTGTCATTTTATTCGTGATTTGTTGATGCAGAAGCATATCGTTACCCCCTATATTTGTTCCGACGATCAGCTGGGGGATATTTTTACGAAACCATTGGCACGTGGTGCCTTTCAGAGGTTGTGTTTCAAGCTGGGCATGTTCAATCTGTATGCTCCAGCTTGAGGGGGATTGTTAGAGAGTTTGGGTTACTAAGGGTGTTTTTGTCTTCTTATTATATTTCTTTATTATTGAAGAGAGTATAAAAGGTTTTGTATTAGGTATGAGAAACATACGACAATAATATACAAAGACTTCTCTTCTCCTTCTTTTCTTCTTCTTCTTCTTCTTCTTCTTCTCCTCTCATAAACCCTAATACATAATTAGATCAATCTCAACTCTTTACAATACAGCATGTGGAATCGTGATCATTTCAGATTCAGTAGATTGGCAGGAAACAGAAAATTGGGTATTTGAAATGGGAACATCCGACTTACAAGAAATTTGATTTGCATAGGCAGACGATTTTCCATGAAGATCCCAACAATAATTTACAGTATGATTAGTATGACCACAATAAGTACATTTCCGTGGTTCTCTACCTTAACCACGTCCTCCCCTCATCTATTCACACGTTGTCTCATATTTGTACACATCAGTAGCTGCCATTCATCTACTGGCTGAAAAGAGAAGAAAAGAAAGGAACAAATATGAACTGGATGGAGAAAAACAAAATAAACCAGAGAATAAGGCTGGCTGGATTGAGTTAATCTCGCCTGAAAAAGTTGGTTGGCCGGAAACTGAACTGGCCGGAGTGAGAGGAAAAGAAAACTAGAACTGTTGACCTGAAACGGGTCAGACCAGATAGATTGAAACGGGTGAGATTGATGCAGTAGGGTAGAATCAATTTGATCCAGTCGGGTTGAATTTATTTGATCCAGTTGAGTTGAATCGGGTTGAGCAGATTGGGTTGAACCAGGTTGAACTGAGGGAAAATACTGGGTCGGGCTGAAGAGAACAGATCAGGTTGGACCTTGTCTTCTTCTACTCTGTTTGTTCTAAAACCCTAGCTGCAAGGGATCTCCACAACTAAACAACCAAAATATGACCACAACGGCAACTACAACGACAAATGATGACCACCACACACCGACGACCAACAAGACGATGACAACGATCAACGATGATACTGATCAGAATCCCGCTCTGATACCATGTTTAAATTAGGGTTCTACGATAAGAAATTGAAGACTGAAGAACGAAATTTGGGGGAATTCTGTGAGAGAGCTTAACCATCTCACTCACTCCAATATATATATATATATATTCAAGAGTACAAAAATAATGAAAAGACTAAAATACCCATGTGGGGTAAACTAATTACAATTGTGCCCTAATACAACTATTCGAACAATAATGATGATGAGGATGAGGACTTTTAGAAGTAAAATTTGAATTGGAATCTTAAATCGCCAGTAGTGTCTGAATTTGGCTTGGAAAGCCGCTTGAAATCTGATCTATTTAAAAGGACATTGCTACCCCCTTAATGTCCTTGGCAGGGTGTTTTAGTAGTCCTTTCTGTATTGGCTTCATATAACGTATCTCTGCTCTATTCATCTATCATATTTTAGTTTCTACATGCATGTTTGTTGTTCTAGTCATCCACTGTAGTTTTTGGAAGATCACATACTATGTAAATCTCGTGATATGCTGTGGATGTAACGTTTGTATTTAAAGCAGGAAAAGAAACATTAGGATTATTTTGGTTTCCTTAATTATGAATATTATTCTTCATCATGTACATTAATCTAATTTAGTATTCCATGAGACGTTCCTTCTATTTTTAGTTTAATCTAAAGCTAGTCTTGGGAAGGTAATATTTATGGGAGACACTATTTGAGTAACTTATGTTAATATGCTGTGTACATTGCACTGTTAAGTGAAATCAAATGTATTTACTCTTTACGCACTAATGCATGCATGAAATGTATTTGATTTCTCTAGTCTGATGCAATGTAGTTTAAATGATGATAGTTATATCCAATTTGTGTTTTGCAGTTTCGTCTGGCTTATATTGCTCCCGAATCTAGAGTTGTTGGTGCTGGAGAATTGGTTGACCATCCAAAAAAAATCGCTCTTAATTATCTTTATGGATACTTTCTTATAGATTTCTTTGTGGTATTACCACTTCCTCAAGTAAGTTTTCTCTCGTGCAAGAAATGTTGTATTTTTCCATTCTATTTCCTTTAGAACTGTAAGAGGGTGTTTCTATTTCAAAACAAGAAGTGTGGAGGGAATAAGAATGATATCATCCCAAGCAAGAGGCAGCATTGGGATAAGGGTCTGTGATTGTGTCACAGGAAGCTATCACTCCTGTGTTGTAATCCTCGAAATATGATAAACACTCAAAAGTCATGACTGCAAGCGTTTTGCGTGTTAACATGACCCCCACAAAATAGGTGGTTAGTGCTGTCCTTAAAAACTGTATAATCGTGATATGACCCAAGGAACATAAGCACTAGTTGCCCTGGGGCCTAGGTTAATGTTCAAATGAATACAGGTGAACTATCCTAGGGATAGCCTATCTAATGCACTTTATGTTGAAGCATTATGGTGTTGTGTGTACAGCACCATAACTAACGCGGCAGTCCCTTGTAGAATTCGGGTCTGTTGAGGCATGAGGGCTTGGTTATTTTATTCTCTGTAGAACCTATTGCATCCCCTTGCACTAATTTATTAGAGCTGAGATCAACTTGGGACATAGCTACAGCTCTGATGGCTTCAAAACAAGGAAGAAAGATAAATATTTGGACACTACTTTTATGGCTTTGGTCTCCAAAAAGAGTCACATATGTGAGGATGTCTATTGTCTATAATTGTTTAAATCTACCAATGTTTACTGGAATTAAACTTGCATCTGATGAATGTCCTGAGTTTTTATTTTATTTTTATTTGTTTTTCGTTCTCCGGTAAATGAATGTCCTGAGGTTGCAATCCAAGAGTGAAGTCCTTATACTTCATGAGAATAACATTCTGCTTCTTGGAAATTGGCTCACATTTCTGATTATGTTATATGCTTTGTTTTCTACTTCTATATTGTAACTTTGTGAGGGCTAGAATATGACATATATATATATATATATATATATATATATATGTAACTTTTTTTTTCTCAGTAGGAGATAATATTTTCCTGATGATAAATATTTGAAGAATATTGCCTGTCATGCATATTATAAAAATATTGGATTCCATACAGCATAGATATATATTTTTAAATGGTTATTTGTATCCTTCTATATATATACGCCTACACCCACAACTGCAAGCTCTAGTTTCTTGATAACTTAATCTACTCTTCTCCCATTAATATAAATTGTTTCCTTTGATTTTGTAGATCATTGTGTTGTTGGTCCTACCGCAGTTCTATGTATCATCTGGAGCAAATTATGCTAAAAATCTTTTACGTGCTGCGGTTCTTTTTCAGTACATTCCCAGGTTGTATAGGTCTCTTCCTTTCCTGGTTGGTCAGTCTCCAAATGGCTTCATATTTGAGTCAGCAGGGGCGAATTTTGTTATAAATCTTCTCAGTTTTGTGTTGTCTGGCCATGTCGTGGGGACATGCTGGTACCTACTTGGGTTACAGGTGGGTGGAAATCACTGTAACTCTTTAAATTGTTGATTTTTTCTTTCTTTAAAACATATTTCTGTTCCTTGCTCTTCCTGAAAATTTATGTAGCCTTGGGTACTTGTCTTATTATGCAATTGCATTCATGCTTAGTTATTGAAAATTCATTAAATATTTTCGTCTTTGCTTATCACCTTTTACATAGCCTGAAGTGCAGGCACAATGAAATATCTGATGAATAATTTCCACATAGCTTCTCAAAAGTGCACCACAACCTCTAAAACTGTTGTTTTGCCTCCAATCTCCTTCCGGTTGTTTGTGTCAACATAGCTCGACGTATTACCAGACTTGGAAGATCTCTATTTTGTAGGATCTTTCGGGCACAATCAAATTGATTCTCTGTATTGTTTGGTCTGTCTTCTGCTTCATTGATATGTTTTTGACAATTGGAGGACTTGTGACCTTTTTTACCACACTTGTAATATATTATCTTGTTTTCCATGGACTGAAATTGTCACGCCCTGAATTCCAACACCCGGTTAAGAGCGTGAGAATCGAGGGTGTGATGTAGAAATAAACGTCAATACCATTCCTGGTCTAATCAATGTCAACTCAAAATCTTGTAAACGCGGAAGCATACCTATATGTATTAATGTATAAACATGTCTTAAACAATTCACACTAATGGGCCCCACCTTGGTTTACACATGCACATGCCTTAGTTCATTGGTTATTAATTTATTATAATACCAACTTTGTTCCATTTCTCAACTTTACCTAGTAAACCCAACCTGGACATTTCAAAATCAATTGGAAACGACCACTCCACAACTTATATACATGGATATACAAAGGTTACAACATGTTTAAGTTTAGGTGTACATGTCAAACATAAAACATATTATCCAAAAAGTGGCTTAATTACATCCACATGTCCAAAATTAAAACAAACTCCAAATCTCCATGCAACTTCAATCATGGTTTGGATGCTTCGGTCACCTCTTTGTCATTACTTGAAAAATGTTTGTATAATAGGAATGAACGACTTGCTCAGTAGGAAACACACTTCCTAAAGTTCTGTGAATAAATCATAAACAACAAAATCCATTTAAAGAAATCATACTTTAAATATAAGCAAACTATACATTTATCATGTGAGATAATGTAGACTAAAGATAAGTATGCCATGTTATCATGAACTCACACACTCGCCAACACCACAACATCACCAAAACCGTTAATCCAACCCGGCACATTCTGGTACTTCGTGACTTTAGTAACGATAACCATGAAGAGAATGATAACCCTCCCTTGGCCTAGACACAGTCCAGGTCTATTTCGGGCAGAGTTAACACCATCTCCTAGGTTGATTGACACTTTCGAATACCGACTCTTTGCTACCCGGTTTCCATAAACCTTTCTTTAACTTCCGGATCCCGACTCTTGGCCATCAGGTTTTCATAAACTTTTCCACATACACTCTCACACAATGTATGTGCCATGAATGAACAATTATAAGATATGCTCATTTCCACCTCTTCCCATGCCAAATGCACATATAACATTGTTGAAACAATTTATCAAACACTTGGCATGCATTTCACAATTTTCATTGAAACATTTTATCAAACACTTGGTAAAATTTAGAAAAAAATCACATTTCAATCTTAAACTTCACCAATTCCATCACTTAAGTACATATAAGTCTACACTACACATAAGATCAAGTATAGCATATTTCTACCACTCCTAACACATTGGCACATAAAGATTCATATGTAACCAAAAATCATCATCTATATGAAAGAGAAACTATCACAATTTCACATAAACCTTGCCATATGTAAACATACATACGACATACTCACAAAAACCCCGGAAATCGTAGTTTAAACATCCCTACCTCACTTTAGAAGCAATTCTAGTGAAAAACCCCAAACTGCAGGAACAAGAATCACCCAAATCCAAAACTAAACTGATCAACAGGAGGCCCTCAACACATAGAACAAGCTTTCCTTCTTTGACAACCTTCAAATCTAACTTCTTAGGGTTCAAAATCTAGAGAGAATATGAAAAGAAAAGTGGGAGAAGAGAGAAAAGAGAGAACTGATCCTTAACTTTATGAAATCTGATTCTTAATGCCAAAAATCTGTATTTATAATATCTCTAATGTGAAATGACCAAAATACCCTCTTCCGGCTTCATTTAAACCTTGGAAACCACGACGGTTCCAAAAATATTCTATCTCTCTTTTAATCCCTTAAGTAACTTAAAATAAAAAAATAAATATTTTCGGCAAATTTTTTGGTTCCCGGACCCCGCCGACCAGAAAAATTCAAAATGAGCTAAACAACTCAGAAAACTCTTCGGACTTCAAAATAAGTCCCCGTATATGTAATTCACATATATAACACATGCATAAACTATTTATAACTATTTTCGGAAAAATAAATAAATAAAACAAAACCAGTCCAAAATGAACTAGGTCTTTACAAAAATGGTGTGCTACTACTCGCAACAACATTTGTTCTCCCCATCCCTGGCCTCAACCATGTCCATAGGATTTGTATGATTATTTTTCATAGCATTGGTTGTTGCTCCCGCCTTCTGAGTGATGCTTTCTCGACCAAGTTCAGCTTCCAATTGCATTTTTCTCCTTCTGAACTGATTTGTGCGATTGTTGATCTGATTTTGCAGTGTTTCAACCTTCATTGCCAATTGGACAGCACTTGCTAAGGTCCAACAAGGCTATAACCACGTGGTTTCTTATACCTAGCCTTAATCCCATCAAATAACAATGGATGACCTTTGTTTCAGTTTCAGTTGGACTGTACTCGAGTTATCATCTTATAGAACTCATTTGTGTATTCCTGAACTGAGCGAGCTCCTTGATGAAGGGATTGGTAATGCTGTAATAAAATTCCTTTGTGGTTTAACGGAAGAAATTGACTTTGGATCATCCTTTGCATCTTTGTCCATGTGTGAACGCGTTCCTTTCCATCTGGTTAACTGTTCTTGCAGCCACCAAGAAGATGCATACTAGTTCAACTTAATAGCTACCAATTTCACATTCTTATTATCAGGAAGATCAAGGTACTCAGAAATCCTATTGACTTTGTTTAACCAGTCCAAGACTTCCCCTGTGAAATCTGGAATTTCCACCTTAATATGTGGATCTTGGTCTCGCTCAATGTTACGATTGAATACCGTCTACCTTGCATATGGTAGAACTCCATCTTATTCATCTGAAAGTTCTTCTTCAAGTTGGTGGAATCTTTCTGCAGTTGGCTGGTTCCTCCAATTTCCATGTCCATATATATATTCATTGGATGTTCTCTTTGTCTCCCAATGGTCGGGTTAGGAGGACAAAATTGTACCAGATTGCCCTAACCTTGCACAGCTGATTAATTTGTACCAGATTGTCCTAACCTTGCACAGCTGATTAATTTGCTGCTGCAGGTTCTCCAAATCTTCTTTTGTAGCCAAATTACCAGCATTTTGTGCTTGAGATGTCTTGTCTCTGCATTCTCCTGGCCCATTTGGTTGTTTCCTTGCCCAACCATAGATCCACAAAAGGCCAAAGATCTGAAGGAAAGGCTCTGATACCACTTGAAGCAAACACAACACAAAAAAAAAGAGGCTTCTTACAATAGTAAGATAGACTAGATCCACTCCAATCACCGTTGGAACCTAGATTTCTAAGGGAAATCTGGATAAGCCTGAAGAGAAGTTAAATAATCTGATAATATTTCAAAATTATATTGATTAAGACTTGTGTTAGAGCAGATAAAGACGGTTGTCCCTTTTATAATACAACTATTAATGACACTTGACTTTTCTAGACAGACTTTTAAGCTAACCCACACAACATTAATATAAACTTTTACTATTCCCATGACATCTTCAAATTTCCATACCATAATTATTACTTAATAAACTTTGACTTGACATTTTTCAAGAAACTATTTACTGCATCAAGTAACTACCCTAACCTACCAACTATGACTTATAACAACAACTAAGGAGAGTATAATATATAGACACTTCTAATTCTACTGAAATTAGGGTACCATGTGTCACACCCCAAAAAATTGAACATAAAAAATATCTTATCCCATACTCGAAAATGGGCATGAACTTGAACCACATTTCACATTCAGTACTAATAAAATACCATGTCTTGCCAAATAAAACAATAATTCGAAACCAGTCCAAAGTCCATAACATGAACTAATAATCATGTCTCAACAGGCGAAACCATAATGAATTCAAAACCAACATTTGCAAAAGATGTCAGTACAAAAGTCTATCAAAATACTGAAAAATAAACATTACTAAATTAATAACTGAACAATGAATTGCCACGTCCTCTACTTGTGATCCTCTTGAGCTTTACTTGAAATGATAATTAGTGGGTGAGCTCACAGCTCAACAAGATTCAATCAAATCTTCCCATTTCCAGAAGATGTGTAGGCATCCAATTTTTGTCCATCCCGCCAAAAGATTCAATCACCTTGACCAAAAGACATAAAAAGCACAATCCAACATCTTACACCTTGAAATCAACTTTAAAACTCAAATTTTGCATACACCATGTAGACACTCCATTTTTCCCCATAACAAATTTATGATGATTCCGACAATTGAGAAGGGCAAAATTGACCATTCATGATAAAAAGACCATCCTACCCCTA
Organism: Cornus controversa; assembly: GCA_026545225.1. Lineage (NCBI taxonomy): Eukaryota > Viridiplantae > Streptophyta > Magnoliopsida > Cornales > Cornaceae > Cornus > Cornus controversa. Next base: position 46,210,349 of record CM048845.1, read on the forward strand.
CACTGACAAAAGAGATTTCAGCTGATATGCTAACCTATCAAAACACAAATTTATTGCCTAAAAAGGAAATATTTGGTCAAGAATCCACAACCCTTGCAAGGCAAGATAGAAAAAACAGTATGTCCACTGCCATGGCTGTGGACACCATAGATAACATAAGTCGATATAGATGTGTTGTCACTGCAAGATAGGCAGACGTCTGTTTTGTCAGGGTAATATAGATGCTATTAAAACTTGCAGTCATTGTGTTAGAACAGAGCAGTAATTGCTAGATTGTTTACAAGGCAGTTGGTGAAATTTGATTTTCAGAAACTTCAGGCTTGTTGATTACTGCAAACGTTTATTCTCCAACTTGAGTTGGAAGAGGTGTTTTTACCATGCCTTTACTTCTTCCCTCTTTTGTAGATTAATATATCATGCAAGGAACTTATATCCCTGCCTACTATAAGTGGGAGGGTTCATTGGTGAAAAGGAAAATATTATTTTCTCTCTTATCTTCTTCTTCTTCATTTTTCTTGTTTTTCTCTGTGCTCAACCCACGTGCCGTAAACCACAAATCATGCAATTCACAATCTTTATCTCTCAGTTACTTTTTGATACATTCAAATAAGCTCCAAAATATTGGACATGTAAAATTTGTCAGTAGTTCAGTTTCTTCTTACTACATGAAAGCTTGAATGCTACTGCAAGATTAATAATCTTTGGAAGCTGATGGATCATATATATATTTTTTTTCCTTTTAACAGTCTACTTTTAAATTTTCTATGCAAGTTTTGAGTCCGGTATCCTGGTGTGGTTTACTTGATTTTCTTGTTTTGGCTAACTAGTTGACCATGACAATTTTCTGTACTTGTTCTCTTTTGTTGTTGTCTGTTTCTTGACTTCGGACTAATTTGAAGAAATTTGAACACATTTTCATTATTACACGTGTGAAAGAGTCATCTACATTTAATGTTCTTTTCAACTATTTTCTTTGTAGAGGGTAAATCAATGTCTTCGAGATGCCTGCCATGCCTCAGAAACGGGTGCGTGCAAGAAATTTATAGATTGCGGGCATGGGAACAATATTGGAAAATTTGAATTGGATGAAAAATGGAATTTGTGGAAGAACAATACATATGCGATTGCTTGTTTTGGTCAAGATAGTTTTGATTATGGAATCTATGTAGCAGCTGTCAATCTCACAACAAAACAAAATGTAATCACGAGATATACATATTCATTGTTTTGGGGATTCCAGGTATTCTTAAAATATATATATAGTTTGATTTTCACTTTCTTTTACTTTTTTATATTGGTTAATTATTTCTTGTTAATATACATAGGATACATGCTCGAGGAAATATAACTCTTTATGGTGTTTTAAACACTCACTGCAAAAGGCAAGGATCATGAAAACACATTAAACTATGATTTTAAAGGCTGCAATCCACTAGTCTTATGCTTAAGTGGGAAGCACACTTCATGAATTTCCTCTTACACCCTACATCCTATTATTATTATTTTTGTAGTGGTCAATAGTTACACTATGTGGCATGTCCTTGTATATTTACCTGGACACTGCTCCTACTTCAATACAACCTACATTTGGAAGGATTTATCATGAACCTTGTTCAGATATATCAAAATATGAGTGCATGTTTGCACAGTATCCCACGTGCCCCAGACAGCTTAGGTTGCCGCAATGAGAGATTCCCAATGACAACACGTGGTAAGCACAGTAATCTCATCCTTAGTACTATCCAGAGACTACTTGGATTAGCAGAAATTCTTTACTTACTTTTAACTCTGATTGAGCATGCAAGAATTGGGTCACAAAATTGTATGATACTGATATTTGTAAATGGAGGGTTATCAACATCCCTGAACACTTGAAAGTGGTCAGAACGTGATGCAAGTGCTTCAATAACGAGCCATCGCCAGAGACGTGGTCAGGTGGAGAGAGCAATCGATCCCATTATGAACATATCCAAGTAGATTGTGGGAACATTAATGTGAAATTGGGTGATGGGCCCCTTGCTGAGAGTGAAGATGACATTTGTCATTGTAGCTGCTCAAGTAATTGTTCCAACACAAGTATAAAAGGCGAAGACTCATACGGTAGACGGCCCATGCCCACATAACCCTTTATATCTCTGCAAAGTAGCTTAATCTACTGTAGCTTAGCTTAATCACAATTTACTCAACATACACAATTCAGTGCACCATGCACAGTTGACACTGCACCCTAAGCAGCAGTGCTAGCAACATATTCTATATAAAATCTAGCAATTCTGATGAATGAAATTACAACTTTGGTTTCTACCCCAATGAATGCTGTCACACCCCGAACTCCGGACTACGAAAAACTCAACATCCACCCGAATATTTGGAATGTGAAAATGAAGCACTTGCTTAATAACCATGTCACGCCCCGATTTTCGATACCCAAGTCGGTATGGGAAACAGAGGTGAGCAGTTCATGAGGTACACAGAGGTGAGCAGTTCATGAGGTACCTCATGTCATCATTCACATGTTCATGTACCTCTCATCATTCACAACAATTATTCCAAAACACCTTACAACCGCAGAAACTACAACACATAAACAATTACATGCACATATACCCTTCATTATTCATCCTAATGGATTCCACATAGGTCTACACCTCCATCCCTATTCCATAACTAAAGAAATTCCATCCCAGTCCAATTTCGGTCGGCTGGTACCACCCTCCAGTTGGCTGAAACTTGGGTGCAATTGATCCCATTCTGTTTAATCCGTTCGGTCGGCTGGAGGATAGTTTCGGTTGGCCTAAATGGAGCTTTCGGTCGGCTGAAACCCCTCTCCAGTCGTCCGAAACAGGTACCCAAAATGCCTAAGTTTGGGATCTCATTGTTTTGGTCGGCTGCTGCAGAGATGAGGCGACCGAAAGTCCAAAACCTGTCCAAAAACCTGTTTTCTCAAGTCCAAGGGTTTTCCCTAACTCCATACATGCATTTATAACTCAAAGCATGAATAAAATCCCGCAAAATCCATACTTGTACACCTCAAAATGCTAAATCCATACATTTCATCCATATCTTTCATAAACATACATTTTCAACATCCTTCATGCATTTCTAACTTGCTACAAAAGGAAAACACGATCTTCTAATACATATACGTCATCCAACATACATATCCTTTGTCAAAATGTACACATATCATTTCTAAACTAGTCCAAGTGCCACAAAACGGCATGGACACTCATAAGCATGTCTCCAAAACACAAAAGCTCAAAAATGGAGTTCTTCTACTCTATGTCCAACTCATGGTTGTGCATCCTCACCCACCTCCTTGCCATGTCCTAAAAGTGTTAGTGTAGGGGGATGAGCAATTTCTACGGACTCAAGGTTAATGTATTGTGCAATCCATTCAACTCCACATTTCATAATCAATGCATAAACACCAAAGACATACTTCAACAACTACGTGTCATGCTTCCTAGCATTCTAGTTAAAGCTCACATTTCATTCATTTCGTGGCATATGCATCAAATCTAACTTGACAACCACATAGTACAAATCATGCATTAAGGCACCTTCCATCATATTTGTAACATATGACACAGTCGAAAATCGGATTACAATCTACCCAAGTCATGTAAATCACATAGTTACAAATAAGACTCAAACACTCTCGGAATTGGTACACACTCACTCACACAACAAGATACGTACTAAAGTCCCATATCTCAAGTCCTAGTTATTTTAGGGCTACTAACCCACCGGTAACCAACCCTCTTGCGCAAGTTCGAGGTCTTTCAACCCCCGGGGATGTGTCTACTTTGTCATGAGCCGCCTCCGAGTCACACCCCACGCTCACACAAAATATGTCACATTTTGCACTTACAATCACAATTCTCGATGCATTGCACCCATCTCATGCCCTAGCTTAATTCTAGCATGTCAAGCAAAAATTATAAGACATAAACATAAGTTTAAGCCCCAAATTAGGTTTTTGTCAATTTTTCCCTAAAATCCCACCTTCATGCAATACATACCCCATTTGCACATATAAGCAATTCAAGCATTGTAACACATATACCAATCTTTTTAACTCAAAAGAAACTCATTTATCTCCATATAAAACAAGAAGTTTAACCTAGAAAATTTATATATCATGTATCACATGAAAAACATTCATTTTATGCCAAGAAATGAAATTAAACTTGAAATTAGAAGACACAACACACACCCCCTACCTCAATAGTTAAAGTATCAAGCTATCCTACACTTTTACCAATCTCTAAGTTGTCCAACCGCGACTTTCTTCGGTTTCAAGCGAAACCCTTGTCGCTTTAAACATACTTCCCTTCTTTGGCGTCTTCCGAATCAAACCCTAAAGTCTTCTAAATCTAGAGAGAAGAACACAAAGAGGAGAGAAGGAGGAGCTTGGGCGGCTGTTTTAGAGAGAGAAAATAATGGTTGAAATATCTCTCTTTGATAAAAAGACTAAAATGCCCTTACTCACTTAACGTACCTTTCCGACAGGTTTTCGAATCCAAAAGAAGCTATGGACTTGAAATCACTTTCACATCTTTCCAAATATTCTAATTGGTTTATAACCAAAATAAAATTTTTCGAAAAAATATCCGGGTTCCCGGGCCTACCCAACCCCTATCCCGGGTCCCGACAACTCAAAATTCCAAAATGAGCCGAATGGCTCATAAAACTTTCTTGACCTCTAAACTAGTTCTCACATATGTAAATCATGCTTATAACATATACAAAACATTTAAATTCTTATTTCGGAAATAAATAAATAAGAAGAAAAATTTCAAGTCTCTATAACCTCCTCACCTTAGGAGATTTCGTCCTGGAAATCGGACATACCTTGTGAAAGAAACAAATCTGGGTACTTAGATCGAACCTCTTGCTCTTGTTCCCAAGTACTCTTCTAGTCCATGGTGTCTCCACAAGGCCTTGACCAACGGTATGGTCTTCCCCCTCAACACTTGCTCTCTAGTATCAAGAACTTCCACCGGTCGCTCCTCATACGACACGTCTTCCTTGATCTAAATGTCTGTTCAGCCCAAAACATGTGACGGATCCAGCTCGTATTTCCTCAACATATAAACATGAAAGACGTTGTGTACTTCCTCTAACTGTGGTGGCAAAGCTAACCGATAAGCCACTTCACCAACACACTCCAATATCTCGAAGGGTCCAATGAATCTTGGCGATAACTTGCCACTCCTTCCGAACCTCATCAACCCTTTACGTGGGAAAATCTTGAGAAACACATGGTCTCCCACCTCAAATGATAAAGGTCTCATCTTCCGATCGGCATAATTTTTCTGTTTACTTTGTGCCGTGATCAACTGTTGGCAAATGAACTTTATCTTCTCTGTAGTCTCATGTACTATATCCAGCCCCAAAGCAACTGTCTCCCCATCTCGGTCCAACAAAACGGTGATCTACACGGTCTACCATATAATGCCTTAAAAGGTGCCATTTCTATGCTAGTTTGGTAGCTATTGTTGTAGGCAAACTCCACCAATAGCAAATGGTCTTCCCAATTCCCTCTGAAATCTAAGATATAAGCTCTCAACATATCCTCTGATATCTGAATGGTCCGCTCCGACTTACCATTAGTCTGAGGATGAAAAGCTGTACTGAAATGTAACTCCGTATCAAGAGCTAACTGGAAGCCTGCCAAAACCGTGAAGTAAACCTAGGATCCTTATCTGAAAAAATGGACACTAGCACTCTATGAAACTTCACAATCTGTTCCACATATAACTTGCTGAGTTTCTCCGCACCATTCGTGACTCGAATAGGCAGAAAATGTGCCATCTTAGTCAATCTATCGACTATGACCCACACGATATCATGTCCCTTCTGTGACCTCGGAAGCCCCGTTACGAAATCCATGGTGATGTGCTCCCATTTCCACTCTGCCACTGGCAAATGTTATAACAAACCAGCTGGTCTTTGATGCTCGACTTTCACTTGTTGGCAAGTAAGACACTTAGCTACAAATTCAGCCACATCCTTTTTCATTCCTTTCCACCAGTATTGTTGCCTTAGGTTATGATACATTTTTGTCCCTTCGGGATGTACTGCAAGCCTAGAGCAGTGGAATTTTCGAAGAATACCCTCCCTACACAAAATAGGTACATACATCTTCCCCTTGAACCATAAACTTCCATTCTTATGCAAGGACCAAGCTTCTACAACTTCACCACCCGAAATTGAAGTGTGAATAGCCTTCATCTCCTCATCTTGCCCTTATGCTTCAATTACTTCATTAACTAGAGTCGGTTGAGCAACAAGGCTGAACAAAGTAGCCGGTTCACTATCATCACTGTAGTACAAGCCCAACTCCGCTATGTCTTCCATCATCTTTCATTCTCGAATGGCAATGCTAGCCAACATTCCATGTGACTTTCTACTCAAGGCATTGGCTACTACATTGGCCTTTCCCAGGTGATACTGAAGATCAAAATTATAATCTTCCATGTACTCTACCCATCTCTGTTGCCTAGAGTTCAAATATGTTTGAGTGAAGAGATATTTGAGACTCTTGTGATCGGAAGACTTCAAATTTCTCCCGGTACAAGTAATGCCTCCACCCCTTCAATGCAAAGATAACCGCCGCCAATTCGAAATTATGAGTCGGGTAGTTTTGTTCGTGAGTCTTTAATTGTCGTGACCTATAAGCAACAACTCTTCCTATTTGCATCAATACACAACCTAATCCATCACGCGAAGCATCACAATATATAACATACTCCAACCCACGTTCTGGAATCACTAAAACTGGAGCGGTAGTCAATCTCTTCTTTAATTCGCGGAAAGCAAGCTCACAAGCTTCATTCCATATAAACTTGACTTCTTTACGGGTGAGTCTTGTCATAGGTGCCGCTAACCTTGAGAAATCCTCCACAAATCTCTGGTAATAGCCAGCTAACCCTTAGAAACTCCGGATTTCAAACACATTCTTCGGAAGTTCCCAATCCATTACGGTCTCTATCTTGAAAGGATCTACGAAAACTCCCCCTCCCGAAACCACATGTCCGAAAAACATCACTTTCGATAGCCAAAACTCGCATTTCTCATACTTGGCATATAATCAGTTCTCCCTTAGAATTTGTAACACTGTCCTCAAATGATTCTTATGTTACTTCCTTGATGAAGACAAAAAATACACAAGAATATCATCCACGAACACCACTACAAAGTTGTTGAGGAATGCACTAAACACTTGGTTCATTAAGTCCATAAATGCTGCCGGTGCATTTGTCAAACCGAAAGGCATCACAAGGAACTCATAATGACCATACTGTGTTCGAAAGTCGTCTTTGAGACATCTTCTTCCTTGACTCTCAATTGGTAGTACCTCGACCTCAAGTCAATCTTGGAGAAACACTTAGCTCCCTTAAGTTGATCAAACAAATAATTTATCCTTGGCAAATGATATTTGTTTTTTATCATTGCACGGTTTAGCTTTTGATAGTCAATACATAGCCGTAGTGACCTATCCTTCTTCTTAGCAAATAGGACCGGTGCTCCCCAAGGTGACACAGTAGACGTACAAAACCTTTCGCCCTTAGGTGCTGTAATTGCTCCTTTAACTCCTTTAATTTCGTCAGTGCCATACGATACGGTGCCATCGAAATGGGTGCCGTACCGGGTATGACGTCAATGGCAAACTCAACTTCTCACCTAGGAGGCAATTCCGTTAACTCATTCAGAAATACATCCTCAAAGTCACGAACTACTTCGGGAAAGATCCCAAAGTTTCCTCATTCTTCCTCGGTCACATGGCTAGCTAGGAAAAACCCATAACCATCTCGACCCTATAATCCATAAAGCGATGAAGAATGAAATTTACTCCGTTCTCCCACGAAGCAAAGACAATCTCCTTCGGGTGTACACACCGACACTCTTCCTCGATAGCAATCTATATTGACCTAAATGAAGATAACCAATCCATTTCGAGAATGACATCAAAGCTCGTCATCTCTAAAAGTACAAAATCAAACACCAACCGCCGATTTGTTATCTCTATCTCACATGCCTGACATACCATATCTAGGATCACCCTACCCCCAACTGGCGTATCAATGCACAAGGCTCTATCCAAGGTCGACACCTCTAACCCCAATGTAGAAGCAAAAGCAACTGATAGTTGATATGAAGGAATGAAGCACCCGAATTAATTAAAACTCTAGTCCACGAGCTAGCTACAAGATAGATGCCTCTCACAACTGATGAACCCATAGAAGTCTCAGCTGGAGTAATCGTATAGGCATGGCCCTGTATTCCTTGTCCTGCCTGACCGCTCCCCTGATGACCTGACTGCTGTGTAGAGGCAGCAGGAGTTGCTCCCCTCCCCGGTTGCGTACTCCGAACAGACTGTGGAGGCAGTGGCTACTAAGGGACTCTGAAACCTGACTGTATCCCTGAAGGTTGTGAATACTGTTGTTGTGACCCCGCAGCACCATACGAACTACTCTTCTTGAGGGCAATCTCTCACCACATGCCCCACTTGTCCACACCTATAGCATTTTCTCGCATCTCCCTCAGGTGTAGGCTGCAACTGTGGGCATTCTGACTTGTAATGCCCCATCTGCTGACACTGATAACACTTCACCTTGTCCTTAAAGGACCCAGTAGGCATAGACACCGTGGAGAATGATGGTGTCTATTGTGGTCCTCTAGAGGAAGAACTACTCCTTTTATGCTTCTTCGGATTACTCTCCGAATGAGAGCCCACATTTCGAGACTGATTCCTCATGTCCCGTATCCTCTGTATATCGTTGTCATCCACCTCCACCAACAATGTCTGCCTCACCATATTCGCATAGCTTAGCAAGTCCAAGATAGTAACTTTGGCCCTTAGCTCAAACCGAAGAATCTCCTTGCCTTGACTTGTTCGTTTGCTACCATCTCTAGTGCAATTCGAGATAAGGCAATAAACCTGTTTTCATACTCCATTACACTCATCCCTCCTTGGATCAAGTGTATGAATTCATCTTGCAAAACCTCTTTGACCGTGTCTAGAAAATACTTCTCCAGAAACAGTCTTCTGAAAGTCTCCCACTTGTGAGTCATGGATTTCCACCTTAAGTCTGCTACCCCCATCAATTGAATAGGAATCATGACATCCTCAAATCATCTTCATCTATCCTAAGCACATCAAATGCTTTGGGCATCTGTTCCAACCAGTCCTCCGCAACCTTAGGATCCGATCTCCCATCAAACATAGGAGGGTTCATTTTCTTGAACATCTAAAAAGCTTTTAGTGCCCTATTTCCACCTCCCTGAGCTTGATTCTGTGGACCTTCATTGGCGGTCCGAGCTAACAATTGGATTGCAGTTGTCATCTCTCGGACTCACTGCGCTCCATCAATCAATGGTGGTGGTGGTGGAGCTATATCCACACCCCTACCACGTCCTCTTCTCGGTGGTATGATTTTAATAAACACTTCCAATCGAAGATTAATCACATTCATATGTTAATTAATCAATGCTACTCATTCACAGAATCATGGCATTGCACTTCACACGCATTTGAGAAACATACGCGTAACACATAACACATAACACGTAAGAGTCGCCTAAACCCAACCCTTAACCCACATCCCTAGGCATCTCAACCTAATACCGACATTTGATCCTTAACCTTCGTCCTCAGGTATTCAAATCCGATTAAGCTTTGATACCATCTTGTCACGCCCCGATTTCCGATACCTAAGTGATGTGATTTCAATTATACTTAACCACTCGCAATAGAACGAGTCCTTGTAGGACAGGGCTATATAGAGGGTGTCGAACCTCAAGGACTTGCAAGGTTGAATTGTTATGTTACTCAGTCTTTGAATTAATTTTAAAATAATTGGAAAACAATTGTTGATGTTTGATCGTGAAATTAATTGAGCAAATTAAAGCTTTTAATAAATTGGTATTATGAAATTTAATCAGCAAGAGAAGGTCCTGGGAATTGACTTCACCACTAACCCTCTAACAATGACAATTGTACTAAATTGGGACGGTTACTCTATGCATTCAGAAAAGAATGGCTACAAGTCCAATTCAATTCTATCAAGAGAATTCGTTCAACATTCAATTAAGCATAACTCGTCTTCGCTTAGCATGGCCTATACATCTGACTAATTAATGATGTTATAACCCATCTTTGCTTAGTACGAATTATCAAAAATCTAAATTGAACAATATGTGAAAACTATTGTATAACCTGTCTTAACAAAATCACAGAAGTTGAAAAGAGCAAACCCTAATCATTGCAAATTTAGATCCATTCTACAAGAACAAGAATAAACATGCAATGAATCAATACATTCAATTTGAAAGCAATAGCACAGTTATTGTTTACGTCTCGGTTATACAATCAATGCACACAGTAAATCATTCCCAAATTAGTATACAACTTAAAACATTGAAAGACAGGTTAGGGTTACATCACTTCCCCGGAATGGTGTTTAGCCGCTCATGATCGGATGTCCAAGCTTGAATGATGGTGAAATCGCCATCCTTTTGTCCGTATCGTCACGAATCGCCTCTGTATTTCTCTCTGTGTTTCTTTCTCCAGAATCCCCTAGTTTCCTTCGTTTCATCGTTTTTACTTTGCGAAACCAAACCCACGGGACACCTGGCCTTCCCAAAGTGGCAAGTGCGCATAAGAAAATGGCACTTGCTCCTCACAAAGTGGCATTTGCGCCCAAAAAGTGGCAGCTGCGCAAATAGGGCAGAAAGTTGATGAAAACGTCCGTTTTAGGAAATTTCCGTGAAATATGAAATTGTGCAGAATTGAATTTCCTTCAACCCACGTGGAGTTTGGGTCATTTTGACAATCGTGTACGGAGTTATGGTCTGAATACCAACACGGGTCCAGGACTTTTTAGGCCTGAATTGGCCCAATCTTCAATGCGAATAGGCCCGTGCTCCTTTTCTTCATTTAAATTCATTTCCAGCCCATTTCTTTAGTCCATTTAGTTTGGATCTTCAATATAAACATATCTCTAATGGGCCAAGTTTTAGTGATAACTAAATGAGCACCATTTGTAGCCCGATTTCACCATTCCTAATCAGAATTACCCTTAATCACCTGCAATCATAAAAAGATTAAAATTATTAATAAAAATATGAAATAAATATTACTAAGACACTAATTCATATAATTTTAAGGGCATTGAATATGCAATATTCATTACTTATCACTAAGTCGGTACGGGAAACAGAGGTGAGCAGTTCATTCCATACCTCATGTCATCATCCACATATTCATGTAACTCTCATCATTCACAACAATTATTTCAAAACATCTTACAACTGCGGAAACTACAACACATAAACAATTACATACATGTATACCCTTCATTATTTATCCCTATGGATTCCACAAAGGTCTACACCTCCATCCCTATTCCATAACTACACAAATTCCATCCCAACCTAGTTTCTGTCGACTGGTACCACCCTCCAGTCGGTTGAAACCTGGGTGTAATTGATCCCATTATGTTCAATTCGTTCGGTCGGCTGGAGGATAGTTTCGGTCGGCCGAAATGGAGCTTTCGGTCGGCTGAAACCCCTCTCCAATCGTCTGAAACAGGTACCAAAAATGCAAAAGTTCGGGATCTCACAGTTTCGGTTGGCTGTTGCAGAGATGAGGCGACCGAAAGCCTGTCCAAAAACCTGTTTTCTCAAGTCCAAGGGTTTTCCCTAACTCCATACATTCATTTATTATAACTCAAAGAACGAATAAAATCCTGCAAAATCCATACTTGTACACCTCAAAATGCCAAATCCATACATTTCATTCATATATTTTATAAACATACATTTTCAACATCCTTCATGCATTTTAAACTTGCTACAAAAGAAAAACATGACATTCTAATACATATACGTCATCCAACATACATATCCTTTGTCAAAATGTACATACATCATTTCTAAACTAGTCCTAGTGCCAGAAACCGGCATGGACATCTATAAGTATGTCTCCAAAAAACAAAAGCTCAAAAATGGAGTTCTTCTACTCTATGTCCAACTCATGGTTGTGCATCCTCAACCACCTTCTTGCCATGTCTTGAAAGTGTTAGTGTAGGGGGTTGAACAATTTCAATGGGCTCAAGGTTCATGTATTGTGCAATCCATTCAAGTCTACATTTCATAATCAATGCATAAATACTGAAGACATACTTCAACAACTACGTGTCATGCTTCCTAGCATTCTAGTTAAAGCTCACATTTCATTCATTTCGTGACATATGCATCAAATCTAACTTGACAACCACATACTACAAATGATGCATTAAAGCACCTTCCATCATATTTGTAACATATGACATAGTCAAAAATCGGATTACAATCTACCCAAGTCATCTAAATCATATAGTTACAAATAAAACTCAAACACTCTCGGAATTGGTTCACACTCACCCACACAACAAGATACGTACCGAAGTCCCATATCTCAAGTCCTAGTTATTTTAGGGCTACTAATCAACCGGTAACCAACCCTTTTGCGCAAGTTCGAGGTCTTCAACCCCTGGGAATATCTTCCTTGTCTACTTTGTCATGAGCCGCCTCCGAGTCACACCCCACACTCACACAAAATATGTCACATTTTGCACTTACAATCACAATTCTCGATGCATTGCACCCATCTCATGCCTTAGCTCAATTCTAGTATGTCAAGCAAGAATTATAAGACATAAACATAAGCTTAACCCCCAAATTAGGTTTTTGTCAATTTGTCCCCAAAATCCCACCTTCATGCAATACATATCCCATTTGCACATATAAGCAATTCAAGCATTGTAACACATATACCAATTTTTTTAACTCAAAAGAAACTCATTTATCTCCATATAGAACAAGAAGCTTAACCTAGAAAATTTATATATCATGTATCATATGAAAAACATTCATTTTATGTCAAGAAATGAAATTAAACTTGAAATTAGAAGACACAACACACACCTCCGACCTCAATAGCTATAGTATCAAGTTATTCAACATTTTCACCAATCTCTAAGTTGTCCAATCGCAACTTTGTTCGATTCCAAGCGAATCCCTTGTCACGTAGAACGTACTTCCCTTCTTCGGCGTCTTCTGAATCAAATCCTAAAGTCCTCTAAATCTAGAGAGAACACAAAGAGGAGAGAAAGAGGAGCTTGGGCGGCTGTTTTAGAGAGAGAAAATAATGGCTGAAATAGCTCTCTTTGATATTTATAAGCCCTACGCCGTAAAAAGACTAAAGTGCCCTTACTCACTTAACGTACCTTTCTGATCTCCGTTTTCAAATCTGAAAGAGGCTATGAACTCGAAATCACTTCCACATCTCTCCAAATATTCTAATTGGTCTAACCAAAAATAAAATTTTTCGAAAAAATATCCGGGTTCTTGGGCCCACCCGACCCCTATCTTGGGTCCCGACGACCCAAAATTCCAAAATGGGCCGAATGGCTCATAAAAATTTTCGGACCTCTAAACTAGTCCCCACATAAGTAAATCATGCTTATAACATATGCAAAACATTTAAATTCCTATTTCTGAAAATAAATAAAGAAGAAGAAAAATTTTGGGTCTCTACAAACCATCACAAAAGGCATGATTTATAAATTTTCACAATAAAATGCCCATTTGATCTCTGCAATATCCAACAAATCAGAATTTCCGTCATAATAAAATGCTCAATATCACATACAACAAAATTGCCCATTGTTGAACTAGGGTTTGAGAATTGAACCAATATGAACTTGATGTTCTGATTATCATATTCCTTCTCTAACTTGCAAATATATACATCATTTATGTATTACAATGAAAAAGACTAATATGCCTCTAGGAGAGATACTATTTACAATATATATATTCTAACACTCTCGCTCAAGCTGGAGAGTATATATGTAATCCCAGCTTGGAACAAATAATCTTCAACTGATTATGACTCAAAGCCTTAGTGAACATATCATAAAGTTGATTTTTAGACTTCACAAACGGCATGGAGATGTTTTCACTCAATATCTTATCATGAATAAAGTGACAGTTGACTTCGATATGCTTAGTCCTCTCATAAAATACAGGAATGGAGGCAATGTGAAGAGCTACTTCGTTGCCATAGAATAACGGAATAGGAGTTTTAATTGTCAAACCAAGTTCCTCAAGAAAATGTTGTAGCCATGTTAACTCACTAGAGGTATGGGTGATACTCAGCTTTAAGACTAGATGGAGCTACTACCATTTGCTTCTTACTTCTACATGTAACATGTTAGTAGAGATATGATAGCCTATAATCATGGGATGTGACTTACCATATTAGACAAGATATGACTGCCTAGAATCATGGGATTTAGCTTTATTTACGCATATATTTAGGCATTGAATCTGCGGTGATTTTCCTTGTTGTCCTTTCTTGTAATATTAACATGTGCTCTTTTAATCTATAAATACTAGAGCTGGGAATGAGTGTAATAATTCATTCAAGCCTGGACATATTTCTTCTTTATTTCTTCCTTTCTTGGTATTAGAGCCAACAACTTTTCTCTTTTTTTTTTTTTTTTTTCCTATCTTCTATTAGAGCCAATGACCTTACAGGTTTTTTTTTTCTCTTCTAGGGTTGGGTAAGCTTTTATACTTGGTCTCCAACACCTAGAAGGGCTTGGGTAAATTATTGTAAGTCTACAGAGAGGTTCTAGTTGTTGAGGAGTCTGTTTGGTTGTATGTGAGTGGGCAACGCTCCTAAAAATGGTCTGAGGAGACATTGCTCTTTGTTTATGGTCTAAGGAGACATTTTTGATTAGTTGACAGATTTTGGTGTTTTTGGAGTGATTTATTATCATGTGATATAGTATGGCAGCTTCAGAGTCCTTGACTGTTAATTCTCATGGCTTGAGTTCTATGGGTGGTGGTGCCATTTTTCCCACCAACTCATCAGAGCATCCTGGACTCCAAATCACCATGGTGAAGTTGGATGGTTCCAACTATTTGGTTTGGGCACAGTCTGCTAAGATGTTCATTGGTGGCAAAGGCAAGATTGACTATATTACTGGTTCTGAGAAAGAGCTAGTTGAGGTAGATAAGACATATCCACAGTGGTTTGTAGATAACGCCATGGTTATGTCTTGGCTAGTCAACAATTTCAGGTTACATAGCCAGGCTTCGTGCTATATAGGAGGAGATGTCATATTATGATTCCTTTTACTCTTGGAAGGATCAAGAGGATGCAGTTTTATATGCGGGGATTGTGGTGAAGAATCGAGTGTTTTAGTTTCTTGCTGGGTTGAACGATGAGTTTAATTATGCTCATGTTTATTTGTTAGGCTTGTTTTCATTCCCTACTTTAGAGGATGCATACTCATATGTGTTGTCAGATGAGGGTCGTCGGACTCATCCGTTAGGTGTTGTTTCTACTGATTGCTTCGCTATGGCAATTCGTGTTCCTAATACTTCAGGAACTGCACCATCTCAATTAGTTCAGAGTGATAGCACCGGCCCTCCTCCTAGATGACAGCGTGGACGGTGTGACAATTGTGGGAAGGTCAGTCACATCAAATCTCATTGTTATGCACTACATGGACGTCCACAATAGCAGCTAGAAAGCACGGACACGGACACGGGTACGATACGGATACGGCGATACGGGAAATCTAAAAAAAAAATAGGATACGGACACGGCAAGGATATGTCAAATAAATAAATAAATAAAAATATAATATTATACATAAAATATTAATTTTTATTCTTCAACCATACAATAAATATAGTTAAAGTAATTATACAAAATATAAGAAGTTAAAATCTATAAATTCACTATCTTTTCTAATATTCTTTACAATGACTTACTTACTTGAGGGTTTTAAAAATATTTTTGTTTTATTATAAAATGATCCTTATTTTCTAATCTATAAAGTTTTTAATATTACAATCTCAACCCCATTTTATAGAACAAAAAATTACAAATTTGCCCCGAAAAGTATCCCAGACGTATCTTAAACATATCCTAGCGTATCCCTGCGTATCTCAGCAGTATCCCCCACGTATTCTAGCCGAATCCGATATTCAAAAAATAATTTAAAAAAATTGGATACTTCTTAGCCTTATCGGACACGTATCTTGCCGTATCCTGACCGTATCCGTATTGGATACGTGTCCGATATGGCCACATGGCTCTTTTTGGAGTATTCGTGCTTCATAACATAGCAGAAACAACAACCACCTCGATCCTTTGCGCATTCTGTTATACAGCCAGACTCGTTGTCGACCCTTGACAACTCTGCCTCTTCATCCTTTGCCACAGTTACCATGACTCAGGTTGATTTGGATAAGTTCAAACAGTTCTTCAGTGAGATGGAAGCATCATCCCAACTAACCTCCACTTTTGCCCACTCAGGTACTATTGCATCTACACATAGCGTATCTACATCTTCGACACCATGGATCATTGATTCTGGTGCTTCAGACAATATGACTGGTATGTCATCCTTCTTCTACTCTTATAGTATCTGTTTTGGCCATTGCAAGGTACACCTTGCGGATGGCTCTCCATTTTCCATTGTCGGGAAGGGTAACATATGTGTTACTCTTTCTTTAACTTTGTCATATACACTTTATGTTCCACAGGTTACTACTAATCTATTTTATGTTAATAGTGCTACCAAACAATTAAATTGTAGCATAATGTTCTTTCCATCTCACAGTGTTTTTCAGGATCTAGTGTCGAAGCGGACAATTGGCAGTGGGAGTGAAGTGAATGGCCTATACCTGTTGGATGCTCCTTTGTTACCTCACGCACATTCAGTTTCCTTTTCTAGTTCTGTTTCATCTAATAAAGCGTAACTTATGCGTTGTCACTTGTGCTTAGGACACATTTCTTTTGGTTATTTAAAACATTTGTTTCCTTCTTTATTTAATAATAGTAATGTGATAGTCTCTGTCACGCCCCAAAATCCGATTCATCGGAATCCCCATTCCAAACCCGAATTCCGAGAGTGAACCCGTTCATCTAGCCACATGAACTATTGTCAAAACCTTATAACCGCGGAAGCATTATTATACACACACATTCATATGCGCGTTCACTCATCATTATTCATCCCAGTGGGCCCCACAATGGTATATCCCATTTCTTAGTTATTTTAGAGCTACTAACCCGCCGGTAACCAACCCTCTTGCATAAGTTTGAGGTTTTTCAACCCCCGGGGATATGTTTCCCTTCTACTTTTCTTATGAGCCACTTCCAAGACACATCCTACACTCACACAAAATATGTCGCATTTTGCATACACAATCATAGTTCTCGATGCATTGCACCCACTTCATGTCCTATTTCAATTCTAGCATGTCAGGTAAGAATCATAAGACATAAATATAAACTTAACCCCCAAGACTAGGTTTTTATCATTTTTTCCAAAATCCCACACATGCTATGCATATACCATTTTGCACATATAATCAGTTCATGTATTGTAGCACATATACCAATCTTTTCAACTTAAAAGAAACTCATTCATCTCCCAAAAAACAAAACACAAAATTTAACCTAAAATTTCATATATGCAATACATGTCACAAAAGGCATATACAAGCAATTCATACATTTTAAATCATACATCAATTCAAATCAAGGATTTCATTATAAATTTCATTTAATCATATATAACATGAAAATATCTATTTTATGCCATTAACATGAAATTAAACTTGCAATGAAAGACACAACACACGCCCCTCACCTCAGTTTGGAGTGAGAACTCCAAAATCTCCAATTGTCGAGAAGGTTGAAAAAATTACCATCCATTGCGAATCTGGAATCGTGTTACACGGCCATCCGTATCCAAAGTCCAAGTCATGGCCCAATTGAAAAAACATTTCCAATCCAAACAACCCAAATCCTCAAGTCCAATTAAATGATCCAAGCCCAATTTATAAACCATGTTCAGCCCACTTGCCCAATTTATTTATTGCAAGCTCAATTTAAACTTTGGCCCAAAGGAGTTGGGCTTAGATAATTAATCCGGTCCAATTTAGATATGCAAACTAGCAGCCCACTACAAGCCATACAATAGCCCAATCAACATTAAACCAAACAAACTCATCTCCACGGCCATAACCAAACACCCACGTCCACCATCAGTGAACCCAACACCAACTCCACAACTCAACCCCAAACACCACCATGGCCTGCCGATATAGTGAATCTTTTGATTTATATCTTTGCACCGGCCAGCCACCATCTTCCTCCTCAAGCAACCCATGACCAGCTCATCATCAACCATGCACCAACCATCTCCCTCTCAACTCCCGACCACCAGCTGCCACTTCCGATCCCGTAGTCAAAGACCCACTAACTATCGAAACCATCTAAGCCAAACATCCATTTACACAAAATACCATCACTGCCCAGCCATGACAACCCAACAACCGAGCTCCATGGCTGCCACTCAAGCATACCCATGTCTCGAAGAAGATCCAAGACATACTTCCTTTGCGATAAAGAGATACATTGCTTAGATCTATCAACCTCAATTCCCAAGAAATATCTGAGCTACCTAAGCACTTTCCACATCAAAAGCTTTAGCCAATTGAAGCTTTACTTGAGCAATCCCAAGGATGTCATCGCCAGTAATGATGATATCATCAATATAGACAAGAAGAATGATATAATGACCAATAGAGGAACGTTAATAAAACATGTATGGTCAAAATGACATCTAATAAACTCTATGGATAGAATTACATCACTGAAACAGTTGAACCAAGCTTTGGGAGATTGTTTAACCCATACAGAGACTTCTGTAATTGATAGACCCTTTCAACATACTCCCTTCAGCCCGAAAACTGGGTGGAGGATCCATGTAAGTGGTCTCAAGAAGGTCAAAGAAAAGCATTCTTCACATCAAGCTGATGAAGAGGCCAATTGTGAGAAGCAACCAAGGAGACAAGCAAACGAACTGAGGTCAATTTAGCCACAAGAGCAAATCTATCATTGAAGTCTTTACTAGGAACCTGAGTAAACCCTTTGGCCACCAAACGGGCCTTATACCGATCAATAGAGCCATCAGCCAGATATATTTAACACTGAATAACCATTTGCAACCAACAGTCTTTTCACTAGAAGGGAGAGATACAAGCTCCCATGTGTCATTATGTTGTAAAGCATCCATTTCTACCTTCATAGCAGACATCCAATTGGGATTCTGGAGAGCCTCAGACACATTTCTGGGAATGGAAATGAAATCAAGTTTGCCTAGAAAGGCTCAGTAAGATCCGGAAAGATCATCATAAGAGATATACTGCGAAATAGGATGATCAGTACTACAAGTGAATCCAAATCTAGCAGGGGGTCTACGGTCCCAAGTGGGATACCGAGACTCAGGAACAGGGTTTGGGAAATGTAAAGGAGAGAGAGGAGATGTACTTGAACGTGTATCTGAGGAGGATGAAGGCAGTGGAGGCGGAGCACGAGGGCGGCGAGAATAGACCTGCAAAGGGTGGGAGGAAACCACAGGAGAAGACTCTTCTTGAAAAATAGGAAGAGGACGAACAAGAGGAGAAGCCTCTAGATCGGGAGTACAAGTTTCGTCCAGGATAGTGTTAGAACCATAAAAAGGGGTATGCTCATGAAAGATGACATCAAGAGAGTGATACATGTGTTTGTGTGTATGATCATAACACTGGTGACCTTTTGACATGGAAGAGTATCCTAAAAAGATACATTTAATGGCCTTGTCATCAAGTTTAGTATGAGAAGGGCTACGATTCTGAACAAAACATGTACATCTAAACACTCGAGGCATGATGGCGAGTAATATTAGGCTGAAGTACTTGTAAGGGGGCTTTATCACTTAATACTCTACTTGGGGTATGATTAATGAGAAAAGTAGCTATAAGAAGCTTCATGTGCTAGTATGACTTTGGCACATTCATACCACCTAGGAAGCACGGACACGCCTAAGAAGGCAAAGAATCCGTGTCGGACACGTGTCGGACACGGATACGCGTCGGACACGCCCCGACACGTGTCGGACATGCCAAAAAACGTGTATGATTTTTTTTTATTTTTTTGAATTTTCGGACACGGCGCGGACACGGCTCGGACACGGCATGGACACGGCGTGGACACGCGTCCGACACGGCTTGAATTTTCAGACACGGCGCGGACACGGCATGGACACGGCGCGGACACATGTTGGACACGCCAAATTTTTTTTTTTTCTCTTTTTCCTCTTATTTTCATGAATCTTCTCTCTTCCATGGATTCTTACTTTATTTTTCACTAATCCCTAATTATTTTTCTAACAAAACCCTAATTGTTTTTGCTTTTCTCTCCTTTTTTAGCCTCTTTTTTTCTTTTTCCTAGCAAAACACAAGTCTAGAAATGTTGTTTTAACAATTCAACTATAGCCCATCTCATCTCTTCATATTTATTCTTTTTTACTCTTCTTTCTCTTACTGTACAATTGCTATCTTTTACATGTGACTTTCTCATGATGCATTTGTATTTGGAGTAAGCTAGAATGATAATGTTTAAATGATAAGACTAGTTTTTATTCTAATGTCTCGTTTTGATTTGGTTTTATGACTTTGTGATATCGTTCTCTTATAATTATTGTTGTTGTGGAGTAGATTCAATTGTGTACTTGTGATTTATGATTTGTGAATTTTTTCTTTGTTAAGTTGATGAAAATTGAAAAATAATATTACTCTTAATTATTTAAAGTATGACATCAAATATTATATAAAAATAAATATTTATTATTTGCCGTGTCCCCGCCGTGTCCGTGTCCTAATTTTTTAGAATTTGCCGTGTCGCCGTGTCCGTGTCGTATCCGTGTCCCGTATCCGTTTCCGTGCTTCTTAGCATACCACTTAAAAGACATCGAACAACTGACATTAGGTAGCGATTTTTACGCTCTACCACATCATTCTGTTCAGGGGTATATAGACAAGTAAGCTGAAGAAGAATACCCTGTTGATTAAGTTGAGACCGAAACTCATTGGAAACATATTCACGACCATTATCAGACCTAATATTCTCAACAAAAGTTTGATATTGAATTTGAATCATTTGGAGAAACTGAGTGGACAAGGGCAAAACTTTAGATTTCTTTTAAAGTAAATATACTCATGTGCAGTGGGAATAATCATCAATGAGTGTGACATAATAACGATGCCTCGAAAAAACAGTAACAGGAGAAGGACCCTACACACCAGAATTGATAAGATCAAACATACAAGGTGCATGATGCATATGAGAAATATAACTGGTTCTAGTATGTTTTGGAAAGCTCACAAATCTCACATTGAAATTTATTATACTTTCAAGCTATTATTAATGAAGGAAAAAGAAGACACAAATTTTGAATGACCCGAGGCTCTACAATGTTGACAAATAACCTTTACCTCTGAAAGTCTAGAACTAGCATCAAGAGCCATCTGATCAACTGGAGTCTCTGGTAAAGCTACTAGATGAGAGATTTGACGTCTATGCTTCTCATGGTCAACAGTAGCAAAAGCATCATACAAATAAGGCATAGGAAAGGTGTTTATGATTTGAGTTCTAAGGGCATCATACTCAAATCGTAAACCCATCAAAAACTGGTAGGTATGCTGGCAGTCCAGTCTCTTGACCAAAAGAGTTGCAGCTTTTTCAAAGAAATCGGAGAGATGTTCATACTGTGCTAATTCTTCCCACATAGACTGGTGGTACCCAAAATACTTTGATACAGACAACTTGAATGTCTCCTGAGATGCATGAGCAATCTCTTGATAAAGTTCAAAGATACAAGTGTCATTGTGGGAGTGGGCATACATCTTGTTAAGGGCTTGCCACAGACGAAAAATGAAAGTGTGAAACCAATATATTATAGATACGCTCCTTCATTGAGTTGAAGATCCAACCTAGAATGGTGCATCTGTCCATGTCCCATGCAATATATTTAGTATTCGTCTTTTCCGGTTCCTTGATCAGACCCAAAAGCCAACTAGTTTTCCCTCCAATATAGAGTTGAAGAGATCGGGACCAAGATACGAAGTTGCGTCCATTTAAGAGCACACTAGTAACTCGTTGCGCCGGAGCATGCTGTGCTAAAGATAAAGTATGTTGGACCGAGGATAAAGTGTCCTTGTGGCTTTTAGAATCACCCATCGTACCAAAATAAGGCTGGTCCATACGTCAAAGATGGAGGAAAAAAAAATAGGGTTGGAAAAATCGGCGCTTTCCTCCAAATATGGTACCGAACAAACACCGACAACCCACAAAGGTAAAAAGACTGAAGGACCCTTAGGTCATAAAAAACCTAAAGGAATTCCCTTAAAAAAAGAGTCAAAAACAGTGGGTTGGTGAGATGCAAGGGCTGGGAGGATAGGTAGGTGTGCCGTAGGTGAGGGAAAGATGAGAGAAGGAGAGAGAAAGTGGCTTCGTTAGGGAAGGAGGATGGGGGTTATTTTTTTGCTTTGATACTAAAAAGAAGAAGTTTTGGGTTTTTGGCTTACTCCAACCGAGAGCCAAGAGCTATATTTATATACAACAATAGGGTACAAAAAAGGAAACCAAATCAAAGAAAAACAGGAAAGATGCCATAATATACGTGTTCCCATGATTATGGGGATCTTACATAAAAACACCTAATAAAAGTCTAAAAAACAGCTAATAAATAAAATAGGAGTAATAAAGATATTTCAACAGTATTGCCAAATATGTGTTCTAGCTTTTCATTTCTTGATAATTATGTATGTTGGTTGAATTTACTGCAGAAAAATTGTAAGATCAATGAATATCTTCTGTGAGATACTTCTGATTCTGGATTATGTTACATACCTTTCCTGCAATTCAATTACATGAATAAAATAATTAAGATTTAGTTTTTTACTCAAATGCTTTACTTCTTAAATGAAACATATGAACTAGACTTACACTGTTATATGACACTATTTCCTTTGGTCATGATTTTACAAAGCAAATCAGTACACTGGCTGGAAATTTAGTTCCAAGTTATTTTGTCTGGGAAGTCCTTTTCACTATGGGCATCATTGGACTGGGCCTCTTGCTTTTCGCTCTTCTCATTGGAAATATACAGAACTTTCTCCAGGCTCTTGGACGTAGGTACAACTTTGCAATATGACAATGTATTATTTATTTAATTATTCTACATGAAATGACTATCAATAGGGGTATTCTATATCTGAAGCATGTTGAATATCTCAGTGATGGTATTATTCTTGTTTATCTTTATTTATTTATTTATTATTATTATTATTATTTTCAGAAAAGTATTTCTTCCAAGAAACAATTGATTACATGCTAACTAAGGGACTATCAGATTTCGAGGGAATAAATTAGGAAATTCTATTTTGTGCAAATCTAAAATTACTGTTTCTAATTTTATTTTGTTTCCTATTTTCTAGCCTAGAGTTTTGCTGATTTTGTGGCTCCTTGATTTGGTGGCTGATTTTGTGGCCTTCCTAATTTGGTGGCTGATTTTGTGGCATTCCTACTTTGGTGGCCCTTTCTCTACTATTTATCTTGTAATCGTCTCTCTTGAATTTAATAAGAATGATTATTCTTCTTCTCAAAAAAACCTTCATGGTATCAGAGCCTCGTGCTCTTTTTCTATTTTCTTCTTTCTTCTGATGATGTCGTATAAGTCGGCGATGACCGGCGCCCAAAGAAATCCTATTGTCTCTTCCGGTTCTTCTGGTACTTCCGAAACCATGCCGCCTAATCCCAATATTCCTCCCACGCCAGTATCTGCCGATTACAATTCCCAGAATTTAGTCTTTTATCTCACGGTTACAAAACTCAATGGGCACAACTATCTCGAGTGGGCTCGGTTCGTAAAATTGGCGATTGATGGCAGAGGCAAAATTGGGCATTTGACCGGCGAAATATCGAAACCTACTGCTGGTGACCCTAATATAAAAAAATGGCGGCCCGAAAATTTTCTTATTATTGCTTGGCTCATCAATTCCATGGAACTTGCCATTGGAAGACGTCACCTATTTCTTCTCACTGCTAAAGATGTCTGGGAGGCTGTTCGAGATCTTTATTCGGACCTGGAGAATTCTTCTCAAAATTTTGAGTTGAAAACTCGACTCTGGAAATCCAAGCAGAATGATCGCGATGTTACTACTTAGCCGGCCTTAATCGAAGTTTGGACGAGGTCCGAGGCCACATTCTCGGTAGGAATCCATTGCCCTCTATTCGGGAAGTTTTTTCTGAAGTTAGATGTGAGGAGTCAAGGAGAAAAATCATGCTGCGCAACACCGAACCTGGTTTTAACCTGGAACAGGGGAGCTGTGCACTTGTGTCAAGAGGTGTTGATTCTGACAACGACGGGCGTAAGAAACCGTGGTGCGAGCATTGCAAAAAATTGTGGCAAACGAAGGAGACATGTTGGAAGCTTCATGGTAAACCGGCAAATTGGAAGCCAAAATCCAAACGTGACGGTTGCGCCTACCAAGCCAATGCTGAAGAGACTCATGAGCCTTCTACCAACTTGGATGTAATCCCTTTTACCAAGGAGCAATTAGAGAACCTGTACAAATTGTTTCAATCTCCAAAATTATCCTTAACTCTGTCTTGTTCTTTGGTACAGGAAGGTAACTCTCTTGTTACTGCGTTTTTGGGTTTCATATGAAAATCTCTCACTTGTTTTTCGTGCTTGTACCTCACAATTGTCTCGTATGGAGATTCTTAATACTGTGCAGGATGCTCTGAAAGTTCCTGAGTGGAAGGAGGCTGTCTTCGAGGAGATGAAAGCTCTTGAAAAAAATAGCACGTGGGAGTTAGTTGATCTACCAAGAGGAAAGACAATTGTAGGGAGCCAATTGGTATTCACAATCAAGTACGAATCTGATGGTTCTCTAGAACGGTATAAAGCTCGATTGGTTGCCAAGGGATTCACTCAGACCTATGGCATTGATTACTTGGAGACATTCGCCCCAGTTGCAAAGCTAAACTCTGCAAGAGTTCTTTTGTCACTTGCAGCTAATCGTGACTGGCCTCTGCAACAATTGGGCGTAAAAAACATATATCTCAATGGAAACCTGGAGGAAGAAGTGTACATTGATGCACCTCCAGGATTTGGTGAAAAGTTTGGCACAAAGGTGTATAAACTGAAGAAGTCCTTATATGGGTTAAAACAATCACCAAGAGTCTGCTTTGAGAAATTCACTTAGTTTGTTAAAAGTCAGGGGTATACTCAAGGGCAAGGTGATCATACTATGTTTATAAGACATTCACAACATGGGAAGAAAACGATACTGATTGTGTATGTAGACGATATAATTCTCAGATACTTGAAAAGTTCACCAGGTATGGGTTTACTCTTCCAGAAGACCACATAGTAGAACATAGAGGCATACACTGATGCAGATTGGGCAGGCTCAGTTATTGACAAGAGATCCATGTCAGGATACTTTACTTATGTTTGGGGAAATATGGTCACATAGTGAAGTAAGAAACAGAATGTGGTTGCTAAGAGCAGTGCTGAGGCAGAATATAGGGCTATGGCTAACGGAGTTTGTGAGATGCTATGACTGAAGAGAATTCTTGAAGAGTTACGGATACTGGTGAACATGCCAATGAAATTGTATTGTGACAACAAAGCTGCCATAAGTATTGCTCAAAATCCAGTACAATATGATCGCACGAAGCATGTAGAGATTGACAGACACTTCGTAAAAGAGAAGATTGATAGTGGAGCTGTTTGCATGTCTTTTGTCCCTACTACTCAACAAATAGCCGATATCTTCACCAAAGGACTTTTCAGACCTAGTTTTGAGTTCTTTGTAAGCAAGTTGGGTATGATAGATATCTATGCTCCAACTTGAGGGGGGGGGGGGGGGGGGTGTCAAATTTCTAGGGAATAAATGAGGAAATTCTATTTTGTGCAAATCTTAAACTACTATTTTTGATTTTATTTTGTTTCTTATTTTCTAGCCTAGAGTTTTGCTGATTTTGTGGCCTCCTAATTTGGTGGCTGATTTTGTGGCCTTCCTAATTTGGTGGCCCTTTCTCTACTATTTATCTTGTAATCGTCTCTCTTTTATTTTAATAAGAATGATTATTCTTCTTCTTAAAAAAACCTTCAGGGACACTGCATTGAATTTTATGAAAAGGAAGCACTTATGATATTCACATGCAAGGTTTGATAATTGACTAAAAAGATATTTTTAATTTGAATGAAATTACAATTTTTTTTTTCACTAGTAAAATTTTCATTAAAAAATGCTCAAAGAGGAGTGCGCCCCAATGAACAAGTTTACAAAAGAAAACATCTCTATACTCTCAAGTTGTCCAAATATTTTACACACTACTCCACAAATTTACATGCCCGCTCTTTAATCCTCCCCCCCCCCCCCCCCCCAAAAAAAAAAAAAAGAAAAGAAAAGAAAAAGGAACTAAAAATGTAATGTTTATTACCTAAATTTGGGCTTCCACACCATTGAAGGACCTCGTGTTTCTCTCATACCCCCACCACATACAAAGAGGATTTGCCTTCTGTTGATAAATAAAATAAAATAAAAGATTGAAGTGAGAAATAAAGAATGGAACAACACATGGATATACGTGGTTCGACTACTATTGCTTACATCTATGGCACACTAAGCCCAAAGGGCTACATCACTTTTATTGTATTCTATCTTAGTTTTTGTTTACAATGACCACCTTTATTTATAGGTGAAAGACTATAAGTGATAAATGTGGAAAATACATTGGTAAAGGATTTCTAAAATCAAATTCATAAATCACTCCCATCAATATTCTATGAAGGCTTAAATCACCCTATCATGATATTCTCTCAACACCTCCCCTCAAGTTGATCCACGGAGATTTTGGCTCAAGTGTTTAACTTGAAACTAATTGCGTAATTGTCAAGAGTCCGAAACGAGTACATTCGGAGATCCAAGATGAGTTGATCCGAAGATTTGAGACGAGTTGATCCTAAGATCTGAGACGAGTTGATCTTAAGAGCCGAGACGAGTTGATCCTGAGATCCGAGACGAGTTGATCCTAAGATTCGAGATGAGTATAGAATAGAGTATGATAAACCTGCTCTGATACCATGTTGATAAAAAATAGAATAAAAGATCGGATGAAAGAGAGAAATAAAGAATGGAGCACCATAAGGATATATGTGGTTTGGCCACTATGGCCTAAATCCATGACACACAAAGCCCAAAGGGGTACATCACTTTTATTGTATTCTCTGTTAGTTTTTGTTTACAATGACCACCTCTATTTATAGGTGAAGGAATACAAGTGATAAATATGGAAAATACATTGATGGAGGATTCCTAAAATCAATTCCATAAATCACTCCTCTCAATATTCTATTAAGGCTTAAATCACACCAATCATGATGTTCTCTCAACACCCTCCATGCATCTCGAACTTAGTCTTCTAACTGAATATCCCTTCCAAGACTCCAGGATGCCCATTGTGGAACTCGGCACAACCCATTGCACACCAACAATAGCAAAAAGAATAGCCCAAACATTCCTAGCCACTGGGCAATACAAAAGGAGATAACTCATTGACTCCTCATTTTTGTTGCACATGCAACACCAATTAATTACAATCTGATGCCTCTTCCTTAAATTGTCAACTGCTAAGATCCTTCCCAAAGCTGTTGTTCATCCATAGAAAGCCACCTTGAGAAGGGCTCTTGCTTTCTGGACCTCTTTCCATGGAAATGTTGCTGCTTGAGCACTTGTAGCTGCTAGTTAAAGGATTGCACGTGAACCAACCCAACTCCACTCATCAATCCCCTCCCTATCCTCGTTTTGTTGGTACTGTAAATAAATAAAAAAAGTAACTATATGCTCCATTTCCTAATCTTGATGATATCGCCCAAACTGCACATCCCAAATCACCCTAATGTTATCAAAGCAGTTACAGTTGACCCCATTATTTGCTTGTCCACCGCAATCCTCCTGTATAGCCTCGAAAAAGTGCATGCAAGTAATTAATTTTCTTCAATTTATAATGGGGACTATAGTTGGATATGGTGTGTCAATGTATCAGTAAGTGATGTTGTGATCCAAATTTTATTTCGATAACGCGACCCGGTTTTGACCCATTTTTTCTCTTACGAGTTTTGGACCTATTTAGGACTCTTTTGTAGCCCGGTATATAAGGGCATCTAGGGTTTGGAGTGGGATGAGAGAAAACACTGAAAATCACATAAAAGAGAGTGAGAGTGAGAGCTAGGGTTTGGGGGCTGAAACTTGTAATCTCTAATTTTTCATATAGTGTAAACTTCTGCTGGATCTTCACCATGGATGTAGTCATATCGCCGAACCATGTAAATCATTGTGTACTGTGTGTTGTGCATGTTTATTGTTATGTCAGTTTTTTGATTTGTCCTTGTTTTGTATGGTTTATCGTAACACAGTATGTAGAAATTTATGTTGAATTCAAAATGTTTTACTTAATCACTAGTGCCTGGAAATGCTTTGAGGGACTAGTTATACCCTAAGAACTTTTTTACTACCATAATCCATTGCATATGACAAGCTAGGGAGGTGAATTTGTGTTATGAAGTCCAGCCAAGCACAAAAATATATCTGAATATATGTACCGTATGGATGTACTTTTGTCTGCATAAATGTACCACTATCTGTATTCATGTTTTAGAATTTTATAATGACCATATTGCCTTACATTAAAAGGATTGATAACAATATTACTAAAGTCAGCTCAACTCGCGAGAGACTTTGGCCAAAGAATATAGGATTCACCACATAGCCTAATCTTCCATTTCATGCTGTCTATGGCCATACTTCTTTTGTTAAAATGTACATATGTCATAACATGTGAATCTGTGATAGGATAATTTTGGATGCATCCTTTGTGTTTTCTTTAACTTTGGAGCCAATTTTGGAAAGAGAGATTACTAAGTGTAGAAATGGTTGACTATACTAATGGTAATACTTGGTGCCAAATGTAATCTATTATTATTGATGAACTAACAAACCCATTCATGATGATGAGTTTCTAATTTTCTATATTTATGCTATTTGAGTATGATATTATTTTGATTGATTATGTAAAGTAGGGATAAGTGCGAGATTTGAGGTTTCGAAAGAATCTCTAGAATTGATAAGGTTTAAGATAAGTTGTCCAAAATTGAATATGCGAAATATAGTTGTCAAGTAAGTTATTGAAGATTGGAGATCTTGAGATATAGAAAAGTGAATAGTTTCTCTACAGACGATTAACTATTCACAGAGAGGGTGATGTGCGAGATGACGTTAATCATAGAATTAAAGCAGGATGAGTTATTAGAAAAGTGCTTCTTGCGTACATCTAAAATGAAAGGTAATTTTTATTATTCAGTTGTAATAATATGCATTATTTATGGCTGGCCAAAGTGCTATGTTGAGATTGATGATTGGTAAGAAAGGAAAGGATAAAATGAGAAGTACATGCATTTATAAGATTATTAAAGTAGCATCCATTGAAGATCAAACCTAAGAATGCCCCTTGAGATGGTTTGGCCATAGGCAATGAAAAACAATAATTACGCTATGCAGGAAGATTGACATGGTCAAAATTGAGGGTAATGCTATGGAAAGGGAAGAAAATTTACATGGGTTCAGATAATAAGGATATAATGATAGCTTGTGGTTAAATTAAAATTATGGCCTTAGAGTAGAT
The DNA here is from genome assembly GCA_026545225.1 of Cornus controversa. NCBI lineage: Eukaryota > Viridiplantae > Streptophyta > Magnoliopsida > Cornales > Cornaceae > Cornus > Cornus controversa. The sequence continues at coordinate 46,240,014 of CM048845.1, forward strand.
TGACGCTACATTAGCCATCCCCAACTAGTTGGAATAAGTTATTATTGTGTGATTTGATTTGAGACTTAGGGCCAGATGTGAGAAGAGATATAACGAAGTATATCACCAGTTGAGATAGATTACCAATTTACCAGTAGTACTTTGGCCTATCTGACAATTTGGGGTGGTAAATGACATACAAGGAATTTTATCTAAATTTTATTGGACAAAAGGTGGATGTGCAGAAACTGTGCATTAAATATTTATATCAAATTGACCAATGGAATGGAAGAAGTTTGCGGAAAAAAAGAGTGGTTGGTGTGAAAGAACCCTATTTTGCAAATGGAAGTGATAGGTTCTATTTATTACTAATATTAATGCACAAAACTTAAAAAAGGATGGTAGGTAATACCAAAACAACATATATCAAGTTTCGTGGCAAACCATAGTCAAACGAAAAGAAATAAGCAAAATAATCTATATTCTGTTTTTCCCATTTACTGTTTATCTTATGTTTATAAAAATATCCCAGCCAATTTCAAAGTCTTTCTTTTCCTTTATATTAAAGCTAGCATTCCTTTAAGTTTTCCCAGCACAGCCAGCTTTTAGTAGGCAATCCATATGTACTCTCTATCCATCCTTCTACAGAATCCATGTTATTTAACGATTAGTGACTGCATATTGCAAGTTGATAGTGAAGCCTGCCATATCTGACAAACATAATATCTCCATAATTGTCTGTGTGACAAGAACCCTTGTTGAAGTTTATGGTTTTGGTTTCAGAAGGGTATGCCCTCATCTATTCTTGTACTTTATTGTTCATTTTAATATATTTTTCCACTTTACCCAGGGAAAAAAAATTATGTCATTAATAAATAAAATCCAAATTGTTTATAACCTTGCCTACAGCTTGTCATTCCAATGCTTAAGGTGATTCGAATTAGAACAAGGCATATGGAAATTGAAAATTCTAATCAATTACTACACTTTTTCAGGAGATTGGAACGGTCACTAAGACGTCGTGATGTTGAGCAGTGGATGAGCCATCGGCGCTTGCCAGAAGAACTAAAAAGGTACTACCATCTCTCTCGCACGCTCTCTCTTATCCATTCCTTTTCTCCCAATTGTTTTTAGTGTATTTTTCCTTTACTCACTGAAATTCTACTATCAAGTCTAAACTGCTTATAACCGGGATTTTTTTCAACTTAACAAATATATATTTTCTACCTACCACAATAAAAGCTACATGTTTTCTACATATCCAGTCCTACGTTACATAGGATCTTAAAAAATGCTTGAAGTATCCATTCTATATGACAACTCAGACACAGATATGGTATATTTGTCCAAAACAACGCCTGGTTGTTATGCACCTAACAAACATATCCAACAGTTCATGTTTATGATGTTATTGTACTTAAAACTCTCTTGTTATGTTCTCTTTGTTACATTATTACATATAAAAAAAAAAGTGTTAAACACTCTTATGTTATGTAAAACATTATTTTACTGAAAAAAAGGAATATTAGATAATATGAATATTTAGTTGTGTGCACGTATCCTTGGATTTAAGAATTTTATAAATCCGATGCTTACACATTTCCACACTAGACGCATGTATCTGAGTCAATGAGATTCGAATTTATGTAAATATGTACAATATGTTATGGGGTGTTTTCTACAAATAGTGTAGTCCAGTAGTATTTTTTTAATTTCAGGTTTTGGATGTTGTTTTAGTTCAGCAAGGTTAATTTTGGGTTGTTCTGGGTATTTGCGGTGTTTTTGTAGTAAAAGTTATGTGGTTGGGATATTAGGGAAGTTTCTTTTATTTTTAGGGGGTTCATGTGCAAAATCCTAAGTTGGCTTCTTTCGAGTATATAGTTGAAGTTAATCTAATTTGAGTTAGGGTTTGTGAGAGGAGAAGAAGAAGAAGAAGAAGAAGAAGAAGGAGAAGAGAAGTCTTAGTATATTATTGTATCTATCTCAGACCTAATACAAAACCCTTATATTCTCTTCAATGATAGAGAAAAATAGTAAGAAGACAAAAAACACCTTTAATACAAGAAGCCCAATAACCCGAACTCTCTAACACTCCCCCTCAAGCTGGAGCATACAGATTGAACATGCCCAGCTTGACACACAATCTCTGAAAGGCACCACGAGCTAATGGATTCGTAAAAATATCCCCCAGCTGATCGTTGGAACAAATATAGGGGGTAACAATGTGCTTTTGCATCAATAAATCATGGATAAAATGACAATCAACCTCGATATGCTTGGTGCGCTCGTGAAAAACAGGATTACTAGCAATAAAAATGGTGGCTTGGTTATCATAGTGCATAGGCATAGGAGCAGGAACCACAACACCTATCTCCTGAAGAAGAGAGCGAACCCACAACATCTCAGAAGCAGTGTGAGCTATAGCACGATACTCAGCCTCAGCACTAGAACGAGAAACAACAGTTTGCTTTTTACTGCGCCAAGTAACAAGATTACCACCAACAAACGTGCAATATCCAGATGTAGAACGCCTATCAGAGCGACTACCTGCCCAATTAGCATCACTAAATCCTGTTACGGAGATGGAGGAAGAGGGTTGATACAACAAACCATTCCCGGGAGCACCTTTTAGATAATGCAAAATACGACAAAGAGCCTCGAAGTGGGGATGACGAGGAGCATGCATAAACTGACTAACCACACTAACAGCATAGGTGATATCAGGATGAGTAACAGTGAGATAAATCAACTTCCCAACCAAACAACAATAGCGTCTAACATCAGTAAATAATTCCCCCTGTTCACCATCCAGTTTCACGGTAGAGTCTATAGGAGTATTAATAGGTCGAGCACCTAACATACTAGTCTCAGATAAAAGGTCAAGTACATATTTACGTTGAGAGAGAGAGAGACCTTGAGTAGAACGGGCAACTTCAATACCAAGAAAATAGCGTAAGGCACCCAAATCTTTACTATGGAACTGTTGACCCAAATGTCGTTTCAAGGCTGCAATACCGATAGAGTCACTACCAGAGATGATAATATCATCAACATAAACAATTAACACAATAGTGGCAGTAGAAGAGCGACGAATAAAGACAGAATGGTCAGAAGTGGAACGCTGAAAACCAAAAGCAATAACCACAGCACTGAATTTATCAAACCAAGCACGTGGAGACTGCTTCAGACCGTAAAGAGCTTTGCACAGTCTACAAACAAGGTGCTCAGAACCAGCAACAACATAACCAGGCAGTTGGGCCATGTAAACTTCCTCTTGGAGAACGCCATGAAGAAATGCATTCTTGATATCAAGCTAATATAAAGGCCAAGAACAACAAACTGCGATAGAAAGAAGAACTCGGACAGAATTAAGGCGAGCAACAGGAGAGAAAGTCTCTAAGTAATCCACGCCATACGTCTGTGTATACCCTTTGACAACCAACCGTGCCTTAAGGCGCTCTATAGAACCATCAGGAAGATATTTAACAGTATAGACCCATCGACGCCCAACAATTTGTTTTCCCGAAGGAAGACCAGTAAGCTCCCAAGTCTGATTCTTGTGAAGGACACTCATTTTCTCATCCATAACGTGTTTCCATCCAGGCATAGAGATAGCATGCTAATAAGAGGAAGGAACAGAAATAGAGGATAGGGTAAAAGCAAAAGTGTGCAAAGAGGAAGAAATACGATCATAGGACACAAAGTTAGAAATAGGATGCTGAGTACAAGTACGCTTACCACGACGTAGAGCAATGGGCAAATCATCAGTAGAAGAAGTGAGTAAGGGAGGATGAGGAACCTCTGGTGAAGAAGATGTGGTGTCCGAACCAAAAAAAACAATGGGCCGAGATTGAGATCGCTGATAAACCTGCAGTGGAGGATTAGACGGCAAGGAGGAATCAGACAACAAGGAGGAATCAGACGAGGAGGTTAAGGGTAGCGGCAAATGTGGGGAGGATGAGGAAGGCTCCCCCTAACGAGCAGAGATAAGATCAAGAGACAAACGTTGACCAGAAGATGAAAAAAACATAGTAGATTCAAAAAAAGTTATATCAGCACTCACATAGTATCGACGAGACTCGGGACTATAACATCGATATCCCTTTTGAGTATGGGAGTATTCAAGGAAAACACATTTACGAGCACGAGGAGACAATTTGTCACGACCAGGATCCAAAACATGAGCAAAAGTGACACAACCAAAAATACGAGGAGTGAGCTAAAAGGGAGAGGTACTAGGATATAGAAGAGAAAAAGGAGTCTGATTACCCACAACAGCAGATGGCATACGGTCTAAGAAGTATGGACCCGGACACGGGACACGGGTACAACACGACACGGACACGGTGACACTAGGGGTGACCACGGATCGGATCGGATCGGATTTTGCATAATCCTAATCCGATCCGCGAATTACGAATTGGAGAAAATCCAATCCGATCCGATCTGTGGCAATCCACCAATTCGATCCGTGATTGAACGGATCGGATCGGATCGGATTGATGGATTGGCCTAGTACTCCTATTTGAATTTTTTTTTTCTACTTCAAAAATTCCAAAAAAAAAATTGATCAACAAACACGACACTTTTTAAATGAACACAATTGTTAAATAAATAAATATAATATATATTGAGTTTTTAGGTTTACCCATGTAAGTATGTAGCATATTATATTATTATACATATAATTACTAATTATATATATAAATATATTGCCACGGATCGGATCGGATTTCTGACCCTCCAATCCGCAATCCGATCCGTGGCTAACGGATTTTAATTTTTTAATCCGCCACCAATCCATTAGCTAACAGATCGGATTGGATTCGTCCGGATCGGATCGGATCGAATTGGATTCACGGATTCGCGGATTTTTTGTGCACCCCTAGGTGACACGACAAATTTCAAAAAAACAGGACACGACACGGCGGGGATACGGCTATGAAATAATATATTAATATATATTCAACAAGTTAATCAATATCCACAATAGCATAAATCTAACAATAAAAAAATAATAAATCACACAAATACTTCAATTTATTATTAAGCAATTAATGTATTTTAAAAAAGGATGTTTATTATATTCAAACCCACTACTAGAATCTTGCATATTACTCATTTTTCTAATAACAAACAAATAAGTTTAAATACAAAATACCAAATAACTTAAAATAATTCCATCTCTCTTCTACTCTCTTAAATAACTTAAAATAAAAAATAAATATTTTCATCTCGGACCTACCCCCGTCTGTCACCTTGGGCGCCGCCAACCTGAAAATTTCAAAATGATCTAAATAACTCAGAAAACTCTACGGACTTCAAAATAAGTCCCCGTATATGTAATTCACATAAATAACACATGCATAAACCATTTATAATTATTTTCAGAAAAATAAATAAATAAAACAAAACCAGTCGAAAATGAACCTGGTCTCTACAGATTTTGTCAATCTACAATTAAAAAATTCTAAATTGTTAAATAAGTTGAAAACAATGTGTTGAAGAAGAATAATAATATTAAAAGAGAGGAGAAAAGGCTAAGCCTTTGTATTTCATTTCGCAATATAAAAATTGTACATAAGAGACTTGTTTATAAGAAAGGGTTAGAGGTTGGTGAGAACTATACAAGGTAATTGGGTTGGTGAGAGCTATACAAGGTAAATAGAATATTACACTGGATTATAATAAGAAAAGGAAAGTTGACTTCTGATTAACTGTTTCCACACTCCCCCTCAAGCTGAAGAGTAGATGTCTATGACTCCTAGCTTGCTACATATAGAATCAATGGTAGCTTTGGAGGCGCCTTCGTGAAGATGTCTTCTAGCTGACTTCCGGAAGGAACAAATGGAGTAACTATCTCATTCGAAGTGATTTTGAAGCATATGAAATGACAATCAACTTCGATATGTTTGGTTCTTTCATGAAAGACTGGATTATTAGCAATATGGATGGCATCTTGATTATCACAATAGAGAGGAATTGGGTATTGTACTGAAATCCCAAGTTCCTGTAAAAGAGTTTACAACCAAGTGAGCTCACAAGCAGTTTGAGCCATTGCACCGTACTCAGCTTTAGCACTGGAGTGAGCTACAACTAACTGTTTCTTGCTTCTCTAATTCCCTCCTATGAAGGTACAATAACCTGTGGTGGACCGTCAATCTGAAAGAGAACCTGCCCAATCCGCATCTATGTAACCCTCAATGCGAAGATGCCCAGAAGAGCGATAAAGTAGACCATGACCCGGAGCACCCTTGAGATATTTCAAAATCTGAATAACTGCCTCTATGTGGGGAACCCTTGGGTTGGTCATAAACTGACTTACAACACTAACAACATAGGAGATGTCTAGACGAGTGATCGTTAGGTAAATGAGTTTATCTACAAGTCTCTTATACATCTCTGGGTCATCAAGTGGGTCACTGTCATCCACTGTAATCTTCAAATTAGTTTTCATGGGTGTAGCTACAGGTTTCGAACCAAGGTGACCTGTATCTTGCAAGATATCAAGAGTGTATTTTCGCTGAGAGAGACTAATGCCTTGCTTCAATTGTGCCACCTCAATCCCCAAAAAGTATCAAAGTTTTCCGAAATCCTTAGTGTGGAAACTAGAACTCAGGTGATTGATTAAAACCTGAATGCCGCCCCCTATCACTAACGGCGATGACAATATCATCCAAATGATCAGCCTGACTTCTGGTCATACCATGAGCCGCTACTGCTTTACTGAGCTTATCAAACCACGTATGTGGGGACTGCTTGAGTCCATAGATAGACTTCTTGAGATGACAAACACACTCCCCCTTGGACTCAAATCCAGGTGGTTGAGCTATATATACCATTTCAGGAAGATCACCGTGCATGAAGGCATTTTTAGCATTAGGTTGGTGAAGTGGCCAGTCTAGATTAGCAATAAGAGAAATAATCAGACGAACTCAGCTTAGCCACAGGAGAGAATGTCTCAGTATAATCAAGGTCATATGTTTGAGTATAGCCTTTAGCAACTAAACGAGCCTTTAGCCGATCAACAGTGTCATCCGAATTCTATTTAACTGTGAAAACCCAATGACAACCAACAACCTACCTGTGCACCTGCAGGCTGAGGAACAAGGTCCCAAGTATGATCCAAGTGTAGAGCATGCATTTCTTCTTCCATTGCTTTCCTCCACCCAAGATGAGAAAGTTCCTCCCTGTAGGACTTAGGGAGAGTAGTAGATGACCAAGATAAAGAAAAAGCTTGAAAGGACAAAGATAATTTATTGTACGATACAAAATGTGAAATAGGATGATTAATGCAGGACCGTTTACCTTTCCGAACAACAATGGGATGATCAAGATTAGAGGGAGAAGAGGTGGATGGATTTGCAGGTGTTGAGGAGAGTGGTGGAGGTGAAATGGAGTACTCTACTACTTCAGCCACGGGCACAGGAGCAACAAGTCTCTTCCATCGTCGAGCATATACCTGATGAATTGGGAGAACCTCATAATCAAAGATTGAGGTTGGTATAACATTCTCTTCTAGAATAGTCATTCAATTGTCTACCCTCCATGGAATAATAATGAACTTCCTCAAAGAAAGTGACGTTAGTACACACAGTGTTTATGAAGAGTAGGACTGTAAATCTGTAACACTTATACACCTTTTGGGTGCAAGGGTAACCCAGAAATATGCATTTGTGAGCTTGTGGATCAAGTTTGTCTCTCCGCGAACTCAAATTATGAACAAAACACACACAACCATACACTTTGGGTGGATTGAAAAATGGTTCTTTAGCTGGAAACATCATTTGGAAGGGTGATTTTCCTTTAAGAACCCTAAAGGGCATTCAATTTAATAAATAAGCTGCTACAAGAATTCCATCACCCCAAAAATGTTTTGGGACATTCATTTGAATCATTAAGGCACAAGCAATAGCAAGAATAGGCCCATTCTTTCGTTCAACAACTCCATTTTGTTGAGGAGTATCAACACAAGATTTTTGATGAATGATACCCCTCGACTCAAGGAATTGCTAAAAGATATTAAGTTTATATTCAAGGGCATTTTCGGTTCTTAGAACAAGTAATTTGGCATCAAATTGATTTGTAATTTCAGTATAAAAGGATTGAAAGACATTAAAGACTTGAGATCTATCTTTATGTACATAAATCCTGTGAAATAATGGGAATTTTTAATATATCTTAGCAATGTACAGGGAAACAATATATAGGCAAAAGCAGCCTACAAATTTGGAAACTAGCAACTACAAATCTGGAAACCAACAACCTATAATACAATCCCTATAAATCAGTACAATCCCTATAAATTAGGGATAATGGTTATAGCTGGTTATTCTAACACTCTCCCTCGAGCTGGTGAGTGGATCTTTTCCATTCCACATGCTTGGTACGATCATGTTGCACAGGGTTATGTGCAATATTAATTGCTGATTTGTTATTACAATATAGCTTCATAGGTCCTTCCTATGCAATCTTCAGAACTTCCAAAATTATTTTCAACCATAGAAGCTCACAAACTCCTAATGTCATAGCTCTGAACTCAGCTTCTACACTTGACCTTGCAACTACATTCTGCTTTTTGCTTCTCCATGTTACAAGGTTGCCTCAGAGGAATGTGCAATAGCCTGAAGTCGATCTTCTGTCATCAATTGATCCGGCCTAATCTGCATCCGTGTATGCTTCTAATGTCAATTCACTGCCTCTTCTAAACAACACTCCCTTTCTTGGAGTACCTTTTAAGTACTGTAGAATTTGATATGCTGCTTCAAGATGGACTTCTTTTGGATTGTGCATAAATTGACTCACCACTCCTATAGCATAGGCTATGTTTGGTCTGGTATGAAAAAGATAGATTAGTTTGCCAACTAATCTCTGATAGGATTCTCTATCCACTACCGCATCTTCTGGAGCTTCACAAAGTTTGTGATTCTGTTCAATGGGTATCTCCATTGGTTTACACCCTAGTTTCCCTGTTTCAGTTAATAAATCCAGCACATACTTCTAGTGGGATATAAAGATCCCATGTCGAGAGTGAGCCACTTCAATGCCGAGGAAGTATTTTAACCTGCCGAGTTCTTAATCTCAAACTCTTGCAATAAACTCCTTTTCAATGCCTCCATTCCTTGCAAGTCATCCCTTGTTGCCACTATATCATCCACATGGTTAAGGAGAGAGAAGAGTGTGTTTAAAACTCGTGTGTCTTTCTTATGTGTCCAACTATGATGGCCGCCTTCCTCTATTTATAGAGAGGAGTGGGCTGCCCAACTCTTCTTATCTTGTCCTAATTCCCCTTTGACTTATGCTTGCTCTCCAAATTAGGCTTGAAGTGGGATCTAGATTGGCCTATCCTTGTCTTGGGTCAAATGAGCGCCTATTAAATGGCTTGCCAACTCTTGGTACATTTAATAAATTCATTAATTATTTCTAAATCCACTAAATAGAAATAATTGCACTCCAAATTACAAATAGTAAAGCCATGGTTACTAAATATCCCAAACCAACCCCTCCATGTTAATTAGTTGATTGGGCATATAAAAACCATCAATCCATCAAACTAATTAATCCATATTTTGGCCACTAGGTTTGTGAACCATTTGATCACATAAATTCTTTTGTAGAGAATAATATATTTCATAAATAAGAAAACCATTTATTAAGTACGTCTAATAAACATTTATGTGATCAAACAAACCAAACCAAACTATTAACTCCACATGGATTCCATCTTAAATAGTATGTTCCAAAGCCCATAATCATTAATTACTCAAAATACCCAAGTGTGTTGACCCAAAGGTCACTCAAATATAATAAAGTAACCATGGTCATGAACTAGAATCCATAAATCTCGGGATTAAGAGTCTATTTACTTTAGTAATGATAGGGAGACTTACTTATGATTGTCCAAATAATTCTCTACTTATCCTTGCTCCAGTTCAATGTGTCCAACATACTAGCGCAATTGGTTCAGAGTCTTCCACTCAGATGATTAAGATAAGTTACCCTAACAAGTAGAAACCAATGTGCTACATTCTATTTAATAGAAATTCCAATTCTATTAAAGAATGTGAGCTAATTTATAATTTTTATTACCAATGATTTGTATAGGAAACCCCTATATGTACATAAATCATTTAATCATAGTTAATGGACACATAGTTCAATACTCCTTGAACTAATTAATACAAGCATTCACCAATATGTACGAAGATAAATAAAATCAGAATTTATTTAGTCTTAATGTCAATTACAATCAAATGGCTTTGAAAGGCACACGCAAATCCCAACAATTCCTACCAAAGAATCCCCTATTTACCACCTGACACAAATTGACGTCAAACTCTCCATGGTTTGTTCAATCGTCCTGCTCAAGATCTGATCGGTTGAATTTCTCTTAGTTGATGATTTTGATGTGATTCTTGCTATAATCTCTTCATCACTTATGTTGAATAATCTATTGGAAACTCTAGATTGAGTAAAATATAAATTCTCTCTAAATTTAGTAGAGACTCAATTGATGATCCTAAACTGACCATAACCCTATCTCTATAGCCAAATTAAATGAACCATTTAGTATGGTAAGCAGAATCCTTTTAGAATTTTGATTTGAGAGAGTATCCCAAAATAAATTTCCATAGGGTTTTCTTCGATTGAGCCTTCAATTGAGACCTACTACACTAGCTTTGATCGATTGAAGCGTACTACCTTTCAAAAAAAATATTCTTGGGAACATATTGGACGATCCATTTTTTGTTCAAGACATTCTAGAATTCTGTCAATTGTTGATAGAAAGCTCACTATTTTCTAAAAAACTCCAATTTTGAAAATCATTGAGAAAACTTCAATTTAAAAACCGTAATTTTGGAGTACAAGTTTAAAACATAATTTTGAGCCATTTAAATAATCAAATCTAGGTCAAATAAGGTCTCATTTATCTTCAACTTAGATATGTGATTGAGTCTTGCGAAATTTGCACCATGTTTGTTGCTGAACTTCATCTCCACCATCTTTTGTAGTTGTAAACAAAAGACCCATTGCAACCCAATTTTTGGGTAGGGATTTGTCAACATGACTCATAATCCTAAGAAACACCAAGAGCCATGTTTGCTACCATAGTTTATTTTTATTTTTATTTTTTTGCCACAGTGACTCGTGTATTCTACCTTAGCTGTACATAACTACGTAACTTCTCTGTGCAGACTACAGCTTGTGAGGAACTGTATCAAAGCAATCCCTCCTGCTATCTTAGTCTTAAATCCTAATTAGATTCTTGTTGAGCGATTACTGATCTTAAAGCTTACATTTGTTTTGGACTTTCTGGGCTATTTTTAATTTGCCCAACTTTTCATAAATGTTCCTTGCGATACAAGGGTGGTTATTGAATGTGCTTTGATACATAAAACATAATGCTGATTGACAAACTAACCCATACAATCTTTTTATAATGTAGGCAAGTTCGCGAATCAGAACGTTACAATTGGGCTGCCACCAGAGGCGTAAATGAAGAAATGTTATTGGTGAATTTGCCAGAAGACCTTCAAAGAGAAATACGACGGCATCTCTTCAAATTTGTCAAGAAAGTGAGCTTCAACCGATTTTATTATCATAGTAGTATTAGTTGTTGTGCATATTGCATGTTTATTGATTGGAATCAATTTATGTTTTTCTTTCTTATCCTTTAGGCTCCAAATTCTCTAAATTAATAGAATTTCCCTAGATAAGCCAGTAAAAGGCCATCTCACTAATATATATTGAATCATACTGAATGATTCTCATCGAAGAAATACCCAATCAAATTTGCACATGCGGAATTCCCAATTACATTATCTCTTATAAATAGAACCTAAAGAGTGGTGGATACTTTCTTTCAAAAATTTGATTGCTAATTTTTAAAATTTCAAACATTCACCACTACTGGACTGAGTTTAGAGCTCAATATCCATTATGGTGTTATTTACAAACTCTTACCCTGGAATCATTAACTAGTTGATTGACTTCTAACGACAATGTTGACACCGCACTAGTCCGAACTCCTTAGAATTACTGGTTTTTGCTCTACTATCAACAAGACGCTTCATGATATATCTTCTCCTCGCAATGATTACTAGCCAAGTCAGTTGCTTCATCCGAACACTTTTGCCTTTAGCAACACAATTACTTGTTTTAACAGGATGCACCCCCGCTCTCCAAAGCAAGTGATTGAATAATAAGAGTGGAACCCCTCTGCCACGTCCTTTTTTTTTCCACCTGGCGTAGTTTGATCTGTCAATTTCCTCTAACCTTGATCGATCTATGTCCACCATATCATGTCAAGCTGACATGCCACCACACAAGTTCAATTGATCGACTTAGGCTTTCGATCAGTTGAAGTCTCACTTTTCTAAATTTGACCATTTTGCGCCTGGCTATGGTGATCTTCACAATATGAGGATGTTCCAACTTCTAACGGAATTAAGTTCATTTTTTATACTTTTTCAAGCCTATTGAAGAAGTCATAATTACTGGAAGAATTTCCAGGTTGCCACAATTTGTCTATGAAAAATTTGGGTCTCAGCGAATAAAATGATATCAAAATCCGTACTATTTTAACTGGAGATAAAACAAGAGAATGAGTCGAACTGTGTGGGCCCTACCTGTGATGCCCTGAATCCGTAACACAAGACCAAGGTATGACGTAAATGTTTAAGGGTTAATGTCAAATCAAAGTAATTATACTTCTTAAAAGCATCTTATTCCAATGAGTCCATATTCAAAAATTTCTAATTGAGAGTATAGGCCTCCGTTTGATTTGAAACTAAAACCAAAAATATATGCTCATGAGACATTGTGGGGAAAATATATCCAAAGCTAATTGTTACAATTGTACATTTAAAAACCTGTATCAGAAACGAATATTACAATCTGTGTATATGCTGCCAAACCTGAATAGTCTAATTTTGGGGGGAGGGGGAAACTGAATAGTCTATACTGAAAAAATTAAAGGAAATTCATTTCTCCATTAAACTGATTAAAAATCAGTCATTTTGAAAAGTAGTCATGCTACATGGACAAAGCTTCCCATGAGTGTTTCTGTTTCCAATTAGATCAGTTTTTTGTTTTAGGTTGGGCCTTCTGCTTCTGCCATTTTTGAAATCTACACAATTTAGTGTTAAAGAGAAGAAATTACAAGATACAACTGAAATATGTAAACACTTGAATGAGTGTATTAATCACCCATTCACAACTTTGGTATTTATATATGAAACGAACACATGTTAAATATTAACGGAAAAGAAACCAAATAAAATCATAGCAGAGTCTATGCCTAAGTATATGCATAAATAAAGGTAAATCCCATGATTCTAGGCTAATCATATTTAGGCTAATATGATAAATCAAATCCCATGATTCTAGGCATATATCTCGGTTAACACTCCCCCTCAAGTTGGTGCGTGAATATCTAAGACGCCCAACTTGGACAATGGATCCTCAAACAGTAATAATGCCTCCTCAGACTATAACGATGTCTCCTCAGACCATAATGATTAATGATGTCTTCTCAGACCATAACGATGTCTCCTCAGACCATAATGATGTATTCTACTCATTTACATATAGTCGGACAACCTCCTTCTCAAGCTTCCATTTTATATGGCTGTCTCTTAACATAAGCATTACATCAAGCCATAGTATAAGGAGTAAATCAAGCCTTCACATAAAAGAAAAAAAGAAGGAAATAAAGTCAAGCCTTAAAATAAGGAAAATAAAAAGAAAGGAAATAAAGTCTCATTTCCAACACTCCCCCTCAAGTTTGAGCGAAGATATTAAGTGAGCCCTACTTGACTATATGGATGACTGAGAAAGAGATATCTCGTGGCGAGAGCGAGCAACCTCGATGCCAAGGAAGTAACAAAGAGAGCCTAAATCCTTCACATAAAAGAACTGACCAAGAACAAGATTAAAACTATCGGGGACATGATGAAGGCGAAGAACAATGCTACTAAACACACCGGCAGCCCAAACAAGTCACAAATAGCACCGAGAAAACCTTAACACATTTCAGATGTTAAGGGGATACCCCAAAATAAGGGTCTGAACCTGGGAAGAGATCCTCCCTACATTGTCGCACACACCAGGCAACTATCCTAAGGTTTTCTATACCTAGGCAGTCGCAACATGAGAAAAGAGAAAGGGAGAGAAGAGAGAGACCAAACTCTAATACAAAGAAGATACAACTGAAATATGTAAACGCTTGAATGAGTGTATTGATATATGAAAACATATATCAGCTAACATAAAGAAAACTTCATGAAATAGAAGATGCAATATTTCTATGTGAAACTAACTTTTCATGATTGATTTATTTAGATGCTATGAACATTTTTACTTCAACTAAAAATTTAACCGTAGAAATCACAAATTTTTATTTCCCTCAAAAGGTCCTGCGGAACAAAATTTTGGCAATATGCTTACATGAATATTGAAATTTTGGAAGATATAGCAAACATGCTCCAAATTTCATACCATGTCTCATGGCTGTAGCTAAAATTCTGGAATTAAGGGACAGGTCTTCAGAAGTTATAATTATCCAGAACGAGCTAGTTTATAAAGTTTCAGTTTCTAGTTTACATAAACCTTCCAAAATTTCTGGACTTTGCATTTAAGATTTACAAGTCCATAACATTCACATCATCAAATTTATTACAAGCAAAAAGTACGTATCACATAGACCATAGCATATGAAAATCCTCTTATATCTTAGCATGTAATTAAAGTAGGGACATATATAGGAAGCTTCATGTATCAAGCACTTCTCGTTCTTCTTTATTCTTTTACCTGGGATGATCTGGCTTTCTATATGTATGCCATTACATTGGCGTATACTCATCAATACCCATCACAATGGGTCCCACACTGGTCTATGAATCCATACATTTTCGCTCATATTCTAAAGCTTGAAGAATTCCAATTCAATCCAGGTTTCGGTCGGTTGGAACCTCCTTCGATCGGCTGAAACCTAGGTTCAGCAGACATTCAGGTTTCCAATTCTTTCAGTCGGCTGAAGGGTAGCTTCGGTTGGCCGAAAGGGAGCTTTCGGTCGGCTGAAACCTTCCTTCAGTCGTCCAAAACAGGTACCCCCATTTGCAAAAGTTCGGGACCTCACAGTTTCGGTCTGCTGCTGGAGAGACTAGGCGACCGAAAGTCTAAAAATACGTCAAAATCTGGTTTTCACAAGTCAAAATATATGCTTTATGTCCATACACTCATTCACAATCTTAAACATGATTAAAACCCACACAAATCCATACATTTGAGGCTCGTATGTGCAAAGTTCATAAATCTCACAATTTCACTCTAAAACCTACATTATCCTTGAAACAAAACATCCACAATGATCTATAGAATACATGACATGATAAGGTCGTACAACTCTAATCACCAACATTCATATCCATAAGTTTATACATGAGAGGTTCAAAAGATCCATCATACATTCAATTCTCAAAGTGTCATACATAACAAAGTTCACAAAACATACATTTTCCCAAGAGTTCAAACCATGCCATATGTGGGATTTACATTTGAAGTTTGTATACATGTAAAGAACTAAATGTAAAGGTGACACTACAACTAAAGTCGACATGCCACAAGTTGGCATGGATCTTTATATACATATGTTCAAAAGGAATCCAAAAAGAAGCTCAAAATCTGCTCTAGAACTCTATGCCTCGTCCTCCATAGGAGTTTTATCTGAAAAGAGTTTGGGGGAGGGGGTTGAGTATACAACTATGCCCAGTAGGAATAATCCACCCGACTCTATCTTAACTTAAGCAGCCATGTATGAATGCAAATGTAATCACTACATGACTACATGACAAGTATTCATGCTTTTCACACTTAAAACATACGAGTTTTAAAAATCATGGGTGATGCTTCACATTTCAATATACGATAATTTATATGAAGTCACAATTCACAACTAAACTCACACGACGTATAATCCGAAAATCAATTCAACTGAGGACTTCTACTTGTCACAATTTCATAGTAAGGGTTTCTTCGAAACTACAAACTCTGCTTACGCTCTACGGGTTGTTAACTCGACGAAAGCATCACCCGCTTGGCCAAGTTTTGGGTATTGCACCCTAAGGCTCCAGGCCCTTCTTAATTCTCACACATGCCCCAAAAACGCGCTTTTCACATAATGTACACTTATCACATAAATGCACAAAATTCACAATTTTCACAATTCTCACCAAATGCATAATCTATGTCAAGTTTATGCACACACTTTCACCTCAAGCTTGTCACAATGAAAATCACTCATTTCATGGAAATCACAACCAATGCATTTTCAAGAAAATCTTCTTTTCATGCCTTTACTCTATACACATGGAATCAACTTTCACAATGCTTCTCAATGAACACAATTCGTAATATGGATTCATAAATATCACCAAGTCATGCACAATACATAATCTCAATATATATGCACAAATTCATATTTTCACAAAATCTCAAAATAACTTTCATATCACAAGTATGTGACCTATAGAATCAAAATAAAGAGGAATTTCACACCCTTACCTCAATTCCTATGCTTGGAAGCTAAGTCCCAAATTTCCAGCCCTCTTCACCTTGCCAAAAATGCATTTTGTTCGGTTCAAACCGAAGCCCTTAGCCCGAGGAACAATCTACCCTTCTTCGGAAAATCCAAAATTAAAGAGCGAAGCCTCCGAAATGTAGAGAGAAGGGAGAGAAATGAAGTGGGAGAGTTAGAGAGAAAAGGTTATAAAACAACGTAATGCTTTAGTTAATTGACTTACAGAAAGCAAATTAGAAGGAAAATTAGGACATCTAGACTGGATGATAATGACCATGAATTGGTAGGGTGAAGAACACCTTTCCCAAGGAACCAGTAGCTAGAACAATGTGATGTTTAATAGGTGTTAAAGCAGAAAAGAGAGATGATGAACCAGACATATGTGAGCTAGTTGAGGGGATTGAGCCACACATGCAATATTACTTGAATTGGCTAAGGTAGCAATGGAAGTGAATAAAAGAGAAGTTTGTAGTTTATGAATCAACTCGCTAAGTTGAGTAGTGAGTGCATCCTGAGAACTAGAATTAGAAGCTACATGTGTAGGAGTAATACTAGGCTGCACTGGTTATGTAATACAATTAGTAGCCCGATGCACATAATCTAGCTTCCCATATTTCACCCAATAGTAAGGTTCAGTATGATTTGTGCCATCACAGTGATAGCACTTTCTGTCACCACATCCACTAGAACGGCCACCACCACGAGAACTACCAGGACCTCCTCTACTAGAGACTGAGTTCGGAGTCATAGTAGAGTTTTGCCCCAAAAAGGACCTCAATAATCGAGAATTGGCATTGGCAGCAATAGGTAATTTCTCGCTAGCAAGAATATGATCTTTAAAACCATGAGGATTAGAGTTCCAACCAAACAACAATGAAGCAATCATAAACTCCTCCCAATGATGCTTTTGTACTTTAAATCAGTAGTAAATGGCCGATGTTGTAGTTGTGAGAAATGTAAAGAGAGAGAAGAAGAGATAAAAAGAAAAAGGGGCTAGGATTTCTGTTATAATCTCAATGCAAAGTTACAAAACATGAAAACCTAATAAAGAGAATATATATAGGCTTATAAACAAAATAAAGTAAAAGACTATTCTACCCTTATTAATATAATAACTCTAATATCCCCTCTCAAACTCACGATGCGGCTACTAAAAGCATCGAGAGTTTGTCAACCAAAAAACGAAAACGCGGAATAGGATGTGACTTGTAAACAAGTCTGCAAGCTACATGGAAGATGTGACAAAGGGCAAAGTAATAGTGTCATGCTTAAGGTGATGTCGAGTGAGATGACTGTCAATCTCAATATGCTTGGTTCGCTCATGAAAAACGGAGTTGTGAACAATCTTATAAAAATATGAAAACACTTTTAAAATAACTTTTAGTGTCCTCACACATGCATACCATTTCCTAAGTTGTTTCCGATAGCTTCAGTCTACTTGGTTGATTTTGATCTTCAATTTTTACAGAAAAGACAAAAACACAACACAAAGCATTTTGGAATAAATTTGCCAACATATATTATACTACACTACACTACTCAATGCAATTATGCAACAAATCGTTTCAGTCTTGGAACATGTATTCAACCTTTTAGGATCTCTCACCCAGGGATCATAACCCCCCCCCCCCCCCCCATTAACAAATTGAAGATCAAAATCAACCAATATCTGAATACGCATAACTCACAATTTTCAATCGCAGTAATAATTCCGTAAGATATATTCAGATAACATAATTGAATATATTCATTGTTAGAGAGTTTGGGTTACTAAGGGTGTTTTTGTCTTCTTACTATTTTTCTCTACTATTGAAGAGAGTATAAAAGGTTTTGTATTAGGTATGAGATACATACGATAATAATATACTGAGACTTTTCTTCTTCTTCTTCTTCTTCTTTCCTTCTCATAAACCCTAACACACAATTAGATCAATCTCAACTTGGTATCAGAGCGAGATCAAGACCTAGAACTCATTCCTATTCAGTTAGCCAACATCAGAGAGGAGTGACGTCAGCATACAGGTGCTGACGTCATCATTTACAGGTCAAGAACCATGCAATCTGGTTCGCCTGAATTTTCCAAGAATTATGGTGGTGTTTATTTCGTGATTTGAAGTAGATTGATAGGAGTTTTCAATTTTCGAAACTTTTTCTGATTTTGGGTCTCGTTTTTTTCTATCTGTTATTTGAAGGCTTTCCGGTTGATTTTGTTGGTTCGAATCCCTCCCAAGGGTGTCGTCTAGACCTAGCAAGGGCTCATGTGGTGGTTGTTAGTTGATTTAATGGTTTTTGAAGTGTTTTTGGTCCAAATGGAGGCTCAGCTGTAGCGTATGGCCTCTGTCCCGTGCATGTGCTGCTGTTCCATGCTTGTTTTGACTGATGTATATGTTGTGGGGACTTGGGCATGACTAGATTAGATGATCCCTTGTCTCTTTGATCAAATCTGATTCCTATATGCTTCTTTAACTCAATTTTTTGGTTCAACTTCAGTTTTTCGGATTGTTTTCTTTATTTAAATTGTTCTTCTTGAGTTGTTTAGTGCATCTGACATATAATCATGGCTGATAATCAACCACAACCTGTCAAGACTGAAGATATGCCTCGGTCAATTACCTCAGAAAAATTGAATGGTCTTAATTACCTTGCTTGGGCTCATGCTGTGCAAGTTTTTCTTCGTGGGCGAAAGAAAATTAAGTATTTAACAGAAGAACTTCCTGCAGACACAGAGAAACATGAGGATTGGATTTGTAAGGATTCCATTGTTATGGGATGGTTGTGGCATAGTATGGAATCCAATATTGCCTCTACTGTTGCTTTTTGCGATTTCTCTAAGAAGATTTGGGAGTCTCTTGCCGAATCGTTTTCGCAACAGAGTAATGTCTCTCAGGTGTATGAGTTGTATGAGAAGATTTTTGCTTCTAAGCAGTCTAGGAATTCTTTGTCTGAGTATTACAGCATGCTTAAGAATTTGTGAGATCAATTATTGCAGTATCGTCCGTTTACCACTAATTTAGAACAACAGAAGCGTCATTGGGAAGAGTTTATGATTGCTTCATTGTTGTCTGGTTTGGACTCTAATCTTCGTGGCTTTAAAGATCAGATTCTTGCTAGCGAGAAATTGCCCACTGCTGCTAATGCATATTCTCGCTTATTGAGGTCTTCCTTAGGGCAACATTCCATTGTGCCTCCTTCTGAGTCGTCTGCCTTAGTCTCTAGCGGCGGTGGTCGTGGTAATTCTCGTGGTAGCTTTCGTGGTGGTCGTGGCAGTCGTGGCTTTTGTGGTGGTTTCCGTGGTGGTGGTCGTTCTAGTGGACGTGGTGACAGGAAGTGTGATCATTGTGGTGGTACCAATCATACTGAACCTTATTGTTGGATGAAATATGGGAAGCCAGATTATGTGCATCAGGTCACTGAGAGTATTTCACAGCCATTGCAACCTAGTACAACTCGTGGACATGTAGCTTCTGATTCTGGTTCTCGGGATGCACTCACTACTCAACTTAGCGAGTTGATTCAGAAACATTCCACTGTAAAATGGTCTTTCTTTTAAAAATTTAGGATACCACAATACCTATGTCTGTACTTGTAGGGACACCATTGGATAGATTCATACAGCTTCCTAGTTGGCCCCTGATTAAAGTTATACAGCTCCACAACAGTTTTCTGACTTCCCTAGTTAATCTAAGAGCAAGGAAGGAGAACAAAAAATAGGAAAGAAGAGAAAAGGAGAAAAGGACTGGCTATTAGGGTTTCTGGCTCTAATGCCATGTCATAAGAAACCTGCAATAGAGAGAGAAACATAATGAGTGACTCAAACCCACAGCTGGATTGGATCCTCTGTTATATATTATTGCTAAGGATATGTGTAAACTACAAAAATACCACTTCAACTTAATCCCTTATATATATTACTATTAAATCTTAATAGCACTTAAATGCTCTGTGACATGGACTCTCCTATTTCCTTACATGTATCCGTGTCAACAAGACCCAACATAGATATGGGAATAGGATATGTGTCCGACACACAATCCTCAATCGAACACCCCGATCCTTAACTTGGCATAATTGAAGAAGAAAGACCAGACATAGGTATGGGAATAGGATATGTGTCTGACACACAATCCTCAATCGAACACCCCGATCCTTTACTTGGCATGATTGAAGAAGAAAGACCCAACATAGGTATGGGAATAGGATGTGTCCGACACACAATCCTCAATCAAACACCCCTATCCTTTACTTGACATGATTAAAGAAGAAAAAAAACTCAAATTTAATAGCAGAAATGACTTTCCTATCGATGAGATATATGGAAACCCTTTTCTTTTATCCCCTCCCATTTAATTGAGTAAAAATAGAGTATATATTCTTATGAAAAAACAGCATTAAACATTATACTATAATAATCAACTTTTGGACATTATACCTAGGATTTGGGATTCTAGTAGATCTAACACTTAGATACATACCTGCACCAGAAACACTAACCCGAGTCCGTGTAACATAGCTTAAATGTCCTAAAAACCTAAAGATAGAAGTGGATTATATTTCTTAGAATCAGCATGTGTTTGTACTTGGGTGATGTCTATTTGTTTATTTTGAGCTAATTAAACTGCATGTTTATTTTCTATTATTTCTTCAAATTGGTCCAGTCCCATGTGGTCACCTACTCTACATTTGGACTTGGGTACCTAGGTTAGGCACTCCGTGTGAGTATGTGTTGTAGCCTTGCTGGTGTCAAATTTACCTAATCCCCATAACTTAGCACATGGAGACAACTGAAATTTCTTAGAAGGGCATTACCTAGTGTTAGTTTTTCTAATATGGTTCTCGGAGGAGTGGACTAGGTATTGATCATTATCTCTGGCTTTATTCTTAGAAAGTGGCTAGAAGTTGAAGTTACTTACAACTCAACTCAACTCAACAAAGTCTTTCTCCCAATTACTTGGGGTTAGTTACATAATTCCTATTTTTCTGTACTGCTCTATACAAGCCCATGTCCTTAGTCAAACCACATGTTATCATATCCTTCTTTACTAACTCTACCCGCTTTAATTTTGGTCTTTCCCTTCCTAGCATTACCGTTAATGTGGACCGTCTTACTCTTCCTAATTGGTGCACTTTGTGCTCTCCTTTGCATATTTCCAAACCATCTTAATCAATTTTCTCTCATGTTTTCTCCAATTGGTGCTACTTCAACCATCTCAAAAATGTGTTCATTTCTAATTCTATCCTTCTTATTTTACCATACATCCATCTCAACATCGCATTTCCGCCACACTTAAAATAAATAAAGCTTCCACATAACTATTAGACATAGGAAATTCTCTAGTTCTAAGATGCTCATTATTCATGGCATAGAGGAATAAATATAATGTATGATTGTATGCCAAAGATCATCTAAGGATTTAGGGATTTTTCCTCCTTTCCTTTTCTGAACACTTTTGTTAGGTACATGTCACTAGGATGAAAGACACATCACATATCAATACCCATTTCATGCTGGCATTTCGCTAATTTTAAATTTGCACGAAAGTAGCCTTTTCTTTTCATTTTTTCTTCTTTCGGATGATGGCTTCCATGTTCTTTAATGGGTTCTGTTTTGTGGACTTCTACCTGCAAATACTATGTTAATCATAATGGATGCATTCAAACTTCATAGCACTTGAGAACATTCTGCGGAACCAATATGATAATCAATCCAAATGATGCATAGATCATAGTGTAATCTTCTTCTGTTTATTAATATCTGCGTTTTCTGAGAACTTGGGAATTTATAAATTTGCAGGTCCGAATTTTTGCCATGATGGATGAGCCTATCTTAGATGCCATTTGCGAGAGATTAAGACAAAAGACCTATATCAAAGGAAGCAAAATTTTATACCCTGGTGGTCTCATTGAGAAGATGGTTTTCATTGTCCGGGGCAAAATGGAGAGCACTGGAGAAGATGGGATCATTCCCTTGATCGAAGGAGATGTTTGTGGTGAAGAGCTTCTTAGATGGTGCCTTGAGTGCTCTTCCGTGAATAAAGGTAGAAGTGGTGATTCTTGAATTTTCACTATGTTCTCTTGCTGGCATGCATACTAACTACCTGTTTAGCTGTTTCTATCTATTTGTATCAATTGAGCTTCAAATTAGCTGCATAATCCAGAGTTACCTCCTCTCCCTTCTTTCTTCTTTTTGTTGCTTTGAGATAATTCTATTATATCTATCTATATATATATATATATATATATATATATTTGTCCTGAATTCAAGTCTATATATTGTGTAGGCTTAACACATTCCATCAAATTATAATTTTTTGTCTATATATATTTGGTGAAATTTTTAGTTGAAAAGCTCTTTTCTGTGGAGGGGAGGGAGGGGTTTTATGTTTGTGCCTGTACGCATTCTTGATGCATATAGAGTTATTATATAAGTGTGATGCATGATAGAATCCATCTGCATTGATTAATCTGTTGTTCTGTGGTTGTCCCTTCTGATTTGATTAAAATTTCACTTGCCTTTTTTCCAATCACTACTACCACAATGTCCTTCTCTTCTTTCGGATCACAGAGTCAAGTGTTCTTCTAGCAGCCTTCCTTTAAGTTCTGTGTGTGTGTGTGTGAGAGAGAGAGAGAGAAAGAATAATCCCTAATTCTTTTTAATCTCCACTTAAAAGTAACCTAATTCTCCCTTTTTGGAAGCAGGGTTTGCCCCAGACACATATTTAAATTTGTACTTCCATCACATTCAGGTTTAGGCTATCCTTATTCCCCTTCAGCTTATTAGGTTATTTCACTTAATCACCTGTAGGAAGCACTCTATGAAGAAGGAGAATCAAACTTTACTTCTATAGATTTCACTCAACACTTGCAATATTATTTCATTCTCACTTCTTGCTACAAATGGATTCTAGAAGAACCTTTGAATTTTAAATGCACAAGTTACAAGATAATTTAAATTTAGCAACAACTTCAAGACTTTTAAGTCATGGCCTTCTCATTACAAGTTGGTTTAGTTTCTCCAAAAACTCTTCAACTGCCCAAGAAGTTTGATTTAATCTTCCGGCAATCCTCTCATAAACCATAATTGCTTTTGTTACGACAAACAGCCACGAACCAAGCAACAATCACAAGACATGACAAAAAACGAAACAAGCACCACACACTAAACACAAGAATTTACGTGGTTTAGTGATGTGCTTACGTCCAATGCAAGATCTGGCAAAAGTTCTCACTATGCGAAAAGCAAGGAGATTACAAGTTTCAGCCCTCAAACCTTAGCTTTTACTCTTTCACTCTCTTTCAAAGATTTTCAGTATTTTTTGTCTTAATCCCACTCACCCTAGATGCCTTTATATACCAAGCTCAAGAGAGTCCTATTCAGGATCAAAATCAGGTCGCTACGCGACCCGGACCGAAACAAAATTTGGGCCACAACATAACAGCTTCTATTCCAAATTTTACAAGATTTCTTTTAAAAATGTGTACATAGAGAGGCTTCGTGAAAATGTCTGTCAATTGATTTTCTGTCCTACAATATTTAACACAAATAATTCCAAATTCCTTCACTAAAAAACTTAAGAAATGATAATGGGTACAGATGTGTTTCGTCCTTCCATGTAGAACTAAATCCTTTTGTGAAAGAGATGGTTGATTTGATGTCACAAAATAATGTCCTTGGTCCTTTCTTGTGCTTGAGACTTGTCAAAATGCCTTGTAGTCAAATGATTTGACACCCTGCAGATGAGGAAGAAATATCTTCAGCTCCTCTCATAGAAAGAGCTACGATTAGTTATTTCTTCAAACTCCATGAAATTGCACAGCTTTCAAGATGAAAACATTGTCAGAAGTACTTTTATTATCACTGATGCTTCCTGCCAAGTCACAATCAGCATAGCCACCAAGTTTCAACTGGAACATTTGCTTGCTAAAAGATAGGGAAATCAATGGTTCCTTTGATGTATCTCAAAATTCTTTTGCAGGCCTCCCAATGGCCTTGAATATGGTTTATCCCTGAACCTGCTAATGAAGCTTACTGTGACATGATAGCCAGTCTAATAGTTGTAAATTCATCAAATTCCCAAGCAAGCTTTGAACATGGTGGAAATGACAAGCTTTCATTCACCCTTTTTGTTTAATTCCCAACCAAATTTCGGATTTGACATTCATTTGAAACAATTCCCAATTATTTATGGCAGCTAGGGAAATAATTAAGTGAACAGTATCAAGTCTAGAGACTGGAGCTAATACCTCATTGTAATCTTCCTCTTTTTACTTTTAACCTTTAGCAACAAGCCTTGCTTTATACTTGTTGATGGAGTCATAAGGATTCATCTGTCTTGTACACCCATTTGACTCCAATGGGATTCTTGTTTGATGGTAAGTTTAGCATTGGTTGCGGACTCTAGCTTGATTCATTCCCTTTTCTTGCACACTCTGACTAGTGAAATATATAGTTGGTTTCATTCTTTATGATTTGATTTACTCGTGATTTTCTTTTCATACAAGAAGGGCTGAATGAGAAGAATTAGATTGCGTGTGTATAATATTTTCGAAATATTGCTTTTGCAGATGAAAGAAACATAAGGATTCCAAGACACGGATTACTTAGCAATAGGAATGTAAGATGCTTAACAAATGTAGAAGCATTTACACTCCAAGCTGCGGATCTTGAAGATGTTACCAGTCTTTTTGCAAGATTCTTGAGGAATCCATGTGTTCAAGGAGCTATGAGGTTACCACTCAAATCTCAATTCAATAAAATTTCTTAATTTGATGAGGCAATTTGAATGTGTTTGTCATTGAATAAATGCAAAATGAAGTACACATTGAATTCTTCATTCCGTGGTAAAATCCTACTTTGAAAAGCCTACAAGTTGTGAGGGCTGCCATAAACCTCTAATATGCTAAATTTATTGCAAAGCATGTTGAAAATCTTAAATTAATATTTGTTCCTCTAGTTCTTTGTCGAAAAACGAAAAAGAAAAGAAAAGGGCAATGCACATGGTTCTGAAACAGACTTGGAAGTATACCTAACTGTGAATTTTTCCTCAGATGACTTTGTGAGAAATTGTGCCTGAGGTTTTACATCATGGAAGCAGGCGTTGTGTGATGGATAATAGATGTAATGGGCATTACGTAACGGCCCTAAATCCTTGGTCGTGAAATTTTTTCGACCTTATAGTGGCCTAATCAAGCCACTACGAAATTCTTTTAACTCCATAATTTAATTAATATGGGTTTATAATGATTTTTGGTAGATTTTGCAAATTCTTTTTGGTTAAGGATCTCTTTCTAATTTCACTGCAACAATTAGGATATCCTCTAGAAGAAATATAGGGTTGGCGGCAACATCCTAGGAGGATCCGGACAAAGTCAATGAAAAAGAGATCCAAGTGAATGGAAAGGAAAAAACAATGGACGAAATCCACTTTCGATTTAAAGAACATGAAAAAACCAAAAGCTATGCCCTCCCTCTCTATCTATCCCAGGGATGGGAGGGTAGAGGCCTTTGGTGTCCCCTCCTCATAACTTCCCTCTAGACCTGTTGTTGAAGCTCCATCTACAAATGGATAGCACTTCTATCGTAAGTGTATATGAGTGCTTGCAAGTAAAGGTGCAATAATCAATTTCTTATTCTATCAAGATCAAGTGGTTGACGTTGCTCCTTTATTATTATATAGTAGTCTTTTACTTACATATACTTCATTTTTTTATAGAAAAATAAAAAGGAATCTTATAGGTTTTGATGAGTATTTAAGGCTGGTTTAATATGACTAATGACACGGCCGGTTTCCAAAACTTGGTTTATGAGTGAAGGAAAAGAAATTAAAATTTAAAACTTTACATAACCGTACTTAAACTTGAACTGTCCTTTTCATACCTTTTACAGGACCTTACGCATATTACATAATTGTAGTATATACATAATACTAGATGCACAAAAGTCGTGACTCTTTTGATGAAGCAAATCACACCCCAATTTCCGACACCCAGTTAAGAGCGAGGGAAATGGGCCAATGGGGGTGAACGGTGAAAGTCAGACATTAAGATTACTCATCACTAATTGTACTCTGATACATCTCACATCTCTAATCGCATTATAGTACCATGCTCTGATACCATGTTGTCACACCCCGATTTTCGACAATAGAATGTCTATTCATGTACATCACCGCGGAAGCTTAAATTACATGCACGCACGTATACACGTACATTGTAGACTCAACTAATCCCAATGGGTCCATTATATAACGTTCCTTAATTACCCAATCATATCTCAATGTTCCACCCAGCCACACATTACGATGTATCGTAATGTTGGTTACGATGCATCACACAAGTTGCGTAATATCCTGCAAAATCTCTTGGAATTCCAACCCAAATCCCAACTTAATTACGATACATCAAAATACCCACTTCGATGCATCGTAATTTACGATGCATCGCTGAAGATGCGTAACAACTTGCGAAAACCCCTGGAATCCAACTCCAATTCTCACTGAATTTATGATGCATCGTCTTAGGTGTTTCGATACATCCCTGAATTACGATGCATCGTAATGAGGATTGCGATGCATTGAAATCCTTCAACTGGGAAATTTGCAGAAACCTCCAAGTGTACATAAATCCACGTAAATGTCACACCCCGATTTCCAACACCCGGTTAAGAGTGAGGGAAATGGGGGTGAACAGTGAAAGTCAACATTATCACTGCTCATCAACATCTCTAATTTCATTATAGTACCATGCTGTCACGTCCCGAATCCCAAAGATCCAAGTTATGACTAAAAGAAAATATAAGAAAGGAATAGAAAAGGATCCAAACCCCGGATCCTGAGCCGGCTTCAAAGTCGTCACTGCAGAAGCGATAAACAACTTAACTATAATTAATATGCACTAAACATGCTCAATAGAGAATATAAATCACAAAACTCCTGAATATAACATGTCATGCAAGTACAGAAGTACTAAGCCAACAGACTGGCCCCGAATAACGTAACATACATGTTATCCAAGTTATACCTAGTACATGCAAGGATAACTACAAAACACCAAAAAAAAAATATGCAACTTCAAGCTTTTTGGAGCTCAAGTAACATCTTTTCCGTCCCTTTTTCCTGAAAAATGCGATACATCTGTACGGTGAGCAACGACGGCTAAGTAGAAATGACTCAACTGACCCCCCCTAGACATTTCAGACTGAAGCAAGAATTCCTAAGGGAACATGCACGCAACATTGTTCTTTCTAACATGTTCCTATTTCCCTTTCTACATGCTTCACAAATATTCACTAATATACATTTACACATAAGCATGAAATATAACCTGCCCATAAACAATGAAGCCATAACTCGTCCATAACAACTGAATAATAAACCTATTTATAATGGTTTAAAAAGCGTAAAATTTGAAATGAACAGTTTGCTTATTTAGATGCAGTGCAGATGACACACACACACACACCCCACATGTAACTCAAATAGTCGTGACACACGCATCAACAAAGCAGTCCTCAGACAATCCTTCTGTACATTCCGTCATTCGGGATTACTAGTCCGTAGGTTGATGTGAAACCACTGGCCAGTCAGGTGGACTTATCAACCAACAGGCATCTTTATGCCTCTATTTTCAATTCCGACTATTTAAAACTTCTCGAAAATCATAACTCACACATGATATGAATAGTATGAAAAAAAATTATTAATATGAACAATGTAATAATAATGTCCATAATAATTATCCTCATAGCATTGGTTCTGCATCTATGTACACCAAGCTTTCAATGAGTCATTCCTCATGCAAAATTTTCACTTAAATAAATGTCTCTTTTCAATAAGGCTTTAAACCTTCAAATCCTTTTCAGTAGGGCTTTAAACCTTCAATTTCAATGCTTGCATATATATCGTATCAAAGCATAACCAAATTCATAATTTAACCAAATTAGTACATCTAGGCAATTTATTTGTTACCTAGCAAGCATACTTGAACTTTCAAATCAAATATATTAATTTAACACCAAATCATCCTCTAGTATATTCTAAGCATAATTTAAATCATTTAAACAATTCTAGTTCCATGCCAAAAGCCATGTTGCACCGTGGAGCCCTAGCTCCAAACATTAAAGTATGGTCAAGATTCCATAATTTCTCCTAGGTGTTACCTATCATGCTCAACATGTTTGAAAGGTGTACACAAACACTTAGGCACCTTAAATAACCACCTAGCATGCATTCTCAACTAATGTACATATGAATATCCAAAATACCCCTAATGGTCCATAAGTTGTCAAATGAATTCAAATGAACTCCAATTCATCCATTGGCATTCCTACACATTAATTAAGTAAAATATAGGATGCTTGAACACACATTAGCAAACATACATGTTACCACTTTTTCCCAAAATACTCTTCTTGAACAAAAGTTAAGCTTTTTGTTTTAAGACATCAATGGATGATCCAAGACTTCCATAAATTTACAATCATTAGCACAATTGCTATAAAAGTAATTTAGAACTTCTAGCTCTTACACACACTAGAGTTATCATGCAATAAAGTATACTTTAATTTCAAATTAAGAGCACGAGTGATCCAATGGCATACATGTCTCAATGGTAAACTTCCCTAACAATGCTAATAGGCATAATCCAAAGTCTAAACACATTTAGCATGCTCAGAACACAAAATCTCAATTTTTCATGAAATAAAGTAAACTTTAATTTACACATATTGCAATTCATGTTAGAATCTCAACCTAACACTTCCTAAAGTCTTAAAACATTAGGAAAGGAAGTTAATTCATTCCTACCTCAAATCCAAGATGGATTGAAGAAACCCCCAAATTGAATTTTGAAATTCAATTTGAAACCCTAACTTTTCTTCAAAAGCTTTAATAGAGAAATCAATAGAAACGAATGGAAGCCTTCAAGTCCCAAAGCTTCCAACACTACAAACCATACACAACACTCATTCTTCAAACTTCAATAATTGAAAAAGAAGATGAAGAGAGGAAGTAAAAGAAAAAGATGGACAAAAGTGGTGGAAAGAAACACTTACATGCTACTAGCACCAACACTAACCACCACCAACAACCTTGGACCAAGCCTAGCCTTCAAGCACCTTCAATGGAGGAATAAAGAGAACAAAATGAGAGATGGAGAGGAGAAGGAAAGGGATGGCAAAACTTATGAGGAGAGAGGAAGGCAATTTTGCCTTTTCTATCTCAAAACCTATAGATATACATCTATATCTCCCACCTCTTCTAGAAGCTTCTAGTCTCTCCCAAGTGACAAGTCTCTTTAACCCTCCATTTTACTCTAAAACTACCACAATGTCATTCTTTTTCAAAGAATTTACAATGGTGCCATCCATAATGTGAAATTACTAAAATACTCTTCACTTTAAAAAAAATACCAAAATAGTGCCAAATCTTTTTGGAAAAAATAAACATATCATCACATCCCACCATTCCGTAGAACTATTCTTTAACTTTGAAAATGCCCGGGATCAAACCAATACTTGAAATTGGAAACCCGAACATCCAAACATATTCTAAACATAAAAATGAAATAATAAAATAAAATATTTTAATAAAATAAAATAATAATAATAACAAAACATTTAATTAAATAAAAAAAAAATTCAGGATCTCACACATGCTCTGACACCAAGTTGTCACGCCCCGATTTCTGTTCCCAGAAACAAGGGTGAATAGGTCCTTTTAACCCTAATGAATTTCCTCAACCTCTAACTCAATGCGGAAGCGTATTTACATGCATACGTATGTCTACGTACCTTCCAACATTGACCCCTAGCTAAGGCCCCACACATGGCCACACTTGCACCACACCAGTTGCTAGTCACCATTTTCGCACAATCGAAATGTGCATTTCGCATAATCGAAATGTGCATTTCGATTGATCGAAGTGCCATCTTCGCACAATCGAAATGTTCGATCATGCGAAGTATCATCGAAGTTTTTCATCATTCGGGACTTTCACTATCTCAAAACCTTGTAACTTTTCGATTAATCGAACCTCTCATTTCGCACAACCGAGATATTTTGATTGTGCGAAAAGGGTATGTCACATAATCGAAATGTTTCGATTATACGAAAAGGGTATTTTTTGCACAATCGAAACTTTCTGAGCAGAAATCCTACATTTCTTACAAAAAGGGCATTTTCATGCCAATCCCTCATTCTTCAACACTCACACATTCCCCATAGAGTTCTAAACATTCTAAATGATCCATAACACCTTATAGCATGATCTAAACATAAAAATTCAATTCTCAAGTGATTATATCCACAAAACAAGAACAATGAGATTTAAAACCAAACATTCTCTATTCATATTCAAAAAGTCGTACATAAGTCACATGTGACGATTATACTTGAAATCTAAATACACCAACATAATTCAAATGCAAATACATCTTTATCATAGTCCACATGCCACAAACCGGCATAGACATCTATCTATATATCCAAAAGAAACGTCTACAAAATGAACTCAAAAGTCCTCCCGTGCACTCTAAGCTTCTTCCTCCATAGGAGGTTTATCTGAAAAGAGTTTGGGGGAAGGGGGTAAGGATACAACTATGCCCAGTAGGAACGATCCACCTGACTCTACCTCAACTCAGGCAACCATACATGAATGCACATGAAATTCTCTAGGTGACTACATGTCATGCCTCAATGGTTTTCATACTCATACCCAAAACAATCATGTTTTTGAAATCATGCGTGATGTCTCACATTTCAACAATAAGCAGTTTATAAGGAACAACAATTTACAAATAAACTCACAACACGTATACCCGAAAATCACTTCAACTGGGGACTTCGCTTATCACAACTCCAATAGTAAGGGTTTTGTCAAAACCACAAACTTTGCTTATGCTTTTCGGGCTACTAACTCGACGGAAGCGACATCTGCTTAGCTAAGTTTTGGGCCTTGCACCCTAGGGCTCCAAACCCTTCTTAATTCTCATACATACCCCAAAAATCACATATTCTCTAATATTGCATTTTATCACATAATGCACCACAACTCAAGATTATCACAATTCTCATCAAATGTATAACATAACCAAGTTGATGCATGTCATCCTCAAGCTTGTCACAATGAAAATTACTCATTTCATGTAGAATTATAACCAATGCATTTTTAAGGAAAACTCATTTCATGCATTTTTCTCATGGAATCAAAACTCGCACAACTCCTCAATTGAACACAAACCATAAAATGTATTCATTACCATCACCCAATCATGCATAATACATAATCTCAATATATACATATATGCACAAAACCCTAATCTCACAAAATCTCAAACATATCTTTCATGTCAGATGTGACCTATAGAATCAAAATAAAGTAAGGATTCACACCCATACCTCAAATCTTAAGCTTGTCCTAGCAATCTCCAAATTTCCATCCCTTTCTACCTTGCTGAAAATTGCTTTTGTTCGGTTTAAACCGAAGCCCTTGCCAAGTAGAGCAAACCCTTTGCCTTCGGCGTCTTCCAATTCAAAGCCTAAGCCTTCCGAAATGTAGAGAGAAGGGAGAGAGATGAAGTGGGAGAGTTAGAGAGAGAGAGAGCTGTAAAAATGAAATATCTCAGCCCCTCCCAGATATTTATGTCTCCTTGGGGTGCGAAATGACTGAAACACCCCCAAGTCACTTAACTTATCCTCCCGACCTCCGTTTTCGATTTCGAAAGTGGCTATGGCTCTGAAATCACTTCCTTAACTCTCTAAACATTTTGTTTGGTCCATAACCAAAAATTATATTTTTTTTAAAATTTTTTGGGTTCCTGAGCCCACCGGACTGCGTCTAGGGACCCTGTTGATCCAAAAAGTCAAACTTCTCCAAATATTCCCAAAACCTTAATACAATCCCCCAAATATGTTTTCCACAATTAAAACATGTTAAACATCATTAAAATGCAATTAGGGCAAAATGATGCTTAAAATAGAAACTGGTCAAAATTGGACCCGATCTTTACATAAATGTCCGTCTTTAATCTAATCCCTCTCTACTCATCATAAACATACAATCATAGAACTTGATCATCATTTCTACAACATCCCAAGCATGTGAAAATATTGATTAAATCATAAAACGACATTCATACATAAACATGCTTGAGTCATAAACATTAGGTGCAAAATACATAACTCAAGGCACAAATGCCTATGTACAACATTCCAAAAGGTTTAAGTCTCCTTATACATATCTAAGTGCACTATGTCCACATCTCGGACGTGAAAACTGTAAAATAACCCAAAAGAGTGTTTTTTTAATACTAAGCTCAACTCACGGTTACTCACCATCAACAATCTTCTTGGCCATGTCCTGAAAGTGTTAATGTAGGGGATGAGCAATTTCAATGGCTCAATGATGACATGTTGTGCAATTCATTCAAATCCACATTTCATACCATTTCATAAACACAATAACATAAATAGCCTAGCAACGTATCATGCTTCCTAACATTTTAGTCAAAAGCCGACTTTATATACATTTCATGCATCAATACACAATCCATCATATCTATAACATATGATATAATCAAAACTCGAACACAAGTTCAACCGAATTATCACAAAATTAACATTAACCATGTTATCCCTAGATTATACTCACACTCACACACCCAAATCTAGATACGTACCGAAGTCACATACCCCATGTCCTAGTTATTTTAGGGCTACTAACTCACCGGTAACCAACCCTCTTGCACAAGTTCATGGTCTTTCATTCCCCGGGGATATGTTCCCCGTCTACTTTGTCATAAGCCACTTCCGAGACACATCCCACACTCACACAAAACATGTCACGTTTCGCATATACAATCACAATTCTCGATGCATTGCACCCATTTCATATCCCATGTTTAATTCTAGCATGTCATGCAAGAACCCAAATAGACATATACATATACTCAACCCCAAA
The DNA here is from genome assembly GCA_026545225.1 of Cornus controversa. Taxonomy (NCBI): domain Eukaryota; kingdom Viridiplantae; phylum Streptophyta; class Magnoliopsida; order Cornales; family Cornaceae; genus Cornus; species Cornus controversa. The sequence goes on from CM048845.1 coordinate 46,273,525, forward strand.
GCTAGGTTTTCAACATTTTCTCCAAAATCCCACGTATGCATCACATATCCCATTTTGCACATATAAGCAATTCATGCATTCTATATCATCTATCCATCATTTCTAAATTCTAATCAAAAGAAACATACATATATTAACTAAAGCATGGAATTCAACCTAGAATTTCACAAAATCATCTATAACATGAAAGACATTTATTTTATACTCAAAACATGAAATTTAGCTTGAAATAGAAGACACAACACACACCCCCTACCTCAATAGCTATAGTCTCAAGTTATCCCTCACTTTCACCAACACCAAATTTGTCCAACACTCCAACCTTGACTTTGTTCGGTCCTAAGCGATGCCCTTGTCGTGTAGAACACACTTCCCTTCCTTGGTGACTTCCGAATCACACCCTAAGCCTCTTAAATCTAGAGAGAAGAAGGACATAGAGAGGAGAGAAGGGAAAGCTTGGTTGGCTGTTTTAAAGAGAGAAATAAGTTGTAAGTATCTATCTCCTTGATATTTATAAGCGCTATGGCGTAAAAAGACCAAAACTCCCCTAGTCACTTGACATACCTTCCCGACCTCCGTTTTCAAATCCAAAAGCAGCTATGGCCTCAAAATCAATTCTGTATCTCTCCTAAAATTCTAATTGGTTTATAACTAAAAATAAATTTTTTTGAAAAATATCTAGATTCCTGAGCCCACCTGACCCCTGTCCCGGGTCCCGATGACCCAAAATTTCAAAATAAGCCAAATAGTTCATAAAACTCTCCAGACCTCTAAAGTAGTCCCCACATATGTAATTTACATTTAAAACACATGCAAATCAATTAAAAATCTTATTTCAAAAAATAATTAAATAAAAGAAATATTTCGGATCTCTACATGATACGTGGATGACTCCCTTGTGCCAAGCACGTGCTTGAACTCCCTGATGTGATGGATCATCAAGGCACCAGTCAAATCTCTCCTTTTCTAGCTCTCATTTTCTCCCCTCCTGTCCTTTCACTCTCTTTTTCCTCTGTGATATTCTAATCAACTGTGAGAGTAAGTCAATCTTTTGGCTTCGAACTAAGTCATTTTTCTTTGAAACCTCTACACATATCATGCTTTTCATATGATCATGCCAAGGATAAGGATCATGAATGATATATAGACATTGCATGAAGTTCAAGACAAGGAAATATCATATATCCAACAATAATCACAAAAGAAATGCATGTCCAATTTCACAAATTTTCAAATAAGGATCACAACTCATATCACAAGTTTCCAAATAGGAATCACAATCCAAAATTCACACAACCTCGGGACTGGTCGTAAACCTGAGTATGTGCCTTGAGTATGCCACGTACCCCTACCCTCGCTTTACGGGCTACTAAAGTGACAGTAACGACACCTGTTTGGCCAATTTTAGGGTTTCTCAACCCAAGGGCTCCAAACCATTCCTATTTTTCCATCTCAATCTCGAAAGAAAAAAAAAACCAATCATCCACAATCCAGCCAAATTCCAATCACAACAGTATCAATTCTTTCTAAGAAATGAACCCAAATTCTCACACAAAGTCCAAATAATGAATGTCAAACAACTCATCTCATACCTCAATCCATTTCATAACATTCTCATCATGAAATATCAACAATAATTCACTTTAAAGCACAATTTTCTCATTTAGGCATTTTATCAAACACTTTGTAAGCACATCATAATCATATGATCAATTCAACATATACATATTCATTACATGCTAAGCAATGCTACTCTTAACATGTAAATCATGCATCTTCATGTTCAACATCAACTTACATGTCCAATTCATCAAATATTATATTTTTAACAAAATTTGTAAGACTACCAATTCATACCAAAGTATGTAGCAACAAATAGATCTTCTTATAATATGTAAACATGCTCTAACACTTCAATAACATAACAAATTACATGAAGGAGATATAGGAAGTAATTATACTACAAGTAAGACATGTTAAGTCACATAAAAACACATAAACACAAGCCTATAGATTATGGATTAAAGGAGTTAGCACACCCCTACCTCAAATGCGATGTCCCAATCTACCCAAATCCCGAAATGGCACCGAATCAAAATTTGCAAAAGGTAGAATTCTAGAGATTGGCAAGATGAACAACTTTAATTCTTGGCCCATCTTCAAATTCCCGCTCCTTTGTCGTAGATCGTAGAGAGAAGTTGTGTTTTAGAGATTGTAGAGAGAGATATATATACGTATAGAGAGAGAGAGAGAGAAGAGAGAAAGAAATAAACTTTCCTATTTTTCCATCTCTAATATATTTTTAAGTTTGTCCTATTCGCAAACTTACTCCACTCTTGATACAATTTCCACCTTGGCCCTAAATATTTTAAAATCATCTTCTAAGTCCCCAAACTCACAATTCTACCATATTAACCCACAAGACAACATCACACTAAATAAATCACTAACCCACCTCCTCTCAAGGAGTCCTCAACATGCCGGGTCAACCCACTCGTTCTGGGACCCCATACCCGAGCTAAACCCAGTATCCCAAATATCACTAGGAATACTTCTTAATTAACCTACGTAATTCATATACCGTATTAATATGTATTTATACATCCTCACATGTGTTAGTCACAACAAGCTAACTAAAATGTACGTGTCACATATACGCTTGCATATTTAACATTATTCTTAAAAAAAAATCCGGGTCTCTACAAATAACAACCTATACATGGTATTTTAAGTCATTTCTTCAATAAAAACTTGCTAATTCCACTTAATTTATAACTCCAAATGAATTTAGATATGAAACAAATAAAAATTACCAATTAAAGCACTTTAAAAGAACAATATGTCATAACCCGGGGATAAAAAATGAACAATATAACATACATATCAATTTCCTATAATGGGATTTGAAAACAAGGAATACATGTCACCACCAAAATGACTGGCGTGCAAGACTAGGAGTATAGTGTGGATTGCGATTCTTTTGGGTTTAGGTCCTTTAGGACATAGTTAAATTATATAACTACAGACTTTTATGGTTAAAGTATGGCATTATAAATGTATAAACAATTTTCTAGTTCTCCCATAGTTTCTATGAATTTTTGTAATTTCCTGATTTTTAAAAATATTCTCTAGAATTAAATTTATAGTATAGTAACTTATATGAAGCATGTAAGTAGAATTCACTAGTTATGGCATATATTTTATAGTTTATAATATATTTATACAATTTAACTTTGAAATCACTAAGAAATCTAACCATTGAATTAAAAACCAGAAAATACAAGTGAAAAAACTATAAAACTTTTTTGAAACTAAAATTTACTTTTATGCAATCTACAACACAAAAAATATTATTTACATGACTGTATGAAACTATAAGAGTCAAAATCACTTACCCCTTTGAAAAAAACTAAAAGCTAAATAAATAAATAATAATTCTTAAATTAGTAAAACGAGAGCAAGATCCATGAAAAAAGTGTTACCCAAGAATTAACCCTAGAGAGGGGGGGGGGGGGTGAATAGGGTTAATGGCAAACAATTACAATTTTTTCACTAATATAAATTGCAAGAACAATCTAAATGAGAGTAATAGTGAAATGGTTAAAATGAACTTAAAACACAAATATAAAAGAGAGATTTAGAGAGAATCAAACACAAGAGACGCAAGATATAGCATGGTTCAGAATCCCCTACTCCACGACTCAAGATCCCTCTTGAGATTTCTCCAAATCCACTAAGGCTTCTCCTTTCGGGTGAAGAGCAAACCTTTACAATGAAGCTTACAAGCTCCTTCCTTCTCTTGCTAAGTGAAGTCCTTCACCTAGTCTTCTGGTGTTTTAACCAACCCTTTACAATGGATGAGAAGAAGATTGGAGTACAATAAATAATATCTCCCAAGAATAAATGCTCAAGTTTCAGCTCACAACTATAACAATAAATGAATCTCAAGTTTGAAGTTCAAATCTTTGTTTCAAGTGGGTGAGATGAGTAAATGATGATCAAGATAAGTATGCTTGGTGTCTCTTGTTCATAAATACAGATCAAGACTCATATATAAAGTCTATTTCAAAAATATGGCTATTGGAGGTGGTTGGGCAACATTAAATGTAGTCAACTAGTCGTTTCAGATTTGTTCCCGTAAGGTAAGTCGACTGGTCATTTAACATAAGTCGACTGATGAGATTTTCAAGGCAAAAATGAGTTTTGAACTACTATAAGTCGACTAATGAGATTCTATAAGTCGACTAATTTGCCCCTCTTCAAATGACTAAAAAGTTGTGTCAACGTTAAACGATACTTAGTCGACTGAGGGAAATTTTCTTAAAAAATATTTCAAGACATAAGTCGACTGATGCATTTTCATAAGTCGACTAATCTGTCCCTCTGAGAATGTAAAGAACACAGTTTCTATAAGTCGACTGATAGGATTTCATAAGTCGACTGATACATGTTGAACATTGAAAAATAATGTTTTTGACATCCAAACAAAGCCTAAACTAACAAGGACTTAAAAGATGTGATTCAATGTGATCAAGTCCTATTCTCAAGAGGCTAAAGACCAATATGAAATGTAAAAATGATATGTACATGGTCTTAAAACTTGTTTTTGAGAATTTGAGCTTCTAGCAAGATATTCAAATAAGCTTTACAAGATTACCTAAATTCTCACCATTTCCTAACTACCCCAAATCTTCTTTGATTGGCATGATTCTTCAAGCTGGATGTGCCAACTTCATTTCCATAGGATGAATTCTTTTGCTCATATCATCTCCAAAGATTTATCCTCATTGTGAATGCTATTTTGAATAGATCATTGTTCTAAGCAATCACTTAAAGTAAATGTTAGTACCTAACATCATTAATAGTTTGTTATCATCAAAATTACAAGATTGCCCTTTGGTTAAAACCTTTGGGTCAACAAAAAGTTTATACATCTAGTATCAAATAATATTTTCATGTTCAATCTAGGCGAAAAAATTTAGAAAAGAAAGATCGAAAAAATTAAAATCTTATCTATTTGAAAGCTTGGTGTGCTTTGATCCACGAGCTAGGCTTAAAACTCTAGTATTTTTCAGTTTTGATTATAAACTCTAGTGTTAGGAAGTGTTTGGAGGTGAGAAAAGCTGTTAGAAAGAGAGGAAAATAAAAATGGTTGTTTTAAGGGCTGGACTGCCAACTCTGCTGAGTCATACCTAGTCCCACCAGAAATCCGTTATGACTTTTTTCAAACCAATATAGTGCCCTGTAACATGAACAACTCAGGCAAAGTCCAATACAGCTCAACAGAGCCATAACAGCCACAATTTAAGACCTTGGTTATGTCATAATGTGTTTTCCTAAATATGGATATTGGAGGCCTAAGCCTCTTGTGGCTTCGGAAACACTAGATTCTTGTACAAGCATGAGCTACTATCAATAGATTCAATCTCAATCCCAACTACTAGAAATTAACCACATAATTTTTTCTTCATCATTCAGCTCTATCTAGCATTATGTCTTCTCTTAATTCCATGCTAACTTTATCTTATTTATTAGCTCCTCAATACACGTATTTAGCCTTGTCCTTTGGCACTTGCCGCACTTCCAACATTGATCAAACTACCCTATTGTATTAGCGAGTTAAAAGGTTTACATTTTACTCCTTGCACAACTTCTGCTCCTATCTCTAACTAATGCTACTATTAAATTCTTAGTGCATTTATCTCTTTTTTTCATCTTAACAACCTTGTTGAGTTGCATCATTTTTTATTATTATTGCTATCATGGGTAAATTGTCTCTTGGTTGCCTATCATTCAATACCACAAGGCAAAGCCAGTCTTATAGCCATACTTTCCCTTTAACACCTGCTGTGTGATCTAACATCACACAACAGTCCATAGAAGCACTTCTCTCCACCCCCATTATTAGATTACTCTGAATTTTTTTATCTACAACCATCGCTGCCTTTATTTATTTATTTATTATTTTTCTTTCTTTTTTTCCTGGTAAACTAAAGTTTTCATGTTTTTGAAATTCTATCAATTTTTCTTACTCTCTTGGTTTCTTGTACAGAAGGTACGTTAATTTTCCAATCATTTTATAGATCAATTTCATCACTTTCGTTGGCGATGTTTCCATGTACAAAGTTGCTAAACTAATTTTATTTATCCGGATAAATTTTTCCTCCTCACTTGTCCATCAATGTTTGTGGACCTTTACCTACTTGCCGCATTTAGACATCAACGAGGAATGCTTTTTATGGGAACAGATTTCTCAGCCAGGGTCTGCTATTTTCGGGGGGGTGGGGTGGGTGGGTGTGGCATGAAAAAACTTTGGCACTAGGAGCAATGCCAATAAAGTTGCTGATTCATTTAATTCGCAAAGTGAAATACCAGCATTCTTAGAGCTTGACCTGCACAATATTTGTTTGTTGCTCTTACTTTGGGAACTTGAAATGAGAGAGTTTCACATTTTATCCAGCATACTCTGTCATGAGATTTTATATGGTATTGGTTTCATAGTACGTCAGACAATATGCTAGTAACATAGTCATGGCAGCTATTTTTGCTGAAGTAAATGTGCTTGACTTAATATTCTTGCACACCCTTAGATGGATTTGATCAGTTCATAATAGAAATGTGGCTCTTTACATGGTTGAGTGTCTGTTCAACATGTTGACGATTCCTGTGTTCAGTTGCATCCAACTTGTAAGCCTCTCTCCTATTTTGAGTGATCATCTATCTGTGTGGACAGCTGTATTGGTTTCATTACTACTCCCTATTCAAATAGGCATCTCAAGGTTCAAACTAAATTAAGTTTTATTGGCTCATTGCATTTTATGCATAAATTTTCCATTTTCATGAAAACACTATTAACACATTCGCAGCCTGCATCATCGTTGAGGCTGAACGTTTGTTTGGAACTTTTGGCATACCCTGAAATCAACAAATTGAAAACCATGCATTACTTAGATCTGACCTTCAAATGTTATGTAAAACACAGTAGAATAATTCTATTTCCATGCAAAGCTCAAATTGTGAATCTGCTTCAATTTCTGGTTACTTAATAGATTTGGAAGTTCTCTTTAATAAGCCAAAATAAATAAATTAATAATGTATTATGTGCTTCATGGCAGGTATGAATCACCCTACTGGCGAGGCGTTGCAGCGGCGCACATTCAAGTGGCATGGAGATACAGAAAGAAGTGCCTTAACCGGAAACACACCTCGAATCCTTAATCCAATTACTCTGTAAGCAAGTGAGAGTTATTAATTGTGATACAGAATTTAGATGTATGGTGTGTATGTGTTATATAGTACAATTGAATTATCAAATCACATGACCATCCTTGTGGAAGATTCCTTTGGACTATCTAGTAACCAAAAAGCCCTTTGATTATGATCTTGTGATGTATAAAGAAGCTCGTATTATTGTTATGGTTCGTTGGCATACACGAGCACACTAATTTTTATTTACACGGCATGTGTTTCTAAAAATATGCAATACTATATATATATATATATATATATATATATATATATATATATCAAAGTTCAAAAATCCCACCAAGATTACCCACTTTCCGTCCCATACCACTTTGCAATGTTGCATAAAAACTATTTTCCAAAGTGATGGCAAATAGATTGAAAGTCATTCTTCTAAGCATTATAAGTGTCTATCAATCTTTTGTTTGCAGACGATGCTATTTTATTATGTGAAGCTAACAACAGACAAGCTGCTCAATTGAGACACATTTTTGGACAGATATGGAAATCTCTTGTACTCTCTACCCATCAGAACTAGACAAAATGCACTGCTACATGATTCCCAAATCGATCTGTAATACTCTCAAAAGCAAAACGCTCAATTTTTGGTGGAACGGTAAGATAAATCATCTAAAAATAAAATGGATCAGCTCGGATCGTTTATGTGATCAAAAAGAGATTGGTGGGTTGGGGTTTAGAGATCTCGAAACTTTCAATCTAGCCCTTCTTGCAAAATTGGCTTGGCATCTTGAGGTTGGTGATAACTCCATGTTAGTGAAGATATTCAAGCAAATTTTCTTCAAAAATTACAACTTTATTGATTCTAGATATAAAAATGGAGCGTCCTGGGTATGGAGAGAATTGCAAGCAGCCAAAGAAGTAATTCACAATGGCTTCTGTTTGGCCTAAAAATAATCCTCAATTTTGGTGGAAGTGCAGGTGAGTCAAGAATTTATTCAGTTTCAAATGAAGATTCAAGTTATAATCCAATTAAAAAGTAAAGATCAGGCGATTGTAAGGAGGTCTGGAATGTCCACCTCCAAGTGTTCTTTTTTGCTTTTGAAACAAAGGACTTCAAACGTGTTTTTTGAATGGAAATTAAAGGAATTGAAGAACAATGCGAGAAAAGTAAAATAATGAAAGACAATTGTTGGAATTGAGATGAGACAAGTGTAGGACTTGAAATAAAACTTTTTTTTTTTTTCCCTGAATGGGATTGTTTTATAACGAAAAAAAAAAAACAACAGAGCTACAAGGATAAAATGGAGGTAGACCTCCATTTCAAATTATTCTAGTACAACACCAACGCAAACAAACAAAAAAGGAGCACATACAAATACATGAGACATTGACAGCAGACGCACATGTGAGGATACATCAGAAAATGATTTGAAAGTCTGACATTTGAAGGCTTCTTAACTCCATGCACTCCCAAATGACAGAGTGCACCACCTCCTTTACAGAATCTTTCAATCCCTTATGAAGAGCTCTATTTCTTTGTTTCCAAATAATCCATAGAACATTAGGAAACAAGCATGATAAAAATCTTGATTTTTGAGTGGAGCTCCTTGTGAGGTTAAGGAAGTATTGAGTAAGTTGTTTCAAATTTTGGAACTCAGGCAAAGTAAGATTTAGAACATCTCGGATCAGTAATCAAATGGCACTTGCATAAGGGCAAGACACAAAAACATGATCGATCGAATCAAGGTCCCCATAACAGCAATGACAAATGGGAGGGAGGGGGAGGCCTCGTTTTTGCAAATTAACAAAGTTGGGGATTGCATTTTGCTGCACAAGAGCAGAGGTCATAGCGGCCTATGGCCTGCAATACCTCCAAACAACCTTATGCCATGGAACCAATTCAGAAGAGGCCCTGCTCTGATTCCAAATGGATTTAAAACTAATCAAATCGTGCTTCCATTTGATGGCATCAGTGTCATTATGTAAAGGAATGGACATGATGTACTCTTTAACATTTTGAGGCACAGAAGGAGGGATGCACCACTGGCTATTCTGAATAAGATGAGAAATTGTAGAAGCTCTATCAAAAAAAATTAAACACATTGCTGGAATGTAAAAGGATAACAAAGTGCAGGACTTTAAATTGAAATAGAATTGAAATATTGTTTGAGTTGTGTGTTGAATAGGGTTTGAAATGTTCATAGAAGTGTTTTATTTATAAACTTCTTAGATGGCAATTTTCTGACAGTTTCCAGTGGCAGTTAAGACTTTCCACATGGAAATAACCAAATTTTGTCACGTGTCCCATGTCTTCCTTGATCTTCTCATTGTCCTTGTATGCTTGAGCTCATGTTCTATTGTATTCTACAACTTCAAATCAGCAATTGTTGCTGACAGTTTCCAATGGTGGTTGAGGACTTTCACGTGGCAATGATCAAAATTTTTCACGTGTCCCACGATCTCCTTGCTCTTCTCATAGTGTTTGTATACTTGATACCATGTCCTCCCATTTTTATAGAGCAGTTACCGTTGATGTTTCAATGGTGGTTGAGGATTTTCACGTGGCAATAATTAGAATTTGCCACATGTCCCACGTTCTTCTTGCTATTCTCATAGTGCTTGTATACCTGAGACCATGTTCTCCTATTTTTAGAGCATTAACTGTTGACAGTTCCAATGGCAGTTACTAGATGTTGTAACTTCCACTAGAATCTTTCACACCCTTCCAATCAGATATTGCCATGTGTCCCATGTCTTAGAGTTATCTGATGGCAATTCCTCCTTTTGTGGCCACTTCTCGTAGTTTTTATGCAGTTTCCTAAACCAACTCATTTAGCTTGTGCCATGTGTACCTTTAACCATATTTTAAATCAATCAACTTGTCATGTGTCACTCTCCTATTGGCCCTTCAAATGCTAAAATTTTTGGAGGATAACAACTTCCACCGAAAGTTAGCAGAAACAATCTTTTATGAGTTAAGCATCCCTACCTCAATTTGGAAGAGCTTCCAAATAATTCTTACAAATTTTTCATTGAAATCAACTTTCTCCGAATTCAATTCCAAATGGATCAAACCCAAGCCCTCAATGCGTAGACTAATTTTCTCTTCTTCAGCGCCTTCCAATTCTCGCCCCAAGCATCTCAAATTCAATGGAAAATGAAAGAAGATGTAGAGATATATCTATATCTATATTGCTCTCTCACAACTGATAAAGAAATGAGAGAATGAATTCTGCATTCTTCTCTTTGCTATTTATAGACCTATCTCTTTTATTTACAAAAATATTACTAGTCACTCACTAAACCTTCTCGGGCTCTGTTTTCACTTTCGGTAACTCCTACGAACCCGAAATCGATTTCATGGTGTATCAAATATTTTATTTAAATTACTCTCAAATTTTGGTGTCATTCCGACAATTCTGAATTTTTCGGGCCCACGAAACCCTCATCCCAAGCCCACCAGACCCAAAAATCTCAACTTTTGTCAAATGCTCCCAAAACTTTCTCGGATTCTTATATAAGTCCTCAAACATGTATTTAACATTAAAAACACATTTATAATCATTTAAAGCATTAATATGACAATAAATGAAAAAAGGGCCAAAAATGGTCGTGGTTCTTACATAATCGTCGAAGTTGTCCAATCACACCAAGGCTAATGCCTAAAAATTAGAGTAGTCCAAAATAATGTAATTGTCGTAGTTGTCCAATCATAATGGCAATACAAATATATTGCCAAGAATGTATGATCTTCGGAGTTACCCAATCATATGAGTGTCGTCGGAGTTGACCAACACTACATGACCTTCAGAGTTGATCAATCCTGTATAAGTATTGGATTATGACCAAAAAATATTTAAATCTAAATATGCTTATGTGTTTAACTATTAAGCATGATGAATATGTTAAATGCATATATGAATTGCATTGAATTGATTTGACATGCAAGCATTGAACATTTCATGTAGAATAGTGATATCATGTAGGTCTGTCTCAAGTTGATGCCTAGATGGGTTGGGGCATTTCAAAGAGTTTCTAGTGACTCAGATTACGAGGCGTGATAGATTGGTATAAGAGTGTAATTATCAATGTTGATGTTTGAATCAATCACCCCCGATTCTCGCACCCTTCTAGGTTTTAAAATGGGACTCGAATTACCAACCTTTTTTCAGTGGAAGATTGTCATTGCCAATTATCAGGGGAAGACTGGTCAATTATAACTGAAAAACTAGAAGATGGCGATTACGACTTCCAAGTGGAAGTTGTTATCTTCCAGAAATTTTGGCATATGAAGAGCCAATAAAAAGCTTACACGTGGCATTGTTTTGACTAATTTAAGGTGCAGTTGACAACAGAGGCCACATGGAACTCTAGTGGTATCAGAAATCCTAGATGAATAAGAAAGACACTTGGCACAAGCTGAGCATTGCTATTAGAAGTGCTCCTAAAATCAAGGAAGAAGTTGTAACAAATCATGGAACCACTTTGAAACATGGGTTGACTACATAAAGATGTTGAAGAAGTTTTAAACAAGTGGAGATCATAGAAGTCTTGTTGCAAGAAAATAACACATGAGGAAATTAAAGATGGCTTAGAACATGGGAAACAAGGTGAGCACAAAATCTAAAACATGAGACACGTGGCAGAAGACTAGTATTGGAAGGGTGTGACTTTTAGCTGAAGATGCAACTGCAGGTAGTTACAACTTCCAGTAACTGCTGATTAGAAGCCCTATAAATCAGAGGACTCAAGATATTTGAGGGTTTGTTCTCACAACCACACAACAACATTTCAATTATCTTACTTTACTTGCAATTGTCTCTCAATTATCTTTAAATTCTTGCACTTTACATTCATGCAATGTCTTTCAATTATTTTCATTAATGCAATTTACATTCCAGTACTTTACTTTCAAGTCCAACACTTCCAATTCATTTCCTTTCCGGACAAAGATTTTCTTGAAGTCCTTTGTATTAAAGGCAAAAAAGAACCTTTGAGGATGGTCATTCCAGAGTCTCTCACAATCACCTTTTCATAGCATTTTGGAATATTGTTAGGCTCTTTTCTATTGGAATTTTCAAAACTCCTGGCACGCCCGCACTTTCACATTCCAAAATCTTTGTAAGCCAAACAGTTTTAACTTTTTAAACCCATTTATGATCAATATAGAGTTTCTATGGTAATTCCAACTGTTAATTCTTCTCCATTGTAGAGATGGAGCTAATGGGTGTTTCAAACTAAATTTTGATGTGGCTTTTAACCCTGTTCACAAAGAAAATGGTGGTGGTCTTATTCTAAGAGACAGTTGTGGAGAGGTTATCTTTCTCAACTCCAGTTATCCTTGTGTTGGTTTCCTTAAGTCTAGAATCAATCAACTCATGTGTTGAGCAAGTTTGTGATCTAATCTAAAATCCAGCTATGGGGTCCTTTGTTCCTCCTCCAGTTTGAGAAGTTTTGGCTTTGGATAGGTGTCCTGTTTCATAGTTTTTGTTCAATCAAGCCTTCAATCAAACAATATTGGATACCTTTCAATCGATGCATTCTATTTTTGAAAACAATTTTACCTGGAACATCTTTGATTGATCGACATTTACTAGAATTGAAAATATTTTTTAGTTTAAAACTCAATCAATCAACGCTTTGATCAATGCTATCAACCATTCGATCGACAACTACTATTGTTTTCCAATTTAAATTTTAGTTTTGAACAACATTTAAAACTAAAGTTTTGAAACACCATTGTTGAGAAACATTTTCAATGATTCCAACCAAGATCAATTTAGGCCAAATGAGGGACATTCTTTATTCTTTACCTCTAACTTAAATGTGTTATTATTGAGTATTCTATGCGGATGTTCCATCACGTTCTTTGCAATTCTGTGTTTGCCATGTCTTCAATAGAATGTTCATGAGCTACTCAAAACGCTTTGACACATTTACAAGAGAACGTCTACAATGCACCTGGTGAATCTCATCCGTATGTGTACAATACTCGTATACAACACGTGCAATCCAAGTTCACCCGGTGTATTTACACCGGGTGTAATGTAGATCTTGGGCATTTACAACATATTTTGTGAGTAAAAAATATATCTAACACATGACTCGTATATCTAACATCCACTTCGAAATTCTTGTCAAAGGCACTTTGTGAAATAATGCCAAAAGTTCCATGTGTTCTAATTCATTCCTTCATTTCCATGTACCACAATTGATTGACAGAAAAATGTAGACATCATAATCAAACAGCAGCCATATTTGAATCAAGGTAATTGAACCACATTTGAATCAACAGTACATTGTTCTTTTTCCGGCAGAGTTCTAAACGACTTGCAAATGTTTAAATTTACAGAAACAGCTATTATCACGGTACAACATATACTCACAGTTCAAAACATTACAATGCTTGATCACTTATTTCACCCACTATTTCTACAAAAATTCTGTTTTCAAATCAATGGTCGTTTCGAGGGCACGATTTAGAAATTAAAATTCAACCATCATTAAAGTTGGGTAAATATCACTGACACCTCCTGAAGTTTGGACTTATTTTCACACGGAGAGAAACTTTACTTATAACTATCATAGAGATCCCAAGTGATATTTTCGTCTGACTCAGTTATTTTAGGTGTAAAATGTCTAATATACCTCCACTTTTTTTTTATCAAATATAATTAAAAATATTAGTTTTGTGAAAAGACCCAACTACCCTTCATCATCTTCTCTTTCTCAATCGTCTCACCGCTACCAAACCAAAATCCTAAAACTTATCCCTCTCTCCTCGGCCGCCACTTCTCTGTCAAACCCAACCACCCACCACCACTAGCACAAACTCTATGTGAAACCCATTTTTTTTCAGTTCTCTATACATTCCTACCACCAAACAAATCCAAGATCAAAATCACCAAACAACCCACTATTAAACACCATCAAACCCACCACTGTACACCACCTAAAACTACCGCCATAAAAGCCATAACCTCAAACACCATCCAAAACCACCGCCATAAAGGCACAACCCTCAAACACCCAAAGCCATCCAAAACCACCACCATAAAGGCACAACCCTCAAACATCCAAAACCAACGCCACCCAAAATCAAAGAGCTAACCGAATCAAACCAAAACCACCGCCATAAAGGCACAACCCTCAAACATCCAAAACTGACACCACCCAAAATCAAAGAGCTAACCGAATCAAAAGTCTAGCTAACAAAAGTGCCGCTGGTGAATATGGATCGTACCAACTAGATGTGGGAGGTGTTTTTACCAAAATTATGGATCAAACTGAAACCACGAGGCAGTGAACGTGTTCGGCGTTGGATCCGAATCTACCGATACATCGTCAATGAATGTTTCAGCAACGATTGTGCTCGCTAGAGGTTTTGATCCATTAAAAGACTGAAAAATAAGGTACCTGAGTGAAGTTGGTTGAGTACCTGAGTGCAATCCATGGGTTTTATAGATTACCGGAATTGCCCGACTCTGCCTTGATGACTAAGGAGGTGAGGGATTTTATTCAAGACCAATTACCATCTAATTGGACTTTTGTTAGTTCAGTTCTCGGTCGAATTTCTGAGGTTTTATGTAATTTACCCTTAAAGGTCTATATATATCACTCGACTGTTTGCAGAAAAAGAAAAAAATATAGAATGCGAATGATTTAAATGCAATTATTAACATTCTTGTCTGATGAATAATGTAAGCAAAGATTTAAGGAGTTATCATCAAACTGATTATCAATTTCATATATATGGAATAGAAAACAATCCTTCTGCTTTTCCAAACCGCAAATAGAGTTACCGGAAAGCATTTCTTCTTCTAACATGAAAATAATAGAATAAATGGTTGTAATATCAATAGCCGTCCTATTGCTAGCTTCTAAATGAAACAAAATGTATGTTCTTTGGTGGAGGCTGTATGAAGCTGTGACAGTCCACATAATGGAGGAAAACTGGGAAGAGCGCATACCCGAACCATCTCACTCTACATAAGTTACTGGACGAAAGTACAAAATCAATTCGAGAGGGTTGCCACTTTTTGGGACAACGCATCAACCTCATCGTTGTGCTCCGCGATTGGTTCTTCCTGCAAGAAGTGTTGATGATTATTAATAACAACATTGACATCATCAAGAACAACCATAAAATTGCTAAGAGCACAACACTAAAGCTTATTTTTTCAATTAAATGAACGAATATTGGTTCTTGGAACAAAAACTTATTTGTGCAGCATTGTGATTTTTCTTTTTTTCCCAGAAAAAGAAGCGTCCAGGTTGTTGCCTTTCTTTTACTTCTTTTTTCGGATTGGGATTTGTAAAAATAACAAGGGATGAGCACATGGCTTATCAAAGTGAGATGTGATCCATTTGGCTTCCATAGCATTTGAAGGCATAAACTTTCTTCAAGAATCATATAAAAACAGAACTGGGGAAGTGCAACAATCTTAAGAAGAGAAATAAACAAAGCCATTTGAAAAAGGCCTACATGATCACATGCATCATAGAGACTTAACCCAATTAATTGTTATCCAGTATCACCTTTATAGAGAAAAGGTGATTTCTACACAGCATGCTATAATTTTATCCAAAGGAGTGCATTTCAAGAAATTTGTGCTGTATCTTCATATCCTTGTGTCCTTGGCCCCATTTAATTTTTATTTGATATCACTTTTATAGAAAAGAGATTGTTTTCTACACAGCATGCTATTATTTCATCTAACACCGTGAATTCTGAGAAATTTGTGCTATATCAATCAATATCCAACATAAATCAGTGGTGGCCATGAAATGAACAAGCAACAAGAAACAATTAAAGCAAAGCAAATTACCTCTGAATCTCTTCTTCCTTTTACACCTACACACTTGGAAGCACTAATACTAGCACTTTTTAATAGGCTACGAGCACTGTAGTTTGGCTTGCTTGGTCCATTTTGTGTGTTCGCAATTGCATTTTCTGATCCATCGAACTCCTTCGGAGGACTCTGAAGAGTAGTAGCAACAGAAGCCGCAGTTCGCTTTTCGAAATCATTACTTGGGGCAGCATTTTCATCCTTGGGAGCAGGAACACGCTCTCTGAAAGGGAGGAAAGAGGCAGAAGATAATACACACTGAACACATGATCAAATTAGCTGAACCTGCCTATCAGGCAAACCACATAATCAACCCATCTTATTATGATGGTGGTCAGAATTGGTTTGCATCATGTTCAGCAAACATGCAAGTTTGAGGGGTGTAATGCAATTAATGCCTGTATATCTGGAAGTGGGAAATTTTTCATGAACCACCTGACCTGATTTTGCAGTTTCCACAATAGCACCATATAACATTTACAAAAATTAGTCTACATTTTTGCTGAACATTTTACCTAGGCAAGGAAGCATGCTGCCTTTGGAGTGGAGTGCTTCTTTCACCTTTGCCATAATGCTCCTCAAGATGGGCAAACTGTCGCTTGAACCGATCAACACCACTATATTTGGAGCAATAACACTGAGTGAGCACTTGACTAATCCAAGCACAGATAATGAACATATGGAGGGGGGAAAAAAAAACCTCGAATTTTGACATGAAATTGACAACATTCAAACTGAATATTGAATAATAACAAATTGTTGTGTGATTTAAAAACTTCTAGGGACCTATAGATGGCCTCAGATGTCAGTAAAAGCAGCAAAATGAAGATGTCGAATTGCTAATTTCAGAACCTTCCATTGGCAATGGAAGGTTCTGAAAAATTTATTGTTCCACATTAGTAGAATTAGTTGGCACCACTTAGCTTGGCCACGCCATATTGTGACATGCAGTGTGGTGATGACGTAGCGTGGCGTGCCATACAAGCGTGTGGGCTTCCTTTTTCACGTGGCTCATTTCTGACATTTAAAATTTTAACCGTTGAGACTTATTACAAAGAAATGTGCGGCCCTTGAAAAAGCCAACCATTATATCTGTTGAAGCCTATTTATACAGACACTCATTAACCTGTTTATTCAGTCTCGTTTTTTACGCATTTAATCTGCCATTTATTTTCTATCCGTTGGGTTTATTTTGAACACTAGTGCACACAACAGTAAATAGTGGTGGGCTAGTCTGCAAACAGACAACACACATTCTCTGCAATACTTCTCTCTACTCTGCTATTCTACTGGATATCCACTCCCTTCTGCAACTTTACTTCAGCCTTCTTTCATAAAATTTACTAATTTTTAAGGCAAGAAAAACACAGATTTGTATCACCATCTTCCAATAGTCATGCACATAGACCAGATAAGGCTGAGAGCTGATTTGGGCTGTACCTTGGAGTTATCTAAGACCACATTCACCTGCACGTCGACTATCAGCTTTAACACAGTGTGCCTCTCAATTAGGTCAGCTTTCTTAAACTCAGTTTTATTTTCTATCAATTACTTTATGTTAATTGTTTAACTTAATTTACTGCTTTATTGTTATATTTGTTTACAATTTTAAAGCATCTTTATGGTATCATTTTCTTTGCATTTCTTTATTGGTGAAGTACATACATGTCAAAAATAAAATACCACCTACTAATGTTTCGTTTTATTTACAAAACTTGAAAAGAATTCGGAGAGAGGGGGAAGAAAGAGAGAGGAGAGATATATGGGTGGTGTAATTGTGGTCAAAATTGTCATTTTGCTGCACCAGATATGTTACAAGTTTGTTACTTCCTCCGTCCCATAATACTAGTACACTTTGGGAACCGCCACTATATTGGCGGTTCCCAAAGTGGACTAGTATTATGGAACGGAGGGAGTAATAAAATAATGGGAGCATAATAGTCTTTTAGTTTAACTCTTGACGTTCATAATCGTGAAACTGTCAAAAGGGGGTAAGTGAAACCTTTTGACAAAAGTTTTCACCGTGTATAATTACACTAAACCTCAGAGGAGGTCAGTGTATTTTATCCTAATATAAATAACTTTATACGAATATGCTTCACATAAGCCCATTATAGGATAAACGGGTAAAGTGCATAAAACCCCCCTTCTAGTTTCAAAAGTGTGCAAAAAACTCCCCTTCATGTTCACTTTACACTCTTGTAGTTTGTGCAAATCAACCCTTTTGAGCTAAAAACACTCTTTAAGTTCCAATTTTACCCTTCTACCAAATTTCTTAATATTTCCAACAATAGCAATTTTATTCTTTTTATATACTTTTTTTAAAATATGAATTTAATTATAAATTAAATATTCTTGTTTTATTATTATTTCGTGGCCGAGCTGGAAAAAAAAAAATCTTCATTGTTAAAAAAAAAACATTTGGCATTGTTTAAAAAAATGGCATTTTTTTAAAACAATGCCAAAAAAAAATTAAAAAAAACAAAGAAGATTTTTTTTATTATTATTTTGGCCTCTCCACTATGAACACCAAACACTGGCGACCTAACAGACTGATCCCACTACAATAGCAACTATAAAGACAACCACCCATGCAAGTTAACTCTCTCTCTCTCTTACACACACACACAAACACAAAGCCAGTCTCACATTCTCTTATTTCTCTCATACCGACATTCGGTGTTATTACAAGTTCTATTAGGATGTTTAAGACGATAGAGATTAGGGATCGACAATGGAGATAAAAAAATTGACATAAGTCAGCAACAATTTTTGCCACTGGGTATGTTGATTAGATATAGATATACACATAAATAGATACAAGTGTGTGTATATAGAAATGTATGAACATATACAGGGGCGGATGTATGAAGGCTCTAGTGGGTACTAATGTAACCACTTAATTTTATAAAAAAAAAATTTTACATATAGTAAATACAATTTTTTGGGGTTTAGAACTAGGAGGACCTATTAATCCTAAGTTAGTGCCCACTTAGTTTTATAAAAAACAAATTATGGCCCGAGCTCTTGCGTTCATACCCACTTGTACAAATTCCTAGCTACGCCCCTAATCATAAACATATTTTAAAATAGATGTGTATATGAACTCGAACCGGGACGAGCCCAAGCTTGCTAAAGCACTGCCCACCAAAGATCGAGCTCGAGCTTAACTAAACCAAGCATGTCCAAATAAGAGCCAAGCCCTCACTACCACAGCTCTGGGAGCAAAGCCTAAACAAACCACACCTTAGCTCAACTTAGTTCATTGGCAACCCTAACGGGAGGTGATCCAAGCCATCTAAGAGGAATTAGAGTTGTGATCAGTGCCTATGAAAATTAAGTAACTTCTCAGTTCAATGGAGCGCATATTATTAGAGAGTACTTAAAGAGGAAGGTGCTTAGCGGGCTCATAAAGAACATCAAGGAGGTGGCTTCGTCCTTGAATGAATAGGTCAATAGGTGTATGGGTGACATACAGTTGCTGAATAGCATGGCACAAGAGAGAAGATCTCCAAGTTATGTAAACATATGAGGTTAAAGCATGCAAGCGCCAGTGCACACGAGCACAATTTCAACGCTGACAACTAAGAAGAAGAGTTTGGGCCTAGAAGCAACCAAAATGGAAGGGTAGCATAAGGCCGTCAACTCAAAAGAAATGCCTGTATATGTCTGCTAGGGCATAGAGCAATACATGGAAAGGGTAAGGCCAACTTCAAGGTGATCAACATCTATGATCACAGAGCAATGCTCACATTAGACGTCCTAGACAAGATCAGTATTACATGCATACCTCTTGTTGGAAAGCAACGAGAATGCTAGGAGGAGAACAAACCACGTGCATGGTACCAATGATTGGGTTCGACTGTTGCAGTCAACACACTCAAGTTTACTACAACTTCACATATTAGCATTGACAAGAAGAAGTGGGACCGAAGACTTATGTTGGGTGCTAAAGACTTTCCATAGACATGGATAGTAAGGCATGATGAGACAGTCCCTGAATAGATGCAGGAGGATACCACGCCCTGCCTAAATTGTGAGAAGGTTAGGCCACACAAGCAACATACAAGTGCTTATAGGAAGACTGGCTTCTACATAGCATATCTGTGTGTCTAGAATCAAGGTTAGCGTCAAGTTCTGTTGAGTCATGTATTGGATAAATATTTCGCAGAGAGCAACCATGATCTTACTAATGTTCTGGCACCTTAGTCTTGTCCTTTCATTTAAATTAATTATAGACATAGGTTCATAAATTAGTGCCTATAAATAGGGTAGGTTTAATCAGCATTCATCAACCACCCAGGTGTAGGAGAAGCTCCTCGTGCTGTAAGAGAGCAAAGTCCTGTAAACATTCAAGAAATAATACAAGTATTCACCTCTTGCCAATGAAGTGCATCCAAGTATATGTAAATGTGCAAGCCCAAGTGAAAGAGTGGCATTACTTAGCGGAGTAAGGTTGACCTAGATCTTGTGTAGGAGGGGAACAAGCCAAGTACCACACAGGTTTTGTATGGAAACATCAATAAATTCAGTTCCAAAAGCATAAAAAAGTGCCTGACCTTGGGTACATAAAGCTAGTTTGATCCGCACCACGAAGATACTCCTGAAGCATCTGGGGATGGTACTCTAAAATCTGTTTACTTCAGATTAAATTCATTGTAAGTATAGTTGATATTTCAAACCATAATCTTATCACAACAACAAATTGTTATGTTGAAAGGTTATACCTCTCGATAGATCAACTCTCTAACATCGTCTTTTGTTAATTTCCGCCTCTCAAACTCAAACTCAAGTTTTGAAATAGGTTGAGTAGATGGTTCGCGGTCCACATTCGCCAAACCATTAAAGTATGGATCAGCTAGTGCCTGTGAACATAGGATATCAGGAGCATGCTGACCCCAATTCACTTAAAGGACGGATAATTCCTTTGAAAAGAATTCCTTTAAAGTGGTAAAATAGTGAAAAGTTTCCAAATATTACCTCTTCGGCAGATGGCCTATTTTTAGGATCAAATGCAAGTAGGCGCTCCAGTAAGCGAAGAGCCAAAGGATCTGCATTGGGGAATTTCTGAGAAAATGGAACTGGTTGTTTTTTACGCATGCTACTTAGATATCTTCTGGCCTTTTCATTTCGAATCTGTAATTTTAATGAAACAAATAATCATTTATAAGGAAAAAGTACTATAAAACTAAAGCCTTACCTGACACTAGTGAATTGAGGAAAAAACACGGGGTAAATCCCATTTTCAGTTCCTAAGAGTGACTAGACAAAATAAATAAATAAGCTGTACTTAAAGCAAAAAATTGAAGTAGAAGAAGAATTTAGAAAGCATCACCTTGAAGATTGTATAGTTTTCACTGAACAATACGAGTAAATGATGGAATGAGAGAACTAACCCTTGCAATGGATTCAGGGGGAGAAGTGCCAAGCAAATCAGTCATGAGATCCAATTGGTGCACCACATTTTTTCCAGGAAACAATGGTTTTCCTGTAAGCATTTCCGCAAATATGCATCCGATGCTCCAAATATCAATTGCAGGAGTATACTGCAAAATAGAAAATATCTCAGAAACTGCACATATGGCTTAATGGATACAAATTAACCATGGAGATCATGTTTCCTATCATGCACTGCTCAGTGCACAAAAGATGACCTAACAGAAAGCCATAAAATTATTGTAACATTTATAAAATTTATGAAACTTATTTTTTATTTTTAAAAAAACTGCTTTACAGAGAAAATCCCTTCATAATTACCAAGACTTAAATTTATCAGTCTGATTATAATTCATCTTAATCTCATTAGAGTAGAGGATTCATATGCCAAATTTTAATTTGATAGTGAAAATGAAGACAGACAAGCAGAAACAGATCCACCCAACCCCACCCCTTCGCTCTACACATATATAAACTGTATACATAAATAAATATAAAGTAAGCAAGCCTTAGAACCAACTATTAGAAGCTGTGCAGTTGAAGGACCAAGGACTCTAAAAATTGCATGCATAAAGATTGTAAATTGTCATTGAAAACTTCCTACACTATTGACATACTAAAATTGTGCTGATATAATGTCTGAAGAGGCAGCAGATAAGCTTAGATGTTGAGCAAAAACCAAATATACATCTATAAAAACAGGCTTGGGTACACGATACAAAGGGGTGGCCATTGGCCGAGCCGGACAGGATCAGCATTAAAGAATCAATGGGAGGCGTGTCAGCCAAGGTCTGGCCCAGCTAGGCCTCAGGCCTAAAGTAGCATTCCCAAGCCCGTCCATTTGAAATTTATTCATGGATACAGAGATCTCTAGAAACAATATTGAGAGCACATATAGAGAGAGCATATATTTTTTAGAGATCATAATTTATTTTCATCATCTAGCATCTTGCATTTAGATATATGGTGAGTTATTATTCAGAGTGTTGATCACCATAATTCTTTGTGCTACACATAAATTCAGCACTGAAGTGTTTTGTACACAACGAACACAAAGCTTGGGTACCTAGTTATGGAGATCAAAGAACTTGAGGAAAAACATATCATGTGAAGAACAAATCTGTTGATGGAGCAAACGGCTTGGAGACTCGAGTGGAAAGTTAAGCATCAATATGTGTTGAGAGGTAAGTAGGGGTTCTCTAGGATGTGGGAAACTAGTAATCTAGTTGTATAATCTCTTACTCGTAGCGGATACGATCTACCTGGACTAGGTCTTATGGTTTTTTACTATTTTTGGATTTTTCATGTGAAAATCATGTGTTTATGTATTGTTATGCTTGATTTATTTATTTTTGCTCTCTATGTTTAACTGATTCATATTAGTGTGTTCTAAATATAATTGATAGACTTTAAAAATCAGTCATTATTAATTCAAATTGGACAAGATCTCACCTCCTCTAGATCTATTTTAGGGTCTTACGCTAACTCTATATCAGAGTCTAAAGTTACAGTCCTCATATTTCTCAATTGGTATCAAAGCATATCGATTGTAGATTCTTCACTTTTTTTTTTTTTTCTTTCATACATAGATATACCATGCTAAATATATTCCATAGTTTAGAAAGGAAGGATACACCAAGCCAAAGCCTTACGATAGCTAAGGTACAACAATAAGGTTTAACGGAAACTGCTAGGGTGCGCACAAGTTGGTCAAGTTTGGGTTAATGCCTAACTTAGAGCCGAACCAACCTAGTTAATTCTAAAAATAAAAATCCAGAACCTAAAAAGCACGGATACAGATACAGGATAATGGATACAAGACTACACAGAGATACAGTGGTATAGCAAATCTCCAAAAAACATTATATGGGTGCAGCAAGATACGATAATAAAATAATAATATATTATATTTATATATATATATAAATATAAATTAATTTGTGATTACTTTTTCATTATATTATGAATAATTACAAATATGCTCACAAATAGACAATTATATAAAACACAAAGATAGAGAAAGAAAAACCGTAACCCTAGAACTTGAATGACCCAAATGAATACATCCCTTCTTTGCAATGATGAGTGATGATTAGTATCAATTTGAGCTTATAAGTCCTTTTTCTTTTTTTCTTTTTTAACAATGAACTTTTTTTAGAGGTCGTACCTTAGTGCGATAGCAAGTGCCTTCGCCCAAAAGCGATAGGTCTCGAGTTCGAGACTTAGAAGTAGCCTCTCCAAAAATGGGAGTAAGGCTAGCCGACATCTATCTCTCCCAAACTCCACTCAAGCAGGAGCCTTGTGCACTGGGTACGACCTTTTTTTTAACAATGAAATTTTTTATTATTACAATCAGATCCCCGTTTTTTATAAAAAAATATATACAAATTTCCCAGCCGGATCGCAGAAGTATCCTGCTGAATACTTCCCAGCCATATCGAACAAGTATTCGGCTGTATCTGGTGTGTATTTGTGTCGGATACGTGTCCTATACGGCCACAGCGACCAAAGGGAAGTATCCGTTCTTCCTAATCCAGAAACAAATCGTAGTTTCAAGAAACTGAAGTACTAAACCAAACTAAGCTAAAGTTTTTTTTTTCCCCTCTTTTGTTGGTTCAATTCAGATCTCTTCATGTCAACAAGTTTAAAGTATTTTCAGTGGATCATCAATTACAATTTCATTTTATGGATTCATATCATACAACTTGTTTAAGATGAATAACATACATTTTAGAATGCGGATGAACAGGTTTTGAATTAAAAAAAAATTGTTTTAAATCTTACAGAAAGTTGGAAATCATCGAGCTCTCGACCCTTATAATGCAAAGTTTGATTGATTGAGCTAACAATGGATTACATAAATGCTACAAATGAGGTGTAATGTTTCTAGGAACCTAGGATCGTAAATGGATTCGAGTACCATTTCGATCGCCTCTTTTTTAATCCTTTCTATTGGTTGGATAAACAAACGGTCCAACCCAAAACCCAACCTACCTAATCAGTTCTAAATTTTAAAACCAAGATTGAACCAACATTACCTGAGAACCGGATCAAACAGGACCATGAATATTGGGTTTGATATGGTTCTCGGTTTAGCTGGTCCACTTACCAGACCATACAACTAAACCTGTAAACGGATCGGATTCGTACCGAATCAAGCCTGATCCGATCCGAACCTGATAAGGAATATAGGCGACCCGACCCGACCAGATCCGATAACCCGACAGATTATATATAATTAAATCTATATCCGATTTGTTATTAATCGGAT
Source organism: Cornus controversa (assembly GCA_026545225.1). NCBI lineage: Eukaryota > Viridiplantae > Streptophyta > Magnoliopsida > Cornales > Cornaceae > Cornus > Cornus controversa. The sequence continues at coordinate 46,298,287 of CM048845.1, forward strand.
ATCCAATCCGATAACCCGATCCAAAAAAATATAATTTTTATAAAAAAAAAAGTAATTTCAAAAGAGATTAACAAATAATTAGTAGGAAAAAAATACGGAAGAAAAATAAAATATAAAGAAAAAAGTAGGAGAAATGTAAGTATTTGACTTTTTATTAAAAAAAAAAACTATAACGAAAGACAAAATAGAGAGAATGAAGAATAAGAAGGAAATAATGATAAAAAATATTTAAATAGTATCTAAATATTATATGTTATAACATTAGATAATATATTTAAAATAAATTATATATTAAATTATTTTGGATTGGATTATTATCGGATTGGATCGACCATAATCCATATCCGATTTATTTAGCTAACGGATTATCGAATTCGGATCGCTAACGGATTATCGGATTGAATGTCCAATCCATATCCTAATTATTGGCTCGGATTTGGATCAAAATCCGATCCATTGACAGGTCTACATACAACACCTTCCAATCCAGTAACATCCTATTTCTTGTTCTGTATGGTGCAAAAAGAATATAAGGTCAAAAATTCTTGGGCCATAAATTGTTTCGGACTGAATTACAGAGTAAGTTAAGGCACTAAAGTAGTTTTTGATGAGGGTTCAAATCAAGTAAGTGTAACATACGGAGTGGAGAGTTAACAAAACCTAACTTGAAGAAAGAAAAATATGAACTGACCAAGGAGAAACTTAAAGCAACAATAAGGAGAAGGAAAAGTTCTTTGTGAATTTAATTTTGACCCCAAATAAAGGGCCTTGATGGGCTACATGTAGAAGCTTGGACTGTAATGAGCTGCACTGCTGCAGTTCCCAAAAAATGAGAAATTGAGAACACCTTTGGTCCTGAGGACTGCAACATTTAGGGCCTGCAAGACCTGTAAACCCCATCATCTTTGACTAAGCAGGTTAGATGGTGGTCAAAAACCTGCACAAAAGGTACACCTTTCTATATGGCAAGCAGTGCCTTGTTTCCTCTCAAATAGACTAAGAAAGATATCACACCATGAGACGAAGGCAGCTATCTAGCTGAGTATAGCCCTTGCTCTATTCACCATGCCAAGACTCTCAAAACCATCCACAGGGAAAAAGGGTAGTGTTCGCTGCTGCACACCAGATGGTGGAAGTTTGCCTTCTGGGTACTCCATTTCTGGATACAAGAGCAGCAGATTCTGTAGCCAATAGCACCAAGCCACCTTCCATGGCCCGACCCCCCAACACAAGCAGGCATTTGGCCTGCTGTGCATGTTTTCTGAGGGCAGCACTTCATAGACTCCACACTGGACCAAGTGCAGGCAACTTAGCACTGTAGACTACCCTTAGGGTGCTAAACACACACCAGATGTTTTCATGGTCACCTGGCCTTCACTTGACAGCCAATTGTGTCATTCATGAGTCTGGATGATATAAGTTATCAAACAGTCCTATCATGTGTAAAGTGTTAATGCTGACAAGCATCTTTATCACTCAGAATGCATATTAAAAGTGATGTGCTGTGATCAACACTGAAATCTAAAGAAGTAAAGAAAAATGAAACAGAGCAGGGGAGTGAGAGAGTGATCATATAAAATACGTTTTCAATTCCGAACAAAGTTTGGGCCATTTCAACAATTAATAATTCAAGAATGGGAAAACAAAACAAAAGGTTAGAATATAAATGAGAAAACCAGCTTACTTTGGAGAAAAAAGAGCCACAGAGTTCAGGAGCACGATACCATCGAGTTGCAACATAGTCCTTTGATAAACCAAACAAGGATAATTATGAAGTATTAGTTAAGAAATCCACAAATTTAACTCGGAAAAATAATAGGAACAAATCAAAGAAGCTCAATAAGGTTCACACTTACAGTCCAGAAAATCGCTGATGGGGCATCATTAAATGATACACGAGCAAGCCCAAAATCACAAATCTTTAATTTGCAATCGGCATTAGCAAGGATATTTTTTGGTTTTAAATCACGGTGAAACACATTCGCTGAAAGAAATAAAAAGATATATATCAATGATCAACGGGATGGAAAAGCCAAAGAGAGGTGATCATATCACTGAAGTATTGCAACCTGTGTGTATATATTTTAGGCCACGAAGAAGCTGGTACAGAAAAAACTGATAATGTTCAGGTGTAAGATCATCATTTGCCTTAATCACTTGGTGAAGGTCAGATTCCATCAACTCGAATACAACATATATATCTCTAAATTCCCTCCGAGAAGGAGGAAGCATAATATGCTTTATTTCTACAATATCCGGATGACGGAGCAGCCGAAGGAGCTTAATTTCTCGGAGAATCCGTGTCGCATCAGAGACATGCTCAAAGACATCATTGATCTTCTTTATTGCAACCCTTTCTCCAGTGTGGGTTTCAATAGCAGAACCAACGATGCCATAACTTCCTTTGCCAATCACTTCTTGAATTTGATATCTGCTCGCCTCACCATACTCTGTGAAGAATTCTGAGTCCATCGTGCCCTGATAAAAACTGATCCATTAGAAACAATAGAAGCGATGCACACATGATGCACATGATCATGAGCGATGTTAGATGATGTAGGAGAGACGTAGAAGATGAGAAAAAGAAATTGAGAGAGACATGGGAGTAGAAATAGAAAGTTGAGCAAAGTTGAAAATTTGTTGTGACATGGCAATTTCCAAATTACTGAATTATTGAATTAACCTTTTATCTCTTGTAGTTTATAATCAGTGACATTCTCTTTTAGCTGAAAATCAGATACATGAGTAGTACAGAGAATGTTAATAATATTAGTATCATAAACACCCCGAGAAAAGGAGGATTGTCGGCGTTCTATATAGATAGATTAAAATTAAACAATATACAATGGATGATGTATTAGCAAAGGAATATAGAGATTTTTTTTTTTTTTTCATTTTTAAAGAAACCATTTGACATTTTTTTTGTATTTGTATAATTATGCATTCATAAAAATTCATTTAACATCCATTGATCTCTTCACAAAATAATGTGAGAATTCATTCTCAATGCACATATTGGCACTAAGAACAGAAAAAAAAAAACATAAAGGGTTCTAAAAAACTGATATTGCCATGAAGTCACTATTGGTTGAACATAACTTCTATAATTGTCCAAACGAAGGATATTTTTTTTCTTTCTTGGAAGTACAAAAAGGAAGGAAATCAGGATGGCTGCACATGTCCCATACATTCTATATGACGTGAATACATCTAACATAGTATACTGCTGTCAAATAACAATGCTACATGTCTTAACTATGATTAATGATCCAACAGGGTAGGTGCCCATATTTTCAAACAAAACTTTCTTTTTCATTTTTTTTCCCTAGCAAGCTACAAGTTAAGCATACAAAGAAAGGGAAACAATACGAATATCTGCATATCTTGTAGAACTATATTTTCACAACTTCAAGAAATGCACATGTAACAGCTCCCTACATCTTTAATACATTTCAACTTCCAAATAGGGGTTGCACAAGGTATAAGAACACAAGTTATCAAAGTAAATATGTCGTAAATGCAAGTATAATGAGTCATAATTTCGTAAAAGAGGTGACTTTAAAACATAAACATATACATTACCCAAATGAATATATTTAATAGATCAAGGAGACAAATGGCAATAAAAAAATTAAAACGGAAGGATATAGGCAACAAAAGGATAATCCATGATTCCCTGTCAAAACACTTCAGAAAAAGGAAAAAAAAATTTCAAATCATACCAATTATATTTGAATAATTATGCATTTATAAAAATTCATTTAACATCCATTGATCTCTTTATGAAATAATGTGAGAATTCCCTATTCTCAAGGCACTGATTGGCACTAAGAACAGAAAAAACACATAAAGGACTCTAAGAAACTGATATTGCCATGAAGCCAACATTGGTTGAACATAACTTCTATAATTGTCCAACACGAACCATTTTTTTTTCTTTCTTGGAAGTACAAAAAGGAAGGAAAACAGGATGGCTGCACATGTCTCATACATTCTATATGATGTGAATACATCTAACATAGTACGCTGCTGTCAAATAACAATGCTACATGTCTTAACTATGATTTATGATCCAACAAAGTAGGTGCCCATATTTTCAAACCAAACTTTCTTTTTCAAATTTTTTTCCCCAGGTTAAGCATATAAGGAAAGGGAAACAATACGAATATCTGCATATCTCGTAGACGGACAAGGATCCTCTCCAGACAAATCTCTTTCCTGAACTCCGCAAACTTCAATCTGCAGTTCCAAATTCAGCCACATCATCATCTTATTCAACTTTACCACTAACAAATTTAGTTCTAACATAAATTTTAACATTAAGTTTAATAAGATGATGACGTGGCTGAATCTCGATTGAGGTTTGCGGAGTTCAGGAGAGAGATCAAGCTGGAGAGGATCATTTCCACAACGTCAAGAAATGCACATGTAACAGCTCCCTACATCTTTAATACATTTCAACTCCCAAATAGGGGTTGCGCAAGGTATAAGAACTCAAGTTATCAGAGTAAATATGTAGTAAATGCAAGTAGAATGGGTCATAATTTCGTAAAAGATGTGACTTTAAGACATAAACATATACATTACCCATATGAATATATTTAATAGATCAAGGAGACAAATGGCAATAAAAAAATTTAAAACGGAAGGAAATTAGGCAAGGGAAAGGAAAAAAAAAGTCAAATCATATCAATTATATTATAGAAGACAAAATCAACATTTAAAAAAGAAAAGAACTTTCAAAAATTATGGAATAGTTGCAGCATACGAAAAAAAAAAACAAAAAAAGTATTGCCAGGCAATGACTTACTTATAAAAAGAAAAAAATCAAAATTACAGAACAAAAATGAAAAGTAAAAAACTTTACCAAAGGCAACAGAAAACAATCAAACAAACAGAATCTGAATATCACTTCCCATAGACTCAAAACCCAAATATAAAATCCAATCAAATATATAGATAGATCACTGGAAAGAAAGAAAGAGACCTTTTTGTGAGGATCCATGGAGATGGATGGAAATTCGATGCGTTTGGGGACTCTGATGAGCTTCAAACCAGAGATATCAAAGTCTACGATGACAGTGAGCTCGTCTTCGTCTTCTTCCTTTAATGATCGTTGTTGTTCAAGTGTTGACGATTGGGCTTGGTGATCGTTCACCAACACATGGGTATTAAGGTTGCTATTATTGTGATCATTGCTATTAACAAGACGGACTGTTGATGATGAGCGACGTTGAAACCAGCGACGAACACCGTCCACGAATGTTCCACTCCCCATACATATACACCCAACACTAAACTAGTATCGATTCAAATGGATTAACTGTTGATTCACAGCCAATCGATCCCAGCATTGCCCGCTCTCTCTCTCTCTCTTCCTCCCTATTTTCTCTCCTGTCTCTATATTTGTTTTCCCCTTCTTTCTCTCTCTATGTTTCTCTGGTCCGATGAGTTTAGAGGAGAGAGAGACAGACAGAATGAGGAGGAGGGATTGATTACCATGTGGTGACTTGGATTTATGATTACTTATTAGTTATTATGTTTCTTTTTGCGTTTATTTTTAGTTTTATAAAAACTGTTTATTAGAGCCCAACTCACGTACGAAATTATGAGTATAAGCCAACTCATTTATTTTAGGGATGTGATATTGGCAGTCTTTTTTTTCTTCTATTGTAATTTATTTACTTTTTTTTTTAAATGAAATGATAAAAAGTTCTAAATTCATTAATCCATCATCTCTAATTTTATAATACTATAATTATCATTTATATTATAAATTTTAATTCTTTTTACTTCCTCCAGGCTCGTTTGTTTCGACGTAAAATATTTTTTGAAAAATATTTTAAAAAATTTCATTGTTTGATTGTATATTTTAAAAGGAAAAATGTTTTACCCGTAAAATATTTTCACACTAAAATATTTGGATTGATGCAATAAATTCATAAAATATTGAATAGCTAGCTTGATTGATACTACCAAGCACCGAAAATTTTTAGAAATACTTTTCGGTAAATATTTTATGTCGAAACAAACGAAGCCTAATTACTTTTTTTTTTTTGGTTCCTGTTGAAAGAGATAATTTTTTTTTTAAGTACCTTTTTTTTGTCCTATCAAGAAAAATAATTTAGCCACATGGATAACCTTTTTTTTAGGTCTTGCTTAAGGGGATAGTTTATTCAAGGGAGATAACTTTTTCTTGGGGCCTATCAAAAGAGAATTAAGATTAAAAAAAGGAAAGTGGGTCCTTTTTCCTTTTTGCATAGTGTACTTTTTTTTTCTTTTTTATCTCTTGAAAAGAGATAATTTATTCAATAAAGATAAAAAAAATTTGGGTATTTTTTTTCTGTTCCTGTCAAAAGAGATAATTTATTTAACACGGATAAAATATTTTTAGTATTTTTTTTTAAAGATTTATTCAACATAGATAATGTTTTATTTTTTTGATCATGTCAAAAGAAATAACTTTTTTTTTAGTCTTCTTTTTTGGTATTTATTTTATTCTATCAAAAGAAACCAAATTTTTTTTTTCCTTGAATGGGATTGTATCATAAATGAATGAGCCAAAAACTCAACTGAGTACAAGTACAAGAAGAGGGCATACCCTCAAGATCATACAATGGAAAGGAAATGAGAAAAACCATTTCCAATACAAAGAGAAAATAAAAATAAACTGAAACCGGTACATGATCATTAACATGAGAATAAGATGGTGTGATCTTGAATTTGGAGATCCAAGAGCAGAAGACACTCTAAGATAACTTCCTAGGCTACTTTATGCGAAGTCTTCTTAAACCCCTGGTGTAAAGCTGAATTTCGTTGACCCCATATGGACCATATAGTAGTGGGAAATATGGCTTTAAAAACTTTATTCCTCAAGGAGTTGCCATTAGTATGTGCCAAAAACCACTCCACCATATGTGCCAATGAAAGGAAAGTTGAATATGAAACCTGCTGTATGTCAAACACAGACCACCAAATTGCAACAACATATTGACATCGAACAAAGATGTGGTTAAGAATGTCTGGACCACCATAACAACGATGGCAGAGTGGAGGGATCAGTATCCCTCTCTTCTGCAGGTTAACAAAAGAAGGAATAGCATTTTGTAGAACCATCACTGTTGTTACAACAGCTCATGGTCTCCACGCACTCCACACCAAGCCCTCACACTTTACATGCTGCCCCAGCTCTCGACATTGGTCCCAAATTGATTTGAACGAGCAGATCCCATCGTTCCATTAACGATAAAGGAGAGAGAGAGGGGATATCTGAAAGGGTATTTGTGTAATTTGAAAAAATAATAATCATCCACTTGTAAAGTTAGGGCTAGAAATGTCATTATTTTATAAAATTTATTTATTTGTGTATTTTGTATATAAGTCTAGTATCTTATATAGTATTTACCATATATATGTATGTATATATATTTAATCATCTAACGGTCACAATTTTATATATATATATATTTAATTATCTAACTGTCACAATTTTTGTGACTGTTAGATGATTAAATATATATATATATATCTGGTAAATACTATATAAGATACTTGACTTATATACAAAATACACAAATAAATAAATTCTATAAAATAATGACATTTCTAGTCCTAACTTTACAAGTGGATGATTATTATTTTTTCAAATTACACAAATATCCTTCAGATATCCTCTCTCTCTCTTTCCTTTATCTTTAATGGAACCATGGGATCTGCTCGTTGAAATTGTGTGATTTTAGACTCTAAATTAGAGAAGACATTTTGGACTAAGATTATATAGATATATCTTATATAGTGAGATTTTTTACTGATACTAAAAAGAATTTAAATTTAAGAAACTTATACAGTACATGAAGGTCTGTTTTTTCTTCTAGCAACACATTTGTTTTGTTCTTGAGAGAGTAAAAGAAATATAAGTGAATACATAGGCTGAGCTGAAGGAACAAGTATCAAACAGAAAAAAGAATTAAAAATATAAAAACAAAAACTATTGTGAAATTGTAAAATTCTAACATTGAATAATAATATGCAGAAACTTTTGAATTTGGAGTCCTACTTTTCTACTTTATTGTTTTAGATTGGGAATTCATATTGATTTTTACCGTATATTGTCCTCTTTTTAGTTAAGGATTTTGTGTCTCATGAATTTTGTGTATGTGTTTGTATATATATATATATATATATATATATATATACACATTAGCTTATTGTCCGTGTCTATAAAAAAGTATAATGTTATTTTAGATAGATATATATGTGTATGTGAATTTAAGTGTGAATGCAGTGAGTGAATCGTGACCGTTTGATCGTAAACAGAGAGAGTTGTTTTAGACTGTAGATATGCATAGATATTTTGAATCGTAAAATTAGTTTTTTAAGCATTTTTAACCATTAGATCGTAATTTTTTTTTAGGGAGATTTAAAAATAATGATTAAATATAATATAGATGTGTCTACGGTACTATCATACACACATATTGACCGTGAGATCGTATATGAGAGAGAGTTATTTTAAACTGTAAATAGACATAGATATTTAAACAGTTAGATCGGGACGAGAGAGGAGAGAGATGATGTTTAAATGTAATATATATATATATATATATATATATATATATATATATAAGTAATGTAGATTGGCCCACGAAAGCTACGTTAAGACTTGATAAGGGAGCTCGATCTTGTACATACATAATAATCAAACCAAACAATATACTCATGCCATTAGGTAGAGCCGGGAAAGCTGGGATTTTCTATATATGTTATGTTGACAGCGAATTAATTTTAATATAAAAAAATCAATCTAAGTTCATGCTCAATTATGATTTATGAGAGTGACACCACTCTCTCTATGGAGAAGTAAATTAGAGTTAACGAGCACTAGTTTTGTCAAAATTACAGAAAGTCCCTCCAATTTAGGAAAATGAATGGTCCTCCCCGGTCAATAACTTCCTTAACTCCGTTAAAGATCATGTAATTTTTTTACTATATGTAATTAAGGAATTGATATTTGCGTTCCATAAATATACTCGAGCACTTTAACTCTTTATTTTGGTAAATATAATGACCAAAGTGAACTCTTAGTATTTTATTTCAATTAGGAAAACTTTCTTTTTATGTGTTGATTTGTTCACTCTATTTATTTATTGATAAATTCTCTCCACTAAAACTTAGCTTCATCTTAGTGTTAAAAAATAAAATTGAGTTGCAGGCAGAAATAAAAAAAGTTAGAAAAAAATCAAAAGGTGTGATAGTTTACTACCCTCTCAAAAAACTTAAATTAATAAAAAAATTTAAAAACTCTGTTACGTATCTCTTCATTTTCAAGATGGAAGAGTTTCTACAGTGGTGTGATCATCATCTTGGTAAGCTATTGCCTCACCAACTAACTAATCAGACGCGAGCCCCTCCTCGGACGGATTCCTCCTTTTTCTCCTCAACCTACGAGGTATTAGCAGCTGTTTCCAGTTGTTGTTCTCCTCCCAAGGCCAGGTTCTTACGTGTTACTCACCCGTCTACCACTGGAAACATCCCGTTCCACTTGCATGTGTTAAGCATGTCGCCAACTGTTTATTTTCTTTATACATTTTGCCGATTACTATGTGCTATATTATTGTTCCAATAAGTGATTTTCCGGGGGCTTTTTGGAACAAATGAATATTACTTCTTAGAACAAAATTCACAATGATCTTTGCTTTTAGATGCAAAATTAGTACTTTTAAAAATCTTTCACGAGAAAAATAAGTACTTTCAAAACCAAAAGTTTGAAATTTATATGTTTTATTTTTAACATCAATTGAATTTGGATCTCACCGTGCCGGTTCCTCTTGTACATTTTATACTTTTTGGGTTATGGAAAACATTCAAGGAAAGATAACAAAAGAATAATGTTTTTAAATTAAGTAAAGGAAAAGAAATATAAAAACTTATTATTAGTTTGATTTCTTCTGCACCACTAAGTCTGCCACTTAATTTCTTTTATATTTGATTCAAAAACTTTTTAACACTAATATAGAGTTAAGTTAGAGAGATTTTTTAATAATAAAAAAATAAAGAGAGAGAATAAATCAACACATAGAAAGATAACTTTTCTAATTAAAATAGAATAATAAGAATACACGATGGTCATTATATTTATCAAAACAAAGAGTTGAAGCACTAGAGGATACGTGGAGCGCGAATATCAATTTCCTATAATTATTAGATGAGTTTATAGGAGCCTCTAGGTTGGCAATTCATATTTTCACATTGTGTCATGACATGAGTATAATGCTATGTGGGTTGAGAGATTGTTATTCGTGTCAAGAAACTTTAATACAAACATGACATAATTATAAATAGATAACATGACACAACCTATGTAACATGTTTAATAAATGGATCAGGACATGACACGACAAGACATGGAAAGAAACATTTAATTCTAATTTTATATTATTAGAGTCATTTCAAACACAAATACGATATGTTTAATTAAACAAATATAATCAAATTACAAATGAGTTGGTGGATCAAACACAAACATGATACGTTTAATTAGCTAGATTTTGTGTCAAAACAATCACACATACATATATACACACACACACACGTATCAAAGGTTCCATTGATGTTAAAAATTAATAGATTATAAATGTATACATACATACATACACCTTGAACAAGACTCCAGACTGTAATTTGAACTAATTATCTGGAATCACATGTAACAGTAATATGTATCATCATATTTGAAATTAATTAATACTTTGCTTTTGTGGTCACTCTTAGATTATCATAGCACTAAGATGTTACTATACAAGTTTATCAAAACATAGGTCTAACAATTAAACAAACGTAAATAGTAAAACCAAACATGTTACATAAGTTGTGTCATGTTACCTATGATTGTACTTCATTTTTTCATCAGAAGGTCAGACAAAGGAGAGCTTTTCCATCATGCCGGGCGATGACAATTTTTGGGAGGTCTTGACCTTTCACAGTGTTTCTCTTAGAGGATTTTAAATGTATTTTCTCATGTTATGTTTTTGTGCCTATTTGGTGGAGTTTTTTGGGAGATTGAAATGAGTTCTCATATTCAAGAAATCCTTTTCTCAAGTAAGTGTCAATATTATGTGAAATAAGAAAAATGGATTTCTAATGAAAGCTAGCCGAAGTCTTAAAAAGTCCGTTACTTATACGGGTGCACAAAAAATTCGTTAATCCGTGAATCCGATCCAATCCGATTCGTGCAAATCGGATTGGATTGAATGACTAATGGATTAGTTGTAGATTAGAAAATAAGAATCCGTAGGCCACGGATCGGATTACATATTGGGGGATAGAAATCCAATCCGATCCTTGAATTCAATCCGTGAATGTCCGTTAGAATTTATAATATTTATTTTACATATATAATAATATCTTATAACTTTTAATAATAATATTATGATATCTTATATCTATCTTTTAGGCTAAAAAATTGTTATTGGGTCCAAGTTAAAACATAATTATATTAGGTTGTTTAAATTAAGCTCAATTCGTCAATCCGATCTGATCCAATCCGTTATTTCACGAATCGAATTGGATTGCATATTCATCAATTCGTAGACCGCGGATCGAATTAGAATTGTGCCTAATCCGATCCGTGGTCACCCCTAATTACTTGCTTTTGGAAGGAAGTCAAAATTATAGACGATTTTGCCTTTTTTTCTTTCGTGAAACTTCTCTATTGAAAATAATTATTAACGATAAAATTGTTTAGTTAAAATTGTGTTAATTGTGGAATGAATTTCAAAAAAATTATCCAGCAAACAACTTTTTTTCTTTTAAATTCCTTTTACTTTTTGTGTTTTTTTTTAATACACGTACATTCCATTCAAGACAAAATATATATATATAGATATTTTTTTGCTAGGTGAGGGAGCAATATATATAAATATATGTATATAACCCGAACTTATAACTTTTTAGCAGATTGCTCCCTCACCTAGCAAAAAAACCTCCTTAAAATATTAAGGTTAGCAACTCAGGCCAGAATGTTAGTTAATTGATTTTTAGTAGTTTCTTGAAATTACTAATTTGCCCTTTAATATTAAAAGAGTAAAAAAGTGAATTTACAAAAAAACCCAAACCAAATTCTTGACTAAATTTTATGAAAGTTGGAACCATCTATATATATATAATATATATAACAATTGCCACATATGGTTTGCACATGGGTGATTTATGGCAACATGGACAACTATCACCCGACAATCACTGACCAAAATCCCACCACCTAAAACGATAACCACTTCTGGCAACATCAACCTCCACCGTGTTGAATATTGACTTTTAAGTTTTATGGACCTCTAATGTGCTCCAGTAAGGTAGAAATAATGGGTACCAAGTCTAGGTTTAAGAGGGAGAGGAGAGAGAAAAGTGGGTCTAACTCTTATTTCTTATTTATACATTTATATCAAACCTATACATACATGTATATATGCACATACATGATATGTAGTAGAAGGAAAGAATAGGAAGAAATGAATTTGAGTTTGCAACCCTAAAAATCAAAATACCGTTAAGTCCGAATGTATTTGGGTCAAATGTTGTTCAAGAGTAATTTTTTTTTGCCGATTTAACATTTCGATTGCATTGTGTCATTCACTTTGATCACTTAATAGGAACATAATTTTGGTCACATTCTCATGCATTTTAAAGAAAAATTAGTTTCTAGTCGTGTCATTAAATCATAGGCTTTAGGTTCTTAAGACATAAACCAAAAAAGGTACTCTATTAAAGTTTTGATAAAAATTGTTTCAATCATAAAACTGAGTGCTTTTTTTTTAACTTCTACTACTCTCAACATTTTTTCATTAATGATTTACTTTTTATGTCAATTTTACATCTAATTTTTTTTTTTTAACATGTTCACAAAATAATTTTCTATATATCTAAAACAAAGTTCAAACAAAACTATATGATACCCTAAGTCATAGCACTCATCTTTATTGTCGCTATCTCCTTGCCTTATTCCCATGTGAAAGGGATCGACCACATGAACTCTTTATCTCTATTGCTTTCTACTACCCATCATATCACCTACTATATTTAGTCTTTTAGAGTCATTTCTAATACATTCATTCTGCGTTATTTTTCGTTTACTTCTCCGTTTCTTACTTGCTATGGAAATAAAACTTCCTCTTCACACTGGTGCATCTATAGGTCTTTGGTGTATGCACCCAAACCATCGAAGTCTACTTTCTCTTATTTTTTTGTTAATGGGCGTCACACCTAGTTTTTCTCTTATACTTTCATTTGTATCTCTACCTCTCCTAGACACTCCAACCATTCCATCTTAACATTCTCATTTCCGATACATAATTATGTTGTTCTTGTTTCTTTTTTAACGTCCAACACTGCGCTCTATAATACATAGTTGGCCTAATAACAGTCTTATAGAAATTTTCTTTTAATCTATGTGTTATTCCTTTATCACATAAGATGCCACTACCTTGTCTCCATGTTGTCCACCCTAATCCAATTCTGTAAGTTATATCACTATCTATCTCTCAGTCCTTTTGTGTTGTTGATCTTAAATAAGGAAAGTGATTATTTTAAATAATCTCTTGGTTATCAAATGTTATCATTATATTATCAAGAATCAAGTCTCTTTTAAATTTGAATTCCATATATTCCATTTTAATTGGACTAATTTTAAATCCTTTTGATTCTAAAACATTTCTCCATATTTCTAATTTTATTAATTGCCAAGCATTTTCGTCACAACCATCCATTTTAACATTTAGTCACTCCAACCAACCATCTTAACATTCTCATTTCCGCTATATGAAGACGTTGTTTTTGTTTCTTTCTTACAACTTAACACTTCGTTATACAAAAGTGGTGTTTCTGAGTTGAATATGACCATTTTTATAAGGGTGGTGTTTTGAGAAGTTGAAAATGACTGTTCTTACGAAAGTGGTGTTTTGAGGAGTTGAAAATGACCGTTTTTATGAAAATGGCGCTTTGAGTTGAAAAATGAATGATTTATATGAAAATCATGTTTTTGAAGTTGAAAATGTCCGTTTTTTACAAAAATGAAGTTTTTGAGTTGAAAATGATCACTTTTACGAAAGTGGTATTTTGAGGAGTTGAAAGTGGACATTTTTACAAAACAATGATGTGAGTTGAAAATGAAGTGTTTTGAAAAAGTTAAAAATGGTTGTTTTTATGAAAATAATGTTTCAAGTTAAAAATTGAGAGTTTTGAATGAAAAATGGCCATTTTTACAAAATGGAATTTTTGAGGATTTTGAAAATGGGGAGTTGTAGAAAAATGACTGTTTTTTGGAAGCATGGGTTTACGACTTAATTTGAGCAGAGTAACGGCTTAGAAAATGAAGTTTTGAGCTTTGGGGTGCCTAGGTTTACGAATTTCGACAGCATAACGGCTTAAAAGAGTCGGATGGGAGTTTGATGCAGGGGTGTTTGATGTGTATTTTGAAAAACTATGACCCCAAAACGCACCCAAACAACCTGCATGTCATAATATGACGGCTTAGTAGACAGTTGTAGGGGCAAAATTATCACTCGGTCCAATGGGCTGGGCTAGTACAAAAAAACAGACCAGGTACACATAGGCTTGAGCCCATGTATCAGCAGAAAGCCTAAAAGGCTGAGTCGATAATCATAAAGGGCTAAGTCGCCCCATCTTAAGGCTAGAAAGCCCAAATCGAATGCAGACCTAAAACTCGAAATGGAATTCAAAATCCTTGAGAGAAAAGTTAGCTATAAATAAGGGAATTCAAATCCTAAAAGGATTCGAATTACAACTTGTATAAATATTCAAGAAATTATGAATGAAAGGGATCCTCGAATCCACCTCTCATAATATTTTCTCTCTTTCTGAAAACTTTGTGTTCTTAATTTTGGGTGTGTGCATCGAATTATTTTGCAATAATAAGTTAAGCAATTTTTATGTACCTACACTTTGGCACCGTCTGTGGGAAACGTTCAGTCATATTCTAAAACTTGAAAAGTTTACGATCATGGTGGATACTAGGAGAAATACTTATGATGCGGCGAAATTGGGTTAACCCCTTAGGAATCAAAGGAGGGTACCATTCGTAAGACCCGTTGGCCTACCTTAGCGTTCAACAGCTAACCCAGTAGAATGATGCCTTACGTTAACAGATTGCAGATCTACAGGCAAGGGTAGAACGCGTCGAAAGCACAATAAACCCCGAACGACAGCGGAACGAAGGGGCCAGCTCGAGCAACCATTCTTTGAGTGCCTCACATCACAACCGGCCTACTGGTAGACAGCCTTGCCTCGATTGACCCAATGAAGATCATATCGATCCCCTGTAACACCTCCTAGAGTGGAGTATTTAGATGTAATGAGAGATTGATGCACTGATCAGTCTTGTTATCTAACTAACTAAGTGCTCGCCACTGTCAGGCTGACCGAGTCACCCTTCACCGAGAATATAGTTAGAACTAAAAGGCCGAGGAAGTTCACCCTGCCAACATTCGCTACCTTTAATGGAAAGATAGACCCGGTAGAGCATATCTACCAATATCAACAGAAAATGACACTAGACATCAAAAACGATGTACTCATGTGCAAAATCTTCCCGTCTAGCCTGGTCGAGCTAGCGTTACTCTGGTTCAAGCAACAACTGCCTTGTTCGATACCAATCTTCGACAGGCTGTGCGAATTGTTCGTGGCTCAGTATGCAGGAATGCAAAATGACGATCTCCTCACTGTTCACCATAAGACAAACCAAAGAGGAGACGTTAAAATCTTTCCTAACTCACTTTAACTTGGAGATGTCTATGATAGATCAATGTGATCAGACCGTTGCAGTGGAAGCTTTCAAGATAACAGTCTCTCTGGAAGAAGGATTTCATCGATACTTGGTAAAGAACGCTCTGAAGGATATTAGGGAACTGAATTTTTGAGCTAAAAAATACCTAAGGATAGATGAAGATGAGGCAGTTAAGAGACAACGATCGACCTTAATCACTGTGGCACAACAAACTAAGAGCTAAGTGGCCAAGGCAAAGTCTCCTTTGACTATTCTCTCGTCTGCTCCAGAGGTTGTGAAAAGCAGAAGATTGAGGAAAAGATCATCCCACTAAAGGTATCTCTAGCCATACTCTATTACGAAAATAAGGGCAAAGGAATTTTTTGCTCCCCTCCGGCTATCAGGAAACCACTAGAGCAGAGGGACAAGAACAAGCACTATTCCCTCCATAATAACTTTGGTCACACCACCAATGAATGTAAGAGCCTAAAGTAGCAGGTCGAGTCTCTAATATCTAAAGGTGGTTTGTCGGATTATGTCGTTCGAGAAGAACAGGTGAAAGCTTTCAATCAACTCCAACAGAAGGCAAAAAAGAAGCTGAACCCTATTCCTGTTCGGGTTATCAATCTGAATTTCTAATCTCAAAAATACCTAAGGATAGATGAGGATGAGGTAGCTAGGAGACAACGATCGACTGTGATCGCTGTGGCACAACAAACTAAGAGCCAAGTTTCCAAGGCAAAGTCACCTGTGACTACTCCCTTGTCTGCTCCAGAGGTCGTGAAAAAGTAAAAGATTGAGGAGAATATCACCCCACTAAAGGTATCTCTGACCAAACTTTATTACGAAAACAAGGGCAAAGGAATTTTTCACTCGCCTCTGGCTATAAGGCAACCACCAGAGCAGAGGGACAAGAACAAGTACTGTTCCCTCCACAATGACTTCGATCACACCACCAATGAATGTAAGAGCCTAAGGCAGTAGGTCGAGGGTCTAATAGCCAAAGGTGGTTTGTCAGAGTATGTCGTTCAAGAAGAATAGGTGAAAGCTTTAAATCAACTCCAACAGAAGGCAAATAAGCATCTGAACTCTGTTCCTATTTGGGTTATCAATGCAATTAATGGTCGACCAGCCTCAGACCAAGAGGGCGAGTCCGAAAGGCGATCAAATCTCAGGAACGCCCATAAATTCCAGACTTAGGAACGCTCTGAAGGATATGGGCAAACTAAATTTCTAAGCTTAAAAATACCTAAGGATAGATGACGATAAGGCAACTAGGAGACAACGTTTGACATTGATCACTATGGCACAACAAACTAAGAGCCAAGTGGCCAAGGCAAAGTCACCTTCGACTACTCCCTCGTCTGCTCTAGAGGTTGTGAAAAAGTAGAAGATTGAGGAGAAGATCACCCCACTAAAGGTATCTCTAGCCATATTCTATTACAAAAACAAGGGCAAAGGAATTTTTCACTCCCCTTCGGCTATCTGGAAACCACCAGAGTAGAGGGACAAGAACAATCATTGTTCCCTCCACAATGACTTTGGTCACACCACCAACGAATGTAGGAGCCTAAGGCAGCATGTCAAGGCTCTGATAGCCAAAGGTGGTTTGTTGGAGTATGTTGTTCGAGAAGAACAGGTGAAAGCTTTCAATCAACTCCAACAGAAAGCAAACAAGCAACTGAACCCTGTTCCTATTCAGGTTATCAATGCATTCGTGGTCGACCAGCCTCAGACCAAGAAGGCGAGTCCAAAAGGTGGTCGAATATCAAGAATGCCCAGAAATTCCAAACTCAAGAACGCTCCGAAGGATATGGGCAAACTGAATTTCTGAGCTAAAAAATACCTAAGGATAGACGAGGATGAGGCAGCTATGATTCGTGTGTGAGTGTGACTCAAAAAGTATATCAATTAAAAATTTTCACACTTCGCAATAGAACGAATTCCTTGCAGAATAGGGCTATTGAAAGGGGTATCGTACCTCAGGGATTATGGTCTGATGAGTTGGAATACTGAATTAATTCTAATTAAATTTATAAAGAAAAGAATTCTAATTTTTAAACTAATTAAAAAGATAAAATAAAATAAATCAAAGGAAATAGATAGTGAAGATAATAAGAGAGAAATCTAGGGTATTTGACTTCACCACTAACTCCACAATCAATGGTCAATTGAATCAACTATGGGGGAATTGCATCATGTATAAGTGGTGTCGGTGGCTACAAGCTCACCTTCATCCGTCAAGAAGATAGCATATGATTAAGGCTAAGCCATGAACTATCTTCGATTGGCATGGGTCATCTGCCTAACTACTCTAATCTAGGGTGCAGTATGGTTCATCTTCTCTAGGCATAATCCATCAAAGCTCTTAATAATATATTTAGTGATTACCATTGTGTAATAATCGCTCTCATGATCACAGAAAATAAGAGAGATTGAGTTCAATAACAACAACTAAATATCTAAGACAAGGTAAGAAATTATTGAGATTGAATTTACAAGACTTTTATTGCTCAATTTTATAATAAGAATCCTCTGAATTACACAATCTATGCATGTATATAAAGGTCCCCAATAATTAAAACAATCAAACCATTGATGCTTTGTTAGGGCTACATCAAAACCCTGGTGGATGAACTAGCCGCTCATGGTAGAAGAAGAAGCTTCAACTGTTGAGGAAGAAGGCATCATCTTTATGAATTATGCGTATGACTTCGTTCTCCAATGGCTCTGCAAATATGTTTCTGTTCTCTTCTCAGCCCTCTCAGACTCTCCAATCTCTGTAATCTCTTCCAAACTCCAGCCTCTAAGTCTTCACTTTATTCCCCAAGAGAATACACCAAAGTCCTAATCCAATTAGGAATAAATTAGGGTTTCCCGCAGCACTAATCAGGTGGGTTTTTCCTGCTGACTTCGGCCCAACTTTTGACCCACTAGAAGTCTGATTTACGGAATTTTTGTGAAATACAAAAGTGTGTAGAATGAAATTTTGTTTAACTTTATTTGAAAATTATGTCGATTTGAGGCTCAGAAATAAGACTTCTGGTCCATTTTCCAAAATGAGATTAAGATTGTATTATGCACAGATTTGGGCTTCAGGCCCGAAACCTTCTTAAGCAGCTGTAATTCTCTTGGACCTCTTCCTTGGGCTGATTTGAGTTGAAATAAATGGTTGAATGAATCTCCTTGATGTAGGCTTCATCTACCCATCTTGGATGTCTTCTTTAAAAGCCCAAAAGCTTGATTTTAACTGAAATACTCATTAAGGCCCTGAAAATACAGAAAACACTAAAATAAAGTAAAATAACAAAATAATCTATCATTAAGAGAATAAAATACATAAGTTAAGAGGCTAGAATGCGTAACATTCAACGCCTATCAAGCTATGAGACAATGATCGACCTTGATCACTGTGGCATAAGAAACTAACAGCCAAGTGGCCAAGGCAAAGTCACCTCTGACTACGCCCTCGTCTACTCTAGAGGTTGTGAAAAAGTAGAAGACTGAGGAGAAGATCACCCCCACTAAAGGTATCTATGGCCAGACTCTATTACGAAAATAAGGGCAAATGAATTTTTTTCTCACCTCCAGCTATCAGGTAACCATCAGAGTGGAGGGACAAGAACAATCATTATTCCCTCCACAATGACTTTGGTCACACCACCAATGAATGTAAGAGCCTAAGGCAGAGGCTCTGATAGCCAAAGGTGGTTTGTCGAAGTATGTCATTCGAGAAGAACAGGTAAAAGCTTTCAATCAACTCCAATAGAAGGAAAATAAGCAGCAGAACCTTGTTCCTGTTAGGGTTATCAATGCAATTCATGGTCGACCAGCCTTAGACCATGAGGGCGAGTCTAAAAGGCGGTTAAATCTCAAGAACACCCAAAAATTCAAGACTCAGGAATGCTCCGAAGGATATGGGCAAACTAAATTTTTGAGCTCAAAAATACCTAAGGATAGATGAGGATGAGGTAGCTTGGAGACAACAATCGACCTTGATCACTGTGGCACAACAAACTAAGAACCAAGTGGCCAGGGCAAAGTTACCCCTGACTACTCCCACGTTTGCTCCAGAGGTTGTGAAAAAGTAGAAGATTGAAGAGAAGATCACCCCACTAAAGGTATCTTTGGCCAGACTCTATTACGAAAATAAGGGCAAAGGAATGTTTTGCTCCCCTTTGACTATCAGGCAACCACCAGAGTAGAGGGACAAGAACAAACACTATTCTCTCTACAATGACTTCAGTCACACCACTAATGAATATAGGAGCCTAAGGCAGCAGGTTGAGGCTCTAATAGCCAAAGGTGGTTTGTCGGAGTATGTCGTTCGAGAAGAACAAGTGAAAGCTTTCAATCAACTCCAACAGAAGGCAAACTACCAGCTGAACCCTGTTCCTGTTCGAGTTATCAATACATTTCATGGTCGACCAGCCTTAGACCAAGAGGGCGAGTTTGAAAAGCGGTCGAATCACAAGAATGACCAAAAATTCTAGAGAATTGGTGAAATCTACTCAGTACATAATTGCTCAGCCAACATGCTCATCACTTTTACAGATAAATACATGAGCAGGATTCAAGTGCCGCACACTCGTGGTCAACCTCATCATCTCTAATTGTGAGGTAAAAAGGGTATTGGTTGATATAGGGTGCAGCGCCAACATTCTGATGTTGTCCGTTTTCCAGCAGATGGGTCTAGTATCCGAATGCGTCAAGCCTACCATTAAGTTGTTAATAGGTTTTGACATCAAACAAGTAAATCCTGTGGGGGTGATAGAACTCCTAGTGATCGCAGTCGTCAGAACTTTGACTGAGGCCTTCATCATTGTCGACTTTAGCTCTTTATATAACATGATAATGGGAAGAGGCTGGATACACAGGATATAAGGAGTCCCTTCCACGCTCCACCAATTAATGAGGTGCATCATGCCAAACGGAAGGGACACATTTGACATCATGGGAGATCAAGTTGCTGCAAGGAAATGTTATGCTCTCAAGCTAAAAGGGAAGGCGGTGCAAGAAGGGACGATCAAATAACAATTATAAAACTCTCCACCAAAGGGCGTTTCGCAAGAGCAACAGAAAAAAGACCGACGGAGGAACTGCTCGAAGAGGTAGAGATCATTCCTGGCAACGATCCCACAAACTTAGGAACCTCTTTATACCGAATAAATAGAATACAACTGATTCAACTGCTGAGAAAGAATGTCAATATTTTTGCTTGGGATCATACAGACATGCTTGGTATAGACCCCTTAGTGTCATGTCATACACTCAACGTTAATCCCAGCTACCCTCCTGTCAAGCAAAAACAAAGATGATTTGCTCTAGAGAAGAATTAGATCATCGTTTTAGAAGTATATCGTCTCTTATAAGTAAGGTTCATTAGGGAAGTTCAGTTCCCGTACTGGCTTTCAAATGTGGTAGTGGTCTAGAAAAAAATAGCAAACGAGTACGAACGTCTGACATTCCTTGACGCATACTCAGGATATAATCAGATCCCAATGAATCTGGCTAATTAAGAAAAGATTTCCTTTATCACTGAGAAGGGAATCTATTGCTACAAGGTGATGTCATTCGGACTCAATAATGCAGGAGCAACTTATCAGCAGCTGATCAAAAAAGTCTTTAAAGCCTGATGGGCTGAACAGTTGAGGCATACATAGATGACATGGTAGTAAAAAGCCTCAAGAGGGAAGACCACCTGGAACACCTACAGGAGGTATTTAACACCCTGCAAAGCCATAACATAAGACTGAACCCATCAAAGTGTACCTTCAGAGTCTTCCCAGGCACATCGTGAATCGAACAGGGATAGAAGCAAGCCCAGTTTAGGTGAAGGCCCTTCTTCATAATGAGGAACCGAAGACCCACAGAGACATTCAGATCTTGATAGGACACATTGCCACCCTGAGTAGATTTATCTCTCAGTTATCAAACAAATGCAATCCCTTTTTCGATGCTATCAAAGCAAAAAGAAAGGAGATATGTGGGGTTGAACAAAATGAAGCCTTGGCAAAGCCGAAACATTATTTAATTCAACTGCCAACGCTCTCAGCATCAAACGTTAGAGAGTCTTTATATTTGTACCTTGCAATATCTCAAACTGCCACCAGTGTCATCCTGATAAGAGAACTTAACAAAAAGTAATGCCCAGTGTTCTACTCTAGCAAGACCATGACTAAGGCAGAATAGAGGTACTCAAAAATGGAAAAGGTTGTGCTAGTCCTAGTTTAGGCAAAGAGGAAGCTCGGGAATTACTTCGAGGCTCACCCGATTGTTGTCCTAACTAAATTATTGATCAGAGTGATTTTTCATAAACTTCATTTGTCGGGAAGAGTTGCCAAATGGGCAATATAGTTGGGCATCTACGAAATAACCTACAAACCTCAGACTGCCATAAAAGGGCAAACAGTTACAGATTTTTTGTTAAAGTACGAGCCTAAATATGATGAAGAGGCTCTTCGTCGATGGGTTGTCAACACAGGCAGGGTCAAGCGTTGGAGTGGAAATCCAAACCCCTGATATAACAGCTTTATAGCAAGTGATCCATCTATAATTTCTTACATCAAACAACGAAGTAGAGTAGGAGGCCCTCTTATCAGGATTAGGACTGGCACAAACACTTTAGGTAAAGAACTTGCAAGTTGTTAGTGATTGTAAGCTAATTGTGAAGTCGGTTAGTGGAGACTACATTCTGAAAGATGATTGAATGAAAGAATTTGAAAGAGTCAAAATTTCTCAAATATAAAGAGACCTAAACCTGAACGCAGATAGGTTAGCATGTTTAGCATCGGTTGCTCAGCCAGATCTAATCAGACTTGCTCTGATTGACTCTTTGCAGGAACCCAGCATCCTTGCCCAAAAAGTGATACTGGTCATACAGAACCAACACAGTTGGATGGATCATATCAAAGCTTACTTTGTTGATAGGGTTTTGATAGATTCGAGGGAAGAGGCCAAGAGAGTTAGAATGAATTCTTATAGATATTTCATGATCGGCGAACACCTCTATAGAAGATCGTTCTCAGGGCCATACCTGAGATGTGTGGCCCCTGCAGAAGCAAATGAGGTGCTCTGTAAAATCCACAACTGTAGAGACCGTGCCCAATTTTGGCTAATTTTTGAAATTTTCATCATTTATTACTTTAAATGCATTTTAAATGATATTTAAGATATTTTGAATGCGGGGAGCATGTTTAAAAGGTTGGAATATGATTTTGGAAAGTTTTAAAAAATTTTGAAAAAGTTTAACTTTTTGGTCAACGGGAGCTCCGGGATGAGGTTAAGTGAGTCCAGAAATTTTAAAAAAATTTTGAAAAATTTTATTTTTGAGTATGGACTAAATGAAATGTTTAGAGTGTTAAGGAAGTGATTTTGAGTCCAACGGAATTTTTGAGAATTAATTTGGAGGTTGGGAGGGTACGTTAAGTGGCCCGAGGGCAAAATGGTATTTTCGCGCCCCTAGGAGTGAAATAAATATCCCAAGGTCTGGGATATTTCATATTTATAGATCTTAATCTCTCTCTAAAAGTCACCACTTCATATCTCTCCCTTCTCTCTAGATTCTAAGTCACTTGAGGTGTGATTTGAAAGATCCCAAAGAAGGAAAGTGTGTAGAGGGCGTTGAGGGCTTTGGTTTGAACCGATCAAAGTCTTCATTTTGTGAAGTTGAGAAAGCTGAGATTTTTGAAAGTTGGATTCAAAGCATAGGATTTGAGGTAGGGGTGCTAGACTCATCTTTACTTTGATTCTATAGGTCACATATTTGTGACATGAAAGATAAGTTAAGATTTCTTGAGTTTAGGGTTTTATGTATATGTATGTATATATATATATATATATATATATATGTGATTTATGCATATGTATATGTCTAACATGCTAGTTAGGGCTCATATGTGTTGTATATGTGATATTGAGGCTATATATGCTAATTGTTGAAATTGTGTTCATTTGGTGAAAATGTATAAATCTGAGTTTTTATATAGAATGATGCATGAAAGATATGATTTTTTTAAAAATTGCATAAGTATGATAATTTTCATGAAATGAGTGATTGACGTTGTGATAAACTTGATTTGAGGAAGAAAATGCATTGATTTGATAAAATGCATTTCATTGTGTGGGATGTGCGCATTGTTGTGATTATGTGTACTATGTGACGATTTTGGGACAGGAGTGTGAATTAAGATGAAGGGATGGCCCCTATGGTGAAAGACTCAAAACTTGGCCAAGAGAAGACGTTCCCTTCGGAATAGTAATCCGATAAAGCGTAAGTAGAGTTTGGGTGCCGAAGAGACCCTTACTATTGGAGTGATTTGATAGCCCCCTTTGATTTGATTTTCGGACTTATGTGGCGTGAGTATATATTTTAATTGTGACTTGCTCATTTTGCTTCATGTATGTATAGATTGGAATGTGAAGTATCATGCATGATTTACAAAACGTGATTGTTTATGGGTAAAAAGTATGGATAATTGTCATATAAATTTTAATGATTTCATATGCATCCATGCATGGCCGCCTGAGTTAGAGTGGAGTTGGGCGGATCATTCTTACTGAGCCGCAATAGTGCTCACCCCCTATATACAACCTTTTTTCAGATAAGGCACCAATGGAGGACGAGCTATGATTAGGTCAATGGACCTTGTTAAGTTTCTTTTGGACTTTTGGATATTTTGATATCTATGTAAATGTCCATGCCGTTTTGTGGCATATGGACTCTTTTGAGAAATGTTATTTTTAAAGTTGGACAACATATTTATATTTGAATTTCATATGTATGTATAAGCCATGTTGGACATGTATGAAAGACTTTGAACATAATTGTATGGCCATTAGGGGTGGACACATGCCCAAAAGTGTCCATTTTGAATTTAAGGTGTGAATGACACATGAGATGATTTGTATGATTTCAATAGAAATGTATGAGGATTTGTGAGATTATGGTGATATGAATGTATGAATTAGGGTGTGTGCATGGAGATGTACCATTTGTAGATCCTTGGAATGTTGGGTGTAAGATTTTGTTTTGGAAATGAAAGTATTGTCGGTCAAATGAATACATTCTGCCCGAATTTTGGAAAATTTTTTTGAGGGGTCTACACAACTCCAAATGATCTGAAATTTTTACCACATCTTCCCCTAGATCTATAGTATTGCCATAGTTAATTTGGTGAAGTTCAGACAACCACAAAATTTTAAAAAAATCCGACAAGATTCTGCCACCAGATTTTACAATTTCTATTGGGCACCAAATTGATTGTCAAAACTGTTTCATTTGGCTAATATCTAGCCATTATGGTTGGCTCAAGCTTCTTTTATATTTAGTCTGGTTTCTATAAAATTTTTGTTTGCCTCATTTTGAGTTGAAATGAATTTTTTTAGATTGCTGCGCATATTGCACTCTAGCAGTGCACTATTCATTTTGGAGTTACTATATCTTTTTAGCTACTGCCCGGTGATGATAAATCAGGAATCTGGATCTCTTCAAAAGATCTAAATTATGTTTTTAAGCACCTTGGGACTATAGTAGGATGGGACAATGGTCCAAAAAATTTTCTGAAACTTTTTACGAAAAGTTACTATTCACGAGGGCCAAAAATCACTTTTATTTTGAAATTGTTCTAAATGATTTTAACAATGAGGACCATGGTTAGTTACGCATATTCACTTAATTATATGTATATTGAGTTGCTTCCGCAGTTAAGAGAATTGGGTTAGATGTTAGACTTTTTTCAAAATGGTTGTTTTGATTAGATTTCACCGTTCACACCCATTTCCCTTGCTCTCAACCGGGTGTCAGAAATCTTGGCGTGACAACAACGGTGTATGTGGGAACTATTCGGAAAGACAATCGTTGGCCCATAAAGCCATTATTTAAGGGTATTTTTGGCTATACATGGCTAGAGAAGCCGAAGAGTATGCTAGAAAATGTGATATATACTTGCGACATGCCAGTGTGCTACATCAGCCCTCGGAGGACCTAACCACCATGGCCAGCCCCTGGCCATTTGCAAAATAGGGGATAGACTCCATAGGACCTCTCCCAACGGCTGCCAACAACAACAAATATGTCCTCCTAGCCATTGACTACTTCATAAAGTGGGTTAAAGTGGAAGCATATACGACGATCACTCTTCTTCAGGTTGAGAGATTTATTTAGAATAATATCATCAGCTGGTTCAGGTTGCCAGAGTCCGTTGTCATGGGCAATGCCACAAACTTCGATAACCAGCGATAGAAAAGTTCTTCAAGAAATATGGTATCAACCAGAAATTCTCTGCCAAATCGTACCCACAGGGCAATAGCCAAACAGAAATAACTAACCGAACCATTTTTGAATGCGTCTAAAAGAAGTTAGAAGCCCGTAAGGGCAAATAGCTGAAAGAACTACCTAAATTCCTCTGGGGGTACCAAACGACTCTGAGGCGTCTGACCTGCGAGAGTTCGTTCTATCTGGCTTACGGGTCTGAGGCGATAATACCAACCGAGCAGTCCGCTCCAACCACCTAAACAGAGGTACTGGAGAGGGGGAAGAATGACCAGCTACTGGAGCAAAATCTAGACCTCCTAGAAGAGAAGAGAAAGACAGTCCTAATAAGACTCACTTTCTACCAAGGAATGGTCAAGAACAACTATGACAAAAAGGTGAGACATCGAGCATTCAGCCTTGGGGACTAGGTGCTACGTAGAGTCACAGACAACGCAAAGGAACGAAATGACAAAAAATTCGCAACAAAGTGGGAAGGCTTGTACGAAGTCACTGAAGTGATTGAGAAAGATACAGGCGTTGCAAAGTTAGCGACAGAGAAACAATTCGTAAACCCTGGAATGCAACTTATTTAAAAAGGTATTATGTATAGACTCCAACATATTTAGATTGTATTATTCCTTTTTGATGGACTATCTTCTGATTTTCAAAGAAATATAAAAGCAATTAATAAAGGGATCATCTTTTAAAGAAAGTACATAATTGTCAAAAAGATAAAGGACATGGTCCCACATCGAACAAAAGATTCCATATTTTATACTAAATAAAGCATAAAATGGAAGCCATATAGTCGTGGCAAGGCAGGGTCGCTGTGTAAGATTGAATACACAGCGACAATGCATTGCCCTCTTTTTGCCTTTATTTCAAGGGCTTTTTAGCCTATAAGGCAACAAGGACATATTTTGTAAAGATAATTTCTAATTTTCTTTGGAAAAATTATATGAGATTTGTCATATAAAAATCTGGAATTTAAATTTAGGTGATACAGCCTTACCATTTTTAAAGGAATGTAATACACTTTCCTTATGACTGGCCTTAAACCTAATGTAAGCCACTTTAAAGTTGGTCATTGGAAAGGAATGTATGGACGAAGTCCCATATCGGATAAAAAGTCTTTGTCTCTTAGCATGTAAAAAGGAAGTAAAAGCCCTTGAGCGCACGACGTCGACATGGAACGGCGCAGAACAACTTCTGTCGTTACATGCCCACGCCATGCCATTGGCCCAAAATAAGCTAAGGTCTTAAATGAACGATCGCTTATTAGAGTTAAGGTATTAAATGACTGATCACTTATTAAAGCTAAAGTCTTAAACGATCGATCGCTTATTAAAGCTAAGGTCTTAAACGACCGATGGCTTATTAGAGCTAAGGTTCGAACGATCGATTGCTCAATAAAAAGAAGTCATAGGCTTAGATCAAGCTAAGGTCTTAAACGACCGATCACTTAAAGTTAAGGTCTTAATGACCGATCACTTATTGAAGCTAAGTTCTTAAACGACCGATCGCTTATTAGAGCTGAGGTACAAACGACCGATCGCTTAATAAAAAAAAGTCATAGGTGATAAGTAATGAATATTGCATATTCAATGCCCTTAAAATTATATAAATTAGTATCTTAGTAATATTTATTTCATGTTTTTATTAATAATTTTAATCTTTTCAGGATTTCAAGTGATTAAGGGTAATTCTAATTAATAATGGTGCAATCGGGCTACAGATGGTGTTAGGCCTATTCACATTGAAGATTGGGCCAATTCAGGCCTAAAAAGTCCTGGACTCGTGTTGGTATTCAGACCATAACTCAGTACACAATTGTTAAAATGACCCAAATTTCGCCTGCCACTTTTTGGACGCAAATGCCACTTTTGAGACGTATGTGCCATTTTCTTATGCGCATTTGTTACTTTGGGAGAGAGGTGTCCCGTTTGTGTTTTCTTCGCTGAATAAAAAAGAGAAAAGAGAGAAAACTAGGGTATTATTCGGGGGCAGAGAGAAAAGACGAAGGCGATTCGTGACGATGGACAGAAAGAAAAGGAAGGCTTCAACAATTGCCATGAGGAGCTAACTTCTTCCTAGGGGTTTAACGAAGCCCTAGCTAAGTATCATTGTTGATTGAGTTATATTTGGGGATTATTCTTTTTATGTATATGGTTGTATAATTTTGAGGACTATTTTGTATCATTTATGTAATAAGTGACAATTGCATAGATGTGCATTTATGGTTGTTTAAATGTTTATAATCATTCTTGATTTAATGTTGCCTTGTCTTAGATGGTATTTTATCTTGATTGAACTCAAATCATTCCCATGAGAGATTAAAAATGAATAATAATTATACAACAAGTTTTCATTGCATGTATGAACATATAACTTTGACAGTCCATGCCTAGGGAAGACGAGTAGTGCTACACCCTAGTTTAGGTAGATAATTCGTGCCAACTGAAGATGGGTTGTAGCTTAGTGAGTGTTTGTATATATCTTCTTCATGAGTTCATTATGAACATGTGTGTATGAGACAAGGACTTTGATAGGCCATGCCTAGGAAAGACGAGTCGTGCTATTGATAAGTGCACAAAATATGTTATTTTATATCTCAAAATAAGTCTTTAATTACTCTTTTACTTTATTTAAATATTCTTATCTTTGCATTTTGTGTTTTATAGGGGTTGATTTCCAAATAAGAAGAAAAGCAGCAAAAAATACCTAAAAAGGATATATATAGCCAAAGATAAACATCAGAAGAATTGTAGGAGAGATGGTATTTTGTGCAATCTATTTCACAAAAGGTCTTAAGCTCATTACTTTGCAAAATACTTTTTTGCACGGCCACGTCTGTAGTCCAGAATTTAAATTAAAGATATGGAGATCAAATATTAGATATTTAAATTCAAAATTTTGTATTTTTAATTTTTGTTTTTGAATTTTGTATTTTAATTTTGTATTTCAAATTTTGTATTTTGAATTTTTGTTTTTGAATTTTGTATTTTAAATTTTTTCCACCTAAACCATTCTCCTTTAACTCTATAAATAGGGGGTCTTAGGAGATGGTGAAGGGAGTTAGAAAATTGTAGAGAAATTATAGAAAAAATAGTGTAATTATTTTATTGATTCAATGATGAGTAGTAGTTTCATTTCTATTTGTTTATTTTCTATTAATATGCAAGCGTAAACATCCTTCTCAAGGGAGTGATGAAGCCACCATGGCTGACGTATAAGTAAATTGTTTTATTTTCTTGTCTACTTTTCCTCCTAAGAGCATTCTTCTACTCTTATATTTTGGATTTTATTTTCTAAAATTAGAGGGAGGATTTTTCGTGTTTGCCAAATAATGGTAATTCGAAGAATGTCTACCTCTTGTAATACCCCGTAATTTGAGGATTTTGAATTTTATTTTCTAAAATTAGAGGGAGGATTCTTCGTGTTTGCCAAATAATGGTAATTCGAAGAATGTCTACCTCTTGTAATACCCCGTAATTTGAGGAATTTAAATTTGGTTTTTTATTTATTTGATGGAGTTTTTAATTATTTAAATGCTTTAATTAATTTTGTCAATGCTTGTTTTTATATGTTTAATGTGGATGTTTGAATTGTTGCTAAGTGTTGGTTGTGTTTAATTGTGTGTTAAATATTTGTTTTAAATATAGTTTTTTTTTCTGTTAAATAAAAATATGTTGGTTTGGGCTGCATTTTCTTAATTCTTGTTTTTTTATTATTATTATTATTATGTTGGGCTGGGCTATATATATATATAGTTGGGCTAAATATTTTATATTTATTAGTTTCATTATTTAAGAATATTAAATAAGAGAAAAGGAATTAGGGTTCAGTAGTTTTCACGTAGAGAGGATTCCTACACACAGATAGGGAGAAAACGGTAGACGCCAGAAAAAGAGAAAAGAAGTGATTTTTACTTAACATCACAAGGCAAGTTCTAACTCTTCTCTTCCCCTTTGAATCTGTATACATATATATTTTTGTATATACATGTTGCTGGAATATATGTATAATATATACATCAATTGTATAGACATGTTGCTAGAAATTTGTATGCATTTAATTTTGAAATTAAATGATTTTGCATGTTAAGAAAAATTCTGTGAATTAAACATAAAGATTTTGGAGTTTTGGTACTGTTTTAGGCTATTTTGGCATATGTTTATACATGTATATATGACTGTATAGGCGGGTATATATATATACACATATATATACTAACATGAAATTGGGTTTACTGTATTAATCATTTTTGAACGTTTTTGTTCCGATTAAAAGGTAGATCTTACTTCCTAGAACAATCCTTGAAAGTTTGGTTATGAACCGTTGGGTAGATTGACGGGAAATTGAGTTTAAAATTTTGGATTTTCGAAACTTGAAATTGGGCGTTTTTGATTTAGTCCGCGAGAGGGGATGATTTTGGTACCGATACGTAGCTTAGATCGATACGAGTTCAATGCTATATTCATATGCGCGATTCGGTGCCCGGAAGTGTTCGAAACATGGTCGGAAAATTTCGGCCTCCATTGTTGAGCGTGAAGCTTCAGGTGGGGAAGAAGAAGGAAAGAAAAAGAAAAAAAAAAGAAAGAAAAAGAAAAAGAAAAGGGTGGCCATGCGTCCGCCGGCGCGTGGGGGCGCGTGCCGCCGGCGCCGGTGGACGGAAAAGTATTTTTGGGGCCCACTCTCGGGGGCCCACCTCTGGGTCCGATATGGGCCCATTCCGAATTATTTTATTATTTGTTTTGAATTTTTAAAATTTTTGAAAAAACTTGAAAATTAGGAAAATTATTTTTTAAAAATACTTTTAGAATTCTAAAAATTCCCAAATTTTTATGTCAACTTTCTGGGAGCTTAAGGAGCTTGGGGTTTAAATTTCATATCAAAATGATTTACCATTGTCTTTAATTTAATTTTTAAAGTGTCTAAAAACTGGATTTTTCATCTTCTTTAATTTTAGAAAATACTTATAAAGTTTCAAAAATTCCAAAATTTTTACTGTAACTTTCTAGAGGCTAAATACACTTAGGTTTAAATTTTCAACTCAAAATGATCTTCCCTTATTGTTCAATTGATTTTTAAAGTGTCCAAAAGTTGAGTTTTTCACTTTCTGTAATTTTAGAAAATACTTTTGTAATTCCAAAAATTCCCAAATTTTTGGGGTAACTTTCTGGAGGTTAAATAAACTTGGTTTGAAATTTTCAGCTTGAAAAGAGCTTCCCTTAGTGTTCAATGAATTTTTAAAGTGTCTAAAAGTTGGGTTTTCACCTTCTTTTATTTGTTGAAAATATTTTGTAAAATTCTAGAAAATTCCAGAATGATTTAATAGGGTTATTAGAAGTAGAAAAGACCCAAAAACCTAGATAAGATTTTGGTTTAGATTCCCTCATAGATTTGAGTGTATTGGGGGTTGGATTGGGTGTTTGCTTCTAAAGTGGTTAAATTGTGTTATTTGATTTACTTGAATGTGTTTTTCTTTAAGGATATAAATGCCCATTAAATACTTGATTA
The DNA here is from genome assembly GCA_026545225.1 of Cornus controversa. Lineage (NCBI taxonomy): Eukaryota > Viridiplantae > Streptophyta > Magnoliopsida > Cornales > Cornaceae > Cornus > Cornus controversa. The sequence continues at coordinate 46,329,837 of CM048845.1, forward strand.
TAGCTTAATTGTGAACGATTTGTCTTATGGTGATAATTTCATGTCGGATAATTTGAATTTCTTTGTTTGTGCAAATTAAGATCATAATGCACCTTATTTATTTTATGTTTCATATTGAGAATGCTTCTATACATTTTATTTGGTATGTAAGGATTGCCCGGCGTGTCAGGATCGCCCATACCTAATAAGGTATCTATGCATTTTATTTTGGCATGTAAGGATTGCCCGGCGTGTCAGGATCGCCCATACCTAATAAGGTATTTATGCATTTTATTTTGGCATGTAAGGATTGCCAGGCGTGTCAGGATCGCCCATACCTAATAAGGTATCTATGCATTATATTTGGCATGTTGGGATTGCCAAGGCGTGTCAGGATCACCCATACCTAATAAGGTATCTATGCATTATATTTGGCATGTTGGGATTGCCAAGGCGTGTCAGGATCGCCTAATACCTAATAAGGTATATATGCATTATATTTGGCATGTTGGGATTGCCAAGGCGTGTTGGGATCGCCTAATACCTAATAAGGTATCTATGCATTATATTTGGCATGTTGGGATTGCCAAGGCGTGTCGGGATCGCCAAACAATTAATATGATATCTTTATATTTTATTTGGAGCATGTCAGGATTGCCTAATATCTAGTAAGAACGTTTCTCGTTATATATTCGAGCATATTACGATTATTTCTTGTGTAAACTTAAAACTAGTCTGCACTTGCATTAAGATAACTGATGTGTTAGTGTAGGGTGTGGGGTGGCTCTATTCTTGGGTCATATGGTTAATTGGGGATATATATATTTATGAGATGGTGGGTTATCTTTAATTGTATATAAACATAAATTTGTTGTCTTGGGAAATGATTATTAATGGAGGCAGGATAGGTATGCCTAATACCTTGTAAGGCATTTGTAGAATATATGGAAGAAGGCATGTTAGGATTGTCTATGATTTGAACTTAGAAATTTGTTTTATCTGTATTGTGTTAATGGATGGGTTAGTTTAGAATATATTCTAGTTACTTCTAAAATAGGAGATTTAGTGGCTAAACGGTATAATTATATCTATATGTCTTTACTGTCCTCATATAGAGGGTATGTTTACCGGTTCTCTAATTGGTTTGTAGTAGAGAGAATTTGCTCGTGGGTTTAACCCACTTTGTTGATATTTCAGGTTCCAGACAGTTTTCACCAGGAGATTTGCGTGTGGAGTTCATAGAGCTTGACAATCATCCATTCCTTACCATACTTTAATGTAGGGACTTAAATTTGTTCATAAAGTTTTACTTTTATGTTTTTGGTTAAGGGGTCCATGGGTTACTGGACTTCCAAGTTGTATCAATCAGAATAATATAATGTTATTTAACATGATTTTTATTTTAGTTAGACTTTCCTTTCAGCATTTATAATTCTTTTTCTTTTGTCATTGTATTCTATGCTTGTTGGCTATCAATTGTTAGTATCCCTCAGGTTTTGTGTATGAGACTGGCCACCTCATGCACGAAATTTTCTGGGGGGTATTTCACCTCTATTTACCTAGCCAATGTGCATCAGATTAAGTAAAGAAATGTATCTCTCATATATAATCAAGTCATTCTTTTTTATTCCATATTTTCCTTCATCTTTCCAAGTTCTAATTGGATTGGTGAAATGAATTGATTATTGGAGGAAAAACTAGATAAGAATATAAAAAAAAAATTATTTATATGGATCCATGGTGGTGAATTCTCTTTCCTTAAGATTTGTCCCATCATTTGATCTAAGACATTTAATATTAGTTTTTATTATTAAATAAAAAATTAGAATTTTATTTTTTAAATATTCAATTTTCATCTCAAGAGATTTAGGTTTTGAATTTTAGACTTGTTACTGATTCTCACTTGAGAGTGGTTCGACCCTACTTCCTACTATACAATTTTTAGTAAAGTTTTTGCAGGTTTTATTATTTTTTGTACGAAGTGTAGAAAAGTAACGACAAACATCCACTATTCTACACCCGTCAAATGACCGATCGCTTATTAAAACGACCGATCGCTTAATAAAAAAAAGTCATAGGCCATAGGCCTAGATCAAGCTAAGGTCTTAAACGACCGATCACTTATTGAATCTAAGGTCTAAACAACCGATCGCTTAATAAAAAGAGGCCATAGGCTCAGATCAAGCTAAGTTCATAAACGACCGATCGATTATTGAAGCTAAGGTCTGAACAACCAATCGCTTAATAAAAAGAGGCCATAGGCCCAAATCAAGCTAAGGTCTTAAATGATCGATCAGTTATTGAAGCTCAGGTCTGAATGACCTATTGCTTAATAAAAAGAGCCATAGGCCCAAAACAGGCTAAGGTCTTAAACGACTGATCGCTTATTAAAACTAAGGTCTGAACGGATGATCGCTTAAAGAAAGAAGCCATAGGCCCAAATCAAGCTAAGGTCTTAAAATGATTGATCACTTATTAAAGCTCAGGTCTAAATGACTGATTGCTTATTAAAAATAGGCTATTGGCCCAAGATAAGAAGAGGTCTAAATGACCAAAAGGCCATAGGCCCTATTCAAGACATTCTGTAGCAAAGGCGGACAACATCGGATACTGATCGCTTGAGTTTTTCCCTATTGAGTTTTTGAATGACCGATCGCTGATCACTAGTATAACAAAAGCAAAAACAAAAACAAAAACAAAATCTCTCCGGCACTAGAGAGGGAATAAAGCTCATCCCGCTAAAGTAGTTGTTAACATAAGCATTTATCAGAAGCAGAAATGTCAATTTGTATCTCGTAACTTGAAGTAGAAAAAAGACTTGTATTACTAAAAAATGTTCATTGCAAAAAAAAAGGGGGGGGGGGAGGCATAAGTCTACCCTTGAAACAAAAGTTCCCTCTAAAGCATTACAAAAGAAGAAATGGAAAACCATAAAGAAATCAACCCTGAGTAGCCTCCCCATCTTCCTTGCTGAATTTTTGATCAAAGGATTTCACAATCAGAGTGCCTTGTTTAGCTGGGGGAGGCACCTTTGAGAGGTTTGATCAACAGGAGTGGGGGTAGCTAGAGCAGCAATCAAATAAGTAGAACAGGCAGTTGGAGGAGTGGCAATATAGCAGGAAACAGAGATCAAACTCTAGAGAAAATCCATGAATCGGCGTTTGACTTCACCTGAAGGTGGAATATTATATTCGCCAAACGAGTCAATAGTCTGATTGACATCAAACTCATTCGGCCCAGTATAGTCCTGTACAGCTTCGGACTTCTCTCCCTTACTCAAAGCATAGCGAAAGTCGTCAGCAAACTTTAGGGCTAGGATCTTCAAAAATCATTGATAAATCTCAAAGCCCCCAGGCTTGCAAACCTGAAGCATGGCCTCGAGTCTAGCGACTTTCTCCTCGGCTTCCAGTGCCCTTCGTTCGAAGTAGCCAAGTGTCTTTTGCTTTTCAGCCAGGGACTTGGTCAGGGTTTTTACTTTCCCTTCAAGGCTGATCGACATCGAATGTTGCGCATTCTAGCCTCTTAATTTATATATTTTTTTCTCTCAGTGATAGATTATTTTGTGATTTTACTTCGTTTTAGTGTAGTCTATATTTTTAGGGCCTTAATAATTATTTTAGTTAAAACCATGATTTTGGGCTTTTAAAGATGACTTCCAAGAAGGTTAGATGAAGCCTACATCAAATAGATCCATTCAACTCGATAATTTAACTCAAATCAGCCCAAAGAAGAGGTCCAAGAGAATTATAACTGCTGAAGGAAATTTTGGGCTGAAATCCAATTCTGCGCTTAATATAGTTTTAATCCCATTTTGGAAAACGGCCTAAAACTCTTATTTTTGAGAGTCAAACTGACTCAATTCTCGCTTAGGTTAAACTAAATTCGATTCTGAACACTTTTGTATTTCACGTAAATTTCGTAAATCGGACTTCTACTGGGTCAAACTTTGGGCCGAAAGTTAGCAAAAAAAGCCACCTGATTAGGGGCTGCGAGAAACCCTAATTGTCTCCTAATTAGGTGGGGACTCTTTATATTCTCTTGGCTATTAATAGTGATGAATTGGGGCTGTATTGGAGAGGCTTGGCAGCAACTTTGAAGAGCTTTTGGAGTGGAGAATCATTGGAGAACAAGGCGTATCATGAGCGGCTAGTTCAACCACCAGGATTTTGATGTAACCCAAACTAAACATCACTGGTTTGATTGTTCTAATTATTGGGGATTTTTATATTCATTCATAGATTGTGTAATTTAGAGGATTCTTATTATAGAATTGAGCAATAAAAGTCTTATAAATTCAGTTTCAATGATTTCTTATCTTGTCTTAGATACTTGATTGTTGTTATTGAACTCGTCTCTCTTGTTTTCTGTGATCATGAGAGTGATTATTACACAATGGTTTTCACTGAATATATCATTAAAAGTTTTGATGGATTATGCCTAGAGAAGATGAACCATACTACACCCTAGATTAGAGTAGTTAGGCAGATGGCCCATGCCAATTGAAGATAGTCCATGACTTAGCCTTAATCATATGTTATCTTCTTGATGGATGGAGGTGAGCTTGTAGCCACCGACACCACTTATGCATGATATGATTCCCCATAGTTAGTTCAATTGACCATTAATTGTGAAGTTAGTGGTGAAATCAATTACCCTAGACTTATCTTATATTCTCTACACTCCTTAGTTTTTCTTGCTTTTGTTTAATTGCTTCATTAGTTAATTTAGTTATAAAAATCAGAATTCTTTTCTTTTAAATTTAATTAGAATTAGTCCTAACAATTCAACTCAATCAGACCACAGTCCCTGAGGTTCGACACCCCTTTCGATAGCCCTATTCTGCAAATAATTCATTTTATTGCGAAGTGTGGTAATTTTAATTGAGACACACTCACACACAAATCAAAGGCTTTCGGCATTTCACCGGTTCAGATGTTCGACCTCCAAAGCCTTGTAAAGGGATATGATTATATATGCACCCTACACCACAAAAAGTAGACAAAATTAAAGATAGAGACATTAAGAAAGATAAGCAAATGAAGAATAGGGTGAGACAAACCTCCATAGCATGAAGAGGTGCATTGGCGAGAAGCTCATCCTTGTTAGCCCCTTACTGGCGGAGCTCATCCCTGGGAAGCCAGATCTCATGGGCAAGATCCCCCATTACTTCACGGTCAAGGGTAACACAGTCCCCCACTGTTAAAAAAAACCATCAGACTTCTTTAAGTCTGAAATCCAATGCTTAGACGAGCCAACGAGTGGCTCATCAGCTATGTCACTGGTAGCACCAGGTAAGGTCAGAGCAAAAGAACCCCGACCCTTCATGGCATTCACCATCAACTTCTGGCATCTAGACGCCTAAGCAACACTAGAAGAAGCCCTCTTTTGAGGAGAAGAAGGAGCGACAGACTTACTCTTGTCCATTTGAGCCTTCGACCACCCTTCATCGTCTCCTGCCTTGGCAGCACCAGAGTTGGAAGAACCCCTCCTGGTCTTGGGCTACGGCAATTCTATCTTAGTGTCTAAAGCTGGATATAGGTGAGAAGACGCAATGTGAGCACTACAAGCGTTAGCTTGAAGTTGCCAGTGAGATAAGTATTTCTTCACAGAATGGTAAAAGCTCCAGACATTTTCCTTTAAAAAAGGGATTCAACCATCTGCAAAATAAAGAAAAACATAGGATGATTACAAAATACATAAACTCCTTTTAAGAGGAAGAAGAAATCCTGTAAACTTACCAGAAGGAGAAAACTGAGGGATCATAGCGTTGCCGAAAGCAATAGGGATAGGGAATTTTTGGGCCACTTTGACATTCCAAGGCCCCTTCATAAGAACCAGTTTTTCCTTCCACAACTTATCAAAAGTGGGAGTATCATAACATAATTTTCTCTCCTTGCTAATAGGGAACAGATGGTAACGATCGTCTTCTGATTTGACTCGATGAAGAGAGTAGCAGAACAGAAGATCGTTCAAGTGCAAGTCAAGCTTGTGGAGGCAGTTTAAAGAGAGCATGCAAGGAATAATTCAAAAAAAGTTAGGGTTTAACTGAAGCGGCACAAGCTTCAGTTTGAACAGTGCAAAGCTAAAAAGAGGATGATGGGGATATCTAAAGGTTTTTAAATGGGAAACTGAGAAAAGGATTTTTCCATCCTTAACTCCTTCCCCAGTGCTATAATCAAGATCTAAGGGGTAACTCTCTATGATGACCTCATTAGGTATATAACATTCTTCTCTGACCTTATCAAAGTCAACCAACTGCCTTGTCACTGGAGCGGCAACCACACCTTGATTAGATGTGACCACTTCTATAGCTACCACAACAGGATGAGTAGTCTCCGTAGCAGCGTGAGATGAATTGGGCATGGTGATTTCTTGGTTGTCAGAAAGGGTATGGTTGCTATCACTAGAATGCATTTTTAGAAGAAAATAAAAAGATGAAAGCAGAAGGACGAGAACTAAACTGAAGAGACAAATCGACACCAAAAAAATCAGGAGGAAATGAATCTAAAAACTGAGTCAGGCAGTTGCAAAAGACTTGTGGCTGAAAATGACAAGTATGATGACAAAATGCAAAGAGGAAATGTGAAGGAGATACTTACGTGCTCTGCATCGTCGCTAGTACCCAACATTAAATGGGGAACCTAGATGCAAACAAAGAAATTATGATAGAACCCATACAAATTCCCTCCATTATGACAAATTTCATAACTGAAAGGAATTGGGGGCAATATATAAGGGCAAAATTATCACTCAGTCCAATAAGCTAAACTGGTACAAAAAATGGACCAGGCCTACGCTAGCTTGAGCCCATGTATCAGCAAAAAGCTTAAAAGGCTGAGTCAATAATCACAAAGGGCCAAGTCGCCCCATCTTAAGGCTAGAAAGACTAAATCGAATGCAGACCTAAAACTCAAAAAGTAATTTAAAATCTTTGAGAGAAAATTTAGCTGTAAATAAGGGAATTCAAATCCTAAAAGGTCTCAAATTCCAACTTATATAAATATTTAAGGAATTATGAATGAAAGGGATTCCCGAATCCACCTCTCGTAATATTTTCTCTCTTTCTGAAAACTTTGTTTTCTTAATTTTGGGTGTGTGCATCGAATTATTTGGTAATAATAAGTTAAGCAATTTTTTTTGTACCTACAACGATGTAAGGATGAATATTACGAGAGTCATGTGAGCAAAAATTTTGGCATCACAATGACATGACAACTAAGGTGCCATGTTATCAAAAATGTAGATGCTCATGGTTTTTTAAAAAGTGTGTGTAACTGATTTTAGTGTTCATTTTTAGAATAAATGGTCACACAAAATAGAAAATAGCTTCAGCAAAAAGGTAAACTTATGGGGGATCTATCAGCTTGAAAAACATAGATAAAGATGCTCATCCCCATTTCCAACCAACGAAGATATGACTATGGAAGTTGACACCATCGTATAAAGCAGGTGACATTCAACGGTTAAAATATCGACAAGGGCTAAAATACACACATACATGAAGGCTATGCAAAAAAATGGAGTATGAGAAGAGGATGCAGGAGATAAAGTTAATGAGTACTTATATGGTGACCTTGTGGTTGGGTGTGTTATAGGCAGGTGTGAGAGACACTAGTAGGCTACCACACTTGCGAAATATAGGTTGCACAATCCCACATCACTTGGAAAAAGTAAAGGTGAAATGCTTATATGTGCGGTGCTATCTCTAAATGGTATAAAGCTTTTTGGGGTAAAACTTAAGAACAAAATCATGTGGGCTCAGGTCCAAAGTAGACAATATCATACCTCATGGAGCAGGTCATTACAAATAATATCAAAGCTGGAGCCTAGCCAGAAGTCTGGCTAATGAGGACGTTGGGCCCCTAAAGGTGGGGGAGGTGATTATGGTGACATTGTGGGCGGTGTGTTGTAGGGAAGTGCGAGAGACACTAGTAAGCTATAGGTTGTGCAATCCCACATCGCCTGGGGAAGGTAAATGTGAAGTGGTTATATTTGTGATGTTATCTCCAAATTGTATGAGGCCTTTTGGAGGTAAAACCCCAAAACAAAACTGTGTGGGCTCAGGCCCAAATTGGACAATATCAAACTTCGTGGAGAGGATCATTACAACTTCCTTCAACTATTAACTACACCTTTTCAACCATGGATGGAATTGCTCCTTTTAGGTAGGATGGCAACATGACCTCATTTTCTTCATGGCTTAATGGCTAGCTAGAGGCATCTTATAAGACAGATGGAGACACTAAGCTAGGCTATAGCTAGAAAGAAAAGGGCTAGATAGTGAAGGAAAGTCTAAGGACTCATATAAGCAAAGAAAGGGCTCTTGGAGCAACCTTGATGAACCTTGTTCATTTCTTGAAAGGAAAGGGGAAAGACTTTACTTGTAGCCTCTCAAAACCCTCCCATTGGCATTCTCAATCGATGTGGGATAAGTGCTTTCTCATATAGGTGGCTAAGTGACCCAAGTTTTGTAATGAATTCCCAATATAGGATGGAGAGAAATGTGTTTTTGTGGTTTGTCGAACATTATCCACATTTGCAAATGCGGATGCGTGTTCTTTAGTTACTTTTGGGGATGTCTGCATTCACAAGTGCGAACACCGTGTTTCCCTTGAATTTTGAGGTTGTCCGCTACTACAGTTGAAGTGGTATTTCTTTGTTGTCACATTGGCAATCCGTGTGAAAGTGTATTTTTTAGACAATATAAGGCCTTATTTGGCTGACCTAGACTGTTCGTTCATGATTCTTCTTGATCGAAGGTTTGGAATGGGATTACGATCCCAATGAAGGTGGTTTATAAGGTTTTTGGATGTTCTGGTCGTGATGCAATATTAGATTTTTTCTAAAGTGAATTATGAAGACACATTGCACACTTGCACTATAAAAAGCCCTTGGCCGAGCCTATGTGGACTGGTCCAACCTATCCCTTAGACCGGTCTAGCATAGTGAATTTAGTCTGTTAACCAACTTTGACCCTTTTTGCAATTTTTAAAAGAAAATGCCTAAAAATGCAAATGAAAATAAATAAAAAAAATTCCTAAAAATTTGAAAATAGGAAAATCTTTTTGGATTTTTATTTATGTGAAAATAAAAAAATATATAATAATCATATAATCATTAAAAATAATTTTTCACATAAAATAACAATGAGTTCTAAAGTTTCCAGAAAACTTCAAGAAAATTAACAACTGCATAATTTTAAAACTCATAAAATTGCCAACAAAATTCATACTTAATTCCATGATCATGAAACAATTCACGTGTGTGTGCAAACCAACTTCATAAAAATTAATCAAATTTCTTTGATTCATCTTCTAAAACATATTGGATGATAAACAAATAAAACCATACATGATCAAAAATTTTCTCATTGAATTTTATTTTTTATTTTATTTTGGACGGTGACTTCCACTCTTACAGGCAGCCAGTTATTTCCTCAAAATAACTTCTTTTTAAAAGATATCTCATTGGATATTTATGTCGTAGTGATAGCTTTAGACAAATCTCGAAAGTAGTCTTTTCCTTTTTGTCTTAGATTTTCAGCAATTCTTTTCATTTTTTTTTGTTGAATAATAATAGAATCTTTTATTTTTATTTTTTATTGATCATTCAAGCCTTCATTGCTACTCATACATTATACTCTAGTTAATTTCACATTAGTTTTTAATCAATTCTTTCAGAGTTGGACTAGTGCACAAATTATATGGATTCAAAAGATTCACCTCTAAAAATAAATAAATATAACACATTAGTTATCAATTCTTAGATCATAAACTCAAATACTTCATCCATTAATAAACTAAATGTCTCAATCATGCATTCAAAAATAAAAGTGAACTTAAATAGAAATATAGAGAATTCACATTATTTCATAAAAAAATATGATTTCCACATTCACATGATTATCATATAAAAATAAACAAAACCTAACCTACACTCTAATGTATGGTCTAATGAAAAACAAAAATGAACATGAGCTCAATCCATAACCATAAAAAATCCTAATGACCTTAGTTAGGGATATTTGCATCCAAAGACCTAGTAGGAATAAATCACATAGTATCAACATGTATAAACTTCCCAAAGTCTTCATTTTTTCATCTAAATTATTTTAACATGCAAATTATCAAGAAAATATTGTAAAGAAATAGAAACATTCTTTTTCTTATTTGAATTCTTTTTAACTTTAGAATTTTTGGGTTTGTTCCAATTATTTGGCTTTCTAGCATGAACCCTCACTACAAAAAATTTGGTTTTTTACCACAAAAATATTTGCCACGAGTAAAAAATCGTGACAAAAAAGAGTAATTTTGCCACAAAAATAAATTTTTGTGGCTAAATGTTTTAATAATTCACCACGAAATAACTTTTTCGTGGCAAAGGTCGTTGCGAAATCCTTTCTTGCCATTTTTTCCTCTCCCTCCATTATGCGGGAATTGGTTTTGCCACGAATATTAGCGACGACAATAAATATTTGCCACGACAAATTAATTGTTGCCACAAAATTTTTTCTCTAGCGATTATTTATTATTTGCCACAAAATTCTTTTTGTAGCAGATCTTTTAAAAATTTGCAACGATGTTATATTTATGGCTAAAGTTTTTCTTTCACCACGAATTTCTAATCATTGTGGCAAAATCTATTTTTTGCCACGAATTTGTTTCAGTGGCGATTCTTTATTCTTTTGCCACGTAACTAATTCCGTGACAAATCTTTTTATTAATCTACGATGATTTGTTTTTTGTGGCTAAAAAATCTATTTTGCCACGACTTTTAGCCATTGTAGCCAAATGTTATTTTTGCCACGAATTATTATTCATGGTGACTATTAATTCTTTTGCCATGAAGATATTCTATGGTAGATTTTTTTTTTTTTCGTGGCTAAAAGAATCTCTTTCTCCTCAAATTTATATCCGTGTCAACTGTTTTAAATAATTTCATTATTTTCTTGTCACAAAATTTAAAAATAAATTATTACATTTATTATTTTTATTAGATGATAATAATACTACGAAATATTTTGCAAAAAGATAGGGATCGAAGAAATTTCTTACTACATAAGAAATTTATCAAGTAACAATTCTTTTGATATAATAAAAAATATTATATCTTATAGTAGAATGATAAACTTATTGATAGGCGTTGAATGTTACGCATTCTAGCCTCTTAACTTATGTATTTTATTCTCTTAGTGATAGATTATTTTGTGATTTTACTTTGTTTTAGTGTTTTCTATATTTTCAGGGTCTTAATGATTATTTCAGTTAAAACCATAATTTTGGGCTTTTAAAGAAGACATCCAAGACGGTTAGATGAAGCTTACATCAAGGAGATTCATTTAACTATTTACTTCAACTCAAATCAGTCCAAGAAAGAGGTCTAAGATAATTACAGCTGCTTAAGAAGGTTTCGGGCCTGAAGCCCAAATTTGCGCATAATACAGTCTTAATCCTTTTTTGGAAAACGGACTAGAAGTGTTATTTTTGAGTTTCAAATCGACTTAATTTTTGTTTAAGTTGAACGAAATTTGATTCTGCACACTTTTGTATTTCATGAAAATTCAGTGAATTGAACTTCTAGTGGGTCAAAAGTTGGGCCGAACGTCAGTAGGAAAAACCCACCTGATTAGTGATTCGGGAAAACCTAATTAATTTCTAATTGGATTAGGACTTTGGTGTATTCTCTTGGGGCATAAAGTGAAGAATTGGAGGTTGAGTTGAGGGGTGATTACAGAGATTGGAGAGTCTGAGAGGGCTGAGGGTAGAACAGAAGACATACTTTGCAGAGCCATTGGAGAACAAAGTCATACGCATAATTCATGAAGATGATGCCTTCTTCCTCAATAGTTGAAGCTTCTTCTTCTACCATGAGCGGCTAGTTCATCCACTAGGGTTTTGATGTAGCCCTAACAAAGCATCAATGGTTTGATTGTTTTAATTATTGGGGACCTTTATATACATGCATAGATTGTGTAATTTAGAGGATTCTTATTATAGAATTGAGCAATAAAAGTCTTGTAAATTCAGTTTCAATGATTTCTTATCTTGTCTTAGATATTTAGTTGTTGTTATTGAACTCAATCTCTCTTATTTTCTGTGATCATGAGAGCGATTATTACACAATGATTTTTACTGAATATATCATTAAAAGCTTTGATGGATTATGCCTAGAGAAGATGAACCATACTGCACCCTAGATTAGAGTAGTTAGGCATATGACCCATGCCAATCAAAGATAGTCCATGACTTAGCCTTAATCATATGTTATCTTCTTGATAGATGAAGGTGAGCTTGTAACCACCGACACCACTTATGCATGATGTAATTCTCCATACTTAATTCAATTGACCATTGATTGTGGAGTTAGTGGTGAAGTCAAATACCCTAGATTTCTCTCATATTATCTTCACTTTCTATTTTACTTTAATTTATTTTATTTTACTTTTTAATTAGTTTAGTTTAAAAATCAGAATTCTTTTCTCTTAAATTTAATTAGAATTAATTCCGTATTCCAACTCATCAGACCATAATCCCTGAGTTCGACACCCCTTTCGATAGCCCTATTCTGCAAGGAATTCGTTCTATTGCGAAGTGTGGTAATTTTTTAATTGATATACTTTTTTAGTCACACTCACACACGAATCAATTCTTGGCGCCCTTGCCGGGGATTATCTATTTGATTGATTGGATTTTACAGAATTAATTTTAATTGGATTTTTAGTTAGGAAATTTTTTTATTTTTTTTTTATTTGTTTTTGTTTTCTTTTCAGGTGCTTTTGGCTAATATATGCAAGGTCGTCGTTCTGTAGCTGATCCTTTGATACCTCTTGATCCTGAGCCTGAACATACTCTTAGACAATAGAGGAACATCCCTGTTGATACCGTGGTGCAAAAGGAAGAATTAATTGATGACATGGTAGAAGAGAGGAATAACAACCTTGTTCCTAATGCGGATGGAGAAAGGGCTAGATTGCTTAGGGACTACTATGTTCCTGAGACATATACCTCACCAGTTGGTTTTCAACTGCCTAATGTCATAGCACAGAATTATGAGATCAAGTCCAACATTATTCAGATGCTTCCATCTTATTTTGGGCTGACTCAAGAAGACCCTTACAAGCATCTATATGAATTCATTGAAGTGTGCTCAACTACCAAAATCCATAACTTCTCTGAAGATACTTTCAGAATGAGACTTTTTTTATTCTTCTTGAAAGACAAAGCAAAGTATTGGTTCAACTCTTTACCGGGAGGTCCTATCACGACTTGGACTCAGATGCAACATGAGTTTCTCAAGAAGTATTTTTCGATAGGGAAGACCAATCAGTTCAGACGTGCTATCACTGGTTTCTTAGGAAGTGTCCCCATCATCAAGTTCCTAAGTGGCAACTAGTGTAGAGTTTTCATGAAGGGCTGATAGAAGCCAACAGACAGATGGTTGATGCATCTTGTGAAGGCACTTTTATGTTAAAGAGTGAAGAAGTGGCATGGACCTTATTTGAAAATCTTAGTGACAACTCTCTACAACATGTGTCCTCTACTCATTCTAGCATACCTGCCACTACAAGGAAGACTGATGGGATTTTTGAGGTTGGTGTTTCAGAAGTTATGCCAACTGACATTGATCTAATTACACAGAAGGTAGCAGCAATTATGGCTGCCAATCAAACTCCTTCTGCTTCAAAATTTTTATTGCTAGGCCCTTGTGAATTTTGCTCTAGTCCTATGCATAATGTGAGCAATTGTCCTTCAATGGGGTAATTTTCTGATGTTCAACATGAGCAAGTTCAAGCCACATTCACTGGACCAATGAATCCCCCATGAGGTAATACTTACAATCCCACATGGAGGAATCATCCTGATTTTTCTTACAGTAACCAAGGGGCAGCAATGCAACCATCATATCAACCTAGGACTTTTGTACCTTAATAGCAATATCAAACACAAAGTCCTATGGCACAAAGAATTTCTGCTATTGAAGACAAGCTGACACTTACCTTGTCCAAATTTGACAAGCTTGATTCTCTTATAGAGACAATGCAAGTTACTACAGCAATAGTACAATCTACAGTTCAGCTACTGCACTCTCATTCTCAATGCATTGCCAAACTGGAATCTCAGTTTGGACAGCTTGCTACTTCATTAAGTAGAAGAGAAGAAGGGAAGCTCCCTAGTCAACCAACTGCTAATCCAAGAGGGATGCAAGCTTCCACAAGTAACCCACACCATGAGCAAGTTCAAGCCATTACCACTTTGAGGAATGAAAAAATAATTGATAATAAGGTGGGTGAGAAGAAAGAAGAAGAAAAAGTGACCACAAGTCCAAGTGCTGAAATTCGTTATGAGCCCAAGGCTCCTTTCCCACAACGTTTCCTTGAAGCATTTAAATTGAGGAAGCAAGGGGACAAGCTGCATGACATGATAGGTGTTTCGACAAGTGAAGATTAATTTGCCACTCCTTGATGCCATCAAGCAAATTCCTCCTTATGCTAAATTTTTGAAGGACTTGTGCACTCAGAAAAGGCGTTCTAAAAGTCATGTGCCAAAGAAAGTGATGCTGCCACAACAAGTGAGTTCTATAATTCAGCAGTATACTCCTCCCAAGTACAAAGATCTTAGTGCCCCAACTATCTCATGCATCATTGGGGAGCACCATGTTGATAAAACTCTTCTTGATTTGGGTGCAAGTGTGAATTTGCTACCCTATTCAGTGTACTTACAATTGGACTTGGGAAAATTAAAGCCTACCTCGGTGGTATTGCAATTTGCAGATAGATCAACAAAGCAATCCCGAGGAATCATAGAAGATGTGCTCGTTAAAGTGGACAAGTTCTACTTCCCTGTTGATTTTATTGTACTTGACACTGAGCCGGTTCACAATCCGAAGAGGCACATTCCAGTGATCCTTGGTCGACCTTTTCTAGCTACTGCTGATGCTTGCATAAATTGTAGGTCGGGGATCATGGATATTTCCTTTGGCAACATGAATGTCAAGCTTAATGTGTTCAATGCTATCCAACACCCTCCAGATCAGAGTGATGTGTTCTACATGGATGATATTGATGAATGTGTAGAGGAATTTGTTTCATCCTCTATATCTCAAAAATCTTTGGAGGTATGTAAGTGAAATACCTCCCAGAAAATTTCGTGCATGAGGTGGCCAGTCTCATACACAAAACCTGAGGAATGTTAACAACTGATAGCAACAAGCATAGATGCAAAAGACAAAAATAGAATAACTACTAAAAACTGAACAGAAATTCTATTGAATTGAAATAATTGATAAATAAATAATTATATTCTGGTAATACAATTTGGAAGTCCCGTAACCCAAGGACCCCTTAACCAGAAAGAACAAAAGTTTAAGACTTAAATTGAAAACCAATAACCAAAACCTCTAAATGAGTTCATAGTTTGACTCCTGAATAAAAAGTAGATTCCTACTCTATGACTGATGAGAGTAGATGTCTGTCACAACTAACCCTAGTACTCTATCCTCACGGGGGAAAATTTCCTGGGACCTGAAATATCAACAAAGTGGGTTAAACCCACGAGCAAGTTCTATCTACTACATCCCAATCAGAGAACCAATACACATACCCTCAGTGTGAGGAACACAAGAGATAAATATAGGTGCAACCATTTAAAATATTCCTTATTCAGTTTATGTTTTCAATGTAAAACTCAACTTATACATTATCCCAACAACCCTTATTATTTAAAACGAACACTTTCGTTAAGTTAAAGAAATCAAGAAATATATGCAAGCATATTATCAATCTATGCAATCATGATATGCCAAATATAATGTATGGATACCTTATTAGGTATGGGCGATCCTGACACGCCGGGCAATCCTTACCAAATAGAAATGTATAGATACCTTATTAGGTATGGGCGATCCTGACACGCCGGGCAATTCTTACATGCCAAAATAAAATGCATAGATACCTTATTAAGTATGGGCGATCCTGACATGCCGGGCAATCCTTACATGCCAAAATAAAATGCATAGATACCTTATTAGGTATGGGCGATCCTGACACGCCTGGCAATCCTTACATGCCAAAATAAAATGCATAGATACCTTATTAGGTATGGGCGATCCTGACACGCCTGGCAATCCTTACATGCCAATTAAAAATGTATAGATGCATTCCAATATGAAACATAAAATAACCAAGGTGCATTATGATTTAGATTTGCACAAACCATTATTTCAAATTATCCAACATGAAATTATCACCATAAGACAAATCGTTCTCAAGTAAACTATAATCACATATTTGATGGGCATTTATATCCTTAAAGGAAAATACATTCAAGTAAATCAAATAACTCAAACATCCATTATAAAAGAAATTCCCAATTCAACCTCCAATGCACTCAAATATACGAGGGAGTCTAAACCTAACTTTTATCTAGGTTTCTGGGCGTATTCTACTGCTAAGAACCCTATTAAATCATTCTGGAATTTTCTAGAATTTTTGAGAATTTTTAAAAAAATATTCTTCTAGCAAAAAGAAAATAAAACATAATTCGAGTCATACTTTCACAACCAACACAATCACAAGGGAGACTCATCTTCACATGAAATTTAAAACCCAAGTGAATTTTAATCCTATAAAGTTACCTAAATTTTTCTAGAATTTTCTAAAATTTTAAAATATTTTCTAAAAATAAAAGAAGGTGAAAATCCAACTTTTAGACACTTTAAAAATCAATTGAACAACAAGGACAGATTATTTTGAGCTAAACATTTAAACCCAAGTGTATTTAGCCTCCAGAGAGTTACAGTAAAAATTTTGGAAGTTTTTGAAATTTTTAACTATTTTCTAAAATTAAAGAGACTAAAAAACACAGTTTTTAGACACTTTAAAAATTAATTTAAAGATAATGGTAAATCATTTCGACATGAAATTTAAACCCCAAGCTCCTTAAGCTCCCAGGAAGTTGACATAAAATTTTTGGAATTTTCAGAATTATAAAAGTATTTTTAAAAAATGATTTTTCCAAATTTTCAAGTTTTCCCAAAAATTTCAAAAATACAAAATAAATATCAAAACAATTCAGAATCGGCCCATATTGGACCCAGAGGTGGACCCCCGCGAGTGGGGCCCAAAAATAGTTTTTCGATCACCGGCTGGTGCCGGCACCGGCAGCACGCGCCCCCACGCGCCGGCGACGCGCGTGGGGAACATGCGCCGGCTGGGCTGCCTTCCTCAGTGCGCTGGGAGATTTTTCGGCGCTGATTCTGGCTTCGTCCGACCTCCGTTCAGCCTGATTTTTGTACCGTTCTTCTCCTCTTGATCCCCTCTACCCATTGGTACAAAAAGCCCCATAAAAAATTATCCGAATCAAAAATCCCTAATTCACAAGTTCTGGGGTTCTTCGCAAAATTTAAAAATTTCAACTCAAATTTCTCACGATCTATTTTATTAAAGATCAAGGGTTGTTTTGTAGACAATCACAACAGAGAATGCTTACAAATTAACATCTTTTCTCATCCTAAATTCATGTATAAACAGATTCCTATACAGACACATACATGAAATATATATATATGCATATGTTCTTATATATATATATATCTATACTTCTATATACAATTTAGCATAATAAATTTTCACGAAATTTATCCATAAGAAGCAACAAAACAAAATACAATTCTAAACAGATTTTCAATATAAACCAAATTCTTAAACCTAGACTATGCATACGGATTCAAAGGGGAAGAGAAGAATCAAAATTGCCTCTTTGACGAATCAACTTGTTCACCCGATCATCACTCCCTTCTCTCTTTCGTTTACTCTCTGAGTTTGGTGCGTAAAGTAATGGCAAAAACCCTAATTTCTTCTTTTTTCTTGTGGACGGGTGTGAGTGGGCAGGTGCGAAGATAGACACTGGACTGAGCTACCACACTGACAGGGTACGAGGTGCTCAATCCCACATTGCCTGGGTGTGGAAAAGGGGATGTGCTTATATGTAGTATGTTCTCTTCAAATGGTATGAGGTCTTTTGGGGTAAAACCCAAGAGCAAAATCGTGCGGGCTCAGGCCCAAAGTGGACAATATCATACCATGTGTTGGAGCGGGATATTACAGTTGGTATCAGAGCCTGAACCCAGCCGGAAGTGTGCCGACGAGGACGTCGGGCCTCGTAGGGGGGTGGATTGTAGTAACCCTTATGGACGGGTGTGAGTGGGCTGGTGCGAAGATAGACACTGGGCTGAGCTACCACACTGACAGGGTACGAGGTGCTCAATCCCACATCACCTGGGTGTGGAAAAGGGGATGTGCTTATATGTAGTATGTTCTCTTCAAATGATATGAGGCCTTTTGGGGTAAAACCCAAGAGCAAAATTGTGCGGGCTCAGGCCCAAAGCGGACAATATCATACCATGTGTTGGAGCGGGGTATTACAGTTGGTATCAGAGCCTGAACCCAGCCGAAAGTGTGCCGACAAGGACGTCGGGCCTCGTAGGGGGTGGATTGTAGTAACCCTTGTGGACGGGTGTGAGTGGGCGGGTGCGAAGACAGACACTGGGCTGAGCTACCACACTGACAGGGTACGAGGTGCTCAATTCCACATCACCTGGGTGTGGAAAAGGGGATGTGCTTATATGTAGTATGTTCTCTTCAAATGGTATGAGGCCTTTTGGGGTAAAACCCAAGAGCAAAATTGTGCGGGCTCAGGCCCAAAGCGGACAATATCATACCATATGTTGGAGCGGGGTATTACAGTTGGTATCAGAGCCTGAACCCAGCCGGAAGTGTGCCGACAAGGACGTCGGGCCTCGTAGGGGGTGGATTGTAGTAACCCTTGTGGACGAGTGTGAGTGGGCGGGTGCGAAGACAGACACTGGGCTGAGCTACCACACTGACAGGGTACGAGGTGCTCAATTCCACATCACCTGGGTGTGGAAAAGGGGATGTGCTTATATGTAGTATGTTCTCTTCAAATAGTATGAGGTCTTTTGGGGTAAAACCCAAGAGCAAAATCGTGTGGGCTCAGGCCCAAAGTGGACAATATCATACCATGTGTTGGAGCGGGATATTACAGTTGGTATCAGAGCCTGAACCCAGCCGGAAGTGTGCCGACAAGAACGTCGGGCCTCGTAGGGGGGTGGATTGTAGTAACCCTTATGGATGGGTGTGAGTGGGCTGGTGCGAAGATAGACACTGGGCTGAGCTACCACACTGACAGGGTACGAGGTGCTCAATCCCACATCACCTGGGTGTGGAAAAGGGGATGTGCTTATATGTAGTATGTTCTCTTCAAATGGTATGAGGCCTTTTGGGGTAAAACCCAAGAGCAAAATTGTGCGGGCTCAGGCCCAAAACGGACAATATCATACCATGTGTTGGAGCGGGGTATTACAGTTGGTATCAGAGCCTGAACCCAACCGAAAGTGTGCCGACGAGGACGTCGGGCCTCGTAGGGGGTGGATTGTAGTAACCCTTGTGGACGGGTGTGAGTGGGCGGGTGCGGAGACAGACACTGGGCTGAGCTACCACACTGACAGGGTACGAGGTGCTCAATTCCACATCACCTGGGTGTGGAAAAGGGGATGTGCTTATATGTAGTATGTTCTCTTCAAATGGTATGAGGCCTTTTGGGGTAAAACCCAAGAGCAAAATTGTGCGGGCTCAGGCCCAAAGCGGACAATATCATACCATGTGTTGGAGCGGGGTATTACAGTTGGTATCAGAGCCTGAACCCAGCCGGAAGTGTGCCGACGAGGACGTCGGGCCTCGTAGGGGGTGGATTGTAGTAACCCTTGTGGACGGGTGTGAGTGGGCGGGTGCGAAGACAGACACTGGGCTGAGCTACCACACTGACAGGGTACGAGGTGCTCAATTCCACATCACCTGGGTGTGGAAAAGGGGATGTGCTTATATGTAGTATGTTCTCTTCAAATAGTATGAGGCCTTTTAGGGTGAAACCCAAGAGCAAAACTGTGCGGGCTCAGGCCCAAAGCGGACAATATCATACCATGTGTTGGAGCGGGGTATTATAATAAGTCTCTTTATGATTATGAGGCAATTGATGATGAAAAGTTGTGTGAAGTGGTGAATTCTATATTGGAAGTGGATGCTATTCAGAATATTCCACCATGGAGAATTCCAATTGAGCCACTACCTTCTCTCTCCAGCACTCTACTAGTGCATTCATTGAGTCCCCTCCATCATTAGAGTTGAAGCATTTGCCTGACAAGTTAAAGTATGTATTTTTGGGGGCACAGAAAACTCTTCCTATTATAATTGCCTCTGATCTGACATAAACTCAAGAGAAGCGCTTAGTAGAGGTCTTATATCAACATCGTGAAGCCATTGGGTGGAGTGTTGCTAATCTTAAGGGCATTGATCTCTCGATTTGCATGCACAAAATTCATTTGGAAAAAGGATGTATGCCATCTAGAGAGGCACAGAGGCGACTGAACCCTAACATGAAGGAGGTGGTAAAGAAAGAAGTTGTCAAGTTACTTGATGCATGTATTATTTATCCAATTTTTGACAGCACATGGGTGAGTCCAATACAAGTGGTTCCTAAGAAGTCTGGTCTTACCATTGTCCCTAACTCTGTGGGCGAGCTTGTTCCACAATGTACTGCCACAGGTTGGCGGGTTTGCATTGATTATAGAAAGCTCAATTCTATGACAAGGAAGGATAATTTCATTTTTCATTCATTGATCAAATACTCAAAAGGTTAGCTGGTCAGAGCTATTATTGCTTCCTGGATGGCTACTCTGGTTATAACCAAGTGGCTATGGATCCAGAAGATCAAGAGAAGACTACTTTCACTTGTCCTTTTGGTACTTTTGTTTATCGTCGTATGCTATTTGGATTATGTAATGCTCTGGCAACATTCCAGAGGTGTATGATGGCCATCTTTTCTGACATGGTGGAAAAATTCTTGGAGGTGTTCATGGATGACTTATCTATTTTTGGATCATCCTTTGAAAACTGTTTGAGCAATTTATTACTTGTGCTTCAAAGGTGCCGAGAACGAAATTTGGTACTTAGTTGGGAGAAGAGCCATTTCATGGTGAAATAGGGTATTGTGTTGGGCCATATTGTTTTAGAGTGAGGCATTGAAGTTGATAAAGCAAAGATCGACCTAATTGCAACTCTGCCTCATCCAACTTCGGTAAGGCAAGTTCGATCTTTCTTAGGCCATGCTGGGTTCTATAGAAGATTTATCAAGGATTTCAGTAAAATTGCTCTACCATTGTGCTATTTGTTATCTAAAGATGTTCCATTTAACTTTGATGAAGAATGTGTGCAAACTTTTGAAAGGCTTCAGTCTTTATTATCATCTGCACCAATAATGCAATCTCCAAAATGGGCTCTATCTTTTGAAATCATGTCTGATACCTCTGATTATGCAGTGGGAGCAGTGTTGGGACAAAGAGAAAAGAAACGACCATATGTCATCTATTACGCTAGTAAGACTCTCTCTGATGCCCAACTCAATTATACAACCACAGAGAAAGAGCTTCTAGTTATAGTATTCGCCTTGGACAAGTTTCGTTCCTATTTATTGGGGTCCAAGGTGGTTGTTTACTCTGATCATGTAACATTGAGACACTTATTGGCTAAGAAAGAAACCAAACCGCGTCTTATTCGATGGATTTTATTGTTGCAAGAATTTAATCTGGAGATAAAAGACAAAAAGGAGACTGAGAATGTGGTTGCGGATCATACATTTGGAATTAAGTTTAAGTCGGTGCTTGATGCATTACCTATAAGAGACTCATTTTCGGATGAACAATTGTTTGGAATTTGTGAGATGAAAGTAAATGGGCAAAGGTTGAAGCATTGTGTGGAAGGATTTGTGCTAAGAAGAGACGTAGAGTCCGTCGACTTGACGAATCCCGTCTATCCGACTTAATCCCTTCGAGAAGTTGATCGTCTCCGACGGACATTAAATTGTAGGTTTTGTATGTATTTCTATCCTTTCATTTCTTTAGTTTTCTTTAATTTTGATTTTTAATTTTAGTTTTCTTAAGTTTTCTTTCAATTCTAGTTACATTTTAATATTTTTTCTTTGAGTTTTTGATGTATAAGTTGCTTCTGGAGGATGCCAAAAGGTGTACCGAGGTATTTGGACTCAAGACAGGTGAAAAAATGAGCTCTCGGTCGACCTTGGGTGATGGAGACTCCAAAAATACACGTCCCGGTCGACCTTGGGCGATGGAGGGTGAAACAGGCATTAGCCGGGGGGATCAATCGCCCAAGCAAGGGGGGATCGATCGCCCCCATTTTTTTCCCAAGTTGGGGGAGCAACCAGCTAGGCGATCAATCGCCCAGCCCTAGGGGGATCGATCGCCCAAGCTTGAAAAGGGGTTGGCCGAGAGTTTTATCTATTTAAAGCCCACCTCTCTTCCTTTGTTGCTACTACTTGCTTCTTTGACCTCTCTGAGCTCCAATTTGACTCCTACTTCAACCGGAAATTTATTTTCTTCAATTGGTGATTCTCGAACAAGTATTTAACATTGATCATCATCAACATCAACATCAACATCAACATCAAAACCGAATTGATCATCACTAGTTCTCAAGGAAACTCTCACTTTTTCAAGTTCTACATCAAAGTAAGTGAAGTTTTTCTTTGGCAAAATTGTGCAAATCTTTTTTAGGGCTTTTCAAGACCAAGTTTGGGGGATATCATTGGTGGATTCAATTGTTCAATTTGAGTGAAAAAAGTGCCGAAAAGAGGAGGTTGAAGGATAAACTTTTATTGTGCACGCCAGGTGTTTGATTTAATTCCTCAACCAAAATTTTTCTATTTCTATGGCACCAAAAAGAGCAAATCACCAAGGTACTTCAAGTTCTCGCAATCCTCGCCGAGCAAGGCATGATCCAACACCCGGTTCCTCAAGATCTCACCGAGATGGTATTGATGAGCGATGGCATCCAAGGGCCTTGAACTTTGAAACAACGTTTGACATCGCTGAACTCTATGGTATGTTTCCCGAGACATGATGGGGGATTTCTGACATCCGTCGTCGTCGGTCGGCATCAATTTTTGTTCCACTCTCTTCTACTATCTACCCGAGGCTTGTCAAGGTATTTTATCAGAACTTAATGCCGAAACCTGATGAGCGGGATGTGCTTATTTCTTCAGTAGATGGAATAGTGGTTCTGATGGATTTGTCTTCCATTGCTATTGCCATAGGTTGTCCTCATGAGTGCCCAAATGATTTGACTCATATCTATACTCCTCTACCCGATGATTTGTCAGTGGGTAATTTGGTTGCACGTTTGTGTGCTAACCAATTTTCTGGACCAAAGCGGAATGCAGTTTCAAAGTCTTCTATGCCAAATCACTTATGGTTCCTTAATGCTATTTTACTCAAGAATATATGTCCCATTGGACATAAAATCGAGAGACCTCAAGAGTTCCTTAGATCCTTATATGTTATACATTTTGGGCATTGGTTGTCATTCCCACAGATTGTCTGGGGCCAGATGAAAAAGTTCTATTCTAAAGTTGTGGCCAAGGCACCGGACAGTGCAAGTGACTGGGAGTTTTCATTCCCTACTATCATTCATCAGTTGCTTATTGCACAGGGATATGCAGTCCATGAAGATGAGCTTGCCTTTTCACGTGATATTCATTATGGCACAGATGACTGGAATTTGAGCCAATCTCATATGCATCAGAGAGTCATAACTGCGCCTGGTGAAGTGTCTCGGTTGGCCCACGGAGGGGAACCTGTAGATATACCACCACCGGTGGAAGATCCAGAGGAGATGAAAGCAGAGGAAAAGGAGGTACATGCACAAGCTGGTGGCCATGATTATCATTATTTAGAGGGACAGATTGCTGGGTTGACCGCCCAGTTTGGCACCCTACAAACAGAGATTTTCACACAGTTTGGAGCAATGAGGACTGAGATGGTGGATCACTTTCGTGAGACTCGCCAAAATCAACTAGAGATGAGGAGGATGTTGTGTACACTGATGCGCCAGGCGAATCTGGATTCGAATGCTCAGTCACCACCGCATCCTTGACAGGAAGGTAACTCTCTTTTGTATTTTATTCTTAGTTTTTATTTTTCTTTTTAGTTTTATTTTTCTTTCTGTAATTAGATTTTTATTATTATAAAAAATTAAAAATTAAAAATTAAAAAAATAAATAAAAAAGAAAAAAAAAGTTTTTTTTAGGATTTTTCTCTTTCATATTTATTTTCACCCATACTATTTCACTTGATCTTTGGGGTATAGTGGTTTGTTTTGACAGATTATAACATCCAAGTTTGGGGGTGTGCTTGCATTGCCTTCATGTTATTAGTTTGCTCTATTTTCTTTCCACTACTTCGGATTCCTGGTATTCTCGTTCTTACCCTTCTCTATGCTTCGATTGGGTGTACATTGAGGACAATGTACAGTTTAAGTTTGGGGGTGAGGCGATGCCTATTTATGTGCTTTATTACAATATGAGGGAAATTTTTTATGAAATTCCTTCTTGTTTTAGGATTTTATTTTCTTAATTTTTTATTTATTTTCTTTTGTTTTGTTTTTAGATAAAATGTTTTACATTATTCAAGGGATTAATACCTTATGTAGGTGCATAACTTGCAATTTTTGAGAATGTTTTAAATTTTTAAAAAACTATGGTTTAAATTAAGTGATTTTAATCATGATTTGCTTTAACATGCTTTGGGGTGATTGATTGTAGTTTCCTTACATGCACAGACACACTAGCATAATCTTATGGGGTATAAATTTTGGTTGTGAGTTATTGAGTTACATATGCTTGAAATTAATTAGTATCTCTTGAGAATGAGTACCGATGATGTGTTACTTGACTTTAATGAAAAGAAGAAAAAAAAGAAAAAGTATGTTGAAAGCAAATCAATTTGATCATTTTCATGAGTAACCGGACCTTTATGCCTCAGGAAGCACGGAGTGTTCGCGTCAAAAGTGAAAGGGTGAGAAAAGATGAGCATTGGTTGTCTTGATTTGTAGCATGACTGATTTGAGTAATTAGATTCTTCGGGGTATCTTAAAGCCTAGTGCCCTAAAGCCATCTGGTTTGGGAGTCACTGACTAAAAGCTTACTACATGGATCTTTCAGAAAGCTTAATAGATCAAGACATTGCACAACCAATAAAGTAACGAAAAAAAAAATGAAAAAGTCATGCTTTCATGTTTGGAAGTATGAGTTCAATAAGGGGAGCTAGTGAGTTGAAGGGGTATGTGCCTTAATATATTTAGAGCTGAGTTATGCTACATGAGAGAACTGCTAGTTCACTTTTAACGAGGGGACTAGAGTTGATTATTTTGAGATATGTTGCTGTGAATTATGTGTGGGAACCATTGATTTGAATTATGTAATTTGAAAGTTTGAAATTATTCTTGAATGCAAGTTTGTAACTATGTATTGTAATCTTCTTCTTGAATTAATATTGAAATAGAAATTTGAATGTTTGTGGGTAACATTTCTGAAAACCCTCACAAGACTACTCGTCCAGTAGGGGGAACCTAGGGGTTTAAAGACTTGTTGCATATGTTAAATGCAATCGTTTCTCCCACGAAAGTGGAGTTGGGTAGTTTAGTTAGTATTTAATAGTTTCTTTGTTTTAGTTTTATTTTATTCTATTGCTAAGGGACTAGCAATATGTAAGTTTGGGGGTGTGATAGGCGTTGAATGTTACGCATTCGAGCCTCTTAACTTATGTATTTTATTCTCTTAGTGATAGATTATCTTGTGATTTTACTTTGTTTTAGTGTTTTCTGTATTTTCGGGGCCTTAATGATTATTTCAGTTAAAACCATAATTTTGGGCTTTTAAAGAAGACATCCAAGACGGTTAGATGAAGCTTACATCAAGGAGATTCATTTAACTATTTATTTCAACTCAAATCAGTCCAAGGAAGAGGTCCAAGAGAATTACAGCTGCTTAAGAAGGTTTCGGGCCTGAAGCCCAAATCTACGCATAATACAGTCTTAATCCCATTTTGGAAAATGGACCAGAAGTGTTATTTCCGAGCTTCAAATCGACTTAATTTTTTGCTTAAATAGAACGAAATTTGATTCTGCACACTTTTGTATTTCATGAAAATTCTGTGAATCGAACTTCTAGTGGGTCAAAAGTTAGGCCGAACGTCAGTAGGAAAAACCCACCTGATTAGTGATTCGGGAAAACCTAATTAATTTCTAATTGGATTAGGACTTTGGTGTATTCTCTTGGGGCATAAAGTGAAGAATTGGAGGTTGAGTTGAGGGGTGATTACAGAGATTGGAGAGTCTGAGAGGGCTGAGGGTAGAACAGAAGACATACTTTGCAGAGCCATTGGAGAACAAAGTCATACGCATAATTCATGAAGATGATGCCTTCTTCCTCAATAGTTGAAGCTTCTTCTTCTACCATGAGCGGCTAGTTCATCTACTAGGGTTTTGATGTAGCCCTAACAAAGCATCAATGGTTTGATTGTTTTAATTATTGGGGACCTTTATCTACATGCATAGATTGTGTAATTTAGAGGATTCTTATTATAGAATTGAGCAATAAAAGTCTTGTAAATTCAGTTTCAATGATTTCTTATCTTGTCTTAGATATTTAGTTGTTGTTATTGAACTCAATCTCTCTTATTTTCTGTGATCATGAGAGCGATTATTACACAATGATTTTCACTGAATATATCATTAAAAGCTTTGATGGATTATGCCTAGAGAAGATGAACCATACTGCACCCTAGATTAGAGTAGTTAGGCAGATGACCCATGCCAATCGAAGATAGTCCATGGCTTAGCCTTAATCATATGTTATCTTCTTGACGGATGAAGGTGAGCTTGTAGCCACCGACACCACTTATGCATGATGTAATTCCCTATAGTTGATTCAATTGACCATTGATTGTGGAGTCAGTGGTGAAGTCAAATACCCTAAATTTCTCCCATATTATCTTCACTTTCTATTTTACTTTAATTTATTTTATTTTACTTTTTAATTAGTTTAAAAATTAGAATTCTTTTCTTTATAAATTTAATTAGAATTAATTCCGTATTCCAACTCATCAGACCATAATTCGTGAAGTACGATACCCCTTTCGATAGCCCTATTCTGCAAGGAATTCATTCTATTGCGAAGTGTGAAATTTTTTAATTGATATACTTTTTGAGTCCTGATGAGTTAGAATACGGAATTAATTCTAATTAAATTTATAAAGAAAAGAATTCTAATTTTTAAACTAATTAAAAAGTAAAATAAAATAAATCAAAGTAAATAGAAAGTGAAGATAATATGAGAGAAATTTAGGGTATTTGACATCACCACTAACTCCACAATCAATGGTCAATTGAATCAACTATGGGGAATTACATCATGCATAAGTGGTGTCGGTGGCTACAAGCTCACCTTCATCCGTCAAGAAGATAACATATGATTAAGGCTAAGCCATGGACTATCTTCGATTGGCATGGGTCATCTGCCTAACTACTCTAATCTAGGGTGTAGTATGGTTCATCTTCTCTAGGCATAATCCATCAAAGCTTTTAATGATATATTCAGTAATTACCATTGTGTAATAATCACTCTCATGATCACAAAAAATAAGAGAGATTGAGTTCGATAACGACAACTAAATATCTAAGACAAGATAAGAAATCATTGAAACTGAATTTACAAGACTTTTATTGCTCAATTCTATAATAAGAATTCTCTAAATTACACAATCTATGCATGTATATAAAGGTCCCCAATAATTAAAACAATCAAACCATTGATACTTTGTTAGGGCTACATCAAAACCCTAGTGGATGAACTAGCCGCTCATGGTAGAAGAAGAAGCTTCAACTGTTGAGGAAGAAGGCATCATCTTCATGAATTATGCGTATGACTTTGTTCTCCAATGGCTCTGCAAAGTATGTCTTCTGTTCTGTCCTCAGCCCTCTCAGACTCTCCAATCTCTGTAATCACCCCTCAACTCAGCCTCCAATTCTTCACTTTATGCCCTAAGAGAATACACCAAAGTCCTAATCCAATTAGGAATTAATTAGGTTTTCCAACAGCACTAATCAGGTGGGTTTTTCCTGCTGACGTTCGACCCAACTTTTGACCCACTAGAAGTCCGATTCACGGAAATTTCGTGAAATACAAAAGTGTGCAGAATCAAATTTCGTTCAACCTATTTTAAAATTAAGTCGATTTGAGGCTCGAAAATAATACTTCTGATCCGTTTTCCAAAACGGGATTTAGATTGTATTATGCGCAAATTTGGGCTTCAGGCCCGAAACCTTCTTAAGCAGCTGTAATTCTCTTGGACCTCTTCCTTGGGCTGATTTGAGTTGAAATAAATAGTTGAATGAATTTCCTTGATGTAGGCTTCATCTAACCATCTTGGATGTCTTCTTTAAAAGCCCAAAATCATGGTTTTAACTGAAATAATCATTAAGGCCCTGAAAATACAGAAAACACCAAAACAAAGTAAAATAACAAAATAATCTATCACTAAGAAAATAAAATACATAAGTTAAGAGATTAGAATGCGTAACATTCAACGCCTATCACACCCCCAAACTTACATATTGCTAATCCCTTAGCAATAGAATAAAACAAACTAAAACAAAGAAACTACTAAATACTAACTAAACTACCCAACTCCACTTTCGTGAGAGAAACGATTGCATTTAGCATATACAACAAGCCTTTAAACCCTATGTTCCCCCTAGTGGATGAGTATAGTCTCGTGAGGGTTTCCAGAAATGTTACCCACAAACATTCAAAATTCTGTTTCAATATTAATTCAAGAAGAAGATTACAATATATAGTTAC
Organism: Cornus controversa; assembly: GCA_026545225.1. Lineage (NCBI taxonomy): Eukaryota > Viridiplantae > Streptophyta > Magnoliopsida > Cornales > Cornaceae > Cornus > Cornus controversa. Next base: position 46,358,600 of record CM048845.1, read on the forward strand.
AAACTTGCATTCAAGAATAATTTCAAACTTTCAAATTCCACAATCTAACTCTTTTTCGGTGGCTATGTCAAAGACAAAGTCGTTTCACCAGTCTGCTAGCTTTGGTGTATGTTCTCCGGTTAGTTTAACCCGACATCTCCAACTCTGCATGCGCCATCACCAGTTTGTGGTGAGCCACGAAGAAATCTGCCTTCTTATGACGAGATTGCTGTTGTTTGTCAATTTATTTTTCAAGAGTTTTGTTCTATGAAGATTTTTAGCTATTTTTTTTTTGGCACATAACGTCATAGAACTTTTTTTTGACAAGTTCTTCATTGGTCACCATGCATCAATTGTTGTCTTGTTGTTTGTTCTAGGAGTAGATATTGGGTGAGCCGGGTATACCATGTCATTTGTATACCAAGCCAATTAAAATGCAGCATTCAAGTTGGTTGAGAGTAGTTGTTATATGTAAGTGGGACCCATTCATTGAACATTTCATTGAATGCTGCATTTTAATTGGCTTGGTATACAAATGACATGGTATACCCGGCTCACCCAATATCTACTCTTGTTCTAGAATGGATTGAATGATTGTTGTCGTGTGTTGGGCCACATCGTTATCATCTTTTATTTGCCGTCTTCACCGAAAAGTTTCAGATCACTTGGCTTCCATCAAGTTGTATGCATTGAAGACTTTGTTCCAAACTCAAGTTGGCTTTATATAATTCACATTGAGATTGCAGGGGCTATTAAATTATATATTTTCTATTATATCTTTCATAGGTTTCTTATACCCTCTCCTAAAATATTTAAAATTTCTTGTCTCCTAAGTTTATTTAGTTTCTAAAGATTAAGTAACTATAAATACACTTTTATATATTATTTATAGAAATACAATTCAATCAATAGAATTTTCTAATATTTCTAACACCAATTCTTTTTAAAAAAAATGATCTTATACATAAATATATAATCAAGCCCTATAACTGGTGGTAGTGGTATAGAGTGGTCACATTAGATAACCCGAGGAACCTAATGGCATCTTCATTTGCTACAATCTCGTATTATATTCATTTAACTTGACTCTTTCCTCTAAACAGGGACAAATGTGAACAACCCAATTAAAATAAATCAAAATACTTTTCAATTATCTACACACAGCAGCATACTCCATAGAGTTGATTTTTTTTATTTTTGAGGAGTGTTAGGGCTACTCGATTAAGCGACTGTCCTTTCACACTCACTCCACGAATTGGTGGAGAGTGAAAACTAATTATTTATTACTTGTGTGTAATAAATGTCCTATTTTGTCATCAATCAATATGTCCTTGTAATTTTAAAATATTTACATTCATGCCATCAAGTAAAACTATGATCTTCATAAAGTGATTTTTTAATTTTTAAAGAAAATTTTATTTTTTAATTAAATTGAGAACCAAGATTCATAAAGTATTTTATATTCGAATTAATTACAAATTAAAAAAAATTATATAAAAAATGATTATAATAATAAGTATATAAATTAATATAAAAAATATATATTATTAAAAATATTTATGATCACTATAGTTTTGTTTGTTTGTTGACGACACTAATGTAAATATTTTTAAACTACGAGATTGATGACAAAATAGGACATTTATTACAAAAAAAGTATTTAATAATTGGTTAACACTTTTCAGCTATCAATGAAGCAAGTGTGAAAGGACAGTAGCTTAAGCGACTGTCCTAGCACTCCTCCTTATTTTTTTACCATGACAAAAACACACTCACACATTCATTTTGTTTTTATGAAATTCATCTTTTGACCGGAAAATACAAGTATGTCAAAATGATCAAAAAGGAAGACCAGCTTGCTTCTCAACTTGAACTCTCCACTTTCTATTTTAAAAAGTGAAAATTTACTCACCTTTTATTTTGAAACATGAGAAAGTATTACTGGAGTACACAATCACGAGATGTGGCTTATGAGACACACACATATACATATACATATATATATATATATATATATATATATATATATATATATATACACACATACAATTTTTTTTTTTGTTAAGTAGCTAGATAAGTAACACACGCCCTTAATTATGAGATACCCTTGAACTAAGTTGTTAGTGGTGAATGTATAAATGAATTTTAATAGACATTCTTATAGCGTACATATATGCATGTCTTTTGTATATATACATAGGCCTAACATATATATATATATATGTATATATATGCATGTCTTTTGTATATATACATAGGCCTAACATATGTATATGTATATGTATATGTATATATATATATGTAGGCATGGAATAAGGCAGCTAAGAACAGGATGGGCTGATGGTCCAGCTTATGTTACACAATGTCCCATCAGAGGAGGGCAGTCCTATACTTACAAGTTCACTGTAATCAACCAGAGGGGCACTCTCCTTTGGCATGCCCATCTCTCATGCCATCGAGCTTCACTCCATGGTGCCTTCATCATCTACCCTCGCATGCCCTACCCATTCTCACCACCACTATTCATTCAAGCTCAAATACCCATTATATTTGGTAATTATATTATTTCTACAATATTTTTTTAATTACTATATATATATATATATATGTCACATGACCCTTTTTTTGTTGCGAATACATGCAAGTGTATGGTGGAATGCAGATATAGACGCAGTGGAAAATGAAATGATGTATGGAGGAGGCCCAAATTCTTCAGATGCTTACACCATTAATGGCTTCCCAGGACTGCTCTACCCTTGCTCTAACAAAGGTCTATAACTAAAACAGTACACTACTTAACCTGTAGGTCGTTACTAGAGCACAATAAATTAAATAATAAGTGAAGTATCAAACACGAGTGTGAGGGATTAAGAGAGCAAGTATATAGGGATGAAGGAGGCAAAGTAGAATAATTAATGAAATTTATGGTAAAGTTAGGAATGTTTGTTCTGTTTCTTTTTGTCCCTCGTTCTCTTGTCCTAACATTTACTAAGGCTAGTGTATTTATAGTGCCAAGCATGCTTGTGTATTACCCTACACAACACGGCGTGTAAGTAATGATTTCCTAAACACAAATGGTCAAATCATTCACTTCGTCAGACCTTCAGGTGGCGTGGCGTGTTAGTCTTAAATGCATTAAGCTATACTGCAATGCCAGTAATTGGAACATTAATAACTTGTAACAGAACATTAATGGTGATTGTAAGGGTTTTTGTCATGGCACATGTTCACCCTCACATTAACTAAACCTTTAGAGATATTGGGCATTTTCTAACTTCTATTTACCAATCCAAATTCCTTCCAAGTGCCTCAATAAAAAATAGTTACATTAGTTAGAGGAGATGTGGTAACTAGGGGTTCTAGGATCGAGAGCGGTGTTCTCTAGGCCTTAATGACCTGGTATGACGTCAAAGTTTTGATGGTGCTCTAGAGGACTGCTCTCGACACTTTGATGACCTGACACATCTCGTGCTCGAGAGGAGTGCTTGAGAGGCCTTAATGACCTAACACATCGTCAAGATTCAATTTTGACTTTTCAAATGTTTACATGGCTATCACATTGGCTAACATTGATTGACTTTTCATCGCTAATATGTCAAAGGGGACGCAACTCCTACTACTACTACTACTTACCACTCCCTTAATTTTTCCATTAAATAGATTTAAAAAAAAAATCATTAATTTCTGTAATTGAATTCCCTACTCTTAATTCTCAATAAACATGAATGATGCAGATACATTTATCCAAACCGTGGAGCATGGCAAAACCTACGTGCTTAGACTGATTAATGCAGCACTCAACGACGAGCTCTTCTTTGCTGTGGCCAACCATACATTGACTGTTGTAGAGATTGATGCACTTTACACAAAACCCTTTACAACCACAGCTGTAATGATCGCTCCCGGACAAACCACCAATGTCCTGCTCACTGCCGATCAATCCTCTGATGCAGGCACATTTGCAATGGCAGCCAAGCCAAATCTCACCTCTGTTTTCCCCTTCGATAACTCTACTACAATCGGCTTCTTCAACTAAAAACACAACACAGCTACTGCTACTGCTACTACGACGCCTCTCAACCTTCCTCGTATGGAAGACACTGCCTTTGCCACTCAATTCGCAGACAAGCTTCGAAGCCTTGCATCTGCTGAGTACCCTTGTAATGTGCCTCAAAAGTTCAACAAGAGAGTGATCATAGCTATAAGTCTTAATTCAAGAATGTCCTGCTAGCCAAACCTGCAAGGGCTATAATGGGAAGAGATTCTATGCTTCAATGAACAATCAATCATTCATTCGTCCACTCAAGTCGATACTGGAAGGCCATTACCATAACCTCACCACCGGTGCTGACTCCAACAGTTTCCCAGAGAAGCCGTTGAGAGCTTTTGACTACACCGGCTTGGATCTTGACGGAAAATATGAATACTGAGTTTGGTACGAAGCTATTGGCAGTGCCTTATGGCACCGAGTTGGAGATAGTGTTGCAGGATACGAGTTTTCTTAATGTGGAGAACCATCCTATCCATGTCCATGGTCACAACTTCTTCATTGTTGGGAGAGGATTTGGAAACTTCGACTCTGCCAAGGACCCGAGGCATTACAATCTGGTTGATGCTCCTGAGAGGAACACGGTGGCAGTTCCGGTTGGGGGATGGGCAGCGATCCGATTCAAAGCATACAATCCAGGAGTATGGTTCATACATTGCCATCTCGAGGAACATACCTCATGGGGCCTTGCTACCGGCTTGATAGTAAACAACGGTCCGGATCCATCTCAGTGCTTGCTTCCTCCCCCCGGAGATCTTGCTGATCTAGGTCATCTTTGACTAATATGCATCCATGCATGTTTGGATATATTTTAGTTTGAGATTTCATTTCACATGCATGTATTATTTTGTAATGGTCTATATGCAAAAATTGGAGCAGCTAGGTTTGTACTGATCGAGTACTACTTGTGAATTTGTTTCTTGGGGAAATTAATTTCATGTTAATTCAAAGTGTACACTGATCAATTCAATGTTCACTCATATTTGTTGTCTTGTAGACATCAATATGGTACCAACTACCAAACTCTTACCCATACTTGTCCCCCCAAATAAAAGCCTTTTTTCGAATATATGGTAGACACTACCACACACACACACACAGCCCATTACCCAAATTCAATTGGGTCATGACCATTGCATGCTCCTGAATATAAAGAAAGTCAGAGTACCTGTTTACATGGAACAGCACTTCAAAACCATTAAATAACCAAAACCTTATCATTGCGCTTGCTCCAAGCCAAATAGTGCAGCAGATGACTCACAAGCAAACCAAAATTGGATAAGCAGCTATTTCACAAGCTATTACTCAATAACCTAAAAGAATGATCACATATCATGTACAATTGGAGATTCCCCTTTCCACCAGCCCAAACAATGAATTATACTACGCGTGCAAGATCACATTCTCAGTTATGGTAGATGGAAATACAACTCGGTAAAGGTGAGGGAAGGGTATCAGCAATAAACATACCTCCCAAAAGATTGTGCAGGCACTGGAAGGGGTAAACCACACGGACGATCAGTTCAAATTAAAAATCAGTTTTGGCCAGTCAATTGAGGTGCCTTGCTCTCATCAGAAGAGCCAAATCCAATCACAAACACGACTGCAGCAGGTTGTCTCCAAAAAGGAATCCTCTGATGATTCAAGATGATATAGGTTCATATGGGTATGATAACCATGGGTGTTTTAAGGCCTCCGCTGCTGAAGGACGATTCTTCGGGTTTATTTCAAGCAGATGAGCAACAAAGTCAATGAAACCCTGGTCCCCCATTGGCAACCGGTGCCTGAAGGATGTTTTTTTGGGAATTAGATATTCCAGTTTGTTGCTTTCCTGAACAAAATAAGAAAAATGCACCATTTTCAATAAACGAAAGAAAAATGTCTACAGATACTAGTTGAACAAATATTGAGGCATTTTCTTCACAGTTGACCTATGTATTGGAAGTGATGGAAACACAAATGAAACAACAAATATCTGAGGAAATATAAAATCCTCTTAACTGAACATCTACATTTATCCAATTAGATCTACATTTCACCTATTAAAACTTAATAATTTCCCATTTGGTAAAAGATTTCAATCATACACTGCCTTGATGCACATGACGTGTTTAAATGCAGAAAATAAGGCTGCAATAGGAAGTACATTAGTCCTCTAGTGACGACTTGATATTACTTTAATTATTATCAATGGTGATGAAAAAATAAAAATTCTGAAGATGACTATGAGGTGGATATATTTCAAAAATATTGCAATTTTGTTTATGGCTCCAAAACATGTGAAAAAAATAGAGAATATTAGATAGGTTACAACATTGAGTCTGACAATTTCCAAAGAATTGTATTCATTGGAGGGCTTAAATAAGAAGTGGATTCAAATGCTCCTAGAACAGGGGTTTGACCCCCTCTGGCTCTCTAGTGAAATTCATCTATCAAGAGGGAAAAAAATACCCATGGAAAAGGAAAAGGATGACATTTGGTATTTTACTAAATATCAGGCTAATCAGATCAATGTAAAAAAACAAAAACACTCAAAATGAACCACAACACTCATGCTTGAAAAGTTTTTGAAGTGTAAAAATGCCACAATCTACAGCTACAAAAAGTGGCTAATACAACAAATGCACATCTTATAAACATATCAAGATTGCCACATCAATATAAATATGAATCCTGGAACATACGAGAGCGGAATGAAAAAATAGAATTCATGTAGCCAACCCCTAGTAGTTGGAAAAGGCTTTGTTGAGTTGAGTTGAAGATTGCTACAATGGTCATCAGACAACAAGCAGAAGAATGATAAAAGAAATCTCACCAAAAAAGTTGACCAATAATGCAGCTGACAACATTACTACAACAAAAATGGGTGTGAAGACATGTATACATATGTTATAAGGGGGACGCTATTGTCGACAGCAACGTAATCAAACAAATTTAAAGTAAATGAAAAAGAAACCAAGTAAATTATTAAAAAGAAATAAATAATGTGCTATTCAATCAGGCTTGTGGTTCCCTTGTTGGACACCAAATCGCAAGCAGTGTCCTTGTTACATAGTAATGATAGTATAATACACGAACATCAACATCAAATGCAATGGAAAAAGCAAGGTTGTTAACTTCCTAATGGTCATAAAACAAATTTATTTTGTTTGAAAAAAAAAAGGAAGGAAGGAAGAAATTAAGAAGAAATAGAGATTATTACCTGGTTCCGTTCATAAAGCATGTGATTTTTGGTGAAATATTTGTACGTATCTCGACCTTTGGCAAGCATGTCTTGGTCAATAGAACCTATTATTCCAATTATTCGAGCAAGTAATGTAGCAGGTGAATCATTTTGGAAGAGGACCTACACCACGAGAAACTTCATTTAAGATTTTGCAGCTAGGGTCATAAATGCCAATGACAGGGAAAATTATTGTAAAGAAATGCAAGAACAATCTGGAAATTCTCTATATATCACACACATCAGGTGATGAGAAAAATCCTTTCAAGCAAATAATAAGGAAAAAACACTCAAGTGACAGAATAACCTGTTACTCTGGTTGAAAAAATAGGAGATGTATTAGTGACATCTCCAAATCTCACCTGCTGCATAACAATTAATTAGTGGAGTACATGCAAATTTAAAGTTTATAAAAAAACAATTATTGAGGAAGAAGGCTTTGAAACTATTAAGGAGAATAATAACACAAAAGTATAGCAAGAATATATTTTTACTACAAGTGTCTAATTTGAGAAGCTTAGCCCCATTTTATACAAAGGCTTACCACTCCACGTGAGTTTGGAACAAAGTTCTTTAGGCAACATTTTTTATTTCTAGGCCCCATGAAAACAAGCCATGTTTCTAAAACCAAGCAATGGTATCCTATTAAATGGGCATTCCAACAAAGACACTGGAGTATGGTGCTTAGCATCTTTTAATTAGAATGCTGCATTGAACAGGACATCAAAGATTAAGGGGCCATCTACTCTTCTGTGCTTCAGATCATTGGTATAATTATTCATCAAAATGTCCAATTCTTTTACAACGAATTTATATCTTTTCATACTTTGTTATTAATTTAACATATAAGCAAGGACTCTTATTGAGGTTTTGAAATATTTATGTTAATTCCTGTCCCCATAATAATTTTTTTCTACAAGGCCTGTAATTGTTTCCTTTCCAATAAATAAATTTCACTAAAAAGCACCGGAAGAGGGGGTACATTGATGGAAAACACTATGAACAAGGTCTACGATCATCAAAATCATGGAGACAGTAAGAAACTTTATAGAAAAAAAAATATATTTTAAACCAAAACAATCCACTGCAACTAAAGAAAAGTCAAACCAGATATTTATACATAATCAAATCCAGTAACTGAAGGTTAGTGCTTGTAGACCTTTGGTGGAAAGGATGACTTAAAAACTTTAAAGCTGGTGCAACAAATTTTTATCTTATGCACGGAGACTTCAGTTGATAAATGCTGTCCTTTTTTCCATCAGCTCTTATTGGTCCATTTTTATTTTGCTTAAAATAACCATTTTGTCTATGCAACAAGTTTGGAGGGGATTCTTTGGAAGTGCTCTAGCCTCCAGATGGTGGGGGCTGTGAGGTGGCTTGGAGCAGGTTATGTTTGCCTCATTCAAAAGGTGACCTAGGGGCAAGGGGCTGGTTACTTGGAGCCAAGCAGCCTTCACCAGACATGCCTGGAATGTTCTTTCTGCTGTTTTCAGCAGACATTTCACTATGAACCAATTGGGTGAAGCAATTCTTGATAAAAAAGAACAGTTTCGGGAGTTTGAAAATTCCTGCAGATTGTTCGTGGAGCTGGAGGAACTTGCTGTTGTTGAGGGAAAAGATCAGAGGGACGTTTTTAAGTAGATTATGAGAAAAGGGATGTCTAATAGTGATAAAATCAGAGAAATCAGGCTAAGGTGACTTGGACATATACCACGTAGGCCTGTACATGCACCGGTAACAATAGGAAGATTATTTTGCAAAAAGGGCAAGAGACAAAGCGACCGACGAAAACTAACGTGGAATGAAATAATAAGAACTTACTTTAAAAAATAAAACATTATAGGAGACCTAGTTTGTAATAGAAAATAATGAACAGAGATTCATGTGGTCAACCTCATTCATATGGGATAAAGAAAAGGATGATGATGATGATAAATGTCTACATCCCTTTGGTTTGACAATCGGTTGCCCTGCAGTCCTATTGTTTTACCCAAAAGTTACTGAACCACTTGTCAATCTGGCCTTGGAAGAGATGCTATGGTTGCAAGTATAATTGAAAAAGATAGCTAAAGTTGGCCCAAGGTAGTAAAATTAAAAACAATAGTTGGAGTAGGCCTAATAATGGACTTGAAGAGGTTGATGTCCCCTGGTTTGTTTCCTAATCCTGACAGAGAGGACCAGTCAGTTTGGAGTGATAATAATTAGCCTTACTCTGAAACCAGTTTTGAGTTCCTTCTCCATCAGAATAGGGTGGATTGGTCTAGTGTGGTTTGGGACAGAACAGCTAACCTAACACTCCAGAACAAAGACATTCCTATCAAAAAGGAAATTTCGCAATCACCTTCTTGTGTCTTTGGCAGATCAACTACAGAGTCTATTAAATACCTCTTCATTTATTGTCCATTTTCCTGTAGAATTTGGCTTCAATTTTCCAGTAGCCTTCTCCCACTCTTGCTGACCTTTTACCTTGGGCAGCTTCTCACCTAAAAGGTAAGCAGTTAGTTGCTCAGCTGAACAAGCATATGTTTGCTGCAACAATCTACTTCATTTGGCAAGAGAGAAAAAGTAGACTTCAGTTGACTGAATATAGGGATGCTGTCCCCATTCAGAAAGAGATTTTGGAGGCGGTTAGACTCAAATTGATGTCTCTTGCTAATATTGCTTTTAGCCAAACAAATAGATGACTTCAAAGAGAGTGGAATTTGGCAGATTGAAGCTTTGGTCCAAAGTGAAGTTCAGAATTTTGCCACTGTCCCCTTGGCTCATCTCAGCTTGCTGACTGTTATTTCTATGTTGGTTATGTGCTCCTTCTGGTATGCAGTTAAAGCCATTTCCTTTTCCAACATCACTACAGGCCTACAGCAAGTGAGGATTATGGAGTATTTAGTATTCTGCTTTCCTTCCCTCGCCAGCTGGATTGGCCTATTATAGTAGATAGGTATGGGGCTGTAGCTTTGACACCCTCCTTCTCCAACCCTTATGAAAGAGTTGACCTTTTTTCTGTGGTTGGAGTTGGTGGGTGTTTGTACCATTGCTTCCATGTAGATCTAAGGCTTGTGGGTTGCCTTCTACTGGCGTCCCACATCAGTGGCACAATTTTATTTTTTGGAGATTATCGCTTCCACCTTTCCGGGCAACTGGGTTGGACCAACTTGGGAGATAGGAGAAAGGCCTTAACTAAGATGAAGCTGTACATCCACCCGTCCAAAGTGGTAGGCTCTTGTTGGTGGGTATTACGGGAGATCGAAGCTATTAGGCCTCAACCTCTCTTCCAGATATGGGCTTCCTTTATTCTTTTTTGTGCTGCTCTGGGAACCCCACTTTGTTTTAATGTTTAGCTGTTTTGTTTCACTGGTATCCGCTTACTACAATTGTAAATGGGAGGTATGCCCCTCTCTATACTTGTAAATTGGCTTGTCTTTAAAATTTTCTTACTTACCAGAAAAGTAGAAATAAAAGAAAACAAAATCATAATTATCTTTCAGAGAAAATGAAATGTTGATTAGGCAAAGTAACCTGCCAACAAAGAGACGGGTGCCTTTGCCATAAATTCTATTATTGATGGCAATCTCAGTTTGAATGATAAATTTGAAAAAAACAACGAAATAACTCCATCTGGAGTGGGTAGAGAGGAGTTTGAAACTCAAGATTTTAGACTTAATAATACAGGATTAAGAGGGTTTCATGTTTGGATAGATTCATGCTGTTAAAAAGGAATGACGGAAGTAGTTTTAGTGTAAAATGTTTTGGAGATCGTCCCAAAGTGTTGAGGTGTCTTCCGATTCCTCTTTTTCTTTTTTTCTTTTTTCTTTGGAATGATTTTTTTTTAATAATTACTTATTAAAGAGTGCCCAAAAGGGGGACACAACTGCACATCAAACCTATAGCCTCAAGCTATCCACAAAAGACAAAAGAATCTCCAAAGATTTACAATTAGACCCCTGCATCTAAAAAACATAAGAGAACTAAGCACAAAAAATTTAAACACCCCCTAAGGAGACTCCACCCTATCGAAGGACGTCTCATCCCTTTCCCTCAATAAGGCCCACCGTAGACAAAGGGAACTGTCCTCCACGCATCTCTAACTTGAAGCCTAAGAAGCACAGATACGGATACGGGATACGGATACGACACGACACGGACACAGCAGATCCTAAAAAACTAGGATACGGACACGGCGGGGACACGCGACTAATAATTATATCTTTTTATATATATGAGATCAACCTAACAATGAAAAATTCACAAATCATAATAATTAATGAGCTATAAAAAAATTAGTTTATTGTTTAAAGAACTACACAATTGAATCTACTCCACAATAATGATAATATTTGTTTTCTAAAAAAAAAATGAAATATTATATAATATGACTGCTATATTTTATTAAAAAAATTCAAAGAAGTCATCATATTTACATTTTAAACTATCTTTCTTTTTAAAACTTTTTAAAAAACTCTCTAACGATATGACACGCGTGTCGGACACGTGTCCATGGTGTGTCTATGCCGTGTCCGTGGTGTGTCCAAAAATAAAACAATTAGGACACGTATTTTGGTGTGTCGGACACGTGTCGGGACGTGTCCGACGCGTGTCGGTGTCCGATACGTGTCCGACACGGATTCTTTGACCTTTTAGGTGTGTCCGTGCTTCCTAGCTTGAAGCCACACTTGGCACCCTCCCCAAACATCAATCAAGTTCAAGGTGGACTTTGGCATGACCCAATGGATCCCAAAAATACTGCATAGCAAGTTCCAATAATCTCTAGATCTAGGGTAGTGAAGAAGGAGATGATCCATCGACTCCTTATCCCTCTTGCACATACAACACCAATTAACTATAATCTGACGTCGTAGCCTCAGATTGTCAATGGTCAAAATACTCCCCAAAACTATTGTCCACCCAAAAAAGGCCATCTTCGGCGGGGGGGGGGGGGGGGGGCTTTCGAGCACCATATACCTTTCCAAAAAGGACCTCCCCTGAACATCCAACAACCGATAGTAAAATGAGTGTACCTCAAACATCCAACAACCGATAGTAAAATGAGTGTACCTCAAACATTCCGTGGCTGGCACACACCCAAATCCTCTCATCCATCCCCCTCCCCATAGATAGCCTGACTATAAATCAAAGCCAAGAACTTGACCATATCCTCCACCTCCCAGTCATGTAAGAGCCTCCCAAATTACACGTCCCAAGTCAGTCTCCTATCATCAAGATTATAGCAATGAGCGATCGACACATGCTTATCCACCACGATCCCTACCACATCAAGGATCCTCCCAAAAGCTAACAAGGCACCCATCCCTCACCTTAAAGCGAATATGCTTGGAAAACTCATCCCAACCCTTCTGAATGCTCTTCCACAGGCCCACACCTGTTGGGGATCTCACCTCCAAAGAGCACCAAACTCCACTCAACTCTCCGTATCTGAAGCATATAATTCTCTTCCACAGGTTGTGCCTCTCTACCCCAAACCTCTACAACCATTTGCCCAACAAAGCTTTGTTGAACAAGTCTAATCTCCTCACTCCCAGCTCGCTGACATCAATGGGCTTGCAGATCTACTCGCATCCCAGAAGATGGTACTTGAACTCCTCTCCTATGCCACCCCATAAGACGTTCCTCTGCAATCTACCAATCCGCCTCACTACAATAGCAGAGATCGGGAGAGATCGGGAACGACATAAAGTAGGTAGGAAGGCTTGAAAGATGCTCTTCAGCAAGGTCAACCGTACCCTTTCGAAAGATACAACTTCTTTCAACTGGCCAGGCGCCTCTCGAAGCGCACCACTGGATCCCAATACAAAGCTCTCCTCGACTTCACTCTCAATGGAAGGCCTAGGTAAATCAGTGGAAATGAACCAACACTGCACCCCAATATACTAGCCAGATGCTCAATCTCCCCCCCCCCCCCCCAAGGCACTATCTCACTCTTTCCGAGGTTAATCTCCAACCCCAAGACTGCGTGAAAACACACCAACACACCTCTCAGATAGCTCAACTAACTCTCCTCCACGTCATAGAAGACAATGGTGTCTTCCGCAAAAAAACAAATGGGAGATCTCCATCAGGCTAGAGTGATCTCTTCTAACCTTAAAGCCTCTAAAATAGCCAAAATCCCTCGCTTCCCCCACCAGCCCACTGAAAGCCTGCATCATAATGATAAAAGGAAAGGGAGATAAGGGATCCCCTGCCGCACGCCTCTCGAGCTACCAAAGGAAGTGGAGGAGACCCCGTTCATCAACACTAAGAATCTCACTATGGAGATACAAAAACGAATCCATCCCCTCCATCTCTCGCCGAAGCCAATCCTCTCTGGGACATAAATCAACAAGTCTCAGCTCACATGGTCATAAGCTTTCTCCACATCAAACTTAAACACCACCTCCATCCACGCACTCACTAGCCACTAAAATAGAGTCCAGAATCTAACAGCCTCCAACAAAAACAGTTTGGGACTCCAAAATAATCCCATCAAGCACTTCGTTCAACCTTGCTGCTAGGACTTTGGTTATAAGTTGTACATGCTACCCACCAAGTTAATAGGCCTAAAGTCCCTGACATCAATGGCTCCACCATTCTTCAAAATAAGCGCAATGAAGGAAGCGTTCATAGACTTCTCAAACGTCCCAAGTAAATGAAAGTGAACCGGCTCCATAAAAGAGGTCTCCATGTCGCCAACTCTGTGTATAGCTGCCGATAAAATAATGACACACCTCTCTCCACCTCTTTGCTCAACATTGAGTCGTTGACCCTAATCTACCCAATGTGGTTGCTCCTATGATGAGCATTGGTCAACCTGTGAAAAAAAATCGTGTTCCTGTCCCCTTCCTTGAGACATAAGGCCCGTGATTGCTATCTACCCAATTTTTGCTTTACATTCCTCCTTTTTTCCCCCTCTCCTTCTCCCCCAAATCCTACACTTCTTCTTCCAGCCAAGGTCTGAAATCTCCGCTAAGAGTCTATTCTTCCTCCACTTCAAGGCTGTCGAACACCTCCCTATTCCATTTCCGTAAGTCTTACTTCAGAAGTCGAAGTTTGTTAACAACTCGCCCACCACCTCTGAACCATCTCTTGGACCCTTCCACATGGAGCCACATAATCTAGAACCTAAACGGCATTTTCCTCCTCAACCCCCCACAATCAAGCAACAAAGGAATATGATCTGACACTAGTATAGCCAACGCCACCTGTGCTGCATCCGGGAACTTTTCCTCCCAATCCCCCAAGATCAAAAACCAATCCACAATCAACAAATTAATCAAACACTCACGGTCAATATAAAACTCCGAAAAGAGTCTCATAGCCAGCGTCCACCTCCCACATGGAGCCGCATATGCTCGAACCTAAACAGCATTTTCCTCCTCAACCCCCCACAATCAAGCAACAAAGGAATATGATCTGACACTAGTATAGCCAACGCCACCTCTACCGCATCCGGAAACTTTTCCTCCCACTCCCCCAAGATCAAAAACCAATCCATGCAGGATAAGGTCGTAGTCTCTCTGCCATTGGACCAAGTAAAAAAGCCCACCCCCCCCCCCCCCCCCAAATCGGCAAATTAATCAAACACTCACAATCAATAAAACTCCAAAAAGAGTCTCATAGCCAACATCCACCTCCCACCTGTATATCTCTCAGACAGGGCTCTAATTACATTAAGCCCTCCCACCCCACACATCGAAACAACCCATCTCCTCCTCCCAAAGCACATCCCTCTCCAAATCCACAATCGAACCATAGACTCCTAAAAAAGCCCAAGAAGTCCCATCCTCCTCGAATTTGAAGAGACAGGAGACCGAGAATCTCCCCTTCCAATGGTCCACTCTGGAGACCCATCTCTTATCCTATACCACCAAAATACCACCCATCGTCCCTATGGCATCAACCGCCTCCCACTTCATGAAAAGCCCACCTCAAAGGCTCCTCGCAATCTCCCAAGAAGCATTTGCCAACTTAGTCTCTTGCAAACAAACCATCAAGGCACCCCACTTGCGCAACGCCAACTTCACCTTTCTTTTGTCCTGGTCATTGTTACCCCAAACATTCCAAGAAATGATGCATGTCTTCATGAGCAAACAATAACTTTCTCCTCCCCCCTTGTCCCGACTCTACCCCTCTCCATGCTGAAATTTTCCTTCTTCTAGCTACACTCCACTCCTCACCAATAGAACCATACAATACCATGGCCCAACCTTCCTCCCCTTCAAAGGATATCCCTAGGTCCCTACTCATTGCCCTAATGTTACCGTCTATCATGGTGTGGTCAATCATACCACCTCCCTCGAGGATCAAGGCTACCAGAGGTTGAGATACTCCCCACCCCTCTCCATCCTCCTCTCCCCGCACCGCCATAACTTGGTTAAGATCAAAAGGGTCCTTCAGTCATCCCTCTTCGTCCCTCTTCAACCTTATCACTAAAGTGTTTCCCCCTGCCCCAATCAGAAGAACATAAGCCATTCTCTGAATCTACTGCAATTGTAGATTCAATATCATACCCTCCCCTTCCCCCATACTCAACTTTGCTATATAGGTCCAGCCATATACCCTTACTAATACACACCATCCTCCCTGTTGGACCTAACTTCCACCTTCTCTGCACTGCTCTTCATTGGGCTGTTTACAACATTTGGACATCCCACGTTCGGTCCTCGACAACTACCTACTTGGACATCTCTGTTGACCCAAGGTTGATTTAGTAGTTTTGATGATAACAACCTATTAATGTTAGGAATTTGACAATCTACTTTAGGAGTGTTGTACACAGATTTATCATATTGATTCAAGCACTCAAAGGCTCATGTGGACCAATGGATTATGATGATCTAGGAAGCACGGACACCCTAAAAGGTCAAAGAACTCGTGTCGGACACGACAAAGTACGTGTTTGGATTATTTTATTTTATTTTAATTTTTGGACACACCGTGAACACAACACAGACAAGCCATGGACACGTGTTCGACACGCGTGTCGTATCGTTAGGAAGTTTTAATAAAGTTTTAAAAAGAAAGATAAGTTTAAGTGTAAATGTGATTTCTTTGAAATTTTTGAATAAAATATGTCAGTCATAACATATAATATTTCAAGTTTTTTTTTGTTTAAAAAACAACTATTATTATTGTTGTGGAGTAGATTCAATTGTGTAATTATTTAAACAATAAATTAATTAATAATTTGTGAATTTTTCATTGTTAGGTTGATGAAAAATAATATTACTCCTAAAATATAGGATCATATATATATAAAGATATATTTCTTAGTCATCGTGTCCCCGCTGTGCCCATATCTTAATTTTTTACGATTTGTTGTGTCACTTTGCCCGTGTCATGTTGTATCTGTGTCCCGTATCTGTATTCGTGTTCTTAAATGATGATCAAGCTTCTCAAGGTTCAACACATAGGTAGCATAGGTTGGGCAGGTGCAAGGACATGAATGTAAAGTGCTAAATATACCTTGTGCACTGAAAGCTCATGTCTAGGACACTACATATAGTACTAGGGCCAAAATAATTTTATTGCACGTCTTTTTTGGACCCTAGGATTACCTAACCCTTGAACTTAAATGATCTATCCTATAAGGGCACTATAGTCTTTTGACTATGACTGTCACTATGCGCTATATAAGCTCATACACTCTTATCAGTGACTAAAGCATCACGGAGATGTCATTGCCAATGAACTTAGAATTTCATATTTTCCTTGAGGTAAGACGTTTATTGGTTATAGACTCAATCTTATCCTCATTCTAGCTAAGTTGCAACAATTAGTTTTTTCAAATGAGGCAAGATGTCTTTCAAGCCATCTTATATGCATATTGTTGTACCTTATGCCTTGTTTGGAAATACTGGTTGTGTAAAGCATCTTTTATTCCAAAGATAGAAACCTTTAGCTCTTTGATTTCAAATGACCTTTGTGAGAAGACACAAGATAGGTGAGACAGATGCCTTGCTTTCTAGCATAAGACGTCTTGGTCTTCATGGTTTCGAACTTACAAAATATGTGCATTCTGTGTCTTTCATCTCAAGCCATCTATAGGAAAATAGACAAGCGTCTTTGCTCAGCTAGGACATCCTTTCCTGCATATCCAAACACTCCCCAAGTTGAATCAAACAATCATATTCTCACCTCTATCTATATCAGGATGTCTCCTATCCATTTGGAGATTATCAGCATTAGTTGTATCATTGTTGAAACATATAGAGCTCTATGAGAATAGAATTTTGAAATTATTTTTTTGGAAAGCTTTCTACCCACTCGTATCCAGAAAGCTGAGAGAGCTACAAGCAAGATTTCTTAATGCACACTCCTATCTTGAGGAGAGATCTTTGCTCATCTAGTGATTTACTTCATTCATATCTTTCATCGCTAGCATTACATTCATTCTACAGTTGATCTTTCATCACTTGATATATCTATCACTCTAGAAAGAAAGTATTTGAGTTGTATTGAATATCTTTGATCCTTGTAGAGGATATCTGTTTGTATGGATATTGTACATCCCGTGGGAATTTATAAAAGGGTTGTGAACCCTTGAAGTCCAGGTCGCGAACTCAGCAAATAAGTCTCGGTGAGAAGATTCACCAAGAAAGAAGTCCAGGTGGAGCACATGGCGGTTGTAAAAGTTTTTTAGCACTCCAAGCCCTAGAGATAGGATTGTTATCACACAATTAGCACACCTTGTATTCGAGAAAAGTGCAAACCAAGCACAGCTTGCCAAAAGACTCAATTCCAACCACCCCCCCCCCCCTCTCGAGTCATTGTCCGAGCAACAATCTCTATTAGCGATCTCCCATCGATTCTCTCTTCCCCTAATGACTCATCCATGGTAGTGGTAATGACTCTATCTGCTTTCGTCACAAAACGCCCCATCCTTCCAATCCCTGAAACTTCAACATGCCCCCATCATCAGCCAAATCGCATGTTTAAGGATTTATTTATTTAAGTTACACCATCTCTAAAAACTTAAGTTTTTAGAGTAGATGATTGTCAACATGGTATCAAAGCCAAAGGTCTAGTGCTCAAGCATCACAATCACCCTGACAATTAAAATTGAAACTCGTGTTGGACCAAAAGAATGCCACATGTGAGGGGGCGTGTTGAAGGATTTATATATTTAAGTTACACCCTCTCTAACAGCTTAAGCTTTTAGAGTAGATGGTAGTTAACATGGTAGCAGACCCGAAAGTCTCGAGTTCAAACCTCATAAATCACCCTAATAATTAAAATTGAAACACATGTTGGACCAAAAGAAGGCCACACATAAGGGGGTGTGTTGAAGGATTTATATATTTAAGTTACACCCTCGCTAATAGCTTAAGCTTTTAGAGTAGATGGTTGTTAACACAGCCCACCAAAGAACCCCTACGAGAAGTCAAACATACCCGAAGATCCAATCTAGGTCTATTCCTCCCAGTTGCCTCTCTGTTCTGTAGATGGCGGCTGTTAGGCTTGACCTGCCTCTCTGAATTAGATCGAGAGGCCATTTCTATTTTTCAGTCCAAGTCCAACTCCTGTGGTTGAGCTGAGCTTTATTGCTGAACTGGGCCTGACCCATCGTCTTCTAAGTCTTAAACTTCAACACTACAGGTGTGGGCGTGGGCTTATTCTGTCTTCTTTCTCCTTTCAGATTTTGGCCCATCACGTTTTGATTCGAAGTCCTGTTCAAAGCTATTATCACTGGATTTGGGCCACATTGCCTCGGTCCAACATTCTTCCCTGCCCTGTTTGTAGGGGTGCAACTTGGGTTGGACAACCTGAACACAACCCGAGCCCAGCCCAATTTTTTACGGGCTTGGACAATTATTTTTACAATTAGGGTTGAGCTTGGGTTGAAATACTTCAACCCGAACTTGATTAGGGTTGGGCTTGGGTTGAGGTGCCAACAACCCGAGCCCAACCCGAACCCGAATTGTAATATTATTTTTATACATTTTTTTTATTTTAAATATATTATATATAATATTCAAATTATGATAACCTTTTTCTTTTCAAATTCCTTTATTTAAATCTTAATTTATTGTATGTTAACACTTTGGATAATTAATTTTCTAAAAATTTGTTTGTAATTTTTTAGAAATTTGCATTAAGTTCTTAATTTTTTGTTCGTTTAAGAGTAATCTAATGCGAAACTTATTAAATATCACTTAAAAATTTCAACATGGAGATTGGTGATATAGATAACCCGAATTAACCCGACTTTCTAACCCAAAATCTCAACCCGTGTTAGTTTAAAAATTTAAGGATGGGTTGGGCTAGGGTTGAGTAGTTAGGGTTGGAAGTAGGGTTAGGGTTGAGCATTTCATATGTTGGGTTGAGCCTGAGTTATACCTCTGACCCGCCCAACCTGCCCAAGTTGCATCCCTACCTGTTTGAGCTAGATAGCCCCATCTAAATATGGTTACCTAGCCCACTGTGGATAATAGATGGCAGCCCACTCCGTTTCAGATTTTGTTCCACTAATACGTCTAATTTTGGACCATATGACAGCCCAATTCCTTCATTTGCTCGGCCCAATCCCATAGAGCCTTTTGTCCCTTCCTCCTCTTTAGCTATTGGGCCAAAATAAGAGGGTCCAAAAAATCTCTTCAACCCATCCGGCCCTCTGGAATTTAAAAAGCACTAACCATTGTCACATGACCTATTCCTTCTCAACTCCACCTGATTGCTGCCACGTTTGTGCCCTAATTGTCTCCCACTTCAAACGCTCCATGGCCCTATTGTCCCCACATGTACCATCTGGAGTCCCCATCCTCCCACGCTCCCCCAACGCGTGTAGCTCCCCACATTAGGGCCCTAATTGTCTCCCACTTCAAACGCTCCATGGCCCTATTGTCCCCACGTGTACCATCTAGAGTCCCCATCCTCCCACGCTCCCCCAACGCGTGTAGCTCCCCACATCCCCTACCTTTTGAATCCCACCCCGACACCTCCTCTGCAACACCCCTTTTCCATTCTTCCTCTCCACCTTTCCTTCTACAGCTAGGTTTCGACAACGCCACCATTCATCCTCGAGAATCAAGAGTTTCTCGTGTCTGCCTATTAATGAATCTTCAACGGAGAATAACGACAGCAAACGCACCTCTATTAAAGCCACCCGATAGCTTACATGGAAGTCTTCCACCATGACAAACGGCGGAGTTTCCCCTTCTTCATTAACAATAATAGTCATGCCTTTGCATCCACCCCCTCATCCACCTCCATCCCCTTGAAGCCCCCACACAAATTTCCAATTTTTTCAAACAAGGTTTGACACCACAAGTGTAGTGGTAAACCATATAGTAGAATACACCTCTCCTTCCTCTTCAGAAAGCTCCCTGCGCAACCCACTCTGAATGCCCAAACATCGAGGAACAAGAAGGCTTCACCCCACGTTCTTCAACCTTTCTCCAGTACCTTGTTAGCCTCATTCCGTGACGGTAATCGAAATAGATATAAGTCATCCAGCAGGTAAGAAACCCCAACTCCACAAGAGACCTTCCAAGACTTTGAAGCCCATTCACCGATCTGGTTCAAGCTTCCAACTCCCCTATCGAATCTTCCGACCAAACAGCACTAAACGACCTCTTGCCTTATAGCTTAATCCCTCTCTCGTCCACCCAAAATGTGTTTCTTTGGAATATTTTTATCATTTTATAAGACACAAAGCAGACTTACTCTTGAACTTACATAATCTAATAGCTTTTGTACCTTAATATATAATTTCACTACCAACAGGTGAACCAACCCCACTTTAATTTCAACAAAGAATGAAAGGAGGCAATGGAAACCATCTACTCTAGTACTCGCCTCTTAGAAAGTTATCATCGGTTTGGACCAATATGCTACCTGATTGTAAGGCTTTCAAATTCATGCATTTTGCATCAACAGACTTGATCAGTGGCTAAATATGGGAGGGCATAGCAAAACGACAGTATCGTAAAATATCTGATGTTTCACATTTGGTGATTGACTATTTTTGGAAAGAATTTAGAAAGCCAAATAATTAAAAATGCAGTCCTGGTAAAAAGGGTAAGAGAAGAATGATACCCCAAAAGTTCCCTTGATTAACGGGAACCACACTGGGTTGACCCTTTTATGATTCTTTTGCACTTTTATTGTTATTTTATTTTTTTACTGCATTGATAGGTCCTTCAGTGAATTTTGCAGCTGATAAGCTTCATTAAGTGTTAGCAATATAAATTATAAATAATATAAAGAAAAAAAATTGAAGCACAATAATAACTTATAATGCATCTTACTTGTCAAAAAGGAAAAGAAAATTTCAAATGCATGTAGCTCATCCATCATGCACACAAAGTTAAAATAAAAAATAAATAAATAATTGTGGGAGGAAAGGACTTACATTGCCAGTACAAAGCTCCGCGAGGATGCAGCCAAGTGACCAGATATCAATCTTTTTATCATATGGAAGTCCCAAGATAACTTCAGGTGCACGATAGGACCTAGATTGAACGTATGAGCAGAGATGATCTGTTTGAAAACAACTACTTCCAAGATCAATGACCTTCACCTCACATCTACTGTAACTTTTAACCAAAATATTTTCCGGCTTCAAATCACAATGTATGAGGCCAAGACCATGCAAGAATTGAAGTGCCTCCAAACACTGAATAGTAATTGACTGCACAGATCAATTTAAAAGCAAGTCCTTAACCAGCATATGAATGGGACTAAAAAAGCCTTTAAAGATTGGCACACAACAAACCTGCAATCTTGGCATTGTGAAGTAGACCTCCCCTCCAGATTCTCTATTGAATTTATGAAATTCATATAAATTTGCCTTCAAAAGTTCACATACAATCAACAAATGTTCCTGTAATGTGTAAAGGAAAGTCAATAAGGATGCTGAAAATTTATCCTTTTTTTTTTTTGGGGGGGGGTGGGGTTTGTTGTTGTCTGTGTTTATGGATGTAATTAAAAGTTTTAAATGTTTTCAAGTACTTTTTGGAACCCTAAACTAAAATTACCAAACATGGTTGATTGAGACCAAATCGATATTGAGATCTTAGATTGTTAAATCAGAATGCGTTTCATGTTTCACTTACTTTGAGTTATGTTGTCATACTTCAGCAAACTATCACTATTTTGGTCTGTGTTTGAATTGTCAGTCTTGAACTAATGCCAGTTCAAGAATAGGATGACCGTAACCATGAAAGAAGCCAAAAAAAATAAAAAATAAAAAGAAGGAACATACCATTTTGAAAAGAACAGAAAAAACAATCAACGTTGATGCGAAATCTAACTTCTGGAAATAGGTACCTATGGGTTTTGTTGAAAGCTACCAATACAAGTAATAAATATACATAAAATAAAATGTAAAGGAAGAAATGTTTTAAGAAAGAGATGGCTACCCAATAGTGTTAAAGTTTCCAAGATTAGATAATTAAGAAAATAATTCAAAGGTGTGCAGTGGTATATGTTTATGTGAATTTCTTTCAAAAATGGTTTTGTTCTACACATGTAATCCAGGGAATCCTTACAATCATCGTGTGCATGAAGTCATAATAATGGATGAAGAGCAAAACCACTTTAGTGAGTAGTTTTGTTCACTTTACACCCAAAAGAACCTTAATGAAAATTTACTAAAGCTGTCAAGTGAAATAAACTTTATATTAAATTTTCTTAAGACTAGAATACATGATGAACTTTCAATTGAATTTTGAGTTGAAAATGCTAGTTGCGCTTGACATGAACTTTTTTCTTGAAAACAATTGAACTTTTATGGATTGCAAAATATCATCCTTGAGTCTTTCTTCTCCAGGCATTAAAAAGAAATGAGTTTTTGAGTCATGCTGTTTAGAATTAAGGCGGATTACTCTCTAGTTTGATTGTGTTAGGAATTGTGTCTCAAATTCCTATTGCAATTAGGTTTCTATTTTAGAGTTGTAATTTATTTGGCAATTTTTTTTAAGGCAAGTCTTGGACTTCAAGTAATTGTAATCCTTATCCAACAAGGAATTGGGTTTGAAGACTACATAAATAAAGGTGAGGTTGAGAAGAGAAAAGAGAGAATAAAAGTGTGAAGAGAGAGAGAGAGAATTGTCAGAGAGTTGAGTTGAATTTGTGTGAGAGAAGAAAGAGAGTGTGTAATCTTTATATTAAATTAAGCAATTTATTGAACCACGTAAATCTCGTCTTGTTTGTGTGTGTTTGTTTTTTATTTACTTCCGTTGTGCCGAACCAAGGGGATTAATTCCCAACAAGTGGTATCAGAGCTATGGCAACAACTATTACAAATGTAAAATACTCGGTTGGAATGTTTGATAGAAGAAAAAATGTCAGTATGTGGCAAGTTCAGATGCGAGATATACTCATTCAACATGGTATAGAAGAGGCGGTGCGTGACAAACAAAAAGAGATGGATGGTGCAAAATGAGAGAAGATCAATTCAAGGGAGAAATTGGAGAGTGTGTAATCTTTATGTTACTTCAGCAACAGGTATGTGGAAGAAATTGGAGAATCTTTATATGGAAAAGAATCTCACCAACCGACTAGTCTTGAAACAAGGGTTGTACTCCTTCCGTAGGAAAGAAGGTGTAAGTTTCTCAGTGAGTTTAATAAGATTGTTTATGACTTATTTAATACTTTGCTTTATGGGAGAGATCCAATCACGATGGAACAAGTTAAGAATGCTTTATTCACCAATGAAAAGTTAAACAATGAGTATCAACATGATTAGTCTCAAGCTCTTGTTGTACAAGAGAGGAAGAGGTTTGGAGCTCTAGGGAATTTTGTGCCAAAGCCATTGTTGGAAAGAAGGTGCTACAAATGTGGGGAATAAGGGGCATCTTCAGTGGTCATGTCCAAAACTGTTGTTGTGTCTGAGGCTATGAATGAAGAAAGTGATGTTGATGAAGTGTTATCAATCATAGATAACAAGGGAGAAGCTAAGAAGTGGATACTTGATTCTGCTTGTTCCTTTGATGTGTGTCCTCGTAAAGAGTGGTTTGCTACCTACAAATCTACAGGTGCTTGTGATGTTATGGGAATTGGAACAATCAAAATTAAGATAACAAATGGTTTAGTAAGAACTCTAATGAATGTACGTCATATTCCAAGTGTTAGAAGGAATGTGATCTCTATAGGAGCTTTGAATTCGAAGGGTTGTTGGTGTGAAATGAAGAATGGGTTGATAAAGATTAGAAGAGGGCCACGTATCATGCTTTTGGGAAGGAAGGTTAACAATCTCTATGTTTTGTTGGAGAGTACTCTGCTAGGTGGAGAAGTTGCAAAGATAGAACGGAAGTCTATTTCTAGATCTACTAGAGTGATGGATGATCAAGAGCAGCAAGGGAAGGAAAAAGTATTGGCAATTGCACCAGCACCAACTTTCATCCCAGAAGCAAGGAAAGTTCGATTCAGTGATGTGAAAGTAGATTCCAAGTTTGACTACTTGAACTTGGAGTTTGTTAACAATAGATGAGTATGATGGAACGGCAAAGAACGACAAGAAGGAAGAAGATGTTAGGTTCAAGGTGGAGGGATTTCTTCAGTCAAGATGGGGCCATGGACGAGCGTGTGAAGATCAAATTTGAGCTAAGGTGGAGATTGTTAGGAATTGTGTCTCAAATTCCTATTGTAATTAGGTTTCTATTTTAGAGTTGTAATTTATTTGGTAATTTTTGTTAGGCAAGTCTTGGGCTTCAAGTAATTGTAATCCTTATCCAACAATGAATTGAGTTTGAAGACTCTAAAAATAGAAGTGAAGTTGAGAAGGGAGAGAAGAAAAGTGTGAACAGAGAGAGAGAGAGAATTATAAGAGTTGAGTTAAATTTGTGTGAGAGAGAAAGACAGTGTGCAACTTTATATTGAAATAAAGATAGTCATTCTTTCACCCGTGGACTAAGCAATTTGCTGAACGACGTAAATCTCGTCTTGTTTGTGTGTGTGTTTGTTTTTTATTTACTTCCGTTGTGCGAAACCAAGGGGATTAATTCCCAACAGATTGATATGTGTTTCTTTTGAGTTTCAATCATTCTTCTAGATCCTCTCTCATTCTTTATTAGGTTTTCACTTGGATTTAAGTTCACTCTTTGTGCATGATCAGTCTCTTTATACAATCTTTATCTCTCAATATATTAAGAAAAGCATTGATATTTAACGGAACATCTTTAGTTTTGTTAGGAAATTGAGACATGAGTTCCAGGCCCTCTAGAGTGGCATATAGCTATTGCCTTGATAGCAGGAGATTGGTTTGGGACATTCAGTTTGTGAGGCATTTTCAGGATTGGGAGGTAGAGGACTTTGTTCAGTTCTTGGCATTATTGTCCAGTCAACAGCTAGGTGGAGTGGGGGAAGATGAGTGCATTTGGGTGGCAGCTTCTCATGGGACGTTTGAGGTCCTCTCTTTTTATAGGAGATTGATGGATGTGCAAGCCCTTTTCTTCCCTTGGAAGGCCATTAGGTGCACAAAAGCCCCATTAACGATGGCTTTCTTCGAGTGGACGGCAGCCTTGGGGAGGATTCTGATGATTGACAATTTGAGGAGGCAAATAATTGTCAATTGGTGCTGCATATGCAAGAGGGACGAGGAGTCAATGAACCATCTCCTTTTGCATTGTACAGTGGCTAGGGAGGGTTGGGATCATCTTCTACCTTTGGAGTGAGTTGGGTCATGCCACCTTCCACGACTCATGCTTGAAGCTTGGAGAGAATGTATGGTAGGGTATATGGCAGGGGAGAAATAGGAGATCTTTCAAAGAGGACGAGACTCATATTTGGGCATCCAAATTTCATATACTTGGCTCTTTATTTTTTTGGACTCATGGTTGGTACTGTAAATCTATACGGAGGAATTCATGTATTTTTTGTCTAGCTTGAGCTTACAGTGGATCATGTGGTCTTTGGGTAATTGTACTTGGAATGCGCTCCCTTTTGAGCGCTCTTCTATGAAATCTTTACTTGTTAAAGAAAAAAGAATTGATTAAAGATTCCAAAGAATGACTAGCGGCGTATGATTCTCATCATACACATTTTCACTCTTTTGTGGAGATTGGTTAATGTTAGGTTGGCTCAAATACCTATTGTGATTAGATTTCTATTATAGAGTTGTATCTTATTAAATAATTTCTTGCTAGGCAAGTCTTGATCTCAGGGAAGGAAAGTACTTGTTAGGCAAGTCTTGGGCTTTAAGGAATTATAATCCTTGTACACCAAGGAATTGAGTTTTAGGCTCTATAAATAGTTACCTATGTTATAGGTTAAGACAAGTGAGAAGAAAAAAGGTAATACTCTCATTATATTTGAGATGTCACTCTCATTGTTTTGAGAGAGCAATACTCTCATTGTTTTTGAGAGGACACTTAGAAAGAGAATTCTTGTTTAGAATTTGTGATTTCCTTTTGAGTGAGATTGGGTGTACAAGGGTTAAGAGTTGAGCGCACTCTTGATACAATCTTTCAACTTGTACTGTTACAATCTATATAGTGAAATTGGACTCTCCGTGGACGTAAGCTTGTTTAGTTGAACCACGTATAATTCTTGGTGTGTTCTTGTACATTTCTTCGTACTTGTTTACTTATCATCACATCGTAATATTTAGTAGTTCGTGATTGGGGACTTATTTCTTAACAAATTGGTATCAGAGCTTTAAAGTGCACATAAAGTGTTTGATAAAAGTTTTGTCTAGATTTTTCTTTATAATACGGGTGTTGTTCGTCTTGGGCACTTGTGACAATCATGGCCAATAATATTGCCACACAATACAAGGTGGAGAGATTTGATGGTAAGGGTAGCTTCACCCTATGTCAAGGGAGGGTGAAGGGTATCCTAGTTCAACAAGGCTTAGCACAGGCATTGAAAGAGAAGGATGAAACCGAAAAAAATGTCAGTTGATGATTGGCAGGATATAGAGTCGAGGTGCTAACTATTCGACTCTATATTGGGGATGTTCTCACAATTTACAAAGGTGACACTCTTACTCAACATGAGAGGTTTTTTAGATTCACCCAAGTTGCAGTGTAATCTGATTTCCTTGAGCCGGTTGGACTTCATGGGCTGCAAGTGCTCCATTACAGCGAGAGTCATGAAAATCACCTGGGGCTGCATAGTATTAATGCGAGAATAACAGAGTGGAGGTTTGTACCGTCTGGTGGGGAGTGCTACTAGCACTCAGACTTCGATTGTGGATAGGAAATGGGGTGCACATGGTAACAAGATCTTGAGACGTGTTTCATTTGATTTATCGAAGACACGGGTTGCACATTTCCCGACAGACGAGGGTGAGATGAAAGTTCCTGCTTAGAGAAGGGTTCCATCGAAGCCCCCTTCCAAAGTCACTTGATAGTGTTGACTTGACACAACTGCATACATTGGCCGTGTAGATCAAGGGTAGTATTGTTTCATACTTGATTCGAGTTATGTAGCTGGAGTTTGAAAGGCCCATGGATCATTTGTGAATTAGCAGACAGGAGTCTCGTGTATTGAAGACTTGTCAAAAATTTTGCCAAGGGGGAGATTTGTTAGGTTGGCTCAAATTCCTACTGTGATTAGGTTTATATTATAGAGTTTTATCTTATTAAGTAATTTCTTAATAGGCAAGTCTTAGTCTCAAGGAAGGAAAGTACTTGTTAGGCAAGTCTTGGGCTCTAAGGAATTGTAATCCTTGTACACCAAGGAATTGGGTTTGGGGCTCTATAAATAGTTACCTATGTTATAGGTTGAGACAAGTGAGAAGAAAAGAGGCAATACTCTCATTGCATTTGAGAGGTCACTCTCATTGTTTTGAGAGGGCAACTCTTGTGTAGAGGCAATACTCTCATTATTTTTGAGAGGACACTTAGAGAGAGAATTCTTGTTTAGAATTTGTGATTTACTTTTGAGTGAGATTGGGTGTATAAGGGTTGAGAGTTTAGCGTACTCTTAATACAATCTTTCAACTTGTATCGTTACAATCTATATAGTGAAATTGGGCTCTCCGTGGACGTAGGCATGTTTAGCCGAACCACGTATAATTCTTGCTGTGTTCTTGTAAATTTCTTCGTACTTGTTTACTTATCATCACATCGAAATATTTCGTGGTTCGTGATTGGGGCTTATTTCTCAACAATTAACAATAAATGAAAAGGAAGGCACATCAAGGGTTGATTGTGGTGATGAATAACAGTAGTTGAACTTGGGAAATTCAGTCATCAGTCTGAGGCAAGTAGCAACTTGGCTCAATGGCACTAATTGGGACCAGTTGTGAGTCTGAGATGTCTATAGCAACTAGGTTAGTTAAGAGTAAGGTATCATTGTGCCAGATAACAGTTTTCACTTTTTACGAATTCATAGTGGAGTGGTTTGTCTAAGATGAAAGTAACATTGGTTTTTCTAATTTAGTTTCTCCGCGTAAAGGATCTGGTGTCCCTCTCTTTCTCTTACTCAGTATGTTATTACTTTTTGCTTGTGTGTTGTTTGATTGTTGATTAACTTAAGAGTAGGGTTATAAGTTTATATTTCCAATAATAAATAACTCACTTATTGAGTTTGTTTGACTATCAACTAATACCCTAACATCACACCATCTGACCATCTACTTTACCAATGACTGAGCAATGATCTCCAGGCAAACCAAAGAGTTGTCGCCAACAAGAGAGATTTGGACCGATGCACAATGTCTATCTATACACAGTACACAGTGCCCCAGAATATACATAGACACTCAGAGCCCATAGACCAATTTTCACTAACCATGAAGCAAAAAAACCCATGATTTCTAGTTCAAATTGGTTTCTCATCCCTAAGAAAGGGGCAGCCATTGATGTGAAGCACTTTAGACCTATTAGTTTGGTGGGTAGTATTTACAAATTAAGGGCTAAAGTTCTTGCTTTGAGGTTGAAGGAAATGATGGATGGAGTGAATTTGGAAGCACAAAATGCATTTGTTGGAGGGCGCCAAATCCTGGATTCGATTCTGTGATAGCCAGTTAGTGTGTGGATTCCAGATTGAGTAGCGGGTTCCAGGTATGGTTTATAAGCTTGACATTGAGAAGTCTTACGACCATGTGAACTCAAACTTTCTCTTATACATGCTAGAGAGGATGGACTTTGATGAGAGATGGAGGAGGTGGATCTGGTTTCGCATTTCCATGGTAAGATTCTCAGTTTTGGTGAACAAGGTTCCCTCCGGATTTTTAGTAGCTCGAGGGGATCAAGGCAGGGTGATCCAGTGTCCCCCTTAATATTCATTATCATAATAGAGGCGTTTAGCATACTGATGAGACAACCAGTCGATCTGAGATATATTAGAGGCGATTTCCCATTTACTCTTTGTTGATAATACAATTGTTTTCTATGAAGCATATGAGGCTCAATTGAGGTTTCTTCGGTGTTCTAGTCTGCTTTCAGACTGTGACAAGCTTGAAGGTGAATCTTGGGAAGATCATTATTGTTACGATAGGGGAAGTGGGGAGATTGATACCATGGTCGACATTCTAGGACGTGGGGTTGGAACCTTTCCGTTAGCTTATTTGGGTCTACTGTTGGGCACATTGTCAAGGAGGGTTGCTATATAGGATCCCCTTATTGATTGGATTTTGAGGCGACTTGTAGGTTAGAAGAAGCAATGCCTTTCAAAAGGGGGCAGATTACTTTCATGAAGAGCACTCCTTCGAATCTTCCGACCTACTCTTTATCTTTGTTCCATATGTCTTCTGTAGCAAAGAGGATCGAGAAACTTCTTATGGGGTGGTTTGGGAGAGGAGTTTAAGTATCACCTAGTGAACTAGGAGCAGATCTGCAAGCCGATTCCACTCGGGGGGGTTGGGGATCAGGCGCCTAGATATGCTCAACAAAGTTGTTGGGCAAGTGGTTGTGAAGATTTGGGGTAGAGAGGCAAAAGCAATGGAGAAGGGTTATTTGTGGTAAGTTTGGAAAAGGTAGAGAGGGGTGGTGTTCCTTGGAGGTGAAGCTCCTTGCAGAATTGGGGGTTTGGAAGTTTATCCCAAAGGGGTGGGTCTCCAAACATATTCGATTTAGAGTGAGGAGTGGGAGGCATGTTCACTTTTGGGATAATGAGTGGTGGGGAGGGAAATCGTTTGAAGGCTTTTTCGAGACTTTTTGGATTGCGTCGAACAGGTCTTCTTCAATGGCAAACAACTATCGTCTTGATAGCGGGAGACTAGTGTGGGATATTTAGTTTTTGAGGCACCTTCGGCGTTGGGAGGTGGAGGAGTTTGTTCAGTTCTTGGTTTTATTGAATAGTTAGCACCTAGGTGGTGATGGGGAGGATGAGTGGATTTGGATGGCAACTACACGCGGGAGATTTGAGGTCCGCTCTTTTTATAGGAGTCTGGTGGACGTGAAAGGTTTTTCCTTTCCTTGGAAGGCCATTTGGCATACAAAAGCCCCGGTTAAGGTGACTTCCTTTGGATGGACAGCGGTCTTAGTTAGGATTCTAACGATCGATAACCTGAGGAGGAGGCAAGTTATAGTCAACTGGTGTTGTATGTGTAAGAGGGATGAGGAGTCAATGAACCATCTCTTCTTGCATTGTCCAGTGGCTAGGGAGGGATGGGATATGCCTATCGCCCTTTCTGGGGTGAGTTGGGTAGTTTCATTTTCCACGAGAAGTATGCTTGAAGCTTAGAGAGGGTGTATAGTTAGAAAGCAAACTCAAGATGCCTAGCGGGTTGCTCCACTTTGATTATGGTGGGAGAGAAATAGGAGATCATTTAAAGGGGAAGGGACTCTTATGTGGGCCTTCAAATTCTATATCCTTAGTTCATTATATTTTTGGATTCATGGTTGGTATGGTAAATCTGTGGAGGATCTCATGTATTTTTTGGATAGCTAGAGTTTATAGTGAATCATTTATGCAGTTGTATATGGGATGCGATCCCCTTTTGAGCGCTTTTTTTATGAAATCTTTACTTATAAAAAAAATTCCTCCAAAACTCATCCAAAAGTTTCTATACTGATTTAAAATTTTTCCAAGACTACAAAAGGGCACAAAAAGACTTCTAAAGCATAAGAACATATGAGAATACATGAAACATATGAGAATAAGAGGGAACATAAAGATTAGTTGAGAATTAGAGCTTTGAAGTGTTATTTGAGAGTTTTTGAGAGAGATCGCAAGTTCTAGAGAGCCAATAAATCTTTGTATGATTGTTCTCCATGGAGCTTTATTGAAAACTAGGAGATCAACAACCACAAAGATCTTTCCACCATTTAGTACTTCACACCTTCATGGAGTTATTCTGCATCGTTATAAAGTGTTGTTTAGCATGGTGCGTGTAGTAGGCTAGAAATTACATGGAAGAAGGCAAACTGCAGAGGCAACAATGTTTACAATAAGCATCAGTTGAGACTGGATTCAATCTCGATGACAGAGTGGAACTATGAATAACAATGCATAAACCAGTGAGAAATGGACCAACGAGAATGCTGTGAGTCAGAATAAAGGCCAGTGATTCTTTGGTTGGAGTCAGTAACTGGTGAAAACATTCTACTTCTTCGCAAAGTGACTTGGTTAGATCTGGACTTTGTCCCACAATTTTTCCGGTAAACGTTGGCATCTCTCATTTACTGCTTTATGCTCTGCATGATTTAATAATTCATTGATTTTTTAAGGTTAATTAAATTGAAAATTAGTTAAAACAATTAATCAATTAATAAATTGATATATTTATTTTTTTGAAAAGTAAGATTGTATTAAAAACGCCCAAACAAAGGGGGCCAAAGCCCAAGGACAAAGAGACCAAATAGGGCCCCTAACCACTCAAAATATCCAACAAATGAACTCTCTCCCATGGAATCATGGATATACAATTTCTACCATTCACCCAAGAAAAAAGGGAACAAATAATAGAGAACTTTAGCACCCTGATAGGAGTCTCCTCATCCTCAAAGGATCTCATTTTCCTTTACCTCCAGAGACTCAACCACACACACAAGGGCGCCACCCTCCAAAAATTGCAAGCTTGGGGACCCAATATACAACCTCTCCAATCCACGCCTCCACCATGCCTCTAGACGAGCTGGGCATTACCCACTGGACCCCGAACAGCCCCAAAAGCAAGCACCAGCAATCCCGTGCCACTGAACAATGGAGCAACAAATGATCTACTGTCTCCTCATCCATTTTGCACATGCAACACCAATTAGCAATGACATGGCATCTTCTCCTCAAATTGTCTAATATCAGAATCCTTCCCAAAATAGCCGTCCACCTGAAAAAAAGCCACCTTAGCAGGGGGCTTTGAACACCACAAGGCCTTCCATGCAAAAGCCGACCCCGTAGTCTCAGAAAGGCTCCTATAGAAAGAGTGCACATCAAACCTCCTCTGGGAGGAAGCCAACCACAACAACGAGTCAGCTCTATCACCGTCCAGCCCCTAGATTCCCATTGGGCCCCTAGAGCGCACTCTTTTCACGTGGTATTAGAGATTATTATATGGGAAATTATTGTTTTCGGAAATCATAATTACAACCCAAGGAAAAACTACAGTAACTGAATTGAACATTATACAACAGAATTTGTACAAGAAATAAGGAAAATGTGGGTTGACCACCTGAATAAACCACCGACACACGTCCAGTTGTATGAATACAGAGTTCAGCTAGAGCCAGAAACATTCATTATGAAGTGCAAGTCTAATTTAAAACTGTTCTCTAGTTTTGCATACAAAATGATCAGGTCAATGGAAATCAACCACAAAGCAACGAGTTCTCAACCAGATTATTCTCACTGAAATGACCCATTTAAGGAAAAAGTAACATTGTCCCATATCAGTCTTAACATGAGAATTAAAAGAGCATTCTTCCTAGAAATATGATAGCAGTAGAAAAGGGATACAATTTTATATGCCCCCACAAATGGGGGATGCATATATACATATATATAACTCAGAAAGAAAATTATGTCTAGAAAAGACATTAACACCTTTGGGAATTTTAGAATATATTATCTTTCGTGGGGACAGACAAAATAGGTTATGGTAGAGTTATAAGCCAAATCAACTAAAAGACCAGCTTTCCCAGAAATGGAAAAGAGTACAGGTATAATATGCCCCTCACCCTAAATTAAATGCCTGGTACGAGAGGAAAAGGGGGATGGACCTACTGCATATCATACAAGTACAACATGGTAAAGTAAATGTTGTGAAAAACTGTCGCGAACCAAGCACAATCACGAAATACGTCACAAAATGAAACAAGCACAACACACAGAACACAAGAATTTACGTGGTTTGGCGATGTGCCTATGTCCACGGCGAAAGATTCACTATGCGAAAATCAGGAGATTACAAGTTTCAACCCCAAACCCTAGCTATCGCTCTCTCACTCTCTTTCTGCGTTTTGAGTGTTTTCTCTCGTTCTTCACTCCAAACACTTAGATGCCCTTATATATCGGGCTACAATAGAGTCCTAATCCGGGTCCAAAACCCACAAGTGAAAAATGGGTCATAAATTTTTTTTACCAGAGTTTCAGGTCAACCGGGTCGCAACGCGACCCTGACCGAGACAAAATTCGGGCCACAACATAACACTAAATAATAGTTATAATAAAACATCAATGACTTAATAACCAAGATTGAGTAACATATCATATAATATATCAACTTACTCTGTAATAAAAGTAATCATACAGTCGGAGAAGATGGTACTTGTCAGCAGGATCATGCTTGTTGATAAACTTGAGAAGCTTTATCTCATCAAGGCTCTGATCAAAAAAATCTTTGTTGTTCTTTATAATCTTCACACACACATCCATGCCAGTATGAAGATCATGTGCTTGAATAGCTTTGCTGAATGCAGCTGATCCAAGATACTCAGTAACATGATAGCGCCCAGCTATGACTGAATTTAAAACAACATGGAAATTCTTGTCCTCCTCGAAGCCAGTTCTGAACAACAAACAGAAGCTCAGGTAACAAAGCAAGCTTAAGTTTCAAACAGGAAAATCAGAGGAGAAGAGAAGTTGAAACTAGGAGCTTCCTTTTGGAAGTAGTGGCGGAGCCACATTGAGTCCAGTGGGGGCAGCTGCCTCCACTCAACTCTTTTTTTTTTTTAACTTTGCATGTATATTTTTTGGTGATGGTAAAGATGCCCCTGTAGAAAATTTACATTTTTGTATTCATTATTTGGTTCAAAAAAAAAATAATCATCTAAAACTTAAATGTTTAAAAATTCAGCTCTTAAAATTTTAAGTACTTAAATCTTCAGTTTTATAAAACATAGCCGTAGTGACTAGGTTTGTCTAATGGCTTGTATTTCTTGTCTGGACTTTTTCTTTTAGTTCACTTTACCACAAGAAAAGTACCATGACAATTTCATATTTGATTATACATATTATGAAAGATATATTATATAACATAGATAAAGTGGTTATCATATAGAGATTTCAAAACATAAAAATTCATTGAGGACGATCGACAATTACATTTATGTATTCATTATTTGGTTCAAAAATAATTTAATCTTACTATTATTCAAATTTACATTTTTGCATTCATTTTCTGGCTCAAAAAAAAAATTCTTACTATTATTCAAGGTCGCCCCCACTGAAGAAAATTTCTGGTTCCCCCACTGATTGGAAGCAAGTCTCAAGCATATACGGAGGCACTCCAAGGACCAAATTTATACTAAGGGAAGTTGACCCTACAAGATCTTTAGTTGCTGCCACTTACAGAATGAACTTTTTTTATTTAAACGTCAAGTTTCCAAAAACAACAAATTTCATAATTTATTAAATTAAGAAAATTAAAAGAAGGGAAAAAAAACCTTCATTTGCTAACACTCCAATGAAACATCACCAAGGCCAACCTAGATTCATATCCTGCTTTTGTAGTATACCACAAGCTCACCAAGCCTGCCCCCGAATAACCACACATCACAATTTCCTATGGGGAAATGAATTTGTATACTGAATGATAAATAAAGAACCTCTCTACAACAAATACTAGAATTGAAATTCAATTTGTTTAATATCCTTTCCTCCAGGAATCTAAAAGAGAGACTAACTACCCACAATCTACCCACATTCCATCTTCAAATTTTAAGAGAAGATTAGTTCTGCATACCAACCATCCCCACCCCCGAAGAATAAAATATATATATATATATATATATATTTATCCTACGGATTAGAAAAAGATTGATTAGCTATTATGAGCTTAAACAAGGAAAATCTAATGAGTCCTGTCAATTACTTTTTTAGCACATTAATTGCCACCATTCAATTATTTTACCAATTAATGATGTTATTACAGTGAATCATAGTAACTGATCAGTATTTTTTTATTTTTTTTTAAACTGACTGATCAGTATTTGAGAGAGTATAATCTACTACTATGACATGACTTCTAGTCCAACTACAAGAACAGCCAATATACGCTCACAATGCCAAGGTTAGATCGGTATCAACCTCAGAACCCTGCATTGGTAGCAGCGGCACCAGGCAACATCCTTTTCTCTTCGCCAATCACATAACTAAAAGTCTGATTAATCAATTAATCAAGAAGGCCTCACAAATGAAACCAGAAGTCCGTTCTAAAATAAAATTAATCTTATTTTAATTGAAGTCAATTGATTTGTAGTTTGATCTTACTAATTAGCTAAACAATGCTTTTAAGTAAATTAATGTTCATATAGACATGACGAAAGTTTTACGCTAGCTATCATGCTACTTAATGCAGCCCTCCTTTTCTGGTGTTGAGACTGGCTGTATAAAGACAAGGCTAGAGATTTAATGATATTAAGTGCATCAAGAGTAAGAATGTAAAGATTTTAGTGAACGATGGGAGAAAGAAAGAAAACTTACAAAAGTGAAGCTGTTGAATGAAAATCATATAGGAAGTGTAGTTTAGCAAAGTACGGTTACCCTAGGGAGACTAGAGAAAACATATAGCAGGATCAGTCTATGAATGGTAAAAAATGCACCGAGTAAAATGAAACCAAAAGAAAAAAGGGCTTTAGAACCTTATGGCATTCAGTTGAGGCTTGGAAGTGTTTAGGTGATGATGGTATGGTTTGGCAACTTTGGCTAACAAAACTGTTAAATAAAATAATAATGATTTAAAAAATGCCCGATGAGTTACTTTAAAGTATTTTAGTACCTATATAAAATAAAGGGGATATTCAATGTCAAATTATCGTGGTATCAAATTAATGAATCATCTTGTTAACCTTTGGAGAGTTTTTTTTTTTTTTTTTGAAAAAGTTAAGAGCTTTCAAAAGGGGAGGGGGCGCCCGAGGAGACATAGATCCAAGAAATGAAAGAATCTCCAACTAACAAAAGAGAAACTATATTGAACCTCTAGGAAGCACGGACACACCTAAGAAGGCAAAGAATCCGTGTTGGACACGCCCCGACACGTGTCGGACACGCCAAAAAACGTGTCTGATTTTTTTTTATTTTTTTGAATTTTCGGACACGGCAATGACACGAAGCGGACACACGTCCGACACGGCTTGAATTTTCAGACACAGCGCGGACAAGGCACGGACACATGTTGGACACGCCAATTTTTTTTTTTTCTCTTTTTCCTCTTGTTTTCATGAATCTTCTCTCTTCCATGAATTCTTACTTTATTTTTCACTAATCCCTAATTATTTTTCTAACAAAACCCTAATTGTTTTTGCTTTTTTCTCCTTTTTTAGCCTCTTTCTTTCTTTTTCCTAGCAAAACACAAGACTAGAAATGTTGTTTTAACAATTCAACTATAGCCCATCTCATCTCTTCATCTTTGTTCTTTTTTACTCTTCTTTCTCTTACTGCACAACTGCTATCTTTTACATGTGACTTTCTCATGATGCATTTGTATTTGGAGTAAGCTAGAATGATGATGTTTAAATGATAAGACTAGTTTTTATTCTAATGTCTCATTTTGATTTGGTTTTATGACTTTGTGACATCGTTCTCTTATAATTATTGTTGTTGTGGAGTAGATTCAATTGTGTACTTGTGATTTATGATTTGTGAATTTTTTCTTTGTTAGGTTGATGAAAAATAATATTACTCTTAATTATTTAAAGTATGACATCAAATATTATATATAAATAAATATTTATTATTTGTCGTGTCCCCGCCGTGTCCGTGTCCTAATTTTTTAGGATTTGTCGTGTCGCCGTGTCCGTGTCGTGTCGTATCCGTGTCCCGTATCCGTTTCCGTGCTTCTTAGCTGAACCTAAACCAAAAGACCTATCTTCTCAGACTATCCACAAAATCTAAAAGGTCCATCAAAGATTTACAATCCCTCCCTCTAATCCAACAAAAAATAGAACGAAGAATAGATAACTTTACATCCCAAATAGGAGATTCTTGCCCTTCAAAAGCTCTCCTATTCCTCTCACCCCAAATACCCCACCACACCTAAAGGGGTAACTCTCCGCGCATCC
The DNA here is from genome assembly GCA_026545225.1 of Cornus controversa. NCBI lineage: Eukaryota > Viridiplantae > Streptophyta > Magnoliopsida > Cornales > Cornaceae > Cornus > Cornus controversa. The sequence continues at coordinate 46,396,173 of CM048845.1, forward strand.
TTAACAACTGGGCTAACTGAATGAATCACTGCTCCAAGTCTCTAGCAAACATGTCCCACACATCCCTAGCCAAGGACGGAGCCAGTATAGGCCCAAAGGGGGCAGCTGCCCCCATTGGCCGCCCCGCCAAATTTTTTTTCTTACTTTTATGTACATATATTTGTGAAAATTTACAAAATATCCCCCCTTAAAATTTTCACTTTCTAAAAAATATTGTTTTCTCCTATACAAAACCAATAACAGTCTGCAACTGAGGTCTGTTTGTCCAAGGCAACTCTATAAAGGCTTGGGAAGACACTAGCAAAAGGCATGTCTTTACACCAAGGATCCGTCTAGAAACGAAGATGCCTTCCATGCTTCACGCTAAAGCGAATATGTTTTGAAATTAATCCAAACCCTTCCGAATGAATTTCCAAACTCCCACACTTGCTGGGAAGATCACCTCCCTAGATCTCCATCCACCCCCCTCCTCCCCTTACTTACTAGTCTTACTCCTGATGACCTTCCTCCAAAGCCTATCCCTCTCCACCCCAAAGGGCCAAAGCCACTTGCCTAGAAGAGCTTGACTGAAAACAGTAAGTCTCCTAAACCCTCCAAACTGTAAGGGCCGACAAACAGTCTCTCATTTCACAAGATGATACTTGAACTCATCTGCCTTGCCTCCCCATAGAAACTTCCTTTGCACCTATCAATCCTCCCTACTATAGAAGCTGGAATCTAAAATATAGAAAGGAAGTATGTAGGAATACTCGAGAGGGTGCTTTTGATAAGCGTTACGCCCCCCTTTCGACAGGCGACATGTATTGCTTCTTCTGCCCTATGAGCCTTTTCTCCATCCTTTCCACCACCGAATCCCAAGAAGGCACACATCTCGAAGGCACCCCTAAAGGCATTGCCAAGTATGTCAGGGGGAAGGACCCAACACCACACCCCAAAATGCTAGCCAAAGAAGCTATCCCACCAACCTCCCCTACTGGCATGATCTCACTCTTTCCTAGATTGATTCTCAGCCCAGAAATTGTCTGGAAACACATCTGCACACACTTGAGATAACCCACCTTCTCCTCCACCACCTCACAAAACACTAAAGTGTCATCCACAAATAGAAGACGTGACACCTCTAACTGCTCTAAAGGCTCCTTACCTACCCTGAAAACTCTAATCATCCCCAGCTCCACCGCTCTCCTCATCAACTTACTGAAAGCCTCCATGATAATGATGATCAGGAAAGGGGACAATGAATCCCTTTGCCTCAACCCGCACAAACTAGAGAAGAATCCCGAGTGAGACCCATTAATTAAAACAGAGAACTTCACCATGGATATGCAGAACCAAATCCACCTCCTCCATTGCTCCCCGAAGTCCATCCTCTCCAACATATACATCAGGAAGCTCCAACACACATGGACGTAGGATTTCTCTACATCCAGCTTGCACACTACAGGATCTCACTACTACTCCTAGAGTCCATACACACCGAAACAATCAGAACAGAGTCCAAAATCTGGCGCCCTCAAACAAACACGTTCTGAGACTCCAATATGACACAATTCATGGTCACCCTCAATCGTGAGGCTAGGATTTTAGCTATTAGCTTGCACACACACCCCACAAAGCTAATTGGCCTAAAGTCCTTCACATCTATGGCCCACTCTTATTGGGAATAAAGGCGATAAAAGATGCATTCAAGCTCCTCTCAAACTGGTCGTGCTCGCAAAAGAACTATATGGCTGCCATTACCTCTCTCCTAACCACCTCCCAATGTTGTTGAAAACCCCATAATAAAACCATCCGGTCCTGAAGCTTTGTCCCCATTGCAACCCCTCAAAGCCAAAAAACCTCATCCTCCTTAAATGGTCTCTCTAGCGAGACTCTATCCTCCTCAGATATACTTGTAAAGTCTAGCCCATCTAACACATGACACCACCCGCAATGCTCCGTATACAGTTGGTAATACGAAGCAATCCTTCTACTAACATCCTCCTCCTTACTGAGAAGCTCCCCCTCAATATGGACCCTCCCTATATGGTTGCTCCACCGGTGAGGCCATCAGTAAAGGAAGGTGATCCGAAAGCGGTTATTGGACAATGACTCAGGCATGAAACCATAGTGTTGGACAATCAAACTGGATTTATGTTAGGGAGGTCAACAAGGGAAGCTATCTATTTATTGAGGAAATTAATAGAAAGACAAAGAAGAAGAAAAAGATCTACAATGGTTTATAGAGATTTACTGAAAGCCTACAATGGTTCTGTTGATAAAATAAAATAAAATTGAAGAGAGAAATTAAACAAGAAGAACAGAAGAATATATTGTGGTTCGGCCACTATGGCCTACATCCACTACACACAAAGCCCAAAGGGCTACATCACTTTTATTGTATTCTCTCTTACTTTTGTTTACAATGACCACCTCTATTTATAGGTGAAAGAATACACGTCATAAACATGGAAAATACATTAATGGAAGATTCCTAAAATCAATCCCTTAAATCACTCCTATCAATCTTCTATCAAGGCTTAAATCACTCCAATAATTTTTTTTTGACAAGTCTTAAATCACTCCAATAATATATTCTCCAACAGGTTCTAAGAAAACATAATATTGTGGGGTTTAGATATATATATATAATAAAATAAAGTAAAAAAAAAAAGAGAGGTACTAATAGATATACTGATGCGCTAAAGGACATGTATTGTGAAATGACTAATAATATAATATGTAGAAGAAACAATTCAATTCTCAATTATTGTAAGGTTTACATCCACGATCAGCATTAAGCCCATAACCTTTTGCCTTAATTATTGATCAACAAAACACATTTAAGATGAGATCCCATGGTGTCTGCTTATTACTGATGATATTGTTTTGATAAACTAAAGATTTGGAGAGAAACTCTAGGAGTAAAATTGAAAATATGAAATTTAACTTTAGTACAACTAGGAATACAAATTAGGATGTAGTGAAGATCAAGGGTCAAGAGATACCAAAAAAACAAAACATTTTTGTTACCCGGGCACAATTATGCACATAGAGAGACAAATTGAAGACAATGTCAATTATAGAATTTAAGAAAGACGGCTGGAATTAATGTAGGAAAGTTTTAGTAGGTTAAATTATTAAATATATATAATATGAAACCTACTAAAACATCACTATTTCTCTTTATGCGAATTGGCCAAATTGTACCATCAGCAATTGAAAATACTACTATGTCGTGCCTGTTCTTTTGACAAGTAATGAAGTGGTCGTTAGCTAGGCAAGCAACTTGGATGAAAGATTGAACTATGGTGGGACCCGCAAGCTTGAAACAATTAATCACCATGTCTTTGCTTTTGCTTTTAAATTTTGATGCAGCAAAACCATGTTCCTTAATAGATCTCAAGCACTTGATGAGTTTCACTGGAATAGTTACTGTCGTTTCAGAAAGAATATTCATGTCATCTTTGGTGGAATTAGCCCGTATATTCAGATGAAGCGCTTGATGGTGCACCTTATCACATGTCGATAATGGAACATCATCCAAATCTATAACTATCGAATAGCGCAATTGGTCCATATTATGTCCTGGAGTGGCCACCACAACGTCCGACATTGTAACTAAAGCTACGGCTTGCATCTTTGTTAAGAGCTCATCATGTTCCCGCCTATGTTCATCACTCTCTTTTGGCCTATGCTCCTCTTCATCACAATATTCCATGTCTATTTTTCTCACACCATCAACTAAGTCTTCAAAGTAGGTCTTTGAAGATATATTATTAGAAGCCTCATCTGCTATGATTAAGGAATCAACATATTCATCATCTTCAACTACTAGAGGTGAAGCAACAAAATGTTGTTCATAATCAATCTCTTGACAATCACTAGTTGCTTCTACAAAATTACTATCAAACTCCATCGTGCACTCTTTGACAGACCAACTTTCTTTCTTGCAATTCTAATATTTGTTGTACATCATCTGCTCATAATCTGGGGGTAGGAATTTAGCTTTTATCAACCTTTTCATCTTGTACCACGATCGTACACGTTGTTAGTTTGTGTATGATCCCACCAAGCTGAAGCACATCCTTTAAACTTGAAGGCTACAAGCGGAACTTGTTTGTTTTCTGGTACATCAAAATACTCAAGAAATTATTCAACTTCTTCAAGCCAAGCCAAGACTTCCTCAATAATAAAACTTCCACGAAAAGTGAGTAGATCAAGTTTTCTTTGAAACTCACGAATGTCTAGATATCTACAGACTCTGTCACGTCTACCTCGATCACGTCGATCAGCCGCAACTCCTCTGAATCTAAACTCCTCATCATCGAAATAATCCTCATAGGCTAGAGGCCTACGCGAATATACAAAAACATAACCCATGTTCGGTAGGCCGCGAGGAACATCATCGGCGCGAACCCGAACTGGTTCACGAGCCTGGTTGCCATTAATCCCAAGTCTAGCGATAGCTTGTTGGAGATCCTGCAACATGCATTCCATCCGTCCAAACTGCTGTTCCCGAGCTTGCATGACTGCCCAAGGGGCCTTCACTCTGCGATCATCGTCAACAAAGTGGGTGCTACCAAAACAACCAATTGCCATCAGACCATGGTAAATCAAGGCTCTGATACCAACTGATGGAGCGGACGCTATAAACGTTCGCGCACGAACAAGATAATCACTTTGAATCCACAAAGTTAAAAGAAAATTACAAAGCAATTGGTATATTATTCATAAATTGATTGATTGATTTATGCTATATGGTAGTACATATATTTATAATAGAGAATTCCTAATCCTAGCAGCACTAGGAAATCTAAAAATAAAAGAAAACTTGTAGAAATCCTAATCCAAACAGGAAAAGGAAATCTATTTCCAAAAGGAAACTAAAATAAAAGAAAATTAGTACCCAAAATTAAACTCTCTAAAAAATATATTAAATATATATAATATGAAATCTACTAAAACTGTCCTACATCAGAAATGCAAGTGTGTTTCTGACATCATATATGATCTGCATATTTTTAAAATTGAAAAGTAAATTTTAAAACACAGTTATTAGACCAACCCTACTTTACGGGACAACAGCTAAAAAACATATTCATAGAACGAGTGTGGCAAAAATGCGAAAGTCGAGATGATGTGTGGCAAGACAAAGGATAAAATTAGAAAGAACATATTTTGTGGGAAGGGAGAAGTAGCACCAATTGGAGATAAAACAAGAGATTTGATTAGGATGATTTAACCATATGCAGCGGAGGCAAATAAGTGCATCAGTTAGACTAAAAGGCGTGGTCCTTATTGAGGGTAATGATGGGTTGTGGAAGACAAAAACTACATAAATTGAGCTTGTTAGGAAAGATATTATAGCATGTGGTTTAAATGAGACGGTGATCAAATAGAGCAGAATGGTGAAACAATCTTCATGTAGCCAATCCTAAATAGTTGTGAAAAGGCTTTATTGGTTTGGGTTTATATTTTGAAGTAAATTGCTGATACTTGAGCCGGCAATTAAACAAGATGACAATAAGGTTGGAGATGTGCACTACTAGTCAGATTTGAGTCAATGGCTGAGGAATATGAGTAGCAAGCAGCAAGCTCAAAATGTGTGTTTGTGAGAGTTGGATGTGTATCTTACCTACCAAAAATGTTAATGACTTTATGTATATATAAATTTCTTAGCCATTACCAAGATGGTTTCACGGTGTTGTGAGCAGTTGATTGTGTATAAATTATAAACCTAATCCTCCAGATTTTTCAACACAGTGTGGCTTCCTGAGCTTTATCACATTTAACAGCCAGAGTTTTTACCATTGAACCAAGCAATAATTAAATTTAAAACTAAAAAATGGAATAAAGATCATAATTTTGGAACCCTCACAAACTAATTTTCGATTTTCAGAAGATAAAAACATGACTTTTCTAAGTGGCAGCCACCCCAAGTGCAATATGGAAAATTGTCCAATATATAACAATTAGCATCTTTGAGTTTGCAGTATTTTGGTGTAAATTTTACCATGTTCACAAACCAAAACAAACTAAGATTGTAACTTCAAAAGTCCTGGTAAACTCATTTTGCACATTTATGCAGATGATTTTTTAATCTTGCAAATGTTAGAAGTTCGAAGCCCAATATAGAAAATTCCTCAGCAAATAACAAGCAGTAATTATTTCATAATTCAAATGCCTGTAGATTAAGGAATTCGTGCCTGTTTTTCCTATGCACAATCTTAAGATCGAAGGTTTCAAATTCCTCCTCCTGAGCCTTTATCTGTTTTATTTGCTCTTGCACAGCAGCTGCTTCTTCATCCTCTAGCAATAGCCCTGGATTTTCTTCTCGTGCACCAACTGTTTTTTCACCCTCTTCTTTCTTGACACACTCTCTTTCAGCATAACCATAATTTGTAAGTGAAGGTGTAGAATTTGCTGATCCAACAGCATCGGCGTTGTTTTCATCCCTTGGACACTGGACCGGTAAATAATCACTGCTTTTCCGCCTCCATGAAGCAACCATGTCATCAGTGCCCAACAAAGTATTCAAACAATCACCTGTTTCCTTGCTGATAACAGCATTGCACTTGTTCGACCATAAAGATTTATCAGAACCTGTTTGCACTAATTGCCCATCTTTACGAAGGGGAAACATAAATCCACCATCTGTGTGATCTTTTGACTGTGTATGTGCATCTTTATCATTTCCCACTACATACTTATCAGAATCATGTTTCTTTGTTCTCTTTCTATCCATGTTTGATATGTCACAATATTTCTTATCTGAGTCATAATTTGAATGCCTGGACCCAACAGTACCAACATCATTATCATGAAAGTACTCTAAGTCTCCCACACTACTACCCCCAACCAAACTTTCCCGCACTTCGCTGCCAATATCAGCAGCGTCGCTGTTCATCCCCACACCAATAGATCTAACTGAACCATGCTGATCATCATCCATACAAACATCATGAAGTTGAGGCCTTCCACACTCGTTCAGAACTTTCCCATCTCCAAGCATGATTAGTTCATTTGTCTGAGTGACAAAGCCATGCCAGACAGGTTCCTCACGCATCGAATTCAGTTCCTCTTCATTGATCAACTTTCCATTATACTGAGCTATCAAATTATTTTCATCAGTTCTCCCACATATTTTGTTCACTGACAGCCTGATAGGGTCATCCGAAGCTGCAACTGGATTGACATTTTTGGACTGGAAGTGTCGTTCACCAGAACAGTAAGAATCCTCCTCGGCAAATGATTGATCATCATCCTCATCTTTGGTTGGACATCTTTCTTGGACGTCCAGAACACTCCCATGCCCTGTTCCCTTCTCATTGTCACTTGGATAATCAATTTCATGAGCCAGAAACCAGGTCTCATCTTCAATAGGTTGTCTCATGTAGCCAACATCATCGTCGTCATCATATTCATCAGAGTCCCAATACTCATTCAGATATTCAATAGATTCACTCAATCCATCACCAATAGTTGCAAAACCAGAAACAAGATCAGAAGTATCCTCCACAATCCCCTGACTTACAGATAGCCAACTGCCTCCTCCAGTCCTTTTTCCACCTAGATCATTATTTCAGAAATTAATGCTGACTACTATATATGAGAAGGGAAAACATGAATATATAAATGAAAAATCCAATGGAAGACAAGAAATCAGGAAAAGGGTTAATCATATATTCCAGCACCAAACACAGAACAGAGACTTTACAAATTTGTAACCTTTCTGGAAGGAACCCAACTTGTCTCAAGAAGAGATGATTTAGGATGCTTTTGTTTCACAAATCAATCACATTCCTTGCACTTTATTATTTTTTAATTCTGATATGAACCTCATATATGGTATAAAAGTTCACCACAGTAAGCAGCCAAGCACCAATTATGAATATAAAACATGTGCTTTTACCCCTTGCACAAGTTGTATCCTGCTAAAACTTAAGCTTAACAAGTGTTATTCGTTATGTACATACTAGATGCACAATAATATCACACACAAATGAATAAATAATCATGTACTGAGATAAACAATACTAGAATGCAAATTGAGAATCCTTTTGAGTGAACAATAATCATGTACTGAGATATTTATCATGCAGACAAACCTTCAGAGTTGATTTCTTGTCCAATAGGAACATCCAAAAATGACCCCATAAGAAAGGTGTTGTCAGCACTAGTAAGCTTCAAACCAGATCCATCACGCTCAAGCTTTTCCTCCCAATTAATATTTAATGACTTGTCCTCTGACTTGAGTTTAACAGGTGCCAACCTAGGAAACTCTTCTTTCTGATTCTCGGATACAACTGGAAATTCTAAACTGCTGGTTTGGTTACGCTCATAACTCCCTAGAGTGTTTCCAAAGTACAAAGGTCTTCCCAAATGATCCACTTTTTCTTTGCTTGCTGCAGTAGTGTCACTGGTCTCAGCTTTTCTCTTTCCTTCTTTTTTGTTACCAGAACCAAAAGCAGTATCATAAATAGTCGACATATTTCCTTCGGAGAATGGGAAGATGGTTTTGACTGAACAATCTTCCCAAAGGTCCGATGATGAATGTGTGGGTGCATCAGTCCTTGACCATGTCTTATCCACAAAATCATCTTTAGAGTAGGTACCAATAATCTTATGTTGCTGATCAAGTTCCTTAAGCTCGCTAACTTGATTTATCTCATGCTTACGTTCCACATTGGCTTTGATGGCACTCCCAAGCCATGATGTTCTCTTTTCACCAGAAAATTTTGTTTCTTCTCTGGATTTCGCTTTGTCTTTACCCTTATCAGAAGAATCAGAGGAATGAATCCTTAGCTGTCCAGAAACCTGAAACTCCGAGAAGTTGTTTGTAGTAGTGTCACCATCAATCTGGCAAGGATCAACCGGCCCATTGCTGGGATTTAACTTCCATGAACACAAATCAATCACAGTATCCTCTAAAGCTTTAGAGAAAGCAAGGTGCTTCTCACTTGTCCCAATGGATTCATTAGGTTTATTTCTGTCCACAACAGGGCCAACATTTTTCCATTTGGTCTCGGACCCATTTCTCCCAGTTCCACACCCATTCTCTGTAACAATAAGTTCCTTGGAAACTTCACTGCTTCGAGAGCTCGTTCCTTGGTTTTCCACATCTAGTTTGTCACCATTCTCTTCTCTCAACAACTTAACTGAGCCCTTTTCTTCAATGGTAAGTTTTCGAATGAATCCATTTGTATCAGGGTGATTACTGAGCTCGCTGCGCAAAGCATCCTCAGCCCTTGTAAATCTGTTCCTTCGCAGAAAGTCTAGGATGTGGTCGACCGAGCTAGAGTCTGCCATTACAAACTGTTGGAAGCCTATAAGCAGGCACTAGGAAGAGAAGTCCAGCAAACCTGAAACAACCCAACAATAGACAGGCTTAATTCTGCATTCTACATTCCAGCAAATAGAGAGGAGAAATAAGTAGTATATAATCAATTCAACTGATAACACTTGGGCTGACAAGCGTGAGAGCAGTCATTTTGTGCAAAATAATGCCAACATTAGGTCCGTTTCAAGTTCACTGATCTCAGAACCAGTAATGGTGTTCAATAATCAACTCAATGAGAAGTTAATAATTACATTGGCTTCTCTAGTGGTGTAGAATTGAAGTTGAGAAACCAGAAAATGAAGGCAAAGAAAACAACTCAAAAACCAGAAAACCCAACTTTATATATTTTGTTTCCAGTAAATGAAAGTCTGTACTTGACTGTGTATATGGCAAATACATAAACTTCTTCTACATGGATCGCAAAGATCTTTCAGGAAAAATAATATAACAATAAAAACAGATTGAAAAAATATATATATATATATATACACACACACTCAACAACCAAAGGAAAACCCTAGTGAAACTCCAAGAAATAAACTCGAACAACTTGAATTTATTAGATTTCAAAAACCTAATTGAAACTAAGCAATAATCCAAAATATTAAGAAGAAAATTAAAAAAATAATAATTTGATTGATATACTTACGGATCGAAGAAAATGTATTTGGTCTCCGAAAATCGAAGAGGGTGTAGACAGATTTCTGTGATACCAGCAGTGAAGAGTGTCGTTGGCTGTCGATTTGGATTTCATCGCCATCACAAGAAGCTAACAACGTGTCCAAACATCCATTAAGCAACTGAGCTTTTGTTCGTTTGATCTTTGCATTTTTGGTTCTGAGTTTGTTTGGTTTCTGTTTTATTTGGTTCGTTTTTCCTTGGGTCAGCAGTTCTCAGGCCTAGAATGGCATTGGAGCCGAAAAGAATATGAATAGAAAATTGGTAAATTACACTGATACGCCCGAAGTTACCCTTATTACCCATAGATGGCAAGTTTAGATAAAAACGACGTTCAAAAACACTCCGTTGAGCTTTTTTGGTTAAAACTATTTGAAATGTCTAAATTACCCCTTATCTTTAAATTAATTTTTTATCAAAAATATCAGATTTGTTAAATTATTAAAATGCTCATATCATTGTAGTCTTGGAAAAACAAACCCACTTACTCCCCACTCTCTCATCTCCCCCCATTTTGTGACTCTCTCTCTCTCTCTCTCTCTCTCTCCACCACAGTAAACTCCACCCTTTCTTTGTCTCTCCACCCAACCTAACACATTCTCTTCCTCTCCACCCACCATGACAACCTTCACAACCACCCACCATTTTTCTCTCTCCACCCACCATCGCTACTAGGGCTGCAACTCTGGCCGGTCCAACCCGACCCAGCCCGAGCCCAACTCAAAAATTTTCGAGTCTGGGCGGGAGAATATTGAACTTCGGTCCGAGTCCGAGCTGAAATTTTAGAACCCGAATTTAATTCGATCCGGGCCTGGGCTGGTATAAATCCCAACCCGAACTATGAAGCTAATATATATAAAAAGTGTGTTGTTATGAAGTGTCAAACCTTGGCTCAAGCTACTTTATATAGGCACTCAAACCATAATGCTAATGTCTTCTTTATGTTAATATTACACCAATAATTATATTTAATGGATTTCTTTAAGAAAGCTAAGCACTCTAACCAAATTACAAAAATACTAGTATAATGCTATAAGCTTTTTATTTTTACTTATAATACTTTATCATTAATATTTATTAATTTATTTTAAAATTTAAAAAATATAAAGCTTAAAATTGTAAATTTGTTTTAAATTGTTAAAAACATGTAAACATATATGAGAAGAGTTATTCTACCACTTTCACACTACTTGTTCAGATGTGTATTATATATAAATTTTTTATCTTCTAATATATTATATATAGTATAAATTTTCATTTATTTCATTCTTAAATCTATTAGTATTCATTGATTTAGTAAAAAAATAACTACTCACTTTTTTAATAAAGATATGGACATGCAATTTATAAATCAATCATTACTTATGCTAAATGGTCTCCAATAATAAATTTCACTAAATTAATTAAAATTCACTAAAAACTTATGTCTATCAAATTCATGCGATAATCAATTCTGTTATATTACACCAATGTGGGCTTGATTATGTCATACTTGACCATGACCTTGCTTGCATGTGATTGGTGAGCCAGTTATATATTATATATTCTTCTATTTTATCACAATTTGATTAATTAGTCAATTCTCTAAAAAATCAATTAGATTAATTGATGATTTTAAGTCATTTAATCTAAACATCTAGTTTTATAATATTGAGTTGTTATATAGTGTCCTGAGATATATAGTATAACAAATAACTTTTATAAGTAATATAAGTTAGACTATTTTCTTCTATTTTGTAAAAATTTGATTAATTAGTCAAGTGTCTAAAAAATCAATTAGAATAATTGATGATTTTAAACCATTTAATATGAACATCTAGTTTTATGAAATTAAGTTGTTCTTTACTGTCCCGGGATATATAATATAACATATAATAATTATAAGTAATATAAGTTAAACCATTTTCTTTTATGAAATTAAGTTTTTATTTAGTTTTTATCATACTAAATAAAAGTTGTTATATACACTCTTTTATATTGCATAAATGCTTGTTTACAAAGAGCAATAGTGTATGAGATTAATCAACAATAAATCAATTTTACGACAAGATAAAGTTGAATTGAAGATTAATATAACACTTACAATTCAAATCATTAGTACAACCAATATTTACACTAGCTTGCATGATTTATACATCAATTAATAGAGATCCCCAATTGAAATGTAAATAATCTACATAACATACTTATACACATTTTATTCCTAGCTTTATAATACATACGTATATCTATCTCACAAATCCGGAATATAACCAAATGGAACTGACTGATGATCACTCTAAAAGTGTAGATCTCGTTTCCGACAATCCAACCAACTTTCTAACTTTTCAAGATTTTTTTCTTCTTGCCGTCAATATATATATATATATATATATATATATATATATATATTATATCTCCCTTCTAATGTCTTCTTTCTATTTCTTATTCACTCTATATGAATACACAACACCCAATTGCCATTGGGATTGGAGCCGACTTTGCCCATAAAAGTAATAAGTAATAACTTATCGTACAACAAATATAGTGTCCCAAGATATATAGTATATTATTCTAATTAGTTAGTCATATGTCTAAAAACTCAATTAGATTAATTGATGGGTTTAAACCATTTAATCTGAATCTTTAATTTTATGAAATTAATTTTTTTCTTTAGTGTCCTGATATATATAGTATGGCATATTAGTTAAAGTAATATAAGTTATACCACCCCTTTATTTTTTGTCAATAATACTTCAACATTAATATATATTAGAATGTTTGAATGAGATTATTGTTTTTATTTGATTTTAAGATAGTGAAAATTATGTCATTGATTTAGTTAATAATATAATTTATAACGTTTGTTTGTTATATTTAAAGGGAGGAAATATTATTGTAATTTAATTAATGTTTTAAACTTATTTTAATAAATGGTCCAAACTTTCAATTTTATATATTAAATATTATTGTTGCATTTTATATAATCAAAGGATAGGTGGCTGGAGTGTATTACTAGATTCAAAGCCTCAAGAGGGATGAGGTTTAATTCTTCATGGCAGCAATATAAATTTTTGATAAGAAGAAGACCCACCACTGATTGCAATATCAAACCCAAATTTGTAGCCCGGGTTCATGGTCAGGTTCGGGTCGGGCTAAGGTTGATCGATTTATATTTAGGGTTGAACCCAAATTGAGTCTCCAACTCACCCGAGTTGCAGCCCTAATCGCCACCTCCACCACCATCCACCCGTTCTCTCTTTCTCTCTCCACTAACCATTGCAAACTCCACCCAACAACCACCACCCACCATTAATTTCTTTCACACTATGTTTGTTTACATACATATGCACAATTTAAAAAAAAAATTAAACACCACGGCCAATATAGGCCTCTCTCTCGCCTGCCAATAAGTCGTGGATGACTTGAGGATGATGATCGTTCGTGATCAGGATGAATGATATGGGTTTAAGGCCCCCATGTTCGTGAATTGAAAAGGAATGAGTTGAAATGATTTAGGTTTAAGGATCCCATGTCCGCAATTTGAATTTAAAATGGGTTATTAGTGGCATGGATGAATGATTTGGGTTTTAGGACTCCATGTCCGTGAATTGGAATGATAATGGATCATGAGTGACCTGAACAATTGATTTTGGGTTAAAAGACCCTAAGTCCGCAAATTGAAAAGAGAATGGGTCATTAGTGACCGAGATGAATAATTTGGGTTTAAGGACCCCGTGTTTGTGAATTGGAATGAGAATGGGTCGTGAGTGACCCAAATGAATGATTTTGGGTTAAAGGACCTCGTGTCCACGAATTGGAATAAGAATGGGTTGTTAGTGACCCGAATGAATGATTTGAAGCCCAATTCTGCACTTAATCCAATTTTAATCTCATTTTGGAAAGTGGACCGAAAGTCTTATTTTTGAGCATCAATTAGACTTGATTTTCGCTTAAGTTGAATGAAATTCGATTCTGGACACTTTTGTATTTCACGTAAATTTCATGAATTGAACTTCTACTGGGTCAAAACTTGGGTTGAACGTCAACAGAAAAATCTACCTATTTAGGGCCACGAGAAAACCCTAATTATCTCCTAATTGGATTATGACTTTATCTCCTAATTGGATTAGAACTTTATGTATTCTCTTGGGGTATAAAGTGGCAAATTGGAGGCTATTTTGAGGGGGAGAAAAAGAAGTGGAGGTCAGAGCAGAGAAGACAGAGACAATCCGGATTTTATTTATTTTATTTCATTATGTCTTTTATTATTTTGTTATCTTCTTCTTCTTCTATCATGTGTAACTAAACTCCTCAACTAGGGTTGAGTAGGAAACCTCTATTTTGTTCATTAATTGATTCACATGTGTATGATTTAAATGCTTATGATTTTCTTTTTTTGTGATTAATTATTTTATAATTCTTTCACCATCTATATCATGTATATGTGGTAGTTAGAAAGTATTATAATTAATCTAAGCTTGGATTTATATTTCTTAAAAGTGATAATCTTTGATCTTATGTTTTTTATTAAATTGGATTCATAAGATGCTTAGAATTTTACACTAGTGAAGCGAAAGAAAATCTACCTTTTTGATATATTTTTATAGTGCTTTATTGTTAAATCTTGAGTAAGCAATATATTGATTTCTTGATTGCTACTCTAAATTTGGGAATTAATAAATGAATATTAGAATCTTCATGGATTTAATAGTGATGGAATCCGACACCTTAATTATTTTCTCTATTTGATTTCAATTGTGTTATTTTATTTGCATGTTAGTTTAATCTCTTTCATATCAATCAACTTTTATTTAAACTAGATTAGTTTAAAATTAATTTGAATTTGTATTATTTTTTCTTCTCAAAGCATTCCATTGGGTTCGACCTCATTCTTGCCGATCTATACTTCAATAGATTCGTACACTTGCGAGTTATTTTACAATTTTAAAACAACATCAAGTTTTTGGCTATAACTCGTAAGTGTACGAATCTATTGAAGTATAGATCGGCAAGAACGAGGTTGAACCCAAGGGAATGCTTTGAGAAGAAAAACTAATACAAATTTAAATTAATTTAAAACTAATCTAGTTTAAACAAAAGTTGGTTGATTTGAGAGAAATTAAACTAACATGCAAATGAAATAACACTATTGAAGTCAAATAGATAAAAAAAACTAAGGTGTCGGATTCCACCACCATTAAATCCATGAAGCTTCCAATATTCATTTATTAATTCCCAAATTTAGAGTTGCAATCGAGAAATAAATCTATTGCTTACTCCAGATTTAACAATAAAGTACTATGAAAAATATATTAAAAAGGTAGATTTTACTTCGCTTTACTAGTGTAAAATTTTAAGCATCTTAGGTATCCAATTTAATGAAAAACATAAGATCAAAGATTATCATTTTTAAAAAATACAAACTCAAGCTTAGATTAATTATAATATTTTCTAGCTACCACATATACATGATATAGATGGTGAAAGAATTATAAAATAATTAATCACAAGAAGCAAAAATCATAAGCATTTAAATCATACACATGAATCAATTAATGAACAAAATAACTTCACTTCATTAATGGAGGTTTCCTCCTCAACCCTAGTTGAGGAGTTTAATTACACATGGTAGAAGAAGAAGATAACAAAATAATAAAAGACATAATGAAATAAGAGAAATAAAACCCAGATTGTCTCTATCTTCTCTGCTCTAACCTCTACATCTTTTTCTCATTCCAAAATAGCCTCCAATTCACCACTTTATACCCAAGACAATACATAAAGTCCTAATCCAATTAGGAGATAAAGTCCTAATCCAATTAGGAGATAATTAGGGTTTTCCCACAACCCTAAACAAGTGAATTTTACTACTGATGTTCGGCCCAAGTTTTGGCCTAGTAGAAGTCCGATTCACAAAATTTATATGAAATACAAAAGTGTCGATAATCAAATTTTGATCAACCTTCATGAAAATCAAGTTGAATTGATGCTCGAAAATAAGACTTTTAGTCCATTTTCTAAAACGGGATTAAAACTAATTATGCGCATAATTGGGCTTCAGGCCCGAAATCTCCTTGAGCAGTTGTAACTCTCTTGGACCTCTTTCTTGGGCTGATTTGAGTTAAAATATGGATTTGAATGGATCCATTTGATGTAGGCTTCATATAACCCTCTTGAATGTCTTTTTTAAAAGCCCAAAAATTATGGTTTTAACTGAAATAATAATTAAAGCCCTGAAAAGACAGAAAACACAAAAATAAAGTTAAATTACAAATAAACTATTACTAAGAGAGTAAAATATGCAAATGAAAAGGCTCGAATGTGTAACATTCAATGCCGATCAATGACCTCTAAGGAGGTGTCTAATATGAAATAGACGAAATAACCTCTAGGGAGGTGTACGATATGATTTGGACCGAATGACCTCTAAAGAGATGCGTCACATAAACTGAGTAGAGTGACCTTTAAGGAGGTGTCTAGTCTAAAATAGACGGAATAACCTCTAGGGAGGTGTACGAATATAAACTAGACAGAATGATCTCTAAGGAGATGTATGATGTAAGTTGGATATTGATGAACCTAGAGGGGGAGGGGCTGAATAGGTTATTTGATTTTTTCTTCCTAATATTTGCAAGTTTGGCTGGCACAGGCAATCACATAATTATTGACACACAGACTTATAGAGGAAACCCCAGGGTGGGAAAAAAAATCTCTTCGAATTGAGCTCCACTATGTCTGAAAGGGTAGTACAGTAAATCTCTCAATCACTCTCTCACTCACCCAACTCACAATATAGTCGCTCCAGCACTCAACCCAGTTCACAGCCTCCCTAGGCCTGAACCACTCTCACCAAATCTCATAACAGCTTTTTTGCTCTCAACCCAGCCCAAGCTATCTCACACCAAATCTCACCACAATCACTCACACTCCCCCTGTCCAAAGTATCCCAATACTTGGACTATATATAGTGATAGTGGAGTCAGATCGATGTAATGAGCAACAACTCTTCAAGCTTTGATTCGTCAGTCTTCAAAGACAATCTTCACATCTTCAAGCTCTGACAGTTAGTCTTCAAGGTCCAACATAATAATGACATGACCACTTGTCTTCTTAGCAGATTAATGACACTTGAATTTCTTCAATGATAGGCTTCAATAAGTACACCCTTAAAGTGTAGCTGCAACGAATTTGTAGAAGTTCGCTATTTCAACGAATCTTGTTCTTAGCTTCTTGAAAACTCTTCTTTAGCTTTATTTTCTCCGTGAGCAACTATTCTGGCTATTCTTGAATTTTGAACCTGTTCTTATGCATAGAAAAATGTTTTCAGCAAACAAGGACTCAACATACAATCTTCAGCAATTTAGCATATAGACTTCAGTAATTCAGCTTAAAGACTTTGACAAATCAGTATATATACTTCACCAACAAAGCAGAATTCATGAACTTAAATTTCAGAACATAGTTTTAGCAAAACAGAAATCCAACAAGTGATATTTCAACAACTTCATTTCAGCTATAACATGGCAGATTTTGCAATAATAAATTTAGCAACAACAAACAAGTTACATTAAGCAACAACAATCTGCAACTAGAGTGTTATATATATATATATATATATATATATATATATGTCCATTGGAATGGTGACTTATATGTGTTTCTTTCTTTGGTTATTTTATTTTTTTCAGTCTTTCTTCAGAAAAAATATTATATCATTGTTTCCAAATAGTTCTTATAGCCACATATCATGCTTAAATGCTCTTTTCTCCCATTGTTTCATCATATTAACTTCCATTTTCATTATTTAACATTTTGCATAATTTTTGAATGGCAGATAAGATGGTTAGAGCTACTTGTTGTGAAAATCAGAATGTGAAAAGGGGTCTTTGGAGTGCAAATGAGGATGCAAAGATGTTTGTGTATGTATCTAAGCATGGAATCGGTAACTGGACAGCTGTTTAAAAAAAATAGGTTTTTTAATTTGAAAGTGATCAAATCCTGGTATGAGTTTGAGAAATTAATAATTCTTCTACATTTATGTAATTCCAATATCAACAATTTCAATTTCTCAATGATTGTTGTATGCTTAAATATATGATCAATTTGTTATATTATATTTTTAATGAAATGGCAAAAAAAGAAAAGAAAAAGAAGTGGTGTCTCAAATTGTGTGGCCCTCATGTACAAACTAGACTGTTTAGAGACTTAACTTTTAATATTATTTATACAAGATACAATTTAAACTCAAGGTCATCATGTTTCGCAAAAGGGTATGATACTAATTTGATTGTTATCCTTTCTTTTCTTTTCTTTTTTCTCTCTTCTATCTTATCCAAACAAGAATACTATCATTTTCTTTCTTTTCTCTCATGTTTATCCAAACATGAATAGAGGTTATTATTATCATCTCCTTTATTTATTTATTTTTTTCTTATAACTAATGTTATCATCTCCTTTCTTTTCTATCCTGTCTATCCAAATGGAGTCTTAGAGTTCAATGTGGTAGATGTATTCCTTAAAGTTATAGAACATAAAGGAATTAAATAGTTTATCAAGACCAAAAAATTAGCTCTATGCTACATAGGTCAATTTAAAATTCTTAAGAAAATGGGTGAAGTGGCCTATCGATTGGCTTTGCCACTGCAACTTTTGGGTATCCATAATGTCTTCCATGTATCTGTGTTGAGAAAATATGAACTAAATTTGACACAGATTTTGGATTGAAAGGACCTTGATCTCAAAAAAGATATTTTTTATGAGGAACGATTTGAGAAGATATTGAACAAAAAAGAACATGTTTTGCGCACTGAGACAATTCTCTTTGTCAAAGTCTTATGATGGCATCATGGAATACAAGAAGTTATGTGGGAATTGGAATATGAAATTTGAAAGAAATATCAATCTTTTTAAAAAATCAGGTATGTATGGTTTTGTAATACCCCGCTCCAACACATGGTATGATATTGTCCGCTTTGGGCCTCAGCCCGCACGGTTTTGCTCTTGGATTTTATCCCAAAAGGCCTCATACCATTTGAAGAGAACATACTACATATAAGCACATCCCCTTTTCCATACCTAGGCGATGTGGGATTGAGCACCCTGTACCCTGTCAGTGTGGTAGCTCAGCCCAGTGTCTGTCTTCGCACCCGCCCACTCACACCTGTCCACAAGGGTTACTACAATCCGCCCCCTACGAGGCCCGACATCCTCATCGGCACACTTCCGGCTGGGTTCAGGCTCTGATACCAACTGTAATACCCCGCTCCAACACATGGGATGATATTGTCTGCTTTGGGCCTCAGCCCGCACGGTTTTGCTCTTGGGTTTTACCCCAAAAGGCCCCATACCATTTGAAGAGAACATAGTACATATAAGCACATCCCCTTTTCCATACCCAGGCGATGTGAGATTGAGCAGCCTGTACCTTGTCAGTGTGGTAGCTCAGCCCAGTGTCTGTCTTCGCACCCGCCCACTCACACCCGTCCACAAAGGTTACTACAGGTTTTAATTTTGAGGACATAATTTTTTTTAGAAGGATAGGTTGTGATGACCTGTAATTTTTCTAAATTTTAAAATACATTTTATTTTATTTTATTTTATTATTTTCTTTATATTTATACATGTGTATATATATGTGTGTTGTGAGAATACAACATGGGGTGAGAAATTGACAAGTAATGATGAGTGCTTTAATGCATAGGCTATCATTGTTAGCGATTTTGGGAATTAAAACACCAATAAAAGAAAAGACCTTAGGAATTCTCAACTGGCCAACATATAATTTCTCTCATTTTACCAAAGGTTAAAAGACTAGGCTTTTTAAGTCTCACGTCAGTTAGCAAAGTGTATATAAAAATAAACCCATGTGCCTCATTCACCAAACTAGTTTTCTTAAAGAAATATATATATATATATAGGGAGAGAGAGGAAAGAGGAAGGAGAAAAAGAGGGATTAGAGTGAACAGTTCAGCAAAATAGAAGGACGATCATTCACAAAAGGGTATAAATTTTGATATGCTTGTATATAGAATTAGATTAGAATTTTAAGAGAAATAATATTTTTTTTCTTTTAGTTATTCTATTTTATTTTTGTTTTGATAAACTGATTGAAAATGGGTCATACATTATTGCTAAGAATTATTGGGTTTTCCTAGTTTACAAAAGAGTAAATTACCCTAACCTCCCCTGATATTTCTTCTTATTACCCATAAATTAATTTTTTTGCAAAATTTCTCTAACACCCCTGTTAGATAAACAATCCATTAAATGATCTAGCAGTTGTTGTGTTTATACCACAGTGCCCTTGACTTTAGGTTGGAAAATTAAAATAATGTCCATGCTATATGTGTTGCTAGTATCTGATGTCGGTAACAATATTTAAATTTCCAAAATGCCCTAATTACCCTTTCTAATTTTCTTTTTCATTCCACTACCACATACTTAGATGAAACCTTAAATTAGTAATTCTCTGAACTTGGACGGAATCTTCCATCTAATCGAGACGGTTGAAAATGTCACATAACGAATAACAAATCATCTCATTGTAGCGCTAACCTTAGATTTTCATTCCAACTTAGAATCTGAATCAAATGAGACTAACACAAGATGGGAAGGAATATTCAGATGGAGAGAGAGGTGAATGGGTCAATGTGGATGTCCTTGGTGACACCGTTGGTGAACAAAGAGTTCACAGTGGTGATAGATTCCTCAGGCCACGACATAATGCCCAAAGGGTGGTCACTCTCATCTCGATAGTTCTGAATTCGATTTTAAAAATGATGTTTGAGAAGGAACTTTTAGAACACATTGTAAAGCTTCACAGCAATGTTTTAAACCCATTTTTGAGCCATTGTTCTTCAAACTTCAGTTAAAAAAATAGAGACATATGAGAGAAAATTCATATTGTGTTCGATTTGAGGCGAGGGTTCGACTATGGGTATGAATTGGTGATGACTACGATAGTTGTGGTGATATGCACATATGTATATACAAGTTGATGAATAATTATTGGAATTAGTTGTGATAGTGTTGTGGAGAGACTAATTCAGATTGTGTTCAATTTGGGGTTAAGGTTCGACTATGGGTATGAATTAGTGGATGCAACAGTAGTTGTAGTGATATGCATATATGCATATAGAAGTTGATGAATAGTTATTGGAGTTGGTTGTGATGGTGAGAGAGAAGAAAATGTTATGATGGTGTTTTGGAGGGACTAATTTAGATTGCGTTTGATTTGAGGATAGGGTTCGATTATGGGTATGAATTGGTGGCAGCGATGACAGTTATGGTTTTGGGGCATGAGTTGGTGGTGGCGACAACTAAATCAACCAAACCTAGGGGCGGTTAAGTATGAGATTCTCACAACTTTAATCTTTAGACGATAAACAAAAACCTCAGGGAGGTCAGGGTAATTTACCCTTTACAAAATGGATTTTCTGTTATATATATAGTACATATGTATGGTGTGTAATATACATATAGAGCTCTGTGTTCATTCAGTTCTCTAGCTAGTCAAACCTTAATATACATATATCTATATTACATTTAAGCTTGGTCCAAAATATCTTTACTTATTTATGGTCTAAAATCACTACATCTAACCATCTAACAGTCACGATTTCCAATGCATTGATACCGCCGTAGGCATGGGCATATACTAGTATATATATATGGTAAATGGTTTTTTTTTGTTCCCTATTAGGTATTGCTACTTTAACTTTCATTTTTAATATGTATTGTTTTAGTAGTATTCTATTTCCTTTATTGTCCATTCTACAATGCTAATTATTAATTATTTTTATCTATGCAAATGGGTCTGTTATGTATATATATATATATACACATATATATGAGAGAGAGAATCTGTGAAGGTGGTTAATTCAATAGTAATTTTGGTTAATCTATTATACATTATTATTATTTATTTAAGTCATTTTGTTATACCCAAAAATCCGGACCACCGGGACTCCCCCGGTTCGAGCTTGAATTCCGGGTAGTGAGGTGTTATAATCGCCCAGTCATCACTTAACGATCCAAAAAAAAATGGCAAGCTACCATTGTCACCGTCGGTTCCCACCCAGACCACCAAGATTGTAGAGACCGTGAATAATTTTGGCTAGTTTACATTTTTCACGTCATAATTGCCATAAATGCATGATGAGTGATGTTTAACATGATTTGAGTGTGGAGAATATGTTTGGAAAGTGTTTTAAGGGTTGTGGTAAGTTTTCGAAAGATTTTGGAGAAGTTTGACTTTTTAATCATTTCGGGGCCCTCGATACGGTCTACAAGTGGGTCTGGGAATCCAGAAATTTTTTGAAAAATAATTATTTTTGGGAATGACTTAGATGAAATGTTTAGAGAGTATAGAAAGTAATTTCGAGACCATAGGAGTTTTTAAAATTGAAAATGGAGTCCAGGAGGTACATTAAGTGGCCCGGGGTGTTTTAGACATTTTACGCGCCAATATGCCATTTAAAATATGTGGTTGAGAGAGAGTCAGCCATTCTCACAGCTGTTCATCTCTCTCATCTTCTTCCCTCTTCTCATCTCTTCCTTCTCTCTAGGTTTTGGAAGCCTTCAGTTGTGATTTGGGTTTTACTGAAAAAGGGAGATACGTAAAGGACAACTAGAGCTTTGGTTTGAACCAAACAAATGCGTGTTCCAACAAGATACACATCGCTGAAAAATTGGAGAAGTGCTTGGAAGGCCTTCAAACTTGAGGCAAGGGTTCTTCTGCTCATTTAATTGTCGATTCTAAGATTTTGGGTAAAGTGATGAGGACTAAGGATGTGTATTGCATGATTTAGAGTGGTAAGAGGGGTGGGATGTGATGTTTTTCAACTTCTCTTTAGTCTCTTGTGTGCAATTGATTTATGTATGGTAGTATACATGATATGAGGGGTGAATGAATGGGAGAAATTAGCATGTATGCTTATATGCTAGGTTTTGTGCAATTAAGTGAAAATGTGTTAAATGAACATAATTATATTATATGATGCTATGTGAGTTAACTGCATGCTATCTTTATATAGAAAATATGTGCATTGGTGAAGCGTGACTAAAATGTGCTTAGGTGACGTTTATATCCATATGTGAATTTGTATGCTTGATTTTACATGTATAGGTAATTTATACGTGTAACTTTGTGGAGGTGAAATGCATGATAAGTGCTTTTATAACTGGCTTATGCATTGTGTAACATGAATTTTAAATGCTTGATCTTTATATGTTCAAAATGCATATATAGGGCCGTTGTGAAGAGAACGAAAAAAGTGATAGAATAACCTGGTCACCTGGAGTACATAGATAGTCAGTGATGGTCATGAAACGGTCTAATCACATTGGAGTATGCAATACTCAGTGATGTATTTGTAAACTATCTAATCACCTGGGAGTAGGTGGATACTCGGTGAAAATTCTAAAACAGTCTAATCACTTTGGAGTACATAATACTTAGTGACGTATTCTGAAACTATCTAATCACCTAGGAGTAGGTGTATACTCGGTGAAAATTTTGAAATGGTCTAATCACCTTAGAGTATGCAATACTTAGTGATGAATTCCAAAATGGTCTAATCACTTTGGAGTAGGTAATACTCGGGGACGAATTTTGAAATTGTGTGGGAAGTGTCCCAAGTCGCATGGTTGGTAAAAAATCATGTTAGGGTGTTGAGTTGAGTTCGAGAGGAAGACACGTGTTTTAAATTGCTTTAATTGTTTATTGTGAAGCATGACTTGTAACGACCCAGATTATTTTTGACCGGTTCCCGGTGAATTTTGACTACATTTATTTATTTTTTGAATAAATTAAATTCAAAAAGATGTGGATATATATATATATATATATTGATGGAGGGTATGAAAAATCATATATATGGGAGTATATATATATATATATATATGTCTCAATATATATATATATACACACTCACCATGTCTCAATATATATATATATATATATATATATAGTGGGTCTATATGTAATTATGGATAATAATGGTGCACATTCATAATTTTGTGTATGTGGAGGAGTAAATGTGTATTTAGTGATGTATATACATATGTATATACATGTGTATTATAACATACCCATGTAATATATTATATATGTTTTATATATGTATTATATGTGGATATGTGGAGGGGTTAGTTGGTGAGAATGTGTGGTGTGTGAGAAAAGAAAAAGAGAGGACCAAGTGAGTGGTCGGCTGAGAGGAGAAAAAGAGAGAGAAAGAAAAGAAGAAAGAAAGAGAGAAAAAAAAAAAGAAAGAAAAGGAGAAAAAAAAGAGAGAGAAGTCGAGAGGGGTTTCTAGAGAGAAAAAAAAATTGAAGGAGAGAAGGGGGAATTGGTTCCGGCGACTCTAGCAGCAGCGATGGAGGTCGTTTTCGGTAGGGGATTCCAATGGTTGGAGCTGAAGTTGTGACCTGTTTGGTTGGTAGTTTCGGTGAGAGGTTCGACTAGAGGATAGCGTGGAGGAACTTGGGACAGCTGGGTTGTGGCTGGTGGTGGTAGCGAGTGGTTTCCTGCAAGGGGTCTTGGCTCACGGTGTTAGGCTGGTGGTGAGGAGTTGGGTTCTCACGGTTGGGTCTTCACTTAATGTGCTCGGCTATGTTGGACAACCTTGTCTTTTGGTCGTAGCTGGTGGTGACCATGCCGAGGAGGGTGGCTCACGGTTGGGTTGTGAGGTAGTTGGAGTAATGAGTCTTCGGGTGGCCATAGCAGTTCGGTTTAACAGTAAATAGTGGTTGTTCGGGCTGTCCACAGTGGTGAGTGGTGGCTATTTTGACTTCGGGTATGGCTGTGCATGGGTTCAACTTTGGAGTCTGTGATAGTGCTGAAGCTTGGGGCTTTGATTGGGTGGTTTTTGGAAGACATGGTGGTGCCAGTCTTGGTGTTGGCTTGACGGGTCTTACATGATAGGATGTTATGGCTTGTGTTTTGGGTTGGATTGTGAAGAATTGGGTCTTCATTTGCTAGCTTTGGTTGTGTTGTGATATGGGTTCACTATGGTGACGATTTTGACCGGAGGTGATGCTTGGTGGGTCTTCAGGCATGATGGTAATGGCTGGCCAATTTGGTGGCCGAAAATGGGTCCTTGTGTTGGGTCTTGGTTGTTTCAAGTTGAAGATGAGAACGGGTTTAGTTGAGGCTGAAGGTGTTTGGCTAAAAAATGGATAATTCCATGAGTTGGGCTGATTTAATTTTGAGACCATATGTTGATTTGGGTTGTTTACAGATTGGGCCTGGACAAGTACTTTAGGCCTCAAAAATTTAAATTGATATTGGGCTGAATTTGAATGCTTAAATTGGACCATTGGGCAGTCGTGTGGGCTACCTAGTTAAATGGAGTTCGGTCAATTGAAATTGAATCGGACCAAGCATGGAAATAAGAAGGAAAGGGAGTGGGTTCATGTGTGACTTGGACACGGGATTGGACCGGGCTTGGTATGGACCGCTTTGCAAGCATGGGCACAATAAAAAGCGGGACCTAAGGCAAGTTGATTCTTGCCTCTAACTCCTACGTATATATTTTATTATGTTGGTTAGTTTACATATGTTTCTTAATTTGATCATATGTGGTGTTTGTATATATATATGTGCATATACATATATAAAGGTGATTGTGTATATACGTGGGATGTGAATAAATATATATATAGGAGTATATATATATATTTGGGATATGAAAGCATGTTAAATTTAGATGTTTCTTTGCATTGTGATATGCAGGTATGGTATCGATTAAAGTCCATGAAAAGTATGCTAAATAATACATGTTTAGCTATGTGTTGTCTTGTATGCATATGTGGTTTTTATGTATGGTGTTAAATATATATGTGATTATATATTTGGGGTAGTAGTGAAAATGCATGCTAAATCTGATTATAGTATTGATGAGCATTTGAAAAACATGATTGTGATGTGCTAAATGTTATATATGTGTATAATACATATATGGGTGATGGAATATATATATGTGGTTATATATCGTGGATGATAAACATGCAAGTTACTTGTAGTAAATGCATGCATTGAGTGAAGCATGATGATATTTATGCTGGTATATGTGTATATGTGATGTATATGCATGATTTGACATATACGTGATTATATGTGGGTTTATGCGAGTTAAATGCATGCTGTCTTTACATAGAAAATGTGTGAATTTGTGAAGCATGATTAAAATGCGCTTAAGTAAAGTTTGTGAGCATATGTAATTTTTATGCTAGGTTTTACATGTATAGGTAGTCATACATGTGGCTTTGTGGAGGTGAAACGCATGCTAAGTGTTTTCATAACTTATTTATGCATGGTGTAGCATGACTCTTAGATGCTTGATTCATATATGTCCGAAATGCATGTATGGGGCCATTGTGAGAAAAATGGAAAATACGGGAGAGTAACTTATTCACCTTGGAGTATGTGATGACTCGGTGAAAATCTCAAAATGATGTAATCACCTCCGAGTATGTGATGACTCGGTGATAACACATTTAATTACCTTGAAGTATGTGATGACTCGGTGATGATCAATTTAACCACCTTGGAGTATGTGATGACTCGGTGATGATCAATTTAACCACCTTGGAGTATGTGATGACCTGGTGATAAACTATCTAACCACCTTGGAGTATGTGATGACCTGGTGATAAACTATCTAACCACCTTGGAGTATGTGATGACTCAGTGATGAATTTCAAAACTAACTAATCACCTTGGAGTATGTGATGACTTGGTGGCGGTGTTGGAATTGTGTGGGAGGCGTCTCGGTCACATGATTGGTCAAGAATCATGTTAGGGTATCGGGTTGAGCCCGGGAGAGGGACAAGTGTGTGAACTTGCTTACATTATCTATTGTAAAGTATGCTATGTATTTAACGCATTCTTATACATGCGTTGCTTGTGAATGAACATGATACATGTTGGATGTTTGCTTCTAAACATGTTGTACGGTTTAAATGCATCTTCATTGCATTTGAGATTGTTATTTGTTGAGTAGGGAACGTGATAGATGATTTACATTGGTTATGTAAATGCTTTAGCATATATGTTCTATATACATATTGGTGCTGGATGTTACTGCTTTCAAGCATGTTGAAAATGATTTCAAGAATCAAGTGTAGTTGACTTATAGGTACATATGTGTTATATTTGCCATATGTGTTACTGGTTCATGTATTTAAATGTGTATGTTTTTGAGAATATGTGAGGATCGACCTGCTGCAGCGGTGATCGTATGGTTCTACATACCTTGTTGGGCCTTTGAGCTCACCCCCTCCCAGGTTTTACAAGTATTGCTAATTTTGGAGTCAGTTAGGGGACTGATAGTACCAGTTGCAGAGGTAGTGATTAGATTCCTTAGAATCTAATTTATGTCCAGGATATTAGATAGATGTTGTACATTTGGATTAAATGTAACTGGACATTGTATGTTGGGTAATTTATTCCAGTTGTACATTTCATTTGATATATGTATATGAGACGGACATTTAAGGATTGAGATATATTTTTCGGTTGTATTATGCATGTTGTAGGAATGCTGAGGGAACATGTGTCCAGAAGTGTCCATTTTGAATTTAAGATATAAATGTTAGGGGGACACGTGCCCAAAAGTGTCCATTATGAAATTATAGATGTGAATGATGGGGGGACACGTGCCCATAAGTGTCCATTTTGAATTTAAAGTATGAATGACATATTAGGATCTGATTCATTCAAATGGGTGACGCCCAATTTTCTTAAAAATAATAGGAAATTGAGATTGTATGATCAGTGATGGTTATATTGTGAGGGTGATCTCACAGAGCTCACACCCGGTTCTCGGGACTAGAGAGTTAGGGCATGACATGAGTTATGTTTAAATGCATTCTTATATATGCGTTACTTGTGAACGGATATGATATATGTTGGATGATACGTGTAATGTAGTGATATACATTCATGTAGGTTATTGTCGGGTCAGCACTTAGATGGGTTGGGGTATCTCTACTGAGCCATCGTAGTGCTCACCTTTTTTTTTTCTAAACTCTTTTTACAGATAAAGCGTCGATGACAGATGGGACTTGAGTGTCCAAGTGAAACTTTAGTAGCATTTTGCAATATTTTGGAGGTTGTATATATTGTGGCTATTCATGCCGGCTTGTGGAATGAGACTTAATTTTGAGTTGTAGTTATATTTTGGACAAATGTAACTTTGATGTATGCTTGGACCTTGAGCTTATTGCATATGAAAAGACTTTGGATTTAGTTATATAATACTTGTGGTAGCATTTAATTCATTTGATGAATGTTTTCAATATGAATAGTTTATGTTTGTGAAAGAGAATGATTCACATGGATATATGATTTAACTATAAGCATGATTTTGAATGCGTGATTGATGTTAGTACCTTTTATGTATGATTTCAAAGTTGTATGAATGGGGTACGATGATGGAAAGGACTTAGAATGCCAAAAATGGCCATTTGTATATTTGCAGGATTTTCTGCAGGTGCATCAGTCCAGACATTTAGATGCATCGAAATGACAGGAATGATACATTAAAAAACCTGTAGGATTTTTTAGAAACCAAAAGTATAAAGAATGAGTTTTGGTCGATACATCGTCGATACTTGTTCGATGCATCGAAATCATCACTTCGATACATCGAAGTGTATGGATTCTGTATTTTCATAGAGAGATGCAAGGGAATGTTTGAGGGCCCATTGAGGTTAGTATGGTTTGCAGTGCACGTATATATGTGTACAATAGAAAAAGTATGTTTTTGTTGTACTCGAGAGGTAGAAAAGGTCCATTAGGGTTAAATGAACGGACGTCACCATCGATTTCAGGGAGTTGAGAACCGTGGCATGACAGAATGGTATTAGAGCATGGTACCTTAGTAAGACTGTTAAGGTAAAATCTTGGTATCAAAGTATGATATCAAGAGTGATTGTGGTTCGAAGTGTGGCTCGGTAAACATAATCACACTCGATTTTTGAGAGTCAGGAAACCGGGGCATGACAGAATGGTATCAAAGCTCTAGGTTAGAATATCTAGGGACGATGGGTAAAGGTTTTACCACATTTTGATCTAAAGGGATTTGATGATTTCTAGATAATTATCAGAGCGTTAGGTTCAAAAACCTAAGGACGAAGGGTGAAACTGAATCTAGTGATCACTTAAGGTTAAGGATTAGAACATAAGGGTTTAGGAATTTAAATTGAAATTGCTTATGTGGAACTTGATATTTGCTTACATTTTCATAACATACCTTTATGGACTAAATTGGCATAACGTGTGTAAGCATGCTGAAAATGGTATAAGAAGTGTGAATTTTTTTCTCTTAAAATTTTCTTGTTGTGCATATAGCAAAATACGTCCAAGAAGAGCACGAGACATAGGCGTTGATGCTCCTCAAGAGCTGATAGATGGAATGCAATTCATGCGTGACATGACAAATACTATGAGATGGATGGCTAGGGAAGCCAGGGAAGAAAAGGTTCAGGCATTGCCTAGGGTTGCCTTGAGCTAACAAATGGTGGCTATAAAGGAATATGTGAAATTTAAGCCGCCTACCTTTGATGGTGCACATGACCCATTAGTGGCAGAGGGTTGGATTGATCAAACTTATAAAGTCATGGTTGCTCTTGCAATCAATGAGCATTTGAAAGTGGGAGTGGCAGCACTTCACTTGCAAGGAGAATTGGATCGGTGGTGGCAATTTATTGCGAATGTCCACAACACCGAGACCATAGATTGGGAAACCTTTAAGGGGTTATTTTTTGACAAGTTTTTTTCAGCTTTGGTAAGGGACCGGATGAGGTAGGAGTTTACAGATCTAGTCCAAGGGGACTTAGATGTTCTCGAGTATGAGACCAAGTTTACATCATTGGTTCGCTTCGCCCCGAAAATGGTAATAAATGAGGAATTGAAAGTGAAAAGGTTCGTAAAGGGGCTGAAAACCTCTATCAGAAAGAAGGTATCCAGTCTAGGTTGGGGACCTACAATGAGGCTGTTGACAGAGCCTTAGTGGCTAAAGAGGATAACAGAGACACCCAAAACATATGGGACTCTAAACAACAAGCGAAGAGTGCGAAGGCATCTTCAGGTAGCCAGGGAAGAAAGAGGCACAAGGAGCAACATCAAGCTCACTTGGTAACTTCATTGGTCTTGCCTACTAGATCTTCATGATCATCTGTGGTATGCTATAATTGCCAGTAGATTGACCATTTCAGCAGGGAGTGCCCACAGGGATATACAGTGGCATCAGTTCTAGCAGGAATAGTGAGGGAAAAGGTATGCTTCTATTGCAAGCAGCCCGGACACATGAGGGTAAACTGCTTGCAGAGGCAGGGGACTCAAAGTGGTTAAGTATCTCAGCAGAGGTCAGTACAGATAATTGCAGTTTAATCTAGCTTTAGGGCACTACCACTGCCTCAGCTAGCATAATCAGTTCAGGGATCTCGGGTAGCAAAAGGTTCTATGCCTACTTCTAGTCAGCAGTCAGACTTACAAGGGACTGGCCAATAGGGTCAACAGACATGGGGCCGTGTGTTTACGCTTGCTCCGATAGAGGACATACCAGGACCGTCAGTGGTCAGAGGGATTGTCCTAGTTTCTAGCTCGTAGGCGAGGGAGTTGATAGATTCAGGAGCATCACATTCATTCATATCTGTTGCATTTGTTTGTGCCTTATGGTTGAGGGTGTCATCACGTGAGTTACCATTGTTTATTGATATGCCTATTGGGGGTAAGGTTACCCTGGATAGAGTGTGTCGGTCTTGCGAGATCGAGGTTGTTGGGCATCGATTAGTATTCGACTTTGTGCTACTAGACATAACCACTTTTGATGTCATTCTAGGTATGTTCTGGCTATCTGCATTTAGAACCATGATTGATTGTCTCTGTAGGAGAGTGACAGTGTGCACACCTGAGGGTGATTGCTTTTACTTTATGGGAGAGCGGGAGGATTTCTACGTTCCGTCTTTGCTTAGTTCTAGTGTATGGGACGAGGTTGGATATTCCGTATCTAACTTATTAGCTGAGGAGGATGAGATTGTGACTAGTAGAGGATTTCCACCGGTGGTTAGGGAGTTTGTAGATGTCTTTTCAGGGGACTTGACATAGTTACCTCCGATGAGAGATGTGATGTTCAGCATTGATCTTGCTCCTGGTACCACACCTATCTCTATGGCACCGTACCAGATGGCACCGGCTGAGTTGAAGGAGTTGAAAGATCAGTTGCAAGAATTGTTGGGTAAGGGATTTATACAACCTAGTACGTCACTTTGTGAAGCTCCGGTCCTATTTGCTAAAAAGTAGGACGGATCTTTATGATTATGTATAGACTACCGTAAGTTGAACAAAGTAACGATTAAGAACATGTATCATTTACGAAGGATAGATGACTTGTTTGATCAGCTTAAAGGTTTGACTTATTTTTCGAAGATCAATTTGAGGTCGGGGTAGTACCAGCTGAGGGTAAGGGAAGAGGACATCTGAAGATAGTTTTTTGGACTAAATATGGCCACTATGAATTTCTAGTAATGCTATTTGGATTGATGAACGCACTTGCAGTGTTCATGGATTTGATGAACCAGATATTTAGGGTGTACTTGGATAGGTTTGTGGTTATTTTTGTGGAAGACATTCTTGTGTATTCTTCTACTATGGAAGAGCATGAGATCCACTTGAGGACAATGTTGCAGATTGATGTTGTTTTAAAATTGTTAAATAACTCGCAAGTGTACGAATCTATTGAAGTATAGATCAGCAAGAACGAGGTCGAACCCAAGGGATCTTTATGATTATGTATAGAGTACCGTAATACAAATTCAAATTAATTTAAAACTAATCTAGTTTAAACAAAGTTTGGTTGATTTGAGAAAAATTAAACTAACATGAAAATAAAATAACACTATTGAAATCAAATAAAGAAAATAACTAAGGTTTTGGATTCCACCACCATTAAATCCATGAAGTTTCTAATATTCATTTATTAATTCCCAAAGTTAGAGTAGCATCAAGAAATCAATCTATTGCTTACTCAAGATTTAACAATAAAGCACTATGAAAAATATATTAAAAAGGTAGATTTTCCTTCGCTTCACTAGTGTAAAATTCTAAGCATCCTATGTATCCAATTTAATGAAAAACATAAGATCAAAGATTATCACTTTTAAGAAATACAAACCCAAGCTTAGATTAATTATAATACCTTCTAACTACCACATATACATGATATAGATGGTGAAAGAACTATAAAATAATTAATCACAAGAAGCGAAAATCATAAGAATTTAAATTATACACATGAGAATCAATTAATGAACAAAAGAACTTCACTTCATTAATGGAGGTTTCCTCCTCAACCTTAGTTGAGGAATTTAGTTACACATGGTAGAAGAAGAAGATAACAATATAATAAAAGACATAATGAATAAATGAAGCCCGGATTGTCTCTGTCTTCTCTGCCCTGGCCTCCACTTCTTTTCTCCCCTCAAAACAGCCTCCAATTCACCTCTTTATACCCCAAGAGAATACATAAAGTCCTAATCCAATTAGGAAAATTAGGGTTTTCCCGCAGCCCAAAATAGGTGTATTTTTCTGCTGACATTCGCCCCAAGTTTTGACCCAGTAGAAGTCCGATTCACGAAATTTACGTGAAATACAAAAGTGTCCAGAATCGAATTTTGTTCAACTTAAGTTGGAATTAAGTCAAATTGACACTCGAAAATAATGTTTTCAGTCCACTTTCCAAAACGGGATTAAAACTGGATTAAGTGTAGAATTGGACTTTAGGCCCGTAATCTTCTTAAGCAGTTGAAATTCTCTTGGACCACTTTATTGGGCTGTTTTGAGTTGAAATATGGAGTTGAATGGACCCATTAGATGTAGGCTTCATATAACCTTCTTGAATATCATCTTTAAAAGCCCAAAATCATGGTTTTATCTGAAATAATCATTAAGGCCCTGAAAAAGACAGAAAACACAAAAACAGAGTAAAATCACATATAAACTATCACTAAGAGAATAAAATATGCAAATTAAGTGGCTAGAATGCGTAACATTCAACGCCGATCACAGATTTTGAGAGAGCATCGTTTGTATGCCAAATTCGAAAAATGCAAATTTTAGCTAACGGAGGTGAAGTTCATAGGACACGTGGTGTTGGAAGGAGGAGTATTGGTAGACCCTTCTAAGATAGAAGCGGTGATGAATTAGGAAAGGCCTAAGAACGTATTCAAAATATGTAGCTTCTTAGGATTGGCAGGATATTATCGATGTTTCGTGAAAGACTTTTTGAAGTTAGCGATGTTAATGACCAAGCTTACTCGTAAGGGAGTTAAGTTTGAGTGGAACGAGACTTGCGAGCATTCTTTATGGAATTGAAGTGTAGATTAACTAATGCTCTAATTTTAATTATTTCTGAGCACGATTTGGGTTATGTCATTTATAGTGACGCTTCATGGGATGGTTTGGGATGTGTGTTGATGCAGATCGAGAGGGTTATTGCATATAGTTTTTGATAGTTGAAGATCCATGAGCAGAATTACCCAACTCATGACTTGGAGTTGGCGGCAGTAATTTTTGCTTTGAAAACGTTAAGGCATTATCTCTACGAAGAGAAGTTTGAGATTTTCTCTGATTATAAGAGCTTGAAGTACCTTCTTACAAAAAAAGAACTTAAATATGAGATAGAGGAGATGGGTTGAATACATGGAAGACTACAACTTTGATCTTCAGTATCACCCAGGAAAGGCTAATGTGGTTGCCGATGCATTGAGGAGGAAATCATATGGTACTTTGGCTAGTATTGCCATCTGAGAGTGGAAGATGATGGAAGACATCTTTGTTGTGGGATTGTACTTTAGTGAGAGTGGTGGACAGGTCACTTTGTTCACACTCATAGCGCAACCAACTCTAGTGAGTAGGGTGGTTGAGGAGCAGAGGCATGACACTGAGTTAGAGAGCATTCGCACTCGGATTATGGGTGGCGAAGTGGTGAAGGATTGGGTTGTTCATTTAGATGAAGGTCTGAGGTTCAGAGATAGAATGGTTGTTCCTTTAGATTATAGGGATAAGGTTCTAATGGAGTTTCATAGCTCCAGTCTTACAGTACATCCCGGTGGAACCAAAATGTACCATAATCTTCGTAGACAGTATTGGTGGAAGGGCATGAAAAAGGACATCGCACGGTTTGTGGTGAGGTACCTCATTTGTCAACAAGTGAAAGCCGAGCATCAAAGGTTGGCATGTTTATTGCAGCCATTACCGATAGTTATATGGAAGTGGGAACACGTCACTATGGACTTTGTGACGGGGTTACCTAGGACGAGGAAGAGTCACAACACAGTTTGGGTCATTGTGGATAGATTGACCAAGGTGGCTCACTTCCTTTCGATTTGAGTGACTGATGATATGGATACTCTTAGTCAGTTGTACATTGATCAAATTTTGGGACTGCAAGGAGTGTCAGTTTCCATTGTGTCTAATTGGGATCCAAGATTCACATCGCGATTTTGGCAAAATTTTTAGACTACACTTGATACGGACCTCCATTTTAGTACGACTTTTCATCCTCAGACAGATGGTCAGTTAGAGTATACCATTTAGATTTTGGAGGATATGCTTAGAGCATGTGCACTTGATTTTTGAGGCAGTTGGGAAGATCACCTTCCATTGGTGGAGTTTGCATACAATAATAACTACCAAGTTAGTATTGAGATGGCTCTATTTGAGGCTTTGTACGGTAGACTTTGGAGGTCACAGATTTGTTGGATAGGGGTTGGTGAAATAGTGGCTTTGGGGCCAGATATAGTCAGGGAGACCACGAAAATGATCAAGATCATACGGCAGCGTTTGCTCACGGCTCAAAGTCGTCAAAAAAGTTATGCTGACAGAAGGCAGAGGCCTTTAGCATTTGAAGTAGGGGACCATGTCTTCCTAAAGGTCTCGCCATAATGGGGTTTATGAGGTTTGGGCGCAACGAGAAGCTAGCCCCACAGTTTATCAGTCCATTCGAGATTTTGGATCGTGTGGGTGAGGTTGCATATCACTTGGCATTGACTCCGCAATTATCAAGTGTATATAATATTTTCCACGTTTTGATATTGAGAAAGTATGAGTCGAATCCTTCACATATTTTAGATTGGACAGATCTTGAGGTGGAAGAGAATGTGTCTTATGAGGAGAGACCGGTACAGGTTTTGGATACTTGGAAGCAAGTGCTTTGGGGCAAGACTATTCCATTGGTTAAAGTCCTTTAGAGACATCACGGAGTCGAGGAGGCTACTTGGTAGAAAGAACAAGAAGTCCGCTCAAAGTACCATGAGTTGTTTACTACTTGAGGTATGTTTCTAATTTCGAGGACGAAATTCCATTAAGGAGGGGAGGTTGTAGAGACCGTGACCAATTTTGGTTGGTTTACATTTTTCACGTCATAATTGCCATAAACACATATTGAATGATATTTAACATGTTTTGAGTGCGAGGAACATGTTTGGGAAGTGTTTTAAAGGTTGTGGTAATTTTCAAAAAATTTAGAGAAGTTTGACTTTTTGGTCATACCGGGGCCCGGGATGCGGTCTAAGTGGGCCTGGAAATTCAAAAAAATTTTAAAAATAATTATTTTGGAAATACTTCGATGAAATGTTTAGAGAGTAGAGGAAGTGATTTCGAGGCTGTAGGAGTTTTTGAAATTAAAAACGGAGTCCGAGAAGGTATGTTAGGTGGCCCAAGGGCATTTTAGACATTTTATGCGCCAAGATGTCATTTAAAACATGTGGCAGAGAAAGATTCAACCATTCCCATGACTGTTCATCTCTCTCATCTTCTTCCTTCTTCTCGTCTCTTCCTTTTCTCTAGGTTTCGAAAGCCTTCAGCTGTGATTCGGGTTTCGCCGAAGAAGAAAGTTATGTAGGAGACAACTAGGACTTCGATTTGAACCAAACAAACGCGCGTTTCGATTCTATGGTTTTGGCTGAAACGGTGAGGACTATGGATGTGTATTGCATGATTTAGAGTGGTAAGAGGGGTGGGATGTGATGTTTTTCAACTTCTCTTTAGTCTCTTGTGTACAATTGCTTTATGTATGGTAGTATACATGATATGAGGGGTGAATGAGTGGGAGAAATTAGCATGTATGCTTATATGCTAGGTTTTGTGCACTCATGTGAAAATGTGATAAATGAACATAATTATGTTATGTGATGCTATGTGAGTTAAATGCATGCTATCTTTATATAAAAAATGTGTGCATTGGTGAAGCATGACTAAAATGTGCTTAGGTGAGGTTTATAAGCATATGTGAATTTGTATGCTAAGTTTTACATGTATAGGTAATTTATATGTGTGACTTTGTGGAGGTGAAATGCATGATAAGTGCTTTTATAACAGGCTTATGCATTGTGCATCATGAGTTTTAAATGCTTGATCTTTATATGTTCGAAATGCATATATAGGGCCGTTGTGAGGAAAATGGAAAAAGTGATAGAATAACCTAGTCACCTGGAGTACATAAATAGTTGGTGATGGTCATGAAACGGTCTAATCACCTTGGAGTACGCAATACTCGGTGACGTATTCTAAAACTATCTAATCACTTGGGAGTAGGTGGATACCCGATGAAAATTTTGAAATAGTCTAATCACCTTGGAGTACGTAATAATTCTGAAACTATCTAATCACCTGGAGTAGGTGGATACTCGGTGAAAATTTTGAAATGGTCTAATCACCTTAGTGTATGCAATCTCGGTGATGAATTCCAAAATGGTCTAATCACTTTGGAGTTGGTAATACTCGGTGACGAATTTTGAAATTGTGTGGGAAGTGTCCCAGGTCGTATGGTTGGTCAAAAATCATGTTAGGGTATCAAGTTAAGTCCAAGAGGGAGACACGTGTTTTAAATTGCTTTCATTGTTTATTGTGAAGCATGACTTCTTTTTAATTGCATTCTTATATATACGTTGCTAGTGAACGAATATGATACATGTTGGATGATACGTGTAATGTAGTGATATGCATTCATGTAGGTCATTGTCGAGTCGGCACTTAGGTGGGTTGGGGTATCTCTACTGAGCTGCCGCGGTGCTCCGCTCTTTTTTTTCTAAACTCTTTTTATAGATAAGGCACTGATGACAAATGAGACTTGAGTGTCCAAGTGGAACTCTAGTAGCATTTTGCTATATTTTGGAGGTTATATATATTGTGGCTATACATGCCGGCTTATGGAATGGGACTTCATTCTGAGTTGTAGTTATATTTTGAACAAATGTAACTTTGATGTATGCTTGGACTTTGAGCTTATTGCATATGAAAAGACTTTAGATTTGGTTATATAATACTTGTGGTAGCACTTAGTTCATTTAATGGATGTTTTCAATATGAATAGTTTATGTTTGTGAAATAGAATGATTCACATGGATATATGATTTAACTATAAACATGATTTTGAATGTGTTATTGATGTTTGTACCTTTCATGTATGATTTCAATGTTGTTTGAATGGCGTACGATGATGGAAAGGATTTAGAATGCCAAAAATGGCCATTTGCATAGTTGCAGGATTTTTTGTAGGTGCATCAGTCTGGATATTTTGATGTATCCAAATGTCCTTTTTGATGCATCGAAAAACCTATCGAATTTTTTAGAAACCAAAAGTACCAAGAGTGAGTTTTGGTCGATACATTGTCGATATTTGTTTGATGCATCAAACTTTCGATGCATTGAAATCATCACTTCAATGCATCGAAGTTTATGGATTCTGCTTTTTATAGAGAGATGCAAGGGAATGTTTGAGGGGCCCATTGAGGTTGGTATGGTCTGTAGTGCACGTATATACGTGAACATTGGAAAAGTATGCTTTCGCGGTACTCGAGAGGTAGAAAAGGTCCATTAGGGTTTAATGGACGGACGTCACCATTGGTTTTCGAGATTCTGGAATTGGGGTGTGATAGAATGGTATCAGAGCATGGTACCTTAGTAAGAGTGTTAAGGAAAAATCTTGGTATTAAAGTATGATATCAAGACGGATTGTGGTTCAAAGTGTGGCTCGGTAAACATAATCACACTCGATTTTCGGGAGTCGAGAACTAGGATGTGACAGAGATCATTACATACAGCGGAAGTCTTTACATTCATCAATACATATATCCATCATCGGATACATCAGAATGGTCAACAATCTAAGTTTTGACCTCAAAATCAGGGGAAGAATTCTTTACACCATTATTACCATGCTTACATTCATACCTAAACAATTCAAGTGCACTACGTATACCCTTTATTGAAAACATACATACATAGGCCCCTTTGAATTACACATTCAGAGCACTTTTCGATTGATCAAAGTGCTCATTTCGATTGTGCGAACACATTTTGATTGTGCGAAATGGGAGTTTCGCATGATTGAAAATCTCGCATGATTGAAGTAGTATTGAAGTTCTATCACTAGAATTAGACCTAACTTCCTATGAAATTTTTGCTACAAGTTCGCTTAATCAAGGTATTTCGATTAATCAACACAAGGGTTTCGATTAATCGAAATCCCTCAAATACTGATACTCTGCAGAATTTTCTAAGTATCATTCTCACACCTTGGTCCCCATTCTTAACATACATACTCTTTATGTTACTAATACATCAATATAATCATTCTCACAAGTTTATACATATAAAAATAAACATAAATAAAGGACCATCATTTAAATCATCTAGCACTCTACCATGCTCAATACCATGCTTGTAATGTATGAAATCATAAGACATAAACAATACATATTTTTGAAACATAACTAGTCTTTACATGTTCATCACATGCATATAGTCCACAATGCGAACATGCATTCAAATAAAATAATATAAGTCTTTAAATGAAACTGATATTGCTCCACACCAACTTTACCGTTGGGGAGACTCCACTATCTCATTTTCATTTCTTAAGAAGAGTGAATACTTATGGGATAAGCTACAACACGCTCAATAAGAATGTCAAAAATACAATTTCGTAAGTTTCATGAATACCACATAAACATACATTTGCATTTAATCATGTTAGGAAAATATTCGTACATCACAACCATATCACAAGCAATGTATAATGCAACGTGATATGCATAACTCTCTCATACTCTTCACATAACTATTGGATTATGGTTTTATGGGTTGTCCAATCCCACCTAATCGAGGCTTGTTGACCGAATCACCTCATCATAGGCCTCCGTTTTAGGGAGTATCCTCTTTCATCTAGTTAGAGGTCATTTATCGGATCACTCCACGAGAGTTACTTTTACCGAACTACCTCGCCACTTGTCAAGAGAAATTTACTGCCTAATTGAACTCACCACCCTCACCATATGCTTCCCAATGAATGATGATGGATTCCAAATGCTCATGCTAGACATGCACATCCAATTCAAGTTAATGTAATATTTAATCGTCATGCTTGCACAATTTTCAAATAAACATTACATGCTTGCTAATTGAACATATTTCACATATTACACATTTCATATCACTTAGATAGATAATTAAACATGTTTCACATTTAAACATGCTTGCAAGATGTTTTATCAAGGACATAAGTGTCACATTTCCAATTATACATGAATACACATAATTAGTCACAATTCAACCACCCCAACATTCTTATATAATCATCTAAGGCAATTATAAAGATGTAATTATATCATTTAACATTGAGAAATCATGAAGTAGTACAATCTAGCATGCTTTAACCGTGAAAGATTTTTAAATATACCCACATAACTAATTGGTTGCCATAAACAACCAATATACTCACAAAACCCCCATATTTCATGGGTTGGGCATCCCTACCTCAATTTGGAAGAGTTTCCAAATGATTTTCCTTAAATTTTCACCAAAAAATTAACTTTCTCCAAATTCAATTTCGAATGGACCAAACTCGAGCCTAAATATATAGACCAACTTCTTCTTTTTCGGCGCCTTTCAATTATCGCCCCAAGCCTCTCAATATCAATGGAGAAGGGAAGAAGATGATATTACTATATGTAGATATATATTGCTCTCTCTATGCGATTAATGAGAATGAGAAATGAATTCAGCAGTTTTTTACTTTGTTATTTATAGACCTAGCTGCATTATTTTTAAAAATGCCACTAGCCACTCACTAAACCTGCTTGGGCTTCGTTTTCACTTTTGACAATTCCTATAAATCCGAAATTGATTCCGTAGCACATCAAATATTTTATTTAAGTTACTCTCCAAATTTGGTATCATTCTGACACTTTAGAATTTTTTGGGCCCATTTGACCCGAAAAAGTCAACTTTTATCAAATGCTCTCAAAACGTCCCCTGACATATATAAAGGTCTCCAAACATGTATTTTATATATAAAACATATTTATAATCATTTGTATGAATTTAAATAAAATAAAAAGAAAATCGGCCAAAAATGGTCACGGTTCTTACAACCTACCCAACTTAAAAGAATTTCGTACCCGAAATCAAGCCATACCTGAAGGAAATAAGTCCGAATACTTAGAACAAAATTCCTACTCTCGCTTTTAGGTAGCCTCCTCAACATTGTGATGATGTCACAAAACCTTAACCAAATAAATGGTCTTACCCCTCAGAACTTGCTCTCTAGTATCAAGAATCTGAATTGGTCTCTCCTCATAGGTGACATCCTCATCAACCTCAACATCTACCCAACTCAAGATATGAGTTGGATCAAGTTCGTATTTCCTCAACATCGAAACATGGAATACATTGTGAACCTTTCCAACTGTGGTGGTAAAGCCAATCTGTAAGCCATCTCACTAACACACTCAAGGATCTCAAATGGTCTAATGTATCTAGTCAATAGCTTGCCACTCAGCCCAAAATGAATCAATCCCTTCTATGGTGAAACCTTAAGAAACACATGGTCTCCTACCTCAAAGGACGTCATCTCCTATCGGCATAGCTCTTTTATCCACTTTGAGTTGTCAACAATTGTTGTCTAATCAACTTGATCTTCTCCGTAGTCTCATGCACAATGTCTGGCCCATAGGCTGCTATCTCAGCCACCTCAGTCCAACAAACTGGAGATATATAAGGTCTGCCATACAATGCCTCAAATGGTGCCATCTTAATACTGGCATGATAACTGTTATTGTACGCAAACTCCATAAGTGAAAAATGGTCCTCCCAACCACTGCCAAAGTCCAAAATACAAGCAGGAAGCATATCCTCCAATATTTGTATAGTATGGTCTAACTGTCTATCGGTCAAATGCTATACTAAAGTGCAATCCTGTGTCTAGCACTTCTGGAATCCCTACTCGAATCTCAAAGTAACTCAGAGATCCCTATCTGACACAAAGGATATTGGAACCCCATGCAGCCTCACAATCTTCTCTACATGTTGCTTACTGAACTTCTTCACATCATCTGTCAATCTCATAGGCAAGAAGTGTGTTATTTTGGTCAATCTATCCATGATAACCCAAACTGTATCATTGCCCTTGTTTGATCTCAGAAGACTCATCACAAAATCCATGGTAATATGTTCCCATTTCCACTCTGCCACTGGTATTGGTTGCAACAACCTAGATAGCTTTTGATGTTCTGCCTTTATTTACTGACAAGTAAGGCATCTCACCACAAACTATGCTACATCACTCCTCATACCTTGCCACCAATATTAGCATCTCAAATTATGGTACATCTTCATACTACCAGGATAAATTACAAAACAAGAATGATGAAATTTTTGTAATAGATCATCATGATAATCAGAAGGAACTAGCATCAATCATTTGAATCATAGACCCCCATCGGAATATATGGTCCAACCCTCCACTATTGTACCATTAGTAATCCATGAGTGAATGGTCTCCAACTCACTATCTCATTTTTGTGCCTTAACCACCTTGCTCACAAGCATAGGTTGAGCTACCAAGATAAACACCGTAGCTGACTCACTATCATCACTGAAGTACAATCCCAACTCTGAGAAATCTTCCATCATTTTCCATTCTCGTATGGCTATGCTAGCTAAAGTCCCGTGAGATTTTCTTCTCAATGCATCCACCACTACATTTTCTTTCTTCTTATGGTATTGCAAATCAAAATTGTAATCCTCCATATACTCAACCCATCGCCTCTGTCTCATGTTCAAGTCCTTTTGGGAGAAAAAGTACTTGAAACTTTTGTGATTTGAATACACCTCGAGTTTCTCACCTTACAAGTAGTGTCTCCACCTTTTTAAGGAAAATATCACCGCTGCTAGCTCCAAATCATACGTAGAATAGTTATGCTCATGAGTCTTTAATTGCCTAGATTTATAAGCAATTATTTCATCACATTGCATTAACACGCAACCTATCCCACTCCTTGAAGCATCACAATAAATCATATACCCCATGCCACGCTCGGGTATCACCAAAATAAAAGCTGTGATTAACCGCTTCTTTAATTCATGGAAAGCTAACTCACATGCCTCGTTCCACATAAACTTTACACCCTTACGAGTGAGTCATGTCATAAGACCTGCAATACTAGAGAAGTCTTTCACTAACTTCCTATAATAGCATGCTAAACCTAGAAAGCTCTGAATCTCAAAAACACTCTTCGGACTCTCTCAACTCATCACGGCCTCAATCTTAGATGGATCAATTGAAACTCCACATCTTGAAACAACATGCCTAAGGAATTTCACCTCTTGGAGCCAAAACTCACATTTTTCATACTTAGCATACAATCGGTGCTCTCTAAGAATTTGTAAAATTGTCCCCATATATAACTCATGCTCCTCCTCCGAAGATGAGTACACAAGTATATAATCTACAAACACTACCACAAAAGTGTCTAGATACTCGTGAAATAAATGTTGTCAGTGCATTAGTCAAACCAAATGGTATTATAAGGAATTCATAATGTCCATACCGCATATGGAAAGCCATTTTATGGATATCCTCATCCTTTACTCTTAATTGATAATAACCCAACTTTAAGTCAAATTTCAAAAAGTAGTGAGCTCCCTTTAATTGATCAAATAGGTCATTTATCCTAAGCAACGGATACCTGTTCTTGATTGTCACATGATTCAACTTTCAATAATCAATGCACAATCTCAAAGAGCCATCTTTCTTCTTAGCAAACAACATCAGTGCTCCCCACAATGATACACTCGGTCTAATAAATCCTTTAGCTTTTAACTCATCCAATTGATGTTTCAATTCCATCAACTCCACCGGTGCCATCCGATCTGGTGTCGTAGAAATGGACGTCGTACTGGGTATAAGATCAATGCCAAACTCTACCTCTCTCTTAGAAGGTAAGTTCGTCAAATCCTCCAGAAATACATCTAAGTAATCAAATACCACAACCGAGTATATCTCCCTCAAAATCTTCTCTCCCACGACCAAAAGACTAGCCAGGATAAAACTATGTCGTTCCCGACTACTAATGTCGTATCATGGAGAAGTATAGGAATCACTCCGATCTCCAACAAAATAAAACCAATCGCCCTTGGGCGTATAAATCGTCACTTTCCTTCTAAAATAATCTATTGTCACATAGAACTCCAACAACCAATCCATCCCAAGGATGATATCAAAACTACTCATATCTAGGAGAATAAAATCAAACCCAAGTGTTCACCAATCTAGCTCAATAACACAACATCGACACACTCCATCAAGAATCACTATACCACCCACTGGTATATCAACACAAACAGCTCTACTCAATGGACTAACCTCTAGCTCCAATGCTTGTGCAATTGATGAAGCATTAAATGAGTGT
This sequence comes from Cornus controversa, assembly GCA_026545225.1. Classification (NCBI taxonomy): domain Eukaryota; kingdom Viridiplantae; phylum Streptophyta; class Magnoliopsida; order Cornales; family Cornaceae; genus Cornus; species Cornus controversa. The sequence goes on from CM048845.1 coordinate 46,439,911, forward strand.
AATGCACCCGAATTAATCAATACACATGCCCAAGAACTGTACACTAGAAATATACCTCTGACCACTAAAGGCCCTACGAAAGTGTTTGCGAGTGTCACAACATATACTTTGCCCAATGCCCTCTAATCCTGTGTTCCACTAACCCAAAAACCTAACTATTATGTGGATACACTAAGGGTAGATACTCTCACTGGTCTGGCACTCTATGTAGATATAGCTGTCTGCGATGGAGGCAACGCTCTATAGCTGAACTGTGCAGTCACGGCCTGTGCCAGCCTCTACTGCGTGCCCTGACCACCCTGAGCATCTCCACCTTACTGTGGACATTCTCTCCTCATGTGTCTCTGCTGCCCACAACCGAAACAAGTCATCGTGCCCAGCTAACTCCTAGGCTGACTCATTGGTGCTCCTATAGGTACTCTCGAAGGACAATTAGTCTTGTAGTGCCTCAGTTGCTTACACTTGTAGCACAACCTCTCTGGCCTAATAGATGCCAAAGGCAAGGGAATGACAAGTGTAGAATATGCCATCGTTTGTCCCACCGAACCCATTGTATGAGAAGAACAACCTTTAAACTTCTTCTTTGCATGCGCCTCTGAAGCCACTGTCAAATCCTTGCTTTGCCTTAATGCCTCTCTCTTCTCTTGTTTATCTTTCATTTCAACTTCATCTATCAATTTCTTTCTACTACCTCGACATATACTTCCAAACCCAACACTGACACTTATGGTCTCACTGAATGATGAAGACCATTAATGAACCTCTACGTCTTCTCTTCTTCATTTCTCACTACTTTGGGTGTGAAGGGTGAAAGGGAAATAAACTTGTTCTCATATTCAGTAACGATCATGCCGTTATGAACAAGTTCCTCAAATTCCTTCCTCAACGCCCTCCTCTTTGGCCTAGAAAAATAATACTCAAGGAATAGAGTCTCAAACTCTTCTCATGGCATCATTTCAACACCGTATCGGTCGCTCACCAACTTTCACCAAAGTTCAGCACCACCCGAAAACAAGTATGTGTTAAGAATCACTTTCAGACCATCATCAGGGGTAGACATCATCTTAAGGTGCTTCTCAACTTGTTCCAACCAATTATCCGCTATCAATGGATTCGAACTCCCCTCAAAACTTGGAGGCATCAATTTCTTAAATGGAGTGATGTACTTGAATCGTCGTTCACTTTCACTCTCCTCCGGTTGCACTACCGGTTATTGTACCTCATTAACTATAGCCCTAACAAGGTCTCTAAGGGTCGTGGTCATATCAGCTACCAAACGATTTCCCTCGGGAACCTCCCCCCAACTACCCTTCCTCGACGTTTAGGCAGTTTTTCTCTATCTATTCAAGATATAGGTCAACATAATAAGTTATCGCATGCTATGTTTTCAACATGATCAAACTAATACACAACATCATAACATGTTATCACTTTCATACGTAACATATAGACATACTTTTCAACACACATTTAATCACATAAACATATTCTCAAATCAACACATAACATATAACACATGTTATCACATAAGTACTTAGCATATTTTCATGTAAGCACATTTCATAAGTACATAAGTTCTCTAATTTAACTATGTTATGTCTATACGCACTTTTAGGTTTCCAAACTCAAAGGTTATAACCAATCCAAAACTATACGTGATACAACCCTTACCTTTCGTCCTTAGGTATTCAACCTGGTTAAGCTCTAACAACAAGCTATACTCTGATACCAAGCTGTCACGTCCTAAAATCTGGACTTCTGAGACTCCCCGATCCGAGCCCAAATTTTAGGTAGTGAGGTGTCATGATCGCCCGATCGCCACTCCATGACCCGGACAACCATGGCAAATTACCATTGTCACCCTTGGTTCCAACCTAGACCACTAAGATCATTACAAATAATAGAAGTCTTTACATTCATCAATACATCTATCTATAACCATATACATCATAATGGGCAACAATCTAAGTTGAGACCTCAAAATTAGTGGACGCATTCTTTACACCATTATTACCATGCATACATGTATACATAAACAATTCAAGTCCACTACGTATACCCTTTATTAAAAATATACAAACATAGGCCCCTATGAACTACACACTCACAGCACTTTTCGATTGATCAAAGTGCTCATTTCAATTTTGCAAAATGAGAGTTTTGCGTGATCGAAGATCTCGCATGATCAAAGTAGTATCGAAGTTCTATCGAAACACCACTGGAATTGGACCTAACTTCCTTCAAAATTTTCGCTACAAGTTTGCTTAATCGAGGTATTTCAATTAATCAAAATAGGGGTTTCGATTAATCAAAAACCCTTGAATACTGATACTCTACAGAATTTTTTAAGTGTCATTCTCACACCTTGGTCCTCATTCTTTGCATACATACTCTTCATTTTGCTAATACATCAATACAACCATTCTCACAAGTTTATACATGTAAAAATAAACATAAATGAAGGATTATTATTTATATCATCTAGCATTCTACCATGCTTATAATGTATGAAATCATAAGATATAAATAATACATATTCTTGAAACATAAATTGTCTTTACATGTTCATCACATGCATATAGTCCTCAATCCGAATATGCATTCAAATTAAGTAATATAAGTCTTTAAATGAAACCGATACCACTCCACACCAACTTTACCATTGGGGCCACCACCTCCTTTCCATTTCCTAAAAAGAGTTAATACTCATGGGATGAGGTACAACACGTTCAGTAAGAATGTCTAAAATACAATTCGATAAGTTCTGTGAATACCACGTAAACATACATTTGCATTTAATTATATTAAGCAAATATCCGTACATCACAACCATATCACAAGCAATGTATAATGCAACGTGATATGCATAACTCCCTCATACTCTCCACACAGCTATTGGGTTCCAATTTTATGAGCTGCCCAATCCCACCCAACCGAGGCTCCTTGACTGGATCACCTCATCATAGGACTCCGTTTTATGGAATATCCTCTTTCATCTAGTTAGAGCTCCTTTACGAGATCACTCCATGGTGGTTACCTTTACCAGACTACCTCGCCACTCGTCAAGAGGAATTTATCGCCCAATTGAACACACCACCCTCACCATATGCTTCCGAATGAATGATGATGGATTCCAAATGCTTACGCTAGACATACACATACAATTCAAGTTAATGTAGCATTTAATCGTCATGCTTGCACAATTTCTAAATAAACATCACATGCTTACTCATTAAACATATTTCACATATTTCACATTTCATATCACTTAGATAGACAATTAAACATGTTTCACATTTAAACATACTTACAAGACATTTTATCAATCACATAAGTGTCACCTTCATAATTATACATGAATACACATAATTGTTCACAATTGAATCCCAACATGCTTATATAATCATCTAAGACAATTATAAACATGTAATCACATCATTTAACTTTGAAAAATCACTAAGTAGTATAATCTAGCATGTTTTAACCTTGAAATATATCTAAATATACCCACATAACCAATAGGTTGCCATAAACAACCAATATACTCATAAAAACTTCAGATTTCATAGGTTAGGCATCCCTACGTCAATTTGGAAGAGCTTCCAAATAATTTTTCCCAATTTCTCACCAAAAAATTAAATTTATCATAATTCAATTTCGGACGGACTAAACTCAAGCCCTCAATGGGTAGACCAACTTCTTCTTCTTCGGCGTATTCCAATTATCACTCCAAGCCTCTAAAAATCAACGGAGAAGGGAAGAAGATGATATTGCTACATATAGATATATATTGCTCTCTTTATACGATTGATGAGAATGAAAAATGAATTCATCAATGAGAAATAAATTCAGTAATTCTCTACTTTGCTATTTAAAGACCTAACTCCATTATTTACAAAAATGACACTAGTCACTCACTAAACCTTTCCGAGCTTCGTTTTCACTTTCAGTAACTTCTACAGATCCGAAATTAATTCTGTAGTGCATCAAATATTTTATTTAAGCCACTCTCCAAATTTGGTGTTATTCCAACACTTTCAAATTTTTTCGAGCCCACATGACCCGCGCCTTGGGCCCACTTGACCCAAAAAAGTTAACTTTTTTCAAATGCTCTCAAAACTTTTTCAAACATATATAAAGGTCCCCAAACTTGTATTTTACATTTAAAACACATTTATAATTATTTAAATCATTTATATGCATTTAAATGAAATAAAATAAAAATCAGCCAAAAATGGTCATGGTTCTTACACATTTGCTATGATATGTTTCCATTTTATTTACTTAATAACCTGAAGAAAAAAATTTCCTACAAACATTTATTTTCCAACAACCCATGCTTTGTTAAAATTGTAGGCTTTGTTAAACCATTTAGTTTTCTTCATATATATTAATTTGAATTTTTGAATAAACTCGACTTGTGTATAAATAGAATTTTCATTACTGTTAGATTGTGTTATATAGTTGGTGAATGAAAAATTATGTTTAATGAAGTGCCTATAAGGTGGATTATTTTCTTATGAAATGATACAAGATTTGTAGATTATGTATGGTTCATGAAAGAAAATTGGATGCATGTGCTCATATATGTATAATTGGAAGAAAATAGGTAGGGTGTGTATTCCCTTCGGTTAAAAGACCGAGAACTGTTCTGAAATATAGTTAGGGATCAGCGACCACTGTGTGAATAACCAAAAATTCCCTGGTGTGTGCGGTATACTTTCCGGGATTGTACAATTTTTTATTATGTTTAACCTGATGTTATTATCAAGAATTGATTTGCGCTTTCTCTAATTGTTTACTTGATTTTTCTATATATTTACTTGTTCGTAATTATTAAATTATTTTTGTCATATTAACCCACAAAGTATAATATCATAATTTTTACATTCTATCTTATGGTATATACGAATTTATAGTTATTTTTCCACTAGGCAGTGGTGCTCGCCCTAACAATTTTCGAATTCGAAAGTAATGAAGTGTAGAGATCGGGTCCAATTTTGACTGATTTTCTGTTTATTCATTATTTTAATCATAAATGCAATTTAAATGATGTTATGCATGTTTTGAATGTGGGAAACATGTTTGGGAACTTGTTTAGAGATTCTGAGAAGTTTTGGGATCATTTGGTGAAATTTGACATTTTCAGGTTGACTGGGGCAAGGAATCCGAAATTTTTTTTAAAAAATATTATTTTTGGTTTTAAACCAAATGAAATGTTAAATGAGTTAATGAAGTAATTTTGGAGCCGTAGCTGCTTTCAAAATTAAAAACGGAGGTCGGGAGGGTACGTTAAGTGGTCCCGGGCATTTTGGACATTAGCTATTGATGTAATGCAATGAGAGTGAGTTTTGTGACAATCTTGGTTTTGTGCATATATGTGATAAATGTGCACTTATGTGGTGATTGATGATTTTTGGGACAAGTGTGATAATTAAAAAGGGCCCGGAGCCCTAGGGTGAAAGGCCCAAAACTTGGCCAAGTGGATGTCGTTACTGTCGAGTTAGCAACCTGTAAAACTTAAGCAGAGTATGTGATCTTCAAGGACACTTACTGTGGATGTGATAATTAGAAATCCCCAGTTGGTTTGATTTGAGAGTATATATGGTGTTGAGTTTAATTGCGAATGTAATTCATGTTAAACTACTTTTTATGCATGAGATATATGATATCATACGTATGCCATGTTGAGTATGTCTTGAGTTTATGAATGTTAAAATATGTCATGTAGTTGCATAGAAATTTTATTGTGCATTCATGGATTGCTGCCTGAGTCAATGTTTATTTGGGTGGATCATCTCTACTAGGATAGTTGTATGCTCACCCCCCTCCCCCAAACCTTTTTCAGATAAAGTACTGGTGGAGGACGAAGCTTAGATTTGCTCGAGTGAGAACTTTTGGGGTTCTTTTGGATTTATGTATATAGATGTTCATGCCGAGTTATGGCATGTTGACTATTTCAGAAACGTTGTTCTTATGTTTGGACAACCATTATCTATTTGAGCTTTTTATGTATTAGCCATGTGTGGCATGTTTGTAACTTTGAAGAATGAATGTGTAAAGACCGGGTCTAATTTTGACGGTTTCTATTTTATTCATCATTTTTGTCATAATTGCATTTTAAATTATGCTTAGCATGTTTTAAATGTGAAAAACATGCTTGGAAAGTTGTTTAGAGGTTTTGGAAATTTTTGAAACGTTTGGACAAATTTGAGATTCTTGGGTCAATGGGGCCTGAGCCACAAGTCGGGTGGGCCGGGAATCTAAATTTTTTTTGAAAAAATATTATTTTTAGTTTTAGTTCAAATGAAATGTTAAATGAGTTAAGGAAGCGATTTCAAAGCTATAGCCACTTTCAAAATCAAAAACAGAGGTCGAGAGGGTACGTTAGGTGACTCGAAGACATTTTGGTCATTTCGTGCCCCAAGATATTATAAATATTTGGAGGCTGAGATTCCAGCCTAGATACATCAAGATATATCTCTTTTATTTTCCCTCTTCACCTCTCTTCCTTCTCTCTTCTTTTCAGAATAGTTGGGCTAGGATTTGGATAATGCCGAACGCAAAAGGGTTGCTCTACTCAGCAAGGGTTACGCATTGAACCGATCAAAGTTTAATTTTGGCAAAGATATAAAAGATGGGATTGTGGGGTTTAGCTTCCAAGACTTGAGATTTCAGATAGGGGTATGAATCTCTTTTTTATTTTGATTCTATAGGTCACATAATTGTGACATGAAATCTTTTCAAAAGTTGTTATGTGAAATTTGTGTTTTTGTGCACATATAAATTGTCTAGCATGCTCTAGATAGAATTCATGTATTTTATATGTGTTGTGGAGGTTTGTGAATGCATTGTGTGACTTTGTGTTCATTTGGAAGGTTTTTATGAAATTTGACTTTATGTGAGAAAGTATGCATAAAAGAAGATTTTCTTGAAAATACATAATTGTTGTGATTTTCATGAGTTGAGTGAAGTTACATTGAATATGCTTGAGTTAAAATTGAAATGCATTAACTTGATAAATGTTATGCATTCGATGAATTTTGTGACAATCATGGTTTTTGTGCATATATGTGATAAATGTGTACTTATGCGAGAATTTGTAATTTTTGGGGTATGTGTGAGAATTAAGAAAGGCCTGATTCGTGTGTGAGTGTGACTCAAAAAGTATATCAATTAAAAATCTCTACACTTCGCAATAGAACAAATTCCTTGCAGAATAGGGCTATCGAAAGGGGTATCGTACCTCAGGGATTATGGTCTGATGAGTTGGAATACTGAACTAATTCTAATTAAATTTATAAAGAGAAGAAATCTGATTTTTAAACTAAACTAATCAAAAAGTAAAATAAAATAAATCAAAGTAAATAGAAAATGAAGATAATATGAGAGAAATCTAGGGTATTTGACTTCACCACTAACTCCACAATCAATGGTCAATTGAATCAACTATGGGGAATTAAATCATGCATAAGTGGTGTCGGTGGCTACAAGCTCACCTTCATCCGTCAAGAAGATAATATATGATTAAGGCTAAGCCATGGACTATCTTCGATTGGCATGGGCCATCTGCCTAACTACTCTAATCTAGGGTGCAGTATGGTTCATATATATTCAGTGATTTCCATTGTGTAATAATCGCTCTCATGATCACAGAAAACAAGAGAGATTGAGTTCAATAACAACAACTAAATATCTAAGACAGGATAAGAAATCATTGAAACTGAATTTACAAGACTTTTATTGCTCAATTCTATAATAAGAATCCTCTAAATTACACAATCTATGCATGTATATAAAGGTCCCCAATAATTAAAACAATCAAACCATTGATGCTTTGTTAGAGCTACATCAAAACCCTAGTGGATGAACTAGCCGCTCATGGTAGAAGAAGAAACTTCAACTGTTGAGGAAGAAGGCATCATCTTCATGACTTATGCGTATGACTTCTCAGCCCTCTCAGACTCTCCAATCTCTCTAATCTCTCTCAAACTCAGCTTCCAAGTCTTCACTTTATTCCCCAAGAGAATACCCCAAAGTCCTAATCCAATTAGGAATTAAATAGGTTTTCCCGCAGCACTAATCAGGTGGGTTTTTCCTGCTGATGTTCGGCCCAACTTTTGACCCACTAGAAGTCCGATTCACAGAATTTTTGTCAAATACAAAAGTGTGCAGAATCAAATTTCGTTCAACCTTGTACAAAAATTAAGTCAATTTGAGGCTCGAAAATAAGACTTCTGGTCCGTTTTCCAAAATAGGATTAAGACTGTATTATGCACAGATTTGGGCTTCAGGCCCGAAACCTTCTTAAGTAGTTGTAATTCTCTTGGACCTCTTCCTTGATGTAGGCTTTTTCTAACCATCTTAGATGTCTTCTTTAAAAGCCCAAAATAATGGTTTTAACTGAAATAATCATTAAGGCCCTGAAAATACAGAAAATAGTAAAATAAAGTAAAATAACAAAATAATCTATTACTAAGAGAATAAAATACATAAGTTAAGAGGCTAGAATGCATAACATTCAACGCCTATCACACCCCCAAACTTACATATTGCTAGTCCCTTAGCAATAGATAAAACAAAACTAAAACAAAGGAAACTAACAAATATTAACTAAACTACCCAACTCCACTTTCGTGGGAGAAACGATTGCATTTAGCATATGCAACAAGCCTTTAAACCCCTAGGTTCCCCCTAGTGGACGAGTATAGTCTCGTGAGGGTTTCCAGAAATGTTACCCACAAACATTCAAAATTTTATTTTAACATTAATTCAAGAAGAAGATTACAATACATAGTTACAAACTTGCATTCAAGAATAATTTCAAATTTTCAAATTCTATAATTCAAATCAATGGTCCTCACACATAATTCACTTCAACATATCTCAAAATAATTAACTCTAGCTCCCTCGTGTAAAGTGAACTAGCAGTCATCTCATGTAGCATAACCAAGCTCTGAATATATTAAGGCACATACCCCTTCAACTTACTAGCTCCCCTTATTGAAATCATACTTCCAAACATGAATACATTACTTTTTCATTTTTTTTTTCTTATCATTCTTTTTTTTTTCATTGCTTTATTGGTTGTGCAATATCTTGATCTATTAAGTTTTCTGAAAGATCCATGTAGCAAGCTTTCAGTCAGTGGCTCCCAAACCAGATGGCTTTAGGATACTAGGCTTAAAGATACCCCGAAGAACCTAATTACTCGAATCAGTCAGGTTACAAATCAAGACAACCAATGCTCATCTTTTCTCACCCTTTCACTTTTGACGCGAACACTCCGTGCTTCTTGAGGCATAGAGGCCCGGTTACTCATGAAAAGGATCAAATTGATTTGCTTATTCATCACTTTTTTTTTTCTTTTTTTTTTCTTTTTCATTGAAGTCAAGTAAACATATCATCGGTACTCATTCTCAAGAGATACTAATTAATATCAAGCATATGTAACTCAATAACTCAAAACCAAAGTTTATACCCCATAAGACTATGCTAGTGTGTCTGTTCATGTAAGGAAACTAAAACTAATTACTCCAAAGCATGTCAATGCAAACCATGATTAAAACCATATAATTTAAACCATAGTTTCCAAAAATTTAAAACATACTCAAAAATTGCAAGTTAAGCACCTATATAAGGTATTAATCCCTTGAATAATGTCAAAACATTCTATCTTAAAATAAAACAAAAGAAAATAAAATAAACAAACTAAGAAAATAACATAAACAAAAAAAAATCCTAAAACAAGAAGATTTTCACAAAGATTTCCCCCCATATGCAATAAAGCACAAAAATAGGTATCGCCTCACCCCCAAACTTAAACTATACATTGTCCTCAATGTACTATCAATCAAAACATAGAGAAGAGTAAGAACGATGTTACCAGAAATTTGAAGTATGAGTGGCAAGAAAATAGAGCACACCAAGTTGTAAGAAGGCAATGCAAGCACACCCCCAAACTTGGATGTTACAACCTGTCAAAACAAACCACTATACCCCAAAGATCAAGTGAAATAGTATGGGTGAAATAAATATGAAAGAGAAAAATCCTAAAAAAAATTGAATTTTTTTTTTTATAATAAAAATCTAACTACAAAAAGAAAAATAAAACTAAAAAGAAGAAAAAAAATCTAAGAATAAAATAAAATAAAATACAAAAGATAGTTACCTTCCTGTCAAGGATGTGGTGGTGACTGAGCATCCGAATCCAAGTTTGCCTGGCGCATCAGTGCACGCAACATCCTCCTCATCTCTAGTTGATCTTGGCGAGTGTCACGAAAGTGATCCGCCATCTCAGTCCTTATTGCTCCAAACTGCGTGGATACCTCTATCTGTAGGGTGCCAAACTGGGCCATCAACCCAGCAATCTGCCCCTCTAAATACTGATAATCATGGCCACCAGCTTGTGCATGCACCTCCTCTTCCTCTGCTTCCGTTTCCTCTGGATCTTCCACCGGTGGTGGTATATCTACATATTCTCCTCCCTGGCCCAACCGAGACACTTCACCAGGCGCCGCTATGACTCTGTGGTGCATATGAGATCGGCTCAAATTCCAATCATGCGAGCCATAATGAATATTATGTGGAAAGGTAAGCTCGTCTTCATGGACTGCATACCCTTGTGCAATAAGCAACTGATGAATGCTAGTCGGGAATGAAAACTCCCAGTCACTTGCACTGTCTGGTGCCTTGGCCACAACCTTGGAATAGAACTTTTCCATCTAGCCCCAGACAATCTGTGGGAACGACAGCCAATGCCCAAAATGTATGGCATATAAGGATCGAAGGAACTCTTGACGTCTCTTAGTTTTATGTCCAATTGGATATATATTCTTAAGTAGAACAGCTTCAAGGAACAATAAGTGATTTGGCATAGAAAACTTGGAAGCTGCATTCCTTTTCGACCTGAAAAATTGATTACCACACAAACGTGCAACCAAATTATCCACTAACAAATCATCGAGTAGAGGAGTATAGATATGAGACAAATCATCTGGGCACTCATGAGGACAACCCATGGCAATAGCAATGGATAACATATCCACCTGAACTACTATTCCATCTACTGAAGAAATAAGCACATCCCGCTCATCAGGTTTCGGCATTAAGTTCTGATAAAATACCTTGATAAGCCTTGGGTAGATAGTAGACGAGAGTGGAACAAAAATTGATGTCGACCGATGACGACGGATGTCAGAAATCCCCCATCGTGTCTCGGAAAACATACTATAGAGTTCGGCGAGATCTCGAAGAACCGGTGGTTGGATCATGCCTTGCTCGGTGAGGATTGCGTGAACTTGAAGCACCTTGGTGACTTGCTCTCTTTAGTGCCATAGAAATAGAAAAAGTTTGGTTGAGGAATTAAACCAAACACTTGGCGTGCACAATAAAATTATATCCTTCAACCTTCTCTTTCCGGCAATTTTTCCACCCAAATTGAACAACTAAATGCACCAATTGGATCCCCCAAACTTGGTCTTCAAAAGCCCTAAAAAAGATTTGCACAATTTCACCAAAGAAAAACCTCACTTACTTTGATGTTGAACTTGAAAAAGTGAGAGTTTCCTTTGAGAACTAGTGATTATTGATCCGATTTGATGTTGATGTTGATGTTGATCAATGTTGAATTCTTGTTTAATAATCACCAATTGAAGAAAATAATTTCCCGGTTGAAGTAGGACTTGAATTGGAGCTTAAAGAGGTCAAGGATACAAGTAGTAGCAACAAAGGAGGATAGGTGGGTTTTAAATAGATAAAACTCTCGGCAAACCCCCTTTTAAGCTGGGGCAATCGATCCCCCTAGGGCTGGGCGATCGATCGCCCAGCTGGTTGCCCTCCTAGCTTGGGAAAAAATGTGGCCTATGTATAACTTTTGAGGAATGAATAAATGGTGGATCTTTTAGAATTTCAATGTGTATGAAATTGTGGAAGTGTTTTTTGGAAATAATAACGTTATGTTTTGAACATATAATGCATGTTTTGGACTATTTAGGATGTTTAACATTTTATAGAGAATGTATGTGTGTTGAGAAAATGAAAATTTTGGTATGAAATTGTCTAAGTAGGATGAATCAGGATTTTAGTCGAGAGGCATTTCGATTATGCGAAATCCCATTTTTACATGATCAAAATCCTTCAATATTGCGAGCTTCCATCGAAATATTTTGATGGAAGAGACCCCAATTCCAGCATGATCTCGATACTACTTCGATACATCGCTGATTAATCAAGATCTTTGATTGATTGAAAGATCAATTTCAATTGTGTGAAATGCCCTTCTCGATTAATCGAAAGGTACATTTTGATTATGTGAAACTCATGGTCTGCAGCTAGACTTAGGTAAGTGTGGCCATGTGTGGGGCCTTAGTGAGTGATGGATGTTAAGTTATATGTAGGTACACATATGCATGTAATTAAGCTTCCGCATTGATTTTGAGGTTGAGGTAGTTCATTAGGATTTAATGGATAGACTTACCCTCGGTTCCCTGGAGTTAGAAATTGGGGTGTGACAACTTGGTATTAGAGCTACTGAGTTTGAATACCTTTGGACAATGGGTGGGGTTGAACCATGCATAGAAGTGAAAACTTGAGGTTGTAAGTGAAAATTAAGGATAATACATATTACATGGAATGTGCTTATGTGCTTGCTTATTTTTTATAACATGCTAATTATGAAGTAACTTGGCATATGTTTTGAGAGTATGAAGAAAATTGGTTGATTATGTTCATTCTTTGGATTTTAAGTATCTTCTTGTCATCTATATAGAAAGATGTCACCAAGAAGAGCTTGCGAAGGAGCACCGACAGTAGCTCCCATTGATGGAAAGAAATTCATGTGCGACATGGTTACGACTATGCAACAAATTACTAGGGAGACTCAAGAGGAGACACAAGCTCCACCAAGAGCAGTTTCTAGTCGGATGATGTTGGCATTAGGACATATCAAGAAGCACATTCCACCATAATATGTAAGAGGGTCTGACCATATGGTGGCGAAAAATTGGTTGGATGAGATAGTCAAACTCCTTACCGTCTAGAGGTAGAGGAGGACTTGAGAGTGAAAGTGGTCGCCCATTATCTTACGGGTGAGGCCAACCATTGGTGGAAGTTTATCGAGAACTACCATAACATCGATAAGATGGATTGGGATATGTTTCAAGTGCTTTTCTTTGAGAAGTACTTTCCAGTAATGATGAAGGACAGCCTGAGGCAAGAATTCTATGAATTTCATCAAGGCACTATGATGGTGATGGAATATGAAACCAAATTTACTTTATTGGCTTATTTTGCGCAAGAAGTGATCCCTACGAATGAGCTAAAAGTGAAAAAGTTCGTGAGAGGTCTCTGAATATTTATATGCGATATAATTGTAGTCTTGGGTTTGACAAGCTATGCTATGGTGGGAGAAAGAGCATTGGTGACTGAAGAGCTCATAAATGATAATCAAAAAGTAAGAGAAGTAAAGAACCAAATGAGGAGCACAGGGTCCCTTCCGGACAATCGTGCTAAGAAGAAGTAAAGGGATGGTGGGTTGTTCTCACAAGGACAACAATAAGCTCAATCGATACCATCTCTAACTGTACCCACTAAATCTGCATGATCTAAAGTGGTGTGTTTTAACTATCAGAAGCCTAGACACTATAAGTCTGAGTGTACTCAAGGGCATACTACTTTATTGGCTTAGAAAAAATGCTACCATTGTTAGCAAATGAGGCACATTAGTTGGAAGTATCCTCAGAAGAAGAGTACACAGAGTGGGGTTGGTTTATAGCAGCGTTCTATGCAGCTTACTACTCCACAGTCGGGCTTTAGGGCATTGTTACCACCGTAGGCAGTGCTATTAATTCAGAGTTCACAGGCACCGGCTAGAGGAGTCATGTCTAGTGCTCCTAGTCAGCATTCGGGATATCAGGGTACTGGGCAGTAGAGCCAGAGAGCACAGGGCTGTGCCTTCACCCTTATTTCAGGAAAGACCTCGACAGGACCATCAGTGGTTCGAGGTATGTTCCTAGTTTCTAGCTCATGGGCTAGAATTTTAGTGGACTCAGGTGCATCTTATTCATTCATTTCCATTAATTTGCTTGTGTCTTAGGGTTAGAGGTGTCATCCTTAGACATAGTTTTATCCATTGATACACCAATTGGAGGTAGAGTGTCCTTGGGTAGTGTATATCAGTCTTGTGAGATTGAGATTTCTGGACACCGTTTGGTATTTGACTTCATTCTCCTCGACATGCCTAGCTTTGATGTGATATTGGGTATGGATTGGTTGTCTACCTATAAAGTTAACATCGACTATTATCGTGGGAGAGTAACATTGTCCACACTAGAGGGTGATGGCATTTATTTTGTGGGGGGAAAAGACAACTTCTACTTGTCTTCTTCACATAGTCCTAATGAACGAAAATGACTTGGATATTTCTTAGCAAGCCGGCTAGTTTATGGTGAGGATGTGACAAATGGGGAGTTTCCTCGTGTAATGCATGAATTTTTGGACGTATTTTTACAGGACTTGATAGAATTGCCTCCAAAATGGGAAATAGAGTTTGTTATAGAACTTGCTTCAGGTACCGCACCCATTTTTATGGCACCATACCAAATGGCACCTACTGAATTGAAAGAGTTAAAGGACCAATTACAATAGTTTCTAGACAAGGGATTTATACCTCCTAGTACTTCACCTTGGGGAGCTCTGGTCCTATTTGCCAAAAAGAAAGATGGGTCTTTGCAGCTTTGTATTGATTATTGAAAGTTGAATCGGGCAACGATCAAGAATAAGTATCCCTTATGAATGATAGATGACTTGTTTAATCAACTTAAAGGCTCAAAGTGTTTCTCAAAGATTGGCTTGAGATCAGGCTATTATCAGTTGGGGGTTAGAGATGAAGACATTCAGAAAACTGCTTTTTGCACACGATATGGACACTATGAGTTCATGGTTATGCCGTTTAGTTTGACAAATGCACCGGCAGTGTTAATGGTTTTGATGAACTGAGTGTTCAATGTTTATTTGGACAAGTTCGTGGTAGTATTCGTTAACGACATCCTAGTGTACTCATCTTCAGAAGAGGAGCACGGAGTTCACTTGAGGATAGTGTTGCAACTCCTAAGAGAGAACCAATTATATGCCAAATATGAGAAATGTGGATTTTGGCTAGCGGAGGTGAAATTCCTTGGGCATGTTGTATCTGAAGGAGGAGTTTTCATTGATTCATCCAAGATTGAGGCGGTAATGAATTGGGAAAGACCGAGAAGCATATTTAAAATACATAGTTTCTTGGGATTAGCCGGGTATTATTGGAGGTTCGTGAAGGAATTTTTGAGGTTAGCTGCACCAATGAACAAGTTTACCCAAAAAGGAATTAAATTTGTGTGGAATGATGCTTGCAAGCATGCATTCATGCAATTAAAGAGTTAATTGACTTCGGCTCCAATCTTGACCATTCCAGAATGTGGGTTGGGATACACAATTTACTGTGATGCTCCACGACTTAGTTTAGGATATGTGTTGATGCAAACCAAAAGAGTGGTGGTGTATGGTTCAAAGTAATTGAAAACACATGAACAAAACTACCCGACACACGACTTAGAATTGGCAACTATGATTTTATCACTCAAAGTATAGATACATTACTCGTATAGGAAAAGATTTGAGGTGTTCTCCGATCACAAGAGTCTCAAATACCTTTTCTCACAAAAGGATTTGAATATAAGGCAACGGAGGTGGATGGAGTATATGGATCATTATGATTTTGACTTGCAATATCATCCAGGAAAGGCTAATGTGGTAGTTTGGCAAGCATAGCTATACATGAGTGGAAGATGATGGAAGATATCTCAGAAATGTGATTATACTTCAGTGAGGATGATGGACTTGCAACCTTGTTTACTCTTATTATTCAACCAACTCTAGTGAATAGAGTGATTGAGGAGCAGAGGTAGGATACTGAGATGGAGGCCATTTGCACTCGAATTTTGGGTGGCGAAGTGGTGGAAGGATAGATAATTCATTTCGATGAGAGCTTAAAATTCAGAAGGAAGATGTTTGTTCCCTTGACTTGTAGAAACTAAGTCCTTAAGGAGTTTCACAACTCGAGACTTGCAATACATTCAGGTGGTACCAAGATGTATCATAACCTACATCGACAATATTGGTGGAAAGGTATGAAGAAAGATGTGGCTCAGTTTGTAGCGAGGTGCCTCACTTGTCAACAAGTGAAGGCTGAGCATCAGAGGCCAGCAAGGTTGTTACAACCATTTTTTGTGGCAATGTGGAAGTGGGACCATGTCACTATGGACTTTATGACGGGGCTTCCAAGGTCGAGGAAGAATCATGATGCAGTTTGGGTCGTTGTCGACAAATTGACCAATGTAGCTTATTTTCTTCCTATCCGAGTGATCAATGATATGGATACTCTTAGTCGATTGTATATTGAGCAGATCCTTAGGCTTCATGGCCTGCCAGTTTCTATTATGTCAGATAGAGACCCATGATTTATATCACAGTTTTTACAGAGCTTCTAGATAGTGCTTGATACAGACATCCACTTTAGTATGGCTTTTCATCCTCAGACGGATGGTTAGACGAAACGTACTATACAAGTTTTAGAGGATATGTTGCGAGCATGTGTGCTTGATCTTTGAGGCAGTTGGGAGGACCATTTTCCATTGGTCAAGTTCGTATATAACAATAGCTATCAAGCTAGCATTAAAATAGCTTCATTCGAGACATTATATGGTAGGCCATGTAGGTCACTTGTCTGTTGGACTAAGGTCGAGGAGACATTTTCCTTGAGGCCAGATATAGTTCGAGAGACTACCGAGAAGATTAAGATAATAAAGCAACTATTGTTTACTACTTAGAGTCGTTAGAAAAGCTATGCCGATAGGAGGTGGTGACCATCAGCATTTGAGGTGGGAGCCCATGTCTTCCTAAAGGTCTCGCCACGAAGAGGCTTGATGAGATTTGGTCATAGTGGCAAGCTAACACCACGATTTATCAAGTCATTTGAGATTTTGGACCGAATTAGGGAAGTTGTATATCACTCAGCATTGCCACCACAAATGTCAAGTGTGCATAACACTTTTCACGTTTCTATGTTGAGAAAGTATGAACTAGATCCTTCACATGTACTAGATTAGACAGATCTTGAAGTGGAGGAGGACATGTCATACGAGGAAAGGTCGATTTAGATTCTGGATACTAGAGACCTAGTACTTCGGGGTAAGACCATTCAATTGGTCAAGGTACTTTGGAGACACCACAAAATTGAAGAAACTATATGGGAATGAGAGCAAGACGTGCATTCCAAGTATCCCGAGTTGTTCACCAATTAAGGTATATTTTAATTTCGAGGACAAAATTTCTTGAAGGTTGGGAGGTTCTAGAGATCGGGTATAATTTTGACTGATTTTCACTTTATTGATGCTTAGCGTGTTTTAAATGTGGGAAACATGTTTGGAAATTTTTTTAGAGATTTTGGAAAGTTTTCAAAATGTTTGGATAAATTTGAGATTTTTGGGTCAACGGGGCTCGGGACGTGGGTCGGGTGGGCCCGAGAATCCCAATTTTTTTAAAAAAAATATTATTTTTGGTTTTGGACCAAATAAAATGTTAAATGAGTTAAGGAAGTGATTTTGGAGTCATAGCCGCTTTCGAAATCGAAAACAGAGATCGAGAGGGTATGTTAAGTGACCTAGTGGCATTTTGATCATTTTGCGCCCTAAGATATTATAAATATCTGGAGGCTGAGATTCCAGCCATTAGATACACCAAAATATATCTCTCACTCTCCCTCTCTCTCTTTACCTCTCTTCCTTCTCTCTTCTTTTCGAAATTGTTGGGCTAAGATTTGGAGAATGCCGAAGGCAAAAGGGTTGCTCTACTCGACAAGGGCTATGCATTGAACCGATCAAAATTTAATTTTGGCAAGGATTGAAAAGATGGATTTTAGGGTTTAACTTTCAAGACTTGAGATTTGAGGTAGGGGTGTGAATCTCTTCTTCATTTTAATTTTATAGGTCACATAGTTGTGACATGAAATCTTTTCAAAAGTTGTTATGTGAAATTTGTGCACATATAAATTGTCTAGATTGCTCTAGATAGAATTCATGTATTGTATGTGTTGTGGAGGTTTATGAATGCATTGTGTGACTTTATGTTCATTTGGAAGGTTTTTATGAAATTTGACTTTATGTGAGAAAGTATGCATAAAAGAAGATTTTCTTGAAAATGTATAATTGTTGTGATTTTCATGAGTTGAGTGAAGTTACAATGAATATGCTTGAGTTGAAATTGAAATACATTAACTTGATAAATGTTATGCATTGGATGAAATTTGTGACAATCATGGTTTTTGTGCATATATGTAATAAATGTGCACTTATGTGAGAATTTGTGATTTTTGGGGCATGTCTAAAAATTAAGAAGGGCTCGGAGCCCTAGGGTGAAAAGCCCAAAACTTGGCCAAGCGAATGTCACTTCCGTTGGATTAGCAACCCGTAGAGTGTAAGTGAGTATGTGGTTTTGAAAAGACCCTTATTATAAAATTTTGATAAGCAGAAGTCCCCAGTTGAAGTAATTTTTGGGTATACGTGGCGTTGAGTTTATTTATGATTTGTGATTCCTTATAAACTGCTTTTGTGTTGAAGTGTGAGACATCACTCATTATTTCAAAAATGATTGTGTTTTGAGCATGAAAAACATTGAATTATGCCATGTAGACATACAGAGATTTCATTATGCATTCATGCATGGCTGCCTGAGTCAAGGTTGAGTCGGGTGGATCATTCCTACTGGGCGTAGTTGTATGTTCATCCCCTTTCCCCAAACTCTTTTTCAGATAAGGCACCGGTGGAATGTGAGGCTTAGAGTGGCTCGAGTGGACTTTTGGAATTTCTTTTGGATTATGTATATAGGGGTCCATGCTGGTTTGTGGCATGTTGACTATTTTGGATATTCTGTCTTTATATTTGGGTGATCTTTATACTTTTAAGCTTTTTATGTATTCGCCATATGTGGCCTATGTATAACTTTTGAGGAATGTGTAAGGACCGGAATATTTTGACCGGTTCCGGGTGAATTTGGACCGGACCGATTTTTTTTCGAATAAATTAAAATTCAGAAATATGTTATATATATATATATATATGGAATTATATATATATATATGAAGTTGGAGGATGTAGATATATATATATATGGGAATATATATATATATGCACATGGTGGGCTTATATGCAAATATGAAGAAGTGTGGGTGCACATGCATAATTACATGTATTGTGTAGCATATATCATATATATATTTATATGAATAATATGTGGACCAAAAAGAAAGAAAAGAAAAGAGAAAAGAAGAAAAGGAAAAAGAAAAGAAAAGAAGAGAGGAGAAAGAGAATCGGGGAGAGAGAGAACCGAGAGGGGAAGAGGAGGCCACGGCTGGCGGCGCTCACGGCGGGGCTTCGCCTGGGCGACGGCGAACTCCGGCGATGGCTGGGGCGGCGGTTGACGTGGGCCGACGGCAGGTGGTGAGTGCTGGCTGCGACTGGGGGTTTCGCAGCTGGGCCGTTCGCGAAGGGGGGGTTTCGGCTGGTTCGACGGGTGCTCCGGTGGCGGCTGGAATAACGACTGATGGTGGCTGAAGGCGGTCGTGACGGCGGAAGGAGGCCGGGGTTGGTTCGGTTTTGGACTGAACTCGGCTGGGTTCTACTTGGCTCAGCCGTAGCGATCTGGTTGGGCAACGGTGGTCACGACAGTGGCTGTCCCGGCGTGGTGGTGGCTGGGAACGGCTGGATCTGTTCACGGCGGTAGCGGCTCGCCGTGATGGTGCCGATGGGACTGATTGGCTTGGATCACAGGGTCCATTGAGGTGGGTCTCTGATTCGGTTTCTAGTTGGCTGGGTTCGGTTGGAGCTGTGATGAAGGGTGGCTCGATTTGTGACTATTTCGGCCATGGTTTCCGGCGCCGATAGTGCTGGTGGCCGGAAGTGGCCTGTTTGGATGGTTTCAAGTGACTGGTCACGGGTTGGCCGTGTGTGGAGCATCTCATGGTGGCATTGGCTGTTTGAGTTTATTGATTGGCTGGATTTTGAGTTGAGTTTGGTTAGTCTTCATGGGCTAGCCACGGTTTGATGGGTTCATGGCAGCAGGTGGTGTTTTTCCAACTTTGGGTTGAGCACGGTGGGTTCGGTGGTTGAGTGGACAGCCTGTGGTGGCTGAAATCGGTTTGGGGATTGCGACTCCCATGGAGGTTCGGCCATTGTGATGGGTTGGCTTGCTTGCGGTTTAGACTGATGGCCACAAGTGTGGCTATGGCTTAATGCAACCATGGGTGGTTGGTGTTGGTTAGGCTGCCAGTTACACATCTAATTAGATTTGTATACATGAGTGGGGTCATTGAAATTGGGCTTTGATATTGGGCTTGTATAATTGGACCTTGAGATTGGTTCCAATTGGACTATGTTTGGACTACCATATTTAAAATGGTCCAAGAATGGAGATTAAAAAGGAAACGAAGTGGTCCGATAGGTTGTTCGTGTGGACTTCGACATGGGACTGGACCGGGACTTGGAAATGGACCGCCTTGCAGACGCGGATTCATTGGAGAGCGGGACCTAAGGCAAGTTGATTCTTGCCTCTATCTCATACATATATTTTACTTACGTTGAGTAATTTACATATGTTATTAATTTGATCATATGTAGTATGTGTATACCTATATATATGTGCTTATATATGTGTGTGCACAGGTGGATATTGAGTATACGTGGTATGTGAGGATATATATATATATGTGGGTATGTATATATATATGTGTGGGTTGGGAAGCGATAACATGTTAGATTTATCGCCTAATTGCATTGTGATATGCATGTATGTATAGATTAAAGTCTATGAAGAGTATGCTAAATAATACATGTTTAGCTATATGTTGTCTTGTATGCATATGTGGCTTTTATGCATGATGTTCAGTATATATATATATATATATATATATATATATATATATATGATTATATATATGGTTGCAGTGATAGAAATGCATGCTAAATATGAATTTAACTTTTGGCGAACATTTGAAAAGCATGAAATGTGCTAAGTGTTTTATATGTTCTTGATACATATGTGAGTGATGTAATATATATAGGTGTATATATATATTGTGATTGGAATGCATGTTAGCTACTTGTAGTGAATACATGCATTTAATGAGAGCATGACTATATTTGTGCTAGTGTATGCGCATATGTGATTTATATGCATGATTTGATATGTACGTGAATACATGTGGGTTTACGTGAATGAAATGCATGCTATCTGTCTATAGAAAATGTATGCATTGGTTATAGCACGATAAATATGTGCTAGGGTTGAAGTTATTTGCATATGTGAGGTATTATGCAAGTCTTGGAACATGTATGTGCTATATGTGTTAGAATGTGATGAAAAGCATGTTAAATACTTTTTTTTAGTATTCATAAGCATGGGTTGATGCATGAAAATATTATGCTATGTATATATGCATCCATATTGCATATATGGGAGGGAGATGACACATATATGGTCATATGTGGGTTTATGTGGAGATGGAATGCATGTTATGTACTTTTAACTAGCTTAGGCATTGTGAGGCGTGAACATTGAATGTTCGGTTGTTATATGTTCGAAATGCATATATGGTGCCATTGTGAGAAAACGGGAAGTGTGGTTGAGTCACCCAGAGTAGGTCATTACTCGGTCACGGTGTCGAAGTGGTCCCATGTAACGCCCCGATTCCCCGTCTCCCGGGCAACCGGAGGTTAACCCGTCCATTAGTCCCAATGGACCCTCATTACCCTTATTCCCCGCGGAAGCTTAACCTAATTCTTGCATATGAATGCACACAAATCCATCTTAACCAACCCCCATGGGCCCTACATCAAATCACACACCTTAGTGAACATTTACACGCCCACACTTTGAAGAATCACTCACTTTCGAGCCTCAAAACTTTCTGTGTTTGGAATCTGGAACCGAGGCTTACACCATTGGATAGAGAATCCAAAAATACTCAAGTTCAAAAAAAACCACGCTCAATTCCGATCTAGAACGAAGAAATTACGTCGAAATGAAGTTTTGGAAAAAGCTGTGAATAGTAATCTCGATCAATCGAAATTAGCATTTCGATGAATCGAAATGCATCTCGATTAATCGAGATTTTGACCCCATCAATCGAAGCAAACACCCTCTCGGTATCTTGGACCTGCATTATTTCGATTAATCGAAACTGGGACTTCGATTGATCGAAATAAGGCCTGAAAATACATAAAATCTCGTAACCATTTCGATCAATCGAGATGGGCATCTCGATTAATCGAAATGGGCATTTCGATTAATCGAAATGAGCTGCCCGGAAATTCCCAAACACCTATACAAGATCAAATTGAATCTAAATCTCAACCAAACCACCTTAGATCATTCATATTTCATATAAATCATCTACCATTGATATAAAATCATGCTCGCACATCAACCTATGCATTTGAATCTCAAATCTTGCATAATCATAGAAATTTCCCTAGGTTCACAATACACCCAAAACTCAAGTGCATAAACCAACCTTGATTTCCAAATTCATTTCCAAAACACCAATCTCACACTCAAATCACTTTCATAATTGAATTCATACACCAAAATGAATCATTTCTTTCACGCACACAACCCATTCAAAATGAAAACATCATCAAAATGAATAAAATGCCACCATGGGCGCTACATATATTAAACCGTTGTCTTTTCACACCCAACAAGTTTATAATCCAATACATACATCAAAAGTACATATGTCCAAAGTCCAACCATAACTCAAAACATAAGTCACATGCCACAAGCCGGCATGGATAGCCACAAAAATCAAAAGATAGCAAAACCACCACTAGTGTTCCACTTGGACACTCATGTCCCATCCGTCATCGGCGCTTTATCTGTAAAATATTTAGAATAAAGGGGTGAGCACCACTGCGGCTCAGTAGAGATACCCCAACCCACCTAAGTGCCGACCCGACACGACCTACATGGATGCATGTCACAACATTTCTCATATCATTCAACATATATCATGTTCACTCACAACAATGCATATATACATATAGGGATGCATTAAACACTTATCATGCTTCATAATTCAAACGAAGGCAATAATCATACACTTGTCTCTCTCTCGGACTCAACCCGACATCCCAACATAATTCTTGACCGAATCATGAAACCGAGACACTTTTCCACACCATTCCAATTCCGCCACCGAGTATTTACCTACTCCAAGGTGGATAGACCACCGTCACCGAGTATTTACCTACTCCAAGGTGACTTGGCCCCCTTTCTTGAATTCTCACCGAGTATTTGCCTACTCCAAGGTGACTAACCACAATCACCGAGTATTTACCTACTCCAAGGCGATTGGGCAACCTTTTTAGAATCTCCACCGAGTATTTACCTACTCCAAGGTGAGTAAACCACCGTCACCGAGTATCTACCTACTCCAAGGTGACGCAACCACTCCAACGCCCTCTCCGAGTATTGACCTACTCTAGGCAATTCAACCACACTTCCCCGTTTCCTCACAACGGCCCCAATATATGCATTTTCGAACATATAAACATCAAGCATTTAATTTTATGCCTCACAATGCACATGCTAATTAATAAAAACATAAAGCATGCATTTTATCTCCACTACACCACACATATATTTACCTATACATGCCACCCTAGCATAATATCCACATATGCTCACAAAACTTCACTTAAGCACATTTTAATCATGCTTTACAAATGCACATATTTTTTATACAAATATAGCATGCATTTAACTCACTTACAACATATAACACATATATGCCCAATATAACACATTTCCACATATATGCACAAAAGCTAGCATATAAGCATACATGCTCTCATCCTCCCACATTCTCATGCATTTGTCACTCACATCATGCATACTAGGAGATACACATCTATTGCATACAAGAGACTCAAGAGAAGAATAAAAATACCTTATCCCACCCCTCTTACATCTCTAAAACATGCAATACACAACCTTAGCTCTCACCACTTCACCCGAAACCCTAGAATCGACAAGTAGATGAGAAAGAACACCCCTACCTCAAAGATGAAGGCCTTCCAAGCACTTCTCAAATTTCCAGCAATGTCAACCTTGCCAAACCGCGACTTTGATCGGTTCAAAGGGAAGCCCTAGCCGTCCCCTACGTATCTCCCTCCTTCGGCAAGCCTTGAATCCAAGCCGAAGACCACCAAAATCTAGAGAGAAGGAAGAGAGAAGAAGTGGGAGCAATATAGAGAGAGAAGCAGCCGTGAGATATGAAATATCTCTACAGATTTTGGCCATTTAAGGCCCCTAGGTCACGAAAAGACCAAAATACCCCTAGGCCACTTAACGTACCTTCCCGGACTCCTTTTTCGATTTCAAAAACTCCTACGGACTCGAAATCACTTCCTCTACTCTCTAAATATTTCGTCTCAGCCATTCTCAAAAATAAATATTTCTAAGAATTTTCCGGATTCCCGAGCCCACTTAAGTCACATCCCGGGCCCCGGTTTGACCAAAAAGTCAAACTTCCCCAATTCTCCCGAAAACTTCCCAAAACCTTAAAAACACTTCCGAAACATGTTTCCTACACTCAAAACATGTTAAACACCACTCAAAATGCATTTATGGAAATTATAATGCGAAAAATGCAAAACCGGCCAAAATTGGTCACGGTCTCTACATCCCATCACCTGGTAGGACCGATGTTTTCGGTGGTGTATTTTGAAAGTATCTCATCACCTGGTAGGACCGATGTTCTCGGTGGTGCATGTTGAGATTATCTCATCACCTGGTAGGACCGATGTTCTCGGTGGTGCATTCTAAAATGGTCTCATCACTTGGTAGGACCGATGTTCTCAGTGGTGCATTCTGAAATTATCTCATCACTTGGTAGGACCGATGTTCTCAGTGATGTCGATTCTGAAATTGTGTGGGAAGTGTCTCGGTCACATGATTGGTTGAGAATCATGTCAGGGTATCGGGTTGAGTCCGAGAGAGAGACAAGCGTGTGAACTCGCTTACATTATCTATTGTAAAGCATGCTTCGTGTTCGACGCATTCTTATATATGCGTTGTTTGTGACAGAACATGATATATGTTGGATATCTATTGCTTTTGAGCATGTTACATGGTTTAAATGCATCTTTATTGCATTTGAGATGTGCTACTTGACGAGTAGGAGATGTGGTAGTTGATTTACATCGGTTATGTAAATGTGTTGACATATATGTTCTATATACATATTGATGCCTGATGTTTACTGCTTTCAAGCATGTTAAAAATGATTTCTAAAATCATGTATAGTGGATTTTGTATGTTCATATGTGCTAGAGTAGCCACATACATCATTGGTTCATGCATGCTAGGTGGGGCATGGTCTTAAATATTGTGATATATTTAAGTGCACTTATATTTTTGAGAATATGTGAGGATCGACCTGCTGCAGCGGTGATAGTATGGTTCTACATACCTTGTTGGGCCTTTGAGCTCACCCCCTCCCAGGTTTTGCAGGTATTGCTGATTTCGAAGTCAGTTAGGGGGATCGGTAGTCCTAGTTGCAGAGGTAGTAAGTAGATTCCTTAGAATCTAATGTATGTCCAGGATAGTGGATAGATAGATGCTTTACATTTGGATTAAATGTATAAAGCGATTCATGTTGATTCAGTTCCTTTAGTTGTATTTTATTCACGTGATGTATGTATTTAATACGGACATTCAAGGACTGAGGCATGTATATTCATGATTGTATTATGCATGTTGTAGAAATATTGGGGGGACACGTGCCCAGAAGTGTCCATATAAACTGTAAAGCAGGTATATCATGCCAGGAGCTGATTATTTAGAATGGGTCATGCCCAAATTTCATAAAAATAATAGGAAATTGAGATTGTATGATCAGGTGGAGGTTATGTCATGAGGGTGATCTCACGAGGTTCACACCTCGATTTCCGAGCCTCGGGAATCGGGGCGTGACAGAATGAATGATGAATCTTTTAGAATTTCAACGTGTATGAAATTGTGGAAGTGATCTTTGGAAATAAGAACGTTATGTTTTGAACATATGATGCATGTTTTGGACTATTTAGGATGTTTAGTATCTTATAGAGCATGTATGTGTGTTGAGAGAATGAGAATTTTGGTATGAAATTGTTGAAGTAGGATGAATCGGGATTTCAGTCAAGAGGCATTTTGATTGTGCGAAATCTCATTTTTGTATGATCGAAATCCTTCAATTGTGTGAAATCCTATTTTCGCATGATCGAAATCCTTCGATTGTGCGAGCTTCTATCGAAATATTTCGATGGAAGAGCCCCCAATTCTAGCAGGATCTCGATACTACTTTGATACATCGCTGATTAATTGAGATTTTTGATTGATCGAAAGATCAATTTTGATCGTGTGAAATGCCCTTCTCGATTAATCAAAGGGTACATTTCGATTGTGCGAAACTTGTGGTCTGCAGCTAGACTTCGGCAAGTGTGGCCATGTGTGGGGCTTTAGTGAGTAATGGATGTTGAGTTATACGTAGGTACACGTATGCATGTAATTAAGTTTTCGCATTGATTTAGAGGTTGAGGTAGTTCATTAGGGTTTAATGGACAAACTCACCCTCGGTTCCCGGGAGTCAAAAATTGGGGTATGACAGAATGAATGTTTGAAGGATAGTTTTGAAATTCCATTATGTATGTATTCATGGATATAACCCACTTTGTGATGTAAATTTTATGTTTGAACCATGTTATACATGCTATGGATCATTTATAATGTTTTATGCTTTATTGAGAATGTATGTATGTTAAAGAATGAGAATTAGACACGAATTGTATAGGGTTGTTGATCACTTAGGAATTCTGCAGGAATTACAGTTGAGTGATTATGATGCATCGTAATCCCCATTACGATGTATCGTAATCTGACGATGCATCGAAGCCTCTATAGCGATGTATCGTAAAAATGTTGAGAAAATGGATGAAAAACAACACGTTTCGCATGTTATTACGAGACATCTACAATGTAACATAGATTACGATGCATCGTAGTCCACAGTTAAACTAAGGAAATGAGTAATATTTGGACGTGCATATGTGGTCACGTGTGGGGCTCATAGTGAGGGATTGATGTTGAGTTACACGTATATAATTGTATGTATGTGATTAAGCTTCCGCGTTGATTAAAGGTTGAGATAATTCATTAGGGTTTAATAGACGGACTCACACTCAAAATTCAGGATCGGAGATGGAATCTCCGGTGACTTGGAAGTCAGGGTGTGACAACTTGGTATCAGATCATGATATCAGAGCGTAATTGTGATTAGGAGTGAGGATACTTAACTTAATCACCCCCATTTCTCAATTATGATTAAGAGTTTTAATAGCACGATGCTTGCATTTTAATATTGTTGTTACCAAAAAGACTATCTTTTCAAGTTTAAGACAATGTTTTTTTTTGCTTGTCATGGAACCTTTTATCTTAATGGTATGTGATTTGGAACTTAATGTGATTTTTTTTTTTAAAATGTTACAATGATATTTTATTTTGCATAGTGCTTGATTACGTTAAGAGTTGTGATTTAAAAGCTCAAATTTAACTTTCAAAAATTAGATCTGAAAGTTGTTATTGACAATTTGGCATAAAACAATTTACTTATAAAATATTTTGTAAATTTAAATTATAACCAAATACCAAAAAATGATAAAAATATTTTTCGAAAACATTTTATACCTCCAGATAATCAGAGTCTTAGAGATAAGAGATTTGTGTAGGATTGCATGATTAATATTCTATGAGAGTTGTATTTGAAAGTGTTGGATGTATAGTCAAGGTTCAGTTGTGTTGACAAAATGTCCATAATGTATCAGCTAAATGTTCGAATTAATAAAAGATGAAATATCTGTCCATAAAGTGTTGTGTCCGACATATAGGTAGATTTGAAAAAAGTCTGTAATGTTTCAGGTATTTTGACACATGGTATTCTCTGATTGCAGTACGTCTATAATATGTTCAGTGTAAATATATCGAATAAATCTGAACTGTGTGTATACAACACGCAAAATATAGATTCACCGAATATATTGTAGATTTTTCTCCCCGTCAATTCTATTCATTTTTCTTTTAAGCAAAAATATTTCAAGAGTACGGTAGATTTTCTCGTAGTAGTGTAAAGTGTGTCACTACTTCTCGGAGTCTAAATTAACCGTCGTTGGATCCCGACTCTTAAGCACCACGTGCGTTTGTCTTGTGACACAGTCCCAGCCGTTTTGAAGCGCGTGGACTTCAGTCGTCATCTTCCCCAAACTCGTAGCAGTCAAGTCCACCTCTCTCGCCTTGCTCGTCTCATCCACACGCTTTGAGATTGGGATTGAGAACGAGAAATTGACCTCCAATTTCTGCGATAGCCTTGCTCGTCTCATACAGTTGATGATATTATTACATTATGACAAGGGTTTCTGTCTCTGCTGGTGGTAGGAGCCCTAGCTTGCCGAGCTTGTTGATTAACGTCCATGACCAGCTCTGTTGGTAGCTCGTTGGGCTTGGAATTTCAGAGCACCTGATATTTTCCACAAGCACTTGCTCCATCGTTTTGTTCTTGTAAGGGCACCGAATTGAACAAGGTCTTCTTCAACAACTTGTTCATTGTCATGAAACTCATCCGCGTCAATCTCAGCCACATCAAGTTGGAGAGAGCTATCTTCAAACTGCTCTGATCTTTAGGTTCATTGATGTGTGAGAGGGGTGAACAGAACAAGATCTAGTGGTCCGATTCATGTAATATTGCTGATGGAACATACAAACAAACTTACTTCCATCTTTCTTTTGTTTATGCATAAAAAGAGAACTCTTTTGAAGGAAAGAGGCCGCCCAGAGTGATTTGCAGAGAAGGTGTTTGCTTGAATGATAATGACTCATTTTTCTGAGGTACCCAATTTCATTGCAATATATGAGTAGGATTTGGGTGTTTTCCCAAGCGAAGGAATTGAAGAGATTGAAAGCTTCTTCAATCATCCAACATTAACTTGAGTTTCTAACCTTTGTACAACACACACACACGTAGAAGAAGATTTTAGAGTTCCCACCCGCCAATTCCAAAATACTGTTTGGAGAAAATTGGAAATAAAGGAAAGGAGAAATAATTGTAATCAAGCATGACTTGACATTTTTAAAATGGGTAATCTTGAGCTGTATTGAGAGGGCTCAAATAGTGAGCTTAATTCCTTGTGTGGGGAAAGATATAATGAGTTTATTTATTTATTTTTTTTGAGTGAAAGCAACAGCTGAGCTGGTCATTACAAAGGGTCATCTTTTGAGCATTACGATAAGATCCATCTAGGAAACCCACCAGGACAGCACCCCCAATGTCTTTGCCCGTCCCAGTCTTTACTCAACAACCTTCCACCCAAGAAATTCCTCTCTCCCTGTTTGGTTTGAGAGCTGACTTCGTGATAAGTATGATAATGTAATATCAATCAACTGTATATTATAAAATACTCCTATATATTATATATAAGTACGATTATCCACCAATCCATTTTTACGCGTCATTGACTTTTGATTCCTTACAAGGCTTTAGTTTCTGGCCATAGGCTATTTGAAACTTTTCTGTTCAGCTTTGGTTGCTTTTGTCTTCTCTGAATTGCATTGCTGATCGGTTCTTTTATACCAAGGCAAGGATGGTTGTGGGGGAGATCTTTCTCGCAGTGTTCCTTCAGGTGCTGTTTGAGAAGTTGGCCTCTGGTGTATTGGCCAAGTTTGCACGTCAAGAGGGACTTGATACTCAGTTGAAGAAGTTGAGCAAGATGCTGCTGATAATTCAAGCCGTGATCAGTGATGCAGAGGATAAGCAGATAACAGATAGAGCTGTGAAGATGTGGCTGGAGGATCTCAACGACCTGGCTTACGATTTGGATGATCTTCTGGATGAGTTTGCCACAGAAGCTTTGCGACGCAAGTTGATGGATCAGGAACCTCATGCCAGCACCAGCAAGGTACGGAAATTAATCCCTACTTGTTGTCCTAGCTTCACTCCTAGTGCTTTTATCTTTGATCACAGTATGAGGTTCAGAATAGAGCAGATCAATGCTAGATTACAAGATATTGCAGCACAAAAAAATGACCTGGGTTTGGAAAAAAATGCTGGACATATCAGGTCCAACAGAGTAAGAGAAAGATCGCTCACAACTTCTTTGGTAGACAAATCTCGTATTTATGGCAGAGAAAAAGATAAAGAGGCAATACTTGAGTTGCTATTAAGATGTGAAACTAGTGACGAGGCCGTCTCTGTCATTCCCATTGTGGGTATGGGAGGTGTCGGTAAAACCACTCTCGCTCAACTGGTTTACGATGATGACAATCTGAAGGATCATTTTGATATGAAGGCATGGGTTTGTGTTTCTGATGATTTTGATGTTTTGGGGTTGACCAAGACAATTCTTGAAAAGGTCACCTCCCAAATCTATGAATACAAGGATCTAGATACGCTTCAGGTAAAACTAAAGGAAACCCTGTCAGGTAAAAAGTTTCTCCTTGTATTGGATGATATTTGGAATGAGAATTGTGAACTGTGGGACCTCTTACGTCGGCCTTTTCTAGTTGGAGCAACCGGAAGCAAAATTATTTTTACAACTCGTAATGAAAGTGTAGCATCAGTGATGAGTTCTGGTTCGGCTATTCCAAGTTACCATCTAAAGAAGTTGTCAGATGATGATTGTCTATCTTTATTTGCTCAATATGCACTTGGAAGCCCAAATTTTGATATACATCTGAATCTGAAAGAAATGGCTGAGAAAATTGTGAAAAAATGTGAAGGCTTGCCTTTGGCAGCAAAGACACTTGGAGGTCTCTTACACACTGACTTGGAGGAGAAGAGGTGGGAAGATATATTGAATAGCGAGATATGGGATTTACCACAACAAAAAAGTAATATTCTTCCAGCTCTTAGACTGAGCTACATTCATCTCCCTTCCCATTTGAAACAATGTTTTGCTTACTGCTCAATATTTCCAAAAGACTATGAATTTGACAAAGACGAGCTGATTCTGTTATGGATGGCGGAAGGTCTTTTGCAGCTATCAGAAGGAAAGCGGATGGAAGATTTTGGCAGTAAATGTTTTGATGATCTACTATCAAGGTCATTTTTCCAGCAATCAGGTGGATACAGGACACGATTTGAGATGCATGACCTCGTAAATGATCTAGCTCAATTTGTTGCTGGAGATATGTATTTTAGGTTAGTGGATAGGCTGAAGGGTGATAATCACTCTACAATTTTTGAACGGGCTCGCCACTTTTCCTACATTCGTGAACACTATGACGTCTTTCAAAAATTCAAGGCTCTTCATAAATTTCGACGATTGCGGACTTTCTTACCAATATCAGTTTATGAACCGCTTGGCAGGCGAGAATCTTACTTACCCAAACGTGTTTTATTTGATCTATTGCCTAAATTTCATTGCTTAAGGGTGTTGTCTTTGTCTCATTATAAAATAATCGAGCTACCAAATTCAATTGGCAATTTGAAGCATCTAAGGTACCTTAATTTGTCTTATACTTCAATCAAATGGTTACCTGAATCATTGGGTACTTTGTACAATTTGCAAACACTGTCATTGCGCAACTGCAAAGCTCTTCGTATGCTGCCTTCAAGCATTGTAAATTTAATTAACCTGCGCCATCTTGACAATGCTGACACCAAGCTATTACAAGAGATGCCCTTGGGTATTGGCAGATTGATAAATTTACAAACATTATCAAAGATTATTGTGGGAAAAATCAATGGGTCAAGACTAATGGAGTTGAAGCACCTATTACATCTACGCGGGATGCTTTGTATTGTAAATTTACAAAATATAATGGATGCTCGAGAAGCAATGGAGGCCAATTTGATGGGTATGCAAGACCTTGATGAATTAGAGTTGGCATGGGGCGAAAACAATGATGATTCTCGAAATGAAAAACTTGAAATGGGTGTACTTGACATGCTAAAACCACATAGAAACCTAAAAAAGCTCAAAGTTGAGTTCTACGGGGGCATGAGTTTTCCCAGTTGGATTGGAGATCCAATATTCTCCAAAATGGTGAATCTAAGTCTCAGTGATTGTACAAAATGCAAATCTTTACCACCACTTGGACAACTACCCTTGCTCAAAGACCTACGCATTGTAGGCATGCATGGAGTTAAAAGCGTTGGAATCGAGTTCTGCAAGTACGATTGTTCATTGGAATTTCCTTTTCCATCACTAGAAAGTCTAACATTTGAGGATATGTTGGAATGGGAGGAATGGTCTTTCTTCAATGGCGTTGAAGAAGCTACACGACAATTCCCTCACCTTCAAGTGCTTACTATACATAAATGTCCCAAGTTGAATAGGGTTTTACCTTTAAGGCTTCCTTCTCTTCATGAATTACATGTTAAAGATTGCAATGAGATGGTGTTAAAGAGTTTCACTGATATGACCTCATTAACCACCTTGGAAGTTGAGAGTGTTATGGGGCTATCTAATCTTCCGAAAGAACTCATGCAAATTTTTGTGGAACTTGAAGTTCTCAAATTTAATAAATGTGAACAACTGGTTACTTTGTGGCAGAATGGTGGTGAAGAAGATACAGGTTTGCCTTGTAATCTTGAATGCTTGGAATTACATAACTGTGCCAATCTGGAGAAGCTGCCAAATGGATTGAGTAACCTAACATCTCTCAAACAGTTGATTATTACTCGGTGTCCAAAACTTGTATACTTTCCAACAAGAGGTGTCCCTCCCATGCTTAAAAATCTTTGGATGGAAGAGTGTGAGAGCTTGAAGTCCCTGCCTGACAGCATCTCTCATCTTGAAGATTTGAGGGTCGAAAATTGTTCATCTCTGAGGTCGTGCCTAACAGACACATTTTCCACCACACTCAAGCGGATTGAAATTGTTAATTGCATGCAATTGGAGTGGGTTTCAGAGGCGATGGTACATGAGAATAGTAGTAGTAGTAGTAGTATGCCATCACTTGAAGGTATATACATAGATAATTGGCCAAATGTGGGAGAGTTAGTTGGGTGCGTGAACCATTTTGCAAATCTCCTTCGACTGTGGATATACAATTGCAATAGTTTGGAGTGCTTCCCAGAAAGAGGTTTATCCTTTCCCAACCTAAGAAGTCTTGGAATCTACAATTGCGTGAATCTGAGGTCTTTGCCGCCATT
Source organism: Cornus controversa (assembly GCA_026545225.1). NCBI lineage: Eukaryota > Viridiplantae > Streptophyta > Magnoliopsida > Cornales > Cornaceae > Cornus > Cornus controversa. Next base: position 46,473,188 of record CM048845.1, read on the forward strand.
CGATCAGATTCAAAGCCTCACACTCCTCCAAGTACTTCATTGTCCAAATCTTGAGTTGTTAGCCAATGGGAACTTTCCCCCATCACTTGTTTCAATTTCAGTTGATGCTGATTATGGGATGCCCCTGTCAGAGTGGGGCTTGCAGAGACTCACCTCTCTAAAAGTATTCAGCATTCGTGGTGGATATCCAGAGATCGTCTGCTTCCCTGATGATGAAGAGTACTCTGTGTTTCCTTCAACTCTAACTCGCTTACGGATCTCGAGTTTTCAGAATCTTGAATCAATATCATCCAAGGGGCTCCAGAACCTCACCTCTCTTCAGCATCTAGATTTCTCCAAATGCCCTAAGCTTCGGTCCTTGCCTAAGGAGGGGCTGCTTTCCACGCTTAAGCGCCTGGATATAAGGGAATGTCCAATTCTTAAAGAAGAGTGTATGAAGGACAGAGGGGAGTACTGGGCCATCATTGCTGACATACCCTGCGTGGAGATAGATGGCACTTACATCTATGAATAATATTTAGAGTGATTCTCCAAAATATATTTCTATCAGGTAAGCCCATTCGCTATGCTCACATTAACTCTTCTTCAAATGAAATTTCCTGCTCTATATGCATTAAGAAAAACAAAAACAATCCTTTTGATTTGATGCATGTATTGGGTAATGAATTTGTAAAATCAGGAAATAACTGCACATCTGTGAAAAAGAACTTACAAAAAAGGCATATATGCTCTCTTTTTTTCTTTTTCTTTTTCTTTTAAGAGGTGTTCGGCATACTGGGCACACAGTCTATTATGCTTAGCTGCTGTAAGATGTCATAAATGTGTTCTTATATTGATGCTCTGTGTTCTGTTTGCTAATGTTTGAATATAGTCCTTTTTGGTAATTCATGAAAGTAGGATCTTACCATTTATTCTGTACTATATGTACTGACTAAATCAGTGGAAGGTGATTTAAATCGACTGCAAAAGGACAGTTTGAAAATGAACGCACTCAAAGGTATAATTATGAATTATTCATGCAGGTCCCGCATATTAACTTCTCATTTTTTGAGTGCATGTCTTGGCTAGTGATCTCATGGAAACTCTCTAATCAGTGAAAAAATTGTGCATCAGTAAACAATGTTCATGCTTATCAGACTTAGGCAATTGACTGTACATATGTATATGTGTATGAACTCTTCTTATCATTTTCTTCTTTCAACTTTTACTTTTTGTGAAATGGAAAGTTTCATATCCATTAATTTTTTTATAATTGCCATTGAATTTTTCATATATATGCTGCATGGTGACTCATATATTTAGTTTTAGGTATTCATTGTTTTGGACAGTATGTCTGTTATCTTTACTTGCTGTAAAATGCTTCAGGTGTGTTCTTTTGTTAACGTTCTATGAATATTTGAATATCTTCCACTTCAAGTTTTCTTGGTATTGTCTTACCATTTAATTGTCATTTGACTGAGGTTATGGTCTTGGATAGAGCGGAATGAAAAAATAAGATTCATGTAGCCAGGAAGTGATTAAAATGGACCCAATATAGACAGTTTTAAAATGAATACCATCAAAAGGTAAAATGGCCTGGGATCATCTTCCCCTGCTGTTGTCCTACAGGTGACAAGTGAGCAATATTTGCTTTAAATGAATTGTACTACAGTTAAGCTTGATGGGACTATTACTGTGTGCTATCAAACTGAACCAAATGCAACCGCAAACCACTTGCATGAATTGGAATAGAGGTAATGTTTATGAGATCAATATCAAATGCTTTGTTTAACCCATAAGAGTTGAAGCATTATGTGAACTCCACAGCAATTATCACTTTGCTCAAATTTAGGTCATCCAAACCAAGCTAAAGGAAAAATCTGAAGCTTTTTGAACAAACCTTTGATTTAATGCAGGTCTGGTGAAGTAACTTGCATTTTATGAGTCTAGGTGTTTGTTAATTATGAAAGCATCGAAACCATGTTCACATTTCCCGGAAATAGGTAATTAACTTTGTATGAATTGCGATTTTTTTTTTAAAAAAAATTTTGCTTAGTATTTTGAGACATGGAAAGTTTTACAAGTTGCATTTTGATTTTCTCTAAAAATGCTATCAACCAACCATTGTGACCTCGAGGCTCTGAAGCACAAATACCTCCCCCAAGGCCCCGTGGCCGTATTAGACACGTATCTGGTACAGATATGCCCAGGATACGCCCGGACACGTGTCTGATGCACTTGGGAAGTATCTGTTTTTTTTTTAATAATTTTTTTAATATCGGATATGGTTGGCATACACGAGGATACTCGGGGATACACTGAGGTTTTTCTGGGATAAGCCGAGGATACTTCTGGGATATGCGAGGCAAATTTATATATATATATTTTTTAAATGGGTGTCAGATTGTAATATTAAAAAGTTGATAGGTTAAAACTTGGGGCTCAAATTCTAAGGTGGAAGGAGAAGTCTTTAAGAACTTGAATGTGTGAAATTAAATCATGTGTTTTATTAATTTTTTTGTATATATACATATATATTTTTGTCGTATCCTGCCGTACTCGTATCTTTTTTTTTTTCTTTCTGAGATTTGTCGTATCACCATATTCATATCATGCCATATCTTTATAACGTATCCGTGTCCATGCTTCATAGTCCGGAGGTGAAATTTTTTTTTCGCATGCAGAGGTAAGGCTGCGTACATTTAACCTCCCCAGACCTCACAATGGCAGGACCCTCATGCACTAGGCTAGCCCTTTTTTTATTTTTTGTGATTGTCTAATAACTTGCTCGTAGAAATACTGCATTGAGACTGTTGTGCTTAGTTGTTGTAAAATATAAGATTATCTGAATACTTGACAGTGTGTGAATTGTGCGTAGTTATACGTGTGGCATTTTGTTAAGGGAAATGCTAAACGTCATGAAATTTTATCATGAATTGCCTTCATGAATGATGTGGCAAGTGATAATACCATTGACATTCCGTGTGTGGGGGGAATTCCACCAATACTAACTCACCATTTAATTGCCACATCATTCAAGATAAAAATTCATGAAATATTTTCATGACGTGTAGCATTGCTCTTTTGTTAATGCTCTATGTTCTTTTGAATATCCTATTCTTAGTTTTTTTTGTAAGTAAAATATCATTGAAAGGCACTCAAATGGAGAGCGCATCCCAAAAACAAGCTAGACCAAGAAGGTATGCTATAGAACCAAAGGATCCACAAAGTATTCACAAAAGATATAATCTCCTCCACAGATTTACAATTTCATCCCTGTACCCAAAAGAATAATGTATGAAGAATAGAGAATTTAAGCACCCAATCCAGAACCTCGACTCCATCAAAAACCTGTTTGTTCCGCTCACGCCATAACCTCCCACCATAAGCAAAGGGGCACCACACTCCAATAGGGGTGCAAGTCAGTCGGGTTCAACCCGAACCCGAGAGCGGGTTGGTTCGAACCAACCTAAATTCGACCTGATCTCGGGATAGTAATGTCAATTCAAACCCCAATTCGATCGGGTCGCGCAGGTTGCCGAGTTGACCCCTTTTTTTTTTTTTCCCTCCTCTCTCCCTCTGTGTTTCTGTTACGGAACCAATTAAAAATAAAAGCATGAAAAATGCCTAACTCTTTAAAAGCAAAAAATCACAAATTTCTACTTAAAGATTAGAGAAATGTAGAGATAAACCAAAAAAATTCTTCAAATCAGTTAGCAAGACAATTTAAAAAAAAAAAATCTCAACTTTTGAAAAGCAGAAAACTTAATTTCTACAAAGAGATTTGAGAGATAGAGAAGATAAAAGAATTGAGAAGGTGAAGAGAGTTGACTTAACAGAACAAATGACTGCCGATCGTTGCTGAAGTGGCCAGCATTCAAAGATAGCAACCTGAGCAGCTATGTGAGTTGCAGATTCGCAGAGAGGATTAGAGAGAGAGAGATCGATACAATTTTTCCTGGGTGGGTCACGTGGGTGGTGTCACAATTCCAACAGGCTAAGATACTTAGACTTAGTAGACGAAATTGTTTTCAACTTTTGCTAGGAGGGTCGCATGGGTAATGTCAGATTAGTTGAAAAGGTAAGATATTTTTAATATATGTAATTATGTGTGTATATATATTGTAATCAAGCTTATCCTATCTCTCCCACAAACCTGATACCACCCCACCCCCCATTTCCCCTTTTTTGTTTCTTTTTCCCTCAAAACAAACACCAATTTTCCCAAAAAATGGAAAACAACCAGCCAGCCGCCGTGGCCATGGTAGTCGCAGCGGCGGCAATTACAATACAGTCCTTCTCTTACCCACCTTAGGCGGCGGCACCACCGTACCAACACCTCCTCCAACAACAGCAGCAACTGCTCCAAATGGTTTGGAACTACCAGTGCTAAGAGATCGAGCAAGTCAATGACTTCAAGAACCACCAGGTCCCAGTCGCCACCATCAAGAAGATCATGAAGGCCGACGAGGACGTCCGTATGATCTCAGCCGAGGCACCCATTCTCACCAAAAGGAGGGTTTAATCTTGTGTAAAATGTATTTCGTGTCGGGTTCGGGTTGGGCCTATTCTAACTCAAACCCAACCCGAAATGAACTCGGGCTACAAAATTACAACCTGAATTCTATATAGTTAGGCTTGAACCCGAAAATTTCCGGTCGGGTTCGGGTTGGGCTCGGGTTGAACCTGCCCAACTTGCACCCCTACCCTCCAAGCATCTTGGACTTGCCTAGGGATGGCAATTTGCCCCGCCCCGTTTAAAAACCGTTTACAGAACCGTTTAAGGAAACAGGGTGAGGATGGAGTTAGGAAAAATAACCCGCGCTTAAACGGGGCGGGGACGGGGTAAGACCCTACCCCGACAGGTACCCGCCCTGCCCCGTTTAAGTATATATATATTTATACTTATATATATAATATGTAAAGAAAATATTAATATTATATATATCATACAACTATACAAGTTATATTATATCAGTAATGAATGACTCAATATTAGCCATTGTGTTGCATGTACCTAAATGTGTGTGTTTGGTGTATATGTATCTAAATATTATATTTATTATTATAAAAAAATTTGCATTAAAAAAAAAAGTATAAACGAGGCAGGGCGGGGCAGAGACAAGGTGGGGAAAATTAAACGGTTGCGGGGACGGGGAAGTCAAAACCCACCCTACCCCGCCCCATTGCCATCCCTTCACTTGCCTCCCCATTGCACAACCTCTCCAAGCCTCAAGCATGCTATTTAGAGACTCTGACATGACCCAATGCCAAAAAGAGCAAAAAAAAAACCCAACAGTCATGAGCCACTAAACAGTGCAAAAGATGATGATTAACAGACTCTTCATCTACCTTACATGTACAACACCAATTAATAGTAATCTTTCCTCTCCTTTGCAGATTATCAATAGTCAAGATTCTCCCCAAGGCAGCCATCCAACCAAAAAAGGTCACCTTGAGGGGAGCCTTGGTTCGCCAAACTGCCTTCCATGGGAAGGAAGACCCACGATAATCCAACAAATTCCTATAAAAAGAGCTCACCTCAAAGGTACCGTGCCTGGATTCCAACCACACCCATCTATCAGCCTCAACTCCTCCCATCTCCTGACAATACAAAATGGCCAAGAACTCACCAATATCTCCCAGTTATCCCAATTCTGGAAAGGTCTCACAAACTGAATGCCCCAAACCAAGCTCCCACTATCGATACAATAACAATCAGGCACTAACGCATCCTTGTCCATGAAATGAAAATCCAAAAAAGACATGGGTAAATGGACTCAAGGGGGCGGTCTCCGCACCATATATCTTTCCAAAGGCTAACCCCCCTCCCGCACCGCACTTTAAAACGAATGTGTTAAGAGAATTCAACCCACCCTTTCTGAATGGCCTTTCATATATCTTTCCAAAGGCTAACCCCCCTCCTGCACCACACTTTGTTTGGAGAATTCATCCAACCCTTTGCAAACGGCCTTTTAGACACCCACCCCAGCCGGCCTCCTCACCTCAAAAGTGCACCAACCACCTCTGCTTTCCCCAAATTTTTTGGCGATGACTTTCCTCCACAACTTTTCCCTATCCATCCCGAATCGCCATAACCATTTCTCCAAGAGGGTCTTATTGAACAACTCCAACTTCCTAATACCAACCCCGCCAAGGTGAAAGGGCTTGCAAACTTGTTCCCAATTCACAAGATGAATTTTGGACGCCTCTCTCGAGCCACTCCAAAGAAAATTTCGTTGAAGCTGCTCTAGTCTCCTCACGATAGAAATAGGAGAATGGATAGAAAATAAGTAGGGAGATTCGGAAGGGTACTCTTCACTAGAGTAAGAAGCCCCCCCCCCCCCCCCCCCTCCCAAACCGACACCCTCCTCGAAGGAGTCCCCAACAGCATCCCTAGATAAACCATAGGGAACGACTAAACACCACGGCCCAAAATGTCAGCTGAACGGGCTATATCCTCAACCTTCCCTACTGGGACAATCTCACTCTTTCTGATATTAATCTTCAGCTCAGAAAGCTTCTGAAAGCAAACCAACACACATCTGAGAGTCCTCAACTGCTCCTTATCCGCATCACAAAAAACAATGGTGTCATCTACAAACATAAGATGCAAAATCTTTAGTTGGGAGGAGGGATCACTCCCTGCTCTAAAGCCTCTAATGTGGTCCCTCTCCATTGCCCTCCCCATTAGCCTGATGAAGGCTTTCATAACAATGATGAATAGAAACGAGGACAAAGGATCCCCTACTGTAGACCTCTAGAACTATAAAAAAAAATCCCAAAAGAGTACCATTAAGTAGCACCAAGAATCTCATTGTAGAAATACAGAACCATGTCCATTGCCTCTGATGGACCAAAAAGAAGGCCACATGTGAGGGGGCGTGATGAAGGATTTATATATTTATGTGACACCCTCTCTAACACCTTAAGCTTTTAGAGTAGATGGTTGTCAACATGGTATCAGAACCAAACGTCTTGTGTTCAAACCTCACCGTTACCCTGATAATTAAAATTGAAACACGTGTTGGACCAAAAAGAAAGCCACACGTGAGGGGACATGATGAAGGATTTATATATTTAAGTTACACCCTCTCTGACAATTAAGCTTTTAGAGTAGATGGTTGTTAACAGCCTCCATTTGTCCCCGAAACCCGTTCTCTCCATGATGTACATTAGAAACCTCCAATTAACATGGTCGTAAGCCTTCTCGATATCTAGCTTACACACCACCCCCATCTCCCCGCTAGACAATCTGGAATCCATACGTACTAGCGATTAAGATTGAATCCATAATTTGCTTTCCAACAAAAGCATTATGGGATCTTGATATTACTTGATGAACAACTCCCCTCAAGCGGATAGCAAGGACTTTGGCAACTAGATTATACATACTACCCACCAAGCTAATGGACCTTAAGTCCCTTACATCCATGGCATTTCCCTTTTTGGGAATAAGGGCAATAAATGAAGCATTCCAGCTTTTCTTAAAACTGTTATAACAGTGGAAGTGATGAAAAGCTACCATAATCTCTCCCTTGACCACTTTCCAGTTCTATTGAAAGAAGGCCATAGGAAAATCATCTGGCCCTGGTGCCTTGTCCCCATTACAACTATTCAGAGCTGACAGACCTCCTCTCCGAAAGGCCTCTCCAAAATCTCTCTATCAACATCCAAAATACTATCAAACTCCAAGCCATCCATCTGAGGTCTCCACCCTACACCCTCAGTATACAATCTATGATAAAATGAAGTGACCCCCCTGCTAACATTCTCTTCCTTACATAACAACTCTCCATCCACACTAATTCTTCCAATATGATTAAACCTCCGGTGAGCGCTAGCCGTTTGAAGAAAGAATTTCGTATTTTTGTCTCCCTCCTTGAGCCACAAGGCTCTTGATTTCTGGGGCCTCAAAATCTCCTATCTGAAAGCGATCTCGCCAATATGTTCTTATAGTTAAGCTCCATTTGTTTGGCTATCTGATGAGTGCTTTGTGAAGCAGTATAGACTTCTTGTGCCTATTATCTCTGGACACATTACATTTACTTTTCTTTTATCTGAGAATTCAAAGCCAAAGCCAAATACCTTTTTTTTTTTGGCTATTCCTTTTAGTTTTGCTTCAATGGCTTAGGTGGTGGTTCTCTTTTTGATTAATATATGTTCTTCTTTCTGGGCATGATTCTATGTGGTATTCATGTGGAGAGACCATTGATCAAGAATTCCTCTGTTTGTTAAATTTTACTTTAGTTCTCTGTTTATATATTTATAATCTCTGAGGCTTTTGGATATATCCTATTATTACCTAGGGACAGCAATTTATCTATAAAGTGGGATTTCTGAGATTTGGCTGAACTTAATTTTCTATAACAAGATTGACTTTTTCTTGTCTCCCAAATCACAGCTTCTGAACATTCTGTAAGTTTCATTGCTTTTAAGATTGATTAATTTTTTTATTTTATTATCTACGAAATAAGAGCAAATTTTAGTAATGTTCTTATACAACATATAATAGGTATTTTATTCTTAATATATTATGGTATTCGGTCGTATATTAAATGCAAGGGAATGCTTTTGTATTTGCTTTAATCTTATCATTTTGCTCCATTTACTCTGATAAAGATAAATTTGAAAAAAATATTTCCTCGAGTAGTACTTTTCTCCAAACTTGGTTATCTGATGGGTGGTTCGTGAAGCTCATATAGAAACTTCTCATGCCTATTCTCTTTGTACACACTAAACTAATTTCTTTTTTCTTGAAAATGTTTTAGCCATTTTTTTTTCTTTTGGTTTTTGCTGATGTGATATTAATTAAATCTACAGAACCAATATTTTTTCTTTTTCTCTTTCCCTTTATTTATTTTATCAAGGGCTTATGTGATGATCCTATTTTGTATTAATATATGTTGTTCTCCCTTTGCACAGTTGGCTGTGTTGGATAAAACCGTTGGTCACAGTCAAACATGTTTATGCACTCCAGTTCCTGGGTAAATGGCTGCTGCTGGCATCTTGATTGGACCCCCTTTGGTCTCTTCATAATTCGACATCTAATTGGCTGAAATGGTAGATCGGGAGTTGTTTTCTTATCATTTATATTAGCCTATGAGGTAGATCCCTAAAATCTTTAACTTAGTATCTGTTAAAAATTACATTGTTTTGCCTCTCAAGTATAAAGATTATAGACCTAGCATTTGTCATTTTATGCAAAAAGTGATAGTTCTCATAATTTGAACCTACTTTGCAAACTTGATAGTCCGAATTCAAAGACTGCACATATGGGATGAATATGTGAACACTATCCCTTTCATGTGGGAATTCCTAATGCTCTTATGCTTCCACTAGTTTGTATTACTTCAAGACTCAGGTATCTATATATGGTCGAGACCAACCATCATTCCAGTAAGGTGGCTAGGGATTGCGAAGCCATAGTACAGCAGCACAGTCCACCTCTTTGTGTATTAGAATACACAATAGAATTTAGAGGCTTAGGATCAGACATATTTAACATGTTCCTTAAATGTATATCTTACCTGAGCAGGATGCTAAAACACGAGGAAGATTGCCAATGGATTGGATCAAATCTTTGACAGTTTTTTGCACAAAGTGATTATATTATCACTCAAAGTATGCATCCTTGTATGTCCAAGTTTTTGTGATTCTATCAGGTAATGACCCTTTAAACATTGTCTGCTAAATAACATGATTATGTACGGAAAATTACCCCTGCATTTTAAAAAGTTTATTGTCCTTGTAATATACATATAGAGTTCATCATATGTCAAAATTTTCAATTGGTCACTGTCAGTCAGGACCACTGGCTCTTTGGAATAGCCAATGCATCATTTCTCTCCTACTTAGTTGTTTTTGTAGTCATCACCAAAAAAATTAAGACATGGCCAGAAGCTAATTCCTCTCTTTTTATGGTTAACAACCTATTCATTCCCCTATATCCATTCAACAATTACTGCACTCTAATGCCCTTAACACTATCTTTATCTCCATTATCATCATTATCCACAGCCCACCCTCTTGCAGCTATTGGTATCCTATTAATTCCGCGATTAGAAGAATCAGCCCAGAATTCATGGTGCTGCTATCTGTGCCTTTTCAACTTTTTGGATTTAATTTTACAGAACAAATTTGTACGCGTTCAAGTTCGCTGTTTAAGTTCCTTGACAGTCTATGATCCAAAGACCAATCCAATCTCATCAAACAGAAACTTGTTTGGGATGTTGGTTGTCCTAGCAGAAAGCTTCTACAGCTCAGGCCACTAGCTAGAGGCTTCATGACAGTCAGAATAGAGAATGGTGTTAACACATCAATCTGGTTTGATTCATGGCACCGAATAGGCCTACTACATACAAAAATTTCCAATTCATTCAGGCTCAGTACCTCTATTGGAAGATATGCAGCAGTCACCGCATTAGGTTTGTCCAAAGTGAGGTGTTTGATCATGATTTCCATAAATATTAAAAATGGGTTCGTCACCGCATTAGGTTTTTCCCACGTAGAAAAAGTGAAAAACTTTTAGGTGAATATCTATATCTATACTACTATTAAAAGTATAAAGAGTTTTTTAAGTTTCAGTACACTTTTTTTTTTATTAAAAAAATAGACAAAAATTATATAAGCACACGTTTTTTGACAAAAATTATATAAGCACACGTTTTTTCTCTCTTTTTTTTTTCCCTCTTTAATATATATATAAAGAAAGTTACCAATTGTATTAGAATATTTTTTTTATTGGATTTCTCACTCTTAACAACACATTTTATTGGAAGTATGAGAATTATGTTAAAATAAAATCAGATTGGTTAAAGAAAAAAAGAGTTTAATATATATATATATATATATATATATATAAACTTAATAAAAAAATTACCAAACAAATTCTATATCTATCTATTCTATCTATACTACTATTAAAAGTACAAACCGTCATTTAAGTTTCAGTACACTTTTTTTTTAACTAAAAAAATAGACAAATTATATAAGCACACATTTTTCTCTTCTTTTTATTGTATTAGAATTTTTTTTTATTAGACATCTCACTCTTAACAACACATTTTATTGGAAGTATGGGAATTATATTAAAATAAAAATCAGATTGGTAAACGGAAAAAAGAGTTTAATATATATATAAGAAATGTAATAAAAAAAATTACCAAACATATATCTATATATATAAGAAGTTACTAATTGTATTAAAATTCTTTTTTTATTGGATTTCTCACTTTTAACAACATATTTTACTGGAAGTGTGAGAATAATATATATAAAGAAAGTTACCAATTGTATTAGAATTCTTTTTTTTATTTGATTTCTCATTCTTAACAACACATTTTATTGGAAATATGAGAATTATATTAAAATAAAATCAGATTGGTAAAAAAAAAAAAAAAAGAGTTTAATATATATATATATAAATTACCAAACAAAAATTGGTACAAAGGGTTTTTTAAGTTTCAGTACATTTTTTTTTTATTAAAAAAGTAGACAAAAATTATATAAGCACACTTTTATTTTATTTTTTACCTCTTTAATATATATAAAGAAAGTTACCAATTTTATTAGAATTATTTTTTTATTGGATTTATTACTCTTAACAATACATTTTATTGGAAGTATGAGAATTATATTAAAATAAAATCAGATTGGTTAAAGAAAAAAAAAGAGTTTAATATATATATATATAAACGTAATAAAAAAATTACCAAACAAATTCTATATCTATTTATTCTATCTATACTACTATTAAAAGTACAAAGAGTTTTTTAAGTTTCACTACACCATTTTTTTATTAAAAAAATAGGCAAATTATATAAGCACAAGCTTTTTCTCTTCTTTTTTTTTTTTTACCTCTTAATATATATAAAGAAAGTTACCAATTGTATTAGAATTCTTTTTTTATTGGATTTCTCACTCTTAAGAACACATTTTATTGGAAGTATGAGAATTATATTAAAATAGAATCATATGAGAATTATATTAAAATAAAATCAGATTGGTAAAAGAAATAAAGAGTTTAATATATATATATATATAAAAACATAATAAAAAAATTACCAAACAAATATATATATATATATATAGGAAGTTACTAATTGTATTAGAATTTTTTTATTGGATTTCTAATTCTTAACAACACATTTTATTCGAAGTATGAAACTAATATATATAAAGAAAGTTACCAATTGTATTAGAATTCTTTTTTTATTGGATTTTTCATTCTTAACAACACATTTTATTGGAAGTATGAGAATTATATTAAAATAAAATCAGATTGGTAAAATAAAATAAAAAGAGTTTAATATATATATATATTACCAAACAAAAATTGGTATAAAGGGTTTTTTAAGTTTCAGTACACTTTTTTTTTTATTAAACATTTTATTGAAAGTATGAGAATTATATTAAAATAAAATCAAATTGGTAAAAGAGAAAAAAGAGTTTATTATATATATAAAAAAACATAATAAAAAATTACCATATATATATATATATAAAGATACTAATTGTATTAGAATTCTTTTTTTATTGGATTTCTGACCCTTAACAACACATTTTATTGGAAGTATGAGAATAATATATATAAAGAAAGTTACCAATTGTATTAGAATTCTTTTTTTTATTTTGGATTTCTCATTGTTAACAACACATTTTATTGGAAGTATGAATTATATTAAAATAAAATTAGATTGGTGAAAGAAAAATAAAATAAAAAGAGTTTAACATATATATATATATAAATTACCAAACAAAAATAACTATTAATTCTATTGTCTTCTATTAAATAAACTACTAAAAGATTATTTAGTTATATTAAAATTCTTTTGCTAATAGGCTCCTAAAATTATCAACTGCTAATATACTCTTAAACTCTATCAATTATCCGAAATAATGACTAAATATATAAATAATTTATAGACAACATGAATTTATACGAGAGGAGTACAAAGGAATTGAAGAGGTCTACCATATGGTAAACTTCTATTATGCTTTATTTTTAAGTTTAATGATATTAGTTGCTCTTGATATTAGATAGTCTTTTTAGTAAATTCTTTCTAATTCTTTGAAGAATATGTGTTGAAGATGGCATTTGTCACTATAACAAAAAAGAAAAAAAAAGTTAGTGTTAAATGAAAGAACTTTGTTTATCATATTGCAAAAAAAAAAAAAAAAAGTGAAATCCGATTATTCAAGTCCACAATTATTTTTGTTGCTCTTTTAATTGGTATAAGATTTTAATTTTCATTTTGTGGATTTTTTTTTTGGTAGATTAATGGGTGAGAATGGCATAGACTCCGGTTAGAGCTCTTTGGTGATTAATTATTTTTGGAGCTCTTTGTTTCATTTTCAAAGAGTTCGTGTGTACCCTAAACTAGATATTTTCTGGTCATATATCCAGCATGATAATAGACTATTTAGGAATATCCCACGTCACTTCGAAACCTGAAACATTTGACTTTCATGTCATATAATATTATTTCAATTACTACAATATATGCATATATATCTATGCATAGGCAAAATAGTGATTATTCCAAAATAGTGAGAATAGACTATTCGGGATTAATGAAACACTTAAATTTCATGTCAGAATAATATTATTTCAATTACTACAAAATAAATATATATCTGTATATATGTGTATAGTCAAAATAGTGAAATCTTGAAACTTTAAATAATGGATACTACTACTACCAGGAAAATAGAATAGTGGTAGTGTCTTTTTTTCTTGGAATTTTGGAAAAGTGGTAGTTGTTGTCTTATATACAATTTACTTATTTATTTATTTATTATGATTGTCAGATATTGCATAGTAACAAACTTAGCAAACTATCTGACACAATACCAGGTAGGAGTGTTAGCTAGGGTCATTCAACTCATTTCTGTGAGTTATTAATACTATTATTTTAGTTATTAATGGCTTGTAATATAAGTACCGAAAATATTGTCAATCATTAGTACTTTTTCTAATTTTTTGACTTCTTATAATATGGTGATAATGATATATTCAATATTTATATGTTTTTTTTTATTCCAATAGATACAGTTTTCACAATCATTGATCCTACCATCTTCACAAACATTGTACCTCGAGGACAAGTAACCAAAAAAATGAATGAAAGGCCTTTGAAACCCGCACCACAAACTGCTATAGCATAAACATGGGTTGGTAATATAGATTTTTCCGAACTGCATAAAAACTTATGTCTTTATATAGGAAGAATACTCCAATAGCTCTCTTAGGCACTGTGCATGAGGGTAGTGCAACAATAATCCTTCGTACATCACAAAAAATGATATATTATCTAGATATATCAATATCTTTTATATTTTATATTTCTTTTTCAAAATTTTATTTTGGTCATTGATATGATTAAAATCAAGTGTAGTGGGTATGATGTACTTAAGGTGGGGGTCTTAACACATCCAAAACTCAAACACGCACATGTTTGGGTCGGTCCTGTGCTTGGACTTCTCAAAATGAAATATCCTTCTTTTTTCTTTTTCAAATTGGCAGTGTGTTTGGGCTAATCGGCGTGGGCCTTCTAGAATACGAATCGGGTACATGGGTGTCTGGGCTTGGCCCAACTGACGGCGGTTAATAACATAAACATTTCTGATGCTATGTTTGGGAGCACCCTGGATTTATTCCAAACTCCCAAATTCAACATGAATTCATTTCTTCTTCTATCTTCAAGTCAATTTTTTAGCCCAGGTTCAATGGGTTCAAACCATGTGGTCATAGGTTCAAATCAAATACAGTAGTTGGTTCGCCGGGTTGAATTGGTTTGAAGTGATACTACCAAGCGACGCGTACCGTAGCGAGGACCAAGGGATGCCTCCAACAAGAGGCGTAGTCAGAAATTTGTGCAAGTGGGTACGAACGCAAAAGTTCAGACTATAATTTATTTTTTATAAAACTAAGTGGGTACATTACTCAAGATTTAATAGGTCATTACAATTCTAAACTCCAAAAACTTGCATTTACTATATATATATATATAAAAAATTATAGAGTTAAGTGGGTACTAATGTACTCACTAGTGCCTTAATGGCTACGCCCTTGCCTCCAACACCTCCCCCCCCTAAAAAAAATTAAAAATATATAAAGATAACTTGACACTTGACCCCCTCAATTTTTTTGAAAAACCTTAATACATATGCATATAAAAAATTAATTTTAAAAACATATATAAGAAAACGACATTTGGCCTCCCAAAAATTCATGAAGAATTTTAATAGGAACTTGTTGAGAACTTATTTTGAAATAGCCAATTGAGATAAATTCTATCTAAATCACCTTTTTCTTTGACAAATTGAAATTCCATTTAATGGATCAAACAACTCTATATATTTGTTGTGAGTATTAGTTTTATTCTATCTTTGTTTGTTGTTGAATTGATTATCATATAGTCATAATCAATATGTTTAATTGACTAAAAGTTACTTAAAATCAATTTAATATTTCATTGATTAAATTTGATTGATTTACTAAGGATTTAAAAAGAAAAATACTGTTATGATAACTGATTTTTGGCTCATATTTTCGATATCATTACATTGTCCTTACGTGTATGGTAACTTAAAAATATACTTATTTTTATTCTTTTAACATTGGTTTTAATTTCTAATTATTTTTGCATATTTATGTCATTTGTATTTATTTAATGGTTAAATCTTGTTTTAGATTTTATTTTTGGTATTATGAATCTATATTAAGACTCATATTATAAATTTATTTATTTAAATTTTGTTTTCATATAACTGGGAGGGGAGACTTGAGAGAATGCCAGTGTACTTGTTAAGTGATGAACCTATCCCATAAAGAAAACATAATGTGTACTTGTTAAGTGATGAACCAGTGAATCAAATAAATCACCCAATCGACTACTCTGTGTAATGATCCAAATATTTATATGAGAAAATATGATTTTTATTTAAAGGTAGCATGATAAAAATGCATCTTTGTAAAAAGGATTTAAAGTGATATCCATCTATAGCGATATAACTTATCCCATGGCAGAATAAGGTTTTTATTTGTAGGTCACCAAACAAGGTGAATGGATGGTATGATATAGAAGGAATGAGTTGGTAACTAGAGTTTATTTGTATGACAGCCAAATAAGGAAGATAGACAAAGAAAGAGGGCTTGGAAAAGATGACTCACCATTACCAAAGTTGGATCAACTTCTATACTAAGAAAGTCTTTTTCCATCTTCCTCACAATAATCGGTATATTTAGCATTATGTATCACTTAAATTATGTTAATGAATTAAATGTATTCATTATTGTATCAGCTGTCGTTGATGGAAGATTGAAACATTTTCATATATAAATTTTGTTCTTAGTTGTGGGCTTAAACAGTGATAACAGTAGCTTGAGTAGGTGTAAATAATACATATATATATATATATATATATATATATATAATTGTATATGTGTATGTTTAGCATATGCATACACATATACAATTATACCCATCTATGCTGGAAAATTGTGAGTTGATTTGAGGTCAGAGGTGGCCGGAATCATAGTCGGAAGCAGGTTGTTGAAAACAAAGCACAAATCAGCTCACTGTGAGTGTGAAATTGATGAAGGAGAAAGTGAATAGAGGGCTGCACTAAAGCACGAGTGCTACCAGTGTGTGGGTCCACTTCCGGCAACCGGCTGAAGGGCGGGTCCGGTCCCACTCACTGAGTCCTCTCTAGGCCCAATTTGGGGTCCATCCAAAATATAGAAATATTTATTTTTAGGATTAAAAATGTGAAAAAAATAGGAAAAATGTTTTAAATATACCGCTTAATTTTGAAAAATTCTCGAAAAATCATATTACCCTCGTTAGGGAAGAATATGCTTAGAATAATACATTTGGGATAATTTTAAACATATTAGATATTTATTTAGTTCGAAAAGTAAACTTTTAGGCACAAAAATCGAGAGTACAACTTATCCTTAACTAGTTAAGTCCCAAAACTTTACCAGCAGCTAGGTTTGATAGAATTAAACATTTTTAGACATAGTACTCTCCTTAAATTAGGTTTATAGATTAGAAATAGAATTTAGAAAAGGTTTAGGACACACGTGCATAGGAGTGTGTGTGTGTGTGGATGTGTAGCAATGATAAAGGTGGTACACCTTATTACTCTTTATGAATTTGGTGATATTCGTATACACCCAAAGGCTATGAGGTGCCATTAATTATGATTTGAGTGATCTTCGTACAAACTCTGTTACTTCACATAAATTGGGTGATGTTCGTACACCCCGACACTATGGTATACTATTGTGAATTGAGTGATGTCTGTACACACTCTGTTACTCCTTGTAATTGGGTGATGTTCGTACACACCCTGATACTACTGTGTACTACCGATTGCAAAGCGAGTGATGTTCGTACACACTCGATACTTCTTATAAATATGGTGATATTCGTATACATCCCAACACCATGATATATTATTAATTATGATTTGAGTGATGTCCGTACACACTCTGTCACCACTTATGATTGGTTGATGTTTGTACACGTCTCGAGACTTTCACACGCTGCAACATGTTCTAAGTTGAGTTATATATTTTCATATCTCCTCGAAATGTTGAAACAGTTGATTTTAAATGTGTTATAGCAGTGCATTGTTAAATGGAAGCATTAATTTGAGTTGAGGCCATGAATTAAACCCGATTGTGAATGGTTTAGTTAAACTATGTGTTGATTGAGTATATGGAGCATACACCATCTAGGTTGGTAAACCTAGAACGTGGAGTGGGTTCAGGAAATGGAATCTGAGTATTTTGTTAGTTATCGTTATTTATATGACAAGTGAGAGTTAACATATTCATTTTAAATTAAAGAACTGTATAGTTTTATATATTTTAAATCATTGTATTAACTGCTAAATTATATTGGTTATTGTTGATTAGTTAGAACATTACTTAATGGGCTTTTAAGCTCATCCCTTATTTTCTCCACATTTCAGGTGTGTGAAATCATTACCTATAGCATACCAGAGGTCGACTCCACGTAAGGATTGTTTCAGTGGATCCTTGTTATTATTTCTATTTATTTTAGATTTTGAGACGAACTTTTGTAGTGACAGTTTGTAATAGATAGATAAATACTGATTTGGTTGTGTTTAGTTTGCTGGATATCAGTTAGTTATGTCATATGAACATGAATTATGATTGTTCCCTCCTTTATGTGAGAATATTATGCAATCAGGTTGTGTTTTGATATTATTAATTCTATGGCTGAGTCATAAACTCGATATGATGATTGTGATATTAAGTCAACCACAAGTTTGAGTGAAAGGTCAAAAGTACCCCAACCTCAACTTGGGGGCGTGACACTTTGTGTTTCCACCATGTACCTTCAACATTTAACATAACAGCACACAATAAGTACTAGTTGCATGTCACACCCCAGAATTCAGACCACCGGAACGCCCCTGGTTCAAATCCAAATTTCGAGTGGTGAGGTGTCATGATTGCCCGATCATCACCCCACGACCTGGAAAATCATGGCAATTACCATTTCTCACCTTCGGCTCCGTTACGGGTCATCGAGGCTAACTCGCGGAAGCTTAACTATAATCATACCTACAATGTGTACATGCATACATACATGAGTCAATTCTTACAAGTGGGTCCCTCATTAAAGCATATGCATACATAAGTCCCATTGCCAAATCACATGTGTTATTCAGTGTTAATAATTGAACCTTGCCATTCGATTAATCGCAACTCTTATTATGATTAATCTAACTAAGATTTTGATTAATCGAAGATGCGATCAATCGTAGATATATTCGTAGGATCCATTGAAACACACTAGAATTCATCTTTCTTTTAAAGCTAAAATTTTGATTAATCAAAGTGATGTCTTCAATTAATCAAAGAATTATGATTAATTGAAGTGGAGCTTACGATTAATCATAGGTCTTCCTTATTAGTTTCCTGTAGAATTCCTCAAGTCTCCATTTCCATGATTTAATTCCCATCATTAACATGCATTGCACCTAATTCACCATTCCCTCATCTTAATCATTCCCACAGTTGACATACATACATAAATGGACATAAATGAAAATTTAAGATCATCATTCTCATAATTTAGCATTCATCCATTCTCCAAAACCATACATGTAAAGACATAATCATAAGCATGTTCCCAAAACATTAAAGGTCATATACATAAGCTAACATGTGCATTTAGTCTACATCCCGGACATGCATTTCAAATATAAATACTAAATGTTCTCAAAGGAAATCTAGCTACGCTTCGCACCAACTTATTGTTAGGGAGACTCTGCTACTTCCTTGTTATGTCCTAAAAAGAGTTGATATACGTGGGATGAGCTCCTACATGCTCAGTAGAAATGTCTAAAACACAATTCCTCAAGTTTTGTGAATACCATATAACATATAATCACATTATCATGTTAAGCACAAGTTCATGTACAACTATTCATGTCATGCGTCATATATTGGTATGCATAGTATCATATTTTTCCCATGTGTCCTACACACACACACGACCTAGAATTTGGACTCTAGTGACGGTCCGTCTGATATTCCATTTCTTCTCTTTTGAACATCCAAACTCCATAGTCGATCCATCTGATATTATAATCAAACTTCTTTGTCAATCCATCCGATTTTATAATCGAACTCCTTAGTCGATCCATTCGATGTTCTTACCCTCTCCCACATACACTCCCATAGCTATGTAGGTGCAATGCATGGACAATTCATACTTTCATGCTCATATCCACATCTTTTCATGTTAAAGCATTTATCTCAACAATAAAAACATGTTTTATAACAATTCATACTCATTAAGGCAATTAATCAAATATATAGGTGCCGCATTCACATATACACATAAAACATGTATAATTCTCCCATATTTCTCACTCAACATGCTAGATAATCACATATAACAGTTATAAACACATAATCACATCTATTCACAATAAGAATTCATTCTATTAAGGCAATTAACCAAACATATAGGTGTTGCATTCATATATACACATAAAACATGTATAATTCTCTCATATTTCTCACTCAACATGCTATATAATCACATATAACAATTATAAACACATAATCACATCTATTCACAATAAGAATTCATTCTATTGTATAATGTAGCATACTTTAACTTTGAAAAATATCTAATTATACACATATAACCAATTAGATGCCATAGGCAACCAATATACCCACACAAACCCAGAATTTCATGGTTTAGGCATCCCTACCTTAGTTTAGAAGAGTTCTAAACAAAACTCCCAAATCTTACCAAACTCAAGATCGCCCAAAATCAACTTTGCTCTTATCAAATGGAAGCCCTCGACGTGTAGAGTAATTTTTCCTTGTTCGGCATCTTCCAAATCACGCTCTAAATCCCTTGAATCTAAGAGAGAAGAAGAAGAAGTGTAAAGAGAAGAGAGAGTCTCTTGTTGGCTACTATATAGAGAGAGAGAGAGAATGAGTGCTGAAATGTTATTTTAGCTATTTATAGCCCTAGCCACGCCAAATTACCAAAATTCCCCTAGTCACTTAACGTACCTTCTAGACCTCCATTTTTGATTTCAAAAACTCCTACGGACTCGAAATTAATTCCTTACCTCTTATAATATTTTAATTAGTCTAATCTCAAAAATAAATATTTTACAAAAAATATCTACTTTCCTGAGCCCCACTTGACACGCGTCATGGGCCCCACGGACCTTAAAATCTCATATTGAACCAAACGCTCTCAAAACTTCTCCGGGCCCTCATATTAGTCCCCAAATATGTATTTCACATTTAAAACATGCATAAAATCATTTAAATCACTTATATGATAATAAATGAAAATAAAAAGAAAATCATCCAAAAATGATCAAGGTCTTTACAACCTACCCAACTTAAAAGGATTTCATCCCCGAAATCAGGCCATACCTGAAGAAAACAAGTCCGGATACTTAGAACAGATGTCCTGCTTTCACTCCCAGGTAGCCTCTTCAATTTTGTGGTGATGTCACAAGACTTTGACTAAAAGAATGGTCTTCCCCTCAGGACTTGCTCTTGAGTATTAAGGATCTAAATTGGTCTCTCCTTATAGGTGACATCCTCATCTGTGAGTTGCATGGTGCGAAAGTGGTTGCGAAAGTTGGATTTAAAACCTAGAGGGTTCATTTTTTGCTTAATCTTTCAGATTATCTAATTTTAAGTTCAATTAAAATCTAAGCAATCTCACAAAGCAAGTAAATAGAGTAAAGAATGCACCAGATATACGTAAAAAACCCCAGATCGAGAAAAAAAATCACAGGTGAGGCTTTGTAGCCTTGGAGAAGGAAATCCACTATCGTCGAAGCAAAGTACAAAAAACTCTGTCCCAGACTCACACCCACTTTACTCTGACAAGAACTTGATGTGGAATACCCCAGACTTACAATTACGACTACCTCATTCAACTGCTGCAGATTTTTGGCTAACGTCAAAATCCTCTTAGAAGGGTAAATGGAAGGACATGAAAACTCAACAAGTATTATGTCCCTTTCATAGCTCGATCTTTTTCTCCTTCCTTACCAACGAACAGTTGTAGAAGAAACTAATCTAGTAACTTGATCACGAAGAAATTTTCAATGTAGTATTCGAATAGTTGATTAAGCAAATAGAGAGACAACCTAAATCACTCATAGTGTATATATGTGTGTGATCTCTCAAAGAAATATAAACAAAGAATTAAAGGAAAAAATCCTTTGCTAGAAAAATATTTCAATACTTTCTCTCTCTAAAATATGAATTTCTTATCTATTGAAAGGGTAATGAGAGAGAAACCATATGAGATTTTTATAGAGATTAAAAATTCTAATTTTTTCTTGAAAAACAAGTTAAAAATCAATAGTAAACAATTTTCGGTGTTTTAGGAAAGTTCAGGGTCAAATTTGAATTGAAATAGGACTCTGCAGGATAAATTTTGTCAAAGCAGAAGCATGGACCGGTCCAGCCTTCACCTTGGACCGGTCTAGGCTTTCACCTGTCAAAAACAAGAGCCCCGAGACCTCTTGTACCAGTCTAGGGTTTCAGATGGACTGGTCCAACCTTGAATATTTAAGCATTTTGCTAAAAAGTCCCTCTATTCAAGGTCAGAACCTCCTGGTTTGAAATCTATGTGTTCTCACCTCTTTACCTAGACTATTTGAATCTCATACGTGATCAATGATTTTCTCTTGTAATTGGGACCATGTGAAAATTTCAATTGATCAATTCCTTGTTCGAACGATTGATGCATTTTTTCAAAGATTCAAGCTTTATCCTTTGAAGAACACTTGCATGGTTAGTGTAGAACTTCATGCTCACTCTGAAACTTTAATTACATGATCAATGATAAGAATATAAAGCAAATTACAACTAAATCATGTTCAGTTTTGACACCGAAGATTGTCAATTACAAAAATATATGCCACAATCTTCCCCTTTGGCAATTTCATGACAAAATCAACTTAGACAATTATAACCTAACTACTGGAAAAATTAGATTATAATATGTCCCAAATACAAAGAAATATAACTTGAAGATCCCATAGCATCATGAGCAAGCTTTCATCCTTCTACGAAGTGTCTGCCAAAAATCTTTAAAATCTGCACATTATACAAATAACACTACTTATGAAATCTTAATCAAGAAAAATATAATGATAACAAGTATCATAAAATCATCTCCAAACTCCCCCTTAATCATATAACCAATGAAGTATACTATCTCCCCACATGTCTCAAAGAAAACATATATCTCCTCCTTTGTCAAAGCACCTATATAAGTCTCCCCTTTTTTAGAATAAATTAACAAAGTAAAAATAATGAGAACAAGAAAGAGCCAATCCACGCATGATTAAGTGAGATAAAAACATAACCGCCATTCAAATATATCACAAATGTCCCAAAATGATGGAGTGTTACACATAAGCATAATATATAAAAACATAGAAAGCATAGAACATACCATGTCTAAGCAAATAAAACATAGAACATAACAAGTTCAACCATCAAAGAACTAGACATAACATGTTTGAACAATAAACAGAACCAACTACTCAAAGTCTAGCAAAACATAAACTAGGTCTAAACTACCAAGACCTAACCCTCATTCTCCTCATCATCATCATGAGCTCCAAAACTTTCAAGTAGGGCTCTCCTAATCAATGCTTCAAGCTTTGAAAACTTCCTCTTCAAGTACTTCTCTAACCCCTTTATGGATTGATTGTACAATCTAGCAGTTAAAGCACGATTAGAATCTGAAACATAAAGTCCAGCAATAGGAGCATTGTTATCACTCTCTGATCGATATTGAATGTTGCACATTCTAACCTCTTAATTTGCATATTTTATTCTCTTAGTGATAGTTTATTTGTGATTTTACTTCGTTTTTGTGTTTTCTGTATTTTCAAGGCCTTAATGATTATTTTAGTTAAAACCATGATTTTTGGGCTTTTAATGATGACATTAAAGATGGTTATATGAAGCCTACATCAAATGGATCCATTCAACTCCATATTGTAACTCAAAACAGCCCAAGGAAGAGGTCCGAGAGAATTATAACTACTAAAGGAGATTTCGGGCTGAAGTCCAATTCTGCGCGTAATCCAACTTTAATCCCGCTTTGAAAAATGTCCTAAAACTCTTATTTTTGAGCATCAAATTGACTCAATTCCCAAATAAGTTGAATGAAATTCGATTCTGAACACTTTTGTATTTCACGTAAAGTTTGTGAATCACACTTCTAGTGGGTCAAACTTTGGGCCGAAAGTAAGCAGAAAAATCTATATGATTAGGGCTTACGGGAAAACCCTAATTGCCCCCTAATTAGGTGGGGACATTTCATATTCTCTTGGGGTTTTAAAGTGACAAATTGGGGGCTGTATGAAGGGACTTTTGAATAGAAACTTGTAGAGCTTTGGAGTGGAGAACCATTGAAAAAGAAAGTCTTGCACGAATTCGATGGAGATGACGTCTTCTTCGTCAATAGTTGAAGCAGTCTCTTCTAACATGAGCGGCTAGTTCATCCACTAGGATTTTGATGTAGCCCTAACTAAGCATCAATGGTTTGATTGCTCTAATTATTGGGAATTTTTGTATTCATGCATAGATTGTGTAATTTAGAGGATTTTTCTTATAGAATTGAGCAATAAAAGTCTTATATATTCAGTTTCAATGATTTCTTATCTTATCTTAGATACTTGATTATTGTTATTGAACTTAATATCTCTTATTTTATGTGATTATAAGAGTGATTATTATACAATGGTAATAATTGAATATAAAATTAAAAGTTTTGATGGATTATGCCTAGAGAAGATGGACCATACTACACCCTAGAGTAGAGTAGTTAGGCAGATGGCTCATGTCAATCAAAGATAGTCCATAACTTAGCCTTAATCATATGTTATCTTCTTAATGGATGGAGCTGAGCTTGTAGCCACCGACACCATTTATGTATGGTATGATTCCCTATAGTTAGTTCAATTGACCATTGATTGTGAAGTTAGTGGTGAAGACAATAACCCTAGATTTATCTCATATTTTCTATACTCTTTAGTTTCTCTTATTTTTGTTTAATTGCTCCATTAGTTAATTTAGATATAAAAATCAGCACTCTTTTCTATTAAGTTCAATTAGAATTAAGTCCGAATAATCAACTCAATCAGACCACAGTCCCAGAGGTTCAACACCCCTTTCGATAGCCTTATTCTACAAGGAATTCATTCTATTGCGAAGTGTGATAATTTACACTATAACAAAAGTGACTTTTTGTGACAATTTTTTAGTAACAATATTTATTTCGTTATTAAAAATAGCCCTGTAGTGGGTAAATACGGGTTTGTCAAAAAAAGTATATATTTTTAGTGACGAATTAGACAAGTCGTCACCAAGTGTTTGGCGAGAAGTTGCGCGCGTCTTGGCGCCTTCAGGAGAAAACTAAACTTCGTCACAAAAGTTTACTAATCACGAACAACTTTTGTTGCCTTTAACTTTTTACAAAATGACATTGTTTTAACCTAAAATTTCTTATTTGTCATGGTGTTATTTTATTTAGAAAATAACCATTTGCATGTTTTTTTCCTTAAATTCCCCCCCATTGTTTCCCCACTTTTCCTACTAGCGCGCAATTTTCTCACAAAATCGATCAAACTTCTACAATCCCACTCTCAGACGCCATTTACTCTCTTATATATGACATGCATCTCTACTTCCTCAAACTCTAGCTCTCTCTCTGTTCTCTCCATCAACAATCAACTGCCCTTTAAAGAGAGTATAACTCTCTCCGAGTCACCAAACAAATCTCTGTAAGTTTCAAATCTTAAACTTATACCTCTCAATCGCTTCACAATTTGTTATTTATATATATGTAGATATGTAAATGTATCTAAATATTTGTTCATACATGTATTTGTATATCAATATGTGTGTATTTTATACATGGGTCTTATGCATGTATTCATATATGTATAAATGTGTTTATAAGCATATGGGTATATATATGTATATGTTATACTTATCTTAGTGTATGTGTAGAGGATCTTTATTAGGTGATAATGAATTAGAGATTGAATTATCGATTCATCCCTCTTTAATTCTTGTTTAATTTCATAAAGCCTATTATCATTCTGGAACTTTTTCCATATATTGCTAAAGGGGGCATGTTCTGAAAGTTATTAGCCAGGATTTCATTTTACATTGTTGTTTCAATGTAAGTCTTCTTGGTAACCAACTTTCTTGAGATTACATCAGCATATCATTGTGTTCAGGAATCTGTTCACTGGCTTATAATAGATTGAACCTCTGGGTAAAATGTTTGGATTGTGCATTGTTAATACACTTTGGATTGTGCATTGTTAAAAAGAGGTATTATTGACAAAAAGTATGATGAAGATTTTTTTTTTTTGGATTATTAAATTTTTTTCTCGCTAGGTAATAGTTAGCTTGTTTGGTATTAATATGGTATCATTGGTTAAATTAATAAGCTTCTTTTTCAGGTTTGAGAAAACACTAAAGCCAAAAAATATTATTGAACTTGCCAATTTAGGATACCAGCTTGTATTACTTGGATTCACCTAATTTTCAAAGGAAGTGATACTTTAGTTCTATAATTTCAATGCTAATGTATTTTGCTTCAGTGTATAAATGCCTCCTACTAGTCGTGCTAGGGTACAGTCGTACTAGGGTGATGGTTGCCCCACCGATTCCAACAATGATCATGTGCAGTCCACACCAGAGGATGGTCAGTGTAAGTTCATAAAACAATTTATTATTTGCAACTTCAGTATATTATAGTTTAGAGTATCACTAATATTGAAGGGGAGTTTTTTTTTGTAGGTTCTGCCCCATCTGTTAAAAGGCATGGACCGTGTAAGAACAATGCATTGGAGGCTGTGTTGGGTAGTAATAGGAATCAACCAATAGAAGTTGCCTTCAAAGAAGGACATGCGCTTGTAGCTAAGAATGCGAACCTTTGGAAGGCTGAAATTGGAAAGGAATCAAAACGTGTTCCAGTTATTTACCACATATATGATAAGCTACCACTTCAAGAGACGGATGCCGTGTTTTATATAATAAAGGTGATACTTTCATTCTTACAAAACAACTCTCATTCCAATTTCTTTTGTTGCTTTCATGAATCAGTAATTAGTTGACAATGTTTAATTTGATAAATATGAATGTAGTAACTTATGTTTTGCTAAATAGATATTTATCCTTTACAAATTACTAATGTCCAGCTAATAGATAATGTTTTCTCTTATCTGCTTGGGTAACTAAATAACTATTTTCATTCCTTTAGAAAATTTTTAAATCTAATGTTGGTAAACACCACCTTAGACGGGCATTCGATCATCAGTTGAGCATGTGTTTAAAGGCCCACAAACACAAAATGAAGAAGTACTACGATGACTTCAACAACTCTGAGCTTGCTCAGCGTAACGCATTTGAAGATGTCCCCATCGAGGTTTGGAATGTATTATGCGACAGATACAGTTCTGAGAAGTATGTGGTAATGAAATAAATGTCTTAGAACATTGCAGTTGTAGAATTGAACTTAAATTACACACATGCACACACACGCACACACACGTGTTCACACACAAATATATATATATATGTATGTTGATATGCATTTTTTTATTATCATGTAGACTCGCAGTGAGATAAACAAACAAAATAGGATCAAGGTAAAGACTAAGAATTATGGTGGCTCGAAAGCATATGTTCAGTACCTAGATGAGATGGTAATGACAAAAGGCTATCCAAATCACATTTTAGTACTTTCTGAAAATTGCTTTATACATTTTTTTAAGGTTCATGAATTTAATATCTTGTTGTATAAAAGAATACTGTCAATGTCTTGATTTGTTTGGAAACCAGATTTAGAATTCATTTGTGCAGCTCTAAGTGGAAGTTGATCTATATCTTGAAAACCTTGATGCTTGGATGGTACTTTCTTGCTTTTGTGCAAAAAAAAATTTCAAACAGAGTAATTTGTTAGATAACACTAATTCCCTCTTTTATCTTATTTTTTTCACCTTCTGTATTGTTCTCCTCTAGTTTTTTGTATAACAATTTGCAATTTGTAATGTTGTAACTTGTCAATTTTGTCATCATTTTTTAATAGTATTTTTTTCTTTTCTTTTTTTGTTGGCAACAATCTTTTGGGGCGAAGTTGTCAAGATTGTGTTGTCATTTAATCCATTACAATAAAAAATGACTTGTTTATAACAATTCTATATGGAAACCGGAGAAGATGAAAGTGTGATTGAATTTTATGCAAAATCACATATCAAGCAAAATGGGGAATCTAATGATGAGGAGGCAGAGAAGAATTATGTAAGAATGACTTCATTGTTAATGTTTTAATTTCTATCTAACTTTAAGGATGGTGCACATTTGGATAATAACTATTCTGAGCATGTAGGCTAAAATGCTAGAAAAAAAAGAAGCTACAATGGAAAATGGAGAAGTAATAACCCACGAGAAAGAAGAAAAAATAATGCTTGAAGTGCTAGGGCCTAAGTCTTCATTTTTTCATGTGTTTGGCAATAAAGATATGTTGACTTCGTCAATTTGTGCGACTCAAAACGATGTGGATGAAGCTAATGCTAGGGCCGACAAAGAAGAGAAGGATATGCAAGAGATGAGACAAGAGATACAACAGCAGATTCAAGATCAAGTGAGGCAGGTAATGATTACATTTATTGCAAATATTGGGCAACCATCCCCTCCACCCCAAAATTAATCTAGTTGGGGTTAGAAGGGAAAATTTTGTAAATAAAGACATATTTTAGGACTTGACTACTTTCTTACAGTTTTTTGTTTTCTAATAGTGAACTTTTGGTTTTTAGAATGATCCATCAATAGTTTTTCCCTTTTGTTTTTAAATAAAAAAACTCTCTTGTTTGGCATTGGATATGGTTCATGGAAGGCTATTGTTTGGTAAGTTAGATCTCTTGGATTAAGTTTCAATTCAAATTTTATAATCTTTCTTTTCATCAATACTTTTTTTATTGAGGATGCATTATTTATTTTGCAAGTAGACATTTATATTTGAATTGCCAATTTGGTTATTAGATGAGGCAAATGATGGCAAGCTTCCATTCTATCATTGCAACATTTTAAAACATTCTTTTTTATGTCATGTTAATCATCAACATTCAACTTGGTATGCTGGAGCTACTTGTCATGCTAGGGTGATGGGTATCTGAATTTTGATCACATTGTACTAGTGGATGCTTGCATGTATAGAATAGGAATTCCTTATATTCAACTTTTTTTTATCTAGTTATGCGAATGTTCATTTGATCATTGTTTTATTGGCACATATATGTTTTCGATTTTCTGTTGGGCTAGTCGTATGAGTTTTGATAGAAAGTCTTTGATTTTTTTGCACTAAACCTTATGGTTAGGCGCAATTGAGACAAAATACGCTAGAAGAAGAAAGTGCAAAGTACAAAAAGGCTATATTGAATTGTGTGAATAGAATACAGAAATTACACGAGGTAGATCAACTTCTGAGTAAATTAAAGGTCAGAGCTAATTTTTCAAAACTTATTTCTTCATCATGCTTTAGTATTTTCCATCTGTTGGGAATGATGTACTATTCTTCATAAAATAACCCCAATATACTTGTAACTTTCTAAATTATATCAAAATTGTTTGTAAATGTGTCTGCATTTTACATTTAAAGGAATTGGATAATATGGATGACCTCTATCCCGGAATGATTTTCTGAATGGGTTCAGAAGATGGAGTTTAGATAAAAGTATAAGCTATATCAAAATTAATGTCCCAAGTTATGTATAAGGTCATTAGCCTCATTATTTTTGGTACTAAGCCATTATGATATTGATGTCCTTGATGACTTAAAAATAATTAGACATCTAGATTTTTAACATCATAATTTTTTTTTGTTTAGATTCTCTAGAATGGGCCATTCCTATGACAAAGCAATCATTTAGTGCAACATAATGCAAAAATGTTATGCTTTCTCTGTATTCCCCTTTCATCATTTTATTTTCTTATTTGATTAGCTTGCTTGATGAGAAGTCAGTTTATTGGTTTGCATTAGATTTATTTGCTTGATCTGGTGTTCTAATTAAGGCTGATATGCTACATTTCTAATAGTCACTTTGTGCAATGCTACATTCTATTTTCATCCATTAAAATTACATCATGATTATAGCAAAAGCCCATATAATTCATAAAAGTTGTGCACAATCTAATGGCCTTGTTCTTTTTGAACTACAGGGCAATTGATTGGGATGACATGAAGATCAAAAAATGAAGTACTCGTGGAAAAGTGTGTAGAGTGATGAAATTAAATATGAAGAACTTTGAGGTGGTGTTGTTATATTTGGAGGCTAGGCGGTTAATTTTACTTTTCTTGTATTAGACAATTGAAAATTTACTTTGCATTTTTTTAGTTTGAATTTTGCTCTCAAATGGAACAACTAAATATAGAAATTTAATTAACTTTATGTATACATTTGAAGCCAATACTTGATGTTATATTTAATTGACTTCAAATGTATACATAAAGTTAATTAAATTTCTATATTTAGTTGTTCCATTCGAGTGCAAAATTCAAACTAAAAAAATATAAAGTAAATTTGGAGTTTGAAATGTGTGCAGCTTATAAATTCAATTAATGTCAATCGGATTTTTTTATATTAGCGACAATAATAAGCTAAGATTATGCCCTAATAATTTTTTAGTGACGAAACAAGTCTGTTGCTATTAATAAAAATGAGGTTAGGGAGCGACGAAAATATTCATTGCTAATGGTTAGGGATGCAATTTTACGTCGCTAAAAGTCAAATAGCAGTGACAAAAACATTTGTTGCTAAATGCTAGTGACGAAAATTTTACGTCACAAAAAGGCAAACAACAGTGACAAACATATTAGTCGCTAAATTTTAGCGACGAAAATTTTCAAGGCTAAAAGTTAAACAATAGTGACAAAATATTTTGTCGCTAAAAGTCCTAGCAATAGCGACGACATTAGGTTCGTCACTAAAAACAAACCATCAGTGACGAAAATCTTGTTTGTCATTGTCGATCAACCAAGACGTTTATATAGTAACAAAATAGTGACGAAGTGTTTTTGTCACTTTAAACATCTAGAGACAAAAATGAAGTTTTTTGCAACGAAAAATATAGTCACTGAAGGTCAATTTTGTTGTAGTATTAATTGATACACTTACTGACAAATCAATTTTTGGCGCCGTTGCCGAAAATTGTCTATTTGATTGATTGGATTTATAGAATTAGTTTTAATTAGATTTTTAGTTTAGGAAAATTTTTATATTTTGCTTCTAATTTTATTTTTGTTTTATTTTCAAGAACTTTTAATATATGTACGGTCGTTGTTCTGTAGCTAATCCTTTGATACCTCTTGATCTTGAGCCTGAACGTACTCTAAGACAACAGAGAAACATTCCTGTTGATTCTATTGTGCAAGAGGAAGAAATCATTGACGACATAGCTGAAGAAAGGAATAACAACATTGTTTTTAATGCTACTAGTGAAGGGGCGAGACTGGTCAGAGACTATTATGTCCTAGAGACATACAATTCACCGGTTAGATTCCAACTGCCCAACGTCACAATGCAGAATTATGAGATCAAGTCTAGCATTATTCAGATACTACCATCTTATTTTGGGTTGACTCATGAAGACCCTTACAAGCATCTAGATGAGTTCATAGAAGTCTGCTCAATTACAAAAATTCACAACTTCTTTGAAGATGCTTTCAGAATGCAACTCTTTCCATTCTCCTTGAAAGACAAAGCAAAGTATTGGTTTAATTCTCTACCGGTGGGCTCTATAATGAAATGGACTCAGATGCAACATGAGTTCCTTAAGAAATATTTTCTAAAAGGGAAAACCAATCAGTTCAGGCGTGATATCATTTGTTTTTCCCAACATGAGGGAGAACAATTTTATGAGACATGGGAAAGATTCAAGGACTTTTTTAGGAAGTGTTCTCATCATCAAGTTCCTAAGTGGCAGCTTGTGTAGAGTTTTCATAAAGGGCTGACAGAAGCCAACAGATAGATGGTTGATGCATCCTGTGGAGGTATTTTCATATTGAAGAGTGAAGAAGAGGCATAGACCTTGTTTAAAAATCTGAGTGATAATTCTCTACAACATGTGTCCTTAACTCATTCTAGCAGACCAATTACTACAAGGAAAACTTATTGGATTTTTGAGGTTGGTGCTACAGATGCTAAGCCAATTGACATTGACTTGATTGCACAAAAAGTAGGATTGATTACGACAACCAATCAAGCTCCTCCTTCTGCGAATTCCTCATTGCTAGGCCCTTGTGACTTTTGCTCTAGTCCTATGCATAATGTAAACAATTGTCCCTCAGTTGGAAATTTTTTTGAACTTCAACAAGAGCAACCAAGAGGTAACAATGTAACCTATATATCAGCCTAGGAACTATGTGCCTCAACAGCTGTATCAAGCACAAGCTTTTATGCCACAGAAAAATCCTGCTTTTGAAGATAAGTTGACACTTACCCTAGCATAGTTTGAGAAGCTTGAGTCCATTGTAGAAATAGTGTAAGCTATTGTAGAAATAGTGCAAGCTACTGCTCAACTGGTGCACTCTCACTCTCAATCCATCGCCAAACTGGAATCTCAGTTTGGACTACTTGTTAATGCTTTGAGTAAAAAAGAGGAGGGGAAGCTACCAAACCAACCTATTGTCAATCCTTGAGGGATGCATGTTTTTTCAAGCAACCCACACCATGAGCAATTTCAAGCCATCACCACTTTGAGAAGTGGGAAAATAATTGATAACCAGGTGGGGGAGAAGAAAGAAAAAGAGGAAGTGATCACAAGTCCAAGTGCTGAAAATTCATATGAGCCCAATGCTCCCTTCCCACAACATTTTCTATAAGCATCTAAGTTGGGAAAGCAAGGGGGCAAGTTGCATGACATGATGGAGGTGTTTCGACAAGTGAAGATTAATCTACCACTCTTTAATGCCATCAAACAGATTCCTCCTTCTGTAAATTTTTTGAAGGATTTGTGCACTTAGAAAAGGCGTTTAAAAAGTCATGTGCCAAAGAAGGTAATGCTACCACAACAAGTGAGCTCCATAATTCAGCATTACACTCCTCCAAAGTACAACTATCCTGGTGCTCCAACCATCTTATGCATCATTGGGGAGCACCATATTGATAAAGCTCTTCTTGATTTGGGTGTAAGTGTGAACTTGCTGCCCTATTCAATCTATTTATAGTTGGGCTTGGGAGAATTAAATCCTACCTCGGTGGTACTACAATTTGTAGATAGATCAATAAAGCAACCACAAGGGATTGTCGAAGATGTGCTCATTAAAGTGAACAAGTTCTACTTTCCAGTTGATTTCATTGTACTTGATACTGATCCAGTACACAATCCGAGGAGACACATTCCAGTCATCCTTGGTTGACCTTTCTTAGTTATTGCAGATGATTGCATAAATTGTAGGTCGGGGATCATGGATATTTCATTTGGCAACATAAAGGTCAAGATTAATATTTTCAATGTAATTCAACACCCTCCAGATCAGAGTGATGTTTTCTACATGGATGTTATTGAAGATTGTGTAGAGGAATTTATGTTATCTTCTTTATCTCATGACTCCTTGGAGGTTTGTAGGTCCATTTTGGACTATGAGGCATTCTTACAGAGGAACTAGGCAAAGAGGCAAATCTTATGTTAGAAGTTGCAACCATTCAGAATACTCTACCTTAGAGAATTTCGGTCGAGCCACTACCTCTCCTCTCTAGCACTCCTCTAGTGCCTTCATTGGAGTCCCCTCCACAACTAGAGCTAAAGCCCTTGCCAAATAACTTAAAATATGTATTTTTGGGAGCCAACAAAACTCTTCCAGTTATCATTGCCTCTGATTTGACAGACACTTAAGAAGCAAGCTTAGTGGAGGTCTTATACCAACATCGTGAAGCAATTGGGTAGAGTGTAGAAGACCTAAAGGGCATTAATCCTTCTATTTGCATGCATAAAATTCATTTGGAAGAAGGAAGCAAGCCATCTAGAGAAGCTCAAACGCGATTAAATTCCAACATGAAAGAGGTGGTGAAGAAAGAGGTGATCAAGTTGCTTGATGTAGGTATCATCTATCCAATTTTTGATAGCACATGGGTGAGCCTGACTCAAGTTATTCCTAAAAAGTCTGGCCTTACTATTGTTTCCAATTCTGTGGGGGAGTTCATTCTACAATGCACTGTCACAGGTTGGCATGTTTGCATTGACTACAAAAAACTTAACTCCGTGGCTCGGAAGGATCACTTCCCTCTTCCGTTCATTGATCAAATTCTTGAAATGTTGGCAGATTAAAGCTATTATTGTTTTCTTGATGGCTACTCTAGTTATAACCAAGTGGCTATGGACCCAAAAGATCAAGAGAATACCACTTTTACATGCCCCTTTGGTACTTTTGCTTATCGCCGCATGCCTTTTGGGTTATGTAATGTTCCGGCGACATTTCAGAGGTGTATGATGGCAATATTCTCCGACATGGTGGAAAAATTCTTGGAGGTTTTCATAGATGATTTCTCTATTTTTGGATCATCTTTTGAAGACTATTTGAAGAATTTATCACTTGTGCTTCAGAGATGTCGAGACTGGAATTTGATCCTTAGCTGGGAGAAGAGCCATTTCAGGATGAATAAGGGTATTGTGTTGGGACATGTTGTTTCAAAGAGGGGTATTGAAGTTGACAATGCGAAGATCAACCTAATTTTTACTTTGCCTCCTCCTACTATAGTGAGGCAAGTCCGTTCTTTCTTAGGCTATGCTGGGTTCTGTAGAAGATTTATCAAAGACTTTAGTAAAATTGCTCGACCTTTGTGCCATCTATTGTCTAAGGAGGTTACCTTTTTCTCTAATAATGATTGTTAGAAAGCCTTCAAGAAGATTCAATCTTTACTATCATCTGCACCAATCATGTAATCTCTGAAATGGACACTGCCTTTTAAAATTATGTGTGATGTTTTTGACTATGCAGCAGGAGTAGTGTTGGGACAAAGAGATGACAAACGCCCCTATGTCATCTACTACGCTAGTAAGACTCTTTCGGATGCTCAACTTAATTATACCACCACAGAGAAAGAGCTTCTAGTAGTTGTATTCGCCTTGGACAAATTACATTCCTATCGATTGGGGTCCAAGGTGATTATCTACTCTGATTATGCTGCGTTAAGGAACTTGCTACCAAAGAAGGAAACCAATTCGCGTCTTATTCGGTGGATTATTTTGTTACAAGAGTTTGATTTGGAGATAAAAGATAAAAAAGGGACAGAGAATGTAGTTGCAGACCATTTGTCCTGGATTGTGTCGGATTCCATGTTCAATGCATTGCCTATTCGCGACTAATTTTTGGATAAGCAATTGTTTGGGGTATTCAAGAAATCACTCAATGGTCAGAGATTGAAGCATTGTGTAGAAGGGATTGTGCAACCTAGAGATATAGAGTCCATCGAGTTGACGAATCCCGTCTATCTTACTTGGTCCTTCTTGGGTGATGAACGTCACCTACGGATGATAACTGTGGGATATTTTGTATTTCTAACTTTTAATTTCTTTAGTTTTTCTTTCTTTCAATTTTTAGTTCATGTTTTTTTAATTTTTCTTTCAATATTAGGTGTATTTTAATGTGTTTTCTTTGAGTTTTTGATGTTTTAGTTACTTCCGAGGGATGTCGGGAGGTGTGTCGTGGTATTCAGGCTCAAAATGGGTGAAAATGGGAGGTCTCGATCGACCTTCGGTGATAGAGACTTCAGAATTGCACCATTCGATCGACCTTGGGCGATTGATGCCCAAGAACCAATAGGATAGGCGATCGATCGCCCCCTTAATGGGGGGATCAATCGCCCCAATGGAGATTTTTACAGACGACCTTAACAGGGGGGTGATCGAACTCCCATGTCTGGGGGGGATCGATCGCCCGGGCCTGACATAGGCTGTTTGGTTTTTTCTAAGGCTTATATAAAGCCTCTCTACAAGTCACTTACCCCCACTTGAATTTTTGAAGACTTGATGCTCTCTATTGACTCCTACATCAAGCAGGAATGTAATTCTTCAATTTGGTGAGTCTATTACAAACAATTATCTTTGATCATCATCATCAACAACATTAAATCCGAGTTGATCATCTCAAATTCTCAAGTAAACTCCAACTTTTTCAAAGTTCTTCATCAGGAAGAGTTGAGTTTTATTTTCTCAAAATTGGGTGGATATCTTTGAGGGCTTTCGAAGAATAAGTTTGGGGGAGTCATTTGTGCATTGAATTGGTTACTTTTGGGGTGGATTACACTGACAAGAAGAGGTTGAATGTGGTACTTGATTTTTGCACGCCAAGTGTTTGTTTTAATTCCTCAACCATAATTTTTAAACTTATATGGCGCCAAAGAGAGCTAACACCCAAGGCGCATCAAGCTCGCGTAATCCTCAACGGGCACAGCATGTTCAGGCATCGGTTGCTCCGATGACACGACGAGAGTGGGTCCATGAAAGATGGCACTCGAGAGCTTTAAATTTTGAAACAACTTTTAATATACCGGAAATTTATGCTATGTTTCCCGAAACACAATGGGGTAGTGCTGATATTCATTGTCACCATGCTGCTTCAATTTTTGGGCCAGCATCCACCATTATTTACCTGAGGCTCGTAAAGGTATTTTACCAGAACTTAATGCCTAAATTAGACGAGCGGGGAGTTCTTATTTTAGTGGTGGATGGGATGCAATTTTGGGTGGATATGTCGACTATTGCTACAGTCATGGGCTGTCCACATGATTGCCTCGATGATTTGACAGACATCTACACTCCTTTACCCGATGATCTTTTGGTGGGTCACTTGGTTGCACGTTTGTGTGCTAACCAGTTTTTCGTGCCAAAACATAATGTTGCTTCTAAATCCTCCACGCCCAATCACTTATGGTTCCTTAATGTTATACAAGAATGTGTGCCCAATTGGGCATAAGACTGAAAGACGTCAAAAGTTCCTCAGAGCCTTATATGCCATCCATTTTGGGAACTGGTTGTCGTTTCCACAGATAGTTTGGAGTCAAATTAAAAAAATTATGCTTAAAAGTCGTGGGCAAGACACCAGATAGTGCAAGTGACTGGGAATTTCCATTCTATACTCTTATTTACCAGTTGCTAAGTGCACAGGGGTACGAGATTAATGCAGATGAGCTTTCGTTTACACGAGACATCCATTATGGCACACATGACTGGAACATGAGTAGATCACCAGACCCGCCCATTAAGGGGAGCCCATAGTAGCACCATCACCAGTGGTGGAAGAGGCCAAGGAAATGGAAGCTATGGAGGAGAATGTGTATGCACAGGCTGGAGGCCAGACATGCCTTACAGATAGAGGTATCTACATAGTTCAGAGCTTTACAAACGAAGATGGCAGATCACTACCAAGAGGCTGGACAGGATCGAAGAGAGATAAGGATGTTGTTGCGTGCATTGATGCGACAGGCTCGCCTTGACCCAAATGCTCCAGCACCACCTTATCCTTAATTTTCTAGAGGTAACTATCTTTTGTATTTTTAATTTTATTTTTATGTTTATTTTTCTTTTCTTTATTTTATATATTCAATGATATAAAAAAAATTATTTCATGTTTATTTTCACCCACATTATTTCACTTGGTTGATGAGGTATAGTGGTTTGTTTTGACAGGTTGTAGCATCCAAGTTTGGGGGAATGCTTGCATTTCCTTCATACTACTAGTTTGCTCTATTTTGTTGTTGCTACTCCGTGTTCAAAGTAATATCGTTCTAACCTTTCTCTATGCTTCTATTAGATGTACATTGAGAACAATGTACAGTTTAAGTTTGGGGATGAGGCGATGCCTTTTTATGTGCTTTATTGCAATGGGAGGAAATTTTTATGAAATTATTCTTGTTTTAGGACTTTTTGTTTATTTTATTTTTATAGTTTTATTTTATTTTATTTTATTTTATTTTATTTTGTTTTTAGTTAGGACGTTTTTACATTATTCAATGGATTAATACTTTATGTAGGTGCTTGACTTGCAATTCTTGAGTATGTTTTAAATTTTGAGAAACTGGGGTTTGAATTAGTGGTTTTAATCATTATTTGCATTGACATGCTTTGGAGTAATTGGTTTTAGTTTCCTCACATGCACAGGCACACTAGCATAATTTGGTGGGGTGTAAACTTTAGCTCTAAGTTATTGAGTTACATATGCTTGATAATAATTGGTATCCCTTGAGGATGAATACCAATGATGTGTTTTACTTTACTTTCAATGATGAAAAAAAAAATATGTGATGAATAGCAAATCAATTTGATCCTTTTCACGAAGTAACCGGGCCTCTTGCCTCAGTAAGCATTGAGTGTTCGAAAAGTGAGGGGTGAGAAAAGATGAGCATTAGTTGTCTTGATTTGTAGCCTGGTTACCATGGATTTGAATTGTGGGATTTGAAAGTTTAAAATTATTCTTGAATGCAAGTCTGAACTATATATTGTAATCTTTTTCTTGAATAATGTTTAAACAGAAATTTTGAATGTTTGTGGGTAATATTTCTGGAAACCTCACAAGACTATAACTCGTCCACTAGGGAAACCTAGGGGTTCAAAGGCTTATTGCATGTGCTAAATACAATCATTTTTCCCACGAAAGAGGAGTTGGGTAGTTAGTTAGTGTTTAGTTAGCTTCCTTTGTTTAATTTTATTTTGTTCTATTGCTAAGGGACTAGCAATATTTAAGTTTGGGGGAGTGATTGGTGTTGAATGTTGTGCATTCTAACTTCTTAATTTGCATATTTTATTCTCTTAGTGATAGTTTATTTGTGATTTTACTTTATTTTTGAGTTTTCTGTACTTTCAGGACCTTAATGATTATTTCAGTTAAAACCATAATTTTTGGGCTTTTAAAGATGACATTCAAGAGGGTTATATGAAGCTTACATCAAATGGATCTATTCAACTCCATATTTTAACTCAAAACAGCCCAAGGAAGAGGCCCGAGAGAATTATAACTGTTTAAGGAGATTCCGGGTTGAAGTCTAATTCTGCACGTAATATAGTTTTAATCTCGTTTTGGAAAACGGCCTAAAACTCTTATTTTCGAGCGTCAAATTGACTCAATTCTTAAGTCTATTGAATGAAATTCGATTCTGAACACTTTTGTATTCCACGTAAAGTTCGTGAATCGGACTTCTAGTGGATCAAACTTTGGGCCGAAAGTTAGCAGAAAAATCCACCTGATTAGGGCTTGCGGGAAAACTCTAATTATCCCCTAATTAGGTGGGGACACTTCATATTTCTTGGGGTTTTAAAGTGACGAATTGGGGGTTGTATGGAGGGACTTTTGAATAAAAACTTGAAGAGCTTTAGAGTGGAGAACCATTGGAGAAGAAAGTCTTGCGCGAATTCGGTAGAGATGACGTCTTCTTCCTCAACAGTTGAAACAGTCTCTTCTACCATGAGCGACTAGTTCATCCACTAGGGTTTTGATGTTGCCCTAACTAAGCGTCAATGGTTTGATTGTTCTAATTATTGGGAATTTTTGTATTCATGCATAGATTGTGTAATTTAGAGGATTTTTCTTATAGAATTGAGCAATAAAAGTCTTATATATTCAATTTCAATAATTTCTTATCTTGTCTTAGATACTTGATTATTGTTATTGAACTCAATCTCTCTTATTTTTTGTGATTATAAGAGTGATTATTACACAATGGTAATAATTGAATATATCATTAAAAGCTTTTATAGATTATGCCTAAAGAAGATGGACCATACTACACCCTAGAGTAGAGTTGTAAGGGCTGGAATTATTTTGACCGGTTCCGGGTGAATTTGGACCGGATTGAATTTTTTTCGGATTAATTAAAATTCCGGAAAGGGTAGGGACATTTATGTTTCCATCCAAGTGGAAGGTGTGTGTATATGTATATATATATATATATATATATATATATATATATATAGTGCCTATATTTATATTAAATTATAAATATAGGGTGGGCTCATGTGCAATTAAAGGTAAGTGTGGGGAAATACATAGAATACATGTATTTTGTGTATGGTGTAGTATATTATATATATATATATATAATATATATGTATAATATGTGGACCAAAATAAAGAGAAGGAGGGGACCAAGTGTGGTCTCGACTGGGAAAGAAAGAAAAGAAAAGAAAGAAAAGAAAAGGAAAAGAAGAAAAAGAAAAAAGAAAAGAAAAAGAAGAGAAGAGAGAGAATCGGGAGAAACCGAGAGAAGCCGAAGGAGAGAGAGAGAGAGAGAGTCCGAAGGCGAGATCGGCTGGCGGCGCTCACGGCGGGCTTCGCCTGGGCGACGGCGAACTCCGGCAGCGGCTGAAGGCGGTGGTTGCAGGTGAGCACGGTGGGGGTTTCACCTGGGCGACGGCGGTCGCGACGGCTGGGTTGACGTGGGGGTTCGACTTGGCTGAGTTTGGGTTTCTTCTCGGCGGCCGTGGCTAGTAGCGCTGGTGGTTCTCGGTGGGTCTCCTTGGTGCTCTGACGACTGGGTTGCTCCCGATCTGTGGCTGGGTTGTGGCCTTCTTCTTGGTTCGGTTGATGGTGGGTGAGCATGGGTGGAGCTCACGGCTTGGACAGTGGGCATTTGGCAGGAGAGTGGTGATATATATATATATATATTTATGGATGATGATGGTTCAGCTTTGGCTCGAGGTGGTTTCGGGTATAGTTTGTGAATGGTATGGGAGTGGTCACGGTTGAGGTGGCTGTTGGCTCAGCTACGAGAGGCTCGGTTGTGTGTGTCTGTGGCTACATGGAGGTAGCCATGGTAGTTGGTGTTCCATGAATTGTGGCTGATTTTGGTGGTGTAGCTGCTACTCGGGTTGACTATAGTTGGTGGTTTCGAATAGCTATTTCGGTAGCTGACAGCGGCTGGGATTTCTTGGCCGAGGGTTGTGGATCTCACGACTGGGGTTGGGTTGGCTTTGGATGGCCCGACGATGGTGCGCACAGCTTGATTGGGGCTGTTTTAGTTGGGTTTTTGAATGGATTCCATTTGGGTGTGGGGATTGGAGGTTCACGGTTGGTGGTGGTTTTCGGTGGTGGTCTTGGGTTTGATTGAGGTGTTTGGTTTGTGGATTCCTTTTGATTCGAGTGCTAGTGGCTTCGGCTAAGTAGCGAGTGGTGTGTGGGTTGCACATGGGGTTCGTTTGTGACTGATCAAGGGGGGTTCAGTTTGCGGTTGTTTGGGCCAAGAATGGCGGCCTTGTGGTTTTGGGCCCTCATAGATGGTGGGCTTGGACATGGAAAAATAGGTTGTGGTTTGTTTTGGGTAGCCGAACGAGAGGGATTCACAGCTGGTTATGATTTTGCCAGACTTTCCCCACGGTGGCAGCCATGGAGGAACTACCATGGGAGGATTGAGTTGGATCGGTTATGTGGGCTTTGACGCTGGACTGGATCGGGCTTGGAAACAGGCCGATTGGCAGGCACGGACCGGTCGAGAGTGGGACTTAAGGTAAGTTGATTCTTGCCTCTATCTCATACAGATATTTTATGTACGTTGAGTAATTTACATATGTCTCAATTTAATCATATGTGGTATGTGTATATACATATATATGTAGGCGCTTATATATATATATATATATATATGTGTATAGGGAATGTGGTACATACATGGGATGTGAGAGGATATATATATGCGTGTGTGTATATATATGTACGTGCGGGTTTGGGAAGCGATAATATGTTAGATTTATCGCCTATTTGCATTGTGATATGCATGTATGTATAGATTAAAGTCTATAAAAAGTATGCTAAATAATACACGTTTAGCTATGTGTTGTCTTGTATGCATATGTGGCTTTTATGCATGATGTTCAGTATATATATATATATATGTGATTATATATATGGGTGCAGTGGTAGAAATGCATGCTAGGTATGAATATGACTTTTGGCGAGCATTTGAAAAGCATGAAATGTGGTAAGTGTTTTATATGTTATTGATACATATGTGGGTGATGTAGTATATATATATGTGTATATATATTGTGATTGGAATGCATGTTAGCTACTTGTAGTGAATACATGCATTGAATGAGAGCATGACTGTAATTATGCTAGTGTATGTGTATATGTGATTTATATGCATGATTTGACATATACGTGGTTATATGTGGGAATATGGATACGGGATGCATGCCAGCTTTATTTATATTATGAATGTATGCATTGGTTATAGCATGATAAAAATGTGCTGAAGTTGAAGTGTTTTGCATATGTGAGGTATTATGCGGGTTTTGAACATATATGTGCTATATGTGTTGGAATGTGATGAAAAGCATGCTAAATATTTCTTTTTAGTATTCATAAGCATGGGTTGAAGCATGAAAGTATTATGTTGTGTATATATGCATCCATATTGCATGTATAGGAGGGAAATGACACATACGTGGTGATATGTGGATTTAGGTAGAGAGAAATGCATGCTAAGTACCTATATACTAGCTGGTGCATTGGGATAGCATAAAATAGAATGCTTGGTTACGTATGCATCCATATTGCATATATGGGAGGTTGCGGGAAAATTAACGCAAAAAGAGGTGCACGGGACTTCGGAGTGGTCCAACCGTGTCACGAGAAGTGGTATAATTATCCATTACGTATGGCCCTCGGAGTGGACTCGTCATACGAAGGCTTTATGCCTAGAATCGGAGTGTGTCCAATAATTGTGAGCTTCGGAGTTGCCCCCTCACAATTTGG
The DNA here is from genome assembly GCA_026545225.1 of Cornus controversa. Classification (NCBI taxonomy): domain Eukaryota; kingdom Viridiplantae; phylum Streptophyta; class Magnoliopsida; order Cornales; family Cornaceae; genus Cornus; species Cornus controversa. Next base: position 46,515,490 of record CM048845.1, read on the forward strand.
CAAACCAATATATTGCCATCGGAGTGTGTCCAACAAGTATGGCCCTCGGAGTGGACCCGCCATGCTAAGGCTTAAAGCCTGAAAATCGGAGTATGTCCAATGAATGTGAGCCTCAGAGCTGTCCCCTCACAGAATGGCAATCCTATTCATTGCCAGGGTAGAATGACCTTTCGGAGTGGTCCAAGTCATAGGATGGTTATCGGAGTTGTCCTAGGTCACATGATCCTCGGAGCGGGCCAATCATGTGGGGTATCGGATGAGGACCGAGAGTGAGAGTATGTACATGCCTTGAGGCTTGTATCATGTATCGGATTATGACCGTAGAAGGTGAAAATACCTTTATGCTTATGTGTTTATCTGTTAAGCATGTTTTTCTGTTTAAATGCATCTGTATTGCATTTGAGAGGTGCTACTTGACGAGTAGGAGATGTGGTAGTTGATTTACATTGGTTATGTAAATGTGTTGATATATATATATGTTCTATATACATATTGATGCCTGATGTTACTGCTTTCAAGCATGTTGAAAATGATTTCTAAAATCATGTATGGTGGATTTTGTATGTTCATATGTGCTAGAGTAGCCATATACATCGTTGGTTCATGCACGCTAGGTGGGCATGGTCTTAAATATTGTGATATATTTAAGTGCATGTATATTTTTGAGAATATGTGAGGATCGACCTGCTGTAGCAGTGATAGTATGGTTCTACATACCTTGTTGGGCCTTTGAGTTCACCCCCTCCCAGGTTTTGCAGGTATTGCTGATTTCGAAGTCAGTCAGTTAGGGATCGGTAGTCCCAGTTGTAGAGGTAGTAAGTAGATTCTTTAGAATCTAATGTATGTCCAGGATAGTGGATAGATAGATGCTTTACATTTGGATTAAATGTATAAAGCGATTATGTTGATTCAGCTCCTTTAGTTGTATTTTATTCATGTGATATATGTATTTAATACGGACATTCAAGGACTGAGGCATGTATAATTATATTTGTATTATGCATGTTGTAGAAAATTGGGGGGACACGGGCCCAGAAGTGTCCATTTTTATTGTTTAAATATAAATGCTGGGGGGACACGTGCCCAGAAGTGTCCATATGAATTGTAAAGCAGGTGTAACATGCCAGGAGCTGATTATTTAGAGTGGGTCATGCCCGATTTTGTGAAAATAATAGGAAATTGAGGTTGCATGATCAGGTGATAGTTATGTCGTGAGGGCGATCTCACGGGGTTCATACCTCAGTTTTCCGGGCCTCGGGAATCGGGGCGTGACAAGAGTAGTTAGGCAGATGGCTCATGTCAATCGAAGATAGTCCATGACTTAGCCTCAATCATATGTTATCTTCTTGATGGATAGAGGTGAGCTTGTAACCACTGACACCACTTATACATGGTATGATTTCCCATAGTTAGTTCAATTGACCATTGATTGTGAAATTAGTAGTGAAGTCAATAACCCTAGATTTATCTCATATTTTCTACACTCTTTAGTTTCTCTTGTTTTTGTTTAATTGCTCCATTAGTTAATTTAGATATAAAAATTAGCACTCTTTTCTATTAAATTAAATTAGAATTAATTTTGAATATCTAACTCAATCAGACCACAGTCCTAGAGGTTCAACAGCCTTTTTGATAGCCCTATTTTGCAAAGAATTCATTCTATTGCGAAGTGTGGTAATTTAATTGATACACTTATCAATGAATCACTCTCATCCACATCCTCCTTTATAATATGATGTCTTGCAGCTTCCTTTTGTGATCTTTCCTTCATCTTATTAGTTATTGAAGACTTAACATTTGAAGTCGTGAACTTTCCTTTGGGTTTCATAACTAGAGCATTGGAAGGAAGATACACATTCTTTGCATTAAGAATTTTCATCACAATCAATGAAAACGACAAAGCATTAGTAGACCTAGAATCATTTGTCTCTTGAATCATAGTCCTCAAAATAGTAGCTGGCACATTAATTCTATCACCATTCGTAATGTGATCTAGGATCTCACCTCGATGTCGTGGCAAATCACCCTTATGATCATGAGGATCAAGAGTATATGACAGAATCAAGTTCAATGCAGAGACATTGTCAGTGATGTAGGCACTTGGTATTTTACTCTCAAGCAATAGAGCATTCGGTTCACACAACATCCTAATGATTTCTTTCATACTTGGTCTGTTCTCTTCAGTACCATATATAAGAAAAAATTATTCCATTCTCTGCCTCTGGAACTCCAATAACCTCTGAAATTAATTGGGCAGTCACCTTGATTTCTGTCGCAAAACATTTCACTATCATCCATAGCTCTCGGTCACTATAAGCAAACACGTTGTTATAGAAATAGCGAACCATGTTGGGAACATAATCCTTGCTTAGGTTATCTAGTGAACCCCAACCATTATTTCTAAAGTAGTGCAGAAACTCTAACTAATAGTCTTGCCAAAAGCTATCCAAATCAAAGCTCTGTTCACACCTCATTGGCCTACAACCAACAACTTTGCTATAATGATCAAAGATTCCTTCATCATCAAAATGATCCACCATGAAAAGTATATTGCCTTCTGGTGTTAGAGAAACATTAACTCTTTGTCTCCTAGAGCAACCGGCCATTACCACGATGAGAGGAATGCAAAATAGGAATGTAAGAGCCATTGGAGAATTTTCACAAACACTTAGTGTGCAAGCTTTGAGAACACAAGCTTTAAACAAATTTTGTTAGTTCAATCTCACAAACATAACACAAATCTTCCAAAGATCAATCCCTTCCACCAATTCAACTCAAAATCAAACACAAATATCAACTAATATGATGTAGATGATGTAGCATAAGGTTTGTTTAGAGATATGGCAAAATGAAGAAAAAATGGAGAGAAAGGCACACAATGAAAAGGGAAGCACAAAATGAAAACACAACGTGCACAAGCACATTAAATGCATTAGTCGAGCCTAGCTGGAGTTCAAAATAACCACCCTCAAAGGTTTTTTATGCGTACTTCAGAGTATCTCTATGACTAGGAAAGAAAAGGAATTGAAAGTGCAAGACTTGAACGTAAAGGTGTTAGAAAGTAAGTGCATCAATTAAAGGAATTGAAATGCATTACAAGAAAGTAAAGTACTGAATTGAAAGATAAATGAAAAAAATTACTGGAATTAAAGATAATTGAAATTCTTGTTGTGTGGTTATGAGAATAGATTACAAATGATTTGATTCCTCTTATTTATAGAGTCCTAGGTAGTTTCCAGCAGTTTTGTTGGTGGTTGCATCACCCACGTTGTCACGCCCCAATTTCCAGTACCCAAATCGATATAGGAGAAATGGAGTTGATCAATTCTAACATCACCACTCCTCAATCTTATTTACACTCCGATACCATGTTGTCACACTCATATTCCTACTACTGGGCCCTTTACAGGACAATGAGTTAAGCTAATCATTCAACCTAATTCAATTAGCACCATAAGTGCTTCGATTAATCGAAAGTGGGATTTTTATTAATTGAATTATTTCGATTAATCAAACTTCTTGCATAACTTCTATCGTAACACACTAGTTTTTTACTCTCATTCATGACTAGGTCTTTGATTAATCAAAATCCAAGGTTTGATCAATTGAAGGTTCGATTAATCGAGGGGCTGGTTTTGATTAATCATAGCCCTGTCTGTTGGAGTTCTCATTTCCATATCATTGAAGCTTTAAACACCGATTTAAATTCCTCAACCTATTCCCACATCCTAACATGCATCTACATGAGTTTATACACAACCACAACATGCATAAATGTCAACATGAATTATAAAAAAGAAGACTTCATGCTTGGAAAAATAGTCAATTTATATGAAAGTTTCATGTCCAAAAGCTAGCATTTGAGGCACATATATAATTCTCAAAAAATTATGTCTCCTTATAAAATTATAAATGCACCATGTCAACATCTCAGACGTGCATAGCATAAAAAAACAACCTAAGAAGAGTCCTTCTAACTCTAAATCCAACTCATGGTTGGTTACCATCAGCGACCTCCTAACCATGACCTGAAATTGTTAATGTAGGGGGATGAGCAAAGTTCCACGTGCTTAAGTCATATGTTATGCAATCCACCTAATTTTTCACATTTCATATTAGTACATAAGTAAATCAAAATGCATAGCATAGTTACGTGTCATACTTCCTAGCATTCTAGTCAAATGCAACTATTTTAATTCAATGACATAACGTCAATGTAGAGACCGTGACCAATTTTGGTCGGTTTTGCATTTTTCGCATTATAATTGCCGTAAATGCATTTTGAGTGGTGTTTAACATGTTTTGAGTGTAAGAAAAATGTTTGGGAAGTGTTTTTAAGGTTTTGGGAAGTTTTCGGAAGAATTGGAGAAGTTTGACTTTTTGGTCAAACCGGGGCCCGGGATATGACTTAAGTGGGCCCGGGAATCCGAAAAATTTTCAAAAATATTTATTTTTGGGAATGGCTTAGATGAAATGTTTAGAGAGTAGAGGAAGTGATTTCGAGACCGTAGGAGTTTTCAGAATCGAAAAAGGAGTCCGGGAAGGTACGTTAAGTGGCCGGGAGGCATTTTGATCTTTTTGCAAACCCTAGATATTTTAAATATCAGTGGCAGAGGTATTCAGCCATATCTCACGCCTCTTTCTCTCTCTAAAGCTCTCCATCTTCAAAGCTCTCCCTTCTCTCTACATTTCGGACTCGTTCGGCTTGGATTCAAGACTCGCCGAAGGAGGGAGATACGTAGGGGACGGCTAGGGCTTCCATTTGAACCGAACAAAGTGGTGATTCGGTAAGGTAAACTCCGCTGGAAAATTGGTGAAGTGCTTGGAAGACCTTCATTTTCGAGGTAGGGGTTCTTCTTCTCTTCTAATTGTCGATTCTAGGGTTTCGGGTGAGGAAGAGAGGTGTAGGTTGTGTTTCACATGCTTTAGGATGGTGAGAGGTGTGGAAAGTTGTATTTTCTTCTTCTCTAGAGTCCTATCTTTTCACAATTGTGTATATTGTGTTGGTGGTAGCATGTGGGTTTGAAGTATGTGAGTATAAGAAATTGATACATAGGCATTATGTGCTCAATTTGGTGTATATGTGAAAAATGTGTACCAAGTGTCATGTATGTGATTATATGTGAGAATGTGGTTGTTGAATGCATGTTAGTTCTATGTGCTAAAATTATGCATTGAGTGTAACATGAGTAAAATATGCTAATTTTGAAGTTGTATGCATATGAGATGATATATGCATGTGTTATACATATATGTGCTATATGTGGTATGTGGTGATGGAAAATATGCTTGTTACTTCTTTTTAGTATCAATGAGCATGATTTGAGCATGAAAATAAAATGTCATGTGTTTATGCATTCGTATTGCATATGTGGGAAGTTGCGGGAAAAAAAGACGCAAATGGGGTACACGGGGCTTCGGAGTGGTCCAACCGTGTGGTGAGATGTGGTGAAATTATCCACTATGTATGGCCCTCGGAGTGGACCCGCCATACTAAGGCTTAATGCCTAGGATCGGAGTATGTCCAATACTAATGACCCCTCGGAGTTGTCCCGGTCATAGGATGGTTATCGGAGAATGTCCAAGATTGTGAGCCTCGGAGTTGCCCCCTCACTCTATGGCAATCCCATATATTGCTATGGTAGAATGACCCTTCGGAGTTGTCCCGGTCATTGGATGTTATCGGAGTTGTCCAAGGTTACATGATCCTCGGAGCGGACCAATCATGTAGGGTATCGGATGAGGACCGAGAGAGAGAGCATTTACTTCCTTAATGCTTGTATGTTTGAACATGTTATACATGATTCGTGATATGTGCAATCTTCTTTAATTGCAATTATTTGATGTATTTGTGAGATTGTGAATGTGGCATGTAGTGTATCCATATGCATTCCATGTAGGTCGTGTCGGGTCGGCACTTAGAAGGGTTGGGGAACCTTTACTGAGCCGTAGTGGTGCTCACCCCTTTATTCTAAATATTTTACAGATAAAGCGCCGATGACAGATGGGACGTGAGTGTCCAAATGGAAAACTAGTGGTGGTTTTGCTATCTTTTGAGTTTTGCGCATTTTTGTGGCTATCCATGCCGGCTTGTGGCATGTGACTTCCTTTTAGTTATGGTTGTGCTTTGGACGAATGTAATTTGGATGTATGTATGGGATTTTAAACTTGTTGGGTGTGGAGGGACAACGGTTTAATATATGTAATACCCATGGCGGCACTTAATTCATTTTGATGATGTTTCCCTTATGAATGAATGGTGTTTGTGAAAGAAAATGATTCATTTTGGTGTATGGATTCAATTATGGATGTGATCTTGAGAGTGAGATTGGTGTTGGAACCTTTCATTTATGTTGTTAATCACGTTTGAGGGGTTCTAGGATGATAGAATGTTGATTGGGTTCCAATTGGATCATGTATAGGGCTGTTGGAAGTCCCAGCAGGTGCATTTCGATCAATCGAGATTTGATCTCGATCAATCGAGATGCCTATTTCGATCAATCGAAGTCCCCATTTCGATTGATCGAAAGGGTGATGATTTATGGTGATTTTTGGAGTCTAGGAAAGAGGAATTTCGATCAATCGAGACCCCTATCTCGATCAATCGAGATATTGCAGGTCTGGGGTCCCGAGAGGGTGAAAATCTCGCTTGAATTTCGATCAATCGAGATTACTATTCACAGCTTTTTCCAAAACTTCATTTTGATGTAATTTCTTCGTTCTAGATCATAATTGAGCGTGGTTTTTTTTGAACTTGAGTATTTTTGGATTCTTTATCCAATGGTGTAAGCCTCAGTTCCAGATTCCAAACACAGAAAGTTTTGAGGCTCGAAAGTGAGTGATTCTTAAAAGTGTGAGCAAGTAAATTTTCACTAAGGTGTGTGATTTGATGTAGGGCCCATGGGGATTGGTTAAGATGGATTTGTGTGCATTCATATGCAAGAATTAGGTTAGGCTTCCGCGGGAAATGAGGGTAATGAGGGTCTATTGGGCTAAATAGACGGGTTAACCTCCGGTTCTCTAAGAGTTAGAAATCGGGGTGTTACAACATAGTATCAAACCTTGATACTAATGCATTGAGTGTAATTGAGATTGTTCACGGGGTTGAGTGAACGGGTTCACACTCGGGATGTCCCGGCGGTCCGGGTTTTGGGGCGTGACAGTCAATTTGCATGACAAACCACAAATTCTCAATATATTCAATGCATCAATGTACAACTTCATCATACCTATAACATATGACAAAATTTAATTTGAACACAAAGTCTAACACAAAATCACATTACTCTCGAAATTGTGCTAACACTCACACACCCAAACTGGATACATGTCAAATCCCCATACCCTATATCCTTGGTTATTATGGACTACTAACCCATGCAGTAACCAACCTTCTTGCATAAGTTTGAGGTCTTTCAACCCGGAGGATCTCTTCCCCCTTTACTTTGTACATGAGTCATTTTCGAGATATCACCCTACACACATCAAACATGTCTGTTTATGATAAACATACATAAGTCTCGATGCATTTGCACCCATTTCATGTCCTATATTCATTTCTAGCATATCACACTAGAAACCATATTGACAAGAACACACATTCTACATTTCAACATGATTCACATTGAAATTAGGCAAAATCTATCAAGTAGAAAATAATGCAATACATTTCACATAAAGCATAAATCCACAATCATGCATTATAAATCACAATGCCTTCATTTCTAATCATAGAATACATAAAGAATATTATTTAAAATCACAACTTAATTATAAAACCTCATATATTCATATATAACATGAAAACATCAATTTTATGCATATAACATGAAATTAAATTTGTATTGAAAGACATAACACACACCCTCAACCTCAAGAGATGAAAACTCAAGTTAAACCTCAAATCCACCAACTTAAAATCCACTAAAACCTAGTTTTGTTTAGTTCAAAATGATGTCCTCGTCACGAAGAACGAACTTTCCTTCACCGGCACCTTTTGAATCAAGCCCTAAGGCCTTCAAAAGCTAGAGAGAAAAAGAAGAAGATGAAGAGAGAAGAGATATACACGGCTGTTTGGAGCTCAGAAAATGGCTGTAAATATCTAAGATTTGATATTTATAAGCCCTAGGGCATAAAATGACCAAAACGGCCCTAGTTCACTTAACGTACCTTCCTGACCTTCGTTTTTAAATCTAAAAGCAGCTATGACCTCGAAATTGATTCTACATCTCTTCTAACATTCTATTTGGTCTAAAATCATAAATAAGTTTTTTCAAAAAAATATTCAATTTTTTGGGCCCATTCGACCCCCCCCGTCCTAGGCCCTGACATCCCAAAATGAGCCAAATGGTTAAGAAAACTCTCTGGACATCTAAATAAGTCCTCATATGTTCATATTACATTTAAAACATATGCACATCTATTTATAATATCATATTCAAAAAATGAATAAATAAAAAAATTTCAGATCTCTACAACCTTCCCACCTTAGGAGATTTCATCCCCGAAATTGGACATACCTTGTGAAATAAACAAGTCTGGGTACTTGGAGTGAACTTCTTGCTCTCATTCCCAAGTAGCCTTTTCCATACCGTGGTGTCTCCACAAAAAGTTGACCAAAGGAATGGTCTTACCTCTCAACACTCAATCTCTAGTGGCAAGAATTTCCACCGATCGCTCCTCATACGACACATCTTTCTCAACCTCAATGTCTATCCAACTTATCACATGTGACAGATCCGGTTCATATTTTCTCAACATGGAAACATAAAAGACATTGTGAACACCTTCCAACTATGGTGGCAAAGCTAACCAATAAGTAATTTCACCAATGCACTCCAAAATCTCAAAAGGTCCAATAAACCGTGGTGACAACTTGCCACTTTTTCCAAACCTCATCAACCCTTTGTGTGGAGAAACCTTAAAAAACACATGGTTTTGCACCTCAAATGACAATGGTTTCCTCCTCTGATTGGCATATCTCTTCTGTCTACTTTGAGCTGTGACCAACCCTTGTCGAATCAACTTAATCTTCTCTGTAGTCTCATGGACTATATCCGGTCCCAAGGAAAATGTCTCCCCTACCTCAATCCAATAAACTGGTGACCTACAAGGCCTACCATACAATGCATCAGAAAGAGTCATCCCTATACTAGCTTGGTAGCTATTATTATAGGCAAACTTCACTAAAAACAAATGTTATTCCCAATTTCCTCTAAAATCTAGGATACATGCTCTTAACATATCCTCTAATATCTGAATGGTACACTCCGACTAACCATCAATCTGATGATGAAATGTCGTACTAAGGTGCAACCCCGTATCAAGGGCTAACTAAAAAACTTACCAAAACTGTGAAGTAAACCTAAGATCCTTATCTGAAACAATAGATATCGGGATGCCATGAAGCTTCACAATCTATTCCACATACAACTTACTAAGTTTTTTTACACCATCTGTGGCTCGAATAGGCATAAATGAGCTGTCTTAGTGATCCTATTGACTATAACCCACACAGAATCATGTTCTTTCTGTTACTTCGGAAGCCTTATCATGAAATCCATAGTGATATGCTCCCATTTCAACTCCGCCACTGGCAATGGTTGTAGCAAACCAGTCAGTTGCTGATGTTCGACCTTAACTTGTTGGAAAGTAAGACAATTAGCCACAAATTGAGCCACATCTTTTTTTATTCCCTTCCACCAATATTGGCATCTCAAGTTGTGATACATTTTCGTCCCACTGAGATGTACCATAAGTCGAGAACAATAAAATTCACAAAGAACATCCTTCGTACAAGGAATAGGCACATACATCTTCTCCCTAAATCGTAGACCTCCATCCGAATGCAAGGTCCAATCTTTCATAACTTCACCACTCAAAATTTGAGTGTGAATAACCTTCATTTTATCATCTTGCATTGGTGCCTCAATTACTTCATTAACTAAAGTTAGTTGAGCAACAAGACTAAACAAAGTAGCGGGTTCACCATCATTGCTAAAGTACAAGCCCAATTCTACTATATCATCCATCATTTTTCATTCTCAAACAACAATGCTAGTCAAAGTCCCACCTAATTTTCTACTTAAGGCATTAGCTACTATATTGGCCTTCCCCGGGTGAGACTGTAGATCAAAATCATAATCCTCCATGTATTCCACCCATCTTCGTTACCTCAAGTTCAAATCCTTTTGAAATAATGGATATTTGAGACTCTTGTAATTGGAGAAGACTTCAATTTTTTTCCAGTACAAGTAGTGTCTCCACCCCTTCAAAACAAAGATAACTGTTGTTAATTCCAAATCATGAGTTGGATAGTTTTGCTCGTGAGTCTTTAATTGTTAAGACCCATAAGCAACAATCCTCTCTGTTTGTATCAACAAGCTACGCAACCTATCAAGTGAAGCATCATAATATATTACATATCCTAACCCACATTCTGGAATCACTAAAACTGGAGCGATAGTCAACCTCTCATTCAATTCCTAGAAAGCAAGCTCGCAAGCCTCATTTTACATGAATTTGACTCCCTTTCGACAATCTTGGAAAAATCTATGGAAACCCCTCCTTCTGAAACCACGTGTCCAAGAAACTTCACTTCCGATAACCAAAACTCGCATTTCTCATACTTGGCATACAATCGATTTTCCATTAGAATTTGTAACACTGTTCTTAGGTGATTCTCATGTTCCTCTTTTGATGAAAAGTACATGAGAATGTCATCAACGAACACCATAACGTATTTGTCAAGGAATGCACTAAGCACATAGTTCATTAAGTTCATAAATACCGCCGGTGCATTTGTTACCCCAAAAGGCATCACAAAGAACTCGTAATGACCATATCGGGTATGGAAAGCCATCTTAGAAACATCTTCTTCCTTGACTCTCAACTGATAATACCTCAACCTTAAGTCAATTTTGGAGAAACACTTTACTCCATTGAGTTAATCAAACAAATCATCTATCTTTTGCAAATGGTATTTGTTCTTGATTGTCACACGATTTAGCTTCTGATAGTCAATACATAGTGACCCATCCTTTTTTTAGCAAAAAAGACTGGCGCTCCCCAAGGTGAAACACTAAGATGTATAAAACCTTTCGCCCTTAAGTCCTCTAATTGCTCCTTTAACTCTTTTAATTTTGTCGGTATCATACGATATGGTGCCATAGAAATGGGCATTGTACTGGGTATGATGTCAATGGAAAACTCCATATCTCACCTAGTAGGTAATTCTATTAACGTTTCTGGAAATACATCCACAAAATCACAAACAACTTCGGGAAAGTTTTCAAAGTTTTCCTCTTCCCCTTTGGTCACAAGACTTGCTAAGAAAAACCTATAGTCACTTCGACCATATAGTCTATGAAATGATGAAAAATGAAATTCACTCTGTTCACCCACGAAGCAAAAACAATCTCCTTTGGGTGTACACACTGACACTCTTCCTTGATAGCAATCAAAATTGACTCGAAAATCAGATAACCAATCCATCCCGAGAATGATATCAAAACTCGTCATCTCTAGAAGAATAAAATCAAACACTAATCTACGATTTACAATTTCTATCTCACATGCCCTACAAACCATGTCCAAGGTCACCTTACCCCTAATTAGTGTATCTATACATAAGGTTCTATCCAAGGTTGACAACTCTAATCCCAAAGCAGATGCAAAAGCAATGGATATAAATGAATGGGATGCACCCGAGTCAATTAAGACCCTAACTCATGAGCTAGATACAAGAAAGATACCTCATATTACAGAAGAACCTGCTAAAGTCTCAGTTAGAGTAATCACATAGGCATGACCCTGTATCCCCCGTCCTGACTAACCACTCCTCTAATGGCCGAACTGCTTAGTAGAAGCACTAGGAGTCGCTCCCCTTACCGATTACGAACTTCAAACTAATTATGTAAGCTGTGGTGGCTGAGGAACTTTGAATCCCGACTATACCTAAGAAGCCTGAGAATAATTCTGTTATGACCCCATAATACTGTAAGTACCACCCTTCTTCAATGGACAATTCCTCACCACGTGACCCACCTAACCACGCTTATAGTATTTCCTCGAATCCTCCTCAGGTGTAGGTTGTAGTTGTGGGGATTCTGACCGGTAATGTCCCACTTGTTGACATTAAAAACACTTTACCTTATCCCAAGAAGATCCCATAGGCATATAAACTGTAGAAAATGACTGTGTCTGCTGTGGTCCTAAGTAAGAACTATTTCCCTTATGTTTCTTCTTCAGATTACCCTTTGAATAAGAAACCATATTCTGAGACTGATTCGTAGCCTCTGGATATCATTATCACCAGCCACAACTAACAATGGTCCCCTTACCACCTCCACATAAATAGGTAAATCCAAGATTAGTGACCTTGGTTCTTAACTCAAACTGAAATCCCTTCACAAACCTTCTAGCCTTCTCTTATTCACATGCTACCAACTCTGGTGCAAATTGAGACAAAGTTGTAAATTTGTTTTTGTAATCCATCACACTCATTCCTCTTTGAATTAAGTGTATGAACTCATCCTGCAATGCTTCCTTCACTGTATTTAAAAAATATTTCTCTAGGAATAACCTCCGTAAAGTTTCTCATTCTATATCCCTCGCCTCATAAATATGGGTCATGGATTTCCACAACAAGTCTGCCACCCCTATAAGCTGAATGGGAACCATTTAAATTCTTAGATCATCTTTATAAATCCTTAGCACATCAAATGCCTTGAATATTTGCTCAAGCCAATCCTCCACAGCCATTGGATCTACCCTTCCATCAAACATAGGAGGATTCATCTTTCTGAACATTTCTAGAGCCCTCATTGCTATTTTTCCACCTTCTTGTGCCTGATTTTGCGGTCCTTCATTGGCGTTCTAGCCAACAAATGTATGGCAGTAGTTATATCTCTGACCAACTGTGCCCCATCAAACAATAGTTGTCACGCCCCAGAATCTGGACTGCCGGGACTCCCCCGGACCGACCAAAATCCCGAGGGTGAACCCGTGAGATCACCCTCACGATATAACCATCACCTGATCATACAATCTCAATTTTCTATTATTTTCATGAAAATTGGGCATGACCCATTCTAATAAATCAGATCCTGATATGTCATTCCTACTTTAAATTCAAATGGACACTTATGGGCACGTGTCCCCCCAGCATTTATATCTAACAATCAAAATGGACACTTCTGGGCACGTGTCCCCCCAGCATTTTACAACATACATAATCATGACATCTGGAATAATCATCAAGTGAACACCTTTATCATCATCCATAATTGTTCTAATCTGAAAATCAACATTAAAAGCATAATGTCCATAAACAATATCTCAAAATAGAAATCTCTTTATACATGTCTAAGCGTATCATGTCCACATCTCGGACGCGCATAACATAAAATGTCAAAAATAAGAGATCTTGCTAACTCTAAATCCAACTCACGATTGCACACCGCCAACCATCTCCTTGTCATGTCCTGAAAGTGTTAGTGTAGGGGGATGAGCAATTTTTAATGGGCTCAAGGTAATAGGTTGTGTAATCCGTCCAAATTCATATCTCATATCAACGCATAAACACAATCAACACGTACCGCTTAACTACATGTCATGCTTCCTAACATTCTAGTCCAAAGATCGAAACTTTCACTTCACATGGCATAGACATCAAGATGCTTGACTACCACAAAATTTTTAACTTAAACCATGCAATAATGCACAATCTCATCATATCTATAAAATATGACCAAATGGGAGTCGAACACAAGTTTGGCAAAATTAACATAAAACTCACATTTCTATTTATTTCTTTCAAATCGTGGCATATGCATCAAATGTAACTTGACAACCACATAATTTCAATTCATGCATAAAGCACATTTTCCATCATACAAGTGGCATATGACATTTTCAAATCGGATAAATATCCACACGAGTCATGTAATTTCACATAAGTTACACATAAGACTCAACACACTCTCTCGGATTTGGTTCACACTCACACACACACACGAGATACGTACCGAAGTCCCATATCTCAAATTCTTAGTTATTTCGAGCTACTAACCCATCCAGTTACCACTCATTTGCGCAAGGTAGAGGTCTTTCAACCCCAAGGGGATATGTTCCCCCTCTATTTTCCATGAGCCACTTCCGAGACACAACCCCCACTCACACAAAATATTTCACATTTTGCACACACATTCACAAGTTAGATGCATTGCACCCATTGAATGTCCTAATACAATTCTACCATGTCACACAAGAATCATAAGACATAAGAACAAGCTTATTTCCCAAAACTCGGTTTTCATCATTTTCCCTAAAATTTTGCACATGCCATACATATACCATTTTGCATATAATATCATTTCATGCATTTTAACACATAAACCAATCTTTTCAACACAAAAGAAATTCATTCATCTTCTTGCAAAACACAAATTTTAAACCAAGGGTCCATATATGCATACCTGTCACATAAGGCATATACAACAATTCATGCGATTTAAATCATACATCAATTTAAATCAAAGATTATATCCCAAATTTCATTTGATCATAAATAACGTAAAAACATCTACTTTATGTCATTAACATGAAATTAAACTTGGAATAAAAAATACAACACACACCCCTACCTCAATTTGGAGTGAGAACTCCAAAAATTTCCAATTTCGAGAAAGTTGAAATGACCACCACCCATTGCTATGCCGGAATGGTGTCACACGTCATTGCGTATCCAAAGTCCAAGGTAGTCCACGAATCGATCCAACCCAATGTCAAAGTCGAGTCCAATTTAATTGATTCGAATTCAATTAAAATAGTGAGTCCAAATTAATTCCAGCACTACCAATTGTTTAGCCCTTATTCAAGAATACTCATCGCCTTCATCTAAGCTTACTGGCCCAATTCCTTCACCACAATTAAACCCAATTCAGCCCGAAAATAATTATCTAGCCCAAACCATGATTTGCCCAAACACTAGGCCCATATAACAAGTCCCATTTCCATGAACAAGGCCCAATCAAAATCTATTTCAAGACAACCCAATTTCAATGCAACTTTCCAGCCCATGGAACCAGCCCATGAAACTAACCCAATCAATTGGCTCAAATCCAAGTGGGCAGCCTATGTAACCATAATATATATATATATATATATATATATATATATAACCCTCTTCAGTGAACCCATCACATACCTCACCACACTGCCGGAAACCATGCGAACTAGCCATCACCTATGGAACCACCATACACCGTCTCTATTGCTCGCTACCGAAGCTCCATCCTTCGGCCCAAGTCATGAACCCAGTGACCTGCCACCACAGAACCCATGGTTGCTGACTTTGGCTGCCTTTCACTCGAAACAGCCACTCGAAGCCATCTACACTCAGCCGTGAACTGACCCACGACCACCCAACCGAAACCCATTACCACAATCAAACACCCACTCAACCAACCTTCAACCTCAGCCATGGCTGTCCCGCGAAGAAAGACCCAGCCATGTACAACCCAGTCGCTGCCAACCTCAAAGACCCACACTGCCAGCACCTACAGCCGAGCCAACCACCAACCAGCCGAGAGACCCACCATTTCCGACCAAGAAGACCACCATCTTCACCTCTCTCAACCATCAACCGAACCCACATGAGAGGACCCATATCAGCTTCCATGTTGCAAAATAGGGCATGACAGCTCACTGTTCAGCTACGAAACCAGCCGAAAAACCCCTGTCAAAAACCACCTGTTGCCACCGAAATCCTCAGCCACGAACCAGTCGTGGACCCAGCCGAGAGACCCAATACCGAAGCCGCCACCACCACCTGTAGAGCCATGGCAGCCCGACCTCACCACCAGCCGAAGCCCCACTGCCGACGCCGGAACAGCCCCTCTCGGCTTCACCCTCTTCTCTTTCTCTCTATTCTCGGTTCCCTCTCTTTCTCTCTATTTTCTCATTTTCTCTCTCTAGAATACTCAGCTTTTCTCTTCTTCCTTCTCTATCTCGGCTTCACCTTCTCTCTCTCTTCCCTTCTAAGCTTTCTCTCTCTACTGGTTCTCTTTCTCTCTCTCGGTTTCTCTCTTCCATTCTCGGCTCTCTTTCTCTCTCTCTTCTTCTCTTTTTCTTTTCTTTCTTTTCTTCTTTCTATCTCTCAGTCGACGCTCTTCTCTTCTCCTCTTTATTATCTACCACATGTTCCCCCAAATCACTCTTGTCCACATACATATATGTATATTATATATATATACACCTAACCCACATGTTATTATTATATATATATATGTATATAACACATATACATAATACTACATATTTTCAATACACATGCATATACAAAATATAATACATATGCACATTACACCTTATACGTATACACATATGTATACAACTACACATGCCCTTCCACATATATATAAAAGTATATATGTGCTCCTTACCTTTATAATTAAATATAAATATTCCAACCATATATATACATACATATGTCCATATATGTATGTATATACCTCCTCCAACAACATATATATATAATCCCATATATTATATGTCCTTCATCTCTACATATATATATATATATATAATTCCATTTATATATACATATATATATACCCACACCTTTCTAAAATTAATTAATTCGAAAAAAGAAACCCGGTCCAAAATTTTACCCAGAAACGGTCGAAAATAACCCGGTCCTTACAATAGTGGTGGAGTAACATCCATTCCCCTACCACGACCTCTCCTTGGTGGCATAATTCTAATAAACATTTTCAAAAGAGATTAATCATATACATACGTCAATTAATCAAATCTTCTCACTTATAAAATCATGTTATTCCACTTAACACAAATCTAAAACATAAGACATGAAATTTTCCTAACCCTAATCCTTACCCCACGTCATTAGGTATCCAAACCTAATACTGAACAATCGACCCTTAACATTCGTTCTTTGGTGCTCAATCCTATAGCTCTGACAATCGACCCTTAACCTCTGTCCTCAGGTATTCAAACTTAATGTTTTGATACCATAGCTGTCACGCCCCAATTTCTGGTACCTAAATCGATATAGGAAATAGAGATGATCAATTCTAACATCACCACTCTTTAATCTTATTTACACTCTGATACCACATTGCCACACTCATAATCCTACTACTGGGCCCCTTACAGGACAACCAGTTAAGCTAATCATTCAACCCAGCTCAATGAGCACCTTAAGTGCTTCGATTAATCGAAAGTTGGGTTTCTATTAATTGAATTACTTCGATTAATCAAACTTCTTGCGTAACTTCTATCGTAAAACACTAGTTTTCGACTCTCAATCATGACCAGGTCTTCGATTAATTGAAATCTAAGGTTCGATCAATTGAAGGTTCGATTAATCGAGAGGCTGGTTTCGATTAATCATAGCTTTGTCTACTAGAGTTCTGATTTCCATATCATTGAAGCTTCAAACACCGATTTAAATGCCTCAACCTATTCCCACATCCTAGCATACATCCACACAAGTTTATACACAACAACAACATGCATAAACGTCAACCGGAATTATAAAAAACAAGACTTCATGCTTAGAAACATACACAATTTATATAAAATTTTTGTAGAGACCTACCCAATTTTGACCGATTTTTAATTTTTTCATCATTTATTACTTTAAGTACATTTTAAATGATGTTTAATATTTTTTGAATGCGGGGAACATGTTTAGAAGGTTGGAATATAGTTTTGGAGACTTTTGAAAAAGTTTGACTTTTTGATCAACGAGGGTCCCGAGATGAGGTTAAGTGAGTCTGAAAATTTTGGAAAATTTTATTTTTGGTTATGGACTAACCAAAATTTTTAGAATGTCATGGAAATGATTTCAGGTCTAACAGAATTTTTGAGAATTAATTCGAAGGTCGGGAGGGTACGTTAAGTGGCCCGGGGGCAAAATGGTCTTTTTGCGCCCCAAGGAGTGGAATAAATGTCTGGGGAGTCAGAGATTTTTACTTTTACAGATCTCTCTCTCTCTCTCTCTAAAGTTCCCACTTCATCTCTCTCCCCTCTCTCTAGAGTTTGAGGGCCTTAAGGTGTGATTTGGACATTCCCGAAGAAGGGAAGTGCGTAGGGGACGTCAAGAGTATCGGTTTGAACCAATCAAAGTCTCCATTTTGTAAAGTTGGGATGGCTGGGATTTTTAAAAGAGGGATTCAAAGCTTGGGAGTTGAGGTAGGGGTACTAGACTCATCTTTACTTTGATCTTATAGGTCACTTTTATGTGACATGAAAGATATATTCGATTTCTTGAGCCTAGGGTTATGTGTATGTGTGTATATTTATGCCAATGTAATTTATGCATGTATAAATGTCTAGCATGTTAGTTAAAACTTACATATGTTGTGTATGTACAAATGAGAGTATGAATGTTTTTGATGAAAAATGTGTTCATTTGGTGAAAACATGAAAATATGAGTCTTCATAAACTTGTGAATGAAGGATATAATTTTTCTTGTAAAATGCATAAGTACGATGATTTTCATGACGTGAGTGTGATAACATTGTGACAATCTTGAGGTGAGAATAAAATGCATTGATTTGATAAAAATGCATTCAATGTTTGGATATGTGCATTATTGTGATTATGTGCACTATGTGATGATTTTGGGGCCGGAGTGTAAATTAAGATGAGGGGATGGCCCCTAGGGTGAAAGACCTAAAACTTGGCCAATAGGAGCAACCCGTAAAGCGTAAGCAGAGTTTGGATGCCCTTGAGACCCTTATTATTGGAGTGATTTGATAGCCCCTTGAATTGATTTCTGAATTTATGTGGCGTGAGTTATATATATAAACTGTGTTTGCTCAATTTGATATATATATATATATATATATATATATATATATATATATGGATGCAAATGCATTGAGATGTGAAGCATCACACATAATTGAAAAACGTGTTTGTTTATGGGTAAAGAACATGTATACTTGTCATGTAGACATGTAGCAATTTCATGTGCATTTATGCATGGCTGGGGGGTTGGAGTGGGGATGGGTGGATCATTTCTACTGAGCAAGAGAGGATAAGCTCACCCCCTATTTATACAAACTTTTTCAGATAAGGCGCCGATAAAGGACGAAGCATGATTAACTCAATGGACCTTGTTGAGTTCCTTTTTGAATTTTTGATCTTTTGAGATGTAGATAAATGTCCATGCCGGCTTGTGGCATGTTGACCATGGTTGTAGTGTTGCCCTTTACATTTGTATCTTCTATTGTATATGAACTCCAAATGTAAGTGTCACACTTTTAGGAAAGAGACTTTTTAGAAATGCATGTATAATGACTTCCTTTATTTAAGACTTGATGAATGTATACTTAAAGAATCATTTGATTCCTTATGTGTATGGTTTTATGGAAATGATTTTTGGAAAATAAGGATGATATTTTCACTTGAGTTTCATGTGCCTTGCGAACCTAGGAATTCTCTAGGACTATGAAAGATTTGAGATTCAAACATATAGGTTGGTGTATGTGTATGATGTTAAATCATTTGTAGTTGATTTTCATGGAAAATGAAAGATCCAAGGTTGTTTGGTTGAGATTTGGGCTCAAAATGGGGCATATATAGGGTTGCTGGAGGTCCTGTGGAGGGCATTTCGCACGATCGAAACCCCCGTTTCGATTGTGCGAAGTGGTTGCGAATTATTGTGATTTTTAGGGTCCAGACAGGGGCAATTTCGCATAATCAAAACTCCCATTTCGATTGTGCGAAATATTGTAGGTCTAAGGTCTCGAACAGGTGAAATTTTCGCACAATCGAACACTTTTTCGCACAATCGAAATACCAATTTTGCACAATCGAAGTTACTATTCACAGTAAAGTCAAAAATCGATCCAAACTTCGTTTTGACGTAACTTCTTCATTTTAAATCGGAATTGAGTGTGATTTTTTTTGAATTCGAGTAATTTTGAATTCTCTATCCAATGGTGTAGGTTTCAAAACCAAATTTTAATTAGGCGAATATTTGATTTCCAAAAATTGGTAGTTTACATATGTGGAACCAAAAGTGGAACCCGTTGTGAGGGGTATTGATGAGTGTGTGCCACTATAATGATGTGCATATAGAAAGCTTCCACAATAGAATGGTTTAAGACAAGATTAATGTTTAAGACGATAAGCTGAAAACACTGTTCACCCTCGGATTCCGGGAGCACCGAAAATCGAGGCGTGCCAACTTGATATCAAAGCTTGGTACCATAGTGAGATTAGTGAGGCGAATTGGTGAGTGACAATTCAGTCAACCTTGGTTTCTGAAGAATGGAAATTGTAGCGTGACAAATGGCTTGATCACGAACATAGGGTAGCTTAGAGAAAAAGCAAAGGAATAGTCTTTTTTTTTTTTTTTTTTTGTCTTTTTACATCATCTCAATTATTTATTTATTTAATCGTATTTGTTTTTTTTGATACTTCATTTTTTTATTGTTAACGGGAAATTGATGGATTTTTCTTTTTAGTTATTTATTTTTATTTTTTTCACTTTAACCAGTTTGCGTCATGCTGCAACATGAAGCACGTTTTACAGAGAGTTTGTGTTCATATTTCAGTAGGAGTACATTTTACAGAGTGAGAAAAAAATGGAGAACGCAGAGAAGGAAGCAGAAGCACAAGAATCCGAGAGCAAATCATTGTTTCCCTTCGTTTTCCAACCAACTTCTGAGTCCAATCCCAATCCCAGCCCCAACCCCACCAACAACAGCGTCCCTCAATGGCTCTGCAACCCTAGCTTCACCACCGACCTCTCTGCAGTTCCTTCACTGCACAACCACGACGCCACCCAATTAGAGGAAGAAGAAGAAGATGAAGAAGGAACAGCCAATACCAAGAATGAACAGAGACCCATGCCTTCCTACGAATTGCTAGAGGACACCTCCTCTTCTGCATCCAAATCCGACCCAGAATCTGCCACAAAAAAGAAGCGTAAAAGGAAGAAGAAGAAGAAGAGATCCTCCGCCGAAACCTACGACTACTACGGCTCGTCTTCGAGGAAACCTGACGTTCGATTTTGGACTACTTCTTCCGATGTCAAACCCACCAAAGATTATTATTTTGATTCTCATGGCGATCGAGATAATTTGGCCTTTGGATCTCTTTACAGGTACAATGAATAATTCTCGAATTTGTAGATTTTGTTTGGTTGCTGTGATTTTTTTTGAATATTTGTTTATTCTGCTTTTGTTCACTTGTTGAATGAAATGGAAGATTCACCTCAGTACAGTTCGTTGTGGGAGTTTGAGGTTGTGTTTGGTTCAGTTTTATGAGAAATGTTAAAACAGAGAACTGAAAATCAGAAAATTATACAAAATTATGTTTGATTGACAGTTTAGAACTATAAAAGAGTTTTCTGTTTTCTGATTTCTTGGTTTTAGAAAACTGAACCACACAGTCTGTTTTACTGGGCTCCCTAGTCATGAATAATCTCAACTTCAGAAATTATGTATTCTCTTACTTTTTTTCTCTCATCTGCCAAACTAATTATTGCTTTCTGTCAGAAAATGATGCTTCTCGCTTAAGCCTCTGTTTCATTGCATTTTTCTTAGCCTCAAATAAACCAAATCAGTCTTAAACTGTTAGGTTTCACATGATGAAAAAATCTTATATTTATTTAAACTTATTGTTTCTTTTTCTATTCTTGTGTTCTCCAAGTAACACTGACCATTGTGTAGTTTGGTTTTTGTGTGTGAGAATTGAAACTTTTTAATGTACAATGTGGCTTCCTCTTATATTGCAGAATGGATGTTGCTCGCTTCAAACTTCATGAATCTACAAGGTCATCTGAGCTTAATTATCAAGCACGATATCGGTGGAATCGGAGGAGTGTGTTCTTTGATGGAGATATTGATGCTGAGGCATTAGATAGCAAACTTAAGGCCATGGGTCGCTACTGGTCTGCAAAGTACACAGCATTGGAAAACCATAAGAATTTAAAACGCATTCGAATTGTTGCACCTCAAAGATCAACAACAATTACTTCTGGTGATTTCATTCCTTTATTGGATAATCAAACTACTCCTGAAGGTCTTAATAGTGGTTCACATTCAAGAGCTTCAGTAGTTGAAGAGTCTTGGGAAGATGAGATGTTACGGAAAACAAGGGAGTTCAACAAGATGTCGAGGGAAAATCCCCATGATGAAAAAGTTTGGTTAGGTTTCGCAGAGTTCCAAGACAAGGTTGCGAGCATGCAGCCACAGAAAGCTGCTCGTTTGCAGACACTCGAAAAGAAGATTAGTATCCTGGAGAAGGCGACTGAGCTCAACTTGGATAATGAAGAATTATTACTTTCTCTCATGAACTCTTATCAGAGCAGAGACAGCACTGATGTCTTAATGGGCAGATGGGAGAAAATACTCATGCAGCATTCTGGGAGTATTAAGCTTTGGAAAGAGTTCTTGCGCATTGCTCAGGGGGAATTCTCAAGATTCAAGGTTTCTGAAATGCGAAAATTGTATGCAAATGCGATCCAAGCTTTATCTTCTGCATGCAGCAAGCAGTATAGGCAGGTTCTTAATATAATATCTTTATGTTAACTTCTTGTATCTGTGGTTGAAATCATGTTCTGACTTTTGAGCATAATTTATCTTTAAGTTTCTTTGATGTTGTTTGGGAATCTGGAACAAATTATTCTCGGCTCTTGTTTATGACGATAAATAATTTGGTTTTCAAACTTCAAACTATTTATCGTCTTACACAAACTAATAAGATACACACATACATAGACACAAACTCTATGAATTTAAATGTTTTGTCTCACTTCATGTACTTAGCACTTGTGTATAAATCAGCTAGCTTGTACACTATTCATTTCTAATTAGTAATATCCCAAGTCTAAGATTTGTACATTGGATGGCTAGAAGAATATTTAACAGAAGTTATTACTCTGCTTGGTCCTTGGATCTGCAAAGGAAAGGGAAGGATAATGTTGAAGTGATCAAATCATAGTTAAGTATTGTTCGTTCTTTTCAAGATACGATTAGGGAATTCCCATTTGTTGTTTTCTGAAAGAAATCTCACAACTGTCTTTCCCTGTGAGAATTGTTCCTTTGAGATTGTACACATAAAGAGGGGATGTTACAAGGCAGAATTTTTTTGTTTTCTTGATACTATTGTTTGCTTGCTCATTTTCTGGATTGGCTAGTAAATATGATGCTATCAATTGCGTATATTTGTAGATCATGATTGAGTTAGGATGATCCATAACTTTTTAGTTACAATTTTTAACTAAATAGAATATACCTCTTGTTAGAAACAAGCCTCCAATCACGAACCACCAAATATTACGATGTGATGATTTTTTTTGATAAGTAAAGATTTATTAGAAAGCACCCAGAAAAAGGGAGGGGCATTACGATGTGATGATAAGTAAACAAGCACGAAGAGTACGAAGAAATTTGCAAAAACACACCAAAAATTATATGTGGTTCGGCTAAACAAGCCTACGTCCACAAAGAGCCCAATTTCACTATATAGATTGTAGCAGTACAAGTAAAAAGATTGTATCAAGAGTACACTCAACTCTCAACCCTTAACCCTTATACACCCAATCTCACTCAAAAGGAAATCACAAATTCTAAACAAGAATTCTCTCTTTAAGTGTCCTTTCAATAACAATGAGAGTATTACCTCTACGCAAGAATTGTCCTCTCAAAACAATGAGAGTAACTTCTCAAATACAATGAGAGTATTGCCTTTTTCTTCTCGCTTATCTTAACCTAAAACATAGGTAACTATTTATAGAGCTCAAAATCCAATTCGTTGGTGGGCATGGATTACAATTCCTTAGAGCCCAAGACTTGCCTAACAAGTACTTTCCTTCCTTGAGACCAAGACTTGCCTACTAAGAAATTACCTAATAAGATACAACTCTATAATAGATTACCTAATAAGATACAACTCTATAATAGACACCTAATCACAATAGGGATTTGAGCCAAACCAACACCTCTAATAAACTTCTTCCTGTACAATGGAATTAAAGCACCATCTATTGTTCCTTGCACCAGGGAAATGAGCCAAAACTAAATTTTTTTATTTGTGATGATGGTAATAGCTACTATGAGTGACACATGACCTTTGGTGGAGCCTAGGAGTGTATCCTATCAGTAGTGTGCTGGATTGTTTTGTTTAGGACTATTTTTTATGAAGTTATAGTTATGGAGGCTACTAGGTGGTGTGATATTTTGAAGAATTTATAACTGTTTGAGATGTTAAAACATTTTGGTTGACCAATAGGAGATTTGTGTAATCCTTTGGGAGCGCTCCCCACTTGAGTCTTGATCACCTTTTTTAATACATTTTACTTGTCAAAAAAAAAAAAAGAGATCTACATTTTCGATTTATATGAATATAGAAACATGGTGGGGGTTGTGGAGCAAGAGAAACAAGAGATTCTTCAAAGGGGAGGAGGTTCCTATTTGGGTGCTTAAACATTCTATTTTGACCATGTTATTTTTTTGGGTTCAAGGGTATTCTTGTGAATCTATGGAGGGTACAATTGAGTTTGGGGATAGTTTGAGAGCTTAAAGGTCTTTTGTCTTTCTGAAGTTGTATATGGGCGTGCTCCCTCTTTGAGTGCCCTTTTATATACTTTACTTATCAAAAAAAAAAAAAAAAAGAGCAGAAAATAATAATGTTTTTTTTCCCATTTAGGAAAATTAAGTTGACAACAATAAAGTCTATCTAAATAATAAGTGAGACCATTATTTTTTAAAATACCCTTTGATACATTTATAAGTAACTCACTCCTTAAGAACTAGAACTTATAAATGCATTGGATGCATTTCTCAAAAGCTGTTGGTATCTCAGTTCCACAATCTGAGTTTACACGTGCAATTTTTGTCATGATGTCTGTTATTACAAGATGTCTAGTAACAGGTAGTGATATGCAAAAAATATAAGTCCTGCCTTTGCGGGGTATTGGGAGGGAAAAAATGGAGATGGACCTAATCCCTGGCGTAATTTTCATTAAGTCACCTTACTCCCAAACTCAAATCTGCAACCTCATCTATTGCAATTTATGTTGTCTAACAGTAGCATGTGATGATACTAAAGTTTAATTTGAAAGATATAGAGTTTTTGTAATTGTGAAAGCATGTTTAGGTATATTCTATTTGCGCTTCATCATCATCATCCTTTGTCTTAATCTTATATGAATGGGGTGGCCGCATGAATTCTCTTTTTTCGTTCTTTTCTAGTACAAGTCATTAGTCATCTCACATATTATGTTTAACTTTTTGAAATAATTTCTACTAACTTCACACCATGTTTAGTCTTCCTCTTCTTACTGGCGCCTACCATACCACAGTTACCACCTAAGTTTACTTTCTTTTATTTTCTCACTAATAGGCGCACCTGCTAATTTTTTCCTCACACGTCCATTAGTAATCCTACCTCTTATAAAAAAAATCCTATATCTTTTAGTCAGTTTAACCATCTATCTTAGCATTCTCATTTTTGTTATATGAATGTGTTGTTCTTATTTCTTTTTTTTTCCTTTAAGCCTAATACTCTATTTCGTATAGAATAGTTGGCCTAATAACTGTTCTATAGAAAATTTCTTTTAACTTATTTGTTATTCTTTTATCATATAAATGCCACTATCTTGTCTCCATTTTGTCCATCTTGATCCAATTCTACTAGTTATATAACAATCTATATCTCCATCCTTTGTATTATTTTTCCTAAATGACTGATTGTTTTGGATAATCTTTTGATTTTGAAGTGTGATCATTATATTATTTATATCCGAATCTTTATTAAATCTATATTTTGTATACTTGGTTCTAGTTCCACTAATTTTCAATCCTTTTGATTCTAATGTATTTCTCTACATTTCTAATTTTATTGTTAAGTACTTATCAAGGAAACTTTTTTTGCTAAATTTTCTTTAGAAGTATCCAATTTCATTATGTCATCAACAAACAACACGCACCATGCATTGTCCACTTAGAAGTCTTTTGTTATTTGATCTAAATTATTCCACATAAATATAGGCTTAAAATTGATCCTTGGTGCAATCCTACGTTTATAGAGAACTCACTAGTCTCACCACATATAAAATAAACTCTAGTTTTTGTATTCATATACATATCCTAGATAATCTATTATCTGAATAGGAATGTGTTTTTTTGTAAAATCCACCAAATTATATTTATAAATCTATAAAGCCCATATGTAGATTTTTTGCTTACTCCTACACTTCCAACTAATTGTCTTCTTAAGTAAATAGCTTCCATTGTTGATCTCCTTGGCATAAATCCAAATTGGTTATCGGA
The DNA here is from genome assembly GCA_026545225.1 of Cornus controversa. Classification (NCBI taxonomy): domain Eukaryota; kingdom Viridiplantae; phylum Streptophyta; class Magnoliopsida; order Cornales; family Cornaceae; genus Cornus; species Cornus controversa. Next base: position 46,541,809 of record CM048845.1, read on the forward strand.
TACCGTGAATTCCTTTCTTAATCTTCGTTTTATCACCTTTTTCCATAATTTCATTGTACGGCTCATTAATCTAATTCCTCTATAAAAGTTATAATTTTGTATATCCTCTTTATTTTTTTAAGTTGGTACTATTATGCTTTTCCTCCACTCATTTGGCACCACACCTTCATTTAGAATTTTGTTGAAAAAATTTGTTAGCCACTTAATTCCTACCTTGTTCTCCATACCTCTATAGATTTGTTGTCAGGACCTACTGCTTTATTATTCTCCAACTTTTTAAGTATGTCCTCTACTTCTTTATTGTTAATTTTATTTGTCATTCGTATATTTAATTCACTTTCTTTCTACTTCTTTAGGGTATTCCTCATTTAGTAGGTGCTAAGAGAATAATTTTTTCATCTGGCTAAAATATTATTTTCTTTAATTAGTATTGTATTGTCTATGTCCTTGATACATCTAATTTGATCCATGTCTTTAGTTAACTTATCTCTACTCTTTGCCAATTTATATTCAACTTTTTCACCCTCTTTTGTATCTAAGTTTTCATATGAAGCTTTAATGCATTTTGTTTACCTTTACTTATTATCTTCTTAGCTTCATTTTTAGTTTCTTGTATTTCTCTAAATTTCCTTGTTGCTTATTTTTTTTGCCATGCTTCAAAACTCACTCTTTTGTTGAACTTCCTCACTCCACCACCACGTCTCTTTCTTAATGAACCTCTTTCCTTTGGTTTCTTCCAAATTTTTTTTCTTCTTTTTGTTAAATAAAGTATTATAAACAGCGCTCAAGAGGGGAGCACATCCCAAAGCAACACAAGGGCCAAATAGGGCCCCTAGACACTCAAAGTATCTAAAAAATCCACTATCTCCCCTATAGATTTACAATTTCTCCCCCAAAGCCAAGAAAATAAAATGTGAAGCATAGAGAACTTAAGTACACTAATAGGAGTCTCCTCTTCCTCAAATGATCTCCTATTCTTTTCCTTCCACAAAGACCACCATAAACAAAGGGGCACCACTCTGCAAGCATCCCGGGCTTGAGCACCCGCTGAACAACCTCGCCAAGCCTCAAGAGCACTTTTCGTCGAAGAGGGCATGGTCCATTGAATCTTGAAAAGGCCAAGAAACAAGTCCCAACAATCTTGCGCCACTGGGCAATGAAGAAGACGACGATCCACCGACTCTTCATCCCTTTTGCACATAATGCATCGATTAGCTAGGATATGGTCCTCTTCCTCAAATTGTCAATCGTAAGAATACAGCCCCAAACCACTGTCTAGACAAAAAAAGCCACACTGCCTTCCAAGGAAAGGGAAGTACTTGAGTGCTCACCAATCTCAAATATAAGGAACGTACTCCAAATTGCCCCTTAGAAGAGGGAATCCATATCCACTTGTCAATCCCCGTGCCCACTGGCCTTTGACAATAAAGCCTTGCTAACAAATCAAAGATATCCTCTAGCTCCCAATCCTGAAAATGCCTCGTGAATTGCACATCCCATGTCAGTCCTCTGCTATCAAGACAATAGCAGTCAACAATCATGGGATGTCTGTTAGTCGTAATGTTGAAGAGCCTCGGATAAGTGCAATCAAGAGAATGGTCCCTACACCATCTATCCTCCCAAAAGCGAACAAACCTACCATCCCTCACCCTAAATCGAATGTGTTTTGAAAACTCATCACAACCCTTTCGGATGAATTTCCAAACCCCAACTCCAGTCAGACTCCTCACTTCCAAAGAACACCAACCACCCTTCCTCCCCAAAATTTTTATCGCCATATTCCTAATATGTTTGCCATTTTTACAGAAGTTGTTAATATTATCATTCCAATTCCTGCTTTTCATTTAATATTCGTTCTCTAAACGTAACCTCCTTACTACCTTTTACTTATTTTCATTTTATGCTTTGATGGCCTTTCTTCATTTTTTTATATTTAAGTTCTTAAATTAATAAGTCTAAGATTAGTATGCGATGTTGGTTTGTGAGGCTTTCTCTAACAATCGCTTTACAATCTTTACACGAGACCAATTCCCTTCTTCTTCTATATAAACAATAATCAATTTGTGTTTTATTCATTTCACTTTTAAATGTTATTTTCTTTTTAAAAATATATATTTGCTATAGCTATATGGTTTTGCAAAAGAGTGTTTCTCTTATCTCATTCCGTTCTTCACAATCAAATCCTCCATCGACTCGTGTATACCCTATCCTGTCAACGCCTACATGTCCATTAAGATCACCTCCTATGAATATGTTTTCATGATTAGGTATAGATTGCATCTCAACTATTGAGTCCCAAAATAGTGTTTTTTGTAGTTTCATCTAACTCTCCTTGAGGAGGGTACACTGATTATATTTAAAATATGTGCATCTAGAAGAACTTTAATAGCTATCAATCTATCTCCTTGTCTTCTAACTTCTACTACTTTATCTCTCATGAAATGATATCCTATATGTGCTTGGACAAAGTAATTTCATGCTTCTTTCATGGCTCCAGTATGTTCTGGAAACCCATAACAAGGGATAGGGGCCCTACAACAATTAATTATTAGAATTTCATTTCCACTATTTGCAGAGAATGAGCATGCCTTCTCTTGTGATTTATATTGCTATTAAAATAATAATAATAAAAAAAAAAAAAATCCATCTGCAAAAATATAGGAGAAAATTATATGAAAGGTATACATTTTGATCCTATACAGACGAAACCCATGAAGGAGACAGCATGAGGTATAAGTGAGAGATCTCAAAAACTGTATTTAAACCTATACAGGGGCTTAAAATCAACAGTTCAGCAAGAAAAGGAAAGAGGACAGCCAACACCAGCAGCTATGTAGAAGAGTAGAGTTTGCATACTTCCTCAATTTTTGTTGTTTAGTGATATTCCATATGCTCTTGGAAATTTTGATTGTATACTTCTTTTGTACACTGGATCTCGTGTTGTATCTATCGATAGGCGTTGGAAGTCCAAAGCATGGGTTGTGGGTGCAGCAACAATAAAGTGGTCTTTTTGATTAAAATGAAAGTATCCATGGTAGTGAATAGAGTTTTATGTTTTTCTTTTCATTACTAAGCTACTTTCAATTATAGTATGTGTATATCTTTGTGTTGTAGGAGTCGAGGACATTTTAATAATTTTTTATTGCTGGTTGAAGATAGCAGCCTGGTTTGGTTGTATTTAAGTCTAGTTGCATTATTGGATCCTTACAAGTGATCATAGTAGGTTTAAGGACATATGCTTTACATTTGCATTTGATTATGAAATGATTATAGCCGTTGTATTCACTGCATAATATTCATTATGCATCTAGAAATACATGAAATCAAGGTATAGGAAACAAATAATTTTTGTTGCTAACTATCCGAATATTTGTATTCTTAATGTGAGGCATATAACACAAGAAGGAAGCCATTTTTGTGAGTAGAGTTATGTTTGAGATACAATGAATGTCAATCAAGCTAAGTTGTGGAGGTTTGGAGTGGAGAGGCAAAGACTTTGGAGGAGGATTTTTTCTTGCAGATTAGGGGAGGAGAGGGGTGGATGGTGCTCTCTCGTAGTCAGGATTCTAGGAGGGGTAGGTGTTTGAAAATACATCAAGAAGGGGTGGGATGAATTCTCTGAGCACATCTCGTCAGGAGGTGGATGGTAGAGGGCCTCATTCTTGATTTGGGGGGTCCTCATCTCAGGGGAGGTTTGATGTTTGCTCTTTTTTCAGGAGGCTTTCGGATGATCCAGGGTTCGCTTTCCTGTGGAAGCGTACTAAGGCCTCCTTTAAGGCGGCCTTTTTTGCTTGGTCAACAGTTTTTGGGAGGATCCTGACTTTAGATAACCTGAGGAGGAGGAGATAGGTTATTGTCAATTGGTATTGTATGTTTAAGAGAGATGAAGAGATAGTAGATCATCTTCTTTTGCACTACCAAGTGGCCCGGGATAGTTGGGGTATGCTTTTGAGTCTGTTTGGGATCCAGTTGGTTATGCCGGGGCCCTCGAGAGGCATTTTAGAGGCTTGGAGAGGTTGTACAGTGGTTCCCAAGCCCGCGACTTTTGTAGGGTGGCGCCCTTGTGTGTTTGGTGGTGCTTGTGGAGGGAACAGAATAGGAGATCCTTTGATAATGAAGAGACTTCTATTGGGGTGTTGAAATTCTCTATTATTAGTTCTCTTTTTTGTTGGGTTCATGGGAGAAATTGTAAATCCATGGGGGAAATAGTTGATTTTTATTGGATATATTGAGAGGTTAGGGGCCTTATTTGGCCCTTGTGTAGCTTTTGCGGGATGGGTTCCCCTTTGAACGCTTTCTAATACAATTTTACTTGTAAAAAAAAAAAAAAAATTCTCTACGGACAGAAATTTGGGATTATATGTGCAAGTTATATGCCAAACGATATCAGTTGGAGTATGAAATTTGGGATGCTAGATAGGTGACAAGAGTATTCAGTAATTCTATTAAGTTACGACTGGGTACTGGGATTGGTTAGCTCTCATAGAGCCTGCAAATGTGAGGTCTTATGAGCCATACCATACTTGCAAAGAGGAACAAAGATTAGTTCAGTTTTTAATGGCTCTTAGAGATGATTTTGAAGGTCTTCGTGGATCTATTCTTCACCAGAGTCAACTTCCTTCTATTGATTCAGTGGTTAATGAGTTGTTAGGAGAGGAAGTTCGTCTCAAAGCTGTTCCAGGACTTCTTCCCTTACTTAGTCAGACTGTCCTGACTATGTGTTTTTCTAGGTGACTCTCTCATCTCCTAGAAAAGCAAGAAACAGACTGTTGTTGCTTGCTCCTCTGCTAAAGCTGAGTATCGTGTCATGGATGCTACAACAACAGAGTTAGTCTAGTTCCGATGGTTACTTGATGATATGGGTGTTTTTCTTTATGTTCCTACTTCCATGTATTGTGATAACAAGAGTGCCAATCAGATTGCACACAATTCAGTTTTTCATGAACGCACAAAGCATATCGACATTGATTGCCATTTTGTGCGTCATCACCTTCGGTTTGGCACTATCTCCTTGCCATTTATTTCTTCTACTATGCAGTTGACTGACTTCTTCATGAAGTCCCATACTATTATGCGTTTTCGGTTTCTTCTGGGCAAACTTTCGATGCTTCTCACTGTTACGTCGTGAGTTTGAGGGGAGGTGTTAGAGGATATATTTTATTGTTGATGGCAATATTGTACTTTACCATCTTTAGTTAGTCAGCCCTCTTTAGGGTATATATTATTTTCTTTGTAAAGGTATCATTCTTGTACACTTTGTCAATGCAATATACAGAACACAACTGCTTTCTTCTTCTCTATGCAATATTAACACTATAATATATGTTCTAATGTAAAAGTATATGACTCAAGTAACTGAAGTATAGCTAGTTAGTTTGCCCTTTTTATCCAAAGATTTAGGGGAAATGACGGCGCTCAATCTGAGTTCTGATTGTGTGATGTAAAAGCATCTTAAAACTCAAAATTCATGCATGCATGTTTCTACATATACTTCTATTTTGTATATTTAGCTTTATTGCATAAAGCATGTGCAACTACTTGCTTTGCTTGTTATGTGAATATAAGCAAGAGGTGCAAGTAATAGAAAAGGGGAAACTGGCAGCAGAACTGACGCACTGCTAGTGCCAATGAGTGATTTTGAATTGAAAATCTGAATCTGCAAAGTTAACGAGGAGCTTTTCCTACAACAAAACTCTGATGATTCCACAGCTCTTTGATGTGAATCAGGTTATATATTATATGAGAATCGAAGTATTCTTTTCTATTGTGCAGCCCTTAAGTTATTTCTGAGATTGAAACTGGTGGTCCGAGATTTTAGCAGAAGTTGTATCTAAGTTTCACTCTCTCACACTCTCTCTTAATTGCCAAGTGGCATTATCTTTAAGAAGTGACAAATGGTTTTTATTAATGCTAATTCTCTATATTTGAATTCTAATTCTGATTCTAAATTCATTTGTTTTCTGATGCAGGTTCGCCAAACTGCTAGTGCACCTTCTCTGGATTCTGCTATTGTTCAACTAGAACTTGGTCTGGTTGATATATTTCTTAGTCTTTGCAGGTTTGAGTGGCAGGCTGGGTACCAAGAATTAGCTACTGCTTTATTTCAGGCAGAGATTGAATATAGTTTATTCTGTCCTTTACTTCTAACGGAGCAGAATAAACGAAGACTGTTTGAGCACTTCTGGAATAGTAATGGTGCAAGAATTGGTGAAGATGGCGCTCTTGGCTGGTCAACATGGCTGGAGAAAGAGGAGGAACACAGGCAAAAGGTCATTTATGAGGAGTTGCATAAAAATGATGAAGGTGGTTGGACAGGTTGGTCACAACCATTATCTAAAAATAAGGAAACCAGTGGAAATACAGAAAATATAATGGATGACGATGTGACTGTTGAGGAATTTGACGAGGAATCTGAGACAAGAGACTTTGAGCATAACGATGATACTGAGGCATTAATGAAGATGTTGGGCATTAATGCTGATGCTGAAGCTGATGGGGAGGTCAAAGATACTGCAACGTGGACAAGATGGGCAGAAGAAGAGTTATCAAGAGATTCTGATCAATGGATGCCTGTTCATGCAAGATCTGGTGCCCTTTCTTTTTCGAACAATCTGTTTTTGATTTTCTTTGTTTTTCTATCTGCTTATGATTTTCATTGTTTTTCCTTTTTCTTAAATTGCAATCTGAATTTTATTTATTTATAATATTATTATATTACCATGGTTAATCTCGCGTGATGCATAAAATCTTCCCTTTTGTCTACCTGTAAAAATATTCCAACAATATGTTTACATTGTCATTCAGAAGTAAATGTTCACAAATTTAATATTTTTTTTGCTAATAATTCTTTTTTTTTTTCTCCCTGACAAGAATTAATTAGTAAAGTATGTTTGCAAAACAGATGGGGTTTTTCATAGTGACAGGACACCAGATAGAGAAGGTGATGACCACCTTTTAAGAGTAATATTATTTGAAGATGTCAGTGAATACCTATTCTCCATGAGTTCCGAGGAAGCTCGTTTGTCTCTGGTATTCCAGTTCATTGATTTCTATGGTGGGAGGATATCTCAATGGTTAGTATTTCAAAATAGGTTGTCCATCTGATATCATTCTGTTCTTTTGTCAATCCTCAATTTTATTTTATTTTTGTTGATATGTTACTCAGATATAGTTTAGCCAATGTCATGAAAGATAAAAGTGGGTAAAGTAACCTTGTGTTGATTTTCCTCTAAATCCTCAATTTGTTTTGACGTAAAATATTTTCTGGAAAATATTTTTGAAAATTTTTGGTGTTTAATTGCATATTTTAGAAGGAAAAATGTTATACCTGTAAAACATTTTCACTCCAAAATGTTTGGGTTGATGCAGCCAACCGTAAAATATTGAATCGCTAGTTTGGTTGATGCAACCAAACACTAGAAGTTTTTAGAAATATTTTGCGAAAAATATTTTACATTGAAACAAACGGGGTATAAATGTAAGTTTTCTTCTTCCGTATGTAAAAAAGGAATAAATCAATCAATCAAATTCGGGGAGCCGGGAGGCTTCATGAAGTGCTTCTTTAGGAGTTAAACTTCGATTTGTCCATATTTCAAGAAAAAGTATCTTTCTTTTTTCTTTTCCATTCCCATTAGAATGAATACAGCTTTGTGAACATTGAACCAAATTATGAGGCTCAACATGAAGGGTGTATTCTGAGACAGCTAGTAGAAGGCTGCACCAATTATCATAACTTTTGGGTAATTTGGGATGGAACAAGTTTTATTTTGTGGATTCTAAGGCTTAACTATAAAAGAAAAAGTGGTGGAGTAAGAAATTAAAACACAGCTAAGTTTAAATAATATCGTATTAAGCTTTGGGTTCAGAATTTTCAGCAGAAACTCCTGTGAGTTAACTGTTGGGATTATGTGCCCTTCAAAGCCAATTTGAATTGTAATTGACATTTATTTTAATATATCTGATTTATTTGGTGCTTTATATACATATATGGTGAATGTTTGTATTGGTTAATTCATGAGATGAATTAAGAGTCACTGACTATGTAATGATGATTTAGATGCATAAAAGGTGTCTCATGCATGGGACATATAAATCATTGATTTACATTAACAAAAATATTGTTCACATTTAGTGATAGGATTGGGCACTATATCTAGTAGAATGTAACATGTTGGTTTCTATATGATAGGGTGGCTTATCTCTATTGAGTCATCTAAGTCGAAAAACCATATATGTTAGTGTATAACACATTGAACCGGATTTTGTCATAATAATTTTCACTTAGTAGTGTTATAGCGATTAACTCTTAAACCTAAGAGAATAATGGACATTTGTCCTTATTAGTGATTACTTTGATTTACTTCTGTGGACCCAAGGGTCTAAAATCTGGGTATTTTGGATAATCATTAATTATTGGCATTGGAACATGTATTCTCAAGATGGTGTGTATGTGGTTTATTTATTTTGACTTGATTTGTTTGATCACAAAAAACTGGATCTAGTGGTTTCGATAAAACTGTTTTAGTATATATTTATTTGTTAAATATATAGTATTTTCTCAAAATAAATTTTATGTGATCAAACAGAATAAATCAAGAAGTGAAAATGAGGGCAAATTAGTAATTGGATTGATGGCTTTATTTTATCCAAACACTAATTAAGCATAGAGCTAGAAACGCGTCTAAAGATAACCTAACAATAAAGCTAGACATATGAAGAAATGCTTTATAATCAAAAGGATTAAGAATTAGTGGAACTAAAACTAAGTATATGGAATGTAAATTTAACAAAGATTCGGATATTGATAATATGATGGCAAAAAGAGGGTCTGGGAATGAGGAGGTTAGAACTATTTAATAAGGCGCTACTGGGCAAATGGCTTTGGTGCTTCGGAATTGAGAGGTCTAGGTTGTGGCCTGTAGAGGTGGAGAAGAAGCTGGTGGGTGGCGGTCAACGGAGTTGAACCTTCCTGTGGGGGTGGGGGTTTGGAAAAGCATTCGGAAAGGATGGGATGAGTTTTCCAAACTCATTCATTTTAGGGTAAGAAATGGGAGACAGATCAGTTTTTGGGAGGACATCTGGTGTGGGGATCTATCTTTGGCCTGTAGGTTTCCTAGACTCTTTAGGATTGCCTCGAATTGACAAGCCTTAGTAGCCGACTATTATCAGCTTGATAGCGGCCGACTGTCTTGGGATGTGAGCTTTCGTAGGGCTTTTCAAAATTGGGAGCTTTTAGAGGTAGTGGAGTTGCTAACCACTTTGTATAGTCATGTGATCGCGGGAGAGGGGATGGACGAGATGGTGTGGACGGGATCCAAGAGGGGAACAGTTGAGGTTCGTTCCTACTATAGATTCCTCTCGGACTTCACGAGTCCCACCTTTCCTTGGAAGGCTATTTGGAGAACAAAGGCCCCTCTGAAGGTGGCCTTCTTCACTTGGACAGCTATCTTGGAAAAGTTTCTTACCATTGACAACCTCAAGAGAAGAGGCTGTTTTATGATAAATTGGTGTTGCATGTGTAAGAGGTCAGAGGAAACGGTGAATCATCTTCTTTTTCACTGCATAGTGGCGAGGGACGTTTGGTCCATATTCTTGGTTGCGCTTGGTATGGACTGAGTGTTTCCTAGATCCACAAAGGATATGATTGAGGCTTAGAGAGGGTGTACAGTGGACAGCCGAGCCAGGGATGCTTGGAGGGTCACTCCCCTTTGTTTATGGTGGGGTTTGTGGCAAGAGAGGAATAGGAGGCGCTTTGAGGATGTGGAGTCTTCTATTTGGTCTCTCAAATACAATATTTTCTCTCTTTTATTTTTTTGGGTATATGGGAAAATTTGTACATCGGATGGTCAAGTAGTGGACTTTCTAGATAGCTTAAAACTATAGTTGGCTGCTTTTTGTTGTTCCTCGGGTTCGCTCCCCTTTGAGCGTCTTTTAATGAATTTTTACTTATCAAAAAAAAAAAAAAAAAGATAATATGATGGTAGAACTTCAAAACCAAAAGATTACTCAAAACAACCAAGTTTGTACCTAGGATTGATAATACAAAATGTTGGAGAGATAGATAGAGATATAACTAGTAGAATTAGTGTGGGTTGGACAAAATGGAGGCAAGTTAGTGGAATATATTATGTGATAAAAGAATTACACATAAGCTTAAAGGAAAATTTTATATGACCATTATTAGACCAACTATGCTATATGGGGCAGAGTGTTGGGCCCTAAAAAAGGGACAAGAACAACGCCTCCATGTAGCGGAAAGGTCACAAATGAGAATGAGAGAACAATTATGTGTAGCACCCATTGGTGAGAAAATTAGAGAGTAGACTTATATGGTTTGGGCACATATATCAGAGACTTGGAGATGCGCCGGTGAAGCGAGGAGACTAGTTGTAATCAAAGGTAAGAGACGGAGAAGTCGACAAAAAATAACATGGGATGAGGTGATTAAAAATGACTTTAAAAAGTTTAATATAGTAGTGGAAATGGCAAGTAATAGAAAAGATTAGAGAGAGAGAATTCATGTGGCTGACCCCATTTAAATGGGATTAAGGCAAGGATGACGACAATGACTGATTAAACATAGATGGGTTATTTCATAATTTAACACGGAGAGGGTTTTCTATTCATTACTTGGATTGCAATTAAAAATTAAAAATAATTAATGGGATTATTAATTGGGTCAAGAGTTGACTAGCTATTTAATGGGCTCATCTTTGGATAGGCCCATCTAGATCCCACTCCTAGCCTAACTTGGAGAGCAAGCAATTGAGTTAGAGGGGGACTAGTAGGAGAGAGAGAGTGGGCCGCCCCGTAGTCTATATATACCACCCCCACTCCTTGTGCGTGTGTATGATTTTGATTGCAAGGCATTCTCTCTCTCTCTTTAGACCTAGGGTTCCCTATACTCTTTTGGAGACCACTCTTCCATAGCTTGTGGATTTCATCAAGGTCATAGGAGTGAAGATTTGGGGGTGTTTGAAGCCATTAAAATAAGATTATAAACTTTAAGAAAAACAAATGTTCTCGCAAAGATGATCTAGCGTTTGTCCTAAGGTTGTGATCTTTTTCTTCTTATGATGATTTGCAAAAAAAGTGGGAACAATTTAAATTTTTTTTTTTTTGCTTCCGCTATTTAATCCATTTTCCAACATTAAGTGCAGTGAATGATCTCTAGAAGAAGACAACAAAGGACAATAAGGAGAAATAAGAGAGACGAGAAAAATACTACCCTACACTAATTGTTTATTTTTCAAAAATCACACTCGTACTCAAACAGGTTGAAGAGTTCAGTGCTACTCATGATGGATAGAACATTCCACTAAATTTCAGCCTTCTTTGACATCAAGGGGCCATAATTTTAAATGGTAGAAAACCATGAAGACATCCACAAGCTTTCTGAAAAATTGCTCCACTTGATACAGTATTTGATGGCTTGCTTCAACTTTTTTACAATGTGTGTAGATCATGTGTTATGCTATATCAATGTGTACAGATAATGGTTTTGGTAAGGTCTAAATCATGTAACTGTTCTCATGGTTTTCCCTGCACATGCTTTAGCATGGATGTCTTTTTCTATATGCATGAACAAATGATGACAGTTGCCATGCATTATTGGATCCATGATTATAATCTTCACTGTTCTGTAGGGCATGCACAAACAGTTCAAGTTGGGCTGAGAAAATCCTCAGCCTAGAAGTTCTGCCAGATTCTGTCTTGGATGATCTGAGAAAGGTTCATGATGTGTTAGTGAATGCAGAAAGCAGTCCAAGTAGTTTCAGTCTGGAATTCCTTCTGGGCAGCTCAAATGACATTTCTATGAGAACTAACATTATGAAATTTCTTTGCAATGCTGCCTTACTTTGTATCACTGCATTTCCACGCAATTACATTTTAGAAGAAGCGGCTCTTGTTGCTGAAGAGCTGTCAAATACAAGAATGAATTCTTGTAGCTGTTCAACAACCCCATGTCGAGCTTTAGCAAAAAGACTCTTAAAAAGTAACCGTCAGGTATTCTTTACTATTTTCTATTTTTTTTTATTATTATGGCAGACTCTTACTTAGCTTTCTATATGGACCATTCTTAGGATGTAAATTATACTTTATGAGCGGACATTAGTTTTGACAGTGTGAGTTTATGAACATTTATCTATCAGTGGATCTGATTTGAGATAGTTCCACTATTTTTTTTAATTGATTCAAAGCTCTTTTATTTTCTCTTTAGATATGTTATATAGCAATGTCCTTGTTTCTTGCATTGGGCAGTTGCTGGCAGATATAGTTAGCTTCTGTTCTGAAAGTTGAGTTTGTATTTTGGTTGTCTTAGAACTTGGATATAACAAAGGACTTGTGAGAAAGAAATTCAAATAAGTTTCTGAAGAGAAACCTATATAGATTAGCTAGGTGGTTCGGTCTAAACGATGAGTATTTGGGTTCTATGAAGTTGTTAAGTGCAATGATTTTGTTTTTAGCGTTGCATCTCCAACATTGCCTTCATAATTGGATGCATGTATTCTTAACTTACTACACATTCGACTGAGGGAGATACTCTGTTGCTTTCTTGCCAGAGGTGGTACTGCTGCTTGTGGTGATATAAAAGCTTGATTTTTCTGCTTCTATTTCCTTTTATAAGTGTGCTTTTAACTATATTTGACATAGCAAAGTCTATCTAATTAAGAATTAAAATGCTGTAATATATTTAATGTTGATGTTTTGTTATTATCATTGTTGTTGTTATAATTTATTGGGATTTGCTGTTCTACTTCAGATGTGAAGTTGGATAGCACTGTACCCAGTTTTACTGGACATCAAATGTCTATGGGACATTATAATGAAAGTATTTTTGTAATATCAGATGCAGTAGTTGTAGTGCATTACCTAGTATATTTTTCACATATGCACGGTGCTGGGAGGGGGAGATTCGAGACAAACCTAATATATATATATATATATTGACATTATTTTGCAAAAGTGGCTACATTTAACATTCGAACCCGCATCATCACACTTGTCCGTATGAACTTTTGCAATTGCACCAAGCAATGACCAAAGACCTATACTAACAACCACACCAACAAGAAGAAAAACATTGATGTTGAGATGAGCTTCAGTTCCTGCCTTCTTCACTGCTAACCTTTCTAGGGAGTGCTAACCTTTCTAGTGTCGACCACCACATTCCATTGCTTTTATCTACTGCCACTCACTGCCAAAAGTGGCAATGGCATTCGGTGGAAACGTACCCACAACTTGTTAACATTGATCTTGACAAGAATGAAGTGGTGAGCTTGGCTGTCATCTTGTGAACAACTGACTCAAAACTGTCGGATCCCCAACAGGATGATGCAAATTCAACTACCATCTTCATTCCTCCCAATGAAAGGGCAGAGATAGGTTTAATCTGACAAAGCTCCGTAGAAAACCATAAATTTTACACTTGAGAGTGGCGCAAGCAGAAATCATTACTGGTTTCAAAGATGGTACGATAGACATAGAGGGAAGGTGAGCTGAATAACCTCTTTTGTTCATTTCAAATTATATTGATTCTCTGTGAACTAGAATGGAAATCACAAACAAAAAGCAGTGAAGATAATGCAAACTTAGAGCAGAGACAACCAATTTTTTTGTGAAAAATAAAATCAGGCAAGACCAGGGGATCTAGTCTAAATCAAACAATCCACTATGAGAAGATGAAGTACAACCTCGTCCTTTGGTTTAGACTTATACCCAAACGCTTGCAAAGATTTGGTTGCTGATGGCCTTAGATTTATTTACTCAGTGCCTTCAAGCACAGAAGTAGCCCATGCCATAGACTGCCTCCTGAATCTTCAAGGCCATAACACCGATGACATGCCTTCTTCTATAATGATTGTTTGACAACCTCTCTCCACACAATGATGAATTACCAATAATTAATTGATGGCCTGATGCTCTCTGAATGCTCTTCTGATTTTGAATTTATGGTGCAGAACTTCTCAACGTTCAGAAAACTTAACACTCAAAGAATTAGTGTGTTCTGAAAATCACAGGAGAGAGAGCAAGGAAGCCTTAAACGTGAAGTAAAAAAACTCTCTGTATATAAAAAGCTTGTTTTCTTCTGTGTGTGTGAAAAATCGCTCTTTCTTTTTTTATCATCTATGGAAAAGTAAAAAACAACTTTAATTTGGTTTTGGAAACCTTTTCCAGTTTCTAGAAGACATCGAAAATGATTTGAGGACAAACTATATTGCTGTTTGATAAAAAATGAAAATTAAGCACCAGAAATTTTAGGAGCTGAGTTTTAAGTATTAAAGTTTCTAAGTGTTAATGGTAAATTGAGAACTTCTTTGAATTATAAGTATTCTATAAGTGAAGTCTTTCGCTAAAAAAATTTACTCCATTATAAGTGGAACTTATTCTTTTAAGTGATATCCTAATTTCTTTATTCAATTCTTTAGAAATTAGCATTAAATTGAGTTAACAAACGACACCTAAGTCAGTGATTAGAAGTGGGATGACTACTTGAGTGATCATTTTTAACATTTTGTCTCATCTAAGGTTGAACAAGGTGGTTGATCCTCATAGCCGAAGGCATGTTTAATTGATACAGCGACTGCACCCGACATATGCTCCACCTAGAATCTTATTGTTTGGTGTGGTGTTCTCCTCAAGTCCTCGTTGAAATTAGATGTTGTTTAAAGTAAATGTTATTGTTACTTTATTGGCACTTCAAGCCTTACCTTGTGTTGGATGGTTTCCTACTTTTTCTATTTATTTTTTCTTCCCGAAAGGTAAAACATTACTGTTAAATACATTTTCTATATTTTGTTGTCATAGGATGTACTACTTTGTGGAGTTTATGCACGAAGAGAGGCTGCCTTTGGGAATATTGATCATGCAAGAAAGGTTTTCGACATGGCTTTGGCATCTGTTGAAGGGCTTCCATTGGTAAGGTCTCTATGTTTTAGTGTTTGCATGTGTTAGAAAGTGAAATTTAATGTATTATGATGTTTTATACATTCATAGGAGCATTGCATGAAACTATCTGAAATCTGAATCACACTGCTATTTTTTCTTATAGGTGTTATCAGGATTGTGAGAGTGTATTATTATGTTTCTCTTATCTTTGGAAATTTCTCTTTTCTTATTGTTATGTTGTGGCCCGAATTTTGTCTTGGTAATGCGTCCTGGTTTTGACTTGAAAAGGGGATTTTTTTTTTGACCCGTTTTTATCTTGCGGGTTTCGACCATGTTTAGGTCTCTTGTAGCCCAGTATATAAGGGCATCTAGGGTTTGGAGTGGGATTAAGAGAGAACACTAAAAATCATAGAGAGAGAGAGAGAGAGAGAGAGAGAGATAGGGTTTGGGGGTTGAAACTTGTGATCTCCTGATTTTCGCACAGTGAAAACTTGTGATTTCCATTGGTAAGGTCTCTATGTTTTAGTGTTTGATTGTGTTTGAAAGTGAAATTTAATGTATTATGATGTTTTATACATTCATAGGGGCATTGCATGAAACCATCTGAAATCTGAAATCACATTGCTATTTTGCTTATAGGTGTTATCAGGATTGTGAGAGTGTATTATTATGTCTCCCTTATCTTTGGAAATTTCTCTTTTCTTATTGTTATGTTATGGCCCGAATTTTGTCTCGGCAATGCGACCCAGTTTTGACCCAAAAAGGGGGAAATTTTTTTTTGACCTGTTTTTATTTTGTGGGTTTGGACCATGTTTAGGACTCTTGTAGCCCAGTATATAAGGGCATCTAGGATTTGAAGTGAGATTAAGAGAAAACACTAAAAAACGTAGAGAGAGAGAGAGAGAGAGAGAGAGAGAGAGGGTTTGGGGGTTGAAACTTGTGATCTCCTGATATTCACACAGTGAAAACTTTTGCCGTGGACGTAGGCTTGCTTTAAGCCGAACCACGTGAATTCTTGTGTTCTATGTGTGGTTTTTGTTTCGTTTTCTATTGTGTTTTGTGATTGTTACTTGGTTCGTGGTTGTTTGTGATTGAATGTGTTCTGCCTTCTAATCATCCATGTAAACAATTAGAAGCTTTATGCTAACTCAAGTAGTGTTGTTATCTGAAAGGTACTTTCCTTGCTTCGGGAAACACTTTTTTTTTTTGGTAATAGAATTCTTTAATTTGCAAGCTGGTAGTGGATTAATCTCTTGCTGGATATTGTCTGGTATCCATGGATGTAGGCCTAGTGCCAAACCACATAACCTTATTGTCTTTAGTTCTTTGTTTTTATGGTGAAATGCTCTAACACCCCCTCAGGTCTCCCTTAATTGCTCACAAATTAAATTTGTTGCAATTTTGCTCTGACACCCCTCTCAGAGTTAGTTGCTATTTGTTTTTTAACGGAAAACTTTCTTTTACCATTATACCCTTATCTTATTTTAACATATTACATGCGTCATTACTGATGTCATCGCTTTATTTGGGAAATGTCAAAAATGCCCTTTCATCTCTCTTTCTCTCTCTTATTCTCTTCATCTCTCTCTCTCTCTATAAAAAGCTTTCATCTCTCTCTCTCTAACTCTTTAGATTTTTTCCTCTACCTCAACATCGGCGATCAAGCCCAAAACCAGCTACCCAAAAGCTCATCTCTACCTTCGAAGCTCCATCACCATCGTGTCACTACTGAAACTCCACTCTCCGATTATCCACGTCGGAGCTTCATGCCAAACACCATCGAACAAGCTCCATCTCTATGAAAAGCCACTCCGTGAAACTCTGACCACCACTATTCTACCACAACCTCCACTAACTTCGCCACTCCAATTGAAAATGGGTTCTTCCGTTCAGTCTTCTTGTACCTCACGATCATACTCTCTCTCTTCACCTGCAATTCTTTCGCCAAGCTCACAGTTGACGACTTCTCTGGCGAGACTCCATTGTGGATTGGTGGGATTTGTAGTGGAGACCCAAGCGATGGATGAAGATGGTGGATTGGAGCTTCGGTGGAGATGTGACTGAGGAGACCTAGATAGCGGAGTGGTAGAGCTTC
This sequence comes from Cornus controversa, assembly GCA_026545225.1. Lineage (NCBI taxonomy): Eukaryota > Viridiplantae > Streptophyta > Magnoliopsida > Cornales > Cornaceae > Cornus > Cornus controversa. The sequence goes on from CM048845.1 coordinate 46,558,793, forward strand.
GGTGGTGGGCTGCTACGGTGGTTATGGGTCTTCGGCAGTAGCGTCGCGGCGGTCCTCGGCGAAGGAAACTCGGTGACGTTGGAGCTTTGGCGGTTGTCATGGGTCTTCAATGGAGTTCGGCGGTGGATGGCGGCGATGGTTGCTTCAGCTTAGAGATTCAGTGGTAGGGATGAGTCTAAACAGTGGAGCTTCATTGGTGTTCGGTGGAGGAAGAAGATGACCATGGGGCTTGGCAGCGATGGTGCTTGGTGATGGGTCTTAGTAGTGATATGCGGTGGAGCTCGGTGGCGGAATTACTGGGGTTGGAATTCGGCAGTGGCCATGGCGTGGTAACCAAGAAGGTAGATATGGAGACTCAGACGGTGGTGTGGCAGTGGTTAATACTTGGTGCATAGAAGAAGCTGGTGGTTGGCAGACGTGCTAAATGTGGCAGTGACAACTATGGGTGGAGATGGATAGATGGTGGTGGAGTTTCGTGGGTCTTGGTAGTGGTGGTGGAGAAAGAGAGTATGTAAATCTAAAGAATGAGTGAGGGTATAAAGGCCAAACTAATTAAGGGTAGAATTGTACTTTCAAAGAGGAAGGGTAGTTTTGGTATTTTATTATTTCAAATTTGCTGATTACTAACGTGTCTAATAGTCAACTAATAGCAGGGGGTGTCAGGGCAAGGTCAACCAAACATTAGGGGAGGTTTGAGCCATTTTTTATACAAGTTTAATTCTTGAGGAATAAAAGGAAACCTTAAGGGGTGTTGGAGCATATCAGTCTTGTTTTTATCCACTTTCCTTACTTCAAACTTGCACATAGTTCAAGGATGTTCTGTATCATAACTCACAATAGAATCCATAGTTTGTGTAGTTTCTGTCCCCATATTTAACTCTTCATTTCAACTACTTTGCATGTAGTTTTTGTGTATTTAGCTCTATAGTTTTTTCTTAATTTGACCTGATATTCTATTTCAGTAGTTTTCTTTTTGCAGTCTTAATTTTAAAATTTATTTTATTTTATTTTTAATTCATCTACTGGTATTAAAAAGCCTTAAACTATGGATAATGCATGCAATTCAATGATTTCACAAATCCTAACAATACCCAATACATGATAATAAAATACAACCTCAAAATTAACTAGGGAAAAAAAAATACAGCATCCAATTTAAAGTCACAAATCCTAATAATACTTGATACATGAACAGAAAATACATCATCCAATTTAAAGTCATAATAGTGACATTATAAAAGTCATAACAACCACATAACACTATGAATCACCCTCTACGAAAGTTGTTCCCCAACTTATTTGTGATTGAGTCACGAAATGCATTAATCAGACTATTTGATCTTGAGTAACTCTTACATCTACTGGGATATGAGGTGTATAGGTATTAGCTAAGTCTTCTTCTTCTTCATGTAGGAATGATCATTCTCTTGGAATGGGCACTCCATTAAAATGTTGGAATGATCATTCATCTTCAAGAGTCAAGGAATTTCATTCCAACAGAGAAATAAAATAAGATATACTAAGAGAAAAATGCCCTAACCAAACATGTGTATAAATGCATGTGTATGCATTATGTATAACATTAGTATGTGATGGATAATATATTTAACATATAGTATATAATAATAAAAAAATTAAATAATATCTTTATATGTAATAAAATATATTATAATATTATAAATTAATTATAATATAATATTATATAGTATACTATAATAAATAAAAAATTAAATAATGTGCTATATGTAATAACATATATGATATACTATAATATTATAAATTAATTATAATATAATATTTTCATATAATATAATATAAATATGGTATGTTATAATATAAAATATCTATTGCATAATAATTTATTAATATTATATAAAATAAATAAAAATATATAATAAATCATAAATATTTTTGTCTCAAAAAAGTTATTTAAACTATTATATAATATATTATATATTAAAAATATTTTTTTTAGTATTTAATATGTACATAAAATATTACAAATAATACATAGCATGAATTTTATTTGGAATGAACAGTGCCTTTGTTGTAATAGTACCAAAAACGTTTTTAAGCTATAGTGATGAAAACACAGGAAACATCTTTTTTATGTTTCCTCTTTTCTTCACAAAAATGGAAAATGTTTTCCACTAGAAAAGAAAACATTACTAAACATGATTTTATTTTTGTTTCTTCGTTTTGAGTGTTGACAACAGAAAACAGGAAACGTTTTTCATTAGTGAACGCACCCTTAGTGTGTTGATCTTAAAACATTTTCTGATTTGAGAATATAATCAACTTTGAAAGAATGGCATGATTAATTTAAATTTTTTGAAAAATCACAAAATTAATATTCATACAAAGCTTTTATTTATTTGTTTAAGTTAAACGTTGAAAAATACAAAAACAATTTAAGGTTAAATGAATTTGTTTAATACTGTCAAAGGAAATTCTCTCGTCTTGAAATTATGTATATTTTTCATTAGAACATAGTCTTTTAAGGGACAAATTTTATTTATTTGCATGGTTTTCGTGTAATTGATGATTTAGAGTAAATAAATTGTCTTGCTTTGCTTATTATGTCAATTTTGACGAAACGTAGGAGAAATAAGAAAATATTATCATATGATTTATGTTTGAGGGGGAGTTTGCAATTTAAGGAGAATTGCAAGCTTTTATTCATGTTTCATTTATATTTTATTTCTTACATGATATTGATATAATGCATGGTATTGTTGTTTGTCTATGCTTTGCATGATCTTAGTTATTCTAACAAGACAAGCATCTTTTGAGTCTTTTATATCTTTCATGTCTATTCATTTTATTTTGGTTTTGTCACAAAATTGCCGAAGGGAGAGATTGTTAGGATTAGAACTTAGTGTTGACAAATTTTGTAACAAAAGTCTAAGTCTGTATTTTTATTCTGGGTGAATTACTTTGACCTCTGCTGAGGTTTGTCCAATTTACCCGTGGATGAAATTTTTGCAAAAGTATGGTCAATCTCCCTTGAGGTTTGTCTAAATTACTTTGACCACCCCTGACGTTAGTCCAAGGGTTAATTACGTCAATGGAATAGTTTCTAAATGCCTAAACTATTCTTAAGTGAAGTAAAATGACTCAAATGTCCTTAGTAGTATACCAAATAACCATTTCAAGTTTCAACCAATGTTTGTTGGACAAAACTACCCTTGCTTATATTAATATAACCTACCCCACTTTTCCCACCAATGCAAACAATTTTCATTTTTTTTTGCGCTAAGCATACTGCTCAGTCTGCTCTCTCTCTATTCCCTTCTCTTCCTTGTGTTTTTTCCTTCCTTGTTCCCTTTTTCTTTTGAAATACAATTTTAAAAATAGACTTTTAATTTAATTTTATACACTGAGAAACCATAATATATATATATATATATAGTGAGAGCTTAAGAAATTAATCTTCATATATAGACAGAATACCAGCATTAATCATTTTTCATATTCTTTCTTCTAAAACAATGAAGAAAGAAAGCAAAAGGATTCTAAAATCCAGACATGGGAATTGCTCCTGGAAGACCCAGGAGCTTTATCAGCTTCAGTTCTTGAGATGAATTGGTGGTAGAAGGCTGCTTTGGCTGCACCAATGAAGGGTCCAACCCCAAAAGATCCACTGAAAAACAAAACAAATTGAACATAAAATATTAACCATTAATAGGAAGAAAACAAATATTAATCCATAGGCTTTTAGGTTATATATATATATATATATATATATATATATATATACTGACTTAGTCATCCCAAGCCTTGTCGAGGTTGTACATCACAGTAGCTCCGAGGCTCCTAGCGGGGTTGATGCCGGTGGTAGTGATTGGGATGGTGGCCAAGTGAACCATGAACACTTGAAATCCGATTGAAAGTGGTGCTAGTACCTTCAATATTTCAATATCCTACACACAGCCTGTTTGGAAAAATAGAAAGGCTTATTACCCCTTTTGTTTGTCATAACACTCTACCTTCGGAATCTACTCCAATATTACCCTTATCGTGGTGATTGGGACGGGTTTCTAGCAGAGAGAGAGATCGACATCTTTAGGGTTACGAGGGTATTAGGGTCAATTAGTTTTCTATTGATGACATCAGCATAAACATAAGTTTTTCAGAAGATTTTTATTAAGGGCAAAAAGGTACTTTCACTGGTTCCGTCAAGTGACCTAACGAAATTATTTCTGACAAGGGGTGTCAGAGTTATTTAGCCAAAAGTTCCATCTGTGAATAAATTGGACAAACTTCAGGGGAGGTCAGAGTAATTCACCCTTTTATTTTTAGCTTTTGATTAGATTTCAAAAGTTAGTTTAGTTAGTTAGTTAGTGGTGGTACCTATGTTCAAAGGCAGAATCAGAATTTGAAGATACTATCAAAGGGCAAATAGTAAAATCACCTCTTCAATAATTAACTCAAACTAGGGTTCATAATTGTTTATTCTCATTTTAGGGCATAACGCATACACGGTTTGATTTATGTAAAGATGTTTTGAATGCATGAAGTTGTTTTTGAAATAAATATATTTAAATAGGAAACGTTTACAAACACAATAAGCCTCGATCGATTGAAATGTCCAAAAAAAATTTATACTGAAGTGTAGAATACTTCGATCGAAGGCTCGATTGATCGAAGTAGTGCTAGTGTAGCTCTATCGGATTCTTGATCGCCCTTGGACAGTAGCTGTCAATGATAGCTCGATTGATCAACCTGTGCGCAAATAGTTTTTGGAAACTTCTCCAAATTATAGAAGGTTTAGCTTTCCTTTTCTGATTTTAATAAGAAACCCTAATTCCTTTCGACTTAAAGCACTATACAAACACCTCTAGGCTCTCATAACACATATGCATACATAGAACTATATAGAGATCTCTACACACATTATTGAGATATCATATAGAGAGATCATATATTTTAGAGAGCATATTATACTTTTCATCATCTACATATTGCATAAGATGGTGGATATCGCAACGCTTGTGCTACAAGGAGAATTCGACACGAAGTCTCCACACAATGAACTCGCAACTTGGACGAATAGTCGTTGGAGATCAAATCACTAGTTGGAGAAGCGGATCTTGACGTGTGGATTGCATGCCTGGAGACTCATATTGCTGTGTTTTAAATATAGTTATTAGAGTTTAAAAATCAGTTGTTGTTAGTTAAAATTGGAAAGATTTATTCACACCCTCTAGATTTATATTTGGTGTTGCACTAGTCTCACATTAGAGCCTTGTGTTACAGTCTTGCACTCATCAAATGGTATTAGAGCTTAACGATTGCAGACCTAACAATTGGTATCAGAGCATATTGTCCTAGATTTAACGTAAGTGCTTTCACTATCTGAGATGATATACTTAGTTTCCAGTATTCAATTGTGCAGGATCTTCAGTCAAATGCATCTCTTTTATATTTCTGGTATGCTGAAGTGGAACTTGGCAATAGTTCTGGTGGTAGTTCAGAATCATCATCACGTGCAATACACATTTTGTCTTGCTTTGGAAGTGGGGTAAAATACAGTCCTTTTAAATGTCAACCATCAAGTCTGCAGCAGCTGAAAGCACACCAAGGGTTTAAAGAGAAAATGACAATGCTAAGAACAAAATGGGTACATGGTGTTACAGATGATATTTCTATTGCTCTCATCTGCTCTGCATCTTTATTTGAAGAGTTGACCACTGGTTGGGCTGCTGGAATCGAAGTCCTAAATCAGGCTTTCTCCACGGTGCTTCCTGGTAATTTGGCCTCCTTGTTTATGCCTTTTTCCTCCTTTCTTTTATTCCTTTTGCACTTTATCTTTGTTTGAATACATGCTTCAATTCTGAAGTCATTATGTGATGGTGAGTGAGATGGTGTAGTAAAGTGTACAATTTCATTTGTTATGGTCGTATTTGTATCAGCTTCTACTAAGACCAAAACAGACACCAAAAAGATGTTTTTGAAGATAGATCCTATTAATTTATCCTGGATTATGTAGGGATCGTGCATTAATGAATAGGTAGTCCAAGGTTTCTCCCTCCTATATACAGTCAATGAAGTGATCTCTGTATTTGAGCCAGATAAAATTTTTGATTGGTGACAAGTTTTGGTCACGATGAATTTTGACTTTGTTTAATACTTTCCAATTGATAGCATCTTGACTTGAGAGTTTCTGGGTTTGAAGCTGCTATCTGGCCACCTCTTAGTGGTAATTCTCTAATATTACAGAATTTGCATGTCATGCAGTTTAAACTCTTAATTTTAGAGACACTAGAATTTTAATGAACCAATACTTGATGTTGATGCCTGAATGCCACCTGTTCATTTTAGAGACACCAGAATTTTTCTGGATGAAAACTTGATGTTGACACCTGAATGCTGCCGTTTCTCCATGCCCCCTGAAGTAAAAATAAATAAATAAATAACTCTAAATTTTTTATTTTAAAAACAACTGCAAACAAACTAGAGCTGATTTCTGAGCTAAGAGGAGGAGGTTTCCCGTGGCTCGTCTTGGGAGATCATGGATTTCTGAGCAGTTTCAGTTTTCTGTAATTGCACTTTGTAGGTGGTTGCAGAGGTTTGAAAGTGTTTGGATTTGCAAAGTGGTAACCAGGTTAACTAAAAACCACCTAACCAGAGAGAGAGATGTGTGGGTGGGGTGGGGGGCAGAGGAGGGTGGGCACCTACCCCACCCCCACATTTAAATGAAACATTTAGTTAGTTTATTTAAGCCCAACCCAATAGCAACCTCTTTAATATGATATATTAGCCCAACCCAATTAAATGAAACATTTAGTTAGTTTATTTAAGCCCAGCCCAATAACAACCTCTTGTAATATGATATACTAGCCCCAACCTAGTTAAATGAAACATTTAGTTAGTTTATTCAAGCCCAACCCAATATAATATGGTATATATGTAATATAACTCAGAAAAAGCATAGACCTGGGTCAAAGCACCAAACGGGAAACATGATTGCAACAGTCCAATCCAAAAGCTTGTATCAGATGCAATGGTGGGGAGAAGATAAATATTACATATGTAAGTTCATTCTCCCTCTTTCACCTATTTCTCTTTTTCTATTAAAAAAATTTATTAATTTTTCATTCTTCAAAGCTCTAACCCTATTTTTCTTATCTGATTTTCTAATACTCTTGTAGATATTGAATATATTTATACATAATGACATATAAATACTATATACACGGTATCATACATTTACCCATATACATTTATACAATATGTATATATTATATGTACCTTTATACATATACATATTAAATTGATGTAATTTTTTTTTTTGCACCCCACACGAACCCATAGAATCCTAGCTCTACCCCTGCACCTAACTGTGAGAAGAAGTGGCCCAAATATTTGCCCATAATGGGTTCGCAGACCATTATAACCCAACCTGACTTTACCAAGCTACCGCACAAATCCATTGACCAGAAGTATTTCTAGAAGAGATGGTGGTGCCTTCCAATAGCCCATTTAAGCACCATCGGAATGGCATAGGAAATAGATTATGAAAAATTTCAGATTTCCATCATTTAGGACCCAATAAAACAAAGTTCACTGGATTGAAACTACTACCAATAAAATGTAGAACTTAAGATCTGAAATTTTAGTTTTCTTTCACTCAGTTTCTCAGCAACCACGGGGAATAAGTAAAAATAGTACTATTCAATAGTATTAGTTGTTGCGAATTGTATGTCTTAGATGTTATGTTGACCATTTGAATGTACTTCTAACCAATGGAGTCATACTTCTTCATTTAGAAAATTCAGTGGATATTTTATATAATTCAAGTTATAGTGAATATTTGTTATTTATGATGACTGCTACATTGTATTTAATTGCAGAGAGAAGAAGCAAAAGTTATCAACTTGAGTTTTTATTTAACTATTATGTGAGGATGCTTTGGAGACATCGTGCACAAGCAGCACTTTCAAAAGTATGGGACTCCATTGTAAAAGGGTTGCAAATATATCCTTTCAGTCCGAAACTTTACAATGCATTGGTTGAAATTGGCCATCTTCATACTACGCCCAATAAGCTGCGGTGGATATTTGATGAATACTGTCACAAGTAAGACCTCTTATTCCTTTGTACTTGAATCATAAACCTTGTTTTATTACACAATTCTAGAAGTTCAGTGGAGGTGACAATTCGTGTTAATGGGTTGTGTTGTATCAAAATAAGAATATTCTGTTATATGAGTCAACTCAAACATGGCTCATTTATTAAACAAGTTAGACATGTTTGACATGAACACAACCTATTTATTAAACAAGTAATATTACATGACCCGTTTAACAATCTATTTAGTATTTTTTCTTAAATATAAACCAATATATATATATATATATATATATATTGTATTAAAAACTTTGAAATGACAAAAATTTTCATTTATCTCAATAATTACAATAATTAATCAAGGATTTCACTATAGTACAATATTGATTTATATATATTATCTATTATTTAGGCTGAAATAGATCACGAGACTGACACGATTGTGATAGGATTAATTAAATGGGTTAAGCCCCCAATCCTGAACATGACATAATTAATTAAATAGTTTAATTGGGTTGACATGAACACGATTAAAGTTAATCCAAACCCATAATTTTGTATTGGGTTCGAATCGTGTTGATAGGTTTGTCAATTTTTGCCATCCCTAAAATTTAGCTCATCCACGACGTATCCAACAACCTCTTGTGCATACGGCCATCATCTTTTAGTTTTTGTCGCTTAATCAAAATAAAAAATTTGTCACTTGATCAAAAGAAAAAAACTCTCTTGTCTAGTTATCTCAAATTATCATTGCACTACGGGGGTGTTGGGAAGGGGAAGATTGGATGCATATATAAGCTGACATTATTTTAGATAAATTCTCTCCAGACTTGAACTCACCATTTCAAACTTGTACCATTGCACCGAGCAATGATCCCTATAATTGAATACTACTATAGGGCAACTTTGGAGATAGATGTAAACGCACTATTGAAATGTTATATAAGTATATTACACAATATTAGAAGTAGATGTTGGAAAGATGTACACAATCTCTTTGACAAATTTATAATACTTTCCAAGTTACAAATTTAAAATGTTAATTTTCTAATTCAAATTCATGAAGAAATATAAATGTATTAATTCACCTAACTGCTTTCTCATCACTTCGACTGATAGTGTGGAAAAAACTAAATTAACTTATTTCTAATATGATTATTAATATTCACTTTTTTGTTAACAGAAAGTAGCTTTTTGATTATATACCAACAATGGTTTATTTTACAACTCATAATAGGTTTCGATTTTTTATTTTTTGTTTGAAACTACAAAGAAGACCAAGGACCAGGTATGGCATGCCTTACATGTTGTAGCCATTTAAAGGGCACGTTGGGATTTAAGATGCACAAGACTTGGTTGTACCATGGATAAATTCACTTTTTCGTTGTTTAGGGATTGTTTCATTTTGAGTGGAAATAGGGTTTATGGTTGGTGAAAGTTTTATTATTAGCTCCTCACTCCTACCTATAAAATACTTGATGCTTCCCTTCATTAATCTTTTGTTTTTGGTGGGTTCACTGATTTTTATTATTCTTACTTTCATTTCTTATTGAATGAAAGCATCATGTAAATTAACTTTAGAGACACAAATTGATTGCATATTGCTTTTTGCATTGTGTCCATTGTCTATCTTCCAGAAGAAATATGTAAGGGCTTAAATGAGTGCATTGATCACCATTCACAGCTTTGGTATTTATAGTTGAAAAGAGTACATGTTAAATATTACAAGAAGGGAAACTAATTAAAATCACTGCATATTCTCTACCTAAATGCATGTGTAAATGTAGTCAAATCTCATGATTTTAGACTAATCATATTTCGGCTAATAGTGTAAGTCAAATCCCATGATTCTAGGAACATATCTCGCCTAACACTCCCCCTCAAGTTGGTGCGTGGATATCTGAGACGCCCAACTTGGACAATGGATCCTCAAACACTAAAAAAGTCTCCTCAGACCATAACGTTGTCTCCTTAGACCATAACATTATCTTGTCATACCATAACGCCATAACGCTGTCTCCTCAGACCATTCCCAAATCCAAATACAAATTTTTTTTTTTTAGGAGCGCTACTAGCTTACATATAGCCAGACAACCTTCTTTTCAAGCTTCAACAATATATGGCTGCCCTTTGTTGTTTTCTCCACAGTACCTTCACCTCCTCAGGGGCATCCTTCTTTGTAGGAGCCTTCTTCTTCCTACTGATGTCACCAATACCGACCATTCTCTGCCACCACAGCTGGTGGCAGAGACAAAATTACCACCACGTGAAACCCTCTTTTACAATTCTGGCTCTGATACCAAGAAGAAATACAGAAAAGAAGAAATATGTAAAGGCATGAATAAGTGTATTGATCACTCATTCACAGCTTTGATATTTATAATTGAAAAGAGCATATGTTAAATATTATACGAAAGGAAATTAACTAAAATCACTGCATATTCTATGTCTAAATATATGCGTAAATATAGTCAAATCCCATGATTCTAGATTAATCATATCTCGACAAATATGGTACGTCAAATCCCATGATTCTAGGCACATATCTTGGCTAACACTTACAGTATACTTATCAAAAGCATGGAGAAAGAAAAATGGAAAAGGAGAAAATTTGCTTTCCTTGTAGAATGGCAATAGATGTTCTTGGTTGGCTAAAGAATTTTTATTTGCAAATTTTCTTAGAAATGCAATTTGTTTGTCTGTTGTTTATCTGGTTTCAAGTTTTACTAATTCATTATCACAGTCCATTATATAAATCAGCGTATCTAATGTTACAATAGCTGATTGTTATGTCTCTTCGCTATTTTTGCACCGGACCTGACTTCAAGAAGAAATTGTCTATTCAATTGTTTTCTTATTTGAAATGTGTGTTTGCCAATGTTTATGATAGATACAAGAGATTGCTGTAATTGTCCTGTCTATGGACAGAACCACTTTGTAAAAGGTGTCAATCACCATTCAGTCACAATAAATAAAATGAAAATAGTTGCTTTGCATTTATTCATCTTCTTTCACCTCTTTATATATTTGCTGCTGCTTTATTCTATTAGGATCATTCATCTAAAAAAATGTGAAGGATTTTGTTCCTCGTCAACTCTTTGGTTTGTTTTGAGATGGCGTATATTAATTTGAACTGCTTTCAATATTTTATTTAACTTTGCACTCATTATATGCAATTAAATCTTATACTCTGTCCACACTCTCAGGAAACCATCTGTGACAGTATGGCTCTTTGCATTGTCATTCGAGATGAGTAGAGGAGTTTGCCTGCATAGAATACATGGGTTATTTGAAAGGGCATTGTCAAATGACAGATTGCGAAACTCAGTAATAATTTGGCGTTGCTATATTGCATTTGAAATTAATTTAGCATGCAACCCTTCCGCAGCTCGACGAATTCTGTTTCGAGCTATCCATGCCTGCCCATGGTAAGCTCTCTTGCTCCCTCAATGAAAAGGAATACTTTCTTTTAATATAACTGTCTCATAAATCATGATTAATTGTGATTTGTCTGCCAATGCTTGTAGTTGACCAATAAGGTTGGTTCACATGAGAAATTGAGAAATTACACAAGTTTCTTGTGGATGCCGTATTATAAATTACATTAGTTTGTAAAACAGTATTGATAGTTGAAGGAAAACAAAAACAGCTAATGTGATTCTTGTATGCAAAAAAGCAACAATTTTTGTTTGGTGAAGTGGAGTTTCATATATTTATACTTGTAGATATCCTAATAGGCTAGTAAGATATTGAGATGGCCTATTTATTTCATATGGTCATTTAGATCAATTAAATTTGCGTATCCCACTATTTGTGGTGGTTAAGACATGTTTCAATCAGCATCAGTTCGAAGGATTTGTGTGTTTGCTTACAATTCCCATCTCTTTTCAGCAATCCTCTCCCCCATCCGGGAGCCTCCATTCCTGCGACCTCTATTTTCTCATAATTTATTCAGTAGCACTTTGTGAGCATAGCAACTTTCCCCATGGTTTCCACTTTTTGATATGTAATATTTACTTGTGAGCACCAAAAGACGATGTTAAATATACATGGGCAAATTATTGAAATAGAAAATCCAGAGAGAATTTAGAGATGAGGACACTTAATTTAAGCGGCAGAAATGACCTAGTAGAATCATAATTTCACAACCTTCATAGGATCTTGATGCAGGAGGCTTGAAAGAAAAGGAGAGAGAGGGGAAGAAGAAGACCGTCACAATGTATTAGCTATCCCTATTTATAGGCAAAACAATAACCTTAAAAGGAAAATAAAAGTCCTAAATAAATAAGGAAAATACATATAAAATAAAATAAATCAAAATCATCCTCTACGTCTATGCCTATAGTAAGTGCGTAGACCATCTGGCTTAGGATCTCCATCAATTCTCCCCGGCTGAGAAGAACTCTCCTCTGGAGAGTAAAGCTCGTGATATTGCTCCAAAAGGTCTGGGTCAATACGGCGAAACTCCTCCTCTGTGATCCAGGTATCATCTATATCCAAACGATCTCTCCAACGAACAAGGTATCGCTGACAATCACCCTGACGAGAAGCAATAATCTGATGGTCAAGTACGTTTGCAATCTGATTTGTACTCCGTGGCGGAATCGGTGGAAGAACTAGTAATGGTGCTGATGAAGATGCCTCTCCACCTATGGGGGTACCTGTCGGAAATGCAGGAGGCTCAAAGGTACCTTGGTAAGGAAACAAGTCCTCTATATTGAAAATTGGACTAATACCCATATCAGATGGTAAGTCAAGTAAATAAGTATTAGGTCCCAACTTACGTATGATACGAAATGGGCCAGAAGCACGAGCATGCAATTTCTTGAAAGAGTTTTTAGGATAACGCTCTGGGCGTACACGAACCATAACATAATCTCTTTCATTGAATTCCTGATTCCTATGATGAGCATTAGCAGCAATTTTATAATTTTCATTACTTAAAGCAATTTTCCGTTTTATATCGGCATGAACATCACGGATGTGCTGGGCGAAGGAATCAGCAGACTCAGAAGGACGGGATTTAGGTGGCAATGGAATAAGGTCAACAGGCTGGCGAGGAGAAAATCCATACACAATCTCAAATGGACTCTTACCGGTAGTCCTATTGACAGAGCTATTATATGCAAACTCGGCTGTTGGTAACAAGGAATCCCATATGCCCGGGCGTTCTCCAACTAGACACTTAAGCAAATCTCCTAGGCTTCTATTAATGACCTCGGTTTGACCATCAGTTTGGGGGTGAAAAGCAGAGGAGAATTTCAGATTAGTCCCTAAAAGTTTCCAAAGTGTTCTAAAAATAACTCACAAATTTCACATCCCTATCAGACACAATGGAAGTGGGTAATCCATGAAGCCTAACAATTTCCTTAAAGAACAACTTAGCCACATGCGAGGCATCTGCTGTCTTGCTACAAGGAATAAAGTGTCATCTTGGAAAACCTATCTACAACCACTAAAACAGAATCATGTCCTCTAACGGTTTTAGGCAAAATCCTAGGACAAAATCCATGCTAAGATCTTTCCATGGCGTATGTGGGACAGGCAAAGGTGTATAAAGTCCAGTGTTCCTCTTCCTAGCTTTAGCTAATTGACATGTACGACACTGGGAAACGATCCTAGCTACATCACCCTTTAAAGACGGCCAATGAAATCTGTCCTCTACTAGGCAAATTGTCTTATCTCTACCAAAATGGCCAGCAATCCCTCCAGCATGTAACTCCCAGACTAAAAAGTCTCTAATCGATGTGCGAGGAATGCATAGTCTAAAGTCTCGGAATAAATAACCGTCTCTAATCACAAAGTCAATATAGTCTCTACGGTTACCATTCTGAACCTCTTGAAATATTACACCAAAATCAGGACAGGTGGAATACTCATCCTTCATCCTTTCAAAGCCTATAACACTGACACTCATAACTTGAAGAACAACTATAACCCGACTGAGAGCATCAGCTGGCTTATTTTCTGACCCCTTTCGGTGATTAAGCACAAAAGTGTACTCTTGCAGAAAAGCAACCCATTTTGCATGTTTGGCACTCAATTTCCTTGAGTTTGAAGGTACCTCAAGGCTTGGTGATCAGAGTATAAAACAAACTCTTGAGGCAACAGATAATATCGCCAATAACGGAGTGCTTGTACAACAGCGTAAAGTTCTTTCTCATAGGTAGAGTACTTTTGCTTAGCTTCATTAAGTTTCTCGCTGAAGTACGCTATGGGTTGGCCCTCTTGACTTAAGACACCCCCTATTCCAACTCCAGATGTATCACAAGCAACCTCAAAAACTCTGGAGAATTCAGGATGTCGCAGAACTGGGGCCTCAGTCATTTTTTGCTTGATTTCACTAAAGGCTTGTGCTGTAGATGCAGTCCATTTAAACTCCCCTTTTTTCAAAGAGTCTGTGATAGGAGCCATAATGGAGCTGAATCCCTTGATAAAGCGCCTATAAAAAGTAGCCAAACCATGGAAACTACGAACTTCTGAAATAGTTTTAGGTTCAGGCCACTCTTTAATTGCTCTTACCTTTTCAGGGTCTGCAGCAATGCCTTGCGCAGAGACAATAAATCCTAGGAAGATCACCTCAGTCTTCATGAAAGAACATTTCTTAAGGTTAACATATAGTTTTTCAACTCGAAGAACCTTAAGAACTTGTCGAAGGTGACTTAGGTGTTCTCCTTTAGACCGGCTATAGATTAAAACATCATCAAAATAAACCACCAAAAACTTCCCTATGAAAGGACGTAAGACTTGAGTCATGACCCTCATAAATGTACTTGGTGCATTTGACAACCTAAAGGGCATGACTAGCCACTCAAAAAGTCCATCTTGTGTTTTAAAGGCGGTTTTCCATTCATCACCCGGTCTAATTCGGATTTGGTGATAACCACTGCGCAGGTCAATCTTGGAGAACCATTGAGAACCAGCCATTTCATCTAACATGTCATCAAGATGAGGTATGGGAAACCTGTACTTGATTGTAATTTTGTTAATGGCATGACTATCAACATACATCCTCCAAGAACCATCTTTCTTAGGAGTCAAAAGAGCGGCCACAGCACACGGACTAAGGCTATCTCTAATAAAGCCTTTCTGCAAAAGTCCATCAACTTGTCGTTGCAATTCGACACGCTCTTTAGGATTCATTCTATAGTGAGGTAGATTAGGTAACTGGGACCCTGGGACTAAATCAATTGCATGTTGAATATTCCTCATGGGAGGTAATTCATCAAGCAACATATCTTGGAGCTCTTGCAACAGTTTAGTGACTTCCGCAGGAGGGGAATCTACCTCTTCATTAGAAGGTTCCTGAGACACTTCCTTAGAAACAAGTGCTAGTATAATGCCTGATTCTTTTCCTTCTTTTTCAAACTCCTTTCTGGTTAGAAGGTGGAGGTGTTTCTTCTCATTGGATTGAGATGGTGACCTATGTTTGGACTTACTATCTCTCTCAATTGGCCTTGTGGGTGTAAGCATGATAGTTCGGCCTTTATATTTGAACACATAGGTATTATCTCTACCATGATTAGTAACATCCAAATCATAAAGCCAGGGGCGACCAAGAAGTATATGGGTTACATCCATGGGTAGGACATCGCACCAAATCTTATCCGAGTATTCGCCCATTTGGATAGGAACCAAACACCTCTCTGAAACTGACAAGGAAATTTTATCTACCCATGCTACCTATAAGGTTGTGGGTGTGGTTCAAGTTGAAGCTTCATCCTAGCAACACCTGATTTTGAGACTACATTCATTGAACTTCCTCCATCAATGACAATCTTGCAAACCTTATCCCCAAATCTTAGATATGTGCGGAAGATATTGGTGCGTTTCCAATCCTCCTTTCCCGTAGGAGTAGTTAACATGCACCTCATGACACTGATTCGTGTAACATCCATTTCTAAGTCTTCCTCAACTTTCTCATTTTCTATGGGATTTTCTACAGCTTCAACAATATTAAGAGCTTCCTCCCCAACAACTTCATTTGACTCAGTGTCTAAGGTTAAGGTACGATGAGGACAACGTGAAGCATAATGACCTTTACTGTGACAATGGAAACATTCTATAGAGGATATATCGGGTCGAGAACTAGATGTATTACCCTTAAAAGTATTAGCTCTCTGGTTGGGGTTGTTGCTACCTCTAGAGGTAGGTGTCCCAGAT
This sequence comes from Cornus controversa, assembly GCA_026545225.1. Lineage (NCBI taxonomy): Eukaryota > Viridiplantae > Streptophyta > Magnoliopsida > Cornales > Cornaceae > Cornus > Cornus controversa. Next base: position 46,575,029 of record CM048845.1, read on the forward strand.
TGTATAGTCCCACGAGATCTCTCGAAGGAAACTGATTTAGTTTGTTGGGATACACCGGCTTGAGAGGTCATTCTCCTAGGGTTAGTAAGCTTATAATATTTCTCAATCTCTAAAGCCTTTTGATAAGCTTCTTCTAGCGTGTCAGGTGCATGCAAGTTGACTTCTCTCTGAATTTCAATTTTTAATCCATTGATAAATTTAGCTACTGTGACCCATGACTCTTCCTTTACATCACACCTCATCATAAGTTCTTCAAAACGAGACAAGTATTCAGTCACACTAGAAGACATTTGTCTCAAATTCATCAATTGGTCTAACAATTGTCTCCTATGATAGGTGGGAAGATATTTCTCTTTCAATTTCTGTTTCATTTCAGCCCACAATGTAATAGGTTCATCACCTAAGTGCTCTAGATTTCTTTGAACTCCTTGCCAATACCTCTTGGCAGAGCCCACTAATTTCATCTTGGCAAATCTCACTCTATGACTATCTGACATATCATAACATTCAAAGTAGTCTTCCATGTCATCTAACCAATCAAGAAATGCATTAGGATCTAACCTACCATCATAACTAGGAGCATCAACTTTAACTTTCTTTGTAATATCTCCCGACCCATCATGATAGTACCTAGCCTCATGGTAATTCCTCTGGGGGAAATGATGATGTTGACGCCTATCTTGGTATCTACCTTGGGGCCTAAAATGTCTCTGATGATCCTCGTGATCATCCCTAGGTTTTGGTTCTAACTCATCTAAGTCCTCAAAGTCTTCCGGTGGAAACCTGCGATCTACGACTCGATGGTGAACATGTGGTAGAGGTTTCCTAGCATTTGGAACTCGACTCTCTCTAAAGCTAGGATTCCTTTGCTGAGGGGTTTGAGTAGCCTCGGGCATAGGGAGAAGACCACGACGAGGATTTAAATACTCAATTGGATCATCATGGTGACTACCATTAAGATTTGTCCTATGTTTTGGAGAAACTGATGTATCAACCTTAGGTTCATCAATGGGATGCTTACCTATGGAAGTGGTCAGCTTAGCCACCTCTTCACTTAGTCGGGCCATGGAGTCTGTTAAACCAGTCATGTTTTGTTCTATGTTGTGAACTCGCTCATCTATTGAAGTTTGGAAGTTATATAGGTCTCCAATGGTCATGGTGAACTACTAGGATGGACTCGACAGGTTAAAGGTTGTGGGAGTATGCCGATATTTGACTTTAAATTAGCTAAATGCAAGGGATTTTTTTTTTTTAAAGAATTAATAGGATTAATTTTAAAATAGTTCTCTCCTAATTAAAGAACTCCTACTCTTTTTCAGAGTAACTAGAGGATTTCCAATTAATTTCTACCAATAACACAAGCAGGAAAATTCTCAGGAAAGAATGGAGGGGTCACAATGGTCCCACTTAATACCCAATCTCCTTAGACAGAACCTTCCCAAACATGTGAAATTGGAGGATGCTCAATGGGGTTACCAGAAGTCAACTCCTTCCAAGAGGGTCCTACGAGCTTCATGTACCCTATGGCCAACGTCTAATTAAATTTTAAATTATCTAAACTTGGATTGGGTAATACAAATGCAAGGAGATGTTTAACCTAGGTGGGCAAGGAATTGGTGATGAAATCCAATCCTTATCTTGTTGGGGTTGTGCCCTTACTAAAGCTTAATGCAAAATGCTAAATTAAAATGCACAAACAGAGAATTAAATTAAGTAATTCAAATTATTAAATGCTACGATGCTCATCAGGAATTTAAACTCAAAGAAATTAATTATGCAAAAGTTTGTGCACACAGTATAGGTATTTTTGGTGCCAAAGTGTTAATAACAAAGCAACGGTGGATAAGATAATAACAAAATAGATGTGGATTTTGTGCTAGTAAGAGAAAATTAAAGGTTCAAGTAAAAATTAAAGGTTCAACGTTCAGCTAGGACCATGCAAATTTCTAGACTTAAATCAAATGAAATAAAGTATTAGAACAATTTTCAAATGAAGAAAACTTACCTTAACCGAAGCTTTAAGTAGTTCGCAAGAGAAACATCCAAGGTGGCTGGAAACTGAAATAGATATTCTGTTTTTTTTTTTTTTGGCTGAACTGATTTACAAAAGAACTAGTTTGGTGTAGTGCTGAAACTGGTTTAGTTCTGGACTGGATCCAGAACTAGTCTATTTCTGACTTTGTAACCAAACGGAACAATTTTGGGCCCTTTTAATAATTCTGCTCCTGTCCCAAACAACAACAGCCTGTGTAAAAAAAAAAAATGACCGAGAGAAGCTTTGACTATGGCAACAGCGAGAGAGGATTGGACGGTTGACAGCGAGAAGGCTCTGACTCCGGCGACGATGGCTTCTAGCAACGTTGGCTTCCAGCTTCTGTTGTTGGCAGCTTTGGTAGTGCGAGTAGATTCTGGCAGCAAAGATCTGAGTATGCGTTGGCTGGAGGGACAATCGGCGAAGATGAAAGGCTTTCCGGCGAAGGTGATTTGCTGTGTTTAGGGGATGATGAGAAGCTGATGGGTTTTCAGATCTGGATAAATTTTTTTTTTTTTCTGCGTTTGGTTTTTGTATTTGTGGTCTGGATAAGTATTGCTGGCTGGTTTATGGCAAATGGTGATTAGGGTTCCAGTGGTCGGCGGCAGCAATACTCTGTAGGGTTTCGCTTGACTTGGGTCTTGTTATATAGTTGGTGGTAGTGGCGGCTAGGGATTATTTTGTTTGGGTTGAAGATGGTGCAGGGTTAGGGATTGGGTGTGAGGAATATGATGTGAAGCGGCTGCTAGGGTTTTCAGATGGATAAACTGTGGCTTTAGGGCGGCTGTTAGGGTTTTCAGATGGATGAACAGTAGGTTTAGGGTGGCTTCTAGGGTTTTTAGATGGATGAACAGTAGGGTTGCTATTGCTGTGAACAGTAAATGCTAACAGAAGTACTATGGATCTTCGCTCTGATACCAAAATTGATGCAGGAGGCTTGAAAGAAAAGGAGAGAGAGGGGAAGAAGAAGAGAGAAAGAGAAGAACAGAAGGAGAAGAGAAATCTCAAGAAACGTATTCAATAATAATCATCAAAAAGTACCGTCACAATGTATTAGCTATCCCTATTTATAGGCAAAACAATAACCCTAAAAGGAAAATAAAAGTCCTAAATAAATAAGGAAAATACATATAAAATAAAATAAATCAAAATCATCCTCTACGTCTACGCCTATAGTAAGTGTGTAGACCATCCGGCTTAGGATCTCCATCAGATCCCCTATTTCTTTCCAACCAAATGTTCGGCATCAAGCAAAGCAGGATAGCATCCCATATTCGCCTACATGGCAACCTCCTTTTTTTTTATCAATTTTATTTTAAACTAATAAATTTTGTGCAGTTTGATAAAACTAAATATTGAGCACTGAAAATTTTAAGATTTGAAATTTTGAGTTCTAATCATAAATTGAGATATTTTTAATACTTTTTGGATTTAAAAGTATGCACTGTTCAATGATAAGTGAAATATCTCACACTTAAATTTTTTACTCCATTTTAAAGACACTTATTCTTTTAAGTGGTATCTATAGACTATAGTGTTATCAAATGCACTTAATTGAATGAGTAATTAATTTATTTAGAATTAATATTCAATTGAGTTTAGCAACACCACCTAAATTTTCTTTCCTCAATTACACTCCTACAATATCTTTCATTGTTATCTGAGCCCTTTTGCTCCATTAAAAAAAAAGGCTGGCTGAATTTCACTCACAGCCTCTCTCCTTTAGTTCTGTTAAATGTGAATTAGTTGATAATGCTAGAAACTTTGCAACTCCATTTATACTGCTTCAGTCGCTTAAGAGTCCTATTCGGTGATTAGAGTGGTCATCAGTTGCACATCACATGAACATACTAATGTGTTTGCTGCAGTCTCATCCTAAAGCGGTGTATATTATTATTTTCCTATTTGTTCACTTAAATTGCCGAGAAAGAGAACTACATTCCTGCTGCTCATGGCAGAGAATTGTTGCCAGTAGGTTATATGGATTCGCTTGTCTGGTTGTGTATTTGGTATTCTGTTTACAGGCTAACCAATTTATGTTCAATGTGTTTCCCAGGTCGAAAAGGTTATGGCTTGATGGATTCGTCAAGCTAAACTCAGTCCTAACTGCAAAAGAGTTGTCAGATCTCCAAGAAGTGATGCGGGATAAGGAACTAAATCTGAGGACAGATATCTACGAGATCTTATTGAAGGATGAGAAACTTCTATGAAGTTGTTGACAATTTGTCATATGCAACAGTAATAGTTTTCTTTGTGCTTGCTTCCTAGGTTGCGAATTTTCTGCAACTCATCTTGTATACCGCAAACGATACGATGCAAAAAAAAAAAGAAGTACATTGTTAGATGATATTTCATGGATTTGTTTTTAGTATCAGTAATATCATCTCCCTACCTGTGCTCTGTGAACTGTGTAATACAATCAATTTATAACTAGCAGCAGAACCTGTGATGCATGAATATAAAAGAAGTATGGGGAGTGCATAAAATTAGATGATAACTACAGACAGATTGTTGATCTACAAGATCTATTTTATTTTTGTACCTATTGTTGATTGGTAATTGATGGTTTATGAAGTTATTCAGTGTTTAAATCTGTATTTATTTCTTGCCTCAAACCTTGTAAGCGAGGAATTCATTTATTTTTCTTTTATTTGTGTAAAATTACTGATAGATATGAATTAAGTATTATGATGACACTTTATCCAAAACATAAATCTCCACCATTTGTCTCCACTGCCCATGCCCCGCTTCAACGCAATCCAACCTAAGCACAGAAAATATCCAACTAATTTCTCTCTTAGACACCGACACAAAAGAGGACTAATAGTTTTAGGTTCACCGTCGCAGACACTTTGCAAGTGTTGTACCCATGTCGGATATTCGGACACGTGTCAGACATTTTGCAGAAGTGTCTTGACATTTTTCTTTTTATGACACTTTTTGGACACACTCCGAACACGTTTCAGACATTTCGTAAAAGTGATGTATATTCAAGTATTTCGAAAAGAAAATATATGCGACTAAGGTATAATTAAAAATCTAAGCTTGGTTCTTTAATCTCTGTCTATTTCTATTTATAAGTTTGTTTGGTTTTTAATTACTTGATGATGATTTGATGTATTTCTGTAATGTAGTTTTTTTTAATAATTAATATATATTAATATATTATATTATTATTTTATAGCCGTATCGTCGCCGTGTCCGTGTCCTATTTTTTTATAATTTTTCGTATTGCCGTGTCCGTGTCGTATTGTATCCGTGTCTTGTGCTGTGTACGTGCCTCCTAGATCCAAACTCTCCATAGGAAGTGTTTTATTTTAGGCTTTACCTTCAACTACCATAAACCCTTCCACTGGCATGGTTTCTCTCTTTGTACACTTAATTCTCCCCCTCAGTTGTTGACATTCTGATTGTTGGATATATGGCTCGAATGAGACATTGGCATTAATGGCACCGAAAACCACCGTACGAGCGAAGAAAAATTGGGCGCCGAAATTGTGGAAAATGGGTGCCGTTTTTTCTGGATTGTCTCCCTCCTTGCACTCTATATATACTTGTATTTTTGTTTGTAAGGTGTGGTAGATTAGTTTGAGACATAGAGTGTGAGCATTTGAGAGAAATCAGAGTGTATTTGTAATATTTCTCTATATTGAATCCGCTGCCTCCCGTGGACGTAGGTAATTGCCAAACCACGTAAATCTCTGTATATTTGTGTGTGTGGTGATTTGTTTGTTGAATTTCTAGACTCCCGACATAACAAATTGGTATCAGAGCCTTGGTTCAGAGCGTTTTTGCTCATTGCTCATAAATTCAAAGTGCTTAAACTTGAGTTTTGAGACCACTGGAGGGTAGATCTCATCGATACAAGTCCAATGGAACAAACCGGAGGTCAAACGGAGGTCGGCAGAGCCCTCATGCGCCAACAGAAGATATCACGTGACTTGCATGCTCTTCACGCGCTCACACCCCGGTAGACTGAACGGAGCATCCATTTCACGCGCCCCCACGCGCTTCACAGGCACTAGAGGAAGAAGACAAGTGATTTGCATGCGCCCACGCTCCCACTCGCCACGCTAGTGCTACACGCACCAGTTTCGCATTTGGCTGACTCAGCGAGTTTAGATCGAGTCAACTCGCTGACTAAGCATTTGACTTAGCCGCCACGTCAGCAAATGGTGCCAAGTGTCAGCCACGTGGCTTGACTTTCTGGTAATTACAATTCGGCACCTAGAGTTTCTGGTAATTGCAATTTAGCCCCTAAATATTATAAAAATTGCAATTCAGCCCCTAAAGTTTCTATAAATTGCAATTTAACCCCTATAGTTTTTGGAAATTGCAATTCAGACCCTCTAGTTTTTGAAAATTACAATTCAGCCCCTAAAGTTTCTAGAAATTGCAATTCAACCCCTAAGTTTTTTTGAAATTGCAATTCAGCCCTTATAGTTTTTTGGAAATTTCAATTCAACCCCAGAATTTCTAAAAATTGAAATTTAGTCCCTAAAGTTTCTAGAATTTGCAATTCTGGGAAGATGACAAAATTCGATGTAGAGAAGTTTGATGGGCACAACAACTTTAGCATTTGAATATGCGAAGTTTTGGATGTTTTGACTCAACGAGAATTGGATAGTGCTCTTGGGAAGAAGAGACCTGAAGAAATAAAAGAAGAAGATTGGAAAAAGATCAATCGGAAGGCTTGTGGTCAAATTCGGCTTTTCCTCGGAAAGGATCAGAAATATCCTTTTATGCATGAAACTACAGCAAATAAGCTTTGGATAGAACTGGAGGACAAATATATGACAAAGAGCATTGAAAATCGTCTTTATTTGAAGAATAAGCTCTTCCGATTCCAGTACAAAGGAGGTATGTCGATGTCTGAACATTTGAACAATTTTAACAAAACTCTTGCTGATTTACAAAATTTAGATGTTAAAATTGATGATGATGATAAAACATTATTATTGTTAAATTCTCTACCTGATTTGTATGAACATCTGGTCACCACATTACTGTATGGAAAAGAAGAAATAAGATATGTTGATGTCTTTAATACCTTTATGAATAATGAGCTTCTTAAGAAGGATAAGGAGGGTAGTAAAGACTCAACAATTGAAGCTTTGACAGTACGTGGTAGAAAAGAGCAAAAGAAGTCTGATAGCTATGGAAGATCTCAGTCCAGATCAAGAGAAGAATTGTTATCAAGAAGACGTCCTGCAAAGGACGAATGTGCCTTTTGTCACAATAAAGGGCATTGGAAGAAAGATTGTCCAAAGTTGAAAAACAAAAACAAGTCAGATGTAAACTTTGCAAAAAAAGAAGATGTTGAAGAAGAATCAGCCTTTTCAGTTTCATCATCAAACAGCCAGACTGACAGCCAGTCTGATAGATGGATTCTGGATTTTAGATGTTCTTACTATATATGTCCCAACAGGCAGTGGTTCTCAAGCTTTCAGGAGCTTGATGAAGGAGTTATGCTTATGGGCAACAACAGTGTCTGCCAAACAAAAGGGATAGGAACAGTTCGTTTGAAGATGCACGATGGTACAATCAGACGATTGACGGATGTCTAATATGTTCTGGATCTGAAGAAGAACCTCATCTTAGTGGGGGTCTTAGAATCTAGCGGTTACAAGGTGACCATGGAAAATGGAGTCCTAAAAGTTGTACGCGGTGCATTACTAGCAATGAAGGGTACTCGAAAGGGAAATCTATATTTCTTAGATGGGCATACAGTCACAGGGAGAGTGGCCATCTCCAGCAGTTCCGAAGATGTGACATCTGATACTTCTCGACTCTGGCACATGCGCTTAGGGCATGTCGGGGAGAAGGCTTTGCAAGGCTTGATAAGGCAAGGTCTATTGAAGGATGCCAAGACTACATAACTTGATTTCTGCAAGCTATATGTTTTGGGCAAGTAGAAAAGAGTCAAGTTCAGCACTAAGATTCATTGTGGCACCTAAGGGCGCATTGGAGGAGGCAACGTGATTGGTGGATTTCTGTCAAGTTGGGGAGCGTTCAGGATTTTCACCAAGGTGGAGAACGTTGATTGGTGGATTTCCACCAAGGTGGAGAGCGTTCAAAATCTTTCGCCAAGGTGAAAATCGTTGATTAGGGGATTCTCGCCAAGGTGGAGATTGTTGGATATATGGCTCGAATGAGACATTGGCATTAATGACACCAAAAAGCACCGAACGAGAGAAGAAAAATTAGGCGCCGAAATTGTGGAAAATGGGTGCCATTTTTCCCGGATTGTCTCCCTCCTTGCACTCTATATATACTTGTTGTTTTTTTGTTTGTAAGGTGTGGCAGATTAGTTTGAGACAGAGAGTGTGAGCATTTGAGCGAAATCAGAGTGTATTTGTAATATTTCTCTATATTGAATCCGTTGCCTCCCGTAGACGTAGGCAATTGCCGAACCACGTGAATCTTTGTGTAATTGTGTGTGTGGTGATTTGTTTATTGAATTTTTGGGCTCCCGGTACAACACTGATTTCTGCCTCTCTTCAAATGCAAAGCAATTTGGTATGCAAACTTAACCCAGAAATTTCCATTAGATGTGAATCGCCACCACTGCTTATCCATTCCTCCCATAACCCCACAACTGGATTTAAAGGATTCTCTTCCAATCTTCTTCAACAAAAGTCTGTTTGATTAAATCCTCATTGCATCCTCTATAAAATAATGGAGATTTGAGGAGTTGGTGTAACTAGAATAGGATTATCCTTATCTGGAATCCACCTATCCTCCCACACCCTGATATTTTGTCCATTTGTCACCCTCTAAACCAAACCCCCCTTAACAACTCTTTTTGTTGCCAAAAACCTCTGCCAGGCCCAAGATGGATTTGAACCCTTCTCATCTTTAAGAAACCCATAGTGAGGAATATACCTGCTCTTGTAAATATGAAAAAGAAGAAGAAGAGATCTTTCCTATCAACTTGAAGGCTCCAAGATTGCTTAGTAAACAATGCAATATTAAAAGCTTTCATATCATCAAACCCCAAACCTCCATTCTTTTAGTTTCAGTTATCTTTTTCCCACTGGCTCAATGCTGTCTATGCTTTTTCAAGTTCCCACTCCACTAGAATTGAGAAATATTCTTCCTTAGCATATCACAAATTTTGAAAGGCATAGTATAGGCTAGAATGGCCTGAAGAACACTTTTAACCATTACCTCTCTACTTCCCATTGAAAGAAATTCCCCGTGCCACCCATAAACTTTAGCAGTGATCTTCAGTTCTATGTACCCAAAAATTTCAGATTTAGATCTACCCACCATTGATGGAAGACCCAAGTATTTCTCATTCATGCCTTGTCAAGAAATACCAAGAATACTCCTAACAATTTCCTTAGATGAGAGAGGAGTGTTTCTACCGAAGAAAAATGCTGATTTATCCATGTTGATGGCTTGCCTAGAAGCTAACTCATAATCTTTCAAAATAACAGCCACCCTTTGAACTTCCTCCCTATCTACCTAATAATAAGTAATGGGGGGAAGCATTTTTGTAATCGATTTTTTTGAGTCATACTCTTTAAGTACTCTGTCACTCATAAGGTCTCCACTCCCTATCATCCCCAAACTAGTGGCAAAGTAGAGCTTTCTAATCGAGAGATTAAACACATTCTTGAAAAAACGATGAGGCCGAACTGAAAAGATTCGTCAATGAGACTTAATGATGCTTTATGGGTCTACTATATTGCGTACAAGACTCTGATTGGCATGTCGCCTTATCGGCTTGTCTATGGGAATCCTTGTCATCTTCCGGTAGAGATAGAGCATAGAGCAATGTGGACTATTAAGAAGTTCAATTTTGATATGAAGGAAATAAGGGTCATGAGGAAATTTCAATTGAATGAGCTTGAAGAATTGTGTAATGATGTTTATGAGAGTGCTAAGATTTACAAATCTATAAAAATTTTTTTTCATGATAAACATATCTTACGCAAATCGTTTGAACCCGGTCAAAAAGTTTGGCTCTTTAACTCTAAGCTTAAACTCTTTCTCAGAAAGCTTAGATCTCGTTGGGATGGTCCTTACCATGTTGTGTTTGTTTTGCCCCATGGAGCCATAAATATTCAAAATCCCAAGGGTGGGAAGCTTCTCAAAGTAAATGACTAAAGACTTAAACCATACATTGAGGGTGAGGTGCTTAATGGAGATGTGGAAGTTGTAGACTTGATGGATCCCATTTATCTTGATTGAGTGAATTGTCATTACGTCTTGCCTAGACGTTAAACTTGGCCAAGAAAGAGACTTCATTTGTCTCTTCTCTCTCGTAGATAGGAAGGTCAAGTTTCAAACATTAGTACTCTCATTTAGCTTATAGGAATAGTGATTTCATACTTAGTCACTTTTAGGATTTTCTTTGCAAATAACTCTCTGTTCAATCGATCGAGATGTTAGCTGATCGATCAAAGGTTCCATACTTAGAATTTTATAAAAATATCATAAAATAACCTCTCAACTCCACTCGATCGATCGAGAATTCCATACTTGGAATTTTTTCAACTTTAGTGAAAAATCAGCTCTCGGCTCGATCAATCAAAGTTGTCTCAATCGATCGAGTGCTTCATACTTAGAAAATTTTCTGAAACATCCATTTCCATACTCTCAGGTTTGATCGTTCGAAGCTTATGCTCGATTGATCTAAGCTGACACTTAGAAAAATTTCCAACTCTGCAAAAATGCACCCTCTCAGTTAGATCAATCGAGCACTCACTAGATCAATCAAAAAATTGTGTAAAATATATATATATATATATATATATATATATATATATATAAATTGTGTAAAATATATATATATATATATATATATATATATATATATCGCTCGATCGAGTATAGCTCGATCCATCCAGTCCTCAGCACTTAGAATTTTTTTAAAAAAATTCAAAAACACACACTTTTAGTTCGATCGTTCAAGCACTTGGTTTGAACAATCAAGTTACTTAGATTTTTTTTTTTGAAAAATTCAAAAACACACATTCAGTTCGATGGTTCGAGCACTTGGTTCGAACGATTGAGTCAAGTGCTCGAACGATTGAGTCGGGCAGATCTGGGTTAAAACCCTAGTCACAGAGCATTTTCTTTACTTTTCTTTTCCTCTCTTCCCCCACACCTCGTCTCTCATGATCTCATGAACTATAAGTCACTTGAGGGGCCGGATTTAACATCTACACACTTCATCTCTCTCATTCTTTGTTCAAGGTAAGGATTTCTTCTTTAACTCCATTTTTCATCCATGTACATTTCTATTTCGAATTGGGTATGATTGATGCTATGATTTCTTTGTGTTGAGGATACTAGTTACATGCCATTTTCATGTTTTGAATGATTATTCCCTGTTTTCATTGAACGTGTCTTGCTTTTTTCATGTTTTCTTGATTTCTCCTTTCACATTTTGTATATATCACATTTTTAGAGGAGGATTGTCTATATGATTGGGAAATTTGGGGGTAGCCCATGTTTGGGACTTCTTGTGGTGATGTTAGATTACTTTGACATTTTAATGACATTGATCACTGCTTTCTTATGTGAAAATTTATTAATTTGGGTACTTTATGACCATCACATATGTCAGTTTAAAGGATGATTCGCTATGTTTTGAATGTCTTATGCATCCATGCATAATGTAAGATTGTTTTGGATTCAACTGCGTGTGTTATTTTGGGGATTTGTCATCTAGGCTTGAGGGTTGTATCGGTGATTCTGTTCATACAATGCCCCATCTTCTATACTTTCCATTCCAACTGTTTTTATGTGACATAGTGCTCACTTAGTGAATGGTCCCCCATTGTCCCTTTCATGTTGCCTCACATGTATTGGTTGAATTCGACTTTAGAACAACGTTCCAATTGTTTAAATTTCATGTTTGAATGTCTAATGCCTTATTGAGATTTTCAGAACATCATGTTTAGTTCTAAATTTGGAGGCGTAGAGTTGTTCATACCTATGCCTGTCATGTTATTATTGGTTCATTTTCATTCGTAGTTACTATTCCTATGTTTCACTACTTTCATCCTATCCTAACCATGCTTCAAAGTCTTTTCTATCTTATAGGATATGCCTCCAATGAAACTTCTTTGGATGAATCTGATGCTCCCTCACCAATTCCAATTGTACGGGTTGCAGTCCACCCATTGTAAAAAGGAAGCTCAACCCTCTTTTTTAACTAAAGTCCACTCAATATTATCTAAGGTTGGTCTGGCTTTTTATCAAAATTTGCGAATGATAGATGATAGAGTCGATCTCATGACTACTGTGGATGCTATACCTATTGTCCTTTCCATAGACACCATAGCTCGGGCTAGTGGCTGCCCTCATGAGGCCTTAGAGCCTATGCGGATGACCCATCTTGTTTTCCCTCCACAACCTAACGTCGCTATCAGCAGATTATGGAAGATATGTGTGGAGGGAAGTATATTTATCAATACAATAATGGTGCCACCCGCATGGATCTCCCGGCTAAGCTTTGGTTTCTTGACATTGTGCCACTCAGGGATGTGCATCCTAGAGGGCACAAAAATCAGCGAAGGGGGCTTTTCTTAGTGCTCTTTATATTGCTTACAATGGGCGTTGGTTCTCCATCCCAGAACTGATTTTGTCACAGTTTCATGAATATTGGGACAAGGTCATCATGCGATCCACTGCGAGAGCGAAGACATGGGACCTTCCATTCCCTTATTTGATCACCAATATATTGGTCCAGAATGGGTACCCAATTGATTCTGAGGAAGAAATGGAGCAACTACGAAAGGGGTTCACTTGGGATAATTGGAAGTAAATCACCTCGCATTTACCTTCAATCCTGAATGCAGCGAATGTACCTCATGGACGGAGTGTACCCCCAGCTCGGGAGGAGATTCCCACTCCTATGCAGGAGGACCCGACCCAGCAACAGGCAAGGATGTATGATGTTAGGGATGACATAGGGCACCTTAATGTGGAGATGGACAAGATGAGGACTAAAATGCGAACTGGATTTGCTCAGATACTTGCACATCTCTGTGGCACCTCGTCCTCCTCCACACCCTCATTTTCTGCTCCTCCCACTTAGATTACTCTCTATCTCTCTTCCTTCTATCTAGTGATAATTTGGATATTGTGGATGTTTTTGGGATATTTTTCACACTACTATTTTAGGCTCTGTTGGTTTGATTTTGGATAGTTCAAGTTTTTTATCCAATTATTTTGGATATTTTGGTATTTGATGGTTTTATTTTGAACATGTTTGGATATCATTTGATCCTATTTTAGTGTTGGTTCCATTTAATTTTAGTTCTATTTCTGTCATGTTAATATACTTCATTATACTATGTGCACTAGGGGAAGGAATGTAATGTCACTTTGTGATTTTTACATTTTTCCCCATTCATTTCACTCTATTGGTCTAGTGGTCTATTTTGACAGGATTATTGCCTCCAAGTTTGGGGGAATGTTGTTCTCACTTTCACGCTAAGTGGGTTACTACAATTTCTCACTATTCCTAATGGTAATATTGTTCTAACCCTCCTCTATGCTTATCTTTCATGAACATTGAGGACAATGTCCAATTTAAGTTTGAGGGTAAGGTGATGCCTTCTTGTGTACTTAATTGAGGAGATGAAGTGGTTAGCATGCTTTAATTTTAGTAGTTAGGTTATTGCTAGTTCATGTTCAAATTTTTTTCCCCACGATGCTTTAAGCATTGAGTAAGAGATTAATACTTTGTGTAGGTTTTAGACTTGCAATTATTGAGTATGATGAAATTTTTTAAAAACTATGTTTTGAATTCAAGAGTTCACATCACTGTTTGCATAGACATGCCTTGTGGTAGTTGATTCTAGTCTCCTTACTTTTCACAAGCACACTAGTATAATCTTGTGGGATATATGCCTTGACTCTATGTTGCTAGGTCATGTGTCTTTAATATAAATTGGTATCCTTTGAGAATAAACACCATGGTATGTTATACATGTCTTATATATATAAAAAAAGAATCAATTCGATCCCTCTCATGAAGTAATCGGGCCTTTTGTCTCATAAGCATTGAGTGTTTGTATGAAAAATGAGGGGTGAGAGAAGATAAAAGTGATTGGTTGTCTTGGTTTGTAGCCTAGTTGTTTCGAGTTATTAAGTCCTTAGGGGAATCTTAGCGCCTAATGTGTCATGCCCCGATTCCGACTTATCCGAGACTGAAGGTGAACACGTCCATTAACCCTAATGAACCCTCTTTACTCTTAAATACTGCCGAAGTTTAATTCTATTCTTGCACATGGATGTGCGCAACCCAACCTTAACTAGCCTTATGAGCCCCACATCAAGCCACACTTGCATGTTCCTCACAATCCAAACCTGTAACTTTTCAATCAATCGAAAAGTGCATTTTGCACGATCGAAGTGCTTCGTACAATCGAGATGCTTGCGAAGTAGTATCGAAACTTTCCATCATTCAAGACTTTTACTATCTCAAAAACCTGCAATTTCTCGATCAATCAAGATTGTAACTTCACACAATCGAAGGATTTAGATCATACGAAATGGACATCTCGCACGATCAAAATGTCTTCTATTGAAAACCCCGCACTTTTGCAATTAATCTATTTTGTGCACCACAATCCATTCTAATCATCTACAAATGGTAAATCTTTATGCACATACTCCAAAATCACGCTTTTGGATCATAAGGCTCTCACAATCCTCATCCATTCCCATCAAGATTTCACAATTGAGTCCAAATATACATTTCATTAGCATCTCATGCTCCAATCCATGGTCATTACATGAATTACATGCACATAGTCCAAAAGCATTACAATTAATCTATGAATCTAATAAAAGCGTAAGTCAAAGTGCCACAAGCTGGAACGGATAACCATATCTATAATATCCCAAAATAAGCAAAATTGCTATAAGGGACTCCGCTTGATTATTCAATTCTCGTCTGTCATGGATACCTTATCTGTAAAAGTTTTGGAAAAAAAGGGGTGAGCACCACAGTGGCTTAGTAGAGATATCCCAACCCACCTAGGTGCCGACTCGACACCGACTTACATGAATGCATGTCACTACATTACATGGCTCAATAAACATATACCATGTTCATACATAAGCAATGCATATTTAAAGGAATGCATTAAACACATATTATGCTTCACAAATAATAATGTAAGCAAAGTCATTATCTTGTTGCTCTTTTGGACTGAACCCGATACCCTAACATGAGTTAGACCAATCATGTAACCTAGGATGCCTCCCATTAACCATTTCACGACTTTGACATATTCCGCCAACATCATGCTTTCGGGATAATATTTTGGTTTGCCCAATAGTGATTAGAGAATTTTCGAACCGTCACCCAATATTTACTTACTCAAAGCGATTAGATAATTTTAGAACCGTCACCGAGTATGAGTTAGCTCAATGTCATTAGACCATTTTTGAATCGTCACCGAGCACAAATTGACTCAAGGTGGTTAGACCATTTTTGAAACTGCCACTGAGTATGAGTTAGCTCAATGTGATTAGACCATTTCTGAACCGTCACCGAGCGTGAATTGACTCAAAGTGGTTAGACCATTTCTGAAACCGCCACCGAGTATGAGTTAGCTCAAGGTGATTAGACCATTTTTGAACCATCACCGAGCGTGAATTGACTCAAGGTGGTTAGACCATTTCTGAACCGCCATCGAGTATAGACCACTTTCCCCCGTTTCCTCGCAACGGTTCCATATATGCATTTCAAACATATAATGATCAAGCATTCTATCTTCATGCTTCACAATGCATAGGCTAGTTATAAAAGTACATAGCATGCATTTAACTTTACACAACTACACATATAATCCCATATACATGTAAAACTTAGCGTACAAATCACATATGCTCAAGATCTCCAAGTAACACATTTTAGGCATGCTCCACCAAATACATACTTTTACAATGAATGAATAGAATGCATTTACACTCTCAATAACAACATATAAACATATATGTTACACATTTGCACATAATTACATATATACATAAATTTTAGGCACATAAGTATATATACTCTATTCTTCCACTTTTTCATGCATTTATCCCTCATATCGTATACACTATAATATATATATCGAGTGCATACAAGAGACTCAAGAGAAGGAGAAAGACACCATATCCCACTCCTCTTACCACTCTTAATCATGCAATACACAACCTTCACTTTACCGTTTCACTCGAAACTCTAGAATCGTCAAATAGGCAAGAAGGAGAACCCCTACCTCAAATTCAAAATCTTCCCAAGCACTCTCCAAGATTTTGTCGAGTCCTACCTTGTTGAACCACGAAGTTGTTCAGTTCAAATGGAAGTCCTAGCCGTCCCCTACGTATCTCCTTTCTTCGTCGAGTTTTGAATCCAAGCCGAACGGGTCCAAAATGTAGAGAGAAGGGAGTGCTATGAAGATGGAGGGTTTTAGAGAGAGAAAGAGGGGGTGAGATATGGCTAAAATATCTCTGCCACTGATATATATAATATCTTGGTGCGGGAAATGACTAAAACTCCCCAAGCCACTTAACGTACATTCCCGACCTCCGTTTTTGATTTCAAAAACTCCTACGGCCTTCAAATCACTTTCTTAACTATCTAAACATTCCATCTAAGGTATTCCAAAAAATAAAAATTTTCCAAAATTTTTCGGATCTCCGGGCCCACCTGGATCGCATCCCAAGCCCTAGTTTGACCAAAAGGTCAAACTTTTCCAAATGTCTCAAAAACTTTTCAAAACAATTATACCACTTACCAAACATGTTCCCCACACTCAAAACATGTTTAACATCATTCAAAATGCATTTATGGCAATTATGAAGCGAAAATACAAACCAGCCAAAATTGGACACGGTCTCTACAACCTCCCCTCCTTCAAAGAATTTCGTTCTCAAAATTAGAAACATAACTCAAGTAGAAAATAACTCATGGTATTTTGAGTGGACTTCTTGTTCTCGTTCCCATGTAGCTTCCTCAACTCCGAGATGCCTCTAAAGTATCTTGACCAGTGGAATGGTATTACCTTGAATCACTTACTCCCTAGTATCCAAAACCTGGATTGACTCTCCTCGTAAGATACATCGTCTTCCACTTCAAGATCTGTCCAATCTAACACATACGAAGGATTCAACTCATACTTTCTGAACATCAAAATGTGGAAAGTATTGTGCACACTTAACATTTACGGTGGCAACGCCAAGCGATATGCAACATTACCCACACGATCTAATATCTTGAATGGGCTGATAAACCATGGTGCTAGCTTCCCACTATGCCCAAATCTCATCAAACCCCGTCGTGGTGAGACCTTTACGAAGACATGGTCTCCCACCTCGAATGCCAAAGGCCTTCGCCTTCTTCCGGTATAGCTTTTCTAACGAATCTGAGCCGTAAGCAAACGCTATCGTATGATCTTCATCTTTTTTGTAGTCTCTCTGACTATATCTGGCCTCAAAGCCACTGTCTCACCAATCTCTGTCGAACAAACTGGTGACCTGCAAGGTCTACCGTACAAAGCCTCAAATGGAGCCATCTCAATACTAGCTTGGTAGCTATTATTGTATGCAAACTTCACTATTGGAAGATGATCCTCCTAACTGCCTCAAAAATCAAGTGCACTTGCTCTAAGTATATCCTCCAAAGTATGAATGGTACGCTCTGACTGGCCATTTGTCTGAGGATGGAAAGCCGTACTGAAATGGAGGTCTATATCAAGTGCAACCTAAAAACTCTACCAAAATGGTGATGTGAATCTCAAATTTTTGTCAGACACATTAGAAACTGGCACTCCGTACAGCCTCAAAATTTGATCAATGTACAACCGACTAAGAGTATCCACATCATCTATCACTCGAATCAGAAGAAAATGAGCCACTTTGGTCAACCTGTTCATTACGACCCAAACTGCGTTGTGACTCTTCTTAGTCCTAGGCAATCTCGTCACAAAATCCATAGTGACGTGCTCCCACTTCCAAATAGCCACCAGTAGTGGCTGTAATAAACCCGCTGATCTCTGATGTTCAGCCTTCACTTGTTGACAAGTGAGGCACCTTGCCACAAACTGTGCGATGTCCTTTTTCATACCCTTCCACCAATACTGTCTATGATGGTTGTGGTGCATTTTTGTACCACCGGGATGTACTACAAGTCTAGAGCTATGAAACTCACTTAGAACCTCATCCCTACAAGTCAATGGAATAACTATTTTGCCTCTGAACCTTCAACCTCCATCTGAATGGATAACCTAATCTTCCACTATTTGGTCACCCACAATCCGAGTGCAAAAACTCTCTAACTCGCTGTCATGCCGCTGCTCCTCAACCACCCTACTCACTAGAGTTGGTTGTGCTATGAGTGTGAACAAGGTAGCCGGTTCACCATCCTCAGTAAAGTATAATCCCATTTCTGAGATTGTACTAGCTAAAGTGCCATGTGATTTTCTGCTCAATGCATCGGTAACCACGTTAGCCTTCCCCGGGTGATACTGAAGATAAAAGTTGTAGTCTTCCATGTATTCAACCTATCTCCTTTGTCTCATGTTCAAGTCCTTTTATGTATAAAAGGTACTTCAAGCTCTTATGATTAGAGAAAAACTCAAACTTTTTCTCATCGGGTAATTTTTCTTGTGGATCTTCAACTACCGGGACTCATATACAACAACCCTCTCGATTTGTATTAGCACACATCCTAAACCATCCCGTGAAGTATCGCAGTAGATGACATAACCCAAACCACGTTCGGGGATAATCAATATAGGAGCAGTTGTCAATCTACTTTTCAATTCTATGAAGGAATGCTCATAAGCATCATTCCACACAAACTTAACTCCTTTACGAGTAAGCTTGGTCATTGGTGCTGCTAACTTCAAAAAGTCTTTCACGAAACGTCGGTAATATCCCACCAATCCCAAGAAGCTGCGTATATCGAATATGTTCTTAGGCCTTTCCCAACTCATTACCACTTCAATCTTAGAAGGGTCCACCGATACTCCTCCTTCCGACACCATGTATCCTAGGAATTTCACTTTCGTTATCCAAAATTCACAATTTTCAAATTTGGCAGATAGATGGTGCTCTCTCAAAGTTTGCAATACTGTCCTTAAGTAGAAGAAGAATACACAAGAATGTCGTCCACAAATACCACCACGAACCTATCTAAATATACACTGAATATCCGGTTCATCAAGTCCATGAATGCCGCCGGTGAGTTCGTCAACCCAAATGGCATCACTAGAAACTCATAGTGGTCATACCTAGTCCGAAAAGCTATCTTCGGAATGTCCTCTTCCCTTACCCTCAACTGGTAATACCCTGACCTCAAGTCAATCTTCAAAAAACAAGTTGAACCCTTTAGTTAGTCAAACAAGTCATTTATCCTTGGCAAATGATACTTGTTCTTAACCATTGCTTGGTTCAACCTCTGGTAGTTTATGCATAACTAAGATCTGTCCTTCTTTTTAGAAAATAGGACCGGAGCTCCCCAAGGTGATGTACTAGGTTGTACAATTCCCTTATCCAATAATTCTTGCTATTGATCTTTTAACTCCTTCAACTCTACTAGAGCCATACGGTACGGTGCCATAGAGATATGTGCGGTACCAGGATCAAGATCAATGTTGAACACTATATCTCTCGTCAAAGGCAACTTTGTCAAGTCCCCCAAAAATACATCAAAGAACTCACAAACCACCGGTGGAAGTCCTCCACTAGTCACAATCTCATCCTCCTAAGCTAATAAGCTAGCTAGGAAATATCCAACCCCATTCCAAATACCAAAACTAAGAAAAAACGAAACGTAGAAATCATCCTGCTCTCCCACAAAGTAAAAACAGTCACCCGTGGGTGTGCACACTGTCACTCTGATAAGCGCTGAATGTTGCACATTCAAGCCCTTTTAAATACATATGTTAATTCCTTAACTGCGTTTAATTTATAGTTTTTATGTTATTTTCTTATTCTTGGTATTTTTAGGACATTACCCGTAAAATCAATCAAATCAAGTGATTTCATCTTCAATAATGTCTCTTCAGGAAATTCCAATGGTCTAATGGTGCATTGTGTGTGTGTGTATATATATATATATATATTTATTAATTAGTATTATTTTATTTTATTTTATTTCTTTAAGTTATTTTATTTTATTTTTATATATAGATGTATATATTTTAGTATTTATATAAATTTAATATTAGATTTTAGTTATTTATATTTATAATTTTGTATAGATATAATTTTGTATAGATATAGTTTTGTATAGATATAGTATTTTATGTATATTAATATAGTTATAATTTTAGTATGTTTATATATTTTATACACTAACTAACTATTCATAACTAATCAGCCCATGCACTAACCAGCCCAAACCCAAAGCCAACTTTCATCAAATCAGCCCAAAACATCATTAACTATCTAGTCCAACTCAATATATCAACCCAAATGTCCAACCAAGAAATTCTTCCAGCAAACCCACTTTGCCTCACCAAAACCCACCACTTTGCCACACCAAGGCTCAAGCCCAACCAGCCTATATATATATATATATATATATATATATATATATCATTTGTGTTAATATTATTATGTATATATAGTAATATTTTTGTTTGTTATTATTAAATATATTTTTATATATTTGTAGTTTTTTCTTTAGGATTCATTATATATTTATTTATGTTGTTATATTTTCATATTTATTTAGTATATTATTATATATAGTTAGTTATATATATTTTATATTTCATACACACACACACACATCAGGCAACTTGCTCCACTAAACCCATTTCTATAGTCTCTCCAAACTACCTAAACCCACAAATAAACCACTTGGTAGCACATTATAAAACCCACTTCCACCAACTGCCGTAATATATATATATATATATATATATATATATATGTATGTTATATTATAATATTACACTATACATTTATGTATGTTATATTATAATATTACACTATATATAGATATATATATTATAATATTATATTTTATATATTTATGTATCATTGTATTATTATATTATATTATTATTTATGCTATTTTATATTATAGTGTATGTTATTGTATATTATATTTATGTACTATATTATGTTATATTATATATATATATATATATATGGTAGCAGGTGGAGACCAAGACAAAGAAAGAAAAAAAATAGAAAAAGAAAGAGAAAAAGTGGTAGAAGACAAAGGTGGAGATAGAGAGAAGAAAAAGAAAAAGAAAGAAAAGATATAGGGAGAAGAGAGAGCCGGCTGGAAAGGTGGAGACCAAGAAAAGAAAAGAAAAGAAGAAAATCAAAAGAATAGATAGAAGAAGAAAGTGTCGGCAGCTGGAGGAGTCAAAGGAAAAGATGATAAAGTTGAAGAAAAAAATCAAAGGCGCAAACAGACAGAAGGAATGAAGACTTTCTCTTTGCATTAAAGAAATGTAAAATATCTTTTAACTTTACAACATTATATATATAGATAGTGGTAGATAGTTAAAGTTGGAGAATAGAGGAGGAGAGACAGAATAGAGAAAGAAAGGGAGACGGAAGAAACTGAGAAAAAAAAGCTACTGGAATATTTTTTTTGGATAGAAAGAAGAGTGAGAAATATTGGGAAGCTTTGCAAAGCTTACAACAGACCATAAAGCTTTGGGTGGCTCTGTCTATGGAGCTGTTTCCTGCCACAATGATCAACTAAACTCTTCTATAGGGCTTGAACAAAGCCCTAGCCATGTAAATATATTTTATTTTTAATAAATTTAGATTTATATATCTATATATATATGTGTGTGTATTAGTACCTAGCCTTGTGTCTTATTTTTAATACAAGTTTATAAATTCTATATGTTCATGTGTTTTAATTTATCATTCTTGTCTTAGAATTTTAGATTGTTGCACATGTTCTTCAAACACTTATACTTCCACAAGGAGTGTAAATGATGGCTTTGTACTAGTTTTCACCATAACATGCATAGCTAGATTTGCATAGTCCATGCTTAGAGATGGTGATTTTGCTACACTTAGGTAATCAGGTAAGTAGGTAGGTAGAAAAATCACACTTATCGCAGATGGATTATAGTATTTTAAGGTGTATGTATTCTCTTGGCGACATCGTTGTAGGTGGTACTTGCCAAACGCGTCATTAGTACACATTTATATAAATTCCAATGTTTATTATGAAATGGACACATTTATGAGGCTAGTGGTGAAGTCTAAGCCCTAGTATTTTTTCATTTTCCCAAACTCCTTTATTTTATTGTCATTTACATATTTTCAAGTAGTTTAAATAAATAACCAAAAATTTGTTTGTAAGTTGAACAAGAAATAATCTCTGATTTTAACTATTAAACCAACGTAGTCTCTGTGGGATCGACACCCTCTTCTAGAACCCTATCCTTCAAGGATTCGTTCTATTGCGAGTGGTAAAATATAATTTGATTTCCAAACACACAAAAGGAATTTCACACACCACACTCTTCTACGGAGACAATCAATCGTGGCTCTAAATGTAGATGACTAATTCATACCTAGAATGACATTAAAAGTGGTCATATCTAGTAACGCAAAGTCAAACACTAATCGACGCCCAGCAACCTCAATCTCGTAAGATCGACATATTTTACCCAAGGTAATCCTACCCCCAACAGGCATATCAATGGACAATCGTGACTCTAGTTATGACACCCTCAGTCCCAAGGCATAAGCAAATGCTACAGATATGAATGAATGCTATGCTCCTGAATCTATCAATGCCCTACCCTATGAGCTAGAAACCAGGAAAATACCTCTGATCACTGATGGTCCTAGCATATCTTCTACTGGAGTGAGTGTGAAAACATGGCCCCAAGTTTACAGACCCTGTTGGCCAGTCCCCTATAAACCCAACTGCTGACTAGAAGCAGGTGTAGGCCATCTTGCTGTCTGAGATCCCTGAACTGATTAGGCTAGCTGAGGCTGTGGTAATGCCCTAAAGCCAAACTGAACTACAACTGTCTATGCTGACCTATACTGAGATATCGAACCACTCTGAGTCCCCTGCCTCTATAGGCAGTTAGGCTTGATATGTCTGAGCTACTTGCAATAGTGGCATGCCCTTTCCCTCACTGATCTTATTGGCATTGGTGTCACTGTATGCCCTTGACGACACTCATTACTATAATGACCAGTCTGCTGGCAAGTAAAGCACACCACAAATGATCATGAAGCTCCAGTAGGCAAGGCCAATGAAGGTACCGGGCAAGCTTATTGCAGCCCCTGAAAACCTGACATGCCCTATCTGTGCCTCTTCTTTCCATGACTCCCTGATGATGCCCCCGTACTCTTCGCCTAATTTTTAGAGTCCCATATCCTTTGGGTATCTCTATCATCCTCTTCTGCCACCAAGGCTCTGTCAAGAACCTCCTTGTAGGTCTTAAAACCTAGAATGGACACCCTCTTTTTGATAGAGGTGTTCAACCCTTTCACAAACTTCTTCACTCTTAGCTCCTCATTCATTACCATCTCTAGGGCAAAACGAGCCAAGGATATAAACTTGGTCTTATACCCCATAACATTCATGTCCCCTTGGACTAGATCTATAAACTCCTGCCTCATTCGGTCTTTTATAGAAGCTAGAAAGAACTTGTCAAAAAATAACCTCTTGAAGGTCTCCCAATCCATAGTCTCGGTGTTTTGGATATTTCCAATGAATTGCCACCACCGATCTGCTTCCCCTAGCAAGTGAAGTGTTGCCACTCCAACTTTTAGATCCTCATCGATTGCGAGAGCAACCATAATTTTGTGAGTTTGATCTATCCAACTTTTCGTCGCTAGTGGATCACATCCACCCTCAAAAGCAGGCAGCTTGAATTTCACATATTCTTTCATAGCCACCATCTATCGGCTCAAGGCAACCCTAGGCGGTGCCTGAATCTCTTCTTCTCTAGCTTCTCTTACCATTCGTCTCACGGTGTTTGTCATGTTACGCATGAATTGCGTTCCATTAATCACTCCTGAGGAGCATCAGCGCCTATATCCCGTGCTCTTCTTGGAGGAATTTTGCTATATACACAATAAGAAAATTTTAAGACCAAGAATTTACACTCTTACACCATTTTCACCATGCTTACATATGTCATGTCAATTTAGTCCATAAAAGCATGTTATGAAGGCGTAAGCATAAATCAAGTTCCACACAAGCAATTTATAACTTCAAGTCTAAATCCTTATGTCTATTTCCTTAACCTCAAGTAATCACTTGACCACGTCTCACCCTTCATCCCTAGGTATTCGTACCTACAGCTCTGATACCATGCTGTAAAGCCCCGATTCTGAGTCATCTGAGACCGAGGGTGAACCCGTTCATTAACCCTCCTTACTGTCACATACAATGGAAGTTTAACTCTATTCTTGCACATGGATGTGCGTAACCCAACCTTAACAGCTTCAGTGAGCCCCATGATGTGGCTAAACTCGGATTATATTGTAAGCTTAATTATTGCCCTTTTTATCAAAATATAATTTAACCACTCGCAAGAGCACGAATCTTTGTAGATAAGGTTCTATATAGAGGGTATCGATCCCACGAGGACTAGTCGTAATTGTCTTAAAGAAAGATTAATTCCACTTTAATTCTAAAAACAGGGTTTTGAGTTTTTGTTTATAAACTATTGCATGAATGTAATGACAATAAAATTAAAGAGTAAAGGATGGGAGAGAGAACTAGGGTTGGTTTCCACCACTAGCCATTCACATGTTCATAAGTGTAGCAAGCATGAGATTCATTAATTAAATGCCTAACAATGTCATTAGGCTTGTGACCTCAATGACATATCAAAAGATCAATGTGTGTGCTAACCTATCATAATCCATCTTCAACAAGCATAGCTCTTCAACCTAACTAACTACCTAATTACCTACTCTCTAAGTGAACCCTACATGCATCCAAACTACCTTGTCTTGGCATGGTTTATACAAGCAAACATCACACATTCATTTAAACACCATTATCTAGCCGTCATTTGCACTTCTTGTGGAATATGCAAATGTTGTGCATTCAAAGGACAAAATCTACTTTAAGACAAGAATAAACTCCATATCAAATGAATATATAAAAGAAATGTATTAGTGTACATGATCACTAGGCTAAATAATCAACATGTAATTACAAATCCCAAGTGCTACAAAGATGAACAAGTTTACATGGCTAGGGGTTGAAACCAACACCCTAGTAGAAGAGTTAGTTGCTCATGGCAGCCTTGCACCCTTCCATTGATGAAGAAAGTGAAGCTTCTTGGTCTGGTTCAGTTCCTCTTCTTCCTCTCCCGAAGGTCTCTCCTTGGATAATCTGATGTGTGTTGAGAGATATGTGAGATATGTGACTATTTTGTGCTTTAAGGCTCATTTTTCAACCTTGGGGCCCACCATATATATATATATATATCAATATATACATCTATTATATCAAGAAGGTCCCCAAGGGTCTTGTTCAAGTCAGACAATCCCCCTAAGTCGTGCAAAAAGGGGGATTTTGTTGCAAGTGGGAAAGCAGGTGAGCAAGTGGCCAAGTGGATTCTGTAGAATCTTGATCAATCGAGATTGAATCTCGATTGATCGAGATTTCGATCAATCGAAATAAGATCTCGATCAATCGAGATCTCGATTGATCGAGATCAACATCTCGATTGATCGAGATGCCTTTGGCTGTAATTTCTGATTTTTCTCTTGAACTACTAATAGCTTCAAACTTTGCTCCATTTACTCCAATACCTGCAATACATCAAAAACACAAAAATACCGTAAACATATCTCGGTAAACGTAAAAACGGAACTACCATATGCAATAAAGAGGGTTCAAATGCATAGAATTGAACACTTATCACACCCCCAAACTTACATATTGCTAGTCCCTTAGCAATGCATTATTACAAAAATGAAATTAACTATCTTATACAAAAGTTTAATTATGCTCAGTCATCACTAGATAAAGGGCGATCATCCGTTCATTTCACATTTGGCAAATGCAACAAGTATTACAGAACTATGTGGTCATTAGCAAAAATGGACATTCACAAGCTATAAATAAACGACGGTCCCCACATAATGGCCAGTCCGAACAACCATATCAATTTCGACCCCAAAATCCTCTTTGAAAAGTGAACATGCTTCCTAACGCGCGACTTTTGTCATCTTTGGAGAAGAAAATGAACAAATCTGCTTTTAAGAGAAAAACTCATTGAAAATGCTCAACACCGTTGTTCATTATCACAAAACATTCATGATTGCTCATGCGCGGATGACCGTGCAATGCTTAGCTCTTTTTGCTTTCTTGTAAGCCCATGTAGCGGCATTGGGCCAATAACTCCCAAACCAATTAGCTTTAGGGCATTAGGTGAAGAAGCACCCCTCGGACTTAATAATCGAGCTTACAAGGCGATGAGCTTAAGCAAGCCACCCGCTTATTATTGCTCAACCTTGCACACTTATACGCGAATACTCCCTGCTTTGAGGCATAAAAATCCAGTTTATTGAGTGAGAAGGCTTATTGCAAATTTTCCTCTTTTTCTCTCTTTTTTTTTTTTTGACAACAACCGGAAGAACTTATTCTTTAAGTTGTTCAGATAAAAACAGAAATTTACAAAATTCTCCCTCAGACTTATACCCCACAGTTTAAAATGCATGTGTGCGAATTTGTGCGGTTAAGGACAAATTTAGGGCAAGAACCATACGCGTTCAAATTTAGACAAAAATGTAGACCGTTCTAGCCTACTATATAGCTTGCACATGTGCGGGTATTTACAATGTTAAAGTTCTTAACTACCTGCTGCATTTACCTCGGACATTTATTCGAATGATTTGCCTTTAAAAAGCACGACATCATGGTAAGTATGCAAAAATATCAAAAACTGCTCTACAATGACACTCTATACTAGGACTGAACATTGCATGCATATGCAAGTGGTATAGCATACCGCATCCCCAAACTTATATGCAACATTGTCCTCAATGTTTGGACAAGAAAAGTAAGGAAAGATATTACCGGAAGTGCCGAACGCGACAAAAATGGTAATCCACGCGGCGATCATCCTGCAAATGAGAAAAACTTGCACGGAACAGCCACTGGATACCACGAGCATTAAAAGGAACAAAAAGTATATGAAAAGAACATAATGAAATAATTATGCACAAACGGACAATGCCAAGGTCACTGCATATCTAAGGCTCTGAACTGGTGTTTCCCAATTGCCTAAGAGGTCTATGCGATAAGATATTGACTATCCAGGCACGCTAACATATAGCATGCAAAGGGGCTGCCTTTCGTTATTAACGCCATACTGTATTGAAGCAATCTCCACAGTATTGGGAATTGAAACCAGGCGGTAATAACCAGAAATCATCAACTGAATCGCATATAACAATTAGACAAGTGGTACTACATACATAGTCAAAGTATAGATAACAGATATATTGACAGAAAGCAAAAATAAAGACAGTAAAGATAAGACATGATATAAAAGAAAAGATAACTGTATTCCATAAATATATAAAATGAGTTCAGTACAAAGTGTACATGCATCTGGAATACTCATAAAAAAACTAAAAATTAAAAGAAAACATGGCCAACATGGCCTATCAAACATAAAGAAAGAAAAATACAGAAAGTAAAGCATAAAGGACAAATAAAAGCAGCTACTCGAGGGCGGGTGGTGGTGGTGGTGGCTCGGTGGGAGCAGAAGTGGAGGTGGAAGCTCGTCCTGCAAACAGGAACTGCAGGTCCTGCCGGAAGGCTCAGAACTCGTCTAGAATCGCCCTCTGACCCTGTGCCAGAGAAGAAATGTCCGAACGAATGCCCTCCAGCTGACTCTGCGTCACTTGGACGTGCTCGTCAAAACCCTGCTGGAGCCGCTCAACATCAGCTGCCAGGCAGGAATAGCCTGTCGCGGATGTCGTGCCGCTCTGCAGCAATATCCATCTCCTAATCCTCCATCTCCTCGTCCTCAGACCCATCCCCTGCAGGCTCTCCCTCCTCCATCTCCACCGGGGCATCCATATCTACATCGTCTAGAGGATCGCCCTGGTGGTCCTGTCGCTCTAAGTGTCGCCTCACCCGCTCCCACTGAGAAGATGTGAAGCGGGTGGGCGGTGCCAACTGGATGTCAGTATCACTGACCGGTATACTGGCACTATTGAGAAAAGCTGCGACCAGGAAAGGAAAGGGAAGCCGCCATCTCGCTGATGGCCTCATCCGCTTGTTGACGAGGCCGTCCCAGACTTTGAACATTTGCCCCCACACCAGCGACGGGACAGAAAACCACGTGCCCGTGTGGAAAGCATAGAGGCAACGAAGGAGGTCACCCCTGCGCTCCGCCACGTGCTGCAGGGGACACGCGTTCTTGATGAGAACGGTGTCCAGGAACCACAGTCTGCTCGGGCACATCGATTTGGACGTGCAGTTGTGACTGGGCGTGGTAAACGCCCCGCCACACATGTCCATCACGATGGAGAACAGCGTCGTGTCTGCTGGAAGTACGGCCCTGAAAAGTGGTCGACCGTCCTGGTCAACCATGTCTGGCGGCTGCTGGTGAGGAATGCCGAGCATCTGCGCAATCCGGCTCGGCGTAATCGTGGCACACGAGCGCTTAGTGCAGGTCTTCTACGAGATGGTCGAGGCAATGCCTCCTGAGCTCGGCGACAGTCCACGCAGTGTCGGGACGACTCTCGAACTCGCCTAGGGTGAAAATCTACTCCGAGTGAAACTTCCGAGACCGGAAGACTCGCCTGGGCACGTCTCTAACTGCACCGGGTGCATTCTTCACCCTCGCCATGATCTCGGAGCGGTCTGCACTTTATTCCAAAAATTACGTAAATAAAAAGAAAATAAAAGGAATAATAAACTAAGAACTAAGAATAAAAATAAAGGAATAAAAATGAAAGTGAGGCCCTAGTCCATGGTGCTGATATGAATTCAAAAAGTCGCTCTCAAAGAGGCAGTGTAAGCGGATGCAACTGAAATGATGGGTCGTGGTTGCAAACTGTACCTTAATCATTCGAAATAGAGAGAATGCGATATCTTACCCATACATGCATTCCTACCCCCCCCCCCCCGAAACTCGAAAAATCCCATGATGAATATCGCAAGTGCACCAATCCAACCCAACATCATCTATCTAAGTTTATTATGCCGTAAAACTATCAAAAATAGCGGGAAAGTACGCAAAATGTAACCATGCATCACTTACCTCAAGGTGAAGATTATGATCGGTACCAAAAGATGAAGACCCGCTCGTAGCCGTGAAGAGAAGAGCATGAGAGTGCTAGCGGCAGTCTCGGACGATGTCAAACGGCGGTGGATGCTAGGCGATGGAAGATCACGTGTGGAATGGTGCTTGGTGAGCTCTGGATCGCTCGGAGACGAGAAGGAAGTCGGACGGTTTGAGGAAGGAATGTGGAAATGAGAGGGAAGCCCAACAGTTTAAATAAGATTTCGGCTCACGTGCAGGCATCGCGTGCATCTTGATTGATCGAGATGTACATCTCGATTGATCGAGATTTTGATTAATCGAAATCCAACTTCGATCAATCGAGATCAGCTTCGATCGATCGAGATCTCTCCTTCGATTAATCGAGATTTTCTTCACTGAATCGAGACTTTAATTCGATCAATCAAAATTTAATTCGATCAAGTGAGAATTTACTTCGATCAATCGAAATCCCATTTCGTTCAATCAAAATTTTGATCGATCGAAGACCTATCGAAGTGCTATCGAAGAATACTACCTCTCGGGACTTTGGATTTGGCAAACTCTCTGTAATTTTTCGATCAATCGAGACTGATATCTCGATCAATCAAAATCTCGATTGATCGAGATCCTGGTTTCGATCAATCGAGATGCTAAAAAATAGTCAGCTTAAGCTGTGCTTCATGGACTTGGATTTTTTGGGATTTAGATAC
Organism: Cornus controversa; assembly: GCA_026545225.1. Taxonomy (NCBI): domain Eukaryota; kingdom Viridiplantae; phylum Streptophyta; class Magnoliopsida; order Cornales; family Cornaceae; genus Cornus; species Cornus controversa. The sequence goes on from CM048845.1 coordinate 46,604,986, forward strand.
TAAATTGCTTAGATATAAACTTTAACTTGGATTAAAGGGACATCATAGAAGCATGATAGCTACCATGGCTTCGCCACCTTACACGTCTATGGCATGACGTCCGAATCGGCTCACGAGTCAAAATATACGGGATCCGTCAAAGTGACGACATCCACGTATTCCGTGGTAACTTGGTCATCCACGCATACTTTTAAGCGCTGCCCGTTTACTTTGAACAACGAGCCTTCTTTCAAGTCCTTTAATTCCACTGCTCCGTGGGGAGCGACGAAATTAACCAAAAACGGACCATCCCAACGGGAGCAAAGTTTTTCGGGAAACAAATGGAGGCGTGAGTTGTACAACCATACTTTTTGGCCCGGTGAAAATGTTTTGACTCGAATATTACGATCATGAAAGCCTTTGGACTTTGCCTTATAGATTTTAGCGTTCTCATACGCGTCATGTCGCAATTCTTCTAATTCATTTAATTGAAGCTTTCGATTAGATCCGGCCTTTTGCATGTCAAAATTAAAATTTTTGGTGGCCCACATAGCTTTGTGCTCCAATTCAAGCGAAAGATGGCACGCTTTGCCATAAACCAACCGGTAAGGTGACATTCCAATGGGAGTTTTATATGCAGTTCGGTATGCCCATAATGCATCATTTAGTCGCAATGACCAATCTTTCCGGTCAGGCCAAACAGTTTTCTCAAGAATGTTCTTAATCTCCCTATTGGATACCTCTACTTGGCCACTAGTTTGAGGATGGTATGGGGTGGCTACTTTGTGTGTGACGGAGTATTTGGTAAGCAAAGTTCGAAGGAATCGGTTACAGAAATATTTACCTCCGTCACTGATGATGGCCCGAGGTGTACCAAACTGGCTAAAAATATTAGCTTGAATGAACTTAATCACGACTGCGTGATCATTGGTTTTGGTAGCAACGGCCTCTATCCACTTAGATACGTAGTCCACCGCCACATGTACTCATGACCAGTAGAGGGTGGAAATGGTCCCATGAAGTCAATGCCCCACACATCAAATATCTCAATAATATGAATAGGGTTAAGAGGCATCATGTCCTTCTGAGACATCGCGCCGAGGCGCTGACATCGCTCACAAGAGCGGCAGAATGAATATGCATCCCGATGAAGTGTTGGCCAGAAAAATCCGCATTGAAGAATTTTTGCGGCGATTTTCTTAGCACTAAAGTGTCCCCCACAAGCGAGTGTATGACAAAATTTGAGAATGCTTTGGAATTCACTGTTGGGTACACACTTACGAATTATTTGATCGGGGCAATATTTGAACAATTGAGGATCGTCCCAATAATATGATCGTGATTGGGAGAGAAAACGATCCTTCTCTTGTTTGGTCCAAAAAGATGGTATTTTACCGGTTGCCAAGTAATTAACCACATCTGCATACCAAGGGATACTCTCTTGAGAAATGACAAAGAGTTGTTCATCCAGGAAGGATTCACAAACTGGAATGGAATTATGGAGGGATTCAACAAGAATTCTAGAAAGGTGGTCAGCCACCACATTTTCAGTTCCCTTTTTGTCCCTAATCTAAAAATTGAACTCTTGCAACAAGAGTATCCATCGGATCAACCTAGGCTCGGTGTCCTTTTTGGCCAAAAGATGCCGGAGGGCAGCATAGTCCGAATAGACAATGACCTTTGAACCTAATAAATAAGCTCGAAACTTGTCTAATGCAAATACTACCGCAAGCAACTCCTTTTTCGTTGTGGTATAATTGATTTGAGCCTCGGAAAGGGTTTTACTTGCGTAGTAGATGACATGTGACAGTTTGTCTACTCGTTGCCCTAAGACCACACCCATGGCATAATCGGATGCATCACACATGATCTCAAATGGGAGAGCCCAATTTGGAGGGATTAGAATTGGGGCGGTTGTGAGTATGGTGCGGAGTTTTTCAAAAGCGTTAAGGCACGCTTCATCAAAGGTAAAGCAAGACTCTTTTTCAAGAAGGCGACACAAAGGCCGAGAGATCTTGCTAAAGTCCTTGATGAAACGGCGATAAAAGCCCGCATGACCAAGGAATGAACGAATCTCTCTCACCGTTGATGGTGGAGGAAGTTTGGAAATGAGTTCAACCTTGGCTTTATCAACCTCTATTCCTCTCTTAGATACAATGTGCCCCAAGACAATACCCTCTTGAACCATAAAATGGCTCTTTTCCCAACTAAGAATTAGGTTGGTCTCTCGACATCGTTTGAGAACACGGGATAGATTTTGGAGGCATGATTCAAATGAAGGCCCAAAAACGGAAAAATCATCCATGAATACTTCCAAGAATTTTTCCACCATGTCCGAGAAGATAGACATCATACACCGTTGAAAAGTTGCCGGTGCATTGCTGTCACGCCCCGGTTCCCGAGGCCCGGAAACCGAGGTGTGAACCCCGTGAGATCACCCTCACGACATAACCTCCACCTGATCATACAATTCAATTTCCTATTATTTTTACGAAAATCGGGCATGACCCATTCTAAATAATCAGCTCCTGGCATATTACACCTGCTTTACAATTCATATGGACACTTCTGGGCACGTGTCCCCCCAGCATTTATATCTAACAGTAAATATGGACACTTCTGGGCCCGTGTCCCCCCAATATTTCTACAACATGCATAAACAATTATAAATATACATGCCTCAGTCCTTGAATATCCGTATTAAATACATACATCACATGAATAAATACAGCTGAAGGAACTGAATCTACGTAATCGCCTCATACATTTAATCCAAATGTAATACATCTATCTATCCAAAATCCCGAACATAAATTAGATTCTAAGGAATCTAATTACTACCTCTGTAACTGGTGCTATCAGTTTCCCCAACTGACTCCAAAACCAGCAACACCTGCAAAACCTGGGAGGGGGTGAGCTCAAAGGCCCAACAAGGTATGTAGAACCATACTATCACTGCTGCAGCAGGTCGATCCTCACATATTCTCAAAAATATACTTATGCACTTAAATATATCACAATATTTAAGACCATGCTCTACCTAGCATGCATGAACCAATGATGTATATGGCTACTCTAGCACATATGAACATACAAAATCCACTATACATGATTTTAGAAATCATTTTCAACGTGCTTGAAAGCAGTAAACATTCCGCACCAATATGTATGTAGAACATATATGTCAAAGCATTTACATGACCAATGTAAATCATCTACCACATTTCCTACTCGACAAGTAGCACTCCCAAATGCAATGAAGATGCATTTAAACCATACAACATGCGCAAAAGCAATAGATATCCAACATATATCATGTTCTGTCACAAACAACGCATATATAAGAATACGTTAAACACAAAGCATGCTTCACAATCGATAATGTAAGCAAGTTCACACACTTGTCTCTCTCTCGGGCTCAACCCGATATCCTAACATGATTCTCAACCAATCATGTGACCTGGAACGCCTCCCACAACCATCTCACGACCTTGACCTACTCCGCCAACGTCATACTTCTGGGGCAATATTTTGGTTTACCCATTGGTGATTAGACCATATCAGCACCGTCACCAATTATTTGTCTACTCAAGGTGATTAGACCATATCAGCACCGTCACCGAGTATTAGGTGGCTCAAAGTGGTTAGACCATATCAGCACCGCCACTGAGCTTATTTTGACTCAAGATGATTAGACCATATCAGCACCGTCATCGAGTCTTAAATGGTTCAAGGTGGTTAGACCACTGTCACCGAGTATTTACCTACTCCAAGGTGACGTAATTGCTCCAACGCCCTCACCGTGACCGAGTATTGACCTACTCTGGGTGATTTGCTCACTTTATGACCACAACCATAACCGAGTATTGACCTACTCTAGGTAACTCACCCACACTTCCCCGTTTCCTCACAACGGCACCATATATGCATTTCGAACATATAAATACTAAACATTTCAATGTTCACGCCCCACAATGCCTAAGCTAGTTAAAAGCACATAGCATGCATTCCATCTCCACATAAACCCACATGTAACCATATACGTGTCATTTCCCTCCCATATATGCAATATGGATGCATATATACATAGCATAATATTTGCATGCATCAACCCATGCTTATGAATACTAAAAAGAAGTATTTAGCATACTTTTCACCACATTCCAATACATATAGCACATACATGTTCCAACACTTGCACAACACCTCACATATGCAAAACACTTCAACTTTAGCACATTTTTATCATGCTTCACCCATGCATACATTCTCTATATACAGATAGCATGCATTTCATTCATGTAATCCCACATGTAGTCACGTACATGTCAAATCATGCATATAAATCACATATGCACATGCATTAGCATAAATATAGTCATACTCTCATTCAATGCATACATTCATCACAAGTGTCTAACATTCATTCTAATCATCATATATATATTAACATATATATATTGCATCACCTATACACGTATTATGCACATATATGACACTTAGCATAACCATGCTTCTCAAATATTCATTGAGGCTATAATCATATTTAGCATGCATCTCTACCATTTTCCAATATATAATCACATACATATTCCAATCCATGCATAAAATCTACCTATGCATAAGCAATAACACATAGCCAAACATAAAATAATTTAGCATGTTTGACATGGGCTCAATCTACAACTATAAATATCACAATGTACACAAGCATTTAAATCTAGCATGCTTCAATATCCCAATTATATATATATATACCCGTATATATATATACTATAACCACACTTATATATATATATATAAGCACCTATATATATATATATATAAATACCACATATGAACAATTAAGGGAACATATGTAAAATTAACGACGTATTTAAAATATATACGTAGGAGATAGAGGCAAGAATCAACTTGCCTTAGGTCCCGCTTTTTCTGTGCCCGCGCCTGCCAAGCGGCCTATTTCCATGCTCGACCCGGTCCTGTGTCGAAGTCCATACGAACAATTCCATCGGGCCACTTCATTTTCCTTTTTTTAATTTCCATGCTTGGTCCAATTTAATTAGGCCCAAGAATAATCACAACTATCTTCAACCCAATCAATTTGCCCAAACCCAATTTAGCAGCCCATACATACATATTTAACTTGGGATCAAATACCAAGCCAAATTCATGGCTGTCCAACAAGGCCCCAAATATCATCAATTACCAACTCACTTGGTTTATACAGTTGCCACCAACAGCCATAGCTGCCGGCCGATCCACCTAGTCACACCACCACGTACAAACCCATGGCTTCACCTAACCCATCAATAACCCAACCGAGTTCACCTTCCTACGACACCCAAACCCGTGAGCACCACACCCACGACTAGCCCAAGGAAGCCCAGCCGTGAACTGACCCACGACCACCCAATCGAAACCCATTACCACCATCAAACACCCACTCAACCAATCTTCAACCTCAGCCATGGCTGTCCCACGAAGAAGGACCCAACCCTGTACCACCCAGCTGTTGCCAACCTCAAAGGAACGAACAGAAACTCGCCAGAACCACCGTTGAAGACCAGCCATGAGAACCCAGTCGGAGACCCAACACAAACCAGCGACCGAACCCAGCCGTTGGACAGCTGCAACCGTGAAATCGAAGGCTCTCCACCCCCGACAGTCTCCTCCAACCGCCAGCAACCACCGCTCCACAGCCGTGAACCCAGCCAGACACCACCGAGCTCGACCCAAGATCGAACCAACCACCGAAACCCCCCATCGAATCAGCGAACCAACCCGAAAATCGGACCAACCTCGGCCTCCTCCAGCCGTCGCGACCGCCGTTGCCGTCGCCGTCGCCCAGGTGGAACCCCACCGTGAGCCACTCCCTTCGCTGCCGGAACTACCTCCACCACAAACCAGCCACCGTGCGCACCTCCTCCAACCCGCGAACTCCACTGCCGAAGGGGCCCATCGGCGACACCCCTGCCGGAAACGGCCCCTGCCGCCGCTGCTAGGGCCGTCGGAACCGATCCCCGCTCGGTTTCTCTCTCCCCGACTCCCCTCTCTCTCTCTTCTTTTCTTTTTTTTTTTTTCTTTTTCTTTTCTTTCTTTTCTTCTCTTTTTCTCTTTTTCGGCTGATTCTTCTCATCTTCTTATCTTCTACCCTTTCTTTACACACCACACATTATTTATGTATATAATATATGTATATACCACCATACATGCATATATACATACTTAAACACATAACAACACATATTCATACATGTGCACCATCATTCCCTTATAATTGCATACAAGCCCACCATATATTTATAATTAAATATAAATATAGGTACTATATATATATATATGGATATATATATATATATACACACCTTCCACTTATATGAAAATATATCCACACCCTTTTCGGAATTTAATTAATCCGAAGAAAAAAATTTAATCCGGTCAAAATTCACCCGGAACCGGTCAACAAAATTCCGATCCTTACAACCTCCCCTCCTTCAAGGAATTTCGTCCTCGAAATTAGCATAGTCATAGTCTTTCCAAAACCAATCCATACCAGACGTCATTCTCGCCAATGATCATCACTTTCCCTTTTTACGTACCTTAGGCGCTACACTTGCAACACCTAACTCATAACTCTCAAGTCTTGCACAACAGTGCATCTCGACTTGCTTCCTAGAGTCCACAGTCTCTACCTCAAGACCTATCCAGTCCGTCTCTATCTCTAGTCTAAGGCAACACCTTCGACTAATCATACCAATCACTCACAGTGATACATCCCCTATAATCCGGGATCAGCAATACTCAGAGTCATTGTTTAATATCCAACATGACTTTCAATTCCTGGCATACCATTCCCGGGCTCAATCCAATATCCTGGGCATCATCACAACACAATCCACATCAATCCAGTGCACATCACAAGCGCACTCACCAGCAAGGCACATGACAGTGTGCTCGCCGATAAAAACAACATAAACAGCGTACTTGCCGCAGCAAGCCACATGATCCTGCCCAGTCTCCTAGACTACAACCCACTGGAATCTAATGCCAAGTCCAGGATCTCACATCCCGCTGATTTCACAATCTCATTATTCAAGAGGAGAAACATTTACCCTTTTTTTTTCCTTCACACCAAGGAGCCAGTTGACAATTAGAGAGAATTCCTTTCATATCAGCACTTCACTTTAGATAGCCCTTACCAATGAAAGTTTGAGGTCACCTACAGTAGCCAAACAGCAGCCATACAGTGGCCGCAGCCCACTGCGTCTACACGTCCACTGCGTCCACCTCTCCCCTTCACGGCAAGAAATTATCCTCACTTCAGATACCATATGTCAGGATCCTCACCCACTATCAACCCATCCTTCTCTTAGCATCATATCCACACTATGATCCAACTGCATCTATCATGCGCATATCACAGTACACCGCTGAGGTTAAGGCACATAAGGAGTGCACTTGTCAAAACAAATCATCCAGTCCTGTCCATTGTTGTGGACTACATTCCATTCCTTTCCAGCATCTCACTTGAGACACCAAGATCCTGACTGCTTCGTCTAGGACCCCACAATTCCAGACTTACTTTCAAAGCCTATCACTACATGTCTATTTCAACATCATAGTCCACTCGGGTTCAAACCTCTACCCAGGTTTACCAATCCTCAAAACCAGAACTCTCTAGGTGACTACATGTCACTGCTAACCATGTGACACAAAATGCAACACAAAAATGCAAAGCTTAGTCACATGTATCATATCTACCACATAGCACGTAACACACAACATGCTAATCAAATGAACACATAACATGCATGATATGACATATGATGCATAAATCAAAACCCTAGCCCTCGGGCTAATACTAGGAAAATACCCCTGACCATACACGGTCCTGGTACCTCCTCTACTTGAGCAAGCGTGTAAAACACGGCCTAGTCCCCCTAGTATACACACATACTAGAACACAACATCTAGAGTGGTTCAAATCAACCTACTCTCATCCTCTGTACCCATTGGCAAACACCTACCAATCTATCCGCTTCTATAGTCTAAGGTAGCAACCTTGACTATCAATACTAACCACTTTCAGTGACATATCCCTACTATTGGGAATTCTTTATCTGTCGTCATCTAGACGAAACAACTCAACATCCACAAGAGCCGGCGTATTGTAAGAGAAACGCTAATCCAAGAAAAATGTCTGGCCAGACCACTTTTCCCAGTTAGCCCAACTCCGGCAACATGCCTTCCTTGTATCCCATCTCAATCCCAATTGCCAACCTCGGCAATACACTTACCAACAATACATCATAAGCCCCTAAGTATTTCTAAGGACTTAAGCACTCGCAAACTTCCTTGCGGTATCTCTTCATTGCTCACTAATGAGACTTGATCACCAAATCCAAAGGTCTAAACTCAACCAATTCTGGGAGTTATTACCAATCAACACCAGTTTCACATACTAACACTTTGCTCTTTCATTAGGATTGCTCAGACCGAGCAAGTCATTCCACTACCGTCCATAGGTATTCAAACCTACTGTCTAGACAACTATCAACCATTGCCTATCTCCAAGCCACCACGTGATCTGACCATCTGTCCTTAGGTATTCGAACCTACAACTTTGATACCCTAGGTTTTCAAACCTAATGCTTTAACAGCAATCCAGAGTTCCTTAATTCCTCAACTCTATCCCGTCGCCCCTAGGTATTCCAACCTAGTGCTCTCATAGCATTCTGCTATTAGGTACATAATCCAACCTTTTCAACCATACACATGAGATGTCCATCACCCGTCGTCCCTAGGTATTCTGACCTAGAGCTCTGATACCATTCTGTCACGCCCCGGTTCCCGAGGCCCGGAAACCGAGGTGTGAACCCCGTGAGATCACCCTCACGACATAACCTCCACCTGATCATACAATTCAATTTCCTATTATTTTTACGAAAATCGGGCATGACCCATTCTAAATAATCAGCTCCTGGCATATTACACCTGCTTTACAATTCATATGGACACTTCTGGGCACGTGTCCCCCCAGCATTTATATCTAACAGTAAATATGGACACTTCTGGGCCCGTGTCCCCCCAATATTTCTACAACATGCATAAACAATTATAAATATACATGCCTCAGTCCTTGAATATCCGTATTAAATACATACATCACATGAATAAATACAGCTGAAGGAACTGAATCTACGTAATCGCCTCATACATTTAATCCAAATGTAATACATCTATCTATCCAAAATCCCGAACATAAATTAGATTCTAAGGAATCTAATTACTACCTCTGTAACTGGTGCTATCAGTTTCCCCAACTGACTCCAAAACCAGCAACACCTGCAAAACCTGGGAGGGGGTGAGCTCAAAGGCCCAACAAGGTATGTAGAACCATACTATCACTGCTGCAGCAGGTCGATCCTCACATATTCTCAAAAATATACTTATGCACTTAAATATATCACAATATTTAAGACCATGCTCTACCTAGCATGCATGAACCAATGATGTATATGGCTACTCTAGCACATATGAACATACAAAATCCACTATACATGATTTTAGAAATCATTTTCAACGTGCTTGAAAGCAGTAAACATTCCGCACCAATATGTATGTAGAACATATATGTCAAAGCATTTACATGACCAATGTAAATCATCTACCACATTTCCTACTCGACAAGTAGCACTCCCAAATGCAATGAAGATGCATTTAAACCATACAACATGCGCAAAAGCAATAGATATCCAACATATATCATGTTCTGTCACAAACAACGCATATATAAGAATACGTTAAACACAAAGCATGCTTCACAATCGATAATGTAAGCAAGTTCACACACTTGTCTCTCTCTCGGGCTCAACCCGATATCCTAACATGATTCTCAACCAATCATGTGACCTGGAACGCCTCCCACAACCATCTCACGACCTTGACCTACTCCGCCAACGTCATACTTCTGGGGCAATATTTTGGTTTACCCATTGGTGATTAGACCATATCAGCACCGTCACCAATTATTTGTCTACTCAAGGTGATTAGACCATATCAGCACCGTCACCGAGTATTAGGTGGCTCAAAGTGGTTAGACCATATCAGCACCGCCACTGAGCTTATTTTGACTCAAGATGATTAGACCATATCAGCACCGTCATCGAGTCTTAAATGGTTCAAGGTGGTTAGACCACTGTCACCGAGTATTTACCTACTCCAAGGTGACGTAATTGCTCCAACGCCCTCACCGTGACCGAGTATTGACCTACTCTGGGTGATTTGCTCACTTTATGACCACAACCATAACCGAGTATTGACCTACTCTAGGTAACTCACCCACACTTCCCCGTTTCCTCACAACGGCACCATATATGCATTTCGAACATATAAATACTAAACATTTCAATGTTCACGCCCCACAATGCCTAAGCTAGTTAAAAGCACATAGCATGCATTCCATCTCCACATAAACCCACATGTAACCATATACGTGTCATTTCCCTCCCATATATGCAATATGGATGCATATATACATAGCATAATATTTGCATGCATCAACCCATGCTTATGAATACTAAAAAGAAGTATTTAGCATACTTTTCACCACATTCCAATACATATAGCACATACATGTTCCAACACTTGCACAACACCTCACATATGCAAAACACTTCAACTTTAGCACATTTTTATCATGCTTCACCCATGCATACATTCTCTATATACAGATAGCATGCATTTCATTCATGTAATCCCACATGTAGTCACGTACATGTCAAATCATGCATATAAATCACATATGCACATGCATTAGCATAAATATAGTCATACTCTCATTCAATGCATACATTCATCACAAGTGTCTAACATTCATTCTAATAATCATATATATATTAACATATATATATTGCATCACCTATACACGTATTATGCACATATATGACACTTAGCATAACCATGCTTCTCAAATATTCATTGAGGCTATAATCATATTTAGCATGCATCTCTACCATTTTCCAATATATAATCACATACATATTCCAATCCATGCATAAAATCTACCTATGCATAAGCAATAACACATAGCCAAACATAAAATAATTTAGCATGTTTGACATGGGCTCAATCTACAACTATAAATATCACAATGTACACAAGCATTTAAATCTAGCATGCTTCAATATCCCAATTATATATATATATACCCGTATATATATATACTATAACCACACTTATATATATATATATAAGCACCTATATATATATATATATAAATACCACATATGAACAATTAAGGGAACATATGTAAAATTAACGACGTATTTAAAATATATACGTAGGAGATAGAGGCAAGAATCAACTTGCCTTAGGTCCCGCTTTTTCTGTGCCCGCGCCTGCCAAGCGGCCTATTTCCATGCTCGACCCGGTCCTGTGTCGAAGTCCATACGAACAATTCCATCGGGCCACTTCATTTTCCTTTTTTTAATTTCCATGCTTGGTCCAATTTAATTAGGCCCAAGAATAATCACAACTATCTTCAACCCAATCAATTTGCCCAAACCCAATTTAGCAGCCCATACATACATATTTAACTTGGGATCAAATACCAAGCCAAATTCATGGCTGTCCAACAAGGCCCCAAATATCATCAATTACCAACTCACTTGGTTTATACAGTTGCCACCAACAGCCATAGCTGCCGGCCGATCCACCTAGTCACACCACCACGTACAAACCCATGGCTTCACCTAACCCATCAATAACCCAACCGAGTTCACCTTCCTACGACACCCAAACCCGTGAGCACCACACCCACGACTAGCCCAAGGAAGCCCAGCCGTGAACTGACCCACGACCACCCAATCGAAACCCATTACCACCATCAAACACCCACTCAACCAATCTTCAACCTCAGCCATGGCTGTCCCACGAAGAAGGACCCAACCCTGTACCACCCAGCTGTTGCCAACCTCAAAGGAACGAACAGAAACTCGCCAGAACCACCGTTGAAGACCAGCCATGAGAACCCAGTCGGAGACCCAACACAAACCAGCGACCGAACCCAGCCGTTGGACAGCTGCAACCGTGAAATCGAAGGCTCTCCACCCCCGACAGTCTCCTCCAACCGCCAGCAACCACCGCTCCACAGCCGTGAACCCAGCCAGACACCACCGAGCTCGACCCAAGATCGAACCAACCACCGAAACCCCCCATCGAATCAGCGAACCAACCCGAAAATCGGACCAACCTCGGCCTCCTCCAGCCGTCGCGACCGCCGTTGCCGTCGCCGTCGCCCAGGTGGAACCCCACCGTGAGCCACTCCCTTCGCTGCCGGAACTACCTCCACCACAAACCAGCCACCGTGCGCACCTCCTCCAACCCGCGAACTCCACTGCCGAAGGGGCCCATCGGCGACACCCCTGCCGGAAACGGCCCCTGCCGCCGCTGCTAGGGCCGTCGGAACCGATCCCCGCTCGGTTTCTCTCTCCCCGACTCCCCTCTCTCTCTCTTCTTTTCTTTTTTTTTTTTCTTTTTCTTTTCTTTCTTTTCTTCTCTTTTTCTCCTTTTCGGCTGATTCTTCTCATCTTCTTATCTTCTACCCTTTCTTTACACACCACACATTATTTATGTATATAATATATGTATATACCACCATACATGCATATATACATACTTAAACACATAACAACACATATTCATACATGTGCACCATCATTCCCTTATAATTGCATACAAGCCCACCATATATTTATAATTAAATATAAATATAGGTACTATATATATATATGGATATATATATATATATACACACCTTCCACTTATATGAAAATATATCCACACCCTTTTCGGAATTTAATTAATCCGAAGAAAAAAATTTAATCCGGTCAAAATTCACCCGGAACCGGTCAACAAAATTCCGATCCTTACAATTGCACAACCCAAAGGGCAAGCGTCTATAAGCAAATGTGCCGAAGGGACATGTAAAGGTGGTTTTCTCTTGGTCCCTCGGGTCTATAGCAACCTGATTATAGCCGGAATATCCATCTAAAAAGCAATAAAAACTTTGTCCGGCTAATCTCTCCAAGATTTGATCAATAAATGGGAGGGGGAAGTGATCTTTTCGAGTGGCTGAATTTAATTTCCTATAATCTATGCACACTCTCCAGCCCGTGGTGGTGCATTGGGGAACTAATTCACCCTTATCATTTGGTTGCACCGTAATACCTGACTTCTTTGGAACCACTTGAGTGGGACTAACCCACTTGCTATCAGAGATGGGGTATATGATCCCCGCATCTAGCAACTTCACCACCTCCTTCATGACAACGTCCTTCATATTTGGATTTAATCGACGTTGTGCCTCCCTTGAGGTCTTGGCATCCTCTTTCAAGTGTATGCGGTGCATACAAATAGAAGGATCTATTCCCTTAAGATCTGCCATACTTCAGCCTATTGCTTCCTTGTGCTCTTTTAGCACTTGTAGGAGTTCTAACTCTTGATCATTTGTGAGATTGGAAGCAATAATGACTGGAAGGGTCTCATTAGCGCCCAAGAAAACATACTTGAGTGTAGCCGGTAGAGGCTTGAGCTCAAGTTGTGGTGGAGAAATTAGAGAAGGAGTTTGGGAAGTTTTGGATAAAGGAGGCAAGGGCTCTCTCGAAACTCTCCACTTAGGCAAATCCATGACGATAGTGATATTGAGCATTGAATTAACCTCACAAATGGATTGCTCAATGTTAATCTCATCACAGTTGAAATGATGTAAACATGCCTCTAGAGGATCCGTCGAAAGAATAGAAGGAAGTGCTTCTTGAACAAGGTCTTCCACTACATCGACACAAAATCACTCACTTTCGTCTTCGGATGTGTGGTGGGAAGCATTGAAGATGTTCAAGCGGACTTTCATATTCCCGAAAGAGATGTCCATCACTTCGGTACGGCAATTAACGCAAGCGTTTGCCGTGGCCAAAAATGGATGACCTAGAATGATAGGAATATGTCGATTTGGATTTTGGACCGGTTCCGTGTCAAGGACTATGAAGTCCACCAGAAAGTAGAATTTGTCCACTTGAATGATTACATCCTCAATTATGCCACGTGGTTGCTTCACCAAGCGGTCGGCAAGTTGCAACACAACGGTGGTAGGCTTAAGTTCCCCCAAACCTAGTTGTTGGTAAACTGAGAATGGAAGCAAATTTACACTAGCCCCTAAATCAAGAAGTGTCTTTTCAAAAGATTGATTTTTGATGGTGCACGAAATGGTCGGAGCACCCGGATCTTTGAATTTAGGAGGGGCTTGGTGTTGGAAAATGGAGCTTATGTGCTCAGTTAATAGGACTTTCTTAGGAGCATTATTCCTAGATTTGTGCTTTTGAGTGCACAAGTCCTTCAAAAATTTTGCATAGGAGGGAATTTGTCGAATAGCATCAAGGAGAGGGAGATTGATCTTTACTTGCTTGAAGATCTTCATCATATCTTGGATTTTCTCTCCTTGCTTCCCGAAATGAGAAGGTTCTTTCAATCTTTGAGGAAAAGGAACCGGAGGTTCAAAAGAAGTGTCAAGATTTGGACTTGATGACGACACAACTTCACTTGCCTTTCCTTTTGGATTTGGTGGGATTTCGGTCACATTTGGATTTAAAGGAAAAACATTTGGATTTAAACAGGATTCTTTTGGATTTGCGGATTGCTCATTGAATTCCTTTTCTTTTGTTTCCCCTACCTTGGAATTGATGATTCTACCACTCCTTAAGGTGGTGATTGATTGAACTTGCTCCAGAGGAGCATTACAAGATGAAGATGATGGATCCTCAATCACATGCACACTTTTAGGATTAGCCACCGGTTGACTCGGTAACTTACCTTCCTCCCTTCTATTTAAGGCATTAGCTAGTTGCCCGATTTGAGCCTCTAACCTAGCCATAGATTGAGCATTGGCCTCAAGCTTAGAGATTGATTGAGAGTGAGTTTGCAATAAGCGGGTATTGGCCTCAAGATTGCTTATCACTCTTTCTTCAAAGCTTTGGCTTCTCGGAGGAGGTGGTGGTTGTTGGTAATTAGATCTTTGATTGTACGGTTGAGGATTTTGCCTATAATGAGGCTGTGGAGCTTGAGAATTGAAGGAATTTTGCCCTTGGAACGAGGGACTTGATTCTTGAGGTTTCCATGAAAAAGTCGGATGGTTTTTGTAACCAGGATTGTATGTGTTTGAATATGGATCATTCAACGGTTTAGAGTGCAAGGCATTTGCTTGCTCTTGAGCATAATCGGGAGATTGCCCGGTAATAGGACAATCTCGCACAAAATGCGAAGTGCTATAGCAAAACGAACACCCGTCCTGATTTTGGACAGATTGGCTTGGAGTAGGCAGCCCATTTTTAATGATTAAATCCATTTTTCGGGATAGGGCTTCTACTTGCATGGCAACCTCATCTACCCGTGAAATCTCATGCACTCCTCTACAAGGTTGGGTGGCCTTCCCTTTCCTAGTGGAGGAGCGTTGAGCTGAATTGTTGCTTAGGGTTTGAAAGAGTTTCCATGCCTCATCGGGGCTTTTCAAAAGGTATCCTCCCCCACACGCGGAGTCTATCATTTGTCTATGTTGCTCACTCACCCCATCGTAAAAACTTTGCACTAGTTGCCATTTTGGGACAGCATGATGCGGACAAGATTTTAAAAGATCTTTTAACCTCTCCCACGTCTCATGGAATTGTTCTTGGTCAATTTGGGTGAATCCGGTGATTGCTCGCCGAATATCACTTGTCTTACCCATTGGGAAGTATTTTTTCAAGAACTCTATTTGCATCTCCGCCCAAGAATGGATTGAGTTAGGTTCTAGGGAATTGAACCAACTTCTAGCCATATCTTTTAGGGAGAATGGAAATATACGCAGCTTTAGATCATCCTCCGTGAAGTGTGGTACACGAATGGTGGAGCACACGGAAAGGAAGTAATCTAAGTGCCGGTATGGATCCTTATTAGGGAGACCGTGGAAGCTATTAAGAAGATTGATGGTGGAGGACTTTATTTCGAATTGATTTGCCGCTACATCTGGAAATTGAATACGTGAAGGTACTTCAAATGTAGTCGGAAGGTAAAAGTCCATAAGCAACTCTCCTTGAGGAGGTGGAGGTGGAGGTGGTTGTTCATGATTAAAAGGAGGTAGTCCGGGAGGTTGTCTTTCATTTGGATCCATGTTTTCAGTCCTAGGCAATATAGGGTCCCTAGAGGTTCCTCTACGTTGTCTAAGTGTTCTTTCAAGTTTAATATTACACGGAAGCAATGGAAGTGACAAGGACCGTCTACCTAGCATGCATTAATAGTAGAACAATACCTCAATACACAAAAATAAACAATAATATATACAAAAAGAATGAAAGAACTCAAACCACTAATTTTAGATTTTATACTCACAAAGGGTTCCAACTTTAATCCTTTTAGATGCCCGCTATGTGGTATACCTAAAATCAAGAAATTTGAGCAATAAGAACAAAATATATACAAAAAGAATGAAAGAATTTCTAGCCTAAGAATTAAACCAGATTTAATCTCTCAATGACGACAATTAAACCGTAGTCCCCGGCAACGGCGCCAAAATTTTGATGTGGCTAAACTCGGATTATATTGTAAGCTTAATTATTGCCCTTTTTATCAAAATATAATTCAACCACTCGCAAGAGCACGAATCTTTGTAGATAAGGTTCTATATAGAGGGTATCGATCCCACGAGGACTAGTCGTAATTGTCTTAAAGAAAGATTAATTCCACTTTAATTCTAAAAACAGGGTTTTGAGTTTTTGTTTATAAACTATTGCATGAATGTAATGACAATAAAATTAAAGAGTAAAGGATGGGAGAGAGAACTAGGGTTGGTTTCCACCACTAGCCATTCACATGTTCATAAGTGTAGCAAGCATGAGATTCATTAATTAAATGCCTAACAATGTCATTAGGCTTGTGACCTCAATGACATATCAAAAGATCAATGTGTGTGCTAACCTATCATAATCCATCTTCAACAAGCATAGCTCTTCAACCTAACTAACTACCTAATTACCTACTCTCTAAGTGAACCCTACATGCATCCAAACTACCTTGTCTTGGCATGGTTTATACAAGCAAACATCACACATTCATTTAAACACCATTATCTAGCCGTCATTTGCACTTCTTGTGGAATATGCAAATGTTGTGCATTCAAAGGACAAAATCTACTTTAAGACAAGAATAAACTCCATATCAAATGAATATATAAAAGAAATGTATTAGTGTACATGATCACTAGGCTAAATAATCAACATGTAATTACAAATCCCAAGTGCTACAAAGATGAACAAGTTTACATGGCTAGGGGTTGAAACCAACACCCTAGTAGAAGAGTTAGTTGCTCATGGCAGCCTTGCACCCTTCCATTGATGAAGAAAGTGAAGCTTCTTGGTCTGGTTCAGTTCCTCTTCTTCCTCTCCCGAAGGTCTCTCCTTGGATAATCTGATGTGTGTTGAGAGATATGTGAGATATGTGACTATTTTGTGCTTTAAGGCTCATTTTTCAACCTTGGGGCCCACCATATATATATATATATATATATCAATATATACATCTATTATATCAAGAAGGTCCCCAAGGGTCTTGTTCAAGTCAGACAATCCCCCTAAGTCGTGCAAAAAGGGGGATTTTGTTGCAAGTGGGAAAGCAGGTGAGCAAGTGGCCAAGTGGATTCTGCAGAATCTTGATCAATCGAGATTGAATCTCGATTGATCGAGATTTCGATCAATCGAAATAAGATCTCGATCAATCGAGATCTCGATTGATCGAGATCAACATCTCGATTGATCGAGATGCCTTTGGCTGTAATTTCTGATTTTTCTCTTGAACTACTAATAGCTTCAAACTTTGCTCCATTTACTCCAATACCTGCAATACATCAAAAACACAAAAATACCGTAAACATATCTCGGTAAACGTAAAAATGAAACTACCATATGCAATAAAGAGGGTTCAAATGCATAGAATTGAACACTTATCACCCCACATCAAGCCACACTTGTATGTTCCTCACAATCTAAACCTATAACTTTTCGATCAATCGAAAAGTGCATATCACACAATTAAAACTTTGATTGTGCGAAACCTGACTTTCACACGATTGAAGTGCTTCGCACAATCAAGATGCTTGCGAAGTAATATCAAAACTTTCCATCATTCGAGACTTTTACTATCTTAAAAACTTACAATTTCTCAATCAATTGAGATTGCAACTTCGCACAATCGAAGGATTTCGATCATACGAAATGGACATCTCGCACGATCTAAATGCCTTCTACTGAAAACCCTGCACTTTTGTAATTAATCCATTTCATACACCATAATCCATTATAATCATCTACAAATGGTAAATCTTCATGCACATACTCCAAAATCATGCTTTTGGATCATAAGGCTCGCACAATCCTCATCTATTCCCATCAAGATTTCACAATTGAGTCCAAATATACATTTCATTAGCATCTCATGCTCAAGTCCGTGGTCATTACATGAACATAGTCCAAAAGAGTTACAATTCATCTATGACTATAATAAAAGCGTAAGTCAATGTGTCATAAGCCGACACGGATAGCCATATTTATAATATCCCAAAATAAGCAAATATGCTACAAGGGACTCCGCTTGATCATTCAATTCCCATCCATCATGGGTGCCTTATCTATAAAATGTTTGAGAAAAATGAAGTGAGCACCATAGTGACTCAGTAAAGATACCCCAACCCACCTAGGTGCCGACTCGACACCAACTTACATGAATGCATGTCACTACATTACATGTCTTAATCAACATATACTATGTTAATACATAAGCGAGGCATATTTAAAGGAATGTATTAAACACATATCATTCTTCATAAATAACAATGTAAGCAAAATCATAACCTTGTCACTCTCTCGAACTCAACCCGATACCCTAACATGACTTAGACCAATCATGTGACATGGGACACCACCCATTAACCATTTCACGACTTTGACATACTCTGCCAACATCATTTTTTTGGGACAATATTTTGGTTTGCATAATGGTGAGTAGACAATTTATGAACCGTCACCAAATATTTACTTACTTAAGGTGATTAGACAATTTCAGAACTATCATCGAATATGAGTTAACTCAAGGTGATTAGACCATTTCTGAACTGTCACCGGGCATAAATTGACTCAAGGTGGTTAGACAATTTTTGAAACTGCCTCCGTGTATGAGTTAGCTCAAGGTGATTAGACCATTTTCGAACTATCACTGAGCGTGAATTGACTCAAAATGGTTAGAAAATTTTGAAAACCGCAACCGAGTATAAATTAGCTCAAGGTGATTAGACCATTTTCGTACTGTCACCGAGCTTGAATTGACTCAAGGTGGTTAGACAATTTCCAAAATTGCCATCGAGTATTAGTTAGCTCAAGGTGATTAGACCATTTTTGAACCGTCATCGAGCGTGAATTGACTCAAAGTGGTTAGACCATTTTCGAACCGCCACCGAGTATAGACCACTTTCCCCCGTTTCCTCGTAACGGCCCCATATATGCATTTTAAACATATAATGTTCAAGCATTCTATCTTCATGCTTTACAATGCATAGGCTAGTTATAAAAGTACATATCATGCATTTAATTCTACACAACTACACATATAATCACATATACATGTAAAACCTAGCATACAAATAACATATGCTCAAGATCTCCAAGTAACACATTTTAGTCATGCTCCACCAAATACATACTTTTACAATGAATTAATAGGATGCATTTAGACTCTCAATAACAACATATAAACATATATGTTACACATTTGCACATAATTACATATGTACATAAATTTTAGGCACATAAGCATATGTACCCTATTCTTCCATTTTTTCATGCATTTATCCTAGATATCGTGTACACTATAATATAAATATGGAGTGTATACAAGAGACTCAAGAGAAGGAGAAGGACACCATATCCCACTCCTCTTACCTGTAGCGATTGTGACCAATTTTGGCTAGTTTACCAAATTTTCATCATTTTCACTATAAATGCGTTTTGAATGATGTTATGGATGTTTTGAGAGTGAAAAAATTGTTTGGATGGTTAATTTGAGGTTTTTGAAATTTTTCGGGTCATTTGGAGAAGTTTGACTTTTTGGTCAAATTGGGGCTTGGGATGTGAATTAAGTGGGCCTGGGAATCCAAAAAATTCTTGAAAATATTTATTTTTGAGAATGGATGAGATGAAATATTTAGAGAGTATAGGAAGTGATTTCAAGACCGTAGGAGTTTCAATATCGAAGGCGGAGCCCGGGAAGGTACGTTAAGTGGCCTGGGGGCATTTTGGTCTTTTCATGCCCTAGATGGCCTTTTAAAACTTGTGACTGGGGGAGAAGTAGCCATTATCATGGTATATATTGGATGATACATGTAATGTAGTGACATACATTCTCTATTGAGCCGTAGTGGTGCTCACCCCTTTATTCTAAACTCTTTTACAGATAAGGCGCCGATGACGGATGAGAATTGAGTGTCCTAGTGAAACTCTAGTAGAATTTTGATATATTTTGGATATTGTATATTTGGTTACCCATGCCGGCTTGTGGCATGTTGATTATAAAATTGTAGTCATGGTTGGATTTTTTAGCATTTTGGACCTTATGCTTGAATTTCTTGTAATGACTATAAACTTTGAAGCTATTTGGAATTGGGATGTATATTTTAGACCAAATGAATGTTTTAGAATTAGATAAATTTTGTAGTTACATTACCATATATGTAACTTATGTTATTCATTTGAATCTTATATGTATAAAGGTGAGGTTGGTTTTTGGAAATGAATGTGGATTGTGAGACCTTTGTGATTCAAATGGGTGATTTGATAAATGGGTATGATTATATGATATTTCTAGATGATTTGGGTGTTGTTGGATGAGTATTATGTGTTTGAAAGGTTTATGTATGAGTATTGGGGTAAATTTTGGTCAAAAAGGTGTAAAATGGGATTTTCAGGTTGAATCAGTCGATTTATTCCTTTCTATAAGTCGACTGATTTGGACAATGTGTTTTAGAGCTTTCTAGAGCAGTAGATTAGTCGACTAATTCATTCAATAAATTGACTAATTCACTTTCAAGTTGAATCAGTCGATTGACTCCTTTCTATAAGTCGACTAATGTAGATTTTCAAAATTTAAAATAGGCATAACTTGGTTATTCCAAACTCGAATCAAGTGATTCTTTTTTGAAATTGAGTATTTTGAAATTCTCTTTTTAATGGACTAAGTATCAAAACTGAATTCCAAATGTACAGGAAGTTAGATTCTGGATTTTTACAGGTTTATGGACGAGTGCCGGGTAAGATATTTACTGTTTACCCCCGGTTCCCTGGAGTTGGGAAATTGGGGTGTAACAATATGGTATCAGAGCATTGTACCTTATAGAGGGTAAAAAGGGTCCATTAGGCTGATAGACGGGTTAACCTCTGGTGTTCCAAGAGTCAGGGGATCGGGACATTATAGAATGGTATCATAGCTCTAGGTTAGAATACCTAGGGATGACGGGGAATGGACATATCACATGTAAGGTTGAGAATGTTGGATTATGTACCTGATTATGGTTAAAGCATTTGGTTTGAAGACCTAGGGTATCAAAGTCATAGGTACGAATACCTAAGGACGGAGGGTCAAATCATGTGTTGATTTAGAGATATATAGTGATTGATAGTTATCTAGATGATAGGTTTGATTACCTATGGACGATAGTGGATTGATTAACTCAGTTTGAGTAATCATAAGGAAATATCAAAGTGTTGGTATGAGAAACCGATTTCATTTGGTAATACTCCCAAAGTTGGTTGAGTTTGGATTTTTGACTTGATAATTTAGTCTTGTTGAGTGAGCAAGGAATTGATACCGCAAAAAATGTTGCAAGTGTTTGAGTCCTAACAGATACTTAGGGGCTTATGATATGAGGATGGATTGGTATGTGTTTACCAATGAGTACGGTGGATGAGAGTAGGTTGGTATAAACCACTTTAGATATTTAATTCTAGTATATGTTGGTATACTAGGGAAATCTGGCCCGTGTTATCACATTTGCTTAGGTAGAGGATGTGCCGGGACCATGTGTGATCAAGGGTACTTATTTAGTGTTAGCCTGAGGGTTGGGGTATTGAGTTGTTAAGATGCATTACATGCCATATCATGCATCTTATGTGCTTATTTGATTTAACATGCTATGTGTTATCTGTTATGTGAAATATATGACTCATGTGATTGTGCATTAGCATTAGTGTTGCATTATGCATCATATGATCAATAGTGACATGTAGTCACTGTTTAGAAATCTTAGACTCTGAGTATTGGAAAAACCTAGGTGGAGGTTTGGAGTTTAGTGGATTGTGATGTCGAAATAGACATGTGAAGATAGACTTTGAAAACACAAGTCTAGAGTTGATGGAAATGGGGTATGAATTACCTTGAAGATTCAAAACCAAGAGTTGGTAATTTAGAATTTGTAATTTAGAAAATAGGACATTGGGACTATGTGAAAGGAATTGAGAAGTTGTATCATAGGTTGAATATGTTGGTTAAGTAAAGGATAAGTTGGTGGTCTGTTAGAACCCTGACATATAGTGTCTGAAGCAGGGATAATTTCTTCCATATGAGGGAAGAGGTGGACGTGTAGACGTAGTGGGCTGTGGCCACTGTATGGATGCTATTTGGCTACTGTAGGTGACCTTGAACTCTCATTGGAAGGGGTTGTCTGAGGTGAAGCTTTATATGAAAGGTACTCTTTCTAACTGTTAGCTAATTCCTTGGAGTGAAAGGATGGAATGAGATTGTGAAGTTAAGAGCATGTAAAACCCTAATCTTGGCACTAAATGCCAATGGATCGTAGTCCACAAAGATGGACAGGACTAGATGATTTATTTTGACAAGTTTAGTCCTTATGTGCCTTGACCTCAATGGTGTGTTGTGATATACGCATGTTTGATGTAGTTGGATCATCGTGTGAATATGATGTTAAGAGAAGGATGAGTTAATAGTGGACGAGGATCCTAACATATGGTATCTAAAGTGAGGATTATTTCTTGCCGTGACAAGGAAGAGGTGGACGCAGTGGACGTGTAGTCGCAGTGGGCTGCGGCCACTGTATGGCTGCTGTTTGGCTATTGTAGGTGATCTCAAACTCTCATTGGTAAGGGTTATCTAAAGTGAAGTGCTAATATGAAAGGAATTCTCTCTAACTATCAACTAGTTCCTTGGGGTGAAGGGTGAAATGATAAATGGTTCTCCTCTTGAATAATGAGATTGTGAAACCAGTGGGATGTAAGATCCTAGACTTGGCATTGGATTCCAGTGGGTTGTAGTCTATGGGACTGGGTAGGAATATGTGGCCTACTGTGACAAGTCACCGCTTATGTGGTTTGTATTTGTGAGTACACTGTCATGTGCCTTGCTGGTGAGTGTGCTTGTGATGTGCACTGGATTTATGTTATTTGTGTTGTGATGATGCATAGGATATGGGACTAAGCGTGGGAATAGTATGCTAGATTGAGAGTCATGTTTGACAATGATGGAATGATGCAGAGTATTGATGATCCCAGATTATAGGAAAGTATCACTGTGAGTGATGGATATGATTAGTCAAGGATATTGCCTTAGACTAGTGATAGAGATAGATTAGATAGGTCTTGAGGTAAAGACTATGGACTCTAGGAAACAAGTTCTTCAGAGGATTATGGAATTGAGCCTTACATGGGTTCAAGGTTGCCCAACCATGTCACAGAAGTGGTTATATTGCTTTAGAGCAGTTAGGATGCACTGATTGTGCTAGACTCGAGTGTTATGAGTTAGGTGTTGCAGGTGTAGCGCCTAGGGTGTATGAAAAGAGAAAGTGACGATTATTGGAGAGAATAACGTCTGGTATGGACTGGTTTTGAAAAGATCGTGAGTATTCTAATTTCAAGGATGAAATTTCCTTAGGGAGGGGAGGTTGTAGCGACCATGACCAATTTTGGTCGGTTTACCAAATATTCATCATTTTTGCTATAAATGCATTTTGAATGATGTTATGGATGTTTCAAGAGTGGAAAATATGTTTGGAAGGTTAATTTGAGGTTTTTGGAAGTTTTTGGGTCATTTGGAGAAGTTTGACTTTTTTGTCAAATCGGGGCCCGACATGCGACTTAAGTGGGCCCGGGAATTCAAAAAATTTCTGAAAATATTTATTTTTGGGAATGGCTGGGATGAAATATTTAGAGAGTAGATGAAGTGATTTCAAGATCGTAGGAGTTTTTGAAATCAAAAACGGAGTCCAAGAAGGTACGTTTAGTGGCCCGGGGGTGGTTTGGTCTTTTCACGCCCTAGGGAGAAGTAGCCATTCTCAAGACTGATCTTCTCTATCTTCTTCTTCCCTCTTCTCCTTTCTTCTTTCTCTCTAGATTTTGGAAACCTTCTGGCGTGATTCAAATTCTGTCGAAGAAGGTAGATACGTAGGGGACGGCTATGGCTTCCCTTTGAACTGATCAAAGTTGCGGTTTGGCAAGGTTGACATTGCTGAAATTTTGAAAAGTGCTTGGAAGGCCTTCATTTTTGAGGTAGGGGTTCTCTTTCTCATCTACTTGTCGATTCTAGGGTTTTGGGTGAAACGGTGAGAGATAGGGTTGTGTATTACATGTTTTAGAGATGTAAGAGGGGTGGGATAAGGTATTTTTCTTCTTCTCTTGAGTCTCTTGTATGCAATAGATGTATACCTCCTAGTATACATGATGTGAGGGATAAATGCATGAAAATGTGGGAGAATGAGAGCATAAATGCTTATGTGCTTAATGTGGTGTATATGTGTAATTATGTGCAAATGTGGGAGATGTATGTATTATGTGTTGTCGTAAGAGTTGAATGCATGCTATCTTTTTATAGAAAATATATGCATTTGTGAAGCATTACCAAATTGTGCTTAAGTGGGATTTGTGTGCATATGTGTATAATATGCTAGATTTCACATGTATATGTAAATATATGTGTGGTTTCGTGAAAATAAAAATGCATGCTATGTATTCTACTAATTAACTTATGTATTGTGAAGTGTGAATGTTGAATACTTTATTATTATATGTTTGAAATGCATATAAGGGCCGTTGTGAGGAAACGGGGAAAAGTGGGCGAGACTAAGTGTCGGTAAATTGAGTCACATTATGCTCAGTGGTGGTATTGACATGGACTAACCACCTTGAGCCACCCAATGATTCAGTGACGGTGTTGATACAGACTAATCACCTTGAATCCAATTATGCTCAATGACGGCGCTGATATGGATTGACCACTTTGAGCCGCCTAATACTCGGTGACGGTGCTGATATGGTCTAATCACCTTGAGTAAGCAAATATTTGGTGATGGTGCTGATATGGACTAATCACCAATGGGCAAATCAAAATATTGCCCTGAAATTATGATGTTGGCGGAGTAGGTCAAAGTCGTGAGATAGTTGTGGGAGGCACCCCAGGTCGCATGGTTCGTCAAAAATCATGTTAGGGTATCAGGTTGAGTCTGAGAGAGTGACAAGGATATGTTATTGCTTTGATTTTGAATTGTGAAGCATGCTAAGTGTTTAATGCATTCTTATATATATATATATATGCATTGCCTGTGAATGAACATGGTATATGTTGGATGATACATGTAATGTAGTGACATGCATTCATGTAGGTCATCTCGGGTCGGCACTTAGGTGGGTTGGGGTATCTCTATTGAGCCGCAGTGGTGCTCAACCCTTTATTCTAAACTTTTTTACAGATAAGACACCGGTGACGGATGGGACTTGAGTGTCCAAGTGGAACTCTAGTAGCATTTTGATATATTTTGGATATTATATATTTGGTTACCCGTATCTGCTTGTGGCACGTTGATAGTCATTGTTGGATTTTTTAGCATTTTGGACCTTATGCTTGAATTTCTTGTAACGACTATAAATTTGGAAGCCATTTGGAACTGGGATGTATATTTTGGACCAAATAAATGTTTTGGAATTATATAAATATTGTAGTTACATTACCATATATGTAACTTATGTTATTCATTTGAATCTTATATGTATAAAGGTGAGGTTGGTTTATGGGAATGAATGTGGATTGTAAGACCTTTGTGATTTAAATGGGTGATTTGATAAATGGGTATGATGGTATGGTATTTCTAGATGATTTGGGTGTTGTTGAATGAGTATTATGTGTTGGAAAGGTTTATGTATGAATATTAGGATAAATTTTGGTCAAAAAGGTGTAAAATGGGATTTTCAGGTTAAATCAGTCGACTGATTCCTTTCTATAAGTCAACTGATTTGGATAGTGTGTTTTAGAGCTTTCTAGAGTAGCAAATTAGTCGACTGATTCATTCAATAAGTCGACTAATTTACTTTCAGGTTGAATCAGTCGACTGACTCCTTTCTATAAGTTGACTGATGTAGATTGTCAAAATTTGAAATAGGCATAACTTGGTTGTTCCAAACCTGAATCAAGTGATTCTTTTTCTAAAATCGAGTATTTTGAAATCCTCTTTTTAATGGGCTAAGTATCAAACTCAAATTCCAAATGTACAGGAAGTTAGATTCCGAACATTTACCGATTTATGGACGAGAGCCGAGTAGGACATTTACTGTTCACCCCCTGTTCCGGGGAGTTGAGAAATTGGGATGTAACAACATGGTATCAGAGCATGGTACCTTATAGAGGGTAGAAAGGGTGGTCCATTAGGACTAATGGATGGGTTAAACTCCAATGTTCTAGGAGTCGGGGGATTGGGGCTTTACATTACCACTCTTAATCATGCAATACACAACCTTCACTTTACCGTTTCACTCGAAACTCTAGAATCGTCAAATAGGCAAGAAGGAGAACCCCTACCTCAAATTCAAAATCTTCCCAAGCACTCTCCAAGATTTTGTCGAGTCCTACCTTGTTGAACCACGAAGTTGTTCAGTTCAAATGGAAGTCCTAGCCGTCCCCTACGTATCTCCTTTCTTCGTCGAGTTTTGAATCCAAGCCGAACGGGTCCAAAATGTAGAGAGAAGGGAGTGCTATGAAGATGGAGGGTTTTAGAGAGAGAAAGAGGGGGTGAGATATGGCTAAAATATCTCTGCCACTGATACATATAATATCTTGATGTAGGAAATGACTAAAACACCCGGGCCACTTAACGTTGCTTCCCGGCCTCCGTTTTTGATTTTGAAAACTCCTACGACCTTGAAATAACTTCCTTAACTCTCTAAACATTCCATATAAGTCATTCCCAAAAATAAATATTTACCAAAATTTTTCGAATCTCTGGGCCCACCCGAACCGCATCTCGGGCCCCGGTTTGATCAAAAGGTCAAACTTCTCCAAATGTCTCGAAAACTTACCAAAACCCTTATACCACTTACCAAACATGTTTCCCACACTCAAAACATGTTTAACATCATTCAAAATACATTTATTACAATTATGACGCGAGAATGCAAACCGGCCAAAATTGGTTATAATCTCTACATAATGCCCTAAAGCCATTTGGTTTGGGCGTAATTGATAGAAAACTTGCTACATAGGTCTTCTAGATAGCTTAATGGATCAAGACATTGCACAACCATTGAAAAAAGAAAAAAAATGTCTCAAACATGTATTCGTGGTTTAGGTTATAAGTTCAATAAGGAGGTTCAATAAATAAAATGATAGGTGACTTGGTATGCTTGAAGTTAGGTTAAGCCACATAGAGGATTTCTAGTTCACTTTACACGAGGGAATTTGGGTTGATTGTTATGGGAAATGTCTTTCTGAATTTTGTGTGGAGAGCATTGATTTGGATTATGAAAATTGGATATTTGAGCATACTCTTTGTTGCAATACTTTTAAATACTTATTGTAATCTTCTCTTAAGTAATGTTTGAAACATACTTTGAATGTTTGGGGGTAGCATTACTGGAAACCTCACGAGACTTCACTTGTCCACTAGGGGTTTAAAAGTCTTGTTGCATAAGCTAAATGCACTAGTGATTCCCACAAAAGTGGAATTAGTTTGTTATTGTTTACATTTCTCATTGTATGTTTATTGCTAATGGTTTAACAATATATAAGTTTGGGGGCGTGATAAGTGCCAAATGCTATGCATTTCAGCCCTTAAACGAGCATATGATATTACTTTAGTGATACAATTGTATATCTCTTTAGTTTTAATTTGGTTTTATCTTGATTGCAGTAATTTAGGAAAATAAGGTGCAATCTAGCGATTTAGCAATGTCCAAGTGACTAAGAAAAACTCCTGGTAGCTACAGCAGAAAGGCAAGACAGTGTAGTCATAGAGCCTCTGCTTGATTTATCGAGTACTTGATCTAAAATGATTGAAGCTTGATCGATTGAGCACTTGCTTTGATCGATTGAGTCGGGCCTGTTGTGAGCTCAAATATCAGATCTGCTAAGTGATGGGAGGACACTTAGGTGAGACACCATCTGTCTCTTGATGCACCATTGGAGAAGCCATGAAGATGAAGATCCAAGTCGAAATGAAGATTATTCTTCTCTCCATGGCCGACTAAACCTTCTACTTAGGGCTTGATGAAACCCTAAGCTCAAATATTGTAGCAATTTCCTTTTTAATATGATTCAAGCTTATTAGGGTTAGATATTTCATTGTACCAAGATTTGAATTGTAATTGATACATTAGTTTTCAATTGAGTTTATTCTTGCATTAGAATTTCTTAGTTGTTGATTAATCTCATACATCATTTCTTTTTGTAATTGTGGTGATGATGCTTGCATGATAGTCTTAATTGGATATAATTATGTGTTGTGCTACAAATTAGTGTAGATGTAGGTAGGTAGACAATGCATGGTAAGCTAAGATGAATTACACTTATTGATCTCAATTATAGCATATTCTTGATCTTCGGTGTGTGCTTGTAGCCACGCTTGCTATTACACATCAATAACTCAATTATCACTAGTTTGAATAGTGAATTGTGCAATTACTAACGCTTAAGCTAAGTGAATTGTGAATTATGCAATTACCAATCTGACCTATTGCGAGTAGTGACTAGTGCTAGTAAATAGGTTATTATAAATTTTTAAAGTTGAAAAGCACAAGCTAGTTGCAAGCGATCACCCACCTTCAAGATCATTGATGTCTTCTTTCGTACACCTAGTATCTACAATATCACCTTTAAACAAGATTGAGCTAGGGGAATTGAGCATCAAGAATAACGTGGATTAAATCATTAGGAGAATAAAAAGAGAAGAAAAGAAACACGAGTTGTTTGTGAGTGTTATATTCTGGTAAAATCAAAGCTGAACAAGCACTACATGTAGCAATATGATTAGGGAGGTTGAGGGACATTAAGCATGCACAATGGGTTGGGCTGGGCTGGGCTCGACTAGCAAATTGGGATCCTAGGCCTGCCTCATCCCAAGCTCGTCAGGCCTTGACTGATCAATAGGCCAGGCATGGTGACCTAAGGTGGAACTAAGTAACCTGTCAATCCCATGGGCCTTGCAAATATAAGGTTACAGGCTTTTAGACGAGCAAATATTTGGGCTTCAAATGGATTTAAATTTGTTGTATGGTAAATATACTCGTTATAAGATATTATATTTAAAATATACTAATTAATAGTATAGTTGTAAATGATATGTAACTTATGACTTATAGTGTAAGGCTAGTAAGGTGTTGTGTGGACCAAACTCGCACATAAAAGCCGAGAAAAAAAGGTGGCTAAGGCACAACAATATTCAAATGAAAAGGCCGAAAATGGAGTTGGGTTAGGCTTGGTCTTGGCTGAGCAAGGGAAAGAAAAAAAAAAGGCCTGGAGGCCGATTGGCAGCTGGGTGGTGGGCCATAAGTCCTACCCACTCATATTGAGGCCCAAGTAGGGTTAGCCCGCCAATAGGCTTAGGCGGGCTGGGCTTTGGGCCTCAGGCTTTTCTTGTATAAAGAGTAAGTGCTAAATTTCTACCATAAAGCAAATCTAAAGAGTTAAGTGCTCATGGCTTGCCTATATAAAAGACAACTCAATATTACCAAGATGCCATAGGACATACATTGAGTTTTAAATCTTGGAAAAATTACACTACCATTCCCATTATTATTTCAGTGTCATAGAGTCAAAAAGGCATCTATCTGTACTCTAAAATAAAATTTTGAAAGATAATTATAGGAACATAAAAATTATTGCGTACAAATTTGTCATGTGCATATTGCTCAATTTGCTTTATGTGTGACTCACCATAAACTTTACTAAACCCCCCTAACTACCAATTAAATGAGTTAAATCTTCTTCTCATAAAACCCTAGGTAAGGATGCCAACAAATATTTCGACAAGAGCAGAAAGGCCTCTGGTGACACGCTAATGCAAATTTTGCCATATGCTCTATAAATCTCACACTCACAGAGAGGATTTTATAGCTTTTCAAGTGTGTATCACAATTTATTAGAGTTTAATGTTTATTTTCCTATTACCTCCTCATGGAAGAATTTTCAAGGAAATGATGTAGATAAAAATATTAAGGGAGAATAAGACTTTTTATGCGATAGAAAGTAATAAGGCCTAGAAAAACATGGAGTCGCTACCTAACATTGAGTTGTGGTATACTAAGTCACCTAAAAAGAGTATTCTGTTAGCATATTCCTCGTGAAAGTAAAGTTGTATTGTTTCAAAGTGTTAACATATTCCTCGTAAAAGAGTATTCTGTTAGCACATTCAAGGACATTTGTTGAAGATGCGACATACATAAAAATACAAGGATTATAGGACATTCAATAACACATATAGGTTAAAAATAATTTGACTTTAGATGACCTTAGTTTAACATATATTTTTTTTGGTTGGGTTTTGTTAGCCCCAGGGCTTCAACCTAATGATATTTGGATAATTTTGATGATAACAAACCATTGTAGTGTAGATCTAACTATTCTACTTGAGTGTGTTAAAAAAGGTTTAAAAATATAACTCAACTAAGAGGTTTTGGACATACAAGATGATTCAAATTCTATGTTGGATTTTAAATTCGTTAAAGCCAAGTGATGTTAGATCTCAAATGTCACACTCCAAATCCCAAAGACCCGATTTCATGAATCAAGAAAATAAATTAAAATTTTCAAACATGATGCAACCTTACTTCATGAGATTAGAATCTCTAAATTGAACTAATTTTATTCAAAAACATACTTTGAGAGAATCGATTTAGACTCAAATTGGAGTTAAAACGAAAAGTTATGAATTTTTGAAGTTGTGACTCATATTGAATGTCACGCCCTGATTTTTGATTCCCGGAAACTGAAGGGGAACCTATCCATTTTACCCTAATGAACATCTATCCCTCTATATTACCGCGGAAGCTTAAATCGCATGCATGTACATATATGCGTACAATGCAATCTCAACAAATCTCAATGGACCCCACACTTAACTTCACACATTTGTCCCAACATACCTAACTGCTAACCCTCCTTATGGACTATGATTCATAATCTTAGTTACAATACATCATAAATTACGATGCATTGAACATGCATCGTGACATGGTGCGAGTTCTACTATTTTCTTTTCTAACCTAAATTCCTCTAAGGCATTACGATACTTCATAATACTGATGTCGATGTATCATGATGTATGATGTATCACCAATGTTGCGTAACATGTAGCGTGATACTCTATTTTCAAACCCAAATTTCCCACCTTATTACGATACATCGTTTTAGGGTTTTTGGTGCATTGCCAAGCTTCGATGCATCGTAACCCCTCGAATACAAATCCTGCAGAACTTCCTAATGCCCAACAATCTATACAATTCTTATTCTGTTCACATTAAAATGCCTCCTAATTCCTTAGAATCATTTATACATCATTCCCACGAAATTTAAAGGTTCTAAAACATACATTACATGCATATAAATCCTTAATACGCAAACATAGGATCATTTCATAATTTGAATCCAATTCATACATCTCATAAATGTGGTCCTCCAAGTTCATAGTCATTGAATGAATTACATGTGTATTATCCAAAAATATCAATAATTCAACTTTGACTACAATAATAGTAAAATCAACATACCATAAGCCGACATGGATAGCCACATACAAGGTATACAAAAATATATCCAAAATGCTAAAAGAGAACTCTACTTGGATGTTCATGTTCCATCTGCCGTTGGTGCTTTATTTGTAAAACATTTGGGAGGAGAGGGGTGAGCATACAATTATGATCAGTAAGAGTGTCGTAACCCACCTAGGCATCGACCTGACATCGACCTACATGATATGGAACCATGATGTCGCTACACTACATAACATATATCAATTTTTTATGTCAATCAACTCAATGTAACTCAATAAGTGTATATTTAATCCACATAGCATGCTTAACAGTCGAAACACATAAGCATCAAGATATTTACATCTTATTCGGTCATAATTTGATACATAGACATGTTTAGTCAACTCCAACAATCATGTGGTGTTGGGCAACTCCGACGACACTAAAGTGTTGGTCAACTCCGACGATACTTGTATGATTGGGCAACTTCGACGGTCATACATTCATGGCATTATGAAAGCCTTGCACTATTGATTGGGCAATTTCAACGATCACTACACTTAGGGTATGATTGGGAGTCTCTGACGATCCTCCCAATGTGAGTATTTTCACCACTTTAATGCATGGTTGGTCATTTTTAAATTCCATGCATATCACACTTGGACAATTCTCTGATATATACAAGTATACATGTTCACAAGACACATATACCTCGCATAACATATAATTCTCATGCTCTTCAATGCACATTCTTGCTATTTGTAACTCTAGCATGTATTCATCTACAAAATTCCCATATAATCACATATATGATACAATTCATGCATAGTAACCACATGTGAATACATTTCACCACATATCAATTATGCTCTCATTTCACATATATTGCATGCATAAGTACACAATTCATCACATATCACATAAGGATATCTCTAGCATGCACAATTACACAATGTAAAGGGGAAGGAATGAATTACTCAACTCCCACCACTCACCCATATATGCTAGCACAACTTATATAACTCCAAATCCACCAAAACTCTAGAATCGACAACTAAGAGGGAAGAAAAACCCCTACCTCAAGTTTGGAGCTCTTCCTAGCAAGCTCAATAATTCACCAAACTTTAAGTTGCTCAAAATCTTAATTTTTTTTTTCGTAGACCTGTAGATTAGGACAAGGAGAACAACACACTTTCCTTCTTGAACGAAGCCTAAATTCACACTTCAACAAACCCCAATTTTTGAAACTCTCTTATGGGGGACTTTGAACCCACCAACTTGAAGAGAAAAATGAGGGGAGTAACTTTCTCTCTTGGAGCAAGCTCCAAATCTCACTCTAAAGTGCTCAAAACCAAGGAAGAAGATTGGGAAAGAAGGAGAGGTTGAGAGGTCTTCAGTGGCTAACTCTGTATCTTTCTCTAATCTATCACAACAATATACATTTAAGTGTATTGACACCTCACTAAGGGTAAAATGAGTATTTTGCCCTTAAGTTCTTTAACGTACCTCCGAAGTTTCGTTTTCAATTGCAAAAGTGGTTACGGATCTGAAATCACTTCCTTAACTCATTAAACATCTCATTGGGTCCAAAATAAAAACTAAATATTTTTTGGATTTTCAGGCCCACCCGACCAGCATTTCGAGGCCTAGCGACCCAAAATTCTCAAATTTACCTAAACATTCCTAAAACTTTCTGAAACCTTTAAACAAGTCTCCAAACATGTTTCCCACATTTAAAACATGCTAAACATCATTTGAAATGCATTTATGAAAATTATGATGAAAAAAATGAAAAATGAACAAAATTAGTCTCGGTCTTTACATTGATGTTCCTTCAAATCCCATCAGTTGGACTTTTTATGACCACTCGGACTTCTCTCGTTCCTTAATCTTGCACAGTCCCATCGGTCAGTAATTTTTTGACCAGTTGGAGTGTGTTGGAGAACTTAAAAAATCAAGTTTTAAACCTCCCAAACCTATTCTTTTCAACCTTTACTCAACCAAATCACAAATGCATAAAACTCAACAATTTAAAATTAAATATCATCCTTAATCGAATTCAAGAATAAATTTACACACCTAGGAATTTTAGACATCCTCATACTTCATCAATATAGATACTACAACATTTTCATATCTCTCAACCAAGAGTTATTCAAAATACATGGTTTAGTTACACACATGGGTCAAGAAATAGAGATCATACATATGAGAGAAAGGAAATAGAAATCACATAGAAACAATTAAAAAATACATGTCTTAACACACCACCCAATGACCTATTGATTCCATATCATTTCCCCTTTCTCACCCAAAATGGAACCCAAGGTATAACAATACAACAAAAGGATCAAAAGCACCCAAAATGAACTTTACTTGCTTAATGAGGCTACACGGCACCCGTGTCATGCTCCTTATTTGCAAAAATGTTGGGATAATCGAATGTTAATAAATTTAACCAATAATCCCATAAGTTATGCAGGAATATGACATGCTCATAATGATAAGAGAATCAACTATGTGTCATTCTTTTTACATAATGATTCATGTGTCATGATCGCAATTGATATAAGATCATAACATGGATTTAAAACAATGATTCACAATATAATCAACTATAACCAAATAAAAACTACATATCTATTTTAAGAATCCTCAAATTAAAAATTACATTTCAAATTCACATTCCGAATCCAAACTTTTAAATAGGAATCACATTCCAAATCACACACTATTGAGATGAGTCATAAACTTGAGTACTTGTCTTAAAGGCCACAAACCCTACCCTCGCTTTATGGGTTACTAACCTAATGGTAACGACACCCATTTGGCTAAGTTTAGGGTCTCTCAAGCCAAGGGCTCTAATCCATTCTTATTTTACCAACTTAATCCTAAAAACCAACATCCAAAACAACTAAGTTCTAAATACCACAAAAAATCAACCATTTCCAAAACATTGATTCCAATATATATACAATTCCAATTTAGCCAACATAATAATCACGTTTCATATCCAACACATGCTTCAATTCATATAATGATATTTTCACTAATAAAAATAATCCAAAAATCACATTAAGGTATAATTTCTTCCATTTATGCATTTTGTCAAACACCTTGTGTAGAGGCCGTGACCAATTTTGGCTGATTTTGTATTTTTTTTGCATCATGATTGCTATAAATGCATTTTGAGTGGTGTTTGACATGTTTTGAGTGTGTAGAACATGTTTTGGAAGTGTTATTAAAGTTTTGGCAAGTTTTCAGAAGATTTTGGGGAGTTTGACTTTTTGGTCAAACTGGGGCCCGGGATGAGGTTTAAATGGGCTCGAAAATCCAAAAAAATTTTGAAAATATTTATTTTTGGTAATAACTTAGATGAAATATTTAGAGAGTTAAGGAAGTGATTTCGAGGCCGTAGGAGTTTTCAAGATCGAAAACGGAGTTCGGGAAGGTGCGTTAAGTGGCCTAGGGGTATTTTGGTCTTTTTGTGGCCTAGGGGTATTTTGGTCTTTTTGTGGCCTAGGGACCTAAAAAGGTCAGATCCTGCAGAGATATTTCATTCTCACATAGCTTCTTTCTCTCTCTCTTCTTTCTCCCTCTACCTTATCTTTAGCTTTTGAAGGCTTGAGGCTTGGTTTCAGGATTTGTCGAAGAAGAGAGATACGTAGGGGACGGCTAGGGTTTCAGTTTGAACCAAATATCTTCACGGATTGGCAAGGTTAACATTGTTGGGATTTTTAGAAGTGCTTGGAAGGCCTTCATTTTGAGGTAGGGGTGTTCTTTCCCGTTTATTTGTCGATTCTAGGGTTTTGAGTGAAACGGTGAGAACTAGAGTTGTGTATTGCATGTTTTTGAATGGTAATATGGGTGAGATATAAGTGTTTTATACTCTCTTTACTCTCTTATGTGCAATGGGAATGTATATGGTGTTATGCATGA
The DNA here is from genome assembly GCA_026545225.1 of Cornus controversa. Lineage (NCBI taxonomy): Eukaryota > Viridiplantae > Streptophyta > Magnoliopsida > Cornales > Cornaceae > Cornus > Cornus controversa. Next base: position 46,640,994 of record CM048845.1, read on the forward strand.
TAAGAAGGGTGAATGAGTGAGAGAAATGAGCATGTACACTTATATGCTAGGTTTTATGCAATGAATGCATTGTTAAACTGATAAAGGAGTCGAATTATGCTGCATTCTAAGTTTAAACCTAAAATCATCAAAAATATAGAAACAAGTAAAAACTATACAATATGTGCAGTTATGGGATCAAAATACATAAGTAAAGGCGCGAAAATGTATAACATTCAACGCTTATCAGATTCTATTCCAGTGGTGTGAGACTTTTAAGATGTCTTTCAAGAAATCCCAGGTTTACCACCAAGTCATGAGATAGACTTTGTGATTGATTTAGCTCCTGGCACCAAGCTTATTTCTAGGTCAAAGGATGATTACGCCAGACATCTCTGTATTATTCTACAGACACTGAGAGATCTCTAGTTGTATGCAAAGTTTGAAAAATGTGATTTTTGGCAGAGGGAGGTAAATTTTTTTGGGTCATGTAGTATCTAAGAAGAGGATAGTGATTGATCCAACCAAGGTGTCAGCTGTGTTGGAGTGGGGGGAGTTTACCTCGCCCATGAAGATTCGTAGCTTCCTTAGGTTAGCTGGTTATTATCGCAGATTTATTCAGGGCTTCTCCAAGATTGCTGGTCCTCTCTCTCACCTTACTAAAAAGGGTGTACCTTGTGTTTGGGATGATTCTTGTCAGGCGGCGTTTGATGAGTTGAAGAGAAGGTTGACAACTGCACTTGTTCTAGTTACTCCCCAAAGCGGCATTGAGTACTTGGAATTTACCGATGGGTCATTGCAGGGTCTGGGATATGTGTTGATACAGGAGGAAAGGCCAATATCATACGCTTCACGTAAGCTTAAGCCTTACGGATTTAATTACCCAACTCATGAATTGGAGTTAGCAGTTGTGGTCTTTGCTTTAAGGATCTGGAGGCATTATCTTTTGGGGGAGACTTTTTGATTTTTCAGTGACCACAAGAGGTTACAGTATATGTTCTCAAAGGAAAAACATTGATGACTTGAGCAGCGTTGATGTCTTAGCTGATGCATTTGTACCATGTGTAGTGGTTACACTTCCTATCATTCGAAGGGTAATTACAGATCAGCTTACTGACTTGTAGTGTAATATCCTGAAAAAAAAAAATTATATAGCGTATAATATACATATATAGTTATATTATTTCAATTTTTGAAATAATAAGTGATGGAGATAGAATATGAGTCCTTTAAAGTTCAAAAGACCCCTTATATCTCTTAAGTATGATATACGTTTCTTATATAACTTTTGATATAATATTATTTTTGATATATATAATATTTTATTAAAACAAATATATCACCGATATACGTTGAACCTCTGCAGTAGCCGAAAGGAGAAACGGTGATCGAGGAATTAAATAGAGAAAGTTAGTGATTCGAATAGCGGTGATTGGAATAGTGATAACAGGCAAGTTGATTCATTTTATATATTTATATATAACTGCGACTTGTCGTTTAATTATAGGTTTAGAATATTTGATCATGCTAACAACTTAGGGTTACATTTAATGTATTGATCGCATGAGTTTTTCTGAAGTATAAATTATTTACTAGATTAAATATGAGATCTTAGTGTTTAAATAATGATAAATTGTGAATAGTAAAAACCTTCTGGAATATGTATGCACCCATAGGAATAAATCACGTGTTTGAAATAACAATATGGATCTTAAATTGTTATTGAGTTCTGTGTAAAAGAACATGTGAAATTGATGTTAACTGCAAAATACATGAACTATTATTAGGTTCTGTGTAAAAACATGTGAATTTGATGTTAGGTAGTTATAAATATTGAAGGTTACACGTTGAAGTAAAGGTTATGGATTTAGTGAATTTATTTGTCGTTATCAGTGGTGGAGAATGGGACTCAGAGTAGTTATTGCAGTGATGTATATATAAGTATTCATGTAAAGTGTTGTTTAGTGGAATTTGGATTACTGAATGATGTTTAGTGGAATTTGGATTACTGAATGAAAGTGTTGTTTAGGGGAATCTAGATTATTGAACGAATATGTTGTTTAGTGGAATCTGAAAAAGTGTTGTATAGTGGAATCTGGATTACTGAACAAATGTGTTGTTTAGTGGAATCTAAAAAATTGATATACTGGGGTAGGTATAATAAGCCTTTAAATGTAAACAAGATATATATTTGCATAACTCATATACATGTATATATAACTTAGAATACAGTAACATGTTTTAGGGTTAGCTTTATTGGTAAATAAATAGGATGTAAAATGTTGGAACGAGTGTTGTTGGGTATATTTACTTTAGGATAGTGGTGGTATAATTATTCAATTACATTTAGATTACATTTAGATTACATTTAGGACAGTGGTTGTATATGGATTGAAATATATCGAAATGTGAAAATTGGGTTTGATGATGGGTAATGGTTTAGCTTCTGTAATATTTTGTTGTTGTTACTAGAGGCTAAGAGTGACACTCAAAGTGGGTTATACATTTGCGAGTGAAATGAGTTGCCAATAGAATTGGTCATTTATAAGGAATCTGGTTACCACCCTAATTTTTCTAGTAGTGTATAGATATATCTAGATAGTTGTTGTATAATATTCTGGACATTTTATTATATAGAAGAAAATGCTTATTTGGGTTCTTTTATGCAAGCTTAATGAAAATTAGTGGAAAAATAGTAAAAATATTTCTAAAATTATGGAAAATTTCAGAATAATGTTTTTCAGTTTAATTAACTCAAATTTGCTGAAAAATGTGAACTTACATTAACGTAAGTAATGGATAATGGTGAGTAGTCGAGGAGTAGTTCGGGACTATTCCTATGATGATTTTGTTAGGTATGGTCAGGGACCTGCCTATTGGGAGTGCACTACCCTTTTTGTTATGGCCATTGGGCTCAGTATGCCCTTATTATGTGGACGTGGTCCGAGACCATCTAGGTGAGTAGACGTATAACCCAGCCACATGTGTGCATTCGGTAGTCCAGGACTATACGATGCACACCATCGATTGGAGGAGAGCCTGGGGCTCATGTGAGATAGGTGGAATTTAAAATACGTTAATCAAGATGGTTAACAAGTTTATGGTGTGAAATTGTGGAAATTGTGTTCTATTTTATGTTTTGGTAATTATGATATATGAGAATTTATGACCTGAGAAGAATATATGTAATTAATGCATTTTGACGAGTTACTTTTATATATGGAAATATAAGGTGAGTTGATTTGCTAAGCAGGGAATGTGTTTAGCAATCCCTTGTTGAGCTTGTGAGCTCACTCCTTAACAATTTTCAGGTACACGTTGATTGGAACGTGATAGAGTCATGTGAGCCTGATGGAGATGATTTTGCTATTTTCTTACTTCTTTGTAGTTCAATAAAATTGATAGAGCTTATGTAATAATGTCGAGGATTTTTATGGATTGTATTAGACGATGCTACATTTATTTTGTAGTTATTTATGTTCTCAATAAAATTCTTTTTGGGAGAGTTATATTATGTTGTGGTTGTTGTTGCAAATCATGCACTTTATTTAAGTATAGAACTAGTGTTTCTATTATTTAAATTTTGGGGTGTGACATGTAGTGTGTAGAGAAAGTGGCTAAGTTAAAACCTAGAGATGTATCGTTCTATACAGTGGGTACAGATAGAGGATTGTGGTACAAGGGGAGGTTAATGGCCCCTTTCAATAATGACTTGAGGAGGTCAATGATGAGTGAGGCCCACAATTCTCAATTTTCGGTACACCCGGGAGGGGATAAGATGTACCAAGACATGAAATGACAATTTTGGTGGGTAGGTATGAAGAGAGATATTGCTTTATTTGTCTCTAAGTGTAGCATATGTCAGATGATCAAGATTGATCACCAAAGACCGCCGAGATCTTTACAGCCACTGCCTATACCGGAGTGAAAGTGGGAGAGCATTTCCATGGATTTCATTGTGGGACTTCCCACCTCACAATGAAATATGATGCTATTTGGGTGATAGTGGACAGGTTGACAAAGTCAGCCCATTTCTTGCCCGTACGACCGAGTTACTCCTCAGAGCAGTACTCGAAACTTTACATTACCAAGATAGTGAAGCTTCATGGCGTGCCTTTGTCCATTATATCGGATAGAGATCTGAATTTTGTATTAGGGTTTTGGGAGAGTTTTCAGCAGGTTATGGGTATAGCTCTGCATCTCAGTACAACCTATCACCCTCAGCCCAATGGTCAGATTGAGAGGGTTAATCAGATTTTGGAAAATATGTTGCGAGTATGTGTACTTGACCTCAAGGGCAATTGGGAGAGTTACTTACCACTCATTGAGTTCCCCTATAACAATAGTTATCAAAAGACTATTGGTATGACACCATTTGAGGCTTTGTTTGGGCTCCCATATAGGTCGTCGGTATGTTGGTTGGATGTTGGAGAGAATAGATTCTTGGGTCCTGAGTTCATCAAGGACACCTTTGAGAAAGTTACTCTTATTAGAGACTGTATGAGGACTGCTCAGAGTAGATTGAAGAGTTATGCTGATCGGAGAACTTGAGCATTAGAATTCAAAGTGGAGGATCAGGTTTTACTAAAGGTTTTTCCCATGAGGGGAGTAATGTGGTTTGGGAAGAAAGGAAAACTATCACCTCGCTTTGTAGGTCCTTTTATGATTATCGACATGGTTGGGGCGGTAGCGTATAGATTGACGTTACTAGAAACAGTACACAGGGTGCACAATGTCTTTCATGTCTCTATGCTGCAGAAATTCCTTAGAAATGAGGATACTTACTAGCACATTGAGGTTGGAGAGATTGTGTTATAGCTAGATGCAACATATGTGGACCAACCTTACTGTATTCTTGACCATAGGGACTAGGTCCGTCATTCCAAGATCATTTCGTTAGTTCGAGTTCAGTGGAGCCACTATAACAAGGCGGAGTCCACTTGGGAAAGGGAGGATGAAATAAAAGCAAAGTATCCAGAACTTTTTCTTTCAGGTATAGAGTGAGTTTTGAGGACAGAATTCCTCTTTTTAGCAGGGAAGAATGTAATACCCCGTAATTTTTAGGTTGTTTAATTTTAATTTAATTTAATTTGAATTTATTTGCTCTGTTGTTAAATTAGTTGTTGGGTGTTTTAAATGTGCTGTGTTTAAATTATTTTTTTAGTGCTTTGAATTGCTTGTGTAGTACTTTAAATGTTTTAGGTTGGTTATTGTTTTTATTTCATTTTAGTTGGACTAGGCTTTTGTATTTCTTATTTTTTTTTTAATTTCTTTTCTAGATTGGGCTAGGTAGAATTTGGGTTTGGGTTGAGTTGCGTTGGAATGGCTGAGCTAGGTGTATATTTATTTTGATGGGCTAGGGTTTATTTTTATTAGATTTTTCTTTTTAATTATTTTAGATTTTAATTAGTTTTCAAGGAAAAATAATAATAAAAGAAAAAGAAAAGGGTTAAGATTTCTGTTGCTTTCACGCACAGAGATTGAAAGAACGTAGATGCATGAGAGGAGGGAGAGAAGGAGTGATTCAATGGGACGAGTTCTGGTTCATCGAGAGGTAAGTTCGAACTCTTCTCTTCCCCTTTGAACCTGTAGATATAGTATTATTTTTATATTTATGTTGCTTGAATATGTATTCATGTATATAACTATGAAATTGAATGATTATGCATGCTAAGGGTATTGTTGTGGATTAAACGTGAGAAATCTATGGGTTTAGTATAGTTATGGGGTGATTTTTCACGTGTATATGCATGTATATATAAGTGTATAGGCGGATATATATATATATATATATATATATATAATTTGTGTTTAATGTAATCATCGTTTTCAAAGGTTTTTGTTCTGATTATCATGTTGATCTTGCTATCCTAAATAGATTCTATAAGTTTGGTTGCGAATTGTTGGGTAGATTGACGGAAAATTGAGTTTGAAATTTTAGAACCCTAAAACTTGAAATTGGCGCTTTTCGATTTAGGTCGCGATTGGAGAGGATTTTGGTACTAATGCATAGCTTAGGTCGAGAAGAGTTGAATGGTATATTCATATGCGAGATTTGGTGTTTGGAGGTGGCCAGAAAATGTCCAAAAAGTTTTGGGAACATGGCTATTACGTGAGTTGCAGAGAAAAGGAAGAAAGAAAAAAAAAGAAAAGAAGAGAAGAAGAAGAAGAAGAAGAAGATGAAGAAGGAGAGTGGGGCCCTTTTCGGTGACCGACAGGGATTGGAAAAATGGTACTCCGGTCCCACTCGTCGAGCCCACCCACTGGTCCCAGTCCAGAATATTTTATATTTTTAATTGGTTTTAAATTGAAAAAAAAGTGAAAAATAATTTTTAAAATTACTTTTTAATTCCAGAAAACTTTTGAAAATTTTTTGTAATCTTTTAGGGACAGAATACTCTTGGGTTTTAAATTTTAAGTGGAAATGAGTTTTCCTCGTGGTTAAATTAGTATAAATCGTATGCCTCAAAATTTGATTTTCATTTAATTTTATTTGGAAATATTTTTTTAATTTTTGAAAAATTTCAGAATAATAAATAGGGTTCTTAATAATAGAATAGGCCCATAAACCTAGGTTAGAACTAGGTTTAGATACCCTTGATGATTGAGGTACGTTGTGGATTTGATTTTGTGCTTGCTCATTTAATTGTTAGTTTTTTTTTTCTTCCTTAATTGTATGATTTGAAATGTTCATGGTTTACTTGATATTAGTTTAATTGTGTATGAATTATTTTCTTGTAGTTATTGGACTTCTATTAGATTAATTAATGTGTAAAAGTTGATTTAAGTATGTAAGGATTGTCAGGGGCATGTCAGGATTGTCAATACTTATTAAAGTATTTAAGGTTAGTTAGAGAGGCATGTAAGGATTGCCAGGGGGCATGTCAGGATTGCCAATACTTAATAAGGTATGTAAGGTTAGTATAGGAGGCATGTCAGGATTGTCTAGTTTTAAAAGGCTATTTTATTTTATGCCTTTGGTTTGAACTTAGAAAATAGGTTCTAAATTTGTGTAATAGGGGTTGGGTTGGGACGATATATAGGACGACTTCTATTTGGAGACATGAGATAGATAAGGAAATGATTTTTATATAATTATATATATTTGTTGTACCTCATATAGAGGATATGTTTACCGGTTCTCTGATTAGGTTGTAGTAGAGAGAACTTGCTCATGGGTTTAACCAACTTTGTTGTTATTTCAGGTCCCAGACCGGTTCCACCGCGAGGATAGAGTCTTGAGCTGGTAGATTGTGGCAGACATTTCTCTCACCAGTTTGCAGAGTAGGGACCTATTCTTTTCTTCATGTTCAACATATGAACTTTATTGGGACGTTGTTTATTTGGTTATTTAATCTTTAAGTAGTTACTCTTGTTCTTTTTGGTTAAGGGGTCCTTGGGCTACGGGACTTCCAAGTTGTAGTGTTCAGACACGTACTTTGTTTTTTAAACATTTTATTACTTCAGATAGACTTTCCTTTTAGCATTTAGATTTCTTTTCAATCTGTCCTTGTATTCTATGCTTGTTGCTATCAATTTTACGTATCCCTTATGTTTTATGTTTGAGACTGGCCACCTTATGCGTGAAATGTGTAGGGCGTATTTCACCTATCGCCTAAAAGACTATATTAATGAGGGAAGGTTTCCCCTTAACCCTCCCCATGCCTTCGCGCATCCTTATTAATATATGCTTAAATACCACCTCTTTACAGTTGCCCCCTTGCATTTAACTATCTTTTACAAGCGTGTGAATGCAAAATCCTACCTTTGCCTATTTCATATTTCCTAAGGTGTGTCTTCACCATCCGAATTCATTAATCATCATTTGATTGATCATAACAATGTGATAGTAAAATTCACTCGTGAGTCTACTCATCCCTTTCGTTTAATAATTTTGTGCATTCCATGTGAAAAATTCATTCCTATCATATATTCACTCTTGCCATGAAAAAAATCACTCAAAAACATCAAAAACACCGCTACATTGCTTATTGAGACATACCTATTAGAGGATATTGCCCTCGCCAATTCCTTCCCATCATTCGCAAGTTAAGCCACTTGCGATCGCTTCATGAGTTAAAGCTACCCATGACTGCTAACCTTAACCTTTGTGAGTTAAAGCACTCGCGACCGCTTGCAATACCTTTGCAAGTTAAAGTCACCCGCGACCGCTTACCATATCATAACCTTCGCTGGGTAAGGCTACCCGTGATCGTCAACCTTCGTAAGTAAAGCACTCACGACCGCTAAACCTTCGCAAGGTAAAGCCTATATTCATAATTGTTTTTTCCAGAACCTTCGCGGGTTAAAGCCACCCACTACCGCTTCATGAGTTAAAGCACCCATAACTGCTTTTTCAGAACCTTCGCGAGTTAAAGCCACCCACAATCTCTTCATGTGTTAAAGCACCAATGTCTGCTTTTTCAGAACATTCGCGAGTTAAAGCCACTCATGACCGCTTCATAAGTTAAAGAACCCATGACCGCTTTTTTTAGAACCTTCGCGAGTTAAAGCCACTCGCGATCGCTTCATGAGTTAAAGCACCCATGTATATTTAAATTCAATTTTTATATACGTGTACATCAAATAAAACTTAGATTAATGATTAGAACTTTATATATGTGACCATTAAACCAAAAAGCTCTACTAACCAGGTCACTTCCTAGAGGACACAACAAGAAGGATTAGAGTTCATCCTATACACACCCAACCATGACAAATGGCATGCTATTATTTGATGTGCACAAGGTGTTGTATAACAATGACACTTGGCATGCTTTTATTTAATCATTTTCTTCCCTTTTTCATTTTTGGAATTTTATTTTAACCCTTTGTTAACTTCATTTTTTCCTATTATATTTCATTTCTACTTACATTTTCACATTACACTTATAATTGCATTATATATATATAAAAAATTCAATCTGTTTACAGTTGTACAAAACCACAAGTCTAAACCTGTTATTAAGGCTTCACTAAAGTGATCCATCTTAAAATTTACAATAAAGAAATTTAGAAGGATAACCAGCTCGTTGGGTCTAATACCCCTTTTCACCAAAAGGAGTTTATAAGATTCTAACAGTGATGATTGAAATATGGTTTAGTAGGCATAACAGAGGAAGTAAGCATCCCCTAAATTTTCTTTAACTACTGTATACCTGCATGGCTAGGCCCATGTTACTACCATGGGAGGGTATAAAAACCTCGTTTCTCAGTGAGAATTGGCTCTACAAATCTAAATGCATGGAATGCTACTTGGTGGTGGTTGTGAGAATTGTTGTAGTATAGGCAGGGGTACTAGAGAGGCGCTCTTGAAGGCCACCGTGAGAGATGGCGTTGTGAGAGTGAGATGGACTATGCCCCAAATCCCTTCGATTCTCATGCCAAACTGAAATCACAAGTAGTCTGAGAGAGACCAACTGTCATCCAATGTGATTGTGAAGGTCACACCGTCAATGATCACCTGGAAGGAAGCTCGAGTTGTGCTCGAATAAGTCAAATTCTAGTAAAACAAATGCATCGCATGCGGGTAGGCGATGCCAGTACAAGGCGTGAATAATTAGTCCAAACAATGAGCACGCAAGGCTCGGACAGCCCACTTGGTGCATTCGCTGGTGCCGAACTCATCAGTGATGTCAAAGGTCATCTTGAACGAGAGCTTGCACTTGGACCATGGCCATCTGAGAGCTCCTCTAGCTGATAAGGCAAGAGTCTTTGTTCGGGTTATTTTGAAACTTGAACGTTGGTTCAGAAAATTTGTCGAACACCTAGCGGTTACCCTTCTGGTGCCTCACTCTCTAAGCACTGCCCATACCCTAGCAATCTCCCAATACAACCCAACAAGTACCCACCAACAATCTAATCAGTCACACAACCTAACCCTTAACCATTGGTAACTCAATCCCATACTCTACACCAAATACAAGTTTAGGTCGCAACACTCCACTGCCACATCCCACTGAGAAAATGGAAGGAGAAGAAGATGATGAGAGATGAATGATAAACAGACCAGGTTCTGAGATGATACACGAAGAACGAATAACTCTGTTCACGCTAGCGATGAGAGGAATCACGATTCTGATAGTTCGATCAATGAAGATGATACACGAAGAACTATGAAGGCGCCGACGTTGAAGATTCTAGCATCTCAAGACTCAGATAATGATGATTCCAATGATCGATGATCCCGACAAAGATGAATGACTCGATTTCTCTGTATAAGCTTCGACAATGGGTCTGCAGCGAAAAGATGAATCAAGACTAAGTTTCGTTGATGTTGGCGATGAAGAGAGCTTCTGTGTTTTATTGATGCCGACGGCGAGGAGGCTTTTCGTGATCGAAGATACCGCCCTACCGAATCTTTGATGCCAGTGAAGAGGTTTTCTGCGATTGAAGATACTTCCAACAATCTGTGATTCCAGCGATCTGTAGTTCCATCAATCTGTGGTGCCAAATATGATGATTTCAGCGATCTATGATTCTGGCAAAGATGATTCAGTCACCTGATGATTCATATCTCAATTCGGCGATGCGAAGACCTAATTAATAGAACTTCAGTTGGAATTGATTCGGCAATGTGAAGATGTTGAATCATGAATCAGGTGATGCCAATGCCATGGTTGCTCCCTGTTTTGCTTAACTCTCACCCTCTTTTTTTCTCTCCATTTTTTTTTCACAGATCACCACGCCTACTCTAGATTACCTTAAACCAGCCATGGTATGAAGACATGCTCCTTAGTAGAGTTACCAAATGTAAATAGTAGGGTTCGATAGGGGTAGTGGAATGATTCACACTCAAGACTAAACTATAAAACAGTGAAAGGAGATTCGGAGGTGAGGATGGATTGGGAGAGAGAGAAGGAAAATGTATATGAGACTGGGAGGGGCTCCTCCATGATCTACAAGAATGTCCCTTTGTGCCACAAGTGTAACGGTATTTATAGAGCTCCTGACACAGACTATTGACAGATATCATAACATCATGCTGACATCATGTGTCCAGTCCATTATTCCTTCTGGTCAGACTGCGGGGACGATTGACGAACCCTTCTCTCAAGCCACCATGTCACACCAATCTAATTTTCCATCGTCTAAAAGACTATATTCATGAGGGAAGGTTGCCCCTTAACCCTCCTAATGCCTTCGCGCGTTCTTATTAATATATGCTTAAATACCACTTCTTTATAATTGCAAATATAGTAATTACCGTTTTTGAGCATCTACATTTTGGCACCGTCTGTGGGAAGCGACGAAAAGTGACAAAATTTTGGCCATTCCTACCCAATTCATGAGGTCAGCCCTGATAGTAAGGTCCACCAGGGCTGCAACCTGCATTGAAATCCCTCCTTATTCAGGCGAAAGCATGGAGTGTGAGCCCGATATCGATGTACTAATGCACTTGAAAGATAAGCTCAGGCAAGAGAATAATGACCTCATAGCAGAGGCCCAAGCAATCCGGGTGTCACGCCTCGACTTCTGACACCTGGTTAGGAGCGAATAAAGTGGGGTGTGAATAGGTGAAGTTAAACATCAGACCTCGGTCACCAGAGATTCCATCATTGTGCCGAGGTATCAACCCTTAAGTCATTGCAGAAGCTTACATATAAACTCTAAATCATCAATTTGTGTCTCAACAACCTCATAATCTTTGTACAAGTTTTTGCACAATGTATAAACACTAACTCACATTTCTAATATCCATGGACCCATATAAATACAAGTTACATAAATGTAATTACAATCTCACATCAATATAATCCACATGTCAGATGCCGACATGGATAGCCAAATATATAATTCATAACACTATATCCAAAAAGAAATTCTAAAGTATTCTTTCAAATGACTCTAGCACTCTAAGCCTCATCCTCCAGTGGTGCTTTATCTGAAAAAGAGTTTGTAAATAGGGAGTGAGCTTATCTTCTCTTGCTCAGTAGGAATGATCCACTCAACTCTACTCTAACTCAGGCAGCCATGCATGGATGCATATGAAATCACTACATGTCTACGTAACAAATATCTATGCTTTTTATCCTTAAAACAAACAAGTTTTGGAAATCATGCGTGATGCTTTACATTTCAAGGTATACATGTATATATATATAAACTTAAACAAGTCACCTTTCATATATATAACTCACACCACATAAATCCAGAAATCAATTCAACTAAGGACTTCGCTTATCATAATCCATAGTAAGGGTTGCTTTGGGACCACATACTCTGCTCATGCTTTTTGGGCTATTAACCCGATGGAAGTGACACCCGCTTGGCTAAGTTTTGGGTTTTACACCCTAGGGTTCGAAACCCTTATTAATTCTTACACATGCCCCAAAAATCTCGCTTTTCACATAATGTACACTTATCAAACAAATGCACAAAATCACACTCTCAACCAATGAAATGCATTTTATAAAAATAATGCATTTTCTTTCATAACTCTCGCTTATCACAATGCCATTCACTCACTTCATGAGAAATCACAGTACTTATGCATTTTTATCAAGAAATCCTATCTTTCATGCACAAGTTTACATATGGAATCAAAACTTATACTTCTTCATAATGAAGACATTTTCATTGGCATTGCACATAGGAATACCATCATGCTAAGTATAAAACACCTTTTTGTATACATATATACATACATTAAAACCTTAATCTCACCAAATATCAAACCTATCTTTCATGTCACAATTAAAAGACCTATAAAATTAAAGTAAACATGAGTCTAGCACCCCTACCTCAAATCTTAGGCTTTGAATCCCTCTTTTGAAAATTCCAGCCATCCTAACTTTACGAAACGGAGACTTTGATCGGTTCAAACCGATGCCCTTGATGTCCACAACGCACTTCCATTCTTCGGGAAAGCCCAGATCACACCTTAAGGCACTCAAACTCTAGAAAGAATAGAGAGAGATGAAGTGGGAGCTTTAGAGAGAGAGAGAGATCTGTAAAAGTGAATATCTCTGACTTTCCAGATATTTATTCCACTCGTAGGGGTGCGAAAAGACCATTTTGCCCCCGGGCCACTTAACGTACCCTTCCGACCTCTGAATTAATTCTCGAAAACTCCGTTGGACTCAAAATTACTTCTATGATATTCTAAACATTTCGTTTAACCCATAGTCAAAATGAAAATTTTCCAGAATTTTTTCAAAATCTCTGGACTCACTTAATCTCATCCCGGGGACCCCGTTGACCAAAAAGTCAAACTTTTTTAAAAGTTTCTAAAATTTTCTAAAACCATATTCTAACCTTCTAAACATGTTTCCCGCATTCAAAAAATGTTAAAAATTATTTAAAATGCACTTAAAGCAATAAATGATGAAAAATTCAAAAATCAGTCAAAATTGGGCACGATCTCTACAGTAACGCTACACCAAAATTGAGAAAATTATCTTAGCCTTGGTGCAAGCCAAAAAGAAACTTCGGCATTACTTTGAGGACCACCCTATAATGGTTCCGACGAACTTCCCAATCAGAGGCATACTCAGCAAACTCGATCTGTTGGGATGGCTATCCAAATGGGCTATCAAACTTAGCTTATACAATATCAACTATGCCCCCCGAACATCTATTAAAGGTTATGCCCTAGATGATTTTTGCTAAAATGTGAATCCAGAGACGAGCCTGACGAGGTGGAAGATCCCCTGTGGCAAGTCAACGTAGATGGATCAAGTAAGCAAATGGTTCGGACATTGGAATTGAGGTGTAAACCCCAGACAGAGCTAGGATCCAATGATCTATACAACTAGATTTCTCAGCATCGAACAATGAAGCAAAATACGAAGCCTTCTTTCGCAGGCTCGGGAGTTACGGGTGAAAAACTTGCAGGTTTATAGTGATTCTAAGCTAGTCGTCAAACATTTAACGAACAAGTACGCCACTCGAGGGGAGTGCATGAACACTTACTACAAGGCAGCAAGAATGGTAAAGGCAGAAGTCCCTCAGGTAAGGATAAACCACATCTCGAGAGAGCAAAACAAAGGCATTGTCAGCTTGGGTTGCAAGGCGTCATACGCCAATAATGACCTCACTCGATGCATACCAGTGGAAGTCCACTCCGAACCCAGCATCTCCGAATTCAATAGATCCGGAGCCCAACAAATGTTATGTGTACCGAGCGAGTCTAGCTGGATAGACCCCATACTCTCATTTCTCACCGAGGGTACTCTTCCCACATCGAAAGAAGAAGAAAAGAGGGTGCAATGATTTTTGCCACAATAATTCATAATAAATCACACACTATATCGAAGATCAAAGTTTGGCCCGTACCTCAGGTGTGTCACACCAACCAAAGCCACAATGGTGTTAGACCGAATGCACAGCGGGAAGTGTGGGAACCATTTAGGCGGTAGATTGCTCGCTCACAAGGTGCTCCAAGAAAGGTACTTCTGGCCATATATTGCCTAAAACGCATGACGGTACATCCTCAAGTGTACCCAGTGTTAACGACATGCCCATATCTCAGATCGACCGCTTGAAGAGCTTCATATGACGATCAGTCCTTGTCCCTTCGCCCGATGGGCCATGGACGTAGTTGGCCCACTACCTAGAGCGGCAGAAAGCAAGAAGTTCGTACTCCTAGCCACAAATTACTTCACTAAATGGGTCGAGGAGAAACCTACACGTCTGTCGCCCAAGTCCAAGCCAAAAAATTCATCTGGTCAAACATTATCTACAGATTTAGAATTCCTAAATCCAACACCACCGACAATGGGAAAAATCTTGCTAGAAGTGCTGTGCAAACTTTCTTCCAACAGTACGGTATCAATCAAAAGAAATCCTCACGTTCCTACCCGCAAGGCAATGGACAAGCCGAAATTACCAAAAAAATAGTGCTCAGCTACCTGCGGAAGAAACTGGAAGACCAAAAGGGAAAATGGCTCCATGAGCTACCGAATGTGCTATGGGCATACCGAACAACACCAAGAAGCCCAATCGAGGAAATCCCGCTCAACTGGACTTATAGAATGGAGGCCGTACTACCCACCAAAGTTGATCTGCCAACATTTCGAACGAAACTTTTCTATACTAAGGAGAATGACTGCACCCTGGCATACAACCTAGACCTCCTAGACGAATGAAAGAACACTACGCTCATATGACTGGCCTCTTATCAGCAAACAATTGCTAACAACTACAAAAAAAGGGAAACGTACAGATCCTTCCAAGTGGGCGACTAGGTACTACAAAAATTAATGGAAGGCACCACGAAGTTAAAGGCCGGGAAGCTGTTTGCTAGCTAGAAAGGACTTTATGAAATAACCGAGGAAATACCAAAGGAGCCTATAGACTACGGCAAATCAACGATGGAGCGAAGGTTAAACTAACCCGCCTGAAGGAGTACTACATATAAGCAGTTTTGAACAATGAATAAGTTCACTACTTGTACATTTTTTAATAAAAGAGAACTACACATTGAGAACATAGCCGAAAGGCATGGTTAGCCCTGGGCATAATAGAACAAATGGATTGGTTGAACAAGCCACCCATTAGAACATGACCCATGGGCATGGGTAGCCCGATGCCAGACCAAATAGCATGGTTAGTCGTTGGTCCATAACAAAGCAATCATATCACAACACAAGTTCAAATAATGAACTAGTCAAGAGGAATATACTAATGAATACATAACATAAATTAGAACTTTTCCATGAAGGAGGGAATCGGGCTCTAAGGAAGAAATGAGTTGACTTGGGTCCAACGAAACTAATGAAATGGGACAGCGACGTGTACAACATTTCTCAATAGTGTGGCCATGGCGCTTTAATATCGGCAAAATGTTCCATAGATACATATTTCACCAACCACAAGCATTGAAACCCAACTTACACACTTGCAAAAGTTTCCATTCCCATTTATCAGACAAAATCAGACATAGTCACAGTACAGGCTACATTAAGACAAAACCAAAAAAAGGAATTTCAAAAATAAAGCAGAGTAAGAACTCAAGGCTCCAGGCGATTTGCTTCACCCCCCACCGCACGCTCAGCTCATTCTCCAAGTTGGGGGTGCACGTTAGAGGGTCTACCCCTGGATCTTTCTTGCGGCACTATTACGAACGCTTCGAGGCCTTCATCCAGCACTTCTTGAGCCACGGCTGCACCCAAGTCCACAAGCACTGACTTCAATAAATGCATGATCACCCCTTCATCAGTAGTGATCTTAGGGTCTTTATATAAATGGTTAATCACTCCAACCTCCTGATCAAACTTAGAGAGATCGCCTTTGTAAATTGGACTCTCAACGTCTCGGTCCTCAAAACCCATCAGGTACGACATAGCATTCTTGACTTGACACGTTCGAAATATCCTCTGGGAAAGCACTTGTACTACAACCTCCAACTTGTGGTTGGCTTCAAGAAGGGATTGATTAACCCCCTCCAATTCGGTAGCCTAAGCCGCTACCATCCTAAGCTTAGACACCCGAGCCTTCGCTATTTCCTGTTCATTCTTCGCCTTCGCATAGGCACCTGCGTATCTCTTTAGCTTACTTTCTGTCTCCTTGGGTCTAGCCTTTTCAACTACCACTACATCTACCACAACCCCTAATCTCCCAGACATTCTCTTATTTTCCTCCGAGATCCTCTAGTTTTCCTCCTCAACGATTTTTAAACGCATTGACATAGTCTCCAACCTCTGGCACAACGCCATAGTGGCAAAATGGGTCTACACAAAAAGTTGTAGCATCCAGAAAAATAAGAAAAAATAAAAAAGTTGAGCCAAATGAGTAAGTCTACATTTATACCTTTTGAAAACGAAGCGGTGCCATATCCAAAAGATCCACTGAGCGATCTCGTCTATGGCCTACAAACCTCTTAGAGGCCACATACCGTGCACGATCGAAAGATAAGTGTTCATGTCATGAAACCCAGAGTCATCCACCGTCAATACAGCTCCATTGGGTTTAACGAGTTGAGGCACCCAAGGCTCAGTGATAGTATAAGTGCCCGTACCAATAAGAGCGACCCAATGACTAGGCACAGTCTTAATCAAGATGGTCTCCCTGATCGAGACTCATGTCCCTCAGTATCCTCAATCGCCCGACCGCATTTATGATTTCTCTCATCCTCCCCTACACCCCCCAACTCAGTTGGCTCTGCCACCAGAGCCTTTCTCTTCAAGTTTTCCTCCACTTGACTTGAACTAGGGGCACAAAAGTGCTGTAGTCTTGTTCCACAACCTTCTTGCCCCTGACTGTCCTAACGGTGACTGTCACGCTGATGGTGGCCACCTTAGAGGCCTGTTGTGCAATAAGCCTTAAGGTCGCAGGAACTAAGAGCTTTTTCACCCTCGGACGGTCCCACCACACATTAGCTTGCAAGACCTTTGCACGACTGTTCTCCTCAATCGTAGGAATAACAAAGTTATGCTCTGCAAGACACACGAGTTAAATAAACAATCAGTACAAAACATCAAACACGTAAAAATCCAAGGGACCGAATACCTAAGTGTGTGAAATTTTTAGGAATGGGAAACCTCTCTGAGCCTGGTATACTCTTTTTACGCCCTACCACCACTAGTTTCCTTTCCACCCCTTATGATGTAATACCCCGCTCCAACACATGGTATGATATTATAATACCCTGCTTAACACATGGTATGATATTGTCCGCTTTGGGCCTGAGCCCTCACGGTTTTGCTTTTGGGTTTTATCCCAAAAGGCCTCATACCATTTGAAGAGAACACACTATATATAAGAACATCTCCTTCTCCACACCCAGGCAATGTGAGATTGAGCACCCTATACCCTGTCAGTGTTGTAACTTAGCCCAGTGTCTGTCTTCGCATCCGCCCACTCACACCCGTCCACAAGGGTTACTACAATCCACCCCCCTACGAGGCCCGACGTCCTCGTCGGCACACTTCCGGTTGTAATACCCCGCTCTAACACATGGTATGATATTTTTTACTTTGGGCTTGAGCCCGCACGATTTTGCTCTTGGGTTTTACCCCAAAAGGCCTCATACCATTGAAGAGAACACACTACATATAAGCACATCCCCTTCTCCACACCCGGGCAATGTGGAATTGAGCACCTTGTACCTTGTCAGTGTGGTAGCTCAGCCTAGTGTTTGCCTTCGCACCTGCCCACTCACACCTGTCCACAAGGGTTACTACAATCCACCCCCTTGTGAGGCTCGACGTGCTCGTCGGCACACTTTCGGTTGGGTACAGGCTCTGATACCAACTGTAATACCCCGTTCCAACACATGGTATGATATTGTCCGCTTTGGGCCTAAGCTCGCACATTTTTACTCTTGGATTTTACCCCAAAAGGGCTCATACCATTTGAAGAGAACACACTACATATAAGCACATCCCCTTCTCCACACCCAGGCGATATGGGATTGAGTACCTTATACCCTGTCAATGTGGTAGCTCAGCCCAGTGTCTGTTTTAGCACCCGTCCACTCATACCCGCAACTTATTAAAATCCAAGTTTAGTGAATGGGTGCAATTTAAGGCCAACAAACATGAAACCACCCTAAGAAGGTTCGGGTTAACCTACAACACAGCCAAATCGAGCCTGTTCAACACTAAGTGACAGAACAGATGAAGGGGGAATTACAGGGTCAAAAGGTGACCCACCGAGAGAAGCAGCTCTCCTCACTCATACCCTCACCCAAACAAAAGTTGTACGTGATGCGGTAGTGCCTGAGAAAAATGTTTGAAGGGATTTCGCTATCCCTGCGCAGTTTATCTATACTAAAACTATCATTTCTACCCTCAAAATCAGAGGGCTTTAGATCTTCAGGCCTCACACCCCCAACATTCCCCGTAGGCCTAGAAACCACATTCCTCTACGTACCACCCCCCTCAGCAACGACTTGCCCCTCTAAATGACCTTCTCTCTCTGGCATTGATCCTGTGATACCTCACCTACAACCTCCACACTCCCTTCATCCCTACCCCCAGTATCAGACTTAGACCCAGAACCACCACCACTTCCACCGGTAGACTCATCACTACTCAACGTACCCTTCTCTCCCTTCATTTCGACGTAACGACACAGTCCAAATGGAAAACAATAGTAAAAAGAGTAGAGCAAAGCACTAACCTTAGAACAAAAGAATATGGTGACGCTCACAACCCTGGAGCAACTGAGAGAGTTTTTATGATGAGTCAGTAAAAAGTTGCCTCATTTCACATCACCCCTTATGTAGGTAACTCAGAGTGACTCGCAAGAACTCATAGGCACCCCAAACGTCACAACCGTTTGACTACCCAAACTTAATTCCTTCCCCTTTTGTCTTCCAAAAATGAATGGAATTGGTGGCAACGTGTAGGCCCAAAAGGACGTATAGGCCCGAAAAGTGTAAGACCAATCTATATAGGTCCAAAATGAAACGTAAGCCCAATCTATATGGATCCTCAAGTAGCCCAAACCCAAGGCACAAAGCCAAACCCAGCCCACTGATCCAGCTCACTAAGATAAGATTAGAATCCAAGCTAGGCACATAGTAGGCCATCATGAACCCAACCCACCTCACGCTCAAGCAGATAAGACCTTCCACAAGTGGGTAAAACCGGGAACAGAAAGAGACAAGGCCAAGAGCATAGGCAGGGTTATAAAAGGAGGGAAAACCCATTCGTAAAAGGGGAGACATCGTTTTGTATTTTGGAAGGAAGAGAGCATCAATAACAAAGACTATTTTCGGTTATTCCTAACTGTATTTCATTTGTGCGAGACTTTGGTAGTGAGTTTAGTGTTTGAAACGATTTATTGCAAATATAGTAATTACCGTTTTGAGCACCTACAATGGGTAGTGCTACTTACACTAAGGGTTTGGCCTATTGCCTCAGCCGATCTATGTTGTTGTCCAGATGGCAAACAATGCTATTTGGGGACATAAGTTGACATCATCAAACACAAGAGCTTGGTTTGATTTACATTCTTTCTTAGATTTCACCTAAGTAACAAAATCTAAGGTATGGTTACAACTTCACCTCATTATCATTTATGTTTTGTATTAGATGTGTTTTTCATTTGTTTGATATGTGACTCAACTTCTTCGCTTCACTCTCGTTTATCTTCTTAGACAGATAGAAAAAGTGTATTCTTTTATCTATTGTATGAAAATATGCATTCCACATGTTTGATATTTGGTTTGAGATGGGCTTCAACTTCTTTTTCTTCATCTTTTTTTTTCCTCTGCCAGAGACTAGGTCTCATCTTCTTCACTTCACTCTGCCTCATATTTTCTTCAAAGAAACTGATCGATGTATTGTAAATTTGATTGCATGACATGCTAATTGGTTTTTTTATGACATGAAATCCCATGAAAGAATGAGACCACCATGTGAAGCTTTCTGAAAGTTTAAGTTTGATACTCTTCTTTATGTTGCAATTGCCATAAACGATGGATGCTTATCTTTATATATATATATATATATATATATACACCTTCTGCTTCATTTTTAAATTTATACAGTAATCAGTTTTCATGCTTCTGATGAGAATTATTGCTACCAATATTGTCATTTCAAGGAAAGATGATGCCAAAAATTGAAAGCAATGTTCTTTCTAATTCTGTAGTTTCAGGTTGTATAAGACAATTAGAAAGGATTTCATATTGGGTTCTGCAAATTAGAAAGAAAATAGGTATACTTCTTCTTTTTTACGCACAAATCAAGTTGGCTGTTGCGCATATATTGTGGGTAAATATGCTGTAATGTTTACCTGATGTTTGTTGCTTTGCTTTTTATGATCAAATTTCTATGTTTTCTATTTTATAAGAAATGGAAGAAGATCCTCATGTGCAAGATGTTGAGATGCCTTGTAATCAGGAGATTGGTAGTGATAATAAAGGAACTGAGCAAGATTTAGAAGGAATGCTAGCTGGTGATGAAGTGGAAAACACCTAAGGCTAGGATGATTTTCAGTCTGAAGAAGAAGTTCGTAAGTCTTACAATAACTATGTTAAGTGTTAATGTTTTGGCGTAGCAAAAACTATAATAAATGGTTGTTCTTTTACCGGTGAAAACAATCTTGATCTTCAGATAAATTTTGAAAGTATGTTTTAATAATAGTTAAGAAAATGTAAGATAATCATCAATAAATGGTTGTTCTATTATCTAACATTGGTTTATTCTGATGCTTTTGCAGGTTCTCCTTGGGATGCATCCCATCACACCAACTTTTATTTATAGGCTGGAGAACTAGATTATTCCTCGACCATCTTTTTTGTTCAATGACAAAGTTACGGTCAAAATACTTTTACTTAATCTTAAGTTGCTTTGTATAATCCTTTGAGACACTTTTGAGTTGATGAAAATTTTAATTTGTTTGGATATATGACTTGGAAATCAATTTATGGAGCATTTTTTCTCATGTCATTGATATATCTTAGGGCAAATTGAATAAAATTCCCCTCCACTTTCACATTTTGGCACAAAACCTTCCTACAAAATATAAAAAATAATGGCTAAAGTGTAAAAAAAACTCCCGGTATATGGAAAATGTGCAAAGACTCGCTTGTTGTTCCTAAAATTACTTATATTTTTCAATTTCTACAAATAAGGACAAATCTTCCCAAATGACTAAAGTACCTTAATTTATATTTTTTTTTAAAGGCAAAATGTGAAATGATCACAAAAGGGCACTTTTGGGTTTTCAAAAATTTCTAACAACATCATATACAATAGGGGGAATTTGCTCCAATATTTGAAGTTATAGGAATTTATATGCACATACCAGGTAGTACGGATATTTCGTGCACATTTTTTATATAAAAAAAGACATAAAACTCCTTTAAACTATTCAATTGTTGCAAAGTTCCCCCTTAATATAATATGATTTTTTTAAAAAAAATGGTGGCCTGTAATATAAGATTAAAATTAATGCAAATAACCCATTCGGCATAATGTTGTTAAAACTTATTTTTGAAAAATGGTGCATCTATATTAAAATGAAAATACCTTGAAACAAATTTCAATTTTTTCTTAAATTTTTATTTTAGAAAATTAAAAACGGAAAGAAAACCTAAAATGAAATTCATTTTTAAAAAAACTTAAATTTTCTTAAATTTATATTAAAGGACATATTCATTATTATAACATCACTTTGCAAAGGCATGTTTTATGTAAATAATTTTTTATTTTTTGTAGGGAGGTTTTGTGGCAAAAATTGAAAGTGGAGGGTTTCTTTTTTTTTTAATGCAATTTGCCCTATGTCTTATAGTGTTTGAGTGACTTTACAACTTTGACAGTAATTTTTAAGTATGGGTGTGTAATGTTCTTTGTAACTCGAACAAATTTAGCTACTTCTTGATTTTCTTTAAGATAATGTGTAATTTTCTTATTTTTCTTGTTTGTATATTTCAATATTAATGAAACGACTTACCTTACACAAAAAATAATAATAATAATAAAAAAAAAAAATCTACTTCCTTTTGATTTATTTATTTTTCCGGTAAGATAAGAACATTGTACCGAGTATGACGGGACCAAACTCGCTAGACCCACAGGGCAACAAACCAAGAAGCAACATGCATCAAACTAAAGCAAGTTAAGTAGTGGTTACCTGTAAATTTTGATTCTAGGCGTGGTCATCTGGAGAGCAAATTAGCATTAGTTTGCAATCTTATATTTTTTCCCTTTGCACATGGCCACGAAACTTCTGCTCTGCAATTTGTAACGATATATACCATTAAATCACACAAATTATAGTGTTCTTTCTAGGGATGCCAGGTAATATTTTCTAGAAACATTCAACTTTGTATTTGAGAGAAGCGTTGGTCTTGAGAGTAAAAATCTTTCTCCACTGAAATTTTTTGCAGTCGCCTAAGTTGCGACGTTTATAACTATCAGTGATAACTCACGTTACTAAAATGAGTAATACAATATTATCCAATGTCATCAATTTTAGTAACATGAGTTACTAGTGATCAGTGTTGTAAGGCAATTGAAGTGATAGAAGTAAAGGAAAATATGAAACAGAGGATGGTGGAATTGTTCAGTTCTTGAATTGATATTTTTCAAAATCAAATGAAACATCATACACAGATAACTCTTTATAGAGTATTGGTAAAACAGAGTAGCTATCTTCTAGAGATTACAAAATTTAAATAACAATAAGAAGATTATTTCAAGATAAAACTAACAACAGAATATCTTTTCAAAATTTAGAGAGTAACACTAGATCGGATCAGTTGTCTTCCTAATTCTCCTCCTTATTTTCCTCCAGTTGATAGCTATGGTTTGGTTTGTTAGTGAGCTCCACAATTTCCTCTACACGCCCCCTCAATCTGAAGGGTAATGTTCAAACATTTAGATTGGCCAATATGGTTTGAAACTTGCGAGGAGACACCGGCTTTGTTAATGAATCAGCAAGTTGATCTTTACTTGATATAAACTGAACCAAAAGCACGCACATAATGGAAATCAATCTCAATGTGCTTTGTACGAGCATGAAACAAAGGATTGGCAGCCAAGTATGTGACTCCAATATTGTCACACCACAACACAGGGGGTTGTAGAATTTTAAGGCCAATTTCAAATAAAATCGATTGCAGCCATTGTAGTTTTGAAGCTGTATTCGCAAGGGACTTATATTTAGCTTCGGTACTACTACGGGCAATTGTGAATTGTTGCTTGCACCTCCAGGAAATAAGATTGTTGCCCATAAAAATGCAATATGCACCTACTGACTAATGATCATCTCGATCAACTGCCCAATCGGAATTTGAAAATGCTCGAACTGCAAAATTGGATGTCTTGTTGAGGAACAAACCCATTGATATGGTATGTTTAAGGTAACGTAGAATCCTTTTCACAGTCTGCCAGTGTGGTTCCAACGGGTTATACATAAATCTACTTACTTTGTGTATTGAAAAAGCATGGTGAAAGCCAAATATTATAGGTTGCCAACAACTTGTCTATAGAGATGAGGATCTAAAAATTTAGCACCCTCAATTGCGGAAAGTTGATAGCTAGTTGACATAGGACTTGTGCACGGCTTGGCTTCTGCCATGTGAGTGCGTTTTAGAAGGTCAACCACATACTTTCGTTGAGTTAAATACATGCCTTCTCTTGAGCGCAAAACTTCTATCCCCAAAAAATAGCTAAGATCACCAAGTTCTTTAACTGCAAATTAGATCTAGGTAAATTCTAATGTGATAACAGACTAAGTCCTATCTCCACAATTTGTCTATGCCTTCTTTCAATGGAGCCTATTTGTTGGTGAGTGTGAGGATAGGCTATACAGTGTGTAATGCCATTTTTTTTGAAAATAATTATGTAGTCGACGATACTCCCCACCCCAATCAGATTGTATGACCTTTATTTTACGTTCAAAATGTTTTTCCACATAACATTGAAATTGAAGAAAAACACCCTCAACATCAGAATTTAATTTAATTGGAAACAACCATAAAAATTTTGAAAAATTATCTAGAAAGCTAACATAGTATCGAGCACCTGTAGTTGAGGCTATAGGAGCTGGACCCCATACATCTGTGAAAAGTAAGTCTAAGGGAGCATGAGGAACATAAGTAGACTTGCTAAACGGCAAAGCATGGCTCTTGGCTAGTTTGCAAGCGGAGCACACAGCGTGCCTCTTTATTTTATCAATTGGAAGCTTATGAAAGGACAGAACATGTTGAACAACTTGAGGAGCAGCATGGCCAAGTCGACAATGCCACTGATCGAAAGAAACACGAATACTTGAAAGGGTTTGAGGATGAACGTTGGTGCTGAAAAAATGGTATAAACCATTACTGACTTGGCCGCGATGAAGGACGTTCGTCCAGTAATCCTTCACAAGAAAATATTTGTCATGAAACTCAAAATAAACATTATTATCAATACATAATTTTTGAACTGAAAGTAAATTTTTCTGAATTTGAGGGACCAAGAGAACTTGATTTAACACAAAAGAGTGAGAGGATGTATTAAGAGTTGATTTGACAGTTTTAGAGATATGCAAACCTTGACCATTGCCAACCTAAAGTTGGTCTATACCAGCATAGTCATCACTTTTTAGATTCAGATTGGCCATATCATGGGTGATATGGTGAGTGGCACCTGTGTCCGTATGTCAGTCACTCTCCCAGCCACCATTACTAGCTGCAAACAAGGCTTGTTTATTCTGAGATCAAGGAGGATCCTGATAGGTGAGATCGAAATGATGATAGCACTTGCAAGCGGAGTGGCCAAGTTTTTTGCAAACTTGACACACAACTGGAGAAGAGTTATGTGTCATGGGATTATAGGAGGAAATACCCCCTCCCCGAGAATGATTGTAACGGCCTCGACCACGAGAGTTACTTTGCCCCCTATTAGTGAAGTGTTGCGATTGTTTCTAGACTGCATTTGCTTCAGCAATTGGTGTAGGAGTAGAAAGATGATGATCGTTGATACGAGATTCAATAAGAATGAGCAGAGAGTATACTTCTTCAAGTGTGACATGGTCAGTTCGAGCATAGATGGAGGACACGAAGCTGTCATATTCGTGCTCGAGTCCAACAAGAATATAAGAAATGATGTCACACTTGAGAGGTTGACCAACCATAACAAGTTTATCAGCTAATTTTTTGATGGATAGAAAATAATCATTGGCAGATTGATTGCCTTTCTTGGCATTGGCAAGTTGAGTCCGAACCTGGATGGTACAGGCTTTCGACTGTGAAGAGAAATTTGTTTCGAGAGCACGCCAGACCTCATGAGAGGTGGCATGAGAGAGAACCTGGGCTAAGACACTCTCAGTCATGGAAGACATGAGAATGCTTAAGATGAGATTGTCCTATCGCACCCATTGAGAATGCACAGGATTTGGAATTTTAGTAGTTGTATTCGTAGCAGGTTGTAGAGAGGTAATAGTTTGGGGAGGAATTTTGGAAGTACCATCAAGAAAGCCATACAGATCCTGGCCACGAAAATACGGCACTAATTGTGCCTTCTAGATGGGATAATTTTTAGTAGTCAATTTCATTGAAACAATATTGGAGAGTGGAGAAACAGTAGTGAGAGAAGAAGAATGAGTATCAGTGCTAGTGGACGAAGGAGAGGAAGACATGATGAGACGCTAGTCTTTTTGTGGCTCAATCTAATACCATGTAAGACAATTGAAGTAATAGAAGTAAAGGAGAATATGAAATAGAGGATGGTGGAATTGTTCAGTTCTTGAATTGATATTTTTCAAAATCAAATGAAACATCATACACAGATAACTCTTTATAGAGTATTGGTACAACAGAGTATCTATCTTCTAGATATTACAAAATTTAAACAACAAGAAGATCATTTCAAAATAAAACTAACAACAAAATATCTTTTCAAAATTTAGAGAGTAACTGCAGATTAGATCGATTGTTGTAGGTACAGAAAAATTGCTACTACACTTAACACAAAATTTCTCTTCAGAAATTATTGATGCCTTTTCTCATTCCCTATTCAGTCTATAAATAATATCATGAGTACAATGATTGTGCCTGTAATTTCTCCGCCTAATAGGATGAAATTATGCCAATATTTGTTGCAGGAATTCAGTGCTTAAATATTGGTGCTTTAGGAGGAGATTTGGGACCACTACAAGAAAAAAGTGTTTTAACAAGGTGCGATGTATGTCGTTACTGGCCATGCCGTGAAAAGTCTTTTTTTTTTTATTAACAACATGCAACGTGTGTCGTTAATAATAAAATGTGACGTCGTGGGATAGACAAATGGTGGTTGCTTTTAAACATTTACAATGCATTCTGTAAGTCGTCAATATGTCATACTTTTAACAACCTGCTTTACACGTCGTCAATACGTTCTTTTGACGACATGTAGAGTATGTTGTGTTTATCTTGACCCTTTTAATGACCCAATTAGCATGCCGTTATTTAGATTTTGTTTATGGCGTGCTTTGCAAATTGTGAATACTTGGACTACTTGTATCAATATGCTTAGAGCGTTATTAATATCAAATATTAACAGCATGCAAAGCAAGTTGTCATAGTCTTATTTTTAACAACATGTTTTACAAGTCGTCAAAAGTTTTTTTGTTTTAAAAAAAATATAATCCATTCTCTTTCTAATGGAAAGAAGAATATTTGTCTTGCACCTGTCACATCACAAATTACGGCTTTCTTCGATGTGAAAAAATAATTCGCACCACCTATATCACATAAGCATCGCATGTAAGCTTATATGTCAAGGGTAATTACAAAATCAATTACTTTTCATTAAAACAAAAACATTAACTCTAGGACCACGTCTATTTCAAAATATTTAAAGTCACAATGAATGCCAAAAACATTCTCGTCCATCCGATATAATAAAGTTAACAAGAAATAAAAACCAAACCATAAAATTTTCAAAAAAAGAAGAAGCAATCATCTCTTGCAAAATAATAGCATAAACATCAATTGTGAACATATATTAGTACCCACTCATCCATACAAAGTCTTGATGGCAAAAATCGGTTCTTCAATCAGATTCTGCTAAAAAAAAATAAAGTTACTACATTTAATTGTATCACATTAATGAAAAAATTAATCATCCTTAAAGAAGTAGGGGAAAGAAAAAGGAAAAGGAGATTTTATATTCTAAACGCTTTACTTAAAAAGCTAATAAGTAAAAAGTTTGCAAAATCAATATGCTATCTTCTCTTTAAAACCAAACCATTATGCATTGTAGAACTCAAACATCACTGCCACAAAATCTTCAAACTCTCAAACACTCCACTAATATGTTGTAGTTTTACAATGTAATTCAAGAGAAATCCATTATAAATTATTCTAGAGAAGAATTAATTCAAGGAATGAATATAGGTTAAGTTTTCTCCCATGCCAATTAGAGAATGAAAACTTAATCAATCAATGTGAGCTCCAGTGTACCATTTTAATTGCTTGCTACTTTTTTCACTTCCATTTTAGAAAATTCATTATTTCTTAATCATTGAACAAATCTTGAAACAAGTCTTATCTTGCAGCCTTAAAAGGTTATTAAATAATAATTATAAGCTGGGTTTGTTCAGAACATGTCTAATTACTAGTGTTTATATGTGATTCACAAAATGGGCTTTTATCTCGAAACCATTGCCTACTAATATAATTTGGCGGTCTTCATTCAAACCATTAGTAAGATGAACAATTTTTCAAAATGTCAATACATATAAAAACAAATGGAGACATTATGTATATGACTTTTCGCTCCTAACTAGACAACATGACTCAACAAGGCCAAAGAGTTGCCAATTATAAACCATTCAACTAGATGAAGGTTTTGGATTCACAAACTAACTTGACAACTGAAGCAAAGCAAGTTCAGTAATCTACTCCAAACTGTTTTACATTAGATCAAACTCGAATTTAAGTTCCTAAGAAGAAAGGCAGAAATATTTAGCATCATCAATCATCAATAGAGCATTTAAGACAGAACAGTTTTTCAATGTTCATTCACATAAGACTGTTATTGTCAAAAATTCATAAGGATCGACATCTATCTAGAAATGAACTATCCTTACATCCAATGTCATATATATATATATATATATATATATATATATATATATATAGACACACATACACACACACATATACACATCACTTGGGCAATACAAGTATGAAATAAACATGTCTTTTGGGGTATTACTGAGTAGAGTTTTTAGCATATTCAAAACATAATTGTGTTCTTCCTATTGTCTTTTGTTTTAAGCAGATTAGTGAACATGCAAAGAAGAATAATTGTGACAACCCAACCCAATCAAATTATGTATAAGAATATGTTAAAATCAAAATCATGATTCATATCATGGAATAATGATACTATTTTTATTTATGGAAGATAAGGAAAACACACACCCATAACAAGTCCCTATCACATCGAGGTATGATTACTAGAAAGAGAGAGCAAAAGAATGAACAAAAAGGAAGTTGATAGAAACTCACAATTAAAGCTCCAGTAGTTGCTTGTTTCTGGGCTGTTGTAAGTCATCTTTGGCTTGTTGCAACAAAACTCACAATCGAAAAAAAAAAAGGAAGAAGAGAGTCAAAATAAAACTCATAACTAGTGAAAAAATCTTGCAACAAACAAAATTATCTAGGAATAAGCACATTCAAAAAGAGATGATTTAAAAAGTTCATATCATCTTTGAGCAATACTTGGTTCAAAACTTCTTCGAAGAGATTAACAAGTGTACACCAACACTTTATTATTATTATTATTATTATTATTAGTATAATTATTATTTTTGCATGTTTAGCATATTCATTTATTTTTTCCATTCACACCACATCATTCTACCTTTTATTTAATAAAAAAATAATAAAATTTAAACAACTTGACATTGGATGATGAGACCAATTATAAGCACAAATAGAAAAAGTTACTCCAATTTAAAGACAAAGGCATGTGGCATGACAAAGCAATTTAACTATGTAGAGTAAGGTAAAAGTTAATCTAAAGTGACCAGAGAAAGAGCTAGAACAAGAAAATAAAAATTTAAGAATATAAAAGAATTTGGAGTACAAAGCCTTGCTGCCTAGTAGAACTATATATATGTTTGGGCTTTAAAGTTTTTCTGTCATCATTTAAAAAATCAAAATGAACTCTCTTTATAGATCCTCTATCACTTGACAATGAGGAGATTTTTTTATTATTTTGATTGGGTTTAGCAAAATGCTATACATTTTTACTTGGGGCATACCCCAAGGATTAACATCAAAAAACTATGTGAACCCCATATCTACCAAATACAAAGTAGCTATATATACCGGAGGGACCACAAGGAAAAAAAAATGGTGGAATTTCTAAACATTCTAAATAATTGAAATATGCAACAAATTAATCAGTAGCAATATATGGTGGAAATCCTAAATATTGCCTTAGCCGCATAATTAGAAACTCTTTTTCCAATTTAAAATAATATTAATAACATTCCAAGAAAAAGAAAAAATGATTAGTGGCAATATATAGTTGATATTAGTAGCTCATAATTTGGGTAGGAATTAAGCATTGTAAACCATTACCTAGTGATTTGAAAAACAGAACAATAATGAAAAGCTCAATCCTCTACTCTGGAAATCAAATTGATCACACACCACTTCTCAAACCACAAGTTCCCCTAAGATTTTAAATTTTCACTATATCTTTTGCTCTTCTTTTTTCAAAAATCAACAAATAATGGTTCAATACAAGTTTTTGAAGATGATGTTTACCCATAATTGGGGTACATAATATTTTTGATGTACCATCATTTTCTACACATTAGCATGCCTTGCCTTGAGGTTTAATATAGTTTAACACTTTATAAAATACCGATTAATGTAAGATAATTTATTAATAATAATTGAACATAAAAGTGTGCTTCATAAATAGCTACATGGAATGATTTCCTTTGTCAGTTATTATTTACAAGAATAGTCTAAGTAAATAAAGTTGATTAATTTGTCCCTAATTTTCATAAATAGAGTTGCATTCTTTCTGTCATTATCTTAGGTGACAACCAAAGAATTTCATTCTGATGATTTGGTAGATGAAATCTTCATTCCTTGTTTGGTAACTCATAGGTGAAGAGATTAATTTATTGGGTTCGTAATCGAATAATTTCCAATTTCTTATTCTTTTACAAGGATGTATCCAATAATTAATGTGCTGGTGTGGAGGACACTCTCAAACCAAAAATATTGTTTAAAACTACCCAAACATACAAGAGAAATAGTTTTTAATTAAAATAAAAGTTAGTCAATATTAATTGGAGTAAACTTCTCCAAGAACTTGGCTACTAGTTTGGTATAACAACACATGGAAAATTCTCAGACTCAGATATTTATGTACTAGTTCAAAGTTGAGGTAAGCTGTCCATTAAAATAAAGTTGATCATTGATGTTCATTCATCAAAACAATTTGTTTCAATAATTTAGCAAAGTGTATTAATTTCACTCTCAAAACAATTTTCCCTTTCTCTACACAATTTTTTAGATTCTGTTTCTATTTCCACATTCCAAATGAAGCGTAAGTTTAACTCAAAGTCAAAGATCATCAACAAACCCCTCGTTGGCTTACGAGAATTAGAAAATGAGATAAACAATATTCTACAAAATAAATTTAAAAGGATTTAACTGAATTATACCACACACTAAAGGTTTTCATATAAGGCAATTACATATAATTTAGTGATTAAATGATGGCCACTAGCAAAGTAGCAAGTTAGATATGGAGCAAAACTAAAACCTTAGAAATGATAAGAGCTACGATCCACTGTTCTTTTAAAGATGTCAAGGCAAATGCTTCCATTGCTATTGATGTTTAGATGGAAGAATTTAGTCTTGAAAGCAACCTAAAATACAAAATAAAAATAAAAATAAAAATACATAGTCTTATCAAAGGAGACAACCTATACTTGTTAGCTCTAACATGTTACCTTAGCAT
Organism: Cornus controversa; assembly: GCA_026545225.1. Taxonomy (NCBI): domain Eukaryota; kingdom Viridiplantae; phylum Streptophyta; class Magnoliopsida; order Cornales; family Cornaceae; genus Cornus; species Cornus controversa. Next base: position 46,672,334 of record CM048845.1, read on the forward strand.
CATCAAAGAAAAATATGTTTTAAATTAAGTAATTACGGATACAGTAACAATGTATATATCTATCAATATTATCAAATTAAGAAGTGAAGATATCAATGACGAATAACAGCTTGAAATAGAAAAGGCATGTATCAATTGTTAAAAAAAAAAAAAAACTTAACATAATGGCATAAGCTTTAAAAAAATTAACCTTAAATAGTTAAGGTAGAAATATCCCTAAGCCATTTCATAAAAATGTTGTAAAATATGATTGGTCCATGATACATTTTAGGCTTGGACACATACATGTACCTAACACACATACCCCAATCCAAGTAACATAGGTAATTATGACTCAAAAAGTAGTTTGTTAGCTAGAAACCAACTACAAGTCCAAGTCCAAGGGGCATAAATAGTTTGAAAATAAAATTCTAAAGATAATGAGTAGCCTTAACTTATATATAAAAAAAATATAAGGGTATATAAAATGTGAAAATTGAATCAATAATTTGTAAACTGTTTTAAAGGGGAAGGATCCATTTACACTCGGTGTACAACTTGTTATTCTTGTACCAATCAAGAAATTCTTTTAGAACTCAAATTTTGCCAAACTCACTATTGGTTAACTATTCTTTCCATTCCCATTGTGACACCAAATTTCATGTAATCAAAGATCAACATACAACCAACCTGAATTAGAGTTCAAAATGAGGCAATATATGAAGGAACATATTCCAATTACTAAATGTACCACACAAAAAAACCAATAGAAGAGGGGAAATGATGCAACTCAGACCAAGAAATCATATCAGTAAGAAATAATAGGAAAAAATAAGTAAAAAACCACCATTCAATATTAACTATAGGGAAACTTCCTTGAGCAATGACCATTTAGCACACAATAAAATATAGAACATTAGAACAATACTTACATCTCATCATCCTGGCCACCAAACTTTATCCTTTGAACCAACGGGGTTCTCACCACACTCTACACTATTTGATGTCTAACATGAATGATTAGTCAATAGATTAGAAATTGATTAAGAAAATATAGCAAATGATTAACAATGGCTGTAACTTAAGCCCGGTCAGTAGACACCCTAAAAGCAATATGAAGAAGAGAAATCGCATTATAATTGTCCATTCATAGGGATTATCACGTGAAGATGAATCTGGCTCCAGAATCCAATTTCATTGAATGGATATGATTAAGTTAACATTTTTGTTGATACAATACCAAAATTATTTTGTACAAAATTGATCAACAAGTGTTAAATTTAAAATTGCGACAATAAATTTAAAAGTAACAAAACTGAGGCAAGCATTTAGTGTTATGTCCTAAGCCATATTTGTCTTCAACAGTCATTTCCTTTTGAACAATTTTATAATCAGAAGGCAACATGCGAATGGAATGATTATGATAGAATAGTTTAATTATGCCTCTTACTAAGGAGAAAAAGGCATGTAATGCAGAGCCATCTAATTGAGATAAGGGAGAATCACTTGGCACTTACCAATCAAAAATAAATGATAACCCATAAATACAGAGGTTTTTATCATCAAAATTCACAAAGAAAAAAAAATGAAAAACAGGGCAAATTATTTGGTAAAACAAAAACAGGGGGTATTTTATTAAATTAAAATGGATTGTAAATTAACCATAGATTCTAACAGCCTACTCTATGCAAGGAATAGATAAAAAACATGGATAAAAGAAACAAAATTAGACATGGTTTATGAAACAAACTTTGACAACCAATTCTTCTAAAAACCCCAGCACAGTACAAAAGTATAGTTCAAAATTCTCCACTGTAATTTTTTTAATAAAAATCAAAATATAGGAAAGAGGAAAAGAAGGTGTCATACCAGCCGAGAAACCCTCTAACTTTACTTCTCTTCGTCCTTTTCACCATAATTCTTCTCAAAAACCCTAGTCCGATACAAAAGAATAGCTTAAAAATTTTCCTTAAAAAAGTTTAGTAAAAATAAAAATAGAAGAAGGAGAAGATGAAGGTGTCATACCGGTCACGAACCCTCTAACATTGCTTCTCTTCAACCCCTTCCACGATGATTCTTTTACCGATCTTTATCGTTCCGGTGGAAAAACCGATTAAGAAGGGGGTATGTATTGGTTTGGTGGGAAAACCTAAGTTCCTCCCACACACGCTTCATTGAAGACCTTTGTTTTGTCGGAAAGAGTAATTTGATGATGTAGATTAGGGTTCAAATGGTTCGAAGTACTATATTGAGAATAACAGAAACCTAAGGTTTACAATAGGGAGAGGAAACAATCAAAGTGTGGAAGATATGCTAGAAGAGGAGAAAATCGTGTATTAATGGAAGCCATGAAATTTTTTTTGGAGGGAATTAGTGAATATTTAGGCTGAATATTGACAATATACGAAACACGATGTTATACTAAAACCTATAGGTCGATAAAAGATAATTGAGAGAGCAATTAATTGGAAGTCGTCAATACAATGATATTTTTAACATTTAGAAAGGTACGTGTAACTTGACCCTTGAAAATTACTTAACAAGACTTGCTTTTTATGCATGTCGTCAATTGCAGGTTGATAAAAATTAATTTTCTTGTAGTGGACTTTCCTTATATCCACGTCATCTCGTCGGAGGTGACATGGCTGCCATGTGCTATGCTAATTACACGTGTCACACAGTGGTTTTTTTTCTTCTTATTCTCAGTTTCTTTGCTTCTCTTTTCTATTCGGGAAAGGTCCCATCCCTTAGGTACGCCTCTATTGGATCAATCCAACTTGGTTCTCTTGGGATTACAAATACCTCCAATGATTTTTCGATGCTTGGACCCCTTAATTCTTCAACGGAAGATACTTTGGTCAAAGATTCGTTTGTACTGGAAGTCGAGCAAGCTAACCTGTCAGCTGCCTCATTCTCCTCACGTGGGATGTGGTTCAAGGATACATCATCGAACCCCTTCGTGTTTTCGAGCACTGTTTCTCGGTAAACGTTCATCTTATCTTCTCTGGCCTGGAATTTTCCATTGACTTGATTCACCACTAGTTGTGAATCACTGAATATCGTCATCCTCCTAATTTGTAATGATTTTGCCAGCCGGAGTCATGCGAGGAGAGCTTCATATTCTGCAACATTGTTAGAAGCATCGAAATCAAATCAGATGGTGTGGTGCAAAGTCATCCCATCGGGGGTTCTTATTTTGACTCCAGCCCCTGCCCCATTTTCACTAGATGACCCATCTATATATATTTTCCATTGAGATGGACCTTCCTTTTCTTCAATCGGTTCATCGTATTCCAGCAAGAATTCGGCCAACACCTAACCTTTATGAGCCGTTCGAGGCATGAAGAGGATGTCGTGGGCGCTGAGATCCATGGCCCACTTCATCATCCTCCCAGTCATGTCTGGCTTGCCGAGAATTGCCTTCAGCGGCAGATTAGTTAGGACAACTATCTGATGTGATTCGAAATAGTGTCTTAGCTTCTTTTTTGCGTGCACCAAGGCCAGGATCAGCTTTTCTGCTTTTGAATATCTATTTTCGGCATCTGTCATTGTCTTGCTAGAATAGTATACCAGGTGTTGCTTACCATTCTCTTCTCTAATTAGTGTCGCGCTCGTTGATATTTTTGACACTGCCAAATACAGGTATAACTTTTCCCCAGGCTTTGGTATTGACAGTATAGGTGTCGAGGACATGTATTGTTTTAGCCTTTTTAAGGCCTCTGACTGATCTGTCCCCCAAATTTTGCCCTTGTTCTTTCGAATAACGTCAAAGAATGGTTTGCATTTGTTTGAGAGACGTGATATGAATCTGCTGAGGGCGGCAATATGTTCAGTTAGGACCTGAACGTCTCGTTGAGTCTTCGGCTCTAAAGTTTGAATTAGTGCCGACACCTGGGAGGGGCTCACTTCTATTCTCGTTCGACTGACTATGTGGCCGAGGAACTAACCCGACGATACTCCGAACGTATATTTCGATGGATTTAGTCTGAGTCGATATTTTCTAAGGGTTTCAAATATTTCCTATAGATGTCGCAGATGATCTTGTCTCTTTTTACTTTTGACCACCATATCATCAATATATGCCTCTACAGTGTCGTCGATCTGCTTTTTGAAGACACGATTGATCATTCGCTGGTATATTGCCCCTGTATTTTTCAAGCCGAAGGGTATTACCTTATAACAGTAGGTTCCTCATTCGGTGATGAACGAGGTTTTCTCCTCATCGATCGGGTCCATAGGGATTTGGTTGTAGCCTGAATAGGCATCCAAGAATGTTAGCAGTTCATACCCGGCAGTGGCGTCTACCATCTGATCTATTTTGGGTAGTGGGAAGCTATCCTTCGGGCGAGCCTTGTTCAAGTTTGTGAAGTCGATACAAACTCTCCACTTCCCATTTTTCTTCTGCACCACCACTACGTTGGAAAGCCATTCGGGGTATTTTACTTCTCTGATAAGATGTGCCTGGAGCATGCAATGTACCTCTTCGGCTATTATCTGGTTCCTTTCTGGAGCGAATCTTCTCTACTTTTGTTTAACGGGAATGCTGTTGGGGTCCACATTCAATGTATGCTTTGCTAGCTTGGGATCCATCCCTGGCATGTCAAGGTGGGTCCAGGCAAATACGTCTCTATTTTTCCTCAATACTTCAATCAGCTCTTCCTTTTCTTTCTTCTGTAATAATGTCCCGATCTGTGTACTTCTGTCTTCCCCTAGGTCCCCTAGTTGGACTTTTAGGAGCGGCTCCATGGATTGAGCTATGTTTTTGATTTCCTGTTCTTCGGGTAAGCTTGGTTTCTGTGATTGCTATTGTTTGTTAGTTTCTGAAGTTTCTCCATTTTTCAGTGTGTTTCTGATGGTGAGCGAGTAGCATTCTTTTGCTGCCACCTGATCACCCCGGAGGTCCACTGTTCCTCTCCCGTTAGGAGTTAGACACCTCATTACTTGGTGCAGGGTCGATGGTACTCCCTGCATCCTATGGATCCAACCCCTCCCCATTATAAGGTTGTAGGATGAAGGTACGTCTGCCACTACAAATGACTCCCTGAGTGCTCTTAGCACTACTGTCACACATAGTGCTATTGTTCCGACCAGGAGCACTTTGTTTCCATCAAATCCTACGAGCGGACCTTCGGCTCGCTTGATTTGGTCACCTCCAATTCCTATCTGCTTGAAAACCTCCAATGTCATTATGTTTGCGCTTGACCCTGCATCGATGAGTACCCTTTTAACCCAACAATTTGCTACCAACAAGCTAACTACCAGTGGATTCTCGTGGGGGAGCTGTACTCTCATTAGGTCCGGATCTCCAAATGTGATCTGAACGTCTGTCCTCGCGCCTTGAACAGAATTGACTTCTGCCATCTTCTATAGTTTCTTGGCTTGTCGAAGGTCTGATCTAGTCGTCCCATGGTCTATGTTGGTTGCGTAGCTATGAATCGTATTGATTGTCCTGACTACATTCTGGTTCGGGTTCTCCCTTCGATCAAGAACTGCGCGTTAGTTCTAATTTGATTATTCTTTTGCCACGTATTCAGCCAAACTGCCTTTGGCAATGATCGCCTCTGTCTGTCCTCTGAGATTCTAGCATTCATTAGTGGTGTGACTGTAATCGTGGTGTAGTGCGCAGTGCTTGCTTTTATCTCTGAGTTCGGCTGGAATCCAGATTGGTGGAAGCGTTCGGAATATGCCTCAATTTTTGTTTTCTTGGTACAGCCTTGCCAGAGTGCATTTTAGAGGTGTGTTTTTTTCCTCGAGCCTAGGACGTTTCCTCGATGCAAAAGGTACGAGGGGGATCATGCCTTGAGCCTTATGCTTATCGCCTTTATTCTTGGGCAATGGGCTGACGCTTATCAAAGCTGTCCTCTGCTGGCGTAGAGCTTCATCTTCTTCGAGGCTGAGTGGAACTTCGAGCCGGGGATCATGGCTATCTTGAAGGCTTCTACTGCTGCTGCTTGGTCACAGTCGTCTATCAGGGACATTTCTAAATTGAATCTGGTCATAAAGGATTTCAGGGTCTCTCCCTTCGTTTGCTTCATGGTCAAAAGTGACGAAATCATTTTCTTCTGTCGCCGGTTGCCAATGTATTGCGCAATAAAGAGCTCGCACAGTCTCGTGAAATTAGGAATCGTACCTGACGGCTGCTGCTTAAACCAGGTTAGTGCTGCTCCAGACAAGCTAGTTGGAAAAACCTTGCACATAAGGTTTTCGTCCTCAGCGTGCAAAGTCATTCTCTGTTGCACATGAAATAGATGGTCAACAGGATCGGTCGTTCCGTCAAAGGTGATGAAGCTCGGGAGGGTGAATTTCTTCGGGTTTGGGACCTCTTTATTTCATCCGAAAAAGGGGATTGTATCACTTTGCTAGCAACCTGGGTTGCCAGATCTGCTGGGGTCAGATTCTTCAGGTCCTTAATATCGGTGTTGACCTCCTCCAGACGCTTGGTCAGGGCATCGAAATTACATTTGGTCTAGTGGTTTGGGACCCCGGTGGCTTCGCAGTCCTTCCTCCGTTCCGAGCAGAATCGTATTCTACAGATGACTCCCTATCGGGTGAAGCATTCTCCCGTTGCTTTCCAGTGAGCTAGGAGATCTTCTCCTGCAGTAGGTCATTCCTCCGGTTAGATTCTTCCAATTGCTTTCGCATTTCCTACAAGAGTTGTTCTTGTGTCTGATTCTGCTCTATCGAGTGATTTAGTGCGGGTGACTGTTGCCCCATTATGGTTCCGGAACGTAGCTGTACAGGCATAAACTCCTAATGAATCTATGGACTGCTTCGTTCCCACAGACGGCGCCAAAGTGTAGGTACAGAAAAATTGCTACTACACTTAACACAAAATTTCTCTTCAGAAATTATTGATGCCTTTTCTCATTCTCTTTTCAGTCTATAAATAATATCATGAGTACAATGATTGTGCCTGTAATTTCTCTGCCTAATAGGATGAAATTATGCCAATATTTGTTGCAGGAATTCAGTGCTTAAATATTGGTGCTTTAGGAGGAGATTTGGGACTTTCCTTATATCCACGTCATCTCGTCGGAGGTGACATGGCTGTCATGTGCTATGCTAATTACACGTGTCACACAGTGGTTTTTTTTTTCTTATGCTACAGTTGTCTTCCTAATTCTACTCCAGTTGACAGCTATGGTTTGGTTTGTTAGTGAGCTCCACAATTTCCTCTACAGGTGTCTAGTGTGCTTCACTACTGATTATAACAAATATTGTCACTTAAAGAACTAGAGGAGAACTCTCACGAAATAAGATAATGATTCGGGTTTTGAAGGCATTATAAGGTCTAATTCCAGCAGATGAAGGTAGTTTAGTTTTTATTTATTAAAAAAGTAAGATGATTTTATTAGAATGATACAAAAATGTAGGAGGCATACCTCTTAAACCACACTAAAACAAGGCAAAACCCACTACCGTAATATGACTAATACAAGTAGAACAACCTCAAATACTACTTTACAAAAAAGAACAACACCACATTCAGCAACAAGCAAAGAAAACAAAAAATGATAGTAACTAGGCCATATATCCCAGTCTAGAGTAGTGGCTCTGCTATGCATAGCCTACCTGCTCAATTCATGATTCCAACTTTTGGGAACCAACGTAACACCAAACATTGGCTTCTTAACAGCAACTCCTTGATATCATGAAGAATTTGTACGAGTATTGGAATCAACTGATTGAAACGACATAATTGGTTGACAATCACCCTCGATGTGGACAGCCCATAACTCCAATTATGAACTAGTTTTAGAGTTTCTTGCAATAACATAGCCTCTACCACAGTAGGATTAGCCTCCTTTTATTGGTTGTCCATGACAGTCCACCACCACACTCCTTAGAAGCAAGGTTGAAAGAGGCATCAGGGTTGAGTTTAAATGTAATATCCCGTAAAATTTGAGGATATTTAAATTGGATTTTTATTTATTTATTTATTACCATTTAGTTGGGTTTTAATTATTTAAATAGTTTTAGTTAAATTATGTCAATGCCTGTTTTATTTGTTTAATGTGGATGTTTGAATTGTTACCAAGTGCTGACTGATTTTAATTTTGTGTGTGAAGTATTTGTTTTAAATGTTTTTTTTCTTTTAAATAAAATATATGGATTTTTGGGTTGCATGTTCTTTAAATTTTTTTATTTTGTCAGGTTGGGTTAGACTGTTGGGTGAGCTAGATATATATATATATATATATATATATATATATATATATTATTTATAGGTGGGCTAAGTATTTTATATTTATTAATATAATTATTTAGGAATTTTATTTTAGTTTTCTAGAAAGAAAAGTAAAATAAAAGAAAAAGAAAAGGGGGTTAGGGTTTCTGTCGTTTACACGTACAGAGACCGTAAGAGAGTAGACGTAAGAGAGAAGGGAGAGAAGGAGCGATTCATCGAGACGAGTTCGTGTTCATCAAAAAGGCAAGTTCAAACTCTTCTCTTCCCCTTTGAATCTGTAGACATATATATTATTTGTATATCCATGTTGCTGGAATATATATATAATTTCTTTTTCTATATTTAATTATGAAATTAAATGATTATCCATGCTAAGGTGGATTTTGTGGATTAAACATGAAGAATCTGAGGGTTTGGTACTGCTATAAGGTATTTTTGCATATGTATATACATGTATATGACTGTAAAGGCGGGTGTATATATATATATATATGTATGAACATGAAATTGGGTTTACTGAATTCATCATTTTTGAGTGTTTTTGTTCCAATCAATAGGTAGATCTTGCTTCCTAGAACAATCGTTGAAAATTTGGTTGCGAATCGTTGGGTAGATTGACGAGAATTTGTGTTTGAAATTTTAGATTTTTAAAACTTGAAATTGGGCATTTTCGATTTAGGTTGCGGGAGGGCATGAATTTGGTACCATTGCATAGCTTAGATCGAGACGTGTTCAATGGTATATTCATACGCGTGATTCGGTGCCCGTAAGTGGCCAAAAAGTTTCGGCACCATTGTTGATATGTGGGTGGAAAATATCCGTTGGGTCCCACTTGTCGGGCCCACCCACTGGGCCCACTTTGGGCCCAGTACGAAATATTTTAATATTTTTTATTTGTTTTTCAAATTAATTTAAATTAGAAAAATAAGATAAACAATTTTTAAAATTACTTTAAAATTCCAGAAAATTTTTGAAAAATTTATGTAGTCTTTTAGGGAAAAAATACTCTTGGATTTTAAATTTCAAGTGGAAATGAGCTTCTCTCATGGTTAAATTGATTTTAAAAGTATGCCTTAAAATTGAGTTTTCATCTTCTTTTATTTGAAAAATATTTTTAAAATTCTAGAAAATTTTGGTGATCTTTTGGAGATAGAATGCACTTGGGTTTTAACTATCAAGTCAAAATGAGGTTCCCTTATGGTTAAAGTAGTATGGAAAATGTGCCTCAAAACTAGATTTTTATTTTCTTAAATTTTGGAAAATCTTTAAAATTCCTAAAAAATTTCAGAAAATTCCCAAAAAAATTTTCTATTCTTTTGGGGTCAGAATAGGCATGGGTTTTAAATTTCATAACAAAATAATTTTCCCTTGTTATAGAACTAGTTTTAAAAGTGTGTTTCAAAATGAGAAATTTTAAATTCTTGCCTTTGCTTTGTGTTGTTATGAATTTTCAAAAATTGCAAAAAATTCTAGAATAATTAAATAGGGTTCTTAGGAATAGAAAATGCCCAAAAACCTAGATTAAGAGATAGGTTTAGACTCTTTTGATGATTTAGGTACATCGGATGTTTGGTTGTGTGTTTGCTCATATAATTGGTGGTTGTATTATTTTTACTTCCTTATTTGTAGTTTTTGAAATCATAACTGTTCATGAGATACTTGATATAAGTTTATTGTGTTTTGAGTTATTTACTGTGGTGATTGAACTTTTGTTAGATTAAATTAATGTGCTAAGTAGGTTAGGTCTTTTGTTTTGGTTTAATAGGTTAGTTGTAGAGGCATGTAAGGATTGCCAGGGGACATGTTAGGATTGCCAATACCTATTAAGGTATCTAAGGTTAGGGAGGCATGTAAGGATTGCCAGGGGGCATGTCAGGATTGCCAATACCTATTAAGGTATCCAAGGATAGTATGGGTGGCATTACAGGATTGCCTAGGGTTAATAGAATACTTACTTTTGTGCTTTTGGTTTGAACTTAGAAAATATGTTCTAAATTAGTGTGATAGGGGTTGAATTGGGACGGTATATAGGACGACTTATATTTTGGAAATATGAGATAAATATGGAAATGGTTTGTATATAATCATATATATTGGTTCTCCCTCATATAGAGGGTATGTTTACTGGTTCTCTGATTGGGTTGTAGTAGGAAGAACTTGCTCGTGGGTTTAACCTACTTTGTTGATATTTCAGGTTTCAAGCAGTTTTCACCTCGAGGTTAGAGCGTGGAGTTCATAGAGCGTGGTGGTCATCTACTTCTTACCAAACTTTAATGTAGAGACTTAGATCTTTTCATAAAGTATTTTACTTTTAATCTTTTTGGTTAAGGGATCCTTGGGTTACGAGACTTCCAAGTTGTATTGATCAGACTGAAATTATGTATTTAACATTAATATTTATTATTATTCTAGTTAGACTTTCTTTTCAGCATTTATATGTTCTTTCTCTTTTGTTCTTGTATTCTATGCTTGTTTGCTATTAGTCGTAACTATCCCTTACATTTTATGTGTGAGACTGGCCACCTCATGTGTGAAATTTGTTTGGAGTATTTCATTAAACCTTCTATTGCTTGAAGAACTCGAAACCATATGAGATGGCAATGGAGATGGGAGAGAAGTCAGAATTTTTAGTTACAGAGTCAACGGAGTGAAGGAAACAAGATGTGACCTAGTCTCCGGGAGAGAAAAAGGAAGAAGTAGAAGATTAAACTCATCTCAGAATTTATAGTTTCATACAAGAGATAAAGAGTACTTTTTCTGATTTGTTATCTTCACCATAGGCATTGGGCTTGATCTAAAGGCAATTTGAAATAACTTTACAAAAACATCATTATTTTTTTTCAGTGTAAACTCAAGGATTTGCTAAAGGAAATTAGAAAGGTCCATGAACTTGGTCTTTGTCCTTTATGGTTGTGAATTTGTTGACAGTAATATTAAATTTAGGCATGTAGACTTGGGCATTGGTGGTTAATATTATATATGTCGTGTAGATTTGGGCATTAGTCTTTTTCTTTTATTTGGCTGAATTTGCATTAGTTAGTCCTTGTGATGCTTACAATCCCACCATATTCTAACCGTTTCTAAACTTCCATTTTTTTTCATCTTCTTTTCTTTCTTTTTTCATTTAGTTTTGGAAATTCTTGTAATATGCTGAAGTCAGTGACTTAGGATCATAGGTTGCCTAATTGCAACCAAACGTGAAATCAAGTGTTGAAATTTAAAGTAGGATTTAATTTGAGATTGGATTTATAATTGAATGATAATTATGATTTGAAATGATGAATAATGATGAAATTGTAAGTCACGCAATGCAGATGTGGTGTGCTTGATCTCAAATCAGGGCTGGTCCTAGGCCTAGGTGGCCTAGGCAACTGCCTAAGGTCCCAAATTTTGGAGGGCCTCCAAATTTTAATCAAACCCAATAGTACTACTGGCCTTCATTAATTTTTTTTTTTATTAACTATGGTTCATTTTACCGAACCCAATACTACTACTGGGCCTCATTCTTAAAAACAAAAATTTGTTATCTATGATCCATTTAACCAAATCCAATACTACTGCGCCTCAAATTGTTTTTTAAAAATTACTAATTAAATGTCCAATTCGTCTATTTGGGCTTGCTTTACGTTTTCTCTTTTTTTCTTCTTATTTTCTCCCATTTTCTTCTTCTTTCTTCACAGCCAATAGCAGCGAGCAATGACTATTTCCTGTGGAGGTTGTAGTCCACTAAAGTCCAATTCGTCTCCTAGGTAAGTTTCTCTCTCATTTCTAGTTCTATACTTCTAGTCTTCGATGCATTATCTGTTTCACTTTCATCCCAAAATTGAAAGCCTCTTATTGTATCATGCCACATGGGTAAAAATTGTTTCTGTGGGCAAGAATCATCTCTTTCACTTCATTGGTAATTGCAATTTTTTAAAAAGTAAAAAAGATGAAATTATATTGTTTAGGCACAAGTGATTGAAAAATTAGAAATAAAATTAGTATGTTTAATTTTTCATAACTGTATATACCACCTTTTATGAAAACTCTTCCTTCGGAACCACGCTTCGGCAAATATTCATAATTTCAAAAAGCAAAATTAAAATTAATAATAATCTTGCATTCAAATTCATTTTTAAGAAGGAACAAATTAATGAAATATTGTAATTTTTCTACAAAAGAAAATGAGTATTAAATATTATATTCATGAGCTTCTCGTATTGCCTTCATGATTCATCTTTTGTCCTAGCTAGTACATAACTAAACATTATTTTTCTTTCTTTCGTTTTCACCCTATATAATCTCAATCCTGCTTAACATTCAATGGTTGAATATAATTAATTATTTAAGTGTTTCCATCAAAGCTTTGACATTTATTCTTTTTTTATTTTGCTTCTCTTATTAGGCTGTTAGTTGTTTATATATTGCTGGTGAGATGAGATGCTTTATTAGAATTCTCTGATTTCAGTTGTGGATTGTCTCGGTTAGTCGGCTTGTGCCTTCATGGGTTAGTAACTGAAATCATAACTATTTAAAGATATATTTTTGGTTATTTGTTATTTCTTATGTAGCCTATGTTGCTTTTCATTTTTTGGCCATTGATATTTTTAATTTTGTTATTTTACTGAAATTCCCTTATAAAATATTATATAGGTGCATAGTCACTCTCTTAGTAGACTTTTCCTGGTTGTGAAAAGAAAATTTGAGTTATGTCTACTAGAAATATAAATCCGGGCATGAAAAAGGGAAAAAGAAAAAGAAAAAGAAAATGAATTTCAACATAAATATATTTTGTGTTTATCGTCTCATTTTAATAAATAAATAAAAATTGCGCTATTATAAAATTTATGCATGTGTGAAACCTTATGTATAAGGGGCCTCACATTTGAAAATTTTTGAATCTCAAGATCGGCCCTGTCTCAAATAAAAGACCTAAAGAGGTGAATAAGTCTAACTTGCTTTTTGATTAATTTTTAAATTATTTTATTTTAAAACAAATTAAATAAGAAATCAACCACACAAAGTAATAATTATAAAACAGTAAAGTAAAGTAGAGTGAGAGAGACAATACCAAGATTTTTTTTACATGTTTCTGGAATTTTTTTTTTTGCATTCAAGTATGAAATTAAATGATTTTGATTGCTAAGAATAATTTTGTGAATTAAACATGAAGAGTTTGGGATTTTGGTACTACTTTAGGGTATTTTTGCATATGTATATATGACTGTATAGGCGGGTGTATCTATATATATATATATATATATATGGATGAACATGAAATTGGGTTTACTGTATTCATCATTTTTGGGGGTTTTTGTTCCTATCAATAGGTAGATATCGCTTCCTAGAACAATCCTTGAAAATTTGGTTGCGAACCGTTGGGTAGATTGACGGGATTTTGAGTTTGAAATTTTAAAATTTTAAAACTTGAAATTGAGCATTTTTGATTTAGGTCACGAGAGGGTGTGATTTTGGTACCAATGTGTAGCTTAGATTGAGACGAGTTCAATGGTATATTCATATGCGCTATTCGGTGCTCGGAAGTGGCCAAAAAATGGTCAAAAAGTTCAGGCACCATTGTTGATGTTCTGTTGCAGAAAAGAAAGGAAGAAGAAGAAGAAGAAGAAAAAGAAAGGGGGCAACGCACCCCGTCGGCGAGTGGGGACGTGTCAAACCCCGATTTTTGGTACTTCCGAAATTCGAGGGTGAATAGAGTTTTCACCTCATCGTCTTAAACCTCAATCTTATCATAGACTATTGTATTGTGGAAGCATTCTATATACATACCATTATAATGGCACACATTGATCAATACCCCTCACAATGGGTTCCACATTTGGTTCCACACATAAAAACTACCAATTTCTTGAAATTAAATCCTTGCATAATTGAAATTTGGTTTTAAAACTTACATCATTGGATAGAGAATTCAAATTAAAAAAAAACAACACTTAATTCTGATTTAAAATGAGGAAGTTACGTTAAAACAAAGTTTGGACCGATTTTTGACTTTGCTATGAATAGTAACTTCGATTGTGCGAAATGGGGTTTTTGATTATGCAAAAAAGTGTTTGGTTGTGTGAAAATTTTACCTGTTCGGGACCTTGGACCTGCAATATTTCGCACGATCGAAATGGGGGTTTTGATTGTGCGAAATTGCCCCTGTCTGGACCCTAAAAGCCACAATATTTTGCAACCACTTCGCATAATCAAAATGGGGGTTTCGATCATATGAAATGGACATTTCGCATGATCGAAATGCCCTCTATAAGACCTCCAGCAACCCTATATATGGCGCATTTTGAGCCGAAATCTCTACCAAACAACCCTAGATCTTTCATTCCTCATGGAAATTAACTACTAATGATACACCATCATACACATACTCTAATTTATACATTTGAAACCTCACAACCTTGATCCAAATGTGAATCCACATAACTAAGCGTTTAAATCCAAGATTTATACACAATGAATTTAAAACCAACGTTCTTCCATTTAAACACCACAAGTCACATATGGTCCATACACGATCATTACATTTGAAACTAGAGTACATCAACATAAATCAAATGCACATATAACATCAATAATATAGTCCACATGCCACAAATCGGCATGGACATCTATCTACATCTCCAAGGGGTCAAAAGTCCAAAATGGAAACGAACAAGGTCCATTGAGCTAATCATGTTTCGTCCTCCATCGACGCCTTATCTGAAAAACTTTGTATAAATAGGGGGTGAGCTTTATCCTCTCACAGCTCAGTAGAAATGATCCACCCATCCCCACTCCAACCTATCAGTTATGCATGAGGGAAATACAGTTTCTATGGATCCCATTCCAGTGGTGCGAGACTTTCAGGATGTGTTTTAGGAAATTCTAGGACTACCACTAAGTTGTGAGATAGACTTTGTGATAGATTTAGCTCGAGGCACCAGGCCTATTGCTAGGGCCCCATACAAAATGACGCCTGTGGGAATGAGGGAGCTGAAGGATTAGATTCAGTAACTTCTTGGTTAGAGATTCATTCGCAGGAGTACTTCATAGGGAGCACCAGTATTATTTATGAAAAAGAAGGATGGATCTCTTCGCCTTTGTATTGACTATAGGGAATTGAATAAGGTCACAATTTGTAACAAGTACCCATTACCTAGGATTGATGATCTGTTTGATCAGTTGAAGGGGGCCACCTACTTCTCGAAGATAGATTTAAGATCCGGGTATCATTAGCTTTGAGTTAGGGAGCAGGATGTGCCAAAGACAACCTTCCTTACTAGATATAAATCTTATGAGTTCCAGGTTATGCCTTTCTGGTTAACAAACGCCCCAACTGTCTTCATGGATCTGATGAACAGAGTGTTCAGGGCCTACTTAGATCAGTTTATTATTGTTTTCATCGATGACACTCTGGTTTATTCTAGGTCAGAGGAGGATCATGCCAGGCATTTTTGTATCATTCTGCAGACATTTAGAGATTGTCAGCTGTATACAAAATTTGAGAAGTGTGATTTCTGGCAGAGGGAGGTGAAGTTCTTGGGTCATGTAGTATCTGAGAAGGGATATTGATTGATCCAAGCATGGTGTCTGCAATGTTGGAGGCAACCTACCTCACACACAAAGATTTATAGTATTCTGGGGTTAACTGGTTATTGTCGTTGGTTCATTTAGGGCTTCTCCAAGATTGCTAGCCCTCTCACACATTTAACTAAAAAGGGTGCGCCTTTCATTAAAGATGATTTTTGTCAGGCGGCGTTTGACAAGTTGAAGAGCAGGTTAATGACTGCACTAGTCCTAGCTACTCCTCAGAGCGACATTGAGTACTTGGTATTCACCGATGCGTCATTGCATGGTCTGGGGTGTGTGTTGATGCAGGAGGAAAGACCATTATCTTATGCTTCACGTAAGCTTAAGCCCCAAGTGCTTAATTACCTGACTCATGAGTTGGAGTTGGCAGCCGTGATTTTTGCTTTGAGGATTTGGAGGCATTACCTCTTGGGTGAGACCTTCAGATTGTTTAGCGACCACAAGAGTTTGCAGTATCTATTCTCACAGAAGGAACTAAATATGAGACAATGCAGGTGGTTGGAGTTCATGAAAGATTATCATTTTTCTATCTAGTACCACCTAGAGAAAGCGAACGTAGTAGCTGATGCACTTTGTTGCCTACCCTATGCTAGTCTTTCTACCTTATTCAAATCAGAGTGGAATGACTTGAGCAGCGTTGATGCCTTAGCTGATGCCTTTGTAGCATGTGTAGTGGTTACACCTGCTATCATTCGGAAGGTAGTTACAGATCAGCTTACTGACCCGCAATGTGTAGAAAAGGTGGCTGAGTTGAAATTAGGAGATGTATTATTCTATACAGTGGGTACAGATGGAGGATTGAAGTACAAGGGGCGATTAGTGGTCCCTCACAGTGACGACTTAAGGAGGGTAGTAATGAGTGAGACCAACAGTTCTCAATTTTTGGTACACTCGAGAGGGGATAAGTATACCAAGACATGAAACGACAGTTTTGGTGGGCAGGTATGAAGAGAGACATAGCTATATTTGTTTCTAAGTGTAACACATGTCAGATGATCAAGATTGATCACCAGAGACCGCAGAGATCTTTGCAGCCGTTATCTATACGGAAGTGGAAGTGGGAGAGCATCTCCATGGATTTCATTGTGGGGCTTCCCACCTCACAACGAAATCATGATGCTATTTGGGTGATAGTGGACAGGTTGACAAAATTAGCCCATTTCTTGCCCGTACAGTCGAGTTACACTTTAGAGTAGTACGCAAAGCTTTACATTACTGAGATAGTGAAGCTTTATTGCGTGCCTTTGTCCATTATATTGGATAGGGATCCAAATTTTGTATCAAGATTTTGGGAGAGTTTTCAACAGGCTATGGTATAGCTCTGCACTTCAGTACAACCTATCACCCTCAGACTGATGGTAAGACTGAGAGGGTTAATAAGATTTTGGAGGATATGTTACGAGCATGTGTACTCGACTTCAAGGGTAATTGGGAGAGTTACTTGCCGCTAGTTGAGTTTGCCTATAACAATAGTTATCAAAAGACTATTGGTATGACACCATTCAAGGCTCTGTATGGGTGCAATGTAAGTCACCGGTATGTTGGTTGGATGTTGGAGAGAACAAATTCTTGGGTCTTGAATTCATCAAGGATACCTCTGAGAAAATTGCTCTTATTAGAGACCATATGAGGACTACGCAGAGTAGACAAAAGAGTTATGCTGACCGAAGAACTCGAGCATTAGAGTTCAAGGTGGAGGATTGGGTTCCACTTAAAGTTTCTTCCATAAAAGGAGTGATGCAGTTTAGGAGAAAAAGAAAGTTGGCACCTCATTTTGTGGGTCCTTTTATGATTACCGACAGGGTTGGGGCGGTAGTGTATAGACTGGCGTTACCAGACACGACGCACAGGGTGCACAATGTCTTTCATATCTTTGTGTTACGGAGATTCCTTAGAGATGAGTATATTTACCAGCATATTGAGGTTGGAGAGATTGGGTTGCAGCTAGATGCAACATATGTGGAGCAGCCTTACTATATTCTTGATCGTAGGGACCAAGTTCTTTGTTCTAAGACCATTCTGTTAGTTCGTGTTCAGTGGAGCCACCATAATGAGGTGGTGTCCACTTGGGAAAGGGAGGATGAGGTAAAGGCAAAATATCCAGAGCTTTTTATTTCAAGTATGGGGTGAATTCTGAGGACAAAATTCCTCTTTTTAGGGGGGAAGAATGTAATACCCCATAATTTTGAGGTCATTAAATTTTAATCTAAATGCTTTTTATTTATTTATTTATTTGTTTTATTGGTTGAATTAAATTTCTGTAAGTGCTTTGAATTGCTTTATTGATTGGATTAAATTTTTGGAGTGCTTTAAATATTTTGGTATAGGTTATTTTATTTGGACTGGGTCTTTGTATTTTTTTTTTCTTTATTTTAATTTTGGATTGGGCTAGGGAGGAATCTGGGTTGAGTTGGGCTAGAATGGTTGGGCTAAGTTTATACTTATTTTTTATGGGCTAGGGTTTGTTTTTTATATTCTTATTTTTATTATGTTGGAGTTTATTTAGTTTTTCTAGAAAAAAAATAAATGGAAAGAAAAGAAAAAGGAGGTTAGGATTTCTATCGTTCATTTTCATGCACATAGACCAAAAAAGTGTAGACACAAGAGAGAAGGCAGAGAAGGAGTGATTCGTAGGGATGAGTTTTGGTCGACAAAAAGGCAAGTTTGAACTCTTCTCTTTCCCTTTGAATCTATAGACATATATATTATCTATATATACATGTTGTTGGATTATATATATATATATATATATATATATGTATATATATATATATATAATTTTTATATTCATGTTGTTGGAAATTTTTTTATGCATTTAATTATGAAATTAAATGATTTTAAATGCTAAGAATAATTCTGTGAATTAAACATGAAGATTCTGGGGTTTTGGTACTGTTTCAGGGTATTTTTGCATATGTATATACATGTATATATGACTGTATAGGCGGGTGTGTGTGTGTGTGTATATATATATATATATATATGTATATATGTACGAACATGAAATTGGGTTTACTGTATTCATCATTTTTGAGGGTTTTGTTCTGAACAGTAGGTAGATCTTGTTGTTGAGATTGAAACTGTGAATGAGATTGAAGTTGCAACTGAAACTGTAAATGAGATTGAAGCTGCAACTGAAATTGTGAATGAGAGGAATGAGAGGGGTCTTGAAACTGAAACTATTAATGAGAGGGTTATTGAAAGTGTTCAAGAAGGGTTGGTCCTAAATGATGGCTTTTGGTAACAAGTTTTGACACAAGCTAATGAAATAGAAGGTCAAGTTAGAGGGAACATTAATGAACAAGTTCATGTTCAGAATGAGATTGAAGATGATGCAAGTCAATCGTATTTTGAGAATGGATGGGGGGTTATTGGGGACATTGATGGGAACTCAGTGTATGCTCCTAGTGATGAGCTTTGAAGTCTCCATAACTCATCAGATGAAGATGTTTTACCATAAAGAACACCCCAATTTATTCCAAAGAGGGATCTAGAGAAGGAGGATTTATGTTTCTTTCAAGGGATGGAGTTTGCATGTGCTGCAGATTTCAGGATTGCATTGAGGCATCATCTTTAAAACATAGATATGATTTTAGCTTCATAAAGAATGAAGGGAAAAGGGTGAATGTTGTTTGTGACAATGGTTGTGGTTGGAGGATATATGCAAGTAGGTTGGGTAATGATGGCAATTTTATTATCAAGAAATGCAAATCCGAGCACAGTGACAGCTGTTTTGAAGTGTACACCAGTAAGCAAGCATCATCTAGGATACTTGTTGGAAAATATGTCCATAAATTTAGATTAGACCCATTATGGAAAGTTGGTGCATTTAAGGGTCATATTGAGGATGAGTTGGACCTAGAAGTGTCAAGATTCAAAGCTTCAAAGGCTAAAAGAAAAGGTTTAGAAATTATGAGGATCAATTTGAAAATCTGAGGGAGTATGGCAATTTAATTATGTCCTCAAATCCTGGCAGTTTCTTTAAAGTAAGTTCTAATTTAGAACCTGACCACCAATCTACAAGGTTTGAGAGATGTTTTTTATGTTCGGATGCAATGTTGAAGGGTTTTAAGGAGAGATGCAGGCCTTTCAATGGCCTTGATGGATGTTTCCAGAAAACTCCTTACAAAGGACAGTTGCTCAGTGCTATTGGTAGAGATAGAGACAACAGTTTTTATCCAATAGCACTTGCAGTTGAAAATAAAGAAAGCTGGAAGTGGTTCATGGAAGAGCTATTGTTCTTGGTGATTATCATGGGATAACATAGATTTCAGATAGGCAGAATGGTTTAGTTGAGGTGTTTGAAGACATGCTTCCTGGGGCAGATCACAGATATTGTGTTAGGCATATCTATGAAAACTTCAAAAAGAAATACCCAAGTGCAGTGTTGAGAAAAAGACTGTGGGGATATGTAAGTGCATTCAGTGTGGGTGATTTTGAGAAGGAAATGGATTTCATCAAGAGGCTAAATTGTGAAGCATATGCATGGTTCGAAAAAATAATTGTTAGGCTCTGGTCCAAGCATAGGTTTACAGAAACCTCAAAGTGCGATTTTGTGAGTCATGGAATGGACATATCAAAGAGGCAAGGGAGAAGCCAATAATCCACATGTTTGAGATGATCAAAAGAATGTTAATGAAAAGGTTCCAAGAGAAGAGAGAATACATGGAACAAGTAGAAGGATTATTAGTTCCCAAGGTACAAGAGCAGTTAAAACAACTCAAGAAATATACAAAGAGGTGTGTTGTGGATGTTGCTAGGCTACAGCTTTATGAGGTTCAGTATGGATGAATGAATGATTCTGTGGATTTGGCAAAAAGGACATGCTCATGCAAGGAGTGGCAAATTACAGGAGTGCCATGCATTCATGCATTGGCTTACATTTTGAAGAAGAGGTTTAACCCCGAGGACTATGTGGATCCCTATTACCATAGAGAAAGGTTCATGAAGGAATATGAACATGTCATCAAACCTCTTTCACTATGGAATCTAAAAAGGTTGCAAGGACTGATCCCATTGATCCCTCCACAATGTAGGATACCTCAATGCAGACCAAAAAAGTTAAGGAAGAGAGGTGCTGATGAAAAGAAAAAATACATCAAGCCTGCTTTCAGACAGAGGGCTCATATTAAATGTAGCAAATGTAATCAAATGGGCCACAATAGAAGGAGCTGCAAAATAATGAACCAGACCCTAGACCACCACCAATAAGCAAGGGAGGTAGACCCCCTCTCTAAGTGTGAGATTGCAGGTTTGTAGGGGTGATGATTCTAGATGTATGGGAAGTGGTGGCAGAGGTGTGGGAAATGGTGGTAGAGGTGATAGGAGTGGTGGCAGAGGTGTGGGAAGTGGTGGCAGAGGTTATGGGAGTGGTGGCAGAGGTGTGGGAAATGGTGACAGAGGTGATGGGAGTGGTGGCATAGGTGTAGGAAAAGGTTGCAAATGTGTTAGGAGTGAAGACAGAGGGGGAGATCAAGTAATTGGGCCTAAGGGCATTGCAATTTTAGATGCAATGGGAGGTGTAGCTCGAAGAGGTAGAGGTAGAGGTAGGAGTGGTGTGGGTGGAAGAGGTAGAGGTAGAAGTAGAGGTGGACATAGTAGATGTGGTGAACCAATCACTAGTCAATTAAGAGAGGTATAACTTCCATACCTTGTTCCATTAAATTATGTTATACATTTGGTTTATTTATAAAAAATTTTAATTTGTGACATGTTTTTCCACATATTGTAAGTGTTTCTCAATCTCAAGTTGCTGACATGGATATTCTAGTTGATACACAAAAATCACATTAATTGTGGGTGACTTTGTATTTTAATAAGTTATTGTTTTAGTTACTAATTGTATATTTTTTGGATGTTAATTAGTTGTTGTTTTTTGACAGTTGGACATGGAGTCAAAAACTGCTAAAGTTTTGAATTTTTTGGGCAGTGCTACTGTATATGCACATATTTTTTGGGCAGTGCTACTGTATATGCACATATTTTTTGGGCATATTTTTGGACAAATGTAGCTTAACTGAACTGTGTCTTGGACAGATGTAGCTTATTGTCAGTTTGGACAAGTTGATAATTATTATGGATGTAACTAATATATGTGTTATATAGTTTGGACATTTATGGCAGTTTGTGTTAGTTGACAGTTTGTGTATCCATGTTGCTTAACTGAACTTTGTGTCTTGGACAGATGTAACTTATGGTCAGTTTGGACATGTTGATATTATTATGGCTGTAACTTGTGCTATATCAGTTTGGACATTTATGGTAGTTTGTGTTGGTTGACAATTTGTGTATCTTATGGTTAGTTTGTGTTCTTGGTCATTTTGTGTTGGTTGTATGGTTATCATTTTGTGTTATTGACAATTATTATGGATGAAGCTGTGTATGGTCATTTTGTGTTGGTTGTATAGTCAATTTGTGTTCTTGGACATTTTGGAGGAATATGTTTGTATGAAATGGTTTGCTATTAAGTGATCCAATAGATTGCAATCTATGAATTGATCCAATATAAGTGAAGAAAGTTACATTAGAAACTTAAACATTGCAATACAGGTGAAGTAACCCAATACAAAATGTAACACAGAACCATTCAGATATGGCATTTTTGCATTAATTGAACAGTTTTGATTTCGGTCTTTTCCTTATTATGCTCCATTGCAGAATAATACTCATTCGGATTTCTTGATGATGGCTGACTTTTTGATGTATACTTAACCTTGCTTAATTCTCTAACCTATGCAATAAGGTCAGACATTAAACTTCAATAGTACTCAGAGAGTTCATCATCCTCCCACTACAAAAAACCACATCCACGTGATCGAATTGGTCCTGTAATTTGCACAGCCATAGAATCTTCTTCTAGGATTTCTCTCTATGTAAGAAGTCTTCAAAGGACTCTAAATTTTGCAATAACAATAAACTCTTACAGGCCTTCGGTATGAGTGGCTATGAGTCCTTGAGTTTGCAACAGATTCCATAGATGTTAAAACATTGAGATATAGAATGAGAGAATATAGAGCTCGTGAGAGAGAGAATATAGAATGAGAAAGAGGGAAATAGAGAAAGAAAGACAAAAAATATATATATGTAGAGTGAATATAGAGATAGACAGAATATATATATATATATATATATATATATATATATATATCGGGACAGAGAGAGAGAGAGCAAAATGTAGATAGAGATGGAAGTTGTGGGATAGAGAGAGAGATAGAGATAGTGTCCAAACAATGCCTAAGTATTATATAGAACCATTGAAGGGTATTCTGGTATTCCAAAAAGGACATTTTCGGGTTTTTAAAATTTTTACAGTCAAAACAGACTTTTTAACGGTCAAATTTAAACGGTCACTTGCTTTAAGGGGGTATTTGCACATCGGAGATAACTAGTAGGGGGTTATATGCACATACTAAATTGGAGAGTATTTTTTGCACATTTCTGTATATAACGAGGGTGTTTTTTGCACTTAACCCAAAAAAAAAGCAAAACTATATATTGTTCATTTTCTCTATCTGTCAAGTCTCATTCCTATTCTCTATCTGTCAAGTTGATAGTTATGCCCTCCCATATGGTTACTTTATATTTGTTGGATATGGAGTTTCACATAGTTTTATTTTTTATCCTTGTGTATGCCCCAGGTAAGGATGTATGGCATTTTGCTAAACTTTTGGAGAAATATAACATCACTGCTTACCTATAAAAAAAAATTAAAAATCTCCTCAATATTAAGTGGTAGAGGATCTATAAAGATAGTTCACTTTAGAGGAAAAATTTGTGCTCCGATCGAACAAAATAAATTTGTAAAAAACTCTGTATAGTGTCAATCAGATGAATAGAATCGCTCTAAAATAATTGGGTATATGTGTGCGCTCTAAATATATAAAAACTCATAAAATCACTCTAAGCTTCAACAATAGTGTATTAATCTATATCTGTACATCCTCCAGAACTAGAAAAGAGAGGAGTTTTTATAACCAAGAGAGTTCAAATTAATAAAATTTGGAGTAGTTTAAAAAATCGTATGAGATGTTAAGAACTTTGGTTGAAAAAATGTCCAAAAATAGAAAGTTATAGTGTAATACCCTGAAAAATTTAGATGTCGATTATTTTAAAGAAAATTGAATTTCTTTATATTCTTGCTTTATTTTATTAATTCATATGAAATGTTTTTTTAAAATTATCATTTTAGGTGAGTTGCATTTCTTTTATATATGCATCTTATCATTTTATGTGGATTGCTTAGGTTTTATAGATTCAATTTATTTCATTTAAATTTCTCTGTTTATTTATTTTTAACCATTTTATGTGAATTGTTATTATTTGTGTGTTATTTTATTTAAATGTGTTGGTTTGGGCCAGGGAGGAATTTGGGCTAGGATGAGTGGGCTAAGGTTATGTTTAAAATGATGGGCCTAGGGTTATAACTATATTTTTATTGCTATTATTATTATTATTTTGATTTTTATTTAGTTTTAGGAAAATCAATCAAAGAATAATTAAGACAAAAAGGAAAAAGAAGAAACTAGGGTTTTGCCGTTGTTTTACACACAGAACTAAGGGAGTAAACGAAAGAGAGAAGGGAGTGACGATCGGGTGAACAAGTTGATTCGTCAGAAAAAGGCAAGTTTGATTCTTCTCTTCCCCTTTGAATCAGTATACGTAGTCTAGGTTTGAGGATTTTATTTATATTAAAAATTTGTGGTTAATTGTATGATTATATTTTTTTGTTGTTGATAAATTTTGTGAGATTTAACTATGATGATTGTATATAGAATAGATTGATTTTATTTATGTAAGGTTATATGCACATATATTCTTGTATATGTATATTGTGTTAAGAAAGAAATAATTCATGCATGCAATTTGGAAGTAAGTAGATGTTAAATCGTGAACCTACTGTGTTGGGATTATATTGTAAACAACTCTGAATCCTTAGGAAAACAGATCGTGAATAATTGGGTTTTAAATTTTTGAATTTTGCGAAGAACCCTAGAACTTGTGAATTGGGGGTTTTTGATTCGGGCTGTTTTGGATGGCGATTTTTACATCAATAGGTAGACGGCGTTGAGAGGAGAAGAACGGCGCAAAAATGGAGGCGAACGGAGGCCGGAGGAGGCTGGACCGTCGCCGGCAGCGTGCTGTGCGCGCTGGGCGCTTCCCCAAGCGCCGGGAGGGCGCTTGCCGGCGCGTGGGGCCGGCACCGGGGAAAAAGGGTTTGGGCCCCACTCGCGGGGGTCCACCACTGGGTCCATTATGGGCCCATTCCGAAATGTTTTGATATTTTTTTTGAATTTTTGAAAATTTTGGAAAAACTTGAAAATTTGAAAAATAATTTTTTAAAAATACCTTCGTGATTCCAAAAATTCTGAAAATTTTACTGTATGATATTGGATGTTAAATACACTTAATTTTAAATTTTCAACTCAAAATAATTTTCCCTTGTTGTCCAAATAAATTTTTAAAGTGCCCAAAAGCTGTTTTTTTTTTTTTTGTAATTTTAGAAAATACTTTTACAACTCCAAAAATTCCCAAATTTTTACTGTAACTCTCTAGAAGTTAAATACACTTGGGTTTAAAGTTTCAACTCAAAATGATCTTTCCTTGTTGTTCAATTGATTTTTAAAGTGTCCAAAAGTTGGGTTTTTCACTTTTTGTAATTTTAGAAAATACTTTTGTAATTCCAAAAAATTCCCAAAATTTTTCTATAACTGTTTAGAGATTAAATAAACTTGGGTTTAAATTTTCATCTCGAAATGAGCTTCCCTTGGTGTTCAATTAATTTTTAAAGTGCCTAAAAGTGGATTTTCACCTTCTTTGGTTTATTGAAAATATATTTTTTAATTTCATAAAATTCCAGAATGTTTTCTTAGTGTTCTTAGAAGTAGAATATGTCCAAAAACCTAGATAAGAGTAGGTTTAGATTCCCTCAGAGATTTGAGTGCATTGGAGGTTGGTTTGGGAAATTGTTTTCTCTAATGGAGGTTAGGTTATTTTGATTTAATCGATTGTGTTTATTTTTATATATAAATGCACATGGGATACTTGATTAAGGTTCACTTGTGAATGACTTGTCATATGGTGATAATTGCGTAGTAGATAATTCAAATTTGTAGTTGTGCAAATTAAAAATCATAATGCATCTTGTTTATTTATTATTTCATGTTGGGAATGCATCTGTATTTTTATTTGGCATGTAAGGATTGCCCGGCGTGTCAGGATCGCCCATACCTAATAAGGTATCTATACTTTTTATTTGGCATGTAAGGATTGCCCGGCGTGTCAGGATTGCCCATACCTAATAAGGTATCTATACTTTTATTTGACATGTAAGGATTGTCCGGCGTGTCAGGATCGCCCATACCTATTAAGGTATTCATGCATTATATTTGACATATCATGATTGCGTAGATTTAATAAAATGCATAGATGTGTATCTTTATTTGTGAACGTAATGAAGGTGATTGTTTTTACATAGTAAGGGTTGTTGAGAAAATATATGAGATGATTTGTATCTTTAAAAGCATGAACTGAATAAGGAATAATCTGAATGGTTGCACGTATATCTATCTCTTATGTCCCTCACATTTAGGGTATGTATATTGGTTCTCTGATTGGGATGTAGTAGATAGAACTTGCTCGTGGGTTTAACCCACTTTGTTGATATTTCAGGTCCCAGGCAGCTTCCCACGCGAGGATAGAGTACTAGGGTTGAGCTGTGACAGACATCTACTCTCATCAGTCACAGGGTAGGAATCTATTTTTTCTTCAGGAGTAAAACTATGAACTCATTTAGAGGTTTTGGTTTTGGATTTCAATTTAAGTGTTAAACTTTTGTTCTTTCTGGTTAAGGGGTCTTTGGGTTACGGGACTTCCAAATTGTAATACCAGAATATAATTATTTATTTATCAATTATTTCAATTCAATGGGATTTCTGTTCAGCTTTTAGCAATTATTCTATTCCTGTCTTTTGCATCTATGCTTGTTGCTATCAGTGGTTAATATTCCTCAGGTTTTGTGTATGAGACTGGCCACCTCATGCACGAAATTTTCTGGGGGGTATTTCATTTGGTATCAGAGCATTCGAAGTTCAAGTGTCCTTGGGTTTTAAGGGTCTATCGTAGGGTATCTTCCGCTTTGTGTATTCTGATAAATAGGATTCTAAACATAGAGTTCATAGTATTTTAATCTATCCTCAACGGTATTGATGTTTATCTATTTCCTCTACAGATGCCACCCCGTAGAAGGAGGAATGTGAATGATATTCTAGGTCAGGGTAATGCTCAGGGTGGAGATGCAGAGATTCCTCCCGACCTGGTAACCATTATAGCGCAGGCTGTAGCTGCCGGAGTGGCGACTGCTCTTCAGAATCAACAGCCACCTCAGCAACCACAGCAGATGGCACAGGTTCCATTACCTTTGGAGCAGCCCAACACTTGGGAGAGGGTACGAGATTCCTTCACAAAAGGGAATCCGCTGGAGTTTTCAGGGTCTACAGAGGTTACCGAGGCGTATCAGTGGAGGAAAGATATTGAGCGCCATCTTCGTATGGTTACGTGCACTGAGGTACAGAAACAGATGCTAGCTACATTTAAGCTAGTGGGAAATGCATTGTAGTGGTGGGAGTCGGTGACTACACCGGAACAGCGGACCATGTTCACTTATGCAGAGTTTCAGGTTCGCTTTGATGCTAAGTACTTCCCGTATGCAATGAGGGTAGCTAAAAAGAAGGAATTTCTTGGGTTACAGCAGGGGGACAGAACTGTGGCAGCATATGAACAAGAATTCATCAACTTATCACTGTTTGCACCTGAGGAGGTGGACACCGAAGAAAAGAAGCTGCGATGTTTTGTGAATGGGTTAATCTGGCCTATTCGACAAGTCCTTCTGGGATGTCCAGCTTACACTACATATGCTTAGGTAGTGGATGCTGCATTGCAACACTGCCAGTCGAGAAAAGATTACAAGAAAGGACAGACAGATAAACGACCTGACAGAGAATTCACTGGTCAGACAGTGGAGAGAAGGAATGGAAATGGGAGTAGACACTTTGAGAGGGGCAGTCATTCAAGGCAGCAACCGTGGAAGAGACACAGACCCAACAGTGATGCTCAGAGAGGGGGAACCTCTACTCATAGGAGGCATAGTGGGGTACCACAGGCAGGTCGTGGTCAGCAACATGGAAATCAGTTCAGGAGGTCTACCGGTGTGTTTAATGGAAACTGTTATAGTTGTGGCGAGCCGGGGCATTCAACTAGGTATTGTCCTAACAACAATCAGAGACCACCTGGTCAGCAGAGGCAGGGGCAACAACCACCTTTGCCAGTACCACAGATTCCACAGGTACAGGCACAGCATCGTCCAGCTCTACCTGCACCATAGCCACCTGCAGGGCAACCTGGACAACAGATGCATTATGGGAGAGTCTACAATGTTATGCCATGTGATGTGCGGGCTCCTCAGGCTATAGAGGGTATGTTTCCTATCAATGGTAGAGTGTGTCTCATTTTATTTGATACTGGTGCATCACATTCCTTTGTATCTAGAGCATTTGCTAGTTTATCCGGGTTAGATATTCAGTTATGTACTTCTTCACTCACTATATCTATCCCACTAGGGACTAGTACGGTTCTACGAGAACAAGATAGTCAGGTCCCTATAGACATTGGCAGACTCAGATTCTTGGCAGATTTATTGATCTTAGATATGCAATCATATGATGTTATACTCAGGACTGCTTATCACATTACCATGCTCAGGTTAATTGCCACGATAAGGCAATTGTTTTTGCTATACCGGGTCAGGAGATGTACTTGATTGCTATGCCGCAATCAAAGGGAGGGTCTAGTACGCACTTGTTCTTTATTAGTGAAGAGTCTCCGGAAGGAACTACAGTTTCTTTAGATTCTATTCCGGTGGTGCGAGACTATCAGGATGTGTTTCAGGAGATTCCAGGGTTACCACCTAGTCGTGAGATAGACTTTGTGATAGACTTAGCTCCAGGTACCAGACCTATTGCTAGAGCTCCATATAGGATGGCTCCAGTGGAAATGAGGGAGTTGAGGGATCAGATTCAACAACTTCTTAGTCAGAAATTTATTCGCAGGAGTACCTCACCGTGGGGAGCACCAGTGTTGTTTGTAAAGAAGAAGGATGGGTCTCTTCGTCTTTGCATTGACTACAGGGAATTGAATAAGGTCACAATCCACAACAAGTATCCGTTGCCTAGGATTGATGATCTGTTCGACCAGTTAAGGGGAGCCACCTATTTCTCGAAGATAAATTTGAGATCCGGGTATCATCAACTTCGAGTTAGGGAGCAGGATGTACCGAAGACAGCTTTCTTTACCAGATATGGGTCGTACGAGTTTTGGGTTATGCCGTTTGGGTTAACAAATGCCCCAGCTGTCTTTATGGACCTGATGAATAGAGTGTTCAGGGCCTACTTGGACCAGTTTGTTATTGTTTTCATTGATGACATTCTGGTTTACTCTAGGTCAGAGGAGGATCATGCCAGACACCTTCGTATTGTCTTGCAGACACTGAGAGATCATCAGTTGTATGCAAAATTTGAGAAATGTGAGTTCTGGCAAAGAGAGGTGAAATTCTTGGGTCACGTATTATCTGAGAAAGGGATAGTGGTCGATCCAAGTAAAGTGTCAGCGGTTCTGGAGTGGGGACAACCTACCTCACCTTCAGAGATTCGCAGCTTTCTTGGGTTAGCTGGTTATTATCGTCGATTTATTCAGGGCTTCTCTAAGATTGCTGGCCCGCTTACCCATCTCACTAAGAAGGGTGTGCCTTTCATTTGGGATGACTCATGTCAGGCGGCGTTTGACGAGTTGAAGACTAGGTTGACTACTGCACCAGTTCTAACTACTCCTCAGAGCGGCATTGAGTACTTGGTGTATACTGACGCGTCACTACAGGGTTTGGGATGTGTACTGACGCAGGAGGAGAGACCGATATCATATGTGTCACGTAAGCTTAAACCTCATGAGCTTAATTACCCAACGCATGATCTGGAATTGGCAGCTGTGGTTTTTGCTTTGAGGATTTGGAGACATTACCTTTTGGGTGAGATCTTCAGGTTATTCAATGACCATAAGAATCTGCAGTATCTATTTTCACAGAAGGAGCTGAATATGAGACAGCGTAGGTGGTTGGAATTTGTGAAAGACTACCATTTTTCCATCCAGTACCACCCAGGTAAAACGAATGTAGTAGCTGATGCACTTAGTCGCCAACCCTATGTTAGTCTATCTGCTCTATTCGAAGCAGAGTGGAATGACTTGAGTAGTGTTGATGCGTTAGCTGATGCCTTTGTAGCATGCGTGGTGGTTACACCTACGATCATACGAAGGGTAATCACAGAGCAGTTTACTGACCCATAGTACGTAGGGAAGGTGGCCGAGTTGAAA
Organism: Cornus controversa; assembly: GCA_026545225.1. NCBI lineage: Eukaryota > Viridiplantae > Streptophyta > Magnoliopsida > Cornales > Cornaceae > Cornus > Cornus controversa. The sequence goes on from CM048845.1 coordinate 46,702,488, forward strand.
TCTGGAGAGGTACCATTCTATACAGTAGGTAGAGATGGAGGATTGAGGTACAAGGGGCGATTGGTGGTTCCTCACAATGAGGACTTGAGGAAGGCAGTGATGGGTGAGGCTCACAGTTCTCAGTTTTCGGTACACCCGGGAGGGGATAAAATGTACCAAGACATGAAGCGGCAGTTTTGGTGAGCAGGCATGAAGAAGGACATCGCTATATTTGTCTCTAAGTGTAGCCCTTATCAAATGATCAAGATTAATCACCAAAGACCACCGGGTTCTTTGCAACCATTGCCTATACCAGAGTGGAAATGGGAAAGCATCTCCATGGATTTCATTGTGGGACTTCCCACCTCATAGTGAAATCATGATGCTATTTGGGAGATAGTGGACAGGTTAACGAAATCAGCACATTTCTTGCCAGTTCGCTCAAGTTACACCTCAGAGCAATACGCAAAGCTTTACATTGCAGAGATAGTGAAGCTTCACGGTGTGCCTTTGTCCATTATATCGGATAGAGATCCGAGTTTTGTTTCAGGGTTTTGGGAGAGCTTTAAACTAGCGATGGGTACGGCTCTGCACCTCAGTACAACTTATCACCCTCAGACCGATGGTCAGACTGAGAGGGTTAATCAGATTTTGGAGGATATGTTACGAGCATGTGTACTCGACTTCAAGGGAAATTGGGAGAGTTATTTGCCATTGGTTGAGTTTGCCTATAACAATAGTTACCAAAAGACTATTGGTATGGCACCATTTGAGGCTCTATACGGACGACCATGTAGATCGCCAGTTTGCTGGTTGGAAGTTGGAGAGAACAGGTTTTTGGGCCCTAAGTTCATTAGGGACACCTCAGAAAAAGTTGCCCTTATTAGAGACCGTATGAGGACTGCACAGAGCAGACAGAAGAGTTATGCTGATCGAAGAACTCGTGCACTAGAGTTCAAAGTAGGGGATCAGGTCCTACTCAAGGTTTCTCCCATGAAGGGGGTTATGAGGTTTGGAAGGAAATGGAAGTTGGCACCTCGTTTTATAGGTCCCTTTATGATTACCGACAGAGTTGGAGCGGTAGCCTATAGACTGGCGTTACCAGACACGATGCACATGGTGCATAATGTTTTTCATGTCTCCATGCTACGGAAGTTCCTTAGAGATGAGGATACTTACCAGCACATTGAGGTAAGAGATATTGAGTTACAGCCAGATGCAACATATGTGGAGCAGCCTTACTGTATTCTTGACCCTAGGGATCAGGTCCTTCGTTCTAAGACCATTCCGTTAGTTCGAGTTCAGTGGAGCCACCATAACGAGGTGGAGTCCACTTGGGAAAGGGAGGATGAAATAAAATCAAAATATCCAGAGCTTTTTCTTTCAGGTATGAGCTGAATTCCGAGGACGGAATTCCTCTTTTAGGGGGGGGGGGGGGGAGAATGTAATACCCCGAAAAATATAGATGTCGATTATTTTAAAGAAAATTGAATTTCTTTATATTCTTGCTTTATTTTATTAATTCATATGAAATATTTTTTTTAAATTATCATTTTAGGTGAGTTGCGTTTCTTTTATATATGCATCTTATCATTTTATGTGGATTGCTTAGGTTTTATAGATTCAATTTATTTCATTTAAATTTCTCTGTTTATTTATTTTTAACCATTTTATGTGAATTGTTATTATTTGTGTGTTATTTTATTTAAATGTGTTGGTTTGGGCCAGGGAGGAATTTGGGCTAGGATGAGTGGGCTAAGGTTATGTTTAAAATGATGGGCCTAGGGTTATAACTATATTTTTATTGCTATTATTATTATTATTTTGATTTTTATTTAGTTTTAGGAAAATCAATCAAAGAATAATTAAGTCAAAAAGGAAAAAGAAGAAACTAGGGTTTTGCCGTTGTTTTACACACAGAACTAAGGGAGTAAACGAAAGAGAGAAGGGAGTGCCGATCGGGTGAACAAGTTGATTCGTCAGAAAAAGGCAAGTTTGATTCTTCTCTTCCCCTTTGAATCAGTATACGTAGTCTAGGTTTGAGGATTTTATTTATATTAAAAATTTGTGGTTAATTGTATGATTATATTTTTTTGTTGTTGATAAATTTTGTGAGATTTAATTATGATGATTGTATATAGAATAGATTGATTTTATTTATGTAAGGTTATATGCACATATATTCTTGTATATGTATATTGTGTTAAGAAAGAAATAATTCATGCATGCAATTTGGAAGTAAGTAGATGTTAAATCGTGAACCTACTGTGTTGGGATTATATTGTAAACAACTCTGAATCCTTAGGAAAACAGATCGTGAATAATTGGGTTTTAAAATTTTGAATTTTGCGAAGAACCCTAGAACTTGTGAATTGGGGGTTTTTGATTCGGGCCGTTTCGGATGGGGCTTTTTACACCAATAGGTAGACGACGTTGAGAGGAGAAGAACGGCGTAAAAATGGAGGCGAACGGTGGCCGGAGGAGGTCGGACCGTCGCCGGCAGCACGCTGTGCGGGCTGCTGGACACGTTGGGGAAGAAGCCCCAACGCTGGGCGCTTCCCCACGCGCCTGGCCGGCGCGTGCCGGCGCTTGGGGCCGGCGCCGGGGAAAAAGGGTTTGGGTCCCACTCGCGGGGGCCCACCACTGGGTCCATTATGGGCCCATTCCGAAATGTTTTGATATTTTTTTTGAATTTTTGAAAATTTTGGAAAAACTTGAAAATTTGAAAAATCATTTTTTAAAAATACCTTCGTGATTCCAAAAATTCTGACATTTTTACTATATGATATTGGATGTTAAATACACTTGATTTCAAATTTTCAACTCAAAATAATTTTCCCTTGTTGTCCAAATAAATTTTTAAAGTGCCCAAAAGCTATTTTTTTCACTTTTTGTAATTTTAGAAAATACTTTTACAACTCCAAAAATTCCCAAATTTTTATTGTAACTCTCTGGAGGTTAAATACACTTGTGTTTAAAGTTTCAACTCAAAATGATCTTTCCTTGTTGTTCAATTGATTTTTAAAGTGTCCAAAAGTTGGGTTTTTCACTTTTTGTAATTTTAGTAAATACTTTTGTAATTCCAAAAAATTCCCAAAATTTTTCTATAACTGTTTAGAGATTAAATAAACTTGGGTTTAAATTTTTATCTCGAAATGAGCTTCCCTTGGTGTTCAATTAATTTTTAAAGTGCCTAAAAGTGGATTTTCACCTTCTTTGGTTTATTGAAAATATTTTTTTTAATTTCATAAAATTCCAGAATGTTTTCTTAGTGTTCTTAGAAGTAGAATATACCCAAAAACCTAGATAAGAGTAGGTTTAGATTCCCTCAGAGATTTGAGTGCATTGGAGGTTGGTTTGGGAAATTGTTTTCTCTAATGGAGGTTAAGTTATTTTGATTTAATCGATTGTGTTTATTTTTATATATAAATGCACATGGGATACTTGATTAAGGTTCACTTGTGAATGACTTGTCATATGGTGATAATTGCGTAGTAGATAATTCAAATTTGTAGTTGTGCAAATTAAAAATCATAATGCATCTTGTTTATTTATTATTTCATGTTGGGAATGCATCTGTATTTTTATTTGGCATGTAAGGATTGCCCGGCGTGTCAGGATCGCCCATACCTAATAAGGTATCTATACTTTTTATTTGGCATGTAAGGATTGCCCGGCGTGTCAGGATTGCCCATACCTAATAAGGTATCTATACTTTTATTTGACATGTAAGGATTGTCCGGCGTGTCAGGATCGCCCATACCTATTAAGGTATTCATGCATTATATTTGACATATCATGATTGCGTAGATTTAATAAAATGCATAGATGTGTATCTTTATTTGTGAACGTAATGAAGGTGATTGTTTTTACATAGTAAGGGTTGTTGAGAAAATATATGAGATGATTTGTATCTTTAAAAGCATGAACTGAATAAGGAATAATCTGAATGGTTGCACGTATATCTATCTCTTATGTCCCTCACATTTAGGGTATGTATATTGGTTCTCTGATTGGGATGTAGTAGATAGAACTTGCTCGCGGGTTTAACCCACTTTGTTGATATTTCAGGTCCCAGGCAGCTTCCCACGCGAGGATAGAGTACTAGGGTTGAGCTGTGACAGACATCTACTCTCATCAGTCACAGGGTAGGAATCTATTTTTTCTTCAGGAGTAAAACTATGAACTCATTTAGAGGTTTTGGTTTTGGATTTCAATTTAAGTGTTAAACTTTTGTTCTTTCTGGTTAAGGGGTCTTTGGGTTACGGGACTTCCAAATTGTAATACCAGAATATAATTATTTATTTATCAATTATTTCAATTCAATGGGATTTCTGTTCAGCTTTTAGCAATTATTCTATTCCTGTCTTTTGCATCTATGCTTGTTGCTATCAGTGGTTAATATTCCTCAGATTTTGTGTATGAGACTGGCCACCTCATGCACGAAATTTTCTGGGGGTATTTCATATAGTGTAATAAGGACATTGCCAACCGGTTGGGAAGCTTAATTACTAGATCAAATCCTGTAGCTTTACAGCTGGTTGAATAAAATCTAGTGAACATTTCAATTGGTTGGAAAAAAATTCAACCGGTTGGGAATGATTCTGAATTTTTTTTCTAAAATCAGAAGAACCTTCAACTGATTGAGAAGTGTTCGTGAAAGATAATTTTAAATTTTAAAGCTTAATTTCTAGGTGCGTGAACTTGGTCTTTGTCCTTTATGGTTGTGAATTTCTTGACAATAATATTTAAATTAGGCGTGTAGACTAGCGCATTGTTCGTTAATATTATATATGGTGTGTAGACTTGGCCATTGGTCTTCGTTTTTTTGCTAAATTTACATTAGTAGTGATGCTTACAACCTCACCATATTTTAACCTTTTCTACACTCCCATTTGTTTTTTTCCTTTTTTTTTTTCATTCAGTTTTGAAAATTCTTGTAGTATGCTGAAGTCAGTGATGTGTGATTATAGCTTCCCTGATAGACACTAGAATGTGAAATCACGTATGCTGAAATTTAAATTAGGATTTAATTGGAGATTGGATTCACAATCAAATGGTAATTATGATTTAGAATGACGAATAATGATGAAATTCCACCTTTAAAGTGGATTTAAAGCCTCTGGTATTTCGAAAAAAACCTATTGTTAGATCTTATGAAATTTGGATGGTAAATTTTGATCGAGAAAGGGGTGGGACAAAACAGCGGTCATGAAGTAAAACTCACTTTCTATGTCAAAGTCTTTCTACAATGATCGCCCACTTGCAGAAATAATATATAATGTACTATATATATATATATATATATAACCCATACATTGTTCATATATATCATGCTTAAACATAGTATACAAGTACAACTTCCTCTGTTCAGTTCTTTGTTGAAGCCACATAGCTAGAAAAACAAATTAAAATGATAAACAAAGCTTCTTCGACCTCTTCTTCTATCATCATATGCTGCTTGTTCATGATTTGGATTATCATGGTTTCACCTGTACTGTCTGCCCGAAAGTTATCCACCATTCCTGGCAGTTGTAAGTACTCTCTCTCTCTCTCTCTCTCATATATATATATATATATATATATATATATATATATATTCATTTTGTTGTTTGAGTTTTGCAGACGAAGATACTAAAACTGCAGCACGTGGAAACCCTTTTCCCCCAGTCGCTGTTAAAATTGGAGCAGTGACAAACCCTTGTCAGCAGTTCGGATCTTCAGGGCCAATATGTTGTAATAACTGGTGTGAACCAGTTTTCAATGCCGCAATCGCTGGTGAACCATAGAAGTACCAGTAAAACTGAAACAAGCAAAGCAACTGGTTGACCATGTTTGTGGTGGGAATAATATGTTTCTAAAAGTTCTAAGATCCATTATTCAAACGCGAGAGTGTGTATTATGCATGGTTTTGTTTTATATGTTTAGCCAAACTAATAACGTGTCCAATTTATGTGACTGTTATTCAACTCAACTTGAATTTTTCTTTTAATTCTTATATAGAGAACTGTGATTATAAATTGGTAAATGATTCATCTCAAGAACCCAATCGAGCCCTATCGTTAATGAACATTGAGTTGGTCTCTAAATTAATTCATTGATAAATCTCTTTATGTTGATACTTGACATTTTCTTTTTCTTTTTTATCCACTTGAACCTTCAACCGGTGGACTAAGTACCCCTAGACAACATCCTCCGGTGGTATTAATCTTGACCTTAAACTTTTTTTTGAACCTTTTTGTTTACTTTCATGGTATTGATCATCATTTTATTAAGCTCCACACAAGAACCTCAACAGAAGATATACAAGGAAATAGACATCAACCAAACCAACAGCAAACAAGACAAATACAAGAAGCCACTATCAATAAACCAGCAAGAAGAAAGCAAATAAGACAACAAATGAAACAACAACAAAACATCACGGAAATTGACAGGCCTCTTGAGCAAAGGCGATTGAACCCCACGGCACATATCTGAACTCCAAGATTCCCCCTGGATATCTACTCAGAGTAGGTACAAGCTAGGCGACCACATCCTCAAACACAGAGAATATAAGTGTTCGGCTTGTTTGTGGTTTGATTAATGAAAGTGGGGATGTGTCAAGAATTACAGAAATTCCAATAGAGAAGGAGCTTAACTATATTACTGTTGACACCCAAAAGTAACGTGACACGTGGCTACTACTTTGGTATTGATATGGATTAAGAAATCAGTATATACATGGAACGAGAAATAAATTAACCGAGAGATATTAGAGGAATTGGATTTTATCAAGAGTCCATAAAAATGATGACTCTAAAGGCTGATAGGAATAGAATCATTGAGGTTTTGGACTCCTGAAGCTTCATCATTGACTTTGGATATGTGTGAACTTTATATATATATATCAGTTTACATTGAAGATGGATTATTACTGACGAACCTAGAGGGGGAGGGGGTGAATAGGTTCTTCGATTTTTCTTTCTAATATTGCAAGTTTGGCTGGCACATGCAATTACACAATTTGATAGACACATAGATTTATAGAGGAAATCCCAAGGTGGGGAAAAAACCTCTTCGAACTGAGCTTCACCATGTCTGAAAGGGTAGTACACACAACATAGTTCGGTCCAGCACGCACCCAGTTCAAAGCCTTCCTAGGCCTGAACAACTTTCACCAAATCTCACAATAACTTTTTTGCTCTCAATCCCAACTCAGGCTTCCCAAAGCCTAAGCTATCTCACCTCAATCTCACCACAATCACTCACACTCCCTCTGTCCAAAGTATCTATATACTTGGACTATACATAGTGATAGTGGAGTCAGTTCGATGTCTTGAGCAGCAGCAAGGGCTTTAAGCTTTGTTTGTTGGTCTTCAAAGCCAGTCTTCGATTTGATATTTGTTTTCAAAGTTGATCTTCAAATCTTCAAACTCTGATAGTTAGTCTTTAAGGTCCAGCATGACAATGACATGGTCACTTGTCTTCTTGGCAGATTATGACACTTGAACTTCTTCTAAGATAGGTCTTCAATTAGTACACCCTTGAGTGTAACTGCAACGATCTTGTAGAAATTCGCTCTTTCAAGGAATCCCGTCCTCAACTTCAATTCTTCAATAGCCATTCAACTTTGGATTCATGTCAGAAAATGGTCCATGAATTTCTATCTTTGTACCTATTCTTAAAAATGGACAAGGCTGCAACTAGAGTAGACTTTAGTGGCACAAGCAGTTTAAGATATGAAGAGCATGAACAAAATCAAGCGAAGCACAATTCAGTATTTTAGTACTGCAAAATCAGCAATATAAAACAACTCAACAATCAACATAAATTTTCAGCAATTTTAAAGCTTAAGGAACATATTAAATTTCAGCACTTATGGATCTTCTGAAAGCAGGTTCAACAAGAAGCAGATTCAGCAATTTATAGATCAATATTTCAGCAATTAATTTAGCAACACATCAATTTAAATTCAATAACTCACCAAATAAAAACTGACTATAATAGTAAGTTAAACTCAACCCTATGAGCCATGAACACTCATTAACTCAGCAATAACATCTACGAACAACTCAATAGGGAAACATGTTTAACTCAACAATAACATCAAGGAACAACTCATTGAGGCAACATGTTTAACTCAGCAATCTTTAACACAAAACTTTGATTAAAAGAGAAATCAATATCATAGAATATATCACATAGTTCATATATCTCTTGGCTGATACAGTAACTCTAGATCAAAGGATCACAAATCAGATTTTGGAAAATTAATATTAACATCAAGCACCACTAATTTTACCTCTAAATGCATCAAGTTTGTTTTTCAACCAGAGAAGAGCTCAAACATGGAGACAACCGAGACCATTTTATAATCCTTAAAAAAAGTAGTTGAAAGAAAAAACCATGAATTAACAAGCATAGAGAGTGGCTGAACTGAATATGCATAATAACTCCATACCCATCACTATTCGGAGTATAAATTGAATTCAAGAGTGATATAGTTTGAGTTCATACCCTGATTTAGCTTTGTTATAGCAGAAGAATACTCACAGAGTAATAACAGCCATGAACAGCTGAAAAAAAAAAAAGAGTAAGACTCCATATAAAACTTCAGATCCTCTCCCCTAGTTAATCTTCAGTAGCTAGTGCTTCCATATCAAAGATCGTGACCAGCAAAAACTCAAGTTAGACATCCATGGCATCAAACTTCGAAGCTTCCATCTTGATCTCTCTTCTTCTCCTCTTGCTGAATCGCTCCTTGCTGCCTCTCCTCTTCTCCTCTTTTCTTGCTTTTCGCTATAAAAGAGTAAAGTAGTGCATTTTTTTGCAACCTTTAACCTAGCAGAGAAAGTAGACTATTTATAGGGCTCCTTTTTCCTTTAACCTAATCACTACCCATATATATCTCCCATATATATCTATAAATATATGTCATATATATAAGTGCCCCAGCCAAACCAACATTTCTTCTTTATATATATATATATATATATATATATATATAGGTCTGCATTCTCGGTTGGTGTGTGGGCAAGGTGATAAAAACAAAAACAAAATATATATATATATCTATATATATCTTGCCATCTTTTTCTTTTTCCTTTAAAAACAATAAGATATTTGTGAATTTATGAGAAACTCTAGCTCCACTTATTTACGAAACTACCCTTATACTTTGTTGCCCTATAGAAAATTTTCAAAACGCCATTCTTTTAGACTTTTACCAAATTACCCCTGCAACTAAGTTACTGCAAAATATATAAAAGAATTTAATAGAGCAATGCAATTAATTAAACGATAAAATGAAAGCTAGTACATGCATTTTTTGAAAAATGACACTAAAGCCTCTACAAATCCTTTTGACATTAAAACACAGACAAACATACTCATGAGCTTTCGGACCATCAATTACAAGGGTATCCTACATTAATGGAAATGTATATGCTAAATTCTGGACTCTGTGTGGGCTGACAGCTATAGTCAGCTATTACGCTAAGGCTGACTAGGAGTTTATCCCTAAGGAAACTCTAACAGCTGAGAATTTTTAGTAGGTTGTCCTAAAGAGTGGCTGACACCTATATTAATGCATATATGGTTACGTATTTATGTATAGGTGTACAGATATTATTATATAACTGATTTTAGGATGAAAGTAAGGAATATAGTGTAAATTGAACTCCAGTAAGTTTAATATAAAGTGAAAGATTGGGGTGGATGCGTGAAAAAAGGTGATTCGTGTGTTGTGTGCGTCTCAATTAAAATTACCACACTTCACAATAGAACGAATTCCTTACAGAATAGGGCTATCGAAAAGGGTGTCGAACCTCAGGGACTGTGGTCTGACTGAGTTGGATATACGGAATTAATTCTAATTAAATTTAAGAGAAAATAATTCTAATTTTTATAACTAAATTAACTAATGAAGCAATTGAACAAAAGCAAGAAAAACTATTGAGTGTAGAGAATATAACATAAATCTAGGGTAATTGATTTCACCACTAACGTCATAATCAATGGCCAATTGAACTAACTATGGGGAATCATATCATGCATAAGTGGTGTCGGTGGCTACAAGCTCACCTCCATCCATCAAGAAGATAACATATGCTTAAGGCTAAGTCATGGACTATCTTCGATTAGCATGGGTCATCTTGCTAACTACTCTAATCTAGGGTACAGTATGGTTCATCTTCTCTAGGCATAATCCATCAAAGCTTTTAATGATATATTCAATAAAAACTATTGTGTAATAATCACTCTCATGATCACAGAAAATAAGAGGGACGAGTTCAATAACAACAATCAAGTATCTAAGATAAGATAAGAAATCATTGAAACTGAATTTATAAGACTTTTATTGCTCAATTATATAAGAAGAATCCTCTAAATCACACAATCTATGAATGAATACAAAAATCTCCAATAATTAGAACAATCAAACTAGTGATGTTTAGTTAGGACTACATCAAAACCCTAGTGGCTGAACTAGCCGCTCATGGTAGAAGAAGAAGCTTCAACGGTTGAGGAAGAAGACATCATCAACATGGAAGTATTGATATGTCTCCAATGATTCTCCACTCCAAAAACTCTTCAAAGCTGCTGCCAAGCCCCCTCAATATAGCCCCAATTCGTCACTTTTAATAACCAAGAGAATATGAAGAGTCCCCACCTAATTAGGAGACAATTAAGTTTCCCGCAGCCCCTAATAAGGTGGAATTTTCTGGTGACTTTCAGCCCAAAGTTTGACCCAATAGAAGTCCGATTCACAAAATTTACGTGAAACACAAAAGTGTCCAGAATCGAATTTCGTTTAATCAATTATGGAATTGAGTCAATTTGACGCTCAAAAATAAGAGTTTCGTGCCATTTTCTAAAATGGGATTAAAACTATATTAAGAGTAGAATTGAGCTTCAGGCCTGAAATACCCTTTAGCAGTTATAATTCTCTTGGACCTCTTCCTTAGGCTGTTTTGAGTTGAAATATGGAGTTGAATTGATCCACTTGATGTAGGCTTCATGTAACCATCTTGCATGTCATCTTTAAAAACCCAAAATCATGGTTTTAACTGAAATAATCATTAAGGCCCTGAAAATACAGAAAACACTAAAACGAAGTAAAATCACAAAATAATCTATCACTAAGAGAATAAAATAAACAAGTTAAGAGGCTAGAATATGTAACATTCAACGTCGATCACACCCCCAAACTTACATATTGCTAGTCCCTTAGCAATAGAATAAAACAAAACTAAAACAAAGGGAACTAACATATACTAATTACTAAACTACCCAACTCCACTTTTTTGGGAGAAACGATTGCATTTAGCATATGCAACAAGCCTTTAAACCCCTAGGTTCCCCCTAGTGGACGAGTGTAGTCTCGTGAGGGTTTCAAGAAATGTTACCCACAAACATTCAAAATTCTGTTTAAACATTAATTCAAGAAGAATATTACAATATATAGTTACAAACTTGCATTCAAGAGTAATTTCAAACTTTCAAATTTCACAATTCAAAGCAATGATCCCCACACATAATTCACATCAACATATCTCAAAATAACCAACTCTAGCTCCCTCGTGAAAAGTGAACTAGCAATCATCTCATGTAGCATAAGCCAGCTCCGAATATATTAAGTCACATACCCCTTCAACTTACTAACTCCCCTTATTGAAATCATACTTCCAAACATGAATACATGAATTTTTCATTTTTTTCATCATTCTTTTTTTCTTTATTGGTTGTGCAATGTCTTGATCTATTAAGCTTTCTGAAAGATCCTTGTAGCAAGCTTTCTGTCAGTGACTCCCAAACCAGATGGCTTTAGGGTACTAGGCGTTAAGACACCCCGAAGAACCTAATTACTCGAATCAGTCAGGTTACAAATCAAGACAACCAATCTTATCTTTTTTGACCCCTTCACTTTTGACACGAACACTCTGTGCTTCTTGAGGCATAGAGGCCCGGTTACTCATGAAAATGATCAAATTGATTTGCTATTCAACATATTTATTTTTATTTTTTATTTTTTCATTGAAGTCAAGTAAACACATCATCAGTACTCATTCTCAAGAGATACTAATTAATATCAAGCATATGTAACTCAACAACTCAGAGCCAAAGTTTATACCTCACAAGATTATGCTAGTGTGTCTGTGCATGTGAGGAAACTAAAACCAATCACCCCAAGGCATATCAATGCAAATCATGATTAAAACCACGTAATTTAAACCATAGTTTCCAAAAATGTAAAATATACTCAAAAATTGCTAGTTACACACCTACAGAAGGTATTAATCCCTTGGAAAATGTCAAAACATTCTATCTAAAAATAAAACAAAAGAAAATAAATAAATAAACCAAGAAAAATAAAATAAACAAAAATCCTAAACAAGAAGAATTTCACAAAAATTTCCCCCATATGGCAATAAAGCATATAAAAGGCATTGCCTCACCCCTGAACTTAAACTGTACATTGTTCTCAATGTACACCAAATTAAAGCATAGAGAAGAGTTAGAACGATGTTACCAAGAATCCGGAGAAGTAGTGGCATGAAAAAGATAGCAAACCAGTTGTATGAATGCAATGCAAGCACTCCCCCAAACTTGGATGCGACAACCTCCGAAAAAAAATAAGGAGAAGGTGGTGTCAGAGCATCCAAATCAACCAAATGGTCCACAATCAATGCGCAATGTCCTCCCCCAAACTTGTACTTCAAAACCCCTCAAAGAAATCCAACCAATTTTGCAAAAATAAACCACACCTTTTTTGAAGAAGAAACTTGAGAAAGTTGGTGTTTCAATGAGAGTTTGATATGAATAAGTTGGATTTAATGTTGATGATGATGATCATGGACACTCTTCAATCAATGTAATCATCAAGTAGAAATTTTAGAATGTTGGTTGATGTAGGAGAGTCCCAAAGCATGCAATTTCTGATTGGGAGCAATGAAGCTTAAAGAGAGTTTGTATAGACAATAAAAAAAAATGAGCAGCCCCCTTTTTATCATGGGCGATCGATCCCCCAAGGGCTGGGCAATCGATCACCTAGCTGGTTGTATCCCTATTAAGAGAAAATATGGCGGCGATCGATCCCCCTTCAAAGGGGAGATCGATCCCCCTACTGGGTGCTCTTCGGGCCTCTATCGCCCAAGGTCGACCGGGAAGAGAAAAATTGAGTTAGTGATCGCCCAAGGTCGACCGAGACCTCTCTTTTTCACCTATTTTGAATCCGAATACCTTGGTACACCTCTTGAGATCCCCCAGAAGCAACTTATACATCAAAAACTCAAAGAAAACACATTAAAACACAACTAATAATGGAAGAAAAATAAAGAAAAACATAAACTAAAAAATAAAAAATAAAAAGATAAAATAAAAATAAAAATAAAAGAAAACTAAAGAAATTAAAGGATAGAAATACATACAAATCCTACAATTTAACGTCTGTAGGCGACGATCATCAACTTCAATTGAAAGTTCACCCAATGCCACATCTCTTGAGGAGATTTAACACCGTCCCCCTCATATGATCTTCACTTCCTTGTACCGAACTCTAAGTACTCGGAATGGTCTCATTGGCTTGGAAAAACACATCTCTCTGCCTTGACAGAAGATGTTTCAATTCTACCCATGAAGGAGACTCTAATGATGGCACCAAAGGAGTGCTAGAAAGAAAAGAAAGTGGCTCAATCAGAATTCTCCAAGTTGGTTTATCTTTCATGGCCACTGCATCAAGCATAACATTGACCTTTGCAATGGACTTCTCAACATCTTGAGGTAGAGCAAATGAGTCAACTTCTTCCACATAATCATCAAAGCCATCCATGAAGAAACAATCACTCTCATCTGGAGGATTTTGAGTGGCATTAAAAATGTTCAATTTCACCTTAGGCTCATGAGAAATTTCAGCATTAGGACTCTTGAGCACTTCTTCTTCTTCTTCCTTCTCTCCCACCTTTTTATCATTTAATTTCTCACTTCTCAAACTGGTGATGGCTTGAATATGCTCATGTGTGGGTTACTTGCAGAAGAAATATTATTGAGGACATGAACCCCTCTTAGGTTGACAACTGGTTGGCTTGGTAGTTTCCCCTCCTCTCTTTTACAGAAGGTATTGGCAAGTTGTCCAAACTGAGATTCCAATTTGGCAATTGATTGAGAGTGAGAATCAACCAGTTGAGTAATGGATTGAACTGTTGCTGCAGTGGCTTGCACTATCTCTACAATAGAGTCAAACTTCTCAAGGTTTGCTAGGATAATCGTCATCTTGTCCTCAATAGCTGAATACCTCTATGGCATAAGAACTTGTTCTTGATATAATTGTGAAGGCACATAGTTCTGAGGTTGAAAAGTGGGCTGAATTGCTGCCCCTTGTTCTTGTGGAAGATCGACAAACTGCCCAATTGAAGGGCAATTATTCACATGATGCATAGGACTCGAGCAAAAAGCACATGGCTTAAATATAGGAGGGTATGAAGATAGATTAGGAACTTGACCAGCCGCCATGAGTTGCACCACTCTCTGTGACACATCATCCACAATGGTAGACATAGCATCTGCAGAACCACTCTCAAAAATACTATCAGCCTTCCTTGTATTGGATGCTCGAACGAGATGAAGATACATGTTGCAAAGAATTGTCACTGAGATTCTCGAACAAAGTCCATGCTTCATCTTCACTTTTTAACATAAAAGTGCCCCCAGATGATGCATCCACCATCTGTCTGTTACCTTCTGTCAGCCCCTCATAGAAACACTGCACTAACTGCCACATTCGAACTTGATGATGAGGACACTTCCTAAGAAGGTCCTTGAATCTCTCCCATATCTCATAAAATTGTTCCCCCTCAAATTGAGAGAAATCGGTGATAGCTCATTTGAATTGATTGGTCCTCCCTATCGGAAAATATTTCTTCAAAAACTAATTTTGCATTTGAGTCTATGTAGTGATAGAACTCACCGGTAGAGATCTGAACCAATACTTGGCCTTCTCCTTCAAAGAGAATGGAAAGAGTCGCATCCGAAAAGCATCTTCTGAGAAGTTTTGAATTTTCATTAATGAGCAAACTTCTATGAAATCATCTAAGTGCTTGTACGAATCCTCATGAGTTAGCCCAAAATAAGATGGTAGCATCTGAATGATACTGGGCTTGATCTCATAGTTCTGTATAGTCATTTTAGGCAGTTGAAATCTAGCTGGTGAGTTATAAGTCTCTGGGACAAAGTAGTCTCTGAGCAATCTCACTCTCTCCACAATATCATTAGGCACAATATTGTTGTCCTCATTATTATCACGCACACTAGCCATGATGTCAATAATCTCTTCCTCTTGCTCAATGGTATGTTGATTGAAGTACTGGAAAAAAAAATTAGATTAGTAGCAAAAATAAAAATTCTAAACTAAAAAAAAAATAAAAATAAAACAAATTAGTAATTGAAAATAAATAAATAAATAAATAAAAAGAAAAAGAAAAAAATAATAAAATAAAATAAAAACAACATAAAAAAATTAAAAATAAAAATTCCTAAACTAAAAATCCAATTAGAACTAATTCTAAAAATCCAAACAATCAAATAGACAGTCCCCCGCAACGGTGCCAAATATTTATTCGTGTGTTGTGTGCGTCTCAATTAAAATTACCACACTTCGCAATAGAACGAATTCCTTGCAGAATAGGGCTATCGAAAGGGGTGTCGAACCTCAGGGACTGTGGTCTGACTGAGTTGTATATACATAATTAATTCTAATTAAATTTAAGAGAAAATAATTCTGATTTTTATAACTAAATTAACTAATGAAGCAATTGAACAAAAGTAAGAAAAACTATTGAGTGTAAAGAATATAAGATAAATCTAGGGTAATTGATTTCACCACTAACGTCACAATCAATGGCCAATGGAACTAACTATGGGGAATCATATCATGCATAAGTGGTGTTGGTGGCTACAAACTACCTCCATTCGTCAAGAAGATAACATATAATTAAGGCTAAGTCATGTACTATCTTCGATTAGCATGGACCATCTTGCTAACTATTCTAATCTAGGGTACAATATGGTTCATCTTCTCTAGGCATAATCCATCAAAGCTTTTAATGATATATTCAATGAAAATCATTGTGTAATAATCACTCTCATGATCATAGAAAATAAGAGGGACAAGTTCAATAACAACAATTAAGTATCTAAGACAAGATAAAAAATCATTAAAACTGAATTTATAAGACTTTTATTGCTCAATTCTATAAGAAGAATCATCTAAATCACATAATCTATGAATGAATACAAAAATTCCCAATAATTAGAACAATCAAACCAGTGATGTTTAGTTAGGGCTACATCAAAACCCTAGTGGTTGAACTAGCTGCTCATGGTAGAAGAAGAAGCTTCAACGGTTGAGGATGAAGACATCATCTCCATGGAAGTATTGATACGCCTTGTTCTCCAATGATTCTCCACTCCAAAAACTCTTCAAAGCTGCTTCCAAGCCCCCTCAATACAGCCCCAATTCGTCACTTTTAATAGCCAAGAGAATATGAAGAGTCCCCACCTAATTAGGAGACAGTTAGGGTTTCCCGCAGCCCCTAATCAGGTGGGATTTTCTGGTGACTTTCGGCCCAAAGTTTGACCCAATAGAATTCTGATTCACGAAATTTACGTGAAATACAAAAGTGTCCAGAATCGAATTTCGTTCAACTACTTAAGGAATTGAGTCAATTTGATGCTCGAAAATAAGAGTTTCGTGCCATTTACTAATACGGGATTAAAACTATATTAAGCGTAGAATTGAGCTTCAGGCCCGAAATACCCTTTAGCAGTTATAATTCTCTTGGACCTCTTCCTTAGGCTATTTTGAGTTGAAATATGGAGTTGAATTGATCCACTTGATGTAGGCTTCATCTAACCCTCTTGCATGTCATCTTTAAAAGCCCAAAATCATGGTTTTAACTGAAATAATCATTAAGTCCTTGAAAATACAGAAAACACTAAAAAGAAGTAAAATCACAAAATAATCTATCACTAAGAGAATAAAATAAACAAGTTAAGAGGCTAGAATGCGTAACATTCAACGCCGATCACACTCCCAAACTTACATATTGCTAGTCCCTTAGCAATAGAATAAAACAAAACTAAAATAAATGGAACTAACAAATACTAACTAAACTACCCAACTCCACTTTCCTGGAAGAAACAATTGCATTTAGCATATGCAACAAGCCTTTAAACCCCTAGGTTCCCCCTAGTGGACGAGTGTAGTCTCGTGAGGTGATAAGTGTTCAATTCTATGCATTTGAACCCTCTTTATTGCATATGTTAGTTCCGTTTCTACGTTTACCGAGATATGTTTATGGTATTTTTGTATTTTTGATGTATTGCAGGTCTTGTAGTGAAAGGAACAAAGTTTGAGGCTTTTTGCAGCTGAAGAGAAAAGTTTGAAATTGCAGCCAAGACATCTCGATCAATCGAGATGTTCTCGATTGATCGAGATCTCATTTCGATTGATCGAAATCTCGATCAATCGAGATCCAATCTCGATTGATCGAGATTCTGCAGAAGCCACTTGCCCACTTGCTCACCTGCTTTCCCACTTGCAACAAAATTCCCCTTTTTGCAGGACTTAGGGGGATTGTCTGACTTGAACAAGACCCTTGGGGACCTTCTTGATATAATGGATATATATATATATATATTGATATATATATATATATATATATGGTGGGCCCCAAGGTTGAAAAGGAAGCCATAAAGCACAAGGAAGCCTCATATCTCACATATCTCTCATACACATCAGAAATCAGAAGGAGAGACTTTCGGGAGAGGAGAAGAAGGAGCTGCCAGACCTTGAAGCTCTAATTTCTCCATCAATGGAAGAATGCAAGGCAACCATGAGCAAATAACTTCTCTACTAGGGTGTTGGTTTCAACCCCTAGCCATGTAAACTTGTTCATCTTTGTAGCACTTGGGATTTGTAATTAAATGTTGATTATTTAGCCTAGTGACTATATACACCAATACATTTCTTTTATATATTCATGTGATTTTGGTTTTATTCTTGTCTTAGAGTTTAATCTTCATGTGAATGCACAACATTTGCATCTTCCACAAGAAGTGCAAATGATGGCTAGGTAATGGTACTTTAAATGAATGTGTGGTGCTTGCTTGTATAAACCATGTCAAGATAAGGTGGTTTGGATGCATGTAGGTTCACTTAGAAAGTAGGGTAATTAGGTAGTTAATTAGGTTGAAGAGCTATGCTTGTTAAAGATGGATTATGATAGGTTAGCACACACATTAATCTTTTGATATGTCATTGAGGTCACAAGCCTAATGACATTGTTAGGCATTTAATTTATGAATCCCATGCTTGCTACACTTATGAACATGTGAATGGCTAGTGGTGGAAACCAACCCTAGTTATCTCTCCCAACTTTAAACTCTTTAATTTTATTGTTTTTACATTCATGCAATACCTTTATAAACAAAAACTCAAAACCCTATTTTTAGGATTAAAGTGGAATTAATCTTTCTTTAAGACAATTACGACTAGTCCTCGTGGGATCGATACCCTCTATATAGAACCTTATCTACAAAGATTCGTGCTCTTGCGAGTGGTTAAATTATATTTTGATAAAAAGGGCAAAATTAAGCTTACAATATAATTCAAGTTTAGCCACATCAAAATTTTGGCGCCGTTGCCAGGGACTATGGTTTAATTGTCGCCATTGAAAGATTAAATCTGGTTTAATTCTTAGGCTAGAAATTCTTTCATTCTTTTTGTATATATCTTGTTCTTATTGCTCAAATTTCTTGATTTTAGTATACCACATAGCGGGCATCTAGAAGAATTGAGGTTGGAACCCTTTGTGAGTATAAAGTCTAAAATTAGTGGGTTTGAGTTCATTCATTTTTTTTTGTATATATTATTGTTTATTTGTCGTATTGAGGTGTTGTTATACTATTAATGCATGCTAGGTAGACGGTCCTTGTCACTTCCTTTGTTTCCTTGTAATATTGAACTTGAAAGAACACTTAGACAACGTAGAGGAACCTCTAGGGACCCTATATTGCCTAGGACCGAAAATATGGACCCAAATGAGAGACAACCTCCTGGACTACCTCCTTTTAATCATGAACAACCACCTCCACCTCCACCTCCTCAAGGAGAGTTGCTTATGGACTTTTATCTTCCGACTACATTTGAAGTACCTTCATGTATTCAATTTTCGGATGTAGCGGCAAATCAATTCGAAATAAAGTCCTCCACCATCAATCTTCTTAATAGCTTCCATGGTCTCCCTAATGAGGATCCATACCGGCACTTAGATTACTTCCTTTCGGTGTGTTCCACCATTCGTGTACCGCACTTTATGGAGGATGATCTAAAGCTGCGTATGTTTCCATTCTCCCTAAAAGATAAAGCTAGAAGTTGGTTCAATTCCTTAGAACCTAACTCAATCCATTCTTGGGCGGAGATGCAAATAGAGTTCTTCAAAAAATACTTCCCAATGGGAAAGACGAGTGATATTTGGAGAGAAATCACCGGATTCACCCAAATTGATCAAGAACAATTTCATGAGACGTGGGAGAGATTAAAAGACCTTCCTAAATCTTGTCCGCATCATGCTGTCCCAAAATGGCAGCTAGTGCAAAGTTTTTATGATGGGGTGAGTGAGCAACATAGACAAATGATAGACTCCGCTTGTGGAGATGGATACCTTTTGAAAAGCCCCGATGAGGCATGAAAACTTTTTCAAACCCTAAGCAATAATTCAGCTCAACACTCCTCCACTAGGAAAGGGAAGACCACCTAACCTTGTAGAGGAGTGCATGAAATTTCACGGGTAGATGAGGTTGCCATGCAAGTAGAAGCCTTATCCCAAAAAATGGATTTAATCATGAAAAATGGGTTGCCTACTCCAAGCCAATCTGTCCCAAATCAGGAAGGGTGCTCGTTTTGCTATAGCACTTCGCATTTTGTGCGAGATTGTCCTATTGCTGGGCAATCTCCCGATTATGCTCAAGAGCAAGCGAATGCCTTGTACTCTGAACAGCTGAATGATCCATATTCAAATACATACAATCCTGGTTACAAAAATCATCCGGCTTTATCATGGAAACCTCAAGAATCAAGTCCCTCTTTTCAAGGGCAAAATTCCTTCACTTCTCAAGCTCAACAGCCTCATTATAAGCCAAATCCTCAACCTTACCATCAAA
Source organism: Cornus controversa (assembly GCA_026545225.1). Taxonomy (NCBI): domain Eukaryota; kingdom Viridiplantae; phylum Streptophyta; class Magnoliopsida; order Cornales; family Cornaceae; genus Cornus; species Cornus controversa. The sequence goes on from CM048845.1 coordinate 46,722,669, forward strand.
GATCTAATTACCAACAACCACTGCCTCCTCCGAAAAGCCAAGGCTTTGAAGAAAGAGTGATAAGTAATCTTGAGGCCAATACCCGCTTATTGCAAACTCACTCTCAATCAATCTCTAAGCTGGAAGCCAATGCTCAATCTGAAAGTCTACTTGAACATATTCAATGCTTTTGATTCGTGTGTGAGTGTGACTCAAAAAGTATATCAATTAAAAATTTCCACACTTCGCAATAGAACGAATTCCTTGCAGAATAGGGCTATCGAAAGGGGTATCGTACCTCAGGGATTATGGTCTGATGAGTTGGAATACGGAATTAATTCTAATTAAATTTATGAGAAAAGAATTCTAATTTTTAACTAAACTAATTAAAAAGTAAAATAAAATAAATCAAAGGTAAGATAGATAGTGAAGATAATATGAGAGAAATCTAGGGTGTTTGACTTCACCACTAACTCCACAATCAATGGTCAATTGAATCAACTATGGGAAATTACATCATGCATAAGTGGTGTCAGTGGCTACAAGCTCACCTTCATCTGTCAAGAAGATAACATATGATTAAGGCTAAGCCATGGACTATCTTCGATTGGCATGGGCCATTTGCCTAACTACTCTAATCTAGGGTGCAGTATGGTTCATCTTCTCTAGGCATAATCCATTAAAGCTCTTAACAATATATTCAGTGATTACCATTATGTAATAATCTCTCTCATGATCACAGAAAACAAGAGAGATTGAGTTCAATAACAACAACTAAATATCTAAGACAAGATAAGAAATCATTGAGATTAAATTTACAAGACTTTTATTGCTCAATTCTATAATAAGAATTCTCTCAATTACACAATCTATGCATGTATATAAAGGTCCCCAATAATTAAAACAATCAAACCATTGATGCTTTGTTACGGCTACATCAAAACCCTAGTGGCTGAACTAGCCACTCATGGTAGAAGAAGAAGCTTCAACTGTTGAGGAAGAAGACATCATCTTTCTGAATTGTGCGTATGACTTCGTTTTCCAATGGCTCTGCAAATATGTTTCTATTCTCTCCAGCCCTCTCAGACTCTCCAATCTCTGTGTGATCTCTCCTTTTCTTTTTCTTTCTCAACTCAGCCTCTTATTCTTCACTTTATTCCCCAAGAGAATACACCAAAGTCCTAATCCAATTAGGAATAAATTAGGATTTCCCGCAGCACTAATCAGGTGGGTTTTTCCTGCTGACTTCGGCCCAACTTTTGACCCACTAGAAGTCCGATGTACGAAATTTTCGTGAAATACAAAAGTGTGTAGAATCAAATTTCGTTCAACCTTTCACGAAAATAATGTCGATTTGAGGCTCGGAAATAAGACTTCTGGTCCGTTTCTAAAACGGGATTAAGACTGTATTATGCGCAGATTTGGGCTTCAGGCCCAAAACCTTCTTAAGCAGTTGTAATTCTCTTGGACCTCTTCCTTGTGCTGAATTGAGTTGAAATAAATGGTTGAATGATTTTCCTTGGTGTAGGCTTCATCTAACCATCTTGGATGTCTTCTTTAAAAGCCCAAAAACTTGGTTTTAATTGAAATAATCATTAAGGCCCTGAAAATACAGAAAACACTAAAACAAAGTAAAATCACAAAATAATCTATCACTAACAGAATAAAATACATAAGTTAAGAGGGTAGAATGCGTAACATTCAACGCCTATCACACCCCCAAACTTACATATTGGTAGTCCCTTAGCAATAGAATAAAACATCTCGATTGATTGATCGATCAAAATTTCGATTGATCGAAGTAACATCTCGATTGATCGAAGTAAAGTCTCGATTCATTGATTGAAGTGGGATTTTGATTAATCGAAATCTCGATTGAACGAGAAGTACATCTCGATCAATCGAGATACACGCGATGCCTGCACGTGAGTCGAATTATTATTTAAACCGTTGGGCTTCCCTCTCATTTCAAAAGACCATCCGACTTCTTCCTTTTCTCTGAGCGATCCAGAGCTTCTCCAAGCACCATCCCATGCTTGATCTACCATCCCCGACCATCCACCGCCATTCGCCGTAGTCCGTGATCACCGCTAGCACTCGCACGTCCCTCTCTTTGCGGCTGCGAGTGGGTCTTCATCTTTGTGTGTCGATCATCATCTTCACCTTGAGGTAAGTGATGCATGGCTATCTTTTGCGTACTTTCTCGCTAGTTTTGATAGTTTTACAGCGTAATAAACATAGACAGTTGATGTTGGGTTGGAATAGTGCATTTGCGATATTCATAATGGGATTTTGCGGGTTTCGGGGGTAGGAATGCATGTATGGGTGAGATATTGCGTTATTTTTGCTTTGAATGCTTACTGTACGGTTTGTAACCGCGACACCTTCGTTTCGGTTGCATCCGCTTACGTTGCCTCTTTGAGAGCGAATTTTTGAATTCATGTGTCAGCACCATGGACTAGGACCTCATTTTCATTTTTATTCTGTTATTTCTATTCTTAGTTTAGCATTCCTCTTATTTTCTTTTTATTTACGCAATTTTTGGAATAAAGTGCAGATTGCTCCGAGATCATGGCGAGGGTGAAGAATGCCCCCAGTTCTGTTAGAGACGTGCCCGGGCGAGCCTTCCGGGCTCGGAAGTTTCACCCGGAGCAGATATTTGACCTGGGAGAGTTCGAGAGGCGTCCCGACAGTGCATGGACTGTCGCCTAGCTTAGGAGGCATCGCCTCGATCGATTATGTGTGCCTCCCACTGATGTGGCACACGAGCGCTTGGTGTAGGTCTTTTACGAGTGCATGACCTACTCCTGCACAGTGCCGGACACATTAGAGACGGTCGTGGGCACCATGAAGATCACTATTATGCCAAGCTGGATTGCGCAGATGCTCGACATCCCTCGCCAGTAGCCTCCAAATATGGTTGACCAGGACGGTCGACCGCTTTACAGGGCCGCGCTTCCAGCAGACTTGACACTATTCTCCATCGTGATGGACATGTGTGGCGGGGCATTTACCACGCCCAGTCACAACTGCACGTCCAAATTGATGTGCCCTAGCAGACTATGGTTCCTGGACACCGTTCTTATCAAGAACGCGTGTCCCCTGCAGCATGTGGTTGAGCGCAGAGGCGACCTCCTCCGTTGCCTTTACGCTTTCCACACGGGCACGTGATTTTCTGTCCCTTCACTGATATGGGGGTAGATGTTCAAAATATGGGACGGCCTCGTCAACAAGAGGATGCGGCGAGCAGCGAGTTGGCGGCTTCCCTTTCCTTTCCTGGTCGCAACTTTTCTCAGTCGTGCCAGTATACCGGTTAGTGATACTGACACTCAGTTGGCACCGCCCACCCGCTTCACACCTACTCAGTGGGAGAGGGTGCGGCGACACTTAGAGCGACAGGACCACCAGGGTGATCCCCCAGAGGATGTAGATATGGATGCCCCGGTGGAGTTGGATGAGGGTGAGCCTGCAGAGGGTGAGTCCGATGATGAGGAGATGGAGGAGGAGGAGATGGATATTGCTGCAGAGCGGCATGACATCCTGGCGACTGGCTATTCCTGCCTCGCAGCTGATGTTGAGCTACTCCAGCAGGGTTTTGAGGAGCACGTCCAGGTGACGCAGAGTCAGCTGGAGGGCATCCGATCGGACATTTCATCTCTGGCACAGGGCCAGAGGGCGATTTTAGACGAGTTCCGAGCCTTCCGGCAGGACCTGTAGTTCCTGTTCGCAGGTCGAGCTTCCACCTCCACTTCTACTCCCACCGAGCCACCACCACCACCACCCGCCCTCGAGTAGCTCTATATATTTGCACTTGCTGTTTTACTTTCTGTATTTTCTTTTTCTTTTTCTTCTTTCTTTATATTTGATAGGCCATGTTGGCCATGTTTTCTTTCTTTTTATGAGTATTCCAGATGCATGTACGTTTTGTACTGAACTCATTTTCATATCTATGGAATACAGTTATCTTTTCTTTTTTACCATGTGTTATCTTTTCTCTCTTTATTTTTGCTTTCTGTCAATATATCTGTTCTCTATACTTTGACTATGTATGTAGTACCACTTGTCTAATTGTTAAATGCGATTCAGTTGATGATTTTCGTTTATTACCGCCTAGTTTAAATTCCCAATACTGTTGAGATTGCTTCAACGCAGTATGACGTTAATAAAGAAAGGCAGCCCCTTTGCATGCTATACGTTAGCGTGCCTGGATAGTCAATATCTTATCGCATCCACCTTTTAGACAATTGGGAAACACCAGTTCAGACCCTTAGATATGCAATGATCTTGGCATTGTCTGTTTGTGCATAATTATTTTATTATGATCTTGTCATATACTTTTTGTTCTTTTTAATGCTCGTGGTATCTAGTTGGTGTTCCGTGCAGGTTTTTCTTATTTGCAGGATGACCGCTATTGTTGGAATACCATTTTTGTCGTATTCTGCAGTCCCGGTACTTTCTTTCCTTGTTCTTCTTGTCCAAACATTGAGGACAATGTTGCATATAAGTTTGGGGGTGCGGTATGCTATACCACTTGCATATGCATGCAATGTTCAGTAGTTATATTGATTGTCATTGTAGAGCAAGTTTCTTTTCTTGATATTTTTGCATACTTGTTATGATGTCTTACTTTTAAAAGGAAGATCATTCGAATAAATGTCTGAGGTAAATGCAGCAGGTAGTTAAGAACTTTAACATTGTAAATACCCGCACTTTTGTAAACTATATAGTAAGCTAGAACGGTCTACATTTTTGTCCAAATATGAGCACGTATAATTCTTGCCCTAAATTTGTCCTTAACTGCACAAATTCACACACATGCATTTTAAATTGTGGGGTATAAGTCTGATGGAGAATTTTGTAAATTTCTGTTTTTATCTGAATAACTTAAAAAATAAGTTCTTTCGGTTGTTGTAAAAAAAAAAAAAAAAAAAAAAAAAAGAGAGAGAAAAAGAGAAAAATTTGCAATAAGCCTTCTCACTCAATAAACCGGATTTCTATGCCTCAAAGCAGGGAGTATTCGCGTATAAGTGTGCAAGGTTGAGCAATAATAAGCGGGTGACTTGCTTAAGTTCATCGCCTTGTAAGCTCGATTATTAAGTTTGAGGGGTGCTTCTTCACCTAATGCCCTATAACCAATTGGTTTGGGAGTCATTGGCCCAATGCCGCTACATGGGCTTACAAGAAAGCAAAAAGAGCTAAGCATTGCATGGTCATCCGCACATGAGCAATCATGAATGTTTTGTGATAATGAACAACGGTGTCGAGCGTTTTCAATGAGTTTTTCTGTTAAAAATAGATTTGTTCTTATTCTTTTCCAAATATGACAAAAGTCGCGCGTTAGAATGCATGTTCACTTTTCAAAGAGGATTTTGGGGTCGGAACCGGTATGTTTGTCCGGACTGGCCATTATGTGGGGATCGTCGTTTATTTATAGCTTGTGAAAGTCCATTTTTGCTAATGACCACATAGTTCTGTAATACTTATTGCATTTGCCAAATGTGAAACGAATGGATGATCGCCCTTTATCTAGTTGATGACTGAGCATGATTAAACTTTTGTATAAGATAGTTAATTTTACTTTTGTAATATTGCATTGCTAAGGGACTAGCAATATGTAAGTTTGGGGGTGTGATAAGTGTTCAATTCTATGCATTTGAACCCTCTTTATTGCATATGTTAGTTTCGTTTCTACGTTTATCGAGATATGTTTACAGTATTTTTGTGTTTTTGATGTATTGCAGGTCTTGTAGTGAAAGGAACAAAGTTTGAGGCTGTAGAGACCGTGACCAATTTTGGTCGGTTTTGTATTTTTCGCATTATAATTGCCGTAAATAGATTTTGAGTGATGTTTAACATATTTTGAGTGTGAGAAATATGTTTGGGAAGTGTTTTTAAGGTTTTGGAAAGTTTTCGGGAGAATTGGAGAAGTTTGACTTTTTGGTCAAACCGGGGCCCGGGGTGCGACTTAAGTGGGCCCGGGAATCCAGAAAATTTTTGAAATATTTATTTTTGAGAATGACTGAGATGAAATTTTTAGAGAGTAGAGGAAGTAATTTCGAGACCGTAGGAGTTTTCAGAATCGAAAAAGGAGTCCGGGAAGGTACGTTAAGTGGCTAGGGGCATTTTAGTCTTTTTGCGGGCCAAGATACCATTTAAATACATGGCTGAGAGTGATCCCAACTATTTCATACGGATCTCCCTCTCTCTAACATTTCCCTCTTCTCCTCTCTACCTTCTCTCTACATTTCGGACCCGTTCGGCTTGGATTCAAGACTCGCCGAAGGAGGGAGATACGTAGGGGACGGTTAGGGCTTCCATTTGAACTGAATAAAGTGGTGATTCGGCAAGGTAGACTCCACTGGAAAATTGGTAAAGTACTTGGAAGGCCTTCATTTTTGAGGTAGGGGTTCTTCTTCTCTCCTAATTGTCGATTCTAGGGTTTCGGGTGGAGAGGAGATGTGTAGGTTGTGTATCACATGCTTTAGGATGGTGAGGGGTGTGAAAAGTTGTGTTCTCTACTTCTCTTGAGTCCTATCTTTGCACATTTGGTATCTTTGTGTTGGTTTTAGCATGTGGGTTAAAATGTGTGAAATGAAGAAATTGGGTATATAGGTCTTATGTGCTCAATTTAGGATGGTTGAATACATGGAGGACTACAACTTTGATCTTCAGTATCACCCAGGGAAGGCCAATGTGGTTGCCGATGCATTGAGTAGGAAATCACATGGTACTTTGGCTAGCATTGCCATTCGTGAATAGAAGATGATGGAAGACATCTCAGAAATGGGATTATGCTTCAGTGAGAGTGATGGACATGCCACCTTGTTCACACTCATAGCGCAACCAACTCTAGTGAGTAGGGTGGTCGAGGAGCAGAGGCATGACACAGAGTTAGAGAGCATTCGCACTCGGATTACGGGTGGCGAGGCAATGGAGGATTGGGTTATTCATTCAGACGGAGGTGTGAGGTTCAGAAGCAGAATGGTTGTTCCATTGGCTTGTAGGGATGAGGTCCTGAGGGAGTTTCATAGCTCCAGACTTGTAGTACATCTCGGTGGTACCAAGATGTACCACAATCTTCGTAGACAGTATTGGTGGAAGGGCATGAAAAAGGACGTTGCACGGTTTGTGGCGAGGTGCCTCACTTGTCAACAAGTGGAGGCCGAGCATCAGAGACCGGCAGGTTTGTTACAGCCGTTACCGGTAGCTATGTGGAAGTGGGAACACGTCACTATGGACTTTGTGACGGGGTTACCTAGGACAAGGAAGAGTCATGATGCAGTTTGGGTCATTGTGGATAGGTTGACCAAGGTGGCTAATTTTCTTCCTATTTGAGTGACAGATGATGTGGATACTCTTTGTCGGTTATATGTTGATCAGATTGTGAGACTACATGGAGTACCTGTTTCCATTGTGTCTGATCGGGATCCGAGATTCACTTCACAATTTTGGCAGAAGGCTGCACTTGATACGGACCTCCATTTCAGTACAGCTTTCCATCCTCAAACTGATGGTCAGTCAGAGCGTACTATACAGATTTTGGAGGATATGCTTAGGGCATGTGCACTTGATTTTTGAGGCAGTTGGGAGGATCACCTTCCATTGGTGGAGTTTGCATACAATAATAGCTACCAAGCTAGTATTGAGATGGCTCCATTTGAGGCCTTGTACGGTAGACCTTGTAGGTCGCCAGTTTGTTGGATAAAGGTCGGTGAGACAGTGGCTTTGGGGCCAGATATAGTCAGAGAAACCACAGAAAAGATTAAGATTATACGGCAGCGTTTGCTTACGGCTTAGAGTCGTCAGAAAAGCTATGCTGACAGAAGGCGGAAGCCTTTAGCATTTGAGGTGGGGGACCATGTCTTCTTGAAAGTCTCGCCACGATGGGGTTTGATGAGGTTTAGGCGTAGCGGAAAGCTAGCCCCACGGTTTATCGGTCCATTCGAGATATTGGATCGTGTGGGTGAGGTCGCATACCGCTTGGCATTGCCACCGCAATTGTCAAGTGTGCACAATACTTTCCACGTTTCGATGTTGAGAAAGTATGAGCTGGATCCTACACATGTATTAGATTGGACAGATCTTGAGGTGGAGGAAGATGTGTCTTACGAGGAGAGACCGGTACAGGTTTTGGATGCTAGGGAGCAAGTGCTTCGGGGCAAGACTATTCCATTGATTAAAGTCCTTTGGAGACATCACGGAGTCGAGGAGGCTACGTGGGAGCGAGAATAAGAAGTCCGCTCAAAATATCCCGAGTTGCTTTCTACTTGAGGTATGTTTCTAATTTCGGGGACGAAATTCCCTTAAGGGGGGGGGGGGAGGTTATAGAGACCGTGACCAATTTTGGCCGGTTTTGCATTTTTCGCATTATAATTGTCATAAATACATTTTGAGTGATGTTTAACATGTTTTGAGTGTGGGAAATATGTTTGGGAAGTGTTTTTAAGGTTTTGGAAAGTTTTCGGGAGAATTGGAGAAGTTTGACTTTTTGGTCAAACCGGGGCCCGGGGTGCGACTTAAGTGGGCCCGGGAATCCGAAAAATTCTCTGAAATATTTATTTTTGAGAATGGCTGAGATGAAATATTTAGAGAGTAGAGGAAGTGATTTCGAGACCGTAGGAGTTTTCGAAATTGAAAAAGGAGTCCGGGAAGGTACGTTAAGTGGCCGGGGGCATTTTAGTCTTTTTGCGGGCCAAGATGCCATTTAAATACATGGCTGAGAGTGATCCCAACTATTTCATACGGATCTCTCTCTCTCTAACATTTCCCTCTTCTCCTCTCTACCTTCTCTCTACATTTCGGACCCGTTCGGCTTGGATTCAAGACTCGCCGAAGGAGGGAGATACATAGGGGACGGCTAGGGCTTCCATTTGAACCAAACAAAGTGGTGATTCGGCAAGGTAGACTCCACTGGAAAATTGGTAAAGTGCTTGGAAGGCCTTCATTTTCGAGGTAGGGGTTCTTCTTCTCTCCTAATTGTCTATTCTAGGGTTTCGGGTGGAGAGGAGATGTCTAGGTTGTGTATCACATGCTTTAGGATGGTGAGGGGTGTGAAAAGTTGTGTTCTCTACTTCTCTTGAGTCCTATCTTTGCACATTTGGTATCCTTGTGTTGGTTTTAGCATGTGGGTTAAAATGTGTGAAATGAAGAAATTGGGTATATAGGTCTTATGTGCTCAATTTGGGGTTTATATTAAATGCCTAACCTTGTGTCATATATGTGATTATATGTGGAATGTGTGGTGGTTGAATGCATGTTAGTTCCATATGCTAAAATTATGCATTTAGTGTGGCATGAGTAAAGTATGCTAATTTTGAAGTTGTATGCATATGAAATGTTATATGCATGTGTTTACATATATGTGGTATATGTGGTTTTGTGAAGGTGAAATGCATGCCATGTGCCTTAATAAGAATCCTCTAAATTACACAATCTATGCATGTATAAAGGTCCCCAATAATTAAAACAATCAAAACATTGATGCATTGTTAGGGCTACATCAAAACCCTAGCGGATGAACTAGCCGCTCATGATAGAAGGAGAAGCTTCAACTATTGAGGAAGAAGACATCATCTTCATAAATTATGCGTATGACTTCGTTCTCCAAGGCTCTGCAAAGTATGTCTTCTTTTCTGTCCAAAGCTCTCTCAGACTCTCTAATCCCTCCAATCTCCCCCCAACTCAGCCTCTAATTCTTCACTTTATGTCCCAAGAGAATACACCAAAGTCCTAATCCAATTAGAAATTAATTAGGTTTTCCCGCAGCACAAATCAGGTGGGTTTTTCCTGCTGACGTTCGGCCCAACTTTTGACCCACTAGAAGTCCGATTCATGGAATTTTTGTGAAATACAAAAGTGTGCAGAATCGAATTTCATTCAATGTAATATGAAATTAAGTCGATTTAAGGCTCAAAAATAACACTTCTGGTCTATTTTCCAAAACGGGATTAAGACTATGTAAGCGCAGATTTGGGCTTCAGGCCCGAAACCTTCTTAACTAGCTGTAATTCTCTTGGATCTCTTCCATGGGCTGATTTGAGTTGAAATAAATATTTGAATGGATCTCCTTGATGTAGGCTTCATCTAACCATCTTGGATGTCATCTTTAAAAGCCCAAAATCATAGTTTTAACTGAAATAATCATTAAGGCCCTGAAAATACAGAAAACACTAAAACGAAATAAAATAACAAAATAATCTATCACTAAGAGAATAAAATACATAAGTTAAGAAGCTAGAATGCATAACATTCAACGCCGATCAGCTAGACTGTTGGGTTGAGCTCTATATATATTTATATATAAGTGGGCTAAGTATTTTATATTTATTACTTTAATTATTTAGGAGTTTTTTAGTTTTCTAAAAAGAAAATTAAATAAGAGAAACGAAATTAGGGTTCAGTAGTTTCTACGAAAAGACCGAGAAAGAACGGTAGACGCCAGAAAAAATGATTTTGCTCAAAATCACAAGGCAAGTTCAATTTCTTCACTTCCCCTTTGAACTTGTAAACATAGATAATTAATTGAATTATTTCATTTCATGCATATATGTATATTTATATATATAAGATTATGTATGATTAGGGTTAATAATTTGGGATCTTTGCTTAATTTCATGTAAAGGATTTTTCGTATGATTAAACATAATTAATCTGAGAATTTGGAGTGCTATGGTGTAAATTTTTTAATTTGTATATATGTGTATATATGAGTATATATATATATATTTGAGATTTGGGTTGACTGTAAACATCATTTTCGAAGGTGTTTGTTCCGATTAAATTGTTAATCTTGCTCTCCCAAATAGTCCCTTTAAGTTTGGTGGAAAATCGTTGGATGGTTTGACAGGAATTTGAGTTTGAAATTTTGGAACCCTAAAACTTGAAATTGGGGCTTTTTGATTTAGGCAATAATTGGTAGTGATTTTGGTACCAATACGTAGCTTAGACCGAGAGGAGTTGAATGGTATATTCACATGTAAGTTTTGGTGGCTGGAGAAGGTTCAAAAATGGTCGAGAAAGTGGCAGTAGTATGATGTCTACGTTGCTGGAAAAAGTTACAAGGAAAAAAAGGAAGAAAAAAAAGGGGGGGGGGGCACGCTCGCCGCCAGTGCGTGGGGGTGCATGCGCCCTATTCCGGCGCCGGGTGAGGACCGGGAAAGGTCCCATTGGGTCCCACTCGCGGGACCTACCCACTTGGCCCAGTTTGGGCCCAGTCCGAAATATTTAAATGTTTTTTTAATGTTTAATTCATTTTTTTAAATTGAAAAAAAATAGAAATTTTTTTTAAAACTACTTTTAAATTTCAGAAAATTTCTGAAAATTTAAATTAACCTTTTTTGGATAGAAACCACATGGGTTTTAAATTTCAAGGCAAAATAAGTTTCCCTTCATGTAGAATTAGTACAAAAAGTGTACATCAAAAGTTGGAATTTTATTTTCTTTTGTTTTGGAAATATTTTTTAATTACTGATTTTTTTTTTTGAAAATTCCCAAAAATTAATATAAGACATTTAAGGACAGAATATACTCGAAAACCTAGTTTAGACCTAGGTGTAGATACACTTGATGGTTATAGTGCAATGTAGGTTTATTTATGTGATTTTTATTTTTTAATTGTTTAATTGTTCTCTTTAATTGTTTTCTTTGCAATTCATAAATGTTCGTGTTTAAATGTTGATACTTAATTCAGTGTATAAAATAGTGTGATAAATCATTTGCTTCATAGAATGTTAAGTTTATTTTATTTGTTTATTTAATTTATATGGCGATAGGATTTTCACTATATTATTAGCATGTTTTTAAGTATGTTGAATTTTATTTTTAAAAGGAATATAGGAGGCATGTGAGGATTTCCAGGAGGCATGTCAGGATTGCCAAATACGTAATAAGGTATTCAAGGTTAATAAGGGAGGCATGTCAGGATTACCAAATAACTAATAAGGGACTTAATACGTTTAGGAAGGAGGCATGTGAGGAATGCCAATACCTAATAAGGTATTCAATAGGTTTACAGGGGAGGCATGTGAGGATTTTCAATACCTAATAAAGTATTTAATAGGTTTACAAGGGACACCTGTGAGGATTGCCAATACCTAATAAGGTATTTAATAGGTTTGCAAAGTAGGCATATGAGGATTGCCAATTACATAATAAAGTATTTAATATATTTAGATAAGGGTGGGGCGTATGAGGATTGCTATGTACTTAATAAGGTGTATAATATGTACATAAGGGAGGTATGTCAGGATTGCCAAATACTAGTAGGGTATGTGATTGATAAGGGTTCAGGCATATATGTATTGCCTTTGGATTAAACTTAGGAAAACGTGTCCTAATTTGGAACAGTAACTTAAGTGAGAATGGGTATGTCCGTATATATATATATATATATATATATATATATATATTATCCTCATATAGAGGGTATGGTTACTGGTCTCTGATTTGGTTGTAGTAGAGGGAACTTCCTCTTAGGTTTAACCCACTTTGTTGATATTTCAAGTCCCAGGCAGTTACCACCTCAAGGTTAGGGCATAGATTTCGTAGAGCGTGGCAGTCATCTATTCCTCACCAGACATCAGTGTAGGGACTTAGATCTTTTCTAGAACAGTATTTACTTTTGTTATTTTTACTTATGGGGTCCTTGATTTACAGGACTTCCAAGTTGTATCACTCAAACTAGTATTATACTTATTTACCATTATTTATTTTATCTCAGTTAGATTTTCCTTTCAGCATTTAAAATTCTTTCCTTTTGTCTTTGTATTCTATGCTTGTTTGCTATCAATTGTAGATATTTCTCAGGTTTTATGTGTGAGACTGGCCAACTCATACGTGAAATTTGTTATGGATATTTTAGTTGGTATCAGAGCATTCCAGGTTCATGTATTCTCGGGTCCTTAGGGTCTGTCATATGGTATCTTTCGCATTGCGTATTCTGATAAATAGAATATAATTATATGACTGATTGTACTCTATATGTTTTAATCTATTGTTGAGGTATTATTCAGATATCACCATGTAGGAGGGGGAGTGTGAACCAAAACTAGGGACAAGATAATGTTCAGAGTGAAAATGCTGAACTTCCTTTCGATTTGATAGCCATTATCATTCAAGTTGTAGGTACAAGAGTGGCGACTGCTTTTCAGAATCAGCAACCACCGCAGATGGTGCATGTTCCATTACCAGTGGAGCAGCCTAATAGTTGGGAAGGATTCAAAATTCTTTCACAAGAGGGAGTTCCTAGACTTACAACAAAGGGATAGGACAGTCGTCGGGTATGAGCAGGAGTTCACCAATTCATCTTTGTTTTCACTTAAGGAAGTGTACACTGAAGAGAAGAAGATGAGCTATTTTGTGAATGGTTTAACTTGGCCAACTTAATAGGTCATTGTGGGTAATCTAGCTTATTCCACTTATGCTCAGGTGGTCGATGCTGCATTGCAGCACTGTCAGATGAGGAAGGACTATAGGAAAAGATAGAGGGAGAAACGAAATGACAGATACTCCGCTAGTCAGAGAGTGTAAAAGAAAAATGGAAATAGTAGGGCAACTTATTCAGCAGATGCACTATATGAGGGTTGACAACGCCATGCCATATGATTTTTAGGCTCCTCAGGTGATCGAGGGTAGGGTTCCAGTAAATGGTAACTTGGGTCGTGTTTTTATTTGATACTGGGTCATCTTATTTTTTTTGTATCTTAGTCATTTGTTAGGCTATCGGGTATACTTACTCAGCCGTGTAGTTCTCCACTTACTATAGCTACACCATTGGGAGTTAGTACAGTTTTACAGGAACACTGTAGTTAGGTCACTATAGGCATTGGTAGACTCAGGTTCTTGGCAGACCTATTGGTCCTAGACATGAATTCATATGATGTAATACTCGGGATAGATTGGTTATCACATTATTATGTCCAGGTTAATTGCCATGATAAGGCAATTATTTTTGCTATACCGGGTCAGGGGATGTATTTGGTTGTTATGCTGCAATCAAATGGGGGGTCTAGTACTCACTTATTCTTTATTAGTGAGGAGTCTCTAGAGGGAATTACAATTTCAATGGATTCCATTCCAGTGGTGCGAGACCTTCAGGACATCTTTCAGGAAATTCCAAGGCTACCACTGAGTCGTAAGATAGACTTTGTGATTAATTTAGCTCTAGGCACCAAGTCTATTTCTAGGTCAGATGAGGATTATGCCAGACATCTCAGTATTGTTCTGCAGACACTGAGAGATCACCAATTGTATGCAAAGTTTGAGAAATGTGATTTTTGGCACAGGGAGGTAAAATTCTTGGGTCATGTAGTATCTGAGAAGGGGATAACGGTTGATCCAAGCAAGGTGGCGGCAGTGTTGGAGTGGGGGTAGCCTACCTTACCCACGGAGATTCATAGTTTTTTGGGGTTAGCTAGTTATTATCGTAGGTTCATTCAGGGCTTCTCCAAGATTGCTAGCCCACTCACCCATCTAACTAAAAAGGGTGTGCCTTCCGTATGGAATGAATCTTGTTAGGCAACATTTGATGAATTGAAGAGCAGGTTAACAACTGCACCTATCCTAGCTACTCCTCAGAGTGGAGTTGAGTACTTGGTATATATCGATGCACCATTATAGAGTTTGGGTTGTGTGTTGATGTAGGAGGAGAGGCCAATATCCTGTGCTTCACGTAAGCTTAAGCCTCACGAGCTTAATTACCTGACTCATGATCTGGAGTTGGCAGCCATGGTTTTTGCTTTAAGGATTTGGAGGCATTACCTCTTGGGTGAGACTTTCAGATTGTTTAGCGACTACAAAAGTTGCAATATCTGTTCTCATAAAAGGAGCTGAATATAAGGTAACATAGGTGGTTGGAATTCGTGAAAGATTATCACTTTTCCATCTAATACCACCCAGAGAAAGCGAATGTAGTAGCTGATGCACTTAGTCGCCGATCCTACGCTAATCTTTTAGCTTTATTTGAACTAGAATGGAATGATTTGAGAAGCGTTAATGATTTAGCTAATGCCTTTTGTAGCTTGTGTAGTGGTTACACCTACTATTATTAGAAGGATAATTTCATGTCATCTTACTGACTCGCAGTGCATAGAGAAAGTGGCTGAGTTAAAATCTGGAGAGGTACCGTTTTACATAGTGGGTACAGATGGAGGATTACGATACAAGGGGCAGTTAGTGGTTCCTCCCAATGATGATTTAAGGAGGGCAACGATGAGTGAGGCTCACAATTCTTAGTTTTCGATACACCTAAGAGGGCAGAAAATGTACCAAGACATGAAACGACAGTTTTGGTGGGCAGGCATGAAAAGGGACATTGCTATATTTGTTTATAAGTGTAGCACTTGTCAAATGATCAAGATTGATCACCAGAGACCGCGATCTTTACAACCATTACCTATACCGGATTGGAAATGGGAGAGCATTTATGTGGACTTCATTATGGGCTTCCCACCTTACAGTAGAGTCATGATGCTATTTGGGTTATAGTGGACATGTTGACAAAATCAGCCCATTTCTTGCCAGTTCGCTCAGCTTACACCAGAGACTGTTAGGATTGCCAAATAACTAATAAGGGACTTAATACATTTAGGAAAGAGGTATGTGAGGATTTCCAATACCTAATAAGGTATTTAATAGGTTTACAAGGAATGCATGTGAGAATTTCTAATACCTAATAAGGTATTTCATAGGTTTACAAGGGAGGCATCTGAGGATTGTCAATATCTAATAAGGTATTTAATATGTTTGCAAAGGAGAATGTGAGGATTGCCAATTACATAATAAGGTATTTAATATATTTAGATAAAGGCGGGGCATGTGAGGATTGTCAAGTACTTAATAAGGTGTATAATATGTAGATAAGGGAGGCATGTTAGGATTGCCAAATACTAGTAAGGTATGTGCTTAATAAGGGTTCGGGCATGTATGGATTGCCTTTGGATTAAACTTAGGAAAACATGTCCTAATTACGAACCGTAGGCTAAGTGAGAAATGGTATGTCTGTATATATATATATATATATATATATATATATATTACTATCCTCATATAGAGGGTATGGTTACCGGTTCTCTGATTGGGTTGTAGTAAAGGGAACTTGCTCGTGGATTTAACCCACTTTATTGAAATTTCAGGTCACAAGCAATTACCACCTCGAGGTTAGGGCATAGTGTTCGTAGAGTGGGGCAGTCATCTATTCCTCACTAGACATCAGTGTAGGGACTTAGATCTTTTCTAGAATAGTATTTACTTTTGTTATTTTTGTTTATGGGGTCCTTGAGTTATGGGACTTCCAAGTTGTATCACTTAAACTAGTATTATACTTATTTACTGTAATTTATTTTATCTCAGTTAGACTTTACTTTCAGCATTTAAATTTTTTTCCTTTTGTCTTTATATTCTATGTTTGTTTGCTATCAATTGTAAATATCTCTCAGGTTTTATGTATGAGACTGGCCACCTCAAACATGAAATTTGTTGGGGGTATTTCAGATAGAGTATCAATTTTGGGTTTGACAAGCTATGCTACGGTGGTAAAAAAGCATTGATAGCAGAGGAAGTGAGTAATGACAATAGAAGGATACGAGATGCTAAGAATCAGATGAGGAGCACGGGGTTCCTTCCAGATAATTGTGCTTGGGAGAAGCAAAATGACGGTGGTTCATTCTCGCAAGGATAACAATAGACCCAATCGACACGATCTGTTACTGAAATACCCCTTACAAATTTCACGTATGAGGTGGCCAGTCTCACACATAAAGTATAAGAGATACCTACAATCACTAGCAACAAGCATAGAATACAAGGACGTAACGAAAAGAATTATAAATATTGAAAGAAAAGTCTATCTTAAATAATAATAAAGTTAAGTAACTGAAGTACGTGTCTGTGCAATACAACTTGGAAGTCCTGTAACCCAAGGACCCCATAACTAAGAAGAACAAGAGTAAATACCAAAGATTAAATAACAAGAGTAAATAATGTCCCACAAGAGTTCATAAGCTGAACATGAAGAAAGAATAGGACCCTACAGTGAAAAGTGCTTAGAAAGAAGCTATCTGCCACAATCTACCAACCCACGACTCTATCCTCACGGTGGTACCGGTCTGGGACCTAAAATATCAACAAAGTGGATTAAACCCATGAGCAAGTTCTCTCTACTGCAACCCAATCAGAAAACTGGTAAACATACCCTCTATATGAGAGACAACAAATATTTATAAATGTATACAAATCATTTCCTTATTTTTCTCATGTCTCCAAAACAGAAGTTGTCCTATATACCGTCCCAATTCAACCCCAATCACACAAGTTTAGAACATATTTCTAAGTTCAAACCAAAGGCACAAATATAATACCCTATTAAAACTAGGCAATCTTGACATACCTCCTATACTAACCTTAAATACTTTATTGGGTTTTGGCAATCCTCACATGCCCCTAACAATCCTTACATGCCTCCCTAACTAACCTTAAATACCTTATTAGGTATTGGCAATCCTGACATGCCCCCTAGCAATCCTTACATGCCTTTCCAACTAACCTATTAAACGAAAACAAAAGATCTAACCTACTTAGCACATTAATTGAATCTAACAGAAATTCAATCACCACAATGAAAAATAACCCAATCACAATTAAACTAATATCAAGTATATTATGAATAGTTATGATTTCAAAGAATACAATTAAGGAGGAAAGAATAATATAACCAACGATTAAAAGAACAATCACATAATCAAATCTTCAACGTGCCTAAACAATCGGGGGTGTCTAAACCTAGCTCTAACCTAGGTTATTGGGCCTATTCTTTTCCTAAGAAGCCTATTTAATTATTCTGGAATTTTTTGAAATTTTTTGGGAATTTAAAATATTTTCAAACTAGAAAAAAATAAAAAACCAATTTTTACGGCACACCTTTTACACTAGTTTAACCACAATGGAACCTCATTTTGACTTGAAATTTAAAACCCAAGAGTATTCTGTCTCTAGAAGGTCACTGAAATTTTTAAAATTTTTATGGAATTTAAAACAAATATAAAAATTATTTTTCCTATTTTTACAATTTAAAAATTAATTTTGAAAAGATTTAAAAAAATAAAAATATTCCGGACTGGGCCCAAAGTGGGCCCATAGGTGGGCCCCGGCGAGTGGGGCCTGTGGCCGCATTCCCCGGTGCCGGCAGTGAGCGTGGGGGGGGGGGGGTTGCCCCCTTTTCTTCTTCCTTCTTCTTTTTTCTTTTTCTTTTCTTCCTTTTCCCGCAACTTCACGTAACAGCCATGGTGCCGAACCGTTCAGGCCACTTCCAGCCACCGAATCGCGCGTATGAATATACCATTCAACTCCTCTCGATCTAAGCTACGCATTGGTACCAAAATACCCCCTCTCGTGACCTAAATCAATAATGCCCAAATTTAAGTTTTAAAATTTAAAAAATTCAAACTCAATTTCCCGTCAATGTACCCAACGGTTCGCAACCAAAGTTTCAACGATTGTTTGGGAGAGCATGATCTACTTATTAATCAGACCAAAAACTTCTGAAACCGATAATTACATTAAACACAAATATCACACACACACACACACACACACACATATATATATACATATATGCCTATACAGTCATATATACACGCATATACACGTGAAAAGTCACCCCAAAGCTATACCAAACCCACAAATTCTTCATGTTGAAACAACAGAAACACCCTTAGGATGCATAATCATACAATGTCAAATTTATATACATGAATACATATTCAAGCAACATATATATATATATAAATGTAATTATATCTACAGGTTCAAAGGGGAAGAGAAAAGTTCAAACTTGCCTTTTTGATGAACAAGAACTCGTGCCTATGGATCGCTCATTCTCTCCCTTCTCTCTTGCTTCTACGTTCTTTCAGTCTCTGTGCATGTAAACTACAAAAACCCTAACCCTCTTTTCTTTTCTTTTATCTTTTTTTTTTCTAGAAAACTAATTAAACTCCAAAATAATAAAAAAATAAAAATATAATAAAAATAAACCCTATCCCATCAAAAATAAGTATACACCTAGTCCAACCATTCCAGCCCAACTCAACCCAAATTCCTCCCTAACCCAATCGAAAATTAAAATAAGGGAAAAATACAAAGACCAAGTCCAAATAAAATTAAATAAAATAAAGTAAACTACACCAAAATATTTAAAGCACTCAAATAAATGTAATCCAACCAATAAAGCAATTCAAAGCACTTAAAGAAATTCAATTCAACCAATAAAGTAATTCAAAGCACTCAAAGAAATTTAATTCAACCAGCAATTAAAAAATATATATATAAAGCATTTAGATTAAAATTAAATGACCTCAAAATTACGGGGTATTACATTCTTCCTTCCTAAAAAGAGAAATTCTGACCTCGGAAGTCACCTCATACCTGTAATAAAAAGCTCTGGATATTTTGCATTTATCTCATCCTCCCTTTCCCAAGTGGACTTTGCCTCATTGTGGTGGCTCCATTGAAATTGAACTAACAGAATGGTCTTACAATGAAGAACCTGTTCCCTACGGTCAGGAATATAGTAAGGTTACTCCACATATGTTGCATCTGGCTGCAACTCAATCTCTCCAACCTCAATATGCTAGTAAGTATCCTCATCTCTAAGGAATTTCTGCAGCATAGAGACATGAAAGGCATTGTGCACTCTGTGCATCGTGTCTGGTAATGCCAATCTATACGCTACCGCCCCAACCCTATCAGTAATCATAAAGGGACCTACAAAATGAGGTGCCAACTTCCCCTTCCTCCCAAACCGCATTACTCCCTTCATGGGAGAAACCTTGAGTAGAACCTGATCCCCCACCTTGAACTCTAATCCTCGAGTTCTTTGACCCGCATAACTCTTCTGTCTACTCTGCACAGTCCGCATACAGTCTCTAATAAGAGTAACTTTCTCGAGGTGTCCTTAATGAATTCAGGACCCAAGAATCTATTCTCCCCAATATCCAACCAACATTCCGGTGACCTACATGGGCGCCCATACAGAGCCTCAAATGGTGCCATACCAATAGTATTTTGATAACTATTGTTATAGGCAAACTCAACTAGCGGCAAGTAACTCTCCCAATTACCTTTAAAGTCGAGTACACATGCTCTCAACATATCCTCCAAAATCTGATTTACCTTCTCAATCTAACCATCGATCTGAGGGTGATAGGCTGTACTGAGATGCAGAGCTATACTTATAGCCTACTAAAAACTCTCCCAAAACCCTGATACAAAATTTGGATCCCTATCCAATATAATGGACAAAGGCACGCTATGAATCTTCATTATCTCTATAATGTAAAGCTTCACGTATTGCTCTGAGGTGTAACTCGAGCGTACGGGCAAGAAATGGGCTGATTTTGTTAACCTATCCATTATCACCCAAATAGCATCATTATTTCATTGTGAGGTGGGAAGTCCCATAATGAAATCCATGGAGATTCTCTCCCACTTCCACTCTAGCATAGGCAATGGCTACAAAGATCCTGGCGGTCTCTGGTGATCAATCTTGATCATCTAACATGTGCTACACTTAGAGACAAATTTGGCAATGTCCCTCTTCATACCTACCCACCAAAATTGTCATTGCATGTCTTGGTACATCTTATCCCTCCCGGGTACACTAAAAACTGAGAACTATGGGCCTCACTTATCACTGCCCTCCTCAAGTCGTCATTGAGAGGGACCACAAACCACCCCTTGTACCTCAGTCCTCCATCTGTTCCCACTATAAAGAATGGTACCTCTCCGGATTTTAACTCAGCCACTTTCTCTACACACTGTGAGTCAGTAAGTTGATCTGTAATTACCCTCCGAATGATTGCAGGTGTAACCACTACACATGCTACAAAGGCATCGGCTAAGACATCAACGCTGCTCAAGTCATTTCCCTCTGCTTCGAATAGGGAGGAAAGACTAGTGTAGGCCAGTAACTAAGTGCATTAGCTACTACATTCGCTTTCCCTAGGTTGTATGGGATGAAAAAATGATAATCTTTCATGAACTCCAACCACATGCGCTGTCTCATATTCAACTCCTTCTGTGAGAATAGATACTGCAAACTCTTATGGTCACTGAACAATCTAAAGGTCTTACCCAAGAGGTAATGCTTCTAAATCCTTAAGGCAAAAACCACAGCTACTAACTCCAGATCATGAGTCGGGTAATTAAGCTCGTGAGGCTTAAGCTTATGTAAACCATAAGATATCGATCTCTCCTCCTACATCAACACATAACCTAAACCTTGCAATGATGCATCGGTATATACCAAGTACTCAACTCCGCTCTGGGGAGTAGCTAGGACTGGTTCAGTGGTCAATCTGGTCTTCAACTCCTCAAACTTCACCTAACAAGAATCATACCAAACGAAAGGCACACCCTTTTCAGTGAGATGGGTAAACGGGCCAGCAATCTTAGAGAAGCCCTAAATAAATCGACAATAATAACCAGTTCACCTAAGAAAGCTGCGAATCTTTGAAGGTGAAGTGGTTGTCCCCACTCCAAAACTATTGGCACTTTACTTGGATCGAATGTTATCCCTTTCTTAGATACTACGTGACCCAAGAATTTTACCTCCCTCTGCCAAAAATCACACTTCTCAAACTTTTCATACAATTGATGATATCTCAGTGTCTATAAAACAAGACGAAGATGTTTGGTATGATCCTCCTCTGACCTAGAATAAACCAGGATATCATCAATGAAAACAATAACAAACTAATCTAAGTAAGCTCTGAACACTCTATTCATCAAATCTATGAAAGCAGTTGAGGCATTTGTCAACCCAAAAGGCATAACCCAGAACTCATAAGACCCATATCTAGTAAGGAAGGCTATCTTCGATACATCCAGCTCCCTAATTCGTAGCTGATGATACCCGGGTCTCAAATATATATTCGAGAAGTAAGTGGCTCCCTTCAGCTGATCGAACAGATCATCAATCCTAGGCAATGGGTACTTGTTATGGATTATGGCCTTATTCAATTCTCCAGAGTCAATACAAAGGCGAAGAGACCCATCCTTCTTTTTCATAAACAACATCGGTGCTCCCCATGGTGAAGTACTCCTACAAATAAATTTTTGACTGAGAAGTTGCTGAATCTGATCCGTCAACTCCCTCATTTCCATAGGCACCATTATGTATGGGGCCTAACAATAGGCTTGGGGCCTAGAGCTAAATCTATTACAATGTCTATCTCATGACTTGGTGGTAATCCTGGAATCTCCTGAAACACATCCTAAAAGTGTTGTACCATTGGAATGGAATCTAAAGATACTATAGTTCCTTCTGGAGACTCCTCACTGATAAAGAAAAACTACGTGCTAGACCCTCTATTAGATTACGGCATAGCAATCAAATACATCTCCTGACCCGATATAGCAAAAATAATTTCCTTATCATTAAAATTAACCTGAGCATGGTAATATGATAACCAATCCATCCTGAGTATGATATCATAGGAATGCATATCCAAGATTAATAAGTCTCCCGGGAACCTGAGTTTGCCAATGTCTATAGGGACCTGACTACCGTGTTCCCGTAGAACTGTACTAACCCCCAATGGCGTAGCTATAGTAAATGGAGAACTATATAGATGAATGTCTATCCCAGATAAGCTAGCAAATGCTTTAGACACAAAGGAATGAGATGCACTAATATCAAATAAAATACGACCAAATCTACCATTAATTCAAAACATTCCCTCAATCGCCTGAGGACCTTGCACATCATATGGCATGGCGTTGTAGACCCTCCTATAGTGCATCTGCTAACTAGGTTGCCCCGCGGGCGATGGCGGTATGGGTAAAGCTGGACGATACTGAGCCTGAATCCATGGAACTTGTGGTACCAGCAAAGGTGGTTGCTGTCTCTGTCCCTACTGACCAAGTTGTCCCTGATTAGTGTTAGGGCAATATTTAGCTGCGCAGTTTCCTCTGAATACACCAGTAGGCCTCCTCAACTGGTTTCATGTAATTGACCCAGACCTGCCTGCGGTACCTCGTTCTGTCTCTTGTGAGTAGAGGCTTCCCTTCTCTGAGTATCATTGTTAGCTTGGTATCTCTTCCACGATTACTGCCTTGGATGATTGCCCCTATCAGATGGTGTACCATCATTTCCATTCCTCTTCTCCGCTGTCTGATTAGTGGAGTCCTGATGTGGCTAAACTTGAATTATATTGTAAGCTTAATTTTTTTCCTTTTTATCAAATATAATTTAACCACTCGCAAGTGCACGAATCTTTGTAGATACGGTTCTATATA
The DNA here is from genome assembly GCA_026545225.1 of Cornus controversa. Lineage (NCBI taxonomy): Eukaryota > Viridiplantae > Streptophyta > Magnoliopsida > Cornales > Cornaceae > Cornus > Cornus controversa. The sequence goes on from CM048845.1 coordinate 46,745,937, forward strand.
GAGGGTATCGATCCCATGAGGACTAGTCGTAATTGTCTTAAAGAAAGATTAATTCCACTTTAATCCTAAAAATAGGGTTTTGAGTTTTTGTTTATAGAACTATTGCATGAATGTAATAACAATAAAATTAAAGAGTAAAGTTGGGAGAGAGAACTAGGGTTGGTTTCCACCACTAGCCATTCACATGTTCATAAGTGTAGCATGTAGAGACCGTGCCCAATTTTGGCCGGTTTTTCAATTTTTGTCATTTATTGCTTTAAATACATTTTAAATGATATTTAACATGTTTTGGATACGGGGAACATGTTTAGAAGGTTAGAATATGGTTTTGGGAAGTTTTGGCAACTTTTGGGAAAGTTTGACTTTTTGGTCAACGGGGGCCCGTGATTAGGTTAAGTGGGTCCGGGAATTTCGGGAAAATTTTGAGAAATTTTATTTTTGACTATGGATTAAACGAAATATTTAGAGTGTTAAGGAAGTGATTTCGAGTCCAACAGAGTTTTCGGGAATTAATTCCGAGCTCGGGAAGGTACATTAAGTGGCTAAGGGTAAAATGGTCATTTCGCGCCCCTAGGGTTGAGATAAATATCAAAAAGGGTCTGAGACATTTCATTTTACAGATCCCTCTCTCTCTCTACGTATCCCACTTCATCTCTCTTCCTTCTCTCTAGAGTTTGAGGGCCTTAAGGTGTGATTTGGAAGATCTTGAAGAAGGAAAGTGTGTAGGGGACATCAAGGGCATCGGTTTGAACCGATCAAAGTCTCCATTTCGTGAAGTTGAGAAAGCTGGAATTTCTCAAAGTTGGATTCCAAGCTTGGGAATTTGAGGTAGGGGTGCTAGACTCATCTTTACTTTGATTCTATAGGTCACATACTTGTGACATGAAAGATAGATTGGGATTTCTTGAGTTTAGGGTTATGTATATGTGTATATATGTATACTAATGTGATTATGCATGTATAAATGTCTAGCATGTGGGTTAGAACTTATATATGTTGTGTATGTGCAAATGAGACTATGAAAGTTCTTAATGAAAAATGTGATCATTTGGTGAAAACATGAAAAATGTGATTTTTTATAGACTTGTGCATGAAAGATATGATTTTCCTTGTTAAATGCATAAGCATGACGATTTTCATGATATGAGTGTGATGGCATTGTGACAATCTTGTGGGAAAGGAAAATGCATTGATTTGACAAAAATGCATTCATGGTGTGGAATAAGTGCATTGATGTGATTATGTGCACTATATGAAAAGCGAGTTTTTGGGGCGTGACAACATTGAGAATTAAGGTGAGGGAATGGTCCCTAGGGTGAAAGACCCAAAACTTGGCCAAGAGGAGGTGCTCCCTTCGGATTAGTAACCCGATAAAGCACAAGCAGAGTTTGGGTGCCGAAGAGACCCTTACTATGGATGGAGTGATAAGCTAGTCCCCATTGAAGTGATTTCTGGATTTATGTGGCGTGAGTTATATATATATATATATATATATTGTGGCTTGCTCAATTGGATATATATATATATATATATATGTAGGTAAATGCATTGAGATTTGAAGCATCACGCATGATTTGAAAAACGTGTTTGTTTATGGGTTAAAAGCATGTATACTTGTCATGTAGACATGTAGAGATTTCATATGCATCCATGCATGGCCGCCTGAGTTAGAGTGGGGTTGGGTGGATCATTCCTACTGAGCCGCAGTGTTGCTCACCCCATATTTATATAAACATTTTCAGATAAGGCGCCAATGGAAGACGAAGCATGATTAGCTCTATGGATATGTTGAGCCTATTTTTGGACTTTTGCTCTTTTGAGATGTAGATAAATGTCCATGCCGGCTTGTGGCATGTAGACAATGGTTGTGGTGTTGCCTTTACATTTGTACCTTCTTATGTATGTGAAATCCAAATGTAAGTGCCACACTTGTAGGAAAAGCAATTTTTGAGAAATGTATGTATAATGGCTTCCTTCATTTGAGACTTGTAGAATGTATGCAAAAAGGGCCATTTGAATTCTTATGTGTATGGTTCCATGGATTATGTATGGATTTGGAATTTAAATGGATGAATGCATTCTTTTGTCTCTTGTATTTTAATTTCGTGGATATGAATGTTTAGAGTTGTGGATTTACGTTGGAATCATGGTTGTAGGATCTCAATGTATAAGTTAGATTGTATGGTTGGGTTAATGAAGATCACCTTTGGAAAAATGAGGATGGTTTGGTTCACTTGAATTTTATGTGCATTGTGAACTTTGGATGAATTTTCTATGATTATACAAGATTTGAGATTCAAATGTGTAGGTTGATGTGTGAGTACGATATTATATCAATGGTAGATGATTTATATGAGTTATGAATGATCTAAGGTGGTTTGGTTGAGATTTGGGTTCAAATTGATCTTATATAGGTGTTTGGGAGAAACTGGGCAGTACATTTCGATTAATCGAAATGCCCATTTCGATTAATCGAGATGCCCATCTCGATTGATCGAAATGGTTGCGAGTTTTTATGGATTTTTAAGCTTTATTTCGATCAATCAAAGTCCCAACTTCGATTAATCGAAATATTGCAGGTCCAAAGTACCGAGAGGCTGTTTTCTTCGATTGATGGGGTCAAAATCTCGATTAATCGAGATGGATTTCGATTGATCGAAATTACTATTCACAGCAAGGTTCAAAATTTGTCCAAACTTCGTTTCGATGTAATTTCTTCGTTTTAAATCGGAATTGAGTGTGGTTTTTTTTGAACTTGAGTATTTTTGAAAGCTCTATCCAATGGTATAGGTTTCATAATCAAATTCTATCTGTGTAAAAAGTTGAGGTCCGGAACTTAGTGGTTTATATGTATAGAACCAAAGGTGAAAATCATGTGCAAGGGCCTTTGATGATCTAATGCCACTTGAAGGGTGTGCATATAGAATGCTTCCGCAATAGAAATGATTATAATGAGATTAATTTGTGAGGACTTGAGGTGAAATTACGGATTTACCCCCGTTCCCTTCGCTCCTAACCGGGTGTCGGAAACCGGGGCGTGACATAGCAAGCATGGGATTCATAGATTAAATGCCTAACAATGTCATTAGGCTTGTGACCTCAATGACATATCAAAGGATTAATGTGTGTGCTAACCTATCATAATCCATCTTCAACAAGCATAGCTCTTCAACCTAACTAACTACCTAATTACCCTACTCTCTAAGTGAACCTACATGCATCCAAACTACCTCATCTTGGCATGGTTTATACAAGTAAACACCACACATTCATTTAAACACCATTATCTAGCCATCATTTGCACTTCTTGTGGAATATGCAAATGTTGTGCATTCACATGAAAGAATCTACTCTAAGACAAGAATAAACTCAACATCAAATGAATATATAGAAGAAATGTATTAGTGTACATGGTCACTAGGCTAAATAATCAACATTTAATTACAAATCCCCAAGTGCTACAAAAATGAACAAGTTTACATGGCTAGGGGCTTCAACCACACCCTAGTAGAAGAGTTAGTTGCTCATGGTTGCCTTGCACTCTTCCATTGATGGAGAAGATGAAGCTTCTTGGTCTGGTTCAGCTCCTCTTTCTCCTCTCCCGAAAGTCTCTCTTGTGTATTCTGATGTGTATGAGAGATATGAGAGATATGAGGCTTCTTTGTGCTTTATGGCTCCTTTTTCAACCTTGGGGCCCACCATATATATATATATATATCAATATATACACCTTTTATATCAAGAAGGTCCCCAAGGGTCTTGTTCAAGTCAGACAATCCCCCTAAGTCGTGCAAAAAGGGGGATTTTGTTGCAAGTGGGAGAGCAGGTGAGCAAGTGGGCAAGTGGCTTCTGCAGAATCTCGATCAATCGAGATTGGATCTCGATTGATCGAGATTTCGATCAATCGAAATAAGATCTCGATCAATCGAGATCTTGATTGATCGAGATCAACATCTCGATTGATCGAGATGCCTTGGCTGCAATTTCTAACTTTTCTCTTCAGCTCCAACTGGCCTCAAACTTTGCTCCTTTTACTACAAGACCTGCAATTCATCAAAAACACAAAAATACCGTAAACATATCTCTGTAATCATAAAAACGGAACTAACAAATGCAATAAAGAGGGTTCAAATGCATAGAATTGAACACTTATCAAGTCCCTATCACTTCGTTTCTCAGCCTTCCCTTTCTTATAATCTTTTGTTGAATGACAGTGCTGCAATGCAGCATCAACCACCTGAACATAGGTAGGATAAGCTGGACATCCCAAGATAACCTGTCGAATGGGCCAAATCAACCCATTCACAAAGCAGCGCATCTTCTTTTCTTCAGTGTACACCTCCTCAGGTGCAAACAACGATAAGTTAGTGAACTTTTGCTCATACATTGCAACTGTCCTATCCCCCTGCTGCAACTCCAGAAATTCCCTCTTTTTGGCTGCCCTCACTTCATATGGGAAATACTTAGCATCAAAATGGACCTAAAAATCTGCATAAGTCAACGTAGTACGCTGCTCCAGTGTAGTCATCGACTCCCACCACTATAATGCATCCCCCACTAGCTTAAAAGTAGCTAGCATTTGTTTCTATACTTCAGTGCATGTGATCATGCGAAGATGGCGCTCAAAGTTTTTCCTCTACTGATACGCTTCAGTCACATCCATAGACCTTGAAAACTAGGCAATCCTAACATGCCTCCTATATTAACCTTAAATACCTTATTATGTATTGGCAATTCTGATATGCCCCCTAGCAATCCTTACATGCCTCCCTAACTAATCTTAAATACCTTATTAGGTATTGGCAATCCTAACATGCCCCCTGACAATCCTTACATGCCACTCCAACTAACATATTAAACCAAAACAAAGATCTAACCTACTTAGCACATTAATTTTATGTAACTGAAATTCAATCACCACAATAAAAAGTAACTCATTCACAACTAAACTAATATCAAGTATATTATGAACAACTATGATTTCAAAGAATACAATTAGGGAGGAAAAAATAATATAACCAACGATTAAAAGAACAAGCACATAATAAAATCTTCAACGTGCCTAAATCATCGAGAGTGTCTAAACCTAGCTCTAACCTAGGTTTCTGGGCCTATTTTGTTCCTAAGAACCCTATTTAGTTATTCTAGAATTTTCTTAGTTTTTTTTTTGGGAATTTAAAATACTTCCAAACTAGAAGAAAATAAATAACCAATTTTTGAGACACTTTTTATACTAATTTAACCATGAGGGAACCTCATTTTGACTTGAAATTTAAAACCTAAGAGTATTCTGTCCCTAGGTTACTGAATTTTTTTAAAATTTTCTAAAATTTAAACACTACTTTAAAAATTAGTTTTCTTATTTTTACAATTTAAAAATCAATTTAAAAAAAATTTAAAAAAATAAAACTAGTTTTCCTATTTCTTACTTTGGACTGGGTCTAGAGGTGGACCCCGGCGAGTGGGGCCCGTGGCCGCCTTCCCCGGCGCTGGCCATCGCAGGCGGTGTGCGTGGGGGCGCTGCACCCCTCTTCTTCTTCTTTTTCTTTTCTTCCTTTTCCTAGAACTCCACGTAATAACCATGGTGCCGAACCTTTTCGGCCATTTTCTGGTCACTTCTGGGCACCGAATCACGTGTATGAATATACCATTCAACTCCTCTCGATCTAAGCTACGCATTGGTACCAAAATTGCCCCCTCTTGCAGCCTAAATCAAAAACACCCAAATTCAAGCTTTAAAATTTTAAAAATTCAAACTCAATTTTTCGTCAATCTACCCAATGGTTCGCAACCAAACTTTCAAGGATTGTTCGAGAGAGAACGATCTACCTATTAATCGGAACAAAAACTTTCGAAACTGATAATTACATTAAACACAAATTTCATATATATATATATAGATACATACATATCCGCTTATACAGTCATATATACATGCATATAGACGTGAAAAGTCACCCCAAAGTTATATCAAACCCATAGATTCTTTATGTTTAAACCACAGACACACCCTTAGCATGAATAATCATACAATTTGAAAATTATAGACAAGAATACATGTTCAAGCAACATATATATATATATATATATATATAATGTTATTATATCTACAAGTTCAAAGGGGAAGAGAAGAGTTCAAACTTACCTTTTTGACGAACAAGAACTCGTCCCTATGGATCGCTCCTTCTCTCTGTTCCCTCTTGAGTCTACGTTGTTTCAGTCTCTGAGCGTGTAAACGAGAGAAACCCTAACCCTCTTTTCTTTTCTTTTATCTTTTTTTTTTCTTCTAGAAAACTAATTAAACTCAAAATAATAAAACATATATATACACTAAAAATAAACCCTAGCCCATCAAAAATAAGTATATACCTAGCCCAACCATTCCAGCCCAACTCAACCCAAATTCCTCCTTAGCCGAATCTAAAATTAAAATAAAGGATAAATACAAAGACCCAGTCCAAATAAAATTAAATAAAAAAAGTAAACTACACCAAAATATTTAAAGCAGTCAAAGAAATTTAATCCAACCAATAAAGCAATTCAAAGCGGTCAAAGAAATTTAATTCAACCAATAAAGCAATTAAAAATAATAATATAAAGCATTTAGATTAAAATTAAATGACCTCAAAATTATGAGGTATTACAGTGACTGTAACCACATGATCTTCATGGTCTAGAGTGGTGTGTTTCAATTGTCAGCAGCCTAGACACTATAGGTCCTAGTGTACACAAGGGCAAGCTACTTTAGTGGGGAAAAAAAAGTGTTATCATTTTTAGCAAATAGGGCACATTAGTTAGAACTATCCTCAGAAGTAGGGTACTCAGAGTGGGATTGGTTTATAATAGCATTCTACATAGCCTATTACTCTATAGTCTAGCTTTAGAGCATTGCCTCCACCATAAATAGTGTAATCTGTTCAGAGTTCATGACCACTAGCTAGAGGAGCCACTCCTTGTGCTTCAAGTCATTAGTTTGGATACCACGGAACTGGTCAGCAGGGTTATAGAGCACAAGGTTGTGCCTTTACTCTTATTCTAAGAGAGACCTCGACAAGGTTGTTGATTCGTGTGTGAGTGTGACTCAAAAATATATCAATTAAAATTTTCACACTTCACAATAGAACGAATTCCTTGCAGAATAGGGCTATCGAAAGGGGTATCGTACCTCAGGGATTATGGTCTGATGAGTTGGAATACGAAATTAATTCTAATTAAATTTATAAGAAAAGAATTCTGATTTTCAAACTAAATTAATTAAAAGTAAAATAAAATAAATCAAAGCTAAATAGATAATGAAGATAATATGAGAGAAATCTAGGGTGTTTGACTTCACCACTAACTCCACAATCAATGGTCAATTGAATCAATTATAGGGGAATTACATCATGCATACATGGTGTCGGTGCCTACAAGCTCACCTTCATCCGTCAAGAAGATAACATATGATTAAGGCTAAGCCATGGACTATCTTCGATTGGCATGGGCCATCTGCCTAACTACTCTAATCTACGGTGCAGTATGATTCATCTTCTCTAGCCATAATCCATCAAAGCTCATAATAATATATTCAGTGATTACCATTGTGTAATAATCTCTCTCATGATCACAGAAAATAAGAGAGATTGAGTTCAATAACAACAACTAAATATCTAAGACAAGATAAGAAATCATTGAGATTGAATTTACAAGACTTTTATTGCTCAATTCTATACTAAGAATCCTCTGAATTACACAATCTATGCATGTATATAAAGGTCCCCAATAATTAAAACAATCAAACCATTGATGCTTTGTTAGGGCTACATCAAAACCCTAATGGATGAACTAGCCGCTCATGGTAGAAGAAGAAGCTTCAACTGTTGAGGAAGAAGGCATCATCTTTCTGAATTATGCGTATGAATTCGTTCTCCAATGGCTCTGCGAATATGTTTCTGTTCTCTTCTCAGCCCTCTCAGACTCTCTCTGTGTTCTCTCCAATCCCCCCTCAATTCAGCCTCCAAGTCTTCACTTTATTCCCCAAGAGAATACACCAAAGTCCTAATCCAATTAGGAATAAATTAGGGTTTCCCGCAGCACTAATCAGGTGGGTTTTTCCTGCTAACTTCGGCCCAACTTTTGACCCACTAGAAGTCCGATTAACGGAATTTTCGTGAAATACAGAAGTGTGCAGAATCGAATTTCGTTCAACTTTACGCAAAAATAATGTTGATTTGAGGCTCGAAAATAAGACTTCTGGTCCGTTTTCCAAAACGGGATTAAGACTATATTATGCGCAGATTTGGGCTTCAGGCCCGAAACCTTCTTAAGCAGTTATAATTCTCTTGGACCTCTTCCTTGGGCTGATTTGAGTTAAAATAAATGGTTGAATGATTCTCCTTGCTGTAGGCTTCATCCCACCATCTTGGATGTCTTCTTTAAAAGCCCAAAAGCTTGGTTTTAACTGAAATAATCATTAAGGCCCTGAAAATACAGAAAACACTAAAACGAAGTAAAATCACAAAATAATCTATCACTAAGAGAATAAAATACATAAGTTAAGAGGCTAGAATGCATAACATTCAACGCCTATCACACCCCCAAACTTACATATTGCTAGTCCCTTAGCAATAGAATAAAACAAAATTAAAACAAATAAACTACTAAACACTAACTAAACTACCCAACTCCACTTTCGTGGGAGAAACGATTGCATTTAGCGTATGCAACAAGCCTTTGAACCCCTAGGTTCTGCCTAGTGAACGAGTATAGTCTCGTGAGGGTTTCCAGAAATGTTACCCATAAACATTCAAAATTCTGTTTCAACATTAATTCAAGAAGAATATTACAATACATAGTTACAAACTTGCATTGAAGAATAATTTCAAATTTTCAAATTCCACAATTCAAATCAATGGTTCTCATGCATAATTCATATCAACATATCTCAAAATAATCAACTCTAGCTCCCTCGTGTAAAGTGAACTAGCAATCATATCATGTGGCATAACCTCGCTCTGTATATATTAAGGCACATACCCCTTAAACTCACTAGCTCCCCTTATTGAAATCATACTTCCCAACATGCATACATGACTTTTTTTTATTTTTTTCATCAATTTTTTTCCATTGCTTTATTGGTTGTGCAATGTCTTGATTTATTAAGCTTTCTGAAAGATCCATGTAGCAAGCTTTCAGTCAGTGGCTCCCAAACCAGATGGCTTTAGGGCACTAGGCTTTAAGATACCCCGAAGAACCTAATTACTCGAATCAATCAGGCTACAAATCAAGCCAACCAATGCTCATCTTTTCTCACCCTTTCACTTTTGACGCGAACACTCCGTGCTTCCTGAGGCATAGAGGCCCGGTTACTCATGAAAAGGATCAAATTGAATTGCTTATTCATCACTTTTTTTTTCTTTTTTCATTGAAGTCAAGTAAAACACGTCATTGGTACTCATTCTCAAGAGATAATAATTAATATCAAGCATATGTAACTCAATAACTCAAACCAAAGTTTATACCCCATAAGACTATGCTAGTGTGTCTGTGCATGTAAGGAAACTAAAATTAATCACTCCAAAACATGTTATTGCAAATCATGATTAAAACCACTTAACTTAAACCATAGTTTCCAAAATTTTAAAACATACTCAAAAATTGCAAGTTAAGCACCTACATAAGGTATTAATCCTTTGAATAATGTCAAAACATTCTATCTAAAAATAAAACAAAATAAAATAAAATAAACAAACTAAGAAAATAAAATAAAATAAAATAAAATCCTAATACAAGAAGAATTTCACAAATTTTTTCCCCATAATGCAATAAAACACAAAAATAAGGCATCGCCTCACCCCCGAACTTAAACTGTACATTGTCCTCAATGTACTCCCAATTGAAGCAAAGAGAAGAATAAGAACGATGTTACCAGAAATCCGGAGTAGTGGAAAGAAAATAGAGTACATCACTAGCATGAAGGCAATGAAAGCACTCCCCCAAACTTGGATGTTAAAACCTGTCAAAACAAACCACTATACCCCAAAGATCAAGTGAAATAGTATGGGTGAAAATAAATATGAAAGAGAAAAATCCTAAAAAAAAATAAAATATTTTTTCCATTTTTCAAATTATTTTTTTATTTTTTATTTTTTTTTATATAAAAAAAATCTAACTACAGAAAGAAAAATAAAATTAAAATGAAAAAGAAAAACTAAAAATAAAATAAAATACAAAAGATGGTTACCTTCCTGTCAAGGATGTGGTGGTGACTAAGCATCTGGATCCAAGTTTGCCTAACGCATCAGTGCACGCATCATCCTCCTCATCTCTAGTTGCTCTTGGCGAGTGTCACGAAAGTGATCCACCATCTCTGTTCTCATTGCTCCAAACTGTGTGGAGACCTCTGTCTGTAGGGTGCCAAACTGGGCTGTCAACCCAGCAATTTGCCCCTCTAAATACTGATAATCATGACCACCAGCCTGTGCATGCACCTCCTCTTCCTCTGCCTCCATCTCCTCTAGATCTTCCACTGGTGGTGGTATATCTACATGCTCTCCTCCCTGGGCCATCCGAGATACCTCACCAGGCGCCGCTATGACTCTCTGGTGCATATGAGATCGACTCAGGTTCCAGTCATGCGTGCCATAATGAAGATCACGTGGGAAGGCAAGTTCATCCTCATGGACGGCATACCCCTGTGCCACAAGCAACTGGTGAATAATAGTAGGGAATGGAAATTCCCAGTCACTTGCACTGTTTGGTGCCTTGGCTATAACCTTGGAATAGAACTTCTCCAATTGGCCCCAGACAATCTGTGGGAATGACAGCCAATGCCCAAAATGTATAGCATATAAGGCTCTGAGGAACTCTTGACGTCTTTCGGTTTTATGTCCAATTGGACATACATTCTTGAGTAGAACAGTGTCAAGGAACCATAAATGATTTGGCATTGAAGACTTGGAAGCTGCGTTCCTTTTCGGCCCAAAAAATTGGTTGGCACACAAACGTGCAACCACATTACCCACTGACAACTCGTCAGGTAAAGGAGTATAGATATGAGATAAATCATCTGGGCACTCATGAGGACAACCCATGGCAATGGCAATGGATGACATGTCCACTCGAACTACTGTTCCATCTACGGAAGAAGTAAGCACATCCCGTTCATCAGGTGTTGGCATTAAGTTCTGATAAAATACCTTGACAAGCCTCGGGTAAATAGTAGATGAGAGTGGAACAAAAATGGATGCCGACCGACGACGACGGATGTCAGAAATCCCCCATCATGTCTCGAGAAACATACCATAGAGTTCGGCTATATCAAATATGGTTTCAAAGTTCAACGCCCTTGGATGCCATCTCTCTTGAATACCTTCTCGGCGAGATCGTGAAGAACCTGTGGTCGGATCATGCCTCGCTCGGCGAGGATTACGTGAACTTGAAGCACCTTGGTGACTTGCTCTCTTTGGTGCCATAGAAGTAGAAAAAGTGTGGTTGAGGAATTAAATCGAACACTTGGTGTGCTCAATTCTTTTGTAACCTTCAACCTCCTCTTTTCGGCAATTTTTCCACCCAAATTGAACAAGTGAATGCACCAAATTGATCCCCAAACTTGGTCTTCAAAAGCCCTCAAAAAGATTTGAACAATTTCTTCAAAGAAAAACTTCACTTACTTTGATGTTGAACTTGAAAAAGTGAGAGTTTCCTTTGAGAACTAGTGATTTTTGATCCGGTTTGATGTTAAATGTTGATGATAATCAATGTTGAATTCTTGTTTAATACTCACCAATTGAAGAAATTAATTTTTCGGATGATGTAGGACTTGAACTGGAGTTCAAAGAGGTCTAGGATGCAAGTGGTATCAACATAGGAGGGGTGGGTGTCCATATATAAGGAGGATTCTCGGCCAGCCCAAGTTTTGGGCTTGGGCGATCGATCCCCCCAGCCATGGGTAATCGATCGCCCAGTTGGTGGTGGTCATCCTTAAAAAATATTAAGGGGCGATCGATCCCCCTCAATTGGGGCGATCGATCCCCCTCCTGAAGGCCTGTTTGACCCTCCATCGCCCAAGTTCGACCGAGACTTGATAATTTTGAGTCTCCATCGCCCAAGGTCGACCGAGAGCACGATTTTTCACCCGTCTTGAGTCCAAATACCTTGGTACACCTCTTGGCATCCTCCGGAAGCAACTTATACATCAAAAACTCAAAGAAAAAACATTAAAACACAACTAGAATTGAAGAAAAACTTAAGAAAACTAAAACTAAAAATTAAAATCAAAGAAAACTAAAGAAAATAAAGTATAGAAATACATACAGAACCTACAATTTATTGTCCGTAGGAGACGATTGACTCTCCGAAGGGATTAAGTCGGATAGATGGGATCCGTTAAGTCGACGGACTCTACGTCTCTTTTTGACACACATCCTTCCACACAATGCTTCAACCTTTGGCCATTAACTTTCATCAAACCAATTTCAAACAATTGCTCATCCGGGAATGAGTCTCGAATAGGTAATGCATTGATCACCGGCTCAAACTCAATCCGAGATAAATGATCCGCAACCACATTCTCCGTCCCCTTTTTGTCTTTTATCTCCAAATCAAATTCTTGCAGCAATAAAATCCATCGAATAAGACGCGGTTTGGTTTCTTTCTTCACCAATAGGTGTCTCAATGCTGCATGATCAGAGTAGACAACCACCTTGGACCCTAGTAAATAAGAACAAAACTTGTCCAAGGCAAACACTACAGCTAGAAGCTCTTTCTCTGTGGTTGTATAATTGAGTTGGGCATCAGATAGAGTCTTACTAGCGTAATAGATGACATGTGGTCATTTCTCTTCTCTCTGTCCCAACACGGCTCCCACTACATAATCAGAGGCATCACACATGATTTTAAAAGGTAAAGCCCATTTTGGAGACTGCATGATTGGTGAAGAGGATAACAGAGACCGAAGCTTTTCAAAAGCTTGCACACAATCTTCTTCAAAGATAAAGGGAACATCTTTAGATAATAAATGGCACAATGGTCGAGCCACTTTACTGAAATCCTTGATGAATCTTCTATAGAACCCGGCATGGCCTAAGAAAGATCGAACTTGCCTTACCGATGTTGGATGAGGCAGAGTTGCAATTAAGTCAATCTTTGCCTTGTCAACTTCAATGCCTCTCTCCGAAACAATATGGCCCAATACAATACCTTCTTTCACCATAAAATGGCTTTTCTCCCAACTAAGTACCAAATTCCGTTCTCGGCACCTTTGAAGCACAAGTGATAAATTGCTCAAACAGTGTTCAAAGGATGATCCAAAAATAGAGAAGTCATCCATGAACACCTCCAAGAATTTTTCCACCATGTCAGAAAAGATGGCCATCATACACCTCTGGAATGTTGCCGGAGCATTACATAATCCAAATGGCATACGACGATAAGCAAAAGTACCAAAGGGACAAGTGAAAGTAGTCTTCTCTTGATCTTCTGGATCCATAGCTACTTGGTTATAACCAGAGTAGCCATCCAGAAAGCAATAATAGCTCTGACCAGCTAACCTTTCAAGTATTTGATCAATGAATGGAAGAGGGAAGTGATCCTTCCTTGTCATAGAATTGAGCTTTCTGTAATCAATGCAAACACGCCAACCTGTGGCAGTACGTTGTGGAACAAGCTCTCCCATAGAATTAGGGACAATGGTAAGACCGGACTTCTTTGGAACCACTTGTGTCGGACTCACCCATGTGCTGTCCGAAATTGGATAAATGATTCCTGCATCAAGTAACTTGACAACCTCTTTCTTTACCACCTCTTTCATGTTGGGGTTCAGTCGCCTCTGTGCCTCTCTAGTTGGCTTACATCCTTCTTCCAGATGAATTTTGTGCATGCAAATCAAGGGATTAATGCCCTTAAGATCAGCAACACTCCATCCAATTGCTTCACGATATTGATATAAGACCTTTACTAAGCTCTCCTCTTGAATTTCTGTCAGATTAGAGGCAATTATAACAGAAAGAGTTTTCTGTGCCCCCAAAAATACATACTTTAATTTGTCAAGCAAAGGCTTCAACTCTAATTTTGGAGGGGACTCTAATGAAGGCACTAGGGGAGTGCTAGAGAGAGAAGGTAGTGGCTCAATTGGAATTCTCCATGGTGGAGTATTCTAAATAGCATCCACTTCCAGCATAGCATGCACTTCTTCACACAACCCTTCATCATTAATGTTCTCAAAGTCATAAAGAGACTTACATACCTCCAGGGAGTTTCGAGATATAGAGGATGAAACAAATTCCTCCACACATTCATCAATATCATCCATACAAAACACATCACTCTGATCTGGAGGGTGTTGGATAGCATTGAACACATTAAGCTTGACATTCATGTTGCCAAACGAAATATCCATGATCCCTGACCTACAATTTATGCAAGCATCAGCAGTAGCTAAGAAAGGTCGGCCAAGGATCACTGGAATGTGCCTCTTCGGATTGTGAACCGGCTTAGTGTCAAGTACAATAAAATCAACAGGAAAGTAGAACTCGTCCACTTTAATGAGCACATCTTCTATGATTCCTCGGGGTTGCTTTGTTGATCTGTCTGTAAATTGCAATACCACCGAGGTAGGCTTCAATTCTCCTAAGCCCAATTGTAAGTAGACTGAATAGGGTAGCAAATTCACACTTGCACCCAAATCAAGAAAAGCTTTATCCACATGGTGCTCCCCAATAATACATGAGATAGTTGGAGCACCAGGATCTTTGTACTTGGGAGGAGTACACTACTGAATTATTGAACTTACTTGTTGTGGCAGCATCACTTTCCTTGGCACATGGCTTTTAGAACGCCTTTTCTGAGTGCACAAGTCCTTCAAGAATTTAGCATAAGGAGGAATTTGCTTGATGGCATCAAGGAGTGGCAAATTAATCTTCACTTATCGAAACACCTCCATCATGTCATGCAGCTTGTCCCCTTGCTTCCCCAATTTAGATGCTTCAAGGAAACGTTGTGGGAAAGGAGCCTTGGGCTCATAAGGAATTTCAGCACTTGGACTTGTGGTTACTTTTTCTTCTTCTTTCTTCTCACCCACTTTATTGTCAATTATTTTCCCACTTCTCAAAGTGGTAATAGCTTGGACTTGCTCATGGTGTGGGTTGCTTGTGGAAGCTTGCATCCCTCTTAGATTAGCAATTGGTTGACTAGGGAGCTTCTACTTAATGAAGTAACAAGCTGTCCAAACTAAGATTCCAGTTTGGCAATGGATTGAGAATGCGAGTGCACTAGCTGAACTGTAGATTGTACTGTTGCTGCAGTAGCTTGCACTGTCTCTATAAGAGAATCAAGTTTGTCAAATTTAGACAAGGTAAGTGTCAGCTTGTCTTCAATAGCAGAAATTCTTTGGGCCATAGGACTTTGTGTTTGATATTGCTGTTGAGGCACAAAAGTCCTAGGTTGATATGATGGTTGCATTACTGCTCCTTGGTTACTATAAGAAAAACCAGGATGATTCCTCCATGTGGGATTGTAAGTATTACCTCGTGGAGGATTCATTGGTCCAGTGAAAGTAGCCTGAACTTGCTCATGTTGAATATCAAAAAATTGCCCCACCAAAGGACAATTGCTCACATTATGCATAGGACAAGAGCAAAATTCACAAGGGCCTAGCAATGAAGAATTTGAAGCAGAAGGAGTTTGATTGGCAGCCATAATTGCTGCCACCTTCTGTGCAATTAAATCAATATCAGTTGGTATAGCTTCTGAAGCACCAACCTCATAAATTCCATCAGTCTTCCTTGTAGTGGCAGGTCTGCTAGAACGAGTAGAGGACACATGTTGCAGAGAGTTGTCACTAAGATTTTCAAATAAGGTCCATGCCTCTTCTTCACTCTTCAACATAAAAGTACCTCCACACGACGCATCAACCATCTGTCTGTTGGCTTCTGTGAGCCCTTCATGAAAACTCTGCACTAGTTGCCACTTAGGAACTTGATGATGGGGACACTTTCTAAGAAGGTCCTTGAATCTTTCCCATGTCTCATAAAATTTTTCCCCCTCATGTTGGGAGAATCCAGTGATAGCACGTCTGAACTGATTGGTCTTCCCTATCGAAAAATACTTCTTGAGAAGCTCATGTTGCATCTGAGTCCAAGTCGTGATAGAACCTACTGGTAGAGAATTAAACCAATACTTTGCTTTGTCTTTCAAGGAGAATGGAAAAAGTCTCATTCTGAAAGCATCTTCAGAGAAGTTGTAAATTTTGGTAGTTGAGCACACTTCAATGAAGTCATCCAGATGTTTGTAAGGGTCTTCTTGAGTCAGCCCAAAATAAGATGGTAGCATCTGAATAATGCTGGACTTGATCTCATAATTCTGTGCTATGACATTAGGCAGTTGAAAACCTGCTGGTGAGGTATATGTCTCAGGAACATAGTAGTCCCTAAGCAATCTAGCTCTTTCTCCATCAGCATTAGGAACAAGGTTGTTATTCCTCTCTTCTGCCATGTCTTCAATTAATTCTTCCTCTTACACAATTGTATCAACAGGGATGTTCCTCTATTATCTAAGAGTACGTTCAGGCTCAGGATCAAGAGGTATCAAAGGATCAGCTACAGAATGACGACCTTGCATATATTAGCCAAAAGCACCTGAAAAGAGAACAAAAACAAAATTAAAAAGAAAATATAAAATTTCCTAAACTAAAAATCCAATTAAAATTAATTTTGTAAAATTCAATCAATCAAATAGATAATCCCCGGCAACGGCGCCAAAAATTGATTCGTGTGTGAGTGTGACTCAAAAAGTATATCAATTAAAAATTTCCACACTTCGCAATAGAACGAATTCCTTGCAGAATAGGGCTATCAAAAGGGGTATCGTACCTCAGGGATTATGGTCTGATGAGTTGGAATACGAAATTAATTCTAATTAAATTTATAAGAAAAGAATTCTGATTTTTAAACTAAATTAATTAAAAAGTAAAATAAAATAAATCAAAGCTAAATAGATAATGAAGATAATATGAGAGAAATCTAGGGTATTTGACTTCACCACTAACTCCACAATCAATGGTCAATTGAATCAATTATAGGGGAATTACATCATGCATACATGGTGTCAGTGGCTATAAGCTCACCTTCATCCGTCAAGAAGATAACATATGATTAAGGCTAAGCCATGGACTATCTTCGATTGGCATGGGCCATCTGCCTAACTACTCTAATCTAGGGTGCAGTATGGTTCATCTTCTCTAGCCATAATCCATCGAAGCTCATAATAATATATTCAGTGATTACCATTGTGTAATAATCTCTCTCATGATCACAGAAAACAAGAGAGATTGAGTTCAATAACAACAACTAAATATCTAAGACAAGATAAGAAATCATTGAGATTGAATTTACAAGACTTTTATTGCTCAATTCTATACTAAGAATCCTCTGAATTACACAATCTATGCATGTATATAAAGGTCCCCAATAATTAAAATAATCAAACCATTGATGCTTTGTTAGGGCTACATCAAAACCCTAGTGGATGAACTAGCCGCTCATGGTAGAAGAAGAAGCTTCAACTGTTGAGGAAGAAGGCATCATCTTTCTGAATTATGCGTATGACTTCGTTCTCCAATGGCTTTGCGAATATGTTTCTGTTCTCTTCTCAGCCCTCTCAGACTCTCTCTGTGTTCTCTCCAATCCCCCCTCAATTCAGCCTCCAAGTCTTCACTTTATTCCCCAAGAGAATACACCAAAGTCCTAATCCAATTAGGAATAAATTAGGGTTTCCCGCAGCACTAATCAGGTGGGTTTTTCCTGCTGACTTCGGCTCAACTTTTGACCCACTAGAAGTCCGATTTACGGAATTTTCGTGAAATACAAAAGTGTGCAGAATCAAATTTCGTTCAACCTAATAAAAAATAATGTCGATTTGAGGCTCGGAAATAAGACTTCTGGTCCATTTTCCAAAACGGGATTAAGACTATATTATGCGCAGATTTGGGCTTCAGGCCCGAAACCTTTTTTAAGCAGTTATAATTCTCTTGGACCTCTTCCTTGGGCTGATTTGAGTTAAAATAAATGGTTGAATAATTCTCCTTGCTGTAGGCTTCATCCCACCATCTTGGATGTCTTCTTTAAAAGCCCAAAAGCTTGGTTTTAACTGAAATAATCATTAAGGCCCTGAAAATATAGAAAACACTAAAACGAAGTAAAATCACAAAATAATCTATCACTAAGAGAATAAAATACATAAGTTAAGAGGCTAGAATGCGTAACATTCAACGCCTATCAGTTGTCAGTGGTTCGAGGTATATTCTTAATTTCTAGCTCTTGGGCTAGGGTTTTAATCGACTCGGGTGTATCTCATTCATTCATTTCTTTTGCATTTGCTTGTGCTTTGGGGTTAGAGGTGTCATCTCTCAATACTACTTTGTCTGTTAATACACTGATCGATAGTAGGGTGACCTTGAGTAATATTTGTCAATCTTATGAGATCGAGATATCAGGATGTCGGTTGGTGTTTGATTTCATTCTCCACGACATGTCTAGCTTTGATATAATATTGGGTATAGATTGGTTATCTACTTATAGGGCTAACATTGATTGTTATCGTGGGAGAGTGACCTTATACACACTGGAGGATGATGGCTTTTGTTTTGTGGGAGAACTAGATAACTTATACTTATCTTCTGTGCATAATCCTAGCGATCGAAAAGGACTTGGATACTTTTTAGCTAGCTTGCTATTAGATAGTGAAGATGTGACACATGGAGAGTTTCTTCGTGTAGTATATAAGTTTATGGATGTGTTTCTGGAGGACTTGATAAAGTTGCCTCTGAAACGTTAAGTAGAGTTTGTTATAGAACTTGCTCTAGGTACCGCGCCCATTTCTATGACACCATACGTAATGACACCGACATAATTGAAGGAACTAAAGGATTTATTACAGAAGTTACTAGACAAGGGATTTGTATATCCTAGTACATCCCCTTGGGGAGCTCTAGTACTTTTTGCCAAGAAGAAAGATGGGTCTTTATGACTTTGCATTGACTGTTGGAAGATGGATCGAACAACTATCAAGATTAAGTATCCTTTGCCAAGGATAGATGATTTGTTTGATTAACTCAAGGGTTCAAAGTGTTTCTTAAAGATTGATTTAAGATTGAGATATAATCAGTTGGGGGTTACAGATAAAGATATTCAGAAAATCACTTTTCATACTTGATATGGGCACTACGAGTTCTTGGTTATGCCGTTTGGTTTGACTAATGCAATGGTAGTGTTCATGAATTTAATGAACTGTGTTTTTAGTGTCTACTTGGACAATTTTATGGTGGTGTTCGTTGATGACATCCTAGTGTACTCATCTTCAATAGAGGAGTGTGAGGGTCACTTGAGAATTGTGTTGCAACTCCTAAGGGAGAATCAGTTGTATGCCAAATATGAGAAGTGTGAATTTTGGCTAGCAGAGGTGAAATTCCTTGGACATGTTTTGTCGGAAGGAGGAGTTTCTGTGGATCCATCCAAGATTGAGGTGGTGATAAATTGGGAAAGGCCAAGGAACATATTTGAAATACGTATTTTCTTGGGAGTTAGTCAGGTATTATCGGAGGTTCATGAAGGACTTTTCAAGGCTAGTGGCACCCATGACTAAGCTTACCCGAAAAGGAGTTAAATTTGTATGGAATGATGCTTACGAGCATGCATTCATGGAATTGAAGAGTCGACTGACTTCAACTCCAATATTGATTATTCCGGAACATGGATGGGATAAACGATTTATTGTGAAACTTCATGACTCAGTTTGGGATGTGTATTGATGCAAATCGAGAGGGTGGTGGTGGATGGTTCACAACAATTGGAAACACATAACCAGAATTACTCGATAAATGACTTGGAATTGGTGGTGGTGACTTTTGTGCTTAAAATGTGGAGACACTAATTGTATGGAGAAAAGTTTGAAGTGTTCTTCGATTACAAGAGTCTCAAATACCTTTTCTCACAAAAGGATTTGAATATAAGACAACGAAGATGGATGGAGTATATGGAAGATTATGATTTTGATTTACAGGATCATCTGGGGAAGGCTAATGTGGTAACAGATGCCTTAAGCAGGAAGTCGTGTAGTAGCTTGGCGAGCATGGCTATACGTGAGTGAAAAATAATGGAAGATATCTTAGAAATGGGAATATATTTCAATGAGGATTATGGATCGGCAACTTTATTTACCCTTATTGCTCAACCGACTCTAGTGAATAAATTAATTGAGAAGTAGAAGCAGAATGGTGAGATAGAGGCTATTCGCACTCGAATTATGGGTGGCAAGGTGGTAGAAGGTTGGACAATTCATTTCGATGGGAGTTTAAAATTCAAGGGAAAGATGTTTGTTCCCTTAGCTTGTAGAGATGATGTCCTTAGAGAGTTTCACAGCACGAGACTTGCAGTACATCCTAGTGGTACCAAGATGTATCATAACCTACTCCAACAATATTGGTAGAAGGGTATGAAGAAGGATGTGGCTTAGTTTGTAGCAAGGTGCCACACTTGTCAACAAGTGAAAGCCGAACATCAAAGGCCATCGGGATTGTTACAACCATTACTTGTGGCAATGTGGAAGTGGGAACATGTCACTATGGACTTTGTGATGGGACTTCCAAGGTCGAAGAAGAATCATGATACAGTTTGGGTCATTGTCGACAAACTGATTAAGGTGGCTTACTTTCTCCCTATCCAAGTGACTGATAATGTGGATACTCTCAGTTGGTTGTAAATTAAGCAGATCCTTATGCTTCATAGCGTGCCAGTTTCTGTTGTGTCAGATAGAGACCTATAATTTACATCACAATTTTGGCAAAATTTTCAGGCAACATTTGATACAAACCTTCATTTTAGTATAACTATTCATCCTTAGATAGATTGTCAGTCAGAATGTACTATACAGAATTTGGAGGATATATTATGGGCATATGTTTTTTATTTTTGTGGCAGTTGGGAGGATCACCATCCATTGGTGGAGTTTGCCTACAAAATAGCTATCCAGCTAGTATTAAGATGCCTCCATTTGAGGTGTTATATAGTAGACCCTGTAGATTACTAGTTAGTTGGACCAAGGTTGGTGAGATAGTGACTTTGGGGCTAGATATAGTTCAAGAATCTACAGAAAAGATCAAGGTGATAAGGCAACGGTTGTTTACTACTCAAACCCATTAGAAAAGTTATGCTAATAAAAGGCGGCAACCTTTGGCATTTGAGGTGGAAGACCATGTCTTTCTAAAAGTCTCGCCATAGAGAGGTTTGATGAGGTTTGGGCATAGCGGCAAGCTAGCCCCAAAATTTATTTGTCTGTTTGAAATATTGGATCGTGTAAATGAGGTTGCATACTGCTTAGCATTGCCACCACAAATGTCAAGTGTACATAATAATTTCTACATTTCAATGTTAAGGAACTATGAACCGGATCCTAGACACGTATTATATTGCACAGATCTTGAGATAGAGGAGGACGTGTCATATGAAGAGTGGTCAATTCAAATTTTAGACTCATGAGGGAAACTCATTTCCACTTGAAATTTAAAACCCAAGAGTATTACGTCCCTTAAATGTCACTTAAATTTTTCAAAAATTTTTTGGAATTTAAAACATTTTTCTTAAATTTTTACATTTTAAAAATGAATTAATTTTTTTAAAAAAAAATCTAAAGTATTCCAGACTAAAACTAGGGCCCAACGCCCCTTTCCCTGGTGACTGCGCCGGTGGCACGCACCCCCACGCACCGACTGCGTGCATGCCCCTCTCTTCTTCTTCTTCCTTCTTTCTTTTCTTTTTCCCTATTACTTTTTCTAGTAGCCGCGCGTGACACATGGTAGCATTTTTTCGGCCTTATTCCGGCCACCAAAACTTGCTTTTAAACATACCATTCAACTCCTCTCAGTCTAAGCTACGCATTGGTATCAAAATCACCCCCTCTTGCAGCCTAAATAAAAAATGCCCAAATTAAGTTTATAGGGTTCTTAAATTTCAAACTCAAATTCTCATCAAACTACCCAACAATTTGTAACAAAACTTTCAAGGATTAATCGGGAGAGCAAGATCAACAATTTAATCGGAACAAAATCCTTCAAAAACAGCTTATACATTCATCATGAATTTTATGTATATATATATATATATATATATATATATATATATGTTTATATATATACCTGCCTATATACCCATATATATACGTATACACATACAAGATCTTATCCCAAAGTTGTACCAAATTGACAGATTAATTTATATAATAAAATGGAAAAATCTCTAACATGCATAATCATACTAATACATAATTATATGCATGTATATACATACAATCATACAATAAAAACATTTATCTATGTTTACAAGTTCAAAGGGAAACTGAAGAGATTGAACTTGCTTTATGATTTTGAGCAAAATCACCTTCTCTCCTTTTTTTCAGCATCTCCCGTTTGTAGCAACTCGTGCGTAGGAACGACTGAACCCTAATCATATTTTCTCTTTCTTTTATCTATATTTTCTTTTCTAAAAATTATTAAAAAAAAATTCCCTAAATAATTCAAATAATAAACCTAAATATATATAGCCCACAAAAATAAATGTATATATATAAATGTGGCCCAAATCTAAAAGTCTAGCTCAACCCGACAATAATAATAAAAGAAAATGTAGCCCAAAGTCCCATATATTAATAAAAAGGAAAATCTACATCAAAAGCAAATATTTCACAAACATTTTAAAAAATCAACCATCTATATTAAATCAAAGCCAAGAATAAGCATTCACAAACATTTACTAAAACATTTAAAACACCACAAAATAAATAATTTGAATAATTAAATATACTCAAATTTCAAGGTATTACAATCTTAATGCTAGCTTGGTAGCTATTGTTATAGGCAAACTCCACCAACGGCAAATGGTCCTCCTAATTTCCTCCGAAATCCAGAATACACGCTCTCAACATATCCTCCAATGTCTAAATTGTACGCTCGGACTGACCATCAGTCTGACGATGAAAAAATGTACTGAAGTGTAACCCCTTTTCAAGGGCTAGTTGAAAACTCTACCAAAACTATGAGGTAAATCTAGGATCCCTGTCTAAGACATTAGATACCAGAACACCATGAAGCTTCACAATCTACTCCACATATAGCTTACTAAGATTTTCTGCACCATTTGTGATCTGAATAGGCAGAAAGTGAGCTATTCTTGTTAACCGGTCGACTATAACCCAAACGGCATCATGTCTTTTTTGTGACCTCAGAAGCCCTATCACGAAATCCATAGTGATATGTTCTCGTTTCCACTCCACCACTGGCAATGGTTGTAACAAACCAGTCTGTCTTTGATGTTCGGCCTTTATATATTAACAAGTAAAACACATAGCAACAAATTCAACCACATCTTTCTTCATTCCCTTCCACCAATATTGTCGGCTCAGATTGTGATACATTTTTGTCCCACCAAGATGTACCACAAGTCTAGAATAATGGAATTCTTGAAGGATACCTTCCTTACAAGGGATAGGCACATACATCTTCCCTTTGAACCACAAACTTCCATCCGTATGCAAAGACCATCCTTCTACAACTTCACCCCCCAAAATTTGAGTGTGAATAACTTTCATCTCCTCATCTTGCCCTTGTGCCTCAATTACCCCCATTAACTAGAGTCGGTTGAGTAATAAGGCTAAACAAGGTAGCCGGTTCACTTTCATCACTGAAGTACAAGCCCAAATCCCCTATGTCCTCTATCATCTTCCATTCTCGAATGGTAATGCTAGCCAATGTTCTATGTGGTTTTCTACTCAAGGCATCGGCTACTACATTGGCATTTCCCAGGTGATACTGATGATTAAAATTATAATCCTCCATGTACTCTACCCATTTCCTTTGCCTAGAATTCAAATTATTTTAAATGAAAAGATATTTGAGACTCTTGTGATCGAAAAAGATTTCAAATTTCTCCTCATACAAGTAGTGTATCCACCCATTCAATGCAAAGATAACTGCCGCCAATTCCAAATCATGAGTCGGGTAGTTTTATTCATGAGTTTTTAATTATTGTGACCCATAAGTAACAACTCTCTCCATTTGCATCAACACATAACCCAATCAGTCACGCGAAGCATCATAGTATATTACATCTCTCAACCCATGCTCCGGAATCACTAAAACTAGAGAAGTGGTTAACATCTTCTTCAATTTCCAAAAACCGAGCTCACAAGCTTCATTCCACACAAATTTGACTCCTTTGTGGGTAAGTCTCATCATAGGTGCCACTAGCCAAGAGAAATCCTCCACAAACCTTCGGTAATAGCCGGCTGACCCCAAGAAGCTCTGTCACGCCCCGGAATTCGGACGACCGAGACTTCCCCGGACCGACCCGAACCCCGGGTCGCGAACCCGTTTACTCAACCTCACGCTATAACCACCACCTGATCATGCAATCTCAATTTCCAATTATTTTTACGAAAATCGGGCATGACCCATTCTAAATAATCAGCTCCTGGCATGCTACACCTGCTTTACAATTCATATGGACACTTCTGGGCTCGTGTCCCCCCAGCATTTATATCTAACAATCAAAATGGACACTTCTGGGCTCGTGTCCCCCCAGCATTTCTACAACATACATAATATAATCAAAAATACATGTCTCAGTCCTCGAATGTCCGTATTAAATACATACATCACATGAATGAAATACAATTGAAGGAACTGAATCTACATAATCGCTCCATACATCCAATCTAAATGCGGAACATCAATCCAATGTCCTAGTTATACATTAAATTCTAAAGAATTTAACTACTACCTCTGCAACCGGTACTATAAGTCCCCTAACTGACTCCGTAATCAGCAATACCTGCAAAACCTGGGAGGGGGTGAGCTCAAAGGCCCAACAAGGTATGTAGAACCATACTATCATCGCAGCAGCAGGTCGATCCTCACATATTCTTAAAAATATACATGCACTTAAATATATCACAATATTTAAAGTCATGCCCCTCCTAGCATACATGAACCAACAATGCATATGGCAGTTCTAGTACTTATAAACATTTAAATCAACTATACATGACTTATGAAAATCATTTACGACATGTTCAAAAGCAATACCCATCCAACATCATTATGTATAGAAAATATATATGAACAGAAGCATTTACATGAACAATGCAAATCAAATACCACATCACCTACTCAACAAGATCCATAGAGTCATGCATAAATGCACATTAAATCGCTACATGTCTACATGATATGTATACATACTTTTTATCCATAAATAATCACGTTTTTCAAATCATGCGTGATGCTTTCCACCTCAATGCATATACATAGATATATATATGTATATCAACTTGACAGTCACATTTCGTATATATAACACACGCCACAAATTTTTGAAAATCACTTCAATGGGGACTAGCTTATCACACCATCCATAGTAATGGTCTCTTCGGCACCCAAACTCTGCTTGTGCTTTATCGGGTTACTAACCCGAAGGGAGCACCTCCTCTTGGCCAAGTTTTGGGTCTTTCACCCTAGGGATCATTCTCTCATCTTAATTCTCAATGTTGTCACGCCCCAAAAACTCGCTTTTCAAATAGTGCACATAATCACATCAATGCACTTATCCACACCATGAATCCATTTTTGTCAAATCAATGCATTTTCCTTTCTCCTCAAGATTGTCACAGTGTCATCACACTCACATCATGGAAATCATCATGCTTATACATTTTTCAAGAAAGTCATATCTTTCATGCATAAATCTATAAACACCACATTTTCACGTTTTTTCACCAATGAACACACTTTTCACAGAAATCATTCATAATCACATTTGCACATACACTACATATATATATGCCACATCCTGCATATAATCACATATACATGTATATTAGCATAGATATAATCATGCTTTCACTCCAATCCTGCATTTACAACAAGCAACCAGCATGCATTCATACAACCATATACAATCACGCAAATATATATATATATATTTCATGTCACCCATATAGGTAGTAAAAACATACATAATGCTTCACGTATTTCATGCCTTCACAATGCCCTTCTATGCTATAATCAATTTAGCATGCCTTTCTACTACTGCACCACATATATAATCACATATATATTTACGTATACATCAACTCGTGCATAAGAATCATATATACATGCAAGGCAACATCTAGCTAAATATACATATATAATTTAGCATACTTTACATGGCTCAATCCCTAAATATGCATATAACAATGCAAATCAACATTCGAATTTATCAATGCTCTTACTCTCCAAGCCCACACATATATATATATATACCCACATGTATTTATCCTCACATCCCACGTATATATATATATAAACACCTTTATATATATATATATGCATATATATATATATATGTAAATGCCACATATGACTAAATTAAGCACATACGTAAAATTAATCAGCATAGTTAAAATATACATAGAGATAGAGGCAAGAATCAACTTGCCTTAGGTCCCGTTTTGCCAAGTCCGCGCTTGCAAGTCGGTCTATTTCCATGCTCGATCCGGTCCTGTGTCGAGGTCTATACGAACAGTCCATCGGATCACTTCGTTTCCTTTTGATGTTCTGGTCCAATCCAAATAAAGTGAACCAACCCAACTTGGAACCATATTCAACCATTATCATTAACCATTACCCGAGCTCACACCTGTGAACTCAACATTTCCAGCCACCATGTGAAGGCCATCTTCAACCTCCACCATGGTTGCTTCCACCATGGACAACTAATTCAAGCTCCCCCACTATGGCCGTCAAGGCCCAACACCACAAGGTAACCATTCTGGCCCCAAACCACCACAAATCGTGACCACTACTAGCTGTCCAAACCAAAGCCGCAAACTGCCGAATCCAGCCATCATCCTTCCCAAAATTGAGCAACTGATGAACCACCATACATAGCCTCACCTCACCTCGAAACTCAACCAAGAACTACAGCCATGGAAGTCCAACAAAACATGACCAATGGTGAACCAAACAGCCCCTAACCGGGCCACCCTCCTACTGCCAAACAGCCCCTCTAGCACCAATATGTGCTCTGAAACCATGGACAACCCGAGAAGAAAACCCCACCATCAACCGAGCCTCCACCACAGACCCATCCTAACTCGACCCGAAATCGAACCAAACACAACTATGAGAATCCAACCAACACAACCCAATCACTTACCGCCGGACCAGTCGCCGTCCTCACCATCAGCCGAAGCTTACCAAGGTCACAAACCAAGCACCACCATCTTCGGCCGCCACAACCGAAACCACCAAACTGAACTCAGAACAGCCACAATCTAAAAACCCAATTTTTTTGAAACCCACTGCCGGCACTACCAAGATCCAACCAACAATCCGAAGACCCACAACCGTCACCATGTTTGGCCAGCATACCCAGCCACAGCCGGCTACCAAAACAACTATTCAAAACCACCAACTCCAGCCAACCTGAGTCACGGCTACACCACCACGATCAACCACAAGTCATGAGCAAACCCAGCCGTCGAAGCACCAAGGAGACCCACTGTTTAGCCATAACCGAAACCCCCCATCGAACCAACGAATTAACCCAAAATCGGACCAACCTCGGCCTCCTCCAGCCGTCGCGACCGCCGTCGCCGTCACCCAGGTGGAACCCCACCGTGAGCAACACCGAGAAGACCCACCGAGAGCAACCCTCATTCGCGCATAGCCCAGCCGCACCGAGCCACTACGCGACACCGGGCAACTCCGCTGCAAGTCACCACCGCTGCCGATGGCCGAAGCTCCACCGTGAGCACCACCTACCGCCGTCGCGGCCTCTCTTTCCTCTCTCCCGATTTTCTTTTCTCTCTCTTCTTCCTTCTTTTTCTTTTTCTTTTCTTTTCTTTTTCTCTTTTTCTTCTTTTCTTTTCTCAGCTGATTCCTTCTCCTCCTTTCATTTCTTATCTTCTTTTCTTGCTTCATTATACACCACATATACACATATACTTGTAATCATGCATGTGCACCCACCTTTCTTTATAATTGCATATAAGCCCATACATATACACAATTTTATGTGTATATATAATAATGTAGGTACTTAATAGATATATTTATAATTTAATATAAATATCTCCCCTATATATATATATATCCATATATATATATATACATGTATCCTCCAGCATTATTATAATTCCACGTACAAAACCTTCTCCATCTCTTTATAAATATATAATTCTATGTATATATATCCACCTTTGTTCCGAATTTAACTTATTCGAAAAAAATAAATTCGGTCAAAATTTACCCAGAACCGGTAAAAATAATTCTGGTCCTTACAAGCTCCGAATTTCAAACATATTCTTCGAATGTTCCCAATCCATTACGGTCCCAATCTTGGAATGATCCACGAAAAATCCTCCTCCCAAAACCATATGTCCAAGAAACTTCACTTCTGGTAGCCAAAACTCACATTTCTTATACTTGGAATACAACCAATTCTCCCTTATAATTTGTAACACTGTCCTCAAATGGTTCTCATGTTTCTCCCTTGATAAAGAATACACTAGAATATCATAAACAAACACCATGACGTAACTATCGAGGAATGCACTAAACACACAATTCATTAAGGCCATAAATGTCGTCGGTGCATTTGTTAACCCAAATGGCATCACAAGGAATTCGTAATGACCATACCACATACAAAAAGTTCTCTTAGAAACATCTTCCTCCTTGACTCTCAATTGATAGTACCCCGACCTCAAGTCAATCTTGGAGAACACTTAGCTCCCTTAAGTTGATCAAACAAATCATCTATCCTTGGCAAGAGATATTTGTTCTTGATTCTCGCACGATTTAGCTTTCGGTAGTCAATACACAACCATAGTGACCCATCCCATCCTTTTTCTTAGCAAAAAGGACCGGTGCTCCCTAAGGCAAAGCACTAAGATGTATAAAACCTTTTGCCTTCAAGCCCTCTAATTGCTCTTTCAACTCCACTAGTGTTATACGATACGGTGTCATAGAAATTGGCATTGTACTGGGTATGATGTCAATGGCAAATTTAACATCCCGCTTAGGAAGTAATTCCGTCAAATCTTCTGGAAATACATCCTCAAAATGACAAACCACTTCGGGAAACTCTTAAATTTTCCCATTTTTTCTTCGATCACAAGGCTCACTAGGAAAAGGCCATAATCACTTTGATCCCACAATCCATAGAATGATGAAGAATGAAATTCACTTCATTATCCTACGAAGCAAAAGCAATCTCCTTCGGGTGTACACACCGACACTATTCCTCGGTAGCAATCTATGTTAGCTCCAAATACGGATAGCCAATCCATTTTGAGAATGACATTAAAGCTCGTCATCTCTTAGGATAACCCTACCCCCAACTAGCGTATCAATACATAAGGTTCTATCTAAGGCTGACATTTTTAACCCCAAAGTAGATGCAAAAGAAATTGATATAATGGTATGTGATGCACCTGAATTAATTAAAACTCTAGCCCATGAGCTAGATACAAGAAAGATATCTCTCACTACTGAAGGACCCATTGAAGTCTCAACTAGAGCGATAGCATAGGCATGACCATGTATACCCCATCCTACTTGACCACTACTTTGATGGCCGGACTACTGTGTAAAGGCAGTAGAAGTCGCTCCCCTCCCAGGTTGTGAACTCTAAATAGACTGTGCTGGCTATGGTGGCTGAGGAACTCTGAATCCTGACTGTGCCCCAAAAGCTTGTGAATAATGTTGTTGTGACCCTGCAGCACCGTAAGCACCACTTTTCTTCTATGGGCAATCTCTCACCACATAACCTACTTGTCCACACCTATAGCATTTACTCGCATCCTCCTCTGATGTAGGTTGTAGCTGTATGCATTCTGACTTGTAATGCCCCAATTGTTGGCATTGATAGCATTTCACCTTTCCCTAAAGGACCCAGTAGGTGTAGACACTATAGAAAATGATTGAGTATACTGTAGTCCTCGAGAGTATGAACTACCCCCCTTGTGCTTCATCTTCGAATTTGCTTCTGAGTGGGAGACCACACTTTGAGACTGATTCCTCAAGTCCCGTATCCTCTGAATGTTGTTGTCATCCGCCTCTGCTAATAATCTCTGCCTCACCACCTCCGCATAGCTCGACAAATCTAAGATAGTGACCTTGGTCTTTAGCTGAAATTGGAGTCCCTTCACGAATCTCCTTGCCTTTGTTTGTTCATTTGCTACTATCTCTAGAGTGAATCGAGACAATTCAGTAAGCTTGTTCTCATAGTCCTTTACGTACATTCCTCCCTAAATCAAGTGTATGAACTCCTGTTTCGCTTCCTTAACAGTATCCGAAAAGTACTTCTCAAGGAACAACCTTCTAAAATTTTTCCACTCCATGTCCCTTACTTCATGAGTATAAGTCATGGACTTCCACTACAAGTCCACTGGCCCAGTTAATTGAATAGGAATCATAAACATCCTTAGATCGTCCTCAACTATCCTTAGCATATCGAATGCTTTGGATATCTATTCAAGCAAATCTTCTTTAGCCATAGGTTCGATCTCCCATCAAACATAGGAGGGTTCATCTTCTTGAATATTTCTAAGGATTTCATTGCCCTATTTCCACCTCCCTGTGCCTGATTCTGTGGACCTTCATGGGCCGTCCTAGCCAATAACTGAATAGGAGCAGTCATTTCTCGGACTAACTATACCCCGTCTATCAATGGTGGTTCAACAAGGTTCGCACCCCTATCTCGGCTTCTTTTCGGTGGCATGATTCTAGTAAACATTTCCAAGGAAGATTAATCATATACATATATCAATTAATCAATTCTACTCATATGTAGAATCATGTTATTGCACTTAACATGTACATAAAAAGGAAATAACACATAAGAGTTGCCTAAACCCAACACTTACTCCACATCTTTAGGTGTTCCAACCTAATACCGACATTCGACCCTTAACCTTCGTCCTCAGGTATTCAAAGTCGGTTAAGCTTTAATAGTCGACCTATACCCTTCGTCCCTAGGTATTCCAACCTAGTGCTTTAATACCATATTTTCAGGCCTCGATTCTCGAATCCCAAAAGCCGAGGGTGATTAAGTCATAAACCCACACTCTTAATCACAATTACTCTTTGATATCATCCTTTGATACCATGTTGTTACGCCCTGACTCTCAAAAACTGAGGGTGATTAATTTACACGTCATCACCTCATATCAACATCGCAAAAAAATCATCACATATTAATTATTACATATGCACAATTATACACTACTCTTCTCAATGGGTCCACACATGGTCACACACACACACATAACCAAAATCATTCATATTCTCAACCCAGTTGCGGACTGCCCATTTTGCACAATCAAAATCCTAATTTTTCATAATCAAAATATTTTGCACAATCGAGAAGGTACTTTCACACAATCAAAATGCATGGTTCGCACAATAGAAATACTCATTTCGCACGATTGAAAATCACGATCAAATGAAGTACATGCAAACAAAATCCACTCAAGTCACATTATTTCACTTAAGATTCAAAATGCTCTCAAAATTAGAATCACACTCACACACAATCCAGATATGTGTCGAAGCCCCATATCTCATATTCCTAGTTATTTTAGGGCTACTAACCCACCGGTAACCAACCCTTTTGCACATGTTTGAGGTCTTTCAACCCCTGGGGATATGTTCCATGTCTACTTTGTCATGAGCCAATTCTGAGATCACACCCCACACACACACAAAACATGTCACGTTTTGCATATGCATTCGCACGTCTCGATGCATTACACCCAATTCATGTCCTATGTCCGTTCTAGCATGTCATACAAGAATTCATAATTACACATGCTTACATTCAACTCCCAAAACTAGATTTTTAACAATTCCTCCAAAATTCCACATATGCAATATTTTTCACATAAGGCATACATTAGCAATTTAAGCATTTTATAGCACATACCAATCACTTCTAATTCAAAGAAACATACACACATCAATCTTATTCAATAATTTCATCTCAAAATCTTATATAATCCTTTATAACATGAAATCATCAATTTTATGCCTAAAACATTAAATTTAACTTGAAATGACAGACACAACAAACACCTCTACCGCAATAGCTATTGTAACAACCCACTCCACCACATGGTATAGTATTATCCGCTTTGGGCCTAACCCACACAATTTTGTTCTTGAGTTTGACCTCTAAATGCCTCATACCATTTGGAGAGAACATACCACATATAAGCACATCTCCTTTACTATACCCAGGCAATATGGGATGTCACAATCACCCCTTCTTGGGAGTTAGCGTCCTCGTTGATGCCTCCCTCATGGGTTGTGCATGCCATCTGCCACATTTTTGGCTGGGTCAAGCTCTGATACCATTTGTAATAGCTCACTCTACCACATGGTTTAATATTATCTGCTTTAGGCCCAGCCCACACAGTTTTGTTCTTAAGTTTTACCTCAAAAGGCCTGATACCATTTGGAGAAAACACACTACAAATAAGCTCATCCCCTTCTTTACACCCAGACGATATTGGATTGAGCACACTGTAGCCTGCCAGTGTGGTAGCTCGCCCGGTGTCTCTCGCACTCACCCCTATCACACCTGCCCACAAGAGTCACCACAATCCACCCCTTTTAGGAGGCCCGACGTCCTCGTCGGCACACTTCCGGCTGGTTCCAACTTTGATACCATTTGTAATAGCCCGCTCCACACATGGTATAATATTGTCCTCTTTGAGCCCAGACCGCACGATTTTGTTCTTCAGTTTTACCTCAAAATGCCTTATACCATTTGGAGAGAACACACCACACATATACATATCTCATTTACTATACCCAGGCAATGTGGGATGTCGCAGCTATAGTCTCAAGCTATCCCTTACTTTCACCAAAAAATCAACTTTATTTGAAATTGATTCCGGATGCATCAAACTTCAATGCGTAGACCAACTTCTTCTTCTTCTTCGGCGTTTTCTAATTATCGTCCCAAGCCTCTCAAAATTAATAAAAAAGAGAAGAAGATGATATTTTCATATATAGATATATATTACTCTCTCTAAGGGGTTGATGAGAATGAGAAATGAATTGCTCAATTATTTACTTTGCTATTTATAGACCAAGCTGTCATATTTACAAAAGTGCCACTACTTTTTCACTAAACCTTTTCGGGCTCCATTTTCAATTTCGGTAACTCCGATTGACTCAAAATTGACTCCATAACATGTTAAATATTTTATTTAAGCTACCTTTAGAATTTGGTGTCATTCTGACACTTTCAAATTTTTTGGGCCCACGAGACCTGCATCCGGGCCTAATGAACCAAAAAAGTCAACTTTTATCAAACGTTCCCAAAACTTTCCCAAACCTTCATACAAGTCCCCAAACATGTATTTTACATTTAAAACATATTTATAATCATTTAAAATCATATTTCAAAAAATAAATGAATAATTAAATAAAAGAGAAATTCAAATCCCTACAGTTTTGGTAAGATTTGTTTGATGATCACTGTATCTTTATCAACCAGGGATTGTGAAATATAAGGACTCGAGAAGGGGTGTTTTCTATTGTGTTGAATCAGTTGAGCTTGAGGGAGTAGAGCTGAAAACTTACTATGTAAGTTAGTGATGGTAGAACAGAGATTTCCATGGTTAGCAGATACATCAATAAGTTGTTTCTTGAGAAGGCCAACAACCTCGATTAGATCAACCTTGGCAGTATCCATGATAGATGGATGAAGACCTTTCAGAAGGAATCGCAACTCAACAAGACTCTTCTTGGAGGGATTGAGAGATCTGTCATCTTTAATGGCTTGTAAAACTTTTTCAAAGGTTGATTTGGAGATGGTAGGGGAAGAAATAGAGGGGTCAGCTGGAGGTTTTAATGGTGCGGTTTTATCCAGCTTTCTAACATGGTTAGGTGGTCTAGGAAGGAGGTTATTGGGTGTTTTTTGGGTTTTGTAGATGTCAAAAGTAAATGGTTTATGTCTGGAGGAGATGTGAGAAGGGGAAAGGAATTAGTGACTAAGAGAAAATGAGGGTACGAGAAGGGGAGGGTGGAGGAGAGGCGAAGGGAGGAGGGGAAAGAGTGAGATCGAGGATCTAATTTGTGAAAAAATATGTTTTAGTCCATCACTCCCAATATTCTATGTGTGCCTATTAAATAACGTTTATGGTGGGTATGTTTGAAGTAAGATCATTTATGAAAATGAAAATCCCGGGGCCTGTCATAATTGAGTTTCAAAATTTTCAAATTAAGTTCTCTAAAATTAATTTTCAATTTTATAAAACATGTTATGCTTAAGTGTGACAAACACGTGCCTTTTTCTAATTATAAGATGGGATTTAAAGCGAAAGATGTTTGTACCACAATTGCCACAATTTACTTTTGGATTCAAAACAACAGTTAACCTCTGAGTACCAATGTCCAAACATATGTATGCACATTGAGTACAATGTTGAAGAAACATACTGACGATATATTGTTTCGGGGTGCATATAGATATTGAGATGAAAAACAACAAACTAAAAAGTACAAAAGACAAAAATATTTTGAGCAAGAATTTTATTTTATTTAGTAGTATATCCATACTATAGTTCAACAACCAATCGATATTTCATGATCAAGTAACTATCCTTCCAGTTGTGTAACTATGTTGGATGGTTCTAGGAAGTCATTGTTAAGGGTGACAATAATTGAGAGACAATGTGCATGGTTGGCCTAGATTGTGGATTGACATTTAAACATGCAATGGCTAGCTTTATAATTGATATCAGCGCCTCTTCACATTTAGTTGAGGGAGCCGAAAGACGTTGGTCTAACACATCTTTCAGCATTATGTTATGATCAATAGATGAGGCTGATAATGAGGTGATGAAATTTCCCGGATGCTTTCCTTTGATCACTTCCAGTGCTACCACCCCAAAGCTATACACATCGCACTTTTCAGTTACTTTCATTGTGAAAGCAAACTCTGCAAAGAAAAAGTAAAATATAATCATGTATAATTGATCTACAATACGTACTATATATATCAAATTAGTTAGGACAACACAAAGCTATGTTAACCTGGTGCTATATATCCATGTGTTCCTGCAAGTGTGCTCCAATTTAAGGAGTCTGGCACCAAAATCTTAGCTGTTCCAAAATCTGAAACATGAGCCTCATAATCGGGGTCCAACAAAATATTGTTGCTTGATATGTCCCTATGAACAATTGGTGGTGAGCAATCATGGTGCATGTAAGACAAAGCATGAGCCACTCCTTTAATGATATTCACCCTCTTGGGCCACTCCAAATTTTCAGCTTCTTCATCTCTACTCAAGATCATGGCCAAGCTACCCCTTTCAAAGTACTCGTAAACCAGAAACGAATGTCTAGCATGTGAACAAAAACCATAAAGCTTTACAATGTTCCTATGTCGTACTTCTGTCAATGCCCTTACCTCGTTAAAATATCCTTTATGATCTGCTATCTCAGATAATGGGTGAAGTTTCTTCACAGCTACTATATTGTCTGATGGCAACTTTGCTTTATAGACGGTTCCGTATCCTCCTTTTCCAATGCAATATGAGGTATCAAAATCATTGGTGGCTTTTACGACTTGATTGTACATTTCTCTTCCATCAAAATTCAAAATTGAAAACATATTGTACTCATCCTCCAAATCGCCTTTTTCAATTGGTGTTTTACCTTTCCTTCTTTTAAACATGATGAGGAGTCCAATGTATGCACCGAGTGAAAGTGTTCCCACAAGAGGTAACACGATTACAAGAACTAGAGTGAGTTTGTGGCTTTCCTTGATAATGTGCCTGTAAATAGTAGGCCCATTTTTACAAGGTTTTAATCCTGTAACATTGCCACACAATCCGTTGTTCCCTTGTAATGTCTCTATGGTAGCATTTCTAAAGGCATTGTTGTTGGGAATGGGACCTTGAAACCCATTGTAGGATATGTCAACATACTTCAAGCCATGCAATTCTTCAAAAGCCTCTGGAAGCATACCAGAGAGGTTATTGTGGGAGAGATTTAGCTCCTCCAAACTCTGCAAATTTTCAATTTGCGATAATATTTCTCCTGTAAGCAAATTATGACTCAAATCTAGCTTGGAAAGGTGAGCTAATTTATACATCTGAGGTGGAATTTTTTTGCTGAAATTGTTGTAGCTCAAGTCCAAGTAATACAACTGCAAGCATTTTTCTAGAATTTTCGGTATTGACCCACTCAATCTGTTTATGGACAGGTCAAAATACAATAGATCAGCTAATGAGCCGAGTTCTCTTGGTATACCACCAGAAAGTTGATTATCTTTCAAATTAAGTATTAACAAATTCAACTTCCCTAATTCCTTTGGAATTTTGCCAGTTAGTTGATTTGAAGAAAGATCAATTACCTGAAGTTGAGATAAATTTCCCAACTCTGGTGGTATTCGTCCAGTGATATTGTTCCTTGCCATCCATAGATTAGTCAAATTTGCGTGTTGTCCCCATGTATAAGAGATTTCACCAAAAAAATTGTTATTACTTAAATTCAAGAATTGAATATTTCGATAGACACCAAAAATTTTGGACACATCTCCAGTGAGATGGTTTTCATCGACACGCATTCTGGTTAAACTGGAACAGTTTCTCAAGCTTTCAGTGATAGGACCATTAAGCTGGTTGTTGTTTACGGTGAAGCGTTCCAGTTTTCCACCTCGGCAAATCTTTCTAGGCAAATAGCCAGAAAATTGATTATTTTCAATTGCTAGTATAACCAAGTTATCCAGATTCCCAATTTCTTGTGGAATGGGACCAGAGAGTTGGTTGCTGCCGAGGAACAAGTACTCCAAGTTGCTCAAATTACCAAATGAGGCAGGAAGAGAACCATTGAGTTGATTCTCACTCAATTCTAGATCTTTCAGAGACTTTAACTTTCCCAATTCTTTAGGAATGGGACCGGAGAGTTGATTGTGGTAAAGAAGTAGATTTGTTAGGGAGCTTAGATCACCTAAGGATGCTGGGATTGAGCCAGAAATATTATTTTTATAAAGGATTAGACTCTCAAGTGATTTCAGGCTTCCTATCTCTGGGGGAATGGGATGAGAGAGCTGATTTTGGAATAGGTGCAAAACAGTTAGCTTATTCAAGTTCTGAAAAGTGGAAGGGATGGGGCCTATGAGAAGGTTGGTATCCATGTCAAGCTCGACAAGATTGCAGAGATTTCCCATTTCTGGAGGAATGGAATGAGAGAGAGTGTTTTCATAGAGATACAAATAAGACAAGTTGCTCAAACTGCCCAAAGAAGAAGGAATGGGACCATCAAGGTTGTTAGTGGACAAAGCAAGCCCATAAAGGGAATTCAGCTGGCCTATTTCTTCAGGAATTGAGCCATTTAACATATTCTGGAACAGGTGGAGCAGCTGAAGATTTGTTAGTAGGCCGATTTGTGGTGGGATTATTCCCGAAAACTGATTCATGGACAAATCAAGATAGATGAGTTTTGAGAGTTTACCAAATTGAGGTGGGATGGTACCAGAAAGAGCATTCATGCTGAGATCAAAATATGCAAGATTAGGGAGAGACGAGAATGGAAAATCATAGAGCGTACCGTTTACACTGGAATTTGTGAGGTTCAGTCTCGTGACACTTCCGTCAATATTGCAAGAAATTCCAGACCAAGTGCATGGGATGGCGCTTGTTTTTGGATGACTTGAAGAACCTGTGGCATTATAATTAGAAGGAAAAATCCAAGAAGTTAGCATAGAATTGTTTTGGTGTTGAAGGTTGGCTTTCCATTTGAGGAGAGCATTAGCTTCTTGAACAGAAGCAGAAGCTAAATTGGGTGAAGACAATAACATAACAAAGAGGACTAAGGAAACAAATGAGAGGACTTTCTCTAAGGTTGAAGATCCCATGGTTTATGTTCAATGTGTAGCAATGCTGGTTTAAAGCTCTTATTTATATACATCTCATTCTACAGTTGCCATACTAATTTGGCTATAGCTACAAGCCTACAATACCATTGATTTGAAGTCAACTTGGTAGTCCATTATCATTAGTCAATAAACGCCGATGTCTTCGTCTAACTTTGAAGTCCATTCTGCTTCGTAACCCTCCATCTAACAATAAAAACACAAACATGATGTCAAAATATTTTCTTATAATATGGAAAAAATGGTCTTGGTCTTTGTCCATAGTAATTTGTCTTCATCTCTTCCATCTTACTTTAAAATTATATAAATAAAAAAAACGCGTTTTGAATAACGTTATTGTGTTATGGGATTAAAACTTGTTATTTGGGTAGGGGTAAAGCAGCAAACTACTGCTGAAGCTTTTCTAATTTGTTATTCTAACAATTATGGAGTAAATTTTGTTTCTTAACCACAACATTACAAAAACTAGTATTGTTTTTTTCAGTGTAAACTCTCAGGGTTTTGCTGAAGACAATTAGAAAGGTGCGTGAATTAACTTGGTCTTTGTCCTTTATGGTTGTGTATTTGTTGAAACTAATATTAAATTTAATATCATATATATGGCGTGCAGACTTGGGCATTGGTGGTTAATATCATATATGGCGTGTAGACATGGGCATAGAACTTTCTTTTCCAAAACTTTTTGTTTCTATTTGAGACATAGTCTAAGCACCTAAGAAGTACGGACACGGACACGGACACGGACACGGACATGGGGCACGGGTACGATACGATACAGACACAGCGACATGG
Source organism: Cornus controversa (assembly GCA_026545225.1). Classification (NCBI taxonomy): domain Eukaryota; kingdom Viridiplantae; phylum Streptophyta; class Magnoliopsida; order Cornales; family Cornaceae; genus Cornus; species Cornus controversa. Next base: position 46,784,690 of record CM048845.1, read on the forward strand.
TAAATTTAAAAAAAAACACTACACCGACATGGCGGAAATATGGCTATGAAATAATATATTAATATATATTCAACAAGTTAACCAATATCCACAATACCATCAATCTAACAATAAAAAAAAAATTATACAAATACTTCAATTTATTAACAAGCAATTAATGTATTTTCAAAAAGAGTATTTATTATATTCAAACTCACTACTAGAATCTTGCACATTACTCATTTTTCTAATAACAAATAAATAAATTTAAATACAAAATACCAAATAAACCAACATGGCTTTATGTTAAATAAAGTTCTATTGGCTTTTTAATTTTTTGTTTCTAAATTTATTATTTAGGAATTTTATCTAACTATTTTTTATTTTTAAAATTTTTTATTTTAGAAAATACTATATTTATAGAGAAAATGGCATAATAGTCATATTAAATGGTATATATGTCATTATAGTTATTTCAAGGAGTCAATATGTCAACTTTTAGAAGATAAGGGGCTGAAATGCTCAAAAAAACTAGTTCAAAAGGGTCTTTTTGTAACTTTGAAAAACTTTAAGGGTTTTTTTGCACTTTTAAAAATTACAAAATGTACCCCACTGTGTCCTTGTCGTGTCCCAGCTGTGTCCCCTGCGTGTCTAAAAAAAAAAATTTCAGGACACTACTGAGGAGTGTCCGACACATGTCCTAGGAGTGTCCGACACGGACACGACACCCTTATACGAAGTGTTCGTGCTTTATAGCTAAGCACAAAAGTCACAAAAGATGGCTTGTGTAGGTTGGCAGTTGACTAAAAACCGGGAAATGCATCTATAAATATGTATGAAATGTGAGTTCAGAAGGAAATGAAGTTGTTAAAAGCACAAGTAAACATAGTATATATGCACTGTTCTATGTAAGGCATACATTGTTTGTCTTCAATAAGGTATATAAGCCATACATTGTTTATATATATATATATATATATATATATATATATATATATATATATATATCATACTTAAACATTGTATAATGCAACTTCCTTTGTTCAGTTCTTAGTTGGAGCCATAATAATAATAATAATAATTATTATTATTATTATTATTATTATGTTTTAATTAAAATGGCAAGGAAATTACAGTATACAATGTTTAAGTATCCAATTTTGTTCAGTTCTTCGTTGCAGTATATTGGGGCATGACAAAGACAGTTAATAAAAGCTAAAAAAAAAAAGTAAAAGAATATGAATAAGAAGAATAAACAAAATCTAATAATTGAGTGAAATGAAGTTGTTAAAAGCACAAGTAAACATAGTATATATGCACTGTTCTATGTAAGGCATACATTGTTTTTCTTCAATAAGGTATATAAGCCATACCTTGTTTATATATATATATATATATATATATATACGTCATACTTAAACATTGTATAATGCAACTTCCTTTGTTCAGTTCTTAGTTGGAGCCATAATAATAATAATAAATAATAATGATTATTATTATTATTATGTTTTAATTAAAATGGTAAGGAAATTACAATATACAATGTTTAAGTATCCAATTTTGTTCAGTTCTTTGTTGCAGTATATTGGGGCATGACAATGACAGTTAATAAAAGCTAAAAAAAAAAGTAAAAGAATATGAATAAGAAAAATAAACAAAATCTGATAATTGAGTGAACTTACAAATATGTTGACGATAACGAGGAGGATCCACAGTCTCAGGAACTGCTTGGGTGACCACATGAAGAGAGGAAGTTTCAGGTATAATAGAGAGCAAAGGACCAGTAGAACTATCAATACAAACTCTACGAGAAAAATGATGAGAAAATGAGTAATAGGAATATGAGGATTAGAAACATTTGGTGTGTTAATATTTGTAGTGCATGGAACTTGAGAAGACAAATTATCAGTATTATCAGAGAAAACTTTCAATATGGATGAGGTTAGATTTGGTCATGTTATGAGTACCAGCAAGAATAGAAAAGAATGGTATATGCTCAAGAAACAAAACATGATGAGATACGTAGTGTTTCTGGTAACTGGATTAAAGCACCGATATCTCCCTTTTGACCCTCACTATAGCTAAGAAAAAAACAAATGGCAGAGCGAGAAGATAACTTGCTACGCTCTACACGAGGACGGAGGACAAAACAAGTACAACCAAAAACCTTCAAGGAAGAATTATCAAGAGTATGCACATATAACTTTTCAAAAGGTGACAAAGCTAAGATGTGAGAAGATGGAATCTTATTAATTAAGTTGACAGTAGTAAAAACTATTTTTTCCTAAAATTCACTAGGAACTGAAGCAGACAATAAGCGATAACGAGCAGTTTCAACAATGTGCCTATTGTGAGATATATATTTGTAATTGGCATATTTCGGTGATCAAAACTTGATTGATCGAGTTGTAATTTTTGATTTATTCTTTGTATCGATCAGCAACATCTTTAAGCTGACACTCAAGTGCATGGAAGAAGATAAATCAGTAAGAACACCATATAGTACATGTAAGTATGGTGAGGACACTCTGCACTTTATATTTCTGAGCCTATTTTGAAAAAATAGGATTTTAATGAAAACTTTAGGATTTTTCAAAGTAGGACCGGTCTCCAATATTTAGGATTGGTCCAACTTTTCTTGGCAGTTTGATTTCTGCAGATTTTTACAAAGTCCCACCAGTCCTATTATTTAGGCACCGGTTCCACTTAACCTGTTCCAAATAGGAAACATCTTTGACGAAAATTTTGATTCCTATTAGGTTTGAAACTTCTAGAAGAGTTCTATTATGGTATTCAACTTATTTTCCAAGTAGAATTAGGACTCCTTTGCCAATATATATGTATCTATATTTTCTCTACAAATAATGTTGTAGACATTAAAACAATTACATGATGTACCCAAAATATAATTTGGGTTTATCTTCATTTTAGCCCACTTTGAAATGTGGCCCAATAAGTCAGATAATTTAAAGATTAGGCCCATTACAAATAAATGAGTTATGGGCTGGCCTAAATTGTCTAAGAAGTTCAAGCCCACTTGAAAATAAATAATCATATATATATATACACATATAATTATCAATAAAGATAATTATTATGTATATATTGGATAATTATCACAATTATCACAAAAGATAATTATAGGATAATTATTAGAAGAAAAGAAAGTTACAAATCTACCTCTTCAGTGAGCCTAGAAATAAAGGTTCAAAGGTGGGGAGAGGGGGACCAGAAGACTCTCAGAAAAAAGCTGAAACTCTGCAGAACTCTTCACTCAAGATCTAAATCTCCAAAGCATCTAAACCCTAAAGGAGAAGAACAATAACCACACCATCCACGTGCCATTTTTCACCAAAGTTTCAATCCAATTCAAGATCAAGTTCTACCAGCCCTTGAAGCCGGATTACCAAGGAGATCGAATCAGAGAAATTTATCTTTCTTTTGTAAAGATTCACAGAGGATTGCACCTTTTTTCTTAAATTAATAAAATTATTTATTTATCACTGACTTTCGTTCCTAGATTTGCGGATACGAAATTTGTGTGTACAAATTTCTGGCACACCCAGTGGGACCATCTCTGCCTCTCATCTCTGTCTCCTACATCATACCTCCAAAACTCTGTTGATCAGAATCTATAGCTCCTACCAAGGTTCAGACGACAAACAAGAAAAACTCAAAAGAAATCGCTGCTGCAATGGCTAACACCAAAGTTGCCGCAAGCAGTGACAAGAACACTAGGAACCTGTCAAGTGCCAACAGCACCTTAGTAGGTCCTATGTCACGTAGCAAGACCAAAGTCATTGCTTCGCTCAAGAATCAGCAAGATTTGGTTAAAACTAATCTTGCTAAACCAATTGATATCAAAACTAAACATGTTAACACCATTGGTCCTCAGGGGGCAAAGAATTCTGACGTAGTTTCAGAAAAGTCGGCGCCACCACATTCACCCCACTCCGTCTCTGACGCCAACTCTAGCGTCGGTTCACTCTCAGAGTCGTTACTTGAGATTTCAAAGCAATCGGTCCCTTCAAAGAATGTTGGCCCTCAAGGACTTTCCTATTCGATGGTTGTCACAACTATGATGACTGGAACAACCTCACAAAGACTGTTGAAGAGAAGGACTTGCAAATCATCACGCTAATGAGTAAGCTTGAAATCCAAAATCCTAACAAGTCAACACATCTGCCTGCGAATACTTCAAATTTATCTCTTCAAGGTGCCCAATCAAAAGATCGTCATCACACATTTGTGTTAGGACACATGGCTGACTAAAATAACCTTGTTTCGCCAGTTGCTTTGCTATCATTCCAACAATTGCAGGATATAATAACGAACACAATCCGAGCACAGTATGGCGGTACCCCTCAGAGCACTCTTGTGTACTCAAAACCCTACACCGAAAGAATTGACAACTTAAAGACGCCAGTGGGATATCAATCGCCAAAGTTCTAACAATTTGATGGAAGAGGCAATCCCAAACAACATGTTGCACACTTTGTGGAGACCTGCAATAATGCTGGCACCGAAGGGGACCTCTTAGTCAAACAATTTGTTCGTTCCCTCAAAGGGAATGCATTTGATTGGTACACCGACCTTAAAGCTCAAAGTATTGACTGTTGGAAGCAAACGGAGCGAGAGTTTCTTAACCGCTTCTATAATACTCGTAGAACAGTAAGCATGCTAGAACTCACTAGCATGAAACAAATTAAGGACGAGCTTGTGGTTGACTATATCAACTACTGGCGAACTCTAAGTCTTGATTGTAAAGACAGTCTTTGTGAAGTATCAACAGTCGAAATGTGTATGCAAGGCATGCACTGTGAGCTTATTTACATTTTACAAGGAATCAAGCCTCGTACATTTGAAGAATTGGTTACTCGTGCCCATGATATGGAGCTCAGCCTAACAAGTCATAGTACAAACGCTCTTGCCTTTTTCAATATGTCTGATAACTGTCTTAAAGACAAGGAAGTTGAGTCTGAAGAGGAAGACGAAATACTTCCTAACTCGGACAATGAAATAAATACATCTTATGTTACAAGCATCGTCTCTAACGACTTGTATCAAGAAACACATTGTGTTCATTCCGTGACTTCATCTGATGGATCTCGGTTAAATAAGGTATTAAGTGAAGAAAACCTTAATAGAAGACTGGACAGACCCAGGGCAAGCCCCCTAGACAAAACTCATTCAAGCTCTCCTCTAACAACTTCAAATAGAAGTGATCGAAAAATTGTGTTCACATGGAGGCCAAAAAAGAAAGTTCAAGATACGAATAGTCTTGCAAAGATCTCACAAGAATCATTGCCCAGAAACACACGAGTGATGTCTCAAGAGTCACTTTCTCAAACTGTCTCTAACAATTATTGAAACGAAGGTCTCAAAGAAGAAAGCGAGGAACAAGAATAAAATCGTCTACAATCCCGGATGGAACGGGAGGCTCAAAAAATCAAAAGATTAGAGGAAGGAAAAGTGTGGGAACCAAAGCCCAAATATGCTGTCTAGATCGAATCTCGCAACGGAATTAAAGCATATTGGGTGAGGTTCAATCTTCCTGAATGGACCATGACGAATGAAATACCTCTTCCTTCTGGGTGGGGAGACGATTTCGAAGAAGATGTTTCTTCTCAAGTACAAGAAGAGTATAATGAAGAAACAAAGCAAAAAGAAAATCTCCAAATTGACGCCAAGCTGATTCACACATTTCAACACAAGCTTGGACTGTCTCCTGAGTCTTGCAAAGATGAAGACTAATTAAAGCTAAAAATGCTCCTCGATACAAGCCTAAGCTGTCGATGACACTCCTTGACACGATTATAATCTGTCTACCAAAAAAAAAAAAGATGACACTCCTTGACACGAGTATAAACTGTCTACCAAAAAAAAAAGATGACACTCCTTGACACTAGTATAAACTGTCTACCCCAAAAAAAAAAAAAAGATAACACTTTTTGACACGAGTATAAATTATCTACCAAAAAAAAAACACTCCTTGACACGAGTATAAACTATCTACCAAAAAAAAAAAGATGACACTCCTTGACATGAGTATAAACTGTCTACTAAAAAAAAAAAATAGATGACACTCCTTAACATGAGTATAAACTGTCTACCAAAAAACAAACACTCATGGCATGAGTAGAAACAGTCTACATGAAAAAAAAAAAAAATCACTCCTTGATATGAGTATAAACTATCTTGACAAAAAAATTAGAGTTTGCAAGAGAAGAGTTGGGTGACCTGACCTGCCGTCGAGATATTGACGGATGTCTGCTGCAACGTGGTGACTTGGCCTGACTCCAAAGGGATAATAAAGTGACACCGAAGTGAACCAAGGGACCCCGAAGGGACAAAAAAGTAACACCGAAGTGCACCAAAGGACCCCGAAGGGACAATAAAAGTGACACTGAAGTGCACTAAGGGACCTCGAAGGGACAATAAAAGTGACACCGAAGTGCACTAAGGGACCCCGAAGGGACGATAAAGTGACACCGAAGTGCACTAAGGGACCCTGAAGGGACTAATGAATGATGTCTGAAACTCCATATTTTGAGAGAAGCAATTTGACCTGCAATAATTGACAACAAAAAAAAAAAATTGAAGCTTTCAAGAGAAGAGTTGAGTGACTCACGTAAAGTTATCTTCCTGGATGAGTTCAATGGATCTGTATATTTTCAGAGGCAACACAAAACTTGAGCAAAACCCACAAGTAGAAACCGATCTGAAAAAAAAAAGGATGGTTAGTAGTAATCATGGAAGGCAAAGTTGTTAAAAAAAATGTGTGCTTTTAGAAGTTCAATTGTATGTTATATTATATTTCAAGGGTTTATAATACACAAAGTTGTGTAGCAGAGATGGTGTGGTGCTATAATGTCTTCTCATGAGATCTTGTGTTCAAATCTACCAAGCAACAAAAAAGAAACTTTATTTTTTTACAGATCAAAGGAAAAGAGAAGGAAGAAAAGAAAAAAAAAAGAGATAAAGTGGCAGCTAATAGAAGAAGAAGAAAAAAAATAAAAGAGAAGAAAAAAAAAAAGAAGAAGAAGAAACAGGCGAGAAGAGAAGAGAGAAGAAGAAGAGAGAAAAAAAGAGAAAAGAAAAGGAAAAAAATCCAGTGGCGCGAAAAATAAATAAATAAATAAAGAAGAAGAAGAAGAAGAAAAAAAGCGAAAAGAAAAGGAAAAAAATCCAGTGGCGCGAAAAATAAATAAATAAATAAAGAAGAAAAAGAAGAAGAAGAAGAAGAAAGAAGTCAGCCGGTAGCATGAAGAGAAGAAAAAGGAAAGAAAGAAGAAAAAAAAAGTGAAAAAAAAAGAAGAAGAAGTGTCGTGAGGCGCCTGGAGGAGAAAGAAAGAAGAGAAAGAGAAAAAAAGAAAAGAAGAAGAAAGAAGAGAAGAAAAAAAAAAGACAGTAGAAGAGAGAAGCAGCAATGGCTTAAAAATAAATAAAAAAAATGTAAAAAGAAAAGAGAGTTTACAGTTGCTGGAATTCATGAAATTTCTTTCAATTATTCTCTGATATGAAGAAGTGGCGGCTAAGAGAATAAGAAGAAAAAAAATAAAAGAGAAAAAGGGAAAAAAAAAAAAAAGAAGAAGAAGAAGCAGGCGAGAAGTGAAGAGAGAAGAAGAAGAAGAAGAAAAAAAGAGGGAAAAAAAAGAAGAAGGAAGAAAGAGAAAAAAAAAGAAAAGAAAAGGAAAAAAAAATCCAGTGGCATGAAAAAAGAAAAAAGAAGAAGAATGAAGTCAGCTGGTAGCATGAAGAGAAGAAAAAGGAAAGAAAGAAGAAAAAAAAAGTGGAAAAAAAAAAGAAGAAAAAGTGTCGTGAGGCGCCTGGAGGAGAAAGAAAGAAGAAAAAGAGAAAAAAAGAAGAAAGAAGAGAAGAAAAAAAAAAGAAAAAAAAAGACAGTGGAAGAGAGAAGAAGCAATGGCATGAAATAGGGAGAGAAAAAAAAAAGAAGAAGAAGAAAGAAAAAAAAAATGTAAAAAGAAAAGAGAGCTTACAGTTGCTGGAATTTATGGAATTTCTCTCAATTATTCTCTGATATGAAGAGTCTGAAGTGTAGGCTACATATATATAGTGGTGGATTAATCCTATTTGCTATCGGATTTTTGAAGACTCCATTTTAGTTTAGACAAGAAAAAAAAATCCTATTTGCAACAGGATTCTTAAGTGTTTAATTCCACTTGGACAAGAAAAAAAAACCTATTTGCAACAAGACCCTTAAGTGTTCAATTTCACTTGGACAAGAAAAAAAAAATCCTACTTGCAACAGGATCCTTAAGTGTTCAATTCCACTTGGACAAGGAAAAAATCCTATTTGCAACAGGATCCTTAAGTGTTCAATTTCACTTGGACAAGGAAAAAATCCTATTTGCAACTGGATCCTCAAGTCTTCAGTTCCACTTGGACAAGAAAAAAAAGTCCTATTATGTTCAAGACTCCAATTCAACTAAACAAAGAAGACATCCTTTTTGTAGTTGGATTTTTGCAACAAAAAAAAAATTGCGAAATATAAATACTTCAAGTCCCGCTTTAAATATGTGACAAACTCAATATGGCGCAAGACTTGAAGTGGGGGAAATATGTAGACATTAAAAAATTATATGATGGACCCAAAATATAATTTGGGTTTATCTTCAGTTTAGCCCACTTTGAAATGTGGCCCAATAATTCAGATAATTTAAAGATTTGGCCCATTACAAATAAATGAGTTATGGGCTGGTCTAAATTGTCTAAGAAGTTCAAGCTCACTTGAAAATAAATAATCATATATATATATATAAAATTATCAATAAAGATAATTATTATATATATATTGGATAATTATCACAATTATCACAAAAGATAATTATAGGATAATTATCAGAAGAAAAGAAAATTACAAATCTACCTCTTCAGTGAGCCTATAAATAAAAGTTCAAAGATGGGGAGAGGGGGACCAGAAGACTCTCAGAAAAAAGCTGAAACTCTGCAAAACTCTTCACTCAAGATCCAAAGCTCCAAAGCATCTAAACCCTGAAGGAGATGAACAATAACCACATCATCCACATGCCATTCTTCACCAAAGTTTCAATCCAATTCAAGATCAAGTTCTAGCAACCCTTGAAGCTGGATTACCAAGGAGATCGAATCAGAGGAATTTATCTTTCTTTTGTAAAGATTCATAGAGGATTGTACCTTTTTTCTTAAATTAATAAAATTATTTATTTGTCACTGACTTTCATTCCTAGATTTTCGGATACGAAATTTGTGTGTACGAATGCTTGAAAAAATATATTTTTAGTGAGAGAAAGTATATACAGTATAATTAGGGCAGGATATTTTTAAGAACACACATCTATATTTCACGAGAGATATTTAGGATGGTGTTCTCCTACTGATTAGCTATTTAGAGACTGTATCAAATCATTCGCTGATCAAAATATTGAATTGATGGTTCTTCTCTTGCTTACTGAGGAAGAACGGTAACCATATCGCACTATGAAGGGAATGAAATACTTGCTGAGTATTTTTGTTCTTCCAGCAACCTTTCTGTGAAGATTGTGACATTAGCAAGAAGTCTGTAGTAGTTGGACGTGTTGTCACAATCATAAGCCTGAGGTGTTCCGCATTAGATTCTTGACAAAGTGAAAAGAGGTGTGAGTCTGAGACAAAGTCTACTGTACTTTATTTCATTATAGTGCATTAGTTTTCTGAGGCATTCAGCCTCCCTCCATGGTTTTTTCCCGCCTTAGTTTTTTCACGTATATCTGGTGCATTCTTTACTTTACTTGCACTTCAAGTTATTTACTTGCTTTAATTGTTTGATTAATTTTTAATTGGACTTAAGATTGAATTAATTTAGAAAATTAAGCAAACGAGTAAGTGAACATATTCACCCCCTTTAGGTTTTAAAAGTACTTTTCATAACCACTTCCACACCGTGCAACTCACAATTGGTATCAGAGCAATGTTCTCTAATTTGTGAGTAGTTCCTCGAGAAGTATTTTTAAAATCAAATTTTTATTTTTGTTTTAAAAAATATCACGGAATCTACTAAGAGAGAGGGTAAATTGGTTCAACAAGCTCATGAATGTGATGTGTTAAAATATGAAGATGATAAAGCTCTCATCCCTAGAAAATATAGAAGATTCCTTAATAATAAAAAGAATAAAATTTTAGAAAAGGAAATTCTTCTAAATTCAGAGGTAAAAATAATAAGAAAGATATTTTTGTTACTTTTTCTACTATTGCTCATATTGATGATGATACTACTAATAATTCTTCTTCTGATATAGATGAAACAGAGAAGTATACCACTCTCAGTCAAGTTGGGTCTGAAGATTCAAAAGTTGAGCAATCAGATGAAGAGCCATGTGAGTGCAAGCTGCAAAAAAATTTCAAAAAATTGCTACAGGCTTATAATAAAAAAATTCTAAAAAGTTGAAGCAGGTGGAAATTGGAAAAGAAACTTTAAAGAAAGAGAATCAAGAGCAACTGAAGTTGATTGAAGAAAACAAAGCTAATGTTTAAAATCTTCAAAGCAAAGTCAAGTTTCTCGAAAGCGAGGTAAGTCAAGATATTTCTACTAGAGATTCTCTTGTTGATAGAATTAATTTTCTTTAGTCTGAATTGAAAAAATCACAAGATAAATTAATTGCATTTACTTCTAGGCAGATTAAGCTTGATAGCATGATTAGTGTTGGTAAGCTTGTAGGAGATAAAACTGGACTAGGTTTTGTTGGGTCATCATCTAAGGAAAAAATTATTTTTGTTAAATCCAAGAATTTGAATGTGTCTGAACCCAAACTTAAGACTCAAGTTGAGTCTTTGCATTCTAATGTTGTGTTCAATATGTTTCATTGTTCTTTTTGTGGTAAGAATGGACATAGTCAATACTATTGCTATAAAAAGAGAAGACATTCTAATTTTGATTTTCATGAGCATAATTCTTTTGTTAAGAATAGGGTTCATGTTAAAAAGTCACATTATTGGAACAAACTCAAAAATTCTCAAGCTAAAAATAATTGAAACAAGAAAAATGATGTTTTTGTTTCTCCATATTTTTTTCTAAAAATTGCATGTTAAAACAATCTGGATAAAAAAGGAAGATTTGGAGAAGTTTGAGCCTATTGATTCTATGAAATTTATTCCTAATAGGTCTTTGGGTGCAAACCCCCTAACTAGGTCATTAGAATTTTTATGGTCATGGACTGAGCTTATGTTCATTATCTGTTTTTCATTGGACCATATCATCTAGTATAGGTTAAGGTTTCATTTATTTTTAATGATAATCATACAAAATTATAAGAATCATTTTTTTTCTAAGAAATAATGTGAATTCTTTATATTTCTTTTTAATTTCACTTTCATTTGTGAATGCATAATTGGGACACTTAGTTTATCAATAAATGAAGTACTTGATTTTATGATCTAAACATTGATAACTAATGTGCTGTATTTATTTCTTTGTAGAGGTGAATCTTTTGACTCCATACAATTTGTGCACAAGTCCAACTCTAAGAGAATTGATTGAAAACTAATGTGAAGTTGACTAGAGTATATTGTATGAGTACCATTGAAGGCTTAAATGATCAATGAAAATTTTGAATGAAAAAAAAAAACTGTTTAGCATGAAAAGAAAAAGAAAATAAAATTTTGCTGAATATCTAAGACAAAATGGAAAAGACTACATTCGGGATGTGTACAAAGTTTCCACTACAATATAAATCTCCAATGAGATATTTTTATAAAAAGAGTTGTTTTGAGGAAAATTGTTGGTTGCCCGTAAGCGTGAAAGCCACCATCTTATGAATAAAAAAATAATGAAATTCAATAAAAAAATAGTTGATCATGTGTAGTTATATTTGCTTATCATTCAAAATGTTTTAGAAGATGAATCAAAAGAATTTGATTAATTTTTGATGAAGTTGGATTGCACACACACACATGAATTTATTAGAAGAATTTCTAAATTTTTATAAATATTTGTGTGTTGGAAGTTGTGTCATAATCATGAATTTGAGGATGAAGTTTATAGACAATCTATGGGTTTTAAAATTCTGTATTTATAAATATTTAAAAAATTTTAGAAATTTTAGAACTCATATTATTATCTGAAAAATGTGTTTTGATTATACTCATGAGATTATTCATATTTGGTTATTTTTGTTTGTTATTTTTCAAAAATTCAAAAAATCCAAAAATATTTTTTTTTTGAGTTTTTTTTTAATTGCTCTGTGTTATTTTTATATACTTTATGTGCTTAAGTGTCAAATCAGGTTGAGAAGAGATATTTGGTGAATTAGAGGTCCAAAGTGAAATTTTGCATAATTCACAAAGTTAGACTGGTCCCATATATTGAGCACTAGTCGCACTTCTGCAAGTTCTGAGGAACCAAGATAAGTTGGACCAATCCCCAATTATTAGGACTGGTCGTAATTAGCGATTTCCCAGAATTTTGATTCTATGCGCACGCGTTTTGGCTTTAAGCATGCCTATATTCTTCATTCGCACACACACACTCTAACTTTCCTCTCAAGCTCTACATACACACTCATACACTCAAACACTCAAAGTCTCAAGCACTTTTCTTCTTCTCCCTTATTCTTTGTGATTGATAGGTATTGGAGGATTGGGATTATATAATTGGAGTTTGTAATTGATTGTTGTGGATTGTGGTGATATTGTGGAAACAAATATCTTTAAAATTTGGGGATTTTAGACTTACACACTAGGTGTTCGATCAATTAACTCAATGGAACTTTGGACTCTATTTTTGATCTCATTCGTTGTGGTCTTGATGGCATGCAAATGGGGATGTATTGAAGCGTCTACAAGTGCAGATAACTGCATTGTGTTCACTAGAAACATGTTTGAAGACGATTTCAACTACAACACCTTCCTAAACATCATTGGTTGCCGAGCTATGAGGAAAGAACGAAAAGTGAATCTTGTATCAATCAAACAAGAATAACAATTTGATTTTGTGCAATATTTTGATTAAAATGGATGGGAATCACTGCGTGATCTTCGGGAGATTGTCAAGCCTGACATGGTTAGTGTCACGCCTCAGAATCTGGTCCACCGGAACTCCCCCGGACCGACCCGAATCCCGAGTGTGAACTCATCCATTAAGCCCTAATGGACCATTTTAATCTTTCATCACCACAAAAGCCTAGTCACCCACTTGTATTTACCTATGCACAAGTCAACATCACCTAGCCTCAATGGCCTCAACCATACAACCATTCAATTGGTTCTATCCCACAAAACTGAATAGATAACTCCTTGTGAGTTTATAATAAATTTCTAAAAATACAATCATTGGAAAGAGGGTTTAAAAATACACAATTTAAAAAAAAGAATCATCAAAATTCGAGTTGAAACGAAGGAGATATGCCTCTTTGAAGTTGGACAAAAACACTGTTTGAATAGTGCATGCTGTGAAAAGGGGGATCGATCGCCCAAGGTCGACCGAGGCTGTTTTTGGCCTTTTACAGGGGTGATCGATCACCGTAAAAGAGGGGGATCGATCGCCGTAAATCCCAGGTGAAATTCTGCAGCACAGTTTTAGCTACAACTTCACCCTAACTTCAAATTCGAATATCTCTCAATCCATACATCCGTTTGACTTGAAATTTGGTATGAATCATCCTCATAATGTCTAGTTTCTAACTCAATTAGAATCATACAAAAATCCCAACCAAAACTTGGGTTATCCTCAAATCAACGGGTATAGGTCAGAATTTAAACCCTTGCACTAAAACATGCATATCTTCCTCAATTTAAATAAAAAAATGTCCATAACCTATCAAATTGATGCTAATACAATTCTCCTTCTATAAATTTCAAGTATATGAAAACTCATCATCCAACCACAATCATAGCATACATATATATCAAGGCCAAATTATAAAAAGAACACCATTCAAATAGATACCTGCTTATAATATATATATTGGTCCAAAAATCATCATTCAGGGTATAAGTACTTATATACAACTTTTCCCAACATGGAATCTCATGACATATAATAAAAAGCACCTAGTCCACATCTCGGACGTGCAGTCATAACAAAAAATGACCAAAAGAAATCTTCTAGCTTTACATCCAACTCATGGTTGTGCATCCTCAACCAGTTCTTTGCCATGTCTTAAAAGTGTTAGTGTAGGGGGATGAGCAAATTTCAACGGCTCAAGGTCAACATGTTGTGCAATCCATTCAAGTCTACATTTCATATTCAATGCATAAATACCAAAACATATTTCAACGACTACGTGTCATGCTTCCTAGCATTTCTAGTCAAAGCTCCCATTTTTCATTCAAATTGTGGCATATGCATCAAATGTAACTTGATAACCACATAACTACAAGTCGAGCATTATCGCACAATTCATCATATCTATAACATATGACATAACCACATTTATAACCAATTCTACACAATTTGCATAAGTCACATTATTTCACATAACTCAATACAAAGTCACATTGCTCTCGGAATTGAACTCACACTCACACACACATCCTCAAGATATGTACCGAAGTCCCACATCTCAATTTCTTGGTTGTTACGGGCTACTAATCCATCCGGTTACCATCCAACTTGCGCAAGGTTGAGGTCTTTCAACCCTAAGGGGATATTTTTTCCCTCTCTTTCCCATGAGTCATTTTCGAGAATTCACTACAACACACAAGATATATCATGTCTTGCACATACATTCGCACGTTTTAATGCATTGCACCCAATACATGCCTATGTTCATTCTAACATGTCATACAATAATTATATGAACATATACATAAGTTTAACCCCCAAATTAGGTTTTCATCATTTTTTCCCAAAAATCCCATATATGTATCACATACCACATTTTGCATATATGAGCAATTCAAGTAATATAAGGCATATACCAACGATTTCTAATCAAAAAAATATATGTATATCCATATAGAACAAGAATATCAACCTAGAAAATTTATACCTCACATATTATATGAAAAATATTTATTTTATGCTAGTGAATGAAATTAAACTTGAAATTAGAAGACAAAACACCCACCCCCTACCTCAATAGCTATAGTTTCAAGCTATCCCAAACTTTTATAAATCTCAAAGTTGTCTACTCGCGATTTTGTTTGATTCAAAGCAAAGCCCTTATCACGTAGAACACACTTCTCTTCTTTGACACCTCTCGAATCCAAGCCGAAGACCCTCAAAATCTAGAGAGAAGAATTAGATCACAAAATCTTTTACCAGACCAAAATGCTCCAAATCAACTTTTCAATCCATAGAGATCGTAGAGAATTTCGAGATGAACAACATTGATGTTCAAAACTTCTTCCAAATCCAAGCCTAAGCTAGAGATATTCTAGAGAGAATGGAGAGCTTACAAGAGGGAGATATAGAGAGAGAAATGAAAAGAAAAATGAGAAATCTGATTTTCTCCATTAAATGCCTATACATATCATATATCTATCTTTTCCTTGCAAGACTAGTCAACTTTTGCAACTAAGTCCCTAAACCCTCTTAATAATGCTCCTTGTTCTAAGATATTTTCTCGTAATTACACACTAACATTATCTTCTCTCTTCTTTTCACTTGAGTCCTTAAAAATAATATCACAATGACCCGACCTCTACTTAGAGAGCCCGAACACGCCTTTCAGGTCACCCTACCCATCTCGGGTCCCACACTCGTACCAAAACACGTGAAAAATCTTATAACCCAAAATTACACATGCTTAAGAGAATTTTCATACTAAATCATATTTAACACAAAACTAAATTAAAATAATTACTCGGGACTCTACAGTTAGATACTTCTATGGCAATATCATTACATCGAGCTTGGATGACCTAACTTTTGTGACTAACTCTTATGACATTCATGTTGAGGTCACTAAGGACACAATTGCCAATATTTTGGGAGTAGCAAAGATTGACAATGGCATTGTTTTTCCATACCAAGTTGAGGATCCAAATCGACCAACCATAGCCAACATGATTAGGGAGTTATGCATACCCAATACCTCGAGGCTTGTTGATAGGTTGCCTTCACTCTACTTTACACACAATGTTTCGGCATTGAACTTGGTGGTCTCTTACAACCTTGATCCTTATGATCCCAAGGGCAATTTGATCAAAATTTGAGCTGAGTTACTTTACTACATTGTTCAAGAGGATCCCATTAATCTTCCCGCAACTATCATGCATATTATGATTCTAGCCACTCGACACTCTAGGTCATCATCAGTCTTACCCTTCCTATAGATTATCATGGCCATTCTAAGAGGTGTTAGGGTTCCTATTCTTAATGGAGGAAATGTTGAGAGACCGAAAAGGATAATTGATGCTACGTCATTTACTTATTCAGTCAATAAGAAAGAGAAGGATAGGAAAACTTATAAGCTCAGTCAAGGAGCTGGACAGGCTGCATCCTGAGGTCGGGGAGTCTTCCAATTTCCTGCAACTGATACCCCAGTGAAGGCCAATCAGATGAACCAGGTTCTTAGGTTCATTCAACAAGGGTTTGACTGCTTACATGGTAGGATAAACAAGCTTGACCCTGTTGTATCTAATGAGGTTGTTGATGATGCAAAGGATGATTAGACTTATACTTTAGGCCTTGCTATCTTTTGTTCTAGACTATTTTTGACTTCTTTATCCCTAATGTCTAGATTATTTATTTTTGTTATATTTTGGATATTTATTTGATTAGTGATGATGATTATTTTTGCTTTATTATTATCTTATTATTTCTATGTGCATCCTTAATTATCTATTTATATGCTTCTCATTGGTGTTTCTTCGTTAATTTGTTACAAAAAGGGATAGAAGTATTTATCAGATATTTATGATTAAGGGAGAGCATTACAGATTTATGTTTATATTTCTTTATTAGGCTTTTCACAAGTTGTGTTGTTTAAGTAATGTGTAGGTACAGGTTTTTCCTCTAAACCATCTTAAACACACAAGTAAAGTTTCTGTTGATCAGTTCATTATTTTCAAGTATTTTTTGGGCAACATTGTAATCTAATTTTTCTAATGGGTTAGGTTATAATTGTCTAAGTGGTTTTGTCACGAAATTGTCAAAGGGGGAGATTGTGAGATATATATTTGTAATTGGCATATTTCGGTGATCGAAACTTGATTGATCGAGTTGTAATTTTTGATTTATTCTTTGTATCAATCATCAATATCTTCGAGCTGACACTAAAGTGCATGGAGGTAGATAAATCAGTAAGAACACCATATAGTACAGGTAAGTATGGTCAGGACACTCTGCACTTTATATTTTCGAGCCTATTTTAAAAAAATAGGGTTTAAATGAAAAATTTAGGATTTTTCAAAGTAGGACCAATCCCCAATATGTAATACCCCAGAATTTGGACGTCAATTATTTTAAATTTGAATTGCTTTTTATTACTTTTATTAATTCATGTGAAATGCTTTGCCTTTATATTGTTATTATTTTATGTGAATTTTTTTTCCTTTATTTTTATTTTTTTTATCATTTCATGTGAATTGTTAAGTTTGATATTTTATCATTTCATGTGAATTGTTTGTTCTTTATACATTTTATTATTTCATGTGAATTGCATTGCCTTTTTATTTTTATTATTTCATGTGAATTGTTTTGTTGATTGTGTATTGTCTGATTTAAATTCATTTAAATGCTTTAAATTTCTAGAGAGTTTTGGTTATTTAATTAGGGTTGGACTGGGTCTGTGGATTGCCTTTATTGTAACTTTGGATTGGGCTAGGGAGGAATCTGGACTGAATTGGTTGGGCTAAGGTTTATCATTATTATTATTTCTTCTTCTCCATTTTTTTGAGGTTATTTAGTTTCTAAAAAAATAGAATAATAATAATTAAGACAAAAGAAAATAGGAGACTAGGGTTTCTGCCGTTTGCTTTACGCACAGAAATCAAAAGAGTAAACGAAAGAGAGAAGGGAGAGAATGAGCGATCGGGTGAACGAGTTTTTGGATCGTCAAAGAGGGAAGTTTGATTCTTCTCTTCCCCTTTGAATATGTATGCAAAGTCTAGGTTTTGAGTCTATGATTTCTTGAAAATATGATATGTGTGTAGTATGTATGAGATTCATAATAGCATGAATCTAGGAGAGTGAAAGATGTTAATTTGTATCTTTTATGTTGTGGATTGCATGGCTAAACAACCCTTGACCCTTAGAAAATCAGATTGTTGGTGAATTGGGTTTTAATTTTGAAAATTTTGTAAAGAACCCTAAAACTTGTGATTTGGGGGTTTTGAATTTAGACCATTTCGAATGGGGCTTTTTACACCAATAGATAGCCGACATCGAGAGGAGAAGAACGGCGCAAAAATGGAGGTGAACGGTGGCCAAAGCTGACCGATAACAAAAGAAACAATGTATTGTTGGAGACAAATAGAAAACATTGGAACAAATTACGTCAATTGTTCTGGTGTGGTAGAAGTACAGTCCCTGCAAATATGCAATGCATAATAATATAAACTAAATGAGTTAGAACCATATTAATCAAAGACCGTACCCCCAAAATAGAATATAAACATATCCAAATAGAGTTTACAAAAAATCCTAAACTAAGTAGTAACACAACCAAACAGCGACGGAACTCTAAAATCAACCGGCAGGGTTGCCTCCGATGAGCGCTAAGTGTAACGTCTTCAGCCAGATGCAAAAGAGATAGTACCCCAAAGAGATCAATCTGGACAGACCGGATCGACAAGGAGAATGTCTTTGATTTCACGAGCCTCCAACTTAAGAAAAGGCTTTAGACGTTGAGCATTAACTTTGAATAACTTTCCATTTTTGGGATCTTGAACCTCAATAGCACCATGACTAGCAACTTGTGGACATAGTATGGACTAGACCATTGTGACCTCAATTTTCCAGGGAACAATTCAAGACGAGAGTTATACAGAAGAACCTTCTGTCCTTAAAAGAAATATTTTCTCAGAAATTGTTTGTCACATTCCAATTTGGTCTTAGCTTTATAAATCCTCTAACTCTCGTAGGCATCATTTCTGATTTCCTCTAACTCATCGAGTTGAAGTAACCTACACTCTCCAGCTTTATCATAGTTAAAATTCATGGCTTTAGCCCAATAAGCATGGTGTTCTAGTTTAACAAGCAAGTGACATGCTTTGTCATAGACCAAGCGATATGGAGACATTCCTATAGGAGACTTATAAGCAGTACGATATACCTACAAAGCATCTTGGAGGAGGAGACTCCAGTCCTTCCTTGTGGGGTTAACTATTTTTTCTAAGATATGTTTGATCTCCCTATTGGATACCCCAACCTGACCATTGGTTTGTGGGTGATAAGATAGGGCCACCTTGTGGGTGATCCCATATTTAGACATTAATCTTGCAAAGACTTTGTTGCAAAAATGGGAACCATTATCACTAATTATGGCTCGAGGTACACTGAATCTAGGCAAAATTATTTCTTTCAAAAACTTCACCACAACTCTATGGTCTGCTGTCTTGGTGGCTAATGCTTCTACCCATTTGGACACATAATCAACAGCAAGAAGGATATAGATATACCCAAATAAGGAGGGAAAGGGTCCCATGAAGTCAATACCCCAAACATCAAAGATTTTGATAACTATAACTGATTGTTGGGGCCACTCATTATGCTTAGTAATCTTACTTAATAGTTGATAGTAGGTATGCGAGACAGTAGTTATGAGTGTCCTTAAAAAGGGTGGGCCAATAAAATCCCGACTGCAAGATTTTTACAGTGGTCCTTTTAGAGCTAAAATGCCCACCACACGCCTGATCAAGACAAAAGAAAATGACAGACTCTTGGTCTTCCTCAGGGACACACCTATGGATGATCTGATCTAGACAATACTTAAACAAGTAGGGATCATCCTAAAAATATGTCTTAGCATTTGCTAGGAATTTGTCTCACTCTTGCTTAGACTGAGTGGAATGGATTTGACTAGTCATAGTGTAATTGACAATATCAGCATACCATGGGACATGAGATATTATAAAAAGTTGTTCATCAGGAAAATAATCAGAGATGGGAAGGGAGTCACTAATAGAATCAACAATAAGACGGGACAAATGATCAGCGACTACATTCTTTGAGCCTTTCTTATCATGGATCTCAATGTCAAATTTTTAAAGGAGTAAGATCCAGCGTATCAACCTAGGTTTGGCATATTTTTTGGAGAGAAGATGTCACAATGCTGCATGATCGGTATAGATGATGACCTTTGATCTGATCACATAAGAACAAAATTTGTCAAAGGAAAACATGACTGCCAACAACTCTTTCTCGGTGGTCGAGTAGTTATGTTGTGCGTCGTTCAGGGTCTTACTAGCATAATAGATCACATAGGGTGCTTTATTAACTCTTTGTCCTAAAACAGCCCCAATTGCATAATCTGATGCATCGCATATGATAAGAAAATATGCCAAATGGATAGGTGAAAGTTATCTTGTCTTGGTCATCGAGGTAAACGGGAATCTAGCTATAGCCAGAGTAACCATCTAAAAAGCAATAGTACGCCTGACCAGCTAATTTCTCTAACATTTGGTCAGCAAAAGGTAGATGTAAATGATCCTTTGTAGTCACACTATTAAGCTTCCTATAGTCTATGTAAACTCGCCATCTAGTTTGGACACGAGTAGGAACCAACTCATTATTGTCATTGGCAACAACAGTGATGCCAGACTTCATAAGGACAACTTGGATTAGATTTACCCACTAGCTATCAGAGATGGGATAGATGATATTGGCATCTAGAAGTTTGATAACTTCAGCACGAACAACTTCCTTTAAATTGGGGTTAAGTCTCCTCTGAGGTTGTCGACAGGTTTTAGCATCGTCCTCTAAGTGAATGCGATGTTGGACCACGAAAGGACTAATAACTTTGATGTCATCAATGGATCAACCTATTGCTTCCTTATTCGCCCTAAGAACCTCATTTAGTTAGGTCTCTTGATCCTTGGTTAAATCAGAAGCTATCACCACGGAAAAACTTTCAGACTCACTTAGGTATAAGTATTTTAAAGTTGCAGGTAGAGGCTTCAATTTGACCTTAGGGGGTTTCTTGACATTTTCAGATGTAGTGGCATTTGGTAAAAACAATGGTTCAAATTGGGACCTATATTTTAGTGTGTAAGAGATTGGAGTAGAATCTAGCAAGGCATTGACTTCACTAATATAGCTATCCTCATCAAAATCAGAACTAAAATGTGCTAAACACTGTTAGAGTGGATCCTCGGGTAGGAAAGCTCAAAAGTGTGTGAGGTTAATGACTCAATAAGAAAAACATCTTCAAAGGAATCTGAGTCGGGGGATTGTTTCATCAAGCTAAACACATTGACTTTCACTTTTATATTACCAAAGGTCAATGTCATGTTACCATTCCTACAATTGATCAATGCATTGGCTGTAGCTAAAAATGGTCGACCTAAAATGATTGGAATCTGTTTACCTTGAGTGGGTTGGGTATCTAGCACGATGAAATCTACAAGGTAATAGAAATTAGCCACTTTAACAATTACATCCTCAATTATACCCCTTGGATCAGCTAATTGAATTCTAACATCAGTTTTCCTCAAATTATTCAACCCTAACTCTTGGTAGACTGAATAAGGTAACAAGTTCACACTAGCACCTAGATTCAACAAGGCTTGATCAGTAAAATTTTCTCCTATCCTATAAAGGACAATCGAACTTCCAGGATCTTTATGTTTAACCACGACTTGATTTTATAGGAAAGAAGAGCAATGTTAGGCTATGAAAGCTTCCTTTGGAATATTGGTTTTTCTCTTGACTAAGTCCTTAATGAACTCTCTATAAGAAGGGATTTGCTTAATGGCAGTGAGAAATAGAATATTAATATGGAGATTCTAAAAAATCTCTAATATCTCACTGTATTGCGAATCCTTTTTATTATTGATTAGTCTAGAAGGAAATGGTGCAGGTGGAGCATATCACTTAAGAGTGGTAGTGTCAGTCTGAGGACCTTAGGTTTTCTTGGCTCTAGGAGAGTTAGATGGGGGAGACTTAAACGGTGCAGTCTCATCTTGGGTGGGTAGCTCAACCTTATTATCTATTTGCTTTCTTGACCGAAGTGTTGTGAGGGAATTCACATGGTCATTTGATTGGTCAGTGGTAGAAGAAGATTCTATGAGATTAACTCCTTTGTTTTTAGGGTTGATTTCAGGTTGGCTAGGCAAGGTACCCCTCTGTCTTTTAGTCAAAATAGAAGTAAGTTGACTCAATTGATTTTGGATTGACTATTAAAATTGTAATTGGTTCTGAGTCAATAGGTCAAAGTTACTCTATAACTTTTGAAATCTCTAATTAGATTGCTTATTAGATTGATCTAGATTAAGGGCAAGCATTTTTAGAGTGTCATCATAGTTGGAAATATGTTAGTTTTTTGAGACAAGAGCAACATAATTGCTCATGAGATCAAGTGCGAGATCTCTATTGTGACTGAACTGATTGGTCAATGAGAATTGAGGAACATGAGGCCCTTAAGTTTGTGGTGGCTTATTGGAGTTACCTTGAGAACTAAGATGGCCACCTAAATTTTGTGCAGTAAAATTTTGTCAGTATGAAAATTTAGGATGATTTCGAGTATCAGGATGGTAAGTTTGGCTAAAGGTATTAGCTGTCGGTCTCCTATAGGTATTAAAAGCACACACTTGTGCATCCGAAGGTTTAGATGTACAATAGACCAGACACACCTCAGTGGGATGAGATGAACTAGAACACATATTGCATTGCACACTTATGGACATGAGCATAAAAGCATCGAACTTTTTACTCAAGTCTTTCATACCATCGGCTAGACTTTGCATCATAGATTTTAGTTTATTTTCAAGCTTGATCTCATACATACCAGATTTTCTATGGGATTGCTCATTCCTAGAAAATTCATCATCACAAGTATTTCAATTCCAATTTTGGGCATTCTCAGATAGTTCTTCTAAAAATTTATAAGCTTGGTCAGGGGTTTGGTTCTTGAACTTACCTTGGTGTATAGACTCGAGCATGGTTCGATTCATAGGTGAAAGCCCCTTATAGAAAAATTGAACTAACTATCCTTTATCAAAGCCATGGTGTGGGCATTTAAGAAGCAAATCATGAAAGCGCTCCCAAGTGTGGTCGAATTGTTCCTCATTTTTTCCTCTAAAAGTGCTTATAGCATCTCTCATTGACTTGGTCTTTTGCATAGGATAAAGTTTGTTAATAAATTTCTTTGCAAGTGCATCCCATGTTTCAATTGAATTTAGAGGAATGAGGTTTAGCAATGAGGCAGCCTTATCTTCTAGGGATAGAGGAAAAAGATGCAATTTGATACCCTCAGCATCCAAATTCTGATTTTTTAAAAATTTTCCTAAATGGATATAAGGTTGTTCACTTTCAAACCCATAGAATTTGGGTAACAGATTGATTGTAGCGGGCCTAATCTCAAATTGGGCCGCATTGTTCTCGAGGAGAACAATGAAATTGGGTGGGTTGGCTATGATGGGTGCGAAGTAGTCATTCAAGGTCTGAGGTGCAGCCATTGGATTATGAGTGGTGGTGGAAGAGAGTGAGAGAAGTCTTCTCTAAATCAAGGATTGATGGATCACTAGAAGACCGAACTAACCATTTGTTAACCCACAACCACTTGGGCATAAACTAATAGACAACTAAATTTTTTTTTTTAAGGGAAGAAAAACCTAACTAATTAGATACTAGAAGATGGGCTAGACATAGGATTGAACACACAAACCACACAAAAAATTTGGCCTTTTATCTTGAGCTTAAATTCAAGGGTGATAAATTTTTAAATCTAATATTGTAGAAAATTAATTGGATGGTCTATACAATTAATTATCTCCTAATTAGACAACTCCTACTCCCTTTCAAAGTAACTAGAAGATTACCAGTTAAGGCCTACCAACAACACAATAAGGAAAGTTCCCAGGAAACTGTGGAGAGGCATGTGGCCTGCTTAATAATGGTATGTCCACACTCCTTAGATAGAACTTTTCCAAAAAATTATACAGTTAGAAGGTGCTCACTGGAGTTACCAAGAGTTAACTCTTTCCAAGAGGGTCCTACAAGCTTTGTGTACACCCCATGGCCAATGTCTACTTGATTTTAAATTAAATTAGGCTTGGGCTTTGACAAATGCTCAAATTTTGTGATTTGTGGGCCATGAAAATGGGTGATGAAATCCCGACCGTATCTTGTTTGGGTGTTTGCCCTTAAATATTTTATGCAAATGCTAATTTAAAATTGCACAAACAAAACAAGTAATAAAAATAAAAAAATTAAAAATGAGTGAGTGTGTGGTCTTTCTTCTTCTTTTTTTTTTAAACGAAAAGAACAACAAAATAAATAAATAAAATAAAATTGAAGAAAGTGTGACCCTAGGGAGATTTCTAAATTATTCTATCCTAGAGATCACATGTGAAAGTTATCGACCTAAATGAAAACTATGTTTTCTTAATCTAAAAAGAAAAAAATAAATGATGTAAAAGAATTAGGTACTTACCTGGATGATAAAGTTATTATTTCCCTTGTAAGAGCTGTTGATGTTGGCATCTATAGAAGAAGTGCATCATAAGAACCTGCCATGGAAAAAAATATATATAAATTATATTTTTTCTTTCTTTTTTTTTTCAAGAAAAAAATAATAATAAAATAAACAAAAAACTACAATAAATAAAAATAGAAGGGAGGGAAAGAAAGTTAGGGTGGGCTCCCAAAAATATTGTAATGTTGAATATTTGTGCTCTGAATTCTCAAACTTGATTTGGCAACGGCGCCATTTGATGAATGTAGAATAGTAGATGTTTGTTGTTGCTTTTCTACACTTCGTACAAAAATAATAAAACTTGCAAAAAATTTACTCAAAATTGTATAGTAGTAAGCAAGTCGAACCACTCTCAAGTGAGAATCAGTAACAAGTCTAAAATTCAAAACCTAAATCTTTTGAGATGAAAAATGAATATTTAAAAATAAACTTATGATTTTTTTTAATAATAAAAACTAATACTAAATGTCTTTGATCAAATTATGGAACAAATCTCAAGGAAAGAGAATTCACCACCATGGATCCATATAAATAAAGTTTTTTAATATTCTTATCTAGTTTTTTCTCCAATAATCAATACACTTTACCAATCCAATTAGAACTTGGAAAGATGAAAGAAAATATGGAATAAAAAAGAATGACTTGATTATATATGAGACAGACATTTCTTTACTTAATCTGATGCACATTGGCTAGGTAAACAGAGGTAGGCATTCTTCGAATTACCATTATTTGGTAAACACGAAGAATCCTCCCTCTAATTTTAAAAAATAAAATTCCAGAATAGAAGAGTAGAAGAATGCTCTTGGGATGAAAAATTAGACAAGAAAATAAAATAACTTACTTATACTTCAGCCATGGTGGTTTCATCACTCCCTTGAGAAGGATACTTACGCTTGCATATTAACATAAAACAAACAAATAGAAATGATACTACTATTCTTCATTGAATCAAGGAAACAATTACACTATTTTTTCTATAATTTCTCTACAATTTTCTAACTCCCTTCACTATCCCCTAAGACCCCTATTTATAGACTTAGAGGGGAATGGTTTATGTGGGAAAAAATTTAACTACAAAATTCAAAATACAAAAATACAAAATACAAAATTTTGAATTTAAATATCTAATATTTGATCTCCATATCTTTCATTTGAATTCTGGACTACAGACATGGCCGTGTAAATAATATTTTACAAAGTTTTGAACTTGAGACCTCTTGTGAAGTAGATTGCACAGAATACCATCTCTCCTACAATTCTTCTTACATTCATCTTTGGCTACATATATCCTTTTTAGCCCTTTTTTGCTGCTTTTCTTCTTATTTGGAAATCAACACCTATAAAACATAAAATGCAAAGATAAGAACATTTAAATAAAATAAATGAGTAATTAAAAACTTATTTTGGAATATAAAATAGCAAGTTTTGTACACTTATCAGTGGGGCGCGTGCCACCAGCGCCAGGGAAAGGCGCGTTGGACCCCACCTCTAGCCCCAGTTGGGGCATAGTCTGGAATATTTTAATATTTTATTTATTATTTTTAAATTGGAAAGAATATGAAAAATAATTTTTAAATTTACTTTTAAATTCAAGAAATTTTTTGAAATTTTAACTAACCTTTTAGAGAAAAAATATTCTTAGGTTTTAAATTTCAATTGGAAATGGGTTTCCCTCATGGTTAAATTAGTTTAGAAAGTAAGCCTCCAAATTGGTTTTTCACTTTCTTTTATTTTTGGAAATACATTAAAATTTCCAAAAAATTTCAAAAAGTTCCTGAAAATTCAAACTTACCTTTTTAGGACAGAATATATCTGGAACTTTAATTTCAAGATGAAATAAGTTCGCCTCGTTGTTAATTTAGTTCAAAAGTGTTCTTTAATTTGGGATTTTTATATTTTAAATTACCAAATTTTTTTTGAAATTCCCCAGAGATTTTGTTGAGACATTTAAAGGTAGAATATGCATGGAAGCCTAGGTTAGACCTAGGTTTAGATACACTTAATGTTAGATTGCATTGCATGGTTATTTATGTGGTTTTATTTTTAACTGTTTATTTATTTCTCGTTAATTGATTTTTTTGCATTCTTAAATGTTCAGGGTTAAATGTTGATGTTCAAATTTGTTTATGGAATCATGTAATTCTTTTGCTTGCGTGGTATGTTGGACTTAGGTAATTGTTTATGTATTATTTCTTTTGGTGATTGGAATTGCATTTTGTTAAATTAATGTACTTATAAGTAGGTTGATTTTTATTTTTTTAGAAAGAATATAGGAGGCATGTGAGGATTGTCAGGGGGCATGTATGGCATGCCAATACCTAATAAGGTATTTAATAGGTTTAAAAATGAGGCATGTATGGATTGCCAATACCTACTAAGGTGTTTAATAGGATAAGAAAAGAGGCATATAAGGACTGCCAATGCATAATAAGGTTTTTAGTAGGGTTACAAGGGAGACATGTGAGGATTGCCAATTACATAAGCGGTATTTGAATATATTTATATAAGGGCGAGGCATGTGAGGATTGTTCATTATTTAATAAGGTATATAATATGTAGATAAGGGAGGCATGTCAAGATTGCCAAATACTAGTAGGGTATGTACTTAATTAAGTGTTCAGGCATGTAATGATTGCCTTTAGATTAAACCTAGGAAATCGTGTTCTCTATTTTATGATAACATATGGGTTGGTACAGGATATAGGATTGTCCTAATGTGGAATCGTAGGTTAAGTAAGAAAATGGTAGGTATGTATATTGTCGAGATCGCCAAATACCTAATAGGGTATTTAATACATTTAGAAGGGAGGCATGTGAAGATTGCCAGGAGGCATGTCAGGATTGCCAATAGGGCATTCAAGGTTAATTAGGGAGGCATGTGAGGATTGCCAAGAGGCATGTCAAGATTGTCAACAGGGTATTTAAGGTTAATTAGGGAGGCATGTGAGGATTGCTAAGAGGCATGTCAGGATTGTCAATAGGGTATTTAAGGTTAATAAGGGAGGCATGTGAGGATTGCTAATTACATAGTAGGTTACTTAATAGGTATATAAGGGAAGCATGTCAGGATTGCCAAATATTAATAAGGTACTTTATTTAATGAAGTGTTTGGCATGTAAGGATTGCCTTTGGTTTGAACTTAAAAAATAGGTTCTATAATTTGTGTGATAGGGGATGAATTGGGATGGTGTGCAAAATGGTTTCTATTTTGGGATGGAGGTTAAATAAGGAAATGATACGTATATATCTATGTTTAATGGATTGGGATGGTGTGGAGGATGGTTCTTATTTTGGGACAAAGGTTAAATAAGGAAATGATACGTGTATATCTATTTTTTTTACTGTCCCTCATATAGAGGGTATGTTTACCGGTTCTCTGATTGGGTTATAGTAGAGGGAACTTGCTCGTGGGTTTAACCCACTTTGTTGATTATTTCATGTTCCAGACAATTTCTATCTTGAGATTAGAGTGTGGAGTTTGAAGAGCATAGCGATTATCTATTCCTTACCAGACTTTAGTGTAGGGACTTAGATCTTTTCATAAATTGTTCACTTTTATGATTTTGGATTAAAGGGGTCCTTGAGTTAAGGGACTTCCAATTTGTATTATTGAGACTAGTATTATGTTTATTTAATGTTATATATTATTTTAGTTAGACTTTCCTTTCAGCATTTATAAATATTTTCTTTTTGTCCTTATATTCTATGTTTGTTTGCTATTAGTTATGGGTATCCCTTATGTTTTATGTGTGAGATTGGCCACCTCATGTGTGAAATTTATGGGGGGGGGGTATTTCAGTTGGTATCAGAGCATTCCAAGTTCAAGTATTCTCGAGTCCTTAGGGTCTGTCGTATGGTATCTTTCGCGTTATGTATTTTGATAAATAGAATCTAAGTATAAGACTCATTGTACTCTATACATTTTAGTCTATTATTGGGGATTGTTCAAATGTCACCCCGTAGGTGAAGGAATGTGAACCAAAATCAGAGTCAGTTCTGATAAATAGTAAACTCGGTCATGATTTACTTAATACGGGTGCATTCCACTTGTTTGTATCTTAGCCATTGGTTAGACTTTCTGGTATAGTTATCAGCCTTGTAGTTCTCCATTTAGTATTTCTACACCATTTGGAGTTAGTTTGATTTTACGGGAAGTTGTGGGGAAGTCACCATAGATATTGGTAGACTTTGATATTGGGAGTTTTACCTTCTGTTTTGTGAGTTTGCTTATAACAAAAGTTATTAGAAGACTATTTGTTTAACACCATTTGAGGCTTTGTATGGACGACCATGTCGGTCTCCTTTTGTTGGATACAAGTTGGTGATAAACGATTTTTGGTCTGGAGTTCATTAAAGATACATCAGGGAAATTTTCTCTCATTAGGGATTGTATGTGCACTGCCCAGAGTAGACAGAAGAGTATGATGATTGTCAAAGTCATGCATTAGAGTTCGAGGTGGAGGATCAGGTTTTACTCGAGGTTTCTCCCATGAAGGGAGTAATGCAGTTTGGGAAGAAGGGAAAGTTGTCACCTCATTTTGTGGGTCCTTTCATGATCACAGACAGGATTAGAACAGTAGCATATAGATTGGCTTTACCAGACACAATGCACAGGGTGCACAATGTCTTTCATGTGTTTATGTTATGGAAATTCCTTAGAGATGAGGATGCTTATCAGCATATTGAGGTTAGGGAGATTGAGTTGTAGTCAAATACAACATATGTGGAGCAACCTTATTATATTATTGACCATAGGAATTAGGTCCATCATTCCAAGACCATTCCTTTAGTTCGGGTTCAGTGGAGCCACCACAATGAGGCGGAGTCCACTTGGGAAAGGGAGGATGAAATAAAGGCAAAATATCCAGAGTTTTTATTTCAGGTATGAGGTAAATTATGAGGACGAAATTCCTCTTCTTAGGGGGGAAGAATGTAATACCCCAAAATTCTAGGTTATTTAATTTGGGGTTTTAATTATTTAAATTGTTCATTTTGTGGTGTTAATGCCTATCCTCTTTGTTTAATATGGATGTTGATTTGTTGCTAAGTGTTGATTGATTTTAAATGCATGTGAAATATTTGTTTTAGATGTAAATTTTCTTTTAAATAGTTTGGTTGGGTTTTCGGACTGAAATTCTTTGTAACTATTTTTAATTACTGTCGGGTTAGGCTAGACTTTTGGGTTTGGGGCCACATATATATATATATATATATATATATATATGTGTGTGTGTGTGTGGGGGGGGGGGCTATATATATTTAGGTTTATTATTTAAATTATTTAGGGAATTATTTAAATAATTTTTGGAAATGAAAATATTGATAAAAGAAAGAGAAAATAGAATTAGGATTCAGTCGTTCCTACGCACAAACAAGGAGAGAACGGGAGATGCCAAAAAAGGTAGAGAAGGTGATTTTGCTAAAAATCATAAGGCAAGTTTGAAATCTTCTCTTCCCCTTTGAACTGTAAACATAGATTATAAATATATATATATATATATATATATATATGTGTGTGTGTGTGTGTGTTGCTTGAATATACGCATATACATGTATATAACTATGTGATTGTATAATTATGCATGCTAAGGGATGTTCCGTGGATTAAACGTGAGTAATATGTTGGTTTGATACAGTTATGGGGTAATTTTTCATGTGCATATGCATTTATATATGAGTGTATAGGCGGATGCATATATATTTATATCTATATTACATTTAAGGTTAGTGCTTAAATTTTTCGCCTAAAAAAATTCATCATCTTATGCTCAAAAATGCTTAAAAAACTCATCTGACGGTTCAAAATATCTATGCTTATCTACGGTCTAAAATTACTCTCTCTATCTTCAATCAACGGTCACGATTCACTCCCACCTAAATTCAAATTTAAACTTCACATACTCTCTCTCTCTCTTCTCAGCAAATTAATTTAAACCTCCACCTTTTCTCTCTATCTCTCTATCTCTCTCTCTCTCTCCTTTATTCTCACCATCACACAGGCTTCATCAATCTTTTGCAAACCCTCCATTTCTTCTCCTGTAAACCTAAGCCTCCATGGATCATCACCATCAATGTCATTGTCGTCGTCTTCTCCGGCTCCCTCATTGCCTTTAACGCTTTGGTTTCTCAAACAGCTGAGTGGGTTCAATAGGGATTCTAAGAAAGCGCCAATTTTTTGTTCTTCGTCGTTGTCAGCAATGTCATCACTGCCGGCCCTTTTGAAGAGGTAGAGACCGGCGAGGATCAATATTCCGACTACTTCGTTGGGTTTCGATGCCGTAGAGATGTTGGTTGAAGGGGATGGGTATTCTGTGTATTGCAAGAGAGGGAAAAGGGGTCCTATCGAATTTTATATTTGTGTATCAAATCATTGATTTATAGTGATTTTTTTTTCATCTTGAATTTCAAATTTTATTTTATTTCTAAGGAAAAACTAAAATTCTGAATTAATTTTGTGGGTCTTCTCCGCGCTGGCTACGGGTTCGCTGGCCATGAATGGTGGAATTGAAGGTTGCGGCTGGTGCTTCTCCTTGGCTGGCAGCTTAAAACGGTAGTACCGACAGTGGTGGTGGTCGGCTAGAAATTGTGGCAGTGGTCGGGTGATGATGGTTTGGATGGACTGGTGATGTACATGGCTGTAGTGGGTTACTTCACTATCGCCACCAAAGCACCTGCACCGAGCCCTTTGACCGACGCCACCGTCTTCGTTCCCACCGCCCTCGCGAGGGCATGCTTGAGATTTTGTTTTTATTTTTATTTTAGATTCATATGTTTAATTTTCTTTTTTATAACTACTGTTGGTATGGAGTTTGGGATTTGTTTGGGTGTGATTCATGTTTAGATTCATATCCTCACCATACACTGAGATTGATACTCTAGATCTATGTTGGAAAATTTGCTCTGAGATTATGTCTGGTGTTAGAAATTTCTGGTGGTCTTAATTAGCATAATTGTTTCACTTTGTTTTCAAGGATTTGTCTGATTTTTTATTTTTTAAAAATTTGGTATTCATTTTTAGGATTTTTTTCCTTTCCTTTTTTTTTTTGTTCTTTATTTTTGTTTTTTGGTTTTTTTGGGATGGGGTTTAAGTTCAGACGACTTTCTTTCTGTTATACTTGAATTTGATATGTGAAGGTTATTTTTTGTTTCTGTGGATTTATTTGGGAAATTCTAACCAAGTGTTGATTTCTGACCTAAGTTTATGCTTATTGGACTTGAAATATAATACATTTGCATTCTACTCAGAAGAAATTCATATACTATCTCTGGTTCTGATAAAGAATTTGGATATGGGTTTTGCTTTTCGAAGTGCATTTATAGCAAGTCTAAAGTGAATTGGAGACGAGTTTGTTTTCCTAATTGCTTTCACTGATTCTATAGGTTTTTGAGAATGGGTTTGTGTTTCTCATACTTGAAATTTGAACTAACATAACAGGGGTTGGATTGAATTTGCTCTATTTTCCTAATTGCTTTTATATTCTATGATTGGTTTCAGTCATAGGATTCAATTATCAAGGATTCGATTACAGGAGCATGATGGATCCTTAACCTCGAAGGTGTAGAAGAACTGATGGAAAATTTTGTTTAGAAAATTTTGTTTCATTCATTCAACTCCAATTTTCTCTAAAGGCTCAAAATTTTGGCCTGTCTTTGTTTTCCATCACTTTCTCACTTGCAAGACATAGTACTTTGTTTAGTTTTCACAGGATTGTATTATTTTCTTCATATTCACCCACAAAAGTTCTGATTTTACTTTGTTTACTTAATGCAGGACATCCATGGAGGAGAGACTCGATCATCGTTGATCTGAGCTGAGAAATCAGCACAAACTAACTTAGCCTTTGTTGTAGATACAAGCACCACCCATAAAGGATGGTGGCTCTTCGAGGCATAGTTCAGAGTGAGAGAGAGAGAGAAGTATCAGTTGTTTCCTTTCCTCTCTCTTCCCATTTTTTTGGGTCTTGTGTAAAGCTCAGTGGAGAATGTGAGACTGTGCATACAAGTATGCAGAGTGACTGATGAATAAAGTTGAGTATTAGTATTATGTATATGAATATGTAATGTAAAAATATAAGAGGCTGAGACTGTGCATACAAGTATGCAGAGTGAGTGATAAATAAAGTTGAGTATTAGTATTATGTATATGAATATGTAATGTAAAAATATAAGAGGCTGAGAGTCCTCTCTTTCCAAGCCTTTTTCCTTTGGTTTTTACTTTTTAGTTATAAAGGATGAGGAAGTGAAGGACATGGTTGGCTCTCGAGTCTCGGCAGCCATGGTCCCATGTGTGCATATATAAATTAAAAAATATACATGTTAACACATTTATAAATTAAAAAATAAATTATTAATATTCTCTAAACTACAAGATTGTTGACAAAGAATTAAATTTATATTCAAACACCTCTTCTACCAATTGACAGTAGATTACATGTTTTTTTAGTTTTAAATACAAATAAATGATATATAATATATATATTATATTACATCTAATTCTTGAACTTATATATGTTTATTGCTTTTATTTTCTGACAATAGCATTTATTTTCTTTTTATAGAATTTTTTTGTAAAATTTTAATCTAATTATAAATTAAATATATCAAATGAATCAAAATAAAATCACATCTAAAATATGTTTATAGTGAAATTTAAAAAATTACATTTAACTACAAAAGTTACTTTTATTGATGCTTCATAGGTTTTTTATTGGTGCATTAAAATTCACTATTTATAACATTACTAGAGTACATGTAAAAAGAAAAAAAAATTGACAATAAAGTATATGGGTTTTTTAGTTTAGTGTCTTTTTTTAACTTCACGGTTTTTTTTGCAAAATGGGTAAAGTATAGGGCTTTTTTTGTATTCTACTCAAGAAATAAAGAATAAGGAGAAGTACATGGAGAGTACTTTTTGAAACTATCAAGAGTTGTATAGTTGTATGGTTATAGATCTTGAACTACCCAAATTTTGCATGCATCGTGTATGAAAAATGATAAATGCACTAAGTGTTGTATAGTTGTATGCTTATAGATATTGAACTACCCAAAATTTGCATGTATCGTGTATAAAAAATGGTAAATGCACCGAGAGGTACCCTAAACAATTTTAAGAAGAAACAAGTATGGACCAAGATGTATATCCGCTATATCAACGATGCAATGATGATTGCGTTTATTCTATGAGGGGCAATGATCACACGACAATAATTTGAGCGACGTAGATGAAATTCAGCAATACCTTGATTATATGAAATCAACTTTTATTTCAATCCAACAATTTTTCTATTATATGGCGGTGGAGAGGTGGAGCTGGTGAAGAGGACCTGATAGTGGTTTCGGTTAAAGACCTATTTCGGCTTTGGAGAAGATGGTGCATGATGGTGCTGACAAGTGATGTTGGCCGAAATTGGGTGAACTCAACTTTTATTTCAGTTCAACATTTTTCTTTTTTGTTATAGTGTCGTAGGGACGGGCAATACCCTAGTATATATATATATGTATGAACATGAGATTTTTGTTCCAAAAAAATAGGTTAATCTTGCTCTCTCGATTAAAATCTATAAGTTTCAATGTGAATCGTTGGGTAGATTGACAGGAATTTGAGTTTGAAATTTAAGAACCCTAGAAACTTGATGGGCGTTTTTTATTTAGGCTGTGAGAGGGGATGATTTTGGTACCAATGCATAGCTTAGATCGGGAAGAGTTGAATGGTATATTCACACGCGAGTTTCGATGATTGGAGGTGGCCAAAATCAGGCCGGAAAAACGCTGCCATTGTTATGCGCAGCTGCTGGAGAAAGTAACAACGAAAGAAAAAAAAAAAGGAAGAAGAAGAAGAGAGAGGGAGCCTCCCCCACGCGCGCTGCCAGCATGTGCTGCCAGGGCCGGGGAAAGGGGCGTTGGGCCCCACTCGTCGGGGCCCACCCCTGGGCCAATCCAGAATATTTTAATATTTTATTTATTTTAAATTGGAAAAATAGGAAAAATAAATTTTAAAATTACTTTTAAATTCCAAAAAAAATTTGAAAAATTTAAGTAACCTTTTAGGGAGAGAATACTCTTGGGTTTTAAATTTCAAGTGAAAATGAGTTTCCCTCGTGATTAAAATTAGTTCATAAAGTATGCCTCAAAATCAGTTTTTCAATTCCTTTTATTTTTGGAAATATTTTAAAATTTCTGAAAAATTCCAAAACATTCCTGAAAATTCAAACTTACCTTTTTAAGATAGAATATACCTGGAACTTTAATTTCAAGATGAAATAAGTTCGCATCATTGTTAATTTAGTTCAAAAGTGTTCTTTAAGTTGGGATTTTTATATTTTAAATTACCAGACCAGACTTTAATGTAGGGACTTAGATCTTTTCATAAATTGCTCACTTTTATGATTTTTGGTTAATGGGGTCCTTAAGTTATGGGACTTTGAAGTTGTATTGTTCAGACTAGTATTATGTTTATTTAATGTTATATATTATTTCAGTTAGACTTTCCTTTCAGCATTTATAAATCTTTTCTTTTTGTCCTTGTATTCTATGCTTGTTTGCTATCAGTTGTAGGTATCCTTTATGTTTTATGTGTGAGACTAGCCACCTCATGTGTGAAATTTGTAGGGAGTATTTCAGAGGAGGTTGCTGCTTCTGTTGTTGTTATTGTGGCTAAGCTCTACTCAACAATTTTGGACATTTAGCCTTCCAATGATCTTTCTGCTTACCGAAATTACATTCATCAAAGCCAACCTTCACGTGACTCTTGTTCTGATAATTGGAAGGTAGTCTAGAAGGAACAGCTAAAACAGATGGATTAGGTGCTAGGAGAATTCCTTTTCTTGCCTGAGACTTGAGATGTTTCTTTTCGGCCAACAACTCACTGACCACTAAATCAACAGAAAGAAGTGGGCTACGATGTAGAATTGACCCACGAAGTTGCTCAAAATCATCACGAAAAACTATCAAAAACTGAACTAGTTTGATTACATAAAAGTTTTTTTTCCTCGTAAATAATAATAATAATAATAATATATTCAATAAATATATAATAAAACCATTTCAACAAAAACCTACCGGTACCGGATTTCAGTGATCAAACTTAATCATGTTGATAAATAGATTAATAAGCATAGGTGTCACTCTTGATAATACTTGTACCAATTTTCATATAATACCAAGTTCTTCAACCCCCAAAGAAGACTAAATATGTAACCAATAGACTTCAATTCATAAAATACCTATTAGTAAATTATAATTTTCCTAATAGACTAGCGTCTATGAGATGAATCTCTACTAACATTCTTCAATGTATATTGCTCTTATGCAAACTTCTATATTCCGAAAATCTCCAAACCTAAACTCTGATACAAAAGTGTAACGCCCCAAAATTTTAATACAGGAAGCTCTGGTTCCATAATTAAAATCATGTGCATGACTTATATACCACATACATCACCATCCACAACAATATTAAATAATATCAACTCCAACTAATTTTTCCATAAAACCATAAATAAATTCAAAGAGTCAACATTACCAAACCAAAACCTACTAATGGACATTATCCTTATTACAAGAATTGTAAATATAAAAATATTGAACTAACAATAATGAATAAACAATGAACAAGCTAATCTCCATCCATGCCACGTGTCACCATCACGAGCCTATCATTGAACACCTGAAATGTGATAAAGGGGTGAGCTCACAAGCTCAGCAAGAGAATGCTAAACACAATAATCGTTCAGCAAGCTGACCTTACCTTATGTTCTCATACATAAATACAACTTATAAAAGATACATAGAACTTGTATAACTTATCTCAAGTCATGTTATGATTTCTTAAACATTTTAATTGTCAACATCATGTAATAATTAGTAACTCGCTAATTACTATACCTAATCTGAAAGATCTCATCATTTAATCCATGTCACATATTATTCATTTATAAACCATAAATTAATTATCTTGATTATTTCTTATTAAATTTCCATATATCTCACATAAGCCCCAAGCTCCCCTCCAATAAATGGCTAGCTCAGCCAACAAGATGGTGTGCATCGTATAGTCCTAGAATATCGAAGATCACACATGTGGCTTGGTTTGTACATCTACTCACCCAGATGGTCCCGACCACGTCCACATAATAAGGGCACACTTAGCCCAATGGTCATAACAAAATGGTAGTGCACTCCCAATAGACAGGTCCCTGGCCATGCCTAACAAAGTCATCATAAGAATAGTCCGGGACTATGTCACGCCCCGGTTCCTGACTCCCAAAAATCGAGTGTTATTATCTTTACCAAGCCACACTTCGAACCACAATCCCTCTTGATATCATACTTTGATACCAAGATTTTACCTCAACACTCTTATAAAGGTACCATGCTCTGGTACCATGCTGTCACGCCCTAGTTTTTGACTCCCGAAGGACCGGTGGTGATGTCCGTCCATTAACCCTAACGGACCTTTTCTATCTCTCGAGTACCGCAGAAGCATCCTTTTCAAATGTACACGTATATACGTGCACTGTAGACCATACTAACCTCAATGGGCCCCTCAAACATTCCCTTGTATGTCTCTCTAAAATTTCAAAATTCATGAATTTCGATGCCTCAAAATGATGATTTCGATGCATCGACAGTTCGATGCATCGCACAAGTATCGATGAAGTATCGACCAAAAATAACTCTCGGGACTTTTGGTTTTTCTAAAATCCTATAGGTTTTTCGACGCATCGTCCCTATCATTTCAATGCATCGATGGATTATATCAAAGTGGGCATTTCGATACATCGAAGTGCCCAGACTAATGCACCTACAGCAAGATCTGCAATAATGCAATTTGCTACTTTTGGCATTCTAAGTCCTTTACACTATGATAATCCATTCATGCTACTATGAAATCATACATGAAAAACATCTATATCAGCCACAAGCTTTGAATCACATTCATCCGCTTTTATGTCTCATAACCTCCAATTTCATCATTTCAAACAAATTTCATGTCATTTACGTGTAAAATGCTCATACACATAGCTATAACATAAAAAGAGGTTATAGTATTAAAATCCATACATTACCCATAACATACATATGGTCCAAATACATTCCAAGTCCATGTGGCTATCAAGCTCATAGTCATTACAAGAATTTATACATGAAGTCCAAATGCTACAAATTCTACTATGACTACAACTACATAGATAACATGCCACAAGCCGGCAAGGATAGCTAAGTCTCCAATATCCAAAAGGTACACAAAAATGATACGATAAGCACTACAGGGACACTCAAGTCCCATTTGTTATCAACGCCTTATTTATAAACGAATTTAAGAAAAAAGGGGTGAGCACCACGGCAGCTCAGTAAAGATACCCCAACCCACCTAAGTACCGATTTGACATCGACCTATATGAACGCATATCATTACATTACACGTATCATCCAACATATATCATGTTCGTTCACAAGTAATGCATATATATAAAAATGCATTTAACCACACAATCATGCTCCACAATTAAAATGTAAGCAATGTCATTCACTTGTTTCTCTCTCGGACTCAACCTGATATCCTAATATGATCTTGACCAACCATGTGACCTGAGACGTTTCCCATGTAACCCCAACACTGTCACCAAATATTTACCTACTCCAAGGTGATTAGACCTCTGTCACTAAGTATTTACCTACTCCAGGTGATTTGGCCCCTCCCAGAATTTGTCATCGAGTAATTGCCTACTCCAAGGTGATTAGGCCCCTCTCAGAATTTGTCACCTAGTAATTACCTACTCCAAAGTGATTAGGCTCCTCTCAAAATTTGTCACTGAGTAATTACCTACTGCAAGGTGATTAGACCACCGTCATCGACTAATTACCTACTCCAAGGTGATTTGGCCCCTCTCAGAATTTATCACCAAGTAATTACCTACTCCAAGGTGATTTGACCACTTCACAACTGTCGCCAAGTACTTACCTACTCTAGATGATTTGACCACCTTTCCCTATTTTCTCATAATGGCCTCATATATGCATTTCGAACATATAACGATCAAGCATTCAATTTCATACTTCAAGATGTAAAACCTAGCATACAATTTACATCTGCTCATAACTTCACTTAAGCAGATTTTATTCATGCCTCACCAATGCACACATTTTCAAATAAAAGATAGCATACATTTGACCCACATAACCACACATAATACATATATGTTCATAACATCGCATTTTCCATAATATGTTCACAAAACCTAGCATATAAGCATACATGCAACTACCTCTAACACATTCATTTTGTATGTTATGTATACTACCTATACACATCAATTGCATACAAGAGATTTAAGAGAAGCAGAAATACACTACATCCCACCCTTCTTACCACTCTAAATCATGCAATACACATCCCTAGCTCTCACCGTTTCACCCAAAACCCTAGAATCAATAAATAAATGAGAAGGAGAACCCCTACCTCAAAATTGAAGGCTGTCCAAGCACTTCTCTAATTTCCAGCAATGTCTATCTTGTCGAATTTTAACTTTTTTCAGTTCAAACCAAAACCCTAGTCGTCCCCTATGTATCTCCCGTCTTCAACGAAACTCGAATCATGCCCGAAGGCCTCCAAAACCTAGAGAGAATGAAGAGGGAGAAAGAAAAGAGAGAGAGCAGCTAGCGTGAGAATGAGAGTGAGAGATATGAAATATCTCTGCAAAATCTGACCTTTAAGGCCCCTAGGCCGCGAAAAGACCAAAATGTACTTTGGGCCACTTAACATACATTCTCGGAATCCATTTTTGACTTCGAAACACTACAAGATTTTTGGGTTTTAACGACGGGTTTTTTACGACAGGCCCGTGTAGTCCGTCGTAAAAAGTATATTTCATGACGGGCCCGTGTAGCCTGCCCTAGAAAGCTTATTTTCTAAGGTGGTCATTCATAACCCACCGTAGAAAATACTTTCTACAACGAGCTAGGTGTGCCCGCCATAAAAAGGTACTATCCATGACGGGCCTAAACCATAGTGGAAAGTTTATTATCTATGACGGGCCAAGCCCGTAATGGAAAGCTTTAATTTTTTAGCCCCAATTCGTGCTATGTAATTCTCACTCCGGCGCAAAACCCAAACCCCCAAATCTCTACAACCCTCTCTGACTCTCGTGCATAACTCAAACCCCCAAATCTCTAACCCTCTCTAGATCAAAGCTCAGCCAAACCTGGCCCTAACCTCTGATCGACGTCATTCTCTTGTTTCTTTGAACAAGCTTGAGGCAAAGTCTCTGTCGAACTGAATCCCAAATTCTCTCCGTGGAAGTAACAAAAATCACAATTTCTCCACCACGAAGCAATCTCTGAGCCCCTTCATTCAGTAAGATTCATATCTTCGTGTTTTTACTCTAATTCATCCAGCATTTGTGATGGTTTCAGTTTCTTTGATTTTCTTCATCCTTTGTATTTATATATTAATTTGTTATACCAATACCTTAGTACATATATATATATATATATATATATATATTTTCGGCCGACAAAGTTCTACCCGACCGACGATGTCAAGAAGCCCCTTCTGAACAAGCGCAAAGCTCTCTCTCACTATATATATATATATATATATATATATATATATATATATATATTCATTTTGTATTTGATATTTGATTTATAGGTGTTAACTGATTTCTTCTCTTTCTATATTGTTTTATCTTTCTAGGGCTAGTATTAGCCTGGGTACAGTGCTGATTATCCTGGATGGGAGGTTCAAGGGGAAGAGAGTTTTGTTTTTGAAACAGTTTACATTTGGGTTACTCCTAGTTACTGGTGAGATTTTTTTGTTTCTTATATGCTATATTTATCAGATTAAGTTTGTTGCTATCCGAGACACATTTCAAAGTAAATTTTAAAATCACACAATAAAATCTTATAACCATTAAAAGTATGTTATTGTCCTATTGTTTCCTACAACGGTTTCTTTTACTTTTTTGGTAAGGTGTGGGTGTGGTTTCTGTGGTTGGGGGCTCAATGAATGAAGGAGCAACAAACCTATCCTGAAACCCTGGTATTTTCTGCCTGTATCACTGTGGTGCATCACAATGGTTTGCATTTTTAGGTCTGTAATGAATGTGGATCCTTTATTTGCTCTTATGTAATGAAGAAAGAGATTGTTTTGGTGTATTGGAGGTTGAATGGTCGGTGTGTATATATATATATATATATATATATATATATATATAGTGATATATGTGGTAGTAAATAATGAATCAAGCTCCCTTCAGATTTGATTAATTGTCTGAGTAGGATTTAGTTGAATGATGGAGAAGGTTTTACTATATTAGTCTTTATAAAGCCAATGATCTTTTGGCAGTCATGGTTGTGGCCCTTAACCTAATCAATCTAAAGGCTTTTTAGTGATGAAGTGAACACCTTGAAATGCATTTACATTCTCTTTTGTGATACTTCTTCTGGTAGTAGATAATGAATCAAGCCCCCATTGGATTGGATTGTTTGTGCTTGAGTAGGATTTAGTAAAATGGTCGGTGGAGAAGGTTTCACTTTATTAGTCATTTTAAAGATAAAAATTTTTTGGAGGTCACCAGTATGGTCCTTAACCCAATCAAACTGAAAGCTGGTTAGTGGCTTAAAATGAACACCATTGAAATGCATTTATATGATGGGTGCATATGGTAAAATGTTGAAAACATATGAATATTTAGCCATGTCCCCATGTGTCTTTGTGTTGGGGATTTCATAAATCTAACCTTTGAGATATGCCCATACCCGATACATGAACCCAAATCCATGTAACATAGTCAACTACACCGTATTGTCATCACCATTGCCCCTCAACAACCTTTTTCTAGCACCACCAACCTATGAACACAATTACCATTACTACTTGCCACTCATACTCTCTACTACCATCATCGTGTGCAATCGTAGTTTCTCAATACTGGTACGACATCTTTGCTGGCTACTGTGTCCATTGTATTGTGCACTCGCATTGCATGCCTTGTTCAATTATATGCAGCCATTCTGAGGTTTGATTCCTAATATTTTGGATATAGGAAGTTATCTTTACTGGTAAAACTGATGGATAAATCTGTGATTGGGTCTGTGTTTGATTGGATAGGTTTGTACTTGGGTTTCAATCAGAATATTCAAAACTGTTTAAAACCTAGGTGGAAAAGTTGGATGTTGATAGTGGAAGCTGTCTTTTCACAAAGCTATGGTGTATTTCAGCACAATGTTTAGAAAATCATTCACCTTCGCCATACAATCATGGATCATGATCATAGGTTTTCATTCTTCTGGTTTATGACAGTTTGTTTGCATTTATTTTTTGACTTTCTGTTTAAATAGGGCACAACATTTAATTTATTTATTTCTGATTGATTGTTCTGCTTTTATTTTTGCTTTTTGCTTAGAAAATGAAAGTTGCTTACTCTGACATCAATCATATGATTCCTGGAGTTATGTCATAAAGACAAAATATATTATCACCAGCCAAAGAATGACTTGTTTGATTTCGAGGTAATTTGGATTTGTTTGCTTAAGTTTTAATTATGGAAAATTGCAAATTGAGATAATAACAAAAAACTTTTTTCAAAAAAATCAACCTATAGAGATCTTACATAATTGATAATACCAAAGGAAACATTCCTTCAAGAATGTAACTTGGTGCATCTCTGGGTAAAAGCCATTGATAAGTGTTCAATTCCATGCATTTGAACCCTCTTTATTGCATATGTTAGTTCTGTTTTTGCGTTTATCGAGATATGTTTACGGTATTTTTGTGTTTTTGACATTTTGCAGGTATTGGAGTAAATGGAGCAAAGTTTGAAGCTTTCTACAGTCAAGAGAAGAAATCAGAAAATGCAGCCA
The DNA here is from genome assembly GCA_026545225.1 of Cornus controversa. Lineage (NCBI taxonomy): Eukaryota > Viridiplantae > Streptophyta > Magnoliopsida > Cornales > Cornaceae > Cornus > Cornus controversa. Next base: position 46,827,094 of record CM048845.1, read on the forward strand.
AAGGCATCTCGATCAATCGAGATGTTGATCTCGATTAATCGAAATCTCGATTGATCGAGATCTCATTTCGATTGATTGAAATCTCGATCAATCGAGATCCAATCTCGATCAATCGAGATTCTGCAGAATCCACTTGCCCACTTGCTCACCTGCTCTCCGGCTTGCAACAAAATCCCCCTTTTTGCACGACTTAGGGGGATTGTCTGACTTGAACAAGACTTTTGGGTACCTTCTTGATACAAGAGATATATATATTGATATATATATATATATGGTGGGCCCCAAGGTAGAAAAAGGAGCCAAAAAGCACAAAAAGGGCCATATCTCTCATATCTCAGATATCTCTCAATAGACATCAGACCATCAAGAAGAGAGACATTCGGGAGAGAGGAGAAGGAGCTGAACCTGACCAAGAAGCTTCATCTCCATCAATGGAAGGGTGCAAGGCAACCATGAGCAACTAACTTCCATACTAGGGTGTTGTTGAAGCCCTAGCCATGTAAACATGTTCCTTTTTGTAACACTTGAGATTTGTAATTAAATGTTGATTACTTAGCCTAGTGACTATGTACACAAATACATTTCTTATATATATTCATTTGATTTGGAATTTATTCTTGTCTTAGAGTAGATTTTGTCACTTGAATGCACAACATTTGCATATTCCACAAGAAGTGCAAATGATGGCTAGATAATGGTGTTTAAATGAATGTGTGATGTTAGTTTGTATAGACCATACCAAGACAAGGTAGTTTGGATGCATGTAGTGTTCACTTAGAGAGTAGAGTAATTAGGTAATTAGTTAGGTTGAAGAGCTATGCTTGTTGAAGATGGATTATGATAGGTTAGCACACACATTGATCTTTTGATATGTCATTGAGGTCACAAGCCTAATGACATTGTTAGGCATTTAATTCATGAATCCCATGCTTGCTACACTTATGAACATGTGAATGGCTAGTGGTGGAAACCAACCCTAGTTCTCTCTCCCAACTTTAAACTCTTTACTTTTATTGTCATTTCATTTATGCAATAGTGTATAAACAAAACTCAAAAACCTATTTTTAGGATTAAAGTAGAATTAATCTTCCTTTAAGACAATTGCGACTAGTCCTCGTGGGATCGATACCCTCTATATAGAACCTTATCTACAAAGATTCGTGCCCTTGCGAGTGGTTAAATTATATTTTGATAAAATGGGCAAAATTAAGCTTACAATATAATCACAGTTTAGCCGCATCAGCCATTTTGAAATTCAGCCTCGCATTGTCCCTCCAATCTATTAAACCATTTAAAAAGAGGTTCCCATCCATTTGCTGCCTCTTTCAGAGAAGAGCCTCTATTGCCTTCAAATTTGCCGGTAGAGGTACCACCTTTTAATTTTTCCTATTCTCATTTCAATCCATTTCCTCCTCATTACCTGCTGCAAATATAGAATACTAAAAATCAGGAGCTGAATCAGAGATATTCGTAAAAATATTCTTGGTGGGAGTAACTCTTACATCTTGCTCTATTGCGATGAATAAATTATTCAAACCTTAGCTGGAGACTTGTTTCAGCAATCTATAATTTAGACTCCAGGATGTTTCTTTGTAAAAGAAACCTCTATATCAATATCTCTGTTCTGGCCTCCTCAGTATCTTGTGTCTCTGCTCTCACATCTTGTACTCTCCCCTCAGCACTCTGATGAAACAAAATGCCATTAGGCCCTTTAATGGGAGTGAAGTATTGAAAATTAAAAGCCATTGCCAGTATTGGGCCTATCTAAGTGCTGCGGGAGGGAAATGCTATAAACAGACAACATTTGACATTATTTTATGCAAAGTAGTTGCTCTCATACTCGAACCTGTGTCCTCTCACTTGTCAGTCCGAACTTTTTAGCATTGCATGAAACAATGACTTCCAGAGCATGAAAAAATCATTTACAGAGATACTAACAAAGTAAAGTCTCTTATTTTTCCTTCTTTGACATTAGGTGATGATACAAGAAATAGGGGCCATTGCTTGTGCAATGCTAGAACCTTAGGCTGACAAGTGCGACAACGTAAATTCAATTATGTAAGCAGCTACTTTGTGCAAAAGATTATGTCCGTCTCCATTCTTTTCCTCAGTATCCCGTCAAAGTGGGACCACCATAGGTAATTACCTTTTTTAGGTGAAGGTGCCAAAATACAAAAAAATAGAAAAGCTAACTCGATACATGATGCAAATCTTCGTCCAAGTATGACTGGGCAGTAGCACAGCTTAACCAACAATCAGGAGGGCAGATGCAATTCTCTGTTAGTCACTTTAGGAGCATCTAACACTGAACTTTTATGAGAAGGCGCAATAGGTTTTTGGAATTTCATATTGTAGCTTTTTAGGTCAATGTACAAGAATCCAAATGATGACTTGTTTATAGCTGAAGTAATCATCTAAGAATGTGATTTTTATATGAATTTAGAGAATCCCAATTATCTTACCAGTTGTATATGGTCTCTGGAGGCTATTGGCTCTGCTTGAAGGGTAAATGGAGCTATTATAGTAAAATTCAGGGAAGAACACACTAAAATAGTTTGGTAGAAATTTTGGGGCTTTTTGCTTGATTTAAGGTATGTGTAATTAATCTTCAATAGCTTTGATCGTGTGGGAATATTAAGTGATTTTTATGTTTATAAATTGGTTGCATGATTAGGAAGTAGACATTCTACCCTCATTTAATTTTTCTTTTTGTAATGAGCTTGGTTTAATTGGTTTGATAACATGAAAATATGGTCTTTTAGCTTCCATTTGAAATTTGTTTTATGCAATTTGCCTTTGAGATGAGGTAGATATGAATTTTTGAAATGGGAAGCTTGCTGCTGGAAATTTCATTTTTTGAAAACAGAATTGGTCTGCCTTCTTTGTTAAAACTGATTTGATCCACAAGGTATCTCATGAAACAAAAATTACAGCATGAAATTTTAGCCTTTTGGCTTCATTTTGGACTTCGGTTTCATGTCATTTCAATTAGTATTCTATTTTTGGTGAAATTTTGAAGATAACCTGTTCTTGCTGGAAAACTGGTTTTGAAAACAAAATTTTGCTACTGTTTTGTTCAAAAACGGACCTGAATTATTTTTCTCTTTATGAAAGTGAATAGATGGTATGAAAATATTGTCTCTTAGCTTTCAATGGGCTTTGGTTTCATGCAATTTCGTTTTAAAGTGATTTTTCTATGAATTTTTGAAGTTGGGAGCTTCAGGCTGGAAATTCATTTCTGGGCAGAATGTTTATGGTTCCTTTTGTCTTAGAACTGATTTAGATGGTGAGGGATTTTGAGAAGGTGAATTGATAGTTTCAAATTTTAGCCTTTAAACTTTCAATTGCATTTGGATTCATGCAATTCGCTTGAGAAATGAAATTTTTATGAATTTTTGAAGTTGGAGGTGATGAGCTGGAAATTCTGTTTTTGGACAGAAATTAGGAGCATTCCCACGGAGGTAGTTCGCCAATAGTTGTGTTTTCATAATCGGAAAATTTGGAGTTCTCACTCCAAATTGAGGTAGGGGTGTGATATGATTTTAACCTATGAATTCTTTGAGTTTTATGGTCATGGTGTGTGTTATACATGCATAGTGTGAGTTTGTGTGTGGCTTTGACTTATGGATAGTGATTGTATTCATTGCCAGTGGTGGTTATGTGATTTGTTTTTGATGAATCTATATTCTAATAATCATGTTTAAATGATGCAATGATGCTTGTTGAGTTGATGTATTCTTAATGTTATTGTAATGTCTTCATGATGTAAATTGATCAATCTATGATTTTTATAATGCAATATTTGTGAGCATGTCATGATAGTGTTTTGGACTATAGGACATGAGTTGCGTGGTTAACATGTGTTATGTGCTCGTGTGACGTGCTAAATATGATTATTAAAGTATGTGCACTCCTTCGTGAATTGGTTGATGATTATGGGAGATACTCGGTTTCTGTTACTATTGAGCGAGGGTAATTCATTTGTTCCTAATAAATTTTGTAAACCCTACTTTATCAGCCACCTCTTTCAATGTCACTGCTGAGACATCACCAGATCATGCACACTCACCTCCACCAGCCATTATCTTATAGCAAAGACTACACAGTAATACAATATATATATATATATATATATATATATACCTCCACTATGATCTTGCTTTTTTCCTTAGATAGGAGGTTACTTACTGCTAAGGCACACATGCATATAGCATATTACATATATATTTGCTGTGTTGAAATTGTTTTAGTAGCTACAGTCATTTTTGACTACCTAAATCCTATTTCTGTTCAAAACTTTGTTGTCAAAGGCCTTTTCAAGGTCTGTTCATGTTGCTGGTTGAAATATGAGGGTCCAAAGTAGGGGTGACCACGGATCGGATCGGATCGGATTATGCATAATCCTAATCCGATCCGCGGATTACGGATTGACAAAAATTTAATCCGATCCGATCTGTGGCAATCCATCAATCCGATCCGATCCGATCCGTAATTGAACGGATCGGATCGGATCGGATTGACGGATTGACCTACTACTCCTATTAAAATTTTTTTTTTCCTACTTCAAAAATTCTGAAAAAAAAATTGTCCAACAAACACAACACTTTTTAAATGAACACAATTGTTAAATAAACAAATATAATATATATTAAATTTTTAGGTTTACCCATGTAAGTATGTAGCATATTATATTATTATACATATAATTACTAATTATATATATAAATATATTGCCACGGATTGCCATGGATCGGATTGCGGATCGGATCGGATTTATAACCCTCCAATCCGCAATCCGATCCGTGGCTAACGGATTTTAATTTTTTAATCCGCCACCAATTCATTAGCTAACGGATCGGATTGGATTCATCCGGATCCGATTGGATCGAATCGGATTCGCGGATTCACGGATTTTTTGTGTACCCCTAGTCCAAAGTCCATGAGCATGTTTCAATTCATATTTTAAACTTGGTTTAGATTCATTTTTTCCAGAATTAGCACAAGATCAAAATCTAGTCCTGTAGTCTTGGCTGCTACCTTATTTGTTTTGTTGAAATGTGGTATAGATGTTGTCAAGTGTTAAAATCATCTGTTTGAGTACTTTACTATATAGGCAAGCCTGAATTCTTATCATACACATCTTCTATGTTTGCCTAAAGTCTTTTACTGAGAGTGCCTTGTACTGCTGATGCCACAAATTTCTGATGATACCAAAGTTTACTGATTATTTTATTTCAAGTTGAGCTTTGTATTGCTGATCTTGTAACTTGAACATTATTGTGTTGAAATCTAATATGTTAGAACACACTTGGTTATAACCTGTTTTATTTCATATACTGAATCTTAAAATTATAGCATTGTTCATAGTAGCTTTGGTCATATTGAGCTGTTATGATTTGCTTGCTATAGGTTGCATTAGATATTAATTCCAGCAAGTATATTTAGTTGATTTACATGGATTTGACCTAGTTCTAAGATGAATCAGAGGCTGCACATAGTTTTGAGTATCTGAAACTTTATTTTTTAGCCATTTGTTATTGTCCAAGGTTACTTAGAGTACTAATCTGTCAAGGTCTTGATCTGGATTGAATCTGAATCATTTGAGCATACTTAATTTGATATATTAGCTTAGAATCAGGACTATTTCATTTTCAAGCATTCGCTGCATTCCATAGCTAGCTGATGCACTATTCATTGTTAAAAATGGCCAAAAGTAGTGCCAAATTGTGTTAAATAACTTGTGAACTGATTATAACTATTCCAGCAAGAGTATTTAAGCATATTACATATATATTTGCTGTGTTGAAGTTCTTTTAGTAGTTGTAGTCATTTTTGACTACTTGATCCTATTTCTGTTCAAAACTTTGCTGTCAAAGGCTTTTCAAGGTCTGTTCAAGTTACATGGCATTGAATCACAAGCACACAAACTCCCCACAATGGCAGGAGGCTTGTGCCTAGGGCTAGCCTTTTTTATTTTATTTTCTTTTTTCTATGGCATTGAATCAACCAAGTTAAGCTATCTGGTACCTTTGGCTATGAAATTTAGCTCAAGTGTTCTGATATTGTCTGGGTTGGAATGGAGTGTTTTAGGGTAGGTGCAGATTTGCTGGGCAACTTTAGCAATAGCATAACATCATATTCTCATCTTAAGGTTATGATAAAACGGGGGACATATAGTTGCCTCATCATGAGTTAGATTGTGATCATTTTAAAGAGTTGTTTTCGTCATTTGTCCATTATAGTTCAGTCCTCAAATTCATTTCTTTGCTTCTAAATTGCTCTCTCTCTCTCTCTTCCCTTTTTGATTCAGCTATCATCATCTGTTTCTTGGGTTTTTGTTCATTTCAGTTCATTTGGCTGTCTATGAACTTGCAATTCAAAGAGATTATGACAGTCCAAAAAAGTATATAAAGTCAAGTAAAAGATTAATCTAATTCTTGGAATTACTTTAACAGGTCCAACAATACACAACACCATTGTGATTTTAAATATAAAAAAAAAAAAAAAAAAACAGAACAACATCGAATTTATTTTTGAATAAATAGAACACTAATTATTTAAGATAAAAGTATGATATTATAAAACCATATCTAGCTATATGATTGATGGGTAAGCAAATCTGTGTTCCGGTGAGAACTCGAAACATTACATGTGGCTGGCCAAAATTTGAAAACTGAGTTGTAGACCTCGTGGTTCAATGTTTGTATTCTGTAATTGTTGGTCATATCCTTAGTTAGATTGTACTTGGTTCAATTCTATGTATTATTCGAATGAGAATAATAGAGTATATTATACATACATGTGTATATATATATATAGATATTAGTATAATTGTAAATGTGTTTGTATAAGCTCTATATGGTTTTGAGCCCAAATAATTCCCTTTCCCTTTCTTCTGTAATCCAAACTGGTGAAAATAGAGTTGTAATTTCTTAAACTCTGGAAATTTCCAAATTGATTTCCAAATTGAGAGGAGAGAGAATAAAGAAAAGAAGAAAGTGGGAGGAAAGAGAATAGGTGAAAGGAGGAGAGAGAGGGAGTTATGGGAGAGGTTTTTTTTTAAACATGGATTACAAGTCTGATTTCCTTGTGATAAAAATATTCTTGATCTAACTAAGTTATTTTTTTCCCACCGAAAGATAATACTTATATTTAGAAAAATAGCATCATTTTATCATTAAGGATGATAATGTTGTATAGTATACACCCAGCCAGTGGGTGGATCAGTTCACTGTTTGGGTGCATACTCGGCTAGGTTTCCAAGACAGTGAAATGTAAAATGTTCTATATCTGTTGATTTTGGTTTGATACTTTTTAACTATTAACTGAAAAAAAATTAAATTCGTCATCAGGGGTTTCAATGATGCTGTTAATGGATTTATGGATGATGGTTGGTCGATTATGGGTAGTGATGGTGGGGAGGATGTGACCATTGCCATCAATTCATCTCCAAGCAAATTTCTTGGGTGGCAATACAACATGTTAATTGTCAATGCTTCCAACTTTTGGAGGGGTGCTGTGTGCAAAGGCATCAATGCTACTTCAGTTACTTCAAGAAAACTAAATTGGTTATGTAGGACCCATTTAGGATGAAAGACAAAAAAATGTAGACTTTATAGTGGTTAGGATTATCTTTGGCTGGCTCCCCACTAGTTTAATTTTATTTTTTCTTCTCAAATATATGATCTTGATCACCCGCTTAATTTTTAAATTATATTTTAGGGATAGTAAATTTTCTTTGAACTAGTGGAGTACAATATCAATATCCATCCATATTTTTTTCAGGCCAGGATACATTTTGCTGAACTCAAATGGGAATTTCAGCTGGCATGGGCTCAAGTATATCAAGGTCACTTCTCAATGTTTTCATCCTTATAACAGTAGCATGTTGTTTGAGTTTGTATTTGGGGGACCTTGTTTATTTTTGTACAAGTCAAATTTGCTTTAAAGTGTGTTTCACCTCTCTCTCATATTTTGTTTGGAGGTTATTTTTTTGTTTCCAGTATCTATTACCATTGACTTCTACATGCTGATTTAGTAGGTCCTTTAGCTTTTATTGGAACATATTTATTAATTTTGCTGTCTCCTAGATGATTTTTCGTGTATCAGATATGTGGAAAACTTAAGCTTATATTTTGTTTCGATACTATTTCTTGTTTCCAGATTGCTTTTATTTTCTAGATTTTGATTCAATAGGTTTCATTTTTTGCTTGAAATGTAGTACATCCTTCTCATTTTTCTATATACAATTTTTATGAATCTGAGAATTTTGAGTCCTATTCTTGGGATTACAGTAATTATATGCACTTTTTGCTTAAGCTGTTCTCGACAGATCATAAGCTGAACTTTTTGGTTACCTCATATTCTTCTGTTCATTTTGTACGATAATTATTTTTTTATTAAAATGTTAGAAAATGCAGAACTCTTAGCAATTTAGCATGAGAGATGAATCATGTTGAAAATCTAAAAAAAAGAAAAGAAAATTGGACTGATTATCACTCATCGATTTTCTTTTGACTTTTTAACTTCTTTTGAAGTTCTCTTATGACTCTTGAAGTTGAAACTTGGATTGACTACAGGTCAATCGTGTGCTGGATTTGATAGTTCATAGTCTTTATAACCACAAGGAAGTGTTTCTTCAAGAGCTTGTGAGGTAAGAATAGGTGTAGTATTCTGTATGCCATACATAAGAATTATTTATTTTGTTATATAACACCCAAGTATATTTCAGTTCTGATTTAGCTTTCATGGCCCTATTTTAACCAATTTGCATAAGATATATGTGTTTAGCTTCCATTTTAGCTTGTGATTCTGTCGCTATATTTTCCATGCATATTTTTGCTTTTCGTAGTCTCTATTTTGCATTTTTATTGCAGCTATTATGCGATTAGATGGCTATAAATTTTCTTATTGAGTTGCAATTGATTTTTCTTTTCTTATTCTCCAAATGTTAGTTCATAGTTTCTATAGGTGGTTGTGAGGCATATAAATTTTCTATAGTTCATATTCAGCTTTTTTGGTATATACAATATTTAAATGCTACTCCTTTATTTTTCTTTCCATTGGGAGTTCCAGTCATAAATTGTTAAAGCTTTTTTCTCTTTAATGTATTAACTAATACCATTTTTTACATAATAAATTTTTGCTTACCAACTTTTGACTATAGCTTTCTTATTTTACTTTATGAGTTATAATTTTCACTTTGATAACAGGTTTGTATGCTTTAATTTTTCATAGAACTAGTTATCTAGAAGTGAATTATATATGTGATAGTTTCCAAAGAGTTCAGTTAGGCAGTGAATTGAACTGTCCATATTGTTTTCTCTATGCAATTTCGAGCTGATATTTTCTTCCTTGGAGGACTTTTTATACTCCCTACATTTTGTCATTTGTTTCACGATGAACCTTGTTTAGGTTTATTGGTCACTTCTACTAGTAGTTGCCTATTGTTGAATAAATTAGCAAGGAGACATGGATAAAGGCTGGATGCACCTTCATAACAGGTTATTGTAACTTAAATAACCTTACCCATAACAATTTAGACATTATACCTGTCATTCTTGTCATTATGAAAATTTTGATTTTTCGATTGTAGAACTTCAACGGAGTATTTAAATGGAGCACATAGATTTGCCAGTTGGGCCCAACGTAATACAGGGAATCCAGCTAAGATTATATGCCCTTGTAAACATTGTTTAAACTCACAATATCAACATTTTAATATGGTGTATGAGCACTTAGTGATAAATGGAATGGATCCTACTTATACTATATGGGCCTTTCATGGACAGAATCAGATTACATATGTAGAAAATGAAGGCACTGAAGATGGTGTGGAAATGCCTGAAATGTATGGGATGTTTAAAGATGTGTATTTTGATGGTGAAGAAAACGCTACAACAGATCCCACTTATGGAAGTAGAGAGTTTGAGTTCAGAGAGGCGTTGGAAAAGGCTGAAACTCCTCTATATCCTATTTGCACAAAGTATACAATTATGTCAGCAACAGTTGCATTATATAAGCACAAAACTGCTCATAATATATCGGATAATAGATTTGATGAGCTTCTTAAGATTATTCGTGATATGCTTCCGACAGATAATAACCTTCCTGAGGGGATCAATGCAACAAAGAAGTTATTGAAGATATTTGACTTGGGGTATGAAAAAATACATGCGTGTATCAATGATTGTTATCTTTTTAGAAAAGAAAATGAGAATCTAATTACATGCCCAAAATGTGGTGCTTCACGGTGGAAAGTGAATGAACATAGTAAAAAAATTCGAAATGGGATTCCGGCTAAGGTGTTGCGGTACTTTCCAATAATACCAAGATTTAGGTGATTATTTCGATCAAATGAAAAGGCTGAACAAGTATTATGGCATTTGACTCATAAAATTCAGGATAAAAAAATACGGCATCCAGTTGATTCATGTGCATGGGAATTGATTGATAAAAAGTGGCCGAGTTTTGCATCAGATCCTCGAAATTTGAGGCTTGGCCTTGCAACCGATGGGTTCAATCCATTCGGTGACCTTAGCTCTAAACATAGTTGTTGGCCTATGATTTTAGTAGTATATAATTTTGACCAGTTGCTTTGTATGTCTAAAGAAAATATGATGTTGACGTTGTTAATCTCAGGACCAAAGCAACCAGGAAATGACATTGATGTGTATTTGGAGCCACTACCGGAAGATTTAAAAGTATTATGGGAAAAAGGTGTTGAGCTTTATGATTCATTCACTAAATCCTTGTTTAATTTGAGGGTGATTTTGATGTGGACAATCAATGATTTTTCGGCCTATTCTAATTTGTCTGGCCAGGCAACAAAAGGTAAGTTTGGTTGTCCAGTGTGTGTTAAAGACACATATTCTGAATGGTTGAAATCTAATGGGAAGACTGTGTTCAGGGGTAGTCGGCGATTTCTTCCATTCAATCACCCATATAGAAAGAAGAAAACTTGGTTTGATGGAAAAGAAGAAATGAAGGGGCCACCTAGAGTATTAGCTGATTCAGAAATTTTTTGCGGCGTTAAGGATTTTCAAAATACATGGGGAAAAAGTAAAAATCAGGAAAAAAGTAAAAAGCGCAAGAAGGAAGAGAAACCTAGCATTTGGCCATGGAAGAAAAAGTCTATATTTTTTGAGTTACCATATTGGGAGGTACACAATTTGAATTCACCTTTATCTTCGGTGGTCATGTTTTTTTTTTATTTGAGGAGTTCACACTCCTTACTAATAATTCTTTTTGCTTGTTATGTTAGGCGTTACCTCTCCGACACAATTTGGATGTGATGCACATTGAAAAAAATGTTTGTGAGAGTATTTTTGGCACACTATTAAATATAAAGGGAAAATCAAAGGATGGACTAAAGTCTCGTATGGATTTGAAGCAAATGGGCATTAGGGGAGATTTGCACCCAAAGGAGTTAGGGAAAAAAAATTACTTGCCACCAGACCATATACATTATCGAAGAAAGAGAAGCAATCATTTTGTAAAAGGTTACAACAGTTGAAGTTACCTGATGGTTATAGTTCAAATATTGGGCAACGTGTATCATTGGATGAGTGCAAAATTAGTGGCCTAAAATCTCATGATTGTCATGTTCTTATGCAACAATTGCTGCCTGTAGCTTTACGCAGGACACTGCCAAAAGGTCCGAGGATTGCTATATTTCGCCTATGTGCGTATTTTCATGAAATATGTCAAAGGGTGATTGATAGGAATCAATTGAAAAAAATTGAAAATGAAATTGTCGAAACTTTATGTATGTTTGAAAGGTTCTTCCCACCGTCTTTCTTCGACATTATGGTACACGTTACCATTCATATTGCACGAGAAGCTCGTTTATGTGGACCAGTACAATTTCGTTGGATGTACTCATTTGAGAGGTAATTTATTTATAACATTCTTTTATATATGTTATGCAATTACAAATATTATTTAATTTACATATATATAATTCTATCATTATATTTAGGATGATGAAAGTTTATAAAGGATATGTTAAAAATCGAGCAAGACCTGAGGGGTGCATAGCAGAAAAGTACTTGGTAGAAGAGTGCATTCAATTTTGTAGTGAGCACATGAAACAAGTCGCTGAAATTGGTGTTCGTCATTCTCAAAATGAAGATATTGAAACTGAAACAATGGAAGGAGGACGCCCACTTTCTAAGGGAATTTCAAAAACCATGTCTAGTGACATGTTAGCCATTGCTCACCGTTATGTATTATTCAACAATGAGGAGGTGGAACCATATTTAAAGTAAGATGGTACGAATTTTTTTTAATTTATAACTATTATTGAAAAACAAAATACTTAACCATGTTATTTTCTTATTAGAAAGCATGTGGAGGAACTCAAGGGTTTGGACAGTTGTCTTGCAAGGAATGAAAGCGCTCTACAAAAGAAACACATGGAGACCTTCAGTTCATGGTTCAAAACCATGATTAATGCAAGTAGTAATTTGTCAACGATGCTAAAGGGGCTTTCAAATGGGCCTAGGAACTATGTAATTTCTTATTCTGGTTATATTGTGAATGGCCATCGATTTCACACCAAGGATGTCGAGAGAAGCACACAAAATAGTGGTGTTTCCATTGAAGCTGAAACTATATGTCGATCTAGTGCAAGAGACACAAATGAAGTTGTTGAAAAAATATCTTACTATGGTGTTCTGAAAGATATAATTTTGTTAGACTACTACTCATTTCAAGTACCGTTGTTTCATTATGACTGGGCAAATATTAAAAACGGCATTAAAGTTGAAGATGGATTTACATTGGTGAACCTTCATGAAGGTCAAAGTCAATTTGAAGGTGATCCATTTATCCTTGCGTCACAGGCTAAGCAAGTGTTTTATTCTAGGGATACTGAAACGTCAAGTTGGTATGTGGTACTTAAAGTACCACCAAGAGGCAAAATTGACTTGGACACTTTTGAAGAGAATGCTTATATGCCTTATGCTCCATTAGATATATAAAGACTTGAATGTGAAATTGTTGATGATGGCGAACATCATATACGAGTTGATTGTGAAGGCATAATGTTGTAGAATATTTTCAAATGGGCATTTGGTTACTTGGTTATATTTTTTGGTTTGTATTTGGTTACTTGTAGAATATTTTTTGATGAAACTGAATGGTTGTGATTATGTACCTATCTAAATTTGCGTTAAATTCCTTCTTAAATTGGTAATATGTTGTTTCTGGTGCTCTTTTTCTAAATCAATAGTGGCGCCTCCAATATAAACTGAATTATTACTCCTTTGATAAGATTACAGGTCATCTAAAGATTTTTACTATGTCTGAACATCCTGAAGTAAGTATCAACCTTACTTAATGTTGTTTTATCTTAAATTGATTGTTTTAATTTAAGTATCAACTTTAAACATTTGCATTTTTAATGTTTTTCTTCTTTTAATACATGTACTTGAATGAAGTCATCTAGACAGTGTGAGACACGTGCAGAACGAAATCGTCGAGTTGCTACGACTGTAATTATACGTACACCCTCAATTGTACGCATTTCTGACGGGGGTTCAAATTCTCCAAGGACACCTTCAGGCAATCAATTTAGAGTTCGTGGGGTTTCACCCGATCCCGTTACTTCTCAAGGACCTTCCATTGAGGCTACATCAAATACAAAGAAAAGAAAGGGTAGGGGAAAGTCTCAACTGTACAAGATTGCATCCACACCAACTGAGCGCCTAGTTGTGGATTTTAATGAAAGGGGGCAGCCAATTGGTGATAATAGTAAGAAGTATAGTTCTTGCCTTGGGGATGTGAGAGGGTTCCCATAACAATTAAGAGCTGGAAGGATGTGCCTGATTCTCTATTACAAGAATTATGGGATATTATAAAGGTATGTTATTTTTACTAATTTGCTAGTAGAAGGATGTGTCTGATTCTCTATTAGAAGAATAAAAACATGTTCTCCCTATGATAGTAGGATATTTATTTGATAATTTGATATATATTTGCAGCTAAGATTCGATGTTGCCGACTGTCATGCAAGCGTATCATTTGGATTGATGGAAAAGGCGTGGCGCAATCACAAATCAAATACAACAAATAATGTGTTGTCCATGAGAAATAATCGACGGGCCATTGCCTTAATGAAGCCCGATAATATAAATTCAGTGGATGAGTGGCAAGAGTTTGTTGCCAATCAATTATCGGAGGAGCATGCTGTGAGTATTTATATGCACTTTTTAATTATATATATATATATTTTCATGACCTATATAAATTAGCAACTTTTTTGTATTTATAGAAAGAAAGAAAACAAAAACAAGAATTGAGGAGCAAAATAACTACCCCACACACAACAAGCAGATTAGGCTACGCTCGATTAGAAGATTCAATGGTAATAATGAATGTTTATTTTCTTCACTTATTTAATGCTAACCATAGTTATTGTGATTTAGTAGCACAAATAATTGAAACGTGCATGTTTGGGTATGTAGAGAAAAGAGTTTGACACGCCCGATAACATTTCAAGGGTGGATGTGTGGATTAAAGCGCATATGAGAAAGGATTGTCAGCCCATAAATGAACAAGTCAAGGAGACTGTGGTAACATACTTCTTTTTTAGTTTAAGTTAATCATTTATATTTATTATATTAAATTACTAATGAGTGTGTTTAAAATATGGAATTTTAGGAAATAATTAAGACATATTCTCAAACGACTCAAAGTTCAGGAATTCATGACGATACGATCAATCATGTATTTGGTTCAGAACATCGAGGAAGAGTGAGAGGGCTTTGGTTTGGGGTAACACTTACAAAATTGAAAACCCAAGCACAACAACAAGAAAATTCCCAAAGATATGAAAAGAAATTTGAAGCAATGATGCAGGACCAAAGGGTGCAAATGTTGGAAGCAATGCGACTTGAAAGGGAGAAAATGAGGGAAGAGATGAGGGAGGAAATGAGAGAGCAAATGAGGGAAGAGATGAGGGACCAAATGAGGGAAGAGATGAGGGAACAAATGCAAGAGTTTAGATCATTGTTGGTAAGTGAAAATAAGAATGCGTTGTCATCATTTCTATTAAAAATGCTTTGTCATAATTATTTTTCATTTTTTTCATGCCAGACACAGAATGCTAATAACCAATCTTGTCCCAATGCTTCACCACGTGTGCCATCTACTAAAAACGTTGAAAGAAAAGATTGCGAGTTATTCCATTACAATGGGACAGGAATACTTGTTGCTACTGGTGAAGTTGTTTCCTCAGATCCTTCTATGCTCATAGGTGATACACCACTCGGTTCTGATTGTTGGAAAGTGTGGATTGATTTTGTCTTTGAATCCGAAGCTCCCTTGTATAGGGCAAATCCCTCCGGCCGTTATTTGCTTGGGAGCTCATGGAAATTCAATTGCATAGCCTAGCAAGTTTATCAAGATCAGTAAGTATTCCAAAGTATAATATTTGAATATCTAATTCCATTGATACTGAAAATATAATATATAATATTTGAATATCTAATTCCATTGACACTGAAAATATAATATTTATTTACTTGCAGCTTGGCCTTAGGGATAATCGTATTTGGGGGCTTTTTGCTTGTTTTGTGGTTGTATCTCTACAGGAAATATATAGAACTTTTTTGAAAACAATCTATTAAGGGCATGTTTGGTTCTTTTAAAAACAACTCTAAAGTTAGTTTCTCTCTCTATTTACAGTATTATGGATGATTCAGTCTCTGCATATGATTAATAGAGCAAGTGTGGAATGCAAATGTGAAACTGGAAAAAAAGGAGCATTAGTGCTTCTTTTCCTGTAATGAGTAGGAAAATCACAACCAAAACATATAAAAAAAACTGCCTTCCCTAGCCTCTAGAGAAAATAAATTGACTACAAGAACTCATGTTAGGGCAGCCACCAAGATAGGGAATAAACACATATATGCATTGTTTGTATTTAGGCAAGATTGTCTTTTAAGAAAAATCTAGAAATACTTGCATTTATAGTAGAAAAACCTAATATAACATGCACCTTATGTGCAAGTCTAAGCATATGAATCTAGACCATCCTCTAATTCATGGAAACTCCTATCCGGCTAGCCCTATTTGTCAGCAATGCCTCCTCAAGCTTTGATGATTCAATAGGTTATGCTACACCATCAATATGAGTCACACATTCACTCTCCCCCTCCCTCCACCCCACCCAAAATATAAAAATGAAAGGATAAGTATCTTGTTTCTCACAAGTTCAAGAGCCTCAAATTTAGTAAGAGTACCCGCACATTGCCAGGATATTTTGGAAAATCATCTACTTGCTGGGATTTTATTTTATTATTTTTTAAGTAGTTTTAGGATATTAAAAGAACCGATTTAGTATTTAGAAATCTTTCGAGCACCCAAGTTCTAGTATTTTAGGAATAGTTTTCTCTCCTCTTTATTCTTTTCTCTTATCCTTCTTAAATAAATTTATCTTCTATATTTCCTTATTCTATAAACTCTTCAATAAATTACTTTATCTCTCACAATTCTTCTTTTATTCATATCTTTTATTCTTCTTTCACAGCTGAAAATTACAATGGCATCCTTAAGAGGAACAAACTCACCACCAGGAAGTGTAGATCTCAAGAGCTGTAAGCATTTTTCACATTCATCAATTTGTCACTTACTGCATATTATATTACTTAGAGATGGAGATCCCTCTCACACCCACCCTTCAATGCCTAGAATCTATCTATCTATCTATATATATATATAAGGGGCTATCAATACTGGATAAAAAGGGCTACCTATTTTTAATCTTTTCATCAAAATTAATTTTTAACCATTGGATCAGCTATAGGTAAACAACAAATTATAGGGGACAGTCCTCATGCATAAAGAAGAAATTGTGTTCTTTAAAGTCAAAAACTGGATTGATTGTATAATCTAAACTACCAACACCAAATCTTTATTTAGTGCCATAGACCTAACATGAAAATATTGTTTTATTGGTGTTTGTCAAACTAGTTTTAGTGGCTAAATAAGCCTAGCATAGGGACTATAGCTAGGAAGAATGAAGAGCACCTTGAGGAGCAGACCAAGGTTGCATATATATATGTTGTTTTATTGGTGTTAGTCAAACCAGTTTTAGTGGCTAAATAAGCATAGCATATGGGCTATAGCTAGGGAGAATGCTTGTTCTACATTGGTTTTCACTTGAGGACTAGAAAAACTAGCCTCTCTCATGACTCTACTAACACTTGGGTCATCTAAGATTGAGATTATAAGCTGCTCTATCTCTACTTTCAAAGCCAAAATGGGTTGCTGCTGGTTTTCAATGGAGCCACGCCGTTGGTGAGCTTGCGCACGCTTGAAGGCAGCAACCAAGGCTAATGGCTTGTGTTACTATGCTTGCAGCTTCAGAAGTTAGAGAGTGATGAGTAGTATAACCTCCGGTCCTCATCTTCAAAAGTTAGAGAGTGATGAGTACTATAGGCAAATTTAGTACATATATATATGTATATATATATATATGCACACCATCACAATGGGAAATTCTTTGAGTAATTTCTTAGGTTAGATTCTTAGGTTAGAAATTCACACCATCACAATGGTTTAATTCTTAGGTTAGAAATTCTTTCATTCTTTTTTTCCTGTAAATATCTTATGCTTATCTCTCAAATTGCTTGATGTTAGGTATACCACATAATGGGCATCTCAAAGACTCAAAGCTGGACCCTTTGTGAGTATAAAGTCTAAAATTTGTGCATTTGAGTAATTTTAAATTTTTTTTATTTTGCATATTTAGGTGTTGTTTTACTTTTAATGCATGCTAGGTAGACGGTCATTGTCACTTCCTTTGCTTCCGTGTAATATTGAACTTGAATGAACACTTAGACAACGTAGAGGAACCTCTAGGGACCCTATATTGACTAAGACTGAAAACATGGAACCAAATAATGGACAACCTCCTGGACTACCTCCTTTTAATCATGAACAACAACCTCCACCTCCTCCTCCTCAAGGAGAATTGCTTATGGATTTTTATCTTCCGACTACATTTGAAGTACCTTCATGTATTCAATTTCCTGATGTAGCGGCAAATCAATTTGAAATAAAGTCCTCCACCATCAATCTTCTTAATAGCTTCCATGGTCTCCCTAATGAAGATCCATACCGGCATTTAGATTACTTCCTTTCTGTGTGTTCCACCATTCGGGTACCACATTTTACGGAGGATGATCTAAAGCTTCGTATGTTTCCATTCTCCCTAAAGGACAAAGCTAGAAGTTGGTTCAATTACTTAGAACCTAACTCAATTCATTCTTGGGCGGAGATGCAAATTGAATTCTTAAAAAAATACTTCCCAATGGGAAAGACGAGTGATATTCGGCGAGCAATCACCGAATTCACCCAAATTGATCAAGAACAATTTCATGAGACGTGGGAGAGATTAAAATATCTTCTTAAATCTTGTCCGCACCATGCTGTCCCAAAATGGCAGCTAGTGCAAAGCTTTTATGATGGGGTAAGTGAGCAACATAGGCAAATGATAGATTCCGCTTGTGGAGGTGGATACCTTTTGAAAAGCCCAGATGATGCATGGAAACTTTTTCAAACCCTAAGCAATAATTCAGCTCAACGCTCCTCCACTAGGAAAGGGAAATCCACCCAACCTTGTAGAGGAGTGCATGAGATTTCAAGGGTAGATGAGGTTGCCATGCAAGTAGAAGCCTTAACCCAAAAAATGGACCAAATCATGAAAAATGGGCTACCTACTCCAAGCCAACCTGTTCAAAATCAGGAAGGGTGTTCGTTTTGCTATAGCACTTCACATTATGTGCGAGATTGTCTTATTGCCGGTCAATCTCCCAATTATGCTCAAGAGCAAGCGAATGCCTTATATTCTAAATAGATTAATGATCCATATTCAAATACCTACAATCCTAGTTCCAAGAATCATCCGGCATTTTCATGAAAATCTCAAGAACCAAGTCCCTCTTTTCAAGGGCAAAATTCCTTTCATTCCCAATCTCAACAGCCTCAATATAGGCCAACTCCTCAACCTTACCATCAAAGATCCAACTACCAGCAACCACCACCTCCTCCAAGAAGCCAAGGCTTTGAGGAAATAGTGATAAGCAATCTTGAGGCTAATACTCGCTTGTTGCAAACCCACTCTCAATCAATCTCTAAGCTTGAAGCTAACGCTCAATCTATGGCTAGGTTAGAAGCTTAAATCAGGCAACTAGCTAATGCCTTGAATAGAAGAGAGGAAGGTAAGTTGCCAAGTCAACCGGTGGCAAATTCTAAGGGTGTTCATGTGATTCATGATTCATCATCTTCATCTTGTAATGCTCCTCCAGAGCAAGTTCAATCAATCACCACCTTAAGGAGTGGTAAAATCATAAATTTCAAGGTCGGGGAAGAGAAAAAGGAATCCAATGAGCAATCCAAAAATCCAAAAGAATCCCAATCCAATCCAAATGTGAACAAAGTCCCACAACATCCAAAAGGAAAGGCAATTGAAGTTGTGTCACCATCTATTCCACATCTTGACACCTCTTTTGAACCTCCGGTTCCTTTCCCTCAAAGATTGAAGGAACCTTCTCATTTCGGGAAGCAAGGAGAGAAAATTCAAGACATGATGGAGATCTTCAAACAAGTAAAGATCAATCTCCCTCTCATTGATGCTATCCAGTAAATTCCCTCCTATGCTAAATTCTTGAAGGACTTGTGCACTCAAAAGCCCAAATCTAGGAACAATGTTCCTAAGAAAGTCCTCCTAACTGAGCAAGTAAGCTCTATTTTCCAACACCAAGCCCCTCCTAAATTCAAAGATCCGGGTGCTCCAACCATTTCATGCACCATCGAAAATTAAGCTTTTGAAAAGGCACTTCTTGACTTAGGGGCTAGTGTCAATTTGCTTCCATTCTCAGTTTACCAACAATTAGGTTTTGGGGAACTTAAGCCCACCACAGTTGTGTTACAACTTGCCGACCGCTCGGTGAAGCAACCACGTGGCATCATTGAGGATGTGATAATTCAAGTGGGCAAATTTTACTTTCCAGTGGACTTCATAGTCCTTGACACAGAACCGGTCCAAAATCCAAATAGATATATTCCTATCATTCTAGGTCGTCCATTTTTGGCCATGGCAAACGCTTGCATTAATTGTCGTACCGGAGTAATAGACATCTCTTTCGGGAATATGAAAATCCACTTGAACATCTTTAATGCTTCTCACCACACATTCGACGAAAGTGAATGTTTTTGTGTTGATGTAGTGGAAGATCTCGTTCAAGAAGCGCTTCCTTCCATTCTTTCTAAGGATCCTCTAGAGGCATGCCTAAGTCATTTCAACTGTGATGATTATGACATTGAGCAATCCATTTGTGAAGTTAATTCAATGCTCGATGTCACGATCGTCATGGATTTGCCTAAATGGAGAGTTCCTAGAGAACCTTTGCCTCCTTTGTCCAATACTTCCCAAACTCCTTCTCTAATTTTCCCACCACAACTTGAGCTCAAGCCTTTACTGGTTATACTCAAGTATGTTTTCTTGGGCGCTAATGAAACCCTTCCAGTCATTATTGCTTCCAATCTCACCAATGATCAAGAGATAGAACTTCTAAAAGTGCTAAAAAAACACAAGGAAGCAATAGGATGGAGTGTGGCAGATCTTAAGAGAATAGATCCTTCTATTTGTATACTGATCGGCGTTAAATGTTATGCATTCTAGCCTCTTAACTTGTGTATTTTATTCTCTTAGTGGTAGATTATTTTATGATTTTACTTCGTTTTAGTGTTTTCTGTATTTTTAGGACCTTAATGATTATTTCAGATAAAACTGTGATTTGGGACTTTTAAAGATGACATGCAAGATGGTTAGATGAAGCCTACATCAAGGAGATCCATTCAAACATTTATTTCAACTTAAATCAGCCCAAGAAAGATGTCCAAGAGAATTACAGCTGTTTAAGAAGGTTTCAGGCCTGAAGCCCAAATCTGCGCATAATACAGTCTTAATCCCATTTTGGAAAATGGACTAGAAGTGTTATTTTTGAGCCTCAAATCGACTTAATTTTTGAGTGAGTTGAATGAAATTCGATTCTACACACTTTTGTATTTCAGAGAAATTCTATGAATCGGACTTCTAGTGGGTCAAAATTTGGGCCAAACGTCAGTAGGAAAAACCCACCTGATTAGTGCTGCGGGAAAACCTAATTAATTCCTAATTGGATTAGGACTTTGATGTATTCTCTTCGCTATTTAAAGTGACAAATTGGGGCTGTATTGAGAGGCTTGGCAGCAGCTTTGAAAGAGCTTTTGGAATAGAGAATCATTGGAGAACAAGGCGTATCATGAGCGGCTAGTTCAGCCACTGATAAGTGCACAAAACATGTTATTTTATATATCAAAATAAGTCTTTAATTACTCTTTTACTTTATTTAAATATTCTTATCTTTGCATTTTGTGTTTTATAGGGGTTGATTTCCAAATAAGAAGAAAAGCAGCAGAAAAGGCCTAAAAAGGATTTATATAGCCAAAGATAAACATCAGAAGAATTGTAGAAGAGATGGTATTCTATGCAATCTACTTCACAAGAGGTCTCAAGTTCAAAACTTTGCAAAATACTTTTTACGTCTGCAGTCCAGAATTCAAATTAAAGATATGGAGATCAAATATTAGATATTTAAATTCAAAATTTTGTATTTTGAATTTTTGTTTTTGAATTTTGAATTTTGTATTTCAAATTTGTATTTTGAATTTTGTATTTTAAATTTTTCCCACCTAAACCATTCCCCTCTAACTCTATAAATAGGGGGTCTTAGGGGATGGTGAAGGGAGTTAGAAATTGTAGAAAAAAATAAAGTGTAGTTGTAAATATATTTTTTTTTGTATTTATTTTCTTTTTCTTATAAACACAATTCTCAAGGGAGTGATGAAGCCACCATGGCTGAAGTATAGGTAAGTTGTTTTATTTTCTTGTCTACTTTTTCCTCCCAAGAGCATTCTTCTACTCTTCTATTCTGGATTTTATTTTCTAAAATTAGAGGAAGGATTTTTCGTGTTTGCCAAATAATGGTAATTCGAAGAATGCCTACCTCTGTTTACCTAGCCAATGTGCATCAGATTAAGTAAAGAAATGTCTCTCTTATATATAATCAAGTCATTCTTTTTTATTCCATATTTTTCTTCATCTTTCTAAGTTCTAATTGGATTGGTGAAGTGTATTGATTATTGGAGGAAAAACTATATAAGAATATTAGAAAATTTATTTATGTGGATTCATGGTGGTGGATTCCCTTCCCTTGAGATTTATTTTATTATTATAGTTTCATTTATTCATTATAATTCCAAAATAAAAAATGTTTTTTTTAAAAATAATTTTTATTCCATAAGTTAGTGTGTGAATTTGAGCTCATTCGAAATCTCACTTGAGAGTGGTTCGACCCTGCTTACTACTATACAGTTTTTAGTAAAGTTTTTGCAGGTTTTATTATTTTTTGTACGAAGTGTAGGAAAGCAACGACAAACATCCATTAATCTACACTCGTCAAATGGCGCCGTTGCCAAATCAAGTTTGGGAATTCGAAGCACAAATATTCAACACTATAATTTTTTTTTTTGGGAGCCCACCCAAACTTTCCTTCCCTTACTCCTATTCTTTTATTTTTTATTTTATTTTTTTAGTTTTTTTTATTTTTATTTTTATTTGAAGAAAATAATGAAAAAAAAAAATTGCCATGGCAGGTTCTTATGATGAATTGCTTCTGTTGATGCCACCATCAAACATTCTTAGAAGAGGAACAATAGCTGTCATCCAGGTAAGTACCTAATTCTTTTACATCATTTTTCTTTTCTTTTTAGATTAAGAAAACATAGTTTTTTTTTAGGTTGATAACTTTCACATGCGAACTCTAGGATAGAATAACTTAGAAATATCCCTAAGGTCACACTTTCTTCATTTTTTTTCTTTTATTTTTTGTTCTTTTTTTTTATAAAAAAAAAAAAGAAGAAGAAAGACCACACACTCACTCATTTTTTTATTTTTATTTTTATTACTTATTTTGTTTGTACATCTTTAAATTAACATTTTTTTGTGAATTTTAATTTAGGATTTTTGTAGTAATGCTCTTTTTATTATTTAAAAATATTTATAAAAGTAGAGCTAACTCTTGGTAACTCCAGTGAGCACCTTCCAACTTCACAATGTCTAGGAAAGTTCTGTCTAAGGAGTGTGGACGTACCGTCATTAAGCAGGCCAAACGCCTCTCCACACTTTCCTGGGAACTTTCCTGGTTGTGTTGTTGGCAGACCTTAACTGGTAATCCTCGAGTTACTTTAATAAACAAAAAAACAAAAATTGTAGGAGTTGTAATTTTATTTATTTATTTTTTATTTGTTGAAAAAAATAAGAAACAAAAATTGCATTTTTTCATGCATAGTATTGAACTTTTCATGTGATTACTAATGCTTCATTTTTGTTTAATGAAAAGTTAAAGTAAATCAATTCATTCTGATTAAGGTAATATTCTTTCAACCTTCTATTTGTGCTTAATCGTTATTTTGTCCAACATTGAGGACACTATTGAGTTTAGGTTTGGGGGTATGACATTAAATTTCTAAATTTTCAGAAAAAGCGTTGAATTTGCAATTTTTTTGAAAAATGTTTTGTGATAATGGTAATTTTCACACTATGATTTGATTTTTTTTATATTAAATGTGTATAAATTTTAAAAATAAAATCTTTAACCTTTAGTGCATTAATAAGTTCATAAAAGTTAAGATTTTATCCTATCTTTCAGTTAGAACAATTTCATGAATTTCTAAAACTCAGAAGAAAAAAAAAATTCACTAAAGCCCCGTAATACGATTCGAAATTGATAAGTGATTGCATGTTAAAGATTTGACGAATAAACGTGGAGATTTAACCCAGTGAGGTATTGTACCATTCTTTTTATTTTGAGGGTTATATGCTAATTACTCTATTTTTTCTTGAAATCCACATAATTTTGTTGATTAGTCTCATTATTTCATTCTTTTGGTCAGATATTAAGAATTCACCATATTATGCCACATAATTTGTTTTTTAAGCTCATGTATGTTGAAGAACTATACATATCCTTCAGAAATGATTTTTGGCCATCTTTCATTATTTGAGCCTTTCAAATTTTTTTCTTAGTTATGAATTACCACTTGTTAACCAGTTGAACTTTTTGCCCATTCTTTCTTTTATAACCATATTTTTTGTTACGGTTTTTCGAGAATGAATGTGATAATCAGTGAAGCTTTTTGGTCTAGCCTTTCTTTTATAACTATTTTTAGGTTTCCGAGAATGGATGTGATCAATGTATAAGAGGGTGAAGAAAAAAAAAAGAGAAGAAAAAAGAAAAAAGAAAAAAAAGGAGGGAGTATAATTGTTGATGAGATTTTGAGAAGTGTATATAAAAAGAAGTGAAATAGAAAGTATCCAATTGACAAAATTTTGGAAGAAAAAGTTGAAAGTAATATGCTCTAAGTGAGTTAGTTCTTCCCAAACATTCTCGAATACACCTTACCATTATCATTATCACTTTTTTTTTTTATCTTCCTTTTACCTAAAGTTACATCCTAATAAAAGTCCTTTTTGATCTTAAGGATAGTATAGTTCGGATATGGACATGACTGAGTATATTGTTGTGTGGTATAAATTCTTAATATTTGATATTCCTTTCATGAGACCAATGTATTTTCTTGAAAAATTCGTTCTTTGTTGAAAATATGTGAGATAATTTGCATTTGTTCTACATTATTCTACTCACATATACTTGAGTGCAAAATTAGCCAATCTCTTAGTGTTCAATTTTGAGTGAAATATCATAAGTGAGATTTGAAATCAAAGCTAATTTTCTAAGAAAATCTAAAATGCATTTGCTTTAAAATTGAGAAGTATATTATTGGTGGCTATTCACACACACACTCTGAGTCAAGAATAGTAATGAAAATTTTTAACTTTTGAATAGTATTTAATCTTTTCTTTTAATTTTTTATTTCGCACTAAAGTAGAATGATTGAGTTATTCTTGATTTATACCCATTAATAGAAAAAAAAAATCTTTGAGTGTTAATTACCATTTTTTTTATGTTTGTGGGTATCATTATTGAAACCCTCACGAGGCTATAGCTCGTCCACTAGGGGTAACCTAAGGGTTTAAGGCCTTATTGCATATGGTAAATGCAATCGAAACAGCCTGCGAAAGTGGCACATCTTTAGTTAGGAGTTAAATAAAAGTAGCAGTTTTGTGCTCTAATATCTTTTGCTTGTATTTGCTAGAGGACTAGCAAAAGCTCGTTTGGGGGTAATTTGATAAGTGCACAAAACATGTTATTTTATATATCAAAATAAGTCTTTAATTACTCTTTTACTTTATTTAAATATTCTTATCTTTGCATTTTGTGTTTTATAGGGGTTGATTTCCAAATAAGAAGAAAAGCAGCAGAAAAGGCCTAAAAAGGATTTATATAGCCAAAGATAAACATCAGAAGAATTGTAGAAGAGATGGTATTCTATGCAATCTACTTCACAAGAGGTCTCAAGTTCAAAACTTTGCAAAATACTTTTTACGTCTGCAGTCCAGAATTCAAATTAAAGATATGGAGATCAAATATTAGATATTTAAATTCAAAATTTTGTATTTTGAATTTTTGTTTTTGAATTTTGAATTTTGTATTTCAAATTTGTATTTTGAATTTTGTATTTTAAATTTTTCCCACCTAAACCATTCCCCTCTAACTCTATAAATAGGGGGTCTTAGGGGATGGTGAAGGGAGTTAGAAATTGTAGAAAAAAATAAAGTGTAGTTGTAAATATATTTTTTTTTGTATTTATTTTCTTTTTCTTATAAACACAATTCTCAAGGGAGTGATGAAGCCACCATGGCTGAAGTATAGGTAAGTTGTTTTATTTTCTTGTCTACTTTTTCCTCCCAAGAGCATTCTTCTACTCTTCTATTCTGGATTTTATTTTCTAAAATTAGAGGAAGGATTTTTCGTGTTTGCCAAATAATGGTAATTCGAAGAATGCCTACCTCTGTTTACCTAGCCAATGTGCATCAGATTAAGTAAAGAAATGTCTCTCTTATATATAATCAAGTCATTCTTTTTTATTCCATATTTTTCTTCATCTTTCTAAGTTCTAATTGGATTGGTGAAGTGTATTGATTATTGGAGGAAAAACTATATAAGAATATTAGAAAATTTATTTATGTGGATTCATGGTGGTGGATTCCCTTCCCTTGAGATTTATTTTATTATTATAGTTTCATTTATTCATTATAATTCCAAAATAAAAAATGTTTTTTTTAAAAATAATTTTTATTCCATAAGTTAGTGTGTGAATTTGAGCTCATTCGAAATCTCACTTGAGAGTGGTTCGACCCTACTTACTACTATACAGTTTTTAGTAAAGTTTTTGCAGGTTTTATTATTTTTTGTACGAAGTGTAGGAAAGCAACGACAAACATCCATTAATCTACACTCGTCAGCCACCAGGGTTTTGATGTAGCCCTAACTAAACATCATTGGTTTGATTGTTCTAATTATTGGGGATTTTTGTATTCATTCATAGATTGTGTAATTTAGAGGATTCTTATTATAGAATTGAGCAATAAAAGTCTTATAAATTCAGTTTCAATGATTTCTTATCTTGTCTTAGATACTTGATTGTTGTTATTGAACTCGTTCCTCTTATTTTCTGTGATCATGAGAGTGATTATTACACAATGATTTTCACTAAATATATCATTAAAAGCTTTGATGGATTATGCCTAGAGAAGATGAACCATACTGCACCCTAGATTAGAGTAGTTAGGCAAATGGCCCATGCTAATCGAAGATAGTCCATGACTTAGCCTTAATCATATGTTATCTTCTTGATGGATAGAGGTGAGCTTGTAGCCACCGACACCACTTATGCATGATATGATACCCCATAGTTAGTTCAATTGACCATTGATTGTGAAGTTAGTGGTGAAATCAATAACCCTAGACTTATCTTATATTCTCTACACTCCTTGGTTTTTTTTGCTTTTGTTCAATTGCTTCATTAGTTAATTTAGAATTAAAAATCAGAATTTATTTCTTTTAAATTTAATTAGAATTAGTCCTAACAATTCAACTCAGTCAGACCACGGTCCTTGAGGTTTGACACCCCTTTCGATAGCCCTATTCTGCAAGGAATTCATTCTATTGCGAAGTGTGGTAATTTTTAATTGATACACTTATTGAGTCACTCACACACGAATCAAGAGGAAGAGATTATTGACATCATGGATGGTGTGCGTGGTAATAATGAGGACAACAATATTGTGCCTAATGCTGTTGTGGAAAGAGCGAGATTGATAAGAGACTACTATGTCCCAGAGACTCATAATTCACTAGCTGATTTTCAATTGCCTAATGTCACAGCATAGAATTATGAGATCAAGCCTAGTATCATTCAGATGTTGCCATCCTACTGTGGGCTGACTCATGAGGATCCGTACAAGCACTTAGATGATTTCATAGAAGTTTGCTCATTAACAAAAATTCACAACTTCTCAGAAGATGCTTTCCGGATGCAACTCTTTCCATTCTCTTTGAAGGAGAAGGCCAAGTATTGGTTCAGATCTCTACCAACAGGATCTATCACTACATGGACTCAAATGCAAAATGAGTTTTTGAAGAAATATTTTCCGATAGGGAGGACCAATCAATTCAGACGTGCCATCACTGGTTTCTCTCAATTTGAGGGAGAACAATTTTTTAAGGCATGGGAGAGATTCAAGGACCTTCTTAGGAAGTGTCCTCATCACTAAGTTCCAAAGTGGCAGTTAGTGCAGTGTTTCTATGAGGGGCTGATAGAAGGTAACAGACAGATGGTGGATGCATCATGTGGGGGCACTTTTATGTTAAAAAGTGAAGATGAAGCATAGACTTTGTTCGAGAATCTCAGTGACAATTCTTTGCAACATGTATCTTCATCTCGTTCGAGCAGACCATCCAATACAAGGAGGACAGATGATATTTTTGAGATTGGTTCTGCAAATGCTATGTCTACCATTGTGGATGTTGTGTCACAAAGAGTGGTGTAACTCATGGCAGCTGGTCAAGTTCCTAATCCATCTTCATACCCTCCTCTATTTGAGCCATGTGTTTTTTGCTCGAGTCCTATGCACCATGTGAATAATTGTCCTTCACTTGGGCAATTTTTTGATCTTCCACAAAAGCAAGGGGTAGTAATTCAGCCCACTTTTCAGCCTCAGATGTATGTGCCTTCACAACCATATCAAGAACAAGTTCCTATAGCACAAAGAATTTCTGTTATTGAAGACAAGATGACAATTGTCCTAGCAAAACTTGAGAAGCTTGACTCTATTGTAGAGATAGTGCAAGCTACAGCAGCAACAATTCAATCCACTACTCAACTGGTTCACTCTCATTCTCAATCGATTGTCAAACTGGAATCTCAGTTTGGACAACTTGTCAATGCCGTGAGTAGAAGAGAAGAGGGGAAACTACCAAGCCAACCAGTTGCCAACCCAAGAAGGGTTCATGTCCTCGACAATATTTCTTCTTTGAGCAACCCACACCATGAACAATTTCAAGCCATCACCACTCTTAGAAGTGGAGAAATAAGTGACAACAAGGTGGGGGAGAAGAAGCATGATGAAGAAGAGGTGACAAAGAGTCCTAATGCTGAAATTTCTCATGAGCCTAAGATGAAATTGAATACTTTTAATGTCATTCAACATCCTCAAGATGAGAGTGATTGTTTCTTCATGGATGGCTTTGATGATTATGTTGAAGAAGTTGATCCGGTTGCTCTATCACATGATGTTGAGAAGTCCATTGAGGGGGTGAATGATTTACTTGATGTAGTGGCCATGAAAAATACTCCACCTTGGAGGATTCCAATTGAGCCGTTGCCTATTCTTTCTAGCACTCCTCTGATGCCATCATTAGAGTCTCATCCATGGGTAAAATTGAAACATGTTCCTTCAAGGGAGAGAGATGTGTTTTTTCAAGCCAATGAGACCATTCCAGTCACTTTGAGTTCGACACAAGGAGGTGAGGATCATATAGAGGGGACGATGTTAAATCTCCTCAAGAGATGTGGCATTGGGTGAACTTTCAATTGAAGTCGATGACCGTCACCTACGGACGTTATATTGTAGGATTTGTATGTATTTCTATCCTTTAATTTCTTTAGTTTTCTTTTAGTTTTATTTTTATTTTTATTTATTTTATTTTTTAGTTTATGTTTTTCTTTATTTTTCTTCCATTATTAGTTGCGTTTTAATGTGTTTTTCTTGAGTCTTTGATGTCTTAGTTACTTTCGAGGGATACCGGGAAGTATGTCGGGGTATTTGGACTCAAAACAAGTAAAAAAGAGAGGTCCCGGTCAACCTTGGGAGATAGAGACTTCAAAAATACTCTTTCCGGTCGACCTTGGGAGATAGACGCCAAAGGAGCTCCAGCAGGGGGGATCGATCGCCCCTTTGAAGGGGGATCGATCGCCCCCATTATTTGGCAAAGAGAGGAGACTACCAGCTGGGCGATCGATTGCCCAACCCAAGGGTGATCGATTGCCCAGCCCCTGAAGGCCCAATTTGATCTTTTTGTGCAATTTTAAGGCTCCTTTCAAGCCTCATTGCTCCCACTTAAAAATTTTAAGCCTTGGTGCCTCTCCAACATCAATATACTGATAGGCGTTGAATGTTACGCATTCTAGCCTCTTAACTTATGTATTTTATTCTCTTAGTGATAGACTATTTTGTTATTTTACTTTATTTTAGTGTTTTCTGTAAAACCAAGCTTTTGGGCTTTTAAAGAAGACATCCAAGATGGTTAGATGAAGCCTACATCAAAAGGAACCATTCAACCATTTATTTCAACTCGAATCAGCCCAAGGAAGAGGTCCAAGAGAATTACAGCTGCTTAAGAAGGTTTTGGGCCTGAAGCCCAAATCTACGCATAATACAGTTTCAATCCCATTTTGGAAAACAGACCAGAAGTCTTATTTCTGAGCCTCAAATCGACATAATTTTTGCTTAAAGTTGAACGAAATTTGATTCTACACACTTTTGTATTTCACAAAAATTCCGTAAATCAAATTTCTAGTGGGTCAAAAGTTGGGCCGAAGTCAGCAGGAAAAACCCACCTGATTAGTGTTGTGGGAAACCCTAATTTATTCCTAATTGGATTAGGACTTTGGTGTATTCTCTTAGGGAGTAAAGTGAAGAATAAGAGGCTAGAGTTGGAGAGATTACAGGGATTGGAGAGTCTGAGAGGGCTGAGAAGAGAACAGAAACATATTTTGCAGAGCCATTGAAGAACGAAGTCATACGCATAATTCATGAAGATGATGCCTTCTTCCTCAACAGTTGAAGCTTCTTCTTCTACTATGAGCGGCTAGTTCATCCACTAGGGTTTTGATGTAGCCCTAACAAAGCATCAATGGTTTGATTATTTTAATTATTAGGGACCTTTATATACATGCATAGATTGTGTAATTTAGAGGATTCTTATTATAGAATTGAGCAATAAAAGTCTTGTAAATTCAATCTCAATGATTTCTCATCTTGTCTTAGATATTTAGTTGTTATTATTGAACTCAATCTTTTTTATTTTCTGTAATCATGAGAGCGATTATTACACAATGGTAATCACTGAATATATTATTAAGAGCTTTGATGGATTATGCCTAGATAAGATGAACCATAATGCACCCTAGATTAGAGTAGTTAGGCAGATGGCCCATGCCAATCAAAGATAGTCCATGGCTTAGCCTTAATCATATGTTATCTTCTTGACAGATGAAGGTGAGCTTATAGCCACCGACACCACTTATGAATGATGTAATTTCCCATAGTTGATTCAATTGACCATTGATTGTGGAGTTAGTGGTGAAGTCAAATACCCTAGATTTCTCTCATATTATCTTCACTTTCTATCTTACTTTGATTTATTTTATTTTATCTTTTTAATTAGTTTAAAAATTAGAATTCTTTTCTTTATAAATTTAATTAGAATTAACTCAGTATTCCAACTCATCAGACCATAATCCCTGAGGTACGATACCCCTTTCGATAGCCCTATTCTGCAAGGAATTCGTTCTATTGCGAAGTGTGAAAATTTTTAATTGATATACTTTTTGAGTTACACTCACACACGAATCAATTTTTGGCGCCGTTGCCGGGGATTATCTATTTGATTGATTAGATTTTACAGAATTAATTTTAATTGGATTTTTAGTTTAGGAAATTTTATATTTTCTTTTTAATTTTGTTTTTGTTCTCTTTTCAGGTGCTTTTGGCTAATATATGCAAGGTCATCGTTCTGTAGCTGATCCTTTGATACCTCTTAATCCTGAGCCTGAACGTACTCTTAGACAACAGAGGAACATCCCTGTTGATACAATTGTGTAAGAGGAAGAATTAATTGAAGACATGGCAGAAGAGAGGAATAACAACCTTATTCCTAATGTTGATGGAGAAAGAGCTAGATTGCTTAGGGACTACTATATTCCTGAGACATATACCTCACCAGCAGGTTTTCAACTGCCAAATGTCATAGCACAGAATTATGAGATCAAGTCCAGCATTATTCAGATGCTACCATCTTATTTTGGGCTGACTCAAGAAGACCCTTACAAGCATCTGGATGACTTCATTGAAGTGTGCTCAACTACCAAAATTTATAACTTCTCTAAAGATGCTTTCAAAATGAGACTTTTTCCATTCTCCTTGAAAGACAAAGCAAAGTATTGGTTTAATTCTCTACCGGTAGGTTCTATCACGACTTGGACTCAGATGCAACATGAGCTTCTCAAGAAGTATTTTTCGATAGGGAAGACCAATTAGTTCAGACGTGCTATCACTGGTTTCTCCCAACATGAGGGGGAACAATTTTATGAGACATGGGAAAGATTCAAGGACCTTCTTAGGAAGTGTCCCCATCATCAAGTTCCTAAGTGGCAACTAGTGCAGAGTTTTCATGAAGGGCTCACAGAAGCCAACAGACAGATGGTTGATGAATCTTGTGGAGGTACTTTTATGTTGAAGAGTGAAGAAGAGGCATGGACCTTATTTGAAAATCTTAGTGACAACTCTCTACAACATGTGTCTTCTACTCGTTCTAGCAGACCTGCCACTACAAGGAAGACTGATGGGATTTTTGAGGTTGGTGCTTCAGAAGCTATGTCAACTAACATTGATTTAATTGCACAGAAGGTAGCAGCAATTATAGCTACCAATCAAACTCCTTCTACTTCAAATTCTTCATTGCTAGGCCCTTGTGAATTTTGCTCTAATCCTATGCATAATGTGAGCAATTGTCCTTCAATGGGGTAATTTTCTGATGTTCAACATGATCAAGTCCAAGCTACATTCACTAGACCAATGAATCCTCCATGAGGTAACACTTACAATCCTACATGGAGGAATCATCCTGGTTTTTCTTATAGTAACCAAGGGGCAGCAATGCAACCATCATATCAACCTAGGACTTTTGTGCCTCAACAGCAATATCAAACACAAAGTCCTATGGCCCAAAGAATTTCTGCTATTGAAGACAAGCTGACACTTACCTTGTCTAAATTTGACAAGCTTGATTCTCTGATAGAAACAGTGCAAGCTACTGCAGCAATAGTACAATCTACAGTTCAGCTAGTGCACTCACATTCTCAATCCATTGCCAAATTGGAATCTCAGTTTGGACAGCTTGCTACTTCATTGAGTAGAAGAGAAGAAGGGAAGCTCCCTAGTCAACCAATTGCTAATCCTAGAGGGATGCAAGCTTCCACAAGCAACCCACACCATGAGCAAGTTCAAGCTATTACCACTTTGAGGAGTAAGAAAATAATTGATAATAAAGTGGGTGAGAAGAAAGAAGAAGAAAAAGTGACCACAAGTCCAAGTGCTGAAATTCCTTATGAGCCCAACGCTCCTTTCCCACAACGTTTCCTTGAAGCATCTAAATTAGGAAAGCAAGGGGACAAGTTGCATGACATGATGGAGGTGTTTTGACAAGTGAAGATTAATTTGCCACTCCTTGATGCCATCAAGCAAATTCCTCCTTATGCTAAATTTTTGAAGGACTTGTGCACTCAAAAAAGGCGTTCTAAAAGCCATGTACCAAAAAAGGTGATGCTGCCACAACAAGTAAGTTCAATAATTCAGCAGTGTACTCCTCCCAAGTACAAAGATCCTGGTGCTCCAACTATCTCATGTATCATTAGGGATCACCATGTGGATAAAGCTTTTCTTAATTTGGGTGCAAGTGTGAATTTGCTACCATATTCAATCTACTTACAAATGGGCTTGGGAGAATTGAAGCCTACCTCGGTGGTATTGCAATTTGCAGACAGATCAACAAAGTAACCCCGAGGAATCATTGAAGATGTGCTCATTAAAGTGGACAAGTTCTACTTTCCTGTTAATTTCATTGTACTGAGCCAATTCATAATCCGAAGAGGCACATTCCAGTGATCCTTGGTCGACCTTTCTTAGCTATTGCGGATGCTTACATAAATTGTAGGTCAGGGATCATGGATATTTCATTTGGCAACATGAATGTCAAGCTTAATGTGTTTAATGCTATCCAACACCCTCCAAATCAGAGTGATGTGTTCTGTATGGATGATATTGATGAATGTGTAGAAGAATTTGTGTCATCCTCTATATCTCGAAACTCTTGGGAGGTATGTGAGTCTCTTTATGACTTTGAGAAAATTAATGATGAAGGGTTGTGTGAAGAGGTGCATTCTATGCTGGAAGTGGATGCTATTCATAATACTCCACCTTGGAGAATTCCAATTGAGCCACTACCTTCTCTTTCTAGCACTCCCCTAGTGCCTTCATTGGAGTCCCCTCCATCATTAGAGTTGAAGCCTTTGCCTGACAAGTTAAAGTATGTATTTTTTGGGGCACAGAAAACTCTTCCTGTTATAATTGCCTCTGATCTGACAGAAATTCAAGAGAAGAGCTTAGTAGAGGTCTTATATCAACATCGTGAAGCAATTAGGTGGAGTGTTGTTGATCTCAAGGGCTTTGATCCCTCAATTTGCATGCATAAAATACATTTGGAAGAAGGAGGTAAGCCAACTAGAGAGGCACAAAGGCGACTAAACCCCAACATGAAGGAGGTGGTGAAGAAAGAGGTTATCAAATTACTTGATGCAGGCATCATTTATCCAATTTTTGACAGCACATGGGTGAGTCCAACACAAGTGGTTCCTAAGAAGTCTGGTCTTACCATTGTCCCTAACTCTATGGGAGAGCTTGTTCCACAACGTACTGCCACAGGTTGGCGTGTTTGCATTGATTATAGAAAGCTCAATTCTATGACAAGGAAGGATCACTTCCCTCTTCCATTCATTGATCAAATACTTGAAAGATTAGTTGGTCGAGCTATTATTGCTTTTTGGATGGTTACTCCGGTTATAACCAAGTGGCTATGGATCCAGAAGATCAAGAGAAGACTACTTTCACTTGTCCCTTTGGTACTTTTGCTTATCGTCGTATGCCATTTGGATTATGTAATGCTCCGGCAACATTCCAGAGGTGTATGATGGCCATCTTTTCTGACATGGTGGAAAAATTCTTGGAGGTGTTCATAGATGACTTCTCTATTTTTGGATCATCCTTTGAAAACTGTCTGAGTAATTTATCACTTGTGCTTCAAAGGTGCCGAGAACGTAATTTGGTACTTAGTTGGGAGAAGAGCCATTTCATGGTAAAAGATGGTATTATATTGGGCCATATTGTTTCAGAGAGGGGCATTGAAGTTGATAAAGCAAAGATCGATCTAATTGCAACTCTGCCTCATCCAACTTCGATAAGGCAAGTTCGATCTTTCTTAGGCCATGTTGGGTTCTATAGAAGATTCATCAAGGATTTCAGTAAAATTGCTCGACCATTGTGCCATTTGTTATCTAAAGATGTTCCCTTTATCTTTGATGAAGAATGTGTGCAAGCTTTTGAAAAGCTTCGGTCTCTGTTATCCTCTGCACCAATTATGCAGTCTCCAAAATGGGCTTTACCTTTTAAAATCATGTGTGATGCCTCTGATTATGCAGTGGGACCAGTGTTGGGACAAAGAGAAGAGAAACGGCCATATGTTATCTATTACACTAGTAAGACTCTCTCTGATGCCCAACTCAATTATACAACCACAGAGAAAGAGCTTCTAGTTGTAGTATTTGCCTTGGACAAGTTTTGTTCTTATTTATTGGGGTCCAAGGTGGTTGTTTATTCTGATCATGCAGCATTGAGACATTTATTGGCAAAGAAAGAAACTAAACCGCGCCTTATTCGATGGATTTTATTGTTGCAAGAATTTAATTTAGAGATAAAAGACAAAAAGGGGACAGAGAATGTGGTTGCGGATCATTTATCTCGGATTGAGTTTGAGCCGGTGGTCGATGCATTACCTATTTGAGACTCATTTCTGGATGAACAATTGTTTGGAATTGGTGAGATGAAAGTTAATGGGCAAAGGTTGAAACATTGTGTGGAAGGATGTGTGCCAAGAAGAGACGTAGAGTCCGTCGACTTGACGGATCCCGTCTATCCAACTTAATCCATTCGGAGAGTTGATCATCCCCTACGGACATTAAATTGTAGGTTTTGTATGTATTTCTATACTTTATTTGCTTTAGTTTTCTTTGATTTTAATTTTTAGTTTTAGTTTTCTTAAGTTTTCTTTCAATTCTAGTTGCGTTTCAATGATTTTTCTTTGAGTTTTTGATATATAAGTTGCTTCTGAAGGATGCCAAGAGGTGTACCGAGGTATTAGGACTCAAGACGGGTGAAAAATTGTGCTCTCGGTCAACCTTGGGCGATGGAGACTCAAAAATATCAAGTCCCGATCGAACTTGGGCGATGGAGGTCCAACAGGCATCCAGGGGGGGATCGATCGCCCCAGTCAAGGGGGATCGATCACCCCATGTTAATTCTTGAAGATCCCCACCAACAGGTGGGCGATCGATCGCCCACTCCAAGGGGGATCGATCGCCCAAGGGTTAAATGTAGGCTGCCCAAAAATTCTTGGTATTTAAAGCCTCCTTATCTTATTTGGTTGCTACTACTTGTGTCTTCTACCTCTTTGAACTCCAATTCAAGTCCTACTTCAACCGGAAAATTATTTTCTTCAATTGGTGATTATTAAACAAGAATTCAACATTGATTATCATCAACATCAACATCAAACCGGATCAAGAATCACTAGTTCTCAAAGGAACCTCTCACTTTTTCAAGTTCAACATCAAAGTAAGTGAAGTTTTTCTTTGGTGAAATTGTGCAATTCTTTTAGAGGGCTTTTGAAGACCAATTTTGGGGGATCAATTTGGTGCATTTACTTGTTCGATTTGGGTGGAAAAATTGCTGAAAAGCGGAGGTTGAAGGTTACAATTTAATTGTTCACGCCAAGTGTTCGATTTAATTTCTCAACCACACTTTTTCTACTTCTATGGCACCAAAGAGAGCAAGTCACCAAGGTGCTTCAAGTTCACGCAATCCTCGCCGAGCGAGGAATGATCCAACCACCGGTTCTTCACGATCTCGCCGAGAAGGTATTCATGAGAGATGGCATCCAAGGGCTTTGAACTTTGAAACCACGTTTGACATCGCCGAACTCTATGGAATGTTTCCCGAGACACGATGGGGGATTTCTGACATCCGTCGACATCCATTTTTGTTCCACTCTCTTCTACTATCTACCCAAGGCTTGTCAAGGTATTTTATCAAAATTTAATGCCGAATCCTGATGAGCGGGAGGTGCTTATTTCTTTAGTAGATGGAACAATAGTTCGGGTGGACATGTCATCCATTGCCATTGCCATGGGTTATCCTCATGAGTGCCCAGATGATTTGTCTCATATCTATACTCCTCTACCCAACGATTTGTCAGTGGGTAATTTGGTTGCACGTTTGTGTGCTAATCAGTTTTCCAGGCCGAAAAGGAATGCAGCTTCCAAGTCTTCAATGCCAAATCATTTATGGTTCCTTGACGCAGTTCTACTCAAGAATATATGTCCAATTGGACATAAAACTGAGAGACGTCAAGAGTTCCTTCGATCCTTATATGCCATACATTTTGGGCATTGGCTATCGTTCCCACAGATTGTCTGGGGCCAGATGGAAAAGTTTTATTCCAAGGTTGTGGCCAAGGCACCAGACAGTGCAAGTGATTGGGAGTTTCCATTCCCCACTATTATTCACCAGTTACTTATTGCACAAGGGTATGCAGTCTATGAGGATGAGCTTGCCTTTCCACATGATCTTCATTATGGCACGCATGATTGGAATTTAAGCCGATCTCATATGCACCAAAGAGTTATAGCGGCGCCTGGTGAAGTATCTCGGTTGGCCCAGGGAGGAGAGCATGTAGATATACCACCACCGGTGAAAGATCCCGAGGAGATGCAAATAGAGGAAGAAGAGGTGCATGCACAGGCTGGTGGCCATGGTTATCAGTATTTAGAGGGGCAGATTGTTGGGTTGACAGCCCAGTTTGGCACCTTACAGACAAAGGTATCCATACAGTTTGGAGCAATGAGGACAGAGATGGCAGATCACTTTCGTGACACTCGCCAAGACCAACTAGAAATGAGGAGGATGCTACGTGCACTGATGCGCTAGGCAAACTTGGATCCGGATGCTCAGTCACCACCACATCCTTGACAGGAAGGTAACTATCTTTTGTATTTTATTTTTTTTTATTTTTCTTTTTAATTTTATTTTTCTTTCTGTAGTTAGATTTTTATTTGATGGATAAAAAAAAAACTTAAAAAATGAAAAAATATTTTATTTTTTTTTATTTAGGATTTTTCTCTTTCATATTTATTTTCACCCATACTATTTCACTTGATCTTTGGAGTATAGTGGTTTGTTTTGACAGGTTTTAACATCCAAGTTTGGGGGTGTGCTTGCATTGCCTTTATGCTAGTGGTGTGCTCTATATCCTTTCCATTACTCCAGATTTCTGGTAACATCGTTCTTACTCTTCTCTATGTTTTGATTGGGGAGTACATTGAGGACAATGTACAGTTTAAGTTTGGGGGTGAGGCGATGCCTATTTTTGTGCTTATTGCATTATGGGGGAAATTTTTGTGAAATTCTTCTTGTTTTGGGATTTTATTTTATTTTATTTTCTTAGTTTATTATTTTATTTTATTTTTAGATAGAATGTTTTGACATTATTCAAGGGATTAGTACCTTATGTAGGTGCATAACTTGCAATTTTTGAGTATGTTTTAAATTTTTGGAAACTATGGTTTAAATTATGTGATTTTAATCATGATTTGCAATAACATGTTTTGGGGTGATTAATTTTAGTTTCCTTACATGCACAGACACACTAGCATAATCTTATGGGGTATAAACTATGGCTGTGAGTTATTGAGTTACATATGCTTGATATTAATTAGTATCTCTTGAGAATGAGTACCGATGATGTGTTTACTTGACTTCAATGAAAAAGAAAAAAGAAGAAGAAAAAAATGTGATGAATAAGCAAATCAATTTGATCTTTTTCATGAGTAACCGGGCCTCTATGCCTCAGGAAGCACGGAGTGTTCGCATCAAAAGTGAAAGGGTGAGAAAAGATGAGCGTTGGTTGTCTTGATTTGTAGCCTGGCTGATTCGATTAATTAGGTCTTCGGGGTATCTTAAAGCCTAGTGCCCTAAAGCCATCTGGTTTGGGAGTCACTGACTGAAAGCTTGCTACATGGATCTTTTAGAAAGCTTAATAGATCAAGACATTGCACAACCAATAAAGCAATAGAAAAAAAATGATAAGAAAAAAAAATGAAAAAGTCATGTAATCATGTTTAGAAGTATGATTTCAATATGGGGAGCTAGTGAGTTGGAAGGGTATGTGCCTTAATATATTCAGAACTTGGTTATGCTACATGAGATGAATGCTAGTTCACTTTATATGAGGGAGTTAGAGTTAGTTGTTTTGAGATAGGTTGATGTGAATTATGTGTGGGGACCATTGATTTGAATTGTGGAATTTGAAAATTTGAAATTATTCTTGAATGCAAGTTTGTAACTATGTATTGTAATCTTCTTCTTGAATTAATGTTGAAACAGAATTTTGAATGTTTGTGGGTAACATTTCTGAAAACTCTCACGAGACTATACTCGTCCACTAGGGGGAACCTAGGAGTTTAAAGGCTTGTTGCATATGCTAAATGCAATCGTTTCTCCCACGAAAGTGGAGTTGGGTAGTTTAGTTAGTATTTATTAGTTTCCTTTATTTTAGTTTTATTTTATTCTATTGCTAAGGGACTAACAATATATAAGTTTGGGGGTGTGATAGGCGTTGAATGTTACGCATTCCATCCTCTTAACTTATGTATTTTATTCTCTTAGTGATAGACTATTTTGTTATTTTACTTTGTTTTAGTGTTTTCTGTATTTTCAGGACCACAATGAGTATTTCAGTTAAAACTAAGCTTTTGGGCTTTTAAAGAAGACATCCAAGATGGTTAGATGAAGCCTACATCAAAGGGAACCATTCAACCATTTATTTCAACTCGAATCAGCCCAAGGAAGAGGTCCAAGAAAATTACAGCTGCTTAAGAAGGTTTCGGGCCTGAAGCCCAAATCTGCGCATAATACAGTTTTAATCCCATTTTGGAAAATGGACCAGAAGTCTTATTTTCGAGCCTCAAATCGACATAATTTTTACGATAGGTTGAACGAAATTTGATTCTGCACACTTTTCTATTTCACAAAAATTTCGTAAATCGGATTTCTAGTGGGTCAAAAGTTGGGCCGAAGTCAGCAGGAAAAACCCACCTAATTAGTGTTGTGGGAAACCCTAATTTATTCCTAATTGGATTAGGACTTTGGTGTATTCTCTTAGGGAATAAAGTGAAGAATAAGAGGCTAGAGTTGGAGAGATTACAGGGATTGGAGAGTCTGAAAGGGCTGAGAAGAGAACAGAAACATATTTTGCAGAGCCATTGAAGAACGAAGTCATACGCATAATTCATGAAGATGATGCCTTCTTCCACAACAGTTGAAGCTTCTTCTTCTACCATGAGCAGCTAGTTCATCCACTAGGGTTTTGATGTAGCCCTAACAAAGTATCAATGGTTTGATTGTTTTAATTATTGGGAACCTTTATATAGATGCATAGATTGTGTAATTTAGAGGATTCTTATTATAGAATTGAGCAATAAAAGTCTTGTAAATTCAATCTTAATGATTTCTTATCTTGTCTTAGATATTTAGTTGTTATTATTGAACTCAATCTTTCTTGTTTTCTGTGATCATGACAGCGATTATTACACAATGGTAATCACTAAATATATTATTAAGAGCTTTGATGGATCATGCCTAGAGAAGATGAACCATACTGCACCCTAAATTAGAGTAGTTAGGCAAATGGCCCATGCCAATCGAAGATAGTCCATAGCTTAGCCTTAATCATATGTTATCTTCTTGACAGATGAAGGTGAGCTTGTAGTGATTCGTGTGTGAGTGTGACTCAAAAAGTATATCAATTAAAAATTTCCACACTTCGCAATAGAACAAATTCCTTGCAGAATAGGGCTATCGAAAGGGGTATCGTACCTCAGGGATTATGGTCTGATGAGTTGGAATACGAAACTAATTCTAATTAAATTTATAAGAAAAGAATTCTGATTTTTAAACTAAATTAATTAAACGGTAAAATAAAATAAACCAAAGTAAAACAGATAGTGAAGATAATATGAGAGAAATCTAGGGTGTTTGACTTCACCACTAACTCCACAATCAATGGTCAATTGAATCAACTATAGGGAATTATATCATGCATAAGTGGTGTCGGTGGCTACAAGCTCACCTTCATTCATTAAGAAGATAACATATGATTAAGGCTAAGCCATGGACTATCTTCGATTGGCATGGGTCATCTGCCTAAGTACTCTAAGTTAGGGTGCAGTATGGTTCATCTTCTCTAGGCATAATCCATCAAAGCTCTTAACAATATATTCAGTGATTACCATTGTGTAATAATCTCTCTCATGATCACAGAAAACAAGAGAGATTAAGTTCAATAACAACAACTAAATATCTAAGACAAGATAAGAAATCATTGAGATTGAATTTACAAGACTTTTATTGCTCAATTCTATAATAAGAATCCTCTGAATTACACAATCTATGCATGTATATAAAGGTCCCCAATAATTAAAACAATCAAACCATTGATGCTTTGTTAGGGCTACATCAAAACCCTAGTGGATGAACTAGCCGCTCATGGTAGAAGAAGAAGCTTCAACTGTTGAGGAAGAAGGCATCATCTTCATGAATTATGCGTATGACTTCGTTCTTCAATGGCTCTACAAATATGTTTCTGTTCTCTTCAGCCCTCTCAGACTCTCCAATCTCTCCCTGTCTCTGTCTCTAAGTCTTCACTTTATTCCCCCAAGAGAATACACCAAAGTCCTAATCCAATTAGGAATAAATTAGGGTTTCCCGCAGCACTAATCAGGTGGGTTTTTCCTGCTGACTTCAGCCCAACTTTTGACCCACTAGAAGTCCGATTTACGGAATTTTCGTGAAATACAAAAGTGTGCAGAATCAAATTTCGTTGAATCTAACATGAAAATTATGTCGATTTGAGGCTCGAAAATAAGACTTCTGG
This sequence comes from Cornus controversa, assembly GCA_026545225.1. Taxonomy (NCBI): domain Eukaryota; kingdom Viridiplantae; phylum Streptophyta; class Magnoliopsida; order Cornales; family Cornaceae; genus Cornus; species Cornus controversa. The sequence goes on from CM048845.1 coordinate 46,868,712, forward strand.
TCCGTTTTCCAAAATGGGATTAAAACTGTATTAAACGCAGATTTGGGCTTCAGGCCCGAAACCTTCTTAAGCAGCTGTAATTCTCTTGGACCTCTTTCTTGGGCTGATTTGAGTTGAAATAAATGGTTGATTGATTCTCCTTGATGTAGGCTTCATCTAACCATCTTGGATGTCTTCTTTAAAAGCCCAAAAGCTTAGTTTTAACTGAAATAATCATTAAGGCCCTGAAAATACAGAAAACACTAAAACAAAGTAAAATCACAAAATAATCTATCACTAAGAGAATAAAATACATAAGTTAAGAGGCTAGAATGCGTAACATTCAACGCCAATCACGTAGCCACCGACACCACTTATGCATGATGTAATTCCCCATAGTTGATTCAATTGACCATTGATTATGGAGTTAGTGGTGAAGTCAAATACCCTAGATTTCTTTCATATTATCTTCACTTTCTATCTTACTTTGATTTATTTTATTTTATCTTTTTAATTAGTTTAAAAATCAGAATTCTTTTCTTTATAAATGTAATTAGAATTAATTCAGTATTCCAACTCATCAAACCATAATCCCTGAGGTACGATACTCCTTTCGATAGCCCTATTCTGCAAGGAATTTGTTCTATTACGAAGTGTGGAAATTTTTAATTGATATACTTTTTGAGTCACACTCACACACGAATCATATACACTCTGAAATCTTTCAATTTTATTTCCATACACCTACTTGATCATCATCATTCATCACCATCATCATCAATTCCAACTTGTTATTCTCCATCATCATTAAAATTTTAATTTTTTCATATTTCTTTCTTCACAACAGGTGTGAATTAATTGTGGAAGTGGGGTGATTTTTTTGAGGGATTTTGTGCTACAAGTTTGGGGGAGGACATTGTTCATTCATTGTGGGCTAGTTGGTTGATTTTGATGCTCCATTCTGGCCTTGACTTAGATGCTCCGACACCACATTCTCCTTGATTTTTCAGAGGTAACTATCTTTTGTATTTTTTGTTTTATTTTTTTAATTTTTAATTTTCTTTTCTTTATTTTATTTTTCATTTTGTTTTTTTTATTAAGTTTCAAAAAAAAAAAATTCTATTTCATATTTATTTTCACCCATACTATTTCACTTGGTCTTTGGGGTATAGTGGTTTGTTTTGACAGGTTGAAACATCCAAGTTTGGGGGTGTGTTTGCATTGCCTTCATGCTATTGGTTTGCTATATTTTCTCATCACTACTCCATGATCATGGTAACATCGTTCTTACTCTTCTCTATGCTTTTATTGGGTGTACATTGAGGACAATGTACAGTTTAAGTTTGGGGGTGAGGCGATGCCTTATTTATGTGTTTTATTGCATATGGGGGAAAATTTTTGTGAAATTCTTCTTGTTTTAGGATTTTTATTTATTTTATTTTCTTAGTTTATTTATTTATTTATTTATTTATTTTCTTTTGTTTTGTTTCTAGATAGAATGTTTTGACATTATTTAAGGGATTAGTACCTTATGTAGGTGCCTAACTTGCAATTTTTTAGTATGTTTTAAATTTTTGGAAATTATAGTTTGAATTATGTGGTTTTAATCATGATTTTGCAATAACATGTTTTGGGGTAATTAGTTTTAGTTTCCTTAAATGCACAAACACACTAGCAGAATTTTGTGGGGTATAAACTGTGGTTTTGAGTTATTGAGTTACATATGCTTGATATTAATTAGTATCTCTTGAGAATGAGTATCGATAATGTGTTACTTGACTTCAATGAAAAAGAAAAAAAAAAGAAAAAAAGTGATGAATAAGCAAATCAATTTGATCCTTTTTATGAGTAACCGGGCCTCTATGCCTTAGGAAGCACGGAGTGTTCGCGTCAAAAGTGAAAGGGTGAGAAAAGATGAGCGTTGGTTGTCTTGATTTGTAGCCTGACTGATTCGAGTAATTAGGTCTTTAGGGTATCTTAAAGTCTAGTGCCCTAAAATCATCTAGTTTGGGAGCCACTGACTGAAAGCTTGCTACATGGATCTTTCAGAAAGCTTAATAGATCAAGACATTGCACACCCAATAAAGCAATGAAAAAGGAATGATAAGAAGAAAAAAAATGAAAAGTCATGTATTCATGTTTGGAAGTATGATTTCAATAAGGGGAGCTAGTGAGTTGAAAGGGTATGTGCCTTAATATATTCAGAGCTTAGTTATGCTACATGAGAGGACTGCTAGTTCACTTTACATGAGGGAGCTAGAGTTGATTATTTTGAGATATGTTGATGTCAATTATGTATGGGGACCATTGATTTGAATTATGGAATTTGAAAGTTTGAAATTATTTTTGAATGCAAGTTTGTAACTATATATTGTAATCTTCTTCTTGAATTAATGTTTAAACAGAATTTTGATTGTTTGTGGGTAACATTTCTGGAAACCCTCACGAGACTATACTCGTCCACTAGGGGGAACCTAGGGGTTTAAAGGCTTATTCATATGCTAAATGCAATCGTTTCTCCCACGAAAGTAGAGTTGAGTAGCTTAGTTAGTGTTTAGTAGTTTCTTTGTTTTAGTTTTGTTTTATTCTATTACTAAGGGATTAGCAATATGTAAGTTTGGGGGTGTGATCGACGATGAATGTTACGCATTCTAGTCTCTTAACTTATGTATTTTATTCTCTTAGTGATAGATTATTTTGTGATTTTACTTTGTTTTAGTGTTTTTTATATTTTTAGGACCTTAATGATTATTTCAGTTAAAATCGTGATTTTGGACTTTTAAAGATGACATCCAAGATGGTTAGATGAAGCCTACATCAAGGAGATCCATTCAAACATTTATTTCAACTTAAATCAGCCCAAGAAAGATGTCCAAGAGAATTACAGCTGCTTAAGAAGGTTTCGGGCCTGAAGCCCAAATCTGCGCATAATACAGTCTTAATCCCGTTTTGAAAAATGGACCAGAAGTGTTATTTTTGAACCTCAAATCGACTTAATTTTTTTATAAATTGAACGAAATTCGATTCTGCACACTTTTGTATTTCACAGAAATTCCGTGAATCGGACTTCTAGTGGGTCAAAAGTTGGGCCGAACGTCAGTAGGAAAAACCCACCTAATTAGTGCTGCGGGAAAACCTAATTAATTCCTAATTGGATTAGGACTTTGATGTATTCTCTTCGCTATTTAAAGTGACAAATTGGGGCTGTATTGAGAGGCTTGGCAGCAACTTTGAAGAGCTTTTGGAATAGAGAATCATTGGAGAACAAGGCGTATCATGAGCGGCTAGTTCAGCCACCAGGGTTTTGATGTAGCCCTAACTAAACATCACTGGTTTGATTGTTCTAATTATTGGGGATTTTTGTATTCATTCATAGATTGTGTAATTTAGAGGATTCTTATTATAGAATTGAGCAATAAAAGTCTTATAAATTCAATTTCAATGATTTCGTATCTTGTCTTAGATACTTGATTGTTGTTATTGAACTCGTCCCTCTTATTTTCTGTGATCATGAGAGTGATTATTACACAATGGTTTTTAATAAATATATCATTAAAAGCTTTGATGGATTATGCCTAGAAAAGATGAACCATACTGCACCCTAGATTAGAGTAGTTAGGCAGATGGCCCATGCCAATCGAAGATAGTCCATGACTTAGTCTTAATCATATGTTATCTTCTTGACGGATGGAGGTGAGCTTGTAGCCACCGACACCACTTATGCATGATATGATGCCCCATAGTTAGTTCAATTGACCATTGATTGTGAAGTTAGTGGTAAAATCAATAACCCTAGACTTATCTTATATTCTCTACACTCCTTAGTTTTTCTTGCTTTTGTTCAATTGCTTCATTAGTTAATTTAGAATTGAAAATTAAAATTTATTTCTTTTAAATTTAATTAGAATTAGTCCTAACAATTCAACTCAGTCAAACCACAGTCCCTGAGGTTCAACACCCCTTTCGATAGCCCTATTCTGCAAGAAATTCGTTCTATTGCAAAGTGTGATCATTTTTAATTGATACACTTATTGAGTCACACTTACACACGAATCATATGCACCGCATACACTTGGAAGAAGATGCAAAGACCTCAAGAGAGGCACAACGTCGATTAAATCCAAATATGAAGGACGTTGTAATGAAAGAGGTGGTGAAGTTACTAGATGCGGGAATCATTTACCCCATCTCAAATAGTAAGTGGGTTAGTCCCACTCAAGTGGTTCCTAAGAAGTCCGGTATTACGGTGCAACCAAATGATAAGGGTGAATTAGTTCCCCAATGCACCACCACGGGATGGAGAGTTTGCATAGATTATCGGAAACTAAATTCAGTAACTCAGAAAGATTACTTCCCTCTTCCATTTATTGATCAAATCTTAGAGAGATTAGCTAGTCAAAGTTTTTATTGTTTCTTAGATGGATATTCTGGCTATAATCAGGTTGCTATAGACCCGAGGGACCAAGAGAAAACCACATTTACATGTCCTTTCGGCACATTCGCTTATAGACGGATGCCCTTTGGGCTGTGCAATGCACCGGCGACTTTTCAACAGTGTATGATGTCTATCGTTTCGGACATGGTGGAAAATTTCTTGGAAGTGTTCATGGATGATTTCTCCGTGTTTGGACCTTCATTCGAATCATGCCTCAATTGGGAAAAGAGCCATTTTATGGTTCAAGAAGGCATTGTCCTAGGGCACATTGTGTCTAAGAGAGGAATTGAGGTGGACAAAGCCAAGGTTGAACTTATTTCCTAACTTCCTCCACCATCAACGGTGAGAGAGATTCGTTCATTCCTTGGGCATGCGGGCTTTTATCGCCGTTTCATCAAAGACTTTAGCAACATCTCTCGACCTTTGTGTCACCTTCTTGAAAAAGAGTCTTATTTTACCTTTGATGAAGCGTGCCTTAACGCTTTTGAAAAACTCCACACCATGCTTACCACTGCTCCAATGCTCATCCCTCCAAATTGGGCTCTCCCATTTGAGATCATGTGTGATGCATCCGATTATGCTATGGGTGCGGTTTTAGGGCAACGGGTAAACAAATTATCACATGTTATCTACTATGCAAGTAAAACCCTTTTTCGAGGCTCAAATCAATTATACCACAACGAAAAAGGAGTTGCTTGCGGTAGTATTTGCCTTGGACAAATTTCGAGCTTATCTATTAGGTTCCAAGGTCATTGTTTATTTGGACCATGCTGCCCTCCGGCATCTTTTGGCCAAAAAGGACACTAAGCCTAGATTGATCCGGTGGATACTCTTGCTGCAAGAGTTTAATTTTGAGATCAGAGACAAAAAGGGAACCGAAAATATGGTGGCTAACCACCTCTCTAAAATTCTTGTTGAATCCCTCAATGATTCCATTCCAGTTTGTGAATCCTTCCCAGATGAACAACTTTTTGTAATCTCTCAAGAGAGTATCCCTTGGTATACGGACATTGTCAACTACTTGGCAACCGGCAAAATACCTTCTTCCTGGACCAAGCAAGAGAAGGATCAATTTTTCTCCCAATCACGATCATATTATTAGGATGATCCTCAATTGTTCAAATATTGCCCCAATCAAATAATCCGAAAATGTGTACCCAACAGTGAATTTCAAAGCATTCTAATATTATGTCATACACTTGCTTGTGGGGGACACTTTAGTGCTAAAAAAATTACAGCAAAGATTCTTCAATGCGGGTTTTTCTGGCCAACACTTCATCGGGATGCATACTCATTTTGCCGCTTGTGTGAGCGATGTCAGCGCCTTGGCGCGATGTCTCGAAAGGACATGATGCCTCTCAACCCTATTCTTATTGTTGAGATATTTGATGTGTGGGGCATCGACTTCATGGGACCTTTTCCACCATCTACTGGTCATGAGTACATACTTATGGCGGTGGATTACATTTCTAAATGGATAAAGGTCGTTACTACCAAAACCAATGACCACGCAGTCGTGGTTAAGTTCATTCAAGCTAATATCTTTAGCCATTTTGGTACACCTCGGGCCCTCATCAGTGACGGAGGTAAACATTTCTGTAATCGGTTCCTTCGAACCTTGCTTACCAAATACTCTGTCACACACAAAGTAGCCACCCCATACCATCCTCAAACTAGTGGACAAGTGGAAGTATCCAATAGGGAGATAAAGAACATCCTTGAGAAAATAGTTCAGCCCGACCAGAAAGATTGGTCCTTGTGACTAAATGATGCATTATGGGCTTACCGAACTGCTTATAAGACTCCCATTGGAATGTCACCTTACTGGTTGGTTTATGGTAAAGCATGCCATCTTCCGGTTGAATTGGAGCACAAAGCTATGTGGGCCACCAAAACGTTCAATTTTGACATGCAAATGGCCAGCTCTAATCGAAAGTTTCAATTGAATGAATTAGAAGAATTGTGACATGACACGTATGAGAACGCTAAAATCTATAAGGCAAAGTCTGAAGCCTTTCATGATCACAATATTCGAGTCAAAACATTTTCTCCGGGCCAGAAAGTATGGTTGTACAACTCACACCTCCGTTTGTTTCCCGGAAAACTTTGCTCCCGTTGGGATGGTCCATTTTTGGTTAATTCCGTTGCTCCCCACAGAGCGGTGAAATTGAAGGACTTGAAAGATGGATCATTGTTCAAAGTGAACGGGCAGCGCTTAAAATCGTGCGTGGATGACCAAGTTACCATGGAGTATGTGGATGTCGTTAATTTGACGGATCCCGTTTATTTTGACTCATGAACCAATTCCAACGTCATACCATAGACGTATAATGTGGCGTTGCCATGGTAGCTATCATGCTTCCATGATGTCCCTCTAATCCAAAGTAATTTTGTATCTAAGTCCCATAAGTTCAAGTCCATGAGGTTCTAGATCAAGCTGATCAACAAGGCTGTTTTTCAGAATCTTGATTGATCGAACCAAGGATCTCGATCAATCGAGATCTCGATTAATCGAGATTTTGGTCTCGATTGATCGAAATAATGCAGAGATGTTGGAGCATTTTGCAAAAAGTAAAGTACTAAGAGGTGGTTGTTCTCGATGGCACTTCGATAGGTACTCGATCAATTGAAATCTCGATCAATCGAGATCCCATTCTCGATCAATCGAGATCTCGATTAATCAAGATGTGCATCTCGATCAATCGAGATCGCCACGCTACCTGCACGTGAGTCGCTTATATATTCGAACCATCGGGCTCCCTCTCATTTCTCCATCTCTTCTCGCGACCATCCGACTTCTCCCTTAAGTCCGAGAGTTCCAAAGCAACCCCCGATCACCGTCCATCCTTTTTTGATCGTTCCCGGCCCTCCGCCGTCCTTCGCCGTTGTCCGAGCCTTCCACATATTCGTTCGAGTTCATCTCTTCGCAGTTGTGTGTTGGGGTACCATTTTCTTGCGCCGTTCATCATCTGCGCCTTGAGGTAAGTGATGCATGGTTTTATTTTGTTTGCTTTGCCGCTATTTTTGTTAGTTTACCGGCTTAATAAGCATAGATAGATGATGTTGGGTAGGAGTGCGTGTATGGTTGGAATTTTGCATTGTTTTTGTTTCGATTGCACCCACTTACGCCGCTTCGTTGAGAGTGAGATGAGAGACATATTCGTGCGGGTCGTGTCACACGGGTTGCATGTTGTTGATTCCTCGTAGGCCTAAGCGAGTTGATTTGAGCATGTTTTGGAGTGCATGTGTCGGCACCATGGACTAGAATTTCTTTGTAATTTTTATTTTTATTTACTTTATTTTGGAATAAGTGCAGACTGTTCCGGATTATGGCGCGAGTGAAGAATGCCACCGGTGCTGCTCGAGATGTGCCCGGGCGAGCCTTCCAGACTCGGAAGTTCCACCCGGAGCACCGATTTGAGTTGAGGGAGTTCGAGATATGTCCCAATTGCTCGTGGGCAGTAGCAGAGCTCCGGCGGCACCGGCTCGACCGGCTATGTGCGCCACCCACCGATGTGGTGTACGAGCGCTTGGTGCAGGTTTTCTACGAGCGCATGACCTATTCCTGCATAAAGCCCGACACCTTAGAGACGATCGTAGGCGGCTCGACGATTACCATAATGCCGAGTTGGATAGCACAGATGATCGGCATTCCACACCAGCAGCCTCCGGACATGGTTGACCAGGGTGGTCAGCCGCTCTATAGGCCCGAGTTTTCGACCGACATGACCCTTTTCTCCATCGTTATGGACATGTGTGGCTTGGTGTTTACCACTCCCAGTCACAACTATACGTCCAAATCGATGTGCCCGAGCGTGTTATGGTTTCTGGACACCGTTCTCATCAAGAACGCGTGTCCTTTATAGCATGTGGCAGAGCGTCGGGGCGACCTTCTCCATTGCCTATACGCTTTCCACACATGCACATTGTCACGCCCCGAAACCCGGACCGCCGGGACTCCCCCGGACCGACCGCGAATTTCGAGTGTGAACCCATTCACTCAACCCCATGAACTATCTCAAGCATACTCATGCAATAGTATCCATTGCCAATACCATGCCATAACGCCCCGAGTTTTTCCACTCTCGGAAGACCCGAGGTTAACTGTCCGTTTAAACCCAGTGAACCCTCATTACACTCATTTTCAGCGGAAGCTTAACTTAACTGTTGCATATAAATGCACACAACCACTCCTCAACCAATCCCCATGGGCCCCACATTGATTCACACACTTTAAAGAACATTTACATGTCCACACCTTTGAAAATCACTCACTTTCGAGCCTCAAAACTTTTTGTGTTTGGAATCTGAAACTGAGGCTTACACCATTAGATATAGAATCCAAAAATACTCAAGTTCAAAAAAAACCACTCTCAATTCCGATCTAGAACGAAGAAATTACGTCGAAACGAAGTTTTGAAAAAAGCTGTGAATAGTAATCTCGATCAATCGAGATTGGCATCTCGATCAATTGAGATTCATCTCGATTAATCGAGATTTTGACCCCATCAATCGAAAAAAACAGCCTCTCGGTACCTTGGACCTGCAATATTTCGATCAATCGAAATGGGGACTTCGATTGATCGAAATTACCCCATTCTGGACCTCAAAAACACTCAGATTTCGCAACCATTTCGATCAATCGAAATGGGAGTTTCGATCAATCGAAATGGACATTTCGATTGATCGAAATGCACTTCCCAGCAACTCCAAAACACCTATACAAGATCCATTTGAACTCAAATCTCAACCAAACCACCTTGGATCATTCATAAAACATATAAATCATCCCCCAATGATATAATATCATACTCACACATCAACCTACACATTTGAATCTCAAATCTTGTAAAATCATAGAAAACTCATCCTAAGTTCTCAATGCACATAAAATTCAAGTGCATAAACCATCCTCATTTTCTAAAGATCATATTCATCAACTCATACATACAACCTAACTCATACATCAAAATCCTACAATCGTGATTCCAATATAAATCCACTATTCAAAACCTTCATATCCAAGAGTTCAAGATATAAAAGACAAAAGGGATACATTCATCCATTTAAGCTCCAAATTCATATAAAATCCATGAAACCATACACATAAAGATTCAAATGAATATACAAGTTACATATACCGTGAATGTAACTATAAATCAACATAATCCACATGCCACATGCCGGCATGGATAGCCAAAAACATAGTCCATACATATATCTCAAAAGATCCCCAAAATGCACTAAAATGCTCCAAGTAAGGAAGCAAGCTCTTTTCATCCATTCTCGGCTTCTTACCTGAAAAAAATGTTTGGGGGAGCGGGGTGAGCAACACTGCGGCTCAGTAGAGATACCCCTCCCCTCCTAGGTGCCGACCCGACACCGACCTACATGTCCCTCACTACATGGCATGTAAAATGCTTTCATGCACACGACAACATACAATTCAAGTATGAATGCACTCATTCATATATCATGTTTTTCAATGTATATCAATGCTATAACAAGCCTAGCATGCATTCTAACATTCAAAACAACACATGGTCACATATATGTCATAAGGCATGCATATCACTCCCATATGCCTACAAACCACAACCTAGCATAATTTGATCATGCTTCAACAATGCACACACTTGCTATAAAATAACCTAGCATGCATTCAACATTTATACACACCCACAACCAACATATAATCATATGATTGCACCCCAAAATACACATAACCTACATATGCATATAATACACAATATAGCTAATCATACTCTCATTTTGCACACTTTGCACATATTCAACCCACACATCATATATTTATCAAGATGGATCTATCTAGCATGCATAATCACAAGGGAAGAGGAAATATAAAAATTCAGCCCCTTGCCCATCTCTCTCACATACAAACTCAACCGAAAACCTCTCCGAACCACCCAAAACCCTAGAATCGACAACTAGAAGAGAAGAAACACCCCTACCTCAAGATTGAAGACCTTCCAAGCACTTATCAAAATTTCCAGCAGGTTCTACCTTGCTGAAATACGAGTTTGTTCGGTTCAAACCGAAGCCCTAGCCGTCCCCTACACACTTTCCTTCTTTGGCAAATCACGAATCCAAGCCGAATGCACCCGAAATGTAGAGAGAAGGTGGAGGGATGAAGAGGGAAATGTTTAGAGAGAGAGAGAACCGTGAGAAATGAGATCTCAGATCTCCCTGGGATATTTATTCCAGTCCTAGGGGCGCAAAATGACCAAAACGCCCCCAAGTCACTTAACGTACCTTCCCGGACTCCTTTTTCGATTTCGAAAACTCCTACGGCCTCGAAATCGCTTCCTTAACTCATTAAACATTTTGTTACACTCAAAATCAAAAATAATTATTTTCCGAAAATTTTCCAAATTTTTGGGCCCACGTGGACCGCATCCCGGGCCCCTATTTGACCAAAAAGTCAAACTTCTCCAAATTTTCCGAAAACTTCCAAAAACCTCATAACATGTTTTCAAACATATTTTCCACTCTCGAAACATCCAAAACATCATTGGAAACGCATTTATAGCGAAAATGATAAAAAATTTTGAAAATCGGTCAAATTTGGTTCCGGTCTCTACACACATGGTTTTCTATCCCGTCACTGATCTGGGGACAGATGTACAAAGTCTAGGACGGCCTCGTCAACAAGAAGATGAGGCGGGCGTCGACTTGGCGACTTCCCTTCCCTTTCCTAGTCGCAGCTTTCCTTAGTCGTGCCAATATATCGGTCAGTGACACTGACATCCAGTTGGCACCGCCCTCCCGCTTCACGCATATTCAGTGGGTGCAGGCGAGGAGGCACTTGGAGCACCAGGACCACCAGGGCGATCCACCTGAGGACGTGGACATGGATGCTCCAGTGGAGATGGATGAGGATGCGCCCGTAGAGGGTGAGGCCTTCGATGAGGAGTTGGAGGAGGGAGAGACTGATATTGCCGCCGAGTGGCATGAGATTCTAACGACAGGCTATTCCCGTCTGGTAGCCGACGTTGAGCGTCTCCAGCAGGGTTTTGAGGAGCATGTCCAGGTGACATAGAGTCAGCTGACGGCTATGAGAGAGGACATTACGTCTTTAGCGCAGGGTCAGAGGGCGATTTTAGATGAGTTCCAGGCATTCCGACAGGACCTGCAGTTCATGTTTGGCAACTGAGCTTCGACCTCCACCTCTACTCCACCCACCGAGCCACCTCCACCACCACCCACCCTAGACTAGCGTTATCTTTTCGTATTTTTTGCTTTACTTTCTGTTGTTTTTCTTTCTTTGTTTTTTTTTATAGGCCATGTTGGCCATGTTAGTTTTTGTGTATTCCACATGTATGTACCCCTTTTGTACTGAAACTCATTTTCACATATATAGAATACAGTTGCCATTTCTTTTATAGCATGTGTTCTATTTACTGTCTTTCTTTTTACTTTCTGCCAATATCTCTGCTCTCTATACTTTGACTATGTCTGTAGTACCACTTGCTTAATTGTTATATGCGATTCAGTTGATGATTTCCGTTTATTACCGCCTGGTTTCAATTCCCAATACTGTTGAGATTGCTTCAACGCAGTATAGCGTTAATAAAGAAAGGCAGCCCCTTTGCATGCTCTACATTAGTGTGCCTGGATAGTCAATATCTTATCGCATAGACCTCTTAGTCAATTGGGAAACACCAGTTCAGAGCCGTAGATGTGCAGTGATCTCGGCATTGTCAACTTGTACATAATTCTTTTATCATGTTCTTTTCATATACTTTTTGTTCCATTTAATGCTCGTGGTATCCAGTTGGTGTTCCGTGCAGGTTTTTCTCATTTACAGGATGACCGGTCGTGTTGGAATGCCATTTTTGTCGAGTTCTGCAATCCTGGTAATTTCTTTCCTTGTTCTTCTTGTCCAAGCATTGAGGACAATGTTGCGTCTAAGTTTGGGGGTGCGGTATGTTATACCACTTGCATATGCATGCAAATATTCAATCTTTGTATTGATTGTCATTGTAGAGCAGTTTTTTTTTCTTGATATTTTTGCATGCTTGCTATGATGTCTTGCTTTTTAAAGGAAGATCATTCGAATAAATGTCCGAGGTAAATGCAGCAGGTAATTAAGAGCTTTAGCATTGTAAATACCCGCACTTTTGCAAGCTATGTAATAGGTTAGAACGGTCCGCATTTTTGTTCAAATATGAATATGTACGGTTCTTGCCCTAAATTTGTCCTTAGCCGCACAAATTCGCACACATGCATTTTTAATTGTGGGGTATAAGTCTGATGGAGAATTTTGTAAATTTCTGTTTTTATTTGAACAACTTAAAGAATGAGTTCTTCCGGTTGTTGTAAAAAATAAATAAATAAATAATATGCAATAAGCCTTCTCACTCAATAAACCGGATCTCTATGCCTCATTAAGTATGGAGTATTCGCGTATAAGTGTGCAAGGTTGAGCAATAATAAGCGGGTGGCTTGTTTAAGCTCATCGCCTTGTAAGCTCGGTTATTAAGTCCGAGGGGTGTTTCTTCACCTAATGCCCTAAAACCAATTGGTTTGGGAGTCATTGGCCCAATGCCGCTACATGGGCTTGCAAGAAAGCAAAAAAAGCTAAGCATTGCACGGTCATCCGCACATGAGCATTCATGTATGTTTTGCGGTAATGAACAACGGTGTCGAGCGTGTTCAATGAGTTTTTCTTTTAAAAACATATTTGTTCTTATTTTTCTCCAAATATAACAAAGCCACGCGTTAGAATGCATGTTCACTTTTCAAAGAGGATTTTGGGGTTGGAATCGGTATTTTTGTTCGGACTGGCCATTATGTGGGGACAATCGTCTGTTTGTAGTTTGTGAAGGTCCATTTTTGCTAATGACCGCATAGTTCTGTAATACTTGTTACATTTGCCAAGTGTGAAATGAACGGATAATCATCCTTTATCTAGTTAATGACTGAGCATAATTCAATTTTTGGTATAAGATAGTTCATTTCATTTTTGTAGCATTGCATTGCTAAGGGACTAGCAATGTGTAAGTTTGGGGGTGTGATAAGTGTTCAATACTATGCATTTGAACCCTCTTTATTGCATATGTTAGTCCCGTAATTACGTTTACTGAGATACATTTACGGTATTTTTGTATTTTTGATGTATTACAGGTTTTGTACTAAAAGGAGCAATGTTTGAGGTCATTTGCAGTTGAAGAGCAGAATTCAGAATTGAAGCTAAGGCATCTCGATTAATCGAGATGTTGATCTCGATCAATCGAAATCTAGGATGCATTTCGATTAATCGAAAATCTTGATCAATCGAGATTCCAATCTCGATCAATTGAGATTCTACAGACCCACTTGCTCACTTGTTCACCTGCTCTTCTCACTTGCAACAAAATCCACCTTTTTACACGACTTGGATGGATTTTCTGACTTGAACAAGACACATGAAGATATTATTGACTTAGTTGGTATATATATTACTATATATATATACATGGTGGGCCCCAAGGATGAAAAGTAGCCACAAATGCACAAAAGGAGCATTTTTCTCTCATAACACAGATACCATACACTAGAGAGATTCGGGAGAGGAGAAGAGGGAGCTGAACCAGACCTTGAAGCTTCATTTTCTTCATCAATGGAAGAGTGCAAGGCTGCCATGATCAACTAACTTCTCTACTAGGGTGTGGGTGAAACCCCTAGCCATGTAAACTTGTTCACTTTTGTAGCATTATTTGGGATTTGTATTTAAATGTTGATTACTTAGTATAGTGATGATGTACACCTATACATTTCTTATATATATTCATATGATGTTGTTTTTATTCTTGTCTTAGAGTAGAATCCATCTTATTAATGCACAACACTTGCATCTTCTACAAAAAGTGTAAGTGATGGCTAAGCAATGGTGTTTAATTGAATGTGTTGTTCTTGCTTGTATAAACCATGCCAAGATGAGGTAGTTTGGATGCATTTAGGTTCACTTAGAGAGTAGGGTAATTAGTTAGGTTGAAGAACTATGCTTGTTGAAGATGGGTTATGATAGGTTGGAAAACACATTGATCTTTTGATATGTTATTGAGGTCACAAGCCTAATGACATTGTTAGACATTTAATTTTATACATCCCAAGCTTGCTACATTTATGGATATGTGAATGGCTAGTGGTGGAAACCACCCCTAGTTCTCTCTCCCAACTTATAACTCTTTAAATTTAGTATTTTTACATTTCATACAATAATTTTAAAACAAAAACCAAAACCTCGTTTTTGGAATTAAAGTGGAATTAATCTCTCTTCAAGACAATTAACAACTAGTCCTCGTGGGATCGATACCCTCTATATAGAACCGTATCTACAAAGATTCGTGCTCTTGCGAGTGGTTAAATTATATTTTGAAAAAAGGCAAAAATTAAGCTTACAATTGCAATCAAGTTTAGCCGCATCAACTTGTACCAACTTTCATATAATACCAAGTTCTTCAACCCCCAAAGAAGACTAATTTTGTAATCAATAGACTTCAATTCTTAAAAGATCTATCAATAAATTCTAATTTTCCAAGTAGGCTATCATCTATGAGATGAATCTCTACTAACATTCTTCAATGTATATTGCTCTTATGCAAACTTCTATATCCCGAGAATCTCCAAACCTAAGCTCTGATTCTAAACTGTCACGCCCCAAAATTTTAATACAGGAAGCCCTGGTTCCATAATTAAAATCATGTGCATGACTTATATACCACAAACACCACCATCCATAACAATATTAAATAATATCAACTCCAATTAAATTTTCTATAAAATCATAAATAAATTCAAAGAGTCAACATTACCAAACCAAAACCTACTAATGGACATCATCCTTATTACAAGAATTGTAAATATGAAAATACTGAACTAATAATAATGAATAAACAATGAACAAGATAATCTCCGTCCACACCACGTGTCACCATCATGGGCCTATCATCGAACACCTGAAATGTGATAAATGGGTAAGCTCACAAGTTCAGCAATAGAATGCTGAACACAATCATCATTTAGCAAGCTGACCTACCTTATATTCCTAAACATAAATGCAACTTATAAAAGATACATAGATCGTGTATAACTTATCTCAAGTCGTGTTATGAATTCTTAAACATTTTAATTGTCAACATCATATAATAATTAGTAACTCACTAATTACTATACCTAATCTGAAAGATCCTTTAATCCATGTCACATATTCTTCAGTTATGAACCATAAATTAATCATCTTGATTAATTCTTATTAAATTTCCATATATCTCATATAAGCCTCGGGGTCCCCTCCAATACATGGCTAGCTCGGCCAACAAGATAGTGTGTATCGTATAGTCCTGGACTATCGAAGACCACACATATGGCTAGGTTTGTACGTCTACTCACCCAGATGGTCCTAGACCACGTCCATATAATAAGGGCCTGCTTAGCCCAATGGCCAAAACAAAATGGTAGTGCATTCCCAATAGACAAGTCCCTGACCATGCCTAACAAAGTCATGATAAGAATAGTCCCGGACAACCCCTCCGACTACTCACAATTATCCGTTACTTACCATGTATTAAATGTATTTTTTATATTTAAAGCACTTTATCTCATAACAAGCATATTCATAACTATACTCTAAATTAGATTCACGACTCTCGAAACCTAACAATGAGAGTACTTATATTGTGAAGGTTCCTTAACATCAAATATAGATTTAGGTGAAATTTCAGATCCTAATTCTTTACCGATTTTTCGTAAAAATAGCCTTTATTGAGTTTTAAATCGATTTCACCACCTAACTCAATCTTAATTCAAATATTTCAACTTAAATAAGTTATTTATGCTAAAATACATCTTTTCTGGACTTTTTCATAATTTTCAGAATATTTAAAATATTTTTCTCTAAATTTTTCTGATTTAAACTAATTAAAAATTATTTTATTTGAATGACATTTTCTCCAAATATACTATCAAAACAATTCAAGTAATATTTTCACTATCAACTTTTACTGTATAATCAAATATTATCAAAAGTTGTTACAAAATTTATAGACAAACAAATATCTATAAAGTATCCAGAGTTGTTACAAGAAACTATCTAGATATATCTATACACTAATAGAATAATTTATACACTAACAGAATATCTCGGTGGTAAACAAATTCCTTATAAATGATCAGTTATGTACATTAGGCCTTCAAACCTCAAATCAGAGGTGTTATGCTAATTTGAGCCTCAAACTCAAATCAACTATTGATGTAAAATAATTACTTAATATATTAATTCAGCATATACACTACCCAATGTATAAGTCACGTTTTGCTCAACTATAACTTGCATGTATATGTAAAGTTATTTTCCTACCCAACGTCTAACTCACGTTTAGTATCACTCCTAACTTTTATGACTAACAACAAAATTTAAGATTAATATTCATCAATCAGCTAACAACAAAATTTAAGATTAATATTTATCAATCATAAACTATTAACACTCCTAAAACCCAAATTTCACATCGTTGTTGGGTGTGAATTTCGTTTGGATTACCCTACCTCAATCACCTACCCTTATACAGCTACTACACATTAGTTGTATCCTAAATATAATTATAATTCAGTACATATACAACTAATATGCATATGCATATGCTTCCTTAGGTGTTCCTAAGTGTCGCATTTCGCATGATATTTTTCAGAGAAGTGTTTCAGAATTTTCATACGCATATGTTATATAACTATATAGGTATGTAGATAATAGTCAAAGAGTTTTGGTAAGATGAAAATTCTTTAATTTTTTAAATTGGTGATAATGTTGTTATAATCAGGTATTTCAAAGTTTGTAGCAATGATCCTATTATCAAGTATTTTCATTTAAGTGTATATATATATATTGAGGATATTACATCTTTGGTCTGGGGGAGCCAAAAACGAACAATATTGCATCTGGTAGGGTGGGTTATTATAAATAGTATCAGAGCAAGAGCCCAGTCGGAAGTGTGCCAATAGGGACATTGGGCTCCCAAGGGGGGCTGGATTGTGATGACTTTTGTGGTCTGGTGCGAGGCACTAGGTGAGCTACCATATTGGCAGGCTACGGGTATCACGATCCCACATCATCTGGGCAGGTGAAAGTGAAGTGACATATGTATGTTTATCACCCTTGTATGATACAACGCATTTTTAAGCCATGGTGGTCATGAATCCATTAGATTTTCGCATTTAAGTATGCTTAGCTGGAGTAGTATCAGACTAGGTGACTTTTTGGAAAGTTTCTGGTCCGTGGGAGTCAAATGCAAACAATATTGTGTCAGGTGGGGTTGGGGGCTTTACAGCTACTTACCCACCTCTTTGGCATGATTGTTCCTTTCTCCCATCTATTTTGAATAAATCGCTTTCTAAAACCCTCTCTCTACACTTCTCTCTTAATAACTTACATCTCCACAATATATACATTGTAATAACAAAATGTCTTCCAATTAAATTATTGCTAGTCCACCTCCACTCGAGGATTCCAAAATAATTCTGAATCAACTAACTCGCCCTGGGCCCACAAACCCAAGTCAAACATATACCAAATATATTATAACCGTACATAGTTATACATATTTCTCACACTTAAACCCAATAATGATTAGGGGTGCACAAAGAACCAGTAAAACCAGTACGAATTGAATCAAACCATAGTGGAACTGAACCGAACCATAACATTAGGTTCTAGTTCCAGTTATGTAACGGTTCCTGAATTTTGGATATTTTTTGTACTCTAATTATGAAAAATTGTATGCATTCAATGTTATCTTGTTAAAAATAAGATTGATTTTCATAATGAGAGTAAAAAAATAATTGATTATAAAATTGAATAATAGTATAATAGTCCTTATCAGTAAGGTACAATCTAATGTCCCAAAATCGTAGTTTGGAATCGAATTGAACTGATTTTTCAAGATTCGGTTCCATGTCTAAATAGTTCACGTTATAAAATTAAAGAACCGTTGTGATCAGTTTCAATGTAGTCTGGAACCATACCAAATCGAACTGTTTGCACTCCATTGATGACGAGGGCAATTGGGCAGTAATCTAAAAATGTGTTGAGGGTATTTTAGACAAAGTATATAGATGAATAATAAAAGTTGTCAAATTCAAAATTAGTTCTTAAAAAGTAATTTTTTTCACCAATACTATTTGAATGTGGTCATATTTTTAAGGGCAAATTACACTTACCTCCCCTCTAGATTGATTTTATTATAGTTACCTCCCCTCTAGTTTGGCATATTACAATTACCCCCTCTCACTAACAGATTTTAATGGTTGTTAACGGAAAATGTAAAATTACCCTTATACCATTTACACTTACCTCTCCTCTAGATTAGCTTATTACACTCACCATCCCTGTGTTTTGGAATATACACTTGCCCCTCTCTAATTTGGACGTTTGAAGCAAATATCCCATCATCGTCAGTAACACTAACTGTCAGAGATGGTCAATGCTAGCGTGACCAAATTTGAAGATTTATATGATGAAAATGTGAAATTATAATTGTGTCCTTATTATTATATAAATAATTTTAACTAAAAACTATTTTGTTACAATTATATTATATGTACCCTTGCATATATTTCCATAAATCCTAAAGGCTGAAACGTTTCAACGGATCAAAACTCATTACATTTTGTTCAAAGTGTCTGTCAAACACTTTGAACAAAGATAAACTCCAAAATCTATTAGTTTTCATCATTCATCATTATGATGTCATTATCTGAATCGATAATCAATATAATTGAAAGCGAACAAGGACTAATACTAAAAGGTATATTGACGGGTATATAGATATAAAATTAGCAATAGATATAGAGAGAGAAAGAGAAGATGATATGCAAATATGTAGAAGAAAATTATCTATATATTTTCTTTAGTTGGGATTGGATTTGTCTTTTTGCACAAGTAACATAGGAGAAAAGATTTCCTATAAATATTTGAAGAGTATTTTTGTTATATAAATCTTCAAATTTGGCCACGCCAGCATTAACTATCACTGACAATTAGTGTTGTTGACGATAAAGGGATATTTGTTACAAATATCTAAATTAGAGAGGGGTAAGTGTAATATTCCAAAACACAGGGGTGATGAGTGTAATAAGCCAATTTAGAGAAAAGGTAAGTGTAAATGGTATAAGGGTAATTTTATATTTTTCGTTAACTATCGTTAAAATCTGTTAGTGAGAGGGGGTAAATATAATATGTCAAACTAGAGGGGAGGTAACTGTGATAAAACCAATTAAGATGGGAGGTAAGTGTAATTTGTCCTATTTTTAATTAAGTCTTGAAAAATTGTCAAAAATAAATGGGTAAATTACACTGACTTCCTCTAAGATTTGACCTAATTACACCCGGCATCAAATTAATAGATTTTGTTACAATTACCTCCGCTGAGATTTGCTCCGTTAGACAAAGATTCTCCTCCGTTCAAAATTCTGTTAATTTTGTCAAAAAATTTAGGGTAAATTACACTAATCTCACATGAGATTTGGCCTAATTACACCCGACATCAAACTAATTGATTTCGTTACAATGACTTCCCCTGTAATAGAAATGAACTAACCAACGTTAACTTTTTGGTGAAATATCTATTATACCCTTAATATTATATTGATATAAAAATTAAAATATTTATATATATATATATATATATATATAATGACACTTTTGTCCATCTAATATAATAATATTTACTATATTATATATATAGTAAATATATATATGTGTGTGTATATATAGTAAATATATATATATGTGTGTGTGTGTGTGTGTGCGAGCGCGCGCGCGCAACCCCAACTGTCATCATCACTCCCATCACACCAAGACCACCACCATGCCACAGACTAGACCCACCATTCATGGCTATCATGCCGTGAACCACCACTAGCCGAGCCACCATGAGCCACCACAATTATTGTGCACAACCCCAGCTTTCATGGCCACCACCATGGTGAGGTTGATGAAGCCGAAGGTGGGAACATGGTGGTGGCCATGGTAGCTGGGGTTGTGCACGATGGCTGTGGTGACTCGGCTAGTGGTGGTTCACAACATGACAGTCGTGAGTGGTAGGTCTAGTATGTGACATGACGGTAGTCTTGGTGTGGTGTCGATGGGGGTGATGATGACAGTTGGGGTTGTGCACGCACACACATACATATATATAATAATAATATTTGCTATATATATAATATAGTAAATATTATTATATTAGATGGACAAAAATGTCATTTAATATTTATAAATATTTTAATTTTTATATTAATATAATATTAAGGGTATAATAGACATTTCACTAAAAAGTTAACGTCGGTTAATTTATTTATGTTACAGGAGAGGTCATTGTAACAAAATTAATTAGTTTGATATCGGGTGTAATTAGGTTAAATCTCAAGAGAGGTCAATATAATTTACCTTAATTTTTTTTTTGACAAAACTAATATAATTTTGGACGGAGAGACCCACTATCCTAGTAAAGGTTACCGTAACAAAATTTATTAATTTAATATCGGTGTAATTTACCAAAATAAATTTAATCAAGCCGTCGCTCTTTCAAAAAGTTTTCGGTCCTTGACAGTGTTGTTCTTGCATTAGTGGTGTGAGGAAGTTTCTCTGTGCGGTGTGGAGAAAATAGGGAAAGCCCTAGCTGACCTTCATTTGACCCTCCGCTCTCTCAGAGGTTCTCTCTCTCTCTCTCTCTCTGAGTTGATAGAAAAGATGGCTGAGCAGCTAACGGAGGACCAGATCGCCGAGTTCAAGGAAGCTTTTAGCCTATTCGACAAGGATGGCGATGGTATTCTTAGACTCTTATTTATTATTAACATCCATTTTGTTATCTCTCTGATTAATTTTCATTTGTTGTTCGAACTGTTGTTTAGTTTTTGTTTGCGATCTATTTTAATCCAGATCTGGTTTTCTGCATGTTCGTTTGGTTATACCCATCTCAATGATTCGTCTCTTCTCTTTTTCTAACTTACAAATTGATTTTTGGATTTTGGGCTTTGGCAAATTCTGATATCAAAAAGATAAACGACTCTGATCTATGCCTCTTTCTCTTTTTCATATTTAGTTAATAAGGAAACGATCGTAATTCCTCAGCAATTTGTTTTGCTCTCTCTTCTTCTTCTTCTTCCTCTTTTTCTTGTTTGCGGGCACACAGGGCATTACTGGTTGTTGGTCGTTACACTGTTCTTTCTCTATAATAATGTGTTCTGAATGCTTGCCATAAGAGCAATATATATTTTCCCCCCTTTGAGAATAGAACTTTGAACAAGTTCAGGGTTGAATTTAGTGTCGAACATGCTATACAGCTTTCTGAATTTTCATCATTTTGGATGGTTTTGTGTAGCTTTGGTTGGGCTCTCAACAGGTCATCTATTTTTAGCTATTGAGAAATTATTTTATTGAGAGCATGTACTCATATTGGGGATAATTTCATAAGTTTGTTAGTAGATTTGTTTTTATTGGATTTTTATTCCTTTGATGGTCAATTGGTTCTTCCATTCTTTTCTTCTTCTCAGTGGTTCATTCATTAGCTGCGGTTAAGTGGCCATCGACACAGACAAACCAAAAGTTCTTCTTGGTTCAATCATTTATTTTCTTCCCTTCTGAAGCTTTGGGCATTTAATTTTTATGAATATGATTAAGTCTAGCTGTTACTAATTGTTAAGCTGTTGAGTGAAGCATGAATTTATATTGAGGTTAATTTATACATTCATTATAGACATAAGATAGGTGGTGAAGGCTAATTTAAATATATTTTTATTGACATTTGTTTACTAATTATAAGCCTATTATAAGTTTGGTACTTGTTTTGCACCCTCTATGGTATGTTTCACATCTGAATAATTCTGATTATTGAGATAATTCTTTATTTGTCGCTTCAACATGCTTCTTTTGTCAACCGCAAAAAGAAATTAACACTTTATACACATAAATATTTGAAGTGTTAAATTAGCTGCTGCCATTGCTCAAGTCATTTACAAAGTGAAGGGCACACACATTTGCTGCTTTTGGAGGGTGGCACCCTTGTATGTTTGATGACGCTTGTGGAAGGAACAAAATAGGAGATCCCTCGATGGTGTGGAGACTCCTATTTGGGTGCAAAATTTATTTATTATTATTTCTCTCTTTTATTGGGTCTTTGAGAGAAATTGTAAATCAGTGGAGATAGTTGATTTTTTTGGATATATTGAGAGTTTAGGGGGCCTATTTGGCCCTTGTGTAGTTTTTGCGGGATGTGTTACCCATTTGAACGCTTTCTCATCAATTATTACTTATAAAAAAATAATAATTTATTTTTCATTTTTTAAGTTAGAAACCTTTCATACCATATGCTTGTATCATGCAAAGACTACTTGGAATTCATGGCATGGGTTTATTACAATGTCTATGACCATATTTTGGATAGTAAACTTTCTTTTTTTATAAATTATTGGATGAGAAAAACTATAAAGCTGGGACATATAATGTCTTTTAGGTGCCATTTGGTAAACCTAGAATCAAGTCAACTAGAAGGGAGGTTGACTGGGTGGGGCCCGCCCCTGTTTAAGTTCTTCGCTCCATCCTTGCCCAAAATCTTTTAGCAAACAACCTCCCGTACCTCAACCCCACACCCGTTTAAGTCCCCCTCCCCCTGACCTGTCTTGTTTAAATCCCAACTCAAATTTTTTTCCCTATTTTTTTTCACTCAAAATTTAAAAACTCATATTTAGGATTATTAACTGAAGAAGCAGAAATTCACCCCGAGCTGCTCAAACGCCAACATGTAAAAAGGACAAAAGAAGGGTAGTCGAAAGGGCACTGATGTGATGCCGGCTGACTATGCTCTGACAATCAAGTCAGATATTGGAAAGACTTTGAAAGCTGTAAAGGCACTTTAGAGGGTGTTAATTGCGTACCTTGGTATATGGACCATCTCTATATTTATAGCAGTCAAATGGGAACGTGTCCTAGTAGATTATTGGCTCTTCAGTTCCCTAGACTAAGGGTGTTAAAAAAATCTGTGAATCCGTGAATTCAAATCGAACCGATCCGAACCGAACCGGCCCGAACCATAGCTAATCCGTTAGTAATGGTTCAGTTATGGATTTAAAAGTACAAATCCGTTTGCAATGGTTCGGTTCACGGAGTGGTGCTTGAAAAATCCGATTCGAACCATGAAACTGAACTGTGGCCAAACCATGGCTAATCCGAATATTTATAAATACATTTTATAATTTATATGATATAATGATATATAAATATATACAGAATACAGTTATACCATAGTTTAAAATTTAAATATATTATTCTTTTAAGTTTTGATTTAAGTTTTGATTTTAGTTTTGCACATTAATCAGATCAGTGAAATTGTATTTATTATTGAATATTGAGTAGGCCCAATCCGTCAATCTAAACCGAACCAATCCGTTTTCTAACGGTTCGGTTCGAATTAGGTTTGGCCACGGTTCGGTTTGGATTGGAATTTAACCAATCCGTGAACCACGGTTTGGATTAGGTTTAGTGCCTAATCCGAACCAATCCGAACCGTGGTCACCCTTAGCCCAGACTTATCTGGAGATAGGAAATTCCTGGTCAAAATATACCTCTTGCACATCACCTTAATCTTAACTTCCACATCATACGTTTCACAATAGGAGTCAAATACTCAATCAGATGCCCCCTGTTCATGAGGGTCGCTCGTCGGACCTTTGGAACACCTCGGCCGGCCCATTGGGCTATAAAAACGGACCTTTGGCCCATCAGCCTAGTCGAGTAGCGGCCCACGGATTGTTCTCTCTCTCTCTCTTTTTTTTTCTTGGTGGACCTGGCCTTGGTCGGGTGCAAGATATAATCAAATTCCAATGTGGCCATTAGACCAAAAAAAGACATCCTTCGTAACATAAAGGGGGTTGAACTGCTACACAGTAATGTCTTTCGGCTTAAAGAATGTCGGCGCGACCTATCAAAGGTTGGTGAACAGGATGTTTAAAGAGCAAATCGGTAGAAACATGGAGGTGTACGTCGATGACATGCTTGTCAAAAGCCAGAGAGCCACAAGCCATTTGGATGATTTGCAAGAAGCCTTTGATATCCTTTGAAGATACAGAATGAAAAGGACCTAATGGACCCAAGCTGCACATGAGAATTTTTCGTGGACAGATCGTCAAATGTGCAGGCCAGTGGTGCAGGAATATTGATCAAATCCCCAGATGGGAAACACTCAAATATGCTTTGCGATTCGGGTTCAAAGCAACAAACAACGAGGCTGAGTATGAAGCCTTGATTGCAGGGTTGAGGATAGCCGGGATTCTCAAAGTACAGCAGTTAAAAGCCTACACTGACTTCTAGTTGGTTGCCCGGCAAGTCTGCGCAGAATACGAAGCAAAGGGAGAAAATATGAAATCCTACTTGGAAAAAGTACAAGAGCTGGTCACTCACTTCCAGAAATTCTCCATCACACGAGTCCCCCACATTGAGAATTCTAATGCAAACGCTCTTGCTCGATTGGCGACAATACAGGAAGCCGTTGATGGGGGAGTGATTGTGAAACGCATGGACAGCCTGAGTATAACAAAAGAAATGTTGTGTAAAGTAAACCAAGCCGCCCAAGGCATGGAATGGGCGGATTCGATTGTCAAGTACATTAGGGATGGCTAGGTGCCACCTGATAAGACGGAGGCACGCAGAGTAAGAATTAGGGCGTCCAGATATACCCTGATGTCTCCTTATCGTACCTGCGATGTGTATCGACGGAAGAGGCTCAACATGTCATAGAGGAAATCCATGGAGGAGAGTGCGATAATCATGCAGGAGGTAGGTCCTTGGCCCATAAGGTCATCAGGCAGGGATACTATTGGCCCACTTTGCAGCAGGATGTGCTCAACTTCGTTAGAAAGTGTGAGAAGTGCCAACGCTTTGCCAATGTCCCAAAGCAGCCCCCGGAGGATTTGACTTCAATAGTTGTTCCATGGCCCTTCGCTTAGTGGGGAATGGACCTGATTGATCCTTTACCTATGGGAAAGGGGTAGACAAAGTTCGCAATTGTGGCAGTTGACTATTTCACCAAATAGGTGGAAACAAAGCCTTTGGCCACGATTGGGGAGAAAAATGTCATCAATTTCGTGTGGAAGTCAATCATATGCAGGTTCGGCGTCCTAAGGGTCATTGTCACTGAAAATGGAAAACAGTTCGAAAGCGCACTCTTCTAGAGCTTTTGCGCTGAGCATGGCATAAGTAATCATTACTCATCGTCGGGCCACCCGCAGGCTGATGGGCAAGCCGAAGTGGCTAACAGGACTATACTCAAGATGATCAAAACGCGATTGGAAGGGTCCAAGGGTGTATGGCCTGAACTGCTGCCGAGCATCCTATGGGCTTACAAGACCATTGCCAAAGTCCCCACAGGTGAGACGCCCTACTTATTGGCCTTCGGAAGCGAAGTGATCCTTCTAGTTGAAATAGGACAGGTAGCGAGTCATCAGACTAAGCTCTATGACCCCTGTCGCAATGAAAGCGAGTTGAGGGTTAGTGCTGATCTCGTTGAAGAAAGAAGAGAACAAGCACGAGTACGGGTGGCAGCATATCAGTAAGCTATATCCCGATATTACAACGCTCGGGTCAAGCAGAGGAGTTTTTAACCTGGAGACTTAGTCTTTCGTGAGGTCACTCAAGCCACCAAACCTCCAGGCACCGGAAAATTAGCTCCTAACTGGGAGGGTCCTTACAGAGTGGTCTAACTCAACGGTAAGGCACATATTGGTTGGAAACCCTGGAGGGAAGGTAGTTGGCCCATCCTTGGAATGATGAGCATTTGAGGAAATACTATAAGTAAGATTCTTTTATAACTTGCATTTATTTTTGACAGTTTCATTGAGAACTTAGCTTTGTTATCAAGTTGTAGAGCAAGGCTCTGAGTTATCTGTTTTTTTTCTTCTTGGGTAAGTTCTATTATTAGAATATTAATAAAAGTGTTGTTCATTTCAAAAATGTGTTGTCATATTTAAGACACAGCCCTACGAGGACACACCTCTGCAGAGGGCCTTTAACGAAAAAAACGGGATGAATTAATTTCGAGAACATTGTCAAACAGCCTTACGGGGACACAGCCTTACGGGGACACAACCCTACGGAGACACCTCTGTAGAGGGTCTTTAATGAAAAAGGTGGGATGAATTAATTCCGAGAATATTGTCAAACAGCCTTACGGGGACATAGCCCTACGGGGACACACCTCTGCAAAGAGGGTCTTTAATGAAAAGGCGAGATGAATTAATTTCGAGAACATTGTCAACACCACCCCACGGGAGCACACTTCTAAGAGACAGCCTTTAATAAAAAAAGGGCGGGATAAATTCCGAGAGCATGTTCCAGTGACCATATGTGAGCACAGACTGCCTAAGGAAATACTATCTCACAAAAAGTCCAGTGCGTAAGGCCCTTTTTGCAAGATGATGCCACGAAGGTTTTTCTTAGAAACATTACAATGCAATGCAATAAAGAAGGAGAAGGGGATTAGGCGTCGGACTCTTTAAGCTACAAGCCGGAAAAGTCCAAGGTTATTATTTTAGTGATGATTGATGAAAGGGATTGATGTATGCTCGGCATTTTTGCTCTGCAGGACAAGAAAGTAGAAGGGGTTGAGAACACTACAGGAGAAAGGGGTTGAGAAACTGGAGAACATGAGATGAGAAGAGAGAGCAAAGAAGGGGATGAGAAGATAAATAATATGGGTGAGAGAAAAACTGAGACCTATAAAAGGCCCTTGTGTGACGAAGTTATTGGGACTTGATTTGAGAACTAACACAACTTTCTGAAAATAAGAAAATATGGAAATAATCCTAAAAATTAAGCATTAATAAAAAAAAAAATAAAAATGTAACCCTAATTTACCATATCCCTAAATTTTTTTTTCTATCCTTGTCCATTCACCTAGCATAGATGTAAAAGTAATATGTAACCCTAATTCTTCTGCCATATATCTATTCTATTTTTCCTCATCCCTTCACCAAGCATTATGTGAAATAATGTGCGATTAATGGATGTGGGTCATCTTGATTTCTGTCACCAGATTATGGCTTTTAAGTTTGATGAGGAAACATATTTTTTGTAGCACTTTGGATATAGCTGCTAAACAAGTGTTTTTGTCTTGGTTTGAACAAATTCGCCTGCTCTTATCCAATTTCAAGTTGGTGACCTTAAGGGCATTTTCATGCAGTGAGCATTAAAAGCCTGATCGGAATCATATGATGTGAAAATATTGTAATTAAGACCTCCTCAACTCACAGCTGTGCTTGCATGGCCCATATTCACACAGATGATGTATCTATTTCATATAGAAGACATGCTCTTAAACACTAAAAGGCAAGTTATGAGAAGACAGAATAAACTCTCTGTCTCTCTCTCTCTCTCTCTCTCTTGTGCGTGTGTGTGTGTGTGTTTGATAGAGAGAGTTGATACGAATTATCTAACAACTATTTCCCCTCGATCAAATGCCAACTTTCTTGTGTGTTTGAGCCTGAGTCCAACGTGAGCAGCTTGTTAATATACCAAACCATGCTCAAACTCAATCAATCAAGTTTTGACCAAGCTTGGACCAGATGAAGAAACATGTTGAAATCACTTGGTGCCTTTTGTCTTCAATGATCATAACTTGGGATTTAATAGATAAGTCCAAAACATTGACAATTGTACTTGATGTCTGAGTTTTAAACTGAAATTCTTGCGTAATATTAGGCGTGAAAGAAGTCCCACGGGATAGACTCAGACTTTTCAAAAAGTAATGAAAGGAATAAATAGGAGACAGAAAGAGAGAAAGTTTGAACAATCAGCAAAGGAAGAAGTTGATTTCACATTTATCGATATGAAGAATAGCCGCCTAGTTTCGGTTTCATAGTCAAGTCTCCTCCAGTGCTTGGTTCATCAACTCACAGAATAGAACATGAATAGCTAAAAGTTCCTTAAAGGGGGCACAAACTTATGACAAACATTTTCTGGAAATCTTTTTTATTGCCCTGCAAGCATTTTTTTTTGTTACTCTCTTGTGTTTGTACTTATTTATTCTTTTACATTACAACTTCTAGATTGAAACTGTTGTCTGACAAATGAAATTTCTTTTTTGATGTCTGAATTGATTTTACAGGCTGTATAACTACCAAAGAGTTGGGTACAGTGATGAGATCTCTGGGACAGAATCCAACAGAAGCTGAACTGCAAGATATGATCAATGAAGTTGATGCTGATCAAAATGGTACCATTGATTTTCCTGAGTTCTTGAATTTGATGGCACGAAAAATGAAGGTGGGTTCAATTCTCCACATTTATTGGGCTCCAAATTCTTTGCAGAACCCAGGGACTGGTTCTGTTTACGCCTGAGATATTCAGAGGGTTGACTCTTTATTAGGCTTTAGTTCTATCATTTTCTTGTTCAGAACATGCAGCCCAAGATTTTTTTTTTAAATTTTTATTTATTTATTATTTTATTTTATTTTATCTTTTTGTTGATCTTGTCCCCCACCTTCTTGGCCTTAATTTTGTATTTATTTAATCTGAGTGGACCTTTGCCTACAAAATTTGGCTGCTTGGTTCACTTGTTGCTGTGAATAAATCTCATTTTGGGATACTTTATCGAAATGCTTTAGGATGTACTGTTTGCTGTACAGAGTGTAGTTTCTCCAGCAAGATGATAATTTAGTGATCAAGGAATAGCATGCTTTTTGGAAACTTGTAATCCTTTGGTGCTTGCTTATATATATATATATATATATATATATATATGCATGTATATATGTATTTATATGCACTCATTTCTGTTGGCCTTTATTTTAGTACAAACTCAATCTAACTAGCTTTGTTAATCTCAATCATCTTGTTATAATATTTTTATAATTGTAACAGTTACTTTACCCGTTCTGACCTTTTAATTTATGACTGGTTTTGGGCTTCTACATATTGCAAATCATCCTAAAACATATATGATTCGAAATTTTTGCACATATTATGCTTGTATCTTGGGTTGTAGAAGTAATGTCCCTTGGGTAGTAGAAATGCAAATCAACTAGCTATTGTTAATTTAAACATCTGGTTATAATCTTGTTATAATTGTAACAGTTGCTTAACCATGCTGACCATTTAACTTGTGACTGCTGTTTGGGTCTGTGCAGCAAATCGTCCTGAAACATATATGCACTTATATTTGAAATTTTTACACATGATCTTGTATCTCGGGTTGTAGGAATTATAAACTTTTGGCAATAAGGGAACAATTTGCCACTATGTTTTCACCTGGTTTAGGACTAGTGATTGATTGCTACACCACCAAACTTAATGTAGCACCAATGTTTTGCCAAGGCTATCATTGTATTTGATGCCTATATTCTCTCTCTTGTGTGCCAAATATTACATTCATTGAATATCAACCCCATCGAACTAGTAAAACTGCATTTCACACTATTAAAGTAGAGAAGAAGGTAGAACTCCAATTTGGGCACTCAGAAGATTACAGTGCTTCTATACCTAATTAATGTAACATTTGGCAGTTATTATATGCACAGAAATTAGCGCTCCAATGTTGAGATTTGAAATTTCTTTAGTTCCTATATGAAATTATTGACAGGTTACTCAAGTATAATATATCTGCATTCTCTCTCTCTCTCTCTCTCTCTCTCTCTCTCTCTCTCTCTCTCTCTCACACACACACACACACACGGGTGTGTGCGCACACAAGCAGACACACTGTGTAAAGGATGATTGGATTAGTCTTGGTCAAGTGATAATCATTAAATACACCCTACCAAGGAAAAAATATGTATAGTCATATAATATGGGGTGATAACATGAGTTATTAACTGTTTTGAGTATAATAGATGTGCGCACATTGTAATGTAATCACGGTTTTCTTCTGGTGAAGGACACTGATTCAGAGGAGGAACTGAAAGAAGCTTTCAAGGTCTTTGATAAGGATCAAAATGGCTTTATTTCTGCTGCAGAGGTGAGGACTACTACATGTTGATTCTACTTTGCTTCTTGTCAGTTAATTTATCTGTTTAACAAAATGAGAAACATAACATGAATGTTTGCAGCTTCGGCATGTAATGACAAATCTGGGGGAGAAATTGACCGATGAAGAAGTGGATGAGATGATTAGGGAAGCAGATATTGATGGCGATGGTCAAGTGAACTATGAGGAATTTGTGAGGATGATGCTGGCCAAGTAATGGCAATTATTTCCTTGGAGCAGTATGAGATATTATTATTAGCTGCTAGTATAGTTCTTCTTAGAGGTTGGTTGCATCTCAACTTCAAACAGTCATGAGGGTTTCTTCTGTTTTCCTTTAATTGGTGTTTAGCTGGATTTAACTGGTTGCCCA
The DNA here is from genome assembly GCA_026545225.1 of Cornus controversa. Taxonomy (NCBI): domain Eukaryota; kingdom Viridiplantae; phylum Streptophyta; class Magnoliopsida; order Cornales; family Cornaceae; genus Cornus; species Cornus controversa. The sequence goes on from CM048845.1 coordinate 46,899,505, forward strand.
TTTTCGTCGGAGTTGAACTTTATTTCCTGTACTGCTAACCAAAAGAAAGTCCATGTGACCTTTCATAAAAATAGGAAGGAAAAGAAGAAAAAAAACACTGAATTTCTAGCTCATACTTTCTTCAACTTGTTAGCTTGATACATGGGGATCTCATATGGGCTTTGCAATAGTATTGATCTGCTCTCTTAAATGTGATATTAGAGTTGTTTTGAAAATATTTCTAATAAGATCACCTCAATATTTTGCTCTAATACCAAGTGAGGTTTGAGCTTAAGCAGAAGTGATGGTGAAGTATTTCTCAATTAAGAAAAGACCTAGGAGGAAGTGAATAGGTCTACTTTGCTCATTTGATTGGTTTTAAAATTCAATCTAATTTTATTGTTGAGGTTATATGTGTAGAGAATTCTTTTTCAACTAAAAGGACATCCAAAAGAGTAGAAGAGTACGTGTTTAGATAAGAATTACAAGTTAAAACAGATCAAAACTCAAAATCTTAATCTTAGTTGAGGTTGGTAAGATCAGTATCTACTGGTACAAGCTCTTTTCAAGCGATACAATAACATTGTGGACTACTACTAGTATAAGAAACTATACTAATTATACTGGTAGAATAGCAATCTGGAATTTTAATACGTTAGTCTTAGGAATTACGGACACTTCACCGAGGATGTTACACCTATGTTCGTGTCGGACACTCTTCGGACGCGTGTTGGATGCTTTGTAGAAGTATTCTAACATTTTTTTTAGGACACTCCTTGAACACGTATCGGACACTTCATAGTAGTGATGTATATTCAAGTATTTTGAAAAGAAATTATATACAACTAAGTTATGATTAAAACTCTAAGCCAAATATATGTAGATGACCAAATAAGTTGGGTTCTTTAATCTATTTGTTTATTTTTGTTTATAAGTTTATTTGATTTTTAATTGCTTGATGATAAATTGAAGTCTTTTTGTAATGTAGTTTTTTTTTTTTGAATAATTAATATATATTAATATATTATATTATTATTTTATAGTGGTATTTTTGCCGTGTCTGTATCTTGTTTTTTAGAATTTATCGTACCTGTGTCTGTGTCCTTGTCCGTGTCCGTCTTCGTGCTTCCTAGTGTTAGTCCAATATGCTATTCAAGTGATGCTTCCTAGTGTTAGTCCAATACGCTATCAAGTGGTGCAGGTGCAGGTGCGAGTGGATATTCTAATAGTGTATTCCTTACACTGTCTTGAAAACGTTTTAGAAAATTTTGCCTAAGAACATTTGAACCAAGTTTGTATGTAAGTGACCTCGCAATTCATTCACTTACTTGGACCATGTGTTGTTTAAACTTAGTTCGTTGAGGCTTGTCTTCATGACCATCAATCCACAATTTGTTTTTCGAACACTTCCAAGTTCCAATCCAAGACTCGTACAAAAAAAAAAATTACAGCTTGAAAAAACCAAGATTTAAGAAATTTGTCACAGCATGATTAAATTTCTGACAATCTCTCCATTTGACAAAATTGTGTCAGTGCACCGAAAGAGACGAAAAAGATGAAAGTCAAAAAGTTGTGCGTGTGTTTGTGTTTGTTTGTGTGTGGATGGTAACTTGCATAGCTAATATGAATGTGAATGAGACATAACTGTGGAAGTAGATAAATGAAGTTTGCACCACCAGATTCACAATGTGGAGTTGAAATGTTTGATGTTGAACTTTGAGTGTGCAAGCATTTAATGCGTTGCTTGCTAGATATTCATCTATATATATATATATATATATATGCATGTTCTTAAGCAGAAGAGGCAAGGGAGTCGGGCACCAAATTAAGAGAGAGCCAAGAGGGAGAAAGAAAAAGAGTGAAAAGAGAGACAGGCAGTGAGAAAAAAAAAATTACAAAGAGAAGTGAGAACCACAGTGTAGTGAGGTTTAGGGTTTTCCATTATTCTTGTAATTACTCAAGTTTGGGGGATAACTTAGAGTAGGATTCCTCTGAAATATTTTTCATTTTCTTGCACTTGTTTTATTTCTCGTTAAATCAGCGTGGCCAATTTATATCTTGGCTTGTTTTAATTCCCACACTCACACTGTGTTTTTCCCAACAAGAGGTATCAGAGCCAAGGTTCTTGTTCGGTAATTGTTGATTAAATTGATAGCAACCAATTACGTGACTTTCAGAGTTTGGTGAACCGGTTGACCACGATGGAGATAGTGCTAGATTACGAGTTGTAGGCTCTATTATTTTTGAGCCCTTCGTCTGATAGTTGGGAGACACTCGTGGTGTCACTCACTAACTCTGCTCCAAATGGGAGGGTGACTCTAAGCATGGTGAATGACTGCATGTTCAATGAGGAATCTAGGCGGAAAGATCTTGGCATAGATCATTCATAAGCTCTTGTCACGGAAGAAAGGGGTAGAAGAACAAATAGAGGGTCTAAAAGAGGACCCAAAGGTCGTACCCAAACTATAAATTTCAGAGGCAGGTCACAATCCAAAGATGTCAAAAAGTGTTTTCATTGTGACAAGCAAGGCCACTTAATCACAAGGGTTTAAAGTTGTATCTTTAGCAAAGTGAATGAGGGACTTCTTTCCTAAAATCTGCAACCTTTCTCACTTATTTGTGCCAATCTTTTGTGCCACAAATTTACCAAGGACTCATCCTTTGCATTAGTCTTGTACAATGTACAATAGGCCATGCCTTTAGCAACCATCAACGATCCCTTGGCGAGTTTCCACTTTTCGTTACCAAAATAATTCTGCTAACCAAGCCTGCCCAATGCAGTTCCAGAAATCAGATTGAGGCGCAAATTAGAAACATGTCGTACATCTTTTAGTGTCAATGTGCAACTCGTGTTGGTCTAAATGCAAATATCACCTATATCGGCAATTTTGAAAAACTAGTATTACCCATCTTCACTATCCCAAAATCCCCTGCTTTGTAGGACGTGAAGAACTCACTTGAATGTGTGGTGTGGTAGGAAGCTGCAGTATCAACAATCCATTCGACATATTGATCTACAACATGATTACATTCCCCCTCTCCAAGAGAGACTACCATTTTGTTTGGGAAACAACATAGAGTCTCATTTTAGACATCATCAAAAAGAAAGTCTGAGTTGTTATATTGTATATTCTGATGTTTGTGGTCCCATGAAATTGAGTCCTTAGGTGGCAACAAATATTTTGTCACTTTTATTGATGATGCTATGAGTTGTGCTGTGTAGGAACGGCTGCGAAAGTTAGATTTACAACCTAGAGGGAGAGGGGGTGATTAGATTTACTCACTTCTTGCATAATTTTTCAGATTATCCAATTTTAAGTCTAATTCAAAATTAAAGCAATCCCACAAAGCAAGTAAATAAAATAAAGTGCAATAAAGTAAAATGCACCAGATATACGTGAAAAATCCAAATTGGAAAGAAATCACGAGTGAGGCTTTGTAACTCCAGAGAACCAAACTCACTATCATTGAACCAAAGTACAACAGACTGTCCCAGACTCACACCTACTCCATTTTAACAAGAACTTGATGCGGAACACCAAAGGCTTACTATTGCGACTCTTTTGTCCAATTGTTGCAGATTTCCAACTAACGTCAAAATCTGTGCAGAATGGTAACTGGAAGAATACGAACACTCAACAAATATTTTGTTTCCTTCGTAGTACGATCTTCTTCTCCTTCCTCACTAACAAATAGTTGTAGAAAAAACCAATTCAGTAACTTGATCAATAAGAAATCTTTGAAGCAGTCTTCTAATAGTTGATCAATAAGAAATCTTTGAAGCAGTCTTCTAATAGTTGATCAAGTAAAGAGAGTCATCCTAAATCACTCAGTGAATATATGTGTACTCTCAAAAATATAAATAGAAAAATAAATTTCTCTTTGAAAAATATCTCTATGTTTTCTCTCTTTAAAAATATCTTTTTGATGCATATTGAAAGTTTCTTCAAAGCACACCGAGAGAGAAATCATATGAGGTTTTTTATAAAGATTAAAAACCCTAATTTTCCTTTAAAAATTAATAGAAAACAAGTCTCAAATTTTAAGGAAATTTCAAAGTTAAATTCGGGTTAAAACAAGACATTGAAAGGCAAAAATCCACCACCAAAAGCCTTGGATCGGCCCAAGGCTTCTGCCCAACAGCATCTGAAGTCTTGAGACTTCATGAACTGGTGCAAATAAACCCTCGACCAGTCCAACCTTGAATATTTTGAAAAACTGCCCAAAAACCTTAGTTTTCAAGGTCGAAAATGTGTTCTCACCACTTTACCTGGACTACGTGACTCTTATACTTGATCAACGATGTCCTCATGCAATCGAAACCATCCAGAAACTTCAATCGATCAAATTTTTGTTTAGATCATTGATGTCTTTTTTCAAAGATTCAAGCTTCATCCCTTTGAAGAACATTTGCATGGTTGGTGTAGAACTTCATGTTCATTCTGAGACTTCAATTATATGATCAATTACAAGAATATAAATCAAAGATTACAACTTGATTATGTTTAGTTTTGACACCGAAGATTGCCAATTACAAAAATATACGCTATAATCTCCCATTTTAGCAATTTCGTGACAAAACTAACGTAGACAATTATAACCTAACCACTAGAAAAATCAAATTATAATATGTCCCAAACTCCCCAAAATTACAAAAAAATATATATATATATATAACTTAAAGATCTCAGAGCATCAAAAGCAATTAACCAAGCTTCATATGTAGTGTTTGCCAAACACCTGTAAAATTTGCACAATATGCAAACAACACTACCTATGAAAGCTTAATCAAAAAAATATAATAATATCAATATCATAAAATCAACTCCAAACTCCCCTTTAATCATATAACCATTGAACTATACTATCTCTCCATATCTCAAATAAACAAACATATATGTCTCCCCATTTGTCAAAGAACCACATAATGTCTCCCCCTTTTTGGAACAAATTGACAAAGTAAGAACAAAGAGAACAAGAGAGAAACTATCACACATGAATAAGTAAGATAAAAATATTAACTCCATTCAAATATATCACATAAGTCGCAAAATAATGGAGTGATACACATAAACATAGCAACCTAAAAAACAATAAAGACCATAGAACATAACATGTCCAAGCAAATAAACATCAAAAACTAAACATAACATGTTTGGGCAATAAAAATATAAAACATAACCAATACTCAAGTCTGGCAAAATAATCTAATTAGGTCTAAAACACCAAGACCTAATCATCATTCTCTTCATCACCATCATCAGCTCCAGAGCTCCCTGGTATAGCTCTCATAATTAATGCTTCTAGCTATGAGAACTTCTTCTTCAAGTACCTCTCCAAACCCTCATGGATTGATTGTACTATCTTGCAATTAAAGCATGATTAGAATCTGGAACATAAAGTTCAAGAATAGGAGCATTGTCATCACTTTCATTCACAGCCTCATCAACACGTTGCTTAGCAGCCTCCTTTTGTGTTATTTCCTTCATCTTATTGATAATTGAAGACTTAACATTAGAAGCCGTAAACTTTTCTTTGGGCTTCTCAACTAATGCATTTGAAGGAATGTACACTTTCTTTGCCTTAAGAATCTTCATCACAATCAATGAAAAAGATAAAGCATTGGTAGGCCTAAAATCATTACTCTTGAATCATTGTCCTCAAAATTGTAACAGGCACATTAATCCTATCACCATTCACAATGTGATACAAAATCTCACCTCTATGCTTTGTCAAATTACCCTTATGATCATGAAGATGAAAAGTATAAGACACAATCAAATTCAACACACATTGTCAATAATATAAGCACTAATGGAGCATTAGGTTCACACAACTTTTGAATTATTGCCTCTATGCTTGGTATGTTCTCCTCAATACCCTTATATGGAAGAATTATACCATTTTCAGCCTTTGAAACACCAATAACTTCATAAACTAATTGGGTTTTCACCTTGATCTCAGTCCCAAAATACTTCATAGTCATCCACAATTCTGTCACGCCCCAAAATTCGGACCGCCGGGACTCCCCCGAGCCTACCCAAATCCCGAGTGTGAACCCTTTCATTTAAACACCAATGAACCTCTTCATATTTCCCGATTACCGCGGAAACTAATCATACGCATATAATTATCTATGCAAACACTCATCATTATCCATCCCAATGAGCCCCACATCGATCCATCCATCCATCGCATTCCATTTCCACTCTTAAATTCCACATTTTTAAGGTTTATGAGACTTTGAGGCGCCTCAAACTTCAGTTTGAGTCGCTTGGAACTTCCAAAAGGGTCAACGCCACTTAAAAAGCTATTTGAGGCGCCTCAAACTCCACTTTGAGACATCTCAAAGATTTCCAGGCGCCTCAAAGTTGACTTTGAGTCGCCTCAAACTGCACCAGATCTGAATTTTTGACAACACTCTTCAACCTGACTTCAAATGCTAATATCTCACAATCTCTAAGTCCGTTTGACGTGAAATTTGGCATGGATTATCTTCAACATGTCTAGTTTCTAACCCAACTTAAATCATCTAAAAATACCAACCAAAACTTGAGTTATACTCAAATCAATGGGTGTAAGTCAGATTTCCAACCCTTACACCAAAACATGCATATCTTTCTCATTATAAATCGAAATAAGGCCTGACCTATCAAAATGAAGCTAATACAATTCTCTTTTCATATGCATATGTCTCATTTGCTCCTTGAACTCAAAATGGACACTTTTGGGCATGTGTCCCCCCAATGGCTACTCTAATGCCTCAATGGCCATCAAGAATATTCACATAATATGCATATCACATTTGAAATGCAATTCCATCTATTTTTCTTACCATCTTCACTCAACAACTCATGCATACACACTTTCCACACTCCATTTGTTCATGATTAACCATACAAGCAATCGTAACTCAAGAGAAAAATAGTTCTATAGCGCCATACATCTCCCACACATACACTTGTCTCAAAAGGTACATATCAGTCATATGATTTTCTAAGTTTATAGTCATTATAAGAATTCACACATAAGGTTCAAAATACAACAAATTCTACCATGACTACAACTAGTTCATTACCTTGCCACAAGCCGGCACAAATAGCCAAATGTACAAAATTAACAAGGAAAGGAGTTCTAAGACTCTGAGTCTATATCATGAATGCTCACCATCCATCACTTCCTTGCCATGTCCTGAAAATGTTAATGTAGGGGATGAGCAAGTTCAACGGCTCAAAGTAATATGTTGTGCAATCCACTTAAGTCTACATTTCATATAATTGCATAAAGGAATTACCAATGCACAATTTAGCTACGTGTCATTCTTCCTAACATTCCAGTCAAAGTAATACGTTCATTTTCATGGCATACTCATCAAATACATTGGACAACCATAATTTCACAACATATCTCATTTTACAAACCATCATATCTATAACATATGATACATACGAATTTATCAACAAATCCACTTACTTCACATAAGTCACGTCACTTCACATAGTTCAACACAAAAATCACATTGTACTCAGAATTGAACTCACACTCACACCACACACCCAAGATATGTACCGAAGTCCCACATCTTAAAACCCTTTGGCTATTTCGGACTACTAACCCGTCCGGTCACCACCCACTTGCGCAAGGTAGAGGACTTTCAACCCCAAGGAGGATGTTTTCCTCTTCTATTTTCTATAAGTCATTCCCGAGTATTCATTACAAACATAAAAAATATTTCACATTTCGCATGTATATTCGCACATTTGGATGCATTGCACTCAATACATGCCCTATGTCCATTCTAACATGTCATTCAACAATTCACAATGCCACAAGCATACTTTCAATTCCCAAACTCAAGCTTTTCAATAAATTCACCAAGTTCACATATGCAATCTATATGATCAATTTGCACAATTAAGCAATTCATGCATTCAATGACCTCTACTAGCCATTTCCAATCTAAAAGACCTATCTCATCAATTAAATCCACAATAAATTCACAAAACCTCATTTTATCATATATAACACAATTAGATCAATTTTATGCTAAAAATATGAAATTAAACTTGGAATGTAAGACACAACACACACCCCCTACCTCAATAGCTATAGTTTTAAGCTATTCCTTACTTTACTTGAAAATTTTACTTTCTTGAAAATTAATTTCGGACCGATCAAATTCAAGCCTTCGTCGCGTAGATCGTTTCTTCCTTCTTTGGCTAACTAAAAATCTCACTCGAAGTCCCTCTAAATTGATGAAGAAGAGAAGGAGAAGAAGTTATAATGTATGTAGATATATGATGTTCACGGCTGAGGGAAGAAGAGAAGAGGGCTGGGTTCTCTCCTCTTTTATTTATCGAAAAAAGACCTACCCATAATTACAACAATGCCATTACTTTTTCACTAAACCTTCCCCGGCTCATTTTCGGAGTTTCATAACTCCGATTGACACGAAATTAATTCCGTAGCGCGTCAAATATTTTATTTAAGCTACCCTCCAAATTTGAAGTCATTCTGAGAATTTTGAATTTTTTGGGCCCACGGGGTCCCCGCCCCTGGGTTGACTGGACCCGAAAAAGTCAACTTCTGCCAAACGCTCCAAAAATTTTCCCAAACCTTAGATATGTTATTTAAACATGTATTTCACATTTAAAACACATATAAAATTATTTAAAGCATCAATATGACAATTAAATGAAATTATAAGAAAATCGGCCAAAAATGGTCACAGTTCTTAAAAATTCCTTCTTAGTATAAGCAAGCACATTGCCATAGAAGTAGTGAACCATATCGGGAACACAATCTTTGCCTATATTAGCTAAGGAACTCCAACCATTATTTTTGAAGTAATGCACAAACTCCAAAGGATAACTTTGCCAAAAGCTTTCCAAATCAAAACTTCTTTCACATCTCATTGACTTACAACCAATCATTTTCCTATAATTCTCAAAGATATATTTTTCATCAAAATGAAGATTATGTTACCTTCTGGTGTGAGAGAAATATCAACTATTTGTCTTCTTGATCCACCAGCTATTACCACAATGAAAGGAATGCAAAATAACAATGTGAAAGCCATTGAGAATTTTTCACAAGCAATTGGTGTGCAACCTTTGAAAACACAAGCTTGAATGAAACTTTGTTAGCTAAATTTCCCAAAACCAAACCAAATCCTCCAAAGATCAATCCCTTCCACCAATTCAACTCAAAATCAATTACAAATATAAACCAAAGTGATGCAAAACATGTAGCATAAAATATGATGGCAGTTGATACAAGTTGGAAAAAAAAGAGAGGGAGAGTGCACATAAGAGAGGGAAAGTAGGTAATGAACACACTATGCACACTTGCACTATAAAAAGGCCTCTTGGCCAAGCCTAGACCGATCCAGCCTAACCCTTGGACTGGTCCAAGGTGGTTCATGTGGCCACTTTGACCTCCTTGACCCTTTTTGTAATTTTTCAAAAAAAAAAAAAAAAGCCTAAAAATGCTCAAAAAATAAAAAAAAATTCCTAAAAATTTGAAAATAGGAAAATGTTTTGAATTTTTATTTATGTGAAAATAAAAAAATAATAATCATATAATCATTAAAACCAATTTTTCACATAAAACAACAATGAGTTCTACAATTTTCAAAAAAAATTAAGAAAATTCACAATTGCACAATTTTAAAACCCATAAATTTGCCAACAAAATTCACACTTAATTTCATGATCATGTCATAATTTTCAATACACAAATATTTATAAAATTTAGAAATTCATCTAACAAATTCATGTGTGTGCGCTGTCCAACTTTATCAAAAATTAATCAGATTCCTTTGATTCATTTTCTAAAGCACATTAAATGATAAACAAATAAAACCACACATGATCAAATATATTTCATTGATTTTTTTTATTATTATTTCTAAGATGGTGGCTTTCACTCTTTATGGGCAGCCAACTATTTTCTCAAAACAACTTCTTTTAAAATTTATCTCATTGGGGATTTATGTCGTAGTGGTAGGTTCGAACAAATTCCAAATGTACCCTTTTCCTTTTTGTCTTAGATTTTTAGCAATTCTTTTCATTTTTTTTCTTTTCTTTTTCTGCTGAATAAAAATAGAATCTTTTCTTTTCATTTTTTTCATTGATCAATTAAGTCTTCAATGCTACTCATACAATATATTCTAGTTAACTTCATATTAGTATTCAATCAATTCTCTCAGAGTTGGACTAGTGCACAAATTGTACGGATTCAAAAGATTCACCTCTAAAAAGAAATAAAGATAGCACGTTAGTCATCAATGCTTAGATCATAAACTAAAGTACTTCATCCATTGATAAACTAAGTGTCCCAATCATGCATTCACAAATCAAATTGAACTTAAACAGAAATATAGAGAATTCACATTATTTTATAGAAAAATATGATTTCCATATTTACATGATTATCATAAAAATAAAATCTTAACCTACACTAAAAGATATAGTCCAATGGAAAACAGATAATGAACATAAGCTCAGTCCATGACCATAAAAATTCCAATAACCTTAGTTAGGTGGTTTTGCACTCAAATACCTATTAGGAATAAAACCCTAGTATCAACATGCTCAAACTTCTCAAAATCTTTCTTTTTCATCCAAATTATTTTAACATGCAAACTATCAGGAAAGTATCTTGGAGAATCATAAACATTCTTCTTCTTATTTGAGTTTTTTTTAGCTTGAGAATTTTTGGATTTGTTCTAATTATTTAGCTTTCTAGCATGAACTTTATTCTTAGCAAAATAATTATGCACATAAAAATCAGAATTAGAATGTTTTCTCTTCCTATAGCAATAGTATTGACTATGTCTATGTTTACCACAAAAAGTACAATAAAGCACATTGGACACAATATTAGTATGTAAAGACTCAAATTGAAGTTTAGGTTTGGGTGTAGACATGTTCAAGTTTTTGGGTTTAACAAAGACAGTTTGACCCTTAGATGATGACCTAACAAAACATAGTCCAGTCTTATCTTCTACAGGCTTACCAACACTAATCATGTTATCAAACTTAATCTGTCCATAAGTAAATGCAATCAATTTCTCTTGTAAATTTTTCAATTCAAGCTCAAGAAAATCAATTCTAGCAACAAGAGTATCCTTAGCAGAAATAGCTTGACTTACTTCGCTTTTGAGGAACTTGACTTTCAGAATTTCTGATTTGTTCTCTTCAATCTTCTTCTAGATCTTTTTTTTTCTTTCATAAGAGATTCTTCTTCAATTCCCACCATCTCCAATTGCTTAGCTTGCTTTTTGTAGGCTCTTTTGATTTTGATAGTCTCACTAAACAACTCCTCAAAAGCTTTGAACAATTCTTCCTTGATTGGTTCTTCTCTTTCTTCATCTTCAGAATCATCAAACCTAACTTGACTTAGAGTTGTATACTTCTCTGTTTCACCTACATCAGAAGAAAAATCATTAGCAGTATCATCATTCAATAAAGTAGCAAAAGTAAGAGTATCATTCTCAACAGAAGAATCACTATCAGAATTAGAAGAATCAGATTTAGAAATAATAGCTTTCATGACTTTCTTTTTATCTTTCGAATTTTTCTTTGCATTAAAGCTATTCTTCTTAGGGCTTGGACATTGAGTGGATGTGTGACCTTTACCACCACATGTCTAACAAATGATTTCAGAATCTTTAGAGTCATCGACTTATTTTTCCTTCCTATCCTTACCTTTAGATGATGAGCATTGATTACGAAATCTAGAAATATTTTCTTTCCTAAGATTTCTATCTTTTTCATACTTAAGGATCTTCCTAAATTTCCTAGCTAGGAGTACAACATCATTATCTAAATCATATTCAGAACTTTCAACCTTTTCAACTTCAATTTTTGAAGAATTTAAAATATTTGACAAATTTGAATACCTAAAAGTCTTTGAGAATTTTAAAGCCAAATTTTTTTGATTTATGAAGTTTTGGATATTTCATCTCAAAAGTTTGAATTGATCCAATTAATTCTGCCACATCTCTACTCTCGCTTCCAACCTAGCTTGAAACCTATCAAGAAGTGACCTCATAATTTTTCCGACAACCTAAAAAGATGAAATTCTTTCATCAAGGTTAGCATAACTTTGAACAATATCATTAAGCTTAGAATAAAAATATATATATATATATATATATCTCATATTCCTTCATCCTAATTGTTTCAAACCTAGTTATTAGCATTTGTAGCGTTGACTTCCTTACCTTGGTAGTACCTTCATAAGTTACCTGTAAAATCGAATTGAAACAAACGAAGATTCTAGCAAATTCAGATGGAACAATAGAATTAAATATACTATATAAACTCTTGTTGTTATTGTTAGCAAACAGTTGGCCATGTTGTCTTATCCTTATCTACAGTTATAATGGCATCACGAGTATTAGTAGTAGAGGTAGGAATTTTATATTCATTCTCAAGAGACATCCACCCTCTTTCATACTAGATTCCATGATGATTTTTGAAAACAAAAATAATTTTTATTTTAAAAATGACTTTCGAAAGGAACTACTCACAAATTAAAAAACACTACTTTGATACCAATTGTTAATTCATATTTTTTGGTGTTTTCAAAACCATTTTCTTTATTATATTTCGGGCTCATTGAGATGAGTTCAAGCCTTTAACTTAAGTGCACATATTGAAAGGGACGCCATTATATCATCGAGGGTGACCGCTTGAGAATCATTTGCTCCAAAACATGTTCAACGAGTAACTTCTTCTGGTAGAAGCAAAATCACTTTTAAGGATAGTGAGTTAAGTCTCACACCTCAACTGATAAGTTTCTTCCTACTATTTTTCTAGTTCTTGCGTTATTTATAAATAAAAAAAATTGTAATTTATTTTCTTTATCATTTTAATTATTTAAACAAGTACTTATTTTTCTTACAGACACGTGTAAGGAGAAAAATGTATTGAACTAAATCCAAAATAAGTTCTCTAACTTGAGAAGATCGTATTGTCTTTATGATGCATGTCGAACTTTGACAACAATAAGTGATGATGATGTTCAATTACAAACTATATGATTTTTCAACAAAGAATCGTTGCTTATTTTATTGAACAAACAAGTGTTCTTATAATTCTTAAATAGATTGGACTTACTAAATTTTGACCCTATAATTTCATGAAATACTCATCAATAATGGTTAATTATTATAGATGACAATGAAATCAATTTATTATAAATGACTTATATTGGAAAAAAGACAAGTGGAAACACCTATAAGCAAAGAAATGTTAATAAAGGACTCACTTATAAATAACCTATTCCATAATATTACACTATAAATATGTTGGTGGAAATATTTGCATTTATGAATTTTTATTTTCTATTTAATATAAGAAGATAAATATGGAATAAAATCTGATAAGAGAGAGTTTTAACTTGCGTCCTTATTGTGAGAAAGCACAGAGTACCTCAAAACGAACTACCATTCTCCATGTTCATGAAGTTGTGTCATGAGAAAAGTAGGAGAGCTACGTAAATCACATAGGAGGCAAAACGATTGAGTTCGAATCTTTCTATAAACTATCAAACATATGAGATTCTATCATGAAAAATTAATATAATCAAATATCACTAAATTTAGATTTTTTTTCCTTTCAAAAATTTCAGTGAGTTAAGGCTCAAAGAGATTTGAATTTGATGTAGGATAGTTTTATCGGTCTTTTTTTTCCTGATGCAGTCGACATATTCTTTGAACAATTTGATGACATTGTTTCAACTTGATGAGATCCATTTTCAATCGGAAACGACCCAGTAAACAAAACCCACTAGATTTAGCTAGTGGCACATGTCATTTTTCAAGAGAATTCCATCGTATAAGGCCTCAAAATCATATTTTTTAGTCTTATAGAGGGAAATAGTTGATTATTTCAAGAAAGACTCAGATTCTTCTAAAATTTGATCTTCAATAGGTTTTAGGGATTATGTTTCTTATTTTATTTTTTAAATTTTTTTTAAAGAAAGTTTAATTTTGGGTAGTTCGCTTGTGCTCTAAAATCCTTATGCTTATAAGTTTGCTTAAGCAAATAAGTATTTTTATAGTGTTAGGTTTAGGTTTTCTCTATTATAAATAGGCATGTACTACAATAGAAGAATTAATTCATTCATTTATCAATAATATATTTATTAGATTCCTCTACAATTTATCTTAACTTTGTGGACTCAAAGTTATTTTTGTTCAATTGTGACCATTTACTACTTGCGCTCTCTCAGTTGCTATAAGAGTCTTGTCTTTTCCTAAATTAGTGGTTGATGCACGTGGTGGTAGCAACCTCACTAGTGACAAAGATCGATAGGGAATGACTTTTTAAAGGGTCGGATTTCAAGACTTTCAATGTGAAACAAAGCAGGCCTGCCAAATATTCAAGCATCTCTTGTTAGGATTGCACTTGGTCCAAATCAAAATTGCAATAATCACAAGTTGCACAACGACGTAGATCGTGTTCATCCTATTCGTAATTGCAATCCTTTCCCTTCGAAAAGTCAACTAACCTATGAGGAAAAGGTGCTTAGGGTTCATAGAGGACATAAAGATATCGTGATCATGGGGATTATGATTCTAGGAATTTTCGTTTGAAGATTGACCTCCCAGTTTTGATGATTTCTTTTATATTAAAGATTTTCTGGATTGGTTGGCAGATGTCGAGAGTTTCTTGAATTACTTAGGAATTCAACAAGGCAAGAAGGTGAAACTGATGGCATATAAATTGAAGGGAGTAGTTCTCATACAATATAGAGAAAGGCACCAATATGATCTTGGTTGAAGATGAAACGTCTTTTAAAAGCCAGGTTTCTTTCGCTAGACTATGAGGAGATTCAGTTTCAGCAGTATTAGAACTACAGGCAGAGGTGGACGAAGGTTCAGACCTATACTGAGTTATCATTGTCTTCAAAAACTCAACTTCCTCTTACAATGGAAGGGTTTGCACAACAAGATAGAAAAAGTTATATGCAACCAAGAACTAGAAACCCAAGGTAACTAACTGCCTAGAAGAAGAGAAGAAAGAAAGCGATGTAAAGAACGAGAAAGGACACATTCAACTGTTGTAAGTTAAAGTGGCAAGGACTTTAACACCGCAAAAGAAGAGGATAACAACAAGAAGGAAACACAAAAATTAAATGATGGATTGAAAGTAGAATTACAAGACATGCGTGTTCTAACAATGAAGTTAGCATGGGAAAATTTTTTGATATATTTAGAGTTGGTTATGATGAATCTAAGGGGAAAAAAAACGAATCACAAAAATCAAGAATTAAGTATGAAGAAAAACATTTGAAGTTGAAGGAAAAGAAAGATAAATGGGCAACAAAGCTAAAGCAAGTTTTTGGAGCATTAAGATCAAGTCTTCAATGGAATGAAATTTTGTTCATACCTGTATATGATGAACCACTTTATTCACAACCAAACTCTCAAGGACGAGTTTTTTTTTTTCCTGAAGTGGAGGGGATTGATGTAAGACAATTTTATCGATTTTTTTCCTAGTGCAATCAACTCTTTCTTAGAACAGTCGATCACATCATTTCAACTCGAGGAGACCCTTTCTTGATCAAAAACGACCAAATAAAAGCTAGTGGACCATGTCATTTTGTGGCAGAATTCCATCGCATAAGGCCTCAAAATCACGTTTCTCTTATAGTTAGAGTCTGCCAACATAAATTTCAAATAATTCCATCCATAGTGTTACTTTTTAAAAAAAAGACTAGCCCAACACCAAAGAAGTTGTTTCCAGTTTTGAACCCGGACCATAGATCACAATGGAGCAAACATAATTACTCAACATAATGGCCTTACCCACCTTAATACCACCTAATAACCGAGGGGAGGCGGCAATGGTAAGGTGGTTCCGTTAGACCCAGAGATCATAGATTCAAAACAAGAAACAACTTTTCTGCACGTAAAAGTAAGACATCTAACTCTCCCAAAACAGCGGGAGGCCTCGTGCATTGAGCTAGTTCTTTTGAAGGTGCATAAAGGATCCCTTTAGATGAATTGAACTTCAACCAGTATGTTCCACGAAACTTGCATATGTATGTTCGACGAAGAAAAGGAGCTCGTATCGTTCGACTTAAGTATGACAACAAAACTTGCAAAAGGAAACAGCAAAAGGAAAAAGGGACAAAAGAATAATGACAGCAAACAAACAGTATTAAACACCAAAGCAGGTTCACATTAAAGTGCTTTATTTTATTTTATTTTATTTTGCACATGATAGCTAGAATTAGACAGGTTACAAGTAATCAACATTGTAGAAGTTAATTACAATCCGTTGCTCAAATTTTGAAAGGAACTTATAACGTATAGGCTTTAGTTAATCTCAGATCTTACATTCATCCATGACACTTTATGACATGTATGGTTGATTCTTGCTCTCTCAGCTTTACACAGATTGCATAAGCGGAGAGCCATGTTAAAGAGTGTTAGGTACGAACAAAAATTTACTGCGTTAATTCTGCCAAAAAGGAGCATGGATATAGCTATAGATCCAAATGGTTACGAGGCCCGGCACTTGTCCTGGACTGCTAAGGCTGCTGCTCTATACCATGAAGCTGCAGCCATGGCACCTGGGTCTGGAACTGACACAAGGATCTCTGCCGACACATATGTTGAACGGCCAGCCTACAAAACTAACTGATTAGATCTTCATATAAAAGGAAACAAGTGCATATATATGTGAAAAGCAACTTTTAGAAAGATGACTAATAGTATCAACGACAGAGTAACCAAAATCTTTGAGCAGTGCACATCGGTCAGTGAGAGATATGTAGGCATCAAATGTGATCAACAGTTCAAGATTGTCATCCTCAATTCTTATTATTTAATTGTTATTCATGTTGATTATGATTACTCGTCTCTGCAACAATCATTTTGGGGTAGAAACAACAATTAGACAAATTAGCAGACCTTTCTTTTTTCCCTGATAAATAAATAAAAACAGATTAGTCAGCCAAATACGAGCAAATAGACGCAACATACACAATCTACGTCACATCACCCTAGATAAGAATTATTGGCAAATATGAAACAAATTAGTTCACTTTCTTGCAACAGTTTAATCACGTGAATTCTGTGATGAACTGTCGGCAAATAACAAACTTTCTGCCTTATAACTAACATTGCGTTTGTAAGAGGTAAAACTGAAGAATAAGAAGTTAATAGGAGGGAAGAGAAAATGGTTATTTTCTTTTCCCGGTCAAAATGAGAAAGTGGAGTGAAAATAGATTAAAAAAAAAATGGAGGGAAGGTAAAGAAAGAGGAATGATATTCTAAAATTTTCTTCACTATTGTATAATAGGACACACACATATAAGAAAAGGAAAGGAAAAAAAAATCATGAACCTATGCTGATTCCACTCAGGCTCTGGAGAACGTCCTATAGTTCCTGAACTCATTCCAAGCAGCATTAAAGTTTTTGAACTCCACGCCAATTAGTTCCTTTTAAAACTTAGATTAGTGCATAAAAGGCCAAAGAAACACAACTCTTGCAGAATTCTTTGCAGTAAAGAAACAAAATAAATCATAAATAAGAGAAATTGAGAGGCTTTGATGTAAAATAAAAGATGCTCTTGGTTTCTTAAAGATAAAATTCATTAGTTCAAATATATCAAACATCCAAGTAATTTTTGTTGCCTTATAGCTTGGAAACTCCTGTAACTCCACATGAATGATCTAGTTTCAATGTGGGTGATGGGAGGATGGGTGGCTGCATGTGCCTGTGTGTGAAAGCCATATAAGTAAATCAAAGTAGAAATATTCACACCCCAAAATAGTTGCCATCTTTAGATGAGTTTTATAATTTAAATGACACCAAGCATTAGAAAAGTTATAATGGATAGAACTCATTAAATTTTACTATTCTCCATATATTTCTAGTTATATTTCTTTAATAAACTAAAACACATTATTACCAACTCATGCTTTGAAACTTATTTCACACCAGATGGGAGTACGAATTTCTTGCGCTGTTGTTCTACTAAAGTTTCGCACTAATTTTGTCAAAAGAATGCTTCTGCATTGTCCACTTTTCAATACGCAATTTGCCAGTATATGTCACGCTTTGCACTATCACACATATGTTTCTAGTATACGTCATGCTTTGCACTATCCAATAAGAGTTTTTTTTGCTTCTTTGTCCAAAAAATATTGGTTGAATTTTTGTCTTTAATTTAAAAAATGATCAGCTAGAATGTCACCTGAGCCTGCATGTGTTTAGTAGACTCGGCACCATCCAATGCTGCTTGAGAAGAGAGAACAAAAGCATCAGCCGGATCATCACCAGCTTTTAACCTCTGTTTGTGAAAATTAATATATTAGTACACTGCCAAGTCAACTGAAAACATTATTGAACACGGACATCACTGATGACCTCTTTAAGAACTGATGATGCTGGAATAAGGGCATCTAACAATGTGCGATAACCTGCACTAGCCCCTCCATATTTACTGACTGCAGCAATGGCAGCTTCAAGCGCATCCGCCCCTGAACCAAAAAAGAGTCATTAAATGAGAAGTCATTGAGTAAACGTGTGCAAATTTGAAGATTATTGGATTAAGACCATCTCACATTGCACTGGTGTAACAACTGACTTGTTGTTTGCCTTCAAATGTGCATATGCTGCTTTAAAGAATATATCGTGCCTGTTTCATTGGTAGATGCAAAGAATCAAGACCAAACATGAAAAAACAATAAAAGACATGAAAAATAAAGCCGAAAAGTTAGAAGGTAGGGAACATATGTTACATGATCCCACTTGTTCCTCCCATAACTCTTCGGGTAGATGATCCAATTTCATTCACAGTTTCTGCAGCATCATTTAAAGGATAACTGGAAAACAGAAAACAAGTGATGAAGATGAGTTATGCAAAACCTGGATTACTGATCACTTCCAAAACATCCAACAAAGCTCTTGAAAAATAACTGACAATAGAAAATTTTAAAACAAAAATCACACAAAAAAGGAAAAAGCCTCAACAATCTTATGTCATAGTCTTGAGGATTCATTTATTGTATTACAGTGCATACACTGCTATAACCTTCTACTTGAATTCATATAAGTGATATACATTTAGTATCATGCAGCTAAAAAAATATTTTAAAGTTGATGCAAGGAAGAAGTATGTGGTGACCCTTGTGGGCGGGTGCAAGAGACACTGGGCGAGCTACCACACTAGTAGACTACAGGGTGCTCAATCCCATATCGTCTGGGTGTCGAGAGGGAGATGTGGTTATATGTAGTGTGTTCTCTTCAAATGATATGAGGCCTTTTGGGGTAAAACCCAAGAACAAAAACGTGCAGGCTTAAGCCCAAAGCGGACAATATCATACTATCAAATGGAGTTGTTACAAATGGTATTAGAGCCGGATCCAGCCGGAAGTGTGCCGACGGGGACATCAGGTCTCCTAGGGGGGTGGATTGTGGTGACCCCTTGTGGGCGGGTGCGAGACACTAGGCGAGCTACCACATTGGCAAGCTACAGGGTGCTCAATCCCACATCGCTTGGGTGTGAAGAAGGGGAAGTGCTTATATATAGTGTGTTCTCTCCAAATGGTATGAGGCCTTTGGGAGTAAAACCCAAGAACAAAACCGTGCGGGCTTAGGCCCAAAGCGGACAATATCATATCATCAGATGGAGCGGGCTGCTACAAATGGTATCAGAGTCAGACCCAGCACTGGCAGACTACAGGGTGCTCAATCCCACATCGCCTCGGTGTGGAGAAAAGGATGTGCTTATATATAGTGTGTTCTCTCCAAATGGTACGAGGCCTTTTGGGGTAAAATCCAAGAACAAAAACGTGCGGCCTTATGCTCAAAGCGGACAATATCATACCATCAGGTGGAGCAGATTGTTACAAAGTATATTGCTATATTCTGTGTAGTCCAAACACCACGTTTCATATTCACAAAATTGGGAGCAGCATGACTAATATAAGTGATAGCTTGTGAGCCAAGTGTCTCAGATACTTCCATAGAGGGTGTGAAATGGTGTGTTGTGAACACAAATTCGGAGATAAGTTTGACATTTGGAAAACTAACAATGCTTTGGAGCTAATAATATGATAGGGAGGGGGGGGGGGGGTGTGGAGGTGTTGTTCTTTGTAGGATCGTCCAATCCTACAATCTCAAATTGATCCAAATCATATGAAAAACCTCTTAGAAGTAGGATTACAGTATGATCAGTTGGATCGTAGAATCAAATAGGATCATACGATAAGATCAAAGTATTAAGTAAATTCAGCCATTTTTTTTTCTATACATGTAAGGATGATTGGGTTTTTCGATTAAGTCAATTATTCTTATATATGTAGTATGTACTTTGTCTTGGGTTTTGCTTTGAAATTACCAAAAGGAGAGATTATTAGGCATATGACTCATGTGTTGGCAATTTGTGTTGTAATGTGTCAAAGTGTTTTCAGCTGAAGACAAGGCAGACACAAAATTGTGAAACACATTGTGCAAAAACCGCATCCTCTATTACATATCTAGCACACAAGTAAATTGACCTTAGAAATACCTAAATCGATCTAGTTTGATCTTGGTGAGGCTCTCAATTTTTTCTTAAATATGTTTTTGGAAAAATGGATTTTCAAAATTAAGGAATTTAAACATTTTTCAAAACTAGACTTTTACAAAAATGCAGAATGCGTCGATCAAATGGTCGGTCAATCGACCGAGTAATTTTCCAAGGATGACAATTGATTGAGGAATTGTTGATTTTGCAGAACTCAAATACGAGATCATCGATCGATGTGTCGGTCGATCGAAGAAATTTCTAGGTGTGTCGATCCAAGGGTCGACTGGTCGAACCTAACAAACAAGTACTTTTAGAAATTCTCACAAAACTCAATTTTATAATGATTCAACTTACTAAAATGTATGGGCTACCTAAATTGGCTATAAATAGGGGGGTTATATTCAATTTAGGTTTGTTTTTGAAGTTTCCAATCATCTAGAGAAAGAAAAACCTTGAGGGAGAGAAGCACACCAAATTACTCAATCTAGGTTTTCTATAGATTTTAGTATATGTGATTGAGTGTTCATTAAGGAGCAATTCAACAATCCAGTCCAAATCAACCGATCAGAGTTTTGAGCAAAAGGCTGACAATCACTAAAGAAGCGGATTCGTGAGGAACGAAGTCTTTTGATGAAAGGACAGACAACCTAAAGACTTGAGTGGAAAGTTTTGTGTTAGTTTATGTCAAGAGATAACTGGTAACTAGGGTCAAGAGGTAACTGGTAACTAGGGGTTCATAGGTTTGGGAACTATCAACCTGGTTGTAACTTCTTTCTCATATAGTGAATTGTGCGTGTTTCACTAGTCCCGTGGTTTTTTTCCACGTAAAAGTTTGTCTCTACTCTACTTTACTGTATTCTCTATTGATGGATAATTACGAATGTGATTGATGGGGAATTGAACATTAATGGGTATAAAACTATTTAATTCAAAATATCAATCATCACAACTAACTGAATTTCAAACAAGGAGCAATGAGAATTTGATTAGTTAAGTGCAAAATAATATCCATAAGACCTAGGGGTGGCAAATTGGGTGCAAACCCGCCAACCCGCCTAGTCAAAAATGGATATGGGTGACTTATTTTCTTATACGGGTCATAAACGCTACAAACAGGTTTAATATAGGTCACAACTCATATTCAACCAGCCCATATTCGACCCGGTCCAAACCCGCCCAGTTTGCCACCCCTAATAAGACCTATTAACCCCCCCCCCCTCTCTAGATCTAAATTACTGCTCATACTCTGACACATCGAGCTTAGTGTTTAGGTTCTACAAACTATGAGGATTCATAATCATGCACTCTTATCATTACTCATACTAACACAAAATGCAAATATGTTTTGATTCACTAAAAATAAGTTTTGAATGTATAAAATTGTTTTCAAATCAAAATTTTCAAAAAGATATTTTTACAAAGTCAAAATGCCTTGATCAATGTCTCAATCGATCGAAACTTATAGACACTTTTTGCCTTAGTCCAATAGCATTGATTGAAAGCTCAATCGATCGACTGATGGACAATGGTTTTCGATTGAATGCTTGATCGATTGGTTGATCACCACAATTTTTTATGGAAACTCTCTCAAATAAGAATTCTAAATGATTTTGCTTTCCTTTTCTAATTAAAGCTCTAAAACCTTAATTCCTTTGAACTCAAACACTATATAGCACCCCAAACCTCTCAAACATATAGAAAGAATAAATACATGGCTAAAGATTTTTAGAGAGCATATTTTTCTTTTTTTCACCTGTCAACTTGTATTAAATGGTGAATTATAATTCAGAGCGTTGATCATCAACTGGTGAAGCCTAAATGGAGATAACACCAAATCACACCAGTAATTGAACGACTAGACATGACTAGTCATTAGAGATCAAAGTACGGTTGAAGAGCAAATCAGGGAAGCAGCAGACTCATTGACTAGCAATAGCATAAATCAGGATGGGGTCAAAGCTAAATAAGGGATTACTAGGTTAAGAGTCTAATTAAGCTAATAGTAAATCTTTCTTTTGATTAGTGAATTTGATCTGCCAAGACTAGATACCGCGTTTTTCTACGTTAAGGTTTTCCACATTTAAAAACATGTGTTTCTATGTTTGAAAAAATATTCTATTTTTTCTATGAATATTAAATAATTGATATTGCTGCATTTTAAAATGTAACTGCTAAAATAATGAACGAGTTTTATTCACCCCTGTATAGATCTATTTTAGGACATACCACATTCTACTATCAGAGCCTTGATGATCTATGATTTTTCATAGGTAAATCAACCTAAGGGATTCTTAAGAGTTTTAAACCTAGAGTTGTATACTTTTCCAAAAGTGGAATTTTGCACCTAGACTAGGTCCCATTGTATTTCCCGATTCAGTTTTCTATATAAAATCCAGCGACTCGGTTTCTTTTCTTGCTTGTTGTCAGTTTGTGTTGATAAAAAAAAAAAATTTTGAAGAGAGAAATTAAACAAGAAAATTAGAAGAATATAACGTGGTTCGGCCACTACGGCTTACATCCACAGCACACAAAGCCCAAAGGGCTACATCACTTTTATTGTATTCTCTTCTTTTTTTGTTTTCAATGACCACCTCTATTTATATGTGAAAGAATACACGTGATAAATATGGAAAATACATTAATGGAAGATTCCTAAAATCAATCCCATAAATCACTCCAACACCCCTTCTCAAGTTGATACACGGAGATTTTAACTCAAGTGTCCAACTTCAAACTAAATACGAAATTTTGGGGGATCCGAGTCGAGTTGATCCGAAGATCCGAGAAGAGTTAATTCGAAGATCCAAGACGAGTTGATCCTGAGATCCGAGACAAGTTGATCCGGATATCCAAGACGAGTTGATCCGAAGATCCAAGACGAGTTGATAGTTGATCTAAAGATCCGAGATGAATCTAGAGTAGGGTATGATAACCTGCTCTGATACCACGTTGATAAAATAAAATAAAATTGAAGAGAAATTAAACAAGAAGAACAGAAGAATATAACGTGGTTCGGCCACTACGGCCTACATCCACGGCACACAAAGCCCAAAGGACTACATCACTTTTATTGTATTCTCTCTTCTTTTTTTGTTTACAATGACCACCTCTGTTTATAGGTGAAAGAATACACATGATAAATATGAAAAATACATTAATGGAAAATCCCTAAAATCAATCCCATAAATCACTCCAATAATATATTCTCCAAGAGTTTGCATGATTATTATTGATTAATTAATAATTGCTCGATTTATTGATTGGAAATAATTAAGCTAGAAGTTGAATAATAATTGATCAATTAATAATTATTTGAAATTGGTTAAAATGTAAATCTAAGTAAAACGCTATTATTAAAGTTTTATTTGGAATTTTGGAGCTATTTACCCCCTCTCTAGGCCTGATTAGCTTCAGCATGCACTGCTTTTAATTGGTACTAAATTCTAGCACAACGAACCTATATCATTCAGTTTGTACATTCTATAAACCCTAGGGTTTCTGGTGAAAATCCCTGCATCAAGCACTGCTTTTGATTCTTTGACAGAAGTGAAGCCAACAGAAAAAGGGAAAAAGACAATGCAGAAAGAAAAGTAGATGGATAATAATCAATTACCCAATTACAGTCTCTTGTTTGACGGGTCCTCATACCATGTTCTAAATGCAACATATCGAAGACTACAGGGAAGAGTCAAGAGCTGTGGCAAAAATGGAAAACAGAGGTACACCCTTGATTTGGTTAACTCTTGTTAATACTTGCTCAAACTACTTAAATTACAATGGTACTCCTTTAACATATATTTTTTCTCAACTACTTGCACGCTGATCCTGGCAGATTTGACTAACATAATTAGAGCACTTGAATAAGAACATAGTAATTGTCAAATGATGTATTTGATTTTAGCTTTAAGTTACATCATATGCTAGACCAAATGAATTAATTTCCTTCACAAGAAAATTTTACAACAAAATCAGAAAAAAAGAACTTACTGCTTTTTCATGTCTTCAAGAATAGCTGTTGCGCCTCTAAACATCTGCAAAGACACAAAGTGTCAGACCTGACTAACTGTGCATCAACCAGTACACATGACAACTTAGTCTAATTACTCGACTTACCGTTGACCCACAGTCACCATCACCTACTTTGCTATCCCATTCATTTAAACTATCCTTCATATTGATAACTGCAGTTGCTGCTGCTTCAATAGCTGCCTCAAGAATATTTCCTTGTGGACTTAGATGCTGTGGTCGACTCGATGACTATTCAAAAGCAGAAACAAGCGGTCAGGTTTTTTTTTCCCCTAATTATGGTAGATGTATTTTAAAACAAGATCTTTTAACAGTTGACTTATTAGCTTCGAAAGTTTGAATGAAGAAGACAAGCAATATTTGCCTCATAAAAGTTATTCTTCAGCTCATTACACAGGCCATTGTGCTCCAATGTTCAGAGGACATTTCACAAAAGAATATTTACTCTTTTTCCCAGCACCAGAAATGTTAGACAAAGTGCAACAAGTTGTTATTGCCGTTAAGCATATATAAAAGACATTTTTTCTATGCCATCCATGACATTCATGAGAATGATATCCAGAGCTAAGCTACAAAGAAAGATATTACAATCAAGAAAGAAAAAAGCCACAAAATTTGGATGTATTAATGGTATTATACTAGATCAGAACAAAAATTGATAACCGCACTCACCTGCACTCAGTAGCAAATGAATTTTGTTCAGAGTGTTTGCATATGTATAAGCACGATTGCTTATTTCACAATGAGGGATTTACTTTGTGCAATGGAAAAATCTTGCTGACAAGTGAGAAATTCAAGTCCAGGGGCAGCCGAGTTAAGAAGCCTAATGTAATCCTTTCCCTGTCTACCACTCCCAAAACCCCAAATTGATGGGGCCAACAGTGTAAGGTTCTTCTTTGTCTATAAAGCAATGGACGTAGAACTATTACTCCCATGTTCAATCAAAATGTTCTAGTTTTGAAGCTCTAGAATAATGCTTCTTCTGTTCATTCTCATCCATTACAATTCGGATACAACTTTAAAAGAATAAATTGCCTTTAAAATATGTAATGGCTCCCAATTGAGCTAACAATGAAAAGGATTCGTGTAACCAACCTCAATTAGCTGAAATGTAAGCCTTGTATGTACAGCTGACTTGTGAAAAAAATAGGGGCATTTACAAGAAACAATTCCCAATAACAGTTTTCTGGTGAGTCATGTTCTTGTCATATTTGTTCTAAAACACATTCCATAAAATGCCATAACAAGAGAGGTTTGCAAGAAAGAAGTGTGGAAATTACCACTTCTATATGTAATGTGACATAAACTATGTTACCTGGACTCTCCTATTCCCCTCAACGAACCCGTGTCAACACGACACGACATGGACATGGGTATGAAATATGTGCCCGACACTCGTAATGATGACGGAAGAAGAAAAATTACTCAAATTTGATAGCAAAAAAGACTTCACTGCTTGTGAGATAGGTGGAATCTCTCTTCTTTTGACCATATTCCATTTAGTTTCATTTTAGTTAAATTATTATTGAGTATTTTAAAAAATAACATAATGATATTTCATTTTTAAATGTTTTTAATTATGCAAAACATGTCCAGTGTCCACGTACCTGTATCCAAGTTTTGGACTCATTTGATGCAGAGTTCATGTATTCTAAAATCCGTGATTAGGGATATCTGACACTCAGACATGCAGGTGCACCCGATACAAGTACTTGAGTCCAGGTAACATAGATCATTAACATTGTTACCAATTAAAGTGGAAGCATTATTTGAAGAAGGTCAATATACAACCCGAGAGCTTGAACTGCACATAATTCACCTTTACTTTTGGAGAAGGGGCAAAGAAAGATAAATTAGGGATTTCATGTAACTAGGTTAAGTATTTATTATTATTATTACTTTGAAATATTTAAAATTAGGGTTATTTCCATATATTCTAATTTTAGATTAGGTTTTAATTTAATGCCTATATATAAGGCTTGGTACATTAAGCAAACATTTTGATGATTATTCGTTATTGAATTGATAAAGACCAAGACACACCCCGAGAGATTGAACCGCACATGATTCACCTCTGCTAACGCAACTGTCTTATCACTATCAAATTGACCAGCATTACATCCTACATGTCACTCGAATGTATGCTTAGACCCACGAAATAAGTAATCATCTTGAATCACAAAGTCAATATGATCTCCAAGATTACCCCTTCAAACATGTTGAAATATCTCACCAAAATCATAACAAGGGGGGATATTCATCCTTCTAAATTTTGTAACACTAACACTAATAGCTTGAAGAGAAACTACTATTTGACTGAGAGTGTCAGCTGGTTTAACCATGAGAGCTTGAATGACGCCTCTATTTTTGGAAAAAGTGCAAAGAAAGATAAAAAATTGGAGTGTGCATTAGTGGTAGTGTCGAGCCTTCCACCAACAGGTGTGGCAGTGGTGGTTGTGGGACTGGTGGTGGCACAAGTGATGTTGGGTGGAAGTTTGATGCTCCTGTAGATAATGTTTCTGGGGTAAAGTTGTTAATAGCGGGATTACACCATTTAAATAGCATTTGGTTCATAAGAAAAGAAATATGGCAAGATGTCCACAAGTGAGCGATGATTTGGGAGTGACTGATTCAACATTTAAAAATGGGGACAGAAAGAAGGAAAGTTAAACAAAAGAGAGAGAGAGAGAGAGAAAAAAAAAGAGGACCGCAGGCACAGTTGAGGGGGGACTATGGTGAGGGGCATGATCAATTTGTTGATCTAGGGAAGTAACAGATGATGATGTAGAGATGACCATTGCCCCTAGAGAGATTTTAAGATCCCAGGAAAAGTGGCATTGGAGACGACAACATGTGAATGGGAACTAGTCAACATGAGGTGGGAGGGGTAGTGGCAGCGGTGATCATAGCAGTGATATGGGCAGGGGGATTGCTTTATTTGGCATTGATAGTAAATCATCACATTGTGCATGTGAATCTGTTGAGAGTAGGACTCATGGAACTGGGAGTGAGGGTCAATGGGTTCATATTAATGCACATAAGAAGAGATTGAGGTCTATGAATACCCTACTTGAGAGGGGCAAAGGTGCTAAACAAGGTAGGATTGACAAGGGGCGTCAAAAAGAGCTAAGGGATAACACCACTGATTCTGATTACACTCAGCCTATGTTTGATGTTGTTGCTAAGTGTGAATTTGGAGTGAAATCTCCCACTAAGGAGCTTGGTCAAAAAAAATTTCCTGAGGCATATCAGGAGATGAATTAGTGGGTTGATGATTTTAAGACTTCATTTCGTACCATTATGTGTTTTAGGTGGAAGAGTCAAACTGGCAAATTCTAAATTTTCTTATTTATTTGTAATAAATTCACTTTCTTCCACAAGTTATATGGCCTCTCAGTTACTAACATTCAAAGTTTATGATAATGGAAGCTTAAAGAGTCATGTTGATGCAATTTTAAATTCAAACTTCGATTCACAACTTCAATGTCAATGACAAAATATCCAATGACATGACACTACTCTATCGACCCAAGTAAAATTTCATTTAAGGAATATGCCAACACTAGTTATACATTAAAACCATTGTCCAAGCTAAGCAAATGATTCATCATATTCCCTGTTTTTCATGATTCCAACCATATAAGACTACTGTCCAAAATGCAAACTAATTATGCCCTAATATTTAAAACTTCAACCCAAAACAGCCGCAAATTTTAGTTGATCAAAGTGTATCACTGCATTGGCCTGCTTTTGGAGTTTTTGAGAAAGAACGCAGCACTGTAAATGTATTACATACTGATTGAAGTCCATCAGTGGACTGTAGATTCTACAATTAATTAAGTTACCAATACTGATGCAAAAGAAGATTTTTATTTGCCCTTCCTTTTTTCAGATAAGTTCATTTCTCGTTTCATTCCAAGATTCAATTAATTACTTCTTAATTCTAAAATATTAGTATTACGATTGCATACTCCCACAATCTTCAACTGCGAGGATATATAGAGGATAAATACAACCATAAATTATGACCTAACACTGCCTATTTAATACAAAAAACAAAGTTGAGCATTACTAACTATTTTATGCAGCAGGATAAACACTAAAAAGATCTACAGCCATTTAGTTTATTTCTTTTCATTTTTCTGATGGGTTTACGTGCGTGAAACATAACCAGACCAAACAAAACAAAAATTATGTTATGAATATATCTGTTAATCTGGTTATATGGTAAAAATTAAAACTAACAATAAAACTTGTTTTAATTTGTTTGAGTGATATGCAATTCAGTTTAAATCAAGCATTCAACCATAAATAAATAAATTAAAGCAGTAAAGCAATAATCAAGAACACCATATTTTTACACGGGACCTAGTCTGACAAATTAATCCGCTATAAAGAAAGAGATTTACAACCTAGGAGTACAGTCGAACTCCTAATTGAGCTCTAGACACAGCAAGACATCAAAAGTTCAGTATAGCCGAAGATTTCCAGGTCGTTTTCTGATCTGTATACAACATTTGTTCCACGAATCTGCTTCTTCATTGACTAATCTTCAGCCACTACTCTTCGTTTGAGAATCAGGTTGATTACTCTGACTGTTGAATTGACTTGAATAGCTCAGCAGCGAATGTATCAACACTAATATGCAACAACTCACCAAAACTACCAAGTATGATGATTGTTGAAAACAAAAACGAGGCACTTTTCTTTCACAAGAAAACTCCAAAAGACATATGAAGAGATTGCAAAATAAGAGCTTTGATCTTGTATTTAACAAGAAATAAATTGTTTTTGCTTTTCAAAAGATAATGAAAAATATTTGGAAAGAACTCTTCTTCTCTCTTAGGATTTTTTGAGATCGTATCTATTTATAAGCACCCTTGAGGAGAGTTACAATCAGGTCAAAACTCAGTGGTTCAGTCCTGTAGCCTTCCATCAATCTAGGTAACTTCAGAAAGCTTTGATCGATAGCTCGATCGATTTGCAATTCCTGATACTTTGCAGAAACTTTGATTTTAGCTTGAAGGCATGCATTTTAAAAACCATATTGTGGAATCAAAATAAGTTTTAAAAACTTTAAAATTTAGAAACCATGAATATGAATGCATGAGCCCAATTGGTGAGTGTGCATCATAGTGTGAATTTACCTTTTTACCCTCTCTGACGAAGTTAACCATTTTAACCTTTATAGAAGCTCAATCTCCATCTCAGAGGTAATTCTCACTTGACTCACAATTAGTACAAGCCTAACTAAAAATAAACTAAAATTACATTTATCATGTTTTGATCTACAAGATTTGCCAACTTAGTCCTATTGACCTAACACTTTCTTTTTTTATTTCTTAACTTGGACTATTAGGTAGTTCAAAGACATTAAGAAAGTGAAATGAACTTTAAGAGATCTAAAAACACATATAGAAGAGAGAGAGAGATGATAATTGTGTTTGATTTCAAGGGGTACCCACTTAAAAGCTTCACTTGACTTGAATATTTTACAATGTTCTTGAAACATAGTACACTCAATGAAGTGGTGTTGTTAGACCAGTCTACCTCAGCCTTAGTGGCTTTGAGTCTTAACTTATAAACCCAAGGTCAAGGTTTCAAGATTGGTAGAGAGAAGAAAGAAGTGGTGTTGTTAGACTTAGGCTAAAATTTAACAAACATCTCCATGTAGATTGTCCCAAAGCATACTCCATGGCAGGTTACATGCTCCTGAAGTTACCTTTACTTGAGCTCCTTAATTGGCTATGTATAGATTTTAAGTTTACTTCAAGCTAACAAGGAGCATTTCACTTCCCTTCAGTCATATTACATGGGCTCTTCTAAATGAGGGACATACATGTTGTAGACACACAATAACTGGGTATGAGTGCGGATGTGGGATGTGGGATTTGTTTGACATGCCTAGTTGTAATACACCAGACAAACTATTACGACAAACAGCCACGAATCAAGCACAATCACGAAACACGACAAAAAACGAAACAAACACCACACACATAACACAAGAATTTATGTGGTTCGGGGATGTGCTTACATCCACAGCGAAGATTCGGCAAAAGTTTTCACTATGCGAAAATCCAAAGATTACAAGTTTCAGCCCCCAAATCCTAGCTCTCACTCTCTTTCTGCGATTTTCAGTGTTTTTTCTTAATCCCACTCCAAACCCTAGATGGTCTAATATATCGGGCTACAAGAGAGTTCTAATCAAAGTCCAAGACCCGCAAGCAAAAAACAGGTCGTAAACTTTTTTCCAAGGGCGATGCCTTTTTCAAGTCATAACCGGGTCGCAACACGACCCGAGCCGAAACAAATTCGGGCCACAACATAACACAAACATATCTACGAATTCAAATTTACTATAAATTGTAATTTAAACTCATTCATCTTGTTTCTTTAGTTACATTAATACTTCAAAATGAGTGAAGAATCCACATCAAACACTATGTTATATAAAACAGCCTTTTACTGTAGAAAATCAAACAAAAATATTAAGATTATGAGAAAATACCATATTTGACAAATACTCTCAAGAGCCAGTGTTTCCTACATATTAGCATTTAATGTAACTTACGTTACAGGCATTATATTCTTTCAAACCTAGCTAAACCCGAGCTTATATAATGATCTGGAGACAAATCAACAGATATCCTACACCAAGATGTCACTATTGTAACTCAAAAGCAATTACAGTGCCTACAACCAATCCTTTTTGCACGATCTTGCTCCCATTATCGCAAGTGGAGGAGGTCATTTTAGAGGACCACCATCTATTATTTTATTCTTTTTCCCTTAAATGTCAAAGGTTTTATTAAGAATAAACAATAATGCACAAAGAAAGGAAGTGGGGGCATACCCTCACATTACACCCAGGACAACAGAATAAATCCACTTCCAACAGAAACAAATCCAATAATACACATGAAGAAAATCAAGTGAAGAACAACCAAAGTAAATCCAATTCATCATATGCAAGAAAAAAAAAAAAATCCAATTCATCAAGTTTAAGACCCAAGTCACCAAACATATCAAGCACAGAACACGAGGTAAATATCATTCTGCAAAAAGAGTTTCTGTGACTGTTTTGCAGAAAATTAGGTGAGAACCATGCAAGCAGATCAGCAAAGCAGTGGACAGAATGCAAATCCCAGTGTAATACATCAGCTAGCCAATTCCAAACCTCGTGAGCAAACTTGGACTTGAAAAATAAATGATCGATAGTGTCAGACCCTTGAAAACAGTTGACAGGGAGAAACAATAAAGACACCTCTCTTTTGCAGGTTCACAAAAGTAGGCTGCTTAGCTTGAATCCCCAAACTGGAAGTAAAAGCTGCTCTTTATATACCTTTATTCCAAACAAGTTTAAACCAAGGAACCTTACAGAAATGGGACCTACACCTTTCCCATACTTCTTTAAATTTACAAATGCCATGATTCCAAACAATCAGATCTGTGCCATGGTGAAGCTGAACAGGCAAAATCTCCCTCCACAAATGCTCAGCTAAAGCAGATAGATTTTGAGGTCTATGCCAATGACCATTATGAAGAATGTCACTGACCAAGGTATCCTTTAACAAACCAAAGTCCCATTCCACTCAATGACCATAGCACTGATCGAGAGATTGCCCATTCCACCAAGCATCCAGAAAAAAACTAGTGCTATGTCCATCACCAATCCTGTAAGAGATATTCTCAGCCATGAAACTTCTCAGCTCAAGCAAGCACCACCAGATGTTAGACCAACTAGAATGGATACAGCACCAATAGGATGTTTAATTAAGATATCTCCTTCTAACTCAAGCAACCCAAATCCTATCTTTGCTTCTTAGAAATTCCCAAACTAAAAGGCATTTTAGCAACTTTGTCAATGTCTATAATCTTCCTTATCCCAAACCCCCCTTCAGATTTAGGGGTAGACACCTTAGACCACTTCAACAAGTGCAGTTTATTAGAACTATTATTGTATAAAGCCTTTAATCTTCCTTTCCAAACAAGAAATTGTGATGTTGGACCCTGTTTAGGACTCTTTTGGAGCCCAATATATAAAGGTGTTTAGAGTTTGGAGTGGGATAAGAGAAAACACTGAAAATCGCAGAAAAGATAGTAAGAGCGAGAGCTAGGGTTTGGGGCCTGAAACTTGTAATCTCCTTGTTTTCGCATAGTGAAAACTTTCGCTGGATCTTCACCGTGGACATAGGTACATCGTCGAACCACGTAAATCGCTGTGCACTGTGTGTGGTGAATGTTTATTATTCTGTCAGTTTGTCGACTTGTTCTTGGTTTGCATCGTTTGTCGTAGCAGAAATCACATAAGAAGGGAGTTCAAACACAGAGCACCGGTAGTAAAGGAAGGAAGTAATAACTGTATTCACCAGCTCTATCCTTAGGAGAATGGTCATGAAGAGGTAAGCCCAGGTACTTCATAGGAAAGGAACCTTGATTCAATCTCACATCCTGCACAAGCACCTCAACCTTCTAACTGATTTAGAGAAATAATTACTACTATTCTCAGAATTAACCTTTTTTTTTCAGTAAGTTACTATTCTCAAAGTTAACTTGCAAGCCTGAAACTGCTTGGAACTGATTCAGAATTCTGTTGATAGCTCTAGCAGATCTCAAACTAACTTGGGCAATCATAATTAAGTCATCAGCAAAGAAGAAATGGGATAGATTCATACCATATCTCTGAACTGATTTGCAGATTCTTAGATTACCATTAGCCACTTCCTGCTGCACTAAAGTACTGAAATAGTCGAGTGAACAAAAAGGGGAGAGAGGACAGCCTTGCCTCAAGCCCCTCTGGGGATGGAAGAAGCCAAAAGGAGACTCATTCAGCAGAACTGAAAACCATGCAGAGCTCAAGCATTCCTTAACCCAACTGATCCATTTCATGCCAAAACATAAGACCTCAACAACTTCAAAATGAATTTCCAAAGAAACTGAATCATAGGCCTTTTTAAAGGCAATTTATAAGGCCGTTGTAGTGTGCATAGCTAATGAATTGAAACCTTTGACCAATCCTGAACCATTAGAAAATTGTCTTGAATTTTCCTACCTTTAATAAAGGCAGCTTGTTCATTCCCAACCAAAGTCTACAAGATCATGGAAAGCCTATTTTCCATCAACTTTGTAATAATCTTAGAAATGGCAGTACACAAAGGGATTGGCCTCAAAATTAGAGATTCTTAAGAACTTCATTCTTTTAGGGATAAGAGCAATAAAAGAGACAAGTACTCCTTGAAAGATAGAATATAATTACTCACTCCTTCTGACAGCTTTGCTTCAGTAAAAAGGAAATTGACAGCAGCAACAACTTCCTTGCCTACAATTTGCCAAAACTGCTGAAAAATCTTAGGATGACAGCCATCTGGATCTAGTGCTTTATCAGCACCCAACTGATTAACCACCAGCCTAATCTGGATAAAGGAACTACTAAATTCTGAGCCTCAGCAGGTCTTAAAGACTTCTTGGGCTGGAAAGTGCATTCAGAAACTGGATTCCTCTTGCAAAGATCCTCATAAAACTGAACAAACCACTGCCTAATAAGATTACTATCAGCAGTCCACTGGCCATTATCATTCTGCAGGGCAGTTACAAGCTACAACATTAAAAGCTCTATGCTGAGCAACTTATTGATAAAAGAAACATGTGCATCTATCATTATCCCCGAGTCATTAAATTCTGGATTTCTGATGAACCAGAATTTCTTCATTAGATAGGGCATGCTCTAAATCTGCCCTTGCTTGGTTCTCCTCCTTTATCAACTGATTATTTTCAGGCTCAACAAGAAGAGCTTGTTGGACATGGTTCAGATGAGCTCCAGCTGCAGTAACTTGATCAGAAATGAGTCAAATTTACATCTACTCCATTTCTTAACATGACGCTTCACG
The DNA here is from genome assembly GCA_026545225.1 of Cornus controversa. NCBI lineage: Eukaryota > Viridiplantae > Streptophyta > Magnoliopsida > Cornales > Cornaceae > Cornus > Cornus controversa. Next base: position 46,933,941 of record CM048845.1, read on the forward strand.
TTCTAGAGCTTCTTAGTCAGTTGCTGAAGAGGATTTCTAGTAGGATTAATATTCCAGGTTTTCTGAATAACATCAGCAATAACCTCCTGGCTACACCAAACCTTTAAGAACTTAAAAGATCTTGGTTCAGTTGCAGCATCAACAAAACTATGCACCACCATTCCATAATGATAAGAAATCTATGCAGAGGACAAGAAGACCTCCATAAGCCAACCATTATCAACTAGGGCCTTGTCCAATTTAGCATATATTTTCCTGCTCAAAGCTTGTCTAATACACCATGTTCATCCACCATCCACCATTCACCATAGGAAGCTCCGTATGCCAACCTTCATAAGAATTTCATTTAACTCATCTAAAAGTCTGTTTGGAACTCTCAAACCACCCTTCTTCTCCCCTTGACATCTAACAACATTCCAGTCCCAAAAGGAAAGCCAAGTGATAAGCAATGAATATTGCATATTCAATGCCCTAAAATTATATGAATATGTGTCTTAGTAATATTTCTTTTATGTTTTTATTAATAATTTTAATCTTTTATGATTTCAGGTGATTAAGGGTAATTCTGATTAATAATGGTGAAATCGGGCTACAAATGGTGCTCATTTAGTAAGAAGCTGAAGCTTAACCCATGAGAGATATGTTTATATTGAAGATCCAAACTAAATGGACTGAAGAAATGGGCTGGAAATGAATTTAAATGAAGAAAAGGAGCACGGGCCTATTCACATTGAAGATTGGGCCAATTCAGGCTTAAAAAGTTCTGGACCCGTTTTGGTATTCAGACCATAACTCCGTACACGATTATCAAAATGACCCAAACTCTGCGCAAATTGAAGGAAATTCAATTTTGTACAATTTCGTATTTCACGAAAATTTCCTAAAACGGACGTTTATGGCAACTTTCTACCATATTTGCGCAGCTGCCACTTTTTGGATACAAATGCCACTTCGTGAGGCGCATGTGCTATTTTCTTATGCGCACTTGCCACTTTGGGAGGCCAGGTGTCCCGTGTGTGTTTTCTTCGCAAAGTAAAATGGGAGAAAGGGGAGAAAACTAGGGTATCTGGAAAGAGGAAACACAGAGATATAGACAGAGGCAATTCGTGACGATACGGGCAAGAAGATGGCGATTTCATCATCGTTCAAGTCTGGACCTCCGATCATGAGCGGCTAAACACCATTCCGAGGAAGTGACGTAACCCTAACCTGTATTTCAATGTTTTAATTTGTATATTAATTTGGGAATGATTTAATTTGTGCATTGATTGTATAACCAAGACATAAACAATAGTTGTGCTGTTGGTTTGAATTTTAATGAATTATTTTATTGCATATTTATTCTTGTTCTTGTAGAATGAATTCAAATTTGCAATGATTAGGGTTTGGTTCTTTTCAACTTCTGTGATTTTGTTAAGACAGGTTATACAATAGTTTTCATATATCGTTCAATTTAGAGTTTTGATAATTCGTACTAAGCAAAAATGGGCTATCATATCATTAGTTAGTCAGATGTATAGGCCATGCTAAGTGAAGACGAGTTATGCTTAATTGAATGTTGAACGAATCCTCTTGATAGAATTGAATTGGGCTTGTAGCCATTCTTTTCTGAATGCATAGATTAAACGTCCCAAATTAGTACAATTGTCATTGTCAGAAGATTAGTGGTGAAGTCAATTCCCAGGACCCTCTCTCCAGAGTCTATCATTTATTTACGTTGTTATTTCATGTTATTTAATTTCAACACCTTAGAATTAAAAAACAAAACAAATTCTTTTTGAATACAAAGTCTTGATAGCTTAACAACGAAACCAACGCAGTCTCTGTGGGTTCGACCCCTACTAACCACTTTACTAATTTTAGTAGAATATTTGTAGGTTTTTATAAATTATCTTTTGTCAAAGTGTAAAACAACGACGACACTATTACATAATATTTTATCGTGTTTTGCACATCGAACACCAAGCAAAATCAATTATTTGAGAATAACTAATTAATTTACACCATATTCAAGGCATATATAGGGAAGATGAAAAAAGTTTCTGCATGGTGATATGACCACAAGGAGCATGCATTGATCAGCAATATCCCAAATCCTTCCCAAGTGATGACTGACGAAACTGGTAATTATTTATCCACTGCCACCTAGGCTTCCATTTATTAGAAATGAATTGAAATATATTCTCCTTGACTCTAATTTCAAGAAGGCAAACAAAGTTTAATTTAGTAGCATCAATCCAACTCCTTACCTCTTTGCATTGGGGCCCTATTAAAGCCCTTAACATTCCAACAACCTACCATTAACCTTGAGAAGAATGTGAAAGAGCTACACTACATCAGCTACCATAGTTTTAGTCACCCTAGGTGACACAATTTTTTCACCTTTTCTAGACTTCTTTGTTATGGAATTCTTCTGAACTTCAACTTCTATCCTCAAAGGAGACGTAGACGCACTTTCAGACTCATTTGCCTTCTCCAATTGATTAGAAGTAGCCTCTATCTCCTGAGCTTGTAAGGAATGCATCCCCTTTTCTGCCTCCTGATTCTCGATAGTGGCATCTACATCCTGCTCAAGAACACCAAATCTGTTATTTTTATCAATCACAGAGTCTTCATCCCCAGCAGGAGGAGCAGCCTTATGAGCGTCAGAACTAGTTCCCTCCTTCGGGACATCAGCAACTGGCCTCTCTTCCAACCTTACATCATCATGGACTACAATAGCCTTTCCTTTAGACTTAACCATCCATTGATGGGTCTGTTTTTCCGAAGCTGGAGCCTTCGTTTTTGGACAATGATTATGAGAAAGCTCAATCGAATGGCATAACATACACAGTTATGGTTTACAGCGATATTCAAACTGGATCATGCATGGCTTTCCAATCACTGAAATCATCATAGAATCAGGAGGAGGCTCATGAATATCCCCTTCAACAAGAACCCTCACATATGTCCCACTCTCCCTTGCTATCATCAAGAAAAATAGGTTTAAGAGAACTTGGAACATATCTTTGATATAGCAGCGATACTACGATGGTGAATTTGCAATCCATGGATATGAATCTATATTGGAACAGAACCTAGGGTTTCCTTCTCAACATTCATATTCTGATTCCAGCACTTTAAGATCAATGGATTGTCATCTCAAGTGTGGATTTGCCATAGCACAGTATCAACTTCATCTTTTGAAGAAAATCAAGCCATAGATAAACCATCCTTCAGTGATAAGAAGTTGAAGTCACTGGCCCCCGGGCCCGAATTCTGCCCATACTGCACTTCATCAGCAATGTCTTCTTCTACAATCTGGACTACTTCATCCCTAGCACAATCAGAAAAGAGTGAGAGGTTATTAAATGAGGATTGTGTGGACTCTTTGAACAAAACTCCTCCATGGAGCATCCTGCAGAGAAGAAGAATGGGAAACAGACACTCCCATGGACTGTTGGAAGTAGGGTTGGCCCTCCTCCATGATCAAATCTGTCTTGTCGAACAGAAAACCCTTGTTACAGAAAAACCCATAATTTTGCCTAGTCACCACCATAGCCCACTATAAATCTAAGAAACAGTAATGCTTTCAAGGAGGCGCGTTTATGTTGGACGTGTCAAACACACACTTCGTATCCGACATATTTTGAACGTGTATAAGAACAAGATTCTTTATTTCAAAAAGTCTACATTTCTTCCGTCACATTTACATGTGACCGATAAAATCTAGACATTGGAAAGACTTCCTTGTAGCATTTGTTAGGTGGGTGGTGGGGAGGATATAATTGCATTGCCCAGTTGCTAGGGACGTTTGAGCTATGTTTTTGCTGTGTTCGGGGTGCATTAGGTCCTGTGATGGAGGGTTCTTGAGTCTTGGACGGGATGTATAGTGGGGAGACATGCTCGAGATGCTTGAAGGGTGGATCCTTTATGTATATGGGGGGATCTGTAGTGCAAGAAAAACAGAAGGTCTTTTGATGGAAAGGAAGCTCCGATTTGGGTGCTGAAACACCAAAATCTGAGCTCTCTTGTTATAGGGAGGATGTGTATATATGCAAAGGAGTTAGTAATTTTTTTGAATACTATGAAGTTATAGTGTTATATGCTTTTATATAGTTGTTTCTAGGGTGCACTCTTTTTTTAGCACCATTTAATAAAAGTTTACTTGTATGAAATGTTGAAGAAGAATAATATTAAAAGAGAGGAGAAAAGGCTAAACCTTTGTATTTCATTTCACCATATAAAAATTGTACATTAGAGACTTATTTATAGGTTAGAGGTTGGTGAGAGCTATACAAGGTAATTGGGTTGGTGAGAGCTATACAAGGTAAATAGAATATTACACTGGAATATAAAAAGAAAAGGAAAGTTGACTTCTGATTAACTGTTTCCACACTCCCCCTCAAGCTGGAGAGTAGATGTCAATGACTCCCAGCTTGCGACATACAGAATCAAGGGTATGCTTTGGAGGCGCCTTCATGAAGATGTCTCCTAGCTGACTTCCAAAAGGAACAAATGGAGTAATTATCTCATTCGAAGTGATTTTGGAGCGTATGAAATGACAATCAACTTCAATATGCTTGGTTCTTTCATGAAAGACTAGATTACTGGCAATATGGATGGCAACTTGATTATCACAATAGAGGGGAATTGGGCATTGTATTGAAATCCCAAGTTCCTGTAAAAGAGTTTTCAACCAAGTGAGCTCACAAGCAATTTGAGCCATTGCACGATACTCACCTTCAATACTGGAGCGAGCTACAACTGACTGTTTCTTGCTCCTCCAAGTCACTAGATTCCCTCCTCTGAAGGTACAATAACCTGTGGTGGACCGTCGATCTGAAGGAGAACCTGCCCAATCCGCATCCATGTAACCCTCAATGCGAAGATGCCCAAAAGAATGATAAAGGAGACCACAACCCGGAGCACCCTTGAGATATTTCAAAATCCGAATAACTGCCTCCATATGGGGAACCCTTAGGCTAGTCATAAACTAACTTACAACACTGACAGCATAGGAGATGCCTAGACGAGTGATCCTTAGGTAAATGAGTTTACCTACGAGTCTCCTATACATCTCTGGGTTATCAAGTGGGTCACCGTCATCCACTGTAAGCTTCAAATTAGTTTACATGGGTGTAGCTACAGGTTTTGAACCAAGGTAACCTGTATCTTGCATGATATCAAAAGTGTATTTTCGCTGAGAGAGACTAATGCCTTGCTTCGATCGAGCCACCTCAATCCCCAGAAAGTACCGAAGTTTTCCTAAATCCTTAGTATGGAAACTAGAACTCAGGTGATTGATTAAAACCTAAATGTCGTCCCTATCACTACTGGTGATGACAATATCATTCACATAAACAACAAGAATCACAATACCAAGTTTCGTCTTCTTGAAGAAGACAAAATGATCAGCATAACTTCTGGTCATACCACAAGCCACTACTGCTTTACTGAACTTATCAAACCACACACGTGGGGACTGTTTGAGTCCATAGATAGACTTCTTGAGATAACAGACACACTCTTCCTTGGACTCGAATCCAGGTGGTTGAGCCATATATACCGTCTCAGTAAGATCACCATGCAGGAAGGCATTTTTAATATCAAGTTGGTGAAGTGGCCAGTCTAGATTAGCAGCAAGAGAAATAATCACATGAATCGAGTTTAGCTTGGCTATAAGAGAGAATGTCTCACTATAATCAAGACCATATGTCTGAGTATAGCCTTTAGCAACTAAACAAGCCTTTAGCTGATCAACAGTGCCATCCGGATTCTATTTAACTGTGAAAACCCAACGACAACCAACAACCTGTGCACCTGCAAGCTTAGGAACAAGGTCCCAAGTATGATTCAAGTGTAGAGCGTGCATTTCTTCTTCCATTGCTTTCCTCCACCCTGAATGAGAAAGTGCCTCCCTGTAGGACTTAGGGAGAGTAGTAGATGACAAAGATAAATAAAATGTTTGAAAGGACAAAGATAATTTATTGTATGGTACAAAATGTGAAATAGGATGATTAGTGCAGGACCGTTTACCTTTCCGAACAGCAATGGGATGATCAAGATCACAGGGAGAAGAGGTGGATGGATCTGCAGGCGTTGAGGAGAGTGGTGGAGGCGAAATGGAGTGCTCTACTACTTCAGCCGCAGGCACAGGAGCAACAAGACTCTTCCGTCATCGAGCATATACCCAATGAACTGGGAGAACCTCAGAATCCAAGACTGGGGTTGGTAGAACAGTCTCTTGTAGAACAAAGTCATTCAATTGTCTACCCTCCATGGAATAATAAGAAACTTCCTCAAAGAAAGTGACGTCAGCACACACAAAGTGTTTGCGAAAAGTAGGACTTTAACACTTATACCCCTTTTGGGTGCGAGAGTAACCCAGAAATATGGATTTGTGAGCTCCTGGATCAAGTTTGTCTCTCCCTGGACTCAAATTATGAACAAAACACACACAACCAAACACTTTGGGTGGAAGGGAAAATGGTTCTTTATCTGGAAACATCATTTGGAAGGGTGATTTTCCTTTAAGAACCCTAGAGGGCATTCAATTTAATAAATAAGTTGCTACAAGAACTGCATCACCCCAAAAACGTTTTGGGACATTCATTTGAATCATTAACGCACGAGCAATAGCAAGAATAGGCCCATTCTTTCGTTCTGCAAATCCATTTTGTTGAATATCAACACAAGATGTTTGATGAATGATACCCCTCGACTCAAGGAATTGTTGAAAGATATTAAGTTTATATTCAAGGGCATTGTTAGTTCTTAGAACAAGTAATTTGGCATCAAATTGATTTGTAATTTCAACATAAAAGGATTGAAAGACAGTAAAGACTTGAGATCTATCTTGAAGTACATAAATCCAAGTCAAGTGAGAATAATCATCAATAAATGATACAAAGTAGCGAGCACCAAATAAACCAGTGGTTCTAGCTAGTCCCCAAACATCAGAATGAACAAGCTCAAAAGGTTTCAAACATTGTTTATCAGGACAAAGCTTAAAAGTAGCCCTATTGTGTTTACTGAGTTCGCAAGTAGTGCAATTAAATTTAGAGAAAGTAGGTAAAGAAGGAACTAAAATGCGAAGATTATCTAATGACGGATGTCCGAGATGGCAATGTCACTGATAAGGTAAAGAGGTGTGTGAATGAAGTGCTGACGAAATATGAGACGGTTGAAGGTAGTAAAGGCCATCCTTCTCAAATCCCCTATCAATCGTCTTCTTCGTGTTTAGATCAGGGAAGACACAATGTGATGGAAAAAAAGGTGACAGGGCAATTTAATTCTGATGTAAGTTTATGAACAGATAATAAATTAAACGGGAATTGAGGAAGATACAAAACTGACGAGAATGTTAGACTGGAGGAGCAAACAGTACCAATGCCATGAGCAGGAGATTTGGTACCATTTGCCATAGTAACAAATGTAGGTGAGGAAACATGGGAAATATCGAAAAGGAGAGAAGAATTACCTGTCATGTGGTCGGACGCCCCTGAATCAATGATCCAGGGTGCAGTAGATGAGGAATGAAGACAAATATTACTTGAAGGACCTTTAGCAGTTGTGGAGGTGGAAGACAAATCTGCACACTTAACCATTGAATCATACTCAGCTTTAGAGAGAACAACATGTTCTTCTGTAGTAGAGGTATTGTTCTCCCCCGGAACCGATGCCTGATTTGCCTAAGCTAGCTTGCCATGAAGTTCCCAACAGTAGTCAACAATGAGATTGTTCCGGCCACAATGAGTACACTTCCTGGTTCCTCGACCACCTCGAATACGATAAAGGTAATTTGAGCCCTTCAATTTGATATTGGCTATTGACCCCCAAGGAGTAGAGACTCTTTTGCATCCGTTTAGAAAAGAAAACGAAATAAGCAAAAGATGAAAGAAACAAACACAAAGAAACCGAGTAGAGAAACGAGTTGATCCGAAGATCCAATACGAGTTTAGAATAGGATATGAAAAAACTTGCTCTGATACCTTGTTGAAGAAGAATAATATTAAAAGAGAGGAGAAAAGGCTAAGCCTTTGTATTTCATTTCACCATATAAAAATTGTACATCAAAGACTTATTTACAGGAGAGGGTTAGAGGTTGGTGAGAGCTATACTAGGTAATTGGGTTGGTGAGAGCTATACAAGGTAAATAGAATATTACACTGGAATATAAAAAGAAAAGGAAAGTTGACTTTTGATTAACTGTTTCCACATGGAAAACAATAATTGCAAGAAATTTTCATTATAAAGGTATATATGAATTCTATTAAAACTTTGACTGTGTTTTTGGAGGAAAAAGTACAGAATTAGAAAGACTTTATCAAAAGAGTGCGTATAGCCACATAGGACTATGAGAAGAGTCATCAAAGTGTGTAAATACGTATATACCATAGTACAAATGCAAACACACACGAATACGTATGTCATGTACTCGTGTCCTTGTGATAATGATTGACATTTATGGATATATAATTTATATCACGTAAATTAGATTTTATTTGTCACGAGGTACAATTTGTTGTATATAATGCAGATTTTATATAAGGGAGGCAATATTCTCACTCCCCTTTTTTTATATTGCACTCCACTTGCCTTTTTCTTTTAAAGAAATGACAAAAAAGTCCATAAACTCATTAATGTATCATCTTTTATTTTATAATACCATAGCTACCCTTTATCCTATAAACTTTAACTATTTTTACCTTCTTTAGTACCTTTTTTTTTTGTTTTTTTGGAGTAATGTCAAAAGATATAATTTATTCTGTATAGATAAATTTTTTTGGGTCCTTTTTTTGTGTACTATTTTTTTTTCCTCAAATGAGATTATTTATTCTACCTATGATAACTTTTTTTGGGTCATGTCAAAATAAATAATTAAGTAACATTTTTTTAGGTCCTTTTTTTCGATTTTTGTCAAAAGAGATCTTTTTATTCAACATAGATAACTTATTTTTTTAATCCGGTAAAAACAGATAATTTATTTAGCATAAGTAACTCTCTTTTTTCATGTCAAAGAGAACATATTTAGAAGAGATGACTTTTTTTTTTAGATTCTCTCAAAAGAAACCTAAAATACCTAAAAATGAAAAACAAAGAGGGGATATCTTAGAGGATAGTTGTGTAACTTGATAAAAATAATACTCATTCACTTATAAAATTAGGATTATAGTGTCATTTCATTTAAAATGGGAGTGCAAATGTATAAAAGGGGAGTGCGAATATCGCCTCCCTTTATATAAAAATATATATTTTATTGTTGTTTCATTGTCATCTCTGTCTTCTAATTCTTTAAAATTCACCATGTCAATTTGTGCATGTCCTATCCGTATCTGGTATTTGTATCCAAATTTTTAGCTGACAATTAATGTAGGTATCTTATTTTTACGTGACTTAGTTTCTGTGAAACTTAAGACGTAAGAAACAAAATATTAGTATATGAAGGAAAAATATAAAGACTGAATAAAGTTTTCTTAGCTACAAAATGAAGTAATCTTATTTTCCTACAAAACTATGCTTCTCTATGAAGCTCAAAAGCAAAAGCAAAAGCAAAAGCTAAATATAAATATAAATATAAATATATTGAAGTTTTTTTTTTTTACAAGTACATATGGAGGAAAAATATTAAAAATTAAATAAAGTTAGGAGCCCTGTGGAGGTTAATATATGCTATATTACTTTGTTTATTGTCTTTGTTTTAGAGGCACCAAGTACCAACAGCAACAAGTAAAGATGCCATACATGATACCTTTAAAATCATCCTACCACTGAAGTTTAAAGCATGTGAACCATTGGAACCAACTTCACATTCAACAGATATCACAAAAATTGAAAAGTTTGAATGTGAGCAAGTAGCTTCCTAGAAAGTACAGTTGCCACTGCAAGATAAAATTCCTCTGAAATTTAAATAATAATAATAATAATAATAATAAAACCCTTATTAAGCACACCTCATCATTTTTTGTTGAACAAGATGGAGGAATCGGGACAGGTATCTTGGCAGGTGGGTGATTGCCTGCAAGCAAATATATTTTTCAGTCCTACGCTTAACTCTTTTTTTTTCAACCAGAGCAATATGGGTAATCTATTTTCAAGTCCACCGCCTTTGAAAAGTAAAAGCAAGGCCAAAAAGAGAAAGAGAACAAAAAAACAGGAATAAATTTCAATATAATCACAAACCATCAACACCAACAGGCCAATATGGCGCCCTGGTTGCAGCATCCAAGCGTCGTAAAATTTCTTGATCCGCCTTCATGACAGAAATTGAAAATCCTGCCAGAAACACAACTGAGAAACACATTTTGTCTGACAAACACAGCGCTTGCAAATTTAACAAACCTGCCATATCAAGAGAAGTCATAAATGACCCTGTATAGACTCTATCAACAGCAAGTCCATGTTCCAGCTGCAATCTATAAACCGCTTTTCCAGCAGCAATCATCAGTTCCATAATTGGGGTGGCACCTAATCTGCAATTAAAAGAAAAAAAAAAGGAAGAAAGGAAGAAAAAAAAGTAGTCAAGCAATTTAGTCAGAATCAAAACTACTACTCAGATGAAATGACTGTAGTTACAAAACTACTGCTTATTAAGGTTAATAAAATCATTACATGAGTAAGTGTGCTTAGTTCCCTAAACTGATTAAGGTACTAAAGTTCTTTATAAAAATATAAATGCAGATCAAGCAATCATTAGAACTACTGTTATGCATTTAATTGGATGGTATTCAGACAGCCAGGAATGCTAAGTTTGCATGTCAGTCGAGCATAGCAAGATTCATTGGGACTTTGACCCAATCATTAAAAGAAATCATCAAGTATCTAATATCTGATTTGTAGAGATCCAAATTTTTTCTCTTATTTATTTATTTTCCGAAATAGGATGATAAATATATTGGCGTATGTTTTAAATGTGATTTACATATGTAGGGACTTGTTTAAAGGTTCGGGGAGTTTTCTAAGCCATTTGGCTCAATTTGAATTTTTTGGGTCGGTGGGGCCCGGGAAACCCGAGATTTTTCCGAAAAATTTTATTTTCTGATTTAGATCAAAAAGCGTGTTAGAAGAGATGTAGAATTGATTTCGAGGCCATAGCCTCTTTCGCATTCGAAAACAGAGGTCAAGAAGTACGTTAAGTGAACTAGGGGCATTTGGTCATTTCACGCCCTAGGACTTATAAATATCATAACTCAGATATTTCCAACCATTTCTATCTTTACAAACAGTTGGGAATCTCCTTTCTTTTTTCTCTTTTCATTTTTCTTCTCTCTAAGTTTTGGAGGTTTTAGGGTGAGATTTGAAAGGTGCTGGTGAAGGAAAGTTTGTTCTACGTGGCGAGGGTGTCGTTTTGAACTGAACAAAGATAAATTTGGGTGATTTTTGCGTTGCTGAATTTGAGGGGTGTTAGAGATTTAATCTCTTAAGGTAGGGGGTGTGTGTTGTGTCTTTCAATTCAAGCTTGATTTCATATTATATGCATAAAATGTTAGGTTTTCATATTATTGTTGAAAATATGAGAAATTATGTTGCTGTTTTTTTTTCTTTTCTTTGATGAAAATGACTAAAATTGTGATGTAGAATGCCTAGAATGCATGCCATGTGATTATAGGCCATATGTGATAAATGTTTGGCATATATGAGGTTATGTGGGATTTCTAGTGATGTGGTGTTGTGTTAAGCTTAGGGCTTAATGTGAATTGTTTTGAAATAAATGGATTTTGTATAACATTAACGGTTCGTTGCATGACATGCTAGAAATTGAACCAAGGGCATGAAATGAGTGCTTATGCATCGAGGACTTGCGTGTGTATATGCTAAACATGACATGTTTGGGGTGTATGGAATGACATCTCAGAAAGGACTCATGTATAAAGTAGAGAGGGGAATAGATCCTCCGGGGTTGAAAGACCTCAAACTTGGGCAAGAGGGTTGGTTACCAGTGGGTTAGTAGTCCAAAAATAACTATGGACATGGGGTATGGGACTTCAGCACGTATCCGATTTGGGTGTGTGAGTGTGAGCACAATTCCGAGAGCAATGTGATTTTGTGTTGGACTCTATATTTGAATTCTTTTGTTTGTCATATGTTATAAGTATGATGAAGTTGTGAATTAATGCATGGAACTAGATTGAGCTTTATGAGTTGTCATGTGTATTGACGTGTATGCCATGTGAATGAATCAATTGTGGCGTTGACTAGAATGCTAGGAAGCATGACACGTAGCTATGCTATGCATTTTGATTGATTTATGTATTAATATGAAATGTGAGGACTTGAGTGGATTGCATAACATATGATCATGAACCGTTGACTTAGCTCACCCCCCCCCCCTACATTAACAATTTCAGGAAATGGTACGAACGTCGTCGAGGGTAGCCAACCATGAGTTGGATTTAGAGTTTAGAATAACCCCTTTTGGTTATTTTGTGTTATGCAAGTCCAACATGTGGACATGGTGCATTTAGACATGTATAAGGAGACTTCTATTTTGAGATATTGTATATAGGCATTTTTGCCTTGAAAGTTGGTTTTGGACAAAAACAACTATGTATAAATGGAGTATGTGCTCACTTGATGAGTATTCCATGTATTAGTTGATATTTATATATGTTAAGGTTGTATTGTGATGTATATTAGGATGTGAGGTTTCACTTATTCACCCTTGAGTTTTTGTACTATTCTGGGTATGGAAATTCGAGGCTTGACATGATTCTTTTTTTTTTTCCCTAGTTAGAAGAATCACACACACTTTTTTGCTCACACAGGGGCTCAAACCCTCTTTGAGGATAGGGAGGGTATATCATTGGGCTACAAGCCCTTTGGTATCTAATATCTGATTCTTGCATTAACAGATTATGTTTTAGAGTGTTAATCTCAAAAACAATCGCAAAATCACAATAGAGCAGATTTAAATCAAATGAAAAATATAAAATTAATTTTCTTTAGAATTCTAATAAGACATTTTTCCTATGTTTTTTTATTCACCAAAAGAAAACATAGAAAAAATGACTGATTAAATTCTAAAGAAAAATACATAAATTGTTTCGGTTGACAAATATATCTCTATCAATCACCGGGGGAGTGGGGGGGACAGATTTAGCACCAATATGCATACAACAATAGAACTCAAGAAGAATCTTAGAGCAAGCCAATCATAAGAGAGCGTCCTGATTATGCTAACTACGTGCTTTTCTCATTCTTGGAATGCTTAGAGATATATCATACTAACAATTGCTAGGAACAAAGTTGGCACCCATCTGTTACCATTTTTTATATTTGTAAGAGGGGCCTCAAAGATACGTCCACCAGGTAGCTGCGAGTCACCTATTAAAGCAGTGGTGAGACACCAATAAAGGTAGTCACGAGGCATCCATGAGACATCTATTGTGATGACTGTAAAACATCCACTATAGTGGTCGCGATGCCAAAAGGAGAGTGGCCATGAGGGGCGGCCTTCCCCCCACCCCACCGTGAGCGGTGCTCGTATGAGAATGTATCTTGGATCCCCCATCCAGAGATTAATCCTTGAACCTCGACAAAGAAGGGTAGAGATGAATGCAGGAGCAGGAATTCTTGGTGCATCCTAGGAGTTGTGAGGGCTTGACGGTATACGAAATGACAGAGTACACAACTATTCACACAAGTAACTCTTCCATGGCTGTTGCATAGATTGTCTAGAGGAGCCACTACAAGAATGCCAATCCGCGCTGAAGTTCGTAGTCCACAGCCATGGCCCCACAACAGGTAAAGATCATGGCCAACTTGCCATAGTTTCTCACGATGGAGTGAAGAGAAGTAGTGTGCCTCGGAATCATTATTCGCTACATAATAAGAAACTCTTGCAACATGACCACAAGTCATTCGACTGATGGCACAACGCACAGTGTCACAGCCTAAGCGATCATGGTGTCGCACTAGTGGTGTGGCATTATGGTCCAAACAATGGGAAAAGGGGTCTGTTGAGGCATGGAGGATTGAGGGAAAGGCTCATCAAGTTGGGGCGAGTGAGGTCACATATGTTATCCATGACCTTGAAGGGAAAGGACACCCGCGACCTAACAAAGGGAATAAACGAAATGGACACGCAAGACTGTTGCACGACGGTAATATTCCATACCAAAGTCATGCGTCAATTAAGGAATTCATTGTTTGTACATGTAGCCGCACACACACACACACACTCACACACACATGTACATGTAGCCACTCTCACAAGATCGTTAACAAGCTCTGTTCACAAATTAACAAGTCGAGCTCAGGGTTATTTGAGTTTGGCTCATTTACGAAACAAGCATAGAAATCTAGTTGAGCTCGGTTCATTTATCAAATAACGAACGCGAGTTAAGCTCCTACTGACCCAAGCCTGAACAATTCACTAATGGCTTGGCTCATTTACAACCCGAATTAGGGCAAGAGGCACAACATTATCTTGCACATTCCCACCATCGACTGAACCCCTCCGAAGGAGAGACCGCGTGGTGTTCCCCAGGGAGAACCAATGACCTCATAATGGGTTGAAGGTGGCAGGCTGACAAACGGGCCTTGGCTCTGAGCGTCCCCATAAAATTGCGAAGCGTGGGCACCTGCATAGGGTCTTGAACTCGATGCCTTTTCTTCAGCCATAGCAGCTTCAACACTAAGCATCTAGATTGCATCTCCCGCAATCGCCCCCTCAAGCCTCTTGGATGATCATAGATGGAGTAAGGTCGTGGTGGGGAGGTCGTCCAACAAGGTTCGGAGAAGATTCCAGGGAGGAGCCGAATTCGTCTCTGCAGATTATTAGCCCCGATGATTGTAATTTGTATCACAACCTACCCGCCTGGTTTTTTATTACTATTATTATTTTTATGGAATGCCTAGTTGAGGTTGGCGCAAGTCAGTCGCTCAAGTCTCATCATGAACAAGAGCACGTGGGACACTAGCACATCACGCCGCAAGGGACCACTCTCATTTGCCTAACATTGAACCAGGAAATAAGAACACTGAGCAAAGAAGGAAAGAAATGATAAAAGAAGAGGTGAAGGGAAGGAAATACATACTCTATGCAGTTTCTTTGCAATGGGCTCATTCGAGGAGGCAAGAGACTCCTTATCCAAGGCTTTTTTGGCAGTAGTGTTGGCCCGTGAAGATCTACGAGGACGAATAGGGGCAAAGGGGATAACGGGATTGCCCTCTCTTGTAACGCAACTGAGGTTCCCTCGGCTCCCATAAGCTTTTGGATGTGTCATCCCAGTATACTACCGATTGCTCAAGAGTCTTTACAGGGCTGAGGGGGAAGGCTAAAACAACTAACAGATTCCTCTACCAGAATTAATGATATGGCATAGAACACTTCCCCTTACGACAATAAGAAGGCACAACAAAATAGGATTAAAAAATCCTCAACTCGGCTTCTCATTATCCTATGTTATGTGATTTTGTATGGTAAAAATGTGAGGACAAATATGTACCTGCCTAAATGCATTGTCTGTAGGATTAAAACAAGGTTATAATATGTATGGTTCATTTATGCTATTTAAAATGAGTTGGAACCATATTACTCAAACACAATTTATAACCAAAGATACTACTATTTTTTTTTTTGAAATATAATTTTGGGTTACCAAACATATTTTCAAATTTCTGCTTTCAAAATTTCAACTGCAGATGACGTTACCAAACAGATCATGCTTTTGACAGAAATGACAGCACAGCAGGTTTCCAAATTCCATTTTTCAGGAATAAGAAAATGAAATCCAACAGTGTTACCAAACAGCCTCTTAG
The DNA here is from genome assembly GCA_026545225.1 of Cornus controversa. Lineage (NCBI taxonomy): Eukaryota > Viridiplantae > Streptophyta > Magnoliopsida > Cornales > Cornaceae > Cornus > Cornus controversa. The sequence continues at coordinate 46,949,685 of CM048845.1, forward strand.
TTTTCCACAGTTTTAATAAAAGTGTAACGTTATATATTTACTAAAATGTGAACAAGAAGCCTGGATTTTAGTCAGTTATTTCATCTTTTTATCTTTTTTTTCTCTCTAGATTGATGACAAAGCAAAAGGATCATCCATCTGAGGCAATGCGATTTGCTTAAGCATCTATTCTGTTAAGAGTCTTGTTTACTTTCTAGCAGCGCGGAATGCTAATAGTGTTTCTGTAAACAAAAATTTAAATATATATATATATATATATATCAACATGTTACTGAATACTTCCTAATCAGGCTTGCACTTTTCAGCTGATAGTTCTTCGGTTCACAACAGTTTCCAGACCTAATGACCGCATATGCTAAGAAGCTCATTCTACTCGACTGAGCAAGCAAATATTGCTGCATTGCATGTATATTTAAAAATTTCATAGAGTCTCCATACCTTGTTCAGGTATATTACAGATTAGAGTGCAAAAAGAATATACATGGACCTACCCATTAATCATGAGCACCACTCTACTCCCTCGTGTAATGGGAACGTAATTAGTTTCCTGAAAAAATAAGGAATGAAAGTCAAAATCAACTTAAAATTTACAAAAAAAAAAATGGAAAAAAAATGATGCTCTCAAGGAAAAATTAATCTACAAATACAGTATAGGAGAAATAGTTACTTCAAAAGCATCCATCTAACAGCGGTGAAGAATATATGATTTTCCTACGATGGAAGTTCCACGTCTTTAAGATTAAATAAGACGTCAAAAAGATGCTTAAGAAAGTGAAATTTTGAACATTATGGCATTGACCTTAAAGAAGAATATGGCACTTAGGGATGGAGCCTCTCTCTCTAAGTTTTCTCTCTCTAGACGATTTCTCTAGGGTACCAGTTACATAGCTCACCAGTGGCCCTCTCCTTCCTTCTTTGATACTTTCCACATCTTCTCATCTTTTAACCCCGTTTCCTCAGCTCCCCCACATCAATTCCTTTTGGATCTTTACCTTCCCTTGATTCTTCTCATTCCATTGCTACTCTTTCTTAATTCTCACGTGCTCCAGTCTCTATACTGTTAGAAAGTTATTTTGGACTATTCGTAGTGGCATCTGCAACCAGAATGAATGCCACAGTTTCCATTGCTGAAACACATTGGTGTTGCAAATGCAAATGAAGGGGGTATGTTGAAACCTATTGGGGAGACAGACCAGAAAACTGATGAAGGTGATCCTGGAATTACAGAAGGGGTCCCTGAATCTCTCGATAATATCCTAGAAATTATCCAAGAAGGTCAAGGGGAAACCAAAGATATGACGGAGGTTCTCAAGGAGAATGAAATTTTGAAGCAAAGGTAACTGGAATTCCAGAGTGATGAGAACAGAATGAGAAACATCTCACTGAGAGGTGGTCATGGTCGTTTCTGTGGGTTTGAAGTCACGGCCATAGTGGAGGCAGAGGCAGTTGGAGATACAATTCTCGATCTAGATTAAGATCTCAGTTTGGCAGCCCTATTTCTCATGGAAGAAATGGTGTTGATCTCTCATGGATATGCAAATGCCGCTGCGATGCACGGAACAGGATGAAGTTCAAATTTTGAAAAAACTGCCAAAACTGAAATCTAATACAACTGGTGGGGTACACAATAAAATGGCAGATGAAAATGGATAGTGTGAACCCAAACTTGACTGCAGACCGGAACCAACTAAAGAACTGGACAATATTTTAAAACCAATCAGTAGCAGTGGCAGCAAAAGAATTGTTTTGAAATATTTCAAACCTCAGAAACAGGGGAACCATTTCAAGGTTTACCTTCTTGCTTTGTTGCAAATGAGATGAAATCGAATGGGCCAATTGCCTTGTTGGCTATTTATAAATAAGTGTTACCTTTTCTTACAGTGAGATAAATTGTTCTAAAAATTTGGGGCAGAGAAGGCCTTACACATATGCTACATAATGTCACTAATAAAAGAAAAGTATATCATACTAAATAAGAAGTATAAACTCTACTAGTGAATTGCCATGATAAATCCACGGGCCATCCAATATCTCAAGTACCTGAACATGTGGAGGAAAAATAGGGTGGGCTTAGAAAGCCCAAGAAGCAACATTCTAACTAATCAACAATAATCAATATATATCTAGCAGTTATTACAATTATATAATTTATGTTGAACATTATTATTAAATATTGTTATTAAGGCACTACAACTCATTATGTCATTTTTTTTTTTTGATAAGTAAATTTTGTTAAAGAGTGCTCAAGAGGGGAGCGTATCCCGGAACAACTGCACAAAGACCAAAAGAAAAGCTATACTTTCAAGCTATCCACAAGAGTCAACAATATTATCCGCTTTGTGTTCCCCTCACAATCTTAAAACAAGTTGTTAACAAATGGTGCACAATCCCCTCATATTCTCATCAACTTTTGCTTTCCTAAGCGATGTGGAATCCCAACCACAAACATCCACCATGCTCCAACACACACGTGTCCTCAACGCACTTGCCCACCTACAAACTCAAGTTGGCACACTTTCAGTTGGGTATTGATTCTGATGCCATCTGTCACAAGCCAAGCACTTGCAAATTGCAATCCAACCCAAAAGCTAAGTTGGCCACGAGCTCAACCCTGGTATCCCAAATAAGGACCCACATAGCAAATAAAAGACCTGGCCTACTTTAAAGTTTGAACTCACGCAAATGGCACCAATGCTCTGGTACCAATGTAATAACCCTTAAATTTTTAACTTAATTTAATCATATCTTTTATTATTGTGTAAATTTAACTAAAATTTAATAAATTAAAAATAATAAAAAATAGGGATAGCCTACTATTCTAACGAAGAATAAAAGAATTAAATATATTATAAAGTTGTAACCAAACATAGGGGAGTAACTCCTAGTATATAAACTTGAGTAATTACAATTAGGGAAATTTTTAATTCTTTGCAATTTTGGAGAAGGAAAAGGGGATCTAGAGAGAAAATCATCAATCAAACAATCAACTCACAACCTTGAGAATTAGCAAAGTAAAATTCTACATAATTATTAACTTGAAGACGAAAGGCATGGTTTTACCATCCATCTGTCATAACTGTCATCGTGGGGAAGACATTATAGATCATTTGTTTGCTTTGTGCCCCTTAGCTGCTGCTGTTTGGAATTGGTGCTGGAGTTTTTTTCCTTTCACCATCTAAGTGAATGGACTTTTAAATTTTATGCTGGCAAGTCTCCAAGGTTGAAGATTATCAAGTGTACTTATGCTAATGTCCTCTGGAACTTATCGAGGGAGATGAACACAGATATCCAGATCAGATTGCCATTGATTTCTTTGTTGGATGCTACTATAGTCTTCGGACTGTCCTTGAAGGATCTTCATTTAGGGTCAGTTTGGTAGGAAAGAAATAGAAGGAAAAGAAAAGAAAGGAGATGGAGGGATATGGTTTTGTGTGTTTGGTATGAAATTTTTAATGGAAAGGAAAGGAAAGGAAATGGAAGGATTTGGAGGGATAAATTAAGGATGAATAGTAGCTTTTGTTATCCTTCCAAAAATAGGAAGAAATGGAAGGAAAGGGAAGGAAAGGCTACCTTTTTTAATGAAACTTTGTTAATACCAACTTTGCCCTTATTTTGATAAAAACTAAAATTTGTTCTTTTAAATATAAAAGGGTATAATGGTAAAAATTTTAAATTGTTTCCTTTCCTTTCTTTCCCCAAACACGTTAACTATCTTTTCCTTTCTTTTCCTTTACTAATCAACCAAACACGATAAAAGTTTAACACTATCCTTTCCTTTCCTTTCTTTTCTTTTCTATTTTCTCTCATTAGTAATGTTATCCTTTCTTTTCTTTTCCATTCTACCAAACATAGCCTTAGTATTCTAGATGGAGCTTGAATTGTGTTACCTATTTTTCATCTTTCTTTTTCCTTTGTACTGGAAATGGCATTTCTCAATTCCACTTTCAGAGAAGTTGTAAAAGGAGAGGATGCCCTCTCTATCTTTTTTGTACTACAGTTTGTTTTATTTTAATTGAAATATATCATCCCATTCAAGGGGGGGAAGAAAGAAAGAAACAGTTGTAGATAGGAACCCAAAAAAAATGTTTTAAATAAAATATAAGTTATGAATCGGTTTAGAATTTTTTCTAAAAAATAAGATGGGGAGTTTATGGTGACTGACTGATTTTTAAAAAGTTAAAAAATTGGTGCTGAATGTGCGAGAGAGATGAGGGAATCTGTAGATCATCTCCTCCTGCACTGTTCAGTTGCCCGGGGCACTTGGTTCATGCTTTTGGGCTTGTTCGGGTTTTTTGGGTTATGCCCCAGTCTACAAGGAGCATGATAGACGCTTGGAGAGGTTGTACAGTAGGGTCCCAAGCCCGAGCCTTTTGGAGGTTGGCGCCCTTGGGTGGTTGGTGGGGCTTGTGGAGGGAACGGAATAGGAGATCCTGTTGGAAAGGTGTCTCCGATTGGGGTGCTCAAATTTTCTATAATTAGTTCTCTTTTTTGTTGGACTCATGGGGAAATTGTAAATCTATGGGAGAGAGAGTGGATTTTTTGAGAGTTTAGGGGGCCTATTTGGCCCTTGTGTAGTTTTTTGGGATGCACTCCCCATTTGAGCACGTTATATAAAATGTTACTTATCCAAAAAAAAATGGTGCTAAAGTTTGGTTTGAATATGCAACAATAGAAACGGAAATTTTGAAAAGGAAAACCATAAGATTTTTGAAAAGATAGTAAAAAGGAAATGAGAATTTGGGTATTTAAAAAATACTTGTAGCCTCCAATAACCATAACCATGCTTCAAGTTCAATTGATTAAAAGATATATAAAGCACATTATCAATTCTGTCCCAACAGAGCAGGGTCTTGGGGTGGGAGGACTAAAGATAGACCTAAACTTCAGTATTTTACAAAGTGACCGTTATAGCACTAAAACTCACGCTAGCAGCACCAATGCTCAAGTCTATTGTTTTTAATTGAAAGACATATTCATATAATTATGGAATATTAATAATGAAATTAGAGTAATTTTAATATCAGTGCAACATTTAGAGAAGTACGGAAAAGAAATGAAGAGATGATGGTGAGTTTGGTAAGCCCAAAGTATAATGTTACCCATTAGCTAAATAAAAGAAGTCAGATATTATTATATCCAACAATTTTACAGGATATCTTTTTGTTTCTATATATATACTATTTTGTATCTACATTCAAAATTGTCAATGTATCTTATGATTCATGAGACAAAATAATTCACAATTCAAATCATAGAATATTGATTCTCTATTCTTATGAGCTTATCCCAATTCAAAACTATACCATAGAGAACAGTAAAAGTTGAAACAAGTTCAGAAAATCAAAAAGCAATCCAGCCGCAGAATCCAATTATGATTCTCATAACAGCAAGCCTTTTAAATTAATCTTTCAGGTTTAGTATCTGAAGCTCAACATTCCTAAGAATTCAATTAGCTCCTTCAATACATGAAGGAAAACAAATAGAACCTACTCTCCTTATGCATGAACAGAAGATAAACAAGTATCAAGAGATGCAAATGAACTTTAGATAGTATAAATATCTATATCCATTGGTCATACCGGTGATAGTATCTGCTGAAGAACATGAGAAACCACCACATCCACAGGCTGAAGGTCAGCCACAGCAGCACCTGGTTCCCCGTGCTGAAATTTTTCATTTTTATTAGCTTAATATGCTAAAATGGGCACAAAAAGTGAATTATTTGATAAGCAAAAATATATGCACCAGTTTGTTATAATCAGAAGAGAAAAGAATAAAAATAAGCAACAGCAAATTAGAAAGCAGTGTCATCTAAATAATGAGAAGCTAATAGATAAAGCGCACAGCAATAGAAGCAGTTAATTTGGGGAAAAAATTTGCAAATTTAGGATGTAATATCAAACTAAAAATGAAACTTATTTAGAAGATACAAATTAATTCAAATGGTGTTCATGTGCTGGAACAATAGGAATGAGGCAGCTTACAAACTTCTACTTACAATTCCAAGACCAAGCTCCATCTTTCCTGGGCCCAAACGGTCTGATGTTACCCGGCCTGGTAGTGTGCAAACAGAAAGTGCAACACCCATAGTTCCAACCATCTCAGATGCATGTTTTGCTGCTGCCGCAACATCAGCAAGAGAGAGGCCAGAAGCAGCGGCAGCTCCAGCAACCTGTGTTTCAAGAAGCAATAAAGATTATTAGAAACTCATAAAACATACGAGTAAACAAAACTTCATTAGTTTCTTCATATATTAAACAAAATTTATCAAGTCATCTCACTTCATATCTTATTTGATCACATAAGACAATATCTACTAGTGTTTTGTTTACTCAAATCTGACACGATTACCCAACTAAAATTGCCAACCAATCAACTTCTAAAAAAAAAAAATTGCCAACCATTCAGATTCCCTGTGAACCTACTCCGTCAAATGTTGTATACAATTAAATTAGATTGATAATCAGATTTTCCAAACAAAAACTTATATTTCCAGGTAACCATCCTGTAGAAAGAGGTTAGAACAATTCCACGGATAGAATAATGTCTTGTGACCCATATATCGGCACCATTATAACTTGCCATATTGCCAAGATTGTAATTTTTTGCATTTGATGGAAATTCTTCACATTCTTTTAATTCAAGAGGAAAAAAGGTGTTAAATAAATAATAAATGTATATGGAGGTGAGCTTGCTCTGGGCGACTAGGGTTTTCTTGGTGGCCTAAAGTTCCAGTAGGTGAACGGCATTAACATGATGGTGGAGGAGAACTTTCCCTCCTCCATTTAGCCTTCGGGGACTTCTTCATCTCGACCACATTCACATCCACATACTTTATGAAGCAACTTGTCCAAAGAAGATACAGTTTCTTAATTCTCGAACTTGCAGTTCCTTCCCGGAGTGCAAGTCAGATGATCTGATCTCTATTCAAGAAAAGGACGGGAGGAAGAGATTCAGTATTGGAAATTTTCCTTGGTTGGATATCTTATGGTCAAACATCCATATTCTCCTTTCTTCAATCCATACCTGACTAGGGTTTGAAAGTTATTGTCCGAAATGAAGATGGGGCTGAAGATGGTTCCTTCATTATTAGATTTCACTCTACGGAGAATATGGAGAGTATCCTTTCTAGGGTTCACAAGTGTTAACCCCAAGGTTTCAACCCTAGGGTATTTGGATAATTTTGATAACAACAAACTATTGTAGTGTGGAACTAATGAGTCTACTTGAGTATGTTTATCAACAGGATGATTTGATTAACTCAAGTAATTCAAAGATTCAAATTCAATGACGAATTTGAAATTCAATAAAGCCACATGATCATGAAACTCAAAGCCCAAACAAATCAAAGATCAATGGCAAAGTTGAAGTGGACTCAAGCCTTATGATGATGGACCTAAAAGCTCAAAGATTGAAGATCAAGACTTGGGTAGATTAGTCTTGGGTGAGTGTTAGACTTAGTGTAAAGTTATTTTTGAAGTAACTTCATTTGAAAGCTCAACTCTTGACTTAGTGGACTCTAAGACTCAATGCACATCATGCATATCATTTCAATGGTCCTCAGACACTTGACATAGGCCATGAACTTAATTGATTCATTTTATAAGGCCATTTTTTACTTTGAGTTGGTTCAACTTCAAATAACTTAACTCATGACTTAGTGGACTCTAGGACCTTAAATCAAATTGATTCACTTCATTTTAGTAATACCTAGACTCTTAGCAATAGGCCTTGGACTTGATTGAACCATACTATAAGGTCCTAGTTGCTAGAAGAATGACTTGGGCTCATCTTAGTTTCAAATGGACTCATATTTCACAAAATGAGCAAATCAGCCTACTTACCTTCCTGACCACCTCACACTTAAAAGTTAGTAACTTTCAGTGTGGTTGGAATTTAAATGAAACTACTTTTAGTGGAAAGTAGACTTCAAGAGCTTCAATTTGGCCACAAATTTTGCCTAATTAGGATTCAAAACGAGCAAGTTATGGCCTTTCAAAGTTGGTTTATTATTGGTGAGTCATACAGACATCTATATGGTTCTTCCAGACGTCTATATCTTCATTATCTGACTATTTACTTCAAGTGAACTTTTTCAAAAAAGTCACACAGACGTGTATATGAAAACACGACGTCTCTATGCTCGACGCTATTTGAAAAGGCAGATTTAAATGCTCCCAAACATGTCCTAAAGAACTACAACGGTCACATTTATAAAAGGGCTATAAATACCCCATGTCTTGGACATTTAAGGCAAGCAATAAGAGGAAGAGAGAGACCTACCATTGTGCATACGCTTGACAAATCTCTTGTATGTAGGAGATATACCATTGAGCTTAGACTTGAACATCTTAGAAACTACCATTGAGCTTAGATTTGCATATCATTCATTGGTAGAAACCACCATTGAGCCTAAACTTGAAATCTTTCATTGTGGTTAATCTTGAAAACCTAGAGCTGAGCTTTCTCTTGAATACTTCATCTATAACTCTAGGATCTTGAGCTTTGATTTGTAATTACTATCCATTGAGGGCTTGTACATTTGAGAGTATTGTAAAAAATCTAGACCTTCTCCAATCTCTTGAAGCTATCCAATTGTACTTTCTCAATAACTAAGGGCTAGCCCAATGCATGAGGCTCCCTCCATTGCGGGGTTTGGGGAGGGTTAGATGTCTGATGTACGAAGCCTTACCTCCTCATGTGGAGAGGTTGTTTCCTTAACTCGAACCCATGACCTCCGAGTCACAATGGAGCAACCTTACCATTGCGCCAAGGCCCACCCTCTGTGCTTTCTCAATAATTAGTGCTCCAAAAAGATATCATTTCTTAGAAATCTAACGTTTCAAGCCTTGAACAATGGCTTCCTTCCACAAATTTTAAAAGGAAAACGTAAAATAATGGTAAAAGAACCACACATTCTCAGACATAAAAGGATAATGACCTTAAAAAATACAATAGCACAGATAACAGGACAATAAAACCAAGAGAATCCGGGTATAAATTCTTGAACGGCCGTTGTGATCCTCTTAATTAGAAGACTAGAAGCACCTGTAGAACCCACTACAAGCTTCACCATTATACAAATTATAAAAATTTAACTCAAGCACCTTCAAGGGATAGAATCTTGAAAGAACCTAGGCAAATAACCCTCTCAGTTATAAAATTTTAAGGCGCCTATTAAACCCATAACAAGCAGAATTCTGGAGGCTGGAAATTAAACAAAAATAGAAATCAATTCCCCTTTATCTTTTTCCTGCCATATCCATCTACGAGGCTTTTATTAAGGTAATCCAACATATGTCCAATAAAGCTTAAGGAAACATTGAATCCCAAAGAAATGGTCACTTCTAGGCTTCTAGTGCTTCAACTGAAATCGATATAATTACAACTTCTTTTCAAAAGATTTGAAATGTAACTAATAATGGTATCCACTGGATTATACCAAGGATTTAAATAGGATTGTTATTGTTCATTTATTATCATCAAACTCCTAAAAACTTGAAGTGAGTTGTTCCTTGTGCTGTAAAAAATTTTTCCAAATTATCAATGTGCTATCAAAAACAATGCAAACAAAATAAATGACCTTACCTTAATCTCTTAGATAATTTCACCTAAGAAAATAACTTAAGGAATAGACAAATTATATACAAAGAGAAATGGTCTTCCAATTTTACAAGAACAAACACTTAAGTGACAATATTTGTCTTGGAAAATATTTTGCATGCACTAAGATAAGGGTAAATTGGAAACTACCAAGTGAGAAACAAGAAACTGGCCAGATTAACATTTGTGAAACACATTACCTGGAATATTATTGGGGTCAAAGGGAAAGAGTAAATCAGGAAAAGAATATATCAGACAAAAGTAAAACCTAGAGGTTGTACATATGGGAAGCACAATTTGTATGTTTCTGGTTTAACTTTTCTGTGTTTGGCGTACAGGAATACGTGCGCTACACGGGGAGAGACAGAGAGAGAGAGAGAGAGAGAGAACACCTTATGAACAAGAATAGTCCCAGCCAAACCTCTTCGTCCAGTTATGCCCCGAGGCGGTGGTAGTGCACAGTCATCTCCAATAATTACCATCTACATGTTGCAAATATCAATTTACTTGCATTATAATCTGATATCAATTTTATATACATTAATAACTGTTCTTTCCTGAATCCTGATAGTCTTGGGATAAGTTATAAAGAGTTTTTCACATAAATGCATACCTCAACTTTGTAGCCTTCAGATTTTGCTTGCTCAGCAGCCAAGCCAAAATTTAGCCGATCACCAGTATAATTCTGCCAAAACCCAGATTACAGCATCATAAACCAGGAAATGCAGTTGAACCATTCAATATTTGCTAAAACACTTCATTCAAATAGATCAAATTCTTGCATTGAAAATTAACGAATAGCAAATTTTTCCGTACAGTATCTATTAACTTCGTATTGATAAAATTTGTCTTAATTATTCTTCCTCTTTTTCTTTACATGAGATGCCAATATCACACATAGAAAAACCAGTTTCACATGAACTCTCCTATTCCCCTCAACATACACTTGTCGAGACAACATTACATGGGTGTGGGCATGAGATAATGTGCCGAACACATGAACCCAAATTAAACACCTCAATCTCTACATGTGATGACAAAAGTAAAAGAAGAAGATCAAATTTGATAAGAGAGAATGATTTCCTACTTCTAGAGCAGATGGAAACTCCTTTGTTTCACCATATCTGATTTAATTTAAATTCTAAATGATTATGTACTTAAAATATAACCATACGTTATACCAATATCGAATATATTAAAAATGAGCAGGACATGTCTACGTACTTATGCCCAACTTTTAAATGTATTTCAAATCTCCCCATCTAATATCTGGGGTTCAAGAAGCTCTCACACTTGGACATATTCCCACACCTTATGATTAACAGATTCCAGGAATAGGAAACACCGACATTTATTCAACCAAAGACTAAAGAGAATAATTTGCCCCATCAGTTTAGAAGTTATAATACCTTCACAATGAGGAGGCAACCCACACGACCAGTCACAGCTCGTATGCCCTACGATTGATTAAAATGAATGATTTAATCATCCAAAGGAGGAATGGGAGAGTAATTAACATGACGATAAAAATAATAGTGTTCTTTTAGTTTGTTGGAATTGTTGTAGGAATCTTACAGCTAGAATTGAATCAACAGGTGGAGAGGCAAAAACATCTCCACAGATGGCCGCTGTCAGCATCCCTTCTCCCACAAATCCAGCATGAGCTGGCTCATGGCCACTTCCACCACCTGTATTATAAAATTCCAAATCCAAAGTCAATAGCGTTAGCAATAATTCAAGAAACTATCTTCAAACTAAGGCTTCAATTCTTGCCCAGGCTGCAATTTTAATTTGCATCAACTCATCAGCAAAAAATTAAGGGAGATAAAAAAAATTCATCAATCAAGTCGGTGTATGCTGCAATCTTTTAAAAACACTGATAGAGTAAAAACATAATTCATTAATGTAACATTATGCTCTCTCAGAGTGGAAAAGGAATGGCAACAACAACCTTTCATTATAACCAAGGCATTACCCAGATTTGGTCCTGCCATGGCAGGGCACTAGTGAGGGAGGACTCGAGACAAACCTAACCTTTGGTATTCTCAAAAGTGGCTGTTCTAAGGCTCGCGTTGAACAAGGCAATGGCCCTCAAAGATAAATTTAAATATAATAACAATTAATATCAAATCAATGCTAATTTAAGCAACCTAACAAGCCAACATTAGCATCAACATCTCCATCCAAATCCACAAATTAAGTACTTCATTAGATTTATAGCTACACAAATGCATGAAAACGAGAGACTATTATAAAACATCATACGCACAAATAAATTTGACAAAATAGAGAATGCATGAGTATTAAGCTTTTAACTTCTTCCATCAAAATTCCAAAGCTAGTTTATAAACAAACATTTATTGAACATTTCTACAGGGTCTCGAACCTGATATAACTGCGACCTTGTCATTCGTTGCACTGGAAACATCAGCACGTAAAACAACCTTAACCTATCTTGAGGGAAATGTCATCAATAAATTTAAAACATACGTACATTAAAGCAAAATTTCATTTATCAATAAACACATATATGAAATATGAAATACCTCCGGAAAGCCATCCAAATATTGCAACCCGGGATAAGTTTCTACAAGACCCTCAATGAACTCGGTCACCACATCTGTATCCATAGTAAGAACAACATTTCAGATCCATAATGCCGCAATAACCTTAATTTAAGGTTCCAATCAATCAATGATAAAACAAAGGAAAGTAAACAAAGAAAATGCTGAACGCTGTGCTTCATGTTGTTTGAGTTTATGAAAAAATAGTAAAACCCTGATCAATTAAAGCATACAAGTGTATTAGACTATTGAGTGGGGTTTTTATTATTGTCAGGTGTTTTTCAATATCATTTCTCTCCCTAAATTTTCTCACCAAGAAATTCACTAAATTATCACAAAAAGAAATTATTGCTGCTTGGTAGGGTTAACAAATGAAAGACTCAACTCAGCCAGATTACCTAAGAAGATTCATTTGAGTTGGTTAATGGATGAACTAAAACAATTAAAAATATTATCTCTCCAATTCACCCCTTTCTTTCTTTTCCAGGATTTTATTAGCAATCAAACAGAACTTGCAACGGAATTTCCACTACATGTCTTGATGTACACATAAACCGGAGCAAATCAAAATTACTACAAAAAGGAGAAACATAATTCACTCAATGTCGTAGAAGATTCATTTCAGTTGATTAATTGATCAACTAAAACAACTAAAAAAATTCACTCTCCAATTTTCCCTTTTATTTCTTTTCCCAACATTTTATTAACAATCAAACAGAACTTCCAATGGAATTTCCTGTGCACATAAATCGGAGCAAATCAAATCATTCCAAAAAACGAGAAACAGAATTCACTCAATGTCGTATCATAATTTCAGTCATTGGCAACAAGAAATCAAATATGAGGGATAGAGAGAGAGAGAGAGAGAGAGAATCGGAAAACACAACTCAAATAATCGAGCGAACGTTTACCATTCGGGTCGTTGATGAGTTTCTTCCCATGGAATGCCATGTTCTTCGATATTTCGTATCAATGAATCTTATCGTGCATTACTGTCAACGATCGAACCGAACAATTACAGATAGAGACTATAGTTATAATCCCTAGCCAATACACTCTCGTACTTTGCAATGAACACAGAAAAAGATGGGGAGGTTTGGCGCTGTGTCTTCCGCAGAAAGACTTTTGCTCAAGACCGAGAAGGACTTGGTCGCGCTTGTCCGAACGGAACATTAATAAAAATGCCAAAAATTGAGCTTCGCCTTGTTTCGTAATCCTACTCAGACAGAATTCGTATACAGAATTCATAGGCAGAAAATTTTACATCCATTAGATGCATGTGGTGCGTGTATGTGGTGGGACCTATCACATACATCCAATGGATATAAAATATTATGTCTATGAATTATGTCAGAGTAACATTACTTTTTAGTTTTTCATTCTTATTTTTATTTTTTTTAAATTACAGCGTAAAATTTTTATTTTTAGAAAAATAAAAATAATGTCAAAATTTTCATCTTTAATTCCTATACATAATTTGAAAGTTTTGTAATCAATCTTCAGATTTCATTTTCCAGATCAAGTTTTCATTTTTGATTATTTTATAAAATACAATAAATAAAAATTTTAATCGTTCAATATATAATATAATACAATAAATTAAAATGTTATAAAAAAATGAATAAAAAAATTAGAAAATACAATAAATAAAAAATTAGTTACTCAAAAAATATAAATATAACAAAATAAAATACAATAAATAAGAAAATTATAAATAAAAATAAAATATTATAAATAAAATACAATAAATACAAAATTATTAGTCAATAAGAATAAAAATATTTTATAAAATACAATAAATAAAAATTATATATAAATATAATAATAATAAATATATATATAATACATATATAAAGATATATATAAAAAGAACATACAATAAAATAAGAGCTATATATAAATACAATTATATATAATATAATAAATACAAAATTATAAGTCAATAAGAATTTAAAAAAATTATAAAATACAATAAATAAAAAATATATATATATAAATATATGTAATATATATATAAAGATATATATAAGAAGAAAATACAATAAAATAAGAGTTATATATAAATACAATTATATATAATATAAAAATATAAAAGAAAATAAAACAAGTATATATAACAATATATGAAAATTACCAAAAACACATAAATAGTGATAATTTATGGCAATTAGCAAAAAAATGCAAATGCTTAAAAATGAATTTTTAATTAAAATAAACTAAAATAAAGTCCTAACAAATATAATTTCGGAGGAAATAATATACATTGTCACATTTATGTTGGTTAAAATGAGTTTGAACTATATTACTCAAACATATTTTTTTGTCAAAGATATCACTATTTAAATAATTTTGTGTTACCAAACATATTTTTAAACTTGTGCTTTCAAATTTTCAACAGCATATGAGGTTACCAAACGTATTCTACTTTTGACATAAATGGCAGCACATCAGGTTTTCAAATTTTATTTTTCAGAAATCAAAAAATAAAATCCGACAGTGTTACCAAATAGCCCAGACAAGGGATTTCGAATACAAAATGGCAAAAAATAATAATAATCTTCAATTTTCATTTTTTATTTTTTTTAAATACCTCATTATAATTTTTTTACCACAATTATCCATCCATGACCAGTAGTATACTGGCATGTGGCTGATTATTAATATAATTTTAATATGTGGCCCGATCACGATGAGTCATAATATATTCCAAGCTTGTTGACAAAGATATCATTGACACGTGGAGTCTTTAAAGACTAGACACTTGGCTTGTTCTTAGAGGATGTCAAGATGAGAGAAATTAACTACTTATGAAATTAGTGGAGTTGAGCATAAAAGACACTCGGACAACAAAAGTGCAACACCAAAACATGAGTATATAGAAGTTATAAGCTGAGCATAAAATTAGGAACATGAAACACATGAAAGATTGGTAGTGAAAGGTCATGGTAACAATTACAAATAGTTATTCTAAGATATGTAAGATCCATAACAAGCCAAAGTGTAACACTAAAACGTAAGTATACGGAAGTTATAAGTTTAATGTCGCACCCTCAAGGTCTCTCCGTCGCCAGCTGCTGGTAGACTATCATGAAAATTCAACGTATATCATGACAGGGTGGTTACGGCTAGTTTGAAAATAGGACCAATTAGATGTATGTGTTTGGAGTCGCCACCTAACATTGGATGGTGGTGTGTTAGGTCACCTATAAGTGTGAAAAGGTTAAGTGTTGCCCTTATTCAGGGGTTTAGTTATGCATGAAGAAGGTGTCAAGCACTCCAAACATCTGTATCGTGTAAGGTTACCTATCTCTTATGTCGCATTTCATTCTATCGCACTATCCTATTCTTTTGTCAGGTGTTTTTCTAGCCCTAAAGAATGTCACATCAAATGATGTTCGAATTAAAATTGCTCTTTTAGAGGTAAACCTTGTCAATAGGTGAAAAGAGCTATCCTCTAATTTGCAGAGGTTTGAGATAGAGTGCTTGAGCTTAAGAGTTCTAGAAAATGTGATTTTGAAAATAATATGACCAAACTTGGAGTTTTTCTAAGTTGCCTACGTATCCCGACTATAAGTAGCATGATGGGAATCAGGTCAAACGTAATTCGAATTAGTGTACGAACTAAAGCTAGGAGCAGGGCTTTGATAATGTATGCAACTTAGAAGTTGTCTTGAAGAGAGTGAAGAAATTCGATGTAGAATGTCTAAGAGGGGAGACCTTTATGAAGGTCGATGTCAAATGTCTAAAGAGTTGACCTATACGAAAGTTAATGTGTATATCTAAAGGGTTTTACGAAGGTTAATGTGAATGTTTAGGGAGAGTAAACTTTACAAAGGTTGATAGCAAACACTAAAAAGAATGACCTTTGTGAAGATTGATGGTAATAACTAAGGAGAATGACCTTTTTAAGGTCAATTGTAATAACTAAAAAGAATGACCTTTTTGAAGGTCGATTGTCGAATGTATAAATGGAATAACCTTTACAAAGGTCAATATCTAAAGAATATGACATTTACAATGGTTTATGTCAAATGCCTAAATGGAATGACCTCTACAAAGTTTGAAGTCTAAAGGAGATGTGTGACACCCCCTAATTTCCATGCATATGTTAAATATGCTTATACACAAAAATTAGGAAATACCAACACATGATAATAAACAAGCATAGAGTACAAGATGCATGATATATATATATATATTGCAAAAGGAAAATTAATAGATTAAATAAATCTCCAACTCCATAAAACCTCAATGTTTACAAAACCATAAAGATATCTAATAATTAAAGATATAGTCCCTAAAATGAACAACTGGAAAGAGTAGATGATCACGAGCTACGAGAAATAAGGAAGTCCTCAATATTATAGCTAGAACTGCCTATGACCTGGAATATCAACAGAGAGTGGGTTAAACCCACGAGCAAGTCATTTCTACTACATCACAATAAAAGAATTGTTAAATCAATCATCTCCCATCCAAACAACCTAAATTACATGATAAATACACAAATTACATGCTTATAATGCAATTGATGATCAATTTTACATCATAACAAACAATAACAAAACATAATTATAAAAAGGCAATTCTGACATACCAAATATATATTGGTGAGACTGCTTATTAGCTAGCTTCTAATTCCATATGGCAATCCTGACATGTCATATATATATATTGACAAGACTTATTAGCTAGCTCTCAATTCCGTATGACAATCCTAACATAGCGTACAATTCTACATAATAAAGAAAAATAATAATATATAAATGTATATAGGTAATCCTGAGATGTCATATATATATTAATGAGACTTCTTATTAGCTAGCTCCCAATTCTGTATTGCATTCTATGCTCCTATAAAACATCTTATGCCTTTATTCATCATTATGAAGAGTAGATTAAATGCACATAACTATGTATTTAAACTAATTTATCATTTTTCACAAAAAAATATAAAATTCACATAATCCACATCATATTATATCCTACAACCAAATCCGGTAATCTAGGGACGAATAATCGATAATTTAGACAAGAGAAATGAGCTAAATTTATGAATAAAAAACTAAAAGGAAAATAGTGCAGTCTGACTAGTATAGTTCACGACACTATGCACGGGTACTTGATAGTTGAATGGGTTGCATGATCTGCTCTTTACAGTACATGTATTTATTATAAAGAAATCATAATCTTAACAACACAAGAAAACCTAAAAACAAAAGGAAACTAGCATCACAAGGAAACTGCTAAAAATAAATTTTTTTTCAAATATTCTAAAAAAACATAAATAAGAAACTTGATAATCAAAAACTACTAAATATTAAATTTTAGTCCACGAACAAAATTCTTGAAATATTTAGCAGTCTTCCTATAGGATGAAGAAACGTAATATTGGAGATCTAGACGAGGGTTTTCAGCTGAAAAACGATATGGGCCAATAGCTTAAGCTACTGGGTTTTGCATATTGGGTCATTTTTTTATCGAGAATGAGTCTCGTGGAGTCAAAATATGTTCGTAAAAAATTCTGCCCTACATCAACATTGTTCACATAAATTAAATGTAAATACATACAACACAATTTAATTCACTACATATAAATTCCATAAATGAAATCCTAAATTTTGGTCAACATACATATCTCCGAAAACAAAACCCTAGTTTATATCAGTATATATATTAGAAACGAAATCCTAGTTTAACACAATACATTTATGATTTATAATATATATATATACACACACATAAATATATGGTTTCAGAGGTGAAGAGTTTATAACTTCAAAGGGGAAGAGAAGAAAAGTTACTTGCCTCTTCGAGAATAAAGGTAAAAATCACGTAAACACAAAGCCCTTTGCCCAAAATCATAATCCTTGGTGTGGTTTCCATGTGCGTATCAAATTTATATTTATATTTACCACTCACAATAAAATGAATCCTTAAAGGATATGGTTCCAAGTTGAGGGTGTCGGTCCCACAGAGACTATGTAGGAATAATTTACTAAAGATCGAAGGTTGGTTCTCGTTTAACTTACAAACAAGTTTTGGGTTGTTTGTTCACTCTACTTTAAAAGCATAAATGGTAATTAAATTGACAGAGTTGAGAGAAGATAAAGGACTAGGGTTGAGACTTCACCACTAGCCTTATAACATGTCAAACGTATAATAAATTGGGGAGTTTATGCAAATGTGCACTAAATGGTACATTTGGCTTGTGGCCTACAATGTTACCATCAAAAGGATACATGCACCTTAGATACTATAGTCCATCTTCGATACATGTAAATTCCCTACCTACCTACTTACCTAATTAACTAAGTGTAGTTAATTTACCATCTCTAAGCATATACTATGCAAATCTAGCTATACATGTGAAAATGAAAACTAGTACCAAGCCATCACTTGTAGTCCTTATGAAACTACAAGTGTTTGAAGATCAAGTGAGGAAATTAAGTATTCTAAGACAAGAAGGATAAATTTCAACACATGAACATATGAAATTTGTAACTTATATTTATATAATGCTCAAGGCAAGGTACATATACACAAAAATTCAATTTACTAAAATTAGAACATAGTTACAAGCTAGGGCTTTGTCCAAACCCTAGAGAAGGAGTTAGTTGATCATGGTGGTCTGGAAGCACTCCATAGACAGAGTTGAGTCCATGCTCAAAACAATTTTCAAGGCCTTACAAAACCCTCTTTAAAGTTTTCCCTCTCTAGAACTTTACTTTCTCTCTCTAGAATTTCTCTATTTGTTCTTTCTTACAAGAAAAGTGATATATCTATCTATTACATATTTTCTATCTATATATCTGACTTGAGGCTCAAAAGATCACAAAAAATTCATGCAAGGCTTCTTCTAAAAGAATTTAAACAAGTGACTAAGTGGAGAAAATATCTTCAAAATAATATATTCTGCAGGAATTTGCGATGCATTGAAGTGGGTACTTTGATGCATTGAAGCCTATATTTAGATGCATCGAACTTCCTTGCTCTGTAATTCTTCAACACTTCAGCTTACCGACTCCGGTCTTGACACGTTATTCACTATTCCTTGATGTAGACATTCAATGAAGTACGATCAAAAATAGGAATGCATTTTCGAATTGATAAAGGAGTCGAATTACGCCGAATTCTGACTTTGAACCAGAAATCATCGAAAACATACAAACGCATAAAACTATACAATATGTGCATCTATGGGATTAAAATACATAAGTAAAGGCCCGAGAATGTATAACATTCAACGCTTATCAATCCTCTTCAATTCCTCTTTTCAAATCCTCCCTGAGGTTTGTATCTCCCTCTCCTCCTCTATATATCTCTCTCTCTAAAAATATACGTATAATGAAATTTGTATAAAACCTTGATATATGAACATATATATATTATTCCTTAAAACATATGGACTTGGACCTAAATAAAATAAACCCATCCCTTCCCCCCATGAGCCTAAATATACACTAAAACAAAACTCAACCCAAATAAATAAAATAATTAAATAAATTACATCCAACTAAATATTTAAATAACTAAAGACAATTAAATTAAAACCTAATTAATAACATGAAAATAAATTCAATTAAATTCGAAATAAAATATCTAACCCTCCATAAATTCAATTAAACCCCATTAATTTATTTATAAAAAATACGAGGTATTACAAGATGACTTTCATGAAGGTCGAAAGGAGATGACCTTTACGAAGGTTGATGTCAATGTTTAATAAGAGAGTGACCTTTACGAAGGTCGATGATGATGACCAAAGAGAGTGACCTTCACGAAGGTGGATGACGATATTTAAAGGAGTGACCTTTACGAAAGTTGATTATGATATCCAATAAAATGATCTTTACAAAGGTTGATTATGATGCCCAATAGAATGATCTTTACGAAGGGCGATGATGATGTCTAAGAGAATGACCATTACGAAGGTCGGTGTTGAATGTCTAACGAGAATGACTTCCATAAAAGTTGATGTAAGGACCGTAACCATTTTTGGCCAATTTTTTTTTTCATTTAATGTCCTATAACTGATTTAAATGATAGTATGCATGTTTAAAATGTGAAATATATGTTCGGGGACTTGTATATGAGTCCGAGAAAATTTTAAAAATGTTTGGTGAAATTTGAGATTTTCGGGTCTGGTGGGCCCAGGACATGGGTTTTGTGGGCCCAAAAAATTTGAAAGCGTCGAAATAACACCAAATTTTGAGAGTAGTTTAAATAAAATATTTGATGAGTTATGAAATCAATTTTGGGTCCGTAAGAGTTACCAAAAGTGAAAATGGAGCCTGGGAAGGTTTAGTGAGTGACTAGTGGCATTTTTGTAAATAGAGGTGCTAGGTCTATAAATAGAAAGGAGAAGAATGAGTAACTCATTTCTCTCATTTTTCATCAGTTGTGAGAGAGCAATATAGATATAGATATATCTCTACATTCATCTTCTTCCTTCTCCATTGAAATTAAGAGACTTGGGGCTAGAATTGGAAGGTGCCAAAGAATAATGAATTGGTCTACGCATCAAGGCTCGAGATTGGTTCAATTGAAATCAAATTCGAACAAAGTTGAGTTTGGTGATAATTTGACTTAGAATTGAGGTAGGGGTGTTCTCTCCACCTAATCATCAATTCCTTAGGAATTGATGTGGTTTTGAATTGATTAGTATGTTTAGGAATGCTAGAAATTGAGTAATTCAGTCTCCACATGCTAATTATTGTGATATTTATATACATTGATGCTATATGTATATGTCTTGATGATTTTGTTGAATACAAATGTGTTGGAATGTGTATCAAAGTGATTTATGATGCGTACATGCCTTATATGCTAATAATCGTGGACATATGCTGCCTATTAGCATGAATGAGACTATGTTGTACATGTTGTGGAATACATGTTGATGAAATGCATGAGAATGTTCATTGTTATAAAAGAATTGTATCATTTAAATACTCTATGAAAGAATTGATATTGTATTGTGATATGCATGAGAATGACATGTGTTAGCATGAAAATCAAATGGCTTATGATGCGCTTGAAAAGTGAGTGAGATATTCAAAATTATATGTGTTGCCATACTTGAAACCTATATGATTGGTTATTGATTTTGGAAGTAGGTCAGAAATGTAAATAAGGGCCTTGAGCCCGAAACTTGGCCAAGGTGGTTTTATCTAGACCTTCGGGTTAGTAGCCCGTAAAGTAGAATATTGGTTTTGTCTAGACCCTCAGGTTAATTGCCCATAAATTAGAATATTTGTTTTGTCTAGACCCTTGAGTTTTACCTATAAAGTAGAATATTTGAAAAATTAGCTTAAAAATCTTTTAACCCGTGACCTACGATGACTCCCACGTGGCTTTCTACTTTAGTTGAGCGTTGTTGAGTATGTGTTTCCTTTAAGCATTAAATTGTGATTCCTTAAGCATGTTCATTGTCGTATGCCATGCAGTGTGTAGAAATGCCATGATAGCATCTCACGAGCATTGGAAGTATGCCATGTAGTACATGGGAATGTCATGATTGCATTTCATTTAGGTCGCGTCTAGTCGATGTATAAGTTGGTTTGGGCATCTCTACTGGGCATGTTGATGCTCGCCCCCTTCCCCAAAAATTTTATAAATAAGGCACCGGTGGTTGATGAAGCTTGAAGCACTTGAATTACAGAATCTATACTTCGTTGCTATCGTTTATGTTAAGCTTTCACATGCCATGTTTAGCCATTTATCGAACTTGTAATTTGGATTGAAGTACTGGATTTGATATGTATAAGCCACATTTAGCACTTGGAACAATTGAGGATGAGATATGGATATATGTTTAAGTTGGATTATATTCCTTTACATTGTATAATTTCTATTTTTCTATCATTTATGTAAATTGTGGATTAAATTGGACATTGCTAAATTAAATCGAAGGTTGAGCCATAATATTGCCTAAACATGAAAAATGGACACTTAGAAATTTTTACAGAAAACTATATTCGAGAGCTTTCGATCAATCTAAACCCTTGTTTCTATCAATCAAAAAGCTTCGATTAATCGGCTAAGTATCGAAAGCATTTCGATGGAAAGTGACCAATTCTGTAATACCCTAATCCAGCACATTGTTTTGCTCTTGGGTTTTACCCCAAAAGGCCTTATACCATTTGAAGAGAATATATTACATATAAGCACATCCCCTTTTTCACACCCAGGCGATGTGGGATTGAGCACCCTGTACCTAGTCAGTGTGGTAGCTCAGCCCAGTATCTGTCTTCGCACCCGCTCACTCACACCTGTCTACAAGGGTTACTAAAATCCACCCCCTACGAGGCCTGACGTCCTCGTCGACACACTTTCGGCAAGGTTCAGGCTCTGATACCAACTGTAATACTCCGCTCCAACACATGATATGATATTGTCCACTTTGGGCCTGAGCCCGCACGGTTTTGCTCTTGGGTTTTACCCCAAAAGGCCTCATACCATTTGAAGAGAACATACTACATATAAGCACATCCCCTTTTTCACACCCAGGCAATGTGGGATTGAACACCCTATACCCTGTCAGTGTGGTAGCTCAGCCCAGTGT
The DNA here is from genome assembly GCA_026545225.1 of Cornus controversa. Lineage (NCBI taxonomy): Eukaryota > Viridiplantae > Streptophyta > Magnoliopsida > Cornales > Cornaceae > Cornus > Cornus controversa. Next base: position 46,972,419 of record CM048845.1, read on the forward strand.
CTGTCTTCGCACCCTCCCACTCACACCTGTCTACAAGGGTTACTAAAAATTCCAGTGGAATTTCAATAGTACTTTGATACAAGTTCGATCAAGCGTAAACTTTGATTGATCAAAACTCCCATTTCACTTAATCGAAATATGTTTCACCTAATCGAAGAATACACTTTGATCAATTAAAATGTGCATCCACTATGTTTTAAAGAGACTTATATGAATATATTTTTCAATAAAGGACTCATGTAGTAGACTAGAATTGCTTATGTATGCATGTATAAATTGTGGTATGGGTAAAGAACGCTTCCGCTGATTTATGAAACAATAACTTAGATCGTTGACCATGTGTGACATTGAAAATGTCAAGGTTTCTAAGACAAGTCATGGCCTCAAATTTGGGGCGTGATAACTTGGTATCATATCATGATATCACGATGAGATCGTTATTGAGATAGTTCATGTAGTTGAATGAACGGGTTCACTCTCAAATTTAGGCTCGGAATGAGGATTCCGGTGACTTGGATTTTGGGGAGTGATAGTTGATCTAACATCTTAAAGAGAATGACCCTTACAAAGGTTAATATTGATGATGTCATACTCGCAATTGCTAGAGTTCCTCCTTGAGAAAGCAGGGTCGCCAACGGTCGTGCTAGAGAGTGTGAAAACTCAGAGTGTGTATCTAACGTGTATCGCGATGGGGGTGGTACATATGAACATTGAATAGGGTAGAAGGATGTATTCTTGGAATTGCCACCTAACATTGAGTTTTGGTGTGCTAGGTCACTTAAAATGTAGAAGCATAAGTAAATGCCTTTTGATTTGAATGAATTACATCTGATTTTCAAAAATGAGATTAATAGATTTGGGGGTTTGGTTATGTATGTGGAAGGTGTTAGGCACCTCATAACATCAGTACCAAGTATAGTTACCTATTTCTATACTGTTTGCTATTTGTATATGATTGTATTTTTGAATGGAGTAAGTGGACATTTAACATGTTCTAGGATAAGAGGAAAGGAATATAAGGATCTTAAAAAACTATGACCTAACCCGGGGATGCCCAAGCTGCCTACATATCCCAACCATCGAAATCAGGTCAAACATAGTTCAAAAGAACTATAGAAGTGTTATAGGCGGATAGAAGGTCATGGTCATGGATGTTATGTGTAAAATGGATGAGATGGACTAAATGTATAGTGTGATCGGACCTAGGGTTGCCTAGGCTACCTACATATCTCAAGTTTGTTGAGAATTAGGTCAAACTTAGTTCATTTAAATCGAATAGAGGGGCGAGTTTAAGGATCTCGTGTCTGTTCTTGAACTTATGTGAGTCGTAGATGGCTTGGTTAGATTTAAGGTCTCCGTAACCACACTTGAACTTGAAAGAGCCATGGATGGATCGCATGCGTTTAAGATCCCCGTGATCGCACTTGAACAGTTATGGATGGCTTAAATAGGTTTAATGTTAGGAGAGTTTCAGCCGATTGAACAATCCTTTAACCGACCAAAACTAGGAGATCCCGAGAGTTTGTAATTGGAGGTTCTACAGAGAACTGTTTTGGTTAACCGAAACCTGCCTCTAACCAATTAAAATGCAACTTTTAACCAACCGAAATAATTTGATTAGCCAGCCGATGGGTTACCTAGGTTTCAACCGACCGGTGGGACACCCATCAGCCAACTGAAACCTAAAGATGGGCCAATTAGGTACTGTTATACATTGTGAATTGGGGCTTAGTATACAAGGGGTCTAGAGGACATACTAGAACACTATAGTGATCACGTAAGTGAACATGATGAAGAAATGTTGGGTTTAGGTTTCAAGTATTCCATATAGGGATCTAAGATATGATATTTAAGCTTACGCGAGCTAGGTTTTGATCGACGTTGAATGTTACGCATTCTAGCCTCTTAAATTACGTATTTTATTCTTTTAGTGATAGATTATTTTATGATTTTACTTCATTTTAGTGTTTTCTGTATTTTCAGGGCCTTAATGATTATTTTAGTTAAAACTATGATTTTGGGCAGTTAAAGATAACATGCAAGAGGGTTAGATGAAGTCTACATTAAATGAATTCATTTAACTTTATATTTTAACTTAAATTAGTCCAAGGAAGAGGTCCAAGAAAATTACAACTGCTTAAGGAGGTTACGGGCCTGAAGCTCAATTCTGCGCTTAATACATTTTTAATCCCGTTTTGGAAAATGGACTAGAAGTCTTATTTTTGAGCCTCAAATCAATTTAATTTTTGCCACCAGCACCACTTATGCATGGTATAATTCCCCATAGTTAATTCAATTGGCCATTGATTGTGGAGTTAGTGGTGAAGTCAATAACCCTAGATTTATCTCATATTTTCTACACTCTCTATTTCTTTTGTTTTATTTTATTTGTTTCTTTAATTAGTTTAAATATAAATATCAGAACTCATTTCTTTTAAAATTTAATTAGAATTAATCTCGTACCAACTCATTCAAACCATAATCCCTGAGGTCCGACATCCCTTTCGATAGCCCTACTCTGTAAGGAATTCATTCTATTACGAAGTGTGGTAATTTTAATTGATACACCCATCACACATAATCAGGTTCGGTGGTCCGTGTCAGAGCCGAGGGCGATAAATGGTAATTGCCATGGTTGTTCGGGCTGTAGCACGACGACAAGGCAATCATGAAACCTCATAACCTGGAGTTTGGACTCGGACCGGGGGTGCTCCGGTGGTCTGGATTTTGGAGTGTGACAGCTTGGTATCAGAGTACTAGATTGAAATACCTAGGGATGAAAGGTAAGGGTCGAATCATGTTATGTGATTATATGATAACATGTGTTATATGTGTTATATGTGTTTACTAGAGAACATGTTTATATGTTATGTGTTTGTTGGAAAGCATGTCAACGTGTTACATGTTTAAGTGATAACGTGTTCTTATGTTGCCTGATAGTTTGGTTATGATAAATGCTTAGCATGAGATATTCAATTGTTATTGACTTATCTCTTGGCTATATAGCACTATGCCACTGAGTCGTCGAGGAGGAGTAGTTGAGGGTAAAGTAATTGAGGAAAACTGTTTGGTCACAGATATAGCCGCGACCCTTAGAGATTTTGTAAGGATAACTGCTACTAAGGTACAACAATCGGTTGTACAACTGGAATAAACTAGAAGTGATAGGCGCTTTAAGTACACGAGATTCAAGAAATTGATGCCTTCTACTTTTGAGCAAAGCTCAGATCCATTGGTGGCGGATAATTGGCTTAAGCAAGTGGAGAAACATCTAAGGGTAAAGTCTACCCCGATGATGGAATAAAAGTGATATTAACCATTTATCTCTTTTTGGGGAGTGCCAAACTATGGTGGAATTCAGTGAGTGACTGACACAATGATGTTTTATGGAGAATTACCTTTACAAATGTCGATGTTGGATTAGACAGAGTAACTTTTAAAGAAGTGTACGTTTAAACTTAAAAAGAGTGACCTTACGAATATCGATGTTTGAATTGGATAGGGTGACTTCTAAAGAAATGTATGATTAGAGTCGAAGAGAGTACTTCTAAAGAAGTGCATGTTTTAAAATGGACAAAGTAACTTCTAAGGAAATGTGTGTGTTAAAATGGATGAATCAACGTATAAGAAGTGCGTGTTTTAAAATGGATATAGTGACTTCTAAGGAAGTACATGTTTTCATGTGAATGGATTGACTTCTAAGGAAGTGAGTGTTTTTAAAATGGACGAAGTGAGTTCTAAGGAAGTGGTCGTTTTGAGATGAAATTGGATAATTTCATGAAAGTGAGTTTTTGCATCGAAAAGAATTATTTTAAAGAAAGTCATCGATTTGAGATAAAAAAAAAAGTCCATTTTCAAGATAACGAATTTCAAAATGTCATGTATAGTGGGTCTTACGAAAACTGTGATATTGAAATTGAGAAAGTTTGCTAAAAAAAACACAAGCTTCGGGATGGAAATGGAATGATTTTTATAAAAATCATAATTTTAGAATCGAGAATGTCTGCTTTAAAAAAAATGGAGTTTCAAGAAGGAATTATAGTGAATTTTAGGGAAACCATGATTTTAGAGTTAAAAATGTTCGTCTTTACGAATACAAAGCTTCCTTAATTTCGAGAAGAAATGGAGTGATTTTATGAAAATTGTGACTCAAGTGGATAAATAACTTAGCCCTAGTACCTAACAAGCATTAGGTCTAAGGATCAAGTTCTCTAAGGTGCAAACACTTCTTTAGGGGTGGGTTTGCGTGCACCAACTAGGAAAAAAAATATCATGTTGACCCCTAGATTTTAAACCAATGGTAATACAATATTTTTTATGATAATAATTAACAAACCACTAAAGTTGTTGTTAACTAACATCTACTTGAGTGATTGATTATGATGATTTTTTATACTCATGTCAAGAAAGCAATGATCTTATGGGAATAACAATCAAGAAGAAAATGGAACCTTATGCTTAAAGAAACAAATGCCAAAGAAGAAGATTTGGAGTAGCTAGGCAATGGTGAGAGCTAGGTACAAATTTGTAAAGTTATTTCTGAATAACCTATTCGAAGCTCAAAATCTCTTACTAGACTCTAAGGCCACATGCATTTCACTTAATCTTTGTATGGCCCTTAATCTCTTAGTACAAGACTTGAACTTCCTATATTTTATCCTAAAAGGTCCTACATTTAGTCAGGCTCATTCTATACTTCACTTCGTAGAAAGAGGAAGATAGCAAGGAGGGAGGTAGAAAAAGGGAGAAATAGACTGCCGGATGGATTAAAGGAGGCTGAGAGTAAGAAAATTGAGGGAGATGTAGATTAAGTAAGGGACAGAGTAATATTCTGGGAGAATATTATAGGAGAGACAGATTGCAAGTGATGCAATTGTATAATGGTGGTTCTGAGACCCCTAATACAGAGTCATGTTCACTTATTTATAGAATAAAACGAGTATATCACTTGCATTTAACCCTAGAGTATGAGATAATTACGAAAATAAAATAACAAAGAAAGAAAACATTATCTGTAGTTCATCAACCACGCAGTCTTTCCCTCTCCTAATACAACGAAACTATTGGAGTCCTTCCTTATGAAAAGTCCACCAGTACATACTCATCCCAGAATCCATGTTCAACCTAGCCTTTTATTACAAGTAAAATTCATAAGAGTTCCTTTATCAGCTTGTCGTAATATGGAGCCCAAGTCTTTTTAAACTCCTTGCATTTCATCTTGTAAGATTAAGTGATCCTTATGTATGTCCATATATATATATATATATATATATATACATGTATATGCACACGTATAGATATACTATGTGAATAATCAGATAGATATGTGTATGTTGATAGGCGTCAATCACTTCTGTTAGGATAATTTTTGCTTATATTTCAGCCCCTTAGAGTTTTATTCCCATGAAGCCTCCTCATCAGCCTTGTTATGACAGCTTTCATACTTGGCTACCAAGTGGCGCCAAGTTTTGGTGCCAACAACTGCCCCCTGAATTCAAATTCTTGGGGTAAGCCTTTAATTTTACTGTGCTAACTTCAAGAAATTTTGAATTTGAATAATGTTTTATCCCTATCTATCAGCTACACGCCTGACATTAATGCCCATAACACTCATCCATTCTTGAACCCTGAGCGCCCCTTATTTAAACTCAACCATTCCCCTTTCTTCCTCATAAAACCTACAACATTCGTCTAGTAATGAACCCTAACTCACTTCCTGCTCTTTCTAATTCCATGGCCTCCAAATCTACTGAACTAGCATTTCCCACTGATAATCCTACCTCTAACACTAAACAAGCTGAGGCAACTGGCAATGCCACCGCCCTCAGCCAACTCTACCTGGATGTTCTGGTTGATCTCCCCAATGGCGCCAAAGGGCTTGGCCTTGCCTTCATAGAGGAAATGCCCTCTGATATTTCATCTTTCTATCCCTTAGCCGAGAAGTATCTCATGCTTCAAGCCTAATGACAATAAACGAACCCCCGGTTACCCAGTACCAACTCCGAAACTAGCATTCGGTCAATTCGAACTAGAATGCCTAGGTAGAATAAGTTTTTGTCAAGAAAGGGAAACTATGAAAAGCTTATGGCATTTATGATGCCATCTAGGTCAACACCATGCCCATGATCTAAGACAAATATCTCATTTGGCATATTTCGGTGATCAAAACCTGATTGATCGAGTTGTAATTTTTGATTTATTCCTTGTATCGATCATTGACAACTTGGAGTTGATATTCAAGTGCATGGAATCCAACAAATCAGTTAGAACACCATATAGTACAGGTAAGTATGGTGAGGACACTTTGCACTTTTTATTTCCGAGCCTATTTTGAAAAACTAGGGTTTAAATAAAAATATTAGGGTTTTTCAAAATAGGACCGGTCCCCAATATTTAGGACCGGTCCAACTTTTCTTGGCAGTTTAGTTTCTACAGGTTTTCAAAAAGTCCCATCGATCTTATTTATTTGGCACCGGTCCCACTTAGCCTGTTCCAAATAGCAAATAGATTTTGACGAAAATCCTGATTCCTATTGAGTTTGAAACTTATAGGAAAGTTCTATTTTGGTATTTAACTTTTTTTCCAAGTAGAATTAGAACTTCCTTGCCTATATATATGTATTCATATTTTCTCTACAGGAGAGCCCTCAAAAATTAATGTTTTTAGAGAGAGAAAGTATATACAGTATAATTAGGGCTATTTATTTTTAAGAACACACATCCATACTTCACGAGTGATATTTAGGATGGTGTTCAACTTCTGATTAGCTGCTCAGAGACTGCATCAAATCTATTTGCTGATCAGAACATTAGATTGAAGGTTTTTCACTTGCTTTCTTGCTGAGGAAGAAAGGTGACCAGATTGCACTACGAAGGGAACAAAATACTTGCTGAGTATTTTGGTTCTTCCAGCAACCTTTCCGTAAGGGTGGTGACGTTTGCCGAAAATCTGCAGCAGTTTGACGTGTTGTCGCAATCATAAGCCTGAGGTGTTCCGCATCAGATCTTTGACAGAGTGAAGAGGGGTGTGAGACTAAGACAGAGTCTGTTGTACTTTGCTTCATCATAGTAAATTGGTTCCTTGAGGCATGCCGCCTCCCTCCGTGGTTTTTCTCGTCTTGGGTTTCCATATATATCTGGTGCATTCTTTTCTTTACTTGCACTTTATTTATTTGCTTGTTTTAATTGTTTGATTAATTGGACTTAAAATTGAATTAATTAAAAATTCAGCAAACGAACAAGGATCCTATTCACCCCCTCTAGGTTCTAAAATACTTTTTGCAATCGCTTCCGCACCGCGCAACTCACACCATCGTCAAATTTTGATGATGAACCTCTTGTCAAAAAAAGTAAAAGGAAGTCGGGCTCCTTTCCACAAGTACCTCCTTCTTTTTGCTTATTTGGTTTCTTGATTTTTCTCGTATTGCCCTTCTCAATATTGTTTCTATAGGTCGATCCTAAGGTCGTGCTCCAACATCAGCCTTTCCCTAATGCAGGGTAGATCGATCTCTCTCCTGAAATTTTGGAGAATAGTGGTCGATTGGCTAAGGACACCGATCCTCTGGCCCAACCAGCAACTTCCGCCTCCAAAAATGTGGCGAGTCCCCTACTCCCGTCAAGGAAGTATGTATTTATCCAGTGTTCTCTCGAGCTTCTTATCATTCTTTAATTCCCTTACTCACCTTTACTCCTTTTTAGAAACAAGTCCAGTCTTTCCCTTCTCGTCCTACCGGTGGTTCCTTTTCTACCATGAAGAATTATCTCCAATCACTAGTCACCTTAGTTTAACGGACAACTCCTCCACCAGTGCTCCCCTTGCAATTGAATCCACTCCTTCTGCCCAGACTTTTGCAGAAGCAAAGGAGGCTCTCAAAAAAATCTTTAAACTGGATCTTTCGGACCTGCCTTCCTTGGCTCCTGAGGTCTCAGCCTTGTTAGCCACTATCAACCTGCATGGGAATCTCTCCTTAGTTATGCAGGCTGACATAACATCTCTGCAAATAAAACTTCCTGCCATGGCCGAATCCATTTCTGATGCCACTCATGCTCTTTCCCTTTTTGAGCAACAATTTGAGACTGAGAAAGGATTAGGTACTTGGATTCTGGAGATAGCAGCAGAATTTGGAAAGCTCGACCATCTAAATGAAAAAATCAAAAAAGAAGAAAAAAACCTGCAAGTAGATCTTGCCCGAGTCAGAGCTGCTAGGGTTGATGTTACTTCAAGTGCTAGTACATTGCTGGAAAGGAGAAATCAACTATCTCCTCAGCACATTACCCTCAAAGCTCAACTTCCTAAGTTGCAAAAAATAAGGTCTTGGTCGAGCTTGTTCTGCAACAAAACAAGCTCTTTTGGGAGTATTTGAAACTCAAATTTAACGCATTGTAATCTCTTTTATTATTTAAGCTGTTGGGGCTCTTGTATTTTGTAACTGATAAACTATCAACCATGCTTCCTTTTGGACTATAATTTAAGACTTCTAAAAAAAAGAATTCTAAGTCAAACAAAAGAAAAATAATTTACAAACCTACACTACACTCAGGAATCTTTTTCTTATTACTCCTGAACTGATTGAACAGTCTGATCAGCCTCTTCTGCCAATCTCTCAAATATCATTGGTCGATATTCTTTGAGATAGATTTCATTGATTGGCCTGGGATGCACTTCCCCACCCAAGTCTTTTAACTTATACGCCCCTTTATTCACCACCTAATGAATCAAATACGGGCCATTCTAATTTGGAGACCACTTACCATAAGTTCAATCATGTTTTCCCATTGGTAAGATTACTTTCCACATTAAATCGCCCTCAGCAAATGACTTCGGCCTCACTCTCTTGTTGTAGGCCTTCATCATTTTTCGTTTGTGAGCCCTGATATGATCTAGAGCATCCAGTTGTATATCATCCAGATCTTCTAACTCAATTAACATAACAAGATTGTAATCGGTCGGCTGTAAATTCTATTGTAACGCCACTTTGGTTGATCGAACATTTAATTCCAAAGGAAGAATAGCGTCATGGCCATAGGTCAACAAGTAGGGAGTAACGCCTATACTTGTTCTCTTGGAATTCCTATAGGCCTAGAGGGCCTTTGATAATGAGTCATGCCACACCCTCAATTTTTTCTCAATCATTCTCTCAAAGATTCCAATAAGCACTTTGTTTGGAGCTTCTGCCTGGTCGTTACCTTGAGCGTAATAACGTATTGATGTTACCATCTTGACCTTCATTTCTTCCCCATAGGCCAACACCTCCATTGCTCTGAATAAGGTTCCATTACCGGCCACAGTTTACTATAGGAGGCTGAAACGATGGAAGATGTGTTTTTTGATAAAAATCAATCACCACCCATTGGTCTATTGATCAATAAGCCACAACCTCTACCCATTTTGTGAAGTAATCTGTGGCCATAATAATCCAGTTGTGTCCTCCTGATGATGGTGGGTTGATTTTGCCAATGAGATCCATGGCCCATCCTCTGAATGGCCAAGGTCAACAATCATTTGCATCTCTTAGGCTGGGACTCTTTGAATCGGCCCATGCCTTTAACAGGCATTACAACCCTTAGCATAGTCTATATAATCTTTCAAGACTCCTGGCCAAAAGTACCCATACAATCTTATCAACCAATGCATTTTTACTCCTGCTTGATGGGCTCCACAAATTCCATCATTCATTTCTGCCAAAATTCTTAAGGATTCTGTCTTACCGATGCACTAGAGCAAGAGTCCATCTTCTGCACTTTCTTATATAGCTTATTAGCTAGTAACACATACCTCACAGCCTTCATTCTGATTCTTCTATTAACCAACCAATTTGGATTCTTTAGGAAATCAACCAAAGGATGCCTCCAGTCATCAACTTCTAAAGGGTCGATATCAATTACGAAGGTATCAGCCATGGTTTCGTTTCTTACTCGGTTGATGGGAGGATCCTTCGCGAAACTTTGATTAGTCTCTCAACCAATCCTTCCGGGACCTTTACTCATAAAGTGATCTGGGCCAGAACGTTTGCCTCCTTATTGAACTCCCTTGGCCAATATTCCAACTTCACCGAGTCAAATTTTTCCACTAACTGAAGGGCCAAAGAATGGAACGGTCTCAGTTGCCAAGCTAGGCATCGAAAGTCCTCGAATATTTGGCTGATGACCAAGTTTGAATCACCTATTATATGTATATCTTTGACTGACATTTCTAGCAAGATTTCCAGGTCGATGATCATAACCTTGTATTCTACTTGGTTATTAGCGCACTTGAAGTCTAGGAAGAAGGAAAAGGGTATCTTCCTTTCGTTTGGAGAAATAATCATTATCCCAGGCCCAGCGCCATCACTGGCACTAGACCCATCAAACATCAATGTCCAAAGTGTCATAAATTGGGTGGCCACTTCTAGTTTATCGAACACGTAGGGGTCGATGTCAGTTGAATGATGGTCTACTAGAAACTCGCCCAATGCCCTTCCTTTGACTAACTTCTGAGGGACATGAACAAGGCTGAATTCCATCAAAGCTAGTGACCACTTGCCTATTCAACTAGTAATCAAAGGTTGTGTCAGCATGTATCTGATGAGATTGGTCTGACAAATTACGTAGACTGCCACTGGTAGCATGTATACTCTCAGTTTCATAACAGAAAAATACAACGCCAAACACAACTTCTCAATTGAGGTATATCTACATTCGATCGAGGAAATGGCTCTACTTAAATAATAGATGGCCTGCTCATTGCCCACTTCATTATCCTAGGCCAACATACTTCTGATCGATTCTTTGGCTGCTGATAAATAAAGTATCACCGGCCACCTCTTCTGTGGTGGTATAACTACGGGTGGGTTGGCCAGGTATTCTTTTATTCTGTCAAACGCCTACTGATGCTTTTCATTTTATACAAAGTCCTCCTGAGCTTTTAGCTTTAACAATGGAGAAAAGGTGTGGATTTTCCCAACGCAATTAGAAATAAATTATCGTAGAAAGTTTACCTGATCGATGAATCTCTGGAGCTATTTTTTGTTCTTGGGGTCCACGGCGTTCATCATTGCTTTGGTTTTGTTTTTATCGACCTCTATTCCATGTTGATGTACTAAAAAACCCAAGAAGTTCCCAGCAAATACTCCAAAAGTACACTTGATAGGATTCATCTTTAATTTATGGGCCTGCATTCTCACGAAAGCGATCCTAAGATGTGCCAAGTGCTGCCTTTTGGTTGACGACTTTATCACCACATCATCTATATAAACTTCCATAAATCGGCCTATCATGTCATAGAATATGGCATTCATCACCCTTTGGTACGTAGCCCTGACGTTCTTCAATTCGAAAGGCATGACCACCCATTCGAATGTCCCAATCGACCCTGGATATTTGAAAGCTATTTTAGCTATGTTTGTTTCTGCTATATATATTTGATTGTAACCTGAATGGCCATCTATGAAGGACATGATTTCATTTTTTGCGGCCAAATCTATCAATTGGTCGGCCACTGGCATGGGATAGTCGTCTTTTGGGGTGGCCTGATTCAGGTTTCTGAAGTCGATACATACCTCAGCTTCCCATTCTTTTTAATCACTGGTACCACATTAGAAATCCATTCCACATACCTAGTTGTTCGAATAAAGCCTGCATTCAGAAGTCTTTCTATTTCTTCTTTGACTTTGGAAACCACTTCTTGGGACATTCTCCTTGGTGGCTGCTTATACGGTCTATAGCCCTCCTTGATGGGTAACTTGTGCTCTACCAATTCTCTTGACAACCCTAGCATTTTCTCATAGTTCCATGCGAAGCAATCTTGGAACTCCTTTAGTAACTCGTTCATCTTAACCTAATATTGAGGTTCCAGAAGAGCACTAATTTATGTAGGTCGCATATCATCAGTCGTTCCAAAATTTACCTCCAACAACGGATCTTGGACCTCTGCCTTAAGGTCATCCAATTTAGATGGGGCTGACTCCAAATCCGCTAATGGATTGTATCTAATTTTCCATTATTAATTTTGACTACTTTGGCCGAAAGTCCATGGTAAAATTGTTCTGCTTTGGCAATTCTCTTTTCCGCTAAATATACTCTCAAGCGAGCACAGGCGGCCTTGATGGCCTGCCACCTCTCGACCTCTTTATTGTGTCTATCTATTATCTTTAAATCAGAATCATACCAATGAGGTTCCAACATCAGCCGATGCGCTTCTTGTAATAGCTCCTTCATTTTCGAAGCCGTGAACCCTCTTTTCATTACTGCTCCAGTGGGTCGACCCATCTTGTCCATCCCAGTGAACTTGATTGGGACGCAACCCTTATCATATAATGAAGCCTCAACAATATACACCTTGGTGAAAAAAGGCTTGTTATCAGCCTCTACTATTTTTACTTCATCTTCGTCCCATAAGGTCTGCATCTGGTGTAATGATGATAGGATACACATATTGGGGTGAATCCAATCGCGGCCCAATAACAAGTTATAAGCCGTTATGGACTCAATGATAAAAAAGGCCGTAAATGAAGATTGGCCACCAACAGTTACCTCTAAAGGGAGTATCACTTTAGTATTAGTAGAACCTCTATTGAACCCACTAATCGCGACATCTGTAGGAATCACATCTTCCATGTGTTTTTCCCAATGTCTTCATAGTCGTTGATGGAATAACATTGACTACTGATCCGTTGTCGATCAGTACTCGATTAACTGGCTGGCCTTCCACCCATACTTTGACATATAACGACCTTAATCATTGGGTCATGGCCATTGATGATTTTGTGAATACCACCTTGTCAGTCATGATGGCACTTTCCTTGGTCACCTATACTGACAGAATCTCCTAGGCGACCTTTCGTTCTCTATCGTCTATACTAGGCTTGGCAGGATCGACCACGGCACATAGCTGGTCGAGTTTTGCTTAAAAAATGGCTGGCAAACGAATGCTAAATTACAGATCACCTTCTTTGGGAAATTCCCAAATCTGACTCGATACTTCTTCGAATGTTTAGGATCTTGATCAGACTGATCCTCCCTTTGGGAGGACTCTTCATCAGCCAAGGATGGGGACACATCCGTAAGGTATATCTACTACATCCTCTGAATTACAATCGTCGACCCACCGCCCATGGTTATCAGCTTATTTCCTCCTCATCTCGGCTCTCTTTCATTGTATTCTTCATTTTTGAGCCTGGGTGAGGGCCCCATTTAGCATCATGCTCTTGGAGAACTTGGGATGAATTACCTTTATCCACCTGTTATGGGTAACCATGGGGGATTTGACCATTCTTGGTGTTGGATGGATGTCAACTTTCTTCACCCACACCTTTGGCTGGCCTAACAACCCTTTCTTGAACCTTGGCGGATCATGATGGGTAGGAGGTATTCATTTGAGGATTTCTTTCCCTTTGTGTATAGCGACCTCCCCTTTTGGCTAAATTCTCTAAAAAATAGATCAATTTGTGACCGTCTGAGCAGCTCGATCTTGAGGAAACATTATCCTCTCATGCACACTTTTGCGCGCAACTTGCCTCCTGAGTCTGACTTCTTCATCGCAAAGAGCCTTACAATTTGGGCAGCATCCCTTGTCGATCAAAGCTAACTGAGCTTCTCATAATTTTTATTCCAGTTCCTCGACTATTTCTTGACTCGAGGATTCTGGTAATGTGTCATCAATCGCGTCAGTCTGTTGGCTATCGACGTTATTAGCAAGCCTAATCACGTTGCTAGCGACAATTGTAGGAAAAGGATTACTGTCAACCCCCATTGCTTCCATCTGTTTATCTAGAAACTTTAGAGTGCCTTCATCAATTACCTTCTCTACAATATTACGAAACACCATACAATCGTTAGTATTATGGGTCAAAGAATTATGGCATTTATAATATTCTTTTCCTTTCAGCTCCGCAGCTGAAGGTATCTTATGCCTTTTGGGCAAAGTGATATGCTTATCCGCTAGTAAGTGATCAAAAATTTTATCAGTCATGAACAGATTGAATGAGTAAACTTTGCCGACATCAGCCGTTCCCTTTTTTACAAGATAGGTTGATGACTTGGCTGAGTGGGAACCACTAGTGGCTGATTTGATTCTGATTAAACTTTCACATGTATATGGCTTCTTAATGTGGACCTCGACTACATTTGCCTCGAGATCCTCACTAATGTCTGTCGAGAAAACCTCATAATTGGGGTCTTTATAATAAGTCCCATTTGATGAGATTTTCCTCTCATTTTTCTCATTTAGGATTGACTCATATTGGGTAGCCCTATTGGCCAACTCGAATATGTCATGGAATTCTATACCCTTGAACCTCTTCCTATATTCAATGTCTCGACTATTTAGGGCTAACTTTGCATATTCCGTCTTAAGGAAGATCACTCAACATTTCAGCCGGGCCTTCCTGAACCTAGTTATGAAAGTTTCGACTATTCTCTAGGTAATTGACTTAGCCTACACAAATCAGCCAGTGTAGCCTCAGGTTCAGAGTAATAAAACTTGGTATGAAATAGTTCTTCCATCTGCTGCCAAGTTACTATGGAATTTGGCCGCAAATTAGAATACCAAGTGAAAGCTATACTAGCTAATGAACTGGGAAACAACCTTAATTTTCACCTTTGATTCGTACCAGCCTCTCCATATTGAATTGTGAAGTGACCAATGTGCTCAAATGTTAACTAATTTCCCTCTCCACTAAATGTAGCAAAATTGGGGATCTTATATCTAGTAGGGTAATCTAATAAATCATATTTCTCAGGGTAAGGTTTCCTAAATGTGGGTCGATTAGTCCTTTTTAATCCTAAGGCTCGATAAATGTCATCAAATTGATTTTCAAGAACATTTGAATTTATCGGTTGTTCATGTTCCGGCCAGCTAGATGGCTGATTATATTCCATTTGCCCCCTGTGTGTAGGAGCGATCGGGGGTCTTGTCTTCTTCCCTGTTAGGGCTCATGCCCAAGGCCGATTGGGCCTGTGGGATCATTTCGAGCATGTACCTAATGTTGTTCAGGCCGTCATCTATCTATGGTTTCAGTTGATGGCTGATTTTTGGCCTCACCAGGTTGGGAGCTACTAGACAATAAGTTACTTTGCACAGAAAGCTAAGGCAGGGGCAGGATTGGACCCTTTAGTTTCTGGTCAGCCTGCTGAGCCTTTGGCTGGATAGAAGACTCTTGGGTGTTCATGTCTTGAATGGTCGATCGACTATGGGAGGTCGATTACTTTGCTAATTCATTCATTCGATCGTTATTTTGGGTGATCTTTTCATCCATTCATTTTAAACAAGTGCTGACCTGAACGTGCATTTCATGCATGGCATCCATCAAGATTGCCAAATCTGACAGACTGGTCATAGGATCTCCTACAGGATGAGGAACTTCTTCCTCCTGCTCACCCTCACCAGTGGCTAAACTCTATGTGGATCTAAGTTTAGGTGTCATACTCTCAATTCTTTAGCACTACCTGGGTCCCACCAGACGTGCCAAAATATGTTCGATTATTAATAAATTAGCCAAGTAGGTCGATTAATTACGGGCGTGCCAGAGCTGTAGTGTCAACTCGATGTAGACAGCTTGATTGAACACAAGTATCTCCTTTGGAAGTCTTGTTGGATCAGGCAACTGGCTAGGGAGAGAGAATACAAAACTCCCTATTGAGTTCTTTTCTTGCCTCAATTAAGAGGACTTTTAACCGTGCATAAAGAATTACGAGACTGAATCGTAGAAGGAGGGAGATAGCAAGGAGAGAGGTAGAAAGAGGGGGAAATAGACTGACATACGGATTAGAGGAGGCCAAGAGCAAGAAAATTGAGAGAGATACAGATCGAGTAAGGGACAGAGTAATATTCCAGGAGAATATTATAGGAGAGACAGATTGTATGTGATACAATTGTATAATGGTGGTTCTGAGGCCCCTAATACAGAGTTCTATTCACTTATTTATAGAAGAAAATGAGTACATCACTTGCATTTAACCCTAGAGTACAAGATACGTACGAAAATAAAATAATAAAGAAATAAAACATTATTGGTAGTTCATCAACCTCCTCATCTAAGAGTTTATACTCAGCCCAAAGTCACCTATGCAGTCTTTCCCTCTCCTAATACAACAAAATTATTGGAGTTTTTCCTCATGAAGAGCCATCAGTACATATTCATCCTAGAACCATGTTCAGCCCAGTTTTTTATTACAAGCGAAATTCATAAGAGTCCCCTTATCAGCTTGTCGTAATATGGAGCCCAAGTCTTTTTAAACTCCTTGCATTTCATCCTATAAGATTAAGTGATCCTTATGTACATCCATATATATATTTATACATGTATATGCACACATATAGATATACTGTGCAAATAATCAGATAGATATGCGCATGTTAATAGGTGTCAATCAATTCCGTTAGGACAATTTTTGCTCATATTTTGGCCGCTCGGAGTTTTATTCCCATGAAGCCTCCACATCAGCCTTGTTATGATAGCTTTCATACTTGGCTGCCCAGTGGCGCTAAGTTTTGGTGCCAACAGATAGTCAACTTATTTTCTATTTTCAGTCGACTTACTTTACAAGAACACTCGACTTATTACTCCAGTGAGTTTATGACCTTTTGAGGGTCCTAAAAAATTCAACTTATCAATAAAGCAGCAAATAAAATAGTCAGCTGCTTTTAAGCATAAGTCAAGTACTTTTACTAAATTCGAATTTAAATGGCTAGTTTGGCGCATTTATTGTTGCTAACCACCTCCAATAGCTCTATCTTGTGAGAGAATATATATATATAAGCCTTATATAGCATTTATGAACTAGAGTTACCATCTTGATCAAGCATTGATTATTATTTATTCTACTCATTCTCTACTCTCTTTCATTTAAATAAGATTTGAGCTTCAACTTGTGATTCAATCATGACTATAGTCTTGTGAGTTTTGATTTGTATATCCATATTTGAGAATTATTGTACTTTAAATATTTTTCTCTATCATTATTCTAAAGGGTCGGTGGAACCCTAGAAGCCTAAGTGGAGGACTTTATTTAGCAAAAGAAAGAAAAGAGCTTGTGAAGCTCATTTGTAAATGTTTGCTCTCCACCCGCAAGTAGGTGTCATGGTGGATTTGAAAAAAATCTTAAAAGAGATCTTCAGTCGTGAAGTAGGGGCATTCAAACCACGCTACATGCTTGCGTCAATTATGTTTGATTTTCTCTATCCCGATTTTCTTACATTTGCGCATTGTTAATTTCATTCTCTATTTTATCTTGCACAAATCTAGTCTATCATTTTATAATATTTCATATTTATTTTGATAGGATAATTTTTCATTGTTTGCCAAAGATCATATTCACCCCTCTCTAGGGTCAATACTTAGAAAACATATCCATTTTTTTGAAAACTGAGTTTCGGGAGGGCAATAGAGTGATTTTTAGAGTTGAAAATGTCCGATTTATGGAAACAGGTTGAGGATGGGAATAGAGTAATTTTTTCAAAAACTGTGATTTTTAGAGTTGAAAAATGGCCGTTCTTACAAAAATGGGGTTCGGGATGGAAATAGGGTGACTTTTTTATTATAAAAAATCATGATTTTTAAAGTTGAAAATGTCCAATTTTTATGAAAACAGAGTTTCGAGATCAAAATGGAACAAATTTTTTTATGAAAAATCATGATTTTAGAGTTGAAAATATCTATTTTTATGAAAATGGAATTTCAAGATGTCGTAAAAGTGAAAATGACCATTTTTACATAAATTGTGGTTTTGGAATAAAACTGAGAGTTTTGAGAGGAAAATGACTATTTTTACGAAATGGGGTTTAGAGTGGAAATGGAGGTTTGTATAGGTTTACGACCTAATTTCGATATAGCAACGTCTTAGAAGGAGGAGTTTTGAATTTTGTGAGGCTTAGGTTAATGACCTAATTTTGGTAATATAACAGCTTAGAAGGGTAGCGTAAGAGTTTAATGCGGGGGTTTTTAAAGTGTTTTTGTAAGAAAAATATGACTTTGAGATGTATTCGAACAACCCACACGTTACTTTTGATCACAACAGCTTAGTAATCAGTGCAAGAGCAAGGAGAACATCTACAATAGTCAAGCAAGCAAAAACTTTGGCATTACAACAACATAACTAAGGTCCATGTTATCAAAAATGCACATGCTCGTATATTTTTGAAATAGTGTATGTGTGATTGATTTTGATATAGGTCAAGTTTAAATTAACCATTCTCAATAATACGAGTCCTTGCAGAGCATGGCTATATAGAGGGTGTCAAACCCCAAGGACTTGCAAAATTTAAATAGTGGTGTTACTTAGTCTTCTAGGTTAATTCTAATTAAATTAGAATTATTGATTGATTGTTTAGTTCTCAAATCGAATTAAAATTTAATAAAAACTGATTGTAAATTAATTAAAGAGAAAGAGAGTCTATGAAGTTTGATTTCACCACTAACCTTCGAACACTGACCAATTGTACTAATCTGGAGAATTTAATCTATGTATATGAAATTGAATAGCTACAAGCCCACTTCAATTTAATTAAAAAGGTTTATTTAAAATCTAGTAAAAAATAATTTGTCTTCAAGTAGCATGGACTGTTCACATGATTACTCTAAACTAACTAATTAACTAATTGGTAACATCATCCATCTTCCCTTAGAATGATTCATCAAAACCTTACATTAAATGATCATGCAATACCATTGCATAACTTCCTCTTTAGAATCATAGAAACTAAAATGAAACTTAGGTCAATAGGAATTGAATCCAATCTAAGACAAGAACAAGATTAATTAAAATTGAACTAAAATCATTAAAAACTGAAATCAGTAGTACAACTATTATCTCTATACTCGTTATGCAATCAGTACATAGCTAAAATCATCTCCAAATTAAAATAAAATTAAACCATTGAAGGAAAAGATTAGGGCTACAGCAACTCCCTAGAAAGAAGTTTAGCCGATCATATTTTGGGTTGAAGACTTGATCAACAACGGAAACGTCAGCTTTCTCTCTCTCTTCCTCTAGGAAATCACCATAAAATTGCCACCCTGGTTGCTCTCTAGATACACTCCTCTCTCTTCTAGGGTTCCCCCAAAACACTAATCATAATAGAGCTCATTTTTGCCTCGAGCCCAAATGCGAACGTACGCATTGAATAAAGTGATTGATCGTTTTATTCAAGACTGGGCTTTAAGAAATGGGCTCCAATTGGGCTTTTGACAAACATGTCCAATTATATTTGTCTTCAATTTACACTACTTTTGGGCTACTTCTTCGGTCCAAATGGCTCAAGACCTCCATCTCGGATCCATTGACCGACTTCATCTCTTCACCATATAAACATCCACAATGGCTCATTTGCATGATTTTTGAGTTAATATTATAGGAAATACCTAAAAAGTCAATAAACTCAAAACAAATGTTAAAAGCACTAATTAAGTATCACTAACGAAATAGTATATCTAAGTTAACTGGCTTGAATGTATAACATTCAACACCTATCAGATTTTATTACTTATTTTTAGAATGAATGATCACATGAACATAGAAAAATAGGTTTAAGATAAAAAGTAAACCTGTAAGGGATCTACAAGTTTAAAAATGGATTGTCAAGGGCGCACATACCTATTTATAAATCAATGACAACATGACCCGCCGACACCACAGTCCTACATTGCCTTATTGAATGTCACTCCATATATATGACCCATAGACCCCACAGTAATCATATAAGACAAGTGACATTCAACGGTCAGAATAGTGACGAGGGCTAGCACACATATATAGATGTTATGCAAATAAATGGAATAGAAGAAAAAAGATGCAAGAGATAAGGTCAAGGGATATTTCCTTCTACCAATGCCATCTTCATTACCTAATCCTTGGTACTTAGGGATGGGATGGCTCCTTTGATGGAGGAGGACATCATCATTTCTCCTTCTTCTTCTTGACTTGAATGGAGAAAGATGGAGGCTTGATTGCTAGCTAGGAGAGCATGGACATCTCTTAGGAGAGATGTAGGCACTAAGTTATGGCTTGGGAGGGGGTGTATAGAGGGAGAAGTCTATGGACTCAAGAGAAGGAGAGTAATAGCTCATAAATCAATTTTTTTAGATCACTTGGAAATAGTGGGTGAGGCTTAATTTATAGCCTCTCTTTGATCCCATTTTTGCTCTCTAAATTGAAGTGGAATGAGCTACTGCTATATAATTAGACAGATGCCTTAGTTTTGCACTGTATTTTCGATATAGGATAAGGTGAAATGTAGTTTTGTGCTTTTGTCCAATTATGCTACTGCTTGCATCTACAAATGTAGGTAATGGTTTCTTAGATACTTTTGGGGTGACTGAATCTACATATGCGATAACTCTAAATCTTTTTTTTTTTTTTGAGGCACCCACAACTACAGTTATAAACAGTTGTGTTTCTTTTCTGTCACACTGGCAATCCGCGTGAATTTGTGTTTTCTATGCTTTTGGCTGGACTGAAATGTTCATTCAAGATTTTCCTTAAACGAAAGGTTAGAATGGGATTAGGATCCCAATGAAGGTGGTTCTTGGGGTTTTGAATGTTCCAGTCATGATGGTGAGGTTAGATTTTCTATTCGATGGTCAAATTCGTCTTGATGCAAAATTATAATTTTTCTCTTATGATGATTGCTTGTTCGAGGCCTCCTTACGAAGAGATCCGGGGATTTTCAAAGATTTGAGGATGTTTCAAATGCGGTTGTGAGGTCTAATAATTAATCCAACGGTCGAATTTGCCAATTTTAATAAAAGGGAAAAATTATAATTTTGCCCTTTTGCATGATTAAATACCCGTGGCAATGTATGATATGATCACCTTGCATTCTTACAGTTCTTGAATGTTCTAAATGCAATGGTAACATCTATTTCCTAATTTGACCATCAGATGAGTCCATTTCACACAACGGTGTTAAATTACCATTTTGCAATTTCTGGATGATTGGTCAATTAGGGGAATGTTACGAATTCTTTTCTAGACACATTCCAAGGTTTTCGATATGAATAATTGGTAATTATAATTATAAATAGTTCATATTCTTTAATAGAAACGGGGCTCTTTATTAAGGTTAAGAATGTAACACGCTGATTTTGATTTGATTGAATAAAATGGCTTATCCCAATCATCTAGGTGGGGTCTTATAATTAATTGTGCTGGTGGGTTGGACTCACTGATCTAAGATTGTGGATAAGCTGAGATTTACTTGACTATCATAATTAAGTCCCCTTCTCGGTTACTAAAGTGAATAGTCTTTATCCTGAGGGAAGTGGTCATTGGTTACTTTGATTTACTTGAGTGATCTACGGATCAACAAACTTGGGTATTTTGTTATTATGGGTCTTGGAACTTGCTTTCCAAAATCAGAATCTATGTGGTGTAAATATTTTGGAATGGTTAATCGCAAAGAATCTATACAGTTACATTTAATTTATTAAATATATATGATCAAGGAGTTCACATACTCTAAGGGAAAAATATGGCTTAATTAATTCAATAGATTGATGGTATTAACATTCCTATTGATTAATTAACACAGAGGGGTCAGTTTGCAATATATATATATATATATATATATATATATATATATATATATATATGAGCAATGCTACATGTCATGAAAATATTTCATGAATTTTTATCTTGAATGATGTGACAATTAAATGGTAAGTTAGTATTGGTGGGATTCCCCCCATACACGGAAGAGAAATGCTAAACGTCATGAAATTATTTCATGAATTTGTATCATGAATGATGTGGCAGGTAACATGAAGAGTTAGTATTGGTGGGATTCAGTGATAATATCATGGGACAATGTGTATGGGGGGAATCCCACCAATACTAACTCTCCACATTACATGCCACATCATTCATGATACAAATTCATGAAATTATTTCATGACGTGTAGCATTGCTCTACACGGAATGTCAATAGTATTGTCACTTGCCACATCATTCATGAAGGCAATTCATGAGAAAATTTCATGACGTTTAGCATTTTCATATATATATATATATATATATATATATAATTGTGTGTGAATATATAGTAATTTAGTAACTTTGACTTTTTATTTATGTCTTGGAGTGCAATTAATTTTATGTAGTGGTATTAAAATGGATAATAAGTTTGGGCCAAGGGTTGCTGCCAATTAAATAGGCCCATTAAAGCTAAGTCATAAATAAGCTCATCTAGATCTCACTTCTAGCCTAATTTGGAAAGTAAGAAAAAGTCACAATAGGGTAGCCAAAATAAGATAGACACAAAATTTGTGTAAGACTTGTCTTTCAATTTTTTCTCCTTTACTCTAATTCATAAGAGACTTGAAGCTTACTGTTATGTTGCTTGTAGATTCCATACAATGACATAGGAGTGAATATTTGGGGGTATTTGGAAGTTGAGAAAATCAGAGTTGTTGTGTTTGAATCGAGTTCGCAAAGTTGCAAAAATATGGTTAGTCACTTTTGCACCAGCCCCACTGTTTTGGTCATAAAGTTTTCATTACTAATTGAAATAGCCTGAAACAAATACCATAAGATAGTAAATTAGAAGATCTTCGATTTGATATCTTATTGGTCCATATTCCAAACACCACATCCTGCTCAAAATTGCATTTAAATTTGTTGTTACTAAATGTGATTTTTTGCACGGGAATTGAAGGCCTTGCTAGGTTTGTATTTCTTAAAATAGTTTTTTGTTTTGGGAGTGACAAAAAAATGAAAAACTCTTTTTTTATCCGCTTGGAACTGTTTTTGAAGAACAATTTTTAAAAAACTGAGTTACAATAGTTATGGCTTATGGAGAATAACTAAAAGTTGTTTTGGTTCATTTTGAAAATACGAAACCAATTTAACTGTGTTGAATAAATTATCTCTTTTGACAATACCAAAAAAAAAAATTATATTTGTTGAATAAATTATCTTTTTTTTATAGGAATCGAAAAAAGTACACCACAAAAAAAAAAAAGGATCCCAAAAAAAATATTAACTCGGTTGAATAAAACATTTCCTTTGAAAGGACTAACAAAAAAGGTATGGCGCTAAAAAAAAGGACCAAAAAAAATAATTATCTCTGCTAAAAAAATTATCTCTTTTGACATAACCAAAAAATAAATAAATTATCTCAGTTAGAATAAACTATCTCTTTTGACAAGACAAAAAAGAAGAAATTATCTCAGTATCTTTTTTGACAGTACTAAAAAAAAAAAAGAAAAAAAAAGTTATCTCTGTCGATTAAATTATCTATTTTGACAGGATCCAAAAACAAACGTTCATCTCTGTTGAATAAATTATCTCTTTTGACATGATACAAAAAAAAAAGTACCCAAAAAAATAATGACCCAATAAAAAAGTTATCTCTTTTGACATGAAAAAAAAAAGTACTAAAGGAAGTAAAGAAGGTAAAAAGAGTTGAAGTTTATAGTATAAAGGGGTAGTTATGGTATTATAAAATAAATAATGATGCATTAATGAGTTTAGTGGCTTTCTTGTCATTTTCTATAAAAGAAAAAGGCAAGTGGAGTATAACCGTAGAAAAGTAGAGTGTGAATATCCTCCCTAAAATAATATATTTACACACACATATAATTAATTGAAAAAGAAGAGAAATAAATATTATTATTTAGACATAAATTAGTAATATAGAATTAATTATACATGTTAATACAAGCTTTTGTGGCTGATGCAAATATTTTTAGGGAAAATATTTAGTATTTAACACACATATTTGTTTGTTAGCTACTCATAAATGGTTCAATTAGTATCTAAATAATTTAAACTCATCAAATAATGTAATTGATTTTTTAGACACTTGAATAATTAATCAGAATTTAACAAAATAGAAGAAAGTAGTCTAACTTATATTACTTATAACTATTATATGTAATACTATATATCTTGGGACGGTGAAGAAAAACTTAATATCATAAAACTAGATGTTCAAATTAAATGGTTTAAACTCACCAATTATTCTAATTGATTGATTGATCTAATTAATTAATCTAATTGATTTTTTAGACACATAGACTAATTAATAAGAGTTTGACGAAATAGAAGATAGTGGTTTAAGTAATATAAGTTAGACCACTTTCTTCTATTTGGTTAAATTCTGTTAATTAGTCAAGTGTCTACTCTACATGATACTTATGATGTGTTTGCACATTTTCATTATGTACTTTCTATGGGAGCCGTTTCTTCTTTATTTACCGGATTTCACTATTGGGTAGGCAAAATCTTTGGTCAAACATGATTTGAAACTTTAGGTAAAATTCATTTTTGGATCACTTTTTTCAGGGGTCATCAATTAATCTAATTGATTTTTTAAACAATTAAATAATTAATCAGAATTTGACAAAATAGACGAAAATGGCCTAACTTATATTACTTATAACTATTATATGTTATATTATATATCTTGGGACAACAAAGAAAAACTTAATACCATAAAACTAGATATTCAAATTAAATGGTTTAAACTCATCAGAATTTGACGAAATAGAAAAAAGTGGTTTAAGTAATATAAGTTAGACTTCTTTCTTCTATTTGGTCAAATTCTGACTAATTAGTCAAATGTCTGCTCTACATGATACTTATGATGTGATTGCACATTTTCATTATCTACTTTCTTTGGTAGCTGTTTTTGCTTTATTTGCAGGATTTTCACTGTTGGGTAGGTAAAATCTTTGGTCAAATCCATTTTTGGATCACTTTTTTCGGGGGTCATCAATTAATCTAATTGATTTTTTTAGACAATTAACTAATTAATCAAGATTTGACAAAATAGAAGAAAATGGTCTAACTTATATTACTTATAACTATTATATGTATGTTATACTATATATCTTCGGACAATAAAGAAAATTTTAATATCATGAAACTATATGTTCAAATTAAATGGTTTATACTCATTAGTTAATCTAATTATTTTTTAGACACTTGAATAATTAATCAGAATTTAATAGAAAAAAGTGATCTAACTTATATTACTGATTGAGATAATTATATCTTTATTAAAAAAAGGTTACTATTTTTTTTTACTAAACCAATGAATACTAATAAATGAACATTTATGCTTTATATAACATGTTAGAAGATAAAATAAAATAAAAATATAATGAGCGTCAAATCAAATAATGTGAAGAAGTGGTAAAAGTACTATTTCCATGCTTTACATGTTTTTAACATTATAAACCAAATAAAATAGGTTTATATTTTAAACATTGTAAAATAAATTAATAAATACTAATGTTATGATTAGTAAGAAATAAAAAGGATCTTATACTAGTACAAGATTGGTTAGCTTACCAAAAGAACCCACTAAATATTACTATTGGTCAAGTATTATCATAAAGAACTTATTGGCATGATGGTTGGAGTGCTTGCACTTGTAGTGTGAACTAATGTTCAACTTTTCTCAGTAACATAACTTTCATTTATTGGTTTCGTAATTTGGTTTTTTCAGGTTTCATAACTCAGTTCGGGCTTGGGTTGGGTTTCGGGCTCTGAAATTTCAATCCAAGCCCAAGCCCAGATTTAATATTTACTGCCTAAGTTCGAGAATTTTCGGGTTAGGTCGGGTTAGACCTGCCCAAGTTGCAGACCTACTCATTTCCATCGTCCTTGTTCGAATTAAGTTTATAAGTAATTGTTTATCATCCTTAAAATTAATTTGGGTTGCTAAATCGAGCTTCAACTGTGTTAAATTAGTAATTTGAGCACCTTATGCCAAACTATAAATGAGTTGGATCTCAATTAATGTCCTATTTTTTCCTTTTAATTTTTATTTGTTGGGTTCGTAATTTGAGTTTTATAACTCGGTCCGGGCTCGAGGTGGGGTTTCCGGCTTATGGCATAACAACCCGAGCTCGACTCGAAATAAATTTGGGTTTTGAAATCTCAACCCGAGCCCGAGCCTAGATTTAATATTTACTCCCAAGCTCGAGAATTTTTGGGTTAGGTTCGGGTTTGGCCGAGTTGGACCCATCCAAGTTGCAGCCCTACTCATTTTCATCATCCTTGTTCGAATTAAGTTTATTAGTAATTGTTCATCATCCTTAAAATTAATTTGGGTTGCTTAATCAAGCTTCAATTGTGTTAAATTGGTAGTTCGAGCAACTTATGCTAAACTATAAATGAGTTGGATCTCAATTAATGCCCTATTTTTCCCATCCTTTATGTGGATTAAGATAATATATTCCAACCAATACTGGAAACTCAAAACTGAAATAGCGTTGCTATGAAGTTCCTCCCTAAGAAAAGAAGAAAATTTGAAGTAAAAGATTGGAGAGATCACTACTTAATTATATCCCAGATGATATACTTAGCACGTTAGGTACAACAATGCATAGGTTGATACACATAGAGCATAACATTCATAGCATAAAGGCTTGACATTTAGGGTATCTAATCCTATTTGCTCAAGGAAAAGGACCACCTGAAAAATGTGAGAGTGAGATATTAATACACACACATGTATTCGAGTACATTGTATAACATTTTTTAACTTTGCAACAATTAAAATAATTTAGGGTAAATTACTTTGACCTTCCCCCTGAAGTTTATCCTAATTACTCTTGGATTAAAGTTTTTAATTTATGGTGCTCAACCTCCCTTGAGGTTTGGTTGACTTTACTCCAGGTACCACTACCTTTAATCGACAGTCAGCTCTGTTAAAGACAATTAACATCAAAAATCAAAATGCTAAAACTACCCTCAATGGCGCGATAGTACTAGTGTGGTATTGATGGAGAAAATATATATATATATAACGTGTTAATTTTAGTCAAAGGATTAAAAATTAATGTTATTTTTGCACAAAAGCATTATAACTTAAGGGTATTTTGATAATTGTATATTAGATATGATTTTATTTAACGGATCGTTAGTTTAACAAGGGTGTTAGAGTAATTTTGCAAAAACTTTAATTCGAGGTTAATTAAGCAAAATCTCAAGAGAAGTCAGAGTAATTTACCCAATAGTTTAATATAAAATGAGAGTTTTGTTTTGTGCCTTGTGCGGAGTCTTGGATTCAAGTCTCGACAATTATAAAATGGTCAGAGAGGTTACTTATTCCACTTGCTTTCACTAGCTTGGAATTAGTGGGTGTGTTAGAACTCACCGTGAGAATATGAATATCAATAGAGACCAAATATATATATATATGTATATATATATGTATACATATATATATATATATATATATGTATACATATATATATATATATATATATAATACACAGAAGTATAACAAGAGCATTTACAAAAATTAAGAGTGGTAATACATGAAAAACTATATAATAATAAATATCAAACGTTATTCAAACGAGTTAAGTAGAAAATTGGAAAGGACTAGCCTGGATAGAAAGGCACGCAAAGCATTGTCCTAAAGCTACAAAGCGTCCTACGTGCAAGGATTAGTGATCATATGTAACTCCATGATACAACCCTAATCCAATAGTCAATTTTTTCCGACACATTCGAATAAGACAAAGTTACACCCACCTTGTGTCGAATTGCCCATAAGTTATATAAATATAAAATAAGTAAAATGTATCTAATTGTAGTAGCAGAAACAATGACAGATTTTCCACATCTCATCTGCTGGGATAAACCTAACTTTATACACGTCAATGTGTAACAACATAAGCTACTTTATAGCCATGATCATGTAACGTGGCTCGCAAATCGCGAGTACTAGCACAACGGTTACCAAACTAAATATTAAGTCAAATAAAATAAAATAACTCATTGAAGTTTTAAAAAATTCCTTAACAATCGCCCACAAGTTTTTAAAATCTTCTTAAAATAAATAAACAAATAAATAAATAAATAAAATATGTAAGGGCAATATAATACCATACAATAGGTGTAAGGGCAATATATTTTTATTTGATGGATTTCAGAGACTAGGTCTTGAACTTGACCCCTTGAGCCAAACTTTAATATTTCAAACACATAGTATTGACTATAGGCTAGGTGTGCGAGGTAGTGCTAATAATGGCTATGCGTTTGTATCTTGCTTCTCATGAGAGCTTTTAAAGAACAACCCAATTCTTATAGTCGCAGCCCCATGACAACTCTCACTTAGGTGAATCTTCCAAGGATATATGTGACCTATACCCTGCGAGAGTATGCTCGCTTTGGATTCTTTCAAGGCCATGCCCTTCCTAACGTCACATAATACAACACTATGCTATTGGGATGGGTAGGAGAGAATATTCGTGAGAAACTTCTTAATAAAATAGTGCTATATAAGAGTCATGCTATAACAACTCAAATTTTTTTTTGAATTACGATTAAAAGTTAAGTGAATTTTTAGGCATGATTAATTGTTTAATGACATGTTTAGTGGAATTAAATGATCTTTTTGTGTTTTCGGTTACGTGTATGGGACCGGAATGGGTTCGGGTAATAGGAGGAAATAACTGCCGACTCTAGAGAGTGGTGTGGGGATATGGATATAAGTTTAAGGGTATAAGTGAAGTTTTGAAAAATGAGGAAAGGCTAGTGTGCGAATAAGCGCAAAAGGCCCATAACAAGGAGCAAATAAGGGAATGATAGAGGGTTTAGTTGCAAAGGGGCAAATTGATATTATATATATGATATATAGATGTAAAAAGAGAGGAAAAATCAGATTTTGACCCCTCTCTCTCTCTCTCTTGGCCGGCTCCTACTTTCTCTCTCTACAAAGTTTCTCTTCTCTCCTTCTCTCTAAGATTTGAGGGCTTAGAAGTGAGATTTGAGGGTGGAGCCAAGAATTAAAGTTGCTCCCCTCACTCTCCTCTTCGTTTTGATTGGTGAAAAGTTGCTATTGGAAGAGTTTGAAACTTGGTGAAATTTGGGTCTTCCACTTCTAAGCTTGGATTTTGAGGTAAGGGTTCTCCTTCTTATTTATTTGTTGATTCTAGGGTTTGGGTGAAGTTGTGAGAGCTAAGTGTGTGTATTGCATGATTTAGAGTGGTAAGAGGGGTGAGATGGGGTGTTCTTCTACTCTCTTTAGTCTCTATTGTGCAATAGATATGTATATGGTTATATATACAGTATAAAGGGTGAATGTGTGAGAGATATTAGCATGTATGCATATATGCTAGATTTTGTGCACATATGTGAACATGTGTTATGTTGAACATGTATGTATTATGTGTTGTTGAGTGAGTTAAATACATGCTATTCTTATATAGAAAATGTGTGTATTAGTGAAGCATGGCTAAAATGTGCTTAAGTGAAGTTTTGTGGGCATATACTAATTGTGCTAGGGTTTGCATATATAGGAATGTATATATGTGGGTTGATGAATGTGAAATGCATGTTATGTTCCTATATAGCTAGCTCATGTATTGTGAAGCATGAAATATAAGTGCTTGATCCATATGTGTTCGAAATGCATATATAGGGCCGTTGTGAGGTAAACGGGAGAGAGAGTGGTTGAGTAACTTGTTCAATCACCTTGGAGTAGCGAATACTCGGTGATGGTTTGATCACCTCGGAGTAGAGAATACTCGGTGACGAATTCTGAAATAAATCTAATCACCTCGAAGTAGAGAATACTCGGTGATAGACTTTGAAACGGTCCGATCACCTCAGAGTAGAGAATACTCGGTGGCGGATTCCTCAATGGTATAATTACCTCAGAGTAGAGAATACTCGGTGATGAATTTTGTAAATTATGTGGGAAGTGTCTTGGTTGCATAATTTGGTTAAGAATCATGTTAGGATATTGGATTGTGTCCGAGAGAGAGACAATCATATGATTATTGCCTTCATTTTGAATTATGAATCATGATATATATTTAATGCATTTATATATATGGGCATTATTGTGAGTGGACATGATGTATGTTGAATGATATGTGAAATATTGTGACATGCATCCATGTAGGTCATGTCGGGTCGGCACTTAGGTGGGTTGGGGTACCTCTACTGAGCTGCAGTGGTGCTCACCCCTTTTATTCTAAACTCTTTTACAGATAAGACACTGATGACGGACGAGACTTGAATGTTTAAGCAGGACTTTGGTAGCATTTTTGATATATTTTGGGGATGTTGTATATTTGGCTATCCGTACCGGCTTGTGGCACGTTGTCTATGTAGTTGTAGTCATGGTTGGATTTTTAGCATTTTTGGACCTTATACATGAAATCCTTGTAATGACTATAAACTTGGAATCCATATGTATTGTGGTTTATTCTTGGACCAAACTTAATTTATGGAATGTAAAGTTGTGATCTATTCTTATGTCATAACTTTATGTATGGACTTTTCTCAAGTAAATGGGTTGAGAATGAAATGGAATGAATATGTGGTTTGAAGGGAAGGAATTTGATTGTGTTTTTGAAAAAAATTATGTTTAAAGTATGATTCAGATAATGAGACTGTAATTGTGGATGTTTGGATATGTTTATTGATGGGTTTGGAGCTAGTTTGGAGACAAAAGAGACTAAAAGAAAGTTCCCAAGTGAAGATAGTCGACTTTTCTTTCAAAAAAGTCAAATTTTTTGTCCAGCAGCTTTTAGAGCTTTCTGGGAAGGCAAGATAGTCGACTTTCTCTTTTGGGACAGAAGACTATCTTGCTGCTCTAGAAACCTCATTTTTTTAAAAATCAGCATTTCACACTTTCTGGGAGGGAAAGATAGTCGACTTTCCTTATTGGGACAGAAGACTATCTTGCTGCTCTAGAAATCTCATTTTTTGAAAATCAGCATTTTTCACTTTCTGGGAGGGAAAGAAAGTCAACTGTTTGTTTTTGGGCATTTCTGGAAGGGTAAGACAGAAGACTATCTTACTGCTCCAGATTTTCAAAATTTTGAATTAGGCATAACTTGGTTGTTCCAAACCCGAATCAAGTAATTCTTTTTTTGAATTTGATTCTTTTTTAACCCTCTTTCCAATGGTGTAAGTTTTAAGTTCAAATTCCACTCAAATATAGAGTTAAGTTTTGAGACTTGGTTGTTATGTCTATAGTCCCATTGTAAGGGGTATAGATGTATACACACCAATGCAATGATGTAAGTTTGAAAACGTCCACATTAAGTTTAAGAAATATTGGATGATTAGCTTAAGTCACTTTGATTTCTGGGAGATGAAAACCAAGGCCCGACAACATGGTATCAGAGCATGGTACTTTATAGAGGGTAAAAAGGGTCCATTGGGACTAATGGACGGGTTAACCTCCGGTTTCCCGGTAGTCCGGGGATCGGGGCTTTACATATGCAATACGGATTATTTCTACCTGTTGAACCTTCTTCATGGGATCTCCATTCACAAAGGACGGGTTACCTATGTAGATTACTCCCTTATGAGCTTAAGTTCATCCCACTCGACATATCTAGGACTACGCTCCTAGAAATTCAAGGATCGTTAGTCCGTTTACATACTTCTTTATATTTGTCTTCTTTGTATTTTATTTATAATATTAACATCTCCACATGTCATTTTTAACACATATGCATAATCATGTAATGCATATATTAGAGGCAATAAATATTTTATAATAAATACTTTCACAAGTATATTCAAGAATGATATGGGAAAATAAAATTAAAAAAATTCACCCATTCCACCAATTTTACATTTTTCTATTTATGTCACATCAAAAGGTAAATTAGTGTGGGTATAATCTAAAAAGTATTTTTGGTGTCAATGGTTTTAGAATCTATCTTTTCTCTGTTAGGTTTAGGTATGAAATTTTTGGTTAACACCCCCACACTTTTTGAATTTTAAGATTATGAGCTCTATGTTTCAATATCACATATGGAGTTCTATTATTATTATCCACAGTTACTCGATTGATTATAAAGCATGCAGTGAGC
Organism: Cornus controversa; assembly: GCA_026545225.1. Taxonomy (NCBI): domain Eukaryota; kingdom Viridiplantae; phylum Streptophyta; class Magnoliopsida; order Cornales; family Cornaceae; genus Cornus; species Cornus controversa. The sequence goes on from CM048845.1 coordinate 47,004,190, forward strand.
TTTGTTCTCCTACAAGTTCTCGAATACGCCATAACTCAAAAGCATTGAGTTAATCATATCAAGAAGTATTTTAATATTTCTTTAAGCTACCCTATTGTTGCGAAAAATGGAGGAGTTACTTCATATATAGATCCACGTTCCTCAAAAACTCAATAAAGTTGTATTCAACACTTCTATGGAATCTAAGTCATTTGATTTTCTTGTCTAGTTGATTTCAACCTCACTTTTGTACACTATATGATTCTCAAAGACTTCATCTTTAGTTTTGATACAGAATAAATAGCAACACTAAGAATAATCATCAATAAACATCACAAATAATTTATAGAACGACACACCTCACTCTGTAAAAACTTTAAAAGTTGAGTATTCTTAACTATATGTCTAAATGATATCCTAGGTTTCTTAGCACATATCTCACTATTATGTTAAAAAACAATCATTGAATTAGGATACTAAATTGAGATTCATCACTTTTTAAATTTCCTTCAAGCTTACATGTCATAAACTCACATACCATATACAACAAAAACATGAGAACTTTTATTGACTTTCAAAATCATATTCAAATTGAATAACATTATTTCTTACAATAACGACTTTATTAGACTCCAATACAATTTTATATCCTTGTTGAACTAAGGATGACCCATTAACTAGAATTCTCCTCACTTTAGGAAACGTCGCACTCCCTTTTAAAGTTAAGATCTTCTCGAATGTTATGCTCCACTCTATATCTCCAATACCGTATACTTGTGCGACTGTATCACTTCCTATAGTTACACTTCCTCTACTTGAGTTCTAATAAGATTTCAAACAAGATGATTAAAGCATGCACATTAACATGTCTTGTTACCAATCATCATTATGATATGTTAGTCCATCAACATATTTACTTGATCTCTTGGACCTCATTCATTCAAATTTATTTTGGGCTTGTATGGCACAGTCTTCTTGTAGTAACAATCTCTCACCACATGATTTGTCCTCCCACAAACATAGCATGGTTTGTCACCATTGCCCTTGAAATTTTTTGGGTTATGGTTGCTGTTTTGACGATTAAAGTTTTAGGTTTGATTAGTACGATTATTGGAAGATCTTTTAAAATTTCTACCTCTTAGATTTAAATTCATGTTATCATTATTTTTAGATTTCTCTACTAGGTTTATCTTAGTTACATAGTCACTAACAATATTGACAGTTGACCTATGTTTTTCTTCAGTCCTGAGAGAGTTGATAACTTGGGTCAAGGTCAATTCACCTTGTTTATGTCGAAGGCACCTAGAAAAATCTAACCAACTAAGAGGTAGTTTTTCTATTAGACATGAAACTTTAAATTATTCTCCTAGTTTAGTTTCATTTCTCTCCACCTTTCTTAACAGTTATTAGAACTCATGAATCTGATCACAACTTGTTTTCTACCATTATGTAACCATTAAAATTTGACACATAAAAATGTTATATTCCAACATCAATTATACATATTAAGCTTCCAAGACTTTCCACAATGCTCTAGCACTATAAGTTGTATGATAGACATCATATAGGTGATCAGACAAAGCACTTAGAATCCTATTGTGGCAATGGTAGTCAATTTGTCCTTAGTTAAGGTGGGTGTGGAGGACGAAGTTTGATCAGAAGTGATGGACTCTTTTGAGGTTGAGGTTTTACTAATCGCTATGGTTGAGACAATTTGAGTTGAGGTGGTAGTTGGTTGAGTGACTTGATTTTCTTTTAAGGCCGATATTGTAGCGACCGTGACCAAATTTGGCCGGTTTACTGATTTTTCATCATTTTCGCTATAAATGCTTTTCGAATGATGCTATGGATGTTTTGGGAGTGGGAAACATGTTTGGAAGGTTAATTCGAGGTTTTTGAAAGTTTTTGGGACATTTGGAGAAGTTTAATTTTTTGGTCAAACCGGGGCCTGGGGTGCGACTTAAGTGGGCCCGAGAATCCGAAATTTTTTTGAAAATATTTATTTTTGGGAATAAATTAGATAAAATGTTTAGAGAGTAGAAGAAGTGATTTCAAGGCCGTAGGAGTTTTCAAAATTAAAAACGGAGTCAGAAAAGGTGCGTTAAGTAGCCCAAGGGGGATTTTGGTCTTTTTGCGGTCTAAGGACTTTAAATATCAGTGGCAGAGATATTTTTGCAGATCTCACGTCTCTTTCTCTCTCTAAAAGACTCCATCTTCATAGTTCTTCCTTCTCTCTAAGTTTTTATGGTCTTCGGGTGTGATTCTGGCCTCGCCAAAGAAGGGAGATACGTAGGGGATGACAAGAGCTTCAGTTTGAACCGAACAAAGTCGCGATCTGGCAAGGTGGACACTGCTGGAATTTTTGGGAAGTGCTTGGAAAGCCTTCATTTTCGAGGTAGGGGTTCTCCTTCTCATTTATTTGTCAATTCTAGGGTTTCGGGTAAAACGGTGAGAACTGGGGTTGTGTATTACATGTTTTACAATGGTAAGAGGGATGAGATGTGAGTGTCTTCTATATCTTTTTATTCTCTTATGTGCAATCGGAATGTATATGGTGTTATGTATGATATGAGGGGTGAATGAGTGAGAGAATTTGGCATGTACACTTATATGCTAGGGTTTGATACACTTTTGTGAAAATGTGTTAAATGAGCATATTTGTGTTACGTGATGTTGTATGAGTTAAAATGCATTCTTTCCTTTTATAGAAAATGTGTACATTGGTGAAGCATGACAAATATATGCTTATGTGGATTTTGTGAGCATACGTAACTTATCCTAGGGTTTTCACATATAGATGATTATATGTGTGGATTGATGAATATGAAATGCATGCTATATTCCTTTATAACTAGCGTATGTATTGTGAAGCATAAATTTTAAATGCTTAATCCATATATGTTTGAAATGCATATATAGGGCCATTGTGAAAGAAATGGGAAAAGTGGTAGAGTAATATGTTCACTTGGAGCAAGAAACGTTCGATGATGATCTTGAAATAGTCTAACCACCTTGGAGTATGTGATTTACTCGGTGATAAATTTTGAAGTTATCTAACCACTTTGTAGTATGTGACTTACTCGGTGATGTGTTCTGGGACTATTTAATTGTTTTAGAGTATGTGATTTACTCGGTGAGGAATCTCGAAGCTACCTAGCCACCTTATAGTATGTGAGTTACTCTATAATGTATTCTGAGACTATCCAATTTGCCTTGGAGTATGTGATTTACTCGGCAAGGAATCTCGAAGCCACCTTGGAGTATGTGACTTACTCGATGGCGATGTTGAGATTGTGTGGAAAGTGTCCCAGGTTGCATGGTTGGGCAAGAATCATGCTAAGGTATCAGGTCGAGTCCGAGAGGGAGACAATTGTATGAAGTTGCTTTCATATTAAAATTGTGATGCATGCTTTGTGTTAATGCATTATTATATATATGCATTGTTGTGAATGAACATAATGTATGTTGGATCATACATGAAATGTGGTGACATGCATTCATGTAGGCCGTGTAGAGTTGGCACTTAGGTGGTTTGGGGTATCTCTACTGATCCGCAGTGGTGCTCACCCCCTATTTATATAAACTTTTCAGATAAGACACCAATGGAGGATGAAGCATGAATAGCTCAATGGGCCTTGTTGAGTTTCATTTTTGGACTTTTGACCTTTTGAGATGTAAATAGATGTCCATGCCGGTTTGTGGCGTGTGGACTATGTTAATGATATTATATTTACATTTGATTCATGTTGATATACTCTAGTTTCAAGTGTAATAATCATATATAGATCATATGTGATTTGTGGGTTTTGAATGGAAGAAGTTTGTTTTAATTCCATTATGTATAAATTATTGGATATGATTGTTGAATATGTGGATTTATGTTTAAAATGATGTTTGATGATATTTTTATCATTTGTACGTGTTGTGAATGATGTTTTGATGATTTTTAGGCTTTTAGATGAGTTTTGGAGCCTAAGAGTTGAAATTTTTGAGTCTGGGATAGTAGGTTTCGATCCTTGTGATGATACATGTTCGATTTCGATGCATATAACTCTCCAGTTCGATGCATCGAAGTTATTATTCACAGCATTTTCTAAAATCTGTCCAAATTTCAATCGGGCATAACTTCTTCGTTTTTAATCGAATTTGAGTGTGGTTTTTTTTAAAATTGAGTATTTTTGGATTTTGTATCCAATGGTATAGGTATCAATTCCAGATTCCAAACACACAAAGTGTTAAGTCTTGAAAGTGAGTGATTTATGAGAGTGCGGATAAATAAAATCCCCTCTAAGGTGATATGGTTTGAAGTAGGGCCCATTGGGATTGGATAAAGTGGAGTTGTATACATCTATGTGCAAGAATAGGGTTAAGCTTTCCTAGTAATTAAGGATAATGAGGGTCCATTGGGCTTAATGGATTGAAGCCACCTCCGGTTCTCCGGGAGTCAGAAATCGGGGCGTGACAGATATGAGCACTAAAACAATTAGCCAATACTTCATTGCTTTTGCCACCTACAAAAATTTTGGCCACTAAATTTTTTGCCTCATCATACCTAGTCATGTTCATTATTTTAATTTTTTTAATTAAAGGGCAAGGAAAACTATTTGTCTAACCAAAGATACAAATATCACTAACACTTATTGTATTGAGAGAATCTCATATAATAATCTAGGAAATAACTTTTATAACGTCAGAACACATAGCTATATATGCTAATGTAAAAAACATACTTCATAGAAGAGAATTCTATATTCATTAATATAACTTATATAACATAATAAAAATCTACAATATTCTACATCATCTAAAATTTTAATAACATTCCAAATCAAAGCTTCCAGATGTAATAAAAAGAACAAAACACAACATGCATGAAACTTATCACTATATCCATATAATATTAAGTCATGTATCACACATACTTTAGAATATTTTAGAAATCAATAAACTTCAACATATATATATATATATATATATATAGATATATATAACAAGATTAATTAAGAGTGGTAATACATGAAAAATAATATAACAATGAATATCAAACGTTATTCAAACGAGTAAAGTAGAAAATTGAAAAGGACTGGCCTGGATAGAAAGTCACGCAAAGTGTTGTCCTAAAGTTACAAAACGTCCCTACGTGTAGGGATGGGTGGTCTTATGCAACTCCAAGATACAACCCTAATCAACCAGTCGACTTCTTCAGGTATGTTAGAATAAGACAAAGTTGCATTCGTCTTGTGTCGAATTGCCCAAAATTTATATAAATATAAAATAGGTAAGATGTATCTAATTGCAGTAGCACAAACAATGAAAAAATTTTCACACCTCATCTGCTGGGAGAGACCTAATTTTTATACACATCAAAGTGTAACGACATGAACTACTTTATAGTCACAATCATGTAATGTGAGCACACAACGGTTACCAAACTAAATACTAAGTTAAATAAAATAACTCATTGAAGTTTTAAAAACTTTCCTAACTGGGAGATCTATGGTTTATCACGCCACTGTCAATACATTCAATTACTTACTTTCATAATTATGTTTTACTCAAGGTTTGATACTTAATTATGTTACTTATTGTAACTCATCTAAATTAAGTTTAAACTTATTTATGTGTGTTGTATTCTTGACTGGGTCATCAATGGTAAGCATCTTTACGATCGAATAGATGGGGTGAAGGGTTATTTTGACAAAATTAATTAAAAAGAGTATTTTTGTTAAAAGGAGTGCTCTTTTCAACTCTTGAAAGCACATAAGAGTTGTTTGGTATAAAATTAACACAAGGAGTTATTTTGCCACATTTTGAAAGCAGATGCGGTTGAGTGCAATTTGGCTTAAACTTTTTTATTTTTAGATAAATTACTTTGACCTCCCCTGAAGTTTGATTTAATTACCCTCAAATTAAAGTTTTTGTAAGATTACTCTCACACCCCTATCAAACTAAGGATCCGTTAAACAAAATCACATCTAATATAAAATTACAAAAGTACTCCCAAAGTTATAATGTTTTTATGTAAAAATAACCTAAATTTCTGATCATTTGAATGATATTAACATGTTTTATATAGGTATTTTCTCCATCAATGCCACACCAGCACTACCGCTACAGAGGATAATTTTGACAATTTGATTTTTTATGCTAATTAACTTTAACGAAGCTGATTGTTAATTAATGATAGGAGTACTCGGGGTAAAGTCTACCAAACATCAGGGGAGATTAACCACTATATTTTAAATTTTTTAATCCAAGGGTAATTAGTCAAAACCTCATGGGAGGTATGAGTAATTTACCTTTATTTTTTTAAGGGCAAATTACACTTACCCCCCTCTATTTTGGCATATTACATTTACCCCCCTCTCAGTAACAGATATTAACGGTTGTTAATGAAAAATGTAAATTTACCCTTATGTCATTTACACTTACATCCCCCCTAGATTGACTTATTACACTTACCACCCATGTGTTTTGGAATATTATACTTACCCCCTCTAATTTGGATGTTTGTAACAAATATCCCCTTATCATCAACAACACTAACTGTTAGCAATGGTCAATGCTGACATGGCCAATTTTGAAGATTTATATGACAAAAATACTCTTCAAATATTTGTAAGAAAGCTTTTGTCCTATGTTGCTTATGTAAAAGGACAAATCTAACCCCAACTAAAAAAAATACGTGGATCATTTTCTTCTACGTATTCGCTTTTCATCTTTTCTTTCTCTCTCTAAATCTATTACCAATTTTATATCTACATATCCGTCAATATATCTTTTAGTTTTAGTCCTTATTCACTTTCGATTATATCAATTATCGATTCAGATAATGACATTATAACGATTAATGATGAAAACTGATAGATTTTGAAGAGTATATTTGTTCTAAGTGTTTGACAGACACTTTGAACAAAATGGAATGAGTTTTGGTCATTTGAAATGTTTCAGCATTTAGGATTTATGGAAATATGTGCGAGGGTACGTATAATGTAATTGTGACAAAATAGTTTTTAGTTAAAATTATTTATATAATAATAAGGGCACAATCATAATTTCACATTTTCATTATATAAATCTTCAAATTTGGTCACACCAGCATTGATCATCTCTAACAGTTAGTGTTATTGATGATAAGAGGGTATTTGCTACAAACGTCCAAATTAGAGGGGGGTAAGTGTAATATTCCAAAACACAAGGGTGGTGAGTGCAATAAGCCAATCTAAAGGGGAGGTAAGTGTAAATGGCATAAGGGTAATTTTACATTTTTCATTAATAACCGTTAAAATCTATTACTAAGAGGGGGTAAGTGTAATATGTCAAACTAGAGGGGAGGTAGGTGTAAGTTGCCCTTTTTTTAAAGTTGCCTAACTTTAGGAGGGTGTATTCAATAAGAATTTTAAAGGATTTTGAAAGATATTTATTAGGTAACAGACTTTCGTGAATTTCTATGAATTTAAGTAGAATTCATGGATTTTGATAAACTTCTGTTACAAATTTTCATGGATTTGTATAGACTTCTATTAGAGACTTCGATAAATTTTTATAGACTTGTAATGATTTATTCAATATATTTTATTTATTTGTATCCTTGAATTATATTTTTACGTACAAGTAAACCAATGGTTCAAGGTAAGAATATTGCAAAATGGATAAGCTATCATTTATGGTTTCTGTTATTTGGAATTATTCAATAGAATTATTAAGAACATATACAAAGTTACATATATCCCTACTCATATCAGTGCGAATAATGATTAAGTAATATATGTCAAAATAAAAGTTGAATGTATGATTTGGATTAGGCTGAATCATGTTCCTTCTTTTGTTATTTTATTCGTATTATATGTTAAGCTAATGACAAAAAAGTTATGCTCATGGTAAATGGAATATTTTTATATTTTCTAATTTCTACCTCATTACATTAGATAGATAAGATATATAGACATGTTATTTTTTTCATAAAAAAGAAAAAAAAATTATGCTACTGCGGTGCGCACCATAATTTTCACGAAAAGAAAAAGTTATAATAAATGCAAAACAATTGGCATTAAACAAAAGTATAGTGACAAATTTATAACAAGTTTGAAAGAAAAATATTTAACATTCATTGATTATTGGTTTCGGTGTTGCGGTACAAATTAGACTATGCACCGAACTGGATTTTGGCATTGATGATCTTTGATATATTGATTGTTTAGTTTGTGCAATTCGTTTATTTTTGTTTGTAATATCACCTACATTAGTCTCCAAATCAAGGATTGGTGTTATTAGAAGAAGAAAAAAAAAAGAATATATATATACACACGAACAATAGGAAACCCAAATAAACGAATGTAAAATCATATATACATATATATAGATTCTGTTATTACAACTTTTCCTAATCCAATAAAGAGAGAGAATCTGAGAAAAGAGAGAAAAAATGAGCGTACCTTAAGAGTTGAGGAAGGCGGTTCGTATTTTGCAGAAAGAAAAAAAAGCCGATTGTTTGATGCACTTCAAAATTTATGGGAGAAATGTTGGATTTGTTATAGGTTTTGGTATTTATACCTTCCACCCTCAAATCCACCAAAATTCACCACCTAATAAAATCCTTCAAAATATATGACTTTTTGAATATACCTACACTTTTGTAGACTTTTTTAAAATCCTAATTGAATATCACTAGATTTGTATGAACTTTTTAAAAGTCTGGATTGAATAGAGGGTATATTCAATTAGGATTTTAAAGGGTTTTGAAATACAATTTTTAAAATTTAAGTAAAATTCATGAATTTTTATAAACTTTTATTACAGACTTTTATAGATTTTTGTAGATTTTTATTACAGACTTTCATGGATTTGTATAGACTTCTATTAGAGACTTTGATGGATTTTTATAGACTTATAATGATTTCTTCAATATATTTTATTTATTTGTATCCTTGAATTATATTTTTGCGTACAAGTAAACCAATGGTTCAAAAGGTAAGTATAATGCAAAATGGATAAGTTATCATTTATGGTTACTGCTATTTGGAATTATTCAATAGAATTATTAAGAACCTATACAAAGTTACATTATATCTCTCCTCATAATAGTACGAAGAATGATTAAGCAATATATGCCAAAATGAAAGTTGAACGTATGATTTGAATTGGGCTGAACCATGTTCCTTCTTTTATTATTTTATTCGTATTATGTGTTAAGCTAATGACAAAAAATTTATGCTCATAGTAAATGGAATATTTTCATATTTTTTTAATTTTTGCCTCATTATATAAGATAGATAGGATATATAGACATGTTGTTTCCACATATTTAAAGTTATACTAACTCTCCATTCATTGGCATTATCTCGTTTATTACTCTTATATTTGAAAAAAATATTTTCAAAATATTATAAAAGATAGCTCTCTACAAATAATTTTTTTTTGTAACTGAATTTTTAGAAAACAATTTTCATAAAACTTATAACAAAACAATTTTTTTTATAATTTTTTGGGTTTTCATTTATCTGAAACATAAAACTATTTTTAAAAAATTAAACCAAACAGATTCTAAATATCTACTTTTGATGCCCCATAAAATCTTTTTCATATGAAATTCTTTATGAAAAATTATTTTTCTTTTTATTTTGTATATTTAAAAGGTATATAGACATTTGCTTTATTGTATGTATGACTTGTTAAATGAGTATACATATGAGTATAAATATGTACAAGTGTATATACACATTGTAACATGTTAAATGAGTATCTATATGAGAGTAAATCCGTACAAGTGTATATGAGAGTAAATCAGTACAAGTGTATATGCATTGATATATAATAAATTGTAAATTCGTACACCTTTTGAATAAACTGTTTTCATATTAAAGATAGTGTGGACTATGGCTATGGAAAGTATATGCCTTCAGTGGACCATTATTTTCAACGACAAGGTAATACCACCCTCACAAATCCTATTTTGTGTACGTGTATATATATATATATTATTTTAAGAATTGATATATTTGTTTATAGATCAAAGATCCATTCCACTATCTGAAATTCAGTTTTTGGTTTCGGTGTTGCGATACAAATTGGACTATGCACCCAAATTGGGTTTCAGCATTAATGATCTTTGATATATTGATTGTTTTGTTTGTGCAAGTTGTTTGGTTTTGTTTGTACTATGATTTTTTTTAAATCCCAATTGAATAGAAAAAGAGAGAATTTGAGAAGAGAGAGAAAAAATGAGTGTACTTGAATGGAGAAAGGAGAGAAAAAAATGAGTGTACTTTAAGATGGAGAAATGTTGCTCCTATTATGCAAAACAAAAATCCACCAAAATTTAGGGAGATAGATTGAATTTGTTATGTGTTTCGGTATTTATAACTTTCACCCTCAAATTCACCATTTAATAAAATTCTTCAAAATCTATGACAATTTGAATACACCTAAACTTCTGTAGATTTTTTTAAAATTCTTATGGAAAACTCTCAGATTTGTATAGACTTTTAAAAGTTTATAAAAATCTGGATTGAATATTGCCAGAATCTGAATTAAATATCGCCAGATTTGTATGAACGCTTTAAAAAGTTTGGACACCCAAATTTTTTTTTTTTAAATTTTAAAATCTTAATTAAATACATCCTCTTAAATTCTTTTAAAATCCTATTTGTACAGACTCTCCTTACTTTCCCATGTCCCTCCTTTTATTTCTCTCTTTTTGACTGAAGTAGTGTTTTGTCTTCACACAATTAGCTCATGACAGTTTCACATAAGTTCTCTCTACTGTCATATTAATGTAAGGTTTACAGTCTCTTCGATTAGAAGAACATCGCTCCCAGTCTTATTGATGAACATGGCTTTGCAAGGGAGGAAACTCATCAATGACCCTAATGGTAAACGTTCCCTCTCTTCTTGGAGTTGCATTATCCGATTCTCTTTCATGTGTGATTTCTTGTTGCCTACGACTGAAATTTGATGCGACATTAAATCAATTACGTTCCTCTTTTTGTGTAGCAATTTTGATTTGCTCCTATAACACACACAAACACACATCAATCCATGCACTAGCAGAGGCTACGTTTTGTATAATCGATGAGAATATTTAGGAAGAGATAGTAGCTGCAATTCGTTTTCCATCAATACTCGGTTGTTGCATTTGTAGCCACAGCAACAAATTGTTACCCTTTTCTGTTTTGTGTTTTGGGTTCTGTATTTATTTGGGAGATTTCAATTTTATGCATCTTGTTAACAACTGGAATGCCCTTTGCAGCTGTATACTTACTGGAAAAAGAACACTTTCTTTTCTGATTCAGAACGAATCCCACTTAATATGATTCTGGTTAATCAATCGAAGGTTAATGTAAGGTTGTTGCGGCATTATATAGCTGAATGTTGTTATTACTATGTATACAGATGTGGTGACCGAATTCATTGAGGGTCTTGTGGAAACTTTTCCTTGGTTGCAATATTTAGATGGTTTTCCAGAGGTAAGTCAAATTTTCACGTTTTTGTCTATTTACAATGGAATTTCACCTTATGTACATGTTTTATAATTCAATGGTGACAGATTCCTTACTCTGAAAATATAGGTTAAGGTTGTGCTGCGTGCTGATGTTTCAAATGCAACATATGACAGAGTTGCTTTAATATCAGGTTTGAGACCCTGTAAAGTATTCAGTAAATTTTTATTTCTATTTACCGCTGGAATTGGATGTACAGATTTTCTGATTTACATGCTTAAAAGTCATGAGTTCTCCATTTTTTTTAAATTGTTTGTGCCCATTTTGGTTAGTGGTACTGGTAGTGTCCTCTTTTTATGTATTTTGTGTGGTTACTGGATTTGATAAACTACTTAGTGAATGCATTTGCAAGGAAATGTGACTGTAGTAGGCTTTTAGGTTGCTTAAAATAGTATTGTTTAATACTTATTGTACTTTTGTTTTTAAATATCTTTCTAATGATGTATACCAAAAGGCCTATGCATTATAGTTTTGCTTCATCACTTTCATTTAGAAGCATTTCAGTAGATTATAGGACATTGACTTTAATGATTGCTGAAATTTTATCCCCTATGGATTTTTATATGACGGTGACACACAAAGAATCCTAGCCTGAGTTTGAAAACAGTTTCCTTGATCTTGAATCGTCTAATGCAATTTAATCTAGGTCTGGAATGTTTATAAAATTTCACAATACAGGAGGTGGAAGTGGGCATGAACCTGCTTATGCTGGATTTGTAGGAGAAGGGATGCTAACAGCAGCTATCTGTGGAGATGTTTTTGCCTCTCCGCCTGTTGATTCGATTCTAGCTGTATGATTTCCTTCTTCTAGATCTATAAACTAAAAATACACCTTTTTCTGCATCACCTTGTTAATTACTTACCCATTCTTCCTTTACATGACCAAATTAATTTTATCCAATTTTAGGGCATACGAGCTGTGACTGGTCCCATGGGTTGCCTTCTCATTGTCAAGGTATTGTAACTTCTAAACTGGTCTGACAATTTGTTGTTGAGTAAGTGAATGAAGTTTGCTTGTTTAGATAGTGTAGTGTTTCTATTTGTGCAAATGGCATCTCACCATAAGAAGAGGAGGAAAAATAAATAAGAGTGCTTTCATTAATACATAGTTACTAGACACTATATGTAAGATATACCGACCCTGACCTAGGAATAAACTATATTGAAGGGTAAGAATGAAAAATCAATGTGGGGGTGTTGTGAAAAGATGAATTGGACTGTAAGGGAAACTGAAACTTGGCAATTTGTTTGAACAACGACTAAGGTTTGTTCAACTGAACTACATAGCTGGCAAATAAATAAGAAGACAGGTAGCATGGCCATGTGTCACCATCAGGTGACCCAACCATGCCACTACCCTATTAAGATGGGTGATGTAGGAGATAAAAGTGGGGAAAGAAAGGTAAAAGAAAGAAAGGAAAGAATAACAAGGAGAGAAAATCGGTGAAATGTGAGAAAAAGGAAGATAAGAGAGGGAAAAGGAAGAAAAAAGAGAGAAGTGGGAGGAGTTTATGAGAAAAGGGTGGAAATGTTGCCGGAAGGAAAAACATGTAGTACAACAGAAGTAGTGCTGACCATTTAAAGAGAAAGCGAGGAAAGGAAGACAAGAATGGAAATCGGATGAAGAGAGGCAGGTGTTAATAACCTTTCTGCCTATAATCTCTAACTATGTTTCTCGTTGTGGTATGTAAACAAGTTATTAAAGAAAAGGCAGGGCTAGTTTGTAGTAAGGATAAGCATCCCATAATTCATAATATTGAAAATTTAATTAAATTGCTATGCGATAAGTGCATGCAATTTATAATGATTTGGTTGATTGGCTACAAGACATGCCTATGAAACTGAAGGAGTATTTGCATGTGGTAATTGTTGTGTTTTATGATTATAGGCAGATAGTGATGTTCATGTGGTTGATAAATTTAGAATAGCACTAGGATTCTAATGATTACTGACTAAGAAGCACGGAAACGGATAAGACACGACACGGACACTGCAAATCCTAAAAAATTAGGACATGGACACGGCGGGGGCACGACAAATAATAAATATTTATTTTTATATAATATTTGATGTCGTACTTTAAATAATTAAGAGTAATATTATTTTTCATCAACCTAACAAAGAAAGAATTCACAAATCATAAATCACAAGTACACAATTGAATCTACTCCACAACAACAATAATTATAAGAGAACGATGTTACAAAGTCATAAAACCAAATCAAAACAAGACATTAGAATAAAAACTAGTCCTATCATTTAAACATCATTCCAGCTTACTCCAAATACAAATGCATCATCAGAAAGTCACATGTAAAAGATATCAGTTGTACGGTAAGAGGGAGAAGAGTAAAAAAGAACAAAGATGAAGAGATGAGATGGGCTATAGTTGAATTGTTAAAGCAACCTTTCTAGAACTTGTGTTTTGCTCGGAAAAAGAAAGAAAGAGGCTAAAAAAGGAGAAAAAAGCAAAAACAATTAGGGTTTTGTTAGAAAAAGAATTAGGGATTAGTGAAAAATAAAGTAAGAATCCATGGAAGAGAGAAGATTCATGAAAACAAGAGAAAAAAGAGAGAAAAAAAATTTGGCATGTCTAACATGTGTTCGCACCGTGTTGTAAAATTCAAGCCGTGTCAGATGCGTGTCTGTGCCGTGTCCAAAAATTCAAAATAAAAATAAAAATTCAGACACGTTTTTTGGCTTGTTCGACGCACATCCGTGCCCGACATGGATTCTTTACCTTTTTAGGCGTGTCCGTGCTTCCTAGATTACTGACAAATGAAATAATGGAGTTTTTTTTGATAAGTAAGATTATATTAGAAAGCGTTCAAGAGGGAAACGCATCCCAAAAGTTACATAAGGACCAAATGGGGTCCCTAAACTCTCAAAGTATCTAGAAAATCAGCTATCTCCCCCATAGATGTACAATTTCTCCCATGAACCCAACAAAAAAGAGAACTAATAATAGAAAATTTCAACTTATCAAAAAAAAAAAAAAGAAAAGAAAATTTTAGTGCCCTAATAGAAGATTCCTCACCATCAAAGGATTTCCTATTTCGTTCCTTCCATAGACACCACCAAACACACAAGGGCGCTACCCTCCAAAAGTCGCGGGCTTGGTATCCCACTATACAACCTCTCTATTTATCTAGATGATCGAGGCATAACCTACTGGATCCAGAACAAACCCAACAACATATTCCAGCTGTCTTGGGCTACTGGGCAATGCAAAAGAAGGTGATCAATAGACTCATCATTCTTGCACATACAACACCAGTTCGCAATAACATGACTCCTTAGGTTATCCAATGTCAGGAACTTTCCTAAGACAGCTAACCAAGCGAAAGAAGCCACCTTCAGGGGAGCCATAGTATGCCAAACGGCCTTCCACGGGAAAGTGGGTCTTGTAGTATCCGAAAGACACCTATAAAAAGAGCGAACTTCGAACCTCCCCTGAGATGAGGGCACCAAGATCCAAGAATCTGATCCTCTGCCATCCACCTTCTGACGATAAAGTAGCGCCAAAAGGCCAATGATATCCTCCAACTCCCAATCTTGGAAATGCCTCGCAAAACGAACATCAGTTAGCAATCGAGGCCCATCTATTCGAAGCAATCCGAAACAGGGTAGGAAGGAGCATGCCAAAGTCTGGTCGCCACACCAAACGTCCTCCCAAAACTGAATGCCTCTACCATCACGAGCCCTGAATTTGATGTGTTTGGAAAATTCATCCCACCCTTTCCTGAAGAATTTCCAAACACCAACCCCTTCTGGAATCCTCACATCTAAAGAGTACCAACCACCCCTCTCCTCCCCAAATCTGCTAAATACGACCCTCCTCCAAAGGTTCTGTCTCTTCGTCCCAAACCTCCACAACCACTTGCCCAACAAAGTCTTATTGAAATTAGTCTCCTGATCCCCAATCCCCTTTTCTAAATTGGTTTGCACACTTGCTCCCAACGGACAAGGTGGTATTTGAACTCATCCCCCAAACCACCCACAGAAAGTTTCGCTGAAGCCTCTCTAACCGACAAGCCACCAAGGAAGGAATCTAAAAAAGAGAAAAGAAATAGGTAGCAAGACTCGACAGCGTGTTTTGCATCAAAGTGACCCTCCCATCCTTCGAAAGATACTGCTTCTTCCTCCACGCTAGCCTCCTCTCAAACCTCTCCACCATTGGATCCCAACCACCCACTCTCCTCGAAGGTGACCCCAAAGGCAATCCCAAATATGTAATAGGAAAAGATCCAACTTCGCAGCCAAAAGTGTTAGCCGAATCGTCAATCCCAGCCACCTCCCCCACCGGGAGCACACTCTTCCCCACATTTACTTTCAAACTGGAAACTGCCTGAAAGCAAATGAGAACACCTCTCAAATATCTCAACTAAGACTCGTTAGTATCACAAAAAAATAGAGTGTTGTCTGCAAACAGCAAATTAGAAATCTCCAACTGGTTGGACGATTCCCTACCCACCTTGAACCCTTGGATAAGGCCTAACTCCACTGCCCTCCTCATAAGTCTACTAAGAGCCTCCATCACAATAATGAACAAAAAGGAGAGCGGGTCCCCTTGAATGGATTATTAATGATTTTGGCATGTGTAATTCAATTAAGAGAGTGGTTTTGATGTGAAAAATGGCAGTTAGAATTACATATATTCTTTGTGTAATTTCTAGTTTGCTTGACAAGTTGAGAAACTGAGTTGCGTGATTGGATAGATTGGTGAAGTGAGATTTTGCAGTTGGATTTGGTTCAATCTCTGCATGATGCATTATGTTGTGATTTGTGCTTGGTATGTATTCGTGTTGTTTGGTATGTATAAGGGTATAAGATTGATTTGTGTTGTGTCTTGTATGTGTTGGTTTTGATATATGCATGTTGTGGTGTTGAGAGTCCTCATAGCTGAATGGCTAATGTGTGATTGGGGACCGCAGGACCAGCTTGGGTGTTGTGATCATTGTTCGAGGGACTAGCTAGTGTATAAGGTTATGATGGTGCATTGGCGTCTGTAGGACAGGCTTGTGTTGTGATCGGGATATAAGGGATTGGCTTGTGTGCAAGGTTGTGATATGGGGTTTGTGGACCACTGTATATGGAATGAGATGTTATGGTTGACCTGGATATAGTGGAGTTGTGATGTAGTTGGGTTAAATTAGATGTCCAAGTTAGGGGCCTCTTTTGAATGTTGAACTTTTCGAGAGAACTATTTACATATAAGAACCTTATAGCGAAGAGATCTGGAGTAGGGGCCTATTTAGGCAGCTATCTTTTCAAGGATACAACCATTTGAAGTGGTGATCCTGGTATCGATGGTGGGTGACCTTCTTTCTGAGAAAGAGTTAAGGAGTGGTGATATTGTAAAGGAAGAATCCCATAGGTTAGTGCTTGTCACCTGTGGAAGTAGTGACCTAAGTGAACTGGAAAGTGGCTACTTAGTTGACTAGTAGGGTGATTTGTGAGGAGAAAGTTAAGAGATCAGTTATTTTAAAGTGAGAATAGCCCAAGTGGTTAACTGCTTCAAGAAAATATGGGCGGATAGAAGTGGTGACCTTGTTGGCAGAAAAACATAGTGATAAAGCCCCATTTGGATATCAACGCTTTCAGTGGAAGTTGTCTGGGTGATCATATAAGGCAGAATGGGCAGAAAATGGCTGACCTCCATGGAATAGTGATGTAGAACATTTAGCTGATGAGCGTGGGACCCATTGGAGAGTTAAATTTTGTTAGATGTCAAGATGAATTTGGATTGCTCTGATTTTTGGTAATTAGTAATTTTTAGTAGTTTCTTGCCTTATTTTCTCAGGATTTATAGAGAATATTTATTTATTTATTTATTTTTCTTGGCAGTTTCCTTATGCTTCAAGTTTCATTTTGTTTTTAGGTTTCCTTGTACTATTAGAATTAGGATTTCTCTATTATAAATATATGTATTGTAGAGAGCAGAACACATTCAATTATCAATACAAAATCAGATTTCTCTGCAACTTTTGTTTGCGTTTATCTTAACTTAGTGGTTTCAAAGTTACCCTTGTTCGTGCGCGAACAATTTCATAGCTTCCGCTTCATCAGTTGGTATCAGATCCTTGATTTACCCTGGTGTGATGGCAGTAGATGGTGATGACAACAACTGCTCTGGCAACGAAGATGGCGGAGTGCAGGCCCTTTGGGCAGCCATGCAAGTTCAGGAACAACAGTTTGGATGGATGGAACGCATGTTGCAGGATTTCCAATAGTCTGTCGCTGGACTTGATATTGGTGGCAACCAGGCTTGTGAATCAGTTCGGGTTCGTGCCGACGATGTTCCTCGCAGCCAACCGAACATGGGTGATGTTCTTGTACCTCCACGTAGGCCTCCAACCTATGCGGAGTATTCCAGTGATGAGGAATTCGGGGGATTTGATCGGCATGATCGTGGTAGATAGGACAGAAACTGAAGGGACCCGGAAACTCATGACTATAAGGTGAAGATGGATCTACCCAGTTACAATGGACATCTTCACATTGAAGATTTCCTTGATTGGCTTACTGAAGTTGAATAGTTCTTCAAGTATACCAATATACCCGAAGAGAAGCAGGTTAAGCTTGTGGCATACAAGCTTAAAGGGGTGCTTCGGCCTAGTGGGAACAGACGCAGACTAATCAGAGGAGGCAAGGGAAACAACCTGTCCGAACTTGACACAAGATGAAGCAGTTGTTAAAAGTCAGATTTTTGCCACCAGACCAGACTACGACCAGATGTTGTATCATTAGCTCCAGAATTACAGGCAGGGGAATCAATCAGTCAGTGAGTATACAAAGGAGTTTAACAGGTTGAGTTCACGCAACAATCTATCAGAGATGGATAGCCAGCAGGTGGCGAGGTATACTAGGGGGTTGCGATTGGCGATCCATGATCATGTTACTATGCACAGTTTAGAATTTATCAGAAGCTATCAACCTGGCTTATAAGATTGAGGTGCGACTGGCATAACCACCCTCACGTTATCAGGAGTCGAATAGATCATACTATAATTCTGCACGTACTTCACAGAATAAGGGGAAACAAACTGTCGCTTCGCATCAACAACCACAACAGACCCAACAACAACAGCGTTCCTCAGGCGTTGTTAGTGGTAGTAACTAGTAAGGGACAAGAACAACAACCTATTAGACCTGTTCATAATAAAGGCAGGAACGATAACCCTTATGCACTTCTTGGGCTAGATAAATGTCTTCGTTGCCAACAGCCTGGTCATCGCTCCAATGAGTGTCCTAACCGGAGACGAGTGAATGTAGTAGAGGCTGAAGATGACGAGCCAGACGTCAATGAAGATGAACCAAATTATGATACTCTAGATGAGTATGATGGTGCTGAATTTGCTGGCTATGACGATGGTGATCGGGTTAACTATGTAGTTCAGAGGTTGGTGTTTGCACCAAGGCAAGAAACCGACAAACAACGACATAGTATCTTTCGTTCCAGATGCACAGATAACCAGAAAGTTTGTGATGTAATTGTGGATAATGACAGTAGCAAGAATATTGTGTCGAAGGTCTTAGTTAAGAAGCTACAGTTGAAAACTGAGAAACATCCATCCCCTTACAATATTGGGTGGATCAAGAAGGGTGCCGAGACTAAGGTGACTGAAATCTGCCATATTCTGTTCTTCATTGGCAAGTTCTACAAAGATGATTAGTCTGTGATGTGGTTGAGATGGACGCATGTCATCTGTTATTGGGGCCTCCTTGGCAGTATGATGTTGATGTGACTCACAAAGGGAATGACAACACGTATCTGTTTTGGTGGCATGACTTGAAGATTGTGTTGGTACCTATGGGGGAAGAGCCTCCCAAAGCTTCTAAAGTGAAGGGGCGTTCTTTTTTTACTGTCCCTGAGGAGCAGTTCACCGATGCAATCAAGGAGTCAGGCGAAGTTATGGCACTTGTAGTTAAGAATGAGGAGGCGAAAGAAGATTCATCCATTCCTGAAGTGCTACGACCATTACAGATAGAATTTCAGGATTTGATTCCAGAAGAGTTGACAGATGGCTTGCCACCCATGCAGGATATACAACATCATATAGATTTGGTGCTTGGAGTGAGTTTATCAAATCTGCCACATTATCGCATAAGTCCGACGGAGAGTGCAGAGTTACAGAGGCAGGTTAAAGAGTTAGTTTGTAAGGGGCTGATTAGAGAAAGTATGAGTCCTTGCGCAGTTCCTGCTTTTGCTGACACCAAAGAAAGATGGTGCTTAGCGGATGTGTGTTGACAACTGTGCAATCAATAAAATGACAGTGAAATACATGATTCTAATTCCACGGTTATATGATATGCTGGACATGTTGGAGGGTACACAAGTCTTCTCCAAAATTGATTTGCGGAGTGGGTATCATCATATTCGGATTAGACTGGGCAATGAGTGGAAAACAGCCTTCAAAACGAAGGAGGGGCTATATGAGTGGTTGGTTATGCCATTCGGGCTGTCCAACGCACTGAGTACGTTCATGCGATTGATGAACCAGGTTCTGAAACAATTTATTGGCAGTTTTGTGGTTGTCTATTTCGATGATATTTTGGTTTACAATTGTAGTGAAGCAGAACATATGGAGCATCTGCGAGAAGTCTTGCAAGTTTTGCGTAGCAACAAGCTGTATGTCAACTTCAAGAAGTGCTATTTTCTTACAGACATATTGCTATTTTTGGGTTTTGTTGTAGGAGCTAACTGTATTCGGGTTGATGAAGAAAAGGTTCGTGCTATTCGAGGTTGGCCTGCACCAAAGACTGTAAATCATGTTCGCAGTTTTCACGGATTAGCAACCTTTTACCGTAGGTTCATCAAAAATTTCAGTAGCATTGTGGCTCCCATTATCGAGTGCACGAAGAAGGGAAAATTTCAGTGGGGTCACGAGCAAGAGGTGGCCTTTGTTGTGATTAAAGAGAAGTTGTGCACTGCTCTAGTGCTAGCCTTGCCAAGTTTTGAGAAGGTGTTTGAAGTTGAGTGTGATGCTTTTGTCAGCATACGGGCTGTTCTTTCTCAAGAGGGCAAGCCAGTTGAATTTTTCAGTGAGAAGCTTAGTGAGGCAAGACAGAAATGAACTACATATGAACTAGAGTTCTATGCTGTGATCCGTGCCCTGAGGCGTTGGGAACATTATTTAATTCAGAGGGAGTTCGTGATGTACAGTGATCATCAAGCCCTGAAATTTATAAACACGCATAGTAGTCTGAACCGTATGTATGCTAGGTGGATTTCTTTTCTGCAGAAATTTACCTTTGTGCTGAAACATAAGTCGGGGTTGTTGATGCGTTGAGTCGTCGAACAACTTTATTGACAACCTTGAGTTCTGATGTTATTGGTTTTGATTGCTTGAAGGAGTTGTATGAGACTGACGAGGATTTTCAAGCAGTTTGGGTCAAGTGCAGTTCACGAAAACCTGCAACAGATTTCCATATTTAAGATGGTTATTTGTTTCACGGAAACAAGCTTTGTTTTCCAAAATCATCTCTATGAGAACAGATCATTCGTGAGCTACATAGTAGTGGTTTGGGTGGACACTTGGGCCAAGATAAGACAGTTGCGCTAATGGAGGAGTGTTATTACTGGCAATAGTTGAAGCGTGATGTTAGTAGATTTGTGCAGAGGTGTCCCGTGTGCCAAACAACTAAGGGTCAAGCGCAGAATGCTGGGTTGTATACTCCATTGCCCATTCCAGAAAATATTTGGGAGGATTTGACTATGAATTTTGTGTTGGGACTTCCACAGACACAAAGAGGTTTGAATTCAGTTTTTGTAGTTGTTGATAGGTTTTCGAAGATGGCGCACTTTATTCCATGTCGGAAAACCTCGGATGTGACCCATGTGGCTAATCTGTTCTTTTGAGAAATTGTGCGTTTGCATGGAGTCCCGAAGTCACTTACTTCAGATCGTAATGTCAAGTCCACTTTTGGAGGACTTTGTGGAAGAAATTTGATATTCTCTGAAGTACAACAACACTAGTCATCCGCAAACAGATGGGCAGGTGGAGGTGGAAGTGGTGAACAGAACATTGGGAGACATGTTTCGATATATTTCTGGTGATAAACCGAAGCAGTGGGATTCAGCTCTTCCTCAGATTGAGTTTGCTTTCAATAGCATGTTAAACAGGTCCACTCGAAAGACGCCGTTTGATCTATACCAAAGCACCAAAACATGCCTTAGATTTGGTTCTGTTGCCCAAGCTTCCTGGAGTGAGCATTGCAGCAGAAAATATGGCTGAGAGAGTGCAAAAAATTCCAGCTGCCGAGGTCAAGCACAATCTAGAATAGATCAATGCAAGGCTGCAGCTGATAAGCATCGACGAGCCAAAGTGTTTAAAGTGGGTGACTTGGTGATGGTGCACTTGCGCAAGACCAGATTTCCAATGGGAACGTAAGGAAAGCTAACAAAGAGAAAATAGGGACCATGTCACATCACACGGAAAATTAATGACAATGCGTATGTGGTGGAGCTTCCTGATGATATGTCAATTTCTAATACTTTCAATGTGGCAAACTTGTTCGAGTATCATTCTCTTGATGAGTCGTTATCCGCAGTCCATTTGGGGAGTTGAATTTTATTAGATGTTAAGACGAATTCGGATTGATTTGATTTCTGGTAATTAGTAATTTTTAGTAACTAGGTTTCTTACCTTATTTTCTTAGGAATTATAGAGAAAATTTATCTATTTATTTTGGCAATTTCCTTGTTTCCTTTTGTTTTTAGGTTTCCTTGAATTGTTAGGCTTAGGATTTCTCTATTATAAATACATGTATTGCAGAGAGCAGAACACACATTCAATTATCAATACAAAATCAAATTTCTCTGCAACTTTTGTTTGCGTTTATCTTAACTTTGTATATTCAAAGTTACCCTTGTTCGTGCACGAACAATTTCATAGCTTCTGCTTCGTCAAATAGCCTGTGTCCATTGTGTTTATGTTGGAAGGTCTGCCCGTGTATGAAATGGTTGAGTGGTGCTTGGTATTGTGCAATTTTTTGTTTGGGCCTTGCGTGGAGGTTTTATATGTGATTTCGTAAGGATTGTAACCATGGTCGGATTAGTTCTTGGCAGTATTGTTGGATTCATATGTTTTGAGTTATGAATATTTTGGGTTGGATGAAATATTAGGTGAATAGGATTTAGGTTGACTAATTTCATGGATGAAATATTAGGTCAATAGGAATTAGGTTGACTAATTTCGTACAAAATGGGTTTATGTTGAATTTTGGTTTTTGTTTTTGTTTTCAAAAGTTAGTATCGATAGTTGAATTACCTCTTTCCAAGGGTAAAACGGTAAATTCAAAGCTTTAGCAATGGAATAAAGGTAATTAGATCTCTCAAATTCATGCCTAACCAAATTAGGGTTTAAATGCATACATTCATATCATTAAACATGAAAGGGTTCGAAATTTGCATGATTTAATCTATAAAAAATGTGTTTTGGAATGCATTATTTTGTTTATATTTCAGAGATCCTAAAGGAAGTACTTCAATCAATTGAAAGATCTCTCAAATCTCACTGGAGTATGTTCGATCTATCAAACTTGACTTTGATAGCTTGAGCCCTGCAGAAAAGAAGTTTTCAAATAGGTTTTAAACTCTAATAACCCAATCTCTTTTATCCTTCAATGTCTATAAAATGACTTTATGCTTTCTGAAAACCTATCCAAGCATACCCCATATAAACTATTTATTTGAGACTGTCCTTTGATCCGTAGGTTCTAACACAAGGTTAAAATTCTAGCTCTTCCAGAGTAGTATCTCACTGATGGCTCGGGCTCCTCTCGGAAGGAGGCCTTCTTCACCCTCTCCTTAAGCTGAGCAGGAGAGCCCTAAAGCCAATCTCGATGAATAGTACAGCTTCATAGGGGTTTTTTTGTTGAGGTGCAGGTAGTCTGTGTTTTCATATCTATTTCATCGAGCTTCTCTTTTGCACATATATGATGAGTATTCATTAATGTTAGAATATAAAAATTCTAGAGCTTTAGGGACTTCAACGCCAAAGTGACTTTGATTAGCCGTGGAGATCAAAGGACGGACTGAAGAGCGAAACACGTGAGGATTGGATTCGTTGACCGATAGTAGTAGAGTTCGAGGAAAACATCTGATGTGAGTATGATTTAGAGGTAGCTAGGGGATTCTTGGGTTTAGATTCTGGTAACCTAGGTTTGTAACCTTTCTTTGCATAGTGGACTTGATATGTCATCCCGTGACTTTTTCCCTATGGGATTTTTCTTGTTAAAATTTTGTTTTCGTGTGTGGATGGTTTATTCTTTATATTTATGCACTTTGTCTATTTTTACATACTTAAATATTAGTTGAAATTTGAACTTCAGTTAATTTTAGTTTCAATAATAAATTTTTTATTTATTTAAAAAATAGTTAATAGATTTGAAGACCTATTCCCTCCCTCCTCTAGGTCTAGTTTAGACCTTTGCTTACTCTAACTATTAGAGTCTTGGGTTACAGTTCTATCTCTCAATTGGTACCAAAGCGGGTTGCTCGATGTTGTGAGTAGATCGTCGATAACCTTAAGGAAGGTGGATCCTTAGCTAAACCAGTTCAGTGAGAAGGTGTGGAGTATAATTGAAATTGGTTGAGAACACCCAACTAATTTTTTTTATATCGAAATGGTTTTAAAATCTAGTGGTGTATGGGATAAGACTGAAATTGAGAAAGTAAATCATAATTCTAATTGATGTTGTTAGCTAAGTATTGACCCTAGAGAAAAAGGGGGGGGGGGTGAATAGAGTCTATAAAAAACCACGTATATATTTCGAATTTAGATATAATATATAACCAAATAAAATTCTCCTATTATGCAATATACGTAAGATAAGCAATTCAAGCACAATATAAAGAGATAGAGATAGAGAAATCAAACGCCAATGACACGATGATTTTTGCAAGGTTCGGAATTCCTACTCCTCGACTCAAGATCCCTCTTGAGACTTCCCGAATCCAATATGACACCTCCTTATACGTGGAGAGCAAAACTTTCTTACTAAGAGAAATTCCTCCTCCTAGCCTTCCTTGGGTCACACCAATCCTTGCTAAAGGAACAATCTCCTCTAGACTTCCTTTGGATCAAACCGATCCTTTTGAGTAGAAGAAGTGTTTAAAAATGTAACTCTCAAAGTAGATTTACAACAAGAGGCTCTCAATAGATATCTCTCAATATAGGTAAATACACAAGTGTAAGCTCACAAGATTAGAGTATAAAATGAATTCACAAGATGAAGCTCAAGTCTCTTGAAATGATTTTTGCAAGATAGTAGATGAATGTATTGAATGCTCAAATTGTGTGTATTAATGTCTCTTCAATGTATGTGAGCATTATATAACCAGGGCCAGCTGAAGCAAGGTGGTTAGAGTAGTTGGGAGAGCATTAAATGCAGAAAATAGCCGTTGGATTCAAAGTCTGCTACTATCGGCCAACTGATGAATTTATCGGCTGGCTGATGAACATTGTTTCGGTCGGCTGAAGCTATGCTTCGGCCGGCTGAAAGAATGTTTCAGCTTCCCCTGTTTTACACAACCTACTGGAATGAATTCCAGTTTTTACAAGCCGTTTGATGAGTTTCATCAGCCGGCTGATAACACTGTTTCGAGAAACAATGTTCCAGCTTCCCTTGTTTTGCACAACTCATTGGAATGAATTCCAGGTTCAGTCAGCCGGCTGATGGAACCCATCAAGCGACCGAAACTCTATAAAAATGTGAGTTTGCCATTTTTGAAAGGTTTTAATGTTCAAACACATTTATAGGTTCCTGAAGGTATATGAGTGATGTTCAAAACCTATTGTATGATTGATGAAAGATCAAGTATGAGTTAAAAAGCATTTTTATGCATGATCTTTGAAAGTTTTGAGCTTCATAGGAATTCAAATATACTTTGACGTAAATTCCTAAGCACTCACCATCCTATCTACCCCTTTCTTCAATGTGGATTGGTCGGTTGAGCTTTTGGAGATTTGCCTTGCTTGTTTGAATTGCTTTCTTGAGTTTGAATGACTTTGAAAACTTAAAAGCTTCTATTTTGACGTTCTTTAATTTCAATACACTTGAACATGCATGTGATATGCTTTTGAGCTTGAAGTGTTTGGAATTTGATTCAATTCCTTGAGTCTTGACTTTGAATTTGATCAACTAATACAATCACTCAATGTAGACACTAGTGCTGAAAACACCATTAATGGTTTGTAATTATCAAAATTACTAGATTGCCCTTAGGTCAACACCTTTGGGTCAACAGATCTGAGGGACTTCAGGCCTATTAGCTTGAGCCTTGATGGGTAGCATCTACAAGATAATATCTAAAGTCTTAGCGTTGCGGATGAGACAAGTTATGGATGGGGTGATCTAGGAGTCCCAAAATGCAGTTGTTGGAGGCTGAAAAATTCGAAAGGGAGCCACCTAACTCTTATGAAGAGTACTTTTTCGAGCCTCCCAACCTATTATTTATCCATCTTTTAGATTCTCTCTTATGTTGTGAAGAGGATTGAGAGGCTCAAAAGGAACTTTCTATGGGTTGGGATGGACGATGAGATGAAATACCACTTAGTGAATTGGGAGAAGGTTTGTAACCTGACCTAGTTTGGGGGTTTGGGGATTTGGAGCATTGAGTTGTTCAACAAAGCCTTGTTGGGGAAGTGGCTTTGGCAGTATAGCGTAGGATTTAGAGGAGGGTTATCCAATGCAAGGTGGGAGAGGGTAGGGGCGGATGGTGCTTGAAGGAGGTGAGGCGCCCAACTAGAGGTGGGGTCTAAAAATTCATTTGAAAGGGTTGAAATGAGTTTTCCAAGCACATTCGGATCAAGTTGAGGAGTGGGAGAGGTCTGTTCGCTTTTCGGGAGGATATCTGGTGTGGGAATAGATCGTTAGCATGCACATTCTCGAGGCTTTATTGAGTAGCGGTGAATAAGATCTTGGTCGCCAAGTGTTATAACCTTGATAATGGGAGATTGACTTGGGACATTCAGCTTGAGCGTCATGTGCAGGATTGGGAGGTGGAGAAGGTTGTGGAGTTATTAGCATTATTGTATGGTCAATAGGTGGAGGGGGAGGATGGGTGGCTTTGGAAAGGAGCTACACATGGGGGTTATGAGGTTAGGTCTTATTAGCAGAGTTATGTGGAGCCGCAAGGCCTTTCCTTTCCTTGGAAGGCTATTTGGCGCACTAAAGCACCTCTAAAGGTGGCTTTCTTTGTTGGACTGTTGCATTGGGAAGGATTTTGACAATCGACAACCTAAGGAAGAGGCACCTCATTGTGGTGAATTGATGTAGCATGTGCAAGAGAGATGCTTTTTGCCTTATTTTAATTTGATTTGGTATATTTAATTTAACGTAGATATAATGCAAGGGTATAGTGTCTTTTGTGTTTTATAGCTTATATCTACTTAAAAAGGTAATATCAAGCCATCATGAAGATCAAAGAGTTAAGTGTTTTTATTTTTAGTTTCATTTTTCAAATTCATTGTTCAATTTTTTATGTTCCATCATGAAATTACGGAAGGGAGAGAATGCTAGATAAATAGAACTTGCGCTGGCTAATTTCATACAAGACGGAGTTCTCTATGTCGAATTTTGATTTTTGTTTATATTTTTAAAAGTTAGTTTCCATAGTTGGTTGAGTTTCTGTTCAAGGGTAAAACGGTAAATTCAAAGCTTCAACAAGGGTAGAACTGTAGAAAGGTAATTACAACTGCTAAATGTATGCACTCACCAAATTGGTATCCATATACATGCATTCATATCATTAAACATGGTAGTGTTTGAAATTTGCAAGATTTGATCCATTAAAATTGTGTTTTGTAATGTATAATTTTTTTTTCTATTTCACAAATTCCAAATAAACTAGGACATCTGAGTTTGATTAATTGAAAGATCACTTGAAGCTCGTTGGAATAGGTTTGATTGATTGAACTTGACTTCGATCGGTTGAACCTTGCTACAAAAAAGTTTTCAAATACGTTTGAAGTAAACCCAATCTCTTTTGGCCTCCAATATGAAAATACCCTGTACTTTCAGAAAAGCTATCCAAACATCCATTGGGCATCCTATAGCATAGATGCGCATACTTTGGTGCATCCTAGCAATCTAATTGCTAGACTTTATTTCTTTCATTCGTTATCCATGCACATAAATGGTGAGTTTTCATGAGTGGTGAAATATATAAATCCTAGATCTTCATGTACTTCAACAGCACAACAACTTCCACACAACAATCAAAGACTTGGACGTAGTCATGAAGATCAAAGCATAGATTGAAGCCTGGAACTCGTGAGGTGTGGATTCGTTGACTGGCAGCAATAGAGAGGAGAACCTCTGACGTGAGCCAGAGGCAATTAAGGGATCTTGGGTTTAGAATTTCGTAAAATTGGTTTGTAACCTTTTTTCGCATAGTGGATTTGATCTACCTGGACTACCCTTGATTTTTCCCCTATGGGGTTTTCCACCTGAAAATTTGGTGTTCATTTGTGTGGATGTTTTATACTTTATATTTCTACATCTGCCTATTTTACATGCTGAACTGTTAGTTGAAATTTTAAAATCAGTAAGAGTTGGTTTAGATTTTAAATTTCTGTTAAAAAATTGTGAACTAGATTTGGAAGACCTATTCAGCCCCCTAGGTCTAGTTTGAGCCTTTATGTAGTTGGACAATGACAGCCTTGGGATATGATCTGATCTCTCAGGAAAGGTATAGAAGGTATATTATGGTTAGATGGATAATCGGTAAGATGAAGAATGCTTAAGTAAGACACTATATTTGGTTTGGCTTTATTGTGATTGAATACATGCGTGGTTAGGTCAGAAATGTTATGCTTGTTTGTGTTGGGTTGTGCTATGCATAGTTTTGGTTACATTGGTAGGATCCTGATTGATTATGTGTGTAGCTGTAATATATGATGTTGATGAACTGTGTATTTGCCTGTGTCAGCTAGTGGGTATGCATTGATAGTTCTGTGAAATGTCTTCTGCCATGAGTAATTTTCAACTAGTGATGAAGTGAAATAGAAATTTGTAAGGTAGGTTGATAAAGTGAAAAATACACGATAAGCATATTGGGTACCTACTGGGCAATGTGTGGCTCATTCACACTGTATGACATATAAGCAAGGATAGGAAGAGGATGACGACGCTCGAGTGGAGCAAGGGACCGCAGAGGATCAAAACACCTAGTGGGGAGGACAATTTGGGAATAAGCTTTTGATGTAAAGAGAGAAAAAATGGAAATTTTAGAAAATACATAAGCTTTGATGACCTTTTGTAAAGATATAAATGGATGAATGAAATTATACTCTGATGGATAAGTGCTCAGGAACAAAAATTTTCATACCCTGATTTCTGGCCTGGGGAAAATGGGATTTGACTAAAGAAATGTCTATTTGCTAATTTTCATGCAAGTATGATCAATCTGAACAAAGTGTGTCAGAAAAAAATTTAACAGCTCAACCAATATTTCCTCTTTTATAATGCTCTGATCTGGGTTTTGACAGAATTACTCTGGTGATCTGTTAAACTTTGGCTTGGCCACTGAGCAAGCAAAATCTGAAGGTTACAATGTTGAGGTATGTACTTATATAAAACATTTATTCCAAAAACACAGAAAAAAGATCAATTATCAGTGTTCATAAATTGATGTCAAATTATTGTATGCAAATCGATCTTCGCACCTTGTAGTTGGTAATTGTAGGAGATGATTGTGCTTTACCACCACAACGGGTCAGAGATGGACGAAGAGGTTTGGCTGGGATTATTCTTGTTCATAAGGTTGGATCTCTCTCTCTCTCACACACACACACTCACACACACGAGTAAAGTAATGCAAGTTAACACACACAGCACATGTGCATTCACACACAGCTTCGCATGTGCACATCCTCTTGGTTTTCTTACCCTTGTCTAATTTGGCCTTTTCCTAGTTTTCCCTTCTCCTTTCACCCCATCAGTTTTCTAGGTAATGGGTTCCACAAGTGTTGTTCTAATCCAATTTCTGGTTTCTTAGGTTATTATGGTAATCACTTTACTCTTTTCTTAAACTTGCAACTATGGTGTTGCTTCTTGAAAAGGAGTTCCGTTTATTTTCATATATAATTTGTCTACGCCTTGAGCCATTTTCTAAAGTGTAATTACCTACGAAATGAAGATTAGGGTCATTTTATTTATTTATTTATTTTTTTGGCATCGTATTTGATAGCTTATTGATCATTTGGAAAGGAGCCTTTAGAACACCAAAAAGAAAGAAATAAATGCAAGTTTTTTCGAGTTCGATGGCAACAAATCAACAAAAACAATCCTATTTGAAATCCTTGGTATGTCTGTTGAATACTGTACTAGTTATTTTTGAAATGCCATGAAAAAGATACTATAATCACAATGAAAAGATTTCATTTCTATTATGTTTTATTTTTCTTTTTAAAATTGAAATGGGTGTATTTTATTAAAGAAAAAAAAGGAAAGAAAAAAAATGCCAAATAAAATGTGAGGGCACAACCTCAACATATTTCATAACATTTGAAGGTCTGGTATTGAGGTTGCATCTTAAACCACACAACCCATCTACAACATCGTTCCATTCTATCACATTCATGTCTATCAAATCAATTCACTCAATACATTACTGATATCATAGTCTTAAGGCTCTACAATAGATGGCATCTTTTTCTTTGTCGAAAATTTGATAGTTTCTCCCAAGATTAAAGTTATCTGAGCATCCCAGTCTATTCCTGCCATTTGTTGCATCTCTGTGAAATGCAAGTAAAAGGGGGAAATGAGCACAAGTTCCAAATAGGAAACAAAATGTGGCCCTAAAAGTAAATAACCATATATAGCATTAACACATTTTCACAACATCACGGTTTTTTCCCTAGTTGGTACGCACACACCCACCCTCAAAATATTGTTTGCACCCAAGAGGACTTGATCCTTAGACCTAATGCTTGCTAGGCACTAGGGCCAAGTTCTTTATCCACTTGAGCCAACCCCTTGGGCTATCACGGGTAGCATCTACACTAACATTGCATTATGTTAGTGTAGTAGAGTATTAGTTAACACAAGAAACATGTCATTTCGTGACTTGAGCAAGTCACGAAAAAGAAAAGTAGCTACAAGATGCTAGCACCTTGTAGCTACTTGAATGCTAGCCTTGTAGCTAGTGAAAGGTGTGCCTTGAATGGTTCTATCATCTGTACCCAAGGGTTATTTTATCAATTAACTCGGAGGGTAATATTAATTGGGCTTAACTAATGACCTAGCGGTAACAATCAAGCTAGCGCATCAGGATTGTCCTAAATAGACCTGGGGAAGGGGGGGGGGGGGGGGGGGGGGGGGGAATGAATATGTCTACAACAGAAACTTGACCCATTTTAAAATCCAAACAATAATTATTCAATTTATTGCCCTGATAGCACTTGAGATAACAAGTGATATACTTTGATACCAATTGATGGATTTTACTTGGATTGATTTATCTATTACCACTCAAATTGATATAATTCCAATATTAATTTTACTCTTGACCCACTTAAATAAAAATATAAACAAATAAATAAACCAAGCAAACTAAAAAATGTTTTAATTGGTTTATGCAAATCTGGTAAATTGCTTGTTCAATTCAAACATGCATGCTTGTTGATTTCAATATATATGTATATGATCTTGTTTATAGCATCAAATCATTCAAGCATTGAAAGCATATAAAGCAATTTAAAGTGCAGAAAATAAATAAAGAGATTTTGCACACCAGATTTTTACGTGGAAAAACCAATCCCAACAGTAAGTCAAAAAATCACGTGGATTTGGTCCGGCAAAGCAATCCGCTATGAAGATAGAGATGTACTACCTAAGTCTGTACAGTCCTTCGGCAGTGATTCAGTACACTCGAATCCTTAGTTGATCCCTAGAGGCAGAAGACACCAAATCTAACAGTCCTTCATAGATCTTCCAGGCTGTCCTTTTGACCTGTCCATGACGTTTAGTGCGCTTGAACTCGCTTCTTCCTTTGAATCTACTTTCTAGCACTATTTGTCCACCGATTGAGTAATCGTGTGTTTACTTGAACACAAAAGTGTTGATTTTGTCGTCATATAGCACAACACCACAATATTTGTATCAACGCTCAAATAGACATCATAATCACCAAGATGATGAGAATGATGCAAAACGATATATATAAACCTATCTATATGTATGCCCTCTAATCTCACAAGATGAACTCTCACACAGAACTTCTTGTAGATAAAGAAATAAATAAAAAAACTCTCACTCACTTGATGAATGATTATGCAAGAGAGTATATAAATGCATATGGCGGCTCTTTGCACTCTAGGGCACTTTTTCCACACACTAGGGTTTGTTAGACACTAGTATACGTAAGCAATTTGTCTTGAAAAACAAGTTTACCGACTTGTGGGCTAGGAAAACTCAATTTAGGAAAGTTTTCCTGACTTTTCAACTTGCTGTGATCGATGCCCTGGTACACTTCGATTGATCTTGACTTTGGTTGTGGGTTTACCAAGTCTCTGCTATCGAACTTCGATCGATGGATCTTGACTTTGATTGTGGGTTTACCAAGTCTCTGCTATCGAACTTCGATCGATGAGTCTGCTTATTTCAAAAACGGTTCTAGAAAAGTCTATCCTTAATGCACAAGCAATGTTTAAATGTTTTAAGAAACTTTTTCATAGGTGCATGTATAGAAACTTTTCCTATATGCATGAATAATTTCCTAAGCAAATTTAATCAACTTAGAAACTTAGCAAATTTAGCTCATTAGCATATATGTACCTTTCTTTTAGACTAAGGAAAATATATATGTATATATGATAAAGTTGTAGACCTTAACATATATATTTTTGACCATGTATAAAACATTTTTCCTTAATGTCTTACAAAAAATATACAAGTTTTATATACCAAGGGTGGGGTGGGCCATCATTCGCCAGGTCTTTGAGTGCCCGTCATACCTCGTGGTTGGTGCACTAGGCTGATCAAGACTCAACTTTTCACATCTGGCACCTGCACCTGGCTTTGTCTGCCAGCTCTTAGTGGATATACGTCTGGTCGTGCATGGCATATTCTTGATTCGTACAAATGGAACGCACGCGAGCAAATAGTGCAGATGGATCAATCACGCTGTTCTGCAACATCTTCCAACTCGCCGTCTGCTCCCCTTCACTTTCTTTGCTGGATGGGAAGATGTGAATCATGAAGGCCTTCCCACCACGCGAAGTTCAAAGCTCGCCAGGAGAAAGCAAATTGAAAACCAGCCTCAAATCCCTTCGCAATCGAAAGTGAAAGCGGGAAAAGGATGACAAAACCCCTTTTTCTTTCTTTATCAGCCGACTTGGGATATATAAAAATTAGTAGGTTCCAGATGTTTAAGTGCATCTATTATGTGTATGCATGTATGACACATATGCATGAACCTAATTGTGATAGATTACATAAGAGTGATATTTTTATTTTTTTGACCTCAACCTTGAGAAGATGACATCCTTGTCCTTGATGTAGACTGAATTGATATTTTTGCCCTTTGATGTAGATTCTTCACCAAGTGTAGTCTTCACTCTTACTAACTTCTAACTACCTTTTTCTTTTTCTTTACTCAATAAAGATAAAATGATTACAATTAAACTTGTCAACCTAGGACTAAGATTCTAATAATTGTTACAAACAATTCCCATAGTCCTAACAGTACCTACAAGATGTTATCAGGAAAATTAGACAAAGAAAAGTAGTGCTTGTTTGGAAAATCTGATTATCAATCTCATGCAATATTTGAAAGAGTTGATTTACAGACCTGACCAGTTTGCAGTCCTAGTTGGGTAATCATGTCAGATATGGGTTAAGCTAACACTAGCTTATAGTATGTGGTGGAATGAGATGTGATGTGTGATGATTAAATAAATTTGTTTAATATGTGAAGAAACTTATGATGTATTCTATTGTACATGTTTTTATGAATCAAGTTTCCGATGGTCTTTTTTGCTTCTTGAATTACAGGTTGCTGGAGCTGCAGCTGCCTCTGGCCTCTCTCTTGATGATGTTGCTACAGTAGCGAAACATGCATCTGAAATGGTTGGAACAATGGGTGTTGCATTGTCTGGTTGCACACTGCCAGGGCAGGTCTTATCAGACTGTCTCGTCCCCGGAAAAATGGAGCTTGGTGTTGGAATTGTATGTTGAACTTTATATGCCACCTTATTTCTATTTTTCTAAGTCATAAGCTCAATTTAAATTTATTACCTTCTCAGTAATTTTCATTTGTATAATTATATCATGAATTTCATATTATCCCTCAAATTTGATATGTTATATTGATTACCCTTAATGCTGCATGCTTTATTTAGTAGCTTCTCATTATCTGGATCAGCTGCTCATTATTTTTCTCTTTTTAGTAACAATGGGCTAATGCATCTATTTACTCATCAAGTCCTTCATTTTCGACTTCTATGTTGTGTATTAAGTTGTCTAAGATGTACTTCTTTCAGCATGGGGAACGAGGTATTGCTGTGGTTGACCTTCCGCCTGTGGATAGGGTGATTTCCTGTGTTCTTCAGCATATATTATCACGGGTATGTCCCAATGGACAGATATATCTATGCCTCATCTTAAATTCATTGGATCTCGCTTGATTCTTGTTTGTCTTAGTAGCTCCTATATGCCTTCTTTTGTGTATCTGAAGGAGCTAATTAAATTCTTAGGAGTTTGGAGCTTCATATATTAAAAATGAAAGATTCTTTTGGCTTATATATGGCTTTCTACCTAATTCAATCCACTTGGATTATTTTAGAGGATTCAGGGTAGGGAGAGATCTGTCTAGCCAGATGTAGATCTCTCATTTGCTCTTTACGGATGACATTATTTTGTTTTGTGATGCCGACGTGAGTCAGTTGAGGTACCTGAGAGGGGTCTTGGTGTGCTTCCAGGTGGTCCCGGGGCTGAAAATTAACCTTGAAAAGAGCGAGATTGTGCTTGTGGGAGAGGTGGAGGGGATTGCTTAGTTGGCCAGCATCATGGGTTGCAGTGTGGAGACCTTCCCTTTGGTCTACTTGGGCTTACCGTTGGGTGTCCAGTCGAGGAGAGCTTCTTCTTGGGATCCAATGGTGCTGTGTTTTGAGAGGCGGCTGGCTGGAAGAAGCAGTACTTGTTGAAAGGGGGCATCTGACTCTGGTGAAGAGCACCCTTTCAAGCCTCACTGCTTATTTTATGTCCCTTTTCTCGATTCCGGCCTCTGTGGTGAGGAGGCTAGAGAGATTGCAAAGGAAATTTTTGTGGGGAGGTATGGGAGATGAGTTCAGATATCATCTTGTGGGTTGGGAGCAAATCTGCAGACCTATTCAAGCTAGTGGGCTTGGAGTGAGGAGATTGGACTTGTTCAACAATGCTTTGTTGGACAAGTGGCTATGGGGGTTTGGGGTGGAGAGGCACATGTTATGATGGTGAGCCATTTGCTGTAGATATGGTGGGTCTAGAGGCGGGTGGTGATCTCTGTTGCTGAGGTCCCCAATGGGAGTTGGCTTGTGGAAGAGCATCCGGAAGTGTTGGGATGAATTCTCCAAGCATATCCGCTTTAGGGTGAGGGACGACACCTCATCGGCTTCTGGGAGGATCCTTGGTTTGGAGAGAAGCCGCTTGTGACAGCGAGATTGGTCAGAATTACGGTTGACAGGCAGGCGATGGTTGCTCACTGCTATCATTTTGATGGCGGGAGATTATTTTGGGATGTGCAGTTTGAGAGACTTCTTCATGATTGCGAGGTGGAGGAGATGGTTGAGTTCATGGCTTTTCTGTATAGTCAGGTTGTGGCTAGTATGGGGATGGATGAGTTGATTTGGGTGGGTTTGAGCCATGGGAGATTTGAGGTCTGCTCATTCTATTGCCATTTGTTAGACATTCAGGGGATGTCCATTTCATGGAAAGGAATTTGGCATTCAAGAGCCCCCCCTGAAGGTGTCCTTTTTTGGGTGGGCTGCGGCTCTGGGGAGCATCTTGACTATTGACAATCTGAGCATCATCAGATTATTGTCAATTGGTGTTGTATGTGCAAGAGAGCTAAGGAGACAGTTGACCATCTTCTTCTTCATTGCCCCGGTGTTGTATGTGCAAGAGAGCTAAGGAGACAGTTGACCATCTTCTTCTTCATTGCCCCAGATCTAAGGACAGTTGGGATAAACTTTATGCCATTTTTGGGATCCATTGGGTGATGCCACGCCCCCAAGTCAGAGATGCGTGGATGACAGCCCCCCTTTGCTTGTGGTGGGCTTTATGGAAGGAGAGGAATAGGAGATCCTTTGATGGGGCGGAGTCTCCTTGAGGGTGTTTAGATATTCTGTTCTTAACTCTCTATTCCTTTGGGTTCAGGGTTCTAATTTTAAATCTGTGGAGATTCTTGTCTTTTGTGGATAGCTTGAGGCTATAGCTTCTGTGTAGTTGTTCTGGGCCGCGTCCCCCTTTTGGGCACCTTTCATTGAATACTTGTCAAAAAAAAAAAAAAAAATCATCCCTGTCAACATTCCAATCCAATTCTTGATGCTTTCTCTTCCTGCACAGGAAATTAGGGAATTATTGAACAGTAGACATGTTGGTTTAATTATTTCATCTTAAGAACTGGGATTCTCATCATAGAAAGATTATTTCTTCTTTACTGCTGTCAGATTTTTATGTTTTTGAAGCAACATTTGCATCTACACTATCTTTGTAGATTAATTTTTACATAATAAAAATCATTCTTTCCATTGTAGTTAGTAGAAGTTTCTTTGTAATTTTATTCCTAATCCTTTTCAGGATAAAAATTATGTTCCAATTACGCGAGGGAGTAGAGTGGTGCTTATGATTAACGGGTAGGTTGCCCATCTTCATATCCTTTTGCACTCTAGACTACAATGCACCTGATCAAATCATGACAATCCATGACATGACTTAATATACATGCATATGAAGAAGTATATGCAAACTCAGTTGAGTGGAATGAGTTTCTTAGCATATACCTTGAAAAGGCTTGAACATTGTTGAAAATGAAAGAAATATCAGCTGGAAATTTCAACCCTGTATAGGAACTATGGACTAACATTTTTTTTGAACTTTTGTTTGGAAAACATTTTTAGCATTTTATGCTGCTACAATAAACAAGATTCTCAACAAAATAGATGCTTATGCCAATAACTTGGCATCAGGTGCATTATCATTTCCTACTACTATCTATATATAGAGAGAAAAGATATAAATTAATATAAATGCCTAATATATAGGCTTATTGCTCAAAAGTTGGTGCTTTTTACTGATCTACAAGTACCTTCACTAAAGTGATAGCAAAAATTTGGCAAGAAAAAGTTGGTTGCTAACATGGTTTCATAGCTGGGAGCACAGAGAGATGATGCTGATTGATTTATTAATCATTCTTCTTTTGTTTTTGTTAGAATGTATATGGGGTTATTTTATATTTCTTGTAAGGGTATATTAGTCATTTTGTTGTAATATCAATTATCATATATGTACAAAGGAGAGTAGACGGGAACCTGACTCTCAAAAATTTCCCAAATACTGCCTTCTCTCTCTCCTCTTTGAACTCTAATTTTAACATGGTATCAGAGCAAGTTCCGATCACCTTCCACTCTGATGACCAGTAAGTGTCGTCTCGTCGACTGGGTTTTCCTGGTTAATTGTTTGCGAAATCCAAAGACGTGAGTGGTGATTGTTGTTATGGAGATCGCCGAAGTGGTCAACACCTGTAGAGAGTGGTTTTTGTTGCAAGCGTCGTCGTTAGTGATTGCCATTGTGTTGTCGCCATCACGAAGGTGTTGTTGTTGGTGGTAGTCGATTATTTGGTGGATTGTGTAGCTGTTGGTTGTCGTTGTTGAGCTCGTTGTCGCCTGTGGTTGTTGCCGTCATCGTCTTGTGGTAGTGGTGGTGGTCATTGTACCCCTTCTCTCTCGTTCAGTTTCTGGCCAGTACAATTTCCAGCCAGTCTAGTTCCAACCAGCCAGTCCACTTTTCGGCCAGTCTAGTTTCCGATCAGTTTTGTTTCCTGGCCAGTTTTGTTTATACTGGCCAGTCAATTTCCGGCAATTTCTTCCTTCTGTTCTGTTCTCTTCATCGAGTATGGCTGCTACTGACGTGCACAAGTACGAGCCAATTCATGTTCAGATTAGGGGAGGACAAGATCAAGGTAGAAAACCATGGAGAACATTTTAAGGTAGGCCCATATCATAACTAAAATTAACCACCTAAAATTGAAGTCCTCTATGGTCTCACTTACCTAAGTGGGATCTCAAGCATGAAGAACTTCACTTTGATCTTTCGAGTACTTCCATCTCCAGCTTCCAATCTTCATTTGACTCGTTTATCGTCCTTGTAAATTGAACTTGAGTCTTTACAAACTCAATCACAGATTAACTCAGACAAACATTTTGTTCAAGTTACAGTTTCTCTTTGTTACGAAATTTGCTTACACATTAACATATGTCCTAACATTTTTCTTGTGGATATGGGGTTGGATTTGTGATAGTGGATTCCCGAATTATCATTGAGAGGATGCAGAACAACATATGGTTGTTAAGAGGGATACCTTAAGCGAGATGGATGCCTTTGATTGGACAAAACGGTTTTTGAGTAAAACAAAATGGTTTTGTAGCTGAGTTTGAAACTATGAAGCAAAGAATTATTTTTGAAAACTACACTGCTGTAGTACTCTTTTTTCTGACTTAAAAGACAAAGAAAACGTGTTTTTGTAAAAAAAAAAGTGTATGAATATTGTGATGAATGCTTTTTTACTAGACTTTTAAGCTCTTCCCCTTGACAGTTTTCTATTTTCTTTTTTTGTTTTTCTCTCTTCAGATTAGTTAGACAGTGAGAACATAGAGCATGGTAGAGATCTTGACATGGCATGAGGACATGTAGTTACCATGATAGTATTTAGTATAGTTCCATTAAGAAAGCCTGGAACAAATTCACGGGGTGTCATGATGTTGTATTTCTCTGTGTAATAAATTTAATTTAGATATTTAGTTCTGGATGTTTTTTTCATGAATTTTATGGCATTTATCCAAATTGAATTATGGGTTATCGACCATGGTTACTACAGAATTATGGTTAAATTCTATTTGACAGACTGGAATAGTTGGCTTAAAAAATGTATAACTTTCTATAGAGAATTTATTTTGAGATGAGACCAGCTGGAAACTTGGACAGGAAATAGAACTACATTCCTGTAGAGTATCATCAAATTTGAATGTGAATTATATTTTCTATGATTTACGTGATCTCCCCCTATGAACTCTGTTGTAGATAACCTGACTTTAGAAAATAATTTGAGGGACCTAATGATATAAAAAATTTACGAGCCACATATGGTCAGAAAGCTTAAGAAGTCTATTACCGAAAATATAAATCTTGTCATCAGATTCAAAGTAAATAATACCCAGTAATTCGAAGAATGCCAGTAGGTTAATTCTGAAAGCAAGCTGATGACAGTTGGAAATAAGAATTTTTAAAATTTGAGATATAATTTACACGGTTTTGTAATGGTGATATAATTTGAATTTAGAACTTTCAAATGGGATTAAATGAAGTGTAGAAGGTGGTTATTCACCCCTAGAGTTTCGAATGGGTTGTATTTCGAGGTTAGAGGCATGAGAAGAGAATGCCTTGCTGTGGTCTTCGCTGAAATCTGCACAAGATGGCATGGTCAAAAAGCATGTACCTCTTGGTCCTCACCTAAATGTGGTCTGGGTCAAGCAGAGTACATGTAGGTGTTGCCACCTCCATCATTTTCAAAGCAGAGAATATATGCATGGATATATTGGTATACATGCATGGATTCATGTTTTGTACAATATCTGCAAATTTAGCTGATCACTATTTTCTCTTGAAATTTGACCCAGTGATATGTAGAGAATATTTTAATTATGGTGAAAGCTTAATGTCCCTAAAACATTAGTAAGATGGATATATATTTGTAAGCATGCTAGGTACTCTAAATTATAGATTCTTTTCGAAGTTCTATCATTGTAAGAATATCTCTGATAAATTATTCTCCCTTGGATAGAGATATATTTGCCAACTAAAACATGTTTTCCTGTTTTCTTTCAACTTGTAATCCAATCATTCTTTCTATATTATGAAATTGTTATGAATTAATTTAAATTGCGACTTTTGATCTAAATCAAATCTGCTCTATTGTAATTTGGTTGACAACTCTAGAAAATAATCTGCCTTTTAATGCAAGGAAAAGATATTAGGTACTTGATGATTCAGTTTAATGAAGTGGGTCAGAGTCCAAATGTATATTAGTGTGCTTGACTAAGATGTAAAACTAGCATCTCTGGCTGTATGAATAACATTGGTTTTCAGAACAGTAGAGTAATGATTACTTGTTCGATATTGTGTAATTATATTTTGCACATAACTTTAGTGCGTCATCAATTTATCTAATTAAGAACGCTTCTTTACCATGATGATTGTATGTTACCTCCCTAACTGAAGTCATATTTTGTCTAACCAGTAGTTCTTTTTCTGAATAAATGACTTGAATGTTAGTTTTGTTCTTTTAATTGCAGATTAGGTGCCACACCCATAATGGAACTGATGATTGCTGCTGGAAAAGCAGTTTCTAGATTGCAGTTGGAACACAAACTTGCTGTTGATAGAGTGTATACAGGGTCATTTATGACTTCTCTTGACATGGCAGGTTTACTAAATTTGCAAGAGTTGCTCTGTTTGTTGAACAAAATTTGTTTTCTCAGTTTCATGTTTTGGGCAGGATTTTCGGTTTCCATCATGAAGGCAGATCAAGCACTTTTGCAACTCTTGGATGCTGCAACCAAGGCTCCATATTGGCCCATTAATATATATGGTCTGTGATTATACTGAAATATGTTATTTTATTTTTTGCCTTCCATTTTGGCCTTAATTTTTTTCTCTTTAGAGTTGTTGGCCTTGCAAATTGATTACTCGTATTGT
This sequence comes from Cornus controversa, assembly GCA_026545225.1. Lineage (NCBI taxonomy): Eukaryota > Viridiplantae > Streptophyta > Magnoliopsida > Cornales > Cornaceae > Cornus > Cornus controversa. Next base: position 47,044,629 of record CM048845.1, read on the forward strand.
TCTGGTTGGCTGCTAACGAGATAATTTCCATACTTTCACTAGTAGTATGCCATCTTTACCTAGAGAAGTCAAAATGAATTTCTAATGTTAATATTTTCAGAATAAAACTGGGCATAGAATTGAGGAGTTATATGTGCTTGCAGGTAATCAACCAACTTCCGAGGTACCTGTTCCAATTCCACGATCGTGTTCAACAAGGAGTGATGAGGTTTATTGAATAAGTTATTGTTTATTTCATTGTGATGGATTTAATCTTGTAAAGGCAACTACACTTTCTGAGAAATTGGTAGCTACTCTAGACTTCTCAAATTTTATGATTTCTATTGTATGTGAAGTTGGTTAAACGGGTAGGACATGTTTTGTAGCTTCGGATCTAACATGATTGTAAACGTATCGTGTATGGCATTGGCATCCTTGGCTATAGGCGTAAGAGAAGGTAAGTAGTCAAAATATGATAGGTAAGACACTCACACCCTTTTTTTCACAATTGGGACTTGAACCTTCAACTTCCCCTTTGAGAGGGGGAATACCATTAAAGCTAATGCTTGGTGGTAAATATAGTTTAAGTTTTTTAAAGAATACCTAGTTAAGTGAAAAAGAAATACCCAAAAGATGATGGGTTACGTGCGTGAAATGTACTAGAACCAGAACCATAGGCTCTGAAACAAAGTCGTGGAAGGTCCACTAATCTAGACCTAGAGGGGGGTGAATTGGTCTTGTAGAACAATTTAAAAATTCATTTTTGGTTATTCTGGTTACGTCTTGTGTTTTACAAATTTAACTAACTTGTTTTAGCTTGTTTGATTAATTATTAAGTAGTTGATAATCTCAAAGTTGAAACAAGCATGCAAACCATAAAATAAATAAAGCAGTAAAGCAATACATAATGGACACCAGAATTTATGTGAAAAAACTCTCAATCGAGAGTTAAAAACCACGAGATCATATCCAGACAACTAATCCACTATTGAAATAGATGTATAACCTAAGTCACAGTTCAGTACTCTCGAACCCTTAGTTGATCTCTTAACATAGTAAGACGCTAAACCTTCAGTACACTGGAATATCTCCAAGTCGTCTTTCTGATCTGTCAACAACATTCACTTCTCACAAATCTGCTTCTTTAGTGATTAACCACTAGTCGTGAGAATCTGTTGTTGATTGCTGTGTGTGTTGAATAGTCTTCACTGGCTTTGCAGCGGATGTATTAACACATATGATCAACAACTCACCAAATACGAATGCACTTTTATCTCACTAGAAATCTCTCAAAAATATATGATCAAGCAAAACATGAGATTTGATTTTGTGTATAAAAAAAAAATATAGTGTTTTTGCTTTCCAAAATATATGAAAACTTGTTGGAAAATCTCTCTAGAGTTTCCAGAGATCATGTGTATTTATAATCATCCTAGAAGAGTGTTTAAATCAGGTCAAAACTTAAAGTTACAAACTAGCTTGGATTCTGCAGTTTTGCATGCTTCGATCGATTGAAGTCCTATCTCGATTGATTGAGACAACTCCAGTAGGTTTCAATCGAGAGCGCGATTAATTGAACCTTTTCAGTTCTTGATACTTGGAAAAATTGCAGAAACTTGTTTTTATAGTTGAAACCATGCATTGACATGCATACTTAAGAATCAAAATAAGTTTAGAAAAATTTTAAATTAAGATGTCATGAATATGCAATGCATGAGTCTAATTAGTGAGTGTGCATCACTATATGAATTTACCTTTATAACCTTTTTGACGAAGATTACCAAATTAACCTTTGTTGTAGCTTGTTAGTCATCTCGGAGGTAATTTCCACTTGTCTCACAATTAGAACATATCTAGCTTTTTAAAAATAAAACAAAAAACAATTTGACAAGTTTTGTTCTACGAAACTTGCAGCTTAGTCCTATCCATCATCATCATCATCATCATCCCTGCCTTTATCCCATAGAGATGGGGTCGGCCACATGAATTCTCTTTTTTCATTCTTTCCTATTATATACCATGTCCTCTCTTAAATTTAGATTTTTTAAGTCTTTTTTAATTACTTCATCCCACGTAAGTTTTGGTCGGCCTCTTTGTCGCTTACCCTCTAAACAAACAACTCTTTCTCTTTTTATAGGTGCATCATTGAGTTTGCGTTGAAGACGACCATACCACATAAGTCTACTTTCCCTAATTTTCTCATTTATAGGCGCTATACCTAATGCTCCCCTCACCCGTTTGTTATTTATCTCATCTCTTCTAGTGATTCTTATCATCCAACGTGGCATCCTCATTTCCACTACATGAATGCGTTGTATTTGTGTCTTTCTCAACTCCCAACACTCTGCTCCATACAATATTGCTAGCCTAATAACCATTCTATAGAATTTTCCTTTTAGTCTATTTGGTATTCGTTTGTCACAAAGAATACCACTAGCTTGCCTCCATTTTGTCCACCTGACTCCAATCCTACTTACTACATCACCATCTACCTCCCCATCTTTTTGTAATATCGATCCTAGGTGACAGAAAAAGTTCTTTTGAGTAATTATTTGATCTTGGAATGTAATATTTGTATTGTCATTATTTTCTATTTTATCAAATTTACATGCCATTTATTCCGTTTTAGTTCTACTAATTCTTAGGCCCCTTGACTCTAATGCTTTTCTCCATGTTTCCACTTTTGTTGCTAAGGCTTCCTTAGAAATATCTACTAATACTATGTCATCTGCAAATAAAATGCACCATTATTTTCTTGAATAACTTAGTCCTATTGACCTAACAAAAGAAAAATGAGTGCAAAGCCTGAAACTCTTGAAAAGGAGTGTGATGTGATGTTCTCAAGAAAAAATTGAATAACATGAGACTGTGGAGAGTAAAAGCGACGACTTCAAGTTAGAAACTGAAATACTTGGGGGTATTAAACTTGAACATGACCGTTTTAAACATGGATAAATTTTCGTTAGTTGGTAAGTTGAAATCTGATAGAAGTCTCTCATTAATAAAGTTAGAAATCCCTTAATAGAATCTGAAAATACTTGAGTGTGAATTGCGAAAATTTAAAGGAGATAATCCCAAACTGCACGTGTGGGATTGAAAAACTTGATAAACTTCTAAGGATGAATGAACTATAGGAGTTAGGAGTGAGTAGTGATTTAATGTTAATCCTAGTTCACTCACTACTTCTGACACTAGGTTTGTCAAAGAAAAAGAAATCCCTAAAGTTATAGTTGATCCTTTTGGGTTTGTTAAGACTTGTCTGGAAATAGGGTCACATTAAATCTTAGAGTCATTTGCATGGTAGTGATATTTCTAGGAAAAAGAATTCTTTGTCATTTAGGAAAGAGGTCGTAAAATATAAGATTAGTCTTTGTGAAAAGACATTAAGCCTTTTTGGGTAATGATTTTTTTAGATTGAATAAATTCATTTAATAGGCGTTCATACTCTCAAAAGATGGAATAGTTTTAATTCCTGTAATCAATTCAACACCATGGCTTAATTTAGTAGGGGAAAAGGAAAGCATAAAGAAGACCAAAGTCACTTATAAAATTGATGAATAAAAATTTGGAACCTAAAGTCAGCCATTTTGGTTAGAGAAGTGGATCAATGTTATAGGTCTGGATGTTCAACTATGCATATGAAATGTGTTAGCAGCTTCAATATATCCGTAAAAATGGCAATAATGTTCCTTTGTATCATTTACATGAATCTTGTTATTCAATTTATTTATATATTTCTTTTAGAGTTGTTTTTGAATAGAATTCACAAATAAGAAAGAAAGGTTTTGAAAAGTACTTGGATTTTGTCCAGTTTTTTCAAAGAGTACTCTCATGCCTTGATTAATTTAATGCATGGAATGGGGTGATGAAATATTAGTGTCTAAAACCATGCAAATGAAAAAGAATTAAGTAGAATAAAAATGTCTAATTGACTGGAATGTCTAATTTAATTGCTTATTACTATCTACAATGTACTAAGGTGTGCCTTTAACCCTGTTAGATTAGATTCCACCTTTAGGAAGCTGGAGATGTGAAGAAATGAATATGTGATACTTTGTAGTACCATTGGCATGAATTAGGCCCTAGGCCCCTAGTCATGCTTAATTTTTATTTTTCCTAGTTGGTACACACACATCCACCCCCAAATAATTTTTTGCACCCAAGAGGACTTGATCCTTAGTCCTAATGCTTGCTAGGCACCAGGGCCAAGTTCTTTATCCACTTGAGCCAACCCCTTGGGGTTCATGCTTGATTTTAACCTTTTGATGCGTGAAGAAAGAGAGAAGTTGAACATGTAAACATTTAGTTTTACCTTTCATTTGCATCATGAATAGTGAAATTTAATTTTACATAATTTGTTCACTGATCTTTTTAATCGGCATCTGCTTTTTTTCTAATGAAAGAACGACTAATGGTTCCTTTAAGGGTGCTTAGATCCATGACTCTGCTGTAATATAGGATGTTTCATGGAGAGAGATCCATTATAGTTTATTTAGTATATTCTTATCTTTCATTTTATTAAGTTTCAGGACAACAGAGGTTTAAATTTATTTAATCACATAAATATGGATTTTAATTATTTTAAAATTTCTTTTATATGATTTAATTAATTTAAGGATAAGAAAATAGAACTATTCCCTTATAATTTTGTTATTCTTGGACCTAGTTTACTATATAAGTTGTATATTTCAAGTTACCCTTTCTGCTGCTGTGCTTCAGATTTATACCAGATAGTGTTAATGTCCCTGAAACTATGATCATTTTAGTTATGTTCCAGTCTTTTTTAAAATTAAGGAAAATATGTCTGTCTTCCAGAATGCACTTTTGACGAGAAATTTATTTTTCGTGAAAGCATTTTAATTTGAAATCTGGTGATTTTTGTAGCATAACCCTTACTGCTCTGTTTTAGATTCCTATATCAGATCACCTGTTTTTGAATAAATATTATTCAATGAAGTTGTTTATTTTAAATTGTTAAAATGAACTTTTAAATAGTGCTTGGAATTTAGTCTCTATATTGACACAGCGGGTTAAATTTATTTATTTATTGTTTTTTTCCCTGGTAAGGAGGTTAAATTTAGTTGAGTAATGTATTTTAATAGTTTTTGAAGCACAGTAAATTCAATGCTAGTAGAAAAAGCACCAGAAATGAAAATACGTCGTGATTGTGCATTTTAAAATATTAAAGAAAAAATATTTTAAGGTTTTGAATTTTACCTAGATTAGTTGACATGTCTAACATACCCATATTTTGTTTCACACAAGACGGAGTTGTTGAGTGCGAGTTCCGATTTCTTATATGGTGATAGTCTTGCTGTCAGATTTGGAAAGTAAGCATTACTGTGTAACTGGAAATGTGGTGTATTTCAGGTTCAAGGCTTGACAGAAATTTCTAGGAGAAGTACTCGCATCAGGAATTTACAAAAGAAGCCAAGTGCTAGAATGTCTCCTCGAACTTCTCATGTTGTTGAGGCCCCTCCTGGACCTTGCCAGACAAATGTTGATTACTCCTCGGTGCCTTGTAAGCTACCGGCTTCAATTAAAGCTTCAACGCTCGAACATGACAAAGGTGATGGCCCGGCTTGCCTGGTGCCTCAAACAACTGCTTTATTACGCGACTCTCATTCAAATGAAGAGTTGAGCAAATTGGAATCGCAAAATGAAGCTCTTGCTACTCCAAGAGCAAAGAGAAGTGTTAGGGCTCCTCCCGTTAGAGGGAAGCGAACCAGAAGAGGAAGAAAGTAGATGATGTTCAAGTTGATTATGAAGCATCCATGGAAGTATTTTAACCTTTGAATCTCTTGGTGGAAGTGCAATGGCTTTAAAACCTTGGAGCCTTGCTATGTAATTTGCTAATGGTCATGGAATTGGAGTTATCTTCTTATGTACAGTAAATAGTTTCAGATTTTAGTTTGTAGTCAGAAGATCATGCATCAACTTCTTATTTGAGTGGCTTGGATAAATACCATAAACATTAGAGTTGATTGATTGAGAAAAAGAATAACATTTGAAGTGGGCATGCAGGAGAGAAGATAAAAGGGCTTCTAACGGACACCAGGGGCTCAAAAGGAATGAAAACACATGTTGAGATAGTGGTGCGCAAAAAGAGGTTGGAACCGGTAAACTGGACTTACCGAACCTAGTTGTATAGTTTAGTTCATGGTTTGGTTTCAATTCTAAAAATTAAAGAACTCACTGGTGGCTGTTTGGTTCTAGTTTGGGTTGAAAAGGATAGCACCGAACTGAATCAAACTAAATTGAACTACTAGTGATAATTAAATATGTATATATTATATAATACACATGTTTGATTTTTATTGGTAGAGAATATAACTTACCATACACCACAATATATAAGATAATCATATACGTGTTCAAAATTTGGTTTTTCATTTGATATATATATATATATATATATATATATATATATATATTTATTTATTTATTTATATAAGAAAGTCTAAAATTGTAAAACCAAATCAAACCAAATCGCAGATCATTTATGGTTTGGTTTCGGTTTGGTTCTAATTTTTTTCTTGAACTTTTAGGCTTCTAGCGTTTTGAAAAACTTTCTTTGGCACCAAATTTGCAATCTTGTCTCCAAATTCTTCCCACATACTTGGCATCTTGACTTCACTACCTTATAGAATTATTAAACTCTTTCATGATCTCTCTCCATGGGTTGCTAGCAAATATATATATATATATATATGTGTGTGTGTGTGTGTGTGTGTGCGCCTTTGGCGTTAAGAATTAATTAGCATCCAAAACTATGGGTCGAATGCTATCTTCTTCTTGAAGCATTGACTTGTAGGGATTTCGGAGTAAACGTGTTTAATTTTGTTACGAAGAACTATCCAACTCTCACTTTTGTTGGGATCTGAGTAAACAGTTCGTAAATATCAATTTGTTGTTTTCTTGGCTTTGCTCAGAAACCAACTAACTTATTTGTTTGTTTTCTTCATTTGGCTAAGAAAACTCACTCTTTAGCTCTCTTTGGAGGTGTTTCCAACACACCCCCTTATTTCACCTATGCGAGAAATCATTAATTATCACGGGCATTTTGTGTATTGGAAAAATCTCACCACTAATAAAATTTTATATTTTATAATTTTTTATAATAATAAAAAATTATGTTTTATGAGTGATGAGATTCTTACATTTAAATTTTTTTGAAATATTGTAAAACTACTGCACCTCTGTCCCTCACACTTTTTGGGTGTCCGGGACGACGGTAGTAACGTGGGTACATTTCTGTCCCTCACACTTTTTGGGCTTCCGGGACGATGGTAGTAACGTGGGTGCATTGAATACACTCCTAGTAAAGCGACCTATTGAGATCTCAGACTACCTCTTCGCATCAATAGGGAGATTCTCAAGGTTGCTTATATGTATTGTATGGCGTTTATACATACTCTCTTCTTCTTGAAGCATCCCAGACTTTTTTTTTTTTTAATATCATGAGTTTCACTAAGTTTTTTATTGGAACTAATTCAACCTATTTAGTTAAGATTAATATTTTATTGTGCTGAGAATTTTAGTAGTGTTAGTTTAGTGAGACTCAATTTGTAGGAGTAGAATAAATTACTTTATATAACACATCAGGTTAAAAGAAAAATTCTACGAGATTGTTATTAGACTAAGGCTCTATTTAGCAGAGCTTTTGCTTCGATTTTTACATAAAAAAAAAAAAAGCAGAAACTAAATGAGGAAGTTGATACTCACCAACTTTCTTTAAATGCTTTTTTTGAACTCCGAAACTCTTCAGCCTTACCAATCCAAACACTCTCTAAAACTGCTTTTGAGCTTGAAAAGCCGAAAATCATTTTTCAAAAGCCAATCCAAACATAGCCTAACTATGTTGTATGGAATAAAGTGTTGGGCTCTAAAAAGGGACAAGAACAATACAATGCATTTATATAGTGGAAAGAGAATGTTAGGTTAGATGAGTAGAATGACTAAAAAAGATAAGATTACTGATGAGAATGTAAGAGAAAAATTAGGTGTAACACCCATCGAGAAAAAAATTAGAGAGATTAGACTTAAATGATTTGGACACGTATATCAAAAATTTATAAAGCAAAAAAGACTAGTCACAGTAGAAGGTAAGAGATAGAAAGAGCATCAAAAATAATATGGGAGAAGATTATAAAAAATAATTTTAAAAAGTTGTAATAAAAAAAAATGAAGAGTAAAAATTTATGTGACCAACTCTATTCATATGAGATGAACAAAGGTCACGGCGCGAAATAAATAAATTACTTTAGAGAGGGGGTTTAACTATTAAAATAGTTTTTGCAAGGAAAAAGAAAACTTTTAAATAGTTGTGGATATGGCGTTGAAAATTGAAAATAGTGAAAGTGAAAGGAGCAAGAGAAAATACTTTACTAGTTAGTGGTGGTGGGAAACATAAAGGGTCAAATTCACTCACGTCTGTCCATCCCAACAAAAGGCGATACAGGACACGCGTCGCGCAACGGAGCATTTCATTGACCTTTATTGAACAGCCCGCCGCATATCCGCCACGTGTACACTCGGAACGTTTGACAGCTGTCACATCAGGGACCAACCGCTTAAAGAAAAGATTAGAACGCAGGTGATTGGACAGAGAGAGCATCCGATGGCTATTCGAGACAGCCGTGACGTTCTCTCTCTCTCCTCCTTGTGGTGCACATGTCTATATGTATATGTATTTCCCCGTCACAAATGTTTTCTTCGCTGAGAGATAAAAGTTTAAAAGAGGATAGAGAGAGAGAGAGAGAAGAAGAAGAAGAAGAAGACGACACAAAAACGCCTCCTTTTAAATTCATTTCCACAAAACCTAGGGTTTTTATTCTGTGCATTTAGACAACTCTCTCGGCCAAAAATTATACAGTATTTTAAAGCTTTATATATAAAGCTGCAATATCTATATATATATATATACACAACACAGCATTCAATTCAATCGCTGTTGATATATATATAAATTCTCAAACAGTCAATTGAAAAACAGTATTTTCAAGCTTCGTTTGGCTTTGTTATATGATCAGTTCGACCGCGCAAATCATTACTCATAATCCGATACGTGATCGTTTTTTCCAATTTCATGTTAGGAAGAAATCGAAATTGAAATTGAATTCGAGGATTGTGGAATTGAAGCTATCGTCGACGTTGTCGTGTCGAAGAAGAAGAACAATGGCAACGGACGTGGTGATGAAGACGAGCGACGCTGCGTCTTCGATAATTCTAACTTCGGGGGCTAGCGGACGCGTCAACGCGTTGTTTTCGCTGCGAGTGCTGAGAAGTTTGTTAATGTTAATCAATGCGTTTCTTTTGATATTGCTTTTGCCATTTCGTGGTCGGAGGCGTTACATTTCGAATACGCCTTCGGTTTCGGTTTCGGTTTCATCGTCGTCGTCGTCATCTTCGGATAAAGGGAAGGACGAGAAGCAAGATAATATTAATAGTCAGAGGAAAGGAGGGAGAGGACCGGTGGTGAGGGTTCCAGCGACGATTGTTCCGTGGAAGAGCAGCTCGGCGGTGGTGGCGGTGGATCAGGATGTGGCGTTTAGGAGAGCGATTGCGATTGGAAGAGTGGTTCAGGATGAGGACCAGAGGTGTGTCAGGGAATATTCACTCTTTTTAACGCCCAGAGGTGACACTTTGTTCACTCAATCGTGGGCTCCAGTTTCAGGAGAAATCAGGTACTTATTCCTTCTATATTTTTTTTATTAGGAATTTTTTTTTTTTTTTTGAATTCTGTTTGATTGTTTCTTGAGTTAGGCCCTGTTTGGTTGGAGAGAAATGGAGGGAAGGGCTATGTTGCGTTTGGTATAAAATTTAGAAAGAAATGAAAGGATTTGAAGGTTTCTGTCAGGAGAGAAATTAAGGATAGGAGAGTTGGTAATTCCTTTTTTTCATAACAAGTTTACTTACAATTTTGTTCACCGGGACAGTAGCATAGTGCTACTTTCTCCTAAGTCCTAAGGTTGATGGTTTAAGTCCCTATTGGAACAAAAAAGTATGTGTGTGTGTGAGTTTCTTGTCAAGATAAAAGAAAAAATTACAATTTTGTTCCTGTCACTCACAAAATAAAACAATATTTTCCATTGGTTTCTCTACAATCTCTTTTTCCAAACACTACAATCTTTTCGTTTCTTTTCCATCATCTCCTTTCTTTTCTTTTACTATGGTATCTTTTCTTTTCCTTTTTCTCCTATGTTTGCATTTGACTGGTCATAGTAATGAAATGGTTAGGACATGTCAATTGTCAAGTTGGTTCAATCAGATAATGGGTAAATTGAGCAGATAATGGATATTCCTTATTCTTTTTGTTTTCACCCTCTTGATTTTTGTGTATGACAATTACATTTCAGTGTGGTGCCTGATAATAAACTGCAACTTTTGTCCTCATTTAATATTTTATGCTACTGCACATAATTGATTGGACATCTGAAATTGCAAAGTTTTAAATTATACCCATATAGCATATTCTCAGTCATTGATTCCAGCACTGTTGCCCACTGATAAAAACAATGTCATCTTTTATATTTTCTAGATGGAATCTAATGTGTTATGATTTTATCGCCTCTGTAATTCCCTGTAGCTGGACCGCACTCCAAGAAAATTGCAGTTTCCGAAAATTGTAGTTTGTTATCTGCAGTAGAATGTTGTGTTGGTGGAATGCAAGTAGCATTAGATAGAGAATTCACCTTAGTGCAAGTGTACAGAATAGGACAATGTTGGCAGTGGTTTGTTTTATTCCTGACACAATCTTGAATTGGCACACAATTTTAACAAGTCAGAGCTCTGAAGAAAAGATCTGACATGTGCTGATGGCTTTAGCTATCATTCCATTGCTTTTTAGTATGGAAGATAGAGATATTGCTCCATCAATGTCCATTTGGTTTTTCCAGTTTTCAAGCCCTAGAATCCTGTCATTTATGTCTTTTGAAGTTTATTGATGGAACTAAAGTCATTTTACTAACTAATAAACTGGTTTGAAGTTCAAATAAATAGTTGGGACCACTTCGTATGCAACATTATAATGTCAGTTTAGGTTTAAAAAATATAATGTCATGCAAACTGGGGGAGGGAAATTATTTTTGTGGCCCATTTCATATCAGTAGGAAACTCATTACAACACTTCAAAATGTATGATATGCTTAGCAACTGCCATGTGAATATGATGTTCCATTATTTTAACAGGCTAGCTGCTCACTCAACTTTCAGTTTACGTCTCACCTATGGGATAACACAGCAGTGGAAGGATAATATCCAAAGGCTAGGGTGTATCAGTAGACTGTAGGTTTGGTTCTTAAGTAAATTAAGTACAGAGCAGGCAATCACTTGGTTTCAGCTAATTTTGATTCTGCCCCGGTTAGAATCGATGAAACCAAGCTCAACCTACCTCCTGTCTGAATTAATATGTTATGATTAATATAAGGAACAACAAAAAATGGATATGTATAAATAAAATATTAATATATAACAATAATTTAGTATTTAATAATGAGGTTGGCTTTGACCCTAAGAAAACTAGAAATTGAGCCAAATTGAAATTATGTTCTTATGGCAGGTTATTGGGTTTGGGTTAACTTTCTCAGCTATGGTTAGGCATACGATTCTGTTGGCCTTTAACATTGCCTTACTCATATGAGTTGGCACTTGAATATTTAAATTTTTTGAAAGTCGATATGGCTAGGAAGTTTGAGAACTTGCCACTAATTCTATATGAAAAGCAGACAATGTTGGAGTTAGTCACGTTTGTAATTTGATATATGCTTTTATTGTTTATTTATTTATTTTTAAAATAGAAAATAAAGAAGTCCTGAAACACTATGCATGTCGATGGTGATTTCCAAATAATAAAATAGAGCATCAGCTTCAGTTCAAAACAGCTTGTTCTGTTTTTGCAGTTTCTATACTTAGAGAGGTTAATGATAATCAGGCTATATGATTACTTTCAGCTACTGGGATTTCAGTGAAGGTCACTTTATCTTCTAATTCTAGTTTAGTTAAGGTGCTATTTTTTATGATGTTTTAATTCTCAAAATAATAGCTACTAACTAAAACCAAAAGGAAATAAAAATGAGGTAGCCAAATTGTATGAATGAACTTGTTATGGAGCTAGATATAGGCAGTCATATTGAAAAAAATAAGTTGTTATCAATGGTAAAAAGTCTAGGATTGTATTCACTTCTAGTCATGTGATAGCTTTAGCTATCTAAGCAATCTACTTCAATTCTATAATGAACATGTTAATTATATCAATGAATTACAGAGGATAAGAGAATTTATAAATGATTGGCTCATTAATAACTTGGCTAGTTCACAGTGGAATCTAGTATGGAATGCATGAAAACTACTTAACTACATATTATTTCTTTGAACATGTAAATTTTGATCTTTATGTTTCTAAAACCTCCCCATGATTAATTATTCTTTTAGCTGAGGTCTTAAAGTCATTAAGAATTATGATATGCCCTCAAATGTGATTATTTTTTGTATAACTTATGTTAAATGGACTTGGGAAAGTACATCAGGTTTGGGTGTGTGTCTAAGTGTTGGATCTCCCTGAACCTTAATTTCCTGGATGCATATGCTTGAAATGCGTTCCAAAGTTACGTAGGGGTATATCATGTGTTACAGAATAGTTTATTCTATAAGATCATTATTATATTAAGTTACTACTAACTTATAATTAACATTTTTTTTTTAAAAAATAGACATAATTTTGGGTGGATAAAAACAACACATCCAAATGAAATGATGAGATGGATTTGTGGCAAGATAAGAAAGGATAAAATTAGAAATGAATACATTCATTAGACAGTTGAAGTAACACCAATTGCAAATGAAATGAGAGAAATCGATTAAAATAATTTGATTGTGTAACAAAGACACAAGAAGAATGATGTTATCCATGTGGATAATTCTAGGGAGAAAAGGAAGACTAAAACTAACATGGTTGAGATAGTGAAGAAAGATATAACAGTGTGGTTTGATTGAGGTTATTGCTTTAAAGCAAAATGGCAACTCAAAATAGTTGAAAAAAGTTTTCTTCTTCTTCTTCTTTCTTTTTTATCCTGTCAACAGAGAAAAAAGTCTTTATTTAGTTGAGCTAAGTTGAGTTGGGATGCGGTGAAAGGGAGTTAGAGTATTTGCTTCATGTGAGAAGTAGGAAACTCTTTCTATGCTATAAAATTTGAACTTTTTTCTTTCTCACACGTTTAGTGTGTCTGATGTTGATTCGTGAATCAGATACATGTCTTGTACTCAAACCTATATCAGAATCTCCGAGGGAATAGGAGATTCCATGTAAGACAATGTAACATAATAGTTGATGATTATATTTTGCATGTGCAAAATTCAAGTTGAATCTTTCATTTCTATTTACTTTCAATTGCTATATATTTTGTGAGACTGTTCGGTAATTGTGACGAAGGTTGGGTTTTATAGTCATTGACCACTGGTAGAACTAGATAGGTTACAGCCTATCCTTGGGCTATCAGTTCAAGGTCCTGTGCATCTTGTTCCACCTACGTGGCTCTGCATGGGTGCCTAAAACCAACGAAAACATATCTTTAAAACCTCTTTGTTTGAAGCATGTCTAACTTTTTTTTTATCCTCTTTCAATTAATTAAAGAACGTGTTTGGTCATGGGGTGGAGAAAACTGCAATCTACTGCTGCTGATGATGATATGTTTTCTGTGTTTCTTTTCTTAAAATTAACTTTTCCCTTTCAAATTCCTTGTTCTGGTTTCGAAGCTTCGAATTTCCCATTGGGACCCCCTGCTGATGATAATAATCTGTTTTGTGCAGTGGAGTGGTTGTTATTTTGCATGGCCTGAATGAACACAGGTTGGTAATACGTGCTTTCCTCTCAAATGTAGTGTCATGTTAAGTTAAATATTTAACTTGTTTTAGTGCTCAAGAGATATGCAACTTTTATAACAGTGACAGGTACACTGATTTTGCAAAGCAGCTGACTGAAAATGGATTCAAGGTTTATGGAATGGACTGGATTGGTAAGTTGAAAACCATTTTAATGCTGATTATTGGGTTTGAACTTTGTTATGAGCCAGGATTCTTCTATGTGCTTCCTTGAAAATATTATGTATATCACAAGTTATGCTTATCAAAAAATAAAAAATGTAAATCATAAGTTATCATTGTCTCAGCCTATAGATGATGGCCAATTTTATTCACTTCTGCATCATAGTTGAGGGATTTTCAAATGATATGCTTTGATACCAGTTAAGGAGGGTCGTCATCCTAAGTCTGATACATTAGAATAAACTTAGTCCCAACCACAATCAGTGGGGCTTGAATAGGTCTTGAAAAATTCTTAACTATCAATAATTGATTTTTTAATTTAACGGTCACATTTGAACATAACAATAATAATCACACAAATATAGAGAGTAGAAATTAACTAAACAGCCATCGCACTGAGACAATTTACGGCGAATCCCCATAGGGGAAAAACCACAAAGCCCTAGGCCAGGCATACCAACTCACTATAAGAAGAAAGGTTATGACCCTAGATAACAGAATTTAAAATTCCATAGAATCCTCTAGTTACCCTAGATCCAGATTTGCCTGAACTTTGCAGCTATCAACTACAAATCCATACTCCAATAAGATCTGCTCTTCACCTTGTGATTGATTTCGTTAACAAGAGATCCAAAACTTCAGATATATGTATGATTTGTGTTGGTAAATGTTTAACACTCCACTGATGTATGATCGACACTAATAAACACACACCATCTAATTTAAGACGACGATGCAAGAAAAATATGCTCTCTAAGATGTATACATCAATGAGCTTAATGTTGTCCTGTGTGTGTTATATTACCTTCTATCATCTATGAAAACCGCAAGTAAATTTTAGTTTTCCTATGTGATACAATTAGGGTGTTTAATCCTATATTTTAAAATTGCTAAATTCAATGTATGTATTCTTAGCCTGACCAATTGAACAGGGTCAAGTAGGATTTAATCAATCCAGCTGCTGTGTTGTTTTTAAATTCAGTTTTTCAGTTATAAAAACTCACATATGCATCCTATAATGCATATTATTCATTTAAAACGTATTATTTGATATGCATGCATGAAATGAAATCCTAATTGTTGAGTATGTAATTTATGAGTCAAATCTACCTTTTTACTGCATCTTCATTTTCTTGATCTTCTTTCAATTCATAATCTTCAAACTTCAAAGTCTATAGATTAGAGATAGACTCTACCCTAACTAATTAAGCTAATTTTTTAAAATAAACTAAATAAAAATTGAAATTACAAACTGACTTTTTTTACAAAATTTGCTAAGTTCTAATGACCTAACAATAATCACCTCGTAATGTTGGATTTTCAATTTGGTTAGCCCTCAGGTTCACAAAAGGGTGCAGTGACCTTCTAATCAGGAGAGAGAATTGAAAAGGATCTAGAAATAGCTTTAGTTGTGATCCGTAGAATGTCCCTTCTTGCATCATAATTTACATCTATAAATCATTCGTCTCTCTCTCTCTCTTATTTATTTTTTCTCTTTCAAATACAACATAAAGACGGTTTCTGTGATAAGGAAAAAGAAAAGGAAGTGATACATATTGCTGTTTCAGAGCCTATTGATTGAGCTTGTTAGCTATCCAAACAGAAATAAACGTGTGAATCAATCAGCAGATATCAAATCTCCTAGCAGAGTTTGGACTTGTTCATTTTTTCTTAGCAATTAGCAAATCTATTTGGTGCCTCTTCGAACTGAAATAAACATGTGAATCAACCTGCAGATATCAAAGCTCCTAGCAGAGTTGACTTGTTTATTTTTTCTTAGCAATTAGCAAATCTATTATTACCTCCTGATAGACCATAAATTGTCCCAATAAGACATTGCGTATGATTCTACCTCAATGCATATTGGTTCCATTCCTTTTCCTATTCTGACCTCGTATTCATCTTAGTGTTTCACATGATATACTCTTGGTTCTTAAGTTATTGTACATGTGAAAAAATCTAGATATGACTTAGGTTGGAATGACTAATCAAATGCCCTTGTCATCCAGACCCCCACCCCCACCCCCCCAACAACACACACGCACGCAGCACTGCAATTTGAAATTAGTGATAAAAAAGGACAAAGCAGTCTCCTCGAAAATGTTTCTCTGCAATAGCTATAAGCCTGACTAATTCAATTTCATAGCTAAAACTTGAAGTAAAACAGTCTGCATGGTTTCTGGATGAGATCATAATTGCAATTCTAGAGTAGTCTGTGATCAACCATATATGGATAAATAATATGCAGTACCAAACCTTTGGTGCTTAAGTTTATCATATGAAGTACTTGACATGATGTTTTAAGTTCCTTGTCTGAGCATTCAAGTGATGTTGTGTTTTGTTTCATTCCAAGCTTGATAAATATCCAAAACATGAATTTGGATGCATTTTTTTCATGATGGAGAAGGAAACCAAAATGAAGAAATATACTGTGATGCATAAGAGAAAGTAAAGAGAAGAAAAGAGCACCGAATGCCGTCAAATGCATTTCTGCTAGCTATCTTAACCTAGTTTCCCATAAATCTTGTCTGAGGACTGAGGCTGAGGCTTAGTTATAAAAGAAAATATTTTTTCCCTCATTTATAACACTTAATTCTGGGTTCTTGTTTTTCAACCCAAGGTATAGGCAAAGAGAACTCTGAAATATTATTAATCAGTGAAACTATTTCTGCTCTTGCAGTACATACATATTTATAATAGAGAGAACCTAACACTGTAAGGAAACTAACATCCTAAGGAAAGCTATCAGCAAAAGGAAGCTAACACTAGAAAAAAGCCCACAATTCAACTTTCTCTAAAAATTTCTTAAAATTAGAATAAGAAACCTAATCACTAAAAACTACTAAATTTTAAATTCACCACAAACAAAAATCTCGAAATACTCAATAGGCTTTGTATAAGACAGAAAAACCTGATTTTGGAGTCCTAAACGGCTGAATTTAGCCGAAAAGCAGCATGAGCAACTAGCTAAGGCTGAACTTAGCTAGTGGGTTTTGTTTATTGGGTTGTTTCCGATCGAGAATGGGTCCCCTCGAGTTGAAATGATGTGATCAACCTAAACCCAGAAAAAGCCGATAAAATTGTGCTACATCAGTCCCCTCCACTTCAAAAAAAACTCATCCTCTAGTTTGGCTGCGAATACTCATCATATATGAGTATGAACAATATTTCAATCCTTTGAGGACTTTAGTCTTGTTATTTCACAAACTTGCTTCGTAATTTCCTGGCCTTTGAAGATATAATCATCGAAGTCTATATCATGACTTGAACGATTGTATCTTCCATCTGCAGTTGTATACGATAAATCAAAACACCGATCATTGAAGTTCATCACAGCTTTATTTCTGTAATATTGTGCATCTGGGTGAGCCTCGACGTAGACATCCCAGACATAATCATCAGCTCCTACCATTTGTTGAGAATCATCCCAAGAAAATCCATTCTGGTCAAGAAGATTCTTTAAATCATTGAATTGCTTCCACAAACTAGTGTATCGACTTTTCAAGACATCTTTGTCATATTGAGATCTGAGTTTTGCATTGAACACGGTGATCATGTCTGTCCATGCTTGTTTGTTAAATGTATGACCAATTCTATTGCCCCTATGCATATGATCTAACATAAAATCAATAAAATAGCATTCCATTGTCAGTGTCCAAGATACACTTGACTTATCACTGCTAGCACGGGCTTGGCTGCCCA
Source organism: Cornus controversa (assembly GCA_026545225.1). NCBI lineage: Eukaryota > Viridiplantae > Streptophyta > Magnoliopsida > Cornales > Cornaceae > Cornus > Cornus controversa. The sequence goes on from CM048845.1 coordinate 47,062,350, forward strand.
TTCTTTCCCCTGCCTTTTCACGTGTCAGCAATGCGAGTTCATCCAAGTCTATTGAATTGCCCAAGATATCTATCATACGAACCTCAACTGCCGTGAAAGGCAGTGACCCAGTAAAATTATTATATGAGAAGTTGGAACCCACTTGATAACCAATAGGCTGATTATAGTTACTTGCAATCAACTTATAAGCTGATGAAAGCTGCAACGTCGACACTCAATGCCTCAAACCAAAGGCTAGACTGCTACTAACGATGGAGTGATACATAGTATGGACCATACTTTTCTGGCATTCCAAGTGCTCTACCCCGATAACCTTACAATTGCCATTTAATTTATCCTCAATCAAACAAGTATTGTCTGCCACAAAAGCATATTGTTCATTGCCATGAGAATCTCCCGAACACAACACCAAAATATCTTTACGGGCACTTTCTGGGATAAAAACCTTTTCACTCACAATTTGCTCACATAATGATCCTTCACCCACTTGATGCCCGAACTCTTCCGAACCATCAGTCATGTTCTCTAAGGTGGTCTCTGAAGTTGAATTCTTGGAAACCTTTCCAAGTGTATCTGCGGCAGCTAAAGCATGGGTAACTTCATCTTCTTCAACTACAATAGGTGCAACAACACAATTTTTCCCATGATCAATCTCATTAAAATCATTGGTTGTTTCTACAAAATTAACACTATCCTCAGTGTACTCGTTGACAGACCAACTTGCTGTCCTACAATCCTAATATTGGTTGGTCAGCATCTGCCCATAATCCCGCAGAAGAAATCTCTCTTTTAGCAGACACTTCATCTTCAACCAAGTTCATATTGGTGCCTTTTTCTGTAGTGTGCGAGAATTCCGCAACTGTTCCCACCATGCAGAAGTCACTCGCTTCAGTTTTGTATGCCACCAGTTTCACCTTCTTGTCTTCTTGAATCCCATATAATCAAAGAACCTCTCAACATCTGCCAGTCCAAGAATTCGTCAATATGAAGGTGACCATTAAAACTAGGAAAGTCGATCTTCATATAAAAATTCCTAAAATCAAAATCCTCGTGATCACGATATCTTCACACACCTCTATAATCCCCAAGCACCTTTTCCTCATAGGCTAGCTGACTATTTGGAGGGAAGGGGTTGCAATTATGAACCGGATGAACACGATCTTTGTTTGCCTTACGCAACCTGTTGTTATCACGATTCTCACTTGTTCCCAGCGCAAGCCTAGCAAGAGTTGCTTGTATATATTGCAGTCCTTGTCGCATTTTATGTTGGAAATCATCAAATTCAGCCCTTGGAAGAGCCACTCCCTGTGGATCTTCGTCGCCAGCGTGGTTGCCACCTCCACGTTCATCAACCATCAGTCCAGGATAAGACAAGGCTCTGATACCAATTGACGGAATGGAAGTTATGAACGTTAAATAATGAACAAGTAAAAACTTTGAAACCATAAAGTATAGGCAAAGAGAACTCTGAAATATTATTAATCAATGAAATTAATTCTGCTCTTGCAATACATGCATATTTATAATAGAGAAAACTTAATACTGTAAGGAAACCTATCAACATAAGGAAACTAACATCATAAGGAAACCTATCAACAAAAGGAAACTTACACTAAAAAAAAGAGTCCAAAATTCAACTTTCTCTAAAAATTCTGAATGAACAAAATAAGAAATCTAATCACTAAAAACTACTAAATTCCAAAATTCAAAATAATCCCAGTTCGTTTAGGCCACGAATAAAAATCTTGAAATATCCTAAAAACCTGATTTCGGAGTTCTAAACGACTGAATTTGGCAAAAAAGGGGAATGGTCCAATGGCAAAAGAGAGTGGGTTTTGTTTATTGGGTCGTATCCAACGAGAATGGGTCTCCTAGAGTTGAAACAATGTGATTGACCTTTTTTTTTTTTTTGAATAAGTAAAACAATGTGATCGACCTGAACCCAGAAATAGTCGATAAAATTGTGCTACGTCAATTTGAAATGTTAAACAATGCAAAACATGATCTAATAAGAACTTGTTTATAGGTGCATGCTAGTGCAGGCCTCTTGACTAAAAGCATGTAGGTGCACTCACATGTTCTGCAGCAATTAAGTCACAATTGGTTCAAGGTCTGACCTCACTCAATCCTCAAGTGGGAGATACCGAAATATACTTTTAACCATAGCTTCCAATTTAACTAGGCTTGTACTCGACAACTAAAAAAAAATGAAGAAGAAATTAACATTGTGAATCACATATGTTGAAGGGTACAAATATGAGGATTTTAATGCCTTGAAAATTGTTTTTGCTAATATGACGACCTGAATTTGCTTGAGCTATGTCTAGTTCTCATCCTTATTTGTGAATTTCAGTCCTTAATTTTCTGTTTATGAAGCTAATTTTTTTCTTAACGAACTTATTCTTCCTCCTATTTTAGGACATGGTGGAAGTGATGGGCTGCATGCATATGTTCATTCTCTTGATGACGCTGTTACTGATACAGTATGCTTTAATGCTCATTCAATAGATGCAGATGATTTTCACTTGTTACGATTGTATCTTGGGTACAGATAAGTTGTATTTACTCATTTTCCTTAAAATTCATGCAGAAATTATTCCTTGAGAAGGTTTTAGCTGAAAATCCAGGGCTTCCATGTTTTTGCTTTGGACACTCGACGGGTGCAGCTATAGTCCTCAAGGTGTGGTTGCTTTGACATGTTGCATTTCTTGCAGTTCTAGTCAGTTTCACCTTGGATTTGTGTTAAAACATTTGATTTCTGCTTCATATGAACGATGCAGGCAGTACTTGATCCAAAGATTGAAGGTTGCATATCAGGTGTTGTACTGACTTCACCCGCTGTAGGAGTTCAGCCATCACATCCAATTTTTGTGGTAAGGATAACTTTTACGATCACATTGCATATTTTGTTATAGTGTTTAAGAACTTTGGAATTACAGAAAATATAGTATAGTGTATGTCAGATTACCAAAAGAATCAGGACATATAAGGACATTTACAAATTATAACTATATCATGAGCAAGGTGACATTGTAATTTTTTTCTTGGTGTTAGGTACTTGCCCCCATTTTCTCCTTCTTGTTGCCAAAATACCAATTCAGTGCTGCAAACAAGAAGGGCTCGGTAGTTTCCAGGGACCCACAAGCACTTCTGGACAAATATTCTGACCCACTCGTATATACGGGATCCATTAGGGTAAGGACTGGTTATGAGATTCTTCGAATCACATCCTACTTGCAGCAGAATCTAAGCAGATTGAGAATCCCGTTTCTAGTGCTTCATGGCACTGCTGATACTGTAACTGATCCGAAAGCTACTCAAAGACTATATGAAGAGGCCTCTTCAACGGACAAAACCATCAAATTGTTAGAAGGTTTATTACATGATTTACTCTTTGAACCTGAACGAGAAGAAATCAGGAAGGACATCATCGATTGGTTGAATTGTAGGACAAAACGTTAGGTGGCTCATGGAAGAAAACCGTCTTATTCCGGGAGCCTATCTATGGATTGCTGCTCGATGTTTTTTTTTTCCAGTGGCAGATGAGAAAAAATGTTGTGTGGCTTAATAAAATTCAGTGACTTGTGTTGAAACATGACACTACTGGGATTTCATCTATTGAAAAGAATATAGAAACCTAATTCGGAGTTTTAAGGATCTTTTGAAATTATGTTTATGGTCATTCAGGGTTGCTTCATGTTCTAAAGCATATACATCATATGGAGATTGCAACAATGCATATCGGACGTGTAGGGTGGGTCAATTTTGCTGCCTGTTTGTATCTAAATTAATAATAGAATGACAATTGCTTGTTTGTGATTTTATTAATGATTTTATGCTTCATATCTTCCTGGCTAAAGTTCCATCACACCTCTGTTTTGAAGCCAGATGACAAAGTATTTGACAAAATCTGGTAATGGTAAAGAAGGTGGCAGGGGCCTCGTGTGCTTTAAATATACTAGAAAGTACTCTTTCTTGATAGAATAATTGTCTCCTAAGACGAAAAATATTCTTCTTACAGCTGACGTTTAATAAAAAGATTGGACCATATTATAATATTTGGTATCATGGGATCTACTCAAAATTAAGGGCCTATTTGCTATGTGTTTTGTTCTTATTTTTATTTTTTTGTTTTATTTTGGGATGATAAAAACAAAGAATGTTTGGTAGAGTGTGTTGTATTTGAATAGTGTTAAAACGTTTCAAAATTTGGGCCAAAATGGGAAGCACCATTTTGAAGTTTTAATTGTGTTTCGACTATTGTAGCGGAAAAAATAAATAAAAAAACTTAAAACATATTTTCGTTACAAACATGTTTTCAATTATTATTCAAAACACTCCGTAACAAAAACAGTCGTAACAAAAACAAAAAATTTAAACAAAAAGGCAAAACACAAACACATGCCAAATAGACTTTAATTCATTATTTTTTTGATTTATTTTTTAATATGTTATAGAAAGATGCATGATGATTCAATGATGTCATGAGACATCACTTTAAAGAGAGTTCATGTTCACGCATGGGACAAGTATTATCCTTTTATTTTATTTCTCTTTCCAAAGACCTAACTATAATTCATGTGGAGAAACATGTAGTTATATAAGACGAAGAGATTCTTTTTGTTTATCTACTTGTTTAATGGGTAAAGTGCATAAAATCCTCGTATAGTTTAAAAGTGTGCAAAAATGACTCCTTTATGTTTACTTCCCTCTCCTATAGTTTGTATTTGGTGCAAATAAATCTTTTTTTGTTAGGAAAATAAAATAGTATATATAAAAAGCCATCAATACCCTCCAGAAATATATTTAGAAAAGTAATAAAATATAAGATAATGGTAAAATTACCTGTAAGGACATTTCCATATTTAACCCACACCACACAATTACATTAATTATCTCACTCACGTTTTCACACCTCGACTTCTCATTTTCTCCCTTCTCTGTAGAGCAAAGTCTCTTCTCTGTAGAGCATAGTCTTAGGGTTTGAGATGAAGATGATGATATTCATGTCCATCACTTAAGCAAACCCACAAATCATCTACATCACTTTCATTCTCGGTCGATCAGACTTCTAGAATCACAAATACTTTGATTGTTTCCGTTTGTACAATCTCATAATCATTGTTAAGGTTTGAGATTGAAGAGGAAGGTTTGCCAGTGACGGCAACAAGAGGATCTGCTATTGTATCAGTGTTCGATAACATGCGAATATACTCGATTTGTGTACTAGATTTGTATCTCCAATTTTGTCAGCTTCATGTTTATTGCATAATCTAATAGAATATCTATTTAATTGTAGGTGTTGATAGTCACTGGACAATTGCTTATGTATTGCATATCTTTTTGGTGACAATGAATTTTTGGTATCATGTCTGCTTCTTATGGTATTGTTTATTAGCTGCTCATGGTGTGGGCTATCTACTTTTGGTGCATGCATTATGACTTATATGTGGTTGTAAGTCATATAAGCAGATTATTGTGACTTATGCGGTTGTAATTCATCTAAACAATGATGATCCAGGCTTAGTATTTTTTGTTGTTGTTGTTGTAGTGACTTGAATGATGATTCAGACTATTTTTGTGATGTGTATGCACATAGTTTTATAATATGTCTACTTGACAGTTGGTTGTAATGACTTGGGCCTTTTGTGATTGACACCATTTATTATAATGCAATAATTTGTTCTTATTTTATGTTTATTTATTTTAGTGACTTATGATATATTTTACAAATAACGTGTAACATGAATTCATTGTGTGTTCACAGGTAAACAGTAATACTTCATTTAACACTACAATACAACTAACTACTAGCTGTTACAAACTGTCACGTCCCAAAATTCGAGTCACCGAAATTTTCATTTCGAGCCTAAATTTCAAGAGTAAACCTGTTCATTTAACCACATGAACTATCTCAAACACCTTACAACTGCGGAAGCAATATCGTACACACATATTTATATGTGCGTACACTCATCATTATTCATTCCAGTGGGCCCCTCTATGGCCTATGTATCCATCCTCGTCATTTCCAATCTGAAATCAATTGAATTATAGGCCAGCCCAATTTTGGTTAGCTGATGGACTCCCCATCAGTCGGTTGAAAACTGGGCACATCATCAGTTAGCTAACAAATTTCATCGGTCGACTGATGGCCCTCTTTCGGTCGGCTGAAGAGTACTTCCAACTTGCCGAAACATGTTCCTGCAGAGTTTGCAATTTTTATCTCTCGGAACTTTTGATGTACCAGTCGGCTGAAAGGCCAACTAGTCGACTGAAAGTTCCAAAATCCTGATGCTTCACTATTTCAAACTCCCAAGAGCTCACACATACAAACCAACTCATGTATGAACCAAAATCATCATTTTTCATGATAAGATAATTCATTCGCATACGAAAGATTATAAAATAATTCTTATACATTCATCCTCTATAAAATACATACTTGTTCAAGGCTTAAATACACATATTCAAATAGAAAACATAATTCCCTTATCCCATTTCAAATTACAAAAGTTTAATAAACGCCCAAACATGGTACGAAGAAACATAACTTAGATAATGGTAATAAAAGAATGAGTCCTTCGATCTTAGCACCTCAAGCTCCATTAACCATCGGTGCCTTATCTATAAAAATATTTGGAGAAAGGGGGTGAGCGCCAACATGCCCAGTAGAGATACCCAAACTAACTTATGCGTCGACGTGACGCGACCTACATGAAATGTAATCATGGCATTCCTATGTATTATGTGGCATACTTCCAATGCTTATGAAATGCAATCATGAAATTCTTATATATTACGTGGCATGCTTTCAATGTTCATGTTTATGAGACCTCAATCCAATGAATGGATAAATCATATATTCAACAATGCTTAATTAATGGAAGACCAAACAAGCATCAACATGAATATAACAATTCAATAGCAAGACTTAAACACTAAGTCACATAAATTTTAAAATCACACAAAGTGGGAGTATTTGTAGAACCATCGAATAACTTCTAATTGAGTCAATTATCCAATATGGTTTAGATGAACTACATTGGCCAAGTTTCGGGCTTTGCACCCTAATGCTTCAGGCCTTTCTTGTTTTTTCGACCTCCTCCCAAAATCAACAACCAATCACATAGAGTTTAAGTATGACAATACATACAATTTTAAATGTATCACACACTTCCAAGCACATCATAAGCCACTTGATTTCCATGGTTAAACATGTCCTTTTTATGTATGTAACAATGCAATAATCCCACATTTTCAAGTGCATTATTATCATCATAATTATCACGTGGAGACTCAATTAATAAGTATAATCATAAGAAAGATGCAAGACTCACAATCCCTACTTCCTAGCACTTCTAAACATGCTAAACAATTCAAAATTAACATTAATTCTTAAAGAATTGATGATAAGGTGGAGAGAACACTCCTACCTCAATTCCAAGCTTTAATTTCATAAGCCCCAAATCACCAAATCTTCAAATTCTTCTAAATTTGAATTTTGAACCGTAGAAGCGTAGATTGTAGCAAGGAGAACAAATTTCTCTTCTTAAGTTATCCCCAATTTCAAACCCTAGTTCCACCCATTTATTCAAATTTTACTAAATCGAATTTTGAGCTGATCAAATCAAAGAGAATGAATAGGAGAATAATCTTTTCTCTTGGAAAAATCTTCAAATCTCACTTTAAGTCATCTAAATTCTAGAGAGAAGTTGGGATGAAGTTGTAGTGAGAGAGGAATGAGAGAAAATCTGATTTTTGGGGTGAAATAAATATCATAAGCCTATTTATATTTAAAACCTTAGTGACTAAGTCCCTCATTTCCTCTTGATTTGCTCATTGTTACTATTAACTCTCTACTAATCACATAATGACATTTCTTTCTCCCAACTTCTCTTTTAGATATCTCAATTATTTACATATGCCCTTATATAAATTCCCAAGACTTGTGAAAGTCTTCTGAGTCATCCTACTCATCCTAAGTCCGACGTACACCCGAACCCAATAATTTTAAAAAAATCCCATGACTCACCAAACACACATGTAAGCCAAATTTTCATGCTCTATCACAATTAAAATATAATTAATTACAATTTAAAATAAAAATTAAATCCAAGGCTTTACACAAACTACCACTACCATTTAAATACTACCACTGCTAGCACTACTACGACTGCAATACGCATCAAAATAACTGAACCAAAATCTTCACATCAACCGTTTTTGTGCCTCAAACTCACAAAATCATTCATATGGTTGTTGTTTACTTCTTATAGATAAAGAGAGTGCGTTTTAGGGTGTAATATATATAGATATGAAGGAGGGGCAGTTTGGGAACAATAAAAGGGTAAAATGGGTATTAAAGAGTATTTTTAGCTCACATAACACACATATGGTCTTTATTGATGTCAAAAGGGTTTATTTGCACCAAATACAAACTATAGGGGAGGGAAGTGAACATGAAGGGGGGGGGGGGTTGCACACTTTTCAAACTATTGGGGGTTTTATGCATTTTACCCTTTGTTTAACTGATCATTCACTGAGTCATGGGTGGGCCACCACTATGAGTGGTGTGATCCACCACTAATGTGAATGCTCTACTTGGATTTTCTTCTTCTTTTGTTTTGTAAATGGCAACAAAACACACTTTATTTATGTGAAAACATGAACTCTCAACTTTTCACATTAAAATGTCTACTATACATATATACAATGGTAGGTCAAGAGACCATCACAATTTAGTATTACATCAAGATAAAGTCTATTGTAATATATTTTTCTTTCGTGGAGTATATTTATCTTGAAATTATAACATGTGTTAGACTCTGCAATCGTCTTCCATAACCTGTTAATCTTAGTTGATCTTCAAAAATATCATATATGATATAATTGATAAGGGGGTTCGATTATGGAATTAAGTACCCCTTTGAAAGTTTAGGGTCTCGTGCTTTTAGGGTAATAGAAACAAGGATAATTTTTTATTTCGGTCATAATATTAGAATTTTTAAAAATTATCTCTTTTCTCTTATCTTGAATTAGTTTCTTAATTAATTTTTAAAAATATCAATTTTAACTAGAAAAAAAGTGAAACTCTCCATATCTTTAATAATTTCCTTCTATGGTTAAGTTGCCACACAACCAAAAAACTGAATAAAACTGACACATTTGGTTTTGTGGCATCTTTTGATTGGCCAAAATCACATGGTCCTACACTATGTAATAATTTCTCTGCAAGATGGTTAGGATTGTACAAATAATTAAAGAAACATTGGTGTAGGGTGGAAATCACCTGACCATAGGTGGGGTAAAGAAAAAGAATCTTTTCTCGTCATTGAAAAGTAATGAACAGAGATACTTTGCGAAGATTCTGAATATTTTTTTCTCCTTATTTTATTAAGCAAGACAAAAAGAGTATTTCAAAAGTGCCTTTCTTTCCTCAAAGGAGATGTGAGAGGTTCAAACCCATAGTAATGACTTGAGATGTGCGAACCCTTACTAAAGTTTCTTTGACTTCTGTTTCTATTTTTGTTTAAATCCTGTCATTCAAGCTTAAGGTAAAAATTTTACTGAATCTTTTCATTGTTTGGCTTCAATTCTAAATTGGTATAATGTTTTACAAGGAAATGATTTGACACCAAAACATCAAAAATGACTTATTAGTGCCATTTTTTGTAAATTATTTTTCTAAACTCAGTCCTGACATTTTGACTACCCGAGTATGAAGTTCTAGATAGATAAATGGATATCTTGACATTTCACTTCAATATTCTCTTTGCCTAACTATCAACTGACATTGTTACAATTTAGCATTCTTGGAGTTCTCTTCTCATCCACAAAGCCTAATAACCAACACACCTTAATTGTAAAACTTCACAAGCATGAATCTTTACTAAAACCACAACTAGTCAACTTATTTTTCTAGACAGAAAGCAAAGGAGATTAGGAGGGGAAGGAGATTGTAGATCTTCTCGTGAGGTTGTTATCTTATTGTTGTCTTCGTTAAAGGAAAGCCCTATTTAGGTTTTTATAGTCCACTAATTCAAGGGTACAAATTACTGGTCATTTTTTTAATTATAAATATGGGTATATGGAAATACCAAAGAGTAAATAAAAGGTCAAATTGTACTAAACTCCCTTCAACTATCGAAAACTTGCTCATAAACTCCTTATACTGATTTGTCACCAACTAACCCCTTTAAAATTTCAAAAGTTACAACCTAACCCCCCTCTAACAAACGACTGTTTGAGCTATTAATCATATGAAATGCACATGACACAGGTGATATATGTTTCAACAAAAATACCTTTCTTATGTCTATTTTACTCTTTCTCATCATTTCACCAAAATACCCCTTCACCTCTAAATTGTATACATTTCGCTTCTTGTGCGCCATAATAAATTCCCACCCTTGTGCCCATACTAAATTCTAACCCTCTCTCTCACACACACACACGCACTCACATATATATACATACACACGCATACAAATGTGTTAGTGGAGCTTGCTTACATGACATGACCAATTGAAGGGCGATCATGCCAACATTAGCGCTAATGTACTAGCCAAAAAGGTTGATTGCACGACTAAGCTCTGCCACCACGAAAAGGGAAGCCAAGCTCATAGTTATCCCCTATATCGTTTCCATCCTCTCATCTGCCACCATCTATGGTGAATGCAACTCCATTTCACTCCTTACAGTTTACACTGTAATGTTTGGCTACTAAGAAAATTGAGCACATGAGGTACAAAAAGAGTACATCATAACAACAGGTTCGATCGACATCATTTGTGATTGTACCTACAGGAACTTCACGATCTAGAGTGGTGTGTTTTAATTGCCAGTAGCCTGGGCACTACAGGTCTGAGTGTACACAAGGGTAGACTACTTTGGTGGGGGAATAGAAATGTTATCATTGTCAGTAGATGGGGCACATTAGTTGGAACTGTCCTTAGAAGAAGGGAACTCAGAGTGGGGTTGGCTCATAACAGTGCTTTACTCAGGCTACTACTCTACAGTCTGGCTTTAGGGTATTGCCTTCTCCACTGATAGTACCATCTATTCAGAGTTCGCGACCACCAGTTAGAGGAGTCATGTCTAGTGCTCCTAGTTAGCAGTTTGGATATTAGGGGACTAGGCAGCAGGGCCAGAGAGTATGGGGTCGTGCCTTTACTCTTGTTCTAGGACAGACCTCGATAGGTCCATCAATAGTTCGAGGTATATTATGAGTTTCTAGCTCTTGGGATAGGGTGTTAATTGACTAGAGCGCATCTCATTCATTCATCTTTGTTGTTGTTACGCCCCGATTACCGACTCCCAGGAATTAGAGGTGATTAATGTCACCAAGCCACACTTCAAATCACAATAATTCTTGATATCGTATTTTGATACTAAGACTTTACCTTAATACTCTCTCTAAGGTACCATGTTGTCACCCCTCGATTCCTAACTCCCAAGAACTGAAGGTGAACCCGTCCATTAAACCCTAATAGACCATTTCCATTTCTCAAATACTGTGGAAGCATAATTTACATGCATGTACATATGTGCGTACAATGCAGACTCAACCAACCCCAATGGGCCCCACACTTAACCCCGTACACATGTCCAAATACATCTTAATATTCAGCCCAACCACACCTTATGATGCATCGTAATGGTAACTTCGATGCATCGTAATGTATGACACATCGCAGAAGCTGCGAAACATGTTTCGAGATGCATTGTCCTTCCAACCCAAATCCCTCATGGAATTACAATGTATCGTCTTGAGTGTTTTGATGCATAGCTGGGTTTTGATGTATCATAATGGGAATTACGATGCATCATAACCCCTCGACTGAAGCTTTTGCAAAAATACTGCAGTTTCACACTTAGCTCATTTTGGGCTCAAAAATCATTCTATCACCCTAGAATCATCTATACAACATTGAAATTAACTGCCAATGCTATATCATGATCCACATAATTCAAATCATCCATTTCAATCACAATAGCCTCCCAATCCTCACAAATTTTTATTAAACTCATACATCATTACATACAACCACAATATCCATAAACCAACTTCATAGTTTATACCTACAAGATCCAAATGGAACATAAGTTACATATATATGAATGTAACTACAACATCAACATAATCCTCATGCCACAAGCCGACATAGATAGCCAAATATACAATTTGAACATAAAATCTCAAAACATGCTCCTATGAGTTCCAAGTGACTAATCAAGTCCTTCCCGTCTATTCTCAATGCCTTACCTATAAAAATGCTTGAGGTGGAGAGGGGTGAGCAACTTAATGGCTCAGTAGGAAAACCCCAACCTACCTAGGTATCGACCTAACACCGACCTATATGTCGTTACACTATATAACATACCAATGCTCTCATGCCAACTAACTCAATGCAAACTATGGATGAAAGCATTTAACACGTATATCATGCTTAACAAGTTAATCACATAAGCATATAGGATATATGCACTCTCTCGGTCCTAATCCAATAACCAACATGATTGGTCAACTCCGAAGATCATGTGACCTTGGACCCCTTTGATAAAAACCATATGGTTGGGACAACTCCGAAGAATCATATAAGCTTGGCAATGTATTAGTTTGCCAAAATTCGAGTGGAAATCTAAGAGACTCACTAAGTTATGGACATACTCCGATTCTAGGCTTTAGCCTTGGTATGACGGGACCACTTTGAGGATCATACCTAGTGGATGATTATACCATTCTCGTGATATGGTTGGACCACTCCGAAGTCCCATGCACGTTCCCTTACACCATTTTTTCATAACCCCTCATATATGCAATTTAAACATATATACTCATTGCATATCATTTTCATGTTCATTCATGTTATAATCATATCTAGCATGCATTTCATCATTCCACACCACATATAATCACATATATGTCACAAAACATGCATATCACTCACATATGCCTATAATTCATAACTTAACATACTTTTTATGATTTTTTAATACACATCCATGCCTTATTTAAATCTAGCATGTATTCAATCTTCATGCATTTTTATAACCAACATATAACCACATATATGCTTCAAGTCATACATACTAACCACATATGCAAACTATGCATCAAATAACATAACATGCTTTCATTTCATATACATTGTATGTATAATATCACATTTCATCACATATGATATAATGAATAACTCTAGCATATATAATTGGGCAATGCAAAGAGAAAAAGGGAATATTCACCCAACTCCCACCACTCACCCATACATGCCATCACAATTCACACAATCCCAACTTCACCAGTACCCTATTATCAATGACTAAGAGTGAAAGAACACTCTTACCTCAAGTTTAGAGCCTTCCTCTAGCAAGCCCTAGAATCACCAAACTTCAATCCCTCCAAGTTGTAATTTCTTTCCATAGAATTGTAAATCGGGTCAAGGAGAACACACTTTCCTTCTTGCACAAAGTCTGAATCCAAACTTCACTCACCTTAAAATTTCAAAATTCTCTAATGGGAGACTTTGAACCCACCAAAGTGAAGAGGAAGATGAGGGGAGAAGCTTTCTCTCTTGGAGCAAACTCCAATCTTACTACAAAGTGCTCAAAATGGAGAAGGAAGGTTGGGGAAGAAGGAGAACTTGAGAGCTCTCTAATGGCAGCTTTCTATCTCTATACATTCTTCCCCAGCCATATACATATAGTGTATTTGACACCTCACCAAGGAAAAATGACCATTTTGCCCTTAAGTCACTTGATGTCCCTTCCGGACCTCCGCTTTCGATTTTGAAAGTGGCTACGACCTCAAAATCGATTCCTTAACTCTTTAAACATTTTGTTTGGTCCAAATTCAAAAATAATTATTTTCTAAAAATTTTTTGAATTCCCGAGCCCACCCTAACCGCGTCCCAGGGCCCTGTTGACCCAAAAAGTCAAACTTCTCTAAATGTTTCAAAATTTTCCAAAACCTCTAAAAAACTTTCCAAACATATTTTTCACTCTCGAAACATCCATAAGATTCAAAACACATTTATGACAAAAATGATGAAAAGTCCAAAAACTGGTTAAAATTGGGCTCGATCTCTACAGTTGATTTCATTTATTCTTTGGGGTTAGAGGTGTCATCTTTAGATACCACCTTGTCCATTGATAAGTCGATCGATGGCAGAGTGACCTTGGGTAGTGTTTGTCGGTCTTATGAGATCGGGATTTTGGGTCACCGGTTGGTGTTTGATTTCATTGTCCTCGACATGTCTAGTTTTGATGTGTTTTGGGTATGGACTATAGAGCTACCATTGATTGTTATTGTGGGAGAGTGACTATATACACACCGGGTGATGATTATTTTTGTTTTGTGGGAGAGCAAAATGACTTCTACGTATTTTCCTTGCATAGTCCTGGTGATCGGAAAGGACTTGGATGCTTCTTAGCTAGCTTGTTAGTGGATGGTGTAAATATGACACACGGGGAGTTTCTTCGTGTAGTACATGAGTTTTTGGATGTGTTTCCAAAGGACTTGACATAGTTGCCTCCAAAACATGAAGTGGAGTTTGTTATTGAACTTGCTCTAGGTACTGTGCCCATTTCTATGGCACTGTACTAAATGACACTAGCATAATTGAAAGAATTAAAAGACCAATTGCAGGAGTTGCTAGACAAGGGATTTATACGGCCTAGTACATCGCCTTGGGGAGCTCCTGTAGAGACCGTGCCCAATTTTGGCCGATTTTCATTTTTTTTATTATCATTTATTGCTTTAAATGCATTTTAAATGATATGTAATGTGTTTTGAATTCAAAAAACATGTTTGGAGAGTTGTTTTAGGGTTTTGAAAAATTTTGTAAACTTTTAGAAAAGTTTAACTTTTTGGTCAATTGGAGTCCTAGGATGAGGTTTAATGAGTCCAAAAATTTGGGTATTTTTCTAAATTTTTTTATTTTTGGTTACCAATTAGAATATTTGGAGAGACGTAAAAGTGATTTCGAGTCCATAGCTTCTTTCGATTTCAAAAACGGAGGTCAGGAGGGTACGATAAGTGAACTAGGGGTGTTTTGGTCTTTTTGCATTGTAGGGCTTATAAATATCTGGGAGACAGATATTTACAGCTTTTTTCCTCTCTCTAATAAGTCGTGAGCCTCTCTTCTCTCTCTTCTTTGTGTTCTTCATCTTCTCTCTAGAATTAGAAGGTGTTAGGGCATGATTCGGAAGGCGCCGAAGAAGGGAAGTGTGTTCTACGCGGCAAAGGCTTTGCTTAGAACTGAACAAAGTCACGGTTAGGTAACTTTGAGATGTGTGTGTTGTGTCTTCTTATTCAAGTGAGATTTCATGTCTAAGCATAAAATAGATGTTTCTTTTCATGTGATATATGAAAGTGTATATTTTGTGATGAAATTTATGTTTTAAAGTGAGTTGTATATGTTTCTCTTACTAAAAATGGTTCTTATATGTTTTATATCGCATAGATTGTTTATACATACAATGTGGAGCTTAAATTGCATATATGAGATTTTGGGGGATAAATAATGAAAAACCTACTTTTGGGGGTTAAGTATATATATATATATATATATATATATATTCTTATGAGTCTTGTGTGTAACTTAAGTGAATTACATGACTTGTGGGGATGTCTATCTGTTTTTGATCCTTGTTATATGTTACATGTATGATGGAAATGTGCTATGTTTATGAAATATGTTTTATATGATTGTCAAGTTATAATTGATGTGTATGCCATGACGTGAACGAATTGAGCTTTTAAGTTTATAACTAGAATGTTAGGGAGCATGACACATAGTTGATGAACATGAGTTATGTTTTATGCATTGAATATGAAATGTGGCCTTGAATGGATTGCACAATATATTAACCTTGAGCCTGTTGAAAATTGCTCATCCCCCTACACTAACACTTTCAGGACATGGCAAGGAGGTGGTTGAGGATGCACAACCATGACTTGAACCTAGAGTAGAAGAACATCATTTTTGGACTTTTGTGTCTTTTGAGACATGGGTATGGATGTCCATGTCGACTTGTGACATGTGGACTAAATTAGAAGTATTGTACTTATTTTTGGATGATAAGCATGCATGAGACTTACAAATATGTATGATAAGTTGATTACTCTTGAGGACCATGAAAAAAATGATGTTTTGTTGTAATAGGTGCATGATAATGCATAAATTTCTTCTTTTATTATAAGGGTATGTGGTGGTATTAAATGGTGATAATTTATCACTTTGTGAGTGTTTGGGGATTTGTTAAAAATATAACTATGTTCTATGATTGATTGTTAGGAGAATGGATTGGGAGGAGAATGGTGATTGTTATCACTTAGTGTTTTTGTTAGTGTTTCAGGCTAAGTGATTTCGATGCATCGAAGTCACCATTTCGATGCATTGTAAAATACTTTGATGCATCATCAATTAAGGATGAGGATTCCGTATAAAAATCCAGGAGGTGTCGCAGGATATTTTGCATCTTGTTCGATGCATCGCAAGTTCGATGCATCAAAACCAACACTTCGATGCATTGAAGTGTGTGGCTGGGTGTGCTTGTTGAAATGAAATTGGAGAATTATTTTTGGGAAGGAAATATGTGACCACGGGTGACGTCATAAGTAATTGTGTGTATGCAATTATGATTTTACGTTGATTTAGTGATTTGAGGTGGGGTATTAGAAGTAAATGTACAAAATCGCCCTTGTAATTACGAGTAAGCTCCGGGATTGGTCCAAACTTCAAATGGGTGTAACTTCTTCATTTTAGATCAGAATTGAGCATAATTTTTTTTTAAAATTGAGTATTTTTAGATCCTCTTTGTAATAGACTAAGAATCACTTTAAAATCCCAAACATATAGAGAGTTAGGTTCTGAAATTGAGCGGCTCATAAGTGTGAACCGGGTGAGATTTCACTGTTTACCTCCACTTTCTATATCGATCTTGGTAGAAAGTAGAGGCGAGACAACATGGCATTAGAGTATGGTACTATAGTGGGGATAATGGTCAGAGGTGATGGTTTATTACATTATCACCCTCAATTTTCAAGTATTGGAAATCGAGGTGTGATAGCTCCAGTCCTCTTTGCCAAAAAGAAAGATAGATCTTTACGACTTTGCATTGACTATCGAAAGTTGAACCGAGCAATGATCAAGAACAAATATCCTTTGCCAAGGATAGATGACTTGCTCAATCAACTCAAGGGTTTGAAATGTTTCTCAAAGATTGATTTGAGGTCAGAATATTCTCAGTTGAGGGTTAGAGATGAAGACATTTAGAAAAATGCTTTTCGTACTCGATATGGACACTACGAGTTCTTGGTTATGCCGTTTGATTTGACGAATTCACCAGCATCATTTATGGATTTAATGAACTGTGTCTTTAGTGTCTACTTGGACAAGATTGTTGTAGGTTCGTTGATGACATCCTAGTATACACGTCTTTGGAAGAAGAGCATGAGGGTCACTTGAGGATTGTGTTACAGCTCCTAAGGGAGAACCGTTTGTATGCCAAATATGAGAAGTGTGAGTTTGGCTAGCAGAGGTAAAATTCCTTAGGCATGTGGTGTCTGAAGGAGGAGTTTTTGTGGATCCATCCAAGATTGAGGCAGTGATGAACTGGAAAAGGCCGAAGAGCGTATTTGAAATACATAGTTTCTTGGGGTTGACTAGGTACTACCGAAGGTTCGTGAAGGACTTTTCACGGTTAGTAGCACCCATGACTAAGCTTACCCGAAATGGAGTTAAATTTGTATGGAATGATGCTTGCGAGCATCATTCATGGAATTGAAGAGTCGATTGATTTTGGCTCCAATCTTGATTATTTCGAAACATAGGTTGGGATACATGATTTATTGTGATGCTTCACGACTTAGTTTGGGATGTGTATTGATGCAAACCGAAAGAGTTATGGCATATGACTCACGCTAGTTGAAGACACATGAACAGAATTACCCGAATCATGACTTAGAGTTGGTAGTTGTAATTTTTGCACTTAAGGTATGAAGACATTATTTGTATGGGGAAATGTTTAAAATGTTCTCTCATCACAAGAGTGTCAAATACCTTTTCTCACAAAAGGATTTGAATATGAGGCAGCGACGATGGATGTAGTACATGGAAGATTATGATTTTGATTTGTAATATCACCCAGGAAAGGCTAATGTGGTAGCCGATGCCTTGAGTAGGAAATCGCGTCGTAACTTGGTGAGTGTTGCTATACGCGAGTGAAAGATGATGAAAGATATCTCAGAAATGAGATTGTATATGGAACATATCTCAGAAATGAGATTGTATTTCAATGAGGATGGTGAACCAACAACCTTGTTTAGCCTTATTGCTCAACTAACTCTAGTGAGTAAAGTGATTGAGGAGTAGAGACATGATACTGAGATAGAGGCTATTCGCACTTAGATTACGGGTGGTGAAGCAGTGGAAGGTTGGATAGTTCATTCTGATGGGAGTTTGAAATTCAAGGGGAAGATGTTTGTTCCTTTGGCTTGTAGGGATAATGTCCTTAGAAAGTTTCATAAATCGAGACTTACAGTATATCCCAGTGGTACCAAGATGTATTATAACTTACACTGACAATATTACTGGAAGGGTATGAAAAAGGATGTGGCTCAGTTTGTGGCAAAGTGCCTCACTTGCCAGCAAGTGAAGGCCGGACATCAAAGGCCGGCGGGGTTGTTACAACCATTACCTATGGCAATGTGAAAGTGGAAGAATGTCACTATAGACTTTATGAAGGGACTTCCAAGGTCGAGAAAGAGTTACGATGCGGTTTGGGTAATTGTTGACAGATTGACCAAGGTGACTCATTTTTTTCCTATTCGAGTGACTGATGATGTCGATACTCTTAGTCGGTTGTACATTGTGCATATTCTCAGGCTTCATGGTGTGCCCATTTTTATTGTATCGAATAGAGACCCACGGTTTACATCATGATTTTAGAAGAGTGTTCAGAAGGCACTTGATATAGACCTTCATTTCCAGTATGACATTTCATTCTCACATAGATGGCCAGTCTGAGAGGACCATACATATTTTGCTCCGAGCTTGTGCCTTAGACTTTCATGGTAGTTGGGAGGACCATCTTCTATTGGTGGAGTTTGCCTATAACAATAGCTATCAAGCTAGTATTGAAATGGCTCCATTTGAGGTATTGTATGGTAGACCTTGTAGGTCATCTGTTTGTTGGACCGAGGTCGGTAAGACAATTGCTTTGGGGCTAGATATAGTTTGAGAGACTATAGAGAAGATTAAGGTAATAAGGCAACAGCTAATTATAGCTCAAAGTTATCAAAAGAGCTATACCGATAGAAGAATCATATGTATTAGCCATGCTTGACGTGTTTTCAGTTTTTGAAGAATGAATGAATGTATGAAGGATGATTTTGAATCCCAAAGTACGTGTATGGACTTGACCCCTTTGGATATGAAAGTTTTATGACTCGATTATGTTATACAGGCTATGGACCATTTTAGGTGTGTTTTGAATTAAGGAAAATGTATGCATGTTAAGGGATGAGAATTGGTTTTGAAATTGATCGACTAAGTGTGGAACAATAGGATTTGCAATCGAATGCTTATGATTAATTAAAGACCCCTCGTCGATCAATCGAAGACCTCTCTTCGATCAATCGTAGTTATTAAAGAAATTGGATCTCAAAAACTAGCATGTTTCAATTGTTGGTTTGATACACCTACGATTAATCGTAGCTTCGATTAATCGAAAGTCTAATTTTGATTAATCGAAGTTACTATTCACAACATGTTTAAAAATTGGTCCAAACTTCAAATGGGTTTAGTTTCTTCATTTTAAATCAGATTTGAGGGTTGTTTTATTTGAAATTGAGTGTTGTTGAATCCTTTTTCCAATAAGAAAGATTTAAGTTGAGGTCCCAATCATTTAAGATGTTGAACTCTCACCGTGAGGAGCTCATGAGTGAGAATTGGTTGACCTTCACTGTTCACCCCATTTCTCTCGCTCTTAACCGTGTGACGAAAACTAGGGTGTGACAACTTGGTATTGAAGTGTGTTGTAGTTGCAAGGTGTTGAGATTTCATTCAATTACCCCCTTTTTCCATGTCTTTCTGGGTGTGGGAATTTGGGGCATGACAGGACATTAATTTCTTCATAGTGGATTGCTTTGCTGGACTAAGTCCACGTGATTTTTTTTATCTACCATTGGGGTAGATTTTTTCATGTATAAATTTGGTGTGCAAGTCTCTTTACTTTACGTATTTATTTACTGCATTTTAAATTTCTTATGATTACTATGAATACTTGCTTGTATGAATGTACTCCACATATTTGATAAAATGTCATCAACAAACATATGAACATATAGGCATAACAATTTAACCTGATTTGCTAAATCGATCAAATCACATATCTTTATATTTTTATAAAATATATCTTTGATAAATATATATGTTTGGTTTATTTATTTATTTCATTGTTTAAGAGTCGACATAAATTGATATAGTTTTATATCAAGTGATAATAGTTATTCATAGAATGATATTGAATCAAAGTACAAAAGTCCAAACAATTGGTATCAAAGAACATATCAATTGAGATATTCATATCTTCTATTGATATTCATGCATAAAGTTTAAATTTATTGTGTAGATTTTTAATTGGTCAATATTTCATTCATAGACATATTCACCCCCTATAGGTCTTTCCTGCTTAATGATCTTGCATTGCGTGGTTGATTGCACACTACTAGGTCATCAGTTGAGCCCTCTTCAATTAGACCCGCTCTCCGAGATAATTGATAAAACGTCTCATCAACATCAAAATCAAAATACCTCACTTTTTAATTCCAGAGCACCTATATCTATATTGCGTCTATTGAGTAGAGAAATGTTTTAAGATTGTGTGATTAATGGTTTGAATTGGAAAGAGGAATGTGCCATGGAGTAGAAGCTGATACAGAGGTTATAGTCAGTAGTGGTGTTGTTGGAAGGCTGGTCTGTCGGGTTCCATCCTTAACTGGGAGGTTCGCTGAAGGCTTATATTGCTTGCTCAAAAACTGTATTTTATATTCTTGTAAGCCATAAACTTCAAACTCTCAAATTTCTTTTAAGGTGCAGTAGGAACAGGAGCTCGTGAACCCAAAAACAATATGATAAACTACCCAAGGAAAATTCATCACCATACACGGTAACGAGCGACATGGGCTAAAAGGTAATTGCTTGGGAGAGATTAGGGTTGCGCACGATGCGCACATTAACTTTTTAAAAAGGAGAGGCCATCCAACCTTACAAGGTAAGCAAACTCAATTGCCATTTCTACTCCCTTTAAAAATCCTATTTTGACTTCATCATGTGAGCATACGTGACTAGTACCACACTAGTGCCTTTTCGGTTACTTTCTCTTGTCTTTTCAAAAAAACTTTTATTCTAGAATGAGAAAATTGCTTCATCAATACTTAATCAAAATCCATCACCCCCACCCTCTCACACGCACATAGAGTGCAAGTCATTGCTTGATATACATCATTTTATATACTTGCATATATTTATATATAAAATATTGGTATCATTGTAATTTATTGAAATAGAAATGAGCAAAAGAACTAAAAGAAAAATAATAATAAAATAAAATCCAAATGAGCAACGCAGTTTGAAGGCTACATACATCTTTTAATAAATGAGAAGGGTAAAGTTGTCATTTTACCAAAAAAAAATTAATTGCAGAATTCATTGTAACAATGCTCAGGGAAGGGTGGTGTAATAAAATCCAATCTTAGCCGCGGTGTGTAATAAACCCAAGTCTAACGGGGTGTGACTGTAATTTACAATTGCACATAATATTAATTGTGCCACACAAATCATAATTGGTGTCACTCATCCTAACATAGAAGTATCAACACGGAGATGGCGAAATACGAGTCCTTGCTTACACGCGGCTTTTGTAGAGCCCAAAAATGGCGGCAGGTCAAAACCATGATTCGGAAATTTTGTTGTATGCTAATTAATGTGGAGGAACTGGGAGTCGATCTTTTACGCATTTGAAACAACTCACATTGATCAGAGAGAGAGAGAGAGAGAGAGAGAGAGAGAGATGGCCTCTTTTATTGTTCCTCCTGTTGTTACATCCCCACGGGATGATGCTATCCAACTTCACAATGCTTTCAAGGGTACTCTCTCTCTCTCTCTGAAAATGCATACATGATTTCTTCTTTTTTCAAATTACATACATGAATTTGTTTGGTGGGTTTATGCTATTTAATCATATGCTGCAATTTTAATGTTGAGCTTAATGATTTCTTGTTTATCTTTTTTGTTGAATGGCTACAATGTATCTTTTTTGTTTATCAAGAATTTCAATGAAAAGTAATGAATTTAGGTCTTGATCCTTTTCTCATTTACAAAAGATCTTGACGCTGAGTTTTTCTATTAATGTCAAGGTTTATATCCTATTTGTTTCCCATACACAATCCATCTCAATCAATCAGTACTTAAATGTGTATTTTTACTATATATATATAAAGATTCGTTTAACAAAATCACTCTCGTAGCACCAAAAATAAGTGTTGTCACCATTTGACCTTTTGTTCCCTCATCTAAAGGGGAGGTTGAGAGTTTGAGTCTCTCGTGAGGAACATGTTGTGAGTACGGGTGTGTGTTTTCTTTAACTTCAGGTAAAAAGAAAACATAAGTCTTGATCGTAATTTCATTTTGGGGATGATAAAAATTAAGTACTACTTTTGAAAATTGAGATGTATAAAATTGAGTCTTTTCTCTAATGTTCTATAAGTTTGCTAATAATCAAAGCATGTCCTTAAAGTTTTAGAGGGTTAATTAATTTCAAAATTCTAAAAGGAGACATGCATTACTTGTTTGTTGAGTACTTTTTATTTGGGTGCCACAATTTTATAGTAGTTTGACATCATTCCCTCTTTAAAAACTAATTAGGGATTACTCCCAATTTTAACACAACTATTAATCAACCAAAATGTTGCCTAACGTAAGTTAAGACCAAATATAAAAAAGACATAAACAAGTGAATATATATGCCAATTTCCATGCCTTTGAGGCATCCCTCTGATGACCATTTTCACATTGTTTTACAAGATAATGACTTCGATGCTAATCATGCTACTATCATCAATCAGTCTATCCTAATATACTGCCAAGACTGCATGGTCAAACTCTGTGTACTTGCCCAATCTAGGACTTAAGCCAGAAAAACTCTTGCTTGTCTTCTTAAAAATTAAGAGTCCTTAAAAGGGGCATTAACTCTGAATGGTTGGAGTTATTTTTGCACCAATTACTTAGTATATGGCCTCGTTTGTCAATTCAACCTTGGTTTATATATTATATTTAATTTGGTAGGCTTAAGATTAGTTAATTGTTATACCCTCAATAAATTTGTATAAAATGCCATCAATGTGAAGTGTGAACCTTAGATCATGCGTATTAAATATAACATGAAAGGAACCTGGATCCTCTCTAGTTTACTTTTGTGTACTCTACTTCCCTATGAAACTAAATTGAGGATGCAATACCACACTATGATTTAGTCGAGGAGTCAACACCATTAAATTGAGGATGCAACAGCAATGTAAAAGTGTTGCATTCTCGATTTCATGGTGTTGCATCTCGCTGTAATATGTTGCATGGACAGTACGTATAATTAAATGTGTTGCATGAGTATTTGCATTGATGTATTGTGTTACGTTCTCCTTTAAAATGCACGAGATTGTCGAGTACACCAGAGAGAATCTTGATTCAATGTGTAAGGATGTCATAATCATGACCTCATAATTCTCATAAGAATATTAAGTCAAAACATGACGTTGATGTGACTTTTTTTAAGCGTTAAGACTTTGAAGGATTTTTCAATAAGTTATTAATAGGGATGCATCTATAGATGTAAAAAAATTCTCTCCTTTTATAGGTATATATTTTTATATAATTTAATGCATTAAAATTAAATAATGTCCAATTGGTAGAAAAGTACTCCCTCGGTTCTAAAATGGTTGTTCCTTTTTCTATTTTTGGTTGTCCCAAATTCATGTTTGATTTGGAAAGTCAAAATAAAATGATTGAACTTTTAGAACTTGACAATATACATTTTGATATTTCAAAGGTAAACTTAAAAAAATTCAAAACGGTATCAAAAGGAAATCCAGACTCATATATCAATAGGGATCCCTCCGATCTTGCAAAGTCCATTTGGTTCAACACTCTTGATGTACTTCTAGTTCTATTCAGACTGCTTTACCTTTTTGATCTACTCTTCTTCTGTTCAAGGCGGTTCATGATTATCTTTCATTTCTATTGGAAATGGATGGATTCACTCTTGTATTTTTGATTTCTTGGGAGGGTACACCCTTTTTCTTCATTGTATTGTAATGCTTTAGATTTTGGAATGAAACAACCAACCCATTCATGAAAAAAAAAGAAATCAAAGGAGGACAATACGACAAATATGTCCCTCAAAAAGTTGGAATTCTAAAATGGGACAACTAAATTGGAAAGACAGGAGTGAAATCTTGGTTTTAGATATCACAATGTTCTTAATCCTTTCAAGTTCGATTCCTTATACAGAGGAGATGAAAAACATCAATGACATCACAAAATTGTAAATTAAGTAAAATGGAAAAAAAGAAAAAGAAAAATAATATAGAAGACTGTTTTTCAAGAAATTTCATTCTCCCTATTTGTTTTAATTTGTATGTGTTTTTCTGCTGCTCAGGATTTGGCTGTGATACTGAAGCAGTGATCAACATTGTTGCCCATCGTGATTCAACACAGCGCGCTCTTATCCAACAAGAATACAGAGCAATGTATTCTGCTGACCTGCGCAAAAAATTGGCTTCTGAGCTTAGTGGCGATTTAGAGGTATCAACATATAACTTCTAGTTCATGATTTCTATCTTGTGGCTTCGTTCTTATGGTAATCTCAAACTTAACCCATATATTAACAACCAATGCGTGTTTGTGTGTGTCAGACTGCAGTTCTTCTGTGGATGCATGATCCAGCAATACGTGATGCTGTTATATTGAGGGAGGCACTAAAAGGGAACTCCCTTGAAGTTGCCACTGAAGTGATATGCTCTCGTACTCCATCCCAGATCCACATGTTCCAGCAAACCTACAATTCAATGAATAAGGTTGACCCTAAACATGATATTGAAAAACATGCCTCTGGAGATCATAAAAGGGTAAGCCTCTCTTTTCTGTCTCAGTTTATCTTAACTGAATTGATCTTACAATGTGGTTTAGGTTAGGGTAG
This sequence comes from Cornus controversa, assembly GCA_026545225.1. NCBI lineage: Eukaryota > Viridiplantae > Streptophyta > Magnoliopsida > Cornales > Cornaceae > Cornus > Cornus controversa. Next base: position 47,087,610 of record CM048845.1, read on the forward strand.
ACTTTATAGAGACCTATTTTTTAACATTATTGATTACTCAAAGTAACTGTGTATAGAGTTGTTGCTACATTAATTAGCATTATTAATAACACAAATTCCATTGAATTGATATGACAATTACCACAGCAAACACTTCCATGTATGGAAATTTCCACATTTCATTCCTACCACCATCAACTGCTCATTGTTAGCACATAATCTTGATTTAATTCTTAAAATTTTTCCTTTCTTTATGTTCATGGATAAATCGAGGTTCAGTGATATATCAAGTGAAATAAATGATGTAGCTTTTGATTGCATATATGAGCACATCACGTTACGAAGGCTTGGAGGTTGATCCTCGTATGGTTGAAGAGGATGAAAAGGCTCTCCATAAAGCGGGGGAGAAAAAAATGGGAACCGATGAGAAAACTTTTATCCGCATTTTCAGTGAACGAAGCCGAGCACATTTGGCTGCTATCAACTCTGCTTACCAAAAGAACCATGGGAAATCACTGAAAAAGGTGTGGAATGGTCCTTATGTTCTCTTCATCACTTTTGGCATCATAAATTCTTATTATGATGCTTAACAAATTGAAATTCTGGCAGGCCGTGAAGAGTGAAACTTCTGGGAAATTCGAACTTGCGCTTTTGACAATCCTTCGGTGTGCAGAAAATCCCGCCAGATATTTTGCAAAGGTAGTTCTCCCACATATATATCTTCAGATTTTTATTTATTTAGTTGTTTATTTGGATACAATGAAAACTATCCCATAAATAGTATAATGATTCTGTATTGTAAAGCACCGTTTGTTGCCACAGAACTCATTTTATATATCTATATCTCTATCTATACTACAATTTGAAGTGTATAGATTTTTTATATACTCTTTGCAATCTAGAAACTCTCACTGAAATGACTCTTGGACATCTAGAAACCCCCAAAAAGATGATACGTAAATGCATTAGTTTTCTATATATGAAAATTTTCGTCTTTCTTATGTCATGTACTTGAACAGGCTATAGGTTTCAAAAGTTACAGTTAAGTTTAATTTTCAACATTTTGGTTATTTATGCTTTTATGTGAATGCTACGAATCAATTCCTTATAAGGACTTGTGCAATCCAGCTATAAGATCATTGAAAGGTGAGGCAAAGAATAATTTTAGTTTACTTTTACCAATCTTCAAGTTATATATACTTTTCACATATTGACTAATTTTTATTATTATTTTTTTCTTCCTCTCTCTCTCTATGTAGATATATCTTTGTGAAATTTAAACGGATAATAAACACAATGATACCATTAATCGCATCACTGCATGTACTTCTTTACTCGTGTATATATATACACACACACACACCAATCTATAAGAGAGTTGCATGCATCTTACTCACCTTTGGAACTTTGCAGGAACTAAACAAGGCAATGAAAGGCTTCGGAACTGATGAAAAGAAACTTACAAGGTTAATTGTGACGAGGTCTGAGATTGATATGCAGTACATAAAAGCTGAGTACCACAAGAATTACAGGAAGTCACTGTATGATGCAGTTCACTCGGAAACATCAGGGAATTATAGGACTTTCCTTCTATCCCTCCTGGGTCCCAACCATTAAACCTGATGATTAATGTTAGGCGCTTACAAGCACAATAATATGCTTCTCTATCAAGTTAACTGCAAGTAACCTCTCAAGTTTGAAATACTGTGTTCATAACATAAAGGTGGTTTAGCATCTTCTTTTATGATACAGAGAAAAAGAACTGTGTGAAAGAAAAGGTCTCGTTAAAAAATGGGTGTCATTGTGGGTTGGTGTGGTAAAACGGCCAAGTTGTCCCATTGTGATAGGAAGGTCACGAGTTCGAAATGAGAAATAAGTCTCTTCTAATGTAAAGGTAGGAGTAAATATGACCTTTTTCAGACTTGACGGGGTTGTGACATTAGCCCTGCTCTCATGATGAGCGCCCCATGCAATCACTAAATTGAGAGACTTCATTGATAGCATTTTCCTATATTCATTAAAGGCAATACTTACATCCTCACCCACGAGTAGGTACTCCCTCCTAACCACTGATGTGGTCTAATATTTTATCGACACATCATTTGTAGTTATTAATAAAAAAATTAAAAACAAAAGGAATTGAAGCCAGATCGGCCCACTTTTCTGAGGTCATGGATGCCAATGATCTTAATAAAACAAGAACGTAATCAACTTGGCCGGAAAGTTAAGATTCCTACTACTACAAAAGTTGAATCCATCGGAAAAATTCAGTCGTCAAGCCCTTGGATTCTCTCTCTAAAAACTAGTGTTGATTTCAATTGTTATTGTGATATAGCTTTTATAATATACGGTCTATGTTACATTGATCCTAAGCTTCTCCATCTATTAAGTCCCTGCTCCTTTTTTAATCTTGTGGCTTAGACCACCTTAGCACTACGTCATTATCAACGACATCCTCATCACGATTTCACCAAAACCTCAATGATGAAAATCAATTGATTGTTGGTTTCACCAAAGCGGCTTGTAGTAACTCTTGTCGACGGGTGTGAGTGGACAGGTGTGAAGACAGACATTGGGCTGAGCTACCACACTGATAGGATACAGGGTGCTGAATCCCACATCGCCTGGGTGTGGAAAAAAGAATGTGCTTATATGTAGTATATTCTCTTCAAATAGTATAAGGCCTTTTGGGATAAAACTCAAGGGCAAAATCGTGCGAGCTCAGGCCCAAAGTGGACAATATCATACCATGTATTAGAACAGAGTATTACAGTTAGTATCAGAGCCTGAACCTAGCCGAAAATGTGCCAACGAGAACGTCGGGTCTCGTAGGGGTGGATTATAGTAACTCGGACAGACACTGGGCTGAGCTACCACACTGACAGGGTACAGGGTGTTAACTCCTACATCACCTGGGTGTGAAAAAGGGGATGTGTTTATATGTAGTATGTTCTCTTTAAATGGTATGAGACCTTTTCGGGTAAAACCCAAGAGCAAAACCGTGCGGGCTCGGCCCAAAGCGGACAATATCATACCATGTGTTGTAGTAGGGTATTATAGTTGGTATCAGAGCTAGAACTCAGTTGGAAATGTGCCGACGAGGACATCAGGCCTCGTAGGGGGGTGGATTGTAGTAATCCTTGTGGACAGGTATGAGTGGGCGGGTGCGAAGACAGACACTGGGCTGAGCTACCACACTGATAGGGTACAGGGTGCTCAATCCCATATCATCTGGGTGTGAAAAAGGGGATGTGCTTATATGTAGTATGTTCTCTTCAAATGGTATGAGGCCTTTCGGGGTAAAATCCAAGAGCAAAATCATACGGGCTCAGGCCCAAAGTGTACAATATCATACCATGTGTTGGAGTGGGGTATTACAGTTGGTATCAGAGCTTGAACCCAGCTAGAACTGTGCTGACAAAGACGTCGGGCCTCGTAGGGGGTGGATTGTAGTAACCCTTATGGACGGGTGTGAAGATAGACACTAAGTTGAGCTACCACACTGACAGGGTACAAAGTGCTAAATCTCACATTGCTTGGGTGTGAAAAAGGGGATGTGCTTATATGTAGTATGTTCTCTTCAAATGGTATGAGGCCTTTTGGGGTAAAACCCAAGAGTAAAACCGTGCGAGCTCAGGCCCAAAGCGAACAAAATTATACCATGTGTTGGAGCGGAGTATTACACAGTCTCTTTCAGATCTACATTTAGATTTTGTCACCTCTTGACTTTAGTCTGATTTTTGCATTTTTCAGTTACCGGTGGTGTTTGACAGTGAATATAGGGTATCTTATCATATGTGCCCTCTCTTTGATTGGTGTATATAAGTAGTGGGTTCTGAACACAGTAATAATAATAATAATATAGGTAGTATCACTTTACAATATGAGGGACCTAGAGAGAGATTTGGTTTAAGGAAGGAGAAGTAGACCAACTAAAGGAATTTCTGATGAAGGTAGATATGTCTTTGTGCTCAAGACACGGAGTAAATGCTCTAAAGTTATGGTGATCTTTGATTCCTTGAGTTCTGATTTTAAATGCTTAACAAACTCCTCTATTTATAGTGTTGATTTGACTAGGTAATATCTAGCAGGCTCGAGAAGCAACTAGTTATTACTCGAAACCTATATTATATGCCATTATCAAGATGCCAGTGCTATAAACACCTAGAGGGTCAAGGCCCTTTGTCTGGTACACTCATTTGTGATAGTAGAACATTAAATGGTTAATGTTTTATTTAACTTCGGGCAGCAGCGATAGGTGAACATTTAATAATTCAGTTGTATCACATTAAATGTGACGGTAAGGGTTTCTGCCTTGGCACATGTTTCATCCTTCCCTTGGTTGGGCCCATAATGATAGGCTTGCTCTATCTTTTCGTCCTCTAACCCAAAATCCCTTTTAAGTATCCCAGTTTGTGTTGAACTAATATAAGAGGGGTCCTACCCATGCTTCATTTAACTATTAGTTCTTGTCTTTGTTCAAGGAGCATCAGAAGTGATGGCTTGAGCTTATTCTTGAATTTGGTTCAAGATTTTAGGAAGTGTTAGGTGCTTTGCGAGATCTTTGTTTAACCTGAGGCTATCTCAAAGATTGGTGACCTAGCGAGCACTTGGTGTTTGTGTTGACTTGAGGTTTGGTCCATGTTTGAGGACTCGACAAACACGTTGGTGTTACACTCAAGGTTTTGTGTTGACAGGAGATTAGACTCAGAGTTTCGAGGACTCGATGAGCACTTTATACTGCACTCGAGGTTTTGTGTTAATCTGAGCCTATCTCTGAGTTTCGAGGATTCGATGAGCACTTGGTGCTGCACTTAAGGTTTTGCGTTAACCTGAGACTGACTCAGGGTTTTGAGGACTCAACGAGCAGTTGGTGCTACACTCGAGGTTTGTGTTGACCTGAGGTTGACTCAGGGTTTTGAGGACTTAACGAGCACTTGGTGTTGCACTCGAGGTTTTGTGTTGACTTGAGGTTGACTTAGGGTTTTGAGGACTCAACGAGCACTTGGTGTTGCACTTGAGGTTTTGTGTTGACCTAAGGTTGACTCAGAGTTTTGAGGACCCGGCAAGCACTTTGTACTGCACTCGAGGTTTTGTGTTGATCTAAGGTTGACACTTGGTGTTGCGTGTGTGATTTTTTTTGACTTGAGGCTGACTCAGGATTTTGAGGACTCGGCGAGCACTTGGTGCTATGTGCAAGTTTTTGTGTTGACCTGAGGTTGACTCGGGATTTCGTGGGCTTGATGAGCACTTGGTGCTGTATTTGAGGTTTTCATGGTCAGACTTGTTTCGACCCTTTATTTTGATCTATAACCCATTTTGGGGTTTCCACGTGGGAAGACATGTGTCTACACACACATTTAATTCCCTTGCGAGTGTGAGTTTTGTATGAGGAAAGTCGAGTGTGCATATATTTTTAATTAGAGCTATTTTTTAGATGACGTTTAAGTGTTCCAATCTTAGACTACTATTGGTAGGCGGCCATTATGTGGCTAGGATTTATTTTGGTAAACAAAAGAAAAAAGTAGAGATATAAAATGCTTTAAGTAAAGACAACGTTTTGAAAAAAAAAAGTGAAAAGAGAAAAAAAAAACAGTATTGAGTGAAGGTGGAGTGAGACTCTTTGTTTGCGATTTTATTGAAATCGTTGGATCATCAGAAAGCCTTGTTTGGTTGATAAATGGTGAGAAAAACTTAGAGAAAGGAACTGAGCAAATGGGGTGAGGAGCCACCGTCAGTTTTGCCATCATTGGAGTTGCGTAATGTCACGCCTTGAAATCTGAATCACCGAAATCCCCATTTCAAGTCTAAATTCTGAGAGTGAACCCGTTCATTTAACCACATAAATTATCTCAAAAAATTTACATCCACAGAAGCAAAATCAAACACACATATTTACATGTGTGTCCGCTCATCATTATTTAGCCCAGTGGGCCCCACTATGGCATACGCATCCATGCTCATCATTTTCGATCCAAAATTAATTAAATTCCAGGTCAGTCCAGTTTCGGTCGACTGATGGACTCCTTATCAGTCAGCTAAAAACTAGGCACATCATCGACCAGCTAACGAATTTCTTCGGACGACTGATAGTCGTCTTTCGGTCAGCTGAAGGATACTTTCAACCGGCTGAAACCTGTTCCTATAGAGTTTGTAATTTTCATCTCTTGGGAGTTTTGATGTACTGGTTAGCTGAAAGACCAACCAGTTGACCAAACCAACGTATATATATGGACTAAAACCATCATTTCTTATACTAAAATCATTCATTCACTTATAAAAGAGTATAAAATGATCCTTATACATTCATCCACTATTAATATATGCTTACTAAAGATTTAACCATACAAAACCAAAAAAAAAACACTTGTCCCTTATCCCATATTCAAGTTACAAAACTCCAACTAAATGCTCAAACATGGCATGAAGGAAAATAATATTGATAATTGCAATAAAAGAACGAGTCCTTCGATCCTAGCACATTAAGCTCCGTCGACCACCGATGATTTATTTGTAAAAATGTTTGGGGGGAAGGGGTGAGCACCAATATGCCCAGTAAAGATACCCAAACCAACTTATGCATCGACTTGACGTGACCTACATGAAATGCAATTATGGTATTCCTATGTCCTACATGGCATACTTTTAATGCTCGTGAAACTTAATCATGGCATTTTCATATGCTACATGGTATGCTTTCAATACTCATGTTCATAAAACTTCAACACAATACATATGTTTAGCAATGCTTAATTAATGGGAAACCATATAAGTATCAACATGAATATTGCAATTCAATGGCAAGACTTAACCACCACGTCACCTAAATTTCAAAATTAAACAAGGTTGGGAGAAATCCTAAATTACCAGATAAGTACCCTTTGGTCAAATATCCTGATTCTAATACTTTACGGACTACTAAACCGAGGGTCTAAAATAACCCCTTAGCCAAGTCCCGGGTCTTGCACCCCTGGGCTTCAGGCCCTTCTTACTTTTCTCATCATCCTTCCAAAATCAACAATCAAACACATAAGTTTTAACTATGGCAACACATACAATTTCAAATGTATTATACATTTCCAAGCACATCATAAGCCACTTGATTTTCATGCTAAAATATGTCCTGTTCATGCATGTCACACTGTAATAATAATCCATTTTTCAAGCACATCATAAGCCACTTAATTACATGCTAAAACATGTTAATTTTTTGCATATCACAATGCAATATCATTCATTTCACAAGGTATTCATAAAATTAAATTTTTATAAAAAAAAAGTATTCTCATACATTTTATCAAACATGTAGCATGTGACATGTATAACATAGTCTTCACAATTATAATTCGTTTCGATAGATAACATGCATCCTTAATTGTTAGCATATAAGACATATATACAAAATGAAATACCCCCTAAATTTTCACACATGAGTTGTCAGTCTCACACATAAAAACGTAAAGAATACTCACACTTGATAGCATACAATCACATAATAAATGCGAAATGAAAATTCTAACTGAGATCATAAATAAAATAAAATAAAATAAAAATTAATTAAAAACATTCTCATCATCCCGAAGTCATAGACCCTTTTTTTTCAAAAAAATTATGCCTAGGATGTGGATTATTTTGGGGTACTGTTTTACATTATTTTATTTTGCTTTTATTGGTATGACTTTGGGATGATGGAAATGTTTTAACTTAAATTTATTTTATTTATGATCTAAGTTAGAATTTTATTTTCGCATTTATTATTCTTCTTCTTTTATCATTGTATTCTGTACTTGTATGCTATCAAGTGTGAGTATTCCTTACGTTTTTATGTGTGAGACTAGCCAACTCATGCGTGAAAGTTTAGGAGGTATTTCACAAAATTTGTATCCATAGTTTATATCGATACATGTTTTAACGTACTTTCAATCAACCAATTCATCAAGATATATATATAAGATGTCAATGCACATTATTATCATCATAATTCTCACGTGAACACTAAATCAACAAGTATAAGCTTAAGGAAAGATACAAGACTGATAATCCTTACTCCCTAGCACTTCTAAACATGCTAAACAATTCAATAATCATCATCAATTCCTAAGAAATCAACAATAAGGTAAAGGGAACACCCCTACCTCAATTCCAAGTTTAGTGTCGAAATGCCCCAAATCTTCAAATTCCTCCAAATTTGATTTTTAAACCATAGAAGTGTAGATCGTAGCATAGAAAACAACTTTCTCATCTTGAGTTATCCCTAATTTCAAACCCTAGTTTTGCCCATTTCTTCAAACTTCACCAAATTGAACTTTAAATCGATCCAATCAAAGAGAATGATGTGGGGAACAATCTTTACTCTTGGAACGATCTTTAAATCAAACTCTAAGCCATCTAAATTCTAGAAAGAAGTTGGGATGAAGTTGTAGTGAGAGAGAGATGATAGTAAATATGATTTTTTTTGTGATGAAATAAATTATATAAGTCTATTTATATTAACTATCTTTGCAACTAAGTCCCTCCTTATATAAATTCCTGAGACTTTTGAAAGTCTCTCGGGTCATCCGACTCGTCCCGGGTCCCACACCCAAACCCAAAATTTCTAAAAAAAATTCCACAAAAGACATATTTAAACCAATTTCTCATATTTTATCACAATTAAAGCATAATTAATTGTGATTTAAATTAAAAATAAATCCTAGGCTTTACAATGTCTAAACATTCAAGGAATTTTGTCCTCAAAATTAAGATGTACCTCAAGTAGCAAATAACTTGGGATACTAATGTGGCCAAAATTTATCTTTTTTTTTTTGTAGCTTACTATTGCCTATCAAAATATAATTTAAACCACTCGCAAGAGAACGAATTTTTGTAAATATGGTTCTATAAAGAGGGTATCGATCCCACGAGGACTACGTGGGTGAATTGCACTATTGAGAGAGAATTTCCAATTTAATCCTAAAAGTAGAATTTTTGATTTGAATTTAAAATTACTTTGTAGAATGTAAAAACATTAAAAGTAAGAGTTTATAAAGTTGAGAGAGAGAACTAGGGGTGGTTTCCACCTCTAGCCATTTGACGTGTCCAAGTATGTAGCACATGGGATATTCTATAAGTATATGCAATACAATGTCATTAGGCTTGTGGCCTACAATGAAATATCAAAAGATAAATATGATTTCTAACTAAACATAACCCATCTTTAACAAGCATAGTCCTTCAACCTATCTACTTATCCTACCTTCTAAATGTACCTACGTGTATCCAAACTACCCTATCTTGGCATGGACTATATAAGCAAGAAATATCACATTCCATTAAAAACTATTACAAAGCCATCATTTACACTTTTTTTGAAAGTTGTAAATGTTGAGCATTCAAAATGAAATATTTCTACTCTAAGACAAGATGAAGAAATAATATCAAATGAATATATTGAAGAGGTTCACAAATATTATACAAAATATTAGGCTAAGTAATCAACATATAAATATAAATCCCAAAGTTACTACAAAATGAACAAGTTACATGGCTAGGAGTTTCACCCACACCCTAGATGGAAAGTTAGTTGAACATAGGAGACTTGTAATCCTCCACGGATATAGATATGAAGCTCCAAAGGTCTGGTTCAACACTTCTTTTTCTCTCCTTCCAAGTTATCTTCTCTTCTTTTACTCAAAACATGCATATATGTCCATCCACTTGTGTCCTTGGGTCCCACCATGCCCATATATCTATATAATCCACCTAATATATATATGCTCCCCTCATATGTCTCTTTGAAGTCAAAAAATCCTCAAAAAGGACGTGCAAAGGTCATTCTTAGAGGCAAGTGGCAAGACAAGTGGACAAGTGGGCAACTTGCAGTCTACAGAATCTTGATTGTGCAAAATCGAGATTTCGCACAATCGAGATTTCGATCATGCGAAATTGATGTTTCGCACAATCGAGATTTTGATTGTGCAAAATCATCATCTCGAATATGCAAAATGCCTTTATGAATTTCTTAATTTCTTCACTTCCACAACATTTGATCGAAAACATCGCCTTTTTTTGGGACAAAACCTAATATTCAACAAAAACACAAAAATAGCATAAAAATACCTAGGTAAACATAAACACGGAATCAACATATGCAATTAAGAAGGCTTAAATGTGCAACATTTAACGCTTATCACACCCCCAAACTTACATATTGCTAGTCCCTTAGCAATGTAACATTAAAAATAAAATGAACTAACTTATGCAAAAATGGATCATTTATCAATCATTAACTGGATAAGGGATAATTACCCATTCATCTCGTGCCTGACAAATGCAACAAGTATTATGGAGCTATGTGGACATTTAACAAAAATGAACCTTTGCAAGCTAGAGTTAGATGACAGTTCCCACATAATGGTCAGTTTGAACAAAAATATCAATGCCAACCCTAAAATCCTCTTTAAAAATTGAACATCCATTCTAACGTGTGGTTTATCGTCATATTTGGAGAATACAAAGAGTACATTTGTTTTTAGAATAAAAACTCATTGAAAGTGCACCACTGTGGTTCATTACCACGAAACATGCATGAATGCTTGTGCGCGGATGACTGTGTAATGCTAAAACTCTTTTTACTTTCTTGCAAGCCCATGTAGCGGTGTTGGGTCGATGACTCCTAAACCAAATAGTTTTAGGGCATTAGGAGAAAAGACACCCTTAAGACTTAATAGCCGAGCTTCCAAGGCGATGAGCTTAAACAAGTCACCCGCTTCATTATGGCTCAACCTTACACACTTATACGCGAATACTCTATGCTTCATGAGGCACAGAGACCCGGTTTATTGAGTCAGAAGGCTTATTGCACAAACTTTTCTCTTCTTTTTTTTTGGCAAACAACCGGAAGACTCATTCTCTAAGTTGTTCAAATAAAAAAAAAATTTACAAGATTCTCCATCAGACTTATACCCCACAACTTAAAATGTATGTGTGCTAGTTTGTGCTGTTAAGGACAAATTTAGGGTAAGAACTGTACCATATTCACAATTGAACAAAAATGTGGATCATTCTAACCTAAAACATAAATTTCAAAAGTGCAGGTATTTACAATGTCAAAAGCTCTTAACTACCTACTGCATTTGCCTTGAACATTTACTGGGATGGTCTTCCCTTAACAAGCAAGACATCATGGCTAATATGCTCAAAAATGCATTACAATGTCAATAAACAAAAAAAAAAAATTAAACAATTGCAAGCATATGCACGTGGTATACCGCACCCCCATACTTAAATCAAACATTGTCCTCAATAATTTGAAGAGAAGATAATGGAACGAAATTATCAAAAAAATGGTTCTTGATAGAAACAATAGTCAATTACGAGCAGGCGGCCACGTGAGTAGTAAAACCTGCATGGATCATCAACTGTATACCACGAGCATTATGGGGAATAAAAAGTAAATAAAAGTAAAAGGATAATGCAATTATGCAAACACATTGGTTTCTTTGTATGATTATGATTTTTGGCGTCATTATGCTTTATTCTAAACTCTGAACTAGTGGCTCCCAATTCGATAAGAGGTATATGCAATAAGATATTGATTATCCAGGCATACTAACGTATAGTATACAAAGAGGCTGCCTTTCTTTATTAAAGCCATACTGTGTTGAAGCAATCTCAACAGTACTGGGAATTGAAACCAGGCTTTAATAAACGTAAATCATCAACTGTATCGTGTATATGCCAACTATTAAATTGGTACTACATACACAGTCAGAGCATTGGTGATAGCGATATCGATGCAGAATATAAAAAAAATATAGAGAATATAAATTATAATTAAAATAAAATTACATTCCATAAATGTGCAAAATATTTTAAGTACAATGTAAAATGATGGAATACATAAAAAACCCCGAAGACATGGCCTACATGGCTTACTGGAATAAATAAAGAACTAAAACTAAAAATAAAATAGGAAAATGCTAAACTAATCCAGGGTGGGTGCTGGTGGTGGCTCGTTGGGTAGTGCAGAAGTCGAAGCGGTGGTCGGGCTATGCAGCATAGTCCGGAGGTCATGTTGGAAAGACCAGAACTCATCAATCAATGCCCTCTGACCCTGGGTTAGAGATGTAATATCCCCCTCATGGCAGCTAACTGACTCTGAGTCACCTAGACATGCTCGTCAAAACCCTGCTGTAGTCTCTCTATATCTGCCACCAGACAGGAGTATCTGATGGCCAATATATCAAACTGCTCATGGCTTAGACCGGTCGAATCCTCCTTTGCCTCCTCATTTGAGGGCTCACTCTCTACAGGCTCGTGCTCCTCTGCCAGTGCCAGGGGATCATCCATGTCTATATCCTCACGCTTATACCCTTAGCGTTGCTGGTGCTTCAGATGCTTACGGATCCGTACCCAGTGAGTGTACTGGAATCGGGGAGGCGGTCCTATCTGGATGTCCGTAGTACTGAAGGGGATATTGGCCTCTCTAAGAAAGACTGTGACCAAGTAAGGAAATGGCAGCTGCCAAGTAGCGGCTCTTTTGTTCATCTTCCTGACGAAAGCATCCCACAATTTATACATCTGTCCCCAAATGAGCGATGGGACAGAAAACCACGTGCCGATATGAGCTGCATATAAGTAGCGAAGAAGGTCACCCCAACGCTCCGTCATATGTCCTAAAGATTATGCATTCTTGATAAGGACGGTATCCAAGAACCATAAGTCTCTCGGGCACATGGATTTGCTCGTGCAATTTTGACTAGGGGTGGTAAACTCCCCATTGCACATATCCATGACCAAGGAGATCACGGTGGTGTCAGGTAGGAGGGACTCCCTGAAGAGCGGGTGACCATCCTAGTTGACCATATCCGAAGGCTGTAGGTGTGGGCAGCCTATAAGCTAGGCAATGCGACTTGCTGTGATGATGGTCGTAGTCCTTCCTACCACAGTCTGCAACGTACCGGGCATGGTGCATGAGTATGTCATGTGCTCATAGAAAACTTGCACCAGCCTACTGTATGCAATGTCGGATGGTGGCTGGAGCAGTCTGTCAAGCCGGCGTCGTCGCAGCTCTGCCACAGCCCATGTTGTGTCACGACGTGCCTTAAACTCTACGGAGTCAAAAATATTCTTGGGGTGAAATTCCTAAGTATGCGAAGTTCGTCCCGGCATATCTCGAATCTGGATACCGGGATTCTTCACACGAGCCATATCCCGGGACAGTTTGTAATTATTTCCAAAATGAAGTAAATTAAAAATAATGCTCCAAGTCATGGCATCAAGTGATGCTCTCATGCATCATTGGGGAGCACCATGTTGATAAAGTTCTTCTTGATTTGGGTGCAAGTGTGAATTCGCTACCCTATTCAGTGTACTTACAATTGGGCTTGGGAGAATTGAAGCCTACCTCGGTGCTATTACAATTTACAGACAGATCAACAAAGCAACCCCGAGGAATCATTGAAGATGTGCTCATTAAAGTGGATAAGTTCTACTTTCCTGTTGATTTTATTGTACTTGACACTGAGCCGGTTCATAATCCAAAGAGGCACATTCCAGTGATCCTTGGTCGACCTTTCTTAGCTACCGCTGATGCTTGCATAAATTGTAGGTCGGGGATCATGGATATTTCATTTGGTAACATGAATGTCAAGCTTAATATGTTCAATGCTATCCAACATCCTCCAGATTAGAGTGATGTGTTCTGCATGGATGATATTGATGAATGTGTAGGGGAATTTGTGTCATCCTCTATATCTCAAAACTCCTTGGAGGTATGTAAGTCTCTTTATGACTATGAGATAATTAATGATGAAGAGCTATGTGAAGAGGTGAAGTCTATGTTGGAAGTGGATGCTATTCAAAATAGTCCACCATGGAGAATTCTAATTGAGCCACTACATTCTCTCTCTAGCACTCTCCTAGTGCCTTCATTGGAATCCCCTCCATAACTAGAGTTAAAGCCTTTGCCTGACAAGTTGAAGTATGTATTTTTGGGGGCACAAAGAACTCTTCCTGTTATTATTGCCTCTGATCTGACAGAAACTCAAGAAAAGTACTTAGTAGAGGTCTTATATCAACGTCGTGAAGCCATTGGGTGGAGTGTTGCTGATCTTAAGGGCATTGATCCCTCAATTTGTATGCACAAAATCCATCTGGAAGAAGGGTGTAAGCTATCTAGAGAGGCATAGAGGCGACTGAATCCTAACATGAAGGAGGTGGTAAAGAAAGAGTGATAAGTGTTCAATTTTATGCATTTGAACCCTTTTTATTGCTTATGTTAGTCCCTTTTCTACGTTTACCGAGATATATTTACGGTATTTTTGTGTTTTTGATGTATTGCAGGTCTTGTAGTAAAAGGAGCAAAGTTTGAGGTTTTTAGCAGCTGAAGAGAAAAGTCAGAATTGCAGTCAAGGCATCTCGATCAATCGAGATGGTGATCTCGATCAATCGAGATCCAATCTTGATTGATCGAGATTCTGCAGAGCCACTTGCCCACTTACTCACCTGCTCTCCCACTTGCAACAAAATCCCCCTTTTTGCATGACTTAGAGGGATTGTCTGACTTGAACACGACCTTTGGGGACCTTCTTGATAAAGTTGATATATATATTGATATATATATATATATATATATGGTGGGCCCCAAAATTGAAAAGGTAGCCATAAAGCACAAAAAGAAACCATTCTCACCTATCTCTCAAGACACACATCAGATTACACAAGGAGAGACATTCGGGAGAGGAGAATAAGGAGCTGAACCAGACCATGAAGCTCCATTTTCTTCATCAATGGAAGAGTTCAAGGCAACCATGAGCAACTAACTTCTATACTAGGGTGTTGTTGAAGCCCCTAGCCATGTAAACTTGTTCATTATTGTAGCATTTTGGGATTTGTTCTTAAATGTTGATTATTTAGCCTGGTGACCATGTACACTAATACATCTCTTTTAGATATTCATTTGATTTTGATTTTATTCTTGTCTTAGAGTAGAATCTATCTTGTGAATGCACAACATTTGTTTCTTCCACAAGAAGGGCAAATGATGGCTAAGTAATGGTACTTTAAATGTATGTGGTGTGCTTGCTTGTATAGACCATGCCAAGACAAGGTAGTTTGGATGCATGTAGGTTCACTTAGAAAGTAGGGTAATTAGTTAGGTTGAAGAACTATGCTTGTTGAAGATGGATTATGATAGGTTGGTGCTCATATTAATCTTTCGATATGTCATTGAGGTCACAAACCTAATGACATTGTTAGGCATTTAATTTATGAATCCCAAGCTTGCTACACTTATGAACATGTGAATGGCTAGTGGTGGAAACCACCCCTAGTTCTCTCTCTCCCAACTTTTACTCTTTAAATTTATTGTTATTACATTCATACAATAATTTTTAAACAAAACTCAAAACCTTGTTTTTAGGATTAAAGTGAAAGTAATATTTCTTTAAGACAATTATGACTAGTCCTCGTGGGATTGATACCCTCTATATAGAATCGTGTCTACAAAGATTCGTGCTCTTGCGAGTGGTTAAATTATATTTTGATAAAAGGGGCGAAAATAAGCTTACAATATAATTCAAGTTTCAACCACATCAAAGAGGTTGTCAAGTTACTTGATGCGGGTATTATTTATCTAATTTCTGACAGCACATAGGTGAGTCCAACACAAGTGGTTCCCAAGAAGTCGGGTCTTACTATTGTCCCTAACTCCGTGAGAGAGCTTGTTCCACAACGTATTGCCACAGGTTGGCGTGTTTACATTGATTACAAAAAGCTCAACTCCATGACAAGGAAGGATCACTTCCCTCTTGCATTCATTGATCAAATACTTGAAAGGTTAGCTGGCCAAAGTTATTATTACTTTCTGGATGGCTACTCTGGTTATAACCAAGTGGCTATGGATCCAGAAGATCAAGAGAAGACTACTTTCACTTATCCTTTTGGTACTTTTGCTTATCGTCTTATGCTATTCGGGTTATGTAATGCTTTGGCGACATTCTAGAGGTGTATGATGGCCATCTTTTCTGACATGGTGGAAAAATTCTTAGAGGTGTTCATGGATGACTTTTCTATTTTTGGGTCATCCTTTGAAGACTATTTGAGCAATTTATCACTTGTGCTTCAAAGATGTCGAGAACGGAATTTGGTACTTAGTTGGGAGAAGAGCCATTTCATGGTGAAAGAGGGTATTGTGTTGGGCCATATTGTGTCAGAGAGAGGCATTGAAGTTGATAAAGCAAAGATTGACTTAATTACAACTCTGCCTGCTCCAACTTCAGTGAAGCAAGTTCATTCTTTCTTAGGCCATGCTGGGTTCTATAGAAGATTCATCAAGGATTTTAGTAAAATTGCTCGACCATTGTGCCATTTATTATCTAAAGATGTTTCCTTTTCCTTTGATGAAGAATGTGTGCAAGCTTTTGAGAAGTTTCGGTCTTTGTTATCCTCTACACCAATCATGCAATCTCCAAAATGGGCTCTACCTTTTGAAATCATGTGTGATGCCTCTGATTATGCAGTAGGAGCAGTGTTGGGACAAAGAGAAGAGAATCGATCATATGTCATCTATTATGCTAGTAAGACTCTCTCTAATGCCCAACTTAATTATACAACCATAGAGAAAGAGCTTCTAGCTGTAGTATTTGCTCTGGACAAATTTTGTTCCTATTTATTGGGGTCTAAGGTGGTTGTTTACTCTGATCATGCATCATTGAGACAGTTATTAGCTAAGAAAAAAACCAAACTGCATCTTATTCGATAGATTTTATTGTTACAAGAATTCAATCTGAAAATAAAAGACAAAAAGGGGACAGAGAATGTGGTTGCAGATCATTTATCTCGGATTGAGTTTGAGCCGGTGATCGACGCATTACCTATTCGAGACTCATTTTTGGATGAACAATTGTTTGGAATTTGTGAGATGAAAGTAAATGGGCAAAGGTTGAAGCATTGTGTAGAAGGATTTGTGCCAAGAAGAGACGTAAAGTCTATCGACTTGACGGATCCCCGTCTATCCGACTTAATCCGTTCGAAGAGTTGATCGTCTCCTACGGATGTTAAATTATAGCTTTTGTATGTATTTATATCCTTTAATTTCTTTAGTTTTCTTTGATTTTGATTTTGATTTTTAGTTTTCTTAAGTTTTCTTTCAATTCTAGTTGCGTTTTAATATTTTTTCTTTGAGTTTTTGATGTATAAGTTGCTTCCGGAGGATGTCAAGAGGTGTACTGAGGTATTTGAATTCAAGATGGGTGAAAAAATGAGCTCTCGGTCGACCTTGGGCAATGGAGACTCCAAAAATATACGTCTCAGTCGACCTTGGGCGATTAAGGGTCAAACAAGCTAGCAGAAGGGGGATCGATCTCCCCATTTGAGGGGGATCGATCGCCCCTTGATTTTTCAAAGGGAAACCCACTAGTAGGTGGGTGATCGATCGCCCATTGCTGGGGGGATCGATCGCCCAGGCCCATGGAAGGGCTGCCCGAATTTTTGAAGCCTATAAAGGCCACCTCTCTTCTTTTGTTGCTACTACTTGCTTCTTTGACATCTTTGAGCTCCAATTTGACTCCTACTTCAACCGGAAATTTATTTTCTTCAATTGGTGATTCTTGAACAAGTATTTAACATTAATCATCATTAACATCAACATTAAAACTGAAGTGATCATCACTAGTTCTCAAGGAAACTCTCACTTTTTCAAGTTCTACATCAAAGTAAGTGAAGTTTTTCTTTGGCAAAATTGTGCAATTCTTTTTGAGGGCTTTTAAAGACCTAGTTTGGGGGATATAATTGGTGGATTCAATTGTTTGATATGGGTGAAAAAATTGTCGGAAGGAGGAGGTTGAAGGATAAACATTTATTGTGCACGCCAAGTGTTTGATTTAATTCCTCAACCAAACTTTTTCTATTTCTATGGCACCAAAGAGAGCAAGTCACCAAGGTGCTTCAAGCTAACACAATCCTCACTGAGAAAGGCATGATCCAACACTCGGTTCCTCAAGATCTCGCCGAAAAGGTATTCACTAGAGATGGCATCCAAGGGCCTTGAACTTTGAAACAACGTTTAACATCGCTGAACTATACGGTATATTTTTTGAGACACGATGGGGGATTTTTGACATCTGTCGTCATCGGTCAACTTCAATTTTTGTTCCACTCTCTACTACTATCTACCCGAGGCTTGTCAAGGTATTTTATTAGAACTTAATGCCGAAACCTGATGAGTGGGATGTGCTTATTTCTTTAGTAGATGGAACAGTAGTTCAGGTGGATATGTCATCCATTGCTATTGCCATGGGTTATCCTCATGAGTGCCCAGATGATTTTACTCATATCTATACTCCTCTACCCGATGATTTGTCAGTGGATAATTTGGTTGCACGTTTGTGTGCTAACCAATTCTCTGGGCCAAAACGGTATGCAGCTTCCAAGTCTTCTATGCCAAATCATTTATGGTTCTTTGATGTTGTTTTGCTTAAGAATATATGTCCCATTGGACATAAAACCGAGAGATGTCAAAAGTTTCTTAGATTTTTATATGCGATACATTTTGGGCATTGGCTATCATTCCCATAAATTGTTTGGGACTAGATGGAAAAGTTCTATTCCAAGGTTGTGGCCAAGGCACCAGACAGTGCAAGTGACTAGGAATTTTCATTCCCTACTATCATTCATCAGTTACTTATTGCACAGGGTTATGCAGTCCATGAGGATGAGCTTGCCTTTCCACGTGATATTCATTATGGCACATATGACTGGAATTTGAGCCGATCTCATATACACCAGAGAGTCATAGCTCTGCCTGGTGAAGTATCTCGATTGACCTTGGGAGGACAACCTGTAGATATACCACCATCGGTGGAAGATCCAGAGGAGATGGAAGTAGAAGAAGAGGTGGTACATGCACAAGCTGGTGGCCATGATTACCATTATTTAGAGGGACAAATTGCTAGGTTGACCGCCCAGTTTGGCACCCTACAGACAGAGGTTTTCACATAGTTTGGAGTTATGAGAGCTGAGATGGCGGATCACTTTCGTGAGACTCGCCAAGATCAACTAGAGATGAGAAGGATGTTGTGTGCACTGATGCGCCAAGCGAACTTGGATTTGGATGCTCAGTCACCACCACATCCTTGACAGGAAGGTAACTCTCTTTTGTATTTTATTTTATTCTTAGTTTTTATTTTTATTTTTCTTTCTATAGTAGATTTTTATTTTTATAAAAAAAAAAATTTTTTTAGGATTTTTCTATTTCATATTTATTTTCACCCATACTATTTCACTTGATCTTTGGGGTAGAGTGGTTTGTTTTGTAAGGTTGTAACATCCAAGTTTGGGGGAGTGCTTGCATTACCTTCATTCTATTAGTGTGCTCTATTTTTTTGCTACTACTTCTCCTGATTCCTGGTATTCTCGTTCTTACCCTTCTCTATGCTTTGATTGGGTGTACATTGAGGACAATGTACAGTTTAAGTTTGGGGGTGAGGCGATGCCTTATTTTTGTGCTTATTGCATATGGGGGGAAATTTTTATGAAAATCTTCTTGTTTTAGGATTTTTGTTTATTTTATTTTCTTAGTTTATTTCTTTATTTTATTTTGTTTTGTTTTTAGATAGAATGTTTTGACATTATTCAAGGGATTAATACCTTATGTAGGTACGTAACTTGCAATTTTTGAGTATGTTTTAAAATTTTGGAAACTATGGTTTAAATTAAGTGGTTTTAATCATGGTTTACATTGACATGCCTTGGGGTGATTGATAGGCATTGAATGTTACGCATTCTAGCCTCTTAACTTATGTATTTTATTCTCTTAATGATAGATTATTTTGTTAGTTTGTTTACTTCGTTTTAGTGTTTTCTGTATTTTCAGGGCCTTAATGATTATTTCAGTTAAAACCATGATTTTGGGCTTTTAAAGAAGACATCCAAGATGGTTAGATGAAGCTTACATCAAGAGAATCCATTTAACCATTTATTTTAACTCAAATCAGCTCAAGAAAGAGGTCCAAGAGAATTACAACTGCTTAAGAAGGTTTTGGACCTGAAGCCCAAATCTGCGCATAATACAATCTTAATCCCGTTTTGAAAAACGGATCAGAAGTCTTATTTTTGAGCCTCAAATCGACTTAATTTTTGCAAAGATTAAACGAAATTTGATTCTGCACACTTTTTATTTCATGAAAATTCTGTGAATCGAACTTCTAGTGGGTCAAAAGTTGGGCCGAATGTCAGCAGGAAAAACCCACTTGATTAGTGTTGCGGGAAAACCTAATTAATTCCTAAAGTGAAAAATTGGAGGCTGAGTTGGGAGGAGGTTATAGAGTTTGGAGAGTCTGAGAGGGCCGAGGACAGAACAGATGATACACTTTGCAGAGCCATTGGAGAACGAAGTCATACACAGAAATCATGAAGATGATGCCTTCTTCCTCAACAGTTGAAGATTCTTCTTCTACCATGAGCGGCTAGTTCATCCACTAGGGTTTTGATGTAGCCCTAACAAAGCATCAATGGTTTGATTGTTTTAATTATTGGGGACCGTTATATACATGCATAGATTGTGATATTTAGAGAATTCTTATTATAGAATTGAGCAATAAAAGTCTTGTAAATTCAGTTTCAATGATTTCTTATCTTGTCTTAGATATTTAGTTGTTATTATTGAACTCAATCTCTCTTATTTTCTGTGATCATGAGAGCGATTATTACACAATGGTAATCACTGAATATATCATTAAAAGCTTTGATGGATTTTGCTTAAGAAGATGAACTATACTGCACCCTAGATTAGAGTAGTTAAGCAGATGGCCCATGCCAATCGAAGATAGTCCATGACTTAACCTTAATCATATGTTATCTTCTTGACGGATGAAGGTGAGCTTTTAGCCACCGACACCACTTATGCATGATATAATACCCCATAGTTGATTCAATTGACCATTGATTATGGAGTTAGTGGTGAAGTCAAATACCCTAGATTTCTCTCATATTATCTTCACTTTCTATTTACTTTGATTTATTTTATTTTACTATTTAATTAGTTTAGTTTAAAAATTAGATTTCTTCTCTTTATAAATTTAATTAGAATTAATTCTGTATTCCAACTCATCAGACCATAATCCCTGAGATTCGACACCCCTTTCGATAGCCCTATTCTGCAAGGAATTCGTTCTATTGCGAAGTGTGGTAATTTTTAATTGATATATTTTTTGAGTCACACTCACACACAAATTAGTGATTGATTTTAGTTTCCTTACATGCACAGACACACTAGCATAATCTTATGGGGTATAAACTTTGGTTTTGAGTTATTGAGTTACATATGCTTGATATTAATTAGTATCTCTTGAGAATGAGTACCGATGATGTATTTTACATGACTTCAATGAAAAAGAAAAAAAAAGAAGAGAAAGAAAAAAAAAGAGAAAATATGTGATGAATAAGCAAATCAATTTGATCATTTTCATAAGTAACCGGGCCTCTATGCTTTAGGAAGCACGGAGTGTTCGC
Source organism: Cornus controversa (assembly GCA_026545225.1). NCBI lineage: Eukaryota > Viridiplantae > Streptophyta > Magnoliopsida > Cornales > Cornaceae > Cornus > Cornus controversa. The sequence goes on from CM048845.1 coordinate 47,109,081, forward strand.
GTCAAAAGTGAAAGGGTGAGAAAAGATGAGTATTGGTTGTCTTGATTTGTAGCCTGACTGAGTCGAGTAATTAGGTTCTTCGGGGTATCTTAAAGCCTGGTGCCCTAAAGCCATCTGGTTTGGGAGTCACTGACTGAAAACTTGCTACATGGATATTTCAGAAAGCTTAATAGATCAAGACATTGCACAACCAATAAAGCAATGAAAAAAAAAAGGAAAAAAATGATAAAAGTCATGTATTCATGTTTGGAAGTATGATTTCAATAAGGGGAGCTAGTGAGTTGAAGTGGTATGTGCCTTAATATATTCAGAGCTTGATTATGCTACATGAGATGACTGCTAGTTCACTTTACACGAGAGAGCTAGAGTTGATTATTTTGAGATATGTTGATGTGAATTATGTGTGGGGATCATTGCTTTGAATTATAGAATTTAAAATTTTGAAATTATTCTTGAATGCAAGTTTGAAACAATATATTATAATCTTCTTCTTGAATTAATGTTGAAATAGAATTTTGAATGTTTGTAGGTAATATTTCTGGAAACCCTCACGAGATTATACTCGTCCACTAGGGGGAACCTAGGGGTTTAAAGGCTTGTTGCATATGCTAAATGATAAGTGTTCAATACTATGTATTTGAACCCTCTTTATTGCATATGTTAGTCCCGTTTTTACGTTTACCGAGATACGTTTATGATATTTTTGTATTTTTGATGTATTGCAGGTCTTGTAGTAAAAGGAGCAAAGTTTGAGGTCATTTGCAGCTAAAGAGCAAAATTTAGAATTAAAGCTAAGGCATCTCGATCAATTGAGATGTTGATCTCGATCAAACGAGATCTCGATTGATCGAGGCCCTATTTCGATTGATCGAAATCTCGATCCCATTTCGATTGATCGAGATTTTGCAGACCCACTTGCCCACTTTCTCACTTGCTCTTCCCACTTGCAACAAAATCCCCCTTTTTGCACGACTTAGAGGGATTGTCTGACTTGAACAAGACATTTGGAGACCTTCTTGATATAGTTGGTATATATATTGATATATATATATTTATGGTGGGTCCCAAGGTTGAAAAGAAGGCCATAAAGCACACAAAGAGTCCATTTTCTCTCATATATCTCTCATACACATCAGATATACAAACAGAGGGATTCGGGAGGGATTCGGGAGAGGAGAAGAAAGAGCTGAACCAGACCTTGAAGCTTCATTTTCTCCATCAATGGAAGAGTGCAAGGTTGCCATGACCAACTAACTTCTCTGCTAGGGTGTGGTTGATACCCCTAGCCATGTAAACTTGTTTATTTTTGGTAGCATTTTGGGATTTATATGTAAATGTTGATTATTTAGTCTAGTGACCATGTACACTAATACATTTCTTATATATATTCATTTGATATTGGTTTTATTCTTGTCTTAGAGTAGAATCTATCTTGTGAATGCACAACATTTGTTTCTTCCACAAGAAGGGCAAATGATGGCTAGGTAATGGTGTTTAAATGAATGTGTTGTGCTTACTTGTATAAACCATGCCAAAATAAGGTAGTTTGGATGCATGTAGGTTCAGTTAGAGAGTAGGGTAATTAGTTAGGTTGAAGAGATATGTTTATTGAAGATGGATTATGATAGGTTGCACACACATTAATCTTTTGATATGTCATTGAGGTCACAAGCCTAATGACATTGTTAGACATTTAATTTATGAATCCCAAGCTTGCTACACTTATGGACATGTGAATGGCTAGTGGTGGAAACCACCCCTAGTTCTCTCTCCCAACTTTTAACTCTTTAAATTTATTATTTTTACATTCATTCAATAGCTTTATAAACAAAAATCAAAACCTTATTTTTAGGATTAAAGTGGAATTAATATTTCTTTAAGACAATTACGACTAGTCCTCGTGGGATCGATATCCTCTATATAGAACCGTATCTACAAAGATTCGTGCTCTTGCGAGTGGTTAAATTATATTTTGATAAAAGGGGCAAAAATAAGCTTACAATATAATTCAAGTTTAGCCACATCACTAAATGCAATCGTTTCTCCCACGAAAGTGGAGTTGGGTAGTTTAGTTAGTGTTTAGTAGTTTCTTTGTTTTAGTTTTATTTTATTCTATTGCTAAGGGACTAGGAATATGTAAGTTTGGGGGTGTGATAGGCATTGAATGTTACACATTCAAGCCTCTTAACTTATGTATTTTATTCTCTTAGTGATAGATTATTTTGTTATTTTACTTTGTTTTAGTGTTTTCTGTATTTTCAGGGCCTTAACGATTATTTCAGTTAAAACCATGATTTTGGGCTTTTAAAGAAGACATCCAAGATAGTTAGATGAAGCCTACATCAAGGAAATCCATTCAACCATTTATTTCAACTCGAATCAGCCCAAGGAAGAGGTTCAAAAGAATTACAGTTGCTTAAGAAGGTTTTGGGCCTGAAGCCCAAATCTGCGCATAATACAATCTTAATCCTGTTTTGGAAAACAGACCAGAAGTCCTATTTTCGAGCCTCAAATCGACTTAATTTTCATATGAGTGAACGAATTTCGATTCTGCACACTTTTGTATTTCACGAAAATTCTTTGAATCGGACTTCTAGTGGGTCAAAAGTTGGGCCAAACATTAGTAGGAAAAACCCACCTGATTAGTGCTGTGGGAAAACCTAATTAATTCCTAATTGGATTAGGACTTTGGTGTATTCTCTTGAGGCATAAAGTGAAGAATTGGAGGCTGAGTTGGGGGGTGATTACCGAGATTGGAGAGTCTGAGAGAGCTTGGGACATAACAGAAGACATACTTTGCAGAGCCATTGGAGAACGAAGTCATACACATAATTCATGAAGATGATGCCTTCTTCCTCAATAGTTGAAGTTTCTTCTTCTACCATGAGCGGCTAGTTCATCTACTAGGGTTTTGATGTAGCCCTAACAAAGCATCAATGGTTTGATTGTTTTAATTATTGGGGACCGTTATATACATGCATAGATTGTGATATTTAGAGAATTCTTATTATAGAATTGAGCAATAAAAGTCTTGTAAATTCAGTTTCAATGATTTCTTATCTTGTCTTAGATATTTAGTTGTTGTTATTGAACTCAATCTCTCTTATTTTCTGTGATCATGGGAGCGATTATTACACAATGGTAATCACTGAATATGTCATTAAAAGCTTTGATGGATTATGCTTAGAGAAGATGAACCATACTGCACCCTAGATTAGAGTAGTTAAGCAGATGGCCCATGCTAATCGAAGATAGTCCATGACTTAGCCTTAATCATATGTTATCTTCTTGACTGATGAAGGTGAGCTTGTGGCCACCGACACTACTTATGCATGATATAATCCCCCATAGTTGATTCAATTGACCATTGATTATGGAGTTAGTGGTGAAGTCAAATACCCTAGATTTCTCTCATATTATCTTCACTTTCTATTTACTTTGATTTATTTTATTTTACTTTTTAATTAGTTTAGTTTAAAAATTAGATTTCTTCTCTTTATAAATTTAATTAGAATTAATTCCGTATTCCAACTCATCAGACCATAATCCCTGAGGTTCGACACCCCTTTCGATAGCCCTATTCTGCAAGGAATTCGTTCTATTGCGAAGTATGGTAATTTTTAATTGATACACTTATTGAGTCAGACAGACCATCCTTCTAAGGGTGAAAAGCTGTGCTAAAATAGAGATCAGTGTCAAGAGCTGCCTGAAAGCTCTTATAGAATCGTAACATAAACTGTGGATCTCTATTTAACATAATAACAACTGGTACACCATGGAGCTTCAATATCTACTCAATGTATATCCGACTTAGAGCATCCGCATCATCAGTCACCCGAATTAGGAGAAAATGTGCCACCTTAGTCAATCTATCAACAATGACCCATACGGCATTATGGCTCTTCCTCAACCTTAGAAGTCCCGTTATGAAGTCCATAGTGACTTGCTTCCACTTTCACATTTCTACCGGTAATGGTTGTAACAAACCCACTGGTCTCTGATGCTCTACTTTTACTTGTTGACAAGTAAGACACTTTGCCACAAACTGAGTAACATATTTCTTTATCCCCTTCCACCAATATTGTTGACGCAAATTATAGTACAATTTGGTACCGTCGAGGTGTAATACAAGTCTAGAGTGATGAAACTCTCTAAGAAAATTTTCCTTACAAGCTAATGGTATAACTATCTTCCCTTTGAATCTCAAACCCCCATCGAAATGGGTTGTCCACCCTTCCACCACTTCGTCACTCAAAATCTGGGTGTGAATGATCTCCATTTCACTATCCCACTGTTATTCCTCAATCACTCTATTCACTAGAGTTGGTTGAACATTAAGCGTGAATAACGTTGCCGCTTCTCCATCTTCACTGAAATACAATCTCATTTCTAAGATATCTCCCGTCATCTTCCCTTCATGGATGACAATGCTTACCATGCTACCATGTGATTTTCTACTCAAGGCATCGACTATCACATTAGCCTTTCCCAGGTAGTATTGTAGATCAAATTCATAATCCTTCATATAGTCCACCCATCTTTATTATCTCATATTCAAGTCCTTTTATGAGAAAAGGTACTTCAAACTCTTGTGATTAGAGAACACTTCGAACTTTTCTCCGTACAATCATTGTCTCCACACTTTCAATGCAAAAATTACCTTTACTAACTCGAAGTCATGAGTCAATTAATTTTTCTTGTGTGTCTTCAACTGTTGGGAGCCATATATTACCACTTTCTCAGTTTGCATCAAGACACAACCTAAACCATCCCATGAAGCATCACAGTAGATAATGTACCCCAAACTGCGTTCGGGAATAATCCAGATTGGAGTGGAAGTCAATTAAACCTTTAACTCCATAAATGCATACTCACAAGCGTCATCCTACACAAACTTAACTCCTTTATAAGTAAGTTGTGTCATAGGTGTCACCAATTGTGGAAAGTCCCTTATAAAGCATCGGTAGTAACTAGTTAAGTCCAAGAAACTACGAATCTCAAACATGCTCTTCGACCTTTCCAACCTTAGTATGACTTCAATTTTGGAAGGATCTACGAAAAATCCTCCTCCCGACACCACGTGTCTAAGGAACTTTATTTTCGTTAGCCAAAATTCACATTTCTCATACATGGCATATAATTGGTGTTCCCTCAAAAGTTATAACACTATTCTCAAGTGATCCTTATATTCCTTTTCTGATGATGAGTACATTAGGATGCCATCTACAAACACCACAACAAACTTGTCCAAGTATGCACTAAAGACATGATTCATCAAGTCCATGAAAGTCGTTGGTGCATTCGTCAACCCAAATGGCATCACTAGAAATTCATAGTGTCCATATCAAGTACAAAAAGTGGTCTTCAGAATATCCTCATCATTTACTTTCAGCTGGTAATACCCTGATCTCAAGTCGATCTTTGAAAAATATTTTGAACCCTTCAATTAATCAATCAAGTTATCTATCCTTGGCAAAGGATACCTGTTCTTGATTATTGCTTGGTCGAATTTCTGATGGTCAATACACAATCACAAAGATCCATCATTCTTCTTGGAGAAGAGTACCAGAGCTCCCTAAGGTGATGTACTAGGACGTATGAATCCCTTGTTCAATAAATCTTGTAATTAATCTTTCAATTCCTTCAATTATGCCAATGCCATACGGTACGATGCCATAGAGATAGGCACGATACCGAGAGTAAGATCAATATTGAACACCACTTTCCATTACAGAGGTAACATTGTCAAGTCCTCTAAAAATTCATCTACATAGTCACAAACAATAAATGGAAATGCCTTACACATCATATCCCTTTCGTCGACTAATTAGTTAGCCAAGAAGTAACTCACTCCATCCCGGCTACTGGAGCTATGCAATAGGGATGTGTGTAATTCATCTCGCTCTCCCATAAAACAAAATAATCACCCTCCGATATACACACCATCACTCGTCTATGATAACAAACAATAGTGGCTCTAAAAGTAGACAACCAATCCATACCTAGAATGACATCAAAACTCATCATATCTAGGAGAACAAAGTCAAACACCAATCGACATCCCAAAATCTTGATCTCATAGGACCGATAAACTTTACCAGGGTAACTCTGTATCTAATGAAGACACCATCAAACCCAAAGCAAATATGAATGCAGCAGATATGAATGAATGAGATGCACCCGAATCAACCAGTACCCAAGCCCATGAGCGAGAAACCAATAAGATACCTCGGATAACTAACGGTCTTGTTGGGGGCAGCTGTTTGTGTGAGTGTGAATGCATGACCCTGTGTCGTCTGACCCTGTGGGCCAGTACCCTGGTTCCCAAACTACTGACTAGATGCACTAGCAATTGCCCCCCTTACCACTCGTGAACCATGTGCTAGTTGAGGTGGTGGCAATGTCCTAGACTAGATTGACTCGCAGTAAACTGGGAATGACGCTGTTGTGATCTTGTCCTACCTTGTGAACCCTATCTCTGGGGACAATTAGCCCTAAGATGACCCGACTAGCGACAATAGAAACAAGCCCACTTTCCTCCTAAAACCACTAGTTGTCTTTGGGGACACTCAGTCCTAGAGTGACCTGACTGATGGAACTGGTGACATATAATCACAGGTCATGAGGATCCGATGGGTAAGGGCACCAATGGTGCTGAGCTAATCTGCTATTCCTGAGAGAATGAAGTGCTACCACTATGCCTTTTCCTTTCCCGACTATCAAATTCTGGCCCCACACTCCGAGTATGCCCCTTGGAATCTAGTATTCTTTGGACATCCCTATCATCATCCTCCTCAGCTATCAAGGCCCTCAACACAGCTGCAATGTAAATATTCAAGTCTAAGATCAACACTTGCCTCCTTATAGAGCTATTAAGCCCTCTCATGAATCACTTTACCTTCATCTCTTCATCGGCCACCATCTCTAAGGCAAAACAAGCCAAAGAAGTAAACTTGGTCTCGTAGTCAATCACACTCTTATCTCTTTGTATGAGATAAATGAATTCTTATTTCAACCGATCTTTCACCAGTGTTGGAAAGTATTTCTCAAAAAATAGGCATTTTAACACTTCCCATTCTATTGCCTCTATATTGCGAGTGTTTCCAACAAACTTTCAGCAACGATCCACCTCTCCCGAGAGGTGATGTGCAACAATGCTAACCCTTAGCTCTTCATCAATTTCTAGTATAATCAAGAGCTTTAGTATTTTATCTTTCCAATCATCCACCTCAAAAGGATCCACCTGCATACGTTGGCGGGCTACACTTGTTGTACTCCCTCATCGCAATCATCATTCGAGTAAGGTCCGCTCTAGGTTGCACTTGTACCTCCTCCTCATGGGTTTTTTGTACGATCTGTCACATGGTCTCAACCATTTCCCTCATGAATTGTTGTGCTTGTGGGAGATTCGCACCTTGCCCTTTTGCACATCTCGGTGGCATCTCACTATATAGATAACAAGAAGACACTTAGTTACAAAATGTACATCATCAATCAATCAACTTCAACAAGCCTACCAACATTATGCTAAGTTATTCCACAATTTAGCACACAATACTAAGCACGTAAGCATATTTCATGTAAGGTCACATCTTTAAGTCTAACACGACTCCTAGTACATATATGGTTTGACCCTAACCCATTATCCCAAGGGTATTCAAACCCAGCTACTCTGATACTAAGCTGTCATGTCCCAAAATTCGAATCACCAGAATCTATTATTCTGAGTCTGAATTCTGAGAGTGAACCCATTCATTTAACCATATGAATTATCTCAAAAACATTACAACCATGGAAGCAATATCAAACACACATATTTACATGCACATACGCTCATTATTATTCATCCTAGTGGGCCCCACTATGACATATGCATCCATCCTCATCATTTCTAATCCAAAATCAATTAAATTCTAGGTCAATCCAGTTTCGGTTGACTGATGGACTCCCCATCAGTCAGCTAAAAATTGGGCACATCATCGGTCGGCTAACCAATTTCTTCGGTCGGTTGAAGTACACTTTCAGCCGGTCGAAACCTGTCTGCAGAGTCTATAGTTTTTGTCTCTTGGGACTTTTGATGTATCGGTCGGCTGAAAGACTAACAAGTTGACCAAAAGTCCTAAAATCCTGATACTTTGCCATTTTAAACTCCCTAAGGTTCTCATGTACAAACCAACTCATATATGTGGACTAAAACCATCATTTCTTATACTCAAATCATTCATTCGCATATAAAAGAGTATAAAAAGATCCTTATACATTCATCCAATTTTAATATTTGCTTACTAAAGGTTTAAGCATGCAAAACCAAATACAAAACACTTGTCCTTTATCCCATATTCGAGTTACAAAACTCCAATTAAATGGACAAATATGGCATTGAGGAAAATAATATTGATAATTGCAATAGAAGAATGAGTCCTTCAATCCTAGCATTTCAAGCTCCATTAACCACCAATGTCTATTTGTAAAAATGTTTGGGGGGGAAGGGTGAGCTCTAACATGCCTAGTAGAGATATCCAAACCAACTTATGCATCCACTCGACATGATCTACCTGAAATGCAATTATGACATTCATATGTCCTACATAACATACTCCCAATGCTTGTGAAATGTAATCATAGCGTTCTCATATGCTACATGGTATACTTTCAATACTCATATTTATGAAACCTCAACACAATACATAGATAAATCATACGTTCAACAATGTTTAATTAATGGGAAGCATCAACATGAGTATCACAATTCAATTGCAAGACTTAAACACCAAGTCAGGTAAATTTTGAAATCAAATAAGGGTGGGAGAAATCCTAAGTCACCAGATAAGTACCCTTAGGTTAAATATCCTGATTCAAATACTTTACGGGTTACTAACCCAAGGGTCTAAAGTAACCTCTTGGCCAAGTCTCGGGCCTTGCACCAGAGAGAGTTGTTTTTGATACAGAGAGGGCAAACTTTGGCATGGAGTGGGCAAACTTGAACTCTGAGATGGAATCACTGCATGTTTCTCATGCTTCCCATGTAGGTGAGGTTGACACCCTCAACTCCCAACCCCATCATTAACAAGAGGAAGTGATCAGGCTTAATGTTGACATACTTGGGATTAGGGCAACGACCATCAAGTAGTTCAAAGACTCACCTAAGTTTGACAAAATATGTGATCAGTCATACGTCAAGGGGTTCAAGTGTTTTTGAGAGTTGGCGCAGGGCGAATACCTAAGAATAGACTTCTCTCGGCTTCATCTGAGCGATGCCAACGATCAGGGCCATTGATTTCTATATCTTTGTATTAGGCTTTGACAGTATTTGTCATGCCCCAATTCCCGACTCCCAGGAACCGAGGGTGAACAGTAGATGTTCCGCCCAGTTCACGTCCATAAACCGCTAAGCATTCGAAACCTAACTTCCTGTGAATTTGAAATTTGAGTGTGATACTTAGTTCATTAGAAAGAGGGTCTAAAAATACCCAATTTAAAACTAATCCACACTCAATTCTGATTCCAAATGAAGAAATTATGCCCGATTGAAGTTTAGGTAAATGTCAGAGCATGCTGTAAAAAGTGATTTCGATCCATTGAAGTGATGACTTCTTTGTATCGAACTAGACACTTTGATGCATTGAACATGTATCGAACAAGTATCGACCAAAAATAGCTCTTGGAACTTTTACATTCCAAAATCTTGCAGGTTCTTCAATACGTCGAACTGCCCAAAAACTGCAACTTTGCAAATGGTCATTTTTGACCTCTAAGCCCTTTCTACCAACATAATCCATTCTTACATCCCCTAAATCATTCAACAAATGAGTCTACATCATTAACAAGTTCTATATCATACTCATAATCAAATCATATACCAATATGAGTCATTCTCCCTCATAAACACATGTCATCCAAAGTGAAAATATCCATCAACTATATTAGTCCATCAAAAGGAACTAAATGCTCCCTACAACTATTACATAACAAATTCATAGTCTTTTTTATAAATAACAAGCTCATAACCCAAGCATACTATAAAGTTACATTTATCCAAAATATAACTACAACTTAAAATGAAGTCTCATGCCACAAGCTGGCATGGATAGCCACAATATATACAATATCAAAAGTATAGCAAAATGCTACTAAAGTCCCGCTTGGACACTCAAGTCCCATCTATCATCGACGCTTTATCTATAAAAATAGTTTAGAATAAAGGAGTGAGCACCACGACGGCTCAGTAGAGATACCCTAACCCACCTAAGTGCTAACTTGATACGACCTACATGAATGCATGTCACGACAGTACACATATCATCAAACATATATCATGTTCATTCACAAGCAATGCATATATAAGAATTCATTAAACACATATCATGCTTCACAATTTAAAATGAAAGCAATAACATATCCTTGTCACTCTCTCAGACTCAACCTGATATACTAACATGGTTTTTGACCAACCATGTAACCTAGGATGCCTCCCACAACCGTTCCATAACTTTGACACATGTCGCCAATGTCATGTTCCTGGGGTAATATTTTGGTTTGCCCATTGGTGATTAGTCCATATTAGCACCGTCACCAAATGTGTGTTTACTTGAGGTGATTAGACCATATCAGCACCATCACCGAGTATTAGCTGGCTCAAGGTGGTTAGTCTATATCAGCACCGCCACAGAGCATAATTGGATTTAAGGTGATTAGTCCGTATCAGCACCGTCACCAAATCTTAGATGGCTCGAGGTGATTAGTCCATGTCAACGTGGCCACTGAGCATAATGTGACTCAAATTACCGACACCTAGTACTGACCACATTTCTCCGTTTCCTCACAATAACCCCATATATACATCTTGAACACATAAAGATCAAGCATCGACAATTCACACTTCACAATACATAAGCTAGTTATAAAGGAACATAACATGCATTTATCTCCACGAGCCATACATATAATTACCTATACATATGACAACTAGCATACAAGTCACATATGCTCACAAAATTCACTTAAGCACATTTTAGTCATACTCCACCAATGCACACATTTTTTATATCAATATATAGCATGCATTTGACACACAAAATATCACATGAATACAATTATGCTCATTTAACACATTTTCACAAAAGTACACAAAACTCTAGCATATAAGTGTACATGTCAATTTCTCTCACTCATTCACCCCTCATATCATGCATAACACCATATGCATTCTCATTGCACATAAGAGACTAAAGAGAGTAGAAAACACTCACACCTAACCCTCTTACCACTCTAAAACGTGCAATACACAACCCTAGCTCTCACCGTTTCTCTTGAAATCCTAGAATCGACAAGTAAATGAGAAGGAGAACCCCTACCTTAAAAATGAAGGCCTTCCAAGCACTTCTCAAAATTCCAGCAATGTAAGTTTTGTCAAACCACAACTTTGATTGGTTCAAAGGGAAGCCTAAGCCGTCTACTACGTATCTCCCTCCTTCAACGAGTCTTGAATCCAAGCCGAACGGGTCCAAAATGAAGAGATAAGGGAGATCTATGAAAATGGAGAGTTTTAGAGAGAGAAAGAGGTGTGAGTTCTGGCTGGAAGTCTCAGCCACTGATATTTAAAATATCTAGGGCGTGCAGAAAGACTAAAATGCCCCAGGCCACTTAATGCACACTCCCGGACTCCGTTTGAGATTTGAAAAACTCCTATGGCCTCAAAATCATTTTCTCTACACTCTAAAAATTTTATCTAAGTCATTACCAAAAATAAATATTTTTAAAATTATTTTGGACTTTCAGGTCCATTTAAGTTACATCTCTGGCTCCGGTTTAACGAAAAAGTCAAACTTCTCCAAATCTCTCAAAAACTTCTCAAAACCTTTAAAACACTTCCCAAATTTGTTTTCCACTCTCAAAACATGATATAATCTACTCAAAATATATTTATGGCAACTTGTATGTCAAGAATAAGTTTTAATATTTTCCTATCATGTTGTCACGGGCCTAGAGTTTCTCCACCACTCTAACCACACCCGTGCGGCACCAAGACGTTGTTACTCCTCACACAAGCCTTGGTCAGCCTAACTCCACGCTCTCTCTAGCCAACGTACTCCACTCGTGCCACTCACTAGTGTATGGCTATCTCACTCAGCCTGCACACTCACTCACACTTGAGCACACTTGGTTGGCAAGAGGAAAACCACTTGTATTAGTACTCAAAAGAAGTGTTTACAAGGCTCTCACATTTGGAGCTTCTCCCACTTGTAGCTTGATTCTTACAAATGACTACTTTGCCTATTTATAGGCATCCTAATTTCTCTCTAGAAACTTCTTCATAAATGCTTACATATTAATTACACCCTACAATTCTAGAACTTTCTACTATTCTAGACTCTTCTCCAAACTTCTACAAATATCTACAATACTCTCCAACATTATAGAACTTTCTAGTTTTCTCTACAACTCTCCAACATTATAGAACTTTCTAGTTTTCTCTACAACATTCTACACTTCTCTAGACAACTCTAGAAACTTCACTATACTTCTAGAATGTTCCAGAACACTCTAGAATACTCCACACTTGTCTAGATACTTCTAGAATACTCTAGAATCTTCCACATCTCTCTAGAATATTCCACACCTTTCTAGACTCTTCCGGAAGACTCTAGAACTTTGCTCTCTCTATGCCATGCAGACGCCAAGTAGCGTCCTGCTCAACGCATATGTTGCGCCTGCGTGGCAAAACCTCCTCTTATAAGTTAGCGGGACGTGACATTCTCCCCCACCCATGCTCGTGATGCCCTCGTCACGGTGTCTTTAATTGACCTAGTCTACTCATGGTCATCAATGCTTGTGCGTACGACCTTGGCCCCATCGTGCGTGCTCCGTGCGGTAGATGAGAAGTCCTCACAAGCTCCATTGTGTTCACTGCCACTTCCGGACTCTCCATCTTGGCCACTAGTGGAACCATACTTGCGGCTTGGCCTTCTTCGCTTCTCAATATCATCATTGCCCCAAGGCACGGTATTGGCGCAGCGTTGCTCTTATCCATGAAGTCTAACCCCAACACCATGTCGTGGTCATCCATTTCTGCTACTTGGAAGTCGGCCTTGCCCTTCCACCCATCCATGTGTAGCTCCACATTCTTGCACACTCTACTCACGCGCGCCTCCTCAGAGTTGACGGCTTTGATCCAGCCCTCCGTCTTGTGTGTCTCCAGGCCAAGTCTCTGCGCCTCCTTTGGGGTGATGAAGTTGTGTGTGGCGCCCGTGTCCACTAGCGCTTGCGCAGCCTTCCCACCTATCTCTATATCCACGTAGCGCACTCCAGCAACCTTTTTCTTCTTACCCCTCTTCTTCGTGTCATGTGCCATACTGCTCAGCATCTGTATGGCCCCTATGCACCTGTCTTCATCGCTGCCGGAGGATGACGAGTCATCCACTACCTTCTTGTCCTTCTTCTTCACAAGGGCACTCATCGTCTTCTTATTAGGGCAATTCTTCAGCATGTGTGGTCCGTCACACAAGTAACACTTCAGCTCGATGCGTCCCTTGTCACGATACTCTCCTCCCTTGCCAGCGGGCTTGGACCGTCGCCCGTGGTCCTTGTCTCTGCCCCTGTCATGTCGCGAGCATCTCTCCCCATCGCTGTGTTCGTCGTCACTAGACTTGGGTGTGCTAGTCCTCTTAGGTCGTCGGTCTCCCCCACCTTTGGCGTGGTCCCTTCTTGGAGATTGGGCCCTGTGATCATTGCGTTTAAAGTCACCAAGGCGCTCTGCTATTGCCATGGCAGATGCCAAGTCTCTGGGCTCTCTCCTCCTCAGCTCCGTGGCCACCCAAGGCTGCAACCCATCTATGAAGAAGCACAAGCGCTGCCGTTCTGGCATTTCTGGGATCTCCAACATTAAGGTCGAGTACTCCTTCACGTACTCTCTAATGCTCCCCTTTTGCTTTAGTCTTCTGAGGTTGATCATGGCGAGGTCTTCCACGCTCTCCGGGTAGAATTGCCTCTTGAGTTGCCTCTTGAACTCGTCCCATGTCTCGACCAACCGAACTCCTCTGCCTGTGAAATGCTGCCTCCACCATAGTGCAGCAGTGTCCGTGAGGTACATTGTAGCTGTCTGGACCTTCTCCTCATCCTCCTCTATGTCCATGCCATCAAAGTACCTCTCCATGTGCCAGAAGAAGTTGTCGATCTGGCGCGCATCCCTTGTCCCATCATACTCCTTGGGCTCTGGCGCCTTCTTCTTCCTTGGTTTGATAATGACCTCGCGTGCTCGAGACAGCTCTTCCTTGCACTCACCAAGCTCGTCTCTCAGGTCGTAAACCCTGTCTTGCAAGTCTTGGTGCTTCTCATACACCTTATTAGAGAAGGTGTCAAACATCTCTGTGAGTTCGTCAACCCTCTTCTCCAACTTGGATAGCCTGGTTTCTACCACAACAACGAATGTGGCAACCTGCTCTTCCAAACTCTGCTGCGTGCTAGTCATGTCTACTTGGCCAAAATCTCCTTCTCGTGCCTTTGATCGAAACCTCTGCTCTGATACCAACTGTCACGGGCCTAGAGTTTCTCCACCACTCTAACCACACCCGTGCGGCACCAAGACGTTGTTACTCCTCACACAAGCCTTGGTCAGCCTAACTCCACGCTCTCTCTAGCCAACGTACTCCACTCGTGCCACTCACTAGTGTATGGCTATCTCACTCAGCCTGCACACTCACTCACACTTGAGCACACTTGGTTGGCAAGAGGAAAACCACTTGTATTAGTACTCAAAAGAAGTGTTTACAAGGCTCTCACATTTGGAGCTTCTCCCACTTGTAGCTTGATTCTTACAAATGACTACTTTGCCTATTTATAGGCATCCTAATTTCTCTCTAGAAACTTCTTCATAAATGCTTACATATTAATTACACCCTACAATTCTAGAACTTTCTACTATTCTAGACTCTTCTCCAAACTTCTACAAATATCTACAATACTCTCCAACATTATAGAACTTTCTAGTTTTCTCTACAACATTCTACACTTCTCTAGACAACTCTAGAAACTTCACTATACTTCTAGAATGTTCCAGAACACTCTAGAATACTCCACACTTGTCTAGATACTTCTAGAATACTCTAGAATCTTCCACATCTCTCTAGAATATTCCACACCTTTCTAGACTCTTCCGGAAGACTCTAGAACTTTGCTCTCTCTATGCCATGCAGACGCCAAGTAGCGTCCTGCTCAACGCATATGTTGCGCCTGCGTGGCAAAACCTCCTCTTATAAGTTAGCGGGACGTGACATTCTCCCCCACCCAATGAGGTTGGTTAACAATGTTCTTGGAATTAATTCATCCTGCCTTTTTCGTCCCCAATCGGGTTGGTTATTTATTTGCTATTTTCTATTGCACTAACAAATATAAAAAAGAAATTTCATTGATGTTCAAATAACAATGAAGGCCATTTAGAAAGCTTCTAAACTACTACTCTAACGGACGGCACTAAACTAAAATTAAACCAAAATTAGTGAAAACAACTGCAATAAGCCTTACTGATAGTATTTCCTCAAATGCTCAGTGTTCTAGGGATGGGTTAGCTATTTCTCTTCTAGTGTTTCTAATTAGTATGCCCCTTTCCTTTGAGTGCGAATGATTTTGTAGGGGCCTTCCCAATTAGGAACCAGTTTTCTTATGCTTGGGCCCTTAGTTGTCTGAGTAACTTCACAAAGGACTATGTCTTCACATTGAAACATTCTCTGCTCAACTTGGGCATTGTAATACCGAGACATAGCTTTTTGATATGTTGTCACCCAAACTCAGGCCTGCTCTCTTCTTTCTTCAATGAAATTAGTGCTTGCCATCAGTTTTCTTGCATTACGATCGAGCTCATAATATTTAGTTCAACAACACGCTAACCCGATTTTCACTTGGACTACAGCCTCACTTCCAAAAGCTAAGCGATAAGGAGTTTCCCTAGTGGATGTTTTATTTATGGTCCTATAAGCCCATAGGATACTCGGTTGCAATTCTAGCCATAAACCCTTAGAATCCTTCAAACGTGTCTTAATCATTTTGAGTATAGTTATGTTGGTGATTTTAGCTTGCCCATTCACCTGCGGGTGTCCTGGTGAGGAATAATGATTCTTATGTCATGTATGGAAAAGAAATTTTAGAAGAGAGTACTTTCAAACTGCTTCCCATTGTCTGTGACAATGACCCTTGGGACTCTGAACCTACATATAATTGATTTCCAAATGAAGTTTATGCATTTTTCTTGCCAAATTTGCCCAAGGGCTCTACTTCCACCCATTTAGTAAAGTAATCAACTGCTACGATTGCAAACTTTGTTTGTCCCTTTCCCTTAGGCAAGGGACCGATCAAATCTATTCCCCACTGGGTGATGGGACAGGGCGCTATCATCGAAGTCAACTCTTCTAGGGTTTGCCTTGGAACATTGGAAAAGCTCTGACATTTGTCACACTTTCTAACGAAGTCCAATGCATCTTGTTGCATGGTGGACCAATAGTAACTCTACTTTATAGCCTTATATGCCAATGACCTATCGCTGGCATGATTTCCATAATCCCCCTTGTAGATCTCTTTCAAGACATACCGAGTTTCGTCTATCGAAATGCATTATAAATAAGGCAATGAGATCCCCCTTTGATAAAGGATTCCATCAATAAGAGTATACTAGGATGCCCTAATCCTTATTTTACGTGCTTCCATCTTGTCAGATGGTAACTCGTTGTCTTTCATATATTTGATGATCAGTCAGCCCAATCCATGCCTTGAATTACTTGATTTACCTGATTAGGCACTTTCTCCATTATACTTGGCTCATCAAGATATTCCAAAGGCACTGCATCATTATCAGTTTCCAATGCAGTCATTAAGTAGGTAAGTACATCTGTGTTGGAGTTCTCTTCCCTTGGAATTCAAATGATCTAGCAATGTTCAGCAAGCAAAGAAGTCTGGGTGAGTTATTGACTAAGAAATGAAATCAAGGTGGTGTACTTGGTAGATTGTGTCACACTCCGAAATACAAGCACTGAAAATCCTTATCTCCAGAGTTGAATCCTGAGTGCGATCCGTTCATTATTCCTAAGCAAAAAATCCATAATTTTGTTAATGCGTAAGCATAATCACACCTATATATATGGGTGTGTGTATATATAGATAAGCATAATCACCCATATATAGATATGGGTGTGTATGTATGTAGATCACAAATCATGTTAATGGGGCTTATCACTTGGGTTACATACACATTGGTCATGTATTTAATTAAAAAGAACTTTACTCTTCACACACCAGTTTCGGTCAATTGAAAAGTTCATCAGCCGACTGATGGCATATGAACTTCTTCGACCGACTGGTCATTTCATTGGCCAGCTGAAGGCCTTGTTACAGTTGGCTGAAGGTCCTCTTCGACCGGGCGAAACGATGTTTTAGCTTCATGCCGACCGAAATGATGTTTCAACTGAACCTAATCTTTTTCACCTCATTGGAATATAACATGAAATTGGCCGGTCATCTGGTAGGGTCCATCAGGCGATCGATGGCAACCAAAACTTGATATTTTTCTACTTCAACCTCCCATATATCCACATGAACATCCTAACTCAATTATAGACCAAAATCATCATTTTTTCACATTTTAAAATCATTCATTTCCATATACAAGAACATAAAAATGTTCTTATACATTTATCCATAGTAAATTACATGTCCAAACATAGAATTATAAATATCCTTAGAATCAAAAGGGGAGAGATTAGTAGGGAACAACATTCAAAATAGAAAGTACATGATTTCCTAATACAGTAGAGATTTGAAATTATTTCTTTTTATTTATTTATTTTCTGAAATAGAAATTTAAATAGATTTTTATATGTATTAAATATGATTTACATATGTGGGGATTAGTTTAGAGGTCCGGAGAGTTTCGTGAGCCATTTGACTTATTTTGAAATTTTGGGTCGTTGGGACTCGGGAAAAGGGTCGAGTGGACTCAAGAATCCGGATATTTTTTGAGAAATATTATTTTTGGTTATAGAGCAATTAGAATATTAGAAGAGACATAGAGTTGATTTCGAGGCCATAGTCACTATCGGATTCAAAAATAGAGATCGGGAGGGTACGTTAAGTGAACTAGGGGCGTTTTAGTCATTTTATGCCACAAGGCTTATAAATATATGGAAGATGGATATTTCTGCCCCTTTTCTCTCTCTAAATATCTGGCCAAAGCTCTCCCTTCTCTCGTCTTTGTGTTCTTCTTCCTCTCTCTTGATTTAGAAGACTTTAGGGCTTGATTCAGAAGGTGCCGGTGAAGGGAAGTTTGTTCCACATGGCAAGGGCATCATTTTGAACCGAACAAAGTAAATTTGGGACAACTTTGGTGTTGCTAAAAGTGAGGGATAACTTGAAATTATATCTCTTGAGGTAAGGGGTATGTTTCATGCCCCGATTTCCAACTCCCGGGAACCAAGGGTGAATAGTAAAGGTTCCACCCGGTTCATATCCATAAACCGCTAAATCTCTAGAGCCTAACTTCTTATAAATTTTGAATTTGAGTGTGAAACTTATTTCATTAGAAAGAGGATCCAAAAATACTCGATTTCAAAAAAAATCACACTCAATTCCGATTCAAAACGGAGAAGTTATGCCCGATTGAAGTTTGGACAAATTTCGGAGCATGTTGTGAATAGTGACTTCGATGGATCGAAGTGATGATTTCAATGCATCGAAGCTTCAATGCATCGATCATGTATCGAAGAAGTATCAACCAAAAATAACTCTCGATACTTTGACATTCAAAAATCCTACAGGTTTTTCGATGGATCGAAGTAGCCATTTCGATGTATCAAAATCTTTGATACATCGAACTGTGCATTTCGATGCATCGAAGTGCCCAAAAACTAAACTGTACAACTAGTCATTTTTGACATTCTAAGTCCTTTCTACCCACATAAGCCATTCTTACAACCTTAAATTCATACAAGAAATGAATCTAAATCATTCACAAGTTCTAAATCATACTCATAATCAAATCATACACCATTATGAGTCATTCTTTATCATAAACATATTCTAATTTGGATTAAAATTATCCACCACTACATTAGTACATCAAATGAAACTAGATGCTCTTAACAAAGATTATATAAACTAGTCCATTGTCTTTTCATTTTTAACAAGCACATAGTCCAAGCATACACCCAAGTTACATTTGTCCAAAATATAACTACAACTTAAAATGAAGTCTCATGCCACAAGCCAGCATGGATAGCCACAAAATATACAATATCCAAAAGATAACAAAATACTACTAGAGTTTCACTTGGACACTCAAGTCTCATCTGTCATTAGCGTCTTATATATAAAAGAGTTTAGAAGAAAGAGGTGAGCACCATGGCAGCTCAGTAGAGATACCCCAACCCACCTAAGTGCCTACCCGACACGACCTATATGAATGTATGCTATGACATTACATGTATCAACCAACACACATCATGTTCAATTCAAGCAACTCATATATAAGAATACATTAACATACATTATGCTTCACAATTTGAAATGAAAGCAATATCACACACTTGTCTCTCTCTCGGACTCAACCCAATACCCTAACATGATTCTTGACCAATCATGTGACCGAGGCACTTCCCACACAATTCCAACACAGCCATCGAGTCATCATATATTTTGAAATTCATCACCGAGTCATCACATACTCCAATGTGGTAAGATAGCTTATCATCGAGTCATTACTTACTCTAATGTGATTGGATCATTTATCACTGAGTCCTCGCATACTCCAAGGTGATTGAATCATTTCAAGATTCTCACCGAGTCATCACATACTCTAAGGTGAAAATATTACTCTTCCATATTTTCCCGTTCTTCTCACAACAGCTCCATACATGCATTTCGAACATATATGAATCAAGTATCTGAGATTCATTTACACAAAGCATAACCAAGTCATAAAGTAACATATAATGCATTTTATCTCCACAAAATCACACATATAACTACCTATATATGTAAACATTAGCATAAGTCACATTTTTATCATGCTTCACCAATGCACACATATTTCATATAAAAATAGCATGCAATTAAATTACATAACCTCACATAACACAATTATGCTCATTTAACACATCCTCACAAAAGTACACCAAACCCTAGCATAAAAGTGTACATGCTTGTTTCTCTACCCCATTCTCTACTCTTACTATGATACTACCATACATATATCAATTGCATTAAGGAAACTAAAGACAGGCAGAAACACATCCCATCCCACCCCTCTTACCAATCTAAAACATGCAATACACGAACCTAGCTCTCACCGTTTCTCCCGAAACCCTAGAATCGATAATTAAGTGAGAAGAGAAACCCCTACCTCAAAATTGAAGGCCTTCTAAGAACTTCACTAAAATTTTAGCAACATCTACCTTGCCAAAACTCATGTTTGTTCAGTTCAAATGGAAGCCTTAGTCGTCCCCTACGTATCTCCCTTCTTTGGTGAAACACGAATCTCACTCGAAGACTTCCGAAACTTAGAGAGAAGGAAGAGAGGAGAAGAGGAAAGAAGAAGAGAGAGATAAACAGCCATGAGAATGGTTGCTCTCTCTCAGCCACATGTTTTAAAAGTGCATTTGGGATGCAAAAAGACTATTTCACCCCCGGGCCACTTAACGTACTTTCCCGAGCTATGTTTTCGATTTCAAAAATTCCTACGATCTTGATATCACTTCCTCTACTCTCTAAATATTTCATCTGAGTCATTCCTAAAAATAAATATTTTAAAGAATTTTCTAGATTCTCGAGTCCACTTTAGGCTGCATCCCGAGCCCTAATTTGACCAAAAAGTCAAACTTTCCAAATCTTCTAAAAATTTATCAAAACCCTTAAAACACTTCTCAAACATGTTCCCCACACTCAAAACATGTTAAAAATCACTCAAAATGCATTTATAGCAATTATGATACAAAAAATGCAAAACCGGTCAAAGTAGGTCACGGTCTCTACAATGTGTATTGTGTCTTCCATTTCAAATTAAATTTTATGTTATGAGCATAAAGTAGATGTATTTTATGTTATATATGATTATACAAGATTTTAAAATGATTTCCTTTCTTTAAATTGATTTATGTATGATTTAAAAGGTATGAATTGCTTGTTTGTGCAAAATGGGACATGTGATGCATTTATGAAATTTTGACAATTTGTTGAAAACCTAGTTTTGGGGGTTGAAAGTATGCATGTGTCCATAAATGATTTCTTCTATAACATGCTAGGAATGAACATAGGACATGAGATGGGTGCAATGCATCTAGAGTTGTGATTGTATATGCAAAACGTGACATATTTTGTGTGTATTATCTCAGAAGTGGCTTATGAAAAAGTAGACAGGAAACATATCCTCGGGGGTTGAAAGACCTCAAAATTGTGTAAGATGGTTAGTTACCAGTGGGTTAGTAGCCCAAAAAAAGCTAGAATATGGGATATGTGACTTCGGCACATATCTGGATTGTGTGCGTGGGTGTGATTCCAATGCTGGGATTGTTTTGAGTCTTTAGCAAAATAATGTGACTTATGTGACTTGAGTGGATTGTTTATCTGATTTCATTGTGTCATATGTTATATATATGATGAGATTATGCATAGAAGCATTTTGTGAGCATTGTGGTTGTCAAATGATTTTGATGCATATGCCATGTGAATGAATGTCTTGGCTTTTGACTAAAATTCTAGGATACATGACACGTAGCTAGGCTATGCATGATTATTTTGTGTTTATGCAATAGTTAAAAATGTGAAGTTGAACAGCTTGCACAACATATTATTATGGAACCGTTGAAATTGCTCATCCTCCTACATTAACACTTTCAGGACATAGAAAGGAGGTTGTTAAAGATGAGAAACTGTAAGTTGGACATAGAGTTATGAGGACTCTTTCTTTTGGAATATGTATATAGGTGTCCATGCCAATTTGTGGCATGTCGACTATTCTTGGAATGTTGTATTTATGTCTGGATGTCCGATATGTATTACAACTTCAAAGTATTCGCCATGTGTGGCAAGTTTGAAACTCTTGAGAAATATATGAAATGTATGTTTTTGGATTTATATTTATGAAATGCATGAATTTAGCATTTGTGAGATGTAAATGTATGAATTTGTGGGATTTTTATCATATTTAGAGTTGTGGATGTAGGTATGGTACTTGAGAATGCACTTAGGCATGAGAAATACAGGTTTTGGACATTTTTAAAACTATCGGTCACCTAGTCTCCACAACAACGAACAAAAGTTTGAGATCTTGAACATTTATATTTTGGGTAGCTATTTTGGATGACTTGAGAAGGGTTTCAGTTGACCAAAACTATCCTCCAACCGACCAACATAGTAGGTAGAGTGGGTAGGTTTCAGTCGACCGGAGGGTCGTATCAGCAGACCGAAATTGGGCTGGGATGAAATTTTGTAAACTTTGGAATGGGAACGAACATATATGGAGGCATAGACTATTATGGGGTCCATTGGGATAAATGGTGAAGGTTATATGCTTATGTAATTGCGTATGCATAGTTGGCTTCCATGGGTGTATGATTTGAATGATTGTTGTGATTTATGAGAGGTGTTGATGTTTCGCATTACTTAAGTTCTTGTATCGTTATGGGTACAAGAATTTGGGGCATGACAGAAATGGTATCAGAGCCTCAGGTTTGAATACTTGAGGATGAAGGTTGAGGTTCGAATGTTGGTATTAAGTTGGGACACCTAAAGACGTTGGGTACGAGTTAGGTTTAGGCGACTCTTTTGTGTTATGTTTCCAAATACGTGTTAAGTGCAATGACATAATTCTATAAGTGAGTACAACTGATTAATTGACATGCATATGTTATTAATCTTCTTTGAAAATGTTTATTAGAATTATGCCACCAAGAAGAAGTTATGGTAGAGGTGTGGATCATGTTCCCCCACTATTGATAGACGAGGCACAGTTAGTTAGAGAGATGACCACTGCCATAAAATTGTTAGCTCGGATGGCTAATGAAAGTCCACAGAATCAAGCACATAGAAGTAGGAATAGGGCAATAAAAGCTCTAGAACTATTCAAGAAGATGAACCCTCCTATGTTTGATGGGAGATCATATCCTATGGCTGTAGAAGAAGTGCTTGAACAGATATCCAAAGCATTCGAAGTGCTAAGGATACATGAGGACGATATAAGAATGTCCATGGTTCCTATTCATTTGACAGGGGCAGTAGAGTTGTGGTGAAAGTCCATGACTCACACACATGAAGTACGGGACATGAAGTGGGAAAATTTCAAAAGGTTATTCCTGGAGAAGTATTTTTTAGACACGGTGAAAGAAGCTTTACAGGATGAGTTCATACACTTGATTTAGGGAGGAATGAGTGTAATGGACCATTAGAACAATTTTACAACCTTATGTCGATTTGCACCGGAGATGGTAGCAAATGAGCAAAGTAAGGCAAGGAGATTTGTGAAGGGACTCTGATTTAAGCTAAGGACCAAGGCTATTATCTTTGACTTGTCGAGCTACATGGAGGTAGTCAGGTGAACATTATTGGTGGAGGCGGATGACAATGATATTCAGAGGATATGGGACTTGAGGAATCAGTCTAGAAATGTGGTTTCTTATCCAGAGAATAATCCGAAGAAGAAACATAAAGGAAGTAATTCCTTCTCACGAGGTCCACAACAGACATAGTCATTCTCTATTATTCTATGCCTACTGGATCATCTTGAGATAAGGTGAAATGTTACTAATGTCAACAGATAGGCCATTACAAGTCATAATGCCCACAGCTGCAACCTACACCTAAAGGAGATTCGAGAAAGTGTTATAGGTGTAGACAGGTGGGTCATGTTGTGAAGGATTGCTCACAGAAGAAGAGTGGTGCTTATAGTGCTACAGGGTCACAACAGCATTATTCATAAGCTTCTGGGTATAGTCGGGGTTCAGAGTTCCTCAGTCACCACAACTTGTCCAATCTGTTCAGAGTTTGCAATTAGGGAGGGGAGAGACTCCTACTACCTTTACATAGCAGTCCGATCATCAGGGGAGTGGTTAGGCAAGACGGGGTATACAAGGTCGTGCCTATGCTATTACTCAAGCTGAGACTTCAGCGGGTTCTTCAGTGGTGCGAGGTATCTTTCTTGTATCTAGCTCATGGGCCAGAGTTTTAATTTACTCAGGTGTATCATATTCCTTTATGTCAACTGCTTTTGCTTCTACTTTGGGGTTAGAGGTGTCAACCTTGGATAGAGCCTTATATATGGATACGGCAGTTGGGGGTAGGGTGACCCTAGATATGGTGTGTCGGGCATATGAGATATAGATAACAAATCTGCGATTGGTGTTCGATTTTGTTCTCTTAGAGATGACGAGTTTTGATGTTATTCTTGGAATGGATTAGTTATCCGCTTTTAGAGTCAACATAGATTGCTACCGAGAAAGAGTGTCTGTGTGTACACCCGAAGGAGATTGTTTTTGCTTTGTGGGAGAACGGAATGAATTTCATCCTTTGTCATTTTATGGATTATGGGATCAAAGTGACTATGGATTTTTCCTAGCTAGCCTTGTGACCGAAGAAGAAGGGGAAACTTTGAGAACTTTTCTGAATTGGTTTGCAATTTTGAGGATGTATTTTCGGAGGAGTTGACGGAATTGCCTCCTAGGCAAGATGTTGAATTTACCATTGACGTCATACCCGATATGATACCTATTTCTATGGCACCGTATTGTATAGCACTAGTGAAGTTGAAGGAGTTAAAAGAGCAATTAGAGGATTTGAGGGTGAAGGTTTTATACATCCTAGTGTGTCACCTTGGGGAGCACTGATCCTATTTGCTAAGAAGAATGATGGGTCACTACAA
Organism: Cornus controversa; assembly: GCA_026545225.1. NCBI lineage: Eukaryota > Viridiplantae > Streptophyta > Magnoliopsida > Cornales > Cornaceae > Cornus > Cornus controversa. The sequence goes on from CM048845.1 coordinate 47,133,970, forward strand.
TTGTATATTGACTACCAGAAGCTAAACCATGCGACGATCAACAACAAACATCATTTACCAATGATAGATGATTTATTTGATCAATGTAAGGGAGTTAAGTGATGGTTCAGGAAGCCCTTGAGCATGTTTGTTCAAGTTTTAATGTCAAAAGGATCTATAAGGGCATTAGTGTCATTTTACTTTGACTGATAATTTCGGGTTTGTTATTCATGATTTATTCTATTATTCTGTTATTATTTTATCTATATATATGCACTTACCTAATTGCAGGGACATAGTGGGCAATTCATTAAGAGGGGCATTTCGGAAATTCTATTTTACTGGGGCAACAAACCATGGTAGCATTGAGGGTTATATATAATAAAAAAAAAGGGAAAAGAAAATGTGGGTCTCTTATGTAAATCGGCGCTGATATAGACCGCAACAGTGTGTTGCGGCTGAAAAAAATGAAAAAGGTGAGAAATATATAAAGAAAAAAAAAAAAAAGGTTTGATATACAGTGGTTGCAGCCGAAAGTAAAGAAAACAGATAGATTAGAGAGAGAAGGGAGATGAGCGAGAGGTGAGATACAAGAGCAGAAATGAGAGAAGAGAAGAGGGTGATATGTGAGTATGAGATTGGCGCCGGATGGGGTGTGTGTGTGTGAGATCGGGTAGATACAGAAGGAGTGCAAGAAGATACAAACAGAGGATAGAGAGAGAGAGTAAGAGAAAACAGGGGTGAAAGTTGTGTGTGGCTAAAACGAGAGAAAGGGATGAATGTGAAGGTGAAATTGGTGCTTGAAACAGAGTGTTGAACGAGAGGAAAACGAGAGGGGAAGAGAAAATAGGGACAGCCGTTGTGCATCGCATCCTATGGTTCTCAAACATCATGATCTACGATCTGTATGTTGCAATAACGTGAGGAAGATACAGCAGCTTCAGAGGCCATCCATGGCTGACATTTTAATCCCTCAATCGTAAATTCGTTGCAACTGTAGACTCTTTCACTTCCAATTGACTTGCAGGAACGAAACTTCCTCAACGATTCAGAGTTTGAATCCCCATCTCAGAGTTTGAATCCTATCTTCACATCGCTGATCCTTTAACAGTTTTGATTCAAAAATCGTCAGCCCACTGTGTTCATTCTCCTTGGCAGAACTTGGTTTTATCCTTTGTTAAAAGAACTCAGATTATCATCTTTCGACGGAATTCTCAGCTCATCACGATGGTATAATATATCTGATCTTCTCTCTTACACACATCACAGGTGCATCTCAGATTAATTTAATACAAATATATACACACATTCTGACAGGCGCACTTGTTGAGGCTTACTTGTTGAGACACACTTTCACAGGCGCGCTTATTATGGATTGATTTTGTGTCACTGCTTTTAGAATTTGTTTTGCTATTGATGTTCGATATTGTTAATGTCTTTAAAATCATATTCTGAATTCATGCTGCTGGAAAATTTTACTGGAAATCATTGTTGCTAGAAACATTTTCTGAAAACCGAATATTGATTTTGAATTGCCATTTGCTGTGTTGGAATTGCCATTTGCTAATTTGGAATTTTTCTACTGATTTGAAACTTTAAACAGTTATTGATTTTGTTTACTTCAATATGCTAAAGTGCTGAATTGTATTTACTTATAATGCTGAATTTCTCTATGCTGAATTTTTAAAGTTGCTGTCCAAAACTTACGTTGCTGATTTGAGGCTTATTTGATGCTGTTTTTGCTGAAAATTTGTGCTGAAATTTGTTGTTTTAAATATGCTAATATGCTGTTTTTTGTGTGTGCTGAAAGTTCTGTTTATAGTTGCTGATATGCTGTTATTTGGTGTGCTGAAAATTGCTGTCTTAAAGCTGTGTATGTGCTGATTTTTACTATGCTAAATTTGTTGCCTTAGAGCTGCCTACATGCTGATCTTAAGGTGCTGTTTTGAGTTTATTGGTATACTGATTTGGGAGTTATAATAGTGCTGATTTTGCAACTTACATAGTGCTGTTTTGAAAATTAAATGTTGCTGATTTGAGCTGTTAAAAATGCTGATTTGGTAATTAAAATGCTGAGTTTTGAATTGATGGATGTGCTGAATTTAAATTGCTAATTATGTATTCAAATATTATACCTGTTTACATGAGCGCTGTGCTTTTAACTTCTACTCTAGTTGCTGCCAAGTATATTTAAATAACAGGTACACAGATGACAGCTGCTAAAAAGAATTACACTAAGTTGAACGGAAGTCTAAGAAGCTGAGGACGGGATACCTTGAAAGAGCGGACTTCTACAAACCGTTGTTGCTACACTTTAAGGGTGTATTTATCGAAGCCAATCAATTGAAGAAATTCAAGTGTCGTGATCTGCCAAGAAGACAAGTGACCGAGTCATTGTCGTACCAAACCTTGAGACTAACTATGAGAGGTTGAAGATTTGAAGATTAACCTTTGAAGACCATATCATATTTGGAGATTGATTTTGAAGACCACCATACAAAGCTAAAGACCATTGCCGCTGCTCAAGACATCGAACTGACTCCACTACCACTATGCACAGTCCAAGTATAGGGATACTTTGGACAGGGGGAGTGTGAGTGATTGTGGTGAGATAGCTTGGGCTTTAGGAAGCCTAAGTTGGGATTGAGAGCGAAAAAATTGTTGCGAGATTTGGTGAGAGTGGTTCAGGCCTAGGGAGGCTGTGAACTGGGTGATTGCTGGAGCGAACTATGTTGTGAGTTGGGTGAATGAGAGAGTGATTGAGAGAATTATTGTACTACCCTTTCAGACATAGTGGAGCTCAGCTCGAAGAGGTTTTTCTCTACCATTGGGGTTTCCTCTATAAATCTGTATGTCCATCAAATTGTGTGATTGCATGTTCCAGCCAAACATGCAATATTAGGAAGAAAAATTAAAGAACCTATTCACCCCCTCCCCCTCCAAGTTCATCACTAAGTGTTTCTTCAAAATTGACTTGAGATCAGGGTACTATCAATTGAGAGTCATGGAGGAAGATGTTTTGAAGACGGCTTTCCGTTCAAGGTATGGTCATTATGAGTTCTTTCTGATTCCTTTTGATTTAACAAATGCTCTGACGACATTTATGGACTTAATGAACCGGGTGTTTAGTACATTCCTTAGCCGTTATGTCGTGGTGTTTGTTGACAACATTCTCGTGTATTCTTCATCAAGGGAAGAACATGAGAACCATTTGAGTACAGTATTACAAATTCTAAGGGAGAACTAGTTATATGCCAAGTATGAGAAATACAAGTTTTGGCTACAGGAGGTGAAGTTTCTTGGATATGTGGTTTCGGGAGGAGGAGTTTCTGTTAATCCTTCCAAGATTGAGACCGTAATGGATTGGGAACGTCCGAAGAATGTGTTTGAAATTCAGAGCTTTTTGGGGTTAGCCGATTATTACCAGAGATTTGTGGAGAATTTTTTCTGGTTAACGGCACCTATGACAAGACTCACCCGAAAAGGAGTTAAATTCGCGTGGAATGAAGCTTGTGAGCTTGCCTTCCGGGAATTGAAGAAGAGATTGACTACCGCTCTAGTTTTACTGATTCTAGAACGTGGGTTAGGATATATGATATATTGTGATGCTTCACGTGATGGATTAGGTTGCGTATTGATGCAAATATAGAGAGTTGTTGCTTATGAATCACGGCAACTAAAGACTCACGAGCAAAACTATTCAACTCATGATTTGGAATTGGCGACAGTTATATTTGCATTGAAGGGATGGAGACACTACTTGTACAGGAAGAAATTTAAAGTCTTTTCTGATCACAAGAGTCTCAAATATCTTTTCTCTCAAAAGAATTTGAACTTTAGGCAACAGAGATGGGTAGAGAGAACATGGAGGATTATGATTTTGATCTTCAGTATCACTCGAGAAAGACCAATGTGGTAGTCGATGCCTTTAGTAGAAAGTCACATGGGATGTTGGCTAACATTGCTATTTGAGAATAGAAGATTATGGAGGACAAAGCGAATTTGGGCTTATACTTCAGTGATAATAATGAACCAACTACCTTGTTTAGCCTCGTTACTCAACCAACTCTAGTTACTGGACTAATTGAGGCACAAGGGCAAGATGAGGAGATGAAGACTATTCACACTCGAATTTTGAGTGGTGAAGTTGTAAAAGATTGAACTTTGCATGCGGATGGAATTTTATGGTTCAAAGGAAAGATGTATGTTCCTATCCCTTGTACGGATGGTATTCTTCGGGAATTTCATTGTTTTAGGCTTACGGTACATCCCGATGGGACAAAAATGTATCATAACTTAAGACACCAATATTGGTGAAAGAGAATGAAAAAGGATGTGGCTAAATGTCTTACTTGTCAACAAGTTAAGGCCGAACATCAAATACGGCCTCGTTTGTTACAACCATTGCCAGTAACGAAATGAAAATGGGAGCATATCACCATGGATTTCATCATGGGGCTTCCTTGGTCATAGAAGGGACATGATAACATGTGGGTTATAGTCGATAGGTTAACTAAGACTGCTCATTTTCTACCTATACGGATCACGGATGGTGTAGAGAATCCTAGTAAGCTATATGTGGAGCAAATTGTGAAGCTTCATGGTGTTTCGGTGTCTATTGTTTTAGACAGGGATCCTAGGTTTACTTCACGATTTTGGCAGGGTTTTTAGTTAGCCTTTGATACAGTGTTGCACTTCAGTACAACTTTTCATCCTCAGACTAATGGTCAGTCGAAGCGTACCATTCAGATATTGGAGGACATGATGAGAGCTTGTATCCTAGATTTTAGAGGAAATTAGGAGGATCATTTTCCATTGGTGGAGTTTGCCTACAACAATAGCTACCAAGCTAGCATTGAGATGGCTCCTTTTGAGGCATTGTATGGTAGGCCATATAGGTCACCAGTATGTTGGATCGAGGTGGGAGAGATAGCTTCCTTGGGACCAGATATAGTCCACGAAACTATGGAGAAGATCAAGTTGATTCATTAACGGTTGATCACGACACAAAGTAGACAGAAGAACTATGTCAATCGGAGGAGGAGACCTTTGTCATTTGAGGTGGGAGACCATGTGTTTCTTAAGGTTTCTCTACGCAAGGGGTTGATGAGATTTGGAAAGGGTGGCAAGTTATCGCCGAAGTTTATTGACCCCTTTGAGATTTTGGAGTGCGTTGGTGAAGTTGCCTATCGGTTAGCTTTGTCACCACAGTTGGAAGGTGTTAATAATGTCTTTCATGTTTCCATATTGAGGAAATATGAACCAGATCCATCACATGTTTTGGGCTAGATAAATATTGAGATTGAGAAAGATGTGTCATATAAAGAGGGACCGGTGGAGGTCCTTGACACTAGAGAACAAGAGTTGAGAGGCAAAATCATTCCATTAGTCAAGGTTTTGTGGAGGCACCACGGACTAGAAGAGGCCACTTGGGAACAAGAGCAAGAAGTTCGCTCCAAGTGCCCGGACTTGTTTCTTTCACAAGGTATGTCTGATTTTGGGGACGAAATCTCCTATGGTGGGGAGGTTGTAGAAATCTAAAAAAATTTCTTTTTATTTATTTATTTTCTGAAATAGGAATTTAAATAGATTTGCATATATTTTAAATCCGATTTATATATGTGGGGATTAGTTTAAAGGTCCGGAGAGTTTTGTGAGCCATTCGGCTCGTTTTAAAATTTTGGGTCGTTAGGACCTAGGACAGGGGTCGGGTAGGCACGGGAATCCGTATATTTTTTTGAAAAATTTTAATTTTAGTTATACAACAATTAGAATATTAGAAGAAAGATAGAGTTGATTTCGAGGCCATAGCCACTTTCGAATTCTAAAACAGAAGTCAGGAAGGTACGTTAAGTGAACTAGGGGTGTTTTAGTTATTTTACGCCATAGGGCTTATAAATATCTAGGAGATAGAAATTTCAACCACGTTTCTCTCTCTAAATAGCCAGCCAAAACTCTCCCTTCTCTCCTATTTCTGTTCTTCTTCTTCTCTCTTGATTTAGAAGACTTTAGGGCTTGGTTCAGAAGGTGCCGGTGAAGGAAAGTTCGTTCTACATGGCGAGAGCGTCATTTTGAACCGAACAAAGTAAATTTTTGACAACTTTGGTGTAGGTGAAAGTGAGGGATAACTTAAGATTATATTTCTTGAGGTAGGGGGTGTGTGTTGTCTTTCATTTTAAATTAAATTTCATGTTATGAGCATAAAGTAGATGTATTTTATGTTATGTATGATTATATGAGAGTTTAGGATGATTTCCTTGCTTTAAATTGATACATGTATGTTTCCTTGGATTGAAAATGATTGGTATATGGTTTAAAATGCATGAATTGCTTGTATGTGCAAAATGGGAGATGTGTTGCATTTATGGGATTTTGATGATTTGTTGAACACCTAGTTTTGGGGGTTGAAAGTATGCATGTGTCCATATATGATTTCTTACATGACATGATAAGAATGAACATAGGACATGAGATGGGTGCAATGTATCGAGAATTGTGATTGTATATGCAAAACGTGACATATTTTGTGTGTATATGTGTAGAGTGTTATCTTGGAAGTGACTCATAACAAAGTAGACAGGGAACATATTCTTGGGAGTTGAAAGACCTCAAATTTGCACAAGAGGGTGATTACTGGTGGGTTTGTAGCTCGAAAAAAACTATAATATGAGGTATGTGGCTTCAGCACATATCTGGATTCTGTGTGTGAGTGTGATTCCAATTCCGAGAGCGTTTTAAGTCTTAAGTGAAATAATGTGACTTGAGTGGATTGTTTATCCGATTTCGTTCTGTCATATGTTATAGATATGACAAGATTGTGCATAGAAGCATGTTGTGAGCATTATGGTTGTCAAATGATTTTGATGCATATACCTTGTGAATGAATATCTTATCTTTTTACTAGAATGCTAGGATGCATAACATGTAGCCAGGCTATGCATGATTATTTTATGTTCATACACTAGTATGAAATGTGAATTTGAACGGATTGCACAACATGTTGTTATTGAGAGTTGAAATTGTTCATCCTCCTACATTAACACTTTTAGGGCACGAAAAGGAACTTGTTGAGGATGAGCTATCGTGAGTTAGACGTAGAGTTAGGAGGACTCTTTCTTTTGAGATATGTATATAGGTGTCTATATCGGTTTGTGGCATGTCGACTATTCTCGGAATGTTGTATTTATGTCTGGATGTCCGATATATATTAGAACTTCAAAGTATTCGTCATGTGTGGCAAGTTTGCAACTCTTGAGGAATATATGAAATGTATGTTTTTGGATTTATATTTATGAAATGCATGGATTTAGCATTTGTGAGATGTAAACGTATGGATTTGTGGGATTTTTATTATATTTAGAGTTGTGGATACAGGTATGGTACTTGAGAATGCACTTGGACATGAGAAATACAGGTTTTGGACATTATGGATTTAGCATTTGTGAGATGTAAACGTATGGATTTGTGGGATTTTTATTATATTTAGAGTTGTGGATACAGGTATGGTACTTGAGAATGCACTTGGACATGAGAAATACAGGTTTTGGACATTTTTAGAACTATCGGTCGCCTAATCTCTACAGCAGCTGACCGAAAGTGTGAGATCCCGAACATTTGTATTTTGGGTACCTGTTTCGGACGACTAGAGAAGGGTTACAGCCAACTGAAAGTGCCCTTTCGGCTGACCGAAACTATCCTCCAGCTGATTGACAAATTAGGTAGACTGGGTCAGCTGAACCCAGGTTTCAGCTAACCAGAGGGTAGTATCAGCCGACCAAAACTGGGCTGGGATGGAATTTTGTAAACTTTGGAATGGGAACGAACATGTATAGAGGTATAGACTTGTATGGGGTCCATTGGGATGAATGGTGAAGGTTATACGCTTATGTAATTGCGTATATATAGTTGGTTTCTGTGGATGTATGATTTGAATAATTGTTGTGATTGATGAGAGGTGTTGATGTTCCGCATTACTTGAGTTCTTGTATCGTTATGGGTACGGGAATTTAAGGTGTGACAAATACCAATGTTTATTGTTCCACCTCATCAATCTAACTACTCTAAGGATGCCCAAAGCATGTCATAGATAGATAAAAGCATACAAAAATCCAAAAAGGAGTCTGGTGCTCCCAACATAGCACTTCTAAGCATCCTCCATAGCCGGTGCCTTATCTGTAAAAATGTTTAGAAAAAGGGAATGAGCAACAACTTGCCCAGTAGAGATGCTTAGACGGCCTTACGATAACTCAAGCAACCAATGCAACATTTTATATTACTCAACTACATGACATACTTTTAATACTCATGATAATAATGTCATTTTCATGGTTTATATATATAATTCTTTGCAACCCAACTACTATTCATATATAGAGCGCACACATTCACGAATTTAATATAATGAACACAACCACAATTCAACTACCTCTATCGAGCTCATATACACATTTAAAACTCAATAATCACATAATGTTCAAAATAAACCAAATGGAGAGTTGTCGACTATGAAAAATCACAGTAAGTGCCTTGTAAACCAAATACTCTTCTTAGGCTTTACGGGTTGCTAACCCAACAGTAGCGACATTCGCTTGGCCAAGTTTTGGGTCATTCACCCTAGGGCTCTAGACCCTTTTTGCTTCTTATGCATTTCCAAAAATTATCAATCATCACGTAAACTCACAACTTCATCAAATTCTATCAACTAACATATTTCCATGTTAAAACCACATATACAATGATGCAATATGCAATTTCATCAAAAATCTATCTTTCATGCCTTCTATCAAACACATGGGGGTACAACACACACATAGTGTTCACGTAAACACAAAATAGGCTCTAAATAAACATAGCATACTTTCAAGCTTCAGCTACATCTTACCCAAATCACATTCTAACTACGTCTACACGTTTAGACAATCAATATCACATATATATAGTCTTTAAATGAACACATAGAACACATATGTTCAAGAACAAGTAGAAGGCATAGATTCCTACTTTAAACATAATGTAACATGTGAGATTCAAAACTCAAAGACAAGATTTCTCTTATACAACCAAACATACTAAAATTCCAACATCTCACCTAAGTGACCTACAGAATCAAAGAAAATAAGGAATAGACACCCCTACTTCAAAATCCAAGCTTTAGAACTTAAATCCTAGAATCACCAATCTTTAAACTTCACTAAACTTGACTTTGAGTCGATCAAATTGAAGAGGAAGTGGAGTAGAGCAACTTTTCCTCTTGGAGCAAGCTTTAAATCCCACTCTAAACCATTCAAAATGAAGAGAGAAGATGAATATAAGAAAATGGAGGGAGAGAAAGAGGGAGAGAAAGAAAGGAGAAATCTAATTTTGATTATTCTCCTCGCCTATACATGTATATGTATCTATATAAGCAATATTTGCAGCTAAGTCATCCTAGTTCCCTTTTTATACTCCTTGTCCCTAGCAACTCTCTAGTAATTACCAACTAGCACTCTTTCATTTTTCATAACTTCACTTATATCCCTCAAAGTTCACTTATACCTTTACACCACTTATAAAATCCTGTAAACACTTTCTAGGTTACTTGGATCCTTCCTAGTCTCACAGGGTGAACATAGAACTTCTAGAAAAACCTCAAAATTACAATGTATGCAATTTTAACCATTCAAACATGCTTAACTCATTCCAAAGTAAATAAAAATCAAAAAATATTATAAGGCTTTACATGTTGTAAAGGTTTTGTTCTCACCTTGTTGAAGAGAGTTGAATAATGGAGATTGTGAAATCTTAAGAGATGTATTCTCTCAAGTCGTGGACGGAAGCAAGAGGGGCCGAACCACAAAAAATCACCTGTTACTGTTTGCATTTCTCTATCCTTATCTCTTTACTTGTGTTTGATTGTATCCATTATAGCATATTTTGTTTGTGTACCAAGTATTTGAGAAAAAGAGCAAAACTAGCATAGCTGACAAAAAGATTCAATTCACCCCTTATCTTGAGTCATTGTTTGGGCAACATTTTTGCATTTATTAAAGTATTGTTTTTATTGAGAAAGGCTTGTTTGAGTGAATGATGTGGGCAAGACATGTTAGATTCATATTATTTTCTTGAACGGACTTTCGAAAAGAATAACATTACTTTTTAAGTTTTTGCACTTCCTATATGCCTAAAGATTATTGTTACTTAAGCTGAGAAGTTGAATAAAATTCCTTGACTGAATACTATTGATTAACAAGATATAAGGAAGTGGGTGAGTGCTATATTAAATTGTAAAGTTATTTTTGAAGTAACTTAATTAGAAACCTCAACTCTTAACATACTAGACTTTAGGATATTGTGTGTATCATCTCTAATGGTCTTTAGATACTTGATATAGGCCATGAACTTAATTTATTCATTTTATAAGCTATAGTTGACTTTGAGATGGTTTGAGCTTATTATAGCTTTTAAAGAACTCAACTCTTTCCTTAGTGGACTTTAAGACCCAGTGCACTTCATACACATCATTTTAATGGTCCCTAGACTCTTACAAATAAACCTTATACTGAATTGAACCATATTATAAGTCTTAGTTACTAGTGAAATGACTTAGGCTCACTTCAAGCACAAATGAGCAAATCAGTTCACTTAATCTCATGACCTACTCACATATAAAAATTGATAATTTTCAATATGGTTTAAATTTTTAAATGAGACCAATTTCATTTGAATGTAAACTTCAAGATCTTCAATTTGGATAAAAATTTGGCCTTATTTGGATTTATAACGAGAAAGTAATGGTCTTTCAAAGTTGGTACATGTCGTAGAGTTTTACAGTCAACTAGTACAAGGTATTTGTCGCCTAATTTGTGAAAAGAAATTGGTACAGTGGATTACTCCAATGATATAGTATACTATATATGTAATAATAGTCATAAAACTCTTTAAAAAGGTTATGTAGTTGACTAGTCTTTTATATTAATCATCTAGTTAAGTCTGGAAAAGTTGAAACAAGGGAAATAGTTTACTAATCCCTCTTATATAGTTAACTAATGTGAACTCCAGTAGCCAATCTGAGTTATCCTTGTAGGTACAGTCGACTAATCTTAACTCTAGTAGCCAATTTGAGTTATATCCTTGTTGATACAATCGACTAATTCGCATAGTAGTCCACTATATTTCTAATGGCTAATTCATGCTCCAAACGACTTTAAAACAATTATATTTGTAGATGGGCTATAAATACAAAATGTCTTGAATATTTTAAGGGTGTAAGAGAGCAAGAAAAAGAGATATACTATTACTCATACATTATAACATTCCATGTTGGTAGATGCTACCATGAAGCTTAAACCTTTATATCATTCATAGGTACCACTATTGAGCCAAACACTTGAATAATATTCATAGTGACAAAATCCTAGAGAAAAACTTTCATTTGAGTATTTCATTTATAACTCTAGATTTGTGAGCTTCAATTTGTATATCTTTTGAGAGATATCTATTCTTGTACTCCAAACTTCAAATTCTTACCTACTTGAGAGGAAAGTCCAAGAGGTGCTCTTTGTAGAGAAGCTTAGAAAAGTATTGTAAAAGTTCACCCTCCACCATTAAGTGAGAGTGATGGGGTCTTCTCTCCACCTAAAAGAGTGAGTAACTTGGGTTGCTCTTGAGCCCAAAAAAGGAGCATATCAGATATGATGTATATTGTACTATTAATATATCGCATGAAAATACACTGAGTAATGAACCTTTTTTCAACTCGCATGGATGAAAGACCTTGTAAGTACTAGTTCACCCTTCAATGAAGACTCGAAGATGTTATAACATATAACCGGCACCACTTTTAATCGGAGTGCTGAGGTATGTCGAATTTATAATCCAAGTCATTGCATTTTGTATATACATTGCTTAGTGTAGAAGACATTTCAGTGGATTCACCAGTTATAAGCGAATTCTGCTGGTACGATCTTACCACTGTCTGATGATTACTCGGATGTTGCCCAACAAAAGCACCTATATATGTTACATATCCAACACGAAAAATCATTTCAAGTCACATAGGCAATCCAAATTACGTCATGTAAGCGAGTAACGAACTTGTTTGATATATATAGAGGAATTGATCAACATATACATGAATTGACTTGTTAAGTTCTAGAATAATTTTGCGATAACAAATAAATTAATTTGAAAGGAGACCTAAGTACCTTGGGTTAGTAGTGGTGTCTCGTTCAAAATTCCATCAACTTCTTGTAAAGATTTCCAATTTATATATGCATCCTTGACCAAATTCTCAATATAGTCCTGAATTAATATGTCAACAATAACATTGAAAAATGGATGAACTTTAGAATCATAATACGTACTTAAAACTAGTAAAAAGAATATGAAAAATAACTTAAGGAGATATTTTTTGGCCTTATCGAGATTCATACCCTATTCGTGCTTGTTAGGTCACCATTGTGATACGTTTGCCCATTAATCACAGCCTTCACAACTTGACATATAGGATTCAAGATGATGGTGTAATTGGAACCACTGGATATGTACATTTTGTTGCCCATAATGCATGTCTTTGCATGTTTTACCATTACTTCCCACATTTTCTCCGACATTCCACCACCTAGTATCTGTTCAAAACAATAAGAAAAGATGTTATATATTGTTATACAAATATATAATATATATATATGATTAACAAAAAAGAATAACTGGAACTCACATACCTTTCTAAGCTTGGCTGAATCCACGATAAACAGCTTTAAGAAGTCTTGTACTGTATTAATGCCCGCAGAGGCTAGCTTCTTATGGAAAGTTCCATCTCTTCCAATCTTCTCAAGTCGCCACACGTCATCTTCCAGCACGGGTGGGTGGTGTTTCGTGTACACTGAATGTCCCCAATAAATAAAGATTTTAATTAAAAAGGTAGAATTTTTTTGAGCCATATATCATGCTTTATGCATTTTGTATACTAATTATATCTAATCATTTATTTACATCTTATTATTGTCTAATAAACAATCTAGAGTTTATTGAACAAATAGTTAGAAGAAAGAGACAAAGAGGTGGTCCAAAACTTACATGAGAGGAAGTAATTAAAACGATTTAAAAAAAATTAAATCTAAGAGAAGACAAGGTATATAATAGAAAAGAATGAAAAAATAGAATTCATATGACCGGCCCGGGATAAAGGCAAGGATAATAATGAAACTTACATTGTCCACGATGGTCTTTAACCACAAAAGACTCAGTCATGGCTTCACGAATCTTAACACCTTGACTGCATCCTTGAAACACCCTTGCACCAATCCTGAATTTTCCGCTACGAATCCAGCTTGAATTATCAGTAAATTCAATATCTCCAATTCGTGCAAATGTATCACTCATCATGGTTTGCAAGTCCCCGGTGAGCAAAGGCCTCCTACCACTTCTCTCCCTCACAATATGGTTATCAAATTCTTGGCTAGCCCACGTATCGCAACCTCCAAGAGGGAAGTCTCCATCGAGCACTACGATTTCTACTTTGATCGGATAGGAAACACTTTTATGAAACATTTGATGATTACCTGATGTGTCTACAAGACGGATTTGTAGTGGGTTGTTTTGGGTGTCCACTATCTTACTTCCTGTGAATATTGGGAGCAAAAGCCTCTCACAGAAGGTTAGTTGCAAGCTTGATGGTTCAAGTTCATGGATTCGCAGTGATAAAGACCTAGTTAAATATGGTGCACTATGTCTTAATACACGTTCCACTTCTTCATTCACCTGAATTAATACGTTTTCAATCTTATTATATTATGTCGCATTTCTACCATAAAAAAATGAAATGTTCATTAGAGTAAATAGATGGTGCACATGCTTTAATTATATATAGTAAACACAGTTAGTTTAATTTATGAGAGCTTCGTGATTGTACACACCACTCTTCTAAGCATAGGTTCCAATGCTTGTCCAAACCACCCTTCGAGATCGAGATTGTTCTGTAAGGAATCCACCACTTTTCGTGATTGTTCTTTCACACTGTCAAGAAAGAGAAATTAAATGATTATAATTAATACTATAATTAAACAGTAGTGCAATATGATAAAAAAAAAATTATGTACACCATGAAACAAACATATTAGGAGAAAACAAACAATTTAATGCTATAAACATAGTTTATATAGTATAGAGAAAATAAAGCAAATTAAATTTAAAGAAATACAACAAGGGATTAAATTCTAATACATACAAAGCGATAGAAGGCTTAGTTTTCATCCTTTTGTCGTTTGGCTGATCTGGTTTGTAACCAGATTCATCAAAAAACCTTTTGGCAGCCATTCTTAGAGAGATTTTTGACAGTTGACTGTAAAGAAGAGAGATCCAACAGAGAGAGAGGGAGAGATTGTGAAGAGGTTCGGACAGGGGGTCAGGGATACTGAAGCTTAATTGAGTCTCTCAAGTATAATAATGTATACCTGTAGTATTTTATATATGGAGTTTAATATAGAAGAAGTTTCTTGGAATGATGGAGGAACCAGCTGGGTAGGAGAGGCATGTTATGACCTAAGTGCCATGATGTAATGACGTTGACATAAAAAAGCTTCATGAATTCAACCCACCCCCAACACACCCACCCCCACACATCTTAACAACCTAGGATTGAGGATCCCCTGGATAAAAGGACCTTTAGGTTAAGATCCTGTTCTGCAAGAGATGAAAACCCAGAGCATCGATCATCTGTAAGGGTGAGGATTGAGCTCTTTGGTGAATGAATGAAGGAGGTAAATCCCAATCAAGCATGATTTGATTAGAAGACTCGGATTGCCTCCACTACGTAGTCATAAGCTTGCTTCTAATGGTATCTGTAATCACCTTCAAAACCTGGTATGTACTTGAAGCCTTATCATTGAATAATCTTGAATTTCACTCTTTTCATAGGTAGCAGATGCTTGCTTCAAGAATCAATTTGCACAACCAATCAGCACAGTCCTTGGAGTTATCTTTCCAATGATAAGATGACCAAGTGATGAGTTCAATCCAACTAGAAGGGAGGATGTGGAATTGACACTTGTGTTGGATGAATCTCCATATTGGGGCTGAAAAATCATACTCAAAAGAATAAGTGTGAGTGAGATTCAGCCGCAGAGAGACATAGGGAACAAAAATTGGGGCAATGAGAGAATGAAGTGCTCTTGCTGTCAAGGGTTTGAAGGCGGTTCTGTATTGCTAACCATAAGATGAAGTTATGGCTAGGGATGCAAGGGTGAAACCAAGAAACGTTGGACCAAAAACCAGGGACCCAGCTCACATGGTCATCTCTGAGCATTGAGATAGGTGGGAAGGAATTGATTATTCTTAATTCTGAGATGAGTCTTTGCAAGATCAAGGGAAATGACCAAGATCCCTCTGAAATGAAGGAGCTAACATTGACAAACTCACCAGCAGTGAGAGTATGGGTGGACAGGGGGTTCACTTTGTTGATGAGAGGGCTTAGATGCATCCAACTATCAAACAGAACATGGTAGAATTACCATTGCCAATGTGATGCTTTATGAGATGCCAAGCCACTGGTCTCAGTTGCAAAATCTTTCTTGATGTCCATGATGCCTGTTGGGAAATGTTAAGTTTTCAAAAGCTCCCTTTCACCATGTACTTATCAATCTAGTCAACCCACAGATTATTGTTTTTCATGGTAAACAACTTCCAATAATGGAGGATGCCCAAAAGAGTTGATTTGATCAACTGCAGCCTAACTACATAGGATAGAGCTCTAGATGTCCAATGATTGATTCTAGAGGTGACTTTGTACACCAAAACTTGGCAATCAGAGGCTTTCAAGCCCTTGGAAAAAATGGAACCCCCAAGTGTCTAATATGAGAATTACCCTTTTCAAACCTTAGCAAAGAGAGGATTTGAAGTTCATTATTACGGTTAACCCTTGAAAAGAACAATTAACTTTTTGTATGGTTAATGGTAAGGCCTGATATAGCTAAAAAAGAGTCTGATTCAACTCTTGGACATAGGTACCACCACAAACTAACTAAACAAACTTTTGAAAAGCTAATCAAAAGTGAAAAATAAAAATACAGATGAGTTGGTCTAACTTAGATGTTTTATTTTCCTTGGCAATAAGAAACTCAAACCCATTTGCCCCTGTGAGGACTTGAACCCTCACCTCTCACTTTGGAAAGCAGTGGAGATACCACTAGGCTATAAAGTCCTTTGAGATTAATTTACATGTTTTCTATTTAGTTGACTTTTGAATTTCCATTATACTTGTTAGAATTTAAATATTAGTTAAGAATACATAATTAAGCAATCAAGATCTATTCAACCCACCCACCCCCATGGGTGCCGATAACGGCCTTGCACTTCCTCTAATCAAAGCCTAGTGTTTCGGTCCTAATTCCTCAAAGTTCAAAATAGATATTCACACCATTTAAAGAAAAAATACGTTTACCCTAAGATGCCTCAAATCTTGAAAAACTTCTATCCATATCCATCTTTTCTGATCCTCTAAAAGTCAACACAACATTTTAATATCAACAAGTGATTAATGAAACCCTATATTTTGGGTAAGCCAAATCCTAACCAGTAAATCAAACCTTTCTTATGAAAAACTGCATTCCGTTGAAGTACCATGACTTTAGTGAACCGAACTCAGTTTGTTGTTGGTTGTAGTCTTGCCAAAGGTCGAGCAAAAGTTAAGTCTGCTAAGTTGGGAAAGGAAGGGGAGCCGAGTCGTTGCTTGGAACAGTAGAAGGGTCTAATGTTGCCCATCATAAAGGCATATAACTGGAATTATGAAATTTTCATTTGAAAACAAAATGGCTTCTCACTTTTCTTATGAAGCGCTTCCTGCGAATGGTTTCTACTAGCTTCGGCACAACGCTCTTCCAAGACCTTAAAGCTCTTCAGCCCACAAAAACATCCTAAAAAGAGGCTTTTTGGTTCTAAAAGCCGAAAGCTTCTTTTCAAAAGGTATCCCAAACGGGGCTTAGTAAGTTTGAATAACCTATTATATAGCATCAGATAGTCTAACATTCAATTTCAAACTACCACTTAGATGGACTTTAAATAGTTTAACTTTTTGTTATCACCTAAATAAGCTTTGAATAGTTAAGTTAAATATTTTAACTTTTGCTTTTGAATAATCACCTAAATAAGCTTCGAATAGTCAAGTGTCTACAGGATTGAGCCACATTTTTATCATAAATTGGACCACTTGAGGTGGAGGTCAAAGTGAAACATGATTAAACTACTTGAAGAAACAGAGTATGGAATGTTCCGAACTGACCCATGCTCATTTGGGACATCCTCCAGGGGCCTAACAGTTTGGTTGTCAACTCATGTAATGACCATTTGACCTTTCCTTTCTTGAGATAAATTTAATACTATTTTCTATGGTAAACAGGTATGGATTTTAAGTTAAATATGACAGTTTTGAAATTTTCACAAAACACTCCAACCACAACCTGAACTGATATATAGAAACAAAAGAATATTAACAACCAATCAAGAAAAATCGCTCTTGCAAAAACCAGACAGTATCTCAGAAAACACTACACAAGGGGGTAGAGAGACATAACAAGCCAATATTTGAAATAAAATCCATACCTGTGTAATAAGCGTCTGCGCCTTGACAGGTCCGATACCTTTGAAGATTTCAAAGCCTCAAGGGCCTCAATCTCATGTAAATTCAAGCAACCATGCAAAACCAAATGTTTCAATGATTCCAATTTGTCAAGTCCTTGGATTGTTTTGAGTTTTGGACAATAAGTAATAGATACTATTTCTAAGTTTGGCAAATTTGGCATTTCTTCAAGGTCTTTACAGTCTCTCATCTCCAAGGACGACTGTTCAAGCAGATCAAGGTTAGCTAGCATATCACATGCATACATGTCAAGCCTTATCAATGATTCTAAATTTCCAAGCCCTTGAACCTCTGTTAGCTTAATGCAACTTCTAAGTGATAATTTCAACAAAATTTTCAAATTTGACAGATTCGGTAATCTTTCCAGTGAATAACAGAATGCAAGAGATAAAACAACTAGACTTGAAGGTAATCCCAGTATACTTCGAAGATCGTGACAGAATTGTACATCAAGCACCTTCAGATGAGAAAGGGCACTAAGCTCTTTTGGTAGGGTCCTAATATTGGTAGAATCCAAGGTCAATTTCTCCAATTTGGAAAATTTCCCAATATCTCTAGGAATCTCCACATTCTCACAGCCCCCAACAAAGTGTAACTCCTGTAAATTAACCAGATTTGCTTCATTAGGGATACAAGCTACATCCAGACTCCTTAGACTTGAGGGAAGCTGTGGTTGTGATTGAAGCTCTGTACAGCCTCCTAATTTAAGGGTTTGGAGGCAAGAGAGCTCCCAAATGCTCGTTGGTAGGCTTTGGATTTTGGTATCATAAAAGCTCAAAAATCTTAAAGGTGATAGACTCCCCATATTACTAGGAATGTGCCCCTTCAAATAATTACAATGTGTGAAATCTAACACTTCTAGCTTCTCCAACATCCAAATTTCATCAGGTAAACTCCTTATATCAGAATATGAAATATCAAGCACTTTTAAATTCGTCAGATTACCAATGGATCCGTCAACTTCGACCAAACTTTTACAGCACCGAAGAATCAATATCTCTAGAGCTGCATATGATGAGAAGTCTGGAGTTCTCCTTAAAGCACAATTAGACAGCTTTAGAACTTTTAGCTTTTTTGCCATCTATTAAAAGAAATAACAAATAACACAAAATGATTAATTTTAAACTAATATACTATGGGATAGAAGAAACAAAAGTATAGATACCGAACAATACCTTGATTTGATTCCAACCCCCCCAGTCTTCTGTGATGCCACTATCTGATAGATCAAGAATGACTAGATTCTTCAAATGAAAATTGGTCGGTTTAAAATGCGAAGAGCAACTACGCCAATCAAGCCATCTTAAGTGGGGCAGAAGATGCTCAAAATCCCCAACAAGGGCTATGCCATCCACTCGGAGATACCTTAGATTCACTAGCTTTCTGAATTCCTTACTTGTAAAGCGAGGCTTCTTTTCAGGCCCTAATTCAAAGTGAAGACTTAAGGCTTCAACCTTTTCGGTTCCCTGCCAATGGAAACAATAAGTACACAACAAATTAGGACCAAATTTCACAACCTATTACGCGTAATAAGGGGTATAAAATTCAATGCACTCAATCTTACCCTTCGTCCCTCAAATATGTTCAAGGCATCCTCGTGATTCCACAACCTACTACGATTTCCCCGGATCTTTTCTTCATTGACGATTTTCCTACCAAGAGCTCTCAACTGATGATGCATCCTCAACTCATTAGCATCTCCCACTTTTACTAGAGACATGAGACAAAGGGCATTCAATACCATTTTTGGATGATAGCCACAATCATCCCACATGTAAAATACAAATACTTTATCCATCCCAATAAAAAGGCATGCAATATCGAGAAATATTTGTTGTTGTGAATAATTTAATACTTCATAAATTACCCTCAACTTTTTTTCAACTTCATCATGCGATATTTTATCCAATTTCTTCAATGTATCCTCCCAGACTGCTTTCTCCATGCTAGATAGAAATGAACCAACAACCTCAAGAGCTAGAGGAATCCCTGCAAGAGTGGATGCAACCTCTTTAGAGATACTATCATAGTCTATTGGAGGAAACTTCCTTCTAAAGGCATGCATGCTGAAAAGTTGAACAGATTGCTCGGAATCCATTACTGGAAGTTCATAGGTTGCATCCACTTTAAGATCATCTAAAACATGTCTGTCTTTGGTTGTAATTATGATCCTACTTCCTGAACCAAACCAATCACGCTTCCCTAAAAGCCTAGCAAAATGAGAGCTTTCATCTAGATCATCAAGAACAATGAGAACTTTCTTTTTGATAACAATGTTTTTTATCACGTCGATTCCACTATCAACATCAGCAATGTCAGGACACCTTTTTAGAATGTCAGAAAGAAGTTGCTTCTGTAAACTAACACCACCCTTGTGTTGTTGCACCACTTCTCGAACATCTGTGAGGAAGCTACAACATTCGAAGTACTCAAGGAGCATTTGGTAGATGAACTTGGCAGTAGTTGTCTTGCCAATACCACTGATGCCTTGGATACCAACTATTCGTACTTCATTGGAGTCGACCTCTAATAATCTCATCATTTGACTTACGTGGTAATCCATTCCAACCAAGTAGTTAGTCCCAACCATGTAATTCTTCTTTAACTCTAACAACACTGTTGGAACAATATTCTCTTTTATGAAGTTCTCTCCTCCCTGCCTGATTTATGCCAAGGTGGAAAATATAACAAAAAATTTTAGCCAAGGAAATAAAAGTAAACAATAAAATGATTTCTACTTTCTTTATTTTGATTTTTAATGTCTATCTGACCCATTGGTAAAAGCTTCTTGCTTATTGTTTATGATTTCTTGAATTCCAACATTACCTAATAATTATGAAGTTCCCCAACAAAATAAGTGGCTTATTATTAGCAAGATTCAATAAATTACCAGTTAAGTTCTTCATTCAAGTCCCAACCCTTCAATTGTCCGACCTCTCTCAGTGCCTCCTTCCATTCCTTAACAGTTCTTTCATTGGACCACATGGCGTGCACGCGTAAGGCTTCCTCGTAACTCCCAGATGGATGTTTCACATCTGAGGGTTCAACGTCGTAGAAGATGGGTAAAATCAATTGTCCCATACTTCTCTTGGACTCCACCATCTGGGTGAGCTCCCCAAGGCACCTTTTACTGGAAACATAGTTTTTGGACAAGATTGGGATCAAGATCTTCGATTGCCTGATTGATTTCACAAGCTTGTTATCTATCTCCTCTCCTTTAGGAGAATACTCAATGTCTCGAAAAGTGCAAACTCCTACACCAGTGAGAGCTATGTACAGGGAATTGGCAAACGCATGGCAATTGTCTATGCTGCAGAAACTCAAGAAAACTTCATATCCTGGAAGGGACGAGGATGAAGAGTGCGAAGCATCTGCCTTGAGAAGCTGAGATGTCGAAAAGTCTGGGCTCATCTTTTGTTTTTTCCTTTTTTCGAAAAGTAGGGCCTCATCTATAGCTGGTGCAACTGAAATAATTGTTGCGTGACAGATCTTCCTCAGTTTGCTCACTATAACCGCTGGATCCATGTCCCCTGTCACTGACAGATTATTGTCCACCTTTTCCATGACTATTGGACCAACCCCTGCAAAAATAACAGTACAAGAAGATACAAACTTGAGAAATTTTCATGTTTCAAGAACTGGGATTTCTTTTTTTATTTTTGCTCTGAATACAGAAATCTTGGTACTGTACCAGGGATTTCAGCGACAGTATCCATGACCATTCCCATGGTTACGTTGTTATATAGCTCCACTTTCAACACCACTATTTTCTGTCATAAATAAAACCAAAAAATACCATAAAGTTTGTACTAGATTAATCAAGTTAAGCTTCAATCAATCGGTTGAATTGTGAGAAGTGGGTTAACATGAAAAAGCCAAAACACATCAAGGATTTATGTAATTGTGTACATATGTATTTCTATAATCTATATATGAGCTCAGAACCATAAAAAACTATGAACAGATAGGAAGAATCCATCAAAATTAATGACATGACTAGTGAGCTTAATTATTCTAAGAATCTGAACTGTATCAATCACGCTTACAGATTACTACTTCAAGCAAGCAGAGCAAAACCCACAAAAAGTTACTTTAGAGATATATAGAGAGAGAATCAAAATCTAACAAATAATGAGACTGAACTCAAATCGAGGAAAGAGGGATTTCTAACCTTCATTTTCTCTTAAATTGCAGTGATCCGAGCAAGAATCCTGAAAGGAAATTGCAGATCGATCAAGGGCTAGTGATGATGAAGAACAATTCAACACAGAAAAGTCTGAGAGAGTTGGAATGAACTTGTCAATCCGGACCTCTTCGAGGCGTAATTAGAGAGACAAGAGAGGTGAGTCAACGATCTGAGCTTCTTGTATTGTATATTTAATGGAATTTGTATATTTAATGGAAAATTATTCCATTAAATATACAATACAAGAAGCTCAGATCTCTCTACGGAGTTTGGGCCATTAATGGACTGCAAATTGATAACCTCGAGACAAGCCAAACAGCAAGTTAAATTTGCAGCAAAGCCAAACAGCAAGGTGACAACGGAGACAGGACAATTCATCTTCCCGTGAAAGTAGCATCTTCTTCGGGAGTGTGAATCCTTCCCACTAACACAGGATCGTCCTGGAGAGGAACCGAGTTCTACAGTAGAGGTAGCCTCTACTGTAGCCTCTGCAGAGGCTCAAAACGATGCTGTTTCTGGCTATTTTATTAACCCTTTAAATTCCGTCATTTCTCCGTTACATCTCCTTCCGTTATCTCTGAAGCTCCGTCAGTTATGTCCCATCTATATCTATATCTATATTACATTTAAGCTTGAATCTGACGGTCCAAAATGTCTTTCGCTATCAACGGCTCACAATCACTTCATCTAACTGTTACGGTGGCGAGTGCGCGATAGTGCCGTAGGCACAGGCATACACTAGTTATATTATATTTGTTATTACTCCGCTATTAAGTCATAGCTCGTCTATCATTTTTCTCTTATCTTTTCGGAATCTCCATACTCGGTTAGATTTTTTTTTTTTTTTTTTTATATAGAAAGAGAATTGAATATTTATTGAATTGATATATATACAATAAATATATATATATATCAAAGTCGTTGATTTGAACGAAATTTTTATTTTTTATTTTCAATGAGCCATTTTTTTATATTTTTAAATCAATTTTCGGTCCAATTAGTCGCTTTCGGTCTTTCCGTCATTAAGCACAATTAATTCAATATGTTTTACTTCACATAAATGAAATTGAGTTGTTTAGTATTTTTAAAGATTTTGTTATTAGAAACATTTATTTATTTATAAATACGCTTAGCAAAAAACTTACCAACACTTTTTCAACACTTTATTTCAATTCATTTGTTTCGAAAATAAGCACAACTAATTCAATATGATAACTTCACATAAATGAAATTGACCTATTTTCTACTCCTACAAATTTTGTTATTAAGAAAGTTTATTTATAAGCATAACTAATTCGATATGATTATCTTCACATAAATGAAATTGATCTATTTTGTACTCCTAAAGATTTTGTTATTAAAAATGTTATTTATAAATATACTTATTAAAAAACTTACCAACATTTTTATTTATTTATTAACACTTTAATTCTTCAATTCAACTCATTTATTCATGAAATAAGTAGAACTAATTCCATAGGATTATCTTCACATATATGAAATTGGCCTATGTTGTACTCCTAAAGATTTTTGTTATTAAAATAATTTACCAGAAAACATACCAACACTTTTTCAACACTTATTTCTACTTATTAACAGTTAATTTGTTAATTCAGCTCATTTGTTCACTAATTAAGCACAACTAATTCGATATGATTATCTTCATATAAATGAAATTGACATATTTGCACTCCTAAAGATTTTTTTTATTAAAAAAAATTGTTTATAAATATAGTTATTAGAAAACTTACCAACACTATTTTAATACTTTTTTTCTATTTAACACTTTAAATCATTCATTTGTCCGTGAATTATATAAATATTTAGTGCTTTAATATCAATTATCTCTTATAATACTTGTTATCTACATTATAATTTGTTTTTTGGGATAATTGTTCAAGTACAACATCAACAATGCTACCCGAGGCTTCAGTTGAACCGCAAGTTAAACTCAATATTGGAATTGTGTTTTGTCGTGAATAGAATATAGGTATAGTTATTTGACTATTTCATAATTAAGGTTATATCAATCATTTCTTCATTTGGGGTAGAATCACTGCTCTCCATATATTGTTATTTTTCTTATTTTTTGTTCTTTAGATCATTATAAATTCATATTGTAGTAACTCTTTGAATATATAATAAAACAGTCTATTTCTCCCCTCTCTCTCTAAGATTTTTCTCTCAACTTAGCCTATATTATTGACATGGTATCACAAACAAAGTTTTTGAGTTCAAATCTCACCATCATTCTAATAATTAAAATTGAAATACATATTGAACTAAAAGAAGATCACACGTGAGGGGGCATGTTGAAGGATTTATATATTTAAGTCACACCCTCTCTAACAGCTTAAACTTTTAGAGTAGATGGTTATTAACATAGTATCAGAGTATAGACCAAGATCTAAGTTGTAAACATAACGTAAGAAGCTTCTTCTTCTTCTTCTTTTTCTTCTTCCTTTTCTTTTTCAATTTCTTCTTTCTCGATTTCTCTATTCTTTCTCTGTATATTTTATTTTTCTCTATTTGTTTTCTACCAAAATTTCTACCAAAATGACCTAGAACCTTAGGTTTCAAAAAAAAAAAAAAAACAGATACATTATGTTCCTTCTCTATTTCATGTTCAATATTCTATAGTTCCCTCTCTTGTACTTGGATTGTCTTGTCTCTCTATTTCATGTTCAATATTCTATAATATTCTCTCCTTTACTTGGATTGTCTCATCTCGGCTATTATGGGTGACAAATCAGAAAACAATAACTCTCCCTTTTTCGTCTCTATAACTACTATAAATTGAAGGGATCTAACTACCTTCAATGGTCTCTGGCAGTCCACGTTTTTCTGAAAGCTCGTAGAAAACTTTCCTATATCTTTGATGAACCTAGAGGGGGAGGGGGTGAATAAGTTCTTCAATTTTTCTTCCTAATATTGCAAGTTTTGGCTAGCACATACAATCACACAATTAATGGACACACAGATTTATAGAGGAAACCCCAGGGTGGGGAAAAAACCTCTTCAAACTGAGCTCCACTATGTTTGAAAGGGTAGTACAGTAATTCTCTCAATCACTCTCTCACTTACCCAACTCACAACATAGTCATTCCAGCACTTAACCCAGTTCACAGCCTCCTTAGGCCTGAACCACTCCCACCAAATCTCACAACAGATTTTTCGCTCTCAACCCAATTTAGGCTTCTCAAAGCCCAAGCTATCTCACACTAATCTCACCACAATCATTCACACTCCCCCTATCCAAAGTATCTCAATACTTGGACTATACATAGTGATAGTGGAGTCAGTTTGATGTCTTGAGTAGCAACTCTTCAAGCTTTGATTGTAGGTCTTCTAAATCAATCTTTAAATCTTCAAGTTCTGATTGTTAGTCTTCAAAGGTCCAGCATGATGATGTCACGATTACTTGACTTCTTGGCAGATAATGACACTTGAATTTCTTCAATGATAAGCTTCAATGTGTACACACTTGAGTGTAGCTTCAGAGAAATTGTAAAAGTCTGCTTTCAATTTATCACGCTTTTATCCACTTGATAACTCTCCTTCAATTTGATATTCTCTATGAGCAGCTAAGATAGTACTGCTTAGAATTTGAACCTCCTCTTATAATTAAACATAACTGCAACTCAAGTAGAGGTTTGTAGCACAAATATTATGAATGCGAGTTTAGCAATTAGCACTCAAAGAACCCAGCCAGACAACATGTATTTTTTAGTAATTATGGAGTTCAGAAAGCATGAACGCGTACTTGAGCATAGTGTAAACTCAAAATCAGCAACTATAAGCTCACAAATCAGCATAGTATATAGTTAAAAATCAGCAAACTCAATTCAGTAACATTAATTCAGCAAACTCAGTTCAGTCATTCAGTTTTGGACAACATGTATAAAATTCAGCAATTCATTTTTGGACAGCAACATGTATAAAATTCAGCAATTCATTTTTGGACAGCAACATATATAAAATTCAGCAACTAGAGATTTCCAAGACAACAACATGTATAACATTCAACAATTCATTTTTGGACAGCAACATGTATAAAATTCTGCAACTAGAGATTTCCAAGACAGCAACAATTAACTCTCAATTCAGCAATATTAAATCAAGAATTTCAGCATCATCAAAACTGATTTCATAACTTAAAAACTCAGCAATAACAAAGCAAATCTCAGAGGCTCCAACTTCAGCAATAACAAAGCATGTTTCATGAACTTTAGAATACATGAACATGGGCTTCTCGGACCATCAATCTCCCCCTTTTGCCTTTTAATGTCAAAAATCACTTAACTTCTTCTCCCCCTTTTTGACAATGAAAGTCAAAAGGGTTGTAGAATAGGAAGCTACTATAGAGGAAGGGTGAATTTTCTATCATATTGTGAACCACCCTAATCTATGTCTAGAAATGCTATAAGATATAGGTCTAGAAAGGGAGTGTAATGTAATCCAATATTAGCTATACCCTTATAATACATTGAAATCCTTTTGACAATCTTTAAAAGTGAGAATTTTGAAGCACTTTGAAATTTTGTTGCAAACATGTGATTAGTCTAAAAGCAGTGAAATGCAATGAGCTTTTAAATATGGACCTATCAATGCTAGTGAGAATATACTTGCACCAATACATGGAAGTAGTCATTGATTTGGAGTTTGGATCACTCTCTCTCTATACCTTTCCCTTTTCTCCTCTCTACTTTCGGTGAATTTTGTGAGCATATATGAATTATATGCTAAGTGTTGCATATATAGGTTATTATATGTGTGATTTTGTGGAGATGAAATACATGCTACGTTCCTTTATAACTACCTTATGTATTGTGAAGCATGAGTTGTCAATGCTTGATCCTTATATGTTCGAAATGCATATATGGGATTGTGTGAGGAAATAGGGAGATGTGGTCAATACTAGCTGTCGATAATTTGGGTCAAATTATGCTCAGTGGTGGTACTGATATGGACTAACTAACTTGAGCCATCTAAGATTTGGTGACAGTGCTGATATGGACTAATTGCCTTGAATCCAATTATGCTCAGTGGCAGTGCTGATATGGACTAACCACCTTGAGCCACCTAATACTCGATGATGGTGCTGATATGGTCTAATCACATCGAGTAATCACACATTTGGTGACGGTGTTGATATGGACTAATCACGAATGGGCAAACCAAAATATTGCTCTAGGATCATGACATTGGCAGCGTATGCCAAATTCATGGAATGGTTGTGGGAGGCATCCCAAGTCACATGGTTGGTCAAAAACCATGTTAGGGTATCGGGTTGAGTCCGAGAGAGTGACAAGGACATGTTATTACTTTCATTTTAAATTGTGAAGCATGATATGTGTTTAATACATTCTTATATATACGTTGCTTGTGAACGAAATTGATAAATGTTTGATGATACATGTAATGTTGTGACATATATTCATGAAGGTCATGTCGAGTCAGCACTTATGTGGGTTGGGGTATCTTTACTGAGCCGCCGTGTAAAGACTGTGACCAATTTTGGCCAATTTTTTATTTTTCGTATCATAATTATCATAAATACATTTTGAGTTGTGTTTAACAAGTTTTGAGTATGGGGAACATGTTTGAAAAGTTTTCAAAAGATTTAAAGAAGTTTGACTTTTTGGTCAAACAGGGGCCCGTGATGTAGTCTAAGTGGGCCCGAAAACTCAAAAAATTCACGAAAATATTTATTTTTGGGAATAACTTAGATGAAATGTTTAAAGAATAGAGGAAGTGATTTTGAGGCCGTAAGAGTTTTTAAAATTAAAAATGGAGCCCAAGAAGGTACGTTAAGTGGCCCGGGGGTGAAATAGTGATTTCGCGCTCCAATATGCTTTTAAAACATATGGCTGAGAGAGTCCCAGCCATTTCTCACAGATCACTTTATCTCTCTAAACCTTTCCCTCTTCTCCTCTCTACATTTTCTCTTCATTTCGGAGGCGTTTGACCTAGATTCATGTTTCACCGAAGAAGGGAGATACGTAGGGGACGACTAGGGCTTCCATTTGAACCAAAGATCTTCGCAATTTGGCAAGGTAGACATTGCTGAAAATTTGGTGAAGTGCTTGGAAGGCCTTCAATTTCGAGGTAGGGGTTCTCCTTCTCATTAAATTATCGATTTTAGGGTTTCGGAGTGAAGAGGAGAGGTGTAGGTTGTGTTTCACATGCTTTAGGATGGTGAGAGGGGTGAGAAGTTGGGTGTTCTCCTTCTCTTGAGTCTTATCTTTTCACAATTGATGTTCTTTGTGTTAGTTGTAGCATGTGTGTTAAAGTGTGTGAGTGGATAAAATTGCACATATAAATGTTATGTTTTCAAATTAGGGTTTATGTGTAAAATGTATTTCATGTATCATATATGTGGTTATATATGGAAGTGTGAAGGTTGAATGCATGCTAGGTCTATGTGCTAAATGTATACAAGGTATGAAGCATGAGTAAGATATGCTAGTTTTGAAGTAATATGCATATGTGATGCTATATGCATGTATCATACATATATGTGGTATGTTGTGATATAATTAGTGTCATGTGCTTCTTTTTAGCATCAATGAGCATGAGTAAAGCATGAAATGAAAATGCTATGTAAGTATGCATTCATATGCATTTATGGGGCCATTGTGAGGGAACAGAAAAAATGGTCTAATTACCTAGAGTAGGTCAATACTTGGTGAGGGTGTTTGAGTGGTCTAATCACTTGAAGGAGGTAAGTTCTCGGTGATAGTGGAATGATCACCTGGAAGTAGGTAAATACTCGGTGAGATTCAAATAGCGGTCTAATAACCTGGAAGAGGTAAATTTTTGGTGATAGTGGAATGATCACTTATAAGTAAGTAGATATTTGGTGAGAATTCAAAAAAGGGTCAAATCAATTGGAGGAGGTAAATTCTCGGTGATAGTGGTCAAATCACCTAGAGGAGGTAAATTCTTGGTGGTGGTGTTGGAAGTTGCATGGGAAGTGTCTTAAGTCATATGGTTGGTCAAAAATCATGTTAAGGTTTTGGGTTGAGTCCGAGAGGGAGACAAGTGTATGATTTTTTCTTTCATTATTTTTGGTGAAGCATGATATATGTTTAATGCATTCTTATATATATGCATTGTTATGAACAAACTTGATGTATGTTGAATGATCCGTGTAATGTAGTGACATGCATTCATGTAGGTCATGTCGAGTCGACACTTAGGTGGGTTGGGGTATCTCTACTGAGCCGTCGTGGTGCTCACCCCTTTTTTCTAAACTCTTTTTACAAATATGGCACCGATGACAGATGTGACTTGAGTGTCTAAGTGGAACTCTCCTAGAATTTTGATATATTTTTGATGTTGTATATATGGTGGCTATCCATGCTGGCTTGTGGCAGAGAATTCTGATTCGTGTCTGAGTGTGACTCAATAAGTGTATCAATTAAAAATTACCACACTTCGCAATAGAAGAAATTCCTTACAGAATAAGGCTATCGAAAGGAGTGTCGAACCTCAGGGATTATAGTCTGATGAGTTGGAATACATAATTAATTCTAATTAAATTTATAAAGAAAAGAATTCTGATTTTAAAACTAATTAAAAAGTAAAATAAAATAAATCAAAGTAAATAGAAAGTGAAGATAGTATGAAAGAAATTTAGGGTATTTGACTTCACCACTAACTCCACAATCAATGGTTAATTGAATCAACTATGGAAAATTACATCATGCATAAGTGGTGTCGGTGGGTATAAGCTCACCTTCATCCATCAAGAAGATAACATATGATTAAGGCTAAGTTATGGACTATCTTCGATTGGCATGGGCCATCTGCCTAACTACTTTAATCTAGGGTGCAATATGGTTCATCTTCTCTAGGCATAATCCATCAAAGCTTTTAATGATACATTCAGTGATTACCATTGTGTAATAATCGCTCTCATGATCACAGAAAATAAGAGAGATTGAGTTCAATAACAACAACTAAATATCTAAGACAAGATAAGAAATCATTGAAACTGAATTTACAAGACTTTTATTACTCAATTCTATAATAAGAATCCTCTAAATTACACAATCTATGTATGTATATAAAGGTCCCCAATAATTAAAACAATCAAACCATTGATACTTTGTTAGGGCTACATCAAAACCCTAGTGGATGAACTAGCCGCTCATGGTAGAAGAAGAAGCTTCAATGGTTGAGGAAGAAGGCATCATCTTCATGAATTATGCGTATGACTTCGTTCTCCAATGGTTCTGCCAAGTATGTCTTCTGTTCTGGCCAAAGCTCTCTCAAACTCTCCAATCTCTGTTATCTCTCAACTCAGCCTCCAATCCTTCACTTTATGCCCCAAGAGAATACACCAAAGTCCTAGTCCAATTAGGAATTAATTAGGTTTTCCCGCAGCACTAATCAGGTGAGTTTTTCCTGCTGACATTCAGTCCAACTTTTGACCCACTAGAAGTCCGATTCACAGAATTTTCGTGAAATACAAAAGTGTGCAGAATTAAACTTCGTTCAACCAATATAGAAATTATGTCAATTTGAGGCTCGAAAATAAGACCTCTGGTCCTTTTTTCAAAACGGGATTAAGACTGTATTATGCGCAGATTTGGGCTTCAGGCCCGAAACCTTCTTAAGTAACTGTAATTCTCTTGGACCTCTTTTTTGGGCTGATTTGAGTTGAAATAAATAGTTGAATGAATCTCCTTGAAGTAGGCTTCATCTAACCATCTTGGATGTTTTCTTTAAAAGCCCAAAATCATGGTTTTAACTGAAATAATCATTAAGGCCCTACAAATACAGAAAACACTAAAACAAAGTAAAATAACAAAATAAGCTACCACTAAGAGAATAAAATACATAAGTTAAGAGACTAGAATACGTAACATTCAATGCCTATCACACCCCCAAACTTACATATTGCTAGTCCCTTAGCAATAGAATAAAATAAAACTAAAATAAAGAAACTACTAAACACTAACTAAACTACCCAACTCCACTTTCGTAGGAGAAATGATTGCATTTAGCATATGCAACAAGCCTTTAAACCCCTAGGTTCCCCCTAGTGGACGAGTATAGTCTCGTGAGGGTTTCCAGAAATGTTACCCACAAACATTCAAAATTCTGTTTCAACATTAATTCAAGAAGAAGATTACAATATATAGTTACAAACTTGCATTCAAGAATAATTTCAAACTTTCAAATTCCACAATTCAAAGCAATGGTCTTCACACATAGTTCACATCAACATATCTCAAAATAATTAACTCTAGCTCCCTCATGTAAAGTGAACTAGCAGTCATCTCATGTAACATAACCAAGCTATGAATATATTAAGGCACATACCCCTTCAACTCACTAGCTCCCCTTATTGAAATCATACTTCCAAACATAAATACATGACTTTTTCATTTTTTTCCATTACTTTTTTTTTATTGCTTTATTGGTTGTGCAATGTCTTGATCTATTAAGCTTTCTGAAAGATCCATGTAGCAAACCAGATGGCTTTAGAGCACTAGGCTTTAAGATACCCTGAAGAACCTAATTACTCGAATCAGTCAGGCTACAAATCAAGACAACCAATGCTCATCTTTTCTCACCCTTTCACTTTTGACGCAAACACTCCGTGCTTCCTGAGGCATAGAGGCCCGGTTACTCATGAAAAAGATCAAATTGATTTGCTTATTCATCACATTTTCTTTTTCCTTTTTTTCTTTTTTTTTTCTTTTTATTGAAGTCAAGTAAACACATCATCAGTACTCATTCTTAAGAGATACTAATTAATCTCAAGCATATGTAACAAAATAACTCAAAACCAAAGTTTATACCCCATAAGATTATGCTAGTGTGTCTATGCATGTAAGGAAACTAAAATCAATTACTCCAAAGCATGTCAATGCAAACCATGATTAAAACCACATAATTTAAACCATAGTTTCCAAAAAGCTAAAACATATCCAAAAATTGCAAGTTACGCACCTACATAAGGTATTAATCCCTTGAATGATGTCAAAATATTCTATCTAACAATAAAACAAAACAAAATAAAATAAACAAACTAAGAAAATAAAATAAACAAAATTCCTAAAACAAGAAGAATTTCATTTAAATTTCTCCCACATTGCAATAAAGCACAAAAATAGGCATCGCCTTACCCCCAAACTTAAACTGTACATTGTCCTCAATGTACACCCATTTAAAGCATAGATAAGAGTAAGAATGATGTTACCAGAAACCCGGAGTAGTGAAAAGAAAAGATAGCAAATCAATAGCATGAAGGCAATGCAAGCACACCCCCAAACTTGGATGTTAGAACCTGTCAAAACAAACCACTATACCCCAAAGATCAAGTGAAATAATATGGGTGAAAATAAATATGAAGGAGAAAAATCCTAAATTTTTTTTTTTTATATAATAATAAAAATCTAAGTACAGAAAGAAAAATAAAACTAAAAAGAAAAAATAAAAACTAAAAATAAAATAAAATAAAATACAAAAGAGAGTTACCTTCCTTACAAGGATGTGGTGGTGACTGAGCATCCGGATCCAAGTTCGCCTGGCGCATCAGTGCACGCAGCATCCTCCTCATCTCTAGTTGATCTTGGTGAGTTTCACAAAAGTGATCTGCCATCTCAGTCCTCACAACTCCAAACTGTGTGGAAACCTCTGTCTGTAGGGTGCCAAACTGGGCTGTCAACCCAGCAATTTGTCCCTCTAAATAATGATAATCATGGCCACCAACTTGTGCATGTACCTCCTCTTCTTCTGCTTCCATCTCCTCTGGATCTTCCACCGGTGGTGGTATATCTACAGGTTCCCCTCCCTGAGCCAATCGAGACACTTCACCTAGCGTAGCTATGACTCTTTGGTGCATATGAGATCGCCTCAAATTCCAGTCATATGTGCCATAATGAATATCACGTGGAAAGGCAAGCTCATCCTCATAGACTACATATCCCTGTGCAATAAGCAACTAATGAATGATAGTAGGGAATGGAAACTCCCAGTCACTTGCACTGTCCGGTGCCTTGGCCACAACCTTGGAATAGAACTTTTCCATCTGACCCTAGACAATCTGTGGGAATGACAGCCAATGCCCAAAATGGATGGCATATAAAGCTTTGAGGAACTCTTGACGTCTCTCGGTTTTATGTCCAATGGGATATATATTCTTGAGCAAAACAGCATCAACGAACCATAAGTGGTTTGGCATAAAAGACTTCGAAGCTGCATTCCTTTTTGGTCTAGAAAATTGGTTAGCACACAAACGTGCAACCAAATTACCCATTGAAAAATCATCGGGTAGAGGAGTATAGATATTAGTCAAATCATCTAGGTACTCATGAGGATAACCCATGGCAATAGCAATGGATGACATATCCACCTGAACTAATGTTCCATCTATTAAAGAAATAAGCACATCTCGCTCATCAGGTTTCGACATTAAGTTCTGATAAAATACCTTGACAATCCTTTGGTAGATAGTAGTAGAGAGTGGAACAAAAATCGATATCGATCGACGACGACGGATGTCAGAAATCCCCCATCATGTCTCGGGAAACATACCATAGAGTTCGGCGATGTCAAACGTTGTTTCAAAATTCAAAGCCCTTGGATGACATCGCTCATGAATACCATCTCGGTGAGATCTTGAAGAACCGGGTGTTAGATCATGCCTTGCTCTGCGAGGATTGCATGAGCTTGAAGCACCTTGGTGACTGGCTCTCTTTGGTGCCATAGAAATAGAAAAAGTTTGGTTGAGGAATTAAACCAAACACTTGGCATGCACAATAAAAGTTTATCCTTCAACCTCCTCTTTTTGGCACTTTTTTTTACCCAAATTGAACAATTGAATTCACCAATTATATCCCCTAAACTTAATCTTCAAAAGCCCTCAAAAAGATTTGCACAATTTTGCCAAAGAAAAACTTCACTTACTTTGATGTAGAACTTGAAAAAGTGAGAGTTTCCTTGAGAAATAATGATGATCAATCTGGTTTTGATGTTG
The DNA here is from genome assembly GCA_026545225.1 of Cornus controversa. Taxonomy (NCBI): domain Eukaryota; kingdom Viridiplantae; phylum Streptophyta; class Magnoliopsida; order Cornales; family Cornaceae; genus Cornus; species Cornus controversa. Next base: position 47,167,741 of record CM048845.1, read on the forward strand.
ATGTTGATGATGATTAATCTTAAATACTTGTTCGAGAATCACCAATTGAAGAAAACAAATTCCCGGTTGAAGTAGGAGTCAAATTGGAGCTCAAAGATGTCAAGGAAGCAAGTAGTGGCAACAAAATAGGAGAGGGGGCCTTTATAGGCCTCAAAAATTCGGGCAGCCATTAATTGGGCTTGGGCGATCGATCCCCCTTGGGGTGGGCGATCGATCGCCCACCTACTGGTCCTCCCTTGGTGAAAAATTGTGGGGGCGATCGATCCCCCCAGATGATGCCTGTTGAGCCTCCATCGCGCAAGGTCGACCGAGACATGTATTTTTGGAGTCTCTATCACCCAAGGTCGACCGAGAGCACATTTTTTCACCCGTCTTGAGTCCAAATACCTCGGTACACCTCTTGGCATCCTCCAGAAGCAACTTATACATCAAAAACTCGAACAAAACACATTAAAACGCAACTAGAATTGAAATAAATCTTAAGAAAACTAAAACTAAAATCAAAATCAAAGAAAACTAAAGAAATTAAAGGATAGAAATACATACAAAACCTACAATTTAACATCCATAGGAGACGATCAACTCTCCGAAGGGATTAAGTCGGATAGACGGGATCCGTCAAATCGACGGACTCTACGTCTCTTCTTGACACAAATCCTTCCACACAATGCTTCAACCTTTGCCCATTTACTTTCATCTCACAAATTCCAAACAATTGTTCATCTAGAAATGAGTCTCGAATAGGTAATGCATCGATCACCGGCTCAAATTCAATCTGAGATAAATGATCTACAACCACATTCTCTGTCCCCTTTTTGTCTTTTATTTCCAAATTGAATTCTTGCAACAATAGAATCCATTGAATAAGACGCGGTTTAGTTTCTTTCTTAGCCAATAAGTGTCTCAATGCTGCATGATCAGAGTAGACAACCACCTAGGATCCCAATAAATAAGAACAAAACTTGTCCAAGGCAAATACTACAACTAGAAGCTTTTTGTTTATGGTTGTATAATTGAGTTGGGCATCAGAGAGAGTCTTACTAGCGTAATAGATGACATATGGTCGTTTCTCTTCTCTTTGTCCCAACACTGCTCCCATTGCATAATCGGAGGCATCACACATGATTTCAAAAGGTAGAGCCCATTTTGGAGATTGTATGATTGGTGCAGAGGGTAATAGAGACCGAAGCTTTTTAAAAGCTTGCACACATTCTTTATCAAAGGTAAATGGAACATCTTTAGATAACAAATGGCACAATGGTCGAGCAATTTTACTGAAATCCTTGATAAATCTTCTATAGAACCTAGCATGGCCTAAGAAAGATCGAACTTGCCTTACCGAAGTTGGAGGAGGCAAAGTAGCAATTAGGTTGATCTTTGTTTTATCAACTTCAATGCCTCTCTCTGAAACAATATGGCCCAACACAATACCCTCTTTCACCATGAAATGGCTCTTCTCCCAACTAAGTACCAAATTCCGTTCTCGGCACCTTTGAAGCATAAGTGATAAATTGCTCAAACAGTTTTCAAAGGATGATCCAAAAACAGAGAAGTCATCTATGAACACCTCCAGGAATTTTTCCACCATGTTAGAAAAGATGGCCATCATACACCTCTGGAATGTCACCGGAGCATTACATAATCTAAATGGCATATGACGATAAGCAAAAGTACCAAAGGGACAAGTGAAAGTAGTCTTCTCTTGATCTTCTGGAACCATAGCCACTTAGTTATAACCAGAGTAGCCATCCAAAAAGCAATAATAGCTCTGACCAGCTAATCTTTCAAGTATTTGATCAATGAATGGAAGAGGGCAGTGATCTTTCCTTGTCATGGAATTGAGCTTTCTGTAATTAATGCAAACATGCCAACTTGTGGCAGTACGTTGTGGAACAAGCTCTCCTATAAAGTTAGGGACAATAATAAGACCAGACTTCTTAGGAACCACTTCTGTTGGACTCACCCATGTGCTGTCAGAAATTGGATAAATAATACCTGCATCAAGTAACTTGACAACCTCTTTCTTTACCACCTCCTTCATGTTGGGGTTCAGTCGCCTCTATGCCTCTCTAGATGGCTTACATCCTTCTTCCACATGAATTTTGTGCATGCAAATCGAGGGATCAATGCCCTTAAGATCAGTAATACTCCACCCAATTGCTTCACGATGTTGACATAAGACCTCTACTAAGCGCTTCTCTTGAGTTTCTGTCAGATCAGAGGCAATTATAATAGGAAGAGTTTTCTGTGCCCCCAAAAATAAATACTTTAACTTGTCAGGCAAAGGCTTCAACTCTAATAATGGAGGGGACTCAAATAAAGGCACTAGGGGAGTGCTAGAGAGAGAGAGAGGAGTGGCTCGATTGGAATTCTCCATGGTGGAGTATTCTGAAGAGCATCCACTTCTAACATAGACTTCACCTCTTCGCACAACTCTTCATCATTAATTTTTTGAAAGTCATAAAGAGACTTACATACCTCCAAGGAGTTTCGAGATATAGAGGATGACACAAATTCCTCTACACATTCATCAATATCATCCATGCAGAACACATCACTCTGATCTGGAGGGTGTTGGATAGCATTGAACACATTACATGGCTAGGGGTTGAAACCAACACCCTAGTAGAAGAGTTAGTTGCTCATGGTTGCCTTGCACCCTTCCATTGATGAAGAGAATGAAGCTTCTTGGTCTGGTTCAGCTCTCCTCTTCCTCTCCCGAAGGTCTCTCCTCTGATATTCTAATCTTGCTTGAGAGATATTTGAGATATGTGTGATATGGCCCTTTTTGTGTGCTTTTTGGCTTCTTTTTCAACCTTGGGCCCACCATATATATATATATATATCATTATATATATCTCTTGTATCAAGAAGGCCCCCAAAAGTCTTGTTCAAGTCAGACAATCCCCCTAAGTCGTGCAAAAAGGGGGATTTTGTTGCAAGTGGGAGAGCAGGTGAGCAAGTGGCCAAGTGGGCTCTGCAGAATCTCGATTGATCGAGATTGAATCTCGATTGATCGAGATTTCGATCAATCAAAATGAGATCTCGATCAATCGAGATTTTGATTAATCGAAATCAACATCTCGATTGATCGAGATGCCTTAGCTACATTTTCTGATTTCTTCTCTTAACTGCAGAAAGCTTCCAACTTTGCTCCATTTACTCCAATACCTGCAAAATATCAAAAACGCAAAAATACCGTAAACATATCTCGGTAAACGCAAAAACAGAACTAACGTATGCAATAAAGAGGGTTCAAATGCATAGAATTGAACACTTATCACACCCCCAAACTTACATATTGCTAGTCCCTTAGCAATACAATATTACAAAAATGAAATCAACTATCTTATACAAAAGTTTAATCAGGCTCAGTCATCAACTAGATAAAGGGCGATCATCCGTTCATTTCACATTTGGCAAATGCAACAAGTATTACAGAACTATGTGGTCATTAGCAAAAATGGACTTTCACAAGCTATAAATGAACGACAGTCCCCACATAATGGCCAGCCCGAACAAACATAACAGTTCCAACCCCAAAATCCTCTTTGAAAAGTGAACATGCATTCTAACGTGTGGCTTTTGTCATATTTGGAGAAGAAAATGAACAAATCTATTTTTAAGAGAAAAACTCATTGAAAATGCTCGACTCGGCTGTTCATTATCACAAAACATTCATGATTGCTCATGTGCGGATGACCGTGCAATGCTTAGCTCTTTTTGCTTTCTTGCAAGCCCATGTAGCGGCGTTGGGCCAATGACTCCCAAACCAATTGATTTTAGGGCATTAGGTGAAGAAGCACCCCTCGGACTTAATGACCGAGCTTACAAGGCGATGAGCGTAAGCAAGCCACCCGCTTATTATTGCTCAACCTTACACACTTATACGCGAATATTCCCTGCTTTGAGGCATAGAAATCCGGTTTATTGAGTGAGAAGGCTTATTGCACATTTTTCTCTTTTTATTTATTTATTTTTTTTACAACAACCAGAAGAACTTATTCTTTAAGTTGTTCAGATAAAAACAGAAATTTTCAAAAATTCTCCCTCAGACTTATACCCCACAATTTAAAATGCATGTGTGCGAATTTGTGCGGTTAAGGACAAATTTAGGGCAAGAACTGTACGTGCTCGAATTTGGACAAAAATGTAGACCGTTCTAGCCTACTATAAAGTTTGCAAAAGCGCGGGTATTTACAATGTTAAAGTTCTTAACTACCTGCTGCATTTACCTCGGACATTTATTCAAATGACTTCCTTTAAAAAGCAAGACATCATGGCAAGCGTGCAAAAATATCAAAAAGAAGAAAAGAAAAAAAAACTCTGCTCTACAATGACACTCAAAATAATGACCGAACATTGCATGCGTATGCAAGTGGTATAGCATACCGCCACCCCCAAACTTATCTGCAACATTGTCCTCAATGTTTGGACAAGAAGAACAAGGAAAGAAGGTACCGGGATGGCAGAATGCGAGAAAAATGGTATTCCACAGCAGCGGTCATCTTGTAAATAAGGAAAACCTGCACAGAACACCAACTGGATACCACGATCATTAAAAGGAACAAAAAGTAGATAAATAGAACATAATGAAATAATTATGCACAAACTGACAATGCCAATATCACTATATATCTAAGGGTCTGAACTGGTGTTTCCCAATTGTCTAAGAGGTCTATGCGACAAGATATTGACTATCCAGGCACGTTAACGTATAGCACGCAAAGGGGCTGCCTTTCTTTATTACCGCCATACTGTGTTAAAGCAATCTCAACAGTATTGGGAATTAAAACCAGGCGGTAATAAACGGAAATCATCAACTGAATCGCATATAACAATTAGACAAGTGGTACTACATACATAGTCAAAGTATAGAGAACAGATAGATTGACGGAAAGCAAAAATAAACACAGTAAAAATAACACATGGCATAAAAGAAAATGTAAATGTATTCCATATAAATGAAAATGAGTTTCAGTACAAAGTTTACATGTAGGTGGAATACGCAAAAAGAAACTAAACATGGCCAACATGGCCTATCAAAAATAAAGAAAGAAAAATACAGAAAATAAAGCAGAAAAGATGAATAAAATGCAGCTACTCGAGGGCGGGTGGTGGTGGTGGTGGTTCGGTGGGAGCAGAAGTGGAGGTGGAGGCTCGACCTGCGAACAGGAACTGCAGGTCCTGCCGGAAGGCTCGGAACTCGTCTAAGATCGCTCTCTGGCCCTGTGCCAGAGAAGAAATGTCCGTCCGAATACCTGCCAACTGACTCTGCGCCACCTGGACGTGCTCGTCAAAACCCTGTTGGAGCCGCTCTACGTCAGCCGCCAGGCAGGAATAGCCCGTCGCTAAGATATCATGCCGCTCTGCAGCGACATCCAAAAATTACGTAAATAAAAGGTTAAACTACGATTAAACTAAAAGAATAAAAATAAAATGAAGTCCTAGTCCATGGTACTGACAAGAATGCAAAGAAAAAGAAAAATTGCTCTCAAAGAGGCAGTGTGAACGGATGCAACCAAAACGAAGGTGTCGCGGTTGCACACCATACACTAAGCGTTTAAAACAAAAAGAATGCCAAATCTCACTCCAGATGACTTCCTACCCCCCCGAAACTTGCAAAATATCATTACAAACACCGCAATTGCACCCATCCAACCCAATACCATCTAAACATGCTTCTTACACCGTAAAACTATCAAAAATGGCAAAAAAGTATACAAAAAGTAGCCATGCATCACTTACCTCATGAGGAAGAAGATGGACGACTCAACCAAAGAAAATCCACTCGCAGCCGCGAAGAGAAGATAGCGCAAGTGCTAGCGGGGGCTTCGGACTGCGTCGGATGGCGGCGGATGATCGGGAATGGTAGATCGAGTGCTCGGGAGTGCTTGGAGAAGGCTTGGATCGCATGGAGGAATAGAAGAATTCGGATGGTCTTTTAAAATGGGAGGGAAGCCCAATGGTTTAAATAGATTTTTGGCTCACGTGTAGGCCCCGCGTGCATCTCGATTGATCGAGATGTGCACTTCGATCAATCGAGATTTTGATTGATCGAGATCTTGGTTCGATCAATCGAAATCAGCTTCGATCGATCGAGATTGTCTCTTCGATCAATCAAAAATTCCTTCCCTGAATCACATTTTTACTTCGATCAATCGAACATTTAATTGATTCAATCAAAATTTTATTTCGATTAATCGAAATCCCAATTCGATCAATCGAAATTTTCGATCGATCGAAGACCTATCGAAGTGCAATCGAAGAATACTACCTCTCGGGACTTTGGACTTGGCAAATCTCTGCAATTTTTTGATCAATCGAAACCAAATTCTCGATCAATCAAAATCTCGATTGATCGAGATCCTGGTTTCGATCAATCGAGATGCTCAAAAATAGTCAGCTTGAGTTATGCTCCAGGGACTTGGATATTTGGGAATTAGATACTACATTGCTTAGATACACACCTACTTTGGATTAAAGGGACATCATGGAAGCTTGATAGCTACCATGGCTTCGCCACCTTACACGTCTATGGCGCGACGTCCGGATCGGCTCACGAGTCAAAATACACGGGATCCGTCAAAGTGACGACATCCACGTATTCGGTGGTGACTTGGTCATCCACGCACATTTTTAAGCGCTGCCCGTTTACTTTGAACAACGAGCCGTCTTTCAAGTCCTTCAATTCCACCGCTCCGTGGGGAGCGACAGAATTAATCAAAAATGGACCATCCCAACGGGAGTGAAGTTTTCCGGGAAACAAATGGAGGCGTGAGTTGTACAACCATACTTTTTGGCCCGGCGAAAATGTTTTGACTCGAATATTACGATCATGAAAGGCTTTAGACTTTGCCTTATAGATTTTCGCATTCTCATATACGTCATGTCGTAATTCTTCCAATTCATTTAATTGAAGCTTTCGAGTAGAGCCGGCCTTTTGGATGTCAAAATTAAAAGTTTTGGTGGCCCACATAGCTTTATGCTCCAATTCAACCGGAAGATGGCACGCTTTTCCATAAACCAACCGATAAGGTGACATTCCAATGGGAGTTTTATATGCGGTTCGGTATGCCCATAATGCATCGTTTAGTCGCAATGACCAATCCTTCTGGTCGGGCCGAACAGTTTTCTGAAGAATGTTCTTAATCTCCCTATTGGATACCTCTACTTGGCCACTAGTTTGAGGATGGTGTGGGGTGGCTACTTTGTGTGTGACGGAGTATTTGGTAAGCAAGGTTCGAAGGAACCGGTTACAGAAATGTTTACCTCCGTCACTGATGATGGCCCGAGGTGTACCAAACCGGCTAAAAATATTAGCTTGAATGAATTTAACCACGACTGCGTGATCATTGGTTCTGGTAGCAATGACCTCTATCCACTTAGATACGTAGTCCACCGCCACAAATATGTACTCATGACCAGTAGAGGGTGGAAATGGTCCCATGAAGTCAATGCCCCACACATCAAATATTTCAATGATAAGAATAGGGTTAAGAGGCATCATGTCTTTCCGAGACATCGCGCCAAGGCGCTGACATCGCTCACAAGAGCGGCAGAATGAATGTGCATCCCGATGAAGTGTCGGCCAGAAAAATCCGCATTGGAGAATTTTTGCTGCTGTTTTCTTAGCACTAAAGTGTCCCCCACAAGCAAGTGTATGACAAAACTTGAGAATGCTTTGGAATTCACTGTTGGGCACACATCTTCGAATTATTTGATCGGGGCAATATTTGAACAATTGAGGATCGTCCCAATAATATGATCGTGATTGGGAGAGAAAACGATCCTTCTCTTGCTTGGTCCAAGAAGATGGTATTTTACCGGTTGCCAAGTAATTAACCACATCTGCATACCAAGGGATACTCTCTTAAGAGATGACAAAGAGTTGTTCATCCGGGAAGGATTCACAAACTGGAATGAAATTATGGAGGGATTCAACAAGAATTCTAGACAGGTGGTCAGCCACCACATTTTCAGTTCCCTTTTTGTCTTTAATTTCAAAATTGAACTCTTGCAATAAGAGTATCCATCGGATCAACCTAGGCTTGGTGTCTTTTTTGGCCAAAAGATGCCGGAGGGCAGCATGGTCCGAATAGACAATGACCTTTGAACCCAATAAATAAGCTCGAAATTTGTCTAATGCAAATACTACTGCAAGCAATTCCTTTTCCGTGGTGGTATAATTGATTTGAGCCTCGGAAAGGGTTTTACTTGCGTAGTAGATGACATGTGGCAGTTTGTCTATTCGTTGCCCTAAGACAGCACCCATGGCATAATCGGATGCATCACACATAATCTCAAATGGGAGAGCCCAATTTGGAGGGATTAGAATTGGAGCGGTTGTAAGCATGGTGCGGAGTTTTTCAAAAGCGTTAAGGCACGCTTCATCAAAGGCAAAGCAAGACTCTTTTTCAAGAAGGCGACACAAAGGCCGAGAGATCTTGCTAAAGTCTTTGATGAAACGGCGATAAAAGCCCGCATGCCCAAGGAATGAATGAATCTCTCTCACCGTTGATGGTGGAGGAAGTTTGGAAATGAGTTCAACCTTGGCTTTATCAACCTCTATTGCTCTCTTAGACACAATGTGCCCCAGGACAATACCCTCTTGAACCATAAAATGGCTCTTTTCCCAACTAAGAATTAGGTTGGTCTCTTGACATCGTTTGAGAACACAAGCTAGATTTTGGAGGCATGATTCAAATGAAGGCCCAAAAATGGAAAAATCATCTATGAACACTTCCAAGAATTTTTCCACCATGTCCGAGAAGATAGACATCATACACCGTTGAAAAGTTGCTGGTGCATTGCACAACCCAAAGGGCATGCGTCTATAAGCAAATGTGCCGAAGGGACATGTAAAGGTGGTTTTTTCTTGGTCCCTCGGGTCTATAGCAACCTGATTATAGCCGGAATATCCATCCAAAAAGCAATAAAAACTTTGCCCGGCTAATCTCTCCAATATCTGATCAATGAATGGGAGGGGCAAGTGATCTTTTCGAGTGGTTGAATTTAATTTCCTATAGTCTATGCACACTCTCCAACCCGTGGCGGTGCGTTGGGGAACTAATTCACCCTTGTCATTTGGTTGCACCGTAATACCTGACTTCTTTGGAACCACTTGAGTGGGACTAACCCACTTGCTATCAGAGATGGGGTATATGATTCCCGCATCTAGTAACTTCACCACCTCCTTCATGACAACGTCCTTCATATTTGGATTTAATCGACGTTGTGCCTCCCTTGAGGTCTTAGCATCCTCTTCCAAGTGTATGCGGTGCATACAAATAGAAGGATCTATTCCCTTGAGATCTGCCACACTCCAGCCTATTGCTTCTTTGTGCTCTTTGAGCACCTTTATGAGTTCCAACTCTTGGTCGTTTGTGAGATTGGAAGCTATAATGACTGGAAGGGTCTCATTTGCACCCAAGAAAATATACTTGAGTGTAGCCGGTAGGGGCTTGAGCTCAAGTTGTGGTGGGGAAATTAAAGAAGGAGTTTGGAAAGTTTTGGACAAAGGGGGCAAGGGTTCTCTCGGAACTCTCCACTTAGGCAAATCCATGACAGTATTAACATCGAGCATGGAATTGACTTCACATATGGATTGCTCAATGTCAAAATCATCACAGTTGAAGTGATTTAGGCATGCCTCTAAAGGGTCCTTGGAAAGAATAGAAGGAAGTGCTTCTTGAACAAGGTCTTCCACTACATTGACACAAAAGCACTCATTTTCGTTATCGGATGTGTAGTGAGAAGCATTGAAGATGTTCAAGCGGACTTTCATATTCCCAAAAGAGATGTCCATCACTCCGGTACGGCAATTAACGCAAGCGTTTTCCGTGGCCAAGAATGGACGACCTAGAATGATAGGAATATGATGATTCGGATTTTGGACCGGTTCTGTGTCAAGGACTATGAAGTCCACCGGAAAATAGAATTTGTCCACTTGAATGATGACATCCTCAATGATGCCACGTGGTTGCTTCACCGAACGGTCGGCAAGTTGCAACACAACCGTGGTATGCTTGAGTTCCCCCAAACCTAGTTGTTGGTAAACTGAGAATGGAAGCAAATTGACACTGGCCCCTAAATCAAGAAGTGCTTTTTCAAAAGATTGATTTCCGATGGTGCACGAAATGGTCGGAGCACCCGGATCTTTGAATTTATGAGGGGCATGGTGTTGGAAAATGGAGCTTATGTGCTCAGTTAAGAGGACTTTCTTAGGAACATTATTCTTAGATTTGCACTTTTGAGTGCACAAGTCCTTCAAGAATTTCGCATAGGAGGGAATTTGTCGAATAGCATCAAGGAGAGGGAGATTGATCTTTACTTGTTTGAAGATCTCCACCATATCTTGGATTTTCTCTCCTTGCTTCCCGAAATGAGAAGGTTCCTTCAATCTTTGAGAAAAAGGAACCGGAGGTTCATAAGAGGTGTCAAGATTTGGAATCGATGATGACACAACTTCACTTGCCTTTCCTTTTGGATTTGAAGGGGTATTTTGCAAATTTGGATTTAACAGAAACGATTTTGGATTTAATTGGGATTCTTTTGGATTTTTAGGTTGCTCTTGGAATTCCTTTCTCTCTTCCTCCCCTACCTTGGAGTTAATGATTTTACCACTTCTCAAGGTTGTGATTGATTGAACTTGCTCCAGAGGAGCATTACAAGTTGAAGATGATGGATCTTCAATCATATGGACACCTTTGGGGTTCGCCACCGGTTGACTCGGCAACTTACCTTCCTCTCTTCTATTTAAGGCATTAGCTAGTTGCCCGATTTGAGCTTCTAACCTAGCCATAGATTGAGCATTGGCTTCAAGCTTAGAGATTGATTGAGAGTGAGTTTGCAATAAGCGGGTGTTGGCCTCAAGATTGCTTATCACTCTTTCTTCAAAGCTTTGGCTTCTCAGAGGAGGTGGTGGTTGTTGGTAAGTAGATCTTTGATTGTAAGGTTGAGGATTTGGCCTATAATAAGGCTGCTGAGAGGGGGAATTAAAAGAGTTTTGCCCTTGGAAAGAGGGACTTGATTCTTGATTCTTCCATGAAAAAGTCGGATGGTTCTTGTAACCAGGATTGTACGTGTTCGAATATGGATCATTCAGTTGTTTAGCATACAAGGCATTCGCTTGCTCTTGAGCATAATCGGGAGATTGCCCGGCAATAGGACAATCTCGCACGAAATGTGAAGTACTATAGCAAAACGAACAACCTTCCTGATTTTGGACAGATTGGTTTGGAGTAGGCAGCCCATTTTTCATGATTAAATCCATTTTTTGGGATAGGGCTTCTACTTGCATGGCAACCTCATCTACCCATGAAATCTCATGCAAGCCTCTACAAGGTTGGGTGGCCTTCCCTTTCCTAGTGGAGGAGCGTTGAGCTGAATTGTTGCTTAGGGTTTGAAAAAGTTTCCATGCCTCATCGGGGCTTTTCGAAAGATATCCACCCCCACACGCGGAGTCTATCATTTGTCTATGTTGCTCACTCACCCCATCATAAAAACTTTGCACTAGTTGCCATTTTGGGACAGCATGATGCGGACAAGATTTTAAAAGATCTTTTAACCTCTCCCACGTCTCATGGAATTGTTCTTGGTCAATTTGGGTGAATCCGGTGATTGCTCGCCGAATATCACTTGTCTTACCCATTGGGAAGTATTTTTTCAAGAACTCTATTTGCATCTCCGCCCAAGAATGGATTGAGTTAAGTTCTAGGGAATTGAACCAACTTCTAGCTTTATCTTTTAGGGAGAAGGGGAACATACGCAGCTTTAGATCATCCTCCGTAAAGTGTGGTACACGAATAGTGGAACACACGGAAAGGAAGTAATCTAAGTGCCGGTACGGATCCTCATTAGGGAGACCGTGGAAGCTATTAAGAAGATTGATGGTGGAGGACTTTATTTCGAATTGAGTTACCGCTACATCCGAAAATTGGATACATGAAGGTACTTCAAATGTAGTCGGAAGGTAAAAGTCCATAAGCAACTCTCCTTGAGGAGGTGGTGGTGGAGGTGGTTGTTCATGATTAAAAGGAGGTAGCCCGGGAGGTTGTCTCTCATTTGGATCCATGTTTTCAGTCCTAGGCAATATAGGGTCCCTAGAGGTTCCTCTACGTTGTCTAAGTGTTCGTTCAAGTTCAATGTTACACGGAAGCAACGGAAGTGACAATGACCGTCTACCTAGCATGCATTACCAATAGAACAACACCTCAATATACAAAATAAACAAATATATACAAAAGAATGAATGAATTCAAACTACTAATTTTAGGCGTTATACTCACAAAGGGTTCCAAGTTTACTTCTCTTAGATGCCCGCTATGTGGTATACCTAAAATCAAGAAATTTGAGAAATAAGGACAAGATATATACAAAAAGAATGAAAGAATTTCTAGTCTAAGAATTAAACCAGATTTAATCTTCCAATGGCGACAATAAAACCGTAGTCCCCGGCAACGGCGCCAAAATTTTTATGTGGTCGGAACTAAATTATATTATAAGCTTAATTTGCCCTTTTTATCAAAATATAATTTAACCACTCGCAAGAGCACGAATCTTTGTAGATAAGGTTCTATATAGAGGGTATCGATCCCACGAGGACTAGTCGCAATTGTCTTAAAGGAAGATTAATTCTACTTTAATTCTAAAAATAGATTTTTGGTTTTGTGTTTAAAAACTATTGCATAAATGAAATGACAATAAAATTAAAGAGTAAAGTTGGGAGAGAGAACTAGGGTTGGTTTCCACCACTAACCATTCACATGTTCATAAGTGTAGCAAGCATGGGATTCATTAATTAAATGCCTAACAATGTCATTAGGCTTGTGACCTCAATGACATATCAAAAGATCAATGTGTGTGCTAACCTATCATAATCCATCTTCAACAAACATAACTCTTCAACCTAACTAACTACCTACTTACTCTACTTTCTAAGTGAACACTACATGCATCCAAACTACCTTGTCTTGGCATGGTCTATACAAACTAACATCACACATTCATTTAAACACCATTATCTAGCCATCATTTGCACTTCTTGTGGAATATGCAAATGTTGTGCATTCAAGTGACAAAATCTACTCTAAGACAAGAATAAATTCTAAATCAAATGAATATATAAAAGAGATGTATTTGTGTACATAATCACTAGGCTAAATAATCAACATTTAATTACAAATCCCAAGAGCTACAAAGATGAACAAGTTTACATGGTTAGGGGTTGAAACCAACACCCTAGTAGAAGAGTTAGTTGCTCATGGTTGCCTTGTACCCTTCCATTGATGAAGAGAATGAAGCTTCTTGGTCTGGTTCAGCTCTCCTCTTCCTCTCCCGAAGGTCTCTCCTCTGATATTCTAATCTTGCTTGAGAGATATTTGAGATATGTGTGATATGGCCCTTTTTGTGTGCTTTTTGGCTTCTTTTTCAACCTTGGGCCCACCATATATATATATATATATCATTATATATATCTCTTGTATCAAGAAGGCCCCCAAAAGTCTTGTTCAAGTCAGACAATCCCCCTAAGTCGTGCAAAAAGGGGGATTTTGTTGCAAGTGGGAGAGCAGGTGAGCAAGTGGCCAAGTGGGCTCTGCAGAATCTCGATTGATCGAGATTGAATCTCGATTGATCGAGATTTTGATCAATCGAAATGAGATCTCGATCAATCGAGATTTTGATTAATCGAAATCAACATCTCGATTGATCGAGATGCCTTAGCTACATTTTCTGATTTCTTCTCTTAACTGCAGAAAGCTTCCAACTTTGCTCCATTTACTCCAATACCTGCAAAATATCAAAAATACAAAAATATCGTAAACATATCTTGGTAAACGCAAAAACGGAACTAACGTATGCAATAAAGAGGGTTCAAATGCATAGAATTGAACACTTATCACTCCCCAATGATGCATGAGATAGTTGGGGCACCAAGCTCTTTGTACTTGGGAGGAGTGCACTATTGAATTATAGAACTCACTTGTTGTGGCAGCATCACTTTCTTTGGCACATGGCTTTTAGAACGCCTTTTCTGAGTGCACAAGTCCTTCAAAAATTTAGCGTAAGGTGAAATTTGCTTGATGACATTAAGGAGTGGCAAATTAATCTTCACTTGTCGAAACACCTCCATCATGTCATGCAGCTTGTTCCCTTACTTCCCCAATTTAGATGCTTCAAGGAAACGTTGTGGGAAAGGAGCCTTGGGCTCATAAGAAATTTCAGCACTTGGACTTGTGGTCACTTTTTCTTCTTCTTTCTTCTCACCCACCTTATTATCAATTATTTTCCCACTCCTCAAAGTGGTAATGGCTTGAACTTACTTATGGTGTGGGTTGCTTGTGGAAGCTTGCATCCCTCTTGGATTAGCAATTGGTTGGCTAGGGAGCTTCCCTTCTTCTCTTCTACTTAATGAAGTAACAAGCTGTCCAAACTGAGATTCCAGTTTGGCAATGCATTGAGAATGAGAGTGCACTAGATGAACTATAGATTGTACTGTTGTTGCAGTAGCTTGTACCGTCTCTATAAGAGAATCAAGCTTGTCAAATTTGGACAAGGTAAGTGTCAGCTTGTCTTCAATAGCAGAAATTCTTTGTCTCATAGGACTTTGTGTTTGATATTGCTGTTGAGGTACAAAAGTCCTAGGTTGATATGATGGTTGCATTGCTGTCCATTGGTTACTATAAGAAAAACCAGGATGATTCCTCCATGTGGGATTGTAAGTATTACCTCGTGGAGGATTCATTGGTCCAGTGAATGTAGCTTGAACTTGCTCGTGTTGAACATTAGAAAATTGCCTCATTGAAGGACAATTGCTCACATTATGCATAGGACTATAGCAAAATTCATAAGGGCCTAGCAATGAAGGATTTGAAGTAGAAGGAGTTTGATTGGTAGCCATAATTGCTGCTACCTTCTGTGCAATTAAATCAATGTCAGTTGGCATAGCTTCTGAAGCACCAACCTCAAAAATCCCAACAGTCTTCCTTGTAGTGGCGGGTCTATTAGAACGAGTAGAGGACATATGTTGTAGAGAGTTGTCACTAAGATTTTCAAATAAGGTCTATGCCTCTTCTTCACTCTTCAACATAAAAGTACCTCCACAAGATGCATCAACCATCTATCTGTTGGCTTCTGTCAGCCCTTCATGAAAACTCTGTACTAGTTGCCACTTAGGAACTTGATGATGGGGACACTTCCTAAGAAGGTCCTTGAATCTTTCCCATGTCTCATAAAATTGTTCCCCCTTATATTGGGAGAAACTAGTGATAGCACGTCTGAACTGATTGGTCTTCCCTATCAGAAAATACTTCTTGAGAAAGTCATGCTGCATCTGAGTCCAAGTTGTGATAGAACCTGCCAGTAGAGAATTGAACCAATACTTTGCTTTATCTTTTAGGGAGAATGGAAAAAGTCTCATTCTGAAAGCATCTTTAGAGAAGTTGTGGATTTTGGTAGTTGAGCACACTTCAATGAAGTTATCCAGATGCTTGTAAGGGTCTTCTTGAGTCAGCCCAAAATAAGATGGTAGCATCTGAATAATGCTGGACTTGATCTCATAATTCTGTGCTGTGACATTAGGTAGTTGAAAGCCCCGCTGGTGAGGTGTATGTCTCAGGAACATAGTAGTCCCTAAGCAATTTAGCACTTTCTCCATCAGCATTAGGAACAAGGTTGTTATTCCTCTCTTCTGTCATGTCTTCAATTAATTCTTCCTCTTGCACACTGGTATCAACAGGGATGTTCCTCTGTTGTCTAAAAGTACGTTCAGGCTCAGGATCAAGAGGTATCAAAGGATCAGCCACAGAACTACGACCTTGCATATATTAACCAGAAGCACCTGAAAAGAAAACAAAAAAAAAATGAAAAAAAAAATATAAAAATTTCCTAAACTAAAATTCCAATTAAAATTAATTCTGTAGAATCCAATCAATCAAATAGATAATCCCTGGCAACGACGCCAAAAATTGATTCGTGTATGAGTGTGACTTAATAAGTGTATTAATTAAAAATTACCACACTTCGCAATAGAACAAATTCCTTACAGAATAGGGCTATCGAAAGGGGTGTCGAACCTCAGGAATTATGGTCTGATGAGTTGGAATACAGAATTAATTCTAATTAAATTTATAAAGAAAAGAATTCTGATTTTTAAACTAATTAAAAAGTAAAATAAAATAAATCAAAGTAAATAGAAAGTGAAGATAGTATGAAAGAAATCTAGGGTATTTGACTTCACCACTAACTCCACAATCAATGGTTAATTGAATCAACTATGAAAAATTACATCATACATAAGTGGTGTCGGTGGCTATAAGCTCACTTCATCCGTCAAGAAGATAACATATGATTAAGGCTAAGTCATGGACTATCTTCGATTGGCATGGGCCATCTGCCTAACTACTTTAATCTAGGGTGCAGTATGGTTCATCTTCTCTAGGCATAATCCATCAAAGCTTTTAATGATACATTCAGTGATTACCATTGTGTAATAATCGCTCTCATGATCACAGAAAATAAGAAAGATTGAGTTCAATAATAACAACTAAATATCTAAGACAAGATAAGAAATTATTGAAACTGAATTTACAAGACTTTTATTGCTCAATTCTATAACAAGAATCCTCTAAATTACACAATATATGCATGTATATAAAGGTCCCCAATAATTAAAACAATAAACCATTGATGTTTTGTTAGGGCTACATCAAAACCCTAGTGGATGAACTAGCCACTCATGGTAGAAGAAGAAGCTTCAACGGTTGAGGAAGAAGGCATCATCTTCATGAATTATGCGTATGACTTCGTTCTCCAATGGTTCTGCCAAGTATGTCTTTTGTTCTGGCCAAAGCTCTCTCAGACTCTCCAATCTCTATTATCTCTCAACTCAGCCTCCAATCCTTCACTTTATGCCCCAAGAGAATACACCAAAGTCCTAATCCAATTAGGAATTAATTAGGTTTTCCCGCAGTACTAATCAGGTGCGTTTTTCCTGCTAACATTCGGCCAAACTTTTGACCCACTAGAAGTCTGATTCATGGAATTTTCGTGAAATACAAAAGTGTGTAGAATCAAATTTCGTTTAACAAATATCAAAATTAAGTCAATTTGAGGCTCAAAAATCATACTTCTGGTCCTTTTTCCAAAATGAGATTAAGACTGTATTATGCGCAGATTTGGGCTTCAGGCTCGAAATCTTTTTAAGCAGCTGTAATTCTCTTGGACCTCTTCCTTGGGCTGATTTGAGTTGAAATAAATAGTTAAATGAATCTCCTTGAAGTAGGCTTCATCTAACCATCTTGGATGTCTTCTTTAAAAGCCCAATATCATGGCTTTAATTGAAATAATCATTAAGGCCCTACAAATACAGAAAACACTAAAACAAAGTAAAATAACAAAATAATCTACCACTAAGAGAATAAAATACATAAGTTAAGAGGCTAGAATGCGTAACATTCAACGCCTATCAACTTCATTTTGAGTTATAGTTATGTTTTGGATAAATATAACTTGGTTGTATACTTGGACTTTAATCTTGTCATCTATGAAAATATTATGAATTTTTCTATGTAATGTTTATTGGGAGCATTTGGTTTCATTTGATGGACTAATGTTGTGATGGACATTTTCAATATGAATTGGAATATGTTTATGATAGAGAATGACTCATATTGGTGTGTGATTTGATTATGAGCATGATTTAGAACTTGAGAATGATGTAGATTCCTTTCTTGTATAATTTGGAGATTGTAAGAATGGATTATGTTAGTAGAAAGGGCTTAGAACGCCAAAAATGGCCAATTGCATAGTTGTAGAATCTGGGCACTTTGACGCATCGAACTGCCTATTTCGATGCATTAAACTGCACTTTTCGATGCATCGAAAAACTTGTAGGATTTTAGAATGTCAAAGTACTGAGATTGAATTTTTATCAGTACATATTTGATACTTGTTCGATGCATTAAAACTTTGATGTATCAAAATCATCACTTCGATGCTCGAACTCACTATTCATAACATGCTTTGAAATTTGCCCAAACTTCAATCGGGCATAACTTCTTCGTTTTGAATCGAATTTGAGTGTGATTTTTTTGAAATTGACTATTTTTGGACTCTCTATCTAATGGTATAGATTTCAATTTTAGGTTCTAATCACATAAATTTTGAGTCCTGGAAATGAGTGATTCATGGGTGTCGATAAATGAAATTTCCACTAAGGTGATGTGGTTTGATGTATGGTCCATTGAGGTTCGATAAGGTGGAGTTGTGCACATGTATGTGCAAGAATAGAGTTAAGCTTTCATAGTATTTAAGGGTAAAGATGATCCATTTGGGCATAATGGACGGAAGTCACCTCCGTTTCTCCGGGAGTCAAAAATTAGGACGTGACAACATGGTATCAAAGTGTGATATCGGTGTCCGAATAGTTCACGTGGTTGAGTGAACGGGTTCACAATCGAGATTCGAGAGCGGCTCAGGGGAGTCCCAGAGGTTCAGATTTTGGGGTGTGACATGTCATGGTGCTCACCCTTTTTTTCTTAACTCTTTTTACAGATAAGGTGCTGATGATAGATGGGACTTGAGTTTCCAAGTGGGATTTTAGTAGCTTCTTGCTCTATTTTTTGAACATTGTGTATATTATAGCTATCCATGTCAGTTTGTAGTATGAGACTTCATTTCAAGTTGTAGTTATATTTTGGACAAATGTAACTTGATGTATGCTTGGATTATAAGCTTCTTGTATATCAAAAGACTTTGGATCTGGTTATAAGACACTTGTTGTAGCACTTAGTTTATTTGATGAAATGTCTTCAATATGAATGGATTATGGTTGTGAAAGAGAATGATTCATTTTGACGTATGATTTAATCATGAGCAAGATTTAGAATGCGTGATCAATGTTAGTACCTTTCATTTATGTTATGAATGATGTATGGAAGATTCTAGGTTGATATAATAGGATTTAAGCTCAAAATGAGCAAGGTGAGAGGTTGCAACATTTTCTGCAGGTGCATCAGTCCAAGCATTTCAACGCATTAAAATGTCCATTTCGATGCATCGATAATGATATATCAAAAAACCTACAGGATCCTGGAATATCAAAAGTCCTAAGAGTGTGTTTTGGTTAATAGATGGTCAAAACATATACGATACATCAAACTTACGATGCATCGATAACAATACATCGAAAAACCTGCAGGGTTTTGGAATATCAAAAGTCCTGAGAGTGTGTTTCGGTTAATAGATGGTCGAAATATATACGATGCATCGAACTTATGATACATTGAAATGACCATTTTGATGCATTGAAATCATCACTTTGATGCGTCAAAGTATATGAATTCTTATTTCTTACAAGGGGATGTAAGGGAATGTTTGAGGGGCTCATTAGGGTTTGCAAGGTCTATAGTGCACATACATACGTGTACAATTGAAAAGTATGCTTCCGTGGTATATGAGGGATAAAAAGGTTCGTTAAGGTTAATGGACGGGTTCACACTTAGTTTTTTGGGAGTTGGGAATCGGGTGTGACAACATGGTATCCAAGTGTAATATCAAGGTGAGATCGGTGTCGGAATAATTCGTGTGGTTGAGTGAACGGGTTCATACTCGAGATTAGGGAGTGACACGGGGAAGTCCCGGCGGTCTGAATTTTGGGGTGTGACAGGATGGTATTAGAGCCCTAGGTTAAAATACCTAGGGACGATAGGTAAAGGTTTTACCACATTTTGATTTAAAAGGATTTGATGATTTTTGGATAATTATCAGAGCATTAGGTTAGAAAACCTAAGGACGAAGGGTAAAACTTGATCTAGTGATTTCTTGAGGTTGAGGATGTAAACATAAGGGATTTGACTTTGAGTCGTAAATTACTTATGTGGAACATGATTATATGCTTACACCTTCATAACATGCCTTTGTCGACTAAATTGATATGGCGTGTGTAAGTATGGTGAAAATGGTGTAATAGTGTGAATTCTTGTTCTAAAATTTTTCTTATTGTTCATATAGCAAAATGCCTCCAAGATGAGCGTGAGACATAGGCGTTGATGCTCCTCATGAGCCAATAGATGGAATGAAATTTATGCGTGACATGTCAAATACTATGAGATGAATGGCTAGGGAAGCCAGGGAAGATGAGGTTCAGGCATTACCTAGGGTTGCCTTGAGCAGACGAATGGTGGCTATGAAAGAATATGTGAAATTCAAATCGCTTACCTTTGATGGTGCATGTGATCCATTAGCGGCAGAGAGTTGGATAGATTATAATCATAAACTCATGGTTACCCTTGCAATCGATGAGGATTTAAAAGTGGGAGTGGCAACACTTCACTTGCAAGGGGAAGTGGATCGATGGTGGCAATTCATCGGGAATGTCCACAATACCGGGACCATGGACTAGAAAACCTTTAAGGGGTTATTTTTTGACAAGTTCTTTCCAACTTCGGTGAGGGATCGGATAAGATAGGAGTTCGTGAAGGGACTAAAAATCTCTATCAGAAAAAGGGTGTCTATTTTGGGTTTGAGGACATACAGTGAAGCGTTTAATAGAGCCTTAGTGGTGGAAGAAGATGACTGAGACACCCAAAGGATATGGGACTCTAAATAGCAATCGAAAAGTACGGGGACATTTTCGGGTAATCAGGGAAGAAAGAAGAATAAGGAGGGCAGGTCAAGTTTTTTAGGGCAGCAACAAGCTCACCCAATACCATCATTGGCCTTGCCTATCGAATCTTTACGATCTTCTGCAGAGTGCTATAATTGCCATCAAATTACCCATTTTAGTAGGGAATGCCTATAGGGACATGTAGTGGCATCATTGCCAGTAGGAATAGTGAGGCATCAATGCCAGATACATGAAAGTTAACTGCCCATAGAGGTAAGGAACTCAGAGTGGTTCAATGTCTCAACAGGGGGCTCGACAGACAGCTACGGTTCAGTTTGGCTTTAGGGCACTACCACCGCCTCAGCCAGCATAGTCAGTTCAGGGATTAGGGGTAGCGAAAGGTCCCACACCTGCTTATAGTCAGTAGTAGGGCTTACATGGGACTGGCTAGTAAGGTCAGCAGATGCAGGGTCGTGTGTTCACACTTGCTCCGACAGAGGACATACCAGGACCATCAATGGTAAGAGGTATTTTCTTCCTAGTTTCTAGCTCGTGGGCCAAGGTGTTGATAGATTTAGGGGCATCGAATTCATTCATATCTGTTGTATTTACTTATACCTTGGGGTTGAGGATGTCATCACTGGAGTCACCATTGTCCATTGATACCTCTATTGGGGGTAAGGTTACCCTAGATAGAGCGTGTCGGTCTTACGAGATTGAGGTTTCAGGGCATCGATTAGTGTTCGACTTTGTGTTACTAGACATCACCACTTTTGATGTCATTCTAGGATGGATTAGCTATATACATTTAGAGCCACAATTGATTGTCTCCATAGGAGAGTGACGGTGTGCACACCTGAGAGTGATTGCTTTTACTTTGTGGGAGAGCGGGATGATTTCTACGTTCCATCTTGGCTTAGTTCTGGTGTGTGGGATGGGGTTAGATATTTCATAGCTAGCATATTAGCCAAGGAGGATGAGATTGTGACTAGTGGAGGATTATCACTAGTGGTTAGTGAGTTTGTGGATGTGTTTCTGGGGGATTTGATTGAGTTGCCTCTGATAAGAGATGTAGTGTTCAGCATTAATCTTGCTACTGGTACCGCGCCTATCTCTATGGCACCGACCGGATGGCACCAGCTGAGTTGAAGGAGTTTAAAGATCAGTTCCAAGAATTATTAGATAAGGGATTTGTGCGACCTAGCACATTGCCTTGGGGAGCTCCAGTCCTATTTGCTAAAAAGAAGGACGGATCTGTATGGTTATGCATATGCTACCATAAGTTGAACCAAGTAACAATTAAGAACGAGTATCATTTGCCAATGATAGATGACTTGTTTGATCAGCTTAAGGGTTCGACTTATTTTTTGAGGACCGACCTAAAGTAGGGGTATTACCAGTTGAGGGTAAGCAAAGAGGACATTCTGAAGATAGCTTTCGAACTAGATATGGCCCTTTTGAGTTTCTAGTGATGCCATTTGGTTTGACGAATGAACTAGTAAAATTTATGGATTTGATGAACCAGATATTCAGAGTGTACTTGGATAGATTTGTGGTGGTCTTCGTGGACGACATTCTTGTGTATTCTTCTTCTATGGAGGAGCATGAGATCCACTTAAGGACAGTGTTGCAGATTTTGAGAGAACACCGTTTGTATGCCAAATTCAAAAAATGCAAATTTTGGCTAATGGATGTGAAGTTCCTAGGACACGTCGTCTCGGAAGGAGGAGTATCGATAGACCCTTCAAAAATTGAAGTGGTAACAAATTGGGAAAGGCCTAAGAATGTATTTGAGATACATAGTTTATTGGGATTGGCAGGATATTACCGATATTTTGTGAAAGACTTTTCAAAGTTAGCGGTGCCGATGACTATGTTTACTCGTAAAGGAGTTAAGTTTTAGTGGAACGAAGCTTGTTGAGCATTCCTTTACGGAATTGAAGCGTAGGTTAACAAGTGCTCCGATTCTGATTATTTTTTAGCGCAGTTTGGGTTATGTCATCTACTGTGATGCATCACAGGATGGTTTGGGATGTGTGTTGATACAGACTGAGAAGGTTGTTGCATATGGTTCCCGGTAGTTGAAGATCCATGAAAAAAATTATCCGACTCATGTTTGGAGTTAGTGGTGGTAATTTTTGCTTTAAAAATGTCGAGGCATTATCTCTATGGAGAGAAGTTTGAGATTTTCTCTGATCATAAGAGTTTGAAGTACCTTTTTACACAAAATGACTTGAATATAATGTAGAGGAGATGGGTTAGGTACATGAAAGACTGCGCGCAACTTTGATTTTCAGGAAATCACATGGCACTTTGGCTAGCATTGTCATTTGGGAGTGGAAGATGATGGAGGACATCTCAGAAATGAGATTGTACTGTAGTGAGAGTGGTGGACATGCCACTTATTCACACTCATAACGCGACCAACTCTAGTGAGTAGAGTGGTTAAGGAGTAGGGGAATAACACTGAGTTAGAGAGCATTCACACTCGAATTATGGGTGGTGAAGTGGTAGAGGATTGAGTTATCCATTCAAATGGAAGTCTGAGGTTCAGAGACAGAATGGTAGTTCCATTGGCTTGTAAGGATGAGGTTCTGAGAGAGTTTTATAGCTCCAGACTTACAGTACATCCCGGTGGTACTAAAATCTACCACAACCTTCGTAGACAATATTGGTGGAAGGGTATGAAGAAGGACGTCACATAGTTTGTAACGAGGTGCCTCACATGTCAACAAGTGAAGGCTGAGCATTAGAGACCGGCAGGCTTATTACAGCCATTACTAGTAGCCATGTGGAAGTGGAAACTCATCACTATAGACTTTGTGACAGGGTTGCCTAGGACGAGGAGGGGTCATAACACGGTTTGGGTCATTGTGGCTAGGTTAACCAAGGTGGCTCATTTCCTTCCAATTTAAGTGACGGATGATGTAGATGCTCTTAGTCGATTATACATTGATCAAATTTTGAGACTGCATGGAGTGCTAGTTTTTATTGTGTCTGATAGGGATCCGAGATTCACGTCGCAATTTTGGCAGAGTTTTCAAGCTACCCTTGACATAAACCTCAATAGTAGTACGACTTTTCATCCTCAGACAGATGGTTTGTTAGAGTGTACCATTCAAAATTTGGAGGATATGCTTAGAGCATGTGCACTTGATTTTCGAGGCAATTGGGAGGATCACCTTCCATTAGTGGAGTTTGCATACAATAATAGCTACCAAGTTAGTATTGAGATGGCTCCATTTGAGGCTTTGTAAGGTAGACCATGCAGGTCACCGATTTTTTGGACAGAGGTCGGTGAGACAATGACTTTGGGGCTAAATATAGTCAAAGAGACAATAGAAAAGATCAAGATCATAAGGCAACGGTTGCTTATGGCTCAGAGTCGTCAGAAAAGCTATGCTAACAGAAGGCGGAGGACTTTAGCATTTGAAGTGGGGGACCTTGTCTTCCTGAAAGTCTCGCCATGATAGGGATTGATGAGGTTTGGGTGTAGCGGGAAGCTAGCCCCACGATTTATCTGTAATGAACGGACCATTTATCAGGTCGGATTCAGGTCGGGTTATTCTATTTATATATGGTTGTTTTTCTTTAAACTTTGAAAATTCGTAACTCACTCATCTTAAATCCGATTTAGGTGATTCTTTTTTTAAAATTGAGTGTTTTGAATTCTTCTTTTCATTGGAATTAATTTCATTTGGAGAATCCAAAGGAACTGAGCCCATTTATTTCAAAGTGGAGAAAAATGAATTTTTTTCCTATGTTAGAAAGAAAAAAATGTTCAAATTTGTTGGGTTTGATTTTTATTATTTCTTGGTGATTATTTTATGTAGGGACTCACATTTAGAGGTTTTAAATATTTTGTGTCCATCCAGAATTGTTTTTGGGGTTCGTTTAGGTGAAATGGGCATTTTGGGCCCGGGCGCCGTTTTAGGGCTTCGGGACCGATTTGGTGTGCTCGTTTTGGATTTTGATGCCGAATAAACATTTTTATTCATATTGTGACATTTTTGAATTTTAGAAAGAAACCGGGACGCATTTGGACACCGTATGAGACTTATATGATAGATATACACATAAGTGAGACAAATTGTAACTTGTGGGGCCCACATGACCCAAAGGTCTAATTTTTTTTCAAGCGCCAGAACCTTGCTCGGCAGCCTATCTTCCTCCTTCTTCATTTCATTTTCTCTCTCTCTTTCTAAGACTCCATTAAAGAAACCTTGAGATCTACTTTCTCTCTCTAGATTTTGAACCCCTTCAAGGTTGTTTTGGCTCAAGAGTCCATGAGAAAAGTTGTAAAGCTCGGCTAGGGCTATCCATTGATCAAAAAATTATCCATTTTGGGGCTCATTTGGAAGGTGTAAGATATATACAACTCCTCTTCTTCACCCCATTTTCGCATAAGTTGCTTCATTGAGGTAGGGGGTTTTAGTTTTAAGTTTTATTTGGTTAAAATTTACATATATTTGCTCATGGAGTGTTTAGGATTTTATTTCATCTAACTCCATTTTAAATCTCATGAATCTATTGATATTGTCTCATATTTTTAATGATGATTATGTAAACATCATGTTTTGTTTTTGTATTTATGAGATATATGGAGGATGGGTTGATTATATGTTGAATAAAGTGCTGATTTTTGGGTGGTGGATGTATGGGTTATTTTGTGATGTTATAGTAGTTGGTGATGTATGGAGAATAGGCTGAATTTGTTGATGGAGTACATGCTGATTTTTTTCTTCTTTTGTTGATTGCAGTACTTTGTGTTCCTCTTTAAATTTTTAAATGACTAAGAATGACTTGTGGAATATGTGTTTAAATTTTTGGTCAAGAATATGCATTTCATATTGTGTATTGCTTATATTAATAAGATTGGTTTTGTCTAGAATAATAAAATTATGTCATGCTAGGTGAAATCCTAGGACATGAATTGAGTGTAATTGCATTGTTTATATGCGTGTGAATATTGCACATGTGTTAATTTGATTGATTATGCCACAATGTGTTTGGATGATGATTTTGGGATTTGATGTTGCGTTTAAGGGTATTGTCCCTTGAGGGAAATCCTCATATATTGGCCAATTAGGGTGGTCACCGGCGGGCTAGTATCCCAGAAAGAACCATTAGGAATGTCGTCAATGGCACATGTCCTATTTGATGCCTAGTGCGTGCCACAAACACGTGACTTGAAGGGTATCTTGCGAGTCAATCCCACTTGATGATTTCGAGATTTTCGTTTATATACTTTGATATTTGAATTGCACACTTGCTTTACACGTTTTATGTATGTTAATATTACCCTTGACTAAATTGTGGAGGTTATTGTTGCAATGTCATTCCATGTTTTAAACTATTCCAAAGATTAGGCATTTAGGGAGCATGAACCCAAGTTGCATCATTGATCACTTAATGGTTTGATATATGGTATAGTTGGTGATATAAAGCTTTTAACTTGCCTTCTACTGAGTTATGAGTGGACAAGCTCACCCCCTAAACATTTCAGGTAAAGGAGTCGACACCGGAGAGAGTTGAGCCTCCATTGGTGCAACAAACTTCAAGGAGTTTCTTTTGATGTTAAGGCCTCATGTAGCCTCTATTTAGTTATATGTATGATGAAATTTGTTTAGAAGCATTATTGTGGCTTTTTGTACACCTAGCCACCAACTTCATGCTTAGGATTGCTTCTCTTTGAACTTCATTTATTTTGACTTTTTTGAAAATGTGTATGTAATGACACCTAAATGTCATGTTGTATGTACAAGTTTATGATCTTGACTTATGTTGCACCATATTTCATTTTCGAATTTTGATATCTTGAGTTGGGACTTGCCATGGATGATTTTAGGTTCATATTCATGCTCATATCATGTATTAGGTTCAGTTTGGAGCAGGTTTATGGGAGAAATGGGAAGGAAAAATTCTCTTGACAGAGTGTTCACGAAAGGACCCCTTTCTGTCCAGATTTTGCAAAATTTTTTTGATAGGCCTAAACTACTCCAAATGACTTGAAATTTTTACCATGTATTCTACTAGATGTCTAGTGCTTCCAAATTAAATTTTGTGAATTTTGGAAAGCTACAGACTTTTACAAAAATTCAATAGTGTCCTGCTGTCAGATTTTGAACCCACTGTTTTGTGCTGATTTGGAAAATTCGTTTGACCCATTTTCAAAACTCTATAAATTATGAAAATTTCCAGAATTTTATCCCTTTATGTCTAGTTTCTAAATACCAAAGCCCATAATTTTATAAATTCTTTAAGGCATTCAAATGAGTCCATCCTTGATGAGGGTCTGTTTTTAGCTCGCACCATGTGAGCTGTTTTAACTTGTAAAACTGATTTCATTGGCATATTTTCAGCTGTTAAATTTTGATCATCCATGTGGTAAGTTTAGTCTAGTTTCCATATAATTTTATTTTGCTCTATTTTGAGTTAAAATGAATTTGTTATGAATTTTTTTGTAACGAGTGTTCAGATTTTCTTCTAGCTGAGGGCTAATTATTTTCATTTTTTATTCTAGTTTTATACTTTGGGCTTGGTTTGAGTCTGACAACTCTCTTTTCACCCAATGATCTCAAGTCTCGAGGTTCAGGGCATGACATTATCAGTCCATTCGAGATATTGAATTGTGTGGATAAGGTTGCATACCGCTTGGCATTGCCACCGAAATTGTCAAGTGTGTACAATACTTTTCACGTTTTGATGTTGAGAAAGTATATGCCGGATCCTTCACATTTATTAGATTTGACAGATCTTGAGATGGACGAGGGCGTGTCTTACGAGGAGAGACCAATATAGGTTTTGGATACTAAGGAGCAAGTGCTTCAGGGAAAGACCATCCCATTGGTTAAAGTCCTTTGGAGGCGTCACGGGGTTGAAGAGGCTACGTGAGAGCAAGAACAAGAAGTCTAGTAAAAGAACCTGAGTTGTTTGCTACTTGAGGTATGTTACTAATTTTGAGGACAAAATTCCTTTAAGGAGGGGAGGTTGTAGAGACCAAGACCAATTTTGGCCAGTTTTGCATTTTTCGCATCATAATTACCATAAATACATTTTGAGTGGTGTTTAACATGTTTTGAGTATGGAAAACATGTTTGGGAAGTGTTATAAAGGTTTTGATAAGTTTTTGGAGGATTTGGAGAAGTTTGACTTTTTGGTCCAACTGGGGACCGGGATGTTGTCTATAAGTGGGTTCGGGAACCCGAAAAATTCTTAAAAATATTTATTTTTGAGAATGACTTGGATGAAATATTTAGAGAGTAGAGGAAGTGATTTTGAAACCATAGGAGTTTTTGAAATCAAAAACAGAGCTTGGGAAGGTACGTTAAGTGGCCCGGGGGCGAAATAGTCATTTCACGCTCCAATAGGCTTTTAAAACATATGGTTGAGAGAGTCCCAACCAATTCTCATGGATTAATCTCTCTCTAAAACTTTCCCTCTTCTCCTCTCTACATTCTCTCTACATTTCAAAGTCGTTCGACTTAGATTCGTGTTTCTCCGAAGAAGGGAGATACGTAGGGGACGGCTAGGGCTTCCATTTAAACCAAACATTTTTGTAGTTTGACAAGGTAGACGTTGCTAGAAATTTGGTGAAGTGCTTGGAATGCCTTCAATTTCGAGGTAGGGCGTCTCATTCTTATTTAATTATCGATTCTAAGGTTTCAGGTGAAGATGAGAGGTGTAGGTTGTGTTTCACATGCTTTAGGATGGTGAGAGGGGTGGGAAGTTGGGTTTTCTCCTTCTCTTGAGTCTTATCTTTTCACAATTGATGTTCTTTGTGTTAGTTGTAGCATGTGGGTTAAAGTGTGTGAGTGGATGAAATTGCACATATAAGTGTTATGTTTTCAAATTAAGGTTTATGTGTAAAATGTATTTCATGCATCATATATGTGGTTATATATGGAAGTGTGGAGGTTGAATGCATGCTAGTTCTATATGCTAAATGTATACATGGTATGAAGTATGAGTATGATATGCTAGTTTTGAAATAGTATGCATATGTGATGTTATATGCATATATCATACATATATGTGCTATATGTGGTATATTATGATAGAATTAGTGCCATCTGCATCTTTTTAGCATCAATGAGCATGAGTAAAGCGTAAAATTAAAATGTTATGTAAGTATGCATTCATATGCATTTATGGGGCCGTTGTGAGGGAACGGGAAAATGTGGTCTAATTACCTAGAGTAGGTCAATACTCGGTAAGGGTGTTCGAATGGTCTAATCACCTGGAGGAGATTAATTCTCAGTGATAATGGAATGATCACCTGGAAGTAGGTAAATACTTGGTTAGAATTCAAATAGTGGTTTAATCACCTGGTGGAGGTAAATTATCGGTGATAGTGGAAGATCATCTGGAATTAGGTAAATACTCGGTGAGAGTTCAAAAAGGGGCCAAATCACTTGAAGGAGGTAAATTCTCGGTGACAGTGTTGGAAATTGTATGGGAAGTGTCTCAAGTTACAGGGTTGGTCAAAAATCATGTTAGAGTTTCAGGTTGAGTCCGAGAGGGAGACAATTGTATGATTGTTGCTTTGATTATTTTTGGTGAAGCATGATATGTGTTTAATGCATTATTATATATATGCATCGTTATTAACAAACTTGATGTATATAGACCTTTGAATACATCAGTGTTGCGCGTGTGCGGCCCAGAACATCTAAGGGCATCACAGACCTGTTATTGGCCCAAACTTCTGTGGCCTGGAAGGCCATAGGCCCTCTAAGAAGCTGGCTGTAGAGGGTACCTCCACATAGTTAGTTAGTAGGCTGAGGTCTCATTCATTAATAGAATTAACCAGATAAATCACTTCACTAACTAAGAACGATAATGCACCACCATCCATAGAATCAAGAAAGAGCTCTCAATTTGCCAATCCTTACTATGTCTAGACCTGGTAAGTTTCCCCGTGTTGAGTCAAATTAAGACGCAGGCTCCACTCCTAGTGGTGCCCTTCTGTCAATTCCTTTAAGTTTTAGCCTTGCGACTATACTCCCCCCGGAACCCAAAAATTTTGATTTCTTATAGGGTGTCAGCGGAGTCCTAAAAGCAACATTCGTTGATCCCTGGTCGACATCGTTTATGGTTGAGACTAAGACGATATCTGATCGACTTCGAGCCCCCAACTTTCATTATTGATTAATGAAAACATCATTGGCAAATGCTTTTGTAGTTGTTCGTCTTTCATAAATCCAATAATTTCACCTCTGACTATGAAATATGAATGCCCCCGACTGTCCCTGTTAATTATTACTCCGATCCTAAAGGCCAACGTAATAAGTCCGAAATCCTATGATGTTATCCCATGCTAATGTATACAGAGCGAAGGCGTTCTTTGAGCACTCTAATTTCTTCAAAGTAACAGCATTGGAGGCACGACTCGGCAAGTTAAGTCCAAGAGCGCATCGCCGACAGAATGGACGAGACGACCGATGCACACAGGAGGCGGACCAGTCGGCCTAACCCAAGGTCTAACTATGAGCTTTTTAACTGCAACAAGTTAAATATAGGCTATTGGAGCTGGAATTACCGCGGTTGCTGGCACTAGACTTGCCCTCCAATGGATCCTCGTTAAGGGATTTAGATTGTACTCATTCCAATTACCAGACTCAATGAGTCCGGTGTTGTTATTTATTGTCACTACTTCCCCTTGTCAGGATTGGGTAATTTGTATGCCTGCTGCCTTCCTTGGATGTGGTAGCCTTTTCTCAGGCTCCCTCTTCGGAATCGAACCCTAATTCTCCGTCACCCGTCACCACCATAGTAGGCCACTATCCTACTATCGAAAGTTGATAGGGTAGAAATTTGAATGATGCGTCGTCGGCACGAAGGCCGTGCGATCCGTCGAGTTATCATGAATCATCACAGCAACGGGCGAAGCTCGCGTCAACCTTTTATCTAATAAATGCATCCCTTCCAGAAATCGGGGTTTGTTGCACGCATTAGCTCTAGAATTACTATGGTTATCCGAGTAGTAGGTACCATCAAACAAACTATAACTGATTTAATGAGCCATTCGCAGTTTCACGGTCTGAATAGTTCATACTTACACATGCATGGCTTAATCTTTGAGACAAGCATATGACTACTGGACGGATAACCAGGTAGCATTCCTTCGCGATGCCGGCACCACATGAGCCAAACTGAATAAATAGTAAAGTCAAGACGAACACGACAATCTTACGTAACGCTCCGACAGGGCAGATAGAAGGAGAAGACCCCCATGCCTGCAATGTGTTCAGCATCCGAGCGCACAAGCACACGCCTGTAGGCCACGCTCCACGACGAAAATGTCGGAGGAGCATGCATCACAGGCGGCGCTTGGTCGCTCGCTCCGTGCCACTTGATAGACAGAACAAGAAAGGGACAATGAGAGAATCGATTTCCATCAATAGGTATGCATCACAGGAACTCAACCTAGATTTCAAAGGCAAAAGCATGCCTTCGTGGTAAACTGACGAAAAATCCACGGGTTGACTTCACCACACAAGCAGGAAACAAACCAACCCGTACAAACCAGACAACACCCACATGCCGATGCATACAATTGCACAAGAGCCACACCAAATGATTTGGGAATCTGAAAGGCAAGCATCACAGTCATCAAGTGAAGCCATGCCAGCACCACTTGGTGGGATAAAAGGGATACAATACAGCGAGAGGGACAAGACAGCAACGAGTAAGTCAAAGGCACACAACAACATCGTTGCCATAAATAAAGCCACACGGTGTGTCGGGTAAGCATGAGAGAAAACCAACGAGAATCCCGAATGGCTCATGCCCTCGTAATACCCATGTCAAATGAGACCACGTCTGAATGGGAGTACTTCAAGCTAGGAATGGGTAACACGCAAGCAATGATTGAGCATCATGATAATCAACTCCCGCACCAACTGACATTGAGTGCGATAGTATCTGTGTTAAAATATTGAGAACCCGTGCATCGACAACCGAAGGCACCCCGCATCATCCCAACAATACCGCCACACCATTTGCCAATTGGTACGAGAGAAGACCACCGAGACGCCCAAGTAACCTATGTGAGACCCATGTCCAAAAAAAATCCAGTTCTATCAAGATGACCATGGGTAACACGTAGGAACACGATGCCCTCTTAAGACCTAAGCCAAACGAGACCACGTCTGAATGGGAGTACTGTGAGCGAGGCATAGGTAATAGGCAAGCACAACAACGCCCTCATGAGACCCATGCCAAGCCAAGCAAGGTATAGGTAACACAAGATCAACCGTTGAGCGTCACGACAACCAACCGCTGAACCACCTCATAAAAACATGTCGGGACCATTAAAACACTAAGAAGCACCTCCGAATGATGATGCATCAACAACCTAAGGCACCCACATCATCCCAACAATGCCACCACACCGTCTACCAGGTGG
This sequence comes from Cornus controversa, assembly GCA_026545225.1. Taxonomy (NCBI): domain Eukaryota; kingdom Viridiplantae; phylum Streptophyta; class Magnoliopsida; order Cornales; family Cornaceae; genus Cornus; species Cornus controversa. The sequence goes on from CM048845.1 coordinate 47,199,759, forward strand.
TGCAAGAGAAGACCACCGAGAGGCCCATGTAACCCATGTGAGACCCATGCCCGACAAAATTCTGGTTCCGTCAAGACGAGCATGGGTAACACGTAAGCACATGATACCCTCCTAAGACCCATGCCAAGCGAGACCACATCTGAATGGGAGTACTGTGAGCAAGGAATGGGTAACAGGTAAGCACGACGATGCCCTCGTGAGACCCACACCAAGCTAAGCAAGGCATAGGTAACACGAGAGCAATCGTTGAGCATCACGATAAAGAACCTCTGAACCACCCGATATTAAGCATGCTGGGACCATTGAAACACTGAGAAGCACCTCTGAATGATGAAGAATTAATAACCGAAGGCACCTCACATCATCCCAATAATGCCGTCACACCATCTGTTGGGTGGTATGAGAAAAGACTACCGAGAGGCCCAAACAACCCACGTGAGACCCATGCCCGACAAAAATCCAGTTCCGTCAAGACAAGCATGGGTAACACGTAAGCACACAATGCCCTCCTAAGACCCATGCCAAGCGAGACCACGTTTGAATGGGAGTATTACAAGTGAGGCATGGGAAATAGGCAAGCATGATGATGCCCTCGTGAGACCCATGCGAAGCCAAGCAAGGCATGGGTAACATGAGAGCAACCGTTGAGCATCACAACAAACAACCGCTGAACCACCCAACATTAAGTATGTTGGGACCATTGAAACACTGAGAAACACCTCTGAATGACGATGCCAACAACCAAAGGCACCTTGTATCAAGTCAACAATGTCACCATACCGTTTGCCGGGTGGTATGACGGAAGACTGCCAAGATGCCCAACTAACCCACGTGAGACCCATGCTTGACAAAAATTTGATTCCTTCAAGATGAGCATGGGTAACTCGTAAGCACACGATGCCCTCTTAAGACCTATACCAAGCGAGACCACGTCTGAATGGGAGTACTACGAGAGAGGCATGGGTAACAGGAAAGCACGACAACGCCCTCGTAAGACCCATGCCAAGCCAAGCAAGGCATGGGTAACACGTGAGCAACCGTTGAGCGTCACAATAACCAACTGCCAAACCACCCGACATTAAGCATGCCGGGACCATTGAAACACCGAGAAGCACCTCTGAATGATGATGCATAGGCATGTCCACCGAAACTATTTTGAAAGTGATGGCCAGCAAGAAAGGGCATCCACCCCGAAGCAAGCGTCACGTATCGCATGCACACCCCACTAATCACATGCCAGGAGGGGCAAGTCGTATGCTACTGAGACGTGCATGTGAGACAAGGCACATGCTTGTAGGGCGGACGCCCAAACTTGCAGAACGGGTCGACCAGGAATGTGGCCCGCAATGCATGCTGCTAGGGGGGTATGCGAGGCACCCCACATGTTGTTGGGGCACAAGCCCCAAACGGTCCTCCACACCTTCAACTACCCATCCCCCTATCTATACAAAAGTAAATTCCACAACTCTGATAGAAGGAAACATCACCCCTTCTTGAAGAGTCATAATGGAATTTTTTTTAACAAAATAACTTTTTTTGACGATTTTTTTTTTGGAATGTAAAAAAAAAACAATAAAGGCAATTTAAAAAAAAATTCCAAGACCCGCAAATTTATTAAATATTTTTTTTAATAATTAAATAGTTAAAAATAATAAAAAATTAAAAAATATTATTTTCTTTTAATCTTTGCAAGGAGATTAATGGGAACCCCACTAGAGTTTATACGTGGCTAAAAAATAAATTTTCAAGACCCGAAAATTTATTTATTAAATAATTTTTTTAATAAATAAATAGTAGAAAATAATAAAAAACTATAAAAAATTATTTTCTTTTACTCTTCACAAGGAGATCAATGGGAACCTCACTAGAGTTTATCTGAACCTCAAGAAATTATTATATTTAAAATAATTTAATAAAACACAGAAAATCCCATTGATGCATAATTCTCCGTTCCTGGTCAGTGGGAACCCCACTAGGGGTTGACGTTGGTTAAGAAAAACAAAAATCGAAGAAACTCCAGGAAATACCGAAGAGTTATCGCGGCTTATCGCGTGGTGGCATGCCCCGTTGACGGCCATGGTTGGTTTGCTAACGCAGGGCCGCCCTCCTTTCTGAGTTCGTTCATGCCATGCGGTCTATCCTGATTCCGTGCACAGAGGGGGGTGAGCTAACCTTCTTTAAGAGTTGTTTGGTGGATCGCAGCGTGCCACAAGGCACACCACAGCATGCCACACTTTAACGTCATTTCATGAAAGCATGGTGTTTTAAGTGGGGAGGGACGAATTGGGGCAACGAACGTGCCATACGACGTGCCATCGGTGATGCGTGGTGTGCCAGACAACGTGCCAACGGTAGCGCGCGGCAGCATGGGGCATGCCCACACGACGTACCGGCGGCACCCCGTGGCGTGCAAGCGTGCCACACGATGTGCTATTGGTGGTGCGAGGCGTGCCACATGACGTGCGAGTGGGGGCGCGCGGCGTGCATGGGGCACGCCCATACGACGTGCCAGTAGAACCCCATTGCACGCAAGGGTGCAACACGACGTGCCATCGGTGCCACGCGATGTGGCATAAGACGTGTAGAGGTGGTGCATAGCGTGCCCCACCGTGCGCGCAAACAAGCATGACGTCCAAGACTCTAGAAGGGAGGGGAGGTCATGTCATTGAGGCCACCGAGACAACAATGCCTTGGGCATTGATTCCTACATATGCCCAATGGAGGGCACTAAGACAACAACGCCTTAGGCATTGATTACTGTATATACCCGACAGAGTCGTCGCCCGAGGCCAACTAGACAACAACGCATGCATCCTGCATATGTCCAACGGAGTAGTCGGCAAAAGTACTGAGGACATTGCGTTGGTAGTTTTGAGCAACCCCGCATGTGTGGAAACACCTCGGCTATTCCCACACAGCCCCTAACCAACACTTTGGTAATTTTGAGCAACCTCGCGTGTGTTTTAACCGTAACCTCATTTTGTGAGAGCATGATGTTTGAGGGGGGGAGGGACGAATCGGAGCAATGGAGGGCTGAATCTTAGTGAATCGTGGCAAGGAGGCCACTCTCCCACTTACAATACCATGTCACAGATTTAAGTTATCTGTAAAGGATTCTACCCGCCGCTCGATGGGAATTATACTTCAAGGCGACCCACCATATGACACGTCTGCCGCGGGGCTTCACCAATGACACGTGCCTTTGGGGACTGTGAGGCCCCTACTGCGGGTCAGAAAATAGGCGGCGGGCGTACGCGTCACTTCTAGCCTGCATTCTGACTTAGAGGCGTTCAGTCATAATCTAACGCATGGTAGCTTCACGCCACTGGCTTTTCAACCAAACGCAATGACTAATTGTGCAAATCAATGGTTCCTCTCATATTAGGTTGAATTACTAATGCAACACTGTCATCAGTAGGGTAAAACTAACCTATCTCACGATGGTCTAAACCTATCCCACGTTCCCAATTTCCAACACTTGGTGAATTCTGCTTCATAATCATAGGAAGAGTAGACATCGAAGGATCAAAAAGCAACGTCGCTATGAACACTTGATTCGTGTGTGAGTGCGTCTCAATTAAAATTACCACACTTCGCAATAGATCAAATTCCTTGCAGAATATGGCTATCAAAAGGGGTGTCGAACCTCATGGATTATGGTCTGAATGAGTTAGAATACAGAATTAATTCTAATTAAATTTAGAAAGAAAAAAATTCTATTAATAATATTTAAACTAATTAAAAAGTAAAATAAAATAAAATAAAAGAAATAGAGAGTGAAGGTAGTATAAGATAAATCTAGGGTAATTGACTTCAACACTAACTCCATAATCAATGGTCAATTGAATTAACTCTGGGAAATTACATCATGCATAAGTGGTGTCGATGGCTACAAGCTCACCTTCATCTGTCAAGAAGATAATATATAATTAAGGCTAAGTCGTGGACTATCTTCGATTGGCATGGGCCATCTGCCTAACTACTCTACTCTAGGGTGCAGTATGATCCATCTTCTCTAGGCATACTCCATCAAAACGTATAATGATATATTCAGTGATTACCATTGTGTAATAATCGCTCTTATGATCACAGAAAATAAAAGAGATTGAGTTCAATAACAACAACTAAATATCTAACACAAGATAAGAAATCATTGAAATTGAATTTATAAGACTTTTATTGCTCAATTCTATAATAAGAATCCTCTAAATTACACAATCTATGCATGTATATAAAGGTCCCCAATAATTAAAACAATCAAACCATTGATGCTTTATTAGGGCTACATCAAAACCCTAATGGATGAACTAGCCGCTCATGGTAGAAGAAGAAGCTTCAACAGTTGAGGAAGAAGGCATCATCTTCATGAATTATGCGTAAGACTTTGTTCTTCAATGGTTCTCCATTCCAAAGCTTTGCAAAGTATGTCTTAAATTATGTCCAAAAGCTCTCTCCAACTCCCAGAACTCTCTCCAATTCGCCACTTTATGCACCAAGAGAATACACCAAAGTCGTAATCCAATTAGGAATTAATTAAGTTTTCCTGCAGCACTAATCAGGTGGGTTTTTTCTGCTGACGTTTGACCCACTAGAAGTCCGATTCATGAAATTTTTGTGAAATATAAAAGTGTGCAGAATCAAATTTCTCTCAATTTATAAGGAGATTAAGTTAATTTGAGGCTCATAAATAACACTTCTGGTGCATTTTCCAAAATGGAATTAAGACTGTATTAAGTGCAGAATTGGGCTTCCGGCCCGTAACCTTCTTAAGCAGCTGTAATTCTCTTGGACCTCTTCCTTGGGCTGATTTGAGTTAAAATATGAAGTTGAATGAATCCATTTGATGTAGACTTCATCTAACCTTCTTGCATGTCATCTTTAAAAGTCCAAAATTATGGTTTTAACTGAAATAATCATTAAGGCTCCGAAAATACAGAAAACACTAAAACGAAGTAAAATCACAAAATAATCTATCACTAAGAGAATAAAATACGCAAGTTAAGAGGTTAGAATGCGCAACATTCAATGCCGATCACACCCCTAAACTTGCATATTGCTAGTCCCTTAGCAATAGAATAAAACAAAACTAAAAGAGAGGAAACTAACAAATACTAACTAAACTACCCAACTCCACTTCGTGGGAGAAATGATTTCATTTAGCATATGCAATAAGCCTTTACCCCTAGGTTCCCCCTGGTGGATGAGTATAGTCTTGTGAGGGTTTCCAGAAATGTTACCCACAAACATTTAAAATTTTGTTTCAACATTAATCAATAAGAAGATTACAATATATAGTTACAAACTTGCATTCAAGAATAATTTCAAACTTTCAAATTTCACAATTCAAAGCAATGGTCCCTATGCATACTTCACATCAACATATCTCAAAATAATGAACTCTAGCTCCCTCGTGTAAAGTGAACTAGCAATCATCTTATATAGCATAACTCAGCTCGGAATATATTAAAGCACATACCCCTTCAACTCATTAGCTCTCCTTATTGAAATCATACTTCCAAACATGAATACATGACTTTTTCATTTTTTTTGTTGCTTTATTAGTTGTGCAATGTCTTGATCTATTAAGCTTTCTGAAAGATCCATGTAGCAAGCTTTCAGTCAGTGACTCCCAAACCAGATGGATGTAGGGCACTACGCGTTAAGACACCCCGAAGAACCTAGTTACTCGAATCAGTCAGGCTACAAATCAAGATAACCAATACTTATCTTTTCTCACCCTTTCACTTTTGACACGAACACTCTGTGCTTCCAGAGGCATAGAGGTCTGGTTACTCATGAAAAGGATCAAATTGATTTGTTATTCAACATATTTATTTTTTCTTTTTTTCTCTTTTTTTTTCCATTGAAGTCAAGTAAACACATCATCGGTACTCATTCTCAAGAGATACTAATTAATATCAAGCATATGTAACTCAACAACTTAGAGCCAAAGTTTATACCTCACAAGATTATGCTAGTGTGTCTGTGCATGTGAGGAAACTAAAATCAATTACTCCAAAGCATGTCAATGCAAACCATGATTAAAACCACTAAATTCAAACCACTTTTTTCAAAAATTTAAAAATACTCAAGAATCGCAAGTTATTCACCTGCATAAGGTACTAATCCCTTGAATAATGTCAAAATATTCTATATAAAAATAAAACAAAAGAAAATAAAATAAACAAACTAAGAAAAATAAAATAAACAAAAATCCTAAAACAAGAAGAATTTCATAAAATTTTCCCCCAAATTGCAATAAACCACATAAATAAGGCATCGCCTCACCCCCAAACTTAAACTGTACATTGTCCTCAATGTACTACCATTTGAAGCATAGAGAAGAGTAAGAACGATATTACCGTGACCATGGAGTAGTTGCAAAAAAATATAGCAAACTAGTTGTATGAAGGCAATGCAACCACACCCCCAAAATTGGATGCAACAACCTGTCAAAACAAACCACTATACCCCAAAGATCAAGTGAAATAATATGGGTGAAAATAAATATGAAATAGAAAATTCTCTTTTTTTTTTTTTGAAATAAAAAACTAAATACAGAAAGAAAATAAAATAAAATTAAAAATAAAAATAAAAAAATAAAAATAATAATAAAAAAAACTAAAAATAAAATAAAATACACAAGATGTTACCTCCCAATCAAGGATGTGGTGGTCATTGAGCGTCTGGATCCAGGTTTGCCTGCCGCATCAATGTACGCAGCATTCTCCTCATCTCTAGCTGATCCTAGCGAGTCTCACGAAAGTGATCTGCCATCTCTGTTTGCATAGCTCCAAACTGTGTGGAAACCTCAGTTTGTAAGGTGTCAAATTGGACAGTCAACCCAGCAATCTACCCCTCTAAATAATGATAATCATGTGCACCAGCTTGGGCATGAACATTCTCTTCTTCTGCTTCCATCTCATCAGGATCTTCCACTGGTGGTGGTATGTCTACAACTTTCCCTCTCTGAGCCAATCGAGATATTTCACCTGACGCAACTATGACTCTTTGATGCATATGAGATCGACTCAAATTCCAGTCATATGTGCTATAGTGAATATCTCATGGAAAAGCAAGCTCGTCCTTATTGACTGCATATCTCTACGTAATAAGTAACTGATGAATAATAGTAGGGAATGGAAACTCCCAGTCACTTGCATTGTCTGGTGCCTTGACAACTACCTTTGAATAGAACTTTTCAATTTGGCCCCAGATAATATGTGGGAATGATAGCCAATGCCATAAGCTCGAAAGAACTCTTGACGCCTCTCAATTTTGTGTCCAATGGGACACACATTCTTATACAAAACGACATCAAGGAACCATAGATAACTTGGCATAGAAGACTTTGAAGCTGCATTATGCTTTGGCTCAGAGAATTGGTTAGCACACAACCGTGCAACCACATTGCCCACCGACAAATCATCGGGTAAAGGAGTGTAGATATTGGTCAAATCAGTCAGGCATTCATGAGGACAGCCCATGGCAATAATAATGGATGACATATCTCCCTGAACTCGTGTTCCATCCACCGAAGAAATAAGCACACCCCGCTCATCAGGTTTTGGCATTAAGTTATGATAAAAGACTTTGACGAGCCTCAGGTATATAGTAGTAGATAATGGAACAAAAATTGAAGCCGACTGACGACGACGGATGTTAAAAATCCCCCATTGTATCTCAAAAAACATAGCATATAGTTCGGCAATGTCAAACGTCGCTTGAAAATTCAAGGCTCTTGGATGCCATCTCTCATGAATTCCATCTCGGCGAGAACTTGAGGAAACGGGTGTTGGATCATGTCATGCTCGGTGAGGATTACACGAGCTTAAAGTAACTTGGTGAATTGCTCTCTTTGGTGCCATAGAAATATAAAAAGTTTGGTTGACGAATTAAATCAAACACTTGGCGTGTACAATAAAAGTTTCTCCTTCAACATCTTCTTTCGAAAACTTTTCCACCCCAAATTGAACTACTCAATCCACCAATTATGTCCCCCAAACATGGTCTTCAAAAGTCCTAAAAAATATTGATACAATTTTGCAAAATAAAAACTCTACTTACTTTCATGAAGAACTTGAGAAAGTAAGAGTTTTCTTGAGAACTAGTGATGATCAATCCGATTTTAATGTTGACGTTGATGATGATTAATGATAAATACTTGTATAAGAATCACCAATTGAAGAAAATATATTCCTGATTGATGTAGGAGTCAAATTGGATCACAAAGTTGTCAAGGGAGTAAGTAGTAGCATCCTAGTTAGAGAGAGGGCCCATATATAGCAAGAAAATTCGGGTAGCCCATCCTTGGGCTTGGGCGAGCGATCCCCCTTGGGCTGGGCCATTGATCACCCAGCTGGTATGTTCCCCATGTTGAGAAAAAATGGGGCCAATCGATCCCCCCTTAAATGGGCGATCGATCCCCCTTGTTGATGCCTATTGGAGCCTCCATTGCCCAAGGTCGACCGGGACGTGTATTCTTGAAGTATCTATTGCCCAAGGTCGACCGAGAGCTCATTTTTTCACCCATTTTGAGTCCAAAGACCTTGGTACACCTCTTGGCATCATCTGGAAGCAACTTATACATAAAAAACTCAAAGAAAACACATCAAAACGTAACTAAAATTGAAAGAAAGATTAAGAAAACATAAACTAAAAATTAAAATCAAAGAAAACTAAAGAAATTAAAGGATAGAAATACATACAAATCCTACAATTTAACATCCGTAGGCAACGATCAACTCTCCGAAGGGATTAAGTCGGATAGACGGGATCCGTCAAGTCGACGGACTCCACATCTCTTGTAGGCACAAATCCTTTTACACAATGCTTCAACCTTTGCCCATTAACTTGTTCATAAAAAATTTCAAACAATTGTTCTTCTGAAAATGAGTTGCAAATAGGTAATTGATAGGCGTTGAATGTTACGCATTCTAGCCTCTTAACTTATATATTTTATTCTCTTAGTGATAGATTATCTGTGATTTTACTTTGTTTTAGTGTTTTCTGTATTTTCAGGGCCTTAATGATTATTTCAGTTAAAACCAAGCTTTTGGGCTTTTAAAGAAAACATCCAAGATGGTGAGATGAAGTCTACATCAAGGAGATTCACTCAACCATTTATTTTAACTCAAATTAGCCCAAGAAAGAGGTCCAAGAGAATTACAGCTGCTTAAGAAGGTTTCGGGCCTGAAGCCCAAATCTACGCATAATACAGTCTTAATCCCGTTTTGGAAAATGGACCAGAAGTCTTATTTCCGAGCCTCAAATAGACATAATTCTTAAATGGGGTTGAACAAAATTTGATTCTGCACACTTTTGTATTTCACGAAAATTCCGTGAATCGGACTTCTAGTGGGTCAAAAGTTGGGCCGAAGTCAGCAGGAAAAACCCACCTGATTAGTGCTGCGGGAAACCCTAATTTATTCCTGATTGGATTAGGACTTTGGTGTATTCTCCTGGGGAATAAAGTAAAGACATGGAGGCTGAATTGAGGGGGAGAGATTAGACAGAGAGAACAGAGCTTGGAGAGTCTGAGAGGGCTGAGAAGAGAACAGAAACATATTACAGAGCCATTGGAGAACAAAGTCATACGCATAATTCAGAAAGATGATGTCTTCTTCCTCAACAGTTGAAGCTTCTTCTTCTACCATGAGCGGCTAGTTCATCCACTAGGGTTTTGATGTAGCCCTAACAAAGCATCAATGGTTTGATTGTTTTAATTATTGGGGACCTTTATATACATGCATAGATTGTGTAATTGAGAGGATTCTTATTATAGAATTGAGCAATAAAAGTCTTGTAAATTCAATCTCAATGATTTCTTATCTTGTCTTAGATATTTATTTGTTATTATTGAACTCAATATCTCTTGTTTTCTGTGATCATGAGAGAGATTATTACACAATGGTAATCACTGAATATATTGTTATGAGCTTTGATGGATTATGCCTAGCGAAGATGAACCATACTGCACCCTAGATTAGAGTAGTTAGGCAGATGGCCCATGCCAATCGAAGATAGTCTATGGCTTAGCCTTAATCCTATGTTATCATCTTGACGGATGAAGGTGAGCTTGTAGCCACCGACACCACTTATGCATGATGTAATTCCCCCATAGTTGATTCAATTGACCATTGATTGTGGAGTTAGTGGTGAAGTCAAACACCCTAGGTTTCTCTCCTATTATCTTTATTATCTTATTTATCTTTGTTTTATTTTATTTTACTTTTTAATTAATTTAGTTTAAAAATCAGAATTCTTTTCTTATAAATTTAATTAAAGTTAATTCCGTATTCCAACTCATCAGACGATAATCCCTGAGGTACGATACCCCTTTCGATAGCTCTATTCTGCAAGGAATTCGTTCTATTGCGAAGTGTGAAAATTTTTAATTGATATATTTTTGAGTCACACTCACACATGAATCAATTTTTGGCGCCGTTGCCGGGGATTATCTATTTAATTGATTGGATTTTACAGAATGAGTTTTAATTGGATTTTTAATTTAGGAAATTTTTATATTTTATTTTTAATTTTGTTTTTGTTTCTTTTCAGGTGCTTTTGGTAAATATATGCAAGGTCGTCATTCTGTAGCTGATCCTTTGATACCTCTTGATCCTGAGCCTGAACGTACTCTTAGACAACAGAGGAACATCTCTGTTAATACAATTGTGCAAGAGGAAGAATTAATTGAAGACATGACTATAAAGAGGAATAACAACCTTGTTCCTAATGCTGATGGAGAAAGCTCACAGATCTGGGGGTCGATTAGGGCCAATCTCCAGGATCTGGGGGTCGATTAGGGCCAAACTCCAATCTTCTCACATCAGATCGAAGTTCAAAGCTCACGGATGCTTTCATGAATGGGTTTCCCAACAAATTCTTACAGTTAATGGTAAAGAGATATTGCAATTGAGCTCCTCGGCAGTAACGGTCATTCTATTTGAATTTCTGTTACTTTTATTTCGACTCCAATTGGATCTTTTGGGGCTCTATGGGCCTATGTCTTTCTAATGGGCTTTGTCTTGTAAAGTATTAGCCATGTATTTTGTTTCAGGTTATGGACCTAATGGGGCTCTGGCCCAATCTTGTAATTATTTACACATATATATACAAATTTGCTTTACTTTCCAAAATAAATAAATATTATAAGCCATCCAACTGGCCTTTTATTCTGTATAGTCAATTTATAATCCATAATTTTGTTGTTTGAAATTTAGAATTTTTTTTTGTAAATGCAATATTATCTTCCAGTACAAAGGGTGTTTATTTTATTTAAAAATTTTACTTAATAACAAAAATTTAATTAATTATTTTGCATCTCAACAAAAATAAAGAATGGACTTAATAACAAAAATCTAATTAATTATTTTGCATCTCAACAAAAATAAGTATCTTATTACTGTCACACCCCAAATTTTCAACATTCGAGAGGGGCCCGAGAACAGGGGTGATTGAGTTAAACACCAACACCTTTCACTCAACAATTTCACTTTAATACTATACAACACCGAAGTTACTAAGCTCATACACATATGTAAATTACATTTAAAATCTATGCAATTCTATTTATAATCTTATTTCAAAAAATAACTAAATAAATAATAATAATAAAAAAATTTCAAATCTATACAATTAGTCAGTGTGGTTATTTAAATCTGAACGCGAGATGGATTCAGAATCCTAAGGTTACATTGAGACTTTAAAAATAATCTGTAATAGTTAGTGGGTGAGAGCTGATGGACAGAGCTGTTCAGTGTCATTAATTACTTGTATATTGGGCCTAATTAGTTAGGTCGTCTATTGAATATGATCTCTTTGTTGTCCTTGAAGAACGGTTCAACTGGGTGACTTACTGCACCTTTTTTATTTTATTTTTCTTTCTTGTTCTTCGTGAATTTGAAATATTAAACTTTCTGTATGAGAAGTGGAAGAGTCACCACCTGAAACTAAGGGACTTGGTCACATGTCCAGATATTGATTGGTGGGGGATAAAGCCAAGTCCTCTACAGGTAATGTTTTTCTAGTACTTCTTTCCTTCCTAATTACTTACCATTCCAGCAATTTAATTTGTATTTTGAAAGCATATAGGAGTACAACTCTTTGATCTGATCAGCAATAGTTGAGTGACTATGGCGGAGGCACTTGTTCAAGTTGTGCTTGAGAATTTGAACTCTTTGATCCAAAGGAAGATTGGATTGCTGTGGGGTGTTCATAAGGAGATGAAAAAGCTTTCCAGCACTCTATTTATGATCAAGGCATTTCTTGAAGACGCTGAGCTGAAACAACTGCAAGACAAGGCCATCAAACTTTGGTTGCGGAAGCTCAAACAAGCAACTTATGATATAGATGATGTCTTGGACGACTGCGCAACTGAAGCTGCCCGATTGGAATCTAAAGGCCAAAATCTTGGATCGCTTCATAAGGTGCGCACTTGTTTCTTAACCTATTACTATCCTTTCGATAATGTTTTGTTTCGTTACAAGGTTGGGAATAAAATGAAGGAGATTCAAGAAAATCTAGATTTAATTTATGAGGACAGGAGGAATTTTCAATTGCACGAGGTGGTTTTGGCGTCCAATCGGGTTGGAAATCCCGAATGGCGCGAAACAAGCTCTTTTTCAACTGAACCACATGTGTATGGGAGAGAAAATGATAAAGAAAGGATCATTGAACAGCTGGTGAAGCATGCAAGTGACTGTCAGGGTGTTTCCGTCCTTCCTATACTCGGTATTAGAGGGCTCGGAAAGACAACGCTTGCTCAACTAGTATTTAATGATGAGAGGATAATTATGCATTTTGAGCCAAGAATTTGGGTTTGTGTTTCAGAAGATTTTGAAGTGAAGAGCATCATAGAATCGATTATAGGGACATCTTTTGGAGACTCAAACCTAGATCATCTCCAAAGACAACTTCGAAAAAAGTTGAATAGAAAAAGATATTTTCTTGTTTTGGATGATGTGTGGAATGATAATCAAGAAAAGTGGGACAAGTTAAAATGCATACTAGCATATGGTTCAAAGGGTGCTTCGGTTATTACCACTACCCGTCTTGAAAATGTGGCATCAATTATGAAAACGCTCCCTATATATCATTTGTTGGGTTTGTCAAATGATGATTGTTGGTCATTGTTCAAGCAGCGGGCATTTGAACACGAGGGTGAAGGAAGTTCGAATCTTTTGGCGATCGGGAAGGAGATAGTGAAAAAGTGCGGGGGTGTGCCTTTAGCTGCAAAGGCTGTAGGAAGCTTAATGCGCTTCAAGAATGAAGAAAGTGATTGGCTTCGTGTTAAAGAAAGTGAAATTTGGAATTTATTGCAAAATGAAGAGTGCCCCATACTGCCTGCATTAAGATTAAGTTACCTTAATCTTCCTTTTAAGTGTAGACAATGTTTTGCATATTGCGCTATGTTTGAAAAGGATTCTAGAATCAAGAAGGACCGTATAATTCATTTATGGATGGCTAATGGTTTCATTTCATCTAATGGAGCGATGGAGTTGGAAGATATTGGTGACAAGATATGGAAAGAGTTACATGGGAGATCTTTCTTCCAAGAGATAGAGAATGATGATTTTGGCAATATTCAAAGTTTCAAGATGCATGATCTTGTTCATGATCTTGCTCAATCTATCATGGAAGATGAATGCCATGTGATGAAGGTTGGAAGGTCAAATAATATACTAAACACGAGTGTTCGTCACATCACATCCGTTGATGACTCTAAAGCATTAGAAAATGTTGAATCTTTGAGAACATTATTTGTAAAGGTGTTTTCTCTTGACTTCATGAAATTTAGTACCTTAAGAGTTCTAGATGCAAATAAAGCTTCTATAGTTGAGCTGCCATCTTCAATTGGAAATTTAATCCATTTAAGGTACTTGAATCTTTCCTTGAATGATAAGTTGATGACACTTCCTGAGTCATTGTGTACCCTAATAAATTTGCAGACCTTAAACCTCAACGGTTGTTGGAGGCTTCAGTGGTTACCCAATCAGATGAGACGCTTGATCAATATTCGACATCTATTTATGGAAGATTGTGCCTTGCTAAGAGAGATGGCTCCAAAAATTGGGCAGTTAATCTGCCTCAAGACATTAAGTCTTTTCATCGTGGATAGGAGGAGTGATTTTCATTTGGGTGAACTGGGAGGATTGAACCTTGGAGGAAAATTACGGATTGAACATCTGGAGAGAGTGGAAAATTGGGTGGATGCTAGAGAAGCCAAATTAATCGAAAAACAAAACCTCTATAGCCTGGGTTTGTGTTGGGAAATTGAAGGTGAATCAAAGTCGTCGTCATTGCCAGAAAATGTTAAACAGGTCCTAGAAGCTCTTGAACCTCATCCAAATCTTAAAGAGTTGATCATAGAAAATTATGCAGGTACCTCTTTCCCACTTTGGATGAGGGATATTCCAGTAGTGCTTCAAAATTTAGTGAGTGTATCACTCTTAGGTTGCAAAAATTGTCAAAATCTTCCACCATATGGTCAATTGCGCTTCCTGAAAAATCTTAACATAAGTGGAATGAAAGATGTGAAGTACATAGTCAGCGATGATTCCAGCCAAGGTGGAGCTGCTGCTGCAGTAAGGAGGAAATTCCCCTCTCTGGAGACACTTATGATTTCTGATTTGCCATGTCTGGAAAGGTTGTCAAGAGAGGAAGAGAAAGATGTATTCCCTTGTCTTTCCCGGTTTTCCATTAGTGGTTGCCCTAAACTGACATTGTCATGGGTTCCGTCGCTTAAAGATCTACAAGTAGATGGGTGCAGTGATGTCTTATTAAGTTCAATCTCAAATCTTAGTTGTCTTACTTCTCTTGTAATTGGGTATGATCATCAGCGGCTCTCCTTTCCAGAAGGGATGCTGCGAGACCTCACTGCTCTTCAGAAACTGGAGGTTAGATTTTTTTCCAAACTTGTAGAGTTGCCCAATGAGCTGTCAAACCTCTGTGCTCTTAAGTCACTGGTTATCTACAATTGTAGTGAGCTTGAGTCATTGCCAGAACAAGGATTACAAGGCCTCAACTCTCTTCGTTCTTTACTTCTTGTTTCCTGTAGAAAGTTGAAGTCCTTGTCTGAGGGACTGGAACACCTCAAAGCCCTTGAGAGTTTGACTGTATCAGGATGCCCGGAGCTCGTTTCTCTGCCAGAGGGTATTAAACACCTCCATTCCCTTAGAAATCTGCAAATTTCTTCTAATCACAAGATGGTGGTTTTGCCGGAGGCCTTACAACAGGTCCCTGCACTGCAATCTCTATGGATCTCAGATCTTAGAGAGATAACATCTTTGCCTAACTGGTTGGGAAATCTTGGATTTCTTCAACTGTTGGAGATTTGGGATTGCCCTAAGGTTGTGTCACTTCCAGACAACATTCAAAGGCTAACCAATCTCACAACTTTGATAATTTCGGGATGTGGTGAACAACTCAAGAGGAGATGCAAGAAAGGAAGGGGGGAGGATTGGTATAAGATAGAACACATACCAGATTTTCATATAAATGTGTGAGACAGCATAGCACCTATTACAAACTATTGGAGCCAATGGGAAAGATTACAAGTACCATGACGTAGCTCTTCGTGAATGATTAGCTGCCTGTGAAGTCACAAGAAGAAGGTACAAGGCAATTAAGTGTCACTCATCAGATCACATGTGGTGGCTATTTCATGTTACAAAAGGTAACTTATTCTTAATATTCAATATGTAAATGTGTTTTGCTTAAATTTCCAAAATATATGTGTGCGTGTGTTTGTCTCCTTTTGTCCTAGTGTTTCTTCAAGTAAGGAATACTGTATACATATATCTCATGTGGGTGATAATAATAACAACACTACTTTCTTTCTTGTGTACTGATAATTGGAATTTATAGTTGTAAATGGCAGCAGGATATCAGCAGCAAGGTAAAGGGTTTCGGACGGTCCTTCATCATTGTGCATTTTAGATGTATGTAATTTCCAAAGTCTTCTCTTTGTCATTTTTCTAATTAAAGTTGGCCATATATAAATCAGAAATGGGATGTGGACCATTATGGAGTTCCTTTCAGCAAGGATAGGCCGATATTAGGCTCCAAATTGGAGAAAGCAGAATGGAACTTAGAGTTATGAAAACGTTTCTTTTGATCATAAATTAATAGTGAAGATATTCAACCCAAATTTTCCAACTTGCTCTAATATTCAGAGTTTTTTCTAACAAACCAATTATTATTATTATTATTATTATTATTATTATTATTTTGTGAACTTGATTTTAACTAATTTGGTTCAATTTTCAGATAATCTGTTAAGTATATTGCAGATTCATCTTTCTAATTTGGCAAAACATTTTAGTACTCTTTCGGGTCAATTTAAGTCCCATTTTGGTTGCACCTATAATAACTAACATGTTTGCTTGTTTTTGATGTCTTATTATTATCTCAGTGCCAATGATAGAGAATAAAGTATGTTGAGCTCTAAAATGCTTGTTGTACTGAACTTCTACATTGAAAATATTTACTATGACATTTTGTTTCCAACAGGGGATTTGCTCAGAGGTAATCCAAGTAGCAGAGTAATGCCCAATAAGTTGTCAACGGATTCGAGAAGCCCAGGTATTATATTAGTAGACACGCCAATGAGAGCTATCTAGATTAGAAGGCCAGTCCTGTATCATGTTCTAACATACATTGTGTTATCATGTTTCTTTATACTGTCATCTAAAGTGTTACCATGTAAAAAAAGAATGATATTTCTTCTTATCATTGAATATAATGCGTGCTTACACACACACACACACACATATATCCTTTTGTCTTAATATTTCTGTGATGAGTTTTGGTCAACATTATCAAACAGGGAATGGTGATGCATGTGGCTAATAAACTATTACAGATACAACACCAGTTGCTTTTTATTTTATTTTTAATTATATGTATGTATATATATATTATATTTTGTACGAATAGCTTGAACATGTGGTTGTAGATGACAGAATATCAACAATAAGAATAAGAGCTCGTGACTTCATGACATTTCTCCAATATATAATTCATGCATTTTGGAGGTATGCAATTTTGTTTTTATTTTTATTAAAGCTTCCCACTATCTGGCTTTGGTCTGCTTTAGAGAACTCTGAAAATAGTGCACAACAGCAGTTTCTTAAGGTTTTATATACTTGTTTGTTATTATAATTTTTTTCTCTCTCCCCCCCACCCCCATTTAGCACTTATGTTCTTTTCACAAAACAGAACAAAAATTGTGAAGTGTATTATTATCAGACAGGATGTTTGTGATCATTTTCATATTAATGTTTATTGTATTGTTTAATTAGAGGATTTATGTGATCATTTGCATGCTAATGTTATATTCTTATGTTTACTTTTATGTTCTTTAAAGAAAAAAAAAAGCGAGAAATTAGAAAGAGAGAATCATCCAGCAACTTGTACCGTTAGTTCCGATTCAGGATCAAATGTTTAACTAGAATTTGTGAATAGGTTTATATTATACCATCTATGGAGTTCCTGTCAGTCCGGAGAGCCAGTTGTGATACTCAAAAGGATTTTTAAAATCATACAGAACTGACCTATAAACATGTTTGTTTGAATTCAAATACTGGGAGCTTAATATACATGATGTGCTCATTCTATAACAGCCTAAGCCTTCGGAGTAATTGGTAGTTTAACAGAAGTATTTTTTCAAGTAAAGAATAAGATAACACTGAGAAAACTGTTCGGGAAGCATGTGACTAATGGTAAGAGTGTATCAGCTTTTGACAAGTAGCAAAATTTCAACTTTATGATGATGTAGGAATCCAAACAACAATTAGTTCTGGCTTCCAAGAATTTAGAAATTTCTCATCCTGAGTCTTACATTTTATTTCTGTCCCTCTAGGCAAATCATCGAACTTTAGCCATTAACCTCGTTTCCATGATCCTCTTATGAACTGAAACAGAGCCTAAAGTTGATTGTTTTGAGCAGGCATTATTCAGATCCCAATTTCAAGGCCCCAAGGTTGATGTCTGGTTTGCTGGGGTCACCTTATTCTACCTGATGATCGGAAGAACACCCTTTGTTGGCGACCCTGAACAGTGAGGATGCTAGCTCTTTACTCAAGTATATTTGATGCACCATGATTTCACTCTTGCTATCCATCTTGCCAACCTTGTTACTGTTGTTGGAAGGAACATAGAGGAAATTGCAAAGTTGAAAGGCTGTGAAGATGTTTGGGAAGTGGCCATGAACGACCCGCTGTACCACATGGTATGATATTGTCAGTTTTGGTCCTCGCTCGCACGGTTTTGCTTTTGGGTTTTACCCTCAAAAGACCTCATACCAATTGGAGAAAACACACCACATATATGCACATCCCATTCACCATTGTGCATTTCAGATGTATGTAATTTCCAAAGTTTATGTTTGTTATTTTTCTATAACTAAAGCTGCCCATATATAAAATGCTTGTTGTAGTGACTTCGACATTGAAAGTATTTTAACTTTGACATTGTGTTCCCAACAGGAGATTAGCACAAATGTAATTTAAGTATGCAGAGTAATGTCAATTAAGCTGTCAAGTGATTCAATAAGTCAGGGGATTATATCACTGCACACACTAAGGAGAGGTACCATGTTCTGTCTTTACATGATGTTCACATAATTTGATTAGATGGATTGAAAAAATTATTTGCTTGAGATAGTAATTCCTCATTGTGTAAAATTATAAAAAAATTCTATGAATTTTGTGAAAAAGGAAGTGCAAATATTCAAAAATAATGCATCTAGCCTGCATTGTGTTTTCTGTTTCTTTATACTGTCATCTGAAGTCTCAATGTGGTGGGTAAATCAGGTAAAAGAAAATTATATTTCTTCTCATCATTGAGTATAATGCATACTTAAATATATGTATATATATCTACCACTTGCTTTTTTTGTGTACTAGTAGCTTGAAAATGTGATTGTAGATGCAACAATTAATTTCTTAAGTTTTATATACTTGTTAGGTATTATAAACTCTTTTTGTTCTTTTTTCTTTCTTTTTGAACTATCAATGTTCTTTTAGGAAACAAAAAGAAAATGTGAAGGTATTATTAATTTATTATAAGAGTGGTTGAATGTGATCATTTGCATACTAATATCTTATTTTATAAGTGGTTGTTCGTGATCATTTGCATACTAATTTCTTATTATATCGTTTCTTGTTTTGTTCTTTAAAAGAAAAAAGGAAAATCATCCAGCAATTTGGAATATTGGTTGATTCAGAATCGGATGTTTTAAGTACAATAATAAAATAAACCATTCATGGAGTTCTTTTAAATAAACAGTTTTTCAATCACTTATAAAATATTAAAATATTTTGATCAAATTTTCAGCTAAATTACTGAAAAAATATTTATTCATTTTCTGAGTTTTAGCCTTCAAATACTCTGCCAGGTAAACACGAGTGCCATTTTGGTGAAATTGAAATGTATTGATTTGCTATTTTTTACATAACATTTTATTATTAGTATTAGCATTTCTCTTTTTTTGCCTTATCAATCACAGAGATATGAAATTTTTTTGATTGTGTACTTCTAGGTTGATGATCTGCTCCTATTTACTTGGATATTGTGGTTCTGTCAAGAGATGAACAAATAGGATGATCAAAGAATACAGGGCAGCATCATTTGAACTGTGAAGTGATTCAAGATGATGATGACTATTTTTGCTCTCCTCTTTACATATGTACAAACGTACGTATGTAAAGAGGAGAGCAGAAATGGTTTTATGCAATAGTTCTTTAGAGTGCACTATCTTCGTTTGAGAGTTGTCATACAGTGGAGTTGAATAAGGGTTTTGAAACCCTTATATATGACCATCTTACGAATGTGATCATTTCTAATTATATTTTATCTAGTTTTACCACATCCATGTCAAAATCAACATTTTCACCACAATCCCACTGTGCATATGTATGATTGGTGTAATAGCTGCCTTATATAACTTTCTTTCAATCTTAACAGAATATGTTGATCACACAAGATATTAGATGCACTCCTTCATTTAACCCATATTGCTATTGTACACACAAATTTCGTGTCCAAGAACCTAGGAACGAAATTGAGTAACAAACAGTCAATTTTATTAATTCAAGAAAAAGGGGTACAATTCTCTGTGGTCGATTCTTTTACAATAAAGAATCTTCCTCTGATTCAATCTCCTTGATGTTCGGTACAAGGGCTTTGAAAGCTTGTTCTTGAACCGGTAGTGACAAGCTTTCTTCAAAACTTCAGGATTGAGGAAGGCTTGACTGGATTTTCGATCAAGGGCCGATAGAGCTTGATCTCGAACGGTGGATTGAAGGTCTTCGAAGAAGAACGACACTTGTGTAGCGTGCTTGATACTTTTCGTCTTCAGAACTTCAAAGGTTGAAGGTCTTTGAAGTAGAACAACACTTATGTGACGTGCTTGATGTTCTTCGTCTTCAGAACTTCGAGTGTTGGTTGAGGCAGAGGTTCGACAAAACTTTTGTGTTCTCTTGAACTCTTTGTCTCTGTGTTTTTTCTGTCCTCCTGTTTGTGTCAGGTGACCTTGTATTTATAAGCAAAAAGGGTGAAGGTTTAATTTGGTAATTCCCCATTAATTGTGTCAACTTTCATAAAAAGAGATTTTGCCTCCTTTTATATGTAAATAAATTAAATTTAAATTTAAATTATCACACATGTTTTTTTAAAAGCCTGAACCTTCACGATTTTGACACGTGTCTATTGCTGGGACCCACAATCGTAGACTTAAATTGATCAAAAGTGTTTGACTTATTGACCAATCGGACGGTGATTAATCCATCATAAAATTTATGTGTCTACAGCTGTGATTTCATATTTAATCATCTCCAATTTTGTCTTCATTATGAATAACTGAGCTTAAATAACTCAACATTTACTTTTTTGTACTTCTTGTTTCTCAATCTTCACTACATCCACATTTGTATTTCTAAATTTACTAAAATTACACTCAATATATTCAATTTTAGTTTTATTTATCTTAAACCCTTTTAATTGTAGAATTTTCCCTCCACACCTCCAATTTGGCATTGACTCATTCTGTACGTATTCTCATCAATTAAAACTATTATCTTCAATAAATATCATTCAACATAAAATCTTGTATTGAATGTTTCTTGTATGCTCATTCATCCATTACTAAGGCAAAAAAGTATTAAGTCAATTTTCACTACATCCTCATTTGTATTTTCAGATTTACTAAAGTTACAGTCAATATATTCAATTTTAGTTTTACTTATCTTAAATCCTTTTAATTCTAGAAATTTCCCTCCGCACCTCCAATTTGGCATTGACTCATTCTATATTCTCATCAATTAAAACAATTATCTTCGACAAATATCATACAACATGAAATCTCGTATTGTTTGCTCGCTCATATCCATAACTAAGGCAAAAAAGTATTGGCTTTGACAAATATCATATAACATGAAATCTCATTATCCACTCACTCATCCATAACCAAGGCAAAAAAGTATTGGCTTCGACAAATATCAAATAACATGAAATCTCATATTGAATGTTTCTTGTCCGCTTACTCTTCCATAACTAAGGCAAAAAAGTATTAACTTAATACAAACCCTTAATGTGAGCATGCAGTAATTTTTTGAAATAAAATTTTGAGATTAAGAAGTCAAAGTCCAAGTCATCAAACGCCATCATTTTACTTGTCCTTACTCTATAATAATTTTTCTTATGTTACCTCATAACCTAAACTAGGATCACAACTATATTAGGAAAAATCTATTTGAAAAGAAGTCCTTAAAACATTTTCTTTTCCAACGCAAATAATTTAGGGGAATTTGAACTCTTTAACTTCTGTTTTGAAAGACTCAAAGTTAAAAACCTGAGCCTTTCCTTGGATGAAATATAATATTGCCTTTATAGCAGAGCTGAGAATGACGAAATATTCATATCTCCAGAGAAGATTGCATAACACTTTGCCTACTTCAGGATGCATGCCATTTCATAGCTTTCCACAAAAGAAAGCATCCCATAGCTCCATCCCACATTAATAGGGGTGCAAGTTGGTCTGGTTGATAGATCAAGCCTAACAAAACCCGCACCATGGGCACTGCAGGCCAACCCAATGCTAACCTAAACTCGGGTTAGGGTTGTAAGCTTGTGCCCGATAATGTGCAGGTTGGGCAAGTTGACTGGGTTGGCCCGCAAGGCCCTTTTTGCCTGATTGGATATCTTTCAAGAGAAAGAAAAGAAAAAAAAAAGCATTGTAGCTCTCTACGGTGAAACACTTGTTACCAAAACAAGTAAAAGAAATTATATCCTCAAAAATAGCATGCAATTAACTCTAAATTACGTGTAACTAAACATAAAAATAACATCATAAACATTGTTTAACATTACTAAACATTGAAATAGCATCCCATAGCTCCATCCCTCATTAAACATCATCAAACACTCAAAACACAACCATACTCCATAGGCCTCAGTTCAAAAAGAGTTGCATAAATCTAAACAAAGCAATCTAAATTAGATATTCAGCAGCTACAAGCTGCATCAACACTATCAATCTGCTGCAAGCCAGCAATGCCTGCAGAAACACCAAGAATACCTCTAGGAACACCAACAATACGTTGTAGCTTTCATTCACCATCATGACCAATAGTAATAGTAGCATCCTTTGGTCCTTGGTAAGAGCTTTAAAAGAGAAGTATGATTCCAAGTCTCATTAATTATAAGAAAACCATAAACCTGAATTCAATAAATCGAAATAAATTGACAGTAAGAAGACATAAAATTAATAAAGCCATACCTGATAATTTTTTTCACAAAGAAAAATAACTGTCTATTGTTAAATATTGTAATATTTCCTCTCACTGTATAATGTTGAAGGAAAACGATTACTAAACAAGTATACAGTAATTAGAAATTCAAAGGACTTGGCTAAAAGTATGTCACTTACCAAGTTATATGAGAAACATTAATAAAGATCCTTTTTAGCCTACAAAAGCGAGTGTGGGATAAGTCTAGCCAGTGATTATCAATTTCTTAATAAAGACGCTAAAAGATGTTGAAAGCTAAATAAAAATAATGAAATAGTGTGTGTTCGTGACATGAAGAGCATCTTTTGGTTATGGGCCTCCGAGAAGCAACAATCAATTAGCTGAGTCCTTAGCACAAGCATAATAAATTGCAACACTTTATAACTTTCTTAAGCTATTTGGTTGAGAAGAGTTATGGAGGACATTGGAGAGAATCAAGAAGATTGCATAGAAATCATTTCTGATATTGCCTAAAAACCAAATTCATATTTGCAGGACCAGACAATCGATTAAGCTTCATATTATAGGAGGTGCAATGAAAGATTGAGAAATTCAAATTAAGTTTTGCAAGTTGGAGCAACATATGGGGTTGAAATATTAAAATAAAACACTACCAAATGAGTCGAAGAACAACTAATTATGAGAGAGATTGAAACTAATGAGTTAAAAATGCAATTATTATGTTTATATTCTACACAAAACACACATTTTTATCAAATTGTCAATCTATTTATAATTATAACCTACGCAAAACATCTGATAAAGCTGGAATAACTGATTTTAGATAGTCTATAGATAGTCTAGAAACAAGACTGGGGTATACTCCATTATCAATTAATAAAATTAACATTTCACATATAATTCAAGATCACAAAATCATAGAAAGTAACAGTTGTTATTTTCCTGAATCTGATGTGAAGTTTTCCTGACAATATGATAGAAAGTGATGTGTGCATTGTGTACTGTTAATTCAATACAAAGTAAAGTAATGACAAGACAAATTGTGTATACGAACATAATTTTAGCAATACAGAGTACAATAATTGTGCAACTGATTCATTTTCAACTGTCAAGAAAGTGATGTGTGCATTGTGTACAATTAATTCAATACAGAGTAAAGTAATGACAAGACAGTGTGTATTCGAACATAATTTTTAGCAATATAGAATACGCATTAACTGTGCACCTAATTCATTTTCAACTGTCAACTGTTGATCTCCCAATGGTAAGAGCTTTAAAACCTTCAACAATTCCTATAAAATGGAATTTTAAAATATGTAAGATCTTATCATTATACACCTATAAAGGAGATAAAGTAGTAATCAAAGCTTAGAAATGGATTACCTTGTTCAACAACCTCAAGAGCCTCCAACTTCTCTTCAATATCAACTGGATTTGGTGACGCCCTTAACCAATCTTAAGCATAAAAACCTACTACAATCTTTGAAGTCAAAGAACTCCAAAACTAGTCAAGTATTCGGCCTCTTGTACTTTACGAAAGCAACCGTTGATGAGGGAATAACAAGAATGTCACGAGCCATAAGAGAGAGTCACATATATAGAAGATTCCCCTTTCATCCAACTTAAAGTGTTCGTATACACTCTCTCTTGCCATTATTGTACTCTGTATTGAATTGACTGTACACATTGCATGCATCACTTTGGATCATTTTTTCAGGAAAACTTTACACAACAGTCAGGAAAATAACAAGTGTTACTTTCTATCATTTTGTAATCATCAATTATATGTGAAATATTAATTTGCTATTTGATAATGCACTATACCTACTCCTGTTTCAAGACTATCTGAAATTAGCTAGATATTCCAGCTTTAGCAGGTGGCTTGCCTAGGTTATAATTGTTAAAGAGATTGTCAATTTGATAAACATGTGTATTTTATATAGAGTATATACATAATAACTGCATTTCCAGCTCACTAGTTTCAATATCCCTCATAATTTATTGTTCTTAGGACTCATTTGGTAGTGCTTTGTTTGAATATGTCATCCCCATGTGTTGCTCCAACTTGTAAAACTTCATTTGAATTTCTCAATCTTTCATTGCACCTCCTATGAAATGATGCTTAATTGATTACTTTGTGTCTAGTCCTGCAATTATGAATTAGGTTTTTGGCCAACAATAAAAAAGATTTTTATGCAACCTTCTTGATTCTCTCCAATGTCCTCCACAAGCACCATAACTTTTCTCAACCAAATAACTTAAGAAACCATAAAATGTCAAGGACCCGGCTAACTTATTGTTCCTTCTTGAAGACCCATAACCAAAAGGTTCTCATGTCATGAACACAAACTATTTCATTCTTGTATTATTTAGCTTTCATCATCTTTTAGCGTCTTTGTTAAGAAACCAATGATCACTGACTAGATTTATCCATGCTTACTTTTGTCAGCTAAAAAGTATCTTTATTAATGTTTCTCATATGACTTGGGTAACTGGGTAACTGACATAATTTCAGCCCAGTCCTTTGAATTTCTGATTAATGTATACTTGTCTAGTAGTCATGTTCCTTGAACATTATACAGTGAAAGGAAATATTGCAACATTTAACATTAAGCAGTTACTTTTCTTACTTTGTGTAAACAGATTATCAGATATGCCTTTATTTATTTAATGCTTTCTTACTGTCTAACTTATTTCGATTTATTGATTTTAGGTTTATGGTTTTCTCATAATTAATGAGACTTGGAGTCATACTTCTATTTTGAAGCTCTTACCAAGGACCAAAGGAGGCTACCGTTACTATTGTTGATCATGATGGTGAATGAAACCTACAGTCTATGTTAAGGAATCGACTAACTTATTGTTCTTTCTTAAAGACCCATAACCAAAAGGTTCTGTTCATGTCATGAACACAAACTAGTTCATTCTGGTTTTATTTAGCTTTTAGCATCTTTATTAAGAAATCGATGATCACTGACTAGACTTATCCTGCACTTACTTTTGTCAGCTAAAGAGTAGCTTTATTAATATTTCTCATATGACTTGGGTAATTGACATACTTTCAACCAAATCCTTTGAATTTCTGATTAATGCATACTTTTCTAGTAATTGTGTTCCTTGAACATTATATACTGAAAGGAAATATTGCAACATTAAATAGTTACATTTCTTACTTTGTGTAAAAAATTATCAGATATGCCTTTATTTATTTTATTCTTTCTTACTGTCAACTTATTTTGATTTATTGAATTTGGGTTTATGGTTTTCTCATAATTAATGAGACTTGGAGTCATACTTCTATTTTGACGCTCTTACCAAGGACCAAAGGAGGCTACTGTTACTATTGTTGATCATGATAGTGAATGAAACCTATAGTCTATTGTTGGTGTTGCTGCAAGAATTTTTGGCTTGCTGCAGCTTACAACTGCTGAATATCTAATTTAGATTGCTCTATTAAGGTTTTATGTTTCATGGGACTTGTGTGGACTATGGTTGTGTTAGTCTTTAAGATATTAAAGAAATGATTGAACTTATATTTGCTTTGTTTAGGTTTAGGTAACTCTTTATGAACTGATGCCTATATAGAGTGGTTGTGTTTTGAGTGTTTGGTGATGGTTAATGTGGAATGGAACTATGGATACTATTTGAGTGTTTAGTGATGTTATTTTCATGTTTAGTTACATGTGTTTTAGAGTTAATTGCATGCTATTTTTGAGGATTCAATTACTTTTTATTTCTTTTACTTGGTTTGGTAACAAGTGTTTCACTTTAGTGAGCTACAATGCTTGTTTTTTTTCCTTTCTCTTGAAAGATATCGAATCAGGCAAATAGTGCACTGCAGCCCAACCTGCACATTTATCATTTAGGGCTGCTAATGAACTGAGTTGTTCATGAATATCTCGGGCTCGGCTTGGCTCGGGATTGTTCATTAAGAAAATGAGCCGAGCTGGAGCTCGATTTCTAGGCTTGTTTACTAAATGAGCCAATCCTGAACAATATTAGGCTTGTCCTGTCTAGGCTCATAAACATGAACTTGTATAGGTTCATATATGTTCGTGAACATTGGCTCATATAGGCTCATGAACATGTTCATAAACATAGACTTGTATAGGTATATGTTCATGAACATAGGCTTGTGTAGGCTCATATAAGTTCATAAACAAGCCAAAGTGATCTTCAACATGAGGAGCTCAAATAGATCCTAGATGACCTTTGCTATTAAACGAGTTGACCTTGAACTGAGGCTAAACAGAGTCCGAGCATTTCAAAATAATGACGAGTCGAGCGGAGCTTAGCTTTTTAAGCTCATCATGATCCAGAGCTGAGCTGAGCCCACAAATGAGATTGGGCTTACAACCCTAACTAGAGTTCAGGTTAGGATTGAGTTGGCCGGCAATGCCTATGGTTTAGGTTGGGTTAGGGTTGACCCATCAACCCACCCTACTTGCACCCCTAATATGCATACATAAGTACAACGATATACATATATGTGTATAATTTAAGATCCTCAAAGATCGAATGAGCTTCAAGGTGATTGACAAAAAAATTCAAAATAGAATACATTCAGAACATGAGCTTGAATATACACAACACAAATATATACATGCAAAGTAAAAGTAAGGTTTCTGATTAGGAGATACATATGATTGAATCATAATATAAGTTGGAAAAAAATTTTGGTACTTTATATATGATTAGGACATATATCACAAAATGTATATGTGTGTGCACAGCTCAATGAAGATGATCATTGGCGGTGAGAGCAAGGTGATGACAACAACAGTGAGATGATGGCAGGGGCAGGGTGCTCTGGAGAGTTTTGATTCTTCTGAATGGGTTAAGAATTATATATAGACAAGTACACTAGAAAAGTACACAACTGTTGTATGGAAAAAAATAAAGGGTTAGGATTTAATCTAATAAATATGTATAATATGCAAATCAGGTTCGGGTTGGAATCAGGTTAGAATCTTTCAAACCCAGGCCTAACCTGAAACGGGCACAGTTGGGAAAATTCAACCCGAGCCCAACCCTATTGTTGAAACAGCTAGTCCAGGTCTGCAAAATCTCAAGTTGAGCTTGGCCCGAATGACTTGCACACCTAAGTAGCATCACTCTTATCATTTGAAGAAAATATCATGTGCAAGTTATGCAACGAGTAAAGAGGGACCTAATTTATAGCTTTATCTAAGAGTGCTTAAGTAGAATAATATTTTTCCCTACAATTCTAGTATCCTGAATGTTCATGTAACTGTAGATTGATTTCCTACTGACTGAGTCACTTGAAGGTAATCCTCTGATTTCTCTATTTGTCCTCTCGTGTAAGGGCTCATCAGTCTACTCTTACCTCAATTCACCATTCCAAAGCTTTCCAACCTTATCTAAAAGCCTAGCTCCCTCTGTCCTTAATCAATAGAGAATTTGGAGATGTCAAGGAGAGGGATCAGGAGATATAATTCATGTTAGAATACAAATCAATTTATAGACAGCCAAGACTATGACTAGAAGGCCTTTAGAATACGAACCAAAAAGATTCAAAGTTAACAAATAATTTAAAAAGATACCTCATGATGATATACATTACTCCACTACTGCAGGACGCATGTGTATCATCTCCTCAAAGCTGAAAGTGATAATATTGAAATTCTTAACCAAATGCAATAGACTCTTCCCCAAGCAAACCAGATTGTAGTAAGGCTTGGTGTAGAGTCTCAAAAGTATAGAAAGTTAATTGTCAAGCTGATAGTTGGAAAAGTTATTTGCAAATGTGAAAAAGTTGAAGGCAATTTTTTGTATTTTGCCTTATAAATGACCTAAAGGGGAAAAAAGTGATCAAAGAAACTACTAAAAGAAAATCCACATTCACACATTTTCATGTATTTCATAATTTTGTAAAGTTGGGCCCACATTAATGATGCATTGAGTAAACTTTAAAATATCATAATTTACAGTGACCAAAAAAAAAAAAATAGAAAAGCATATAATTCTTTTTATCATTATAAGGAAAAAAAATAAGAAGTTGAGAAAATAAGTAAAGAGAATGTATAAGATACAAATACTTAGACAATGTTGTTGATGGTACATATTATATAACCTAATATGATGGATTAATAATCTTAGTATTAGGAGTATTTTAATGTATTTGAGGAAATGTTGCAGTAATAAACTGGTTCTTGAAAATAATTTAACATTTGATCTTACTCAGATATTTATGCGTGCCTACGTGCTAATTAGTAAATTGGGTTTGAGGTGAGAGTACTTCAAATTCAATTTAGATATGAATGAGCTTGAAATCAACATCCTTAAAAGGAATCTATATATATATATATATATATATAGAGAGAGAGAGAGAGAGAGAGAGAGAAAAGAAAAGAAGGAAGGAGGAAAGAAAAAAAAAAGAGGCATGAAGGTAGGTGAAGAAGGAAGAAAGAGAAAAAAAAGGGAAAAAAAAAAGAAAAGAAGAAAAAAAAAGAAAAAGAAAGAAAGAAGTTAGTCATGTAAAGAAGAGCTTACAGTTGCTATTCGTGGAATTACTCTCAATTGTTCTCTAATGTGAAAAGTCTGAAGCATATGTTACATATATATAGCTGTGGATAAATCCTATTTGCCATTGGATTTTTGAGACTCCAATTCCGTTTGAACATGGAAAACCATCAAATCCTATTTCAAATTGGACAATAAAAAAATCCTATTTGCAATAAGATCCTCAAGTCTTCAATACTAATTGAACAAGAGAAAAAAAAAATCTTATTTGCAATAGGATCCTCAAGTCTTCAATTTCACTTGGACAAGGAAAAAAATCCTATTTGCAATAAGGTTTACAAGACTCTAAGTCAGTTTGAACAAATAAAAAAATCATATTTGTAATAGGATCCTCAAGTCTTCAATTCTGCTTGGATAAGGAAAAAGTCCTATTTGCAATAAGGTTTTTAAAGCTCCAATTCAACTTGACAAAGAAGACATCCTCTTTGCAATTGAATTTTCACAAGAAAAAGAAAAAACTTTGCAAAAACTAAATACTTCAAGTCCCGCTTTAAATACGTGACAAGATCAATATAGCGCAAGACTTGAAGTGGGGGCAATTTGTAGACATTAAAAAATTACATGATGGACCCAAAATATAATTTGGGCTTATCTTCAGTTTAGCCCACTTTGGAATGTGGTCTAATGAGTTAGATAATCTGAAGCCTAGACCCACCACAAATAAATGAGTCATAAGCTGATCTAAATTATCTGAAAATGTCCAAGCCCACTTGAAAATGGGTTAAATGGATAATGAAATATATATATAATTATCATCAAATATAATTATTATGTATATATTGGATAATCATCACAATTATTATAAAGGATAATTATAGGATAATTATCAGGAGAGAAGAAAGTTACAAATCTACCCTCCAAGAAGCCTATAAATAGAGGTAGAGAGTGAAGAGAAGGGGGACTTTAACAGAATACTAAAGCTCTGCCAGACTTTGCCTTCAATCAACACTTGAAGCTCTGAAGACATAAGTTCATCTAACCTTCAAAGCTTTGAAGAGGAAAAACAACAAGCACATTCAAAGTCGCGTCGTTGTTCCTCCACAATTCAATAAATTCAAAGAATCATCAACAAGACTGTTCGAGATCAAGCTTCTTCAGCCCTCGATTAGAAATTCTCACTTGTTTTCTTCAACAACAAACACTTGAAGAGAACTCTCAACAATCCAATTCAAGATCAAGCTCTAGCAGCCCTTGAAGTCGGATCATCAAGGAGATCGAATCAGAAGAATTTATATTTCTTTTGTAAAGATCTACAGAGAATTGTACTCATTTTTTTTGAAGTCAATGAAATTGATTATTTGTTACTGATTTTCGTTCCTAGATTTTCGAAAACAAAATTTGTGTGTACAAATTTCGGGGACGCCCTGTGGGATAATCTCTGCCTCTCATCTTTGTCTCCTACATCATACATTCAAAACTCTGTTCATCAGAATCTATGGCTACTCCCAAGGTTCAGACGACAAACAAGAAAAACTAAAAGGAAACCGCTGCTGCAATGGTTAACACCAAAGTTGTTGCAAGTAGTGACAAGAACACTAAGAACCTGTCAAATGCCAGCAGCACCTCAGCAAGTCCTATAACACGTAGCAAGACCAAAGCAATTGCTTCGCTCAAGAATCAGCAATATTTGGTGAAAACCAATCCTGCTAAACCAATGGATGTGAAAACTAAACATGTTAACACTATTGATCCTCAGGGGGTAAAGAATTATGATGTCGTTTCAAAAAGGTCGGTGCCACCACATTCACCCCACTCCGTCTCTGATGCCAACTCTAGCGTTAGTTCGCTCTCGAAGTCGTTAGTAGAGATTTCAGAACAATCGGTTACTTCAAAAAATGTTGGCCCTCAAGGTCTTTCCTATTCAAATGTTGTTGAGGCTATGATAACTAGAACAACCTCGGTGGTAGACCAACTAGTAGTGATAGCACGCGAAATTGAAAACCTCACAAAGATTGTTAAAGAAAAGGACTTGCAGATCACTGCGCTAATGAGTAAGCTTGAAATCCAAAATTCTAACAAGTCAACAGATCTGCTTGCGAATACTTTAAATTCATCTCTTCAAGGTGCCCAATCAAAAGATCGTCATCACACATTGGCATCAGGACATATGGCTGACAAAACTAACCTACTTCGCCAATCGCTTTACTGTCTGTCCAACAATTGCAGGATATAATAATGAACACAATCCAAGCACAGTATGGCGGCGCCCCTCAAAGCACTCTCATGTGCTCAAAACCCTACACCGAAAGAATTGACAGCGTAAAAACGCCAGTAGGATATCAATCGCCAAAGTTTCAACAATTTGATGGAAGTAGCAATCCCAAACAACATGTTGCACACTTTGTGGAGACCTGCAATAATGCTGGCACCGAAGGGGACCTCTTAGTCAAGCAATTTGTTCATTCCCTCAAAGGGAATGTATTTGATTGGTACACAGACCTCAAAGCTGAAAGTATTGACTGCTGGGAGCAGATGGAGCGAGAGTTTCTAAACTACTTCTACAGTACTCGCAGAATAGTGAGCATGCTAGAACTCACTAATGCTAAACAAATGAAGGACGAGCTTGTGGTCAACTATATCAACTGCTGGCGAGCTATAAGTCTTGATTGTAAAGATCGCATTTCTGAAGTTTCAGCAGTTGAAATGTCTATACAAGGCATGCACTGGGAGCTTCTCTACATTCTACAAGGAATTAAGCCTCGTACATTTGAAGAGCTGGTTATTCGTGCCCATGATATGGAGCTCAACATAATGAGTCGTGGTGCAAAGGCTCTTGCCTTTTAAAATATGTCTAATAATTGTCTTAAAGATGAGGGGGTTGAGTCTGAAGAAGAAACGAAATACTTCTTAACTCGGACAATGAAATAGGTACATCTTATGTTACAAGTGTCGTCTATAAAGATTTATATCAAGAAATACATCATGTTCCTTCAGTAAGTTCATCTGAAAGTTCTCAGTTACATAAAAAATTGAGTCAAGAAAACATTAGTAGAAGACTGGACAGACAGGGGCAAGCCCTCCATACAAAGCTCATTCAAGCTCTCCTCAAACAACTTCAAATAGAAATGATCGAAAAATTATGTTCACATGGATGCCAAAAAAGAAAGTTCAAGATGGGAATACTCTTGCAAGGATCTCGCAAGAATCATTGCCTAGAAACATACGAGTGATGTCTCAAGAGTCACTTTCTTGAACTGTCTCTAACAATCAGTGAAACGAAGGTCTCAAAGAAGAAAGTGAGGAATAAGAACAAAATCCTCTACAATCCCAGATGAACCTAGAGGCTTAAAAAATCAAAAGACTAGAGGAAGGAAAAGTGTGGGGACCAAAGCCCGAAGATGTTGTCTAGATCGAATCTCGCAGCGGAATCAAAGCATATTGGGTGAGGTTCAATCCTCCTACATGGACCACGATGAATGAAATACCTCTTCCTTCTGGGTGGGGAGACGAGTTCGAAGAAGATGTTTCTTCTTAAGTACGAGAAGAGTATAATAAAGAAACAAAGCAAGAAAAAAATTTCCAAATTGACGCTGAGCTGATTCACACCCTTCAACACTAGCTTGGACTATCTCCTGAGTCTTGCAAAGCTGAAGACTAATTAAAGCTAAAAGTTCTCCCCGATACAGCCTAAACTATCGTTGATACTCTATGACACGAGTATAAACTGTCTACAAAAAAAATGACACTCCTTGACACGAGTATAAACTGTCTACTAAAAAAAAAAGATGACACTCCTTGACACAAGTATAAACTGTTTACCCAAAAAAAATGACACTTCTTGACACGAGTATAAACTGTCTACCAAAAAAAAAAGATGACACTCCTTGACATGAGTATAAACTGTTTACCAAAAAAAACAATGATACTCCTTAACACGAGTATAAACTGTCTACAAAAAAAAAATGACACTCTTTGACACGAGTATAAACTGTCTACCCAAAAAAAAAATGACACTCCTTGATACGAGTATAAACTGTCTACCAAAAAAAAGAGATGACACTCCTTCACACAAGTAGAAACTGTTTACCAAAAAAGAAAATGATACTCCTTGACACGAGTATAAACTGTCTACTAAAAGAAACAAACACTCTTTAACCCCGAAAGGACAGTGAAGTGATCCCGAAGGGCACTAAGGGATCCCGAAGGAGCGATAAAGTGACATTGAAGTGCACTAAGGAACCCCGAAGGGACAATAAAGTGACACTAAAGTGTACTAAGGGACCCCAAAGGGCACTAATGCATGGCGTTGAGAACTTCATATTCTGAGAGAAGCAATTTGACTTGCAAGAATTGAAAAAAAAAATTGAAGCTTTCAAGAGAAAAGTTGAGTGACTCACGTAAAGTTATCTTCCTTGATGAGTTCAATGGATCTGTATATTTTCAGAGGTAACACAAAGCTCTAGCAGAGCCTACAAGTAGAAACCGATCTTAAAAAAAAAATAGTTCTTTTCGAAGTTCAGCTGCATGTATACTTGGTTGTGAAGATTTGCAATACATGGGGCAGTCTAGGAAAGATGGCTTGGTCATGTAATAACTCATCACTAGGTCTCAGGTTCAAAACTAGGGAAGTAGCATGAAAATCCTTATATATATTTTTTACACATCCAGTCACCTGTCAGGTCAACGTCCAATCAACATTTAGTGCCTAGTCATCCGCCATGTCATTTCCTACCACATCAACAAAACAAAAAAAAAGAGGCAAAAAAAAGGAAGAAGAAGTGCACGTGGAAAGAAAGAAGAAAAAAAAAGAGAGAGAAAAAGTGGTAGCTAGGAGAGGAAGAGAGAAGAAGAGAAAAAAGAAAGAGGAAAGAAAAGAAAAAAAAAAGTGGCGTGAAGGTAGGTAGAGAAGGAAGAAAGAGAAAAAAAGGAAAAAAAAAAGAGAGAA
The DNA here is from genome assembly GCA_026545225.1 of Cornus controversa. NCBI lineage: Eukaryota > Viridiplantae > Streptophyta > Magnoliopsida > Cornales > Cornaceae > Cornus > Cornus controversa. Next base: position 47,233,941 of record CM048845.1, read on the forward strand.
AAGAAAAAAGAGAAAAGAAAAAGAAAAAGAAAGAAGTTAGTCATGTAAAGAAGAGCTTACAGTTGCTATCCGTGGAATTACTCTCAATTGTTCTCTGATTTGAAAAGTCTGAAGCGTATGTTACATATATATAGCTTTGGATAAATCCTATTTGCCATTGGATTTTTAAGACTCCAATTCCGTTTGAACAAGGAAAACCATCAAATCCTATTTCAAATTGGACAACAAAAAAATCATATTTGCAATAAGATCCTCAAGTCTTCAATTCTGATTGGACAAGAGAAAAAAAATCCTATTTGCAATAGGATCCTTAAGTCTTCAATTTCACTTGGACAAGGAAAAAAATTCTATTTGCAATAAGGTTTTCAAGACTCTAAGTCAGTTTGAACAAAAAAAAAAAATCCTATTTGCAATAGGATCCTCAAGTCTTCAATTCTGCTTGGACAAGGAAAAAGTCCTATTTGCAATAAGGTTTTCAAGACTCCAATTCAACTTGACAAAGAAGACATCCTCTTTGCAAATGAATTTTCGCAAGAAAAAAAAAACTTTGCGAAAATTAAACAGTTCAAGTCCCGCTTTAAATACATGACAAGCTCAATATAGCGTGAGACTTGAAATCGGGGCAATTTGTAAAAATTAAAAAATTACATGATGGACCCAAAATATAATTTGGGCTTATCATCAGTTTAGCCCATTTTGGAATGTGGTCTAATGAGTCAGATAATCTGAAGCCCAGACTCACCACAAATAAATGAGTCACGGGTTGATCCAAATTGTCTGAAAACATCCAAGCCCACTTGAAGAAAATGGGTTAAGTGGATATCTATATATATATATATATATATATAATTATCATCAAAGATAATTATTATGTATATATTGGTTAATTATCACAATTATTATAAAGGATAATTATAGGACAATTATCAGGAGAAAAGAAAGTTACAAATCTACCCCTCCAAGAAGCCTATAAATAGAGGTAGAGGGTGAAGAGAAGGGGAGACTTTGATAGAATACTGAAGCTCTGCCAGACTCTGCCTTCAATCAATACTTGAAGCTCTGAACACATAAGTTCATCCAACTTTCAAAGCTTTGAATAAAAAGAACAACAAGCATATTCAAAGTCGTGTCGTTCTTCCTCCACGATTCAATAAATTCAAAAAATCATAAACAAGACTGTTCGAGATCAAGTTTCTTCAGCCCTGGGTCAGAAATTCTCACCAATTTTCTTTAACAACAAACACTTGAAGAGAACTCTCAACAATCGAATTCAAGATCAAGCTCTAGCAGCCCTTGAAGCCGGATCATCAAGGAGATCGAATCAGAGGAATTTATCTTTCTTTTGTAAAGATCTATAGAGAACTGTACTCATTTTTCTGAAATCAATGAAATTGATTATTTGTTACTGATTTTCGTTCCTAAAATTTCGAACACGAAATTTGTGTGTACAGATACATAGGAAAATTGAAGTAGGCATATTGATATTTTTTAATACAATTCTAATTTTCCATATTTACATGTTCCTGTAGCTCGGTTTCATGCCTGTTGGAAAGGCTTCTAATTTTCTTACCTTTTTTATTCTTCTTTTTTCCCAAAAGTTAAAGCAAACACGCACCCACAACATGCCCCTCTCGGAGCTCCAACTCTCAACCTCCCCATTGGGGAGGAGAAATTATACCTTCTGGGCTACTACTAATGAATTACTCAAAACAAATCCACTAATTGCCCCTCTTGATTAAAAGGTTTATTTCCTCAATACACCACCTGTTCCATTCTTCAAGAAGATGTCTGAAAGGTTTTCAAAAGAGGGGGAAGGAGATGATTCATTTTAGAATATGAATCAATTTATTACTCCTCGAGACTCTATCTAACCAAGTTTTAGAATATGAACCAAAAGATTCATGTTAGCAAAGAATTTAGAAGAAGAATACCTTATGATGAATTATCATCTCCTATAAGGCTGAGACTAATAAAGTTGGAATTCTGAACCAAATGTTATGAACTCTTCTTCAAGCTTTTTCTTCAATCTTCTCCAAGTTCTCAACATATCAGATTGTATCAAGCCTCGGTATAGTGTCTCAAAAGTAACCTTCTATGGAAGAAAGCCCTTCTCTATCACCTCTACAAAAAACTGACAAGCCTCTCTCCACTTCTATTTATTGCATAATCCATGAATCCAATGTAAGAATTATTGGGCTTCCATTGATTATATTTTCTTTTAATACATAAAGAAAATTTAGATTGACGATTGAGACTAAATAGAGAATTACCAGATACCCTATACAGATGTGATTATAAATACTTATTGGGTTACGGTGTACCTTAGATGCATTTTATTATGTGATTAGAGATATGGATATGGATATATATATATATATATATATATATATGTATGTATATGTTTACCTATAAAGAGAGATAATGGTAATTATAGTTGTCATGATCTAGAGGTAACATAAAGATAGTCTAATCGTTTCTTTGATGGGAGGGATACTATCAGATATTTTGTTATATATATAGCTTGGTCCCCAGTGTCACACATTATGCTCAATTACGGTTAGTCTTGCCCAATTGAATAGACGTGTGAGTTAAGTGTAGAGGGTGGAAGACCAAGTGGAGAAGTGTTTCTCTAGTTTCAGAATTCCTTATCGATCTAGCAATGACTTCTGTAGGTATGTTTAGTTTCTAAATTAGATATCAATGTTATAAGCATGAGTTTCGTATTTAGTTTTACATATGGTATCAGAGCTAGGTCATACACATCTTATGACCGATATATGTTATATATACTGATTTCCTATAACTGAAACTCATAGTTCAATTTCTCAATTGATTGCTTGCAATTTCTTTTAAAGAATTATTTATTATAATATAAAATTGATAGCATATGCCTATATAAAGACATGATGAATATCATGCATAGTGGAACCAATATATTATTTGTCCTGATTGGTTTCTTTTTTGTTGTCGTTTTATATTTGGGTTATACTACTGTTGTCTAAGTTTTATGTTGTATATTAATTGATCTAAATCTAAAAAGGTGCTTGATTTATACCCTTGAAATATGCTATCTTTTCATTAAAATACAGTTTACGATTGTTAAGATAAATGACCCAAAATCAACGTCGATCTCTAAAATTGTTTAGATAGCTTTTGTCGTGATTCATTTAATGAAAGCATATCTAAATACCAAAGATACCATCCTTATTTACATACGGACTGTGATTAACAATTGATTGAGAATTTGATCCCGTTCTAAGAAAATTTTACGAGATTGATTGAATATGCTACCAAAGCTACCAAAGTGGTTCAGTCATGAAATCTGTAGGATTTTCTTAGTTTAAGGATTATACGGATCAAATTTTCATTTTTGGTTATAATGAATAATAATCCACCCAAAGAAAATTTTTATTTGGTTCAATTCAAAAATGGGACATTGCATATATAAAATGTAAAATTTGTGAAGACTTTTTCTTGCCCAAAGGTGTTGAAGTTTTTATAAATTTTGCATTATTATATATTGGTTTTGTGATAAAGTGTTAACTTATAGCATTTTATATTTCAACCCAAAGGAGATTTATAATAATGCATTCGGAGTTTTGGGGCTTGACTGTTATTGTTTAAATTGGATATTTTTATTTGTTTCCGCAGTTATGAATGCTTCTGTTAATATTCACTCTTCTGACATCGAGTGATGGACTGGAACCAACTTTAATAAATAGAAGTAAGACCTAGAGATTGTTCTTGGGTAAGCAAAATATGACAACAGTATGTCTCTATTAATTATGAAGTCGTCTATGTCTGAACCTATTCGTGGAGGAGTCCTTGGGTGCGATATTGCGAAATAATTCTTATATGTCGAATTAAGATCTAGAGATTGTTCTTGGGGAGCATGGGCAGGGTAAAAAAGGTCATAATTATAAACTCAAATCATCTCATAATAACCCTACCAAGAACACTATGCCACCCAATGTACCCCAAGACTTCAAACCAAACAAGAATAAGGTTATGTGTTTCTTTTACAAGAAGATGGATCATATGAAGAAAGAGTGTCGCAAATATAAATCTTGGCTTGGAAAGCAAAACTGTAAACCTCTAGTCTTAGTTTGTTTTGAGTCTAGCTTAATTGATGTCCCTAACTCTTGGTGGATTGACACTTGATCTTCTATTCATGTCACTCATTTTTTGCAAGGTTTCATAAGCAGAAGGGTACCAAATAAAGATGATGTAAATGTGTTTATAGGAAATTGAATGAAAGTTGTAGTGGAGTCCATAGGCATTGTGTTTGTAGGAAATAAATAAAGATAATGTAAATGTGTTTGTAGGAAATGGAATGAAAGTTGCAGTGGAGTCCATAGGTGTTATTAGGCTTAAGTTAGAGTCTGATTTTTCTTTAGATTTGTTATGAAATTTAATTTTAGTGTCTAAGCTTGTTGTCTGGATATTCTTTCCAATTTAATAAAATTGGTTTTAGTTTGTTTCAACATTTTTGTACAATTGGTATTTTTTTTTTGCCTGATGGATTAAATAAATTAAATTGCGTTCAATAGCTTTAAGTGTGGAGAATAATTTTGGAGAGAAATGTGTGCAATCTTAATGAAAATTCATTTATGATTTAGCCTAAACGATTAGGTCATATTTCTAAGGAAATAATTGAACACTTGATAAAAGAAGATATCCTCCCTCACTGGATTTTTGAGATTTTAATGTTTGTATTAACGACAAAAAATGAAAGTTGACTAATTCTAGAAAGAAGAGTTCTAATCGTAGTAAACAACTTTCAAAAATCATTCATATGGACACATATGTGGCCAGTTTCCTAGTAACAAATTGGTGAACATCGTTATTTTGTAATTTTCATCATTGACTTCTCACATTATTGTTATATTTTTCTATTATTAGAAAAATCTAGTGTTATTGATGTCATCTATTTTTCTTCCACCTCTCTCTCATTCGAGTTTAATGTTATGCACTTGTGCACCCCTAATATATGTAGGAGGGCTTGACATTTGTGAAAAGTTGGATTTTTAGAGTTTTCTACATTTGTATAGAGAATTGTGAAGTGTTGTGGAATAATGAAAGATTTTAGAAATTTTGTACTAAGTATGTTGATTAGAGAAGATTCTACCAATGTATAGTTATGTAAATTAAAGTTGTAACTATCTAGATATTTTGGAGGAGTATCCTAGCCATTGATTGAAATGCATCCTAGTCCTTTGATTAGAAGGGAATGAGTCTGCAATCCTTTCCTACTTCCCTTGCTTTTTAAATTTCTTCCACTCCCAATGTAGAAAGCGTGGTCAATTGCCACCACAAAATTCCCCTATATATTTTCAGACTCATATTTTTGGTAAATCAATTAGTTAGGAAAATTAAAATTGTAAGGTCCTATCGGTGGGGAGTATTATGGTCAATACGACGAGTTTGGTTGTCATCCAGGTCATTTGGTGAAGCCCTTACTAGTAAAGCAGTTGCCAAAACTCGTTTTGAGTTAGAGACGGGTAGGACACCTAGTTTAAATCATCTTCACATTTGGAGATGTAGAATCTATGCTCCGCAAGAAAAGAAGTTAGATCCCAGAACCAGTTAAATCCCATAACCATTAAATGTTATTTTATTGGGTATCCAGAAAGGTCTAAAGGTTATAAAGTCTACTGTCCCAGTTCAGGCACTAAGATTATTGAGACTAATCGTAAGATTTTGATTTTTGTGGGAGTGCAGATTCTCGTATGTTTAACTTTAATCCCATGGAGGTAAGAGAAATAAGAGCTTCCACAACATGAACAACAACGGTTGTTAATCAAGAGCTTCCACAACCTGAACAACAATCCGTTGTTAATTAAGAGCTTCCATAACCTGAACAACAACACATGGTTAATTGAGAGTTTCCACAACCTAAACAACAAATTCAACCAACTCTAGAGATGTTTTTCAAAAAATCTCAAAGAAGTAGGAGACAGAAGTAGGAGACCTGCTCTACCTTAGGATTTTGTTGTTTATTTGCAAGAATGTGACTTTAATATTGAGGATATAGATGATCTAGTTAGTTTCAATAGACCAATCTTTAGTCCACAATCTAACAAATGGTTAGAAGCTACAGAGACTAAATTAGAGTTGATGAGCGGGAATAATGTTTAGGAAATTGTAGATGTAACTCGAGTTTCAATCCAATAGGTTACAAGTGGGAGTAAATTTATCTTGTTTTTATGTGATATATTGTTAGCCAGCAGTGATGTAGCCTTATTTCTAGAAAATGAAGATTCTTTTATCATAATATTCTTTAAAATATTGGTGAGACACAATAGGTTTCGTGGCTTATTGGACTATCACAAAAGGTGTACATTGATTGAGAAGAAAAACTAACACAAATTCAAATTAATTTAAAAACTAATCTAGTTTAAACAAAAGTTGGTTGATTTAAGAGATTAAACTAATATGCAAATAAAATAACACAATTGAAATCAAATAGAAAAAATAACTAAGGTATCGGATTCCACAACCATTAAATCCATGAAGCTTCTAATATTCATTTATTAATTCCCAAATTTAGAGTAGCAATCAAGAAATCAATCTATTGCTTACTCAAGATTTAACAATAAAGCACTATGAAAAATATATTAAAAAGGTAGATTTTCCTTCGCTTCACTAGTGTAAAATTCTAAGCATCTTATGTATCCAATTTAAGGAAAAACATAAGATCAAAGATTATCACTTTTAAGAAATACAAACCCAAGCTTAGATTAATTATAATACTTTCTAACTATCACATATACATGATATAGATGGTGAAAGAACTATAAAATAATTAATCACAAGAAACGAAAATCATAAGAATTTAAATCATACACATGAGAATCAATTAATTAACAAAAGAACTTCACTTCATTAATGGAGGTTTCCTCCTCAACCCTAGTTGAGGATTTTAGTTACACATGATAGAAGAAGAAGATAACAAATACATAAAAGACATAATAAGTAAATAAAACCCGAATTGTCTCTATCTTCTCTGCCTTGGCCTCCACTTGTTTCCTCTCCCAAAAATAGCTTCTAATTTGCCACTTTATACCCCAATAGAATACATAAAGTCCTAATAAAATTAGGAGATAAATTTCTAATCCAATTAGGAGATAATTAGGATTTTCCTGCAGCCCTAAATAGGTAAATTTTTCTACTGACGTTCAGCCCAAGTTTTGACCTAGTAGAAGTTCGATTCATAAAATTTACGTGAAATACAAAAGTGTCCAGAATCGAATTTTGTTCAACCCACACGAAAATAAAGTTGAATTGACGCTCATAATATGACTTTCGGTCCACTTTCAAAAATGGGATTAAAACTAGATTAAGTGCAGAATTGGGCTTCAGGCCCATAACATCCTTAAGCAGTTATAATTCTCTTGAACCTCTTCCTTAGGCTGATTTGAGTTGAAATATGGCCATTAGATGTAAGCTTCATATAACTTTCTTGGATATCATCTTTAAAAGCCCAAAATCATGGTTTTATTTGAAATAATCATTAAGGCCCTCAAAAAGACAGAAAACACAAAAACAGAGTAAAATCCATATAAACTATCACTAAGAGAATAAAATATGCAAATTAAGTGGCTAGAATGCGTAACATTCAACGCCAATCACACCCCCAAACTTACATATTGCTAGTCCCTTAGTAATAGAACAAAATAAAACTAAGACAAAGGAAACTAACTAAACACAAACTAAACTACCCAACTCCTCTTTTGTGGGAGAAACGATTGCATTTAGCATATGCAACAAGCCTTTGAACGCATAGGTTCCCCCTAGTGGACGAGTTATAGTCTCGTGAGGATTTCCAAAAATGTTCCCCACAAACATTCAAAATTAACTGTTTAAACATTAATCAAGAAGAAGATTACAATATATAGTTACAAACTTGCATTCAAGAATAATTTCAAATTTTCAAATTCCATAATTCAAAGTAATGGTCCTCATGCATAATTCACATTAACACATCTCAAAGCAACTAACACTAGCTCCCTCGTGAAATGTGAACTAACAGTCATCTTATGTAGCATAACCCAACTCCAAATATATTAAATCACATACCCATTCAACTCACTAGCTCCCTTTATTGAAATCATACTTCCAAACATGAATACATGACTTTTTTTCATTCTTTTTCTTTTTTTCATTGCTTTATTGGTTGTGCAATGTCTTGATCTATTAAGCTTTCTGAAAGATCTATGTAGCAAGCTTTCAGTCAGTGACTCCCAAACCAGATGGCTTTAGGGCACTAGGCGTTAAGACACCCCGAAGAACCTAATTACTCGAATCAGTCAGGCTACAAATCAAGACAACCAATGCTCATCTTTCCTCACCCCTTCACTTTTGACGCGAACACTCCGTGCTTCCTGAGGCATAGAGGCCCAGTTACTCAAGAAAATGATCAAACTGATTTTCTATTCATCACATATTCTTTTTTTTCTTTCATTGAAGTCATGTAAAACACATCATCGGTACTCATTCTCAAGGGATACCAATTAATATCAAGTATATGTAACCCAACAACTCAAAGTCAAAGTTTATTCCCCATAAGATTATGCTAATGTGCCTGTGCATGTGAGGAAACTAAAACTAATCACCCCAAAGCATGTTAATGCAAACAATGATTAAAACCACTAATTAAACCATTGTTTCTAAAAATTTAAAACATACTCAATAATTGCAAGTTAAGCACCTACATAAAGTACTAATCCCTTGAATAATGTAAAAATATCCTATCTAAAAAAAAACAAAATAAAATAAAAAACAAACTATGAAAATAATGTAACCAAAAAGTCCTAAAAACAAGAAAATTTTCATAAAAATCTCCCTCCATTGCAATAAAGCACATAAAAAGACATCGCCTCACCCCCAAACTTAAACTGTACATTGTCCTCAATGTACACCCAATCGAAGCATAGAGAAGAATTAGAACGATATTACCAGAAAACGGGAGTAGTGGCAAGAAAATAGAGCAAACCAGTAGCATGAAGGTAATGAGGTCACTCCCCCAAACTTGGATGCTATATCTTGTCAAAACAACGACTATACTCCAATGACCAAGTGAAATAATATGGGTGAAAATAAATATGAAACAAAAAGTAATACTGGGTTGAAGAAATCTCGACAGTATTGGGTATCGAAACCAGACTTTAATAAACGAAACTCATCAACTTTATCAATCATATCACAACTTGTAGAATTTGTACTACATACATAGTCAGAGAATGGGTGGCTATACCCGACCATTATGAATTTTTTTCTCTTTTTTTTAAAGAAAAATTTAAAATTAAATACATAAAATAAAAGGGAAAAAAAACAATTGACACAAACTAAAAAATAAAAAGACACAAGTCCTAGAAATCCTAAAACGAATAATGTACAATGATGATAAAAATGGACTATAACTCAACCTATACATGGGCTTTCCATCTTGGCTTTCCATTTTTTGGTGTTGATAAAATGGACTGAATTCAATGAAACATTCACATCCAATAAAGCATTCACATCTTTACAAGCACTATCAATATCAAAATTACAGCCAAAATTAGTTAGGCTTGCCTCTAAAGGGTCCTTATAACCAGCATGAATAAAAGTATCCTGATCTAGACTCTCTATTAAATTTACCTCACAAATATCCTCAGAGTCTGGTGGTTGTCGGTTTATGTTAAAAACATTAAGCTTAACCGACATATTTTCAAAAGAGAGTTTCACAAAACCATTCCTATAGTTGATTAAAGCATTTGAAGTGGCTAGGGATGGACGACCTACGATGACAGGAATCTGGCTAGTAGGATTAGCTACAGGTTGAGTGTTTAAGACAATAAAGTCTACGGGGAAGAAGAATTTATCAACCTGAAGGAGTACATCCTCAATAACACTACGAGGTACCTTAACTGAACGATCTACTATTTGGATTACCACCTTCGTGGGTTTCAACTCACCAAGACCTAGTTGCTCTTAAACAGAGTAAGGCAACAAGTTGACACTCGCACCCAAGTCAAGCAAAGCTTGCTCAATTTTTTGATCACCTATGGTACATGAAATCGTAGGACATCCAGGATCCTTAAATTTAGGTGGAGTACAATGTTGGATAATTGAGCTAACTTACTCAGTAAGGAAGGCTTTCTTGTGCACATTCAAGCCACGTTTGACCGTACACAAGTCTTTCAAAAATTTTGCATAAGAGAGGACCTGTTGAATTGCATCGAGAAATGGAATATTAATTTTGACTTGTTTAAACACTTCCATAATCTCATTATAGTGATTCCCCTTCTTAGGCTTTTGAAGTCTTTGAGGATATGGATCAGTAGGAACAAAGTTCCTAACTGGTGGACTTATTGGAGATGGTGGGTCAAGACTAGGGACTTGAATTTTTGACTCAACTTTAGATGTAGTTTTGGCCTCCCTTCCTAAACCACTAACATGGTCCTTTTCAATTTTCTCATTATGTATAGATATTTGGACTCCATTATCAACTTGTTTGCATGTTCTTACAGTTGTGATAGAGTGAATCTACTCATGTGAACCAGAAGTGGATTGGTCACTAATATGAAACTGGCCCTTTGGGTTAGGCACAGGTTGACTAGGAAACTTTTCCTTCTCCCTCTCTCCAACAACAGTGGCTAATTGACCCTATTTGAGTTTCTAACTTAGAAATTGACTAACTGGTCTGTTGCATGAACTGTTGGAGAGTATCCTCTAAAGTTGGTCTTTGTTGAGGTGGGGGAACATGCGTAGGGGCATTTTGGGACATGGAAGCATATGAAAATTGTGGTTGCCCTTGGGGTTGCATAAGTTGCACCCCTTGGTTGTTCCGAGGTTGGTCTTGCCTCCAAGAAAAATTAGGGTGATTCCTCCAATTAGGATTGTATGTGTCAGAATAGGGGCTGTCAAATGGTTTTTTATAGGAATTGAGTGCATTGGCTTGTTCAGCTATACACTCATGAAAAGATGCAATAGATGGACAAGTTTTAGTTGTATGAGAAAAACTCTCACATAATTGACACACCTCATTAACTGCACAAACAGACGAATTACTTCCTTTACTCATCTCTATAGCCTCCACTTTCCTAGTTAGACTAACTATCCTTGCACTCAAATTGGTATCCTCTCGGACCTCATAGATTCGTCCCTTTTTGGGTTCTGAGAGCATTGATAGACCACTCCTTTCAACCCTCCCTGAGTACTCCCATTGTTGAGAGTTCTCTGACAATGCATTAAGAAATTTCCATGCTTCATCCTCATTCTTAGACATGAATTCTACCCCACCTCGTAACTTAATTAGTTGACAATTATAGGGTGACAACCACTCATAAAAGAATTGAACTAATTGCCACTTGGCAAAACCATGATGGGGACACTTAAGGAGAATATCATTAAATTTCTCCCAGCATATGTAAAACTCTTCACCCTCTTTTTGAGAAACTCTTCACCATCTTTTTGAGAAAATTGCAGGATATTTCGACGAAGGAAGTTAGTTTTGTGCATGGGAAAGAACTTGGTAAGGAATTTGGTGCATAACCCATTTCATGAATTGACAGACATGGGTTCGAGTGAGTATAACCAAGATTTTTCTTTCTCTTTCAAAGAGAATGGAAATAACAGCAATTTAATTGACTCCTCAGAAATATTTTGAAATTGTAGTGTGGAGCAAATCTCTAAAAATTCCTTGACATGGAGGTATGGATCATCAAAACTAAGACCTCTAAAAGTGGGCAGTAAATTAATTACCACCTCCCGTATCTCAAAATGTCCCTGTTGAGTAGCAGGTAACACAATGCAAGACAGGTTTGTAATATGCACGGGAGTGTAATAGTCCTTAAGGGATTTAGTTTCAACAGGATCTGCCATCTTGGGCAAAGAAGGATCTCTAACACTAGAATTTTTCACACCCTTTTGAAAGGTTCTCTCAATCTCAAGATCTAATGGAAACAACTCTGGATTCAGTGATCGAAGACCTAACATACACTAAAATGACTCACAAAAACACCAACCAAATAAACAAGCAATTTTTTTAAAAAAAATTTAATTCAAGGTTAGTGATTTCTATTTTAGTTTTTTTTAATTTTTATTTTTTTTCCTAAAGAATTATCTGGACTAGTTCCAAAATAATTCTTACCTAGTTAGACAGCTTCTACTCCCTTTCAGAGGAACTAGAGGATTACTAGTTAAGCCCCACCAACAATACAACCAGGAAAGTTTCTAAGATAGATTGGAGGGGTCACAAACGGTCTCACTTAAAAACTAATCTCCTTAGAACTTTCCTAGACATTGTGAAGTTGGAAGGTGCTCACTAGAGTTACCAAAAGTCAACTCTGTCCAAGAGGGTCCTATAAGCTATGTGAATTCCTATGGCCAATGTCTACTTGATTTTAAATTTAAACTAAATTTGGCTTGGGATAGACAAATGCAAAGATATTTTTAACCTAGTTGGGCAAAGAATTGGTGATGAAATCCAATCCTTATCTTATTGGAGGTTCGTGCCCCTACTAAAATTCTAATGCAAGAATGCTAAATTAAAATGCACAAACAAAACACACCATAAAAACAAAAATAAAATAAAAAGTGAGTGAGTGTGTGATCTTTCTTCTTTCTTTTTTTTTAAATAGAGAAAAAAATAAAACAAATAAAATAAAATATAAACTAAACTTGAAGAAAGTGTGACCCTAAGGCTATTTCTAAGTTATTCTATCATAAAGTTCTCATACTGAAGTTATCAGCCTAAAACAAAAATCTATGTTTTCCTAATCTAAGAAAAGAAAAATATAAAAAAACAAAAAGAAAAAAAATGTACTTACTTGGATTCCAAAGTAGTGCCCAAGAACATGCGAAAAAGGCAATTTTTAACAATACCACCTGTAGAATTCAAGAAGTATCAGGTAAAACAATAACAAAAAAATAAAACTAAAACTAAACTAAGAAAAATAATAATAAAAAAAAATTAAAACTAAAACTAAACTATAATAATAAAGAAAAAGTTTTTGTTTTGTTTTGTTTTTTGTTTATTTTAAACCTAGAACAGTGAACTAATCAAAAATAAATAAATAAAAAAATTGGAAAGACTTTTTTTTTTTCGGTTTGATAATAATAAAAAAAAAGAAAAAAAAACTAAATTATAACTAGTAGAAGAATTAAATCAATCGAAACTTGATTAGTTTCTTATTTGCGATTCCCTGGCAACGGCGCCAAAAAATTTGATGTAGTTTTAAAAGTGTAAAATAGCTCGCAAGTGTACGAATCAATTAAAGTATAGATCGGCAAGAACGTGGTCGAACCCAAGGGAATGCTTTGAGAAGAAAAATTAACACAAATTCAAATTAATTTAAAAACTAATCTAGTTTAAACAAAAGTTGGTTGATTTAAGAGATTAAACTAATATGCAAATAAAATAACACAATTGAAATCAAATAGAAAAAATAACTAAGGTGTCGGATTCCACCACCATTAAATCCATGAAGCTTCTAATATTCATTTATTAATTCCCAAATTTAGAGTAGCAATCAAGAAATCAATCTATTGCTTACTCAAGATTTAACAATAAAGCACTATGAAAAATATATTAAAAAGGTAGATTTTCCTTCGCTTCACTAGTGTAAAATTCTAAGCATCTTATGTATCCAATTTAAGGAAAAACATAAGATCAAAGATTATCACTTTTAAGAAATACAAACCCAAGCTTAGATTAATTATAATACTTTCTAACTACCACATATACATGATATAGATGGTGAAAGAACTATAAAATAATTAATCACAAGAAACGAAAATCATAAGAATTTAAATCATACACATGAGAATCAATTAATTAACAAAAGAACTTCACTTCATTAATGGAGGTTTCCTCCTCAACCCTAGTTGAGGATTTTAGTTACACATGATAGAAGAAGAAGATAACAAATAAATAAAAGATATAATAAGTAAATAAAACCCGAATTGTCTCTATCTTCTCTGCCTTGGCCTCCACTTGTTTCCTCTCCCAAAAACAGCTTCTAATTTGCCATTTTATACCCCCAATAGAATACATAAAGTCCTAATAAAATTAGGAGATAAATTTCTAATCCAATTAGGAGATAATTAGGGTTTTCCCGTAGCCCTAAATAGGTAGATTTTTCTGCTGACGTTCGGCCCAAGTTTTGACCCAGTAGAAGTCTGATTCATGAAATTTACGTGAAATATAAAAGTGTCCAGAATCGAATTTCGTTCTACCAAAGTGAAAATTAAGTTGAATTGACGCTTAGAAATAAGACTTTCGGTCCACTTTCAAAAACGGGATTAAAATTAGATTAAGTGCAGAATTGGGCTTCAGGCCCATAACATCCTTAAGCAGTTTTAATTCTCTTGAACCTTTTCCTTGGGCTGATTTGAGTTGAAATATGGAGTTGAATGGACCCATTAGATGTAAGCTTCATATAACCTTCTTGGATATCATCTTTAAAAGTTCAAAATCATGGTTTTATTTGAAATAATCATTAAGGCCCTCAAAAAGACAAAAAATACAAAAATAGAGTAAAATCTATATAAACTATCACTAAGAGAATAAAATATGCAAATTAAGTGGCTAGAATGCGTAAAATTCAACGTGAAATTTGAACAACATGGTCTCTACACTATAATTCATGTTATAAAGCAACATTCCTCAATAATTAACAACATTTAAACATATAAACACAATTCAAAACTCATGAATTCAACAATATCATCAATTAGCATAAATTGACCCAATCAAAAGTGCAAGACTCACATCCTAGCAACTCTAAACATGCTAAACAATACAACCCACATCAATTCCTAAGAAATCGATGATAAGATAGAGAGAATACCCCTACCTCAATTCCAAACTAAAATCTCCCTAAAACCCAACTTTGTTCGAAGATGATTTTGAGTGGACCAATCTCAAACCCTTGATGAGTAGATCGTTTCTTTCTTCTTCGGCTCCTTCTAATTCTTACCTTAAGATCCTCAAATATGATGAAGAAGAAGGTAGGTGATGAAGATATATATATATATATATAGAGGAGAGCTTCTCACGGCCTATGGAAGAAGATAATTAATGAGAATCCCTCACTGTGCTATTTATAGCAATAAGACCCACTCCTTTTTATAAAATGCCATCACCTTTTCCCTAAACCTTCCCGGCTTGTTTTCGGAGTTCCGTAACTCCAATTGACACAAAATTGATTCTGTTGCGCGTAAAATATTTTATTTAAGCTCCCTTCGAATTTGAAGTCATTCTGACAATTTTGGATTTTCTGGGTCAATGGGGCCCGCGCGCCCAGATCAACCAAACCCGAAAAAGTCAATTTTTGCCAACTGATCCAAAAATTTTCCTAAACCTTAAATAAGTTATCTAAACATGTATTATACATTTAAAATACATAAACAATCATTTAAAGCATCATTATGACAATAACTGAAATTAAACGAAAATCGGTCAAAAATGGTCACAGTCCTTACAACCTCCTAACCTTCAAGGAATTTTGTCCTCGAAATTAAGACGTACCTCAAATAGTAAATAACTCAAGATACTTCAAGCGAACTTCTTGTTCTTGCTCCCACGTAGCCTCCTCGACTCTGTGGTGTCTCCAAAGCACTTTGACCAACGGAATGATCTTGCCTCGAAGCATTTGCTCTCTAGAGTCCATACATCTTCACCCACCTCAAGATTTGTCCAATCAAGTACATGTGAAGGATCCACTTCATACTTCCTTAACATAGAGACATGAAACACATTGTGTACACTTGATATTTTTGGTGGCAATGCCAAGCAGTATGCAACCTCACCAACACGTTCTAGAATTTCAAATGGACCAATGAATCATGGTGATAACTTGTCACTACGCTCAAATCACATCAAACCCCTCCGTGGTGAGACCTTTAGGAAAATATGGCCTCCCACTTCAAAAGCCAAAGACGCCATCTCCTATTGGCATAGCTCTTCTAACGACTTTGAGCTGTAATCAACCGCTGTCTTATCAACTTGATCTTTTCTATGATCTCTTGAACTATGTCAGGTCCCAAGGCCACTATCTCACCAACTTCGGTCCAGCACATAGGTGACCTACAAGGTCTACCATACAAAGCCTCAAAAGGTGCC
The DNA here is from genome assembly GCA_026545225.1 of Cornus controversa. NCBI lineage: Eukaryota > Viridiplantae > Streptophyta > Magnoliopsida > Cornales > Cornaceae > Cornus > Cornus controversa. The sequence goes on from CM048845.1 coordinate 47,250,052, forward strand.
ATTTCAATACTGGCTTGATAGCTAATGTTGTAAGCAAATTCCACCAATGGCAGGTAATCTTCTCAACTACCTCAAAAATCCAAAGCACAAGCTTGAAGTATATCCTGAAGAATCTAAATAGTCCTCTCAGATTGACCATCCGTCTAAGGATGAAAAGCTATACTAAAATGGAGATCGGTGTCAAGAGTTGTCTAAAAACTTTACCAAAACTGTGACGTGAATCTTGGGTCTCTATCTGACACAATAGAAATCGGTATGCCATGAAGTCTTAGTATATACTTAATATATAACCGACTCAATGTGTCCACATCATCAGTCACTCGAATAGGAAAGAAATGAGCCACTTTGGTCAATCTGTCAACAACAACCCATATAGCGTCGTGGCCCTTCTTCGACCTCGAAAGTTCTGTCACGAAGTCTATGGTGACATGTTCCCATTTCCACATAGCTACTGGTAACGGTTGTAACAAACCCATCGATCTTTGATGCTCCGCCTTCACTTGTTGACAAGTAAGACATTTTACCACAAATTAAGTAACATGTTTCTTCATTCCCTTCCACTAATACTGTTGGCGCACATTATGGTACATTTTGGTCCCATTAGGATGTACCGCAAGTCTAGAGTGATAGAACTCTCTAAGTATATCATCCCTGTAGGGCAATGGTACAACCATCTTCCCTTTGAATCTTAAACCTCCATTGGAATGGACAGTCCAACCTTCTACCATTTCGTTGCTCCAAATCCGAGTACGAATGGTTTTTATCTCACTATCCTGTCATTGTTCCTCAATCTCCCTACTCATCAGTGTTGGTTGAGCAATAAGTGTGAACAATGTTGTTGTTTCCCCATCATCATTGAAATATAATCCCATTTCTGAGATATTTTCCATCATTTTCCACTCACGGATTGCAAAACTTGCCAAGCTACAATGTGACTTTTACTCAAGGCATCGGTTACAACGTTTGCTTTTCCCGGGTGGTATTGTAGATCAAAGTCATAATCCTCCATATACTCCACCCATCTCCATTGCCTCATTTTTAAGTCCTTTTGTGAGAAAAGATACTTCAAACTCTTGTGATCGGAGAACACTTCAAAAATTTTCCCACATAGGTAATGCCTCCATACTTTCAATGCAAAAATTACCGCCACTAACTCCAAATCATGAGTCGGGTAATTTTGCTCGTGTGTCTTCAACTGTCGAGAGCCATATGCCACTACTCTCTCGGTTTGCATCAAAACACAACCCAAACCATCTTGTGAAGCATCACAATAGATCACATACCCCAAACCATGTTCGAGAATAATCAAGATAGGAGTGGAAGTCAATCTACTCTTCAACTCCATGAATGCATGTTCACAAGCCTCATTCCACACAAATTTTACCTCCTTCCAAATAAGTCGTGTCATAGGTACTGTCAATCATAAGAAATCTCTCACAAAGCGTCTATAGTACCTAGCCAAGCTCAAGAAACTACGAATTTCAAACACGCTCTTTGGTCTTTCCCAACTCATCACAGCCTCAACCTTTGAAGGCTCCACAGAGACTCCTCCTGTCACTATATGCCAGAGGAACTTCACCTCCGTTAGCCAAAATTCACACTTCTTATACTTGGCATACAATTGATGCTCCCTCAAAAGTTGTAATACCATCCTCAAGTGTTCCTCATGTTCCTCCTCCGATGATGAGTACACTAGGATGTCATCCACAAACACCACAACAAATCTGTCCAAGTAAGCAATAAAGACTCAATTTATCAAGTCCATGAAAGTTGTCGGTGCATTCGTCAACCCAAATTGCATCACTAGAAACTCGTAGTGTCCATATTGAGTGCGAAAAATGGTCTTTGGTATATCTTCATCCTTTACCCTCAACTAATAATATCCTAACCTCAAGTCGATTTTCAAGAAACATTTCGAGCCCTTTAATTTATCAAACAAGTCATCTATCATTGGCAAGGGATACTTGTTCTTGATCATTGCTCAATTCAATTTTCGATAATCAATACACAGTCACAAGGATCCATCTTTCTTCTTAGCAAATAGTACCGGAGCTCCTCAAGGTGATGTACTCGGTCGTACAAATCCCTTATCTAACAAGTCTTGTAATTGACCTTTCAACTCCTTTAATTCGATTGGTGCCATATGATATAGTGCCATAGAGATAGGCGCAGTATCGGGAGCAAGATCAATAGTAAATACAACTTCCCGTTGCGGTAGCAATGCCATCAAATCCCCCAGAAACACATCCTCAAAGTCACAAACCACAATAAGAAATTCTCTACATGTCACATCTCCTTCCTCAGCTAATAAACTAGCTAAGAAATAACCCACTCCACTCTGGGTACCAAAACTATGCAACAAAAATGTGTGGAAGTCATCTCGGTCTCCCACAAAGCAAAAACAATCTCCCTCCGATGTACACACCGTCATCGCCTACGATAGCAATCGATAGTGGTTCTAAAGGTAGACAACCAATCCATACTCAGAATGACATCAAAGTTAACCATGTCTAGAAGAACAAAGTCGAACACCAATTGACGCCCTGAAACCTCGATCTCGCAAGATCGACAAACTCTACCCAGGGTGACTCTGCCCCTAACTGGTGTATCAATAGACAAAACTGTATCTAATGAAGACACCTCCAAACCCAAAGCAAATGCAAATGTGATAATATGAATGAATGAGATACATCCAAATTAACCAGTACCCTAGCCCACAAACTAGAAACCAAGAAGATACCTCGAACAACTGATGGTCCTACTGGGCCATCTATTTGTGTAAGACTGAATGCACGACCTTGTGCCCTCTGACCCTACTGGCCAGTACTTGGGTCCCTAGACTGTTGGCTAGATGCACTAGCAGTGGCCCCTCTCATTACTCGAGAACCATGTGCAGACTGAACTGGCTAAGGTGGTGGTAAAGCCCTAGGACCAGACTAATTCGTTGTGAACTAAGCATAACGCTGCTGTGATCCGGTCCTACTTTGTAAGCCCTGTCTCTGGGACAATCAGCCCTAAGATGACTAGGCTGGTGACAATAGAAACAAGTCCTCTCTCTCTCTCTGGAACTACTATCATCCTCTCAGGTCACTCAGTCCGATAATGACGAGGCCGCTGGCACTGGTGGCATATCACTGTAGATTGTGAGGATCCAGTGGGTAAGGGTACTGATGGTGCAGAGCAAATCTATTGTCCCTGAGAGAATGAAGTACTATCCTTGTGCCTCTTCCTTGCCTAACTATCAGAAAAATGCCCTGCACTCCGTGTCTGTCCCTTAGAATCTCGGGTCCTCTGAACATCCCGGTCTTCCTCCTCAGCAATCAAAGTCTTCTCTACAACTGTGGCATAATCCTTCAAATCCAATATCAATACCCGCCTCCTTATGGAGACTTTGAGTCCTTACACAAAACGTTTTTCTTTCATCTCCTCATCTGCCACCATCTTTGGGGCAAAACGAGCCAAAGAAGTGAACTTGGTCTCGTACTTAATCACACTCATGTTAGCTTAGGTGAGGTCGATGAATTCTTGCTTCAACCGATCTTTCATCGGTGTAGGAAAGCACTTCTCAAAAAACAGCACCTTGAACACTTCCCAATCCATCGCCTCAACTTTGCGAGTGTTCCCGATAAACTTCCACCAACGGTCCGCCTCTCCTGAGAAGTGAAGTGTGGCAATGCTAACCCATAGGTCCTCCTTAATCTCAAGCGCCACCAATAGCTTAAATGTCTTGTCTATCCAATCCTCCACCTCAAAGGGATCAAACCCGCCCACATACTTTGGTGGACTATAGAGCATGGCAATCATCATACGGGTAAGACCCACTCAAGGCTGTACTTGCACCTCCTCCTCATATATTTCCCGTACGATTTATCGTATGGTCTCAACCATCTCTCTCATAAATTGTGCCCCATCAATTGGCACTTGTGAAATAATCGTGCCTCATCCTCTTGCACGTCTCCGTGGCATCTTACTACATAGGTAATAAGAAAACACATTAGTTCCGAGGCATACAAAATTAATCAATTCAACTTCAACGTGCTTAATCAACAATATGCTAACTTATTCCAAAATTTAGCATACAATACCAACATACAAGCACGTAAGCACATTTCTTAAGTCTAACCACAAATCCTTAGGATACATATAGTCCAACCTTAACCCTTCGTCCAAGGTATTCAAACCCGGTTGCTCTGATACCAAGTTATCATGCCCCAATTTCCGACTCCGAGAAACCAAGGGTGATTAAGTCACAAACCCATCTCAAAATCATGAAAAGTTACACATTATTACGTGTGCACAGCTCTACCACGCTCATCTCAAAGGGCCTACACATGGCCACACACAGAGCTAACCTTACTCTATTTATCAATTTAGCTAAGGGCTGTATTCAGAATCATCTTCTTTCATTCGCTTGAAAATAAAGTTTCAGTCGGCTAAAGAAATGTTCTACAATTGCTTGTTTCATTTTGTATTTTTCAGTCGTCTAAAAGTGGACTTTCAACAAAGCTCAAAGTGGACTTTCAACAAACTCAAAGTGGGTTTTCAGTGGGCTAAAACTTACTGAGCCTGAACTCTCTGCAGAATTTCCCTCAAGTATTCACCATATCTACAATTCATCCTCTAATTGTTTTCCAAATCTTCATATCACCTCAAACAACATTGAAACAAAAATAAAATGCTAAAAATCATACATTTGATGCAAAACATACATTCATTAAGCCTCCTTCCAAAATCCACATTTTCACATAAATGATAAAAATCTTAAGATGCAAAGGAAAATAATCGAACTTGAACATAAATTCATATGTTGTCCTCAATGCGTTTCAAGAGGCATACGTGGCTCATACATGTCAATTCCAATACTTAAATCCAAATACAAGTTTCGAGTTTAAAAAATGCCCTAACATGGCATGTAATACGATAAAATATAGATTTCATCTCTCGGGCTCCTCAAGCTCCATCCACGACTGGTGCCTTATCTGTAAAAATGATTGGGGGGGGGGGTTGAGCACCACGGCGGCTCAGTAGAAATACCCAAACCAACATATGCATCGACTCGACGCGACCTACATGAATGCAAGCATAGCATCCCTATATTATATGGCATACTTCTAATACATGTGAAATATTATCATGGCATTCCTACACGCGACATGGCATACAACAATGTACATGCTCAATAAGATTTCAATTTAAAGCTTAAATAAGAAACATGTTCAACATTACTCCATTTCAAAAAAAATGCCACGAAACATCAATATGATTATCACAAATCAACGATAACACTTAAGCATCAAATCACATAAATTTTGAAATCACACAAGGATGGGAGTAGTCGTAGATCGTGGGTCAAAAGTTTTTTGAGCAATTTTTCCAAATATTCTACTTAACGGGCTCAAACCCAAGGGTCTAGACAAAACCCAAATATTTTACTTCACGGGCTACTAACGCGAAGGTCTAGACAAAACCCCTTGGCCAAGTTCCAGGCTCAGAGCCCTTTTTCATTTTTGACCTACTCCCAAAGTCAACAACCAATCACATAGGTTCAAGTATGGCAACACATACAATTTCAAGTGCATCATAAGCCACTTAATCCACATGCTAAAACATGTAATTCCATACATATCACAATGCAACAACTCCATAACTCAAGTGCATTATAAGTCACTTAACTCACATGCTAAAATATGTAATTCTATGCATATCACAATTCAACATTTGAAAGAAATAATCATTCTCATGCATATTATCAAACACATAACATGCATTATACACAACATGGTCTCTACACTATAATCATGTTATAAAGCAACTTAATCCACATGCTAAAACATGTAATTCCATACATATCACAATGCAACAACTCTATAACTCAAGTGCATTATAAGTCACTTAACTCACATGCTAAAATATGTAATTCTATGCATATCACAATTCAATATTTGAAAGAAATAATCATTCTCATGCATATTATCAAACACATAACATGCATTATACACAACATGGTCTCTACACTATAATCATGTTATAAAGCAACATTTCTCAGCAATTAACAACATTTAAACATATAAACACAATTCAAAACTCATGAATTCAACAATATCATCAATTAGCATAAATTGACCCAATTAAAAGTGCAAGACTCACATCCTAGCAACTCTAAACATGCTAAACAATATAACCCACATCAATTCCTAAGGAATCGATGATAAGATAGAGAGAATACTCGTACCTCAATTCCAAGCTAAAATCTTCCAAAAACCCAACTTTGTTCGAAGATAATTTTGATTGGACCGATCTCAAACCCTTGTTGAGTAGATCGTTTCTTTCTTCTTCGGCTCCTTCTAATTCTCACCTTAAGATCCTCAGATATGATGAAGAAGAAAGTAGGTGATGAAGATATATATATATATAGAGAGGAGAGCTTCTCACGGCTGATGGAAGAAGAGAATGAATGAGAATCCATCATTTTGCTATTTATAGCAATAAGACCTACTCCTTTTTACAAAAATGTACTCATCTTTTCCCTAAACCTTCCCGGCTCGTTTTTGGAGTTCCATAACTCCAATTGACACGAAATCGATTCTGTTGTGTGTAAAATATTTTATTTAAGCAACCCTTAGAATTTGAAGGCATTCCGATAATTTTAAATTTTTTAGGTCAATGGGGCCCGCACGCCCGAGTCAACCGAACCCGAAAAAGTCAATTTTTGCCAAATGATCCAAAATTTTCTCCAAACCTTAAATAAGTTATCTAAACATGTATTATACCTTTAAAACACATAAAAAATAATTTAAAGCATTATTATGACAATAAATGAAATTAAAGGAAAATCGGTCAAAAATGGTCACGATCCTTACACAAACCCACTAACTAAAGCCTTACCTATTGGATTATTCAAGAATTATATAATTACCATAGGTTTGGTGGATTATTTTGATGTACTTGGATAGTGGGAGGTTTATTCATTTATTTGCTCTTATTTTATAGCATTCATAAAAACTTTTGTAGTCTTATCTTTTATAGATATTTGGTAGTTTATAAAGTTTGGAGCATTACTTTTCAATTCATGAATATTCTCTTTGTGCACATATGGTATTATGAATTGTTTCAATCTTGCGAGGAGATATAAAGTTTGAAAGACTACATTGCATTCAGTATACGGTTATTAGCTGAATTTTTTATGCCTCATGTCATAAGGTTATTACAGACATAAAGTTAAAAAGTATGATTGTCTTGCATTAAAGACATAAAGGCTTCGAGTTTGAAGCATAAGGGGTTTTGTGAAAAACCATAAAGTTGGACCGATATGGATATAGCATAAATAATCACATAAAGATTCTATTTTTCATGTATTCCATATTTGTTGGGGATCCATGTGGATAATGGTGCTAGTGTTGTGATCATGGATGGTTATCTACGTTTATATGTACATAAATCACAATGGTTCGCATTGGTAGTATTATTTGAAAGGATCTTGAACTAAAGTATTTTCATATTTGGTTTCCGTGGCCACTTAAGTTATCCAATTCGAAAATTTTTATTCTACTTTAAATTTTTTAAAAATGATATCATGTAATTAATGTTTTCCCAAGTGGGAGAATGTAAGAATTTTTGGGCTTCCATTGATTATATTTTCTTTTAATATATAAAGAAAATTCGGATTGACGATTATTGGGTTACGGTGTACCTTAGACGCATTTTATTATGTGATTAGAGATATGGATAAGAATATATATATATATATATATATATATGTATGTATGTATATGTTTACCTATAAAAAGAGATAATGGTAACTTTAGTTGCCATGATCTAGAGGTAACGTAAAGATAGTTTGATATTTTCCTTGACGGGAGGAATACTATCAAATATTTTATTATATATATAGCTTGTTCCCCACTCTCACACAATACGCTCAATTACAGTTAATCTTGCCCCATTGAATAGATGTGGGTTAAGTATAGAGGGTGGAAGACCAAGTGGAGAGGTGTTTCTCTAGTTTCAAACTTCTAGTAATGGCTTCTGCAGGGATGTTTAGTTTCTAAATTAGATATGAGTGTTATAGCATGTGTATGAGTTTCTTATTTAGTTTTACATCCAAATCTGGTCCAAACCCATTGGCCTTCATACCATCCAATAACTCTAAAACAATATGCATGCGATTTAATTTGGTAAACATTCCCACTAACATGTTATAAAGTGTGTATACTGAGCAAGCACAAAGAGTCTTCCTTCATTTTCAGATACAATTTCAAAGCACTAACTGCATCCTTCCTTCCCATATACTCCTTAAAGAAACAGTTATAAGTCGTAGCGGATACACTAACCCCATTGCAAACCATCTCATTGAGCAATTCCTCAGCTTCCACGAATCTCCCACATAAACAAAAACATTTCACAACCGATGTATAGGTTGCTACGGTTGGACACATCCCTTTATCTTTCATCATCTTTAACTTATAGAGTGATAAATCTGGTTTATGTGCCCGACTATAAACATGAAGATCAATCTAGTAACTCGTGACATCAGGCTCTATCCCTCTATCATGCATTTCATCGAATAGGTTCTCTACTGCTCGAATTGTCCTCTCAAACCAGTCCTCCAGATGCAGACTCAACTTTCAACAAATACCATTCAAAAGCACATTATAAGTAACCACATTAGGTTCAATCCCATGATCCACCATCTCTTGAAAGAACTTCTCTGCCATATGTGGCTTATTTATCTTACACCGCCCATATATCAAAACTGTGTACAATTTCGATTCGGACTTGAAAATGTGTTTCCTTTTATTGAATATCTCTGTCGCAAGCTTCACATAACCATATTTACAGAGCTTATCCAGAAGATAACAAAAATCGTCCCGATTAGCTCCTCCTTCCACAAAGCATTCCATGTCATCAAATGCTCAGACCGCCTGGCGAGTCAAACTGGCCGAAACCAACCTCCAAATCAATATTTTGAATGTGTTCGAAATGGGTTTCGCATTTTGTTGTTGATCCATCTCGATGATCAATTGTCAGACGACGTCGAATTGTCGAAATTTACCCAAAATATCAATCATGAGTTCATAGGAAGTGGCATCGTGATGGTAATCGAGCTGGTCTTTGGCCCAGCAGAAAAAGCCGAATCCAATCTTGGAGACATTTTTTAGGCGAATTAGGGTTTGGTGGACGAGGTGAGACGAAACCCTAATGCCATGGGAGAGAGGACTCCATGGTGTAGAAAGGGTTGTGGTGTTGGAGAAGTAACATGGAGACCAATTCGGCGTCGTTTGATGAGGGTTGGAGCCTATAGCAGTACCAAAACTCCAGATTCTTCATGTTTAATCCACAAAATCCACCTTAGCATACATAATCATTTAATTTCATAATTAAATACAAAAAAAAAATTATATATATATAAAATCATTTTTTTCTCCCTTTTTCTAGCGTCTATCATTTTCTACCTGTCTGTGTAGAAACCCTTTGTGCGTAGAAACTACTGAACTCTAATTTATTTTCTCTTATTTAATATTCCTAAATAAATAACTAATAAATATAAAATATTTAGCCCAACTATATATATATATATATATAGCCCAGCACAGCAGCCTAGCCCAACCTAATAATAATAAAAATAAAGAAAACGTAGCCCCAAACCCACATATTTTTATTTAAAAGAAAAAACTATATTTAAAACAAATATTTCACACACAATTAAACTCAATCAACACTTAGCAACAATTCAAACATCCACATTAAACACATAAAAACATGCATTGACAAAATTAATTAAAACATTTAAATAATTAAAAACTCAATCAAATAAATAAAATTCAAATTTAAATATCCTCAAATTATGGGGTATTACAAGATATTTGAGACTCTTCAAGCTTCTCCCCGTACAAGTAATGCCTCTACCCCTTCAATGCGAAGATAACTGCCGCTAATTCCAAGTTATGAGTTAGGTAGTTTTGCTCGTGAGTCTTTAGTTGTTTTGACCCATAAGCAACAATTCTTCCCATTTGCATCATCACGCAACCTAATCCATCACGTGAAGCATCACAATATATAACATACTCCAACCCACGTTCTGGAATGATTAAAACTGGAGCAATAGTCAATCTCTTTTTCACACTACAAGAAAATATACCTTTTATGACGAGCCAAAACCACCTTAAATGACTTTGTAAGGCGCTCCAAGGCCCATCCTCTATTAAGGTGTTATAATTGCTTAGATTTTTTAAAGGCGGTTTATAAGTGTCTTTAATGATATGAAAAACGTCTTTAAAAGACTTTTCAGGACACTTATTGAGCTTCTTAAAAAGTTTCATTAATTAGGATGGAAGGGAATGCCTTAAAAGGTTTCATCATCTAGGGCAGTCCGTGCTCGCCTCAAAAAATGTCTTTATTCAGGACGGGTACAGCCTGCCTTAAAACGTTATTTATTTATTTTTTTAAAAAACATTTTTCTAATGACTTTTATCTCTCAACCGAAACCTGTGCTGCTCCATACAACAACTTGCATCCATTCCATTAAATTCCTTCATAGCTAACACATTCAAATGAACTAAAAATTAAAAATTCATCAATCACATTGAAGTATTACAACCATTAACAAATTTGTCCATATACAGTGAACATTTAAATACTTTTAAAGGCATTCTAGCTATAACTAAAATCAAGCAAAATACTAAAACATTAACAGGAAAGTTCAACCCCATAGTCCAAGCACAAGTCTCCAATTGCAAAATGTCCAATCAATAAAGGAGTGAGCTCAAAAACCTGCATATCAGTACATAAAATTAAATAAATAAAGAACTAATACATAAAGGATTAATTTGAGGAGCTTTTTGTTTTTAATTTTTTGGAGACCAATAGCAACTATGCAGTTAAATATTTTAACAAACCATCATGACAAATCTACTAGACTACTAGATATGTCCTAGCATTTAAAATTGTATTCACTTCATAATCTCCATAAAACACTTAGAAGTATATAATAAATCATATTTCTTATAAAATGATAATGGTAGAAAAAGCTACAACTTGGAATTCTAAAGAGGCAAATTGAAATTTGAAGTAATTCATAATACATGTGATTTGAAATAGTGGAATCGGGTGATCAGTAGTATAACCAAAGACTTGGAACACTGTTTTATGAGTGTGAGCATTGGGTTGTGAGTTGAGAGATGTGAGCATTGATTGTTATTTGTGACATACTTCTCTTGATTAAGAAATTTAATTAAGTGGGTTAGGTCTTCATTTTATAAGATTAATTGGCCTTGGGCTCTAGCTTATATAAGAAACACACGAATACCTTATTACAGAGTTGTTCAGGATTTTTATAATTCCTATAATCCTATAGGGATAAGTTCATTAATTTACATGATCTAAATCAATGCAATACTTTTGGATAGTAAAATTACAATTTTTTAAAATTCATATTAATTAAACAATAATGACCAAGATCCTCTTGATCCAACCCACCAAATCAGCAACAAGGGAGGGGATAAATTAAAATACAAAAATAAAATTTGCAACTTAGATGTCAATATTAGACAATAAAGGACTAGGAAACCATCCAAGAAAATGCAAATTGTTTCATCTTTTCAAAATTGCAATTATTTTAAGGGACATAATGCATATGTTTCTTTTATGTTTTTCAAATACTCTTAGCTAGCTTGTGAAATAGTTGAATATCAGGACGGAGTCTTAAATCTAATTTCTATTTCAATTAAACTCATTAAATATTAGATTTTACCATTCCACCTCTCAACTCAATAGATTATTAGATTAAGTATCCTTCTCAACTCATTCCACCTCTTCATTAGCTTATATAGTAAGTGAACATGTTGGGTAACTTGGGTCTCCTTTTGTACTTGTGCAAAGGAAAATGGGCCTTTGCCAGCCCTAAGTACATTTGAATGAGCTTTCTATTGTTAGACTACCATGGGCCTAAAGCAAAAGCCTTGGTATTTCTAGTTTTAGCAAATTTTCAGTGATAGAGAATGTAGTTTTATGCTAATGATAGAGTTTACAAGTCTGTACAAATAGAGTTTATTTATCTTATTTTATGTATAATGATGCTATTTACCCTGTCTTTTGTAATCACTAGTTTGAATAAGTTGGTTTTAATCGAAAATACCAGTTAATAAGAAAAACTGCAACAAAGCACAATTTTAAATGGAATGTCTTTATTATGCATTGAGAAAATTAAAAAAAAAAAAGAAAAGAAATTTGCTTACACTTCACAAAATTGCCACTGACATTGTTACATGATGTTCTTTCAATTCCCCATTACAAAAGATTATTACTGTTGTCATCTTAATTTTAAATTCCATTAAATGATACCATTAAATCTATCAGCAAAAATGATACCACTAAACTATCAGAGAATCCCATTAAAACAGAGGGGGAAAAAAGGGAAGGTCACAGTTGGGAGAGTAAACCCTCAAGGGGTATTTGGTTAAACTGTCATAGCCTTGAGTCTAAGGTGTATTTTCATGGTTATCACCTTTGGTCATCCGAGATTTCAATATCACCTATTCTATAAGATAGACAAAAGATAGAGTAGCTATCTCCTACTTGGAACCAATCTTCTAACTTTCTGGTACTCAAACCAGTGTTCTCATGCTCGACATACTCAATAGCTCAAACTTGTATCATCATACGAGAGTTTCTAAATGAAAATAAGCAGTGATCCTACAATAGCCTTTGATTATTTACAGAAACTTACTATTCTTGTAGTTGAATCTGTTTTTCCATGCTAATTATCCCAAACTTGTATCATTGCACCAAGCATTCCAGAAACAAAAATAAATGCTAAAAGGCATAAAAAAAACATGTACATATAAAAATATTGAATCATGGAAATATGAAGTGAACAAAGATTCAAAAGAAAGAAAGAGTACAGAAAAGAAAAGAAAACTGGAAAAAAAAAATAGAGAAAACGTTGAGCCATACCATCAGAGATTAAAATTCCTACTTAACTCACAAGACATGATTAATTGTTCAAAGAAAACAGGGTACTAATTTGGACATTCTACAAATAAATAGTACTAACTTGAAAATACCTAAATTTGAATCATTTTAATGAATTGATGGCGTTGAATCTCTGTAATTACATCTCAAATTTGCCATTTCCATCTCAAATTTTCCATTTCCGGAGCTTCTTACTTCTGAGGAGGGGGCACGCACGCGCACACACAAAGAGAGAGAGAGAGAGTGACAGAGATAGAGAGAGAGGGCACAAATTTTTATGCATAGTTTCAAATTTAACTTCATAACAAAACAAAAATCACAATGAGAAGGCGGACAGATCTAGAGAAGAAGCGAAGAATATATAAATATGCACATCCATACATACATATATATATATATATATATATATATGCACACCTAGAGACAAAAATACCTTGCAGATTTGATTGATCGATGCCAAATTTGATCTTCGGTCATGCAAATGTACTCACGAATTTGGACTAGCAGTAAGAACAAATCTAGAGAACCTCGTCCATAACAGATGAGAGAGAGTGTTAGAGATGAAATTCAAACGTGAAATAACGGTAGAGGGAAGATCGATGAACCCTAGAGGAAGGATCGAGAGACAATGAGAAATAAAATTAGAGAAATTAGAGATTGGCCAGGGGAATCGAGTGAGAGGGAAGCGCTAGGGTTAGGCTTGGGAATTCGAACCAGAGAGGAAGGAGAGAGAAAGATAGGGGGTAGAACTAAGAAATGGAAGGGGAACAACCAGTCAAAACTAATATAGATTGAAAATCACTCTAATCGAATTACCTGTTAGAGATATTGTAACTTAAGTGTATATTTATATATATGTATCCTCTAAGAGAATTGATTAACCATTTTTTTTTAGTACAATTCTATGAAAGGGCAAAAGTCTAAGTTAAAATTTGGATGGCTTTAGTTAGGTTCTAGCAGAGAAATGACCTTGTCTATAGATGAAACAAACTAGAGTCTCCTAGTGAAATGAAAAGTTCATTGATATGTCTTATATGAACCAAACTTTGATTCATACACCCACACATGGCTCCCAACTAAGCAATTGGCCTCTTGCATAGCACCACATGATCAGAGCCACTTATAAACCAACAACACACTATAAAAATTATACTCTTCAATATCAATGAACCCGTTGTTAGACTGGTGCAAATCAACATCCTAAAAAATAGAGTCCCATTCAACATCAAAAACAGAGTTATATATCAAACTTGTTTACCTTTTTCTTTTGAAAATATCAAACTTGAAGTGGACAAATTTTTATTTTTCTTAAATTGTGCAATAAATCAACTCTGCTCTAAGATCACGCTGTATATATTAATACCCTTTAGTGCAAGATGGAAAGTCAATATATGGGTGATGTTAAGATAGTTCACCAACCAAGCTATCCTAAATATAATAATAGATTGACTTAAACACTAACTAACTTTCATCTTTTGTAGAAACTACACTAAGAAATACTTGCATTCATTTGGATCAAGTGCATTATAATTTTAAGTGCAACCACATATATCATTATTAATTTGGGTAGTTTACTCCTCAATTTTGATCAGAGGAGCTGTCTTATTGACTGGGAATACTCAAAAAAATAAATAAAATAAAATAATGAAGATTTAAACCTAAAATTTTCACATTTTATATTGTAACAAACTACGCAGAATTGGCCGAATATGTGGAACTCAAATGCTTCAGAAATTAATTAAAAACTAGCAAGAGATCTCATGAGACCAACCAAATTTAAATTTCAACTAAAGATAGACAAAGCTCCAAATCACCAAATAAACAACAAGAAATCAAAGCACCAAACTATTAACAACAAAACCATAAAACATAAGCAACTAAAAACAAGCCAACAAACTTCCTTATAAATAAAAAGTATAATAAATTTAAGGCTCAAGAGAGAGAGAAATCAGAGACCACTCCATGATGCAAGATCTATACTTTTTTTCAATTTAAATACAAAAAACAAATGCATATCCAACCAAGATATGAATAAATCCGTGACAAAAAACAAAGACAAAAATCAACCAAAAAGATTATCCAACAATGGAGATTAAGAAAATAAACAAAAAAGACACAAACACTTAATAGAGATTCATGGTTTACCTGATAAATCTGCAAAGAGAGATAGATGTGTTCTTCTATCAGATAAAGAGAGAATGATGAGTTCAATAATTTATTAACAGAGAGATTCAATTCAATAATTTCCTAGCTCGACATATATATATAAAGATACAAAGCCCAATTATAAAAACCTTTGAATCAATTAGTCCATTTTGGATCAAATAATCAGTTAGTATAGAGAATAGAAGCACTAACTAGTTGAAGAATGTAGATTTGTACACAATTATTAGAAAAAATAAAACCTAAATATATAGATAGAGAGAGTGTACCTGACTGAATTTAGTTTTGAGAGTGGTGTTGACTTCATCGAAGGGACAACAGAGGGTAGCGAACTCCTAAAGGTTATAGTTGGAGGTTGTCAAACGGTCGTGGCAAGAGGGAAGCTCTACGTTGGAATGAGAGGTAACGATTACCAACCAGTACCAAAGAGATAAAATTACAAAAATTAGAGATGGGTTGGGGGAATTGAGTGAGAGGGAAACCCTAAGGTTAGGGCTGGTTGGCTTTGAACCAGAGAGGAAGGATAGAGAAAGAGAGGGGTAGGAAATGAGAAAGGATTAGGGTTCGATTGAGAAAGAGAGAGGGAGAGAGATAAAATCAGTGCGAGTGAATTTTTGTGATAGCCACAAAAATTTTGTGCAAAAAAATTTTATCATTAAAGGTGGTGAATTGACACATTCGAACTACTTGTTTAATTATATCAGTTTTGGAGTGTCTTTAATAATCTGACTATACAAGGCATTTCTTGGTCATCCTTAAAATTATTTTTAACTACGGCAAGTAAAAGCCAGTCTTAGAAACATAATTTTTATGACGGGCTATGCGAGACCATCCTAAAAATTATTTTTTAGGACAGACAATGCGTGCCTATCCTAAAAAGTCTACAATAAAAGAGTAATTTTCTTATAGTGTTTCAATTCCGGAAAGCTAGCTCACAAGCTTCATTCCATACAAATTTAACTCCCTTATGAGTGAGTCTCGTCATAGGTGCCGCTAACCGTGAAAAATCCTCCACAAATCTCCGGTAATAGCTAGCTAACCCTAAGAAACTCTGAATTTCAAATACATTATTCGAAAGTTCCCAATCCATTACGGTCTCTATCTTGGAAGGATCCACAAAAACTCCCCCTCCCGAAACCACATATCTAAGAAACTTCACTTCCGGTAGCCGAAACTCACATTCCTTATATTTGGCATACAACCGATTTTCCCTTAGAATTTGTAACACTATCCTTAAATGACTCTCATGTTTCTCCCTTGATGAAGAATACACAAGAATTTCGTCCATGAATACCACTATATACTCGTCAAGGAATTAACTAAACACCTGGTTCATTAAGTCCATAAATGTTGTCGGTGCATTTGTCAAACCAAAAGGCATCACAAGGAACTCATAATGACCATTCCATGTTCAAAAGGTCATTTTTGAAACATCTTCCTCCTTGACTCTCAATTGATAGTACCCCTACCTCAAGTCAATCTTAGAGAAACACTTAACTCATTTGAGTTGATCAAACAAATCATCTATCCTTGGCAAATGATATTTGTTCTTAATTGTCACACTGTTTAGCTTTCGATAGTCAATACATAACCATAGTGACCCATCCTTCTTCTTAGTAAATAGGACCGGTGCTCCCCAAGATGATACGCTAAAATATATAAAACATTTCGCCCTTAGGTCCTCTAATTACTCTTTTAACTCCGCCGATGCCATTCAATACGGTACCATCGAAATGGGTGTCCTACCAGGTATGATGTTAATGAAAATTTCAACTTCTCGCCTATGAGGTAATTCTGTCAACTCCTCCGAAAAAACATCCTTAAATTCTCACACCACTTCGGGAAAGATCCAAAGGTTTCCCCTTTTTCACTGATCACACGACTAGCTAGGAAAAGTCGTAACTATCTTGACCCCATAGCCCGTATAGTGATGAAGAATGAAATTCACTTTATTCCCCCACGAAGCAAAAAACAATCTCCTTCGGGTGTACACATTGACACTTTTCTTCGGTAACAATCTATATTGGCTCTAAATGAAGACAACCAATCCATTCTGAGAATGATATCAAAACTCGTCATCTCTAAGAGCACGAAATCAAATACCAACTGCCAACTTGATATCTCTATCTTATATGCTCAACATACCATATCCAGGATCACCCTACCCCCAACTGGCGTATCAATGCATAAGACTTCGTCCAAGGTTGACACATCTAACCCCAATGCAGAAGCAAACGCAGTTAATATAAAAGAATTTGATGCTCCCGAGTCAATTAAAACTCTAGCCCAAGAGCTAGATACAAGGAAGATACCTCTCATAACCGATGAACCCACAGAAGTCTCGACTGGAGTAATAGCATAGGCACGACCCTGTATGCCCCGTCCTACTTGACCACTTCTTGGTTGCAAACTCCAAATAGACTATGCAGGCTGTGGCAATTGTGAAACTCTGAAACTTGACTGCACCTCAGAAGCCTGTGAATACTGCTACTGTGATCCCGCAACACCATGAGAACCACTCCTCTTCTGAGGACAATATTTCACTATATGCCCCGCTTGTCCACACCTATAGCATTTCTTCACATCTCTCTCAGGTATAGGTTGCAGCTGTGGGCATTCCTACTAGTAATGTCCCATCTATTGACATTGGTAACACTTCACCTTATCCCGAGATGATCTAGTAGGCATAGACACTGTAGAGAATGATTGTGTCTGTTGAGGCCCTCTAGGGAAAGAACTACTCTCTTTATGCTTCTTCTTCTTACTGTCCGAATAAGAACCCATATTTTGCGACTAACTCCTCAAGTCTCATATCCTCCGTATATCATTATCATCCATTTTTGCCAATAGTGTCCTCCTCAACACCTCCGCATAGCTTGGCAAGTCCAAAATGGTGACCTTGGCCCTTAGCTCGAACCAAAGCCCTTTCACGAATCTCCTTGCCTTGGCTTACTCATTTTCTACCATCCCTAGCGTAAATCGAGATAAAGCAATAAATTTGTTTTCACACTCCATTACACTCATCCCTCTTTGGATTAAGTGTATGAAGTCATCTTGCGAAGCCTCTTTGATCATGTATGAAAAATACTTCTCTATAAACAATCTTCTGAAAGTATCACACTCCATGTTCCTCACTTCATGAGTATGAGTCATGGATTTCCACCATAAGTTTGTTGCCCCCATCAACTGAATTGGAATCATTGACATCCTCAAGTCATCTTCGTCTATCTTAAGCACATCAAATGCTTTGGACATCTATTCGAGCAAATCTTCGATAACTATAGGATCTGCGTTCCCATCAAACATAGGTGGGTTTATTTTCTTGAACATCTCAAGAGCCTTTAGGGCCCTATTTCCACGTCCTTGAGCATGATTCTGTGAACCTTCATTGGCAGTCCGAGCCAACAATTGGATTACAGCAGTCATTTCTTGGACTAACTGTGCTCCATCAGTCAATGGTGGTGATGGTGGTGGAGGAGCTAGATCTACACCCCTATCACGTCCTTTTCTCGGTGGCATGATTCTAATAAACAATTACAATCAAATATTAATCGCATATATATGTCAATTAATCAATTATACTTACTTATAGAATCACGTCAAAGCACTTAACACAAATTAAAACACATAACATGTAAGAGTCATCTAGACCCAACCTTTACCCCACGTCCTTAGGCATTTTGACCTAACACTAACATTCGTCCTTAGGTATCCCAAACCTAATGTCCCAATGATAATCCAAAAATCATACAATCTTCAACCTTTACCCGTTACCTCTAGGTATTCAAACCTAGTACTCTGATACCATGTTGTCACGCCCCGAAATCTGAGACACTGGAGACTCCATCACCGGGTCAATATCTCGAAATTGAGTCCAAGTCAACCACTCATAACTCTCATACACCATTCCTATTCTGATACTAGCTTTGATACCATATTGTCACGCCCTAAAATTTCATGCCCGTAACGATACAGGAAGCGGTGGTGAACTATTCACTTCATCCCATAAGTCAACGATAAGCTTGTTCAAAATTCATACATTTGTAATTCACAATATTAAAACCATACATTTTATATACATAATCAATAAAAATCATACCTTGAATACATTCCTCAAGAGTGGCAACTTGTCACACATATAAATTACTCAAATTCAGAACTCAAATTATTGTGTGATTCGAACTTGAAATTTAAATCTACACAATTAGAAAGAGGGTTTAAAAAAACTCAATTTCAAAAAAAGAATCACTTGATTCAGGTTTAAGACGACAAAGTCTCAAGCTATCCCACACTTTCACCAACACCAAAGTTGTCTAACCGTGACTTTGTTCGGTTGTAAACGAAGCCCTTGTCGTGTAAAACGTATTTTTCTTCTTCGGCACCTTCCAAATCAAACCTTAACACCTTCTAAATCAATAGAGAAGAAGAAGAACACAAAGAAAAGAGAAAGAGGAGCTTGGGCGGCTGTTTAGAGAGAGAAACAAGTGGGCTGAAATATCTGTAGTTGATATTTATAAGCCCCACACTGTAAAAAGACTAAAACGCCCTTACTCACTTAACGTACCTTCCCGACCTCCGTTTTTGAATTCGAAAGAAGGTATGGACTCGAAATCACTTCTATGTCTCTCCAAATATTCTAATTAGTCTATAACCAAAAATAAAATTTCTTAAAAAAATATCCGGATTCCCGAGCCCACCGACCCTTATCCCAGTTTTCGATGACCCAAAATTTCAAAACAAGCCGAATGACTCACAAAACTCCCCAAACCTCTAACTAGTCCCTACATATGTAAATCATACTTATAACATATGCAAAACATTTAAATTCTCATTTCTGAAAATATAAAAAAAAAATCGGATCTTTACAGTGACAACATGGTTGTACTTACTTATGCTAAGGATCCTAAATATCATAGTCAAACCAACACACATAGATGTGAGATACAACTTCATCAGAGATATTGTTGCGCAAAATCAAGTGATCTTGATACACATTTCTACGAGTTACATGGTTGCGGACCCCTTGACTAAGCCCATCACTAGATATGTTTATATAACTCATGTTAGGGCTTTAGGGCTACGTAGGTTATGATTGATGTATTTATAGGACCAATTAATCACTTATTTATGATAACTTTGGAATATTTATGTTATTAATGCATATTTTCATTTTAATAATTGTTTTGTTACTAAGTATTGAGTTGTAAACATAACACGTGAGATAACACACACATATATATTTGATAGGAAGTATGTCAGTAGGTTTTGATTGGCTCACTCACAAGAGCAATTGCCTTTAGCGATTGAGATAGTGAGTAAAGATGAGACATTTTGGTTATAATGGCACCTTGATTGGAGCCAAGATGAAGTATGATGATAAGAGACCAATAATGAATATAGCCATTATTCATTTTACTTGTATTGATAGCTAGATGTGAGATCTTATTTTGGTACTTTAGATAGCGAGCAAATGAAGAACTTGGGTTTGGAGTTTGCATAGCTACTAGACTAAGATCTATACAGTGTTAGAGTTTGTGACATAAACTCTTTGAAAGATTTACTCCACTGTAGCATGTATTTCATACTACATGTGCTTCATGACCATTTGTGGAGGTGAGTGAATAGATCTCTGCTTCTTTACTGTGTGAGTCCAGAGGTCATTGTGAATGACTAACTTTGTTCCCTTTGTTACCTTTGACTATACCATAAGATAAAGAGTTAATGCTCAACTACTTTGTCATGTTGCCTACGGTCATGTATGATTCAACCTTAAGAGACATTGCTGGGAAAGTGGTTAGTTCTAAACTAAGTGGCATGAGGTCAAAGGGAATATCATCTGAGCCACATCTCTACTTTGTATTCACTATGGTCAACTTATGTGGCCTCGTGGGAGCTGCAATGTAAGAGTGGGTATCTTGCTAGATTTTGATAGGTTAAGCATAGCTCTTTGAGAGATTAGAGTTAGTTGAACCGATGTGACTAGATTGATCTGGAGTATATCGAGACACTATTTATTATCTTTGAGGGTTAATGTCTCTATACTAGCTTTTTATGGGAGTTACTAGTTTAGAGCTCTCACATGAAAATGTTCTCAACAATCACACGATCCATTATCATTTATGAATAGTCTCAACAATTGGATATTTGAGAAAGAGATATGGTTGTGTAGTGCACACCATGTGCGAGTGGGAGACGTTGGACTTTGGGTTTGGACCCGAACCGTGGTGCCCATGGGTAAGCCTAACTTGGTTAGGACAGCCCTAATGACTTTTTGCAGGGGTTAACAAATATGACAATATAAATATGTTATATTGTCTGGATATCAAAGAGATGCAATATACACATATACAATATCTTACAGAAAACCTTAGTCTAGAATATCTCTCTCTTTCTCTGTCAATTGTTCGAAAATAAAGAGAATCTCTTGGACTGTGGATTTGAGGATTACACTCGTCTTCGTAGTTTAGTTTGGCCATGAGATTGAAGGAGGCTTTGAAGGCACGTAAAGTAATCGGTTTGTTTTTCCTTTCGGGTTAAAAGTTACATCGAGGTAATTCAATTTCACTTCCGCATTGTAATTTTTTCTACACATCCAAAAGTTGACAAAAATAAAGAGACATAAGATTTATGGGCTGTTTCGTACAATTTTCTGAAAATAATTGTAAACAAACCTTTTTATAACTAAGTTTTCAAAAAATACTTTTCAGAAAGTCAAACTAAACAGCGTTTTTGTACAATTTTCTTATCTAAAAATAGAAAATTGTTCTTAGAAAACTGAACTAAAAAGGCTTAGTAATTACATGTTTTGCCACTGTTTCTTTATATGAAATGGATTTTGGTTTTTCTTTTATCACTTATAAAACAAAATAATCATTTTTTTTTCTCTACTATTTTTTCCAAACACAAGATAAGATTAATACCATATTTTCCTTTATATTTATTCATTAATCAAGCACGTATTAATCAACCAACATGCTGAGATGCTAATGCTATCATTTTATTTTTTTATTTTTTTTCTCTCATAACTAATTTTATCATTTATTTTATTTTCCCTCCTATTAACCAAACATAGCCTTAAAGTCTTCCATCAGTTAGTGCACGATTGTCAGCTTTAAGAAGTGGGTTCTCAAGGCTTCCCTTTTATATAGAAAAATCAAGAAGAGGTAGTGAAAATATCATATCATAGAAAGATTTGGCAAAGTTATAGACAATAACGAATGGCTTGAATTTTAGCCAAAGTTTTTATTAAATCATGAGCAAGGTGGATTCCATTATATGGCTCTGTTGGTGGCTACCAACTAATGCAGTGGTGGATTTCCTTTTGTGAAAAGAAAAAATAAATCTGTAACAAACCTAGAAATTTAGCTTAAACATCCACAACTCAATCCCAAGAGAAAGAGAGAGATAGAAAGCTCTTGTTGTAGCATATTGAATATATTGATAATATATAAAAAAATAAAAATATCAAACTCTAACAATTACATAGCTTTATAGAGTTTCTTGCTCCCTAATCTATGCCATAAATTGAACAATTACCAGATAAAATTAAAATTAAAATTAAAATAGGATAATTATTAAAAATAAAAAAAATTTCATAAAATCAGAAAAATTCAAAATATGGAAAGTTTCTAAGTATTTATAAAATTGACCGCATAAAATTAGAAATTCTGTGACGGCAACAAGAAGGGTAACTGAGGAAATACAAAAAGGTGGTTGGTGTATTATGCTTGATGGAATGATGATGAAGAATGCCAATACTTAATCTCTTGGTCTTCGAATTAAAATGTGATTGGTACTTTATGCTTCAATTAAAAGCAAAAAATTAGTTGTGTAAAGAGGCTCTTAAACGCAGGAAAAGAAAAAAGGCTTTTGAACAGTGGATTATCATTTTTGAAGCATTATACCTTCAAACTTTTAGGCTCCATTTGAATTGAAGAATTTGAAATAAATGGATTTAAGCTCTATTACAAAATGAGTAAAGTTTAAATTTTTAGATTTAGTAATGCAAATTTATGTTCCACAATATGTATAGATGATTTATGATCCTTACAAGTATGAATTCCAAAAGACAAGGTGTCAAGGACTGGAATTAGATATTCTCTCTTTCGCACCTCTAACCTAGCATCCCTTTGACCTTTAGAATCCAACTTCAATAGCCAATTTTTTTATTTATTTAAACTAAAAGCCCTTGATTTTAAATTATTCATTTATCCAAATGTACAACTAGTTTCTCATATAATTGCAAATTTACTAAAATCTCTACTATAAATATATTGTTCCAAAACAAATGCATGTGAAGCACTGAAGCATCTGAAGGAACTCAAATGCTAAACCAGCACTGAGTCTATTACAAACATTTTGTGTCTTGAACTGAAAAGCTTACAACACCATAGAGTTTCATCTTGTCCTCCTTTAAAATTACATAGCCATACAAAGTTCCCACAAATAAACAATGAGCATCTCAAGGAATTCAAATGTCAAACAATCAATGAGTTTGTAATAAACATTCTGTGCTTTCAAATTGGAAGTTTACAACTCCATAGAGTTGCATCTTGTCCTCCTCTGTAAGCAGCACATAACTATCATCACACTTAATGGTTGGGACCGAGAAGGGAGAGAAGGAATGTCCTGTAATGGCCTGATGTTTCCGAGTGAACTTCATCATTCAATGACTTCCTGTATTTCTTGTGGTACTCGGCTTTTATATAATGCATATCGATCTCAGTCCTTGTCACGATTACCCTTATGAGTGTCGAGTCATCAGTACCCAACCCTTTCATTGCCTGGTGTAGCGCCTGCAAAGTTTCAGAAGGGATAATATACATGCAACTTTTTGTTTAGATATACAGTTATCAAACAAACTCCAAATATTAAGAGAATAAAGTGTATCTATCCTCCACAAGCTCACAATTATAATCTCGCCACATTAGTTAAAGAACGAAATTAAGGTTATTTGTTTCAACCAAGCTAAAGTTGAAAAACAGTGTTGCACCATTGTTACTGGACGAAAATATCTGGCAAATGCTGTTCCGTCGAGCGGACCTAAGAAATCGTGGACGATATGAGAGGACCAAAGCTTAAATAGCCAGCCTAGTTTTCAATTAATAGAGATTTTCCAAGAGGGGAACATATATATAATAATAAAAAGAAAAAATATATACTTTTCTTCACCTCGGAAGTTAAAAAGTTTTTTCTTTTATATAATTCCTTTTTGCTTAAACCGCGTTGTTCATAATGGATCATTATTTTGTAAGAAAATTATGTTCCTAATGATTACCTCACTACCTGCTGATTGTAGGTCTACAACTCGCAGGAAATTTTTTCTGATTAATTATTTGCACTCTTTGTTGATATTTGATAAACTTAAGACTGGCAATTTTTTGACCAGTATTAATCAATGTGAAGATAAGTCTGTATCAACTGGTATCACTGTTTAAAGATGTTCTTTATTACATATCCTCCTAGAAGATGATACTCTTTCTTCTCTCATTTTTTCTTTTTTTTTTCTTTTTTTCTTTTACAACTTAGAAAACATTTTCATGGCAACAAATGCTGCCCTAGAAATACAAGTTCATTATTTTTTACTCTCCAAATACTCAAAAGTACTGCCAGCTTGCCAGATCTATTCTGAATATGCATTCATACTATCCAAATGCGAAAAAAATAAAATGCGCAAGAATGAGTGAAAAGTACCTTTGCAAAATGCTTTGCAGGATTCTCTGCACACCTTAGGATTGTCAAAAGAGCAAGCTCAAATTTACCTGAAGTTTCGCTCTTTATTGCCTATCATAATTTCAACATGTTAAAGCATCATAACGAGAATAAAAATATGCAATGAGTGATGACAATGAAATCAAGGATATACACCTTTTTCAGTGAGCTCCCATACATGTTATGGTAAGCTGAGTTGATAGCAGCCAACTGTGCTCTGCTTCGTTCACTAAAAATGTGGATAAAAGTTTTCTCATCGGTTCCAATTTTTTTCTCCCCCGCTTTAAAGAGAGCCTTTGCATCCTTTCCAGCCATCTCCTTATCAAATTCAGCGCCTTCATAACGTGTTGTGCTCACATATGCAAGCAAAAGCTACAAGTATTTCACATCAAGATATCACTACAGTTTTTCAAAGAAGTCAAAGAAAGTGAAATTTTAAAACAAGAGGGATTAAATATTAAATCAAAATAGTGACCAGTGTTGTAGTTTCAACTCTTTTCATATACAACCATTGCTGACATGAAGACACTAAAATTAAAACACAGTACAAATAAGTAATTGATGGCGGAGACAGTAGTGGCAGGAATGAGATGTTGCAATTGACATGTGGTAGTGCTTGTGGTGGTAATGGTAGTAACAACTAATTGAGGTGGTATTATTTTAAATGGTGATGGCTGTGGGGTGGTACAAACCAAAATCATCACAGGTAATGGCAGCTGAAGAGTGGGCTGCGATGATGATGTTAGCTGTTGTCAGAGGTAGGGTGGCAATGGTGGTGTTTACAGCATAAATTGTCAATTGTTTTTCAGAAAAAAAGGGGAGAGTTAATGATATGATATGTGACATGACTTTGTTTACATGGCATAAAAGATTATGGTGGAGTTTAGAAATTAAGCGGCGATATTGAGAATGATTTCATTATAACAAAAACTACACAGAATTAAGCAATTGAATAATGCAAAAAACTCAAATGTGCTAAACCTTAAAAATGCTAATTCAAGTCTAAGAGCAACTATTTCGTGTGAATAATGCCAAATGTTAGATCACTATTCAGTTCACTCCTCCCAGCACCTCACATTAGCCAGGACTATAACAAAAGAAAATTGCCTTCAATTGCAAATGAGGACTGTATAGAGGTGAATAAAATTACCAATAAATGTTTGAGGCAAGAGTAGAACATAACTTACTAGTTTCCATGCAGTACCTAGTACAAAATAAGTTCCCTTCTGCAGAAGCAATCAGTTACATGCCTATTGTATATATCATTGTATTACTCTATGATTGCACATGCAACACTTAAAAATCAACACACATTCAATAATGTAAATTCAAAAACAAATGCATATAAATGTGTCCACATGTATATATTTTGTGAAATGACCATGTTGAAACTATGTCCCCTGTTGAAAAAATGACACTTGGGTGTCTCAAACAAATATCAGGGTAGCTTATAGCCCTTTTAGTTTCTTAGAAATCCATAAACATCCATGATGTCTAGCTTCTCTTAAAAAACAAAAAAGAAGAAGAAAAGGAGTCAGTACACAAAATTTTAAACCCCAAGCGTGAACAACAAAAGCAAACATGAGTAAATTATCTGCTTATTATTTGTGAAGAGGTTTAGCAACAAGGCAGCAAGGTTATATTATCTAAACAAGCCAACAAGACTGTATTTAACCAAAGCACCCCTATCAAAGCCTTAACTCAATGAAGATAAACTGAGACAGAAGAGAGGGTTACATTTTTATGATCCCCAGAGGCCTGTCTTTCAATATCATGTTCAAGGTAAACCCTAAACATTGAATAGTAGACTTGCTTAAAAGTCTGTATCTGGGATGGAGTCCGAGAACATATCACATCAGTGGCAGCTTCAAGATCGATGATGTCCCCGCTTAAAGCCTGCCTTAATATAGTTGCATCGCGTCCTGCTGGATCATGCATCCAGAGTAAAACTGCAGTCTTATAGGTGGAAAAGAATTTATCAGATGCTGATTTTAAGGATGCATAAATAATCAGGCTCTTATGATTTTGTTCTGAACAAAACGCATAAGTAACCACTATAATTGGTTTAATCAGATACAATTTGAAGGATTTGGTAGGTTCATTGATCAGGGCTTGACGGAAGAACTTTATAAGTTTCCAAAAATTGAAGATATAGATCAAGAAATTAAATTTCAATTTTTTGTAGAAACATAAAGGTTTTTCCCCCCAAATTGTAAATCTATAAGTTTTCAATCGGTTAAGCTGGAGATTAGGAAAATTGGCCACGAGAAATCATGCCATAGAAGTCATATAGATACCTCTAGTTTGCCACTAAGCTCTGAAGCCAACCGCTTAAGAAGGTCATCAGAATACAATACTCTGTATTCTTGTTGGATGAGTGCACGCTGTGTTGAATCACGATGGGCAAGGATATTGATCACTGCTGCAGTGTCACAGCCGAATCCTGGAGAAGGTAATACATAACATAAATAATAAGTAGGAAAAATTATTAAATAATACTAACCGTTAGGACAATAGGACTTGATCAAAACTAGAATCTGTATTTTTCTTTATATTTGGTTTATAAAGAATTTCAAAAGTTAGTTAGTATCAAGTTAGTTATCTCTTAGACAAGGTCAAAGTTGGAATTCTAGTTTCAACCGAGGGCAAAAGCATAATCCTCGACACCAAGGGTACAAAGGTAAATTAACACTACCATATGCACTCACCAAAAATTAGGGTTCATGCATTAGGGAATTTAGATTTCATGTTTTGATTTGGAAATTCCTAATTGATTTGCTAATAGTGTTTTTGGAACTATATTGCTTTAAAAATTTCTTGGTATAGAGTATCATAACACTTCAATCGATCGAGATATCAATTGAAGGCTGTTGGGTTCATGTTGGTCGATCGACATGTTCCTTGATTGAAAAAAGGCATTCAGAAAGCTAGTTTTCTTTTCAGAATAAAACACTAAAACCCCATTCTCCCTACAACTTTGGTTTGTCTATAAATACTATCATCTCATAAACCCTATATAGACAGAGACACAAGCTAGAGAGTTTTTGAGCATATTGATTGCATATTTTTCTTTATGAATTCATCAATCTTATTGCATTAGATTGGTGAGTGTCGTACCAGTGTGCTGACATCCATACTGCTGTGTAGCTGATTTCAAGATTTCAACACCAAACAACAATCAACCAAGATTGGAATGGACGACTAGTTTAGAGATCAGAATTGCTATTGAAGAAGTAGATTTGTGAGGAGCAATGTATGTTAACAGAGCGGACTGTGATCTTGGAGACTTTGGTAGATCAAGCTATGTCAAGAGATAACTAGAGGTTCTGGGGTATATGAGTTGTTAGCCTAGTGTATGTATCTCTTTCCGTAAAGTGGATTTTGATCTGCTGGACTAGTCCCGTGGTTTTTCCCTTGGGATTTTCCACATAAAAATCTTCGCCTCCATTGTGCATGCTTTATTCTGTTTTATTTTACTTTTGATTGAATGATTGCCATGGTGGGTTCATTGATACTGGATGGTACATGTTAATTTAAATTTGAATTTTGGGTAAGTTAAAATTAAAAGAGTAATTAAAATTTGTTAAAGCTACCATCAAGACCTATTCACTCCCCATGTAGGTCTAAATCACGAACCCCACGCAAACACTATATCAGCACCTAGGATTTCAAGCCTTACCCCATCACTAACAAAACATTTTTATATATAGGGCGAAAAGACAAACCATTTTAATTATAGGGTGAATATTTTTTTGAAGACAGACCATTCTAGATTTTTCCATGATAGTAAATGTTTCTAAAAGTTTAACAGAATGTTACTCCTCTTGAAATCATTGTATAGTAGTATGCTGAGTACTTCGCTAATAGTACACTATCTAAATGTAAAGTAGTGCAGCCAAAACTCAAATTGTCTCATTGGGGACTTGAACCTCAACCTTCCATTTGCAAGGAGAAGTCAATACCACTTCAGCTAAGCAACATCACTACGTGCATCTGCCAAGAGAGACTAACGGGAAAACAAATATTGTAACCTTCCTCAAACAACAAATCCTATCATGGAACTAATTTTACAAAGAGATCCTGCCAGACAAACAACTCGATGTTTACTTTTCAATTTTAACACAAACGACATTTATGTGTTTACTTTTCAATTTTATATTAATTACATTCATTTTCTATTTGCTCATTTCTCATTAATTTTCCTCGAGAGTTTCATGTATTCATAAACAATTGAATAAATATATACTTCAAAACAAAATTTTATTTTACAATATTAATTTTCTTACTTTTAAAGCACCATGACTAGGCAAAAAAGATGGACATGGGTGTCGATAACTGACATAAACCATAGCAGTCCACTAAAAATATGTTTAGGAAATGAATCTATACAGGCCATTAGTTAGACCAATGAACATTTTCTGGTCAAGCAACACATTACAGCAATGATTTATCCTGTCCTTTCTATGTTTGTTTATATCTTTCATCACAGGAGCTCTTAGATTCTACTTATTACAGACGCAAACTTCTGCAAAAAAATCAAGTAATAATGCATGATTTCCAATTTTAGTGTTTCCCTTTATTTTAAAAAGTTTCAACCTTCTTTACACTGAAATAGTGAAAAATTAGAATGTAATGCTCCCAAATTGTTAAAAAGTAGATAGAGTTGAAAGGTGCACCAACAGAATTTCATATTTTGATATAATGCATTACGAAAAGATAAATGACGCCTGCAAGTTCCGACCAGTATTAGATTTTATGGAGCTCCAATACTACATATGGTAGCATTATCCAAAGATGTTAATAAAAAAAGGTCCATCTCACTGAGTTAAAGAGGTATGAGTAAACATTCTACAAGTTATCGTAACCCTTCTCTCAAAAACTTTGCTCAGAACCAATTTTCAAGTACTAATCTTTCAAAGACTTACAAACTGCAACAGGGCCAGCCCTGAGATTCTCAAATTTTTGAGGGGCCCTAAGCGAACTTTCAAATGAGGGGCCCTTTATACAAAAAGTTTTACACGAGCATATCAAAGTAAATGTGATCGTCTTGCATTTTGAGCAGCAAAATTATCAATTAAAGTGCTCCAATCAAGAGAGAGGGAGAGATGTGTGTAATCTGTGCAAATTCTATCAATCATGAACCACTGTAGACGAAAGTTACGAACTCATGAAACTTCTGTTACTTTTGTAATCGCAATTGAGCAAAGAGAGAGCGAGAGGTTTGCTGGTTATATAACTTATATTATATATATATATAAATAGCTCCTCGACTCCAGAACAGTATATGATATTATATATATATATATATATATATATATATATATATAAGTAATAAGTTTAAAGTATAAATAAAGTTGTGGGCAGTGACAGCCGCATATATATATATATATATATATATATATATAGAGAGAGAGAGAGAGAAGGGGGGGTTTAAAGTATATGGGCAAGTGTTTTGGGTTTAAAATTATAAGGCCCAATGAAATATATTATTATGGGCCCAAATTTAAAGTATATAAATTAAGTGTTTTGGATTAAAATTATAAAAGCCCAATGAAATATATTATTATGGGCCCAATTTATATACTAGTATAACATACCCAGTCTAAAATTTGGGGCCCAAAGCGACCGCTTGGGCCGCCTAGGCCCAGGGCCGGCCCTGAACTGCAATTAACCCATTCATCAATTTATTGTCAACAATTATTAAATAAACACTAATAAATATTTACCCACAGAAAAAAAAAATTCCACAGGAGAGGGGGGAGAGAGAGAGATGCACATAGGAACGTCTTGAATTTCTTTCCTCTATTTGCCAATTTAGGATCTCAAAAAAAAAAATCATCACATTTCAAATGAATCCAACTCGGAAAAAGCACAAGCTCAGCATAAGTATGCAAGTTTTAGTGAGAGTCTGTCACTTTGTGCAAAATATTGAATGTCTATAGAAGGTTTAAGAATTGTCCCATTCACGCAATTTATTGCAAAGGGGAAGAAAAAGGGTAAAATAAAAAAATAAAATTTTAAGTTCTCATTAAAATTATTAATAAACTTGAACCACAGATCAGAAGAAAATTAACAAATTTAGCATACATAGATGATACAGAGGCCATTCGATGAAATGACAAACAGAAACCACTAAGCTTAACTATAGAAATCACTCAGTAGAAGGAACACAATCAGAAAATGATAAACCCAACAAACAAAAACACATAATATAACAAACAAAAACATGTAATTTCAGAGAGAGAGAGAGAAGAGTGAGAGATTACCCTTGAAAGCACGGTAAAGTTGGATAGCATCATCCTGTGGGGAAGTAAGAACAGGAGGTACGGTTAGAGTAGCCATCTCCCTCTGTGTGTGTGTGTGTGTGTGTATGTGTGTGTCTTCAACACTCTCCCAGATTCGGCGAGTCAATGGGTCTACGGCACATTATTTATTTAAATTGCGTGATATATACTGTATGTTATACAGATGCCTCAGAGGCCAACCACTTTCTGTCGGTTTACGCCAAGTGGTCAAATGTCCTCGGGATTGAGTTTAAACGCGGTTTCATAAAACTATAATTTTTTTATTTTTAGAGATAATTATGAATCGGCAACTTCTTAATGCTCTGTTTGAATTTTGAGTGTCTAATATCTCTCTTGGTCTCTCTCTACTTGTCAAGACGAGGCCTTCCTCCTCCACTGTTCTCGCCGTCTTCCTTCTTTGCTCGCCAGTCGCCTTCCTCTTCCACTACTCACTGTCTCCTTTCAGTGATACAAGATTAATGAAACTTTTATCGCAAGAGAAGTGTTAGGACAGTCTCTCTTACACTCTCTTAGATGATAGGTGAAAAGTGTTAACCAATCATTAAATACTTTTCAGTAATAAATATTTTATTTTGTCATCATTCAGTTTACCTTCATAGTTTTAAAATATTTATATTAGTGTTATCAGCAAACAAATAAAACTATAGTGATCGTAAATATTTTTAATAATATTTTTTTATATTAATCCATATACTTATTATTATAATTGGATCAACTGAGCTGTCTGAGACTCTTGTGCTGCGTGAGAGTATCCTCTTGATAAAAAATTGGGGGTATTCGGCAGTAATATTCGAAGGAGACTGTAAGTCTGTGATGACTCTCCAACCTCAAAATTCTATGGTTTCAGTAGTTTTAGAGGATTGTGTCTCGCTTTTGCGATCTTTGAAGGATTGCAGACTCAATTGGGTGCCTCGCTCTTGTAATGGTGTTGCCCATTGTGTGGTTTGCGAGGCTGCTAGATCTAAATTTTTGGACCTTCTTTGGAATGTCTGGCCTTCTTGGCTTCTTTAAGCTCTCCACAAGGATATTCCCCAGCCCAGGGGCGGAGCCGGGGGGGGGGGGCCATGGCCCCCCCAAAATTTTTTAAAATTTTTTTTATACCCCAAAAAAAATAATTAATTTAAAATAGTACCTTAAAATTTATTAAAAATTTCAATTTGGCCCCCCCAAATTTTTTCAAAAAACTCATATATTGACCTCAAATAGGAAATTTAAAAATAAATTTAGTTTGTCTCCTTGAAAACTATATAAAAAAATTAAACTTAGACCTTGTAGCCATATTTTTGAACGCCCAAATATTGTGAAATAAAAATTTAAGTTTATTAATATTGTAATTCTTATCACAACAAATCGTTATTTTATTTACATATACACATGTACAATATCTATTATATTAATTCAAAAGAGAAATACATTAATGTCCCTGCATAAATCTTTCTTATCAAATTTTTTTGTAAATTGATGTTTACAAGAAAAACATCTCGAATTATATATCAATCTTCATTTGCTAAATGACAAATTGAAAGGAGGAAAAACAAGTGCTGTGAAATTATAAACAACAATGATCATATATACTAAAACTTTTAATGGTCATTTACTAACAAATAACAAATTCTATGACTAATTTATGTATAAGCCACTAAAAAAATAATCTTATTTTGTTAAAACTTGTGAGATTTTGTTTAGTTAAAATTTTTTTTTTAATCAAATATATCTTTTCGAAGTGAAATCAAATTACTCAAAATCTTTTTCTAAAAATTGAATTTTTGAAAAATTAAAACAATTAATTGTTGAAGAAAAATTGGTTCTCTAATTTTTTTTTGTTTACCTCTTCACTTTTTCGTTGTAACTTATGGTTTCATCTTCTAAATTTTTTTCATTCTCACATCAATTTTCTATCTAATTATTTAAGTTGCATTTTTCTCAATTTTGAATTTTTTTTTCCTAAACAAATTTCTCAACATATATACACTATAACTAAAATTTTAAAAAATTATATTACAATTGGTTGCTAATATTTTAAATTTTCAATTACATAATGTAAATTTGGCCCCCCCAAAAAAAATTTTCTGGCTCCGCCCCTGCCCCAGCCTGTTGGGTGATTCGGGTTTTATTTTGGAGGGTTTGGGTTGTGTTTGGTTTGTTTCTTTGATTGCAATGATAAAAAAAAAAAATTGGATGTTAAATGAACAACCCAGTTTGGACGGCAGACGATTTTTAGTACAGAGTTTCTTCTTTGATTTTCTTCATTATTGGCCTTACATCTGCAAGTAAGTTTTTTACAAGACCCATTACTCAAATCCATTATGATGAGTTCAATTAGCACACGTGTTTTTTTGTATTGGGGCTGTTGAAACGAGGAAGACAGAGAAATGAATATATATATATATATATACACTCAAGCAACTACAAATTAATTATTCCAGCGCCATTTGTTTAGGGTAGTTACATATCAATTTGATATGTAACTTAATATATCAGTTATATGAACTTAATATGATGGTCTAATATTTATGAGTTTGTCAAATTCAATATATATATATTGGCTACCCACCCAATTTATTTCTAAAGTTCGATAAGATAAGTTATAAAAATATATAATGTTCCCAACCTTTCAATATCAAACACATGAATCCAATCCAATCGCCAAATGGTACCTAATATATATATATATACACTAGTGTATGTCTGTACATGCGATACTATTTTATATTTGTAATTGTGATTGTTAGATAAAGTGATTTAGACTCTAAATAACAAAAGATAATTTAGATCACATGATTGATTTTTTAATTAATTTTAAATGTTAAATGACATCTTTTATCCTTGTTATACTAAACTTCTATATTATATAGATATGCTTTAAATTGGGTATCTAAATATACTTTTTAGTAAATAAAAAATTCTCTTTATGCTGTGTTACTATTTAGTGAAATAAAATATAAAAATCTCCAACAACATCTCGTATCTCTCAAGTGATTGCAATGAGACATGCCTATAGAAAATACTCATGATTTGTGCAACTGGCATTTTCACTTAAATGGGCAATCATTCTTATCAGTTTTGGATAGTTGTGCAAGAACATGCCCACTTACCAAACAAAACAAATGACGTTTCTTATCAACAATACAAATATTGACCTAGAAAGCACGGACACTTCGTATAGAGGTGCCGTGTCCGTGTCGGACACTCGGACACTCCTCGGACACTCAGACACTCCTCGGACACGTGTCGGACACTCCGTAGAAGTGTCCTGAATTTTTTTTTTTTAGGACACGGCTAGGACACGGCAAGGACACGCGGGGGACACGGCGGGGTACATTTTGTAATTTTTAAAAGTGCAAAAAAACCCCTGAACTTTTACAAAGTTACAAAAAGACTCCTTTGAACTATTTTTTTTAGCATTTCAGCCCCTCATCTTCTATAAATTGACATCTTGACCTTTTGAAATAACTATAATGACATATATCATTTAATATGACTATTATGCCCTTTTCTATATAAATATAGTATTTTCTAAAATAAAAAATAGTTAGATAAAATTCCTAAATAATAAATTTAGAAACAAAAAAAATAAAAAAGCCAATATAATGAACATCCTTTTTGAAAATACATTAATTACTTGACAATAAATTGAAATATTTGTGTGATTTATTATTTTTTTATTGTTAAATTTATGGTATTGTGGATATTGGTTAACTTGTTGAATATATATTAATATATTATTTCATAGCCGTATCCCCGCCGTGTCATGTCCTGTTTTTTTGAAATTTGCCGTGTCGCCGTGTCCGTGTCGTGTCGTACCCGTGTCCCGTGTCCGTGTCCATGCTTCTTAGATATTGACAAAATGCTTCAGTTCTTCTTTAAGCTTTCTCCACCAACTTTTGCACTCCGGTCCTTATTTGTGAAAATTAGGGACACAACTAAATATTTTATAGGTACTACCTCTTTTGTGTATATCAAACCCTTTCTAAACCTTGCAAACAAGAAGTTTTTTTAAATTGCTTTGAGCCCAAATAGATCATATGGAAAGTCTGTGTACCTTAGATCTCTCTCTACTCTCTGCATGTACATTCTATCGATAGGTTTGTTTTAATTTTTCAAAATATTGAGCCTTTAGCTTCAAATCTGAAGAGTGTATTGAAATTTCTATATGTATATATGCACACAGGAAATCGTCATCTTCTTCATCGTTCAATCATCATTCCTGTCGCCGACCCACAGTCATCACCATGGCTCCACTATCTTCTTCATAACTTGTCGTGGAAACTCTAGCAATGAACTCCAGCAGCGAACGAGTACGAAGGTTAGGCCCCGGCTGTGGCCCACCCCTCGCCAGCGCTCATTCCCGTCGCCGATGAAGCTCTCAACACAGCTGCAACGGCCACTGGAGCCGTTGTTCAATCTGGAAGAAGAAGCATCGCTGCCGCTCCATCAAGTTTGACTTTTCTGCAAGACTTGCGTTGATCCTTTGGCTGAGAATGGAAAGATCAGAGCACATCTACAAGGTATGCAAGCGAGGGTGTTGGAATTGGAGAAAGTTTGTAAAAAGATGGAAACTCAAATGACAAAGATCATGAAGTTGAAATTATCACAGTAATTCGAGATCCTTGCCCCGGCTTTGTTCATGATAGATATATAATCTGCATAATTTTATTTTTGTCTTAAATCTTTTTCCTATAGATGTATGTATAGACCATGAGAAATGATCTTTTGTGATTGTAACAGTTTTTCCTTTCTCCTTATAAAAAAAAAAAGTTTTTCCTTTCTTTTCTGCATCATTGAGAGCAGCTTCTTTTATAGAAGATTAAATTTTGGCTATGCACAATAGAGAATGTAAAAATTGTTCTATTTTCTTTCATGAATTGTCTATTCCCTATGATGTGTGTTAGTTTTGAAATGATTTTGTTGATTGATTTTTGTGTTAAGTTTAATTTTATGGGAATTGTTGTATACTTTATGAGTTTTTAGAATCAATGGTTTGGGTGTAATATTTTGCCAGATTGTATTGTATAATACTTAGAATCTAGTTGTCCTCAATACAAAATGTAATATCTATATTACATTTTGAGCATTTTATTTGAATCTCTTTCCATTAAAAATTCACCATCAAAGATGTTTTAAAAAATTCACCATTTACATTTTCTTTTTAGTTCCCATCATTATTTTTATAGTAATTATATTGACATTTTGTGTTGGAAGCATGTTATGTTCTCGACTGTCCCTCTCTTCACTAATTTCTACTAACAATGGAAGCATATTCTGTGCACAACTCTCTCTCCACTAAATAATAGTAATAATAACATTTTTTTGTTTGAAAAAAATTAAAAATTTCACTTTCAGACTATGTAATTGGGTTCAAAGCAATGCCTTCAAATGAAAGCATACGGATAGAATGGCGCTTGAAAGACTCGTTATAAAGTGAGATTGTACGATAATAATTGCATTGATAAATAAAAAAGTGATGATTGCATTGATCACTGATTTGACCACAACAACTACTATAATAAATATGTGGTTACAAAATAAAGATGTGATTAATTTTAGTGGATCCACTTTTAATTAACATATGGTACTACTTTTCTAATAATATATTACAATTTTGTTGTTGTTTTGCTTAATGATGGGATAAGAGAAATATAAGACAGATATATGTATGTATTGTAAAATTAATATTTTTAAAGTATAATTTGAATTTAATTCATATATTTTAATAACGATTTTAAAATAGTGTTGACAAGTGATGTTCACCGAAATTGAGTGAAATCAATTTCTATTTTAGTTTAATAATTTTTTTTTTTATTATAGTGTCTAATTTTTTTCATTATAGTGTCGTAAACACTGATAATACATAGTATATATAAACGAGGGCTACCGTTATCCTTTATTTTTGGGTAGGTACATATATATAAACGAAGGTACCCTTATCCTTTTTTTTTTGGGTAGGTATATTATATATATATTTTACCATTATCTTTGTAGGGAGGATATATATATTGGCTACCCACCCACTTTATTTCTAAAGTTCGATAAGATAAGTTATAAAAATATATAATGTCCCCAACCAATAAAGTTCGATAAGATAGGTTATAAAAATATACAATGTCCCCAACCTTTCAATACCAAACATATGAATCCAATCGAATGGCCAAATGTCACCTAATTTACTGCCCTTGACACTTCACTCGGAAATAAAATATTATCAAACTCCGACTTGTTTGACAATAAATGAAGGATAAGAATCTAAGAACTCTATATTAATACAGTAGTAAAAGCATGACGGCAATCACCTTCCTTTCTCCGTACAAAGATAATGCGTATATATATATATACTAGTGTATGTCCGTGCCTACGGCACTATCGTATACTCGTCACCGTAACCGTTAGATGAAGTGATTGTGAGCCGTTGATAGCGAAAGATATTTTGGACCGTCAGATTCAAGCTTAAATGTAATATAGATATATATATATATATATATATATATATATATATTGAATTTGACAGGCTCATAAATATTAGACCTATCATATTAAGTTCATATAGTTTTTTCTTATAAAATAATTTTAGACCATAGATAGTAAAAGATATTTTGAATTACATGATTAATTTTTTAATTACTTTTGACCATTGAATGGACTCTTTTATCCTTGTTATACCAAACTTCTATATTATATAAATATGCTCTAAATTTAGTATCTAGATGTCCTTTTAGTAAATGAGAAATTTTCACTGGATTTGCTCTTTTCTTTTTTTTTTTCTCAATCCGCAAAGGGTAAAAAACAAGAAGTTTTTTTTTTAAAATTGCTTTGAGCCCAAATAGATCATATAAATCATCCTGAGTTGCTTTTAGTGCCATTACTAAAAAGAATGTCTTATGAGTGAGCTTAGTTTTACTACATCTCCAAGGATTGACCTTCACTTCTCACTTTTCTCCTTATTCGACATTCAATCATCAAGTAGGAAAGTCCAAATTTTGCAAGGCATGAATAATCGAATCCCAATTTATTTGGTTAATCGAATCCCAAGAGGTTGTCTTTAACCCAGAAGTCAAATGCTTCTCAGAATTGTTTAAATTGCATAGTTTCTGAAGACACCCAAAGGCT
Organism: Cornus controversa; assembly: GCA_026545225.1. Lineage (NCBI taxonomy): Eukaryota > Viridiplantae > Streptophyta > Magnoliopsida > Cornales > Cornaceae > Cornus > Cornus controversa. The sequence goes on from CM048845.1 coordinate 47,288,304, forward strand.
ATTTCCAAATACCCCAATGGAGTTGTTAACCTTCTCTCTTACTACCAACACTGAATTTTTTATACTCATTTCAGTTTTTAATTTCAAAATATTTATGTTGTGTGATTTCTTTTGTGGATCCCCAAAAAGGAAGGTAGGCAAGTTAAGGCATCAATTTGTTAGTTTAAAGGTATTCAACTCAGAGCATTTGTTAGTTTTGGGAGTAATTTTGAAGGGATTGGTGTACTTTGAACTTCCCTTTCAGATCTTATTCTAGATAAAGAATTTGTATCCTTTCAGTTTGGAACAATTCGTACCCACTGAGTACTCTTGACAGTTCATGGGGTGTAATTATACTTAGTTGAAGAGCAGATTGATTTTGTGAATTAATAATGATTGGAAACTGAATCTCTTCATCATCATTAGAGATTCCCCTTAGAAGGGATTGGAGTTTTGTTTCTTTGTTTGACTTTGCCAGATTGTTATTATTAAATATAAAAAACTTCTCATTCTGGCAACGTTATTTAGATGATGGGTATTTTGCTACATGTTGGATATTCTGCTTTACTACATTATGAAAATTCCAAGAATCAGAGCTTTCTCTTTAAAAATACTTCATCTAACACCCGAAATAGCTGGTATGTTTTTTTGTCACAATCGTACACATTCATATAATAATCTTTGATTGAATGACATGGATAAGGACATGGAATGTCTGACATCTCCTCCTACAAGTGCAATAAGCACATTCACCAAGAACAACCCTATACATCCATCATGTATTGAAAATTGTGTGTTTCCAGCTCTTACACAATCATACGCAAGCCCTTTAGTCAGATTATTTTTAATTTTTTTCTCCGTTAATAGATCAACTCGAATATTCCACTTCTCTATCTCCCCTTTTTTCATGTACAAGAATTTTATGCAGTATTTAAAGTGCGCTTGAGCAAACAAATTAATAGACAAACATCGCTCCTTAGGGACCCATGCGTTGAAGGACCCCGCGTGGTTGGTAGAGTATTTATCCCACCGTCTTGCCGCAAGGAGAGCATCATACCAATGCTCAGGAGAATATGCATTCAAGTTCTTATTCTTCTTCATCCTTTTTTTTTTGTTCATTTCAAAGTAGTTAAATTTGTGTTACTGCTCTTTGCCCTCTGCTTTTGAAATTTTGAATTTGTGGCAAGACAATGAAGTTATATATAATATGCATCCAAGTTCTTATTCTTCTTCATCCTTTTTTTTTTGTTATTTTCAAAGTAGTTAAATTTGTGTTACTACTCTGTGTTTGGAATTTTAAATTTGTGGCAAGACAATGACGTTATATATAATATACATCCAAATTCTTATTCTTCTTGGTTTTTTTTTTCCTTTCAAAGTAGTTAAATTTGTGTTACTGCTCTTTGCCCTCTGTTTTTGGAATATATGAAAAAAAAATTCACAAATGAGGCACTGTTGTAATATTTGACTTTTGATGCAACTGCTAGAAGTCTTTGTTTTATAGTAATTTTCGTTTTAGACCTTTTTCTTTTTAGAATTAGCAGATCAAATTTAGAATTTAAAATAAGAATTTTATTGTTTTGAACACTAATTGAATGGTGTTAAACTTAAAAATAAAAAATAAATAAATCTTAAACCAGATAATGCAATTGAAATAAACCCAATTGGATGTTAATATATTAGGATTTCACCGAGTTCTTATTCTTCTTCGTCCTTTTTTTTCCGTTATACTCTATTTGGTTGATTTCATGACATGTGATGAATTTTCTCTTATCACGTCTCAAAAGAAGACTGCCAAAAATATTGCCACTGATTTTCAAAGAGGAGGAAATGCAATTTTAAAGAATTAAATAATGTTAAATTTTTGTTACTGCTATTAATATTCTCTTTTCTTCATTTAACCTTTGTTATTACTTGATTTGTGGACTAACAATTGGTGAATCTAGATGTTTATAAGTTTACTTATTTATACTATAGGCATTACATCTACTATCTTTATTGGATTCCAATTCTTTGTTATTATTTGTTTAGTTTATGGGAAAGCTAAGGATGAAATTGAAAGAGGAGGAAATGCAATTTTAAAGGTTGTTTTATCTGTTGTTTAATTCCTCAGCATAAAAGAAACTCAGGGCAATACAAAAACTTGTTCAAAGCATAAGTAATTTTGTTATTGTTTCTAAAATACCCAAACATTAGTTACTTCTAAAATACCTGAAACATTAGTAAATACTTCTCTATTCCGTATTAATTCTAATTTAGTTAAAAGAACAGTAGATGGTTTTGTGATCTCAGTAAATTGCAGTTGCCCTACTTATCACAATGAGTTCATCGAGCACATGGACTATATGGTCCAACTTGGGATACATGGGGCACATTTCATTGAAATTTTGATCATTTGTGGTAGAGAAAACTAATAAAACATTGATTCCATCACAAAACATAACTTTAGATCTCTTATGTGGTTGTTCCAAAAATGTTGATGTTGTAACATATAGAATTGAAAGTGGGGATACACTTTTTTACCGTCTGTTCTAGATATTACTGAATAAGTTGGAGAGTCCGGGGCTTATCTATATTGATATGCAAGTAATATTCATCCTTGAATCGGGTAGGAGAGATAAATTTCGTATTTGTATATTTTTGTCATTTTAGATCACTGTTTTTCCTTTAAATTACTTGCATTGTGATTGCGAAGCTTGAACACACATTTAAGTATTGAAATTTGAGGCATTAGCTGTAGTGTAATGCACTCATTACAGACATACATTATTTTTTAGAAAATGTACACACTAAACATATAGGCAAGCACCTGAGATTCTTACCTGAAAAATAATAATCAAAGGTATTTTATGCTATACGTTCTTTTATATTATTTTAAGATTGATGTAGACTAAATAATTATTTAAGATTAATTATTAATGATTTTTGGAATTTTGAATTTGTGGCAAGACAAGGCTAATGTGATGATCCTTAAATGGTTGGAATGAAACTTTATTGAATTGATGATTGAATTGAGAACTTCATTTAGTTGATGATTAGATTGAGAAATTCAAGTAATTTATCATTTACTGCCAAACATCTTTTCAAATGACTGTGGATCTTAATATGAATGAGCCTAGAGATTGCTTCGAAATAGTTCCATCAACACAAGGTTCAGTCCCTACCAATTCATCAAATTCGTTAGCTCTTGGATTATCAACATCAAGTTTGGTAAACCTTGTCGACAACAATTTATCAGCCATTGATGAAGGTTCGCATGGCATTTCATGAGCCCTAGGATGAAAACCAGCCAAGAAGGGTCGTAACAAGAGTAAATTTGTGCAACCGAAAAATTTATTTGTTACAGAATTTCAAAGTTTTGCTGAGCAAACTAAATTAATGAATGACTTGGCAATCGAACCTCATAATTTGAATCTTAAAGTGAAAATCGATCTGGGTTTAGAGGAAGAACGAACAAAACAAATGGAGATTGAGGCACAAAAACAAATGAAAAAAATAGAGATTGAGGCGCACAAAAAATTAAAGCAATGGAGATTAAGGAGAAGCATGCTGATTGGGAAAGAGAAATGATGCTCCAACACCGGTGATAAACGCATGGATCAAGGCTCAACAAAATGCAATTATATCACGTTTGAGTCAAAAGGATGATTATATGTAGAGGAGTGCTAAGGGCAGTCGCTTAAGCGACTGTCGTTTCACACTCGCTATAGTGATTGGTGGAAAATAAAAGTCAATCATTAATTACTTTTATGTAATAAATATCCTATTTTGTCATCAATTAGTATGCCCTTGTAATTTTAAAATATTTACAGTGATATCATCAAGTAAAACTATAATGTTTATAAGTGATTTTTTAATTTTAAAAGAAAATTCTATTCTTTAATTAAATTGAAAACCAAGGATCATACATTATTTTATATACCAATTAATTACAAATTTCAAAAAATTATATAAGAAATTATTATAATAAGTATATGGATTAATATAAAATTTTATTCTTTAATTAAAATTGAAAAATCACTTTTAAACATTATAGTTTTACTTGATGGCATCATTGTAAATATTTTAAAACTACAAGGGCATACTGATTGATAACAAAATAGGACATTTATTACACAAAAGCAATTAATGATTGACTTTTATTTTCCACCAATCACTATAGCGAGTGTGAAAGGACAGTCGCTTAAGCGACTCCCCTAGCAGTGCTCTTATATGTAATGTCTAATATTTTCTTTATTTGGGGTTAGTATTACTATATTTTCTCTCTCTATTTGTGAGAATGTATGTAATTTATTTTTTCTTTATATATGTAATGAATATTTCTTTAAATATTATTTTTTTTAAATTTTTCAAAAAATAGAGCCGTTGGAAAAAAATACAAACAAACAAATGAAAACATAAAATTTTAAAATATTATTTAATTATTTTAATAAATAAATTAAAAAATAATAAAATAATAAAGTAGATAGGGAGAGAAATTAGCTCCACACTAGCGCGCATGACTCTCTAAAAAAGGGGACACTCCACTCTTCAAAAATTGCTGATGTGGCATTCCACTTTTAAAAGTGGAGAGCCAAAATGGCTAACACCATACCTCATGCTATTATTTGGTGACAAAAATAACTAAATGATGTATTTTGCCGCTTTTTGAAAGCACAAGCGGGTTGAGTGCAACTTGACCTTAACTTACAACAATTCCAGCACTCAAAGATAAGACTATACTTTCTTGAAGTCTTTGAGCTTTGTGATCTATCATCATAATTTTGAGCCTTTTAGCCTCACAGTGATCCATAATATACTTGAGTTTAGATTAAAACCTAATTAACACATGCTCAATTAGAAGATTAACTTTACATTACAATGGTTTGTTATCAAAATTACTCAAATGTTATTGGTTTGAATTTTTTGGGTCAACAAGCAAAACTTATTTAATACCACAAGATACCGTGTATTGAAAAAATCTCATCCAATACAAGTACTAGTTTTTTCATGATAATAGGAAAAATTCATACATGCATAATTTGTATCGGTGAAATTCCTATTGTCATGATATCTCTGGAGTACCTAATACTTGCTCGTCAACAGGATGGTCGTGCATGGAGACAACAACGACGCTCGGTGGAGATTAGTAACTCACTAAAGATGGTGGCCAAGTTAAAAAGCTCAAATTCGGAAAAAAAAAAAAATCATTTTCACTTGCTTCGAGAAAAAAAAAAAAAAACCAATTGTAACGTAAATATCATATTTTTGACGATCTTTCAAACATTTTTCAAAAAAATTAAGTTACCATATATGTGTCTGTTTCAGAATAAATCACATCACAATTAAGACAGCGTCTACTTCATATGAAATCAAAAGCGCAAAACACCCTTTATTTATTTATTTTCATCTTTGGTATTTGGTGGTATAAATCATTGTGAAAATTAACCATACTTGAAGGGTGGAGAGAAGTAACTTATAATTTAATGAAATATGGAATGCCAATTAATCTCTAATAGCCAATGGTAACCTTAGGAAAGTGTAACAAAAACACAAACAACCATCCTGTGGATCCATCCAGATTGGGAATATCAATTTCCAAAATAATATTCTATTGTTCCTGCACCTTATCCCGCAGAAGATACCATGGCATATTCGGTGGTATATACAGGGGTCCCAAACGAACCACTAGTGGGTATATAGTATATACTCTTCGCATATATTTTAGCTTCACGCCAGTAACATGGGCTCATCACTCAAAGTCTCAATCTCATCTCATGTGTGGTCCAATGGCTGTTGTAACTTGTCTTTTTGTAGTAGTACATCTCATGAGTTATGATACGCTCTACGAGGCGAAAGAGTGATGGGACTGTGAACCCCACCACTCTACTACTACTCAACTAACTCTTTTATGTTGTTTGAAGATTCGTTTGGCTTTGCTATAACTTATAAGTAATAACGAAAACTTTCTTCTTTGTAGATAATGATTTAAACAGTGAAAGATATTGTTGAGAGTGATTCAATTTTTAATTCGGTTATAAATTTTACTGTGTTTAACATTACTCCTTATTCAAATCGACCATCAAATAAAAAAAAACATGTACATAAATACAAAATATGAGTACGACACAAATAGAACAGACATGACGAAGATACGACTATAACATTATTAAAAAAAAAACTACATTAAATACTTTAATTTATCATAGGCAATTCAAAACCTAACAAATTTATAAACAAAAATAGACAAATACATCAAAATAAATTAAAAAATTAGACTTATTCAACAATGTTTTTTTAATTTTTTATTATTTTTTAGTCCTCTATATATATTTTGGTTCATCATAACTTAGACACCTATAAATTATTTTTAAAATATTTAAATATATCACTGCTACGAAATGTCTGTATTAAACTAATGTAAAAAAAAAATTTCATGACCAAGTATCCGACGCTCATCCGTTGAGTGTCCAATGTTGACTACGGGACTCTCGAGAAAATGTATGTTCTTCCTAGGGGTGGCAATTTTACCCGACCCGACGGGTTTCCGCCCCGCCCCGCCCCTAATGGAGGAGATTTAGTATGACCCTAATAGGAGTAGGGGCGGGTATGGGTTTTAAAAAAAAAATCCGACTCGGGTTAGGGGCGGGTATGGGTTTATAGTCATACCCGACGGGTACCCGCCCCGCCCCGCCCCGATTAGCAACCCCTCTAAGATATATATAAAAATATAATTGTTGCTACAAAGTATTGAACCTTCTCCAAAATTTTTCAATGTTAAGCCTTCAACCATAATGCCAACATGTTATTTATGTTAATATTATTAATATTATGTTAATAAGTAACTATATTTATTTAATTTATTTTGGAAAGCTAATCAATACAAAAATACTAGTATAAGCTTTTTTTTTAAATAATACTTTAGTGTTAATATTTATTAATTTATTTTCAAATGTATAAAATATAATGTTTAATATTGTATATTTGTTTTAGAATGTTAAAAATATGTAAACATATATGGGTAGAGTTCTTCTACCATATTTTCACATTATTTGTTTTGACATGTATTATTTTTTTGTTAATTTTATGTTATAATATGTTATTTATAGTATAAATGTTCATTTATTTCATTCTTAAATCTATTAGTATTCATTGATTTAGTAAAAAAATAATTACTAAATTTTTAAATAAAGACATGGACTTGCAATTTATAAATGAATCATTACTTATGCCAAATGGTCTTCGAGAAATCAATAAAATTCACTTACTATATATATATCTTACAATTTAGATATGATACATCTAATATCTCATTAGGGTTCGGCATCATGTTCACACCACATACACCTATAGATGGACCAACACTCAATGTCTCCCATAAAAATTCTATGTGGACATTTATACAACATAGTGAGACTTTATACTCGCATTTTCCAGAACCAATCCAATAGAGGACATTACTTTCTTTCGTAATAGTCATTCTCACTTTTCATACTAGGTGTCACACACCTAACTCAACATATGGGCATATAAAGAAAAATTTACAATTAAAAAACACATATATCATAGATATTCTCCACACACAGTTATACCATTTTCTTCTTTAGTATCCCGAGATATATAATATAACATATAATAGTTATAAGTAATATAAGTTAGACCATTTACTTCTATTTTGTCAAATTCTGATTAATTAGTCAAGTGTCTAAAAAGTCAAATTAATTGATGAGTTTAAACCATTTATTTTGAACATCTAGTTTTATGATATTAAGTTTTTCTTTAGTGTCCCAAGATATATAGTATAACATATAACAATTACAAGTAATATAAGTTAAACCATTTTCTTATATTTTCTCAAATTTTAATTAGTTAGTCATGTTTCTAAAAACTCAATTAAATTAATTGATAAGTTTAAACCATTTAATCTGAATATCTAATTTTATGAAATTAATTTTTTCTTTAGTGTCCCGAGATATATAGTATAACATATTAGTTAAATTAATATAAGTTATACAACTCATTTATTTTTTGTCAATAATACTTCAACATTAATATATATTAGAATGTTAATAGTGTATTAATGTCGAGAGATATTGACGATGATCTAAAAAATATGCTAATTCAATGAGATGTATACTTAATGTACTTAATGTTTATTATCGATGCTCTATTATTTGAGTGAGATTAATGTTTTTATTTGATTTCAAGATAGTGAAAATTGTGTTATTGATTTAGTTCATAATATAATTTATAATGTTTGTTTGTTATATTCAAAATAAGAGAGAAAATATTATTGTAATTTAATTAATGTTTTAAACTTATTTTAATAGATGGCTCAAACTTTCAGTATTATAGATAAATATTATTGTTGCATCTTATATAAACAAAAGGCAATGATGGAGTGGTGGTAGGAGTGTTAAACTAATGTTGAAGTGTGTGTTCAAAGGCTAAGGTTCGATTCTTTCTAGCAACATATTATTTTAACAACTCAACCATAAAAAAAACATGTTAGCGGGGCGGGTTGGGGCGGGGCGGGGCAATGATTGTTCTAGCGGGGCGGGTATGGTAGGACTACTAATAACCCGTGTCGGGTTTTTAATGGGTATGGTATATGTATTTTGTTAACGGGGCGGAGTAGGGTTTAGGTGAACCCGCCCCATACCCGCCCCGTTGCCACCCCTAGTTCTTCCTAACTTATGACATTGTGTGTGGACTTACTTTTCCATATCTAGTTTATGATACTCTATTTTGAAAAGGACAAAGAGGAGAGATATATAAATAAATCCTTAGGACTGACTGTTGAAAAAATTATTTGTCATTGCTGGTTTAGTCTGGTTGGTTATTGGGTTCTCTGTTCGATCTGTCACCTCACCTCAAACTTATTAGCCATGGCTGCTTCGGACAACAAAAAAATGGTTGTGTGGTTTTTGTTGACTGGTGTTTGTATTTGGTCGTGCTTTGTTTCTACAACCTCAGAGCTTCAGAGATTTGAACACCCTGCAAAAGGCGATGGGTCACTTAGCTTTCTGGTTCTTGGGGATTGGGGACGAAAAGGTGCCTTCAACCAGTCTCAAGTTGCTCTTCAGGTACCCAATTCAAGCATGTATATATATATATATAAACTATATATAGAACAATGCTGTGTTTTGAAGTCAATAATGGTGTCTTGAACATCAGTAGATGAGTACTGAACTGTTGATTATAACCATGGCATGTTTGTTGAGATAAATGTGTCTAGTGAAGAAGATCCTTAGTTGGTTTTTGAGATTAAAGAGGAGAAATCTGTTACTAAAACAAATCAAGGAATTAAGTTCGAGATTGATAGATTTTGATGATTCACTATTTTTTGAGTTTAAACATTTGATATATATATATATATTATATATTTTTTTAGAAGACCGAATTTTAGCTAGTGTGATAAGACTAAAACAAATTTGAGATAAATAGAGGAATTTCCGATAAAACTGTATTTCGGTAATTGCTCTGCAGATGGGAAGGATCGGAAAGAATTTAGAAATAGATTTTGTAGTTTCCACAGGCGACAACTTCTATGATAATGGTTTGACTAGTGAGTATGATACCGCATTTGGGGATTCATTCACCAAAGTCTATACAGCAAAGAGCCTGCAAAAGCAGTGGTACAGCAGTGAGTTCAATATTCCTTCTAAAAGCTATAAACACACACACACACACACATATATATATAGTCTTTTAATGATTTATAGATATGTCTCAATGCAGTCTTGGGCAACCATGATTACAGGGGAAATGCTGAAGCACAATTGAGCCCAATCCTTAGGAGAATGGATAGCAGATGGCTTTGCCTGAGATCTTTTCTTGTCAATGCAGGTGAATTGATATTACTACATAATTTCATGAATTGGGTACCACAAAATATATATATATATATATATATATATATATATATATAGTAGATTGATTGTCTGATACAATTATAATTCTCTCTTTTTGCAGAAATAGCTGAGTTGTTCTTTTTGGATACCACTCCTTTTGTGGAAATGTACTTTACTGATACCAAGAACCACACTTATGATTGGCGTGGCGTTACCTCTAGGAGCGTTTATACAGCAAATCTATTGAAGGTAATTAATTATATATATTGTTGATCCTATTCCTTTTGCTACTATATGTTAGAAGAGTTACAATTTTTATCTCAATTCTTCATTTCATTATGATTTTCTTCTCATACTTCATATATATATATATATATATATATATAATATATATATATATATATATATATATATATATATATATAGACATTTACACATGCCTCTTTTAACTAAGGGCCGGTTTGGTAACCGTTTATATTTTGTGTTTATTGTTTAAGTGTTTATATAAACAATATTTATGTTACGATTTTGTTTATCCATAAATATGAGTGTTGTTTGATAACGAAAAAACGTTTGACTTATTTAAAATTTTTTTTTTAGCATGGGTGCCCCTAAGTAACTATTTCTTATTATCAAGTATATTAGCAATTATTCATATTGTATCTAATATTTTTTTCTTAAGGCAATTGATGTTCTTTAATTCTGTCCACACTTGATAATTCTAATATTTTGATCGTTGTATCAAATAATAGTCTTTTATAATTTTTTTCTTTTCATTTTCTCACTTTTAGTTTTATTTTTTAATTAAAATAATATAATCGCCATTTTAGATAAAAAAGAAAAGAAAAAAAAAGTTTTTTTTTTCAATAAACATAAACAATAAACATCATTTTGGTGTTTAGGATTTCAAGGCTTATGAACAGTGTTGTTTTAAAAACGTTTATACAATTTATAAACAAAACAAAAATTATCAAACATGTTTATTCTAAAATTTTGTTTTTATAAACAATAAATACTAAACATAAGCGGTTACCAAACGGGCCCTAAGTCACAACTAGCCGTCCTATGGATTGCAAAAATCTGACTTTTGTTCTGCACATTTAAGTGTTCGGCTCCTTGTTCATTGCTGCCCAGACACATTTTCCTTGTATCTTCATTTCCATCGCCAAGCACACATTATTTTTAACTATTCATCTACACCCCACTCACTGATTACACATTATTCTTACAACACCTACACACAGATATATATACACACAGACATATATATATATCTAGGTACACACAAAAGATAACACACTTTTTCTTTTGGGTTAAATACAATGATCTCTCTTGAGGTTTAACCTAATTACACTTAGATAAAATTTTTCAAAAATTGTACATGGTATTCCCTCAAAGTTTGTACACTTTTTACTAATACCCCCTTCTGTCCAAAAAATGCATAATATGACCAAAATGCCCTTTGTCCATGTGAAATGACTTTTTAACCTGTATAATGGCATTTATTTACGAAAATACCTAATTTTTAGAACAAATTTGTCCTTGTACATAATCCATCATCTTCCCCAATTTCAACGGATGAAACCCTAATATGTCATCTTCTTCAATTTCAAACAGATTAAACACAAACTCTTATAACAGTAAAATTGAGTCACTTCTCATATTGGAATAGTAGGTGTAATTACCTTTTTTTACATTAGAGAAGAACATAAACGGTAAAATAAAGAAACTTCTAGAGACAAACAAATGAAGTAATGGATCCACGGTCCAACCATCTTCCTTAGATCTACCACTAGAGCGCCATCTTTGTCGGCTTCGTGAACCATCAATCTGCAAATTGAATGTCACCACCGATCTATTTGTCGGATCTTCAGTCGTCGACACCGAGTCTCACCACCGAACTGATCATCTTCCCCACTTCAAATAGACCAAATCCTAATCAATCTTCTTCCCCAATTTCAAATAGATCAATCGCCATCATCAATGCCACCATCGATCTGATTTGTACCATAGCCATTCCAACAAAGTAGACCTTGACTAGATCTCAACAACCCAACTCTACCAATCCATTAACACCAATTTCGTCGCCACCGATTTGATCTTCATCCCTACAATCACCAAACAGGTTTCGCAAGTCATCGCAACCACTGAATCAACCATGGCAACCACCGATTCGTTACAAATTGGGCTTATCTACTCTGAATATACATATATATACACACACAAACACGATCATACACATGTACTAGGTTCAAATTAGGTTTATCTATATATATATACACACACACACACACACACGATCATACACAGTTACTGGGTATTTGGGTTTATCTATATACATATATATACACACACACATACATAGATATGATTATACACAGTTTCATTGAGATTCTCTCTCTCAAACCTCCTCTTTATCTCTCTGCCAAATTCGAATAACAATTTAAAATTCTCTGCTAGCTTTAGAAAATTAGGGTCTTAATTTGGTACAATGTTTATTGCATATATGTATATCTGCTTAGCCTTCGTTGTAATATGTGTGTGTATAACTATATATACACGAGTGTATGCATTTTTTTATTTTAATAAAGGTGGACAATTTGATCATTTTACAGAAGGATTTTATTTTTTTTAACATTAAAATATTAAGGGTACTAAGGTAAAAGCACACTAAAAAGTAAGCTGATTCTCTCAGAGGGGAGGTCAGTACAAAAATTTTGAAAAATTTCATTGAAGTGTAATTAGGCCAAACCTTAGGGGAGATCATTGTATTTAACCCTTTTCTTTCTTTCAACTAACATTTATGGCATGGACCCCACATGTCTCTCCTTTATTATCGCCCCCCAACACACACACACACATATATATATTATAAATATGTCACCTAATAATTGTCCTACATCATCACACATCAATATTATTCATGATTTAAGTTCAATTAGACCATGTTTCTTATATGTAATGTACCAATCTTGTAACTAGGATTTAGAATCAGCATTGAGTCAATCAACAGCAAGATGGAAGATTGTGATCGGTCATCATGCAATCCGAAGTGTTGGGTATCATGGTGACACTCAGGAACTTGTAAAGCGGCTTCTTCCAATTCTTCAGGTAAATTAGAATTTTCGCACATATATTATTCTTAGACCGAAGAACAAACAAAATAAATAAAGAATATATAGATGAATCTGCATTAAATTAATAAGCTACATTTTGAAAATTGCAGGCTTACAATGTGGACTTTTACATGAATGGGCATGACCATTGTCTTGAACAAATCAGCGACACCAAAAGGTAGTGACTAAGCCTATTATTAGTAGTGTTACTAAAAAAACTGAAGAATTTGTGCAACTTTCACTGATTCAAGTTTTCGGGCAATGCAGCCCCATCCAGTTCATAACGAGTGGAGCAGGCTCGAAAGCGTGGAGAGGAGACATTGAAGGATTGAAAAGAGAAGGTCTAAAGTTCTTCTATGATGGGCAAGGGTTTGTGTCTGTGCAGTTGACACAAACTCATTCAGCAATTGTGTTCTATGATGTTTTTGGCAAAGTATTGCACAGATGGGATGTGTCCAAGGAGCTTCACATGGTTAGTTAGGGATTTAGTGCTAATTGAGGACAATATAGTAGCCCAATCTGTTTTGGATTAATTTAGTTGGACGAAAAATAGTTGGAAGACGACGGGACCGACATTGATCCATTGATCTCGACTGCTCGATAAGTCAATCTGGTAGCCAAATTGTAGATCAATCATGCTTTTACAAATGGAAAATGCTAAACTTCATGAAATTATATCATGAATTGCTATCATGAATGATGTGGAAGGTGATAATACCATTGGAATTTCGTGTATGGGGGGAATTTCATCAATACTAACTCACCATTTAATTGCCACATCATTTATGATAAAAATTCATGAAATAATTTCATGACGTGTAGCATTGCTCTTACAAATGCCTGTTATGAGACTTGAATTCTTCACTTTTCTCTACGAGGGAGAGAGATTATATCAACTGAGCTAATAATCTTTATATAACTTAGAACATACACGATTAGGATCCGGTAAGGCTGACCTGACCTTGAGTGGATGTTGGATTAGGTTTTATTATAGAGGATGTGATCCGGTGGATTATCTCCTTTACATAATTGTTAATGTCATTAAGATAATATGTAATCAATAATGACCTTTGTACTATATGTTCATGCATTTATTGTGAGATGCCTTTGTTGACCAACATAATCTGAATCCTCCACTTCATATAAATCCATTAATGCCTATAAAATAAGCTTTTATCAAAGTCGATCTTAGTCACACACACAACACATTTTCACTGAGCTTCGTGTCTTGTTTATATAACAATTCCATAGCAATGTTCTCTCTGTGGTTGGCATGTTTTTGCCTATGGCTTGTTTCTGTTCCAGCAGAGTTTGAGCAATTTGTCCATCCGACCAACGGTGACGGCTCACTTAGGGCATGTTTGACATGCGTTTTATTTTTGTTGTTTTGTTTTGACACTGTATAATCAAAATATGTTTGGTACCGTCTGTTGTGTTTTGAATCGTCTCAAAATGTTTCAAAATTTTGGGTCGAAATTGGAAACACCCTTTTGGTGTTTTTATTATGTTTCAGCTACTATAGTGGGAAAAATAAAAAATTAAAACTTAAAACACATTTTTGTTACGAAACGTGTTTTCAATTACTATTCAAAACACTCATAACAAAAATAGTTGTTCTGTTTTAAGCAAAAATAAAAATGCATGCCACACAGGCCCTTAGCTTTTTGGTGGTGGGAGACTAGGGAAGAACACGGACTTATAATCAGGTCTAAAGTTGCTTTTCAGGTTATTGAATTAAAGGTTAAGTGCAAAATACTCCCTCGCTATATACATAATGTCTAATACCCCCTATGTGCGATTAACCCCCTACATTTTTCAATTTGTTCAAATAAGGACAAATTGGCAATTTGCAAATACCAGAATTAGAAAATGACTAAAATGCCCTTACAATATATATATATATATAAAAAGAACATGCGAAAATCCAAAAAGGACAACAGGCTAACAACGTCGTACACACGATCCCTAACCATTCACTAAAAATGCAAAGTAACCAAATACGTCCAAAGTACACCCATTCTCTAAGTCCGAACAACACTTAGGGTTTCTATGGTTTCGCATTCTCTCACTTTGATATCACTCCCCCCCTCTCTCTCTCTCTCTTTCTCTTCAATCTCATTACCTCTCTCACACTAAAGCAATTCAATCTCGCTCTTTCTATCCAGCTTGACGTTCGGACTAAAGCACTATTATTTCCCACTGAAGATCTCAATCTCACTCTCTCTGTGAAGATTGAAATTGTTATTTCAAATTGCGGTAAAAGTAGGGCTTTTTTTTCTGTTCTGTTTCGACACTATATAAACAAAATATGTTTGGTATCGTCTGTTGTATTTTGAATAGTGTCAAAACGTTTGAAATTTTTGGGCCAAAATTGGAAACACCATTTTGGTGTTTTTATTGTGTTTCAGCTATTGTAGTGGAAAAAGTAAAAAAAAAAACTTAAAACACATTTTTGTTACCAAACATGTTTTCAATTACTATTCAAAACACTCATAACAGAATGTTATGTTTTAAGCAAAAAAACAAAAAAACGCAAAACATAGACGCATGCCAAATAGGCTCTTAGCTTTTTGATGGTGGGAGACTGGGGAAAAAGAGGGACTTATAATCACTCTAAAGTTGCTCTTCAGGTTATTGAATTAAAGGTTAAGTGCAAAATACCCCCTCTCTATATACAGAATATGCAAATACCCTATATGTGTGATTAACCCCCTACATTTTTCAAAATTTTTAAATAAGGGCAAATTGAGAATTTGTTAGTACCGGAATTAGAAAATGACTAAAATTCCCTTAAAATATATAAAAATAATAATAAAAAAAGAGAATATGAGAAATGTCCAAAAAGAACAACAGGCTAACGACATTGTACGCACAATCCCTAACCATTCACTAAAAATCCAAAGTAAACAAATACGTCCAAAGTACACCCATTCTCTCACTTCTATATCACTCCCCCCTCTCTCTCTTCAATCTCATTACCTCTCTCACACTGAAGCAATTCAATCTCACTCTCTCTATCCAGCTTGACGTTCGGACTGAAACACTATTATTTCACACTGAAGCTCTTCGATCTCACTCTCTTTGTGAATATTGAAATTGTTATTTCAAAATGCGGTAAGATTAGAGCTTTTTGTATCTTTTTCTTTTTTCTTGCAATTACAATGAAAAAATCTTGGTATGTTAGGGTTTTGTGTTGTTATTTACTGTTTGATTTTGTTATTTGTTATCCTTTTCTTTCTGCTTGCATTTACAATGAAAAAATCTTGGTATGTTAGGGCTTTATATTGTTATTTACTGTTTGATTTTGTTATTTAGGGTTAGTGATTTTTTTAAGGTTAATTTTTAGTGAAGTTTTTAGGGTTTTCTATTTAGTTTTGTAGAGACCGGGTCCAATTTTAACCAATTTTCTTTTATTTTCATTTATTGTCATATAAATGATATAAAATGATATTACGTGCATTATAAACATGAAATGAATGTTTGGGGACTTGTTTAGATGTTCGGGGATATTTTTGAACTAATTGAGTCATTTGAGATTTTCGAGTTGGTAGGACTTGGGACACGGGTTGGGTGGGCCCGAAAACCAGATATTTTTTTGAGAAAATGTATTTTTGGTTTTAAACCAAATGCAATGTTAAAAGAGTTAAGGTAGTGATTTCGGAACCGTAGCCGCTTTCAAAATCGAAAACGAAGGTCAGGAGGGTATGTTAAGTAGCTCGGGAGCATTTTAATTATTTTGTGCCCCAAAATATTATAAATATCTGTATGACTGAGATTTCTAGCCATTTTTGAAGTTAAACATAGCAGGTTAACTCTGTCCCTCTCTTCCTTTTCATCTTTTCCCCTTCTTTTGACATTTTAGAACATTTGGGCTTGGATTTGAAAGTTCCCAAAGAAAGACAAAGTGTTCTATGGATTAAGGGCTTCGGTTTGAACCGAACAAAATCAGATGTTGAAAAAGTTGAACCTTAGAGGATTCTAGGGTTTTGGCTAGAAAAGCTTCACACTTGAGGTAGGGGTGTTTCTTCTCTCTTAGTCATTGATTTATAGTGTGATCAGAGTTGATCTCTGTTGCTGTTGGAGTTTTTTCGCTTCAATCACGAGGTACCCCTGGGCTTTCGCACTCAATGTGCCCATATCTTTCAAGGTTTTTTCTAGCAACACTCGGTGGAAGTCTATATTACCGATCATGGCTACCTTAAATGCTTCAACCACCATGGTCTGGTCATATCCATCGATCATGGACATTTCGACGTTGAACCTCGTAAGGAATGCTTTTAGTGTTTCGCCTTTTTTCTTGTTTCATGGTAAGTAGGGATGCCATTGTCTTCTTTTGCCTTTGGTTACTTACGTATTGGGCTATGAATTGCTCGCACAAGCTTCTGAAGCTGGATATTGAACTAGGGGATCGGTGTTTAAAACATCGCAACATTGGTCTGCTCAACATGGTAGAGAACACTTGGCACATCAATCCATCATCATTGGTGTTTATCATCATCTTCTGTTGCACATGGTAAATATGCTCAATGGGATCTGTTACTCCATCGAAGGTTGTGAAACTCAGTATTTTCAACTTTCTTGATATCTCGGCGTTGAGAATGTTCTCGGTAAAAGGCGATTGCATGATCCCGTTCATCCTTGCATGGCTAGATCTGCAGGAGTCTTGGTTTTGATGTCTTTTATTGCTGCTTTAATCTCCCTTTACATATGTTCCCTCAAGGTTTGTTGCTCGTCCAATATCATGTTCAACTGATCGTTTAGATTTTCTGGATCAATCCTGGCATGTCGTTGTCGGTGAAGGTTAAGCAGGTTATTCAAATTCTCCTGATCGACCTCAGCATGACATTGTGGATCAACATCCCAGCGATTATCCAAATTTTCCCAATCGATTCCGACCCGTTGTTGATGGTTTGCACCTAACCTATCATTTAGGTTTTCCTGATCAATCCCATCCCGTTATTGGCAAAGGCTTTTTGCAACATGATTGCTAGATTGTTCTTATTTGTCATTGGGGGGGGGGGGTTAATGATTGCTAGATTCATTATAAATTTTCCAACACTTGAAATTAATGCCCTCACTTAATGAATGAACATAAACAAGAATAATAAGTGAATGATATGCAAAACACGTTTACATGGTTCAGCTAAACTTGGCTTACATCCATGTATAAAGGGATATTTTCTTATTTATATCAGGGATTTTACAATGAATCAAACCCTCAATCTCAAGAATAAGGACTGAATAAATGAATAAAATGTAGTAAGCTTTGATGAAAATTCACTACCCTGTCTCATTGTTTCTGCCCCTCAACTCCGATTTGTAACAATTTCTCCATAATTTTCCTAGAGAATAATGGAAATCAAACATCTGATTTCCATAAATCACTTATGCAAATTGAACATAAATTCGAATATGATTGAGGACCCAATCGAGGAGATTTTTCCGACTTCTTAATGAGTTAGCATCTACATGTCATGACACGTAAGCCGTTTGGCCGATGTGTCGGTTTTGTTATTTTGTATGACGCTTCTTGTCTTTATTGGTTAGGGTTATTTTTTTCTCCACAACTACATAAATTTAATCCCCCCCAAACCTTATAGAGCGAGTCTCATACACTGAGCTAGTTTATATATATATATATATATATATATATATATATATATATATATATTGAAAAAGAAATGCCATATCTACTGTGGATGGAATGATCCAAAAACAATCAACACCTTAAGCATTCAAAATTTGGTTTGGTTTTACATCTGTCATGGAGATTGGTGAGATAACAATTCTAGCCATGAGATCGAGGATCACACCAGATCACTGCTTGATTATAGCCTTTATTAGATCGTTAAGTTTTTTTTTGTTGGATGTTGTGTCTATTATGTCGATGCCCTATTTTTTCCTAGAATAATGATTTGGAGGCCGATCGGACTACTCTGATCCTCACTACATGATGTCATGGTGATGTCATGTGGTGGGACCCATCACTCCACTCACATAAAACTATTTTCAATCTAGTTTGGTTCGGACTATCTATAATTACTCTTTTCTCCTATCCCACAAAAAATTCAATCAAACCCACATAGTTTTGAGATTCTCTGAAAATAATTTGGTTTTGAGAACTACTTTTAGAAAACTAAACCAAACAAAACAGGCCCTTAGTTGTTTGATAAAAATGAAAATTAAATACTAAAAAAAAAAATTAAGAGCTGAATTTTAAGTGCTAATAAAAATTGATTTTTTTTAATATCTTTTTGAATTTTAAGTGTTAAGCATTCAGTAAATCAATGTCACTTAAATCTTATCTCATTTAAAATGATGCTTATCATATTAGGTGATTTTCAAATTTCTTAATCAAATATACTTAATTGGATAACTACTTAATTCATTCATAATTAAGTATTTGGTTTGGAAAAATCTTGCCTAGAATTCTAGTGAATCCCTTTGGACTGGTTGGATCAGATTACTTCTTTCGAAAAATATAAATTTATTGGCTAATAGAATCCCTTCGATTGTACTTGGAGCACGACTGTGTCTTGACAGGTTTTGGGGTTTAAGTTTGAGTGAGATTACTGGGGATTGTACTTTTTTTTAAATAGTGACTTGGTTGAAAATAGATCAAGTTCGGGCAGGTGAAGAGTTAAAAAAAAAATAGTAGTATTTTGATTAAAAATTGTATTTGAGTAATATGATTCCAACTCATTTTATTATTAATAAATATATATATATATTTATTTATTTATTATATTTTATAAAAGATTTTTATTCTTATTGACTTATAATTTTGTATTTATTGTATTTTATTTATATTAAGTTATTTTTATTTATAATATTCTTATTTATTGTATTTTATTTTGTTATATTTATATTTATATTTTTTGAGTAACCAATTTTTTATTTATTGTATTTTATAATTTTTATTCTTGTTTTTTTATAAAATTTTAATTTATTATATTATATTTTTGCTCAAGCAAAATTTTTATTTATTATATTTTATAAAAAAATCAAAAATAAAAACTTGAACTGAAAAATAAAATTTGAAACTAAAAACTTCATTATGAAGCTTTCATTTTATGTCTAAAGATTGTCAAAATTTTGACATCACTTTCAATTTTTCAGAAATAAAAATTGCATTACCTAACACGATTTGTGCTCTGACTTCAAAAAAAATAAAAATAAAAACTAAAATCTTGAGTCGAAAGTATTACCAAACAGGACTTGAAGAAGTTTCCTCATCACTGAATGTTGAACACTTAAAATATAAAAATAATAATAATTTACAATTACCACATAAAACTTTAACACTTAAAATTTAGCTCTTAAAATTTTCCCTCCTTAATCAACACCTAACTCTTAGGCTCCTAACTATATAGATGAACTAATGTAAACACTATCAATGCTGTAGAAACAGCAACTAAGTACATCCAAGAGCCACTACTGAGCATTACTATTAGAGCATCCACTATGGGATGCTTAATTTGGTTCTCCAAATTTGAATTTTAGCTAGCCACCTCAGCATTTTAGCCAGCCACATCATCATGTCAGGACCTCCAAATTTTAGTTCCACAACAGGTTCTCCAGATTTCCGCTAACCAAAAATAAAAATATTTTAATAATTTTTTTTTAAATTTAAATTTAAAATTATTAAATATTTTTTTATTTATTTACTAATGGCTATATTCCCAACGGCTATATTTCCAACGACTATATTTTTTTTCTTATATAAACACTCATTTGCTTATTTATAAAATTAGCACTACTTTCAATTTTTCAAAAGTTCATTTACCATCTCTTTCAACTTCGAACTTTCAATGGCTTTGTCATCACAACCTTTGTCAAATTCAAATTCTCCACATTCTTCGTCATCCTCCTCATCAATAGATCTTGACAAATTGCTTGAAGATCATGTATCTACCTACAAAGAAATTTTGAGCTGTTGTACACCGGAGATTATATCGCAAGTATTTCAACTAGCTCAGAGGCGGTGGTTTATTCATCGTGACCGAGAAGGAAGCCACCGTCAGCTAATGAAAGACTACTTTGACGAGAATTGCTTAAATACACCTGAGCAATTTCATAGACGATTCAGGATGCGTTGAGAACTATTTCTTCGTATCTTGAATGATGTTCAAGCTTATGACGATTTCTTCATCCAAAAAAGGGACGCTTCTGGCCGTTTGGGGTTGTCTTCTATACAGAAGATGACAACTGTAATACACATTCTCGCATATGGTGGACCAGCCGATTCATTTGACGAATATATTAAAATTGGTGAGACTACTGTAATAAGTTGTTTGAAGGCATTTTGTACTACTGTTGTTACTGTGTATGAGCAGTAGTACATGCGTGAACCAAACAAAATCGACATCGCACGACTCCTTCAAGAAGGGGAGGCTAGAGGATTCCCAGGTATGCTTGGTTCTATCGATTGTATGCATTGGGAATGGAAGAATTGCCCGGTGGTGTGGCATGGCACACACAAAGGTCGCACCTATATGGCTACTTTAATATTGGAGGCGGTAGCCTCCAAAGATTTGTGGATTTGGCATTCATTTTTTAGAATGGCTGGTTCACACAATGATATAAATGTGTTGGATCATTCCTCCGTATTGTTAGTGGTAGAATGCCTTCGGTTAATTATGTGGTGAATGGGCATCAATATAGCATGAGATATTACTTGTCTGATGGTATATACCCAAAATAGGCAACTTTGATGCAGACCATCCCAAATCCAAGAACTCCAAAACAAAAAATATTTGCAGAAAAACAAGAGGCATGCAGGAAAGATGTGGAGCGAGCATTTGGGGTTTTGCAAATCAAGTGGGCAATACTATAACGACCAGTTAAATATTGGGAGAAGATGGACTTGTGTCTCATAATGAGAATGTGCATAATCCTTCACAACATGATCATTGAAGATGAGCGCCACGACAATACTGGAATTTGGCTGCCACCGGAAGAGAGTATTCCGAATCACACTCGAAGATTAGACCCTAATGTTTTTGTAGCACACATCTACGCTCGCCAAACTCAGTACCGCAGTAGAGAGACAAATACGCAGTTGAGGAAGGATCTGATAGAACAGATGTGGAATCAGATTGGTGATTCATATGAAAATCTTTAAGTGACGTTTTTTTATGTACTCCTATCTTTAAGTTATGTTGGTTTTTTATGTACTCCTTTTTTTAAGTTCTGTTATCATTTTATGTACTAGAATTTCAAGTTATATTGTATTTTTATGCTTGTAAGATGTTATAAAATATTATGCAATAAAAATTTTATTCTGAAATTATTTCCGCACAACACAATATTCGTAATAGATTTAAAAGCAATATAACATAAGTTAAATGAATTACAATATCCATAATGGATTAAAAAAAAAACATAATTTCAAACGATACAATATTCATAATGAATAAAAAAAATAACATAACTTAAAACGATACAATATCCATTATAGATTAAACAAGTCCTATGGATTGCGCAAATTCTCATCTGCTTATGCACACATTCGCTCATATATCTATTGTTATTTTTGGATAAGCTATGCTTTCTGTACTTCTGTTGGCATTGAATTTGGATCTTTTAGCATCAACTCCTCTTCTTGAATTTTTTCTTCATATAGTTCTTTCTCTCGTTGTCTTCTTTCTTCGTGTAGTTCTCTCTCCCGTTGTCTTTCCATCTGTTTTAGCTTTGTCTCCATAATAAGATTTGTTTGAGAGTCAAGTTTGGATGTTGCTTGGTGAAATCTGACCTCGAATGATGAGTGTGGGGTCTCATATTCTGGCTGTTTCTTCTTATTTCGGCTCTGCTTCGCCGCCTTGCGTCCTGCTGGTCGTTCTAATGGTTGAGATTCAGCAATACCAGGTGAATATTCATTCATGCCAAACTGTGGCGATCCTTCAGAAGGAACACCCTCGTATGCTGCATTACTTAATGGACTTGTTGCGTTTGAGTGAGCAACAGGCTTGTTGATGTTGATTCCAGTACTTCTCTTCTTTGCGTTGGCAATTGGGACTTTGTTTTTTCCTTGATCGAAACAATATGCATGCCATTTTGGAGAGTCTTTCAAAATGTTCCAACAAGCATGGAGTTTAAAGTCCTCATTCATAGTGGATTTATATAGATGTTGAGTTGCTGTGATCTGCTTTAAATAATTACACAATACTTAGAAACAAATTATTTAAAATAATTACTTATTAAATACGATCAAGTAAAGAAATTAATTAATATTATTAACTTACCATATCATGATTATTGAAGCCACTAGTCTGATTATTTTCAATTGTAAGCAAGCATGCAGACCATTTGTTAATTTTTTTTTGGATGGTGGACCAACAATTTGTCAAACCGCACTCGCCTCGGGCAGTTGGAGCACCAAGTTGTACTTGAAATTCGACGAGAATTTTTTGCCATAACGTTAACTTCGCTTGGTCTGCACCAATCACCAAATCACTGCTAACTTCTAGCCACGCATTGCACAGAGCGAAATCTTCTTCGTTGGACCAATTAGGCATTCGAGGAAGCGGTTGCTTTCGGAAAGGTCTGACATTATTGGATTGAGGCAATACCGACGAATAAAATGCGACTGATTGATTAGATGAAAATTGAGAATCGCCACGATAATATTGATCAGAGCCATCAAATGATAAAAAATCATCATTTGATAAAGGGTTGAAGTTGAAATTTGGTAGTGTTGGATCCATGAAAATGGAAATTCTAAAAATACAATTGATTAAAGATTGAGAAAATAAAAATGATTCTAGACTTAGGAGGAGAAAATATGAATTTTTGGTTGTGAATTTAGTGAATGTAAGGGTGGTGTATTTATAGGAGTGAAAAAAGTAAAAATAAAATAAATATATATATTATTTTAAAGCCAAAAGAGCCATTTTAGGCACTATTTGGCTCTGCCAAACAGTGCCTTAACGACTCTTTGGCAGAGCTTAAATTTAAAAAAAATAAAAAAAGGCAAAAAACGATTAAAAACCACTTTTCTGGGCAGCCTATTTGGGCGTGCAACGGTCTTATGACCGTTGCAGGACACGCGGCGCCCTAACAGGACGACGCGTGTTTTATTTTTTTAAGTCACTTATCGAAATGACGTCGTTTCGATAAGTGAATTTTTTTTAAAAAAATATGGGCCTGCATTAAAGCAGGCCCAATATGAACAGGGTTAGCTAAGTGGTTCGCCCAATCCGGCGAACCACTTAGCTAACCATTAAATTGGCTCACCATTTTAGCTATCCCAATGTTGGGCCACAGTAGCATTTGGATCGCCAGATTGGGCTCTGGCGATCCCATTGTTGTTGCCCTTAACAATAGCTTGCAGCAAATCAAAGAGGTATGATACAGCCACTATGTTCCAATCAAAGAGGACTTGAGCTCCAATGCAATTGACCTCAGGTAGAGAGAGAGAGAGATATGCTTATATTTAGGAATATTTCAGGAAAAAATAAATAGTAGAGGTATATATCTATATACAAATTTATATAAGTATGATACATCCATTGTGTTCCAATAGAGAGTTAGGCTTCGTTTAGATAGACAAGAGAGAAAAGAAAGGAGAGAATAACATTAGTTATGAGAGAAAAAAAAGTAGAGGAGATGATATCAACAAACTATATTCATATTTAGATAAATAGAAGAGAAAAGAAAGGAGATGATAAAATTATTGTTTGGATAAGATAAGAGAGAGAAAATATAACGATTAAATTACTATTATATCCTTTTATATTTATGGGATATAAGTGAAATAACTATTTTCTTTTTCAAATTGTTTATTGCAGTTTCGGAATTATGAAAGTACTACTTAAGCACTATCTTTCCCTCTTAATCTTCTCATTTTTGAGAAGATATGATATGAGAGATAAGAACGGATAGCTATCCCTTCTTATCTTTTCTTTTCTTTTCTTTTAATAAAGTCTATCCAAACACATTATGGTCTATCATCTCATTTATTTTATCTCCATATCCTTCCAAATCCATCAATCCAAACGAAGCCTTAGAGCACAGTTTCGGAGGTGTAAGACACAACTCAACTTCTTCTCCTCCACTCCAATAAAACCCTCCTCAACAGTCCACCAACCCGAGTTGAATTATTTTCCTTAATTTATAGGTTAATAAATAAAAAAGGTCAAAGTAAAAAGAAAAAAAAAAAAAGCCCTGAATCACTGCCCCATACCTGGGTCTATTCCCTGCAAACACTAGCCCACTACACTATCTTTTAACTCCCTATCTAATAATAATATTCTAAACAATACCACAAAATAGAAAACAAACAAATAAATAAATAAAATCACTAACCAAACCAAAAAATCTAATATTTAACAAAATACTCCATATTAAATAAGTCATCTTAAGATATAAATGGCGTGTGCAATTGTTATGGAACAGTCTTCTCCTTCTGGTTGCTCTTGTATCAATAAGAGTTTTATTTAACTACAATTTGAGGTCCAATTCTCCCTCAAATAGCACCCTCTTGATAACACTAAGTAGCACCCTCCTGATAGTTTCTCCAGTAATCTAAATAATGAAAGAAACATAAAATCCACCCTAAGCCAAATTCCCCCTCAAATATTGGCACTTGAAGTTCAAAAATGTGTGTTAACAACGAAGATTAAAGAATTTCATTCCAATCAGCTAACCTATATAATAATAAGGCAATCATATGTTAAATAAGCAAATCCAAATTTCAAACTATTTAAAATTCTTACATCAAATAAGTTGAGCCATAACTATATACAGATTAATTAGCTCGCAATGACTTGATAGTTTCCTCTAAAGTTACACTAGATTATAGCAATTAAACCGGTCAGTCCATGATCAATTTTGCTTCGGCAAGGATGCGCGAAGAAAGCTCAATTCATGACAAAATGGTACCTTGAATCGACATAGCTCTCAACATCCCAGAGGAAAGAACCAAAAGTCACGGCCTCCAAAACAAGTCTTCTCAAGCCGCCGAAGCTAATCTTGATGAGTTCATCCTTTGAAGAATCAATAGTCCCTTGAGGTGTGATAACAATCTCAGGTCTACCAAACAACGCTTCTGTATGCTTCTCAATGATGCTAACAGCTTCTTTGGATCTCATGGTTGCATTCCTCTGAAGTGTCTCCCCATCGAATGACATGACATAGGTTCTTAGCCTGGAGGCCTTTATCCCAGAACCAAAACCCCCAGGGCTTACGCCACCAGACCAGGATGATACTTCAGGATGGGGTTGAGCGGCACTGAATGAGTCCTTACCACCATTGCCACTGGGCCTCACCTCCTCCCCAAAAGCTTGCTGAATATTATTCTCTCCATCATCCAACCCCTGTGGAAGGATTTTCATCGTTTTTTCAAGCTGAAATCTCTGGTCAACTCGCTTGAGGAAGTACCCATACATCACTGATGCAGCATAAACCTGACCAACCCGAAGTTTGCTTATCTGAGCTACAGAGGTTGAATCACCCAAGCGATTGCCCAGAATGAGAGACAAGTGATTTTGGATCATCTCATAGGCTTCAGGGGAGTGAAGCTGCTCAAGCTTGCCATCTTGGCTGGGCCAGGTGTCAACTCGACCATGAGAGCCTGACGATGAGGGGGTTATGGTGGGTATCAAAGAAACATTAGCGTCCATGAACTTCTGCACAATCAGAGCATACAATATCTCTTCTAGCGCCTTTCTCCTTTCATTTGCTTTCACCTCTGCAATTCTCCTAATAATTTCAAAACCCATCACACAAATCACTTTTCCATTCAACAGCATAATTCCCATTTTAGTTGCTAAACTACCAAAGGATTACAAGATAAAAATGGAGAGCTGTTTATTTACTATTGGTTCCGAATAGATGTAAAAGCTTCAGATTTGTCAACATTTAATCTACCTCGGTAATATCAGTAACTAAAATCAGGGTTAAGTTTTTTATAATCAGCAAGTCATTACATATGCCACTAACCTGTGCAGTACTAAGTCAGTGCCAAGGGCAGAAGGCTCTTCCTTTTCCTTCTCAGCATCACGGTCTGTTTGAAGCTGTTCAAGCTGCTGCTCCACTGCAGCTGGGACAAGATGAGGGTGGCTTATCAAGATTTGAGCGAGAAACTGACCAACAGGAGACTCCAGCTGTAGAGGAGCGATTGGAGCAGTTGGGCCCACTGATTCAGCAGAAGATGAAGCTCTAATTACAGTGCATTTCCTACTCCCAACAGCTATTGTTCTATGCCCCAACTTTGAGTGCGAAATTGAAGGGTATTGCTGCCACCCACAAACGAAATGGAAAATCAAACACACTATATTTTCAAGCAAATGAACATCACAAAATGAAAGTTGAAAGGTGACTAATATTTAAAAACACGCATTAATTTTCTAACAAAATCAGCTAATCTAATGTGTTCTTTGTTTGTCTATATTTGGATTAATATAAAAAAGTAGGTGCATCATTCACAGTTCAGACCACATACCATCCAAGTGCTACATCCTGAGACACAAATGGATATTAAATAGCTTGCCACACCTTAAACAGACTACTAGTTAAGCTCAAGTCAAGCTCTACTTGTGGTTAAACCAAATTCAACCCATCCAGACTTAAATAAGATCATTTGTGGCTCAACTTGGCTCATCTGAACCCCTACCAATATAACCTACCCTATTAATTAATCACTAAAAGTATAATAAACCCTAACCAAAATTAGAGTCAAATTTGCAAATTAAATTCTAAACAATTTTTTAATTCCAACTCAACTCATCAAAGCCTTTTCCCAACTAGTTGGGGTCAGCTACATGAATTTTATTTTCCCATTTTGCTCTATCCAAAGAGTTACACTCAGTCAAACAACATGTTAACATATTCTTTCTACCTCTACCACGTTAACTTTAGTTTTCTCATACCTTAGAAGTAACCTTTATGTGAACTATCTCCACTCTTCCTAACCAGCACTTAGCAGTCTTCTTGTACATGAACAAACCATCTTAATCGATTTTCTCTCTTTTATTTATTTATTTCCAATAAAACAAAAAATACCGAAACTAAGTTACCATCATTTTACCAGTAAACATCACATCCCCATTTTATCTATAATTAATGGAAATAAAGGGATCTTGAAAGCAACGAAACCTCGCAAAACCAATCTTTATACTCTGCCTGTTCAATGAGAAACTAAGGTGGAGTCAACTAACACGAAAGGAAAATTAAACCCATTATTTTGGTACACCAGAAGAATCAACCCAACTTCTTCTTTAAATCAGAAATAAAATTCCCCTTTTCTTTTCCTGGCAACCAAACAAAGCCATACATCTATTAATCGAACAATCAAACATATATAATGTACCGTACCTTGATCCAAGCGTTTGTAAACCGAGATTTGGGTCCGAAACGCACGAAATCGGATCCGTTGGATACCGAAATAGCCGATCGGACAACTGAATTCAATGGTCTATAACTGATGCCGAAAGAGGACCGAAGAACTGCAGCTGTTTCCATCTTCAATACCACAGAAAAAAAAAAACCAAATCAGAAACCCTAAAACAACAAACCCACTCTATAGGACCGGTATGAGCAGGTGGGTATACAAGATAAGCCCTTGTGAGACACTTCTATATACAATACTGTCTGTTAAAAATATATATTGTACTGTATATATTATGGAGAGAGAGAGAGAGAGAGAACAGAAAAAGAGGCCTCGCTCGATCTGTTTGATATGTGTGAGCGTTTGCGGGAGAGAACAGAGTAATCCTATAGGCTATAGGCGAAAATTAGGAAATAATTTAAAGAGTAATACTTCTGTGAGGTGGGCTTCATTGTAGTTGTCATGGTTTGTCTGTCTTTTGCCTTGATGATGTATTAATATTGAAATGTATATTTAATTATATAAGATTTCTAGCGTCAAAATTTTGTATCTAAATCACAGGATTCAATCAAATTTTTATATTATTTTTATTTTAAAATTCATCTGATCAAATTAAATTATTATTTTTAATTATTAATTATAATTTTATTTTAGGCTATTTTGAAATAATTTTTATATTAAAATTAATTTTTGTGTCAAAAATTGTGAACTTACAAGACAGGTGAAGGAGATCGATACAGCGTTATTAGCATTCTAGTACACCAACGTTGTTGTTTGTGATAAACGTGGTTGACTAAGGTGTCAAAGAACAAAAACAAAAAGACCTTGTTGTTTGGTTAAGAACCACTGAGGATTGAGGAATATATATATATATATATATATATATATATATATATATATTCCATTTCAAATTTCAATCAAACAAACACCTCTATCTATATATATAGGTGTTTGTTTGATTGAAATTTGAAATGGAATCAGGAGCTGATTTGGTAATTTCAATGAGTGGGGATAAGATAAGATCTTTTCGATATTCTGGATTTCTCTCGAGATCTCTCTCTGGGTCTGTCCAGCTGGAAGCTTCGGCTACACTAGTGGTGGCAATTGGCAAATAGAGTGTGTGTGTTGGAGGCAACCGCTTTGCTTTGCTTTACTTATTTTGAGGCTACGCGTTCCCTTTTGACTGGTATACACTTTCCGTGGCATTTCGTTTTTCTAATTTTTTTTTAATTTTTTTATTTATTGTGGCTAGTAAGTTGGCTTTACTCTCATTTGACTCAATAAAATCAACCCTAAAAAATCACCAAAAACTATATTTTTTTTATTATTATCAAAATTTCACATTAACTGGTTTTGTTTTAATTTTTTTTTTTTTTTTTGTTTTGATACTGTCGAGACAAAGAATGTTTGGTACCATTCGTTATATTTTGAATAGTATCAAAACGTTTTAAAATTTTGGACTGAAATTAGAAACACCATTTTGGTATTTTTATTATGTTTCGACTATTGTAGCGAGAAAAATATAAAATAAATAAATAAAAAAACTTAAAACACTTTTTATTACGAAATGTGGAACAAAAACAATTGTTCTGTTTTAGACAAAAACAAAACGCAAAATACAAATGCATGCCAAACAGTCCCTTAGTGAATACAATGAGCTTCCAAAAGTTTGGCGAGACTATATACCCTTGCTAAGTTTTGTAAAATTATAATGACATTTTATTAGAGTTTATCGGCCTACGTGTTGATGGGGTATTTGACTCCTAATATGAAACGTATAACGTGAGAGGATAGTGCTAAGGTGACGTGGATAAGAAGAATGATTTGACCAAGACAAGTTGTCTCCAAGTGGGAAAGGGAAGCTGAAGAGATAGATTTTTACTAAGCCACACTCTCACTTGGTCACTATAAATATACAGGACGGTCCATATACCAAGGTACACAATTAATACCTTTGAGTTCCTTTACAGCTTTAAAAAGCCCTTTTGATTTCTGACTTGATCGTCGGAGCGTAGTCGGCCGGCACCGCACCGGTGCCCTCTCGATTATCCTTCTCTTGTCCTTTTTTACAGGTTGACGTTTGACCAGTTCGTGGTGAATTTTTGCTTCATCAGTTGGCGCCGTCTATGAGAATCAATCACAAACTTGATTGTTCTGCACAAATCATATACGAAGCATGATGCACCTACAATCTGGATTAGAGACCCTCCTGCTCAGGGCCCTCCTGTCAACCACAATCCTCTAGCGCAGGACCTTCCTGTCGGTCACAATCCTCTAGCGCAGGACCTTCCTGTCGGTCACAATCCTCCAGCCGCACAGGATCCTCCTATCAGCCATGACCTTCCTGGCAGACAGGAGTGTCCAGTCGGACAGGGTTCGTTTACCGTCCCTGATCTTCCCTCCTGCAACGTACCAGCCACAGGACAGGGAGGCATGCAACCCCCTGGACAGATGGACTTCCCTGGGTCACGTCCTGAAATCCTAAACGACCAGGGATGGATCACAGCGTTGGAATGCCAGGTCCAAAACTTGAATCAAAGTTTGGCCCAGATACTCCAACAAAATACAGAAATTCTGGGTCACGTCCCGAAATCCTAAACGACCAGGGTGGATCACAGCGTTGGAATGCCAGGTCCAAAACTTGAATCAAAGTCTGGCCCAGATACTCCAACAAAATACAGAAATTCTGCAGCGCCTCCCTCCTGTAGCGCCAGTACTATCGTCGGGTCACCTTAGGCCTATTGATCCAGAAGGGGATGGTGTTGGGCGAGATAGTGAAGTCCCAACGGACGACGCAGCTCAAAGCCGAATAAAAGGTGGGACGAACCCCAGTCACCTAGTCCCACTCAAAAAGAACCAACCCCATGGAGACTCAGGGCACCCAAGGGAAACTACCTATTATGACATGGCGATACAGGACCTCAAAGCCAGGGTAGAAAGCATGGCCCACACTATAAGGGGGAAGGGCCCTGCTATAGTAGAGGAGCTGGTATAGTAAACCAACCTCCCTTTCTCCGCGGGGATAATGAACTGTCCTTTGCCCAACAAGTTCAAGATGCCCACCCTTGAAAGCTTTGATCGGACCAAGGACCCGCTATATCATCTGGAGACCTACAAGGCTCTGATGCACCTCCAAGGAATACCGGATGAAATCCTATGTAGAGCTTTTCTTACTACATTGAAAGGTTCTACCCAGTCATGGTTTAACAACCTGAAGCCGGCATCTGTACGTTCCTTCAAAAAATTGAGCCAATTGTTTATAGACAATTTTATTACCGCCCGAAGACACAGAAAGCCTGTCACCTATCTCCTAAACGTAAGACATACTAAGGGGGACTCATTGTGAGACTACATTTGTCACGCCCCAGAATTCGGACCGCTGAGACTTTCCCGGATCGACCCCGAATCCCGAGTGTGAACCTGTTTACTCAACCCCGTGAACTATCTCAACCACACTCATACAATAGTATCCATCTTTGATACCTTGCCATAACGCCCCAATTTCTCCACTCCCGGAAGACCGGAGGTTAACTATCTATTTAAACTCAGTGTACCCTTATTACACTCATTTATTGCGGAAGCTTAACTCAATTGTTGTATATAAATGCACACAACTACACTGATAAGTGTTCAATTCTATGCATTTGAACCCTCTTTATTGCATATGTTAGTCTCATTTCTACGTTTACCAAGATATGTTTACGGTATTTTTATGTTTTTGATGTATTGCAGGTCTTGTAGTAAAAGAAGCAAAGTTTGAGGCTATTTGCAGCTGAAGAGAAAAGTCAGAATTACAGCCAAGGCATCTCGATCAATCGAGATGTTGATCTCGATCAATCGAGATCTTGATTGATCGAGATTCTGCAGAGCCACTTGCCCACTTGCTCACCTGCTCTCCCACTTGTAACAAAATCCCCCTTTTTGCACGACTTAGAGGGATTTTCTGACTTGAATAAGACTTTTGGGGACCTTCTTGATATAGTTGGTATATATATTGATATATATATATTTATGGTGGGCCCCAAGGTTGAAAAGGAGGCCATAAAGCACAAAAAGAGGCCATTTCTCACATATCTCTCACACACATCAGAATACACAAGGAGAGACATTCGGGAGAGGGGAAGAAGGAGCTGAACCACACCTTGAAGCTCCATTTTCTTCATCAATGGAAGAGTACAAGGCTGTCATGAGCAACTAACTTCTATACTAGGGTGTTGTTGAAGCCCCTAGCTATGTAAACTTGTTCATTGTTGTAGCATTTTGGGATTTGTTCTTAAATGTTGATTATTTAGCCTAGTGACCATGTACACTAATACATCTCTTTTATATATTCATTTGATTTTAGTTTTATTCTTGTCTTAGAGTAGAATCTATCTTGTGAATGTACAACATTTGTTTCTTCCACAAGAACGACAAATGATGGCTAAGTAATGGTACTTTAAATATATGTGGTGTGTTTGCTTGTATAAACCATGCCAAGATAAGGTAGTTTGGATGCATGTAGGTTCACTTAGAGAGTAGGGTAATTAGGTAGTTAGTTAGGTTGAAGAGCTATGCTTGTTGAAGATGGATTATGATAGGTTGAAAGACACATTAATCTTTTGATATGTCATTGAGGTCACAAGCCTAATGACATTGTTAGGCATTTAATTTATGAATCCCAAGCTTGCTACACTTATGAACATGTGAATGGCTAGTGGTGGAAACCACCCCTAGTTCTCTCTCCCAACTTTTACTCTTTATATTTATTGTTATTACATTCATGCAATAGTTTTATAAACTAAACTCAAAATCTTATTTTTAGGATTAAAGTGGAAGTAATCTTTCTTTAAGACAATTACGACTAGTCCTCGTGGGATCGATACCCTCTATATAGAACCGTATCTACAAAGATTCGTACTCTTGCGAGTGGTTAAATTATATTTTGATAAAAGGGGCAAAAATAAGCTTACAATATAATTCAAGTTCCAACCACATCAAAATTTTGGCGCCGTTGCCGGGGACTACAGTTTAATTGTCGCCATTGAAAGATTAAATTTGGTTTAATTCTTAGGCTAGAAATTCTTTCATTCTTTTTTTTTTATATATATCTTGTTCTTATTTCTCAAAATTCTTGATTTTAGATATACCACATAGCGGGCATCTAAAAGAATTAAAGTTGGAACCCTTTGTGAGTATAAAGTCTAAAATTAGTGGGTTTGAGTTCATTCATTTTTTTTTTGTATATATTATTGTTTATTTTGTGTATTGAGGTGTTGTTATACTATTAATGCATGCTAGGTAGACGGTCCTTGTCACTTCCGTTGCTTCCGTGTAATATTGAACTTGAAAGAACACTTAGACAACATAGAGGAACCTCTAGGGACCCTATATTGCCTAGGACCGAAAACATGGACCCAAATGAAAGACAACCTCCCGGACTACCTCCTTTTAATCATGAACAACAACCTCCACCTCCTCCTCCTCAAGGAGAGTTGCTTATGGACTTTTATCTTTCGACTACATTTGAAGTACCTTCATGTATTCAATTTTCGGATGTAGCGGCAAATCAATTCGAAATAAAGTCCTCCACCATCAATCTTCTTAATAGCTTCCATGGTCTCCCTAATGAGGATCCATACTGGCATTTAGATTACATCCTTTCTGTGTACTCCACCATTCGTGTACCACACTTTACGGAGGATGATCTAAAGCTGCGTATGTTTCCATTCTCCTTAAAAGATAAAGCTAGAAGTTGGTTCAATTCCTTAGAACCTAACTCAATCCATTCCTGGGCGGAGATGCAAATAGAGTTCTTAAAAAAATACTTTCCAATGAGAAAGACGAGTGATATTCGGCGAGCAATCACCGGATTCACCTAAATTGATCAAGAACAATTTCATGAGACGTGGGAGAGATTAAAAGATCTTCTTAAATCTTGTCCGCATCATGCTGTCCCAAAATGGCAGCTAGTGCAAAGTTTTTATGATGGGGTGAGTGAGTAACATAGGCAAATGATAGACTCCGCTTGTGGAGGTGGATACCTTTTGAAAAGTCCCGATGAGGCATGGAAACTTTTTCAAACCCTAAGCAATAATTCAGCTCAACGCTCCTCCACTAGAAAAGGGAAGGCCACCCAACCTTGTAGAAGAGTGCATGAAATTTCACGGGTAGATGAGGTTGCCATGCAAGTAGAAGTCTTATCCATAAAATGGACCAAATCATGAAAAATGGGCTGCCTACTCAAAGCCAACCTGCTCAAAATCAGGAAGGGTGTTCGTTTTGCTATAGCACTTCACATTTTGTGCGAGATTGTCCTATTGCTTGTCAATCTCCTGATTATGCTCAAAAGCAAGCGAATACCTTGTACTCTAAACAGATGAATGATCCATATTCAAATACGTACAATCCTGGTTACAAGAATCATCTGGCTTTTTCATGGAAACCTCAAGAATCAAGTCCCTCTTTTCAAGGGCAAAATTCTTGCAATTCCCAATCTCAACAGCCTCAATATAGGCCAAATCCTCAACCTTACGATCAAAGACCTAATTACCAACAACCACCACCTCTTCCGAGAAGCCAAGGCTTTGAAGAAAGAGTGATAAGCAATCTCGAGGCTAATACCCGCTTATTGCAAACTCACTCTCAATCATTCTCTAAGCTTGAAGCTAATGCTCAATCTATGGCTAGGTTAGAAGCTCAAATCGGGCAACTAGCTAATGCTTTGAATAGAAGAAAGGAAGGTAAGTTGTCGAGTCAACCGGTGGTGAATCCTAAGGGTGTTCATGTGATTGAGGATCCATCATCTTCATCTTATAATGCTCCTCCGGAGCAAGTTCAATCAATCACCACCTTAAGGAGTGGTAAAATCATCAATTCCAAGGTAGGGGAAGAAGAGAAAAAGGAATCCCAAGAGCAATCCAAAAATCCAAAAGAATCCCAATTAAATCCAAAATTATTTTCCTTAAATCCAAATGTGCACAACATCCCACTAAATCCAAAAGGAAAGGTAAGTGAAGTTGTGTCGTCATCAAGTCCAAATCTTGACACCTCTTTTGAACCTCCGGTTCCTTTTCCTCAAAGATTGAAGGAACCTTCTCATTTTGGGAAGCAAGGAGAGAAAATTCAAGACATGATGGAGATCTTCAAACAAGTAAAAATTAATCTCTCTCTCCTTGATGCAATCCGACAAATTCCCTCCTATGCTAAATTCTTGAAGGACTTGTGCACTCAAAAGCGCAAATCTATGAATAATGCTCCTAAGAAAGTCCTCCTAACTGAGAACATAAGCTCCATTTTCCAACACCAAGCCCCTCCTAAATTCAAAGATCCGGGTGCTCCAACCATTTCATGCACCATCGGAAATCAATCTTTTGAAAAGGCACTTCTTGATTTAGGGGCTAGTGTCAATTTGCTTCCATTCTCAGTTTATCAACAATTAGGTTTGGGGGAACTTAAGCATACCACAATTGTGTTGTAACTTGCCGACCGCTCAGTGAAGCACCCACGTGGTAGCATTGAAGATGTAATCATTCAAGTGGACAAATTTTACTTTTCGGTGGACTTCATAGTCCTTAACACGGAACCGGTCCAAAATCCAAATAGACATATTCCTATCATTCTAGGTCGTCCATTTTTGGTCACGGCAAACGCTTACGTTAATTGCCGTACCGGAGTAATGGACCTCTCTTTCGGGAATATGAAAGTCCACTTGAACACCTTCAATGCTTCCCACCACACATCTGAAGACGAAAGTGAATGCTTTTGTGTTGATGTAGTGGAAGACCTTGTTCAAGAAGCACTTTCTTCTATTCTTTCTAAGGATCCTCTAGAGGCATGCCTAAGTCATTTCAACTGTGATGATTTTGACATTGAGTAATCCATTTGTGAAGTCAACTCAATG
Source organism: Cornus controversa (assembly GCA_026545225.1). Classification (NCBI taxonomy): domain Eukaryota; kingdom Viridiplantae; phylum Streptophyta; class Magnoliopsida; order Cornales; family Cornaceae; genus Cornus; species Cornus controversa. Next base: position 47,324,442 of record CM048845.1, read on the forward strand.
CTCGATGTCACTGCTATCATAGATGTGCCTAAATGGAAAGTTCTTAGAGAACCTTTTCCTCCGTTGGTTAATTCTGTCACTCCCCACGAAGCGGTGGAATTGAAGAACTTGAAAGACGGATCGTTGTTCAAAGTAAACGGGCAGCGCTTAAAAGTATGCGTGGATGACCAAGTTACCACCGAATACGTGGATGTCGTCACTTTGACAGATCCTGTGTATTTTGACTCGTGAGCCAATTCGGATGTCATGCCGTAAACGTGTAAGGTGGCGTGGCCATGGTAGCTATCATGCTTCCATGATGTCCCTTTAATCTAAGGTAAATTTTGTATCTAAGCAATTTAGTATCTAAGTCCCATAAATCCAAGTCCATGAAGCATAACTCAAGCTGACTAATTTTGAGCATCTCGATTGATCGAAGCAGAGATCTCGATCAATCGAGATTTCAATTGATCGAGATTTTGGTCTCGATTGATCGAAATAATGCAGAGAGTTTGCCAAGTCCAAAGTCCCGAGAGGTAGTATTCTTCGATAGCACTTCGATAGGTCCTCGATCAATCAAAATTTTGATTGATCGAAGTGAAATCTCGATTGATCGAAGTTGATCTCGATTGATCGAGGTAGGATTCTGATTGATCGAAATCTCGATTGATCGAGATGTACATCTCGATTAATCGAGATTGACGCGATGCCTACACGTGAGCCGATTACTTATTTAAACCGTTGGGCTTCCCTCTCATTTTCACAATTCTTCTCAAGACCATCCGACTTCCTCCTCTTCTTCGAGCTATCCAAGTTTCCCCAAGCACTGTCCCACACTTGATCTACCATTCCCGACCATCCACTGCCGTTCGCCGTAGTCTGAGATCTCTGCGAGCACGCGCACGCTTATCTCTTCGCGGCTGCGAGTTGGGTCTTCATCTTTTTGTGCCAATCATCATCTTCACCTTGAGGTAAGTGATGCATGGCTATTTTTTTGCTTACTTTGCCACTATTTTTGGTAGTTTTACGGCGTAATAAACATAGATAGATGATGTTGGGTTGGAATGGTTCGTGTTTGCTATGTTAACAATGGGATCTTGCGGGTTTCAGGGGCAGGAATGCATGTATGGGTGAGATATTGCATTATTTTTGTTTTGAATGCTTAATGTACAGTTTGCAACCGCGACCCCATCGTTTCGGTTGCATCCGCTCACGCTGCCTCGTTGAGAGCGAATTTTTGAATACATGTGTCAGCACCATGGACTAGAATTTTATTTTTTTTATTTTTATTCTTAGTTTAGCATTCCTCTTATTTTCTTTTTTTATTTATGTACTTTTGGAATAAGTGCAGACTGTTCTGAGACTATGGCGAGAGTGAAGAATGCCCTCGATGCTGTTTGAGATGTGCCCGGGAAAGCCTTTCGGACTCCGAAGTTTCACCCAGAGCAAATATTTGAGCTGAGAGAGTTCGAGACGCATTCCGACAGCTCGTGGGCTGTAGCAGAGCTCAGGTGGTGTCGCCTTGATTGGTTATGTGTGCCTCCCATTGATGTGGCATACGAGCGCTTGGTGCAGGCCTTTTACGAGCGTATGACCTATTCCTGCATGGCGCTGGACACATTGGAGACGGTCGTGGGTGGCATGACGATCGCTATCACACCGAGCCGGATTTCGCAGATGTTTGGCATCCCTCACCAGCAGCCTCCAGATATGGTTGACCAGGACGGTCGATCGATCTACAGGGCCGAGCTTCCAGCAGACATGACACTGTTTTCCATCGTGATGGACATGTGTGGCGGGGCGTTTACCATGCCCAGTCACAACTGCACGTCCAAATCGATGTGCCCGAGTAGACTATGGTTCCTGGACACCGTTCTCATCAAGAACGCGTGTCCTCTGCAGCACGTGGCAGAGCGCAGAGGTGACCTCCTCCGTTGCCTTTACGCTTTCCACACGGGCACGTGATTTTCTGTCCCATCGCTGATATGGGGGCAGATGTTCAAGATCTGGGATGACCTTGTCAACAAGAGGATGAGGCGAGCAGCGAGTTGGCGGCTTCCCTTTCCTTTCCTCGTCGCCACTTTCCTGAGCCGTGCTAGTATACCGGTCAATGATACTGACATTCAGTTGGCACCGCCACCCGCTTCACACCTACTCAGTGGAAGAGGGTGAGGCGACACTTGGAGCGACAGGACCACCAGGGCGATCCCCCAGAGGATGTAGACATGGATGCCTCAGTGGAGATGGATGAGGGTGAGCCTACAGAGGGTGAGTCTTCTGACGAGGAGAGGGAGGAGGATGAGATGGATATTGCTGCAGAGCGGCATGACATCCTGGCAACTGGCTACTCTTGCCTGGCAGCTGACGTAGAGCGGCTCCGGCAGGGTTTTGAGGAGCATGTCCAAGTGACGCAGAGTCAGCTGGCAGGCATTCGGATAGACATTACATCTCTGGCACAGGGTCAGAGGGCGATTTTAGACGAGTTCCGAGCCTTCCGGCAGGACCTGCGGTTCCTGCTTGCCGGCCGAGTCTCCACCTCCACCTCTACTCACCCCACCGAGCCACCACCACCACCACCACCACCACCCACCCTCGAGTAGCTCTATCTATTTGCACTTTCTGTTTTACTGTTTGTATTTTTCTTTCTTTATTTTTGATAGGCCATGTTGGCCCTATTAGTTTTTGTGTATTCCACATCCATGTACCCTTTGTACTGAAACTTATGTTCACATATATGGAATACAGTTCTCCTTTCTTTTATACCATGTGTTATATTTTTTGTCTTTATTTTTACTTTCTGCCCATATCTCTGCTCTCTATACTTTGACTATGTATGTAGTACCACTTGCCTAATTGTTATATGCGATTCAGTCGATGATTTTCGTTTATTACCGCCTGGTTTAAATTCCCACTACTGTTGAGATTGCATCAACGCAGTATGGCGTTAATAAAGAAAGGCAGCCCATTTGCATGCTATACGTTAGTGTGCCTGGATAGTCAATATCTTATCGCATAGACCTCTTAGTCAATTGGGAAACACCAGTTTAGAGTCTTGGATGTGCATTGATCTCGGCATTATCCGCTTGTCCATAATTCTTTTATTATGTTCTTTTTATCTACTTTTTGTTCCATTTAATGCTCGTGGTATCTAGTTGGTGTTCCGTGTAGGTTTTTCTCATTTACAGGATGACCGCTCGTATTGGAATGCCATTTTTGTCGCGTTCTGCAATCCCGGTAAATTCTTTCCTTGTTCTTCTTGTCCAAACATTGAGGACAATGTTGCGTCTAAGTTTGGGGGTGCGGTATGCTATACCACTTGCATATGCATGCAATGTTCAGTCTTTGTATTGATTGTCATTGTAGAGCAAGTTTCTTTTCTTGATATTTTTGCATACTTGCTATGATGTCTTGCTTTTTAAAGGAAGATCATTCGAATAAATATCCGAGGTAAATGCAGCAGGTAGTTAAGAACTTTAACATTGTAAATACCCGCACTTTTGCAAGCTATATAATAGGCTAGAACGGTCTACATTTTTGTCCAAATATGAGCACGTATAGTTCTTGCCCTAAATTTGTCCTTAACCGCACAAATTCGCACACATGCATTTTAAACTGTGGGGTATAAGTCTGATGGAGAATTTTGTAAATTTCTGTTTTTATTCGAACAACTTAAAGAATAAGTTCTTTCGGTTGTTGTAAAAAAAAAATATTATAAAATAAATGCAATAAGCCTTCTCACTCAATAAATCGGATCTCTATGCCTCAAAGCAGGGAGGATTCGCATATAAGTGTGCAAGGTTGAGCAATAATAAGCAGATGGCTTGCTTAAGCTCATCGCCTTGTAAGCTCGATTATTAAGTCCGAGGGGTGTTTCTTCACCTAATGCCCTAAAACCAATTGGTTTGGGAGTCATTGGCCCAATGCCGCTACATGGGCTTGCAAGAAAACAAAAAGAACTAAGCATTGCACGGTCATCCGCACATGAGCAATCATGAATGTTTTGTGATAATGAACAATAGTGTCGAGTCATTTCAAGGAGTTTTTCTTTTAAAAACAGATTTGTTCTTATTCTTCTCCAAATATGACAAAGCCACGCGTTAGAATGCATGTTCACTTTTCAAAGAGGATTTTGGGGTCGGAATTGGTATGTTTGTTCGGACTGGCCATTATGTGGGGACCGTCGTTTATTTATAGCTTGTGAAAGTCTATTTTTGCTAATGACTGCATAGTTCTGTAATACTTGTTGCATTTGCCAAATGTGAAATGAACGGATGATCGCCCTTCATCTAGTTGATGACTGAGCATGATTAAATTTTTGTATAAGATAGTTAATTTCATTTTTGTAATATTGCATTACTAAGGGACTAGCAATATGTAAGTTTGGGGGTGTGATAAGTGTTCAATTCTATACATTTGGTCACAAGCCTAATGACATTGTTAGGCATTTAATTTATGAATCCCAAGCTTGCTACACTTATGAACATGTGAATGGCTAGTGGTGGAAACCACCCCTAGTTCTCTCTCCCAACTTTTACTCTTTAAATTTATTGTTATTACATTCATGCAATATTTTTATAAACTAAACTCAAAATCTTGTTTTTAGGATTAAAGTGGAAGTAATCTTTCTTTAAGACAATTACGACTAGTCCTCGTGGGATCGATACCCTCTATATAGAACTGTATCTACAAAGATTCGTGCTCTTGCGAGTGGTTAAATTATATTTTGATAAAAGGGGCAAAAATAAGTTTACAATATAAGTTAAGTTCCAACCACATCATACACCTTAACCAATCCCCATGGGCCCTACATTGAATCATACACCTTAGAAGAAATTTACTTGTCCACACTTTCAAGAATCACTCACTTTCAAGCCTCAAAACTTACTGTGTTTAGGATCTAAAACTGGGACCTACACCATTGGATAGATAATCCAGAAATACTCAAGTTCAAAAAAAACAACACTCAATTACGATCTAGAACGAAGAAATTACGTGGAAATGAAGTTTTGAAAAATGCTGTGAATAGTGATTTTGATTGTGCGAAATGCCAATCTCGATTGTGCGAAAATGACATCTCGATTGTGCGAAAAAAATCTCGATTGTGCTAAGATTTCACCCTCTCGGGACCTCAGACCTGCAATATTTCGCACGATCGAAATGAGGGTTTTGATTGTGCGAAATTACACCTGTTTGGACTCTAAAAATCATCATAAATCATCACCCCTTCGCACAATCGAAATGGGGGCTTCGATTGTGCGAAATGGGCATTTCGTATGATCGAAATGCTCTCCCCAGCTCCTCCAACAACCCTATATATGATCTATTTGGAGCCCAATCCACCTTCTATCATCCTAGAACCTCTCATACATGGTCTATAACATAAATTAAAGATTCCAACACCAATTACAAATGATATAACATCATACACACACACCAACATATGCGTTTAAATCTCAATTCCTTCATAATCATAGAAATTTCCTAGGTTCACAATACACCCAAAACTCAAGTGAATAAACCATCCTTGATTCCCAAATTCATTTCCATAACACCATACATAAAAGAAGTCAAATAGTCCTTTAAGCATACATTCATCAAGTCTCAAATAACGGAAATCATTATACATATATTTCTCAAAAGTCTCCTTCCTACAAGTGTGGCATTTACATTTGGAATTCATAAACAAAAGAAGATACAAATGTAAAGGCAACACTACAACTATAGTCAACATGCCACAAGCCAGCATGGACATTTATCTACATCCCAAAAGATTAAAAATTCAAAAAGAGAACCCAACAAGGTCCATTGAGCAAATCATGCTTCATCCTCCATCGGCGCCTTATCTGAAAAAGTTTATATAAATAGGAGGTGAGCAACATTGCGACTCAGTAGGAATGATCAACCCAACCCCACTCTAACTCAGGCAGCCATGCATGGATGCATATGAAATCACTACATGTCTACATGTCAAGTATATATGCTTTTAACCCATAAACAATCACGTTTTTCAAATCATGAGTAATGCTTCACATCTCAATGCATTTGCATACATATGTATATATATATCAAATTGAGCAAGCCACAATATATATATAACTCACGCCACATAAATTCAGAAATCACTTCAATAGGGACTAGCTTATCACTCCATCCATAGTAAGGGTCTCTTCGGCACCCAAACTCTGCTTACGCTTTATCGGGTTGCTAACCCGAAGAGAGCGCCTCCTCTTGGCCAAGTTTTGGGTCTTTCACCCTAGGGACCATTCCCTCACCTTAATTCTCAATGTTGTCACGCCTCAAAAACTCGCTTTTCATATAGTGCACATAATCACATCAATGCACTTATTCCACACCATGAATGCATTTTTGTCAAATCAATGCATTTTCCTTTCACCTCAAGATTGTCACAATGCCATCACACTCATATCATGAAAATCATCATGCTTATGCATTTTACAAGAAAAATCATATCTTTCATGCATAAGTCTATAAAAACTCAGATTTTTCATGTTTTCACCAATGAACACATTTTTCATCAAGAACATTCATAGTCTCACTTACACATACGCAACATACATAAGCCCTAACTAACATGTTAGACATATTCATGTGCATATATCACAGTTTCATACATATATACATATACACAAAACCCTAAACTCAAGAAATTTCAATCTATCTTTCATGTCACAAGTATGTGACCTATAGAATCAAAGTAAAGATGAGTCTAGCACCCCTACCTCAAATTCCCAAGCTTTGAATCCAACTTTGAGAAATCTCAGCTTTCTTAACTTCACAAAATGTGGACTTTGATCGGTTCAAACCGAAGCCCTCAACGTCCTCTACACACTTTCCTTCTTCAGGATTTTCCAAATCACACTTCAAGTGACCTAGAATCTAGAGAGAAGGGAGAGCGATGAAGTGGGTGACGTAGAGAGAGAGAGAGATCTGTAAAATGAAATGTCTCAGACCCTTTTTGATATTTATCTCAACCCTAGGGGTGCAAAATGACCATTTTACCCCCCAACCACTTAATGTACCTTCCCGAGCTTGGAATTAATTCCCGAAAACTCCGTTGGACTCGAAATTACTCCCTTAACACTCTAAACATTTCGTTTAGTCTATAATCAAAAATAAAATTTACAGAATTTTTCCAAAATTATCGGACTCACTTAACCTAATCCTGGGCCCCCATTAACCAAAAAGTCAAACTTTTTTCAAAAGTCTTCAAAACTTCCCAAAACCATATTCTAACCTTCTAAACATGTTTCCCACATCCAAAACATGTTAAATATCATTTAAAATTCATTTAAAGCAATAAGTGACAAAAATTAAAAAATTGGTCAAAATTGGACACGGTCTCTACAACATTAACCTGTTTAATAGGGAGATGTTGCAAGTCGATGCCCTAGATGACAAGGTGGCAGTTACCGCATTCACAGGGGGACCTACTACCTTCAAAGTTCTTGTACTTAATTTCCGAGCACCCTCTTGAAAGTATGTCCAAGCTACTCGTGAAGACCCAAAAGTACATGAACGCAGAGGAGGCCCTTGATGCGAGAAAGACAAACAGGAAAAGGGGGGGACAGTCCTGTGAGGAAGATAGAGACTCCAAGTATGGCAGAATGTCAATGGAGCATTCAACACCTTTACCTCCTTAAACATGTCAATAAGTCAAATCCTCCTCTATATCCAAGATGACCCGGTTGTTGCCTGACCCCCAAAACTAAGAACTGATCCATCCAAGAGGTCCCGCGACAAGTATTGCAGGTTCCATCGCGACCATGGCCACTATACGGATGAGTGCATAGACTTGAAAAGGCAAACTGAAAGTATGATTCGTAGGGGCCAACTACAAAGATACGTGGCCGAAGATGAGAGGGGAATATAGAACCGCCAATGGGATGGGGATGGTAAAGATGACAACACTCGAAAAAATCATCTATTGGGGAAAATCAGAGTTATCTCTGGTGGACTTGGAAGAGGCAGGGGGCATATTGATTAGAGACATTAGAAGAGAGGCAGTTGGCCCATCCTTGGAATGCTGAGTATCTAAGGAAGTGCCACGAGTAAGATTTTCTTTTAAAAGTTGCATTTACTTTAATAATTCTAGCTGAAATTCAATTTAATATCGAGCCTTAGGACAATAACTTTGAGGTTTTTGCTCGAATAATTCTCTATTTGTTACTAAAATATAAATAGCAGTCATTTTTGTTTCAAAATATGTTGTTATAACTAAGACAAAAAGTAAATAGCCTTACGGGGGCACAGCCCTATGGGGACACAGCCCTATGGGGACACAACCCTACGGGGATACACCTCCAAGGAGGGCCTTTAATGAAAAAACCGAGATGGATAAATTCTGAGAACATTGTTAAAATAGTCATATGGGGGCACAGCCCTACGGGGACACAACCTTACGGGAATACACCTCCAAGGAGGGCCTTTAATGAAAAAGGCGGGATGGATGAATTCCGAGAACATTGTTAAAATAGCCCTACGGGGGCACAGCCCTATGGGGACACAAACCTACGGGGTTACACCTCCAAGGAGGGCCTTTAATGAAAAATGCGGGATGGATGAATTTCGAGAACATTGTTAAAATAGCCTTATGGTGGCACAGCCCTACGGGGACACAACTTTATGGGGATACACCTCCAATGAGGGCCTTTAATGAAAAAGGCGGGATGGATGAATTCTGATAACATTGTTAAAATCGCCTACGTGGGCACAACCCTACGGGGATACACCTCCAAGGAGGGCCTTTAATGAAAAAGGCAGGATGAATGAATTTTGAGAACATTGTTAAAATAGCCCTACGGGGACACAGCCCCTATGGGGTCCAGCCCAACTACGAGGACACGGCTCTGTGGGGACACACCTCTTTAAAGGGACTTTAATGAAAAAGGCAGGATGGATAAATTTCGAGAACATTGTTAAAATAGCCCTACGGGAACACAACCCCTATGGGGTTCAGCCCAACTACGAGGACACGGTTCTGTGGGGACACACCTCTTTAAAGGGACTTTAATGAAAAATGCGGGATAATTAATCCCGAGAACATTGTCAACCGACCCTACTGGGGCACAACTCGTTAAAAGAAATTTTAGCAAATGGTGGGTAAGTCCCGCCAAGGTTGTCACATGGCTTATTAAGAGCTGTGCTATGAATTTTATTAGTTAAAGTTTATTAACCAAGTGAGTTATTGGCATAATGGTTAGGGTGAGACCATTAGAGCTTATTAGCTAAGGTTCGATTCCTTAAAGTGACAATCATTTTATATATATATATATATAAATCGGGTTCTTATATACCGGCCAAAGGCCTGGCCCAAGAAATAACTGGCCCAAGCGGGGGGCCAAAGAAGAAATCGACTCGACCAAAAGCCAAGCCCAGGAAAAAATCAGCCCAACCAAGCGGCATGCCTAAGAAGAAACTGGCCCGACCAAGCAGCGGGCATAGGAAGAAACTGGCCCAACCAAGTAGTGGGCCCAAGAAGAAACTGACCCGACCAAAAGCCGAGACCAGAAAGAAACTGGCCTGACCAAGCGGCAGACCCAAGAAGAAATTGGCCCATCTTAAGCACGGCCAAAGCTGCGCCGAGCGCGTGGCCAGAGGCTGGTCAGCCCACCGCGCTTGGCCAACGCCAGGCGCTAGGCGCGTGGCCTACGCGAGCGTGTAATTTTGGGCCAACGAAAAAAAAAGAGGGTGGGCCAGGCTGGTGGTTCAAGTATCCCCGTTAAAACACTAAATGTTCTTGATGTCAGACAAGTGACTCTCATGAACAGGGGGGATCTAATGGGGTGTTTGACTCCTAATATGAATCGTATAATGTGGGAGGATAGTGCTAAGGTGACGTGGATAAGAAGAATACTTTGACCAAGGCTGGTTGTCTCCAAGTGGGAAAGGGAAGCTGAAGAGACGGAGTTTTACTAGGGCACATTCTCACTTGGTCACTATAAATATACAGGACAGTCCATATACCAAGGTACACAATTAATACCCTTTGAGTTCCTTTACAGCTTTAAAAAGCCCTTCTGATTTCTGACTTGATCGTCAAAGTGTAGTCGGCCGGCACCGCACCGATGCCCTCTCGATTACCCTTCTCTTGTCCTTTTTTATAGGTTCGCATTTGACCAGTTCGAGGTGAATTTTTGCTTCATCACATGCAATATTAGTTTCATTTAGAGTAATGCTATCATAAAATTCCTTCTTCATGAACTCTCTTTATTTAACCAAAAGATTTATTAAATAACTCATTTGACTATATATATATATATATATATATATATATATAAACTGAGATCTCTTGACAAGAGAAGTCTCTTTTGATAGCACTATTCTTTGATTTAATGCCCTTCCTACCCACAATTCAAGTAATTCAATTTTTTACGACAAAAAAAATTATGGAATTCAATTTTAATCAAAATATCATCTAAATGAAAAAAAAAACCAAAAAAAAAAAAAAGCGCCTTCCATCGTCATTGACAATGAAAAACAAAAGGAAAAAAAAAAAGAAAGACCAATCAAGTATCTTTTTATAACATTTGATTTTGTATAAATAACAATGATTAGCTTTGGTTATTAAAAAGTGAGACTGCCAATTATATCTAACGTTTTGACTAGTAAAAGATTTTTTTTAATATAATTATGGAGTTCTTATCTAACATTAAAGTTTGATGTATTCAATCAGTTAGTTTGTGATAGAGGAAAAATACCCAACAAGAAGTGACACGTGGAAATAACAGCTCGGAATATACATGATAGTCACGTCATCAAGGATGGACCGCCTTCCAGATCATCAATCGTTAAGCGATTGACACGCAATGAAAGATCCAAATCCTCCATTTAACCGCAGATCCGTACATTGATTTCTTGCAGAAATCAAGGAAAATTTTATGAGTACAATTAAATCCCCAAAAAGGGTGGAGTAATTACATGCACTATTAATGTATTCACGAAACTATATAAGAAAGGCTCGGAAAAAAGAACAAGGAGGAAAAATTATCTTCTAAGTGTGGTGTCAACTTTTTTGCACCTATACTTTGGCTCCGTCTGTGGTAACGACGTACTCAGAAATTCCTTAAGGAATTTATGCCAGTACAACTACGTTTCGAAACCATAGTAGAACAAGAATCACCTATCCACCCCAAATAATGGAACAAAATCTGACGCATGAGCGGATCCTACAAGAAATGTGAGAACGATTGGAGGAATCCAATCAACGTAACAATTTACTCCAGGAGAGGATAGCCCACCTCACGGGGAAGAAACCTGGGAATACCTCGCCTACCCAATGTAGTTCTGATGAGCATAATTCTGCTCGAGAAGAGGTGAAGGATCCCGATTGATCAGATCTTCATGCAATCATATCGAGTTTCCATTTCGACACAATTGTCGAGCAACTAGAGAAGGTTAATGCTAACATTAAAGACCTGAAGAGCCAAACTCCAACGGATTTGGCAACTCAGGTGACGAGTAAGGTAGTGCAATCACCTTTCATAGAAGAGATACGAAAACCTCCAAACCCGAGAAAATTTGTGCTACCAAGTTTCGCCACTTTTGACGAAATGACCAATCTCGTCAATCACCTCTTCCATGTACAACAAAGAATGACTTTGCATGCAGAAGACAAAAGCCTCATGTGCAAAGTTTTTTCAACCAGTCTGATAGGAGCCACTTTAGGTTGGTTCAAGTAACAGCCGTCTGGCACGATCCCCAATTTTACTAAGCTATGTGAACTTTTCATCGCTTAATACATCGGCAACCGGAGACAGAAGAAAAGCATATCATCGATGTTCACTATAAGACAATCGAAGGGGGAAACTTTGAAATCCTTCATGAATAAATTTAATCTAGAAATGTCCCTAATCGATGGCTGTGACCAGGCCACGGCAGTAAAGGCTTTCAAGGTGGCCATGATCCTTTGCTCCAAGTTCCATTCGTCTTTAGTAATAAAAACCCCTAAGACTATGGGAGATCTAAATGCTAAAGCACAGGGATACCTTAGTCTTAAGGAAGATGAAGCATTGTGTTAGCAGAGATCATCCCTGATAAGCATCGACTCCCAATCCAAAGAAAAGGGGAATAAACTGAAGGGCCAGGGCAGGGTCCCTCCCGTCCCAATGAAATCTAAGAAGTGACCCAAATTCGAGGAAAAGAATACCCCACTGAGGTGCACTCTGGCCAGGCTATACCAAGAAAATAAGGGTCGAGGCATATTCCAAACACTACCCCCATCTGGATTCCAGCCGAGCTTAGACATAAGAGCAAACATTACGCCTTACATCAAGATTATGGGCACACTACCAACGAGTGCCAAAACCTAAGAGGACAGACGGAGGCGATCATAGCCAAGGGTGGGTTGACTGAATATGTGATGAAGGAGCACCCGAATTAGAACGAACTCCAAATCCCCGAACGTAGAAAAAACCCGAATCTGAATCCAGTCAGAGCAATCAACACCATACATGGTCATGTAACCCAAGAGGATTAGGGCACAGGTAGATCTAGCCTTTGTCACACAAAAAGACTACAGAGTTAGAGGAGATCAATTGGGTCCAAGGCAAAAATACCAACGTCCAAATCACTTTTGGAGATTCGGACCTGAAAAGGGTACAACTCCCTCACGAAGACCCACTAGTACTCAGTCTTCTGGTGGCTAACTATCGAATTAAAAGAGTACTCATCGACGCAGGTTCGAGTGCCAACAAAATGAGACTCAAAGTTTATAAACAGATCAGGATCAGAGATGATCAAGTGAAGCCAGCCGAGGGCCCACTCGTGGGTTTCGATGGAAATAGAGTCACTCCAATCGGGACGATACCACTGTTTATGATAGCCGCACACAGGACACTGCGAGAGCAATTCATGATAGCAGATGTCCACTCGTCATACAATCTCATTATGGGGAGAGGATGGATTCATAGGATACACGGAGTACCATTAACCCTGCACCAAGTGATGAGATGTTTAACCTTGAACGGGAAAGGGATAGTGGATTTCCTCGATGACCAAATAGCAGTAAAAGAGTGCTACTCGCTAACGACCAAGGTCGTGTCGAAAGAGGAAGGGAACAACAGAGGGAAAAACCTCCAACAGCAATCAAAGAAAATTGGTGCATCCAAGAAAGAGGACGGGAATACAGCGCAGCCAGTAGAACCACTTCAAACAGTCCAACTCGGCAACCCAAAAGAAAACAGGTGTACACAAATTGGATGCTTCTACAAGAGAAATAGGGAAATGAGTTAGTCAATGTGCTAAGAAGAAACGCAGATGTGTTTGTTTGGTGCCATTTCAGCATGCCCAGCATAGACCCTTCCCTGGCAGAACACTCTTTGAATGTCGACCCCAGTAGCGTTCCTATTAAGCAGAAGAAGAGAAGATTTTCCCCAGAGAGAAACAAGATAATCGCCAAAGAGGTTGCTCGATTATTGCAAGTAGGCGTTATAGGGACGTAAGGTACCCCGAATGGCTGTCAAATGTGGTGGTAGTAAGAACGGAGAATGGGAAGTGGAGAGTATGCATCGACTTCACTAACCTAAACAGAGCTTGTCCAAAGGATTGTTACCCTCTTCCCAAGATAGATCAAATGGTAGATGCCACAGCTGGGTACGAACGACTAACCTTCTTGGATGCCTACTCGGGGTACAACCAGATTCCAATGAACCCAAAAGGACGAAGAGAAGACGTCGTTCATCACTGAATGAGGCATTTATTATTGCCTTTTGGATTAAAAAGCGTAGGGGCGACATACTAGAGAATGATCAATCTAGTCTTCAAAAGTCAGATCGGTGATATCATGGAAGCCTATATTGACGACATGGTGGTCAAAAGTAAAAGGAAGCAGGATCACTTAGAGCATTTGCAAGAAATGTTTAGAACTTTCAAAGAGCAACGTGTAAAGTTAAATCCGATGAAGTGTTCATTCGGAATCTCATCAGGATAATTTCTCGGTCATATGATTAGCTGAACTGGTATAGAGATGAGCCTATCACAAGCATCGGCACTGATCCAAAGTTCAAAACTTAAGACCCACAGGGAGGTTCAAGTCCTAACTGGCCGAATTATCGCGTTAAGTCGATTCATATCCCGTCTCTCTGATAAATGTAAGCCTTTCTTTGATGCCATCAAAAAGAAAGGAAAGGACATGTGGGGTAAAGACCAGGCAGAGGCATTAAAATTTTTGAAAGAATACATGACCACAACACTAATATTTTTGATCCTAAAGCCTGGAGAGGCATTGTACTTTTACTTGGCGATATCAAAAATCTCCACGAGTGCTGCACTAGTCTGAGAAGAAGGCCGGAAGCAACAACCTGTGTATTACTCCAACAAGACATTGATTGACATCGAGAGCAAATACTCGAAAGTGGAGAAGCTGATCCTGGCCCTTTTTCATGCCAAAAAGAAATTAAGACACTATTTTGAGTCCCACCCAATAATTATCCAGACAAATTTACTACTAAGGGCGATTCTCAGCAAACCAGATATGACCGAAAGATTGATGAAGTGGGCCATAGACCTCAGCTCCTACGACATCCGATTCAAACCTAGAACGACCAGAAAGGGTCAAGTGTTCGCAGATTTCTTACTGGAATATGATGAACCAGAAGAAGAAGGAGAGAACCACCCCGTATAGGAAATCTACGTGGACGGGTCATCAAGCCGATCAAGTTTGGGGGCAGGGATCGAGGTTAGAACTCTAGACGGGGTAACCCTGCACCACATAGCTAGGCTTAACTTTGAAGCCTCTAACAACGTGGTAAAATACAAATAAGAGAGTTGTCCATTTTCAGTGACTCTCAATTAGTCGTAAGTCAGGTCAATGGAGAGTACCAAGCAAAGGAAGAAAAGATGAACACCTACTGAGATGAAGTGACCAAAGGTATGAAAGAATTCGATAAGGTAAAACTAAGCCACATTCCCCAAAAGGAGAACGAAGTGGCAGATCGGCTGGCCTGCTCGGCCTCCCATGCAGATGAATCCTTGACCAGAGTTTCATCTATAGAGGAATTGTATGAACCAAGCACTACAGAACCACACAAGGTGATGGTTATCCCAAGAGAGTCGAGCTGGATGGATTCAATCATGGCATATCTTAAGAATGGGACACTTCCCGAATGAAAAGAGGAGGATAAGAAGCTGAGAATGAAGTCATCTAGATACTCCATCATAAACGATCACATGTACAGAAGGTCTTATTCAGGACCGATGCTACCATGTGTGACACCATCAGAAGCCAAGAAGGTTTTGAAAGAAATACAAGAGGCAGTTTACGCGAACCATTCGAGAGGAAGATCGTTAGCTCACAAAGCTCTGACGCTAGGATATTTTTGGCATTATATGTCCCACAACGTGACAGAATACTCCAAGAATTGTGATAAATGCCAAAGACATGCACAGTTGTTGCATCATCTGCCCAGAAACTTGAATTTGATGACTTGCCCGTGGCCATTCGCCCAATGGGGAATGAACATAGTGGGCCCTCTGCCGACAACAATGCTAAAAAAGAAATATGTCCTCCTGGCCATAGATTATTTCACCGAGTGGATAGAAACTGAGGCATACGCCTCGATAACGCACTCGCAGGTGGAGAAGTTCATTTGGAATAATATAATATGCCGTTTCGGTTTCCTTACGTCGATAATCATGGACAACGGGAAAAATTTGAACAACTAGTTCATTCAGAGATTTTTTTACAAAATACGGGATAAACCAAAAAAATTTCTCAAGATCGTATCGTCAAGGAAATGGGCTAGTAGAGATCACAAACAAGATCATTGTTTCCAATATCAGGAAGAAGCTGGAAGAAAGGAAAGGTCATTGGCTAGAAGAGTTGCCATGCATATTATGGGCCTACCGAACCACTCCTCGCCAACTAACGGGGAATAATCCTTTTGGCATGACATACGGGATGGAGGTTGTGGTTCCAATCGAGCTCGAAGTTCTTACCTTAAGGACCAAAACATTCGAAGAACAGGAGAACAACCTTCAGATCAAACACAACTTGGACCTGGTCAAAGAAAAAAGAGAAACTGCGAAGATTAGGATGGCTGCTTACCAACAGAACCTTCGCAGAACTTATAACAAAAAGTTTAAACCCCAATCATTCGAATAGGGAGACTGGGTTTTGTGCAAGGTGGTCGATAACACCAAAGAACTGAATACAGGCAAATTGGCAGCAAAATGGGAAGGCCCTTTCAAGATAATCGAAGTCATTAGAAAAGGAGCTTATAGACTATGAAACATTCACGACGGTGGAGCCATAGTAAAAAAACCTTGGAATGCAATGCACCTAAAAAAGGTACTATGTATGAACCCTAGTATGTTTTAATTCAATAAAGTTTGTAAAATCCCATAACGAATTATGTCCCACATCGATTTATTGAAAGCCTTCCCTCGAATTGATATAACGAATTCTGCCTGCCATACAGAAAGGCAATGGGATTGTGCAACAAAGCAAAATCCGTTGCGCAATACCCCTGTCTTATCCATTTTTGGATTTTCATGAAAAGACCTCAGCATGGCTAGCAAAGCATCACAAATAAATGAAATTGGCTAAGGCATGACCAGCCAAACGCTAGGTATAAATGAAAAAACATTAGCATGGCTAGCCGAGCGTCACAAATAAATTAAATTGGCTAAGGCATGACTAGCCGAACGCCAAGTATGAATGAAAAAACCTCATCATGGCTAATCAAGCGTCATAAATAAATGAAATTGGCTAAGGTATGACCAGTCGAACGCCAGTTATAAATGAAAAGACCTCGGCATGGCTAGCCGAGCGTCACAAATAAATGAAATTGGCTAAGGCATGACTAGCTACACATCAGGTATAAATAAAAAGACCTTAGCATGGCTAGCCGAGCGTCATAAATAAATAAAATTGGCTAAGGCATGACCAACCGAATGCCAGGTATGAATGAAAAGACCTCAACATGGCTAGCCTAGCATCACAAATAAATGAAATTAGCTAAGGCATGACCAGCTTAATGCCAGGTATGAATGAAAAAACCTTGGCATGACTAGCCGAGAGTCTCAGACATAGCCAGTTGAACGATGTATATGAATCAAAAGACCTCAGCATGACTAGCCGAGAGTCCCAAACAAACAAAGTTTGCTAAAACACAGACAGCCGAATGATAGCCATGAATACAGATACCATGCCTTGATTAATCAAGTAATTGCTAAAGGATTGACCAAACAGAACATTTTCAATCATGTTTGCCAGAATAGTAAGGTGGTAGTTGAAAACTTAACTATCAAATGAACAAAATTCTTAGTAAAACATGAGGAGATAATAGAAATACTCTATTTCATTAGAAGTCATTTCAAATTACAAAATACTTTTGACTAAAGAGTAAGAAATGAAAATACAAAAGGAAAACTACAGTCATGATTCAGAAGGAGAAGCAGGGTCAACAAGGGCATCCGAGGAATTTGCCAGCTCTAGAGCATTGGTTACGATCTCATTAGTGGCAAAAATGTTAGAGATCTCTCTCTCTCTCTTCATCACCCTCGTTCGGATCCTGATATGGAGGTCCAGGCATATCTATATCATGATTATATTCAGTAGGGGCGCCGTTACATCATCAAACCCTGACCTGTAAGCCTCTGCATTTCTGATCTGGAAAGTTTGAGGGAGCCTATAAAATATCGCTTTAGACCCCCTCTCCAATTTTAGCAGCCTATCTTGAAGGGATTTGACATTAAGCTCAAACTTTGAAGCTTTAGAGTCGGCCAAAGCTCTCTGCAGCTCAGCTTACTCCTTTTCTTTTGCAAGCTCCTCAAGCTGGGATTTGAGCAACTCATTTTCCACCAACAGAGCCTTGGACTTTGACTTCTCGCCATTTACTTCACGCATGGCAGCTCGAAAGTCAGCCTCTGCCCTCTGTGTCTGAATGTCAGCTTTCTTCACCTTTATGGTCGCCTGTTCAACCAGCTTGCACATCGTTATCACCCTAAACATGTTTTGCATAAACACAAGAAGGCATTAAAAAATGAGAGTTCTTTCTCACCCTCAGAGCCAAATCAGAACAGCTATCCAACAGGCCTCCCACAGAAAGATCCATCATCATCTTCGCATCTTTGGAAGGCTACATATCCTTCTGGAATGCCTTCATGGCCTTTTTATTTTTGAGTAAAGAGTCCTCAATCAAAAGGGGCATGCCATTACCCTTCACCATCCGTTGAGTCCATGGTTCTACCATGGTGGAGCTAAGGATATCAGATCCCGAAGTACAGACCCCGGTAACTAGAGGTCCCATACACTTTGGGGCAGAGGGGGTAGCTGAAACAATGGTCTTTTGGGATTTGGGAGGAGGTACAATCTCCTCAATTTCTATCACCTCGGCTGACTGTGATTTCTCCACAGACTCATCCTCAGCAAGCTTCTTCCACAGAGCGGCAGCAACTTCCTTTTCACGCTCAATCCGTGAAACACTAAGATCGTTCGGTTTCTCAATTTGTTTCCTGGGTTTCGAATGAGTGGTTTTTGGGAGCTTCATTTTTGCACTAGAAGCTTTCTCTAAGATGGCTATAAGGGTGTCTGGATCAAGCAAGATGGGAGACTTGGGAGTATTACTCCACACTTTGTCCTTGAGGGTCTTCAGACAAGCCGCTAGCTCATAATAGGGGAGAAGGTCCCTAACTGCACCACTATAAGATTGGATCTGATTAAAAAGAAGAACATCACAAATGACACAGTTACAGTGAAGATTAGAGCAAAAATCAAGCAAAGGGATACCTAGCCAACTGCATTTTTGAAGGATGGGAAATTTATCAGAGGAAGAAACTTTCCACTTCCTCTCAATGACCACAAGCTGAGCTTCCAACCCTTGTCCAAGGAAGCATGGTCGATACATAGTGACCTACCTGATCGGGGGTAGAAATGGTAGCAGTTACTCTCATTCTTTGTGGCACAAACTTGGTAATAAAGAAGGAGGTCATCAAACCCTAACTCGAGCCCTCGGGTATGGTTGAGATTGAGGAGATTAGAAATCACCCTAAAGAAATTACAGTTTACTTGCAGAGGAGCCAGATGCATCTGATTAAGAACAAGATGGTAGAAGGGATGAAGAGGAAATCGAAAAGAAAAAATTTTTTTGGCCCAAAAGAGCATGCCATCCTCGCTCAGACCCTCCCCAGATCGGCAATGAGATTAAGGGGGTAATTTCTGAGGGTAACATCAACAGGGATTTCATAGTCTATCCTAAGTTTTCCTAAGCTCACCGAAGTCCTAACAAGGTCGCGATCGACATCCTCTAAATTCGAATCAGTAGGCCCCCTATCTTCTGGAACCAATTGCCCTGAAGCAAGGGCAACGATTAGGTTCAATGAAGCTAAAGTATTTTCGAAGAGATTCGGTTCACCCTCACCCTCATTCAAAAACTCGTCAATGGATTGGTAAGTCTCCATTGGTCCAAACTCATCAACAATTTTTACTCCTCTCGCCCTATCCATGCCGGAATAAGAAGAAGAAAAGAGTACTGACCTTAGAAAGCGAGTGAAGAAAAAAGCCACAAAATGATCAAAACCGTCTGAATTAAATGGCGCAGTGAAGTGACCAGAGGCGTTTAAAAGGAAAAGATGGGCATTAAAGAGGAAGTGACGCTTTGATGGCAGCCTAGGTCACAAAGCCCAAACATCGTTAGGCGGACCAGGCAAAACATCTCCCATAATAAAAACCCTTTCAAATTCTCAACTAAATTTGAAAGGAGATTTTAGGGGCAAAGTGTGACAGAAGAAAAATACCCGGCAAGAAGTGACACATGGAAATAACAACTCAAAATATACATGACAGCCACGTCACCAAGGATGGACCACCTTCCAGATCATCAATCGCTAAGCGATTGATACACAATGAAAGATCCAAATCCTCCATTTAACCGCGAATCCGAACACTGATTTCTTGTAGAAAACCACAGCAAATTTTAAGAGTACAATCAAATCCCCAAAAAGGGTGGAGTAATTATAGGCACTATTAATGTATTCACGAAACTATATAAGAAATGCTCGAAAATAAGAACAAGGAGTAAAAAATTATCTTTTAAGTGTGGTGTCAACTTTTTTGCACCTAGAATATTCAATTTGAAAGAAAATAGACGTGACTTAAAAAAACATTTCAAAATCTATACCATGTGACTTTTATCAAATCAACATTTAAAATATATTTCATACCTTCAAATAATTTTCTGTTCATTTGATATATGAGAACACCCTATAGATTAATTTCAAATTTTGTCTTAATAACCAGAGACATTTCACCTCTATGTCTGCAGATGATCTAGGCTTAGGAGACCTATTTCAATTTTTTAAATTTGAATAGAGACTGATACATATTATATAGACCATTTTATCAAAAAGGGCTAGAGATGAGGATCAAAGGGATTTTTTTATATTGTGTTATCTTATAATTCTATTCTAGCCATTTAATTAAAATAATTACCACTATTTTACTGTAATTACATTCTAGAATTTGAAAATTACAACAAGGCCCTATCTTCCTAATAATTACATAAAACCTCCTCCACTACTGAATACTGATATCCATAAGTAGCCCAAGGAAAATGAAATATTGTCCCATCCAGGGCATATTTCTTATATTCCTTAAGTAACCTACATACACTCCATTTTTGCCCTTACCTATTTGTAGGGACAATTTGGTAATTTCTATCAAGAAAGGAGTGAAATCATAATTTTTCACCCTAACATGTCCAATGCACAACACTAGTTTAATCAAACTAGGAGAATAGAGCGGTCTAACTGTCCAATCAAAAAATGAACTTCACCATTTCCAAAACATGGGACTTGAACCCAAATCAAGTTCAAAACATAGGACTTGAACCCAAAAAGAGGGCTAAAATTATCCAAACAACCCAAAAGAAAGTCTAGAACATACTTGGGGACCAAGCAATCACACAAAAACCCTAGGTGCTAGCACATGTTTCTAAGAAAATCTAGGAATGTTGCAGCTTGAGCTGTGACAATCAAAAAACATTTTTCATAGTGAAAGCAGAAATTTCTCAATCATTTTTCAGACAAGCAGAAAATCAAGTCTTGAGAGAAGTTAGACCGGTCCTAAATATTGGGGATTGGTAGGACTTTGAAAAATTCATAATTTCAATTATTTTATAAGTCCTAAGCTCGTGAAACTTCAAAACATAGTGTCTGATGTTCTCATCAAATTCTTTGTATTTAGATACCTTTCGCTTCAGCTTCAAAAATCGAGACACAAATACTTTATCAAAATGCTTACACTAATATAACTGTGTGTAGGAATGAGCTAAAATGTGTACCAACTTTTTGGTACTTCAATGCTCTTCTAGATGCAAGGGAGTAATCAAATGACACCTATGACCACCTTTAGAAATGTCAATTTGAAGAGAGTAACAAACAACCACTATATATAAGAAAAAATTAGTTCAGTTCAAATACAAAATCATGCGCAAGTGAAAATTTGAGACTTGTAATCAAACTATAATTAGTTTATACATGATTTTTTCTCACGTTGTGATAAAAACTTTTTCAAGGTCATTTTGTTGGGATTTGATTGGATATATTTGTCCCGTTTTAGGATATATAGACTCATCTTTAGTTGTATATATTATTTGATTCTTATATATATATAGATAAATTTTTATCTAATTGTATCTCCTGAGAGTGAGGGAGATAGGATCTGAGCCAACTCAATTGTTGTAATTGTGTCAATTATGTTAAGGGCATTTTGGTCTATATAATTTTTAGTTTATTTTGTAATTTTATTTAATACATAAGGTTATAATTGTCTTTTCACACAAAGGAAGGACAAATGACCATTTATTTAACTGTTCTGCCAGAAAAAGGGGGGGGGTGCCATATCCCTACCCTACCCTTCCATATATCCCCTAGTGTGAACACCATTGGGGGAAGAAATTGCTTTCACATCCGGAACCCACCCGAACCCTACCCTACCCGAACTTGCAAAGTCCTCATTGCAATCGGACCACCTTGTCTATCCAGAGCAGACCCAGACTTCTTTCGGCAGGACACTTGGTGTGACACCAAATCAATGATTGAGTTTGGTTCTAATACCAAATGTAACGGGTCAAACGCTTGCTCTCTAATCCAAAAGCTTAAGTTATGCATACCCACCCTCATATACCCAAATCCTTCCACATTCGGATCCAATATGGAACAAGATAACTTCTCTAACACTATAGGAGGACTAGGATTTTGTATTGTAAATGATACTGATAATGATTTTATTTTATTATTTATCAACCTATGGTGTCCCACACTTCCTAAAATGAAACTAATCCCTTCCAATATTTGCAAGCATCCCCAATTCATGGTTACATGTATCAGGATTCTTCTTTAAACATCTAAAAATAAATAAAAATTTCATAGGCGTCACACAATGTCATGCCCCGATTTTCGTCTTCTGGGAACCGAGGGTGATTAGGTCACACGTCATCACCTCACGTCAATAATCCCACTATGATACCATATTTTTTTATACCAACTTGTCACACTTGCTTTTCAAACCACCGGAGATACCGTCTCTGAGTCTGGATCCCGTGGTGATTCCTTTCATCAAAGTCTGATAAACCATCTCACTTTCTTACTGCAGCGGAAGCTTAAATCATGTGCACATACATATATACATATAATGCCGACTCAACCAATCCCAATGACCGGATACTTGACGTCCCTTACTCATCCAAACACATTTCAATGTCCAACCCAACCACGCTTTACGATGAATTGTAATGTTGGTTACGATGCATTGTAAATGACGATGCATTGAGGATGTTGCGTAACATCTTGTGAAAACCACTGGAATTTAATCTCAGCCCTCATCAAAATTACAATACATCGTTTTAAGGACTTCGATGCATCACTAGGTTTCGATGCATCATAATGGGGATTACGATGCATCGTTGCCCCTTGGATGAAGTTTCTGCAAAAATCCTTCAACTTTACACTTAGCTCATTTTGTGTTCAAAATCAATCCTAACACCCTAGGATCAACCATACAACATCCTAATCATCCACAAATGGTATATCACCATACACGTAATCTGAATCATACATTCGAACTAAATC
Organism: Cornus controversa; assembly: GCA_026545225.1. NCBI lineage: Eukaryota > Viridiplantae > Streptophyta > Magnoliopsida > Cornales > Cornaceae > Cornus > Cornus controversa. The sequence continues at coordinate 47,347,509 of CM048845.1, forward strand.
AAACATTCCATACATATCTCTCATAATGTACAAATCGTTATACATGTCCTCAATATCCATAAACCAACATCATTGGTAATACATACAAGATCCAAATTAAGTACAACTACACATAATGTAAATGTAACTACGACATCAACATAATCCACATGCCATATGCCGGCATGGATAGCCATATATATAGTCCACACACAAAATCCAAAATATGTTCCAAAGTACTCCAATGAGCTCCACTTATCTAGTCAAGTCATTTTTGTCATCGGTACCTTACCTATAAAAAGGTTTGGGTAAGCATATAACCATGCCTAGTAGATGTGAACAAACCTGCCTAAGCATCGACTCGATGCCGACCTATATGATCGATATGCATCATGTCATCCCTACATTACATGGCATGCTCACAATGCTCATGATATCAATAAGTCAAATATGTAACAAAAGAACAAGTGCTCATTTAACCATACATAATCATAAAATAATACAACATGCACCTTAAATTCACAAATCAAAACCTTAACATGAATTCACAATTTATAAACCAAACTTAAACCACCAACTCAGTTGCTTAACTCTACCAATTTCTGGAATGTCACTAACAGAACCTTTCAACCTTATAGACCAAGATTATCATATGTCAACTTGTCAACCACCACCAAGATTATCAAATGTTGACACTTGTCAACCTTAAGATTGTCACTATAGTTCCTTGTCAATTAAAAACTGCCAATTGAAAGAGAGGAATCTATTTTGCCACTAATTGAATTCTATCAATTGGAGACAAAAGCTCATCGCACCATTAATGTGTATCCATCATCATAGTTCAACCTTCACAAAGTTTATACCACTTCCTACCCAATGCAACCTACGCTAGAAATGTATCCCACACATATTAAATTGCATGCAATTTCATCTACAACTATCACTGAATACATTAACATGGAAAAATCACTTCCTTTAATGCATTTTCTCAAATATATGACATTCAAAATGCAACCAACTCAAGTCATAGCTCAAGTAAACCTAATGAGCCACATGCTTCTCAACTCAACATGTACAACATATGTAAAACACAATTAAGCTATACATAGCGTGTCAATCTCACAAGGTCTCATGTATAACACTCATATGTATCACACTCATCATATATTTCACATAGATGGCACAAAACTCACATTTAACATGCATAGAACTAACATGCTTCACATACATCATGTATAACATATGAAGAATACTCTTAACATGTATATACATGAAAGGAAATCAAATAAATAGCTTTCTACCTTTCTACACCATGCTAACACTACCACAATTCACAAAGAATCCTAAGGAATCGATGAAAGGAAAGAGAAAACACCTAAATTTTTAGCCCTTCCAACTTCACTCAACATGCACTTTGTTTGGTCTAAAATGAAGCTCTTACTGAGGGGAATACAAAGTCTTTCACTAGCACCTTCCAAATCCAAGCCGATGGCCTCCGAAATGAAGAAAGAAAGAAGGAAGAGGTAGAGAAGAGAGAGATACAACCATGTATTTTGGTCAATGAGAAATGAAATATCTCTGCAGCCCAGATATTTAAAGTTCTTAAGGTGTGAAATGACCAAAATGCCCCCGAGCCATTTAACATACCCTCTCGACTTCCGTTTTCGATTTGGAAAGCACCTATAGCTCTGAAATTACTTCCTTAACTCTTTAAATATTTCATTTGGTTTAAAACCAAAAACATTTATATAATGTAAAATTTTTAGATTTTCGGGTCCACCCGTATCGTGTCTCGGGGCCCTGTTGACCCAAAAAGTTAAACTTCTCCAAATGTTTTCAAAACTTCCAAAAGCCTTTAAAAAACCTTCTAACCATGTTTTTCACTCTCAAAACATCCATAACATCATTTAAAATGCATTTATGGTGAAAATGATGAAAAAATTAAAAATTGATCAAATTTGATTCCGGTCTCTACACACAAGCACTCAAATAGTTGATCCAATTAATAGCTCAGAGGCCATGGACAAGGTTTGTATTTATAGCAGATGCAATGATGAGCTTCGAAAACCTCGTAATTATATATATATGGGTAATTTACACTTAGATTCATGTGGTTTGTTTTTATTTTACTTTGACTCTCTTTAGTTTGAGAAATTACACTTACACCATTTATTTTATGAAATAATGAGCACTTTGAGTCTTTCAGACACCTTTTCAGGTCAGAATTATTTTCTTACATCATCCAAAAAGTGTAAATTACCCTGTGTGTGTATATATATATAAAGGTGCTTATGTAAGGTCTATTGGGGGAAGTACGTGCACCAACATGTCAAAATCTCAAAACTTTCAAAAACCTTTAAACAACCTTCCAAACATGTTTTTCACTCTCAAAACATCCATAACACCATTTAAAACACATTTATGATGAAAATAATGAAAAATATTAAAACAGTTCAAATTTGGTTCTGGTCTCTACACACAAGCACTCAAACACTTGATCCAATTAATAGCCAAGAGGCCATGGACAAGGTCCATATTTATAGTAGACACAATGATTAGCTTCATAAATATATATATATATATATATATATATATATATATATACTCGTTGTTAATTATAAACCCCTTAATGCAGTTTTAGAATGGATTCGCTATCCCATTCCAAACAAAAGAGACCTTATTAATCGACTTAGTAAAGCTGTGATCTTTTCCAAATTTGATTTAAAATAAGGTTTGTGGCAAATCCAGATAAATGAAAAAGATAGATACAAAACTGCTTTCACCACACCCTTTGGTCATTATGAATGGAATGTCAAGCCCTTTAGTCTAAAGAATGCCCCTAGTGAATTCCAAAATGTCATGAATGACATTTTTAACCCATACAGTAAATTTGCTCTTGTCTATACTGATGATGTCCTTATTTTCTCCCAGTCCATTGATGATCACTAGAAACATCTATTCACCTTCAGGGCTCTTATTAAACAAAACAGTCTTATTGTTTCTGCATCTAAAATCAGCCTTTTCCAAACCCGAGTCAGATTCCTTGGATTCCACATCTACCCGAGAAAAATAAGTCGAATTGATCGAGCCATCCAATTTGCTGATAAATTTCCTAATGTCATTACAGACAAAACCCAGTTACAACGCTTTCTTAGATCCTTAAATTACATCTCGGACTTTTATCATGACCTGCAAAAGCAATGCAAACCCTTATTTGATAGACTTCAGAGTAATTCGTCTCCTTGGACATCAGTTTACACTGAAATTGTTCAAAAAATTAAACTCCATGTCAAAACTCTACCTTGCCTTGGAATTCCTTTAGTCAATTCTTTTAAAATCATTGAAACTGATGCTTCCGATATTGGTTATGGTGGCATCCTCAAACAACGCATCTATCCAGATTCTCCTGAATAGATTGTTCGTTTTCACTCTGGAACTTGGAAAGCACACAAAGTAACTGTAGTACTATTAGAAAAGAAATTCTTTCTATTGTCTTATGTGTTTTAAAGTTTTAGGATGACATTTTAAATCAAAAATTCCTAGTCAGAGTTGATTGTGAAAGCACTAAATATGTTCTTGAAAAAGTTGTCAAAAATATTACTGCTAAGCAAGTCTTTGCCAGATGGCAAGCTATTTTAAGTATTTTTGATTTTGATATAGAATATATCAAAGGTAGTCACAATTCTATACCTGATTTCCTTACCCGAGAATTTTTTCCGGGTAAACATGACAGACAAAGCCAAAAACAAGGACAAAGTCCCTCAAGGGACAATAAAAACTGAACATTCATCCCTAACCCCTTTATCCATGATGAACAGATTTGCTGTTCTTAGTCAACCTCCAAGACCTTCTTTCAGATCTGCCCTAGCCTCCCTAAGTCCTAGTCACCTTCACCTCCAATACCCAAGTCATCTCCTAACTACTAATCCTTTTTTAAACCAACCTGTTCAACCTATACAACCAATTCGTCCTATAGCCCCCAGTTAATTTACCCAAAATTCCAAGTCTGATGACACCCATAACTATACTTCTATCATTTTCCACATTGAACCTTCTCATAGTCACTTCAAAGACCCCATTGATATAGTAAAAGGATTTTTTCCTCCAACATGGTTTTTTGTCCCAAGCCATCCGGAGAAATCATTATTCTTTTACAAGGACATATTATTCTCTACAGAATTAATTCGAATCAAACCAATTTATGATTGAAATGATTCTTCCAAAGTCATCTACCACTCTCTATACATTCAAAAATTCATTTTTGTAAAAGAATGGGGTGCTCATCCCTCCATTATCAAAGTTTTGCCTAAGCATCAAGTCCAATTTAATTAACTATTATGATTACAAAGATGCTTGGTTTAAGCTCTTCCTCTACCAGAATGAGTTATTTACTCATTTTTGGTTTATTAACTTTGACAGTAAATTCAAAAGTCAAACCCCCACTTGGTTTCTTAGGTGGTGGACGCAATATGGCTCCATCCCTCAAATTTTCCCAACCATTCTTTTTGATCAAGTTAAATATTTCTCTTCAGTTTACAAAGTCAATGCTCACCAAATCAATTTCCTACTATCTTCCTATTATCCAGTAAATACAAAGTCCCATGAATTTTTAAATGGCAGTTTGAAATTCAGGATAACACAGTCATCCGAAGACACTTTGTCAAATGGTGGGATTCTTTCAAATATGAGAGAATCATTTCCCAAGTCCAAGCAGAATTCCCAGTCCTCCCAACAGCTTCACCTTCTCCAGTTTAACAGAAGCATGAAGCTCCCTCAAAGTCAATTGAATCTATTATGGCATCAAGCTTCAAGTAAGAACTTGCACAGCTTGCTAAGCAATTGCTGAGTCACATCTCCAGCCTATTAGAACATGAAGATGCTTCTTCTACAGGTTAAAGCCAACCAGTCAAGGATCCATACTCCAGTCACTCTCCAAGATGCTCAAGACCCTTATGATCTTGGTGAGGATTGATTAAATCTACAAGATGTGATCAATTCATTATTATGCGTTCATAGTTAGCATTAGACAAACCTGCTACAGTAAAAAGTTCAAGTCACTGTGGACTACAGTAACTACCGACACTACAATAATTCTACAAGATACTATTCATAAACAGTACTATTGATTTTTATTGTTCACTACAGTAAGATCTGAATTTTTTGAAAAAGTTGGACAATTTTCTCTATAAAAAGGAGAAGGCTATTCAGCTCAAGGCATCGCCAATTATTCACTTACTCTCTGAACACTCAGAAGCACTCTCACTTTGCAAACCTATTGTAATACAGTTGTATACAGTTATGTATTTGTATACAGTTATGTTTCAAGTTTTGATTTCTTCAAGCTTGTACCAGTAATCAAGTCAGTCATTTGTAAGTTATTCTATTGTTGTATTTTTGAAATATAATACAGTTATCTTTTAGTATTCAGTTACTTTCAGTATTTGATGGAGTGTTTGACTCCTAATATAAAACATATGATGTGGAAAATCAGTGGTAAGGTGACGTAGATAAAAAAGATGCTTTGACCAAAGCTGGTTGTCTCCAAGTGGGAAAAGGAAGCTGGAGAGATAGAATTTTACTAGGGCACAACTTCACTTGGTCACTATAAATACAGAACAAACCATATACCAAGGTACGCAATTAATACCCTCTGAGTTCCGTTACAGCTTTTAAAGCCCTTCCAATTTCTGACTTGATCATCGGAGTGTAGTCGGTCGGTATCGCATTGGCGCCTTTTCGATTACTCTTCTCTTGTCCTTTTTTACAGGTTGGTGTTTGACCAGTTCGGGGTGGATTTTTGCTTCATCAGTTGGCGCCGTCTATGGGAAACAATCATAAACTTGATTGTTCTACACGAATCATATACGAAGCATGATGCACCTACGATCTGGGTTAGAGACTACGGCTGTATAGGACCCTCTGGGCCGGCCACAATCCTCCAGCGTAGGACCCTCCTGTCGGCCACAATCCTCCAGCGCAGGACCCTCCTGCCGGCCACAATCCTCAAGCGCAGGACCTTTCTGCCAGTTACAATCCTCTAGCCACGCAAGATCCTCCTGTCAGCAATGGCCTTCCTGGCAGACAGGGCCCTCCAGTCAGACAGGGCCCGCTTGTCGCCCCTGATCTTCCCGCCTACAATGTGCCAGCTGCAGTACAGGGAGGCATGCAACCCCCTGGACAGATGGACTTCCCTGGGGCAAGCCCAAAATCCCAAACAACCAGGGACGGATTACAGCGTTGGAATACCAAGTCCAGAACTTGAATCAAAGTCTGGCCCAGATACTCCAACAAAATACATCAATTCTACAGCACTTCCTTCCTCTGGCACCAGTACCATCGCCGGATCACCTTAGGCCTGTTGATCGAGAAGGGGATGGTGTTGGGCGGGACAATGGAGTTGCAACAAACGACGTAGCTTAGAGTCGAGTAAGATGTGGAACAAACCCTAGTCACCTAGTCCCATTCGAAAAGAACCAACCCCATGGAGACTCAGAGCACCTCGGGAGATTACCTATTATGACATGGAGATACAGGACCTCAGAGCCAGGGTAGAAAGCATGGCCCATGCCATAAAGGGGAAGGGCCCTGCTACAGTAGAGGAGCTGGTTCAACAAACCAACCTCCTTTTCTCCACAGGGATAATGAGCTGTCCTTTGCCCAACAAGTTCAAGATGCCCACCCTTGAAAGCTTTGATGGGACTAAGGACCCGCTAGATCATCTGGAGACCTATAAGGCTCTGATGCACCTCCAAGGAATACTGGATGAAATCCTATGTAGAGCCTTTTCTACTACATTGAAGGGTTCTGCCTGATCATGGTTTAACAACCTAAAGCCGGCATCTATACATTCATTCAAAGAACTGAGCCAATCGTTCGTAGGAAATTTTATTGTTGCCCGAAAGCACAGAAAGCCCGCCACCTATCTCCTGAACGTAAGACAGATTAAAGGAGAGTCATTGCGAGACTACATTAACTAGTTTAATAGGGAGATGTTTTAGGTCGATGCTCTGGACGACAAGGTGGCAGTTACGGCATTCATAGGGGGCCTACTGCCTTCAAAGTTCTTGTACTCAATTTCCAAGCACCCTCTAGAAAGTATGTCCGAGCTACTCGTGAAGGCCTAAAAGTACATGAACGCAGAGGAGACCCTTGATGCGAGAAAGGCAGACAAGAAAAGGGGGGGATATTCCAGTGAGGAAGATAGAGACCCCAAATATGACAGAATGTCACGGGAGCAGACCTATAAAGTGTTGCATTATGATAAGGGATTCAACACCTTTACCCCCTTAAACACGTCAATGAGCTAAATCCTCTTCTACATCCAAGATGACCCAGCTGTTACATGGCCCCCAAAACTAAGAACCGACCAATCCAAGAGGTCCTGCGACAAGTATTGTAGGTTCTATCGCAATCATGGCCATGATACAGATGAGTGCATAGACTTGAAAAGGCAGATTGAAAGCCTGATTCGTAGAGGCCAACTACAAAGATACGTGGCTGGAGATAAGAAAAGAACACAAAATCGCCCATGGGATGGGGATGGTAAAGATGACAACACTCAAAAAAATCATCTACTGGGGGAAATCAGAGTTATCTTTGATGGACTTGGAGGAGACAGGGGCATATTGACTAGAGATATTAAAAGGGAGGCAGTTGCCTCATCTTTGGAATGCTGAGCATTTGTGGAAGTGCCACTAGTAAGACTTTCTTTTTAAAAGTTGCATTTACTTTAATTATTCTAGCTGAAACTCAGTTTAATATCGAGCCTTAGGGTGATAGCTCTGAGGTTTTTACTCGAATAATTCTCTGTTTGTTACTAAACTATCAATATCAATCATTTTTGTTTTAAAATGTGTTGTCATAACTAAAAAAAAAAGTAAATACACAACCCTACGGGGATATACCTCCAAGGAGGGCCTTTAATGAAAAAGGTGGGATGAATGAATTCCAAAAATATTGTTCAGATAATCCTACATGGGCACAAGCCTACGGGGATACACCTCCAAGGAGGGCTTTTAATGAAAAAGGCGGGATGAATGAATTCCGAGAACATTGTTCAGATAACCCTACGTGGGCACAAGCCTACGGGGATACACCTCCAAGGAGGGCCTTTAATGAAAAAGGCAGGATGGATGAATTCTGAGAATATTGTTCAGATAACCCTACGTGGACATAACCCTACGAGCATACACCTCCAAGGAGGGCTTTTAATGAAAAAGGCGGGATGGATAAATTCTGAGAATATTGTTTAACAGCCCTACGGGGGCACACCCCTACAAGGGCCCAGCCTTACGGAGGCCTAACCCTATGGGGACACACCTCCACGAAGGGCCTTTGAAGAAAAAGGCAGGATGGATTAATCCCGAAAAAAAATACTACCCTACGAGGGTAAAACCCTACGGGAATACACCTCCACGGAGGGCCTTTGAAGAAAAAGGTGGGATGGATTAATCCCGAGAAAAAACACTACCCTACGGGGGCAAAACCCTACGGGAACACACCTCCACGGAGGGCCTTTGAAGAAAAAGGCGGGATGAATTAATCCCGAGAAAAAACATTATCCTACGGGGGCAAAACCCTATAGGGACACACCTCCATGGAGGGCCTTTTACGATAAAGGCGGGATGAGTTAAAATTCTGAGAATGTATATGGACATCCCTATATGAATCCTTGTGCTGTAAGAATTACCTCCACAAAACAAACCATTTTCGAGAAAAAAGAAGAAATATACGGTCCCAAGTCCTTTTCCAACGGCTATCAATGTTTATAAGTACTCAAGCCAGGCGCAGGGTGAGGCAGCAACGGCTAGGAAAGCAACAGACACAAGGACACAAAGCCAGACGCAAGGGAAAGAGAGCGGGGCGCTGCCCAGCAGGTCAGGCGCTGCCTAGGAGACCAGGCACTGCCCAGGAGGCCATGAGCTGCCCAGCAGGCCATGCGCTTTGCCGAGGATGCCAGGCGCTGCCCAGTAGGCCATGCGCTGTCTAGGAGGCCAGGCGCTACCCAGCAAGCTAGGCGCTGCCCAGGAGGCCATGTGCTACCCAAGAGGCCATGCACTGCCAGCAGGCCAGGCGCAGCCTAGCAGGCCATGTGCTGCCCAGCAGGCCATGAGCTGCCCAGGAGGCCAGGCGCTGCCCAGGCCAGGCATTACCTTGCCGGGCGCTGCCCAAAAAAATAAAAATAAATAATAATAATAATAATAAATAAATAAAATAAAATGTTTTTACATGTGTGTATTCCTGATGATCGACAAGCGACCGTCATGAACACGGGGCATCTGATGGAGTGTTTGACTCATAATATAAAACATATGACGTGGAAAGTCAGTGGTAAGGTGACGTGGATAAGAAGGATGCTTTGACCAAGGCTGGTTGTCTCCAAGTGGGAAAAGGAAGCTGGAGAGAGAATTTTAATAGGGCACAACTTCGCTTGGTCACTATAAATACAGAACGATCCATATACAAATGTACGCAATTAATACCTTCTGAGTTTTGTTACAACTTTTAAAGCCCTTCCGATTTCTGACTTGATCGTCGGAGCGTAGTCGGCCGGCACCGCGCCGGTGCCCTTTCAATTACTCTTCTCTTGTCCTTTTCTACAGGTTGGTGTTTGACCAGTTCGGGGTGAATTTTTGCTTCATCAGTATTTATTTTACATGGAAGGCCAAACCTCCTCATAGTCAATTATTCATTTATTTTGTATTTATATCAATGGAAGTCTAAGACTCCTACTATAATTATATACTTATGTTTATTTGTTTCATTTTCTTTATTTATTTAAATTATTTATTATTAACTGCTTTCAGGTCAGAGAATATTTTTACTTACAGCATCCAAAAAGTGTAAATTAGCGGATGTATATATATATATATATAAAGGTGCTTATGTAAGGTTTATTGGAGGAAGTACATGCACCAACATGTCATGTATTAATTTGAGTGATGGAAAACAAATTAAAACATCTTTAACATACTGAGTCACAAATTATAAATAGGCATTATAGGCACTCACATAGATGCCATATTTCTTTCATCCCTTCAAACTAGATGTTTAATTTCATGTGTTTTCTAGTATTCCTGCCTTCTCTAGCTACCTAATTTCTCTCAGTGGACCCACCTTATTCTCTACCCACTTTCTTTCTGCAGATCATTGATCACCAAAAAAAATAACCGAGGGTCCGAAAAATAAAATTAGGTTAACCATCAATAAGTTAATTCTTAGAAGGTCCTATGAATATAAGGGAGTGAGTTTGATGACCACCTAAATAAAAATTAGAGAATTTAGTTTCCTTATTCCAAACTTAGAATGCATGCCAAAAAACAAAAATAAAGAAAAGATGTATAAGTGCAAAAAGGAACGAAGCCCGAATATGCGAATAATATTCATTTTTTTGAGTAAGCACAAACAGAATAATGATATATATATATAACAAATTTATGTGTTATATATAATAAAATGTAATCTATCCAGAATTTAAAATCAATCTTGAATTGAATATAAGCATTTGAATATTAAAAAAGAAAAAGAAAAATTGATTAAAGTAATAAATCAGATCATGAAAAAAAATTCCAAAATACAAATATTCTAACAACGCACAGCTCATTATCTTATAATTCAAATTTCACCACTTATCACCGTGATTCAAAGTAAATATGATAGAGAGTACTGCAGAAAAGAGTAGTTCTAAAGAGAATTTAAGTCTAAACATAAACTACTAGTGTTATATCAATTAGCCAACTCACTGCATTGACTGTATATTATTAGTTGTATACCAAGGGAAACAACATGTAAACGAATAAGAAATAATTACATATGGATTCTATGCATATATGGATCTATAAGAAATTAATTAAGTACATCTTTCAGACATATGGTTAATATATATGTATGTGTGTCTATATATATATACACATTAATTATGCATACCTGCACACACGTACCATAGCTAAATGAACGCAAGGGAGTGACACCTATGATATGTAATTAAAAACAAATTAAGCACCCATGGTAAAATGTAATTAAAATCAACCCGAATAAGAAGTCTTTAATTCAATTTAAACACACAGTTAATGCCATTAAAAACAACCTGAATAAGAAGTCGTTCAATTTAAGCACGCAGTTGCCATAGGCATGTGCAAGTTTGGGATGAAAATTGAAGTGAAACTTATTTATGTATGTATCCGACATTTTTTATGTTGTGTTTATGGTGTTTTTATCAAGGAAAATGATTAGGATAATGAAAGTTATCATCGAATGAATTACCGAATATCTCTCTATTGAATATTGAAAGTGAAATAATTATTTGGTTTTCATATATACTATCTGATGACTAAGGAAGTGTTTTGATTTGTGATAACTTTCACTGTACATATTATTACTCTTTAATCAAATGAATTATAGATAGACGTCACTGGACTACAAATTTAACTATTTTATGTGAATTTTATCAACTAATGAATTTTAGTTGAGGTGAACGAAGACATTTTTACTTTTTTTTTTCACACATTGTCCTACGCAAGAAATACATTCCATTCTCGCCAATGGCCTCATGATTTCTTCACAAAAAAGTTTGTTTATGGTAGTCCTTTGTTTTAATGCAAGTGATTATGACCCATTATATCATTTTCTTCTATTCTAAGAAAGGTATATTGCTAGGTCAGTTAGGACGGTTAGCCCGTAATAAAAATAGCCCTACTCAAAGATAAGGTAAGACAAAGATGTGCATGATCAAAAAATTAATTTTTGTATAGATGTAGCTTTATATGTCAATCAATTTAACTAGTTCCAGATAAGAACATATGAGGGAATTCAGGTGAGTTCAATGAGCGAAATTAAGCGATTAAAAGTTGGTGAATATGAATTATAAATGGGAAAAGGCATAGAATAATAATTCTCTCACTAAATTCTAGTTAAATACGTGTTGTCTACGTGAGTAGAGTGGTGAGTCTCATCGTATCACATTATGGTGATATCATACAGTGAAATTCACTAACCCATTCACAAAACTTCCATTTAAACTAGTCCAAAGTTAGCCTACGTATCATTACTCAAAGACATATTATCAACTCAGTTATCTAGTTACTCAAAGACATATCATCAACTCAATTATTTGGTGACGCGGTATGAAGTATATAACCTTTTAGAGTAATCTAGATACAAAAAATTGATTGACCTTCACCGGTCAATGATTTACTAAAGAATAATCAAAAGGATAATCAATTTCTCAGACTCAGAAGAATAGAAAAATATTCCCTTTTATTTCGGCCCAAGGAACTCTATTCCGAATTGGACTTGTATTTCCATAGTTATCTGATATCCTTTTCCATTTGAAAATTGAATCTCATTTGGGCTTATTGGGCCCTTACAACTTACTCTTTTTAAAATACAATGCTCTTTTAATGACATTCTTTCAGGCTCATCAAGTGGCCCAATTCTCTGAATTAATCTGGTCCATTAATGATATTTTATTTCCACGTACATGTGGCTGCTCCCTCATTATAGACAGGTGACGAAGTTTGTACGGGATTTCCTTTTGGCTACTTCATATGAAAGGAAATTTGAAGAGTTTCTGATTTTGCCAGCTCATCATTCGTTGTATCGATCGTAAGCATGATTCCTTTACCCTAGGCATTTGAGGAATGGTCATCATTATTACTTTCTTCCTTCTTTTACGAAATAGACATCTGCGCTCCTGTTTCACCTTCCTCCTACCTTTTTGTAGTTTTTCGGTGGTTTCTTCATTTTCACAAGGTTAGTTTTCTCACCGTTTGCTGTTTCATTCTCAATTATACTTGTGTTTTTTTCTTTTTTTCGTCAGTTATCTTATGGCTAAAAGTAGTAGTAGTAGCTAGAGAACCGTCAATCAAATCACTAAAAATCTCAACCTTCAAGTGTTCAATGAAACCAAAAAACATGTCAATATAGAAAAGCTTAGGGAAGAGTGTGAGATTCCTGGTGACGTCATTGTACAAGAGTATACCTTTAGTCTTGATTGCAGAGTGGGTGAGAAGATTGGAGATGATGAGATGATCTTCTTCGCCGGACATCTTTACGCCTTTCGATTCTCACTTCACCCTTTTGATCACCATGTCCTGAACAAATTGGGGTTGTCCCCACTTCAAGTTAACCTTAATATTTTTAGGGTCATTTCTTCCTTATTATGTCTGAACCACTTTAGAGGTTTAGATCTTGGTTTAGCAGATCTCTTTGTTTGCTACAAGGTTTGTAAGCTCCATGGTTCTTTAAGGCACTTTCATCTTTTTCTCCTTCCCAATAGAGCTTTATGTAAGGACAAACTTAGTTCTGACAAACAATAAAAAGAAATTTTAGTAGTTGTAAGTGAGAACTGGAGGGTTGATTCTTCTGCTAGCCATCTAATCCCTCATTCTTTCGGTTAACTTCTTCTTCCGAAATATAAATATCCACACCCAAATTATCGATGTTCTGTTTGCAAGGCCCATCTATTTAAGATTGTAATCACTTTTCTGGAAAATGAAACTGACTTCTTCCTTTCTTCTTTTGTTATTAATCATCTCAAATTTCTTTAGAATAAGGATTGGTTCGAGAGACCTTATATTAAGCTTCTTTTACCAAACAAAAATCTCCAAGATATTGCTAATTCTAACACTGAAGCCACATATATGCGCTATCCAAGGATCATTCACCAAACTGCAAGCGAGGATGAAAAGAAGAAAGCCACCCTTCTTCGCAGTGCTCATGTCGCCAAAAAAGCTACTGGAAAGAGAGTGGCAACTGATGAAAAGGGTAAGGGTCCTAAAGTTGGTTTTGAGAAACATTCTAGATTGATGAGGGATGCTTTCAAGGATCCCAAGGCTAGAGTAGCAGCAAAGAAGGCCACCTGTGTTGCTGAGCCTATCCCTCATGAGGTAATGTCTCCAATTAGGGAAGCCTGGATCCCATATCTCAAGAAATCTGATAAAAATTCCATTTGGATAGATAAAGTCACTATGAAGGACCCAGGTGTGCTTCTGGCATTAACAAGGGTATTCCCCCCCCCCCCCCCCACCAATTCTATTAGAATAGATAAAGTCACTATGAAGTACCCAGGTGTGCTTCTAGCATTAGAAAGGGTATTCCCCCCCCCCCCCCCCCCCCCAAGATCAAATTGAACTAAAATGAGTTTCAAAGAGCTCCTTTCTTTCTTGGGCCCCTTTGGCTCTTATGGAGGTATATCTACCAGTCTCACTTCTCTTTTGTAGTAACCCTTGTGGAACGGTGTGAGTGGACACAGGTGCCAAGACAGACACTGGGCTGAGCTACCTCACTGATAGGGTACATGGTGCTCAATCCCATATCATCTGGGTGTGAAAAATGGGATGTGCTTATATGTAGTAGGTTCTCTTTAAATGGTATGAGGCCTTTTGGGGTAAAACCCAAGAGCAAAACTGTGTGGGCTTTGGCCCAAATCGGACAATATCATACCATGTGTTGGAGCGGGGTATTATAGTTAGTATTAGAGCCTGACCCAGCCGAAAGTATGCCGATGAGGACGTCGGGCCTCATAGGGGGTGGATTGTAGTAACCCTTGTGGACGGGTGTGAGTAGGCGGGTGCGAAGAAAGACACTGGGCTGAGCTACCACACTGACAGAGTACAGGGTGTTCAATCCCACATCACCTGGGTGTGGGAAAGGGGATGTGCTTATATGTAGTATGTTCTCTTCAAATGGTATGAGGTCTTTAGGGTAAAACCCAAGAGCAAAACTGTGCGGGCTTTGGCCCAAAGCGAACAATATCATACTATGTGTTAGAGCGGAGTATTACATCTTTTATCTTTTTTTTTTGTATGATTTTGAAGACTAGCAAGCCTTGTATTGCACCCTCAGCTTGTGCAATGTTGTGGAGAGCGAGGACTTCGTTCTCCAAAAGATGAAGTAAGAACTGAAAGTCGCTGAGGAGAAAGAAAGAGCATATAAAGACTTGGAAGATAAGAAAAAGAAGTCTGACACTGCAGTCCTATATTGGAAGGACAGGACTGAAGTTGCTAAAGGTAAAAATCAAGAGCTCGAGCAGAGGCCCAACAACACAAAGTCTTCCATATCCAACTTCAAGGAGTCGATCAGGCTTACTTTTGAGAGATTTGGAAGGATCTGCATCTTAAGGAGCTGTGAGGGATATCGGTTTGGTTTCAAGGAGGCACTAAAAGAAGAGGAAGCTAAGGAATATAAAAATCCCGATGCTTACAATGTGGTTGTTCAGGCCTTCCCTTCTTACCAAGATCCAAAACCTAGTCTTGAGGAAATAAATTTGGAGAATATCATCTTTCCAGAACATATTCCATCTCTTGCCCCTCTACCTATAATTCTAGCTGCGGCTGAACCTTCCGGTACCTTTAATGTTGATTTGTTTGAAGATGCCCCTTCCAAAGTTCCTAATCCCTCATAATTGTTTTTTTTTTTTTTTAATGTAACTGCTCTTTCTGACAAACAACTCTTTTTTGTTTTGTAATGCTCTATATGGGGCTCTTCCCCTCCCCCTTTTTTTATATATAAAAAACAATCATATTTCCTTTTACCAATGATATACATTATTTTGATACCAGGGTGTTTCAGTTTATTTTTCTTGTGTTAGGTTTTGCCCCCATTTTAGTGGGCTTCAAATATTTTGTACTTGGAGTTTAGATACTTATACTTTGGGAATTTGTTGTATAAGTTACATACCTCTACTTTTCTTTGGATGAATTTATTTATGCTTTCACTACTACATTTTGGAATTTTTGACTTTTAAGTCTTATGATGCTTTATTTTTGTGCATTCGGACTAATGTTTAGGCGTTTACGCCTTCAGTAATTACATTCAGATCCTTTGACGTTTAAGTCTTAGGACCTTTTATTTTTGTACATTTGGACTGATATTTAGGCATTTATGCCTTTAGCCACTACATTCAGACTTCTTGACATTCAAGTATAGGACCTTTCATTTTTGTGCATTCGGACTAATATTAAGGCGTTTATGCCTTTAGTCATTGTGTTTGGACCTCTTGGCATTTAAGTTCAGGACCTTTTTATTTTTGTGCATTCGGATTGGTATTCAAGCGTTTATGCCTTCAGTCTTTGCATTTAGACCTTTTGACATTTAAGTCTTTAGGACCTTTTATTTTTGTGCATTTAGACTGATATTTAGGCGTTTATGCCTTCAGTCATTGCGTTATGATCTTTTGACGTTTAAGTCTTTAGGACATTTTTTATATATTTATGTATATTTTTAGGAAAATCAAGAAATCATGATAACAACCAAGCTTGAAATAAAGTGAACTCCTTTTTATCTAATTATTATTTAGGAGCACAACTGATTATAATAAATAATTCTAAATTTGGTAAATGCTTGGCTATGCGTAATACCTCTTTAGGTGTGTTGCATTCCATAATTTTTCCACATCCTTGCGATGGAGCCTTCGAAGGCGATAGGCCCTTCTACTAATAAGTTCCGTTATTTCAAATGGTCCTTCCCAATTTGGCTCCAGCTTTTCAACTCCAGTTATTGCTTTCTTGTTGTAACTACTCTTTAGTTGCTGCTGATAAGCTGCGAGCCTTATTGCAGTTGCTTCCCTTCGCTCTTCTATGAGGTTAAAATTCTTTTGGAGCAAATCATTGTTGTTTTCTATGTTAAGATTCTAAGTTATGAAGGTTGGTACCTCAAGCTAGGTTGGGATTACTACTTCTAACCCGTATGCCAAACTGAATGGACTTTCTTTGGTTGCTCGCCTCAGATGGTCCTATATCCCCATAAAACCTTCGAAAGCTCCTCCAACCATTTCATTTTATTCTGTTCTAACTTCTTCTTGATGTAGCTAAAAATTATTCTATTAGTGATCTCTACTTGACCATTTTCTTGAGGATATCCAATCATAGAAAGTTTCTGGTTTATCCCATATTCTCTAAAGAAATTTTGAATCTGTTTATTATCCAAGTTCTTCCCATTATCTTTCAAAAATAAAACTAGCAACCCAAATCTATAAATGATGTTCTACATAAATCTTAACTTAGGTGTGAGTTACATTTGCATATGCCTCTGCTTCAACCCACTTCGTGAAATAATTTGTTGCAAGTAATATGAATCTCTTCTTCGATGCCGTTATTGGGAAATGACCTACCATATCCATCCCCCATTGGGCCAAAGGCCAAGGGTTGGCCATTGTACTCAATTCTTCCGGTAGTTGGTGAAGTAAGTGAGTATGCCTTTGACATTTATCACGTCTCCTTGTGTATTCGACTACGTGTTTCACTATGTAAGGTTAGAAATAACCTTGAGTGAGCGCCTTATGGGCAAGGGATCTGCCTCCGGAATGGTTCCCAGACACACTATCATGTATAGCTGAAAGGATTCTTCTCGACTCGAAAGAAGTCAAGGATTCTTCTCGACTCGGAAGAAGTCAAACACTTCAAGTATGGTCCTGTATAAGATCCCCTATATAACTGATTATTGATGTTCGTATATTTTGCTGCAGCCAACCTAAGCTTTTTTTGGCTCTTCTTTTCATTCTAGGAGGACTCCATTCTTTAAATATGAGATTATCAGATCAATCCAACTAGGCTCGTTTGGAATTACAAAGATAGGGATCGGTGGCTGGATGCTAGGCTTTTCGAGGATATCAATTAGGACTACTTTTGTAACAAGGTTCCCTGGAGCAGATGCTGAGCGAGCTAGTTGATCAACCTCTACATTTTGCTCCCTTGGGATTTGAAAAAATTGGACCTGCTCAAACTTCTTTACCTCTTCTTCTACCACTTTTTTGTAAGCCTCTATCTTTGTTTCCTTAGCCTAATAATCTCCTTCAACTTGTTTCGTAACCAACTGGGAATCATTATTTACTCTAAGATTTTTAACCTTCAGCTGGATAGCAAGCCTAAGTCTTGTAGTAGCGCCTCATATTCTGCTTCGTTATTGTAGTTGGGAAGTCAATTTTGATTGCCTATTGTAGTTTCATGCCTTCTGGAGTCTGTATCTTAATCCTAATTCTAGATCTATGCTGGTTAATAGCTCCGTTGACCCACAGTATCCAGAACAACTCTTCTACCACTTCATATTCGTCTTTATCATTGAACTCCAATAAAAAATTCGTAACAACTTATCCCTTCTTTGCTATTCTAGGTTTGTACTTGATATCGAATGAACTTAACTCAACTACCCATTTCATCATTCTTCCTAACATGTCTAGTTTAGCTAGGATTGCTCTAATGGGCATAGTAGTTGGAACCACAATGGGATGAGACTCAAAGTAATGCCTCAAGTTTCTTTTGGCCTGGATCAATGCTAAGATTACTTTCTCTGCCTTGGTATACCTTATTTCTGGTTCAATCATCATCTTATTACACTAAAAGATTGGGCTTTGCTTTCATGCTTCCTCGTGCACAAGTGCAACACTTGTGGATGCCTTTGATACTATGAGATAGAGAAATAATGGTTCTCCATCTTTTGATGCTGATAAAATTGGAGGGCGCGCCATATTGTTAATGCTTCTTTCTACTCTTGGCCCCATAACTTTTTTTTTTACTTGATATCATTAAAGAGTGGCTTACACTTGTTCGATAATCGCGAAATAAATATACTGAGGGCAACGATTCTCCCTATCATTGCCTTAATCTCCTTTTTTGTCTTTGGCTCTTTATTGCTAATGAATATTTGACATTGTGCTAGGCTGGCTTCTATACCCATTCTATTAACTATGTGCCTTAAGAATTATCCCAAAGACACTCCGAATGAACACTTTGCCAGATTGAGCCTTATATTATTAGTCCATAATGTATTAAAAAATTTTCGTAGTTGAATGCAATGATCTTCTTTTTTGAGGCTATTTACCACCATATCATCTATACAGACTTCCATAATTTTCTAATTTGTTTCTCAAAAACTTTGTTGACCAAACACTAATAGGTCGCTCCGGTGTTCTTTACTCCGACTAGCATAACTTTGTAGCAGAACACACCCCGTTCTGTAATGAATAACATCCTTTCCTCATCCACTGGATCCATGGGGATTTGATTATAACCTGAATAAGCATCCAGGAAAATATGTCATTCGTAACCCGTGGTTGGATCCACCATCTAATAAAATTTCGGAATAGGATAACAATCCTTTAGACAAGCCTTATTTAGATTTGTTAAATCTATACAGACTCTCCACTTCCTATTTTTCTTCTGAACGACCACTACATTGGAAAGCCACTCTGGAAAATTTACTTCTATGATGAATCTTGCATTAAGGAGTCGGTCCACTTCTTCATGTATTATCTTGTTTTTTTCTGGAACAAACCTTTTATGTTTCTACTTAACTGGTGAGAAATTGGGGTTGGCGTTCAAGTTATGTATGGCCACCTTTAGATCTATTCCTGGCATATCAGTATGATCGCATGGAAAGATGTAAATATTTTTTTCCAAGTAAAGCGATCAGACATTATTTCTCCTGCCTTGTCAAACTGCCTTCTATCTGTGTGATTTTTTTTTAACTCCGAGAATTATCTACAAAGCTTCTAAGGGTTCTAATGTTAGAGGTTATTTTTACTGATCCACTTCTAGCTGTTTTGGCAGATCATTTTGTAATTGCTATTTGCTGTGATCTCCTAGACCTCTACGGTTTTGGCTTTCTCCTTCTTTGAGAGTCATAGCATAACACTCTTTAGCATCAACTTGATCTCCCAATATGTCAGTGGTTCCTTTGCCACTCAGATCTAGGCACCTCATAAGTTGGTAAAGGGTTGATGGAACTCCTTGCATGCGATGGATCCATCCTCTGCCCATTATCAAGTTGTAAGTCGGTTGTATGTCCACAATTACAAAGATTTCTCTAAGAGTTCTTTTCACTACTGTGACTACTAATTCAATGGTGCCAATAGGGTCAACTCTTTTTTCGTCAAACCCAACCAGCAGATAGGTTGAAGGTCGTACTTAGTAGATCGGCTGAAGGTTGTACTTGAATGGCATCGATCCCCAATTTCTCAAAAGTGATTTTTTTTCATAATGTTTGCGCTACTTCCAGGATATACAAGGATTCTTTTTACCAAACAATTAACGACTATAAGTTGAATGACCAATGGGTCATCATGAAGAAGTTGCACCCTGCAAAGGTTTTCCTCAATTAACGAAATCCCAATTGATGATGACTATGCTGAACCTATATAAACTTCTCCAACTCGCCTCAAATTTTGTGCTTGTCAAAGCCATGACTGCAGAAGTCGTCTTCCTCTCCTGTTCGACCATATATAACATTAAAAACTCGAACATGCTAGTCATTCTACTGAGGGTCTCTTCTTGGTTGTTTAGTTTTTTTAAGTTGTTGAGGAACTTGCTTTGTTAGACATTCTCTTAATTTTCCTTTCGCAATAAAGACCTCCACTTGGCTTCTTAAGTGGTTGGATTGACCAAACCTTGAAACTCTTGGTTACTTTAGCAATCGATGAAGACCTAAGGGTTGGTGTGTTGGTACTTCATCTTCAAGGAGAAGTCGATAGATGGTGGCATTTCATCTGTAATACTTATAATACTGAGACAATAGAGTGGGATACCTTTAAGAGAATTTTCTTTGATAAGTTTTTCCCAGAGACAATGAAGGATTGGTTGAGGCAAGAGTTTATTGATCTCGTGCAAAGTGACATAGATATAATGGGATACGAGACCAAGTTTACTTCCTTGGCTCACTTAGCACTGGAGATGGTAAATGATGAAGAGATGAAAGTGAAGAAGTTTGTGAATGGGCTTAAGACCTCTATAAGGAAGCGGGTATCAATCTTAGGCTTGAGAGTCTATGCTGAAGTGGTTGATAGAGCCTTGATAGCGGAGAAAAATGATAGAAATGCCCAAAGAAACAGGGACTCTAAGAATCAGGCAAAGGGTGTTGGGTCAACTTCTGGTAGTCAAGCGAGGGTGAGGCACAGAGATAACGTGTCATTTTCTCAGGGATAGCAGCATGGTCACCCAGTGCCATTATTTTCTTTGCCTACCGGACCTTCACGGTTTACGGTGGTGTCCTATCACTGCCAACAATCTGGTTATTATAGATCTAAGTGCCCTCAGAGGCAGGTAGTGGCATTAGTGCCAGTGGAATCAAGAGGGGAGCGGACATGCTTCCATTGTCAATAGCCTAGACATGTTAGACTAAACTGCCCTCAGAGGAAAAGTGCATTAAGTGGTTCTAGGCTCAATAGAGGACCGTTCAGGTTGCTATGGTTCAGTTAGGCTATAGGGCGTTGCCACCACCCCAGCCAGCACAATCAATTCATGGCTCTGTGGTCAGAGGTATTTTTCTAGTTTCTAGCTCGTGGGTTAGGGTGTTAATAAATTCAAGTGCATCTTATTCATTCATATTTGCTGCATTTGCTTGTACCTTCGAGCTGGAGTTGTCATCACTGGAGTCACCATTGTCCATTGATATGCCTGATGGGGGTAGAGTTACTTTGGGTAGAGTGTGTCAGTCTTGCGATATTAAGGTTGTTAGACGTCGATTAGTGTTCGACTTTGTGTTGCTAGACATGACAATTTTTGATGTCATCCTAGGTATAAATTGACTATTTATGTTTAGAGCCACAATCAATTTTCTCCGTAGAAAAGTGATAGTGTCCACACCTGAGCGTGACTATTTCCATTTTGTGGGATAACGAGATGATTTTGTTGTACCATCATTACATAGTTTCAGTGTTTGGAACGGGATTAGGTGTTTCTTGGCTAGCTTGTTGATAAGTGTTCAATTCTATGCATTTGAACCCTCTTTATTGCATATGTTAGTCCCGTTTCTACATTTACCGAGATATGTTTACGGTATTTTTGTGTTTTTGATGTATTGCAGGTCTTGTAGTAAAAGGAGCAAAGTTTGAGGCTATTTGCAGCTGAAGAGAAAAGTCAGAATTGCAGCCAAGGCATCTCGATCAATCGAGATCTCACTTCGATTGATCAAAATCTCGATCAATCGAGATTCAATCTCGATTGATCGAGATTCTGCAGA
This sequence comes from Cornus controversa, assembly GCA_026545225.1. Taxonomy (NCBI): domain Eukaryota; kingdom Viridiplantae; phylum Streptophyta; class Magnoliopsida; order Cornales; family Cornaceae; genus Cornus; species Cornus controversa. The sequence continues at coordinate 47,369,439 of CM048845.1, forward strand.
GCCACTTGCCCACTTGCTCACCTGCTCTCCCACTTGCAACAAAATCCCCCTTTTTGCATGACTTAAGGGGATTGTCTGACTTGAACAAGACCTTTGGGGACCTTCTTGATATAGTTGGTATATATAGTGATATATATATATATATTTATGGTGGGCCCCAAGGTTGAAAAGGAGGCCATAAAGCACAACAAAAGGCCATTTCTCAAAGGGGGGAGACATACATCAGAGGAGAGCAGGAGAGACATTTGGGAGAGAAGAGGAGGGAGCTCAATCAGACTTTGAAGCTCCATTTTCTTCATCAATGGAAGAGTGCAAGGCAACCATGAGCAACTAACTTCTATACTAGGGTGTTGTTGAAGCCCCTAGCCATATAAACTTGTTCATTGTTGTAGCATATTGCTATTTGTATTTAGATGTTGATTATTTAGTCTAGTGACAATGTACACTTATATGTTTCTTTTATATATTCATGTGATTGTGGTTTTATTCTTGTCTTAGAGTATAATCTTTCATGTGAATGCACAACATTTGCATCTTCCACAAGAAGTGCAAATGATGGCTAGGTAATGGTACTTTAAATGAATGTGTTGTGTTTGTTTGTATAAACCATGCCAAGATAAGGTAGTTTGGATGCATTTAGTTTTAGGTTCACTTAGAGAGTAGGGTAATTAGTTAGGTTGAAAAACTATGCTTGTTGAAGATGGATTATGATAGGTTGGCACACACATTAATCTTTTGACGTGTCATTGAGGTCACAAGCCTAATGACATTGTTAGGCATTTAATTATGAATCCCAAGCTTGCTACACTTATGAACATGTGAATGGCTAGTGGTGGAAACCACCCCTAGTTCTCTCTCCCAACTTTTACTCTTTAAATTTATTGTCATTACATTCATGCAATAGTTTTATAAACAAAACTCAAAACCTTGTTTTTAGGATTAAAGTGGAATTAATCTTTCTTTAAGACAATTACGACTAGTCCTAGTGGGATCGATACCCTCTATATAGAACCGTATCAACAAAGATTCGTGCTCATGCGAGTGGTTAAATTATATTTTGATAAAAGGGGCAAAAATAAGGTTACAATATAATTCAAGTTTCAACCACATCAAAATTTTGGCGCCGTTGTCGGGGACTACGGTTTAATTGTCGCCATTGGAAGATTAAATCTGGTTTAATTCTTAGGCTAGAAATTCTTTAATTTTTTTGTATATATATTGTTCTTATTTCTCAAATTTCTTGATTTTAGGTGTACCACATTGCGGGCTTCTCAAAGGATTAAAGTTGGAACCCTTTGTGAGTATAAAGTCTAAAATTAGTGGGTTTGAGTTCATTCATTTTTTTTGTGTATATATTATTGTTTATTTTGCGTATTGAGGTGTTGTTCTACTATTAATGCATGCTAGGTAGACGGTCCTTGTCACTTTCGTTGCTCCCATGTAATATTGAACTTGAAAGAACACTTAGACAACGTAGAGGAACCTTTAGGGACCCTATATTGCCTAGGACCGAAAACATGGACCCAAATGAAAGACAACCTCCCGAACTACCTCCTTTTAATCATGAACAACAACCTCCACCTCCTCCTCCTCAAGGAGAGTTGCTTATGGACTTTTACCTTCCGACTACATTTGAAGTACCTTCATGTATTCAATTTTTGGATGTAGCGGCAAATCAATTGGAAATAAAGTCCTCCACCATCAATCTTCTTAATAACTTCCATGGTCTCCCTAATGAGGATCCATACCGGCATTTAGATTACTTCCTTTCGGTGTGTTCCACCATTCGTGTACCACACTTTACGGAGGATGATCTAAAGCTGCGTATGTTTCCATTCTCCCTAAAAGATAAAGCTAGAAGTTGGTTCAATTCCTTAGAACCTAACTCAATCCATTCCTAGGCGGAGATGCAAATAGAGTTCTTAAAAAAATACTTTCCAATGGGAAAGACAAGTGATATTCGGAGAGCAATCACCGAATTCACCCAAATTGATCAAGAACAATTTCATGAGACGTGGGAGAGATTAAAAGATCTTCTTAAATCTTGTCCACATCATGCTGTCCCAAAATGGCAGCTAGTGCAGAGTTTTTATGATGGGGTGAGTGAGCAACATAGGCAAATGTAGACTCCGCTTGTGGAGGTGGATACTTTTTGAAAAGCCCCGATGAGGCATGGAAACTTTTTCAAACCCTAAGCAATAATTCAGCTCAACGCTCCTCCACTAGAAAAGGGAAGGCCACCCAACCTTGTAAAGGAGTGCATGAAATTTCACGGGTAGATGAGGTTGCCATGCAAGTAGAAGCCCTTTTCCGAAAAATGGACCTAATCATGAAAAATGGGCTGCCTACTCCAAGCCAACCTGTTCAAAATCAGGAAGTGTGTTCGTTTTGCTATAGCACTTCACATTTTGTGCGAGATTGTCCTATTGCCGAGCAATCTCCCGATTATGCTTAAGAGCAAGCGAATGCCTTGTACTCTAAATAGCTGAATGATCCATATTCAAATCCATACAATCCTGGTTACAAGAATCATTCAGCTTTTTCATGGAAATCTCAAGAATCAAGTCCCTCTTTTCAAGGGCAAAATTCATTTACTTCTCAATCTCAACAGCCTCAATATAGGCCAAATCCTCAGCCTTACCATCAAAGGTCCAATTACCAACAACCACCACCTCCTCCGAGAAGCCAAGGCTTTGAAGAAAGAGTGATAAGCAATCTTGAGGCTAATACCCGCTTATTGCAAACTCACTCTCAATCAATCTCTAAGCTTGAAGCTAATGCTCAATCTATGGCTAGGTTAGAAGCTCAAATCGGGCAACTAGCTAATGCCTTGAATAGAAGGGAGGAAGGTAAGTTGCCGAGTCAACCGGTGGCGAATCCTAAGGGTGTTCATGTGATTGAGGATCCATCATCTTCATCTTGTAATGCTCCTCCGGAGCAAGTTCAATCAATCACAACCTTAAGGAGTGATAAAATCATCAATTCCAAGGTAGGGGAAGAAGAGAAAAAGGAATCCCAAGAGCAATCCAAAAATCCAAAAGAATCCCAATTAAATCCAAAATTGTTTTCCTTCAAATCCAAGTGTGGCCAAAAACCCACAAAATCCAAAAGGAAAGGCAAGTGAAGTTGTGTCGTCATCAAGTCCAAATCTTGACACCTCTTTTAAACCTCCGGTTCGTTTCCTCAAAGATTGAAGGAACCTTCTCATATTGGGAAGCAAGGAGAGAAAATTCAAGACATGATGGAGATCTTCAAATAAGTAAAGATCAATCTCCCTCTCCTTGATGCTATCCGGCAAATTCCCTCCTATGCTAAATTTTTGAAGGATTTGTGCACTCAAAAGCGCAAATCTAGGAATAATGCTCCTAAGAAAGTCCTCTTAACTGAGCACATAAGCTCCATTTTCTAACACCAAGCCCCTCCTAAATTCAAAGATCCGAGTGCTCCGACTATTTCGTGCACCATCAGAAATCAATCTTTTGAAAAGACACTTCTTGATTTAGGGGCTAGTGTCAATTTGCTTCCATTCTCAGTTTACCAACAACTAGGTTTAGGGGAACTTAAGCCAACCACAGTTGTGTTGCAACTTGCCGACCGCTCGGTGAAGCAACCACATGGTATCATTGAGGATGTAATCATTCAAGTGGACAAATTCTACTTTCTGGTGGACTTCATAGTCCTTGACACGGAACCGGTTCAAAATACAAATCGACATATTCCTATCATTCTAGGTCGTCTATTCTTGGCTACGGCAAACGCTTGTGTTAATTGCCGTATCGGAGTGATGGACATCTCTTTCGAGAATATGAAAGTTCGTTTGAACATCTTTAATGCTTCCCACCACGCATCCGAAGACGAAAGCGAATGCTTTTGTGTTAATGTAGTGGGAGACCTTGTTCAAGAAGCACTTCCTTCTATTCTTTCTAAGGATCCTTTAGAGGCATGCATAAATCATTTCAACTGTGACGATTTTGACATTGAGCGATCCATTTGTGAAGTCAATTCAATGCTCGATGTCACTACTGTCATGGATTTGCCTAAATGGAGAGTTCCGAGAGAACCCTTGCCTCCTTTGTCCAAAACTTCCCAAACTCCTTCTCTAATTTCCCCACCACAACTTGAGCTCAATCCTCTACCGGCTACACTCAAGTATGTTTTCTTGGGTGCTAATGAGACCCTTCCAGTCATTATTGCTTCCAATCTCACCAATGATCAAGAGATGGAACTCTTAAAAGTGCTAAAAGAGCACAAGGAAGCAATAGGATGGAGTGTGGCAGATCTTAAAGGAATAGATCATTCTATTTGTATGTACCGCATACACTTGGAAGAGGATGCAAAGACCTCAAGGGAGGCACAATGTCGATTAAATCCAAATATGAAGGACGTTGTAATGAAAGAGGTGGTGAAGTTACTAGATGCGGAAATCATTTACCCCATCTCAGATAGTAAGTGGGTTAGTCCCACTCAAGTGGTTCCAAAGAAGTCCGGTATTATGGTGCAACCAAATGATAAGGGTGAATTAGTTCCCCAACGCACCACCATGGGATGGAGAGTGTGCATAGATTATCGAAAATTAAATTCAGCCACTCGGAAAGATCACTTCCCCCTCCCATTTATTGATCAAATCTTGGAGAGATTAGCCGGACAAAGTTTTTATTGCTTCTTAGATGGATATTTCGGCTATAATCAGGTTGCTATAGACCCGAGGGACCAAGAGAAAATCACCTTTACATGTCCTTTCGGCACATTTGCTTATAGACGCATGCCCTTTGGGTTGTGCAATGCACCGGTGACTTTTCAACGGTGTATGATATTTATCTTTTCGGACATGGTGAAAAAATTCTTGGAAGTGTTCATGGATGATTTTTCTGTGTTTGGGCCTTTATTTGAATCATGTCTCCAAAATCTATCCCGTGTTCTCAAACGATGTCAAGAGACCAACCTAATTCTTAGTTGGGAAAAGAGCCATTTTATGGTCCAAGAGGGTATTATCCTTGGGCACATTGTGTCTAAGAGAGGAATCGAGGTTGGCAAAGCCAAGGTTGAGCTTATTTCCAAACTTCCTCCACCATTAACGGTGAGAGAGATTCGTTTATTCCTTGGGCATGCGGGCTTTTATCGCCGTTTTATCAAAGACTTTAGCAAGATCTCTCGGCCTTTGTGCCGCCTTCTTGAAAAAGAATCTTGCTTTACCTTTGATGAAGCGTGCCTTAGCGCTTTTGAAAAACTCCGCACCATGCTTACAACCGCTCCAATTCTCATCCCTTCAAATTGGGTCTCCCATTTGAGATCATGTGTGATGCATCTGATTATGCCATGGGTGCGGTTTTAGGGCAACGAGTAGACAAATTGCCACATGTCATCTACTACGCAAGTAAAACCCTTTCCGAGACTCAAATCAATTATACCACAACGGAAAAGGAGTTGCTTGCGGTAGTATTTGCCTTAGACAAATTTTGAGCTTATTTATTAGGTTCCAAGGTCATTGTCTATTCGGACCATGCTGCCCTCCGGCATCTTTTGGCCAAAAAGGACACCAAGCCTAGGTTGATCCGATGGATACTCTTGTTGCAAGAGTTCAATTTTGAGATTAGAGACAAAAAGGGAACTAAAAATGTGGTGGCTGACCACCTTTCTAGAATTCTTGTTGACTCCCTCCATAACTCCATTCCAGTTTGTGAATCCTTTCCGGATGAACAACTCTTTGTCATTTCTCAAGAGAGTATCCCTTGGTATGCGGATGTTGTTAACTACTTGGCAACCGGTAAAATACCATCTTCTTGGACCAAGCAAGAGAAGGATCATTTTTTCTCCCAATCACGATCATATTATTGGGACGATCCTCAATTGTTCAAATATTGCCCCGATCAAATAATTCGAAAGTGTGTACCCAACAGTGAATTCCAAAGCATTCTCAAATTTTGTCATACACTCGCTTGTGGGGGACACTTTAGTGCTAAACAAACTGTAGCAAAAATTCTTCAATGCGGGTTTTTCTGGCCAACACTTCATCGGGATGCATATTCATTCTGCCGCTCTTATGAGCGATGTCAGTGCCTTGGCGCGTTGTCTCGGAAGGACATGATGCCTCTTAAACCTATTCTTATTTTTGAGATATTTGATGTGTGGGGCATTGACTTCATGGGACCTTTTCCACCCTCTACTGGTCATGAGTACATACTTGTGGCGGTGGACTACGTATCTAAATGGATAGAGGTCGTTGTTACCAAAACCAATGATCACGCAGTCATGGTTAAGTTCATTCAAGCGAATATCTTTAGCCGGTTTGGTACACCTCGGGCCCTCATCAGTGACGGAGGTAAACATTTCTGTAACCAATTCCTTTGAACCATGCTTACCAAATATTCTGTCACACACAAAGTAGCCACCCCATACCATCCTCAAACTAGTGGCCAAGTAGAGGTATCCAATAGGGAGATTAAGAATATTCTTGAGAAGATCGTTCGGCCTGACCGAAAAGATTGGTCATTACGACTAAATGATGCATTATGGGCATACCAAACCACGTATAAGACTCCCATTGGAATGTCACCTTACCGGTTGGTTTATGGCAAAGCGTGCCATCTTCCAGTTGAATTGGAGCATAAAGCTATGTGGGCCACCAAAACTTTCAATTTTGACATGTAAACGGCCGGATCTAATCGAAAGCTTCAATTAAATGAATTGGAAGAATTGCGACATGACGCATATGAGAATGCTAAAATCTATAAGGCAAAGTCTAAAGCCTTTCATGATCGTAATATTCGAGTCAAAACATTTTCTCCAGGCCAAAAAGTATGGTTGTACAACTCACGCCTCCATTTGTTTCCTGAAAAACTTCGCTCCCGTTGGGATGGTCCATTTTTGGTTAATTCTGTTGCTCCCCACGGAGTGGTGGAATTGAAGGACTTGAAAGACGGATCGTTGTTCAAAGTAAACAGGCAGCGCTTAAAAATGTGCGTGGATGACCAAGTTACCACCGAATATGTGGATGTCGTCACTTTGACGGATCCCGTGTATTTTGACTTGTGAGCCGATTCAGACGTCATGCCATAGACGTGTAAGGTGGCGAGGCCATGGTAGCTATCATGCTTCCATGAAGTCCCTTTAATCCAAGGTAAATTTTGTATCTAAGCAATTTAGTATCTAAGTCCCATAAGTCTGAGTCCATGAAGTATAACTCAAGCTGGCTGTTTTTGAGCATCTCGATTGATCGAAGCTAAGATCTCGATCAATTGAGATTTCGATTGATCGAGATTTTGGTCTCGATTGATCGAAATAATGCAGAGAGTTTGCTAAGTCCAAAGTCCCGAGAGGTAGTATTCTTCGATAGCACTTCGATAGGTCCTCGATGAATCGAAATCTCGATTGATCGAAGTGAAATCTTGATTGATTGAAGTAAAATCTTGATTGATCGAAGTTGATCCCGATTGATCGAAGTAGATCTCGATTGATCGAGGTAGGATTCCGATTGATCGAAATCTCGATTGATCGAGATGTACATCTTGATCAATCGAGATTGACGCGATGCCTGCACGTAAGCCGATTACTTATTTAAACCGTTGGGCTTCCCTCTCATTTCTACAATTCTTCCCAAGACCATCCGACTTCCTCCTCTTCTCCGAGCGATCCAAGGCTTCCCCAAGAGCCGTCCCACACTTGATCTACCATCCCCGACCATCCACCGTCGTTCGCAGTAGTTCGAGATCTCTGCGAGCACGCGCACGCTCATCTCTTCGTGGCTGTGAGTTGGGTCTTCGTCTTTTTGTGCCGATTATCATCTTCAACTTGAGGTAAGTGATGCGTGGCTATATTTTCCTTACTTTCTCGCTACTTTTATTAGTTTCTCGGTGTAATAAGCATAAACTGGTGATGTTGGGTGGAATGGTGCATTCGCTATGTTCATAAATGAGATTTTGCGGGTTTCGGGGGTAGGAATGCATGTATAGGTAAGATATTGCATTATTTTTGCTTCGAATGCTGACTGTACGGTTTGCAACCGCGGCCCATCATTTCGATTGCAACCACTTACGCTGCCTCGTTGAGAGCGATTCTTTTTTTTTTTTTAATACATTTGTCAGCACCATGGACTAGCACCTCGTTTTAATTTTTATTCTTAGTTTAGCATTTCTCTTATTTTCTTTTTATTTATGTATTTTTGGAATAAGTGCAGACCGTTCTGAGATCATAGCGAGGGTGAAGAATGCCCCCGGTGCTGTTCGAGATGTGCCCGGGAGAGCCTTCCGGACTCGGAAGTTTCACCCGGAGTAGATATTCGAGCTGAGAGAGTTTAAGACGCGTTCCGACAGCTCGTGGGCTATAGCAGAGCTCAGGCGGCGTCGCTTTGACCGGTTATGTGTGCCTCCCACTGATGTGGCACACGAGCGCTTGGTGCAGGCCTTTTACGAGCGTATGACCTATTCCTGCACTGCGTAGGACACATTGGAGACGGTCGTGGGCGGCACGATGATCACTATCACGCCGAGCCGGATTGCGCAGATGTTCGGCATCCCTCACCAACAGCCTCTAGATATGGTTGACCAGGACGGTCGACCGATCTACAGGGTCGAGCTTCCAGCCGACACGACACTATTCTCCATCGTGATGGACATGTGTGGCGGGGCGTTTACCACGCCCAGTCACAACTGCACGTCTAAATCAATGTGCTTGAGTAGATTGTGGTTCCTGGACACCGTTCTCATCAAGAACGCGTGTCCTCTGCAGCACGTGGCAGAGCGCAGAGGCGACCTCCTCCGTTGCCTTTACGCTTTCCACACGGGCACGTGGTTTTCTGTCCCATCGCTGATATGGGGGCAGATGTTCAAGATCTGGGACGGCCTCGTCAACAAGAGGATGCGGCGAGCAGCGAGTTGGCGGCTTCCTTTTCCTTTCCTCGTCGCTACTTTTCTGAGCCGTGCCAGTATACCGGTCAGTGATATTGACATTTAGTTGGCACCGCCCGCCCGCTTCACACCTACTCAGTGGGAGAGGGTGAGGTGACACTTGGAGCGACAGGACCACCGGGGTGATCCACCAGAGGATGTAGACATGGATGCCCTAGTGGAGATGGATGAGGGTGAGCCTGCAGAGGGTGAGTCATCTGATGAGGAGATGGAGGAGGATGAGATGGATATTGCTGCAGAGCGGCATGACATCCTAGCGACTGGCTATTCCTGTCTGGCAGCTGACATTGAGCGGCTCTAGCAGGGTTTTGAGGAGTATGTCCAGGTGACGCAGAGTCAGCTGGAAGGCATTAGATCGAACATTTCATCTCTGGCACAGGGTTAGAGAGCGATTTTAGACGAGTTTCGGGCCTTCCGGCAGGACCTGCAGTTCCTATTTGTAGGACGAGCTTCCACCTTCACCTCTACTCCCACCGAGCCCCCGCCACCACCCCCCACCCTCGAGTAGATCTATCTATTCGCACTTTCTGTTTTACTGTCTGTATTCTTCTTTCTTTATTTTTGATAGGCCATCTTGGCCATCTTAGTTTTTGTGTATTCCACAATCATGTACCCTTTGTACTAAAACTTATGTTCACATATATGGAATACAGTTCTCCTTTCTTTTATACCATGTGTTATATTTTCTATCTTTTACTTTCTGCCCATATCAAAGCTCTCTCTACTTTGACTATGTATGTAGTACCACTTGCCTAATTGTTATATGCGACTCAGTTAATGATTTCTGTTTATTACCGCCTGGTTTCAATTCCCGATACTGTTGAGATTGCTTCAATGCAGTATGTCGTTAATAAAGAAAGGCAGCCCCTTTGCATGCTATATGTTAGCGTGCCTGGATAGTCAATATCTTATCGCATATACCTCTTAGTCATTTGGGAAACACCAGTTCAAAGTCTTGAATGTGCATTGATCTCGGCCTTATCCGCTTGTATATAATTCTTTTATTATGTTCTTTTTTCTACTTTTTGTTCCAATTAATGCTCGTGGTATCTAGTTGGTGTTCCGTGCAGGTTTTTCTCATTTACAGGATGACCGCCCGTATTGGAATGTCATTTTTGTCGCGTTCTGCAATCCCAGTAAATTCTTTCCTTGTTCTTCTGGTCCAAACATTGAGGACAATGTTGCGTCTAAGTTTGGGGGTGCGGTATGCTATACCACTTGCATATGCATGCAATGTTCAGTCTTTGTATTGATTGTCATTGTAAAGCAAGTTTCTTTTCTTGATATTTTTCCATACTTGCCATGATGTCTTGCTTTTTAAAGGAAGATCATTCGAATAAATGTTCGAGGTAAATGCAGCAGGTAGTTAAGAACTTTAACATTGTAAATACCCGCACTTGTGCAAGCTATATAATAGGCTAGAACGGTCTACATTTTTGTCCAAATATGAGCACGTATAGTTCTTGCCCTAAATTTGTCCTTAACCGCACAAATTCGCACACATGCATTTTAAATTGTGGGGTATAAGTCTGAGGGAGAATTTTATAATTTCAGTTTTTATTCGAACAACTTAAAGAATAAGTTCTTCCGGTTGTTGTAAAAAAAAAATATATATTATAAAATAAATGCAATAAGCCTACTCACTCAATAAACCGGATCTCTATGCCTCAAAGCAGGGAGTATTCGCGTATAAGTGTGCAAGGTTGAGCAATAATAAGCGGGTGGCTTGCTTATGCTCATCGCCTTGCAAGCTTGGTTATTAAGTCCGAAGGGTGTTTCTTCACCTAATGCCCTAAAACCAATTGGTTTGGGAGTCATTGGCCCAATGCCGCTACATGGGCTTGCAAGAAAGCAAAAAGAGCTAAGCATTGCACGATCATCCGCGCATGAGTAATCATGAATGTTTTGTGATAATGAACAGAAGTGTCGAATTTCAATGAGATTTTCTTTTAAAAGTAGATTTGTTCTTATTCTTCTCCAAATATGACAAAATCACGCGCTAGAATGCATGTTCACTTTTCAAAGAGGATTTTGGGGTCGGGATCAGTATGTTTGTTCGGGCTGGCCATCATGTGGGGACCGTCGTTTATTTATAGCTTGTGAAAGTCTATTTTTGCTAATGACTGCATAGTTCTGTAATACTTGTTACATTTGCCAAATGTGAAATGAACGGATGATCGCCCTTTATCTAGTGGATGACTGAGCATGATTAAATTTTTGTATAAGATAGTTAATTTCATTTTTTGTAATATTGCATTGCTAAGGGACTAGCAATATGTAAGTTTGGGGGTGTGATAAGTGTTCAATTCTATGCATTTGAACCCTCTTTATTGCATATGTTAGTCCCGTTTCTACGTTTACCGAGATATGTTTACGGTATTTTTGTATTTTTAATGTATTGCAGGTCTTGTAGTAAAAGGAACAAAGTTTGAGGCTATTTGTAGTTGAAGAGAAAAGTCAGAATTGCAGCCAAGGCATCTCGATCAATCGAGATCTCGATTGATCGAGATCTCACTTCGATTGATCGAAATCTCGATCAATCGAGATTCAATCTCAATTGATCGAGATTCTGCAGAGCCACTTGCCCACTTGCTCACCTACTCTCCCACTTGTAACAAAATCCCCCTTTTTGCACGACTTAAAGGGATTGTCTGACTTGAACAAGAACTTTGGGGACCTTCTTGATATAGTTGGTATATATAGTGATATATATATATATTTATGGTGGGCCCCAAGGTTAAAGAGGAGAGCAGGAGAGACATTCGGGAGAGAAGAGGAGGGAGCTCAACCAGACTTTGAAGCTCCATTTTCTTCATCAATGGAAGAGTGCAAGGCAACCATGAGCAACTAACTTCTATACTAGGGTGTTGTTGAAGCCCCTAGTCATATAAACTTGTTCATTGTTGTAGCATATTGGGATTTGTATTTAGATGTTGATTATTTAGTCTAGTGACAATGTACACTTATATATTTCTTTTATATATTCATGTGATTGTGATTTTATTCTTGTCTTAGACTATAATCTTTCATGTGAATGCACAACATTTGCATCTTCCACAAGAAGTGCAAATGATGGCTAGGTAATGGTACTTTAAATGAATGTGTTGTGTTTGCTTGTATAAACCATGCCAAGATAAGGTAGTTTGGATGCATTTAGTTTTAGGTTCACTTAGAGAGTAGGGTAATTAGTTAGGTTGAAAAACTATGCTTGTTGAAGATGGATTATGATAGGTTGGCACACACATTAATCTTTTGATGTGTCATTGAGGTCACAAGCCTAATGACATTGTTAGGCATTTAATTTATGAATCCCAAGCTTGCTACACTTATGAACATGTGAATGGCTAGTGGTGGAAATCATCCCTAGTTCTCTCTCCCAACTTTTACTCTTTAAATTTATTGTTATTACATTCATGCAATAGTTTTATAAACAAAACTCAAAACCTTGTTTTTAGGATTAAAGTGGAATTAATCTTTCTTTAAGACAATTACGACTAGTCCTAGTGGGATCGATACCCTCTATATAGAACCGTATCTACAAAGATTCGTGCTCTTGCGAGTGGTTAAATTATATTTTGATAAAAGGGGCAAAAATAAGCTTACAATATAATTCAAGTTTCAACCACATCACTTGTTAGCCTAGTAGGATGAGGTTATGACTCATGGAAGATTTTCACCGATAGTTTGTGATTTCTTAGATGTATTTTTGAGGGACTTGACAGAGTTGCCTTTGATGTGGGAAGTAGTGTTTAGAAATGGCCTTACTCCTGGTACCGTACCTATCTCTATGGCACTGTACCGTATGGCACAGGCAGAGTTGAAGGAGTTGAAAGGTCAGTTACAGGAATTATTAGACAAGGGATTTGTACGGCCTAGTACATCAGCTTGGGGAGCTCCGGTCCTATTTGCTAAGAAGAAGGACAAATCTTTACGATTTTGTATAGACTACTGAAAACTGAACCAAGCAACAATCAAGAACAAGTATCCTTTACCAATGATTGATAACTTGTTTAATCAACTCAAGGGTCAACATGTTTCTCAAAGATTGACTTGAGGTCGGGGTATTACTAGTGAGGGTAAGGGATGAGGATATTCCGAAGACATCTTTTCGGACTAGATATGGACACTATGAATTTTTAGTGATGCCATTTGGATTGACGAATGCATTGGCAACGTTCATGGACTTAATAAACTGGGTCTTCAATGTTTACTTGGACAGATCCGTGGTGGTGTTTGTTGATGATATTCTTGTATACTCATCTTCTATGGAGGAAAATGAGATTCATTTGAGGACAGTGTTACAAATTCTAAGGGAGCGCCGTTTATATGCTAAGTATGAAAAATGTGAATTTTGGCTAATAGAAGTAAAGTTCCTCGGACATGTGGTGTCGAAAGGAGGAGTTTCCATGGATCCTTCTAAGATTGAAGTAGTGATGAATTGGGAAATGCCAAAGAATGTATTTGAAATATGTATCTTCTTGGGGCTAGTGGGCTACTATCGGTGCTTTGTAAAGGACTTTTCGAAGTTAGCGATGCCTATGACTAAACTTACTTGTAAAGGAGTTAAGTTTGTTTGGAATAATGCTTGAGAGCATTCATTTATGGAATTAAAGAGTAGATTGACTAGTGCTCTGGTATTAAAAATTTTCGAGTGTGGATTGGGTTATGTGATCTATTGTGATGATTCACGGGATGGGTTGGGATATGTATTATTGCAAACCGAGAAGGTTGTTGCATATGGTTCCCGATAGTTGAAGACACATGAGTAGAATTACCCGACTCATGACTTGGAGTTAGCAATAGTAATCTTTGCGTTGAAGATGTGGAGGCATTACTTATTCGGGGAAAAGTTTGAGGCTTTCTCTGATCATAAGACCTTGAAGTACATTTTCACACAAAAGGACTTGAATATGAGGCAACGAAGATGGGTAGAGTATAAGGAGGATTGCAACTTTGATCTTCAGTATCACCTAGGAAAGGCTAATGTAGTAGCGAATGCTTTGAGTAGAAACCATGTGCATGGTACCTTGGCAAGCATTATCATCCATGAGTGAAAAATGATGGAAGATATCTCATAAATGGGATTGCATTTTAATGAGGATGCAATGCATGCTAGAATCTATCTAAAGAGTAAATGTTTATAGAAGAGAATGAAAAGTATGATGTGTATTCTACGTGTCTAATGAGTATTGTACACACAAATTTTGAGTTTAAGAATGAGATCAAAACACGTGGACAAATATATCAAACACATTAATTTCAAGAAATATGGGTTACAAATATCTGTAGATCTTTACAAAAGAAAGATAAATTCCTCTGATTCAATCTCCTTGGGGATCCGGATTCAAGGGCTGCTTGATCAGCATTGAATGCTACGTATTCTAGCCTCTTAACTTGTATATTTTATCGTCTTAGTGATAGATTATTTTGTGATTTTACTTCATTTTAGTATTTTCTGTATTTTCAGGGCCTCAATGATTATTTCAGTTAAAACCATGATTTTGAGCGTTTAAAGATGACATGAAAGAGGGTTAGATGAAGCTTACATCAAAGGGATCCATTCAACTATTTATTTTAATTCAAATTAGTCCAAGGAAAAGGTCCAAGAGAATTATAGCTGATTAAGAAGGTTTCGGGCCTGAAGCCCAATTTTGCGCTTAATACAATTTTAATCCCATTTTGGAAAATATACCAGAAGTGTTATTTCCGAGCCTCAAATTGACTTAATTTTTCTTAAAATCAAATGAAATTCGATTCTGCACAGTTTTGTATTTCACAAAAATTTTGTGAATCGGACTTTTAGTGGGTCAAAAGTTGGGCCGAACATCAGTAGGAAAAATGCACCTGATTAGTGCTGCAGGAAAACCTAATTAATTCCTAATTGGATTAGGACTTTGGTGTATTCTCTAGGGGCAATAAAGTGATGAATAAAAGGCTGTCTGGAGAGAGCTTAGAGAGATTGGGGGAGCTGAGAGAGCCTTTGGACAGAATTGAAGACATACTTTATAGAGCTTTCGAGTGGAGAACCATTGGAGAACGAAGTCTTACGCATAATTCATGAAGATAATGCCTTCTTCCTCAATCATTGAAGCTTCTTCTTCTACCATGAGCGGCTAGTTCATCCACTAGGGTTTTGATGTAGCCTTAACTAAGCATCAATGGTTTGATTGTTTTAATTATTGGGGACCTTTATATACATGTATAGATTGTGTAATTTAGAGGATTCTTATTATAGAATTGAGGAATAAAAGTCTTATAAATTCAATTTCAATGATTTCTCATATTGTCTTAGATATTTGGTTGTTGTTATTGAACTCAATTTCTCTTATTTTCTGTGATCATGAGAGTGATTATTAAACAATGGTAATCACTGAATATATCATTATACACTTTGATAGAGTATGCCTAGAGAAGATGGACCATACTACACCCTAGATTAGAGTAGTTAGGCAGATGGTCCATGCTAATCGAAGATAGTCCATGACTTAGCCTTAATCATTTGTTATCTTCTTGACGGATGAAGGTGAGCTTGTAGTCACCGACACCACTTATGCATGATGTAATTCCCCATAGTTAATTCAATTAACCATTGATTGTGGAGTTAGTGGTGAAATCAATTACCCTAGATTTATCTCATATTATCTTCACTCTCTATTTCCTTTGTTTTTTTTTTATTTTGCTTTTTCATTTGTTTTATTTTATTTTTCCTTTTACTTAGTTTAAATATTAAAATCAGAATTCTTTTCCTTCTAAATTTAATTAGAATTAATTCCATATACCAACTCATTCATATCATAATCCCTGAGGTTCGACACCCCTTTCGATAGCCCTATTCTATAAGAAATTCATTCTATTGCGAAGTGTGGTAATTATAATTGAGACGCACTCACACACGAATCACTACTAGAGCTTGATCTTGAATTAAATTGAAAGTTTGGTGAAGAACGGTACATGGATGATGTGCTTATTGTTCTTCTCTTTTAGGGTTTAGATGCTTTGAAGCTTTGGATTTATAGTGAAGAATCCTCTAGAGTTTCAGCTTTCTCTAAGAATCTTATGGTTCTCCCCCTCTAGATTCAAGGACTACTAGAGCTTGATTTTAAATCGGGTGGTTGAGAGTGCTCTTCAACTGTTTGTTGTTGAAGAAAACCGGTGAGAATTTCTTATCAAGCACTGAAGAAGCTTGATCTCGAACAGTCTTATTGATGATTCTTTGAATTTGTTGAATCGTGGAGGAAGAACGACACGACTTTGACTGTGCTCGTTGGTGTTGTTCTTCAAAGCTTTGAGGGTTAGATGAACGTTTGTCTTCAGACCTTTAAGTGTTGATTAAAGGCAGAGTCTGGTAGAGCTTCAATATTCTGTGAGAGTCTTCTCCTCCTCCCTTCTTTCACCATCTACCTCTATTTATAAACTTCTTGGATGGGCAAACTAGTAACTTTTTTACTCTTGATAATTATCTTTGATGATAATTATCCAATTAATATATATATATATATATATAATAATCTTTTATGATAAATATTTATAAATATATATCAATTTGGATCAGCCCATTACCCATTTATTTGTGGTGGGTCTGGAAATTGGGTCACATTCCAAAGTGGATCAAATTGAAGATAAACCCAAATTATATTTTGGGTCCATCATGTAATTTTTTAATGTCTATAAATTGCCCCCATTTCAAGTCTCGCGTTATATCAAGCTGGTCACGTATGTAGAGCGGGACTTGAAGTATTTAGTTTTTGCAAAGTTTTTTTTTTCCTTTTGAAAATCCAATTGCCAAGAGGATGTCTTCTTTGTCAAGTTATTGGAGTCTTGAAAACCTTATTACAAATAGGACTTTTTTCCTTGTCCAAGCGGAATTGAAGACTTGAGAATCCTATTGCAAATAGGTTTTTTTTTCTCGTCCATGCGGAATTGAAGACTTGAGGATCCTATTGCAAATAGGATTTTTTTTCCTTGTCTAAGCTGAATTGGGGTCTTGAAAATTCAATGGTAAATAGTATTAATCCGCCATTATATATATGTAACCTATGCTTCAGACCCTTCACATTAGAGAATAATTGAAAGAAATCTCACGAATTGCTATTGGAAGAAACCCACACCCAGCAACACCCATTAGCCAGCAAAAAGGAGAAGTTTTTTTTTGGTACTACCTTTTTTTCCCTTCTTTCTTTTTTCTATTATATGCACGTACTTCCACTGCCTTCTTTTCTTTTTCTTTTTTTCTTTTTCCTTCTACTGCCTTCTTTCTTTTCTTTTTTTTGCCTATTTTCTTTGTCTCCCACACAAATATATATATATATATATATATATATATATATATATATATATATGGATATACATATATACATCTGGTGCTGATGTGGCATGAAGTGACGTGGTGGCTAACTAGGAATTGAATGCTGATTGGATGATGATATGACAGTTTACTGGATGTTTAAAAATATAAAGATTGTAGTGTTTCTTGCTGGTTTAAAACTTGAGACCTTATGAAGAGTTGTTATAACACCACACCATTTCTCCTACACTGCTACATGTTTTGGAAACCTTTGAAATATAATATATCATGTGGCTAAACTTCGAAAAGAATACTTTTTTTCATGATAATTTGGCGGTGCACAAAATTCCTCTTTTTTTTTAGTAGCAACTTTGTAATTAATTTTGACTGGTTCTGGGCGATTTTGGACCGGATTAAATTTTTTTCGAATTAATTAATTTTCGGAAGGGTGTGAAATGTATATATATATGAATGAAATTATATATATATATAGATTGGACGTGGACATATATATATAAGATTATATATATATATATATATATATATATATATATATATGTGGAGGAAGTGCATATATATATATATATTGGATTTGTATGTAATTGTGGAAGGATAGAGAGACATATGAATATATGTATTAGGTGGTGTTATGTATATACATAGTATATTTAATATATGTGGACCTCATTTAGTGGACAAAACATGTGGTGGAATGTGTGGTGTGTATTAAAGTGAGGAAAATAAATTCAAAAAGAAAAGAAAAGAGAAGTGTGAATCGGCTGACTAAGAGGAAAGGAAGAAAGAAAAAGAGAAAAGAAAAGAAGAAAGAAAAAGAAAAGGAGAAAAAAGAGAGAAATTGGGGGAGAGAGAAACCGAATGAGAGAAAGGGAGGATCCGTTCTGGCGGCCCTAGCAGCGGCGGTGGAGGTCATTTCCGGTGGTGGTGTCGACGGCGACTGTGGTTGCCGGCTGTTCACGGTGGTGTTGCTAATGGGTTTTCGGTGGTGGTGACATTGAGACACGACTGGGTCGTATTTGGTTTGGCTGAGGCTGCCCGTTGAGATGGTGCTTCGACAACGATCGACGGTGACTCATCGATAGAGGGAAAGAGAGAGAGGTAGCTGTGTTTGGTTCAGTTTTGGGTTGGGTTTGGTATGTAGCGGTCACGGTTGTGGGTTTGTTTAGCCATGGCTGGTAGCGACGGTGCTTGGTGGCTCGGTTGGGGGAGCATGGTGGTATGTGGCTGTTTGAACCTTCATGGTTGAGATGGTCATAGGTTCGGTAGGTGGTGGTTGGCTGGGTGAGTTGAGGTGGCTGGTGGCTCATGGCTACTATGGCCGTGATTGGTGGTGGTAGTGTCCAATTGTGGGGACTCGGCTGGGTTTTTCAAGATTGGGTTTCGAGTGGTGGCTCGACTTTGGGGCTAGTTGTATTGGGCAGTTTTGTTGATGGTTCCAAATGGTTCTGGCGAGGTGGTTATGATAGGTGATCCTTGCAGTGGTAGGAGGCTGTTCACGGCTGCTTGGACAGCCCGGTTTGGTGGTTTCGAATGGTGCTGACGTGAGGCTGGTATAGTTTCGGTTAGTGAGTGAGATTATGGTTTAATGGTTTTGGGCTGAAATGTTAGGTGTTTACCAGTTTATGGTTTCTTGGTTGGTAGTGTGGGATGTGGAGTTCACATGGGTCTAGTCTAATAAATGGATTAGTCTAGTTGTTGGGCTTAGACCATGGAATTGGGCTGAAATTTGGGTTATGGTTTGGGTTGGACCAACCATGGGAATGGAAAGAAGAAAGTGGATGGTTTGCATGGACTTTGACACGGGACTAGACCGGACATGGAGATGGACCGCTTTGCAAGCGCGGACTTGGAGAAAACGGGACCTAAGGCAAGTTGATTCTTGCCTCTATCTCCTACGTATATATTTTAATTAAATTGATTAATTTACATATGATCTTAATTTTAATCATATCTGTTATTTATATATATATGTGCATATATATATATAAAGGTGATCGTTGTATATACGTGGAATGTGAAGATATGTATATATATGTGTGTGTGTGTGTGTGTGTGTGTGTGGAGATGAAAGCATGAATTTAAATATTTGTTTGCATTGTGATATGCATGGAAAATATGCTAAACGATATATACTTAGCTAAATGTTGCCTTGTATGCATATGTGATTATATATTGATACAGTGGTAACATGATCCTATCTATATACTAATATACATGCATATGTGATTATATGCAGGATGTGACATATATGTGTTTATATGTGAAAATGTGAATATGAGATGCATGCTAGCTTTATATATATATATCGAATGTATGCATTGGTTATAGCATGATAAAAATGTGCTAGGTTGAGGTTGTTGGCATATATGAGGTATTATACGGGTTTTGAACATGTATGTGCTATATGTGTTGGAATGTGAGGAGAAGCATGCTAGATACTTCTTTTTAGTATTAATAATCATGGATTAATGCATGAAAATATTATGCCATGTGTTTATGCATCCATAATGCATGTGTGGGAGGTTGCGGGCAAACGACGCAAAAGAAGTATGGCCCTCGGAGTGGACCCGCCATGCTCAGGCTTAATGCCTAAAATCGGAGTATGTCCAATAAGTATGGCCCTCGGAATGAACCCGCCATGCTCAGGCTTAATGCATGGAATCAGAGTATGTCCAACAAATGTGAGCCTCGGAGTTGTCCCCTCACATCATGGCAATCCTATACATTGCCATAGCAGAATGACCTTTCGAAGTAGTCCAGGTCATTGGATAGTTATTGGAGTTGTCCTAGGTCACATGATCTTCAGAGTGGACCAATCATGTGGGGTATCGGGTGAAACTGAGAGATGGAGAGTTGCATCTTATGCTTATGTGTTTATCTATTAAGCATGTTATACTGTTTAAATGCACGTACATTGTATTTGAGATTTGCTACTTGTTTAGTAGGTGATGTGGTATTTGATTTACATTGTTTATGTAAATGCTTCTATTCATATATGTTTTCTATATATATTGATGTTGGATGTGTATTGCTTTTGAGCATGTTGTGAATGATCTTCATAAAACATGTGTAGTAGATTTTGTATGTTCATATGTGCTAGAGTAGCCATATACATTGTTGGTTCACGCATGCTATGAGGAGCACGATCTTAAATATTGTGATATATTTAAGTGCATGTATATTTTTGAGAATATGTGTGGATCGACCTGCTGCAGCAGTGATAATATGGTTTGACATACCTTGTTGGGCCTTTGAGCTCACCCCCTCCCAGGTTTTGTAGGTATTGCTGATTGCGGAGTTAGTTAGGGGACTGACAACACCGGTTGCAGAGGTAGTGTCTAGATTTATTAGAATCTGATGTATGTCTAAGATGTTGGATAGATTTTCTTTACATTAGGATTAAATGTATTAGATATTTATGTTGGGTATTTTATTCTAGTTATATTTTATTCATTTGATGTATGTATATGAGACGAACATTCAGGGATTGAGTTATTATTTCAATTGCAATATGCATGTTGTAGGAATGCTGGAGGGACACGTGCCCAGAAGTGTCCATTTTGATTTTTAGATGTGAATGCTGGGGGGACACGTGCCCATAAGTGTCCATTTGAATTTAAAGCAGGAATAACATACCAGGATCTGATTTATTAGAATGGGTCATGCCCAATTTTTGTGAAAATAATAGGAAATTGAGGTTGTATGATTAGGTGATGATTTTATATGGAGGGTTTGCCCCTTGTCTATCCAGTCTTCTACCAAGGTTTTCTTGACTCAATGTCTTATGTAACTGAGAACCTTCAGATGAAGTCACTGAAACAACATGATGTGTTTCTTGATACAAGTCTTTAGAGATGATGCTTGTAATATAAGATGTATCTATTTCATCGTCTAAGTTAAGAAGTATTTTGTCTTCCTCTTCGGACTCAACCCCTTTATCTTTAAGTCAGTTGTCAAACTTATTGGGAAAGACAAGAGCCTTTGCACCACGACTTGTTATGCTGAGCTCTATATCATAGGCACGAGTAACCAGTTCTTCAAATGTCCGAGGCCTGATTCCTTGTAGAATGTAGAGAAGCTCCCGGTGCAAACCTTGCATACATATTTCGATGGCTGAGACTTCAGAAAGACGATATTTGCAATCAAGACTTAGAGCTCGCCAGCGGTTGATATAGTCAACCACAAGCTTGTGCTTCATTTGTTTAATGTTAGAGAGTTCTAACATGCTTACTATTCTGTGAAAACTGTAGAAGCGGTTGAGAAACTCTCGCTTCATCTATTCCCAACAGTCAATACTCTCAGCTTTGAGGTCCGTGTACCAATCAAATGCATTCCCTTTGAGGGAGCAAACAAATTGATTGACTAAGAGGTCCCCTTCGGTGCCAACGTTATTGCAGGTCTCCAAAAAATGTGCAACATGTTGTTTGAGATTGCCTCTTCCATCAAATTGTTAGAACTTTGGCAGTTGATAACCCACTAACATTTTTAAGCTATCAATTCTTTTAGTGTAGGGTTTTGAGTACATGAGAGTGATTTGAGGGGCACCGCTATACTGTGCCCAGATTGTGTTCGTTATTATATCTTACAATTGTTGGACAAATAACGAAGCGACTAGCGAAACACAATTAGTTTCGTCAACCACATGTCCTAATGCAGATATGTGATGATGATCTTTTGATTAGGCACTTTACAGGACTGAATTTGAAGTATTCACAGGTAGTTGTGTTGACTCGCCAAGATTTTGGATTTCAAACTTACTCATTAGCGAGACGATCTGCAAGTCCTTCTCTTCCATAGTTTTTGTGAGGTTTTCGGTTGCGTGTGCCATCACTGCCAGTTGGTCTTCCACCGAAGTTATTCCAGTCATTATAACTATGACAACATTCGAATAGGAAAGTCCTTGAGGGCCAACATTCTTTGAAGTGACCGATTATTCTAAAATCTCAAGTAATGACTTCGAGAGTGAATCAAAGCTAGAGTTGGCATTAGAGACGGAGTGGGCTGAATATGGTGGTGCTAACTTCTCTGAAATAATGTCAGAATTCTTTGCCCCATGAGGATTAATGGTGTTAACATGTTTAGTTTTCACATCCATTGGTTTAGCAAGATTGGTTTTCACTAAATCTTGTTATTTCTTGAGCGAAACAATTGCTTTGGTATTGCTATGCGTCATAGGACCTGCCGAGGTGCTGCTAACACTTGACGAGTTCCTAGTGTTCTTGCCACTACTTGTGGTAGCTTTGATGTTGGCCAATACAACAACAATGTCTTTTGAGTTTTTCTTGTTTGTAGTCAGAACCTTAGGAGGAGTCATATATTTTGACGAACGAAGTTTGGGATGTAGGAGACAGAGATGGTCCCACTAGGCGTGCCAAAAATTTGTACACACAAATTTCAAGTTTGAGAATAAGATCAAAAAACATGGACAAATATATCAAATACGTTAATTTCAAGAAATATAGGTTACAAATCTCTGTAGATCTTTATAAAAGAAAGACAAATTCTTTTGATTCGATCTCCTTGGTGATTCGAATTCAAGGGCTGCTAGAGCTTGATCTTGAATTAGATTGAAACTTTGGTGAAGAACGGTACGTGGATGATATGCTTGTTGTTCTTCTCTTTCACGGTTTACATGCTTTGGAGCTTTGGATTTAGAATGAAGAATCCTCTAGAGTTTTAACTTTCTCTAAGAGTCTTCGGTCATAATTAACTTTCTCTAAGAGTTTTAACATCTTCTTCGGTCATAATTAAATCGGGTGGTTGAGAGTCCTCTTTAAGTGTTTGTTTTTGAAGAAAATCGGTGAGAATTTCTGATCGAGGGTTGAAGAAGATTGGTCTCAAATAGTCTTGTTGATGATTCTTTGAATTTGTTGAATCGTGGAGGAAGAACAACACGACTTTGAATGTGCTTGTTGTTGCTGTTCTTAAAATATTTGAGGGTTAGATGAATGTATGTCTTTAGAGTTTCAAGTATTGATTGAAGGCAGAGTCTGGTAAAACTTCAGTATTATGTCGAAGTCTTCTCCCCCTCCCTTCCTTCACTGTCTATCTCTATTTATAGACTTCTTGGAGGGGCAAATTAGTAACTTTTTTACTCTTGATTAATTATCTTTGATGATAATTATCCAATTAATATATATATATATATATATATATAATAATCTTTGATGATAAATATTTATACATATATATCAATTATCATTTGAACCATTTTCTAGTGGACTGATTTTTAATTTCATCAATTTTGGATTGGGAATGGACATGTATGAATGTGTAGACCAATGTGGAGCCTATTGGGATGAGTGATGATGAGTATACGCACATGTAATCGTGTGTGTACGATTAGCTTCCGCAGTTGTAAGGTTTTGGGATAATTCATATGATTATATGTAGATGTTTAATTTAATCACCCCCGTTTTCCATGCCCTCTCGGGTGTTGAAAATCGGGGCGTGACATAAGTTGACTCACCGACTCCTCATTTCTTTTACACATACAACACCAATTAATAACAATTTGCCTTTTTTTCCTCATTGTCTAGTTCCAAGGGTTGTTATCCATCCAAAGAGAGCTACCTTGAGAAGTGCTTTAGATCTCTAAACTATTTTACATGGGAAGGTAGACACTTGATCTCTCTAAAGAGTCTGATAATAAGGCTTCACCATAGAGGCTTCACGCCTAGCGCCCACCCAACTCCATTTCATCCTCACTCTGCCTAAGCATTTCCTTCTTGTATTATAACTTGAAGAGGGTTAGCACATCCTTTTATTCCAAATCCTGAATATTGCATTTAAATTTAACATTCCATGTCACCCTACTATTATCAAGGTAATAGCAGTTGACCACCGCAGTCTGTTTATCCACCATAATCCTATATAGTTTAGGAAATAATTGTCCAAGAGGCCTGTACTCACACCAAACATCCATCTAGAATCTAATATATCCCGCTCTTGACCTTAAAACAATATACTTTAAAAACTCATCCTAGTCCTTTTTTAATATGTTTCCACACTCCCATTAGAAAGATCACTGCCGTTGGAGCACCATTTGCCTTTTTATTGAATTCTTTGTCAACAGTATACCATATATCCCAAAAGGTAATATTCTAGTTAGAGTATTTGTTTTAAATTAATTTGAATTGTGCTTTTAAAATGGAAACTTGGTTAGAAAATTTCATTCAAATAATCTAATTTTCCCTCCCTTTCTTTTATTTGTTTATTTATATATATATATATTTCAAAATACTGGTTATTATGAAAAAACTGATAATCAATTATTAGACCAGCCTTTTTTTACTGGACATAATATTGGGCAGTTGAGAAACAACATGCATAAGGTGAGTGTAGAAGAAATACAAACATTTAGAAATGAACAAGCATCAATTGGAGTACGAGTGACAATTTGTGTTTCCATGTTGTGTCATGACATAGGTATTCTGTTATATGGATTGATACGAACACGACACCATTATTATTCATGTCAAGGAATCTTGACACGAACACAACACAATTAGTAAACAAGTAACACAACATAACTCGTGTAACTTGTTTAGTGAATGGCTCAAGAACCGACACAACATGATAAGACATGTTTAATAAACATTCCATACTATTATGATCATTTCAAACATGAACATGACAGGTCTAATTAAGTTATAAACGGGTTGATAGGTTTAAGACGAACACGTCATGTTTAATTAGTGTGTCAATTATGGACCAAACATGAATAAGCCAAATCTAAATCCATTTAGCCCATTTTGTGTTCGGGGTCGTGTTAGCGTGTCGTATCGTGTCAAGTTTTTTTTTTCCTAATTGGTACAGACACCCACCCCCAAAGAATTATTTACACCCAAGATGACTTAATCCTTGACCTAATGCTTGCTAGGCACTAAGGCCAAGTTCTTTATCTACTTGAGCTAATCCCTTGGGGTTGTGTCGTGTCAAGTATTTTCATCCCTAAATTAGAGATAAAATGAGAGAAAATCAATTAAGATGATTTAGACACATGCGAAAAAGAACACTAGCTAAGTGCACCACTTAAGAAGAATCACATGGTCCATATTGAGGGTATGCAATGTTTGTTGAAGGAGAAGCCTAAAGTTAACATGGGTTGGGTTTAATAATGAAGGATATGATAACATATGGTTCGACTAAAGTGGAAAAGTAGGATTCATGTGATTGACCCCAAGTAGGTTGGAAAAAGGCTTTGTTATGTTTAATTGAGTAGCGAATTAATTTTCATTTGCTTATTTTGCGAACACCTATGTTATGTTTAGTGCTTTATCTTTACGTTGTCGATTCCAAAACTTGAAAAAAGAGGAGGGTTGTGTTAAGTAGCTTGGCAGATAGTGTAGAACTTTTGTCGCAACCAATATGAACATGAATTCTAAGAATTATTTTAATCGAATCTAGACAAGTTAGAGTAGTGCTACCCATCGCAAATTTAATTCAAAATACACATTTCAAATATGGTGTGGTGATATTGAAAATGCACAAATATCCTCTACTTTGATAAATATTATACTTTCTCTTTCTTCTTTATGCATATGGCTTCCATAAGTTCTCATATTCTAATGAATTGCGTGTTAATTGGAATGTGAGAACTACAATCAAATTGGATTTTCTCTCTCCTTTATTTTCTTCTCTTTTTACTTTTATATTTTATTTTTTATATATAATCTCTTCTAAAAGATTCTCTTCAAAATTTTCTCCATCTTTACGGGGTCTCTCTTAAAATTCATCAGTATCAGAAAACACCAAATCTTGTCTAATTATTAACACATGTAGATGGGTGAAAAATTAGAGTTCTTATTCAAGCAAAAGATGGATGAGAAAATTAGGGTTTTTATTCAAGAGAAAAAAATCATTCACAAAACTTATGTTAAAGAAATCATAGAAAAAAAATTGTAATTTATAGTCTAAATTATTTGAAGATTTAATAGAAAAAGTATTTCAAACGAAGATAGCAGTAATAATTGAATTCTAAATTATTAGGTGATAGAGTATTTGACTCCAATTGTGAAACGTATGATGTGGAAGTTGAGAGCTAGGTGACGTGGACAAGAGGTACGCTTTGACCAGGACTTTTCTATCTCTAGATAAGTCTGGGGAACTGAAGAGCCAGTCTTCTACTAGGACACATTCCCATGTTACTGCTATAAATATAGAGACGGTCCATATACCAAGGAACGCAACTAATACCCTCTAAAGTACCTTGCTATCTTGAACAAGTCTTTCTGATATCTTACTTGATCATCAGAGTTCAGTCGGCCGACACCACGCCAGTGTCCTTCTAACTGCCCAACTCTTATCTTTTTACATATTGGTGTTTGACCAGTTCGGAATTGATTTGTACTTCATCAGTTGGCGCCGTCTAAGGGAAACGATCACAAACTTGATTGTTCTATACAATCATATACAAAGCATAATGCACCTACGATCTGGGCTAAAGACTACGGTTGGACAGGATCGCCCTGTAGGTCACAATCCTCCAGTTAGACAGGATCGCCCTGCCTACCACAATCTACCCGTCGTTCCTGACCTTGCCGGTCATAACTTACTATTAGCAGGAAAGGGAGGCATGCAACCCCCTGGTCAAGGAGACTTTCCTAAGGCAGGCCCAGAATACCAAATGACTAAGAGTGAGTCACGACATTGGAAAACTAGGTTCAGAACTTTAACCAGAGTCTGGCCCAGGTACTCCAGCAAAATGCAGCAATCCTGTAACGTCTTCCTCTTGTGGCACCAGTGCCATCACGGAGTCACCTCAGGCTGGTTGATCTAGAAGGGGATGACACAGGCCAAGACAGTAGAGTTCTAGCAGATGACGTGACCCAAAGCCAAGTGAGAAGTGATCGAGAAGGGACATATCCACTTCATTTAGTCCCACCAGAGAGAACTCATTCCGAAGGGGATTCGGGGTTTAAGACCCATACTCATGGTGACTCAGGGCATCCAGGGGAGGTTTCCTATTATGATATAGAGATGTAGGACCTCAAAGCCAAGGTAAAGAGCATGACTCATGCCATGAAGGGAAAAAACCCTACTACAGTAGAGGATTTGGTTCAGCAAATCAGCCTCCTTTTCTCTGCTGGGGTAATGAACTGTCCTTTACCCAATAAGTTCAAGATGCCCGCCCTTGAAAGCTTTGATGAGACCAAGGACTCACTAGATCATTTGGAGACCTACAAGGCTCTTATGCACATCCAAGGAGTACTGGATGAAATCCTATGCATAGCCTTTCCTATTACATTGAAGGGTTTTGCTCGATCATAGTTTAGCAACCTGAAGCCGGCATCTCTACCTTCCTTGAAAGAACTGAGCCAATTGTTCGTAAGTAATTTTATTGCCGCCTGAAGGCACAAAAAGCCTGCCACCTATCTCCTGAACGTAAGACAGACTAAGGGGGAGTCATTGTAAGACTACATTAACCGGTTTAATATGGAGCTATTGCAGGTCGATGGTCTGGATGACAAGGTGGCAGTTGCCACATTCATGGGGGGCTTGGTGCTTTCAAAATTCTTGTACTCAATTTCCAAGCACCCTCCAGAAAGCATGTTCGAGTTACTCATGAAGGCCCAAAAATAAACGAACGCAGAGGATGCCCTTGATCTAAGAAAGGTAGACAGGAAAATGGGGAGACATTCTAGTGAGGAAGATAGAGACCCCAAGTATGGCAGGACATCACGGGAGTAGAACGATAAAGCATCGTGTTGTGATAAGGGATTTAACACCTTTACCCCCTTAAACACGTCAATAAGCTAAATCCTTATCTACATCCAAGATGACTCGGTTGTGGCATGGCCCCCAAAACTAAGGATCGATCCCTCCAAGAGGTCCTATGACAAGTATTGCAGGTTCCATCATGACCATGGGCATGATACAGATGAGTGCATAGACTTGAAAAGGCAGATTAAAAGTCTGATTCGTAGGGGCCAACTGCGAAGATATGTGGCCAGAGATGAGAGGGGAACATAGAACCGCCCATGAGACAAGGACGGTAAAGATGACAACACTCAAAGAAATTCTTTATTGGGGGAAATTAGAGTTATCTCTGGTGGACTTGGAGGCGACAGGGGGCATGTTGATTAGAGACATTGGAAGGGAGGTAGTTGGCCTATCCTTGGAATGCTAAGAATCTGAGGAAATGCCACCAGTAAGACTTTCTTTTAAACGTTGCATTGACTTTAATAGTTCCAGTTGAAACTCATTTTTATATGAATCCTTAGGATGATATCTCCGAGGTTTTTCTCGAATAATTCTCTATTTGTTAGTAAAATATTAGTAACAGACCCTTTTGTCTCAAAATATGTTGTTATAACTAAAACAAAGAGTGAACAAACAGCCCTAAGGGGACACACCTCTGTTGAGGGCCTTTAATGAAAAAGGTGGGATGAATTAATTTTGAGAACAATGTCAAACAGCCCTAGAATGGCACAACCCTATGGGGACACAGCCCTACGGGGACACAGCCCTACAGGGACACACCTCTGTGGAGGGCCTTTAATGAAAAAGGCGGGATGAATTAATTCTGAGAACATTGTCAAACAGCCCTAACCCTACGGACACACCTCTACAGAGGGCCTTTAATGAAAAAGGTGGGATGAATTAATTTCTAGATAATTGTCAAAAAGTCCTACGAGGGCACAACCCTATGGGACACATCCTTACGAGGACACTCCTCTTTAGAGTGCCTTTAAGGAAAAAGGCGGGATGAATTAATTTCAAGAACTCTGTCAAACAGCCCTACCAGGGCACAGCCCTGTGATCGGCGTTGAATGTTACGCATTCTAGCCTCTTAATTTGAATATTTTATTCTATTAGCGATAGTTTATTTGTGATTTTACTCTAATTTTGTATTTTTAATCTTTTTAGGGGCTTAATGATTATTTCAATTAAAACTATGATTTTTGGGCTTTTAAAGAAGACATTTAAGAGAGTTATATGAAGCCTACATCAAATTAATCCATTAAACTCCATATTTTAACTCAAAATAGTCCAAGGAAGTAGCCCAAGAGAATTACAACTACTTAAGGAGATTCCAGGTTAAAGTCCAATTCTGTACGTAATCCAATTTTAATCCCATTTTGGAAAATGGCCCGAAAGACTTATTTTTGAGCGTTAATTCGACTTGACTTGCATATAGGGTGAACAAAATTCGATTATGGAGATATTTGTATTTCATGAAAATTTTGTGAATCGCACTAATTGATGGTCAAAATTGGATTTCAATTCAGAGAAAAAATATTTTGGCAGATTTTCTCCTGAACACTTTCCTATTTTCTTTTACTTGGAGAACACCTTAGAGGACCTTTATATAAGAAAAAGAGATGAGTAGGGTTGGGGAGGAAAAAATAAGTGGAGGCCGGGGCAGAGAAGACAGAGACAATCCGGATTTTATTTATTTATTTTATTATTTATTTATTTATTTGTTATCTTCTTCTACCATGTGTAACTAAACTCCTCAATTAGGGTGGAGGAGGAAATCTCCATTAATGAAGTGAAATTATTTTGTTCATTAATTGATTCCCATGTGTATGATTTAAATAGTTATGATTTTCACTTCTTGTGATTAATTATTTTTTAGTTCTTTTACCATCTATATCATGTATATGTGGTAGTTAGAAAGTATTATAATTAATCTAAACTTGGTATTTGTATTTCTTAAAAGTGACAATCTTTGATTTTATGTTTTTCATTAAATTGGATTCATAAGATATTTAGAATTTTACACTAGTAAAGCGAAGAAAAATCTACCTTTTTAATATATTTTTTTATAGTGCTTTATTATTAAATCTTGAGTAAGCAATCGATTGATTTCTTGATTGCTACTCTAAATTTGGAGATTAATAAATGAATATTAGAAGCTTCATGGATTTAATGGTGGTGGAATCCGACACCTTAGTTATTTTCTCTATTTGATTTTAATTGTGTTATTTTATTTGCATGTTAGTTTAATCTCTCTCAAATCAACCAACTTTTGTTTAAACTAGATTAGTTTTAAATTAATTTGAATTTGTATTAGTTTTTATTCTCAAAGCATTCCCTTGGGTTCGATTTCATTCTTGCCAATCTATACTTCGATAAATTCGTAAACTTGCGAGTTATTTTACACTTTTAAAACAACATCAAATTTATGGCACTGTTGCCGGGGAATCGCAAACAAGAAACTAATCAAATTTTGATTGATTTAATTTTTCTACTAGTTATAATTTAATTTTTTTCTTTTTTTTATTATTATAAAAAAAAAAAACTTCTTTCTAATTTTTTTTATTGATTTATTTTTGATTAGTTCACTGTTCTAGGTTTGAAAAAAAACACTTTTCCTTTATTATTATAGTTTAGTTTTAGTCTAAGATTTATTATAGTTTTTGCATTTTCTTGGGCACTACTTTGGATCCAAGCAAGTACATTTTTTTTCGTTTATTTATATTTTTCTTCTCTTAGATTAGGAAAACATAGATTTTTGTTTTGAGGTTGATAACTTTTGCATGGAGCTTTAGGATAGAATAACTTAGAAATAACCCTAGGGTCACACTTTCTTCAAGTTTATATTTTATTTTATTTTTTTTATTTTTTTTTCTCTATTTAAAAAAGAAGAAGAAGAAAGACCACTCACTCACTCACTTCTTAATTTTATTTTTCTTTTCATGGTGTGTTTTGTTTGTGCATTTTAATTTAGCATTCTTGCATTAAAATTTTAGTAAGGGGCAGAACCCCCAACAAGATAAGGATTGAATGTATTAGTCAACAATTCCTTGCCCAACTAGGTTAAAAATCTCCTTACATTTGTCTATCCCAAGCCAAATTTAGTTTAAATTTAAAATCATGTAGACATTGAGCATAGGAATTCACATAACTTATAAGACCTTCTTAGATAGAGTTAACTTTTGGTAACTCAAATGAGCACCTTCCAACTTCACAATGTCTAGGAAAGTTCTGAGGAGATTGGGTTTTAAGTGGGGCCATTTGTGACCCCACCAATCTATCTTAGAATCTTTCCTGGTTGTATTGTTGGTGGGGCTTAACTGGTAATCCTCTAGTTCCTTAGAAAGGGAGTAGAAGTTGTCTAACTAGGTAAGAATTATTTTGGAACTAGTCTAGATAATTCTTTAGGGAAAAAAAACTAAATAGAAATCACTACCTTTGAATTAATTTTTTTTAAAAAAAAAACATTGCTTGTTTATTTGGTTGGTGTTTTTGTGAGTCATTTTAGGATTCCATTTTTTTTTCTTTTACATTAGGTCATCTTAGATTACATTGTTCTTAATGATCCATTTTATTGAGTCTTTCTAGTATATGTTAGGTCGTCGATCTCTGAATCCAGAGTTGCTTCCATTAGATCTTGAGATTGAGAGAACCTTTCAAAAGGGTGTAATAAATTCTAGTGTTAGAGATCCTTCTTTGCCAAAGATGGTAGATCCTGTTGAAACTAAATCCCTTAAGGACTACTACACTCCCATGTAGATTACAAATCCATCTTGCAATGTGTTATCTGCTACCCAACAGGGACATTTTGAGATACGGGCGGCAATAATTAATTTACTGTCCACTTTTAAAGGTCTTAGCTTTGATGACCCATACCTCCATGTAATTAATTTCTAGAGATTCATTTCACACTAACATTTCAAAATATTACCGAGGAGTTAATTAAAGTGCGGTTATTTCCATTCTTTTTGAAAGAGAAAGTAAAATCTTGGTTATACTCACTAGAACCTGTGTCCGTTAATTCATGCAATGAGTTATGCACCAAATTCCTTACCAAGTTCTTTCCCATACACAAAACTAACTCCTTTCATCGAAATGTCATAAAATTTACTCAAAAAGAGGGTAAGGAGTTTTACATATGTTGGAAAAAATTTAATGATCTCCTCCTTAAGTGTCCCCATCATGGTTTTGCCAACTGGCAATTAGTTCAATTCTTTTACGAGGGGTTGTCATCCCATAATCGTTAACTAATTGAGTCATGAGGTGGGGTAGAATTCATGTCTAAGAATGAAGATGAAGCATGAAAATTTCTTGATATGTTGTCAGCGAACTTTTAACAATGGGAGTACTCAGGGAAGGTTGAAAGGAGTTCTCTATCAATGCTCTCAGAACCCAAAAAGGGAAGAATCTACAAGGTCTGAAAGGAGATCAATTTGAGTGCGAGGATAGCTAGTCTAACTAGGAAAGTGGAGGCCATAGAGATGAGTAAAGGAACTAATTCTTCTGTTTGTGCAGTTAATGAGGTGTGTCATTTGTGTGAGAGTTCTTCTCATACGGCTCAAACTTGTCTATCCATTACATCTTTTCATGAGTGTATAGCTGAACAAGCCAATGCTCTTAATTCATATAAGAAATCATTTGGCAGCCCCCATTTTGACACATACAATCCTAATTGGAGGAACCACCCTAATTTTTCTTGGAGGCAAGACTAATCTCGGAACAACCAAGGGGTGCAACCTTAAGGGCAACCATAATTTTTATATCCTTTCATGTCCCAAAATGCCCTTTCATATGTTCCCCCACCTCAACAGAGACCAACTTTGGAGGATACTCTCCAATAGTTCATGCAACAGATTAGTCAGTCGATTTCTAAATTAGAAACTCAAATAGGTCAATTATCCACTGTTGTGAGAGAGAGGAAAAAGGAAAAGTTTCCTAATCAGTCTGTGCCTAACCCAAAGGGCCAGTTTCATATTACTGACCAGTCCACTTCTGGTTCACATGAGCAGGTTCAGTCTATCACAACCCTAAGGTCAGGTAGACAAGTTGGTATTGGAGTTCAAATGCCTATACATAATGAGAAAATTGAAATGGACCATGTTCGTGATTTAGGGAAGGATGACAAAACTACATCTGAAGTTGAGTCAGAAATTCAAGTCCCTAGTTCTGACCCACCATCTCCAATAAGTCCACCAGTTAGAAACTTTGTTCTTACTGCACCATATCCTTAAAGACTTCAAAAGCCTAAGAAGGGGAATCGCTATAATGAGATTATAAAAGTGTTTAAACAAGTCATAATTAATATTTCATTTCTCGATACAATTCAACAGGTCCCCTTTTATGCAAAATTCTTAAAGGACTTATGTACAGTCAAACGTGGCTTGAATGTGCATAAGAAAGCCTTCCTCACTGAGCAAATTAGCTCAATTATCCAACATCGCACTCCACCTAAATTTAAGGATCCTGGATGTCCTACAATTTCATGTACCATAGGTGATAAAAAAAAATGAGCAAGCTTTGCTGGACTTGGGTGCGAGTGTTAACTTGTTACCTTACTCTGTTTACGAGCAACTAGGTCTTGGTGAGTTGAAACCCATGAAGGTGGTACTCCAATTAGTAGATCGCTCAGTTAAGGTACCTCGTGGTGTTATTAAGGATGTGCTCATTCAGGTTGACAAATTCTTCTTCCCTGTAGACTTTATTGTCTTAGACACTCAACCTGTAACTAATCCTAATAACCAGATTCCTGTCATCTTAGGTCTTCCATTCCTATCCACTTCAAATGGCCTAATCAATTGTAGGAATGGTGTTTTGAAACTTTTCTTTGAAAATATGTCTGTTGAGCTTAATATTTTTAACGTAAGTCAAAAACCACCAGACTCTGAAGATCTTTGTGAGTTAAATTTAATAGAGAGTCTAGTTTAAAATACTTTTATCCATGCAAGTTATAAGGACCCTTTAGAGGCATGCCTAACTCATTTTGGCTATGATTTTGATGTTGATAGTGCTTGTGAAGAGGTGAATGCCTTATTAGATTCAGTCCCTCTTATAAACACAGAGAAATGGAAAGCCAATATGGAACCCCTTCCACCGATTTGGTCTAAACATGTCTCCTCTGTTGAGTCACCACCTAAATTGGATTTAAAAGTTTTACCTGCTGAACTTAAGTATGCTTACTTAGGTCCAGATGATAGTCTACCTGTTATTATTTCTTCTGAGTTGAATAAGGAACATGAGGAAAGACTCTTAGATTTCCTTAGGGAACATAGGTCAACTATTGGGTGGACTATAACAGATATTAAGGTTATATGCATGTCCGTGTGCAGGCATCGTATTCATCTAGAGGATAATGCTAAAATTTCTCGTGAAATGCAACGACGGCTTAACCCAAATATAAAAGAGGTTGTTAGAGCAGAAGTTTTGCAATTGTTGGATATGGGTATTATATATCCCATTTCAAATAACTCTTGGGTTAGCCCTGTTCAGGTCATACCTAAGAAATTAGGGGTCACAGTAGTAAAAATCAATGCCAATGAGTTAGTGCCTACCCACATGACCACTGGGTGGCGAGTGTGTATTGACTACCAAAAATTGAACTCGATCACGAGGAAATATCATTTTCCTCTTCCTTTTATTGATTAGATGCTTGAGAGGTTAGTCGATCATTTTTATTATTGTTTCCTTGATAGTTATTCTGGTTATAACTAAATTCCTATTGCACCCGAGGATCAAGAGAAGACTACCTTCACTTGCCCTTTTGGGACATTGGCTATCGACGTATGCCCTTTGGGTTATGCAATGCACCAGATACTTTTTAGCGATGCATGATTAGTATTTTTTTTTGACATAGGAGAGTGTTTTCTTGAGGTTTTGATGTATGATTTCTCAGTATTTGTATCATCTTTTGAAGAATGTCTCCATCATCTGAAACTTGTGCTTACTCGTTATGAGGAAAAGAATCTTGCCTTAAACTGGGAGAAGTGTCACTTCATGGTTAAGAAGGGAATTGTTTTAGGCCATATTATTTCAATCAAGGGTATTGTAGGGGCATAAAAATTGCCCAATAGAAGATCAAGCAATTAATAAGCACATACCACTCAATAATTACAGATAATGCAGATATTGAAATATATACACAGGATTTACATGGTTTGGCACAATTCGGCCTACATCCATGGATGAGATGAGACTTTCATTTATCTTTCATGGCATATTACAAGGATTACGCTCATAATCTCACTGGCCTAGCCATGGCCGAATACTAGAGTTCCCTTTCCAGGATATTTCTATACATATTTATACGAGGAATCCTTCCATTCTAGTGCTAATTTGGTGCCGATTATCTCTTGATTCTTCCTTGATTTGAGGCTAATTTGTATCCATTCCTTCTCTCAAGGAAAGAATCTAATCTTTCCTAATTTGAACCTGATTCGACGGTCTTTCTTTGACCGGTTGACTATTGTTTGCCACGTGTGATGTCCACGTTAACAAAATTACTTGCCACATATCTTTCTTGGTAACGACCTAGATCATGCTATGTGTACCATGTTGATTATTCTCATGTTTAGGTGTCTTCTTATTGTTGGTGGGAATTTTCTCACCCCCACAATAGCCCCCAATTCCCTTTAGTTGGACGTAATGGTCTCAACTAGAGGGAATTTGTAAGAATTTGTACTTTTAGTCATGAGCAGAGGCAGGATGTTATTACGTAACTGGAACTAGAAATGTTGGATGAACTAGAACCAGGTTTTTCTATCAAAGACTTATCAGGATTTTAAGATAAGGAATTTCGGAGCCTTTTGATATGGCTTTGAACACGCCCTGCTTTTCTGAATCTGAAAGAGAGATCGATTCTGAAGAGTTTTTCTTACGCAATAAAGGTTGGGCTTGAGTGAGAATAATGATCCGAAGTTGTCTAGAGATGAAAGACTCTTTCTTGAAGGAAGTTCCAGCATGACTGAGGACGTTCCAGCTTAAGTGCTACCCAACGTTCCTATTCCAGTTTAGTCTTCTTATGAACTTCCTTTTCTTAGGCTCATTAGCCTTGATTCATTTCTGAGTGTGCAATGAGGAGGCTTTTTGCCACTTTTGTTTTGGCAATGAGCCTTTCTTTGATTACTTTACTAGTGGTTAGCCCCCTGCGTTACTAGCCACCAGTTCCATTTGGCTTTGTTACTACTTTTTATGGTGTTAAGCTAGTCGTGCCTTTGCCATTTTACTCATATTTGGCGCTCGGCTGATCCTGCCTTAGACAATATTTCATTATATTTACCGTTCGGCTCATGCCTTAGCTAATTTATTCTCGTTTAACGTTCAGCTGGTAATGCAGGTCTCTTTCATTCAGATGTGGCATTCAGTTGGTCATGCCTTAGCTATATTCATTCGTCTGAGATGTTCGGTTGGTCATGCCGAGGTCTCTTTTATTCAAATATGGTGTTCGGCTGGCCATGCCTTAGCCATATTCATTCATCTGAGACGTTCGGTTGGTCATGCCGAGCTCTCTTTCATTCAAATGTGGCATTCGGCTGGTCATGCTTTAGCCATATTCATTCGTCTGAGACGTTCGGCTAGTTATGTCGAGCTCTCTTTCATTCAGATGTGGCATTCGGCTGGTCATGCCTTAGCCATATTCATTCGTCTGAGACGTTCGGCTGATTATGCCGAGCTCTATTTCATTCAGATGTGGTGTTTGGCTGGTCATGCCTTAGCCATATTCATTCATCTGAGACGTTCGGCTGGTCATGCCGAGGTCTCTTTCATTCAGATGTGGCGTTCGGCTGGCCATGCCTTAGCCATATTCATTCATCTGAGACGTTCAACTGGTCATGCTAAGGTCTCTTTCATTCAGATGTGGCGACATTCGGCTGGTCATGCCGAGGTCTCTTTCATTCAAATGTGGCGTTCGGCTTGTCATACCTTAGCCATATTCATTCATCTGAGACGTTCAGCTGGTCATGTTGAGGTCTCTTTCATTCATATGTGACATTCGACTGGTCATGCCTAAGCCAGTTTTTCTTTTAGGCGATTGGCTTATCACGCCAACTGCCTCTTTTTTATTTTAGGCGATCGGCTTATAATGCCAGCAGCCTCTTTAAATGGCTTCTTTGATTTTATGTTGCCTGAACCGTGTTTGGTTCTACAGGCAATATAAATTTAAATGGGAAATTATAAAATATGGGACTCAAGCTATCATGAGGGTTGCAAATTCAATGGCAAAAAATAATAGAAGTTGAGTTACGAACATACCGAACAACAAATTCATGTTTAGATCTGTTGAATCGCGATGGCCGGATCATCAAGATTTCCATTGCCGATTGGTTTAGTTTCACCACTTCCAATGGGTATTTACCATTAATTCCACATCAACTTTGTCACTATCGATTATGTATGGTTTCGAGAATCCTTCTTTAGCGAAGATAGTAATCCAATAGTGGTTCTAGTTGAAGTGCATTTGGCCCTCACTTCTTGGCTTCTTGGATCAATTTTGCCATATCCACAATGGATGATGAGCATGTTAGGGTCTAGATGGAGGCCGAAACGGTTATCAAGAAAATACAGTTGTCGTAGAAAAGTTGGGATAATTCCATTATCTATTTTTCTCGTTGGAGCTAGCAAGCCAGAGTTCGGTCAGAAAGGATCGACTAGGCCTCTTCCTCCAACAATGAATTAGTCACTTCTGATGTCTTTGTGAAGAGGAGAGTCACCATACAACATTTTTTATGCTATAGGGTTCTTCAGCTGGATCATATTTGTAGGGTTCTTCAGCTAGATCATATCCAAGCAATAACACTAGCTTGGTGTGCTTCTCAGGCCAAAGCTGAACGTGATATTATAAGAAGTGCCAAGTCTAGTCTAGTTGCCATTAGCTATGATAGTAGAATCACTGCTTTTGATCACTTGGGCATGGACCTATTAATAGTAAATGTGCCCAGTACTGATAGAGTTTGGGCTTTCTAGACTTGGGAGCCTCATAAATCTGTCATGATGAGCAATGTTGTTCAACACTGCAGTATCTATTGGCCCAAGGACTCTCTCATGATCTTGATCCTCTTTCTTAGTTAACCTTTAGTTAGGTGATGAAAATCTGTATATCGGGCATTGGAACCATAACCGGTGATGAGGATCTGCCTGTCAGTCATGGTTGCGGTTGTTGATTTCCACAAAGGAAGGTCTGAATACGATCGGGAATGGTTCTGCTCGTTCGGTTGTTCAACAATCAATGGTGAGATTTGAAGCAATTGGGTCATCGTTAGCGATCTTAAAATAGACCGATGGATTTGATCATGGGTTTTATCTAACATTTGGTTGTTGATATAAAATCATTGACTCGGTGATCAAAGCATGGTTGGGCAAAGTGATGATTCAAAGCATTGATCGGGTATCGGTTCGTCTTGCTTTCCACAGGCCGTTGCAAGCATATATATATATATATATATATATATATTTGGTTTCTTTTCCTTTAATTCACCTTTTTTAAAATGCGAAGGTGGAGGCTGAGAGACAGAGTATTCATTGACTTAATCATTGGAATAGGACTTATCTGGGGCTTACAGCACAAAATTGTTCATTTTGAATTTAAGTTTAAGACTGCCACCACCCATTTACAAAACTAGTTAAATGATACCTCGAATGAGTCTGGTAATTGATGTTCGCGGTGGTTCGATCGGGTATGCTCCTTCGAACTCTTCCTCTGAACGACAAAGCATGATAGAGCTCTTGACTCAGACATGATAAGTTGAATGGTTTTTTGTTCTTCTGCAAGGTGTGAAAAAGCTCTTGCAACCATTGTTTCCAGATTAGCCCAGGTGGTCGCCTTGTTATAATTTTTATGGTTGGCTTCGTTTGCTCCGTTACTGTGTAATTGAGGTGGCCTGGGATGGCCTTTCATGGTTATAGTACAGTGATCAAACATACCTTGAAGACAATACAGAATTGGTGATAATGGATTTATCAAGGACCCATTGGCTTAATATTGCTTACACTCAGCCAGTAGGTGCCTGAGAATCGCCCAGTTAGCGAGCGTCGTCGTTCCATGAATCAAGGCAAGAACAACAAAGCTCGTACAATTTTGATTTATTTATCATTTCATTCACTTTCTCTCCTTTGAAGATCTCCAAGTTTTAAAGAGATTTGGCTGTGAGATGAGAAAACTATGATCGGCAATATAACCAATGTTTGAGTGACGAGACTAGTTCATTCGTTGATTGATGGGACTGGTTTGAATTGTCAGATCGTGAAATTATTTGAGCGATGGACCGTTCAATAACTCTATGTTTGATGGTTGTGTGATGGTGCTAGCTTGATGGCGATTATCATATGAATATACCGATCGACGGTGAAGATAGCCAATGGTTCATCGATTGAATCATGGTGAATTATTGGTAAGAATCAGCCCTGTAATTAGTTTTGCTGGTTCATGGCAGGTTCAAGAGTCAAGGAAGTGTCTTCGCATTTGTATTATTGATGCTTGGTTGATTGTTAGTTGATATTGTTCTGGTCGGTGACAAAGATAAATTGGGCTTGTTCGACTGCTGATTATCGCATACCAATCAGATTTGAAGATTAACGGTCTTCTGTTCGTTGGGTTGTTCTTCTTGCTGACCGACCGATGGCAATGAAAGTACTGATCAAAGGTATCCATGATCGGCAATGAAGATTCAGTTGGTATTATCCCGATCGATGGTGATGAAGATTGATTCAGTCAATCTAGTTACAGAGATTGTAATCAATGATGAAATGTTTCAATTTGTGATGAAGTTTTTTATTCAGAACATAGATTAGGACACCTGATCGGACGACATCCGAATCTGCATGCCAGGCAGTCGGCATTGATGGATCGGAGCATGGGCCTAACCATCGAGCGGCAATGGAGCAACATGGGTCATGCCGAGAAGGAGCTGCTCATCAGAGGCGGTGAGGTACTGGCCCTGGCAACTCTTGAAGGACATGATTTGATCTTCTCTTCCTTGATTCCCACCATTCATCTAGCTTTCTCCAAAAAGCTATCAAGGCTTCCAAACCGAACAACTTTGGTTTCATTAAAGAATTTCATACTCGGCTTTGCTTATTTAGTAGTTCACGATTGCAAATATATATGATTTTATATATATAATGCAAATAAAGATACATATTTCAGTGCATACAAATATAATCACATATATTCACCCATCATGTATGAATATATATGCATATATATAGTCTGTGCTTTACATATAAGAAGAGCACGACTTGGGTTTAACAAAAAAACATATCTTTTTCACGGAGGTCTGATCAAAAAGTATGACAATGCTCTCTGTATATTCCTTGTTGGAATGGTATTGATAGGCGTTGAATGTTACGCATTCTAGCCTCTTAACTTATGTATTTTATTCTCTTAGTGATAGATTATTTTGTGATTTTACTTTGTTTTAGTATTTTCTGTATTTTCAGGGCCTTAATAATTATTTCAGTTAAAACCGTGATTTTGGGCTTTTAAAGAAGACATCCAAGATGGTGAGATGAAGCCTACATCAAGGAGATTCACTCAACCATTTATTTCAACTCAAATCAGCCCAAGAAAGAGGTCCAAGAGAATTACAGCTGCTTAAGAAGGTTTCGGGCCTGAAGCCCAAATCTGCGCATAATGCAGTCTTAATCCCGTTTTGGAAAACGGACCAGAAGTCTTATTTCCGAGCCTCAAATCGACATTATTTGCGCAATGGGTTGAACGAAATTTGATTCTGCACACTTTTGTATTTCACGAAAATTCCGTGAATCGGACTTCTAGTGGGTCAAAAGTTGGGCCGAAGTCAGCAGGAAAAACCCACCTGATTAGTGCTGCGGGAAACCCTAATTAATTCCTAATTGGATTAGGACTTTGGTGAATTCTCTTGGGGAATAAAAGGAAGACTTGGAGGCTGAAGAGGGAGAGCTTACACAGAGCTTACACACAGAGATTGGAGAGTCTGAGAGGGCTGAGAAGAGAACAGAAACATATTGCAGAGCCATTGGAGAACGAAGTCATACGCGTAATTCAGAAAGATGATGTCTTCTTCCTCAACAGTTGAAGCTTCTTCTTCTACCATGAGCGGCTAGTTCATCCACTAGGGTTTTGATGTAGCCCTAACAAAGCATCAATGGTTTGATTGTTTTAATTATTGGGGACCTTTATATACATGCATAGATTGTGTAATTGTGAGGATTCTTATTAATGAATTGAGCAATAAAAGTCTTGTAAATTCAATATCAATGATTTCTTATCTTGTCTTAGATATTTAGTTGTTGTTATTGAACTCAATCTCTTTTGTTTTCTGTGATCATGAGAGAGATTATTACACAATGGTAATCACTGAATATATTGTTATGAGCTTTGATGGATTATGCCTAGAGAAGATGAACCATACTGCACCCTAGATTAGAGTAGTTAGGCAGATGGCCCATGCCAATCGAAGATAATCCATGGCTTAGCCTTAATCATATGTTATCTTCTTGACGGATGAAGGTGAGCTTGTAGCCACCGACACCACTTATGCATGATGTAATTCCCCTATAGTTGATTCAATTGACCATTGATTGTGGAGTTAGTGGTGAAGTCAAACACCCTAGGTTTCTCTCTTATTATCTTCATTATCTGTTTACCTTTGATTTATTTTATTTTATCTTTTTAATTAGTTAAAAATCAGAATTCTTTTCTTATAAATTTAATTAGAATTAGTTTTGTGTTCCAAATCATCAGAACATAATCCCTGAGGTACGATACCCATTCCTTTCGATAGCCCTATTCTGCAAGGAATTCGTTCTATTGCGAAGTGTGAAAATTTTTAATTGATATATTTTTGAGTCACACTCACACACGAATCAATTTTTGGCGCCGTTGCCTGGGATTATCTATTTGATTGATTGGATTTTACAGAATTAGTTTTAATTGGATTTTTAGTTTAGGAAATTTTTATATTTTATTTTTAATTTTGTTTTTGTTTTCTTTTTAGGTGCTTTTAGTAATATATGCAAAGTCGTCGTTCTGTGGCTGATCCTTTGATACCTCTTGATCCTGAGCCTGAACGTACTCTTAGACAACAGAGGAACATCTCTGTTGATACCATTGTGCAAGAGGAAGAAATAATTGAAGACATGGCAGAAGAGAGGAATAATAACCTTGTTCCTAATGCTGATGGAGAAAGAGCTAGATTGCTTAGGGACTACTATGTTCCTGAGACATATACCTCGCCAGCAGGTTTTCAACTGCCCAATGTCACAGCACAGAATTATGAGATCAAGTCCAGCATTATTCAGATGCTACCATCTTATTTTGGGTTGACTCAAGAAGACCCTTACAAGCATCTGGATGACTTCATTGAAGTGTGCTCAACTACAAAAATTCACAACTTCTCTGAAGATGCTTTCAGAATGAGACTTTTTCCATTCTCTCTGAAAGACAAAGCAAAGTATTGGTTTAACTCTCTACCGGCTGGTTCTATCACGACTTGGACTCAGATGCAACATGAGTTTCTCAAGAAGTATTTTCCGATAGGGAAGACCAATCAGTTCAGACGTGCTATCACTGGTTTCTCCCAACATGAGGGGGAACAATTTTATGAGACATGGGAAAGATTCAAGGACCTTCTTAGGAAGTGTCCCCATCATCAAGTTCCTAAGTGGCAACTAGTGCAGAGTTTTCATGAAGGGCTCACAGAAGCCAACAGACAGATGGTTGATGCGTCATGTGGAGGTACTTTTATGTTGAAGAGTGAAGAAGAGGCATGGACCTTATTTGAAAATCTTAGTGACAACTCTCTACAACATGTGTCCTCTACTTGTTCTAGCAGACCTGCCACTACCAGGAAGGCTGATGGAATTTTTGAGGTTGGTGCTTCAGAAGCTATGCCAACTGATATTGATTTAATTGCACAGAAGGTAGCAGCAATTATGGCTGCCAATCAAACTCCTTCTGCTTCAAATTCTTCATTGCTAGGCCCTTGTGAATTTTGCTCTAGTCCTATGCATAATATAAGCAATTGTCCTTCAATGGGGCAATTTTCTGATATTCAACATGAGCAAGTTCAAGCCACTTTCACTGGACCAATGAATCCTCCACGAGGTAATACTTACAATCCCACATGGAGGAATCATCCTGGTTTTTCTTACAGTAACCAAGGGGCAGCAATGCAACCATCATATCAACCTAGGACTTTTGTGCCTCAACAGCAATATCAAACACAAAGTCCTATGGCCCAAAGAATTTCTGCTATTGAAGACAAGCTGACTCTTACCTTGTCTAAATTTGACAAGCTTGATTCTCTTATAGAGACAGTGCAAGCTACTGCAGCAACAGTACAATCTACAGTTCAGCTAGTGCACTCGCATTCTCAATCCATTGCCAAACTGGAATCTCAGTTTGGACAGCTTGCTACTTCATTAAGTAGAAGAGAAGAAGGGAAGCTCCCTAGTCAACCAATTGCTAATCCAAGAGGGATGCAAGCTTCCACAAGCAACCCACACCATGAGCAAGTTCAAGCCATTACCACTTTGAGAAGTGGGAAAATAATTGACAATAAGGTGGGTGAAAAGAAAGAAGAAGAAAAAGTGATCACAAGTCCAAGTGCTGAAATTCCTTATGAGCCCAAGGCTCCTTTCCCACAACGTTTTCTTGAAGCATCTAAATTGGGGAAGCAAGGGGACAAGCTGCATGACATGATGGAGGTGTTTCGCCAAGTGAAGATTAATTTTCCACTCCTTGATGCCATAAAGCAAATTCCTCCTTATGCAAAATTTTTGAAGGACTTGTGCACTCAGAAAAGGCGTTCTAAAAGCCATGTGCCAAAGAAAGTAATGCTGCCACAACAAGTGAGTTCAATAATTCAGCAATGTACTCCTCCCAAGTACAAAGATCCTGGTGCTCCAACTATCTCATGCATTATTGGGGAGCACCATGTGGATAAAGCTCTTCTTGATTTGGGTGCAAGTGTGAATTTGCTACCCTATTCAGTTTACTTACAATTGGGCTTGGGAGAATTGAAGCCTACCTCGGTGGTATTACAATTTGCAGACAGATCAACAAAGCAACCCCGAGGGATCATAGAAGATGTGCTCATTAAAGTGGACAAGTTCTACTTTCCTGTTGATTTCATTGTACTTGACACTGAGCCGGTTCACAATCCGAAGAGGCACATTCCTGTGATCCTTGGTCGACCTTTCTTAGCTAGTGCTGATGCTTGCATAAATTGTAGGTCAGGGATCATGGATATTTCCTTTGGCAACATGAAGGTTAAACTTAATATTTTCAATGCTGTTGAGAATCCTCCAGATCAGACTGATGTTTTCTTCATGGACTCTGAAGAGGTGATTGAATCTGTAGATGAAGTAAGGGTGCAAGAAAAACAGAAGGAGAAGAAGGTGTTTGAA
Source organism: Cornus controversa (assembly GCA_026545225.1). Taxonomy (NCBI): domain Eukaryota; kingdom Viridiplantae; phylum Streptophyta; class Magnoliopsida; order Cornales; family Cornaceae; genus Cornus; species Cornus controversa. The sequence continues at coordinate 47,413,728 of CM048845.1, forward strand.
GATCAAATTTCTACCATGGTGGTAACTTCTGTATGCACTACACTTTCCAAAACACTTCAGAGGGAGCAATTGTTTGGAGTGTCCGACAACTCCACACCATGGTATGCAGATATTGTGAACTATTTAGCCACGGGAAAAGTGCCAAGAGACTGGACCAAGCGAGAACGTGATCGATTCTTCTCTAAAGTTCATCATTACTTTTGGGAGGATCCAGAGTTATTTAAATATTGTCCAGATCAGATTATTCGGCGATGTGTCCCAGACCATGAGTTTCAAGATATTCTCAAGTTCTGCCACTCATTGGCATGTGGAGGCCACTTCAGTGCAAGGAAGACAGCGGCAAAGGTACTTCAATGTGGATTCTTTTGGCCTTCTCTGTTTCACGATGCATATGTTTTCTGTAAGACTTGTGATCGTTGTCAAAGATTGGGTTCAATGTCGAGGCGTGATATGATGCCAATGAGCCCCATTCTGGTGGTGGAGATTTTTGATGTTTGGGGAATTGATTTTATGGGACCCTTTCCACCTTCTTTTGGCTACGAATATATTCTGGTTGGAGTGGATTATGTCTCCAAATGGGTGGAGGTCATTGCAACTCGAACCAATGATCACAAGGTGGTAATCAAATTCATGCATGAGAAAATTCTTAGTCGATTTGGAATTCCTCGAGCCTTGATCAGTGATGGTGGTACTCACTTTTGCAATAAATTCTTGAGAGGTTTGCTTGCTAAATATTCAGTGACACATAAGGTGGCAACGCCTTATCATCCTCAAACAAGTGGGCAAGTAGAGCTATCCAATTGAGAAATTAAGCATGTTCTCGAGAAGACAGTGAGACCAGATAGAAGAGATTGGTCATTGCGACTGAGCGAAGCACTATGGGCGTATCGGACTGCTTACAAGACCCCTATCGGTATGTCACCATATTGGTTAGTGTATGGGAAAGCATGTCATCTTCCAGTAGAGATTGAGCACAAGGCACTTTGGGCAATTCAAAAATTCAATTTCGATGCAAAAAGAGCTGGGGAAGAGAGGAAGTTGCAATTGAATGAATTAGAAGAGTTTAGACGTGATGCTTATGAAAGTTCACGAATTTACAAGGAGAGGACGAAAGCATTTCATGATCGACACATCTCACGAAAGTCCTTCTCTCCAGGTGATAAAGTGTGGCTCTTCAATTCCAAGCTTCGGTTGTTCCCCAGAAAATTGCGTTCAAGGTGGGATGGACCATTCCAAGTGATTTCGGTTTTTCCTCATGGTGCCATGGAAATTCGAAGCTTTAGAGATAATACTTTGATGAAAGTTAATGGCCAAAGGTTGAAACATTGTGTGGAAGGATGTGTGCCAAGAAGAGACGTGGAGTCCGTCGACTTGACGGATCCCGTCTATCCGACTTAATCCCTTCGGAGAGTCAATCATCTCCTACGGATGTTAAATTGTAGGTTTTGTATGTATTTCTATCCTTTATTTCTTTTAGTTTTCTTTAATTTTAATTTTTTTTTATTTTAGTTTTCTTAAGTTTTTCTTCAATTCTAGTTGCGTTTTAATGTTTTTTCTTTGAAGTTTTTGATGTATAAGTTGCTTCCAGAGGATGCCAAGAGGTGTACCGAGGTATTTGGACTCAAGACGGGTGAAAAATCGTGCTCTCGGTCGACCTTGGGCGATGGAGACTCAAAAATATCAAGTCTCGGTCGACCTTGGGCGATGGAGGGTCAAACAGGCCTTCAGAAGGGGGATCGATCGCCCCAGAGAAGGGGGATCGATCGCCCCATAAAATTTCTTGAAGATCAGCCCCACCAGGTGGGCGATCGATCGCCAATCCTTGGGGGGATCGATCGCCCAAGGCAAAAATGTGGGCTGCCCGAATTGTTTTGGTATGTAAAGATTCCTTATCCTCCTATGTTGCTACTACTTGCATCCTAAGCCTCTTTGAACTCCAATTCAAGTCCTATATCATCCGGAAAAATAATTTCTTCAATTAGTGATTATTATACAAGGATTCAACATTGATCAACATCAACTTCAACATCAAAGTGGATCAAAAATCACTAGTTCTCAAAGGAAGCTCACACTTTTTCAAGTTCAACATCGAAGTAAGTGAAGTTTTTCCTTGAAGAAATTGTTCAAATCTTTTTGAGGGCTTTTGAAGACCAAGTTTGGGGGATCAATTTGGTGCAATTACTTGTTCGATTTGGGTGGAAAAATTGCCGGAAAAAGGAGGTTGAAGGTTACAAAATAATTGTGCACACCAAGTGTTCGATTTAATTCCTCAATTACACTTTTTCTACTTCTATGGCACCAAAGAGAGCAAGTCACCAAGATGCTTCAAGTTCACGTAATCCTCGCCAAGCGAGGAATGATCCGACCACAGGTTCTTCACGATCTCGCCGAGACGGTATTCAAGAGAGATGGCATCCAAGGGCGTTGAACTATGAAACAACGTTTGACATAGCCGAACTGTATGGTATGTTTCCCGAGACACGATGGGGGATTTCCGACATCCGTCGTCGTCAGTCGGCATCCATTTTTGTTCCACTCTCATCTACTATTTACCCGAGGCTTGTCAAGGTATTTTATCAAAACTTGATGCCGAAACCTGATGAGCGGGATGTGCTTACTTCTTCCGTAGATGGAACAATAGTTCGAGTGGACATGTCATCCATTGCCATTGCCATGGGTTGTCCTCATGAATGCCCAGCTGATTTATCTCATATCTACACTCCTTTACCCGACGAGTTGTCGGTGGGCAATGTGGTTGCACGATTGTGTGCCAACCAATTTTCTGGGCCAAAAAGGAATGCAGCTTCAAAGTCTTCAATGCCAAATCATTTATGGTTCCTTGACGCTGTGCTACTCAAGAATGTATGTCCAATTGGACATAAAACCGAAAGACGTCAAGAGTTCCTCAGAGCCTTATATGCCATACATTTTGGGCATTGGCTGTCATTCCCACAGATTGTCTGGGGCCAGATGGAGAAATTCTATTCCAAGGTTGTGGCCAAGGTACCAGACAGTGCAAGTGACTGGGAGTTTCCATTCCCTACTATTATTCACCAGTTGCTTGTATCACAGGGGTATGCAGTCCACGAGGACAAGCTTGCCTTTCCACATGACCTTCATTATGGCACGCATGACTGGAACTTGAGTCGATCTCATATGCACCAGAGAGTCATAGCGGCGCCTGGTGAGGTATCTCGGTTGGCCCAAGGAGGAGAGCATGTAGATGTACCACCACCGGTGGACGATCCAGAGGAGATGGAGGCAGAGGAAGAGGAAGTGCATGCACAGGCTGGTGGCCATGATTATCAATACTTAGAAGGGCAGATTGCTGGGTTGACAGCCCAGTTTGGCACCTTACAGACAGAGGTCTCCACACAGTTTGGTGCAATGAGAGCAGAGATGGCGGATCACTTTCGTGACACTCGCCAAGAGCAACTAGAGATGAGGAGGATGATGCGTGCACTGATGCGCCAAGCAAACTTAGATCCAGATGCTCAGTCACCACCACATCCTTGATAGGAAGGTAACCATCTTTTGTATATTATTTTATTTTTAGTTTTTATTTTTCTTTTTATTTCTCTTTTTGTAGTTAGATTTTTATTATGAAAAAAAAAATTGAAAAATGAAAAAAATATTTTATATTTTATTTTTTTGGGATTTTTCTCTTTCATATTTATTTTCACCCATACTATTTTCACTTGATCTTTGGGGTATAGTGGTTTGTTTTGACAGATTGAAACATCCAAGTTTGGGGGTGTGCTTGCATTGCCTTCGTGCTCGTGATGTACTCTGTTTTCTTTCCACTACTCTATGGTCCTGGTAACATCGTTCTTACTCTTCTCTTTGCTTTGATTGATAGTACATTGAGGACAATGTACAGTTTAAGTTTGGGGGTGAGGCGATGCCTATTTTTGTGCTTTATTGCATATGGGGAAAATTTGTGAAATTCTTCTTGTATTAGGATTTTTGTTTATTTTATTTTCTTAGTTTGTTTTTTATTTTATTTTGTTTTATTTTTAGATAGTATGTTTTGACATGATTCAAAGGATTAATACCTTATGTAGGTGCATAACTTGCAATTTTTGAGTATGTTTTGAATTTTTGAAACCTGTGATTTAAAGTATGTGGTTTTAATCATGGTTTGCAATAACATGTTTTGGGATGATTAATTTTAGTTTCCTTACATGCACAGACACATTAGCATAATCTTATGGGGTATAAACTTTGGTTTTGAGTTATGGAGTTACATATGCTTGATATTAATTAGTATCTGTTGAGAATGAGTACCAATAATGTGTTTTACTTGACTTCAATGAAAAAAATAGAAGAAAAAAAAGTGATGAATAAGCAAATCGATTTGATCCTTTTCATGAGTAACCGGGCCTCTATGCCTCAGGAAGCACGGAGTGTTCGCGTCAAAAGTGAAAGGGTGAGAAAAGATGAGCATTGGTTGTCTTGATTTGTAGCCTGACTGATTCGAGTAATTAGGTCTCCAGGGTATCTTAAAGCCTAGTGCCCTAAAGCCATCTGGTTTGAAAGTCACTGACTGAAAGCTTGCTACATGGATCTTTCAGAAAGCTTAATAAATCAAGACATTGCACAACCAATAAAGCAATGAAAAAAGAATGATGAAAAAAAAAATGAAAAAGTCATGTATGCATGTTGGGAAGTATGAGTTCAATAAGGGGAGCTAGTGAGTTGAAGGGGTATGTGCCTTAATATATTCAGAACTTGGTTATGCTACATGAGATGACTGCTAGTTCACTTTACACGAGGAAGCTAGAGTTGATTATTTTGAGATATGTTGATGTGAATTATGTGTGGGGACCATTAATTTGAATTGTGGAATTTGAAAATTTGAAATTATTCTTGAATGCAAGTTTGTAACTATGTATTGTAATCTTCTTCTTGAATTAATGTTGAAACGGAATTTTGAATGTTTGTGGGTAACATTTCTGGAAACCCTCACGAGACTATACTCGTCCACTAGGGGGAACCTAGGGGTTTAAAGGCTTGTTGCATATGCTAAATGCAATCGTTTCTCCCACGAAAGTGGAGTTAGGTAGTTTAGTTAATGTTTAGTAGTTTCTTTGTTTTAGTTTTGTTTTATTCTATTGCTAAGGAACTAGCAATATGTAAGTTTGGGGGTGTGATAGGCGTTGAATGTTACGCATTCTAGCCTCTTAACTTATGTATTTTATTCTCTTAGTGATAGATTATTTTGTGATTTTACTTTGTTTTAGTATTTTCTGTATTTTCAGGGCCTTAATAATTATTTCAGTTAAAACCGTGATTTTGGGCTTTTAAAGAAGACATCCAAGATGGTGAGATGAAGCCTACATCAAGGAGATTCACTCAACCATTTATTTCAACTCAAATCAGCCCAAGAAAGAGGTCCAAGAGAATTACAGCTGCTTAAGAAGGTTTCGGGCCTGAAGCCCAAATCTGCGCATAATGCAGTCTTAATCCCGTTTTGGAAAACGGACCAGAAGTCTTATTTCCGAGCCTCAAATCGACATTATTTTCGCGATGGGTTGAACGAAATTTGATTCTGCACACTTTTGTATTTCACGAAAATTCCGTGAATCGGACTTCTAGTGGGTCAAAAGTTGGGCCGAAGTCAGCAGAAAAAACCCACCTGATTAGTGCTGCGGGAAACCCTAATTAATTCCTAATTGGATTAGGACTTTGGTGAATTCTCTTGGGGAATAAAAGGAAGACTTGGAGGCTGAAGAGGGAGAGCTTACACAGAGCTTACACACAGAGATTGGAGAGTCTGAGAGGGCTGAGAAGAGAACAGAAACATATTGCAGAGCCATTGGAGAACGAAGTCATACGCGTAATTCAGAAAGATGATGTCTTCTTCCTCAACAGTTGAAGCTTCTTCTTCTACCATGAGCGGCTAGTTCATCCACTAGGGTTTTGATGTAGCCCTAACAAAGCATCAATGGTTTGATTGTTTTAATTATTGGGGACCTTTATATACATGCATAGATTGTGTAATTGTGAGGATTCTTATTAATGAATTGAGCAATAAAAGTCTTGTAAATTCAATCTCAATGATTTCTTATCTTGTCTTAGATATTTAGTTGTTGTTATTGAACTCAATCTCTTTTGTTTTCTGTGATCATGAGAGAGATTATTACACAATGGTAATCACTGAATATATTGTTATGAGCTTTGATGGATTATGCCTAGAGAAGATGAACCATACTGCACCCTAGATTAGAGTAGTTAGGCAGATGGCCCATGCCAATCGAAGATAGTCCATGGCTTAGCCTTAATCATATGTTATCTTCTTGACGGATGAAGGTGAGCTTGTAGCCACCGACACCACTTATGCATGATGTAATTCCCCTATAGTTGATTCAATTGACCATTGATTGTGGAGTTAGTGGTGAAGTCAAACACCCTAGGTTTCTCTCTTATTATCTTCATTATCTGTTTACCTTTGATTTATTTTATTTTATCTTTTTAATTAGTTAAAAATCAGAATTCTTTTCTTATAAATTTAATTAGAATTAGTTCTGTGTTCCAACTCATCAGAACATAATCCCTGAGGTACGATACCCATTCCTTTCGATAGCCCTATTCTGCAAGGAATTCGTTCTATTGCGAAGTGTGAAAATTTTTAATTGATATATTTTTGAGTCACACTCACACACGAATCAGGTATGTTTCAACGATTGGCTTCCAAATGCAAATTCAGAGCAATCGCATTGTTCTTTAGTTCAAAGAATAACCCGTTTGATGGTTTAGATTTTCTGTCCATTTTGAGCAATTTTCTTAGAATTCTAAAGAGTTTTGTGATGTGACCATGGTCTTGTTGAAATCTATGTCTATGTGTACATATAGATTTCACTTTCATGTTCGTCTTCTCACAGACGGCGCCAAAGTGTAGGGGGCATAAAAATTGCCATATATAAGATCAAGCAATTAATAAGCACATAACACTCAATAATTACAGATAATGCAGATATTGAAATAGACACACAAGATTTACATGGTTCAACACAATTCGGCCTACGTCCATGGATTAGAGGAGACTTTCATTTATCTTTCCTAGAATATTATAAGGATTACGCTCATAATCTCACTGGCCTAGCCATGGCCGAATACCAGAGTCCCCTTTCCAGGATATTTTTATACATATTTATCCGAGGAATCCTTCCATTCTAGTGCTGATTTGGTGCCGATTATCTCTTGATTCTCCCTTGATTTGAGGCTGATTTGTATGCATTCCTTCTCTCAAGGAAAGAATCTAATATTTCCTAATTTGAACCTGATTCGACGATCATTCTTTGACCGGTTGACTGTTGTTTGCCACGTGTGATGTCCACGTTAGCAAAATTACTTGTCACATATCTTTCTTGGTAACGACCTAGATCATGCCATGTGTACCATGTTGACTATTCTCATGTTTAGGTGTCTTCTTCTTGTTGGTGGGAATTTTCCCTCCCCCACAAGTATAGAAGTTGATTAGGCTAAGGTTGATTTGATTGCTAATCTTCCATCACCATGTATGATAAGAGAGATTAGGTCTTTCTTAGGACATGCTGGTTTTTATCGTCGGTTCATTAAAGACTTTAACAATATTTCTAAAAAGTTTATAATTTACTTGTAAAATATGTTAACTTTATCTTTAATGATGAGTGTTTGAGAGCTTTTGAGAAGCTTTAGACGTTGTTGACTTCATCCCCTGTTATTCAACCACCGAATTGGGATGTGCCTTTTGAGATCATGTGTGATGCATTTGACTATGCAATGGAGCTGTGTTAGGACAACGTGTAAATAGGCTACCTCATGTGATATACTATGCTAGTAAGACCTTGAATGATGTACAACTGAATTATTCTACCAATGAAAAAGAATTGTTAGCAGTTGTGTTTGCGCTAGACAAGTTTAGGTCCTATCTTTTAGGGTCTAAAGTCCTCATATTCTCATATCATGCTGCACTTAGGTATCTTCTTTCTAAAAAAGATGCTAAACCATGTTTGATTCATTGGATCTTATTGCTACAAGAGTTTGATTTAAAATTTTGAGATAAGAAAGGATCTGAAAATGTTGTAGTAGTTCACTTGTCTAGGCTTATTCTTGAGGCTTCATCTGATTCCATGCCTATTCTTGAATCTTTTACTGATGAACAACTCTTTGTTGTCTCCCAGTTACCTTGGTTTGTCGACATTGTGAACTATCTTGTCACTAGTCAAATGTCTCTGCATTGTACTAAACAAAATAAGTCAAAATTATTTGCCAAGGTCTGCCATTTCTTTTGGGACGATCCATATTTGTTCAAGTCCTATCCTGATCATATTATTAGGAGATGTGTTCCTAATTGTGACCATAGTAGTGTCATCTCATTTTGTCATGATTATATATGTGGAGATCACTTTAGTGCAAAAAGGACCGCTGCAAAGATTTTGCTGTGTGAATTTTATTGGCCTTCTATCTTTCAAGATTGTCATTCTTTTTGTTCAGCATGTGAGTGTTGTTAAAAGTTAGGGAGTATCTCTGGTCAAAATATGATGCCTTTGAACCCAATTTTTATTGTTGAGGTGTTCGATGTTTAGGGCATTGATTTCATGGGACCGTTTTCCAACTCTTTTGGTCACTTGTACATCCTTGTCGCGGTTGATTATGTGTCTAAATATGTAGAAGCCATTGCATGTAAGACTAATGAATACAAGGTGGTGGTTAAGTTTTTGAAAGATAATGTCTTTTTATGTTTTGGTATACCCCGCGCTATCATTAGTGACGGTGAGAAGCATTTTTGCAATAGGGTTTTCAGAGTATTAATGAAAAAATATTGTGTAATCTATAAAATTGCACTTTCTTATCATCCTCAGATTAGTGGTCAAGTAGAATTGTCCAATAGGGAAATTAAGAAAAATTTGGAAAAAATGGCTAAGGAAGATTGGTCTTTGAGACTTATTGATGCATTGTGGGCATTTCGTATTGCATTTAAGAATCCCATGGGAATGTCTCCGTACCGAATGATGTATGACAAGGCTTGTCATCTTCTTGTTGAGCTGGAACATAGAGCTTTTTGGGCTATTAAACAACTCAACTTTAACCTTGACAAGGCAGAAGCCCATAGGAAGCTTCAATTAAATGAATTAGAAGAGATTAGGAATGATGCATACCAAAATGCGAAAACATATAAGGATCGTATTAAGGTAATTCATGATGAAATTATTCTTAGGAAAAGTGTTACACCTAGTCAAAAGTCATTATTTATAATTCTCAGTTGCATTTATTCCCAGGTAAGTTGAGATCTCGATGGTCTGGTCTATTCATTGTTCATGTTGTTTATTCTTTTGGGGTCATTGAGATTAAAATCCAAAAAATGGTGAGGTGTTAGTGAATGGTCAGCATTCAAAACCATTTCTGGAGTTACAGTCTCCAAAAGGTGAGGAAATCCTCCTAGAAGATCCTCTTTATCAAGATTAACCTATTTGGTCATTAGTATACATTATTAGTTTTAGGATTTATAGCTCTTGAGTCTTTTTACTTTTAGTTTATGTCAGTCATTTTTCTTTGCATTTTTCTTTCTTTCCATACATAGTATTAAACTTTCCATGGCTTTATAAATGTTAGGTAATTTTGTGTATTTAATTTTAATTTTAAAAAAAAAATAAAAATTTCATATAGCCACCCATTCTCTGACTATGTATGTAGTACTAATTCTACAATTTGTGATATGATTGATAAAGTTGATGATTTCTATTTATTAAAGTATTGTTTCGATACCCAATATTGTCGAGATTACTTCAACATAGTAAGACTTTAATAAAGAAAGGTAACCCCTTTATACTTTATACGTTAGCGTGTCTGGATAATCAATATATTATCACATATACACCTTGGACAATTGGGACCCACCAATGGGGAGAAAAGTAGTACACGTGGTTTTCACGTGAAGATTAGGTTTAAAAAAAAATGAAAAAAAAACGTTTTGTTTTTACTTTCTGTTTTATATTTATTTTCACCCATGTTATTTCACTTGGTCATTGGAGTATAGTGGTTTGTTTTGATAGATTGACGCATCCAAGTTTAGAGAAGTGCTTATATTACCTTCATGCTACTAGTTTGCTCTATTTCTTGCCAGTACTCCCATTTTCTGAGAATATCGTTCTAACCCTTCTTTATGCTTCTATTGGGTGTACATTGAGTATAATGTACAATTTAAGTTTGGGGGTGAGGCAATGCCTTTGATGTGCTTTATGGCAATATAGGGGGAAATATTCTTCTTATTTAAGGATTTTTTGGTTATTTTATTTTTCTTAGTTATTTATTTATTTTCTTTTGTTTTATTTTTAGATATGATGTTTTTACATTATTCAAATGATTACTACTGTATGTAGGTGCTTAACTTGCAATTTTTGAGTATGTTTTAAATTTTTGGAATCTGTGGTTTGAATCTAGTGGTTTTAATCATTGTTTGCATTGACATGCTTGGGGTGATTGGTTTTAGTTTCCTCACATGCACAAACACACTAGCATAATCTTGTGAGATATAAACTTTGGTTCTGGGTTGTTGAGTTACATATGCTTGATAGTAATTGGTATCCTTTGAAAATGAGTACTGGTGATGTGTTTTACTTGACTTCAATGAAAAAAAAAAGAAAAAAATATATCTGTTGAATAGCAACTCAATTTGATCCTTTTTATGAGTAACCGGGCCTATTGCCTCAGTAAGCAGTGAGTGTTCCCGTCAAAAGTGAAGGGGTGAGAAAAGATGAGCATTGGTTGTCTTGGTTTGTAACTTGACTGATTTGAGTTATTAGGTTTTTCAGGGTGTCTTAACACCTAGTGCCCTAAAGCCATCTGGTTTGGGAGTCATTGACTGACAGCTTTCTACATGGATCTTTCTGAAAACTTAATAGACCAAGACATTGCACAATCAATAAATCAATGAAAAAGAAAGAAATGAAAAAAAAAAGTCATGTCTTCATGTTTGGAAGTATGAGTTCAATAAGGGGAGCTAATGAGTTGAAGGGTTATGTGACTTAATATATTCGGAGTTGTGTTATGCTACATGAGATGACTGTTAGTTCACTTTTCACGAGGGAGCTAGAGTTGGTTGTTTTGAGATATGTTGAGGTGAATTATGTGTGGGGACCATTGCTTTTAATTATGAAATTTAAAGATCTGAAATTATTCTTGAATGCAAGTTTATAACTATATATTGTAGTCTTCTTCTTGATTAATGTTTAAACGTGAATTTTGAATGTTTGTGGGTAACATTTCTAGAAACCTCACAAGACTATAACTTGTCCACTAAGGGAAACCTAGGGGTTCAAAGGCATGTTGCATATGGTAAATGCAATCGTTTCTCCCACAAAAGAGGAGTTAGGTAGTTTATTTTGTGTTTAGTTAGTTTCCTTTATTCTAGTTTTATTTTGTTTATTGCTAAGGGACTAGCAATATGTAAGTTTGGGGGTGAGATCGGCGTTGAATGTTACGTATTCGAGCCTCTTAATTTGCATATTTTATTCTCTTAGTGATAGTTTATGTATGATTTTACTCTATTTTTGTGTTTTCTATCTTTTTAGGGGTTTAATGATTATTTCAGTTAAAATCATGATTTTTGAAATTTTAAAGAAGACATTCAAGAGGGTTATATGAAGTTTACATCAAATGGATCCATTCAACTCCATATTTTAACTCAAAATAGTCCAAGGAAGTAGCCCAAGAGAATTACAACTGCTTAAGGAAATTCCGGGCTGAAATCCAATTCTCCATGTAATCCAGTTTTAATATCGTTTTGAAAAATGGTCCAAAAGTCTTATTTTCGAGCACCAATTCGAATCGATTTTTGTATGGATTCAACGAAATTCAATTCTAGAGATATTTGTATTTCATAGAAATTTCATGAATCACATTAATTGAAGGTCAAAATTGGATTTCAATTCAGAGAAAAAATACTTTGGCAAATTTTCTCCTAAACACTTTTCTATTTTCTTTTACTTGGAGGACACCCTAGAGGACCTCTATATAAGAGAAAGAGATGAGTAGGGTAGGGGAAGAAAAAAGAAGTGGAGGCTAGAGCAAAGAAAAAAGAAACAGTCCGGGTTTTATTTATTTATTTATTTTATTATGTATTTTATTTATTTGTTATCTTCTTCTACCATGTGTAACTAAACTCCTCAACTATGGTTGAGGAGGAAACCTCCATTAATGAAGTGAAATTATTTTTTTCATTAATTGATTCTCATGTGTATGATTTAAATGCTCATGATTTTCGCTTCTTATGATTAATTATTTTATAGTTCTTTCACCATCTATATCATGTATATGTGGTAGTTATAAAGTATTATAATTAATCTAAATTTGGGTTTGTATTTTTTAAAAGTGACAATCTTTGATCTTATGTTTTTCATTAAATTAGATTCAGAAGATGCTTAGAATTTTACACTAGTAAAGTGAAGGAAAATCTACCTTTTTAATATATTTTTCATAGTTCTTTATTATTAAATCTTGAGTAAGCAATAGATTGATTTCTTGATTGCTACTCTAAATTTGGGGATTAATAAATGAAGATTAGAAGTTTCATGGATTTAATGGTGGTGGAATCCAACACCTTAGTTGTTTTATTTATTTGATTTCAATTGTGTTATTTTATTTGCATGTTAATTTAATCTCTCTCAAATCAACCAACTTTTATTTAAACTAGATTAGTTTGAAATTAATTTGAATTTAGATTAGTTTTTCTTCTCAAAGCATTCTCTTGGATTCGACCTCGTTCTTGCCGATCTATACTTCAAAATATTCGTACACTTGCAAGTTATTTTACACTTTTAAAACAATATCACCTGCGGGGACACACCTCTTCAGAGGGTCTTTAATGAAAAATATGGGATGAATTAATTTCTTGAACATTGTCAAACAGTGTTACGGGGGCACAACCCTGTTGGGACACACCTCTTCAGAGGGCCTCTAATAAAAAGGCGGGATAATTAATTCTGAGAACATTATCAACTGATGCTACAGAGGCACAACTCGTTAAAATAAATTTTAACAAATGACGGGTAAGTTCCGCAAAGGTTGTCGCATGACTTTATCAAGAGTTGTACTCTAAAGGTTTGTTAATTAAAGTTTCTTAACTAAATGAGTCATTGGCATAATAGTTAGGGTGATACCATTAGAGCTTATTAGGTAAGGTTCAATTCTTTAGAGCAACAATCATTTTATATATATATAAATTTGGTTCTTATATACCGACCCAGGGCCATCCGGGCCAATGGAGCCCGTGACAAGGGCCGACCCCAAGAGGGGCCTGGCTAGCCGAAGAGGAGCCTGACCAAGGGCTGGGGCCAAGAAGAGATCAGCCCCGCCAAGACCGGCCCAAAGAAGAGACCAGCGAAAGGCCGAGTCCAAGAAGAGATTGGCCCTGCCAAGGCCGGCCCAAAGAAGAGACCGGCCAAGAGCTAGGCCCAAGAAGAAACTGGTCTAGCTCCAAAAGGAACCAGGCTAGGCCAAGGGTCGGGCCCACCAAGGCCCCTAGGATCGAGCCTTGGCTGGATTCCAAGGGATCCGGCTAAGGCCTGGGCACAGTAAAAAAAAAAACATAAAAAGGAGAGAAAAAACCATAGGCCATTAATAAACCGGGCTGATGGGCCAGAGGTCCATTTTTATAGCCCAACGGGCCAACTAAGGTGTTCCCAAGATCGATGAGTGACCATCAGGAATATGGGGCATCTGATAGGGTATTTGAAACTACAATTGTGAAACGTATGATGTGGACAAGATGTATGCCCAGGACTTTTCTATCTCCAGATAAGTTTGGGGAACTTAAGAGCTAGTCTTCTACTATGACACATTCCCATGTTGCTGTTATAAATATGGAGATGACCCACATACCAATGTACGCAATTAATACCCTCTAAACTGTCTTTCTAGCTTTTCTGATATTTGACTTGATCATCAGAGTACAATCGGCCGGCATCACACCGGTGTCTTTTCGACTATTCTATTCTTGTTTTTTTACATGTTGGCGTTTGACCAATTCGAGGTGAATTCTACTTCATCATTGGGTTTAAACTCTATATCAATAAGTTTTGCTATTTTTTCTATCTTTTATTTTATAAAAAAATTTGCCTTTTAAAATATGAAAAATTGCCAAATAATCAGTCATCCAATGCCAAATAATCGGCCACCTAATTTGAGATACTATATCACAAATTATATTCATAATGTTTATCATTTTCGGACAAGTTATAGCCTCAGTTTCAGGAGAATGTGTTATAAAATATCTTTAGATAAAGCTGGAGGAGTTTTCAAAGCAATTGACGTGGTTGGATCGGAAGAGTCACTCTTAGAAACATAAACTAACTTAGTTTTATCAGAGGAAGACCTCCTTACTGTGAATAGCGGAAGACCTCCTTAGCATGAATAACATCTTGTCTAAGTTTCGAGTCGCTTGAGAAAACTTCACAACTATTTAATTATTTTTCTTTATTTCTATTCCAAGTTTTCATTTTTTTAAAAGAGGTTTTCAAATTCATTACCTCAGTTCTGGTTCAAGAAATTTTACTTTCCAATCAATTCCTTGTCATTTGTTTTTCAAGTTCGATCAATTAAAGATTTTTTCTTTCTTTCTTTCTCAAATTCATTTAGCTTCTTGTTCACCTGTTTTAGCTTTTATCAGTTTCCTCAAAACATTTATTGAAGGCATTCGAAAGGCTTTCTTGTTTATTTTCATCTTTTTCTCTTTTCAAGCAAGAATGTTAGATTGTTAGATTATAGCTAGCTACTAAGGAGGGGGAGCCGAACTCATGACGATAGGGTGTGGTGGACACTTTTCTATCTTCACATGAATAGTTTCCTTTTCTCTTGGTTGGAAGTTTTTAAAATTATTGTCGCATTTTGTTTTCTTCAAGAAACGTTCTTCTTTTACGGCTTTGAATGCTTTATTTTTATTTTTCTTAGGGTGAAGCATATCCAATTAAATAAGTTTGTAGTCATCCTAGGTTTCAAAACAGTTTTAGACCTCCTTACACTGCGAAGATCCCCATAGCTAGCGTGCGTGTTGTCTCTCCATGAGTTAGAGAGTACTACAAAGGACAATAGGCCTAAAATGAGTCACCATGTTACAATCATTCTAACTAGGAATTATTAAGGTCAAGAAAGTACAATTCACTGCCATTGGAAGTTTAGAATTCTAAAAAAACAGAAACCCACAGCCTCAACCACTTTAGACCCCACTATGTTCCAATATTTCTGGTAGAATCTAGGTCGAAATTCGTTAGGCACACGGGCCTTATCTTGAATGATCCCCATAACCACAGCCTTAATCTCATCTCTAAAAACAATTGGTTTCAAAATTAGATGGAAGATTAGTAGGAGACACTACATACTTCTTATAAAATCAACAATAATAGAACATTTTGAGCCCATACAATCTCCTCATAATGTATGGTGATATGAGGAGATTCTATGGCAATCTTCACATTCTGCAGCTTGGAGTAGACCAAGCATTAGCAATAACACCCTCCACCTCCTCCATATGACACCACATCTTGAGAATTTTGAAAGGCTATTGATCTTCACATATATCATCTATTCCAAAAAAATCATACCAAAAATCATTGTAATTAGCTGCAGCAAGGAAAACCTTTATCAAGGAAAACCTTTATCGCTTATTAGCAATGGTAGAATTAAACAAATTCAAAATAGATTGATGATACTAACAGCTCATCTTTTCAGGTATACGTACCTTTTCATGCTTGAACAATATATCTTAAAGATATCCAATCTTAATTAACTTAACTAAAATTTAAAAAATAAAATAAAATTAAAAGCAAACCATAATGATGAAATTTGGTATACGTACCCTTTCTGTAGATGGATTGGGGTTGTATCATGGTTAAGAATGGTTTGATTGTGAGATAAAGCATGATACCATGGCTAAAAATGGTTTGGTTGTGAGATAAAGCTTGATTCGGAGTGGTGGGAATGGGCTATGCAGCATGTATAAAGTTGTTGTTGCAAGATTTACTTTAGATAGAGAAATGTAGTTGTATTCTTCATTAGTTTCCTCAAATATATCATTTTCTTACCATTGGTTGATAATTCTTCAACATAATACTTCATATTAGAAAAATAATAATAATAAAACATAAGATAATAAATTAATTTGTTCCTCTCCCTTCCAAAATCAAAAAAATATATAAACACTTTTATAAGTAGAGTCAATCACAAAATAATAAGCTAAGACAACGTGTGATACTCAACTTATGTGCGGTTAATGTGAACACACATACAATAGTCATTCATCCAAAAAAAAAGTCATGCGAGTAACAGAGCTTTTGGTTAGGTAAATTCCGGTCATGCTGAAAGTAAGAGGAACATAGCTTTTGACTAGGCGAACTCCGGTGGATATTATGGTCGTAACTTGTAAACGGTATTTTTGTATGCCCTTTGGGCTTAACAGCTAATTCTAATTGTTAAGCTGGGCTTAGCTGGGTGGGATTTGGGTCTACTTGTATCACTTCTTTTAGCCCGGGTACATAAATGTACCATGGCTAGAAAAGATATACAGAATCTTTACAACTACACCCCATTTATGTTTATTAAATGGGCTTAGATAAATGTACATAAATGTACCACGCTACACGTCGCCCCACCCCATTTATGTTTTATATTAATCATATTACCCTTATGTATATTATACACATACAAAATTAGTCTTGTATAATTTTATATATAACTTTAGTTGTTCAATTCTTATTGATGGTACACGTGTAAATTACAAAACCTTATCACGTAAGAGTATAAAGACAAAAAAGAGTGCAATTACAAAAGTACTCTCCTAAAAAAAAGTAAAAAGAAAAAGAAAAATCACCCCCTACCTTCGCCCATTGGAACAGAAATGAGGGAAGCTTTGCTAAACAGGTACAAGGATGGGATTGGGCTCCCCCGCCCGCCCATTGCCATCCCTACTACTTACACTGAGTAGCTAAGCAGAAGCCTTCAAGAAAACAACCCACCTTACTCGCTGCAGTACTGAGTTGAACATCTCCATTAGTGAGCTCTCTATTCATGAGTTAGAGAGTACTACAAAGGGTAATAGGCCTAAAATCAGTCACCTTGGTACAATTAGGATCTAAGGTCAAGAAAGTACATTCACTCCCGCTGGAAGTTTAGAATTCTGAAAAAAGAAACCCACTGGCCCAGCCACTTCGTACCCCAATATGTTCCAATATTTCTGGTGGAAATCCGTAGGCCCAAGTACCTTATCTGGACTGAGCCCCATAACCACAGAGCTAATCTTATCACTAGCAACAATAGCTTCCAGAATCAGTTGGAAGATTAGTAGTACACACTGTATACAACTTCCAGCATAGTAATGAAATTATAATTCCTTCTTTGCTTGACCTTATTGTGAATTAAGTCACTGTATTTATTAGTATCATTCCACCACTTGAGCCCATAGAATCTCCTCATGAGACATGAGTAGATTCAGATCAGAATCTGTAGTATACTTTAGTTGTGTTCCAATTCTTAATAGCAATCTCTACATTGGACAACTTTTTCATCAATTTTTGAATTGGATTCCCATTGACGGTAGGAAACAAGCATTAGCAATCACACCCTCCACCTCCTCCATATCACACAAGTTGAGAATTTTGAAAGGCTATCTACATTGACATTCAGCACACATATCATCTATTCTAACAACCATACCAAAATTACCTGCAGAAGGAAAATCTTAGAACTCATAAAACAATGAGTATTAACTAAAGCACTATCCAACTGAGCACAAATTGACTATTGAACCAAGTGCAACCACCATTACCACCACAAAGTTTAAGAAAAAATGGCCTTTTTTAATGGTAAAGTTTCACTCATTCAAAATTTATTGAGGGGTGTTACGAGACCCGTCTTTTCAACTATAATTAAATTTTAATTAACTTAAATTCCAAAAAGAAAAACAAACAATACATACATACATTTGTTTTTACAACGAAATTTTGTAATAAAGCTAAAAACTGTCATTTATTTTTTAATCTTTCAATAACATTATTCATATCCTATACATAATACTCCTTATAAATCATTTTTATGGCTTTAGTAATTTCAGATGTGTATATGGATTGTTATCTTAGTTGTGGGATTTAGCTGCAATAGGGTTTATATCATGACTGAAGTTGTAGAAATGGTGTCAGTAGAGTGTATTGCAGAAATGGTGTCAGTAGAGTGTATTGCAGTAAGGTCTGAAATTAACAAAATGGAATTTGTATTATAACTGTAGTTGTGGATTCAGTTTTGCATTAGGGTTTCGGATAGCTGATTCAATTCTGAATACTATTTAGATGGAGAAATGTAGTTTGCATTCTTCATTAGTTTCCTCCAATATATGATTTTTTTAGAAATGGTGCATAATTCTTCGCGATAATACAGCATAATAAATTTCTTTTTTGAATTTTAATAAAAATAAATCAGTGTTGTGTTTTCCATTACACAATAAAAAATATATAAACACTTTTATAAGCAGAGTCATCACAAACTAATGACCTAACACAACTTATGTGAGTTTAATCTGAACACACAATATAGTCATTTACCGAAAGAAAAAAATGAAAAATAGTCATGCTGAAAGTAGGAGGGACAGAGTTTTTGTATACCGTTGTAACTTGTAAACAGTATTTTTGTTGCCTTTGGGCTAAACAACTAATTCCAATTCTTAAACTGGGCTTAGTTTGGGTGAATTTGGCCCATTTGGGTCTACTAGTATCCCTTGTTTTGTTCATATGGGCCTTGCCTTTAGTCCATTTATGGACCTTGTACAGTTTACATTCACGTATTTAAAAATTTGCTTCAATTTCCTATATATATAATAAAATAATAAAAAAAACTAAGGGGTACATAAATGTTCCTATCATGGATTCTCTTTGATCATGATGGATATATATATATATATTTTTACCAATATATGAACAAAAAACATAGCTATTGGAGGCCGATGATATTGTTAATCTTACAGCCTCACTAAAAAAAAGGTTTATCATCAATTCACCTTTCAAAACAAATTTTACAATGAGATTTAATATTTTACAGGTAGAAAAACTCACTCAAAAGTGAAATTTACAAAATGCCTTCACTCTTTTACAGTTCATTTAATGTTTATAGTAGGATGCATGTGAAGTCTTTAGTCACAATTTCGGCAAATTATAAAGGGGTCAAACACCACGATTTCGGCAACTTTCATTTTACTTTACATTTCATGTACATTTAATTTTTTTGCACTATAAATTCATGTCCTTTATATAGGAAAAACCATAAACAAACCCTAAGAAATTCAAACAAGAAGAAAATTCAGAATTAACCTTTATACTTAAACATTAATAAAAGTAAAAATAAATATGCAACCCTAACTTACTAAAATTCTCTAATTCATTGTCTTTCTCCCTTTTCCTATAGTATGTGTGAATCATATGCGCTTCAATATACTTGAAGTATGGAGATGATGTATAGTGGACAAGAAAGCTTGAGATACTTGACGGGTTGCCCCCTTTGCTTATGGTCCTAGTCTATGGGAGAGGAGAATAGGATATCCTTTGAAGGGAAAGAAAATCCTATTTGGACCTTCATTTTTTATATACTTAGTTGCTCTTTTTTTTTAGGCTCATGGTCGGTATAGTAAATCGGTAGAGGATCCATGTATTTTTTTGGATAACTTGAGCTTATAGCTTTGATACTCGGGCTCTCTAATGATTCTATTTTTATTTTTTTTTCATTAACATGAGATTATGTTGTCCATGTTCTATTATTTTGATTTTCCGTTTCTTCATAAATAATCATTATCTGTAACCAAAAAAAAAAAAAGATTTGACTAAATTCACTTTTTTTTAGGTAAATTGAGAGTCAAGACAAATGGTTTTTGAGTCTTTTAGTTCATTAAGATTGTTCTATATTGAGCAAATTTGTTAACATGGCAAATGGTTTGGACATAATAGAATAATATTATACTACTCATTGAAAAAATAGTATTTTTGTTATATTTTTTCATTTTTTATTTGTCTTTTGACATGAAAATTTTATATTTGTCATTATTTTTTTCTCACCGAAATATACTATGCCCCTGAACTGAAATCTTAGCTCTGCCCCTAGGTATCAGTTATGGCAAAAGAGATCATACTCAAGGTATATTCCTCATTATCAGTGTCTCACTAGATGAATGTTGACTATAAGATTTAGATGAATTTATATCTGTTTTTTCTTTTCTATTTTACTTTTCAAGGCAATAATGTTAGATAGTTAGATTATAGTTAGTTAGCAAGGAGGGGGAGTTGAACTCACGACCATAGGGTGTGGTGGACACTTAATATTTTCTATATTCACATCACTAGTTTCCAGAAAATTTTAAAATTCTTGTCGGATTTTGTTTTCTTCAAGAAACGTTCCTTTACAGTTTTTAATGCTATATTTTTATTTTTCTTAGGGTGAGGAAAATCAAATTAAATAAATTTGTAGTCATCCTAGGTTTCGAAACAGTTTTAGATCTCATTACACTTGAGTAGCTAAGCAAAAGCCTTCAAGAAAACAACCCAACTTACTCATTGTAGTACTGAGTTGAAGATCCCCATTATCGAGTTAGAGAATACTACAAAGGGCAATAGGCCTAAAATCAGTCACCTTGGTACAATCATTCTTATTAGGAATTAAGGTTAAGAAATTACTATTCACTCCCACTGGAAGTTTAGAATTTTGAAAAAAGAAACCCACAGCCTCAACCACTTCAGACTCCAATATGTTCCAATATTTTTGGTACAATCTAGGTGGAAATCCGTCAAGCCCAGGGACCTTATCTGGACTGAGCCCCATAATCACAGCTTCTAGATAAAAAAAATTAGCTTCAAGAATCAGATGGAAGATTAGTAGGAGACATTGTATACAACTTCTTATAAAATCAACAATATATCGTGATACATAGAACATGACTAATCCTCACACTGCAGCATAGTAATAGAATTATAGTTCCTTCTTTGCTTGACATTGTTGTGAAAAAAGTCACTGTATTTATCAGTATCATTCCACCACTTTAGTCTGGCCTTATGAGCCCATAGAATCTCCTCATATAAGACAGTTTGAAGCTCTTCTTTAGCTACTTTTTCCTTTTGAATCAGATCAGAATCTGTTGATCTGAATCTGTAGTATACCACCTTTAGTTGTGTTCCAATTTTAATACCAATCTTCACATTCGACAACATTTTCATCAATTTATGAACGAGATTCCCATTGGGAGTGACGAAGCATTAGCAATAACACCCTCCACCTCCATACCACACCACCTCCTCCATATCACACCACTTTGAGAATTTTGAAAGGCTATCAATACACATATCATCTATTCTAACAACCATACCAAAATTAGCGCCAGAAAGCAAAATCTTATCACTTGTAAAACAATTTACCCAATGAGCATTAAGTAAAGTTCTATCCAACTGCTATTGAACCAAGTGCACCCACCATTACCACTATGAAAATTAGTTGAGAGATACTAAGAGGCCCACATTTTCAATATAATTACCTTTTCATTCTCGAACCATGGAGGTTAAGAATATCTAATCTTAATTAATTTAAATTCCAAAAAAAAAATCAAACAAAACATATATACATTTGTTTTAACAATGAAAGCTAAAAACTCTCCTTTATTTTTTAATATTTCAATAACATTATTGATATGCTATACATAATATTCCATATAAATCATACTTTATGGCTTTAGTAATTTATTAGCGTTTGATTAAATGTTTAGATCGACTGTTATGTTATTTGTGGGATATAGCTGGAATAGGGTTTGAAGTGTTGCAGTAAGGTCTGAAATTGTGGAAATTGCAATTATCAATACTATTTAGATGGAGAAATGTAGTTAGCATTATTCATTAGTTTCCTCCCATATATCATTTTCTTAAAATTGGTTGATAATTATTCTAAGATAATACTGCATAATAGAAGAAAAAAATTGAATTTTAATAAAAATAAATCAGTGTTAGTGTTTTCCATTCCAAAATAAAAAATATATGAACACTTATATATAAGATGCTCACAACTTATGTGGGTTTAATGTGAACACACAATAGTCATTCACCGAAAGATAAAAATGAAAAATAGTCATGCTGAAAGTAAGAGTGACAGAGCTTTTGTTTACGGTTGCAACTTGTAAACAGTATTTTTGTTTGCCCTTTGGGCTTAACAACTAATTCCAATTGTTAAACTGGGCTTAGCTTGGTGGGATTTGACCCATTTGGGTCTACTTGTATCCGTTGTTTTGTTCATATGGGCCCTGCCCTTAGTCCATTTATGGACCTTGTACATTTTACATTCACGTATTTAAAATTTTGCTTCAATTTCCTATATATATATATATATAAACAAAAAAATAAATAAAACTAAGGGGTACATAAATGTTCCTATCATGGATTCTCTTTGATAATGATGGATCAAAATTTTTTTTTACCAATATATGAACAAAAAACATAGTTATTGCATACCAATGTAATTTCATCACACCACAAGATTCTCTTATAATTTATTCTGGGTGACTCATTCAATCTTTACTAGTTTATACCCTAATAATACTGCAATTGAGATGTGTTAAAACAAATGTTACAATGAGATTTAATATTGTAGTGGTGAAAACACTTACTCAAGAGTAAATCTGTTTGATTTAAATTCAAATCAATAATTAGGATATAGATTAAATATTTAATTCGATACTACGTTAACAATTCGAATTCAATAATTCGTTAGTTAAATAAATCAGATATATATTATGTTCGATCCGATCCGATAATAATTTGATTTAAAATAATATAATATAAAATTTATTATAAATATATTATCTAACAGAATTACACTTTGGTCAAGAGTGAAAGTTACAAAATGCCTTCACCCTTTTACATTTACAGTAGGATGCATGTAAAGTGTTTAATATTCCATGCAATCATACACTATGTTGATTAAGGAATCACATGAGGGGACAGGTGGCTAACTCTTAGAAGAGGAACAAGTGGCGTTCTATGAATGGGACAGTTAAGATAGAAATGAATTACAGCAGTTATCAACCATTGGTCATTCATTCAAATATAAAATAAATTTGTCCAAATTGAAGAGGGCTATTGCACCACAATTTCGGCAACTTTCATTTTTCTTTACATTTCATGTACATTTAATTTTTTTCTATATAAATTCATGTCATTTATATAGGAGAAATCATAAATAAATCCTAAGAAATCCAAAAAATAAGAAAAATTCAGAATTTACCAAAATACTTAAACATTAATAAAAGTAAAAGTAAAAATAAATATGTATAGGGTCCTCTGTATTTTTTTTGGATAACTTGAGCTTATAGTGAATCTTTTGGATTTTGTATATGGATTGCGTTCTCCTTTTGAGCACTTTTCTATAAAAGAAAATTTATGAAAGAAAAAAAAAAGTATTTGCAATTCCCGTTAGGATGGATTTCAACATTTGTTTCTTCATGGATTTAGCCCTTACTTTTAGAGGGTCGTAAGGATATTAGGAAACTAATAATGTTTAGTTTTAAGGTATCAAACTTCCCTCTCTCTTTTTGGTCTATCTTTTCATTCTTTTTATTATCTTTCTTCTATTTTGTCAACCCATTTCTCTAACCTCATCTCTCATCTTCTTACTTCTCATCCCTTGCTTTCGGTAGCAAGAAAAGGATAGGTGGGTCATGACCCTCCCAAATATTAAAAAATTATTTAAAGTTATATGGCCTTCTAATAGTAAATTTATATAGGCCCAACCCAATTATATGAAATTGATAGTTTGGTTTATTTTAAACCAAACCTTTTTACATCAAACATTTAAGTCTTGTTTGGCAGAACTTTTACGTAGAAGAAAAAGAGAAGCAGAAGTTAAATCAGGAAACTGGTACCCCTAGCTTTCTTTAAACGCTATTTTTGGACTTCGAAGCTCTTCCGCCTTACCAATCCAAATACTCTCCAAAATGACTTTTGAACTTGAAAAGCCGAGAGCTGTTTTCCAAAAACCAATCCAAACAAGGCCTTAGTTAATTTTTTAAGCAACCAAATTACATCAACCATTTAATTAGTTTATTTTAAAACCCAATAGCACTAAAATATCAACCCTTATAATATAACATTAATATAATATAATATGATATATATAATATATAATATAATCCAAAACTACAAGACAGCATAAATTTGGAATACACCAAAGGGCGAACACAACTTGGTAAAGTGGCAAGCAACTATCCGAAAGTTTTTATGGATTTTTGCAATGGGAGTTCAATATATGGGGGAGAAAAGATAGAGATTAAGTATGTAAGTTTCATTCTCTCTCCCGATCCTTTCACTTTTTTCTTTAATTTTTCAATTAAAAAAATTCACTAGTTTTTCATTCTTCAAAACCCTAATTCTATTTTTTTTTAATTTTCTAATACTCTTATATATATTGAATATCTATATATATTGACATATAAATACAATATACATGATATGCATACATTTACCCATATATATTAATACAATATGTATATATTATATATGTCTTTGTATATATACAAATAAATATAACTATATAAGTAAACATATAAATTAATATTAAGTTGATATAATTTTATTTTGTGTGTATTTTTTTTGGGTGAATTTTTTTTTTAATAACTTGAACCCCAACACTAGAATCCTAGCTCCTCTCTGCTTGCTTGCTTGCTTGCTTGCTTTCTTGTTCTACAACAGAGTATTTGAGGTTCGATATCAATTGGTATCACACCACCTTCCTGTCCTGCATTAGTCTTCCTTCTAAAAGTCTAATTAAAAATTAAATATTACAAATAATTATTGGCTAAATCCAAATAGATTTAAATTTGTTATTAGACATACTTTAAAATCGTGCCTTGGAAATATACCATTGCAAGTCAATAGATTATAGTCCATAACTCTCGAGACAAAGTTGTATCAATGCAAGTCAAAAGGTGCAACGGTGCATAACTCTCTGGATTTTTAAATAATGCTTAATTCCAACGTAAGTGTAAATATATACTTGTTCTCAAACTCTCTGGATCTTTAATTTTTACTATGTGCAACCTGGACAATTTTGGAACTTTCATCCTTAGAAGGTCCCTCGGACCTTTTTTTCAATATGATAACTCAAGATTCTCTGTGGAAGGTTTTTCAAACTAAAATCTGAAAGAGGTTGACATATATTTGTAATTGACAAATTTTTGTGTTAAAACTAAGGTGATTGATTTGTAATATATGATTTAATTTTTGTAATATATCATGGAACTGAAAATTAAGTGCATGGATACCGTTGATCAAATGAGAACGTCGTTTAGCTAAAGCAAGTGTGTAATGATACTTTACACTTTATGTTTAATATGTCGATTTTGAAAATCTAGGATTTTAAATAAAAAATAGATTTTTTACAAAGTTCAACCAGTTCTACTTCTAAGATCCGATCCGACTTATCTCGATTGAATGAAAAATTTTAGCCGGTATGTTTTCCGACCAATCTAACTTTTTACGATCAATCCTACTTGATGTTAAGTATGTCATGTCTTTGTTACTCGTTCTTTGCTTGACCTTGTTGTGAAAAAAGCGGTGCATTTGCCATTATCATTCCACCACTTTAGCTTTAGCCTAATCCTTTCACCCCATGGAATCTTCTCATGATGCAAGGCGATTTCAAGCTTTTCTTTAGCTATTTTTTCTTTTTGAATCAGATCCAAATCCAAGTATGTAAGCAATGTTCTATTCCAATTCTTAATAGCAATGTTCACGTTTTGCAACTTTTTCATCAATTTATGAATGAGATTCCCATTAACAGGAGGAGACCATGCATCAGCAATAACACCCTCATATGACACCACATCTTGTGAATTTTGAATGGCACATACGATGTACTCTAAGTAAAGCACAAGCCCTCAGTTATGCAAAAAGGAAAACATTAGCACTTGTAAAACAATTTAGATTGCGGTCAGTAACATTTTTGTTTTCTATTTTCGCAGTATCAAAAAATTAAAAATTTTATTTTGCTTTTTTGAGAGAATCTATAAAATAGAAATGACGTTTATTAATATTTATTGTTGTCGCAATTTTGGAAACAAAACAGAAAACAAATAACAGTACTTAGTAATATATTGTTTTTCTTTTTTACAGTCTTAATTTTTATTAATTTTCTATTTTATTTTTAATTCATCTATTGATATCAGAAAACCTTAAAATATATATAGTGTATAAAATTCAATGATATTACAAATTTTAATAATACCTAATACACGATAATAAAATGAATAATGATAGGCATAGTGAAAACTATGAACGAATTGGAAAAGTGAATCAATCTCATCATGCAAGTGAAACTCACACTTTCATAATCTAATGGATGGACATATATTTCACTACACATTGGGTGATAACTTTTCACTATACAAATCATTATCCTAATAAAATATAACATATAATTTAAAGACACAAATCCTAATAATACCCAATACATGAATTTAATTACAACCTCCAATTTAAAGTCATAATAGTAACATTAGTCATAACAGTATTCTTAAAAATAAAAAAATCATAACAACCACATAACACTATGAATCGTTCTCTATGAAAGTTATTCCACAACTGATCAATTGTGATTGAATCACAAACTCAATGTATATGCATTATGTATAAGTGTATAACTTTAGTATGTGGTGGATAATATATTTAACATATAGTATATAATAATAAATAAATAATATTAAATAATATCTTATATGTAATAATATATTATAATATTAAAAATGAATTATAATATAATATTTCATATAGTATATAATAATAAATAAAAAAATATTAAATAATATCTTATATGTAATAATATATATAATATATTATAATATTATAAATTAATTATAACATAGTATTTCATATAGTATATAATAATAAATAATATAATATTTACATATAATATATTATAATAAATAAAAAATATTAAATAATATCATATATGTAATAACATATATAATATATTATAATATTATAAATTAATTATAATATAAAATTTACATATAATATAATATAAATATGGTATATAATATTATGAAATATCTATTACATAATAATTTATTAATATTAAATTAAAAATATATAATAAATCATAAACATTTTTGTCTCAAAAATTTATTTAAACTATTATATAATATGTTATATATTAAAAATATTTTTTAATACTATTTAATATTTACATAAAATATTATAAATAATACATAGTATGAATTTTATTTGAAATAAATAGTGCCCATGTAATAATTCTAAAAACCTTTTTTTAGTGATGGTAAGAAAGGTTTTGTCAAATGTACATTAACTCATTCAAAATACCACGAGGATGGTAAGAGCCCACCTTTTAAGGTATAATGACTTTTCATGCTTGAACAATGGATGTCAAGGATATCCAATCTTAATTAACTTAACTAAAATAAAAATAAATAAAAACTAAAATCAAACAATACATACATTTTTTTTTATAACCAAATTTTACAATATCAACTGCTAATGACCTAACAAGTTCCAACCTAAACAACATATGTGCTCCTTCACTTTTTAATTTTGCAATAACATTATTGATACACTTTATATAATATAAATAATACTTTATGGTGCATTTAGTAATTCATTAATATTTGATGAAATGTGTGCAGAAGGATTGCTATACTATAGTACGGATTTTATTATAGAAAAATTTGTAATATAAACACAATTTTAGTCTGAACATTTCGTTTATCAAAACAGTCAGATCAGTCAACCAAAAATTTGATTAACAAAAACGTTGCAGTATTTTTGAATCAGAGTTGGAGGTGGGTGGTGAAATTTTGGTGACTAAATGTAGTTGCATTATTCATTAGTTTCCTCCAATATATCATTTTCTTAAAATTTATTATAATTCATCATGATAATACTGCATAATAGAAAGAATTTTAATGAAACATAAGAAAATAAATTAGTGTTGCTCGCCTTCCCAAAATGAAAAAACATAGGGAACATAAGAAAATAAATTAGTGTTGCTCGCCTTCCCAAAATGAAAAAACATATGAACCCAGAGTCAATCACAAACTAATGAGCTAACAGTAATGCTCACAACTTATTTTCGTTTAATGTGAACACTCATACAATAGTGATTCATCGGGAAAAAAAATAGTCATGCTGAAAGTAAGAAGAAAGAGTATTTGCTCAGGTGAATTCCATATTACCGTTGTAACTTGTAAACGCTATTTTTTTAGGGTTTAGCTTGGTGGGATTTGGGTCTACATGGATTTGGATCCCTTGTTTTGTTCATATGGGCCCTAGCATTAGTCCATTTATGGACTTGTACAGTTACATTTTTTGTTTTATTACCAATTGTACAGTTACATTCACGTATTTAAAATTTTGCTTCAATTTCCCAAAAAAAAAAAACTAAGGGTACATAAATATACCATCACTAGAAAATAAATAAAGAATCATGGATTCTCTTTGAACGTGATTGATCGAATTTTTTTTTACCGATATATGAACAAAACACTAATTATTTCAATTTTTCTATAAATTCACTTATTCTTATTATTATTGTAAATTTAATAAAGTAAGTAATTTTTTTTAAGAAAAAAGATCAAATTTTAAAATAATGTTAGCTCAAGTAATATTCCTTGTATAGTGTAAAATATTATTACCACCACCACCATCCTTGGATTAATTTCATTAGTTTGAGTTTTTCGCTTTTTTTATTTTTTCAATTTTTAAATGTTGTATATAAGGGGTAGTTTAGGAATTGTATTTTAAAAGTTGGCTGAAAATGGTTTCAAGGAGGCATCTTGCTCACTTTTTGAAAGTTTGGGGACTTATTTGCTGACTTTGTAAGTACCGGGGGGGAGGGGGGGGGGGGTGTATTATGCTCACTTGGAAAAACCTCGGGATTTTTTTTCCACTTTTTCCTAAAAATAAATACACAACCCTAATTTACTAATTTTTTCTAATTTTATTGATCCTTCTCCCTTCTCCTATCATATGCCCTTCAACATGCTTGAAGGTTGAAAAGAGTGTATAGTGGGAAAGTGTTAGATCCTTAACATTCTGTCCTGCACAAGGTCATGTCATAGCATGCCCATGGCTAGGCCCTTGACAACATTTCATAGGCGCGGAGAGTTGTCAGCATGCCATATCGTGCTACAGTGGCATCTTTGTAAATATGAAGACTTAATGTTCGTTTTGCATTGTGAGCACGCCAAACATGCCTTTGGTATGACGATGCACCACACCAAAGGTGGTGGCACTTGACGGTTCGACGGAAGGAACCTTATGAGTGGGTGGCATAGTTTGGTGCACCCCAAGCCATGAATGTGGCAGGCAAGCCACATGCATACAAACCCATGGGCATGCAAACTTGTCTTTGGCAAGGTGGTGGCTCTTTATAGCAGCTCAAGCCCCCGTGGGCGTACCATGGCGGACATGAACATGAAATTGGTGGGCATTGCTCGGACCATACACCAATAGGTAAATACGTGGCTAAATCAAAACTTGTTGGCATTTGTATGTGACTTGGCTAGTCCTTGTGGGCACGACATGGTGGTAAAATTGGCTTATGGTGTAAGCTAAGTGCACCAACAAATCAAGGCAGTGGCAAACTCATTGACATGGTTTGGACTTGGTCAAAATATGGCAATGACATTGACCGCATGACAAGGACTTGGGTTGAGTCCTAATTAAGTTGGCTAAAATTAGATGTGGCTAAACATGGCTTGGCTCGGAATGGTTAAAGGCATTGGTTGACACTTGGCGGGACAAGTGGCACATTCTAAAGGCTGATAACACATTGCTAGTGTGTGGCATCTATAATGACACTTGGCAAGCAATGGAAGGGTCCAACAATATACAAGTGTGCTAAAATGTTGTCATCTACATTCCATATATATAGTTATATTATGGGAAGGTGGGAAAGACTGTTAAAGAAAATTAAAGATGATTTTAGACAAAGAAGTGAAAGACTCTACTCACATTCACATATGTATTAGGAAAACCAAGAAAATCAACTATTATCATATGTATTAAGAATACCAAAAAGTAGAAATATTATCATATGTATTAAGAATACCAAAAAGAAGAAATATTATCATATGTATTAGGAATACAGAAAGAAGAACTCTTATCAATTATGAAACAAATAAATTAATTACAGAAGAATAAAAAAGTATAAGGAAAAGGTGTGGCCTGTGATATGGAGAGGCACGCAAAGCACTGTCCTAAAGCTATTGTTTCCTCCCTAAGTGTAGGTGGTGATGACGATTAAACAGCTCCAAGATACAACCCAATTGCTTTCAGCCACTACTCATCTATCAGCACGTTGACAGAAAATACAATTTTAGTATGTCTTGAACTCGACCTTTGAGTCAAATTTTAGTATGTCACACACATAGTGTTTATGATTGACTTGATTTTGCGGGTTAGTGCTATTAATGGCCATTCGCTTAAACCTACAATTTGTATTTACTGCTTCCATTTGAGGGATCAGAGAGAGTAGGTCTTGAACTCGACCTTTGAGTCAAATTTTAGTATATCACACACATACTGTTTATGATTGACTTGGTTTTGCGAGTTAGTGTTATTAATGGCCATGCGCTTGTACCTTGATTCCCATGAGAGTTTCTAAAGAATAGCCCAATTCTTATAGCCGTGGCCTCACGATATCTCACACTTAGGTGAATCCTCCAAGAATATATATAACATATACCCTATGAGAGTATGCCCACCTCGAATTCATTTAGGGTAATGCCCTTCCTAACGTCATATGACATAGCACTATGCCATATGGATGGGTAGGAGAGAATCTTTATAAGAAACCTCCCAAATAAAAGAGTGCTGTAAATGAGTCACGCAATGCAGATTTTTTCTACCCGTAGAACCTTTTTAATGGGATCTCCAATCACAAAGGACGGGTTACCTCTGTAGGTGACTCCCTTATGGGCTTAGGCCCATCCCTCTTGACATGTCTAAGACTCCGCTCCTAGATAGACCCTTGGTCAATTGGTCAGTTATATTCTTTTCTGACTTAATATATTCCAACGAGACAATGTCTCTACTTAACAGGCTTCTTACAGACTTGTATCTTACTTGAATATGTCTATTCATCTTTTTATTTGTATGAGATTGTTTCACCAGGTCTATAACAACTTTACAATCACAATGTATGGATACAGCTGGTATTGGTTTGTCTACTATTGGTATATCTAATAATAAGTTCTTAACCCAATATGCTTCAGTGCAGGTTGTGTTTAATGCTATTAGCTCAAACTCCATAGTACTTTTAGATATTGTAGTTTGTTTCTTTGAACCCCAAGATCTTGCAGCTTCACCTAAAAGAAATATATTACCACTAGTAGATTTTATATCTACATTATCAGTTATCCAATTTGCATTACTATACCCCTCAACTACATTAGAAAAACTTTGATAACTTAGGGACTTCTGTATAGTTCCCTTAAGATATTTAAAAACTCTTTCTAATGCCTCCCAATGATCCTTACTCGGGTTATGAGTGTATCTACTAAGTCTCCCAACAACATATGCAATATCATACCTAGTTTTATTTGAAATATATAATAAGGATCCAATCATCTGTGAGTATTTCAGTTGAGAAGCGAGTTCTCCATTATTTTTCTTTAGGTGTACATTAAGATCATAAGGATTCGACACGGGCTTCCTATCAAAGAAGTTAAATTTCTTCAACATTTTCTCTATGGTACTAGATTGGTTTAATTTAATCCCTTGAGAATTTCTTTCTATTTTCATTCCTAAGATTACATCAACTTCTCCCAAATCTTTCATGTCAAAATTTCTAGTTAGATATGCCTTAATATCATTTACTATTTTCAAATTAGTTCGAAAAATAAGTATGTCATCCACATATAAACATAATATCATATGATGTCTATTATTCTCCTTAAAGTATACATATTTATCGACTTCATTGATCTTAAAACCATATTTTAGTATTACTCTATCAAACTTTTCGTGCCATTTTTTAGGAGCTTACTTAAGGCCATATAATGATTTAATTAATTTACACACTTTATGTTCTTGGCCTTTAACTATAAAACCCTCTGGTTGCTCCATATATATTTCTTCTTCTAAGTTTCCATTAAGGACTGTGGTCTTAACATCCATTTGATGAATAACTAAATTATGTAAAGATGCTAGGGCTACTAAGATCCTAATGGTACTGATATTAGATACAGGTGAATATATGTCAAAGTAATCTATATCCTTCTTTTGTGAAAAATCCTTAACTACTAGCTTAGCTTTATACTTGTCTATACTCCCATCAGGTTTTAGCTTTCTTTTAAAAATCCATTTGCATCCTATGATTTTATTTTCAGGAGGCAAGTTAGTTAATACCCATGTATTATTTTGAATTATAGATTCAAATTCATTATTTATCGCCTCCTTCCAAAATGGAGCATCTATGGAAGTTGATTTCTTTATAAGTAGTAGGATCTTCTTCTACTAAGAAAGTATAAAAATCATCTCCAAAAATTTTCTTTATTCTAACTCTCTAACTTCTTCTGAGTTTTTGTGGTTCAGGTTCTTCCTCTAAAGGGGTACTAGTAGATGAAATCTCACTTGAAGATGATTTATCAATCACTAGTTTAGGAATCTTTGATTTATAGGGAAAAATGTTCTCA
This sequence comes from Cornus controversa, assembly GCA_026545225.1. Taxonomy (NCBI): domain Eukaryota; kingdom Viridiplantae; phylum Streptophyta; class Magnoliopsida; order Cornales; family Cornaceae; genus Cornus; species Cornus controversa. Next base: position 47,446,423 of record CM048845.1, read on the forward strand.
AAAAAGGTGACGTCTCTAGATTCGACAATTGTATTATTAGAAATCTCACTTATTTCAGAATTTATTACTAAGAATCTATTAGCGCTACTATTTTGGGCATACCCTAAAAAGATGGTGTCTATGGTTTTAGGACCTATTTTCTTCCTCTTAGGTTCAGGTATAGACATTTTGGCTAAACACCCCCACACTTTTATAATTTTGAGATTAGGAGCTTTGTGTTTCCATATCTTATATGGAGTGCTATTATTATCACCCACAGTTACTCGATTAAGTATAAAGTATGCAGTGAGCAAAGCTTCCCCCCACAAGTTCTCGCGTGCACCAAAAATCAAGAGCATTGAGTTAATCATATCCAAAAGAGTTCTATTCTTCCTTTCAACTACCCGATTAGATTGTGGTGAATATGGAGGAGTTACTTCATGTATGATTCCATGTTCTTCACAGAAGATTTAAACTCATTAAGACTGTATTCACCACCTCTATCGGATCTAAGTTTTTTGATTTTCTTATCTAGTTGATTCTCAACCTCATTTTTGTACCCTTTAAATTTCTCAAAAATTTCATCTTTATTTTTGATCAAGTATAGATAACAATACTTGGAGCAATCATCAATGAATGTCACAAAGTATTTATTTCCACCTCTAGTCGGAGGTCTATTAGAATCACACACATCACTATGTATGAGTTCTAAGAGGTGAGTATTTCTATCTACGGACTTATAAGGTTTCTTAGGTTGCTTGGCTTGTACACATATTTCACACTTATGTTTGAAATCAACATAAGATTTAGGTACTAAACTGAGATCCATCATTCTTTTAATTTACTTCAAGCTCACATGTCCTAATCTCTCATGCCAAACACCACAAGATTCAACAATAAAAACACGAGGATAATTTTTATTGATTTTTAGAATCACATTCAATTTGAACAAACCTTCACTAACATATCTTTTTCCAACAAAAACATTATTTTTTATAATAACAATTTTATTAGATTCCAAAATAACTTTGTATCCTTGTTGAACTAAGGACGACACACTAACTAGATTTCTCCTCACTTCAGGTACATGTCGCACTCCCTTTAAAGTTAAGATCTTTCCAGATGTCATCTTTAAGTCCACATCTCCAATACCGTGTACTTGTGTGACTGTATCATTTCTTAGAGTTACACTTCCTCCACTTGAGTTCTGATAAGATTTAAAACAATTACGGTTAAAACAAACATGCACACTAGCACCAGAGTCTAACTACCAATCATCATTATGATATGTGACGTTTATACTTGGATACCTTATGGAGGGTTCGCATGAATTTTCTTGATTCAACAATATATTTACATAATCTTTTGGACCTCTTTCGTTCAAATTTGTCTTGGGCTTGTATGGCATAGTCTTTTTGTAATAGCAATCCTTCGCCATATGATTGGTCCTCCCACAAACATAACATGGTTTGTCGCCTTTGCCTTTAGGATTTTTGAGTTTGTTATTATAATGATTAAAAAAAAACAGTAACTAATATGACAAAATTCAGAACAAAACTCTTTTTTTTTTAGTGGTACACTATGTATGCAAATTTATGACCAAAACAACAATTATAATGGTATGATCAGTGTGAAAAATTAAACTTTATATATATATAACTATGCAACTAAGAAAGTTTCTACACAAAAAAAAAAAAAATTCTTAAAAGTTATGAAATGAATACAATATTATCTTCCTGAAGCATATACTAACATAAAGATATATAACAAAGTAAAATATCACATGTATTTAGAAAATAGTAGACTTCAGGGCTTGATTCACCCACACACACACACATATATATATATATATACACACACACACACCCCAAATAACAGCTTTAGAATGTTAAAGAAAATTAAAGACGTTTTTAGACAGAGACGTGAAAGACTCTACTCACATTCACATATGTATTAGGAATACCAGGAAAAACAACTATTATCATATGTATTAGGAATACCAGAAAGTAGAAATATTATCATATGTATTAGGAATACCAGAAAAAAGAAATATTATCATATGTATTTGGAATACAGAAATAAGAACTATTATCAATTCTAAAACAGATAAATGAATTACAGAAGAATAAAAAAGTATAAGGAAAAGGTGTGGCTTGTGATATGGAGAGGCACGCAAAGCGCTGTCCTAAAGTTGCTATTTCCTCCCTACGTGCAGGTGGTGATGACGGCTAAAGCAGCTCCAAGATACAACCTAATTGCTCTCAGCCACTACTCCTCTATCAGCATATTGATAGGAAGTATAGTAACAAGTCTTTCATTAGTTGTCCAAAATATAAATGATAGTAGAAGAAACAACAATAGATGAAAGATGAGAGAAGAAGGAGAAAGATTAAGAATATTTTTTTCGTACTCATTTGGAGTGTTGTCTCCTAGTATTTATAGGCTAGGAAAACAACGATTATAAGAAAATTCAGAAATTACGTTAATAAAAATCAGCCAAAATATTAGCAACAAATATGAGAAAAATTAGCTATTGAATAGCTCTAGAGGTTGGGATACCTTAGTATACACTCAACAAAGACTAACAACTAATTATGCAAGGTGAAAACCTCTTAGCTTGCCAACACACAAAGTTCTGCCACATTCTCTACTTGTTACTAAAAATGAGGGAGAATGGCTTAATGGTAGCAATCACCAAGGCAAGGTGGCATGTGTTGGGTGATGCCAACATAACTCTAAGTGGATGAGAGTGTCATGCACAAAGTTAGTAGGTTGAATAGGCAATTTTGTGAATGCTTATAAATACCCCTTGGTGGGCATTGTAGTGAGCAAGGGAAGAGAGAAGAATTCCATAATGAAAGAATTGTTGAGAGCTATACACTTTGGGAGAGAAGTTTACTGCAGGCCTTGGCAATATTTCCTTGTATTATTTTTGTGTTAATATATAAAGGTTGGAAGTTGTAAGACTTCTGTAAATTGTGTGTGCTTTGTTTATTTCTTTCCTACATAACATTCTTGTGTGTTTGGAAGTGATTTGGTGTGTATCCAAAGACATCAAGTGTGTTGGCTGAGACTATGGCAGAGGAAGACGAGGGATGCCCTAGTGCCATCATAGCAGCACAAATTTGGTGTTTAACCTATCCCCTGTGGCAGTTGGTATCAAAGATACAGTTGTTGTTTGGAGCCAAGGTTTGGCTTAATTGCAGGTTCAAAGTGCACAATTCGAGATGACTGGAGGTGCAGAAACAACAAGAGATCATATTTCTCATCTTGAGGAGATTGTGAGGACACCTCAATCTCATAATGATGTTGCCTTGAAGGTACAAATGGAACAGACTACTGTAGAGTTACAGACTCTACACACGGAGCTTGATAAGTTCGTATTTGAAACAAACACTAAGTTTGCTGAAATTGCCAATGACATTCTGTCGGTGACCGAACTCTTCAAGAAAAACTTGAAGGAGTTAGAGGATGAAGTGGCTTTACTGAAGAGAGCCCAATAGAATAAAATCCTTGTTGGGGAGAAACCAAGCTCTAAGATCAAGATTCCGGAGCCAAAGCCATTTGGTGGTAAGAGAAGTGCTAAGGAACTTAAAAATTTACTGTGGGACGTCGAGCAATATTTCAGGGCTGCTCACATTCCAAAAGATGATAGGGTCACAATCACTAGCATGTACTTATCTGGTGATGCAAAATTATGGTGGAGGACTCGAATTGACGACGAGGTGACGAGTGTAGAATAGTGGATGGATGTCGTTGCTTCTCTACACTTTGTACAAAATAAAACCTGCAAAAACTCTACTAAAAATTGTATAGTAATAACAAGTTTAAAATTAAAAATCTCAATCTTTTGGGATGAAAAATAAATGTTTAAAAATAAACTTCTGTTTTATTTTTTTACTAATAAAAACTAATACTAAATGTCTTTGATCAAATGATGGGACAAATCTCAAGGAAAGAACATTCATCACCATGAATCCATATAAATAAAGTTTCTAATATTCTTATCTAATTTTTCCTCCAATAATAAATACACTTCACCAATTCAATTAGAATTGGAAAGATAAAGGAAGATATGGCATAAAAAAAAAAAACATTTGATTATATACGAGAGAACATTTTTTTACCTAATCTGATGCACATTGGCTAGGTAAATAGAGGTAGGGAATCTTCAAATTACTATTATTTGGTAAATATAAAAAATCCTCCCTCTAATTTTATAAAATAAAAATCCAGAATAGGAGAGTAGAAGAATGCTCTTAGGAGAAAAAATTAGACAAGAAAATAAAATAACTTACTTATATTTCAGTCATGGTGACTTCATCACTCCCTTGAGAAGGATACTTATGCTTGCATATCAACAGAAAACAAACAAATAGAAATGAAACTACTATTCTTCATTGAATCAAGAAAATAATTACACTAATTTTTTTATAATTTCTCTACAATTTGCTAACTTCCCTCACCACTCCTAAGACCTCTATTTATAGAGTTAGAGGGGAATAATTTAGGTGAAAAAAAATTAAAATACAAAATTCAAAATACAAAATTTAAAAACAAAAATTCAAAATTCAAAATTCAAAAATTTGAATTTAAATATCTAATATTTGATCTCTATATCTTTAATTTGAATTCTGGACTACAAACGTGGCCGTGTAAAAAATATTTTGCAAAGTTTTGAACTTGAGACCTCTTGTGAAGTAGATTGCATAGAATACCATCTCTCCTACAATTCTTCTTATGTTCATATTTGGCTATATATATATCCTTTTTAGCCTTTTTTGCTGTTTTTCTTCTGATTTAGAAATCAACCCCTATAAAACATAAAATGTGAAGATAAGAACATTTAAATAAAATAAAAGAGTAATTAAAAACTTATTTTGGAATATAAAATAGTAAGTTTTGTACACTTATTAAATTACCCCCAAACAAGCTTTTGTTAGTCCTCTAGCAAATACAAGCAAAAGAGATTAGTGCATAAAATTGCTACTTTTATTTAGCTCCTAACTAAATATGTACCACTTTTGTAGGCTGCCGTTGATTGCATTTACCATATGCAATAAAGCCTTAAACCCCTAGGTTACCCCTAGTGGATGAGCTATAGCCTTGTGAGGATTTGAAGTGAAGGTACCCACAAACTTCCTAACTACTATAAAGAAGAGTTGTTTTAAGGCAGCAATTTCTTCTATTGTTCGGAGAATCTCCTGTATATCCATGAAACATGAAAAATAAGAAATGAAATTGTTAAGCTCCTCATATACAACAAACTACTAGGGTGTCATAAAAATAAATATTAAGAAAAAATCATCCACAAGTAACCTAGAAGCAGAGTGAATGTGTGTGAAGTCGACAAAAAGTCATCCTCAAATTCAAGTAATGTAATTCCCAAGTCACTAGAAGAAAAAGACGTTTCGACTTCAAATCTCATAGGTAAATATCTCTCTAAAAGAACAACTCTCAGAGATTTAGTAACTGTTTCTCTCAGTTGTATGTGAATAGAAACTTTGTTTCCAAAGTAAAAGCAAGCTCACATACTAATATGAAAAACTGATACATATAAATAGAAAAGTCTCATGATAGGAATGTTGATTACTTTTGGGAGAATGTCGAGTTACCCACCATAGCGCATTCTCACTTATTACCCACTATCATATCTTTTCATAAATCCTACAGGTGGTGATTAAGATGAAGTTATAGGTGAATGTTTCTGAGATTGATGAGTCTTCAAAATATCTCAAAGGGAAAACTTGTATTCATTTTTTTTTTGTTTTTTTTTTCTTTTTCATTGAATAAAATATAATGATTTTCTTTGTCTCTTTTTCTTTATACACAAGATCATTCTCATCATTTTTCAGAAACTAACAATAGAAACAAGGGTTATGGTATGATATGATAATAGGAAAATAAATTACAAGACCTATGTTTCTTAACTCGAAGTGATTTGATTCTTAGTGATCAACCAAAATGAAAGATAATGAGATTAACAACAATTTTTAATACGGTATCTAAGAAAATTGAGTCATCTTGTGACTCGGAGTTCGCATAAAAACTCTCTAAAAAAGGTGAAAGGCACGAAAGCTCACAAGGTCTAAGTCTCCACTATTAGATCTTCCAGATTATCAGGACCTTACTTACTTTTCAACTTTGAATTGCAAAGTGCGACTTTTGTGCAAAAAGTATTTCTGCTTCTAAATGCTCGTGATGCAATAATGTCTATCATTATATTACCCTAATAACAAGTTCAATTTAGATCTAAGCATTAACATCTCTTGAATTTCATGAAGTGGATCATAAGTTACATTGTAAAGGTACTATACTGCCAAACACAATGAAATTTTTTTTTTTTTGAATAAATGGTAAAGGACTCTATTTTTGATCAAAAGATTTTCAAAAAAGGCATGCGTTTTGGTAAATCTACCCCACCCCCAAATAAAATACAACATTGTCCATAGTGTTAAAAGTATAGTAACAAAATAAACAATGTATTGCTGGAGATAGATAGAAAATATTGGAACAAATTACCTTAATTGTTCTGGTGTTGTAGAAGTACGGTCCCTGCAAAGATGCAATGTATAATAATATAGACTAAATGATGGATAACCATCTTAACCAATGACCGTACCCCCAAACAGAATAGAAACATATTTGGATAGGGTCTAAAAGAAATCCTAAACTAAGTAACAAAACAATGAAACAACCAGCGGGGTTGCCTCCTAAGAATGCTAAGTTTAATGTCTTCAGCCAGACGCAAAAGAGATAGTACCCCCAAAAGATCAATTTGAATAGACCGGATCAACGAGGAGAACGTCTTCAATTTTATAAGCCTCCAACTCAATAAAAGACTTTAGACGTTGAGCATTAACTTTGAATAACATTTCATTTTTGGGATCTTGAACCTCAATAGCACCATGACTAGTAAAATGGTGGACATAGTATAGACCAGACCATCGTGACCTCAACTTCCCAGGGAACAATTCAAGATGGGAGTTATACAGAAGAACCTTCTGTCCTGGGGAGAAATCTTTTCTCAGAATTTGTTTGTCATGTTCCAATTTGGTTTTAGCTTTATAAATCCTCGAACTCTCATAGGCATCATTTCTGATTTCCTCCAACTCATCGAGTTGAAGTGACCTACGCTCTCCAGCTTTATCATAGTTAAAATTCATGGCCTTGATGGCCCAATAAACACGGTGTTCGAGTTCAACAGGCAAGTGATATGCTTTGCTATAGACCAAGCGATATAGAGACATTTTTATAGGAGTCTTATAAGCAGTACGATATGCCTATAAAGCATCTTGGAGGTGGAGACTCTAGTCCTTTCTTGTGGGGTTAACCATTTTTATATAAGATATGTTTGATCTCCCTATTGGATACCTTAGCCTAACCATTGGTTTGTGGGTGATAAGATAGGGCTATCTTGTGGGTGATCCCATATTTAGACATTAAGCTTGCAAAGACTTTGTTGCAAAAATTGGAACCATTATCACTAATTATAGCGCAAGGTACACCGAATCTAAGGAAAATTAAGCCTTTTAAGAAATTTACCACAGCTCTATGGTCTGCTTTCTTGGTGGCTAATGTTTCTACCCATTTGGACACATAATTAATAGCAAGAAGGATATATATATACCCAAATGAGGAGGAAAAGGGTCCTATGAAGTCAATACCCCAAACATCAAAGATTTCGACAACTAGAATTGATTGTTGGGGCTACTCATTAAGCTTGGTAATCTTACCTAATAGTTGACATCTATGACAAGCGAGACAGTAGGTATGAGTGTCCTTAAAAAAGGTGGGCCAATAAAATTCCAACTGCAAGATTTTGCAGCGGTTCTTTTAGAGCTAAAATGGCCACCACATGTCTGATCATGACAAAAAGAAATGACAGACTCTTGGTCTTCCTCGGGACACACCTACGGATGATCTGATCTGGATAATACTTAAACAAGTAGGGATCATCCCAAAAATATGCTTTAGCCTTAGCTAGGAATTTGTCTCTTTCTTACTTAGACCAAGTGGAAGGGATTTGGCTAGTCACAATGTAATTAATAATACAACATACCATGGTGGTTGAGATATTGCAAAAAGTTACTCATTAGGAAGATAATTAGAGATAGGAAGGGAGTCACTAATAGAATCAACAATAAGATGAGATAAATGATCAGTGATTACATTCTTTGAGCCTTTCTTATCACGAATCTCTAGGTCAACTTTTTGAAAGAGTAAGATCCAGCGTATTAACCTAGTTTTGACATCTTTTTGGGAAAGAAGATGTCGCAATACTGCATGATCAGTATAGATGATGGCCTTAGATCTAATAAAATAAAAGCTAAATTTGTCAAAGAAAAACACGATTGCCAACAACTCTTTCTCGATGGTCGAGTAGTTAAGTTGCGTGTCGTTCAGAGTCTTGCTAGCATAATAGATCACATAGGGTGCTTTATCAACTCTTTGTCCTAAAACAGCCTCGACAGCATAATTTGATGCATCGCACATGATCTCAAAAGGTAGGTTCCAATCAAGCGGACAGATTATGGGTGCAGTGATGAGGGCTGACTTTAATTGCTCAAAAGCTAAGTAACAGGCATCTGTAAACTCAAATGGTGCATCTTTAGCTAAAAGATGGGTCAAAGGTTGTGCTATCTTACCGAAATCATTGATGAAATGCCTAAAGAACCCAGCATGAACTAGGAAAACTCGAATATCGTGAATAGTTTTGGGAATAGGTAGATTTGAGATGAGGTCAACTTTTGCTTTATCTACCTCAATTCCCCCACGAAATAGTATGACCTATGACAATTACTTTTGTTACCACGAAGTGACATTTTTCCTAGTTAAGAACCAAGTTAGTGTCACGACAACGTTGAAACACTAGAGTAAGATGTTGCAGACATTGCTTAAAAGATGAACCAAAGATAGAGAAGTCATCTATGAAGACTTCTAGAAATTTGTCAATTATATTATGAAAGATACTCATCATGCACCTCTGAAATGCAGCAGGTGCATTACATAACCCAAATGGCATGCGATGATAAGCAAATGTGCCAAATGGATAGGTGAAAGTTCTCTTGTCTTGGTCATCGGGGTGAACGAGAATCTGGTTATAGCTAGAGTAACCATCTAAAAAGCAATAGTATGCCTGACCAGCTAATTTCTCTAACATTTGGTCAACAAAAGGTATAGGGAAATGATCCTTCCTAGTCACACTATTAAGCTTCCTATAGTCTATACAAACTCGCCATCCAGTTTGGACACGAGTAGGAACTAACTCATTATTGTCATTAGTAACAACAGTGATGCCAGACTTCTTAGGGACGACTTAGATTGGACTTACCCACTGGCTATCTGAGATGAAAAAGATAATATTGACATCTAGAAGTTTGATAACTTCAGCATGAATAATTTCCTTTAATCCTCTGAGGTTGTTGACATGTTTTAGTATCGTCCTCTAAGTGAATACGATGTTGGACCATGAAAGGACTAATACCTTTGATGTCATCAATGGACCAACCTATTGCTTCCTTATTTTCCCTAAGAACCTCAATTAGTTGGATTTTCTGATCCTCGGTTAAATTAAAAGTTATCACCACGGGAAAAGTCTCAGACTCTCTGAGGTACAAGTATTTTAAAGTCTCAGGTAGAGGCTTTAATTCAACCTTAGGGGGCTTATTGACATTGTCATATGCAGTGGTATTTGGCAAAGACAATGGTTCAAACTAGGACCTATATTTTGGTGTGTCAGAGATTGGAGTGGAATCTAGCAAGGCATTGACTTCCCTAATATAGTTATCCTTACAAAATCAACATTAAAATGTGTTAAACACTATTGGAGTGTATCCTCGGGGTAAGAATGCTCAAAAGTGTATGAGGTCAATGACTCAATAAGACAAACATCTTCAAATGAATCTGAGTCAGGGGGTTGTTTCATCAAGCTAAACACATTGACTTCAACTTTCATGTTACCAAAGGTCAAGGTCATGTTACCATTCCTACAATTGATTAATGCATTGGCTATAGCTAAGAATGGTCGACCTAAAATGATTAAAATCCATTTACCTTGAGTGGATTGGGTATCTAGCACGATGAAATCTATAGGGTAATAAAAATCAGTCACTTTAGTAATTAAATTCTCAATAATACCCCTTGGAATCTTGACTGATCGATCAGTTAATTGAACTCTAACATCAATTTTTTTTAAATTATTCAACCATAACTCTTGGTAGACTGAATAAGGTAACAAGTTCACACTAGCACCTAGATCCAACAAGGCTTGATCAGCAAAATTTTCTCCTATCCTACAAAGGACAGTTGAACTTTCGGGATCTTTATGTTTGACCACGACTTGATTTTGTAGGAAGGAATAACAATGTTGGGCTATGAAGACTTCCTTTAGGATATTGGATTTCCTCTGGACTAAGTCCTTGATGAACTTTGCATAAGAAGAGATTTGCTTAATAGTAGTGAGAAATGAAATATTAATTTGGAGATTCTGAAAAATCTCTAAAATCTCACTGTATTGTGAATCCTTTTTATTATTGACTAGTCTAGATGGAAGGGGTGCAGGTGGAGCATATGGCTTAAGAATAGTATTGTCAGTCTGAGGACCTTGGGCTTTATTGGCTCTAGGAGAGTTGGATGGGGGAGACTTAAAAGGTGCAGTCTCATCTTGGGTGGGTAGCTCAACCTTATTATCTAGTTGCTTTCTTGACTGGAGTGTTGTGATTGGATTCACATGATCATTTGATTGGTCAGTGGCAGAAAAAGTTTCTATAAGATTAACCCCTTTGTTTTTAGGGTTGATTTCAGGTTGGCTAGGTAAGGTACCCCTTTGTCTTTCGGTTAGAACAGAAGTGAGTTGACTTAACTGATTTTGGATTGACTGTTGAAATTGTAATTGGTTCTGAGTCAATAGGTCAAAGTTACTCTCTAACTTTTGAAATCTTTAATTGGACTACTTATTAGATTGATCTAAATTAAGGGTGAGCATTTTCAGAGTGTCATCATAGTTGTAAACATGTTGGTTTTGTGAGACAGGAGCAACATAATTGCTCATGGGATCAAGTGCTAAATCTCTATTAGGACGGAAATGATTGGTCAATGAGAATTGACCTTGAGGAACAAGAGGTCCTTGAGATTGTGGTGACCTATTGAAGTTACCTTGAAAACTAGGTTGACCACCTAAGTATTGTGCAGGAAAATTTTGTCAGTATAAAAAATTTGGATGATTTTGAGTATCAGGATGGTAAGTCTGACTGAAGGTATTAGCTGTCGATTTCTTATAGGTATTAAAAGCACACACTTGTGCATTCAAAGGTTCAGATGTACAATAGACCAGACACGCCTCAGTGGGATAGGATGAACTAGAACACATATTGCATTATGCACTTGTGGACATGAGCGTAAAAATATCAAACTTTTTACTCAAGTCTTTCACACCATCAGCTACTTTTTACTCAAGTCTTTCACACCATCAGCTAGACTTTGCATCACAGATTTTAGTTCATTTTCAGGCTTGATCTCATACATACTAGATTTTATATGGGATTGGTAATTCCTAGAAAATTCATCATCACAAGTATTCCAATTCCAATTTTGGGCATTCTTAGCTAGTTCTTCTAAAAATTTATAGGCTTGATTAGGAGTTTGGTTATTGAACTTACCTTGGTGCATAGACTCGAGCATGGTTCGGTTCATAGGTGAAAGCCCCTTATAAAAAAATTGAACTAACTGTGCTTTATTAAAACCATGGTGTGGTCATTTAAGAAGAAAATCATGAAAGCGCTCCCAAGTGTGGTGGACTTGTTCCTCATTTTTTTCTCTAAAAATGCTTATGCCATCTCTCATTGACTCAGTCTTTTGCATAGGATAAAATTTGTTCATAAATTTCTTTGCAAGTGCATCCCATGGTTCAATTGAATTTAGAGGAATGGAGTTTAGCCATGAGGTAGCCTTATCTTCTAGGGATAGAGGAAAAAGACGCAATTTGATACCCTCAGCATCCAAATTCTTATTTTTGAAAGTGTTACAAATTATTAAAAATTTCCCTAAATGGATATAAGGTTGCTCACTTTCAAACCCATATAATTTGTATAACAGATTGATCGTAGCGGGCCTAATCTCAAATTGGGTCGCATTATTCTGAGGGAGAACAATGCAATTGGGTGGGTTGGCTGTAATGGGTGTAAAGTAGTCATTCAAGGTTCGAGGTGCAGCCATTGGATTATGAGTGGTGGTTGAAGAGAGTGTGAGAGTGATGGGAGTCTTCTCTAAATCAAGAATTGATGGATCACTTGAAGACTGAACTAACATTTGTTAATCGACAACCAATTGGGCATAAACTAATAGACAACTAACTTAAAATTATTATTTTATTTGTTTTTTTTAGGGAAGAAAAACCTAACTAATTATATCCTAGAAGATGGGCTAGACACAAGATTGAGCACACAAGCCACACAAAAAATTTAGCCTTTTATCTTGAGCTTAAATTCAAGGGTGATGAATTTTTAAATCTAATATTGTAGAAAATTAATTGGATGGTTTCTAAAATTAATACTCTCCTAATTAGATAGCTTCTACTCTCTTTCAGATTAACTAGAAGATTACCGGTTAAGGCCTACCAATAACACAACGAGGAAAGTTTTCAGGAGACTGTGAAGAGGCACGTGGCCTGCTTAATGATGGTACATCCACACTCCTTAGATAGAACTTTTCTTAAAGTTGGAAGGTGCTCACTGGAATTACCAAGAGTTAACTCTTTCCAAGAGGGTCCTACGAGCTTTGTGTACACCCTATGGCCAATGTCTACTTGATTTTAAATTAAATTAAGCTTGGACTTTGACAAATGCTCGAATTTTGTGATTTGTGGGCCATGAAAACGGGTGATGAAATCCCGACCATATCTTGTTGGGTTGCTTGCCCTTAAGTATCTTATGCAAATGCTAATTTAAAAATGTACAAACAAAATAAATAATAAAAAATAAAAATAAAAATGAGTGAATGTGTGGTCTTTCTTCGTCTTCTTTTTTCTTTTTTAAACAAAAAGAACAATAATAATATAAATAAAATAAAATTGAAGAAAGTGTGGCCCTAGGGATATTTCTAAGTTATTCTATCTTAAAGTTCATATGCAAAAGTTATCAACCTAAATAAAAATTATCTTTTCTTAATCTAAAAAGGAAAAAATGAGGTTAAAGAATTAGGTACTTACCTGGATGACAAAGTTATTGGTTCCCTTGTAAGAGCAACTGATGGTGACATCTATTGAAGAAGTGCATCATAAGAACCTAGTATGGAAAACAAATATATAAAAATATTATATTTTTTTTCTTTCTTTTTTTTTTCAAAAAATAAATAATAATAAAAGAACTAAAAAATAAAAAATAAATAAAAAAATATATATCTATATATATAGAAGGGAGGGAGAGAAAGTTTGGGTGGGCTCCAAAAAAAAAAATTGGTAGTGTTGAATATTTGTGCTCCAAATTCTTAAACTCGATTTGGCAATAACGCCATTTGACGAGTGTAGAATAGTGGATGGATGTCGTTACTTCTCTACACTTCGTACAAAAATAAAATATGTAAAAATTGTACTAAAAATTGTATAGTAATAAGCAGGGTCAAACCACTCTCAAGTGATAATCAATAACAAGTCTAAAATTCAAAACCTCAATATTTTGGGATGAAAAATAAATATTTAAAAATAAATTTCTGTTTTTTTTTTTAAATAATAAAAACAAATACTAAATGTCTTTGATCAAATGATGGGACAAATCTCAAGGAAAAAGAATTCATCACCATGGATCCATATAAATAATGTTTCTAACATTCTTATTTAGTTTTTCCTCCAATAATCAATACACTTCACTAATCCAATTAGAACTTGAAAAGATAAAGGAACATATGACATAAAAAAAATAACATCTGAATATATATGAGAGAACATTTTTTTACCTAATCTAATGCACATTGGCTAGGTAAACAAAGGTAGGCATTCTTCGAATTACCATTATTTGGTAAACATGAAAAATCCTCCCTCTAATTTTAGAAAATAAAAATCCAGAATAGAAGAGTAGAAGAATGCTCTTGGGAGAAAAAATTAGACAAGAAAATAAAATAACTTATTTATATTTCAGCCATGGTGGCTTCATCACTCCCTTGAGAAGGATGCTTACGCTTGCATATCAACAGAAAACAAACAAATTGAAATGAAACTACTATTCTTCATTGAATCAAGAAAATAATTATACTATTTATAGAGTTAGAGTGAGTGGTTTAGATAAATAAATTTAAAATACAAAATTCAAAATTTAAAAACAAAATTTCAAAATTCAAAATTTTGAATTTAAATATCTAATATTTGATCTTTATATCTTTAATTTGAATTCTGGACTGTAGACGTGGTTGTGTAAAAAATATTTTGCAAAGTTTCAAACTTGAGACCTCTTGTGAAGTAGATTGCATAGAACACCATCTCTCTTACAATTCTTCTTATCTTCATCTTTGGCTATATATATCATTTTTAGCCATTTTTGCTGCTTTTCTTCTTATTTGGAAATCAACCCTATAAAACATAAAATGCAAAGATAAAAACATTTAAATAAAATAAAAGAGTAATTAAACATATTTTGGAATATAAAATAGCAAGTTTTGTACACTTATCACGAGACCAGAGAACAAATCAGATCATGGTCAGATATGCGGAAGGAGTTGAGAGAGACATTTCTTCCAACTAACTCGGGCTGGGTTGCTTGAGATGCTTTGCCAAAACTCAAGCACACAAGTTTAGTGCTTGAGTATGTGAAAGATTTTACGTTTTTATTGTTGGACATCAAAGATATGTCTAAGGAGGACAAGCTATTTAATTTCGTGGCAGGTTTACAATCATAGGCACAAATTGAGTTGCGGTGGCGTGATGTTCGTGACCTTCCTTCTGCCATTGTTGCTGATGTTGTTTTAAAAGTGTAAAATAACTCGCAAGTGTACGAATCTATTTAAGTATAGATCGGGAAGAACGAGGTCGAATCCAAAGGAATGCTTTGAGAAGAAAAACTAAAACAAACTCAAATTAATTTAAAACTAATCTAGTTTAAAAAAAAGTTGATTGATTTGAGAGAAATTAAACTAACATGCAAATAAAATAAGACAATTGAAATCAAATAGAGAAAATAACTAAGGTTTTGGATTCCACCACCATTAAATCCATGAAGTTTCTAATATTCATTTATTAATTTCCAAATTTAGAGTAGCAATCAAGAAATCAATCTATTACTTAGTCAAGATTTAACAATAAAGCACAATTAAAAATATATTAAAAAGGTAGATTTTCCTTTGCTTCACTAGTGTAAAATTCTAAGAATCTTATGAATCCAATTTAATGAAAAATATGAGATCAAAGATTATCACTTTTAAGAAATACAAACCCAAGCTTAGATTAATTATAATACTTTCTAACTACCACATATACATGATATAGATGGTGAAAGAACTATAAAATAATTAATCACAAGAAGTGAAAATCATAAGTATTTAAATTATATACATGGAAATCAATTAATGAACAAAATAACTTAACTTCATTAATGGAGGTTTCCTCCTCAAATTAATTGAGGAGTTTAGTTACACATGGTAGAAGAAGAAGATAACAAATAAATAAAAGACATAATGAAATAAATAAATAAAACCTGAATTGTCTCTGTCTTTTCTCCCTGGCCTCCATTTCTTTTCTCCTCCAAAATAGCCTCCAATTTTCCACTTTATACCTAAAGAGAATACATAAATTCCTAATCTAATTAGGAGATAATTAGGGTTTTCCCACAACCCTAAACTGGTGAATTTTTTTACTGACGTTTAGCCCAAGTTTTTACCTAGTAGAAGTCCGATTGACAGAATTTACGTGAAATACAAAAGTGTCTAGAATCGAATTTCGTTCAACCTATGCAAGCTTCAGAATAGGATTAAAACTTTATGCACAGAATTGGGCTTCAGGCCCGTAATATCTGTAAGTAGTTGTAATTCTCTTGGACCACTTCATTGGGCTGATTTGAGTTAAGATATGGAATTGAATGGATCCATTTGATGTGGGCTTCATATAACTCTTTTGAATGTCTTTTTTAAAAGCTCAAAAATCATGGTTTTAACTGAAATAATCATTAAAGTCCTGAAATGACAGAAAACACAAAAATAGAGTAAAATCAAAAATAAACTATCAGTAAGAGAATAAAATATGTACATTAAGAGGCTAGAATACGTAACATTCAATGCCGATCAGTTGCTGCAGACAGTCATGTGGATTTGCGAATTGAGAAACTTGACTCTATCTATGGTAAGCGAAAGAAGAATGGGAAGTTCTTTGACAAAGCTAATAAAAATGGTGCAGAGAAAGACAAAGAGAATCCTGAAACATCAAATCAATATCCAAAATAGAATTTTTTTGAGTCTGGATGTTTCATTTGCAAGGGACCTCACCGAGCAAGAGACTGTCCAAAGAAGGAGAAAGCAATCAATGCCTTGACTGCCAAAGAATCTGAGGATGAAAACTCTAACACGAAAGATTTAATTCATGTTAGCCCACTTATCTTGGTGGATGATGCTCAGGCTAAGGGCCTGAAATAAAAAAAGTGACACGCGCATAAGGTGGGTGCACTAGCTCAGCGAAAGTAGTGCACATTACCACAGTCCATTGTCATGGGGTGGCAGTAGAGTTCCTATCATTTTGTTTTGCAGGTTTACTATTTTAGACAGAATCAAAGCATAAGGTGGGTGCACCAGCTCAGGGAAGGCAATGCACATGACCACAATCCATTGTTATAGTTGTGGCAATGGAGTTCTCTATGTTTTGTTGGGTTGTTGGTTTAGACACAATCCAAGGTATGTTGGGGAGTCCTTACGAGGACATTGTCTTGAGGCGACATGGATGGGGCCTTTTGACAGATTGCAAGCAGCGATATAACTTACAATACTTGTGATGCTCTGATGAGGACGTCAGATTCTTTTAGTGGGGGTGGTTTGTTAGATCCTTAACATTCTGTCCCGCACAAGGCTATATCTAGGCCCTTGACAGCAATTCGTAGGCGCGAAGGGTTATCAGCATGTCACATCATGCTACAGTGGCATCTTTGTAAATATGAAGACTTAATATTCGTTTTGTATTGTGAGCATGCCAAACATGCCTTTGGAATGATGACACACCACAACAAAAGTGGTGGCACTTGACGGTTCGACGAAAGGAACCTTATGGGTGGGTGACACAGTTTGGTGCATCCCAAGCCGTGCATATGGCAAGCAAGCCACATGCATATGGACCCATAGGCGTATAAACTTGCATTTGGTAAGGTGGTGGCTCTTTATAGGGGCTTAAGCCCCCATAAGCGCACCATGGTGGACACGAACATGAAATTGGTGGGCATGGATCGGACCATGCACCAATAGGTAAAGACATGGCTAAATCAAGACAAATATTGGTATTTGAATATGACTTGGCTAGCCTCCATGGGCATTGAATGGTGGCAAAATTAGCTTTTAGTGTAAGCTAAGTGCACCAACAGATCAAGGCAGTGGCAAATTTATAGGTGTGGTTTGGACTTGGTCAAAATGCAATGACATTGACCACATGACAAGGGCTTGGGTTGAGTCCTAATTGGGTTGGCTAAAATTAGATGTGGCTAAACATGGCTTGGCTAGGAATGATTAAAGGCATTGGTTGACACTTGGCAAAACAAGTGACACATTCTGAAGGCTTACAACACATTGCTAGTGTGTGGCAACTACAATAATACTTGACAAGCAATGGAAGGGTCCAACAATATAGAAGCGTGCTAAAGTGTTGTCATCCACATTCCATATATATAGTTATATTATGGGAAGGTGGGGAAGACTTACAACTAATTGTGCAAGGTGGCAACCTCTTGGCTTGCCAACAAACAAAAGTCTTCCACATTCTTCACTTGTTGCTAAAAGTGAGGGAGAGTGGCTTAATGGTAGCAACCACAAAGGCAAGGTGGCATGTGTTAGGTGAAACCAACACAACCTAAGTGGATGGGGGTGTCATCCACAAAGTTAGTGGGTTGAATAGGCAATTTTGTGAGTGCTTATAAATACTCCTTGGTGGGCATTGTAGTGAGCAAGGGAAGAGAGAAAAATTCCATAGTGAAAGAATAGTTGAGAGTTATACACTTTGAGAGAGAAGTTTACTGCAAGCCTTAGCCATATTTCCTTGTATTATTTTTGTGTTAATAATATAAAGGTTAGAAGTCGTAAGAATTCTATAAATTATGTGTGCTTTGTTCCTTTCTTTCCTATAACCTTCTTTTGCGTGGGGGAGTGACTTGGTGCGTGTTCAAAGACATCAAATGTGTTGGCTGAGACTAAGGTAGACGAAGACGAGGGTTGCCCTAGCGACATAATAGCGGCGCAAATTTGGTGTTCAAATTGAGCCCTGTGACGTGTTCAAATTGACCCCTGTGACAGGAAGCAAGCTTGAGATGCTTGGCGGGTTGGCCCTTTTGTTTATGGTGGGACCTATGACAAGAGAGAAATAGGAGATTCTATAAAGGGGATCAAGAGATTCCTCTTTGGGGCCTTGAAATTTTTTGTACTGAGTTGCTTTTTTTTATTCAAGGTAATAAATCTGTGGAGGGAATTTATGTTGATTTGGGAATACTTGAAATAACTAATATAAATAAATAAATAAATGCTATGAAACTCTAACATATAATTAGAAAGAAAAAAAACAAAATTATTATTTAGGAAAGAGTTTGAAATTGAATAGAATTAAAAGAAAATGTTTGAAATAGAATAGAATTACAAGAAAAAGTAAATTACGTAGTACTATTTAAGAAAAATTTAGAAATACAATATAATTGGGGAATAAGTTAAAAAATGTGTTATAAATAATAAATAAATAAATATATGCTAGTCGGACATGAGATCGTCTAAAATAATTAATGTGAGATCTTCTAATATAATTCAAAATTATTTAATAATATTGTATCTAGAATAATTAATTAATAATACTCTGGATATTATTATAAATAAGAAATATTGTATATAGATAGAAATATACTTTTTGTCTCTTTAAACAATATAATATAAAAAATATATATATAGAGAGAGAGAAGTGCTTGGCAATGTTATTTTTAAAATTAAATTTATTAGTAGTTGATATATTTATTGGAATAAATAATATTATAAAAAATTAAAAATGATGTGACATTCTCTATACTTTTAATAATATTATAGATTTAGATTGAGATAGATATTATTATGAATAAAAAATATATAGAAAAGACAAGTATATAGATATGGATATACTTTTTGTCTCTTTAAACAATATCACATAAAAAAAATATATATATATATAGAGAAGTGTTTGTGTTTAACTTTATTTTTAAAATTAAATTTTATTAATAGTTGATTTATTTATTGGAATAAATAATATATAAATAATTAAAAATAATTTGAAACTCTTTGTAAAAAGGATTGCACAATTTGTGTTGAAATAATCAAAATTATTATTATAATGGGAAGAGTTAGAAACAGAATATAATTAGAAAAAATGTCAATTATTATTTAGGAAGGAGTTATAAAGAGAATAGAATTAGAAAAAGTTAAATTTATATTATCAAAATGCATTTTAAGAAACTAATATACTGAAAGTCTTTGTACGTTTAATAATAGGTAGTATTGATTTTAATAAGTATCTAAAAAATATAAAACATATTGATGTATCTAAATAATTTTAAATTAAAAAATAACCTTATAGAAAGAATAAAAATAAATGGAACTTGAGAGAGTTTCTATAAATCAAAATAAATTTATATTTTATAAAATAAAAAAAATGGATTTAACAAATTTGTTAAAATTTTAATTTTTTTCTTTATTGGTTATATGGTTTTATGATTTTTAATCTACGGTATCATAAATATTGAACATAAACATAAAAAAAAATATAACATAAAGTAAAAGTGAAAAATAGATAACAGTTTGAAGAAACATTTCATACATTATTTCACACAATATATTATTGAAACAAAATCGTGTGAAAATATAAGGAGAACTTAGAATTATATTTAATCCTGCCAAATAATTTAATAAAGAAAAAATTAATCAGAAAGCACCACATAAACCTACATCAATGACTACTCCACCATCTAGCTATGGTTTCCACCAAATTTAAAGAATAAATATAAAATAAATTCTATTCGACAAAACCTATCATTATTTTCTAAAAAGTGATCAAACAAGTATTTACTACTCTTTTGATGGCTCTGTATTATAAAACTCGTTGATGGCTTTGTGTTGTCAAACCACTATTATATGCATTAAAAGAATCGTATAATTTCCAATCAATATTACTCTATATCTATCGGCTATTAAGAATGTGTACCTGATCTTTGCATATAAATTTATACCCATTAAAAACTTTTTACAAACAGTTACTTCGCAATGCAATTAAAAGTCTGAACCTATGAACCCTTGAGCAAATACACATTTTTATTCAAGTAAGAAATCAACTAAATGTTGTAAATATGAGTCTTTTATAACGGCAAAAAAATCAAGGGTCTTTATAATATATAAATGCATTACAACAATATATAAAATGTCCAACAACCTATTCAAATTCTATGGGAAAGTCAATTTGTAATAAGTCAGAAGATTAAAGTAAATCAGTTTCGAAAAGAAAGAAAAAAACTACATCTTTCATTACACAAAGCAGAAAAGAAAATTAGACCTAAACTCCAACAAATTTAAAGAAATAAATATAAAGTAAATTCGATTGGACAAACTATATTATTATTATATTCTAAAAATAGAGAGAAACCAATGACTTACTGCTCTATTGATGGCTCTGTGTTATACTACTTTATTGATGTCTCAGTATTGCCTAATGCCAGAAATTATATGAAAAAATAAAATAGGTATGGTGTGTATCCTGCCGCAAGTAATATTAGGGTTAAATATAATGGAAATTCTTTTTAACGTAATATTATCGTGGGTAACCTACCGCAAGTAATATTAGGATTAAATATAATGGAAGCTCTTTTAAATATAATATTATTGTGGGTATCCTGCCGCATGTAATATTAGGATTAAATATAATGGAAACTCTTTTTAATATAACATTATAATTCTATTTTTCTTAATTAAAAAAAATTAAAAAATGACCGAAAACTCTTTACTCTTTTTAATAGTAGTATAGATAATATAATCCAAAACTACAAGACAAATCATAAATTTGGAATACACGAAAGGGGGATCACAACTTGGCAAAGTGGCAAGCAACTATCCAAGAGTTTTTATGGATTTTTGCAGTGGAAGTTCAATGGTGGAAAAAGGATAAATATTACACATGTAAATTCGTTCTCTCTCTTAATCCTTTCACCTATTTCTTATTTCTTTAATTAAAAAAATTCACTGTTTTTCATTCTTCAAAACCCTAATGCTATTTTTTTTAGTTTTCTATTACTCTTGTATATATTGAATATCTATATATATTGACATATACATACAATATACATGATATGCATACATTTACCCATATATATTAATACAATATGTATATATTATATATATCTTTGTATATATACAAATAAATATAACTATATAAGTAAACATATAAATTAATATTAAATTGATGTAATTTTATTGTGTGTGTTTTTTTCGGTGGATTTTTTTTAAAAATAATTTTGGCCCCCAACAATGGAATCCTGGCTCCTTCCTCCTTGCTTTATTGTCATACATTAGTCTTTCTTTTAGAAGCCTAACTAAAAAATTAATATTACAAATAATTATTGGTTAAATCCAAATAGATTTAAGTTTGTTATTAGACATACTTAATTGTATGTCCTGCCTTGAAAATATACCATTGCAAGTCAATAGATTATAGTCCACAACTCTCGAGACAAAGTTGAATCAATGCAAGTCAAGAGGTGTACCGGTGCATAATTCTCTGGATTTTTAGATGCTGCTTAGTCCTAACGCAAGTGTAAATATATACTTGTTCTCAAACTCTCTGTATCTTTAATTTTTACCATGTACTGGTGCATGAAAATCATATGTACCTCTTCAACCTGATCTATTTTAGAACTTTCATTCTTGATTAGACCTTTGTTTCAATATGATAAATTGTGAAGTTTATTTGTAATTGACATATTTTGGTGTCAAAACTAAGGTGATCAATTTATAATATATGGTTTAATTCTTGTAAATCATTGTGAAACTGAAGATCAACTGCATGTATATTGTTGATCAAGTGAGAACATCATTTAAATAAGATAAGTGTATGAATACACTTTGCAAATTTATGTTTGATAGGTCTAGGATTTTAAATCAAAAATAGATTTTCTACAAAGTTCAACTTGTTCTACCTTTAAAGACGGATCCAACTTATCTTGGTTGAATGAAAATTTGCAACCTGTATGTTTTCGGACAAGTTCAACTTCTTGTGATTGGTCCTACTTGATGTTAACTATGTCCTCATTAGTCGTTCTTTGCTTTACCTTGTTGTGAAAAAAGCTGTGCATATCATTCCACCACTTTTGCCTAACCCTTTGAGCCCATGGAATCTCCTCATGATGCAATTTCAAGCTTTCTTTTTTTACTTTTGAATCAGATCCAAATCCAGGGACGTAAGGAGAGAAAGCTGAATGTCAGTCAATAGTTTTCCAAGGAAAGCAACAGTAGAAGAAATTTGACCCTTAGTTCTATTCCAATTCTTAATAGCAATCTTCACATTTTGCAACTTTTTCATCAATTTATGAATGAGATTCCCATTAACAGGAGGAGACCAAGCATTAGCAATAACACCCTCCACCTCCTCCATATGACACAACATCTTGAGAATTTTGAATGACTATCGACCTTCAACAGACATATAATCTATTCTAACTAAAGCACAAGCCTCAGTTATGTAGAAAATAAAACGTTAGCGTTTGTAAAATAATTTAATCAATGAACATATTAACTAAAGCATTATACAACTGAGCACAAATCCTTCCTTCACTGAATTGCCTATTAGAACAAATCATCCACCACTACCAGGAGGAACATGGTAAGGAAGACTTTGTCAATTGTAGATTTAACTCATTCAAAATACCACGATGGAGACTACGGAGGCTAAGAGACCACCTTTTCAGGTCTAATTACATTTACCATGTATCTTAAGAATATTCAATCTTAATTACTTTAACTAAAATTAAAAAAAAGAATTAAACCAAACCATACAAACATTTGTTTTTATGACGAAATTCGGCAATATTAAATGCTAATGACCTAACAAACTCCTAGCTAAAAAATATATTGTTGTTTACTTTTTAATCTTTCAATCACATTATTGATATACTTTATTCATTTAGTAATTGATCAATGTTTGATTGCAGAAGGTTTGTTATGCTGTAGTTGTGGGATCGGGCAAGAATTGTTGGATTGTAGGTTGCAGCATAATCGGGAAGGGAGACTGTACTATTGTAGTTATGGGAATGAGTTTCACAACATAGTTGCATTGTTGAATAGTTTCCTCCAATATATCATTTTCTTAAAATTGATTATAATTGATGACGATAATACTGCGAGAGATAAAGAAAATAAATTAGTGTTACTCCCCATCCCAAAATGAAAAAACATATGAACACTCTTATAAGCAGAGTCAACACTAATGAGCTAACAGTAATGCTCACAACTTATTTGCGTTTGATGTGAACACTCATAAAATAGTGATTCATCGTAAAAAAACAAAAAAAATAGTCATGCTGAAAGTAAGAAGAACAAAGTTTTTCTCAGGTGAATTAGTCCATTAATGGACTTGTACAGTTCCATTTTTTTTTTTGTTTTTTTTTACCAATTGTACAGTTACATTCACGTATTTGAAAGGGGTACAGAAATATACCATCACTAGAAAATATATAAAGAATCATGGATTCTCTTTGAACATGATTGATCAATTTTTTTTTTACCAATATATGAACAAAAAATATGGCTATTGCAGGAAGGTGATATTTCATCAAACCACAAGATGTTGTTAAAATTTATTCAGGGCAACTAATTCAATCTTTAATGCTCCATTTGGTTGGAGGAATGGAAGGGAGAGAGATGGATGAGGCATTTCTAGGGAAGGGATGATATCTCCTTCACTTTTTGTTTGGTTGAATAATTATGTTGATCAATCATTTATTGTCCATTTATTAAAAAAAAATTGTGACTCACTGTTTACATATTAAAAAAAAATTAGTGAATTAAGGTAGGGTCAAAATACATAAAGGCTAAAATAAGTCATTTTGTAAATACATGAAAGTTGTTTATGAGAGAGAATTGCAGTAGGGTTAAAATACATGAAGGTAAAATAAGTCATTTTGTAAATATATGAAGGTTAAAATAGGTATTGCAAATTTATAGGTTAATCTTTCACTCTTTCCTTCCTCTCTTCCGTTCGATTTTGAAAGAATAAAAAATAAGCATTTATCAGCGGTTCCTCCCTCTCTTTTCTTTCTTCCAACCAAACAAGGCACCTGACCTTTTCCTCCTCTCTTTCATTCCTCCTCAATCCTTTCCTCCAGCCAAACAGAGCATAAAGATTTATACCCTAATAATACTACACTTGAGATATGTCAAACTTTCATACTCACTAAAAGAAGTGTTTACCATAATTTTACCTTTCCAATAATTTTTTATTTTTATTTTTACAGAGGTTTAATATTGTACAGGTAGAAAAACTCACTCAAAAGTGACAGTGACAAATTGTCATCACCCTTTTAGAGTTCATTTAATGTTTATAATAGGTTGCACGTAAAGTGTTTATTGTTTAGTCTACTGCAATAGATTTAATATTCCATGCAATCATGCACTGTATGTTGATTTCTGAAACAACTTCTATCCATTGAATAATGATAGCACCCAAACAGATCCAACGATCGAAAACCAATAGATGAAGGAATCACATGACAGGACACGTGGCTAACTCTTAGAAGTTGAATATACCAGTTACCATATCCAACTGTGAAGAATAAATGGGGCTCAAAATCCTCTCCTGTTAAGATTCAGACCAATCCCAGCCAGTGCACCGAAGGGTGGTTGTGAATAAGCCACGTCGTTTACTAAGCTTTATAAAGCCACATCACCGAGTTGGATAAAAAAATTTAACTGAGGCTAGCGTGGACACTATTTATAATAAATACATATACATCATTTACATAATTATATGATTACATATATAATATCTTATACCTATTTCCAAATCCCAATATCACTTTATCTTCATCTCAATCACCTTTCGTCCCTTGGCGAAATTCAACTCGTTTGAGTAAATTAGTCGTCGCCGTAGTCGGAGTAGCTGGAGAAGACGAAGTTAGAGAAGAGGTCAATATTAAGAATATATGCGAAAACATAATCAAAAGATAAAACAAACACACAAAAACACAAGAGATTTACTTGGTTCACACTAACAATGGGTTACGTCCAAGGAACACACTGAATAATTTCACTATGAAAAATATGATGGAAGATTACAATCACTCAAACTCTTTTCTCTCTTGCTCTCACCAATTTCACAAAATTGGATTCCTTCGGCTTACAATTGTTCTCACAATTTGATACACAATTTTAGGGTTACACAAAATCCCTATTTATAAAGAGAGATATCTTGGTCACCAAGTTGTCTTGGTCACATAGTCTTCAAGTTTCAGAAGAAAAGTTCAATTAGGAATTAAATTCTGAAACAATTCCAATAATAATAGGAAACCAATCTTCTAGCAGTCAACCTTCTAAAAACAATTGTCCTCAGACTCCACAACCACAACAATCTCCCACTTGGAGACTAGAGGACTAATGAATCTTCTCCATCAACTCTCTTTGTGCATTGCAATACACTTTGGTGTGCTCATCTTTTGTCTTCAAGTTAGAAGACATACTGAAGCTGCACAAAGCTTCAGTTTCTCCATCATCACTACTTTGGTTAACATGTTAGCAGGATTCTCGGTGCCAAGTATCTTCTCAAGTAACAACACTCCATCTTTTAACAGTGAGCGAATGAAGTGATATCGAAGTCTTATATGCTTGGTCCTTGAATGAAATGCAGAATTATTCACCAAGTGTATTGCACTCTGATTGTCATTGTGCAAAACATTGTTCACCTGCTTGAATCCTAACTCTGCCAACAAATCTTGTAACCAAATCATCTCTTTACTGGCCTTTGTGACAGCTATGCACTCTGCCTCTATTGTGGACAACGCTATGATCTTTTGTAACTGTGAAACCCAACTGACTGTAGTAGTACCAACTGTGAACATATACCCGGTTGTAATCCGTCTGTGATAAACTTCTCCGGCAAAATCAGCATTTACATAACCATGTAGTCACAAGTTGTTTCTTCCAAAGCACATGCATTTTTCTGTTGTACCACGTAGATATCACAATATCTATTTCACTGCTTCCCAATGTAGCTTTCCTAGATCACTGATGAACCTACTCACAGCTCCCACTTCATAAGCAATGTTTGGTCTCGTGTACAGCATGACATACATTAAACTCCCAATGGCTGAAGTGTACGAAACTTTAACCATGAAGTTCTTCTCTTCTTTGATTCGTGTGTGAGTGTGACTCAAAAAGTATATCAATTAAAAATTTTCACACTTCGCAATAGAACGAATTCCTTGCAGAATAGGGCTATCGAAAGGAGTATCGTACCTCAGGGATTATGGTCTGATGAGTTGGAATACTGAATTAATTCTAATTAAATTTATAAGAAAAGAATTCTGATTTTTAAATTAAACTAATTAAAAAGATAAAATAAAATAAATCAAAGGAAATAGATAGTGAAGATAATAAGAGAGAAATCTAGGGTGTTTGACTTCACCACTAACTCCACAATCAATGGTCAATTGAATCAACTATAGGGGAATTACATCATGCATAAGTGGTGTCAATGGCTACAAGCTCACCTTCATCCGTCAAGAAGATAACATATGATTAAGGCTAAGCCATGAACTATCTTCGATTGGCATGGGCCATC
The DNA here is from genome assembly GCA_026545225.1 of Cornus controversa. Lineage (NCBI taxonomy): Eukaryota > Viridiplantae > Streptophyta > Magnoliopsida > Cornales > Cornaceae > Cornus > Cornus controversa. Next base: position 47,473,400 of record CM048845.1, read on the forward strand.
TGCCTAACTACTCTAATCTAGGGTGCAGTATGGTTCATCTTCTCTAGGCATAATCCATCAAAGCTCTTAACAATATATTCAGTGATTACCATTATGTAATAATCGCTCTCATAATCACAGAAACAAGAGAGATTGAGTTCAATAACAACAACTAAATATCTAAGACAAAATAAGAAATCATTGAAACTGAATTTACAAGACTTTTATTGCTCAATTCTATAATAAGAATCCTCTAAATTACACAATCTATGTATGTATATAACGATCCCCAATAATTAAAATAATCAAATCATTGATGCTTTGTTAGGGCTATATGAAAACCCTAGTGGATGAACTAGCCGCTCATGGTAGAAGAAGAAGCTTCAACTGTTGAGGAAGAAGGCATCATCTTCATGAATTATGCGTATGACTTTGTTCTCCAATGGCTCTGTAAATATGTTTCTGTTCTCTTCTTAGCCCTCTCAGACTCTCCAATCTCTCTTATCACCTCCAAACTTCAGCCTCTTATTCTTCACTTTATTCCCCAAGAGAATACACCAAAGTCCTAATCCAATTAGGAATAAACTAGGGTTTCCCGCAACACTAATCAGGTGGGTTTTTTTTGCTGACTTCGGCCCAACTTTTGACCCATTAGAAGTTCGATTTACGAAATTTTTGTGAAATACAAAAGTGTGCAGAATAAAATTTCGTCCGTTTGAGGCTCGGAAATAAGACTTCTGGTCCATTTTCCAAAATGGGATTAAGACTGTATTATGCGCAGATTTGGGCTTCAGGCCCGAAAGCAGTTGTAATTCTCTTGGACCTCTTCCTTGGGCTGATTTGAGTTAAAATAAATGGTTGAATGGTTCCCTTTAATGTAGGCTTCATCTAACCATCTTGGATGTCTTCTTTAAAAGCCCAAAAGCTTGGTTTTAACTGAAATAATCATTAAGGTCCTGAAAATACAAAAAATACTAAAACGAAGTAAAATAACAAAATAATCTATCACTAAGAGAATAAAATATATAAGTTAAGAGGCTAGAATGCGTAACATTTAACGCCTATCACACCCCCAAACTTACATATTGGTAGTCCCTTAACAATAGAATAAAACAAAACTAAAATAAATGAAACTAACAAATACTAACTAAACTACCCAACTCCACTTTCGTGGGAGAAACGATTGCATTTAGTATATGCAACAAGCCTTTAAACCCCAGGTTCCCCCTAGTGGACGAGTATAGTCTCGTGAGGGTTTCCAGAAATGTTACCCACAAACATTCAAAATTCTGTTTCAATATTAATCAAGAAGAAGATTACAATATATAGTTACAAACTTGTATTCAAGAATAATTCCAAACTTTCAAATTCCACAATTCAAATTAATGGTCCTCATGCATAATTCACATCAACATATCTCAGAATAATCAACTCTAGCTTCCTCGTGTAAAGTGTACTAGCATTCATCTCATGTAGCATAACCAAGCTCTGAATGTATTAAGGCACATACCCCTTCAACTCACTAGCTCCCCTTATTGAAATCATACTTCCAAACATGAATACATGACTTTTTTCATTTTTTTTTCATTCTTTTTTTTCATTGCTTTATTGGTTGTGCAATGTCTTGAGCTATTAAGCTTTCTGAAAGATCCATGTAGCAAGCTTTCAGTCAGTGGCTCCCAAACCAGATGGCTTTAGGGCACTAGGCTTTAAGATACCCTGAAGACCTAATTACTCGAATCAGTCAGGCTACAAATCAAGACAACCAATGCTCATCTTTTCTCACCCTTTCACTTTTGACGTGAACACTCTGTGCTTCCTGAGGCATAGAGGCCCGGTTACTCATGAAAAGGATCAAATTGATTTGCTTATTCATCACATATTTCTTTTTTTTTTTCACTTTTTTTTTCATTGAAGTAAAGTAAAACACATCATCGGTACTCATTCCCAAGAGATACTAATTAATATCAAGCATATGTAACTTAATAACTCAAAACCAAAGTTTATACCCCATAAGATTATGCTAGTGTGTTTGTGCATGTAAGGAAACTAAAATTAAACACTCCAAAACATGTTATTGCAAACCATGATTAAAACCACATAATTTAAATCATAGTTTTCAAAAATTTAAAACATACTCAAAAATTGCAAGTTAAGCACCTACATAAGGTATTAATCCCTTGAAAAATGTTAAAACATTCTATCTAAAAACAAAACAAAAGAAACTAATAAACAAACTAAGAAAATAAAATAAACAAAAATCCTAAAATAAAAAGAATTTCACACAAATTTTCCCCCATATTGCACTAAGCACAAAAATAGGCATCGCCTCACCCCCAAACTTAAACTATACATTGTCCTCAATGTACACCCAATCAAAGCATAGAGAAGAGTAAGAACAATGTTACCAGAAATCCAGAGTAGTGAAAAGAAAATAGAGCACACCAAGTTGTAAGAAGGCAATGCAAGCACACCCCCAAACTTGGATGTTAAAACCTGTCAAAATAAACCACTATACCCCAAAGATCAAGTGAAATAGTATGGGTAAAAATAAATATGAAAGAGAAAAAAACCTAAATTTTTTTTTTCCATTTTTCAAGTTTTTTTTTTTTTGTGTGTAATAATAATCTAACTATAGAAAGAAAAATAAAACTCAAAAGAAAAATAAAAACTAAAAATAAAATAAAATACAAAAGATAGATACCTTCCTGTCAAGGATGTGGTGGTGACTGAGCATCTGGATTCAAGTTTGATTGGCGCATCAGTGCACGTAGCATCCTCCTCATCTCTAGTTGCTTTTGGCGAGTGTCACGAAAGTAATCCACCATCTCTGTCCTCATTGCTCCAAACTGTGTGGATACCTCTATTTGTAAGGTGCCAAACTGGGCTGTCAATCCAGCAATCTGCCCCTCTAAATACTGATAATCATGGCCACCAGCCTGTGCATGCACCTCCTCTTCCTCTGCCTCCATCTCCTCAGGATCTTCCACCGGTGGTGGTGTATCTATACGTTCTCCTCCCTGGGCCAACCGGGATACTTCACCAGGCACCGCTATGACTCTTTGGTGCATATGAGATCGGCTCAAATTCCAGTCATGCGTGCCATAATGAAGATCACATGGAAAGGCAAGCTCGTCCTCATGGACTGCATAACCCTGTGCAACAAGCAACTGATGAATGATAGTCGGGAATGGAAACTCCCAGTCACTTGCATTGTCTGGTGCCTTGGCCACAACCTTGGAATAGAACTTCTCCATCTGGCCCCAGATAATCTGTGGGAATGACAGCCAATGCCCAAAATGTATAGCATATAAAGCTCTGAGGAGCTCTTGACGTCTCTCGATTTTATGTCCAATTGGACATACATTCTTGAGTAAAACAGCGTCAAGGAACCATAAGTGATTTGGCATTGAAGACTTGGAAGCTGCATTCCTTTTTGGGCCGGAAAACTGATTAGCACACAAACGTGCAACCAAATTACCCACTGACAAATCGTCGGGTAGAGGAGTATAGATATGAGACAAATCATCCGGGCACTCATGAGGACAACCCATGGCAATAGCAATAGATGACATATCCACTCGAACTATTGTTTCATCTACTGAAGAAGTAAGCACATCCCGCTCATCAGGTGTCGGCATTAAGTTTTGATAAAATACCTTGACAAGCCTCGGGTAGATAGTAGACGAGAGTGGAACAAAAATAGATGCCGACCGACAACGACGGATGTCGGAAATCCCCTATCTTGTTTTGGGAAACATACCATAGAGTTCGGCTATGTTAAACGTGGTTTCAAAGTTCAAAGCCCTTGGATACCATCTCTCTTGAATACCTTCTCGACGAGATCGTGAAGAACCGGTAGTTGGATCATGCCATGCTCGACGAGGATTACGTGAACTTGAAGCACCTTGGTGACTTGCTCTCTTGGGTGCCATAGAAGTAGAAAAAGTGTGGTTGAGGAATTAAATTAAACACTTGGTGTGCACAATGAAATTGGAACCTTCAACCTCTTTTTTTCGGCAATTTTTCCACCCAAATCGAACAAGTAAATGTACCAAATTGATCCCCCAAACTTGGTCTTCAAAAGCCCTCTCAAAGAATTGCACAAATTCACCAAGGAAAAACTTCACTTACTTTGATATGGAACTTGAAAAAGTGAGAGCTTCCTTGGAGAACTAGTAATTTTTGATCCAATTTGATGTTGAAGTTGATGATGATAGATGTTGATTTCTTGTTTAATACTCACCAATTGAAGAAAATAATTTTTCGATTGAAGTAGGACTTGAATTGGAGTTCAAAGAGGTAGAAGATGCAAGTAGTAGCAACTAAATAGGATAAGGAGGCTTTAAATTCCAAGAATTTTTAGGCAGCCCACATTTAACCCTTGGGCGATTGATCCCCCTTGGAGTGGGCGATTGATCGCCCACCTACTGGTGGGGATCTTCAAGAATTAACATGGGGCGATCGATCCCCCTTGACTGGGGCGATTGATTCCCCCCTGGATGCCTGTTGGACCTTCATCGCCCAAGTTCGACCGGGACTTGATATTTTTGAGTCTCCATCGCCCAAGGTCGACCGAGAGCACGATTTTTCACCCGTCTTAAGTTCTAATACCTCGGTACACCTCTTGGCATCCTCCGAAAGTGACTTATACATCAAAAACTCAAAGAAAAATCGTTAAAACACAGCTAGAATTGAAAGAAAACTTAAGAAAACTAAAACTAAAAATTAAACTCAAAGAAAACTAAAGCAAATAAAGTATAGAAATACATACAAAACCTATAATTTAACGTTTGTAGGGGATGCTTAACTCTCCAAAGGGATTAAGTCGGATAGATGGGATCCGTCAAGTCGACAGACTCTACGTTTCTTCTTGGCACACATCGTTCCACACAATGTTTTAACCTTTGCCCATTAACTTTCATCTCCCCAATTCCAAAAAATTGTTCATCTGGAAATGAGTCTCAAATAGGTAATGCATCAATCACCGGCTCGAACTCAATCCAAGATAAATGATCCGTAACCACATTCTCAGTCCCCTTTTTGTCTTTTATCTCCAAATTGAATTCTTGCAGCAATAAAATCCATCGAATAAGACGCGGTTTAGTTTCTTTCTTTGCCAATAAGTGTCTCAATGCTGCATGATTAGAGTAAACAACCACTTTGGACCCCAATAAATAAGAACAAAACTTGTCCAAGGCAAATACTACAGCTAGAAGCTCTTTCTCTGTGGTTGTGTAATTGAGCTGGGCATCAGAGAGAGTCTTACTAGCGTAATCGATGACATATGGCCGTCTCTCTTCTCTTTGTCCCAACACTGCTCCCAATGCATAATCAGATGCATCACACATGATTTCAAAATGTAAAGCCCATTTTAGAGACTGCATGATTAGTGCAGAGGATAACAGAGACCGAAGCTTTTCAAAAGCTTGCACACATTCTTCATCAAAGATAAAAGGAACATCTTTAGATAACAAATTGCACAATGGTCGAGCAATTTTACTAAAATCCTTGATGAATCTTCTATAGAACCCAGCATGGCCTAAGAAAGATCGAACTTGCCTTACCGAAGTTGGATGAGGCAGAATTGCAATTAAGTCGATCTTTGCTTTATCAACTTCAATTCCTTTCTTTGAAACAATATGGCCCAATACAATACCCTCTTTCAGCATAAAATGGCTCTTCTCCCAACTAAGTATCAAATTTCGTTCTCGGCACCTTTGAAGCACAAGTGATAAATTGCTTAAACAGTTTTCAAAGGATGATCCAAAGACAGAGAAATCATCCATGAACACTTCTAAGAATTTTTTCACCATGTCAGAAAAGATGGCCATCATACACCTCTGGAATGTCGCCGGAGCATTACATAATCCAAATGACATACGATGATAAGCAAAAGTACCAAAAGGACAAGTGAAAGTAGTCTTCTCTTGATCTTCTGGATCCATAGCCACTTGGTTGTAACCATAGTAGCCATCCAGAAAGCAATAATAGCTCTGACCCGCTAGCCTTTCAAGTATTTGATTAATGAATGGAAGAGGGAAGTGATCCTTCCTAGTCATAGAATTGAGCTTTCTGTAATCAATGCAAACACGCCAACCTGTGGCAGTACGTTGTAGAACAAGCTCTCCCATAGAGTTAGGGACAATGGTAAGACCAGACTTCTTAGGAACCACTTGTGTTGGACTCACCTATGTGCTGTCAAAAATTGGATAAATAATGCTTGCATCAAGTAACTTGACAACTTCTTTCTTTACCACCTCCTTCATGTTGGGGTTCAGTCGCCTCTGTGCCTCTCTAGTTGGCTTACATCCTTCTTCCAGATGGATTTTGTGCATGCAAATTGAGGGATCAATGCCCTTAAGATTAGCAACACTCCACCCAATTACTTCACGATATTGATATAAGACCTCTACTAAGTTTTTTTCTTGAATTTATGTTAGATCAAAAGTAATTATAACAGGAAGAGTTTTCTGTGCCCCCAAAAATATATACTTTAACTTGTCAGGCAAAGGCTTCAACTCCAATGATGGAGGGGACTCCAATGAAGGCACTAGGGGAGTGCTAGAGAGATAAGGTAGTGGCTCAATTGGAATTCTCCATGGCGGAGTATTTTGAATAGCATCCACTTCCAGCATAGCATGCACCTCTTCACACAACCCTTCCTCATTAATTTCTCAAAATCATAAAGAGACTCACATACCTTCTAAGAGTTTCGAGATATAGAGGATGAAATAAATTTCTCTACACATTCATCAATATCATCCATGCAGAACACATCACTTTGATCTGGAGGGTGTTGGATAGCATTGAACACATTAAGCTTGACATTCATGTTGCCAAATGAAATATCCATGATCCCCGACCTACAATTTATGCAAGCATCAACAGTAACTAAAAAAGGTCGACCAAGGATCACTAGAATGTGCCTCTTCGGATTATGAACTAGCTCAGTGTCAAGTACAATAAAATCAACAAAAAAGTAGAACTTGACCACTTTAATGAGCACATCTTCTATGATTCCTCGTGGTTGCTTTGTTGATCTGTCTGCAAATTGCAATACCACTGAGGTAGGCTTCAATTCTCCCAAGCCCAATTGTAAGTAGACTGAATAGGGTAGCAAATTCACACTTGCACCCAAATCAAGAAGAGCTTTATCCACATGGTGCTCCCCAATGATGCATGAGATAGTTGGGGCACCAAGATCTTTGTACTTGGGAGGAGTGCACTGCTGAATGATAGAACTTACTTGTTGTGGCAGCATCACCTTCTTTGGCACATGGCTTTTAGAACATCTTTTCTGAGTGCACAAGTCCTTCAAAAATTTAGCATAAGGAGGAATTTGCTTTATGGCATCAAGGAGTGGTAAATTAATTTTTACTTGTCGAAACACCTCTATCATGTCATGCAGCTTGTCCCCTTGCTTCCCTAATTTAGATGCTTCAAAGAAACGTTGTGGGAAAGGAGCCTTGGGCTCATAAGGAATTTTAGCACTTGGACTTGTGGTCACTTTTTCTTCTTCTTTCTTCTCACCCACCTTATTATCAATTATTTTTCCACTCCTCAAAGTGGTAATGGCTTGCTCATGGTGTGGGTTGCTTGTGGAAGCTTGCATCCCTCTAGGATTAGCAATTGGTTGACTAGGGAGCTTCCCTTCTTCTCTTCTACTCAATGAAGTAGCAAGCTGTCCAAATTGAGATTCTAGTTTGGCAATGGATTGAGAATGTGAGTGCACTAGCTGAACTGTAGATTATACTGTTGCTGCTGTAGCTTGCACTGTCTCTATAAGAGAATCAAGTTTGTCGAATTTTGACAAGGTAAGTGTCAGCTTGTCTTCAATAGCAGAAATTCTTTGGGCCATAGGACTTTGTGTTTGATATTGCTGTTGAGGCACAAAAGTCCTAGGTTGATATGATGGTTGCATTGCTGCCCCTTGGTTACTATAAGAAAAACTAGGATAATTCCTCCATGTAGAATTGTAAGTATTACCTTGTGGAGGATTCATTGGTCCAGTGAATGTAGCTTGGACTTGCTCATGTTGATCATCAAAAAATTGCCCCATTGAAGGACAATTGCTAACATTATGCATAGGACTAGAGCAAAATTCACAAGGGCCTAGCAATGAAGAATTTGAAGTAGAAGGAGTTTGATTGGCAGCCATAATTGCTGCTACCTTCTGTGCAATTAAATCAATGTCAGTTGGCTTAGCTTTTGAAGCACCAACCTCATAAATCCCATCAGTCTTCCTTGTAGTGGCATATCTACTAGAACGAGTAGAGGACACATGTTGTAGAGAGTTGTCACTAAGATTTTCAAATAAGGTCCATGCCTCTTCTTCACTCTTCAACATAAAAGTACCTCCACAAGATGCATCAACCATCTGTCTGTTGGCTTCTGTGAGCCCTTCATGAAAACTCTGCACTAGTTGCCACTTAGGAACTTGATGATGGGGACACTTCCTAAGAAGGTCCTTGAATCTTTCCCATGTCTCATAAAATTGTTCCCCCTCATGTTGGGAAAAACCAGTGATAACACGTCTGAACTGATTAGTCTTCCCTATCGAAAAATACTTCTTAAGAAACTCATGTTGCATCTGAGTCCAAGTTGTGATAGAACCTGCCGGTAGAGAATTGAACCAATACTTTGCTTTGTCTTTCAAGGAGAATGGAAAAAGTCTCATTCTGAAAGCATCTTCAGAGAAGTTGTGAATTTTTGTAGTGGAGCACACTTCAATGAATTCATCTAAATGCTTGTAAGGGTTTTCTTGAGTCAGCCCAAAATAAGATGGTAGCATCTGAATAATGCTGAACTTGATCTCATAATTCTGTGCTGTGACATTGGGCAATTGAAAATCTGCTGGTGAGGTATATGTCTCAGGAACATAATAGTCCCTAAGCAATCTAGCTCTTTCTCCATCAGCATTAGGAACAAGGTTGTTAATCCTCTCTTCTGCCATATCTTCAATTAATTCTTCCTCTTGCACAATTGTATCAACAGGGATGTTCCTCTATTGTCTAAGAGTACGTTCAAGCTCAGGACCAAGAGGTATCAAAGGATCAGCTACAGATTGACGACCTTGCATATATTAGCCAAAAGCACCTGAAAAGAAAACAAAAACAAAATTAAAAATAAAATATAAATATTTCCTAAACTAAAAATCCAATTAAAATTAATTCTGTAAATTCCAATCAATTAAATAGATAATCCCCGGCAACGGCGCCAAAAATTGATTCGTGTGTGAGTATGACTCAAAAAGTATATCAATTAAAATTTTCCACACTTCGCAATAGAACGAATTCCTTGCAGAATAGGGCTATCGAAAGGGGTATCGTACCTCAGGGATTATGGTCTGATGAGTTGGAATACTGAATTAATTCTAATTAAATTTATAAAAAAAGAATTCTGATTTTTCAACTAAACTAATTAAAAAGATAAAATAAAATAAATCAAAGGAAATAGATAGTGAAGATAATAAGAGAGAAATCTAGGGTGTTTGACTTCACCACTAACTCCACAATCAATGGTCAATTGAATCAACTATAGGGGAATTACATCATGCATAAGTGGTGTTAGTGGCTACAAGCTCACCTTCATCCGTCAAGAAAATAACATATGATTAAGGCTAAGCCATGGACTATCTTCGATTGGCATGGACCATCTGCCTAACTACTCTAATCTAGGGTGCAGTATGGTTCATCTTCTCTAGGCATAATCCATCAAAGCTCTTAACAATATATTCAGTGATTACCATTGTGTAATAATCGCTCTCATAATCACAGAAAATAAGAAAGATTGAGTTCAATAACAACAACTAAATATCTAAGACAAGATAAGAAATCATTGAAACTGAATTTACAAGACTTTTATTGCTCAATTCTATAATAAGAATCTTCTAAATTACACAATCTATGTATGTATATAACGATCCTCAATAATTAAAACAATCAAACCATTGATGCTTTGTTAGGGCTATATGAAAACCCTAGTGGATGAACTAGCCGCTCATGGTAGAAGAAGAAGCTTCAACTGTTGAGGAAGAAGGCAACATCTTCATGAATTATGCGTATGACTTCATTCTCCAATGGCTCTGCAAATATGTTTCTGTTCTCTTCTCAGCCCTCTCAAACTCTCTAATCTCTCTTATCTCCTCCAAACTCTAGTCTCTTATTCTCTTATTCTTCACTTTATTCCCCAAGAGAATCCACCAAAGTCGTAATCCAATTAGGAATAAACTAGGGTTTTCCGCAGCACTAATCAGGTGGGTTTTTTCTGCTAACTTCGGCCCAACTTTTGACCCACTAGAAGTCCGATTTACGGAATTTTCGTGAAATACAAAAGTGTGCAAAATCAAATTTTGTTCAACCTTTCGTGAACATTATGTCGATTTGAGACTTGAAAATAAGACTTCTGGTCCATTTTCTAAAATGGGATTAAGACTGTATTATGCGCAGATTTGGGCTTCAGGCCCGAAAGCAGTTGTAATTCTCTTAGACCTCTTCCTTGGGCTGATTTGAGTTGAAATAAATGGTTGAATGGTTCCCTTTAATGTAGGCTTCATCTAACCATCTTGGATATATTCTTTAAAAGCCCAAAAGCTTGGTTTTAACTGAAATAATCATTAAGGCCCTGAAAATACAGAAAACACTAAAACGAAGTAAAATAACAAAATAATCTATCACTAAGAGAATAAAATACATAAGTTAAGAGGCTAGAATGCGTAACATTCAACGCCTATCATTCTTTTATCCTCGGACACTGATCCTTAGATAAGCAAAAGTGGCTCGCTAAGAGTGTGCTCATCGGCTTAGCGTTGCTCATGCTAAATCTTTTCAAGCTGCATTTAACATAGTTGGCCTGAAACAACTATAAAATACCTTTCTACTTGTCCCTTTTAATCATAATCCCAACTATCTGCTCCGCTGCACCAAGATCCTCCATCTCAAACTCATTCGATAACTGTTTCTTCAACTTACCAATTTCTTTAAGATCAAAACTTGCCACTAAGATGTCATCAACATAAAGTAGCAGTATGATGTAACTCATATCAAAACTTTTGAAGTAACAGCAATGATCAGCGATGCATTTTTTGTAGCCATGTCTCTGCATAAAACTGTCAAATTTCTTGTACTACTGCCTCGAGGCTTACTTTAAGCCGTACAAACTCTTCATTAATTTGTACACAAGTTTCTCTTTTCCTTTGACTGAAAAACCCTCCGGTTGTTGTATGCAAATCTCCTCCTCTAAGTCTCAATGAAGGAAAGCAGTTTTCATATCTAATTGCTCAAGATGCAAATTTTTAGATGCAACAATACACAAACTGAATGAATGGTATTCAGTTTTACAATCAGGGAAAAAATATCCATGTAATCAATCCCTCTCTTCTATTGAAAGCCTTTGACCACCAATCTAACCTTCTATCTCTTAGAAACGTCATGTTCCTCTTTAATTTTGTACACCCATTTATTGTGGAGAGCTTTCTTCTCAATAGGTAATTCAGCTAGCTCCCACGTACGATTAAAGATAAGGGACTTCATCTCATCTCTCATCGCTAGCTCCCACTTGTTCGAGTCCTCTACTTGCCATATTTTATCGTAGCATTTAGGTTCTCCACCATCTGTCAGCAACAAAAATTCATGTACTTTTTGATGTGATTTCAATTATACTTAACCACTCGCAATAGAACGAGTCCTCGTAGGACAGGGCTATATAGAGGGTGTCGAACCTTAAAGACTTGCAAGGTTGAATTGTTATGTTACTCAGTCTTTGAATTAATTCTAAAATAACTGGAAAACAATAATTGATGTTTGATCTTGAAATTAATTAAGCAAATTAAAGCTTTTTATAAATTGGTATTATAAAGTTTAATCAGGAAGAGAAGGTCCTGGGAACTGACTTCACCACTAACCCTCTAACAATGACAATTGTATTAAATTGGGACGTTACTCTATGTATTCAGAAAAGAATGGCTACAAGCCTAATTCAATTCTATGAAGAGAATTTGTTCAACATTCAATTAAGCATAACTCGTCTTCGCTTAGCATGGCCTATACATCTGACTAATTAATGATGTTATAACCCATCTTTGCTTAATACGAATTATCAAAAATCTAAATTGAACGATATGTGAAAACTATTGTATAACCTGTCTTAACAAAATTACAGAAGTTGAAAAGAACAAACCCTAATCATTGGAAATTTAAATTTATTCTACAAGAACAAGAATAAACGTGCAATGAATCAATACATTCAAATTGAAAGCAATAGCACAGCTATTGTTTACGTCTCGGTTATACAATCAATGTGCATAGTAAATCATTCCCAAATTAGTATACAACTTAAAACATTAAAAGACAGGTTAGGGTTACATCACTTCCCTGGAATGGTGTTTAGCCGCTCATGATCGGATGTCCAAGATTGAACGATGATGAAATCGCCATCCTCTTGTCCGTATCGTCACGAATCGCCTCTGTCTTTCTCTCTGTATTCCTCCCCCAGAATACCCTAGTTTTCTTCGTTTCGTCATTTTTACTTTGTGAAAGCAAACCAACAGGACACCTGGCCTTCCCAAAGTGGCAAGTGCGCATAAGAAAATGGCACTTGCTCCTCACAAAGTGGCATTTGCGCCTAAAAAGTGGCAGCTGCGAAAATAGGGCAGAAAGTTGATGAAAATGTCCGTTTTAGGAAATTTTTGTGAAATATGAAATTGTGCAGAATTGAATTTCCTTCAACCTACACGGAGTTTGGGTCGTTTTGACAATCGTGTACAAAGATATGGTCTGAATACCAAAACGGGTCCAAAACTTTTTAGGCCTGAATTGGCCCAATCTTCAATGCGAATAGGCCCGTACTCCTTTTCTTCATTTAAATTCATTTTCATCCCATTTATTTAGTCCATTTTGTTTGGATCTTCAATATACACATATCTCTCATGGGCCAAGCTTCAGTGATAACTAAATGAGCACCATTTGTAGCCTGATTTCACCGTTATTAATCAGAATTACCCTTAATCACCTGTAATCATAAAAAGATTAAAATTATTAATAAAAACATGAAAGAAATATTACTAAGACACTGATTCATATAATTTTAGGGATATTGAATATGCAATATTAATTGCTTATCACACCCCCAAACTTACATATTGCTAGTCTCTTAGCAATACAAAACTAAAAAAGAAATAAAATAACTAAACTATTTCCTCTTTCGTGGGAGATTCGATTGCATTTAGCATATGCAACAAGCCTTTTAAACCCCTAAGTTATCCCTAGTGGATGGGTGAAGTCTCGTGAGGGTTTCCAGAGATGTTACCCACAAACATGCCAAAATTTCTGTTTCAAACATTAATCAAGACGAAGACTACAAAATGTAGTTAAAAGACTTGCATTCAAGAATACTTTCAAATCCCTAAACCCCATAATTCAAAACAATGGTTCTCACCCAAAATTTACATCAATCACAACTCAAAGAAACTAACTCTAGCCCCCTCGTGAAAAGTGAACTAGCATTCATCAATGTGGTTTAACCCGACCCTGAGTGAGCAATTATAAGTCCCTTCAATTTATTGGACCCCCTTATTGAATGTATCACTCAAAACATGAACACATGCAATTTATATATATATATATATATATATATATATATATATATGGTTGTGCAATGCCCAGGTTTATTAGGCTTTCGAATTGATCCATGTAGCGAGCTTTCAGCCTGTGACTCCCAAACCAAATGGCTTTAGGGCACCAGGTTTCAAGATACCTCGAGGGACCTAATAACTCGAATCAAAACGGCCACAAACCATAGACTAACCAATAACGCAATGCCTAGGTTTATTAGGCTTTCGAATTGGTCCATGTAGCGAGCTTTCAGCCTGTGACTCCCAAACCAAATGGCTTTAGGGCACCAGGTTTCAAGATACCTCGAGGGATCTAATAACTCAAACCAAAACGGCCACAAACCATAGGATTATTATTTTAATTTTTTTTTTTTTTTTTTACAAGTGTAGCATGTTTAAAATGTTTATTCTCAAGGGATACCGACTTATATTCAGCACACATAATTGATACTCAAAGCCAAGTAGAAACCCCACTAACTCTACTAGTGTGCGTGTGAATTGTGAAAAGAACCAGAGTTAACCACTCCAAGTCATGTCAATGCAAATAACGACTTAAACCACTGTATTCAAACCATAGTTTCTAGAAATTTTACACATACTCTACAATTTCAAGTCAAGAACCTACATAAAGTATTAAACTCTTGATTGATGTTAAAACAAAACAACCTATAAAAAGAAATTACCAAACAATTCCTAAAAATCAATACAAAAAATAAAAAATGTCTAAAACATGCCACTATTTCACCTTCAAATTTAAAACACAAGAAATGTCTCGCCTTACCCCCAAACTTGAATGGTACAGTGTCCTCAATGTACAAGGAGAAAAACATAGATGAGAGTCAGAATGATATTACCATGAATAGAGGAATGGACAGATGGCAAACCAGTAGCTGGAAGTTAACAATGGTGTTTCCCCCCAAACTTGGGTGCAACATCCTGTGAAAAGACACCACTATACAAGCCAAGTGAAATGAATGGGTTCATAATAAGAAATATAAAGAACGAACATGGAGAAAACAAGTAACGAAATTTTTTTTTTTTAAGTGTGTCGTCATTCTCTGAACTGGTGGTTCCCAATTTTCCAAGATGCATATGTGATAAGATATTGATTATCCAGATACTCTAACGTATAGAGTACAAAGGGGTTACCTTTCTTTAGTAAAGCCATACTGTGTTGAAGCAATCTCAACAGTATTGGGTATTAAAACCAGACTTTAAAAAACGGAAATCATCAACTTTATCAACATATGACAAAATAGATACTTGGTACTACATACATAGTCAGGGAATGGACGGCAAAATTTTTTTTTATTAGTTATAGATGTATTGAATTTTAATATTTGTAACTAGATAAAAATATATATAAATAAATTTATTTATTTTTATTTATTTTTTTATGAACTAACCAATACACAAAATCATGAAAATAAAGGTTAAACGAAAAGAAGAAGAAGAAGAAAGAAAACATAAAAAATAATAAATAAATAAATAAATAAATAAAACTAATAAATAAATAAATAAATAAAAATAACGCAAAATAAAAATGTTCGACCTTACCCCCACCATGAAACCACCAAACCCAGATCGTCCTATTGCGGGGCAGACGTTGACGCTCCCCCAGAGGTTATACGCTTAACTTGCTTGGCGAACTCAGCAAATATCTTCTGAGTTTAGAGCTGATCCTCATGTGCTTGACGAAAATGTGCATTCAGG
Organism: Cornus controversa; assembly: GCA_026545225.1. Lineage (NCBI taxonomy): Eukaryota > Viridiplantae > Streptophyta > Magnoliopsida > Cornales > Cornaceae > Cornus > Cornus controversa. Next base: position 47,488,704 of record CM048845.1, read on the forward strand.
TCTGCACGCAATCCCTCTATCTCACCAGTAAGATAATTATAGTGTGCCTGGGTCATAACAAAAGGTGCTGGCTGCTGTTCTGTTATAGGCACACCTACATTACCCCGTATTGGAGTATCCTCAGCTGCTGATTCTGCAACAATGTTTAGCTGGGCTCCAACTGCTCTAGGTAACCGACTGGTGCTCCTTGTCCAATCTGTAAGAGAAAAACTGACAATACCTCTCTCTACTGGCTCGGAGGCAGAGATCTAGAAATCATGATGTTGTAATATTTTGGTGATTAAATAGGGAAATGGAAGCGTCCAATTCTTTGCCGACTCTTTACTTTTCTGAACCAACCCTTCATAAACGGTGTAGAATTGCCCCCAAATGATGGCAGGGATGGAGATCCACTGCTTCACATGAAAGGCATAGAGAGCTTCTAGAATTGCTCCTCGCCTCTGATTTGAATGTCCCATCGGATGAACGTTCCGGGATAATACAGAATCCACAAACCACAACTGTTTGGGAAGTCGAGAACGGGTTGTGGCATTCCTCTTATTATTAGCATACTGCCCATTACACATGTTTTGGATCATATCATGAAGATCTATATCCGAGAACTCCTTAAAAGTACTCCACAAATTGCTGGGCGTATCATCCCAAACCACCAAAGCCGCTTCAACCACATCTATCTCAACTCAAATTTCATGCCCATCTATCGAGGTAAACAACACCCCCTGTTCATCGTTGGAAGATGTCATATTCTGATAAAATAGCCGGACAAGGCGAGGGTAATACACGTTGGATGCCGGAGTAAATAATGGCTCCAAAAGTCTATCTCGGAATGCTTGCACTCCCCATTTTGTATCGTCGTGATCAACGAAATCATCTACCTTAAATGTAGTCTCTCGAGTAATCTTCCGCAACGCCCATTCCACTCGCACCACATCCTTAGCGCTCCGGACACGTTTTGGAGGTGGTGAATTGGAAGAAAAGACACCCTTCCTTGCCATTGGTAGAAGGTAAAGTGATAGGTAATTTATTCAAGCAGTCGGAGAGCACCGTGGGCCAATGCCAAAATAAAATCAACAGTGAATATCTATTGTTGAACAAAATAAAATTGTCTTGCAATATTCTAAGTTGCTCGAGGTGTTGTGCTCACTTGTGATCAATTTACTGCAAAATTGTATGATGAATGGATTCACAAATTAGGATTTAATTGTTGTAGGATTGGTTCAACTTGGATGTCCAAGGAGGCAAAGCTGACTGGTGCACTGCTGGTGTGTAGCGGCTTTGACAGAGAGTAGTTGCACAGAAACTGAAAGATGCTCTTCCTGATGCTGAAAGATGGTGCGCGGCTGGGCGAAGCGGATACGCCGAGGTGCTACGGTGCTCGTGCGGCTACTGCACTGGGCGAACTCGAGAGGGCACAGGTGCGCAAGGAGCAGCGCTGCGAGGAGCTGTGGTGCGCATTGCGGGGCGCAGGGGCACTGGTGCGCTTGCTGGTGCAGCGGGATTGCGTTGATGTGTGGCTGAGGGATGCGCAGTTGCGCGCTTAGGGATGCTATGGGTTCTTCGGTGCGTTGGTGCGGCAGTGGCTGCAGGCGCTGGAGGCACATAGGTGCACTGTGGGGAGCGCTGATGTGCGGCTGGGGTTGGGCAGTTGCGCGCGCGCTGGTGCGCTGGTGCGCAGGCGCTCGGCTGGTGCGGTGGAAGGCTGCGCTGTGCACTGGGGTGCTGCGGCTGCTGTGCGTAGAGGGGCTCTGGTGCTGCTGGGGGTTGGCGCTGGTTGTTGCGCCTCCTTTGGTGTATAGTTGCTGGTGCAGAATCGCCGATGGGAGGATGCCCTTGTTACGCATTAGGGTTGAGTGGGGCTGTTGGGCTGTGGGCTTTTTTTTTTATTTAAAAAAAATGTTTTTGGATCTGCCACAAATGATAGAGCGCAGTTGCGCTTTCTATAGCTTAGCTTGCTATGCAGGTGCGCCTTTTAGGCAGTAGGTTGTTGCAATTACTGTTTCCAAGTACGCAGATACATTCCAGCTGGCGCTACTGCGCTTCTTGTCCAGTATACTCTTCTTGAAAACCTGAATTGCGCACATCCGCTATCGGGAATGCTCTTGCACTTATTAACCAATATATTTATCTGAACTCATCAGCAAACACATTAAAAACGTCCATGTACAGATAAAAGAAATAAAGAATTAAACAAAATAAAATAAAATATTAAAGAAATAAAAATGAAACACTTTATACAAAATAATAATAATAATACATAAATAAAAATAATAAATAAAAATAAAATAAAAAATAAAATAAAATAAAATAAAGTAAATAAATTAGAATTACACTAAGAAGACCAGGTTTAACGTCCCCGGCCGGACGGACACCAACACTCACTCATCAAAATAAACCGGATCCGCCAACTCGACGACCTCCGCGTTTTCACTAAGCACCGCATTCTCAATGTAATGTTTTAATCTCTGACCATTCACTTTTAGGACTTTACCATCGTTGTGGAGACACGGATAAGACAACATAAGGGCCTTCCCATCTCGAATGAAGCTTACCAGGAAAAAATTGGAGTTTAGAATTATATAACCACACTTTTTGCCCCGGTTCAAAGGACTTTCGCATAATGTGCTTGTCATGAAATGCCTTAGTTCTTGCTTTATAAATTTTTGCACTCTCGTAAGCATCATTACGCAATTCTTCCAATTCATTCAACTGGAGTCTACGATTAGAGCCTGCTAATTGCATATCAAAATTAAAATTTTTAATTGCCCACATTGCTCTATGTTCTAATTCGACTGGGAGGTGACAAGGCTTCCCATAAACAAGTCAGTATGGCGACATGCCAATGGGAGTCTTGTAAGCTGTACGATATGCCCAAAGAGCATCATTAAGCCTCAATGCCTAGTCTTTCCTATCAGGCAGAACTGTTTTCTCTAAAATTTTCTTAATCTCCCTATTTGACAGTTCAACTTGTCCACTAGTTTGGGGGTGGTAGGGGGTGGCAACCTTATGAGTGACAGAGTACTTAAAAAGTAAAGTTTTGAAAAACCTATTGCAGAAGTGCTTACCTCCGTCACTTATGATTGCCCTTGGCGTTCCAAAACGACTGAAGATATTTTCTTGAATGAATTTAATCACCACTTTGTGATCATTCGTTCTGGTAGCCACCGCCTCAACCCATTTCGAGACGTAGTCGACCCCAACTAGAATATATTCAAACCCTAATGAGATTGGAAATGGTCCCATAAAATTGATGCCCCAAACATCAAATATCTCCACAACTATTATAGGGTTAAGTGACATCATATCTCTCCTGGTCATGGCCCCCAACTTTTGACATCTCACGCATGCCCTACAAAACTAGTAAGAATCCTTAAATATTGAAGGCCAGTAAAAACCACATTGTAGAACCTTAAATGCAGTTTTTTGAGCACTGAAGTGCCCGCCACAAGCTATGGTATGACAGAAATCAAGCACACTGTGGACCTCACACTCAGGTATGCAACGCCGGATCACTTGATTCGAACAATATTTGAACAAGTTAGGGTCCTCCCAATAATAGGACTTGACCTGGGCATAGAAACGATCTTTCTCATGTTTGAACATATGAGGAGGAGTTTTACCTATTACTAGGTAATTCACAATATCAGCAAACCAAGATTCCTTCTCATGAGTGGCTGCAAAGAGTTGTTTATCTGGGAAGGAATCACATATAAGGGGTGGATTGCATATCGACTCAACGAGAATGCGAGAAAGGTGGTCGGCAACCACATTCTCGGAACCCTTTTTATCCCTAATTTCATAATCAAACTCTTGTAACAAGAGTATCTATCTAATGAGTCGGGGTTTGGTTTCCTTCTTGGTTAACAAATGTTTTAGAGCAGCATGGTCAGAAAATACTACAATTTTAGACCCTAGAAGATATGACCAAAATTTATCTAAGGAAAACACCACAGCTAGTAACTCTTTCTCGGTAGTGGTGTAATTCAATTGAGCACCCGAGAGAGTTTTACTAGCATAGTAAATCACAACTGGCAACTTTTCTTTTCGTTGCCCCAAAACAGCATCTACGGCATAGTCTGAGGCATCACACATGATTTCAAACGGTAATGACCAATTGGGGGGTTGCATGATAGGGGCAGATGATAGAAGTGATCTAAGCTTTTCGAAGGCTTCTAAACATTCATTATCAAAGTGAAAAGGAATGTCTTTAGCAAGTAGATTACACAATGGTTGTGCAATCTTACTAAAGTCCTTAATAAATCTACGATAGAAACCTGCATGCCCTAAAAAGGAATAAATACCCCTCACCGAATTTGGTGGAGGTAGTTTAGAGATAAGCTAAACCTTAGCTCGATCAACTTCTATGCCCCTCCCTGACACTATGTGACCCAACACTATACCCTCTTGCACCATAAAATGGCTCTTTTCCCAACTTAACACCAAGTTGGTGTCTTTGCAACGTTTAAGCACAAGGGTTAAATGTTTTAGGCAACAATCAAATGAATCCCCAAAAATTGAAAAATCATCCATAAAAACTTTGAGAAACTTCTCTACTATGTTTGAGAAGATAGACATCATACACCTTTGAAAAGTAGCGGGTGCATTACACAACCCAAAAGGCATTTGTCTATATGCAAATGTACCAAACGGACATGTGAAAGTCGTTTTCTCTTGGTCATTAGGATCGACTGCCACTTGGTTATACCTAGAATAACCATCTAGAAAATAATAGAAACTCTGACCTGCAAGTCTCTCTAAGATTTGATCAATGAATGGCAAGGGAAAATGATCTTTTCGAGTGTTTGAATTCAGTTTCCTATAGTCGATACATACCCTCCACCCGGTAGTGGTTCGTTGTGGCACAAGCTCTCCCTCAGAATTTGGAACCACAGTGATTCCAGACTTTTTGGGCACAACTTGAGTGGGACTCACCCACTTACTATCAGAGATTGGGTAAATGATACCCACATCTAACAACTTCACCACTTCCTTCATCACTACATCTTTCATGTTAGGATTTAAACGACTTTGGTCCTCTCTCGATGGTTTAGCATCTTCCTCTAGATGAATTCGATGCATACACACTGAAGGATCTATTCCCTTAAGGTCTGCCACACACCATCCTATGGCTTTTCTATGCTCCCTAAGGACACCCAAAAGCTCACTCTCCTGGTCACTAGACAGGCTAGAGGAGATGATGACCGGAAGAGTTTTATTTAATCCTAAGAAAACATACTTAAGATTGTCTGGTAAAGGTTTTAGCTTTAGCTCAGGAGGAGACACTAAGGATGGAATCGGCGGAGTACTAGATAATCTAGGCAATGGTTCCTTAGCTGATCTCCAAGGCAAAAAATTAGCACTGGTTACACTTCCTAACAGATAATTTACCTCACAGATATTTTGATCTACATCAAAATCCTCACAGTCAAAATGGGCTAAACATGCCTCTAAAGGGTCTGTGGTCAAAATTAGTGAAAGTGAATTTTCCACAGTCTCTTCTATAAGGTCTATAGCATAGCACTCATTTTCATCTGCCTGATGTTGAGATGTATTAAAGACATTTAACCTCACCTTCATATTCCCAAAAGAAATATTCATAACCCCCGTACGATAATTAATGCAAGCATTAGCCGTGGCTAAGAAAGGACGACCTAGAATCACAGGAATGGACTTCATAGGATCAAGTACAGGTTCTGTGTCTAAGACAATGAAATCGACTGGGAAATAAAATTTGTCCACTTTTATTAACACATCCTCAATAATCCTACGTGGTTGTTTTATTGATCTGTCTGCTAATTGTAAAACAACTAATGTGGGATTAAGCTCACCCAATCCCAATTGCAAGTACACTGAGTAAGGGATAAGATTCACACTCGCCCCTAAATCAAGTAGTGCCCTATCAACACCAACATCCCCTATAACACAAGATATCGTGGGTGCACCTGGATCTTTAAACTTAGGGGGGGTGTTATGCTGAATAATCGAGCTCACTTGCTCAGTGAGAAAGATTTTCTTTGGGACACTACCCCTTGAATTACGCTTTTGAGTGCATAAATCTTTCAAAAACTTTGCATATGCTGGGATTTGTTTTATAGCACCAAGGAGAGGAAGATTTACTTTTACCTACTTAAAAACTTCCATCATATCTTGCACTTTCTCCCCTTGTTTCCCAAAAGGTGCCAACTTCTTGAGACGTGTAGGGAATGGAGCTTTGGGCTCAAATGTTGTCTCAAGAGTTAGAGTAGGTGGAGAAAGTATTGCCTTATTAATTTTAGACTCTAGATTAGGACTCTTTTCCATTTCACTCTCAACCTCTTTCTTCTCTTGCACCTTATTATCTAACACTCTCCCACTCTTTAAGGTGGTAATAGCCTGAACATGCTCATGATGATGGCCACTGGCAGCGGCATCATCAATTACATATTGCCCTCTAGGATTAGTTATTGGCTGACTTGGCAATTTTCCTTCCTCTCTATGATTCAAAGTGTTAGCTAGTTGCCCCATTTGACTCTCTAGCTTAGAGATGGATTGAGAGTGGGAATGAAGTAACTGAGTGTTCGATTCAAGTAACTGAGTACGAGTGTCGAGTCTATCTAATGCCGCTAACACTTTATCCTCAAACGTTGAATTACGAGGTGGATGCTAGGAAGTTTGATGATAATATTGATTCTGGGGCATATTAGATGAAGGATAAGCAGATTGACGACCCGACTGAAAACCTGACATAGGAACTGGTCCTTGGGATTGAGGGACAGGATTGTTGAGAGATGGACTACGCCATGAGAGATTTGGATGATTCCTTAAACCTGGATTATATGTATTAGAATATAGATTATTTCCAGGTCTAGAGAAAGCAGCATTAACTTGTTCTGGATTGGATTCAGGAACTTGCCCCGACATGGGACAATCTATGGAATAGTGTGACGGACTAGTGCAGATACCACATCCTTCCTGTAAGATAGGCGAAGGGGTCAAAAATTGACTAGCCACCATGAGTTGATCGACTTTTCTTGATAATTAATCCACTTTGGTGGAAACATCAAGTGATGTGCCTATTTCGAAAACTCCTCTAGTTTTACGAGAACTACTTGTTCTAACTCGACTGGCGGAATCATGTTGTGTGGAGTTTTCACTCAGATTCACAAACAATGTCCATGCCTCATCCTCATTCTTAAGCATGAATGTACCCCCACAAGTTGCATCTACCATTTGCCTATATGACTCAATCAGCCCATCATAAAAAAATTGTACAAGTTACCACTTAGGAATATCATGATGAGGGCACTTTCTAAGCAAATCACCATATCTCTCCCATGTATCATGGAATTGCTCCCCTTCTATTTGAGAAAAACTGGTAATGGATCGCCTCATTTGATTTATTTTCCCTATTGGAAAGTATTTCTTGAGGAACTCTTGTTGCAGTTGTGCCCAAGAGGTGATCGTATTCGGTGTTAATGAATTCCACCAGTTTTTAGCTTTATCTTTTAGAGAGAATGGGAAGAGACACATTCGTAAAGCATCATCAGAAAAATTCTGGATTTTAACAGTTGAACAAACTTCTAAGAAGTCATTAAGATGCTTATACGGATCCTCATTATTAAGTCCATAAAAAGATGGGAGCATTTGTATAACGCTAGAATTAATCTCATAATTTACTGCTGTGACATTAGGCAATTGCATGCAGGATGGGGATGTATATGCCCTAGGAGCGAAATGCTCCTTAAGGGCTCGAGGATTGTGCTCAGCCATATTTTTAGTCTCACTCTCAGTCTCAGATAAATGTTCTTCCTCTAAGTCTTGGGCCCTAATTTCTCCCCTATGTTGATGTAAGGTTCTTTCAAGTTTAGGGTTATATGGGACTATTGGTGTGTCTAAAGACCGACGACCCAACATATACCACAAGGACTAAGAATTAATAAAAATAAATAAATAAATGAACAAATAACTAAATAAAATAAATAAGAAAGAAACTAAAATAAAATATAGATAAATAAGTAAAATAAAATAATAACAAATGAAAGCAAAGTACTAACTAGAATAAGCAAGCACAAGTAATTTGAATATGAAAAGCTCACAGAGATTTAAGATGAATTCCACCCCTCTATTCACGGTTCGTAACCAAAAGCACCTGTACTCAAAAAAAAAAAAAAAAATAAAAATAAAAAAATGAAATGCATCAGAAAAGAATAAAGAAAAATCCTAACTTAACAATTAAATTAAAAAGGATAGGGCAGAAAGTTGATGAAAACGTCCGTTTTAGAAAATTTTCGTGAAATATGAAATTGTGCAGAATTGAATTTCCTTCAACTTGTGTGAAGTTTGGGTCGTTTTGACAATCGTGTACGGAGATATGGTCTGAATACCAAAATGGGTCCAAAATTTTTTAGGCCTGAATTGGCCCAATCTTCAATGCGAATAGGCCCGTGCTCCTTTTCTTCATTTAAATTCATTTGTAGCCCATTTCTTTAGTCCATTTAGTTTCGATCTTCAATATACACATATCTTTCGTGGGCCAAGCTTCAGTGATAACTAGATGAGCACCATTTGAAGCCCGATTTCACCGTTATTAATCAGAATTACCCTTAATCACCTGTAATCATAAAAAGATTAAAATTATTAATAAAAATATAAAATAAATATTACTAAGACACTAATTCATATAATTTTAGGGATATTGAATATGCAATATTAATTGCTTATCACGTTCGATTTGGTACATGTGGGTGAGCGAACTTTCTAGGTGTAGGTGTCATAGTTGGGCTATGTGGTGCTCATTATTCTGTAGGCTCTTCTGGCTTTGGACCCATATCAACCTGCTATGCCACACTTCTTATTAGATCATCATCCAACTCGACATACTCTGAATTTTCTTGTACCAGGCTAGTGGATTCTGCATACCTCTATCTTTGTACATCATTTTTTCATTAAAAATCACGTCTTTACTATGAATGATCTTCTTATTTTGGTAATCATAGAGTCGATAACCAAACTCATCTCCTCCATATCCAATGAAGGTGCACTTTAGTGATTTGGGGTCCAATTTTTTTCTAGCATAGTCACTAATATGCACATAAGCAATATAACCAAACACTTTCAGTTATAAAAGATTTACCTCCTTGTCGCTCTAGACTTTTTCTGGTATTCGATTCTTTAACAGCACTGATGGTCCTCGATTAATAAGGTAGGCTACTGTATTGACTGTCTCATCCTAAAACTATTTAGGTAGACCTGACTGAATGTGCATGCATCTGGTTCTTTCTATCAACGTTCGGTTCAGCCATTCTGCCACCCCATTTTGTTGTGGGGTTCCTTGCATAGTTCATTCCAAACGGATCCCATTCTCAAAACAAAATTTCTTGAACCTGGTGTCTTCATACTCACCACCATTGTTTGACCTCAACCTCTTGATCTTCGAGCCCGTCTCATTCTTTACCATAGCCTTCCACTTCTTGAACACCCTAAATACCTTAGATTTGTGTGCCAAAAAATAGACCCATACCTTTCATGTATGATCATTAATGAAAGTCACAAAATAGGACTTTCCACTAATGGATGAGATCGAGGCTGGCCCTTCGACATCTATGTGAACTAACTCAAGCTTCTCACTCTTGAGAATTCTGCCACTCTTCTTGAAACTAACCTTCTTCTATTTGTTGTACACACAATTCTCATAGAAGTCGATATCAATCGATTTTAGCCCTGGTAGTTTCCCCAATGAGTGTATGACTTTGAGCCCTTTTTCATTAATGTGACCTAGTCTCTGGTGTCACAGGTTATAATTTTCTTTGCTTTCAACAAAGAACCATTCTTCTTACCACGTGCTATGATCATAGCGCCTTTGGAGACTTTTCACAAATTCCCAATGAATTTTATAGCATAACCTTCATCTAATAATTGACCAACAAAAATTAGATTCTTCCTCAAGTCTGGGATGTGTTTCACATCCTTCAACTTCTAAACAGATCCTGTCATCTTGATCTATGCATCATCCTTGTCGACTATGTCACATGGCTGATCATCACCGAGATACACCTTACTAAGATTACTGAGCAAATAACTAGTAAATAGCTCTCTGTTTGAGGTAGAATGAAACGATGCCCCAGAGTCAATCACCCATGACTCTCTTCTTTTAGGACTTTGCATGAAGTCCAGTAATGACCCTTCTTGCCGCAATTCCAACACTCAATGTCTTTGAGATCTAGAGAATTGCCTTTGGAATTTTGAGACTTTGATTTGCCATTCTTTGACTTGGAACGACCATGGCCATTGTCGCCTTTCTTCTTGTTCGAACTTTTGCCTCTGCTTTTGACGTTCAACGCCGAACCACTTGCAAAAATGCCATATGATTGTCTTCTAATTTCTTTAGTCAAAATCATGCTAGCAACGTCGTCAAACTCCAACTTTAATTTTCTTGTAGAATTGCTGATTGTAGTAACTATGCCACTTCAACTCTTGGGTAATTTCCCTAGAATTAGAAGTGCGTAGACCTCATCTTTGAAGTCAATTTCAACATATTCTAATTGTCCAATGATCTCATTGAACATATTGAGATGCTCGTTAAATCTTCCATCTTCGAACATCTTTAAGTTGAACAACTTCTTTATAAGATGTACCATGTTTGCTGCAGATGGTTTTTCGTACACACCAGAAAGGGCTTCCATGAGAGACACCATCGTCTTCTTATTTTTGATGTTGAAGGTGACTAATTTTGGCAACGTCAATCTGATCTTTGCAAGAGCCTTTCGATCAAGCTTGATCCATTCATCTTCTTTCATCTTTGCTGCCTTTTTTCCAAGTGATAGATCTAGATCTTTCTAGATCAGATAGTCCTTTAGCTGCATCTTCCAGAAATTGAAGTTTGTGCCATCAAACTTCTCGATCCTTGATGCTTTATCTTCTGATGCCATACTCCCACTCAAATGAATAGATCTGTGATGAAAAGCTTCACCAGAATTTCATTAGCCACCTGTCATACCCTTGATACTCAAACCAAGGCTCTGATACCAATTGTTAGAAATATATGCAGAAATGCAATCAAAAGATAAAATAAAGACACAAAAACACAAGTGGTTTACTTGGTTCACCCTAACAATGGGTTATATCCAAAGAACACACTGAATAATTTTACTATAAAAAATATAATGGAGGATTACAATCACTCAAACTCTCTTCTCTCTTGCTCTCACCAATTTTATAAAATTGGATTTCTTAGGCTCACAATTGTTCTTAGATTTTGATGCATAATTTTAGGGTTACACAAAACCCCTATTTATAAAGAGAGATATCTTGGTCACCAAGTCTTCATGTTTCAGAAGGAAAGTTCAATTAGGAATTAAATTCCTAAACAAGTCCAATAATAATAGGAAAAAATCTTCCAGTAGTCAACCTTCCAAAAACCATAGTCCTCAAGCTCCACAACCATAATAGCCAACTCGTTTGAGTGGATTAGCCATTGTTGTAGTCGGACTAGCCGGAGAAGACCAAGTTGGAGAAGAAGTCTCAGACAGTGTTGGAACCGAAAGGGGTGGGATCCACTGAGAGGCCAGGTCAGTTGACTCACCATCGTCTTATTTCTATCTCCGCTTGTTCTTTATTTTCCATTGATTTCATTTTTTTGATCTCAAAATTGATTCAATTTCAGGTTTTAAAGTTTGATTATTTTTTAGGTTTAGTTAATTAATTATGGGATTAATCTAATATAATTTGAAATACTTCGTGCAGTTTTCAGTAACTGTCCCTGTTAATAGCGACTTGCCGCTTCGGAGATCTGCGTTTAAGGTACTTGATAACATGTAAAAAAATTTGTGTTGCTTCGTTAATTGAATACATTATACTCATTGATTGAATTTAGAACTTTGAATTGTGTTTTGCTTACAATATTTTCTTCTGATTTCACTACTGTTGCATTAGCATTTGGTCTTCTTGAAGTTTGGTCTGCGAGTTATTTCTTTTTGTTTGACTGCTTAACTTTGATTACTAATATTTGCAAATGTTATATAAGAATTAAGGCCTCAATTCAAATGGTTTGAAAATGGAATAAACTAGATGACATTAAAAATGTTAATTTGCCATATGTGTTGGATGCCTTGCACATTGTTTGTCATAGTGGATATGGTTATACTATACATTCTGTAGTTTTGATAGTTTCATTATTTTCTATATGAAGATACCCAATTTAGTTTTAAGGACTTAAGTTCTAGATTTAAATAAATCTATAGGATAATGTTCAAAGACTTGAAGTTAGGTTCTGGGGCTTTTCAATTTCTTTAAACAATAAAAGGAGTTCTAAAAATTTCAATACCAATAGAGTCTTTGTCATATGATGAGTATTTTAGCATCCATGGTCTTTCTATCACTTGGACAAGGTTGCTACTTGTGCTTTAGTTATCTTGACTTCTAGTTAATTCCTTGGGGTTGGAGTGTCATTCTTTTTTAGCTTGAGTAGTTTTTTTTTGTTTTTGTGGTTTCATTGTGAAAGGCTTAATGTTTGATGGTCACTTATTTTTTTAGCAAGTTATTTGTCATGTGCTTGTGGAAATCTCAAACAGGGCTGCTAATTTTTTTACCTTTATATGGCTTCAGTAGCATTGTACTTTGTCAAATTGAGTAGTTTTTATTTTTATTTTTTTGTCTTTGTGGTTTCATTATGAAAGGCTTAATGTTTGATGGTCACATATTTATTTAGCAACTTATTTCTCATGTGCTTGTGGAAATATAAAATAGGGCTGCTAATTTTTTTGCCTTTATATGGCTTCAGTAGCATTGTAGTTTGTTAGATTGAGTAGTTCTTTTGCCTTTGTGGTTTCATTATGAAAGGCTTGATGTTTGTTGGCCACTTATTTTTTTAGAAAGTTCTTTGTTATGTGCTTGTGGATATCTAAAATAGGGTTGCTAATTTGTTTGCCTTTATATGGCTTCAGTAGTATAATAGAATTAGTCAGGATGATTCTAATTGTGGCCCGATTTTGCATATTTTGATTTACTTTTAGTTTATAGTTGGCACATTAATTGGGAATGTTTGACATATACAATAACAACCATTCACGCACTCATTATATGTTGTGTATTATATATATGTAGCACTACTGGGAGAGTACCGAACGAACATAGAAAAAAAAGGGAAGGCGCAGGTTTATTCGAAAAAGTCCATCTAGATGGTATAAAATGAGTTCTAAAAATTTTAGTGTAACAAAATTATAGAGTTTGTTTGGATATTTTGATTTATGTTTGGACTGGAAACACAGGGATTTTTTTTGGTTAACATAATCTATGTTACCAGATCTTTTGATTTTTGTTTATCATTGACACTTTAAATATTTGATACATGTGTGACACAGATTGGAAAGTCAAACTTGATATAATTCTTTACTTGGCACACATTTTTGGCATGCTCCCTCATTGATGATTAACAAACTTTAAAGTTGGGACTTGGGATATTATTGTTATTTTTTATTTTTGTGTTATTGGTTGGTGGTTAATTGTTAAATTATCTTATATCCTATTCGGATCCAGGAATGTCCTAGCCGATGCACCGTAGGGTTGTTGTGATTGAGCCACGTCTAGTTGGAGAAAAACATTTAACTGAGGCTAGCGCATATACCATTTGCAAGAAATACATATACATCACTTACGTAATTATATGATTAGATATACAATATCTTATACCTATTTTAAAATCCCATGATTACTTTATTTCCATCTCAATCACCTTTTGTCCCTTGGCGAAATTCAACTCCTTTGAGTAGATTAGCCCTAATCGGAGAAGACAAAGTTGGAGAAGAGGTCTGGGACTGTGTAGGAACCAAAGGTGCTAGGATCAACTGAGAGGACAGGTCAGTTGACTCACCAGCGTCTAATTTTTGTCTCCGCTTATTTTTTATTTTGCATTGATTTCAATTTTCTGATTGCAAAAATGATTCAATTTCAACTTTTAAAGTTTGATTATTTTTTAGGTTTAGTTAATTAATTATGAGATTAATCTAATATAATATGGAATACTTCATGCAATTCTCTATAACTGTCCCTGTTAATAGTGACTTGCCGCTTCAAAAATCTGCGTTAAGGTACTTAAAAAATTGCAAAAATTTCTATGTTGCTTCATCAATTGAATAGATTATACTCGTTGATTGAGTTCAGAACTTTGAATTGTGTTTTGCAAACATTAATTTCTTCTGATTTCGCTGTTGTTGCGTTAGAATCTTGAAAGCATCTTGGTTTTCTTGAAGTTTGGTTTGTGAGTTATTTTTTTTGTTTGACTGACTAACTTTGATTACTAATATTTGTAAATGGTATGTGAGAATTGGGGCATCAATTCAAATGGTTTGAAAATGGAATAAACTGGATGACATTAAAAATGTTGATTTTTTATATGTGTTGGATTCCTTGCACATTATTTGTCATTGTGGATATGGTTATACTGTACATTCTGTAGTATTGATAGTGTCATTGTTTACTATATGAAGATACCCAATTTAGTTTTAAGGACTTGAGTTCTAGATTTAAATAAATCTATAGAATAATGTTCAAAAACTTGAAGTTAGGCTATGGGGCTTTTCTATTTCTTTAAACAATTAAAGGAGTTCTAAAATTTCAATACCAATAGAGTCTTTGTCACATGAGGAGTGTTTTAGCATCCATTGTCTTTCTATCACTTGGGCTAGGTTGCTACTTGTGCTTTAGTCATCTTGAGTTCTAGTGAATTCCTTGGGGTTGGAGTGTTGTACTTTGTTAGCTTGAGTAATTTTTTTTGCCTTTGTGGTTTCATTATGAAAGGCTTCATGTTTGATGGTCACATATTTTTTTAGCAAGTTATTTGTCATGTGCTTGTGGAAATCGAAAACAGGGCTACTAATTTTTTTGCTTTTATATAGCTTCAGTAGCATTATACTTTGTTAGATTGAGTAGTTTTTGTTTTTGTCTTTGTGGTTTAACTACGAAAGGCTTAATGTTTGATGGTCACTTATTTTTTTAGCAAGTTATTCGTCTTGTGCTTGTGGAAATCTAAACAGGGCTGCTAATTTTTTTGCCTTTATATGGCTTCAGTAGCATTGTACTTTGTTAGATTGAGTAGTTTTTTTTACGTTTGTGGTTTCATTATGAAAGGCATGATATTTGATGGTTACTTATTTTTTTAGCAAGTTCTTTGTCATGTGCTTATGGGAATCTAAAATAGGGTTGCTAATTTTTTTGCCTTTAAAATTAGTCAGGATGAGTCTAATTGTGGCCAGGTTTTGCATATTTTGAGTTACTTTTAGTTTATAGTTGACACATTAATTGGGATAGTTTGATATATACAATAATAACCATTCAATCATTCATTATATTTTGTGTATTATATATATGTAGTAGTACTAGGAGTGTATTGAACGAACATAGAAAAAAAGGGAAGGCATAGGTTTATTCGAAAAAGTCCATCCATATTAGCTTATGTCAACCAATTAAAAGAATCAAAGCTGTATTTAGTACACAAATCCAATAAAAAATGGTTTGAAAATAAGAGATGGAATATATGGCATAAAGGATCATGTGGAAATCAAATGATATCCCAGTAAAGTTAAAGTTCTATTGAGCTCAATTCATTTTAACCTTTTGACAAGTCATATATATGCCTTAACAATCCAAACGACTGCTAAGGAAATGTAAAAAATATGCATATCCATATCTATATCAACATATTGAATAAGAAGCTAAGAGTTGGTATACTAAGGTCTCCTATCCTACCTTATCCTAACCACTGTGGAAAACCAATAAGCCCTCTAACGTTTCACCATCTCTATCAATTCTTCTTCTTTGAATTTAAATTCCAAAAGAAAAAAAACTTCTTTGGAACTAATAGAGCTTTCCCCTCTTACAACACCTTATTATCCACCTTGTAACTATGAACTAATAGAGCTTTACCAAGACTAACAGTGTCTAAGAGAGCCCATACAAATGGTGTAAAATTAGTTCTAAAAATTTTCATGTGACAAACCTATAGAGTTTGTTTGGATATTTTGATTTATGTTTGGACTAGAAACACAGGGATTTCATTTGGTTAACACAATATATGTTACCAGATCTTTTGATTAATGTTTGTTATTGACACTTTCAATACATGTGCGACACAGATTAGAGAGTCATACTTGATATAATTCTCTACTTAGCATGCTCCCTCATTGATGATTAAAAAACTTTAAAGTTGGGACTTGGGATATTACTGTTATTTTTTATTTTTTTGCTATTGGTTGGTGGTTAATTGTTAAATTATCTTATCTCTTGTTAGGATCCGGTCCTGTCCCAGCCGGTGCACTGTAGGGTGGTTGTGAATGAACCACATCATTTACTAAGCTTTACAAAGCCACATCACCGAGCTGGATAAAAAATTTTAACTGAGGCTAGCGCATACACCATTTACAAGAAATACATATACATCATTTACGTAATTATACAATTACATATAATATATCTTATACCTATTTCAAAATCCCCAAGATCACTTTATCTCCATCTCAATCACCTTTTGTCCCTTGGCGAAATTCAACTCGTTTCAGTAGATTAGCCCTCACCGTAGTCGGAGTAGCCAGAGAAGATGAAGTTAGAGAAGTGGTCAACTCATTTGAGTATATTAGCCATTGCCGTAGTTGGAGTAGCTGGTGAAGACGAAGTTAGAGAAGAGGTTTGGGATGGTGCAGGAACCAGAGGGAGTGGGATCGATCGAGAGGCCAGGTCAGTTAACTCACAACCGTTTTATTTTTATCTCCGCTTGTTCTTTATTTTCCATTGATTTCATTTTTCTCATCTCAAAACTTGATTCAATTTTATCTTTTAAAGTTTCATTACTTTTTAGGTTTAGCTAATTAATTATTGGATTAATCTAATATAATCTAAAATATTTTGCGCAGTTCTCTGTAACTGTCCCTATTAATAACGACTTGTCGCTTCGAAGATCTGTGTTTAAGGTACTTGAGAACTTGTAAAAATTTCTATGCTACTTTGTTAATTGAATAGATTATACTCGTTGATTGAGTTTAGAACTTTAAATTGTGTTTTGCTTACATTATTTTCTTCTGATTTTGCTACTGTTGCATTAGCATTTTGAAAGCATCTTAGTTTTCTTCAAGTTTGGTCTGCGAGTTATTTCTTTTTGTTTGACTGATTAACTTTGATTTCTAATATTTGCAAATGCTATGTGAGAGTTGTGGCCTCAATTCAAATGGTTTGGAAATGGAATAAACTAGATGACGTTAAAAATGTTGATTTGCCATATGTGTTAGATGCCTTGCACATTGTTTGTCATGGTGGATATGGTTATACTATACATTCTGTAGTTTTGATAGTGTCAGTGTTTTCTATATGAATATACCCAATTTAGTTTTAAAGATTTGAGTTCTAGATTTAAATAATTCTACAGGATAATGTTCAAGGACTTGAAGTTAGGTTCTGGGGCTTTTTTATTTCTCTAAACAGTCAAAGGAGTTCTAAAAATTTTAATACCAACAGAGTCTTTGTCATGTGATGAGTATTTTAGCATCCATGTTATTTCTATCACTTAGGCAAGGTTGCTACTTGTGCTCTAGTCATCTTGACTTCTACTAAATTCCTTGGGGTGGGAGTGTTGTACTTTGTTAGCTTGAGTAGTTTTTTTCGCCTTTGTGGTTTCATCATAAAAGGCTTAATGTTTGATGGTCAATTATTTTTTTAGCTAGTTATTTGTCATATGCTTGTGGAAATCTAAAATAGGGCTCCTAATTTTTTTTGTTTTTATATGGCTTCAGTAGCATTGTACATTGTTAGATTGATTAGTTTTTTTTGTCTTTGTTGTTTCATTATGAAAGGCTTAATGTTTGATGGTCACTTATTTTTATAGCAAGTTATTTGTTATGTGCTTGTGGAAATCTAAAACAGGGTTGATAATTTTTTTTTCCTTTATATGGCTTCAGTAGCATTGTACTTTGTTAGATTGAGTAGTTTTTTTTTGCCTTTGTGGTTTCATTATGAAAGGCTTGATATTTGATGGTCACTTATTTTTTTAGCAAGTTCTTTGTCATGTGCTTGTAGGAATCTAAAATAGGGTTGCTAATTTTTTTGCCTTTAAAATTAGTCAGGATGACTCTAATTGTGGCCAGGTTTTGCATATTTTGAGTTACTTTTAGTTTATAGTTGACACATTAATTGGGACAATTTGACATATACAATATCAACCATTCAAGCACTCATTATATTTTGTGTATTATATATATGTAGCACTACTGGGAGTGTACTGAACGAATATAGAAAAAAAAAGGGAAGGTGCAGGTTTATTCGAAAAAGTCCAACTATATTAGCTTATGTCAATCAATTGGAAGAATCAAAGCTTTATTTAGTGCACCAATCCAATAAAAAAAATCTTTGAAAATAAGAGATGGCATACTTGGCATAAAGGATCACGTGACAATCAAATGATATCACAGTAAAGTTCTACTGAGTTCAATTCATTTTAACCTTTTGACAAGTCATATATATGCCTTAACAATCCAAACGATTGCTAAGGAAATGTAAAAAATATACATATCCATATCTATATCAATATACTGAATAAGAAGCTAGGAGTTGGTGTACTGAGGTCTCCTATCATACCTTATCCTGACCACTGTGGAAAACCAAAAAGCCCTCTAACATTTTACCATCCCTACCAATTCTTCTTCTTTGAAATTAGCTTCCAAAAAAAAAAAAAAACTTCTTTGGAACTAATAGAGCTTTCCCCTCTTACAACACCTTGTTATCCACTTTGTAACTTTGAACTAACAGAGCTTTACCAAGACCAACAGAGTCTAAGAGAGCCCATACAGATGGTATAAAATGAGTTCTAAAAATTTCAATGTAACAAACCTATAGAGTTTGTTTGAATATTTTTATTTATGCTTGGACTGGAAACACAAGGATTTTATTTGCTTAACACTATCTATGTTACCAGATCTTTTGATTTATGTTTTTCATTGACACTTTCAATATGGGATACATGTGTGACACAGATTGGAAAGTCATACTTGATATAATTCTCTACTTGGCACACATTTTTGGCACGCTCCCTCAATGATGATTAACAAACTTTAAAGTTGGGACTTGGGATATTACTGTTATTTTTTATTTTTTTGCTATTGGTTGGTAGTTAATTGTTAAATTATCTTATAATGACCATATTTTACCCATAATTGTTGGATTCTTTGAAATTTTCTAATTAATTTTGGTTTCATTTATGAATTAGACAAATTGAACTGCCTAGCTTTAACTTGCAAGCTACAAGGACCCCAAAGAAGAAATATGTACCAATCCCTCCCTCAAGTTCAAGCGACAATAGTGATTACAATCCTTCTTCTACTCCAAGTTCTCCATCAGCTATCCATAGTTCCGAGATGGAAGATAATTCAGAAAAGGCTGAGAGAGATGCTACCACAATAGCTGTCGTAGATTCATTTTCTAAAGAAAGCGGGGAAGCGACCTGCCGGAATCTTCTTCCTCTTTAGGTATACATTCAGATTTACATTCACATTTATATTAAAAAAAAGTTCCCTAAGTCACATTGATATATAGTTATTGATGTGGCCAAATTTATCTTTCTTTTTGTAGCTTACTATTACCTATCAAAATATAATTTAAACCACTCGCAAGAGAACGAATCTTTGTAGATATGGTTTTATATAGAGGGTATCGATCCCACGAGGAATACGTGGATGAATTGCACTATTGAGAGAGAATTTCCAATTTAATCCTAAAAACAGAAATTTTGATTTGAATTTAAAACTACTTCATAAAATGTAAAAAGATTAAAAGTAAAAAGTTTATAAAGTTGAGAGAGAGAGAACTAAGGGTAGTTTTTACCTCTAGCCAATTGACATGTCCAAGTATGTAGCAAATGAGATTTTCTATAAGTATATGCAACACAATGTCATTAGGCTTGTGGCCTAAAATGACATATCAAAGATAAACATGATTTCAATCTAAACATAGCCCATCTTTAACAAGCATAGTCCTTCAACCTATCTACTTATCCTACCTTCTAGATGTACCTATGTGTATCCGAACGACCCTATCTTGGCATGGGCTATATAAGCAAGAAACATCACATTCTATTAAAAACTATTACAAAGCCATCATTTACACTTTTTTATGAAAGTTGTAAATATTTAGCATTCAAAATGAAATATTTCTACTCTAAGACAAGATGAAGAAATGTAATCAAATGAATATATTGAAGAGATTCACAAATATTATACAAAACACTAGGCTAAGTAATCAACATATAAATATGAGTCCCAAAGTTGCTACAAAATGAACAAGTTACATGGCTAGGGGTTTTAACCACACCATATATGGAAAGTTAGTTGATCATAGGAGACTTGTAATCCTCCATGGCCAGAGATATGAAGCTCCAAAGGTCTGGTTCAGCACTTCTTCCTCTCCCCTTCCAAGTTGTCTTCTTTCTTGCTCAAAAACATGCATAAATGTCCATCCACTTGTGTCCTTGGGTCCCACCTTGCCTATATATCTATATAATCCACCTAATACATATATGCTCCCTTAATATGTCTCTTTGAAGTTAGAAAATCCTCCAAAAGGACATACAAAGGTCATTCATGAATGCAAGTGGCAAGACAAGTGGGCAAGTGGACAACTTGCAGTCTGCAGAATCTCGATTGTGCAAAATTGAAGTTTCGCACAATCGAGATTTCGATCATGTGAAATTGAAGTTTCGCACAATCGAGATCTCGATTGTGTGAAATGCCTTCATGAATTTCTTGATTTCTTCACTTCCACAGCATTTGATCAGAAATATCACCCTTATTGGGAAAAAACCTAATATTAAAAAAAATACAAAAATAACATAAAAATACCAAGGTAAACATAAATACGGCAGCAACATATGCAATTAAGAAGGCTTAAATATGCAACATTTAACGTTTATCAGTTATGATTTTAGAAAGTAACATGAGATAGATGGGTTAAGTTAAATTTGTCTTTCATAGGTCTTGTAACTATTCTAAATGATTCTTGACTTGGTGATTTTCAATTGCAAAATTTATAGTTACAAAGTTACTCTCAAAATACCAGTTCTTCTATTTTTACGAACAAGTGTATACTTCTAACATGTGAGGAAAATGTTGGGATTCTATAAGCATTTTATAGTTTATACATGTTAATAAAGTTGTGATGCACATACATTATCCTCAATTTATAATTTGTCATATGATATCAGATTTGATTTTGTGAAAAGCTACCGAGAAAATTATGGACTAAAGAAAAGAGTTAAGATCCACGTAACGAATGAAATTCACAAGAAAGCCCTTGATGCTTGGAGGAAAATGAATAGTGACAAGCAGGCTCCTTATATCCGCTTATATAAAAGACTACATCTAGAGTTCAAAAAATCTGAACCAAATAATATTTCTAAACATAAGGTAATTTTATTTTGGTAATCATTTTATTTCATTGTTTCTCCTACAATTCTTGAGGAAATTAAATAATTATGTTTTCCCCTTATATAATTCATGTTTCTAAGTGTGATGTTGTATTATGATTCATAACCAAATGAAATCAAAAGGTTGCTGGTAGAGATGATCGCTCCCCAAGTTTATTGAAGTTGTATCATATATTATTGATGGAAAGAGGAAGGCAGTTGTAACGACCCGGATTAATTTTGACCAATTTCGGATGATTTTTGGATCGGATTTATTTTTTTTATTTAATAAATTCTGGAAGAATGAGAGAATATATATATATATATATATATATATATCAGTGAAATTATATACATATATTGATGGAGGTTATGAAAATCGTATATATATATGGGAATATATATGTATATCTATGGTTGCACGGTGAGTGTGCATATATATATATATGGAGACATGAGTATATATATATGGTGGGTCCATATGCAATTATGGATAAATGGAGATACACATTTATGATTTTGTGTATGTGGAGGGGCAAGAGTGTATGTGATGATGCACATACATATGTGTACATAATAATATGCCTATGTGATATATATGTATAGTATATATATATATACATAATTTAAACATGTGGGTGAGGTTAGCTTATGAATTATGTGGACCAAAAAGAGAAGAGTATACAAGAATATAGAGAAGGACACCAAAGTGAGGTCTTCGGTTGAAAGAGGAAGAAGAAAGAAAAGAGAAGAAAGAGAGTGAATCGAGAGTAGTTCGTAGAGAGAGAGACAACTTTAGAGAGAGAAAGCTAGGGAGAGAAAAGGAAAAGAAGATGAAGTCGAGAGAGAGAAGCCCACGACTGGTGGCTATCAGTGACTGAGGGAGGTCCATGGTGGGAATTCTTAGAGCTTCGGATGCTGGGTTCGGTTAGAGGATTTCTCGATTGTAGCTGGTGCTCCTCGGTTATATTGGGTTGAGCTTGAGGATGAGAACCATGGAGGTTTATGGCGGTAGGTAGGTCGTTGCAGGGTTTATTCTGGCGGTGGGCAGTCGGAGAAGATGGTTGGGACGTAACTGTTTTGGCTTCGTAGTTTCGAGCGACCAATAGATTTGGTCGGTCGACCGAAAGTGCTGTTTCGGCCGACCAAAATTATTCTTCGATCGACCGATTGTATGGCCTATTTTGGTGACTCTGGCAGCAACTGAGGTTGGTTTTATGGTGGGTTACGACTGGTGCATGGGGATACCAAAGGTGGGTGGTTTGTAATGGCACTGTTTGGTGCATGGTTGGTGTAGCTAGTAGTTGGGTTTGAGGATGGTGGTACGTGGTGGTGAACCGCTATGGCATTGTGGCTGTTGGCTCGGCTAGGAGAGGCTTGGTTGTGTGGGTATTTGGCTACATGAAAGCAACCATGGTAGTTGGTGTTCCATGAATTGGGTTGTTTAATAGGGAAAGTAACATATATATATATATATGTGTGTGTGTGTGTGTGTGTGTGTGTGTGTGTGTGTGTCGGGGCTTGGTAGAGTGGGCTGAACTTGGGTTATTGATTGGGCCTCAAAAATTTGACTTAAAGAGGGCTGCCAGCTGATTGTATCCATGGGGATGATGGATTATGGTTTTAGGCTGCCCACTAGAATTGGGCCAAATTATTTGATTGCCAACTTGCATATTTATGGGGCCAAATTTGACTACTTAAATTTGGACTACTCATGGAAATTAGAAGGAAAGAGAGAGGCTCCACATGGGATTTGGGCACTGGACTAGATCAGGACAGGTATAAGCCGCTTTGCAGGTGCGGGCTTGGCGAGAGCTAGACCTAAGGCAAGTTAATTCTTGCCTCTATCTCCTACGTATATATTTTAATTATATTGATTAATTTGCATATACTCTTAATTTGACCATATGTGGTATTTGTATATATATATGTGCATATATATATAGAGGTGATTGTCGTATATACGTGGGATGTGAAGATATCTATATATTTATATGTGGGTACATATACATATTTGGAATAAGAAAGAATGTGAGATTTAAATGCTTGTGTACATTGTGATATGTATGTTTGTAGATTGAGCCAATGTGAAGCATGCTAAATTATATATGTTTAGCTAAGTTTTGTTTCGTATGCATAGGTGGATGTCATGCATGGATTGGAACATATATGTGATTATATATTGAGGTAGTACTGAAAATGCATGTTATCTTTATACAAAAAATGTGTGCATTAGTGAAGCATGACAAAAATGTGCTTAAGTGAATTCTGTGAGCATATGCGATTTATGCTAGGGTTGACATGTGTAGGAAATTATATTCGTGGTTTTGTGAGATAAAATACATGCTATGTTCTTTTATAACTAGCTTATGTATTGTGAAGCATAAAATTTAAATGTTTGATTCATATATGTCTGAAATGCATGTATGGGGCCGTTGTGAGGAGAACGAGAAATAGTGGTTGTGTAATTTGTTCGATCATCTTGGAGTAACGAATACTCACTGACGACTTCCGAAATAATCTAATCACCTTGGAGTAGTGAATACTCAGTGATGGTTCGATCACCTTGGAGTAGAGAATACTCGGTGATGAATTCTGAAATAATTTAATTACCTCAGAGTAGAAAATACTCAGTAATGGATTCCACAGTTATGTGGGAAGTGTCTCAGTCACTTGGTTGGTCAAAATCATGTTAGGAAGTCGGGTGGGACCCGAGAGAGAGAGAGAGTTATATCTCTATGCTTATGTGGTTATCTGTTAAGCATGTTTCACCGTTCAAAATGTATCCACGTTACATTTGAGATTTGCTACTTGTTGAGTAGGAGACGTAGTGATTGATTTGCATTATTTGTGAAAATGCTTTGACAAATATATTCTATATACATATTGGTGCTGGATGTTTACTGCTTTCAAGTATATTGAAAATGATTTCAAAAATCATGTGTAGTTGACTTATATGTACATATGTGCTATAATTACCATATGCGTTGTCGATTCATGTATGCTAGGTGGAGCATGATTTAAATGTTGTGATATATTTAAATGTGTATGTTTTGAGAGAATGTGAGGATCGACCTGCTGCAGCAGTGATAGTATGGTTCGACATAGTATGGTTGGGCCTTTGAGCTCACCTCCTCCCAAGTTTTGCAGGTATTACTGATTATGGAGTCAGTTAGGGAGATCGATAGTACCGGATGTAGAGGTGGTAATTAAATTCTTTAGAATTTAATGTATGTCCAGGATGTTGGTTAGATTTCTTTACATTTGGATTAAATGTATTAAACTTTTATGTTGGATAGCTTCTTCCATTTGTACATTTGATGTATGTATATAAGATGGACATTTGGGGACTGAGTTATATTTCAATTGTAATATGCATGTTGTAGGAATGCTGGGGGGGGACACGTGCCCAAAAGTGTCCATTTTGAATTTAGGATGTGAATGCTGGGGGGCACGTGCCTAGAAGTGTCCAATTTCAGTTTAAAGTACGAATGACACATCAGGATCTGGTTTATTTAAATGGGTGATGCCCAATTTTTTTGAGAATAATAGAAAATCAAGATTGTATGATCAGGTGATGGTTATATCATGAGGGTGATCTCGTAGAGCTCACACCCCGATTCTCGGGACTCGGGAATTGGGGCGTGACAGTAGTTAAGGAGATTGGGTTTGAGAATTTGTTGAACCTGAAATGCTCGTACTTGTCCCGTTTACTCTACCAGTATTTAATAAAATATTTTGAGTCAGATAAATCTCTGATTAAAGTTAAGGAGATCGGGTATTGGTCCATACATGGGGATGATGTGCAGTTTATCCTAGGATTACCTGCTGGCAATGTAAAAGTGCTGAAAAATTTCCACTTGTTGTAGATTGGATAGTGCAAGGTGGATATCGAGAGAGGAGAGGAATGCAATTAGCAAAATTGGATAAGAAGGTTAGAACAATGGAAATTGGGGATGATTTTAAGTAAGCATTTGTCCTATTTGCTTGTGCTGATGTACTTAGCCCAAATGTCCATTATCAGTGTCATATGAGCTTGTGGAAAAAGTGTATTTTGATGTACTTAGCCCAAATGTCCAAATGTCCATGTACTAAGTTTTCTAATTCTATTGATCTTTCTCCCTTCTCCTATCATATGCGCTTCAGCATGCTTGAAAGTTGGAAAGAGTGTATAGTGGCGAAGCAAGTTTGAGATACTTGACGGGTTAGTCCTTTTACTTATGGTGGGACCTATGGCGAGAGAAAAATAGGAGATTCTTTAAAGGGGATGAAGAGACTCCTATTCAGGCCTTGAAATTTTACCTACTTAGTTTTTTTTTTATTCATGGTTGATATAGTAAATATGTGGAGGGTATCATTTATTTATTTTAGATAACTTGATCTTATAGTGAATCTTTTCGACTTTGTCCAGTTGTATATATGGATGTGCTCCCCTTTTGAGGAGAGCCATGACATCATGTAGTATAGCCCACCAGTCAACTAGCGTAAAAGTAGTTTTGGACTACTCTGATGGGCCTCTAAATCATTATTCCAAGTTATTATACACCAAATTAACCCTTATTTGACACATAATTGTGTTAAAATATTACTAGATAACCTAATAAGCCATGCGATACAAGAACTGGTAATATGTAACAACATTTTTTATTAAAAATTGTATGAAGATATGATAAACAATATTATTTGAATATATAGTGTAGAGACCATGACCAATTTTGGTCGGTTTTGCATTTTTTACATTATAATATCTATAAATACATTTTGAGTGGTGTTAAACATGTTTTGAGTATGGGGAACATGTTTGGAAAGTGTTTTAAAGATTTTGGTAAGTTTTCAAAAGATTTGGAGAGGTTTAACTTTTTGTAGATAAATAAAATCACCACTAAGGTGATATGATTTGATGTAGGGCCCATTGGGATTAGATGAGGTGGAATTATGCACATCTACATGCAAGAATAGAGTTAAGCTTCTGCAGTAATTGAGGGTAAAGATGATCCATTATGCATAATGGATAGAGTAACCTCCAGTTTTCCTAGAGTCAAAAATTAGGGTGTTACAAACATTGTATCAAAGCACTAGGTTAAAATACCTAGGAGTGACGGGTGATGGTCACATCACGTGTGAATTGAGGAGGTTGGATTCACGTAAGGGTTTAGACTTTAAGTTGAAATTGCTTATGTGGAACATGGTTTTTGTACTTACGCTTTCATAAGATTCCCTTATAGACTAAATTGACATGACGTGTGTAAGCATGGTGTAAATGGTGTAAGAAGTGTGAATGTTTGGTTCTAAAGTTTTCATGTTGTGCATATAGCAAAATGCCCCTAAGAAGAGCGCAAGACATAGGCACTGATGCTCCTTAAGAGCCAACAAATGGAATGCAATTTATGCGTGATATGGTAGATACTATGAGAAGAATGGCTAGGGAAGCCAGGGAAGAAAAGGTCTAGGCATTGCCTAAGGTTGCCTTGAGCTGACAAATGGTGGCAATGAGGGAATATGTGAAATTCAAGCCACCTAATTTTGATGGTGCGCGTGATGTGCTAGTGACAGAAAGTTGGATATATCTGACACATAAACTCATAGTTGCTCTTGCAATTGATGAGAATTTGAAAGTGGGAGTGGCATCACTTCACTTATAAGGGGAAGTAGATCGGAGGTGGCAATTCATTGGCAATGTCCACAACACCGAGACTATGGATTAGGAAACCTATAAAGGGTTATTTTTTGACAAGCTCTTTCTAACTTCAGTGAGGGATTGGATGAGGTAGGAGTTTATGGATCTAGTTCAAGGGGACATGGATGTTATGGGGTACGAGACCAAGTTTACATCCTTGGCTCATTTTGCTCCGGAGATGGTGATGAATGAGGAATTGAATGTGAAGAAGTTCATGAAAGGGCTGAAAACCTCTATTATGAAGAGGGTATCCATTCTAGGTTTGAGGACCTACGATGAGGTTGTTGACAGAGCCTTAGTGGCAGAAGAGGATGATAGAGACACCCAAAGGATTTGGGACTCTAAACAGCAATCAAAGAATGCGGGGGTATCTTTCGGGTGGTCAGGGAAGAAAGAGGTACAGGGAGGACAACTCAGGTCTTCAGGGGCAGCAGCAGGCTCACCCAATGTGTTCATTAGCCTTATGTTCTAGATATTTATGATTATTTGTGGTGTGCTCTACTTGCCAGTAGACTGGCCATTATAGTTGGGAGTACCCACAGGGACATGCAGTGGCACTAGTGCCAGCCAAAACAGTGAGGGAAAAGGTATGCTACTATTATAAGCAACCCGGGCATATAAAATTTAACTACCCGTAGAGGCAAGGGACTCAGAGTGGTTCAGGATCTCAGCAAAGGTCACTAGAGACGATTACAATTCAGTCTAGCTTTAGGGCACTACCACAGCCTTAGCCTTCACAGTCAGTTCAGGAATCATGGGAAGCGAGGGGTTCCACGCCTACTTCTCGTCAACAGTCGGGCTTACAGGAGACTAGCCAGCAGGGTCAAATAGATGCGGGGCCATTTGTTCACGCTTGCTTCGGCAAAGGATATACCAGGACCGTCAGTGATAAAAGGTATTTTCTTGGTTTCTAGCTCGTGAGCTAGGGTGTTGATAGATTTAGGAGCATCGCATTCATTCATATCTATTGTATTTTCTTATCCCTTGGGGCTGAGGGTGTCATCACTAGAGTCACCAATGTCCATTGATACACCAGTTGAGGGTAGGGTTACCCTGGATAGAGTGTGTCGGTCTTATGAGATCGAGATTGCTGGGCATCGATTAGTGTTCAACTTTATGTTACTAGACATGACCACTTTCAATGTCATTCTAGGTATGAATTGGCTATCTACACTTAGAGCGATAATTGATTGTCTCCGTTGGAGAGTGATGGTGTGCACGCCTGAGGGTGATTGTTTTTACTTTGTAGGAGAGCAAGATGATTTCTACATTCCATCCTTGCTCAGTTTCAGTGTATGGGATGGGGTTGGATATTTCCTAGCTAGCTTATTAGCTGAGGAGGATGAGGTTGTGACTAGTGGAGAATTTCCACCAGTAGTTAGTGAGTTTTTGGATGTGTTTCCCAGGGACTTGACAGAGTTACCTCCGGTGAGAGATATTTTGTTTAGCATTAATCGTGCTCTTGGTACCGTATCTATCACTATGGCACCATATCGGATGGCACCGGCAGAGTTGATGGAGTTGAAAGATCAATTACAAGAATTGTTGGATAAGGGATTTTTATGACCTAGTACATTGCCTTCTAGAGCTCTGGTCCTATTTGCTAAAAGGAATGACAGATCTTTATAGTTATGCATAGACTACCATAAGTTGACCAGGTAATTAAGAACAAATATCCTTAAGGGTTTAACTTGTTTCTCGAAGATCGACCTGAGGTCGAGGTATTACCAGTTGAGGGTAAAGGAAGAGGATATTCCGAAGATAACTTTTTAGACTGGATATGGCCACTACGAGTTTCTAGTGATGCCATTTGGATTGACGAACACACCAATAGCATTCATAGATTTGATGAACCGGATATTCAGGGTGTTCTTGGATAGGTTTCTGGTGGTTTTCGTGGATGACATTCTCGTGTATTCTTCTTCTATGAAGGAGCATGAGATCCACTTGAGGACAGTGTTGCAGACATTAAGAGAGCACCGTTTATATGCCAAGTTCCAAAAATGCAAATTTTGTTTAACGGAGGTGAAGTTCCTAAGACACCTAGTGTCGAAAGGAGGAGGATATGTAGACCCTTCTAAGATTAGGATGTGTGTTGATACAAACCGAGAGGGTTACTGCATATGGTTCTTGACAGTTGAAGATCCACGAGTATAATTACCCAACTCATGACTTAGAGTTAGCGGCAGTAAGTTTTGCTTTGAAAACGTGGAGGCATTATCTCTATGGAGAGAAGTTTGAAGTTTTCTCCAATCATAAGAGTTTGAAGTACCTTTTTACACAAAAGGACTTGAATATGAGGCAGAGGAGATGGGTTGAATATATAAAAGACTACAACTTTGATCTTAAGTATCACTTGGGAAAGGCTAATGTGGTTGTCAATGCATTGAGCAGGAAATCACGTGTTACTCTGGCTAGTATTGCCATTCGAGAGTGGAAGATGATGGAAGACATCTCTGATATGGGATTGTGCTTTAATGAGAAAGGTGGATTGGCCACCTTGTTCACACTTAAAGCGCAACCAACTCTAGTGAGTAGGGTGGTTGAGGAGCAGAGGCATAACACAGAGTTAGCGAGCAATCACACTCGAATTACGAGCGGTGAATGATAGGCATTGAATGTTACGCATTCTAGCCTCTTAACTTATGTATTTTATTCTATTAGTGATAGATTATTTTGTGATTTTACGTCGTTTTAGTATTTTTTGTATTTTCAAGGCCTTAATGATTATTTCAGTTAAAACCAAGCTTTTGGGCTTTTAAAGAAGACATCCAAGATGGTTAGATGAAGCCTACATCAAGGAGAATCATTCAAACATTTATTTTAATTCAATTTAGCCCAAGAAAGAGGTCGAAGAGACTTACAGTTACTTAAGAAGGTTTCGGGCCTGAAGACCAAATCTGTGCATAATACAGTCTTAATCCCGTTTTGGAAAATGGATCAGAAGTCTTATTTTTGAGCCTCAAATCGACATAAGTTTCGCGTAAGGTTGAATAAAATTTGATTCTGCACACTTTTATATTTCACAAAAATTTCTTAAATCGGACTTCTAGTGGGTCAAAAGTTGGGCCGAAGTCAGCAGGAAAAATTCACCTGATTAGTGCTGCGGGAAACCCTAATTTATTCCAAATTGGATTAGCACTTTGGTGTATTCTTTTGGGGAATAAAGTGAAGAATAAGAGGCTGAGTTGAAGGGAGATTACGGGGAGAGATTGGAGAGTCTGAGAGGGCTGAGAAGAGAACAGAAACATATTTGCAGAGCTATTGGAGAACGAAGTCATACGCATAATTCATGAAGATGATGCTTTCTTCCTCAACAGTTGAAGCTTCTTCTTCTACCATGAGCAGCTAGTTCATCCACTAGGGTTTTGATGTAGCCCTAACAAAGCATCAATGGTTTGATTGTTTTAATTATTGGGGACCTTTATATACATGCATAGATCGTTTTAATTATTGAGGAATAACAACCTTGTTCCTAATGCTGATGGAGAAAGAGCTAGATTGCTTAGGGACTACTATGTTCCTAAGACATATACCTCACCAGCAGGTTTTCAACTGCCCAATGTCACAGCATAGAATTATGAGATCAAGTCCAGCATTATTCAGATGCTACCATCTTACTTTGGGCTGACTCAAGAAGACCCTTACAAGCATTTAGATGAATTCATTGAAGTGTGCTCAACTACAAAAATTCACAACTTCTCTGAAGATGCTTTCAGAATGAGACTTTTTCCATTCTCCTTGAAAGACAAAGCAAAGTATTGGTTCAATTCTCTACCGGCAGGTTCTATCACAACTTGGACTCAGATGCAACATGAGTTTCTCAAGAAGTATTTTTCGATAGGGAAGACCAATCAGTTCAGACGTCCTATCACTGGTTTCTCCCAACATGAGGGGGAACAATTTTATGAGACATGGGAAAGATTCAAGGACCTTCTTAGGAAGTGTCCCCATCATCAAGTTCCTAAGTGGCAACTAGTGCAGAGTTTTCATGAAGGGCTCACAGAAGCCAACAGACAGATGGTTGATGCGTCGTGTGGAGGTACTTTTATGTTGAAGAGTGAAGAAGAGGCATGGACCTTATTTGAAAATCTTAGTGACAACTCTCTATAACATGTGTCCTCTACTCATTCTAGCAGACATTTCACTACAAGGAAGACTGATGGGATTTTTGAGGATGGTGCTTCAGAAGTTATGCCAACTGACATTGATTTAATTGCACAAAAGGTAGCAGCAATTATGGCTGCCAATCAAACTCCTTCTGCTTCAAATTCTTCATTGCTAGGCCCTTGTGAATTTTGCTCTAGTCCTATGCATAATGTGAGCAATTGTCCTTCAATGGGGCAATTTTCTGATGTTCAACATGAGCAAGTCCAAGCTACATTCACTGGACTAATGAATCCTCCACGAGGTAATACTTACAATCCCACATGGAGGAATCATCCTGGTTTTTCTTACAGTAACCAAGGGGCAGCAAGCAACCATCATATCAACCTAGGACTTTTGTGTCTTAACAGTAATTTCAAACACAAAGTCCTATGGCCCAAAGAATTTATACTATTAAAGACAAGCTGACACTTACCTTGTCCAAATTTGACAAGCTTGATTCTCTTATAGAGACAGTGCAAGCTACTGCAGCAACAATACAATCTATAGTTCAGCTAGTGCACTCGCATTCTCAATCCATTGCCAAACTGGAATCTCAGTTTGGACAGCTTGCTACTTCATTGAGTAGAAGAGAAGAAAGGAAGCTCCCTAGTCAACCAATTGTTAATCCTAGAGGGATGCAAGCTTCCACAAGCAACCCACACCATGAGCAAGTTCAAGCTATTCCCACTTTGAGGAGTGGGAAAATAATTGATAATAAGGTGGGTGAGAAGAAAGAAAAAGAAAAAGTGACCACAAGTCCAAGTGCTGAAATTCCTTAAGAGCCTAAGGCTCATTTCCCACAACGTTTCCTTAAAGTATCTAGATTGGGGAAGCAAGGAGACAAGCTGCATGATGTGATGGAGGTGTTCCGACAAGTGAAGATTAATTTGCCACTCCTCGATACCATCAAGCAAATTCCTCCTTATGCTAAATTCTTGAAGGACTTGTGCACTCAGAAAAGGCGTTCTAAAAGCCATGTGCCAAAGAAAGTGATGCTACCACAACAAGTAAGTTCAATAATTCAGCACTGTACTCCTCCCAAGTACAAATATCCTGGTGCTCCAACTATCTCATGTATCATTGGGGAGCACCATGTGGATAAAGCTCTTCTTGATTTGGGTGCA
The DNA here is from genome assembly GCA_026545225.1 of Cornus controversa. Taxonomy (NCBI): domain Eukaryota; kingdom Viridiplantae; phylum Streptophyta; class Magnoliopsida; order Cornales; family Cornaceae; genus Cornus; species Cornus controversa. Next base: position 47,521,063 of record CM048845.1, read on the forward strand.
AGTGTGAATTTGCTACCCTATTCAGTCTACTTACAATTGGGCTTGGGAGAATTGAAGCCTACCTCAGTGGTATTGTAATTTACAGATAGATCAACAAAGCAACCCCGAGGAATCATAGAAGATGTGCTCATTAAAGTGGACAAGTTCTACTTTCCTGTTGATTTCATTGTACTTGACACTGAGCCGGTTCACAATCCGAAGAGGCACATTCCAGTGATCCTTGGTTGACCTTTCTTAGCTACAGCTGATGCTTGCATAAATTGTAGGTCGGGGATCATGGATATTTCATTTGGCAACATGAATCTCAAACTTAATGTGTTCAATGCTGTTGAGAATCCTCCAGATCAGACTGATGTTTTCTTCATGGACTCTGAGGATGTGGCTGAATCTACAGATGAAGTATGGGTGCAAGAAAAATAGAAGAAAAAGAAGGTGTTTGAAGATCAATTTTCTACCATGGTGGTAAATTCTGTATGCACTACACTTTCCAAAACATTTCGAAATGAGCAATTGTTTGGAGTATCCGACAACTCCACACCATGGTATACAGATATTGTGAATTATTTAGTCACGGAAAAAGTGCCAAGAGACTGGACTAAGCGAGAACGTGATAGATTCTTCTCTAAAGTTCATCATTACTTTTGGGAGGATCCAGAGTTATTTAAATATTATCCAGATCAAATTATTCGGCAATGTGTCCCAGACCATGAGTTTCAAGATATTCTCAAATTCTGCCACTCATTGGCATGTGGAGGTCACTTCAGTGCAAGGAAGACAGTAGCAAAGGTACTTCAATGTGGATTCTTTTGGCCTTCTCTGTTTCATGATGCATATGTTTTCTGTAAGACTTGTGATCGATGTCAAAGATTGGGTTTAATGTCGAGGCGAGACATGATGCCAATGAACCCTATTCTGGTGGTTGAGATTTTTGATGTTTGGGGAATTGATTTTATGGGACTTTTTCCACCTTCTTTTGGCTACGAATACATTCCGATTGGCGTCGATTATGTTTCCAAATGGGTGGAGGCCATTGCAACTCAAACTAATGATCACAAGGTGGTAATCAAATTCATGCATGAGAACATTCTTAGTCGATTCGGAATTCCTCGAGCCTTGATCAGTGATGGTGGTTCTCACTTTTGCAATAAATTCTTGAGAAGTTTGCTTGCTAAATATTCAGTGACACATAAGGTGGTGACACCTTATCATCCTCAGACAAGTGGGCAAGTAGAGTTGTCCAATCGAGAAATTAAGCATGTTCTCGAAAAGACAGTGAGACCGGATAGAAGAGATTGGTCATTGCGACTGAGTGAGGCACTATAGGCGTATCGGACTGCTTAAAAGACTCCTATCGGTATGTCACCATATCGGTTGGTGTATGGGAAAGCATGTCATCTTCCAGTAGAGATTGAGCATAAGGCGCTCTGGGTGATCCAAAAATTCAATTTCGATGCAAAAAGAGCTGGGGATGAGAGAAAGTTGCAATTGAATGAATTAGAAGAGTTCAGACGTGATGCTTATGAAAGTTCACGAATTTACGAAGAGAGAACGAAGGCATTTCATGATTGACATATATCACGGAAGTCCTTCTCTCCAGGTGATAAAGTGTGGCTCTTCAATTCAAAACTCCGATTGTTTCCCGAAAAATTACGTTCAAGATGGGATGGACCTTTTCAAGTGATTTCGGTTTTTTCTCATGATGTTGTGGAGATTTGAAGCTTTCGAGATAATGGTTTGATGAAAGTTAATGGACAAAGGTTGAAGCATTGTGTGGAAGGAAGTATGCCAAGAAGAGACGTAGAGTCCGTCGACTTGACGGATCCCGTCTATCCGACTTAATCCCTTCGGAGAGTTGATCGTCCCCTACGGACATTAAATTGTAAGTTTTTGTATGTATTTCTATACTTTATTTGTTTAAGTTTTCTTTGATTTTAATATTTAGTTTTAGTTTCTTAAGTTTTCTTTCAATTCTAGTTGCGTTTTAATGTTTTTTCTTTGAGTTTTTAATGTATAAGTTGCTTCCGGAGGATGCCAAGAGGTGTACCGAGGTATTTGGACTCAAGACAGGTGAAAAATCGTGCTCTCGGTCGACCTTGGGCGATGGAGACTCAAAATTTTCAAGTCTCGGTCGACCTTGGGCGATGGAGGGTCCAACAAGCTACTAGAAGGGGGATCGATCGCCCCAGCCAAGGGGGATCGATCGCCCCATGCATTTTTTAGGAGATCCCCACCAGCAGGTGGGCGATCGATCACCCATCCTAGGGGGGATTGATCGCCCTTGACCTTTTGTGGGCAACCCGAAAATCTCTTCTATAAATGGACTCCTTATCCTACTTTGTTGCTACCACTTGCATCCTAGACCTCTTTGAGCTCCAATTCAAGTCCTACTTCAACCGGAAGATTATTTTCTTCAATTGGTGAATATTAAACAAGAATTCAACATTGATTATCATCAACATCAACATCAAATTGGATCAAAAATCACTAGTTCTCAAAGGAAGCTCATTTTTTCAAGTTCAATATCAAAGTAAAGTTTTTCTTTGGTGAATTTGTGCAATTCTTTGAGAGGGCTTTTGAAGACCAAGTTTGGGGGATCAATTTGGTGCATTTACTTGTTCGATTTGGATGGAAAAATTACTAGAAAGAGGAGGTTGAAGGTTCCAAGTTAATTGTTCACACCAAGTGTTCGATTTAATTCCTCAACCACACTTTTTCTACTTCTATGGCACCCAAGAGAGCAAGTCACCAAGGTGCTTCAAGTTCACGTAATCCTCATCGAGCGAGGCATGATCCAACTACCGGTTCTTCACAATCTCGCCGAGAAGGTATTCAAGAGAGATGGCATCCAAGGGCTTTGAACTTTGAAACCACGTTTGACATAGCTGAACTCTATGGTATGTTTCCCGAGACACGATGGGGGATTTTTGATATCCGTCATCGTCAATCGGCATCCATTTTTGTTCCACTCTTGTCTACTATCTACCCGAGGCTTGTCAAGGTATTTTATCAGAACTTAATGCCGACACCTGATGAGCGGGAGGTGCTTACTTCTTCAGTAGATGGAACAATAGTTCAAGTGGACATGTCATCCATTGCCATTGCCATGGGTTGTCCTCATGAGTGCCCAGATGATTTATCTCATATCTATACTCCTCTACCCGACGATTTGTCAGAGGGTAATTTGGTTGCACGTTTGTGTGCTAATCAGTTTTTCGGGCCGAAAAGGAATGCAGCTTCCAAGTCTTCAATGCCAAATCATTTATCGTTCCTTGACGCTGTTCTACTTAAGAATGTATGTCCAATTGGACATAAAATTGAGAGACGTCAAGAGTTCCTCAGAGCCTTATATGCTATACATTTTGGGCATTGGCTGTCGTTCCCACAGATTGTCTGGGGCCAAATGGAGAAGTTCTATTCCAAGGTTGTAGCCAAGGCACCAGACAGTGCAAGTGACTGGGAGTTTCCATTCCCTACTATTAGTCATAGTCTTATGGGGTATATACTTTGGTTTTGAATTATTGAGTTACATATGCTTGATATTAATTAGTATCTCTTGAGAATGAGTACCGATAATGTGTTTTACTTGACTTCAATGAAAAAGAAAAAATAAAAAAGAATGTGATGAATAAGCAAATTAATTTGATCCTTTTCATGAGTAACCGGGCCTCTATGCCTCAGGAAGCATGGAGTGTTCGTGTCAAAAGTGAAAGGGTGAGAAAATATGAGCATTGGTTGTCTTGATTTGTAGCCTGACTGATTTGAGTAATTAGGTTTTTGGGGTATCTTAAAGCCTAGTGCCCTAAAGCCATCTGGTTTGGGAGTCACTGATTGAAAGCTTGCTACATGGATCTTTCAGAAAGCTTAATAGATCAAGACATTGCACAACCAATAAAGTAATGAGAAAAAAAAAAGAGAATGAAGAAAAAAAATTTGAAAAAGTCATCTATGCATGTTGGGAAGTATGATTTCAATAAGGGGAGCTAGTGAGTTAAAGGGGTATGTGCCTTAATATATTCAGAGCTTGGTTATGCTACATGAGAGGATTGCTAGTTCACTTTACACGAGGGGACTAGAGTTGATTATTTTGAGATATGTTGATGTGAATTATGCACGGGGACCATTGATTTGAATTATAAAATTTGAAAGTTTGGAATTATTCTTGAATGCAAGTTTGTAACTATGTATTGTAATCTTCGTCTTGAATTAATGTTGAAACAAAATTTTGAATGTTTGTGGGTAACATTTTTGAAAATCCTCACGAGACTAAACTCGTCCACTAGGGGGAACCTAGGGGTTTAAAGGCTTGATGCATACGCTAAATGCAATCGTTTCTCCCATGAAAGTGGAGTTGGGTAGTTTAGTTAGTATTTGTTAGTTTCCTTTGTTTTAGTTTTGCTTGATTCTATTGCTAAGGGACTAGCAATATGTAATACCCCGCTCCAACACATGGTATGATATTGTCCGCTTTGGGCCTGAGCCCGCACGGTTTTGCTATTGGGTTTACCCCAAAAGGCCTCATACCATTTGAAGAGAACATACTACATATAAGCACATCTCCTTTTCCACACCCAGGCGATGTGGGATTGAGCACCCTGCACCCTGTCAGTGTGGTAGCTCAGCCCAGTGTTTGTCTATGCACCCGCCCACTCACACCCGTCCACAAGGGTTACTACAATCCACCCCCCTACGAGGCCCGACGTCCTCGTCGGCACATTTTCTTCCGGCTGGGTTCAGGCTCTGATACCAACTGTAATACCCCGCTCCAACACATGGTATGATATTGTCCGCTTTGGGCCTGAGCCCGCACGGTTTTGCTATTGGGTTTACCCCAAAAGGCCTCATACCATTTGAAGAGAACATACTACATATAAGCACATCTCCTTTTCCACACCCAGGCGATGTGGGATTGAGCACCCTGCACCCTGTCAGTGTGGTAGCTCAGCCCAGTGTTTGTCTATGCACCCGCCCACTCACACCCGTCCACAAGGGTTACTACACAATATGTAAGTTTGGGGGTGTGATAGGCGTTGAATGTTACACATTCTAGTCTCTTAACTTATGTATTTTATTCTCTTAGTGATAGATTATTTTGTGATTTTACTTCATTTTAGTGTTTGCTGTATTTTCAGGGCCTTAATGATTATTTTAGTTAAAACCAAGCTTTTAGGCTTTTAAAGAATACATCCAAGATGGTTAGATGAAGCCTACATCAAGGAGAATCATTCAACCATTTATTTTAACTCAATTCAGCCCAAGAAAGAGGTCCAAGAGAATTACAGCTACTTAAGAAGGTTTCGGGCTTGAAGCCCAAATCTGCGCATAATACAGTCTTAATCCCGTTTTGGAAAATGGATCAGAAGTCTTATTTCTGAGCCTCAAATCGACATAAGTTTTGCGTAAGGTTGAACGAAATTTGATTCTGCACACTTTTATATTTTACAAAAATTTTGTAAATCGAACTTCTAGTGGGTCAAAAGTTGGGCCGAAGTCAGCAGGAAAAATTCACCTGATTAGTGCTGCGGGAAACCCTAATTTATTCCAAATTGGATTAGGACTTTGGTGTATTCTCTTGGGGAATAAAGTGAAGAATAAGAGGCTGAGTTGAAGGGAGATTACGGGGAGAGATTGGAGAGTCTGAGAGGGCTGAGAAGAGAACAGAAACATATTTGCAGAGCCATTGGAGAACGAAGTTATACGCATAATTCATGAAGATGATGCCTTCTTCCTCAACAGTTGAAGCTTCTTCTTCTACCATGAGCGGCTAGTTCATTCACTAGGGTTTTGATGTAGCCCTAACAAAGCATCAATGGTTTGATTGTTTTAATTATTGGGGACCTTTATATACATGCATAGATTGTGTAATTGAGAGGATTCTTATTATAGAATTGAGCAATAAAAGTCTTGTAAATTCAATCTCAATGATTTCTTATCTTGTCTTAGATATTTAGTTGTTGTTATTGAACTCAATCTCTCTTATTTTCTGTGATTATGAGAGCGATTATTACACAATGGTAATCACTGAATATATTGTTAAGAGTTTTGATGGATTATGTTTAGAGAAGATGAACCATACTGCACCCTAGATTAGAGTAGTTAGGCAGATGGCACATGCCAATCGAAGATAGTCCATGGCTTAGCCTTAATCATATATTATCTTCTTGACGGATGAAGGTGAGCTTATAGCCACCGACACCACTTATGCATGATGTAATTCCCCTATAGTTGATTCAATTGACCATTGATTGTGGAGTTAGTGGTGAAGTCAAATACCCTAGATTTCTCTCATATTATCTTCACTTTCTATCTACTTTGATTTATTTTATTTTATCTTTTTAATTAGTTTAAAAATCAGAATTCTTTTCTTTATAAATTTAATTAGAATTAATTCCGTATTCCAACTCATCAGAGCATAATCCTTGAGGTACGATACCCCTTTCGATAGCCCTATTCTGCAAGAAATTCGTTCTATTGCGAAGTGTGGAAAATTTTAATTGATATACTTTTTGAGTCACACTCACACACGAATCAGTGAAGTAGTGGAAGATTAGGTTATCCATTCAGACAGAGGTTTGCGGTTTAAAGGTAGAATGGTTGTTCCATTAGCTTGTAGGTATGAGGTTCTAATGTACCATAATCTTTGTAGACAGTATTGGTGGAAAGGCATGAAAAAGGACATCGAACGGCTTGTGGCAAGGTGCCTCACTTGTCAACAAGTGAAGGTTGAGCATTAGAGATCGGTAGGTTTGTTACAACCATTACCGGTAGCTATGTGGAAACGGGAACACATCACTATGGACTTTGTGATGGGGTTGCCTAAGATGAGGAAGAATCATGGCCCAGTTTGGGTCATTATGGATAGATTGATCGAAGTAGCTCATTTCCTTCTGATTCGAGTGATAGATGGGATACTCCTAGTCGGTTGTATATTGATCAAATTTTGAAACTTCACGGAGTGCTAGTTTCCATTGTATCCAATAGGGATTCGAGATTCACGTCACAATTTTGGAAAATTTTTCATCCTGCACCTGATACAGACCTCCATTTTAGTATGGCTTTCCATCCTCAAATGGATGGTCAGTCAGAACGTACTATATAGATTTTAGATGATATGCTTAGAGCATGTGCACTTGATTTTTGAGGCAGTAGGGAGGAACACCTTCCATTAGTGGAGTTTACATACAATAATAGCTACCAAGCTAGTACTGAGATGGCTTCATTTGAGACTTTGTATGGTAGACCTTATAAGTCACCTATTTTTTGGATAGAGGTCAGTGAGACTATGGTGTTGGGACCAGATATAGTTAGGGAGACTACAGAAAAGATCAAGATCATACAATAGTGTTTGCTTACGGCTTAGAGTCATCAGAAAAGTTATGCCGACAAAAGGCGGAGGCCTTTAGCATTTGAAGTGGGGGACCATGTCTTCTTGAAGGTCTCTCCATGATGGGCTTTGATGAGGTTTGAGCGTAACGGAAAGCTAGCCCCACAGTTTATCTGTCCGTTTGAGATTTTGGATCGAGTAGGTGAGGTTGCGTACTGCTTGGCATTGCCATCACAATTGTAAAGTGTGAACAATACTTTCCACGTTTCGATGTTCAGGAAGTATGAGTCGAATCCTTCGCACATGTTAGATTAGACATGTAATGACCGGGTTATTTTTGATCGGTTCTAGATTATTTTTGGAACAAATTTTTTTTTTTGAATTAATTAATTTCGAAAGGTGTGTGAGAATATATATATAAATGAAATTATATATATATTGATCAAAAAAGTATATGAATACGAGATTTTTATATGGGCAGAGGATGTATATGTATATATATATATATATATATATATATATATATAGTAACCCTTGTGGACGGGTGTGAGTGGGCGGGTGCAAAGATAAACACTAGGCTGAGCTACCACACTGATAGAATACATGGTGATCAATCCCACATCGCCTAGGTGTGAGAAGGAGATGTGCTTATATGTAGTATGTTCTCTTCAAATGGTATGAGGCCTTTTGGGATAAAATCCAAGAGCAAAACCGTGCGGGCTCAAACCCAAAGCGGACAATATCATACCATGTGTTGGAGTGGGGTATTACAGTTGGTATCAGAGCCTGAACCCAACTGGAAGTGTGCCGACGAGGACGTTGGGTTTCGTAGGGGGGTGGATTGTAGTAACCCTTGTGGACGGGTGTGAGTGGGCGAGTGTGAAGATAAACACTGGGATGAGTTACCACACTGACAAGATACAAGGTGCTCAATCCCACATCGCTTGGGTGTGAAAAGGAGATGTGCTTATATGTAGTATGTTCTCTTCAAATGGTATGAGGCATTTTGCGGTAAAACTCAAGAGTAAAATCGTGCAGACTTAGGCCCAAAGCGGACAATATCATACCATGTGTTGAAACGGGATATTACATATATATATATATATATGTATATATATATATATAGAGATATATATGTATATATATGTAGTAAATATATTTATATTTAATTATAAATATGTGGGGGTGCATGTGTATAATAAATACATGTACGTGAGTATAGTGGTTGGATAGTGTAAATGTGTATAGGTGTTTAGTAATATACACGTGATAATATACATATATATATATACATATATATATATTATATGTATACATGAGATTATTGAGCAATGTTACACGTCATGAAATAATTTCATAAATTTGTATCATGAATGATATAGCAGGTTACATGGAGAGTTAGTATTGGTGGAATTCTTCCATACACGGAGTTCCATGATATTATCACTTGCCACATCATTGATGATACAAATTTATAAAATTATTTTACGACGTTTAGCATTTCTCTATGAGATTGTGTGGCTGAGAGTGTTGCATAGAATATGTGGTGTGTGTGAGTGCAAGAAAATGATTTAAAATAAAGAGGTCACATGGTTGTGTCGGCTGACAAGGAGAAAAGAGAAAGAAAAGAAAGAGAGAAAAAAAGAAAAGAAAAAGGAGAAGAGAGAGAACAGAGAGAGAAGAACAGGGGCTATTCTAGAGTCGAGAGAATGAGGGGGCTCGACTGTCGCTTGAGGTTGAGGTTGGGTGTAGCTTCAGCCTTGCATGGTGGGCTTAACTTTTGGTGCTGGTTTTGGTGCCCGATGGTGGTTCTCACGGTAGTGATGGCCATGAGGAAGAGATGGGTTTTGACTTTTGGTTTGGTGGTTACTGGTTAGGCTGAAGGTTGTGGCTGCCAAAGTTGAGTTACTTCGGTACATGAGAGGTGGTTATTCATGGTGCTTTCCGGCAGCGGAGTGGTCAGCGAAGGTGGTGAGAAGTGGCTATTCAACCGACGCTTCTTTGGTCAGTTGATGGAATTCTTCGATCTACAGAAAACACCATTTCGGTCGACCAAAACTTGTTCTTTAATCAGCCGATTATGTGGGCTATTTGGGTCTTCATGAAGCTCACGTTTTGAGCATGGCATTTGAACACTCGGCTGGAGTAAGGTGGTTCAGGTGAAGCATTGGTGGGTCTTACATGGTCCGGATGCTCGATTCGGTGGTTGAGCTTCTCGGTGGTAGAGGGTGGTGCTCAGACCATGTTGGGCCTATTTCGGTAAGCTCCAGCAGCAGCTGAGGTTAGTTTCATGGTGGGTTACTGCTGGTGCATAGGGATACTGAAGGTGGGTGGTTGGTAATGGCAATTTCCACTGGTAACAAGTTAACCATGGTTGGTAGTGCTCGGCAGTGGCATGGGTTTGGTGATGGTGACTCAAATGGCTTGGACTTGGTCACGACTAAGTGAGGTTTTGGGCATGGCTATGCATGGCAGCTTTTGGTTGTGGTGGACTGTTTTGAGTATGGCTTGCGGATGGTGTTGGGGTTGGGCAGCCATGGTGGGGTGCAGCCATAGGCTGTGGGTGCCAATGGTGGGCTGGTGGAGGTGTTGAGATGGTCACGACTTCGACGGTTATAATGAAGGTAGTGATATATGTATATTTGTGTGTACAATTATATACATATATGGATGAAGATGGGTTTGTCATAACTTAGAGTGGGTGAATTGAATTCTATGGGTAGTTGAATTGGTATGGGCTCATGGGTTTTGGGTTGGATCACTAATAGTGTACATGAGGTTGGATAATTGATTGGGCCCTCATTGGTAGTGTGCTTGGACCTTGAATATTGGGTCATTGATTTAGACCTTTATATTGAATTGGTTTGGGCTGAATTGGGTCTACAGTTAAAATGGGCTGCCATGATTTCTTGAGCATTTTTTGGGCTTCCATCTTAGTTTATAATTGGAATGGACTTGAATTGGAGATGGGCTGAAAATAGGTTATGAATTGGACTCCTGATTTTAATTGGACCAAGCACGGAAATAAGAATGAAGGGAAGTGGGTTCATATGTGACCTGGACATGGGATTGGACCGGTGTTGGTATGGACTGCTTTGCAAGCATGGGCACAATAAAAAGCGGGACCTAAGGTAAGTTGATTCCTCTCTCTATCTCCTACGTATATATTATAATTATATTGATTAATTTACATATGCTATTAATTTAATCATATGTGGTGTTTATATATATATATATGGTTGTGTGTGTGTATGTCGAGATGAAAGCATGAATTTTAAATGCTTGTTTACATTGTGATATGTATATGATGTGGGCGAACTTATGTAAAGCATGCTAAATTATATATGATAAGTAATGAATTTTGCATATTCAATATCCCTAAAATTATATGAATTAGTGTCTTACTAATATTTCTTTCATGTTTTTATTAATAATTTTAATCTTTTTATGATTGCAGGCGATTAAGGGTAATTCTGAATAATAATGGTGAAATCGAGCTACAAATGGTGCTCATTCAGTTATCACTGAAGCTTGACCCATGAGAGATATGTTTATATTGAAGATCCAAACTAAATGGACTAAAGAAATGAGCTGGAAATGAATTTAAATGAAAAAAAGGAGCACGGGCCTATTTGCATTGAAGATTGGGCCAATTCAGGCCTAAAAAGTTTTGGACCCGTTTTGGTATTCAGACCATATCTCCATACACGATGGTCAAAACGACCCAAACTTCACATTGGTTAAAGGAAATTCAATTCTGCACAATTTCATATTTCACGAAAATTTCCTAAAACGGACGTTTTCATCAACTTTCTGCCCTATTTGCGCAGCTGCCACTTTTTGGGCGCAAATGCCACTTTGTGAGGAGCAAGTGCCATTTTCTTATGCGCACTTGCCACTTTGGGAAGGCCAGGTGTCCCGTTGGTTTGGTTTCACAAAGTAAAAACAAGAAAATGAAGAAAACTAGGGTATTCTGGGGAGGGAAAGTAGAGAGAGATATATAGAGGCGATTCGTGACGATACGGGCAAGACGATGGCGACTTCATCATCGTTCAAGCTTGGACCTCCGATCATGAGCAACTAAACACCATTCCGGGGAAGTGATGTAACCCTAACATGTCTTTCAATGTATTAGCTTGTATATTAATTTGGGAATTATTTATTTTGTGCATTGATTGTATAACCAAGACATAAACAATAGCTGTGCTGTTAGTTTTAATTTGAATGGATTATTTCATTGCATATTTACTTTTGTTCTTGTAGAATGAATGCATGTTTGCAGTGATTAGGGTTTAGTTCTTTTCAACTTCTGTGATTTTGTTAAGATAGGTTATACAATAGTTTTCACAGATCATTCAATTTAGAGTTTTTATAATTCGTACTAAGCAAAGATGGGTTATTATATCATTAGTTAGTCAGATGTATAGGCCATGCTAAGCGAAGACGAGTTATGCTTAATTGTATGTTGAATGAATCCTCTTGATAGAACTGAATTTGGCTTGTAGCCATTCTTTTCTGAATGCATAGATTAAACGTCCCAAATTAGTACAACTTTCATTGTCAGAAGGTTAGTGGTGAAGTCAATTCCCAGGACCCTCTATCGCCAGTATCCATCATTTATTTATGTTATTTAATTTCAGCAACTTAATTTAAAAATAAAACAAATTCTCTTTCAATTAAATTAGACAAGATCTTGATAGCTTAACAACACAACCAATGCAGTCTCTGTGGGTTCGACCCCTACTCACCACTTTACTAATTTTAGTAGAGTATTTGTAGAGTTTTATAAATTCTTTTTTGTTGAGGTGTAAAACAACAACGACACTATTACATATTATTTTATCACGTTTTGCACGTCGAACAAAATGGTTGTGTGTGTGTGTATGTCGAGATGAAAGCATGAATTTTAAATGCTTGTTTACATTGTGATATGTATATGATGTGGGCGAACTTATGTAAAGCATGCTAAATTATATATATGTTTAACTAGGCATTGTTTTTTATATGCATATGTGACTTTATGCATTGAATTGAATATATGTGCGATTATATATTGGTACAGTAGTAGGAATGCATGCTAAATATGATTATTGTATTGGCAAGCATTCGAAAATCATGATTATGATGTGCTAAGTGTTATATATATATGCATAATACATATATGGGTGACGGAATATATATGTGGTTATATATTGTGGATGAAAAGTATGCTAGTTACTTGTAGTAAATGCATGTATTGAGTGAAGTGTGATGATATTTATGCTTGTATATGTGCATATGTGATTTATATGCATGATTAGACATATACGTGATTATATGTGAATTTATGTGAGTTAAATGTGAGCTACATATATATAGAGAATGTGTGCGTTGGTGAAGCATAATTAAAATGTGCTTAAGTGAGATTTATGAGCATATGTGAACGGTATGCTAGATTTTACATGTATAGGTGAATATATGTGTGGCTCGGTGGAGATAAAATGTATGTTATGTTCCCTTATAACCAGCTTATGCATTGTGTAGTATAAATCTTAGATGCTTGATTCATATATGTCTGAAATGTATGTATGGGGCCGTTGTGATCGAGAAGAACGAGAAAATGTGGGAGAGTAACCTATTAACCTTGGAGTATGTGATGACTCGGTGAAAATTTTGAAATGATTCAATCACCTCGGAGTATGTGTTGACTCAGTGAAAATCTTGAAATGATTCAATCACCTCAGAGTATGTGAAGACTTGGTGATAAACTATCTAATCTCCTCAGAATATGTGAGGACTCTATGATAAACTATCCAATCACCTTAGAGTATGTGATGACTCGGTGATAAACTATCTAACCACCTTGGAGTATGTGATGACTCGATGGCGATGTTGGAATTGTGTGGGAAGTGTCTCGGTTACATGATTGGTTAAGAATCATGTTAGGGTATTGGGTTGAGTCTGAGAGAGAGACAAGTGTGTGAACTTGCCTACATTATCTATTGTGAAGCATGCTATGTGTTTAATGCATTCTTATAAATGTGTTGCTTGTGAATGAACATGATATATGTTGGATGTTTATTGCTTCTAAGTATGTTGTATGAATTAAATGCATCTTAATTGCATTTGAGCTTTGCTACTTGATGAGTAGAAGATGTGGTAATTGATTTACATTATTTATGTAAATGCTTTGACTTATATGTTCTATATACATATTGGTGCTAGATGTTTACTGCTTTTAAGCATGTTGAAAATGATTTCAAAAATCATACGTAGTTGGCTTATATGTTCATATGTGCCAGATTTGCCATATGCATTGTTGGTTCATGTATGCTAGGTGGAGCATGATTTAAATATTGTGATATATTTAAATGTGTACATTTTTGAGAATATGTGAGGATCGACTTACTGTAGCAGTGATAGTATGGTTTGACATACCTTGTTGGGCCTTTGAGCTCACCCCCTCCTAGGTTTTGCAGATATTGCTTGCTGATTACGGAGTTAGTTAGGGGACTGATAATACCGATTGCAGAGGTAGTGATTAGATTCCTTAGAATCTGATTTATGTCCAGAATATTAGATAGATATTGTACATTTGGATTAAATGTAACTAGACATTGTATGTTGGGTAATTTATTCCAGTTGTACATTTCATTTGATGTATATATATGATGATGGATATTCAAGGACTGAGACATATTTTTGATTGTATTATGCATGTTGTAGGAATGTTAGGGGGACACGTACCCAAAAATATCTATTTTTAATTTAAGATGTGTAGGATGGGGGGACACGTGCCCAAAAGTGTCCATTTTAAATTTAGGATGTGAATGATGGGAGGGACACTTGCCCATAAGTGTCCATTTTGAAATTAAAACATGAATAACATATCAGGATCTGATTTATTCAAATTGGTGATGCACAATTTTCTTGAAAATAATAGAAAATTGAGATTGTATGATCAGGTGATGGTTCTATCATGAGGGTAATCTCACAGAGTTCACACGCCGATTCTCAGGACTCGGGAATCGAGGCGTGATAAGATAACTCTTGAGGTGGAGGAGGATGTGTCTTACGAGGAGAGATCAGTATAGGTTTTGGATGCTAGAGAGCAAGTGCTTCGAGGCAATACCATTCCTTTGGTTAAAGTCCTTTAGAGACATCATGGAGTCAAAAAGGCTACATGGGAGCAAGAACAAGAAGTCTGCTCAAAGAGGGCAGGTTATAGAGACCATGACCAATTTTGGCCGATTTTGCATTTTTCGCATTATAATTGCTAGAAATGCATTTTGAGTGATGTTTAATATGTTTTGAGTGTAAGGAACATATTTGAAAAGTGTTTTAAAGGTTTTCATAAATTTTTGGAAGATTTAGAGAAGTTTGACTTTTGGTCAAACCGAGACTCAGGATGCAGTTTAAGTGGGCCCAAGAACCTGAAAATTTTTTGAAAATATTTATCTTTGGGAATGGCTTAGATAAAATCTTTAGAGAGTTAAGGAAGTGATTATGAAGCAGTAGGAGTTTTTAGAATCAAAAACGGAGGCCGAGAGGGTACGTCAAGTGGCCCAGGGGCATTTTAGTCATTTCCCGTGCCAAAATATTATATGTATCATTGACAGAGATATTTCAGCCATATCTGACCCCTCCTTCTCTCTCTAAAAGTCTCCATCTTCATAGCTCTCCCTTCTCTCTACATTTCAGACCAGTTCGGCTTGGATTCAAGACTTGCCGAAGAAGGGGCATACGTAGGGGACGGCTAGGGCTTCCATTTGAGCTGACCATCTTAGCGGTTCGGCAAGGTAGGACTCATCCAGAATCTTGGAGACTTTTTGGAAAGCTTTCAAACTTGAGTTAAGGGTTCTCCTTCTTATTTATTTGTCAATTCTAGGGTTTCTGGTGAATTGTGAGAGCTAAGGGTGTGTATTGCATGATTTTGAGTGGTAAGAAGGGTGGGATGTGGCATTTTTCTACTCTCCTTGGTCTCTATTGTGCAATAGATATGTATGTGGTAGTATACATGGTAAAAGGAGTGAATATGTGAGAGATATTAGCATATATGCTTATATGAGAGGTTTTGTTCACATATGTGAAAATGTGTTATATTGAACATATATGTAGTATGTGTTGTTAAGTGAGTTAAATGCATGCTATATTTATATAAAAAATTTGTGTATTGGTGAAACATGACTAAAATGTACTTTAGGTGAAGTTGGTGAGGATATGTGGATAGTATGCTAAGTTTTACATGTATATGTAAATATTTGTGTGGTGTTGTGGAAATGAAATACATGCTATACACTCGTATGATTAGCCTATGAATTATGGAGCATAATTTTTATATGCTTGATCATTATATATTTTAAATGCATATATGGGGCCATTGTGAGGAAACAGGAAAAGTAGTCTAGTACTAGGTGACGATTCTGAGATGGTCTAATCACCTTGAGCCATATAGTACTCGGTGACGGTTTTGAAATGATCTAATCACCTTGAGTCATATTATGCTTGGTGGCGGTTATGGAATGGTCTAACCACCTGGAGCCAACTAATACTCGGTGATGGTGATAAGATGGTCTAATCACCTTGAGTAGACAAATATTTGGTGACGGTTCTAAAATGGTCTAATCACTAATGGGCAAACCAAAATATTGCCCTAGAAGTACGACGTTGGCGGCATAGGTCAAAGTCATAGAATAGGTGTGGCAAGTGTCCCAGGTCTCATGATTGGTCAAGAATCATGCTAGGGTATCGGGTTGAATTCGAGAGGGAGACAAGTGTTTTAAATTACTTACATTGTTTATTGTGAAGCATAATTCCTATTTAATGCATTCTTATATATATATGCATTGTTTGTGAATAAACATAGTATATGTTGGATGATACGTGTAATATAGTGACATACATTCATGTAGGTCGTGTCGAGTCGGCACTTAGGTGGGTTGGGGTATCTCTACTGAGCCACTGTGGTGCTTACCCCTTTATTTTAAACTTTTTTTTATAGATAAGGCGTAGATGACAGATGGGACTTGAGTGTCCAAGTGGAACTCTAGTAGCATTTTGCTTGTGCATTTTGTGGCTATCCATGCCGGCTTGTGGCATGGGACTCCTTTTTAAGTTATAGTTATATTTTGGACAAATGTAACTTTGTGGCATGCTTGGGTTACAAGTTTCTTGTATATGATAAGATTATGGACTTGTTTATGTAATGCTTGTTGAGAGCATTTATGTTCATTTGGATGGACTAATGTAGTGATGGATGTTTTGAATGTGAATTGGAATATGTTTATGATGGGAAATGACTTATATGGATGTATGATTTATTCGGGATTTGAATCCGGCTTAGAATGATGTATAACGATGTTTTTAGTAATTGTTCATGTTATGGATGATACTTGATGATTTTCAGGCTTTTTAAAGAAGTTTTGGAGCCTATAAGTTGAAAATTTTGGCCATTAGACAGTAGGTTTTGATACTTGCATCGATACATATTCGATGCATCGAAACTTCGATGGATTGAAGTTACCACTTCGATGGATCTAAGTCACTATTAAAAGCAAGTTCTGAAACTTCAATCGGGCATTACTTCTTCATTTTAAATTGAAATTGAGCCTAGTCTTTTTTTAAATTGAGTATTTTTGGATTCTTTATCCAATGGTATAGGTTTCAGTTTTAGATTCCAAACACACAAAGTGTTGAGTCTTGGAAGTGAGTGATTCGTGGAGTGTGGATAAATAAAATCTCCACTAAGGTGATATGATTTGATGTAGGGCCCATTGAGATTAGATGAGGTAGAATTGTGCATGTCTAAGTGCAAGAATAGAGTTAAGTTTTCACGGTAATTGAGGGTAAAGATGATCCATTGGGCATAATCGATGATGTAACCTCCGGTTCTCCAAGAGCCAGAAATCGGGGCGTTACATATAGTATATAGATTAAACTAATAAGCTTCTGTTTATAAGTTAAAAATGAAAATTTATTATATAAAATGTGGATGCATCACACTTTCATTATAAAAAAAACTTCCTAAGAAGTTCACAAATGAACTTAATTAGAATAAAATTATTCACTCCAATCACCTTAATGTGTCTTTGATGTAGAACCATAAAATTAAAGTAGAGCAATAGTGCCAAGATACCAACTGATGTAGGACAGGTTAGGTGCCCTAAGTGCAATTGATATGGAAACTAAAATCATTTGTTGTAAAAGAAGACTAGAAGAAAGGATGAAAAATAGACTAAAAGATATACTAAACAAACTGAAGAATTGAGAAGAGCAACAACAATAGAGTTAAAAAAAGCAAGAAAGTTCTCAAACCACACATTAATTCAATAACCAAAGTGAATAAGGTTACAAAACAAAAACCATAAACAAACTTAAAAAAACCCAAAAGATAGGAAAATAAAGAAATAACCCTAATATTTAAACATTAATAAAAATAAATACACAATCCTAATTTATTAATTTTTTCTAATTTTATTGATTTTTCTCCCTTCTCCTATTATATACACTTCAGCATGCTTGAAGGTTGGAGATAGTGTATAGTGGGGAAGCAAGCTTGAGATGCTTGGCGGGTTAGCCCTTTGCTTTTGGTGGGACCTATGGCGAGAGAGAAATAGGAAAATTTTTAAATGGGATCAAGAGACTTCTATTTGAGCCTTGAAATTTTATGTACATAGTTGCTTTGTTTTATTCATAGAAATACTCCCTATAATTTCACGCATGAGATGCCTAGTCTCACACATAAAACGTAAAGAATACTTACAACTGATAACATTCAAGCACAGAATACAAATGACAAAAGAAAAGAAATAATTGCGAATGAAAACTTTAATTGAACAGATAAACAATGTTAATAAAAATTTTGAGTCCGAACAATACAACTTGAAGGTGACTCAAGGACCCCTCAACCCAAAAATAAATACTACAGATTAAGAAATCTAAAATAACATCCCAAAATAGTCCACATCAGACATAAATAAAATAAAGTCCCTACACTGAAGTCTGGTAAGGAAAGATAACTGCCACGCTCTACGAACTCTACTCTCTAACCTCGAGGTGCAAACGACCTGGGACCTGAAATATCAATAAGTGGGTTAAACTCATGAGCAAGTTCCCTCTATTACCACTCAGTAGAGAACTGATAAACATACCCTCTGTATGAGGACAATAAAATATATATATATATACATATATATATATATATATATATATATATACCATTTTACCATTTATCCTCCTGTCCTAAAAAGAAAGAGAACTATGTACTGTACTAATCCATCCATTATTACAATAAATGTAGAACAAGTTTTCTAAGTTCAAACCAGAGGCAATCCTAACATGCCTAAACATATATAACTTAATTTTCCTATTAAGTATTAGGCAATCCTGACATGCATGTACCTGCATTTTATGAATACCTTTTTAGGTATTAGGCAATCCTCACATGCCTTTCCATATTCACTTTTAAATAAAAATACAACATACTAAAAAACATGATTGTTAATATAATGAAAACACCAATAACCACATGGATAATTAAAAAAAAGAAAATAATAATATAATAAAACAATAAAATCAAAACAATTCCTTCTATTGACATACAACAGCAACCATTTAACCAAAATAAATAAATAAATAGACACAAAAATGTCCCAACTTCATAAAAGCCTACTTGCTAACTATACCACAAGTGTAGCTCAACCTAGCTCTAAGCTATTGACATGCTAATTATACCACAAGTGCAGCGTGTGTGGGCTTCGTGTGGGTGTTATTCATCTTCTTCCCTACTCTTGTAACTCACCCAGCCATGGCGCCCAGCTTCCCCGTGTATTTTCCAGCCTCCTTTCATCCACCAATCCACCTCAAAACAACCCACTTTTAGCACCAATCAACTCCTCTTCATCTAAACTGTAATGACCCGAATTTTTTTCGAATTATGACTAAATGTTAAGAGAATTTTCAAGCATGATTAATTGCTTAATGACATGCTTAGTGGACTTAAATAATCTTTTTGTGTTTTCGGTTATGGGTGTGGAACCGGAATGGGTTCGGGTAACCTGGGAAAATAACTACATATTTTGGAGAGTGTCGTGGGGGTATAGATATAAGTTTAAGGACATAAGCGAAGTTTTAGAAAAAAAGGAAAGGCTAGTTTGCGAATAAGTAAAAAGGGCCATAACAAGGAGCAAATAAGGAAAAGGTGGAGGGTTTAGTTACAAGGGACAAATATATGATGTATATATGATATATATGTGTAAGAAGAGAAAAAAGATCAGATTTCACTTTTCTCTCTCTCTCTCTACAAAGTTCATCTTCTCTCCTTCTCTTTAACTTTTGAGGGCCTAGAAGTGAGATTTGAGGATAAAGTCAAGAACAAAAGTTGTTCCCCTCACTCTCCTCTTCATTTTGATTGGTGGAAAGTTGATATTGGAGGAGTTTGAAGCTTGGTAAAATTTAGGTATTCCACTTCTAAGCTTGGATTTTGAGGTAAGGGTTCTTCTTCTCTTCTAATTGTCGATTCTAGGGTTTCGGGAGGAGGAGAAAGGTGTTGGTTGTGTTTTGCGTGTTTTAGGATGGTGAGAGGGGTGGGAAGTATGTGTTCTACTTCTCTTGAGTTCCATTCTTAGCAAAATTGTATTCCTTGTATTGAGTATAGCATGTGGGTTCAAAGTGTATAAATTGGAAAAATTGTGAGTATGTATGATTATGTGCTCAATTTGGGGTATATGTGAAAAATGTGAAATGTATGATATATATGTGATTATATGTGAAATATGTGGTGGTTGAATGTATGTTAGTTCTATGTGCTAAAGTTATGCATTGAGTGTAGCATGAGTAAAGTATGCTAATTTTGAAGTGGTATGCATATGGGAGGTTATATGCATGTGTTGTACATATGTGTGCTATGTGTGGTTTTTTGTGGATATAAAATGCATGTTATGTTCCCTCATAACTAGCTTATGTATTGTGAAGCATAAAATTTAAATGCTTGATCAATATGTGTTCGAAAGGCATGTATAGGGCTGCTGTGAGGAGGACGGGAAAAATGGGAAAGTAATTTATCTAATCACCTCGGAGTATGTGATGACTCGGTGATAAACCTTCTAATCACCTCGGAGTATGTGATGACTCAGTGATAAATTCTAGAACTACTAATCACCTTGAAGTATGTGATGACTCGGTGGCGGTGTTGGGATTGTGTGGAAAGTATCTCGGTTACATGAGTGGTCAAAAATCATGTTAGGGTTTCGGGTTGAGTCCGAGAGATAGACATGTGTGTGGTTAATGCTTTTCATTCTAAATTATGAGGCATGCTATGTGTTTAACGCATTCTTATATCTATATATATGCATCACTTGTGAATGAACATGGTATATGTTGGATAATACATGTAATGTAGTGACATATATTCATGTAGGTTATGTCAGATCGACACTTAGGAGGGTTGGGGTATCTCTACTGAGTGATTCGTGTGTGAGTGTGACTCAAAAAGTATATCAATTAAAAATTTCCACACTTCGCAATAGAACGAATTCCTTGCAGAATAGGGCTATCGAAAGGGGTATCGTACCTCATGGATTATGGTCTAATGAGTTGGAATACTGAATTAATTCTAATTAAATTTATAAAAAAAGAATTCTGATTTTTAAACTAAACTAATTAAAAAGATAAAATAAAATAAATCAAAGGAAATAGATAGTGAAGATAATAAGAGAGAAATCTAGGGTGTTTGACTTCACCACTAACTCCACAATCAATGGTCAATTGAATCAACTATAGATATCTCAAAATAAGTCTTTAATTACTCTTTTACTTTATTTAAATCATTCGACGGGTGTAGAATGTTGGATGTTTGTCGTTGCTTTTATACACTTCGTACAAAAAATAATACCTGCAAAAACTCTACTAAAACTTGTATAGTAATAAGCAGGGTCGAACCACTCTCAAGTGAGATTTCGAATGAGCTCAAATTCACACACTAATTTATGGAATGAAAATTATTTTTTTAAAAACAATTTTATTTTGGAATTATAATGAATAAATGAAACTATAATAATAAAATAAATCTCAAGGGAAGGGAATCCACCACCACGAATCCACATAAATAAATTTTCTAATATTCTTATCTAGTTTTTTCTCTAATAATCAATACACTTCACCAATCCAATTAGAACTTAGAAAGATGAAGGAAAATATGGAATAAAAAAGAATGACTTGATTATATATAAGAGAGACATTTATTTACTTAATATGATGCACATTGGCTAGGTAAATAGAGGTAGGCATTCTTCGAATTACCATTATTTGGCAAACACAAAGAATCCTCCCTCTAATTTTAGAAAATAAATATCCAGAATAGAAGAGTAGAAGAATGCTCTTGGGAGGAAAAATTAGAAAAAAAAATAAAAGAACTTACTTATATTTCATCATAGTGGCTTCATCACTCCTTTGAGAGGTGTGTTTAAAAAATAAAAATAAAAAATGAATACAAAAAAATTATTTACAACTACACTTTATTTTTTTTTACAATTTCTAATCCCCTTCACCATCCCCTAAGACCCCCTATTTATAGAGTTAAAGGGGAATGGTTTAGGTGGGAAAAATTTAAAATACAAAATTCAAAAACAAAAATTCAAAATACAAAATTTGAAATACAAAATTCAAAATACAAAATTCAAAAACAAAAATTTGAATTTAAATATCTAATATTTAATCTCCATATCTTTAATTTGAATTATGTACTGCAGACGTGGCCGTGCAAAAAAGTATTTTGCAAAGTTTTGAACTTAAGACCTCTTGTGAAGTAGATTACACAGAATACCATCTCTCCTACAATTCTTCTGATGTTTATCTTTGGCTATATATATCCTTTTTAGGCCTTTTCTGCTGCTTTTCCTCTTATTTGGAAATCAACCCTTATAAAACACAAAATGCAAAGATAAGAATATTTAAATAAAGTAAAAGAGTAATTAAAGACTTATTTTGAGATATAAAATAACATATTTTGTGCACTTATCAATTACATCATGCATAAGTGGTGTCGGTGGCTACAAGTTCACCTTCATCCGTCAAGAAGATAACATATGATTAAGGCTAAGCCATGGACTATCTTCGATTGGCATGGGTCATCTGCCTAACTACTCTAATCTAAGGTGCAGTATGGTTCATCTTCTCTAGACATAATCCATCAAAGCTCTTAACAATATATTCAGTGATTACCATTGTGTAATAATCGCTCTCATAATCACAGAAAACAAGAGAGATTGAGTTCAATAACAACAACTAAATATCTAAGACAAGATAAGAAATTATTGAAACTGAATTTACAAGACTTTTATTGCTCAATTCTATAATAAGAATCCTCTAAATTACACAATCTATGCATGTATATAACAGTCCCCAATAATTAAAACAATCAAACCATTGATGCTTCATTAGGGCTACATCAAAACCCTAGTGGATGAACTAGCCGCTCATGGTAGAAGAAGAAGCTTCAACTGTTGAGGAAGAAGGCATCATCTTCATGAATTATGCGTATGACTTCGTTCTCCAATGGCTCTGCAAATATGTTTCTGTTCTCTTCTCAGCCCTCTCAGACTCTCCAATCTCTGTGTAATCTCTTCTCAACTCCAGCCTCTTATTCTTCACTTTATTTCCCAAGAGAATCCACCAAATTCCTAATCCAATTAGGAATAAACTAGGGTTTCCCGCAACACTAATCAAATGGGTTTTTCCTGCTGACTTCGGTCCAACTTTTGACCCACTAGAAGTCCGATTTACAGAATTTTCGTGAAATACAAAAGTGTGCAGAATCATATTTCGTTCAACCTTACGCATAAATTATGTCGATTTGAGACTTCTGATCCATTTTTCAAAATAGGATTAAGACTGTATTATGCGCAGATTTGGGCTTCAGGCCTAAAACCTTCTTAAGCAGTTGTCATTCTCTTGGACGTTTTCCTTGGGCTGATTTGAGTTGAAATAAATGGTTGAATTAATCTCCTTGATGTAGGCCTCATCTAACCATCTTGGATATCTTCTTTAAAAGCCCAAAAGCTTGATTTTAGCTGAAATAATCATTAAGACCCTGAAAATACAGAAAACACTAAAACAAAGTAAAATAACAAAATAATCTATCACTAAGAGAATAAAATACATAAGTTAAGAGGCTAGAATGTGTAACATTCAACGCCTATCACTGAGTCACAGTGGTGCTCACCCCCGTTATTCTAAACTCTTTTATAGATAAGGTGCCAATGACGGATGGGACCTAAGTGTCCAAGTGGAATTCTAGTAGCATTTTGATACATTTTGGATATTTGTACATCTAGCTATCTATGCCGGCTTATGGCATGGTAATGATCTAGTTGTAGTCATGGTAGAATTTGTCACATTTTGAACCTTATGCATGAATTCTTGTAATAACTATAAACTTGGAAACCCATATGAATGGTATGTACCTTTTGAGAAAAGTGTATGTGTTGGAGATGTGTGGCACCGTAGGACCATTTTCCTCTTGGGTTATGACTTCTTGTATGGACAATTATGAGTTAATGGATTATGGAATATATGTATGCATGAGTTTTTGAATGAAGATGGTAGGAAAAATTAATAGAATTACATTTCAAATGTGAAATGCATGTTATGTGAATATACTTGATGACCATTAAGGCAATAGAGTAGCCATTGGGGGGACACGTGCCCAAAAGTGTTTATTTTGAGTTCATGACATGGATGGAATTTATATGTATAGAAGGATAATTGTATTAGCTTCAATTTGATAGGTCATGGGCCTTGTTTGGATATAAAATGAGGAAAATATGCATGTTTTAGTGCAAGGGTTTAATTTCTGACCCATAGTCATTGGTTTGGATATAACCTGGGTTTTGGTTGGTATTTTTAGATGATTCCAATTGGGTTAGATGCTAGACATGTTGAGGATGATCCATGCCAAATTGCAGGTCAAACGGACTTATGTATTCTAAGATATTCAAATTTAAAGTTAGGGTGAAGTTGTTGCTAAATTTGTGTTGCAAAATTTCACCAGAAATTTTCGGCGATCGATCCACCTCTTTTACGACAATCGATCACCCCTGTAAAAGCCCAAAAACAAGCCTCGGTTGACCTTGGGCGATCGATCCCCTTTGTACAACATGCGCTATTCACACAGTATTTTGTCTAACTTCAAAGAAGCATATCTCCTTCGTTTCAAATCGGATTTTGATGATTCCTTTTTTTAAATTGTGTATTTTTAAATCCTCTTTCCAATGGTTATATTTTTATACATTTATTGTAAACTCACAAGGATTTATGTATTCATTTTTGGGGGATATATAATTGAGGACATTGAGGTTAGATGATGTTGACTTATGCATGGGTAATTACAAGTGAGTGGCTAGGCTTCCATGGTAATGAAAGGTTAACATGGTCCATTAGGGCTTAATGGAAAGGTTCACACTCGGAATTCGGGTCGGTCCGGGGGAGTCCCGGTGGTCCGAATTCCGAGGCATGACATAAACTTTCCATTAGAACAAAAATCTTCTCCATACTTGGCCTAAATCAAAAACCCCCAAATTCAAGTTTCTAGGTTCTTCATCTAACACTTTAAATTCTATCAAATTTCTCAACAACTATATCCCAATGATCAAGGATCATTCACAGAGGTCAAACGAATACATTGTTCATCCTATATATATCAAGAATATATATATGAACTTGTTCATCCTCACAGAAATTATCCACACTAATTCACATATATATTTAAGAAAAATTCCAAATTATTATACATAATCATACAGAAATCTATATATGCATACAATCAAATACAACAATATTAATCTATGTTTATGAGCACAAAGGGAAAGTGTAGAGCACGAACTTGCCTTTTGATCTTGAACAAAATCACTCATTCTCTCCCTCCTCTCTATCGTCTACTGCTCTCTCCCTCTCTGTGCATAAAAGCAATAGAACCTTATTTCTTTTTCTCTTTTATTTTTCTTTCTTCTAGAATTACCAATATAATTACTAAAAGAATTAAAATAGAAAAAAAATAACAATTATAAATATATTTAGCCCAGACCTACCTATATATATATATATATCTATATTACATTTGAACTTAGAATTTGAATTTCCCTCCCAAAAAATTTCATCATCTAATGGTCAAAATTGCTTAAAAAACTCATCTAATGGTTCAAAATATCTATGTCTATCTACGGTCAAAAATTACTTTTCCTATATTCAATCAACGGTCATGATTCACTCTCATTTAAATTCAAATTTAAACATTCTCCTACTTCCCTCCTAAAATAACATTATATCTGTGTATATATGTCTCTCTTAACATTATATCTATATATCTCTCTCATTTCATGTCAGACCAAAACACATCACTCTCTCCCTCTCTCTCTATTTCAAACACACCATCAATGTAGGCTTGATCCGGCTGAACAACTTGCTCCTACAACAGCTGTTGGAGCCGTTGCTCAATCTCGGACAGGCGTCAGTCAGCTCGATCTGGAAGGAGAAGCCAACCGGTCCGGCACTGTTCTTGACCCATGGAACATGAATATAGATACATGACGGAGGAGCAGCAGTTCTTCATCCGATTCCAACCCTTGCCCTATTTGCCTTGACCCTGTAGTTGAAGACTCCTATCTCGATCGATGTTTCCGTATGTTCCTCTTTCTCTCTCTAAAATTTCGTGGACCAATGCTGTCAAACCCATGAATTATTCATTCTTTTGTATTTAATTATATAATTATGCATGATTTTAGTTTTCTTTAATTTTCAAAAATCAATTAGAGATCAATTTTTATGTTGCCCATGGTTAAAAGCATATATAAATCATAGAGGTGAGCTGATCAATTTATACTTATGCACTACTCCAAATGATCATTGAATTAGAGAAAGTAAGATTTTGGGAACCGATGACAGGGTATACTGTAATATTTGACACAATTTAATTTCTCTGTCTACACACATCTATAGGTGGTGCAAAGAGGTAGAGGACTCACAGTGCTTGATTTAGATGAGAAGAGAGGGATTTTGTACATCGCGAAGGAGATCGCGCATCTGAGGAGTGTGAGAAGGTGGAGGCTAAATTGAGAGAGAGAGGGGGGGATAGAATGGAGGTGAGAACAAGAGCTCCCGGAAAGATCATACTTGCCGGCTAACACGCCGTCGTTCACGAATCTACAGCCGTCACTGCCTCTATCGATCTATATACTTACGTCTCTCTTCACTTTCCCACTAATTCTGGTACGCCTATTCGAATTGTCCCGAAGACACTCTTCATTTCCATATACGTGTGTTATTTTTTTTACTATTTTATGTCATGGGGTTGCCTCTGAAGTATAATCTAAAGATGCCTTTTTTAGGATTTAGTGGCAATAAGGTGTTGTTACTATAATCACTATCTTACTATTATTTGATTTGGTTTGGAAATTAAATTTATTAGTTTGTTGACATTCATTTGATGTTTGATTCGGTTTGGAATGTAATTTATTTTGTTGACACTTAATTGATCATGTGCCTGATCTTTGGTTATTTATCAGTTCTATATCGTTGCGGTATAACACAAATGGGTGTGTTTATGGGTTGAGAATTTTGGATGATGGATTTGGAAAGTGATTTTCTTTGTAGTAATTTTGAATGTAAGAATTGGGAGATTGGAGTTATATTCATTGGATTAAGGATTTTTCATTGTGGCTCTGTCATGTTCATTTTCCAGAGAGTATGTGTGAAGGGAACTATTTACCTTCTAAATAGAAACTGCCTTGAACGGAAAAGTGTAGTGAATTGTAATAGAAACCACTTGAAGTTCTCTTTGGTGATTTTTTTTTTTTTATGTTATACAATATATACTAAAAAATTGGCACTTCATGGATACCTTCAGGTTCCATCACATGATAGTTCATGATCAACAGATGATCACTTGGATTTGAATTGTAGATATAGTGTCATAGTGATACAAAAATCTGTATCGTATAAGTATATTATTCTATTCAATTTTCACCACTTATATTCTTCTGCCACAACTTTTTTGTTTTTTTAATTGGAGCTCATACTTATGAGGTTATACCTTATGGTTTTCTACTTTTCAACAAAAGAATGCAGCTTAAATTAAATTTTAATCTATTTGGGTCTTTCATAAAGGAATGGGGAGAGAGAGATGAAGAGAGATTGGAAAAGTCATGGCCATTGACAAAAATAAAAGGTCATCAAAGAGAAGAAGAAGACAAATGGTTATCTAATTTATTTTGTATTATTTGATATTGTAATCTTAATTAAAAATTAATTAGTATTAAGATTTTTTTTTTATTTTTTTGTAGCCCTACAAGGTTTTTTATATTTTATTTTAGCTTTTCAATATATAGTAATTTTTTATTATGAATAGTTATTAAGAATATTTGTCATCCCGATTATTATTTAGATGCATCTATTATTTTGGAATGAAGTATGTATTGAATACAAATATTATAAATTAATGTTTTGATTTTTGTATTTATTGTTTTGATTTAATTTAAGTTAAGAATAAAAAGGTAGATCTCCCTCACCAATCCATATTTTTTTTTAGAAAAAGACTTGGTTTTAATGTGAAGATTTCTAAAATTGTTTTTTTACTTGTGAACTATGTTTTGAAGCATTTAGTCATTGTTTTTTTTTTTAAGATGTCCATTGTTTATTTTTATTATTATTATTATTTTATGTTATACAAGATCTGATTCAAATAGTGTTTTGTAAGCATTTGTTTATTGGCACTTCATTATATGAAATCAATATTTATTTTAGTTCAATAATTTTTTATTTTATTTATAGTGTTGTAGGCACGGACAATACATTAGATTTGACTAATCAATTGTTTGGTCATCCTAATAGCAAAGTCCTATTTCAAAAGACTTACCAAGTTAGAATTTCATGTTGCCAAATACATCACATTTTAATTCCATAAATAATATTTTTTTCAAGACTTTTTTTTTAATAAAGAGAAGTTTTTTATAGTGCCGTAGGCACGGGCAATACGCTAGTGTATATATATATATATATATATATATATATATAGCCCAACACCTAAATATTTAAAAACAACCTGCATAGCAATGATCCAGCCCAACTCCCCCTAGCCTAATTCTGAAATAAAATTTTATAAAAATAAAATAAATACAATACTATGGTCCAACCCAAAAATAATAAAAATAACCACTTATTTTAATTTAAATAAATAAATAAAATATTTAAAACAAACACTGTACCCTTATTATAGGCAACCAATCACTTAGCATCATATAAATCAAACATCTACATTAAACATACAAGAACATACATTGACAAAATTTACCTAAAGCATTTAGCATTTAAAAAAGTAATTTAAACAAATAGAGCATTTAGTAGTTAAAATACTCAATAAACAATTTAAATAAATAAGAAACACCCAAATTAAATGTGAATTGTGCGATGCGGAAGCAGTTGCAAAAAGTATTTGAAAACCTAGAGGGGGTGAATAGGATCACTTACTCGTTTGCTTAATTTTTAATTAATTCAATTGTAAGTACAATTAACCAAACAACCAAAGTAAGTAAATAACTTAAAGCGCAAGTAAAGAAAAGAATGCACTAGATATATGTCAAGCCCCAATTTTTGACTCCCGAAAACCAAGGGTGAACCCGTCTATTTACTCCAATGAACCCTCATTTTTCTCCTTAATTACCATAGAGGCTTAAATCTAACCTTGCATATATATATATATATATATATATATATATATGCATCATTTAACCTTAATCAACCACCATGGCCCCAAACCCTGCCTCGGTTGTATAGCCAACTAGTTGAGGCCTACATATTTTCACACATGCGAACTTGTATGACCATAAATTGAAGTTTAAACTCACACCATTGGATAGAGGATTTAAAAATACTTAATTTAAAAAAGATGACACTCAATTTCGATCTAAAATGAAAAAATTACACCCATTTAAAATTCGGATACAAATGGAGCTGCCTAGGTTTCTTTCGGTCGGCTGATGGGTAGTTTCGGTCGACCGAAAGAGGACTTTCAGTCAACTGAAAATTCATCTAGTAGACCAAAACCTGTTGCAAAATGAAAACTCTCGGGATATTGCACTTTCGGTCGACCGATGCAGAGCGCACTCGACCGAAAGTGCTAAAAACAGCCCAAAACTTGATTTTTAAAGCCTCAAAGCATTCAATCACCTTACCAACTCAAAATCAAACTCAAAGCATGACTTAAATCATGATTTAAAATATACCAAAAATAATAAAAACTCTCATGATCACCCCATGGATTCAAAAACATTCCCACCACTTAGAACATTTAAATGTAAGCATAAATTCACAATCTTTGCATTCCAAATCATCCATTCTATCCAAATTATACTTCATACATTATTACTCAAAAGCACAAATAAAGTCCATCCCTTCAAACCACATATCCATTCACTTCATCCCCAATTCATTTACTTGAGAAAAGTCCATACTTAAAGTTATAACACAAGAAGAAATCGTAACTTTACAATCCATAAATTAAATTTGGTCCAAGAAATAACCACAATACATATAGATTCCAAATGTATAGTCATTACAAGATTTTATGCATAAGGTCCAAAAATGCTAAAAAAATCCAACCATGACTACAATTTCATAATCAATGTGCCACAAGCCGGCACAGATAACCAAATATACAATATCTAAATGTATCAAAAGTGCTACCAAATTCCCGCTTAGACATTCAAGCCCCATCATTCACGAGTGCCTTATCTGTAAAAGAGTTTAGAATAAAGGGGTAAGCACCACTGCGGCTCAGTAGAGATACCCTAACCCACCTAAGTGTCGACTCGACACGAGCTACATTAATGCATGTCACTATATTACATGTATCATCCAACATATATCATGTTCATTCACTAACAATGCATATACATATAAGAATACATTAAACATACATCACAACCCCTACCTCATAATCCAAGCTTAGAAGTGGAAGACCAAAATTTCACCAAGCTTCAAACTCCTCCAATGGTAACTTTTCACCAATCAAATCGAAGAGGAGAGTGAGGGGAATAATTTTTTATCTTGACTTTACCCTCAAATCTCACTTCTTGGCCCTCAAAACTTAGAGAGAAGGTGAATGAGAGAACTTGTGGAGAGAGAGAGAGAGATGGAAAATCTAATTTTTCTCTCTTTTTCCATATATATATATATATATATATCTATGTAATACATATATTTGCCCCTTTGTAACTAAACCCTTTATCTTTTCCTTATTTGCTCCTTGTTATGGTTGATTTGCATTTATTCGCAAACTAACATTTCCTCATCTTTCAAAACGTCACTTACGCCCTTAAACTTACATCCATACCCCCACACCACTCTCTAGGGTCCGTGGTTAGTTTTTTGAGTTACCTGAACCAATTCTGATCCCACACCCGTAGGCAAAAACATAGAAAGGATTATTTAAGTCCGCTAAGCATGTCATTAGGAAACTAATCATGCTTAAAAATTCACTTAACCTTTAATCATGATTCAAAAAAAAAATTTGGGTCATTACAATATACGTGGAAACCCAAGGTGGGAAAAACCATGAAGGGAGGCGACAAGCCTTAGGAAAGCAATCCACTATGATGAAGCAAAGTACAATAGACTTTGTCTCAGTCTCACACCCCTTTTCACTATGTCAAGAATCTGATGAACACCTCAGGCTTATAACTGCTGTAGACTTTTGGCTAACGTCACGATCCTTATAGAAAGGTTATTGGAAGAACAAAAATACTCAGCAAGTATTTCGTTCCCTTCGTAGTGCGATTTGGTCACCTTTCTTCCTCAGCAAGCAAGCAAGCGAAGAGCCATCAATCCAATGTTCTGATTAGCAGATAGATTTGATATAGTCTCTGACAGCTAATCAGAAGTAGAACACATCCTAAATATCACTCGTGAAGTATGGATGTGTGTTCTTAAAAAATATAAAGCCCTAATTATATTGTATATACTTTCTCTCTTTAAAAATAATATTTTTCTAGGCTTTTCTTCACACCTTGTAGAGAAAATATAGATACATATATATAGGCAAGAAAGTTTTAATTCTATTTGGAAAAGAAGTTAAATACCAAAATAGAACTCTCCTAAAAGTTTCAAACCCAATAGGAATCAAAATTTTCGTCAAAATCTATTTCCTATTTGGAACAGGATGAGTGAGACTGGTGCAAAATAAATAGGACCAGTGGGACTTTGTAAAAACCTGCAGAAACCAAACTATCGAGACAAGTTGGACCGGTCCTAAATATTGGGGACCGGTCCTAAATATTGGGGACCGATCCTACTTTGAAAAACCCTAATATTTTCATTTGAACCCTAGTTTTTCAAAATAGGCTCGGAAAATATAAAGTGTAGAGTGTCCTCACCATACTTACCTGTACTATATGATGTTCTTACTGATTTATCTACATCCATGCACTTGTGTGTCAGCTCAAAGTTGTTGATGATCGATATAAAGAATAAATCAAAATTTACAACTCGATCAATCAAGTTTTGATCACCGAAATATGCCAATTACAAATTTATATGTCACATTAAATAACCTCAAATTTATGGCATATTACATTCTTCCCCCGTAAAAAGAGGAATTTCATCCTCAAAATTCACCTCATACCTGAAATAAAAAGCTCTAGATACTTGCCTTGATTTTATCCTCCCTTTTTCAAGTGGATTCTGTCTCATTGTGGTGGCTCCACTAGACACGTACTAAAGGAATAGTCTTGGAACGAATGACCTGATTCTTATGGTCAAGAATACAATAAGGTTGCTCCACATATATTGCATCTGGCTGCAGTTTAATCTCCCCAACATCAATGGGCTAATAAGTATCCTCATCCCTAAGGAATTTCTGCAACATAGACATATGAAAGGCATTGTGCACCCTGAGCATTGTGTCTGGTAATGCCAATTTATATTCTACTGCCCCAATCCTGTCAATAATCATGAACGAACCCACAAAACAAGGTGACAACTTCCCCTTCTTCCCAAATCGCATTACTCCCTTTCTGGGTGAGACCTTAAGCAAAACCTGATCCCCCACCTTGAACTCTAATACTCGAGTTCTTTGATCAACATAACTCTTCTGTCTATTTTGGTCAATCCGCATACGGTTTCTAATAAGAGTAACTTTCTCTGAGGTGTCCTTAATGAATTCAGGACCCAAGAATCTATTCTCTCCAACCTCCAACCAGCACAGCGATGACCTATATGGGCGCCCGTACAAAGCCTCAAATGGTGTCATACCAATAATCTTCTAATAACTATTGTTATAGGCAAGCTCAGCTAGTGACAAATAACTCTCCCAATTACCTTTAAAGTCGAGTACACATACCTACAACATATCCTCCAGGATTTGATTAACCCTTTCAGTTTGACCATCAGTCTAAGGATGATAAGTTGTATTGAGATGTAGCCCTATACCCATAGCCTACTAAAAGCTCTCCCAAAATCCTAAAACAAAGTTCGAATCTTTATCTAATATAATGGACAAAGGCACATCATGAAGCTTCACTATCTCTGTAATGTAAAACTTTGAGTATTGCTTTGAGGTGTAATCTGAGTGAACTAGTAAGAAATGGGTTGATTTTGTCAACTTATCCATTATAACCCAAATAGCATCATGATTCCACTGTGAGGTGGGAAGTCCCACAATGAAATCCATAGAAATGATTTCCTATTTTCAGTCCGGTATAGGTAGTGGCTGCAAAGATCCCGACGGTCTCTGGTGGTTAATCTTGATCATTTGATAAGTGCTACACTTATAAACAAATATAGCAATGTCCCTCTTTATGCATGTCCACCAAAACTGTCATTTCATGTCTTGGTACATTTTATACCCTCCTGGGTATACCAAAAACTGAGAACTATGGGCCTCACTCATCACTACTCTCCTTAATTCATCATTGGGAGGAACCACTAACTGCCCCCTATACCTCAATCCTCTATCTATACCCACTATATAGAACGGTACCTCTCCAGATTTCAACTCAGCCACTTTCTCTATGCATTGCGGGTCAGTAAGCTAATCTATAATTACCCTCCGAATGATAGCAGGTGTAACCATTACACACGCTACAAAAGCATCAGCTAAATCATCAACGCTTCCCAAATCATTCCATTTTACTTCAAATAGAGCTGAAAGGCTAGCAAAGGGTCGGTGACTAAGTGCATCATCTATTACATTCGCTTTCCTGAGGTGGTACTAAATGGAAAAGTGATAATATTTCACGAATTCCAACCACCTGCGCAGTCACGCCCTTATTCCCGAGTCCCAGAAACTGAGGTGTGAACTTTGAGAGATCACACTCATAATATAATCACCAATATCATATAACCCCAATTTTTTTGTATTTTCTAAGAAAATTATACATCTCTAATTTAAATAAATCAGATCTTGAATATTTGTCTCACATACATATATCAAATGTACAACTCGGGGAAACTACCCAACATAAAATGTCTATTACAATTAATCCAAAATTAAACATCTATCCAATATCCTAGACATACATTAAATTCTAAGGAATTTAAACACTACCTCTACAACCGGTACTATCAGCTCCTAACTGACTCTTTATCATCAGCAATACTTGCAAAACCTTGGGGGGTGAGCTCAAAGCCCAACAAGGTATGTTGAACATACTATCACAGCTTCAGCAGGTCGATCCTCACATTTTCTCAAAAATTTAAACATTTAAATATATCACAATATTTTAAAATCATGCTCCTCCTAGCATACATGAACCAACAATGCATATGGCAGTTCTAGCACATATGAACATATAAATCTACTACACATGATTTTTGAAATCATTTTTAACATGCTCAAAAGTAATAAACATCAAACATTAATATGTATATAGAACATATATGTCTAAGCATTTACATAAACAATGTAAATCAATTATCATGTCCCCTACTCAACAAGTAGCAAGTATTAAATGCAATGTAAATGCATTTATACCATACAACATGCCTAACAGTCAAACACGTAAGCATAAAAGTATATACTCTCTCTCAGATCTCACCCAACATCCTAACATGATTTTGACTAACCATGTGACCTAGGACGTTTCCCACGTAACCCCAACACCGTCACCGAGTATTTAACTACTCCAAGGTGATTAGACAACCGTCGTTGAGTATTTACCTACTTCAGGTGATTTGGCCCCTCTCAAAATTTGTCACTAAGTAATTACCTACTCCAAGGTGATTAGACCACCGTCATCGAGTAATTACCTACTCCAAGGTGATTAGGCCCTTCTCAGAATTTGTCACCAAGTAATTACCTACTCCAAGGTAATTAGGCCCCTCTCAAAATTTGTCACCAAGTGCTTACCTACTCCAAGGTGATTAAACCACCGTCACTGAGTAATTACCTACTCCAAGGTGATTAGGCCCCTATCAGAATTTGTCACTGAGTAATTATGTACTCCAAGGTGATTTAACCACTTCACAACCATCGCCGAGTATTTACCTACTCTAGATAACTTGACCACCTTTCCCCCATTTTCTCACAATGGAGTCATATATGCCTTTTGAATATATAATGATCAAGCATTCAAAATTCTTGCTTCACAATGCATTGGCTAGTTATAAGAGTGCATAGCATGCATTCCTCTCTACACAAACACATATAATCATGTATATGTCAAATATAACCATGCTTTCATTCAATGCATGCATTTACTATAAGAAAATAGCATGCATTTACTATAAGCAACTAGCATGCATTTACTATAAGCAACTAACATGCATTTTCACTACAATATATAAATACATATATATTCGGTCACCCATATATAGAATAAGAATGTATATAACACTTAGCATATCCTAATCATGCTTTTCAAATGCCCGTCAATACAATATTCATATTTAGCATGCATTTTCACTACTACCTCAATATATAATCACATATATATTTAATCTATGCACAAAGGCACATATGCATACGAAACAACACTTAGCTAGACATATATTATTTAACATACTTTACTTGGGCTCAATCTACACATATACGTATCGCAATGTAAACAAGCATTTAAATTAACATGCTTTCATTTCCAATATATATATATACACACATATATATATCCTCACATTCTGCGTTACACAATATCCACCTATATATACATATATATGCACCTATATATATATATATATACCACATATGATCAAATTAAGGAACATGTGTAAATTAATCAACGTAACTAAAATATACGTAGGAGATAAAGGCAAGAATCAACTTGCCTTAGGTCTCATTTTCACTAAGCCTGCACCTGTAAAGCAACCTATTTTCATGTCTGGTCAGTCCAATGTCCAAGTCACATATAAACCCACTTTCTTTCCTTTTAATTTTTATGCCTGGCCCAATTTAAATCAATTGAAAATCATCTCCAAACCTTTAGGTCCAATTTAATTAGGCAGCCCAAACCTTAAACATGCAATATGACAGCCCACTTCATCGTCTAGGTTCAATTCAATCCAATTGAAACCAATTTTAATAGCCCCATAGTCCCCAACTTGAATTAACTTGGCCCAGTCCATAAACTAAACCATAAACTAGCAACCCAAATTCTGCCATGTACATCACCGCCATCATTTTTAAGCAACCACCAACCTGGCTGCCACCAAGACCAGCCTACACAGTCAACTGGACCACCATTTCCACGGCCAAACAGACCCTCCATAATCGAACCCATCAAGTCGGAACCATGGCTGCCACTATCCATGAACAGCCCCTTCGGTGCCACCATTCTCCACCTCTCTCGCTCACTATCAAAACACCATACTTCGGCCCTCACCATGAGCCTAGCTAAACAGCCCACACTATCATGAAACTTAATTCAGCCAGTGTCATTTTTGGTTTCTACAACTTCACCACGACTGAAGACCCACTACTATCGACTTCCAAGTTCACCAAAATCGTAACCCATTCTATAGCCCACTGCCTAATCATGAACCACCCAAACTGAACCCATCAACTCACCTCAATTGTGAAGACCCAGCCAAGCCTCGACCATCGCCTGCTGAACCAAGTGCGAAGCCACCACCATACCCAACTGCCACCACTGCCAAGCTCCCATGTGACCAAACCCAGCCATTATCAACCATCGAATAGCTGCCACTGTGAAACCCAAGGCCCACCACCCCCGGTAGCCTCCATGCCAAGCCGAGCCTCTATTAGCTCCTCACCTTCATTTTCTTGGTTTCTCTCTCTAGAAACCCTTTCTAAAACTCTTTCTCAGTTCTTTCTTCTATTTTCTTCTCCTTTTCTTTCTCTTTTCATCTTTTCTTTTTCTCCTTTTTTCCTTTTACCAGCCAACACCCACATGGCCTTCTTTCATTTCAATTCTTTCTTTTGTTGTGTACCACACATCTTCACCAACCAATTTTAGTCCACATAATATTATATACATATATATATATATATGGACATATGTATATATATATAGTGGGCTTAGATGTGCACATGCATGATTATATGCATGTAGGGGGATGTATAAACATATATATATATATATAATGGAATTATATATATATGGAGGAAGTATATATATAATTCCATTTATATATATATATATATATATATATATTCACACCCTTCCGAAATTAATTAAGTTGGTAAAAGAAAATCGATCCAAAAATAATCCGAAACTTGTCAAAAATAACCCATCCTTACAACCTCCCTTCGTTCAAGGAATTTCATCCTCGAAATTAACATACTCAAGGTATTTTCAAAACCAATCCATACCGGACGTTATTCTCGCCACTAATTGTCACTTTCTTTTTCCATATACTCTAGGTAGGGATGGCAATTTGCCCTACTCCATCGGGTACCCGCCCCGCCCCGCCCCATTTAAAACCCGTTTACGGAATCTTTTAAGGAAACGGGGTGGGGATGGGGTTAGGAAAAATAACCCGTGCTTAAACAGGGCGGGGACGTGGTAAGACTCTACCCCAACGGGTACCCACCCCATCCCATTTAGGTATGTATATATTTATACTTATATATATAATGTATAAAGGAAATTTTAATATTATATATATCATACAACTATACAAGTTTATTATATCAGTAATGAATGACTCAATATTAGCCATTGTGTTGCATGTACCTAAATATGTGTTTTTGGTGTATATGTATCAAAATATCAAATTTATTATTATAAAAAAATTTGCATTAAAAAGAAAAAGAAAAAGTATAAACGGGGCGGGGCAGGAAAAGTTAAATGGTTGTGGGGACGAGGAAGTCAAAACTTGCCCTACCCCACCCCACCCTATTTATACACAGTTGCGAGGCGGGGATGGTGCTGAGAAAGTTTAATGGTTGCGGGGATAGGGAAGTCAAAACCCGCCCCGCCCCACCCCACCCCGTTGCCATCCCTAACTCCAGGCGTTACACTTGGAACACCTAACTCATAACACTCGAGTCTAGCACAATCAGTGCGTCTCAACTGATATAAAGCAATATAACCATGGAATGATCTAGTTAATGTGAGTGGACAACTCCGAGACAGTCATAAGTTACATAGATAATTTTGAATGATCAACCCTAGCAGATAATTAACCACTCCCGTGCAATGGTTGGGCAACTATTAACCCTGTGTACGGCTCACTTCCACAATCCTCTGAAGCACTTGCTTCACCATCTCAAGGTCTGTCCAACCTTTCCCTATCTATAGTCTAAGGTAATATCCTCAACTAATCATACCAAACAAAAACAGTGATACTTCCCTATTATTTGGGATCATCAATACTCAAAATCATTCCATCATCGTCAAACATGACTTTCCAATTGGCATACCATTTTGGGCATAGTCCAAAGTCCCGTGTATCATTACAATATAACCATATCAATCTAGTGCACATCATAAACACACTCATCGGCAAGGCACATGATAGTGCACTCACCGACACAAATAACATTAATAGTGTACTTGTCGTAACAAGCCACATGGTCTTGTCCAATCCACCCAATGGAATCGAATGCCAAGTTTAGGGTTTTACATCTCCCTAACTTCACAATCTCATTTCTCAAAGAATGAATCTCAGTTACTTATCCAATAACCCTAATAGACCTTTTTGA
Organism: Cornus controversa; assembly: GCA_026545225.1. Lineage (NCBI taxonomy): Eukaryota > Viridiplantae > Streptophyta > Magnoliopsida > Cornales > Cornaceae > Cornus > Cornus controversa. The sequence continues at coordinate 47,559,507 of CM048845.1, forward strand.
CCTCTCAAGTACCTGTCCATTCCTTTCCAGCATCTCCTTGGCACCCCAAGATCCTAACTGCTTCACCGAGGGCCCCTTAAATTCTCACATGCATCACTATTGAATTAGTTAGCATCTAAGCATTACGATGCACCGCCAATATATCGTAACAAGAAGATAAACCTGCTGGATTTTGTACGGACACTTAGCCTTATCTACGATGCATCGTCCTGTGCATTACGATAGATCGTAATACCCAAACTGATGCATTTGTAAGAAATTCTACAATGTCACCTTTAGCTCATTTTGAGTTCAATCCCCATTCTATCGACCTAGAATCCTTACAACCACATTCCATCAAGATTATAAGACTATAACCATCATCCGTGAGTACTAAATCATACATTCTCCCATAATCATGTCTCAAACCTAAACATTCTTGTCATTTTTTTTTCATCTCGATTCACCTCACATAATCCAAATGTCTTATTTTCAGACTTAAAAGTCATCAGATGTCTGTTGACTCCAAGAATTAGATTAATTTTGAGTCCCCATCCGGCTATCTCCATAACCCTTCTTAGATATACTCTGTCTATAATTTTGGTATCACAATACCACCAATAACCTTACACAATTAACTGACTCCTAGTCCTCAATGGTTGTACAATTGTTGCAACTCAAATCTGAATCACCAAACTCTAGGTTTGAAAAATTACAAAGTAAATCATATGTCACACCCCAGAATCCGGACCGCCGTGAATAACCTTATCCACACTCATGTGACAGTATCAAACTTTGATACCATTCTATCACACCCCAAAATCCAGACCTCCAAGACTCCCCAGAACCGACCCCGAATCTCGAGTGTAAACCCGTTCACTCAACCCCATGAACCCTCATTACCCTTAAATACCGCAGAAGCTCAACTCTATTATTGCAGATAATTACACACAACTCTACCTTAACCAATCCCCATGGGCCCTGCATCAAATCCTATCACCATAGCAGGGATTGATTTACCCACACTTTTAAGGATCACTCACTTTCAGGCCTCAAAACTTACCTTTTTCATAATTTGAAATTGAGACCTACACCATTGGATAGAGAATCCAAAAATACTCAATTTAAAAAAAAACACTCAATTCCGTTCCCTTACGAAGAAATTTCATCGAAATGAAGTTTGGAAAAATGTTGTAAATAGTAATCTTGATTGTGCGAAACTAGCATCTCGATTGTGCGAAAAAAATCTCGATTGTGTGAGAATTTCACCCTCTCGGGACCTCAGACTTGCAATATCTCGCACGATCGAAATGGGGGTTTCGATTGTGCGAGATTGCCCCTGTCTGGACCCTAAAAATCACCATAATTCATCACCCCTTCGCACAATTGAAATGGGGGTTTCGATTGTGTGAAATGGGCATTTCGCACGATCGAAATGCCCTTCCCAAGACTCCCAACAACCCTATACATGATCCATTTGGAGCCCAATCAACATTCTATCATCCTAGAACCTCTCATACATTTTCATAACATAAATGAAAGTTACCAACATCAATTACACACTCAAAATCATATTCATGATCGAATCATACACCGAAATGAATCATTCTCTTACACAACCACAATCCATTCACCATGAAAATATTATCAAAGGAATAAAATGCCACCATGGTCATTACATAAACTAGACCGTTGTCTTTCCTTACCCAACAAGTTTAAAATCCAAAACATACATCCAAATTACATTTGTCCAAGATATGACCACAACTCGAAAATAAGTCACATGCCACAAGCCGGCATGGATAGCCACAAAATGTGCAACATCTCAAAAGTTAGCAAAATGCTACTAGGTTTCCACTTGGACACTCAAGTCCCATCCGTTATCGGTGCCTTATCTGTACAAGAGTTTATAATAAAAGGGTGAGCACCATTGCGGCTCAGTAGAGATACCCCAACCCTCCTAAGTGCCAACTCAACACCGACTTACATGGAATGCATATGAATACACTACATGCCACATCCACAATTTCACAAACAATTTAACAAATGCAATTAAAGGGGATTGCATATTTCACGAACCATGTATAACATGTTCAAACAGAAAAGCATTAAGGAAAGTAAATGCTCTCTCTCTTAGTACTCATCCGATACCCTACATAATTGGCCCACTCCGAGGATCATGTAACCTTGGACACCTCCGATAACCATCCAATGACCGGGATAACTTCGAAAGGTCATTCTACCATAACAATATATAGGATTGCCATAGAGTGAGAGGACAACTCCGAGGCTCACAAATCTTGGCCATTCTCCGATAACCATCCTATGACCGGGACAACTCCGAGGGGTCACTGGTATTGGACATTTTCCGATCCTAGGCATTAAGCCTTAGTATGGTGGGTCCACTCTGAGGGCTATACATAGTGGATAATTTTACCACATTTCACCACACGGTTGGACCACTTCAAAGCCCTGTGTACCTCATTTGCGTCATTTTCCCGTAATGTCCACATATGCAATATGAATGCATAAACACGTGGCATTTTATTATCATGCTCATTGATACTAAAAAGAAGTAAAAAGCATGTTTCTCACCACCACACATCACATATAGCACATCTATGTATAACACATGTACATATCATCTCATATGCATACAACTTCAAAATTAGCATATTTTACTCATGCTACACTCAATGCATAATTTTAGTACATAGAACTAACATGCATTCAACAAACACATTCCCACATATAATCACATATATGACACTTGGTACACATTTTTCACATATACACCAAATTGAGCACATAATGCCTATGTATCAATTTTTTTCACTCACACACTTCAAACCCACATGCCACCACCAACACAATGGACACAATTGTGAAAAGATAGGACTCTAGAGAAGGAGCAAACATAAATTTTCACACCTCTCACCATCCTAAAGCATGTGAAACACAATCTACACCTCTCTTCTTCACCCGAAACCCTAGAATCGACAATTAGAAGAGAAGAAGAACCCCTACCTCAAGTTTGAAAGTCTCCCAAACACTCTCCAATATTCTGGCTGAGTCCTACCCTACCGAAAGATGAATTTTTTCGATTCAAACCAAAGCCCTAGCCATCCCCTACGTATCTCCCTTCTTCGACGGATCACGAATCACACCCGAAGGCCTCCGAAACCTAGAGAGAAGGAAGATGGAGAAAGAAAAGACAGAAAGAAGCCATGGCCGGCTGCTGGGACATTAGAGATATGAAATATCTCTGCCACATATGATATTTAAAGTCCCTTAAATACCCCCTAAAAAATTTCGCGTATGAGGTGGCCAGTCTCATACACAAAACTTGGGAGATACATACAATTAGTAGCAACAAGCATAGAATACAAAAGACAGTAAAATAAATTCTAAAAGCTGCACAGAAAATCTCACTGAATTAAAATAACTGGTAAATAAATAATTATATGTTCGCTGATACAATTTGGAAGTCCTGTAACCCAAGGACCCCTTAATCATAATAAACAAAAGTTTAAGACTCTAATTTAAAACTAACAACCAAAATCTCTAAACAAGTTCATAGTATGACCCTTGAATAAGATGATAGGTTTCTACCCTGTGACCGATGATAAGAGATGTACTGATGATAAGAGATGTCTGCCATAACCAGCCTTAAAACTCTATCCTCGTAGTGGAACCTGTGTGAAACCTGAAATATCAACAAAGTGGGTTAAACCCACGAGCAAATCTTATCTACTACATCCCAATCAGAGAACCAATATACATACCCTCAGTATAAGGGACACAAAATAAATCCATAGATTTAACATACAAGTTATTCTTTTATCCAATTTCATGTTTCCAAAACAACAATCAGTATTTATAATATTCCACCCAAACCCTTATTATGCAAAAGTAAACACATTCCTTAAGTTCAGCAGAAATAAACATAACATGAAATACTATCAAGTTTAAGCAATCCTAACATGTCACCATTTTATCCTTCGATACCTTAATAGGTATAGGTATATACATACTAGTCATTCCCTACCTAGTTCATGTTTTCAAAAATCAAAACCATCTTATACGTTGTCCCAACAAACCCTTATCATTTAACAATGAACCCATTCTTTAAGTTCAAAGTAAAGAAACATATGCATACATTTTATTAAATTTAGGCAATCATGACAAAGCAAATATAATGTATAGATACCTTATTAGGTATGGGCGATCCTGACACGCCGAGCAATCCTGACATGCCAAAATAAAATGCATACATACCTTATTAGGTATGGGCAATCCTGACACATCGGACAATCCTTACATGCCAAAATAAAATGCATAGATACCTTATTAGGTATGGGCGATCCTAACACGCCGGACAATCCTTACATGCCAAATGAAATGTATAAATGTATTTTCAATATGAAACATAAAATAAACAAGGTGCATTATGATTTTAATCTGCACAAACAAAGTAATTCAAATTATCTGACATGAAATTATCACCATAAGACAAATCGTTCACAAGTAAACTATAATCAAGTATTTAATGGGCATTTATACCCTTAAAGGAAAATACATTCAAGTAAATCAAATAACACAATTTAAGTACTTTAGAAGCAAACACCCAATCCAAGCCCCAATGCACTCAAATCTACGAGGGAGTCTAAACCTAACTCTTATCTAGGTTTCTGACCTATTCTACTTCTAAGAACCCTATTAAATTATTTTGCAATTTTCTAGAATTTTAGGAAATTTTTAAAAAAATATTTTTCTAGCAAAAAGAAAATAAAACATAATTCGAGGCATACGTTTACAACCAACACAATCACAAGGGAGACTCATCTTCACATGAAATTTAAAAATCAGGAGCATTTTAATCCTATAAAGTTACCTAAATTTTTCTAGAATTTTCTTTAATTTTAAAAATATTTTCTAAAAATAAAAGAAGGTGAAAATCCAACTTTTAGACACTTTAAAATTTAATTTAATACCAAGGGAAACTCATTTTGAGATGAACATTTACAACCAAGTTTATTTAACTTCCAAAAAGTTACAGTAAAAATTTGGGAATTTTTGGAGTTATAAAACTATTTTCTAAAATTACAGAAAATGAAAAACCCAATTTTTGGACACTTTAAAAATCAATTGAACAATAAGGAAAGATTATTTTGAGTTTAAAATTTAAACCCAAGTGTATTTAGCCTCCAAAGAGTTACATTAAAAATTTGGGAATTTTTGGAACTTTTTAAGTATTTTCTAAAATTAAAGAAGCTGAAAAACCCAGTTTTTAGACACTTTAAAAATTAATTTAAAGAGAATGATAAATCATTTCAACATGACATTTAAACCCCAAGCTCCTTAAGCTCCAAAGAAGTTGACAAAAATTTTTTGGAATTTTTAGAAATATAAAATTATTTTTAAAAAATGATATTTCCGAATTTTCAAGTTTTTCCAAAAATTTCAAAAATTTAAAACAAATACCAAAATAATTCGGAATGAACCCAGAGGTGGGCCCCAGCGAGTGGGACCTAAAAATGACCTTCCAGTCACTGGTAGTCGACGGCGCCAGCCGGACGCTCCCCCACGTGCCAGCGGCACGTTGCCCCCCTTCTTTTTTTTCTCTTTTCTTCTTCCCTCACCTGAAGCTCCAGCGGGCATAATGGTGGCCAAATTTCCCGACCATTTTTTGGTCACATCCGGGCACCGAATCGCGCTTATGAATATACCATTGAACTCGTCTCGTTCTAAGCTACGCATTGGTACCAAATTCATGCCCTCTCGTGGCCTAAATCAAAAACACCCAATTTCAAGTTTCGAAAATTTAAAATTTTAAAGTCAGATTCCCTTCAATCTACCCAACCGTTTGTAACCAAATTTTCAAGGATTATTCTAGGAAGGAAGATCTACTTATTGATCGGAACAAAAACCCTCAAAAATGATAAACACGGTATATCCAAATTTCATGTTTGTACACACACACACACACACACACACACACATATATATATATACCCGCCTATACAGTCATATATACATGTATATACATATGCAAAATATCCTAAAACAATACCAAAACTCCAAAATCTTCATGTTTAATTCACAGAATTATTCTTAGCATGCAAAATCATTTAATTTCATAATTAATTGCACAAATTTTAGCAACATGTCTGTATAATTAATATATATATTATACATATATTCCAGCAACATGTATATACAAATATTATATATGTATACAGATTCAAAGGGGAAGAGAAGAGTTCGAACTTGCCTCTTTGATGATTCAACAAATCGTTCATTCGCTCGTTCTTTCACTCCCTTCTCTCTTTCGTTTACTCTCTTAGTTCTGTACGTAAAGTAAACGGTAGGAACCCTAGCTTCTTATTTTATTTTTGTCTTAATTATTATTATTCTATATTTCTTTTCTACAAAACTAAATAACTAAAAATATATATAAAAAATAAAAGAAAACTCAAATATCATAACCATACACCCAAGCCCATCAACTTAAGCATATTCCTAGCCCAACCATTCCAGCCCAAATTCCTCCCTAACCCAATCCAAAGCATTCAAAATATTTAAATCAAACAACACATAATCAATAAACAATTCACATAAAATGATAAAAATATAATTAGAGAAATTCACATGAAATAGTTGGAATCTATAAAACATAAATAATCCACATAAAATAATAACAATCAAACTTATCAATTCACATGAAATAATAAAATGCATATAAAGGAAAAGCAACTCACATAAAATGATAAAATATAGAGACAAGGCATTTCACAAGAATTAATAATAAAAAAAATTATAATATAAAGCAAATCAAATTCTTTAAAATAATTGACATCCAAATTTTTGGGGTATTACAGTCCCTAGGCCGCAAAAAGACCAAAATGCCCCTAGGCCACTTAACGTACCTTTCGGGACTCCGTTTTTGATTTTGAAAACTCGTACGGCCTCGAAATCACTTCCTCTACTCTCTAAAAATTTCATCTAATCTATTCCCAAAAATAAATATCTTTCAAAAAATTTTCGAATTCCCGGGCCCACTTAAGTCGCACTCTGGGCTCCGATTGGACCAAAAAGTCAAACTTTTCAAAATCTTCCGAAAACTTTCAAAAACCTCAAATTAACCTTCCAAACATCTTTTCCACTCTCAAAACATCCATATCATCATTGAAAATGCATTTATAGCGAAAATGATGAAAAATCAGTAAACCAGCCAAAATTGGTCACGGTCTCTACATCATACATTTCTTAACAATTCTAGACTCATATTTTCAAAGTCTATCACAACATATCTATTTCAACATCACAGTCCATTCAATTCCAAACCTCTACCTAGGTTTACCAATTCTCAAAACTAGAATTCCTAGATGGTGACTACGTGTCACTACTAGCCATGCGACGCATAACGAAATGCTAAAATGTAATACTCAGTCACATGAATCAAGTCTACAACATAGCATATAATAAATAACATGCTAAATTAAATAAACACATACCATGCATGATATGACATATGATGCATCGAATCAAATCAAAACCCTAGTCTCTACAAGTTACCTTCACTATCGTTGCATTTTCACGCATTATCTGCTTATCTTTAGTCATCTTCCTTATGGCATAATCGACTAGGTCATCCATCTAGTAAAATTATGTCTTATTTAAGCAAAAATAATATGTTATCATCCAACTTTAAGTTGCAATGATCGTTTTGTAAAGTTTGTGCTTTGGGTAAATCCACACACCTCCAATTTCATATTTCTAATAATATCAGTACGCATTCTCCTTTTACACTTGTGCACTTTGATGTTTGATAGCCTCCTACTTCTTCTATTAAAGGGTTTAGATACTATGTGTTATTTACCGATGATTATACTCGATTCACATGGTTATATTTTATGAAACACAAATCTGAAATTCTTGACCACTTCAAGAATTTTCTCTCATATATCAAAACCTAAATTACTGCTTCTCTGCAACAGTTCCGGAGTGATGGTGGCAATGAGTATGATAATTATTTTTTCAAGGCTTTATGCTCCTCTTTTGGAATCCGTCATCAGTTTCCCTGTCCCCACACTCCTCAACAAAATGGTCTTGTTGAATGCAAACACCGTCATATTGATGACATGGCTCATACTCTTCTTCTCACAAGTTGTGTTCCTCTCAATTACTGGAATCATGTTGTATTCTTCATCAATCATTTTCCCACAACTGTTCTTCAATGGTGTTCTCCTTTTTCTCATCATTATGGCAAAACTCCACCCTACTCTGAGTTGTGAGTCTTTGGTTGTGCTTGTTATCCGCATTTGGGTGCTTATCTAACTAACAAACTTTTACCTAGAACTATTGAGTGTGTTTTTCTAGGTTATAGTTTGCAGCACAAAGGGTACAAGTGTTTTGATCACACTACTAGCAAACTTTACATCTCTCGACATGTTCATTTTGATGAGTAGTCTTTTTCCTTTGTCGCACCATTACCTATCATGCTTCAGAATCTTTAGAATGGGCTTTTGTTCCAATTTTCTTGCCTTCTCTTGACTCACCAATGCCAAGTTTGCCTCTGCCAGTGCCACAGCCATCTTTGGCACCTTTGTGTGCTTATCAGCCTCGACGGCCTCACTCTTCCACTTCTACCATTCCCACAGCACCACCCTCTCCTAGGGTTCCTGTGCCTACGTCGGATGGCTATTTTTCAAATCTTGGCTCTCCGATTGTACGTCATCCCATGGTTACTGGACAGAAGGTTGGCACACATCTCCCTTTAGTACGTACAGATAGTACTATTTGATATCCGCTACCCTGGGCTCTTCAAGCCCAAGTTTCTCTTCCTTTAGAAGAACCAACATGTTTTACTCAGGATGTTTGATTTCTTGAGTGATGCCATGTCACGCCCTAATTTTAATTCTCCAGAAATCGAGGGTGACTGGATTGTCACATCATCATCTCAGCTTTCAAATCTCACTGTGGTACCATGCTTTGATACAATGTTGTCACGCCCCGATTTTCATTCTCCAGGAATCGAGGGTGAACAGTGTTTCCACATTACCATCACCTCACATCAACACCTTACACTTGCGGAAGCTTAAATACCTACACACGTATGTCTACGCATGCCCCAACATCAACCCCAGCTAAGGCCCCACGCATGGCCACTCTTGCACCACACTAATTGCTGGTCAACATTTTCGCACAATCAAAAAGTGCATTTTGCACAATCGAAACTTTGATTGTGTGAAACTTGCATTTTGCACGATCGAAGTGCTTCGCACAATCGAGATGCTTGCGAAGTAGTATCGAAATATTAACCCTCTCGGAACTTTTCATCCTCAAAAGCCTGTATTTTCTCAATTGTGCAAAAAATTTATTTTGCACAATTGAAACTTCGATCATATGAAATGGTCATTTCGCACGATCGAAATTCTCTCTGTAGAGAATTTATGCTATCTAAAAACTTGGTCCTTTTGATTCCTAACTCTCACTCTAATCATCCACATACATTTATACAACCTCTCAAACATCAAAATGATGCTATAACATCATTCATAAGGTCCAAGTACTCACACTAGTACATTTCTCAAGGGTTACCAACTACTAAACATGTAAACCACTCAATCCTGGGACTCAACTCCTATAATGACTGGAACTTGAATCTGAGACCCACACCATTAGATATAGAATCCAAAAATACACAAATTCAGAAAAAATCATATTCAATTCCGATCTAAAACGAGGAAGTTATGCCCGATTGAAGTTTGGGCACAATAAGAAATTTCAATTGTGCGAAATGGCAATTTTGCATAATCGAAATTGCACTCTACAGAATTTCCTGCAACCTCACATTTTGTCTATTTTGGGTCCAAATCTCATTCTAACCACCTAGGACCATTCCCTCAACATTAAGATCATCTATACATGATATATCATCACACACATACTCCAAATCATACATTTGGATCATTAGGATCTCACCATCCTCATACATTCTTATCAAAATGCATATATCATTGCATACATTCACAATATCCATACACCAACATCATTTGTTATACATACAAGGTCCAAATGAATATACAAGTTACATATAACGTGAATGTAACTATAACTCAACATAATCCACATGCCACATACTAGCATGGATAGCAAATACGTATTTCACCCTCAAAACCTCAAAATACACCAAAATGCTCCAATGAGCTCCAAGTGACCAAGCAAGTACTTTTTCATCCATCCATAATTGTCTTACCTGTAAAAATGTTTGGGGGAGCGGGGTGAGCACCACTGCAGCTCAGTAAGAATACCCCAAGCCTCCTAAGTGTCGACTCGACACCGACCTATATGGAATGCATGTTGTTACACTACATGCCACATCAACAACTTCACATTCATTTAACACAAGGCACAAGTAAGGATACTTATATGTATAGAATGTTATTTTCATGCTTCATTCATGCTCATCAATACTAAACAAATGTCTAGCATGCCTCTCATCACCTTATACCACATATAGCACATATATGTGCAAAACATGCATATTATGTCACATATGCCTACAATCCCAAACTTAGCATATTTTACTCATGCTTTACACAATGCATACACTTGCTACACATAACTAGCATGCATTTTACATTGGCACCTCAACACATAACCACATATATATTCATCATTTCCCATAATTTCACATGTACACATATTTAGACATTCATGCTCTCAACTTCACACATTTACACATACTAATTCCTCATGCTTCACAAAACACAAGCCACGTCAATTTTTCATGGAAGAGACTCAAGAGAAGGAGAAAACAGTAAATCCCACCCCTCTCACCACTCTCATATATGCAAAACACACCCTATACTTTACTTCCTCACCCGAAACCCTAGAATCAACAAATAGAAGAGAAGAAGAACCCCTACCTCAAGATAGAAGACCTTCCAAGCACTCATCGAATTTCCAGCGGGTTCCACCTTGCTGAAACACGAGTTTGTTCGGTTCAAACCGAAGCCTTAGCCGTCCCCTACACACTTTCCTTCTTTGGCGAATCACGAATCCAAGCTGAATGCACCTGAAATATAGAGAGAATGTAGAGGGATGAAGTGGGAGAGATTTAGAGAGAGAGAGAGAGCTGTGAGAAATGGCTGAGATATCTCAGCCCTAGATATAATATCTAGGGCACCAAATGACCAAAACGCCCCTAAGTCATTTAACGTACCTTCCCGGGCTCCTTTTTCAATTTTGAAAACTCCTACGGCCCCGAAATCACTTTCTTCACTCATTAAACACTTCATTATATCCAATCTCAAAAATAATTATTTTTTTGGAATTTTCCAAATTTCCTAGGCCCACCTGGACCGCGTCCTGGGCCCCTGTATAACCAAAAAGTTAAATTTCTCCAAATTTTTTAAAAATTTCCAAAAACCTTAAATGAACCTTCCAAACATGTTTTTCACTCTTGAAACATTTAAAATATCATCTGAAACGCATTTATAGCAAAATTGATGAAAATTTTTAAAAATCAGTCAAATTTGGTTCCGGTCTTTACACACCAAGTCATGACCGCTGAGTTCAATGCTCTTCTCAAGAATCAGACATGGATTCTTGTTCATCCTGACTCTCAGTAGCATGTGCTTAGTTGTAAGTGGGTATTCAAGCTTAAGCAAAAATCTGATGGTTCTATTGAGCGGTACAAGGCCCGATTAGTTGCTAAGGGTTTTCATCAGCAACCAGGTATTGATTTTGACAAGACCTTTAGCCCCATGGTCAAACCTATAACTATTCGGACTATTCTCCCTCTAGTTGGATCCTCTAGATGGACTTTTCACCAACTAGATGTGAAAAATACTTTTCTTTATAGTTTTCTGGATACTATAGTTTTTATGCACCAACCTCCAAAATTTATTGATCTATCTCGCCCCAATCATGTATGTCATCTTCACAAAGCCATTTATGGCCTTAAGAAGGCTCATTGTGCTTGGTTCCAGCGTCTCAATGGTTTCCTACTATAGTTTGGTTTTCTTCAGAGTCGAGCTAATCCTTTTCTATTTAGCTTTCGTCGGTCTTCAAATTTTATGATTCTTTTACTATATGTTGATGGCATTATTCTTATAGGCATCCAACCATCTCTTTTCTCCTCCTTTGTTACTACCCTTGGTAAGGAGTTTGAGTTCACTAATCTTAGTTTTCTTTCTTACTTTTTGGGACTTGAACCCACTTCTATTGCTCCTGGTCTTCATCTCTCTCAGTCCAAGTATAATGTTAATGTTCTCTACCGTCACTCTATGACTGACTGCAAACCTTACAACACTCCAGTTTGTGCCACTAGCCAGCTTTCTCATCTGGCTGATGAACTATTACCTGATGCCACTAAGTATAGACAAATTGTTGGCTCCCTTTAGTATCTCACTTTCACTCATCCAGACATTTCTTATGTGGTTCATCATGTTGCTTAGTTTATGAGTGCTTCTTGATCTCCACATCTGATTGTTGCTAAACGCATTCTTCGATATTTGAAGGGTTCATTAGAATATGGTTTATATTTTCATTGGTCTTCCAGTCCACTCACTCTCCATGCTTACTCTAATGCTGATTGGGCTGATTGCCCTGACACTCATCACTCTTCTACTAGTTTTTATGTGTTTCTAGGTCCCAATCTTATCTCTTGGAGTGCTATTAAACAACAAACAGTTTCTCGCTCGTCTACTGAAGCTGAGTATCGCTTTCTTGCTCATGTTTGTGTTGACACTTCTTGGATTTCTCAGCTTCTCCATGAGTTATAGTTCCCTCTCTCTAGACCTACGACCTTGTTTTGGGATAACCTTAACATAACTTATATGACGTCTAATCCAGTCTTTCATGCTCGTACCAAACACATTGAGTTTGACTATTACTTTATATGGGAGTGTATTCTTGCTGGTACTCATTGTGTTCAGTTTGTTCCTTCTACCGATCAGCTTACCGATATTCTTACCAAGGGCCTCTCTACATCTTGATATCAGCTATTACGGTCAAATCTCATCTTTCCTCGATCGTCAGATTTGGAGGGGACTGTTAAACCAACCTAAAATCTCTCCCGTGATTTATAATTGTATCCCTTTAGTTTACCCTTTTTATTAATTATATCACTAATTTAACTTCATTCATTGTATCCCTAATTTTAGGTTGATTTATGATTGTATCCCTTTAGTTTAGCCTTTGATTGATTATATTACTGATTTAGGTTGATTTATTATATCCTTAATTTTAGGTTAATTGATTACAATCATTGTATTATATATTAACCTCCAAGAGAGATGAATAATATACAATACATAAATTTATATTCTTTCACTTTTAATCACACCGGGTTTGAAAATTCGGGGCATGACCCTATTCGTTACTTCACTCCAGCGGCCTATTCATGACTGCGCTCCAACTTTCTCTTTGAGTTTGCAAAGGAGAGATAGAGAGAGTGTAAGAACCATGATCATTTTTGACTGATTTTCATTTATTTTCATTTATTGTCATATTAATTATTTAAATGATTACATATATGTTTTAAATGTAAAATACATGCTTAGAGAATTTATTTGAAGTTTGGGGAAGTTTTCGGAGTGTTCGGTAATCCTCACATGCCTCCCATATTCCTTTATATACATATTAAATACTAACATTTAATATACATATTACTAGGTATTAGGCAATCCTAACATTCCCCCTTATATACATATTAAATATCTTATTAGGTATTTAGCAATCCTCACATGCCTCCCTTATATATATTAAATACCTTATTAGGTATTTGACAATCCTCACATGCCTCCCATATTCCTTTAAATAAAAAAATAACATACTTAAAAGCATGTTTGATAATATATTGATACCAACACTAACCACATGGAAAAAATATATAATAAGAACAAGCGAATCGAAAAAATCCATGGTACTAACATAATACAACAAACATTTATCCTCATACATATATGACTGCAAAAAAAAGAAACAATGAATAAAATAATTAAATAAAAAACACCAATAACATGTTAAATCATAAAAAGCTCACTATGTTAATTATGTCACGAGAATAATTAAACTGAGCTCTAATCTATGATCATTTATTCATTCTGCCCTAAAAATCGTATTTAAATTTTTCAGGAATTTTTTGGAATTTAAAAGTAATTTAAAAAAAAATTCCTATTTTTCTACACTTTAAATCGCTTTAAAAATAAAAAAATACTTTTATATTCCGGATTGGACCCAAACTGGGCTTAGAGATTCGGCTCGGCGAGTGGGACCAGACTTCCCCTTTTTCGGTCCTTGCCGGTGGTCGGAGCATAGCGCAAGCCCCCCACATGCCGACAGCACGCGTGGGCCTGCGCTGCCCTGTTCCCTTTCTTCCCCATTCTTTTTTTTCTTTTCCTTTGCAACTCCCAACCGATCCCAGCGTGCACGCCACCCCATCCCAGCCTTATTAAGGCCACCTAGCCGCCTCAAATCCTCCTAAACATTTCACCAATCAACTCCATTTCGTCCAAGCTACACATTGGTACAAAAAGCCCCTTCCTTCGTGGCCTAAATCAAAAACTCCCAAATTCAAGTTCTAGGGTTCTTCAACTTCAAACTCAAAATTCTTTCAAATTTTCCAACCATCTCATCCCAATGCTTAAGAATTATTCACAAGAGCTAGAACAACATAAAAATTGGATTAAAATCCTTTAAAACAAAGTTTGGATGTTCATGTACGAATTTGCATGTTTATATATATATATATATATATATATATATACACACGTATATAACCATACACATGTATCCTCACAGTAAGTAATACACTGATTTACATATGTATACAAGCAGCAATCCATATCATTATTCTTATTCATACAGAAACCCATATATATATATATACACACATGTATACACATACAAATCAAATAACACAAATAAAAATTTATACTTATAAATCCAAAGGGAAGGTGTAGAGTATTAGCTTGCGTTTCGATTTGCACAAGAACTCGTTCATTCTCTCCCTCCTCTCTGGCGTCTGCAGTTCTTTCCCTCTCTGTGCGTGAAAACGACCGGAACCCTAAACCCTTTTTCTCTTTATTTTTATTCTTTTAAAAAAATAAATACTAAAAGAAAATAAAAAGAGAAAAATAATAATAGATAAATACTTAGCCCAAACCTAATTAATTATAATCCAACCTAATCCAACCCAAACTCAAACTCTCACTAGCTCAATCTGAAACAGAATTAATAAAAATAAAAGAAAATACCAAAGTATGGTCCAACCTTAAAAATAAAATAAAACCACCTAAAGTTTTTAGCATTTGAAATCACAATAATCGATTTAAACAATTAAAGCAATTACAACAAATAAAGCATTTATCATTCAAACAAGCTTTTATCATTTAACACCCACAAAATAAATAATTTAAATAAATGAAAATTTTAATTTAAATAACCTCAAAATTACGGAGTATTACATGACACTTTTGTAAATAAGTGTAGGTTACAATTCTATAAATAGCAAGAGAAATGCCTAGCCCTCATTTCTCATTCACCTCAGCTGAATGGAGCAATCTATATATAACAACATCTTCTTCTTCACTTCTCCATTGATTTTGAGGGGCTTAGGTTCATAATTGAAGTTCATCGAAGAAGAGAGAAATGGTCTACGCACTAAGGGCTCGAGTTTGACCCATCCAGAATCAATTTCGAAAAAAGTTGAGTTTCTAAGAGAATTAGGGAAATCATTTAGAAGCTCTTCCAAATTGAGTTAGGGATGCCTAACCCATAGAATTCGGGTCTTTGTGAATATATTTGTTGCCCTAGCAACCAATTGGTTACGTGTGTATAATTAGATGTTTAAGCGTGCTCAGTTATGCACTTAATGAAATCTCCATGATTAATTGATGTATTTATGTGTTTATAATTGCCTTAGTTGATTATGAAGCATGTTGGGATTGAAATGTAGAAGAATTATGTATATTCAAGTATATGTGTAAAGGTGACACTTATGTGTTTGTGAAAATGTCTTATAAGTATGTTTAAGTGTTAAGACTGTTTAATTGCCTACATTGATTATATGAAATATGGAAAATATGAGATAATTGTAATGTGAATGTATTTGGGAATTATTTGGAAATTGTACAAGCATGATCATTAAATGTTATCTTACTTTTCACTTATGTATGTACAATAGCCACAAGCATGCGTAATTTCATCTTCATTCTTAGGTAAGCATGTGGAGTGGGTGGTGAGCTCAATTGGGAGGTTAATTTCTCTTGAGGAGTGGTGAGGTAATCCGATAAAGGGAACCCTCATAGGGCAATCTGGTTAAGAAACCCAACGGAGTGATCCAGTAAGGCAGCTCTGGTTAAAATGGAATGGGATACTCCTTAAAATAGAGTCCTATGATGAGGTAATATGATAATAGAGCCTCGATTAGGTAGTATTGGATGATCCTGGCTAGCGGAGTCCAATGGATGTGTGGAGAGCACGAGGGAGTTGTGCATATCATTTTGCATTATACATTGCTTATGATATGGATGTGATATATGGATATTTGCTTAATATGATTAAATGTGAATGTATGTTTATGTGATATTCATGAGACTTACAGAATTGTGTTTTAGACATTCCTACTGAGCGTGTGGTTGCTCATCCCATGAGGATTAACTCTTTTTAGGAAAAGAAAGGGAGTGGAGGAGTCTCCCCAAAGGTAGAGTTGGCGTGGAGTGGATTTCGATTTCATTAAAGACTTATTGAATTTAATTGAATCCATGTCTAGATTGTGGACTATATGCATGTGAAAATCATGTAAAGACCATTTATGTTTCGAGAACATGTATTATTCATACTTTATAATTTATACGTTTAAATACGTTTTTAAGCATGTGTTGTTCATGATTTATGATTTCGTACATTGTAAGCATGGTTTGAGTATAGTAGAATGCTAGATGATTTAAATGATTATCGACGTATTTATGTTTATTTCCACATGTATAAACTTGTGAGAATGGTTATGTTGATACATATGTGAGATGTGATGCATAGATGTGTTAATAAGGGACATCAGACCAAAATTGACCAAAATGTTAAGCTGCTGGAAATTTTGTAGGAGAGGATTCTGATAGTGCTAAACTGAGGTTTCGATTGTGCCAAAAATTGCAGGTGTGAGATCCCGAATGTTGAAAACTTTCGATAGAACTTCGATACTACTTCGATCATGCGAAACCTTCATTTTGATTGTGCAAAACCAGCATTTTGATTGTGCGAAATGATGGTTTCGATCGTGCAAAAATTTGTAGGGACTGAGGGTTGTGAATGGACTTGTGCATACATGTTTTCATTAAGTGATGTCTATAGTGTACTTGAATGGGTTACGTATGCTTGCAAGTATGACGTTAATGGTGCTATGAATGCTTTCACTGATTTCGAGATAATCACTTAGATTGGTTGATCATTGTAACATATCTGGTAAAGGATGAATGTATCGATAATGTGCTGTATATAATGATCACGGTGTTCTGGGTAGGAACTGAAGGTGATGTTAGTAGTAATTCGCCACAGTTGCTCGGGTCATGAAGTGACGATCAAGCAATCGTGACACCTCACTACTCAAAGTTCGAGCTCGGACCAGGGGAGTCCTGGCGGTCCGAATTTTGGGGTGTAATAACTTGGTATCAAAGCATAATACCATAGTGAGAGTATGGATAAGAGGTGATGACATGTAACTTAATCACCCTTAGTTTTCAAGAGTCAGAAATTGGGGCGTGACAGAGAGAAAATCAACCTTCTATAATTTTATTTCTCTATCACCAACTTATTGCAAGCTTGATTATTCATTTTTTTAAAAATAAAATACATTTATTTTTCATAGAATATGAAAATCCTAGACGACTAGATATAAATCTTTCTTTACATTTAAATTTTTTTTAAGCTTTGATACTCTGGCTCTCTAAGGATTCTATTTTTAATTTTCTTTCAATAACATGAGATTATGTGTAACAAAAAACAAGATTGACTAAATTCACTTTTTTTAGGTAAATTGAGAGTCAAAACAAATGGTTCTTGAGTCTTTTAGTTCATTAAGATTGTTCTATATTGGGAAAATTTGTTAACCTGGCAAATGGTTTGGACATAATAGAATAATATTATACTACTCATTGAAAAAATAGTGTTTTGTTATAGTTTTTCATTTTTTATTTGTCTTTTGACATGAAAAATTTATATTTGTCATGACAGTTGTTTTTCCCCACCGAAACACATTGTGCCCCCAAACTGAAATTCAGGCTCCACCCCTAGGTATCAGTTATGACTAAAGAGATCATACTCAAGATATATTCCTCATTATCAGTTTCTCACTAGATGAATGTTGACTCTAAGATTTAGATGAATTTATATCTGTTTTTTCTTTTTGTTTTTATTTTTCAAGGCAATAATTTTAGATTATAGCTAGTTAGCAAGGAAGGGGAGTTGAACTCACATCCATAGGGTGTGGTGGACACTTAATATTTTCTATATTCACATGAATAGTTTCCATTTCTCTTGGTTGAAAAATTTTAAAATTCTTGTCACATTTTGTTTTCTTCAAGAAAGTTCTTTTACAGTTTTCAATGCTATATTTTTATTTTTCTTAGGGTGAGGAAAATCCAATTAAATAAGTTTGTAGTCATCCTAGGTTTCAAAACAGTTTTAGACCTCCTTACACTTGAGTAGCCAAGCAAAAGCCTTCAAGAAAACAACCCGACTTACTCATTGCAGTACTGAGTTGAAGATCCCCATTATTGAGTTGTCTCTCCATGAGTTAGAGAGTACTACAAAGGGCAATAGGCCTAATATCAGTCACCTTGGTACAATCATTCTTATTAAGAATTAAGTTCAAGAAAGTACTATTCACTCCCACTGGAAGTTTAGAATTCTGAAAAAAGAAACCCACAGCCTCAACCACTTTAGACCCCAATATGTTCCAATATTTCTGGTACAATCTAGGTGGAAATCCGTCAAGCCCAGGGACCTTATCGCCTGAGCCCCATAACCACATCTTCTAGATAGAAACATTAGCTTCAAGAATCAGATGGAAGATTAGTAGGAGACATTGTATACAACTTCTTATAAAATCAACAATCCAGCCTCTTATTATATCCTGATACATAGAACATAACTAATCCTCACGCTGCAGCATAGTAATAGAATTATAGTTCCTTCTTTGCTTTACCTTCTTGTGAAATAAGTCTTTGTATTTATCAGTATCATTCCACCACTTTAGTATGGTCTTATGAGCCCATAGAATCTCCTCATGATATGAGACAATTTCAAGCTCTTCTTTAGCTACTTTTTCCTTTTGAATCAGATTAGAATCTGTAGTATACGACCCTTAGTTGTGTTCCAATTGTTAATAGCAATCTTCACATTCGACAACTTTTTCATCAATTTACATCAATTTATGAATGGGATTCCCATTCGGAGTAGACGAAGCATTAGCAATAACACCCTCCACCTCCTCTATATCACACCACTTTGACAATTTTGAAAGGCTATGAACATTTAGCACACATATCATCTATTCCCCACATTTTCAATATAATTACCTTTTCAGGCTCGAACCATGGAGGTTAAGCATATGTAATCTTAATTAACTTAAATTTCAAAAAAAAAAATCAAACAAAACATATATACATTTGTTTTAACAACGAGCTAAAAACTGTCCTTTATGTGTTTAGTAATTTATTAGTGTTTGATCATATGTGTAGATGAACTGTTATGTTACTTGTGGGATCTAGCTGCAATAGGGTTTGAAGTGGTAGAAATGGTGACTATAACATGTGTTGCAGGTCTGAAATTGTGGAAATGGAGTTTGTAGCATGATGGTAGTATGACTCGAGTCGCGGAATTCAGTTCTGTATTAGGTTTTGGAATTGGTGATATGTATTAGGATTTGAGATGGGTGATACAATTATGAATACTATTTAGATCTTTGAATAACATTATTGATATGCTATACATAATACTCCGTACAAATCACACTTTATGCCTTTAGCAGGCACGGACGGACAGACGCACAGTCACTCCAGTTTATATACTTATGCTTTTGTAACTTGTCCCCTCATCTTTCTCTCTTTGCTCATTGTTTAATCTTTCTCTCTCTTCCCCTTTCTCTCTCTTTGTGCCTTCTCTTTGTGTCTCATCTCTCTATCCCTCTCTGTTTCTCTCTATTTTCCCCCCTCTTTGTCCTCTCTCTCTATATATATACACTATCTCTCTATATCTATAAAAATAATTTTAAAATAATAAAGTCATTTAATTTTTTAATAAATAAAGTAAAATTTTTTTTTGAAAATTCTTAATAAATAAAATAAATTTTATGAATGAAAGATGATAAATTTACTCAATATAATTGTTACGATGATTTGAATTTTTTTTTTTGTTAAAGGTCGCCCCTCACCAAAATTTCTACGTCTCTCACTCGCCTTTAGTAATTTATTAGTGTTTGATCAGATGCATAGATAGACTATTATGTTACTTGTGGGATCTAGCTGCAATAGGGTTTGAAGTGGTGGAAATGGTAACTATAACATGTGTTACAGTAAGGTGTGAAATTGTGGAAATGGAGTTTCTAGTATGATTGTAGCATGACTAGGTTTTGAGATGGTTGATACAATTATGAATACTATTTAGATGGAGAAATGCAGTTAGCATTATTGATTAGTTTACTTCAATATTATTTTCTTCAAATTGGTTGATAATTGTTGTTGGTGTTTTCCATTCCAAAATAAAAAATATATGAACACTTTATATAAGCAGACTCAATCACAAACTAGAAAGCACGGACACTTGGTATAGGGGTGCCGTGTCCGTGTCGGACACTCGGACACTCCGTAGAAGTGTCCTGGAATTTTTTCTTTTAGGACACGGCAAGGACACGCGGGGGACACGGCGGGGTACATTTTGTAATTTTTAAAAGTGCAAAAAAACCCCTGAACTTTTGCAAAGTTACAAAAAGACCCCTTTGAACTATTTTTTTTAGCATTTCAGCCCCCTCATCTTTTAAAAATTGACATCTTGACCCCTTGAAATAACTATAATGACATATATCATTTAATATGACTATTATGCCCTTTTCTATATAAATATAGTATTTTCTAAAATAAAAAATTTTAAAAATAAAAAATAGTTAGATAAAATTCCTAAATAATAAATTTAGAAACAAAAAAAATAAAAAAGTCAATATAATGAACATCCTTTTTGAAAATACATTAATTACTTGATAATAAATTGAAGTATTTGTGTGATTTATTATTTTTTTATTGTTAAATTTATGGTATTGTGGATATTGGTTAACTTGTTGAATATATATTAATATATTATTTCATAGCCGTATCACCGCCGTGTCGTGTCCTGTTTTTTTGAAATTTGCCGTGTCGCCGTGTCCGTGTCGTATCGTACCCGTGTCCCGTGTCCATGTCCATGCTTCTTAGATCACAAACTAATGAGCTAACACAACTTATGATGCTCACAACTTTTTACGGTTGCAACTTGTAAACAGTATTCTTGTTTGCCCATTGGGCTTAACAACTAATTCCAATTGGTGGGATTTGACCCATTTGGGTCTACTTGTATCCGTTGTTTTGTTCATATGGGCCCTGCCCTTAGTCAATTTATGGACCTTGTACATTTTACATTCACGTATTTAAAAATTTGCTTCAATTTCCTATATATATATATATATATATATATATATATAGATAAACAAAAAAATAAATAAAACTAAGGGGTACATAAATGTTCCTATCATGGATTCTATTTGATTATGATGGATCGAATTTTTTTTTTTTTTACCAATATATGAACAAAAAACATAGTTATTGCATACCAATGATATTTCATCACACCACAAGATGCTATACCCTAATAATACTGCAATTGACATATGTTAAACTTACCGCCTCACTAGAAAAAAAGTTTACCATCAATTTACCTTCAAAACAAATTTTACAATGAGATTTAATATTGTACTGGTTAAAAAACTCACTCAAGAGTAGTTCTGTCAATGAATCATATTTTGATTTGAATTCAAACCAATAATTAGGATATAGCTTAAATATTTAATTCGATAATTCGTTAACAATTCAAATTCGATAATTCGTTAGTTAAATAAATTGAATATAAATTAGTGTCAATACGATCGGATAATAATCCGATTTAAAATAATATAATATATAATTTATTATAAATATATTATCTAATCGAATTAGACTTCGTTGGTCAGAAGTGACAGTTACAAAATGCCTTCACCCTTTTACATTTACAGTAGGATGCATGTAAATTGTAAAGTGTTTAGTCATTTAATATTCCATGCAATCATGCACTGTGTGTTGATTTCTTAAACAGCTTCTATCCACTGAACAATGATACCGTTTGCACCCAAACTGGTCCATTGGCTGAAAACCAATAGATGAATGGCAAGTGACAGAAAAAATTAAGGAATGGTGGCTAACTCTTAGAAGAGGAACAAGTGGCGTTCTATTAATCGGACAGTTAAGATAGAAATGAATTGCAGCAGTTATCAAACAT
Organism: Cornus controversa; assembly: GCA_026545225.1. Classification (NCBI taxonomy): domain Eukaryota; kingdom Viridiplantae; phylum Streptophyta; class Magnoliopsida; order Cornales; family Cornaceae; genus Cornus; species Cornus controversa. The sequence goes on from CM048845.1 coordinate 47,582,058, forward strand.
TAGTCATTCATTCAAATATAAAATAAATTTGTGCAAATTGAAGAGGGCTATTGCACCACAATTTCTGCAACTTTCATTTTCTTTTACATTTCATGTACATTTAATTTTTTTGCTATATAAATTCATGTCATTTATATAGGAAAAACCATAAACAAACCCTAAGAAATCCAAAAAATAAGAAAAATTCAGAATTAACCTTAATACTTAAACATTAATAAAAGTAAAAATAAATACGCAACTTAACTTACTAAAATTCTCTAATTCATTGTCTTTCTCCCTTCTCCTATAGTATTTGTGAATCATATGCACTTCAACATACTTGAAGTATGAAGAGGATGTATAGTGGAGAAAAAGGCTCTGAGATACTTGGTGGGTTGCCCCTTTTAAAAATAAGTAACTAAGTATATAAAAAATAAAGGTCCAAATATGATTCTCTTTCTTTTCATGGTTGGTATAGCAAATCTACATAGGATCCCACGTATTTTTTTTTATTTTTTAGATAACTTGAGCTTATAGTGAATCTTTTGGATTTTGTATATGGATTGCGTTCTCCTTTTGAGCGCTTTTCTATAAAAACTTTTTTATAAAAGGAAAACAGAGTATTTGCAATTCGCGTTAGGATAGATTTCAACATTTGTTTCTTCATGGATTTAGCCCTTACTTTTAGAGGGGGGTAAGGATATTAGGAAACTAATAATGTTTAGTTTTAAGGTATTTTCTTTGTTTATGTTTTCACCTTGTGTAGTCAAACAATTCAAACTTCCCTCTCTCTTTTTGGTCTATCTTTTCGTTCTTTTTATTATCTTTCTTCTATTTTGTCATCCCTTGCTTTCAGTGGCAAGAAAGGGATAGGTGGGTCATGGCCCTCACAAAAATTGAAAAACTATTTAAAGTTATATGACCTTCTGGTAGTAAATTTATATAGGCCCAACCCAATTATATGAAATTGATAGTTTGGTTTATTTTAAACCCAACCCTTTTACATCAAACATTTAGTTAGTTAATTTTTTGCGCAACCAAATTACATCAACCATTTAATTAGTTTATTTTAAAACCCAATAGCAATAAATATCAACCCTTATAATATATAATATAATCCAAAACTACAAGACAAAGCATAAATTTGGAATACACCAAAGGGCGAACACAACTTGGTAAAGTGGCAAGCAACTATCCAAAAGTTTTTATGGATTTGTGCAATGGGATGCTGGAGAAAAGATAAAGATTAAGTATGTAAGTTTCATTCTCTCTCCTAATCCTTTCACTTTTTTCTTTATTTTTTTAATTAAAAAAATTCACTAGTTTTTCATTCTTCAAAACCCTAATTCTATTTTTTTTTTTGTTTCCAATACTCTTGTATATATATTTAATATCTATCTATATTGCATATAAATACAATATACATGATATGCATACATTTACCCATATATAATAAAACAATATGTATATATTATATATGTCTTTGTATATATACAAATAAATATAACTATATAAGTAAACATATAAATTAATATTAAATTGATGTAATTTTATTTTGTGTGTGTCTTTTTTCGGTGGATTTTTTTTTTAATAACTTGGACCCCAACACTAAAATTGTGGCTCCTCTCTGCATGCTTTCTTGTTCTACAACAGATTATTTGAGGTTCGATATCAATTGGTATCACAACACCATCCTGTCTTGCATTAGTCTTCCTTCTAAAAACCTAATTAAAAACTCAATATTACAAATAATTATTGGTTAAATCCAAATAGATTTAAATTTGTTATTAGACATACTTTAATATCGTGCCTTGGAAATATACCATTGCAAGTAAATAGATTATAGTCCATAACTCTCGAGGAAAAGTTGTATCAATGCAAGTCAAAAGGTGCAACGGTGCATAAGCCTCGGGATTTTTAAATAATGCTTAATTCCAACGCAAGTGCAAATATATACTTGTTCTCAAACTCTCTGGATCTTTAATTTTTACTATGTGCAATGTGTATGAGATATAAATTTGTAATTGGCATATTTCGGTGATCAAAACCTGATTGATTGAGTTGTAATTTTTTATTTATTCTTTGTATCGATCGTTGATAACTTCGAGCTGATACTCAAGTGCATGGATGCAGATAAATCAGTAAGAACACCATATAGTACAAGTAAGTATGGTGAGGACACTCTGCACTTTTTATTTCCAAGCCTATTTTGAAAAACTAGGGTTTAAATGAAAATTTTAAGGTTTTTCAAAGTAGGACCGGTCCCCAATATTTAGGACTGGTCCAACTTGTCTCGACAGTTTAGTTTCTACAGGTTTTTACAAAGTTCCGCCAGTCCTAATTATTTGGCACCAGTCTCACTTAGCCTGTTTCAAATAGGAAATAGATTTGACGAAAATTCTGATTCTTATTGGGTTTGAAACTTCTAGGAGAGTTTTATTTTGGTATTCAACTTCTTTTCCAAGTAGAATTAGAACTTCATTGCCTATATATATGTATTCATATTTTCTCTACAAAATAAGTAAGTACCATAAGCCTGGAATATTATTTTTAGAGAGAGAGAGTAAATCAGTATAATTAGGGCTATATATTTTTAAGAACACACATCCATACTTCACGAGTGATATTTAGGATGGTGTTGTACTTCTGATTAGCTGCACAGAAACTGCTTCAAAATTATTTGCTGATCAGAACATTGGATTTATGGTTCTTCGCTTGCTTGCTTGTTGAAGAAAAAAGGTAACCAGACTGCACTACAAAGGGAACGAAATACTTGCTGAGTATTGTTGTTTTTCCAGCAACCTTTCTATAAGGATCGTGACGTTAGCCGGAATTCTGTGTATACCCAAAGCCCCACGGCTTGTAGATAGGTTGCCTTCGTTCTACCTTACAGATGAGGTCTCGGCATTGAACTTGATAGTATCATACAATCTAGATCCTCATGACCACAAGGGAAACTTGGTCAAAAGTCGAGCTAAGCTTTTATATCACATTGTTTGAGGAGATCTGATCAATCTACCCACAACAATCATGCGTACCATGATCTTAGCCACTTGATATTCTAGGTCTTCATCTGCATTACATTTCCCACAGATAGTGATGGCTATTTTGAGGGATGCTAGGGTCCGTATTCGTAAGAGGGCTGATATTGAAAAACCGAAAGGAATGATTGATGCGACGTCAATTACTCGCTCGATGAATAAGAAGGAAAAGGACAGAAAGGCCTATAAGCTCAGTCAATGAGTTGGACAGGCTATATTTGGTGGTCGCGGAGTGTTCCAACTTCCTGCTTCTAACACCCTAGTGAAGGCGAATCAGATGAACCAAGTTCTCAAGTTCATTCAGCAAGGGTTCGACTGCTTATGTACTAGGATAGACAAGCTAGATCCTGTTGTTTCTGATGAGTCTGCTGATGAGGTTGATTAGACTTAGACCTTAGGTCTTGTTATTTTTTGTTCTAGACTATTGTTGACTTCTTTATCTTTGATGTCTACATTTTTTTATTTGTTTGTTATGTTTTGTTTATTCTATTAACTTATATGTTTTGGATATTTATTTGATCAGTGATGATGATTTTTGCTTCCTCATTGTCTTATTCTCTTTATGTGCTTCATGATTTATCTCTTTATAGCTCTAGGGTATTTCTTTGTCAATTTGTTACAAAAATGGGGAGATATATTTATCAGATATTGGAGATTAAAGGGGAGAATATCCATGGAGATTAAAGAGAGATATTAATATTCATGTTTATATTTCTTTTTTAAGCTTTCACAAGATGTGTTGTTTAAGGGATGTGCAGGTACACAACAGATTTTATTCTAACCGTCTTAAAAACACAAGTAAAGCTTCTCTTGATCAGTTCTTTATTTCTATGTATTTTTGGGCAACATTGCAATCTAATTTTTTCAATGGGTTAGGTTATAATTGTCTAGGTGGTTTTGACACGAAATTGCCAAAGGGAGAGATTGTGAGATATAAATTTGTAATTGACATATTTCGGTAATCAAAACCTGATTGATCGAGTTGTAATTTTTGATTTATTCTTTGTATCGATCGTTGACAATTTCAAGTTGATACTCAAGTGCATGGATGCAGATAAATCAGTAAGAATACCATATAGTACAGGTAAGTATTATGAGGACATTCTGCACTTTTTATTTCTGAGCCTATTTTGAAAAACTAGGGTTTAAATAAAAAATTTAAGATTTTTCAAAGTAGGATCGGTCCCCAATATTTAGGACTGGTCCAACTTGTCTCGGTAGTTTAGCTTCTGCAGGTTTTTACAAAGTTCCACTGGTCATAATTATTTGGCACCGGTCCCACTTAGCCTGTTTCAAATAGAAAATAGATTTTGACGAAAATTCTGATTCCTATTGGGTTTGAAGCTTCTAGGAGAGTTCTATTTTGGTATTCAATTTCTTTTCCAAGTATAATTAGAACTTCCTTGCCTATATATATGTATTCATATTTTCTCTACAAAATAAGAAAGTACTATAAGCCTAGAATATTATTTTTAGAAAGAGAGAGTAAATCAGTATAATTAGGGCTATATATTTTTAAGAACACACATCTATACTTCACGAGTGATATTTAGGATGGTGTTTTACTTCTGATTAGCTGCACAAAGACTGCATCAAAATTATTTGTTGATTATAACATTGTATTAATAGTTCTTCGCTTGCTTGCTTGCTGAGGAAGAAAGGTGACCAGATCGCACTACAAAAGGAACGAAATACTTGCTGAGTATTGTTGTTCTTCCAGCAACCTTTCTATAAGGATCATGATGTTAGTCGAAAGTTTGCAGCAGTTGGACGTGTTGTTGCAATCATAAGCCTGAGGTGTTTCACATTAGATTCTTGACAGAGTGAAGAGGGGTGTGAGTTTGAGATAGAGTCTGCTGTACTTTACTTCATCATAGTAGATTGGTTTCTTGAGGCTTTTTGCCTCCCTCCGTGATTTTTTTCGCTTTTAGTTTTCATATATATCTGGTGCATTCTTTTCTTTACTTGCACTTTAAGTTATCTACTTGTTTTTAGTTGTTTGGTTAATTGGACTTAAAATTGAATTAATTAAAAATTAAGCAAATGAGCAAGTGATCTTATTCACCCCCCTCTAGGTTTTAAAGTACTTTTCACAATCATTTTCGCACCGCGCAACTCACAACCTAAACTATTTTGGAACTTTCATCCTTAACCCGATACAATAGAAGATCCCTCGGACCTTTGTTTCAATATGATAACTCAAGATTCTCTGTGGGAGCTTTTTCAAACTAAAATCCATCAAGCCAAAATTGTTTCCTCTAGAAGAGGTTGTGACATATATTTGTAATTGACAAATTTTTGAGTCAAAACTAAGGTGATCGATTTGTAATATAAGGCTTAATTTTTGTAATCGATCATAGAACTGAAGATTAAGTGCATGGATACCGTTGATCAAGCGAGAACGTCATTTAGCTAAAGCAATTGTGTAATGATACTTTGCACTTTATGTTTAATAGGTCGATTTTGGAAAACTAGGATTTTAAATAAAAAATAGATTTTCTACAAAGTTCAACCGGTTTTACTTCTAAGGTCCGATCCAACTTATCTCGGTTGAATGAAAAAATTTTGCATGTATGTTTTTGGACCAGTCCAACTTTTTGCGATCGGTCCTACTTGATGTTAAATATGTCCTGTCCTTGTTACTCGTTCTTTGCTTGACCTTCTTGTGAAAAAATCGATGCATTTATCGGTATCATTCCACCATTTTAGCTTTAGCCTAACCCTTTGAGCCCATGGAATCTCCTCATGATGCAAGGCAATTTCAAGCTCTTTTTTAGCTATTTTTTCCTTTTGAATCAGATCCGGATCCAAGTATGTAAGGAGAGAAATTTGACCCTTAGTTTTATTCCAATTTTTAACAGCAATCTTCACATTTTGCAACTTTTTCATCAATTTATGAATGAGATTCCCATTAACAGGAGGAGACCAAGCATTAGCAATAACACCATCATATGACACCACATCTTGTGAAATTTTAATGGCTGTCAACCTTCAACACAGATACCATCTACTCTAACTAAAGCATAAGCCCTCAGTTATGCAGAAAGGAAAACGTTAACACTTGTAAAACAATTTAGATTGCGTTCAGTAACGTTTTTGTTTTTTATTTTTGCAGTCTCAAAAAAGTAAAAACTTTATTTTACTTTTTTGAGAGAATATATATAAAACAGAAATGACGTTTATTAATATTTATTGTTGCCGCAATTTTGAAAACAGAACAGAAAACAAATAACAGTATTTAGTAACATATTATCTTTCTTTTTTACCGTCTTAATTTTTATTAATTTTCTATTTTATTTTTAATTCATCTATTGATATCAAAAAACCTTAAAATATATATAGTTTATACAATTATTTTACAAATTTTAATAATACCTAATACATGATAATAAAATGAATAATGATAGGCATAGTGAAAATTATAACCGAATTGAAAAAGTCAATCACTCTTATCATGCAAGTCAGACTCACACTTTCACAATTCAATAGATGGACGGACACCTTCTTCACTACACATTCGGTGATAACTTTTTACTATACAAATCGTTATCCTAATAAAATACAACATCTAATTTAAAGTCACAAATCCTAATAATACCCAATACATGAATTTAAATACAACCTCCAATTTAAAGTCATAATAGTGACATTAGTCATAACAATATTCTTAAAAATAAAAAATCATAACAACCACATAACACTATGAATCATTCTCTATGAAAGTTATTCCACAACTGATCAATTGAGATTGAATCATAAACTCTATGTATATGCATTATGTATAACTTTAGTATGTGGCGGATAATATATTTAACATATAGTATATAATAATAAATAAATAATATCTTATATGCAATAATATATATAATATTAAAAATGAATTATAATATAATATTTCATATAGTATATAATAATAAATAAAAAATATTAAATAATATCTTATATATATAATATATTATAATATTATAAATTAATTATAACATAGTATTTCATATAGTATATAATAATAAATATTAAATATTAAATAATATCTTATATGTAGTAATATTATAAATTAATTATAATATAATATTTTCATATAATATATTATAATAAATAAAAAATGTTAAATAATATCATATATGTAATAACATATATAATATATTATAACATTATAAATTAATTATAAAATAAAATTTACATATAATATAATATAAATATGGTATATAATATTATGAAATATGTATTGCATAATAATTGATTAATATTAAATAAAAAATATATAATAAATCATAAACATTTTTTGTCTCAAAAAATTAATTAAACTATTATATAATATGTTAAATATTAAAAATGTTTTTTAATACTATTTAATATTTATATAAAATATTACAAATAATACGTAAGACGAATTTTATTTGAAATGAACAGTGGCCATGTGATAATTCTAAAAACGTTTTTTTAGTGAAGGTAAGAAAGGCTTTGTCAACTCTAGATTAACTCATTCAAAATATCACGAGGGACGCTAAGAGCCCACTTTTAAGGTATAATGACTTTTCATGCTTGAACAATGGATGTCAAAGATATTCAATCTTAATTAAATTAACTAAAATAAAAATAAATAAAAACTAAAATCAAACAATACATTCATTTGTTTTTATAACGAAATCTTACAATATCAACTGTTAATGATTACAAACTAAACAACATATGTTCTACTTTACTTTTTAATTTTACAATAACAATATTGATACACTTTATATAATATAAATAATACTTTATGCATTTAGTAATTCATTAATTTTGATCAAATGTATGCAGAATGATTGTTATGCTATAGTACGGATTTTATTCCAGACATTCAGTTGATCAAAACCCGTTCATTCAGTTGATCAAAACCCGTTTGTAAAATAGACAACGGACCTCCCCATTATAATCGTAGGGTCCAAAAGCCATGAAACGTTGCAGTATTTTTGTATCAAAGTTTTGGAAGTGGGTGGTGAAATTTTGGTGTCTACTTGATGGAGAAATGTAATTTCATTATTCATTAGTTTCCTCCACTATATCATTTTCTTAAAATTGATTATAATTCATCACGATAATACTATATAACAGAAAGAATTTTAATGAAACATAAGAACATAAATTAGTGTTGCTCGCCTTCCCAAAATGAGAAAAGATATGAACACTCTTATAAGCAGAGTCAATCACAAACTAATGAGCTAACAGTAATGCTCATAACTTATTTGCATTTAATGTGAAGACTCATACAATAGTTACTCATCGGAAAAAAAATAGTCAGGCTGAAAGTAAGAAGAACAGAGTTTTTGCTAAGGTGAATTCCGGACCATATTACCGTCGTAACTTGAAAACGCTATTTTTTTATGGGGCTTAGCTTGGTGGGATTTGGGTCTACATGGATTTGTATCCATTGTTTTGTTCATATGGGCCCTAGCCTTAGTCCATTTATGGACTTGTACAGTTACATTTTTTGTTTTATTACCAATTGTACAGTTACATTCACGTATTTAAAAATTTGCTTCAATTTCCCAAACCAAAAAAAAAAACTAAGGGATACATAAATATACCATCACTAGAAAATATATAAAGAATCATGGATTCTCTTTGAACATGATTGATTGAAATTTTTTTTTTTAACCGATATATGAACAAAACACTTATTATTTCAATTTTTCTATAAATACACTTATTATTATTATTATTATTTTAAATTTAATAAAGTAAGTAATTTTTTTTAAGAAATAAGATCAAATTTTAAAATAATGCTAGCTCAAGTAATATTCCTTGTATAATGAAAAATATTATTACCACAACCATCATCCTTGGATTAATTTCATTAGTTTGAGTTTTTGGCTTTTTTATTTTTTTTTAAATTTTTAAATGTTGTATATAAGGGGTAGTTTAGGAATTGTATATCAAAAGTTGGCTGAAAATGGTTTCAAGGGGGTATCTTGCTCACTTTTTGAAAGTTTGGGGACTTATTTGCTCACTTTGTAAGTACAGGGAGGGATTATGCTCACTTGGAGAAACTTTGGAAATTTTTTTGCACTTTTGCCTAAAAATAAATACACAACCCTAATTTACAAAAAATTTTCTAATTCTATTGATCCTTTTTCCTTTCTCCTATCATATGCGCTTCAACATGCTTGAAGGTTGAAGAGAGTGTATAGTGGAGAAGTGTTAGATCCTTAACATTCTGTCCTGCACTAGGCCATGTTATAGCATGCCTATGGCTAGTCCCCTAACAATAGTTCATAGGCGCGGAGAGTTGTCAGCATGCCACATCGTGCTACAGTGGCATCTTTGTAAAAATGAAGGCTTAATGTTCGTTTTGCATTGTGAGCACACCAAACATGCCTTTGGTATGATGATGCACCACACCAAAGGTGGTGGCACTTGACGGTTCAATGAACAGAACCTCAAGGGTGGGTGGCACAGTTTGGTGCACCCCAAGCCATGCATGTGGCAGGCAAGCCACATGCATACAGACCCATGGGTATGCAAACTTGCCTTTGGCAAGTTGGTGGCTCTTTATAGAGGCTTAAGCTCCCGTGGACGCACCACGGTGGACACGAACATGAAATTGGTGGGCATGGCTCGGACCATACACCAATAGGTAAAGACGTGGCTAAATCAAGACAAATGTAGGCATTCGTATGTAACTTGGCTAATCCCCGTGGGCACGGCATGGTGGCAAAATTGGCTTATGGTGTAGGCTAAGTGTACCAACAGATCAAAGCAGTGGCAAACTCATTGACATGCTTTGGATTTGGTCAAAATGTGGGCAATGACATTGACCACATGACAAGGGCTTGGGTTGAGTCCTAATTGGGTTGGCTAAAATTAGATGTGGCTAAACATGGCTTGGGCTAGTAATGGTTAAAGACATTGGTTGACACTTGGCGGGACAAGTGGCACATTATAAAGGCTGGCAACACATTACTAGTGTGTGGCAGCTACAATGACACTTGGTAAGCAATGGAAGGGCCCTGCAATATACAAGTGTGCTAAAGTGTTGTTATCCACATTCCATATATATAGTTATATTATGGGAAGGTGGGGAAGACTAACAACTAATTATGCAAGGTGGGCAACCTCTTGGCTAGCCAACACACAAAAGTCTACCACGTTCTCCACTTGTTATTAAAAGTGAGGGAGAGTGGCTTAATGGTAACAACCACCAAGGTAAGGTGGCATGTGTTGGGCGATGCCAACACAGCCCTAAGTAAATGAGAGTGTCATACACAAAGTTAGTGGGTTGAATAGGCAATTTTGTGAGTGCTTATAAATACCCCTTGGTGGGCATTGTAGTGAGCAAAGGAAGAGAGAAGAATTCCATAGTGAAAGAATAGTTGAGAGCTATACACTTTGGGAGAGAAATTTAGTGCAGGCCTTGGCCATAGTTCCTTGTATTGTTTTTGTGTTAATAATAGAAATGTTGGAAGTTGTAAGACTTCTGTAAATTGTGTGTGCGTTATTTCTTTCTTTCCTATATAACCTTCTTGTGTGTATGAGAGTGACTTGGTGTGTGTCTAAAGACATTAAGTGTGTTGGCTAAGACTAAGGCAGAGGAGACGAGGGATGCCCTAGTGCCATCATAGTGGCACAAATTTGGTGTTCAAACTGTCCCCTGTGACAGTTGGTATCAGAGCTATAGTTAGTGTTTGGAATAATATCTTATATGTAATAATATATATAATATATTATAATATTAAAAATGAATTATAATATAATATTTCATATAGTATATAATAATAAATAAAAATTATTAAATAATATCTTATATGTAATAATATATATAATATATTATAATATTATAAATTAATTATAACATAGTATTTCATATAGTATATAATAATAAATAATAAATATTAAATAATATCTTATATGTAGTAATATTACAAATTAATTAGATTATAATATTTACATATAATATATTATAATAAATAAAAAATATTAAATAATATCATATATGTAATAACATATATAATATATTATAACATTATAAATTAATTATAATATAAAATTTACATATAATATAATATAAATATGGTATATAATATTATGAAATATCTATTGCATAATAATTTATTAATATTAAATAAAATATATACAATAAGTCATAAACATTTTTGTCTCAAAAATTTATTTAAACTATTATATAATATGTTATATATTAAAAATATTTTTTAATGCTATTTAATATTTACATAAAATATTATAAATAATACATAGCATGAATTTTATTTGAAATAAACAGTGCCCATGTAATAATTCTAAAAAACTTTTTTTTAGTGATGGTAAGAAAGGCTATGTCAACTGTAGATTAACTCATTCAAAATACCAAGAGGATGCTAAGAGCCCACCTTTTAAGGTATAATGACTTTTCATGCTTGAACAATGGATGTCAAGGATATCCAATCTTAATTAACTTAACTAAAATAAGAATAGGGAGGCGATATTCGCACTCCCCTTTTCTTCGGTTGTACTCTCATTTTTTTTTAAAATGTCGACTTAACTTCACAGGTAAATGATTACTTTTTTTAAAAATACTAAACTACCCTTTTAGATATTCTCTCTATCTCCAATCTTTATTGTTTTTGGATTCTTTTGCCCGAATAAAAAATACTCGAAAAAAATAAGCCAAAAAAAATGTTTTCTTTTTACATGACCCAAAAAAAGTTATATATGTTGAATAAATTATCTTTTGACAAGACCAAAAAAAATTAATACTATTAAATAAATTATCTCTTTTGGCAAGAACAAAAAATTAGAAAGTACCCAAAGAAAAAGTTATCCGGTTGAATAAATTATATCTGTCAAACAAAGTACCTAAAAACAATTTATTTTTGTTAAATAAATTATATCCATTGAGAGGACCCAAAAATAAGTTATTATTATCTCTTTTGATAGGATTAAAAAAAAAATACATCTCTTTTGGAATGACCGAAAAAAAATTAAAAAGAAAGGATTAAAAATAAATTATCTCTTTTGAATTGATAAAAAAAAACCCTAAGAAAAAGTTCTCTCTTTTGACGAGAACTAAAAAAAAATTATTAAAGAAGATAAATAAATTATTATTTTTGATCGAAACCAAAAAAAAAAGTAACGTAGAAAGTAAAGAAGCTAAATAAAAATTTAAGTTTATAGTATAAAGGGTAGTTGTGGTATTATAAATTAGGGATGATGTATTAATTAGTTTAAAGATATTGTTGTCATTTGTTTTAGAAGAAAAAGGCAAGTGAAGTGCAATTGTATAAAATGGAATATCGCCTCCCTAAAAATAAATAAAACTAAAATCAAACAATACATACATTTGTTTTTATAACGAAATTTTACAATATCAACTGCTAATAACCTAACAAACTCAAGCTAAACAACATATGTGATACTTTACTTTTTAATTTTGCAATAACATTATTGATACACTTTATATAATATAAATAATACTTTATGCATTTAGTAATTCATTAATGTTTGATCAAATGTGTGTAGAAGGATTGTTATGCTCTAGTACGAAATTTATTATCACGATCGTAGGGTACAAAATTTATAGAAAAAATTGTAATAGTGACACAATTGCAGTATGAACATTCCATGTATCAAAACAGTCAGATCGGTCAACCCAAAAATTTGATTAACAAAAACGTTACAGTATTTTTGCATCAGAGTTTTGGACGTGGGTGGTGAAATTTTGGTGACTACTTGGATGGAGAAATGTAGTTGCATTATTCATTAGTTTCCTCCAATATATCATTTTCTTAAAATTGATTATAATTCATCATAATAATACTGCATAATAGAAAGAATTTTAATGAAACATAAGAAAATAAATTAGTGTTGCTCGCCTTCCCAAAATGAAAAAACATACGAACACTCTTATAAGCAGAGTCAATCACAAACTAATGAGCTAACAGTAATGCTCACAACTTATTTGCGTTTAATGTGAACTCATACAATATTGATTCATCGGAAAAAAAAATAGTCATGCTGAAAGTAGTAAGAAGAAAGAGTTTTTGCTCAGTAAACGCTAACTTTTAAGGGTTTAGCTTGGTGGGATTTGGGTCTACATGGATTTGGATCCCCTGTTTTGTTCATATGGTCCGTACCCTTAGTCCATTTATGGACTTGTACAGTTACATTTTTTGTTTTATTACCAATTGTACAGTTACATTCACGTATTTAAAATTTTGCTTCAATTTCCCAGACCAAAAAAAAAACTAAGGGGTTCATAAATATACCATCACTACAAAATAAATTTTAAAATAATGCTAGCTCAACTAATATTCCTTGTATAATGTAAAATATTATCACCACCACCACCATCCTTGGATTAATTTCATTAGTTTGAGTTTTTGCCTTTTGTTATTTTTTTCAATTTTTAAATGTTGTATATAAGGAGTAGTTTAGGAATTATATTTTCAAAAGTTGGCTGAAAATGGTTTCAAGGAGGCATCTTGCTCATTTTTTGAAAGTTTGGGGACTTATTTGCTCACTTTGTAGGGGGGGGGGGGGTGTATTATGATTACTTGGATTTTTTTTGCACTTTTGCCTAAAAATAAATACACAACCCTAATTTACTAAATTTCTCTAATTCTATTGATCCTTCTCCCTTCTTCTATCATATGCGCTTCAACATGCTTGAAGGTTGAATAAAGTGTATAGTGGGGAAGTATTAGATCCTTAACATTTTGTCTTGTACAAGGTTATGTTATAGCATGCCCATGGCTAGGCCCTTGACAACAGTTCATAGGCGCGGAGAGTTGTCAGTATGCCATATCGTTCTACAGTGGCATCTTTGTAAATATGAAGACTTAATGTTTGTTTTGGATTGTGAGCACGCTAAACATGCCTTTGGTATGATGATGCACCACACCAAAGGTGGTGGCACTTGACGGTTTGATGGAAGGAACCTCATGAGTGGGTGGCACAGTTTGGTGCACCCTAAGTCGTGCATGTGGTATATAGACCCATGGGCGTGCAAACTTGCCTTTGGTAAGGTGGTGGGTCTTTGTAGCGGCTCAAGCCCCTGTGGGCGCACCACAGTGGACATAAACATGAAATTGGTGGGCATGGCTCGGACCATACACCAATAGGTAAAGACGTGGCTAAATCAAGACAAATGTTGGCATTTGTATATGACTTGGCTAGTCCCTATGGGCAAGACACGGTGGCAAAATTGGCTTATGGTATAGGCTAAGTGCACTAACAGATCAAGGCAGTGGCAAACTCATTGATATGGTTTGGACTTGGTCAAAATGTGGGCAATGGCATTAACTGCATAACAAGGGCTTGGGTTGAGTCCTAATTGGGTTGGCTAAAATTAGATGTGGCTAAACATAGCATGGCTCGGAATGGTTAAAGACATTGGTTGACACTTGGCGGGACAAGTGGCACATTCTAAAGTTTGACAACATATTGCTAGTGTGTGGCAACTATAATGACACTTGGCAAGCAATGGAAGGGTCCAACAATATACAAGTGTGCTAAATGTTGTCATCGACATGCCATATATATAGCTATATTATGGGAAGGTATGGAAGACTATTAAAGAAAATTAAAGACGATGTTAGACAAAGAAGTGAAACACTCTACTCACATTCACATATCTATTAGGAATACTAGGAAAAACAACTATTATCATATGTATTAGGAATACCAGAAAGTAGAAATATTATCATATGTATTAGGAATACTAGAAAGAAGAAATATTATCATATGTATTAGGAATACAGAAAGAAGAACTATTATCAATTGTAAAATAGATAAATTAATTACAGAAGAATAAAAAATTATAAGAAAAAGGTGTGGCCTGTGATATGGAGAGGCACGCAATGCGCCATCCTAAAGCTGCTATTTCCTCCCTAGGTGTAGGTGGTGATGACGGCTAAACAGCTCCAAGATACAACCCAATTGTTCTTAACTACTACTCCTCTATCAGCACGTTGATAGGAAGTATAGTAACAAATCTTTTAGTAGTTGCCCAAAATATAAACGAAAGTAGAAACACTAGCAGATGAAAGATGAGAGAAGAAAGAGAAATATTAAGAATATTTTTTTCGTACTCTGTACTTGTTTGGAGTGTTGTCTATTAGTTTTTATAGGCCAGGAATACAACGATTATGAAAAAATTCAGATATTATGTTAATAAAAATCAGTCAAAATATTAGCAACAAATATGGAAAAAATTAGCTATTGAATAGCTCTAGAGGTTGGGATACCTTAGTATACGCTCAACAATCCCCAACAAGATTTTCCAACCTCTTTAAATTATCAAACACGTATATATATATATATATATATATATATATATATATATAAGATCAAAATTGGGCATCTTTATACCATGTAATAGGTGTAGGAGTATTTTGGACTTGAACCTATAGTTTGTGTTTACTACTTCCATTTGAGGGATCAGAGAGACTAGGTCTTGAACTCGACCATTGAGTCAAATTTTAGCATGTCACACACATAATATTTATGATTGACTTGATTTTGCGGGTTAGCACTATTAATGGCAATGCTCTTGTACCTTGATTCTCAAGAGAGTTTTTAAAGAACAACCCAATTCTTATAGTTGCGGCCTCACGACAACTCCCACTTAGGTGAATCCTCCAAGAATATATATGACATATACCCTGCGAGAGTATACCTGCCTCAGATTCATTCAGGGTAATACCCTTTCTAACGTCATATGACACAACACTATGTTATAGGGATGGGTAGGAGAGAATCTTTGTAAGAAACCTCCCAAATAAAAGAGTATTGTAAATGAGTCACATAAAGCAGATTATTTCTACCCGTTGAACCTTATTCATAGGATCTCCAATCACAAAGGACGGGTTACCTCTGTAGGTGACTCCCTTATGGGCTTAGGCCCATCCCCCTCGACATGTCTAGGTCTCCGCTCCTAGATAGACCCTTGGTCAATTGGTCAGCTATATTTTTTTTTGACTTAATATATTTCAACGAGATAATGTCTCTACTCAACAGGCTTCTTACAGACTTGTATCTTACTTGAATATGTCTAGTCATCTTTTTATTTGTATGAGATTGTTTCACTAGGTCTATAACAACTTTACAATCACAATGTATGGATATAGCTGGTATTGGTTTGTCTAGTATTGGTATATCTAATAATAAATTCTTAACCCAATCTGCTTCAGTGCAGGTTGTGTTTAATGATATAAGCTCAGACTCCATAGTAGTTCTAGATATTATAGTTTATTTTTTCGAACCCCAAGATATTGCAACTCCACCTAAAAGAAATATATAACTACTAGTAGATTTTATATCTATATTATCAGTTATCCAATTTGCATTATTATACCCCTCAACTACATTAGGAGAGCCTTGATAACTTAAGGACTTCTCTATAGTTCCCTTAAGATATTTAAAAACTCTTTCTAATGCCTCCCAATGATCCTTACTCGGGTTATGAGTGTATCTACTAAGTCTCCCAACAGCATATGCAATATCATGCCTAGTTTTATTTGAAATATATAATAAGGATCCAATCATCTATGAGTATTTCAGTTGAGAAATGGCTTCTCTATTATTTTCTTTAGGAGTACACTAGGATCATAAGGAGTTGACACGGGCTTGCTATCAAAGAAGTTAAATCTCTTCAACATTTTCTCTATGGTACTAGATTGGTTTAATGTAATCCCTTGAGAATTTCTTTCTATTTTCATTCCTAAGATTACATCAGTTTCTCCCAAATCTTTCATGTGAAAATTTCTAGCTATTTATGCCTTAACATCATTTACTATTTCCAAATTAGTTCAAAAAATAAGTATGTCATCCACATATAAACATAATATCACATGATGTCTATTATTCTCCTTAAAGTATACATATTTATCGAATTCATTGATCTTAAAACCATATTTTAGTATTACTCTATCAAACTTTTCATGCCATTTTTTAGGAGCTTACTTAAGGCCATATAATGATTTAACTAATTTACACACTTTATGTTCTTGGCCTTTAACTATAAAATATATATCTCTTCTTCTAGGTTTTCATTAAGGAATGCGGTCTTAACATCCATTTGATTAATAAATAAATTATGTAAAGATACTAGGGCTACTAAGATCCTAATGGTAGTGATATTAGATACAGGTGAATATGGTCAAAGTAATCTATATCCTTCTTTTGTGAAAAATCTTTAGCTACTAGCCTAACTTTATACTTGTTTATACTCCCATTAGGTTTTAGCTTTCTTTTAAAAACCCATTTGTATCCTATGGTTTTATTTTCAGGAGGCAAGTTAGTTAATACCCATGTATTATTTTGAATTATAGATTCAAATTCATTATTTATCGCTTCCTTCCAAAATGGAGCATCTATGGAAGTCATAACTTCTTTATAAGTAGTAGGATCTCCTTCTACTAAGAAAGTATAAAAATCATCTCCAAAAATTTTCTCTACTCTAACTCTCTTACTTCTAAATTTTTGTGGTTCAGGTTCTTCCTCTAAAGGGATACTAGTAGATGAAATATCACTTGAAGATGATTTATCAATCACTGGTTTAGGAATCTTTGATTTATAGGAAAAAATATTCTCAAAAAAGGTGTCGTCTCTAGATTCGACAATTGTATTATTAGAAATCTCACTTATTTCAGAATTTATTATTAAGAATCTATTAGCGCTACTATTTTGAGCATACCCTAAAAAGATGGTGTCTATGGTTTCAAGACCTATCTTCTTCCTCTTAGGTTCAACTATAGACACTTTGGCTAAACACCCCTACACTTTTAAAATTTTGAGATTAGGAGCTCTGTGTTTCCATATCTCATATAGAGTGCTATTATTATCACCCACAATTACTCGATTAAGTATAAAGCATGAAATGAGCAAAGCTTCCCCCCACAAGTTCTCGGGTGCATCAGAACTCAAGAGCATTGAGTTAATTATATCCAAAAGAGTTCTATTCTTCCTTTCAGCTACCTCATTAGATTGTGGTGAATATGGAGGAGTTACTTCATGTATGATTCCATGTTCTTCACAGAAGTATTTAAACTCATTAAGATTGTATTCACCACCTCTATCGGATCTAAGTCTTTTGATTTTCTTATCTAGTATGTCTCAACCTCATTTTTGTACCCTTTAAAATTTTCAAAAACCTCATCTTTAGTTTTGATCAAGTATAGATAACAATACTTGGAGCAATCATCAATGAATGTCACAAAGTATTTATTTCCTCCTCTAGTTGGAGGTTTATTAAAATCACACACATCACTATGTATGAGTTCTAAGAGGTGAGTATTTCTGTCTATGGACTTATAAGGTTTCTTAGGTTGCTTGGCTTATACATATATTTCACACTTATGTTTGAAATGAACATAGGATTTAGTAGGGGTGGCAATTCGTGTTCCCGTGTCGTGTTCGTGTCGTGTCGATGTATAGGTATTCTACAAAACAGCTCAACCCTAACCCGACCCATTTACTAATCGTGTCAGAGACCCTCAACACTAACCCAACCCGTTTATTAAACGTGTTATTCGTGTCGACCCGTATAACCCGTTTAATAAACATGTCTTATAATGGCATGACTTGTTTAATAACTTTTTTAATCCGTTTAACTTATATTATATGAGTTTATCCACCCCTAAAAATCTCTCTAAAGATCATATAAAAATAAATTACATATCAATACATAAATCCTAAAATCAAACTATATATATTATAAATTTTGTATCTATATATATATCTTAAAAACATACTAAGGTGATTCAACAACTAGGAAGACATCATAACAATCTCATCCTTGTGTTTTATGGCTACATTAGTCCTGTAAATAAACAAATAGATTACAAACAATTACAATATATATGACTATGTATATATATGTTTGTATCAAACCATAATATATGAATAACTCATGTCGTAATCGTGTTGTAATCGTGTCGTAATCGTGTCACGGGTTAGACAGCTTAAACCCAAACCCAACCCAATTTTTGCGTGTCGTGTTCGTGTCGACCCATTTATTAAACGTGTCAGCTTACTTCAAACCCAAACCCGCTTAATTCGTGTCGTGTTCGAATCGTGTTATCGTGTCGTGTCCAATTTTGCCACCCCTAGGATTTAGGTATTAAACTGAGATCCATCATTCTTTTAATTTTCTTCAAGCTCACATGTCCTAATCTCTCATGCCAAACACCACAAGACTCAACAATAAAAACACGAGGAGAATTTTTATTGATTTTTAGAATCACATTCAATTTGAACAAGCCTTCACTAACATATCCTTTTTCAACAAAAACATTATTTTGTATCCTTGTTGAACTAAGGATGACCCACTAACTAGATTTCTCCTCACTTCCTGAACATATCAAACTCCCTTTAAAGTTAAGATCTTTCCAGATGTCATCTTTAAGTCCACATCTCCAATACCGTGTACTTGTGCGACTGTATCATTTCCTAGAGTTACACTTCCTCCACTTGAGTTTTGATAAGATTTAAAACAACTACGGTTAAAACAAACATACACACTAGCACCAGAATCTAACCACCAATCATCATTATGATATGTGAAGTTTATACTTGGATACCTTATGTAGGGTTCGCATGAGTTTTCTTGATCCAACAACATATTTACATGATCTTTTGGACCTCTTTCATTCAAATTTGTCTTGGGCTTGTATGGCATAGTCCTTTTGTAATAGCAATCCTTCACCACATAATTGGTCCTCCCACAAACATAACATGGTTTGTTGCCTTTGCCTTTAGAATTTTTGAGTTTGTTATTATAATGATTATTATAATTATGGTGGAAGTTTTAATTGGTACGAAGGTTGTTCTTTTTGTTATTATTTTTGAAGTGTTTCCCTCTAGGTTGGTAACGCCCTCTATTGTTGGAATTATTAGAATTTTTAGTATTTTCAACTAGTTTCACCTTAGTTGATTAATTACTTTGGTTGATTCTTGACCTATGGTTTTCTTCAACTCTAATGGAGTTAATAACTTGGGTCAAGGTCAATTCTCCTTGCTTATGTCTAAGAGATTTAGAAAACTCAAACCAACTAGAAGGAAGTTTCTCTATTAGACATGATACTTTAAAATCTTCACTAAGTTTGGTGCCATTTTTCTCTACTTTCCTCAAATGTTGTTTAAAAACATGGATTTATTCACTTACAGTCATATTTTCTACCATTTTGTAATTATTAAAGTTAGACACCACAAATCGCTCTATGCCAGCATCCTCAATCCTATACTCAGCTTCTAGGGCATTCCATAATTCCTTAGCACTAGAAGTATTATGATAGATATCATAGAGATGGTTAGATAACGCATAAAGTATTCTATTGTGACAATGGTAGTCAATTTGTTCCTTTGTCATAGAAGAATGGTGGACTCTTTTGAGGTTGAGGTTTCAGTAGATGATGTTGTTAAGATAATTTGTGTTAAGCTAGTGGTTTAAGGTTCTTCAATAGCTGATATAAATCCTAAAACGGTTAGCCAATACCTCATTTGTTTCTGCCAACACCTAAAGTCTTTTCCACAAAACATTTCGGGTTTAACATTGTTGGCCTCATCAACTTTGTTCAACATTTTTTTTAAGTTAAATCCTTAAAGGCAAAGATAGATCTAACTTTCTGTAGAATTTTAATAAAAAAAAATGTCACTATAAAATTCAACAATTTAAATACAAATAAATTTATATAACAAGTCTAAATAATCCAAAATTTTAAATAAAAAAAACAGTAACTAATATGACAAAATTCATAACAAAACTCTTTTTGTTTTTAGTGGTACACCATGTATGCAATTTAATGACCAAAACAACAATTATAATGGTATGTGTAGTGTGAAAAACTAAACTTTAGATACATATAACTATGCAATTGAGGAAGTTTCTACACAAAAAAAAAATATTCTTAAAAGTTATGAAATGAATACAATATTATCTTCCTGAAGCATATATTAACATAAAAATATATAACAAAGTAAAATATCACATGTATTTAGAATGTTTTAGAAAACAATAGGGCTTGATTCACACACACACACAGATATATATATATATATACACACACACACCAAATAGCAGCTTTAGAATGTTAAAGAAAATTAAAGATGTTTTTAGACAAAGATGTGAAAGACTCTACCTCACATTCACATATGTATTAGGAATACCAGGAAAAACAACTATTATCATATGTATTAGGAATACTATAAAGTAGAAATATTATCATATGTATTAGGAATACCGGAAAGAAGAAATATTATCATATGTATTAGGAATACAGAAAGATGAACTATTATCAATTCTAAAACAGATAAATGAATTATAGAAGAATAAAAAAGAATAAGGAAAAGGTGTGGCCTGTGATATGGAAAGGCACACAAAGCGCTGTCCTATAGCTGCTATTTCCTCCTACGTGCAGGTGGTGATGACGACTAAAGCAGCTCCAAGATATAACCCAATTGCTCTCAGCCACTATTCCTCTATCAGCACGTTGATGGGAAGTATAGTGACAAGTCTTTCAGTAGTTGTCCAAAATATAAACGAAAGTAGAACAAACAGTAACATATGAGAGAAGAAGGAGAAAGATTAAGAATGTTTTTTTCATGCTCTGTACTCATTTGGAGTGTTGTCTCCTAGTATTTATAGGCTAGGAAAACAACGATTATGAGAGAATTCAAAAATTACGTTAATAAAAATCAGCCAAATATTAGCAACAAATATGAGAAAAATTAGTTATTGAATAGCTCTAGAGGTTGGGATACCTTAGTATACGCTCAAAAAAAACTAACAACTAATTGTGCAAGGTGAAAACCTCTTAGCTTGCCAACACACAAAATTCTGCCACATTCTCCATTTGTTACTAAAAGTGAGGGAGAGTGGCTTAATGGTAGCAACTACCAAGGCAAGGTAGCATGTGTTGGGTGATACCAACACAACCCTAAGTGGATGGGAGTGTCATACACAAAGTTAGTGGGTTGAATAGGTAATTTTGTGTGTGCTTATAAATACCCCTTGGTGGGCATTGTAGTGAGCAAGGCAAGAGAAGAATTCCACAATGCAAGAATTGTTGAGAACTATACACTTTGGGAGAGAAATTTGCTACAGGCCTTGGCTATATTTCCTTGTATTATTTTTATGTTAATAATATAAAGGTTAGAAGTTATAAGACTTCTGTAAATTATGTGTACTTTGTTCCTTTCTTTCCTACATAACATTCTTGTGTGTTTGAGAGTGACTTGGTGTGTGTCCAAAGACATCAAGTGTGTTGGTTGAGACTAAGGCAGGAGGACGACGAGGGATGCCCTAGTGCCATCATAGTAGTGCAAATTTGGTGTTTAAACTGTCCCATGTGATAGTTGGTATCAAAGCTACAGTTGTTGTTTGGAGCTAAGGTTTGGCTTAATTGTAGGTTCAAAATGCACAATTCGAGATGGCTGGAGGTGCAGAAACAATAAGAGATCGTATTTCTCATCTTGAGGAGATTGTGAGGACACCTCAATCTCATAATGATGTTGCCTTGACGGTACAAATGGAACAGACTACTGTGGAGTTGTAGACTTTACACACAGAGCTTGGTAAGTTTGTGTCTGAAACAAACACTAAGCTTGCTGAAATTGCCAATGACATTCTGTCGGTGACCGAACTCTTCAAGGATAACTTGAAGGAGTTAGAGGATGAAGTGACTTTACTAAAGAGAGCCCAACAGAATTAAATTCTTGTTGGGGAGAAGCCAACCTCCAAAATCAAGATTTTGGAGCCAAAGCCATTTGGTGGTAAGAGAAGTGATAAGGAACTTGAAAATTTCCCATGGGACGTCGATCAATATTTTAGGGCTGCTCACATTCCAGAAGATGACAGAGTCACAATCACTAGCATGTACTTGTCTGGTGATGCAAAATTATGGTGGAGGACTCGAATTGACGACGGGCTGACGAGTGTAAAATATTGGATGGATGTCGTTGCTTCTCTATACTTCGTACAAAAATAAAACTTGCAAAAACTCTACTAAAAATTGTATAATAATAACTAGGGTGGAACCACTCTCAAGTGAGAATCAATAACAAGTTTAAAATTACAAATCTCAATCTTTTGGGATAAAAAATGAATATTTAAAAATAAACTTCTGCTTTTTTTTTTTAATAATAAAAACTAATACTAAATGTCTTTGATCAAATGATGGGACAAATATCAAGGAAAGAGAATTCATCACCAAGATCCATATAAATAAAGTTTCTAATATTCTTATCTAATTTTTTCTCCAATAATCAATACACTTCACCAATCCAATTAGAAATTGGAAAGATAAAGGAAGATATGGCATAAAAAAAAATAATTGATTATATACGAGAGAACATTTTTTTACCTAATCTGATGCACATTGGCTAGGTAAATAGAGGTAGGCATTCTTCGAATTACCATATTTGGTAAACATGAAAAATCCTCCCTCTAATTTTAGAAAATAAAAATCCAGAATAGAAGAGTAGAAGAATGCTCTAGGGAGGAAAAATTAGACAAGAAAATAAAATAACTTACTTATATTTCAGGCATGGTGGCTTAATCACTCCCTTGAGAAGGATGCTTACGCTTGCATATCAATAGAAAAAAAACAAATAGAAATGAAACTACTATTCTTCATTGAATCAAGAAAACAATTACACTATCTTTTCTATAATTTCTCTACAATTTGCTAACTCCCCTAACCATCCCCTAATACCCTACATTTATAGAGTTAGAGGGGAATGGTTTAGGTGGAAAAATTCAAAATTCAAAAATTTGAAATTAAATATCTAATATTTGATCTCCATATCTTTAATTTGAATTCTAGACTACAGACGTGGCCGTGTAAAAAATATTTTGCAAAGTTTTGAACTTGAGACCTCTTGTGAAGCAGATTGCATAGAATACCATCTCTCATACAATTCTTCTTATGTTCATATTTAGCTATATATATCCTTTTTAGCCCTTTTTGCTTCTTTTCTTCTTATTTGGAAATCAACTCCTATGAAACATAAAATGCAAAGATAAGAACATTTAAATAACATAAAAGAGTAATTAAAAACTTATTTTGGAATATAAAATAGCAAGTTTTGTACACTTATCAAATTACCCTCAAACAAGCTTTTGTTAGTCCTCTAGCAAATACAAGCAAAAGATATTAGTGCACAAAATTGCTACTTTTATTTAGCTCCTAACTAAAGATGTACCACTTTTGCAGACTACCATTGATTGCATTTACCATATGCAATAAGGCCTTAAACCCCTAGGTTACCCCTAGTGGACGAGCTATAGCCTCGTAAGGGTTTGTAGTGAAGGTACTCACAAACTTCCTAACTACTATAAAGAAGAGTTATTTTAAGGCAATAGTTTCTCCTATTTTTTAGAGAATCTCCTGTATATCCATGGAACATGAAAAATAAGAAATGAGTTTGTTAAGTTCCTCATATACAACAAACTACTAGGGTGTCATAAAAATAAATATCAAGGAAAAATCATCCACAAGTAATCTAGAAGCAGAGTGAATGTGTGTGAAGTTGACAAAAAGCCATCTTCAAATTCAAGTAATGTAATTCCCAAGTCACTAGAAGAAAAAGACGTTTCGACTTCAAATCTCACAGATAAATATCTCTCTAAAAGAGCAACTCTCGAAAATTTAACTAATTGTTTCTCTCAGTTGTATGTGAATAGAAACTTTGTTTCCAAAGTAAAAGCAAGCTCACATACTAATATGAAAAACCGATACTTATAAATAGAAAAGTCTCATGATAGGAATGTTGATTACTTTTGGGAGAATGTCGAGTTACCCACCATAACGCCTTCTCACTTATTACCCACTATCATATCTTTCCATAAATCCTGCAGGTGGTGATTAAGATGAGGTTGTAGGTGAATGTTTCTGAGATTGATAAGACTTCAAAATATCTCAAACGAAAAACTTGTATTCATTTTTTTTTGTCTTCTCTTCTTTTTTCTTTTCTTTTCTTTCTCTTTTTTTTTTCTTTTTCATTGAATAAAATATAATGGTTTTCTTTGTCTCTTTTTCTTTCTAAACAAGATCATTCTCATCACTTTTTAGAAACTAACAATAGAAACAAGGGTTATGGTATGATATGATAATAGGAAAATAAATTACAAGACCTATGTTTCTTAACTCGAAGTGATTTCATTCTCAGTGATCAACCAAAATGAAAGATAATGAGACTAACAACAATTTTTAATATGGTATCCAAGAAAATTGAGTCATCTTGTGACTCGGAGTTAGTATAAAAACTCTCTCAAAAAGATGAAAAGCATGAAAGCTTACAAGGTCTAAGTCTCCACTATTAGATCTTCCAGATTATCTAGAGGTTACTTACTTTTCAATTTTGAATTGTAAAGTGCGACTTTTGTGCAAAAAGTATTTCTGCTTCTAAATGTTTGTGATGCAATAATGTCTATCATTATATTACCCTAATAACAAGTTTAATTTAGATCTAAGCATTAACATCTCTTGAATTTCATGAAGTGGATCATAAGTTAGTCCAATCTCATCATTGTAAAGGTACTGTACTGCCAATCACAATGAAAAAAAACTTTTTTTTTGAATAAATTGCGAAGGACTCTATTTTGGATCAAAAGATTTTGAAAAAGGCATGCATTTTGATAAATCTACCCCACCCCCAAAAAAAATACAACACTGTCCATAATGTTAAAAATATAGTAACAAAATAAACAATGTATTGTTGGAGATAGATAGAAAAACATTGGAACAAATTACCTTAATTGTTCTGGTGTCGTAGAAGTACAGTCCCTACAAAGATGTAATGCAAAATAATATAGACTAAATGATTGATAACCATCTTAACCAAAGATCATACCCCCAAATAGAATAGAAACATATCCAAATAGAGTCTAAAAGAAATCCTAAACTAAGTAACAAAACAACGAAACAACTACGGAGCTATCGAGTAGAAGTGAGATACAACTAAAGGTACTCTAAAATCAACTAGTGGGGTTGCCTTCCAAGAGCGCTAAGTTTAATGTCTTCATCCAGACGCAAAAGAGATAGTACCCTCAAAAGATCAATTTGAATAGACCGGATCGACGAGGAGAACGTCTTCAATTTCATAAGCCTCCAACTCAAGAAAAAAGCTTTAGACATTGAGCATTAACTTTGAATAACTTTCCATTTTTGAGATCTTCAACCTCAATAGCACCATGACTAGCAACATGGTGGACATAGTATAGACCAGGCCATAGTGACCTCAACTTCCCAGGGAACAATTCAAGATGGGAGTTATATAGAAGAACCTTTAGCCCTAGGGAGAAATCTTTTCTCAAAATTTGTTTGTCATGTTCCAATTTGGTTTTATCTTTATAAATCATCGAACTCTCGTAGGCATCATTTCTGATTTTCTCCAACTCATCGAGTTGAAGTGACCTACGCTCTCCGGCTTTATCATAGTTAAAATTCATGGCCGTGATAGCCCAATAAGCACGGTCTTCGAGTTTGATAGGCAAGTAACATGCTTTGCCATAGACCAAGCGATATAGAGACATTCTTATAGGAGTCTTATAAGCAGTACGATATGCCCATAAAGTATCTTGGAGGTGGAGACTCTAGTCCTTCCTTGTGGGGTTAACCATTTTTTATAAGATATGTTTGATCTCCCTATTGGATACCTCAGCCTGACCATTAGTTTGTGGGTGATAAGATAGGGCCACCTTGTGGGTGATCCCATATTTAGACATTAAGCTGGCAAAGACTTTGTTACAAAAATGAAAATAATTATCACTAATTGTAGCACGAGGTACATCGAATCTAGGCAAAATTAAGCATTTCAAGAAATTTACCACAACTCTATGGTCTGCTTTTTTGGTGGCTAACGCTTCTACCCATTTGGACACATAATCAATAGCAAGAAGGATATATATACCCAAGTGAGAAGGAAAAGGGTCCTATGAAGTCAATACCCCAAACATCAAAGATTTCGACAACTAGAATTAATTGTTGGGGCCACTCATTATGCTTAGTAATCTTACCTAATAGTTGACATCTATGACAAGCGAGACAGTAGGTATGAGTGTCCTTAAAAAGGTGGGCCAATAAAATCCCAATTGCAAGAACTTTGCAGTGATTCTTTTAGAGCTAAAATGGCCACCACATGCCTGATCATGACAAAAGGAAATAACAGACTCTTGGTCTTTCTCGAGGACACGCCTATGTATGATCTAATCTGGACAATACTTAAACAAGTAGGGATCATCACAAAAATATGCCTTAGCCTTAGTTAGGAATTTGTCTCTCTCTTGCTTAGACCAAGTGGAAGGGATTTGACTAGTCACAATGTAATTAACAATATTAGCATACCGTAGTGCTTGAGATATTGCAAAAAGTTGCTCATCAGGAAGATAATCAAAGATGGGAAGGGAGTCACTAATATAATCAACAATAAGACGAAATAAATGATCTGCGACTATATTTTTTGAGCCTTTCTTATAACTAATCTCCAGGCCAAATTCTTGAAGGAGTAAGATTCAGCGTATCAACCTAGGTTTGGCATCTTTTTTGGAAAGAAGATGTCACAATGCTGAATGATCAGTATAGATGATGACCTTAGATCCGATGAAATAAGAGCAAAATTTGTCAAAGGAAAACACGACTGCCAATAACTCTTTCTCAATGATCGAGTAGTTAAGTTGCGTGTCGTTCAGAGTCTTTCTAGCATAATAGATCACATAGGGTGCTTTATCAACTCTTTGTCCTAAAACAGCCCAGATTGCATAATTTGACCATCGCACATGATCTCAAAAGGTAGGTTCCAATCAGGCGGGCAGATTATAGGTGCAGTGGTGAGGGCTGACTTTAATTGTTCAAAAGCTAAGTAACAGGCATTTGTAAACTCAAATGGTGCATCCTTAGCTAGAAGATGGGTCAAAGGTCTTGCTATCTTACTGAAATCTTTGATGAAACGCCAATAGAACCCAGCATGAACTAGGAAAGCTTGAATATCGTCAATAGTTTTGGGAATAGGTAGATTTGAGATGAGGTTAACTTTTGCTTTATCTACCTCAATTCCCCCACTAGAGATAGTATGACCTAGGACAATTACTTTCGTTACCATGAAGTGACATTTTTCCCAATTAAGAACCAAGTTAGTGTCAGGACAATGTTGAAGCACTAGAGTAAGATGGTGCAGACATTGCTTAAAAGATGAACCAAAGACAGAGAAATCATCCATGAAGACTTCTAGAAATTTGTCAACTATGTCGTGAAAGATACTCATCATGCACCTCTGAAATGTGGCTGGTGCATTGCATAACCCAAATGGCATGCGACGATAAACAAATGTGCCAAATGGATAGGTGAAAGTTGTCTTGTCTTGGTCATCGGGGTGGATAAGAATCTAGTTATAGCCAGAGTAAACATCTAAAAAGTAATAGTATGTCTGACCAGCTAATTTCTTTAACATTTGGTTAACAAAAGGTAGAGAAAAATGATCCTTCCTAGTCACACTATTAAGCTTCCTATAGTCTATACAAACTTGCCATCCAGTTTGGACACGAGTAGGAACTAACTCATTATTGTCATTGGCAACAACAGTGATGCCAGACTTCTTAGGGACGACTTGGATTGGACTTACCCACTGGCCATTAGAGATGGGAAAGATGATATTGGCATCTAGAAGTTTGATAACTTCAGCATGAACAACTTCCTTTAAATTGGGGTGAAGTCTCCTTTAAGGTTGTCGACATATTTTAGCATCATCCTCTAAGTGAATATGATGTTCGACAACGAAAGGACTAATACCTTTGATGTCATCAATGGACCAACCTATTGCTTCCTTATTCGCCCTAAGAACCTCAATTAGTTGGGTTTCCTGATCCTCGGTTAAATTAGAAGCTATCACCACGGGAAAAGTCTTAGACTCTCTGAGGTACGAGTATTTTAAAATCTCAGGTAGAGGCTTTAATTTGACCTTAGGGGGCTTCTTGACATTGTCAAATGCAGTGGTATTTGGCAAAGACAATGGTTCAAACTGGGACCTATATTTTGGTGTATCAGAGATTGGAGTGGAATCTAGCAAGGCATTGACTTCACTAATATAGTTATCCTCATCAAAATCAACATTAAAATGTGTTAAACACTGTTGGAGTGTATCCTCGGGGTAAGAATGCTCAAAAGTGTATGAGGTCAATTACTCAATAAGACAAACATCTTCAAATGAATCTGAGTCGGGGGGTGATAGGCGTTGAATGTTACGTATTCTAGCCTCTTAACTTATGTATTTTATTCGCTTAGTGATAGATTATTTTGTGATTTTACTTTGTTTTAGTGTTTTCTGTATTTTCAGGGCCTTAATGATTATTTCAGTTAAAACCAAGCTTTTGGGCTTTTAAAGAAGACATCCAAGATGGTGAGATGAAGCCTACATCAAGGAGATTCACTCAACCATTTATTTCAACTCAATTCAGCCCAAGAAAGAGGTCGAAGAGAATTGCAGCTGCTTAAGAAGGTTTCGGGCCTGAAGCCCAAATCTGCGCATAATACAATCTTAATCCCATTTTGCAAAACGGACCAGAAGTCTTATTTCTGAGCCTCAAATCGACATAATTCTTGAATTGGGTTGAACGAAATTCGATTCTGCACACTTTTGTATTTCACAAAAATTCTGTAAATCGGACTTCTAGTGGGTCAAAAGTTGGGCCGAAGTCAGCAGGAAAAACCCACCTGATTAGTGCTGCGGGAAACCCTAATTTATTCCTAATTGGATTAGGACTTTGGTGTATTCTCTTGGGAAATAAAGTAAAGACTTGGAGGCTGAGTTGGGAGAGCTTACAGAGAGATTAGACAGAGAGAGACAGAGAGAACAGAGCTTGGAGAGTCTGAGAGGGCTGAGAAGAGAACATAAACATATTCGCAGAGCCATTGGAGAACGAAGTCATACGCATAATTCAGAAAGATGATGTCTTCTTCCTCAACAGTTGAAGCTTCTTCTTCTACTATGAGCGACTAGTTCGTCCACTAGGGTTTTGATGTAGCCCTAACAAAGCATCAATGGTTTGATTATTTTAATTATTGGGGACCTTTATATACATGCATAGATTGTGTAATTCAGAGGATTCTTATTATAGAATTGAGCAATAAAAAGTCTTGTAAATTCGGTTTCAATGATTTCTTATCTTGTCTTAGATATTTAGTTGTTGTTATTGAACTCAATCTCTCTTGTTTTCTGTGATCATGAGAGAGATTATTACACAATGGTAATCACTGAATATATTGTTATGAGCTTTGATGGATTATGCCTAGAGAAGATGAATCATACTGCACCCTAGATTAGAGTAGTTAGGCAGATGGCCCATGCCAATCAAAGATAGTCCATGGCTTAGCCTTAATCACATGTTATCTTCTTGACGGATGAAGGTGAGCTTGTAGCCACCGACACCACTTATGCATGATGTAATTCCCCTATAGTTGATTCAATTGACCATTGATTGTGGAGTTAGTGGTGAAGTCAAACACCCTAGATTTCTCTCTTATTATCTTCACTATCTTATTTATCTTTGATTTATTTTATTTTATCTTTTTAATTAATTTCGTTTAAAAATCAGAATTCTTTTCTTATAAATTTAATTAGAATTAATTCCGTATTCCAACTCGTCAGACCATAATCCCTGAGGTACGATACCCCTTTCGATAGCCCTAATCTGCAAGGAATTCGTTCTATTGCGAAGTGTGGAAAATTTTAATTGATATACTTTTTGAGTCACACTCACACACGAATCAGGGGGTTGTTTCATCAGGCTAAACATATTGACTTCAACTTTCATGTTACCAAAGGTCAATGTCATGTTACCATTCTTACAATTCATCAATGCATTGGCCATAGCTAAGAATGGTCGATGTAAAATGATTAAAATCTGTTTACCTTGAGTGGGTTGGGTATCTAGCACAATGAAATCTACAGGGTAATAAAAACCAGTCACTTTAACAATTACATCCTCAATTATACCCCTTAGAATCTTGACTGATCGATCAGCTAATTGAATTATAACATCAGTTTTTCTCAAATTATTTAACCCTTAACTCTTGGTAGACTGAATAAGGTAACAAGTTCACACTGGCACCTAGATCCAACAAGGCTTGATCAGCAAAATTTTCTCCTATCTTACAAAGGACAGTTGGACTTCCGGAATCTTTATATTTGACTACGACTTGGTTTTGTTGGAAAGAAGAGCAATGTTGGGCTATGAAGGCTTCCTTTGGGATATTGGTTTTGCTCTTGACTAAGTCCTTGATGAACTTTGCATAAGAAGGGATTTACTTAATAACAGTGAGAAATGGAATATTAATCTGGAGATTCTGAAAAATCTCTAAAATCTCACTGTATTACGAATCCTTTTTATTATTAACTAGTCTAGAGGGAAATGGTGTAGGTGGAGCATATGGCTTAAGAGTGGTATTGTCAGTCTGAGGACCTTGGACTTTCTTGGCTTTGGGAGAGTTGGATGGGGGAGACTTAAATGGTGCAGTCTCGTCTTGGGTGGGTAGCTTAACCTTATTATCTAGTTACTTTCCTAACTGAAGTGTTGTGATGAAATTCACATGGTCATTTGATGGGTCAGTGGCAAAAGAAGTTTCTATAAAATTAACCCCTTTGTTTTTACTTTTAGGGTTGATTTCAGGTTGGCTTGGCAAGGTATTCTGCTGTCTTTCAGTCAAAACAGAAGTGAGTTGACTCAACTGATTTTGGATTAACTGTTGAAATTGTAATTGGTTCTGAGTCAATAGGTCAAAGTTACTCTCTAACTTTTGAAATCTCTGACTGGACTGCTTATTAGATTGATCTAAATTAAGGGCAAACATTTTTAGAGTGTCATCATAGTTGGAAACATATTGGTTTTGTGAGACAGGAACAACATAATTGCTCATGGGATCAAGTGCTAGATCTCTATTGGGATGAAAGTGATTGGTCAATGAGAATTGACCTTGAGGAACAAGAGGTCCTTGAGATTGTGGTGGCCTATTAGAGTTACCTTGAAAACTAGGTTGACCACCTAAGTATTGTGCAGAAAAATTTTGTCGGTATGAAAAGTTAGGATAATTTTGAGTATCAGGATGGTAAGTCTGGCAGAAGGTATTAGCTGTCGGTCTCTTATAGGAATTAAAAGCACACACTTGTGCATTTGAAGGTTCAGATATAATAGACTGGACACGTCACAGTGGGATGGGATGAACTAGAACACATTTTGCATTGTGCACTTGTAGACATGAGTGTAAAAACATCAAACTTTTTACTCAAGTCTTTCACACCATTGGCTAGACTTTGCATCACAGATTTTAGTTTATTTTCAAGCTTGATCTCATACATACTAGATTTTTTATGGGATTGGTCCTTCCAAGGAAATTCATCATCACAAGTATTCCAATTCCAATTTTGGGCATTCTCAGCTAGTTCTTCTAAAAATTTATAGGCTTGGTCAAGAGTTTGGTTCTTGAACTTACCTTGGTGTATAGACTCGAGCATGGTTCGGTTCATAGGTGAAAGCCCCTTATAGAAAAATTGAACTAATTATGCTTTATCAAAACCATGGTGTGGGCATTTGAGAAGCAAATCATGAAATCACTCCCAAGTGTGATAGAATTGTTCCTCATTTTTTCCTCTAAAAGTGCTTATGCCATCTCTCATTGACTCAGTCTTTTGCATAGGATAAAAATTTGTTCATAAATTTCTTTGCAAGTGCATCCCATGGTTCAATTGAATTTAGAGGAATAGAGTTTAGCCATGAGTTAGCCTTATCTTCTAGGGATAGAGGAAAAAGACACAATTTGATACTCTTAGCATCCAAATTGTGATTTTTGAAAGTGTTGCAAATTGTTAAAAAATTTCATAAATGGATATAAGGTTGCTCACTTTCAAACCCATGGAATTTGTATAACAGATTGATCATAGCAGGCTTAATCTCAAATTGGGTCGCATTATTCTCGGGGAGAACAATACAATTGGGTGGGTTGGCTGTAATGGGTGCAAAGTAGTCATTCAAGGTCCGAGGTGCAGCCATTGGATTATGAGTCGTGGTTGAAGAGAGTGTGAGAGTGATGGGAGTCTTCTCTAAATCAAAAATTGATGGATCACTCGAAGACCGAACTAACCGTTTGTTAACCCGCAACCATTTAGGCATAAACTAATGGACAACTAACTCAAATTTTTTATTTTATATATTATTTTTTTTAAGGAAGAAAAACCTAATTAATTATATCCTAGAAGATGGGCTAGACACAAGATTAAACACACGAACCACACACAAAATTTGGCCTTTTATCTTGAACTTAAATTCAAGGGTGATGAATTTTTAAATATAATATTGTAAAAAATTAATTGGATGGTCTCCAAAATTAATTCTCTCCTAATTAGATAGCTCCTACTCTCTTTTAGAGTAACTAGAAGATTACCAGTTAAGGCCTACCACCAACACAACGAGGAAAGTTCCCAGGAAACTGTGGAGAGGCACGCGGCCTGCTTAATGATGGTACATCCACACTCCTTAGATAGAAATTTTCCTAAACATTGTAAAATTGGAAGGTGTTCACTGGAGTTACCAAGAGTTAACTCTTTCTAGGAGGGTTCTACGAGCTTTGTGTACACCCTATGGTCAATGTCTACTTGATTTGAAATTAAATTAGGCTTGGGCTTTGACAAATGCTCGAATTTTATGATTTGTGGGACACGAAAATGGGTGATGAAATCTCGACCGTATCTTGTTGGGGTGTTTACCCTTAAGTATCTTATGCAAATGCTAATTTAAAAATGCATATACAAAACAAGTAATAAATATAAAAAACAAAAATGAGTGAGTGTGTGGTCTTTCTTCGTCTTCTTTTCTTTTTTTAAACAAAAAGAACAATAATAAAATAAATAAAATAAAATTGAAGAAAGTGTGGCCCTAGGGATATTTCTAAGTTATTTTATCCTAGAGTTCATATGTGAAAGTTATCAACCTAAATAAAAACTATGTTTTCTTAATCTAAAAAGAAAAAAAATGATGTAAAAGAATTAGGTACTTACCTAGATGACAAAGTTATTGGTTCCCTTGTAAAAGCAACTGATGGTGACATCTATTGAAAAAGTGCATCATAAGAACCTGGTATGGAAAAAAAATATATAAAACTATTATATTATTTTTCAAAAAAAAAAAAAACAATAAAAGAACAAAAAATAAATAATATATATATATATAAGGGAGGGAAAGAAAGTTTGGGTGGGCTCCCAAAAAAAAAAATTTTGTAGCATTGAATATTTATGCTTCGAATTTCCAAACTTGATTTGGCAACGACGCCATTTGATGAGTGCAGAATAGTGGATGGATGTCGTTGCTTCTCTACACTTCGTACAAAAATAAAACCTGCAAAAACTCTACTAAAAATTGTATAGTAATAAGCAGGGTTGAACTACTCTTAAGTGAGAATCAATAACAAGTCTAAAATTCAAAACCTCAATCTTTTGGGATGAAAAATGAATATTTAAAAATAAACTTCTGTTTTTTTTAATAATAAAAACTAATACTAAATGTCTTTGATCAAATGATGGGACAAATCTCAAGGTAAGAGAATTCATCACCATGGATCTATATAAATAAAGTTTCTAATATTCTTATTTGTATTTCCTCCAATAATCAATACACTTCAACAATCCAATTAGAACTTGGAAAGATAAAGGAAGATATGGCATAAAAAAACATTTAATTATATATGAGAGAACATTTTTTTACTTAATCCGATGCACATTGGCTAGGTAAACAGAGGTAGGCATTCTTCGAATTACCATTATTTGGTAAACATGAAAAATCCTCCCTCTAATTTTAGAAAATAAAAATCCAGAATAGAAGAGTAGAAGAATGCTCTAGGGAGGAAAAATTAGACAAGAAAATAAAATAACTTACTTATATTTCAGGCATGGTGGCTTAATCACTCCCTTGAGAAGGATGCTTACGCTTGCATATCAATAGAAAAAAAATAAATAGAAATGAAACTACTATTCTTCATTGAATCAAGAAAACAATTACACTATCTTTTCTATAATTTCTCTACAATTTGCTAACTCCCCTAACCATCCCCTAAGACCCTACATTTATAGAGTTAGAGGGGAATGATTTAGGTGAAAAAAATTTTAAATTCAAAATTTAAAAACAAAAATTCAAAATTTAAAATTCAAAACTTTGAATTTAAATATCTAATATTTGATCTCCATATCCTTAATTTGAATTATGGAGTGCAGACGTGGTTGTGTAAAAAATATTTTGCAAAGTTTCAAACTTGAGACCTCTTGTGAAGTAGATTGCATAGAATACCATCTCTTCTACAATTTTTCTTATCTTCATCTTTGGCTATATATATCATTTTTAGCCCTTTTTGTTGCTTTGCTTCTTATTTGAAAATGAACCCCTATAAACATCAAATGCAAAGATAAGAACATTTAAATAAAATAAAAGAGTAATTAAAAACTTATTTTGGGATATAAAATAACAAGTTTTGTACACTTATCACGAGGCTAGACCACAAATGAGATTATGGTCAAATATGCAAAAGGAGTTGAGAGAGACATTTCTTCCAACTAACTCGGGCTAGGTTGCTTGAGATGCTTTGCGAAAACTCAAGACATAAGTTTTGTGCCTGAGTATGTGAAAGATATGTCCGAGGAGGACAAGCTATTTAATTTTGTGGCAGGTTTATAATCATGAGCACAAATTGAGTTGTGGTGGCGTGATGTTTGTGACCTTCCTTCTGCCATTGTTGCTGATGTTGTTTTAAAAGTGTAAAATAACTCGCAAGTGTACAAATTTATTGAAGTATAGATCGGTAAGAACGAGGTCGAACCCAAGGGAATGCCTTGAGAAGAAAAATTAAAACAAACTCAAATTAATTTAAAACTGATCTAGTTTAAACAAAAATTGATTGATTTGAGAGAAATTAAACTAACATGCAAATAAAATAACACAATTGAAATCAAATAGAGAAAATAACTAAGGTTTTGGATTCCACCACCATTAAATCCATGAAGCTTCTAATATTCATTTATTCATTCCCAAATTTAGAGTAGTAATCAAGAAATCAATCTATTGCTTACTCAAGATTTAACAATAAAGCACTATGAAAAATATATTAAAAATGTAGATTTTCCTTTGCTTCACTAGTGTAAAATTCTAAGCATCTTATGAATCCAATTTAATGAAAAACATAAGATCAAAGATTATCACTTTTAAGAAATAAAAACCCAAGCTTAGATTAATCATAATACTTTCTAATTACCACATATACATGATATAGACGGTGAAAAAACTATAAAATAATTAATCACAAGAAGTGAAGATCATAAGCATTTAAATCATATACATGGGAATCAATTAATGAACAAAATAACTTCACTTCATTAATGGAGGTTTCCTCCTCAACCCTAGTTGAGGAGTTTAGTTACACATGGTAGAAGAAGAAGATAACAAATAAATAAAAGACATAATGAAATAAAATAAATAAAATCTGGATTGTCTCTGTCTTCTCTGCCCTGGCCTGCACTTCTTTTCTCCTCCAAATAGCTTCCAATTCGCCACTTTATACCTATAGAGAATACATAAAATCCTAATCCAATTAGGAGATAATTAGGGTTTTCCCGTAACCCTAAACCGGTGAATTTTTCTACTGATGTTCACCCAAGTTTTTACCTAGTAGAAGTCCGATTCACGGAATTTACGTGAAATACAAAAGTGTCCAGAATTAAATTTTGTTGAACTTTAGCAAGAATTAAGTCAAATTGAAGCTCGTAAATAAGACTTTCAGGCTGTTTTCTAAAATGGGATTAAAACTAGATTACGTCAGAATTGGGCTTCAGTCCCGTAATCTCCTTAAGTAGTTGTAATTCTCTTGGACCACTTCCTTGGACTGATTTGAGTTAAGATATGAAATTGAATGGATCCATTTGATGTAGGCTTCATATAATCCTTTTGAATGTCTGCATCAGTTGCTGCAAACAGGTTTGTGGATTTGCGAATTGAGAAACTTGACTCTATCTATGGTAAGCAAAAGAAGAATGGGAAGTTCTTTGACAATGCTAAGAAAAATGGTGCAGAGAAAGACAAAGAGAATCCTGAAGCATCAAATCAATAGCCAAAATAGATTTTTTTTTAGTTTGGATGTTTCATTTGCAAGGGACCTCACCGAGCAAGAGACTGTCCAAAGAAGGAGAAAGTAATCAAAGCCTTGACTGCCAAAGAATCTAAGGATGAAAACTCTAACACGGAAGATTAATTCATGTTAGCCCACTTATCTTGGTGGATGATGCTCAAGCTAAAGGCCTAAAATTGAAAAAGTGACACGCGCACAAGGTGGGTGCACTAGCTCAGCGAAGGCAGTGCACATTACCATAGTCCATTGTCATGGGGGTGGTAATGGAGTTCCTATCATTTTGTTTTGTGGGTTTACTATTTTAGACAGAATCGAAGCGCAAGGTGGGTGCACTAGCTTTGGGAAGACAGTGCACATGACCACAATCCATTGTCATAGTTGTGGAAGTGGAGTTCTCTATGCTTTGTTGGGTTGCTATTTGAGACATAATCCAAGGTATATCGGGGAGTCCTTGCGAGGATAATGTCTTGAGGTGAGATGGATGGGGCCTTTTGACAGACTACAAGCAGCGATATGACTTGCAACAGTTGTGATACTCTAATGAGGACGTCAGATTCTTTTAGTGGGGGTGGTTTGTTAGATCCTTAACATTCTGTCCCACACAAGGCCATGTCATGGCATGCCCATGGCTAGGCCCTTGACAACAGTTCGTAGGCACGAAGGGTTATCAGCATGCCACATCGTGGTACCGTGGCATCTTTGTAAATATGAAGACTTAATGTTCATTTTGCATTGTGAGCATGCCAAACATGCCTTTGGAATGATGATGCACCACAACAAAGGTGGTGGCATTTGACGGTTTGACGAAAGGAACCTTATGGGTGGATGGCACAGTTTGGTGCACCCCAAGCCGTGCATATGGCAGGCAAGCCACATGCATATGGACCCATGGGCGTGCAAACTTACCTTCGACAAGGTGGTGGCTCTTTATAGGGGTTTAAGCCCCCATAGGTGCACCATGGTGGACACGAACATGAAATTGGTGGGCATGGCTCGGACCATACACCAATAGGTAAAGACATGGCTAAATCAAGACAAATATTGGCATTTGTATGTGACTTGGTTAGCCCCCATGGGCACAGCACAGTGGCAAAATTGGCTTTTAGTGTAAGCTAAGTGCACCAACAGATCAAGGCAGTGGCAAACTCATTGATATGATTTGGACTTGGTCAAAATGTAGGCAATGACATTGACCACATGATAAGGGCTTGGGTTGAGTCCTAATTGGGTTGGCTAAAATCAGATGTGGCTAAACATGGCTTGGCTAGGAATGGTTAAAGGCATTGGTTGACACTTGGCGGGACAAGTGGCACATTATGAAGGCTTACAACACATTGCTAGTGTGTGGCAACTACAATAACACTTGGCAAGTAATGGAAGGGTCCAACAATATAGAAGTGTGCTAAAGTGTTGTCATCCATATTCTATGTATATAGTTATATTATGTGATATTGGGGAAGACTAGCAACTAATTTGGCAAGGTGGCAACCTCTTGGCTTGCTAACACAGAAAAGTCTATCACATTTTCCATTTGTTGCTAAAAATGAGAGAGAGTGGCTTAATGACAGCAACCGCCAAGGCAAGGTGGCATGTGTTAGGTGATGCCAACACAGCCCTAAGTGGATGGCAATTTTGTGAGTGTTTATAAATACT
Source organism: Cornus controversa (assembly GCA_026545225.1). NCBI lineage: Eukaryota > Viridiplantae > Streptophyta > Magnoliopsida > Cornales > Cornaceae > Cornus > Cornus controversa. Next base: position 47,620,858 of record CM048845.1, read on the forward strand.
CCTTGGTGGGTATTGTAGTGAGCAAGGGAAGAGAGAAGAATTCCACAGTGAAAGAATAGTTGAGAGCAACACACTTTGGGAGAGAAGTCTACTGCAGGCCTTAGCCATATTTCCTTGTATTATTTTTGTGTTAATAATATAAAGGTTAGAAGTCATAAGACTTCTATAAATTGTGTGTGCTTTGTTCATTTCTTTCCTACATAACCTTCTTTTGCTTGGGGGAGTGATTTGGTGTGTGTTCGAAGACATCAAGTGTGTTGGCTGAGACTAAGGCAGACGAAGACGAGGGTTGCCCTAGTGCCATCATAGCGGTGCAAATTTGGTGTTCAAATTGACCCCTGTGACAGGAAGCAAGCTTGAGATGCTTGGTGACATGCTTGGCGGGTTGACCGTTTTGTTTATGGTGGGACCTATGACAACAGAGAAATAGGAGATTCTTTAAAGGGGATCAAGAGACTCCTCTTTGGGCCTTGAAATTTTATGTACTTAGTTGCTTTTTTTTATTCAGGGTAATAAATCTGTGGAGGGTATATATGTTGATTTGAGAATACTTGAAATAACTAATATAAATAAATAAATGCTATGAAATTCTAGCATATAATTAGAAAGAAAAAAAACAAAATTATTATTTAGGAAAGAGTTTGAAATTGAATAGAATTAAAAGAAAATGTTTGAAATAGAATAGAATTACAAGAAAAAGTAAATTACGTAGTACTATTTAAGAAAAACTTAGAAATACAATATAATTGGGGAATAAGTTAAAAAATTCATTATAAATAATAAATAAATAAATATATGTTAGTCCGAGATGAGATCCTCTAACATAATTAATGTGAGATCTTCTAATATAATTCAAAATTATTTAATAATATCGTACATAGAAGAATTAATTAATAATACTCTGGATATTATTATAAATAAGAAATATAGTATATAGATATAAATATACTTTTTGTCTCTTTAAACAATATCATATAAAACATATATATATAGAGAGAGAGAAGTGCTTGTCAATGATATTTTTAAAATTAAATTTATTAGTAGTTATATATTTATTGGAATAAATAATATTAGAAAAAATTAAAAATGATGTGAAATTCTCTGTACTTTTAATAATAGTATAGATTTAGATTGAAATAGATATTATTATGAATAAAATATATATAGAAAAGACAAGTATATAGATATAGATATACTTTTTGTCTCTTTAAACAATATCACATAAAAAAATAAAAATAAAAAATATAGAGAAGTGTTTGTGTTCAACTTTATTTTTAAAATTAAATTTTATTAGTAGTTGATTTATTTATTGGAATAAATAATATATACATAATTAAAAATAATTTGAAACTCTTTGTAAAAAGGATTGCACAATTTGTGTTGAAATAATCAAAATTATTATTATAATGGGAAGAGTTAGAAACATAATATAATTAGAAAAAATGTCAATTATTATTTAGGAAGGAGTTATAAAGAGAATAGAATTAGAAAAAAGTTAAATTTATATTATCAAAATGCATTTTAAAAAACTAATATACTGAAAGTCTTTGTACGTTTAATAATAGGTAATATTGAGTTTAATAAGTATCTAAAAAATATAAAACATATTCATCAATCTAAATAATTTGAAATTTTAATAACCTTATAGAAAGAATAAAAATAAGTAGAACTTGAGAGAGTTTCTGTAAATCTAAATAAATTTATATTTTATAAAATAAAAACAAATGGATTTAACAAATTTGTTAAAATTTTAATTTTTTTTCTTTATTGGTTATATGGTTTTATGATTTTTAATCTACGCTATCATAAATAGTGAATATAAACATAAAAAAAAAATATAACATAAAGTAAAAGTGAAAAATAGATAATAGTTTGAAGAAACATTTCATACATTTTTTCACACAGTAAATTATTGAAACAAAATTGAGTGAAAATATAAGGAGAACTTGGACTTAAAATTATTTAATCCTGCCAAATAATTTAGTAAAGAAAACATTAATCAAAAAGCACCACATAAACCTACATCAATGACTACTCCACCATCTAGCTATGGTTTCCAACAAATTTAAAGAATAAATATAATGTAAATTCTATTCGACAAAACCTATCATTATTTTCTAAAAAGTGATAAAACAAGTATTTACTACTCTTTTGATGGCTCTGTATTATACAACTCTGTTGATGGCTTTGTGTTGTCAGATCACTATTATATGCATTAAAAGAATCATACAATTTTCCAATCAATATTACTCTATATCTATCGGCTATTAAGAATGTGTACCTGATCTTTGCATATAAATTTATACCCATTAAAAACTTTTTACAAACAGTTACTTCGCAATGCAATTATAAGTTAGAACCTGTGAACCCTTGAGCAAAGACACATTTTTATTCAAGTAAGAAATCAACTGAATGTTGTAAATATGAGTCTTTTATAACGGCAGAAAATCCAAGGGTCTTTATAACATATAAATGCATTACAACAATATATAAAATGTCCTACAACCTATGCAACTTCTATGTGAAAGTCAATTTGTAACAAGTCAGAAGATTAAAGTAAATCAGTTTCGAAAAGAAAGAAAAAAAAGACATCTTTCTTTACACAAAGCAGAAAAAAAAATTAGACCTAAACTCCAACAAATTTAAAGAAATAAATATAAAGTAAATTTGATTGGACAAACTCTATTATTATTATATTCTAAAAAGAGAGAGAAACCAATGACTTACTACTCTATTGATGGCTCTGTGTTATACTACTTTATTGATGTCTCTGTATTGCTTAATCCAAGAAATTATATGAAAAAATTAAATAGGTATGGTGTATCCTACCGCAAGTAATATTAGGGTTAGATATAATGGAAACTCTTTTTAATATAATATTATTGTGGGTAACCTGCCGCAAGTAGTATTAGGATTAGATATAATATAAAGTCTTTTTAATATAAGATTATTGTGAGTATCGTGCCGCAAGTAATACTCGGATTAAATATAATGGAAACTCTTTTTAATATAACATTATAATTCTATTTTTCTTAATTAAAAAAATTAAAAAATGATTGGAAACTGTTTATTCTTTCAATAGTAGTATAGATAATATAATCTAAAACGACAAGACAAATCATAAATTTGGAATACACCAAAGGGGGATCACAACTTGGTAAAGTGGATTTTTGCAATGGGAGTTCAATGGTGGAAAAAGGATAAATATTACACATGTAAATTCGTTCTCTCTCTTGATCCTTTCACCTATTTCTTATTTTTTAATTAAAAGAATTCACTGTTTTTCATTCTTCAAAACCCTAATTCTATTTTTTTTTTAGTTTTCTATTACTCTTGTATATATTGAATATCTATATATATTGACATATACATACAATATACATGATATGTATACATTTACCCATATATATTAATACAATATGTATATATTATATATATCTTTGTATATATACAAATAAATATAACTATATAAGTAAACATATAAATTAATATTAAATTGATGTAATTTTATTTTGTGTGTTTTTTTTCGGTGGACTTTTTTTTTAAAAAAAATTTGTCCCCCAACAATGGAATCCTGGCTCCTTCCTGCTTGCTTTATTGTTCTACAACAAATTATTTGAGGTTCTATATCAATTGGTATCACTGCACGATCCTGTCATACATTAGTCTTTCTTTTAAAAGCCTAATTAAAAATTTAATATTACAAATAATTATTGGTTAAATCCAAATAGATTTAAGTTTGTTATTAGACATACTTAATTGTCCTGTCTTGGAAATATACCATTGCAAGTCAATAGATTATAGTCCACAACTCTTGAGACAAAGTTGTATCAATTAATGCAAGTCAAGAGGTGTACCGGTGCATAATTCTCTGGATTTTTGATAATGCTTAGTCCTAACGCAAGTGTAAATATATACTTGTTCTCAAACTCTCTGTATCTTTAATTTTTATCATGTACTGGTGCATGAAAATCATATGTACCTGTCAACCTGAACTATATTAGAACTTTCATTCTTGATTAGACCTTTGTTTCAATATGATAACTCAAGATTCTTTGTGGGAGCTTTTTCAAGCTAAAATCCATTAAGCCAAAATTGTGGCGTTTATTTGTAATTGACAAATTTTGGTGTCGAAACTAAGGTGATCAATTTATAATATATGGTTTAATTCTTGTAAACCATTGTGAAGCTGAAGATCAAGTGCATGTATATTGTTGATCAAGTGAGAACATCAAATAGATTTTCTACAAAGTTCAACTGGTTCTACTTTTAAAGAACATCAAACTTATCTCGGTTGAATGAAAATTTGCAACCTGTATGTTTTCGGTCAAGTTCAACTTTTTGTGATTGGTCCTACTTGATCTTAACAATGTCCTGTCCTCATTAGTCGTTCTTTGCTTGACCTTGTGAAAAAAGAGGTGCATATATATCATTCCACCACTTTAGCCTAACCCTTTGAGCCCATGGAATCTCCTCATGATGCAAGGCAATTTCAAGCTCTTCTTTAGCTATTTTTTACTTTTGAATCAGATCCGAATCCAGGTATGCAAGGGGAGAAAGCTGAATGTCAGTCAATATTTTTCCAAGGAAAGCAACAGTAGAAGAAATTTGACCCTTAGTTCTATTCCAATTCTTAATAGCAATCTTCACATTTTGCAACTTTTTCATCAATTTATGAATGAGATTCCCATTAACAGGAGGAGACCAAGCATTAGCAATAACACCCTCCACCTCCTCCATATGACACCCATCTTGAGAATTTTGAATGGCTATCGACCTTCAACAGACATAATCTATTCTAACTGAAAACCTCTTCAAGGGCTTTAACTTCGGCAACCGTTTTGGTGTCGAGAGCCACGAGGCTGTCCTTGATTACTTTCACGAGCAGTTCTTGTGGGTCTTATATATTTCATCATTAGCCACTCTTAAAAGACTCAACAAATTTGAGGGAGACAATCCTAGTTTAGTGCAACACTAACTTCCATCGCTAGATTTATACATATCATAATCGAAGAAATGGTGGCTTGTTTCAATGGTGATATATACTCATCATAATGGAAGAAATGGCGGCTAGTTGCAATGGTTTTCATGACTTCTAAGATAGTGGCTAACTAAAGCACAAACCTCAGTTAGGTAGAAAAGAAAATGTTAGAGCATTTGTAAAACAATTTAACCAATGAGCATTAACTAAAGAGACCTTCAACAGACATAATCTATTCTAACTAAAGCACAAACCTCAGTTATGTAGAAAAGAAAATGTAGGACATTTGTAAAACAATTTAACCAATGAGCATTAACTAAAGCACTATCCAACTGAGTACAAATCCTTCCTTTACTGAATTGCCTATTAGAACAAATCATCCACCACTACCAGGAGGAACATGGTAAGGAAGGGTTTGTCAATGGTAGATTTCACTCATTCAAAATACGACCAGGGAGGCTAAGAGGCCACCTTTTCAGGTATAATTACATTTTCATGCTTGAACCATGGATCTTAAGAATATTCAATCTTAATTAATTTAACTAAAATTGAAAAAAGAATTAAAACCAAATCATACAAACATTTGTTTTTATGACGAAATTCGACAATATTAAATGCTAATAACCTAACAAACTCCTAGCTAAAAAATATATGCTTCTTTACTATTTAATGTTTCAATAGCATTATTGATATATTTTATTGATTTAGTAATTAATCAATCTTTGATCAAATGTGTGCAGAAGGATTGTTATGCTGTAGTTGTGGGATGGGACAAGAATTGTTGGATTGTGGGTTGCAGCATGATCGGGAATGTACACTGTAGCATTGAAGTTATGGGAATGGGTACCACTACACAGTTGTAGGATTCGGTCCCATCTGCATTAGAGTTTTGGGGGTAAGTTTTTATATTTTGGTGACTACTTCGACAGAGTTGCATTCCTCATTAGTTTCCTCCAATATATCATTTTCTTAAAATTGATTATAATTCATCACGATAATACTGCATAATAGAAAGAAAAAAACAATTTTAATGAGACATAAGAAAATAAATTAGTGTTACTCCCCATCCCAAAATGAAAAAACATATGAACACTCTTATAAGCAGAGTCAATCACAAACTAATGAGCTAACAGTAATGTTCACAACTTATTTGTCTTTAATGTGAACACTCATACAATAGTGATTCATCGTAAAAAAAAAAAATAGTCATGCTGAAAGTAAGAAGAACAGAGTTTTTGCTCAGGTGAATTCCGGACCATATTACCGTTGTAACTTGTAAACGCTATTTTTTTATGGGGCCTAGCTTGGTTGGATTTGGGTCTACATGGATTTGTATCCCTTGTTTTGTTCATATGGGCCCTAGCCTTAGTCCATTTATGGACTTGTACAGTTCCATTTTTTTGTTTTTTTAGCAATTGTATAGTTACATTCACGTATTTGAAAGGGGTACATAAATATACCATCACTAGAAAATATATAAAGAATCATGGATTCTCTTCGAACATGATTGATCGAATTTTTTTTTACCGATATATGAACAAAAAATATGGCTATAGCAGGAAGGTGATATTTCATCAAACCACAAGATGCTGTTAAAATTTATTTAAGGCAGGTAATTCAATCTTAATGTTCCGTTTGGTTGGACCGATAGAAGGGAGAGGGATGGATAAGGCATTCCTAGGGAATGGATCATATCTCTTTCACTTTTTGTTTGGTTGAATGATTATGTTGATCAATCATTCATTTTCCATTTACTAAAAAAAATTGTAACTCTCTGTTTACGTATTAAAAAAAATTAGTGAATTAAGATAGGGTCAAAATACATAAAGGCTAAAATAAGTCATTTTGTAAATACATAAAAGTTGTTTATGAGAGAGAATTGCAGTAGGATTAAAATACATGAAGGTAAAATAAGTCATTTTGTAAATATATGAAGGTTAAAATAGGTATTACAAATTTATAGGTTAATCTTTCACTATTTCCTTCCTCTCTTCCGTTCGATTTTGGGAGAATAAAAAATGAGCATTTATCAACAGTTCCTCCCTCTCTTTTCTTCCTTCCAACCAAACAGGGCACCTGTCCTTTCCCTCCTCTCTTTCATTCCTCCTCAATCCTTTCCTCCAACCAAACGGAGCATAAAGATTTATACCCTAATAATACTACACTTGAGATATGTCAAACTTACATACTCACTAAAAGAAGTGTTTACCATAATTTTACCTTTACAAATATTCTTTTACAGAGGTTTAATATTGTACGGGTAGAAAAACTCACTCAAAAGTGAAAGTGACAAATTGCCGTCACCCCTTCAGAGTTCATTTAATGTTTATAATAGGATGCACGTAAAGTGTTTACTGTTAGTCAACTGCAATAGATTTAATATTCCATGCAATCATGCACTGTATGTTGATTTCTGAAACAACTTCTATCCACTGAACAATGATACCGTTTTCACCCAAACAGATCCAACGGCCGAAAACCAATAGATGAAGGAATCACATGAGAGGACACGTGGCTAACTCTTAGAAGATGAACATAGCAGTTACCATATCCAATTGTGAAGAATAAATGGGGCTCAAAATCCTCTTCTGTTAGGATCCGGACCTGTCCCAGCCAGTGCACCGGAGGCTTGTTGTGAATGAGCCACGTCATTTACTAAGTTTTACAAAATCACATCACCGATTTGGATAAAAAAAATTTAATTGAGGCTAGCGTATACACTATTTACAAGAAATACATATACATCATTTAGGTAATTATACGATTACATATACAATATCTTATACCTATTTCAAAATCCCAAGATCACTTTATCTTCATCTCAATAACCTTTTGTCCCTTAGCGAAATTCAACTCGTTTGAGTAGATTAGCCCTTGTCGTAGTTAGAGCAGCTGGAGAAGACGAAGTTGGAGAAGAGGTCAAAGTTAGGAATATATGCGAAAACACAATCAAAAGATAAAACAAACACACAAAAACACAAGAGATTTACTTAGTTCACCCTAACAATGGGTTACGTCCAAGGAACACACCGAATAATTTCACTATGAAAAATATGATGGAGGATTACAATCACTCAAACTCTCTTCTCTCTTGCTCTCACCAATTTCACAAAATTGGATTTCTGCGCCTCACAATTGTTCTCACAATTTGATACACAATTTTAGAGTTACACAAAACTCCTATTTATAAAGAGAGATATCTTGGTCACCAAGTCTTCAAGTTTCAGAAGAAAAGTTCAATTAGGAATTAAATTCTGAAACAAGTCCAGTAATAATAGGAAACAAATCTTCCAACAGTCAACCTTCCAAAACCTATCATCCTCAGGCTCCACAACCACAACAATCTCCCACTTGGAGATTAGAGGACTAATGAATCTTCTCCATCAACTCTCTCTGTGCATTGCAATACACTTTGGTGTGCTCATCTTCTGTCTTTAAGCTAGAAGACCTACTGAAGCTGCGCAAAGCTTTAGTTTCTCTATCATCACTACTTTGGTTAACATGTTAGCAGGATTCTCGGTGCCAAATATATTCTCAAGTAACAACACTCAATCTTCTAACAGTGAGCGAATGAAGTGATATCGACGTCCTATATGCTTGGTCCTTGAATGAAATGCAGAATTCTTTGCCAAGTGTATTGCACTCTGACTGTCACTGTGCAAAACATTTTTCACCTACTTGAATCCTAACTCTGCCAAAAAACCTTGTAACCAAATCATCTCTTTACTAGCCTCTGTGACAGCTATGTACTCTGCCTCTGTTGTGGACAATGCTACAATCTTTTGTAACTAAGAAATCCAACTGACTGCAATAGTATCAACTGTGAACACATACCTAATCGTACTCTGTCTGTGATCAACTTCTCTGGCAAAATCAGCATCTACATAACTATGTAGTCACAAGTCACTTCTTCTGAAGCACATGCATTTTTCTGTGGTACAACGTAGATATCACAATATCCACTTCACTACTTCCCAATGTAGCTTTCCCAGATCACTCATGAACTAACTCACAGCTCCTAATGCATAAGCAATGACTGGTCTCGTGCACACCATGGCATATATTAAACTTCCCATGGCTAAAGTGTACGAAAATTTAGCCATGAAGTTCTTCTCTTCTTCTGTCCTCGGACACTGATCCTTAGATAAGCGAAAGTGGCTCGCAAAGGGTGTGCTCACCGGCTTAGCGTTGCTTATGCTGAATCTTTTCAAAATACATTCAACGTAGTTGGCCTGAAACAACTGCAAAATACCTTTCTACTTGTCCCTTTTAATCCTCATCCCAACTATATGCTTCGCTACACCAAGATCCATTATCTCAAACTCATTCGATAACTACTTCTTCAATTTACCAATTTCTTTAAAATCAAAACCTTCCACTAACATGTCATCAACATAAAGTAGCAGTATGATGTAACTCGCATCAAAACTTTTGAAGTAACAACAATGGTCGGTGTTGCATTTGTTATAGCAATGTCTCTCCATAAACTATCAAATTTCTTGTACCATTGTCTTGAGACTTGTTTTAAGCCGTACAAACTCTTCATTAACTTACACACAAGTTTCTCTTTCCCTTTGACTGAAAAACCCTCTAGTTGCTGCATGTAAATCTCCTCATCTAGGTCTCCATGAAGGAAAGCAATTTTCACATCTAATTGCTCAAGATGCAAATCCTTAGATGCAACAATACTCAAAACTGACCGAATGGTATTTAGTTTTACAACTAGGGAAAAAATGTCCGTGTAGTCAATCCATTCCATCTGTTGAAAGCCTTTGACCACCAATATAGCCTTCTATCTCTTGGAACCGTCATGTTCCTCTTTAACTCTGTACACCCATTTATTGTGGAGAGCTTTCTTTCCAATGGGTAATTTGACTAGCTCCCATGTACGATTAGAGATAAGGGACTTTATCTCATCTCTCATCGCTAGCTCCCCACTTGCTCGAGTCCTCTACTTAACATACTTCATCATAGCATTTAGGTTCCCACCATCTGTCAGCAACAAAAAATTTATGTACTTCTGATTTAATAAATGTGGACGAGCGGACCTTCTAGGTGCAGGTGTCGTAGTTGGGCTCTCTGGTGCTCGCTGTTTTGCAGGCTCTTCTAGCTGAGAACCCTTATCAACCTACTGCACCACACTTCTTACTAGATCATCATCCAACTTGACATACTCTGAATTTTCTTATACCAGGTTAGTGGGTTGTGCAGTACCTCTATCCTTGTACATCATTTTTTCATTAAAAATCAAGTCTTTACTACAAATGATCTTCTTATTTTGGTAATTATAGAGTCAATAACCAAACTCATCTCCTCCATATCCAACGAAGGTGCGCTTTAGTGATTTGGGGTCCAGTTTTTCCTTAGCATAGTCATTAATATGCGCATAAGCAATATAACCAAACACTTTCAGCTATAAAAGATTTACCTCCTTGTCACTCTAAACTTCTTCTGGTATTCGGTGTTCTAACGGCACTGACGGTCCTCGATTAATAAGGTAGGCTGCTATATTGACTGCCTCAGCCTAAAACTGTTTGGGTATACCTGACTGAATGCACATGCTTCTGGCTCTTTCTGTCAATGTTTGGTTCAACCATTCTGTCACCCCATTTTGCTATGCGGTTCCTTGCACAGTCTGTTCCAAACAGATCACATTCTTAAAACAAAATTTCTTGAACCCGGTGCCTTTATACTCAACACCATTGTTTGACCTCAACCTCTTAATCTTGAAGCCTGTCTCATTATCTGCCACAGCCTTCCACTTCTTGAATACCCCAAATACCTTAGATTTGTGTGCCAAAAAATAGACCCATACCTTTCGTGTATGATCATTAATGAAAGTCACAAAATAGGATTTCTGTCAATGGATGAGACCGGGGCTGGCCCCCAGACATCTGTGTGAACTAACTCAAGCTTCTCACTCTTGAGAATTCTGCCACTCTTCTTGAAACTAACCCCCTTCTGTTTGCCGTACATATAATTCTCACAAAAGTCGATATCAATCGATTTCAGCCCTGGTAGTTTCCCCAACAAGTGCGTGACTTTGAGCCATTTTTCACTAATGTGACTTAGTCTTTGGTGCCACAGGTTGTGATCTTCTTTGCTTTCAATAATCGTTATTGATACTTTAGCACTGGTAGTTGTGTAGAGAGAACCATTCTTCTTACAACGTGCTATGATCATAGCACCTTTAGAGACTTTCCACAAATTCCTAATGAAGTTTATAGCATAACCTTCATCTGATAATTGACCAACGAAAATTAGATTCTTCCTCAAGTCTGGGATGTGTCTCACATCCTTCAGCTTCTAAACAGATCTAGTCAGCTTGATCTGTACATCACCCTTGCCGACTACGTCGCATGGCTGATCATCATCAAGATACACCTTACCAAGATTACCAGGTGAATAACTAGTAAATAACTCTCTGTTTGAGGTAGTGTGAAACGAGGCCCCAGAGTCAATCACTCATGAATCTGCCTTGCTCTCCAAAGAGCATATCAATGCTTCATCTGAATCTTTTGAGACAATGTTTGCTTTGGTCTTCTCTTCTTTTCTTTCCTTCGAGACTTTGTATGAAGTACAGTAATGACCCTTCTTGCAGCAATTCTGACACTCAATTTCTTTGAGATCTAGAGAATTGCCTTTGGGATTTTGAGACTTTGATCTACTATTCTTTGACTTGGAACGACCATGTCCATTGCCGCCTTTCTTCTTGTTTGAACTTCTGCCTCTGCTATCGACATTCAATGCCGAACCACTAGTAGAAATACCATTTGATTGCCTTCTAATTTCTTCAGTCAGAATCACGCTGACAATGTCGTCGAACTCCAACTTTGATTTTCTTATAGAACTGCTGATTGTAGTAATTGTGCCACTCCAACTATCACGCCCCAGAACCCGGACCGCCGGGACTCCCCCAGACTGACCCGAATCCCGAGGTGCGAACCCGTTCACTCAACCCGTGAACGACCTTAACCACACTCCTGCTACTGTATCAAGCTCTGATACCATTCTGTCACACCCCGATTCCCGAGGCCTGGAAACTGAGGTGTGAACTCTATGAGATCACCCTCACGACATAACCATCACCTGATCATACAACCTCAATTTCCTATTATTTTCACAAAAATTGGGCATGACCCATTCTAATAAATCAGATCCTGGCATGTTATACCTGCTTTAAAATTCGTATGGACACTTCTGGACACGTGTCCCCCCAGTATTTATATCTAACAATAAAAATGGACACTTCTGGGCACGTGTCCCCCCAGCATTTCTACAACATGCATAATACAATCAAAAAAATACATGTCTCAGTCCTTGAATGTCCGTATTATATACATACATCACATGAATAAAATACAACTGAAGGAACTGAATCAATATAAATTGCTCCATACATTTAATCCAAATGTAATGCGTCTATCTAAAATCCTGGACATAAGTCAGATCCTAAGGAGACTAACCACTACCTCAGCAACTGGTACTGTCAATCCCCCAACTGACTCCAAAACTAGCAACACCTACAAAACCTAGGAGGGGGTGAGCTCAAAAGCCCAACAAGATATGTAGAACCATACTATCACCGCAGCAGCAGGTCAATCCTCACATATTCTCAAAAATATACATGCACTTAAATATATCACAATATTTAAAGTCATGCTCCTCCTAGCATACTGTTCGGCGTGCAAAACATGATAAAATAATATGTAATATTATCGTTGTTGTTTTACACCTCAACAAAAGAGAATTTATAAATACCTACTAATACTCTACTAAAATTAGTAAAGTGCTGAGTAGGGGTCGAACCCACAGAGACTGCGTTTGGCTGTTTTGTTAAGCTATCAAGACTTCATCTAATTCAATTTAAAAGAATTTGTTTTTATGTTTTTATGATAAAGTGCTGAAAATTAAATGACATAAAATAAAACATAAATTAAAGATAGAAGTTAGAGAGAGAGAACTAGGGGTGGTTTCCACCACTAGCCATTCACAAGTTCATAAGTGTAGCACCCTTGGGATTCATCAATTAAATGCCTAACAATGTCATTAGGCTTGTGACCTCAATGACATATCAAAAGATTAATGTGAGCACCAACCTATCATAATCCATCTTCAACAAGCATAGTTCTTCAACCTAACTAATTACCCTACTTTCTAAGTGAACCTACATGCATCCAAACTACCTTATCTTGGCATGGTTTATACAAGCAAGCACCACACATACATTTAAAGCACCATTACTTAGCCATCATTTGCCCTTCTTGTGGAAGAAACAAATGTTGTGCATTCACAAGATAGATTCTACTCTAAGACAAGAATAGAACCAAAATCAAATGAATATATATAAGAGATGGATTAGTGTACATGGTCAGTAGGCTAAATAATCAACATTTAATTACAAATCCCAAGTATGCTACAAAAATGAACAAGTTTACATGGCTAGGTGTTTCAACCACACCCTAGTAGAGGAGTTAGTTGGTCATGGCAGCCTTGCACCCTTCCATTGATGGAGAAATTGAAGCTTCAAGGTCTGGTTCAGCTTCCTCCTCCCTCTCCTGAATGTCTCTCTTTTTGTATGTCTGATGTGTGTTGAGAGATATCTCAAAAATGGCCTCTTTGTGTGCTTTATGGCCTCCTTTTCAACCTTGGGGCCCACCATATATATATATATATATCAATATATATATCCATTATATCAAGAAGGTCCCCAAGGGTCTTGTTCAAGTCAGACAATCCCCCTAAGTCATGCAAAAAGGGGGATTTTGTTGCAAGTGGGAAAGTAGGTGAGCAAGTGGGCAAGTGGCTTCTGCAGAATCTCGATCAATCGAGATTGAATCTCGATTGATCGAGATTTCGATCAATCGAAATGAGATCTCGATCAATTGAGATCTCGATTGATCGAGATCAACATCTCGATTGATCGAGATGCCTTGGCTGCAATTCTGATTTTTCTCTCCAGCTGCAAAAACCTTCAAATTTTGCTCCTTTTACTACAAGACATGCAAAACATCAAAACTACAAAAACACCGTAAACGTATCTCGGTAAACGTAAAAACGGGACTAACATATGCAATAAAGAGGGTTCAAATACATAGTATTGGACACTTATCACATACATGAACCAACAATGCATATGGCAACTCTAGCACTTATGAACATTTAAATATACTACACATGACTTATGAAAATCATTTACAACATGTTCAAAAGCAATACACATCCAACATCAATATGTATAGAAAACATACATGAATAGAAGCATTTACATAAACACTGTAAATCAAATACCACATCACCTACTCAACAAGATCCATTGAGTCATGCATAAATGCACATTAAATCGCTACATGTCTACATGACAAGTATACATGTTTTTTACCCATAAACAATCACGTTTTTCAAATCACGCGTGATGTTTTCCACCTCAATGCATATACATAAATATATATCAAATTGACAGTCACATTTCGTATATATAACTCACGCCACAAATTTTCAAAAATCAATTCAATGGGGACTAGCTTATCACACCATCCATAGTAAGGGTCTCTTCGGCACCCAAACTCTGCTTACGCTTTATCAGGTTACTAACCCGAAGGGAGCACCTCCTCTTAGCCAAGTTTTGGGTCTTTCACCCTAGGGACCATTCCCTCACCTTAATTCTCAATGTTGTCACGTCCCAAAAACTCGCTTTTCATATAGTGCACATAATCACATAAATGCACTTATTCCACACCATGAATGCATTTTTGTCAAATCAATGCATTTTTTTTTCACCTCAAGATTGTCACAATGTCATCACACTCACATCATGGAAATCATCATGCTTATGCATTTTTCAAGAAAGTCATATCTTTCATGCATAAATCTATAAATACCACATTTTCACGTTTTCACCAATGAACACATTTTTCACCGAAATCATTCATAGTCACATTTGCACATACACAACATATATATATGTCACATCCTGCATATAATCACATATATACGTATATTATCATAAATATAATCATGCTTTCACTACGAGCAACCAGCATGCATTCTTATAACCATATGCAATCATGCATATATATATATATATATATATATATCATGTCACCCATATAGGTAGTAAAAACATACGTAACACTTCACATATTTCATACTTTTTCAATGCCCTTCTATACTATAATCAATTTAGCATGCATTTCTACTACTGCACCAAATATATAATCACATATATATTTACATATACTCAATTCATGCATAAAAATCACATATGCATGCAAGGCAACATCTAGCTAAATATACATATATAATTTAGCATACTTTACATGACTCAATCCATAAATATGCATATAACAATGCAAATCAGCATCTGAATTTAACAATGCTCTTACCTTCCAAGCCCACACACATATATATATATATACCCACATATATATATCCTCACATCCCACGTATATATATATATATATATATATAATATTCACCTTTATATATATATATGCACATATATATATACAAACACCACATATGATCAAATTAAGAACATATGTAAAATTAATCAGCATAACTAAAATATACATAGGAGATAGAGGCAAGAATCAACTTGCCTTAAGTCCCGCTCTTACTAAGCCCGTGCCTGCCAAGCGGTCCAAAGTCAATCCCGGTCCAGTTTGGCGTCAAAGCCCATGCAAACCATCCACTTTCTTCTTTCCAATTCTCATGATTGGTCCAACCCAAACCATAACCCAAATTCAGCCCAATTCCATAGTCTAAGCCCAACATCTAGTCCAAACCACGCATCAACCATAACCGACCTATTTAATTCACACCAAACAGCCCAAAAAAAAGTACCACTGTCGGACAGAACTGCCACTCACCATGGACAGCCGAACCAGCCCCCTTCTCTATTACTAGACCACCCAAAACCAGCCACCATGTAGCAGCCTATACAACTGAGACTAACCGAAACCCACAACCAACTAACAACCATGAAAATCACCACCGAAGCCACCATAATCCAAACCAATGGAATCCACAAATTAGCCACCACAAGCTCTACAAATCTAAGACAAAATAGCCCAAAATTGAGCCATCATCTTGCTGCCAAACATCAATTGCCAAGTTCGCTTGCAATCCCACCCAATCAACTCAAGATTCAACTTCAGCCCACTGTCCATACCGACACCACAAGGCCACCATTTTCACAACCCAACAACCACTACCAGAAACCACCACCAACCACCATAGATCAAAACCAAACCGGCCACCATGAATGGCCAACCAAACTCCACCAGCCACGAACAGCCGTGAGCCACTCAATGCCTAAGCTAAAACCGTCAGCTACATCCAAAACCCATTTGAATATCAAACCCAAATCGAGTTGCAATCGAACCCAGTTGTCATCAAACCGCCGGACAGCCACCGCCGTGTCACAGCCACCACCAGCTGTGAACCCAAAACCCACCAATAACCTCCATCGAGAAGGCTAACTTCACCACCGACCATCGAGTAGACCCAGTTCCACCCCACCAAGTACGACACAACCTCGTCCAAACCCACGGCTGAAAACACCAACTACCGTCGCTGGACCACCTCTTCGCTGCCAAAACAACCTCCACCACGAACCAGTCATCGCACGCACCTCCTTCAACCCGCAATCTCCACTGCCGAAAATAACTCCCACAACAATCAACTGAACCTCTATGGTCGAACCACCTAAGACGACTGTCCCTAGTCGTGAATTACCTGCGCGCACCACCGTTGGACCACCATGGAAAACCCACAACAGCCCACTGCGAACCGAGCTCCTTGGAAGGGCACCATGAGCTAATCTCGTCATTGCCGAGCTGTCAAATAGCCCTTTCTCAGCTTCTCCTTCTCTCTTTCTCTAGAAATCTCGACTCTCTCTCTCTAGAACACCTCTCGATTTCTCTCTCTTCCTTTCCTCTTTTTCTCCTTTCTTCTTCTTTTCTTTCTTTCTTCTTTTCTCTCTTTTCTCTTTCTTTTCTCTCTTTTATTTTTGGCTGACCACCCACATGGGTCTGCTTCTTTTATCTTCTCTTCATTCTTTAATATACACCACACATTGCATCATACTCTCACCCACATAATAAAATATATATATGCATCTCATATACATATTTAATTGATCACATGGTTGCATACTAATACATATGTGTATGTACATACTTACACTCTTCCACATATATATAATTAATTATATATGTGGACCTCATTTAATGTATAATCACATAAAAGTCTACTATATATATATATATCCACACACACATATATATATATATATACTCCATCCACTTATATATATAATCCCATATACATAAGTATTCACATCCTCCACAAATATATATATATTTGTATCTTCCCGAATTTAATTAACTCGAAAAAAAAAAATCCGGTCCAAAAAACAATCACCCGGAACCAGTCAAACTAATCCGGGCCGTTACACCAACTCTCAGGTAACTGGCCTAGAATTAGAAGTGTGCGGACCTTATCTTTGAAGTTGATTTAAACAGATTCTAATTATCCAACGATCTCATTGAACACATTGAAATGCTTGTTGAATCTTCCACATTCGGACATCTTTAAGTTAAACAACTTCTTTATAAGATGTACCTTATTTGTTGCAGACAGCTATTCGTACATATCAGAAAGGGCTTCCATGAGAGACGTCATCGTCTTTCTATTTTTGATGTTGAAGGCAACCGATTTTAACAACGTCAATCTGATCGTTGCAAGAGCCTTCTGATCAAGCTTGATCCATTCATCTTCTTTAATCTCTGCTAGCTTCTTTCCAAGTGGTAGTTCTAGATCTTTCTGGATCAGATATTCCTTTATCTGCATCTTCCAGAAATCGAAGTTTGTGCCATCAAACTTCTCAATCCTTGATGCTTTATCTTCTGACGCTATACTCCCACTCACCCACTCAAACAAACAGATTTGTGATGAAAAACTTCACCAGAATTTCATCAACCACCTGTCGTACCCTTGATACGCAAACTAAGACTCTGATACCAGTTGTTAGGAATATATGCAGAAACGCAATCAAAAGGTGAAATAAACACACAAAAACACAAGAGATTTACTTGATTCACCCTAACAATGGGTTACATCCAAGGAACACACTGAATAATTTCACTATGAAAAATATGATGGAGGATTACAATCACTCAAACTCTCTTCTCTCTTGCTATCACCAATTTCACAAAATTGGATTTCTTCACCTCACAATTGTTCTCACAATTTGATACGCAATTTTAGGGTTACACAAAATCCCTTTTTAGAAAGAGAGATATATTGGTCACCAAGTCTTCAGGTTTCAGAAGGAAAGTTCAATTAGGAATTAAATTCCTAAACAAATCCAATAATAATAGAAAAAAAATCTTCCAGTAGTCAACCTTCCAAAAACCATCATCCTCAGGCTCCACAACCATAATAGTCAACTCGTTTAAGTTGATTAGCCAATGCTATAGTCAGAGTATCCAGAGAAGACGAAGTTGGAGAAGAAGTCTCAGACAGTGTAGGAACCGAAAGGGGTGGGATTGACTGAGAGGCCAGGTCAGTTGACTCACCACCGTCTTATTTCTATCTCTGCTTGTTCTTTATTTTCCATTGATTTCATTTTTCTGATCGTGAAATTGATTCAATTTTAGCTTTTAATGTTTGATTAGTTTTTAGGCTTAGTTAATTAATTATGGGATTAATCTAATATAATCTGAAATACTTCGTGCAGTTCTCTGTAATTGTCACTATTAATAGCGACTTGTTGCTTCGGATATCTGCGTTTAAGGTACTTGATAACTTGTAAAAAAATTTATGCTACTTCGTCAAGTGAATATATTATAGTCGTTTATTGAATTCAGAACTTTGAATTGTGTTTTGCTTATAATATTTTCTTCTAATTTCGCTACTGTTGCATTAGCATCTTGAAAGCATCTTGGTTTTCTTGAAGTTTGGTGTACGAGTTATTTCTTTTTGTTTGACTGATTAACTTTGATTACTAATATTTGCAAATGGTATATAAGAATTGAGGCCTTAATTCAAATGGTTTGAAAATGGAATAAACTGGATGACATTAAAAATGTTGATTTGTCATATGTGTTGGATGCCTTGCACACTGTTTGTCATAGTGGATATGGTTATATTGTACATTCTGTAGTTTTGATAGTGTCATTGTTTTGTATATGAAGATACCCAATTTAGTTTTAAGGACTTCAATTCTAGATTTAAATAAATCTATAGGATAATGTTCAAGGACTTGAAGTTAGGTTCTGGGGCTTTTCAATTTCATTAAACAATAAAAGGAGCTCCAAGCTTATAGGGATGAGGTTCTGAGGGAATTTCATAGCTCCAGGCTTGGAGTACATCCCAGTGGTACCAAAATGTACCATAACCTTTGTAGACAGTACTGGTGAAAGGGCATGAAGAAGGATATCGCACGGTTTGTGGTGAGGTGCCTCATTTGTCAACAAGTGAAGGCCGAGCATCAGAGACCAGTAGGTTTGTTACAACTATTATCAGTAGCTATATGGAAGTGGGAACACGTCACTATGGACTTCATGATGGGGTTGTCTTAGATGAGGAGGGGTCACGACGCAGTTTGGGTCATTGTGGAAAGATTGACCAAGGTGGCTCATTTCTTTCCTATTCAAGTGAAAGATGATGTGGATACTCTTAGTCGGTTGTACATTGATCAAATTTTGAGACTGCACAAAGTGCTATTTTCTATTGTATCTAACAGGGATCTGAGATTCATGTCACGATTTGGCAGGATTTTGAGGCTGCACTTGATATGAACCTCCATTTTAGTACAGCTTTCCATCCTCAGATAGATGGTTAGTCAGAGTGTACTATACATATTTTAGAGG
Organism: Cornus controversa; assembly: GCA_026545225.1. Classification (NCBI taxonomy): domain Eukaryota; kingdom Viridiplantae; phylum Streptophyta; class Magnoliopsida; order Cornales; family Cornaceae; genus Cornus; species Cornus controversa. Next base: position 47,640,718 of record CM048845.1, read on the forward strand.
ATATGGTTAGAGCATGCGCACTTGATTTTTTAGTCAATTGGGAGGATCGCCTTCCATTGGTGGAGTTTGCATACAATAATAGCTACTAATCTACTATTGAGATGGCTCTATTTGAGGCTTTGTATAGAAGACCTTATAGGTCACTGGTTTGTTGGACAGAGGTCAATGAGACAGTGGCTTTGGGGCTAGATATAGTCCAAGAGACTACAGAAAAGATAAACATCATACGGTAGCGTTTGCTTACGGCTCAGAGTCATCAGAAAAGATATGCCGATAAAAGACGGAGGCCTTTAGCATTTGAGGTGGGGGACCATATCTTCTTGAAGGTCTCACCACGATGGGGTTTGATGAGGTTTGGGCGTAGTGGGAAGCTAGCTCCACGGTTTATTGGTCCATTCGAGATATTGGATTGTGTGGGTGAGATTACAAATCACTTGTCATTGCCACCACAGTTGTCAAGTGTGCATAATACTATCCACGTTTTGATGTTGAGGAAGTATGGGTTGGATCCTTCACATGTATTCGATTGGACTAATCTCGAGGTGGAGGAGGATGTGTCTTACGAGGATCGTGACTAAATTTGGCCAATTTTGCATTTTTCACATGATAATTGCCATAAATGCATTTTGAGTAGTTTTTAATATTTTTTGAGTGTGGAAAACATGTTTGGGAAGTGTTTTAAGGGTTTTTGAAAGTTTTCAGAAGATTTAGAGAAGTTTGACTTTTTGGTCAAATCGGGACCCAAGATGCGACTTAAGTGAACTCAGGAATTCATAAATTTTTTAGAAATATTTATTTTTGGAAATGGCTTAGATGAAATGTTTAGAGACTAGAGGAAGTGATTTTGAGGTCGTTGGAGTTTTTGAAATCGAAAACAGAGTCCGAGAAGGTGCGTTAAGTGACCCAGGGGCATTTTAGTCTTTTTGCACCCTAGATGCTTTTTCAAACATATGGCTGAGAGAGTCCCAACCATTTCTCATGGATCTCTCTCTCTCTAAACCTTTCCTTCTTCTCCTCTCTTCCTTCTCTCTAGATTTCGAAAGCCTTCGGGCGTGATTCAAGCTTTGCCGAATAAGGGAAATATGTAGGGGACAACTAGGGCTTCCCTTTGAACCAATCAAAGTTGTGGTTCAGCAAGGTTGACATTGCTGGGATTTGAGAAGTACTTGGAAGGCCTTCATTTTTGAGGTAGGGGTTCTTCTTCTCATTTACTTGTCGATTCTAGGGTTTTGGGAGAAACGGTGAGAGTTAGGGCTGTGTATTGCATGTTGTAAAGTGATAAAAGGGTTGGAATGTGAGTATTTTCTACTCTCTTTAGTCTCTTATATGCAATGGAAATATATATGGTGTTGTACATGATATGAGGGTGAGAGAATTTGACATGTACACCTATATGCTAGGGTTTGGTACACTTTTGTAAAAATGTGTTAAATGAGTATATTTGTGTTATGTGATATTGTATAACTTAAAATGGATGACTTATTTATATAGAAAATATATGCATTGGTGAAGCATGACAAATATGTGCTTAAGTGGATTTTGTGAGCATATGTAACTTATGCTAAGGTTTTCACATATAGATGATTATATGTGTGGAGTGATGAATATGAAATGCATGTTATGTTCCTTTATAACTAGCGTATGTAATGTGAAGCATAAATTTTAGATGCTTGATTGATATATGTCCGAAATGCATGTATAGGGCCGTTGTGAGAAGGGCGGGGAAATGTGGAAGAATAACATTTTCACCTTAAAATATATGATGACTCGATGAAATCTTGAAATGATTCATTCACCTCGGATTATGTGAGGACTCGGTGATAGATGAACCAATCACCTTGGAGTATGTGATGACTCGATGATAAGCTAACTAATCACCTTGGAGTATGTGAGAACTCGGTGATAGATGATCCAATCACCTTGGAGTATGTGATGACTCGATGATAAGCTAACTAATCACCTTGGAGTATGTGAGAACTCGATGATAGATGATCCAATCACCTTGGAGTATGTGATGACTCGATGATAAACTATCTAACCATCTTAGAGTATGTGATGAATTCCAAAATCAACTAATCACCTTGGAGTATGTGATGACTTGGTGGCAGTGTTGGAATTGTGTGGGAAGTGTCTAAGTCACATGATTGGTCAAGAATCATGTTAGGGTATCGGGTTGAGTCTGAGAGTGAGACAAGTGTGTGATAACGCTTTTATTTCAAATTGTGAAGCATGATATGTATTAATGCATTCTTATATATATGCATTGCTTATGAATGAACATGGTAAATGTTGGATGATACATGTAATGTAGTGACATGCATTAATGTAGGTCGTGTCAAGTCGGCATTTAGGTGGGTTGGGGTATCTCTACTGAGCCGCAGTGGTGCTCACCCCTTTATTCTAAACTCTTTTACATATAAGGTGTTGATGACAGATGGGACTTAAGTGTCCAAGTGGAACTCTTGTAATATTTTGATACATTTTGGATATTGTATATTTTGACCCTATCCATGCCGGATTGTGGCATGATATCTTTCTCTTTGAATTGTAATTATATTTTGGAAAAATATAAGTTGTGTATATGTTTGGACTATGAGCTTGTTAAATATGATAAGACAATGGACTCATTTATGTAATGCTTGTTAAGACAATCTAGTTTCATTTGATGGACTAAAATAGTTGTTGGATAGTTTCATTTTAGATAAAATTGGTTTATGAGGGAGAATGACTCATATTGGTGTATGATTTGATTAGAAGCATGATTTAGGGCTTGTGAATGATGTAGACTCCTTTCTTGTATGATTTGGAGGTTGTTGGAATGGATTATGCTGAAAGAAATGACCTAGAAGGTCAAAAATGACCATTTGCAAAGTTTTAGCTTTTGGGCAGTTCGATGCATCGAAGATCCTGTAGGATTTTGGAATTTTAAAAGTCCCAAGAGCTATTTTTGGATGATACTTGTTCGATGCATCGAACTCGTCACTTCAATGGATCGAAGTCACTTTTTACAGCATACCCTGAAAATTGCTCCAAACTTCAAACGGGCATAACTTCCTCGTTTTAAATCGAAATTGAGTGTGGTTTTTTTAAAATGAAGAATTTTTGAACCCTCTTTCTAATGTACTAAGTATCGCACTCAAATTTTAAATGCACAGGGATTTAGGTTCTAATTGTTTAGCGGTTTATGGACATAAACCGAGCGAAACATCTATTGTTCATCGCCAGTTCCCTGGAGTCAGGAATTGGGGCGTGACAAACATAGTATCAAAGCTTGATATCAAGGTGGGATTAGAGTTAGAATAGTTTATGTGTTTAAGTGAATGGATTAACACTCGGGATTCGGGTCTGTCCGGGGGAGTCCCGACGGCCCAGGTTTCGGGGCATGACACTGATAATGATGAGGACAAATGGGATAGGGAACCCATTGGTGACCCCGCTTACTTGAGTGTGACAGAACCTACTCCCAATACAGAAAAATATCAACATGTTACTTATAATAATAAGGATAGATCGAATAGGGAACCCATTGGTGACCCCGTTTACTTGAGTGTGACCAAACCCACTCCTAATATAGAAGAAGATAAATATGATGCACCATTGCAACAATCTCAAAATATTTAGAGACTGCAATTGGGGAAAAAGTGGAAAAATGTTGTAAGACCCAAACAAAAACAACTGTGGACCTTATGGATACCTTACCTGGATAAACACAAACAATAAACAACCTAATTTTAGTGATGAGAAGAATAAGTTTTATGTGGCAACGGCTGGCGGTGAGAAAGAGTAAGTGTAACAAGCACTCAGAAAGAAGTAGTTGTTTTATGTTGTTTTAAATTCTATATTGTATCATAAATAATTTATGGTGTGGTCCTTAATTATCTCAGTGAAGTACTAGTTCACATATTCAATGAAACCCTTTGTCGAAGTGAGTTGGCATACTTTTTTGACAACAATTGGGTATCGAGCCTTGCGAGTGGATTTACCTAACTGCATTCTTTGTATTTCTATTTAATGTTATATGTTTTTAAATATTTCTCTAACTAATCAAATTATTTTCTTTTAACAGATGATTAATTTTCTTGAAAATGTTCTAAACAATGAGTAAAGGAAAAATAGAAATAAGTTGTTTCTTACAAAATTTTCCCTACATGCATATAGAAACATTGGTTTTTGTTAGTGGTCAATCGTCCACAGAAGATGGTTGACTATATTTGTTCAAAGGGACGTCCCTCAAGACAACCACAGTATGCGGACTTTGTGGTACACGTCTATTGACATTATTTTTAGAGTTAATCATTTTTATATATAGGTGGGTCATCTATTTACAAATCATGTGTTGTATGTCAGAAAGAGTTTATTGAGGTTGCTTTCGAGGAAGAATGGCCACATTTTGAAATAAAAAATGGGACAAATTACCGATTGAGCCTGATGGGTATGTATACCTTATTTACACGATAAATAACTGATTTAGATGAATACCCTAACCAAATCTCTAATTAAAAATCTGCATATCACACAGACAGGGTACAGGGTGCTCAATCCCACATTGTCTGTGTGTGAAAAATGGAATGTGCTTATATGTAGTGTGTTCTCTTCAAATGGTATGAGGCCTTTTGGGGTAAAACTCAAGAGCAAAATCGTGCGGGCTCAGTCCCAAATTGGACAATATCATACCATGTGTTGGAGCGGGGTATTATATTTGGTATCAGAGCCTGAACCTAGTTGGAGGTGTGCTGACGAGAACGTCAGGCCTCGTAGGGGGGTGGATTGTGGTAACATTTGTGGACGGGCGTGATGTGGGCAGGTGCAAAAAGAGACATTGGGCTGAACTACCACACTGACAAGGTATAGGGTGCTCAATCCCACATCGCCTAGGTATGAAAAAGGGGATGTGCTAATATGTAGTATGTTCTGTTCAAATGGTATGAGGCCTTTTGGGGTAAAAACCAAAAGCAAAACCGTGCAGGCTCAGGCCCAAAGTGGACAATATCATACCATGTGTTGGAGCGGGATGTTACAAATACTAAATTACGTTTGACAACTTTGTTTTGTTCTTAATGTTGCAGATAGATCCAAGGGTTATTCGTTCTGAGTTTATGCTATAGCTTTTGGATAATCCGATGAATGAAATGGGGTATCATATTCACCAGAAGGCCAATATTGCATGGGCTGAAGCATATTCTAAAAATGCAAAGTGATGTGGTCTCACTTTGTCATGGGAATTCATATTAGCGTTTGAAGAATGAAAATAATGTTTTGGTGTTAATGTTTGAAGGATGAAAGTAATGTTTTGGTGTAAATGGTTTATGGATGACTGTATTTTTTACCACAGTTAAACCTAACTTATGGATGGTATATTTTTTGGTTTTGGTATATATTTTTTTTATGGATGACTATTACATTCTAATTTAATGGAAATAGGCAGGTTCCCTGAAATGTATGTTACATCCTTATTTAATGGAAATAGGCAGGTTCCCTAAAATGTATGGTGCATCCCAACTTAAACGTAACATGCAAAATATCTTAAATATATGTAACATACCAACTTAAATGTAGTTAACATACAGTTGTAGTTATAAAGATAAATCATGACAATTATTCCTCAATATAATGTTCTGGAAAATGACTAGTCACCAACCAAAGATGGATGTCACACTGGCAAAGGTTGAACACGACGGTGTCCTTATTAAGATACCCCCACAAATTGTCTTGAACGTGGCCTGCCTCTAGACAACATTTAGGAACATTTTCCATGACATGAGAATCATGTATTCACTTGCTTTTAATGATTGAAATCATATTCTTCCGGCTACGTTTAAGAAATGATTTCTTTTAAATATCTCTCTTAAGATCGCTTAGAATTTCAATTCCTTCCTTTTTGTTCATATCATTCCCATATAGTAATGCAATGTCGTAAGCAAATTGACAACCTAAGTGTTCCTGCACATCTCCTTCGACAAGGAGAGCACAACTTTCTTTCATGCAGTTTTGAAAATAAAAAAGTTCCTACCATCACCATAAATACAATTATTAAGTAGGTATACTAGTATTAAAAAATATATGGTACATTAATCAAACGTAAGATAACTCAAATGTTATAAAACCCTTAGAAACAAACTCACCATTTCTTTCTTGGTTCTTCAATAATTGAAGGCACAAATAAAAGACAAACCATAGCTGGAGCAAAAATAATAGGTTGAAGACTTTAAATGAATGTTGAATCCCAACTAAAATGTAACATGTAGGAATCATGAATTCTATGTTACGTCCCAACCTTAAGGTATGACGTAGGAACCATGAAATGTATGTTACATACCCACTTAAACTTTGCCTCCACACTGAAATGTATAGAATATCCGAACCTTAAAGGTAATAGGTAGGAAACCTAAAATGTATGGTACATCCCAACTTAAAGTAAAAGGAAGGAAAGTTTAAATGTATAGTACATACCAATTTAAGGTAATAGGTTGGAAAACTAAAATGTATTATACATTCCAACTTAAGGTAACAGGTTACCCAACTTAAGATAATAGGTTGGAAACTTAAAATGTATGGTACATCCCAACTTAAGGTAATCGATAGGAAACTTGAAATGTATGGTACATCCTAACTTAGGGTAACAGATTGAAAACCTAAAATGTATGATACATCCCAACTTAAGGTAGCAGGTTGCCCAATTTAAGATAACAAGTTGGAAACCTAAAATGTATAGTACGTCCCAACTTAAGCTAATAGGTAGAAAACTTGAAATGTATAGCAGATCCCCACTTAAGGTAACATGTTGCCCAACTTAAGATAACAGGTTGAAAACCTAAAATGTGTGGTACATCCCAACTTCAGATAATAAGTAAGAAATCTAAAATGTATGGTACATCCTAACTTAAGGTAATAGGTAGGAAATTTGAAATGTATGGTATATCCCAACTTCAGGTAACAGATTGAAAATCTAAAATGTATGATACATCCCCACTTAAGGAAACATGTTGCCCAACTTAAGGTAATAGGTTAGAAATATAAAATGTATAGTATATCCCAACTTAAGGTAATAGGTAGAAAACCTAAAATGTATGGTACATCCTAAGTTAAGGTGATAGGTTAGAAACCTAAAATGTATGATAAATCCCAACTTAAGGTAACAAGTTATCCAACTTAAGATAACAGGTTGGTACATCCCAACTTAAGGTAATAGGTATGAAACCTAAAATGTATGGTACATCCCAACTTAAGATAACAGATTGAAAACCTAAAATATATGATACATCCCAACTTAAGGTAACAGGTTAAAAATATAAAATGTATGATACATCCCAACTTAAGGTAATAGGTTGAAAACCTAAAATGTATGGTACATCCCAACTTAAGATAATAGGTAGGAAACCTAAAATGTATGATACATCCTAACTTAAGGTAACAGGTTGCCCAACTTAAGATAACAAGTTAGAAACCTAAAATTTATGGTACATAACAACTTAAGGTAATAGGTAGAAACCTTAAAATGTATGGTACATCATAACTTAAGGTAACGGATTGAAAACCTAAAATGTATGATACATCTCAACTTAAGGTAACAGGTTGCCCAACTTAAAGTAATAGGTTGAAAACCTAAAATGTATGGTACATCCCAACTTAAGGTAATAGATAAAAAACTTGAAATGTATGATACATTCCAACCTTAAGGTAATAGGTAGGAAACCTAGAATGTATGATACATCCCAACTTAAGGTGATACGCAGGAAACTGGAATGTATGTTATATACCCATTTTAACATATAAGATGGTATGTGTAGTAACCCTTGTGGATGGCTGTGAGTGGGCAAGTGCAAAGACAGACACTGGACTGAGCTACCACACTGACACGGTACAGGGTGCTCAATCCCACATCGCTTGGGTGTGAAAAAGGGGATGTACTTATATTTAGTATATTCTCTTCAAATGGTATGAGGCCTTTTGGGATAAAACCCAAGAGCAAAACCGTGCGGGCTCAGGCCCAAAGTAGAAAATATCATACCATGTGTTAGAGCAAGGTATTACAGTTGGTATCAAAGCCTGAACGTAGCCAAAAAGTGTGTCGACGAGGACGTCGGGCCTCGTAGGAGGGTGGATTGTAGTAACCCTTGTGGACGGGTGCGAAGACAGACACTGGACTGAGTTACCACACTAACAAGGTACAGGGTGCTCAATCCCACATTGCATGGATGTGGAAAAGGGGATGTGCTTATCTGTAGTATGTTCTCTTCAAATGGTATGAGCCATTTTGGGGTAAAACTCAAGAGCAAAACCGTGCGGGCTCAGGCCTAAAACAGACAATATCATACCATGTGTTAGAGCCGGGTATTACAGTATGAAATATTTGATTTATTTAAGTATATTTATATATCTCATATATTATACTTTGACTTGACCTCATGAATAACTTTAACTTGCATTTATTCAACAAGCATTAAATAAGTAAAATTTAAATTAGTTTTAAATGGAAAAAAATAAGCTTTTGTCATTTCTCTATGGTAGTTTAATTTAGAAACTGAATTATATATTACATTCCAACTTAAACATAAAAAGTAGGAAACTTGAAATGTATATTATTTTCCAACTTAAAAATAATATGAGAGAAACCTGAAACTTTTGTATGCATGATTAATTTCTTCTTTTTTACCTCCAAATATGTATGGATAAGAAGATTTTTCAATAACATTTAATTTGAGTCATGTACATTCAATGAGAATCAACTTGACATATAGCTAAGAAATATAATACCCAGTTATATACCAACTAGACATGGATAAAATTCAGAAGCTCTTCAAACTCAAGTTCTAAACAATTGTTGATGTGTACTATGGTTAATCTTAGGGATATGGGACGTTGGCGTGAAAGTCGATTGACTGAACCTAAGATCAAGATTGATTTTTTAGCAATTGTTACTTGAGGCTTGCATTTCAAAACAGAGTTATTGATATCTGAATATATTAAAACAAACATTTAATGTGCACTCAAAATAAAAAGCATGCTGCATATGAGAGCAGTTACCATTAAATCTTATACAAATTGAAGAGCTACTTGAGAAAACATGCCCAAAGTTAGTTTAAATTACAATTAAAGCTTAAAATATAATAATATAATAAAATATTTGAGTGAAAAAGTGGATATTATTCACTTGCCAAATCAGTTGCGCATGATTAGTTATAGAAAGAATGAGTATTGAATAGTTCTAATGAAAACATACATGTATCACCAATATTACCCTACAAAATTTTATAATGTTCATTAGATTTTACACAATGAAAGCCAGAATTCATATTCCATTACCAGAATAAAATTGTATCATCTCACTTACCTAGTTTGAAGGACTCATGGGTTGACCAAAATGAGTATCGGAACTATAAGGTCGTTGGCCACCCTGTCTTTTGTGCATTATAGGTGGTGGCACATAACAATGATCATTGAGAAATTCAGATAAAATTTTATCACCCTTCAAAAATAATTAGTATACCTCTATTAGGTTAGAATTATATTGTAAGCAAAATAAACAAACTACTATGAAGATGTCATCCAAATAATTTATTGAATTTTACTTAGTGACAACAATACTCACATTGACTAAAATATAGGAGGGGATTGTCCTCCTACCACTACCACCTGCCGTTTCAGAAATACCGGTGTCATTGAATTTCTAAAACACAAGAAAAATGTTAAAAGATTTTACAATTTCACAATGCAAGGAAGTCCATGTATAATAGTATACAATAAAATTATAATAACATAAAATGTATGTTATATATCCATTTAAAAGTAACACATAGAAAACCTGAAATTTATGTTACATACCCAACTTAAAGGTAATAGGCAGGAAACAAGAAATATATGTTACATACCCACTTAAAAGTGACATGTAGAAAACTTGAAATGTATGTTACATCCCAACTTTGAGGTAATAGGTAGGAAACATGAAATGTATGTTATACATCCACTTCAAAGAAACACTTAGAAAACCTGAAATATATGTTACGTCCCTAATTAAAGGTAATAGGTTGAAAACCTAAAATATATGTATAATAATAAATGATGAAATTTTGGAAAATACCCTAAGTTTTCATTTCATAGCCTTTTTCTTCTTCTCCACAGATTTCTCCAAATCAAATTTGATCCTATGCCTTCATCCTTTAGATGTATCTTTAGTCTTTAGGCATTTGGCATTTATTCCAGTGGATGTAGGTGGTAAACTTGCTTCTTTCGCAGTTAAATTTCGAGTAGAAATTTCTTGTGCAGATTTTTTCCATTCTATTGCCTTAAATAATAAATCGTTGTATCCTTATTTGGTTTCCAATGCAATGGAAGATATTTCAGTTAGAATACGACAAAGGATCCTGTGTCGTTGCCTTACTTCAAGTTTAGGATCTACCATAACTTCACCAGCAAGAATTTTATCCAAGTTACCGTATCTAGCATTTCTAGTCCACCTTGGTAATATATATTGAGAAGGAAATTCATTGATGTTCATCACCTCTTTAAGAACTTTCAAAGTGTGGTTGCACATAATACCCTCCATTTTGAATTTTTCACATGAACAAGATAATTGGTCATCAATTGTCCTTGTCACACATCATTGCACCCCATCTTCTTGAATGCCAACTTTATAAACACGGTGTCCATTACTATTCATGGCACTATAGCTAATGATTCTCTTGTTGACACAACCTACTAAGAATTCTTCTTGAAAAATCTCAAATATCCTTTTTATGTAAGTCTTTTCGTCTTGAATTAAAATTTCACAATCTCTTTGGAGTTTAGGTAGCTTATGGAGCAAACCATACTCGACTTCATATTCTTTGTAACACTTGTAGGACAATAGTCTTTCAATTAGTGATTGAAGAAATCTAGAAGTGGTAGTTGCCTCGTTAAGTACTCCTTCAAGCGATCATTGAAGCTTTCACTCAACTGTGTGCTACGCATTTCGCAGACCACATATTTTTAACAAAAGCCTTAGCCCATCTATGTCTCAAACTAAGCAAGTTGTCCAGTCATGTGTTATCAACAACATTATATAATGTTAACATTTCTTCCCATTTGACTTAAAAATCATCTTCCTCTTGCCTAAAAGGCACTTTCCTTCCTCAAGGCTAAGACTTGCCTACTAAGGAATTACCTAATAAGATACAACTCTATAATGAAAACCTAATCACAATAGGAATTTGAGACAACCTAAAAAATTCAATAATTAAAGTGAATAAGGTTACAAAAGCAAAACCATAAACAAACTTAAAAAACTTAAAAGATAGAAAAATACAGAAATAGCCCTAATACTTAAACATTAATAAAAATAAATACACAACCCTAATTTCCTAAATTTTCCTAATTCTATTGATCTTTCTCCCTTCTCCTATCATATGCGCTTCAACATGCTTGAAGGTTGGAGAGAGTGTATAGTGGGGAAGCAAGTTTGAGATGCTTGATGGGTTGGCCCTTTTACTTATGGTGGGACCTATGGCGAGAGAGAAATAGGAGATTCTTTAAATAGGATCAAGAGACTCCTATTTAGGCCTTGAATTTTATGTACTTAGTTTTTCTCTTTTTCATGGTTGGTATAGTAAATCTGTGGAAGGTATCATGTATTTTTTTTTGGATAACTTGATCTTATAGTGAATCTTTTGGGCTTTGTCCAGTTGTATATATAAATGTGCTCCCCTTTTGAGGAGAACCATGACATCATGTAGTAGAGCCCACTAGTCAACTCGCATAAAAGTAGTTTTGGACTAGTCCGATGGGCCTCTAAATCATTATTCCAAATTATTATACACCAAATTAACCCTTATTTGACACATACTTATGTTAAAATATTACTAAATAACCCAACAAGCCATGCGATAGAAGAACTGGTAATATGTAACTACATCTTTTATTAAAAAATTTATGAAGATGTGATAAGCAACATTATTTGAATGTATAGTATAGAGACTGTGACCAATTTTGGTCAGTTTTGTATTTTTCGCATTATAATTGCCATAAATACATTTTAAGTTGTGTTTAACATGTTTTGAGTGTGAGAAACATGTTTGAAAAATATTTTAAAGGTTTTAGTAAGTTTTCGAAAGATTTAGAGAAGTTTGACTTTTTGGTCAAATCGGGGCCCAAGATGCGGTCTAAGTGGACCCAGGAATCAGAAAAATTTTCAAAAATATTTATTTTAGGGAATGACTTAGATGGAATTTTAGAGAGTTAAGGAAGTGATTACGAGGCCATAGGAGTTTTTGAAATAAAAAATAGAGGCCCGGAGGGTACGTTAAGTGGCCCGAGGACATTTTAGTCATTTCTCGCACCAAGATATTATATGTATCAGTGGCAGAGATATTTTAGCCATATCTCATGCCTCATTCTCTCTCTAAAAGTTTCCATCTTCATAGCTCTCCCTTCTCTCTACATTTCGGATCCATTTAGCTTGGATTCAAGACTCGCCGAAGAAGGGAGATACGTAGGGGACGACTAGGGTTCCATTTGAACCAAACATCTTAGTAGTTCGGCAGGTAGGACTCAGCCAGAATCTTGGAGAGTGCTTAGGAAGCTTTCAAACTTGAGGTAGGAGTTCGCCTCATTTATTTGTTGATTCTAGCATTTTGGGTGAAATGGTGAGAGCTAAGGGTGTGTATTGCATGATTTAGAGTGGTAAAAGGGGTGGGATGCGGCATTTTTTCTACTCTCCTTGGTCTCTATTGTGCAATAGATATGTATGTGGTAGTATACATGGTAAAATGAGTGAATGTGTGAGAGATATTAGCATGTATGCTTATATGCGAGGTTTTGTGCACATATGTGAAAATGTGTTATATTGAACATGTATGTGTTATGTATTGTTAAGTGAGTTAAATGCATGTTATCTTTATATAAAAAATGTGTGCATTGGTGAAGCATGACTAAAATGTGCTTAGGTGAAGTTGGTGAGCATATGTGGATAGTATGTTAGGTTTTACATGTATAGGTAAATATATGTGTGGCGTTGTGCAAATGAAATGCATGTTATGCACTCTTATAATTACTATGCATTATGGAGCATAATTTCTATATGCTTGATCATTATATGTTTTATATGCATATACAGGGTCATTGTGAGGAAACGGGGGAAAGTAGTCTAGTACTAGGTAGGGGTGCACACGGTCCGGATCGGTCCGGTTCTGGCCATTTTTGGGACCAAACCGTTTGGTCCGGTTCCACTAAAAATGGGACCGGACCGAACCGTTTAACCGTATGGAACCGAACCGAACCGAACCGCGAAGAACCGGTTTGGTCCGGTTCGGTTCCACGGTTCACCAAATTTGTATCAACTTGTTTTAAGCCTCAATTTCAAGCCTACTGCAAATCAATTTCAAGCATCAATTTTAAATCTTTTAAAACTACGATTCGTCAAGTGTAGTGTCAACCTAATTAAATCATGATATAGTTTCTTTAATGAACTAATAAAAACTAATTCAAGAAACAATAATAACATAATAATCCAACCAGTAGAAGCATAATATCTAGCATCAAGCAAACTTCAAACATAATACAAATTGAAATCCCAAGCAAAAACTAAACTTCCAAAAGTTACACAAATTCAAAGTAATTAAAATCTCAATACAATACAGATTCATAATTAGATTTCAAACAACAAAGACAACAATTCCCAAGCTCCAAGCCTCCGAAAATTCTTTGATCAGCATCAATGAGAAAATAGAAGTCCACTGAAAAATGAAATGCATTTAGTTAATAGTAAAATTCTAGTTAAATGTATATAAAATATTACTAAACATCTATCAACAATAAAATGATTTACCATCAACTCTGACATGTTTCTACCCGAACTCAATCTCAAACGTCCTCAGGCAGTAGTTAAGCAACTCATGGCTGCAAAAGTAAATAATTTTATTTAAGTTAACAATTAATAAATATACTTATAAAAAAAATGGTTAACAATTAATAAATACTTACAAGTAAACTATATGATAAAATAAAAATCACCTGATTCAATTGCTTCAATTTCATCGGCTTTTGCTTCAACTTGAATCGGGAGTGGTGAGGCACGATACCAATCTTGTGCACAAATCAAGCACTCCACAATCTTAGGAGTAAGAGAACTACGGAATGGGTCAAGAACACGACCTCCCGTACTAAAAGCCGACTCAGAAGCAACTGTGGAAACAGGAATAGCTAAAATGTCACGTACAACTTTGGAAAGAACCTCATACCTTGAACTATTTACCTTCCACCAACTCAAGATGTCAAAGTTATCATGCTTTGCACAAGCTTCCTCTAAATATCTCTCCACTTCTGATTTGTTTCCCCCACTTCCTACTTGTTCCAAATGTTGTAAATACTCCAATTGGATATCTTTTAAATCAATACTTTCACTACTTGGTTGATCAACCTCCATGACATTACAAGTTTGAGTTGAAGATGAAGTGTCCGACTCAAACTTTTGGTACTCACTATAAATACGATCCAATGTTTCCCTTACTTTTTTAATGAGATCACTCACCATGGTAGGAGGATAAACTTTAGAGTAACAAAAACTCACATAATTCAACTTGTAGCGAGGATCTAACACAACGGCAAGTACTAACATCATATTCACTTTCTCAATGTTACCCCAATACTTGTCAAATTTGATCTTCATTTTGATAGCCATAGCACTTAAACGAGGATCCAAACTCTTTGACCATAAGGACAAGTTCCTTTCAATGCTACACACTTCATGAAAATAAACATTAGAAGTAACATATAAAGAACCGGACATGCGAGTGGTGGCATCATAGAATTTTTCCAAAAAATTTGTGAAAACCCGAGCATCATTCCAATCACTATTGGTAGGAGGCTCATACTTAAGTTCTATGACAAAATGTGGGTCTTCATCTTCCATTTTCCCAAATGCATTTTCAAACTTTAATGCGGCTTTTAGCATGAGATATGTAGAGTTCCACCTAGTTTGGACATCTAAACACAAAGAACTTTTAGATGTTATCTTTGCCATCTCCGCACATTGCTTGAAAATTTGTTCTCTTTGTGGAGAACTCCTAACATACCTCACAGCTCCACGAATTCGAGTTATTGAATCTTTCAATTCACTTAACCCATCTCTCACAATTAAATTAAGAATATGTGCACAACATCTCATGTGAAAGAATTCACCACCTAAAATGAAAGTGTCACTCTTTTGAATAGTCTTTGTCCTCAAATATTGAATAGCAAGATCATTTGAGCTTGCATTATCAACAGTAAGTGTGCAAAGTTTATCTATACCCCATTCATTCAAACATCGCTCCACTGCTTTACCAATTGCCTCACCTTTGTGACTAGAAATCACACAAAAATTCAGAATTCTTTTGTGCAATTTCCAATCACTATCAATAAAGTGGGCAGTAAGGCACATATAAGAAAGGTTTTGGAGTGAGGTCCAACAATCCGTAGTGAGGGAAAGTCTTTGATTTGATTTAAGAAATGAGTCCTTTAACTTATTCTTCTCACTAGCATATAACACCATGCAATCCCTTGCTATTGTAGTACGTGACATGATTTTGAACCTAAGTTGCAACACACTAAGAAAATAACGAAAACCTTCACGCTCTACAAAATTGAAGGGCAACTCATCCATGATAATCATTTTTCCAAGTGCTTCCCTACAAAGATCATGGTCAAATTTCCAAACACCCAAACTAGTACTATCACCAGCTTCTTCTGCTATAGATTGAAAGGATAAAAGTGTTTGTTTATTATCTTGATTTGGACTCTTTCGACACTTAATAGAATGTTTTCTCAATGTACTAGTCCCATTTCCACCTTTCCATTGATAAGTTGCGTTACAATACTTACATCTAGCACCTCCTCCTTCTTTTGATTCAATTTCTATAAAATGATCCCAAACATCAGATCGCTTTCTCTTATTAACTTGACGTACCTTTACCTCAGTGGGTTCTTCCGGAAGATAAATAGGATTACTAGCATCTCCATCTCCAGTACTTGACATCTAGCATCAATAAAAAAAGAAAAAAGAAAAAGAAATAGTCAGTGCATATTCTTATGGCTTGTTTGGTAAGGAAAAAAAATAAAAATAAAAATAAAAAACAAAAGAAGAAAGTAAAAAGGAGATAGATTGAGTAGTATAAGATTGTCTTCACATGTTTTATATCGCTTATATATGTTTACTTAATTTCTAATTTTAGATAGTGAAAGATGGGTATCAATGGAGAAAATATGGGCAGAAGGTTACTAAAGATAATCCATCACCTCGAGCTTATTTCAGATGTTCAATGGCTCCTGGATGCCCAGTCAAAAAGAAGGTAATAATTCACCAATTAGAATATATATTCACCCAAAAAAATATATATTTAAAAAGATTTCAAGTCAACCATATGCATCTATCAAAATATTACTGTTGTGACAATTTTGATTCTCTCTCTGGGAATGGTTTTTGGATAAAATAAATAGAAATATATTTCTGACCAAGAAAAAAATTCATTGGAAAGGCTTGGAAACTACTAATAGTTATGAATTTTAACAATAATATCATTATTGATTTTGAACAGACTGAGAAATAATGGAAGTGACTGGATAGAAAGCAAAAGTTTTAGGTTATCATAACAAGTATCTTTTAGCCATAATATCCAAATTAAATTAGGGCTACACTCTAAACAAAACATATCATTAGAAAGATCTTTTATTTTTCAGTTTTTAGAAAATAGAAAACTGTTTTTAGATAGCTGAATCAAGCGGGTCTATTATTAATTCTCAGTCCTAGAGTTTTCTTGGATAACATAGAAATATAGTTTTGAGCATGAAAATATAATTTAAAAAAACTGAGATTGAAGCAAACATTAGTAATGAAGTTATAACAATACTATCATTATTAACCTTTCAAACAAACAAAATATCATGTTTGACTTTGAACAGATCAAGAATTAACAAGTTGCAAAAAGTATCATGCATGTAAGTTGATGGAAACTAGGATTCCCATTTAACATAAGAGTGTTCATGACCTGGGTGGTTGTAGGTGCAAAAATGTATGGTGTACCTCAAATATATCTATATATATATATATATATATATATATATATATATATATATATATATAGTGGTATAAGATTTGGGGCAGCCAACAAACACAAGCCAAATTGGTCTCCACATGGGGTGTGCATTCAAATTCTTCAGTCTCTCCAATCATATAATTTTCAATATGTTATGTTACAAAAGGAGGCATCTTTCTCTCTCTCTGTCTCTCCTTTAACATGAACCATGACCTGATTACAAAAAGAATTAGGGAAGAAGAAGTAAACAATCCAAAGTATGGGAAGGAATTTTCAGAAGATTCTGTGAAGATACCAAAGCTTATATATATATATATAAATGAATGGTGAGGAATAGAATCAAAGAACACTTGGGTCACTACTTAAGCGTGACAAGAGAGAAGCTATCCTCTATTCAACTGTGATTAAAATGATATACTAATGTCTAAAATTTGACAATTAGAGAGGATCAAATCTTTTGGAGTGATTAGGAGAATTTAAGCTATGGGAGTATTGAATAGGAAAGCTATGGGAGTATTGAAAGGTCTTTGACTCATACCAAGGCAGACGCTCAGAAGGGTCACACTTCAAATCATTTTTCATTTTAGTTACTATTACTTCTCTGAGTGTATATTTATATATATATATATATATATATCTTCTAGGTAGATGATTCTGATTCTCCTTTATCATGATTAGTACTATTATAAAGGAAGTTTAGCTTCATCTTCTCCTCTTTTGAATGAAATTAAGCCACATTTTATGAAATGGCCGGCAATCACATGGAATGATTTCAACTTTATTGAAACAAGACACATCAGAAATTATTGTATATCTTAATTAAATTAAGCAGAAAATATAAAATAATGCAGAGCATAAACACTTATAAGATTGTGGCTGAGGGACTTTGTCATCCAACTGTATCATTTAGTTTCAATTGCTTATTTGAATAATCTAACAAAGTGTGGGGTTGCTTATGGGATAAAATTTATTAGGGACCACCATACGTTGAAATAATAAAGAATTGCTTGAGAGAGAAGAGAAAGGAATCAATAGACTGACTGGAACCCCCAATTTGTATTAGATCCTAACCCTAGATCTCTAATTAATCAGCCAAATCCCCAAATTAACACAATGCCCACCAATAAAAATAGCTAATTCTGAAAAATGACCAAAAATTTAACAGATTCTAAGGAACAAATGAAAACTAATGAACTCAAAATTCACAAATCCTATATTCACAGCAGATGACCATAAATTAATTTACTTCTTACCTCAACGGAGAAAGATGATGATGACTCCGTGGTTAGTTGTGCGTGAGCCGTGAGCCGTGAAGTGCCTTCTTGAGTCGACACAGAGAGAGCCTTCTTGAGATCGACCACAGAGAGAGCCAAATCGTGAGATACAAAGAGAGGTGAGATACAGAGAGAGAAGTGAGAAGCCTGAAATCGTGAGACTACAGAGGGTCAGAGGGTAACAAATGATCAGAACCAGAGAAAGTTGAAAACAGGGGAGAGAGTTTGAAACGGAAGAGGTCCAGAACGGCAGAACCCTAGCGACTAGCAACGCGTTTTTGAGAAAGAAATCGATAGATACAGATTGATATTTGATATTCGGACTTTAATATAATTATAATACTATAAATAATATTTGCATATAGTATATTATATACATACATATATCAATGAAAAATAACGCGTTATGATATAAGTATAATATTTAAAAATAAAAAAATATATTTTGTATTTATATTATGTACACGGTTCGGTCCGGTTCGGTCCGGTCCTGAGGGACCTGGAAACCGTAACCGGACCGTTATTACCACGGTTCCATAAAATTGGAACCGTGACCGAACCGGACTGCGAAAAAACTGGACCGAATTGTCCGGTCCCGGTCCGGTTCGGTTTGGATTCCCGATTTGGACGGATTTTTGTGCACCCCTAGTACTAGGTGACGGTTCTGAGATGGTGTGAAATGCTCTAACCACCTGGAGCCAAACTAATACTGGTGACGGTGTTGAGATGGTCTAATCACCTTGAGTAGACAAATATTTGGTGACAGTTCTGAAATGGTATCAATCACCAGTGGGCAAACAAATATTGCCCCGGAAGTATGACGTTGGCAGCATAGGTCAAAGTCGTGGAATGGGTATGGGAAATGTCCCAGGTCTCATGAATGGTCAAGAATCATGCTCAGGTATCGGGTTGAGTCCGAGAAGGAGACAAGTGTTTTAAATTGCTTACATTATTTATTTGTGAAGCATGATTTCTTGTTTAATGCATTCTTATATATATATGAATTGTTTGTGAACGAATATGGTATATGTTGGATGATACATGTAATGTAGTGACATGCATTCATATAAAATTATGTCGAGTCGGCTCTTAGGTGGGTTGGGGTATCTCTATTGAGCCATCGTGGTGCTCACCCCTTTATTCTAAACTTTCTTTTATAGATAAGGCACCGATGACAGCTGAGACTTGAATGTCTAGTGGAACTCTAGTAGCATTTTGCTATCTTTTGGATTTTATGCATTTTGTGACTACCCATGCTGGCTTCTGGCATGGAACTCCTTTTTTGAGTTATAGTTATATTTTGGACATATGTAACTTTGTGGCATGCTTGGGTTACCAGTTTCTTGTATATGATAAGAGACTTGTTTATGTAATGCTTGTTGAGAAGCATCTAGTTTCATTTGGATAGACTAATGTTCAGTGATGGATGTTTTCATGTGAATTAGAACATTTTTATGATGGAGAATGACTTATATTAATGTATGATTTGTTCGGGATTTGATCTGGCTTAGAATGATGTATAACAATGTTTTTACCAATTGTTTATGTTATCGACGATACTTGATGATTTTCAGGCTTTTTAGAGAAGTTTTGGAGCCAATAAGTTGGGAATTTCAACCATTAGATAGCCAGTTTCGATACTTGCATTGATAAATGTTCAATGCATCTAAACTTCGATGGATCGAAGTCACTATTCACAGCATGCTCTGAAACTTCAATTTGGCATAACTTCTTCGTTTTAAGTTGAAATTGAGTGTGGTTTTTTTTTCAAATTGAGTATTTTTGGATTCTCTATCCAATGGTGTAGGTTTTAGTTTCATATTCCAAACACACAAAGTATTGAGTCTTGGAAGTGAGTGATTCATGAGAGTTCGGATAAATAAAATCTCCACTAAGGTTATATGATTTGATGTAGGGCCCATTGGGATTAGATGAGATGGAATTATGCACATCTACATGCAAGAATAGAGTTAAGCTTCTACAGTAATTGAGGGTAAAGATGATCCATGGGCATAATGGATGGAGTAACATCCGATTTTTTGAGATTTTTTTTTTTTTGTTTTTTTAAAAATTGGGGTGTTACAAACATGGTATCAGAGCACTAGGTTAGAATACCTAGGGGCGGACGGGTGACGGTCACGTCACGTGTGAATTGAGGAGGTTGGATTCACGTAAGGGTTTAAACTTTAAATTGAAATTGCTTATGTGGGAACATGGTTTTTATGCTTACACTTTCATAACATGCCCTTATGGACTAAACTAACATGGCGTGTGTAAGCACGGTGTAAATGGCCCACCACCCCTGGCAGGTGATTAGGCCCCTCTCGGATAGCCGCCATCGTGAAACAAAGACCCCACACCCCTGGCAGCCTCCATGCCCAGCCGAGCCTCCACTAGCTCCTCACATTTATCTTCTAGGTTCTCTCTCTAAAAACCCTCTCTTAAACTGTCACGCCCCAATTTCCCGGACTCCCGGGAAACCGGAGGTGAACGCGTTCATTAACCCCAATGAACCTCCTTAATTCCCTCGAATTACTGCGGAAGCTAATCACACGCACCTGTAATTATCTATGCGTATTCTCCTCACTATCCATCCCCAATGGGCCACACATCGGTCTATTGCAACCATGCATTCCATTTCTACTCTTAGATCATGAAAACTCATAAAATTTCCCAATTTTAAGGTTTACAGGACTTTGAGGCGCCTCAAACTCGATTTTGAGGCACCTGGAACTTTCAGTGAGTTCAACATTTCAAGAATAGCACTTTGAGGCACCGCAAACTCAACTTTGAGTCGCCTCAAAGATTTCCAGGCGCCTCAAAGTTGACTTTGAGTCGCCTCAAACTGCACCAGACCTGGATTTTTGACAGCACTCCTCAACCTGACTTCAAATGCTAATATCTCTCAATTCGTAAGTCCGTTTGACTTGAAATTTGACATGAATCATCCTCAACATGTCTAGTTTCTAACAAAATTTAAATCATCCAAAAATACCAACCACAACTCAAGTTATGCTCAATTTAGTGGGTGTGGGTCAGATTAACCACTCTTGCACTAAAACATGCGTATCTTTCTCAATTTAAATCCAAACAAGGTCCATGACCCATCAAAATGAAGCTAACACAATTCTATTACTATATACATAAATTCTATCCACTCCTTGAACTCAAAATAGACACTTTTGGGCATGTGTCCCCCCAATGGCTACTCTAATGCCTCAATGGCAATCAAGTAAATCCACATAACATGCATTTCATACTTGAAATGTAATTCCATCTATTTTTCTTACCACCTTCACTTCATAACTCATGCATACATACTTTTCATACTCCATTTGCTCATGATTAACCATACAAGAAATCATAACAAAAGACGAAAATGGTCCTATGGTACCATACATCTCCATTACACACTTTTCTCAAAAGATACATATCATTCATGTGATTTTTCCAAGTTTATAGTCATTACAAGAATTCATGCATAAGGTTCCAAAATGCTACAAATTCTACTATGACTACAACTAAATCATTACCGTGCCACAAGCCGGCACAGATAGCCAAAAGTACATATGTCCAAAACATAGCAAAATATAACTAGAACTCTTCTTGGACACTCAAGTCCCATCCGTCATCGGCGCTTTATCTGTAAAAGAGTTTAGAATAAAGGGGTGAGCACCACTGCAGCTCAGTAAAGGTTCCCCAACCCTTCTAAGTGCCGACTCGACACCAACCTACATGGAATGCATATGAATACACTACATGCCACATCCACAATCTCATAAACGATTTAACAAATGCAATTAAAGAGGATTGCATATTTCATGAATCATGTATAACATGTTCAAACATAAAAGCATTAAGGAAACTAAATGCTCTCTCTCTCGGTCCTCATCCGATACCCAACATGATTGGCCCGCTCCGAGGATCATGTAACCTTAGACACCTCCTCTAACCATCCAATGACCGGGACAACTCCGAAAGGTCATTCCACCATAGCAATGTATAGGATTGCCATAGAGTGAGGGGACAACTCCGAGGCTCACAAATCATGGACATTCTCCGATAACCATCCTATGACCGGGACAACTCCGAGGGGTCATTAGTATTGGGCATACTCCGATCCTAGGCATTACTCCGAGGGCCATACATAGTGGATAATTTCACCACCTTCCACCACACGGTTGGACCACTCCGAAGCCCCGTGCACCTCATTTGCGTCATTTTTCCCGCAACTTTCCACATATGCAATATGAATGCATAAAACACATGGCATTTTATTTTCATGCTCAACTCATGCTCATTGATACTAAAAAGAGGTAAAAAGCATGTTCCTCATCACCATACACCACATATAGCACATATATGTATAACACATGCATATATTATCTCATATGCATACAACTTCAAAATTAGCATATTTTACTCATGCTACACTCAATGCATAATTTTAGTACATAGAACTAACATGCATTCAACAACCACATTTCCATATATAATCACATATATGACACTTGGCACACATTTTTCACATATACACCAAATTAAGCACATAATGCCTATGTATCAATTTCTTACACTCACCCACTTCAAACCCACATGCTACCACCAACACAATGGACACAATTGTGAAAAGATAGGACTCTAGAGAAGGAGAAAATATAACTTTCTACACCTCTCACCATCCTAAATCATGTAAAACACAACCTACACCTCTCTTCTTCACCCGAAACCCTAGAATCGACAATTAGAAGAGAAGAAGAACCCCTACCTCGAAAATGAAGACCTTCCAAGCACTTCACCAAAATTCCAGCGATGTCTATCTTGCCAAACCACCACTTTGATCGGTTCAAAGGGAAGCCCTAGCCGTCCCCTACGTATCTCCCTTCTTCGGCGAAACCCGAATCGCACCCGAACGGCTCCGAAATGTAGAGAGAAGGTAGAGAGGAGAAGAGGGAAATGTTAGAGAGAGAAGGATCCGTGTGAAATGGCTGGGATCAACCTCAGCCAGATATTTAAAATATCTAAGGCATGGAAAATGACTAAAATGCCCCCCGACCACTTAACGTACCTTCTAGGGCTCTGTTTTTGATTTCGAAAACTCCTACGGTCTTGAAATCACTTCCTCTACTCTCTAAACATTTCATCTAAGCCATTCCCAAAAATAATTATTTTCGGAAAATTTCCGGACTCCCGGGCCCACTTAAGGCACATCCCTGGCCCCGATTTGACCAAAAAGTCAAACTTCTCCAAATCTTCCGAAAAGTTCCCAAAACCTTTAAAACACTCCCCAAACATGTTCCCCACACTCAAAACATGTTAAACATTACTCAAAATGCATTTATGGCAATTATTATGCGAAAAATGCAAAACCGGCCAAAATTGGTCACGGTCTCTACAAAAACTCTCTCTCAGTTCTTTCTTCTCTTTTCTTTTTCTTTTCTTTCTTTTTTCTACTTTTCTTTTTCTCCTCTTTTTCCTTCTGCCAGCCGACACCCACATGGCCGTCTTTCATTTCAATTCTTTCTTTTGCTCTATACCACACATCTTCACCAACCAATTTTGGTCCACATAATATTATATACATATGGGTGAGCGAACTAGCAATCTTGGAGAAGCCCTGAATGAACCTATGGTAATAACCAGCTAACCCAAGAAAACTATGAATCTCTAAAGGTGAGGTAGGCTACCCCCACTCCAAAATTGCTGACACTTTACTTGCATCCACTGTTATCCCTTCTCAGATACTCATGACCCAAGAACTTCACCTCCCTATGCCAGAAATCACACTTCTCAAACTTTGCATACAACTGATGGTCTCTCAGTGTCTACAGGACAATACTAAGATGTGTGGCGTGATCTTCCTCTGACCTAGAATAAACCAGAATGTCATCAATGAAGACAATAACAAACTGATCTAAGTAGGCTCTAAACACTCTATTCATCAGATCCATGAAGACAACTGGGGCATTTGTCAACCCAAAAAGCATAACCCGAAACTCATAAGATCCATATCTGGTAAGAAAGATTGTCTTCGGTACAACCTATTCCCTAACTCAAAGCTGATAATACCTGGATCTCAAATCTATCTTTGAGAAGTAGGTGGCTCTATTCAGCTGATCGAACAGATCATCAATCTTTGGCAATGAGTACTTGTTATGGATTGTGACCTTATTCGATTCTATGTAGTCTATACAGATGCGAAGAGACCCATCCTTCTTTTTCACAAATAGTACATAACCATGTATGTGCAATGCATGGAAAATTTATATTTCATGCTCATGTCCATATTCCTTCATATCAAAGCATCCATTTAATAATAAAAACATGCTCTACAACTAATCATGTTTTTTGAGACAATTTAACAAACACATAGTTGTCATTCCCACGTGTATACACAAAACATACATAATTCCTTACAATTGCACACAACATGTCATATAGTCACATATAACCTCTCAAAACACATAACTACATACATTCATGGTAGAAAATCATTTTTTTACAACACAACATGCTTTACCCTTGAAAAATACACAAAAGCACATATATAGCTAATTGAATGCTATAGGCACCCAATATACTCACATAAACCCCATATTTCATATTTTAGGCATCCTTACCTTAGTTTAGAAGGGATTCTAAACAATTCCTCCAATTCACAGCGAACCAACCTCACCCAA
Organism: Cornus controversa; assembly: GCA_026545225.1. Classification (NCBI taxonomy): domain Eukaryota; kingdom Viridiplantae; phylum Streptophyta; class Magnoliopsida; order Cornales; family Cornaceae; genus Cornus; species Cornus controversa. The sequence continues at coordinate 47,665,714 of CM048845.1, forward strand.
AACAACCCTTGTTCGGTTCAAAGGAAAGCCCTCATCAATGAGAATGATTTTATCTTCTTCGATGTCTTCCAAATCACACCCTAAGCTCCTCAATTTATAGAGAGAAGGAAGAGCAACAATAGCCAGCTGCTAGAGAGAGAAATATATGGCTAAAATGTTATCTCTTGCTATTTATAGCCCTAGTCGCACCAAATGACCAAAATGCCCCTAGTTACTTAACGTACCTTCCCCGCCTCTGTTTTTTATTTTGAAAACTCCTACGGTCTCCAAAAAATTACATACCTCTTTCAATATTTCAAATAGTCCAAAATTAAAAGTAATTATTTTTTAAAAAATATCTGGTTTCCCGAACCCACTCGCCTGTGTCCCCGAGCCCCATCGACCCATAAATCCTAACTTGAACCAAACATTTCCAAACCTTCTCCAAACCCTTAAACAAGTCTACAAACATGTATTTCACATTTAAAACATGCATATTATCATTTAAATCACTTATATGAAAATAAATTTAAAAAAGGCCAAAAATGGTCACGTTCTTTACACTGAATCCTCTCTATTAACATTGTTAATGATGTTATCCCAAATACAGAGTCAAATAGTGCTAACACACCTTGACTCTATATCCTACCAATCATCGACTGACATATTTTTTGACTTTCCATCCTTCCCTTTCAATGCTTGTGTTAAGCCTTGTTGAACTAGGATGTCCTTCACCCTCCTTTGCCATAGGGTGAAGCTACCTTTTCCATCAAATCTCTCCACCTTATACTGGTGGCAATATTACCAACTATAATTATCATAAGTGTCCAAGACGAACAACACTAGTGTTATGAAGAAAAAATATAGACAAGATTTTTATCAAACACCTTGTATGCACCTTAAAGCTCTGATACCAATTTGTTGAGAAAATAAGCCTCCAATCATGTACCACCAAATATTATGATGTAATAATAAGTAAACAAGCACGAAACAATTTGAAAGAACACACCAAGAATTATATATGGTTTGGCTAAACAAACCTATGTCCACGGAGAACCCAATTTCACTATATAGATTGTAATAGTATAACTTGTCATAAGTGTCCAAGACAAACAACACTAGTGTTATAAAGAAAAAATCTAGACAAGATTTTTATCAAACACCTTGTATGCACCTTAAAGCTCTGATACCATTTTGTTGAAAAAATAAGCCTCTAATCATGTACCACCAAATATTACGATGTAATGATAAGTAAATAAGCACAAAACAATTTGAAAGAACACACCAAGAATTATATATGGTTTGGCTAAACAAACTTATGTCCACAGAGAGCCCAATTTCACTATATAGATTATAATAGTATAAGTTGAAGAATTATTTCAAGAGTGCACTCAACTCGTAACCCTTAACCCTTATACACCCAATCTCACTCAAAAGAAAATCACAAATTCTAAACAAGAATTCTCTCTCTAAGTGCCCTATCAAAAATAATGAAAACGACCTCTCAATTTCAAAGAGAGTATTACCCTTTTCTTTCCATGAGTCTTAACCTATAACATAGGTAACTATTATTAGAGCCCGAAACCCAATTCCTTGGTGGACAAGGATTACAATTCCTCAAAGCCTAAGACTTACCTAATAAGAACTATCATTCCTTGAGACCAAGATTTGCCTACTAAGAAATTATTTAATAAGATACAACCCTATAATAGAAACTGATGGTCCATGAAGCCTATGAGCATGTTTTCCCAAGTTTAAATGTCAAAAGGAACCTCTAAGAGCATTAGAGCCAATCCTAATTTCAAGGGCATTTTTTAGAATTTCACCATTTAAAGCCTAGTTTGGCTATTCTATGCTGATATCCTGAGCTTTACATATTTCCTAGAAGGATTAAAATGTCATTTCAATTTCTATTTATACATATTTATTAAAACAACCCCTTAAGGGCTTGTTTGGAATTATGTTCTAGTGTATGTGTGTGTGCAGATATAGCAGACAGAATGAGAACCTGCCACATCACTCATAGGATGCAAGAGCTCCTAAAATCTATATAGAGACTGTGTCCAATTTTGACCGATTTTCTTTTTATTCATCATTTTCATCATAAATAAGTTTTAAATGATGTTATGAAAGTTTTAAATATTGAAAACATGTTTGAAATTTTTTTTAGAGGTTCTGGGAAGTTTTGGGAGTGTTTGGTGAAAATTAAGAATTTTCGATCTGCAGGACCCGGAATGCGGGTTGGGTGAGCCCGAAAATTTTAAAAAATTTTGAGAAATATTTTTTTTTAGTTTTAGAATATTTTAAATTTTTTAAGAAGTATAGAAATCATTTCAGAGCCGTAGCCACTTTTAAAATCGAAAACGGAGCCTTAGAGGTACGTTAAGTGACTTAAGGGTAAAATGGTCATTTTGCACTTGGTGTATTTTCAATAATACACATTTATATATATTGTTGGGCATAATTTGAGAGAAAAGAAGTGAGCCATTAAGCTCTCTCCAAGATCTTCATCTTCTTCCTTGATTTTGAGAGCCTTAGAGTGAGATTTGGAGCTTACTCCAAAAGAGAAAGTTATTCTCCTCTCCTTCATCTTCGAGTTGGTGGGTTCAAAGGCACGTTTGGAGCATTCTTGAAATTTGAGTGTGGTTGAAGTTAGGATTCGGGTCTTATTGAAGAAGGAAGAGTTGTTCTCCTTGTCCCGATCTACAATCCTACAGAAAGAAAGTGCAATTTGGTGAAGTTTGAAGTTTAGTAATTTCTAGGGTTTGCTAGGAAAAGTTTCAAATTCGAGGTAGGGGTGTTCTATCCTTCCTAACATTGATGCTCTAGGTTTTTTTGTGGTTTATAGTGGTGTTAGCATGTTTTAGAGAAGTAGAAAGTTGTATCTTTGAATTTACTTTTTGTGTATGTATGCTAGTTATGTTCTTCATATGGTATACATGATGTATGTGAAGTATATTGATGTTATACATGTTAAATTTGAGCTTTTGTGTGATTCATATGAAATATGTGATGTATGTGTTATGTATAGGTGTTATACATGATAATTGATGAGTTTAACATGTAATTTATAACCTGAATGTGTTTTTCATATGTTGTGTGAGTATCCATGTTGTATGTGTTGAGTTAAGATGCATGAGGTTCATTAGGATTACTTTTGAGCCATGACATGAGTTATGTGCATTTTGAATGCCATATATTTAAGAAAATTCATTGAATGAATGATTTTTCATGAGAATGCATTTGGTAGTGTTTCATGAATGAAATTACATGCATTGTAATATGTGTATTATGTATGTTTAGAATATGTTGCACTTGGTAGAAAGTGAAATAGTCCTTGAGGAGGTTGGATTATGATATTGGATATACACGTGTGGTGTGGTGAACTTGTGTCCCCAATTGACAGATTTCAATTAGTGACAAATCATATTTACTCTCTCTCAATTGACAGATTTCAATTAATGAGGACCCTTGGTGGTGTGTGTGAGGTTGACATATTTCAATTGGTGATAATCTTTGTGGTTTGTGAGGTTGATAGATGTCATTAGTGACACTCTCGGAATTGGTAGAGTTTAAGCATTTGAGTGGTGGATTAGTTTTGTTCATGTATTGTGAATTCATATTGAGGGATTTGGTTTGTGTAATTTAAGGTGGATATTATATTGTTACAGTGGTTATACATGGTTAAATGAGCATTTGATGTATTTGTTGTATAATTGCTTTCTTGGTAACATGACTATTGTGAGTATGCCATGTAATGTAAGGATGCCATGAATGCATATCATGTAGGTCGGCGCCAGGTCGATGCTTAGACGAGTTTGTGCATTTCTATTGAGTTAGTTGTTTTACTCACCCCTTCCCCTTCCCCCCCCCCCTCCCCCCCCCCCCCCAAAATAAATAAATAAATAAATAAAAATTTTACAGATAGAGCATCGGCAATGGATGGAACATGAGTTATCAATATGGAACCTTTGTGGCATTTTCGTTGATGTTATTTTCGGATATGTAGATTGTAGTAACCCTTGTGGACGGGTGTGAGTAGGCGGGTGCGAAGACAGACACTAGGCTGAGCTACCATACTGACAGGGTACAGGGTGCTCAATCCCACATCGCCTGGGTGTGGAAAAGGGGATGTGCTTATATGTAGTATGTTCTCTTCAAATGGTATGAAGCCTTTTGGGGTAAAACCCAAGAGCAAAAACCGTGTGGGCTCAGGCCCAAAGAGGACAATATCATACCATGTGTTGGAGCGGGATATTATAGTTGGTATCAGAGCCTGAACCCAGCCAAAAGTTTGCCGACGAGGGCGTCGGACCTCGTAGGGGGTGGATTGTAGTAACCCTTGTGGACGGGTGTGAGTGGGCGGGTGCGAAGACAGACACTGGGCTGAGCTACCACACTGACAGGGTACAGGGTGCTCAATCCCACATCGCCTGGGTGTGGAAAAGGGGATGTGCTTATATGTAGTATGTTCTCTTCAAATGGTATGAGGCCTTTTTGGGGTAAAACCCAAGAGCAAAAACCGTGCGGGCTCAGGCCCAAAGCGGACAATATCATACCATGTGTTGGATCGGGGTATTACATAAATAGATGTCCATGTCAGTTTGTGGCATGTTGACTATTTTAGAAATGTTGTTATTACATTTGGATAAATTTTATGTATTTGAATTTCATATGAAATAGCCATGCGTGACATGTTCACAGCTTTTGAAGGATGTATAAATGAGTGTATGAAAAGTGTTTGAGATCCTAATGTATATGTAAATATAGAAATGGTCCATTGGAAAAGGAGGATTTTATGTTTTGGTCATGTTATGCATGCTATGGACTATTTTAGATGTGTTATACTTCAAGGAAAATGTATACATTTTAAAAAATAAGAATTGAGCATGAAATTGTTTAAGTATAAAGTATCAGGATTTTCAGTCGAATTGCTTATGATTAATCGAGGACCCCTCTTCGATTAATCAAACATCTTTGATTCATTGAAAATATTCGATGGAATTAGACTTTAAAAACAAGCGCGTTTTCGATAGTACTACAATGCAAGTTCAATCAAACATAGCTTTAATTGATCGTAACCTCTACTTCGATTAATCGAAGTGAGGGTCGAGATTAATCAGAGAGTGCATTTCAATTAATCGAATTTGCAGTCCACAGCTAGATTGAGGATATGAACAATGTTGGATGTGCATGTGTGACCACGTGTGGGACCTATTGGGATTAGTTGATGTTGAATTGTATATATACATGTGTAAGTATGTGATTAAGCTTCTGTGGTAATTCAAAGGTTAAGATGGTTCATTAGGGCTAAATGGATGGGTTCACTCTCGAGATTCGGGCTCGGAGACAAAGTATCCGATGACTCAGAGATCGGGACGTGACAACTTGACATCAGAACATGGTATAATAGTGAGATTATTGATGTGAGGTGATAACGTGTAACCTAATCACCTTCAATTTTTGGGAGTCAGAAATCGGGGCGTGACCATCTAGATTAATCCATTGTTGAGAGTGTACCTCAGTGTTCATAGCTACCCTTGTGTTCATACATAGAATATGGAATATTCACATTGGTTACTTTTCCATATTAGGAAAGAGCATCTATTAGCTACTTTTAAATTGGCTACAGGACGAGAATGAGCTGGCTGCCAAATCCATTTACAGCTCTTCAAGGGAAACCTTATATATATATATATATGTTGTTATAGCATCATTTTATCTTTTGAGCTGCTCTAGTGATAGAAAGTGAGGAAAAATCAGTCTAGAGAGAGCAGCTCCATCAGAGGATCTTAAGTGAGTTTTAATGTAGATTTTGGGCAACTTTAGGTCCCATCCTAAAGCTCAGAAATGAGTCTTATTAAGGAATTTGAACCACTATTTACTAGAGGTTTTTTGGCTAACCTTGAAGTTGAAACTTGATGTTTAAAGCAGCTGTCAAGGTTAAAAATGGCACTGTGAGTATGGTTCATGATCCTCAAAACTTAAACTAAGTATGGACTTGTGTTTTTTGAAATTTTAAGTTCATATATCCTGCATTAGAGCCTATAATGATCTTTCTATATACTGAGTATTTGTGTGCATGATTGTTTATTGTCTATTTATGTCACGCCCCGATTTCTAACACCCGAAAACTTTGTCTCGGAGCCCAAATCTCGAGGGTAAACATATCTTTTAAGTCTTAAAGAATCACCCATACACTCATTACCACGGAAGCATAACTCTACATAAAAAGTTTCATATGTGTAATTCAATATCAACTCGTCTCAATGGGGCCCTCACATGACCACACATACACATCTAAACAATAATCCAATTATCAATCCAGCTATGGATTACAATCCATCGTAATGGAAATTACGATGTATCGTAATCTTATGATACATCGCAGATGTATTGCTACATCCTACGAAATGTGCTGGTTTTCAACTTATTTCCTCAACAATCTTACGATCCATTGTCATAGGGTTTTCAATGCATCACCGGATTACGATCCATCGTAATGGAGATTACGATGCATCATAATCACTCGATTACAATTCCTGCAGAATACTCAAGTGTTCAACAATCCATGCAATTCATGTCCAATTTCATTCTCCATCCTCATACCATTTCATACTACTTTAAAATATAAATAAAATGCTATGAAATCACACATCTCATGCATTTGGTCAATAACATGCATTCCATTCTTCTTGAAAAATAATACACCTAAAATGGTCCATAACATGTATAACATGATTAAAACATAAAACTTTTATAGCCAAATGGTTCATATCCATAATTACATACACTTTGGGATTTGAAGTCGTCCTTCATACATTCGTTCAAAAGTTATGAACATGTCACACGTGGCTAATGCTTCAAGGAACACCAAATGTCTCACTCGAGCATTTCTAAGCTTCGTCCTCCCACCGATGCTTTATATAAAAAATGTTTGGGGGAGGGGGATGAGCATACAACTAGCCCAGTAAAAATAATCCTTCCAACTCAACAATGACTCAGACAGCCATACATGAATGCAAAAATCGAATCTCTATGCAACTATATGGCATGCTTCAAGATTCATATACTCAAGACTTATTCAACATTCGAACTAAGAACGATGTCACACATCTCCAATACATATTAGCAGTTTAATATGAATCACATTCACAAATAAACTTAACACCACTTACACTCTGAAATCAACTCACTGGGGACTTCTGATTATCTCATCCATAGTAAGTGTCCTAGAGAGACCACATACTCTGCTTATGCTTTATTGGTTGCTAACCCGACTGCAGCGACATCTACTTGGCCAAGTTTTTGGCTTTTCACCTTAGGGCTCTGGGCCTTTCTTGTTTCTCACACATTTGCTCCAAAAATCAACAATTACCACATAAGTGCACATTATCACAAGTACACATAAAATCAAGATTTTCACAACACTCGCTCCCAATTGATTTCATTCATATAGCTAATGAATATAAAACCTAACTAAAGCATGTTACAATGCAATTCTAATCAACTTAAGAAAAAATCAAGTATTAGGCATTTTCAAGAAATCTCTTTTACGCATTTCCTTCAACCCATGGAGTCAAATCTCATGTATGCTTCCAAATGAACACAATAACTCATAATAAACTCATAAATATCATTCAACAAGTTCATGATACATAATTTCTATCTAGGATATGCTAGAAAATTTAAAGTCACAAGATATATCAACTTCCACATAAAGAACTCATGAAAAATTTCATGTCACAAGTAAGGGACCTATAAAATCAAGGCTAAGAAGGAATTCACACCCCTATCTCAATTTCCAAGCCTTTCTAGTCAAGTCCTTGAAATCTCAGCTTTTCCAACTTCACCAAAGTAGACTTTGTTTAGTTCAGAACGTAGCCCTCACTAAGAAGAACAAACCATTTGTCTTTAGTACCTTCCAAATCAAGCTCCAAGTCTTCCAAATCAAAGAATGAGTGAAAGAAGACGAAGGAGAAGGATAGATGGAGAGATAGGCGGTTGTTTGGTCTCAAGGAAATGGCTAAAATATCTGGATTCTAATATTTATAGCCTCCATGCCATAAAATGACCAAAATACCCCTAAGCCACTTAATGTACCCTCCCGACCCCCTTTTTTATTTTGAAAGCGACTATAGCTCTGAAATTAATTCCATTCCTCTTCTAAAATTTCATTTAGTTGAAAACCAAAAAGAAGTTTTTTCCAAAAAAATTTCAGATTCCCGAGCCTTGCCAACCTGAAAATCTCAAATGTCACCAAACGCTCCCAAAACTTCGCCAAACCTCTAAATGAGTTCCCAAACATGTTTTTCACATTCAAAATCTATACAAACACACAAATTCTCATAGGATAACTTGCATTAGTTTTTGGTTATCTAGAGTTACTGTTGCAACATATGAACAATTGTCAGCAGGTAATTTTAAACTGCTGATATGAATACCTATGTACTGAATGAGCTGTATTTTGTATTAAGCAAGTCCAAAACTTAAGTGTATGTAATTACAAGCTTGCTCTAGTTTTCGTTGAGTCAGATTTAGCGCAGGAACACTTTGAATCCTTATAATAGCCTGCCGAACTATTCATATTGCTAAGTTAAAGACCTTCATGTTGTCAAGAACCAAGTATAGCTGCCTTGGACTTTATTAACTGTGTTAACATGTTTATTCATCATCTATATATCTGTTAGTGCGTGCTATATATGTTGAAAATGAACTAAGGTGCTAGCAAGCATCAAAGCTATCTTGCTAGAACTTCATTGATCAAAGCAGATCCTGAGCATAATCATATAGATTTCCTTGACTGCTGCATCTAATTAACTGAAGATTGCATTCTATTGCTGCTATTGTTCTTGGATGTAAATGCTTAAGTTCATTCTAATTTTGTATCTTGTATACTTAAGCACCATTGCATCTTAGTGACATTTTACATTATTACATTTCCAACTGTTGATTCTTCTTGTAGTCCAAGCATAGGGTTGTTTTGGACAAGGGGAGTGACTGTGAGTTTGGTGAAAGAGCGCTCAAGCTTTGGGAAGCTTGAGCTAGGCTAGTGTTAAGAGCCTACTTGGTGAGAGTGGTTTAGGCCATGGGTGGTTGTGAACTTAGGTGAGCTGGAGTGACTATGTAGTGAGTTAGGTGAGTGAGAAAGTAACTGGTGAGTTACTGTACTACCTTTTCAGACATAGTGGTGCTTAGTTCAGCCTTAACAGCCAAAGTGGATGTTTCCCCACATTGGAGTTTTACCTTTATAAATATTGTTGAGAAACAAGCCCCCAATCATGTACCACCAAATATTACGATGTGATGATAAGTAAACAAGTACGAAGAAATTTGCAAGAACACACCAAAAATTATACATGGTTCGGCTAACCAAGCCTACGTCCACGGAGAGCTCGATTTCACTATATAGATTGTAACAGTACAAGTTAAAAGAATTTTATCAAGAGTACGTTCAACTCTTAAACATTAACCCTTATACACCTAATCTCACTCAATAGGAAATCACAAATTTTAAACAAGAATTCTCTCTAAGTGTCCTCTCAATAACAATGAGAGTATAATCTATATGCAAGAGTTGCCCTCTCAAAACAATGAGAGTAACCTCTCAAATAGAATGAGAGTATTGCATTTTTTCTTCTCACTCATCTCAACCTATAACATAGGTAACTATTTATAGAGCTCAAAACTCAATTCGTTGGTGGATAAGGATTACATTTCCTTAGAGCCCAAGACTTGCCTAACAAGTACTTTCCTTCATTGAGACCAAGACTTGTCTTCTAAAAAATTACCTAATAAGATACAACTCTACATTGGAAACCTAATCACAATAGAAATTTTGAGCCAACCTAACAAATATCTGTGTCAATATTGTGTGAATGTTGTTTTAGTTTCCATATTTGTAAAACTGAAAAGAATTGCAAAAAACCTATTTACCCCCTCCTCTAGGTTCATTAGAAACATAATCACAATAGGAATTTGAACCAACCCAACACAATATAATATTTATATATAATGATAATATAATAATGGAAGCTAACATGTAAATGAAAGGAAACAGAACAATTTAAACCAACTTACATTATGCCTCCAAAACAACGACGTACCGGGTCAACACAACTACGACATTAACGCGGTAGGACATACGATTTTGATTCTCATAACAATGGTCAATTTTTCTGACTATATCAAGGGCCACATGACAACCAAATCAGCATTTCATGCCATTTCCTTAAGGTGCCACGTGGACAATTTATTTTACGTGTGAATAGGGTGTGACCATCGATTATCCCACGTGTAAAGTTTATATATATATATTATTTTGTCCTCACAAGAAACTCCCATGTATACTTGGAATACTCAAATCATCTACCTTTCACTTTGAGAAGAGACACCACTGGCCACATGCTTGGTGGTACATGAAAAGTTTATTATATGTGCCACTTTTATGATGTGTGACCATATGTATTGTAGGCTCTGTTTGGATGGATATGAGAGAAAAGAAAGTAAATGATAGCATTAGTTACGAAAAAAAAAAAAAAAGTATATCAATCACATTATTCATGTTTGAATAAACAGAAGAGAAGAAAAGAAATGATAATATTCATGTCTTGATAAAGATAGAGTAGAGAATAAAAGAGAAAAGATAACAACCAAATTCCTGTCATATCTTTTTATATTTAGTCTATTAAATTAAGGTAAGTACTTTATAAGACATAAGTGAAATAACAATTTTCTCTTTCTAATTATTGTGAACAATTTCAGAATTATGAAAATATTACTTCACCCACTACCCATTCCTTCCCAATCTTCTATTTTTGGAAGGATATGACACAAGGGGTGTACAGGGATCTTTTATCGCAGTGAAGCAGGAAAATTTGAGGGACCTGAATGTAGGCTGTTTTTATTAATACATCACTATGACCTTAGAACTCTTGATAAGATCAATATGCAATCAAAGGATATTTTGTGAATTCAATATTTTATAGAAGGGTATGTAAAGAACAGTAGGTGTGTTGAGAAAAGCAATTCTCACCACCTGAAATTCAATTCACACCCTAATTTCCAATACACGGGAATTGGAGCATGACAGATAGATTCTTATTTCATCCCACCACTTGCAGCAATCCTTAAAAGAAAATGGAACTAAAAATGCAGGCTTCCTTTATGCTGAATAATGTAGGGAAAAATATACAAGTGATGAATTAGCCACAAACATACAAATCTCCCAAATCAAATTGAGTTAATCTATTAAAACCACTGATTGGACCACCAAGAGTCGTAGCCGGATGATCCTTTACCTCCCAAAATCGTGGTTGAATTGTAGTTCCCATAGGGGGCAAAGCAGGTGTGCAAGTTTATTTCCCAGGAAAAAACAAATCCCAGATTGAACCAAACCAGAGAAACTACGCTTGCTCTTCTTTCACTTCACTTGATTGCATCCATATAGCATAAACTCGCCATGTCTTTCCGTCTGTAAAAGATTCCGAAGGGCTAACTGATGCCTTAAATTTCTCATTTACATAAAAAGCAATAGCTTCTGTTCACATACTATGATGCGAGGAAAGAGAAGTTTCATTCCTGCCTTATATAAGGCGAGGAACTCAATTCGGTACTGTAGAACGAATCATCCCCGTTCATTCCATACATATTTTCATCCTTCTCTTCATCCCACTTGAGGACCTCCCTAACATACCTAAATGCCTCATCAACTGATGTACGCTGCCGAGCTCTGGTCGGCCACACATACAGCTTCCTGCCACTCATGGAAGCATAGATCTCTTTGAACTTTACAGCCACATAATAATATGCTTGGTGTGCAAGGGATTGACTGCTGTGATGAGGCTTCACAGGACTGAAGTCACTGAACCACTCGCATACTGTTAAGGGAACCTGGTTGATTTTGTCCTCGAAGGCATCATATTTGTTGAGGAGGAGCATAAAAGGGGTGTCCCTGAAACAAGGATGTCCCACCACATTCTCAAACAAATCTCTGCTAGCCAGCATTTTATTTTGAAGAGGACTTGCATTATGGTCGAACACCTGGTCGTAGTCACTCAAGGCAACACAATATATTATTGCCCTCACATCTTCAAACATTTCCAGCCATTTGCAGCCATCATGCAATCCCTTAGAACTTATGCGAATTAATTGGTACCTGAGACATCAGAAAAAAGATCAAGAAGAAACACTTGGTTACAGCAGCAGCAAGGGGGAAAAAGAATAGAAAGGAAAAAACAAAATAGATAATACACAATTGCATCTGAAAAGTTTACTTGGTCAAAGGAGGTTGTTGGCTTTCGATGTTTTCATTGTATATCTCGGACATGGGACTGTGATCATCAAATGAGAATTCAATGAAGGCAAGACCATTGCCAGGAGTGACTCCTTCAGCATATAGAATGTCTCTCTCTGAAGGTTCGTACTCATTGCTTGATATCTCAATAGCCTGCAGGACATAAAGAAAAGCTTAGCGTATTAAGGATGCTCAGCCTTCACATACTTTAGGCAAGAGAAATCGCATATTACCCAGAAGCATAAAATTATGCCATAATATGAAAATAAATAAATAAAATTTAAAAAAAAAAAGGAAGAAAAAGAAAATATATAACACCGAGAGAGAATCCCCTTATAAGGCCAAAATATGCAGTTGATCTGCAACTCGATTACCATCCCAAAGAATATAATTGCAATTGACCTTAAGGTCCATCCCATCCTCCAAATCTTGTTTTAAAATGGGTTTGTACTTTTTAATCTTAAATTGAAGTTGCCAACACAATCCCATATAACATAAAAAAAAACTCCAGCATCCATGGACAAGTGCTAACCCATTGAAGAACCTTCCTATAAATCAGATTCGAGTATGATTATGTTTGTCAGATCCATTCTCTGTACAAAACAAGATAAAAAACTTGCTGCTTTTGTTCCACAGTTCATTCCAGAGCTAAATACACAAGCTCCAAAAGGAAAGGAGCATAATCAAGGATTCATATGCAGAAATATTATATTATATACAAAATTATACTATTGAACAAATATAAAATATGGGTGGGCATCTGTTGTAAGAATAAAATCCAGATATTTTCTAAATCTGATATGTTACTTGGATCAAAGATAAGTTGATCCAGCTTTCCAATTAAATGAGTGGGATTAATTCATGATCCATTGATATCCCTTTCTAAAACCACTGTTCTGCAAATAATGTGGGCAAGTGACTCCACCATAAAATTGTGAAGGGTCATGGTACATGCATCCCCACATTTTAATGAGATGACATTGTATAGAAAGCTGAAAAAGGACAGTTTCCTCAAACTAACAGCACAAGTCAAACAGAAAACAGACTCTATTCCATCTAGTGGAAATGGTGAATCATATGAATTACCATACGTCACCTTCCTTAAATCCAGAGTGAAAAAGGCACCCATATGTTAAGGAGTTCAAAGCCCATCTACACATGATAAGCAATCATTGATGTGGAGGGAGTGGAATTATTACAGTAAGAATTGTCATGATGAGCCTTTATTTTTCTTTTTCTTTTTTTTGACTTCGTTTCTTCTAAACACCAGTTGGGGTATCTCCTGCTCCTCCCTTAGAGAAGATTAATAGTTCAAGCCTTTGTTGAGAGACATGGAGTTGGAGATACTATGGATAAGGAAACAGTTACCCTCCATTGTGTAACCTACGTCAATGGACCAATTTTTTTTGTTTTTAAAGAAAAAGAAAATAGTATTTCATCACTTTTACCAAGAGAAACAGAAGGAAATATGAGAAGCAATAAGAAGAAAACAATATGCAAACTACATTCAACTAGTCCATATAACAGGTATGTAACCTACATCATTGGAAAAAAATTATTTTTATTAATTTTTTTTTTAAAAAAAAAGATAGAAAGAAAAAAAAAAGTATTTCATCACTTTTACCAAGAGAAACAGAAGAAGGAAATATGAGAACCAATAAGAAGAAAACAACATGCAAACTACATTCAACAAGTCCATATAACAGGATAAGGAGTAACATTGAATTGGAAGCTTTTCAATAAAAAACAATAGCCAACCTAATAATCCTGCAAACTAAGATATCATTACATTTAAATTGACAAAAGACCCAGTGACAAACTGATTCAAGAAACCATGAACCTAAAGGCTTTTTGTGAGAATATGCAGACTATGGAGAAATGAGGAAATTAGGCATGGTTTTCAGATCATATGAGAATGGGCAGCTGTATTAGTTCTTTTGATTGATTTAAACTTAAACAATTACCAAGTTCAGATAAAGTTGGGTTTATCAACCATGCAATGAAAAATAAAAACAAAGAGCAGAAGGAACTAGACAACCAGTTCAGATAAAGTTGGGTTTATCAACCATGCAATGAAAAATAAAAACAAAGAGCAGAAGGAACTAGACAACCAGATAATTTTTATACAAAAACCCAGAGGGAAAAAAGGAACCTAATGCAGGACAAAAAAATCCACTATCTGAAGAACAAATTACAGCTGCACTCGACTCAGTCTTACACCCAGAATGCTTGCCAAGGCTCAGTTACTAAGTGCCTCAAACTTGCACCTTTTCTACCACTCAGTGCCTTCTAGCCAGTTGCTGCCAATGCCTCAGTCTAACATATAAATCTTCCAAGTCCAGCCACTGATATATGTTAAAACGCATGTTTTTCTGTCAACAATATCGTAACAATGATATATAACTTGAACAAAATGTCTATCTGAGTCAGTCTGTGTTGAGTCAGTGAAGAGTCATGAACTTACAAGGAAGTATTATGATTCAAGTGAAGATAAAGATGGTAGTGCTCAAAAGCTTGAGATGAAATTCTTTATGCTTTAGATTACCCTTGGGTAAGGTAAGTGAAACCTTAGAGAACTTAGGTTTTAAGGGATACATTCCAGTTATGGATATACCTTGAATTTTAGGTATTTTTGAACTCAAAAAGACTGATAAAATAGTTGACTCGTTAGAAACTAAAAAGAATTGTAAGGTTTGGATTAGAGAAAGTTACAAAATTACTAAAGGTATTGAACAAGTTCGACAACTACGACGTACTCAAGAAACATTTCCAACGATACAATTAGTGGCAGTAAATTTTCCACCAGTACATTACTCAGTTCCACTGACAGAGATGTTTCTACAGATACAACTTGTTCTGGAAGGTAAACTACAAATTTTCCTAACTTGGATTGAACTTCATAAGCACAATATAACTTGGACACAAATGCAAAACAGTATATAATATTTATGAATATACAGTTCCTAGAGAAAGAGAGAAATAATTCAGAAAATCCAGTCTTTAGGTCCTTGAGTGAGACAACAGAATCAAAGGCACTTCATCGTTTTTATCATACATTACTACAGTAAATATGCTTTACATTATCATATCGTTAGGAATTTAGGTTCCCCACTATAATCCTATTGACTCATGTGTGAACTTCGTCTAAAGGATGAAACTACGTAGTATCATTGAAGTTTAGTGTATCAATTGTCAATCCTTTTACATAAATCGAAGATTCGACTTGTTTGCTTTGATTGTTAATTCTGGAAGAGTGTCTTCAGCAGATCACTAGTGAAGAAAAGTGAACTGCCAAGGAGGTAATCGCATTAACATGGATAGCAGCAGCCAGCAGGCCGGTGATTTCAAAGGTGACTGGAGTCTGGACTACCTATGGTAACGCTGTACGTCAAAGGTAAGTTAAAACTCAAAAATACCTTCCGCATTATAACTCTCAATCTGTCAATGCAATCATCACAGCGATGCCTGTCTTCTCCAACAGTGATTGCTGCTCAACCCAACATTTGATCTTCACGAGTAGAGTAGATGTTGATGATGATGGTTAATAAATTTTTGATTTGTCATTCAAACCCCATGCTATCAATCCAAATCACAAAGTTGTAGAGGGGTAATCTAAATGATCCTAACTATGTGAAAATGAAACCATAAAGTGTGAGCTGCTCTCTACAAAAATCTCACGCAAGAGTAACAGTAATTAAACTCCTTGATCCTCCCTTTAGAATCCTATTCCAAGTCCTTAAATTTCTTTAAGAAGAATCTAAATCAGAATGGGCAAGTTAGAGTTTAGTTTGAAATTGGAAACATTCAAGTTTTCCGCAAGGGTATATCAGTGCAGGACATAGGTGTACTGTTGAATATGCTTCTAGAATTAATTTCTTGAAAACAGAACATATTGTATTGGTGCAGAATTTAGGTGTACCCATACACAACTCTCTGAAATCCAATTTAACAATTTTTGATAAGTTGTACCAGTGCAGGTTTTTAAGTGTACGGATGCACAACTCACCGAAATCCAATTTGACAATTTTTGATAACCTGTACTGGTGCATATTTTAAGTGTGCCAGTGCACAAGTATCTGGAAACCAATACAAGGCAGTTTTAACATTGTATCGATGCAGCTTCAGAGTGTACTGGTGTATAACTCTTTGTTTTTTCAAAATTCTTCTAATTCAATTTCTAATTTAATACTAAGGTATTAAACCTCAATTAATTCTTCAAAATAAGTCCAAAACCTAGTGCGAGGGTGGTCCAATTAACCATTCATTAACCAACCTAGATCTTAGGACATCTAAGATCTCACTTACCTTTACCTAAAGTGCAACTGAATCTCATGAAGCTTGTAAGATAATCTTCAATCTAGTTCCATCTTCAATTTCCAACTTTCACTGTGTCTTGATATGGACCATAGGATTCATGTAGCCAACTCCAAGTAGTTGGGAAAAAGGCTTTGATTGTTTTAGTTGTTGTTGTTATCTTGTTCAAACTGTAACAAGACTTATTTTGTTAACAGAATCTGTCAACTCTATTAACATCTTGATTTTACATAAATGCCCCTCGTTAACCACAAGTGCTTATCTTTACTCATGATGATCCTATATTTGATTCTGCCTAGTAAAAGATATGCACTTATGGATGTACAGGTACACCTTTGTCCAACATTATTGTATGAAAGCTCACCACTACCATATCCTTGTTCTCGCACAGTATAGAATGTAGTTACCACTCACCCCTCACGGGAGTTCAGGTTGATCACATGAGATGGTAGAGAGAGACTTGTGGAAAAAGAAGTAGACGGAGGGTGCTACTAGTTGGGTTAAAGTGTGATAGAAAGAGGCGCGGTTCAGTGGTTTTAGTATGAGAAACAATTTTTGACCACGTGTGCAGAGACCGAGTTAATTTTTTACCGGTTTTCTTTTTTCTTTATTATTTAATTTTCAAGAGGGGATTTTAAATGATATGGTGGGTGTTTTAATAATGAAATACATGTGTGGAAACTTATTTTGAGGTTCGGAGAAGCTTCCGAGTCATTTGGCTTATTTTGAGATTTTCGGGTTAGCGAGGCCCGGGACATGGGTCGGGTGTGCCCGTGACATCAAAAAAAATTTTGGGAATATTTATTTTTGGTTTTAAACCAATTGAAATGTTGAAATAGATATAGACTTAATTTCGGAACCATAGCCGCTTCCGGAATCGAAAACGAAACCGGGAGGGTATGTTAAGTGGCGCAGGGGTATTTTGGTCATTCAACAGTTTAGATATTATAAATATCTATATGATCAGATTTTAGTCATTGTTTGGAGACCAAGATAGCCAAACCTTTCTCTATTCTCTCTCTCTAAGATTTGGAACCTTAGACGTGTGATTTGGAAGGTGCCGAAGAAGAACGAATCGTTCTACGCGGCAAGGGTTTCGATTTAATCGGTTCAAAGTCGATTTTGAACAATTTTCAACTCGATGAGATTAGGGGCTTTTGTTTGGGAACTCGTCCAAATCGAGGTAGGGATGTCTAACCCACAATTTCCAAAGTTTTTGTGAGTATGTCGTATGTATTTTTACATATGGCAAGGTTTAAATGATTTTGTAGTAATTTATCTTCCATTAATGGGATGATTTTTGGTTCCATATGAAAATCTATGTGCCAATGTGATGGAAGTAGTGGAAATATGCTATGTTTGATCTTATATGCATTATATGAACATATATCTGCTTAAGTGATGGAAATGGTGAAATTCAAAATTTTAAAATGTTAATTTGTCTAGATTTCACCAAGTGTTTGATAAAATGATTCTATGAGAATGTGAAATGTATGCCAATTGTTTGATAAATTGATTCTATGAGAATGTGAAGTGCATGCTAAGTGTTTGCTAAATCGTTCATATGAGAAAATGAAATGCATGCCACATGTTTGATAAATTGTCTTAATAAGATTATATGTACATTTAGTATGGAAAAATGTGGAAATGAGCATAATTGTAATTTGTTCATTCATTGCACATACATGTGTGTGTGTGGAAAGGCCTGGGAACACCGAGTAGCCAAGAGTTGGGATTCGGGTGTTATATGGAAAGATTTGTAGAAACCGGATAGCCAAGAGTCGGTATCCGGACTAGTAGTCGTCATTAACCTTTTAGGTGGCGAGCCAAGGTTAGATGGATGGGATTTAGTTGTGTGTCGGACACGAATATGGTTTTGAGGAATGTGTGAGTGCATAATATACTTGCATATTCTTATGGCATGGTTTTGTGGCAGGATAGATTGCATTGGATGTATGTGTATATGAATCCTTTGCATGTTCCTATTTGCTTGGGTGGTATTCACTGGCCTTAGGAGATGTGTTTTAGGCGTTTCTACTAAGCAAACAGGAGCCCAATCCCCTATATATAAATCTTTTTCATGTAATGGCAAGGAAATAGCAAAGTCCCACCAATCTTGAGTCAGGTTTGGAGCATGGATGATGTTTTTGATCACATTGTACAAGCATGTTCAAGAAATGTAAACTTTGATATATTGTATTAACGTAATGACTTTCATCTTGGGGATTGTACGTATGGTGGCGCCTATGCCTTGAACGAATGTAGGTTTTGGATTATGAATGCATGTATGATAACTCTTCAATTATGTACATGCATATGATGATGACTTTGGGTAATTTCAAGTTTATGTTCATGCTAGGAAATATAAATTTTAGTTTTGTCCCAACTTCAAACGGACATATCTCTTTCGTTTCAAATCAGAATTGAGTGATTCTTTTTTTGAAATCGAGTATTTTTTAACACTCTTTTCAATGGTAGAAGTTTCAGCTTGAGATTACAGACTCAAATTTGAGTTACTATAGCTTTTTAACTACTGCCCAGAAATGCAAAATCATGGTTCCGGACCTTTCCAAAAGGCATAAATTATGTTTTTAAGCTTCTTGGGACTATATTAGGATGGGACAATGGTCCAAAAAATATTTCAGAACTTTTTACAAAAAGTTACTATTCACGGCGGCTGAAAACCACTTTTATTTTGAAATTGTTCTAAATGATATCAAACAATGAAGACTATGATTGGTTATGCATATTCACTTATTTATATGTATATATGGATGCTTCCGCATTTATGAAACTTGATTGGAATGTTAGTTATCCCAAGAAAGGCGTCTTGGTCATTTTTCACTATTCACCCCTATTTCCCTCGCTCTTAATCAAGTGTCAGAAATTGGGGCGTGAGAAAGTGAGTACACAAGCATATGTATGTAAAGGATACTCACCTAAGAAGCATGGACTAGGATACACCGACACATCAAACTCTAAAAAAGTAGGATATCGACAGAGTGAATACGGCTAATATAAATATAAATATTCATTTATATATCTATTGAGTAAGACAATTATAGAACTTTAATTAATTTATAATTTCTATGCTGAAGTTACATAGATTAGAAGATGAAGCTATTCGAATATAAAAAGTAATATATTATATTATATAAGATGTTACTCTCCTATCTTGTCATTATAATTATGTTGTTTATTACATACTATGACGTGTGTTGAATGTTAATTTCTTAACGGAAAAGAGGTTGGACACTTTGATGTATGTTCATAATGTTGTTTCCAGGATTGTCATGTGTTTGTTTTTCATAAGACGAAAAGTGTAAGATGTGCTGGTTGAGTATCCGAGATGTGTCGACCAAGTATCCATGATGTCACTCAAGTGTCCAAAATAATAAAAATTATTTAAATGATGGACACAGCCATGAAGTGTCGGACACGTGTCCAAGAGTGTCCATGAAATGTCGGTGTCGGACACGGACACAACATCTTCATAGAAGTGTATGTGCTTCTTAGATACTCACCATCATCAAAATCCACAAGTAAAGGATACTTGCACCATCTTTTAGTTACTTTTCAGGCAGCAAGGGATAGTGGTAACTCCTGTACATTGACCAAGTATGGATTCTTAATGCTCAAAAGTATGTAAAAAAAAAACATTTGAATGTTTTCAGCCAGCGAAGGGGGCACTTTGGGAACCCATGCACATTGAACATGTAAGAATTTGTGCCTATTTTTGGAAAAAGGAGGCCTGAACATAAAAGATGTTGTGACTGGAGATCATATGGCAATCACGAGATATTAAGTGCATATATTAACCATCTAACTAATTTTTCTCCATATTGTAATACATGGATGAACAAAGGCTGAGAAATGTGCACAAAAAATCAACAAAAAAACCTATGACAGTAGCGAAATTTATTGGAGTGTGCGAAGTATAAAAAAGGCTAAGATAAAAGCAAAATTTAGTTAAGTGGTATATATGTTTCTTAAAATGAAGCAAGAGAAAATGCACATACATATTGCATACCCGATCTAAGAAATATTTGGCAACATCTGGAAGAAAATGCAGTTCTTCCTTCCTCTTGTAAGTTTCCTGGATTGCAGGATTTTTCCAAACCTCGTCCACGATAGGAGCATACTCACGTGTTGCAGCAGGAAAGAAAGCATCCAAGTCTCCCATAGCCATAATATCAAGTAACCAGTCAGAGAAATGCTTAACCCTTTGATTGATTGAAAAAATGCACTGGTGAGTTCCGTCAGATACTGTTTCACCTGAATTCATTTTAGAGAGGACCACTATATGAGCCCGTATATGTGTACAAAATAAACCACCATCCAGAGACAGAACCATGAAAGCAAGAAAGTCACCCGTATATCTAAAATCTTCTACCTAAAGACTGAAGAAAACAAGGCAAACAGCATATATTTTGAAGGAAAAATAATTTGGTGAAAAGAAATCAGTAACCAACAGCAACATTAAGAATAATGAGCCCAAGGGAGGAGTCCATATCACAACAGTGACATGAAATATAAAATGATGTAATCTGATTGCTTCTTCAGCAATGATTTATTGGGTTTAAGTTATAAGATATCAATAAAATGGATATGTAACGGACTAAAAATTATAGATATATTTGGTAGAAATTATCAATTTCAATAAAAAAAACTTCGCAACACCAGTAAGTGTTGACATAATTAAAAAATCATGGTATGAAGTTCAAATATCCCACCACCAGGGCATATGGCCTAGTGGTATCTCCGCTCCTTTCCATAGTTGTTAAAGGCTCAAGTCGCACAAAGGCACTAAGGCCTCCTAGAGCCTGAGGCGCAAGGTGAGGCGCAGACCTGACTAAAGTGAGGCGCAAGGTGAGGCGCGGACCTGACTAAAGCGAGGCGCAAGTTGAAAAATAAAATAAAATTTGTAGCCAATAATACAAAGCCAACAGCAACAATTGCTCAACAGCCTCAACCTACTATTTAACCAATAGCATGAGAACATCAAAGCACAAAATGAGAATACTTAATATCCCAATTTCAGGATTTCCAGAGTTTTTTGGGATAATAAGCTTTAGCAACTATTACACGCACTAGAGAAACTAACTACAAAATATAAACAGATTAAGAGTTCATAATATATATATATATATATATAAAAGAAAGAAGAAGAAGAAAGAGAGAAAAAAGAACAGAAAAACCAGGAAAAAAAAGGTGAACAGAGAATAAAAAAACAGAGCACTAAGGAGGGGAAAAAAACAAAAAACAAAGTAGAACAGAAGAAGAAGAAAAGCAAGAGAAAGGACAGAAGCAGAAGCAGAAGAAAAAAGGTGAACAGAGAATAAAAAAAAACAGAGCAAAAGAAAAAAATAACAAAGCAGAACAGAAGAAGTTTCCAAAAACATAATATGCATATCAAAAAGGATTTTAATCAATTAAATCATGAAATTATAAACCATAACTGATGAATTGTTAGTCAGCACTGTAAAAAAGAACGCTAGAGATTTAAACTTTATATTGCTTTCATACGTTGAACAAACCTAAAACTTCTAGAAAGACTAAAACATTAAATCCTTGTGGGAAAAAGAATTGATCTATGCCTATCTAGAGCATATTAAATCTCTCTCTCTCTCTCTCTCTCTCTCGAACTGTCCTCCCTACTCTAAATTGCATATCAACCGTGGCATATTTAGCAGTATAGCACCCTATAACATCAAAAGACCACCTCTCCATCTTGGCGTAGAGTAACTTGGGAAAACAAGCTACAACCACCAATGCTATAACTCAAAGATAACACCAGCAAATTAATTATGGTAAAACAGAAGGCATAAAGCCACAATAAAGATGTGGGGATACAAGAATTTTGGCCTCCATTGAAACAATAAAGCAGCATTGTGAGCTTAAAAATTAAGACCTGACTCAGACTCTTCAGCATCCGAAACAGTATTCTCTCTTTCCACCAAAGCCTCCTCTTCAAAACGCTCTCGCCCCTCAAGCAAGATACTGAGATATTTGTACAGGTTACTTTGAATCATAAGCTTAATGTTCTGCAGCTCTTCAGGAGTGAACTTGTTTCCATATAAGAACTTGGCCTGTTTCAAGAAAAGCAGCAAAAAAAGACATTTTATTCAATAAAGGAAAAAGCAATACATATTAAGAAACATCAACATGCCTGTGAAAAAAAATAAAAGAAAAAGGACTGTTGTATAAGCAGGTATATTTCATTAAACAAAAAACCAGAACTACTTTCTGCCTGGAAGTTGAAAGGGCAGAAGTAAACTAGCAACTTCATCTTAACCCATACAACATATGCTTCATTTTACGAAATTATAGAAAAGCTTCAAGAACGACAATCTAGGAAACTCAATTAACCTTATAAGCACACTAGATAGTGTAGCATTTAAGAGCTAGTGGCTAGTCAGTCATTACTCAAGTATCAGATCATACAGCTCAAAGTTGGGGTACATTATGTGATTAGTAAGAATTTTTATTTCCCTTGTCAAACTTAGTGCCAAGAGAAGAATTAATTTATCTTCTCATTCATAGTTGTCAAAGGCGCGCGAGGTGCACGCCTGAGGCGCGGGGCGCAGCGAGGTGCAGCCTCTGCGCCTAGGGTATGCCTAGGCGAGGCCCCTTCAAAGAGGCGCGCGCCTCAGGCACTGAGGCGCGAGGCGCACCTGCAGATGCTGTTTTCTCACTCTGAAACCTGTTTTCCTGTGTCATTTGTTGTTAATTGCCATGAATATGCTTTTTATTTGCTCTCAATTATAGTTGTTCTACATTGTTTCACTCACTCGCTACAAATTGTGATATTTTTAAAAAATAAATTCAACTTGCGCCTCACTTCAGTCAGGCCCGCGCCTCGCCTCGCGCCTCAGGCTCCAGGAAGCCTTAGCGCCTAAGTGCGCCTTGAGCCTTTAACAACTATGTTCTCATTATAAGGGTTACCTTTACCGTCCTTGAGACTTTGTGGGGGAGGAGGTCAATTGCTTGATAACATTTGTTCTATTTATGTTATGCTTAATGTTGGTATTATGTTAAGCTTTATTTGGTAACCTATGAAAGATTTTCATCCTTCTTTATAAAATATTCTTCTTTCCTATGAATAATATTCTATATTTGGTTTCTTATTCAAATAGACAAAATAATAGGGCTTTGTTAACTCACACATCAATTTAGAAGAGTCTATAAGGATAAATTTGTAATCTTGTAGTTATAGGAGGTTTTCTAATTTCAATTATCTAGAAGGTTACTTCCTTAGTTGTCAGTTAGTTACCTATATGGTTTATCACATAGCTGTCCTCTATAAGGATTACTAAGCTATTAAGCAAATGTTACCTCCTTGATCATTCTATATATAGGGTTGTAACTGCTCTTTACATGAAGTAATGAAGTGAAATGAGTCTTATAACCTTAGTGCTTTTGCATGGCAAGATGTTACACACATTCATATTTGTGCCATGATAGGCCATACACCAGACGAGGTTCCACAAGATCTTACAACAAGAAGAGTGATGTTTTATCTTCCATGTAGGAAATGCCATATGTGCCCCAGTATTTTGATCCCACAAAACTCTAGATCAAGAGGGTAATTCTTCCTGCTCTAGTGGGGTGGCTCCAGTGTTATCAAAGGCTCTAGGGGCACTAAGGCACTAAAGGTCCTTTGGAGCCTAGGCGCAAGGTGAGTGAAGTGAGGCGCACAATTGAAAAGTTAAATTACTCTAAAAGAATTCATATCTCATAATCAATATTTTTAAAAATTAATATCAAACATGCAAAAATAAATTCATCAACCATGTCATTCAAGAATTCAAGAACTATAAAATCAAACAAAGCACAAAAAAAACAGCAGGAAATAGAAGGAAGACAGAGAGAGAGGGACCAAAAAAAAAACTGTTTTTTTAATAAATAAATAAATAAAAATAAAAAAAGAAGCAGGAAATAATTAGGACATGATCCAAAGGAGTAGAAAAAGAAAAAAAGAGAGAAAAGAAGAATACGAAGAGAGAGAGGGGGACAACAAAAGAAAGAAAAAGAAAAACTGTTAAAAAAACAGTAGGAAATAATTTAGTACAACAAGACAGCATTCAAAGAAAAGAAAAAGAAAGAGAGAGTGAGGAAGTAGACAAAGAGAGAGGAAGAAGACAGAGAGAGAAGAAGAAGAGCATGTGTATCAGATCATGTCTTGCGATCGTAATGGGCTTCTCTCTTCTTTTCTTTTTTCTTTCTTTGAACGAGACAAAAAAATCTCCTTTTTGAATTAGGAAAAAGGAAACAGCAGTCAAGCGCGCCTAGGCGCGCCCAACTAACTTGAATAAGGCACAGCCCAGGCACGCGCCTAGTGAATAGCGCTGCACCTGGGATGACATCAGGCACAATCCTTGTGCCTAGAGCCTAGGCGCTCCTTTAACAACACTGGGTAGCTCCTTAGCATTTTTTTTTTTTAAACTTTTATTCCTTTTATGATGAAGTCATCATACATTAGTTTTTCCATAAACATATCTTTAGCCACATACTACCAGCCTTCTAATTATTCTTGCAAGTGACATAAACGGTAAACCAAAACATATTCCATCATCTTAATCTTTTAGAATTATCATAATAACATGGTATAGATTAGGCAGATCCTGTGTTCCAATCCTCACACCTTTGCAAAAGTTGAGCTCATCTTTCCACACATGATATTAGCTTTACACTTTAAAGTCCTAAGAAATTTGTACACACCATGTTTTCCTCCCCACTCCATAAATTTTTTAGCTTAGAGAAATCTACAACCCTAGACTCTAATATGTATAATAAGAGAACGTTCAGACCTAGAGGGGGTGAATAGGTCTTAAGAATTTAACTGCCAATAATTAATTTTTAAAATTCAATCTTATTTGATCAAATTTCGATCATGCAATTTAATCTACGTGTCTCAATAATCATTCCATTCATAATTATATGTGCATCCGAACACATAAAACAACAAATAAATAAATAAATAAAAATATTTTTTATAAGTAATATTTCATCAAAAGGCACTCAAAAAGGACCGCATCCCAAAAACAACTATACAAGAAAATACAACCCTAAAGTCTCGTACTATCCAAAAAATTCACTAAAGCCTTTACAATATTTTCTCTCATGCCACAAACTCCACCATGTACATAAAGAACTGGCCATCCGTGCATCTCGAGCATGACTCCCCACTTTACATTCCCCTCCAAGACGTGAGAGCCTCCATCACTGACTCCAACATAACCCAATGCATCCCAAACACAGCAAAGAACATAGCCCAAACGTCTCAAGCAACCCAATGCAAGAGAATGAATGACAGACTCCTAACCCCTCTTACACATAAAACACCAATTAATCATAATTTGATGCCTCTTTCTCAAATTGTTTAGCATCAAAATCCTTCCCAAAGCCACTTTCCACCTAAAGAAAGCCACATTGAGGGGAGCTTTTGTTTTTTAAATCACTTTATAAGGGAATGTTGCAGCTTGCTTGCCCTAAAGCATTCGATAAAAGGATCTCACCAAAAAATCTCTATGCCTGGAACCCAACCAACCCCACTGGTCCTCCCTGTCACTATCAACAACCTGCTGATATAGCAAGCTGAAAAACACTAGCACTTCATCCATCCCCCAATCCTGCACCAGCCTCTCAAACTGAACATTCCATGTTAGCTGCCTGTTATCAAGATGATAAACAGTCGTCACCAAAAGCTGCTTGTCTGCTGCAATCCTGAAAAATCTCGAAAACAAGCACGCAAGAGACCAATCTCTACACCAAATATCAATCTAGAATTGAATGTCACCCACTTCTCATCTTGTATCAAGCATGCTTAGATAATTCATTCCAACCCTTACAGATGTTTTTCCAAAGACCCATCCCTGCAAAGTTTATCATCTCCTTGGAGCACCACCCACGCAACTCCTCTCCAACTCTGCTCACTATGATACTCTTCCACAATCTCTCTCTCTACAGCGTATATCACCATAACCATTTCCCCACCAACTTTCTAATACCCAAACCACCCATCCTGAGGGGTTTACATGCTTTTTCTCAGCTCAACAATGGTTTTTTAATTCATCCCATAAGAAATTCCTTTACAGCCTCTCAATTCTCTTGACTATAGAAGAGGGAATCCGGAACAAGGAAAGATAATAAGTTGGAAGATTTGAAAGAGTACAATTAATAAGAGTAAGTTGTCCACTCTTTGATAAATATTGCTTCTTCCATCCAGCAAGCCTTTTCTCAAATTCCTTCACCATTGGGTCCCAAATGGATGAAACTGATGGAGAATGGGATATGATTCGCACGCATGAGTCGCGCATGTTTCACCTTTACTTTTGGAGAAGAGGCAAAAAAAAGATGAAGTTAGGGATTTGATGTGATTAGGGTTAATTTTATAACTTTTGGCGTTGTTTTATTTTTAGGGTTATTTTAGTATTTTACTTTGTAGGGTTTCTTAGGGTTTGTTTATGTTTTGCCTATATAAAGGCTTCTATGTAACTAAACAATTCAATTTTGATTATTAATTATTATTGTGAGTTCGGGAACTCCCTTTCTGTATCTCTTTCTCCCTCTTGTTCTTGCTTTTCTCAATCCCTCAGTCTATCCAGCCTATCTCCTTCAGTATGTCTGCTCATCCCCTTCGTCTATCTTCTCATCTCATTCTTCTAGCCTCATCCAATTTTCTGACTTCTCATCCCTTCTTTCTTTCTAGTTCTAAATCTACAATACTCGTCTTGCATCAGAAACCCTCGAAGAAGCTCCAATAGCAAGCCCAAATACATCATGGGGAAAGTCCTATCTTCACAACCCAAGATCTCAGCTAGAGTGTACAAAGAGAGAGAGAGAGGGTCACCCTATCTCAAACCTCTAGAGCTACTAAGAAAAACCTATATAGTAAAGCAACTAAACAGAATTGAAAATCTCACTGCTGAGATGAAAAAGTGAATCCACCTCCTTCACTTCACATCCTCCACATGATGTAAATCAGGAAATCCCAATCCACATAATCACAAGTTTTCTCAATATCCAGCTTGCACACTATCACGAGGATCCCACTTCTCATTTTAGAAACAACACATTCACTAGCAATCAGTCTCAAAGCAAGGACTTGGCTATAATCTTGGTGAACACTCCCCAGAAGACTAATAGACCTGAAGTCCTTAGACTCTATAAACTCTTCTCGAACTGTCGTGCTCGTGAAAGTAACATATAGTCTCCATATAGTCTCCATCACTTCCTTCTCCACCACCTCCCAATTCCGTTGGAGAAATAGCATAGTAAAACCATCCATGGCTAACGCCTTATCACCATTCCAACTCTTTAACACTACCTTCACCTCCTCTTCTAAAAAAGTGTTAGGTTGTGGCTCAAATTGTAGTTGCGGATGCGATTTTGGAAAATCACAACCAGTTGCACTTCAAA
Organism: Cornus controversa; assembly: GCA_026545225.1. NCBI lineage: Eukaryota > Viridiplantae > Streptophyta > Magnoliopsida > Cornales > Cornaceae > Cornus > Cornus controversa. Next base: position 47,693,723 of record CM048845.1, read on the forward strand.
GTAGAATCAGTTGTACTTGCCTGATATGTGCGGGAATCAGTTTCCTATTCCATTTTGGAAGCCTAAATACTTGTGGAGCAAAGTGTGGGATCCTTGTCCAACAAGGAATGGGTTGGAGGCTCTATAAATAGAGGTGAGGTTGAGGAGAGTAGTTGTAGAAAAAAAAGAGAGTAAGATAATTGCAGAGAGAGAGAGAGGTGAGCAGAGAGAGAGAGTGTAACCAAAGTATTGAAGTAAAGAAAGTCGTTCTTCGCCTGTGGACGTAAGCAATTTGCCGAACCACGTAAATCTCGTATTGTTTGTGTGTTATCTGTTTTATTTGCCAATAGTGTTTGTGCGATCCTAACAAAAAGGCCTCTGCATCCACTCCCTATCTTCCTTTGAAACATGGTCAAAATCCAAACATCCCTCCAATGGTCCCCAATGACGATTCTCTGCATAAAGTTGTTCATATTGCTAGGCCTCCTTTAATGTCTTCCTCCTTGTTATTAATGTGAATTCTCCTGATGAGATTACCCCTCCCATGCACTTTTGCCAATTGATGGAAGAACCTTGTATTTCTATCCCCCTCCTTAAGCCACAATGCTCTAAATTTTTGCTACCAACACACCTCTTTCATCTCTCCAATACCACCTAGCTACATCTTGCATTCCTCCCTTCTATACCTTTCCAACTCATCTAGCCCGGACTCCCCTTTTGATATCTCCACCAATAATCTGTCCTTCCTTGATTCCAAATTATCAAACACCTCCTAATTCCACTTCCTTATATTAACCTTCAACAGACAAAGTTTATGAACCAAAATGTAGTTGGGAGTTTCCCTAATCTAATAGCCTTCCCACCATAGCTTTACCTTGTCCTTGAAGTCATCAGCTCGAAGCCACATGTTCTCAAATTTGAATGGAGATTTGCCTTTCCACAATCCACTACAATCCAAGACCAATGGAATATGATCTAACACTGCCCTAGCCATGCCAACTACACAACATCCAAGAATTTCACTTCCCAATCTCCTGACACCAAGAATTAGTCCAGACGAGATAGCATAGGAGCTTACCTTCCACTAGAGCATCTGAAATGATCACCTTACTACCTTAGAGCCTCGTCTGATTCTAGCAATTTTCCAATCATTATCTTGGATAGGAACAAAGCATGGACCTCTTCTTTACTCCCTTCCTAGGTCAACCCTAGGTTCTTATATCACCACCAATGTTAGCCATCACCCAATCCGCAGCTCTATCCTCCATGCTATGAATCATCAAACCATCCTCCAATTCTACATGCCCCATAACAGCCAAAGGCTGGACAGATTCCACTTCATTAATGTTTTCTCCTACCATACTGACTTCTACTTGTCTATCTTCAAGAATAATCAATTACTTCTCCTGCTTATAGCTACTTCTTGTGGAATTGTCCATTCAGAAAGTTGTTGGAGTGGAACAGCCCTCATCAGAGCTAAAATCAGTGCCCATGGCCATGTCTTCACCTCTCAGCTCCACCAACTCTCTGCACCTTACCTGCAACCTCACCCTTACCACAACAGAGTTTTAAGTCCTCCATTAGCGCCGCAGCACAGCCCTTCTCCAGCCTCAATTTAATCCCCTTTCCCGGACAAATGGTGATGGACTCATCCTCCCTACTGTTCTCCGTTATCATGATAGACTTCACCTCCCCAATCTCCTTCCTCACTGTGCTTCCTCTTTCATCATCCACCTTCTCTAAAAAACTGTCTTCAGAATTTGGTACATTTATACCTGCATCAAACCCCACCTCATCGTGGGTTCATCTTATTCGATTACCCTTTCCCGGTCATTCCCCAACGTCCCAGAATCGAAGTAGAAGAGAATAGAGGTTGATTGGGCTTCAAAAAAGTGCAACTAACCTCTTTGGGCTTTAGAGTATTAATGGGCTTGTTTATCTTGCCAACCTTCAAGTCTATAGACCAAGCCCTTCATTATTAACTGAAGAAGAAGGCTGCCCAATAAGCTATTTCTCCTTCTCGGCTTAAGTCCATCTCTTACTTTGTTTGGATCAGAATTCTCCTCCCGCTGGATCCAGCCCAATTGCCTTGGCCATAGAATTAACATTCCTCACTATACGACCCAGTTTCTTACCTAACCCTTGCATAAGTTGAGTGGGCTGATTCTTTAAGATGCCTTAACCCAGCCCAATAATATATCCACTGTGGGCTGTTATCTCAAGACCCACCCCACCCCCTCTTTTAGTAAGAGCCTTCCTCTCACGTGAGCTCCCAGATTCAATTATAGATGCTTCCAGTTGTCCCCCACATTGAGGCCTTGGACCACAGCCTTCCACCATGTATCCCATCTTTTCCCTTCATATTCCCATGCAATCTAGACACGTGTACTATCTTTCGTCCCCTTCCTCCCACCAGCAAACAACCCTGCAACCCTAAGCTCTCTTTTCTGTTCTCTGGTTCACAACTCTCTTTGACTCCCACTCTTTGCTTCGCTCGCAACTTCCACCATTCATACTCCTTCATTAGAGAAGCCTCACCCTACCTTCTAGTGTTGCCGTCCGCAGAACTAAGTCTGACAGAGATCTGATAACATAGCCTCTAATCATTTACTAACATTGTTGCTTGAATCAAACCCCCACCCTTCACTGTGATGACTACCCTTCCAGCATCCACCCCTTTAAGGCACCACATGCATCACCAACAGCTTTGAATAAGGCTTTACTCCAGAGATAAGTGGATACCCAGACAGCAAAATCCTTGTCTCCTTCAAAATTCTGAAGCATCCCACTCAAATGAGATGGTAGTCAGAAAAGTAATAGAGAATCGGGCAATGGATACACCCCAACACCAGAAGCTACCTTCCATGCCTTGGTAGCCAGTGCTTCAATTTGCTCCAAACTACCCACCACTCCATCAAATTTGCCCACCAAACAGGATCGAGGAATCTCCCTCCTCTTCCATATTCCTCTCTTGGCCACCTCGAAGCAAAGCCCTCTTGACGACGTCAAGATAATGACTTCAGCATCTCTTAGGAGGTTTGGCAGCCAAGCTACCTCCACAAATGAACAGCCAAAGCCTAGAAACATTTTTGTGAGGAAATATAGGAATGTTGGTAACTAAAACTGCTTTTATAAAATAAACATAACTACAAGAGACACCAGGATTTACATGGAAACCCCTAGAAAGCGAAACACTACAGGACCTTCGGTCCAAGTACAAAAAATCCACAATAGAGAAAGTTTTATAGCCTTACATACCAGACCCTACCACCTAGAATCACTCGCTTACCTCTGATCCAGATTTGTGCACGATGTTCTCAAACACTAATTTGTTGATAAACAAATTTGTCCTCAAACAATGTTTGCTCTCCTTGCTTTCTTATTCACTCCTTGATCTTCTAAAATATAGTTGGTCATCTTCAATTGACTTCTTTCTTTGATTCCACTCAATCTCATACGAAATTTTGTTGATCTGGGTAAATCTAGATTGAATATCAGAGCTCTATGTTTTCTCTCTATATCACTCACTCATTCTTTCTCCTTAGATTGATACCAATGATTGACTATAAGAATGTATTTATAGCCAATATAGAAGTCAAACATAAAAACATAAAATGGAATTGTTATATCAATAAATCTATAAATTTTGTAATATTTAGAAAAGCTCTCAGCCGGCGATCGATTGATAGGGCATTAGTACGATAGGTATAATTGATCGATCTTTCAGTCATTCGATTTTGTTTTTCTTTTCAAAATTCTGGATAGCGTTCCACGGATCCGTGTCATCTTCAATAGCTCAAAGTTCCCTATGTTAAAATATTAGCTATTTTTAAGTTAAATTCTTTTTAATGCTAAAACCTAGGTCATGAGTCGTCCGATTATTTAATTTATTAATCCGGCCTAGATTTCTGTGTCTGCTAAGATCTTATATTTCTATGTCTCCACATAGTTTCATTGTCATTTTATCTTCATTATCTTCAGTTGAAGACATATAGACAAACATATTTTTTTCAACTACAACCTAGTTTTGTATAGGAATTTGGCCAACACGTCACTCAATATCCTAACACAACCTGGCCTGCCCATGTCAAGATTGAGATGCTATAGGGAGTTATTTCTCTCACTCGAGTTGGGTTTGGTATTAGGGTGCCCCAATCCAAATCCACCCATCGTCCAAAGTTGAAAGTTGGTGAATTTCATCCAAAATAAAAAATTTAATTCAGATTTTCAAATTCTGCCCAAATTTGGAGATTTGAAAATCAGAGTTGGATTGGACACCCAATCCAAATCTGATTTTCAAATCTCCAAATTTTTATTTATCAAAAAAAAGATTTGGATTGGACACCCAAATTCACTATTAATTTGCACCTGGGCAACCTTATTCAATACAAAGACGACAACAAGAAGATGCCAATACCTATCAGCAGCACCAAAAGCAACGCACATGTGAATTTTTTTCTGTAAGAAATGTATATTATGCAGCAGACCCAATAACAGTGACAAAATATATTTTTTTGATAAGTAACAACAGCAACAAAACATGAAGCATACCTGTTTGAAGATAGTGCTTGTCCCACAACCCTCCAGCCCGAACAACAGAAGTTTCTTAACTCTTCCTTGGTCCAAATAATCAGGCACTGATCTACAAGAAAAATTGGTTGAATCTTCTTTTGGCCCATGAGGATTTCCATGTGGTACGGGCAATGAAAATAATGAATACATGAAACGAGTGGACGCCTGCCTACCAAAACCAAAGCAACAACAGTTTAAAAAAAGTACTTTGTAGCATTTGGTGAGATGTCAAACTTGAGCCAAAAAGCATAATTTGTATTCACGGTACGAGAGAACCTTTCCCCATATGTTGCCTTTTATGTTATTTTGACCTTCTTCTTCATAAGATCCATCATCGTACACCCAAAAATGAGTCTCTCGTGGGCACTGTACCTTGGCCAGCTGAAATGAAAGTCAATGAGAGAAAAAATCAAGTAATGAAGAGCACCAAAGCAAATAGAAAACATTTATCTAGCCACCTAAAGGATGAAATCCAATTAGAAACTTAACATATGACACACAATTCATTAGAAAACATAATTTAGCTTTTAAGAACCCGCCAAATTGCATAATAGCTTTCACATAGACCTGTAAATAACAAACGATGCAACCTATATGATATTTGTCGATATAAATGAACAATAGAACACCAAACTGACAAAACATGTGAGCATACCGTATACATATTTATTTGGGACAACTAGAAGGAATGATAAAATGATAAAAGCTAACAAATAAATCTGTGATAAAATTTTGAATTGAACAGAAAGAATGGGAGCCTTGTATCCGAAAACAAGAGATGGGAGCAAGACCTTTAGGTCTCCATTAATATGAGGAACAAAAAAATGTATATGATGCAACTACTAGAAATAGAAGCATGAACATTGATATGGGAAGACAATGAGTTGACATGATATGCTGACATGAAATTTTTTTACAAATTTATTGTGGAATTCATTGAGTAGCTTATGAAGTAACTTAATCGTGGATCTTCCTACAATGGAGATCTGGGATGCCTCACCTGACCCTTGATTCAGGGTCATACCCGAATTTGGTGAGACTTAAAAGAGGATTCAGGGTCATACCCGAATTTGGTGAGACTTAAAAGAGGGGTATAACAAATGTTTGGGGAGGATCCATGCGAGAGCCTTGATGCTTGTTGTATGAAGCATAATGCAAGCATAAATGCTAAAAAGGGTATGAAGCTGGGGGTATATTGTTTAGGTTATATTGATATTTTCTATTTTTATTAAATATTATTAAAATAAATGAAGCATAAATTGGTAAATAAGTTAAGGGTTGTTTAACCTGCCATGATTTGTTGCCTTATGGATAACATCAAAGATTTTATCCTAACTCCTAAAATGGAATTGGGATGTGGAGTCAACTAAAACATTATTCAATTTGATAGCTCCAATAGTAAAATTTTGGATGATACATTTTTTAATGACAGAACTGAAGTATAAACTATCATATTATGGATTATATAATAGTGCTGTTATAGAAGACGTGCATATCTTACATCTACTATACCATTTACACATGTATAGCAAATGCAACAAATGGTTTCATAAGAAAAGATACGAGTGATGCAAGAGAATTTTGCATGAAGGGCCATCTTACTCTCAATAATCTATGCTCAATTTTTGTGATTTCACGGCCATTAATGAAAACTTTTGTATTCCCATTACTCGCCTCTGGCCAGAGCTTACCCCCAACATTCAGCTTTGAACTTATAATTCTATCAGGCTTCTCTCCCTCCTGAAAGCCAATAAAGAGAAGAAAAAAGTAAAACTAACCAAACATAAACTGGAAAAAAAACTGAATGTTGAAAAACGAAAAACAAAAAGAAAAAGAAGAAGAAAGGAAAACTAATTTCACCTTTCCCCAAAGTCCCGAATCCTTGTCATACCAGTATCGCCCAGGCTTCAACTTCTGAGGAGGGATTGAGCAACCCAAAATCTCCTCCAGTTCTTCTGGCCGCAATTGCCTCCCATTCACAACAAGCTGTTCAGGCCGAAGCTGATTCGCCAAGCATTCCTTCTCGGCTCTCATAATCTGCCTAACCTCCAGAGGACTGCACACCCTGGACAACATTCTCGATGATTTTCCCAATCTGCACCGCTTCGACTCGTCTATGGGTTGCCCAATGCAGCTCACACACTTTCGACCTTCTGGCATCGACCCCATAGCTTTGAGCAAACAATTGCTACAGTACCTTGCATCACATACAATACAAGCTTCCCTCTCCTTCAACCTATTCCCTTTCCCACACCTACTACAAACTCCTCTCTTCCGCAGCCCCTTCTCTTCACTCTGACCATCAACCGGCGAAGAATCTGCAACATCAACATCAGCTACACTCAATCGTGGCGAAGACAACTCGTCCTCATCCTTGTCCGTGACCGTTCTGAAAGTCACCACAGGCGCTCGTCTTCCTTCCCCTACTGGCTTGCAATCCGAACTATCGAAACTCGAAGCAAAAGCAGAAACAAGATTCGAATCTTGCGCCAACGACGCTGCTGAAGTCGACAGTTCCTCAACTCTTTCTTTCCCGCCGGAATCGGAATCCTCCGGTTCCAATTGAGTCCTCGACAACGACGACGACGATCTCCGACTGCCTTCCAACGGACTCCTCAATTCTCTACTCCCACCCCCGTTTCGAAATCTGTGGAACCTCGAAACCTTCGCGATCGGGAAAACCGGCGCAACGACCGGCACCGCATGGCTGTAATCGGAAACCGAGACGATCGAAGAACTCCGAATGGAAATGGAATCGACGTCGAGCGGATCGACCTTGGGGATATCGTAGGGCACCGGAGGACCTTCGTACTCGACGGCGATCGAGAAGTCGAGCTGCTCTTCGTCCGGCATGGGAGCACCGACGGGGAGCATCTTCCTCAGAGCCTCCTCCCAAGTTTTGGCTTTATCCACTTCTGACGCAGCCATTTTCGATTCTGATCGAGCAGCTTTTTGTACAATTCAACACAGACTGGAAATAGGATTTCTGAGATAATGAATCAGATGTTAGAGATTAGGGTGTTAGCAAAGCCATGGATCGAATCAGAAGAGAAACCATGGAAAGGTTTCTGGAATCTGGGAAAGGGATCCGTGAGTTTGTTGGTTTGTGCTTACTTTCTTTCTCTCTCTATGCTTTCTGGCGGTGAAACAGTCAAGAGTGCTGAAAGTAAACGCGGGCGCTAGCGGAAGACGTCAGCCAGGCGTAATCTTTTTTTTCTAGAAGACGTCAAATCTTGATGTCACCGTTGCGTTTGGGTGTAATCCATTAACAATTGGCGAGACAGAAGACCAAAAACTACTCTATTTACAAAGAAGATGAAAGTAAAAGAAAGTATAGAAAAAGTAGTAATTTGGTTGGTATAAAAAAATTATAAAAAATACCATTTTAAGATTTAATTAGCATAAAAGCGGGAAAATTTTTTATTGTGTTTGTCCCGAAATTGCCCTTATTATTTCAAGTACTAAAATAATGAAATGAATTTGTGATAAACCAAATTAGACCTTAAAGATGCAAATTACATTTTTAGAAGGACTGAAGTTCAATTTTGAAATACTCAAAAAAAAACAAAATAAAAAATCATCATGAAATTTAAGCTTTAAACTCCTTATCCTTAGGTCAGTTTGGTAGGAAAGAAATAGAAGGAAAAGAAAAGAAATGATTTGGAGGGTTATGATTTTGTGTGTTTGGAATAAAATTTTAAAGGAAAGGAAATAGAAAGATTTTGAGGAATAAATTAAGGGTGAATATTAGCTTTTGTTATCCTTCCAAAAATTGAAAGAAATAGAAGGAATGCTACATTTTTTTATGAAACTTTGTTAATACCAACTTTGCCCTTATTTTGATAAAAGCTAAAATTTGTTCTTTTAAATATAAAAGGTATAATGGTAAAAAATTTAAATTATTTTCTTTCCTTTCTTTCCCCAAACATGTTAACTATTCTTTCCTTTCTTTTCCTTTACTAATCAACCAAACACAATAAAAATTTAACACTATCCTTTCCTTTCCTTTCTTTTATTTTCTTTCATTAATAATGTTATCCTTTCCTTTCTTTTCCACTCTACCAAACATAGCCTTAAAGTAAATCCACCTGTCCAAAAAAATATATATTGTTTTACACTTGGTAAACTTGGTAATAAAATATAATCATTATGCAATGTAACAAGAGTTGCCAAATTTTCTATAGCTCACTCAATTAATAACAATAAGAAGTTTAAGTGTATTGCCTTATTGTTAACAAAAAAAATTATAGTATATTGCAACAAAAAAAAAAAACTCTAAATAAATTAGTAACGTCAATCAAATGAAAGTGACTAGATAATTCATTTGATGCGTGATAAATGGATGGTTAGAGCGAAGGAAAATATACCTAGGTAGTGAAGCTTTTATATTAAGTTGGATTTTTTTCTTCCGAAAATGGTTGTGTGAAGTCTCTTAGGTCACTTCATAATATACCGCCGGACACATCGAGTTTGCAATGGGTGTTTTCAAGGGGATTCGAACTCCCAACCTCCAGGATGTGAAGTGAACATTTTATCATTGGGTTATCCCCCTAGGGTTATATGTTAAGTTGGTTTGGATAACAATAACAAACTTAGCACTTTCAAGCTTGAAAATGTTAGTTGTAAGCAAATAAATAAATAAAAATAATATATATATATATATAGAAAGAGAGAGAGAGAGGGAGTGAGAGAGAGAGAAAAAAAGGAAAAACTTTAAATTGAAGAAACCAAACATGTCACGCTCTGATTTCTGACTCCCGACACCCGTGGGTGAGTCCGTCCATTACACCCTAATGAACTACCTCAACCTTTAAATCAATGCTTAAGTCAATGTGGAAGCTTAATTACATACATATGTTTACCTACGTATGACCCAACATTAATCACACACTGTGACCCCACACGTGGCCGCACATGCATCAGTCTAGCTGCAGACCACTAGTTTCAATTGATCGAAATGTACCATTTGATCAATCGAAAAGAGCATTTCGCACAATCGAACTTAGTCTTTCGATTAATTAAAGTTTTTGATTAATTGGTAGTCCATCGAAGTAGTATCGAGATCCTATTGGAATTGGGGTTTTATCCATCGAAATATTTCGATGGAAGCTCGCTTAACTGAAGGCTTTCGATTAATCAAAAATTGGATATTGATTAATTGAAATGCATTTCGACAGAATTCCTGTTATTCCATACATAGACAAATTTCATGCTAGATTCTCATTCAAGTCTCAAACTAAAACATACATACATTCTCTATGATATGTGAAACATCCTAGATGATCCAAGATATGCTCCATATGATCCAACTACAAAATTTACATCTCCGAGTGATCGTATCCATACAGATGTACATTGGAGACTTCAAAGCTATGCTTCATAGATTCATTCCTCAAAAGTTGTGCACATGCCACATATGGCGATTACATACAAAGTTCAAAAGCGTAAAGATCCCCCAAATGTAAAGACAATATTTTCAAAATAGTTAACATGCCACAAATCGGCACAGATATCTATATACATATCTAAAATGAACATCAAAATCCATCGAGCCTCTCTAAGCCTCGTCCTCCACCGGTGCTTCATCTGAAAAAGTTTTGGGGAAAGGGGGGTGATCATACAACTACACCCAGTGGAACGATCCATCCGGCACACCTTTAATTCCAACAGTCATGCATGAATGCACAATGAAATCCCTATATGACTATATGGCATACTTCAATAAGTTTCATGCTCAAAACATACACATTTTTGAAATCATGCATGATGTCTCATGTTTCCACTACATATAAGAAATTCGAAGGTAATGACATTCATAATTAAACTCACACCATGTATACTCTGAAATCACTTCAACTAGGGACTTCTACTTATCACAATTTTATAGTAAGGGTCTTTTCAGAATCATATACTCTAATTACACTTTACGGGTTGCTAACCCGACAAAAGCGACATCCGCTTAGCCAAGTTTTAGGCCTTGCAGCCTAGGCCTCATGGCACATCTTAATTCTCATATATGCCCCAAAAATCACAAATTCTCACAAAAGTGTACATTTATCACATATATACACAAAACCATGATTGTCACCAATTTCATCCAATGCATAACATTTATCAAGTTAATGCAAATCAATTTAAACTCAAGCGTATTCAATGCAATTTCACTTAACTCATGAAAATCACAATAATGCATTTTTAAGAAAATTATCTTTTTTGCATTTCTTCTCACATAGAGTCAATTTTCACAATTCCTTCCCAAATGAACACAAAGTCATACAATTCATTCATAAGCATCAACTAACCCATGCATAATACATAAATTCTATCTAGGACATGCTAGACAATCTATATATGCAAGAAATATCACATTTCACATAAAATTTCATAGAACGATTTCATGTCACAAGTGTGTGACCTATAAAATCAAAATAAAGAAGAGATTTACACCCCTACCTTAAGTCTCAAGCCTTTCTAGCAAGGTTCCAAAATCCCAGCCTTTTAAACTTTACCAAAAAAGAATTTTGTTCGGTCTAATACGTAACCCTTGCCGAGTAGAATAATCCATTTACCTTCGACGTTCTCCAAATCCTAGCCCAACACTTCTATGGGAGAGTGAGAGAGATATACCAGTTATGTATCTAATGGCTAGATCCCAGCTCCTAGATATTTATAATATCTTGGGGTACGAAATGACCGAAATGCCTTTGGGACACTTAACTGTAATACCCCGCTCCAACACATGGTATGATATTGTCCGCTTTGGGCCTGAGCCCGCACGGTTTTGCTCTTGGGTTTTACCCCAAAAGGCCTCATACCATTTGAAGAGAACATACTACATATAAGCACATCCCATTTTTCACACCCAAGCGATGTGGGATTGAGCATCCTGTACCCTGTCAGTGTGGTAGCTCAGTCCAGTGTCTGTCTATGCACCCGCCCACTCACATCCGTCCACAAGGGTTACTACAATCCACCCCCTACGAGGCCCGACGTCCTCGTCGGCACACTTCCGGCTGGGTTCAGGCTCTGATACCAACTGTAATACCCCACTCCAACACATGGTATGATATTGTCCGCTCTGGGCCTGAACTCGCACGGTTTTGCTCTTAGGTTTTTACCCCAAAATGCCTCATACCATTTGAAGAAAACATACTACATATAAGCACATCGCCTGGGTGTGGAAAAGGGGATGTGCTTATATGTAGTATGTTCTCTTCAAATGGTATGAGGCCTTTTGGGGTAAAAACCCAAGAGCAAAACCGTGCGGGCTCAGGCCCAGAGCGGACAATATCATACCATGTGTTGGAGTAGGGTATTACATTAACGTACCCTCCCGACCTCCTTTTTCGATTTTGAAAGCGACTATGTCTCCAAAATTGAATTCTTAATGCATTTAACATTTTTTTTGGTCTAAAACTAAAAATTATATTTTTCTAAAAAAATTTCAAATTTCAAGACCCACCCGACCCGCGTCCCAGGCCTCATTAATCCAAAATTCTCAAATTTGCCCAAACATTCCAAAACATTCCAAAACCTCTAAAAAGATTTCCAAATATGTTTTCCACATTTAAAACATACTAAACATCATTTAAAATGTATTTATGACAAAAATGATGCATAAAATAAAAATCGGTCAAAATTGAACCCAGTCTTTACAACCTCCTAACCTTCAAGGAATTTCGTCCTCGAAATTAAAATGTACCTCAAGTGGTGAACAAATCGAGATACTTGAAATGCACCTCTTGCTCTCGTTCCCACGTAGCTTCTTCAACTCTGTGGTGTAAAGATTAGGACCAGTTTTGACCAATTTTCATTTTATTCATCATTTATTTTGCCATAAATGCATTTTAAATAATGTTTATCATGTTTTGAGTGTGGAAAACATGTTTGGGGACTTGTTTAGAGGTTCCAAAAAGTTTTGGGAGCGTTTGGATAAATTTAAAATTTTTAGGTCGGCGGGGCTTGGGAAGTGGTTGGGGTGGGCTCAGAAATTTGAATTTTTTTTAAGAAATATATATTTTTGATTTTGGACCAAATGAAATATTTATTGAGTTAATTAAGTCATTTCGAAGCCGTAATCGCTTTCGAAATCGAAACGGAGCTCGGGAGGTGCAATAAGTGATTTAAGGGCAAAATAGTCATTTTACACTTATATGTTGTCAATATAGCTATATTTATATTGTGGGGATAGATTAGGGAGAGAGAAGTCAGCCATTAAAGCTCCACCAAGCTTTCATTCTTCTTTCATTTTGAGCACCTTAGAGTGAGATTTGGAGGTTTCTCCAAGAGAGAAAGTTACTCCCTTCTTTTTTCTCTTCACTTTGGTGGATTTAAAGTCCCCCATTAAAGAGTTTCAAAAATTAAGGGTAGTGGGAGTTTGGATTCGGGCTTCGTCCAAGAAGGAAAATTTATTCTCCTTGTCCTAATCTACGATTCTCCGAAAATAAATTGCGATTTGGAGAAACTTGAAGTTTGGTGATTCTTGAAAAGTACTTGGAAAGCCTTCAAATTCGAGGTAGGGGTGTTCTTTCACTCTTAGTCATCGATTCTAGGGTTTTGGTGGATTTTGGAAGGTTGTTAGCATGTGTGTGAGTATGTTAGGGTTTGGTGGTTTTACATTTCCCTCTCATAATGTGTGTATGCAGGAAGAGTCATATTGTGATATATGCGATGTATTGTGTATAAACATGTGTTATGTGTGTTGTGAGAGCACGTCTAGCTAAGATGTGATTTTTATGCATATATGAAATTTGTGTATGGTTGTGAGCGTATAGGTGTTTATATGTTGGTTGTGGAGGTATATAAGTATTGAATGCATGCTGGACTAATATAACAAGTATGTGTATTAGACAAGTATGACAATATATGCTAGGTTGCAAATTATATGCACATGAGAATGATATGCATGTTTTGTGACATTTATGTGGCTATATGTGGTATGTGATGGCGTAATGCATGCTAGAATTTATTATAGCAAGGATGTATATTGAAAAGCATGAAATTACATGTTGTGTGGTATATATGCCTAATAAGTACATAAGTGTATATCGGAGTGTTGTTCAAGTGCAACGTACATGGATGTCGGAGATGTCCAACCATGTACTTGAAGTGGTGAAAATGACCACATAGTATGATCCTTCAGAGTTGCCTAAATCATACGGGAGTTATCGGAGATGTCCAAGGTCACATGATCATCGGAGATGACCAATCATGTTATGTATCAGATTATGACTGAAAAGGTGTATATATATATCTTGTTGCTTATGTGTGTAGACTTTTAAGCATGACATATAAGTTAAATGCATTCATTCTTGTGTTGCATTGGGTTGGTTGGAATGAGAGCATTGTATATGTTATGTAGTGTAGCGACATACATATTATGTTAATCGGTGTCGGGTCGATGCCTAGGTGGGTTGGGGCATTCCTATTAAGCATAATTGTATGCTCACCCCGCTCTTCTAAACCTTTTTACAGGTAAGGCACCAAAGATGAAAAGGACTTGATGAGTCAAATGGAGCTCATAGGAACATTTTGGGATATTTTGGATATTGTGTATGGACTATGTATGTGCTATCCATGCCAGCTTGTGGCTTGTAGATTTTAGTGAGATTGTAGTTATGTTTGAACATTATGTAACTTGTATGTATAAATAATGGGGTTGGCTTATGGATATACTGAGCATGGGTAATGATATGTGCATTGTGAATTGTACACAATGACATATATGATTTTGATGTAAATTTATGAGGATTGTGGGATTATAGTGATTCAAATGTGTGATTTGGCGTATGTGTATGATGATATAATAATTTTGGATGATTGCAATGTTGTATAGTTGACTCTAGGTTATCAGAGTGAGATTTGAGCCAAAAATGGATAAAGTGTGAAGTTGCAAGAATTCTGCAGAGGGAGCATTTCGATTGTGCGAAATGACCTTTTCGCATGCTCAAAACCTCATTTGATTGTGCTATTTTGATCATAGGAACTTGTAGCGAAATTTTCGATGGAAGTAAGTTCAAATTCCAAAGGGATCTCGATAGTACTTCGATTAAGCGAAGCATTTCGATCATGCGAAAAATATATTTTGCATGATCGAGAATTTTTTATTATTCAAAACTAGGATTTCAATTATGCGAAAACTTGCAGTCCACAACTAAGTTAGATTTGCATGGATGGGCTTGTGTGGGGCTCATTAGGGAGAAAGGTGGTGAATCTACGCTTACGTAATTACATATGTGGAGTTAAGCTTTTGCAGTTAATTAAAGGTAAAGGTGGTTCATTAGGGTTTAGTGGACGGGTTCACCTTCGATTTTTGAGAGTCAAAAATTGGGGTGTGACACGTGGTGTGTAGAGACCGTGACCAATTTTGGCCGATTTTGCATTTTTCTCATCATAATTGTCATAAATGCATTTTGAGTGGTGTTTAAAATGTTTTGAATATGGGGAACATGTTTGGGAAGTGTTTTAAAGCTTTTGGAAAATTTTCGGGAGATTTGGAGTAGTTTGACTTAGTCAAACTAGGGTCCGGGATGCGACTTAAGTGGGTCCGGGAATATGAAAAATTCTCAAAAATAATTATTTTTGAGAATGGCTAGGATGAAATGTTTAGAGAGTAGAGGAAGTGATTTCGAGGCCGTAGGAGTTTTCAAAATCGAAAACGGAGCCCGAAAAGGTACATTAAGTGGCTCGGTGGCGAAATAGTCATTTCGCACCCCAAAGTACTTTTAAATACATGGCTGAGAGTGATCCCAGCCATTTCACACGGTTCATTCTCTCTTCTTCTCTTTACCTTCTGTCTACATTTCGGACCTATTCGGCTTGGATTCAAGACTTGTCGAATGAGGGAGATACGTAGGGGATGGCAAGAGCTTCAGTTTGAACCGAACAAACACGAGTTCCAGCAAGGTAGACATCGCTGGAATTTTGGTGAAGTGCTTGGAAGGCCTTCATTTTTGAGGTACGGGTGTTCTTTCCCATTTAATTGTCGATTCTAGGTAGGGGTGGCAATTCGTGTTCACGGATCATGTTCGGGTCGTGTCGAGACAGGGGTATACTAATAAATGGGTCAACCCGAACACGACATGATTAGTAATCATGTCAGATAGGTTCAACACGAACACGACCCACTTATTAAACGGGTGACACAACACGACCCATGTAACCCGTTTAATAAGTGGGTCATGTTGGGTTTGACACGACAAGACCCGGACAACCGTTTAATAAGTAGATCGTGTTGGGTTTGACACGCCACGACACGACCCGTTTGACACGACCTGATTATATAAACCCATTTAAGTCTTCAACCCATTTATAACCTGTTTATAAAAAATAAAAATAAAAACATTAAAAAGCTTCAAGATAGACATTACAAACATTAAAAGGCTTATATAACCTGTTTATAAGCATTCCACGTTGTTAACCCACCCTACTTGTTCAACTAATGTCTATTACAAATATTCCATACTTAAAATTACAAAATCTTTCAAGCACATCGCTTAAACAACTATTATTAGTCTATTACAAACATTCCACACTTAAAATAAGGATTCATGAAACACTTAAAACAATTCAAAATTTGGCTCATTCACTTATTGGAAGCATTCCTTGCAAAATATCTTATGTTTTCTTCTTTGTCTTTGGAGCATTCCTGCAAGAATAAAATAGAAAAATATTGTATATCAGTTAGGATATAAAAAAATATTATATATATATATACACACACACACACATACGGTGTATATATTTATATTTACATGCTTTTAAAGTGCATGCAATTGCATTTTCGGTTTCCAAATGTAACAATTGGAACCAACTGTGAGATTTAGTTACCAAGTGTTATAATGGCTTAACAGAAAAGAAAGGGTGTGAATTGGGAATAAATAAAATTTATCATGATTACTCTAATGTTGATCACAACCAATTCGTTCACAACATCTATTCTTGGCATGCTGTAGACCATCAATCCATACTTTAAGAACCAATACCAACTTTGAAATTTTCCTAGAATTACAGTCTATATGACCCCTAAAGTTGCTTCAAACAATCAAACCCATGAAAGTCTCCACCTTGTGATAGGTACAAGCATTTTTGCTCTCTAAAGTTTCTCAAACTACTCAATGATCCCACCCCATGCCACTTTAGCTTTCAAAGTTGCTCTCAAAGTAAAATCAAGACAAAATGAAATGTGGAATGTGGCTACTGTATGGTAGATTAGACAAGAACTTCATTATTTGGATAGAAATGATAAGAAATCCTTAATTTCAGTAATTGGCCATAGATGACAGTTGTAAAGTTGAAGGTTGTTGCTATAATTAATAACAAGGAAGAGAGGATTGGAAATAAGAGGTTATTGTATAATCAATTCATGGGAAAGACTAAAAAGAATAATCAACAGAATTAGAAGATTTGGGAGGCAAACACACAACTACATTGATAATCTTCCTTTATTATGAAGCCATTGACAGCTACACAAAACAAAAATGCAGCCACTGTTTCAATAAGAGTCAAATAAAAAAGGATTCTACGTAAAGAGTGCATACAAATTATGTCACTATGGTCTATCAATTCCAAAGAAGTCCATGCAAAGAGTAGCACAAATCCTCAAGCCAATTGAAATTTTAAAAGTAGCAACAAGCCCACAAGGAACACCATGCACTAAGATAGGGAAATAATCAATTTTCTTCACCTCTCTCCCAATACTTCTTAACATATACAAAGGGAAAGATTAATTCACAAGATCTCATGCCTTCTCCAATTTAAGTGTAGTAACCACATTATTATATAGAACAAGAATAATTATTTATTAAATTTTTTTTGACAAATATAAATATAAATAAACTTTGGAATGAGAATTGTGACTAATAATTAGAATTACAGTCTATATGACCCCTAAGGAACTAAGGTAAAACTAACTTAAAAGAATGAGCATGACAAATCTTAGAATATAAGCACAAATAAGACGATTTACATATTATACTTGATTAATGCTCCAAAACCACTAACGGGTGAAAAGATTTTAAATAAAATTAGAGCAACAAGTCTTGGAATCTAAAATAGATAATCACAATAGGTCACATTTTATCTCAACTAAAAAGTAAGAGAATCCAAAATTTAAGAAAAACAGTGATGCTTAGGGGGAAAAATATAAGAAAAACAGTGAGCACAAAATATTCATTATATATAAGAAATAGTGTTTTACCTTCCAAAGTAACTGAAACAAAATCAATCCATTTCCACTAAACAACAAGCTGAAGGTGAAAGAAAACAAAAGTCAAATTAGTATTTTCATTAAAATTTTGAAAATTAAAAGAGTTATATATTGTGACTATTGTCCAAACCTCATAGATCCATAACTTCACAAGTATTTGAACACTGGGTTGAATGAGTGCTCTCTTTGTTACTAATGATCAAATCACCAAAGTCCGCAATAAGGTCATCCAATTGAAGTTGCATGCTCTCTTCATTTAAACAAATCAAAGAAAAATTAAGATAAATACTATTGAAAGTAACTCATTTTAGTCAATAAAAACTTTGAGTAGATTACCTTTCAAATTAAACAACCAATCCCTAGTGCATACCAAAGCCTCCACATTCTCGGGTTTAAGAGAGCTACGGAATTGATCAAGAATTCGACCACCAACACTAAAAGCAGCCTTGGAAGCAACTATAGACACCGGAATGCTTAATACATCTCGAGCCATACAAGAAAGTACAGGATATCTAAATTGGTTAGCCTTCCAAAATGCAAGCACATCAAGATCTACTATCCTATCAATCTTTTTCTCATCCAAGTACACTTCCAATTCTGATTTGTGAGCACTAGCAAATTCATCACTTTCAAGAATATCAAATTCCTATATACAAGAGAAAAAAAAAGTAGTCAAAAAAATAAGTGTCTACAATAAAAGTAAAAATAGTTAAAATACATAAGTTAAAAAATAAGTTTCCAATTACCTGCATGATATCTCTACTCGTTTTCTTTTGGGTCATTGTTACATGAAAAACACTTCCAACATTCTGTGAAGAGAAATTTGTGCTACTAGAAGAAGGAGAATCACGCAGGTACTCATTAAAAAGACTAAACAAGTTTTCATGGACCCTCTGGCTCTCTCTAGAATTATTACCATAAATCTTGGTGTAACTAAAAGTTACAAATCCAAGCTTATAACGAGGGTCCAAAATCACAGCAATAGCAAGGACCATGCTAAATTCTGACCAGTATTTTGAAAACTTTATATGCATTTGAGTTGTCATGTTTCACAAAAAATCATCTGGACTATCCTTTTCTTCAATCAATCTCTGTTGAACTAAAAATACTTCAGAAAAATACAAATTTGCCGTAGCATATTTTGTTCCAGAAAAGACTTCGGTAACATTATAAAATTCACTTAAAAAATCACAAATCTTCTCCGCTTTGCTCCACTCTTCTTCAGATGGACATTGCTTATAATTTGAATCACTTAATGATAAGTGACAAAATGCACGACGATAATAAATGGCACAATCAAGCATTAAATAGGTTGATCCATCTTGTAGAAACATCTTGTCTCAAACCTTTCTTAGAATCCAAAGAAACATGAGAAACACATTCCAAAAACTTTTGTTTTCTACCTTGAGAACCTTTAACATATTTAACACTCTCACGTATCTTACAAATAGATGCATCAACTTCTTTCAACCCATCTTATACAACTAAATTCAAGATATGAGCACAACACCTAATGTGAAAATAATTACCACCACTTAACAATGCATCATTTAAATTTAATTGGCACTTCAACATGTCAACAAATGAAGTATTTGAAGAAGCATTGTCCAAAGTAATTGAAAATAACTTTTTCTCAATCCCCCACTCAGTTAACAATGTATAAATTCGTTCATTTATGGTAACACCATTGTGTGGTGATGGAATGTAGCAAAAGTTCAAAATTCTTTTTTGTAATTTCCAATCATCATCAATAAAATGCGCAGTGAGACACAAGTACCCATCAGTGGTTAAAGAAGTCCACAAATCTGATGTCAAACAAATCCTACCCTTCACAGATCCTAACAAATGTCGAAGCTTAGCCTTTTCAGTTTTATGCATTTTCAAAACATCAGCCTTGGCAGTATTCCTACTAATTGGTTGAAAATCCTCGCATAAATACCGAAATATTGCTCTAATGCCCTCATACTCAATAAACTGAAATGGTAACTCATGCATTATAATGGCAACAGTTAACAATTCACGAAATTTATTAGGATCAAATTTATATGTATGCGTGGATAAAGATCCAGAAGTCTGAGTTAAAAAAAGCTGACCTACATCACGTGTGTCCCTTCTAACACACATTTCTATACGTCGTATCATATTGCCTGTTCCATTCCTACTATCAGCTAGGTAAACTGTCCCACACTTCTTGCACTTGCATCTTTGCTTATTGTTAGAACCGAGAGGAAGCAAATCAAAAAAATCCCAAACTTTAGAAGTGGTCCTCCTTTTCTTTTTTGTAGGCTTTTTTTTAGGTAAAATTTCATTAGCACCTTGAAGCTCTTCAACTTCATCACCACTTCCTTCAAGAGCTTCAAGGTCTATTTGAATGTCATTTGAATCCATCTACAAATTATAGCAAAAATAAAGAACCCATTATTTTAATTTAATGTGCGAACTGAAATAGTGACTAGATATCCAGAAGATGGACCTCCATTATGGTCAATGTTGCTATACATTTAATATACAAATGAGCAACTAGAACATGAATTGTCAGAGGCTCTTATTAATTTATATGGGGTAGTTCCAACTTAAAATATGTTCACTGAATGGTTAACTAGTGAGCTATGATTGTATATTAGGGTCATAATCAATTAGGCAAAAAAAAATTAAAGCATCTCACTCCATGGGTCAGCCATGAGTCAACAAGAACAAAAGAAGTTGAATTACACAATATATATATATGTGTGTGTGTGTGTGTGTGTGTGTGTGTGTTTTATTATATATATATAAATATTCTTTATATATATATATATATATATATATATATATATATATAAAGAAGATGAATTAACTGTAAACTGATTCACTTTTCCTCATTAAAGCTTTATTATGCTTCTTATTTTCTTAAACAAGAATATTTGAATGAGAGTTACTAAGGTGACCTCACACCCCTAGTGCACTGGACTAGACCCAATCATGCGCTAGCTCTTCTTTATATATATATATATATATATATATAAAACATAACCACACCACAGGTTGTGTGCTACTTAATTACTAGTAGTGTTGATAATAACTAGGAAGCTAGGCAAACAACTAGAGCAAATTCAACTTATTGCCAGCCAAAATAATAATGGAGAATGATTTCTTCAGCTCCTGCTAAATACTAATCGGCATCTTAATGGACCTAGATGATAGCAAAGAGCTTCTATCTTGGGCAATCAAAATTCTAGCTCATCCAAATCACACTCTCGTAGCCTTACATGTTCTTGGTCAGTATGCTCTGTTTTTTTACTAATGCATTCTTGAACTAGCTAGTTTGTCAATTCAAAGCATATAAACATCAATTGGTAGTTTCGTACACACATGACACATACATGTTTAATAAATGAACTCACAGAACACCCAAGTCCAAAAACGAATTCTATTAGATGAATCATGAATGAACACTTAAAAATAATAAATCTGAAATATATAAATCTGAAACTTAATTATAATAAATATGAAATAATAAATCTAAAATACAATGAAGATGAAGTTTATCAAATAATAAATCTAAAATTTATAAAAATAATAAATCTAAAATCTATTAGTTTGTCAATTCAAAGCATATAAACATCAATTGGTAGTTTGGTACACACATGACACATACATGTTTAATAAATGAACTTACAGAACACCCAAGTCCAAAAACGAATTCTGTTAGATGAATCATGAATGAACACTTAAAAATAATAAATCTGAAATATATAAATCTGAAACTTAACTATAATAAATATGAAATAATAAATCAAAAATACAATGAAGATGAAGTTTATCAAATAATAAATATGAAATTTATAAAAATAATAAATCTAAAATCTATAAATCTAAAATACTATGAAGACAAAGTTTATTTTTTATATAAATAATAAATCTGAAATAAGATATCTGAAATTTATGAACTCAGAGAACACCCAAGTCCAACATAAAAATAATAAATCTGAAATTTGGGCCAGTTTTCAGCTTTCAAACATATATAACTATAGAGTATAGACTATGGTTAGATGAATGAACACTTACAGTTGCCATATATGCTACTCGTCGTCTAGCGAGAGAGTGTGAGACTGAGATATTATGCCGGAGAATTAGAGAAGACAGGTTACAATCGATGGTCTTGTGCTCGTCTTCGACTCTTCGGTGGTGATCGTTTTCAATTTTTATTCTGTGGTGCTAAAAGCCATAGAAGTACTATTAGGGATTTGGATTTTGGAGGCAGAGGCACAGTCGCATAGAGAAGCCGTAGAGCAAAGAAGCGAAATAAGAGATATAAATGAAATTTAGGGTTAGGGAAAAAAAATCTTGAGTTTTATAGTCGGTCATAAACGGGTCAAGCGGGTCAATTCTATCCGTGTTGACCTGACATGACCCGTTAAATTAAACGGGTTATGCGGGTTGAACCCGAACCCGACACGATTTTTTCGTGTCATAAACGGGATGACACGATTACGACCTGAACCCGTTTAGCCCAAACCCAAACCCGCTAATTTCGTGTCGATTTCGAGTTGTGTTGGCAGGTCATGTCGCATTTTGCCACCCCTAATTCTAGGGTCTTGGGAGAAACGGTGAGAGCTAGGGTTGTCTATTACATATTTTAGAATGGTGAGAGGGGTGGGATGTGGTGAGTTTCTATCTCTCTTTAATTCTTAAATGCACTTGGTATGTATATGGTAATATACATGATAAGAGGAGTGAATGAGTGAGAGAAATGAGCATGTACACTTATATGCTAAGCTTTATGCACTTTTGTGAAAAATGTGTTAAATGAGCATAATTGTGTTATATGCTATCATGTGATTTAAAATGCAAAATGCATGCTATGTTCCTTTTTAACTAACATATGTGTTGCAAAGCATGAAATCTAATGCTTAGGGCCTATTTGCTAACTGTTTATGTTTGATGTTTATTGTTTATTTAAACAGATTGAGGGTAAAAACATGTTTGATAAATTTTGTTTTGTTTATAAAATCTTCAAACACTCTTAAACAAGTACTGTTGCGGAAGGCATGATTTGTAAACACCATTTTGATGTTTATGCATTTATATTTATATAATTACTGTAGCGGTATGCGGAGCAATATACACTGTAGCAGAAAGGTTTTTTTACTGTAGCGGGAATAAAATCAGATTTGTGCTTCTCTTTCGCCTCACTTATGCCCTAGATCAGAATCAGTATTTTCCAAGAACCAATCTCCTCCACCTCCAGCCGCCATCTCCTCCACCTCCAGCCTCTATCTCCACCACCAGCCGCGATCTCCTCCACCACCAGCCGGCTTCTCCTCCACCAGCGAGATCTACTTCACCAATTTCTCTCTCCTCCAACGCGATACAGGTTTGTGCTCTCTCATTTTCTCGTTTCTCAAACTCTCTCTTTCCTCTCACTTTCTCAAACTCTCACTCTCTTGTCTTGAATTTATGTTGTGTATGGTTCTCACCCAAAATATTACTTTCCTGAAAGTTGTCCGTCACCGCTTCTAATAACTCGTAATCCATTAAAGGTATAGATCCCTTATTGCAATTCATCTTCAAGGAATTTTTTTTACCCATAAATGGAGCTAATGAAGGCTCTTCCAATACAAAAATCAGAAGCAAAACAAAGAATATCAGAGAGAGAACAAGAAGGCGAAATATATGTAAATTCATAAATACCCACAAATTTTGTGAATGAGGAATGAAATTGAGTGTTGCACTAAAAGAAGTTACCTGAACTAAGAGCATTTCTCTTATGAGATTTGTGTGAATTCTTTCGATGATAAATCCACAAACACAGTAAAGACAATATGACTGCACCAAGTGTAGAGGAGGCAACAATGAGTGCTATACGCAGTTTTTTTATCTGAATCCATTTGATACTGATCTTCACTTCCCACTTGAATCCATGATTCACACGAGCAATTTATAGATGAAAATTTTACCTAAAGTGCTCAGTTTGGGAAAAAATTGGCAAGAAATCCAAATAATTATACCAGAAGATATGCTTGATATCAGTGATCTGAGAATGAAAAACTGAAACTTCTTGCAAAGAAAAAAAGTAAATAAAAGAAAATTGAAGATCAAAGAGAGAGAGAGAGAAAAATTTGATAAATTTGATTACAACTTAAGAAGACCACTTAAAATTTAACCCAATGAGAAATGGGAATAATTATGAAGAAAAATATATAGCATTAAATGTTATCTTTTTTCTTTTCTTTTCCTTTCCACAGTTCAGTAGCATTCACACTGGACTTATAGTGGGTTCTGTGTTGCATTTGAGCATATCTTGAGCCATTGTATTATCCTTTTTTCTAGTAAGAATCTTTTTTAGCTTATCTACCATAACCAGAAAATAGGTGGTCTTGGTTGATAAAGTGGTAAAAGCTCAGAATGTTAAGTCTGAGATTGGAAATTCAAGTCTTTAGAGTAGTCACTTTGTAGCACCATCAGTTAATGAAACCACATTGGGTAGATCCTATGACCCTGTCAACAAAAAATAGGTGGTCATAAAGAAATGAAAATAAAGAAGACATATATATATATATATATATATATATATGCATTTCATATTTGTAAGGCCTTCAGTTGTGACTCTTGTTGGGTAATAGCATTTCAAATATTTTCCATCAGACATTACCTTGTCCAACCTTAAGCTAGTTTGACAAGCGAAGGGCTTCTCATCATCAATTTTTACTGACTGATCAGAGTTTATACAATAATATATATTTTCTATTTTTCTAATTATTTGTAAATTCTTGAAATTCATGCTATTTGCCAAAAATTTAATAGCTATTCATGACTATTATTTTCATGTTAGCAGCAAGTTTGAGTACCACTACCATGGATATCTTAAGGCATATGTTCTCTCAGTGTTTCAGTTAGTTTATATTTGGCTAAAGATAATTCTAACTTCAGCATTTGTTGCAAACCAGAAAAGGAAAAATTAAACAGCTGAACTACAAACTGCACAATCTTATATTAGAATGATTAGATGATCTAGAGTCCATTGGTTATATTATGAAAAACATCCCAGGGTTGATTCTAACTCAATTTTACTAAAAAGTATAATAAGTCGTGTGTATTTTTAATTTTATAGGTTTACAGTCAGCCATTATTTTGTTCTTGAGTTAATTGGGTGTTGCCCCTCCTTTTATAATTTTTTCAATGCTAATTATAATTATTATAATGATATTTAAATGGATCTAAATGATGAAAATCTCTCACAACTCAACACTCAAACATCTGAGTTAGAGGAAGAACCTAAGAGAGACAATGATGGAAAAATACTATGGAATGATCAATATGAGGAAATATTCATTCTCTTAATGGAGGAGGAAGTTAGAAATGGAAATCGTAATACATCAACCTTCAATGTCAAAGGGTGGAATAATTTACTAGCAGAAATGATTAAAAGAACTGGTGGATTTTCTTGGGAGAAGCATCAACTTAGGAACAAATTCAATATCATGAGGTCTGACTATAAGATTTTCAAAAGGCTCATGCAAGAGACATGTGTCGAGTATAATCAAACCACTGGAATGATAATTTTAAGTGATGAGAGATGAGAAAGATTGTCAAAGGTTAGTAACATTTACTAGCCACTTTTTTTTTTTTTTTTTTTAACAATTGCTAATATACATGAACTTGTAGGTTTTTAGGAGTTGCAAAAAATTCAAGAAAAAACCATGCAAGCACTATGACAAACAAAGTTTCAACTTTGACGAGATAATTGCAATTGGCTCTCATGCACGTGCATCCACGAGAGTTCCTTCTCGTCATGAGACTAAAAAAGAGAAAGAACATTTTCGTCCAAGTTACAATTTGGATGATGATGATGATGAGGAGGAGGAGAGGGGAGGTTGGCAACGTAGCCGATCTCTAAGAATAACTCGTAAGAACAAAAAAGAGAGCTTCACGGTTAGCATGTCATCAGCTTTGGAAAAATTGTCTAATAGTAACGTGAGGAAAGCTAATGCATATGAGAAGAAAGTTGAGGCATATGAGAAGGCACTACTTACTCCATCTCTTCCTGTTGGGTCTGCTCCTGTAGGGTTGAGTGCTGATAATGAGTCTGGTCAAGGAACCGCATCTAAAGCTGATGTTGACATGATGTTTAAATGCATGCAGGCCATAGACTCCCTTAATGGGATTGATCACGTGCAGTACTCCAAGGCAATTACACATATGATCAACATTCCATTGTGGAGGAATGTGTTCCTTAAAATGAGTGATGATAGGAAGAAGGGTTGGATAAGCACTCTTTGAACTTTGTGTGTTGAACAATGTTTGATTTCTATTTTAAGTTTGTAATCTCTGAAATAATATTTTAACTCTACGTAGGTGGACATGTATGGATGTTTTGTATGCTATGTATTGATGTTTTTCGTTTGTAGACATGTTATATGCTATTATTATGTTATCATTTTAATTTTAATTTTGATTTTATGTGTGTGTCATTTCTTTGATGTTTGTAATTATAAAATAATTGTAATTATACCAGGTACTTGATATGGATCCTAGAAGGCTTTCTCTTGATGATGAGGATGATGACGAGGAGCAATTTCTTCTTCTCACCATTTTGAATGAGTATGCGAACAAATTTGTACTTAAGAGACCGTGTAGGAATTCACGTTTAACTGGTAATGATTTTGTATTGGAGGTATTATATAGTGACTCAACAAGATGTTTTCATTTGTTTCGAATGGAACAACATGTCTTTATGAATTTCTGTAATCAGCTAAAGAATTTAGGGTTAAAGGAAGAAAGGTATGTGGGGGTACAAGAGCAAGTTGGAATGTTTTTACTAACTGTAGGTCATAACGCGACAAATCAATTTGTTTCTGATAGATTTCAACACTCTGGACAAACAGTGTCCAAATACTTTCATCGTGTTCTAAAAGTGATTCTGTTATTGGCGAGTCAGATTATAAGTTCGCCAAATTTTAATGTTGTTCCTCCAGAAATTCTATACAATCCTAAACACTATCCTTTTTTTAAAGTGCATTTCATTGTAAACTATAACAATTTTTGTGAATAATTATATGCATTTTATTCATTTACATGTTAACTAACAATTTTATTATAGGATTGCATTGGAGCTATAGATGGAACCCATATGAATGCTATTGTTCCATCTACTGATCAGGTTTCTTATCGTGGGAGAAAATCAGATATGATACAAAATGTGTTGGCAGCATGTTCTTTCGACATGCAATTCACTTTTGTGATGGCGGGTTGGGAAGGAAGTGTTCATGACTCACATGTCTTAATGCAATGTCTTAATAAGGCTAAAAATCAATTTCCGTTACCACCAGAAGGTAATTGAAATATCATTAACGATTTAAGTAGGGGCAATAATTAGACTTTGAAGTCATTTTATTGTTCTTTGGATGCAGATAAGTATTACTTAGTTGACTCTGGTTACAGTAACATGCCGG
Organism: Cornus controversa; assembly: GCA_026545225.1. Lineage (NCBI taxonomy): Eukaryota > Viridiplantae > Streptophyta > Magnoliopsida > Cornales > Cornaceae > Cornus > Cornus controversa. The sequence continues at coordinate 47,720,915 of CM048845.1, forward strand.
GGTTTCTAGCACCATATCGTGGTGAAAGATACCATTTGCAAGAGTACAGGAGAAGTCGTAGAGGATCGGTGCATCGTGAGGAACTTTATAACTTCAAACATTCATCTCTTCGGAATGTTATTGAGCATTGTTTTGGTGTTTTAAAGGCAAGATTTCCTATATTGAGGTTAATGGCACCGTACAACATAGATGTGCAAGCAGATATTGTGATTGCATGTTGTGCAATTCACAATTTTATTAGGATGGAAGCACGTTTAAACACTCTATTTGTAGAATATGGAAATGAAAATATGAAACTTGAAAATGTGAGGGCCAGTACTTCTCAAGCTGCCCCTGTTGAAGTCAATGTCAATCAAAGTGAACTTCGGCAAATGAGTGAATTTCATGATATAATTGCTAATGAAATATGGAATGACCATGTAACACGTCATTGAAAATGTTGTTCTAAATCTCATTATGATCTGTTGGTAGTGACATGATTTTTGGTGCATAGCAGATTAGTAATGGAATTTGTTTTGTAGTATAGCACCTTGATGGTGGCATTTATTTTGCAAATGCTATAATTTTGGTGAATGAACATGCAAACTGTCTTTTGGATAATTGAATATATTTTGGATTAGTTTTTTATTTTTTGGTGGAAATGAGTTTTTGTTTAAGCATTACTATTTCTACATGTCTTTTTACATGTCTATTTTTATATTAATAATTGTAACAATCAACTTATTGTCAAATAATGACTATCTTTTTTTGCTTTACTGTGTTGATTTTTTTTAAAAATAATTTAAGGTTAACAAACATTTTTTATGTTTATGGTTTTTAAAACAAGTCAAACGTTTTTACGTTATCAAACAATGATGCTATTTATGGATAAACATAATCGAAACATAAACACTATTTATACAAACACTTAAACAATAAACAATAAACATAAACGGTTAGCAAACGGGCCCTTAATCTATATATGTCCAAAATGCATGTATGGGGCAGTTGTGAGGAAACGGGGAAAAGTGGTCAAAACACCCAGAGTAGGTGAATACTCGGTCACAGTGGTCGTGTTTTCGGATTAATCACCATAGAGTAGTGAATACTCGGTGATGGTTCGATCACCATGGAGTAGAGAATACTCGATGACAAATTCTAAAATAATCCAATCACCTCGGAGTAGAGAATACTCGGTGACAGATTTTGAAACGGTCCGATCACCTCGGAGTAGAAAATACGCGATGGCGAATTATTCGGTGATCCAATTACCTCGAAGTAAAGAATACTCAGTGATGGACCGTAATTGCGTGGGAAGTGTCTCGGTCACATGGTTGGTCAATGATCATGTTAGGGTACCGGGTTGAGTCCGTGAGAGAAAGGCAAGTGTGTGATATTACTTTAATTCTAAATATGAAGCATGATATGTGTTAAATGCATTCTTACATATATATGCATTGTTGTGAATGAATATGATGTATGTTGAATGACACGTGAAGTGTTGTGACATGTATTCATGTAGGTCGTGTCGAGTTGGCACTTAGGTGGGTTGGGGTATTTCTACTGAGCCACCGTGGTGCTCACCCCCTTTATTCTAAACTTTTTACAGATAAAGAGTCAATGATGGATGAGACATGAGTGTCCAAGTGGAATTCTAGTAGCATTTTTATATCTTTTGGATGTTGTGTATTTTGTGGCTATCCATACAGGCTTGTGGCATGTGACTCCTTTTTGAGTTGTGGTTATATTTTAGACAAATGTAACTTTGATGTTTGTATTAGATTATAAGTATGTTGGGCATAAAAATACAATGGATTAGTTTACGTAATGCTCGTGGTAGCATTTAATTTATATGATGATGTCTTCATTATGAATGGGATGTATGATTCAATCATGAATATGATTTTGAGTATTTGATGTTGGTATCTTTCATCTATGTTATGGATCATGTATGAGAGGTTTTAGGATGATAGAATATGGATTAGGCTCCAAATGGATCATGTATAAGGTTACTGGAGGTCCTGTGGAGGGTATTTCAATCTTGAGAAATGTCCATTTTGCACAATTGAAACCCCCATTTTGTACAATCGAAACCCCCATTTCGATCGTTCGAAGAGGTTGTGAATTATTTTAATTTTTAGGGTCCAGACAGGGGCAATTTCACATAATCGAAACCCCCATTTTGATCGTGCAAAATAATGTAAGTCCAGGGTCTCAAAAGCGTGAAATTTTCACACAGTCAAACTTTTTTTTGCACAATCGAAATTCCATTTTTGCACAATTGAAGTTACTATTCATATCATCTTTTCAAACTTCGATTTGACGTAATTTCTTCGTTCTAGATCGAAATTGAGTGTGGTTTTTTTTGAAATTGAGTATTTTTGGATTCTATATCCAATGGTATAGGTATTAGTTTCAGATTCCAAATACATTAAGTGTTGAAGCTTGAAAGTGAGTGATTCCTAAACGTGTGAGTAAATAAATCTTCAATAAGATGATATAATTTGATGCAGGGCTCATTGGGATGCATGGGTGTGGTATAGTTCATTTACGGGGTTGAGTGAATGGGTTCACAGTTAGAATTTGGGGTCGGTCCAGGGGAGTCCTAGCAGTTCGGATTTCGGGGTGTGATATGGTGTTTCCAAAGTACCTTGACCGATGGAATGGTCTTACCCCGAAGTACTTGGACTCTAGTATCCAAAATCTGAATCGGCCTCTCTTCGTATGACACATTCTCCTCCACCTCAAGGTCTATCAAATCTAATACGTGTGAAGGATTTAGTTCATACTTTCTCAACACAGACACGTGAAAAGTGTTGTGTACACTTGACATTTGTGGTGGCAATGCTAAGCGATAAGCAACCTCTCTAACTCGATCAAAAATCTCAAATGGGCCAATAAATTGTGGCGTTAACTTGCCACTCTGTCCAAATCTCATCAAGCCTCTTCGAGGTGAGACCTTTAGAAAGACAGGTCTCCTACCTCAAATGCTAATGGTTGCCGCCTCCTATCAGCATAGCTTTTCTAATAGCTCTGATCAGTAAGCAATCGCTACCTTATAAGCTTGATCTTCTTCATAGTTTCCCGAACTATATTTGGCCCCAAAGAAACTGTCTCTCTGACCTCGATCCAATAGACGGGTGGCCTACACAGCCTACCATACAAGGCCTTGAAGGGAGCCATTTCAATACTACCTTGATAGCTATTGTTATAGGCAAACACCACCAATGGAAGGTGGTTGTAGACACCGTGCCCAATTTTGGCAGATTTTTTAAATTTTCATCATTTAATGCTTTAAACGTATTTTAAATCATATTCAACATGTTTTGAATGAGGGGAACATGTTTAGAGGGTTGAATCATGGTTTTGAAAAATTTTGGCAACTTTTGAAAAAGTTTAACTTTTTGGTCAACGGGAGCCCCAGGATGAGGTTAAGTGGGTCCAGGAAATTTAAAAAATTTAATTTTGGTTATGAACTAAACGAAATATTTAGAGTGTTAAGGAAGCAATTTCAAGTCCAATGGAGTTTTCGAGAATTAATTTGGAGGTCGGGAGGGTACGGTAAGTGGCCTTGGGGCAAAACGGTCTTTTCACGCCCCTAGGAGTGATATAAATATCAATTAGGTCTAGGATATTTCATATTTACAGATCTCATTCTCTCTCTACCTCTCCCACTTCATCTCTCTCCCTTCTCTCTAGATTTCAGGTCACTTGAGGTGTGATTTGTAAGATCCCAAAGAAGGAAAGTGTGTAAGGGACACCAAGGGCTCCAGTTTGAACCGATCAAAGTCTCCATTTTGTGAAGTTGAGAAAGCTGGAATTTCTCAAAGTGGAATTAAAAGCATAGGATTTTCGGTAGGGGTGCTAGACTCATCTTTACTTTGATTCTATAGGTCCTTTTATTGTGACACAAAAGATAGGTTAGGATTTCTTGAGTTTGGGTTTGATGTAAGTATTTATATATATGAAAATGTGATTTATTCATATGTGTATGTCTAACATGCTAGTTAGGGCTCATATGTGTTGCATATGTGATATTGAGATTATGTATGCTAATTGTTAAAATTGTGTTTATTTGATAAAAATGTATAAATCTGAGTTTTTATATAGAATGATGCACAAAAGTTATGATTTTCTTGAAAATGGATAAACATGATAATTTTCATGAGGTGAGTGAAATAACATTGTGACATGTTTGATTTGAGGAAGAAAATGAATTGAATTGATAAAATGCATTTCATTGTGTGGGATATGTGCATTATTTGATAATATGCATTCTGTGACGAGTTTTGGGGCAGGAGTGTAAGAATTAAGATAAGGGCATGGATCCCTAGGGTGGAAGATGCAAAACTTGGCCAAGCGGGTGTCGCATCTGTCAGAATAGTGAACCGAGAAGTAACAGCAGAGTTTGGGTGCCAATGAGACCCTTACTATTGATTTGATAAGAATGCCCCCTTTTGAATTAATTTTTGGACTTATGTGACGTGAGTTATACATTGAATTGTGACTTGCTCAATTTGTTACATGTATGTATACATTGGAATGTGAAGCATCACGTATGATTTATTAGACGTGATTGTTTATGGGTAAAAAGCACGGATATTTGTCATATAGATTGTAATGATTTCATATGCATCCATGCATGGCCCCCTGAGTTAGAATAGAGTTGGGTGGATCATTCTTACTGAGAGAGAGAGGATAAGCTCACCCCCTATTTACAAATTTTTTTTCAGATAAGGCCCCAATGGAAGATGAAGCATGATTAGCTCAATGGACCTTGTTGAGTTCCTTTTTGGATTTTTGATCTTTTAAGATGTAGATAAATATCCATGCCGGCTTGTGGCATGTTAACTATGGTTGTAGTGTTGCCTTTACATTTGTATCTTCTATTATATATGAACTCCAAATGTAAGTGCCACACTTGTAGGAAGGAGATTTTTGAGAAATGCATGTATAATGGCTTCCTTCATTTAAGACTTGATGAATGTATCCTTAAAGGACCGTTTGATTTCTTATATGTATGATTTTATGGAAATGACTTTTGGAAAATAAAGATGGTATATTCACTTGAGTTTTATATGCATTGTAAACCTAGGAATTTGCTATAATTATGAAAGAATTGAGATTCAAACGTGTTGGTGTATGTGTATGATGTTATATCATTTGTAGTTGATTTTCATGTGGAATGAATGATCCAAGGTTGTTTGGTTGAGATTTGGGCTCAAAATGGGCTATGCATAAGGTTATTGGAGGTCTTGTGCAAGGCATTTCGATCGTGTGAAATGGCCATTTCGCACAATCGAAACCCATTTTTCGATTGTGCGAAGTGGTTGTGAAATATTGTGATTTTTAGGGTCTAGTCAAGGGCAATTTTGCACAATTAAAACTGCCATTTGTGTGAAATAATGTAGGTCTAGAGTCCCGAAAGGGTGAAATTTTTGCACAATCGAACATATTTTACACAATCGAACATATTTTGCACAATTGAAACCCCATTTTCGCACAATCGAAGTTACCATTCACAGCAAAGTCAAAAATCGGTCTAAACTTCGTTTTGATGTAACTTCTTCATTTTAAATCGAAATTAAGTGTGGTTATTTTTGAATTCGAGTACTTTTGAATTCTATATCCAATGGAGTAGGTTTCAAAACCAAATTAAAATTATGAAAGGAGTTGATTTCCTAAAATTGGTAATTTATATATGTGGAACCAAATATGGAATCCATTGTGAGGGGTATTGATGAGTGTGTGCCACTATAATGGTGTGCATATAGAAAGCTTCCACAATAGAATAGTTATGACATGATTGAGGTTTAAGATGATGGGGTGAAAATACTATTCACCCTCGAATTCTGGGAGCACCGAAAATCAGGGCGTGACAACTTGGTATTAGAGCTTGGTACCATAACGAGATTAGAGAGGCGATTTGGTGAGTGACAATTTAGTTACCCTTGGTTTCCAAAGAAAGAAAATTGGGGCATGACAACTTGGTATAAGAGCTCTAGGTTAAAATACCCAGGGATGACATGAAACGATTGGACCATGTTTCGAATTGGAAGGATTTGATGATTTTAGGATTGTGAACTTGAGGTTATAGTCCTAGAATTAAAAATCTTTAAGTGTAAGCTAGGACTAAATGCATATCACATGAAAAATTTTATGTGCTTACTTGTTTGATGTGACATGCTACATTGAAGTAAATAAGCATGTTGAGTAAACATGAAGTAAATTGGACATGACATTCATGCTATGAATTCTAAGTGTCTTCTTGTCATCTATATAGAAGGATGCCACCAAGAAGGGTTCGTGAAAGGACACTAGAAGTGGTTCCTATTGGTGGAGAGCAATTTATACGCGATATGGTCACTACTATGCGGCAAATTACAAGGGAAACTGAAGAGGAGACACAAATTCCGCCAAGAGCAGCTCCTCCTGGCCGAATGATAATGGCATTGGTGCACATCAAGAAACATAACCCAACAACCTATTCAGGGGGATCCAATCCCCTGGTGGTAGAGAACTGGTCAGATAAGATTATCAAGCTTCTTACCATGCTTGAAATAGAGGATGACTTGAGGGTAAAAGTGGCCACTCATTATTTGGTAGATGAGGCCAGTCATTGGTGGAAATTCATCAGAGATTACCATAACACCGAGGTGATGGATTGGGACATGTTTCAAGTACTCTTCCTTGAGAAGTACTTCCTAGTGATGGTGAAGGATAATATAAGAAGAGAGTTCTTTAACTTGATGCAGGGTTTGATGATGGTAATGGAATATGAGACCAAATTCACGTCTTAGGCTCGGTTTGCGAAGGAAATGATTCCAACGAAAGAGTTGAAGATCAAGCATTTATTTGGGGTCTTCGACCTTATTTGCGAGATAGAGTTGGAATTATGGGTCTGGCCAACTATACAGCAGTAGTAGAGAGGGCATTGGTAGCCGAGGGATTCAGCAATGACAACCAAAAGATGAGGGAAGTGAAGAACCAAACTAAGAGTACGGGTTCCCTTCTGGACAATCGTGCTCGAAAGAAGCAAAGGGATTGTCATGTCCTGATTTTTATTCTCTGGAAACCAAGGGTGACTCGTAATTATCATCCATACCCTTACCTTTTTTCTTGCACATGGATGTGCTAACTCAACCTCAACCACAACCAACCTTAAAGATCTCCACATCAAGCCACAAATACATAGCTCCTAAATTTTCGTAACCCAACTCCACGTGTGTCTGGAAATTGAAACTTAAACCCTCACCATTGGATAGAGGATTCAAAAATACTTAATTTAAAAAAAAAATCACACTCAATTTTGATTTAAAACGAAGAAGTTATGCCCGATTGATGTTTGAGCAAATTTCGGAGAAAGCTGTGAATAATAACTTCAAAGCATAGAAGTGGTGAGTTAGATGCATCGAAGTTGCGCTGCATCGAACATGTATCGACCCAAGTATCGAAACCTACTATCCAAGACTCGAAAATCTCAACTTTGAGGCTCCAAAACTCCTTTAAAAAAAACCCTCGAATCATCAAACATCATCTACAACATGTACAAATGATAAAAACATCATCATACATCATTCTAAGCATGAATTTACATCTCTAACAATCATATCCAAGAATTTCTACATAATGGAATCAAAATCAACCTTCTTCCATTCAAAATCCACAAACCACATATGATCTATATACGATCATTATATTTGAAATTAGAGTGCCTCAACATAAATCAAATGTAAATATAACAACATTAACATAGTTCATATGCCACAAACTGACATGGACATCAATCTACATGTCAAAAGTTAAAAAGTCCAAAAAGGAAATCAATAAGGTCCATTGAGTTAATCATGCTTCGTGCTCCATTAGTATCTTACCTGAAAAGAGTTTGGAAAGTAGGGGGTGAGCTTTATCCTCTCATAGCTCAGTAGAGATGACCAAACCCGCCTAAGCATCAACTCGACACTGACCTACATGATATGCATCATGTCATTTCTACACTACATGGCATGCTCGGACACTCATGTCATCAACGAGGTAACAACGTAGCAAATAACAAGTATACATATAACCATGCACAACCACAAACCACACAACACATGTCTTGAATTTCGCAACCAAATCCTCTACATGAATCCACTAATTCAACTACTTAACCGTGCAAATTCCAGAGTATCACCATGAAACCTTTCGACCTCATAATTCCAGATTTTCACCACCACCAAGATTATCACATGTTAACACTCGTCAACCTCAAGATTTTCACTACGGGTTCTCATTAATTGAAGACAACCAATTGAAGGAGCGGAGTCCATTTTCCACCAATTGGAAATATTAGCTCATCACACTTTTCGTGTGCATCCATGCACATAGTCCAATTTCCTTAATACTCATTCTATTTCCAAAAATTATCCCATTTTCCACCAAGAGTAACCCACGCTAGGCAATCATAACGTACGCATCATATGCATGCATTTTAAACCCACAATAATCATCAAATGCATTAAAATGGAAAACCACTCATTTGATGCATTTTTTAACATATGGCATTCAAGTTCACATAATTCAAGTCATGGTTTAAGGTAAGACTAATGAACCTCATGTTTCTCAATTAATAGTCATAACATGTGAAAGACATCATTAAGCCATAAATAGCATGTCAAGCACACAATCATTCATGTATAACATTCATACGAGTCACATACTGATAAGTGTTCAATTCTATGCATTTGAACCCTCTTTATTGCATATGTTAGTTCCATTTTTGCGTTTACCGAGATATGTTTACGGTATTTTTGTGTTTTTGATGTATTGCAGGTATTGGAGTAAATGGAGCAAAGTTGGAAGCTTTCTGCAGTCAAGAGATGAAATCAGAAAATGTTGCCAAGGCATTTCGATCAATCGAGATGTGGATTTCGATCAATCGAAATTTCGATTGATCGAAATCTCATTTCGATTGATCGAAATCTCGATCAATCGAAATGCAATTTTGATCAATCGAAATGCTGCAGAGCCCACTTGGCCACTTGCTCACCTGCTCTCCCACTTGCAACAAAATCCCCCTTTTTGCACGACTTAGGGGGATTGTCTGACTTGAACAAGACTTTTGGGGGCCTTCTTGATACAAGAGATATATATAATGATATATATATATATATGGTGGGCCCAAAGGAGCCAAAAAGCATACAAAAAGCACCAAAAGCCACATATCTCATATCTCTCAATATACAAATCAGAGGAAGAAGAGAGAGACCTTCAGGAGAGGAAGAGGAAAGCTGAACCAGACCAAGAAGCTTCATTCTCTTCATCAATGGAAGGGTGCAAGGCAACCATGAGCAACTAACTCTTCTACTAGGGTGTTGGTTTCAACCCCTAGCCATGTAAACTTGTTCATCTTTGTAGCTCTTGGGGATTTGTAATTAAATGTTGATTATTTAGCCTAGTGATTATGTACACAAATACATTTCTTATATATATTCATTTGATATGGAATTTATTCTTGTCTTAGAGTAGGTTTTGTCACTTGAATGCACAACATTTGCATATTCCACAAGAAGTGCAAATGATGGTTAGATAATGGTGTTTAAATGAATGTGTGATGCTAGTTTGTATAGACCATGCCAAGACAAGGTAGTTTGGATGCATGTAGTGTTTACGTAGAGAGTAGGGTAATTAGGTAGTTAGTTAGGTTGAAGAGCTATGCTTGTTGAAGATGGATTATGATAGGTTAGCACACACATTGATCTTTTGATATGTCATTGAGGTCACAAGCCTAATGACATTGTTAGGCATTTAATTAATGAACCCCATGCTTGCTACACTTATGAACATGTGAATGGCTAGTGGTGGAAACCAACCCTAGTTCTCTCTCCCGACTTTACTCTTTAATTTTATCGTCATTTCATTTACGCAATAGTTTTAATCACAAAACCAAAAACCTGTTTCTTTAGAATTAAAGTAGAATTAATCTTTCTTTATGACAATTAACGACTAGTCCTCGTGGGATCGATACCCTCTATATAGAACCTTATCTACAAAGATTCGTGCTCTTGCGAGTGGTTAAATTATATTTTGATAAAAAGGGCAAAAATTAAGCTTACAATATAATTTAGTTCCGACCACATCAAAATTTTGGCGCCGTTGCAGGGGACTACGGTTTAATTGTCGCCATTGGAAGATTAAATCTGGTTTAATTCTTAGGCTAGAAATTCTTTCATTCTTTTTTTTGTATATATCTTGTTCTTATATCTCAAACTTCTTGATTTTAGGTATACCACATTGCGGGCCTAGAAGAATTCAAATTGGAACCCTTTGTGAGTATAACTTCAAAACTTGGTGGTTTGAATCATTCACATTCTTTTGTATATATGATTGTTACTTTGTGTGTAGAGGTGCTGTTCAATTGTTAATGCATGCTAGGTAGACGGTCATTGTCACTTCCTTTGCTTCCTTGTAATAGTGAACTTGAACGAACACTTAGACAACGTAGAGGAACCTCTAGGGACCCTATTTTGCCTAGAAATGAAAACATGGAACCAAATGAGAGACAACCTCCCGGTCTACCTCCTTTTAATCATGAACAACCGCCTCCACCACCACCTCCTCAAGGAGAGTTGCTTATGGACTTTTACCTTCCGACTACATTTGAAGTACCTTCATGTATTCAATTTCCGGATGTAGCGGCAAATCAATTTGAAATAAAGTCCTCCACCCTCAACCTTCTTAACAGCTTTCACGGTCTTCCTAATGAGGATCCATACCGGCACTTAGATTACTTCTTTTCCGTGTGTTCCACCATTCGTGTACCACACTTTACGGAAGATGATCTAAAGCTACGTATGTTTTCATTTTTCCTAAAAGATAAGGCTAGAAGTTGGTTCAATTCCCTAGAACCCAACTCAATCCATTCTTGGGCGGAAATGCAAATAGAGTTCTTAAAAAAATACTTCCCAATGGGTAAGATAAGTGATATTCGGCGAGCAATCACCGGATTCACCCAAATTGACCAAGAACAATTCCATGAGACGTGGGAGAGGTTAAAAGATCTCTTAAAATCTTGTCCGCATCATGCTGTCCCAAAATGGCAGCTAGTGCAAAGTTTTTATGATGGGGTGAGTGAGCAACATAGACAAATGATAGACTCCGCGTGTGGGGGTGGGTACCTTTTGAAAAGCCCCGATGAGGCATGGAAACTCTTTCAAACCCTAAGCAACAATTCAGCTCAACGCTCCTCCACTAGGAAAGGGAAGGCCACCCAACCTTGTGGAGGAGTGCATGAGATTTCACGGGTAGATGAGGTAGCCATGCACGTAGAAGCCTTGTCCCGAAAAATGGATTTAATCATGAAAAATGGGCTGCCTATTCCTAACCAATCTGTCCAAAATCAGGAGGGGTGTTCGTTTTGCTATAGCACTTCGCATTTTGTGCGAGATTGTCCTATTGCCGGGCAATCTCCCGATTATGCTCAAGAGCAAGCGAATGCCGTGTACGCTAAACAAATGAATGATCCATATTCGAACACGTACAATCCTGGTTACAAGAACCATCCAGCTTTTTCATGGAAGAATCAAGAATCAAGTCCCTCTTTCCAAGGGCAAAGTTCTTTTAATTCCCAATCTCAACAGCCTCTTTATAGGCCAAACCCTCAACCTTACAATCAAAGATCAAATTACCAACAACCACCACCTCCTCCAAGAAGCCAAATCTTTGAAGAACGAGTGATAAGCAATCTTGAGGCCAACACCCGCTTATTGCAAACTCACTCTCAATCAATCTCTAAGCTTGAGGCCAATGCTCAATCTATGGCTAGGTTAGAAGCTCAAATCGGGCAACTAGCTAATGCCTTAAATAGAAGGGAGGAAGGTAAGTTGCCAAGTCAACCGGTGGCGAATCCCAAGGGTGTGCATATGATTGAAGATCCATCATCTTCAACTTGTAATGCTCCTCCAGAGCAAGTTCAATCAATCACAACCTTGAGGAGTGGTAAAATCATTAACTCCAAGGTAGGGGAGGAAGAGAGAAAGGAATTTCAAGAGCAACCTAAAAATCCAAAAGAATCCCAATTAAATCCAAAATTGTTTCCGTTAAATCCAAATTTGCAAAATACCCCTTCAAATCCAAAAGGAAAGGCAAGTGAAGTTGTGGCATCATCGATTCCAAATCTTGACACCTCTTATGAACCTCCGGTTCCTTTTCCTCAACGATTGAAGGAACCTTCTCATTTCGGGAAGCAAGGAGAGAAAATCCAAGACATGATGGAGATCTTCAAACAAGTAAAGATCAATCTCCCTCTCCTTGATGCTATTCGACAAATTCCCTCTTATGCGAAATTCTTGAAGGACTTATGCACTCAAAAGCGCAAATCTAGGAATAATGTTCCTAAGAAAGTCCTCTTAACTGAGCACATAAGCTCCATTTTCCAACACCAAGCCCCTCCTAAATTCAAAGATCCGGGTGCTCCGACCATTTCATGCACCATCGGAAATCAATCTTTTGAAAAAGCACTTCTTGACCTAGGGGCTAGTGTCAATTTGCTTCCATTCTCAGTTTACCAACAACTAGGTTTGGGGGAACTCAAGCATACCACGGTTGTGTTGCAACTTGCCGACCGTTCGGTGAAGCAACCACGTGGCATCATTGAGGATGTCATCATTCAAGTGGACAAATTCTATTTTCCGGTGGACTTCATAGTCCTTGACACGGAACCGGTCCAAAATCCGAATCATCATATTCCTATCATTCTAGGTCGTCCATTCTTGGCCACGGCAAACGCTTGCGTTAATTGCCGTACTGGAGTGATGGACATCTCTTTTGGGAATATGAAGGTCCGCTTGAACATCTTCAATGCTTCCCACCACACACCCGACGATGAAAGTGAGTGCTTTTGTGTCGATGTTGTGGACGACCTTGTTCAAGAAGCACTTCCTTCTATTCTTTCCACGGACCCTTTAGAGGCATGCCTAAATCATTTTAACTATGACGATTTTGACATTGAGCAATCCATATGTGAAGTCAATTCCATGCTCGATGTTAATACTGTCATGGATTTGCCTAAGTGGAGAGTTCCGAGAGAACCCTTGCCCCCTTTGTCCAAAACTCCCCAAACTCCTTCTTTAATTTCCCCACCACAACTTGAGCTCAAGCCTCTTCCAGCTACACTCAAGTATGTTTTCTTGGGCGCAAATGAGACCCTTCCAGTCATTATTGCTTCCAATCTCACAAATGCTCAAGAATTGGAACTCATAAAGGTGCTCAAAGAGCACAAAGAAGCAATAGGATGGAGTGTGGTAGATCTTAAGGGAATAGACCCTTCTGTTTGTATGCATCGCATACACTTGGAAGAGGATGCAAAGACCTCAAGGGAGGCACAACGTCGATTGAATCCAAACATGAAGGACGTTGTAATGAAGGAGGTGGTGAAGTTACTAGATGCGGGGATCATATACCCCATCTCTGATAGCAAGTGGGTTAGTCCCACTCAAGTGGTTCCAAAGAAGTCTGGTATTACGGTGCAACCTAATGATAAGGGTAAATTAGTTCCCCAACGCACCACCACAGGATGGAGAGTGTGCATTGATTATAGGAAATTAAATTCAGCCACTCGGAAAGATCACTTCCCCCTCCCATTCATTGATCAAATATTGGAGAGATTGGCCGGGCAAAGCTTTTATTGCTTTTTGGATGGATATTCCGGCTATAATCAGGTTGCTATAGACCCGAGGGACCAAGAGAAAACCACCTTTACATGTCCCTTCGGCACATTTGCTTATAGACGCATGCCCTTTGGGTTGTGCAATGCACCGGCAACTTTTCAACGGTGTATGATGTCTATCTTCTCGGACATGGTGGAAAAATTCTTAGAAGTGTTCATGGATGATTTTTCCGTTTTTGGACCTTCATATGAATCATGCCTCCAAAATCTAGCTTGTGTTCTCAAAAGATGTCAAGAAACCAACCTAATTCTTAGTTGGGAAAAGAGTCACTTTATGGTTCAAGAGGATATTGTCCTAGGGCATATTGTGTCTAAGCGAGGAATAGAGGTTGATAAAGCCAAGGTTGAGCTCATTTCCAAACTTCCTCCACCATCCACGGTGAGAGAGATTCGTTCATTCCTTGGGCATGCGGGCTTTTATCGCCGTTTCATCAAAGACTTTAGCAAGATTTCTCGGCCTTTGTGTCGCCTTCTTGAAAAAGAGTCTTGCTTTACCTTTGATGAAGTGTGCCTTGACGCTTTTGAAAAACTCCGCGCCATGCTTACAACCGCTCCAATTCTAATCCCTCCAAATTGGACTCTCCCATTTGAGATTATGTGTGATGCATCCGACTATGCCATGGGTGCGGTCTTGGGGCAACGAGTAGACAAACTGCCACATGTCATCTATTACGCAAGTAAAACCCTTTCCGAAGCTCAAATCAATTATACCATAACGGAAAAGGAATTGCTTGCGGTAGTATTTGCATTAGACAAATTTTGAGCTTATTTATTAGGTTCAAAGGTCATTGTCTATTCGGACCATGCTGCCCTCCGGCATCTTTTGGCGAAAAAGGACACTAAGCCTAGGTTGATCCGATGGATACTCTTGTTGCAAGAGTTCAATTTTGAGATTAGAGACAAAAAGGGAACTGAAAATGTGGTAGCTGACCACCTTTCTAGAATTCTTGTTGAATCCCTCCATAATTCCATTTCAGTTTGTGAATCCTTCCCGGATGAACAACTCTTTGTCATCTCTCAAGAGAGTATCCCTTGGTATGCGGATGTGGTTAATTATTTGGCAACCGGTAAAATACCATCTTCTTGGACCAAACAAGAGAAGGATCGTTTTCTCTCCCAATCACGATCATATTATTGGGACGATCCTCAATTGTTCAAATACTGCCCCGATCAAATAATTCGTAAGTGTGTACCCAACAGTGAATTCCAAAGCATTCTTAAATTTTGTCATACACTCGCTTGTGGGGGACACTTTAGTGCTAAGAAAACCGCAGCAAAAATTCTTCAATGCGGATTTTTCTGGCCGACACTTCATCGGGATGCATATTCATTCTGCCGCTCTTGTGAGCGATGTCAGCGCCTTGGCGCGATGTCTCGGAAGGACATGATGCCTCTTAACCCTATTCTTGTCATTGAAATATTTGATGTGTGGGGCATTGACTTCATGGGACCATTTCCACCCTCTACTGGTCATGAGTACATACTTGTGGCGGTGGACTACGTATCTAAGTGGATAGAGGCCGTTGCTACCAAAACCAACGATCACGCAGTCGTGGTTAAATTCATACAAGCTAACATTTTTAGCCGGTTTGGTACGCCTCGGGCCATCATCAGTGACGGAGGTAAGCATTTCTGTAACCGGTTCCTTCGAACCTTGCTTCTCAAATACTCCGTCACACACAAAGTAGCCACCCCCTACCATCCTCAAACTAGTGGCCAAGTAGAAGTATCCAATAGGGAGATTAAGAACATTCTTCAGAAAACTGTTCGGCCTGACCGGAAGGATTGGTCATTGCGACTAAACGACGCATTATGGGCATACCGAACCGCATATAAAACTCCCATTGGAATGTCACCTTATCGGTTAGTTTATGGCAAGGTGTGCCATCTTCCGGTTGAATTGGAGCATAAAGCTATGTGGGCCACCAAGACCTTCAATTTTGACATGAAAAAGGCCGGTTCTAATCGAAAGTTTCAATTAAATGAATTGGAAGAATTGCGACATGACGCTTATGAGAATGCGAAAATCTATAAGGCAAGGTCCAAAGCCTTTCATGATCGTAATATTCGAGTCAAAACATTTTTGCCGGGCCAAAAAGTTTGGTTGTACAACTCACGCCTCCATTTGTTTCCCGGAAAACTTCGCTCCCGTTGGGATGGTCCATTTTTGGTTAATTCCGTCGCGCCCCACGGAGCGGTGGAATTGAACGACTTGAAAGATGGTTCGATATTCAAAGTAAACGGGCAGCGCTTAAAAGTGTGCGTGGATGACCAAGTCACCACCGAATACGTGGATATCGTCACTCTGACGGATCCCGTGTATTTTGACTCGTGACCCGATTCGGACGTCGCGCCATAGACGTGTAAGGTGGCGAAACCATGGTCGCTATCAAGCTTCCATGGTGTCCCTTTAATCCAAAGTAGGTTTGTATCTAAGCAATGTAGTATCTAATTCCCCAATATCCAAGTCCCTGAAGCATATTTTAAACTGACTATTTTTGAGCATTTCGATTGATCGAAACCAAGATTTCGATCAATCGAAATTTTCGATTGATCGAAATCTTGGTTTCGATTGATCGAAAAATTGCAGAGATTTGCCAAGTCCAAAGTCCCGAGAGGTGGTATTCTTCGATTGCACTTCGATAGGTCTTCGATCGATCGAAACTTTCGATTGATCGAAATGGGATTTCGATTGATCGAACTAAAAGTTCGATTGCATCAATTAAATGTTCGATTGATCGAAGTAAAAATGTGATTTAGGGAAGGAATGTTCGATTGATCGAAGAGACAATCTCGATCCATCGAAGTTAGTTTCGATTGATTGAAGCAAGATTTTGATCAATCGAAATTTCGATTGATCGAAATGCACATTTCGATCAATCGAAATGCACGCGGAGCCTGCACGTGAGCCAAAAATCTATTTAAACCGTTGGGCTTCCCTCCCATTTTAAAAGACCATCCGACTTCTTCTCTCCCTCTGTGCGATCCAAGCCCTCTCCAAGCACTCCCGAGCACTCGATCTTCCATTCCCGATCATCCGCCGCCATCCGACGCAGTCCGATCTGCCGCAAGCATCTGCGCGATCTTCTCTTCGCGGCTGCGCGTGGAGTTTTCTTCGGTTGAGCCATTCATCTTCTTCCTCACGAGGTAAGTGATGCATGGCTACTTTTTGTTTATTCTCTCGCCATTTTTGATAGTTTTACAGCGGAATAAACATAGTTAGATCATGTTGGGGTGGATGGTTGCGATTGCGATGTCCGAATCCAGCTTTTGTGGGTTTCGGGGGGGGGGGGGGTAGGAATTCAAGCAGGAGTGGGATTTGGCATTTTCTTCATTTCAAACGCTTAGTGTTCGGTGTATAACCGCGGCACCTTCGTTTCGGTTGCGCCTGTTCACATTGCCTCTTTGAGTGCAACTTTTTGCATTTTTGTCAGTACCTTGGACTAGGACTTCATTTTTATTTTTATTCTTTTAGTCTAGTAGTAGTTTAACTTTCTTCTTATTCATCTTTTATTCACGTACCTTTTGGAATCCAGTGCAGACTGTTCCGCGGCCACGGCAAGAGTGAAGAACGCCGCCGGTGCTGTTCGTGACATGCCCGGGCGAGCCTTCCGGTCTCGGAAGTTCCACCCGGAGCAGGTTTTCGACTTAGCCGAGTTTGAGAGGCGTCCCGACACCGAGTGGACGGTTGCCGAGCTCAGGAGGCGTCGCCTCGACCGGCTATGTGTGCCTCCCACCGACATGGCACACGAGCGCCTAGTGCAGGTCTTTTACGAGCACATGACCTACTCCTGCACAGCGCCAGATACACTCGAGACTACCGTGGCCACAGTCACGATCACGATTACGCCGAGCCGGATTGCTCATATGCTCGGCATTCCTCACCAGCAGCCGCCGGACATGGTTGGCCCGGACGGTCAGCCACTCTATAGTGCCGCGCTCCCAGCAGATACCACGCTCTTCTCGATAGTGATGGACATGTGTGGCGGGGCGTTTACCACACCCAACCACAACTGCACGTCCAAGTCGATGTGCCCGAGCAGATATTGGTTCCTGGACACCGTTCTCCTCAAGAACGCGTGTCCGTTGCAGCACGTGGCCGAGCGTAGGGGTGACCTCCTCCGTTGCCTCTATGCTTTCCATACGGGCGCTTGGTTTTCTGTCCCATCGCTTATCTGGGGGCAGATGCACAAAGTTTGGGATGGCCTCGTCAACAAGAGGAAGAGGAGAACAGCGAGTTGGCGGCTTCCCTTTCCATTCCTGATCGCTGCTTTTCTCAACAGTGCCAGTACACCGGTCAGTCGGACTGACATTCAGTTGGCACCGCCCACCCGCTTCACATCTACTCAGTGGGATCGGGTGAGGCGACACTTAGAGCGACAGGACCATCAGGGTGATCCACCAGACGATGTAGATATGGATGCCCCGGTGGAGATGGATGAGGGAGAGCCAGCAGGGGCGGAGTCAGAGGACGAGGAGATGGAGGAGGAGGAGATGGATGTCGCTGCAGAGCGGCATGATATCTTAGCGACAGGCTATTCCTGCCTGGCAGCTGACGTAGAGCGGCTCCAGCAGGGTTTTGACGAGCACGTCCAGGTGACGCAGAGTCAGCTGGCGGGTATTCAGACGGACATTTCTTCTCTGGTGCAGGGCCAGAGAGCGATTTTAGATGAGTTCCGAGCCTTCCGGCAGGATCTGCAGTTCCTGTTCACAGGTCGAGCCTCCACCTCCACTTCTGCTCCCACCGACCCACCACCACCACCCGCCCTCGAGTAGCTGCACTTTATTCATCTTTTCTGCTTTATTTTCTGTATTTTTTTTTCTTTCTTTCTTTTTATTTTTTTCATAGGCCATGTTGGCCATGTTTAGTTTCTTTTTGAGTATTCCACCTGCAGGTACACTTTGTACTTAAACTCATTCTCACTTATATGGAATACCTTTTTTTATTTTATTATTTATTTTCTTTTATGCCATGTGTTATCTTTACTGTCTTTATTTTGCTTTCCGTCAACCTATCTGTTCTCTATACTTTGACTATGTATGTAGTACCACTTGTCTAATTGTTACATGCGATTCAGTTGATGATTTCCGTTTATTACCGCCTGGTTTCAATTCCCAATACTGTTGAGATTACTTCAACACAGTATGGCGGTAATGAAGAAAGGCAGCCCCTTTGCGTGCTATACGTTAGCGCGCCTGGATAGTCAATATCTTATCGCATAGACCTCTTAGACAATCGGGAAACACCAGTTCAGACCATTAGATTTACAGTGATATTGGCATTGTCTGTTTGTGCATAAGTATTTTATTATGTTCTATTTATCTACTTTTTGTTCCTCGTAATGCTCGTGGTATCCAGTTGGTATTCTGTGTAGATTTTTCTTATTTACAGGATGACCGCTGCTGTGGAATTCCATTTTTCTCGCATTCTGCCATCCCGGTAACTTCTTTCCTTGCTCTTCTTGTCCAAGCATTGAGGACAATGTTGCCTATAAGTTTGGGGGTGCGGTATGCTATACCACTTGCATATGCATGCAATGTTCAGTCATTATATTGAGTGTCATTGTAGAGCAGTTTTTTTCTGTGATATTTTTGCATGCTTGCTATGATGTCTTGCTTTTTAAAGGAAGATCATTCGAATAAATGTCCGAGGTAAATGCAGCAGGTAGTTAAGAACTTTAACATTGTAAATACCCGCGCTTTTGCAAGCTTGATAGTAAGCTAGAACGGTCTACATTATTGTCCAAACTCGAGCACGTACAGTTCTTGCCCTAAATTTGTCCTTAACCGCACAAATTCGCACACATGCAGTTTAAATTGTGGGGTATAAGTCTGAGGGAGAATTTTTGAAATTTATGTTTTTATCTGAACAGCTTAGAGAATAAGTTCTTCCGGTTGTTGAAAAAAAAAAAAAAATTATAATAATAATAAAAAGAGAAAATTATGCAATAAGCCTTCTCACTAAATAAACCGGATTTCTATGCCTCAAAGCAGGAAATATTCGTGTAAAAGTGTGTAAGGTTGAGCAGTAATAAGCGGATGGCTTGCTTACGCTCATCGCCTTGTAAGCTCGGTTATTAAGTCCGAGGGGTGCTTCTTCGCCTAATGTCCTAAAACCAATTGGTTTGGGAGTCATTGGCCCAATGCCGCTACATGGGCTTACAAGAAAGCAAAAAGAGCTAAGCATTGCACGGTCATCCGCACATGAGCAATCATGAATGTTTTGTGATAATGAAACAGCCGGGTTGAGCATTTTCAATGAGTTTTTCTCTTAGAAACAGATTTGTTCGTTTTCTTCTCCAAATATGACAAAAGCCACACGTTAGAATGCATGTTCACTTTTCAAAGAGGATTTTGGGGTTGGAATTGTTATAGTTGTTCGGGCTGGCCAGCATGTGGGGACTGTCGTTCATTTATAGCTTGTGAAAGTCCATTTTTGCTAATGACCACATAGTTCTGTAATACTTGTTGCATTTGCCAATTGTGAAATGAATGGATGAGCGCCCTTTATCTAGTTGATGACTGAGCATGATTAAACTTTTGTATAAGATAGTTGATTTCATTTTTGTAATATTGTATTGCTAAGGGACTAGTAATATGTAAGTTTGGGGGTGTGATAAGTGTTCAATTCTATGCATTTGAACCCTCTTTATTGCATATGTTAGTTCCGTTTTTGCGTTTACCGAGATATGTTTACGGTATTTTTGTGTTTTTGATGTATTGCAGGTATTGGAGTAAATGGAGCAAAGTTGGAAGCTTTCTGCAGTCAAGAGATGAAATCAGAAAATGTTGCCAAGGCATTTCGATCAATCGAGATGTGGATTTCGATCAATCGAAATTTCGATTGATCGAAATCTCATTTCGATTGATCGAAATCTCGATCAATCGAAATGCAATTTCGATCAATCGAAATGCTGCAGAGCCCACTTGGCCACTTGCTCACCTGCTCTCCCACTTGCAACAAAATCCCCCTTTTTGCACGACTTAGGGGGATTGTCTGACTTGAACAAGACTTTTGGGGGCCTTCTTGATACAAGAGATATATATAATGATATATATATATATATGGTGGGCCCAAAGGAGCCAAAAAGCATACAAAAAGCACCAAAAGCCACATATCTCATATCTCTCAATATACAAATCAGAGGAAGAAGAGAGAGACCTTCGGGAGAGGAAGAGGAAAGCTGAACCAGACCAAGAAGCTTCATTCTCTTCATCAATGGAAGGGTGCAAGGCAACCATGAGCAACTAACTCTTCTACTAGGGTGTTGGTTTCAACCCCTAGCCATGTAAACTTGTTCATCTTTGTAGCTCTTGGGGATTTGTAATTAAATGTTGATTATTTAGCCTAGTGATTATGTACACAAATACATTTCTTATATATATTCATTTGATATGGAATTTATTCTTGTCTTAGAGTAGGTTTTGTCACTTGAATGCACAACATTTGCATATTCCACAAGAAGTGCAAATGATGGTTAGATAATGGTGTTTAAATGAATGTGTGATGCTAGTTTGTATAGACCATGCCAAGACAAGGTAGTTTGGATGCATGTAGTGTTTACGTAGAGAGTAGGGTAATTAGGTAGTTAGTTAGGTTGAAGAGCTATGCTTGTTGAAGATGGATTATGATAGGTTAGCACACACATTGATCTTTTGATATGTCATTGAGGTCACAAGCCTAATGACATTGTTAGGCATTTAATTAATGAACCCCATGCTTGCTACACTTATGAACATGTGAATGGCTAGTGGTGGAAACCAACCCTAGTTCTCTCTCCCGACTTTACTCTTTAATTTTATCGTCATTTCATTTACGCAATAGTTTTAATCACAAAACCAAAAACCTGTTTCTTTAGAATTAAAGTAGAATTAATCTTTCTTTATGACAATTAACGACTAGTCCTCGTGGGATCGATACCCTCTATATAGAACCTTATCTACAAAGATTCGTGCTCTTGCGAGTGGTTAAATTATATTTTGATAAAAAGGGAAAAAATTAAGCTTACAATATAATTTAGTTCCGACCACATCACATACCTCATATATCTCACATATAACCACAAAAAACCCAATTTTTAACATGCATAGGACTAACATGTTTCACATAAATCATACAAGGAACATTCTTATTATGTTTAAACATGAAGGGAAATCAAGACAAGACCTTCTACCTTCCTAAACCATGCTAACACTACCATAAATCACAAAAGATCCTAGAGAATCGATGAAAGGGAGGAGAAGACATCCCTACCTCAAATCTTAAGCTTGAAAATCCAAATTTAAAAATCCCAGCTTTTTTAACTTCATGAAACGCAGACTTCGTTTGGTTCAAACCGAAGCCCTTGACGCCCTCTACACATTTTCCGTTTTTGGCTACCTTCAAATCACACTTCAACTTGTCCAAAATCTAGAGAGAAGGGAGAGAGATGAAGTAGTGCCTTTTAGTGAGAGACTGAGATCTGTAAATATGAAATATCGCAGACCCAAAATCTAGAGAGAAGGGAGAGAGATGAAGAAGTGACTTTTAGAGAGAGTGTGAGATCTGTAAATATCAAATATCCTAGACATTGGGATATTTATTTCACTCCTAGGGGCACAAAAAGACCATTTTGCCCTCGGGCCACTTAACGTACCCTTCTGACCTCTGAATTGATTCTCAAAAATTCTGTTGGACTCAAAATCACGTCCATGACATTCTAAAAATTTCTTTTAATCCATAGCTAAAAATAAAATTTCTCAAGATTTTCTCGATATTTTCGGACTCAATTAACCTTATCCTAGGGTTCCCGTTGTCCAAAAAGTCAAACCTTTTTAAAAGTTTTGAAATCTTTCAAAAAGCTCATAACATTTTTCCTACTCTTAAAACATCCAAAACATCATTCGAAATGCATTTATAGCGAAAATGATAAAATTTTTTGAAAATCGGTCAAATTTTGTTCCGGTCTCTACAACCTCCCCACCTTTAAAATTTTTTGTGAAATTAGCCTCATACTCTGAATCCCAAGAGTGTTGTCACTAAACCTTAAGTGACTTTCTCTATCTTCCTTTTATTATCAGAAATAGTCATAACTTGCCGATATCCAACACACAACTTTCCTTCCTTAACCATCAAGGTTCTGGTTATCACATCACACACTTCACTCTACTTTCCACAAAATATCCAACTGCTGGTATACTTCAACCGATGTCCAGACATCTCCAAAATTGTAGTACAATCATCACACTATAACTACCATGACCACAATTATATCCCAAACTAAGTTCAGGCGATAAAACTACAACTAATTCACTTTCCAATCAACCTACTTTCTAGTAATTCATCCTTCTTGAATTACAATTTCCATTTCCTCACTCTAGACAATACCATGTTCACAATCCAACTTACACATCTCACACATGGCCTAAGGCCAACATTTCTTAATGATTATTAACTCAATCCTTAACTAGTCCCATCATATTTCCAAAATGTGTGGAATCGTTACTCTCTTAGTCTCATAAGTGATCCATGGATCTTTTCATTCTCACTAGTACTACAAGGTAGGGTTAACAGGAAAACAATGTTTGCAGAAAATTTTGCTGCACACATATCACCTATTTTCTTCGGTTAATAACTAATAGAGACAAACCAATGGTATTTTTACAATTATCCTCTCATGACATCATAACTAGTCATGTCCCAAAATGGAATCAAATCCCATAAATCAATCAAAACTCAATCTCTCAAGGTCTCACTACCCATGATGATACATTTATAGACTAAACTGTCTCTTATGGTGAAAATCTTACCTTAATAAGTGTGTCAATAGACAAAGCTGCACCTCAATGACAACAAGCACACACCAGGTGTGTCAAATGGGCCTAATTGCCCCTCAATGAAAATCACAATATCCTGGGTTGTGTCCATAGACAAAACTGCATCCATAGTGACGACAACCAATTAACAATAGATGGGCTAATGGACAAAACTGCGTCCCCCACCACTGATGTGCCAATAGACAAATCTGCATCTAAGCAAAAACACCAACCACAAATGTGACAATGGACAAGACTGCGTCCAGGGTCACCATCACCCGTGTCAATAGATAAGACGACATTTAAATGATAATGATTGGGTCGATAGACAAGACTGCGTCCGTACGACTCCAATCCTTAATTGGTGTGCTAATAGATAAGACTGTGTCTAATTGACAACACCATCCACAAATGTGACAATAGACAGGACTACGTCTAGGTTCACCTTTATCTATGTTAAAAGACAAGAGTGCATCTAAATGACAATGAACGGGTCGATAGACAAGACTACGTCCATACGACTCCAATCCTTAATTGGTGTGCCAATAAACAAATCTGTGTCTAAGCGACAACACCACTCAACTGGGACAATGGGCAAGACTACGCCTAGAGTCACCACTACCTTGTTAATAGACAAGACTGCGTCTAAATGACAAAGGTCTCAATAATGAATGGGTCAATAGGCAAAACTGCGTCTGAATGACAGTACCATAATGATCATCCCAAAGTCTATAACCGTCCAATAATATCACATGTTCCCTTAAGTACTCTATCATGTATGGGAACTCACAACCTCAAGAGCGGTTTAAACTAACCTACTATTGTCATCACAATCTCAATTATACACCCATTTATGAGTAAAACTCACTATACTCACAACACTTAAATTTCATTTCTTTATATGCCAATACCCATTGAATCAATTCCACAATCACTTGGACCTAACACATTATAAGAGAAGTACTAATCGAAGAGAAATGGCTGGCCCGGCCATTTCTTCCCTTTAGCTCAACCCCGACTACATGTCTTTCTTGTCCCTCTTACTCTCGATCTCAACTATCCATTCTGGCATAAAGATAATGGACTACACATATTAAGTCCCTAATAGATACAAGGACTAATATATCAAACTCAAATCAATTCTCAAAAATCTCTGTATAGAAAATATCAAAATATCTCAACCCTAATCCTTTAGCCCTAGGTTTATACAACCTGAGTCTAATAGAACTCACACATCTCAAATCTCATAAATCAACCTATTTCAAACTTCTGTTTTACTCATTAAATCCTCAAAACTAGGATACTAAAATTAGACATGCAATGTATATTAAAACATTCTAGATACAAGGCATGTTATAACGACTATGTTTAAACCAAAAACATGCTTTTCAAACATATACAACTCATCATTCTCTATTAATCTCATAACATAACTCACGCGACACAAACTCATGACATAAAACCTAATATACTTGCGTAAACCATTGTTATAACTCATAATCGAGATATCACTCATATACCTTAATCACTGTGGACTAGTCCTCTGATACCTGGACTGCTGTCCTGAACCACTAGGAAGGTTCCTCATACTTGCTCTCAATACCTGAGCAGACAGCACTAGCGGGGGTGATGACATTGCCACTGAGTCAATCTGACTCACCAAAAACTGATCGGTGTGGTTATGAGACTCCATCCTACCTTATGCACCCTATCCTTGAGGACAATCCTCTTTCATATGACCAGTCTGATGACAGCGGTAACAAATTTTCCTATCTGTTGGTGCCAAATGTATACGGGGACACTCAGACTTATAGTGACCCGACTGCTGACAATGATGACACACCCTCCTTGACTCGATCGACCGTACTAATATAGAAGTCGTAGGCACTGAATGTGTCATTTGCTATCCCACTGATCCTACCGATCGATAAAGACCACTTTTCTGTTTCTTCTTTGGCTAACTCATAGAAGAATTACACCTTTCCTCATCCTGTTCCCTATAATTTTCGTTACCAAGCTCTTCTACTATCAGTGCTCTTTCCACCACTGCAATATAGCTTGTCAATCCCAGAATTCCAACTCTAGCTATCTCGTAAATAGGGTCAGAGACCTCTTATGAACTATTTGATCTTTAGCTCTTCCATTGGAATCATCTCTTTTGCAAATCGAGCCAAAGAGGTAAATCTAGTCTCACACTCCATTACTGTCATCGTTTCTTGACTCAAGTTGAAGAACTCTCTCCTTATACTGTCCTTTATTGTTACCAGGAAGTATTTCTCAAAAAATAATTCTTCAAACATATTCAAATTCATCACCTCAATGTCATAGCGGTTCCCATTGGACTTCTACCAACGCTTGGCCTCACCCTTAAAATAATGGGTGGCCACTTTCACCTTCAAGTTCTCCTCTACCTCAGGTGCAGTAAGGAGTTCGACCATCTCATCTATCCAATTCTCAGCCACCATAGGGTTAGACCCTCTAATGTACGATGGCAGATTATGCTTCCTAACATGCTCCAATGTTAATATCATCCTACTAAGAGCTGCTCCAGGTCGAGCCCGAGTCTCTTCTTGTGTTTTCCTAGCAATTTACCGCATGGTCGAGACCATATCACGTATAACTTGTTCTCCACTCAAAGGGACAGTGTCTACCCTTTTCGCGAACTCTCCGTGGTGGCATCTTACTATATAGACAATAAGAAGACATTTAAATCTAAAAGCAAGTCATCTATATGACATTACACAAGTTGTATATCCAATAAGAATATCTCAAGTTAAAGTTTTTAACCTCAAAGAAACACACATCAAATTCTCACTCTTTGTCCAAGGTAATCAAACCTATGGCTCTAACAAGCCCTAGTTAGTACAAAATTCCAATCCAACACGTGATTGGACCTTGCCCTTCATCTTTGGGTTTTCGAATCTAATGTTCAGATAATTAGACCCCTTTTAAACTTCAAAACGTAGTTCAGTCTTTTTTCATCGTCCCTAGGTATTCCAACCTAGTGCTCTGATACCAAGTTATTGGTATAAGATACTTTATCTAATCCTCTCAAACTTACACGTGATATGACCATTCCCATCGTGCATAGGTGTTCCAACCTAGAGCTCTAATACCAAGTTGTCACGCCCCAATTTTTGTTCTCCAGAAACCAAGCGTGACTCATACTTATCATCTATACCCTAACCACAATCACCCTTTGATATTATGCTTTGATACCATGTTGTCAAGCCCCAATTTCTGTTATTTGGAAACAAAGGGGTGACTAAATTGTCACTCATAGAATCGCCTCACTAATCTCTCTATGGTACCATGCTTTGATACCAAGCTATCATACCCCACTTTTCCATTCTTCAAAAATCGAAGGTGAATTTCTCCATTATTCACTAATGAACTCTCTATACTCTTAAATACTGTCGAAGCATACCTCTTTTCTTACACATGGATATGCTAACTTAACCTCAACCACAAACAACTTCAAAGAGCTCCACATCAAGCCACAATTACAGAGCTCCTAAATTTCCATAACTCAACTCTACGTGTGATTGGAACTTGAAACTTAAACCCTCACCATTGGATATAGGCCTCAAAAATACTCAATTTTTAAAAAACCACACTCAATTGTGATTTAAAACGAAGAAGTTATGCCCAATTGATGCTTGAGCAAATTTCGGAGAATGCTGTGAATAGTAACTTCAATGCATCGAAGTGGTGAGTTAGATGCATCGAACATGTATCAACTCAAGTATCGAAACCTACTGTCCAATACTCAAAAATCTCAACTTGTAGGCTCCATTAAAAAAAGCCCTAGAATCATCAAATATCATCTACAACATGTACAAATGATAAAAACATCATCATACATCATTCTAAGCATGAATTTACATCTCCAACAATCATATCCAAGAATTTATACATAATGGAATCAAAATCAACCTTCTTCCATTCAAAATCCATAAACCACATATGATCTATATATGACCATTAGATTTAAAATTAGAGTGCCTCAACATAAATCAAATGTAAATATAACAACATTAACATAGTCCACATGCCACAAACTGACATGGACATCAATCTACATGTCAAAAGTTAAAAAGTCTAAAAAGGAAATCAATAAGGTCCATTGAGTTAATCATGCTTCGTGCTCCATTAGTATCTTACCTGAAAAGAGTTTGGAAAGTAGGGGGTGAGCTTTATCCTCTCACAGCTCAGTAGAGATAACCAAACCTGCCTAAGCATCAACTCGACACTGACCTACATGATATGCATCATGTCATTCCTACACTACATGGCATGCTCGGACACTCATGTCATCAACGAGGTAACAACGTAACAAAAACAAGTATACGTGTAACCATGCACAACCACAAACCACACAACACATGTCTTGAATTTCGCAACCAAATCCTCTACATGAATCCACTAATTCAACTACTTAACCGTGCAAATTCCAGAGTATCACCATGAAACCTTTCGACCTCATAATTCTAGATTTTCACCACCACCAAGATTATCACATGTTAACACTCGCCAACCTCAAGATTTTCACTACGGTTTCTCATTAATTGAAGACAACCAATTGAAGGAGCGGAGTCCATTTTCCACCAATTGGAAATATTAGCTCATCACACTTTCCGTGTGCATCCATGCACATAGTCCAATTTCCTTAATACTCATTCTATTTCCAAAAATTATCCCATTTTCCACCAAGAGTAACCCACGCTTGGCAATCACAACGTACGCATCATATGCATGCATTTTTAACCCACAATAATCATCAAATGCATTAAAATGGAAAATCACTCATTTGATGCATTTTTTAACATATGGCATTCAAGTTCACATAATTCAAGTCATGGTTTAAGGTAAGACTAATGAACCTCATGTTTCTCAATTAATAGTCATAACATGTGAAAGACATCATTAAGCCATAAATAGCATGTCAAGCACACAATCATTCATGTATAACATTCATACGAGTCACATACCTCATATATCTCACATATAACCACAAAAAACCCAATTTTTAACATGCATAGGACTAACATGTTTCACATAAATCATACAAGGAACATTCTTAGCATGTTTAAACATGAAGGGAAATCAAGACAAGACCTTCTACCTTCCTAAACCATGCTAACACTACCATAAATCACAAAAGATCCTAGAGAATCGATGAAAGGGAGGAGAAGACATCCCTACCTCAAATCTTAAGCTTGAAAATCCAAATTTAAAAATCCCAGCTTTTTTAACTTCATGAAACGCAGACTTCGTTTGGTTCAAACCGAAGCCCTTGACGCCCTCTACACATTTTCCGTTTTTGGCTACCTTCAAATCACACTTCAACTTGTCCAAACTCTAGAGAGAAGGGAGAGAGATGAAGTAGTGACTTTTAGAGAGAGAGTGAGATCTATAAATATGAAATATCCCAGACCTTGGGATATTAATTTCACTTTTAAGGGCGCTAAAAGACCATTTTTCCCCCAGGCCACTTAACGTACCCTCCCGACCTTCGAATTAATTCTTAAAAATTATGTTGGACTCGAAATCACTTCCATGACATTCTAAAAATTTCGTTTAGTCCATAGCCAAAAATAAAATTGCTCAAAATTTTCTTGAAATTTTCTGACTCACTTAACCTCATCCCGGGTTTTTGTTGACCAAAAAGTCAAACCTTTTTAAAAGTTTCAAAAAATTTCAAAATCCTCATAACATGTTTCCAAACATGTTTCCCACTCTTGAAACATCCAAAACATCATTCGAAACACATTTATAGCGAAAATGATGAAATTTTTTAAAAATTGGTCAAATTTGGTTCTGGTCTCTACAACCTCCCCATCTTTAAAGAATTTCATCCACGAAATTAGCCTCATACTCTGAATCCCCATTGTGTTATCGCTAAACCATAAGTAACTTTCTCTATCTTCCTTTTATTATCAAAAATAGTCATAACTTGCAGGTATCCAACACACGGCTTTCCTCCTTAACCATCAAGGTTCTGGTTATCACATCACACACTTCACTCTACTTTCCACAAAATATCCAACTGCTGGTACACTTCAACCAATGTCCAGACATCTCCAAAATTGTAGTAAAATCACTAGACTATAACAACCATGACCACAATTATCTCCCAAACTAAGTTTAGGAGATAAAACTACAACTAATTCACTTTCCAATTAACTCACTTTCTAGTAATTCATCCTCCTTGAATTATAATTTCCAATTCCTCACTCTGGACAATACCATGTTCACAATCCAACTTACACATCTCACACATGGCCTAAGGCCAACATTTCTTAAGGATTATTAACTCAATCCTTAACTAGTCCTATCACATTTTCAAAATGTGTGGAATCGTTACTCTCTTAGTCTCATAACTGATCCGTGATTCTTTTCATTCTCACTAATACCACAAGGTATGGTTAACAAGAAGAAAATTATGCTGCACACATACCACCTATTTTCTTCGGTTAACAACTAATCAAGACAAACCAATAGTATTTTCACCGTTATCCTCTCATGACATCATAACTAGTCATGTCCCAAAGTGGAATCAAATCCCATAGGTCAATCAAAACTCAATCTTTGAGGGTCTCACTACCCATGATGATACATTTATAGACTAAACTTTCTCTCATGGTGAAAATCTTACCTTAACAAGTGTGTCAATAGACAAAGCTGCGCTTCAATGACAACAAGCACACACCAGGTGTGTCAAATGGGCCTAATTGCCCCTCAATAAAAATCACAATATCCAGGGTTGTGTCCATAGATAAAACTGCATCCATAGTGACGACAACCAATCAACAATAGATGGCCCAATAGACAAAACTGCGTCCCCCACCACTGATGTGCCAATAGACAAATCTACGTCTAAGCGACAACACCAACCACAAATATGACAATGGACAAGACTGCGTCCAAGGTCACCATCACCCGTGTCAATAGACAAAACTGCATCTAAATAACATAGATTGGGTCGATTGATAAGACTGCATCCATACAACTCTATTCCTCAATTAGTGTGCTAATAGATAAGACTGCGTCTAATTGATAACACCATCCACAAATGTGACAATTGACAAGACTGCGTCTAGGGTCACCTTCATTTATGTTAATAGACAAGACTGCGTCTAAATGATAATGATCGGGTCGATAGACAAGACTGCGTCCATATGACTCCAATCCTCAATTGGTGTGCCAATAGAAAAATCTGCGTCTAAGCGACAACACCACTCAAATGGGACAATGGGCAAGACTGCGCCTAGAGTCACCACTACTTTGTCAATAGACAAGACTACGCCTAAAGGACAAAGGTTTTGATAATGAATGGGTCAATAAGCAAAACTGTGCTTGAATGACAGTACCATAATGATCATCCCAAAGTC
The DNA here is from genome assembly GCA_026545225.1 of Cornus controversa. Classification (NCBI taxonomy): domain Eukaryota; kingdom Viridiplantae; phylum Streptophyta; class Magnoliopsida; order Cornales; family Cornaceae; genus Cornus; species Cornus controversa. The sequence continues at coordinate 47,751,791 of CM048845.1, forward strand.
TATAACTTTCTAAGAATATCACATGTTTCCTCAAGTACTCTATCATGTATTGGAACTCACAACCTCAAGAGCAGTTTAAACTAACCTACTATTGTCATCACAATCTCAATTATACACCCATTTATGAGTAAAACTCGCTATAGTCACAACACTTGAACTTCATTTCCTTATTTTCCAATACCTATTGAATCAATTGCACAATCACTTGGACCTGCCACATTATAAGAGAAATACTAATCGAAGAGAAATGGTTGGCCAGGCCATTTCTTCCTGCTAGCTCAACCCCGACTATATGTCTTTCTCGTCCCTCTTACTTTTGATCCCAACAATCCATTTTGGCATAAAGATAATGGACTACACATATTAAGTCCCTAATAAATACAAGGACTAATATATCCAACTCAAATCAATTCTTAAAAATCTCTGTATGGAAAATATCAAAATATCTCAACCCTTATCCTCTAGCCTTAGGTTCATACAACCTAAGTCTAGTATAACTTTCTCATCTCAAATCTCGTACATTAACCTATTTCAAACCTTTGTTTGACTCAGTAAATCCTCAAAACTAGGATACAGAAATCAGACATGCAATGTACGTTAAAACATTTTAGATACAAAGCATGTTACAATGACTAAGCTTAAACCAAAAGTATGCTTTTCAAACATATATAACTCATCATTCTCTATTAATCTCATAACATAACTCATACAACATAAACTCATGACATAAAACTTAATATACTTGCGTAAACCATTGTTATAACTCAAAATCCAAAGATCATTCATATACCTCAATCACAGTGGACCAGTCCTCTGATACCTGGACTGCTATCCTGAAGAACTAGAAAGGTTCCTCATACTTACTCTTAATACTTGAGCAGACTGCACTGGCGGGGTGTGGTTATAAGACTCCGTCCTACCTTGTGCACCCTATCCTTGAGGATAATCCACTTTCATATGACCAGTCTGATGACAGCGGTAACAAATCTTCCTATCTGTTGGTGCCAAATGTATACGGGGACACTCAGACTTATAGTGACCCGACTGCTGACAATGATGACATACCCTCCTTGACCCGATCGACTGTACTAACATAAAAGTCACTGAATGTGTCATCTGCTGTCCCACTGATCCTATCGATCGATAAAGACCACTTTTATGTTTATTCTTTGGCTGTCTCTTAAAAGAATTATGCCTTTCCTCATCCTGTACCCTCTGTTTTTTGTTACCAAGCTCTTCTGCTATTAATGCTCTTTCCACCACTACATCATAGCTTGTCAATCCCAGAATTCCAACTCTATCTCGTAAATAGGGACCTCTTATGAACTATTTGATCTTTAGCTCTTCCATTGGAATCATCTCTTCACAAATTGAGCCAAAGAGGTAAATCTAGTCTCATATTCCATTACTGTCATTAATTCTTGACTCAAGTTGAAGAACCCTCTCCTTATACCATCCTTCACTATTACTGGGAAGTATTTCTCAAAAAATAATGCTTTGAACATATTCCAGTTCATCACCTCAATGTTATAACGGTTCCAAATGGACTTCCACCAACGCTTGGCCTCACCCTTAAGATAATGGGTAGCCACTTTCACCTTCAAGTTCTCCTCTACCTTAAGTGCAGTAAAGAGTTCGACCATCTCATCTATCCAATTCTCAGCCACCATAGGGTCAGACACTCCTGTGTACGATGGTAGATTATGCTTCCTAACATGCCCCAATGTTAACATCATTCTACTAGGAGCTGCTCCAAGTCGAGCCCGAGTCTCCTCTTGTGTTTTTTTAGCAATTTGTCACATGGTCGTGACCATATCATGTATAACTTGTTCTCCACTCATAGGGACTATGTCTACCCTTTTGCGAACTCTCCGTGGTGGCATCTTGCGATATAGACAACAAGAAGATACTAAAATCTAAAAGCATGTCATCCAAAATCGCATGTTTATTCTAAACATGTAAACATTAAATCATAATCCACATGACACTACACAAGTTATATATCCAATACAAATATCTCAAGTCAAAGTTTTTAACTTCAAAGAAACACACATCAAATTCTCATTATTTATCCAAGGTAATCAAGCCTATGGCTCTAACAAGCCCTAGTTAGTACAAAATTCCAAGCCAACACGTGATTGGACCTTGCCCTTCATCTTTGGATTTTTGAATCTAATGTTCAGATCACTAGACCCCTTTCAAACTTCAAAACATAGTTCAGCCTTTTCCCGTCGTCCCTAGGTATTCCAACCTAGTGCTCTGATACCAAGTTGTTGGTATAAGATACTTAATATAATCCTCTCAAACTTACGCATGATATGACCATTCCTGTTGTCCCTAGGTGTTCCAACCTAGAGGTTTAATACCAAGTTGTCACACCCCGATTTCTGTTCTCCAGAAACCAAGGGTGACTCGTACTTATCATCCATACCCTAACCACAATCACCCTTTGATATCATGCTTTGATACCATGTTGTTATGCCTCAATTTTTGTTCTCCAGAAACTAAGTGACGACTGAATTGGCACTCACTGAATCGCCTCACTAATCTCTCTATGGTACCATGCTTTGATACCAAACTATCATGCCCCGATTTCCATTCTTCAGAAACTGAAGGTGAATTTGTTCATTAATCACAAATAAACTCTCTATACTCTTAAATATTGTGGAAACTTACCTCTTTTCTTGCATATGGATGTGCTAACTCAACCTCAACCACAACCAACCTCAAAGAGCTCCACATCAAGCCACAATTACATAGCTCCTAAATTTCCATAACTCAAATCTATGTGTGACTGGAAATTGAAACTTAAACACTCACCATTGGATAGAGGATTCAAAAATACTCAATTTTAAATAAAACCACACTCAATTTTGATTTAAAACGAATAAGTTATGCCCGATTGAATTTTGAGCAAATTTTGGAGAATGCTATGAACAGTAACTTTGATGCATCGAAGTGGTGAGTTAGATGCATCGAAGTTGCGATGGATCGAACATGTATCAACCCAAGTGTTGAAACCTACGATCCAAGACTCAAAAATCTTAATTTTTAGGCTCCAAAACTCCTTTAAAAAAAGCCCTAGAATCATCAAACATCATCTACAACATGTACAAATGATAAAAATATCATCATACATTATTCTAAGCATGAATTTACACCTCTAACAATCATATCCAAGAATTTATACAAAATGGAATCAAAATTAACCTTCTTCCATTCAAAACCCACAAACTACATATGATCTATATATGACCATTACTTTTGAAATTAGAGTGCCTCAACATAAATCAAATGTAAATATAACATCATTAACATAGTTTACATGCCAAAAACTTATATGGACATCAATCTACATGTCAAAAGTTCAAAAGTCCAAAAAAGAAATCAACATGGTCCATTGAGCTAATCAAGCTTCGTGCTCCAATAGTATCTTACCTGAAAAGAGTTCGGAAAGTAGGGGGTGAGCTTTATTCTCTCACAGCTCAGTAGAGATGACCAAACCCGCCTAAGCATCGACTCGACACTGACCTGCATGATATGCATCATGTCATTCCTACACTACATGGCAAGCTCAAACACTCATGTCACCAATGAGGTAACAACGTAACAAATAACAAATATACATGTAACCATGCACAACCACAAACCACACAACACATGTCTTGAATTTCGTAACCAAATCCTCTACATGAATCCACTAATTCAACTACTTAACCTTGCAAATTCCGAAGTATCACTACGAAACCTTTCAACCTCATAATTCCAGATTTTTACCACCACCAAGATTATCACATGTTGACACTCGTCAACCTCAAGATTTTCACTACGATTTCTCATCAATTTAAGACTGCCAATTGAAGGAGAGGAGTCCATTTTCCACTAATTGGAAATATTAGCTCATCACACCTTTCGTGTGTATCAATGCTCATAGTCCAATTTCTTTAATACTCATTCTGTTTCCAAAAATTATCCCATTTTCCACCAAGAGCAACCCCATGCTAGGCAATCACAACGTACGCATCATATGCATGCATTTTTAACCTACAACAATAATCAAATGAATTAAAATAAAAAATCATTCCTTTGATGCATTTTTGAACATATGGCATTCAAGTTCCCATAATTTAAGTCATGGTTCAAGGTAAGCCTAATGAACCTCATGCTTCCTAACTAATAGTCATAACATGTGAAAGACATCATCAAGCCATAAATAACATGTCAAGCACATAATCATTCATGTATAACATTCATACAAGTCACTCACCTCATACATCTCACATATAACCACAAAAACCTAATTTTTAACATGCATAGGACTAACATGCTTCACATAAATCATACGAGGAGCATTCTTAGCATGTTTAAACATGAAGGAAAATTAAGATAAGACCTTCTACCTTTTCTAAACCATGCTAACACTACCATAAATCACAAAAGATCCTAGAGAATCGATGAAAGGGATGAGAAGACATCCTTACCTCAAATCTTAAGCTTGAAAATCCAACTGTGAAAATCCTAGCTTTTCAACTTCACAAAACATGGACTTTGTTTGGTTCAAACTGAAGCCCTTGACGCCCTCTACACACTTTTCGTCTTCTGCTACCTTCAAATCACACTCAAACATGTCCAAAATCTAGAGAGAAGGGAGAGAGATGAAGTAGTGACTTTTAAAGAGAGAGAGTGAGATTAGTAAATATGAAATATCTCAGACCTTGGGATATTTATTTCACTCCTAAGGGCACAAAAAGACCATTTGCCCTCGGGCCACTTAACGTTCCCTCCTGACCTCCGAATTAATTATCAAAAATTTTGTTGGACTCGAAATAACTTCCATAACATTCTTAATATTTTGTTTAGTCTATAACCAAAACTAAAATTGCTCAAAATTTTTCTGAAATTCTCGGACTCATTTAACCTCATCCCGGGATTCCCGTTGACCAAAAAGGCAAACCTTTTTAAAAGTTCTGAAAACTTTAAAAAACTTCATAACTTGTTTTCAAACATGTTTTCCACTCTCGAAACATCCAAAACATCATTCGAAATGTATTTATAGCAAAAATGATTAAAAATCTTAAAAACTAGTTAAATTTTGTTCCGGTCTCTACAGGGATGATGGGTCATTCTTGTGACGACCCAAAATTTTTTTAAATTTTAATTACGGGTCGGTGACTTTTAAGCATGATTAGTCACTTAATGACGTGCTTAGTGGGTTTAAATAATCCTTTTTATGTTTTCGGTTACGGGTGTGCGGTTAGAATAGATCCGGGTAAACCGGGAGGTAACTACGAACACTTGAGAGTCGCGTAGGGGTGTGGATGTAAGTTTAAGGGCATAAGTGAAGTTTCAAAAAGTGAGGAAATGCTTGTTTTCGAATAAGCGCAAAAGGCCCATAACAAGGATCAACTAAGTGAATGATAGAGGGTTTAGTTGCAAAGGGGCAATATATATAATATATATATATGGAAAAAGATAGAGAAAGATTAAATTTTTGGGGCTCTTCTCTCTCTCTTCGACCGGATCTCTCTCTCTCTTTCTATAAAGCTTCTCTTCTCTCATTCTCTCTAAATTTTGAGGGCCTAGAAGTAAGATTTGAGGGTGGAGCCAAGCATTAAAGTTGCTCCCCTTGCTCCCCTCTTCGATTTGATTAGTGGAAAGTTGCCATAGGAGGAGTTTAAAGCTTAGTGGAAATTGGGTCTTCAACAACCAAGCTTGGATTTTGAGGTAGGGGTGTTGTTTCTCATCTACTTGTCGATTCTAGGGTTTCAGGGTGAAGTGGTGAGAGCTAAGGTTGTGTATTGCATGTTTTAGAGTGGTAAAAGGGTTAGGAGGTGAGTGATTTCTAATCTCTTTAGTCTCTTATGTGCAATAGGAATATATATGGTGTTATACAATGATAAGAAGGGTGAATGAGTGAGAGAAATTGGCATGTACACTTATATGCTACATTTTTCCTATGTCTATGTTGAGGAAGTATGAACTAGACCCTTCACATGTACTTGATTGGGCAGTCCTTGAGGTGAAGGAGGATGTGTCATACGAAGAGAGGCTAATATAGATTCTAGATACTAGAGAGCAAGTGCTTCGGGGTAAGACCATTATATTGGTTAAGGTGCTTTGGAGGCATCATGGGGTGGAAGAGGCTACATGGGAGCGAGAATAAGAAGTCCATTCAAAGTATCCCGCGTTGTTTATCACTTGAGGTACATTCTAACTTGAAGGATGAAATTCCTGTAAGGTTGGTAGGTTGTAGAGACCGTGCCCAATTTTGGCAGATTTTTTAATTTTTCATCATTTATTACTTTAGACGCATTTTAAATGATATTCAATATGTTTTGAATGCAGGGAACATGTTTAGATGGTTGGATCATAGTTTTGAAAAGTTTTGACAACTTTGAAAAAGTTAAACTTTTTGGTCGACGGGTGCCCCAAGATGAGGTTAAGTGGGTCCGAAAAATTTGAGAAATTTTACTTTTGGTTATGGACTAAACAAAATGTTTAGAATGTTAAGGAAGCGATTTCGAGTCCAACAGAATTTTTGAGAATTAATTCGGAGGTCGGGAGGGTATGTTAAGTAACCAGGGGCAAAACAGTCTTTTCACGCCCCTAGGAGTGATATATATATCAATTAGGTCTGGAATATTTTATATTTACAGATCTCCTTCTCTCTAGATTTTAGGTCACGAGGTGTGATTTGTAAGATCTCAAAGAAGAAAAGTGTGTAAGGGACACCAAGGGCTTCGGTTTAAACTGGTCAAAGTCTCCATTTTATGAAGTTGAGAAAGCTGGGATTTCTCAAAGTGGAATTAAAAGCATAGGATTTGAGGTAAGGGTGCTAGACTCATCTTCACTTTGATTCTATAGGTCCTTTTTATTGTGACATAAAAGATAGGTTGACATTTCTTGAGTTAGGATTTGGTGTAAGTATTTATATATATGAAAATATGATTTATGCATATGTGTATGTCTAACATGCTAGTTAGGGCTCATATGTGTTCCATATGTGATATTGAGACTATGTATGTTAATTGTTGAAATTGTGTTCATTTGATGAAAATGTATAAATCTGAGTTTTTATATAGAATGATACACGAAATATATTGTTTTCTTGAAAAATGCATAAACATGATGATTTTCATAAGGTGAGTAAAATAATATTGTGACATGTTTGATTTAAGAAAGAAAATGCATTGATTTGATAAAATGCATTTCATTGTGTGGGATATGTGCATTATTTGATAATATGCATTATGTGACGAGTTTTGGGGCAGGAGTGTAAGAATTAAGATAAGGGTGAAAGACCCAAAACTCAGCCAAGCGGGTGTCGCATCCGTTGGAATAGTGAACCGAGAAGCGAAAGCAGAGTTTAGACGCCAATGAGACCTTTACTATTGATTTGATAAGAATGCCCTCATTTGAATTATTTTTCGGACTTATGTGGCTTGAGTTATACATTGAATTGTGACTTGCTCAATTTGCTACATGTATGTATACATTGGAATGTGAAGCATCACGTATGATTTATAAGACGTGATAGTTGATGGGTAAAAAGTATGGATATTTGTCATATAAATTGTAATGATTTCATATGCATCCATGCATAGCCACTTGAGTTAGAATAGAGTTGGGTGGATCATTCTTACTGAGTGAGAGAGGATAAGCTCACCCCCTATTTACAAATTTTTTTTCAGATAAGGCCCCAATGGAGGATGAAGCATAATTGACTCAATGGACCTTGTTGAGTTCCTTTTTGGATTTTTGATCTTTTGAGATGTAGATAAATATTCATATCGGCTTGTGGCATGTTGACCATGGTTCTAGTGTTGCCTTTACATTTGTATCTTCTATTGTATTTGAACTCCAAATGTAACTGTCACACTTGTTGGAAGGAGACCTTTGAGAAATACATGTATAATGACTTCCTTCATTTGAGACTTGATGAATGTATGCTTAAAGGACCATTTGATTTCTTATATGTATGGTTTTATGGAAGTGACTTTTGGAAAATGAGTATGATATATATTCACTTGAGTTTTATGTGCATTGTGAAACAAGGAATTTGCTATAATTATGAAATATTTGAGATTTAAACATGTAGGTTGGTGTATGTGTATGATGTTATGTCATTTGTAATTGATTTTCATGTGGAATGAATGATCTAAGGTTGTTTGGTTGAGATTTGGGCTCAAAATGGGCTATGCATAAGGTTGTTGGAGGCCTTGTGCAAGGCATTTCGATCGTGCGAAATGGCCATTTCTCACAATTGAAACCCATTTTTCGATTGTGCGAAGTGGTTACAAAATACTATGGTTTTTAGGGTCCAGACAGGGGCAATTTCGCACAATTGAAACCCCCATTTGTGCGAAATAATACAGGTCTAGAGTCCTGAAAAGGTAAAATTTTTGCAGAATCGAACATATTTTTGCACAATCGAAACCCTATTTTCGCACAATCGAAGTTACTATTCACAATCAAGTAAAAAATCAGTCCAAACTTCGTTTTGACGTAACTTCTTCATTTGAAATCAGAATTGAGTGTGGTTTTTTTGAATTCAAGTATTATTGGATTCTCTATCCAATGGTGTAGGTTTCAAAACCAAATTTCAATTATACAAGGAGTTTATTTCCAGAAATTGGTAGTTTATATGTGTAGAACCAAATATGGAATCCATTGTGAGGGGTATTGATGAGTGTGTGCCACTATAATGGTGTACATATAGAAAGCTTCTATAATAGAATAGTTATAACATGATTGAGGTTTAAGATGATGAGATGAAAATAATGTTCATCCTCAGTTTCTGGGAGCACCGAAAATTGGGGCATGACAACTCGGTATCAGAGTTTGGTACCATAACGAGATTATAGAGGCAATTTAGTGAGTGAGAATTTAGTCACCCTTGGTTTTCGAAGAATGGAAATTTGGGCATGACAGTGGTCTTCCCAACTACCCCGAAGATCAAGTACACATGGTCGTAGCATATCTTCTAAAATTTGCATAGTACGTTCTGACTGACCATTTGTCTGAGGATGAAAAGTCGTACTAAAGTGGAGGTCTGTATCAAATGCTATTTGGAAGCTCTACCAAAATCATGATGTAAATCGTATGTCTCTACCTGACACAATAGAGACTGGCACAACATTAAGCCTAAGGATTTGCTCACTATATAATTGACTGAGAGTTGGTTAAGCGATAAAGGGTAAATACGGTAGCCAGTCCATTATCCTCATTGAATATAATCCCATTTCTGAGATATATTCCATCATTTTCCACTCACGTATAGTTATACTTGTCAAGCTACCACGTGACTTCCTACTTAAAGCATCCGCTACCACATTAGCCTTTTTCGGATGATATTGTAAGTCGAAATCATAGTCTTCCATGTACTCCATCAACCTTCATTGCCTCATATTCAAATCCTTTTGTGAGAAAAGGTATTTGAGGCTCCTATAACCAGAGAACACCTCAAACCTCTCCTCATACAAGTAATATCTCTATACTTTGAGTGAGAAAATCACTGCCACCAATTCCAAGTCGTGTGTCGGGTAATTTTGTTCATAAATTTTTAATTCCCTTGAGCCATACGCCACTACTCTTTCGGTTTGCAACAACACACATCCCAAACTAAGTCGTGAAGGGTCACAATAGATTGTGTACCCCAACCCACGTTTTAGAATGATTAAAATTGGAGCCGAAGATAATTGACTCTTCAATTTTGTGAAGGCATGCTCACAAGCATCATTCCACACAAATTTAATTCTTTTCTAGGTAAGCTTGGTCATTGGTGCCGTCAACCTCGAAAAGTCCTTTACAAACCTCCAGTAATACCTTCTCGTATTTGGCATACAATTGGTTACCCTTCTTTTCTGCATTCAATTAGTTCTCTCCTAGAAGTTGTAACACAATCCTCAAGTGACCCTTGTGCTTCTCTTTTAAAGACAAGTACACTAGGATATCATCAACAAGCACTACTACAAACTTGTCCAAGTAAACATTGAATACATGGTTCATTCTCCCATAAAACAAATATTGTTGCCCTCCGTTGTGCATATGGTTACTCTCCCACGATAACAATCAATGTTAGATTTACAGGTAGACAACCAGTCCATACCCAATATCACATCAAAGCTATACTTGTCAAGGAGAATGAAGTCAAATATCAATCGGTGTCCTAAAATCTCAATTTTACAAGATCGATAAAACAGAACCCAAAGTCACTCTACCACCAATCGATGTATCAATCAACAAAGCCGTATCAAGGGATGACACCTCTAACCCCAAAGCACAAGCAAATGCAATAGAAATGAATGAATAAGATGCACTCGATTCCACTAAAATCCTAGCCTAAGAGCTAGAAACTAGGAATATACCTCGAATTACTCACGGTCCTGTCAAGGTCTCTCTTGGAATAAGGGTGAAGGCAATATCGTGTGCTCTTTGGCCCTACTGCCTAATACCCTGATGTCCAGACTACTCACTAGGAGCACTAGACAAGACTCTTCTAGTCGATGCTCATGAACTCTGAACAGATGGCATTGCCTATGGTAGTGGCAATGCTCTAAAACCCGACTGTGGAGTAGTAGGCTACATAGAATGTTGTTGTGAACCAACCCCATTCTATGTACCCTTCTTCTGAGGTCAATACCAACTAATGTGCCCCATTTGCTAACAATGGTAACATTTCCTTTCTACCATGGAAGTAGCCTGTCCCACTGTACACTCAGATTTGTAGTGTCCAGGCTTTTGACAGTTAAAGCACATCACCTAGATCATGAAGATCCAGTGGGTATAGTCACAGATGGGGTCGATTGGGCTTATTGCCGCCCTTGTGAGAATGACCCACAATCCCTTTGCTTCTTCGTAGTATGATTTTCCAGAAGGAATCTCGTGCTCCTCATTTGATTCTTTGCTTTTCTTAACCTCTGATTATCATTGCTGAACTCCTCAACTACCAATGCTCTTTCTACCATCATAGCATAGCTTGTCAAACCCCAAACTGCAATTTTATCCCTTATAAATGTTCAGAGACCTCTGACGAACTTCTTCACCTTTACCTTCTCCATAGGGATCACTTCCAACGCAAAACAAGCCAACGAAGTAAATTTGGTCTTGTATTCCATTACCGTCATGGTGCCTTGATGTAACTCATAGAATTCTTGTCTCAAGCTATCCTTTACTATCACAGGGAAGATTTTCTCAAAGAAAAACACTTGGAACATATCCCAATTCATTGTCTCGTTGTCATGGTAGTTCCTGATAAACTTTCACCAATGGTTAGCCTCACCCGTAAGATGATGGGTGGCCACTTTCACATTCAAGTCCTCCTCTATCTCTAGTGCGGTAAGGAGCTTGACTATCTTATCCAACCAATTTTCTGCCACCATAGGATCAGACCGTCCTGTATATGATTGATAAGTGTTCAATACTATGCATTTGAACCCTTTTTATTGCACATGTTAGCCCCGTTATTACGTTTACCGAGGTAAGTTTACGGTATTTTTGTATTTTTGATGTATTGCAGGTTTTGTACCAAAAGGAGCAATGTTTAGGCCATTTGCAGTTGAAGAGCAGAATTCAAAAATGAAGCTAAGGCATCTCGATCAATCGAGATGTTGATCTCGATCAATTGGAATCTCGATTGATCGAGGATGCATTTTGATTAATCAGAATCTCGATCAATCGAGATTCCAATCTCGATCAATCGAGATTCTGCAAACCCACTTGCCCACTTGCTCACCTGCTCTCCCACTTGCAACAAAATCCACCTTTTTGAACGACTTGGATGGATTTTTTGACTTAAACAAGACACATGGAGATATTATTGACTTAGTTGGTATATATATTGATATATATATATATATATATATGGTGGGTCCCAAGGATGAAAAAATAGCCACAAATGCACAAAAGGAGCCTTTTTTCTGATATACAACATACACCATACATTGAGATTTTCGGGAGAGGAGGAAGGGGAGCTGAACCAGACCTTGAAGCTTCATTTTCTCCATCAATGGAAGAGTGCAAGGCTGCCATGAGCAACTAACTTCTCTACTAGGGTGTGGGTAAAACCCCTAGCCATGTAAACTTGTTCATTTTTGTAGCATTATTTGGGATTTGTATTCAAATGTTGATTACTTAGTCTAGTGACAATGTACACTTATACATTTCTTATATATATTCATTTGATGTTGATTTTATTCTTGTCTTAGAGTAGAATCTATCATGTGAATGCACAACATTTGCATCTTCCACAAGAAATGCAAATGATGGCTAGGTAATGGTATTTAAATTGAATGTGTTGTTCTTGCTTGTATAAACCATGCCAAGATAAGGTAGTTTGGATTCATTTAGGTTCACTTAGAGAGTAGGGTAATTAGTTAGGTTGAAGAACTATGCTTGTTGAAGATGGATTATGATAGGTTTGCACACACATTAATCTTTTGATATGTCATTGAGGTCACAAGCCTAATGACATTGTTAGACATTTAATTTTATAAATCCCAAGCTTGCTACATTTATGGACATGTGAATGGCTAGTGGTGGAAACCACCCCTAGTTCTCTCTCCCAACTTTTAACTCTTTAAATTTAGTGTTATTACATTTCATGCAATAGTTTTAAAACAAAAATCAAAACCTTGTTTTTAGAATTAAAGTGGAATTAATCTCTCTTCAAGACAATTAACAACTAGTCCTCGTGGGATCGATACCCTCTATATAGAACCGTATCTACAAAGATTCGTGCTCTTGCGAGTGGTTAAATTATATTTTGAAAAAGGGCAAAAATAAGCTTACAATTACAATCAAGTTTAGCCACATCAAAATTTTGGCGCCATTGTCGGGGACTACGGTTTAATTATCGCCATTGAAAGATTAAATCTGGTTTAATTCTTAGGCTTGAAATTTTTTCATTCTTTTTTGTAAATATCTTGTGCTTATCTCTCAAATTGCTTGATTTTAGGTATACCACATAGTGGGCATCTCAAAGACTCAAGGTTGGACCCTTTGTGAGTATAAAGTCTAAAATTTGTGCATTTGAGTAATTTTTTTTATTTTGCATATTGAGGTGTTGTTTGACTTTTGATGCATGCTAGGTAGACGGTCATTGTCACTTCCTTTGCTTTCGTGTAATATTGAACTTGAACGAATACTTAGACAACATAGAGGAACCTCTAGGGACCCTATATTGCCTAGGACTGAAAACATGGAACCAAATAATGGACAACCTCCAGAACTATCTCCTTTTAATCATGAACAACAACCTCCACCTCCTCCTCCTCAAGGAGAATTACTTATGGACTTTTATCTTCCGACTACATTTGAAGTACCTTCATGTATTCAATTTCCTGATGTAGTGGCAAATCAATTTGAAATAAAGTCCTCCACCATCAATCTTCTTAATAGCTTCCATGGTCTCCCAAATGAAGATCCATATCGACATTTAGATTACTTCCTTTCTATGTGTTCCACCATTCGGGTACCACATTTTACGGATGATGATCTAAAGCTTCGTATGTTTCCATTCTCCTTAAAGGATAAAGCTAGAAGTTGGTTCAATTCCTTAGAACCTAACTCAATCCATTCTTGGGCGGAGATGCAAATTGAATTCTTAAAAAAATACTTCCCAATGAGAAAGACGAGTGATATTCGGTGAGCAATCACTGGGTTCACCCAAATTGATCAAGAACAACTTCATGAGACTTGGGAGAGATTAAAGATCTTCTTAAATCTTGTCCGCACCATGCTGTCCCAAAATGGCAGCTAGTGCAAAGCTTTTATGATGGGGTAAGTGAGTAACATAGGCAAATGATAGATTCTGCTTGTGGAGGTGGATACCTTTTGAAAAGCCCAGATGATGCATGGAAATTTTTTCAAACCCTAAGCAATAATTCAGCTCAATGCTCCTCCACTAGAAAAGGGAAATCCACCCAACCTTGTAGAGGAGTGCATGAGATTTCAAGGGTTGATGAGGTTGCCATGCAAGTAGAAGCCTTAACCCGAAATATGGACCAAATCATGAAAAATGGGCTGCCTACTCCAAACCAACCTGTTCAAAATCAGGAAGGGTGTTCGTTTTGCTATAGCACTTCACATTATGTGCGAGATTGTCCTATTGTTGGTCAATCTCCCGATTATGCTCAAGAGCAAGCGAATGCCTTGTATTCTAAACAGATTAATGATCCTTATTCAAATACCTACAATCTTGGTTACAAGAATCATCCGGCATTTTCATGGAAATCTCAAGAACCAAGTCCCTCTTTTCAAGGGCAAAATTCCTTTAATTCCCAATCTCAACAACCTCAATATAGGCCAACTCCTGAACCTTACCATCAAAGATCCAACTACCAACAACCACCACCTCCTCTGAGAAGCCAAGGCTTTGAGGAAAGAGGGATAAGCAATCTTGAGGTTAATACTCGCTTGTTGCAAACCCACTCTCAATCAATCTCTAAGCTTGAAGCTAACGCTCAATCTATGGCTAGGTTAGAAGCTCAAATTGGGCAACTAGCTAATGCCTTGAATAAAAGAGAGGAAGGTAAGTTGCCAAGTCAACCGGTGGCAAATCCTAAGGGTGTTCATGTGATTGATGATCCATCATCTTCATCTTGTAATGCTCCTCCGGAGCAAGTTCAATCAATCACCACCTTAAGGAGTGGTAAAATAATAAATTCCAAGGTCAGGGAAGAGAAAAAGGAATCCAATGAGCGATCCAAAAATTCAAAAGAATCCCAATCAAATCCAAATGTGTTTCCTTCAAATCCAAATGTGAACAAAGTCCCACAAAATCCAAAAGGAAAGGCAAGTGAAGTTGTGTCACTATCTATTCCAAATCTTGACACCTCTTTTGAACCTCCAATTCCTTTTCCTTAAAGATTGAAGGAACCTTCTCATTTCGGGAAGCAAGGAGAGAAAATTCAAGACATGATGGAGATCTTCAAACAAGTAAAGATCAATCTTCCTCTTCTTGATGTTATCCAGCAAATTCCCTCCTATGCTAAATTCTTGAAGGACTTGTGCACTCAAAAGCGCAAATCTAGGAACAATGTCCCTAAGAAAGTCCTCCTAACTGAGCAAGTAAGGTCCATTTTCCAACACCAAGCCCCTCCTAAATTCAAAGATCCAGGTGCTCCAACCATTTCATGCACCATCGAAAATCAGGCTTTTAAAAAGACACTTCTTGATTTAGGGGCTAGTGTCAATTTGCTTCCATTCTCAGTTTACCAACAATTAGGTTTGGGGGAACTTAAGCCCACCACCGTTGTGTTGTAACTTGCCGACCGCTCGGTGAAGCAACCACGTGGCATCATTGAGGATGTAATAATTCAAGTGGATAAATTTTACTTTTCGGTGGACTTCATAGTCCTTGACACGGAACCGGTCTAAAATCCAAATAGACATATTCCTATCATTCTAGGTCATCCATTTTTGGCCACGGCAAACGCTTGCGTTAATTGCCGTACCAGAGTAATGGATATCTCTTTCAGGAATATGAAAGTCCACTTGAACATCTTTAATGTTTCCCACCACATATCCAACGATGAAAGTGAATGCTTTTGTGTTAATGTGGTGGAAGATCTCGTTCAAGAAGCACTTCCTTCCATTCTTTCTAAGGATCCTCTAGAGGCATGCCTAAGTCATTTCAACTGTGATGATTATGAAATTGAGAAATTCATTTGTGAAGTTAATTTAATGCTCGATGTCACGACTGTCATGGATTTGCCTAAATGGAGAGTTCCGAGAGAACCTTTGCCTCCTTTGTCTAATACTTCCTAAACTCCTTCTCTAATTTTCCCACCACAACTTGAGCTCAAGCCTCTATCGGCTACACTCAAGTATGTTTTCTTGGGCGCTAATGAAACCCTTCCAATCATTATTGCTTCCAATCTCACCAATGATCAAGAGATGAAATTTCTAAAAGTGCTAAAAGAGCACAAGGAAGTAATAGGATGGAGTGTGGCAGATCTTAAGGGAATAGATCCTTCTATTTGTATGCACCGCATACACTTAGAAAAAGATGCAAATACCTCAAGAGAGGCACAACGTCGATTAAATCCAAATATGAAGGACGTTGTAATGAAGGAGGTGGTGAAGTTACTAGATGCGGGAATCATTTACCCTATCTCAGATAGTAAGTGGGTTAGTCCCACTCAAGTGGTTCCTAAGAAGTCCGGTATTATGGTGTAACCAAATGATAAGGGTGAATTGGTTCCCCAACGCACCACCACGGGATGGAGAGTTTGCATAGATTATCGGAAACTAAATTCAGCAACTCGGAAAGATCACTTCCCTTTTCCATTTATTGATCAAATATTAGAAAGATTAGCTGGTCAAAGTTTTTATTGTTTTTTAGATGAATATTTCGACTATAATCAGGTTACTATAGACCCAAGGGACCAAGAGAAAACCACCTTTACATGTTCTTTCGGCAAATTCGCTTATAGACGCATGCACTTTGGGTTGTGCAATGCACCGGTGACTTTTCAACGGTGTATGATGTCTATCTTTTCGGATATGGTAGAAAATTTATTGGAAGTATTCATAGATGACTTCTCCGTGTTTGGACCTTCATTCAAATCATGTCTCCAAAATCTATCCCGTGTTCTCACACGATGTCAAGAACCCAATCTAATCCTCAGTTGAGAAAAGAGCCATTTTATGGTTCAAGAGGGCATTGTCCTAGGGCACATTGTGTCTAAGAGAGGAATTGAGGTGGACAAAGCCAAGGTTGAACTTATTTCCAAGCTTCCTCACCATCAACGGTGAGAGAGATTCGTTCATTCCTTGGGCATGCGGGCTTTTATCACCGTTTCATCAAAGACTTTAGTAAGATCTCTTGGCCTTTGTGTCGCCTTCTTGAAAAAGAGTCTTGTTTTACCTTTGATGAAGCATGTCTTAACGCTTTTGAAAAGCTCCGCACCATGCTTACAACCGCTCTAATTCTCATCCCTCCAAATTGGGCTCTCCCATTTGAGATCATGTGTGTTATGCTATGGGTGCGGTCTTAGGGCAACGCGTACACAAATTACCACATGTTATCTACTATGCAAGTAAAACCCTTTCTGAGGCTCAAATCAATTATACCACAACGAAAAAGGAGTTGCTTGCGGTAGTATTTGCCTTGGACAAATTTCGAGCTTATCTATTAGGTTCCAAGGTCTTTGTCTATTCGGACCATGCTGCCCTCTGGCATCTTTTAGCCAAAAAGGACACTAAGCCTAGATTGATCCGGTAGATACTCTTGCTGTAAGAGTTTAATTTTGAGATTAGAGACAAAAAGGGAACCGAAAATGTGGTGGCTGACCACCTCTCTAGAATTCTTGTTGAATCCCTCAATGATTCCATTCCAATTTGTGAATCCTTCCCAGATGAACAACTTTTTATCATCTCTCAAGAGAGTATCCCTTGGTATGCGGACATTCTCAACTACTTGGCAACTGGCAAAATACCGTCTTCTTAGACCAAGCAAGAGAAGGATCAGTTTTTCTCCCAATCACGATCATATTATTGGGATGATCCTCAATTATTCAAATATTGCCCTGATCAAATAATCCGAAAGTGTGTACCCAACAGTGAATTCCAAAATATTCTAAAATTCTGTCATACACTTGCTTGTGGGGGACACTTTAGTGCTAAGAAAACCGCAGCAAAGATTCTTCAATGTGGTTTTTTTTGGCCAACACTTCATCGGGATGCATACTCATTTTGCCGCTTGTGTGAGCGATATCTACGCCTTGGCATGATGTCTCGAAAGGACATGATGCCTCTCAACCCTATTCTTATTGTTGAGATATTTTATGTGTGGGGCATCGACTTCATGGGACCTTTTTCACCATCTACTGGTCATGAGTACATACTTGTGGCGGTGGACTACGTTTCTAAATGGATAGAGGTCATTGCTACCAAAACCAATGACCACGCAGTTGTGGTTAAGTTCATTCAAGCTAATATCTTTAGCCGTTTTGGTACGCCTCGGGCCCTCATCAGTGACGGAGGTAAACATTTCTGTAATCGGTTCCTTCGAACCTTGCTTACCAAATACTCTGTCACACACAAATTAGCCACCCCATACCATCCTCAAACTAGTGGACAAGTGGAAGTATCCAATAGGGAGATAAAGAACATGTTTGAGAAAATAGTTCGGCCCGACCGGAAAGATTGGTCCTTGCGACTAAATGATGCATTATGGGCTTACTGAACTTGTGAGATCCTGAAATTTTTTTTTTTTTTTTAATTAAATGTTTTATTATTATTATTTTATTTTATTAAAATGTTTTATTTTTATTATTTCATTTCTAAGTTTAGAATATGTTTGGATGTTCGGGTTTCCAATTTCAAGTATTGGTTTGATCCCGGGCATTTTCAAAGTTAAAGAATAGTTCTACGGGATGGTGGGACATGAGGATATGTTAGTCTTTTCTAAAAAGATTTGGGACGATTTCGGCATTTCTTTTAAAGTGAAGGGTATTTTAGTAATTTCGTATTATGGATGGCACCATCGAAAATTCTTTGAAAAAGAATGGCATTGTGGTAGTTTTAGAGTAAAATGGAGGATAAAAGAGACTTTTTACTTGGGGGAGTCTAGAAGCTTCTAGAAGGGGTGGGAGATATAGATGTATATCTATAGGTTTTGAGTTATAAAAGTCAAAATTGTCTTCCTCTCTTCCCTATAAGTTCTGCCAGCCCTTTCTTTTTCCTCTCCATCTCTCATTTTGCTCTCTTTCTTCCTCCATTGAAGGTGCTTGAAGGCTAGACTTGGTCCAAGGTTATTAGTGGTGGTTAGTGTTGGTGCTAGTGGCATGTAAGTGTTTCTTTCCATCACTTTTGTCCATCTTTTTCTTCTACTTCCTCTCTTCATCTTCTTTTTCAATTATTGAAGTTTGAAGAATGAGTGTGGTGTATGGTTTGTAGTATTGGAAGCTTTGGGACTTGAAGACTTCCATTCCTTTCCATTGATTTCTCCATTAAAGCTTTTGAAGAAAAGTTAGGGTTTCAAATTGAATTTCAAAATTCAATTTGGGGGTTTCTTCAATCCTTCTTGGATTTAAGGTAGGAATGAATTTAACTTCCTCTTCTAATGTTTTAAGACTTTAGGAAGTGTTAGGTTGAGATTCTAACATGAATTGCAAAATGTGTAAATTAAAGTTTACTTTATTTCATGAAAATTTGGGGCTTTTGTGTTTTGAGCATGCTAAATGTGTTTAGACCTTGGATTATGCCTATTAGCATTATTAGGGAGGTTTACCATTGAGACATGTATACCATTGGATCACTTGTACTCTTAATTTGAAATTAAAGTACACTTTATTGCATGATAACTCTAGTGTTGTGTAAGAGCTAGAAGTTCTAAATTACTTTTATAGTAATTGTGTTAATGATTATAAATTATGGAAGTCTTGGGTCATCCGTTAGTGTCTTGAAATGAAAAGCTTAACTTTTGTTCAAGAATAGTATTTTGGAAAAAGTAGTGACATGTATGCTTTGTTTGCTAATGTGTGTTCAAGTATCCTATATTTTAATTAATTAACGTGTAGGAATGCTAATGGATGGATTGGGTTTCATTTGAATTCATTGGACAACTTATGGGCCATTAGGGGTATTTTGGTCATTCATGTGCACATTAGTTGAAAATGCATGCTAGGTGGTTATTTAAAGTGCCTAAGTGTTTGTATATGCCTTTTGAACATGTTGAGCATGATAGGTAACACTTAGGGGAAATTTTGGAATTTTGACCACACTTTAATGTATGGAACTAGGGCTCCACGGTGCAACATGGCTTTTGGCATGGAACTGGAATTGTTTAAATGCTTTAAATTATGCTTAGAATGTACTAAAGCATGATTTGGTGTTAATTTAATATATTTGATTTGAAAGTTCAAGTATGCTTGCTAGGTAGCATATAAATTGCCTAGATGTACTACTTTGGTTAAATTATGAATTTGGTTATGCTTTGATACTATATATATGCAAGCATTGAAATTAAAGGTTTAAAGCCCTATTGAAAAGGATTTGAAGGTTTAAAGCCCTATTGAAAAGAGACATTTACTCACATGGAATTTTGCTTAAGGAATGACTCATTGAAAGCTTGGTGCACATAGATGTAGAACCAATGCTATGAGGATAATTATTATGGACATTGTTATTACATTGTTCATATTGATCATTTTTTTCATACTGTTCATATCATGTGTGAGTTATGATTTTTGAGAAGTTTTAAATAGTCGGAATTGAAAATAGAGGCACAAAGATGCCTGGTGGTTGATAAGTCCACCTGACTGGCCAGTGGTTTCACGTCGACCTGCGGACTAGTAATCCGGAATGACGGAATGTACAGAAGGACTGTCTGAGGACTGCTCTGTTGATGCGTGTGTCACGACTATTTGAGTTACATGTGGTGTGTGTGTGTGTGTGTGTGTCATATGCACTGCTTCTAAATAAGCAAACTGTTCATTTCAAGTTTTACGCTTTTTAAATCATTATAAATAGGTTTATTTTTCCGTTGTTATGGACGAGTTATGGCTTCATTGTTTATGGGCAGGTTATATTTCATGCTTATGTGTAAATGTATTTTAGTGAATACTTGTGAAGCATGTGGAAAGGGAAATAGGAACATGTTAGAAAGAACAACGTTGCGTGCATGTTCCCTTAGGAATTCTTACTTCAGTCTGAAATGTTTAGGGGGGGACAGTTGAGTCATTTCTACTGAGCCGTCGTTGCTCACCCTACAGATGTACCACATTTTTCAGGAAATAGGGACGGAAAGGATGTTGCTTGAGCTCCAGAAAGCTTGACGTGGCATTTTTTTTTTGGTGTTTTGTAGTTATACTTGCATGTAGTAGGTATAACTTGGATAACATGTATGTTACGTTATTCGGGGCCAGTTTGTTGGCTTAGTACTTCTGTACTTGTATGACATGTCATAATCAAAAGTTTTGTGATTTATCTTCTCTATTGAGCATGTTTATTGTATGCTAATTATAGTTAAGTTGTTTATCGCTTCCGCAGTGACGACTTTGATGTCGGCTCAGGGTCCGGGGTTCGGATCCTTTTCTATTCTTTTCTTATATTTTCTTTTAGTCGTAACTCGGGTCTTTGAGATTCGGGACGTGACAGAACTGCTTATAAGACTCCCATTGGAATGTCACCTTACCGGTTGGTTTATGGTAAAGCATGCTATCTTCCGGTTGAATTGGAGTACAAAGCTATGTGGGCCACCAAAATGTTTAATTTTGACATGCAAATGGCCGGCTCTAATCGAAAGCTTCAATTGAATGAATTGGAAGAATTACGACATGACGCGTATGAGAACGCTAAAATCTATAAGGCAAAGTCTAAAGCCTTTCATGATCGCAATATTCGGGTCAAAACATTTTCTCCAGGATAGAAAGTATGGTTATACAACTCACGCCTCCGTTTGTTTCCCGAAAAACTTCACTCCTGTTGGGATGGTCCATTTTTGGTTAATTCCGTTGCTCCCCACAGAGCGGTGGAATTGAAGGACTTGAAAGATGGAACGTTGTTCAAAGTAAATGGGCAGCGCTTAAAACTATGCGTGGATGACTAAGTTACTATGGAATATGTGGATGTCGTTAATTTGACGGATCCCGTTTATTTTGACTCGTGAACCGATTCCAACGTCATACCATAGACGTATAATGTGGCGTGGCCATGGTAGCTATCATGCTTCCATGATGTCCCTCTAATCCAAAACAATTTTGTATCTAAGTCCTATAAGTTCAAGTCCATGAAGTTCTAAATCAAGCTGATCAACAAGGCTTTTTTTCATAATTTCGATTGATCAAAACAAGGATCTTTCAATTGAGATCTCGATTGATCAAGATGTGCATCTCGATTGATCGAAATAATGCAGAGACTTTGGAACATTTTGCAAAGAGCAAAGTACCGAGAGGTATTTTTTCTTGATGGCACTTCGATAGGTACTCGATCAATTGAAATTTTGATTGATCGAAACAAGGATCTCGATCAATCGAGATCTTGATTGATCGAGATGTGCATCTCGATTAATCGAGATGGCCACGCTGACTGTACGTGAGTCGCTTATATATTCGAAACCGTCGGGCTCCCTCTCATTTCTCCACTTCTTCTCACGACCATCCGACTTCTCCCTTAAGTTCGAGAGCTCCAAAGCAATCCTCGAGCACCGTCCAACCTTTTTCGATCATTCCCGGCCCTCCGCCTTAGTTCTCCGTTGTCCGAGCCTTCCGCATATTTGCGTGAGTTCGTGTCTTCGCGGCTGCGTGTTGGGATTCCATTTT
The DNA here is from genome assembly GCA_026545225.1 of Cornus controversa. NCBI lineage: Eukaryota > Viridiplantae > Streptophyta > Magnoliopsida > Cornales > Cornaceae > Cornus > Cornus controversa. Next base: position 47,774,059 of record CM048845.1, read on the forward strand.
CTTGCACCGTTCATCATCTTTGCCTTGAGGTACGTTGATGCATGCTTTATTTTGTTTGCTTTGCTACTATTTTTGTTAGTTTACCAGCTTAATAAGCATAAATAGATGATGTTGGGTTGGAGTGGTTTGCATTCACTACGTTCATGATGGGAACTTGCGGGTTATGGGGATAGGTGTGCACGAGTGGAATGGGAGATATATTTTGGCGGGTCGTGTTACGTGGGTTGCATGTTTTTGATTCCTCGTAGACCTAATCGAGTCGATTCGAGCGTATTTTGGAGTGCATGTGTCGGCACCATGGACTAGAACTTCTTTGTAATTTTTATTCTTATTTTTCTATTCATTTTATTCTATTTTTATTTACTTTATTTTTGGAATAAGTGCAGACTGTTCTGGATTATAGCGCGTGTGAAGAATGCCACCGATGCTATTCGAGATGTGCCCGGGCAAGCCTTCTGGAATCGAAAGTTTCACCCGGAGCACCGATTTGAGTTGAGGGAGTTTGAGATGCGTCCTTATTGCTCGTGGGAGGTAGCAGAGCTCCAGTGGTGCCGGCTTGATCGGCTATGTGTGCCACCCACCGATGTGGCGCACGAGCGATTGGTGCAGGTCTTCTACGAGCGCATGACCTATTCTTGCACCGAGCCTGACACCTTAGAGACGGTCGTAGGCGGCTCGATGATTACCATTACGCCGAGTCAGATAGCACAGATGATCGGTATTGCACATTAGCAGCCCCCAAACATGGTTGACCAAGGTGGTCAGCCGCTCTACAGGCCCAAGTTTCTGGCCGACATGACCCTTTTCTCCATCGTTACAGACATGTGTGGTGAGGTGTTTACCACTCCCAGTCACAACTGCACCTCCAAATCGATGTGCCAGAGCGTGTTATGGTTTTTGGACACCGTTCTCATCAAGAACGCGTGTCCTTTGCAGCATATGGCAGAGCGTCGGGGCAACCTTCTCCGTTGCCTGTACGCTTTCCACACAGGCACATGGTTTTCTGTCCCGTCGCTGATCTGGGGACAGATGTACAAAGTCTGGGACAGCCTCGTCAACAAGAAGATGAGGCGGGCGTTGAGTTGGCGACTTCCATTCCCTTTCCTAGTCGCGGCTTTTCTCAGCCGTGCTAATATACCGTTCAGTGACACTGACATCCAGTCGGCACCGCCCTCCCGCTTCACGCATGTTCAGTGGGTGCGGCTGAGGAAGCACTTGGAGCGCCAGGATCACCAGGGCGATCCACCAGAGGACATGGACATGGATGCTCCAGTGGAGATGGATGAGGATGCGCCCACAGAGGGTGAGGCATCCAATGAGGAGTTGGAGGAGGGAGAGACTGATATCGCCACAGAGTGGCATGAGATTTTGGCGGTGGGCTATTCCTGTCTGGTAGCTGATGTTGAGCGTCTCCAACAGGGTTTTGAGGAGCAAGTCCAGGTGACGCAGAGTCAGCTGGAGGCTATGAGGATAGACATTACGTCTCTGGCGCAGGGTCAGAGGGCGATTTTAGATGAGTTTTGGGCTTTTCGGCAGGACCTGCAGTTCCTGTTTGCCAGCCGAGCTTCCACCTCCACCTCTACTCCACCCACCGAGCCACCTCCACCACCACCCACCCTAGACTAGCGTTATCTTTTCGTATTTTCTGCTTTACTTTTCGTTGTTTTTCTTTCTTTGCTTTTTGATAGGCCATGTTGGTCATGCTAATTTTTGTGTATTCCACATGCATGTACCCCTTTTGTACTGAAACTCATTTTCATATATATGGAATACAGTTGTCATTTCTTTTATAGTATGTGTTCTATTTACTGTCTTTCTTTTTACTTTCTGCCAATATCTCTGCTCTCTATACTTTGACTATGTATGTAGTACCACTTGCCTAATTGTTATATGCGATTTAGTTGATGATTTTCGTTTATTACCACCTGGTTTCAATTCCCAATACTGTTGAAATTGCTTCAACGCAGTATGGCGTTAATAAAGAAAGGCAGCCCCTTTGCATGCTATACGTTAGTGTGCCTGGATAGTCAATATCTTATCACATAAACCTCTTAGTTAATTGGGAAACACCAGTTCAGAGCCTTGGATGTGCAGAGATCTCGACATTGTCAACTTGTACCTAATTCTTTTATCATGTTCTTTTCATGTACTTTTTGTTCCATTTAATGTTCGTGGTATCCAGTTGGTGTTCTGTGCAAGTTTTTCTCATTTACAGGATGACCGGTTGTGTTGGAATGCTATTTTTGTTGAGTTCTGCAGTCCCAGTAATTTCTTTCCTTGTTCTTCTTGTCCAAGCATTGAGGACAATGTTGTGTCTAAGTTTGGGGGTGCGGTATGCTATACCACTTGCATATGCATGCAAATGTTCAATCTTTGTATTGATTGTCATTGTAGAGCAGTTTGTTTTCTTGATATTTTTGCATGCTTGCTATGATGTCTTGCTTTTTAAGGGAAGATCATTCGAATAAATTCGCACAAATTCGCACACGTGCATTTTAAATTGTGGGGTATAAGTCTGATGGAGAATTTTGTAAATTTCTGTTTTTATTTGAACAGCTTAAAGAATGAGTTCTTCTGGTTGTTGTAAAAAAAGAAAAAAAAGAAAAGAGAAAAATATGCAACAAGCCTTCTCACTCAATAAACCGGATCTCTATGCCTCATTAAGCATGGAGTATTCGCGTATAAGTGTGCAAGGTTAAGCAATAATAAGCGGGTGGCTTGTTTAAGCTCATCGCCTTGTAAGCTCGGTTATTAAGTCCGAGGGGTGTTTCTTCACCTAATGCCCTAAAACCAATTGGTTTGGGAGTTATTGACCCAATGCCGCTACATGGGCTTACAAGAAAGCAAAAAAAGCTAAGCATTGCACGGTCATCCATGCATGAGCATTCATGTATGTTTTACGGTAATGAACAACAGTGTCAAGCTTTTTCAATAAGTTTTTCTTTTAAAAATAGATTTGTTCTTATTTTTCTCCAAATATGATAAAGCCATGCGTTAGAATGCATGTTCACTTTTCAAAGAGGATTTTGGGGTTGGAATCGGTATTTTTGTTCGGACTGGCCATTATGTGGGGACTGTCGTCTGTTTGTAGTTTGTGAAGGTCCATTTTTGCTAATGATCGCATATCTCGGTAATACTTGTTGCATTTGTCAAGTGTGAAATGAACGGATAATCATCCTTTATCTAGTTGATGACTGAGCATAATTCAATTTTTATATAAGATAATTCATTTCATTTTTTTTGTAGCATTGCATTGCTAAGGGACTAGCAATGTGTAAGTTTGGGGGTGTGATAAGTGTTCAATACTATGCATTTGAACCCTCTTTATTACACATGTTAGTCCCGTTATTACGTTTACCGGGGTAAGTTTACAGTATTTTTGTGTTTTTGATGTATTGCAGGTTTTGTATCAAAAGGAGCAATGTTGAGGCCATTTGCAGTTGAAGAGTAGAATTCAGAAATGAAGCTAAGGCATCTCGATCAATCGAGATGTTGATCTCGATCAATCGGAATCTCGATTAATCAAGGATGCATTTTGATTAATCGAAATCTCGATCAATCGAGATTCCAATCTCGATTAATCGAGATTCTACAGACCCACTTGCCCACTTGCCCACCTGCTCTCCCACTTGCAACAAAATCCACCTTTTTGCACGACTTGGATGGATTTTCTGACTTGAACAAGACACATGGAGATATTATTGACTTAGTTGATATATATATTGATATATATATATGGTGGGTCCCAAGGATGAAAAAATAGCCACAAATGCACAAAAGGAGCCTTTTTCTGATATACAACATACACCATACATTGAGATTTTCGGGAGAGGAGGAAGGGGAGCTGAACCAGACCTTGAAGCTTCATTTTCTTCATCAATGGAAGAGTGCAAGGCTGCCATGAGCAACTAACTTCTCTACTAGGGTGTGGGTAAAACCCCTAGCCATGTAAACTTGTTCATTTTTGTAGCATTATTTGGGATTTGTATTCAAATGTTGATTACTTAGTCTAGTGACAATGTACACTTATACATTTCTTATATATATTCATTTGATGTTGATTTTATTCTTGTCTTAGAGTAGAATCTATCATGTGAATGCACAACATTTGCATCTTCCACAAGAAATGCAAATGATGGCTAGGTAATGGTATTTAAATTGAATGTGTTGTTCTTGCTTGTATAAACCATGCCAAGATAAGGTAGTTTGGATTCATTTAGGTTCACTTAGAGAGTAGGGTAATTAGTTAGGTTGAAGAACTATGCTTGTTGAAGATGGATTATGATAGGTTTGCACACACATTAATCTTTTGATATGTCATTGAGGTCACAAGCCTAATGACATTGTTAGACATTTAATTTTATAAATCCCAAGCTTGCTACATTTATGGACATGTGAATGGCTAGTGGTGGAAACCACCACTAGTTCTTTCTCCCAACTTTTAACTCTTTAAATTTAGTGTTATTACATTTCATGCAATAGTTTTAAAACAAAAATCAAAATCTTGTTTTTAGAATTAAAGTGAAATTAATCTCTTTTCAAGACAATTAACAACTAGTCCACGTGGGATCGATACCCTCTATATAGAACCGTATCTACAAAGATTCGTGCTCTTGCGAGTGGTTAAATTATATTTTGAAAAAGGGCAAAAATAAGTTTACAATTATAATCAAGTTTAGCCACATCAATGATGGTGGACTATGCTTTTTGACATGTCCTAATGCCAACATCATCCGACTGGGAGCTGCTCTTGGTGGAGCCTAATTCTCCTCTTGAGTCTTTCTAGCAATTTGCCACATGGTCATAACTATGTCACGCATGAATTGTTCTCCATCAGTGGGAGCTGCTGCTGGTGCTCCTCCGCGATCTCTTCATGGTGGCATCTTTCTATATAGATGACAAAAGACCTCCCGTTTTCACCCATTTTGAGCCTGAATACCCCAACACACTTTCGGGCATCCCTCAGAAGCAACTAAGACATCAAAAACTTAAAGAAAACACATTAAAACACACCTAATATTGAAAGAAAAATTAAGAAAACATGAACTAAAAATTAAAAAGAAAGAAAAACTAAAGAAATTAAAAGTTAGAAATACAAAATACCCCACAGTTATCATCCGTAAGCGATGTTTGTCACCCAAGATGGATCAAGTAAGATAGACGAGATCCGTCAAGTCGACGGACTCTACGTCTCTAGTTGGCAGAACTCCTTCCACACAATATTTCAATCTTTGACCATTGACCTTCACTAAAATATTATCCTTCAAGCTTCGAATCTCCACAGCACCGTGAGGAAAAACTGAAATAACTTGGAATGGTCCATCCCACCTTGATCGTAACTTCCCTAGAAATAATCGAAGCTTTCAATTAAAGGGCCGAACTTTATCACCTGGAGAGAAGGACTTTCGTGAGATGTACATATCATGGAACGCCTTTGTCTTCTCTTTATAAGTGCACGAGCTCTCATAAACATCACGTCAGAACTCATTCAATTGCAACTTCGTCTCTTCTCCAGTCCTTTTAGTATCAAAGTTTAACTTTTGGATTGCCCAAAGTGCCTTATGCACGATTTCTACAAGAAGATGACATGCTTTTCCATACACCAACTGATATGGCAACATATCGATCAGAGTCTTGTAAGCAGTCCGATATGCCTACAGTGCCTTGCTTAACTGTAATGACCATTCCATTCTATCTGGTCTCACCGTCTTCTCTAGAATGTATCGATTGGACAGCTCCACTTGCCTACTCGTCTAAGGATGATAAGGGGTCACCACTTTATGTGTCACAAAATATTTAGCAAGCAACTCCCTCAAGAATTTGTTGCAAATGTGGGAACTACCATCACTGATTAGAGCTCGTGGAATTCCAAATCGACTGAAGACATTCTCGTGCATGAATTTGATAACCACTTTGTGATCATTGGTTCTAGTTTCCACGGCTCCACCCATTTAGAAACATAATCTACCCCCATAAGGATATATTTGTAGCCAAAAGAAGGTGGAAAGGATCCCATGAAATTAATTTCCCAAACATCAAAGATCTCTACCACCAGAATGGAGCTCATCGGCATCATATCTCACCTGGACATATAACCCAATCTCTAAAAATGATCACAAGTTTTGCAAAAGGCATAGGCATCATGAAACAAAGAAAGCAAGAAAAACCCACATTAAGGCACCTTTGCCACCGTCTTTCTTGCACTAAAATGGCCTCCATATGCTAGAGAATGGCAGAATTTAAGAACATCTTGAAACTCATGGTCTGGAACACATCAATGAATGATTTGGTTTGGACAATACTTGAACAATTCAGGATCCTCCCAAAAATAATGATGAATTTTAGAGAAGAATCTGTCACGTGCTTGCTTGGTCCAACCTCGTGGTAGTTTCCTAGTGACCAAATAATTTACAATGTCTGCATATGATGGCATCAAATTGTTTGATACTCTAAATAGTTGCTCATTCGGACGAAGTTCATAAGTAGGCAATCTAGCAATTGAAGAGTTCACAAAGATCTAAGAGGAGTCATCTGCCACCACATTCTCTTCCTTCTTTTTTTCTTGAGTATTTAATTCAGCTTGGAGCTCACTGGAGCTCACAATCATCACTTAATTCCACGAAGAAAACATCATTTTGATCGGGAGGGTGTTGGACAACATTGAAAATATTTAGCTTGACCTTCATGTTGCCAAAAGAGATATCTATGATCCTTGACCTATAGTTTATAGAAGCATCTGTAGTAGCTAAGAAAGGTCGACCAAGGATGACTGGATTTTGTTTCCTCGGATTGTGTATTGGCTCAGTGTCAAGCACAATAAAATCAACTAGAAAGTAGAACTTGCCCACTTTAATGAGCACATCTTTGACAATCCCTTATGGTTACTTTGTTAATTTATCTGCAAATTGTTGTACCACTGAGGTAGGCTTCAATTCTCCCAAGCTCAGCTGTAAATAGACTGAATAGGGTAGAAAGTTCATACTTGCACCCAAATCAAGAAGAGCTTTATCAACAAGGTGCTCTCCAATGATGCATGAGATAGTTGGAGCACCAAGATCTTTGTACTTTCGAGGAGTGCAATGCTAAATTATAGAACTCACTTGTTGTGGCAGCATTACCTTCTTTGGCACATGACTTTTTGAACTCATTTTCTTAGTGTATAAGTCTTTCAGAAATTTTCACAAGGAGGAATCTGTTTGATGGCATCAAGGAGAGGTAGATTAATCTTCGCTTGTTGAAACACCTCCATCATGTCATGCAACTTGTCCCCTTACTTCCCCAACTTAGATGCTTATAGAAAACGTTGTGGGAAGGGACCCTTAGGCTCATATGAATTTTCAGCACTTGGACTTGTGATCACTTCCTGTTCTTCTTTAATTTTCTCCCCCACCTTGTTATCAATTATATTTCCACTTCTCAAAGTGGTGATGGCTTGAACTTGATCATGGTGTGGGTTGCTCGAAGAAGTATGCATTCCTCTAGGATTAGTAACAGGTTAGCTTGGTAGTTTCCCCTCTTCTATATTACTAAAAGCATTAGCAAGTTGTTCAAACTAAGATTCCAGTTTAGCGATGGATTGAGAGTGAGAGTGCACCAGTTAAGCAGCAGGTTGAACCGTTTCTATAGTAGCTTACACAATTTCTACAATGGACTCGAGCTTCTCAAACTTTGTTAGGGCAAGTGCCAACTTACCTTCAAGAGCAGAATTTTTCTGTGGTATAGAAGCTTGTGCTTGATATGACTGTTGAGACACATAGTTCCTAGGCTGATATGTACGTTGCATTATTGCCCCTTGGTTGCTGTAAGAAAATCAGGATGATTCCTCCATGTTGGATTGTAAGTATTACCACGTGGAGGATTCATTGGTCCAGTGAATGTAGCTTGGACTTACTCTTGTTGAAGTTCAGAAAAATGTCCAACTGAGGGACAATTGTTTACATTATGCATAGAACTAAAGCAAAAGTCACAAGGGCCTAAAAATGAGAAATTCGCAAAAGGAGGAGTTTGATTGGCTGCCATGATCAATGTTACTTTTTGTGCAATCAAGTCAATGTTAGTTGGCTTAGCATTTGTAGCACCTGTAGCACCATCTCAAAAATCCCATCAGTCTTCCTTGTAGTGGTTGGTTTGCTAGAACGAGTAGAGGACACGTGTTGTCACGCCCCAATTTCCGACACCCGGTTGAGAGCGAGGGAAATGGGGGTGAACGGTGAAATCCAATCAAAACAACCATTTTGGAAAAATCTAACATCCAACCCAATTCTCTTAACTGCGAAAGCAACTCAATATGCATATTATTAAGTGAATATGCATAATTAACCATGGTCCTCATTGTTGAAATCATTTCAAAATAAAAGTGATTTTTGGCCCTCGTGAATAGTAACTTTTCGTAAAAAGTTTTAAAAATTTTTTCGGACCATTGTCTCATCCTACTATAGTCCTAAGAAGCTTAAAAACATAATTTAGACCTTTTGAAGAGGTCTGGAACCCTAATTTCTCATCACCGGGTAGTAGCTAAAATGCTACAGTAACTCCAAAGTGAATAGTGCAATCTGCACGACAGTCATAAAAAAATTCGTAGAAAATTCATTTCAACTCAAAATGAGGCAAACGAAAATTCTATAGAAACTAGACTAAATATAGAAGAATCGTGAGCCAACCTTAATGTCTAGATGTTAGCCAAATGAAACAGTTTTGACAACCAAGTTAGTGTCCAACAGAAATTATAAAATCTGGTGGCAGAACATTCACGGATTTTTCTAACATTCTGTGGTTGTCCAAATTTCACCAAATTAAATATGGGAACACTAGATATCTAAGCAAAGATGTGGTAAAAATTTCAGATCATTTGGAGTTGTATAGACCCCTCAAAAATATTTTCCAAAATCCGGGCAGAATGTATTCATTTGACCCGCAATACTTTCATTTCCAAAACAAAATCTTATACCCAACATTCAAAGGATCTACAAATGGTACATCTCCATACACACACCCTAATTCACACATTCATATCACCATAATCTCACAAATCCTTATACATTTCTATTGAAATCATACAAAAAATTACATATGTCATTCACACCTTAAATTCAAAATGGACACCTTTGGGCACGTATCCCCCCCCCCCTAATGGCCATACAATTATGTTCAAAGTTTTCCATACATGTCCAACGTGGCTTATACATATGAAATTCAAATATAAATATGTTGTCCAACTTTAAAAATAACATTTTCCAGAAGAGTCCATATGCCACAAGTCGGCGTGGACAACCATATACACATCAAAAGGTCAAAACTCAAAAGAACTTCAAGAGTTCACCTAGCCAATCATGCCTCATCTTCTGGTGCCTTATCTGAAAAAAAATTTGTATATAGGGGGTGAGCACCACTGCGGCTCAGTAGGAATGATCCACCCAACTCTACTCTAACTCAGGTGGCCATGCATGGATGCATATGAAATTATTACAATCTATATGACAAATATCCATACTTTTTACCCATAAACAATCAAGTTTTATAAATCATGCGTGATGCTTCACATCTCAATGCATTGACATGCATATATATATATATCAAATTGAGCAAGTCACAATTTATATATATATTACTCACGCCACATAAATTCAGAAATCAATTCCAGGGGGGCTATCAAATCACTCCAATAGTAAGGGTCTCTTCGGCACCCAAACTCTGCTTACGCTTTATCGGGTTACTATCCCGAAGGGAACGTCTCCTCTTGGCCAAGTTTTGGGTCTTTCACCCTAGGGGCCATCCCCACATCTTAATTCACACTCCTGCCCCAAAATCATCACATAGTGCACATAATCACAACAATGCGCACATCCCACACAATGAAATGCATTTTATCAAATCAATGCATTTTCTTCCTCAAATCAAGTTTGTCACAATGTCAATCACTTATTTCATGAAAATTATCTTGCTTATGCAATTTTAAAAAAAAAGCATATCTTTCATGCATCATTCTATATAAAAACTTAGATTTATATATTTTCACCAAATGAACACAATTTCAACAATTAGCATATATAGCCTCAATATCACATCTACAACACATATGAGCCCTAACTAGCATGTTAGACATATACATATGCATAAATCACATTTATATATATATATATATATACATACATATACATAAAACCCTAAACTCAAGAAATCTCAACTTATCTTTCATGTCACAAATATGTGACCTATAGAATCAAAGTAAAGATGAGTCTAGCACCCCTACCTCAAATCCTATGCTTTGAATCCGACTTTGAGAAATTCCAGCTTTTTTAACTTCAAAAAATGTGGACTTTGTTCGGTTCATACCGAAGCCCTCAATGCCCTCTACACACTTTCCTTCTTTGGGATCTTACAAATCACACCCCAAGTGACCTAAAATCTAGAGAGAAGGGAGAGAGATGAAGTGGTGACTTTTAGAGAGAGAGTGAAATCTGTAAATATGAAATATCCCAGACCTTGGGATATTTATTTCACTCCTAGGGGCACGAAAAGACCGTTTTTCCCCTAGGCCACTTAACGTACCCTCCTGACCTCCGAATTAATTCTCGAAAACTCCGTTGGATTCAAAATCACTTCCTTAATACTCTAAATATTTCATTTAAGTCATTCCCCAAAATAAATATTTTTAAGAATTTTTCAAATTTTTGGACCCACTTAAGTCCCATCCCGGGCCCCGATTTGAAGAAAAAGTCAAACTTTTTTTAAAAGTTCCCAAAACTTTCCAAAACCATATTCCAACCTTCTAAACATGTTTTCTGCATTCAAAACATGTTAAATATCATTAAAAATACATTTAAAGTAATAAATGACAAATTAAAAAAAAGGGCCAAAATTGGGCATGGTCTCTACACATGTTGTAGAGAATTATCACTCAGATTTTCAAACAAGGTCCATGCCTCTTCTTCACTCTTCAACATGAAAGTAGCTCCACGGGATGCATCAACCATCTGTCTGTTGGCTTCTGTCAGCCTTTCATGAAGACTCTGCACAAGTTGTCACTTAGGAACCTGATGATGAGAACACTTCCTAAGAAGGTCCTTGAATCTTTTCCATGTCTCATAGAATTGTTCTCTCTTATGTTGGGAGAAAACAGTAATAGCACGTCTGAACTGATTTGTCTTCCCTATTGAAAAGTATTTCTTAAGGAGCTCACGTTGCATTTGAGTCCATGTTGTGATAGAGCCCATTGTAGAGAATTAAACCAATACTTTGCTTTGTCCTTCAAGGGAAATGGAAAGAGACACATTCTGAAAGCATATTTAGAGAAGTTGTGAATTTTTGAAGTTGAGCACACTTCTATGAACTTATCTAGATGCTTGTAAGGGTCTTCATGAGTCAGCCCAAAATAGGATGGTAGGATATGAATATTGTTGGACTTGATCTCATAATTCTGCACTGTGACATTGGGCAGTTGGAATCCAGCTGGTGAATTATATGTCTCTGAGACATAATAGTCTCTCAGTAGTCTCATCCCTTCACTAGCAGCATTAGGAATTCCTTTATTCAGTCATTAATGATTTCTTCCTCTTGCACAATAAGATCAATAAGAATGTTTCTCTATTGTCTGAGAATATGTTCAGCCTCAGAAAGGATCGACTACAGAACGGCGACCGTGCATATATTAAAAGTTCCTAAAAATAAAATTAAAAGCAAAATATAAAAATTTCCTAAACTAAAAATCCAATTAAAACTAATTCAATAAATTCAAACAATCAAATAGACAGTCTCCGGCAACGGTGCCAAAAATTGATTCGTGGCTAAGTAGCCTAAGTGTATCAATTAAATTACCACTTAGTAATAGAGCAAATTCTTTGTAGAATAGGGCTATCAAAAGGGGTGTCGAACCTCTGGGATGGTGGTTTGACTGTGTTGAATATTCAGAATTAATTTTAATTAAATTTAATAGAAAAGAATACTGATTTTTATATTCCAAATTAACTAATGGAAGCAAATAAACTAAAGCAAGAGAAACTAAGGAGTGTAGAAAGTATGAGATAAATGTAGGGTTATTGACTTCACCACTAACTTCACAATCAATGGCCAATTGCTCTAACTATGGGGAATCATACCATGCATAAGTGGTGTCAGTGACTACAAGCTCACCTCCAACCGTTAAGAAGATAACATATAATTAAGGCTAAGTCATGGTCTATCTTCGATTGGCATAGGCCATCTGCTTAACTACTCTACTCTAGGGTGCATTATGGTTCATCTTCTCTAGGCATAATCTATCAAAGCTTTTAATGATATATTTAATAATTACCATTGTGTAATAATCACTCTCATAATCACAGAAAACAAGAGAGATTGAGTTCAATAATAACAATCAAGTATCTAAGACAAGATAAGAAATCACTGAAACTGAATTTGTAAGACTTTTATTTCTCAATTCTATAAGAAGAATCCTCTAAATTACACAATCTATGCATGAATACAAAAATCTTCAAAATTAGAACAATCAAACCATTGATGCTTAGGTAGGGCTACATCAAAACCCTAGTGGATGAACTAGCCGCTCATGGTAGAAGATATTGCTTCAACTGTTGAGGAAGAAGGTGTCATCTACATGGAATATGCGCAAGACCTTGTTCTCCAATGGTTCTCCACTCCAAAGCTCTGCAAGATGCTATCCAAAAATCTCCAAAAAGGTCCCCCCAATACAGCCCCCAATTCACCACTTTTAACCCAATGAGAATATGAAGTGTCCTCACCTAATTAGGAGACAATTAGGGTTTTCCCACAGGCCCTAATCAGGTGGATTTTACTACTGACTTTCAGCCCAAAGTTTGATTCACTATAAGTCCTCATGAAATTTACGTGAAATACAAAAGTGTCCAAAATCAAATTTTGTTCAGTCAATTTGACGCTCAAAAATAAGAGTTACGGGCCATTTCCCAAAATGGTATTAAAACTGTATTACGCACAAAATTGGGCTTCGACCCGTAATACCTTTAAGCAGTTATAATTCTCTTGGGCCACTTCCTTGGGCTGTTTTGAGTTAAAATATGGAGTTGAATGAATCCATTTGATGTAGGCTTAATATAATCCTCTTGAATGTTTTCTTTAAAAGTCCAAAAATCATGATTTAACTGAAATAATCATCAAGGCCCTAAAAATACAAAAAACACAAAAACAGAGTAAAATCACAAATATACTATCACTAATAGAATAAAATATGCAAGTTAAGAGGCTAGAATGTGTAACATTCAACGCTGATCATTCACCCATTTATTATCAGAAATTGGGTAGATGATGCTTGCATCTAGCAAATTGATCACTTCTTTATTCACCGCCTCTTTCATGTTAGGATTCAATCGCCTTTGTGCTTCTCTGGATGGCTTCCCCTCATCCTCCAAGTGAATTTTGTGCATGCAAATAGAATGATCAATGCCTTTGAGATCAGCCACATTACACCCAATTGCTTTATGATGTTTGCACAAGACCTCCACTAGGCTTGCTACTTAAGTGTCTGTCAATTCAGAGGCAATGATAATTAGAAGTGTTTCATTAGCCCCTAAGAACACATACTCTTCAACTTTAATTGTGGAGGAGAATCTAATGAAGGCACTGGCGGAGTGCTAGAAAGAGGTGGTTGTGGCTTAATTAGAAACCTCCAAGGTGGAGTATTCTGTATAGCCACTATAATAAGCAGAGAATTCACCTCCTAATTGGATTTCTCAATGTCAAAAGATTCATAGTGAAATAAGGACATACATGCCTCCAAATGATATTGAGATAGAGCACACAAAGCAAATTCTTCCACCTAATCATCAATACATCTATGAAAAAAATTTCACACTGGTCTGGAGGATATTGAATGGCATTAAAAATATTCAGCTTCACTTTCATATTGCCAAAAGATATATCCATGACCCCCGATTTACAATTAATACAAGCATTTGCAGTTGCTAGGAAATGCCTTCCAAGGATAACTGGAATGTGGCTCCTCGGGTTGTGAATTGGCTCAGTATCTAGAATAATGAAGTCCACTGAAAAATAGAATTTGTCCACTTTGATTAGCACATCTTCAACAATCCTACGAGGTTGCTTAGTTGATCTATCTACAAATTGTAAAACCACTATGGTAGGTATCAACTCTCCCAAACCCAATTGTAGATACACTGAATAAGGCAACAAGTTCACACTTGCACCAAAATCTAAAAGAGCTTTATCCACATGGTGCTCCCCAATGATGCATGAAATAGTTGGAGCTCTAGGATCTTTGTACTTAGGTGGAGTGCAATGCTGAATAATAGAGCTCACTTGTTGTGGAAGCATCACTCTCTTGGGAAGATGGCTCTCTGATCGCCTCAGAGTGCAAAATTCTTTTAAGAATTTTACATAAGGATGAATCTGTTTAATGGAATCAATGAGTGGCAAATTAATCTTCACTTGTCGAAACACCTCCATCATGTCATGCAGCTTATCCCATTGCTTTCTCAATTTAGATACTTCTTGAAAACATTGTGAGAAAGGAGCCTTAAGCTCATAAGAAATTTCAGCACTTGGACTCTTTATCTCTTCTTCTTTATCACTTTTCTTTTTCCCACTTTATTATCAATTACTTTTCCACTTCTCAAAGTGGTGATGACTTTAACCTACTCGTGGTGTGAGTTGCTAGAAGAAGAACCATTATTTATGGCACACATCCCTCTTGGATTGGTGACTGGTTGAATTGGTAGTTTCCCTCTTCTTTTTTACTCAATACGTTGGCAAGTTATCCAAACTGAGATTCCAGTTTGGCAATCGACTGAGAATGAGAATGAACCAGTTGGGAAGTAGCTTGAATTGTTTCAGCAATAGAATCAAGTTTCTCGAGTTTCACTAGGACACCCAATATATTTTCCTCAAAAGTTGAATTCTTTGGTGGCATAGGAACTTAAGCTTGATATGGTTGTGAAGACACATAGTTCTGAGGTTGAAAAGTTGGCTAAAGTGATCCCCTTTGATTCCTGTATAAGAATCCAGGATGATTCCTCCATGTCAAATTATAAGTGTTGCCAAGAGGTCTAGAGAATGTAGTATACACTTCCTCTTGTTGAAGATCAGCAAACTGCTTGACTGAGCAAAAATCACATGGCCCTAACAAAGATGAATTAACAGAAGGAGGGGAAGCTTGACCAACTGCCATAATTTGTGCCACTTTCTAAGCAATCAAATCAATATTGGTAGACATAGCATCTGTAGAACCTATCTCAAAAATACCATTTGTCTTCCTTGCATTTGTTGGTCTGCTTGAACGAGTTAAAAACACATGTTGTAAAGAAATGTCACTGAGGTTCTTAAACAAAGTCCATGCTTCATCTTTAATTTATAACATGAAAGTGCCCTAACATAATATATCCACCATTTGTCTGTTACCTTTTGTTAGCCCCTTATGGAAACACTACACTAGCTTCCACTTTGGACCTTGATGATAAGGACACTTCCTAAAAAAGGTCCTTGAATCTCTCCTGCCTCATAAAATTGTTCTCCCTTAGATTGGGAGAAACCAGTGATAGCACGTCTGAACTGATTGGTCTTCCATATCGGAAAATATTTCTTTAAGAACTCATGTTGCATTTGAGTCCATGTAGTGATAGAGCCCGTCAATATTGAATTAAACCAATACTTGGATTTTTCCTTTAGAGGGAATGGAAATTGTTGTATCTAGAAAGCATCTTCAGAGAAGTTATGAATTTTAGTTGTTGAGCAAGCTTCTATGAAGTTATCCAGGTGCTTGTATGGATCATCTTGAGTCAGCCCAAAATAAGATGGCAACGTTTGAATGATACTGGACTTGATCTCATAGTTCTTTACTGTGACATTTGGCAGTTGAAATCTAGCTGGCAAATTATATGTCTCTAGGACATAATAATCTCTGAGGCTCGCCCTCTCCCAAACAGCATCAGACACAATATCAACATTAACATTATCACCATTGTCACCCATGATGTCAATGTTCTCTTCTTGCTACACAATAGGATTAGTAGGAATACCTATCTGCTATCTAAGAGTACGTTTAAGCTCGGGATCATAAGGTATTAATGGATCAGACAATGAATGGCGACCGAGCATATGGTGACTGAAGTACCTAAAAAGAGAATAAAAATAAAATAAAATAAATTAGTATCAAAATAGAAAAATTCTAAACTAAAAATCCAATTTGAACTAATTTTTAAAATCCAAACAAACGAAATAAATAGCCCTAGCAACGGCACCAAAAATTGATCGTGATTAATTACTACTAATTAAAATTATACCACTTGCAATAGCACTAATCCAAGTAGGAAAGGTCAAAGTGAGGGTGTAGAACAACCGAGACTACTATTAAGTTTGTCTTGGATTTGTAGGATTAATTCTAATTAAATTAAAGGAAAGTGATCACTGATTTTTATTTCTAATTTAACTAAATAAAGCAAGTAAATAGAAGTAAGGAAAATCTGTAAAGTGAAGACAAGATGAGTTAAATCTAGGGTTGTTGACTTCACCACTAACCTCACAATCAATGATCAATTGAACTAACTATGGGAAATTATATCATGCATAAGTGGTTTCAGTGGCTACAAGTTCACTTTCAACTGTCAAGGGGATAACATATAATTAAAGCTAAGTTATGGACTATCTTCGATTGGCATACACCATTTACCTATTTACTCTATTATAGGGTGTAGTATGGTCCATCTTCTCTAGGCATAATTCATTAAAACTTTAATCATACATTCAGTTAATACCATTGTGTAATAATCACTCTCATAATCACAAAAAATAAGAAGGATTGGGTTCAATCACAACAACTAAGTATCTAAGACAAGATAAGAAATCATTGAAATTGAATATAAACTTTATTGCTCAATTCTTAATAATAGAATCCTCTAAATTACACAATTTATGCATGAATATAAAAAATTCCCAATAATTAGAATAATCAAACCATTTATTCTTAGTCAGGGATACAACAAAATCCTAGTGGAAGAACTAGTCGCTCATGGTAGAAGAGAATGCTTCAATGGTTGAGGAAGAAAACATCATCTCCATGGAAGTAGTGCAATACCTTGTTCTCCAATGATTCTTCACTCCAAAAGATCTTCAAAACTTCAATCAAAGGTCCTCAAAACATCCCCAATTCATCAATTTTATTTACCAAGCGAATATCAAATGTCCCCACGTAATTAGGAGACAATTAGGGTAGTTTTCCCGCAGCCCCTAGTTAGGTGGATTTTTTTGCTGAACTTTGGCCAAATGTTTGATGCCTGAGAAGCCCGATTCATGGAATTTATATGAAATACAAAAAGATTCAGAATTGAATTTTATTCAACCCACATGAGAATTAGGCCGTTTTAACAGTCGAAAATAAGAGTTACAATTAGTTTACCAAAACGGTATTAAAACTGTATTTCACGCAGAATTGGATTTTAACCCGTAATCTCCTTAAGCAGTTATACTTCTCTTGGGCCTCTTCCTTGGGTTATTTTGTGTTGAAATATGGAGTTGAATTGGTCCCATTGATGTATGCTTCTTCTAACCCTCTTGAATGCCATCTTTAAGAGGCCAAAAATTATGGTTTGAGTGAAATTATCATTAAGGACCTAAAAATACAGAAAACACTAAAACATAGTAAAATCACAAATAATCTACTACTAAGAGAATAAAATATGCAAATTAAGAGGCTAGAATACGTAACATTCTACACTTATCAGCTACTGATATTTCTAATATAGATGAAGCAATTCAAAAAACTTTGTTCTATTTTGGAATGAAATGAAATGTTCAATTTATGGATGAAGTTATATGTAACGACCCAAAATTTTTTTTGAATTATGACTAAAAGTTAAGTGAATTTTTAAGCATGATTAATTGTTTAATGACATGCTTAGTGGACTTGAATGATCTTTTTGTGTTTTCGATTACGGGTGTGAGACCGGAATGAGTTCGGGTAACCGAGGGAAATAACTACGGACTCTAGGGAATAGTGTGGGGGTATGGATGTAAGTTTAAGGGTATAAGTGAAGTTTTGAAAAATGAGGAAAGGCTAGTTTGCGAATAAGCGAAAAAGGGCCATAACAAGGAGCAAATAAAGAAAAGGTGGAGGGTTTAGTTGCAAAAGGTGAAATATATGATATATATATGTAAAGAGGGGGAGAAAAATTAGATTTTTCACTTCTCTCTCTCTCTCTACATCCGGCTCCTACTCTCTCTCTCTACAAGTTTCTCTTCTCTCCTCTCTAAGTTTTGAGGGCCAAGAAGTGAGATTTGAGGGTAAAGCCAAGACCAAAAGGTGTTCCCCTCACTCTCCTCTTCGTTTTGATCGGTGGAAAGTTATCATTGGAGGAGTTTGAAGCTTGGTGAAATTTTGGTCTTCCATTTTTAAGCTTGGATTTTGAGGTAGGGGTTCTCTTTCTCATCTCTTTGTCGATTCAAGGGTTTCAGGTGGAACGGTGAGAGCTAAGGGTGTGTATTGCATGATTTAGAGTGGTAAGAGGGGTAAGATGTGGTATTTTTCTACTCTCTTTAGTCTCTATGGTGCAATAGATATGTATATGGTAGTATACATGATGAAAGAAGTGAATGTATGAGAGATATTAGTATGCATGCTTACATACTAGCTTTTGTTCATATATGTGGAAATGTGTTATATTGAACATGTATGTATTATGTGTTATTGAGTGAGTCAAATGCATGTTATCTTTATATAGAAAATGTGTGCATTTATAAAGTATGACTAAAATGTGCTTAGGTGATGTTGTGTGAGCATATGTGGATGGTATTCTAGGCCTTGCATGTATAGGTAAATACATATGTGGTATTGTGAAGATAAAAATCATGCTATGTGTTTTATTAATTGGCATATACATTGTGAAGCATGAGATTGAATGCTAGATCGTTATATGTTCGTGAGGAAACGGGGAAGTGTGGTCGAATTGCCTAGAGTAGGTCAATACTCGATGAGGGTGTTGGAGTGTTTAAGTTGCCTTGGAGTAGGTAAGTACTCAGTGACAGTGGTCTACTCACCTTGGAGTAGGTAAATACTCGGTGGGGATTCCAAAAGGATGCTCAATTACCTTGGAGTAGGTAAATACTCGGTAATTGTGGTTTACTCACCTTGGAGTAGGTAAATACTCGGTGAGAACCTATAAAAAGAGAATGGGCCAAGTCACCTCGGAGTAGGTAAATACTCGGTGACAGTGGTCTAACCACCTTGGATTAGGTAAATATTCGGTGGCGGAGTTGGAATGGTGTGGGAAGTGTCTCGGTTGCATGATTTGGTCAAGAATCATGTTAGGATATCAGGTTGAGTCTAAGAGAGAGACAAGCGTATGATTATTGTTTTCATTTTGAATTATGAAACATGATATGTGTTTAATGCATCTATATATATATATATATATATATGCATTATTGTGAATGGACATGATGTGTGTTGAATGATATGTGAAATGTTGTGACATGCATCCATGTAGGTCGTGTCGGGTTGGCACTTAGGTGGGTTGGGGTACCTCTACTGAGCCGCAGTGGTGCTCACCCCTTTATTCTAAACTCTTTTACAGATAAGGCACCGATGACGGATGGGACTTGAATGTTTAAGCAGGACTTTGGTAGCATTTTTGATATATTTTGGGGATGTTGTATATTTGGCTATCTGTGCTGGCTTGTGGCACGTTGTCTATGTAGTTGTAGTCATGGTTGAATTTTTAGCATTTTTGGACCTTATGCATGAAATCCTTGTAATGACTATAAATTTGGAATCTTGATGTATTCTGGTTATTTCTTAAACTAAATTCAATTATGGATTGTAAAGTTATGGTTTCCTCTTATATTATAACTTTATGTTTGGATTTTTCTCAAGTATAAAAGTTGGGAATGAATGGAAAGGATATGTGGTTTAAATGGATGTGGATGAATGGACGAATTGAAATGCAAATATTATGATATTATGTTTTCATTCACATGTTATAAGTAGTGTGAATGTGTTTGATGCTAGTTGAAGGATTGGAATAACCATTGGGGGAAACACATACCCAAGAGTGTTCATTTTGAATCCATAGAGTATTTATGATGATTTAGATTGTTTTTGGTGGGTTTTAATCATGGTTTAATTCATGTTTTAAGTTAGATTATGGTTTGGTGAGGTGATAGGATGCTTTGAGGCTTGGAAAAATAGGTTTTGAGGCATTTTTACACTTTCGGTCGAGTGCCCTCTGCATCGGTCGACCGAAAGTGCAAGATCCCGACAGTTGGAATGACTGGGAACAGGTTTTGGTCGACTGAACAGTGTTTTGGTCGACTAAAAGTCCTCTTTTGGTCGACCGAAACTACCCATCAGCCGACCGAAAGGAACCTGGGAAGCTCCATTTGCATCCGAACTTCAAACGGGTGTAAATTCTTCGTTTTAGATCAAAATTGAGTGCCATTTTTTTTGAAATTGGATTTTTTTAAGTCCTCTATCCAATGGTGTGGGTTTAAGCCACAATTTATGATCACAAAGGTTCGTATGTGTGAAAATATATAGGCCACAACTAATTGGTTATACAATTGAGGCATGGTTTAGGGCCCATGGTGGTAGATTAAGGTTAAATGATGTATATCTATATGAAAGATAAATTTAAGCTTTCATAATAATTATAGAAAAAATGGAGGGTCCATTGGGATTAATGGATGGGTTAACCTCCGGTTTCTTGGGAGTTGGAAATCGGGGCGTTACATTATATGTATTTGGGATTTTAAAATTGGGACTCATGGTTTCTTGATGAATATGGATTATTTGGATGTGAAAAAAACCAAAGCTAAAGACTTTCTAATATTTTCTTTTTCTTTATTCTAGTGGAGATAAAATAAAAGCAAACAAAAATATTATTTCTTTCAAGAAAGTGGGGCTATTCGTTTTGCTAAACAACTTTGGTGCAAAAATATATATTTTTTAAATTTTATTACAAATATTTGGACAGAGCTATTTAAGCCTAGTAAGTTGATTGAAAAGGCCATCGGTGGGATTCTACCCCTTTATTAAGTGGGACCTCAACATGGGTCCCCTTAAACATATCATCAAGGGGTAGAATCTGAGAAATTATACATTATAAGTGTTGTGTTTTACCACAACATTGGTATAAAGAACCAATAGAAACAAACCACTAAAGTTAAGTGATCTCACATGTTTGCTATAAAACAAACATGTTTGTTTTAGTGGTGTGTTTATATTGGTTTGTTATACTAATAATGTTATACAATGGTTGTGACGTATAATTTCTGGTATATTTCCTTGACTGACCTTTTCTGTTAATCCATTAGGCTTTAATAGCATTTTCTGGTAACATAGTTGAATGGTGAGGTACTTCATGCAAGAGTCAAAGCCTTGAATAGCCATATTTCATTTAAGAATTAGCACAATTTAAGGATGTTCAAAGGGCACTAATTGTCAAACTATTAAGCATGTTTTTCGTTGATGGGCTAAAATTAAAGTCAATGAAAATTATTTTTAGAAATAAACATACTAAAAATGAAGCTTGTAATGTAACATACACATTTCTTCTATATATAACTTAGTTTGATGGTGTCTAGTTCATCACCAAGCATAGCTTTTCACCAATTTTTGTGTTAAGTTCTTCCCTTTTAGATTGACAATGGCATCGAAAGCTCTTCTCGTTTTCTTTGCCTGTTTGCTTCTAATCACCGCAACGGTATGACTCTTTTACTTTAGCAATTAAAAGCACACCAACTATTTACATCAATTTTTCAAACACAAATGCATGTTTAAATAAAAATGATCTATTTTCCCTTCTATTTACATCAATTTTTAATCATATTAATTGTTGAAATTCGTCAATATATATTTACATATATATATATTTCTTTTGCAGGTTTCAGCTATAAGGGAGGAAACTAACAAACTGGTACGTAATTTTAAAAAAATACAAGTGTAATTTCAATCTTCTATTGAATTCCTCATATTCAAGAACAAATCAAACAACCTAGATCATGAGAAACGTCATGTACATTAGTGCTTGACACAATTTAAAAATTGCTACTTAATTTGTACCTAAGAGGAGTTAATCCTTGAGATAGATGATTTTGTTGGTGTGTGTAATGAATTCTAATGAAACATATATGCATTGATCAATCAAATTCTGAATTTGAAAGTACTTACTTGTTAGTGATTTTTGTACGTAGCATACCCAAATTAGAGTGGATGTGAAGGATCCATTTAAGAAGGCTGTTGATGATGCCAAGAAGGTTGTTGACGATACCAAGAAAAAGGTTGGCGAATCCATAGACAAGAAGGTGACTGATGCTAAGAAGGCGGCTGGCCAATCCATAGAAAAGAAGGCTAAAGAATCCGTAGAAAAAAATGTTGGCAAAGCCTTTGGAAAGGAGGTTGGCGAAGCCGCAGGAAAGAAGGCTGGCGATACCATAAAAAATAAGGTTGGCAACTAAGGTGAAGTGGCCAGGTGCATATGTATATATATTTGCCCCAGTGAATGGATCTAGATTATAAATTGCCTATGGCTGCTTTATATATAATTGTACTTCAACATGTTCGATCGACATTTGTGTTAGTTCAATTATGTATGAGTGGAATAAACAAATAAATAATGCATTTTTGTAATGTTTATTTACAAGCAATTCTTTCTTTTAGTGAAAATTTTCATTTATGAATTCTAATTACTCCACATTCCATAGTGATGGCATGCCATGTTTACCTTTGTTTGATTACGTTTTTAGCGTGAATGATGACCAACAATCTTTAATTTTTCAAAAAGATTTAATTGAAATGAAAAATACATATATGAAAGAAAGTGTAATAAATTAGTGAAATTCCAAACAACTCAACTCAACATTTTAACGAGAAAAAGTACAACATATATGTGACTTTACTTTCGACATAATTTGTGCAAAATGGCAACTCTTTAGTATTCAAATCGCATTCTGACACCTGACAATGTACTGGAGCATTTTACCAATGCACCAAGCAATTGCTTCTAAAAAATAAAAACAAATTTTGGTTAGGTTAAAATTGAAGAAAAATTTCTATAGTAAAGGAAGCTCAAGAAAACAAACTTGAAAAAGTTAAAATAATTGAGGTTGAACAAGATGTCCACATAATTTGGCTATATTTACTCAAACAAGATACAAAAATGTTTTGTGAGAGAGTTTTATATTAAAGAAATGTCATCACTTATTAATGTTAAAGGCAAATGCTTCTCTAAGTTATGAGAATACCGAAATAAGCACCGAAGGACTCACAACCCTTAGATTCCACTACATGCATCTAAGGGCTAAACAACCCTTTGGTGCATGAATGCAGTGCTACTCTTCGGAGCACCACTCAATGTTAAAATTTAATATTAAGGCACTATACAAGCACCACAACATTTTAAGAAGGTCGTAACTTTTAATATTAAAGTCACTGTGAGAGGAGAAAACTATAAGTTGTGAGTTGCGCGGTGCCGAAGTGGCTGTGAAAGTTAGATTTAAAACCTAGAGGGGAGTGATTAGGGTTACTTGCTTTTTGCTAAATCTTTCAGATTATTTAATTTTAAGTCCAATTAAAATTAAAGCAATCTGACAAAGCAAATAAATAAATAAAGTGCAATAAAGTAAACAAATGCACCAGATATACATAGAAAACCCATATCGGGAAAATACCACAGGTGAGGCTTTGTAGTCCCGGAGAACCAAATCCACTATCGTCAAAGCAAAGTACAACAGACTATGTCCCAAACTCACATCCACTCCACTCTGACAAGAAATTATTGCGAAACACCTCAGGCTTACTATTACGAGTCCCTTGTCCAATTGCTGCAGACTCCCGACTAATGTCAAAATCCTTGTAGAAGGGTCACGAGAAGAACACGAACACTTAACAAGTTTTTTATCCACTTCGTGGTGTGATCTTCTTCTCCTTCCTCACCAACAAACATTTGTATAAGAAACCAATCCAGTAACTTGATCAAGAAGAAATCTCTGAAGTAGTATTCGAACAGTTGATTAAGCAAATAGAGAGATACAACCTAAATCACTCAAATTGTATATATGTGTGTGATCTCTCAAAGAAATATAAACAAAGAATTAAGGGAAAAAATCTCTTCTAGAAAAATATCTCAATGCTTTCTCTCGCTAAAAATTCTCAATTTGATATGTACTAAAAGCTCCATGAAAGTAAACTAGGAGAGAAATCATATGATTTTTTATAGATGTTAAAAGTCTTAATTTTCCTTAAAAAACAAGTTACAAATTAATTGGAAACAAGTCCCAACATTTTAGGAAATTTTAGAGTTCAGTCTTAGTCAAAACAAGAGTGCTGCAGAGCCAAAATTCGCCACCAAAGGGCTTGGACCGGTCCGGCCTATTCCTTAGACTAATCCAGGCTTCTTCTTGTAGAAATCCAAATCATGATACCTCATGGACCGGTCTACCTTAAACCCTAGACGGGTCTAATCAAATACTACTTCTTCTTGTAGAAATCCAAATCATGAACGTCGCCGATGCTTTCGTTAAACCAAATGACATCACTAGAAACTTATAGTGTCCATAACTAATTTGAAAATTTGTCTTAAAAATGTCCTCTTCCCTTACCCTCAACTAGTAATACCCCGACCTCAAGTCGATATTTGAAAAGCATGTTGAACCTTTGAATTAATCAAACAATTCATCTATCCTTGGCAAAGGATACTTGTTCTTAATTGTTGCTTGGTTCAATTTTTGGTAATCTACACACAACTGCAAATATCCATCCTTCTTCTTACAAAATAGGACCAGAGCTCCCCAATGTGATATATTAGGTCGTACAAACCCCTTATCCAATAACTCTTACAATTGATCCTTCAAATCATTCAATTTTGCCAGAGCCGTACGGTATAGTGCCATAGAGTTGGGTGCGGTACTAGGAGTAAGATAAATGCTAAAAGTACATCCCGCATTGGAGGCAACTCTATTATATCCCCCAAAAACATATATAGGAAATCACACACTATCAGTGGAAACCCTCCATGAATCATAACCGCATCATCCTCGATTAACAAACTAGCTAGAAAACACTCAATCCCATTCTGAGTACCAGAACTAAGCAATGACGGTATGTAGAAATCATCACGCTCTCCCATAAAGTAGAAGCAATCACCCTCGGGTGTGCACACTGTCACTTTCTTATGGAGACAATCAACTGTGGGTCTAAACGTAGATAGCCAATTCATATCTAGAATGACATCAAAGGTGGTTATGTTTAGCAACACAAAGTCGAACAATAGTTAACGTCCCGCAACCTCGATCTCGCAAGACTGACACACTTTACCCAGGGTTACTCTACCCCTAACAGGCATATCAATGGACAATGGTGACTCCAGTGATGACACCTCCAGTCCCAAGGCACAAATAAATGTAGTAGATATGAATAAATGAGATTCACCTAAATCTATCAACACCCTAGCCCACGAGCTAGAAACTAGGAAAATACCTCTGACCACTGATGGTCCTGGTACATCTTCTACCTGAGCAAGTTTGAAAACATGGCCCTGAGTCTACTAACCATGTTGGCCAGTGCCCTGAAATCCTGATTGATGACTAGAAGCAGGCGTAGAACCTCTCGCTGCCCGAGATCCCTCAACTGAATGTGTTACCTAGGGCGATGGAAATGCCCTACGTCCAAACTGAACTGTGGTAGTTGGTATGGTCCTCTACAGAGACCCTAAACCACTCTGTGTCCCCTGCCTTTGTGGGTAGTTTGCCCTAACATATACGAGCTGTCTACAATAAAAGCATATCCGCTCCCTTATTGATATTGTTGGCACTAGTGCCACTAGTTGCCTTTGAGGGCACTCATATCTGTAATAGCTAGTCTGCTGGAAATGATATGATACTACCATTGATTATGAAGATCTGGTAGGAAAAGTCAATAATGGTGCCAAGCGAGCCTTTTGCTGCCCTTAATAAAGTGATACACAATCTTTGTGCCTTTTCCTCCCCTGACCATTAGAAGATGTCCCGGCACTCTTAGTCTAATTCCTTGCTTCCCTAGTCCTTTAATTGTCATTACTAACTTCCTCTGCTACCAAGGCTCTCTCCATTACCATAGCATAGCTTATCAAACCCAATACTGTAATTCTATCTGTAGAGACTGAAGCCAAATTTGATCGATTTTTAAATTTTTCAATATTTTCCATATAAATACATTTTAAATGATGTTATGGAAGTTTCAAGAGTGGAAAACTTGTCTAAAAGGATGTCATGAGGTTTTGGAAAGTTTTTAGAACATTTGTAGAAGTTTGACTTTTTGGGTCAATAGGACGCAGCTCGGGTGGGCCAGGAATCAACCAAAAGAAATGTTTAGAGAGTTTAAGGAATGATTTCGAAGCCATAGCTAGTTTTGAAATAAAAAAAAATGGAGGTCGGGAGGGTACGATAAGTGACCCAGGAGTGTTTTGGTCATTGCGCACCCCAAAGAGATATAAATATCTGGGTAGGGCTAAGATACTATCATTTTACAGCCATATCTCTCTCTCTCTAACTCTCCCACTTCACCTTTCTCTTTTTTCTCTATATTTCGGAAGGCTTAAGCTTCAATTTGGAAAATGCCAAAGGCAAAGGATTTGCTCTACTCGGCAAGGGATTCGGTTTAAACCGAACAAAAGACATTTTCGGCAAGGTGGAAAGGGTTAAAAATTTGAAACTTTCTAGGACAAGCTTGAGATTTGATGTATGGGTGTGAATCTCTTCCCTATTTTGATTATATAGGTCACATAATTGTGATATGAAATATTTCTGAACTCATTCATGTTGTGATTGACTTGTGTGGTGAGATTATTATTGTCTAGCATGTTCTAGATTAAGTTATGTGTTATACATATGTTAAATTCTATATTTAAGTTCATGTTGAACCTTATGCACAATTGTATCATAATTGGGAGTTGACCTAATTTGTGACAAAAATGAATGAAATGAGATTTTTCTTAAAATGCATTGGTTGTGATTTCCATGAAATGAGTAAGTTTCATTGTGACAAGCTTGAGGTGAAGTTGTTATGCATAGACTTGATATATGTCATTGAGAAAATTTAGTGAAAATCTTTATTTTGTGCATTTATGTGATAAATGTGCATTATGTGAAATTTGTGATTTTTGGGGCATGTGTGAGAATTAAGAAGAGCCCAGAGCCCTAGAATGCAAGGCCCAAAAATTGGCCAAGCAGATGTCACTTCCGTCAGGTTAGTTACCTGAAAAGCGTAAACAAAGTTTGTGATTTTGACAAAACCCTTACTATTGGAATTATGATAAGCGAAAACCCTTACTTCGTGGCAACATCTTGCTATATATATATATACTCATACAACTCTCATCATGCTTTCACAACATCATGCCAAGTTATTTCACAATTAGCATGTTATGAAAACACAAGCAATTAATCATGTTCCACATAAGCAATTTACAATCCTCAAGTTTAAATCTTTATTCTCAAATAAACATATAATCAAATTTCACCTTTCGTCCTTAGGTATTCAAACCTAACGCTCTAATACCAAGTTGTCATAACCCGATCTTCGACTCCTGGGAACCGAGGGGTGATCGTGTTACATGTCATCACCTTGTATCAATAATCTCTCTATAATATTCCATTCGGATGCCAAGTCATCATACTCCAATTTTTTACTCCTAAAGACCAATGGTGAACTCGTCCATTAAATCCTAATGAACTCTTTAATCCTTTAAATTACCATAGAAGCTTAATCATATAGTTGCACATGTATGTACACAACTCACCATCATCCAACCACAATGGGCACCACACCTAGCCATGTATTCACATCCAATATAATGTGGACAGCATATTTTGATTGTGTGAAATATACTCTTCGCATAATCAAAATTCTCGATTGTGCAAAATCTAGTTTTTGCATGATCGAAATATTTTGCTCAATCAAAGTACTAGCGAAGTACTATGGAAACCCCTAGTTTTCACACGATTGGAATGTTCCGCTCAATCAAAGTACTAGCGAAGTACTATCAAAACCCCCCTGGAATTTGACCTATCTTCTATCGAAATTCTCGATACAAATTCGCACAATTGAAGGCATTTTGATTGTTCGAAAAGGGCATTTCGCACGATCGAAATTACCTTCCTACAGAACCCTAAAAATTCACACTTTTTCCATTTCATATCCCATTTCCATTTTAACACTTTCAAATCCACCTATAAACCTCCATACTACTTTGCAACAAAATTGAAATGGTAATTCTTATATATTTCATGTAAATAAACCCTCAATACATAAACATAAGATCCATTCAAACTTTGAACCCAAGTTGTGCATTTACAAATGTGGTCTCCCAAGTTCATAGTCATCATATCAATTACAAGTATATTGTCACAACCCGGATTTTGGACCGCCGGGACTCCCCTGGGCCGACCCGAATCCCGAGTGTGAACCTGTTCACTCAACCTGTGAACAAACCATTTTAACCTTTATCTCTTGTGGAGGCTTAATCAACTACATATACTGGTGTATACAACATATATCAATGGGCCTCCAACATACACCCTTCAAATGATTCCCTTACACAAGCACGGATACATAAATATTTGTACGCTCATCATCTTAGGCTGAAAATAAAACCATTAGAAAGAGGGTTTCAAAATACTCAATTTCAAAAAAAGAATCACTTGATTCGAGTTTGAAACGACTAAGTTATGCCTATTTCAAATTTTAAAAATCTGCATTAGTCGACTTATAGAAAGGAGTAAGCTGACTTATTCAACCTGGAAGTGAATTAGTCAACTTATTGAATGAATAAGTTGACTTATTTGCTGCTCTAGAAAGCTCTAAAATGCACTGTCCAAATCAGTCGACTTATAGAAGGAAGTAAGTCAACTTATTCAACTTCACCTTTTGGACCAAAATTCATCCCAAAACTAATATCTAAACATTTCCAACACCTAAACTCGTCCAACAACACCCAAATCGTCTAGAAATACCATATCATCATGCCCATTCATCAAATAACACATTTGAATCACAAAGGGTCTCACAATCCACATTCATTCCCATTAACCAACCTCATCTTTATACATATAAGATTCGAATGAAAAACACAAGTTACATATGAGATAATGTAACTACAACATTTATATAACCCCAAAACATTCATTGGGTCCAAAATATACATCCCAAATCCAAATGGCTTTCAAGTTCATAGTCATTACAAGGATTTCATGCATAAGATCCAAAAATGCTAAAAATCCAACCATGACGACAATTTCATAATCAACATGCCACAAGCCCGCACGGATAGCCAAATATACATTATCCAAAGTATATCAAAATGCTACTAGAGTTCCACTTGAACACTTAAGTCCCGTCCGTCATCGGCACCTTATCTGTAAAAGAGTTTAGAATAAAGGGGTGAGCACCACTACACGACACGACCTACATGAATGCAAGTCACTACATTACATGTATCATCCAACGTATACCATGTTCATTCGCAAACAATGCATATATACATAAGACTTCATAATTTGAATTGAAAGCATTATCACACACATGTTTCTCTCTTGGACTCAACCCGATACCCTAGCATGATTCTAACCAACCATACGACCTGGGCCATTTTCCACCCAAATTTCAAAATTTACATCACCGAGAACATCAGTCCCACCAAGTAATGAAATTGTTTCAGTACGAACCACCGAGAACATCGGTCCTACCAAGTGATTAGATCATTTCAATACACACCAGTACACCACCGAGAACATCGGTCCTACCAGGTGATGAGATCATTTTCGAAATGCACCACTAAGAACATCGGTCCTATCTAGTGATGAAATATTTTTGGAATGCACCATTGAGAACATCGGTCCTACCAAGTGATGAGATATCTTCGGACTACACCACTGAGAACATCAGTTATACCAAGTGATGAGACCCTTTCAAGATTTTCACTGAGAACTCCTACCTCCAAGGTGGTCTAACCACTCCAACGCCCTCATCGAGTACTGACCTACTCTAGGCAATTCAACCACTTTTCCCCGTTTCCTCACAACGGTCCCATATATACATTTTGAACATATTGTAATCAAGCACTCAATACCCATGCTTCATAATACATTATCTAGTTATAAAAGAACATAGCATGCATTTCATCTCCACAAAATCACACATAGTACATATATGTATAACACATGCATATAACCTTTCATATGCATACAACTTCAAAATTAGCATACTTTACTCATGCTACAGTCAATGCATAATTTTAGCATATAGAACTAACATGCATTTAACCATCACATATTCCACATATAATCACATATATGACTCAAGATTACACATTTTGCACATAAACCCCAATTGAGCACATAACACCTATATACCCAATTTCTTCATTTCACACACTTTAGCCCACATGCTAACACCAAAACAAGGAACCCTAAATGTGCAAAGATAGGATTCAAGAGAAGGAGAAAATATGACTTCCCACCCCTCTCACTCTCCCAAATCATGTATTACACAACCTATACCTCTCCTCTTCACCCGAAATCCTAGAATCGACAATTAGGAGAGAAGAAGAACCCCTACCTCGAAATTGAAGGCCTTCCAAGCACTTCACCAAATTTTCAGTGATGTCTATCTTGCCGGATTGCAACTTTGTTCAATTCAAACCGAAGCTCTTGCCGTCCCATACGTATCTCCCTTCTTCAACGAAACCCGAATCACACCTGAACGGCTCCGAAATGTAGAGAGAAGGTAGAGAGGAGAAGATGGAGAGTTTTAGAGAGAGAAGGATGCGTGAGAAATGGCTGGGATACTCAGCCATAGATATTGAAAATATCTAGGGCGCGCAAAAGACTAAAATGCCCCCAGCCACTTAACGTGCCTTTCCGGGCTCCGTTTTTTATTTCGAAAACTCATACGGTCTTGAAATCACTTCCTCTACTCTCTAAATATTTCATCTAAGTCATTCCCAAAAATAAATATTTGCCAAAAATTTTCTTGGAATTCCAAGCCCACTTAAGTTGTACCCCGGCCCCCCGGTTTGACCAAAAAGTCAAACTTCTCCAAATCTCCCAAAAACTTTCTAAAATTCTCAAAACACTTCCCAAACATTTTACCCACACCCAAAACATGTTAAAAACCATTAAAAATGCATTTATGGCAATTATGATACGAAAAATGCAAATTGGCCAAAATTGGTCACGGTCTCTACATATATTGTCCAAAAACATTAGTAATTCAATTATGACTACAACTATAATGAATCAACATACCACAAGTCGGCATGGATAGTCACAGATAAGATATTCAAAAATAATCCAAAATGACAAAAGGAACTCTACTTGG
This sequence comes from Cornus controversa, assembly GCA_026545225.1. Taxonomy (NCBI): domain Eukaryota; kingdom Viridiplantae; phylum Streptophyta; class Magnoliopsida; order Cornales; family Cornaceae; genus Cornus; species Cornus controversa. The sequence continues at coordinate 47,805,389 of CM048845.1, forward strand.
ACGTTCATGCACCATTCGTCATTGGCACCTTATCTGTAAACAGTTTGGGGGAGAGGGGTGAGCATACAACTATACCCAGTAAGAATGCATGCCCCAACCCACCTAGGCATTGACCTGACATCGACCTACATGATATGTAACCATAATGTCACTACACTACATGACATATATCAAGTTTTCATATCAACCAACTCAATGAAACCCAACAAGTATACATTTAATCCATCTAGCATGCTTAACAATTAAAAAAAGTCATAATCTGAGACATAGACATGATTGGTTAACTCCGACGATCATGTGGTGTTGAACAACTTTGATAACACCAAAGTGTTGGTCAACTCTGACAACACTCGTATGATGTGGCAACTCCGACAGTTATACTTTTATGGCATTATATAAGCCTTGCACTAGTGATTAAGTAACTCCGACGATCACTACACATGGGGTATGATTGGGCATCTCCGACGATCATCCCATTATGGATATTATCACACATCAACTACATAGTTGGTCATCTCTGAATTTTCATGTATATCACACTTGGACAACACTCCGATATACACGTATACATGCTCATAAGGCACATAAACTTCACATAATATATAATTCTCATACTCTTCAATGCACATTCTTGCTATAATAATTCTAGCATGTATTTCATCTAAACAATTCCCATATAGTCACATAAATGCTTCAAGTCATGGATATTGATCACATATGCATACAATATACCGCATAACAAAACATGCTCTCATTTCATATACATTACAAGTATAATTGCACAATTCAACACATATTATAAATTGAACAACTCTAGCATGCATAATTACACAATGTAAAGAGGGGAAGGATAATTCACTCAACTCCCACCACTCACACATACATGCTAGCACAATTTACACAATCTGAATTTCACCCAAACCCTAGAATCAATGATTAAGAGGGAAGAAACACCGCTACGTCAAGTTTGGAGTCTTCCTCTAGCAAACCCTAGATCACCAAACTTCAAGTTTCTCCAAATCGCATTTTCTTTCTATAGAATCGTAGATCAAGAAATGGAGAACAAAGTTTCCTTCTTGGATGAAGCTCGAACCCTCCAAAGTGAAGAGGAAGAAGAGGGAAGTAACTTTCTCTCTTGGAGTAAGCTACAAATCTCATTCTAAGATGCTCAAAATAAAGGAATAATATGAGGAAGAAGGAGAGCTTGGTGGAGCTTTAATTGCTGATTTCTCTCCCTCCCTAATCTGTCCCAGCAATATACATATAAATGTATTGACAACTCACCAAGTGCAAAATAACTATTTTGCCATTAAGCCACTTGGCGTACCTCCTGAGCTCCGTTTTCAATTTTAAAAGCGGCTACGGCTCCGAAATCACTTTCTTAACTCATTAAAAATTTCATTTGATCCAAAATCAAAAATAAATATTTTTCAAAAAAAATTTGAATTTCCGAACCCACCAGGCTCACTTCCTGGGCCCTACCGACCCAAAATTCTCAAATTTTTCCAAAACTTCTCAGAACCTCTATACAAGTCTCCAAACATATTTTCTACACTCAAAACATGCTAAACATCACTTAAAATGCATTTATGGCAAATATAATGAATAAAATGAAAATCGGCCAAAATTAGTTCTGGTCTCTACATTATATCCACATAACCAATTGGTTGACATAAACAACTAATATACTCAAAAAAACCTGGATTATATGGGTTAGGCATCCTTACTTCAATTTGGAAGAGCTTCTAAATACTTTTCCCAAATTTCTCACCGAAATCAACTTTCTCTGAATTTGATTCCGAATGGATCAAACTCGAGCCCTCAATGCATAAACCAACTCTCTCTTCTTTGATGCCTTCCAATTATCACCCCAAGTGTCACGCCCCAAAATCCAAGTCATCAGAATCCCTATTCCAGAACTCAAATTCCGAGAGTGAACTCGTTTACTCAACCCTATGAACGATCTCCACAACAATCATACTACAGTATTATGCTTTGATACTAAACTGCCATGCCCCAATTTTTGACTCATGGAGACCGGAGGTGAATTTCATCCATTAATACCTTAATGAACCTCCTTAACCTCTCAATCACTGTGGAAGCTTAACCCTATACGCACACTCATAGACATGTATATTTATCCTCATTCACCTCAATGGGCCCCACACTAGTCCATATACCTATACTTGCCCATTCTTATCTCAGAAATCATAAAATTCCATCCCAGAGTAGTTTCGGTCGGCTAAAACCTGGGTTCAGCTGACCTTCAAGAAATCAATTATGTCGGTTGACTGGAGAGTGGCTTCGGTCGGTCAAAAAGATGCTTTCAGCTGACTAAAGCCATCTTTCAGCTGTCCGAAACAGATCCCCAGTTTTTCAATGTTCTGGATCTCACACATTTTGGTTGGCTAATGTAGAGGCTAGGCGACCAAAAGTGCAAAAGGACCAAAAATATGTATTTTTCAAGTCCAAATGCATACAACAATTATGCACAATCATAATCCACTTTAAAGCACAATTAAAACTCATTAAAAGCAATAAAAATCCATATATTTCGTCTATGAATCCAAAGTGGACACTTTGGGCACGTGTCCCCCCATTATCCATCCAACACCTTTTAATTACAATCCCACAAGTCCATACATCACAAGCCTACTTATTTGGTTCAAAACTTACACTTTATACAAATCCCATATCTATCCAACCAAGTCACATTCATGTCCAACTACTCTCAACATACATGGAAGTCATTTATGAAATATTACAACATAAGAGAAATATACATTCAATAATTCAACACATGTGAAGTTCAACTCCAACTACATATCCCATAGCCATAAGTCATTCTCATTCCCCATCCATACATTTTATAAGAGATCCTTACACTTTCATAGTCATAGATTGAATTACATATGCATAGTCCAAAAGTTTTAAGAATTCCTGAATGACTACAAAATACACTTCAACATGCCGCATGCTGGCATGGATAGCCAAATCCACAATATCCAAAGTATGAGGCAAAATGTTACAAAATACTCCACTTGAGCCATTCAAGTCCCGTCCATCATGGGCGCCTTATTTTTAAATAGTTTGGGGAGAAAGGGGTTAGCAACTCAACGGCTTAGTAAGAATACCCCAACCCACCTAGATACCGACTCGACACCGACCTATATGAATGTATGTCATTACACTACATGTCATCTTCAACACTCACATATTCATTCAAGCAACGCATATTAAGGAAAATACATTAAAACATCTATCATACTTAAAAATGTATCTCAAACATATAAAATCAAGCATGTCATTTTCATGCTTCTCAAATGCACAAGCTAGTTCTAAAGGAACATATCATGCATTTCTCTCTACATAAACACACATATAATCACATATATGTCAAATCTTGCATATAAGTCACATATGCCTACAAATCTCTAATTTAGCATATATTATTCATGCTTCATCCAATGTATGCACTTGCTACATGTAATTAGCATGCATTTCACACTACATTATCAACATATAATCACATACTTATTCATTATTACACATAATCACATGTGCACACAAAATTAGCATATATGTATTCATGCTCTCAATTTCACACATTTCACACTAGTCCCTCATGCTATACATATCACAAGAATATCAATTTTGCATAGGAAGGATACAAGGGAAGGAGGAAATATCAAATTCCACCCCTCTCACTACTCTCATCCATGTAAAACTCAACCTACACCTCACCATTTCACCCGAAACCTTAGAATCGGCAACTAAGAGAGAAGGAGAACCCCTACCTCGAATTTGGAAGGCTTCTAAATAATTTCTAAGAATCTCACTAAGGTCTAACTTACTGAAATCCAAGATTGTGTGGTCCAAAGTGAAGCCCTTGCAGAGCTCTATGCATTTTCTTTCTTTGGCGAATCCCGAATCCAAGCCGAAGCCACCCGAAATGTAGAAAGAATATCAAGGGATGAAGTTGGGAGAAATATAGAGAGAGAAAGTGGCATGAGAATGGCTGGAATATCCCAGCCCTAAAAATTTATAATATTTCGGTACGAAATGACTAAAACACCCCCAGGCCACTTAACGTACCCTCTCAACCTCCATTTTTAATGTTGAGAGCTCCTATGGCTTTGAAATCACTCCTTAACTCTCTAAACATTTCATTTGGTCAAAAATCAAAAATAATTATTTTCTAAAATTTTTTGAATTCTCGGGTCCACTCGGACAAGTCAAACATTTCCAAACGTTCTTAAAATTTTCCAAAACCTTAATAAAACTTCCCAAACATGTTTCCCACACTTAAAACATGCTTAACATCATTCAAAATGCATTTATGAAAATTATGATGAATAAAATACAAACTGGCCAAAATTGGTTACAATCTCTAAACCAAGCTTCTCAAAATCAATGGAGAATGGAAGAAGATGATGTAGAGATATATGTGTATCTATATTTCTCTCTCACAGTTGATAAAGAATGAGAGAAATGAATTCAGCATTCTCCTCTTTGATATTTATAGACCTAATTCAACTATTTACAAAAGTCACTCACTAAACCTTCCCGAGCTCCATTTTCACTTTTGGTAACTCTTACGGACCCAAAATTGATTCCATAACGCATAAAATATTTTATTTAAGCTACTCTCAAAATTTAGTATCATTCTGACACTTTCAAAATTTTCAGACCAGTGGGACGACTCGCGTCCTAGGCCCACCCGACCCAAAAATCTCCACTTTTACTAAATGCTCCTAAAACTTCCCTGGATATGTATAAATGTCCACAAATATGTATTTTACATTTAAAATACATATATAATCATTTAAAACTTTTATATGACAATAAATGAAAATCAAAGAAAATTGGCCAAAAGTGGTCACGGTTTTTACATCTACCTTTTTCAACTCTCGCTAAATTACTTATCAACCTTTCCTCTTTCCTTAAAGCTTTGCCTAGGTCCTTATAAGTTCACTTATACCCCCATGCCACTTATAATAACCCATAAACACATTTCGGATTACTTGGACTCTTCCCAGTCCCACACCCAAACACCAAAAATTTCAAGGGACCTCTAAGCATGCAATTAATTCACTAAATCATGCTTAAATCAATTTAAAACAAAATTAAATCAAGAAAATTTCTAAGGCTTTAGAGAAGACCATTATCGTCACCGTTTAGCGATGAACACCCATACGTGGAAGAGAGAGATTGTGGGTCTTAATTGAAGTCAAAGCTTCTACCATCGATTGCCTATAACTGTCTGTGTTGTCATCTGAAAGACCACCACCGCACCGTAATCATCATAGAAGAGCCACCATCTGTGTCCCATTATCATTCACCTGCTATCAGAGCACCATCGTAAATAATCATCTCCACCGTGAAGCCTATTGTTGAGAAACCCAAAGAAATTCTAATTCTAATTTGGGGTCACACCTGAAGAAATTTGCGAATGAAGAGTTGATACCTTAGAAATTCTAATTTGGGGATTTCCATATTAGGTGTCAGTTTGGGAAGGTTCTTGTCATTGAATGTAGTGGAGTTCATGGGAGACTTGTGGGTGTTGTTTTGGAGTGGAATTGATGGAGGATATAGTTGGATTGAATGTAGAACAGTGGGTAAATGCACAGGTCACGAACAGGGGCAGTCAAGTTAGGTTTCCATTTTGGGTGATCCATGGTTGGTTGATTGTGATAATATTGAAGTATTGTGTTATAAATTTGAAGAAAAAATGGTGTGGTGGTTGCTCGAATCTCTAATAATTCCTTGATTTGAGAATTGACCAAACAAGGCCATAAAGGAGTAAATTTTATATTTATTCTGGTGATTTAATACTGGATTTTGGCCAAAAATGATGGCCAGAGTATGCTATCGAGGAACAGAGTATAGCTTCTGGGTTTAACATGAAAAAAGAAGAATAATAATAGGTGGGTTCAACAGAAGGCCTATAGAGAGAAAAAATGCAGACTTATAATTTAGGCTAAAATTGTATGAGGAAAGGGTAGTTTTGGTATTTAAAATTTCAATTCTGTTGACTTCTGATTTTGTTAACAGTCAACTACCACCAAGGGGTGTCAAAGTAAGGTCAACCAAACTTCAGGAGAGGTTGAAGACGTTTTTGAATTAAGTTCTACCTATGAATAGTAAAAGTAAACATGTTTGGTAAAAAAAATAAACTAGCAAGGATAGTTGAGTTAATTTTTTTATTGAAGGGCATTTGTGATATTTTATCAAACCTTAAGGGAGATTGGCTTTTTCTTTTTTCCAAAGGTAGTGAATTTTCAAAAACCTTGTTTAGGATACCCCCAAAAAATAAAAATAAAATTCCTACACAAGTTAGGTTAGGGCCTATTTGATAATTTAGTTATTTTTTTGTTAGTAGTTGTCATTTTCAAAAAATGATAAGGCACATCAAGAAACATGTTTGGTAATGTGCTTTTATTAAATAAATAAATAAAAGTAATGTTAAAAAATTGACAATCGGTTAGACATAAGTTAAAACTTTCAAAACGAATCTGTCAATTCTACTTTTTATTTTTAAATGTACTGTAACCATGTTAAAAAATTAACCATACATGATGTTACGGAAATGATAATACAACTAATTTTTAATTTTAATTTTTTAGAAGATTGATAAAGAAAAACAACAGGGTTATCAAATATGTCCTTCATTGGTGAAGTCATTAGAGTATCTAAAAATTGAGAAAGAAAATGACAGCGTCACCAAACATACCCTTAATTAGTGGGTCTAGAGTATCTTGAATCGGAATTTATTAAAAGACGAGGTGTATATTTAAGTGACACTAGTGATTTGCTAGAAATTACGTTTTGCGGATATTTACGTAAATCTGTAATTTGCAACGAGTGTTTGGTTAAGAAAAGAAAAGAAAAGAAAAAAAAAAAAACAAGAAAAAAAAAACCTGATAACCGGGCTCATTCACTTGGAGAATGTATTGCACCCGGCACACCGTGCGTCGGACGCGGTGGGGCCGGGTGCCCTTAATATCTACACCATTCACCCCTGTAGTTGTAAAGAAACTTCTTGGACCTTCCTTGGTTATTAAGCAAAGAGACGAAATAAACTGAGGCAAAGGAGGAGGAGAAAGTAGAAGGCTGATAGACCAAATGGCATTGCAATGGATGATTTTGACGTACGTAGTGGCAGCGGAGGCAGCCATAGCAGTTTTGCTAACACTGCCCTCACCGAAGCTCCTCAAATCCCGTCTCGTTTCTCTCATCTCTCTCATCCTCCAACCTGCTATGTTCATCGTCCCCTTCGCTGCTTTCCAGCTCCTGGGTTCATCTTCTTTTCTTTTCTGTCCACAAATATCTTCTCATTAGTATAGTATTATTAGAGTTTTTCAATTTTTTCTTTCTTAGTATGATGATCTGATTTCTGGGTTCTAGGGTTATGAAATAATCTGATTGGTCTTTCGTTGTTTTAGATATCTACTTTAAGAGCGAGCACCGCATGATGTGCAAGGGCGAGTCCTGCACTGCTTCTGAAAGAGATCACCACGACAAATCTGTAAGATTTTTCTTTTTTTAACATTATATTGATCTTGAAATGAACTTTGGTCTCTGCCCAGTTGTTCTAATTTCTGTTTTCATGATTGTATTTTTGTTAAAGATCCTGAGAAGTTTTAGTAAAAACTCATTGTTACTTGAAGTTCTTATGAATTTTTAACATTTATTATTATTTTCTTTCTAGACTCGCACTCCATTACTGCCTTTTGTTTTTAGGCTTTTACCCATTTCTTTTGCCCTAGTCTCTTAAGTGGAGATATCATTAGCTTTTTTACCCTTGTTGCAAAATTGTTGCGAAGATGGTATTCATGTTTGTGAACGATATGAAGCATGGAATAGGGGTTATAACAATCACTTCTGGTAGTGCCACAAGAGAAAATCAAATTTGATAACTCATATAAGATGTTTGGTAGCCAAGAAAAGGTCAAACTTCAAAAGATGCTACGGTTAAATGACATTCAAATTAAGATACAACCTTAGGGAGGTTCTTTTTTAGGTGGAAGATGGTTAATGTAGAAGATGCTGGGTTAATAGAATCGTAAAAGCGATGCCATACAACATATCTTTGTGGGATGGCCAACTTATTGGGAAAGGAAAGCTAAAATTAAATCACTTTGGCAACATTATCATTGTATAAAAGGTTTATCACGACCTTGTGGAGGAAATATGCTCTATCTGAAGCAGACATTATGAACAATCTTGGGTAGAATTTGATGAGATAACCTTTTGCTACTAACTTTTTTGTGGTTGAACAAAGGAAAGGCCATGTATCCAGATCAGTTCATGAGGGTATTATTTGTGATGCTTGGATTCCATTAGGCTAGAGTTGATCTGATGTTGGAATGTGGTGGACAAATGGCTGAATGCACTTTTGATTTTGAAGGTTTAGAGGATCATTTCGGGCATAAAAATAGTAACCAATGATTGGTTTATTGGAATTTCCTTTATGTTATTAATGAGAGTGAATTCTTTGACCCTTGAAATCTGATTAGATTGGAACATGAGTAGAAATTTGAATGGTATTGGTAATACATGGGCAGTGCTAAATAACAGTGATTGTGAAAAGTATTGCGAGTAGGAACTCCTGCACTGCATGTGCTTTAAAGATAATGATATGTATGTTTTAATCTCTTATAAGAAGACTTTTGAAACTTGGACCAACTTGAATGGTTTACTTGGGAAATGGCCACTGCCATTGTAACATGACTATGTCACCTCTAACCCCACCACCTTCGAATGCCTTCAGTACCATGATCGGACGGTTTTAGTTACTGCTCTGTGAGAAACCTAGTTACTTGTAAAATGGAATTTAAAATTTATTGTCTATATGCATCTGGAAAGCATATGTATATCCAGATTCATTTATTCTGAAATCAACATAATAAAGTCATTTATGACACGAAATATTTCTGCTGTTAGAACTTAGAAGTGACCCATACCCAGAGTCTTGTCCTTCTGGGATCAAGTATTTAATATTGCTCCTCTATTAATTTCAGTAGTGGTATTACATGATAAATGTCACAGCTGACAGCTGATAAGTATTACATGATAAATGTCACAGCTGACAGCTGGTAATCTTTGAAAGATCTGTTTCTTTTAAATGGCATGGTTCTATATTATAAGAGTACTGCGAGGAACCAACCCTACTATGAGAGGACTGGGTTGGGCCAATCTATGGTGTTGTAGCGGTTGTTATGCCAATAGCTAAGTAGGTATGGAAGAGCTAATGCTGCGCCATGGGAAATCCTTCTTTATACAAGTTCTCGGAAGAGAGTAACAAATTGTAAATATTAATATATGGCCAAAATCATGGCTGCTGCTATTGCTTTCTTTTTGCTGTATGCTATTTCTATTATATTCTTCAAGGAAACCCAAAATTACTCTGCTGCCATGTTTTATTGACAATGATTTATTGTCCCTCTAACCTGTTCCTGCTAGCAACTTGTCGAAGTGGAGCACTGGATGTTATGTGCTTCCCTTACAAGTGCTTACAGAACGTTGCATGTGTGTTTTTTATGTGCTTGTGCGTGTGTTTGAGAGAGTGAGAGAGATGGATTCTAGTGAAATGATTTGAGGTAGCAATTTAAAATTGTTCTTGAACCATCTCTTGGGTTGACGGGGAGAGGGGTTGAATGAGGAAAAAGTATGGAAAGATCTTAGTACAGTGAGTATCATCCTTAATACAAAGACTTCTTGTAATGTTATCTGCAGGTTGTTTGCTATTAGATTTTTCACTGTCACAAAGTTAACTTCAATCAATTAAAATGAGAGTTGAATTTTTTTTTTCAATGTATCATATAGTGGGTAATTTGGTTGAAATAGCTTGTAGACATTTTTTTTTATAAGTAAAGATTTCAAAAAAAATGCCCAAACGGGGGACGCATCCCAAGGAACAACACAAAGATCAAAGCCTTAAGCTATTTACAAAAGTCAACAGGGTCTCCGAAGAATTACAAAAGGATCCCTCCAACCAAAAGTATAAGGAACTAATAACAGAATATCTAAAAACTCCCTAGGGATGCTCTTTATCTTCAAATGATCTCTTTGTTCTTCTCATTCCATAAAGCCGACCATAACCAATGAGGAGCAACCCTCCATGAATGTCTAGTATCACGCGCAGCCTCATCATCCTATGTTGCATGGACATGGGACGAAAAAACATGGATTTGAGTCATTTGACACCTCGTAGAGATGTTGACTTGGTAAATTGTTTGATAAATTGAGAGGTAATGAATAAGATAGAAGTATTTTTGAATATATTTAGGTAATAGGTATGTGTGTATATATATCAATAGATGTGCATGTTTAAAAATTATATGAACAGATATATTAGTAAATTTATGTTGTGTGTTTGCATAAACATAATTGTAGAAATGCTTCCCCCTCTCCTAGCTGGCCGTTGACCGAAATCTTTGTTATATCTCATTCCTTTTGTCTTCCAAATGGTTTGAGATTTTAATAAAAATTCCAACCCTTATAGAATCACTCTTTGGTCTATAATAAAAATTTATGTTTGTGTTTGCCTCACCAAAACAACCCCTTCCTTTCATATGTTAAGAGTCATCATCATCATCCTCCTTGCCTTAATCCCATATATATGTTAAGAATATAATGGTAAAAAAATGCAATATCCATTTTCTATGTTCAATCAAACAAAAATTGGGAAAGGCTTCTTTCTTTACCTAGCCATCCCTACTACATTCTCTTCCTTCAATCTTCCATCCCTCACATATATTGGAGTATAAAGTCAACATTCATGTATCTTGGCCATCATCAACAAACATGTTGAAAGACTTCTCATTCTGGTTTCGTGTTGAAGCTGAAGAGAACCTTTTATACCCAACATGTCATGTATCCATCCACAAGAAGTGGTGATGTCAGATTGCCTAATACACACGACCCTTATATAGAAGGAGAACTGAAGGAGTTTTACATGGTCTGGTGGGAGGGAAGGGGAGGAGAAAGGAAGAGAGGAGGGAGGCATTCCTCCAGGCTTACCATATACTTCCCTAAGGAAAGGAAGATGGAAAGAACTCTCTCTCTCTCTCTCTCTCTCTCTCTATGTTTGTGTGTTTGCCTTTCCAAAAGAACCCCTTCCTTTCATATGTTAGAGTATAATGATAAAAAATGCAATATCCATTTTCTTTGTGTTCAACCAAACAAAAAGTGGGAAAGGCTTCATTCTTTACCTAGCCTTCCCTCCTACATTCTCTTCTTTCAACCTTCCATCCCTCATATGTATTGGAGTATAAAGTCAACATTCAGGTATGTTGGCCATCCACAACAAACATGTCGAAAGAATTCTCATTCTGGTTTCGTGTTGAAGCTGAAGAGAACCTTTTATACCCAACACTCGTGCATCCATCGATTTTTAAACAGTTCATTAAAATACAACTGAACCAGACCACAACAATTAATTCAGTCCTCACAGTTATTTCTTTAAAGACCAATTTTAAGGCCACTAACTCTCACCAGAACAGTTCATTGCTCGTTCTCTTACCATCTATTCTCTCCATCTCACCCATCTTTACTTTCTTTTACTTATTTTTCTCTTTTTATGTACTTCAAATTTCTTACTTGTTTTAGACCCATCAATGCTACATAAAAATGGCTTTACAAACAGCCCATTATCTCTTTCACTGGCCATTCACCCATCCGGTTCTTTGTTCTCTTTTACAAACTCCCTCATGTAATGATTGCATAGACTTGCTAACTTTGAGTCTTTTTTAATATGCATAAACCATTGCAGCTATTGTATACGTGTTAGTTCTTACCATATGCATTATACAGACCGTGGTCGTGAAATGTATAATACTCTTGTCATTTTTAACACTAGCTTGGATTCATACATCATAATAAATTTAGCATAAGATTTAAATGTAATAATATTATTTTAGGTATTGATAAAATGATAATCTTTTCACTGTAAATATGGCCAATATATTATACTTATTGGACTCGTTTGCTCACAAGGATTCTAGTTTTGGTATTATTTATTTAATTTGAGACTCCTATAATTAGTTTTTTTTTAATTATAAAAAATAGAGGTATTTTAGTTATTTTACCAATTTATCTCGAATATGGTCGGTGGTCCAAACTCAACCTTGAGTTATTTGAGGTCTTATACAAGTATCTGAAGTAATTATTCATGTCAGGTAATGTAACAGAAGTATGGATTTGCATGTATTGTTCATTACAGCAGAGCAGATGCCATCAATAAACTTGAGGGTAAAGGCCTTGCCCAAGGTGAAGCCATGTTAGCAATCTAGTACAGAGGTCTGGAAGTTTTGGTTAGTGGTTTGGAGGTCAGTGTGATATCTAAACAAGATGAAGGAACCTTGAGGTCAGGTTATGGGTACTCTCCCTTCCAAGATGCATCCAAAGTATCTGGCTTCAAAGTGTGGTGAATGCCCTTTTATAGCCTAGAGGTGAGGGCAAGGTGATGCATGCTGATGTGGGATCAAGTTAAGTTGCTCCATTTGTCCTTATGGCTGTCCAGTGGTGTTCTTCAACATGAGGGTCTAGACAGGTGGTAACGTGTCTGGATTGAGGTCCAAAGATGTACCATCGCCTATAACGTGGTTCAGTGAGTTGGTAGGGTGATGACATTGAAGTGGCTAGGCATCTCTATCAAGTTTCTGCAAAAGAGCATGTTTGTTGTTGTGATTGGATTTGAAATGGCTAAAAGCTTTGAAAATCCACTTCCAATTGTGTGTTTGGTGGGGTAAAAAATAACGCTTTTGAGTGGTAGAGATTTTGGCATAGTAGAGCTTCTAGCCAAAGCTCAAAGTAGAAGCTTTTTTTATTGTGTTTGCAAATACAAGAAAGAATTTATAGAATGACTGAATGAGTATATTTATGGAGAGAAAATATATTTATAAAAAGTGCTTCATATACTTCATCACCAAACACTCTTTGATCTTCCACAGACCACTTTTTGACAGCTCTACACAAAAAAATGTGCTTATTAAAAGGTACAACAGTGAAAACATGCACAAAATAAGGTTTTATCATGTCACAAGAAGCGTATATCATCCTGGAGTCACATGAAGTCTTTTATCTTTAAGTCAATCAAGGTGTTTTTGTCTTTGGGATGAAATGACCTTGACAATCCCTTGACTTCACCCCACTATCCCAATAAGCTGCGCTATGTCCGTTTATCTCTAGTCAATTAGATCATGAGTTCGGCTAAGGAATGATCGTGTTCCTGGAAATGGTGATGACAAGGCAGTGGCACATCGGGTGTTACACGTCTCCTTAGGTCATGCTCCCAACTCAACAGCATGCATCAGGGTGCCTTTTCAGATTAAAGACAAGGCTTATCTATGAGGAAAAAGTCCTTGTGAAATAAATGTTAGCAAGGCTTATATGTGGGGACCAGGTACTTGCAATAAATATTTAACCACAGGGCTCCATTGGAGATAACTTTTACATGGAAGAAATTACGAGGTCTGATTGCAGCAATAACCGCATGGAGAAAACCAGGGGCTGTCTATTGTGTGAGATGTTGCACGGCTAGAGAAGTGTGTAATCAAGTCTCATTGAAGACCGTAGGCCTGTGGAGATCACATTTATATTGCAAAGATGGATAATCTAGAACCTTAGTTGCATGATTCACTCATCAGGGGGTACGTTCTCTTGTTCCATGTATGGACCCACGGTTTTAGAGTGGGAATACTTGAATCTGCGGATCCATTTTTGTCAGTTCGCGAACTTATCATCTCAATTTGTGGATTGTGAAAAGTTCAATTTTATGTGCACAGATTGTTTGAGCTTCACGCGTGTGTGCAGTTCGGATATGCTGCGGGGGACAAGAAGCTCGAACTCAAGACCTGATGAGTGGAAGGAAGGGCCATCCACCAATGAGCTACTGCTTCTTCTGTTTAAAGCTGATTAATCTAGTTAACCATACGATATTCAATTATATCAAACCAATAACAAAACATATATATACATATATTATTTATAGACTCTAGACTAATTAAGGAAAAGTGAACAACAATGATATGTTATAAATTAATATAATAGTGTGCTATGTGGATGGAAATGTAAATATACAATATGTAGACACTCTAAAAAAATTAAATTTTAATTTGCTCCCATGTTCCCATCCTCGCTCTCGCTCTATTTGACTTAGTTTAGAAGGTCCGAGTCTATTGATACCCACAATATATATATATATATATATATATATATATATATATATATATATATATATTTGTGCGTATGCAACAAAACATTAGAGATTGGATTTTGTTTGTTTTTGCATGGGTTGGCTTTCTTGGAAAAGATTTTCCAACCATCTTTTAGCCCCCTCTTTTTTCTAGTTTTTTAGTCTGGTTTATCATAAGCTGCAATGTTGTGTATGGTTATATTGGGACATATCAAGCTGGCTAAGCCAGGTTGTTGAGTGCAGACTGGCTTCTTATTATCTAAGTTTTGGTTGGCCTAATTCTTTTAAATTAGTGGAATGCATGTGCATGCTCTCTTACTCTATTCATATTTCTATCTTTATCGGTGTCTCTCTAATTTATACTTTTAACCTATTGAATCTTAAATTCAGACAAGTTCAAGTTTTAAAGTTAAAGGTGCCACTTTTTGGTAACTTAAAATTTCCAATTCATTTGGTGTGCTATGCAGATCTACAAAGCTCAAAGGAATACGATTTTGAGCACTGCTGCATGCCTTCTCTATTGGTACATGGCTAGGAATCTTTTATCTTTTATCTTTTCTTTTCTTTTCTTTTTAGTTTGCACTTCGTTTGTTATGGTGCTTGAACGATTTGCTTTTGAATTTGGTTGCAGGTGCATCTACCGCATTTGTAAATACTACAAGGATATTCAGAGTTTGGAGGAAGTAGAGAAGAGGTACAAGAATCAGTAGGTTTCTTCTTATCCATGCCCTTATCTGCAGGTGTTGGAGGGAACTTCAAGGGCTGAATACTACTGTTGGTCATTTGTGGAAAGCTGATATTACCTCTAGATACTTCTCATCAGTATAAGTTTCATGTATGTGCAACTACTCGAGTGTTATGTGCCTCACGGTATGCTTTTATTGTAGTTCTTTAATTCCCTTGTGGATTCTCTGTTACAATGGAACCAGAATTTGCATTACTTTCTGGTTGGAATGTGTTTCTTCCTTTAAATGTTTTGTTCTAGTCTGCGAAGTGATGGTGTTCAATGCAGAGACAACCAAATCCACAATCCTTTTCCGGAGCCAACTAAAAGTTGGTTTGTTCCTTTTACACACACTAACAAATTCAAGGAATAAATATTAAGTACGCACGATGCACCGGTCAATCATAGCCCTACATGTATAACACGTGCTGTGGATCTCACCGTGGGTGTTGAGTCCTATCTACGTAAGGTTGTGATGCACTCGATGCACCGTGAGCACCAAATATCTCTTCCTGTTCAAGATGATTAATTTTTACATTACACTATTGTGTAATCGTAAATGGAGCTATTCAAATTTCAGATCTCCCAAGGTCCCCTCTCCCTCCTTTCAAAGTGAAAGGTAGAGGGTTCGAGTTTCTCCAAGAATATTACTGATAGTCTAATGCCCAATTTTGAAAATACTATACACTAGTCAATTATGGTGATGTCATTTATTATTATATTATACGGTAGTATTTATTATTATTATTATTTATTTATACTTAAAGATCTAATGCTATCGTCTTTTATATAGTTGTTATTTATTTCTCTTTATTTGATTGAATTTCGGTTTGAATAGTAAACAGAGAGTTTGTTTAACTTGGATCCCTGTTTAAAATGTTGGTATATCAAATCCTAGGAGGGATTTATTTATCCTCTAGAGGCTGTTTTGTCTTGGATCAATTCTAAGCCTCATAAAACAGGTTCGAAGTAAACATATTTCAGTTAAAATTTCTTGAATTCAAAAGATTCATCTTTATGTGTTGTGCAAGTCCAATAAGGGTAAAAACTATCCATATTATTCAGAAGATCACTTGGTCAAACTTGCCTTGAGATTTTGTCAAATTTTAAATTACCTTGCTACCATAATGAACCTTGATAGAGTCTTCAAACCATAAAATATGCCTGGTAAATAGAAAACTGAGCCAAACTATACATACTTGACCAATTACTGACATTTTTTATCATTGCCAACTGGAGAAAGGGTTTGTGATTGAAGATAGATAGGGTTGTAAATGAACTGAATTGTTCATGAACAATTTAAATTTAACTCATTTAAAGCTCACATTGAGCTCGTTCATTAACTAAACGAGTCGAGTTCAAGCTCGATTTTTGAGCTTGTTTAGTAAATGAGCCAATCTTAAATATTATTTAAATACTAAGCTCGTGGAGGCTCATGAACTTTAAGTTCGTATAGGTTTTGTTTATGAACATAGACTCATAAACATGTTCATAAAAATATGCTTGTATAATTCATGAACGAATTTATACGAATGACTTTCATTATTAAAAGAGTCAAGTTTGAACTTTTTAAAATAATGAAGAGTTGAACTTGAGTTCAACTTTTCTAACACGTCACAATTTTAAGTTAAATTCACAAATAAATGAACCGAGGTTGAATAGACTGAAACTGAGCTTGACTTAGTTCATTTGCAGCCGTCATTACCATCACACTAAAAAGGTCACGACAAAGAATGAGAATAGTGGAGGAAGAAACAGAGGAGAGGAAGGGAAAAGTGACCAAACTATTCACTGTGAGTGACTGTTCTTTGGAGAGGGAAAGGTACAAGTAGAAATTGCATCTATAGTTTAAGTCACACGTGTGAGACCTATACACGTGAAGACAACAAAGGATGGGAACGTGTCCAGAGTAGTGTCATTCTCAAAAAATAAAACGTGTTCATTATTATTTTCCACTTCTCACAAGTCACATCAACGATGTAAAACACTTGGAAGAAATGAGTCCACACACGGTGTCTCCAATGAGTGTGTGACACTAACACCTTGGTGACCAAGTCACACCCATTAATACCCCGAATGTGACGTGTTAATTATAATATGTTAAATAATTGTCAATATGACAAACATGTGACAAAGACCAGGGTCCTATACTACACCGACAGAATTATGTATCGCAATGCAAAACCTAACCAAAAAATTAAGGTATGTTTGGTAGGATGAAAAAGAAAAAAAGATAAGATTAGTAATGAGAGAAAAGAAAAGAAAAGAAAAGAAAGAAAATGATAGTGTTAAACTTTTATCGTATTTGGTTGATCAGTAAAGGAAAAGAAAGAAAAAAATAGTTAACATGTTTGAGAAAAGAAAGAAAATGAAATAATTTAAAAATTTTACCATTATACCCTTTTATATTTAAAAGAACAAATTTTAGTTTTTATCAAAATAATGACAAAGTTTGTATTAACAAAGTTTCATTAAAAAAATGTAGTATTTCCTTCCCTTTCCCTCCATTTCTTTCCATTTTTCAAAGGATAACAAAAACTACTATTCATCTTTAATTTATCCCTCCAAATCATTCCATTTCCTTTCCTTTCTATTAAAAATTTCATACCAAACACACAACCAAAATCATATCCCTCCATCACCTTTCTTTTCTTTTCCTTCTATTTATTTGCTACCAAACTAACCCTAAATAACAAGACATGTTTTCAGATTTATCAATTTATGTAGATATAGAACATTATAAAGGTTATGGGATGTTTTGTAGGGTGGTTTGTTTTGAAAAAATTAGTCCAAAACATGTTTGGTGAGAGCCCATTTGTTTTCAAGTGTAAAAACATAATTAATTTTTGGCCCAAAACTTAAAACACTACTATGGTGTTTTTGTTATGTTTGTGGAGTGTAGCTGGTCCAAATCCAAAACATATCATTCTAGAGGACGAAACAATTCAGCCAACTTAGAACTGTTGGTCTTAAATATCCATCAAATCAAACAATAAAATAAATAACACAACCACACCAAAGACACCAATGATTTACGTAGAAAAATCCTCTAGTGGGGAAAAATGCAGGGCAAATCAGTAATATTCACTATTAGAGGAAAAATTAAAGTGGATTTCTACAAACAGAGAACACCCAAATACTCACACCACACACCGTATCTCTTTCACCCCCTTTATTTTTCCACTCACTGCCCACTACCCAAGATACTCACTCACACATAGAGCTCAACTAACACATTGATAAGCTAACAATACGCACAACAACTGATACCTTTTGCGCCGCACTAAATACACCAAGACAGAGACCTCCAGTCATCTATTCGTTACCCTGCACACACCCACCAAAACCTACTGATACATTTTTATAATATAATCCAACTAATACCAATTTAATTTCCTTCCATTGCCACACAGGATGCTCCATTAAAAACTTCACACAAAAATATTTTTTTTCCTTTTTTACACATCTCCCAATGCCACATTGCATATTCTAACCACACTATCAAACTCACCCATGACCCATCAACCAAAAGAAAAACAAACAAAGCTATTTTTCTCATTTAATTTTTTCCTTTCACTTTTGGATAAAAAATAACCCAACATATCTCCCCTTCACCCACAAGGGAGAGAACAAGCATCGGGCACATTCCTACCATGGAGAGATCACACTTGACAAGTCGTTGGCTTCCCCTTTTTAGAAAACACAATATAATCAGAAATACGACATCTCACAGGTGACCCATACTTTTTGTCGGGTTTTGCAATCTCCATCGAATGACGCAACCGCTGCCTCTGATCAACCCCTTCTACACCTGGAACATGAATCCACATCCTTTTCTCACTTGTAAGTACTTGTCGTTTATGCCAGGAATTCAATGAAATTTTTTTCTTGATTGCAGCTAATATATTCAGAAACACTTTTGCACGAGTTTTGTATAACATACAACAAGCCGTTCCTCGTGCCACCACCAACGAACCTTTGGTGAGTTTCCACTTTTGATTACCAAAACAACTTTGGTAACCCAAGCGATCTAATGTAACTCCAAAAATTATATTAAGACACAAATCAGGAACATGATGTACATATTTCAGTGTTAATGTGCAACATGCGTTAGTTTGAATGCACACATTTCTAACACCCACAATCTTCAAATAATCAGTATTTTCCATCTCCACTATCCCAAAGTCTCCCGCTTTGTAGGACGTAAATTGTTGAACTAAAGTTTCCAACCAAAGTTATCTTAGCCATTTTGATGATAACAAAACATTGCAAGTGTTAGTATTTAATTTCTACTTGAGTTCATGCTTACACAAGTTACATTCAAACAATACTTAAAGTAAGACAAATAAATTTATGGCATTGAATAAGGATATCTCAAAGCTTACAATGATCATGCCCATCTATGTTCAAATGCTTATATCAAGGACATTGCAAAAAGATGAAGGCAATAGAATCAAGAGAAGAAGACAACACCCATTGTGTATCAAGACATTGAAGATTGGGTAGTATAATCTTGGTGAATGTATAGGTAATTTTTGTAAAGTTACTTTGATGTACTCACATGAAAAGTTCTAGGACCCATTGCACTTCATATATATCATTTATAATGGTCCTTATACATATAGCATTAGGCAATGAATTAAATGATTCATTATAAGACCTAAGCTGACATAAAGTGCTTTAAGACTCTAGGATCTAATGTATTTCATGACCATCATTTTGATGGTTCATAGACATATAAAAATAGGTCTTAATCTTATATGCATCATTCTATAAAAACCTAAGATAATTTGAACCTTAACCTATGCTTGAAAGAATAATTCTTTAAGGCTCAAGGAATTATCAGACACTTGATAACGAACCACCAAAAGCCTGATAATGGAAAGAAAGTTTGGCTTTCTGACTTTATTAAGATCAGAAGCCTAGTCCTCAAGACAAGAAGTCTGATCCTTAAGATCAGAAGCTCGATCTTCGATATTAGAAGCCTGATGGAATCTAGTAAGTTGGGGTTCGAAAGTCTTGCTTGATCAGGTGCCTCATCCTTGTTCATCAGAAACCTAATCCTTAAGACCAGGCACCTGCTTTACTTCGAATTCAAAATTATAACAACTGTTTGAGCATTTAATGCCTTCCAACCACTCCCAATAGCTATAAACAATTATATCTTTTAAAGGACTTATAAATACACCTTGTATATGTATTATATAAGTGTGAAAGCCCACTACACCCACAATTAATCATCCATCGTTGGTTGAATCTATCTTTAAGCTTAGAATTCATATTCTATAGAGATAGTCACCACACTTAACCATATTATTCCAAGATCAATTAATTGTGGTATTTTATTCATCATTCTAAAGTTGAACTATTTTATTGATTCATCAATTATAACTCTAGATTGAAAGAACTTTGAATTTGT
The DNA here is from genome assembly GCA_026545225.1 of Cornus controversa. Taxonomy (NCBI): domain Eukaryota; kingdom Viridiplantae; phylum Streptophyta; class Magnoliopsida; order Cornales; family Cornaceae; genus Cornus; species Cornus controversa. The sequence goes on from CM048845.1 coordinate 47,825,732, forward strand.
ATATCTTGTCTATTTGAGAGACATTCATTGTATACATAATTTCTTATTCTTGAAAGAAGAAGACCAAGAGGTTCTTATAGCATAGGTAGCTAGGGAAAACTTTGTAAGGGTTCTCTCTAAGCCCGAAAAAGTGAGAGATTTCACTCAACCTAATAATGAACAGATTTGGTAGCACTCTCCACCTGTAAGATTGAGCAATTGTTATCTCTTAGCCGTCAAAAGAGGAAGGGTGCTTCACCACTAAATAAGTGAGATTATGTACAATTTATTTTCTACCCTTATGGGAAGCCCGAAAGTGGAATCCTCAAGAGGTTTTTTTGAGGCATGGACATAGGCAACCAATGGTGGTACTGAACCATATAAACCGTGTTGTCTTGAGTTTGCATTTCTCTTACCTTTAACTCATTTACTTAATAGCATTTCATTTGTTTAAATTATATAAACTTTATATATATATATATATATATATATATGCTATGAGTTTATATTCTTTAATTCATATGAGGAGGATGGGATGAATGTTACTGAACCATATAAACCGTGTTGTCTTGAGTTTGCATTTCTCTTACCCTTAACTCATTTACTTAATAGCATTTCATTTGTTTAAATTCTATATACTTTATATATATATATATGCTATGAGTTTATATTCTTTAATTCATATGAGGAGGATGGGATGAATGTTTGAATTAAGTATGTTGATTAATTGAGTATTTATTTGATTATTTATTTGTGAATCAAGTTACATATCATGTGTTTGATAAAATGTGCAATAAGCATAATCTTCATCGTATAAGAATTATATATTGCACTTAGATCACCACTTCTACTTGCTGAATACATAAGCTCACCAAGTATTTGACAAAATTTAAAACAAGCTTACTTTTGTCAAAACGAACTTAAACTGAAAAATTTTCATTGTTTACTTAGTCCTTATTCACCCCCCTCTAAGAACATTTCTTGGGTAACAATTGGTATCAGAGCTTGAGCTCTAGAATATGACTTAACTCTCTTAGAGTCAATCAATGACAAATAATGATAAAGAACCCACATTCGAAATAGGACAATCCTCAAATAGACCTCTAATGCTTTGTGAGCATATTTACATTCATTGGAATCAAAGAATGAAAATTTTCATTCAATCCAAAAATTATAGAATGTGGGAAATCATTGAGAATGAACCTCATTTTCCTATAAAAATTGTAAAAGTAGTACAAGTCCCAAAAATAAAAAGTGAATCGGATTCTAATGACCGAAAATTAATTCGGCACAATAACTTGACTATGCAACTTTTAAAGTTTACATTAGACCCATTTGATTTGGAGAAAATTTCCAAATGCAAAACGACAAAGAAAATTTGGGACAACCAGAAACAACTATGAGAACCCTTGAGTTAAGTGATAAGCTTATAACTCATAAGATTGTAAGAATGAATCCATATTTGAATTCTCACATTGTAGTATTCTTCCTAGAGAAGAATCTAAAAAAAAAAACGTTTAACTTTTAGGGTTAAAAGACTTCAACAAACAATAGGTGATCCTAATAAAGCTTAGAAAGAAAGAGCTATTTGAAGGGGAAAATATTAAGACACCTTATGTTATTTTCTTACTTATCTTGGGTGCACATGTTATGATATAAATGATTAAAACATCCTAAGTGATATAGGTGTTCATCTAGACTATTTTTTTAATAGAAAAACATTTTCAAAATTTTCAAGAATCTATGCAATTCACATATGATTATTTTGATACATTTCCTCAATAGAAAGCTCCAAAAATTCAATAAATAAATCCTAAGAGAATCCAATATTGTTAAAGTTGAATCTCAAAGAATTAATTTTTTCAAGTTTTTGCATACTTAGTTTGAATTGGAATAGGGAGACTTTGAAGTTTACTTACTCTCCATAAAATCATGATATATAATCACTCGAGGATTAAAGATGCAAATTCAAACCGATGATTTTTCTATGTGACTATATCATGAACAATTAGTCTTAGTGAAGGTTTAATATCTTTGATAATCAAGACCGTAGAAAAGAAGTGCTGATTTTTCAAGTATATGTTAATGACCTTATATTTGAATCAATAACTTGTGCAAAGTGTTCTAAAACTCTTTAAGATTACAATAAAAGTGAATCTTTAATATTGCATAATCTTGAACCTTAAAAAATCTTTTTAACTCTCTTTTGCACATTTAATGATACTTGAGTGATAAGTATGTTGTTTGTGCTTCCTTGGTATATGTACATCTTTATATATAACAATAACACTCTTATACTTGAGTAATATTTATTTGATACCACCACTTGAGATTGAAAGTTATTGATCTCTATAAATGATTTTGATTAAAAGATTAAATAGGAAATAATCGTAACATCAAACTTTTGGTTATCTTATTAACAATGATTTTGATTAATAAATTAAGTGAAAATAGTCTTTTATATCAAATTCATAAATGATGAAATTGTTGATTATGAAAGCATATGTAAAATCTTTAAATCAACAATTAAATACTTGTGTAAAGAATTTGTAAGAATGTTTTTCTAGGCCAAAATCTTTAAAGGTAGGGAATGCTTTGGGAGTGATTTATAAAAACCCATATAAGCTAGTGACAATCTTATGTTTCATAAAACATGCTCATACTTAATAAGTTAGTTGCAAGTTTATTATTCTCAAAGTAACTTTAGGGCCATATAAAATATTTTGAAAATGGCTTATCAAAACCCATATAAGCTAGTGGCAAGCTTTAACTCATAAGACATGTACATATTTAATAAATTAGTAACAAGCTTATTATTCTCAAACTGCTCTTAGAAGAATTTTTTTTCCTAGTTGGTACAAATGCACCCACCCCCAAAAAATTATTTGCACCCAAGAGGACTTGATCATTATACTTAATGCTTGTTCGGCACTAGGGCCAAATTCTTTATCCACTTGAGCCAAACCCTTGAGTTCTTAAAAGAAATCTTTGCACATTGGATATGTATAGAAGTATCAAGAATGTTAATTGATGAGATACCAAGAGGGCATAGAAATTGCATACTTGTATCTATGAGAATCATATAATATAATCACCTAAACATATGAAATTTCAAACCTTGAGCTAAAACCCTAATCTTTCAATTTGTGAAATCTTATGTGATTATAATATGATTATTAGATTTAATTGGAATAACCTTGGTTATAACGCCACGCCCCGATTTTTGATTTTCAGAAGCTGAGGGTGATTAGTTTATATGTCATCACCTCACATCAAAAATCCCACTATGATACCATACTTTGATACCAAGTTGTCACACTTCAATTTTTGAATCACCGGAGATACCATCTCCTAGCTCGTATCTTGAGGGTGATTCCATCCATTATACCCTAATGAACTACCTCAACCTTCAAATCAATGCAGAAGCGTAATTACTTACAAACGTTCACCTACATATGACTTAACATCAATCACTCACTCACTAAGGCCTCACATGTGGCCACACATACAAAGTCTAGCCGTGGATCTATAATTTTTGATTGTACAAAATATGCATTTCGATCAATCGAAATGGGTATTTCGCACAATCAAAATATAACTTTCGATCAATAGAAATGGTCGATTAATCGGTGATGTATCAAAGTTCTATCGAGATCTTGCTGGAATTGGGGTCTCTTCTATCAAAATATTTTGATTGAAGTTTGCACAATCGAAGGATTTCACACAGTTGAAATGTCTTTCAACAGTAATCCTGCTATTTTACACTTGAACAATTTCATGCCTAATCCTTTTTCAATCATCAATCTATAACATGGATACATTCTCTATAATATATGAAACATCAGAAATAATCCAAGACATCCTTAAAATGATCCAAACACAAAAGTTGCATCTCCAAGTGGTTATATCCATTAAAACATAATACATTGAAATTCCAAAGCTATACATCATACATTTCATTTCTCAAAAGTCTTATATATGCCACACATGGCATATGCACTTGAAACTCATATCATAAAGGTTATTCAAATGTAAAATAACATTTCTAAAATAAGTCAACATGCCACAAACCGGCATGGACATCTATTAACATATCATCCAAAAGAAACTCCAAAAAGAAAGCCACTTGAGCCACTCTAATCATCGTCTTCCACCGGTGCTTTATCTGAAAAAGTTTTGGGGAAGGGGATGAGCATACATCTACGCCCAGTAGGAATGATCCACCCAACTCGATCTTGACTCAAGTTGCCATGCATGAATGCACAATGGATCTCTATATAACTAAATGGCATATTTTAATGCTTTTCATGCTCAAAACATAATCACTTTTGAAATCATGTATGATGTCTCATGTCTTCAATACACAAAAAATTCAAAGGAATCACGTTTATACATAAACTCAACGCCACGTATACCCTGAAATCACTTGAACTGGGGACTTCTACTTATCACAATTTTATAGTAAGAGTCTTTTCAAGACTACATACTCTACTTACGCTCTACGGGTTACTAACCTGACGGAAGCGACATCTACTTGGTCAAGTTTTGGACGCTGCACCCTAGGGCTCCGGCCCTTTCTTAATTCTCACACATACCCCAAAAATCACAAATTTTCACATAAATGCACATTTATCACATAAATGCACAACATCAAGATTGCCACCAATTTCATCCAATGCATAACATTTATCAAGTTAATGCATATCAATCTCAACACAAGCATATTACAATGCAAGTTCAATCATCTCATGGAAATCAACAATCATGCATTTTTAAGAAAATCTTCTTTTATGCATGTCCTCTCACATAGGGTCAAACTTCACAAATGGTTCTCAAATGAACATAAAGTTATACAATGCATTCATAAACCTCAACTAATACATGTACAATACACAATTTCTATCTAATACATGTTAGACAACTTAGATATGTAATAAACACCAAATTTCACACATAACACATAGGAGAATTTTATGTTACAAGTATGTGGCTTATAGAATCAAAATAAAAAAAGAGATTCACACCTCAACCTCAATTCTTAAGCCTTGAAACTAATGTTCCAAAATTTTATCCCTTTCAACTTCACCGAAAATGAATTTTTTTCGGTCCAATACATAACCCTTGCTGAGTAAAGCAATCCCTTTGCCTTTGGCGTTCACCAAATCCTAGTCCAACACTTCCGAAATAAAGAGAGAATGAAGATTGATGAAATGGGAGAGTGAGAGATATATTCAGCTGTGTATCTAATGGCTGAATCCCAACTCCTAAATATTTGTAATATCATGGGGCTTGAAATGACTTAAATGCCCCTGCGTCACTTAACGTACCCTCCCGATCTCCGTTTTCAATTTTGAAAGCGTCTATGGTTCTGAAATCGCTTTCTTAACTCATTTAAAATTTTGTTTGGTCCAAAATCAAAAATAATACTTTTTCAAAAAAATTTCAAATTCTTGGGCGCACCCAACCCATGTCCCGGGCCCCGTTGACCCAAAATTCTCAAATTCTCCCAAATGTTCCGAAAATATTCCAAAACCTCTATAAAACTTTTCAAATATGTTTTCCACAGTTAAAACATGCTAAAAATCATTTAAAATGCAATTATGACAAAAATGATGATTAAAATGAAAACTGGTCAAAATTGGACCGGATCTCTACATATAATCTATTCATCAAAATCATACATGAAAGTTTGTTGATATTTCGAATATATGTTTATCATCTTTGAATCAAAACTAGTGGAAAGATTTTAAATATTAAATATGAAAGAGTATAGATGGACTTAAGATTAAAGATAAATCTTTCACACTAGAAGAACCTAAGGAAGATAGTACTCAAAACAATAAGCATAAAGATTTCCTATGAGTTGAATTTCTATGAGTTGAAGAATGAGTCACCTCCTCCAAATTGATCAATCCTAGGTGAACATTCTAGAGGTAGTTGCACAAGATCCTTACATCAAAATAGTTGCAATTTGGCCTTTGCATCTCAAGGTGAAAATTAATGAGGCCAAAACTTATAAATTTCTTGGATCTTTGCAATATAAAAGGAACAAATTCATGTTACATGAATTTTTAGTTAGAACTTAGTTCATATACCAAATCATCACACCTTGATAGGCACATGTAGAGACCGGATCCAATTTTGATTGATTTTCTTTTTATGAATCATTTTCATCATAAATCCATTTTAATGATATTTAATATATTTTAAGTGTGGAAAACATGTTTGAAAACTTTTTTAGAGGTTCTAGAAAGTTTTGGGAGCGTTTTGGCAAAATTTGAGAATTTTGGGTCGGCGGGGACTGGAACGCGAGTTGGGTGGGTTCGGGAATCCAAAAATTTTCCTGAAAATGTCTATTTTTGATTTTAGACCAAATTAAATATTTAAAGAGTTAAGGAAGTCATTTCAGAGCCATAACCGCTTTCGAAATCGAAAACGGAGGTCGAGAGGGTACGTTGAGTGGCCCGGGGGTGTTTTGGTCATTTCGCACCCTAGATACTATAAACATCTAAGGCTGAGGATTCCAGCCATAGAAACACTTGCCTAGATCTCTCTCTTCTCTCCCACTTCATCTCTCTTCCTTCTCTCTTCATTTTGAAGGTCGTAAGCTTGGATTTGGAAGTTATGAATGAAGAATAACTTGTAGTACGGGTCAAGGGCTTTGGTTTGAACTGAACAAATGTGAATTTTGGCAAGGTATAACTTGGAGGAATTCTTTAAGATTTTTTAAAAATTCTCCAAATTCAAGGTAGGGGTGTTTCTTCCATCTTACTCACCAATTCTAGGATTTTGGTAAGTTTGGAAATGTGTTGGGTATGTTAGCATGTACAGGAGTATGTTAAGGTTGAGTGATTTTATCTTTTCCCTCTCATTAAGTGTTTATACGTGTTAATTTGGTTCATATTGTGATATATGATGACTTAATAGATTATATATGCAATGTGTATAAAATGTGAATATATCTAGCTATGTTATGAATTGTATGCATATATGAATAATATGCATGTTTTGAAACATATATATGGCTATATATAGAATGTGTTAAAGTAATGCATACTAGGATTAAATATAGCATGAATGTGTATTGAAAAACATGAGAAATATATGATATGTTATGTATCTTCCCAATGAGCATGTATGTGTGTATCGGAGTGTTTTCCAAGTGTATCATACATGGAAGTTGGAGATGCCCAACCATGTATTTGAAGTTGTGAAAATGTCCACATTGGGATGATCGTCGGAGATGACCAATCATACCCCAAGTTTCATGATCGTCGGAGTTGCCCAATCACAAGTGCAAGACTAATATATTGCCTTAAATGTATGATTGTCGGAGTAGCCTAATCATAGTAGTGTCTTCGGAGTTGATCAACACAATGGTGTCATTCCCTAACACCACACGATCATCGGAGTTGACCAATCATGTCTATGTATCAGATTATGACCGAATAAAATGTAAATATCTTAATTCTTACGTGTTTTAATTGTTAAGCATGTTGTATGGATTAAATGCATACTTATTGAATTGTATTTGCGTTGGTTGATATGAGAACTTGATATATGTCATGTAGTGTAGCAACATCATGGTTGCATATTATATATGTCGGTGTCAGGTCAATGCCTAGATGGGTTGGGGCATTCCTACTGAGCTCGTTGATTTGTTCACCCATTTTCCCTAAACCTTTTTACAGATAAGGCACCGATGACGGATGTGACAAGAACATCCAAGTGGAGTTCCTTGTGGCATTTTTGAGTTATTTTAGGTATTATATATAATGCTATCTATGTCGGCATGTGTCATGTTGATTTTGTTGAACTTGTAGTTGTAGTTCAGCTACTTATATATTTGGACCCTTACATATGTAATTCATATGATGTTTATGAAATTGGAGAATTATATGAATGAAATGTAGGGCTTGGATTAAATGTATGAAATGTATGACTTAAAATATTTCATTTATGTCTTAATGTTGCAAGGATGGATTTATGGACTTGTAGTATGTTTTGATGTATGGTATATAGAATTGGTGAGTAGTTATAAACTCTACAAGATTTGCATTCGAGGGATTACGATGCATCATAATCCCCATTACGATGCATCGAAATCTGGCGATGTATCAAAGGTCCATGAACGAAGTATCGTAAATGTGTAGGGAATTTAGGTTGGAAAATAGTAGAATTCGCATGATGTTACGATGCATCTCTGATGCGTCATAATCCATCGAAAAGTTGGATGTTTTAGATGTGTTTAGATAATTTTGTGAGGTCAGTGGTGGGGCCCATTGAGATTAGTTAATGTTGAATTGTACACTTGTATATGTGTGTATGTAATTTAGCTTCTTCGATGATTAAAGGTTAAGGTGGTTCATTAGGGTTTAATGGATGGACTCACTCTCCGGGTTCGAACTCGAGGATGGAGTCTCCAGTGATGCGAATTCTGGGGCATGACAACTTGGTATCAGAGCATGATATCATAGTGAAATTGTGATTATGATTTTGGATGTTTCATTTAATCACCCCCATTTTTGGATGTTGGAAATCGGCGCGTGACAGTATATATAATCTAAAAGACGAGTTAGGTGTTTCATCATAAACTAAGTTAGATTAGTGACCCAAGGTTAAAAGATGACCAGAAATAAACTTTGCACATGTATCTAGAATAGAAGCAATAAGAATGGTACATGCTTTTGTATAAAATATTTTTATTAAATGTATTCTTTAATGACTTTATATTAGAGGAAGTCTATGTAGAACAACCACCCGAATTTGAAATACATAAAGTTTTAAATTGTGTGTTAAAATTATGAAAAGTTTTATATGATTTGAAACAAGTTCCAAGAGCTTTTCATGAAAGACTTAGTGGTTATCTCATAGAAAATAGTTTTTGATAGAAGTAATTTGATGATACTTTATTTTTTAAAACCAATGATGATGATTTGTTGACTATGCTCATATATTTGGACGATATCATTCTTGAATCAACAAATAGAAAATTATGCAAAAAGTTCACTAAAAGCATGCAAAATGATTTGAAATGAACATGATGGGTAATCTTAATTTCTTTTTAGGATTGAATTCCTTTTAAATGTCATACAAAGAATGTCAAGATATTTGTTAGATACTTTGATTTTAGGATTGTGGCATCTTAGTAATACTTTAGATACCTCTAGGCACTTCTTAAGAGTTCATGTGTTTAGATGTAATATATTTTGAGCTATTAGAAGAAAAATAGGCATAAGTATGATTTGCCACACTGATTGAGTATGGTTTCTTGCATTTATACGTAATCATGTGTATCTTTATGCTTATGTGTATTTTTGATTGCCTAACATTTGACTTCGAATGATTTTTGAATGCCTTATAATTAAATTTTTTTATTTATTAGGATGAACTTAGTCACTTAGGTGCACTCCTTAGTTTCTAAGTCAAACATTCTAATAGATGAGATCTTTAAGAGATGCGTAGTTAGCCATCTCCCATTAGTCACCTACGTAAGGATATCCATTAGATGTAATCTAGAAAGATAACTAACCTTGAACTTAAATGTTCTCTTTTTGTTAAGATTTATTAGTTGGCGTCACTTAGATCGGCGCTTTTGGTATTTTAGCACCTAGATTACTTAGTTGACATGATCTTGTATGACTTGTTGTTTCATTTTAGTTATGTTATTCATATGAGATATGTTAAATTTGTGCATAAATTTGTGAATTAATAATATGATAGTTGTAGTATCTCATATTTATTCTTGTGATATGCTTTTAAATCACATTCCTTCCTTGGTATCAAGCCTATAATTTTGAAAAGGGGAAGAAAAGACCTAAGACACAATATACTTTACCATTTGGTACATTTTATTGTCTTCATCGTTTATGATTTGACCCATATTGCATTTACAAGCTAACATATCTTTTGGGCACCATTGCTATCTCCTTTTATGAGATATTACATTTTATTAGGCATGCACGTACATTTCTAAATTCTTTTAAATTTCAAAAGTTAGTTGAAATGCTTCCTAGGATACTAGGATGCTGAGATTACCTACTTAGATCCCTATGCCTTGTGATGATGTCAAAAATGAGAGAAGTTATATGATGTGTATTATAATCACATGCTTGCACTTATATATTATTCATTGAAAACATGTTGATAAGGAAGATATTTTTAAAAATATGCAAATCTTTTAATTTTTCATTACTTTAATGCATATTGATAGGGGGAGCATGTACTTTAAATGATTATGTGTTGTCTCTTATTCGTAGTTTAAAAACATAATCATATTTGGCACAAAGTATGATGCTAACTCTTTATTTGATTTCATGCATAAATCTTGACATGATTATTATACACTTGCTTTAGAACATGTATCACGTGCTAAATGCTTTTATTGTTAAATTCATATAAAGCACAATGATGAGGGAAGTAATCCCTAAATTGAGGTTTGAAAGTTAACACTTGAAATTTTTAGATATTGTGATTTACATAGGAGAGAAATCCCAATTTGTTAAAATATGCATATTAATAAGGGGAGCCACCTCAAATTTCTTACTTGAGGGGGAGTCTTATGGATTCTATATATTTTTTTTTATCCCACGTATGTTCTTATATATTGGTGTCTAATTTACATATAATGTTGATCACCATCCCTTAAGCCTTAATTTATTGATCTTTTTGATAATGTCAAAGGGAGAGAAAAGTGTGATGTGCATACCATAAATGACTTGACTTATATTAATTATATGATTTATGGTTATTTATGTTATAAAGCACATCAATGTTTGTCATCATAAAAAAGAGAGAGATTGTTGAACCAATATTTTCAACAAATGTTATCTTGGTTCTTTGATGATAACAAAATATTGTAAGTGTTAGGATTTAATGTCTACTTGAGTTCATGCTTACATAGGTTGCATTCAAACAATACTTAAAGTAAGACAACTGGATCAATGGCACTGAACAATGATATCTCAAACCTTAGCTAGCACTTTCACAATTCTTTTATATAAGCTACCCCCCAGTGCAAAAATCTATAATGTCGACAACTTCACCTTTCTTTGGGATCAAAACACTTCGGTCAGGAAAGAAAATAGATAATAAAGTTAAGTTACCCACCCGTGATGAGAACACCATTTCTAATTCCCCCATCCAACCCTACCAAAACATGAAGGACCAAGGTCCTCAGACTGAAAGTGTTACTCTTAACAAAGCGAATAGAGGCGTTGAAAGTGCTACGTCTTACAGTGCACATCCATTTATCATGCCCATCTATGTCCAAATGATTATATTAAGTACATTGAAAAGGATAAAGGCAATAAAATCAAAATAAAAAGATAACACCCATTGTGTATCAAGACATTAAAGAATGGGTAGTATAATCTTGGTGAGTGTATAGGTAATATTTGTAAAGTTACTTTGATGTACTCACATGAAAAGATCTAAAACCCATTACACTTCATGCATATCATTTATAATGGTCTTTAGATATATAGCATTAGGAAATGAATTATTTGATTCATTTTAAAACCTAAGCTGACATAAAGTGGTTTAAGACTATCGGATTCAATGCACTTCATGAATATCATTTTGATTGTCCCTAGACATGTAGAAATAAGTCTTGATCTTATATGTATAATTCTATAAAAACTAAGATAATTTGAGCCTTAACCAATATTTAAAAGAATAATTCTTTAAGGCTCAGGGAATTATTAGGTGCCTGATAACGAACCACCAAAAACCTGATGATAGACAAAAAGTTTGGCTTACTGACTTTGTTAAGATCAGAAGTCTGGTCCTCAATACTAGAAGCCTGATCTTCAAGATCAAAAGCCTGATGGAATCTAGTAAGTTGGGATTCAAGAGTCTTGCTTGATTAGGTGCCTCAACCTTATTCATCTAAAGCCTAATCCTTAAGACCAGAAGCGTAGTCCTTAAGACTAGGTGCCTGCTTCATTTCAGATTCAAAATTGTAACAACTATTTTGAGCATTTAATGCCTCCCAACCACTCCCAACAGCTATAAACGGCTATATCTTTTAAAGGGCCTATAAATACATCTTGTATATGTATTATACAAGTGTGAGAGACCACTACACCCATTGTTGGTTGAATTTATCCTTAAGCTTAGAATTCATATTCTATAAAGATAGTCACCACACTTGACTATATTCTTCCAATGATCAATTCATCGTGGTATTTCATTCATCATTATAGAGTTGAGTTTTTTATTGATTCATCAATTTTAACTATATATTTAAGAGAGCTTTGAATTTTTATATTTTGTCTATTTGAGAGACATTTGATTTTGTTTTAAAAGTGTAAAATAACACGCAAGTGTACGAATCTATTGAAGTATAGATCTGCAAGAACGAGGCTGAACCCAAGGGAATGCTTTGAGAAGAAAAACTAATACAAATTCAAATTAATTTAAAACTAATATAGTTTAAACAAATGTTGGTTGATTTGAGAGAGATTAAACTAACATGCTAATAAAATAACATAATTGAAATCAAATAGAGAAAATAACTAAGGTATCGGATTTCACCACCATTTAATTCATGAAGCTTCTAATATTCATTTATTAATCCCCAAATTTAGAGTAGCAATCAAGAAATCAATCTATTGTTTACTCAAGATTTAATAATAAAAAACTATGAAAAATATATTAAAAAGATAGATTTCTTTCGTTTCACTAGTGTAAAATTTTAAGTATCTTATGAATCCAATTTAATGAAAAACATAAGATCAAAGATTATCACTTTTAAGAAATATAAACCCAAGCTTAGATTAATTATAATACTTTCTAACTACCACATATACATGATATAGATGGTGAAAGAACTATAAAATAATTAATCACAAGAAGCGAAAATCATAAGCATTTAAATCATACACATGAGAATTAATTAATGAACAAAATAACTTCACTTCATTAATGAAGGTTTTTTCCTCAACCCTAGTTGAGGAGTTTAGTTACATATGGTAGAAGAACATAACAAATAAATAAAAGACATAATGAAATAAAATAAATAAAACCCGGATTGTCTCTGTCTTCTCTGCCCTGGCATCCACTTCTTTTTCTCCTCTTCAACCTTACTCGTTTCTTTCTCTTATATAGAGGTCCTCTAGGGTGTTCTCCAAGTAAAAGAAAATAGGAAAGTGTTTAGGAAAAAATCTGCCATAATATTTTTTCTAAATTGAAATCCAATTTTGACCTTGAATTAGTGTGATTCACGAAATTTTCGTGAAATACAAATATCTCCATAATCGAATTTACTTCAACCCTTTAGGAAATCAAGTCGAATTGATACTCTAAAATAAGACTTTTGGACCATTTTCCAAAATGGGATTAAAATTGGATTATGCGCAAAATTGGGCTTCAGGCCCGGAATCTCCTTAAGTAGTTGTAATTCTCTTAAACCTCTTCCTTGGGTTAATTTGAGTTAAAATATGGAGTTGAATGGATTCATTTGATGTAGGCTTCATATAACCCTCTTGAATGTCTTCTTTAGAAGTCCAAAAATCATAATTTTAACTAAAATAATTATTAAAGCCTTGAAAAGACAGAACACACATAAATAAAGTAAAATCACAAATAAACTATCACTAAGAGAATAAAATATGCAAATTATGGAGTTAGAATGCGTAACATTAAACGCCGATCAACATTCATTGTATACACAATTTTTTATTCTTGAAAGAAGAAGACCAAAGCTTCTCTTGGCATAAATAGTTTGGGCAAGCTTTGTAAGGGTTCTCTTTAAGTCCGAAAAAAGAGAGGGTTCACTCAACTTAATAATAAGCGGATTTGGTAGCGTTCTCCACTCATAAGAGTGAGCAATGTTTATCTGTTAGCCGTCAAAAAAGGAAGGTGGTTTACCACTAAATAAGCGAGACTATGTACGGTTTGTTTTTCACCTTTAAGGGAAGCCCCATAGTGGAATCCTCAAGAGGTTTTCTTGAGGCATAGACAAAGGCGACCAATGGAGGTGCCTAACCATGTAAACCGTGGTGTCTTGAGTTTGTATTTCTCTAACCCTTAACTCCTTTACTTAATAACATTTTATTTTTTAAAATTTCATATGTTTTATATATATGAATGTTATGAGTTTATATTCTTTAATTAATATGAGGAGGATGTGATGAATGCTTGGAGTATGTTGATTGATTCAGTATTTAATTATTTGGTTATTCATTTGTCAATTATGTTGCATACCATGTGTTCAATAAAATATGCAATAAATATTTCTTCATCTTATAGGAATTATGTATTACACTTAGATGGCCACTTCCACTTGTTGAATACACAAGCTCGCCAAGGGTTTGACAAAAGTTCAAACAAGCTTACTTTTGTCAAAATAAGTCTAAACCAACAAATTTCCATTGTTTGCTTAGTGTCCCTATTTACCCTCCTCTAGGGACACTTCTTGGATAACATAAACAACTCCCTTGTAGGTGTAACATGATAAGAAGCTGCAATGTCAACAACCCACTCAACATCCTGATTTGTAGTATGATTGCAGTTTTCATCTCCCAACGAGAGTACCACTAACTCTTCATCTGATACAATGGTTATAGCATCATCACCATCCTTCTTCTTATTTTCTTCTTCATTATATTATTTATTCAAATTCCAATAAAATTTCTTGTTATCCAAGAATTGTCCCTAGAGGGGGGGTGAATAGGGACAATAAGCAAATGATAAAACTTTTTCGATTTAGCTCATTTTGATAAAAGTAGGCTTGTTTGGACTTTTTTCAAACACTTAGTGAACTTATGTATTCAACAAGTGGGAATGAGAAAATTCTATCTATTATGCACTTAAATGATCTAGTGGATATAACAAATGTAAGTGTTCATATAAGTGCAACTTATCATGCTTGAAGTATATGGAAATGTTGATTGTGCATTTGTTAAATACATAGTGTGCAAATTGATTGGAAAAAGATAATCAAACAAATACTCAATTAATTAATAATTTTCTCAACTCCACAACTCAACCAATACTCCAAGCATTCATCCCATCCTCCTCATATGAATTGAAACATATAAACTTATAACATTCATATATAAAGCATATGTAATTTAAACAAATGAACTGCTATCAAATAAAAGAGTTTAAGGATAGAGAAATGCAAACCAAGTGACACTATGATTTTTACATGGTCCGGCCCCTCTTGCCTACGTCTATGCCTCAAGAGAACTTCTTGAGATTTCCATTATAGAGCATTCCTTAATGGTGGAAAGAAAATCGTACAATTGCCAAGTGAATCACTTGGGCTTCTTTGCTTCAGTGAAGACCTCACCAAGACTTCTTTGCCAAGCTCATGACTTGGACTTCCTTGCTCAATGAAAATCTCACCAAGACTTCTTTGCCAAGCTCATGACTTGGGCTTCCTTGCCAAGTGCATCACTTGGTCTTCCTCTCAAAGGTAGATAAGAAATTACAACAATATTCCTTAATGAATAGATATTCAATACACGCTCAAATCTTAGAGTTATATATGAAGATTTAAAATAAAAAGCTCAACTCTAGATATGCAAGATGAACCACAATGAATGATATGAAAGATGAGACTCAATGGTGGTTCCTAAGAGATATTCTACCAAGTAGAATGCAAAAATATGCATTCAAGAGTTTCTCAACTGTATGCTCATGGGTAGGTTTCTCTCTAGCTCTCTTACTCTCTCCTCTACTCTTCTCTACTCTCGACTCTACATTGCACTACCTCTCACTTGTACAGAATTTCCCAATACAAATGGGTATATATAGAGTCTCAAGAGAATATCGCCGTTTGGGGTTCAAAACTAGTCGTTATTTTGAATCTGGGGAAAAGCAGTCGACTTTCTGCTTGAAGCAGTCGACTTTATTTGAGCCTTCAAAGTGTCAGATTCACGCTGCCTAAAAGAGTCAACTTTCTCTAATGAATAAGACGACTATTTCATCAAATCTCACAAACTAAAATAGAAAGAAAGTCTTCTATATGAAATGACATAGTCTTCTATCTTAGTACTCCAGAAATGTCATTTTCATAAAAGTTCACATACTAAAATAGAAAGATAGTCTTCTATATGACACGGAATAGTCTTCTATCTTAGTACTCCAGAAATTTCATTTTCACAAAAGTTCATAAACTAAAATAGAAAGATAGTCTTCAATATGAAATGGAATAGTCTTCTACTTCAGTGCTCCAGAAATGCCAAAAACGTGCTGCTTGAAAAATTCGACCATACAGTTTAAATAAGTCGACTGTTTTAATTCTCATTTGAAATGCAACTCTATTAAAGCATGAATAAGCCTAAAACCTCAAGGACTGATGAAAATAAACTTCATTAAGATCAAGTCCTATTCTAAAATGCTAAGAACCAATCATAGAACTAAAATGAGATGCATGTGGTCTTAGAATCAATTTTAGATTATGAGTTGGGTTCTTTGAATATTTGAACCTCCTCAAAATCAATTATGACCTTATGAAATAAATCAATTTGGTCCAAGGTCTTCGACTTCACAACTTCACTAAATGTTAATAATGAGAATAAAGATATTTTTAATTAAAAATCATCTCAATATTACCTAAGGTTTTTCATGATTTAAACAAATAAGTTTAAAGCCTTATTTTTATAATTCCTAGACACCATTCCAAATGATATGATTGAAAGATATGGTTCTAGATAGGATTTAATGTGGCTAAACTTGATTGTAATTGTAAGCTTTTTTTTACCATTTTTCAAAATATAATTTAACCACTCGCAAGAGTACGAATCTTTGTAGATACGGTTCTATATAGAGGGTATCGATCTCACGAGGACTAGTTGTTAATTGTCTTGAAGAGAGATTAATTCCACTTTAATTCTAAAAACAAGGTTTTGATTTTTGTTTTAAAACTATTGCATGAAATGTAAAAACACTAAATTTAAAGAGTTGTAAGTTGGGAGAGAGAACTAGAGGTGGTTTCCACCACTAGCCATTAACATGTCCATAAATGTAGCAAGCTTGGGATTTATAAAATGAAATGCCTAACAATGTCATTAGGCTTGTGACCTCAATAACATATCAAAAGATCAATGTGTTTTCCAACCTATCATAACCCATCTTCAACAAGCATAGTTCTTCAACCTAACTAATTACCCTACTCTCTAAGTGAACCTAAATGCATCCAAACTACCTCATCTTGGCATGGTTTATACAAGCAAGAACAACACATTCCATTTAAACACCATTGCTTAGCCATCACTTACACTTTTTGTAGAAGATGCAAGTGTTGTGCATTCATAAGATGGATTCTACTCTAAGACAAGAATAAAAATAACATCATATGAATATATATAAGAAATGTAAGTGTACATCATTACTAGACTAAGTAATCAACATTTAAATACAAATCCCAAATAATGCTACAAAAATGAACAAGTTTACATGGATAGGGGTTTCACCCACACCCTAGTAGAGAAGTTAGTTGATCATGGCAGCCTTGTACTCTTCCATTGATGGAGAAAATGAAGCTTCAAGGTCTGGTTCAACTTCTCCTTCTCCTCTCCCGAAATTCTCTAATGTATGGTATGTGATATATGAGAGAAATGGCTCCTTTTGTGCATATTTGGCTACTTTTCATCCTTGGGACCCACCATGTGTATATATATAGCAATATATATACCAACTAAATCAATAATATCTCCATGTGTCTTCTTCAAGTCAGAAAATCCATCCAAGTCGTGCAAAAAGGTGGATTTTGTTACAAGTGGGAGAACAGGTGAGCAAGTGGGCAAGTGGGTCTGCAGAATCTCGATTGATCAAGATTGGAATCTTGATTGATCGAAATTTTTGATTAATCGAAATGCATGTCTCGATCAATCGAGATCTCGATTGATCGAGATGCCTTAGCTTCATTTCTGAATTCTGCTCTTCAACTGCAAATGGCCTCAAATATTGCTCCTTTTGGTACAAAACCTGCAATATATCAAAAACACAAAAATACTGTAAACGTACCTCGGTAAACGTAAT
Organism: Cornus controversa; assembly: GCA_026545225.1. Lineage (NCBI taxonomy): Eukaryota > Viridiplantae > Streptophyta > Magnoliopsida > Cornales > Cornaceae > Cornus > Cornus controversa. The sequence continues at coordinate 47,843,705 of CM048845.1, forward strand.
AATGGGACTAACATATGCAATAAAGAGGGTTCAAATGCATAGTATTGAACACTTATCATGATTTAATAGTTAAGTTCTTCCAAAGCTTATAAAAGCTTGAACTAACTCAACCTTAGGGAAGGCCTCATGATATTACAAATAAAGTTCATGGCCTATTACTTATGATCTAAAGACTTATGGATGATATGAATGATATGCATATTCCTATAGTCCACTACGTCAAGAGATGAGCTTTCAAATGAAGTTACTTCAAAAATAACTTTACATTAAATCAAACACTCACCCAAGACTAGCCTAACCAAGTCTTTTGATCTTCAATTCTTTAAGCTTTTGGGTTCTTTCATCATGTGACTTGGATTCACTTCAACTTCACCAGTTATCTTGATTATTGATTTTTGAGTTCCATGATCATGTGACTTCATATATCTTCTTGTAATTCCTTTTGAAGTTCAATGCCTTTAAGATACTTAAGATAATATGATATTTTATAAACTACACACTCAAGTAAGCTTATTAAATTTACACTACAATAAGTTGTTATCATCAAAATCATCCAAGTAACCTAGGGTTGAAACCTTGAGGTCAACATTTCTGTATATGCCCGGTCCTGCATAATGAAAACACTTTCTCTCATCTCTAGACTGTTGCTTGTCTCTAGAATCTTTACTATTGCTATGACTTTCAGGTCTACTGCTAAACCCTCTGGACTTTCTATCTTTATCGTCAGTGACAAAAACTTGAGCCTGAGTTTGATCTCTTTCAACATTATTCCAACATAGTTCTTTATTGAACATATAATCTTTCACCACATCTAGAGTCACCTTATCATTTGGAGTAGAATTACTGAGCGATACCACCAAAATCTCCCAATTATCAGGTAATGAACTTAGAAGTAACAATGCCTGCAATTTATCATCTAACACCATCTTCATCGTGGTTAACTGATTCAGCAAAATCTAAAAGTCACTCAAGTGCTCCATAACAGAATTTCCTTCTTTGAACTTCAAATTCACCGGTCTTCTTATTAAAAACGTTTTATTCTCGACAGTCTTCCTCTCATACATAGACTAAAATTTATTACAGAGACTATGAGCATTAGTCTCCTGAGTAATATAGTGAAACACATTGTGGTCGATCAATTGTTTGACTAGCCCCATTATTTTTTTATTCAACTTCTCTCAGTATTTCACAGCTTTATCTGCGGGGCTTGGGAGAATCACTTTCAATAGGATCATAGAAATCCCTGTAGTAAAGGATATCCTACATTTTAGATTTCCAAATCACATAGTTTGAAGCTGTCAATTTAATCATAGCACCTGATATCACCTTCATCTTGACCACATACGGTAAAACACCAAACAACCATCTCAGCTCTGATACCACTTGTTGGTCCCCAAACATCCACCAAACCAAACAATAAAATAAATAAATAAATAACCAAAGACACCAACGATTTACGTGAAAAAATCTTCCAACAACAGAGGAAAAAAATCATGGGCAAATCAACAATATTCACTATTAGATGAAAAATTATAGAGGATCTCTACGAATAGAGAACACCCAAATACTCACACCGTACAATGTATCTCTCTCACCCCTCTAATTTTTCTCTCACTACCCAAGATACCCAAACACTCATATAGAGCTCAACTAACATATTGATATGCAAACAACATGCACAATAACTTGTTATTCTTATGTCATACAAAGCCAAACCCTCGTGCTGCACTGAATACACCAAAATAAAGACCCATACTCCTCTCTTTGTTATGCCTCACACACACACGAAAACTTACTAATACATTTTTATAATACAACCCAAAAGGAATCGATTCCCTTTTACTTAGTCTTCACGCAAAAGACTCTAACTAATACCAATTTAATTTTCTTGCATTTCCACACAGGATACTCTATAAAAACTTCACACAAAAGCTGCAATATATTTTTCTCTTTTTTTACACGTCCCCCAATGCCACAAGGCCACACTATTTAACCACACTAACTAAACTCACCCATGAACCATAAACCAAAAAACAAACAAACAACACACTATTTTTCTCATTTATTTTTTTCCTTTCACTTGTGGGTGAAAAATAACCCAACAAAAATAGCCTAGCGCATCATATAAAAGAAAAACTAAAAACACCTAGTTCATTTTTCACCACTTTTTTCTCTCTCCTTGCTCATGACTTCCTCTAGCGATTTGAAGGTGACTCGTGTTGGAAGCCTTAGATATGTTCCATATTTGGCAAGAAGACTAAGAATCGACGTTTTTTCTTTACGTTATCTTCGAAGAATAACTATAAGTGTTTATTAATTCATGATTTTTTCTCATTATGTTTCAATAACTACTACAGATTTGGTGTTTATAGTTTAATGTTTGAGTTGGTTTTTTAAAACCACTGGTTGAATGTTTTGATGTTCGATTCTCTGAGTTTTACCATTGTTCTACTAACTTATTTTTGTTTTAAAAAAAACCCTACATTTTCCTTCTCATGTTTGCATTCAGGTTCTAATTTTTAACTTTTCATCTTCAAAACCACATAAACTTACATTTTTCTAGAAAACCCTAGTTTTTATTTTGATTTTCTAAAATCAAGTTCAGAGTGATGCTTAACTTTTTTTTTTTTTTGGTGAAAGTGTGTTTTATGTTTAATTTTCAATATGGATAGAAGAAACTGAATGTGTTCTGTGTAATAGTGTGCATATTATAGTAATAAATTTTTACTTTTTTTTATTCTTAATATGTCATGAATATATTTATCTGATTCAAACAATTAATGAAACCTATTTTATAGTGAGAGTACCCCTAAAATGGTGGAGAACACTTTCTATTTCTTAAAATGTTTCTAACAACAACCTCTTTGTTAAATGACATAACTTTTTGCTTCAAGTCTCTTGTTTGATTTTGGTCTCAATTATTTTAAAACTGTACTACATCACCTATTAATAAAGAAAAGCCCAACAATCATTTAAAATTTGAATTTCGGTTACACTTGCACTAATTGGAACACATCATAATCACATTATTTACTTGTGTTTACATGGACTTGGATACTTTTTGCTTTTTTTGTCCAGACATTTATTACAATATGTTCTTGATATATTTTTCTTAAAACCATGCTTAGTCCTTATCAGTTTTTTCTTATTTTTTCTTAGAACAATGCTTAGTCAATATTTGTTTTCATGAATGATAACTTCAAATTGTGTTGCCTTTATAAGATAGACATGAACAATGAAAATACTGAGCAATATGTTAACTCAATTGATTTGGAACAAGAGGACATAGGTGATGTAATTGAAATGATAGAAGTGAATAAGGTAGTTTGGGGTGAGGCCCACCAAGAGACATTCATTTTGTACCATGATCATTTTTGGTTAGTTTTTCTTTATTTTCATTTATTGTCATACAAATGCTTTCAATAATTATAAGTATGTTTTAAATTTTAAATACATGTTTGGGGACTTATATAAGGGTCTGAAAAATTTTTGGGAGAGTTTGGTGAAATTTGAGGTTTTTGGGTTGGGCAGGACTAGGACGCGGGTCCGGTGGACTGAAAAATTTGAAAGTGTCGGAATGATACCAAATTTTTATATTAGGTTAAATAAAATATTTTATGAACTATGGAATCGATTTCGGGTCCGTATGAGTTACCAAAAGTGAAAACGAAGCCCGAGAAGTTACAATGAATGACAAGTGGTATTTTTGTAAATAGAGGAGGCTAGGTCTATAAATAGAAAGGATGAGAATACAGTTCTCATTCTTCATCAGCCGATTGAGAGAGTAATATATATCTATATATCTCTACATTCATCTTTTTCCTTTTCCATTGAAATTGAGAAGTTTGGGGCAAGAATTGGAAGGCGCCAAAGAAGAGAGAATTGGTCTACTTATCGAGGGATCGAGTTTGATCCATTTGGAATCGAATTCAAAGAAATTTGATTTCAGTGAAAAATTGGAGAAATTATTTAGAAGCTCTTCTAAATTGAGGTAGGGATGCCTAACCCATGAAATTTGAGGTTTGTGTGAGTATATTGGTTGTCTATGACAACCAATTAGTTATGTGGGTATAATTAGATGTCTTTCAAGGTTAAAACATGTTAGATTATATAATTCAATGAATTTCAATAAGAAATAATGTGTTTACATGTTTATAATTGTCTTGAATGATTAGATAAGCATGTTGAATGTGAAATGTGAGAGAATTATGTGTATATATGAGGGTGACACTTATGTGTTTAATAAATTATCTTAAAAGCATGTTTATATCTATAGCATGCTTGATTATCAATATAAGAGATGTGAAATGTGTAAAATGTAATTTATATTCAATATGAATACATGTAAAAATTGTATGGAAATGTACAAGCATGTTGAGTGTTTATAAAGTCATTTTCAATTACATATGCATGTTTAGCATGAGCATGTGAAAATTTATCTTCATTCATTGGCAAGCATATGGTGAGGGTGGTGAGCTCAATTGGATGGTGAATCCTCTTGACGAGTGATGAGGTAATCTGGGGAGGAGCCTCGTAGGGTAATCTAGTGAGGAACCCCATGGAGTAATCTGGGGAGGAGCTTTAGTTAGGTGGAAGAGGATGATCCACTAATTGGATTCCTACGATGGGGTCTAGGTAGGAGCCCTAGTTAGATGGGATTGGATTGTCCAAGGAATTGGAGTCCAATGGATTATGTGAAAAGGATAAGGGAGATGTGGATATCATATTGCATCATATGTTGCTTATGATATATTTGTGATATACGAATATTTGCGTAATATGATTAAACACAAATGTATGTTTATGTGGTATTCAAGAAACTTGCGAAATTGTATTTTAAACATTCCTACTGAGCGTGTTGTAGCTCATCCCATGAGTATTAACTCTTTTCAGGAAATGGTAAGGAGGTGATAAAGTCTCCCTAATGGTGAATTGGCATGGAGCAAGATCGGTTTCATTTAAAGACATTTAATTTTTTTTTTGAATGCATGTCCGGGTTGTGGACTATATGCATGTGGTGAACATGTATAAGACCCCTTTATGTTTCAAAAATATGTTTTGATTATATTTTATGATTTCATACTATATATGTATGTATTGAGCATGGTGAATGCTAGACAATGAGAATGATGATTTATGTTTCTGTTAATGTCCATTTATGCATGTATATTAATGTTGGAATGATTGAGTTGAGAGAGAACAAAAAGAACCAAGTGTTAAGGGTGAGAAAGGCAATTAGCCTAATGGTTATAATGGTTCGTAATGCTTATTATGATTCATCGTCATCTTATGATGCATCGTAACATGCATTACAATGTATCGTAATATCTTAATGCATCGTAACATGCATTACAATGTATCGTAATATCTTGATGCATCGTAGGTTCAATTTCAACGCATCGCAAACTAAGGGAAATGAGATGTCAAAAATAGTGATTTTCGCACCTTATTACGATACAAGGGTGATGCATCATAGATTATGATACAACGTAATCTAGGTTACGATGCATCGTAATAGCTAGATACTGAGTGAACTGAGGTGAGTTGAAGTGAGTTAATAGGTGTGCATGTGGGGCCCTATTGAGAGATTGGTCATTGAATATGATGATGTTGATATACAAATAATACTTCCATTAGATTTTATGATCACAACTTAGATTGATTGATTTATGTAACATTCCGGTGAGGAATTGATGTACATGATAATGCTCCTACTAATTTATAAAATGATGACTTAGATTATTCGATCATTGTAATGTTCTGGTAAGGAATTGGTATAATGATAATGAAAAGGCTTCCGCGACAATTAATGATCTCAGTAGTCTGAATATGAGCCGAGGGTATTGGAAATTGGGGCGTGACAGCTCGGTATTAAAATATGATAACTGAGGGTAAGGGTAGTTTGCAATGGTTGTTTGGGTCGTGGGATGATGATCGGGCCATTATGACACCTCACTACCCCGAAGTTTGAGCTCGGATTGGGGAAGTCCCGGCGATCTCGATTTTGGGGTGTGACACATTCTCTTGATGGAGGAAAATATTAGAAAAGAAAATCGTATTAGCTCCACTTTTAATATAATTGGGTGGAGACATATTGTGAAGGGAATGTTGGAATAAACTAGGAAGAAGTAAACGAGAGACCAATGTAGATAAAAATTCAACACTCTAAGAGGCGTGTACAATGATTTCAAAAAACTATTATTTGAGACTGGTGTAGGGTATAACTGTGAGACATGCATGGTTGTAGTAAAAGATAAAAGATGGGAACGGTTGTACATACAAGGTTAGAAATTAAATTATATTTAATCTATTTACCATACAAATCATCATGTTAATGTTGTATAAAATTTTAATATTTTATTAAATCTAATATTAAGATAATTAGTTGTAAGTCGTCAAAAGTGCAAAAAAGTTTCAAAGAAAGGGATGTAAGCATTTTGACAAGTTGACAACTATCTTTGGGGATACATATGCTTCTAGTAGTCATGCCCACCCTCTACTAAAGCAACTATAACCACCCAAGTGTTCACACATCAGGCTGCGATACATAGCATTTATAGCAGTGATAGGTAGAAGGTGTTGATATGAGTCACTCCCTTTAACCTCCAGGTAAGAAACCAAAGAAAAATAGTTGGGCTTCTATAATGTCTCAAATCATGACAACCATGATTGAGAATACTAATATGAAAATTAAGAGAATTGAAAAGGTTATAGCTACATCAACTTTATCTTCTAATCTTGTTGCATCATGTGACAAAGGAGATGAGGTTCTTTCCCCTCTAAAAAAGATAAGGAGAAAGAAAACTTCAAATTATGTATTAGGATTCTCACTCAATTGCAGGGGATTGATGATATCCATTACACTAAGGTCTCCAAGATGCTATATGATTCTGATATGTGGCGAGACTTCTTTCTTTTCATTTCTGATGAGGAGGGGTGTTGGGTGATGAATCTTTGATATTGTTGAGGGGATCTTCTTTGATTCTATAAGTACTACCTTTAGTTTGATGTGTGATTGCTAGTATCTATTGAACTATTTACATACTTCATTTACTTTTTATTAGTTGGGTTTGGATGGCTTTACTATAACTACTCTATTTCTATTTTATGTTAGATGAATGTACTTTAACTATTATATTTTCTTTTTTTTGGTGGATGACTGTAGTTTAGATGCTATATTTCTTATTTATTTTGGATGACTGGAAGACCACTTGCTCATTTCTTTGATAATGTTTTATGTTTTGGTTTTAATAGGATATTATATATATGGATATAAGGATAATATTAGCATTGTATGATGATGATGATGACGACGACGATAATCAATCTATTCTATTAGTGGCAGCTGCATATGAGTACCATAGGAAGCATTATGATAAACAACTTTTTAGGGATTCTATGTTACGAAGTAAAGAATATGTATAGAGAGGTGTTATAAAAACTTTAGGATGTACCCCTATACATTTAGGGTTTTGTGTCATGAGTTGAAATTGTTAGGATTGGAATATTTTAAATTTCTATCACTCAAAGAACAAGTTACAATCTTCCTACATACTTTGTCTCATAATGAAAGGAATCGTGTCGTTGCTGAAAGATTCCAACACTTAACATAGACAATTTCAACACACTTTCATGATGTCTGACAGAAAGTTTGTGAATTAGGTACAAGGATTTTTTGTGCCCCAGATTTTAACGAAATTCCTAAAAAGACCTGAAACAACCCAAAATTCTACCCATTCTTTAAGAATTGTATAGGAGCCATAGATGAAACTCATATCCATATTGTAGTGCCAACCGATAAGCAAATACCATTTCGTGGGATAAAGCATGATACGACCCAAAATGTCATGATTGTGTGTTCTTTTGATATGAAATTCATTTATGTTCTAACAGGTTGGAAAACATCTACTAATGACTCAAGAATTTTAAATGAGTGCATGGAAAATAATGCATTGAAATTTTCTTAACCACCTCCAAGTAACAAAAATACAATTATTTAGTGGACTCTGGCGAGGCCAATCAGCGAGGGTTCTTGGCCCCTATTTGGAGACAATGTTACCACTTGCAAGACTACCGTAGGAATTCGAAAGGACCACGTGGTAGAGAAGAACTGTTCAATTATAGGCACTCATCATTGAGGAATGTGATAGAGCATTATTTTGGCATGCTAAAGATGAGATTCCCTATCTTGAAAACTATGCTTACTTATAAATTTGTTACTCAAACACTTATTGTCATAACTTGTTGTACACTACACAAATTCATAATATCTCAGTGTCAAGCTGATTATATCTTTGATGGTCAACCCCCTAAATCTTCTACTTCACAAACTAAACCCAATATGGATAATAATGTTGAGACAAGTGCAACTACAACATAGTTGCGAGAAATGGGTTCATTTACGTGATCGGATCGCTGATGGCGTGTGGCATTCTATTGTTTGTCATGTTCTTCTTGCTCATCATGGTTGTTGAGAAAAGAGTTCTATTGAATATATTGTTAAATACTTGGATATTGTGTAATATATTAGTAAAAACTTAGATGATGTGTAATATTTAGTATAAACATAGATCTTACATTATAATACATGACAATATTAGTATAAACATAGATTTTGTAATATATTAAGCGGCAATCTTAATATTTCTAACTCTATGCTAATATTAGAAAATATAATGTGGTTGCTTTTATGTTTGATCACTGCTTTAATGGGCTGCATATTGGAATTGATTTTGAGTGGAGGATGGACTGTGTTGATGCAATAAGGATGGTTTGTTTTCAAATGAGCTTGAAAAAAGGTATAACTTTTATTCCATCTAATTTTTTTATGTTTAGTTAATCATATATTTGCATGCTGTGGTAATGTTGTCTAAATCTCTGCATGTGGGATTGATTTTGATGTGAGGATTGACTGTATTTTCAAATGAGCATGAAAAAAGGTACATCTTGTGGGTTGCATTTTTTAGATTTTTCAGTGCTCATTATTCATATAATTCTAGTAGTGCTCATTTTTTTACTATTTGCTGTGCATGTGACAAAAATTGGGTACAACTACTGCTATGTATTAGGTTTGATTTTGATATAAGGATGGACTGTGTTACCAAATTAGCATGAAAAAAAGGTACATCTTTTTTCTTTACATGCTTTATTTTTCAGTACTCAATTTATTCATATAATTCTAGCAAGTTGAGACGTTGACTATTATTCTGTGCATGTGGAATTGATTTTGCTATGAGGATATTGTTTGGTGCTGCTAACTCAAGTTTTTGCTAGCTCTGGTTGTTGCTAATGGAAAATGTATTTACTGTTGTTGTTGTTGTTGTTGTTGTTGTTGTTGTTGTTTTGTAACTATTATTTTCAAAGTTCTTTCATTCTAATTTATTGGATTTTTGCTATTTGGAGCAAATTGTAATATATATCTAACATTGTTTGAAAGTCGTGGTGTTAGAATGTTGTTTGAAATGTATATTTAGATTTGTGGAGGGTTGGTTTATGGGAATAAAGGGATTGTAGTCAATATAATATATAAAATATGCCAAAATTTAACAACACTTTGCCAATTTTTTTTAAAAAAAAAATATAACAAGACTTTGCCATTTTTTTTAAATTATAACAATACTCTGTCAAATTTTTATAAAAATATATCAAGACTCTGCCAATTTTTTATAAAAATATATAAAGATTGCCAATTTTTTATTTTTAGATTTCAAAAATGACTTATTTTGAAAAAATATTTGTCAAACTGGTTTAAAAATAAAGTTGTATGAATGATGACTACAAAGACTTTCTCTGAACAAGACTTCATGAATTTTTAGACAAGAGTTGTTGTAATATATATATATATATATTATCTCAATAAATTGTGTCTAAATATTGTTAAACAAAATTAATTCTAAATTACAATATATAAATATTCATTATATATATAATAATATAAAGATTTTAAAACAAAAAACACATATAGGTTTTACTAAACAAGTTATTCATTTATGCTTAAATATTTTTTGGCAACAGATGGAGTTACTAACATGTTTTCAGTGATTTGGTTTCGAATTTCTTAAAACGCATGGACGTTACCAAACATGTTTTGCATGTTTCTGTTTTCGTAATTCATGAAACAAATATTTGTTATCAAAGGTGTTTTCTATTACTATTCAAACTTGCTAAAACAAAAACGGAAAACGTTTCTGTATGTCAAACGGGCTCTATATTTGTTGTTTAGTTGCAAAACTATCATTTTAAATTTCCAACTATTGATCAAATAATTACATAAATTCAACTCCCCATTAATTATCAATCTTGGAGACATTAAATTTGTTCATTAATTTAATTATTTTCTATTATTAAAATTATTTTCTTATAAATTTCTGCAATTATGATTATTTAAATATTTATTTAACCAGATTGTATAACAATATTTTCGGATTTATGTAGATAATGAAGACGAAAACAGTTCGAAATTCATCTTATCCAACTTTAAGGACCAACAATCTGCATAGCAAGGACGGTTAATATATTGTAGATGGCTAGTTTGTGTTGGATGAAAACAAAAACAGCTTGAAAGGTGACAAGAGGGAACTGCAGCAGAGGTATGGAGTAAAATCTGAAAAGAGAAGAAGGAGATCTCCGAAAAGGTGGAGGCTTAATGTTGGAGAGGATACAACCCGCTCTCGTACTTTAAAATTATGCGTGTCGTGTGCTCGATTTATTAATTTTCTATTGTTATAATTATTTTCTTATAACTTTCTGCTATTGTAGTCATTTAAAATTTTATTTAATTACTACACCAAAAAAAGAACAGAAAAATAATTCAGGTACTTCTATAAACAATATATATTACTTACCACCAATGGCTTTAGCCTATAGATAGTACCACTTCCTTTCAAATATAAGGGCCCAATTCCTGTGTGACATACAGTCTCTCTCTCTCTCTCTCTATCTATCTATCTATATGTTGGTTAACTATTATACATCAGAAAAGACAAAATCTAGCTAATGTATGATTGGTTAAAATTTTCATTACCAAAACATGACATTTGAAATAATTAAAATTTATTTTTTATTATTTTCATGTGCTTGATAATTAATAATTATAGAACATATATATTTTTTAAAATAGTAAATATTAAATAATAAAAACATTAATCATCCCCCATGAAACTAATTTGGGTAATCTACAAACCCAATAATCTGAATTACTAAGTTGATTGAGATTAATGATCAAAAGGCCAATTGTATCAAGAAGTGACCACCACTTATACACCTTTGAACATATATGTAAGCATACTTGTGTCACTGACAACAATGCATCTTATTAACTTGAAGCAGTGAAAGAACTACTTGTGCACAGGATTGAACTGGTCAGGAAAACAAACACCAAGTAATTCCAAAATCAGACAATTTAAGCTACTCAAACTTTTCACACATCTTTTCTAGTTCTTTATTGTTTGGTTCTGGATCAGATTCTTCATATTCCAGGGAAAATTCTTCAGAGAGAATGTCATGCCTTACAGGATAAGTGTCCCCTGTTAGCATTCACATTGTTATTACACAAATCCTGCATAAGGAGGAGCAGTACTCACTTATACATGTTAGAACTGAGACACGAAACTATAATAGTCTTAAACTTCATAACTCACTAGATACATGAACAGATGTTGATCATCAGAAATTTACCTTTATGGTTCTTCACTTGCCAAAAACAGATGTTGATCATCAGAAATCATGCGCACATCTAGAATCTTACCCCCATTTTCTGAAAGAATACATGAAGCACCTGAAAATTTTAATTGCTCTGTTGCCGCCTTGATGAGCTCTTCAATGCTTTGTGGAACCCATAGCACAACTCCTCGTGTTCTCTCCTTTTTGTGATCCCATGGGTTGAAGGGGAACACCGTGCATTTTCTTTGCCGCATTTTATCTATTGATGGCAGTGGAAATGTGATTAGCTTAGCACGCATGCGTGCAAACACACAAATATATAGAGAGATATTGCCAAAGACCATGCAAAAAGATCAACCTACCAAAATGAAGGAGAAAAAACAACATATATGAATCCAATTTCCATCTATATAATAATTGGGTTTTATATCTAGTTAGTTTTCATAACTGAGCTTTCCTCTACCCTATAAATTTTGAATGAACAATAATCTTGTCAATAGCAATGATGATGACCATGGCAGAGTGGATGCAACTAGGGTATTTCCATTCTTTATCTGATATTCCTACTTCCTGTACTTCAGCAAACTTCCTCTCCTTCAGTATCTCTCCAATAAAATTGATGAATTTCATTCCATCTAACTTCATTACGAAATGATGTTTCATGTTTGGTAGCTGTATGGGGTCAACTCAACATAGCGTTGGCCTTGTGGCACAACTCAGGAACCGGACCAATACTACCTCTTTTGAGTTGATCTGATTCAATCTTAGAGAGTTTTAGTCGAATCATGGATTGGGAAAATAAAGCCCTGAGCATGTTCAATTCACTCCCCAGCTGGAAGGTTAAATATATCACCCCAATCACAAAACTAGTCCTACAAATGAATGTAAGGGAGGCACCTACAATTCAACTGATCAAATAAAGAGCAGAAGGATTGAACAAGCCATGGAAAAGCAGATTGCTTGAGGAGCAAATTTATTGACAGAGCTAACAATCTAGAGACTCGAGTGAAAAGTTTGGTCTGTCTGTGTTAAGAGGTAACTAAGGGCTCTAGGGTGGGAATCTGGCAACCTAGTTGTACCACCTCTTTCTTATAGTGGATCACTCATGACTGGACTAGGTCTCATGGTTTTTTCCTATTCAGGGTTTTTCATGTAAAAATCCTGTGTCTATGCCCTCTTTATTTGTTTTCCTGTGTTTATGTGATTGTGTGGATGTAAATCAATTTAGATAACTGATATTAGAACACATCTTCAGTAACTTAAACCGTAGTTAAAATTTTAATTCAATAAAACCTATTCACCACCCTCTTGGTCTGAATCACCGCGTGCACTCTAACCTAATCAGAGCCTTGGGTAACAATCTCTACATTTAACAATTAATTTAGGAATATTTTAACTTACTACAACTTTACTATGCTTTTAAGAAATACATATTCCAAAATTAAAGTTTGGGGAATAGATTAAGGAAAACCTACCTTGTTTGGGGCAAGTTCTTTTCTCTGTTTCCTCTTTCCTCCTCCTGGGCTTCCATTGCTTTATTTTTTCTTACTTTTTCTGCTACTCTCTTTCGGCATTTCCTTGATCTCTTCTCTTCATTCAGCATAAACTTTTTCTCGTAACATATCAGCAATTTGACACTCCCTCATTTCTGATAGCATGTCAGTGGTCCGGGGTGAACCTCCCTTCCCTTCTCCTTGTATTTCTCTATATATAGAGAGGGTGCATGGGTAGGGTGTCCCAGGTGATTGTCCTACCACTTGCATTTATTTATTTTATTAACCACCTAAGCTGCTCCTTGGCAGGAACACTAATGTTCATTGGAACGAGTCGGTAATTGTTCAGATTCTCATTTTGACACCTCTTGACTCTTCACTTTTCATTTAGACTATTTTTCACATTTGCTCTCGTACCCCTATCATCTTTTCTTGCAATCCTATGGAGCTTGGTTAGTTACAAAGTAACTACTCTATAATACAATTGAGCCTTTCTAAACCATAATAGCTTGCCTCAAGCCAATGAAAAGGGTTTTGTTAAAATTTCAAAGTTTGGATTTGACAAAATTTCTTAACAAATTGGTTTTAGGGTCCTTCCCATACAAGAGCTGTTCAATTTTGTGGCTACGTTTTCAAGATTAATGTAACTAAAGTAAGGAGTAAACGCCAGGTAAAAATTGTGATTGATGCTGTAAAGTCAACATGTCTTAAAACTCAAGTCACTAAATATATGGATGCAATATTAGTGTTGAAGATCATATTTTATCCAATACATAATTATAGGATCGCATCAATTACGATCCTATAATTAAGAAATTGGTTTGACTTTCAGTTCTTTCCTTTATTTTATTTCTTTCCTTCCATATAACATTCTCAATGTATATAAATATAGATCTAGGCTTCTCAATTGAGTAAGCCATCTAAAATTTTATTTGGTATCAGAGCCACCGTAGCCTCTTTAGTCCCACCACATCCACGACCCTCTCTCTCTTCTCTCTTCCTCTCTTGGTGTAGCCTCCCAACCCTTCTCTCTCTCTCTCTCTCTCTCGGTAGAGTCCTCTTCTCTTTCTTCCAGTCGCAACCAGTGACAAAGCAAGGGGAGGGTTTTAGCCCTCTTTTTGACCCCTGTTTAGGGGCATTCCCTTAGTTCATAGATCACTCTATGAACTAAGGGTCCTCTAAAGATTTTAACTTTATGGGGCTGCCGGTGTGTTCGACAACATCTTTTCGGATAATTCTTCGTTGACTTTTTTTTTTTTTTCTGGCAGATTTGTAGACTGCTCTCCGGGTATTTATTTGTGGGCTATTTTTTTGATAATTTTCTTTTGTTTATTGCAAAGTCCTATTCTTTGTTATGGTAGATCCTAGTGAAAAATCTATTGCTATCATTCCAGCACAACATACACATGCTCAACGTGTGACTAGTGTGCTGTTACATGGTACAATCTTTGCTTCGTGGTCTCGATCATTCCGTCTGTACTTAGGTGGAAAAGGAAAGCCAAGTTAGATCCTTGGCACCGAGAGAAAACCTGATGTGGGAGATTCCAAATTTGCCTAATGGGATATGGACAATTCTATTATTCTTGGTTGGCTATTTTATTTTATGGATCCTAGGATATACAATATGTTCATGTTCCATGATACTATCTATGGGTGTTCGAGTGCTTTGACACAGATGTATGCTCATGCTCGCAATGAAGCGAGAATTTTTGAGCTTTACCGATATATCTCTCGGGCTTCTCAGGCTACCTTGCAGTTATCAGTAGCCGATTATTTTGGATATTTGCAGATCAAGTGGGAAGAGTTGGCCCAATATGAGCCTTTGAGTGAGTTTTCTGCAGAGGCAGTCGCTATAGTGTTCAAACGACTTAACCGTCAACACACGTACCAATTCTTGATGGGATTGAAGTTTGAGTTTGAGTCTCTTCGTACTCAGATCCTCAACACATCACCTATGTCATCTTGGTATGAAGCCTTTGCTACTATTGAGAGTGATAAGTGTAGACTTCGCTTACTTCAGATGCCTTTTCCTCTTGCTTCTGCTCTTGCCGCTGAGTCAGTTACTGTTCCTGATCAGATGGCTTTTGCTGCTCACTCTGGCTCCCGTCCTGCTGAGAAGACTCTGATATGCAGTCATTGTGGGGCAACTGGTCATCTTAAGGCCCGTTGCTTCAAACTTCATCACAAGCTGAAACAGAAATTTTCAAGGAATAGAACCAGAGAATCTTCTCACTCTGTTGCTATTACTGAGACTACTTTTGGACTAGCCCCTCCTCTGACAGACGTGAGCCAGCTTTAGTCACAGATTAGTGTTCTTCAAAGTCAGCTAGGATCTCTTCTCCAACATCCTTCTACTATTAGTGTGACTCCTACTACAACAGTTGCTATAGGTACTCCCTCTGCTTTCCATGGTAGAACTGGGAGACCTACTTAGGTTCTGGATTCTAGATCCAAAGATCACATGACCGGAGAGTTGTCAGTTTTCTCCTCTCCAGTCACTCTTGTTCGTCAGTCGGTTAGTCTCGCTGATGGATCCACCTCATATATACATAATAAAGGAACTGTATCTCTGACTTCCCACATTACTCTATCCTCCTGTTCTCCACGTCCCACACTTTGTATTGAACCTTTTATCTATTAGTAGATTTGCAAAGAATTTCAATTGTGTTGGCATTTTCTTACATGATCGTTGTTTGTTATAGGACCTAAGTACTAGGAGGATTTTTGGTAGGGGATATAAGCTCGATGGGCTATACTACTTTGGAGATCCTCCAGCTTTACCACCTGATGCATCCGTTCTTGAAGCCACCATGTTACCTGAGTCTCAGTCTTATGTTTTCTCTTTCAAAACATTGTCTTTATGGCATACCTGTTTGGGACATGCAAATTTTGAGTCTTTATGCAAGTTGTTTCCCTCGTTAATAAAGGCTTGTAAGACTCATAACTTTCAGTGTGGTTTGTGAATTGTCAAAACATGTTTGTACTAGTTAGATTTCTCGAATGCATCGTGCACCTGCTCCCTTTGATTTAATTCATTTTGATGTATGGGGACCCTCTCTAGTCACTGCCTTATCTGGTCATCGGTATTATGTGACATTTATTGATGATTAATATAGATGTACTTGGGTTTATCTTCTTAAGAAAAAATTGGAAGTATTTCCTTTGTTTTCTCAATTTTTAAAACTGATTCAAACCCAATTCCTTGTCACTGTTGGAAATATTTGATCTGATAATGGTCCCAATGAATTTCGCTCCTAATTAAATCAACAGGGCATTTTACAGCAACTCATTTGTCTATACACTCCTGAACAAAATGGTGTGGCAGAATACAAGAACCATCATATTATGTCTGTTTTCGATGCCTTTATGTAGTATGGCGGTTCCTAAATATTTTTGGCACATGACTATCCAAACTGCCACATACTTGATCAATTGCACTCCCAGTCGAGTCTCATTTAGTAAAGCTCCCCTACAGGTTCTTCAGCCTGACCGTGTTCTTTTTCCTATTCTTCCTAAGGTGTTTGGTTGTACTTGCTTTGTCCAAAACCGTAATCCTACTTGCACCAAATTGGGTGACAAGGCCGTTCGTTGTGTCTTCTCAGGATACTCTGCTATGTCTAAAAGGTATCACTCTTATGATCCTGTGTCTACACATATGTATTACTCATTGGTTGTTACTTTTTTTTTTTGGAAGAACTTCCATTTTTTGGTAAGTCTGCTCCTATGCACCTCTTCATGTCCTTGTTGAAGAGTCATCGCTAGTTTATCCTCTACCCACCTTGGAGTCTCCATTGGAACCGACGTCACCTACCTCTGTTCCTCCTCCCCTACAGGTTTACTCCAAGCGCCCTCGTCCTCAGACTCCTCTGCCAGAAGCTCCCTTGGATTCAAGTATACCTTCTTCTCACACTCCTATTCCTGATCATACTGTTACTTCCCGTTATCACTCTCGTAACCGTAAACCCCCCAATTGGTATGGTTTCTTTAACAACACTCACCATCCTATCTCCCAGTTTATTTCTTGTGATGGTCTTTTAGATTATCAGACATTCTTGGGGAAACTTGACTGTTTCCATTCCTCGCTCTATCTCTGAGGCGTTTCAGCATCCATAGTGGGTCATTGTTATACGGGCAGAGATGGATGCTTTTCAGCACAATAACACATGGGATTTGTGCCTCTTCCTTCTGGTAAAAAAACTGTGGGTTGTAAGTGGGTTTTCAGCCTGAAGTACCTGCCTAATGATTCTATTGATCGATACTAGGGGTGGCAATTCGTGTTCCCATGTTGTGTTCGTGTTGTGTCGATCTATAAGTATTCTACTAAACAGCTCAACCCAAACTCGACTTATTTAATAATCGTGTCAAAGACCCTCAACACTAACCCAACCCGTTTATTAAACGTGTTACCCGTGTCGACCCGTGTAACCCGTTTAATAAACATGTCCTATAATGGCACAACTTGTTTAATAACCTTTTTAATCCTTTTAAATATCATATGAGTTTCTCCACCCTAAAAATCTCTCTGAAGATCATATAAAAAATAAAGTACATATCAATACATAAATCCTAAAATCAAATTATATTATAAATTTTGTACCTATATATAAACTAAAAAACATACTAAGGTGATTCAACAACTGGGAAGACACCATAATAATCTCATTCTTGCATTTTATGGCTACATCAGTTCTGTAAACAAACAAATAGATTACAAACAATTGCAATATAAAACCATGTATATATGAATAACTCATGTCCTATATAACTATGTATATATAAGTTGTATAAAACCATAATCTATGAATAACTCATGTCGTAATCGTGTTGTAATCGTGTCACGGTTTAGAAAGCTTAAACTCAAACCCAACCCAATTTTTGTGTGTCGTGTTCATGTTGACCCATATATTAAATGTGTCGGCTTACCTCAAACCCAAACCTACTTAATTCGTGTCGTGTTCGAGTCGTATTATCGTACCGTGTCCAATTTTGCCACCCCTAATCAATACAAAGCTCGCCTGGTTGGTAAAGGATTCACTCAGGTTCTAAGGAAGGATTTCAGTGCTACTTTTGCCCCTATGGCGAAGTTGACTACGGTCCGCCTCCTTGTGCCACTATCAGCTTCCCATTCTTGGCCTCTTCACCAACTCGATGTCAAGAATGCCTTTTTAAATGGTGACTTGCTTTAGACTGTTTATATAGATCCATCCCCGAGATTTCGAGTTAAGGAGAGTATGCAGGGAAGGTTTGCCATCTTCGAAAATCTCTTTATGGGTTAAAATAGTCTCCTCGGACATGGTTCAATCGATTTATTGATGTGGTTTTATCCATGGGCTTTGTGTGTTGTCATTCTGACCACACGTGCTTCGTTTGCAGGCAATCTAATGGACGGTGTATTATTCTCTGTGTATATTGATGATATTATCATCACTGGAGATGACTCAACCGGTATTGCTCAGGTTAAGACGGATCTTGGATGCTTCTTTGATGTTAAGGATTTGGGTCTTCTCCGTTACTTCCTTGGAATAGAGGTTGCTAGATCCCGCCATGGGATCTCTCTCTCCTAACAAAAGTATACTTTGGATCTTTTGTCAGATACAGGGATGCTAGGATGCAGACTGACCTCCTCTCCAATGGATCAAAATTAGAAGCTCTCTGTAGAGTCGGGGGATTTACGGAATGATCCTACTTCATATTGGCACTTGGTAGGCCGCCTCATATATTTGACCAATACTAGACCATATTTAGCTTTTGCAGTTAGTATTGTGAGTCAATTCATTCAGACTCCGTGGACAGCTCACCTAAATGCAATCTATCACATTATGCAGTACCTTAAGGCATGCCCAGGCCTTGGATTATTCTATGCTTCATGTAACCAGTCTGGAATCTCATGCTTTATAGATGCCAACTATGCTGGGTCTAAGACGGATAGACGATCTACTTTTGGTTCTGTACTTTCTATGGTAAACACCTTTTATCATGGAAAGTAAGAAGTAGGCTGTTGTTTCTTGGTCTTGTGCTGAGGCAGAATATTGTGTTATGGCACAAGGCATATGTGAGCTTCTTTAGATTCGGTCTATGCTTGCTGAGTTGGGATTTACTCAGACGGATTCTTCTAACTTGTTCTATGATAACAAGTCTGCCATAATGCTTGCTTCTGACTCAGTTCTCCATAAAAGAACAAAACACATTGAAATAGATATCCACTTTATTCTGGAGAAAGTTCGAGCTGGTATTATTACTGCTTCATTTGTTTCATCTTCAGAATAGACAGCAGATATGTTCACAAAGTCT
Organism: Cornus controversa; assembly: GCA_026545225.1. NCBI lineage: Eukaryota > Viridiplantae > Streptophyta > Magnoliopsida > Cornales > Cornaceae > Cornus > Cornus controversa. The sequence continues at coordinate 47,863,150 of CM048845.1, forward strand.
GTTGGTCCATCAGTCTTGAAGTCCTCCATAATCAAGCTCGGCTTGATTAACATCTTCGCTCCAGCTTGAGGGGGTGTGTTGATCATATTTTACCCATTACATAATTATAAGATCGCATCAATTATGATCCTATAGTTAAGGATTTGGTTTGACTTTCAGTTTTTTCCTTCCATGTAACATTCTCAATGTATATAAATATAGATCCAGGCTCCTCAATTGAGTAAGCCATTCTAAAATTCTATTATTAGTAAATACAATTAACAATACGAGGAAGTAATTAAGATGGATAACCAAGAGCTAAATATGTGTGAATGTTATACTTGTCACGACCCAATTTTTGATACCTAGATCGATACAGGAAATGTAAGTGTTTGATTCAAACCTCATCATACGTCATCGCGGAACATCAACATCATCACATTAACCTTATTTACAATCCGATACTATGTTGTAACATTCATATGTCTATTACTGGGCCCCTCACAGAACACCCAGCCAAACTAATCAATCAACTCACCTCAAACAGCACCTTAAGTGCTTCGATTAATCGAAGGTAGTGCTTCGATTAATCGAAGTACTGCGATTAATCACACTTCGTGCGAAAGTTCTATCGAAACACATGGGTTTTGGAACTCAAAAATGTGGTTTGACCTTCGATTAATCGAAAGTTAGGGTTCGATTAATCGAAGGGTCGATTAATCAAAGACCTTGTTTCAATTGATTGCAGGTTCATCCGCATGTGTCCTCATTTCTTGTTCTTGAATCTTTAAACACCAATTCAATTCTATCAACCTTTCCACAACCTAACATACATCTATACAAGTTTATACACAACCACAACATGCATAAACATCAAATAAGTCATGGAATACTCGTCAACTAAAAACACATTCCATATATGTACATAATCATCCTGCCCAAAAACCAACATCCACAGCACACACGCCTATATATAATAATTCAAAATATAAGTCTCCTTATACAGTTCCAAATGCACCAAGTCCACATCCCATACATGCATACACCAAAATGGCCAAAAAGAGAACTTCTATCCCTACATCCAACTCATGGTTGCTCACCATCGACAACCTCCTTGCTATGTCCTGAAATTGTTAATGTAGGGGGATGAACAATGTTCAACTGGCTCAAGTTCATATGTTGTGCAATCCTCTCAAGTTTACATTTCATGTTAGTGCATAAATCAAACTACATACATAGCATAGCTACGTGTCATACATCCTAACATTCTAGTCAAACACCACAATTTGCATTACCTCATGGCATGTGCATCAATATAATTGACAACCACAAAAGCTCAAATTTAAACATGCTTCAATGCACAACTACATCATATCTATAACATACGACAAAAATTAATCCAAACATAAAGTTCAACACACAAGGATAAACACATAACTTACTTTGTTACACTTAACACTCAAATTACTCTCGGAATTGTATTCACTCACACACCCAATTCGGATGTGTCGAAGCCCCATACCCCCTTGTTCTAGTTATTCGTGGGCTATTAATCCACAGGTAACCAACCCTCTTGTGCAAGTTTGAGGACTTTCAACCCCAAAGGATATGTTCCTCGTCTACTTTGTACTTTGTAAGATCTTCAAATCCTAAAGAGAAGCTAGAGAGCTTAAAAGGGAAGAGAGAAGAGAGAAATACTGACTTTGAGAGAGAGAAAGTGGCTGTAAATATCTGTGCTCCAGATATTTATAAGAACTAGGGCATAAAATGACCAAAATGCCCCTAGTTCACTTAACGTACCTTCCCGACCTCTACTTTCGAATCTGAAAGCAGCTATAGCCTCGAAATCAATTCTATGTCTCTTATAATATTCTAATTGGTCTATAACCAAAAATAAAATTTCTCAAAAAAATATGCAGATTCTCAGGCCCACCCAACCCCCGTCCCAGGTCCCGACAACCCAAAATTTCAAAATAAACTGAATGATTCACAAAACTCTTCAGACCTCTAAACAAGTCCCCACATATATAAATTACATTTAAAACATATGAAAATCTATTTATAATCTTATTTCGGGAAATAAATAAATAAATAGAAAAAAAATTGGATCTCTACAATACTTCTCTACCGCTTGCTTATGAATTGGAGGCTTGAAAAGAATGTCACCCAAAATGAGGAAGTAGCTAAGATGGATGACCAAGAGCTAAATATGTGTGAATGTTATACTTCTCTACCGCTTGCTTATGAATAGGAAGCTTGAAAAGAATGTCACCCAAGAACAAGAGCTAAATTGATGAAATGGAAGAATGGTTCAGAGTAATGCACTATCAGTATATAGGGAACGTAATATGGAATAGCTAAAAGATCAGGCATTGTTGATGGTATAAAAGTTTTTAACATGTTTAAAAAAAAGAGAATTATTAAACTACGACAATTGAAATAATTGAGAGACAAGATAAAGAATGAGAAAATTAGAGGTCAACACATTTGTGGGATAAGTTAACACTAAATAAGGACAACATGAGAGATTAGTAATCATAATGTTGTCATGCGCAATATAGGTTAAGAAATTCACAATTGCAGAAACTGGTAATATTCACCAGAGGAAGTCTGCTTTAGATGGAATAAAATGGTGAATCAGGTTCTTGTAGCAACCTTAAGCATTTAGGATGAGAAGACAAAAATGGAAGTCGATTCCTGTAATGATAAGAGACATATTGTGTTATAAATTTAGAGGAAGTTGACTTTAGATGGAGTAAAATGGTGAACCAGGTTCTTGTAGCCAACCTTAAGCAGTTAGAAAAAACACTTTATTGAGTTGTTCAAAATATATAAATTACCTTTTGTAAGCCAAGGAAAAGGAAAAAAAAAAGTACTTTCTGGAAAAACCAGGACAATGATACAGAAAATAAAAACAAGGTAGAAGGAGAGGTCATTTACAAAGCAAGGAAAGGAAGTTCAAGGGCTCAAAGCCCTTTAAGGCTGGAGCTCAAAAGGATGTCTCTACGAGCAACACCTTGGGCAACAAAAGGCAAGATACCTATAGCAAGAAAACCAATCAAGGATGACAAAAGTGGCTACCAATGCTTTCTAACATCGTGATTCCATGTTTAGTAAAAAAGTTGACCTCTTTTAAAATATAAATTGCTCCCAATTATGTTCACAATCTAGCACATGCACTTCCTCAAGCAGCACCAGAGGTTCAACCTCCCTTGGGTACTTGAACTAGAACATGAGATACTGATGAACAAATCACCTAGCAGGATGCCACCAATAGATCTCAAACTCCTAATCCTGGTACCCAAAACCACAAAAAGAGCAACAAACTTGTTCTGATAATATGATTGCAATCAATAGGCAAAGAAAAAGGTAGACAATGTCAATTCCACACATCCATAAAACTCCAATGATACTACTAACGCTTACAACCCAATGTTCACCAAGCCAAATTGATAATCACCATATTTGAGGAGGCTCACACATGTGACTTGCAATCGGATAATTAGGTCACCGCCTAGTGTTGGTCCAGCTAATGTAGCATGTTGGGGCTGGAATGGGTAGACAAGATACAAACTAAACATTTGCATTATTTGACAAAGTAACTACCCTCAGAGTGGAACCCGCTTTCTCATACTTAGCAACCCAAGGATTTTGTCATTGTGTTGTAGAAAAGTGTTACGACAAATGATGCAAACCAAGAACAAATCGAAAAAATTGACAGAACAATAAACATGCACCACAACAAAGATCCGACAAAATATTTCACTATACGAAAACAAGGAGATTACAAGTTTCAGCCTCCAAACCCTAGCTCCCTCTCTCTCACTCTCTTTCCTGTGGTTTTCAGTGTTCTCTCATATCCCACTCCAAACCCTAAACGCCCTTATATACTTGGCTACAAGAGAGTCCTAAACAGGGTCCAAGGAATCAGTGCGTTCATGTTTACTGAAAGTCTAATGCCTATTTTTTTTGGGTCAAAATCAGGTCACAACATGACCCGGGCTGAAACAAAATTTGGGCCACAACATCACAAAAAGCATAAGCCTTCATGCTTGGAGAGAGTGTATACTAAGGAGGCAGACTCCAGATGCTTAGAGGGTTGCCCCTCTTGGTTATGGTGGGGCCTACGGTGCGAGAGGAACAGGAGATCCTTTGAAGGAGTGGAGACTCCAATATGGGCGCTCAAACTCTATATTCTTAGTTCCTTATTTTTTTTAATCATGGTTGGTACTGTAGATCTATGGATGATCTCATGTATTTTTTGGATAGATTGAGATCTTAGTTGTTTTTTGGGTTTTGTGCAGTTGCATATGGGATCTGCTCCCTGTTTGAGTGCCTTTTTATGAATATTTTACTTATCAAAGAAAAAAAACAAAAGAAACGAAAAGATCGTTGTGTTCATCTCATTTATGAAAAAGAACACCATATGTCGTTTCACGGTCACTATGCTCACACAGACCACTAAAAATGCATTCTTTATACAGTACAAAGATCAGTGTGTGCATCTCATTCATGAACAGAAACACCATGTGTTCTTTCATGGCACCATGTATTCTTTCATGGTCACCTATGCTCATGTTTCACACATACAGACCACTAAAAAGCATCCACTATACAATGACAAAAGAGTTGATTAACTCTTGCAGTAGAAATTGCATGTAATGTGTACGTAAAAGGATTTGAAGAAGAAATGTTGTTTATATACACTTGGTGCAACAGGATTTAAATTGAAGAGAGAAAATATCTCTATGGTGAGTGTTCCTCTATGAGAGCCAATAAATAAGTTAGATACTGCAAAAGTGAGTGAAGATAGCATAATGAAAATAAGAATATCATTAGGGGCTAAAAGAAAGACAAAAGGCTTTTAAAGTAACGGAAATGAAATCACATAACATTTTAGAAGAACACCAAGAAGAATTTTTACATCTAATCCAAGTATCGTGGCATCCATAATCAACCTTAAGCAAATTTTTGTTGCTCTATACTAGGGAAGCAGAGAAAAAAACTTTGTTTACTTTTTCCTGTGAAAGGGCAAGGAACTAAGCTAATAGAATAATCCATTCTTAATCCTTTTAAATGCAACTAAAGCCTATCCTGAGAATGATATTTAAATCATACCCAAATTTTGAAGGTATCTAAAAGAAAAGTTTTGGTGTTACCTTTAATTCCTTCAAAGCAATCGGAAAATTCTGACAACTGAGCACATTTTGCATCTTCCAGTAGCTTTACTAGAATCTTATTTCCACCTACTCGGGCTTCATCAAGTGGAGTATTTCCCCATCTGCAAGGAACAATGGCTAAGGTTAAACTTTTTGGAACAATTATGCATGTATGGGCATAATTAATTGTATGTAGAACACTTCATATATGAATGAAAAGAAAAATAGAAAGATAACATAAATGATGTCTCAATGTTCGTGTTGTTGGTATTGTTGGGATTGCATATGTCCTTCAAGCCAATATTTTTTTTTTTGATAAGAAAGATTGTATTAGAAAGCATTCAAATGGGGAATGCATCCCAAAGAAGCTACACAAGGACCAAATGGGGCCCCTAAACTCTCAGAATATCCAAAAAATCAACCAACTCCCCTATGGAATTACAATACTTCCCGTGAACCCAACAAAAAAGAGAACTAATAATAGAGAATATCAGTGCCCCAATAGAAGCTTCCACACTATCAAAGGATCTCCTATTCCGCTCCTTCCACAAACACCACCAAACACACAAGAGCACCACCCTCCAGAAATCGCGGGCTTGGGAACACAATGAACAACCTCTCCAAGCCTCTATCATGCCTCTCAAGGACCAAGGCATAACCCACAGAATCCCAAACAAACTCAAAAGCAAACCCCAACTATCTTGAGCCACTGGGCAGTGCAAAAGAAGGTGATCAATTGTCTCTTCATCTCTTTTGCACATACAACACCAATTGACAATAACATGTCTCCTCCTCCTTAGGTTATCTAGTGTTAGGATCTTCCCTAAGACAACAGTCCGAGCAAAGAAAGCCACCTGCAGGAGGGCCTTAGTACGCTAAACAACTTTTCACGAGAAAGAAGGCTCTGTGTCATCCGAAAGCCTCTGGTAGAAAGACCGAACATCAAACCTCCCCTGAGAAGAAGACATCTAGATCCAGGAGTCTGGTCCTTTGCCATCCACCTCCTGAACATAAAGAAGCTCCAAAAACCTAATGCCATCCTCCAGCTCCAAATCCTGAAAATGCCTCATGAATCGCACATCCCAAGAAGTCCTCCCTGCTATCAAGCCTAGAACAGTCAACAACCGAGGTCTGCCTATTTGAAGCAATCTGAAAAAGAGTGGGAAAGGAACATGCCAATGACCAATCTCCACACCAAACATCCTCCCAAAACTGGATGTCTCTGCCATCCCAAGCTCTGAATTTGATGTGTTTAGAAAATTCATTCCACCCCTTCCTAATGAATTTCCAAACACCAACCCCTCCAAGGATCCTCACAGTTGAAGAACACCAACCACCCCTCTCCTCCCCAAATTTGTAAGAAACAACCCTCCTCCAAAGACTCTGCCTCTCCGCACCAAACTTCCACAACCACTTGCCCAATAGGGCCTTATTAAAAGGCTTCAACCTTCTGATTCCCAGACCACCTTTTTGGATCGGTCTATATACTTTCTCCTAGCTAACAAGGTGGTATTTAAACTCCTCCCACATACCACCCCAAAGAAAGTTACTCTTAAGCCTCCTAGCCACCGAGGAAGGAATTTGAAAGAGCGAAAGCAAATAAGAAGCGACAACGTGCTCTTCATCAAGGTGGCCCTCCCACCCTTTGACAAATACTGCTTCTTGCACCCCGCAATATTAAATGTATTTGATGGTTTGTTAATTGAATTTGGTTTATTATTTGCATCTTTATATAAATATAAGTGAATATGTTGTATTGGTTGGCTCTAGAGATGAGTCACACGGAACCATTGGATATGTAGACTGAATTATCTGCTTCTCGCAATGAGTGGTTAAGGCATGAAGAGATATAAATCATAAGATAGTGCATATTCATAAATAGGTTGTTCGCACCTTGTGGTAGAATTGATCAACCCATCTGATATGGTATAACATATAAGTTTCTATTTATTGATGACTTGTCTCGGTCTTTATAAATAGGACTTGTACATGTTGGTGTGTAGGACACACTGAATGGATCGAGGGATAATCTCTAGAAATTACGAAGCTATCATAGTAATTTTTCCTTATCAGGTGTAATGATAAGTTTACTCTCAAGTCTGAGAGGATAATGGACCTTAGCTTTGATTGGTAGTTACTTTGATTTATTCAGTAGACCTTTGGGTCATATAAACTGGGTATTTTGGGTAATTATTTAATCATCGACTCTTGAACATATATTCTCAATAAGGCACTTATACAGTCCTTATGCTAGTTTCTTTATTATGAATAGATTGTGTTTGATCACTGAAATCCAATACTGATAATTTTTCATAAAAAATGGTTTTATTATATATTTATTTATTAAATATATTATTTTTCTCAAACAAAAGACTTTTTGAGTGATCTAACTAGGGTTAATATGGTAGTCATAATAAAGGGGTAAATTAGTAATTGGACTGATGGCTTTATTTGTCCAATATCCTAATTTAGTGTAGAGGGGTAATCTTGAGATTTTACACTGTGGTAATATTATTGTAATATCTTTTACTACTTGGAGTAGTCAGCTATTTTTATTTAGTGGAATTAAACATAGTTAATGAGGCCTATTTAATTTGGTCATAAGATGACTGGTTACTTTAAGTAAGCCTATTAAAGCCAAGTTTTGAATAGTCCTGATTAGATCCCACTCCTAGCCCAACTTGGTGAGCAAGTATTAGAGTTAGAAAGAAACTAGGAGAAGGAAAGAAAGAGTGGGATTCTCCACCCTATGTCTTATATTACATTCCTATCTCCTTTGATCTCCTCTTCTTTTCTCCTAGGGCTACACCTCAAAGAAGCCCACACTTCAATTTTTGCAGTTCCCATAGAGGTCATAGGAGTGAAGGTTAAAATGTCTTTAATAGCCACGAATCATCCATTGAAGCAGGCACAATTCAAAGTCGAAACATCAGTTCCCGCAGGTTCTGCCCAGCCACAGTAGCAGTTGGTGTTCTGGCCATATTTCCCAATCTACACATTGGATCGAGGTGGGTCTGGCGTCAAAATGAAGCTAACATCCGGGGCTACGGGATATCCAAAATTCGTCCAGAAAGGAATTCGTTTGGGGTGTCAACTGTTCGTTTGAAGTTGCTGCTACTGTTCATATTTTTCTCAGAACAGCAGACACTAAAACGGGCATATCTCCTTCGTGCGATACCGGATTCACCCAAATTTTATATCGAAACGAAGCTAACTGGACCAGTCTGAACAGAGCTTGAAAGTAACGTTTTCTGCTTTGAGAATTTGCAGCATGCTGTAGGAAGGAAGAGCTTGAAGATTTCTGCATCAAGCGGTCATGATTTTGGCAATCGACAAGTTGAGTTGGTATAGTATTCTAACTTTCTTCAGTAATAAATAATTTTTAGGATTAATTCACAATGATCAATAGGAACGATTTTAAAACTTCGGCTGCCTAGATCGTTTTTCCAACAGGTACTAGGACAAAATGATTGTTGAAAGGAAAGAAAAGAGGAACCATAGTGAATAGAAGCTCTAATACTATATTTGAGGCAGCTGCATGCTTAAACCATCAAAGTGAGGTTCTTTCAATTATTTTTGGAAATTTACTGAGGCAGGTTGATCTGCCACAATCTGTTTTTGGCCTTTAGTAAAGAAAGACAGGATAGACAATGTATTTTGTATCTTAATTAACCATGTGCCATATATGTATTTGTTTTATGTATATGCACAAAAATACCAATTCTATAATTACTGTACCTGTCCTTTGAAAAGACACTAGCCCCAGCTTGTAATAATAAATTTGCCGCTGAATATAGCCCTTCTGAGGCAGCTACGTGAAGTGGTGTTCGAAGATCATAATTTCTGGAGTTGGGATTAATGCCATTGGACAAAACCCTTCTTAGGAATTCCAAATCCCTCTTTGCAACAGCCATACAGAGACAACTTCCAGCATCATCTACTGTCAATGATGCCCCTGCTTTGACAAGTAAAGAAGCCACGTGATCGTGCCCATTCTTGAGCGCTTCGAGCAACGGAGTGTTTCCAAATTTATCTATTGAGTTCATCAACATGAGTTAATAAATAGATTTTCCAAAGTAATTTTTCATGGAAAAAGAATTGCACAATTCATGAAAAATAACATTGCATTGGGATGTAAAATGCTTACCTACAATGTCGATTGTTACTCGTTGGTGGATAAGAAACAGAGTGATATCTTCATATCCTTTAGATGCAGCAAGATGCTGTAGATAGAAGAAGATTCTTTCCAGTAAGCCACAACAGAGCTGCTTTCATCATTGCTTGAAAAAAAAATGCAAAAGATTTATAATCTAAAAACTCTGCTATAAGCTCCCATAATGTACTTTGGTTTTTTCATCTGTGCCGGAAAGAGAAAAAGAATGTTTTATTTGGAACTCTATACACATCATGTTATAGATTAAATGAGGTGATAGATCAGAGCATTCAGTTTTATTAGTGTTCACTGAACTCTTACTTCATCTAATTAGTAGTTTGTTATAAAACTTGGGATTTATAAAAGACATGCCCAAGCCACCAAAGGCATTAGTATAATGCCAATGGTTTCACAATAATGCCTACAAAGATGTAATTTGTGCCATGCACACCTTCACAATTTAACACTCTGAATATTTATATAATAAAAAAGAAGCAATGTAACACTCTGAATTGGCTTTGCAAGCAAAAAAAAAAAATCAACCCATTGCAAGTCCTAAAATATTGCAATGTATTTGAAAGTATTCAACAAATCAGAAGAGCTTTCAATGATCCTCATATTTGTCATGATGGGTGTATTGTTGGATATTGTAGTAGGTTTAATCTTCATGAAAATAAGATTATAAACCTGTTGATTCCTCCAACAGATGGGGGAAGAAGAAAAAAAAATATATCTCTTGATGTCTCCATCAACCTCTCAGGTACATACAAAAAAATAAAATAAAGGTCGTACCCAGTGCACAAGGCTCCCTCTTGAGCGGGGTTTGGGAGAGGTATATGTCGATTAGCCTTACCCCCATTTTTGGAGAGGCTGCTTTTAAGTCTCGAACCCGAGGCCTATCGCTTTTGGGCAAAGGCACTTGCCATCGCACCAAGGTGCGACCTCTGGAATACTTTAATCTTTCAAAAATTCTTTAGACAGGATGAGGTACTCAGTTCCCATATAATGACTTCTTCTACTCAAATTACTTCCACGACTTTTATGATGAAACCAAGAAAAGATAGATAATCATGACAGATCCTCCATAACTAAATCACCGTCAAGTTCTACAGAAATGTTTTACACATTGTATGATGATATACATGGACAGAGCCAGGAATATTCATTTGGGGGCGGGGCAAACTAATAATCTAAAATTAACTTCTAAAAATAAATTAAATTAAATTAAATTGTAACAAATTTTCTTTCAGTGAATTTTTAATGCATATTTTTAAGAGCATGTCTATAAAACTATGCATAAACTACAATCTCTCATATAAGTAATAAAACTATGTATAAAGCATTTGCTAAAAAGTGGGAGGAGCTGTTGCCTTTTGCAATTGAAAATGCTCCAGATGTCAAGTGTCAAAACAATTGTTCAAGACCAAGGGCATCCACTTTGGGCTAATTAAACTGGAGCTGGTGTGTATCCAGTCTACCTTCTCAGCACCACAAATGGATGAGCCAACACTGGGTAATGGCTTACGTTAAAAGAAATTGAAGTATCAATGTGAGAAGAGGACTTCACGAAATGTATTAAGACAATAAGAATATTGGTTAAACTCATGTTTCTGTTTACAATCATATCGTATTTCAGTATTCTGGAAGTATTCTGTCAAGTACCTGTTATTGGTGTTTCATAGAAACCTTCATGTCTGTGTACAAATTTAGAACCAAGGTAGAAATCTGACTCTAAGAAGTTTCCATCCTTTCTTTTGAGATTTCCATCAAGGCCATAATATATATTGTAGTTTGGGAATGAAAGAGAAGGAAGCAACACCAAGATTAATTAAGATATGTGACACATTTCATCTATATGTCAGCTTGTCCTTCATATCATCATTACACTGTCATGAAGGCATGAGAACTGTAGCTCATTTTTTCATTTAGGATTCAAGGAAAGAGGAAATGAAATGAGAAAACAACCAACATTTTCCTGTCTTTCTTCATCCTCTTGAATTAGAATTGGTTGGGCTGAACATAAATCTATTTAGTAATTTACTCTCCCTTTCTTAGGATTTTTTCAACAATATTCAAAGATCAATAGCACGACTTATATACCTAAGAGGGATGATTCCAAGGAGAGAGTATGTAAAAGCTTTTGCACTATATTAAAATACTTTTCTCCTGAAATTTTATACCAGAGCTGATCTTCCATCATAATCTGTTTTATTGGGATTTGCTCCTGCTCCAATCAAAAGTCTGAGTCGATACAAGTCTCCATCATAAGCAGCACAATTCAACCTTGTAGCTAGCTCAGATTCATGTTTTCCAATATTAAGGGTTATGTCAGACTCCAACAGCTTGTTCCGAAGACTGGATTCTTTTCCCTGGTGATTGAAAAAATGTTAAAAGTGACACTAGAAAGTTCAGATAATACAAAATCCAAAGCTATAAGAAAAGTATTGTTTAAGATCCTTTTGTGAATACCTAAATGGAATTTTAACTCAAATGTAATTTACATATATTTGTTTGTTGCAAATGTCTGTCACCCACACCCAACAAAAGAAAAAGTAGGAAAAAGAGAGAGGGAGAAGGAAATGCTACAAGTTGAAGGAAAATAATTCAAAAACTTACTTACTTCCATAAGGTTATTTACAATAATCCGCCCATCATGGAAGTATATCTCCAGGATGTTTATGAAAGACTGTTTATCAATTCGTAGTAGCCTACATAATTCACGAACTCGAATGGTATAAGGTGCTGGAATGTTGCAAAGAACAGAAATTTCACCGAATGAGTTGTTAGTTTGCAGACACACAAGAGGTTCTTCTGTTTTATCATCCTCATCTCTTCCTACTTCCTCCTGTAAATACCATCAGATTGTCAATCTTGCATTCGAATGTGCATGTACATTGCATACAGAAATACATGATAATAATATGCCAGGGAATTCAAGTTTTTGAAAATTTTAAATATTGTTCCACATACTCTAAAGTGGCTTATGATAGAAAAGATTGGAAAAAGAGAATCCATGTGACCGACCCCCTTTGTACGGTGTTGAAGGATTTATATATTTAAGTTACACCCTCTCTAACAGCTTAAGCTTTTAGAGTAGATGGTTGTTAACATGGTATCAGAGCCAAAGATCTCGTGTTCAAACCTCACCGTCACCTTGATAATTAAAATTGAAACACATGTTGGACCAAAAGAAGGCCACACATGAGGGGGCGTGTTGAAGGATTTATATATTTAAGTTACACCCTCTCTAACAGGTTAAGCTTTTAGTGTAGATGGTTGTTAACATACGGGATAAAGGCAAGGATGATGATGACGATACTCTTAAAGTGTTCTAAATGTATAGTAGCTTTACTTATTTTTAAGTAAAATTATTTTAGTTACTTAGTATGATACCCATTATTATTTTTATTACATTAAAATGCTACTCAATTTTACAAGTCTAAGCTGCATAACCAATAAAGTAGGTTTACTTGCCAGCCAATGAGTGTTTTCAAAGGTTCATGGCAGTCAACAGTTCTACCACCAACCAACCTCCAAGAAATTTTGCATCACTCCATAGAGGTTTGGCATCAGGCTAATAGCATATTTAAAAGACAATCTTAAACTAAATGGACCACAATTTTATGGATAAATCCATCTGAAACAAAATGGGATTAGGACTTTACCAGTTTCTGTTTCATTATTTATGTGTCCTTGGATCAAATAAGGTGATGTCAGGTCTTTTGCCTTCATTCTCTTCCTCAGGTGACGAATCCAATTCAAAAGGGAGTTCAGGTTTGTACCAACACCCTAGTTCTACACTTGCCTTGTGTGATTCCTTGTCTCCTTCCAACCGTGCTTTTGTCTCTTATCTATTGTCTGCAGCTCTACCTCAGAGTTGGAAGGAACTTATTGCATATCGTAATTGGAAAAAGGCCATGGGGGAAGAAGTGCAAGCTCTAGAAGAGAATGAAACCTGGGTTCAAGTAATATATTCAACATGCTGCTTTGATGCAACAGATGTTTTCCATTAGATAGACTTGGACAAGGAAGCTTAGATTCATATTCTGTGAGTTGCACTGTAGAAGCGGTTTTGATTATTTGTGAGGTGATTTGTAGACCTAGAGAAGGGGTGAATACTATTTTGCTCTTTTGATTGATTTAAACTTAAATAATTACCAAGTTAAATTTTAATCCGGTTTAATATCAAATCATGCACAGTCAAGGAGTAAAACAATAAAACAGCAAAAGAATGCTACATACTTACTCCTATTCCCTAGAGTTTAGCCACTAATTGTCAACGCAAACGCTTCCACAACAACCCACCTTCTTCAATAGTAATTGTCTGCTCAACCTCTCTGCACAGCATTGAAATTTTTTTGAGGGACTGTCGCTTTCCAATCGTTCTTTGATATTAGAATTGAGAAGCTACTCAACAATCCGAAGATATCACACACCTATCTTTCTCTCGCGCATGGACTATGTGTGTGATAGAAAAACACAATAAATCTTAAGACTGTACTCAAAATGTTATAATGTGAAAAACCTAATATTGTTTTCATGTGTCTCACTCTTATGTATATGTGAATCAAACCATGTTTATATAGAGTTTTGAAACTTTTTCAAAATCTATAAAAGTCTTTGAAATCAATTTCAAAAGTTTTGGAGGAGTCTTGGTGGAATTGGAAAGTATTTTTAGACTCAAAGACTCGTATTTTAGCTTTAGCGGAAGGTATAATGATACAGAACTATTTGGAATGCATGAACCAGTACAGATTAATAGTTCACTGATACACTACTCTCTGGTTTGCTTTATAGCACTTTGGAAGAGTGTGCACAAGACCTGTCTTTTTGGGTTTAGTTGAGGGGCCAAACGAGTTCAAAATTAAGAAAATAATATATGGGGGAAGCTTATTGGGTCAAGTTTTTTAAATAAAGATTATATTAAGATTCTAAGCAAAAAAGAAATTTTTTTTCCAGAATTTAGCTTAAAATATCTTATGACTCTAGAAATGTAGAAAAGTCAACTTCTGATTGAATCCAATATTAGGTCCATAGGACTAGGTTGGCAAATTTCATAGAGCAAAATATGTGCAATGTAATTTTAGTTCATTTTCAGTTAGTTAGTTTTGTCCCAATAGTGAGTTAAGTGATAATTACCTTTGTAATGAAGAGTGAGCTACTACAAAAGGTTAATTTGTCAACAAAGGGTAAAAAGGTAAAATTCACACTACAATGCACTCTCATCATTTAGGCTCATGCATACATATTCATGGTCCTTAATTTCAAAGTTTTTATGACCTTATTTTGAATCCAAAAATATGATGTTTATAACGCATGGTGTTTAGATACAAAACTAAACTTTTCCAAGTGTCCGAAACTACAGTGTAATAGCACACTGGAGTGTCCTTGATCTATCGAGGACAATGTTGATCGATCGATTGAGACATACTGCTATATCGATTTAAACACATTGGAGTAGTGTCGATCGATCGAGACTCACGAAACTGCAGAGTTCTGTTAGGATCTAAACTCTGCGTTTTGAGCTCATCCAAGTACTTTTCTAGGTTGTCTATAAATACATATGATCTCAAAAAACCCTAGATAACGCAGCAGAGATCAAACTTTTCTAGGTTATCTATTATTCATTCATATATTTTGAAAAGCTTAAACACTTTGTTTCTTTTTATACACAAGATCAAACCTCAAATTTTTCATATAATTCATATATTTTTGAGTGTTTTCTTGTGAGAAAAAAAGTGCATTGTTTTTGTTTTCAACATTCATCATACATCTTAGTTTGGTGAGTTGTTGCATACTGGTGTTGATACATCCGCTGCTGAGTCGATTCTTATCTTGACTGAATAATGACATAGAATTAATCACTGAAGAAGAAGGTTGGCGAAACAAACGTTGTAGACAGATCAGAAAGACGACTGGAGTTCTTCAACTATACTAAAGGTTTGGTGTCTGCCTGTGTCTAGAGATCAACTAGGAGTTCGACTGTACTGAGCTGTGACCTAGGCTGTACATCTCTTTCTTATAGTGGATTAATTTTCTGAACTAGATACCATGGTCTTTAACTCCCGTTTGAGGATTTTTTTCACATTAAAATCTGGTGTTCTTTCTCATTGCTTTTATTGCTTTATTTATTTTTTTTTGTATGATTATTACAATATGATCACAAACTGATAAAAAGAAAAATAACCAGATAAACGATAATTTTAATAAGTGAATTTTAAATTGGTTAATTAGTTCTACAAGACCTATTCTACCCCTCCCCTTAGGTCCCGATCAAAGGACCTTGGGCAACTTTGTTTTAGAGCCTCAGGTTCAATCTGGTTATGTTTCATGCACATAAACCCATCATTCAACACAACAATGTGGGTATCGAGTCTAAGCCCACTCAAACTTAAAAGTAATACGCAAATCAAAAAGCATATAAATGCATCTATACACATCTAATACATAAAAAAATTCTTTATGGAGGCCTTAAAAACCCAGGAGCTAGCTTTAACTCTTGCTCTATTGTTACCACCCCTACTTCAACTCTTGCTCCTCCTCTAGGTAGCCTAGGTTTGGAATAATACCCAGGAGCTAGCTTTAAAAGGTTTAACAGAGAAATGTTAAAGATTGAAGCATAAACAAAGTCAAGGAAGCCATATATTATCAATAAAACCCTTTGAAGGAGAAGTTGTAGCACCCTTTTTCTTATGTCAATGTCCTGCTATCTCTAGCCATAGGTTAGCGTATGCATTAACAATCACAAAATAATGGTTCAATAATGGGCAATCCCAAGTTGACACCACCATAAAATGTTGATAATACTGCAATCAATGGAAACAACTTTAATACAAGGCAAAGACTGAGATAAAAAATCTGAAGAACATAAAGTACAAAGAATGACAATGACATTAAATTATCCAAGGAAATACATCTTATATCTCCTTTAGAGATCCAAATCCTAATCTAGAAGCCCACTGATATTCCTACCAAAATCAATTAGGAGATTAAGTGAGAGTGATTTAATAGATGCAGGGAGGTACTAGAGATTGGTGGGAAAGCTCATTCATCTGTCCAACATTCAATTTAAATTTCTGATGCTGGGACTATACTGAAACAGTTTATGTGTGCACTTTAAGGGGTTATTACTTAGTTCAATGCTAAAATCTTGTAGTGACAAGTGTGAGGACATGAGTTCCAGTCCAGAAAGCATCCATTTTTGTGAAAAATAATGTCAAAAGGTTAGGTCTATCTCCAGTCTTTCCCTTTCAGCATCCCACAGACGCGAGGTGAGACATGCTTTTTAGTTTATACATACACTTTATTTATCTCACTTGGAAGCAACCTTTGAGATTTTTTAAAACCTAGAATTTACTTGGGAATGAGGAACCTATTTGCTAAACACCAATATATTGGCATACACCAATTCAATTTGGATGTACTTAAGATCCAAATCTACTTACAACAATTTCTACTTTCTAGATCAATAGAAGCTGAGTTCAGAGCAGTGACATATGAAATTCATGAACTCCAATCGTTAAACATCATGACAAAGGAATTGAGCTTTTACCTAAAGAATATGAACATTTAATGCAACAGTGAAAGCAGCCATTAGCATTGCATTTTTTGATGCAACATAAGAATATTTATTTAAGAGAAATTAATTGAACACTATATCACGCGTATAAGATACTTCTTATTTCAACTACTATATGCATTACATAATTGAAAACATAGGCATAACAAATATTAAAGGACAGAAACTCATACCAGTGTACCATAACAAACAAAATAAAGTTGATTTACTAGATTCCCCTGTTCTATAATCACTTCTCCTGGAAGAAAAAATTCCTCGTGAACTCTGATTGCCTGCAATATCAGAAAAGCAAGTAGTGCTAACTTCCACCAAGTGAATGAAGCTACACTCTTGAATTTATCACATTCATTATGTACCAGAAGAACATGACTATGGGATAATAAGCTGCAACAGTAGACAAGAAAATGAAAACAAAGAAAATCATCTCAAAAGGACACATTTTTCTCAGGGCATATCATAAAACTCCTCGTTCATATAATTATTATGACAAGACATTGAAAAAGTGATGAAATACAGTATAATCAATTTTCAGATTATTCCAAATACTCTTGTCAAGAACACTAATGAATTGAACATAACTAAACATTTGGAGCAAGTTGATTCTTTCAAAAAACTCCGAAGAGAAGATTCAGAGCCAGCTTGAAGCATTAAGCTCCCTCATTACTAAGACAGGTTGTATACAATATATAGAAATGAGGGATGAAAAGAAAAAACTTAAAATAGCTTCAATTTACTATGAACCACCTAAACCCCATATACATGTGAATCTTAAGAGGTTTGAAACTAAGTCACAGAAAGCAGGAGCAAGAGCAAGAGAAAGTAAGCATCAAAGTATAATTTTTTTTTGAGAGTGGGAGCACCGTTAGAGGGTCTGTACATTTACTTATATGTACTTATTCCACGTAATACATTATCTTTTTCGTTTATTAAAAACTATTTTTGGTTCACCTCTTTGAATATAGAGTGACTATTTAAAATATAATCAGATATATTTATTTATCATTTACTTAATTAATTAATTATTGGAAGTAGTTAAATAGAAATTTGTGCTAAATATGTCACAAACAACAGATAGCTGAGTGGCAAGAAGCTTATGTTCCCTTCAACAGGTTGTAGGTTCAATCGCTACAACACACTTCACTGGTTTCTTTCATTAACTGATTATAAATAGTTGGGCAGCTAGCTTTGTGCGTGAAATACAAGCACAGCAAACTTTGTGCATAAAAATCTGGATTACAGATGCTTGATACTGGATTGCATGCAAATCCTTATGGAATACTCATATTGGAAGAGCCAATAAGCGAATTGTAAAAATTGGATTTTCGGGCTTGCAACAAATCCACCTCCAATTTGCACATGGAGCTTGGGAGTGGTCACCCCATGCGCAAATCATGTGACTAAGGTTTGAACCAATTACTAATGATTGTGTTAGACAATCACTGCTTCAAAAGCTTAAGCTATAGGGGAATGGGCCAAACAGAATATATCAAGCTCTCACACCCTCCATGTGCAAACCTCTTTCATGTGGAGAGGTGAGCAGTTAGATGAAATCAAGAGAAAAACAAACAAACAAACAAACAAACAAAATTAAGGACTTGAACTCAGAGCTCCCAAAACAAAGCTTTGATACTATGACAGACAATTAGTTCTCGTAAATCTTAAGCTATTAGTGTTGCTCAAACAATGTCTATAAAGATCTAACCAACTTAAGATTGTGTGACCAGATTATGGTTTTTTAACCCATCATGTGTATAAAGGAGAAGGCTGAGAGGCGAAAGACGATTGGATTTTCCATTATGACTTAGGTAGTAGGCAGCAGAATGCCAACAGAATCTGCCATTTAAACGAGATCCACAACTAAGTCAATAAACGTCATATCTTTGTAAAGGGTAAATGTAAAATGCAAGTACCACACTATGTAAAATGACTTACTATCTGGTCGACGAATCCCAAAGAACACCCCTTGAAAATAGGCACCTCTCTAATGTATGGCTCATATAACTTCTGTGCAATCTGCAAAGAAGAAACATTTCAAACAATTCATGGGGCAAAGCAATTCAGAACATTTCTTTTTTTCTTGTTTGAGTGATGAATAAAATTGCACATAAGCAAATTCTACATATGAGATAGATATATTAGGAGGCATGGATGAACTGATTTCAAGCACTGAATAAATATTGGCTATTGATCTGCCCATAGATGAGGCATATTAAAGATTTAAGAACATAATACCTTAGCTCGCATAGAGACTGGAATATCCTGCAGAACTGCAGCCTCAGTGTAACTGTTCTCGTATTGTAATCGAACATGGCCTTTGATCTCACTACTTATGTGCTTTCCAAGTTTGTTCCTATTCATATACTTGATAATATCTGCCATTTTATCTCTAAATTTTTCTGTTTTTGATCCTTTCACAATCAATGCCGTCATGTTACCAAGTAGATAAGCACCAAGAATCATGTCAAAAGAGACATAGATCATTACGAATATCATTTCCCTGGCATTGACTGCATGTATCTCTCCATAACCTGTAGCAAAAGGAAAAAAATCCAAAAAAGGAAAAGTGGGGTCAGAGCAGAGAATTGAGCATTCCAACTCTGAGAAAGCATAAGCAACCCCATTGCACATCCAAGAGAGGAGGACATACTCTCAGTTTACCCGAAACTTCCCTATCTGGTCCTCTGTTATATCAAGATAAGTGGAAGACCCCTATGTGCAAAATATGTTACATAGATAGTATATTTCTTAGAGCATACACAAAGATATACTAGACATTCAACAACTTAATGATGTCCCCAAGTGAAAAGAATTGGGGATTAGAAGATTAAGCACCTGGACACACACCTGTACCCAGCAACCATACACGAGTCGGAGTAACTTTGTGCAGTCTTAGAAGTAACCATTATTGTGTAAAATCTACTAGAGACTAGCTAATATCTAACAAATATTTATTAGAAATAGGAATTTTATTAAGAATAAAGTGGAAGTACATAGGAGAGAAGGGCAGGAAATCCTTCCTCAAAGAGATAAAATTAATGGAAGGAAAGGAGAACAAGAGAGAGAGAGAGAGAGGAGAGAGAGAGAGAGAGAGTATAATAAAGCAACTTATAGAGTAAGAAGACACATATGTCGACCATGTGTGTATGTGCTTGCAGACTATCAAAAGAAGAAAAAGTTGTCTAGCCTCACCATCAACATTTGTCCTGACCATCTGAGGTGGGCTAAACGACTAATTGATAATTAATTATACCAAAGACCATATCCTTATTAGAGACTCATGGTTTGGTAATTCAATCACCACAAACTGGGTTATTCTTTGCCCACCATAGAAGCGTATTTTTAAATATGTTTTTGTTAACTTACCAGTAATTGCATGTCCTTGAAAATATTTGATCACTCAATCGATATCCATCGACTTTTACCTCTTATTCTAAGAGCTCACAACAAGCAATGCATTTCTTCTCAGTTAAACCAACGCCAGACTTTGTACCGTATGAAGAAAAGGTCAATGAGACAGTGTCTCGAGAATATATTCAAGGTTTGTAAGGTATTAACTGGGAGACTAAGGCTTGCATCCAAATAGCTGCTAAATGAACTTCCTGTCTCTATGGAAGACTCAACAAAATCAAGAATCTAGACCGTAAATTTATGGGAGGTTTTGTAAGAATTTTAGGGATTATAAAACAAAAAGATATAAAACAGTAGCCATCTTTTTTCACAAAATCAAAGAATCAAGAAATGAAAAATATTGTAAGTTCCCACTTCCTAATGGTTACATATGAAGCACAAAAATGGATTCGGGGTAAGAAAACAATACATATATGGCAATACGGAAAATTCTTAAAAAATATAATACGGACACATCAAGGACATGGCAATATGTATCATATTAATGTAGAAATGTATAAAATTAAAATATATTTGAATGCATGAATGAATTTGAAATAATAATTGTTTATCGTGTTATATATATTACTACTAACATTTCCTTATAAAAAAAATTATGACAAACAAGCTGAGAGTGAAGAGTTATATTGCATGATGAATTTTGAACTAAATTAGTTATGATACATACCTCAATACTTATTTCTTTCTTGAAGAAATTCTAAACTTTTTCTTAACAATTGTACTATGATATTAGACTTGAAAATATCATATTTTAATGTTTAAGACCTATTAAATATATGTCCTGAAATATTTGAGAAGAATCAAAATTTATGACTGTAGTATCCTAGAAGTATCGAATAAGTGTTAGAAATAAAAAAAATTAAAAATTGTTTCAAATTATGGATATGTTTAGTTAGTGTCAAACACATATACACTAGTATCCGAACAGTCTCGATATCTGACGTAGACACGATATGGGTACGTCCTCCTTATGGAAGTATTTGTGCATCATAGATTACATCATATGGTATTAGGAAAACTATTTACAGCTCCCATCCATCTCAAGCTGATGTAGACCTCACATCCAAGCACCAAGGAAGATACAAGGAAAAAGAGAAGGGAAATAGTAAAAATAAAAGGGAAAGCCTCAGTTTTTGCCCTCAATGTTTGGTGTATGTCCTTTCTTGCCCTCCTAGTTTTGATGTTAATCACTAATATCCCCACATCTTTATTTTTTCTTCATTTAAACATACAAAAAGGGGATAAATTGGATATTTCACAAAGTGGCAGAGTAAAACTACAAAATAATAATAATAATAATAATAATAATAAAACAAGACAGTTAAAGAACTTTGCTTGATGACTCTAAAGCTACTTTAAAGAAACAAGTGACACACATAAATATTTAAATGAAGAACAAACTACATTTTTGGGTTCCCAAGTTCAATTGTTTTTGAATTGTTTCACTACTTCATGTTACTGTCATTCAAAATTCATGACATAAGTGCTTGGAAACATCTTATGGCACAGGATTGAACTCTATTGAAATGATGAACTAATATATACTTTTTCTCTTTTTTTTAAGAAGCATCCAAATAACTCTAATCCAATGAAAGATTTGACAGGAGAAAAAATGAAAGACATGGACCATTGAGGAATTTAGAAACGAAGAGGGTAAAAATGAACAAAAATAGATCTTTGAGGTTAGAAATGAGGTTTTCCAATGAATAAATAATTAAACAAATGCAATCTAATTAAATTCGGTGAAACAGAACATGCAAAAGAAGCTTACCAACTGTTGCCATGGTAACAATGGCAAAATATAGTGATGTTACATAACGCTTCCAAAGATCAATCTCTCTGAAGTGTGCGTATTTATATTCACCCATCTGTAGACTTCCTATCCATGTATAGCCTTCGTTCGAGGCAGGCAGAGTGGTAGCCAGATAGTAAAAGATGCAGGCAGCTGTATGTGTGCAATACAGTTCGACAACAAGAAGTTTCACAATCCTCGTAAACAGATAATTGATACGTATGTCTTTCTCCATCCTCTCGAAAAATTCTGTCACTCTAAGTGCCCGACTTAGCCTAATCCATAATAGGTACCTTACTGGTTCTTTTCTGCCACAAGCCTGATCAGAACAAATATAGGATGAACATGAAATGATCAAACTTGCTATATTACATGCTCAAAGAAACTATTCCATTAATATTCATAAATCAAAAAAATAAAATGCATGTGTGAAAGTTTGTTCTCTATATTACATGGAAATCATTAACAAGCCTAACCAAATGCATTCTCTATGGGTCAAAAAAGTGTAACATTTTCGAGGTAGCAAGACCACTACCCTTAATCAATTTGTTCTCCAAGTGATTCCAGATATATATAAAAAAAAAAAATTGGGTAAAGTAATATTATTGCACTTCGTGGAATTATCACATCATATTTATAAATAAATAAAAAAAGTCAGGAAAAACAAACGAATGGCACAATGAATAATGGGTTTCATAACAAATGCTGAGATAGGATGGAAAAGTAAGCAATCCAAAACAAAGATACTGAATTTTCAAATACAATATGAGATACAAGAAATGTAACTAGCAAATTACCAAAACATGTTAAGCCAGGGAAAAGAAAAGAGAAGAAAAAGTACCTTGTAGATGGCATCCCAAGGCAAACCACCCAGAAGATCGACCAGGAAGCGAGATTTTAAGTAGCTGTAAAGAACAAGAGATTATCAGAACAAATACTCATTCATATAAAATAAAAGCAAGGGTTATAGGGCCAGAGGAAGTGACCGAATGGCAATGAGATTGCGACTATAGACCATGCGATAGGAGTGGGTGTCCCGGTAGGCCACGAAGAAGCGGACGACCATGTCGATGAGGAAGGCCGTTTGTCCGACGCTGTCGAGGAGGAATAGATTCTCCGGCAATCCTCTGAAGAATCCGAACTCGAGGGGTGTGAAGAAGGAGGAGTATACTGCCCATATCAGAATGAACTGAGTCCACACCATGTACCACCTGCATTGGTGTATATATATATTTTCTGACTCCTTTCAACACTAATTTGAATTCATAATTTCTATCCAAAAACAATGAATTCATAACCTAGAGAGACACACACACAGCAGAAACAAAAAAAGTAACTAGAGTGAGAAAGCCCCTTTAGAGTTTAGGCTAGGCGTGATCTGTTTTTCTTTTCTTTTGGCGCCAAGCAATAAAGGGTTCCAAACTCCCAATTGGCCTGATGGATTCGGATCCTCTCCTTGGTGCCGTAGTTTCAACCGCCACAAATGCGCCACGTCATCAAGAACAGGTGAGGCAAAAAAACCATCGTGTAACAATTTTACATTACTTATTTAA
This sequence comes from Cornus controversa, assembly GCA_026545225.1. NCBI lineage: Eukaryota > Viridiplantae > Streptophyta > Magnoliopsida > Cornales > Cornaceae > Cornus > Cornus controversa. Next base: position 47,886,773 of record CM048845.1, read on the forward strand.
TAATGAGAAATGCTAAACGTCATGAAATTATTTCATGAATTTGTATCATGAATGATGTGGCAGGTAACGTGGAGTGTTAGTATTGGTGGGATTCAGTAATAATATCATGGGACATGTGTATGGGGGGAATTCCACCAATACTAACTCTCCACGTTACCTGCCACATCATTCATGATACAAATTCATGAAATAATTTCATGACGTGTAGCATTACTCTTTAATAATCGTGTCACAAACTCTTGAAATAAAAATAACGTGTATATTTAAAAATGTATTACGATCGGTTTAATAATATTTGTGTTGTGTGACAAACAACACAGACATAACACGTTAATTAACTTATTTAACCTGTTTATATTAAATGAGTCAAGTACTTTATTTATTAACTTAAGTATATAATATAAATATAATGAAAAAATAACATAATAGATGGCTACAGTTATAAAAATGTAGATAATTTGATTAATACAATTATATATATAAAAAAGGACAAACATAACATCTATATTAAATTTATACTAAAATAAGAAAAATATTCATGACAATTCAATTAAATCATGTTACGAGTTAATCATATTACACACACCATTAATTAAACAGATTAATAAATTATTATACAAATACGATCAAGATCAACCTACGATTCACATCGTGTTTGTGTCCAAATTTTTCACCTCATGAATTTCTTGTTATAATAAGAAATAAATAAATAAAATAAAATTTCTATCTTAAGACATGGGACAGAATTGAGCGGGTTTTGATGAGGTAGGCCCACAATATTTGGGAGAGAGAGAGAGAGTATTTACCAGTTATCAGGATGGATAACGAAGCTCCTCTCCGTGTGTGTGGTTCCGTTTGTAACGGAGTCTGGCCCATTCCTGGTAGGGTCGGGTCCTCTTGACCCGTTCTGGAACAGCCTGAGAAGACCCTTCCATGATGATATGGCATTGGACTCCGATTGAAGCTCCTCAACCTTGAAATCTTCATCTTCTGAGTACTCATCATCATCACCCGTTCCTGATCTTCTTCTTCTGTTTACCTTCTTCCTCATAATATATCACACTCTCTTCCTCCTAGCTTTCCTTTTCAAACCATTACTAATTAACAAGCTATATTATATATATATGTGTGTGTATGTATATGTATACGTATAAACGAATATTAGAGGTTTTCTTCTTTGCATATTCGAATCATTTACATTTTGATGTTTGAGATGATATCTGTGGCAGAACAGACTCACTCACAGGATTTGAGGGAATACTAAAAGTGTAACAGTATAGAGGCTTATATATATATATATATATATATATGTTTCGATAGAACATCTACTTTCTTGTTGCAGGAATTTATAACAGTATGTTGTTGGTGATAGGAGAATCAATTCACAGACAAGGAATATATAAATCTATTATCATATCACAGGACCTACAAACATAGGCACCAACTGCTAGTCAAACGTGCCTAAAGATTTGATTCACTCGATGTGTTTTTATGGGTTTAAATTCTACCGGGATAAAGGGTCCACGACAATGAAATTTTTAGATGTTTTTTCTGCAGGGATGAAAATCTATTATGATCTCTTGATGCAAATCTATATTATATACTTATAAAAAAAGCTATACTGTATATATTTATACATATACACACACACCCAGTATATAAATGTCTTAAATAATTTTATTTATTATATACATTTTTAATGAATAGTTAATCAGGTAAATAAAATGTATATTATACTTTATATAAATAATTAATCACGTTTTTTCTTTCTTTCAATTTCTATTGGGGTATTATTCATTAAAATGTACTTTAAAAAACCTATTATTTATATTTGATGTGAAAATTTTAGACTGATATGAAATCAAAGGGAAAATGACTGGAAAGGGAAGATAAATCCAAAAAGAATACTTGAAGGTGGGAGTGACAAATGGGCGGGTTTGGGCCGGGTCATAAATGGGTGGGCTAAAACCCTCCCATTTGCCACGCACGGAAGAGTAGAGGTTATTACTCTTCAATCTTCATGTTGTTGTGCATATATCCTTTGAAGTTTAGTTAATTCGTACCGAATATACAATATGACCATTAATGCGAAGATTTTCCTTGCGTTTCCTTTGCATGGTTGCGTAGGGAACTTTTTGTATTTCTTTTCCTTACTATCATGATATGCTTATTTACTTTTGTGGTAAGAATTCTGATATATATATATATATATATATATATATATATATATATATATAACACAACTGATCAATTGTATATGTGACAAGTTGTATTTTTTGTTTGCGTGTGTGGTGGTGTTTAATATCTAATGTACAAGTCCGACAATCATTTAATGATCAGTACAATGAATTATTGTGAACAATGGAGTACCCTACCAAACCCCCCATCCCTCTTCTCATCAGAGATGCACAGTTTGTTTCGGTTCGATTTTGATCTTTTTTGGAATCAAATCGTATGATCTGGTTTTACTAAAAATAAAACTGGACCAAATTGTTTAACCGTATGAAACCGGACCGAACTGAACCGCGAAGAACCAGTTTAGTCCGGTTCAGTTCCACGATTTACTAACTTGTAACAACTTGTTTTAAGCCTCAAATTTAAGCATTAATTTTAAATCTTTTAAAGCTACTATTCGTCAAGTGTCAACCTAATTAAATCATAATATAATTTCTTTAAAGAACTACTAAAAACTAATACAAATAACAGTAATAACATAATAATCCAACCAGTAGAAACATAATATCTAGCATTAAACAAATTTCAAACATAATACAAATTGAAATCCCAAGTAAAAACTAAACTTCTAAAAGTTACAAAAATTCAAAGTAATTAAAATCTAAATACAATACAGATTCATAACTAGAATTCAAACAATAAAGACAATAATTCCCAAGCTCCAAGCCTCCGAAAATTCTTTGATTGGCATCAATGAGAAAACAGAAGTCCACTGAAAAATGAAATGCATTTAGTTAATTACTAAATTCTAGTTAAATGTATTTAGAAAATTACTAAACATCTATCAATAATAAAATGATTTACCATCAACTGTGACATGTTGCTACCTGAACTCAATCTCACACGTCCTTATGCAATAGTTCAGCAACTCATTGCTGCAAAAGTAAATAATTTTATTCAAGTTAACAATTAACAAATATACTTATAAAAAATGATTAACAATTAACAAATACGTACAAGTAAATTATATGATAAAATGAAAATCACCTGATTCAATTGCTTCAATTTTATCGGCTTCTGCTTCAACTTGAATCGGGAGTGGTGAGGCACAGTACCAATCTTGTGCACAAATTAAGCACTCCACAATCTTAGGAGTAAGAGAACTACGGAATGGGTTAAAAACACGACCTCCCGTACTAAAAGCTGACACAAAAGCAACTGTGAAAACAGGAATAGCTAAAATGTCACGTACAACTTTGGAAAGAACCTCATACCTTGAACTATTTACCTTCCACCAACTCAAGATGTCAAAGTTATCATGCTTTGCACAAGGTTCCTTTAAATATCTCTCCACTTCTGATTTATTTCCCCCACTTCCTACTTATTCCAAATGTTGTAAATACTCCAATTAGATATCTTTTAAATCAATACTTTCACTACTTGGTTAATCAACCGCCATGACATTACAAGTTTGAGTTGAAGATGAAGTGTCCGACTCAAACTTTTGATACTCACCATAAATACGATCCAATGTTTCCATTACTTTTTAATGAGATTACTCACCATGGTAGGAGGATAAACTTTAAAGTAACAAAAACTCACATAATTCAACTTGTAGCAAGGATCTAACACAATAGCAAGTACTAACATCATATTCACTTTCTCAATGTTAACCCAGTACTTATCAAACTTGGTCTTCATTTTGATAGCCATGACACTTAAACGAGGATCCAAACTCTTTGACCATAAGGACAAGTTTCTTTCAATGCTACACACTTCATGAAAATAGACATTATAAGTAACATATAAAGAACCGGACATGTGAGTGGTGGCATCATAGAATTTTTCCAAAAAAATTATGAAAACCCGAGCATCATTCCAATCACTATTGGTAGGAGGCTCATACTTAAGTTCTATGACAAAATGTGGGTCTTCATCTTCCATTTTTCCCAATGCATTTACAAACTTTAATGCAGCTTTTAGCATGAGATATGTGGAATTCCACCTAGTTTGGACATCTAAACACAGAACTTTTAGATGTTATCTTTGCCATCTTCGCACATTGCTTGAAAATTTGTTCTCTTTGTGGAGAACTCCTAACATACCTCACCACCCCATGAATTCGAGTTATTGAATCTTTCAATTCACTTAACCCATCTCTCACAATTAAATTAAGAATATGTGCATAACATCTCATGTGAAAGAACTCACCACCTAAAATGAAAGTGTCACTCTTTTGAATAGTCTTTGTCCTCAAAATATTGAATAGCAAGATCATTTGAGCTTGTATTGTCAATAGTAAGTGTGCAAAGTTTATCTATACCCCAATCATTCAAACATCGTTCCACCGCTTTACCAATTGCCTCACCTTTGTGACTCGAAATCACACAAAAATTCAGAATTCATTTCTGCAATTTCCAATCCCTATCAATACAGTGGGCAGTAAGGCACATATAAGAAGTTTTTGGATTGAGGTCCAACAATCTGTAGTAAGGGAAAGTCTTTGACTTTATTTAAGAAATGAATCCTTCAACTTATTCTTTTCACTAACATATAACACCAAGCAATCCCTTGCTATTATAGTACGTGACATGATTTTGAGCCTAGGTTGCAACACACTAAGAAAATAACGAAAACCTTCACGCTCTACAAAATTGAATGGCAACTCATCCATGATAATTATTTTTCCAAGTGTTTCCCTACAAAGATCATGGTCAAATTTCCAAACACCCAAACTAGTATTATCACCAGCTTCTTCTGCTATAGATTGAAAGGATAAAAGTGTTTGTTTATTATCTTAATTTGGGCTCTTTTGACACTTAATAGAATGTTTTCTCAATGTACTAGTCTCATTTCCACCTTTCTATTGATAAGTTGCATTACAATAATTACATCTAGCACCCCCTCCTTTTGATTCAATTTTTATAAAATGATCCCAAATATCAGATTGCTTTTCTTATTAACTTGACGTACATTTACCTCAGTGGGTTCTTCTGGAAGATAAATAGGATTACTAGCATCTCCATCTCCTGTACTTGACATCTAGCATAAAGAAAAAAGAAAGAAAAAGAAAAAGAAATTGTCAGTTGCTAACTTGCTACTTTCTTTGTTCACTCTATTTACATATAAAAAAAGAGAAAAATAATTGGAGATAAATGTTTTGCATAGATTGAAAAATGTGCATGCCACCTTTCATAGTGAGAGTCAGAGATGTTTTTCTAAATTTTGATCCATATCAAGCCAGTTCAATAAAATAATCAATTATCTAAGAAATCTAAATTAGAAAAAAATGCTCAAAAATTCACAAGTTCAAGATTTGAATTGTGTGAAATTGAAGCATTTGACATTCAAGAGAAAATTGGAGTAAAACAAAATAATCCAAACATGAAGCTATGGATAAGAATTATATGCATCTTAAGAAGTAAAAAGTATCTAGCATATACTTCCAAAATCAAATATTTTAGAAAATAATCTAAAAAATATAACAGGGTTCATCTGTTAAACTTTTTCAAAGATAAGAATAACTTCTATTCTCAAGAAAAAATAAAATGGTTAAAATTTTTTTGTTTTCCTACTCTCTTAATATCTTTTATTCTAAAAGAGAGGTATCCATTCACGGTCTAAAGAAAGGAATTACTTTGATTGTCAATAAGAATAGGGTTCTATTGTTGTTTATAGAACACAAAATGAAGTGACGAAGGAGAGCGAAGCATAATTATATTCACTAATATAAACAGAATAAAAAGTAACCAAGAATGACTTATATGTATTGAAATTCATACTGAGATTGGGGAAAAAGCCATCTAAACCCACTACCTTTATTATTATGTGAGAGAAAAAAGAGAAGAGAGAATGGGAGAGAGAAAAAGCCATCATTGTTAATTCACTTTTCAAGTTCAATTTGCAGCAATTAAGATTATGCTTTTAACTTCTCCTTTTCTGGTTGTTTTCTTTACTTTTCATTTTCAATCTTGTTATAAACAATGATTTGATCATCATTGCATCACACACACATTTCAAATTATACATGATTAGATAAACCTTTAAATTACCAAGTGACAAAAGAAACTTACTACATTTATACTTCAGAATTCTCACAATCAAATCTTGCAATAGAGGAACATAAAGAAGCAAATACAATCACAGTTACAAACCCAACTCAGTAAAAGACTTGAATCCCAATAAGAATTATTAATTCATAATAAGAATACTCTTACCTCTCCTCATAATAAGAACTATATTTTACCCAATATATTTGGCATCAAACCAAAGCCACCAAAGTGGTATCAATGTACCAAGAAAAAAAAAAGCGATACGAAAGTAACAAAAAAATCTTACATGGTATCAGAGTTAAAATGAACCTGGAGCCCGAAGCAGCAATAGGTGATGCGTTGGTATATATATATATATATATTAAAGAGAGAGAGAGAGGCAGAGAGCATCAGTAATAGCTGGCTTCTAAAAGATCAAACCAAAGAATAGTTTCAAGGATAGAGGTAAGTTTAAATATATATATACATATATATCGAAAAACTTAAGCAGTTAACAAGTGCTACACCAAAAGAAAAAAAAATGGATGAGAAATTAGTTTTTTTTCCCAATTATGTTTTTTGTAGTGTTAGAAGTTCTGTTTATCAAGATCTTTCTTCATTAACACAGCATAATAGTATATATATATTATCTTTCTTCATCAAACATAGTATACATATTATATATATATAGATCAGTTCATATTTAGTCATTTGACCATAAATTAATTTACCTCTTACCTCAACTGAGAAAGATGACGACGACTCCGTGGTTAGTTGTGCGTGAGCCGTGAAGTGCCTTCTTGAGATCGACAGAGAGAGAGACAAATCGTGAGATACAGAGAGAGAGAGAGGTGGGAAGTAGAGAGATCAAAATCGGAGAAAGTTGGAAAAAGAGCAGAGGATGTTTGAAACAGAAGAGGTCCAGAAACCCTAGCGGCGCATTTTTGCAAAAAGAAATTGAGAAAGAAAAGGATGAGTGGATGACTGATAGTTTGACTCTAATATAATACTATAAGTATATTGTAAGTATAATATTTAAATATTAGATATAATATATTTTATATTTATATACATAGAAATGGTCCAGTCCAGTCCTTAGGGACCTGAAATCGTAACCGGATCGTTACTACACGGTTCCAAAAAATTGAAACTGTGACCGAACCGAACCACGAAAAAATCAGACCAAATTGTTCGGTTTGGTCCGGTTTGGATTCCTAGTTTGGACGAATTTTTGTGCACCCCTACTTCCCATATTCAATTACATAAACCATATGTATACGTGTAAAGGGCCTAGCTTGAAAGAAGATCTACAATACATCAAGACACTGAGTGAATCTGGACAGTGTATGTCGTATATATCATTGCCTTACCGTGCATACACCCAGTGCATAGGTCGTAGATCTTCTCCTTACCTTGAGCATTATGCATGGGATAGTTTTATCAAACATAAGTTCACAACCATGCATTCTATATAAGAGGGAAAATGTGACATTGAATCCACAAAGGTTGACCAATTATGAGGGGAAATGTGAAACCCATAATCTTTTTGAATGAAGGTTTAAATGGGTTAAACTAAGGAACATTAATCAAAGAAGATATGGGAGGGTGATTCGGTTGTGGAAAGGCAGAGGCTACAAACATTTGGGATGTGCTTATATATATTCTATGGCTTTGATGTCTAAGGTTGAAAGTTTGTTTAAGATTGCCAACTAAAGAATGAACTTGTACTTGGGGATCAATAGTGCATTCCAAACTAAGTGATTGACTCCATGGTACAGGTGGGGCTGGTGGAGAAATGAACTGAATGGTGTGTTTAAGATTGAACAAACTTGATGGCGAGGCTGTCCAAGTGAGAATCTAGGAATGAAATGGAGGTCTGTATCAATTGCAACCTGAAAACTCTGCCAAAATTGTGACATAAACCTCGGATCTCTATTGGACATAATAGAAACTGGTACTCTGTGTTGTAGTAACCCTTGTGGACCGGTGTGAGTAGGCGGGTGCATAGACAGACACTGGGCTGAGCTACCACACTGACAAGGTACGAGGTGCTCAATCCCACATCGCCTGGGTGTGGAAAAGGGGATGTGCTTATATGTAGTATGTTCTCTTCAAATGGTATGAGGCCTTTTGGGGTAAACCCAAGAGCAAAACCGTGCGGGCTCAGGCCCAAAGCGGATAATATCATACCATGTGTTGGAGCGGGGTATTACAGTTGGTATCAGAGCCTGAACCCAGCCGGAAGTAAGTGTGCCGACGAGGGCGTCGGGCCTCGTAGGGGGGTGGATTGTAGTAACCCTTGTGGACGGGTGTGAGTGGGCGGGTGCATAGACAGACACTGGGCTGAGCTACCACACTGACAGGGTACGAGGTGCTCAATCCCACATCGCCTGGGTGTGGAAAAGGAGATGTGCTTATATGTAGTATGTTCTCTTCAAATGGTATGAGGCCTTTTGGGGTAAACCCAAGAGCAAAACCGTGCGGGCTCAGGCCCAAAGCGGACAATATCATACCATGTGTTGGAGCGGGGTATTACATGTGTGGTCTTAGAATCTGATCAATATACAGTCGAATAAGAGTATCCATGTCATATGTCACTTGAATCGAAAGAAAGTGTGCCACTTTGGTCAATCTATCCACAATGACCCAAACTACATCATGACTCTTCTTTAACCTTAGTAGCCCTATCACAAAGTCCATAGTGACGTGCTCCCACTTTCACATAGCTATCGGTAATGGTTGTAAGAAACTCGCTGATCTTTGATGCTCGACCTTCACTTGTTGACAAGTGAGGCACCTCGTCACAAATTGTGTGACGTCTTTTTTTTATGCCTTTTCACCAATATTGCCTACGCAAATTGTGATACATTTTGGTGCCATCGGGATTAACTACAAGTCTAGAGCTATTGTAGACACCCATTTTTGACTTTCCATTTCTTTTCCAAATCCTAAGCCAATCATACCAGGTTTAAGGATCCCACCTTCCAGAACATAAGCCCCAAAAATGGTAAAATGGTTATCTCAAATAAATTAATTTTCAATTTGTATGCCTAAATGGGAAACGAACTTCACTATTGAGTTCAAAGGTACCGAAACCCTCAAAAATGACTACTTATGGTATCCGTAAGTCCTCTCGAACACTTGATTCAGTTCAAACCCTAAATCAGAGTCAAACGGGTCAACCCAAAAGTTTGACCAATAAATCATTCTTCATATCGACGAATAGATCTTAACATCACAACCATAGGGTCCAAAAACCATAAAAATACTTTAATATTGACACAATTCCAGTTTGAACATCCCGTTGACCAAAACCCTAAATAAGGGTTAAGTTGGTCAACCCAAAAGTTTGACTAACAACCCATTCATCAAATCAAGGAATGGACTTCACCATCAAAACCGTAAGGTCCAAAAATCATAGGAAACACTGTAATATTAACACATTTCCAATTCGAACACATTTTGGACCAAAACCTTAGTTTAGGGGTAAAATAGTCTTTTCACTGCACACACTATCCAAGTCTGGAATTTCACTTTTGGATAAAATGACATCACTTTATTACATCACTGCAATGACATCAGGAATGAGAGAATCTCTAAAATTATCCAATTTTTGCACAACAAAAGGGAAAATCAAAATGCAGTCATAGGGGGACACGTGGCAGCCAGCCATTGGCTGCCACAATTTTCACAAAAATTCTGGCAGAAATTTCTGCAAGAAGAATTTTTGCAGAAATTATTACTTTTTCATCAATGGCCAAGATCGACTTGATCCAACGGCTGCTATTCATCCAAATCCAAAATCCACTTTGGAGGGTCAGGATTCACTCAGGAATGAGCCAATTTTTGCCACTTTTTGATCCAACGACTCACATTTGCTCAATGCAAAATACATCTCTCCACCTATATCTCCCTCATCCAAAGGCCCACATTCATTCTCATTGTAGAAATATATTAGTATATTTTCTATTTAACCTTTTTTCATATCAAATTAGGATTCCTATAATTGGGGACTTACCATGTATAGGATAACTTGCTCCCCACTCACCTACCTATTTTCCCTCTCTTATATATATATATCTCATTGTATATTATAACCATACCATTCATTAATATAATTCAGAGATATTTTTCTCTATTTTTCTCTTATTTCTAACATGGTATCAGAGCCAGGGTTTTCAAAACCCTCATTTTTTCTTCTTCTGCTTAATTGTTCTCATCTCCAAAGAGAACTATTTTTTATTTGGTGCTGAAAATTTATCTTCTGGAACTTCGTTTGATATTCTGAATATATCAGAACGAAGTCCTCAATTAGACGATCAAGTCGCAGCCAAAATCAGCTCGAACGAAACCTTCACGTGCCGCCCGAATCTTCTGGGTTTTTTCTCGGTAACACATGCGCTACCACGCACCCTTATGCTCCAAATCATCGCTGACTCAGCTTTAAGTGCCACATCATCGCCATGTCATCTACTACATCATCACCAAAAACATAATATTTGACACTTCATCAGCCACGCCAACGACATTCTGACATGTCAGTGACACATCATCAACCACGTTAGTGACATTCTACCATGCTAGCATTTTTTGCCATGTCATTTACCATGTCAGCCCTTTTCTTACCATGTAAACGATACTGCCACATTAGCAACAACACCTAATTTTTTTTCTAGGCCTACCCCGCATGAAATTTTGCATTGATTCAAAATTTTCAGTCTGTTCTGTCATTTAAAATTTCTAAATGGCTCAAAATGAGATTCATCACCCAATTTTTGTTACACTTGATGGGGACAACTATATTTTTTGGAGTCAATATATGTGCAGCCTTTTTAAAGGGCACAAGCTATGGTCCTATATCATAGAGGATTGAAAATCATCTGTTAAGGATACTAGTGAGAAAAATGAAGCCTTTGGTTCTCGTGTTAAGGACTGGGATAGCAATAATCACAAAATTATCACATGGTTCTGCAACACAGGTAATTCTTCCATTAGTATAGAATTTGGGAGTTATGAAACTACCAAAGAGGTTTTGGACACGTTTATTTTTTGATATTCTGGCTCTAATGGTGCTCGTCACTATTAGTTAATGGTCTACCTTTGTCATCTTAAACAAGAGTTCGGTTAGAGAATTAATGAGTTTTTTTATCACATAAAGTGTCTTTGGGATCAACAAGCTTTGTTAGGACCATTATGGACAGTTACCTTAGAGAGTAAGAAATTTTATGAGTATCGTGATTAGATGCGCCTTTATCAACTTTTGATGAATGTTCATGATGATTATGAGCCTATCTGTGGTCAGCTTCTTCATTGCTCACCTCTCCCATCACTGGATCAAGCTCTTAATGAGCTTGTTCGAGAGGAGACACATTTTCTACTACTGATTTGGAGGTAATTCTCAACCAATTTCTATCCAAGCAATCAAGTTCAAGCTCATCTAACTCTGCTTTCTCAACCACACTAGGTATAGTTAATTTGTGATTATTTGACTCTACTTACTACAATCATATGACACCTGACCATACTTTGCTCACTACTCAGACTCCTATATCTTATGCATCCGTTATTCACACAGTTATGGCTCCACTATGTCCATTAGTCATATAGGCACTGTCTCTCAATCAAAATTATTTGTTTCCAATGTTTTTCTTGTTCCCAATCTTTCTCTTAATCTTTTGTCTATTCGTCAATTGACTGAGTTAGGTTTAAATATAACATTTTCCTCTAATGGTTGTGTTGTACAGAATCATCAAATAGGTCAGATCATTGGGACATGCCATATGATAGGGTAACTATTTGAGCTTTCTTCCTTGCATTAACCTACTTCATCTATCACAACTGCATCTACATGAAGTATTATACCTACTATTGAATTGTGGCATTCTCGTTTGGATCATACATCGGTATCTTGAGTCAAAAGTCTATTATCTAAGGGTTTATTAAGATCAATTAAAACTGAGTCTTTTGACTATATTTCATGTCAATTAGGTAAACAACCTACTTTACCATTTAATAAAAGTGAGTAATTTGCTTATTCTCCATTTGATCTTGTTCATTATGATGTTTGAAGACCTTCTCCTGTAGCCACCATGGGTGGGGCACAATATTTTGTTATATTTCTAGATGATTTTTCATGTTTCAATTGGATGTTTTTAATAAAAAATCGTTTTGAATTACTCAACATCTTTCATGATTTAACCAAAATGGTTTTAACTTAATTTTTTACAAATATAAAAAATTTTCATTCTGATAATGCTACGGAATACATGCAAAATGATTTTCAAAATATTCTCAAACATTATGGCACTATTTTTCACTCTTCTTGTCCTAGTACATCACAACAGAATGGTCGAGCTAAATAAAAACTTTGACATATTTTAGATTTGGCTCGATCACTTGTCATTTCTTCTTCTGTGTCATCATCCTTTTGGGGTGAAGCATCTCTCACTATTGTCTATACCATGAATTGTCTACCCACACCTCTTTTACAAAATAAAAAACCCTATGAGTGTCTCTATGGGCAGATTCCTGACTATAGTAATCATAGAGTTTTTGGGTGTGCTTATTTTTTTCTTTTTCATTCTCATGAGCTAAAAAAGGTACAACCTCGTGATCAGCTATGTTCTTTTCTTGGGTATGGACTTGAACAAAATGGATATAGGTGTTATGATCTAGTTACGAGATGCCTTAGAATCTCCCATTATGTTATTTTTTGAGAACATAAAATGTTTCATACCTTATCAAAATTCATTGGTATTTATGATCACCAATTTCCTATTCATCCTTTAGATACATCTATAGATCTTTATCCATATTCTCCTCCAACTAGCTTATCAGATACAATTGATCCCTCTAGGTCATCATATATGGTTGACCCTCTAGTAGTCAAGTTCCAATCATTTATCCCACCTGAGGCTCTTGATGTTGCCAATGTCACGCTCCAATTTTCGACTCCCGAGAACCGAGGGTGAACAGTAGATGTTCCACCCGATTCACGTCCATAAAGCACTAAGCATCTGAAACGTAACTACTTGTGCATTTAGAATTTGAGTGTGATAATTAGTCTATTAGAAAGAGGATCTAAAAATACTCAATTTAATAAAAAACCACACTCAATTTCGATTCAAAACGAATAAGTTATGCCCGATTGAAGTTTGGGGCAATTTTCGGGGTATGCTGTAAAAAATGACTTCGATCCATCGAAGTCATAATTTTGATGCATCGAGCTAAGGCAAAGGAACCCTAAGGGCATTTTGGGAACATTTTTACATTAGGGTTTAATATTTTTCCAATATAAAAAAAACAAAAAAAATTAAAAAAATAAAGGATCTCAACTTGCGGCGCATATATCATATCAATATATGATATGTGTTTAAGATGTGTGGCCCAAAAAGAGAGGTAGATAGAGATAAGAAAATCTGTGTAGCTAAGAATAGATAAAAAGCATAAGAAGAGAGGAGATAGAAGATAGAGAAAGCTGAGGTTTTGTACATGGCGGATCCAAACACTAATGCCATCGAGTTTGCGTAGCTGTGAAGCAAGTAAGAGAGAGATAAAGAGAGAGTTGATGAGAGCTCAATTTAGAGAGAGAAAGAGAGTCTCAATTCATCATCATTCGCTGGACTCTTCGCTGCCAATCAATTTTGAGTTCGAATAGCAATCAAGGTTGCTCATGGTTACTGATCTATGCACAAGCTTCATCTGTTAGTTCATGGGTACCTATCCAAACCACAAACTATCATATAAGCATCATATATTCGACCAAGGTTGCAGATCCATAACTACAAACCATCATTTTCTCAATTTTCTTCTATTTCTCTATGCACAAGGTTTAATCCATTGAGTGTGTCATTCTCTTTGTAAATATGATTTTGAGCTTGATTTATTACATATATATATACACACACGCATCACAGGCGCACTAGTTGTGGTTTCTTGTTGTCACTCACACATCACAGGTGCACGACTTCATATTTTAGATTCTGTGATTATTTGGGTGTTTTTGTGTTGATGTTAAGCTTTGTTTGGCTTGAGAAAAGTGAACACATATGTTCTGATTTTTTGATCTATGAGTTTTTGAATGCAACATATGTTCTGATCTATGAGTTTTGAATGCAACATATGTTCTGATTTTTTGATTTATATTTTTATTAAAGCAACATCTGTCTTGAATTGTTTCTTGCTATCCAGAAATTTGGTTTGTGCTTAACTGTTTCTTGTTTCCAGAAATTTCACTTGTGTAGCTGAAATTAAATTGTTCTAGAATCTTGTTTCTGAGTATTGCTAAACCTATTTGCTTTTAGAAAACTCAGTTGTGTTGATAAGGTTCTATGTTTCAAGAATATGTTTCTAAATTTTCTATATGCTGAACCTTAACTTTGTAACTTGACTTCACTGTTTCCAAAATCTATTTTTTTTTGAAATATGCAGTTGCTGAATTTGATTTCTAAAACATGAAATTGTTGAAATTGGTTTCATAAGTCTATAATTGCTCAATCTATAATCTTCTTTGATGAATTTGTTTAGGCTCATAAACTACAGTGTTGAATTTGAGTCTGAGATATAGCAGATGTTATAATCTGATTTGAGAGATTTCATATGGCTGTTCTTATTGCCAAATTATTGTGTCCTAAAGTTGTTTTTGATGATTGCTAAAAACTGAATTGTGTTCATACACTTTATCTCTTGAACTGTTAGTGCTACTAACTTCTACTTGAGTTGCAGTTGTGTTGAATTATAAGAACAGGTTCAAAATTTAAGTAGTATCAGCATTGCTGCTCATGAAGAATATCAAATTGAAGGAGAGTTATCAAGTAGATAAGAACATGATAAATTGAAAGAGGGTTCTACTATAAGTTCGTACCAACTACACTTTAAGGGTGTACTTATTAAAGCCAATCATTACAAGAGTTTGAGTGTCATTATCTGCCAAGAAGACAAGTGGCCCTGTCTTTATCATGCTGGACCTTGAAGACTAACTATCAGAGCTTGAAGATTTATAGATCGACTTTGAAGACCAATAATCAAAGATTGAAGAGTTTTTACTCATTACATCGAACTGACTTCACTTTCACTATATATAGTCCAAGTATTGGGATACTTTGGACAGGACAGGGGGAGTGTAAGTGATTGTCGTGAGATTGGTGAGAGATAGCTTGGGCTTTGGGAAGCTTGGGCTGGGTTGAGAGTGAAAAAGCTATTGTTAGAATTTGTGAGAGTGGTTCAAGCCTAGGGAGGTTATGAATTGGGTTGAGAGCTGGAGTGACTATGTGGTGAGTTGGGTGAGTGAGAGAATGATTAGAGAATTACTGTACTACCCTTTCAAACATAGTGGAGCTCAGTTCGAAGAGCTTTTTTACCCCACCCTGGGGTTTCCTCTATAAACAATTGTGTCAAAATGTGTGATTGGATTTCACAGCCAAACTTTCATTATTAGGAAGAAAAATCGAAGAACCTATTCACGCCCTCCCCCTCTAGGCTCATAAATTGGTATCAGAGCACAAGTCTACATTTCTTGGTTTAACCACCGACAGTAAAGATCCTAAGTATAGCTGAAGATAGTTCCACTCACAAGGCTCCTATTTTTTACGACACCAGTTTTGACCCTTAGAGGATTAAAATGGAGGCTTTCTTACTGTCCATCTCCTATGATGTTTGGCACGCTACATTAGAAGGGGCTGCCATCCGTTATCCTGCAAACCCCACAACAGCTGACAAGATTGCCAAATCAATTGATGGGAAGGCTAGAAATGCCTTATACAATACATTGCAAAAGCAAGAATTCACAAGAGTTAAAAATTGCAAAAGTGCAAAGGAAATTTGGGATTCACTTGTAACTGCACATGAAGGAAGCAACACCATCAAGGAAAATAAGATTCAACTTCATCAAGTCAAGTTCGATGGTCTTAAGATGTACGAAAGAGAAAATGTGGCGGATTACTTCTTTAGAGTTAAAGAGATTGTAAATGACATAAGGGCTTTGGGCGAACAGATTGAGAGTGGTGTGCAAAAAGATGCTGCACACTATGACTGATAGGTTCAATCCCAAAGTCACCATTATAGAAGACAAAGATATCTCTAGACTCAGCATTGATGAGTTGGAGTCATCTCTCACAGCTTATGAGATGAGAATTGACCTCCTACTCAAACACAGAGGGATTCAGCTCTAAAAGCAAAAGAAGTGAAGGTTCCAACTGAAAAGGAATAAAATTCTGATGACTCTGAAGATAAAATGGCTTACATAGCAAGAAAGTTCAAAAAATTCAAGATGAGGAGAAAAGCAAAGCAACAACAAGGATAAGGTTGTTTTGGGTGAGGAAAGCAAGGTCACTACATAGCTAATTGTCCAACTGCTCCCTAGAAAAATAAACACAAGAAGTTCGGTGCTTCTCAATATAAAGGAAAGGGCAAGAAAAAGGCCTTTTACACTGGTTGGGATTCAAGCTCAGAAGAAGAACAACAAGAATCATCAGATGAGAATGATGAAGAGGCATGCTTATTTATAGCCTTACAAGAATCAGGTGTGACCAGTTCAATTTCTGAGAGTGAAGAAGAACCTGATGTTAATGAAGTTCTTGCTGAATGTGTTGAGGAGAGATCTCAAAAGATGCATGAGATCTGGAAAAAATCTATGAGGCAATTGGACAAAACAGGTATTGGCTTTTATGACAAAGCCACTCAGATGAAATCAAACAAATCCCACTCAATTTTTGTTAGAGCTAAGAATGGTAATATATATGCTTCATATCCTATTGTTGATGTAGTTAGTAGACCAAAATATGAAATCATATTTAATGCTTATCATCAATCTAGGATTAAGAATGCATCAGCTAGAATTGCATGTCCCAATTATATGAAGTTGAAACTCATGTATGTTAGAAAGACAGATCTACACATGCACAGAGCACCTATAACTTCAAAAGGGTTGATTAAAACTAAAATGATGTGGATTCCTAAGAAATTAAACTCTGTAAGCATGCTTGTCTACATTGTTTTGAAAGCTTGTAATGTCAATACCAAGTGGTATGTCGATAGTGGTTGTTCTAGGCACATGATAGGAGAAAAAGACCAAATTTGCTAATATTGAAATTTTTTATGGTGGTTCTATTATTTTTGGAGATAATTAGAAAGACAAAATTGTAGGAAAAGGAACAATACCTGAAACCAAAGAAATGCCTACGGTAAATGATGTGCTCTATGTAGTGGGTTTAAAGTATAATTTGTTAAGTGTGAGTCAATTATGTGACACTAGTATCTTAGTAAATTTTGATAAAAAAAAATACAATGTTATTGATAAACAATCCGATAAAACTCTTTTTGTTGCATGTAGAGCTCCAGAAAATGTCTACACTATTAATGAAGACTTCTCACACACTATTTGCAATTTCACTAACATAGAAAATTTAACACTTTGGTATGAAAGGTTAGGGCATGTGCACTCCAAGAACATCAAAAATCTTATCAAGCATAAATCTATTAGAGGTCTTCCAAATTTGTCTATGAATGAAAATCAAGTATGCAATGCTTGCCAACAAGGTAAACAGACAAAAATCTCTTTTAAAACAAAGGAAATGAATACCTCACAACCATATGGATTTGTGTGGCCCATGAGGACCACAAGTATTGGTGGTAGCAAGTACTTTATGCTTATCATTGATGATTATAGTAGAATGACTTGAATTTATTTTCTAAAAGAATAATCTGAAGCTATAATTCATTTCAAAAAGTTTGTTAACCTTGTTGAAAATGAGAAAAGTTGCAGGATTAAAAGACTTAGATCTAGTTTTGGAACTGAGTTCATCATGACAAAATTCAGTGATTACTGTGACTCAAAGGGAATCAAGAAAGAATACTCAATAATGAGAACACCTCAACAAAACTGGGTTGTTGAAAGAAGAAAAAGGATAGTTTAAGAAAAATTTATCCAAGGGTTTTTGGACAATAGTGGTAAACACAGCAGTCTATATTATCAACAGAGCTCTTCTAAGATCAAACTCGACGAAGACACCTTTTGACTTGTGGTTTTGGAGGCCTACAACTGTGCATTACTTTAAAATCTTCGAAAGTAAATAGTTTATCTACAAAAACTATGATAATCTGGGAAAGTTTGACTCAAGAGCTGATGAAGACGTCATTTTGGGATATTCTACAATGAGTAAAGCCTACAGATGTTGTAACTTGAGAACCAAGAAAATGGTGGAATCCATTCATGTGAATATTGATGAAGAGGGAACCACTCCAAAGGAAGACTCTGAAGAAGATCGTCCTCTAGAAGCCGAAAAGGAAAATGAGCAACCTAGCTCATCCACTACTATTGAAGAAGAAAGAAGAGAACCCTGATATCCGAATCTACAAAAGGAAGTCCAACAAGAAAACATTCTAGGAAACAATGAAGGAAGGGCTCTCACAAAAGCTAAGAAGAAGGCATGACCACTTGTAGCTGAAGATGAGCATAGTCACTTTGCTATGTTATCCTCCATTGAACCAAAGAACTACTCCGAAGTAAAAGATAACCCTTATTGGATAACAGCAATGTAAGAAGAACTACGTCAAATTAAGAAGAATGATACCTGGATTCTCATGCCTAAGCCAACCAATAAGAATGTTATTGACTCCAAATAGATCTACCTGAAACAAGATGAATGAGGAAATGACAATCATCAAAAATAAAGCTCGACCGATCTGTAAAGGATTTGCTCAAATCGCCGGATTAGACTATGATGACACTTTTGCTCCAACTGCTCGATTAGAGTCAATCCGAATGCTTCTCTCATTTGCATGCTACAAAAGAGTAATGGTCTATCAGATGGATGTTAAGTTTGCTTTTCTAAATGGTGATCTATCAAAAGAAGTATACATTGAGCAACCAGAAAGATTTGTCAATACGAAGCATCCTTAACATGTTCTCAAGCTCATAAAAGCGCTCTATGGTCTCAAGCAAGCTCCAAGAGCATGATAAGACAAACTCCACTCCTTTCTCGTTGAACAAGGTTTCTAAAGAGGAAAGGTCGACGACACACTCTATGTGAGGCACTCTAACTCAAACTTTTTAATTTTGCAAATCTATGTGGATAATATCATATTTTGTGGTTCACACTCGAGTTAAACCACTCAATTTGTGGTACTTATGCAATCTAATTTTGAGATGTCCATGTTAGGCACTTTGAAATACTTCTTAGAACTTCAAATCATTCAACATGCTAAAGGTATATTCATATCTCAAGAGAAGTATGCAAAAGAAATTCTAAAAAAATTTAACATGGATGATTCAAAACTAATGTCTACATCTATGTATGTCACCACAAAATTATCCAAAGAGTGTACCACTGACCCTATTGATAATACATTTTACCGGTCCATGATAGGAAGTTTATTATACCTTATTATGCCAAGGCCTAACATTATGTTTGCAGTCGGCTTAGTTGCTAGATTTCAAAGTGATCCTAGAGTCTCACATTTGAAAGCTGTAAAAGGGTCCTTAGATATATTAAAGGCACCACTAGACTCGACTTACATTATACCCCCTCTTTAATGTTGTCTCTTGTGGCCTTCTCAAATGCCGATTGGGGTGGTTCACAAATTGATAGAAAAAGCACCTCTGGATGTTGTTATATGTTTGCAAATAATGTGGTTTAATAGTTTAGCAATAAGCAATCTTCTGTGTCTCTCTCCACATCAGAAGCTTAATACATTTCAGCTACACAAGCTTGCTCTCAAGCATTGCAGATGAAAACCACACTCACAGATTTAGGCATTGAATTTTCTACTCCTACTACCATTTTCTATGATAATCAAAGTGCAATTACTATTAGTAAAAATCACACTTTACATAATCGAAGCAAACACATAGACATCAAGTATCACTTCCTGAGGGACAATGTGCAAAAATGCAATATACTCATCGAGTATATCAATACTAAGGCACAGTTAGCAGATATTATAACCAAACCCTTACCTCTGACCAGATTTGAGACTCTCTACACTGCCTTAGGTCTAACCCTTCCTCCCCACTAGCTCTCTATTTTAACTACCCTTCTGACTTTCATTGTCAAAAAGGAGGAGAAAGAAGTCAGGGTAAGAGGTTAGGTTTTTAACATTAAAAGGCAAAAGGGGGAGATTGATGGTCCGAAAAGCCTATAAGCATATTTGCCTAAGTTTTAATGTCAAAAAGGATCCACAAGGGCATTAGTGTCTTAATTTCATGATTTCATTAGTTATGTTGTTCTATTATTTGTCTCTGTGTTATGCACTAACGAAATTATAGGGTCAATGTAGTCAATTTTTTAAATAAGGGCGGTTTGAAAATTAATGCTAAGGCAAAGTAGCCCTAAGGGCATTTTGGGAACATTTTTACATTAGGGTGTTTTATATTTTTCCAATATAAAAAATAAAAAAATAAAAAAAAACCTTTAAATAACTTTTCAAACATGTTTCCCACTCTCGAAACATCCATAACGTCATTAAAAACGTATTTATTACAAAAATGATGAAAAAATCTAAAAACTAATCTAATTTGGTTCCGGTCTCTATAACCTCCTCACCTTAAAAAAAAATTGTCCACAAAATTAGAACCATACACCGAATCTCAGAGTGTTGTCACAAAACCTTAATTGACCTCCCATATCTTCCTTTTATCACCGAAAATAGTCATAACTTATCGGTATCCAACACGTAACTTCCACTCCTTAACCAACAAGGTTCTGGTTATCACACCACATAACTTCACTCTGTATTCCACAAAATATCCAACTGCTGGTATACCTCAAACGATGTCCAGATATCTCCAAAATTATAGTATAATCATCATACCGTGAACTATCACGACCACAATTATCTCCCAAACCAAGTTTAGGGAGATAAAACTATAACCACTTCACTTTCCAACTAACCCACTTTCCAATCAGCAAAAATATGCTTATGCATCCCTTTCTAGTAATTCATTCTCCTTGAATCACAACTTTCAAATTTCTCATACCAAACAATGCCATGTTCACAATCCAAACTTACACATTTCATACGTGCCCTAAGTCTAACGTTTCCTAAGGATTAATAACTCAATCCTCGACTAGTTCGACCACATTCCTAAAACTCACGAAGCCTTACTCTCTAAGTCTTATAACCGATCTCTGGATCCTTTCAACTTCACTAGTACCACAAGGTACGGTTCATAGGAAAATAAAGTCTGTAGAGAATTCTGTTGCTCACATATCAACTCTTTTCCTCGGTTAACAACTAATCAAGAAAAATCAATGGTATTCTTAATGTCATCCTTTCATGGCATCTAAACTAGTCACGTTCCAAAACTGAATCAAATCTCATATGACAATCGAAAACCCAATCTCTTAGGGTCAAACTACCCATAACAGTACATCCATAGACCAAATTGTCTCTAGTGATAAAAATCTCACCTCAACGAGTGTGTCAATAGACAAAGCTGCATCTCAACGACAACTAGTACACCCTTAGGTGTGTGAAATGGGCCAAACTGCCCTCAATGAAAATCACCAAATCTAGGGTTGTGTCCACAGACAAAACTGCATCTATAGTGATGACAACCAACAACAATAGATGGGCCAATAGACAAAACTGCGTCCCCCACCACTGATGTGCCAATAAATAAATTTGTGTCTAAGCAAGAATACTAACCACAAATGTGACAATTGACAAAACTGCACCCAAAATCACCACCAACTATGTCGATAGATAAAACTATGTCTAAATGATAATGGATGGGTCAATAGACAAAATTGGGTCACCGATCATCCAACTAATGTGCCAATAGACAATCTGCTTCTAAGTGGCAACACCAACTGAATAGATGGGCCAATAGACAGAACTGCGTCCCCCACCACAGATGTGCCAATAGATAAAACTATTTCTAAATGATAGCACCAACTTCAATAGATGGTCAGCAGATAAAATTGCGTCATCCACCACTGATGTGCCAGTAGACAAAACTACGTCTAAATGACAGCACCAACACCCTCTCAAGCTGATCATTCCAAAATCTCTAACTTTTTGAGGACCTCAATTGTCCCTTCAAGTGCTCTACCTCATTTCCTCACTCATCAATACCCAAGAAATTAATTCCATAACTACTTAGACCTGACACATTATAAGAGAAGTATTAATCAAAGAAAAATGTCCAGCCAGCCCATTTCACCTCATTAGCTCAACCCTGACAATATGTCTTTCTTGTCCTGACACCTTCAACTCCCTCAAACTTATAATCACAATCCATTCCCCATTTTCCAAATGAAAATCACTACTTAGGAACTCTCAAAGTCCTAGGCTCCCACAACTAGAGTTTATCACAACTCACATATCTCAACTATCACAACCTTACTTAAACGCAAACCTCTAGTCAAACTCACCAAATTCCCAAAACTAAAATTTCTTGGCAATAATGATATGCCCTCATACCCTATACGGTCACACAAATCATGTTAATGACCTAGCATACCACATATTGCATATAGCATATAAAACTGAACATACTTTACTAAATGCAACTGATACCTCATAATGTGTTATATAATGCACTCAACACCCTAACTTATAAGCTAAAGATCCCAATCATACCTTAGTCTCTATAGACCAGTCCTCTGATACACCATCAATCAAACACATTAGGGTTAATTCCCCTCACTACTCGTGAATCCTGAGCAGACTGCATTAGCTGCGATAGCGGTAATGCCCTAGAACTAGGCTAACCCACTAAAAACTGAGTGGTACGCTGATGAGACCTTGTCCCACTCTGTACATTCTGTCCCAAAGGACAATCAACTTTGATGTGACCAGTCTGGTGGCAATGATAACAAATCTGCTCTGCCACTGGTGCCAACTGTATGCGGGAACACTCTGACGTATAGTGACCCGACTGTTGACAATGATGACACACCCTCCTTAACCTGCTCGACCGTGCTGACTCAGGAGTTGTAAGCACAGAATGTGTCATCTGATGTCCCACGGATCTTACTGATTGAGAAGAACCACTTTTCTACTTCTTCATTGACTGACTCTTAAAATAAACACAATTTTTCCTATTTTTTACCCTCTGATTATCATTACCAACCTCTTCTACTATCAGTGCTCTTTCCACCACTATTACACAGCTTGTCAGGCCCAAAACTGCTACTATATCCTTTATGAAAGTTTGGTGATCTCTCATGAACTTCATCACCTTATGTTCCTCGGTAGAGATCACCTCTTGTGCAAAATGAGCCAAGGATGTAAACTTGATCATATCTCCTTAAAGCAAATCATAGAACTCTTGCCTCAAGTTATCCTTCATTGTCGCCAAAAAATACTTCTCAAAGAATAATATTATGAATATATTCTAATCCATTACCTCAATATCATGATAATTCCCAATGAACCTCCTCCAACGGTTCGCCTCACCCATAAGATAATGGGCGGCTTCTTTCACCTTCAAGTCCTCCACTACCTCTAGTGTGGTAAGGAGTTTGACTATCTCATCTAACCAATTCTCAGCCACAATAGGTTCAAACCCTCCTGCATTTAATGGAATATTATGATTCCTAACATGCCCCAATGTCAACATAATCCTACTCAGAGCTGCTCTAGGTTGAGCCTGAGTCTCCTCTTGTGTTTTTCTAAACATTTGTCGTATGGTCACAACCATATCATGCATAACTTGCTCTCCATCCCTAAGGACTGCATCTGCCCCTTTGCGAACTCTCCGTGGTGGCATCTTGATAAATAAACAACAAGAATACACTTAGAACCCAATCCAAATCATCTAAAACTGTATATTTATTCTAAACATGTAAACATCAAATCACATTCCATATAACAATGCCAAAGTTGTATATCTAAAATAAAACCTAGAGTCAAAATCTTTAACCTCAAGTAAACACATATTCAAATTCTCACCATTTATCCAAGGTAATCAAATAAGTCATAAGTCAACAAACAATTCCAATCTAACACGTGATTGGACTTCACCCTTCATCAAAAACCTAAGGTTTAGATCATCAAATCCTTTAAAACATCAAAATGGGGTTCAACCTTTTCCCGTTGTCCCTAGGTATTCCAACCTAGAGCTTTGATACCAAGTTGTCACACCCTAATTTTTGTCTCCCAAAAACCAAGGGTGATTGAGTTAATCAACCTATCTTTAACCAAGATTACTCTCTAATATCATGCTCTGATACCAATTTGTCACACCTCGAAATCACTAGGAAGAGACCATCGTTAACATCTTAATGTCACTACCTCTAAGTTCAATTATAGTGGAAGCTTAATCACGTACACATACTTGTATATGTACAAGTTAACATAAACAATCCCTATGGGCCCTATAATGGTCAATACACCAATGCACCTTCATTCCCATCCCAAAGTCCATGAAATTTTATTTTAGCTCAGTTTTGGTCAGTTAAAAGCTCATTCTATAATAGCCCACTCCACCACATGGTATGATATTGTCCACTTTGGGCCCAGCCCACACAGTTTTGCTCTTGGGTTTTACCCGAAAAGGCCTCATACCATTTGGAGAAAGCACACCACATATATAGTACATCCCCATTCCACACCCAGGCGATGTGGGATTGAGCACCCTATAGCCTGCCAGTATGGTAGCTCGCCCAGTGTCTTGCACCCGCCCACATCACACCCACCCACAAGGGTCACAATCCACTCCCCTAAGAGGCCCAACGTCCCCGTTGGCACACTTTTGGCTGGGTCAGGCTTTGATACCATTTGTAACAGCCCGCTCCACCACATGGTATGATATTGTCCGCTTTGGGCCTAGCCCGCACGATTTTGCTCTTGGGTTTTACCCCAAAAGGCCTCATACCATTTGGAGAAAGCACATCACATATATAGCACATTTGCCATTCCACACACAGGCGATGTGGGATTGAGCACCCTGTAACCTGCCAGTATGGTAGCTCACCCAGTGTCTCACACCCGCCCACATCACAGCCGCCCACAAGGGTCACCACACCTTCAGTTGGCTGAAACCTGGGTTCAGCTGACCTTTAATTACCCAAGTCCATTGGTCGGTTGGAGGATTAGTTTGGTCGACCAAAAGGGAGCTTTTGGTCAGCTGAAGGCCCTCTCCAAGCATCCAAAACTAGTATCCCATTTACAAATGTTTGGGATCTCACATGTTTTGGTCGACTACTGCAAAAACTAGGTGACCGAAAGTTCTAAAAGTGTTCAAAACATGTATTCCTCAAGTCTAGGTGCATCCTCTATATTTATACACTCATTTACAACTCAAAGCATGAGTAAAACTCCACAAAAATCCATTCATTTCATCAATGAGGTCCACAAATACACACTTTGAACAAGTCTTCCTTCTATAACATTCTAAGTCCTTAGGCTCAACAAGATTGAAGTCTCTTTGATGAAAGGAAGAAGAAGACACCCCTACCTCAATATTGAAGTTTCTTCTAGCAAAACCCTAGATTTCCATCCCTTCCAACTTTGCCAAACCCGCACTTTGTTTGGTCCAAAATGTAGCTCTTGCCAAGGGGAACATGAATTTCTTCACTAACACCTTTTGAATCAACCTCCAAGACCTCCGAAATGAAAAAAGGAGAAGAAGAGATGAAGAGGAGGGAAACAGATAAAGTGGGAAACTATTCATGGTCTCACCAAATGGCTGAAATATCTATCTCCAGATATTTATAGCCTCTACACCTCAAAGTGACCAAAATGCCTTTAAGTCACTTAACATACCCTCTCGAGCTCCGTTTTTAATTTTTAAAGCGGCTATAGCTCCGAAATTACTTCCTTAACTCCTTAAACATTCCATTTGGTCTAAAACCAAATTTTTATTTCCTCTAAAATTTTTTGCATTATGGGCCCACCCGGACAGTGTCCTAGGGTCCCATTGACCCAAAAAGTCAAACTTCTCTAAACTTTTCAAAATTTTCCAAAAACCTTTAAATAACTTTTCAAACATGTTTCTCACTCTCGAAACATCCATAATGTCATAAAAAATGCATTTATGGCGAAAATGATGAAAAATTTTGAAAATCGGTCAAATTTGGTTCCGATCTCTACAACCTCCCCACCTTAAAAAATATTTCATCCACAAAATTAGAATCATACTCCGAATCTTAGAGTGTTATCGCAAAACCTTAATTGACCTCCCTATCTTCCTTTTATCACCGAAAATATAAATGTTAAGCATTTTAGTCTCTTAACTTGTGTATTTTATTCTCTTAGTGATAGATTATTTTGTTATTTTACTTTGTTTTAGTATTTTCTATATTTTTAGGGCCTTAGTGATTATTTCAGTTAAAACCATGATTTTGGGCTTTTAAAGAAGACATCCAAGATGGTTAGAGGAAGCCTACATAAAGGAGATCCATTCAACCATTTATTTCAACTCAAATTAGCCCAAGAAAGAGGTCCAAGAGAATTACAGCTGCTTAAGAAAGTTTCAGGCCTGAAGCCCAAATCTGCGCATAATGCAGTCTTAATCCCATTTTGGAAAATGGACCAAAAGTGTTATTGACGAGCCTCAAATAAACTTACTTTTATAAAGGGTTGAACGAAATTCGATTCTGCACACTTTTGTATTTCACAAAAATTCCATGAATCGGACTTCTACTGGGTCAAAAGTTGGGCCAAACGTCAGCAGGAAAAACCCACCTGATTAGTGCTGCGGGAAAACCTAATTAATTCCTAATTGGATTAGGAATTTGGTGTATTCTTTTGGGGCATAAAGTGAAGAATTGGAGGCTGAGTTGGGGGAGAGAGATGAGAGCTTGGAGAGTCTGAGAGAGCATTGGACAGAACAGAAGACATACTTTGTAGAACCATTGGAAAACGAAGTCATACACATAATTCATGAAGATGATGCCTTCTTCCTCAATAGTTGAAGCTTCTTCTTCTACCATGAGCGGCTAGTTCATCCACTAGGGTTTTGATGTAGCCCTAACAAAGCATCAATGGTTTGATTGTTTTAATTATTGGGGACCTTTATATATATGCATAGATTGTGTAATTTAGAGGATTCTTATTATAGAATTAAGCAATAAAAGTCTTGTAAATTCAGTTTCAATGATTTCTTATCTAGTCTTAGATATTTAGTTGCTGTTATTGAACTCAATCTCTCTTATTTTCTGTGATCATGAGAGTAATTATTACACAATGGTAATCACTGAATATATCATTAAAAGCTTTGATGGATTATGCCTAGAGAAAATGAACCATACTGCACCCTAGATTAGAGTAGTTAGGCAGATGACCCATGCCAATCGAAGATAGTCCATGACTTAGCCTTAATCATATGTTATCTTCTTGACAGATGAAGGTGAGCTTGTAGCCACCGACACCACTTATGCATAATATAATCCCCCATAGTTAATTCAATTAACCATTGATTGTGGAGTTAGTGGTGAAGTCAAATATCTAGATTTCTCTCATATTATCTTCACTTTCTATTTTCCTTCGATTTATTTTATTTTACTTTTTAATTAGTTTAGTTTAAAAATCAGAATTCTTTTCTCTTAAATTTTATTAGAATTAATTCCATGTTCCAACTCATCAGACCATAATCCCTGAGGTTCAACACCCCTTTCGATAACCCTATTTTGCAAGGAATTCGTTCTATTGTGAAGTGTGGTAATTTTTAATTGATACACTTATTGAGTCACACTCATACACGAATCAATTTTGGGCGCCGTTGCCGGTGATTATCTATTTGATTGATTGGATTTTACAGAATTAATTTTAATTGGATTTTTAGTTTAGGAAATTTTTATATTTTATTTTTAATTTTGTTTTTGTTTTCTTTTCAGGTGCTTTTGGCTAATATATGCAAGGTAGTCGTTCTGTGGCTGATCCTTTGATACCTCTTGATCCTGAGCCTGAACGTACTCTTAGACAACAGAGAAACATCCTTGTTGATACCATTGTGCAAGAGGAAGAATTAATTGAAGACATAGCAGAAGAAAGGAATAAAAACCTTGTTCCTTATGCTGATGGAGAAAGGGCTAGATTGCTTAGGGACTACTATGTTCCTGATACATACATCTCACCAGCTGGTTTTCAACTGCCCAATGTCACAGCACAGAATTATAAGATCAAGTCCAGCATTATTCAGATGATACCATCTTATTTCGGGCTGACTCAAGAAGACCCTTACAAGCATCTGGATGACTTTATTGAAGTGTGCTCAACTACTAAAATTCACAACTTCTCTGAAGATACTTTCAGAATGAAACTTTTTCCATTCTCCCTGAAAGACAAGGCAAAGTATTGGTTCAATTCTCTATCGGCAGGTTCTATCACGACTTGGACTCAGATGTAACATGAATTTCTCAAGAAGTATTTTCTGATAGGGAATACCAATCAGTTCAGACGTGCTATCACTGGTTTCTCCCAACATGAGGGGGAACAATTTTATGAGACATGGGAAAGATTCAAGGACCTTCTCAGGAAGTGTCCCCATCATTAAGTTCCTAAGTGGCAACTAGTGCAGAGTTTTCATGAAGGGCTAACAGAAGCCAACAGACAGATGGTTGATGCATCTTGTGGAGGTACTTTTATATTGAAGAGTGAAGAAGAGGCATGGACCTTATTTGAAAATCTTAGTGACAACTTTCTACAACATGTGTCCTCTACTCGTTCTAGCAGACCCACCACTACAATGAAGACTGATGGGATTTTTGAGGTTGGTGCTTCAGAAGCTATGCCAACCGACATTGATTTAATTGCACAGAAAGTAGCAGCACTTATAGCTACCAATCAAACTCCTTCTACTTCAAATTCTTCATTGCTAGGCCCTTATGAATTTTGCTCTAGTCCTATGCATAATGCGAGCAATTGTCCTTCAATGGGGCAATTTTCTGATGTTCAACATGAGCAAGTCCGAGCTACATTCACTGGACTAATGAATCCTCCACGAGGTAATACTTACAATCCTACATGGAGGAATCATCCTGGTTTTTCTTACAGTAACCAAGGGTTAGCAATGTAACCATCCTATCAACCTAGGAATTTTGTACCTCAATAGCAATATCAAACACAAAGTCCTATGGCGTAGAGAATTTCTGCTATTCAAGACAAGCTGACACTTACTTTATGAAAATTTGATAAACTTGATTCTCTGATAGAGATAGTGCAAGCTACTGCAGCAACAGTACAATCTACAGTTCAGCTAGTGCACTCTCATTCTCAATCTATTGCTAAACTGGAATCTCAGTTTGGACAGCTTGCTACTTCATTAAGTAGAAGAGAAGAAGGGAAGCTCCTTAGTCAACCAATTGTTAATCCAAGAGGGATGCAAGCTTTCACAAGTGAAAAAATTATTAATAATAAAGTGGGTGAGAAGAAAGAAGGAGAAAAAGTAACCACAAGTCCAAGTGATGAAATTCCTTATGAGCCCAAGGTTCCTTTCCCACATCGTTTCCTTCAAACATCTAAATTGGGGAAGTAAGGGGACAAACTCCATGACATGATGGAGGTGTTTCGACAAGTGAAGATTAATTTACCACTCCTTGATGCCATCAAGCAAATTCCTCCGTATGCTAAATTTTTGAAGGACTTGTGCACTCAAAAAAGGCGTTTTAAAAGCCATGTGCCAAAGAAAGTGATGCTGCCACAACAAGTGAGTTCTATAATTCAGCAGTGCACTCCTCCCAAGTACAAAGATCCTGGTGCCCTAACTATCTCATGCATCATTGGGGAGCACCATGTTGATAAAGCTCTTCTTGATTTGGGTGCAAGTGTGAATTTGCTACCCTATTCAGTATACTTACAATTGGGCTTGGGAGAATTGAAGCCTACCTCGGTGGTATTGTAATTTGCAGATAAATCAACAAAGCAACCCCAAGGAATCATTGAAGATGTGCTCATTAAAGTGGACAAGTTCTACTTTCCAGTTGATTTTATTGTACTTGACACTGAGCAGGTTCATAATCCAAAGAGGCACATTTCAGTGATCCTTGGTCGACTTTTCTTAGCTACTGCTGATGCTTGCATAAATTGTAGGTCGGGAATCATGGATATTTCATTTGGCAACATGAATGTCAAGCTTAATGTGTTCAATGCTATCCAACACCCTCCAGATCAGAGTGATGTGTTCTGCATGGATGATATTGATGAACGTGTAGAGGAATTTGTTTCATCCTCTATATCTCAAAACTCCTTGAAGGTATGTAAGTCTCTTTATAACTATGGGACAATTAATGATGAAGAGTTATGTGAAGAGGTGAATTCTATGTTGGAAGTGGACGCTATTCAGAATACTCCACCATGGAGAATTCTAATTGAGCCACTACCTTCTCTCTCTAGCACTCCCCTAGTGCCTTCATTGGAGTCTCCTCCACAATTAGAGTTGAAGCCTTTGTCTGACAAGTTGAAGTATGTATTTTTGGGGGCACAAAGAACTCTTCCTATTATTATTGCCTCTAATCTGACAGAAATCCAAGAAAAGTGCTTAGTAGAGGTCTTATATCAACATCGTGAAGCCATTGGGTGGAGTGTTGCTAATCTTAAGGGCATTGATCCCTCAACTTGCATGCACAAAATCTATCTGGAAGAAGGGTGTAAGCCATTTAGAGAGGCACAGAGGCGACTGCACCCTAATATGAAGGAGGTGGTAAAGAAAGAGGTTGTCAAGTTACTTGATGTGGGTATTATTTATCCAATTTCTGACAACACATGGGTGAGTCCAACACAAGTGGTTCCTAAGAAGTCTGGTCTTACTATTGTCCCTAACTCTGTAGGAGAGCTTGTTCCACAACGTACTGCCACAGGTTGGCGTGTTTGCATTGATTACAGAAAGCTCAATTCCATGACAAGGAAGGATCACTTCCCTCTTCCATTCATTGATCAAATACTTGAAAGGTTAGCTGGCCAAAGCTATTATTGTTTCCTGGATGGCTACTCTGGTTATAACCAGGTGGCTATGGATCCGAAAGATCAAGAAAAGACTACTTTCACTTGTCCCTTTGGTACTATTGCTTATCGTCGTATGCCATTTGGGGTATGTAATGCTCCGGTGACATTCCAGAGGTGTATGATGGCCATCTTTTTTGACATGGTGGAAAAATTCTTGGAGGTGTTCATGGATGACTTCTCTATTTTTGGGTCATCCTTTAAAGACTGTTTGAGCAATTTATCACTTGTGCTTCAAAGATGCTGAGAACGAAATTTGGTACTTAGTTGGGAGAAGAGCCATTTCATAGTGAAAGAGGGAATTGTGTTGGGCCATATTATTTTAGAAAGAGGCATTGAAGTTGATAAGGCAAAGATCGACCTAATTGCAACTCTGCCTGCTCCAACTTCAATGAAGCAAGTTCATTCTTTCTTAGGCCATGCTGGGTTCTATAGAAGATTCATCAAAGATTTTATTAAAATTGCTAGACCCTTGTGCTATTTATTATCTAAAGATGTTTCCTTTTCCTTTGATGAAGAATGTGTGCAAGCTTTTGAGAAGCTTCGAACTTTATTATCCTCTGCACCAATCATGCAATCTCCAAAATGGGCTCTACCTTTTGAAATCATGTGTGATGCCAATAATTATGCAGTAGGAGCAGTGTTGGGACAAAGAGAAGAGAAACGACCATATGTTATCTATTATGCTAGTAAGACTCTCTCTGATGCCCAACTCAATTATACAACCACAGATAAAGAGCTTCTAGCGGTAGTATTTGCTCTGGACAAGTTTTTTTCCTATTTATTAGGGTCCAAGGTTATTGTTTACTCTGATCATGCAGCATTGAGACACTTATTGGCTAAGAAGGAAACCAAACCGCGTCTTATTCGATGGATTTTATTGTTGCAAGAATTTAATTTGGAGATAAAAGACAAAAAGGGGACAGAGAATGTGGTTGCGGATCATTTATCTCGAATTGAGTTTGAGCTGGTGATCGATGCATTACCTATTAGAGACTCATTTCTGGATGAACAATTGTTTGAAATTTGTGAAATAAAAGTTAATGGGCAAAGGTTGAAGCAGTGTCTGGAAGGATTTGTGCCAAGAAGAGACGTAGAGTCCGTCGACTTGACGGATCCCGTCTATCCGACTTAATCCCTTCAGAGAGTTGATCGTCTACTACGGACGTTAAATTATAGGATTTGTATGTATTTCTATCCTTTAATTTCTTTAGTTTTCTTTGATTTTGATTTTGATTTTTAGTTTTAGTTTTCTTAAGTTTTCTTTCAATTCTAGTTATGTTTTAATGTATTTTCTTTGAGTTTTTGATGTATAAGTTGCTTTCAGAGGATGCCAAGAGGTGTGCCGAGGTATTTGGACTCAAGACAGGTGAAAAAATGAGCTCTCAGTTGACCTTGGGCGATGGAGACTCCAAAAATACATGTCTCAGTCAACCTTGGGCGATGGAGGGTCAAACAAGCATCAACTGGGGGGATCGATCGCCCATTTGAGGGGGGGTCGATTGCCCCCATATTTTTTCATGTGGGGAGACCAACTAGCTGGGCGATTGATCGCCCAGCCCAAGGGGGATCAATCGCCCAGGCCCAATTAAGGGCTGCTCGAATTTTTGAGGCTTATAAAAGCCCCCTCTCCTATTTTGTTGCCACTACTTGCTTCCTTGACATCTTTGAGCTCCAATTTGACTCCTACTTCAACCAAAAATTTATTTTCTTCAATTGGTGATTCTTGAACAAGTATTTAACATTGATCATCATCAACATCAACATCAAAATCGGATTGCTCATCACTAGTTCTCAAGGAAACTCTCACTTTTTTAAGTTCTACATCAAAGTAAGTGAAGTTTTTCTTTGGCAAAATTGTGCAATTCTTTTTGAGGGCTTTTGAAGACCAAGTTTGGGGGATATAATTGGTGGATTAAATTGTTCAATTTGAGTGAAAAAATTACCAAAAAGAAGAGGTTGAAGGATAAACTTTTATTGTGCACGCCAAGTGTTTGATTTAATTCCTCAACCAAACTTTTTCTATTTTTATGGCACCAAAGAGAGCAAGTCACCAAGGTGCTTCAAACTCGCGCAATCCTCGCCGAGCAAGGCATGATCCGACACTTGATTCCTCAAGAACTCGCCGAGATGGTATTCATAAGAGATGGCATCCAAGAGCCTTGAATTTTGAAACAACGTTTGACATCGCCAAATTCCATGGTATGTTTCCCGAGACACGATGGGAGATTTCTAACAATCCATCGTTGTCGGTCGGCATCGATTTTTGTTCCACTCTTTACTACTATATACCCAAGGCTTGTCAAGGTATTTTATCAGAACTTAATACCGAAACCTGATGAGCAAAGTGTGCTTATTTCTTCAGTAGATGGAACATTAGTTCAGGTTGATATGTCATCTATTGTTATTGCCATGGGTTGTCCTCATGAGTGCCTGGATGATTTGACTAATATCTATACTCCTTTACCCGATGATTTGTCAATGGGTAATTTGGTTGCACGTTTGTGTGCTAACCAATTCTTCGGACCAAAGCGGAATGCAGCTTCAAAGTCTTCTATGCCAAATCAGTTATGGTTCCTTGATGTTATTTTGCTCAAGAATATATGTCCCATTGGACATAAAACCGAGCGACATCAAGAGTTCCTCAAAGCTTTATATGCCATACATTTTGGGCATTGGCTGTCATTCCCACAGATTGTTTGTGGCCAGATTGAAAAGTTCTATTCCAAAGTTGTGGCCAAGGCACCGGACAGTGCAAGTGACTGGGAGTTTCCATTCCCTACTATCATTCATCAGTTGTTTATTGCACAGAGATATAAGGTCCATGAGGATGAACTTGCCTTTCCACGTGATATTCATTATGGCACACATGACTAGAATTTGAGCCAATCTCATATGCATCAAAGAGTCATAGCTGCGCCAGGTGAAGGGTCTCAATTGGCCAGGGAGGGGAACCTGTAGATATACCACCACCGGTGGAAGATCCAGAGGAGATGGAAGCAGAAGAGGAGGTACATGCACAAGCTGGTGGCCATGATTATCATTATTTAGAGGGGCAGATTGCTTGGTTGACCGCCCAGTTTGGCACCCTAGAGACAGAGGTTTCCACTCAGTTCGGAGCTATGAGGACCGAGATGGTGGATCACTTTCGTGAAACTCACCAGGATCAATTAGAGATGAGGAGGATGCTGCGTACACTGATGCGCTAGGCGAACTTGGATCCTGATACTCAGTCACCACCACGTCCTTGACTATAAGGTAACTCTCTTTTGTATTTTATTTTATTCTTAGTTTTTATTTTTATTTTTAGTTTTAATTTTCTTTTTGTAGTTAGATTTTCTTATTATTTAAAAAAAAATTATTTTTAGGATTTTTCTCTTTTTATATTTATTTTCATCTATACTATTTCACTTGATCTTTGGGGTATAGTGGTTTGTTTTGACAGGTTGTAACATCCAAGTTCGGGGGAGTGCTTGCATTGCCTTCTTACCATTGGTGTGCTCTATTTTCTTGCCACTACTCCATGGTCCTGGTAATATCGTTCTTACTCTTCTCTATGCTTCGATTGTGTGTACATTGAGGACAATGTACAGTTTAAGTTTGGGGGTGAGGCGATGCCTATTTATGTGCTTTATTGCAATATGGGGGAAATTTTTGTGAGAAATTCTTCTTGTTTTAGGATTTTATTTTATTTTATTTTCTTAGTTTGTTTATTTTATTTTCTTTTGTTTGTTTTTAGATAAAATGTTTTGACATTATTCAAGGGATTACTACCTTATGTAGGTGCATAACTTGTAATTTTTGAGTAAGTTTTGAATTTTTAGAAACTGTGGTTTAAATTAAGTGGTTTTAATCATGGTTTACATTAACATGCCTTGAGGTGATTGGTTTTAGTTTTCTTACATACACAGACACACTAGCATAATCTTGTGGGTATAAACTTATGCTCTGAGTTATTGTATTACATAGCTTGATTTTAATTAGTATCCCTTGAGAATGAGTACCGATAATGTGTTTTACTTGACTTCAATGAAGAGGAAAAAAAGTGCAAAAAAAGAGAAAAAGAAATATATGTTGAATAGCAAATCAATTTGATCATTTTCATGAGTAACCGGGCCTCAATGCCTCAGGAAGCACGGAGTGTTCGCGTCAAAAGTGAAAGGGTGAGAAAAGATGAGCATTGGTTGTCTTGATTTGTAGCCTGACTAATTCAAGTAATTAGGTTCTTCGGGGTATCTTTAAGCCTAGTGCCCTAAAGCCATCTGGTTTGGGAGTC
The DNA here is from genome assembly GCA_026545225.1 of Cornus controversa. Lineage (NCBI taxonomy): Eukaryota > Viridiplantae > Streptophyta > Magnoliopsida > Cornales > Cornaceae > Cornus > Cornus controversa. The sequence goes on from CM048845.1 coordinate 47,922,140, forward strand.
ACTGACTGAAAGTTTGCTACATGGATCTTTCAGAAAGCTTAATAGATCCAGACATTGCACAACCAATAAAAAAACGAAAAAAAAAATGATGAAAAAAATGAAAAAGTCATGAATTCATGTTTGGAAGTATGATTTCAATAAGGGGAGCTAGTGAGTTGAAGGGGTATGTGCCTTAATATATTCAGAGCTTGGTTATACTACATGAGAGGACTGTTAGTTCACTTTTCACGAGGGAACTAGAGTTGATTATTTTGAGATATGTTGATGTTAATTATGTGTGGGGACCATTGCTCTGAATTGTGAAATTTGAAACTTTGAAATTATTCTTGAATGCAATTTTGTAACTATATATTGTAATCTTCTTCTTGATCAATGTTTAAACAGAATTTTGAATGTTTGTGGGTAACATTTCTGGAAACCCTCACGAGACTATACCCGTCCCCTAGGGGGAACCTAGGGGTTCAAAGGCTTGTTGCATATACTAAATACAATCGTTTCTCCCACGAAAGTGGAGTTGAGTAGTTTAGTTAGTATTACGTAGTTTCTTTGTTTTATTTTTGTTTTATTCTATTGCTAAGGGACTAGCAATATGTAAGTTTGGGGGTGTGATAGGCGTTAAATGTTATGCATTCTAGCCTCTTAACTTGTGTATTTTATTCTCTTTGTGATAGATTATTTTGTTATTTTACTTCGTTTTAGTGTTTTTTATATTTTCAGGGCCTTAATGATTATTTCAGTTAAAACCATGATTTTGGGCTTTTAAAGAAGACATCCAAGATGGTTAGAGGAAGCCTACATAAAGGAGATCCATTCAACCATTTATTTCAACTCAAATCAGCCCAAGGAAGAGGTTCAAGAGAATTACAGCTGCTTAAGAAGGTTTCGGGCCTGAAGCCCAAATCTGCGCATCATACAGTTTTAATCCCATTTTGGAAAATGGACCAAAAGTGTTATTGACGAGCCTCAAATAAACTTACTTTTCACGAGGGTTGAACGAAATTATATTCTGCACACTTTTGTATTTCACAAAAATTCCGTGAATCGGACTTCTAGTGGGTCAAAAGTTGGGCCAAACTTCGGTAGGAAAAACCCACCTGATTAGTGCTGCGGGAAAACCTAATTAATTCCTAATTGGATTAGGACTTTGGTGTATTCTCTTGGGGCATAAAGTGAAGAATTGGAGGCTGAGTTGAGGGACAGAGAGGAGAGTTTGGAGAGTCTAAGAGAGCTTTGGACAGAACAGAAGACATACTTTGTAGAGCTATTGGAGAACGAAGTCATACGCATAATTCATGAAGATGATGCCTTCTTCCTCAATAGTTGAAGCTTCTTCTTCTACCATGAGCGGCTAGTTCATCCACTAGGGTTTTGATGTAGCCCTAACAAAGTATCAATGGTTTGATTGTTTTAATTATTGGGGACCTTTATATATATGCATAGATTGTGTAATTTAGAGGATTCTTATTATAGAATTGAGCAATAAAAGTCTTGTAAATTCAGTTTCAATGATTTCTTATCTTGTCTTAGATATTTAGTTGCTGTTATTGAACTCAATCTCTCTTATTTTCTGTGATCATGAGAGCGATTATTACACAATGGTAATCACTGAATATATCATTAAAAGCTTTGATGGATTATGCCTAGAGAAGATGAACCATACTGCACCCTAGATTAGAGTAGTTAGGCAGATGACCCATGCCAATCGAAGATAGTCCATGACTTAGCCTTAATCATATGTTATCTTCTTGATGGATGAAGGTGAGCTTGTAGCCACCGACACCACTTATGCATAATATAATCCCCCATAGTTAATTCAATTAACCATTGATTGTGGAGTTAGTGGTGAAGTCAAATATCTAGATTTCTCTCATATTATCTTCACTTTCTATTTTCCTTCGATTTATTTTATTTTACTTTTTAATTAGTTTAGTTTAAAAATCAGAATTCTTTTCTCTTAAATTTAATTAAAATTAATTCCGTGTTTCAACTCATCAGACCATAATCCCTGAGGTTCGACACCCCTTTCGATAGCCCTATTCTGCAAGGAATTCGTTCTACTGCGAAGTGTGGTAATTTTTAATTGATACACTTATTGAGTCACACTCACACACGAATCAGTCATAACTTACTGGTATCTAACACGCGGCTTCCACTCCTTAACCAACAAGGTTCTGGTTATCACACCACACAACTTCAGTCTGCATTCCACAAAATGTCCAACTTCTGGTACACCTCAAACGATGTCCAGATATCTCCAAAATTGCAGTATAATGATCATACCATGAACTATCACAACCCCAGTTATCTCCAAAACCAAGTTCAGGGAGATAAAACTATAACCACTTCATTTTCTAACCAGCCCACTTTCCAATCAGCGAAAGTATGCTTATGCATCCCTTTCTAGTAATTCATTCTCCTTGAATCACAACTTTCAAATTTCTCATACCAGACAATGCCATGTTCACAATCCAAACTTACACATTTCATCTGTGCCCTAAGTCCAACGTTTCCTAAGGATTAATAACTCAATCCTCAACTAGTTTGACCATATTCCCAAAACTCACAAAACCTTACTTTCTAAGTCTCATAACCAATCTTTGGATCCTTTAAATTTCACTAGTACCACACGGTATGGTTCACATGAAAACAATGTCTGCAACGAACTCTGCTACTCACATATCACCTCTTGTCCTCGGTTAACAACTAATCAAGATAAACCAATGGTATTCTCATCATCATCCCTTCATGACATCTAAATTAGTAATGTCCAAAACTGAATCAAATCTCATATGATAATCGAAAACTCAATCACTTAGGGTCACACTACCCATAACGGTACATCCATAGACTAAACTGTCTCTAGTAATGAAAATCTCACCTCAACAAGTGTGTCAATAAACAAAGCTGTGTCTCAATGACAACAAGTACACCCTCAGATGTGTAAAATGGGCCAAACAGCCCCTCAATGAAAATCACCAAATTCAGGGTTTTGTTCACAAACAAAACTGTGTCTATAGTGATGACAACCAATAACAATAGATGGGTCAATAGACAAAACTGCGTCCCCTGCCACTGATGTTTCAATAGACAAATCTGCGTTTAAGCGATAACACTAAGCAAAAATGTGACAATGTACAAAACTGCGCCTAGAGTCACCACCACCTGTGTCAATAGACAAAACTGCATCAAAATGACAATGGATGGGTCAATAGACAAAACTACATCCATATGACACCGATCCTCCAACTAATGTGGCAATAGACAAATCTGGGTCTAACTAACAACACCAGCTCAATAGATGGGCCAATAGACAAAATTGTGTCCCCCACCACTGATGTGCTAATAGACAAAACAACGTCTAAGTGACAGCACCAACCTCAATAGATGGTTAGTAGATAAAACTGCGTCCTCCACCACTAATGTGCCAATAGAAAAATCTACGTCTAAATAATAGAACCAACACTCTCTTTAAACATTTCATTTGGTTTAAAACTATAATTTATAATTTTACAAAAATATTTCTGGTTCTTGGGCCCACCCGGATGGTGTCCCGGGGTCCCGTTGATCCAAAAAGTCAAACTTATCTAAACTTTTCAAAAACCTTTAAATAACTTCCCAAACATGTTTTTCACTCTCGAAACATTCATAACATCATTTAAATAATTTATGACGAAAATGATGAAAAAATTTGAAAATCGGTCAAATTTGGTTCCGATCTTTACCAAATCCTTATGTTCTAGCCCTTAACCTAAAGCGAACACATAATCAGATTTCACCCTTCGTACATAGGTATTAAAACCTAGCGCTCTGATACCAAGTTGTCACGCCCCGATTTTTGAGTCACCGGAGACCTAATCTCCAAGCTTGGATCCTGATAGTGAACCCGTCCATTAAGCCCTAATGAACCATCTACCCTTTTAAATTACCGTGGAAGCTTAAACCATATGCATGTACATATATACATATGATACAACCTCAACCAATCCCAATAGGCCCGATACTTAACATCCCTTACTCATCCAAACACATCTCAATGTCCAACCTAACCACACATTATGATACATCGTGATGTTAGTTTCGATGCATCGTAATTTATGATGCATCACAGATGTTACGAACATCTTGCAAAAAGTTCTATTTTTCAACCCAATTATCACCAAATTTACAATACATCATCTTAGGTACTTCGTTGCATCGCCAAATTACAATGCATCGTAATGGGGATTATGATACATCATAATCACTCGACCTGTAATCCTAATATTTCTCTCAAGTGAGCACCATCCATCCTATTCGCATCAAAATACATCCTAACTCCTTATAATCATCCATACAACATTCCCACACAACTGAAATGCTCTAAACCACACATCACATGCATTGGATTTAAATCAAACATTCCATTAAACAAAATCCCATAATATACATATCATAGAATATGGTTTTTCAAGTTCATAGTTATCATATGAATTACATGTAAATGGTCTAAAATACTAGTAATTCAACTATGACTACAACTACAACATAATTAACATGCCACAAGCCGACATAGACAGCCATATACATCATATCCAAAAAAAAAGCCAAAAAGCTACAAGGAGCTCCACTTGGATGCTTAAGTCCCATCTGTCATCGGCACCTTATCTGTTAAAAGGTTTGGGGGAAAGGGGTGAGCAAATAAATAAGCTCAGTATGAATGCCCCAACCCACCTAAACATCAACCCAACACTGACCTACATGATATGCTTGTCACTACACTACATGGCACATTCAATTCTCTCATCATCACAATTGCAAGTCAAGTAATATGCATTTAATCTATATATCAACCTTAACAATTTAAATACATAAGCAACAAGATATATATACACCTTATTAGTCATAATTCGATACGTAAACATGATTGGTCAACTCCAATGATCATGTGACCTTGGACACCTCCAGCAATACCCGTATGATTTGGACAACTCTGAAGGATCATACAACCTTGGTAATATGTTGGTTTGCCAAATGTGAGTGAACAATTCCAACGCTCACAAGGTTATGGGCAATCTTCAAGTTCTAGGCTTTAGCCTTAGTATGACTGGGTAACTCTGATAGTCATACCTAGTAGATAATTATACCACTCTCGTGACATAGTTGGACAACTCCGAAACCCCATGTACGGTTCACATACACAATTTTTCACAATTACTAATATATGCATTTTAAACACATATAACACATAGCACACAATTTTAATGCTTTTCCAATGCACATTCTTTCACTTATGCACATAATTTACATATGCATATAAATCATATCATAGTTAGACATGCTCTTATTTCTCACACATTGCATGTATTCATATAACACATCATATATATCACAATATACACTATACTATCATGTAAGGATAATAAGATAAGAGGGAAAACACACTACCACTGTCACGACCTGGATTCTAGACCGCCGGGACTCCCCCGGGCTGACTCGAATCCCGAGTGTGAACCTGTCTACTCAACCCATGAATGAACCATTTTAACCTTTAGCTCTTGTGGAAGCTTAATCAACTACATCTACTGATGTATACAACATATATCAATGGGCCTCCAACTTACACCCTTCAAATAATTCTCTCACACAAGCACGGGTACATAACTCTTTGTATGCTTATCAAAATAGGCTGAAAATAAAACCATTAGAAAGAGGGTTTCAAAATACTTAATTTCAAAAAAAGAATCACTTGATTCGGGTTTGAAACGACCAAGTTATGTCTATTTCAATATTTTGAAAATCTGCACTAGTCGACTGATTAGTCGACTTATAGGGCCTCAGTCGACTTATGAAGTGCATTATTCGGCTAATTTGCTGCTCTAAAAAGCTCTAAAATACACTGCCAATGTTAGTTGACTTATAGAGAGGCGTCAGTCGACTTATTTAACCTGGGAACCTCACTTAACACATTTTTAACCAAAATTTACCCCAAAACTCATATCTAAACCTTTCCAACACCTAAAACTCATCCAATAGCATTCTGATGTGGTCGGAACTAAATTATATTGTAACCTTAATTTTTTCCTTTTTATCAAAATATAATTTAACCACTCGCAAGAGCACGAATCTTTGTAGATAAGGTTCTATATAGAGGGTATCGATCTCACGAGGACTAGTCGCAATTGTCTTAAAGGAAGATTATTTATACTTTAATTCAAAAAACAGATTTTTGAATTTATGTTTAGACACTATTGCACGAATGAAATGACAAGAAAAGTAAAGAGTTTAAAGTTGGGAGAGAGAACTAGGGTTGGTTTCCACCACTAGCCATTCACATGTTCATAAGTGTAGCAAGCATGGGATTTATTAATTAAATGCCTAACAATGTCATTAGGCTTGTGACCTCAATGGCATATCAAAAGATCAATGTGTGTGCTAACCTATCATAATCCATCTTCAACAAGCATAGCTCTTCAACCTAACTAACTACCTAATTACTCTACTCTCTAAGTGAACACTACATGCATCCAAACTACCTTGTCTTGGCATGGTCTATACAAATTAACATCACACATTCATTTAAACACCATTATCTAGCCATCATTTGCACTTCTTGTGGAATATGCAAATGTTGTGCATTCAAGTGACAAAATCTACTCTAAGACAAGAATAAATTCCAAATCAAATGAATATATATAAGAGATGTATTTGTGTACATAATCACTAGGCTAAATAATCAACATTTAATTACAAATCCCAAGAGCTACAAAGATGAATAAGTTTACATGGCTAGGGGTTGAAACCAACACCCTAGTAGAAGAGTTAGTTGCTCATGGTTGCCTTGCACCCTTCCATTGATGAAGAAAGTGAAGCTTCTTGGTCTGGTTCAGCTTCTCCTCCTCCTCTCCCGAAGGTCTCTCTTCAAGTCCTCTCGCTGTGTGTTGAGAGATATGAGATATATGTGGCTTTTGGTGCTTTTTGGGCTTCTTTTTCCACCTTGGGGCCCACTATATATATATATATCATTATATATATCTCTTGTATCAAGAAGACCCCCAAAAGTCTTGTTCAAGTCAGACAATCCCCCTAAGTCGTGCAAAAAGGGGGATTTTGTTGCAAGTGGGAGAGCAGGTGAGCAAGTGGCCAAGTGGGCTCTGCAGAATCTCGGTTGATCGAGATTGGATCTCGATTGATCGAGATTTCGATCAATCGAAATGAGATCTCGATCAATCGAGATTTCGATTAATCGAGATTTCGATTAATCGAGATCAACATCTCGATTGATCGAGATGCTTTGGGCTGCATTTTCTGATTTCTTCTCTTGACTGCAGAAAGCTTCCAACTTTGCTCCATTTGCTCCAATACCTGCAAAACATCAAAAACACAAAAATACCGTAAACTTATCTCGGTAAACGCAAAAACAGAACTAACATATGAAATAAAGAGGGTTCAAATGCATAGAATTGAACACTTATCACATTCAAATAATTTAAAAATACCATATCACCATACCCATTTATCAAATCACAAATATCGCACAATCCACATTCATTCCCATTAACCAACCTCATCTTTATACATATAAGATTCAAATGAACAACACAAGTTACATATATGATAATGTAACTTCAACATTTATATAATTCCAAAAACATTCATTTGGGTCCAAAATATACATCCCAAGTCCACATGGCTTCCAAGTTTATAGTCTTTACAAGGATTTCATGCATAAAGTCCAAAAATGCTAAAAAATCCAACCATGACTACAATTTCATAATCAATGTGCCACAAGCCAGCACGGATAGCCACAAAAATATACAATATCCCAAAATGTATCAAAATGCTACTAGAGTTCCACTTGGACACTCAAGTCCCATCCGTCATCCGCGCCTTATCTGTAAAAGAGTTTAGAATAAAGGGGTGAGCACCACTGCGGCTCAGTAAAGGTTCCCCAACCCTCCTAAGTGTTGACCAGACACGACTTACATGAATGCATGTCACTACATTACATGTATCAACCAACATATACCATGTTCATTCGCAAGCAATGCATATATATAAGAATGCATTAAACACATAGCATGCTTCACAATTCAATGAAAGCAATAACCACACACTTGTCTCTCTCTCTCGGACTTAACCTGAAACCGTAACATGATTCTCGACCAAATCATGTAACTGAGACACTTCTCACACTATTTCAACTTTGCCACCGAGTATTTACCTACTCCAAGGTGCGTAGACCACCGTCACCGAGTATTTACCTGCTCCAAGGTGACTTGGCTCCTTTTCTTTGAATTCTCACCGAGTATTTACCTACTCTAAGGTGAGTAAACCACAATCACCGAGTATTTACCTACTCCAAGGTGATTGGGCAACCTTTGGGAATCCCTACCGAGTATTTACCTACTCCAAGGTAGTTAGATCCCGATCACCGAGAATTTACCTCCTCCAAGGTGATTTAACCACTCCAACACCCTCACCGAGTATTGATCTACTCTAGGCAATTTGACCACTTTTTCCCATTTTCTCACAACGGCCCCATATATGTATTTCAAACATATGATATCAAGCATTCAATATCCATGCTTCACAATGCATTATCTAGTTATGAAGGAACTTAGCATACTTTCATCTCCGCAAAATCATATATAACACATATATGTATAACACATGCATATAACCTCCCATATGCATACAACTTCAAAATTAGCATAATTTACTAATGCTACACTTAATGCATAATTTTAGCATATAAAACTAACATGCATTTAACCATCACATATTTCACATATAATCACATATATGACCCAAGATTGCACATTTGCACATAAACCCCAAATTGAGCACATAACACCTATATACCCAATTTCTTCATTTCACACACTTTAACCCACATGCTAAAACCAACATAAAGAACACCAAATGTGCAAAGATAGGATTCAAGAGAAGGAGAAAACATAACTTTCCACACCCCTCACCATCCTAAAGCATGTGTTACACAACCTACACCTCTCCTCATCATCCAAAACCCTATAATCGACAATTAAGAGAGAAGAAGAACCCCTACCTCAAAAATGAAGGCCTTCCAAGCACTTCTCAAAATCCCAACAATGTCAACCTTTCCAAATCACAACTTTGATTGGTTCAAACTGAAGCTCTTGCCGTCCCCTATGTATCTCCATTTTTCAATGAAACCCGAATCACACCCGAATGGCTCCAAAATGTAGAGAGAAGGTAGAGAGGAGAAGATGGAGAGTTTTAGAGAGAGAAGGAGGTGTGAGAAATGGCTGGGATTCTCAGCCACAGATATTTAAAATATCTAGGGTGCGTAAAAGACTAAAATACTGTCGCCGACTTAACGTACCTTCCCGAGCTCCGTTTTTTATTTCAAAAACTCCTACGGTCTTGAAATTACTTCCTCTACTCTATAAATATTTCATCTAAGCCATTCTCAAAAATAAATATTTACCAAATTTTTTTTAGAATTTCGGGCCCACTTAAGTTGTATCCCGGGCCCCGGTTTGACCAAAAAGTCAAACTTCTCCAAATCTCTCAAAAATATCCCAAAACCTTTAAAAAACTTTCCAAACATGTTCTCCACACTCAAAACATGTTAAACACCATTCAAATGTATTTATGACAATTATGATGCGAAAAATGCAAAATCGACCAAAATTGGTCACGGTCTCTACAACCACAACCCCACTAATCCTCTTATATATGCCAACTCAACCAAAATCTCCCCAAATTCATCGAAACCCTAGAATCGATGTCTAAAAGAGAAGAAACACCCCTACCTCAAATTTAAAGGTTTTCCAAGCTATTTCCAAGAATTTCACCAAGTCCTATCTTCCCAAAATCAAAGATTGTTTGGTCCAAACCAAAACCCTTGACCCATGCTACGAGTTTTCCTTTATTGGCAACTCCTAAATCCAAGTCGAAGGCCTCCAAAATGAAGAGAGAAGGAAGAGAGGTGAAGTGGGAGAGAGGAGAGTGTTGGGCGGGTGTTTGGCCAAGACAGGTATGAGGGAATCTCTGCAATCCATGATATTTAAAGTCTCTAGGGCACGAAATGACCAAAATTTTCTCGGGCCACTTAATGTACCCTCTCGACCTCCGTTTTCGATTTTGAAAGTGCCTACGGCTCCGTTTTCACTTCTCGGGCCCCGTTGACTCAAAATTCTCAAACTTACCCAAATGCTCCCAAAACTTCTTGAAACCTCTAAACAAGTCCCAAACATTTTTCCCACTTTCAAAACATGCTAAACATCATTAAAGTGCATTTATGGTAAAATGATGAATAAAATGAAAACTGGCCAAAATTGGTCCCGATCTCTTCAGGGTATCTTCTCCTTCCTTCCATTGATTCTATATGTTTTGGAGGTAATTTTAGTGGTTTAACTTGCTAGAGTGATGTAGGAAGGTTGAATATGTTAATTTACTAGCTTTTTTTCTTATTTATGTAGAGATCTGAATTTTTTTTTAGTTATTTATTTTTTGAAATAGGATTATAAATAGATTTGCATATGTTTTAAATTTAATTTACATGTGTGGTGACTTGTTTAGAGGTCCAAAGAGTTTTGTGAGCCATTCGGCTCATTTTCAAATTTTGGGTCATCGGGACCCGAGATGAGGGTCGGTTGGGTAGCTTTTCTTCTTATTTAAGCATGTTAAGATTGGTTCTCATATATGTTATATGATGAGGTTATGTGTATGGGTTAATTGGGGATGCATGGGGTTCATTAATGTCATTTATGAGCCATGAGATAACATGCATGCATTTTGAATGCTAAGTGTTTGAGAGAATGCACCAAAGGAAGAAATTTTGTAAAAATATTTATGTTGATGTCTTATGTAAGAAATTATATGCATTGTGAAAGCTATGTTGAGCATGTGCAAGAGTGGTAGTGTGATATGATTTATAATGTAATGAATGCAAGATAATCATGTTAGTTGTGAAGTTATGTGGCTTAATGCACATTTGTAGAATTACTATAATTCTTGATGAATCGAAGTTGTATGGAGTTATGCATGGCATTCAAAGTTACCCAACCATGTCATGGAAGTTAAGAACTATCCATATTGGTATAACATTCTGAGTTGCCCAATCATACCTAGGCTAATGCCTAAGAATCAGAGTTGTCAACATACTCGTATGACACTCGGAGTTAGCCAATCATACTTGGGTTATCGGAGTTTGACCAATATCATATGACACTCGAGTTTGGCCAATCATGTGTGCTCTTAGAGTTTAACTAATGGTTATAAATATGTGAGCATTTATATGTTCCTCATTGAATAAGCATGATGAATTGTTATATGCATGTATTGTATTGAAAATGTTGGATGTGGGCATTGGATATGTCATGTAGCTATAGAAATGTCATGTTGTATTTCATATAGGTCGGTGTCGGTTCGATGCTTAGGTGGGTTGGAATATTTCTACTGAGCTAATTAATTGCTCACCCCCTTCTACCAAACATTTCAGATAAGTCACTGGCAATGGGCAAGGCTTGATTTGCTTTTGTTGGAACAATTGAGACTATTTTTGAGATTTACACATTTCTGTATGTGTGTGTCATGTTGACACTTTTGGAAATATACAATTATATATGGTTATAGCAATACACTTGGATAGTATATGTATGAGCCATGTTTGGTACTTGAAACGATTAAGAACGAGATTTGGGATTAATGTATAAATTTTGTGTTTGTTTCCTTTCATATAATGGATTTATGATTTTCTTATCATTTATATATATTGTAACTTAAGTTGGATGTATATAAAGTCATATGGAGTGATTGTATGTTAAGTATAGAAATTAGAGAATTATGTCGAAATTATTGTCAAAGACCTACGATCAATCGTAAGCCACCTTACGATGGGTCGCAGTTCTATGATGGATCGAAGACCCCTTTATGATGGATCGTAAATTGGAAAGAAGTTGAGTTGGAAAACCAGTACGTTTCAATATATGTAACGATACATCTTCAATGGATTGTTAGCTTTATGATCAATCGTAGAGCTCAACTACATTACACTTTGGAACATAGAAATTAAATGCATGTGTAACTCAGTGTGGGGCCCATTGGAGTATGTTGACCTTAAATTATGCATGCTTAATTATATGCTTATGATGACGCTTTTGTGAATATGAGAATTACATGTTATTTGTTGGGTTAATGGAAGAGTTCACACTTGAAATTCGGGCATGAAAATGGAGATTTTGGTGACTCAAATTTTGAGGCGTGACATGTTTGTTGGAAAACATAGTGGCCAAAATTGGATGATTGGCCGAAGAAGATGACCAGAGTTGGATGAGACCCAGAAGTGGGTCTTCTCAAAGGAGGCTTGGTGGTTCACAATTGTGGGTGGCCTCTTGCAGTGGAGAGAGTTTTCTTCGTTGTGGGTCCGTGGTGGCTGGAGAAGATGGAGGTATGGTCGTGGGTCTTCACTGGGCTCATCGGCAGCGATGCAAGGGGTCTCATCTTCATAAAGAGGTTGAACCGTGATGGTTGTGGGCATTTTGGTCTTCTTACAATAAGATATATTTTCACAATTTTTGTGTTGAAATATTTTTAAAGTATAAAGGTAATTTTATAGGTAAAAAAAAGTGTCGATTTACACAAAAAACAGACTATAAGAATGAAAAATAAATAAATATGAAAGAGTTTTTTTTACATATTTTTCAAAGTTTGGGGGCTTTTATACCCTTCACCTCTATTAGAAGTGATTTCTAAGATCTAGCATGTCTAAACAATGGGTACTCTCATTTTCTTCATATAATATTTTAGTAAAAATCAAATTAAAACAATGGCTATTGTTGTATTAGATTTATTTATATTAAATACAATGTAGGTCACTATTTTGATGTTAAAAGGATAACATTATAAACTGAAAGATATTTTTGTAGGCAAAGCGACGTTGCCTCCAAATATATTTTTTATGCCAGTATTTTTGAAAGTATGTTTGATAAATTGCACACAAAATGGCTTTCAAGTTATTTTCTATTTTAGCAAAACACTTTAAGTTTCAAAATTTATAAAAAGTTAGGTGATTATAAAAAAATTACCTTTATTTAAAATTTTCTTTTTCTAGTTATCAAAATCCTTAAAGTGTTTAAAATTTGTCCATTTATTTATTTATTGTTACTATTTTCATATAATCAATTAAATTATTTCGCTATTATAAAGTCATTTCTATAAAAGGATACTTTAGCAAACCACTTTCAAGTCTGAAGAAGTTTCCCAAATGCTTCCTAGATTTGTTCAATTCTCATATGATTGGAATTAACTACAAACAGACCAAAACCAATGTGACGGCCTAACTTAAGTCCACCTTCATTGCACCCAGATAAATTAAACACATGGGATAAAGTAAATTGAGAAAAAACCAAAATAACAAGTGGGACCCATCTTTTCACTATCCTTCCCCTTTCCTTCTCACTTTTCCACTCGTTCAAGTGCTTCCTTATTTTATTTCTTGGGCAAATTACATTTTGACCCACTGAGGTATGTCTATACTTCAACCTGTCCCCCCTCCCGCATTTGCGAATCTTCATTTTCATCCTATGTCAGTAGTTTTTAGTTGACCTTGGTTAACTATATACTAAAATGACTAAATTACCCTACTTACATACATTAAATTACATACACTATATTTTTCTGTATCATTTCTCTCTCTACATTTTCATCAGTCATGAGAAAAGGCAGAGGCCAACCAGTAGCGAGGTTCACGCGACGGAAGCGGCAGTGTGGTTCATGGTGGCTGTAAGGTTCAGGAAGTTGAATTTTACGACGACGACAATGTTTGTTGGTCCTGTAATTTTTTCGTCGATGACGATGAAGAAGAACGTGAGAAATTAGGAAAATTAGGGTTTTGATGAAGTTTTCTGACCTTGATGAAGAAAAAAGTGAGAAATTAGGGTTTTGATGGCGGTGGTGGTTGTAGAGGTAGGGATGGTGGTTGTGATGCAACAAATTGTGGTATTTAAGCATGGTGGTCGTTGTGGTTATGGGTATGGATGGCTGTGGTGATTGTGGAGGTGAGGATGGTTGTTTCATTTTGGGGGTGGGGGGTGAGAATGGTGGTTGCGATGCAACATATTGTGATATTTGGGCATGGTGGCGGCTGTGGTTGTGGGTATGAATGGCGGTGGTGGTTGTGGAGGTGAGGATGGTGGTTTTATTTTGGGGGTGGAGTTGAGGATGGTGGTTATGATGCAACAGATTGTTGTGTTTGAGGCTAAATTTCTAGCGACCACCATGGTTACAGGTTCATTCGCCGAAATACGCAGTGGTGGTTGTGGTGTGGGCATGGTGGTCACTATGGTTGTGGGTATGGATGACGATGGTGATTGTGGAGGTGGGATAGTGGTTTCATTTTGGGGGTGGGGAGTGATGGTGGTTGTGATGCAACATATTGTGGTATTTGGGCATGGTGGTGGCTGTGGTTGTGGGTATGGAATGGTGGTTTCATTTTGGGGGTGGGGGTTGAGGATCGTGGTTGTGATGCAATAGATTGTTGTGTTTGAGGCTAAATTTCTAGTGACCACCATGGTTACGAGTTCATTCGCCAGAATACGCAGTGGTGGTTGTGGTATGGGCATAGCGGTAATTGTGGTTGTGGGTATGAATGGCGGTGGGTTCATTCGTCAAAATACGTAGTGGTGGTTGTGGTTGTGGGTATGGTGGTGGCTATGGTTGTGGGTATGGATGGTGATGGTGGTTGTGGTTGTGGAGGTGGGGATGGTGGTGGTGGTTATGTGAGTGGGGATAGTGGTGGTGGTGGTGGTTGTGGAGGTGGAGGTGGGGATGATGGTTATGGGAGTGGGGATGGTGGCAGAGGTACTGTCGGCTATTGCATACCTGTTTCATACAGAAATCGATGAAGTGTAGAAGGATAGTTTGGACATTTTTTTGTTACTGTTTGCATGATGTAAGTAATTTGACCGTTGATAATGATTTTAGGGACTAAAGTAATGTATAATTTTAAATCTCAAGGGTGTAAAAGTTGATATGTAAACGTGAGGGGTTAAGTTGAAGTATGAATATACCTCAAAGAGTCAAAATGTAACTTGTCCTTATTTCTTTTAAAGATAACGTGCTTTGCTTATATAAACCCCACCCACTTTCCTCCCCAAAAAGAAATTCATCTACTCCCAAAACAGTATCCAAACACTAACATGGCACCAGGCCGTGAGCGCCGGCAGCTAAATCTCCGACTCAACTTACCGGAAATCTCCGAACATAGGCCACTTTTTCCCTTACCCCTCCCTCCCACGACCCCCTGCTCCATCACCGTCAAGGGCGGTGGTGCAGTACCCGCCGCCGGTCTCGAAAAGGTCCAAGTCCTCGGTCACGGCAACGGCGGCATCGTCTACAAAGTCCTCCACCAGCGGAGCTCCGGCGTCTACGCACTGAAAGTGATTCACGGCGACATTAACCCCACCGTCCGTCGCCAAATCTTCAGGGAGATGGAGATCCTCCGGCGAACGGACTCTCCGTTCATCGTCCACTGCCACGGCATGTTCGAGAAGGCCAACGGCGACATCGCTATAATCATGGAATACATGGACTGCGGCACTCTCGACAATCTCCTCAAAAGCCATGTCACTTTCTCCGAACCCAAACTCGCCGGAATAGCGCGTCAGGTTCTGAGTGGTCTCAATTACCTTCACACCCACAAAATCATTCACAGAGATATCAAACCCTCAAACCTATTGGTGAACCGAAAGATGAAGTCAAGATTACTGGTTTTGGAGTGAGCAAGATCATGGGTCGCACACTCGATCGCTGCAATTCGTACGTTGGCACGTGCGCTTACATGAGCTTAGAATGGTTAGACCCGGACACGTACACGTACGGATAGCGACGAAGCGAAATTTGTTTTAGGGGGTATAGTTAAAATAATGAAATCAATTTTTTTTCAATATAAAAATCTAATAGCAATGCACATTCATCTTACGTGAGTGCAAGAATAAGAAATTATTTTTTAAAAAAAACTAATAAAGAAAAAGAAAATAAATATATATATATATATGATTGAACTTTGAAGATTAAACAGGAAATGCAAATTTTTTTGAAGAGAATAAAAAAAAATGAAGAAGAAAAAAAGTAAGAAGGAAAAGAAAGAAATAAAGAATTAGAGAAATTTTAGAAATTGATAAATTTTAGGGGGACATTTATAAAATTTTATAAGTTATATACAAGCATGTAAAAGAAGTTTAATGGGGGCAGCTTAGGCCTAGAGGGAAAAAAAATAATTTTAGGGGTGGGCATTTATAAAAATTTATAAGTTGTATACTAGTTTATAAAAAAAATTATTAGTGAGGCCAGCATGGGCCTAGGGGGGCACGTGCCCCCCCTAGGCCCATGTTGGCTCCTTGCGTACGGGCGAATTATAATGAGTACGTCCGGATATATGGAGTCTGGGGCTGATGTTGTTGGAGCTTTATATGGGTCATTAGTTTCGAAATTAATTCTGCAAAAATTAGTAGCATAGTGTTTGTCACTGACCCAATTCATCACCCTCTAGGATCAATTTCTAGGAAACAATTTCAAAAATTCTTACTAAAAACAATATAATTTTGAAATAGGTAGCAATATAATTTTGAAATAGGTATGTGCTTCTTTTGTCTGAAAATGTTAAATAATAGATCAAGCTCAACATCTAGCAAGTAATTAAATACACTCTTAAACTAAAGTTCAATATTTTGAATTACTTTTTTATACAATTATAAAACATACTTACTTCTTTATTACACAAATAATTATATTTATTTGTTTGTTTATCTAATCCATTCTCTCTTTTTTGCCCAACATTATTATTTTCTTAAAGAATATTCATAGTCTTGTACATTTTTTTTATACAAATGTATTTGTAATGTCAAGCAAATAAATGACTAAGGATACGTGCATAAAAAATAATAATAATACTTGTCAAGAATGACTAAGGATACATGTATGTTCATTATCATCATCATTTTTTGTCTAATGACTAATGATCATTATCATCATCATTTTTGTCTTAATCTTAAATGAATGAAATCGATCACATATATTATCACCGATGGAATGAAAGAAAATTTGACATAAATTTTTTGATTCTCACCTTTTTGCATAACATTATTATTTTCTTATAATGAATTCCACAAAGACTTAGCAATGTACATGTAATGTCAAGCAAATAAATGACTAAGGATAAATATGCCTGGAAAAAAAAACATGTAAAGAATGAACATGTACACACGCAAGTAGTAAAAAATGACAAAAACAAGAATGGTATGCTTGTACATGCACTTGATAATTCTTTGAATAATGCAAATAATGATGAACAATACAAAGTTACCAGACAGAAATCGTCTCCAATTTGACGGTGGCCATTTTGCCTCCATTGTGCCAAAAACGTTGACGTTTTGGAAAAGTTGTGGCTGTGAATGAGCCACATATCTCTATCACCCACAATTTGACAAGTGTCCATACATGGTAACTAAATATTTACTAATATGTATTTTTAGTTTAAATACCATATATAACACTTATTTATACAAAATACCATATACACTTGACATGTAGAATACAAAATTGTCCTAGGGAAATTTCCAAAATTACAAACTCTATATCTACATGTACAACAATACCATCATACGTACAAAAGTATCGATCAAAATCCAATGTACCATCATAACTATATGTAACCCTCTTCTCTCTCGCACTCTCTCTCTTCACTCTGAAACCCTAGATCATTGTAAACACTTATCTCTCTCGCTCTCTCTCAGCCCTAGCTCGCTAGACAAGTTTGGGAAGAACATCGATGCCTGCTTTAAGACACTCCGTTGTGGATCGGCTATTGCTTCTTCCTCTGTCGGTAAGTCATAGAAATTTTATGAAAAACGCACATTTATACATGTATAAAGTAATATATACATTTATTTGTAGTTTGTGGAATAATTATTTTAGTCGATTCGTTGTTGTGATAAATTTTATTATCAAACTTTGAAAAAAATTTCAATAATTATACAATACTGGAACTCCCAAAAAAATATTTGCCGAGAATATTTTCATTGGAAACAAATGGATATCTTTTAATTATGGAATAGGTTACACCAATTGATTGAATTTGGTTATGATTGGTCTTTCGTGTATCTCGATTTAAGATGTTATTTTTGATTGAGTAAGATTGAATTTTTGTTGTTGTCAATGATTTCTGATTTTTTATTGATAGTTTATTTGGATGTATGTTTCGAATTTTTTCAATTACTCATGGATGGTTGGTCCTTTGGATATTAATAAAAATGATAATTTGTTGGCATGAGCAAGGGCTATTACATTCAAACCATTAGTGTTGTTACACCAATAATGGTCTTTAGCATGGAATAGAGTGAATAAGGATGCAATTAAAGTCGACTATTGCTAACATACCACAAGTGGGGTGGTTTGAGATGTTAGGTTCCGAATGTTACTTCATGATTTTGAGTTTGAGGTTGTATGTGTAAAGGGATAGGTGAGTTGAGGGATCATGTCAAGATCTTTAGGATTGATAATCTAGTGAAGAGCAGGCATGTTACCCTTAAATGTGATTGATAATCTTATTCTCTACAGAACTACAAAGCCTTTTAGTTTTTTTAGCATTAGTCTGGATGACATGGGTATTTTCTAGATCTAACGAGTCGTCTTCATTACCCTTATGCATTAATGAAACAATTCAGATTTTAGCTTCTCACCATTTTCACCAATATCAAAATTTTTATGTATGATAAAGAGGTTGACAATATAAATTATGCTATTCATTTTTCATTCTTTAGGTTATCAGTTAAATATTCAGACTTTTGTGATAGATACCTAGTACATAAATTTCCCTAGGGTAAATATTTTTTGCATATTTCTTATTACATGCTCCTCTAATTGATTTTTGTTGATGCAATGCATGTTTACTCAACACCTAGAATTACCAGTTGCACCTTGTTGTATCATGAATGAGACTAACATTGAGCTTAATTTGAATTATTCAAGTAATAGAGTTTTTGATGACCATTTTACACATTTATTTATATCTTTGTGGTAACTTAAGCAAATGATTCTAGTATGAATGAGCACCATATGAAGTGCATGTTGGGGTATTGAATGTGGATTAGACCAATGAAAATGTATGATGGGATAGAGGTTATCTACACACCTGAGTTGTTGCAACCTCAACATCATATAGGGAGGAAAAAAAGAAGAACCCAAAAGGGGAAAAAGAAAACTGATATTTACTTCTTTTTTGTTATGCAGGGAAGTGCTAGGAGGCTAGCTAGTGAAAGAGAAAGAGAAGAAAATGTTTCTGCCACAATTAATTCTTTGCTGTATAATGTAACATTTAACTTGGAATAGATACTTATTTATTTTTTAAGTAGGAAATAAAATATGAAGGAATCAGGAAAAGAGAGCTTCAAAGTGACACTGGAGATTCATTCTTGAGGACAATCTTCTCTTATTCATTTTGCTTGCCTTTCTTTCCCCCATTACTTTTGTTGTTTTAATGTAAATTGTGTAAAATTACATTTCTGGTTCTTGCATATCAGGTTTTTAATTAGAGTTGTGGGTCCTAACTTGGAAGAAAATCTTAGCTCTAAAATGTTTAGAGGACATATCATCCTTTATATATTGGTTCTGATTTCACAAGCAAGTAAATATAAGATAGATATAACTATGGCATTCAGGCTTTACCCTTTTTTCACTTTTGAAAGTTTACACTTTGATATCCACTAAACAAGTTCAACCACATATTCACCCCCTCTAGGTGTGTTTTTATCAAACTTTTGAAGCCACTTCTGCATCGCGTAACTCATAGTTAAAATTATATATGAAAAATAAGATGTGATGTTCATTTAACTCAATTATTATTAGCCTTAACTCAGTTATTGAAACTTCATATGAAAAATTGGAGTTTGTAGTGAAATAAAATGGGATGTTAAAATTAACTCAATCCTTGATACTTGAATCGAGAAATTGGGATTTGTAGTCAAATAAAATGAGATGTTAGCCTTAACTCAATCCTTGACACTTGATCTAAGAAATTGTGATTTGTTGTAAAATTAAATGGAATGTTAGCCTTAACTCAGTCCCTGATACTTGATTTGAGACATTGGGATTTGTAATAAAATAAAATGGGATGTTAACCTTAACTCATTCATTGACACTTGATCTGAGAAATTGAGATTTATTGTCAAATAAAATGGGATATTAACCTTAACTCAGGCAAATAAAATAGGATGCAACTCAATCCTTGACACTTGATTTGAGAAATTGGGATTATCAGTAAAATAAAATGGGATGTTTGCCTTAACTTAGTCCTTGACACTTGATATGAGAAATTGTGATTTGTTGTAAAATAAAATGGGATGTTAACCTTAGTTCAGGCCTTGATACTTGATTTGAGAAATTGAGATTTGTAGTCAAATAAAATGGGATGTCAGTCTTAACTCAGTCATTTACACTTGATTTGAGAAATTAGGATCTGTAGTCAAATAAAATGAGATGTTAACTTTAACTCAATCTTTGACACTTGATATAAGAAATTGAGATTTATAGTCAAATAAAATGGGAAGTTAACCTTAGCTTAGGCCTTGATACTTGATTTGAGAAATTGTGATTTGTTGTAAAATAAAATGGGATGCTAGCCTTAACTTAGGCCTTTGATAAGTGTTCAATTCTATGCATTTGAACCCTTTTACTTCATATGTTAGTTCCGTTTTTATGATTACCGAGATATGTTTACGGTATTTTTGTGTTTTTGATGTATTGCAGGTCTTGTAGTAAATGGAGCAAAGTTTGAAGGTTTTTTGCAGCTGAAGAGAAAAGTCAGAAATGCAGCCAAAGGCATCTCGATCAATCAAGATGTTGATCTCGATCAATCGAGATCTAGATTGATCGAGATCCAATCTCGATTGATCGAGATTCTACAGAAGCCACTTGCCCACTTGCTCACCTGCTCTCCCACTTGCAACAAAATCTCCCTTTTTGCACGACTTCGGGGGATTGTCTGACTTGAACAAAACCCTTGGGGACCTTCTTGATACAAGGGATATATATATTGATATATATATATATATATATGGTGGGCCCCAAGGTTGAAAAAGGAAGCCTTAAAGCACCAAAAAGTCACATATCTCACATATCTCTCATACACATCAGACCATCAAAGGAGAGACCTTCGGGAGAGGAGAAAGAGGAGCTGAACCAGACCAAGAAGCTTCATCTTCTCCATCAATGGAAGAGTGCAAGGCAACCATGAGCAACTAACTTCTCTACTAGGGTGTGGTTGAAGACCCTAGCCATGTAAACATGTTCATTTTTGTAGCACTTGGGATTTGTAATTAAATGTTGATTATTTAGCCTAGTGACCATGTTGATAAGTGTTCAATTCTATGCATTTGAACCCTCTTTATTGCATACGTTAGTTCCATTTTTGCGTTTACCGAGATATGTTTACGGTATTTTTCTGTTTTTGATGTTTTGCAGGTATTGGAGTAAATGGAGCAAAGTTTGAAGCTTTCTACAGTCAAGAGAAGAAATCAAAAAATGCAGCCAAAGGCATCTCGATCAATCGAGATGTTGATCTCGATTAATCGAAATCTCGATTGATCGAGATCTCATTTCGATTGATCGAAATCTCGATCAATCGAGATTCTGCAGAACCCACTTGGCCACTTGCTCACCTGCTCTCCCATTTGCAACAAAATCCCCCTTTTTTGCACGACTTAGGGGGATTGTCTAACTTGAACAAGACTCTTGGGGGCCTTATTAATGCAATAGATATATATAGTGATATATATATATATATGGTGGGGCCCAAGGTTGAAAAGGAAGCCAAAAAGCACACAAAAAGAGCCATATCTCTCATATCTCAGATATCTCTCAACACAGATCAGAATACTTCAAGGGAGACCTTCGGGAGAGGAAGAGGAGAAGCTGAACCAGACCAAGAAGCTTCACTTTCTTCATCAATGGAAGGGTGCAAGGCAACCATGCGCAACTAACTCTTCTACTAGGGTGTTGGTTTCAACCCCTAGCCATGTAAACTTGTTCATCTTTGTAGCTCTTGGGATTTGTAATTAAATGTTGATTATTTAGCCTAGTGATTATGTACACAAATACATCTCTTATATATATTCATTTGATATGAAATTTATTCTTGTCTTAGAGTAGATTTTGTCACTTGAATGCACAACATTTGCATATTCCACAAGAAGTGCAAATGATGGCTAGATAATGGTTTTTAAATGAATGTGTGATGTTAGTTTGTATAGACCATGCCAAGACAAGGTAGTTTGGATGCAGGTAGTGTTCACTTAGAGAGTAGAGTAATTAGGTAGTTAGTTAGGTTGAAGAGCTATGTTTGTTGAAGATGGATTATGATAGGTTAGCACACACATTGATCTTTTGATATGTCATTGAGGTCACAAGCCTAATGACATTGTTAGGCATTTAATTAATGAATCCCATGCTTGCTACACTTATGAACATGTGAATGGCTAGTGGTGGAAACCAACCCTAGTTCTCTCTCCCAACTTTAAACTCTTTACTTTTCTTGTCATTTCATTCATGCAATAGTTTATAAACACAAATTCAAAAATCTATTTTTTGAATTAAAGTAGAATTAATCTTCCTTTAAGACAATTGCGACTAGTCCTCGTGGGATCGATACCCTCTATATAGAACCTTATCTACAAAGATTCGTGCTCTTGCGAGTGGTTAAATTATATTTTGATAAAAAGGGTAAAATTAAGCTTACAATATAATTTAGTTCCAACCACATCAAAATTTTGGCGCCGTTGCCGGGGACTACGGTTTAATTGTCGCCATGGGAAGATTAAATCTGGTTTAATTCTTAGGCTAGAAATTCTTTCATTCTTTTTGTATATATTTTGTTCTTATTGCTCAAACTTCTTGATTTTAGATATATCACATGGCGGGCATCTAAAAGGAGTAAACTTGAAACCCTTTGTGAGTATAACGCCTAAAATTAGTGGTTTGAATTCATTCTTTTTGTATAGATTATTGTTACTTTGTGTATTGAGGTGTTGTTCGATTGTTAATGCATGCTAGGTAGACGGTCCTTGTCACTTCCTTTGCTTCCGTGTAACATTGAACTTGAACGAACACTTAGACAACGTAGAGGAACCTCTAGGGACCCTATATTGCCTAGGACTGAAAACATGGATCCAAATGAGAGAACCTCCCGGACTACCTCCTTTTAATCATGAACAACCACCTCCACCACCACCTCCTCAAGGAGAGTTGCTTATGGACTTTTACCTTCCGACTACATTTGAAGTACCTTCATGTATCCAATTCCGGATGTAGCGGCAACTCAATTTGAAATAAAGTCCTCCACCATCAATCTTCTTAATAGCTTCCACGGTCTCCCTAATGAGGATCCGTACCGGCACTTAGATTACTTCCTTTCCGTGTGTTCCACTATTCGTGTACCACACTTTACGGAGGATGACCTAAAGCTGCGTATGTTCCCCTTCTCCCTAAAAGATAAAGCTAGAAGTTGGTTCAACTCCTTAGAACCTAACTCAATCCATTCTTGGGCAGAGATGCAAATAGAGTTCTTGAAAAAATACTTCCCAATGGGTAAGACAAGTGATATTCGACGAGCAATCACCGGATTCACCCAAATTGACCAAGAACAATTCCATGAGACGTGGGAGAGGTTAAAAGATCTTTTAAAATCTTGTCTGCATCATGCTGTCCCAAAATGGCAGCTAGTGCAAAGATTTTATGATGGGGTGAGTGAGCAACATAGACAAATGATAGACTCCGCGTGTGGGGGTGGGTACCTTTTGAAAAGCCCCGATGAGGCATGGAAACTTTTTTAAACCCTAAGCAATAATTTAGCTCAACGCTCCTCCACTAGGAAAGGGAAGGCCACCCAACCTTGTAGAGGAGTGCATGAAATTTCACGGGTAGATGAGGTTGCCATGCAAGTAGAAGCCCTATCCCGAAAAATGGATTTAATCATGAAAAATGGGCTGCTTACTCCAAACCAATCTGTCCAAAATCAGGAAGGGTGTTCGTTTTGCTATAGCACTTTGAATTTTGTGCGAGATTGTCCTATTGCCGGGCAATCTCCCGATTATGCTCAAGAGCAAGCGAATGCCTTGTACTCTAAACAAATGAATGATCCATATTCAAACACGTACAATCTTGGTTACAAGAACCATCGGCTTTTTCATAGAAACCTCAAGAATCAAGTCCCTCTTTCCAAGGGCAAAATTCTTTCAATTCCTAATCTCAATAGCCTCATTATAGGCCAAATCCTCAACCTTACAATCAAAGATCTAATTACCAACAACCACCACCTCCTCCGAGAAGCCAAAGCTTTAAAGAAAGAGTGATAAGCAATCTTGAGGCCAATACCCGCTTATTGCAAACTCACTCTCAATCAATCTCTAAGCTTGAAGCCAATGCTCAATCTATGGCTAGGTTAGAAGCTCAAATCGGGCAACTAGCTAATGCCTTAAATAGAAGGGAGGAAGGTAAGTTGCCGAGTCAACCGGTGGCGAATCCCAAAGGTGTCCATGTGATTGAGGATCCATCATCTTCAACTTGTAATGCTCCTCCGGAGCAAGTTCAATCAATCACCACCTTAAGGAGTGGAAAAATCATCAATTCCAAAGTAGGGGAGGAAGAGAGAAAGGAATTCCAAGAGCAACCTAAAAATCCAAAAGAATCCCAATTAAATCCAAAATTGTTTCCGTTAAATCCAAATTTGCAAATTACCCCTTCAAATCCAAAAGGAAAGGCAAGTGAAGTTGTGTCGTCATCGATTCCAAATCTTGACACCTCTTATGAACCTCTGGTTCCTTTTCCTCAAAGATTGAAGGAACCTTCTCATTTCGGGAAGCAAGGAGAGAAAATCCAAGACATGATGGAGATCTTCAAGCAAGTAAAGATCAATCTCCCTCTCCTTGATGCTATTCGACAAATTCCCTCCTATGCGAAATTCTTGAAGGACTTGTGCACTCAAAAGCGCAAATCTAGGAATGATGTTCCTAAGAAAGTCCTCTTAACTGAGCACATAAGCTCCATTTTCCAACACCAAGCCCCTCCTAAATTCAAAGATCCGGGTGCTCTGACCATTTCGTGCACCATCGAAAATCAATCTTTTGAAAAGGCACTTCTTAATCTAGGGGCTAGTGTCAATTTGCTTCCATTCTCAGTTTACCAACAACTAGGTTTGGGGGAACTCAAGCATACCACGGTTGTGTTGCAACTCGCCGACCGTTCGGTGAAGCAACCACATGGCATCATTGAGGATGTCATCATTCAAGTGGACAAATTTTATTTTCCGGTGGACTTCATAGTCCTTGACACGGAACCGGTCCAAAATCCGAATCATCATATTCCTATCATTCTAGGTCGTCCATTCTTGGCCACGGCAAACGCTTGCGTTAATTACCGTACCGGAGTGATGGACATCTCTTTTGGGAATATGAAAGTCCGCTTGAACATTTTCAATGCTTCCCACCACACATCCGACGACGAAAGTGAGTGCTTTTGTGTTGATGTTGTGGAAGACCTTGTTCAAGAAGCACTTCCTTCTATTCTTTCCAAGGATCTTTTAGAGGCATGCCTAAATCACTTCAACTATGATGATTTTGACATTGAGCAATCCACATGTGGAGTCAATTCCATGCTCGATGTTAATACTGTCATGGATTTGCCTAAATGGAGATTTCCAAGAGAACCCTTTCCTCCGTTGGTTAATTCCGTCGCTCCCCACGGAGCGGTGGAATTGAAGGACTTGAAAGACGGCTCGTTGTTCAAAGTAAACTGATTCGTGTGTGAGTGTGACTCAAAAATATATCAATTAAAAATTTCCACACTTCGCAATAGAACGAATTCCTTGCAGAATAGGGCTATCGAAAGGAATGGGTATCGTACCTCAGGGATTATGTTCTGATGAGTTGGAACACAGAACTAATTCTAATTAAATTTATAAGAAAAGAATTCTGATTTTTAACTAATTAAAAAGATAAAATAAAATAAATCAAAGGTAAACAGATAATGAAGATAATAAGAGAGAAACCTAGGGTGTTTGACTTCACCACTAACTCCACAATCAATGGTCAATTGAATCAACTATAGGGGAATTACATCATGCATAAGTGGTGTCGGTGGCTACAAGCTCACCTTCATCCATCAAGAAGATAACATATGATTAAGGCTAAGCCATGGACTATCTTCGATTGGCATGGGCCATCTGCCTAACTACTCTAATCTAGGGTGCAGTATGGTTCATCTTCTCTAGGCATAATCCATCAAAGCTCATAACAATATATTCAGTGATTACCATTGTGTAATAATCTCTCTCATGATCACAGAAAACAAAAGAGATTGAGTTCAATAACAACAACTAAATATCTAAGACAAGATAAGAAATCATTGAGATTGAATTTACAAGACTTTTATTGCTCAATTCATTAATAAGAATCCTCACAATTACACAATCTATGCATGTATGTAAAAGTCCCCAATAATTAAAACAATCAAACCATTGATGCTTTGTTAGGGCTACATCAAAACCCTAGTGGATGAACTAGCCGCTCATGGTAGAAGAAGAAGCTTCAACTGTTGAGGAAGAAGACATCATCTTTCTGAATTACGCGTATGACTTCGTTCTCCAATGGCTCTGCAATATGTTTCTGTTCTCTTCTCAGCCCTCTCAGACTCTCCAATCTCTGTGTAAGCTCTCCCTCTTCAGCCTCCAAGTCTTCCTTTTATTCCCCAAGAGAATTCACCAAAGTCCTAATCCAATTAGGAATTAATTAGGGTTTCCCGCAGCACTAATCAGGTGGGTTTTTTCTGCTGACTTCGGCCCAACTTTTGACCCACTAGAAGTCCGATTCACGGAATTTTCGTGAAATACAAAAGTGTGCAGAATCAAATTTCGTTCAACCCACCGCGAAAATAATGTCGATTTGAGGCTCGGAAATAAGACTTCTGGTCCGTTTTCCAAAACGGGATTAAGACTGCATTATGCGCAGATTTGGGCTTCAGGCCCGAAACCTTCTTAAGCAGCTGTAATTCTCTTGGACCTCTTTCTTGGGCTGATTTGAGTTGAAATAAATGGTTGAGTGAATCTCCTTGATGTAGGCTTCATCTCACCATCTTGGATGTCTTCTTTAAAAGCCTAAAATCACGGTTTTAACTGAAATAATTATTAAGGCCCTGAAAATACAGAAAACACTAAAATAAAGTAAAATCACAAAATAATCTATCACTAAGAGAATAAAATACATAAGTTAAGAGGCTAGAATGCGTAACATTCAACGCCTATCACACCCCCAAACTTACATATTGCTAGTCCCTTAGCAATAGAATAAAACAAAACTAAAACAAAGAAACTACTAAACATTAACTAAACTACCTAACTCCACTTTCGTGGGAGAAACGATTGCATTTAGCATATGCAACAAGCCTTTAAACCCCTAGGTTCCCCCTAGTGGACGAGTATAGTCTCGTGAGGGTTTCCAGAAATGTTACCCACAAACATTCAAAATTCTGTTTCAACATTAATTCAAGAAGAAGATTACAATACATAGTTACAAACTTGCATTCAAGAATAATTTCAAATTTTCAAATTCCACAATTCAAATTAATGGTCCCCACACATAATTCACATCAACATATCTCAAAATAACCAACTCTAGCTCCCTCGTGTAAAGTGAACTAGCAGTCATCTCATGTAGCACAACCCAGCTCTGAATATATTAAGACACATACCCTTTCAACTCACTAGCTCCCCTTATTGAACTCATACTTCCCAACATGCATACATGACTTTTTCATTTTTTTTTTTCATCATTCTTTTTTTTCATTGCTTTATTGGTTGTGCAATGTCTTGATCTATTAAGCTTTCTGAAAGATCCATGTAGCAAGCTTTCAGTCAGTGGCTCCCAAACCAGATGGCTTTAGGGCACTAGGCTTTAAGATACCCCGAAGACCTAATTACTCGAATCAGTCAGGCTACAAATCAAGACAACCAATGCTCATCTTTTCTCACCCTTTCACTTTTGACGCGAACACTCCGTGCTTCCTGAGGCATAGAGGCCCGGTTACTCATGAAAAGGATCAAATTGATTTGCTTATTCATCACTTTTTTCTTTTCTTTTTTTTTCTTTTTTCATTGAAGTCAAGTAAAACACATCATCGGTACTCATTCTCAAGAGATACTAATTAATATCAAGCATATGTAACTCAATAACTCAAAACCAAAGTTTATACCCCATAAGATTATGCTAATGTGTCTGTGCATGTAAGGAAACTAAAATTAATCATCCCAAAACTTGTTATTGCAAACCATGATTAAAACCACATACTTTAAATCACAGGTTTCAAAAATTCAAAACATACTCAAAAATTGCAAGTTATGCACCTACATAAGGTATTAATCCTTTGAATCATGTCAAAACATACTATCTAAAAAAAAAACAAACTAAGAAAATAAAATAAATATAAAAAAATAAAATAAATAAAAATCCTAATACAAGAAGAATTTCACAAATTTTCCCCATATGCAATAAAGCACAAAAATAGGCATCGCCTCACCCCCAAACTTAAACTGTACATTGTCCTCAATGTACTATCAATCAAAGCAAAGAGAAGAGTAAGAACGATGTTACCAGGACCATAGAGTAGTGGAAAGAAAATAGAGTACATCACGAGCACGAAGGCAATGCAAGCACACCCCCAAACTTGGATGTTTCAATCTGTCAAAACAAACCACTATATCCCAAAGATCAAGTGAAAATAGTATGGGTGAAAATAAATATGAAAGAGAAAAATCCCAAAAAAAAATAAAATATAAAATATTTTTTTCATTTTTCAATTTTTTGTTCATAATAAAAATCTAACTACAAAAAGAGAAATAAAAAGAAAAATAAAAACTAAAAATAAAATAATATACAAAAGATGGTTACCTTCCTATCAAGGATGTGGTGGTGACTGAGCATCTGGATCTAAGTTTGCTTGGCGCATCAGTGCACGCATCATCCTCCTCATCTCTAGTTGCTCTTGGCGAGTGTCACGAAAGTGATCCGCCATCTCTGCTCTCATTGCACCAAACTGTGTGGAGACCTCTGTCTGTAAGGTGCCAAACTGGGCTGTCAACCCAGCAATCTGCCCTTCTAAGTATTGATAATCATGGCCACCAGCCTGTGCATGCACTTCCTCTTCCTCTGCCTCCATCTCCTCTGGATCGTCCACCGGTGGTGGTACATCTACATGCTCTCCTCCTTGGGCCAACCGAGATACCTCACCAGGCGCCGCTATGACTCTCTGGTGCATATGAGATCGACTCAAGTTCCAGTCATGCGTGCCATAATGAAGGTCATGTGGAAAGGCAAGCTCGTCCTCGTGGACTGCATACCCCTGTGATACAAGCAACTGGTGAATAATAGTAGGGAATGGAAACTCCCAGTCACTTGCACTGTCTGGTACCTTGGCCACAACCTTGGAATAGAATTTCTCCATCTGGCCCCAGACAATATGTGGGAATGACAGCCAATGCCCAAAATGTATGGCATATAAGGCTCTGAGGAACTCTTGACGTCTTTCGGTTTTATGTCCAATTGGACATACATTCTTGAGTAGCACAACGTCAAGGAACCATAAATGATTTGGCATTGAAGACTTTGAAGCTGCATTCCTTTTTGGCCTAGAAAATTGGTTGGCACACAATCGTGCAACCACATTGCCCACCGACAACTCGTCGGGTAAAGGAGTATAGATATGAGATAAATCAGCTGGGCATTCATGAGGATAACCCATGGCAATGGAAATGGATGACATGTCCACTCGAACTATTGTTCCATCTACGGAAGAAGTAAGCACATCCCGCTCATCAGGTTTCGGCATCAAGTTTTGATAAAATACCTTGACAAGCCTCGGGTAGATAGTAGATGAGAGTGGAACAAAAATGGATGCCGACCGACGACGACGGATGTCGGAAATCCCCCATTGTGTCTCGGGAAACATACCATACAGTTCGGCTATGTCAAACGTTGTTTCATAGTTCAACGCCCTTGGATGCCATCTCTCTTGAATACCGTCTCGGCGAGATCGTGAAGAACCTGTGGTCGGATCATTCCTCGCTCGGCGAGGATTACGTGAACTTGAAGTATCTTGGTGACTTGCTCTCTTTGGTGCCATAGAAGTAGAAAAAGTGTAATTGAGGAATTAAATCGAACACTTGGTGTGCACAATTCTTTTGTAACCTTCAACCTCCTTTTTCCGGCAATTTTTCCACCCAAATCGAACAAGTAATTGCACCAAATTGATCCCCCAAACTTGGTCTTCAAAAGCCCTCAAAAAGATTTGAACAATTTCTTCAAGGAAAAACTTCACTTACTTCGATGTTGAACTTGAAAAAGTGTGAGCTTCCTTTGAGAACTAGTGATTTTTGATCCACTTTGATGTTGAAGTTGATGTTGATCAATGTTGAATCCTTGTATAATAATCACTAATTGAAGAAATTATTTTTCCGGATGATATAGGACTTGAATTGGAGTTCAAAGAGGCTTAGGATGCAAGTAGTAGCAACATAGGAGGATAAGGAAGCTTTAAATACCGAAACAATTCGGGCAGCCCACATTTTTGCCTTGGGCGATCGATCCCCCCAAGGATGGGCGATCGATCGCCCACCTGGTGGGGCTGATCTTCAAGAAATTTCATGGGGCGATCAATCCCCCTTCTCTGGGGCGATCGATCCCCCTTCTGAAGGCCTGTTTGACCCTCCATCGCCCAAGGTCGACCGAGACTTGATATTTTTGAGTCTCCATCGCCCAAGGTCGACCGAGAGCACGATTTTTCACCCGTCTTGAGTCCAAATACCTCGGTACACCTCTTGGCATCCTCCGGAAGCAACTTATACATCAAAAACTTCAAAGAAAAAACATTAAAACGCAACTAGAATTGAAGAAAAACTTAAGAAGACTAAAATCAAAAAAAAAAAAAAATTAAAGAAAACTAAAAGAAATAAAGGATAGAAATACATACAAAACCTACAATTTAACGTCCGTAGGAGACGATTGACTCTCCGAAGGGATTAAGTCGGATAGACGGGATCCGTCAAGTCGACGGACTCCACGTCTCTTCTTGGCACACATCCTTCCACACAATGTTTCAACCTTTGGCCATTAACTTTCATCAAAGTATTATCTCTAAAGCTTCGAATTTCCACGGCACCATGAGGAAAAACCGAAATCACTTGGAATGGTCCATCCCACCTTGAACGCAATTTTCCGGGGAACAACCGAAGCTTGGAATTGAAGAGCCACACTTTATCACCTGGAGAGAAGGACTTTCGTGAGATGTGTCGATCATGAAATGCTTTCGTCCTCTCCTTGTAAATTCGTGAACTTTCATAAGCATCACGTCTAAACTCTTCTAATTCATTCAATTGCAACTTCCTCTCTTCCCCAGCTCTTTTTGCATCGAAATTGAATTTTCGAATTGCCCAAAGTGCCTTGTGCTCAATCTCTACTGGAAGATGACATGCTTTCCCATACACTAACCGATATGGTGACATACCGATAGGGGTCTTGTAAGCAGTCCGATACGCCCATAGTGCTTCGCTCAATCGCAATGACCAATCTCTTCTATCTGGTCTCACTGTCTTCTCGAGAACATGCTTAATTTCTCGATTGGACAGCTCTACTTGCCCACTTGTTTGAGGATGATAAGGCATTGCCACCTTATGTGTCACTGAATATTTAGCAAGCAAACCTCTCAAGAATTTATTACAAAAGTGAGTACCACCATCACTGATCAAGGCTCGAGGAATTCCAAATCGACTAAGAATATTCTCATGCATGAATTTGATTACCACCTTGTGATCATTGGTTCGAGTTGCAATGGCCTCCACCCACTTGGAGACATAATCCACTCCAACCAGAATATATTCGTAGCCAAAAGAAGGTGGAAAGGGTCCCATAAAATCAATTCCCCAAACATCAAAAATCTCCACCACCAGAATGGGGCTCATTGGCATCATATCATGCCTCGACATTGAACCCAATCTTTGACAACGATCATAAGTCTTACAGAAAACATATGCATCGTGAAACAGAGAAGGCCAAAAGAATCCACATTGAAGTACCTTTGCCGCTGTCTTCCTTGCACTGAAGTGGCCTCCACATGCCAATGAGTGGCAGAACTTGAGAATATCTTGAAACTCATGGTCTGGGACGCATCGCCGAATAATCTGATCTGGACAATATTTAAATAACTCTGGATCCTCCCAAAAATAATGATGAACTTTAGAGAAGAATCGATCACGTTCTCGCTTGGTCCAGTCTCTTGGCACTTTTTCCGTGGCTAAATAGTTCACAATATCTGCATACCATGGTGTGGAGTTGTCGGACACTCCAAACAATTGCTCCCTCTGAAGTGTTTTGGAAAGTGTAGTGCATACAGAAGTTACCACCATGGTAGAAATTTGATCTTCAAACACCTTCTTCTCCTTCTGTTTTTCTTGCACCCTTACTTCATCTACAGATTCAATCACCTCTTCAGAGTCCATGAAGAAAACATCAGTCTGATCTGGAGGATTCTCAACAGCATTGAAAATATTAAGTTTAACCTTCATGTTGCCAAAGGAAATATCCATGATCCCTGACCTACAATTTATGCAAGCATCAGCAGTAGCTAAGAAAGGTCGACCAAGGATCACAGGAATGTGCCTCTTCGGATTGTGAACCGGCTCAGTGTCAAGTACAATGAAATCAACAGGAAAGTAGAACTTGTCCACTTTAATGAGCACATCTTCTATGATCCCTCGGGGTTGCTTTGTTGATCTGTCTGCAAATTGTAATACCACCGAGGTAGGCTTCAATTATCCCAAGCCCAATTGTAAGTAAACTGAATAGGGTAGCAAATTCACACTTGCACCCAAATCAAGAAGAGCTTTATCCACATGGTGCTCCCCAATAATGCATGAGATAGTTGATCGGCGTTGAATGTTACGCATTCTAGCCTCTTAATTTACATATTTTATTCTTTTACTGATAATTTATATGTGATTTTACTTTGTTTTTGTGTTTTCTGTCTTTCTCAGGGCCTTAATGATTATTTCAGATAAGACAATGATTTTGGGCTTTTAAAGATGATATCCAAGAAAGTTATATGAAGCCTACATCTAATGGGTCCATTCAACTCCATATTTCAACTAAAATCAGCCCAAGGAAGAGGTTCAAGAGAATTACAACTGTTTAAGAGGATTACGGGCCTAAAGCCCAATTCTACACTGAATCTAGTTTTAATCCCGTTTTGGAAAGTGGACTGAAAAGCTTATTTCCGAGTATAAATTCGACTTAATTTCCGCATGGGTTGAACGAAATTCGATTCTGCACACTTTTGTATTTCACGTAAATTTCATGAATCGAACTTCTACTGGGTCAAAACTTGGGCCGAATGTCAGCAGAAAAATATACCTATTTTGGGCTGCGGGAAAACCCTAATTTTCTCCTAATTGGATTAGGACTTTATCTCCTAATTGGATTAGGACTTTATGTATTCTCTTGGGGTATAAAGAGGTGAATTGGAGGCTGTTTTGAGGGGAAAAGAAGTGGAGGCCAAGGCAGAGAAGACAGAGACAATCCGGGTTTTATTTATTCATTATGTCTTTTATTATTTTGTTTTCTTCTTCTTCTTCTACCATGTGTAACTAAACTCCTCAACTAGGGTTGAGGAGGAAACCTCCATTAATGAAGTGAAGTTCTTTTGTTCATTAATTGATTCTCATGTGTGTGATTTAATTGCTTATGATTTTTGCTTCTTTTGATTAATTATTTTATAATTCTTTCACCATCTATATCATGTGTATGTGGTAGTTAGAAAGTATTATAATTAATCTAAGCTTGGGTTTGTATTTCTTAAAAGTGATAATCTTTGATCTTGTGTTTTTCATTAAATTGGATACATAAGATGCTTAGAATTTTACACTAGTGAAGCGAAGGAAAATTTACCTTTTAATATATTTTTCATAGTGCTTTATTGTTAAATCTTGAGTAAGCAATAGATTGATTTCTTGATTGCTACTCTAACTTTGGGAATTAATAAATGAATATTAGA
The DNA here is from genome assembly GCA_026545225.1 of Cornus controversa. Classification (NCBI taxonomy): domain Eukaryota; kingdom Viridiplantae; phylum Streptophyta; class Magnoliopsida; order Cornales; family Cornaceae; genus Cornus; species Cornus controversa. The sequence goes on from CM048845.1 coordinate 47,956,247, forward strand.
AACTTCATGGATTTAATGGTGGTGGAATCCGAAACCTTAGTTATTTTCTCTGTTTGATTTCAATAGTGTTATTTTATTTACATGTTAGTTTAATTTATCTCAAATCGATCAACTTTTGTTTAAACTAGATTAGTTTTAAATTAATTTGAATTTGTGTTAGTTTTTCTTCTCAAAGCATTCCCTTGGGTTCGACCTCGTTCTTGCCGAACTATACTTTAATAGATTCGTACACTTGCGAGTTATTTAACAATTTTAAAACAACATCAATAGTTGGAGCACCAGGATCTTTGTACTTGGGAGGAGTACATTGCTGAATTATTGAACTCACTTGTTGTGGCAGCATTACTTTCTTTGGCACATGGCTTTTAGAACGCCTTTTCTGAGTGCACAAGTCCTTCAAAAATTTTGCATAAGGAGGAATTTGCTTGATGGCATCAAGGAGTGGCAAATTAATCTTCACTTGGCGAAACACCTCTATCATGTCATGCAACTTGTCCCCTTGCTTCCCCAATTTAGATGCTTCAAGAAAACGTTGTGGGAAAGGAGCATTGGGCTCATAAGGAATTTCAGCACTTGGACTTGTGATCACTTTTTCTTCTTCTTTCTTTTCACCCACCTTATTGTCAATTATTTTCCCACTTCTCAAAGTGGTAATGGCTTGAACTTGCTCATGGTGTGGGTTGCTTGTGGAAGCTTGCATCCCTCTTGGATTAGCAATTGGTTGACTAGGGAGCTTCCCTTCTTCTCTTCTACTTAATGAAGTAGCAAGCTGTCCAAACTGAGATTCCAGTTTGGCAATGGATTGAGAATGCGAGTGCACTAGCTGAACTGTAGATTGTACTGTTGCTGCAGTAGCTTGCACTGTCTCTATAAGAGAATCAAGCTTGTCAAATTTAGACAAGGTAAGAGTCAGCTTGTCTTCAATAGCAGAAATTCTTTGGGCCATAGGACTTTGTGTTTGATATTGCTGTTGAGGCACAAAAGTCCTAGGTTGATATGATGGTTGCATTGCTGCCCCTTGGTTACTGTAAGAAAAACCAGGATGATTCCTCCATGTGGGATTGTAAGTATTACCTCGTGGAGGATTCATTGGTCCAGTGAAAGTGGCTTGAACTTGCTCATGTTGAATATCAGAAAATTGCCCCATTGAAGGACAATTGCTCACATTATGCATAGGACTAGAGCAAAATTCACAAGGGCCTAGCAATGAAGAATTTGAAGCAGAAGGAGTTTGATTGGCAGCCATAATTGCTGCTACCTTCTGTGCAATTAAATCAATATCAGTTGGCATAGCTTCTGAAGCACCAACCTCAAAAATTCCATCAGCCTTCCTGGTAGTGGCAGGTCTGCTAGAACGAGTAGAGGACACATGTTGTAGAGAGTTGTCACTAAGATTTTCAAATAAGGTCCATGCCTCTTCTTCACTCTTCAACATAAAAGTACCTCCACATGACGCATCAACCATCTGTCTGTTGGCTTCTGTGAGCCCTTCATGAAAACTCTGCACTAGTTGCCACTTAGGAACTTGATGATGGGGACACTTCCTAAGAAGGTCCTTGAATCTTTCCCATGTCTCATAAAATTGTTCCCCCTCATGTTGGGAGAAACCAGTGATAGCACGTCTGAACTGATTGGTCTTCCCTATCGGAAAATACTTCTTGAGAAACTCATGTTGCATCTGAGTCCAAGTCGTGATAGAACCAGCCGGTAGAGAGTTGAACCAATACTTTGCTTTATCTTTCAGAGAGAATGGAAAAAGTCTCATTCTGAAAGCATCTTCAGAGAAGTTGTGAATTTTTGTAGTTGAGCACACTTCAATGAAGTCATCCAGATGCTTGTAAGGGTCTTCTTGAGTCAGCCCAAAATAAGATGGTAGCATCTGAATAATGCTGGACTTGATCTCATAATTCTGTGCTGTGACATTGGGCAGTTGAAAACCTGCTGGCGAGGTATATGTCTCAGGAACATAGTAGTCCCTAAGCAATCTAGCTCTTTCTCCATCAGCATTAGGAACAAGGTTATTATTCCTCTCTTCTGCCATGTCTTCAATTATTTCTTCCTCTTGCACAATGGTATCAATAGGGATGTTCCTCTGTTGTCTAAGAGTACGTTCAGGCTCAGGATCAAGAGGTATCAAAGGATCAGCCACAGAACGACGACCTTGCATATATTACTAAAAGCACCTGAAAAGAAAACAAAAACAAAATTAAAAATAAAATATAAAAATTTCCTAAACTAAAAATCCAATTAAAACTAATTCTGTAAAATCCAATCAATCAAATAGATAATCCCCGGCAACGGCGCCAAAAATTGATTCGTGTGTGAGTGTGACTCAAAAATATATCAATTAAAAATTTCCACACTTCGCAATAGAACGAATTCGTTGCAGAATAGAGCTATCGAAAGGAATGGGTATCGTACCTCAGGGATTATGTTCTGATGAGTTGGAACACAGAACTAATTCTAATTAAATTTATAAGAAAAGAATTCTGATTTTTAACTAATTAAAAAGATAAAATAAAATAAATCAAAGGTAAACAGATAATGAAGATAATAAGAGAGAAACCTAGGGTGTTTGACTTCACCACTAACTCCACAATCAATGGTCAATTGAATCAACTATAGGGGAATTACATCATGCATAAGTGGTGTCGGTGGCTACAAGCTCACCTTCATCCATCAAGAAGATAACATATGATTAAGGCTAAGCCATGGACTATCTTCGATTGGCATGGGCCATCTGCCTAACTACTCTAATCTAGGGTGCAGTATGGTTCATTTTCTCTAGGCATAATCCATCAAAGCTTTTAATGATATATTCAGTGATTACCATTGTGTAATAATTACTCTCATGATCACAGAAAATAAGAGAGATTGAGTTCAATAACAACAACTAAATATCTAAGACAAGATAAGAAATCATTGAGATTGAATTTACAAGACTTTTATTGCTCAATTCATTAATAAGAATCCTCACAATTACACAATCTATGCATGTATGTAAAGGTCCCCAATAATTAAAACAATCAAACCATTGATGCTTTGTTAGGGCTACATCAAAACCCTAGTGGATGAACTAGCCGCTCATGGTAGAAGAAGAAGCTTCAACTGTTGAGGAAGAAGACATCATCTTTCTGAATTACGCGTATGACTTCGTTCTCCAATGGCTCTGCAATATGTTTCTGTTCTCTTCTCAGCCCTCTCAGACTCTCCAATCTCTGTGTAAGCTCTCCCTCTTCAGCCTCCAAGTCTTCCTTTTATTCCCCAAGAGAATTCACCAAAGTCCTAATCCAATTAGGAATTAATTAGGGTTTCCCGCAGCACTAATCAGGTGGGTTTTTCCTGCTGACTTCGGCCCAACTTTTGACCCACTAGAAGTCCGATTCACGGAATTTTCGTGAAATACAAAAGTGTGCAGAATCAAATTTCGTTCAACCCACCGCGAAAATAATGTCGATTTGAGGCTCGGAAATAAGACTTCTGGTCCGTTTTCCAAAACGGGATTAAGACTGCATTATGCGCAGATTTGGGCTTCAGGCCCGAAACCTTCTTAAGCAGCTGTAATTCTCTTGGACCTCTTTCTTGGGCTGATTTGAGTTGAAATAAATGGTTGAGTGAATCTCCTTGATGTAGGCTTCATCTCACCATCTTGGATGTCTTCTTTAAAAGCCCAAAATCACGGTTTTAACTGAAATAATTATTAAGGCCCTGAAAATACAGAAAACACTAAAACAAAGTAAAATCACAAAATAATCTATCACTAAGAGAATAAAATACATAAGTTAAGAGGCTAGAATGCGTAACATTCAACGCCTATCATAAACGGGCAACGCTTAAAAGTGTGCGTGGATGACCAAGTCACCACCGAATACGTGGATGTCGTCACTTTGATGGATCCCGTGTATTTTGACTCGTGAGCCGATCCGGACGTCGCGCCATAGACGTGTAAGGTGGCGAAGCCATGGTAGCTATCATGATTCTATGATGTCCCTTTAATCCAAAGTAGGTTTGTATCTAAGCAATGTAGTATCTAATTCCTAAATATCCAATCCATGAAGCATAACTCAAGCTGACTGTTTTTGAGCATCTCGATTGATCAAAACCAGGATCTCGATCAATCGAGATTTTGATTGATCGAGATTTCAATTTCGATTGATCGAAAAATTGCAGAGAATTTGCCAAGTCCAAAGTCCCGAGAGGTAGTATTCTTCGATTGCACTTTGATAGGTCTTCGATCAATCGAAGATTTCGATTGATCGAAATAAAATTTCGATTGATCGAAGTAAAAACTCGATTCAGTGAAGGAATTTTTGATTGATCGAGGAAAGAATTTCGATCGATCGATGCTGATTTTGATTGATCGAAGTGAGATTTTGATCAATCGAAATCTCGATTAATCGAAATGCACATCTCGATCAATCGAGATGCACGCGATGCCTGCACGTGATCCGAAAGCTTATTTAAACTGTTGGGCTTCCCTCTCATTTTGAAACAACCATCCGACTTTCTTCTCTCCTCCGTGCGATCCAGACCTTCTCCAAGCACTCCCGAGCACTCGATCTACCATTCCTGATCATCTGCCACCATCCAACACAGTACGAAGCCGTCGCTAGCACTCGCACTATCTTCTCTTCGCGACTGCGAGTGGGTCTTTTTCTGTTTGAGCCGTTCATCTTCTTCCTCTTGAGGTAAGCGATGTATGGCTACTTTTTGTATAATTTTTTGCTATTTTTGATAGTTTTACGACGTAATAAACATATTTAGATGATATTGGGTTGGATGGGTGCATTTGCGGTGTTTGTAATGAGATTTTGCAAGTTTCGGGGGGTAGGAGTATATATAGGGTTGAGATTTTTCATTCTCCCTATTTCAAATGCTTAGTGTACGGGTTGCAACCGCGACCCTTCGTTTTGGTTGCATCAGTTCGCACCGCTTCTTTAAGAGAGACTTTTTGAATTCTTGTTAGTGCCAAGGACTAGGACCTCATTTTCATTTTTTCTTCTTTTAGTTTATTCTTAGTTTAGTTTTCTTCTTATTTATCTTTTATTTACGTAATTTTTGGAATCAAGTGCAGACTATTCCGAGACTATGGCAAGGGTGAAGAACGCCGCCGGTTCTGTTCGAGACGTGCCCGGGTGAGTCTTCCGGTCTCGGAAGTTCCACCCGGAGCAAATTTTTGACTTAGCAGAGTTCGAGAGGCGTCCTGACACCGCATGGACGGTTGCCGAGCTCAGGAGGCATCGCCTCTACCGGCTTTGTGTGCCTCCCACCGACGTGGCACACGAGCGCTTAGTGCAGGTCTTTTACGATCACATGACCTACTCCTGCACCGCGCCGGATACACTAGAGATGGTTGTGGGCACTGTCACGATCACGATTACGCCGAGCCGAATTGCTCAGATGCTCGGCATCCCTCACCAGCAGCCACGGACATGGTTGGCCCGGACGGTCAGCCACTTTTCAGGGCCGCACTCCCCGCAGATACGACACTGTTCTCGATCATGATGGACATGTGTGGCGGGGCGTTTACCACGCCCAGTCACAACTGCATGTCCAAATCGATGTGCCCGAGCAAATTTTGATTCCTGGACACCGTTCTCATCAAGAACGCGTGTCCGCTGCAGCACATGGCAGAGCGCAGGGGCGACCTCCTCCGTTGCCTCTATGCTTTCCACACGGGCACTTGATTTTTGATCCCGTCGCTGATCTGGGGGCAGATGTTCAAGGTCTGGGACGGCCTCGTGAACAAGAGGATGCGGAGAGCAGCGAGTTGACGGCTTCCCTTTCCTTTCCTGATCGCCGCTTTTCTCAACAGTGCCAATATACCGGTCAGTCGTACTGACATTCAGTTGGCACCGCCCACCCGCTTCACATCTACACAGTGGGAGAGGGTGAGGTGACACTTAGAGCGACAGGACCACCAGGGTGATCCACCAGACGATGTAGATATGGATGCCCCGGTGGAGACGGATGAGGGCGAGCCAACAGAGGGTGAGTCCGATGGCGAGGAGATGGAGGAGGAGGAGATGGATGTGGCTGCAAAGCAGCATGATATTTTAGCGACGGGCTATTCCTGCCTGGTGGCTGACGTAGAGCGGCTCCAACAAGGTTTTGACGAGCATGTCCAGGTGACGCAGAGTCAGCTGGCAGGCATTCGGACGGACATTTCTTCTCTAGCACAAGGCCAGAGAGCGATTCTAGACGAGTTCCGAGCCCTCCGACAGGACCTACAGTTCCTGTTCGCAGGTCGAGCTTCCACCTCCACTTCTACTCCCACCGAGCCACCACCACCACCACCCGCCCTCGAGTAGCTGCATTTCTTTGTCTTTTATGTTTTATTTTCGACTATTTTTCTTTCTTTATGTTTGATAGGCCATGTTGGCCATGTTTTCTTTCATTTTTAGCTTCTTTTTGAGTATTCCACCTACATGTACACTTTGTACTGAAACTCATTTTCATCTATATGGAATACATTTATATTTTCTTTTACACCATGTGTTATCTTTACTGTCTTTATTTTTACTTTCTGTCAATATATCTGTTCTCTATACTTTGACTATGTATGTAGTACCACTTGTCTACTTGTTATATGTGATTCAGTTGATGATTTCCGTTTATTACCGCCTGGTTTCGATTCCCAATACTGTTGAGATTGCTTCAACACAGTATGGCGGTAATAAAGAAAGGCAGCCCCTTTGCGTGCTATACGTTAGCGTGCCTGGATAGTCAATATCTTATCGCATAGACCTCTTAGACAATTGGGAAACACCAGTTCAGACCCTTAGATATACAGTGATATTGGCATTGTCTGTTTGTGCATAATTATTTCATTATGTTCTATTTATCTACTTTTTGTTCCTTTTAATGCTCGTGGTATCCAGTTGGTGTTCTGTGCAGGTTTTTCTTAATTACAGGATAACCGCTGCTGTGGAATACCATTTTTGTCGCCTTCTGCCATCCCGGTAACTTCTTTCCTTATTCTTCTTGTCCAAACATTGAGGACCATGTTGCATATAAGTTTGGGGGTGCGGTATGCTATACCACTTGCATATGCATGCAATGTTCAGTCGTTATATTGAGTGTCATTGTAGAGCAGTTTTCTTGATATTTTGCATACTTGCCATGATACCTTGCTTTTTAAAGGAAGTCATTCGAATAAATGTCCGAGGTAAATGCAGCAGGTAGTTAAGAACTTTAACATTGTAAATACCCGCACTTTTGCAAGCTTTATACTAGGCTAGAACGGTCTACATTTTTGTCCAAATTCGAGCACGTACAGTTCTTGCCCTAAATTTGTCCTTAACCGCACAAATTCACACACATGCATTTTAAATTGTGGGGTATAAGTCTGAGGGAGAATTTTTGAAAATTTCTGTTTTTATCTGAACAACTTAAAGAATAAGTTCTTCCGGTTGTTGTAAAAAAAAAAAAAGGAAAAAGAAAGAAAAAGAGAAAAATATACAATAAGCCTTCACATACAATAAACCGGATTTCTATGCCTCAAAGCAGGGAATATTCGCGTAAAAGTGTGTAAGGTTGAGCAATAATAAGCGGGTGGCTTGCTTACGCTCATCGCCTTGTAAGCTCGGTCATTAAGTCCGAGGGGTGCTTCTTCACCTAATGCCCTAAAACCAATTGGTTTGGGAGTCATTGGCCCAACGCCGCTACATGGGCTTGCAAGAAAGCAAAAAGAGCTAAGCATTGCACGGTCATCCGCACATGAGCAATCATGAATATTTTGTGATAATGAACGGCCGTGTCGAGCGTTTTCAATGAGTTTTTCTCTTAAAAACAGATTTGTTCGTTTTCTTCTCCAAATATGACAAAAGCCACACGTTAGAATGCATGTTCACTTTTCAAAGAGGATTTTGGGGTTGGAATTGTTTTGTTTGTTCGGGCTGGCCATTATGTGGGGACTGTCGTTCATTTATAGCTTATGAAAGTCCATTTTTGCTAATGACCACATAGTTCTGTAATACTTGTTGCATTTGCCAAATGTGAAATGAACGGATGATCGCCCTTTATCTAGTTGATGACTGAGCATGATTAAACTTTTGTATAAGATAGTTGATTCCATTTTTGTAATATTGTATTGCTAAGGGACTAGCAATATGTAAGTTTGGGGGTGTGATAAGTGTTCAATTCTATGCATTTGAACCCTCTTTATTGCATACGTTAGTTCCGTTTTTGTGTTTACCGAGATATGTTTACGGTATTTTTGTGTTTTTGATGTTTTGCAGGTATTGGAGTAAATGGAGCAAAGTTTGAAGCTTTTTGCAGTCAACAAAATCCCCTACTTGGCCACTTGCTCACCTACTCTCCCACTTGCAACAAAATCCCCCTTTTTGCACGACTTAGGGGGATTGTCTAACTTGAACAAGACTCTTGGGGGCCTTATTAATGCAATAGATATATATAGTGATATATATATATATATATGGTGGGGCCCAAGGTTGAAAAGGAAGCCAAAAAGCACACAAAAAGAGCCATATCTCTCATATCTCAGATATCTCTCAACACAGATCAGAATACTTTAAGGGAGACCTTTGGGAGAGGAAGAGGAGAAGCTGAACCAGACCAAGAAGCTTCACTTTCTTCATCAATGGAAGGGTGCAAGGCAACCATGCGCAACTAACTCTTCTACTAGGGTGTTGGTTTCAACCCCTAGCCATGTAAACTTGTTCATCTTTGTAGCTCTTGGGATTTGTAATTAAATGTTGATTATTTAGCCTAGTGATTATGTACACAAATACATCTCTTATATATATTCATTTGATATGAAATTTATTCTTGTCTTAGAGTAGATTTTGTCACTTGAATGCACAACATTTGCATATTCCACAAGAAGTGCAAATGATGGCTAGATAATGGTGTTTAAATGAATGTGTGATGTTAGTTTGTATAGACCATGCCAAGACAAGGTAGTTTGGATGCAGGTAGTGTTCACTTAGAGAGTAGAGTAATTAGGTAGTTAGTTAGGTTGAAGAGCTATGTTTGTTGAAGATGGATTATGATAGATTAGCACACACATTGATCTTTTGATATGTCATTGAGGTCACAAGCCTAATGACATTGTTAGGCATTTAATTAATGAATCCCATGCTTGCTACACTTATGAACATGTGAATGGCTAGTGGTGGAAACCAACCCTAGTTCTCTCTCCCAACTTTAAACTCTTTACTTTTCTTGTCATTTCATTCATGCAATAGTTTATAAACACAAATTCAAAAATCTGTTTTTTGAATTAAAGTAGAAATAATCTTCCTTTAAGACAATTGCGACTAGTCCTCGTGGGATCGATACCCTCTATATAGAACCTTATCTACAAAGATTCGTGCTCTTGCGAGTGGTTAAATTATATTTTGATAAAAAGGGCAAAATTAAGCTTACAATATAATTTAGTTCCGACCACATCAAAAATGTACACTAATACATTTCTTCTATATATTCATGTGATTTTGGTTTTATTCTTGTCTTAGAGTATAATCTTCATGTGAATGCACAACATTTGCATATTCCACAAGAAGTGCAAATGATGGCTAGATAATGGTGTCTAAATGAATGTGTGTTGTTTGCTTGTATAGACCATGCCAAGATAAGGTAGTTCGGATGCATGTAGGTTCACTTCTAGAGTAGGGTAATTAGGTAGTTAGTTAGGTTGAAGAGCTATGCTTGTTGAAGATGAATTATGATAGGTTGGCACACACATTGATCTTTTGATATGTCATTGAGGCCACAAGCCTAATGACATTGTTAGGCATTTAATTAATGAATCCCATGCTTGCTACACTTATGAACATGTGAATGGCTAGTGGTGGAAACCACCCCTAACTCTCTCTCCCAACTTAAACTCTTTAAATTTCTTGTTATTACATTTATGCAATAGTTTTATAAACAAAAGATCAAAACCTTGTTTTTAGGATTAAAGTGGAATTAATCTTCCTTCAAGACAATTACGACTAGTCCTCGTGGGATCGATACCCTCTATATAGAACCTTATCTACAAAGATTCGTGCTCTTGCGAGTGGTTAAATTATATTTTGATAAAAAGGGCAAAATTAAGCTTACAATATAATTCGAGTTTAGCCACATCAGCCTTGACACTTGATTTAAGAAATTGAGATTTATAGTAAAAAAAAAATAGAATGTTAGCTTTAACTCAATTCTTGACACTTGATATAAGAAATTGTGATTTATTGTAAAATTAAATGGGATACTAATCTTAACTTAGGCCTTAACACTTGATTTGAGAAATTAGAATTTGTAGTCAAATAAAATAGAATGTTAACCTTAACTCAGTCCTTGACACTTGACTTGAGAAATTGTAATTTGTTATAAAATAAAATTGGATGCTAACTTTAACTTAAGCCTTAACACTTGATTTGAGAAATTAGGATTTGTAGTCAAATAAAATAAAATGTTAACCTTAACTCAGTCATTGACACTTGATCAAAGAAATTATGATTTATTATAAAATAAAATGAAATGTTAGCCTTAACTTAGTGCTTGACACTTAATCTGAAAAAATGAAATTTTTAATGAAATAAAATAAAATATTAGCTTTATTTAGTTATTGACACTTAATAAGAGAAATTGAGATTTTTAATAAAATTAATTGGCATATTTTTTTGACATAATTAATTGGTATGTTACCTATACAGTTATTGCAATGAATTTAAAATAATTTACAAATTAAAAATTGATATTTATAATGAGATAAAGTCTCACTTTTGGCAGCACTAAAATCTGCTGCCAAAAGTTCCACTGTTGTTTAAGACCAATGTATTAGATTTGTTCAAGATTTTAAACAATTTATGACGTAAAGAGTAAATGAAGAAATATGAAAAGTTTGGCCTCTTTAGATCAAGCAAATGTATACAAACTATTGAAGACGTATGAGCAACATTGTGTGGATTTAAAATCAAAATATTATAATGAGATAAACTAAAGTAAAAAATGTTAATTATAATACAATCATCCAAAAAATACGTAAATATTGATTGTTGCAAGGTTTTAGGTCCTTGTGATACAAATCTAATCATAATAAATTAGACAAAACAAGAAATTCTATTTAGTCGTCCTCCAAGTATCACCTTTCTCTACACTCAACCTGAAAATAGAACAAAAATCCGTCAAAAATATTTCATTAGTCATTTTATTAAAAGAAAATACGTCATGTTATAATTAAAAAGAAAAAACCAAGCAATATATTACCTGTTTTACAAATGAAATATAATTCACATGGCAAAAACATTAATCCGAGTCACTAAAAAAAAAATCCTATTTTCCCGTTTAAGGACTAATGAGTTCTTTGTTGCAGCTGAAGCATAGGTTTGTGGAAGATAAAAAGCAGATTTCACGCATAGCATTTCCATTTAATGATAATATTATGATATGAAATCACAAACAAAATCTAGATAAATTTAATTCCATACCTCTCCAGGATACGAAGGAAGTCACTAGATCTAGCCACGTGACAAAAATCTGCATTGACGCGAATTTAAGATGGAAACTAATGACAACAATGAAATAAGACGATAAAAAAACTGCATTGACCCAGTAGGGTATGCCATATAATTTAAGCATTTGGATTGGATCCATCACAGAGGATAAGTATACAAGCAGCATAACCATTGCACTCCAACACACAATAGAAGTGATTACATCTTTCCTTTCACTTGGGACAAACAAATCGCTGTTTGGGGTGAAAATGAGAGCCTGTCTTTTGAGGTTGGCCTTCAACTCTGCTGTGAGTTAAATTAGAAACCAAAATAAAAAAACTATAAGAAACACAAGGCTTCAGTTCACAAATAAACAAATTGATTTCATTAACTAAGACTAATAGGCTCACTAGATAAATAGGATATGCAAGTATTGGCAAAGGCAAACTGAACCTCAATTTCAATGTAATGTTATCCTAGTTTTTGGGTCATATAATTGTGATATGAATTCATGCCACAAATTGTATGTTTATTGACAAAATATGTGATTATGGGACACTTCTTACCATTCCATTCACCGGGCCTTGCAACCTCAGCATAAACTTCATTCATGTCTGAAAAGATTGAAAAAAATATTTTCGTCTTTTAGGTGGTGTTAAATACAAATATGAACTTTAAAAGAAGTATAAAAATACTACCTTTCCCATGTATCAGAAATGTCATTAGTAGTTATCTAGCTATGTCCTACTTTAGCTCCCCATAAAGCTAGGTGCATGTTTCCCATAATACACAGGTAGAAATGTTTGTCAAACCAACAGATGAAAAAAATTGAATGTATCAAATTGGACAAGAAAAACATGATTACAGTTTAATAGAATCACCATACACATAGTGAAAAGAAGATGGGACAACCTGCGTTCATTACAGCCATGTTGAAGTGTTACTACAACATGTTTTTGAAGTAAAACACCCCAAATTATAAAATCAGTTGGTAAAACCATGTTTTTGAAGTATTTCACATGCTTCTTCCAGATGTCCAGCTAGGCTAAAGAGATCCACCTACAAGCATATATATTATTGTACTCTAGAACTCAATCCATATCTATCAATTGTATTCAAAAGCTGAATCCTTCCCTTTACAACAAATTATTACAAGCAAATGGAAATCATTTACTCTCCGATTTAGAAAAATCAAAGGAAACAAAGCAGTGCAGCCAAACAAAGCATAGGGACCTATTTAATCTCTCTGAAGCAAAGAGCGTATCACTTCTCCGAGCAAATAAGAGCACAAGTTTTTATTTTGGTCTATGCCTTAAAATCCCAATGGTAAACATTTTTTGTGATCAAACAATTTTCAATTGGCTATAACACAAGTTTTCATTTTGGTCCATGCTTTAAAATCCACAATCTTCTATGTAGCAAACTCCATTAGTATACACTTGGAGAATAAATTGGACTATGACACCAGATGAAATCTGAAAACAGAGTAATAGAAAAAGAAAAATCAATTGCTTCCATAATTTTAAAATTAAATGTTAGTTCACATAATTACTATAGAGTTTGGTGTCGTTTAGGGAATCGAATAACAATGAACACACAAGATTAAAACCTAATATATCAATAATAATGAACACACAAGATTAAAACCTAATACACAACAAATTATACACAACAAAAATATCATAAAATAATCCAGATTAAAACCTAATATATCAATAATTTCAAGTATCAAGAACCAAATCAACAGAAAAGGCAAGAATCAATTTCAAATTCAATAAAAAAAAGTAGAATCAGTAAAATTTTCAAGCATTAAGTCCTCACACTCAGATCTGTAAACACTTCCTGGTAAAATAAAAAAGAAAAAATCAAAATCAGAGAGAGAAGGAGAGAGACAGATAGAAAGTATAAAACAAATTTCATTACCTGGTCGTATTGAGCTTTTGTACAGAAACCAATCAAACTATTGAGCTTCAGTAGAACACAATTGAGCTTAACATCCCTAATCGAACACATGCATCGATAACTTTAAGGTTTGTCGATGTTAATGTATAGTAGTTTTGTCCCAAATGGGTCTTCTAAGAACCCTTGAGACGAATGGCCCAAGTGTCACCACTTTTTTTGTCAGAAAGCTCATGAAGAAGCTCGAATGGCTGAGAGTAATCTATTTGTTCCTCGTTTCTGAAGAAATTGATGGAAATTTTTTTTGATAATCTAACGAGGCAGGCACTCTCTCAGCTTTTCCTCATTCCTCATACAAGTTGAAGATGGGAACCCTAACAAGAATATCTGTGAGTTGAAATTCAAGAGATTTTGGAAAGGGGGGGATTTTTTGAATTTTTGTTTTGAATTTCAAATTAGAACTGTCTCAAAAAGAGATACGTATTGTCCTTTTTCAAGAATATACTGTACAAATATACAAATACTTTCCATGCCTCACCTACGGTATTTACCATAAAGGATTTATTGAAATTTTTAACCCTCTCCAAAGCGTTGCCATTTTTGACGCAATGGAGACAAAATGGCCGCCGTCAAATTGGAGACGATTTATGTCCCAAAGTTACCACCCTTCTCGTGACAAGACTTCACCTGAAACTTTCACTAAAAGGCATCATCATAAAAACTCTCCTGTTTTAAAATGTTAGAGCACGGATACTACGCGACATTAACATGGTAACACATAAAATTTAAAATAAAAGACACGAACACGACAAAGATACGACTATAAAATAATAATACTGATAGGCGTTGAATGTTACGCATTCTAACCTCTTAACTTATATATTTTATTCTCTTAGTGATAGATTATTTTGTGATTTTACTTTGTTTTAGTGTTTTCTGTATTTTCAGGGCCTTAATGATTATTTCAGTTAAAACCGTGATTTTGGACTTTTAAAGATGACATGCAAGATGGTTAGATGAAGCCTACATCAAAGGGATCCATTGAACTCCTTATTTTAACTCAAATCAGCCCAAGGAAGAGGTCCAAGAGAATTACAACTGCTTAAGAAGGTTTCGGGCCTGAAGCCCAAATCTGCGCATAATACAGTCTTAATCCCGTTTTGGAAAACAGACCAGAAGTCTTATTTTCGAGCCTCAAATTGACATAATTATCGCGCGAGGTTGAACGAAATTTGATTCTGCATACTTTTATATTTCACGAAAATTCCGTAAATCGGACTTCTAGTGGGTCAAAAGTTGGGCCGAAGTCAGCAGGAAAAACCCACCTGATTAGTGCTGCGGGAAACCCTAATTAATTCCTAATTGGATTAGGACTTTGATGTATTCTCTTGGCTATTTAAAGTGACAAATTAGGGCTGTATTGAGGAGGCTTGGCAGCAGCTTTGAAGAGCTTTTGGAATAGAGAATCATTGGAGAACAAGGCGTATCATGAGCGGCTAGTTCAGCCACCAGAGTTTTGATGGAGCCCTTACTAAACATCACTGGTTTGATTGTTCTAATTATTGGGGATTTTTGTATTCATTCATAGATTGTGTAATTTAGAGGATTCTTATTATAAAATTGAGCAATAAAAGTCTTATAAATTCAGTTTCAATGATTTCTTATCTTGTCTTAGATATTTGATTGTTGTTATTGAACTCGTCCCTCTTGTTTTCTGTGATCATGAGAGTGATTATTACACAATGGTTTTCACTGAATATATCATTAAAAGCTTTGATGGATTATGCCTAGAGAAGATGAACCATACTGCACCCTAGATTAGAGTAGTTAGGCAGATGGCCCATGCCAATCGAAGATAGTCCATGACTTAGCCTTAATCATATGTTACCTTCTTGACGGATGAAGGTGAGCTTGTAGCCACCGACACCACTTATGCATGATATAATACCCCATAGTTAGTTCAATTCACCATTGATTGTGAAGTTAGTGGTGAAATCAATTACCCTAGACTTATCTTATATTCTCTACACTCCTTAGTTTTTCTTGCTTTTGTTCAATTGCTTCATTAGATAATTTAGAATTAAAAATCAGAATTTATTTCTTTTAAATTTAATTAGAATTAATCCTAACAATTCAACTCAATCAGACCACAGTCCCTGAGGTACGATACCCATTCCTTTCGATAGCCCTATTCTGCAAGGAATTCGTTCTATTGCGAAGTGTGGAAATTTTAATTGATATACTTTTTGAGTCACACTCACACACGAATCAAATACAATATATTAATATATATTTATTATTCAACAAAAAAAACACTTCATTACAAAAATATTTCAATTTATCGTCAAACAATTAGTCGGTCCGAGGGAGTTCCGGTAATCCAGATTTCTGGGGCGTGACAGAATGGTATCAAAGCATGGTACCTTTATCCCTAATGAACCATTAATTACCATAGAAGCTTACTCATGTTCATGCACCTATGTATATATATATGTATACATATATATATATATATATACATAACTCAGCATCAACCAATCCCAGTGGGCCTTCACCATACACGCTTCAAATGATTTCCTAACACAAATGCAGGTATGTAACTCCTTGTACATCCATCATCATAGTCTAGAAATGAAACCATTAGAAAGAGGGTTTCAAGATACTCAATTTCAAAAAAACATCACTTGATTTGGGTTTGAAACGAATAAGTTATGACCCGTTAAAGTTAAGAGGAAAAATTACTGTAAGTGGGACGGGTCCCCAAAAAGTAGGACCGGTGGGACTTTCTGCAGGTCCAAAATACCGAGAGAAGTTGGACCGGTGCCCAAAAAGTAGGACCGGTGAGACTTCCCTGATACTTGATTTTTTTGTGAAACACTTTGCAACCTAAAATCCCATTTCACCAAGCCTTAATCCACACACACATGAACTTTAAGGCACAAAATCCAAGCCAAATCTGATATTCCAAGTTCTCCAAAAACTCAACTAAGATCATCCATAACATAAACAATTTATAATCAACTACACAATCTTATAATTATCCACAAATACAATTTCATCATCCAAATCAATGCTTCAACCACAATTACTCAAAAACACAATCAAAGTCCATCCCTTCAAACCACATGTCCATTCCACTTCCTTCCCACTCATTTACTTGATAATAGTCCATACATAAAGTTATAATATAAGAAGAAATCATAACTTTACAATCCATAAATAAGTTTGGTCCAACAATAAACCACAATACATATGGATTCCAAGTTTATAGTCATTACAAGAATTTCATGCATAAGGTCCAAAAATGCAAAAAAATCCAACCATGACTACAACTACATAGACAAGGGCCACAAGCCGGCACGGATACCCAAGTATACAACATCCCCAAAATATGTCAAAAATGCTACCAAAGTCCCGCTTGAACATTCAAGTCCCATCCGTCATTGGTGCCTTATCTGTAAAAGAGTTTAGAATAAAAGGGTGAGCACCACTGCGGCTCAGTAGAGGTACCCCAACCCACCTAAGTGCCGACTCGACATGACCTACATGAATGCATGTCATAACCTTCCACATATCATTCAACATACATCATATCCATTCACAACAATGCATATATATAAATAGATGCATTAAACACATATTATGCTTCATAATTCAAAATGTAGGCAAAAATCATATGATTGTCTCTCTTTCAGACTCAACCCAATATCCTAACATGATTCTTGACCAAATCATGCAACTTGGGACCTTTCCCACCCAAATTTTAGAAATTACATCACCGAGAACATCGGTCCTACCAGGTGATAAAACCATTTCAGTACGCACCACCGAGAACATCGGTCCTGCCAGGTGATGAAATTCTTTTCAATACGCACCACTGAGAACATCGGTCCTACCAGGTCATAAAATAATTTCAATGCTCACCACCGAGAACATCGGTCCTACCAAGTGATGAAATATTTTTGGAATACACCACCGAGAACATCGGTCCTACCAAGTGATGAGACCCCTTTCGAGACTTTCACCGAGAACTCCTACCTCCAAGGTGATTAGACCACTTTCCCCCGTTTTCTCACAACGGACACATACATGCATTTTGAACATATAGTGATCGAGCATTTAAAATTTCATGCTTAACAATGCATAAGCTAGTTATGAAAATTCATAGCATGCATTTCATACTCATCAACCCACATATATACATTCCTATATATGCAAACCCTAGCACAATTAGCATATGCCCACAAAACTTCACTTATGCACACTTTAGCCATGCTTCACTAATACACACATTTTCTATATAAGAATAGCATGTATTTAACTCACTCAACAACACATAATACATACATGTTCAATATAACACATTTTCACATATGTGCACAAAATCTAGCATATTTGCATACATGCTAATATCTCTCACACATTCACCCTTTATACCGTATATACAACCATATACATATCTATTGCACAATAGAGACTAAAGAGAGTGGAAGAACACCACATCTCACCCCCCTTACCACTCTAAATCATGCAATACACACCCTTAGCTCTCACCGCTTCACCCAAACCCTAGAATCGACAAAGAGGTGAGAAGGAGAACCCCTACCTCAAATCCAAGCTTGGTTGTTGAAGACCCAATTTCCACCAAGCTTCAAACTCCTCCAACGACAACTTTCCACCGATCAAATTGAAGAGGAGAGTGAAGGGAGCAACTTTAATTCTTGGCTCCACCCTCAAATCTCACTTCTAAGCCCTCAAATCTTAGAGAGAATGAGAGAAGAAAAAGTTGTAGAGAGAGAGAGTATGAGCCAGCCAAGAGAGAGAGAGAGAAGTCAAAAATCTGATTTCTTTCCCTCTTTACACACACATATATATATATATATATATATATATAATACATATATTTGCTCCTTTGCAACTAAACCCTCTATCTTTCCCTCATTTGCTCCTTGTTATGGCCCTTTTTCGCTTATTCGCAAACTAGCCTTTCCTCATTTTTTAAAACTTCATTTATACCCTTAAAATTTTATCCATACCCCCACACTATTCCCTAGAGTCAGTAGTTATTTCTCTCAGTTACCCGAACTCATTCCGGTCCCATACCCGTAACCGAAAACACAAAAGGATCATTTTAGTCTACTAAGCATGTCATTAAATAATTAATCATGCTTAAAAATTCACTTAACTTTTAATCATAATTCAAAAAAAATTTTGGGTCATTACAACCTCCCCACCTTAGAAGAATTTCGTCCTCAAAATTAGAGACATACCTCAAGTAGTAAACAACTCGGGGTATTTTGAGCGGACTTCTTGTTCTCGCTCCCACATAGCCTCCTCGACTCCATGAGGTCTCCAAAGAACTTTGACCAATGGAATGGTCTTGCCTTGAAGTACTTGTTCCTTAGTATCCAAAACCTGTACCAATCTCTCCTCGTAAGATACGTCCTCCTCCACCTTAAGATTTGTCCAATCTAACACATGTGAAGGATTTGGTTCATACTTTCTCAACATCAAAACGTGGAAAGTATTGTGCACGCTTGACAACTGCGGAGGCAATGCCAAGCGGTATGCAACCTCACCCTTACGATCCAATATCTCGAATGGACCGATAAACCGTGGGGTTAGCTTCCTGCTACGCCCAAACCTGATCAAGCCCTGTCGTGGCGAGACCTTCAAGAAGACATAGTCCCCCACCTCAAATGCTAAAGGCCTCCGCCTTCTGATGACATAGCTTTTTTGACGACTCTGAGCCGTAAGCAACCGCTGTCGTATGATCTTTATCTTCTCGGTAGTCTCTCTGACTAAATCTGGCCCCAAGGCTACTGTCTCACCGATTTCTATCCAACAAACTGGTGACCTACAAGGTCTACTGTACAGAGCCTCAAATGGAGCCATCTCAATACTAGCTTGGTAGCTATTATTATAAGTAAACTCCACCAATAGAAGGTGATCCTCCCAACTGCCTCAAAAAGCAAGTGCACATGCTCTAAGCATATCCTCTAAAATCCTTATAGTACGCTCTGACTGACCATCTGTTTGAAGATGGAAAGCCATACTGAAATGGAGATCCGTATCAAGTGTAGCCTGAAAACTCTGCCAAAATTGTGACGTAAATCTCGGATCTCTATCGGACACAATGGAAACTGACACTCCATGTAGTCTCATAATCTGATGAATATACAATCGACTAAGAGTATCCACATCATCCGTCACTCAAATAGGAAGGAAATGAGCCACCTTGGTTAACCTATCCACAATGACCCAAACTGCGTTGTGACTCTTCCTTGTCCTAGGTAACCCCGTCACAAAGTCCATAGTGATGTGTTCCCACTTTCACAAAGCTACCGGTAATGGTTGTAACAAGCCTGCTGGCATCTGGTGTTCGACCTTCATTTGTTGATAAGTGAGGCACCTCACCACAAATCGTGCGACGTCCTTCTTCATGCCCTTCCACCAATATTGTCTGCAAAGATTGTGGTACATTTTGGTACCACCAGGATGTACTGCAAGCCTGGAGCTATGAAACTCCCTTAGAACCTCATCCCTACAAGCCAATGGAACAACCATTCTGCCTCTGAACCTCAGACCTCTGTCTGAATGGATAGCCCAATCCTCCATTGCTTCGCCACCTGTAATTCGAGTGCGAATGCCCTCTAGCTCACTGTCATGCCTCTGCTCCTCAACCACCCCACTTACTAGAGTCGGTTGTGCTATGAGTGTGAACAAAGTGGCATGTCCATCACTCTCATTGAAATACAATCCCATTTCTGAGATATCTTCCATCATCTTCCACTCCCAGATGGCAATACTAGCTAGAGTACCATGTGACTTCCGGCTCAATGCATCAGTAACCACATTAGCCTTTCCTAGGTGATACTGAAGATCAAAGTTATAGTCTTCCATGTATTTAACCCATCTCCTCTGCCTCATATTCAAGTCCTTTTGTGTAAAAAGGTATTTCAAACTCTTATGATCAGAGAAAACCTCAAACTTATCTCTATAGAGGTAATGCCTCCACGTTTTTAAAGCAAAAATTACCGTCGCCAACTCCAAGTCATGAGTTGGGTAATTCTGCTCGTGGATCTTCAACTGCCGGGAACCATATGCAACAATCCTCTCGATTTGCATCAACACACATCTCAAGCCATCTCGTGAAGCATCACAGTAGATGACATAACCCAAATCGTGCTCGGGAATAATCAAAATTGGAGCACTAGTCAATCTACGCTTCAATTCCATTAAGGAATGCTCACAAGCCTCATTCTACTCAAACTTAACTCCCTTATGAGTAAGCTTGGTCATCGGTGCTGCTAACTTCGAAAAGTCTTTCATGAAATGCCGAAAATATCCTATCAATCCCAAGAAACTATGTATCTCAAATACGTTCTTAGGTCTCTCCCAATCCATTACTGCTTCTATCTTAGAAGGGTCCACCGATACCCCTCCTTCTGACACCACGTGTCCTAGGAATTTCACCTCCATTAGCCAAAATTCACATTTTTCAAATTTGGTATACAAACGGTGTTCTCTCAAAATCTGCAACACTAGCCTCAAGTGGATCTCGTGCTCCTCCATAGAAGAGGAGAACACAAGAATGTCGTCCATGAAGACCACCACAAACCTATCCAAGTACACCCTGAATATCCAGTTCATCATTTCCATGAATGCTGTCGTTGCGTTCATCAATCCAAATGGCATCACTAGAAACTCGTAGTGGCCATATCTAGTCCGAAAGGCCATCTTCGGAATGTCTTCTTCCTTTACCCTCAACTGGTAATACCCCGACCTCAAATCAATTTTTGAAAAATAAGTCGAACCCTTAAGTTGATCAAACAACTCATCTATCCTTGGCAAAGCATACTTGTTCTTAATCGTCACTTGGTTCAACTTACGGTAGTCTATGCATGACCGTAAAGATCCATCTTTCTTTTTAGCAAATAGAACTGGAGCTCCCCAAGGTGATGTACTAGGTCGTACAAATCCCTTATCTAACAACTCTTGCAACTGATCTTTCAGCTCCATCAACTCTGTCGGTGCCATCTGGTACGGTGCCATAGAGATAGGCGCAGTACCAGGAGCAAGATCAATGCTAAACACTATGTCTCTCATCGGGGGTAACTCTGTCAAGTCCCCCGGAAACACATCCATAAACTCTCTAACCACCGGTGAAAATCCTCCACTAGTCACAATCTCGTCCTCCTCGGCTAATAAGCTAGCTAGAAAATATCCAGCCCCGTCCCTCACACCGGAACCAAGCAGAGATGGGACGTAGAAATCATCCCGCTCTCCCACAAAATAGAAGTAATCACCCTCGGGTGTACACACTGTTACTCTCCTACGGAGACAATCAATCGTGGCTCTAAATGTAGACAACCAGTCCATACCTAGAATGATATCAAAAGTGGTCATGTCTAGTAACACAAAGTCGAACACTAGCTGACGCACAGCAACCTTGATCTCGCAAGACCGACACACTCTATCCAGGGTAACCCTACCCCCAACCGGTGTATCAATGGACAATGGTGACTCCAGTGATGACACCCTCAGCCCTAATGCACAAGCAAATGCAACAGATATGAATGAATGTGATGCACCTGAATCTATCAACATCTTAGCCCACGAGCTAGAAACCAGAAAAATACCTCTGACCACTGACGGTCCTGGTACGTCCTCTATTGGAGCAAGCATGAACACACGGCCCTGTGACTACTGACCAGTCCCCTGTAACCCTGACTACTGACTAGAAGTAGTCGTAGGACCCCTCGCTACCCGAGATCCCTAAACTGACTACGCTGGGTGAGATGGTGGAAGTGCCCTAAAGCCAGACTGAACTGTAGCTATCTGCCCAGCCCTCTGTTGAGACCCTGCACCACTCTGTGTCCCCTGCCTTTGCGAGCAATTAATCCTCACGTGTCCTGGTTGCTTGCAATAGAAGCATACCATTCCCTTTACTGCCCCAGCTGGCACTGATGTCACTGTATGTCCCTGTGGGCAATCCCTACTAAAATGGCCAATTTGATGGCAATTGTAGCACTCCACAGAAGATCGTAGAGTTTCGGTTGGCAAGGCCAATGAAGGTACTGGGCGAGCTTGCTGCTGTACCCGAAAACCTGACCTGTTCTCCCTATGTCTCTTTCGTCCCTGACTGCCCGAAGATGCCACCGCACCCTTCACTTCTTGTTTAGACTCCCATATCCGTTGGGTGTCTCTGTCATCTTCCTCTGATTGAGGTTTTCAATCCCTTCACGAACTTTTTTACCTTTAGCTCTACATTAGCTACCATCTCTGGGGCAAAACGAGCTAATGAGGTGAATTTGGTCTCGTACCCCATCACGTCTAAGTCCCCTTGGACTAAGTCTATGAATTCTTGCCTCATCCGGTCTCTTACCGACGTTGGAAAGAACTTATCGAAGAATAAACCCTTAAAGGTTTCCCAGTTCATCGTCTCAATGTCATGGGTATTCCCGATGAACTGCCACCCCCGATCTGCTTCCCCTTGCAAGTGAAGCACCGCTACTCCCACTTTCAAGTCCTCATCGATTGTAAGAGCAACCATAAGTTTATGGGTCTGATCTATCCAACCCTCCACCACTAGTGGGTCATGTGCACCATCAAAAGTAGGTGGCTTAAATTTCACATATTCTTTCATTGCTACCATTTGGGGGCTCAAGGCGACCCTAGGCAATGCCTGAATCTCCTCTTCTTTGGATTCCCTAGCTATCTGCCTCATAGTATCCGCCATATCGCGCATAAACTGCGTTCCATCATTTGGCTCCTGAGGAGCATCAGCGCCTATGTCTCGCACTCTCCTTGGAGGCATTCTGCTATATGCACCATAAGAAGAAAAATTTAGAACCAAGGAATGCACTCTTATTATATCATTTCCATCATGCCTACACACACCATGTTAATGAAGTCTATATAGGTATGTTAAGAAAGCATAAACATACATCAAGTTTCACATAAGCAATTTCAACTTAAGGTCTAAACCCTCACATGAATCTAACCTTCTTAATTCACACACGATGTAACCATCAC
This sequence comes from Cornus controversa, assembly GCA_026545225.1. Classification (NCBI taxonomy): domain Eukaryota; kingdom Viridiplantae; phylum Streptophyta; class Magnoliopsida; order Cornales; family Cornaceae; genus Cornus; species Cornus controversa. Next base: position 47,979,625 of record CM048845.1, read on the forward strand.
CCGTCGTCCCTAGGTATTCTAACCTAGAGCTCTGATACCATGTTGTAACACCCTGATTTCCAAACTCCCGGGAGACCGGAGGTTAACCAGTCCATTAGTCCTAACGGACCCTTTTTACCCTCTATAAGGTACCATGCTTTGATACCATTCTGTCACACCCCAGAAATCTAGATCACCGGAACTCCCCCAGCCGACCCAACCCCCGAGTGTGAAACCGTTCATTTATCCCTAATGAACCATTAATTACCGTAGAAGCTTACTCATGTTCATGCACCTATGTATATATATATGTATATATATATACACAACTCAGCATCAACCAATCCCAGTGGGCCTCTATCATACACGCTTCAAATGATTTACTCACACAAATGCGAGTATGTAACTCCTTGTACATCCATCATCATAGTCTATAAATTCAACCATTAGAAATAGGGTTTCAAGATACTCAATTTCAAAAAAACATCACTTGATTTGGGTTTGAAACGAATAAGTTATGACCCGTTAAAGTTAAGAGGAAAAATTACTGTAAGTGGGACGAGTCCCCAAAAAGTAGGACCGGTGGGACTTTCTGCAGGTCCAAAATACCGAGAGAAGTTGGACCGGTGCCCAAAAAGTAGGACCGGTGAGACTTCCTTGATACTTGATTTTTTTGTGAAATACTTTGCAACCTAAAATCCCATTTCACCAAGCCTCAATCCACACACACATGAACTTTAAGGCACAAAATCCAAGCCAAATCTGATATTCCAAGTTCTCCAAAAACTCAACTAAGATCATCCATAACATAAACAATTTAAAATCAACTACACAATCTTATAATTATCCATAAATACAATTTCATCATCCAAATCAATGCTTCAACCACAATTACTCAAAAACACAATCAAAGTCCATCCCTTCAAACCACATGTCCATTCCACTTCCTTCCCACTCATTTACTTGATAATAGTCCATACATAAAGTTATAATATAAGAAGAAATCATAACTTTACAATCCATAAATAAGTTTGGTCCAACAATAAACCACAATACATATGGATTCCAAGTTTATAGTCATTACAAGAATTTCATGCATAAGGTCCAAAAATGCAAAAAAATCCAACCATGACTACAACTACATAGACAAGGGCCACAAGCCGGCACAGATACCCAAGTATACAACATCCCCAAAATATGTCAAAAATGCTACCAAAGTCCCGCTTGAACATTCAAGTCCCATCCGTCATTGGTGCCTTATCTGTAAAAGAGTTTAGAATAAAAGGGTGAGCACCACTGCGGCTCAGTAGAGGTACCCCAACCCACCTAAGTGCCGACTCGACATGACCTACATGAATGCATGTCATAACCTTCCACATATCATTCAACATACATCATATCCATTCACAACAATGCATATATATAAATAGATGCATTAAACACATATTATGCTTCATAATTCAAAATGTAGGCAAAAATCATATGATTGTCTCTCTTTCAGACTCAACCCAATATCCTAACATGATTCTTGACCAAATCATGCAACTTGGGACCTTTCCCACCCAAATTTTAGAAATTACATCACCGAGAACATCGGTCCTACCAGGTGATAAAACCATTTCAGTACGCACCACCGAGAACATCGGTCCTGCCAGGTGATGAAATTCTTTCAATACGCACCACTGAGAACATCGGTCCTACCAAGTCATAAAATCATTTCAATGCTCACCACCGAGAACATCGGTCCTACCAAGTGATGAAATATTTTTGGAATACACCACCGAGAACATCGGTCCTACCAAGTGATGAGACCCCTTTCGAGACTTTCACCGAGAACTCCTACCTCCAAGTTGATTAGACCACTTTCCCCCGTTTCCTCACAACGGACACATACATGCATTTTGAACATATAGTGATCGAGCATTTAAAATTTCATGCTTCACAATGCATAAGCTAGTTATGAAAATTCATAGCATGCATTTCATACTCATCAACCCACATATATACATTCTTATATATGCAAACCCTAGCACAATTAGCATATGCCCACAAAACTTCACTTATGCACACTTTAGCCATGCTTCACTAATACACACATTTTCTATATAAGAATAGCATGTATTTAACTCACTCAACAACACATAATACATACATGTTCAATATAACATATTTTCACATATGTGCACAAAATCTAGCATATTTGCATACATGCTAATATCTCTCACACATTCACCCTTTATACCGTATATACAACCATATACATATCTATTGCACAATAGATACTTAGTTATTTCATCCATACCCCCACACTATTCCCTAGAGTCCGTAGTTATTTCCCTCGGTTACCCGAACTCATTCCAATCCCATACCTGTAATCGAAAACACAAAAGGATCATTTAAGTCTACTAAGCATGTCATTAAACAATTAATCATGCTTAAAAATTCACTTAACTTTTAATCATAATTCAAAAAAAAATTCAGGTCATTACAGATTGTATGTTAGGTCTAGAAATTGGAGAATTATGTAGAAATTATTGTCAAAGACCTACGATCAATCTTAAGCCACCTTATGATGGATCATAGTTCTACGATGGATTGTAAACCTCTTTCGTAAATTGGAAAGAAGTTGAGTTGATAACCAGTATGTTTCAATACATGTTACAATACATCTTCAATGGATCATTAACTCTACGATCAATCGTAGAGCTTAACTGCATTACACTTTGGAACATTGAAATTAAATGCATGTATAACTCAGTGTGGGGCCCATTGGAGTATGTTGACCTTAAATTATGCATGTTTAATTATATGCTTATGATGACAGTTCCGTGAATATGAGAATTACATGTTATTTGTTGGGTTAATGGATGGGTTCACACTTGAAATTCGGACACAAAAATGGAGATGTTGGTGACTCAAATTTCAGGGTGTGACATGTTTATTGGAAAAATGGTGGCCAAAATTGGATGATTGGCCGAAGAAGATGACTGGAGTTAGATGAGATCCAGAAGTGGGTCTTCTCAGAAGAGGCTGGTGGTTCACAATTGTGGATGGCCTCTTGCAGTGGAGAGAGTCTTCTTCATTATGGGTCTGTGGTGGCCGGAGAAGATGGAAGTCTGGTCGTGGGTCTTCACTGGGGCTCATCGGCGACAGTGCATGGGGTCTCGTCTTTGTAGAGAGGTTGAACCGTGATGATTGTTGGCATTTTGGTCTTCTTACAATAAGATATATTTTCACAATTTTTGCATTGAAAGATTTTTGAAGTATAAAGGTAATTTTACATGTCAAAAGAAGTGTTGATTTACACAAAATACAGACTATAGGGATGAAAAATAAATAAATATGAAGGTGTTTTTTTACACATTTTTTAAAGTTGGGGGCCTTTTATACCTGTAGGTTCAGAAAAGTAGTCGCTACACTTCAAGAAGAATTTTTATATATCCTTTCATTCTTTCATCTTTCCTTTATATAATTTTGAGAGTACATTGATTATGCCTACAATTAATCCCTTTTTCTTAGGATCTTCCTGTGATATTGCCTTAGTTTATTCCCTGGATTGTGGCGTCATCTCTTGAAATTAAGTGAGGATTTGACTTTCCTTTTAGTCTTTGTTGTTTAGTGAATGGTGACTTGGATGGTGATGACGTGGCTGCCTTGTAATTGCTGAGCTGTCATGTCCACATGTCTTCTTTTGTAGGATATTTTTGTCTTACTACACTTTGCCCCTAAAATCCCTTTTCGAATCTAATTGGTTTTGAAAAGGTTTTTACCATGGCTGATGGTTCGTCTGGTTTTGCTTGGATTTCGTGCTTGCGACTGCCGCTGAAACGTCATTTCTTAATAAATGCTGGCTTTCTTTTGGTTTATTCAAATATTTTGGGTTGTGTTAAGGTATTGTGTACTCTGGGCAAATCTAAACTTTCCATCACTTTCCTTCTCATTTTTCTATCAAGGTCAGTATCTATTCTTCCTCTTCTCTTATACTTTTTATTATAGACAGGACGAGGAGGGTGGAAATTGTTGATGAGTTTGGCCCATAGGTTAATTATCAGTCTATTGATGAGTTCCTAGATGAGGGTGAGGGTATTTCGACTTCTACTTGATTCGTGTGTGAGTGTGACTTAAAAAGTATATCAATTAAAATTTACCGCACTTCGCAATAAAACGAATTCCTTGCAGAATAGGGCTATCGAAAGGGGTGTCGAACCTCAGGGACTGTGGCCTGACTGAGTTGGATATACGGAATTAATTCTAATTAAATTTAAAAGAAAAAAATTCTGATTTTTATAACTAAATTAACTAATGAAGCAATTGAACAAAAGAAAGAAAAACTAAGGAGTGTAGAGAATATAAGATAAGTCTGGGGTAATTGATTTCACCACTAACTTCACAATCAATGGTCAATTGAACTAACTATGGGGCATCATAACATGCATAAGTGGTGTCGGTAGCTACAAGCTCACCTCCATCCGTCAAGAAGATAACATATGATTAAGGCTAAGTCATGGACTATCTTCGATTGGCATGGGCCATCTGCCTAACTACTCTATTCTAGGGTGCAGTACGGTTCATCTTCTTTAGGCATAATCCATCAAAGCTTTTAATGATATATTTAGTGAAAACCATTGTGTAATAATCACTCTCATGATCACAGAAAACACGAGAGACGAGTTCAATAACAACAATCAAATATCTAAGACAAGATAAGAAATCATTGAAACTGAATTTATAAGACTTTTATTGCTCAATTTTATAATAAGAATCCTCTAAATTACACAATCTATGAATGAATACAAAAATCTCCAATAATTAGAACAATCAAACCAGTGATATTTAGTTAGGGCTACATCAAAACCCTGATGGCTGAACTAGCCGCTCATGATACGCCTTGTTCTCCAATGATTCTCCACTCCAAAAGCTCTTCAAAGCTACTGCCAAGCCTCCCAATACAGCCCCAATTCGTCACTATTAATAGCCAAGAGAATACACCAAAGTCCTAATCCAATTAGGAATTAATTAGGTTTTCCCGCAACACTAATCAAGTTGGTTTTTCCTGCTGACGTTCGGCCCAACTTTTGATCCACTAGAAGTCTGATTCACAGAATTTTCGTGAAATGCAAAAGTGTGCAGAATCAAATTTCGTTTGATTTTTGCCAAAATTAAGTCGATTTGAGGCTCAGAAATAACACTTCTGGTCCGTTTTTCAAAATGTGATTAAGATTGTATTATGCGCAGATTTAGGCTTCAGGCCCGAAACCTTTTTAAGCATCTGTAATTCTCTTGGACCTCTTTCTTGGGCTGATTTGAGTTGAAATAAATGGTTGAATGGATCTCCTTGATGTAGGCTTCATCTAACCATATTGGATGTCTTCTTTAAAAGCCCAAAATCATGGTTTTAACTGAAATAATCATTAAGGCTCTAAAAATATAGAAAACACTAAAACAAAGTAAAATCACAAAATAATTTATCACTAAGAGAATAAAATACAGAAGTTAAGAGGCTAGAATGTGCAACATTCAACGTCGATCACACCCCCAAACTTACATATTGCTAGTCCCTTAGTAATAGAATAAAACAGAACTAAAACAAAAGAAACTACTAAACACTAACTAAACTACCTAACTCCACTTTTGTGGGAGAAACGATTGCATTTAGCATATGCAACAAGCTTTTGAACCCCTAGGTTCTCCCTAGTGGACGAGTATAGTCTCGTGAGGGTTTCCAAAAATGTTACCCACAAACATTCAAAATCTGTTTCAACATTAATCAAGAAGAAGATTACAATACATAGTTACAAACTTGCATTCAAGAATAATTTCAAATTTTTAAATTCCATAATTCAAATCAATGGTCCCCACACATAATTCACATCAACATATCTCAAAGCAACCAACTCTAACTCCCTCGTGAAAAGTGAACTAGCAGTCATCTTATATAGCATAACTCAGCTCTGAATATATTAAGGGACATACCTCTTCAACTTACTAGCTCTCCTTATTGAAATCATATTTCCGAACATGAATACATGACTTTTCTTTTTTTTTTTCATTGCTTTATTGGTTGTGCAATGTCTTGATTTATTAATCTTTCTGAAAGATCCTGATTCGTGTGTGAGTGTGACTCAAAAAGTATATCAATTAAAAATTTCCACACTTCGCAATAGAACGAATTCCTTGCAGAATAGGGCTATCGAAAGGGGTATCGTACCTCAGGAATTATGGTCTGATGAGTTGGAATACGGAACTAATTCTAATTAAATTTATAAGAAAAGAATTCTGATTTTTAAACTAAATTAATTAAAAAGGTAAAATAAAATAATTCAAAGTAAGATAGAAAGTGAAGATAATATGAGAGAAGTCTAGGGTATTTGACTTCACCACTAACTCCACAATCAATGGTCAATTGAATCAACTATAGGGGAATTACATCATGCATAAGTGGTGTCGGTGGCTACAAGCTCACCTTCATCCGTCAAGAAGATAACATATGATTAAGGCTAAGCCATGGACTATCTTCGATTGGCATGGGCCATCTGCCTAACTACTCTAATCTAGGGTGTAGTATGGTTCATCTTCTCTAGGCATAGTCCATCAAAGCTCTTAACAATATATTCAGTGATTACCATTATGTAATAATCACTCTCATAATCACAAAAAATAAGAGAGATTGAGTTCAATAACAACAACTAAATATCTAAGACAAGATAAGAAATCATTAAGATTGAATTTACAAGACTTTTATTGCTCAATTCTATAATAAGAATCCTCTGAATTACACAATCTATGCATGTATATAAAGGTCCCCAATAATTAAAATAATTAAACCATTGATGCTTTGTTAGGGCTACATCAAAACCCTAGTGGATGAACTAGCCGCTCATGGTAGAAGAAGAAGCTTCAACTGTTGAGGAAGAAGGCATCATCTTCATGAATTATGCGTATTACTTCGTTCTCCAATGGCTCTGCAAATATGTTTCTGTTCTCTTCTCAGCCCTCTCAGACTCTCCAATCTCTATAATCTCTCTTCAATTCAGCCTCTAAGTCTTCACTTTATTCCCCAAGAGAATACACCAAAGTCCTAATCCAATTAGGAATAAATTAGGGTTTCCCGCAGCACTAATCAGGTGGGTTTTTCCTGCTGACTTCGGCCCAACTTTTGACCCACTAGAAGTCCAACTTACAGAATTTTCGTAAAATACAAAAGTGTGCAGAATCAAATTTTGTTCAACTCTGCATGAAAATTATGTCGATTTGAATCTCAGAAATAAGACTTCTGGTCCGTTATCCAAAATAGGATTAAGACTGTATTATGCGCAGATTTGGACTTCAGGCCCGAAACCTTCTTAAGCAGCTGTAATTCTCTTGGACCTCTTCCTTGGGCTGAATTGATTTAAAATAAATGGTTGAATGGTTCTCCTTGGTGTAGGCTTCATCTAACCATCTTGGATGTCTTCTTTAAAAGCCCAAAAGCTTGGTTTTAATTGAAATAATCATTAAGGCCCTGAAAATACAAAAAACACTAAAACGAAGTAAAATCACAGAATAATCTATCACTAAGAGAATAAAATACATAAGTTAAGAGGCTAAAATGCATAACATTCAACGCCTATCACACCCCCAAACTTACATATTGCTAGTCCCTTAGCAATAGAATAAAACAAAACTAAAACAAAGAAACTACTAACACTAACTACACTACCCAACTCCACTTTCGTGGGAGAAATGATTGCATTTAGCATATGCAACAAGCCTTTAAACCCCTAGGTTCCCCCTAGTGGATGAGTATAGTCTCGTGAGGGTTTCCAAAAATGTTACCCACAAACATTCAAAATTCTGTTTCAACATTAATCCAATAAGAAGATTACAATAGATAGTTACAAACTTGTATTCAAGAATATTTTTAAATTTTCAAATTCCATAATTCAAATCAATGGTCCCCATGCATAATTCACATCAACATATCTCAAAATAACCAACTCTAGCTCCCTCGTGTAAAGTGAACTAGCAGTCATCTCATGTAATATAACCAAGCTCTGAATATATTAAGGCACATACCCCTTCAACTCACTAGCTCCCCTTATTGAACTCACACTTCCCAACATGCATACATGACTTTTTCATTTTTTTTCTTCATTCTCTTTTTTTTTCTCATTGCTTTATTGGTTGTGCAATGTCTTGATCTATTAAGCTTGCTGAAAGATCCATGTAGCAAGCTTTCAGTCAGTGACTCCCAAACCAGATGGCTTTAGGGTACTAGGCTTTAAGATACCCCGAAGACCTAATTACTCAAATCAATCAGGCTACAAATCAAGACAACCAATGCTTATCTTTTCTCACCCTTTCACTTTTGACACGAACACTCCGTGCTTCCTGAGGCATAGAGGCCCGGTTACTCATGAAAATGATCAAATTGATTTGCTCATTCATCACTTTTTTTTCTTCTTTTCTTTTTTATTGAAGTCAAATAAAACACATCATCGGTACTCATTCTCAAGAGATACTAATTAATATCAAGCATATGTAACTCAATAACTCAAAACCAAAGTTTATACCCCACAAGATTATGCTAGTGTGTTTTTGCATGTAAGGAAACTAAAATTAATCACTCCAAAACATGTTATTGCAAACCATGATTAAAACCACATAATTCAAACCATAGTTTTCAAAAATTTCAAACATACTCAAAAATTACAAGTTATGCACCTACATAAGGTATTAATCCTTTGAATAATGTCAAAACATTCTATCTAAAAACAAAACAAAATAAAATAAAATAAACAAACTAAGAAAATAAAATAAAATAAAATCCTAATACAAAAAGAATTTCACACAAATTTCCCCCCATATTGCATTAAAGCAAACAAATAGGCATCGCCTTACCCCCAAACTTAAACTGTACATTGTCATCAATGTACATCAATCAAAGCAAAGAGAAGAGTAAGAACAATGTTACCAGAAATCTGGAGTAGTGGACAGAAAATAGAGTACACCACTAGCATGAAGGCAATGAAAGCACACCCCCAAACTTGGATGTTACAACCTGTCAAAACAAACCACTATACCCCAAAGATCAAGTGAAATAGTATAAGTGAAAATAAATATGAAAGAGAAAAATCCTAAAAATAAAATAAAATATTTTTTTTTTCATTTTTCATTTTTTTTTTCAAGAAATAAAAAAAAATCGAACTACAAAAACAAAAATAAAATTTAAAAAGAAAAAATAAAAACTAAAAATAAAATAAAATACAAAAGATGGTTACCTTCCTGTCAAGGATGTGGTGGTGACTGAGCATCCGGATTCAAGTTTGCTTAGCGCATCAGTGCATGTAGCATCCTCCTCATCTCTAGTTGGTCTTGGCGAGTGTCACGAAAGTGATCCGCCATCTCAGTCCTCATTGCTCCAAATTGTGTGGAGACCTCTGTCTGTAGGGTACCAAACTGGGCTATCAACCCAGCAATCTGCCCCTCTAAATACTGATAATCATGGCCACCAGCCTGTGCATGCACCTCCTCTTCCTCTGCCTCCATCTCCTCTGGATCTTCCACCGGTGGTGGTATATCTATATGTTCTCCTCCCTGGGCCAACCAAGATACTTCACCAGGCGTCGCTATGACTCTCTGGTGCATATGAGATCGGCTCAAATTCTAGTCATGCGTCCCATAATGGAGATCACGTGGAAAGGCAAGCTCGTCCTCATGGACTGCATACCCCTGTGCCACAAGCAACTGATGAATAATAGTAGGGAATAGAAACTCCCAGTCACTTGCACTGTCTGGTGCCTTGGCTACAACCTTGGAATAAAACTTCTCCATCTGGGAATGACAACCAATGCCCAAAATGTATAGCACATAAGGCTCTAAGGAACTCTTGACGTCTCTCGATTTATGTCCAATGGGACATACATTCTTGAGTAGAACAGCGTCAAGGAACCATAAATGATTTGGCATTGAAGACTTGGAAGCTACATTCTTTTTCGACCCGAAAAATTGATTAGCACACAACCGTGCAACCAAATTACCCACTGACAAATCTTCGGGTAGAGGAGTATAGATATGAGATAAATCATCTGTGCACTCATGAGGACAACCCATGGCAATGGCAGTGGATGACATGTCCACCCAAACTATTGTTCCATCTACTGAAGAAGTAAGCACATCCCGCTCATCAGGTGTCGGCATTAAGTTTTGATAAAATACCTTGACAAGCCTCGGGTAGATAATAAAAGAGAGTGGAACAAAAATGGATGCCGACCGACGACGATGGATGTCAGAAATCCCTCATCGTGTCTCGGGAAACATACCATAGAGTTCGGCTATGTCATACGTGGTTTCAAAGTTCAAAGCCCTTGGATGCCATCTCTCTTGAATACCTTCCCGGCGAGATCATGAAGAACCGGTGGTTGGATCATGCCCCTCTCGGTGAGGATTACGTGAACTTGAAGCAACTTGGTGACTTGCTCTTTTTGGTGCCATAAAAATAGAAAAAGTTTGGTTGAGGAATTAAATCGAACACTTGGTGTGCACAATTAATTTGTAACCTTCAACCTCCTCTTTTCGGCAATTTTTCCACTCAAATCGAACAAGTAAATGCACCAAATTGATCCCCCAAACTTTGTCTTCAAAAGCCCTCGAAAAGAATTGCACAATTTCACCAAAGAAAAACTTCACTTACTTTGATGTTGAATTTGAAAAAGTGAGAGCTTCCTTTGAGAACTAGAGATTCTTGATCCGGTTTTGATGTTGATGATGATGAGAATCAATGTTTAATTCTTGTTTAATAATCACCAATTGAAGAAATTAATTTTTTGGTTGAAGTAGGACTTGAATTGGAGCTCAAAGAGGTAAAAGATGCAAGTATTAGCAACCAAATAGGATAAGGAGTCCATTTATAGAGCAAACTTTCGGCCAGCCCCTTTATATCCTTGGGCAATCGATCCCCCCCCTGGATGCCTGTTGGACCCTCCATCGCCCAAGGTCGACCGAGACTTAATATTTTTGAGTCTCCATCGCCCAAGGTCGACCGAGAGCACGATTTTTCACCTGTCTTGAGTCCAAATACATCGGTACACCTCTTGGCATCCTCCGGAAGCAACTTATACATCAAAAACTCAAAGAAAAAACATTAAAACGTAACTAGAATTGAAAGAAAACTTAAGAAACTAAAACTAAAAATTAAAATCAAAGCAACTAAAGAAATTAAGGGATAGAAATACATACAAAACCTACAATTTAACGTCCGTAGGTGACGATCAACTCTCCGAAGGGATTAAGTCGGATAGACGGGATCCGTCAAGTCGACGGACTCTACGTCTCTTCTTGGCACACATCCTTCCACACAATGCTTCAACCTTTGCCCATTAACTTTCATCAAACCAATTCCAAACAATTGCTCATCCGGGAATGAGTCTCGAATAGGTAATGCATCGATCACCGGCTCAAACTCAATCCAAGATAAATGATCCGCAACCACATTCTCAGTCCCCTTTTTGTCTTTTATTTCCAAATTGAATTCTTGCAGTAATAAAATCCATCGAATAAGACGCGGTGTGGTTTCTTTCTTTGCCAATAAGTGTCTTAATGCTGCATGATCAGAGTAGACGACCACCTTGGACCCCAATAAATAAGAACGAAACTTGTCCAAGGCAAATACTACAGCTAGAAGCTCTTTCTCTGTGGTAGTATAATTGAGTTGGGCATCAGAGAGAGTCTTAATAGCGTAATAGATTACATATGGCCGTTTCTCTTCTCTTTGTCCCAACACTGCTCCCACTGCATAATCAGAGACATCACACATGATTTTAAAAGGTAAAGCCCATTTTGGAGATTGCATGATTGGTGCAGAGGATAACAGAGACCGAAGCTTTTCAAAAGCTTGCACACATTCTTCATCAAAGATAAAGGGAACATCTTTAGATAACAAATGGCACAATGGTCGAGCAATTTTACTGAAATCCTTGATGAATCTTCTATAGAACCCAGCATGGCCTAAGAAAGATCAAACTTGCCTTACTGAAGTTGGATGAGGCAGAGTTGCAATTAGGTCAATCTTTGTTTTATCAACTTCAATGCCTCTCTCTGAAACAATATGGCCCAATACAATACCTTCTTTCACCATAAAATGGCTCTTCTCCCAACTAAGTACCAAATTACGCTCTCGGCACCTTTGAAGTACTAGTGATAAATTACTCAGACAGTGTTCAAAGGATGATCCAAAAATAGAGAAATCATCCATGAACACCTCCAAGAATTTTTCCACCATGTCAGAAAAGATGGCCATCATACACCTCTGGAATATCACCGGAACATTACATAATCCAAATGGCATACGACGATAAGCAAAAGTACCAAAGGGACAAGTGAAAGTGGTCTTCTCTTGATCTTCTGGATCCATAGCCACTTGGTTATAACCAGAGTAACCATGTAGAAAGCAATAATAGCTCTGACCAGCTAACCTTTCAAGTATTTGATCAATAAATGGAAGAAGAAAGTGATCATTCCTGGTTATAGAATTGAGCTTTCTGTAATCAATGCAAACACGCCAACCTATGGCAGTACATTGTGGAACAAGCGCTCCCATAGAGCTAGGGACAATGGTAAGGCCAGACTTCTTAGGAACCACTTGTGTTGGACTCATCCATGTGCTGTCAGAAATTGGATAAATGATACATGCATCAAGTAACTTGACAACCTCTTTCTTTACCACCTCTTTCATGTTGGGGTTCAGTCGCCTCTGTGCCTCTCTAGTTGGCTTACATCCTTCTTCCAAATGGATTTTGTGCATGCAAATTGAGGGATCAATGCCCTTAAGATCAGCAACACTCCACCCAATTGCTTCACGATGTTGATATAAGACCTCTACTAAGCTCTTCTTTTGAATTTCTGTCAGATCAGAGGCAATTATAACAGGAAGAGTTTTCTGTACCCCCAAAAATACATACTTTAATTTGTCAGGCAAAGGCTTCAACTCTAATTCTGGAGGGGACTCCAATGAAGGCACTAAGGGAGTGTTAGAGAGAGAAGGTAGTGGCTCAATTGGAATTCTCCAAGGTAGAGTATTCTGAATAGCATCCACTTCCAGCATAGAATGCACTTCTACACACAACCCTTCATCATTAATGTTCTCGCAGTCGTAAAGAGACTTATATACCTCCAAGGAGTTTTGAGATATAGAGGATGACACAAATTCCTCTACACATTCATCAATATCATCCATGCAGAACACATCACTCTGATCTGGAGGGTGTTGGATAGCATTGAACACATTAAGCTTGACATTCATGTTGCTAAATGAAATATCCATGATCCCCGACCTATAATTTATGCAGGCATCAGCTGTAGCTAAGAAAGGTTGACCAAGGATCACTAGAATGTGTCTCTTCGGATTATGAACTGGCTCAGTGTCAAGTATAATGAAATCAACAAGAAAGTAGAACTTGTCCACTTTAATGAGCTCATCTTCTATGATTCCTCGGGGTTGCTTTATTGATCTATCTGCAAATTGCAATACCACCGAGGTAGGCTTCAATTCTCCCAAGCCCAATTGTAAGTAGGCTGAATAGGGTAGCAAATTCACACTTGCACCCAAATCAAGAAGAGCTTTATCCACATGGTGCTCCCCAATGATGCATGAGATAGTTGGAGCACCAGGATCTTTGTACTTGGGAGGAGTACACTGCTGAATTATTGAACTTACTTGTTGTAGCAGCATCACTTTCTTTGACACATGGCTTTTAGAACGCATTTTCTGAGTGCACAAGTCCTTCAAGAATTTAGCATAAGGAGGAATTTGCTTGATGGCATCAAGGAGTGGAAAATTAATCTTCACTTGTCGAAACACCTCCATCATGTCATGCAACTTGTCCCCTTGTTTCCCCAATCTAGATGCTTCAAGGAAACGTTGTGGGAAAGGAGCCTTGGGCTCATACAGAATTTCAGCACTTGGATTTGTGGTCACCTTTTCTTCTTCTTTCTTCTCACCCACTTTATTATCAATTATTTTCCCACTTCTCAAAGTAGTAATAGCTTGGACTTGCTCATGGTGTGAATTTCTTGTGGAAGCTTGCATCCCCCTTGGATTAGCAATTGGTTGACTAGGAAGCTTCCCTTCTTCTCTTCTACTCAATGAAGTAGCAAGCTGTCCAAACTGAGATTCCAGTTAGGCAATGGATTGAGAATGCGAGTGCACTAGCTGAACTGTAGATTGTACTGTTGCTGCAGTAGCTTGCACTGTCTCTATAAAAGAATCAAGCTTGTCAAATTTTGACAAGGTAAGTGTCTGCTTGTCTTCAATAGCAAAAATTCTTTGGGCCATAAGACTTTGTGTTTGAAATTGCTGTTGAGGCACAAAAGTCCTAGGTTGATATGATGGTTGCATTGCTGCCCCTTGGTTACTGTAAGAAAAACCAGGATGATTCCTCCATGTGGGATTGTAAGTATTACCTCGTGGAGGATTCATTGGTCTAGTGAATGTAGCTTGGACTTGCTCATGTTGAACATCAGAAAATTGCCCCACTGAAGGACAATTGCTCATATTATGCATAGGACTAGAGCAAAATTCACAATGGCCTAGCAATGAAGAATTTGAAGTAGAAGGAGTTTGATTGGCAGCCATAATTGCTGCTACCTTCTGTGCAATTAAATCAATGTCGGTTGGCATAGCTTCTGAAGCACCAACCTCATAAATTCCATCAGCCTTCCTTGTAGTGGCATGTCTGTTAGAACGAGTAGAGGACACATGTTGTAGAGAGTTGTCACTAAGATTTTCAAATAAGGTCCATGCCTCTTTTTCACTCTTCAACATAAAAGTACCTCCATAAGATGCATCAACCATCTGTCCGTTGGCTTCTGTGAGCCCTTCATGGAAACTCTGCACTAGTTGCCACTTAGGAACTTGATGATGGGGACACTTCCTAAGAAAGTCCTTGAATCTTTCCCATGTCTCATAAAATTGTTCCCCCTCATGTTGGGAGAAACCAGTGATAGCACGTTTGAATTGATTTGTCTTCCCTATCGGAAAATACTTCTTGAGAAACTCATGTTGCATCTGAGTCCAAGTCATGATAGAACCTGCTGGTAGAGAATTGAACTAATACTTTGCTTTGTCTTTCAAGGAGAATGAAAAAAGTCTCATTCTGAAAGCATCTTCAGAGAAGTTATGAATTTTAGTAGTTGAACACACTTCAATGAATTCATCTAGATGCTTGTAAGGGTCTTCTTGAGTCAGCCCAAAATAAGATGGAAGCATCTGAATAATGCTGGACTTGATCTCATAATTCTGTGCTGTGACATTGGGCAGTTGAAAACCTGCTGGTGAGGTATATGTCTCAGGAACATAGTAGTCCCTCAGCAGTCTAGCTTTTTCTCCATCAGCATTAGGAACAAGGTTGTTATTCCTCTCTTATGCCATATCTTCAATTAATTCTTCCTCTTGCACAATGGTATCAACAGGAATGTTCCTCTGTTATCTAAGAGTACGTTTAGGCTCAGGATCAAGAGGTATCAAATGATCAGCTACAGAACGACGACCTTGCATATATCAGCCAAAAGCACCTGAAAAGAAACAAAAACAAAATTAAAAATAAAAGATAAAAATTTTCTAAACTAAAAATCCAATTAAAATTAATTATGTAAAATCCAATCAATCAAATAGATAATCCCCGGCAACGGCGCCAAAAATTGATTCGTGTGTGAGTGTGACTCAAAAAGTATATCAATTAAAAATTTTCACACTTCGCAATAGAACGAATTCCTTGCAGAATAGGGCTATCGAAAGGGGTATCGTACCTCAGGAATTATGGTCTGATGAGTTGGAATACGGAACTAATTCTAATTAAATTTATAAGAAAAGAATTCTGATTTTTAAACTAAATTAATTAAAAAGGTAAAATAAAATAATTCAAAGTAAGATAGAAAGTGAAGATAATATGAGAGAAGTCTAGGGTATTTGACTTCACCACTAATTCCACAATCAATGGTCAATTGAATCAACTATAGGGGAATTACATTATGCATAAGTGGTGTCAGTGGCTACAAGCTCACCTTCATCCGTCAAGAAGATAACATATGATTAAGGCTAAGCCATGGACTATCTTCGATTGGCATGGGCCATCTGCCTAACTACTCTAATCTAGGGTGCAGTATGGTTCATCTTCTCTAGGCATAATCCATCAAAGCTTTTAACAATATATTTAGTGATTACCATTATGTAATAATCACTCTCATAATCACAAAAAATAAGAGAGATTGAGTTCAATAACAACAACTAAATATCTAAGACAAGATAAGAAATCATTAAGATTGAATTTACAAGACTTTTATTGCTCAATTCTATAATAAGAATCCTCTGAATTACACAATCTATGCATGTATATAAAGGTCCCCAATAATTAAAACAATCAAACCATTGATGCTTTGTTAGGGCTACATCAAAACCCTAGTGGATGAACTAGCCGCTCATGGTAGAAGAAGAAGCTTCAACTGTTGAGGAAGAAGGCATCATCTTCATGAATTATGCGTATTACTTCGTTCTCCAATGGCTCTGCAAATATGTTTCTGTTCTCTTCTCAGCCCTCTCAGACTCTCCAATCTCTGTAATCTCTCTTCAATTCAGCCTCTAAGTCTTCACTTTATTCCCCAAGAGAATACACCAAAGTCCTAATCCAATTAGGAATAAATTAGGGTTTCCCGCAGCACTAATCAGGTGGGTTTTTCCTGCTGACTTCGGCCTAACTTTTGACCCACTAGAAGTCCAACTTACAGAATTTTCGTAAAATACAAAAGTGTGCAGAATCAAATTTCGTTCAACTCTGCGTGAAAATTATGTCGATTTGAATCTCAGAAATAAGACTTCTGGTCCGTTTTCCAAAATAGGATTAAGACTGTATTATGCGCAGATTTGGGCTTCAGGCCCGAAACCTTCTTAAGCAGCTGTAATTCTCTTGGACCTCTTCCTTGGGCTGAATTGATTTAAAATAAATGGTTGAATGGTTCTCCTTGGTGTAGGCTTCATCTAACCATCTTGGATGTCTTCTTTAAAAGCCCAAAAGCTTGGTTTTAACTGAAATAATCATTAAGGCCCTAAAAATACAGAAAATACTAAAACAAAGTAAAATCACAGAATAATCTATCACTAAGAGAATAAAATACATAAGTTAAGAGGCTAGAATACGTAACATTCAACGCCTATCAGATCCATGTAGCAAGCTTTCAGTCAGTGACTCCCAAACCAGATGGCTTTAGGGCACTAGGCTTTAAGATACCCCGAAGAACCTAATTACTCGAATCAATCAGGCTACAAATCAAGACAACCAATGCTCATCTTTTCTCACCCTTTCATTTTTGACGCGAACACTCCGTGCTTCCTGAGGCATAGAGGCCCGGTTACTCATGAAAAGGATCAAATTGATTTGCTATTCAACATATACTTCTTTTTTTTTTTTTTCTTTCTCATTGAAGTCAAGTAAAACACATCATCGGTACTCATTCTCAAGAGATACTAATTAATATCAAGCATATGTAACACAATAACTCAGAGTCAAAGTTTATACCCTATAAGATTATGCTAGTGTGTTTGTGTATGTAAGGAAACTACAATCAATTACCCCAAGGCATATCAATGCAAATTATGATTAAAATCACATAATTTAAACCATAGTTTCTAAAAATTTAAAACATACCCAAGAATTACAAGTTAAGTACCTACATAAGGTATTAATCCCTTGAATAATATAAAAACATTCTATCTAAAAATAAAACAAAATAAAATAAAATAAACCAACTAATAAAAGAAAATAAATAAAAATCCTAAAACAAGAAGAATTTTCATAAAAATTTCCCCCATATGCAATAAAGCACAAAAATAAGGCATCGCCTCACCCCCAAACTTAAACTGTACATTGTCCTCAATGTACACCCAATTAAAGCATAGAGAAGAGTAAGAACGATGTTACCATGAAACCGGAGTAGTGGTAGAAAATAGAGCACACCAAGTTGGATGAAGGAAAATGCAAGCATATCCCCAAACTTGGATGTTACAACCTGTCAAAACAAACCACTATACCTTAAAGATCAAGTGAAATAGTATGGGTGAAAATAAATATGAAATTTTTTTTTTTTTAAACTGACTTGAGAAAAAAAAAACAATATGAAAAATAAAATAAAGAAAAGAAAAATAAAAATAAAACTAAAAATACAAAAGATAGTTACCTCTGAAAAATCAAGGAGAAGGTGGTGCCGGAACATCTAGGTAGCCGAAATGGAGCATCAAAATCAACCACACAATCCACAATCAATTCGCAATGTCCTCCCCCAAACTTGTACTTCAAAACCCTCAAAGAAATTACCCCACTTCCACAATTAATTCACACCTCTTGTGAAGAAGGAAATATGAAAAAGTTGAAATTTTAATGATGAAGGAGAATAAAAAGTTAGAATTGATGATGATGGTGATGAATGATGATGATCATGTAGGTGTATGGAAATAAAAGTGGAAGATTTTAGAGTTTATTTTGATGTTGGACAAGCACGAAGAGTGCACTAAGGCTTAAATTTCTGAGTGGGGCAAGTAGAAGGCTTTGAAATAGAAGCAAAACGGATCAGTTGGGGCTTCATAAGCTGGGCGATCGATCCCCCTAGGCATGGGCGATCGATCGCCCATGCTGCTATATGATGCTCTTTAAAAATTCAAGGGGCGATCGATCCCCCTTGGGCTGGGCGATCGATCGCCCCATCTGATGCTCCTTGGGCGTCTATTGCCCAAGGTCGACCGAGAGTGCAATTTTTGGAGGGTCTATCGCCCAAGGTCGACCGAGACCTCTCTTTTTTACCTATTTTGAGTTCGAATACCCCTGTCCACCTCTCGGCATCCCTCGGAAGTAACTAAGACATCAAAGACTCAAGAAAAACACATTAAAACGCAACTAAAAATGGAAGAAAAATAAAGAAAAACATAAAAGAAAAGTTAAATAAATAAATAAATAAATAAATAAAAATAAAAGAAAACTAAAGAAATTAAAGGATAGAAATAAATACAAATCCTACACTTTAACGTCTGTAGGTGACGATCATCGACTTCAATTGAAAGTTCACCCAATGCCACATCTTTCGAGAAGATTTAACATTGTCCCCCCTATATGATCCTTGCTTCCTTGTACCAAACTCAAGGTAACCGGAATGGTCTCATTGGCTTCGAAAAACACATCTCTCTGCCTTGACGGAAGATGTTTCAATTCTACCCATGGAGGAGACTCTAATGATGGCATCGGAGGAGTTCTAGAAAGAATAGGTAATGGCTCAATCGGAATCCTCCAAGGTGGAGTATTTTTTATGGCCACTACATCAAGTAAATCATTCACCCCCTCAATGGACTTCTCAACACCATGTGATAGAGCAACCGGATTAACTTCTTCAACATAATCATCCAAGCCATCCATGAAGAAACAATCACTCTTATCTAGAGGATGCTGAATGGAATTAAAAGTATCCAATTTCACCTTAGGCTCATGAGAAATTTTAGAATTAGGACTCTTGAGCACTTCTTCTTCTTCTTCTTCCATCTCTCCCACCTTTTTATCAATTATTTTCTCACTTCTCAAAGTGATGATGGCTTGAACCTGCTCATGGTGTGGGATACTTGAAGAAGAAATATTATCGAGGACATGAACCCCTCTTGGGTTGGCAACTTGTTGGCTTGGTAGTTTCCCCTCTTCTCTTCTACTCACGGCATTGACAAGTTGTCCAAACTAAGATTTCAGTTTGGCAATCGATTGAGAGTGAGAGTGAACCAGTTGAGCAGTGGATTGAACTGTTGCTATAGTTTCTTGCATTATCTCTACAATAGAGTCAAGCTTCTCAATTTTTTCTAGGATAATTATCATCTTGTCTTCAATAATAGAAATTCTTTGTGCCATAGGAACTTATTCTTGATATGATTGTGAAGGCACATAGTTCTGAGGTTGAAAAGTGGGCTCAATTGCTGCCCCTTGTCCTTGTGGAAAATTGAAAACTTGCCCAATTGAAGGACAATTATTCACATGATGCATAGGACTCGAGCAAAAATCACATGGCTCAAATATAGGAGGGTATGAAGATTGATTAGGCATTTGACCAACCGCCATAAGTTGCACCACTCTCTGTGACACAGCATCCACAATGGTAGACATAGCATCTGCAGAAACAATCTTAAAAATATCATATGTCCTCCTTGTATTGAATGGTCTGCTCGAACGAGATGAAGATACATGTTGCAAAGAATTGTCACTGAGATTCTCGAACAAAGTCCATGTTTCATCTTCACTTTTTAACATAAAAGTGCCCCCACATGATGCATCAACCATCTGTCTATTACTTTCTGTCAGTCCCTCATAGAAACACTGCACTAACTGCCACTTTGGAACTTATTGATGAGGACACTTTCTAAGAAGGTCTTTGAATCTCTCCCATGTCTCAAAAAATTGTTCCCTCTCAAATTGAGAGAAACCAGTGATAGCTCATCTGAATTGATTGGTCCTCCCTATCGGAAAATATTTTTTTAAAAACTCATTTTGCATTTGAGTCCATGTAGTGATAGAACTCACCGGTAGAGATCTGAATCAATACTTGGCTTTCTCATTCAAAGAGAATGGAAAGAGTCGCATTCGAAACGCATCTTCTAAGAAGTTATGAATTTTTGTTAATGAGCAAACTTCTCTGAAATCATCTAAGTGCTTGTACAGATCCTCATGAGTCAGCCTATAGTAGGATGGCAACATCTGAATGATACTGGGCTTGATCTCATAGTTCTAGTTCTGGGCAGTGACATTAGGCAATTGAAATTCAGCTGGCGAATTGTATGTCTCTGGGACATAGTAGTCTCTGAGCAATCTCGCCCTCTCCACAATAACATTAGGCACAATATTATTGTCCTCATTAGTATCATGCACACCATCCATGATATCAATATTCTTTTCCTCTTGCTCAATGGTATGGCTATTGAAGTACCGGAAAAGAAAAAAATAAAAATAAAAATAAATTAGATTAGTAGCAAAAATAAAATTTCTAAACTAAAAAATAAAATAAAACTAATTAGTAATTGAAAAGAAAACAAAAATAAATAAATAAATAAAAGAAAAATAAAAGAAAAAATCCTAAACTAAAAAGCCAATTAGAACTAATTCTAAAAATTCAAACAATCAAATAGACAGTCCCCGGCAACAGCGCCAAAAAATGATTCGTGTGTGAGTGTGACTCAAAAAGTATATCAATTAAAAATTACGAAACTTCGCAATAGAACGAATTCCTTGCAGAATAGGGCTATCGAAAGGGGTGTCAAACCTCAGGGACTGTGGTATGACTGAGTTGGATATACGGAATTAATTCTAATTAAATTTAGAAGAAAAGAATTCTGATTTTTATAACTAAATTAATTAATGAAGCAATTTGATAAGTTTTAAATGTTACACATTTATGCCTTCTTAATTGCATATGTTGATTCCATATTTATGTTTACCTTGGTATTTTTATGCTATTTTTGTGTTCATGTTATATATTAGGTTTTGTCCCAAAGAAGGGCGATGGTTCCGATCAAATGTTGAGGAAGTGAAGAAATCAAGAAAAATTCATCAAGGCATTTCGCACAATCGAGATGTTGATTTCGCACAATCGAGATTTCGATTGTGCGAAACCTCAATTTTGCACAATCGAAATTCTGCAGACTGTCCATTTGTCCACTTGTCTTGCCACTTGCTTCCAAGAATGACCTTTGCACGTCCATTTTGAGGATTTTCTGACTTCAAAGAGTTATGTGAGGGGAATATATTTATAGTAGGTGAAATATATATATATATATATATATATGCAAGGTGGGACCCAAGGACACAAGTGGATGGTCATATATGCATATTTTTGGAAAAGAGAGAAGAGCAACTTTCGGGAGGGAGAAGAGGAGTTGAACCAGACTCTAAAAGCTTCACATCTCTGGCCATGGAGAATTGCAAGTCCCCAATGATCAACTAACTTTCCATCTAGGGTGTGGTTGAAACCACTAGCCATGTAACTTGTGCATTTTGTAGCTATTTTGGGATCTATATGTATATGTTGATTACTTAGCCTAGTGATTTGTATAATACGTGTAAACTTCTTCAATATATTCATTTGATGTTATTTCTTTCTCTTGTCTTAGAGTAGAAATGCTCCATTTTGAATGCTCCACATTTATAACTTTCACAAAAAGTGTAAATGATGGTTTTGTAATGGTGTTTAATGGAATGTGGTATTTCTTGCTTATATAACCTATGCTAAGATAGGGTAGTTCGCACACACATAGGTATATTTAGAGAGTATGATAAGTAGATAGGTTGAAAGACTATGCTTATTAAAGATGGGTTATGTTTAGTTAGAAATCACATGTATCTTTTGATATGTCATTGTAGGTCACAAGCCTAATGACATTGTGTTGCATGTACTTGTATAAGATCCCATTAGCTACATAAATGAACATGTCAAATGGCTAGAGGTGGAAACCACCTTAGTTTTCTCTCCCTCAACTTTACAAATTGTTTTAGAAATTTAATGTTTTTATATTTTACAAAGTAGTGTTAAAGTCAAACCAAAATTCTGTTTTTAGGATTGAATTGGAAATTCTTTCTTAGTAGTGCAATTCACCCAAACTCCTTGTGGGATCGATACCCTCTAAAAAGAATCGTATCTACAAAGATTCGTTCTCTTGTGAGTGGTTTAAATTATATTTTGATAGGCAATAGTAAGCTACAAAAATAAAGACATATTTGGCCACATCAAAATTTTGGCGTCGTTGCCAGGGAGTACGGTGTAATTTTCGCAATTAAGGGATTATGTCTCAATTAATTCTTAGTCTAGAAATTTATTTTTTTTATCCTTTTTACATATATTTTGGTCTTATCTCTCAAATTGTTTAATTTTAGGTACACCTCACACCGTGTAGCTCGAGATTAAAGCTTGGACTTTTTGTGAGTATATAGCCTAAAGTTATACGTTTGATTGAATTTGATTTGTTCTATTGATGCATGTTAGGTAGACGGTCATTATCACTTCCTTTGTTTCTATGTAATATTGAACTTGAACGAACACTTAGACAATGTAGAGGAACCTCTAGGGACCCTATTTTGCCTAGGACTGGAAACATAGATCTAAACAATGTATAACCCCCCAGTCAACCACCATATAACCCTCCTCAAGGGGAGGTTCTTAGGGATTTTTATCTTCTTACTACATATGCTTCGCCATCATGCATTCAATTTCCAAATATTGTGGTGAATCATTTTGAAATTAAGTCCTCCACCATCAACCTTCTTAGTTATTTTCATAAACTTCCAAACGAAATAGATGACTTCCTTGAAGTTTGTTCAACCCTCCGGTTGCAAAATTTCGCAGAAGATGACTTGAGGCTTCGATTATTTTCATTTTCCCTCAACGATAAGGTCAAATATTGGTTTAACTCTTTAAAACCTATTTCCATCCGTTCAAGGGGGGAAATGCACCAGACATTCCTAAAAAAATACTTCCCAATGGGAAAGACAAGTGATATTCGGTGAGCAATCACCAGATTCACTCAACTTGACCAAGAACAATTCCATGAGACATGGGAAAGACTGAAAGAACTTTTGAGGTCATGTCCACACCATGCTATCCCAAAGTAGCAGCTAGTGCAAAGTTTCTATGATGGGTTGAGTGATCAACATAGACAAATGGTAGATTCCTCGTGTGGAGGGACATTCCTTCTTAAGAGTCCAGATGAGGCATGGAGACTCTTTGAGAGCCTAAGTGAGAATTCATGTCAACGCTCTTCTTCTCGAAAGGGTAAAAACACCCAATCTAGTAAGGGAGTGTTTGAATTATCAAGGTTAGATGAGGTTGTCATGCAAGTAGAGGCCTTTACTCAAAAAATTGACCAACTTATGAAGAGTGGACTGCCTACTTTTAGCCAACCTGTTCCAAATCAGGATGGGTGTTCATTTTGCTATAGCACTTCACATTATGTGCGAGATTGTCCTATGTCCAGTCAATCCCCCGATTATGCTCAAGAGTAAGTGAATGTCGTGTACTCTAAACCAATAAAAGATCCATACTTGAATACATACAATCCTGGATACAAGAATCATCCTGCATTCTCTTGGAAATCTCAGGAACCAAGTCCATCTTTTCAAGGGCAACATTCTTACAATTCTCAATCTCAACAGCCTCAATATAGGCCAAATCCTCAACCGTACCATCAAAAATCTAACTACCAAATTCCTCCACCACCTCCTCCGAGAAGCCAACACTTTGAAGAAAGAGTGCTAAGCAATCTTGAAGCTAACACCCACTTATTGCAGTCCCATTCTCAATCAATTGTTAAACTTGAAGCTAATGCTCAATCTATGGCTAGACTAGAAGCTCAAATAGGGCAACTAGCTAATGCCTTGAATAAAAGGGAGGAAGGAAAGTTGCCAAGTCAACCGGTGGCAAATCCTAAGGGTGTTCATATGATTGATGATCCTTCATCTTCATCGTATGATGCTCCTCCTGAGCTGGTGCAATCAATCACCACCCTAAGGAGTGGTAAAGTTATAAACTCCAAAGTTGAGAAAGAAAAAGAGGAAACCATTGAGCATCCTAAAAATCCAAAAGATTCCCTCACAAATTCAAATGTGAACAAAATCTCTAAAAATCCAAAAGAAAAAGCAACTAAAAATGCTTCATCCCCTACTCCAAAATGTGACACATTATTTGAGCCTCTAGTTCCCTTTCCTCAAAGATTGAAGGAACCTTCACATTTTAGGAAGTAAGAAGAGAAAATTCAGGATATGATGGAAATTTTTAAACAAGTGAAAATCAATCTCCCTCTCCTTGATGCTATTAAGCAAATTTCCTCCTATGCTAAATACTTGAAGGACCTATGCACTCAAAAGCGTAAATCCAGGAACAATGTTTCTAGGAAAGTCCTTTTAACTGAGCAAGTGAGTTCCATTTTTCAGCACCAAGCCCCTCCTAAAATCAAAGATCCGGGTGCCCCAACTATCTCGTGCACCATTGATAACCACGAATTTGAAAAGGCACTTCTTAATCTAGGGGCTAATGTCAACTTCCTTCCCTTTTTAGTATACAAGCAATTAGGTTTGGGGGAACTTAAGCCCACCACAATAGTGTTGCAACTCGCCGACCGATCGGTGAAACTACCACGTGGCATTATTGAAGATGTGATCATTAAAGTGGATAAGTTTTATTTTTCAGTGGATTTCATAGTCCTCGATACAGAACCTGTCCAAAATCCTACTCGGCATATTTCAATCATTCTAGGTCATCCATTTCTAGCTACGGCAAACACTTGCGTTAATTACCGCATTGGAGTAATGGATATCTCTTTCGAGAATATGAAAGTTTGACTGAACATCTTCAATGCTTCTCACCACCCATCCAATGACGAAAGTGAATGCTTTTGCGTTGATGTGTTGGAAGATCTAGTTCAAGAAGCACTGCCCTCCATTCTTTCAAAGGATCCTCTCGAGGTGTGCTTAAGCCACTTCACCTATGATGACTATGACATTGAGCAATCTATAAATGAAGTCAATTCACTGCTTGATGCCACAGCTATCATGAATTCCCTTAAATGGAGAGCACCGAGAGAACCTTTGCCACCTTTGTCAAATGCTTCCCAAACTCCTTCTCTAGTATCCCCACCACAGCTTGAGCTTAAGCCTCTTCCAGCTACTCTCAAGTATGCTTTCTTAAGCAGCAATAAGACCCTCCCAATCATCATTGCCTCCAATCTCACTAATGAACAAGAGAGGGAACTTCTCAAAGTGCTAGAAGAGCACAAGGAAGCCATAGGATGGAGTGTTGCTGATCTAAAGGGAATAGATCCTTCCATATGTATGCACCGCATACATTTGGAAGAAGATGCAAAGACCTCACGAGAGGCACAACGTCGATTAAATCCAAATATGAAAGATGTTGTAATGAAGGAGCTTATGAAATTGCTAGATGCAGGAATCTTTTACCCCATCTCAGATAGTAAGTGGGTTAGCCCTACTCAAGTGGTACCCAAGAAATCAGGCATCACTGTGCAACCAAATGACAAGGGTGAGTTAATTCCTCAGCGCACCACCACAGGATGGAGAGTGTGCATAGACTATAGGAAACTCAACCTAGCAACTAGGAAAGATCATTTTCCACTCCCATTCATTGATCAAATCCTAGAGAGGCTAGCAGGCCAAAGTTTCTTTTGTTTTCTAGATGGATATTCCAGATACAATCAAGTGGCCATAGACCCGAGAGACCAAGGGAAAACCACTTTCACATGTCCATTTAGTACATTCGCTTATAGAGGCATGCCTTTTCGGTTATGCAATGCACCTGCAACTTTTCAAAGGTGTATGGTGTCTATCTTTTCTGACATGGTGGAAAACTTTTTGGAAGTATTCATGGATGATTTTTCTGTCTTTGGACCTTCATTTGAATCTTGCCTCCATAATCTGTCCTGTATTCTTACACGATGTCAAGAGACAAATCTCATCCTCAGTTGGGAAAAGAGCCATTTCATGGTTCAAGAAGGCATAGTCTTAGGGCATATTGTGTCCAAAAGAGGAATAGAAGTTGACAAAGCCAAGATTGAACTTATTTCCAAACTTCCTCCACCATCAACGGTGAGAGAAATTCGTTCATTCCTTGGGCAT
The DNA here is from genome assembly GCA_026545225.1 of Cornus controversa. Lineage (NCBI taxonomy): Eukaryota > Viridiplantae > Streptophyta > Magnoliopsida > Cornales > Cornaceae > Cornus > Cornus controversa. The sequence continues at coordinate 48,006,270 of CM048845.1, forward strand.
GCAGGTTTTTACCGTCGCTTCATCAAGGATTTTAGCAAGATCTCTCAACCATTGTGTCGCCTTCTTGAAAAAGAGTCTTGTTTTACCTTTGATGCAGCATGCCTTAAAGCTTTTGAGAAACTACGTGCGTTGCTTACATAAGCTCCAATACTCATTTCTCCAAATTGGGCTCTCCCATTTGAGGTGATGTGTGATGCATCCGACTATGCAATGGGTGCAGTTTTAGGGCAACGTGTGGATAAATTGCCTCATGCAATCTATTATGCAAGCAAAACCCTTTCTGAAGCCCAAATAAATTATACCACAACAGAAAAGGAATTGCTTGCTGTGGTGTATGCCCTAGACAAATTTTGAGCTTATCTCTTAGGTTCAAAGGTTATTGTCTATTCTGATCATGCTGCCCTCCAGCATCTTTTGGCAAAGAAGGACACCAAACCCCAACTGATTCGATGGATACTCTTGTTACAAGAGTTTAATTTTGAAATTAAAGATAAGAAGGGAACAGAAAATCTGGTGGCAGATCACCTCTTTAGGATTGTCATTGAGACTTGATCGACGTTGAATGTTACGCATTCTAGCCTCTTAACTTTGTGTATTTTATTCTCTTAGTGATAGATTATTTTATGATTTTACTTTGTTTTAGTGTTTTCTGTATTTTCAGGGCCTTAATGATTATTTCAGTTAAAACCATGATTTTGGGCTTTTAAAGATGACATGCAAGATGGTTAGATGAAGCCTACATCAAAGGGATCCATTGAACTCCATATTTTAACTCAAATCAGCCCAAGGAAGAGGTCCAAGAGAATTACTGCTGCTTAAGAAGGTTTCGGGCCTGAAGCCCAAATCGCGCATAATACAATCTTAATCCCGTTTTGGAAAACGGACCAGAAGTCTTATTTCCGAGCCTCAAATCAACTTAATTCTCACGTAAGGTTAAACGAAATTTGATTCTGCACACTTTTGTATTTCACATAAATTCTGTGAATCGAACTTCTAGTGGTTCAAAAGTTGGGCCGAAGTCAGCAGGAAAAACCCACCTGATTAGTGCTGCGGAAAAACCTAATTAATTCCTAATTGGATTAGGACTTTGATGTATTCTCTTGGCTATTTAAAGTGACAAATTAGGGCTGTATTGAGGAGGCTTGACAGCAGTTTTGAAGAGCTTTTGGAATGGAGAATCATTGGAGAACGAGGCGTATCATGAGCGGCTAGTTCAGCCACCAGGGTTTTGATGGAACCCTAACTAAACATCACTGGTTTGATTGTTCTAATTATTGGGGATTTTTGTATTCATTCATAGATTGTGTAATTTAGAGGATTCTTATTATAGAATTGAGCAATAAAAGTCTTATAAATTCAGTTTCAATGATTTTTTTATCTTGTCTTAGATATTTGATTGTTGTTATTGAACTCGTCCCTCTTGTTTTCTGTGATCATGAGAGTGATTATTACACAATGGTTTTTACTGAATATATCATTAAAAGTTTTGATGGATTATGCCTAGAGAAGATGAACCATACTGCACCCTAGATTAGAGTAGTTAGGCAGATGGCCCATACCAATCGAAGATAGTCCATGACTTAGCCTTAATCATATGTTATCTTCTTGACGGATGAAGGTGAGCTTGTAGCCACCGACACCACTTATGTATGATATGATGCCCCATAGTTAGTTCAATTGACCATTGATTGTGAAGTTAGTGGTAAAATCAATTACCCTAGATTTATCTTATATTCTCTACACTCCTTAGTTTTTCTTGCTTTTGTTCAATTGCTTCATTAGTTAATTTAGAATTAAAAATCAGAATTTATTTCTTTTAAATTTAATTAGAATTAGTCCTAACAATTCAACTCAATCAGACCATAGTCCTTGAGGTTCAACACCCCTTTCAATAACCCTATTCTGCAAGAAATTCGTTCTATTGCGAAGTGTGAAAATTTTTAATTGATATAATTTTTGAGTCACACTCACACACGAATCAAGACTCTAAATGATCCACTCCCATTTTGTGAATCCTTTTTGGATGAGCAACTTTGTGTAGTCTCTTAATAGAGCACTCCTTGGTATGCAGACATTGTCAATTTTTTGGCAACCGGCAAAATTCCGTCCTCTTGGACCAAGCAAGAGAATGATCGTTTCTTCTCCCAATCTAGATCATATTATTGGGACGATCCTCAACTCTTCAAATATTGTCCCGACCAGTTAATTTAAAAATGTGTCCCCGACATTGAATTCCAAAGCATTTTAAAATTTTGTCATACACTTGCTTGTGGAGGACATTTTAGTGCAAAGAAAACTGCAACAAAAATCCTTTAATGCGGGTTTTTCTGGCTGACACTTCATCGGGACGCATATTCATTTTGCCGCTCTTGTGAGTAATGCCAACGCCTCCGTGCAATGTCCCGCAAAGACATGATGCCTCTCAACCCAATTCTTATTGTTGAGATATTTGATGTTTGGGGCATCAATTTTATGGGACCCTTCCCTTCATCCTTTGGTCATGAGTACATACTTGTGGCGGTGGACTACGTATCTAAATGGATAAAGGTTGTGGCTACCAAGTCCAATGATCACGCAGTTGTGGTCAAGTTCATACAAGCTAATATATTTAGTCGATTTGGCATGCCCTGAGCCCTCATCAGTGATGGAGGTAAGCATTTCTATAATCGGTTCCTCTGAACCCTTCTCACCAAATACTCCATCACACATAAAGTAGCCACCCCTTACCATCCTTAAACCAGTGGATAAGTGAAAGTATCCAATAGGGAAATAAAGAATATTCTTAAAAAAATAGTTCGGCCTGACCGGAAAGATTGGTCATCACGCTTAAATGATGCACTATGGGCCTACTGAACTGCGTACAAAACTCCCATTGGAATGTCACCTTATCGGTTAGTATATGGAAAAGCTTGCCATCTTCCGGTGGAATTAGAGCACAAGGCTATGTGAGCCACTAAAGCGTTCAACTTTGACATGAAATTAGCCAGCTCAAATCGAAGGCTTCAAATTAATGAATTGGAAGAATTGTGACATGATGCGTATGAAAACACTAAAATCTACAAGGAAAGATCTAAGGCCTTTCATGATCGCAATATTCGAGTCAAAACATTTTCTCTGGGACAGAAGGTATGGTTGTACAATTCACGGCTCTGTTTGTTCCCTGGAAAGCTCTGCTCCCAGTGGGATGGCCCATTTCTGGTACATTCTGTTGCTCCTCATGGAGCGGTGGAATTGAAAGACCCTAAGGAAGGCACATTTTTCAAAGTCAATGGACAACGGTTAAAACCATGTGTGGATGACCAAGCTAGAATGGAGTATGTGGATGTCGTTAATTTGACGGATCCCATCTATGTTGACTCGTAAAGCTGATTCAAGCGTCAAGACATAGACGTACAATTTGGCACGACCATGGTAGCTATCATGCATCCATGAAGTCCCTCTAATCCAAATCAAATTTGTATCTAAGTGTTGTAAATTAGAGACAGATAAGTATCAAATGAGGTGAAATCAAAATTTCTGCAATCATCATTTCGATTGTGCGAAATCAATATTTCGCACAATCGAGATTTGGAGGAAAATTAAAGAAACTCTGCAGAGTGCAAAGTCCTGAGAGGTGAATTCCTTCGATAGCATTTCGATAGCACTTCGATCAATCAAAATTTTTATTGTGCGAAATGGACATTTCGTACAATTGAGATCTCGATTGTGCAAAATCCACATTTCGCATAATCGAAAAGGGCACGCGGACAGCACATGTGCGAACTTATAAGTTTAAAAACTGACCCTTCACATTCATTTCACTCCTATTCGCGAGACCAACTCTTCCATCCCTCTCGACCGAGCATCCCAAGCCCCTCACGTCATTCATCATCGTTTTCAACCATCCGCAAAGGCGCATCCATCGCGATCCACCTTCTCACACGGTTCGGCAGCGTTACTTCCAGTAAGTGTAGTTACATGTTTTTCATTGCTTCTCTTTCACTTTCCTTGGGTTAGTTAATTACATGGGCATGACTAGGGAGAGGAAACATGTGTTTCAATGGATAAGTGTCATTACTGTATTTGATTGTGATCTTGGGTATGTTTTGTGCACACGAACACATGGGGTGGGATGACTAAGGAGAGAACTGTTCGGTTGGGGTGCATTGGGATGATTGGGTACGTGCTGTATATCGATGCAAGTCATGGGAGATTTAGATTATCCCTTGAGTGTGAGCAAAGTCTGCAGGTTGAATGGCTTTTGCCATTCCTGGTGATTTTTGATAAGCTGTAGTGAGCATGTTTTGGAATGCATGTCTTGATGCCCCGACTTCTATCAATTTTGTTATATTTACTTCATTTTGGAATAATTGCAGACAGTCCTGGGTTATGGCTCGTGTGAAGAACCCCGACATTCAGATTCGAGACGTACCAGGCAGAGCTTGGCGCACTCGGGGATTTCATCCCGAGTATATTTTTGACCCTACCGAGTTTGAGAGGTGCCGGGACACAACATGGGCTGTGGCAGAGCTGCGATGACGTCGACTTGATAGACTGCTCCAGCCACCATTCGACGTTGCATATAATAGGCTGGTGTAGGTCTTCTACGAACACATGACATACTCGTGCACCATGCCCGATTGGGAGGCACCGCGATCACCATCACAGCGAGCCGGATAGCCCAGCTCATAGGCTGCCCACACCTACAGCCTCTGGATATGGTCAGTCAGGATGGTCGTCCGCTCTTCCGGGAGTCCCTACCGGCCGTCACCACCATTTTCTCCATGGTCATGGATTTGTGCGATGGGGAGTTTACCACCCCCAATCAGAATTGCATAAGCAAATCCATGTGCCCGATAGATTTATGGTTCTTGGATACCGTTCTTATTAAGAATACCTGCCTTCTAGGACATTTGACGGAAAGACGGGGTGATCTTCTTTGCTACTTATACGCAGCTCACACTGGCACATGGTTTTCTGTCCCATCTCTCATATGGGGGCAAATGTATAAAGTGTGGGATGCTCTCGTCTGAAAGACGAATAAGCGAGCATCTACTTGGTAGTTACTGTTCCCCTACTTAGTCACAGCCTTTCTGAGGGAGGCCAATATCCCTATCAGTTCTATGGATATCCAGATCGAACTGCCGCCCCATTTTCAGCACACTTAGTGGGTTCGGGTCCGTAGGCATCTAGAGCACCAGTAGCAACAGGGGCAGGTGCGTGAGGACATGGACATGGATGAAGAGGAGGAGGATGAGCCTTTAGAGGGTGAGCCCTCGGATGAGGATGAGGACAAGGAGGATTCGACCGGTCTGAGCCACGAGCAGTTTGATATACTGGCCACCGGATACTCCTGCTTGGCGGCAGATGTAGAGAGGTTGCAGCAGGGTTTTGACGAGCATGTCCACCTGACTCAGAGCTAGATGGCTGCCATGCGAGGGGATATTACATCTCTGACTCAAGGTCAGAGAGCATTGCTCAATGAGTTCAGGTCATTCTGACAGGACCTCCAAACTCTATTGCACGGCCCGACCGCCGCTTCGACTTCTGCACCACCCACCGAGCTCCCTCCACCACCACCCACCCTGGAGTAGTTTAGCAGTTTTCTATTTTATTTTTAATTTTAGTTTTGTATTTATTTTCAATAGGCCATGTAGGCCATATCTTCGGATCTTTTTATGTATTCCATCGTTTCACTTTGTACTGAACATGTTTTGCATATCTATAGAATATCTTTTTGTTTTCATTACACTTTTTCTCACTATTTTTCTTTTACATTTGGCATCGCTATCGCTATCTCCAATGCTCTGACTATGTATGTAATACCAATTTAATACTTGGCATATGCACGATATAGCTGATGATTTTCGTTTATTAGAGCCTGGTTTCAATTTCCAATACTGTTGAGATTGCTTCAATACAGTATGGCTTTAATAAAGAAAGATAGCCCCTTTGTATACTATACGTTAGTATACCTGGATAATCAATATCTTATCATCTATGCCTCTTAGCAAATTGGGAGCCACCAGTTCAAAGTTTAGAATGAAGCATAAAGATGCCCACAATCTTACACATGCAACAAAATCATTATGGTTGCATAATTGCTTTCTCCTTGTACTTTTATTTAATTTTTGTTTCCCATAATGCTTGTGGTATACTGTTGATGATCCATGCAGGTTTTGATACTCTTGTGGTCCAGTGATCGTAATTGACTGCTGTTTCTTTCCGCAACCACATTACCGGTAATTTCGTTCCTCTCTCTTCTTTTCCAATCATTGAGGACAATGTTTGATATAACTTTGGGGGTGTGCGATATACCACGGGCATATGCTTGCAATTGTTCAACTCTTTGGTACTTATTGACATTGTAATGCATTTTTGTGTAGTGTAATGAATTTTTGTGCATATTGGCCATGATGTCATACTGGTTAAGGGAAGACCATCCCATTTAATGCTCGAGGCAAATGCAGCGGGTAATTAGGAGCTTTGGACATTGTAAATACCTGCACTTTTGCAAGTTATGTATTAGGTTAGAATGGTCCACATTTTTGTTCAATTTTGAATATGGTGCAGCTCTTGCCCTAAATTTGTCCTTAACTGCACAAACTAGCACACATGCATTTTAAGATGTGGGGTGAGGTCTGATGGAGAATCCTGTAATGTTCTATTTTTATTTGAACAGCTTAGAGAATGAGTCTTCCGGCTGTTTGAAAATAATAATAATAATAATAAATAAATAAATAATATATATATATAATAATAATTTTTTTTGTGCAATAAGTCTTCTCACTCAATAAATCGGATATCTGTGCCTCATAAAGCATAAAGTATTCGCGTATAAGTGTGTAAGGTTGAGCCTTAATGAGGTGGGTGGCTTGTTTAAGCTCATCGCCTTGGAAGCTCGGCTATTAAGTCTTAAGGGTGCCTTTTCACCTAATGCCCTAAAACCGTCTGGTTTGGGAGTCATTGACCCAACACCGCTGCATGGGCTTTCAAGAAAGTAAAAAGAGTTTAAGCATTGCACAGTCATCTACGCACAAGCATTCATGCATGCTTCGCAGTAATGAACCACAGTGTAGCGCTTTATATGAGTTTTTTTTCTTCTAAAAATAGATATATTCTTGTATTCTCCAAATATGATGATAAGCCACGCATTAGAATGGATGTTCACTTTTCAAAGAGGATTTTAGGGTTGGCATTGGTATTTTTGTTCAAGCTGACCATTATGTGGGGACTATCATCTAACTTTAATTTGCAAAGATTCATTTTTGTTAAATATCCATGTAGCTCCATAATACTTGTTGCATTTGTCTATCACGAAATGAATGGAAAATCATCCCTTGTCCAATTAATGATTGATAAGTGATCCATTTTCGCATAAGTTAACCATTCTATTTTGCATTGCTAAGAAACTAGCAATATGTAAGTTTGGGGGTGTGATAAGCTTTAAATGTTACACATTTATGCCTTCTTAATTGCATATGTTGATTCCATATTTATGTTTACCTTGGTATTTTTATGCTATTTTTGTGTTTATGTTATATATTAGGTTTTGTCCTAAAGAAGGGCGATGGTTCCGATCAAGTGCTAAGGACGTGAAGAAATCAAGAAAAAATTATCAAGGCATTTCGCACAATCGAGATGTTGATTTCGCACAATCGAGATTTCGATTGTGCGAAACCTCAATTTTGCACAATCGAAATTCTGCAGACTGTCCATTTGTCCACCTGTCTTGCCACTTGCTTCCAAGAATGACCTTTGCACGTCCATTTTGAGGATTTTCTGACTTCAAAGAGTTATGTGAGGGGAATATATTTATAGTAGGTGAAATATATATATATATATATATGAAGGATACAGGTGGATGGTCAGATATCTATGTTTTTGGAAAAGAGAGAATAGCAACTTTCGAGAGGGAGAAGAGGAGTTGAACCAGACTCTAAAAGCTTCACATCTCTGGCCATGGAGGATTTCAAGTCCCCAATGATCAACTAACTTTCCATCTAGGGTGTGGTTGAAACCACTAGCCATGTAACTTGTGCATTTTGTAGCTATTTTGGGATCTATATGTATATGTTGATTACTTAGCCTAGTGATTTGTATAATACGTGTAAACTTCTTCAATATATTCATTTGATGTTATTTCTTCCTCTTGTCTTAGAGTAGAAATGCTCCATTTTGAATGCTCAACATTTACAACTTTCATAAAAAGTGTAAATGATGGTTTTGTAATGGTGTTTAATGGAATGTGGTATTTCTTGCTTATATAATCCATGCCAAGACAGGGTAGTTTGGACACACATAGGTACATTTAGAGAGTATGATAAGTAGATAAGTTGAAAGACTATGCTTATTAAAGATGGGTTATGTTTAGTTAGAAATCACATGTATCTTTTGATATGTCATTGTAGGTCACAAGCCTAATGACATTGTGTTGCATATACTTGTATAAGATCCCATTAGCTACATAAATGAACATGTCAAATGGCTAGAGGTGGAAATCACCCCTAGTTCTCTCTCCCTCAACTTTACAAATTGTTTTAGAAATTTAATATTTTTATATTTTACAAAGTAGTGTTAAAGTCAAACCAAAATTATGTTCTTAGGATTAAATTGAAAATTCTCTCTTAGTAGCGTAATTCAACCAAACTCCTTGTGGGATCGATACCTTCTAAAAAGAACCGTATCTACAAAGATTCGTTTTCTTGCGAGTGGTTTAAATTATATTTTGATAGGCAATAGTAAGCTACAAAAATAAAGACATATTTGGCCACATCACAATTGAACAAAAGCAAGAAAAACTAAGGAGTGTAGAGAATATAAGATAAGTCTGGGGTAATTGATTTCACCGCTAACTTCACTATCAATGGTCAATTGAACTAACTATGGGGCATCATAACATGCATAAGTGGTGTCGGTGGCTACAAGCTCACCTCCATCCGTCAAGAAGATAACATATGATTAAGGCTAAGTCATGGACTATCTTCGATTGGCATGGGCCATCTGCCTAACTACTCTAATCTAGGGTGCAGTATGGTTCATCTTCTCTAGGCAAAATCTATCAAAGCTTTTAATGATATATTCAGTGAAAACCATTGTGTAATAATCACTCTCATGATCACAGAAAACAAGAGAGACGAGTTCAATAACAACAATCAAATATCTAAGACAAGATAAGAAATCATTGAAACTGAATTTATAAGACTTTTATTGCTCAATTCTATAATAAGAATCCTCAAAATTACACAATCTATGAATGAATACAAAAATCCCCAATAATTAGAACAATCAAACCAGTGATGTTTAGTTAGGGCTACATCAAAACCCTGGTGACTGAACTAGCCACTCATGATACGCCTTATTCTCCAATGATTCTCCACTCCAAAAGCTCTTCAAAGCTGTTGCCAAGCCTCTCAATACAGCCCCAATTCGTCACTATTAATAGCCAAGAGAATACACCAAAGTCCTAATCCAATTAAGAATTAATTAGATTTTCCCACAGCACTAATCAGGTGGGTTTTTCCTGCTGATGTTCGGCCCAACTTTTGACCCACTAGAAGTCCGATTCACAGAATTTTTGTGAAATACAAAAGTGTGCAAAATCAAATTTTGTTCCACCTAATTAAAAATTAAGTCGATTTGAGGGTCAAAAATAACACTGCTGGTCCGTTTTTCAAAATGGGATTAAGACTGTACTATGCTCAGATTTGGGCTTCAGGCCCGAAACCTTTTTAAGCAGCTGTAATTCTCTTGGACCTCTTTCTTGGGCTGATTTGAGTTGAAATAAATAGTTGAATGGATCTACTTGATGTAGGCTTCATCTAACCATCTTGGATGTCTTCTTTAAAAGCCCAAAATCATGGTTTTAACTGAAATAATCATTAAGGCCCTGAAAATACAGAAAACACTAAAACAAAGTAAAATCACAAAATAATCTATCACTAAGAGAATAAAATACGCAAGTTAAGAGGCTAGAATGCGCAACATTCAACGCCAATCACTACTGAGAACCTTTTCTCCGCTCCGACGGGTCCATTCGCTACTCCTCTCTTAGGGCAAGTTGTTCCTTCTAAATAAGGTCCCTCGGATTCAGAACTAGATAATGTTGATCCTGACTTGATTAGGACTCACATGGATTTAGGAAAACTCTGAATAGATTGTGAAATCCCGGCGAATGTCACCCCTAGGAATTACCCCCTTAATTTCGACTTTCAATCTGGGGAGGGTCTGAGCAAGAACGACATGTTATTTTCGACTAGGCATTTTCCAGCATTTCGGTTTCCCCTTCACCCTTTTTACCATCTTGTCCTCAACCAACTGCACTTGGCCCCTCTACAAGTGAACCCTAATTTCTTTAGGGTCATTTCTAGTGTTCTCGCTCTTAACCATTCACGAGGTATGGAACTAGGATTTGATGACCTTCTTATTTGCTATCAAGTTAGTTCTATAAAGAAAGAGAATAGTCGCTATCACTTCTTCCCCTGTTCTGGCAGATCGCTTTGCACCAGCCACCCTTCTTCGGACAAGGGTTCGAAGGCCCAGATAGTGGTTATGGGGGGAATTGGAAAGTGTCCTCCTTTGATAGATTTCCCATCCCCCAAAAATTTGGCAGATTAGGTATCCTTCCCTTCGATTCCCCCTCTGACTGTCATTGTGACTGTGTTGTTTGTGACGTTCTGCTTTTTAATCAAATTCGATCTTTTGTTGGTGCATTTAGGGACATTTTATCCCATTCTAAGTTGACGGCCCGTTTGAAGACTCTTAAAGATAAGGTGTGGAGTGATATCCCGAAGTCTTCTATTCTACTAGATTCTGGAACCCTCAGAGCTATCTCAGAGAAAGCTTCGAGTGCAAATATGAAGCTACCAAAAACTACTCGAACGAAAGCAAAGAAGCAGACTGAAAGGAACGATCTTGGCACGCCTCCAACCAAGCAAGAGGTGGAGATTGCCTCTACTCTGAGAAAAAGGCACGCTAAGGAAGTGGCAACGGAGAAATCACATACCACTGAGGTGATAGAGGTGAAGGAGACTGCCCCTCCTCCTAAGTCACAAAAAGTTGATAACTCAACTATTCCTTCTGCCCCAGGGTCTGGTGAGCCTTCAGCTATGAAGATCAGCACTTTGGGATCCAACGTCCGGAGTTCTTCTATGGTGGAGCCTTGGGTTCATCAGATGGTGAAAGGCAATGGCATGCCCCTGTCAGTGGAGGATTCCTTACTTGAAAATAAGGAGTCTATAAAGGCATTTTTGAAGGAAATGTGGCCTCCAAAGGAAGCTAAGATGATGCTGGATATGTCCGTGGGCAGCCTGCTGGAGACTTGTCCGGACATGGCCCTTAGGGTGGGAAAGAAATTTAAATACACATTCTGATGTACTTTCTTTTGCTGCTTCTTTTAATAACTTTGTATGTCTTTGCAGAATGTGTTCGGAGTGATGACCATGTGCAACTTAGTCGAACAGGCTACTGTCAAGGTGAAAAAAGCCGACGTTCAGACGTAAAGGGCTGAGGCTAATTTTTGTAATGCTATGCGTGAGGTGAACAGTGATAAGTCAAAGTCCAAAGCTTTATTGGTTGAAACTGAGCAACTCAAGTCTCGACTGGAAGAGCTCACCATAGAGAAGGAAGAGGCAGAGTTCCAGAGGGTGTTAGCTGAATCTAGAGCGTTCGAATCTGAGCTGAATGTCAAGTCCTTACAGGACTGATCGTTCAAATTGGAGAAAGGCACCAAGGCTTTGTTCAACAGACTATCCCGAACGGTCCAGGTCAGAAATGCTGAGGCCTACAGCCAAGGATTTGAATATGCAATGGCTTTTGAAAATGACAGATCTTACCGGGGTGGCCCAACTTATTATGACTGTGAGATGGGCTTGACTGGGCCCCCTTACCAGGATCCAGATGAAGGGGAAGAGGAGAAGGAGATCGCTAACATCTTTGAGGAGGGTGCTGAACCCATTCAGGCTGCGATTCCTAAGCAGACTGAGATTGTCAATATCCCGACTGATCCCTCAGTGATTGTTCCATGATTTTTATTTTCTCTTCTATAATACTTTTTGGCAATTCTCTTTGTAAAAGCTCCCTTAAATAATAGAAGATGATCTTTTTCATACCTTTTGATTTGTCAAGAAGCCATATGCTTGTCTGATATTGCTCTTCATAAAAATGATGTATTTTTGTGTAATATCCAGCACTTTTATTGATATTTAGTTAATCACCTGATGTCCTTATTCAATAAAGATGCTCGTATGGCCTTGCCTTAGTCATATTCATTCATTTGAGACGTTCGGCTGGTCATGCCGAGGTCTCTGATAAGCGTTAAATGTTGCACATTTAAGCCTTCTTAATTGCATATGTTGATTCTGTATTTATATTTACCTTGGTATTTTTTTGCTATTTTTTGTGTTTTTGTTGAATATTAGGTTTTGTCCCAAAAAAGGGCGATGTTTCAGATCAAGTGCTGAGGAAGTGAAGAAATCAAGAAATTCATAAAGGCATTTCGCACAATCGAGATAATGGTTTCGCGCAATCAAAATCTCGATTGTGCGAAACCTCAATTTCGCACAATCGAGATTCTGCAGACTGCAAGTTGCCCACTTGTCCACCTGCCCATTTGTCTACTTGTCTTGCCACTTACTTCCAAGAATGACCTTTGCACATCCTTTTTAAGGATTTTCTGACTTCAAAGAGATATGTGAGGGGAGCATATATATATTAGGTGGATTATATAGATATATAGGCAAGGTGGAACCCAAGGACACTAGTAGATGGACATATATGTATGTTTTTGGAAAAAAAAGGGGAGACTCATTCGGGAGAAAAGAAGGAAGGACTGAATCAGACCTTTGGAGCTTCATATCTCTGGCCATGGAGGATTGCAAGTCTCCTATGATCAACTAACTTTCCATCTAGGGTGTGGTTGAAACCCCTAGCCATTTAACTTGCTCATTTTGTAGCTATTTTGGGATCTATATGTATATGTTGATTACTTAGCCTAGTGTTTTGTATAATACTTGTAAACTTTTTCAATATATTCATTTGATTTTATTTCTTCATCTTGTCTTAGAGTGGAAATACTTCATTTTGAATGCTCAATATTTACAACTTTCACAAAAAAAGTGTAAATGATGGCTTTGTAATGGTTTTTAATGGAATGTGATGTTTCTTGCTTATATAGCCTATGCCAAGATAGGGTAGTCTGGACACACGTAGGTACATTTAGAAAGTAGGATAAGTAGATAGGTTGAAGGATTACGCTTGTTAAAGGTGGGTTATGTTTAGTTAGAAATCATGTGTATCTTTTGATATGTCATTCTAGGCCACAAGCCTAATGACATTGTGTTGCATATACTTGTAGAAAATCTCATTTGCTACGTAAATGAACATGTCTATTGGCTAGAGGTGGAAACCACTCTTAGTTTTCTCTCTCTCAATGTTACAAATTGTTTTACTTTTAATGTTTTTACATTCTACAAAGTAGTGTTAAATTCAAATCAAAAATTCTGTTTTTAGGATTAAATTGGAAATTCTCTCTCAATAGTGCAATTCATCCACGTACTCCTTGTGGGATCGTTACCCTCTATAAAGAACCATATCTACAAAGATTCGTTCTCTTGCGAGTGGTTTAAATTATATTTTGATTGGCAACAGTAAGCTACAAAAATAAAGACAGATTTGGCCACATCAAAATTTTGGCGCCGTTGCCGGGGAGTACGGTGTAATTGTCGCAACTGAGAGATTATTTCTAATTTGATTCTTAGTCTTAAAATTTTTTATTATCCTTTTTGCATATATTCTGTTCTTATCTCTCAAATTGCTTAATTTTAGGTATACCTCACATGTATTATTCGTCAAGTTTGGACTTTTTGTGAGTATACTGCCTAAAAGTCGTGCATTTGATTGGATTTGATTTGTTCTTGTATATATTTATTTACATTGTGTTTTCCTATTGATGTATGCTAGATAGATGGTCATTGTCACTTCCTTTGCTTCCATGTAACATTGAACTTGAACGAACACTTAGACAATGTAGAGGAACCTCTAGGGACCCTATTTTGCCTAGGACTGAAAATATGGACCCAAACAATGTACAAACCCCCAGTCTACCACCATATAACCCTCCTCAAGGGGAAGTTCTCAGGGATTTTTATTTTCCTACTACATATGCTTCATCATCATGCATTCAATTTCCAAATATTGCGGTGAATCATTTTAAAAAAATCCTCCACCATCAACCTTCTTAGTTATTTTCATGGACTTCCAAACGAAGACCCATACAAGCATCTAGATGACTTCTTTGAAGTTTGTTCAACCCTCCGGTTGCAAAATTTCTCAGAAGATGACTTGAGGTTTCGTTTGTTTTCATTTTTTCTCAAAGATAGGGCCAAGTACTGGTTTAACTCCTTAGAGCCCAATTCCATCCATTCATGGGGGGAAATGCACATTGCGTTCCTAAAAAAATACTTCCCAATGGGAAAGACAGGTGATATTTGGCGAGCAATCACTGGATTCACTCAACTTTACCAAGAATAATTTTATGAGACATGGGAAAGATTGAAAGAACATTTAAGGTCATGTTCGCACCATACTGTTCCAAAATGGCAGCTAGTGCAAAGTTTCTATGATGCGTTGAGTGATCAACATAGACAAATGGTAGATTCCTCTTATGGAGGGACATTCCTTCTTAAGAGTTCTGATGAGGCATGGAGACTTTTTGAAAGCCTAAGTGAAAATTCATCTCAACGCTCCTCTTCTCGAAAGGGTAAAAACGCCCAACCTAGTAAAGGAGTATTTGAGTTATCAAGGTCAGATGAGGTTGTCATGCAAATAGAGGCCCTTACTCGAAAAATTGACCAACTCATGAAGAGTGGGCTGCCTACTTCTAGCCAACCTGTTCCAAATCAGGATGGGTGTTCGTTTTGCTATATCACTTCACATTATATGCAGGATTGTCCTATGGCTGGTCAATCCCCCGATTATGCTCAAGAGTAATCAAATGCTGTGTACTCTAAACCAATAAATGATCCATATTCAAATACATACAATCCTGGTTACAAGAATCATCCTGCATTCTCTTAAAAATCTCAGGAACTAAGTCTATCTTATCAAGGGCAAAATTCTTACAATTCCCAATCTCAACAGCCTCAATATAGGCCGAATCCTCAACCGTATCATAAAAAATCTCATTACCAAATTCCACCACCACCTCATCCGAGAAGCCAAGGCTTTGAAGAAAGAGTGCTAAGCAATCTTGAGGTTAACACCCACTTATTGTAGTCCCATTCCCAATCAATTTCTAAGCTTGAAGCCAATGCTCAATCTATAGCTAGGCTAGAAGCTCAAATAGGGCAGCTAGCTAATGCCTTGAATAGAAGAGAGGAAGGAAAGTTGCCAAGTGAACCGGTGGCGAATCCTAAGGGAGTTCATGTGATTGATGATCCTTCATCTTCATCTTATAATGCTCCTCCTAAGCAGGTTCAATCAATCACCACCCTAAGGAGTGGTAGAGTCATAAACTCCAAAGTTGAGCAAGAAAAGAAGGAAACCATTGAGCATCCTAAAAATCCAAAAGATTCTCTCATAAATCCAAATGTGAACAAAATCTCACAAAATCAAAAGAAAAAATCAACTGAAGTTGTATCATCACCTACTCCAAAGTGTGACACATCATTTGAACCTCTAGTTCCTTTTCCTCATAGATTGAAGGAACCCTGTCATTTTGGGAAGCAAGGAGAGAAAATTCAGGACATAATGGAAATTTTTAAATAAGTAAAAATCAATCTCCCTCTCCTTGATGCTATCAGGCAAAATCCCTCCTATGCTAAATACTTGAAGGACTTATGCACTCAAAAGTGTAAATCCAAGAACAATATTCCTAGGAAAGTCCTTTTAACCGAGCAAGTGAGTTCCATTTTTTAGCACCAAGCCCCTTCTAAATTCAAAGATTCGGGTGCCCCAACTATCCCGTGCACCATTGGTAACCATGAATTTGAAAAGGCACTTCTTGATTTAGGGGCTAGTGTCAACTTGCTTCCCTTCTCAGTGTATAAGCAATTAGGTTTGGGGGAACTTAAGACCACCACAATAGTGTTGTAACTCACCGACTAATCGGTGAAGCAACCACGTGGCATCATTGAAGATGTGATCATTCAAGTGGAGAAGTTTTATTTTTTGGTGGATTTAATAGTCCTTGATACAGAACCTGTCCAAAATCCTACTAGACATATTCCAATCATTCTAGGTCATCCATTTCTAGCTACGGCAAAACCTTGCGTTAATTGCTGTACTGGAGTAATGGATTTCTCTTTCGGGAATATGAAAGTTTGATTGAACATTTTCAATGCTTCTCACCACCCATCCAATGACGAAAGTGAATATTTTTGCGTTGATGTATTGGAAGATCTAGTCCAAGAAGCACTGCCCTCCATTCTTTCGAAGGATCCTCTCGAGGTGTGCTTAAGCCACTTCAACTGTGATGACTATGACATTGAGCAATCTATAAGTGAAGTCAATTCACTGCTTGATGCCACAGCTATCATGAATTCACCTAAATGGAGAGCACCAAGAGAGCCTTTGCCCCATTTGTCAAATGCTTCCCAAACTCCTTCTCTAGTATTCCCGCCACAACTTGAGCTTAAGCCTATACCGACTACTCTCAAGTATGCTTTCTTAGGCTGCAATAAAACCCTCCCAGTCATCATTGTTTCCAATCTCACCAATGAACAAGAGAAGGAACTCTTTAAAGTGCTAGAAGTGCACAAAGAAGCCATAGGATGGAGTGTGACTGATCTAAAGGGAATAGATCCTTCCATATGTATGTACCGCATACATTTGGAAAAAAATGCAAAGACCTCACGAGAGGCACAATGTCGATTAAATCCAAATATGAAAGATGTTGTAATGAAGGAGGTTGTGAAATTTCTAGATGCGGGAATCATTTACCCCATCTCAGATAGCAAGTGGGTTAGCCCTACTCAAGTGGTGCCCAAGAAATCAGGCATCACTGGGCAACCAAATGATAAGGGTGAGTTAATTCCTTAGCGCTGATAGGTGTTGAATGTTACGCATTCTAGCCTCTTAACTTATGTATTTTATTCTCTTAGTGATAGATTATTTTGTTATTTTACTTTGTTTTAGTATTTTCTGTATTTTCAGGGCCTTAATGATTATTTCAGTTAAAACCATGATTTTGGGCTTTTAAAGAAGACATCCAAGATGGGTAGATGAAGCCTACTTCAAAGGAGATTCATTCAACCATTTATTTCAACTCAAATCAGTCCAAGGAAGAGGTCCAAGAGAATTACAGCTGCTTAAGAAGGTTTCGGGCCTGAAGCCCAAATCTGCGCATAATACAGTCTTAATCCCGTTTTAGAAAACGGACTAGAAGTCTTATTTCCGAGCCTCAAATTGACATAATTTTTGAGTAAAGTTGCAAATTTTGATTCTGCACACTTTTGTATTTCACGAAAATTCTGTAAATCAGACTTCTAGTGGGTCAAAAGTTGGGCCGAAGTCAGCAGAAAAAACTCACCTGATTAGTGCTGCGGGAAACCCTAATTTATTCCTAATTGGATTAGGACTTTGGTGAATTCTCTTGAGGAATAAAGTGAAGAATAAGAGGCTGAGTTTAGGGGAGATTAACGGAGATTTGAGAGTCTGAGAAGGCTGAGAAGAGAATAGAAACATATTTGCAGAGCCATTGGAGAACGAAGTCATACGCATAATTCATGAAAATGATGCCTTCTTCCTCAATAGTTGAAGCTTCTTCTTCTACCATGAGCGGCTAGTTCATCCACTAGGGTTTTGATGTAGCCCTAACAAAGCATCAATGGTTTGATTGTTTTAATTATTGGGGACCTTTATATACATGCATAGATTATGTAATTTAGAGGATTCTTATTATAGAATTGAGCAATAAAAGTCTTGTAAATTCAATCTCAATGATTTCTTATCTTGTCTTAGATATTTAGTTGTTGTTATTGAACTCAATCTCTCTTGTTTTCTGTGATTATGAGAGCGATTATTACACAATAGTAATCACTGAATATATTGTTAAGAGCTTTGATGGATTATGCCTAGAGAAGATGAACCATACTGCACCCTAGATTAGAGTAGTTAGGCAGATGGCTCATACCAATCAAAGATAGTCCATGGCTTAGCCTTAATCATATGTTATCTTCTTGACGGATGAAGGTGAGCTTGTAGCCACTGACACCACTTATGCATGATGTAATTTCCCATAGTTGATTCAATTGACCATTGATTGTGGAGTTAGTGGTGAAGTCAAATACCCTAGATTTCTCTCATATTATCTTCACTTTCTATTTACTTTGATTTATTTTATTTTACTTTTTAATTAGTTTAGTTTAAAAATCAGAATTCTTTTCTTATAAATTTAATTAGAATTAATCCCGTATTCCAACTCATCAGACGATAATCCCTGAGGTACGATACCCCTTTTGATAGCCCTATTCTGCAAGGAATTCGTTCTATTGTGAAGTGTGGAAATTTTTAATTAATATACTTTTTGATTCACACTCATACATGAATCAAGTGCACCACCACAGGATGGAGAGTGTGCATAGATTATAGGAAACTTAACTTAGCAACTAGAAAAGATCACTTTCCACTCCCATTCATCGATCAAATCCTAGAGATGCTAGCAGGTCAAAGCTTCTATTATTTTCTAGATGGATATTCTGGCTAAAATCAAGTAGTTATAGACCCGAGAGACCAAGAGAAAGCCACTTTCACATGTCCATTCGGTACATTCACCTATAGACGCATGCCTTTTGGGTTATGCAATGAACATGTAACTTTTCAGCGGTGTATGGTGTCTATCTTTTCTGACATGGTTGAAAACTTTTTGGAAGTGTTCATGGATGCTTTTTCTATCTTTGGACCTTCATTTGAATCTTGTCTTCATAATCTGTCCCATGTTCTTACACGATGTCAAGAGACAAATCTCATCCTCAATTGGGAAAAGAGCCATTTTATGGTTCAAGAAGGCATAGTCCTAGGGCATATTGTGTCTAAGAGAGGAATAGAGGTTGATCAAGCCAAGGTCGAACTTATTTCCAAACTTCCTCCACCATCAGTGGTGAGAGAAATTCGTTCATTCCTTGGGCATGTAGGTATTTATTGTCGCTTTATCAAGGATTTTAGCAAGATCGCTCAACCTCTGTGTTGCCTTCTTGAAAAAGAATCTTGTTTTACCTTTGATGCAGCGTGCCTTGAAGCTTTTGAGAAGCTACGCATTTTGCTTACACAAGCTCCAATACTCATTCCTCCAAACTGGGCTCTCCTATTTGAGGTGATGTGTGATGCATCTGATTATGCAATGGGTGCAGTTTTAGGGTAACATGTAGACAAATTTTCTCATGCAATCTATTATGTAAGCAAAACCCTTTCCGAAGCTCAAATAAATTATACTACGACAGAAAAGGAATTGTTTGTTGTGGTGTATGCCCTGGACAAATTTCAAGCTTATCTCTTAGGTACAAAGGTCATTATCTATTCTGATCATGCTGCCCTCTGGCATCTTTTAGCTAAGAAGGACACCAAACCCCGACTGATCCGATGGATACTCTTGTTGCAAGAGTTTAATTTTGAGATTAGAGACAAAAAAGAAACAGAAAATGTGGTGGTTGATCACTTCTCTAGGATTGTCATTGAGACTCTCAATGATTCCCTCCCAGTTTGTGAATTCTTTTCGAATGAACAACTTTTTGTAGCCTCTCAAGAGAGCATTCTTTGGTATGCGGACATTGTCAATTTCTTGGCAACCGAAAAAGTTTCATCCTCTTAGACCAAGCAAGAGAAGGATCATTTCTTCTCCTAATCTCGATCATATTATTGGGACGATCCTCAACTCTTCAAATATTGTCTCGACCAGTTAATCCAAAAATGTGTCCCCAACATTGAATTCCAAAGCATTTTAAAATTCTGTCATACACTTGCATGTGGAGGGCATTTTAGTGCAAAGAAAACCACAGCAAAAATCTTGCAATGCGGGTTTTTCTGGCCAACACTTTATCGGGACCCATATTCATTCTGTCGCTCTTGTGAGCGATGCCAGCACCTCGGCGCAATGTCCCGCAAAGACATGATGCTTCTTAGCCCCATTCTTATTGTTGAGATATTTGACGTATGGGGCATCGATTTCATGGGACCCTTTCCACCATCCGTTGGTCATGAGTACATACTTGTAGTGGTGGACTACGTATCTAAATGGATAGAGGCTGTGGCTACCAAATCTAATGACCACGCAGTAGTAGTCAAGTTTATACAAGCTAATATCTTTAGTCAATTTGGCACGCCACAAGCCCTTATCAGTGATGGAGGTAAACATTTTTGTAATCAGTTCCTCCAAACCCTTCTCACCAAATACTCTGTCATACATAAAGTAGCCACCCCATACCATCCTCAAACTAGTGGACAAGTGGAAGTATCCAATCAGGAGATAAAGAATATACTTGAAAAAATAGTTCGGCCTGACCAGAAGGATTGGTCATTACGCTTAAATGATGCACTGTGGGCCTACCGAACTGCGTATAAAACTCCCATTGGAATGTCACCTTACCGGTTGGTATATGGAAAAGCTTGTCATCTTCCGGTTGAATTAGAGCACAAAGCTATCTGGGCCACTAAAGCGTTCAACTTTGACATGAAATTAGCCAGCTCAAATTGAAGGCTTCAAGTGAACGAATTGGAAGAATTGCGATATGATGCATATGAGAATGCTAAAATCTATAAGGAAAGATCTAAGGCCTTTCATGATCGCAATATTCGAGTTAAAACATTTTTTCCAGGACAGAAGGTATGGTTGTACAACTCACGGCTCCATTTGTTCCCTAAAAAACTCCATTTCCATTGGGATGGTCCATTTCTGGTACATTCTGTTGCTCCTCATGGAGCGGTGGAATTAAAAGACCCTAAGGATGACACATTTTTCAAAGTCAATGGACAACGGTTAAAACCATGTGTGGATGACCAAACAAGGATGGAGTATGTGGATGTCGTCAATTTGACGGATCCCATATATGTTGACTTGTAAGCCAATTCTAACGTCAAGCCATAAACGTACAATGTGGCACGACCATGGTTGCTATCATGCACCCATGAAGTCCCTGTAATCCAAAGCAAGTTTGTATCTAAGTGCTAAAAAATTAGAGTCAAGGAGGCATCAAATAAAGTGGCTTAAAAAATTCTGCAATCATTATTTCGATTGTGCGAAATTCACATTTTGCACAATCGAGATTTGGAAGAAAAATTGAGAGATTCTGCAGAGTGCAAAGTCTCGAGAGGTGAGTTCCTTCGATAGCACTTCGAACAATCAAAATTTTGATTGTGCGAAATGTCCATTTCGCATAATCAAAATCTCGATTGTGCAAAATTCACATTTCGCACAATCGAAAAAGGCACGAGCGCAGCACATGCTTAAACTTATAAATTTCAAACCTGACCCTTCACCTTTATTTCACTCCTATTCGCGCGACCCACACCTCCATCCCTCTCCACCTAGCATCCCAAAACCCCTCACACCATTCGTCATCATTCTCAATCATCCACGAGGGCACAACCATCGAGATTCACCTTCTCGCACCGTTCGGCAGTATCACTTTAGGTTAGTGTAGTTCTATGTTTTTCATCATTTCTCTTTCACTTTCCTTGGGTTTAGTTGATTACATGGGCATAACTATGGAGAGGAAACATGTGTTTAAATGGATTAATGTCATTACAACATTTGATTATGATGTTGGGTATGTGTTGAACACACGAATCCATGGGGTGGGATGCAAACAAGTGAACTATTCGGTTGGGGTGCATTGTGATGTTGGGTGCGTGTTGTATATCTATGTGGGTCATGATAGATTTAGATTTTGCCTTACGCGTGAATGAAGTCCGCCATTTGAATGGCTTTCATGATTCCTAGTGATCTTTGATAAGCCGTCATGATCATGTTTTGGAATGCATGTCTTAATGCCATGACTTGGAGCATTCTTTTTAATTTACTTCATTTTGGAATAATTGCAGACAGTCCCAGGATATGGCTCGTGTGAAGAATCCCGGTATCCAGATTCGAGATGTATCGAGCAGAGCTTGGCGCACTCGAGGATTTCATCCCGAGCATATTTTTGACCCCATGGAATTTGAGAGGCGTCGAGACACAGCATGGGCTGTGGCAGAGCTGCGGTGATGCCGGCTTGACAGACTACTCTAGCCACTATCTAATATTGCATATAATAGGCTGGTGCAAGTCTTTTACAAGCATATGATGTATTCATGCACCATGCCCGATACTCTACAGACTGTGGTGGGAGGGACTATGATCACCATCATGGCGAGTTGGATAGCCCAGCTCATAGGCTGCTCGCACCTACAGCCTCCGGATATAGTTGACCAGGATGGTCATCCGCTCTTCAAGGAGTCCTTCCCGTCCGACACCACCGTGTTCTTCATGGTCATAGATATGTGCAATGGGGAGTTTACCACCCCCAATCAGAATTGCACAAGTAAATCCATGTGCCCGATGGACTTATGGTTCTTGGATACCATCCTTATCAAGAACGCATGTCCTCTAGGACATGTGGCAGAGCGCCGGGGTGACTTTCTTCACTGCTTATACGCAGCTCATACTAGCATGTGGTTTTCTATCCCATCGTTCATTTGGGGGCAGATGTATAAGGTGTGGGACGCTCTAGTCCAAAAGACGAATAGGAGAGCGACTACTTGGCAACTGCCATTCCCTACTTGGTCACAGCCCTTTTTAGGGAGGCCAATATCCCTTTCAGTACTATGGACATCCAGATAGGATCACCTCCCCATTTCCATCACACTCACTAGGTGCGGGTTCGTAGGCATCTGGAGCGCCAGCAGCGCCAGGGGCAGGAGCATGAGGACATGGACATGGATGATCCCCTTGCATTGGCAGAGGAAGACGAGCCTATAGAGAGTGAGCCCTCAGATAAGGAGGTGGAGGAGGATTCGATCAGTTTGAGCCATGAGCAGTTTGATATACTGGCCACCGGATATTCTTGTTTGGTGGCAAATGTAGAGAGGCTGTAGCAGGGTTCCGACGAGCATATTCGGCTGACTCAGAGCCAGATGGCTGCCATGGGAGGGGATATTACATCGCTGACTCATGGTCAGAGAACATTGATTGATAAGTTTCGGTCATTCCGACAGGACCTCCAGACTATGTTGCATGGTCCGGCCACCGCTTCGACTTCTGCACCACCCACCGAGCCCCCTCCACCACCACCCACCCTGGATTAGTTTAGCATTTTTTCTGTTTTATTTTCAGTTTTAGTTCTGCATTTATTTTCAGTAGGCCATGTCTTCGGATCTTTTTATGTATTCCATCATTTCACTTTGTACTGAACATGTTTTGCACATTTATGAAATGTAGTTTGGTTTTAATTATAATTTTTATTCACTGTGTTTCTTTTACATTTGGCATCGAGACCGCTATCACCAATGCTCTGACTATGTATGTAGTACCAATTTACTGATTGGCATATGCACGATACAGTTGATGATTTTCGTTTATTAAAGCCTGGTTTCAATTCCCAATACTGTTGAGATTGCTTCAACACGGTATGATTTTAATAAAGAAAGGCAGCCCCTTTGCATACTATACATTAGTATGCCTGGATAATCAATATCTTATCGCATATGCCTCTTAGCAAAGTAGGAGCCACCAATTCAGAGTTTAGAATGACGCGTCAAGAGGCCACAAATCATAATCATACAAAGAAATCAATGTGGTTGCATAATTCCTTTTTCTTTTATTTATTTGTTTACTTTTTGTTCCCATAATGCTCGTGGTATACAGTTGATGATCCTTGCAGGTTTTGCTACTCACGTGGCCCACTGCTCCTAATTGACTACTGTTTCTATCAAGAACCGTTTTCAAGGTAATTTTGTTCTTTTCTCTTCTCTTCAAATCATTGAGGACAATGTTTGATTTAAGTTTGGGGGTACGCGGTATACCACGTGTATCTGCTTGCAACTGTTCAACTCTTTTGTTGCGTATTGACGTTGTATTGCAATTTTGTGCATTTTTGTCATGATGTCTGGCTTTGTAAGGAAAGACTATCTCAATAAATGTTCGAGGCAAATGCAGCAGGTAATTAGGAGCTTTGGACATTGTAAATACCCGCACTTTTGCAAGTTATGTATTAGGTTAGAATGGTCCACATTTTTGTTCAATTATGAATATGGTACAATTCTTATCCTAAATTTGTCCTTAACAGCACAAACTAGCACACATGTATTTTAAGTTGTGGGGTATAAGTCTGATGGAGAATGTTGTAAATTTTTATTTTTATTAGAATGACTTAGAGAATGTGTCTTCCGATTCTTCAAATAAAATAAAAAAAAAAACAAAAAAAAAACAAAAAAGGGAGAAAATTTGGCACAATAAGCCTTCTCACTCAATAAACCGGGTCTCTGTGCCTCATAAAGCAGAGAATATTCACGTATAAGTGTGTAAGGTTAAGCCATAATGAAGCGGGTGGCTTGTTTCAACTCGTCGCCTTGGAAGCTCAGCTATTATGTCTTAAGGGTGTCTATTCATCTAATGCCCTAAAACCGTTTGGTTTGGGAGTTATTGATCCAACATCGCTACATGGGCTTTCAAGAAAGCAAAAAGAGTTTAAGCATTGCACAATCATCCACGCGCAAGCATTCATGGATGCTTCGCGGTAATGAACCACAGTGTCGCGCTTTCTATGAGTTTTTCTTCTAAAAATAGATGTGTTCTTGTATTCTCCAAATATGATGATAAGCCACATGTTAGAATGGATGTTCACTTTTCAAGGAAGATTTTAGGGTTGCGTTGATATTTTTGTTCAAACTAACCATTATGTGGGGACTGTCATCTAACTCTAGTTTGCAAAGGTTCATTTTTGTTAAATGTCCACATAGCTCCATAATACTTGTTGCATTTGTCAGGCTCGAGATGAATGGGTAATCATCCCTTATCCAGTTAATGATTGATAAGTGATCCATTTTTACATAACTTAGTTCATTTTATTTTGCATTGCTAAGGGACTAGTAATATGTAAGTTTGGGGGTGTGATAAGCGTTAAATGTTGCACATTTAAGCCTTCTTAATTGCATATGTTGATTCCATATTTATGTTTACCTTGGTATTTTTATGCTATTTTTGTATTTTTGTTGAATATTAGGTTTTGTCCCAAAAAAGGGCGATATTTCCGATCAAGTGCTAAGGAAGTGAAGAAATCAAGAAATTCATAAAGGCATTTCACACAATCGAGATAATGGTTTCGCACAATCGAAATCTCGATTGTACGAAACTTTAATTTCGCGCAATCGATTGTGTGAAACCTCAATTTCACACAATCGAGATTCTGCAGACTGCAAGTTGCCCACTTGTCCACTTGTCTTGCCACTTACTTCCAAGAATGACCTTTGCACGTCCCTTCTAAGGATTTTTTTACTTCAAAGAGACATGTGAGGGGAGCATATATATATTAGGTGGATTACATAGATATATAGGCAAGGTGGGACCCAAGGACACTAGTGGATGGACATATATGCATGTTTTTGGAAAAGAAAAGGGAGACTCATTCGGGAGGAGAGAAGGAAGGGCTAAACCTGACCTTTGAAGCTTCATATCTCTGGCCATGGAGGATTGCAAATCTCCTATGATCAACTAACTTTTCATTTAAGGTGTGGTTGAAACCCTTAGCCATGTAACTTATTCATTTTTTAGCTATTTTGGGATCTATATGTATATGTTGATTACTTAGCCTAGTATTTTGTATAATACTTGTGAACTTCTTCAATATATTCATTTGATTTTATTTCTTCATCTTGTCTTAGAGTGAAAATACTTCATTTTGAATGCTCAACATTTACAACTTTCACAAAAAAATGTAAATGATGGCTTTGTAATAGTTTTTAATGGAATGTGATGTTTCTTGCTTATATAGCCCATGCCAAGATAGGGTAGTCCGGACACACATAGGTACATTTAGAAAGTAGGATAAGTAGATAGGTTGAAGGACTACGCTTGTTAAAGATGGGCTATGTTTAGTTAGAAATCATGTGTATCTTTTGATATGTCATTCTAGGCCACAAGCCTAATGACATTGTGTTGCATATACTTGTAAAAAATTCTATTTGCTACATAAATGAACATGTCTATTGGCTAAAGGTGGAAACCACCCTTAGTTCTCTCTCTCCCAACTTTACAAATTATCTTACTTTTAAAGTTTTTACATTCTACAAAGTAGTGTTAAATTCAAATCAAAAATTCTATTTTTAGGATTAAATTGGAACGTCTTTCTCAATAGTGCAATTCATCCACGTACTCCTTGTGGGATCGATACCCTCTATAAAGAACCATATCTACAAAGATTTGTTCTCTTGCAAGTGGTTTAAATTAAATTTTGATAGGCAATAGTAAGCTACAAAAATAAAGACAGATTTGGCCACATCAGTCTCATTCATTCAAATTTGGCGTTCGGCTGGTCATGCCTTAGCCGTATTCATTCATCAGAAGCGTTTGGCTGGTCATGTCGATGTCTCTTTTATTTAAATCTAGCATTTAGCTGGTCATGCCTTAGCCATTTTCATTTATCTGAGACATTCGGTTGGTCATGCCGATGTCCCTTTCATTCAAATTTGGCGTTCGGCTGGTCATGCCTTAGCCATTTTCATTCATCTGAGACATTCGATTGATCGTGTCGATGTCCCTTTCATTCAAATCTAGTGTTCAGCTGGTCATGCCTTAGCCATTTTCATTAATTTAAGACATTCAGTTGGTCGTGCCGATGTCCCTTTCATTTAAATCTGGCATTCGGCTGGTCATACCTTAGCCATTTTCATTCATCTGAGATGTTCGGCTGGTCATGCCGATGTCCCTTTCTTTCAAATGTAGCATTTGGCTGGTCATACCTTAGCCATTTTTATTCATTTGAGACGTTCGGCTGGTCGTGCCGATGTCCCTTTCATTCAAATCTGGCATTTGGCTGGTCATGCCTTAGCCATTTTTATTCATCTGAGACGTTCGGCTGGTCATGCCGATGTCCCTTTCATTCAAATTTGGCGTTCGACTGGTCATGCCTTAGCCATTTTTATTCATTTGAGACGTTCGGCTAGTCATGCCGATGTCCCTTTCATTCAAATTTGGCGTTCGGCTAGTCGTGCCTTAGCCGTTTCTATTTAAAAATTTTATGAAATAGTTAAAACAGTGGCATTGCGTAGTAATTTTTTGCTTCACTGCGCAATCCCACCATCTTTATGTAGGATGGGTGGAACTCATTATATCAAATAGAAAGGGATCTTTTATTAACTCGATGTGGGATAAAATTTATTGAGGGATTTCTTGCTCTTTGTTTTTAAAAAATGCATTAAGGCTTACACGTAATACCTTTTCAAATGCATTGCATTCCAAGTTTTTTCGACCATGGCTCCATCGTCGTGCACCCTTCATGACCTATAAGTTCCCTTTCCAATAACTTCAATTATTTCAATTGGACCTTCCCAATTTGCTGCTAATTTTCCTGTATTTAGTTCTTTGGTGTTGCTAGTAACCTTACGCAAGACCCAATCTCCTTGCTCAAACGATCGAGGCTTAACCTTTTTTGTTGTAAGCCCTGCGAAGTCTCTGCTGGTAGGCTGCCATCCTGATCTGTGCAGCTTCTCTCTTTTCCTCAAGTTGGTCCACATTGTGTCCGATCTGGCGACTGTTTTCCTACTCCTCGAACGACTTGACCCTCAAGGTTGGAATGCTGAGTTCAACTGGAATCACTGCTTCCATCCCGTATGTCATGTTGAAGGGACTACTCCCTGTCGATCTTTGAGGGGTGGTTCGATAAGCCCAAAGCACGTTCGACAATTCTTCCATCCAGCGGCCTTTTCTCTCTTCCAGCTTTTTCCTGATATTTTCAAAAATAGTTTTATTTGTGATCTTAGCTTGCCTATTCCCTTGCGGGTATGACCTTGAGGAGATTCGTTGGTTGATCCCATACTTTGCGAAGAACCCCTGGATAAATTGATTGTCTAAGTTCTTTCCACTGTCCATAATTATTGAAGCAGGGATGCCGAATCGGCATATTATGTTGTTCCAGATAAATTTTTTGACTTGCACGTGAGTTACTGAAGCGTATGCTTTTGCCTCAACCCACTTGGTGAAGTAGTTCGTAGCCAAGAGGACATATTTTTTCTTCTGAGCTGCGATCAGCAAAGGTCCCACCATGTTCATCCCCCATTGGGCGAGGGGCCAAGGACTGGTTATTGGATTCAAGTTCCCTGGTGGCTAATATAGCAACTGGGCATGCTTTTGGCACTTGTCACAGTTTCTGGAATATTCTGCCGCATCGCGCAACATGTAGGGCCAGAAATACCCTATCGTCAAAGCTTTATGGGCTAGTGATCGGCCTCCCGAATGGTTGCCACAAACTCCCTCATGGATCTCCTTCAGGACTTTATTGGCTTCGGATGGTGTTAGATATTTTAATAATGGCCCCGAGAGGTGGTTATTGATGATAGCGTACCTAGAGGCCTTCATTCTCAGCTTCTTCATTTCTCTCTTCTATTCGAGCAGGGTCCCATTCCTTAGGTATGCTTCTATTGGGTCAATCCAACTGGGCTCTCTTGGGATTATGAACACCTCCCATGATTTTGTGATACTTGGAGTCCTTAATTCTTCTACGGAGGTCACTCTGGTCAGGGATTCGTCGGTACTGGAAGCCAAGCAGGCTAGCCTATCAGTTGCCTCATTTTTCTCACGTGGAACGTGGGTCAGTCTTACTTCGTCAAATTCTCTCATGCTCTCAAGCACTGTTTCTTGATAAGCGTTCGTGTTGTTTTCTCTGGCCTAGAATTCCCCATTAACTTGATTCACAACTAGTTATGAATCACTAAATATAGTCAATCTCTTAATTTGTAACGATTTTGCTAGTCGGAGTCCTGTGAGGAGAGCTTCATACTCTACCACGTTGTTGGAGGCATCGAAATCAAGCCGTACTGCATATGCAAAGTAACCCCGTCGGGGGTTCTGACCTCAACTCCAGTCCCTGAACCTTTTTAGCTAGATTACCCGTCTACGTATATCTCCCACTGAGCGGGATTTTCCCCCTCTTCAACTAGTTCATCATATTCTAGTAAGAATTCGGCCAACGCCTGACCTTTTTGAGCCGTTCAAGGCTCGAAGAGGATGTCGTAAGCGCTGAGATCCATGACCCACTTCATCATTCTCCCTGTCATATCTGGTTTGCCGAGGATTGTCTTGATTAGCAAATTGATCAGAACGACTATCGGATGTGATTCAAAATAATGCCTTAGTTTCTTCTTTGCGTGTACCAAGGCTAGGATCAGCTTTTTTGCTTTCGAATACCTATTTTTGGCATTTGTCATCGTCTTATTGGAATAGTATATCGGCTGCTATTTCCTATTCTCTTATCGGATCAGGGTTGCACTTGTAGATACTTTCGATACTGCCAAGTACATATATAAATTTTCCCCGAGCTTCAGTATCAAGAGGATTGGCGCCGAGGCCATATATTCTTTTAGCCTTTTCAGAGCCTCCGACTGATCTGTCCCCCATACATTGCCCTTCTTCTTTCAGATAGCGTCTAAGAACGGTTTGCACTTATCCAAGAGGCGTGATATGAATCTACTGAGGGCGACAATTCATCCAGTTAGGATTTGAACGTCTCACTGAGTTTTTGGCTCCGAGGTCTGGATCAGAGTTGTCGCTTGGGATGGGCTTATCTCTATCCCTGTTTTGCTGACCATATGGCCGAGAAGCTGGCCCGATGATACTCCAAATGAACACTTCGATGGGTTTAACTTCAACTAATGTTTCCTAAGGGTTTGGAATATTTCCTGCAAATATCGTAGATGATCTTGTCTCTTTTCACTTTTGACCATCATACCATCAATGTATGCTTCCACGGTCTCCCCGATCTATTTTTTGAAGATACGATTAATCATCCGCTGGTATGTTGCCCCCCCCCCCCCCCGTTCTTCAAGTCGAAGGGCATTACCTTGTAGCAATAAGTCTCTCGTTCAGTGATGAATGAGGTTTTCTCTTCATCCCTCAAGTCCATCAGGATTTGATTGTAACTTGAGTAAGCATCCAATAAAGTTAGCAGTTCGTACCCGGCAGTGGCATCTACGATCTGGTCTATTTTGGGTAGTGGGAAGTTGTCCTTCGGGCATGCTTTATTTAAGTTAGTGAAGTCGATACATACTCTCCGCTTCCTATTTTTCTTTCTTACCACCACCACGTTGGAGAGCCATTCCGGGTATTTTACCTCTCTGATAAGATTTGCCTAGAGCATGCGATTGACCTCTTCGGCTATTATCATGTTTCTTTTTGGGGTGAACCTCTGCTATTTTTGTTTAACAGGAATACTGTTAGGGTTCATGTTCAATGTATATTTCGCCAGGTCGGGGTCCATACCAGGCATGTCAAGATGGGTCCAGGCGAATATATCTCTATTTCTCCTCAATACTTCAATCAGCTCTTCCTCCTCTTTCTTCTGCAAAAGTGCCCTGATCTGCGTACTTTTATCTTCTCCTGGGTCTCCTACTTGGATCGCTTGGAGCGGTTCTATGGGTTGAGCTATGTTTTCAACGCCTTGTTCCTCAGGCATGCCCGATTTCTGTGACTGCTATTGGTCGTTTGCCTCTGAATTCTCTCCTCCATTTTTTGGCGTATTTCTGATGGTGAGTGAGTAGCATTCTTTTGCCGCCACCTAATAAGGTTGTAGGATGAATGTACGTCAGCTATTACAAATTGCTCTCTAAGTGTCCTCTGCGCTACTGTCACAGATAGTGATATCGTTTCGATCGGTGCCACTCTATTCCCGTCAAACCCTATAATTTGCTTGAAACTGACTACCAACGGATCCTCATGAGGGAGTTGTACTCTCATTAGGTCTGGATCTCTGAATGCGATCTGAGTGTCAGTATTCGTGTTCTGTACAGAATTGACTTCTCCCATCTTCTGCAACCTTTTAGCCTGACGAAGGCCAGATCTAGTCGATCCTTGATCCCCCTGAGTCGCATAGCCATGTATTGTGTTGATTGTCCTGACTGGATTCAAGTTCGGGTTCTCTCTTCGATCGGGGATTTATCGTTCGCTTTGATCCGGGTGTTCCTTTGCCACATATTCAGTTAGACCTCCCTTGGAAATGACTGCCTCCGTCTGTCGCCTGAGATTCAGCCACTCGTTCGTGGTGTGACCATAATCCTGGTGTAGTGCACAATGCTTGCTCTTATCTTTAAGTTCGGCTGAGATCCAAATTGGAGGCCATGTTCGAAATATGCCCCGATTCTTGTTTTTTTGGTATAGCCTCGCCAGTGTGCATTTCAAGGAGGCATTCTTCTCCTCGAACCTGGGTCATTTCCCTGACGTCATAGGCATGGGAGGGACCCTGCTTTGTCCCTTCGATCTATCGCTTTTATCCTTAGGTAGAGGGCCGACGCTTATCAAAGTTTTCCTCTACTAACGCAGTGTTTCATCTTCTTCAAGGCTGAGGTATCCTTGCGCTTTTGCGTTTAGATCTCCCATGGTCATGGGGATTTTTCTGACTAGAGATGAATGGAATTTAGAGCCGGGGATCATGGCTATCCTGAAAGCTTCTACTACTGTCGCTTGGTCACAACCATCGATCAGGGACATTTCCAGATTGAATCTGGTCATGAAGGATCTCAGGGTCTCTCCCTTCGTTTGTCTCATAGTAAAAAGGGAAGAGATTATTTTTTTCTGTCTCCAGTTACCAATGTACTGAGCAATGAAAAGCTCGCACAGTTTCCTAAAACTGGGGATCGTACCCGAAGGCAACAACTTAAACCAGGTTAGAGTAGCTCCGGACAAGCTGGTTGGAAAAACCTTGCACATAAGGTTCTCGTCCTCGGCGTGCAGAGTCATCTTCTGTTGCACATGGAAGAGATGGTCGACCAGGTCAGTCGTCCCGTCAAAGGTGATGAAACTTGGGAGTAGGAACTTCTTGGGATTCGGAGATCTCCTTATCTCTTTCGTAAAAGGAGATTACACCACCTTGCTGGTTACTTGAGTAACTATATCTGTCGGGGTTTGCTTTTTCAGATTCTTGATGTCTGCATCGACCTTCTCCAGTCGTTGGGTAATTACGTCGAACTGGGTGTTCGGCCTGGCCGCGTGACTTTCAGTCTGACTTAGGCTTCGTTCTCGTTCATATGAAGAATTGCGTTCTTCTGAACCCTCATTGTCAGGTGGTGCATCCTCGGGCATCTTTCTTGTGAGTCGAGCTATCTTCACCAGGAGCAAATCATTTTCTGATTGGATTCCTGCAATTGTTTCTGCATCTCTTGTAGGATCTGCTCATGCATCATAGTCTGCTCCATTGTCTCGTGGTAAATGGATGATTGCTGTCCAACTAATGTTTCGGAACGCAGCTGTACTGGCATAAATTCCTAAAGGAATTTTCAAGTACGACGTTCCCACAGACGGCGCCAAAGTGTAGGTACAGAAAAGTAGTCGCTACACTTCAAGAAGAATTTTTATATATCCTTTCACTCTTTCATCTTTCCTTTATATAGTTTTGAGAGTACATTGATTATGTCTACAATTAATCCCTTTTCTTGGAATCTTCTTGTGATATTGCCTTAGTTTATTCCCTGAATTGTGGCGTCATCTCTTGAAATTAAGTGAGGATTTGACTTTCCTTTTAGTCTTTGCTGTTTAGTGAACTATGACTTAGATGGTGGTGATGTGGTTGCCTTGTAATTGCTGAGCTGTCGTGTCCACGTGTCTTCTTTTATAGGATATTTTTTTCTTACTACAATACCCTTCACCCCTTAGAATTGATTTTTAAGATCTAGCATGTCTAAAACAATGGGTACTCTCGTTTTCTTCATATAATATTTAATTAGTGAAAATCATATAAAAACAATGGCTATTGTTGTATTAGATTTATTTATATTAAATATAATGTAGGTCATTGTTTTGATGTTAAAAGGATAACATTATAAACTAAAAGATATTTTTTGTAGGCAAAGCCACGTTGCCTCCAAATGTATTTTTTATGCCTGTATTTTTGAAAGTAAGTTTGATAAATTGCACACAAAATTGCTTTCAAATCATTTTATATTTTAGCAAAGCACTTTAAGTTTCAAAATTTAATAAAAGTTAGGTGATTATAAAAAAATTACTTTTAATTAAAATTTTATTTTCCTAGTTATTGAAATTCTTAAAGTGTTTAAAATTTGTCCATTTATTTATTTATTTATTGTTACTATTTCCATCTAATCAATTAAATTATTTCGTTATTATAAAGTCATTTCTATAAAAGAATATTTTAGCAAAAAAAAAACTTTCAAGTTTAAAGAAGTTTCCCAAATGCTTCCTAGATTTGTTCGACGCTCGTATAATTGGAATTTAACCACGAACAAACCAAACCAATGTGACGGCGAAATCAAGCCTAACTTTAAGTCCACCTTCATTGCACCAAGATAAATTAAACACATGGGATAAAGTAAATTCAGAAAAAACCAAAATAACAAGTGGGACCCATTTCTTCGCTATCCTTCCCCTCTCCTTCTCACTCTTCCACTCATTCAAGTGCTTCCTTATTTTATTTATTTCCAAGGATAACGTGCTTCGCTTATATAAACCCCACCCACTTTCCTCCCCAAGAAGAAGTTCCTCTACTCCCAAAACAGTATCCAAACACTCACATGGCACTAGTCCGTGAGCGCCGCCAGCTAAATCTCCGACTCCCCTTACCGGAAATCTCCGAACATCGGCCACGTTTCCCCTTACCTCTCCCTCCCACGTCCCTCTGCTCCACCACCGTCAGCGGCAGTGGCGCAGCAACCGCCGCCGATCTAGAAAAGGTCCAAGTCCTCGGTCACGGCAACGGCGGCACCGTCTACAAAGTCCTCCACAAGCGGAGCTCCGCCGTCTACGCGCTGAAAGTGATTCACGGCGACAGTGACCCCACCGTTCGCCGCCAGATCTTCAGGGAGATGGAGATCCTCCGGCGAACGGACTCTCCGTTCATCGTCCACTGCCACGGCATGTTCGAGAAGGCCAACGGCGACATCGCTATAATCATGGAATACATGGACTGCGGCACTCTCGACAATCTCCTCAAGAAGCATGTCACCTTCTCCGAACCCAAACTCGCCGGAATAGCGCGTCAGGTTCTGAGTGGTCTCAATTACCTTCACACCCACAAAATCATTCACAGAGATATCAAACCCTCGAACCTACTGGTGAACCAAAAGATGGAAGTCAAGATTAGTGATTTTGGAGTGAGCAAGATCATGTGCCGCACGCTCGATCCCTGCAATTCGTACGTTGGCACGTGCGCTTACATGAGCCCAGAACGGTTCGACCCGGACACGTACGGGGCGAACTATAACGGCTACGCCGCGGATATATGGAGTCTGGGGCTGACGTTGTTGGAGCTTTATATGGGTCATTTTCCGTACTTGCCGGCCGGTCAGAGACCCGACTGGGCGACGCTAATGTGCGCCATATGCTTCGGAGAGCCGCCGAGTTTGCCGGAGGGTTCATCGGAAGAGTTTCGGAGTTTTATTGAATGCTGTCTGCAGAAGGAGTCGAGTAAGAGATGGACGGCTTCGCAACTATTGTCTCATCCTTTTGTTAGTAGTAGTTTGTAACGACCCGACCCGACCCGACCCGACCTGACCTGATGAAGTTTCGTCGCTAATTTGTGTATAGAGATCGTCGGTGATAATGGAATACGTGACGGATCTGAATTTTTTACTTCTTTTGTTTCATTGGCTTCAAGGCCACGTGTATATTCTTTACTCTAAAGTCATCTCCGTTGTAGATGCTGCTATTTCCTACAGTAAATTTGCTGTGGAAAATGAGAATTAGATTTCTATTTTCTCTCAATTATGCCTAAATTTCAATTTTTATTTATTTTATTTTTATTTTTATTTGTTCAAATTCTATTCTTTTAAGATAAGTCTAACTTGAGTCACTTGACTGAGTCTCCCCTCTTATATAGAAAAGCAATGTAACACATAGGCTAGATGTATGTTAGGATCTAGGGTTAATTTATATATTTAATAGATTTAATTAAATTGATTGCATTGTGAATGACAATTTAATTATGTTTGTGAATCTATGAAAAATTCAAATTTAGATATGCAAGTAATCAAATTACTAAACTATGAAATGAAATCTAAGCAAGTCAAACCAAGTTTGATAATCATTAATCAATACAAGTTCAAATATCCATTAAATCACCTAAATAATTTAACTTAGAAATCAACCTCAAAGAGTCATAATTAGTCAACCAAATAGTCTTCAAAAACCTTAGGTTATAGACACTAGTTTTAAAATTAATTCTGTAAAAATTAGTAGCGTAGCATAGCGTTTGTCACTGACCCAATTCACCACCCTCTAGGGTCAATTTTTAAGTAACAATTTCAAAAATCCTTATAAAAACTCTATAAGCTGAACATCTAGTAAGTAATTAAATACATTATTAAACTAAAGTTCAATATTTTGAATTACTTTTTTATACAATTATAAAATATACTTACTTCTTTATTACACAAATAATTATATTTATTTATTTGTTTATCTAATCCATTCTCTCTTTTTTCCCCCAACATTATTATTTTCTTAAAGAATAGTCATAGTCTTGTACATTTTTTTATACAAATGAATTTGTAATGTCAACCAAATAAATGGACTAAGGATACGTGCATGGAAAGAGAAAATTATACTCGTCAAGAATGACTAAAGATACGTGTGTGGAAAGAAAAAAAATACTTGTCAAGAATGACTAGGGGTCATTGTCCATGATAAAACATTTCCTTTCTTTCTTATATCATTATCATTATCATTTTTGTCTTAATTTTATATAAATAAAATTGATCACATGAATTATCACCGATTGAATGAAAAAAATTTGAGATAAATTTTACAATTCTCACTTTTTTTGCATAATATTATTATTTTCTTATAACGAATTCCTCAAAGCCTTGGCAATGTACATGTAATGTCAAGCAAATAAATGACTAAGGATACATATGCATGGGGGAAAAAATAAAACATGTAAAGTATGAACATGTACACACGCAAGTAGTAAAAAATGACATAAACAAGAATGGTATGGTTGTACATGGTGACATGCACTTGATAATTTTTTAAATAATGCAAATAATGATGAACAATGCAAAGTAATCACCTTTCTCGCGACAAGACTTCACCTTAAACTCTCACTAAAAGTCGTCTTTCATAAAAACTCTCCTATTTTAAAAAGTTAGAAAACGAATACGACACGACATTAACATGGTAACACATAAAAAAAATTTTAAAAAAAAAGATATGAAGACAGCAAAGATACGACTATAGAATTATAATACAATATATTAATATATATTCATTATTCAATAAGAAAAAAAACACTACATTACAAAAATATTTCAATTTATCGTCAAACAATTAAAAATCAAACAAACTTATAAACAAAAATAGACAAATAGATTAAAGAACCAAACTTATTAAGGTATGATGCTTCAAATATTTTTTTTCATTTTTTAGTTATCTACATATATTTAGCTCATATTGTTTATTATAACTCAATCGCGGATAAATTTCTTTCATAATACTTGAATACATCATTGTTACGAAGTGTTCGATAAGTGTTCAAGGGGTGACAAAAAAAAAATTTAGTCTGACATGAAGTCCGAGTGTCTGGCACAAGTACGACACATTCGATGAAGTGTCCGTACTTCCTAACTCCAATTCAATCTAAAATCGTCACTGGAAGGATATGAAATGAAATTTTCATACATTAACCGCGCATGCCGTTAAGCCAAATTTAAAGTTGTTACTAGAAGTGTTGGTATACACTAGCTTAGTATGACTCAATCTGAAATTGTCGTTGGTAGAGTTTTTATTAGTGTAACTCCCAAATGTAACCAAATCGTTATAAGGGTGTGAGATTAAGAGTGCCCTCGTGATACTATTTTTTTATTCTTGATATAATCTTAAAAAATGAAGAATGCATTACACAAAAAAGAAGAGAAAATATAGAAAGGAAGTCTTTAGAAGAAAAAATAGAGAGTTAACATGACCCATCTTTTAACGGGTTGAACCAAAATTGAGGATGACATCGTGACTCTATGGCATAGTGGAGAGAGAGGAAGAGGGAAAAACAAAAATTCAAGATCCCATTTTCATTTCTCGGTTCAACGCGTAAAAAGATGGTAATGTGCATTCCAAATTCTTTTATACTTTTGGACAAGTATTTTAATTTTATTGGTTCACATTAGTAAGAGGACCAAATTGGTTCTCTAGAGTTAGATTCAAATATTGTCTAACCAAAAACAAGAGAGAATTTGTTAACAATTGATAAACGATGAACATTTGTTTTCTTCTCACATAAATTCATATAAATTACATATATATATATATATATATATGGAGTATTAATATGTTGTAGTAAAGGAGTATGATAAAAAAGAATTATACACATATATACATATTTACACCTATAAACACTTATATATTAATATACATACACATACACATACAAATATATATATATATATATATATATATATATATATATATATATATATATTGAAATTATACTATAATCAACTTTAAGCTTCTTCGAAGTTTGGTGAATTTAGTTTGTTTTATATGTGCAGATGGGGCAGGGGTGGTTGGCAGGCAGATTCCAAATTCATTTTCGATTTCAATTTCAATTTCAATTTCAATTTCAATTTCTAGTCAAGCAAGCAAGCAAGGGACAATCAAAATATTGTAATTAATCAGATATCAAACACGTGTTTAAAAAATTTCTTCAACTTAAGTAACCTATAGCAGTTTTGTTTGTTTGTGTTCCAACCCCACTTGCGTATTTCAATTTATTTATAATTGTCCATCACTTTTTGAGAGCTACTTTAGCTAGCAAGTTGAAACATACACGCATAACAATTTGGACTCCCCACCACAACCATATTGTATTGTATTAATTATGTATATATCTTTCTTTAAGCAAGTGTGAGGAAAGAGTGAGACACACTATTGATATTGATATTGATATTGATATGTAATAAATTAGTTATTGGAACCATAAAGACACTCTTATCCAATATATATATATATATATATATATATATATATATATATACACACGGTTCATGTAAAAACGAAATCAAGAACTAATCTACTAATAATAATTTGATGTAACAAATTATTTATTTAGTCAAGACAATAGTCAAGAATAACACACTTAAGTTCAAGCCGCCCTAAATTTGTAACCAATTGTGCTCACATTTCCAAACAAAAACTATAATAAAGACCATTATTTAATTTGGCCCCATTGATTGATGTGCTGAAATGAAATGACTTTCCTCCGAGAATGAATCTTTTCCTTACAATATATTTAAAAATAAATAAGAAATAATTTATTTTCTTTTTGGTAAAAAAAAAAGTGATATAAAATCATATTATGCTATGTCAGCGATAAGGAAAAAGTTTCTAAACTTAATTTTTGTTTTAAAATAATTACTTTTTAAATATAATACATTGGTCATATTAATAATATGATATTATGACTAATTAAACAGTGACACATAACACTCCCACCCCTTTAAGAGATAAATTGACACATAATATTTTCACGACCATTATCCTCTCCGGTGCATGGATCTTCTAAAAGAATCTCTCGTGACTCTATCAGAAATGTATTTATTACGAATACGGTCAGATATGTGTCCGATATTTCAAAAAAGTATTCAATTTTTTAAAATTAAATTTTGAATGTCGGATACGTTTGGGATACGCGACGATACGTTTTGGATACGCCGTAATACATTTTGGATTCATTTGGAATACTTTTGGGGATAAATTTATAATTTTTTGTCATATAAAGTGGGGTTGATATTGTAATATTAAAAACTTTATAGGTTAAAAAATAAGAGTCATTTTATAATAAAACAAAAATATTTTTAAATATAATTGCTTTAAGTATATTTATTGTATGATTGAAGAATAAAACTTAATATTTTATGTATAATATTATATATTTATTTATTTGTCATATCTTTATCGTGTTCCTATTTTAATTTTTAAATGTTTTTGTATTCTCGTATTCTTATTTCGTGTTTGTATTTGTGCTTCTTTAAATAAAATAGTGTGTTGCTAACTTAAAAAAGAAAAGAAAAGAAAAGAAAAAAAAAGAAATATTAAAAAAGTAGATGAATTAATGCGCTAAAATATCAACTCGAACTAAAAGTTACGGGGTTTTGAGACAGCTAGCTTGGACAACAACGTTGATTTGTTAAAAAATAGAGATTGATTGATGGGATGGGTACGTTGTGTTGAGTCAGCAAAAGGCAATGCGTCCAAATCAAACCCAGCCGACGATACATGAATCAGATAATAAAAATAAAACCAGCAACAACTTGCCAATTGCCAACCATCATGCATGATGTGTCATCCATTATTGGTGGATATTAACGGCTAAGCAGTTGCATTTATAGATATATATATATATATATATATATATATATATATATATATATATACACACACTAGTAAAATGAACATGCGTTGCATGAAAAATAAATGTTTAAATTTTAGTGTATATATACACTTTCTAAAATCAACATGCGTTGCATGAAAAATAAATGTTTAAATTTTAGTGTATATATACACTACTAAAATCAACATGCGTTGCATGAAAAGTAAATGTTTAAATTTTAGTGGATATATACACTACTAAAATCAACATGAGTTGCATGAATAATAAATGTTTAAATTTTAGAAATCACTTTAGATGGTAACCCAAAATTTTGCAATAATAAATATGTTTATTTTTATATCCAATTTAAAGACATAGTAAAGAAATTACTAAAATTTAGATATTAGATGTATCAATTAGTCCAATACAAATGTGAATGAAAAGTCTAGAAAGATGGTAAGGAAATCAATAAAATACACGTTTTAAATGGATTTAGAAGATTAGTAGTAAGTATAATAGTTCAAAACGTATAATGTTTGTGTCCTTCCAGGAACAAAAGGATGCATTGTTTTTGGAAGCAACTGATTTCAATTGACATCATACAAACCAACTTAAAACCCTTTTTTTTTTAATAAAATAAAAAGGTATTTATTTAAAAATAAAAAGTGCAACGACCGTGATTATTTTTTGTCAGTTTTCTTTTATTTTTATTCATTGTCATATAAATACGTTAAATAATTATATATGTGTT
Source organism: Cornus controversa (assembly GCA_026545225.1). Taxonomy (NCBI): domain Eukaryota; kingdom Viridiplantae; phylum Streptophyta; class Magnoliopsida; order Cornales; family Cornaceae; genus Cornus; species Cornus controversa. The sequence goes on from CM048845.1 coordinate 48,046,485, forward strand.
TTAATTGTGAAATACATGTTTAAGGACTTACATAAGCGTCGGAGAAGTTTTTGATTTTTTCAGGTTGGGTGGCTCCAGGGCGCGGGTCCCTTGGACCCGAAAAATCTGAAAGTGTCGGAATGATACCAAATTCGGAGGTTAGCTTAGATAAAATATTTAACGTGTAACAGAGTCAATTTCGAGTCGATAGAAATTACCGAAATTAAAAACAGAGTCCAGGAAGTTTTAGGAGAAACTAGTAGTATTTTTGAAAATATGACAGCTAGGTTTATAAATAGTAAAGAAGAGAATTCAACAATTCATTCTCTCTTTTTCAGCAGGTGAGAGGAGCAATATATACATATATATGTATCTCTATAACATCTTTTTCTCTTCTCCATTGAATTAGAGGGGCTTATGGTAGAAATTATAAGACGCCGAAGAAGAGAGAAACAGTCTACGCATTGAGGACTCGAGATTAGTCTGATCAAAATCAAATTCGGACAAAGTTGAGTTTAGTGAGAATTTGACTTGGAATTGAGGTAGGGTTGTTCTTTCTACCTTATCATTGATTTCTTAGGAATTGATGTGATTTGAGTTGATTAGCATGTTTAGGAATGATAGAAAGTAAGTCTTGCACTTTAAATTTTGCTAATTCTTGTTAATTGATATTATTATTGAATTCAAATGTATTTGAATGTATATCAGAGTGAACTATGATATGAATTATGTATACATACCTCTGTGTTAGCAATTATGAGTAAATGCTACCTAATAACATAAATTATAGTTGTGAGAACTATGTTGTACATGATGCATTTTACATGTTTGATAGAATATATGAAAATGAACTTTTCTCTAAATGTTGCATTGATATATGCATGAAAATACATATTTTCGCATGAAAAATAAGTGGCTTATGATGTACTTGGATTATGGAATTGTTGTATTGTTACATGCATGAAAATTCATGTTTTAGCATGGACAATAAGTGACTCATGATTCACTTAGATTATGGAATTGTTGTATTGTTATATGCATAGAAATACATATTTTAACATGAAAATTAAGTGACTTATGATGCATTTAGAATTATATGTGTTGCCATACTTGAACCCTATGTGATTGGTTGTTGATTTTGGGAGGACACTGGAAAGCAATGATGGCATAGATCTCTAGGGTGCAAAACCAGAACTTGGCCAAGGTGGTTCTTTTTAGACCATCGGGTTAGTAGCCCGTAAATTTGGATATGGTTTCTTCTAGACTCTTGGGCTGATCACCTATAAAGTTGGATATTTTGAATAATTGGCTCAATTAATGGTTATCCGGTGGTTCTACAAATACTCCCACTTTGTACGATTTTGAATTTATGTGCCATAATTGATTGATTTCGGTATCTACGTGATTTGGTTGTTGAATTATGATATTCATATTGATGCTTGCACACCTTCTACTTCAATTGAGCATTGTTGAGCATGTGTTCTATTTAAGCTTTGAATTGAGATCTCTTGAGCATGTGCATTATCGTATGCCATGTAGTACATAGGAATGCCATGATTGCATTTTATTTGGGTCACGTCAATTCGATGCATAAGTTGGTTTGAGTATCTCTACTGGGCATGTTGATGCTCACCCCCCTCCCCCAAACATTTTATAGATAAGGTACCGGTCGTTGATGGAGCTTGAGGCAACCAGATTATGGAGTTTATGTTTCATTGATGTTATGTTATCATATACCCTGTTTTTATCATATACCCTGTTTAGGCATTTATTAAAATTGTAATTTGGATTTAAGTGTTGGACTTATATGTATGAGCCACATTTGGCATTGGAACCATTGAGGATAACGTATGGATTTATATATGTTTAAGTTGGCCTTTCCTTTTCTTCCATTATATAATTGAGTTTATGTTGTTCATTCATGCGCGTATAAACTCGTGAAATGGACGTATTGATGTATTAATAAAATGAGGTGTATGTATACACAAAATGGATTAAGTGTAAGAATTTAGGATTCTGCAGGAGAGGCATTTCGATTGTGCGAAACCCCAATTTCGCATGATCGAAATCCTTTAATTGTGCGAGTGTGGTGTTCGATTATGCGAAAAATTGCAAAGTTGCAGAGTGTTAAAACTCCCGAGAGTTGGAAACTTTTAATAGTACATTGCAAGTACTTTGCATAATCCAATATTTTTGATCATGTAAAACCATGGTTTCGCATGACTTCGATTGTGCGAAACTTATATTTTGATTGTTCAAAATTTGTTGTTTACATTTGGTTGGACATATATGTATGGCTATTTATGGGGTCCATGGAGATTCGTTGATAATGCATTTTGCATGCACATGTGTAAAAATAGAATTATGCTTCTGTTGATTTATGAGTTGATGATTTAAATTAAATAATCATTATGATAATCCAGTGAGTAATTGACACATTGGAAATGTGAAGGTTCTTGTAACAAGTCATAGCCCGAGATTTAGGGCATCACAGCTTGATATCAAAAGCATGATATCACAGTGAGATTGATGTGGGGTGATGATGTGTAACATGACCACCCTCAGTTTCTAGGAGTCAAAAATTGGGGCGTGACAACTTGGTATAAGGGCAACTAGGTTTAAATACCTTGGTTAATGGGTAGGGATGGACCAAATGTATACTAAGGAGGATTTTGTTTAGATTTAAGAATGTGATCTTACGTAAAAATGCTTACGTGCTTACATGTTGGTATTACATGCTAAATTGTGGAATAACTTGGTATTTTGTTGATTAAGCATATTGAGGTTGATTAATTGACCTTGTATATCTTGTGACTAAAGTGCCTTCTTGTTACCTATGTAGAAAGATGCCACCAAGACGTGCATGAGGACGAGGTGCGGAGGTTCCACAAGTATCGATTGATGGGGCACAATTTATGAGAAAGATGGTTGAGATCATGTGACAAATTGCACGGGAAACTCATAAGGAGGATGTGCAAGTGCAGCCTCAAGCGTGTCTTACCAGTATGATGATTGCAATGAGGGAGTATAACAAGTATAGTCCACCGAAGTATGCGAGCGGGGCCGATCCCTTTGAGGCGAAGGATTGGATAGACAAGACGCTCAAGCTATTGACTGCACCTGAGATTGAGGAAGACTTATGGGTTAGCATTGTTACACTCCACCTCTAGGGAGAGGCGGATTGTTGGTGGAAGTTTATTAGGAACACTCGCAATGTTGAGGCAATGGCTTGAGAAGTGTTCAAAGGGTTATTTTTCGAGAAGTACTTTCCTACACCAGTGAAAGATCGGTTGAAATAAGAATTCATCGACCTCACACAAGTAGACATGAGTGTTAATGAGTACGAGACCAAGTTTACTTCTTTGGCTCGTTTTGCTCTGAAGATGGCGACGGATGAGGAGATGAAAGAAAAATGCTTTGTGAGAGGGCTTAAGACCTCTATAAGAAGGTGGGTATCGATCTTAGACTTGAAGATCTATGTTGCGGTTGTGGAGAGGGCTTTGATTGCATAAGAGGATGACTAGGATGTTCAAAAAACCCGAGATTCCAAGGGATAGACACGGAGTGCAGTACCTTTTTTTGACAATCAGGCAAGGAAGAAGCAAATGGGTAATACTTCATTCTCTCAGGGATAGCAGATTCACTCTGCACCATTCGTACTCTTACCTACAGGATCTTCATGATCTACTATTGTGTGCCACCAGTGCCAGCAGCTTGGTCACTATAGGAGTGAGTGTCCTCTCAGGCAGACAGTGGTTTTAGAAGGAGAGCGGGTTTGTTACTATTGTCACCAGCCTGACCATATCAGGGTTGATTATCCTCAGAGGCAGGGTTTACAAAGTGGGACTGGATCATAGCAGCATTATGCTCAGTCCACAGCAAGTCAGTCTGGTCCTAAGGCTTTTCCACTACCATAGCCAGTTCAGTCTACATATGGTTTACAAATGGTGAGAGGGGCCACTGCTAGTGCATCTAGCCAGCAGTCTGGGCACCCAAGTACTGGCCAGCAGGGTCAGAGAGCACAGATTCGTGCATTCACATTTACACAGACAGATGCCCCAATAGGACTGTTAATTATCCAAGGTATCTTCTTAGTTTCTAGCTCGCAGGCTAATGTGTTAGTCGATTCGGGTGCATCTCATTCATTCATATCTATTGCATTTGCATTTGCTTTGGGTTTGGACCTATCTTCACTTGATAAAGTTTTTTATCTATTGATACACTGATTGGGGGCAGAGTTACCCCAGGTAGAGTTTGGCGGTCTTGCAAGATCGAGATTTTGGGACGTCGATTGATATTCAACTTTGTTCTTCTAGACATGGACAGTTTTGATGTCAGTCTAGGTATGGATTGGTTATCTACCTTTAGAGCCACCATTGACTTGTTTGATCCAACGTCGGGGTATCAAAGACTTGCGGGTGGCGTTATTCTTATAATTGGTAAAACACTCCCTACATAGTTCTCGCACCATGTGAGAGAGTGTAAGGTCCTGTGGAAGCGCTGGGAATACAAAATGGTCCTTCCACAGTAGTCCTCAAAACTCTAGGCTTTACACAGTTATATTAGAGGTTCATATAAAATGAGCGTACAAACCTCAGGTAAGCTTCACCAGTTGCCGGTGAGAGCAAAGACATGAGGCCACGGCTTCGTAAGGCCTCCAAACTCCAACTGGCATAATGGTCATCCTCAAAATCTGAAGCTACTACCGAGTTTTTGGGAATAAACTCTGGATTCCTCCATTGCCAGTTTGGGACGTCATGAAAGACTCCCGTCAGAACTTTGTTGCAAGCCATTTGTGCTCAAAAATGTATCACAATCTTTTCCTCAAGGACTGAGTAAGTGCCGTGCTCGGCAACCCTTAGTGGTGGGTCTCAAATCCATAACTCTCAACAAAACATGAATCCAAGGTACCCCCACTCTCAAATAAAGTCAAAAGGGTCACAACTTCCCCCAAACTTCACCCCAATATTTGCTAAATCAACCCACCACTAACAATTTCACAAAATCAAGACAAAAAAATTCAAAAATCCCAAATAGAGTTTGTACCTAGTAGAAGACCAATTGGGCCATACAAGGCTATCAAAGCATGGAATCTCCTTCAAAGATACTCGAATATGTATCTAACCGAATGATTTTGGACTTTGGTGGAGGTGGGGGTGTTCTTGGGGGATTTAGACGAAAGAGAGAAAATGGAGTCATAAGAGAGAAGGAGAAATGAGAGGGAGAGAAGAGGGATTTGAATATTAAGTGACTGCATGTGCAGTCACGTGCTTCGGTGCGATGCACCGAAGTGGCTACTTTGATGTATCGTCGTTGTCGATGCATCGACCATCTATCGACACAAGGTGCAAAGACTACTAGAATCGGCAGGAAAATAAGACTTTTTAAAGATCAATGCATCAAAGCTAATGTCGATGCATCAAAGTTGCGATACATCAAAATGGGCACTTCGATGCATCGAAGCTTCTTGTGACTGAAAGTTTGTAAAATTGCCCCAAGTATGAAAAAATTTAAGTTTCACCCTCAATTCATACCTGTCACACTCAGACACCTCAAAATATTAAGATACATTCCTTTTGGATTTGAAGGGTCACATAGAGCATGATAGGACAACAAAAATTGTTGCCAAGTTTACCATCTACGGCGAGACGTGTACATAAGTTCATAGGTCCAAATATATGGGATCCATTAATTCGACAAAATTCACATACTCCAATTGCATTTGGCCATCAATGCAAGGTTTCACTCGTTGCCCGTTAACCTTAAAAAGAGCCCTGTCCTTGGGATCCTTTAGTTCCACCTCTCCGTGAGGGGCAATGGAATTGATAATGAAAGGACCGTCCCATCGGGAGCGAAGCTTTTCAGGGAATAACCGAAGCCTAGAATTATAAAGCCAAACTTTTTGGCTCGGAGAGAGTGATTTGGAAAGGATATGATGGTCATGGAAGGCCTTAGTCTTTGCCTTATAGATTTTTGCACTCTCGTATGTATCATTTTAGATCTCTTCTAATTCACTCAATTGAAGCTTTCGAGTTGAGCCAGCCAACTTCATATCAAAATTAAACTTCTTAATAGCCCAGAAGGCATTATGCTCTAGCTCAACCGGTAAGTGGCAGGCCTTACCATACACAAGACGATATGGTGACATGTCAATCGGGGTTTTATAAGCAGTACGATACGTCCACAATGTGTCATTTAGACGTTGTGACCAATCCTTGTGATCGGAGAGCACTATTTTTTCAAGAATGTGCTTAATTTTCCTATTAGATACTTCTACTTGACCACTCGTTTGAGGGTGGTAAGGTGTAACAACCTTGTGAGTGGAAGAGTATTTGAGTAGCAAGGTTCGAAGGAACCGATTGCAAAAATGTTTACCCCCATCACTAATGATGGCACGAGGCATACCAAAATGACTAAAAATGTTCATTTGAATGAACTTGACCATAACTGTGTGATCATTGGTTCTGGTAGCCACAACCTCAACCCATTTAGATACGTAATCTACCGCTACGAGTATGAACTCAAAATCGACATATTTTGGAAACGGGCCCATAAAGTCAATACCCCAGACATCGAAGATATCGACGATTAAATTGGGTTCAAGGGCATCATATCTTTATGAGACATAGTGCCTAGGCGCTGACATTGCTTACAGGAGCGGCAGAATAAGTATGCGTCTCAATGCATGGTTGGCTAGAAGAAATCGTATTAAAGAATTTTGGAAGTGGTCTTTCGAGCACTGAAATGACCTCCACATTCCAATGTATGATAGAAAGTAAGAATACTAAGACTCTCACTCTCTGGCACACACCGGTGGATGATTTGGTCGGGACAATACTTGAATAGATGAGGATTGTCCCAAAACTATGAACGTACTTGGGAGTAATAACAATCCTTTTCCTGTTTGGACCAAGAGGGTGGAATCTTTTTGGTGGATAAGAAATTGATTATGTCAGCATACCACATAAATTTCTCTTGAGTGACTTCAAATAGTTGCTCATCTGGGAAGGATTCGCTAACTAGAATTTGATTGTGATGGCACTCCACAAGGATCCCAGATAAATGGTCGATGACCACATTCTCAGTACCCTTTTTGTCCCGGATCTCAAAATTAAACTCCTGTAACAAGAGTATCCATTGAATCAACTGGGGTTTAGTATCCTTCTTTGCTAATAAATGCCGAAGAGGGCTTGGTCTGAAAAAATAATAACCTTGGATCCTAAGAGATAGGATCTAAATTTGTCCAAGGCGTAGACAACGACAATCAATTCCTTTTCTGTAGTTGTATAATTTAATTGAGCTTCAGAAAGGGAAAAACTTGCATAGTAAGTCACATATGGCAACTTGTCCACACGTTGCCCTAAGACCGCACCCATAGCAAAATTGGATGCATCACACGTGACTTTAAAAGGGAGAGCCCAATTTGGAGGGAGTAGAATTATAGTAGTTGATAAAAGTGTGCGGAGTGTTTCAAAAGATTTAAGGCACGCTTCATCAAAGTGAAAAGGGGCATCCTCCTCAAGAAGTCGGTACAAAGGCTAAGATATCTTACTAAAGTCCTTGATGAAACAGCGATAAAAACCCGCATGACGGAGGAATGAACAAATTCCCCTCACTGAAGAAGGTGGAGGAAGCTTAGATACGAGTTCTACTTTGGCTCTATCAACCTCTATACCTTGTTTGGACACAATATACCCAAGAACAATTCCCTCTTTAACCATAAAATGGCTCTTTTCCCAGTTAAGAATGAGGTTCGTGTCTTTACAATGCTTGAGTACAAGTGTAAGATTATAAAAGTACGAATCGAAAGAAGGTCCAAAGACTGAAAAGTCATCTATGAACACTTCAAGGCATTTTTCCACCATGTCTGAGAAAATAGACATCATACACCGTTGAAAAGTTGCTGGTGCATTGCATAACCCAAAGGGCATGCGTCTATAAGCAAATGTTCCGAATGGACATGCAAATGTGATTTTTTCTTGATCTTGCGAGTCTACTGCCACTTGATTATATCCTGAGTATCCATCTAGAAAGTAATAAAAACTTTGGTCCACAAGCCGTTCTAGGATTTGATCAATGAATGGGAGTGAAAAATGATCCTTCCTAGTTGAGGAGTTAAGCTTCCTGTAGTCAATACACACTCGCCATCCTATAGTGGTGCATTGGAGAACTAATTCTCCTTGTTCATTTGGAAACACGGTGATGCCATATTTCTTTGGCACCACTTGAGTGGGACTTACCCACTTGCTATCTGAGATGGGGTATATGATACCAGTATCTAGCAGCTTGATAACTTCTTTCATTACTACCTCCTTTATGTTTGGTTTAACCTATGTTGCCCTTCTCACGAGGTCTTTGCATTATTTTCCAAATATATGCGATGCATACAAATGGAAAGGTCAATGCCTTTTAAGTCAGCAACGGTCCACCCTATGGCTTCTTTACGTTCTTTTAAAACTATTATGAGTGAACACTTTTGGTCATGAGTTAGATTTGAAGCTATAATGACCGGTAGAGTGTCACTTGGGCCAAGAAAAATATACTTGAGATTAGACGGTAAAGTCTTGAGCTCAAGTTGAGGGGGCGACATAAGGGATGGAATCGGAGGAGTACTTGAAAGAGTAGGGAGAGGCTCAATTGGTGTCTTCCACATAGAAAATTCATTAATGACCTTAGCATCGAGCATTAGATTCACATCTTCAATGGATTGCTTAATATCAAAGTACTCAAAATTAAATTGACTCAAACACACCTTAAGAGGATCTTTTGACAAGATTTGGGGAAGCATCTCTTCCACAAGTTCATCCACGACATCTAAGCAAAGGCAATCGCCTTCATCATTCGAGCTGTTGATAGGCGTTGAATGTTACGCATTCTAGCCTCTTAAATTATGTATTTTATTCTCTTAGTGATAGATTATTGTATGATTTTACTTTGTTTTAGTGTTTTCTGTATTTTCAGGGTCTTAATGATTATTTTAGTTAAAACCATAATTTTGAGCTTTTAAAGAAGACATCCAAGATGGTTAGATGAAGCCTACACCAAGGAGAATCATTCAACCATTTATTTCAACTCAAATCAGCCCAAGAAAGAGGTCCAAGAGAATTACAACTGCTTAAGAAGGTTTCGGGCCTGAAGCTCAAATCTGCGCATAATACAGTCTTAATCCCGTTTTGGAAAATGGACCAGAAGTCTTATTTCTGAGCCTCAAATAGATATTATTTTCGCGAAAGGTTGAATGAAATTTGATTTTGCACACTTTTATATTTCACAAAAATTCCATAAATCGGACTTTTAGTGGGTCAAAAGTTGGGCCAAAGTCAGCAGAAAAAACCCACCTGATTAGTGCTGCGGGAAACCCTAATTTATTCCTAATTGGATTAGGACTTTGGTGTATTATCTTGGGGAATAAAGTAAAGACTTAGGGGCTGAATTGAAGGAGATTAGCAGACAGAGATTACAGAGAGAACACAGAGATTGGAGAGTCTGAGAGGGCTGAGAAGAGAACAGAAACATATTTGCAGAACCATTGGAGAACAAAGTCATACGTGTAATTCATGAAGATGATGCCTTCTTCCTCAATAGTTGAAGCTTCTTCTTCTACCATGAGTGGCTAGTTCATTCACTAGGGTTTTGATGTAGCCCTAACAAATTATCAATGGTTTGATTGTTTTAATTATTGAGGACCTTTATATACATGCATAGATTGTGTAATTTAGAGGATTCTTATTATAGAATTGAGCAATAAAAGTCTTGTAAATTCAGTTTCAATGATTTCTTATCTTGTCTTAGATATTTAGTTGTTGTTATTGAACTCAATCTCTCTTGTTTTCTGTGATCATGAGAGAGATTATTACACAATGGTAATCACTGAATATATTGTAAGAGCTTTGATGGATTATGCCTAGAGAAGATGAACCATACTGCACCCTATATTAGAGTAGTTAGGCAGATGACCCATGCCAATCGAAGATAGTCCATGGCTTAACCTTAATCATATGTTATCTTCTTAACAGATGAAGGTGAGCTTGTAGCCACCGACACCACTTATGCATGATGTAATTCCCCTATAGTTGATTCAATTGATCATTGATTGTGTAGTTAGTGGTGAAGTCAAACACCCTAGATTTCTCTCATATTATTTTCACTATTTGTTTACTTTGATTTATTTTATTTTATCTTTTTATTTAGTTTAAAAATTAGAATTCTTTTCTTATAAATTTAGTTAGAATTAATTCCGTATTCCAACTCATCAGACCATAATCCCTAAGGTACGATACCCCTATTCTGCAAGGAATTCGTTCTATTGCAAAGTGTGGAAATTTTTAATTGATATACTTTTTGAGTCACACTCACACACGAATCAATTTTTGGCGCCGTTGCCGGGGATTATCTATTTGATTGATTGGATTTTACAGAATTAATTTTAATTGGATTTTTAGTTTAGGAAATTTTTATCTTTTATTTTTTTACTTTGTTTTTGTTTTCTTTTCAGGTGCTTTGGGCTAATATATGCAAGATCGTCGTTCTGTAACTGATCCTTTGATACCTTTTGATCCTGAGCCTGAACGTACTCTTAGACAACAGAGGAACATCTCTGTTGATACCATTGTGCAAGAGGAAGAATTACTTGAAGACATGGCAGAAGAGAGGAATAACAACCTTGTTCCTAATGCTGATGGAGAAAGAACTAGATTACTTAGAGACTACTATGTTCCTGAGACATATACCTTGCCAGCAGGTTTTTAACTGCCCAATGTCACAGCACAGAATTATGAGATCAAGTCCAGCATTATTCAGATGCTACCATCTTATTTTGGGCTGACTCAAGAAGACCCTTATAAGCATCTGGATGACTTCATTGAAGTGTGCTCAACTACAAAAATTCACAACTTCTCTGAAGATGCTTTCAGAATGAGACTTTTTCCATTCTCTCTGAAAGACAAAGCAAAGTATTGGTTCAATTCTCTACCGGCTGGTTCCAAGAAGTATTTTCTGATAGGGAAGACCAATCAGTTCAGACGTGCTATCACTGGTTTCTCCCAACATGAGGGGGAACAATTTTATGAGACATGGGAAAGATTCAAGGACCTTCTTAGAAAGTGTCCCCATCATCAAGTTCCTAAGTGGCAACTAGTGCAAAGTTTTCATGAAGGGCTGACAGAAGCCAACAGACAGATGGTTGATGCGTCGTGTGGAGGTACTTTTATGTTGAAGAGTGAAGAAGAGGCATGGACCTTATTTGAAAATCTTAGTGACAACTCTCTACAACATGTGTCCTCTACTCGTTCTAGCAGACCTGCCACTACAAGGAAGACTGATGGGATTTTTGAGGTTGGTGCTTCAGAAGCTATGTCAACCGACATTGATTTAATTGCAAAGAAGGTAGCAGCAATTATGGCTGCCAATCAAACTCCTTCTACTTCAAATTCTTCATTGCTAGGCCCTTGTGAATTTTGCTCTAGTCCTATGCATAATGTGAGCAACTGTCCTTCAGTGGGGCAATTTTTTGAGATTCAACATGAGCAAGTTCAAGCTACATTCACTGGACCAATGAATCTTCCACGAGGTAATACTTACAATCCCACATGGAGGAATCATCCTGGTTTCTCTTACAGTAATCAAGGGGCAGCAATGCAACCATCATATCAACCTAGGACTTTTGTGCCTCAACAACAATATCAAACACAAAGTCCTATGGCCCAAAGAATTTCTGCTATTAAAGACAAGCTGACACTTACCTTGTCTAAATTTGACAAGCTTGACTCGCTTATAGAGACAGTGCAAGCTACTGCAGCAACAGTACAATCTACAGTTCAGCTAGTGCACTCGCATTCTCAATCCATTGCCAAACTGGAATCTCAGTTTGGACAGCTTGCTACTTCATTGAGTAGAAGAGAAGAAGGGAAGTTCCCTAGTCAACCAATTGTTAATCCTAGAGGGATGCAAACTTCCACAAGCAACCCACACCATGAGCAAGTCCAAGCTATCGCCACTTTGAGAAGTGGGAAAATAATTAACAATAAGGTGGGTGAGAAGAAATAAGAAGAAAAAGTGACCACAAGTTCAAGTGCTGAAATTCCCTATGAGCCTAAGGCTCCTTTCCCACAACGTTTCCTTGAAGCATCTAGATTGGGGAAGCAAGGGGACAAGCTGCATGACATGATGGAGGTGTTTCAACAAGTGAAGATTAATTTTCCACTCCTTGATGCCATCAAGCAAATTCCTCCTTATGCTAAATTCTTGAAGGACTTATGCACTCAGAAAAGGCTTTCTAAAAGCCATGTGCCAAAGAAAGTGATGCTTCCACAATAAGTAAATTCGATAATTCAGCAGTGTACTCCTCCCAAGTACAAAGATCCTGGTGCTCCAACTATCTCATGTATCATTGGGGAGCACCATGTGGATAAATCTCTTCTTGATTTGGGTGCAAGTGTGAATTTGCTACCCTACTCAATCTACTTACAATTGGGCTTGGAAGAATTGAAGCCTACCTCGGTGGTATTGCAATTTGCAGACAGATCAACAAAGCAACCCTGAGGAATCATAGAAGATGTGCTCATTAAAGTGGACAAGTTCTACTTTCATGTTGATTTCATTGTACTTGACACTAAGCCGGTTCACAATCTGAAAAGGCACATTCCAGTGATCCTTGGTCGACCTTTCTTAGCTACTGCTGATGCTTGCATAAATTATCGATCGGGGATCATGGATATTTCATTTGGCAACATGAATGTCAAGCTTAATGTGTTCAATGCTATCCAACACCCTCCAGATCAGAGTGATGTGTTCTGCATGGATGATATTGATGAATGTGTAGAGGAATTTGTTTCATACTCTATATCTCGAAACTCCTTGGAGGTATGTAAGTCTCTTTATGACTTTGAGAAAATCAATGATGAAGGGTTATGCGAAGAGGTGCATTCTATGCTGGAAGGGGATGCTATTCAGAATACTCCACCTTGGAGAATTCTAATTGAGCCACTACCTTCTCTCTCTAGCACTCCCCTAGTGCCTTCATTGGAGTTCCCTCCAGAATTAGAGTTGAAGCCTTTGCCTGACAAATTGAAGTATGTATTTTTTGGGGCACAGAAAACTCTTCGGGTTATAATTGCATCTGATCTAACAGATATTCAAGAGAAGAGCTTAGTAGAGGTTTTATATCAACATCGTGAAGCAATTGGATGGAGTGTTGCTGATCTTAAGGGTATTGATCCCTCAATTTGCATGCACAAAATCCATTTGGAAGAAGGATGTAAGTCAACTAGAGAGGCACAGAGGTGACTGAACCCCAACATGAAAGAGGTGGTAAAGAAAGAGGTTGTCAAGTTACTTGATGCAGGTATCGTTTATCCAATTTTTGACAGCACATGGGTGAGTCCAACACAAGTGGTTCCAAAGAAGTCTGGCCTTACCATTGTCCCTAACTCTATGGGAGAGCTTGTTCCACAACGTACTGCCACAGGATGGCATGTTTGCATTGATTACAGAATGCTCAATTCTATGACAAGGAAGGATCACTTCCCTCTTCCATTCATTGATCAAATACTTGAAAGGTTAGCTGGTCAGAGCTATTATTACTTTTTGGATGGCTACTCTGGTTATAACCAAGTGGCTATGGATCCAGAAGATCAAGAGAAGACCACTTTCACTTGTCCCTTTGGTACTTTCGCTTATCGTCGTATGCCTTTTGGATTATGTAATGCTCCGGCGACATTCCAGAGGTGTATGATGGCCATCTTTTCTGACATGGTGGAAAAATTCTTGGAGGTGTTCATAGATGACTTCTCTATTTTTGGATCATCCTTTGAACACTGTCTGAGTAATTTATCACTAGTACTTCAAAGGTGCCGAGAGCGTAATTTGGTACTTAGTTGGGAGAAGAGCCATTTTATGGTGAAAGAAGGTATTGTATTGGGACATATTGTTTCAGAGAAAGGCATTGAAGTTGATAAAGCAAAGATCAACCTAATTGCAACTCTGCCTCATCCAACTTCGGTAAGGCAAGTTCGATCTTTCTTAGGCCATGCTGGGTTCTATAGAAGATTTATCAAGGATTTCAGTAAAATTGCTCGACCATTGTGCCATTTGTTATCTAAAGATGTTCCCTTTATCTTTGATGAAGAATGTGTGCAAGCTTTTGAAAAGCTTCAGTCTCTGTTATCCTCTGCACCAATTATGCAATCGCCAAAATGGGCTTTACCTTTTGAAATCATGTGTGACGCCTCTGATTATGCAGTGGGAGCAGTGTTGGGACAAAGAGAAGAGAAACGGCTATATGTCATCTATTACGCTAGTAAGACTATCTCTGATGCCCAACTCAATTATACAACCACAGAGAAAGAGCTTCTAGCTGTAGTATTTGCCTTGGACAAGTTTTATTCTTATTTATTGGGGTCCAAGGTGGTTGTCTACTCTGATCATGTAGCATTGAGACACTTATTGGCAAAGAAAGAAACCAAACCGCGTCTTATTCGATGGATTTTATTGCTGCAAGAATTTGATTTGGAGATAAAAGATAAAAAGGGGATGGAGAATGTGGTTGCGGATCATTTATCTCGGATTGAGTTTGAGCCGGTGATCGATGCATTACCTATTCGAGACTCATTCTCGGATGAGCAATTGTTTGGAATTGGTTTGATGAAAGTTAATGGCTAAAGGTTGAAGCATTGTGTGGAAGGATGTGTGCCAAAAAGAGATGTAGAGTCCGTCGACTTGACGGATCCCATCTATCCGATTTAATCCCTTCAGAGAGTTGATCGTCTCCTACGGACGTTAAAATGTAGGTTCTGTATGTATTTCTATACTTTATTTTCTTTTGTTTTCTTTGATTTTAATTTTTAGTTTTAGTTTTCTTAAGTTTTCTTTCAATTCTAGTTGCGTTTTAATATTTTTTCTGAGTTTTTGATGTATAAGTTGCTTCCGGAGGATGCCAAGAGGTGTACCGAGATATTTGGACTCAAGACGGGTGAAAAATAGTGCACTCGGTCGACCTTGGGCGATGGAGACTCAAAAATATCAAGTCCCGGTCGACCTTGGGCGATGAAGGGTCCAGCAGGCTACCAGAAGGGGGATCGATCGCCCCAAAGGAGGGGGATCGATCACCCCATGATTTTCCAAGAGGATACCCACCAGCAGGTGGGCGATCAATCACCTACCCTAGGGGGGATCGATCGCCCAGGCCCATGGAGGGGCTGCCCGAATTTTTAAGGCCTATAAAGGCCACCTCTCCTCCTATGTTGCTACTACTTGCATCCTAGACCTCTTTGAGCTCCAATTCAAGTCCTACTTCAACCAAAAAATTAATTTCTTCAATTGGTGAGTATTAAACAAGAATTCAACATTGATTATCATCATCATCAATATCAAAACCGGATCAAGAATCACTAGTTCTCAAAGGAAGCTCTCACTTTTTCAAGTTCAACATCAAAGTAAGTGAAGTTTTTCCTTGGTGAAATTGTGCAATTCTTTTTGAGGGCTTTTGAAGACCAAGTTTGGGGGATCAATTTGGTGTAATTACTTTTTCGATTTGGGTGAAAAAATTGCCGAAAAGAGGAGGTTGAAGGTTACAAGTTAATTGTGCACGCCAAGTGTTCGATTTAATTCCTCAACCACACTTTTTCTACTTCTATGGCACCAAAGAGAGCAAGTCACCAAGGTGCTTCAAGTTCACGTAATCCTTGCTGAGCAAGGCATGATCCGACCACAGGTTCTTCATGATCTTGCCGAGAAGGTATTCAAGAGAGATGACATCCAAGGGCTTTGAACTTTGAAACTACGTTTGACATAGCCGAACTTTATGGTATGTTTCCCGAGACACGATGGGGAATTTTTGACATCCGTCGTCGTCGGTCAGCATCCATTTTTGTTCCACTCTCGTCTACTATTTACCCGAGGCTTGTCAAGGTATTTTATCAGAATTTAATGCCGACACCTGATGAGCGGGATGTGCTTACTTCGTCAGTAGATGGAACAATAGTTCAGGTGGATATGTCATCCATTACTATTGCCATGGGTTGTCCTCATGAGTGCCCAAATGATTTATCTCATATCTATACTCCTCTACCCGACGATTTGTCAGTGGATAATTTGGTTGCACGTTTGTGTGCTAATCAATTTTCTGGGTCGAAAAGGAATGCAGCTTCAAAGTCTTCAATGCCAAATCATTTATGGTTCCTTGATGCTGTTCAACTCAAGAATGTATGTCCAATTGGACATAAGTCTGAGAGACGTCAAGAGTTCCTCAGAGCCTTATATGCTATACAAAGTTTTCAAAGGTTGAAGCATTGTGTGGAAGGATGTGTGCCAAGAAGAGACGTAGAGTCCGTCGACTTGGCGGATCCCGTCTATCCAACTTAATCCCTTCGGAGAGTTGATCGTCTCCTACGGACGTTAAATTGTAGGTTCTGTATATATTTCTATACTTTATTTGCTTTAGTTTTCTTTGATTTTAATTTTTAGTTTTAGTTTTCTTAAGTTTTCTTTCAATTCTAGTTGCGTTTTAATATTTTTTCTTTGAGTTTTTGATGTATAAGTTACTTCTGGAGGATGCCAAGAGGTGTACCGAGGTATTTGGACTCAAGACGGGTGAAAAATCATGCTCTCGATCGACCTTGGGCGATGGAGACTCAAAATTTTCAAGTCTCGATCGAACTTGGGCGATGGAGGGTCAAATAGGCTACCAGGAGGGGGATCGATCGCCCCATTGGAGGGGGATCGATCGCCCCATGATTTTTTTAAGGAGAATCCCACTAGCAGGTGGGCGATCGATCGCCCAAGGTTTAAATGTGGGCTGCCCGAAAATTCTTGGTATTTAAAGCCTCCTTATCCTACTTGGTTGCTACCACTTGCATCTTTTACCTCTTTGAGCTCCAATTCAAGTCCTACTTCAACTGGGAAATTAATTTCTTCAATTGGTGATTATTAAATAAGAATTCAACATTGATTATCATCATCATCAACATCAAAACCGGATCAAGAATCACTAGTTCTCAAGGGAAGCTCTCACTTTTTCAAGTTCAACATCAAAGTAAGTGAAGTTTTTCTTTGGTGAAATTGTGCAATTCTTTTTGAGGGCTTTTGAAGACCAAGTTTGGGGGATCAATTTGGTGTAATTACTTGTTCGATTTGGGTGGAAAAATTGCCGAAAAGAGGAGGTCAAAGGTTACAAGTTAATTGTGAACGCCAAGTGTTCGATTTAATTCCTCAACCACACTTTTTCTACTTCTATGGCACCAAAGAGAGCAAGTTACCAAGGTGCTTCAAGTTCACGTAATCCTCACCGAGCGAGGCATGATCCGACCACAGGTTCTTCACGATCTCGCCGAGACATATACACAAAAATACATAAAAATTCCCAATTCATTGAAGTTAGAACACATTTACAAGGCTAGGGTTTGACAAAACCCTATAGAAGGATTAGTTGATCATGATGGGTCGGAAGCACTCCATAGACAGAGATGGTCTCATGCTCAAAATGGTCTTCAAGGCCTTACAAAGCCTGATTTGAAGCTTTCCCTCTCTAGAACTTCACTTTCTCTCTCTAGAATTCTATCTATGCTTTCTATTACAAGAATTGTGATATATCTCTATTATTACATATTTTCTAGCTATATAACTGATCTGAGGTTCAAAATATCATAAAAATTCCGTTTAAGGCTTTATCCAAGCAAAATTGGACAAGTGGCAAGTGAAGAAAATATCTATAGAAAAATATTTTCTGCAAGTTTGGAAATGCATCGAAGTAGAGACTTCGATGCATCGAACCTGCGATGCATCGAAGTGGGCACTTTGATGCACCAATCTCTCATTCTTCTGTAGATCTTCAACTCTTTAGCTTTTTGACTCCGGTCTTGACATGCCATTCACTATTCCTTGATGTAGACTTTTCATAAAGTATGAAAAGACATAGGAATGCATTCTTGAACTAATAAAGGAGTCGAATTATGCCGAATTCTGAGTTTGAACCTAAAATCATCAAAAACATAAAAACATGTAAAAATTATACAATATGTGCAGCTTTGGGATCAAAATACATAAGTAAAGGCGTGAGAATGTATAACATTCAACGCTTATTAGAAGCTCCTGTACTTTTTGCTAATAAGAAGGATGGATCCTTGCGATTGTGAATTGATTACCGAAAATTAAACTGGGCAATGGTCAAGAACAAATATCCCTTATCGAGGATAGATGACTTGTTTGATCAATTAAAGGAATCGAAGTGCTTTTCAAAAATTGACTTGAGGTCAAGATATTATCAGTTAAGGGTAAAAGATGAAGATATATCGAAGACTGCTCTTTGCACTCGATGTGGACACTATGAGTTCCTAGTGATGCCATTTGGGTTATCAAATACACCGAAAACTTTCATGGACTTGATGAATCGGGTCTTTAGTGCCTACTTGGACAAATTTGTTATGGTATTTTTGGATAACATCATAGTGTACTCACCATTGGAGGAGGAGCATGAGTAACACTTGAGGATGTTGTTACAACTTTTGAGAGAATATTGATTATATGCCAAGTATGAGAAATGTGAATTTTGGCTAATGGAGGTGAAGTTCCCCAGACACGTGGTGTTGGGAGGAGGAGTCTTCGTGGATCCTTCGAAGGTTGAAGCTGTGATGAGTTGGGAAAAACTGAAGAACATGTTTGAAATCTGTAGTTTCTTGGGCTTAGTCGGATACTACCGATGCTTTGTGAGGGATTTCTTATGATTGGCGACACCAATGACACAACTTACTTGAAAAGAAGTAAAGTTCGCGTGGAATGAAGCTTGTGAACATGTATTTATGGAGTTGAATGGTCTATTGACTTCCGCTCCAATATTGATTATTCCTAAATGTGGTTTGGGGTATGTGATCTATTATGATGCTTCACGAGACGATTTGGGTTGTGTTTTGATGTAAACCAAGAGGGTAGTAGTGTATGGCCCTCGACAGTTGAAGACACACAAGCAAAATTACCTAACTTATGATTTGGAGTTAGCTGCAGTGATTTTGCATTGAAAGTGTGGAGACATTACTTGTGCGGGAAAATTTTTGAAGTGTTCTCCGATCACAAGAGTTTAAATTACTTTTTTTTTCTTCACAAAAGGACTTGAATATGATGCAACAGAGATGGGTAGAGTATATGGAGGATTATGACTGTGATCTACAATACCACCCGGTAAAGGCTAATGTTGTAGTCGATGCCTTGAGTAAAAATTCACATGGTAGTTTAGCGATTGTTGCTATCCGTGAATGGAAGATGATGGAGGATATCTCAGAAATGAGATTGTATTTCAATGATGATGGGAAGCAGCAACGTTGTTCACACTTATTGCTTAACATTGTTCCCATATAATTTGTTTCCAACTTCTTTTGAGAGTTTTTTTAATGTGATGTATTGCCCCTCTTAAACGAAATCGTATGCCTTACATCCATATAATAAGAATTATTTTTCGAGTCTTGTTTATGTTCTTCAACACTGCTTGAAATCGGACTCTCTGAGCCATATAAATTTGAATTTACATGTTCCCAACCAGAACAAATCATCATCACAGTCATCTATCAACATTCATATATATATATATATATTTATATATATATATGTATAAATCATGTAGGATAAACTGAGTATTTAAAGATGTATAAAAAAATTTCAATACCAGCTCTAAAAGACATAAATCTAACAAATTAGTAAAAATATTGGTCTTTAGATTTAGGGATTCAAAAGGAGAGAGAGAAGAAAAAGAAGTTTGTTTTACCTGAATAGAGAAAGCTATTGAAGCAGATCGAATATCAGCCCTAAAAAACATAAATCTAACTTATTAGTAAAAATATTGGTCCCTAGATTTAGGCTATGTTTGGTAGAATGGAAAAGAAAAGAAAGGATAACATTACTAATGAGAGAAAAGAAAAGAAAGGAAATGAAATGATATTGTTAAAATTTTATTGTCACGTCCCGAAACCCGGACTACCGGGACTCCCCCAGACCAGCCCTGAATCCCGAGTGTGAACCCATTCACTCAACCCCATGAATGATCTTAACCACACCCATGCAATAGTATCAAAGTTTGATACCGTGCTATAACGCCCCGATTTCCAACTCCTAGAGAACCGGATGTTAAACTGTCTATTTTGCCCAATAGACCCTCATTACCCTTATTTTCCACGGAAGCTTAACTCAATTATTGCATATAATTGTACACAACTCCACCTTAACCAATCCCCATGGGCCCTACATCGAATCATACACCTTAGTGGACATTTACTTGCCCACACTTTCAAGAATCACTCACTTTCAAGCATTAAAACTTACTATTTTTAGAATATGAAACTATAGCCTACACCATTGGATAGAGAATCCAAAAATACTTAATTTGAAAAAAAATCACACTCAATTCCGATCTAGAACGAAAAAATTACGTCAAAATGAAGTTTTGGAAAATGCTGTGAATAGTGATTTCGATTGTGCGAAAATGGGATTTTGATTGTGCGAAACTGGCATATCGATTGTGCGAAAAAAATCTCGATTGTGCGAAGATTTCACCCTCTCGGGACCTTAGATCTGCAATATTTCGCATGATCGAAATGGGGGTTTCGATTGTGCGAAATTGCCCCTGTTTGGACCCTAAAAATCACCATAAATCATCACCCATTTGCACAATCGAAATGCTCCCCACGGGACCTCCAACAACCCTATACATGGTTCATTTGGAGCCCAATCCACCTTCTATCATCCTAGAACTCCTCATACAAGATCCATAACATAAATGAAAGGTTCCAACATCAATCTCACACTCAAGATCACATTCATAATTGAATTATACATCAAAATGAATCATTATCCTCCACAACCACAATTCATTCACAATGAAAACATCATCAAATGAACTAAGTGTCACCATGAGCATTACATAAACTAAACCATTGTCTTTTCACACCCAATAAGTTTATAATCCAATACTTACATCAAAGTTACATTTGTCCAAAATATAACCATAACTCAAAACAAAGTCGCATGCTACAAGCCGGCATGGATAGCCACAAAATGCACAACATCCAAAAGATAGCAAAACCACTACTAGTGTTCCACTTGGACACTCAAGTCCCATCCTTCATCGACGCCTTATCTGTAAAAAGAGTTTATAATAAAGGGGTGAGCATCACTGCGGCTCAGTAGAGATACCCCAACCCTCCTAAGTGCCGACTCGACACCGACCTACATGGAATGCATATGAATATACTACATGCCACATCCACAATCTCACAAACAATTTAACAAATTCAATTAAAGAGGATTCATATTTCATGAATCATGTATAACATCTTCAAACATAAAAGCATTAAGGAAAGTAAATGCTCTCTCTTTCGGTCCTCATCAGATACCCCACATGATTGGCCCGCTCCGAGGATCATGTAACCTTGGACAACTCCGATAACCATCCAATGACCGGGACAACTTCGAAGGGTCATTCTATCAAAGCAATGTATAGGATTGCTGTTCGACGTGCAAAACGAGATAAAATAATATGGAATAATGTCGTCGTTGTTTTACACCTAGACAAAAGAATATTTATAAAATCCTACAAATACTCTACTAAAATTAGTAAAGTAGTGAGTAGGGGTCGAACCCACAGAGACTGCGTTGGTTGTGTTGTTAAGCTATCAAGATCTTGTCGAATTTAATTGAAAGAGAATTTGTTTTGTTTTTAAATTAAGTTGCTGAAATTAAATAACATAAATAAATGATGGATACTGGAGATAGAGGGTCCTGGGAATTGACTTCACCACTGACCTTTTGACAATGACAGTTGTATTAATTTGGGACATTTAATCTATGCATTCAGAAAAGAATGGCTACAAGCCAAATTCAGTTCTATCAAGAGGATTCATTCAACATACAATTAAGCATAACTCGTCTTCGCTTAGCATGGCCTATACATCTGACTAACTAATGATATGATAACCCATCTTCGCTTAGTACGAATTATACAAACTCTAAATTGAACGATCTGTGAAAACTATTGTATAACTTGTCTTAACAAAATCACAGAAGTTGAAAAGAACTAAACCCTAATCACTGCAAACATGCATTCATTCTACAAGAACAAAAGTAAATATGCAATGAAATAATCCATTCAAATTAAAACTAACAGCATAGCTGTTGTTTATGTCTTAGTTATACAATCAATGCATAAAATAAATAATTCCCAAATTAATATACAAACTAATACATTGAAAGACAGGTTAGGGTTACATCACTTCCCCGGAATGATGTTTAGCCGCTCATGATCGGAGGTCCAGGCTTGAACGATGATGAAGTCGCCATCGTCTTGCCCGTATCGTCACGAATCGCCTCTGTATATCTCTCTCTGCTTCCCCCTCCAGAATACCCTAGTTTTTCTTCATTTCCTCATTTTTACTTTGCGGAAACAAAGCTACAGGACACCTGGCCTTCCCAAGGTGGCAAGTGCGCATAAGAAAATGGCACTTGCTCCTCACAAAGTGGCATTTGCGCCCAAAAAGTGGCAGCTGCGCAAATAGGGCAGAAAGTTGATGAAAACGTCCATTTTAGGAAATTTTTGTGAAATATGAAATTGTGCAGAATTGAATTTCCTTCAACTTACGCGGAGTTTGGGCCATTTTAACAATTGTGTATGGAGTTATTCTCTGAATACCAACACGGGTCCAGGACTTTTTAGGCCTGAATTGGCCCAATCTTCAATGTGAATAGGCCTAACACCATCTGTAGCCCGATTGCACCATTATTAGTTAGAATTACCCTTAATCACCTGAAATCCTGAAAAGATTAAAATTATTAATAAAAATATTAAATAAATATTACTAAGACACTAATTTATATAATTTTAAGGGCATTGAATATGCAATATTCATTACTTATCACACCCCCAAACTTACATATTGCTAGTCTCTTAGCAATACACAACTAAAAATGAAATAAAACAACTAAACTACTTCCTCTTTCATGGGAGATCCGATTGCATTTAGCATATGCAATAAGCCTTTTAAACCTCTAGGTTACCCCTAGTGGACGAGTGAAGTCTCGTGAGGGTTTCCAGAGATGTTACCCACAAACATGCCAAAATTCCTATTTCAAACATTAATCAAGACGAAGACTACAAAATGCAGTTAAAAGACTTGCTTTCAAGAATACTTTCAAATCCCTAAATCCCATAATTCAAAACAATGGTTCTCATACAAAATTTACAACAACACAACTCAAAGAAACCAACTTTAGCCCCCTCGTGAAAAGTGAACTAACATTCATCAATGTGGTTTAACCTGGCCTTGAGTGAGCAATTACAAGTACCTTCAATTTATTGGATCCCCTTATTGAATTTATCACTCAAAACATGGACACATGCGATTTTTTTTTTTTTTGTGCAATGCCTAGGTTTATTAGGCTTTCGAATTGATCCATGTAGCGAGCTTTCAGCCTGTGACTCCCAAACCAAATGGCTTTAGGGCACCAGGTTTCAAGATACCTCGAGGGACCTAATAACTCGAACCAAAACGGCCACAAACCATAGGATTATTATTAAAAAAAATTTTTTTTTTTTTTTTTTAGGTTTATTAGGCTTTCGAATTGGTCCATGTAGCGAGCTTTCAGCCTGTGACTCCCAAACCAAATGGCTTTAGGGCACTAGGTTTCAAGATACCTCGAGGGACCTAATAACTCGAACCAAAACGGCCACAAACCATAGGATTATTATTTAAATTTTTTTTTTTGTTTTCCTTTTTTTTTACAAGTGTAGCATGTTTAGAATGTTTATTCTCAAGGGATACCGACTTACATTCAGCACACATAATTGATACTCAAAGCCAAGTACAAACCCCACTAACTCTACTAGTGTGCATGTGAATTGTGAAAAGAACTAGAGTCAACCACTCCAAGTCATATCAATGCAAATAACGACTTAAACCATTGCATTCAAACCATACTTTCTAGAAATTTTACACATACTCTACAATTGCAAGTCAAGAACCTACATAAAGTATTAAACTCTTGATTGGTGTTGAAACATCTAAATTGAAAACAAAACAACCTAAAATAAATAAATAAATAAATAAACAAAAGTGTTCTTCCTTACCCCCAAACTTGAATCACACATTGTCCTCAATGTGTAACAAAAATATAAAGCTTATGGTAAGTGATAGAACAATATTACCGTAGTGGTAGAATTGTAAAAATTTGGCAAAGCATTCACATGAATAAAGGTTGGCCATCCCCCCAAACTTGGATGCAAGAACCTGTCATAAAAAACACAACTACACACCACGCATATTAAAAGGAAAAAAAATAATAAAAAAAAATAAAATAAAAAAAGAATGCAACAAAATGAAAAACAAACACAAATAATAATTAAAACGAAGAAAAACTAACTCAAACAAAAGAAAAAATAAATGAAAAGAAAAACACACACTTCCTAACTAC
Source organism: Cornus controversa (assembly GCA_026545225.1). Classification (NCBI taxonomy): domain Eukaryota; kingdom Viridiplantae; phylum Streptophyta; class Magnoliopsida; order Cornales; family Cornaceae; genus Cornus; species Cornus controversa. The sequence continues at coordinate 48,070,905 of CM048845.1, forward strand.
TACTTTTGATGGAAGGTTCACCCTATACCACATCTCTTGAGGAGCTCTAAGAGTGTCCCCCCTATTTTGTCCTCACTTTCTTGTGCCTGAATCCAAACAATTTTTAGGCACCTCTTATCTATATCAATGTGAGGTTTTAAGAAAAATGAATCAATCGAATAAAATTCGACTAATTCAGGAAAACATGACCCTTTAACTTGTTCTTGACTAATTTTCTCATTAATATCTAATTTGTCACTACTCAAGTCAAAAACAAAGGTAAAAGGTGGACTCTCATTATGACTTAAGTGATCACACTTAAGTTCTTCATGTAAATTTTTGGAGTCCGGTATGAGTAATGATTCCACAAAGGGGGCATGGTCTAACTCAATTGGTTGTGTGAGTTCAATATTAGTCATGGGCTGACTTGGAAGTTCCTCTTGATCTTCACAATTCAAAGCATTGGTTATTTCCTCGATTTGAACTTCTAGCCTAGCCATGGATTGTGAATGTGAATTTAACAATTTAGTTTGTTCTTCATGTTTGCCAATTCGTTCATCAAGTTTGTCAAGGGCAGCCAAAACTTTGTCCTCAAATCCCGGAGAATAAGTATGATAAAATGGATCATCACTCGGTATAGAAAAATTTTCATGTGTGTATTCAGGATAAAAATCATAATATTGTCCCGCAGTAGGACAATTTATCACATGATGAAAAGGACTAAAGCAACATGCACATGACTCATATGGTATGGACGAGTGAGTAGGAGTAGCATTACTAAAGGGCATAAATTGGTCCAATCTCCATGATAATATATCTAATTTTTTAGACACATCCATTGAATTTTCACTCACATTCTCCATAACACAACCAAATTGATCAAAACATGCCTCTGAAGGATACTCATACTGAAATGACATGTTTAAAAAAAAAAATCAAAATTAAAAGAAACTAACAATCCTAAACATAAGTGAATGAATTAAAATACAAAAACTCACAAGACGTCCTGAAATTTCAACTTCTTTCCACTTGTGTAGTAGCTCTTGTACCTATATTTAAACACACAAAACACCTAAAATAAATTAAAAATATAATATATACAAGTCCTAAATTATAATTAAAATAGACTTAATCTTTAAACTTAACAACACAATCATGATCACAGTCCCCGGCAACGGCGCCATTTTGTTCGACGTGCAAAACGAGATAAAATAATATGGAATAATGTCATCGTTGTTTTACACCTCGACAAAAGAATATTTATAAAATCCTACAAATACTCTACTAAAATTAGTAAAGTAGTGAGTAGGGGTCGAACCCACAGAGACTGCGTTGGTTGTGTTGTTAAGCTATCAAGATCTTGTCTAATTTAATTGAAAGAGAATTTATTTTGTTTTTAAATTAAGTTGCTGAAATTAAATAACATAAATAAATGATGGATACTGGAGATAGAGGGTCCTGGGAATTGACTTCACCACTAACCTTTTGACAATGACAGTTGTACTAATTTGGGACATTTAATCTATGCATTCAAAAAAGAATGGCTACAAGCCAAATTCAGTTCTATCAAGAGGATTCATTCAACATACAATTAAGCATAACTCGTCTTCGCTTAGCATGGCCTATACATCTGACTAACTAATGATATTATAACCCATCTTCGCTTAGTACGAATTATACAAACTCTAAATTGAACGATCTGTAAAAACTATTGTATAACTTGTCTTAACAAAATCACAGAAGTTGAAAAGAACTAAACCCTAATCACTGCAAACATGCATTCATTCTACAAGAACAAAAGTAAATATGCAATGAAATAATCCATTCAAATTAAAACTAACAGCACAGCTGTTGTTTATGTCTTAGTTATACAATCAATGCATAAAATAAATAATTCCCAAATTAATATACAAACTAATACATTGAAAGACAGGTTAGGGTTACATCACTTCCCCGGAATGATGTTTAGCCGCTCATGATCGGAGGTCCAGGCTTGAACGATGATGAAGTCGCCATCGTCTTGCCCGTATCGTCACGAATCGCCTCTGTATATCTCTCTGCTTCCCCCTCCAGAATACCCTAGTTTTTCTTCATTTCCTCATTTTTACTTTGCGAAAACAAACCTACGGGACACCTGGCCTTCCCAAGGTGGCAAGTGCGCATAAGAAAATGGCACTTGCTCCTCACAAAGTGGCATTTGCGCCCAAAAAGTGGCAGCTGCGCAAATAGGGCAGAAAGTTGATGAAAACGTCCATTTTAGAAAATTTTCGTGAAATATGAAATTGTGCAGAATTGAATTTCCTTCAACCCACACGGAGTTTGGGCCATTTTAACAATTGTGTACGGAGTTATTTTCTGAATACCAACACGGGTCCAGGACTTTTTAGGCCTGAATTGGCCCAATCTTCAATGTGAATAGGCCTAACACCATCTGTAGCCCGATTGCACCATTATTAGTTAGAATTACCCTTAATCACCTGAAATCCTGAAAAGATTAAAATTATTAATAAAAATATTAAATAAATATTACTAAGACACTAATTTATATAATTTTAAGGGCATTGAATATGCAATATTCATTACTTATCAATTGCCATAGAGTGAGGGGACAATTTTGAGGCTCACAAATCTTGGACATTCTCCGATAACCATCCTATGATCGGGATAACTCTGAGAGGTCATTAGTATTGGACATACTCCGATCCTAGGCATTAAGCCTTAGTATGGCGGGTCCACTCTGAGGGCCATACATAGTGGATAATTTCACCACATTTCACCACACGGTTGGACCACTCTGAAGCCCCGTGTACCTCATTTGTGTCATTTTTCCTTCAACTTCCCACATATGCAATATGAATGCACAGACACATGGCATTTTATTTTCATGCACTAATCATGCTCATTGATACTAAAAAGAAGTAAAAAGCATGTTTCTCACCACCACACACCACATATAACACATATTTGTTTAACACATGCATATATCATCTCATATGCATACAACTTCAAAATTAACATATTTTACTCATGATACATTCAATGCATAATTTTAGTACATAGAACTAAACATGCATTCAACAACCACATTCCCACATATAATCACATATATGACACTTGGTACCCATTTTTCACATATACACCAAATTGAGCACATAATGCATATGTATCAATTTCTTACACTCACACCCTTCAAACCCACATGCTACCACCAATATAATGGACACAATTGTCAAAATATAGGACTCTAGAGAAGGAGAAAACACAACTTTTCACACCTCTCACCATCCTAAAGCATGTGAAACACAGCCTTCACCTCTCTTCTTCACCCGAAACCCTATAATCGACAATTAGAAGAGAAGAAAAACCCCTGCCTCAAAAATGAAGACCTTCTGAGCACTTCATCAAAATTCCAAAAATATCTATCTTGCCGAACCACCACTTTGATCGGTTCAAAGGGAAGCCCTAGCTGTCCCATACGTATCTCCCTCCTTCGGCAAGTCTTGAATCCAAGCCGAACGAGCCCGAAATGTAGAGAGAAGGGAGAGTTATGAAGATGGATAGTCTTAGAGAGAGAAAGAGGCATGAGATATGGCTGAGAGTCTCAGCCACTAATATTTAAAATATCTAGGGCTTGCAAAAAGACCAAAATGCCCCCGGCCACTTAACGTACCCTCCGGGCCTCCGTTTTCGATTTCAAAAACTCCTACAGTCTCGAAATCACTTTCTTAACTCTCTAAACATTTCATCTAAGTCATTCCCAAAAATAAATATTTTTAAAAATTTTCTGGATTACCGGGCTCATTTAAGTCGCATCCCGGGCCCCAATTTGACCAAAAAGTCAAACTTCTCCAAATCTCTCCAAAACTTTCTAAAACCTTAAAAATACTTCCCAAACATGTTTACCACGCTCAAAACATGTTAAACACCACTCAAAATGTATTTATGGAAATTATAATGCAAAAAATGCAAAATCGGCCAAAATTGGTCACGGTCTTTACATTTATCGTGTTTGGTTGATTAGTGAAGGAAAAGATAATTAGCATGTTTGGGGAAAGAAAAGAAAGGAAACAATTTAAAAATTTTACCATTCTACCCTTTTATATTTAAAAGAATAAATTTTATCTTTTATCAAAATAAGGGCAAAATTGGTATTAACAAAGTTTCATTAAAGAAAGTAGTCTTTTCTTCCCTTTCCTTCCATTTCTTCCCATTTTTGAAAGGATAACAAAAGCTACTATTCATCCTTAATTTATCCCTCCAAATCCTTCCATTTTCTTTCATTTCCATTAAAAATTTCATACCAAACACATAAAACCATATCCCTCCGTCACCTTTCTTTTCTTTTCCTTCTATTTCTTTCCTACCAAATCGACTCTTAGGGATTCAAAAGGAGAGAGAGAGAAGAAGAAGTTTGTTTTACCTGAACAAATAAAGCCCTTGAAGCAGATCAATATTGCAAAAATAGAGCTTGAAGAATGAAAGAGATGTTGCAGAGATAGAGCTTGAAGAAGGAGAGAGAAAGAGCCGTTGGAGAGAAGAGGTGTTGTGGCTGGAGAGAAGAGGTGTTATAAATGACCTAGGCTTCAGTTCTGTATTTTTTAAGTTTAAGTTGTATCTCCGTGTTCTCAAAAATATTGAAAAATAACTTTTAGTTGTTCTCTAAATTCATGAATTATGGAAACTCGGTTTTATAAATAAAAACTGTTTCTATAAATGATATCCAAATAGAATAAAATAACTGTTTTCAATTTTTTTTAACTCCCAAAATAGAAAACTATTGTAGGAGATACAAACCAAGTAAGCCCATATTTGCTCAAAATTTTTTCAAATTTTCGGGTCCACCTGACTTGCTTCCCGAGGCCCGTTGACCCAAAATTGTCAAATTCTCCCAAATGTTTCAAAAAGTTTCCAAACATGTTTCCTATATTTAAACATGCTAAACATCATTAAAAATGAATTTATGATAAAAAAATGATGCATAAAATGAAAATCAGTCAAAATTAGACCTGGTCTTTATAGACTGAGTATGTATAGGCTAGGGATGTGCTTATAATGTGAATGGTGAAATCATGCCTATATAGTACACATGGGATTAAGCTTCCACTGTGATATATGATCGAAAGGAGAGATTAAAATCCAAGTGTTCCACAAAGGAACTTAGGGTAGGCTGGGTAAGCTTCTGTAGGATTAGTTTTGGGGGTCCGGATCGGAATCGATGGTGACAAAGCAATGTTCATCACACTTAATTGGGGTCATGGGGCTAGTGACTAGGCGAGTATGGCACCTCACGGCTGGAGTTCAGGCTCAGAGCGGGGAAATTCTGGTGGCTCAAATTTTGGGGCGTGATAGCTTCGTATCAGAGTGTCTAGGTTTGAATACCTAAGGACGAAGGATATGTGGCAAACAATGATTTGGTTGATAGCTTAGTATCATGATCATTAGGTTGAAAACCTAAGGATGTTGGGTAGAGGTGACTTAGTCAGATTAAGGCTTGAAGTGCACATACTATATGATTACCCGATAACATGTGTAAGTGTTATGTGTTAATTGTTATGTAATAACATGTTTACATTCTATGTGTTATGTAATAACATGTTTATATTCTATGTGTTATGTGATAACATGCTTACATAATAACGTGTTTATATGTTTGCTTAATGCATATAACATATCAAGTGAGTAATATGAGATGTTTAATTACGATTAATCGATCTCTTGGCCATGGGTGTAAGTGTTGTGTTTATTAGCGAGGATAAATAGGAGGAAAAGAAGGCTTGGAAACAGAGTAAGAAATTGGGTGATTTCTTTGAGAAACAAGCAAAGAAGAAGCAAAAATGTGGTCCTTTGTAAATAGTGAGATCAATGGGGTAGCATATAACCCCAATGCCATTGGGAATGGACAGGGCAAGATGAATGTGTTTTCAATGCCGACAACTGGGGCATTATAAGGTGGATTGTCCTATAGATATTAGTTCAGGAGTTTGCTTTGGATGTGGTCAGTTCAGACATAGAGCTAGGCATTTTCCACAATGAGGCAGGGGTGTTAAGAGTGGGCAAGAGTCACAGCTAAGGTCGGCTTAGCCTGCAACAGTGGCAATGGTTTTTGTAACACTACTCCCACCATAACCAGCAGTGGTCATTCAGAGTGCGCAAACTGTTAGAGGCTTACCTCAGGCGTGTCTATACAATATTCTAGTTTTTGTGATGGTGGAGGACATGAGCAGTGGGCTCGAGGCAGGGTGGATGCCATCATTCCTACAGAGGTTTCAGCTGGACCTTTAATGGTTTGAGGTATATTCTTGGATGAAAATTTATGGTTTGTAAATTGGTTTATTTTGGTGCATTATGATTATTTTTGCATCATTTACATGAGCATTGGGACTAAAGGTTAGTCAATTGTATAGGACTACTTGTGTTGATATATCAGTAGGTGGTACAGTGATTCTAGATAGAGAGTGTAGGGGATGCGCTATTAGAGTAGCCAGACAAACACTTAGATTTGACTTATCTTCTTTTGAAATAGAAGATGAGTGACTGTTTATGTGTGAGAGAGACATGACAGAGTCATGTGAAATGGATTATGAGGTAAATGGTAAGTGTTAGACACAATGCTTTAATGGATGATGACTTGTATAGTTGATTCGTGTGTGAGTGTGACTTAAAAAGTGTATCAATTAAAAATTACCACACTTCGCAATAGAACGAATTCCTTGCAGAATAGGGCTATCGAAAGGGGTGTCGAACCTTAGGGATTATGGTCTGACGAGTTGGAATACAAAATTAATTCTAATTAAATTTAGAAGTAAAGAATTCTGATTTTTAAACTAAACTAATTAAAAAGTAAAATAAAATAAATCAAAGTAAATCGAAAGTGAAGATAATATGAGATAAATCTAGGGTATTTGACTTCACCACTAACTCCACAAACAATGGTCAATTGAATCAACTATGGGGGATTTACATCATGCATAAGTGGTGTCGGTGGCTACAAACTCACCTTCATCTGTCAAGAAGATTACATATGATTAAGGCTAAGTCGCGGACTATCTTCGATTGGCATGGGCCATCTGCCTAACTATTGTAATCTAGGGTGCAGTATGGTTCATCTTCTCTAGGCATAATCCATCAAAACTTTTAATGATATATTCAGTGATTACCATTGTGTAATAATCGCTCTCATGATCACAGAAAATAAGAGAGATTGAGTTCAATAACAACAACTAAATATCTAAGACAAGATAAGAAATCATTGAGATTGAATTTACAAGACTTTTATTGCTCAATTCTATAATAAGAATCCTCTAAATTACACAATCTATGCATGTATATAAAGGTCCCCAATAATTAAAACATTCAAACTATTGATGCTTTGTTAAGGCTACATCAAAACCCTAGTGGATGAACTAGCCGCTCATGGTAGAAGAAGCTTCAATTGTTGAGGAAGAAGGCATCATCTTCATGAATTATGCGTATGACTTCGTTCTCCAATGGCTCTGCCAAATATGTTTTCTGTTCTGTCGAAAGCTCTCTCAGACTCTCCAATCTCTATAATCACCCCTCAACTCAGCCTCCAATTCTTCACTTTATGCCCTAAGAGAATACACCAAAGTCCTAATCCAATTAGGAATTAATTAGGTTTTCCCGCAGCACTAATCAGGTGGGTTTTTCCTGCTGACGTTCGGCCCAACTTTTGACCCACTAGAAGTCCGATTCACGAAAATTTTGTGAAATACAAAAGTGTGCAGAATCAAATTCTGTTCAACTTATTTAAAAATTAAGTCAATTTGACGCTCAAAAATAACACTTCTGGTCCATTTTCTAAAATGGGATTAAGACTGTATTATGCGCAGATTTGGGCTTCAGGCCCGAAACCTTCTTAAGCAGCTGTAATTCTCTTGGACCTCTTCCTTGGGTTGAATTGAGTTGAAATAAATGGTTGAATGGATCTCCTTTATGTAGGCTTCCTCTAACCATCTTGGATGTCTTCTTTAAAAGCCCAAAATTATGGTTTTAACTGAAATAATTATTAAGGCCTTACAAATACAGAAAACACTAAAATAAAGTAAAATAACAAAATAATCTACTACTAAGAGAATAAAATACATAAGTTAAGAGGCTAGAATGTGTAACATTCAACGCCTATCACACCCCCAAACTTACATATTACTAGTCCCTTAGCAATAGATGATAGGCGTTGAATGTTACGCATTCTAGCCTCTTAACTTGTATATTTGATTCTCTTAGTGATAGATTATTTTGTTATTTTACTTCGTTGTAGTGTTTTCTGTATTTTCAGGGCCTTAATGATTATTTCAGTTAAAATCATGATTTTGAGCTTTTAAAGATGACATCCAAGATGGTTAGATGAAGCCTACATCAAATGAATCCATTCAATTATTTATTTTAACTCAAATCAGCCCAAGGAAGAGGTCCAAGAGAATTACAGCTGCTTAAGAAGGTTTCGGGCCTGAAGCCCAAATCTACGCATAATACAGTCTTAATTCTGTTTTGGAAAACGGACCAGAAGTCTTATTTTCAAGACTCAAATTGACATAATTCTCACGAAAGGTTGAACGAAATTTGATTCTGCACACTTTTGTATTTCACAAAAATTCCGTAAATCGGACTTCTAGCGGGTCAAAAGTTGGGCCGAAGTCAGCAGGAAAAACCCACCTGATTAGTGCTGCGGGAAAACCTAATTAATTCCTAATTGGATTAGGACTTTGATGTATTCTCTTGGCTATTTAAAGTGACAAATTAGGGCTGTATTGAGAAGGCTTGGCAGCGACTTTGAAGAGCTTTTGGAATGGAGAATCATTGGAGAACAAGGCGTATCATGAGCGGCTAGTTCAGCCACCAGGGTTTTGATGTAGCCCTAACTAAACATCACTGGTTTGATTGTTCTAATTATTGGGGATTTTTGTATTCATTCATAGATTGTGTAATTTAGAGGATTCTTATTATAGAATTGAGTAATAAAAGTCTTATAAATTCAGTTTCAATGATTTCTTATCTTGTCTTAGATACTTGATTGTTGTTATTGAACTCGTCCCTCTTATTTTTTGTGATCATGAGAGTGATTATTACATAATAGTTTTCACTGAATATATCATTAAAAGCTTTGATGGATTATGCCTAGAGAAGATGAACCATACTGCACCCTAGATTAGAGTAGTTAGGCAGATGACCTATACCAATCGAAGATAGTCCATGACTTAGCCTTAATCATATGTTATCTTCTTGACGAATGAAAGTGAGCTTGTAGCCACCGATACCACTTATGCATGATATGATGCCCCATAGTTAGTTCAATTGACCAATGATTGTGAAGTTAGTGGTGAAATCAATAACCCTAGATTTATCTTATATTCACTACACTCCTTAGTTTTTCTTGCTTTTGTTCAATTGCTTCATTAGTTAATTTAGATATAAAAATCAGCAACTTATTTCTTTTAAATTTAATTAGAATTAATCCTAACAATTCAACTCAATCAGACCACAGTCCCTGAGGTACGATACCCCTTTCGGTAGCCCTATTCTGAAAGGAATTCGTTCTATTGCGAAGTGTGAAAATTTTTAATTGATATACTTTTCGAGTCACACTCACACACGAATCAATTTTTGGCGCCGTTGCCGGGGACTGCCTATTTGATTGTTTGGATTTTTAGAATTAGATCTAATTGGATTTTTAGTTTAGGAAATTTTTTTTTCTTTTATTTTATTTTTTTATGTTATTTTTATTTTATTTGATTTTTTTTCTTTTTATTTATTTATTTTTCTTTTGTAGTACTAATTTGTTTTGTTTTATTTTTTTGTTTGTTTTTTTTTAGTTTAGATTTTTTATATTTTTGTTACTAATCTAATTTATTTTTATTTTTATTTTCTTTTTCGGTACTTCAATCACCATACCATTGAGTAAGAGGAAGAGATTATTGACATCATGGATGGTGTGTGTGGTAATAATGAGGACAACAATATTGTGCCTAATGCTGTTGTGGAAAAAGGGAGATTGATCAGAGACTACTATGTCCCAGAGACTTATAATTCACCAGCTGATTTTCAATTACCTAATGTCACAACACAGAACTATGAGATCAAGCCTAGTATCATTCATATGTTGCCATCTTATTTTGGGTTGACTCATGAGGATCCGTACAAGCACTTGGATGACTTTATAGAAGTTTGCTCATTAACAAAAATTCACAACTTCTCAGAAGATGCTTTTCGGATGCGACTTTTTCCATTCTCTCTAAAGGAGAAGGCCAAGTATTGGTTCAGATCTCTACCGGTGAGTTCTATCACTACATGGACTCAAATGCAAAGTGAGTTCTTGAAGAAATATTTTTCGATAGGGAGGACCAATCAATTTAGACGTGCTATCATTGGTTTCTCTCAATTTGAGGGGGAACAATTTTATGAGACATGGGAGAGATTAAAGGACCTTCTTAGGAAGTGTCCTCATCACCAAATTCTAAAGTGGCAGTTAGTGTAGTGTTTCTATGAGGGACTGATAGAAAGTAACAGACAGATGGTGGATGCATTATGTGGGGGCACTTTTATGTTAAAAAATAAAGATGAGGTATGGACTTTGTTTGAGAATCTCAGTGACAATTTTTTGCAACATGTGTCTTCATCTCGTTCGAACAGACCATCCAATACAAGGAAGGTTGATAGTATTTTTGAGAGTGGTTCTGCTGATGCAATGTCTACCATTATAGATGCTGTGGCACAGGGGCAGTAATTTTTCGATCTTCCACAAGAGCAAGGGGCAGCAATTCAGCCCACTTTTCAACCTCAGAACTATGTGCCTTTACAATTATATCAAGAACAAGTTCCTATGGCACAGAGGTATTCAGCCATTGAGGACAAGATGACAATTGTCCTAGAAAAACTTGAGAAGCTTGACTCTATTATCGAGATAGTGCAAGCTACTACAGCAAAAGTTCAATCCACAACTCAACTGGTTTATTCTCATTCTCAATCGATTGCCAAACTGGAATTTCAATTTGGACAACTTGTCAATGCCGTGAGTAAAAGAGAAGAGGAGAAACTACCAAGCCAACCAGTTGCCAACCCAAGAGGGGTTCATGTCCTTAACAATATTTCTTCTTCAAGCAACCCATACCATGAACAATTTCAAGCCATCACCACTTTTAGAAGTGGAGAAATAAGTGACAACAAGGTGGGGGAGAAGAAGCTTGTTAAAGAAGAGGTGCCAAAGAGTCCAAATGTTAAAATTTCTCATGAGCCTAAGGTGAACTTGAATACTTTTAATGCAATTCAACATCCTCGAGATGAGAGTGATTGTTTCTTCATGGATGACTTTGATGATTATATTGAAGAAGTTGATCCGGTTGCTCTATCACATGATGTTAAGAAGTCCATTGAGGGGGTGAATGATTTACTTGATGTAGTGGCCATGAAAAATACTCCACCTTGGAGGATTCTGATTGAGCCATTGCCTATTCTTTCTAGCACTCCTCCGATTCCATCATTAGAGTCTCCTCTATGGGTAAAATTGAAACATGTTCCGTCAATGGAGAGAGATGTGTTTTTCAACGCCAATGACACCATTCCAATTTCTTTGGGTTTGGTACAAGGAAGTGAGGATCATATAGGAGGGACAAAGTTAAATCTCCTCAAGAGATGTGGCATTGGGTGAACTTTCAATTGAAGTCGATGACCGTCTCCTACGGACATTAAATTGTAGGATTTGTATGTATTTCTATCCTTTAATTTCTTTAGTTTTCTTTTATTTTTCTTTTTATTTTATTTTATTTTATTTTTTTTTAATTTTTAGTTTATGTTTTTCTTTATTTTTCTTCCATTATTAGGTGTGTTTTAATGTGTTTTCTTTGAGTTTTTGATGTATAAGTTGCTTCCGGGGGATGTCAAGAGGTGTACCGAGGTATTTGGACTCAAAATGGGAAAAAAAAAGAGGTCTCGGTCGACCTTGGGCGATAGACCCTCCAAAAATTGCATTCCCGGTCGACCTTGGGAGATAGACGCCAAAGGAGCTCCAGCAGGGGGGATCGATCGCCCCTTTGAAGGGGGATCGATCGCCCCCATTAATTTTTGAAGGAAGCTCCCAACCAGCTGGGCGATCGATCGCCCAGCCCTAGGGGGATCGATCGCCCCAGCCCCTGAAGGCCCAATCAGGCCTATTTTGCTATTTTTGCTCCCTCTTTCATGCCTCATTGCTCCCACTCGAAATTTTAAAACTTGGTGCCTCTTTGTGCTTGTCCAACATCAATATACACTCTAAAATCTTCCAACTTTATTTCCATAGCACTACTTGATCATCATCATTCATCACCATCATCATCTATTCCAATCTATTTTTCTCCATCCTCATTAAATGATCAATTTTCTCAAGTTTGTTCTTCACAAGGAAGTAGACTTTGTTTGAAAAATTGGTTGGATTTCTTTGAGAGGTTTTGTGCTACAAGTTTGGGGGAGGACATTACACATTGAATGTGGGCTACTTGGTTGATTTTGATGCTCCATTCCGGCCATGACTTAGATGCTTCGGCACCACATTTTCCTTGATTTTTCGGAGGTAGCTATCTTTTGTATTTTTATTTTTATTTTTAATTTTCTTTTCTTTATTTTATTTTTCATTTTATTTTTTTCAGTTAAAAAAAAAAAAAATTTATTATTTCATATTTATTTTCACCCATACTATTTCACTTGGTTTTTGGGGTATAGTGGTTTGTTTTGACAGGTTGAAACATCCAAGTTTGGGGGTGTGCTTACATTGCCTTCATACAATTGGTTTGCTCTATTTTCTTGCCACTATTATTCGGATTCCTGGTAATATCGTTCTTACTCTTCTCTATGCTTTAATTGGGTGTACATTGAGGACAATGTACAGTTTAAGTTTGGGGGTGAGGCGATGCCTATTTGTGTGCTCAATGCAATATGGGGGAAATTTGTGTGAAATTATTTTTGTATTAGGAGTTTATTTTATTTTATTTTCTTAGTTTGTTTTTTATTTTATTTTGTTTTGTTTTTAGATAGAATGTTTTGACATTTTTCAAGGGATTAATACCTTATGTAGGTGCATAACTTGCAATTTTTGAGTATGTTTAAAATTTTTGAAAATTATGGTTTGAATTATGTGGTTTTAATCATAGTTTGCAATAACATGCTTTGGAGTGATTAATTTTAGTTTCCTTACATGCACAGACACACTAGCATAGTCTTATGGGGTATAAACTGTGGTTTTGAGTTATTGAGTTACATATGCTTGATATTAATTAGTATCTCTTGAGAATGAGTACCGATGATTTGTTATACTTGACTTCAATGAAAAAAAAAAAGAAAGAAAAGAAGTGAAAAAAAAAAGTGATGAATAAGCAAATCAATTTGATCCTTTTTATGAGTAACCGGGCCTCTATGCCTCAGGAAGCACGGAGTGTTTGCGTCAAAAGTGAAAGGGTGAGAAAAGATGAGCATTGGTTGTCTTAATTTGTAGCCTGACTGATTCGAGTAATTAGGTCTTCAAGGTATCTTAAAGCCTAGTGCCCTAAAGCCGTCTGGTTTGGGAGTCACTGACTGAAAGCTTGCTACATGGATCTTTCAGAAAGCTTAATAAATCAAGACATTGCACAACCAATAAAGCAATGAAAAAAAAATATGAAAAAGTCATGTATGCATGTTGGGAAGTATGATTTCAATAAGGGGAGCTAGTGAGTTGAAGGGGTATGTGCCTTAATATATTCAGAGCTGAGTTATGCTACATGAGATGATTGCTAGTTCACTTTACACGAGGGGACTAGAGTTGATTATTTTAAGATATGTTGATGTGAATTATGCATGGGGACCATTGATTTGAATTGTGAAATTTGAAAGTTTGAAATTATTCTTGAATGCAAGTTTGTAACTATATATTGTAATCTTATTCTTGAATTAATGTTGAAACAGAATTTTGAATGTTTGTGGGTAACATTTCTGGAAACCCTCACGAGACTATACTCGTCCACTAGGGGGAACCTAGGGGTTTAAAGGCTTGTTGCATATGCTAAATGCAATCGTTTCTCCCACAAAAGTGGAGTTAGGTAGTTAGTTAGTGTTTAGTAGTTTCTTCGTTTTATTTTTGTTTTATTCTATTGCTAAGGGACTAGCAATATGTAAGTTTGGGGGTGTGATAGGCGTTGAATGTTACGCATTCTAGCCTCTTAACTTATGTATTTTATTCTCTTAGTGATAGATTATTTTGTGATTTTACTTTATTTTAGTGTTTTCTGTATTTTCAGGGCCTTAATGATTATTTCAGTTAAAACCAGGATTTTGGGCTTTTAAAGAAGACATCCAAGATGGTGAGATGAAGCCTACATCAAGGAGATTCACTCAACCATTTATTTCAACTCAAATCAGCCCAAGAAAGAGGTCCAAGAGAATTACAACTGCTTAAGAAGGTTTCGGGCCTGAAGCCCAAATCTGCGCATAATGCAGTCTTAATCCCGTTTTGGAAAACAGACTAGAAGTCTTATTTCCGAGCCTCAAATCGACATAATTCTCACGCTGGGTTGAACGAAATTTGATTCTGCACATTTTTGTATTTCAACGAAAATTCCGTAAATCGGACTTTTAGTGGGTCAAAAGTTGGGCCGAAGTCAGCAGGAAAAACCCACCTGATTAGTGCTGCGGGAAAACCTAATTAATTCCTAATTGGATTAGGACTTTGATGTATTCTCTTGGCTATTTAAAGTGACAAATTAGGGCTGTATTGGGAGGCTTGGCAGCAGCTTTGAAGAGCTTTTGGAATAGAGAATCATTGGAGAACAAGGCGTATCATGAGCGGCTAGTTCAGCCACCAGGGTTTTGATGGAGCCCTAACTAAACATCACTGGTTTGATTGTTCTAATTATTGAGGATTTTTGTATTCATTCATAGATTGTGTAATTTAGAGGATTCTTATTATAGAATTGAGCAATAAAAGTCTTATGAATTCAGTTTCAATGATTTCTTATCTTGTCTTAGATACTTGATTGTTGTTATTGAACTCATCCCTCTTGTTTTCTGTGATCATGAGAATGATTATTACACAATGGTTTTCACTGAATATATCATTAAAAGCTTTGATGGATTATGCCTAGAGAAGATGAATCATACTGCACCTTAGATTAGAGTAGTTAGGCAGATGGCCCATGCTAATCGAAGATAGTCCATGACTTAGCCTTAATCATATGTTATCTTCTTGACGGATGAAGGTGAGCTTGTAGCCACCGACACCACTTATGCATGATATGATGCCCCATAGTTAGTTCAATTAACTATTGATTGTGAAGTTAGTGGTGAAATCAATTACCCTAGACTTATCTTATATTCTCTACACTCCTTAGTTTTTCTTGCTTTTGTTCAATTGCTTCACTAGTTAATTTAGGATTAAAAATCAGAATTTATTTCTTTTAAATTTAATTAGAATTAGTCCTAACAATTCAACTCAGTCAGACCATAGTCCTTGAGGTTCGACACCCATTCCTTTCGATAGCCCTATTCTGTAAGGAATTCGTTCTATTGCGAAGTGTGGAAATTTTTAAGTGATATACTTTTTGAGTCACACTCACACACGAATCAATAGAATAAAACAAAACTAAAACAAAGAAACTACTAAACACTAACTAAACTACCCAACTCCACTTTCGTGGGAGAAATGATTGCATTTAGCATATGCAACAAGCCTTTAAACCCCTAGGTTTCTCCTAGTGGACGAGTATAGTCTCGTGAGGGTTTCTAGAAATGTTACCCACAAACATTCAAAATTCTGTTTCAACATTAATTCAAGAAGAAGATTACAATATATAGTTACAAACTTGCATTCAAGAATAATTTCAAACTTTGAAATTCTATAATTCAGAGCAATGGTCCCCAAACATAATTTGCGTCAACATATATCAAAATAACTAACTCTAGCTCCCTCGTGTAAAGTGAACTAGCACTCATCTCATGTAGCATAACCAAGCTCTGAATATATTAAGGCACATGCCCCTTCAACTCACTAGCTCCCCTTATTGAAATCATACTTCCAAACATGAATACATGACTTTTTCATTTTTTTCAATTCTTCTCTTTTTTTTTCATTGCTTTATTGGTTGTGCAATGTCTTGATCTATTAAACTTTCTGAAAGATCCATGTAGCAAGCTTTCAGTCAGTGACTCCCAAACTAGATGGCTTTAGGGCACTAGGCTTAAAGATACCCCGAAGAACCTAATTACTCGAATCAATCAGTCTACAAATTAAGACAACCAATGCTCATCTTTTCTCACCCTTTCACTTTTGACGCGAACACTCTGTGCTTCCTGAGGCATTGAGGCCCGGTTACTCATGAAAAGGATCAAATTGATTTGCTATTCAACATCTATTCTTTCTTTTTTTTTCTTTTTCATTGAAGTCAAGTAAAACACATTATCGGTACTCATTCTCAAGAGATACTAATTAATATCAAGCATATGTAACACAATAACTCAGAGCATAATTTTATACCTCACAAGATTATGCTAGTGTGTCTGTGCATGTAAGGAAACTAAAACTAATTACTCCAAAGCATGTCAATGCAAACCATGATTAAAACCACATAATTTAAACCATAGTTTCCAAGAATTTAAAACATACTCAAAAATTGTAAGTTAAGCACCTACATAAGGTATTAACACTTTGAATAATGTCAAAACATTCTATCTAAAAATAAAACATAAGAAAATAAAATAAACAAACTAAGAAATATAAAATAACCAAAAATCCTAAAACAAGAAGACTTTCATAAAAGTTTCCCCCCATATGCAATAAAGGACAAAAATAAGGCATCGCCTCACCCCCAAACTTAAAACTGTACATTGTCCTCAATGTACACCCAAGCGAAACATGGATAAGCGTAAGAACGATGTTACGAGAAACCCAGAGTAGTGGAAAGAAAATATTGCACACCAATAGAAGGAAGGGAATGCAAGCACCCCCCCCCCCCAAAGTTAGATGTTACCACCTTGCAAAACAAACCACTATACCCCAAAGATCAAGTGAAATAGTATAGGTGAAAATAAATATGAAAGAGAAAAATCCTAAAAATAATTTTTTTTTCATAATAAAAATCTAACTACAGAAAGAAAAATAAAACTAAAAAGAAAAATAAAAACTAAGAATAAAATAAAATACAAAAGAGAGTTACCTTCCATTCAAGGATGTGGTGGTGACTGAGCATCCGGATCCAAGTTCGCCTGGCGCATCAGTGCACGTAGCATCCTCCTCATCTCTAGTTGATCCTGGCGAGTCTCACGAAAGTGATTCGCCATCTCAGTCCTTATTACTCCAAACTGTGTGGATACCTTTGTCTGTAGGGTGCCAAACTGAGCGATCAACCCAGTAATCTGTCCCTCTAAATAATGATAATCATGGTCACCAGCTTGTGCATGTACCTCCTCTTCTTCTGCTTCCATCTCCTCTGGATCTTCCACCGGTGGTGGTATATCTACAGGTTCTCCTCCCTGAGCCAATCGAGATACCTCACCTGGCGCAGCTATGACTCTTTGATGCATATGAGATAGGTTCAAATTCCAGTCATGTGTGCCATAATGAATTTCATATGGAAAGGCAAGCTCGTTCTCATGGATTGCATACCCCTATGCAATAAATAACTGATGAATGATAGTAGAGAATGGAAACTCCTAGTCATTTGCACTGTCCAGTGCCTTGGCCACAACTTTGGAATAGAACTTTTCTATCTGGCCCCAGACAATCTATGGGAATGATAGCCAATGCCCAAAATGTATGGCATATAAGGCTCTAAGGAACTCTTGACGTCTCTCAGTTTTATATCCAATGGGATATATATTCTTGAGTAAAATAGCATCAAGGAACCATAAGTGATTTGGCATAGAAGACTTCAAAGCTGCATTCCGCTTTGGCCCAGAAAATTGGTTAGCACACAAACGTGCAACCAAATTACCTACTGACAAATCATCAGGTAGAGGAGTATAGATATTAGTCAAATCATCTGGGCACTCATGAGGACAACCCATGGAAATAGCAATAGATGACATATCCACCTTGTCACACCCCAATTTTCTGACTCCCAGGAAACTGGAGGTGAACCCGTTCATTAACCCCAATGAACCTCCTCAATTCCCTCGAATTACTGCGGAAGCTAATCATACGCATGTAATTATCTATGCGTATTCTCATCACTATCCATCCCAATGGGCCACACATAGGTCTATGTATCCATGACATTCCATTTCTACTCTTAGATCATAAAAATCATAAAATTTCACATTTTTAAGGTTTACCGGACTTTGAGGCGCCTCAAACTTCAGTTTGAGTCACCTGGAACTTCCAGAGAGTTTGTATTTTCAAAAATAGCACTT
Source organism: Cornus controversa (assembly GCA_026545225.1). Classification (NCBI taxonomy): domain Eukaryota; kingdom Viridiplantae; phylum Streptophyta; class Magnoliopsida; order Cornales; family Cornaceae; genus Cornus; species Cornus controversa. Next base: position 48,089,247 of record CM048845.1, read on the forward strand.
TGAGGCACCTCAAACTCCACTTTGAGTCACCTCAAAGATTTCCAGGTGCCTCAAAGTTCACTTTGAGTCACCTCAAACTGCACCTGACCTGGATTTTTGACAGTATTCCTCAACCTGACTTCAAATGCTAATATCTCACAATCCATAAGTCCGTTTAACTTGAAATTTGACATGGATCATCCTCAACATGTCTAGTTTCTATGTCAATTTGAATCATCCAAAAATACCAACTACAACTAAATTTATGTTCAAATTAGTGGGTGTGGGTCAGATTACCCACTCTGGCGCTAAAACATGTATATCTGTCTCAATTTAAATCCAAACAAGGTCTATGACCTATCAAATCGAAGCTAACACAATTCTCTTATTATATACATAAATTTCATTCACTCCTTGAACTCAAAAGGGACACTTTTGGGCATGTGTCCCCCCAATGGCTACTCTAATGCCTCAATGGCCATCAAGTAAATTCACTTAACATGCATTTCATACTTGAAATGTAATTCCATCTATTTTTCTTACCATCTTCACTCCATAACTCATGCATACATATTTTCCATACTCCATTTGCTCATGATTAACCATACAAGAAACCATAACTAAAGAGAAAAATGGTCCTATGGTACCATACATCTCCATCATATACACTTTTCTCAAAAGGTACATATCATTCATATGGTTTTTCCAAGTTTATAGTCATTATAAGAATTCATGCAAAAGGTTTAAAATGCAACAAATTCTACTAGGACTACAACTAGATCATTACCATGCCACAAGCCAGCACAGATAGCCAAAAGTACATATGTCCAAAATATAGCAAAATATAACTAGAACTCTTCTTGGACACTTAAGTCCCATCCGTCATTGGCGCTTTATCTGTAAAAGAGTTTAGAACAAAGGGGTGAGCACCACTGCGGCTCAGTAAAGGTTCCCCAACCCTTCTAAGTGCCGACTCGACACTGACCTACATGGAATGCATATGAATACACTACATGCCACATCCACAATCTCATAAACAATTTAACAAATGCAATTAAAGAGGATTGCATATTTCACGAATCATGTATAACATGTTCAAATATAAAAGCATTAAGGAAAGTAAATGCTCTATTTCTCGGTCCTCATCCGATACCCCACATGATTGGCCCGCTCCAAGGATCATGTAATCTTGGACACCTCCTCTAACCATCCAATGACTGGGACAACTCCGAAAGGTCATTCTACCATAGCAATGTATAGGATTGCCATAGAGTGAGGGGATAACTCCGAGGCTCATAAATCTTGGACATTCTCCGATAACCATCTAATAACCGGGATAACTTCGAGGGGTCATTAGTATTGGACATAGTCCGATCCTAGGCATTAAACCTTAGTATGGCAGGTCCACTCTGAGGGTCATACATAGTGGATAGTTTCACCACATTCCACTACCCGGTTGGACCACTCCGAAGCCCTGTGCATTTTATTTGCATCATTTTCCCGTAACTTCCCACATGTGCAATATAAATGCATAAACACATGATATTTTATTTCATGCTTTATTCATGCTCATTGATACTAAAATAAGTAAAAAGCATGTTCCTTTTCACCATACACCATATATAGCACATATATGTATAACACATACATATATTATCTCATATGCATACAACTTCAAAATTAGCACATTTTACTCATGCTACACTCAATGCATAATTTTAGTACATAGAACTAAAATGCATTCAACAACCACATTTCCACATATAATCACATATATGACACTTGGCACATAATTTTCACATATACACCAAATTGAGCACATAATGCCTATGTATCAATTTCTTACACTCACCCACTTCAAACCCACATGCTACCACCAACACAATGGACACAATTGTGAAAAGATAGGACTCTAGAGAAGGAGAAAATATAACTTTCCACACTTCTCACCATCCTAAAGCATGTGAAACACAACCTACACCTCTCTTCTTCACCCAAAACCCCTAGAATCGACAATTAGAAGAGAAGAAGAACCCCTACGTCAAAAATGAAGGCCTTCTAAGCACTTCACCAAAATTCCAGCGATGTCTACCTTTCTGAATTGCAACTTTGATCAGTTCAAGGGGAAGCCCTAGCCGTCCCTTACGTGTCTCCCTTCTTCGGCGAAACTTAAATCACACCCGAAGACCGCCAAAACCTAGAGAGAAGGAAGAGAGAAGAAGTGGGAGTAATGTAGAGAGAGAAGTAGCCATGTGATATGAAATATCTCTGTAGATTTGACCATTTAAGGTCCCTAGGTCACAAAAAGACCAAAATGCCCCCGGGCCACTTAACGCACCTTCTCGGACTCTGTTTTCAATTTTGAAAACTCCTACAGTATCAAAATAACTTCCTTAACTCTCTAAACATTTTATCTAAGTCATTACAAAAATAAATATTTTTGAAAATTTTTTGGATTCCTGGACCCACTTAAGTCACATCCCGGGCCTTAGTTTGACCAAAAAGTCAAACTTCTCTAAATCTTTCAAAAAATTTTTAAAATTTTTAAAACACTCCCCAAACATGTTCCCCACACTCAAATCATGTTAAACATTACTCAAAATACATTTATGGCAATTATTATGCAAAAAATATAAAATCGGCCAAAATTGATCACGGTCTCTACACACCTGAACTAATGTTCCATCTACTGAAGAAGTAAGCACATCCCGCTCATCAGGTTTCGGCATTAAGTTCTAATAAAATACCTTGACAAGCCTCGGGTAGATAGTACTAGAGAGTGGAACAAAAATCGATGCCGACCTACGACGACGGATGTCAGAAATCCCCCATCGTGTCTTGGGAAACATACCATAGAGTTTAGCGATGTCAAACATTGTTTCAAAATTCAAGGCCCTTGGATGCCATCGCTCATGAATACTATCTCGGTGAGATCTTGAGGAACCTGGTGTTGGATCATGCCTTGCTCGGCGAGGATTGCGTGAGTTTGAAGCACCTTGGTGACTTGCTCTCTTTGGTGCCATAGAAATAGAAAAAGTTTGGTTGAGGAATTAAACCAAAGACTTGGCATGCACAATAAAAGTTTATCCTTCAACCTCCTCTTTTCGGCACTTTTTTCACCAAAATTGAACAATTGAATTCACCAATTATATCCCCCAAACTTGGTCTTCAAAAGCCCTCAAAAAGATTTGCACAATTTTGCCAAAGAAAAACTTCACTTACTTTGATGTAGAACTTGAAAAGTGAGAGTTTCCTTGAGAACTAGTGATGATTAATCCGGTTTTGATGTTGATGTTGATGTTGATGATGATCAATGATAATTACTTATTTAAGAATCACCAATTGAAAAACATAAATTCTCGGTTGAAGTAGGAGTCCAATTGGAGCTCAAAGAGGTCAAGGAAGCAAGTAGTAGCATTATAGTTGGAGAAGGAGGCTTTAAATAGCAAAAATTTTTGGGTAACCCACATTTTTAACTTGGGCGATCGATCCCCCTAGGGCTGGACGATTGATCGCCTAGCTGGTTGGTCTCCCTACTTAAAAAATCATGGGGGCGATTGATCCCCCCTTAAATGGGCGATCGATCCCCCCTGCTGATGCCTGTTTGTCCCTCCATCGCCCAAGGTTGACTGAGACATGTATTTTTGGAGTCCCCATCGCCCAAGGTCGACTGAGAGCTCATTTTTTCACCCGTCTTGAGTCCAAATACCTCAGTACACCTCTTGGCATCCTCCAGAAGTAACTTATACATCAAAAACTCAAAGAAAAAAATATTAAAACACAACTAGAATTGAAAGAAAACTTAAGAAAACTAAAACTAAAAATTAAAATCAAAGAAAAGTAAAAAAATTAAAGGATAGAAATACATACAAAACCTACAATTTAATGTCTGTAGGAGACGATCAACTCTCCGAAGGGATTAAGTCGGATATACAGGATTCGTCAAGTCGATGGACTCTACGTCTCTTCTTGGCACAAATCCTTCCACACAATGCTTTAACCTTTGCCCATTTACTTTCATCAAAGTATTATCTTGAAAGCTTCAAATTTTCATAGCACTGTGAGGAAAAATTGAAATCACCTGGAATAGTCCATCCCACCTTGAACGCAATTTTCCTGGAAACAACCGTAACTTTGAATTGAAGAGCCACATTCTATCACCTCAAGAGAAGGACTTCCGTGAGATATGTCGATCATGAAATGCCTTCGTCCTCTCTTTGTAAATTCATGAACTTTCATAAGCATCACATCTACACTCTTCTAATTCATTAAATTGTAACTTTCTCTCTTCTCCAGCTCTTTTTGTATCGAAATTGAATTTTTGGATTGCCCAGAGTGCCTTGTGCTCAATCTCTACTAGAAGATGACATGCTTTCCCATACACCAACCGATATGGTGACATACCAATAGGAGTCTTGTACGCAGTCCGATATGCCCATAGTGCCTCACTCAGTTGTAATGACCAATCTCTTCTATTCGGTCTCACTATCTTTTTGAGAACATGATTAATTTCTTGCACCTTTATTTCATCTGTAGATTCAGACACATCCGCAGAATCCATGAAGAAGACATCAGTCTGATCTGGAGGATTCTCAACAGCATTGAAAATATTAAGCTTAACCTTCATGTTGCCAAATGAAATATCCATGATCCCCGACCTACAATTTATGCAAGCATCAGTAATAGCTAAGAAAGGTCGACCAAGGATCACTGGAATGTGCCTCTTCGGATTATGAACCGGCTCAGTGTCAAGTACAATAAAATCAATAGGAAAGTAGAACTTGTCCACTTTAATGAGCACATCTTCAATGATTCCTCGGGGTTGCTTTATTGATCTGTCTGCAAATTGCAATACCACCGAGGTAGGCTTCAATCTCCCAAGCCCAATTGTAAGTAAACTGAATAAGGTAGCAAATTCACACTTGCACCCAAATCAAGAAGAGCTTTATCCACATGGTGCTCCCCAATAATGCATGAGATAGTTGGAGCACCAGGATCTTTGTACTTGGGAGGAGTGCACTACTGAATTATAGAACTCACTTGTTGTGGCAGCATCACTTTCTTTGGCACATGGCTTTTAGAACGCCTTTTCTGAGTGCACAAGTCCTTGAAAAATTTAGCATAAGGAGGAATTTGCTTGATGGCATCAAGGAGTGGCAAATTAATCTTCACTTGTCGAAACACCTCCATCATGTCATGCAGCTTGTCCCCTTGCTTCCCCAATTTAGATGCTTCAAGGAAACGTTGTGGGAAAGGAGCCTTGGGCTCATAAGCAATTTCAGCACTTGGACTTGTGGTCACTTTTTTTTCTTCTTCTTTCTTCTCACCCACCTTATTATCAATTATTTTGCCACTCCTCAAAGTGGTAATGGCTTGAACTTACTCATGGTGTGGGTTGTTTGTGGAATCTTGCATCCCTCTTGGATTAGCAACTGGTTGACTAGGGAGCTTCCCTTCTTCTCTTCTACTTAATAAAGTAGCAAGCTGTCCAAACTGAGATTCCAGTTTGGCAATGGATTGAGAATGAGAGTGCACTAGCTAAACTATAGATTGTACTGTTGCTGCAGTAGCTTGCACTGTCTCTATCAGAGAATCAAATTTGTCAAATTTGGACAGGGTAAGTGTCAGCTTGTCTTTGTGCCATAGGACTTTGTGTTTGATATTGTTGTTGAGGTACAAAAGTCCTAGGTTGATATGATGGTTGCATTGCTGCCCCTTGGTTACTGTAAGAAAAACCAGGATGATTCCTCCATGTAGGATTATAAGTATTACCTCGTGGAGGATTCAGTAGTCCAGTGAATGTAGCTTGGACTTGCTCATGTTGAACATCAGAAAATTGCCCCATTGAAGGACAATTGCTCATATTATGCATAGGACTAGAGCAAAATTCACAAGGGCTTAGCAATGAAGGATTTGAAGTAGAAGGAGTTTGATTGGCAGCCATAATTGTTGCTACCTTCTATGCAATTAAATCGATATCGGTTGGCATAGCTTCTGAAGCACCAACCTCAAAAATCCCATCAGTCTTCCTTGTAGTGGCGGGTCTGCTAGAACGAGTAGAGGACACATGTTGAAGAGAGTTGTCACTAAGATTTTCAAATAAGGTCTATGCCTCTTCTTTACTCTTCAGCATAAAAGTACCTCCACAAGATGCATTAACCATCTGTCTGTTAGCTTCTGTCAGCCCTTCATGAAAACTCTGCACTACTTGCCACTTAGGAACTTGATGATGGGGACACTTCCTAAGAAGGTCCTTGAATCTTCCCATATCTCATAAAATTGTTCCCCCTTATGTTGGGAGAAACTAGTGATAGCACGTCTGAACTGATTGGTCTTCCTTATCGAAAAATACTTCTTGAGAAACTCATGTTGCATCTGAGTCCAAGTCGTGATAGAACCTGCCGATAGAGAGTTGAACCAATACTTTGCTTTATCTTTCAGGGAGAATGGAAAAAATCTCATTCTAAAAGCATCTTCAGAGAAGTTGTGGATTTTGGTAGTGGAGCACACTTCAATGAATTCATCTAGATGCTTGTAAGGGTCTTCTTGAGTCAGCCCAAAATAAGATGGTAGCATCTGAATAATGCTGGACTTGATCTCATAATTCTGTACTGTGACATTGGGTAGTTGAAAACTAGCTGGTGAGGTGTATGTCTCAGGAACATTGTAGTCCCTCAACAATCTTACCCTTTCTCCATCAGCATTAGGAACAAGGTTGTTATTCCTCTCTTCTGCCAAGTCTTCAATTAATTCTTCCTCTTGTACAATGGTATCAACAGGGATGTTCCTATGTTGTCTAAGAGTACGTTCAGGCTCAGGATCAAGAGGTATAAAAGGATCAGCTACAGAACGATGACCTTGCATATATTAGCCAAAGGCACTTGAGAAGAAAACAAAACAAAATATAAAAATTTCTTAAAGCTTTTAATGATATATTCAGTGATTACCATTGTGTAATAATCGCTCTCATGATCATAGAAAATAAGAGAGATTGAGTTCAATAACAACAACTAAATATCTAAGACAAGATAAAAAATTACTGAGATTGAATTTACAAGACTTTTATTGCTCAATTCTATAATAAGAATCCTCTAAATTACACAATCTATGTGATAAGTAATGAATATTGCATATTTAATGCCATTAAAATTATACGAATTAATGTCTTAGTAATATTTATTTCATATTTTTATTAATAATTTTAATCTTTTCCAGATTTCAGGTGATTAAGGGTAATTCTAATTAATAATGGTATAATCAGGCTACCGATGGTGTTAGGCCTATTCACATTGAAGATTGGGCCAATTGAGGCCTAAAAAGTCCTAGACCCGTGTTGGTATTCAGACCATAACTCCATACACAATTGTTAAAATGACCCAAAATTCGCAAAAGTTGAAGGAAATTCAATTCTGTACAATTTTATATTTCACAAAAATTTCCTAAAATGAACGTTTAAGGCAACTTTCTGCCCTATTTGTGCAGCTGCCACTTTTTGGGCGCAAATGCCACTTTTCAGGCGCATGTGCCATTTTCTTATGTGCATTTGCCACTTTGGGAGGTGAGGTGTCCCATTTGTTTTTCTTCGCTGAATAAAAGAGAGAAAAGGGAGAAAACTAGAGAATTATTCGAGGGCAGAGAGAAAAGACGGAGGCGATTCACGATGATGGATAGAAAGAAAAGGGAGGCTTCAACAACTGTCAGGAGGAGCTAACTTCTTCATAGGATTTAACAAAGCCCTAGCTAAGTATCATTGTTGATTGAGTTATATTTGGAGATTATTCTTTTTATGTATATGGTTGTGATAAGTAATGAATATTGCATATTCAATATCCCTAAATTATATGAATTAGTGTCTTAGTAATATTTCTTTCATGTTTTTATTAATAATTTTAATCTTTTTATAATTTCAGGTGATGAAGGGTAATTCTGATTAATAATGGTGAAATCGGGCTACAAATGGTACTCATTTAGTTATCACTGAAGCTTGACCCATGAGAGATATGTCTATCATGAAGATCCAAATTAAATGGACTGAAGAAATGGGCTGCAAATAAATTTAAATAAAGGAAAGGAGCATGGGCCCATTCGCATTGAAGATTGGGCCAATTCAGGCTTAAAAAGTCCTGGACCCGTGTTGGTATTCAGACCATAACTCCGTACAAGATTGTCAAAATGACCCAAACTTCGCATGGGTTGAAGGAAATTCAATTATGCACAATTTCATATTTCACGAAAATTTCCTAAAATGGATGTTTTCATCAACTTTCTGTCCTATTTGCGCAGCTGCCACTTTTTGGGCGCAAATGCCACTTTGTGAGGAGCAAGTGCCATTTTCTTATGCGCACTTGCCACTTTGAGAAGGCCAGGTGTCCCATTGGTTTGTTTTTACAAAGTAAAAATGACGAAACGAAGGAAAAACTAGGGTATTCTGGAGGGGATAGCATAGAGAGAAATACAGAGGCGATTCGTAACGATACGGACAAGACGATGGCCACTTCATGATCATTCAAGCCTGGACCTCCGATCATGAGCGGCTAAACACCATTCCGGGGAAGTGATGTAACCCTAACCTGTCTTTCAATAATTTAAGTTGTATATTAATTTGGGGATGATTTACTATGTGCATTGATTGTATAACCGAGACGTAAACAATAGCTTTGCTATTGCTTTCAATTTGAATGTATTGATTCATTGCATGTTTATTCTTGTTCTCGTAAAATGGATCCAAATTTGCAATGATTAGGGTTTGCTCTTTTCAACTTCTGTGATTTTGTTAAGACAGGTTATACAATAGTTTTCACATGTTGTTCAATTTAGATTTTTGATAATTCGTACTAAGCAAAGATAGGTTATAACATCATTAATTAGTCAGATGTATAGGCCATGTTAAGCGAAGACGAGTTATGTTTAATTGAAGGTTGAACGAATTCTCTTGATAGAATTGAATTGGGCTTATAGCCATTCTTTTCTGAATGCATAGAGTAAACGTCCCAAATTAGTACAATTAACATTGTTAGAGGGTTAGTGGTGAAGTCAGTTCCCAGGACCTTCTTTTCCTGATTAAATTTCATATTACCAATTTATAAAAAGCTTTAATTTTCTCAATTAATTGCAAGATCAAACATCAACAATTGTTTTCCAATTATTTTAGAATTAATTCAAAGACTGAGTAACATAACCATTCAACCTTGCAAGTCCTTGAGGTTCGACACCCTCTATATAGCCCTGTCCTACGAGGACTCGTTCTATTGCGAGTGGTTAAGTAGAATTGAAATCACATCAGGTTGTATAATTTTGAGGACTATTTTGTATCATTTATGTAATAAGTGACAATTGCATAGATGTGCATTTATAGTTGTTTAAATGTTTATAATCATTCTTGATTTAATGTTGTCTTGTCTTAGATGGTATTTTATCTTGATTGAACTCAAATCATTCCCATGAGAGATTAAAAATGAATGATAATTATACAATAAGTTTTCATTGCATTTATAAACATATAACTTTGACAGTCCATGCCTAGGGAAGATGAGTCGTGCTACACCCTAGTTTAGGTAGACGATTCGTGCCAACTGAAGATGGGTTGTAGCTTAGTGAGTGTTTGTATATATGTTCTTGACGAGTTCATTGTGAACATGTGTGCATGAGACAAGGACTTTGATAGGCCATGCCTAGGAAAGACGAGTCGTGCTACACCCTAATTTAGGTAGACGATTCGTGCCAACCGAAGATGGGTTATTGCTTAGACCTTAATTGTATGTTCATCGTTCCATGAATCTTATTTATGCATATTGTAGAATTTTCTCCAAAGTAATTTCAATCGACAATGGTATAATGCTAGTGGTGGAGTCAAGACCCTAGACTTCTCTCTCTTGAATTTTATCTATCATTTATTTATGTTTTTATTTTATGTCATTTAATTTCAGCACCTTAATTTAAAACAAACAAAACAAATTATTTTTGAATTAAATTAGATAAGGTCTTGACAGCTTAACTACGAAACCAACGTAGTCTCTGTGGGTTCGACCCCTACTCACTACTTTACTAATTTTAGTAGAGTATTTGTAGGGTTTTATAAATTCTTTTTTGTCGAAGTGTAAAACAACAACAACACTATTACATAATATTTTATTGCGTTTTGCATAACGAACACTATGCATGTATATAAAGGTCCCCAATAATTAAAACAATCAAACCATTAATACTTTGTTAGCGCTACATCAAAACCCTAGTGGATGAACTAGCCGCTCATGGTAGAAGAAGAAGCTTCAACTATTGAGGAAGAAGGCATCATCTTCATGAATTATGCGTATGACTTTGTTCTCCAATGGCTCTGCCAAGTATGTCTTCTATTCTGTCCAAAGCTCTCTCAGATTCTCCAATCTCTGTAATCACCCCTCAACTCAGCCTCCAATTCTTCACTTTATGCCCCAATAGAATACACCAAAGTCCTAATCCAATTAAGAATTAATTAGGTTTTCCCGCAACACTAATCAGGTGGGTTTTTCCTATTGACGTTTGGCCCAACTTTTGACCCACTAGAAGTCTGATTCACGGAATTTTTGTGAAATACAAAAGTGTGCAGAATCAAATTTTGTTTAACCCGTTCATAAATTAAGTCGATTTGACGCTCAAAAATAACACTTTTGGTTCGTTTTCCAAAACGGGATTAAGACTGTATTATGCGCAGATTTGGGGTTTAGGCCCGAAACCTTCTTAAGCAGCTATAATTCTCTTGGACCTCTTCCTTGGGCTTATTTGAGTTGAAATAAATTGTTGAATGGATCTCCTTTATGTAGGCTTCCTCTAACCATCTTGGATGTCTTCTTTAAAAGCCCAAAATTATGGTTTTAACTGAAATAATCATTAAGGCCCTGCAAATACAGAAAATACTTAAACAAAGTAAAATAACAAAATAATCTGCTACTAAGAGAATAAAATACATAAGTTAAGAGGCTAGAATGTGTAACATTCAACGCCTATCAACAGTGGGGAGAGTTTAGATAGATAATATCAAATTTTGAGGGAAAGAATGAGATATAATTATTTCCTGAAATAATTGGTGAGGCAATTGGTGTGTTTAATGTGATTGTAAAATTGGGTGGAAGGCCCTAAATGTGGTATTGAATTCCATTGGGTGGGTAGTCTATGAAACTGGACAGAATTATATGACTTATTTTGACAAGTGCACGGGAGATTTGTTTGGCTTTCTTTGTCGAGTGTATAGAAATTATATAATTTATTTTAACAAATACACGAGATTGTGGTTGATACTTGAAAATGGTATGCTAGAGTAGTAAATTAGCTATTGACTATCATGAATTGTAGTGAACACAATAGTTGATTAAGAGGAGGTTGGGAACCTTGGGTAGAGGTTTGACCATGGTTTGATTGGAACATGTGAGATGTACTAATCGTATGTAGAATGTTTTCTATATACATTACAAGCCTAGTTTTCAATGGCCTAGTTTTGAGGATTAGGTTGACCTAAACAGAAAGTTGAATATAGGTTGTGTGAGCTTAGGGTTAATGGGTAAGGTTTTGAGTACCTTAATGTTTTTTTCCATATCAAGATTGTGGGGATGATTTATAGTTTGGTATATTAGTCCTATTAGATATTTAGGGACTTAATTTGTGTGGTTTATGAGTTTTATGCTAGACTAGACAATTTGGACCGAGAGTATGAGGACGAGAAAGGCATATTGGGGAAATATCCCAGCTAAACATTTTTCTTTAATTAGCGCTTCAGACTGAGAGTATGAGGACAAGAAAGGCATATTGGGGAAATAGCCCAGCTAAACATTTTTCTTTAATTAGCGCTTCACTAATAATATGTTTGGTCCACGTAGTGGTTGAGTTGACTTGTAGGTATTGACAAGTAATGATTAAAATATTGAGATTTTGAGTGTAGATGGTTTCCACTCATAAGAGTGCAACCATGTGAGGTTGGTGTAATATGACAAGGACATTACTTTGGGTTATAGTTTTGGATAGACAAGCATGATGCTTATCACAAAGACCATGGGAATAAGAGCAGACTAATTTTGAACCACTCTTGGTAAAACATAGTTTAGTACGTGTTAATAATATTGCAATGAAAATTTTTGCCCTCTGGGTTTTGTGGTAGTGGGTGTCTATGGACATACACACTGAAGTTGGGTTTTTCATTTAGACACAATTTTGTTTATTGATATTGTAGACGGACCAAAATAGGGGTCAATTAGACACAGTTTTCTCTATTGACACACGTAGTGGTGACTCTGGACACAATTTTGTCTATTGTCACACTCGTGGTGGTAAGCGTTGTCATCTGGACATAGTTTTGTCAACTAACACACTCTTTGGGGATGGAGCATTGTCGTTTGGACAGTTTTTTCTATCGACACTCGTGTTAGAGTCAGGATTGTCATTTCGACATAGTTTTGTCTATTTACAGACATGACAGACCAAAAAATAGTCATTTAAACACGGTTTTGTCTATTGACACATGTTGGAGTAGTCGTCTCTAAATGCAGTTTAATCTATTGGTGTTCTAGTTGGGGGTTAGATTTGCCCAGGAAAAAGTGTATCAGTTTTTATGAGATTGAAATAACAATTTTTCAAGCTTGTGTTGGACTTAGATTTCTAGACATGATAAGTTTTAATGTCATTATTGAGTTAAGAGGTGAATTAATTACCGTTTTGGTTTAGATTTTACCAAAGGTGAGTTGAGGTATCTTAGGTGTCGTGACACTTCACATTACGGTTTAGAATGTGATAAAGGTATGGATGTAGGGTAGTGAGTTATAGATTTTCCACTCACAGGTTGCTAGTGGTATGACGGTGGCAAATTGTATCTAATATCGTTATGGAGGAAGTTTTAGTGTCCATTGTATTAGATAGAAATATAAGTTTTATCTTTAGGTGTTGACAGAGATTTTAGATAGTGCTTGATGCAAAATTACAGTTGGGCTATAGGTATTGGTTGAGAGAACCGTTTGTCGATTGGCACCACTTGGAGCGTTGTACGACAAATTACGTAGGCTTCTGGTTTATTAGGCTAAGGTTGGCAAGACCATAGTCTTAGGGCCCAGGTTGGTGAGAGAATTATGTCCCTAAAAGAAGTGTACATTTATACTTTGAGGTGGGAGGTCACAGAAAGGATTAATGTTAGACAGTTGGAGATTCTAGCATGTGTTGGAAAGATGGTTTAGCCCTGCCACACAATTAGAGGAGTTCATAATACTCCATATTAAGAGAAATTGAATGAGGTGAGTGGATATTGAGAATGATGAAGGAAACAACCTAGAAATGAGAGCAAGAAATCCATACCAAGGGGTTCGAATTTATTTCTCTTTAGGTAAAGCTTAATTTTGAGGGTGAAATCCTTTTTAAGTTGGGGAGGTTGTAAAGACCGAGTCTTTTTGGACCGATTTTCTTTTTCTTTCTATTTATCAATTTAAGCCATGGAAATGCTTTTTCAAGAGTTTTAATGATGAAATAGAAGTAAGGAGACTTGTTTTGAGGTTCGGGGAAGTTTTTGGGACCATTTAGTTCAATTTGGGATTTTTGGGTCAGTGAGGCCCGTGACACGAGTCGGGTGGGCCTGCGAAACTAGATATTTTTTGAGAAATATTTTTTTTAGTTATAGACCATTTCAAATATTAAAAAGAGAAATGAATTGATTTCGAGACCATAGGAGTTTTTCAAAATTGAAAACGGAGGCCGAGAAAGTACCTTAAGTGACTAAGGGTATTTTAGTCATTTGGTGAAGCTAGGGCTATAAATAGCAAGAGACAGAATTTTTGGCCATTATTTCTCTCTCTTGGAAGCTGGCTCTCTCTTTTCTCTCTTCTCTTTTCATTCTTCTTCTTCTCTCTTAGACGTAAGAGTCTTGGAGTGAGATTTGAGAGTTGCCAAAGAAGAGAGGGTTGTTCTCCTCGACGAGGGCTTCGATTCAATTGGAACAAAAGTCATTTTGGGTGAAGTTGGTTCGGTGAAATTTGGAAATTTTTTTTGAAAACTCTTCCAAGGGATGTTTAATTCACAAATTCTGGAGTTTTGTGAGTATATTGAATGCTTAGAGCATTTAACTAGAGTTATATGTGATTATATGATATATATATATATATATATATATATATATATATATATGGTTGTAAAGCATGTATATATGTGGTATAAGTAGGGTTTGACATAATGAGATTCATGGTTGTGTTTGTATGATTTATGTGAAATATATGTGAGTATACAAGGTGAAAATATTGAGTTTTGGTGTGAAATTGATTGATACTGTTTGTATGAAACTATGTGTTTGATTTTTTACTTCAATGAGCATGATTAATTATAAAACATGTTTTATATGATAAATGGATGCTTGGAGACATGGAAATGTGATATATGTATGCATATGAGATATATGTGTAGATGTGAAAGCATGCTTGGTGAATTGTGAATGCATTTTGGCATGTGAATAGGTAGAAATAAGAATTTATAAATGAAGTGATCATGCATGGCACATATATGAGTGGAGTAGGTATATTCTGGAAGTTGGGATGAATAGTTGATAGTTGGTATTTGGGGTTCTCAATTAACCTTTGGTGGACCGTTATCATAGTTAGGGTAATACAAAGTGGTGCCTTAGGATGGACCAATATTACCATCAATGTGATACAGAGTAGTGTCTATGGATGGATCGATATCACAATTGTCATGATACTAATTGGTGTCGGGGTAAATTAAGGGATCTCGGTTGGCCTAAGATTTTGTGTCAAAGGGTTTCGGTTGAGAAAAGTCGGATGGTCCGTGTTTGTAATCCGAGTCATTGGTTAGGGTAAGTGTATGGCTTAGGAAGGATGCATGATATAATATACAATGCATGCATAATAGATTTCATTAGATGTGGAATTGCATTGAGTATAAAAGTTTGTAATTTATGATATGTTGTTAGCATGTTGTTTTATGCTTAATTTGGATATAGAATGTGCATATATCTTACGTGGTATTCACGGGACCTTAGGAATTATGCCTTAGGCATTTTTACTGATCATACAAGAGCTCAGTCTCCATATATAAATCTTTTTCAGGTAATGACAAGGAGGTAGCACAGCCTCGGGAGAGGTCTTGAGTAGGCTTGGAGCATGGAGTACTTTTGAGTGTGATGTAATTCATTTTGGAAATGTAGGACTGGAATGTGAACTGAAATGTATTGTGTATGTAATTTAATAAGATCAGTCTGACAAATAATGTATAACGATGGCTATGTTTAAGACATACGTATATTTGGTTCCAAAGGCATGCATAAGGAGATTTCTTTTATTGCTTGGGTATATGTATTGATTCGTGTGTGAGTGTGACTCAAAAAGTATACCAATTAAAAATTTCCACACTTCGCAATAGAACGAATTCCTTGCAGAATAGGGCTATCGAAATGAATGGGTATCGTACCTCAGGGATTATGTTCTGATGAGTTGGAACACAGAACTAATTCTAATTAAATTTATAAGAAAAGAATTCTGATTTTTAACTAATTAAAAAGATAAAATAAAATAAATCAAAGGTAAACAGATAATGAAGATAATAAGAGAGAAACCTAGGGTGTTTGACTTCACCACTAACTCCACAATCAATGGTCAATTGAATCAACTATAGGGGAATTACATCATGCATAAGTGGTGTCAGTGGCTACAAGCTCACCTTCATCCGTCAAGAAGATAACATATGATTAAGGCTAAGCCATGGACTATCTTCGATTGGCATGGGCCATCTGCCTAACTACTCTAATCTAGGGTGCAGTATGGTTCATCTTCTCTAGGCATAATCCATCAAAGCTCATAACAATATATTCAGTGATTACCATTGTGTAATAATCTCTCTCATGATCACAGAAAACAAAAGAGATTGAGTTCAATAACAACAACTAAAAATCTAAGACAAGATAAGAAATCATTGAGATTGAATTTACAAGACTTTTATTGCTCAATTCATTAATAAGAATCCTCACAATTACACAATCTATGCATGTATATAAAGGTCCCCAATAATTAAAACAATCAAACCATTGATGCTTTGTTAGGGCTACATCAAAACCCTAGTGGATGAACTAGCCGCTCATGGTAGAAGAAGAAGCTTCAACTGTTGAGGAAGAAGACATCATCTTTCTGAATTACGCGTATGACTTCGTTCTCCAATGAATATGTTTCTGTTCTCTTCAGCCCTCTCAGACTCTCTCTGTGTTCTCCCCCAATCTCCGTGTAAGCTCTCCCCAATTCAGCCTCCAAGTCTTCACTTTATTCCCCAAGAGAATACCCCAAAGTCCTAATCCAATTAGGAATAAATTAGGGTTTCCCGCAGCACTAATCAGGTGGGTTTTTCCTGCTGACTTCGGCCCGACTTTTGACCCACTAGAAGTCCGTTTTACGGAATTTTCGTGAAATACAAAAGTGTGCAGAATCAAATTTCGTTCAATCCTGCGCGAAAATAATGTCGATTTGAGGCTCAGAAATAAGACTTCTGGTCCGTTTTCCAAAACGGGATTAAGACTGCATTATGCGCAGATTTGGGCTTCAGGCCCGAAACCTTCTTAAGCTGCTGTAATTCTCTTGGACCTCTTTCTTGGGCTGATTTGAGTTGGAATAAATGGTTGAGTGAATCTCCTTGATGTAGGCTTCATCTCACCATCTTGAATGTCTTCTTTCAAAATCCAAAAACTTGGTTTTAACTGAAATAATCATTAAGGCCCTGAAAATACAGAAAATACTAAAACAAAGTAAAATCACAAAATAATCTATCACTAAGAGAATAAAATACATAAGTTAAGAGGCTAGAATGCGTAACATTCAACGCCTATCATGTATCATGTGCTTATATAAGTTTTTGGACTTTGATGGCATGTATGAGAGTTTTTAAATTGTGTTCATGTATAGAAATCTTGGGATGATGATAATTGAAGTTCCATTTATGAATTATGTAGCATATCCATGAGTATGGAATGAGAAAGTGATGGATTATGATGTTCAATTGAGTTGGATTTATATTAAGTGGCATTGCATATGGTTAAAGGTGTGAAGTATCAGGTTTTAGGGACTTTCTGTGGCTTGGTGTAATACCCCGCTCCAACACGTGGTATGATATTGTCCGCTTTGGGCCTGAGCCCGCACGGTTTTGCTCTTGAGTTTTACCCTAAAACGCCTCATACCATTTGAAGAGAACACACTACATATAAGCACATCCCCTTCTCCACACCCAGGCGATGTGGGATTGAGCACCCTGTACCCTGTCAGTGTGGTAGCTCAGCCCAGTGTCTATCTTCGCACCCGCCCACTCACACCCATCCACAAGGGTTACTACAATCCACCCCCCTACGAGGCCCGACGTCCTCGTCGACACACTTCCAGTTGGGTTCAGGCTCTGATACCATATGTAATACCCCCTAAAAAATTTTGCGCATGAGGTGGCCAGTATTGTAGTAACCCTTGTGGATGGGTGTGAGTGGGCGGGTGCGAAGACAGACACTGGGCTGAGCTACCACACTGACAGGGTACAAGGTGCTCAATCCCACATCGCCTGGGTATGGAGAAGGGGATGTGCTTATATGTAGTACGTTCTCTTCAAATGGTATGAGGCCTTTTGGGGCAAAACCCAAGAGCAAAACCGTGCAGGCTCAGGCCCAAAGTGGATAATATCATACCATGTGTTGGAGTGGGGTATTATAGTTGGTATCAGAGCATTCCAGGTTCAAGTGTCTTTGGGTTTTAAGGGTCTATTGTAGGGTATCTTCCGCGTTGTGTATTCTGATAAATAGGATTCTAAATATAGAGCTCATAGTGTTTTAATCTATCCTCGATGGTATTGATGTTTATCTATTTCCTCTACAGATGCCACCCGTAGAGGAATGTGAATGATATTCTAGGTCAGGGTCATGCTCAGGGTGGAGATACTGAGATTCCTTCTGACTTGGTAACCATTATAGCACAGGCTGTAGCTGCCAGAGTGGCAATTGCTCTTCAGAATTAACAGCCACCTCAGCAGCCACAACAGATGGCACAGGTTCCATTTCCTATAGAGCAGCCCAACACTTAGGAGAGAGTACGAGATTCCTTCACAAAAGGGAATCCGTCGAAGTTTTCAGGGTCTACGGAGGTTACCGAGGCGTATCATTGGAGGAAAGATTTTGAGCGCCATCTTCGCATGGTTATGTGCACTGAGGTATAGAAACAGATGCTAGCTACATTTAAGCTAGTGGGAAATGCATTGCAGTGGTGGGAGTCGATGACTACACCAGAACAGCGGACCATGTTCACCTATGCAGATTTTCAGGATCGCTTTGATGCTAAATACTTTCCGTATGTAGTGAGGCAGCTAAAAAGAAAGAATTTCTTGGGTTACAGCAGGGGGACAGAACTGTGGCAGTATATGAACAAGAATTCTCCAATTTATCACTGTTTGCACCTGAGGAGGTGGACACCGAAGAAAAGAAGCTGTGATGTTTTGTGAATGGGTTAATCTGGCCTATTCGACAGATCCTTTTAGGATGTCCAGCTTATACTACATATGCTCAGGTAGTGGATGCTACATTGCAGCACTGTTAGTCGAGAAAAGATTACAAGAAAGGGCAAACAGAGAAACGACCTGACAAAGAATTCACTGGTCAGACAGTGGAGAGAAGGAATGGGAATAAAAGTAGACACTTTGAGAGGGGCAGTCATTCAGGGCAACAACCGTGGAAGAGACACAGACCCAACGGTGATGCTCAAAGAGGGGGAGCCTCTACTCATAGGAGGCACAGTGGGGTACCACAGGCAGGTCGTGGTCAGCAACATGGAAATCAGTTCAGGAGGTCTACCGGTGTGTTTAATGGAAACTGTTATAGTTATGGTGAGCTAGGGCATTCAGCTAGGTATTGTCTTAACAACCTTTGTCAGTACCACAGATTCCACAGATACATACACAGCATCGTCCAGCTTTACCTACACCACCGCTGCCTGTAGGGCAACCTGGACAACAGATGCATTATGGGAGAGTCTATAATGTTATGCCATGTGGTGTGCGAGCTCCTCAGGCTATTGAGGGTGTGTTTCTTATCAATGGTAAAGTAGGTCGCATTTTATTTGATACTGGTGCATCACATTCCTTTGTATCTAGAGCATTTGCTAGTTTATATGGGTTAGATATTCAGCTATGTACTCCTCCACTCACTATATCTACGCCATTGGGGGCTAGTACGGTTCTACTAGAATAAGGTAGTTAGGTCCCTATAGACATTGGTAGACTCAGATTCTTGGCAGATTTATTAATCTTAGATATGCGATCATATGATGTTATACTCAAGATGGACTGGTTATCATATTACCATGCTTAGGTTAATTGCCACGATAAAGCAATTGTTTTTGCTATACCGGGTCAGGAGATGTACTTGATTGCTATGCCGCAATCAAAGGGAGGGTCTAGTACGCACCTGTTCTTTATCAGTGAGGAGTCTCCAGAAGGAACTACAGTATCTTTAGATTATATTCTGGTGGTGCAAGACTTTCAGGATGTATTTCAGGAGATCCCAGGGTTACCACCTAGTCGTGAGATAGACTTCGTGATAGATTTAGCTCCAGGTACCAGACCTATTGCTAGGGCTCCATACAGGATGGTTCTGGTGGAAATGAGGGAGTTGAGGGATTAGATTCAGCAACTTCTTAGTCAAAAATTTATTCGCAGGAGTACTTCACCATGGGGAGCACCGGTGTTATTGGTGAAAAAGAAAGATGGGTCTCTTCATCTTTGCATTGACTATAGGGAGTTGAATAAGGTCACAATCTGCAACAAGTACCCATTTCCTCGAATTGATGATCTGTTCGATCAGTTGAAGGGGGCCACCTATTTCTCAAAGATAAATTTGAGGTCCGGGTATCATCAGCTTCGAGTTAGGGATCAGGATGTACCGAAGATAGCCTTCCTTACCAAATATGGGTCGTACGAGTTTCGGGTTAAGCCGTTTGGGTTAACAAACGTCGTAGCTGTCTTTATGGACTTGATGAATAGAGTGTTTAGGGCCTACTTGGACCAGCTTGTTATTGTTTTCATTAATGACATTCTGGTTTACTCTAGGTCAGAGGAGGATCATGCCAGACATCTTCGTATTGTCTTGCAGACACTGAGAGATCATCAATTATATGCAAAATTTAAGAAATGTGAGTTCTGGTAGAGGGAGGTGAAGTTCTTGGGTCACGTAGTATTGGAGAAAGGGATAGCAGTCGATCCAAGTAAAGTGTCAGCGGTTTTGGAGTGGGGACAACCTACCTCACCTTCAGAGATTCACAGCTTTCTTAGGTTGGCTGGTTATTATCGTCGATTTATTCAGGGCTTCTCTAAGATTGCTGGCCCGCTTACCAATCTCACTAAGAAAGGTGTGCCTTTCATTTGGGATGACTCGTGTCAGGCGGCGTTTGACGAGTTAAAAACCAAATTGACTACTGCACCAGTTCTAGCTACTCCTCAAAGCGGCATTAAGTACTTGGTGTATACTGATGCGTCATTATAGGGCTTGGGATATATATTAATGCAGGAGGAGAGGCCGATATCATATGCGTCATGTAAGTTTAAGCCTCATGAGCTTAATTACCCGACGCATGATCTAGAATTAGCAGCTATGATTTTTGCTTTGAGGATTTGGAGACATTACTTTTTGGGTGAGACTTTTAGATTATTCAGTGACCATAAGAGTCTGGAGTATCTATTTTCACAGAAGGAGCTGAATATGAGACAGCGCAGGTGGTTGGAATTTGTGAAAGACTATCATTTTTTCATCTAGTACCACCCAGGGAAAGCGAATGTAGTAGCTGATGCACTTAGTCGCTAACCCTATGCTAGTCTATCTGCCCTATTCGAGGCAGAGTGGAATGACTTGAGCAACGTTGATGCCTTAGCTGATGCCTTTGTAGCATGCATGGTGGTTACACCTGCAATCATACGAAGAGTAGTTACAGAATAACTTATTGACCCACAGTGCGTAGAGAAGCTGACTGAGTTAAAATCTGGAGAGGTACCATTCTATACAGTGGGTAGAGATGGAGGATTGAGGTACAAGGGGCGATTGGTGGTTCTTCACAATGAGGACTTGAGGAGAGCAATGATGGCTGAGGCCCATAGTTCTCAGTTTTCGGTACACCCATGAGGGGATAAAATGTACCAAGACATGAAGCGGCAGTTTTGGTGGGCAGGCATGAAGAGGGACATCACTATATTTGTCTCTAAGTGTAGCACTTGTCAAATGATCAAGATTGATCACCAAAGACCACCGAGGTCTTTGTAACCACTGCATATATCGGAGTGGAAATGGGAAAACATCTCTATGGATTTCATTGTGCGACTTCCCACCTCACAGTGAAATCATGATGCTATTTGGATGATAGTGGACAGGTTGACAAAATCAGCACATTTCTTGCCAGTTCGCTTGAGTTACACCTCAGAGCAATATGCGAAGCTTTACATTGCAGAGATAGTGAAACTTCACGGTTTACCTTTGTCCATTATATCGGATAGAGATCCAAGTTTTGTATCAGGATTTTGGGAGAGCTTTCAACAGGCAATGGGTATAACTTTGCACCTCAGTACAGCTTATCACCCTCAGACCGATGGTCAGACTGAGAGCGTTAATCAAATTTTGGAGGCTGAATTGGGGGAGCTTACACAGAGATTGGAGAGTCTGAGAGGGCTGAAGAGAACAGAAACATATTGCAGAGCCATTGGAGAACGAAGTCATACGCGTAATTCAGAAAGATGATGTCTTCTTCCTCAACAGTTGATGCTTCTTCTTCTACCATGAGCGGCTAGTTCATCCACTAGGGTTTTGATGTAGCCCTAACAAAGCATCAATGGTTTGATTGTTTTAATTATTGGGGACCTTTATATACATGCATAGATTGTGTAATTGTGAGGATTCTTATTAATGAATTGAGCAATAAAAGTCTTGTAAATTCAATCTCAATGATTTCTTATCTTGTCTTAGATATTTAGTTGTTGTTATTGAACTCAATCTCTTTTGTTTTCTGTGATCATGAGAGAGATTATTACACAATGGTAATCACTGAATATATTGTTATGAGCTTTGATGGATTATGCCTAGAGAAGATGAACCATACTGCACCCTAGATTAGAGTAGTTAGGCAGATGGCCCATGCCAATCGAAGATAGTCCATGGCTTAGCCTTAATCATATGTTATCTTCTTGACGGATGAAGGTGAGCTTGTAGCCACCGACACCACTTATGCATGATGTAATTCCCCTATAGTTGATTCAATTGACCATTGATTGTGGAGTTAGTGGTGAAGTCAAACACCCTAGGTTTCTCTCTTATTATCTTCATTATCTGTTTACCTTTGATTTATTTTATTTTATCTTTTTAATTAGTTAAAAATCAGAATTCTTTTCTTATAAATTTAATTAGAATTAGTTCTATGTTCTAACTCATCAGAACATAATCCCTGAGGTACGATACCCATTCCTTTCGATAGCCCTATTCTGCAAGGAATTCGTTCTATTGCGAAGTGTGGAAATTTTTAATTGATATACTTTTTGAGTCACACTCACACACGAATCAATTTTTGGCGCCGTTGCCGGGGATTATCTATTTGATTGATTGGATTTTACAGAATTAGTTTTAATTGGATTTTTAGTTTAGGAAATTTTTATATTTTATTTTTAATTTTGTTTTTGTTTTCTTTTCAGGTGCTTTTAGTAATATATGCAAGGTCGTCGTTCTGTGGCTGATCCTTTGATACCTCTTGATCCTGAGCCTGAACGTACTCTTAGACAACAGAGGAACATCCCTGTTGATACCATTGTGCAAGAGGAAGAAATAATTGAAAACATGGCAGAAGAGAGGAATAATAACCTTGTTCCTAATGCTGATGGAGAAAGAGCTAGATTGCTTAGGGACTACTATGTTCCTGAGACATATACCTCGCCAGCAGGTTTTCAACTGCCCAATGTCACAGCACAGAATTATGAGATCAAGTCCAGCATTATTCAGATGCTACCATCTTATTTTGGGCTGACTCAAGAAGACCCTTACAAGCATCTGGATGACTTCATTGAAGTGTGCTCAACTACAAAAATTCACAACTTCTCTGAAGATGCTTTTAGAATGAGACTTTTTCCATTCTCTCTGAAAGACAAAGCAAAGTATTGGTTCAACTCTCTACCGGTTGGTTCTATCACGACTTGGACTCAGATGCAACATGAGTTTCTCAAGAAGTATTTTCCGATAGGGAAGACCAATCAGTTCAGACGTGCTATCACTGGTTTCTCCCAACATGAGGGGGAACAATTTTATGAGACATGGGAAAGATTCAAGGACCTTCTTAGGAAGTGTCCCCATCATCAAGTTCCTAAGTGGCAACTAGTGCAGTGTTTTCATGAAGGGCTCACAGAAGCCAACAGACAGATGGTTGATGCGTCATGTGGAGGTACTTTTATGTTGAAGAGTGAAGAAGAGGCATGGACCTTATTTAAAAATCTTAGTGACAACTCTCTACAACATGTGTCCTCTACTCGTTCTAGCAGACCTGCCACTACCAGGAAGGTTGATGGAATTTTTGAGGTTGGTGCTTCAGAAGCTATGCCAACTGATATTGATTTAATTGCACAGAAGGTAGCAGCAATTATGGCTGCCAATCAAACTCCTTCTGCTTCAAATTCTTCATTGCTAGGCCCTTGTGAATTTTGCTCTAGTCCTATGCATAATGTGAGCAATTGTCCTTCAATAGGGCAATTTTCTGATATTCAACATGAGCAAGTTCAAGCCACTTTCACTGGACCAATGAATCCTCCACGAGGTAATACTTACAATCCCACATGGAGGAATCATCCTGGTTTTTCTTACAGTAACCAAGGGGCAGCAATGCAACCATCATATCAACCTAGGACTTTTGTGCCTCAACAGCAATATCAAACACAAAGTCCTATGGCCCAAAGAATTTCTGCTATTGAAGACAAGCTGACTCTTACCTTGTCTAAATTTGATAAGCTTGATTCTCTTATAGAGACAGTGCAAGCTACTGCAGCAACAGTACAATCTACAGTTCAGCTAGTGCACTCGCATTCTCAATCCATTGCCAAACTGGAATCTCAGTTTGGACAGCTTGCTACTTCATTAAGTAGAAGAGAAGAAGGGAAGCTCCCTAGTCAACCAATTGCTAATCCAAGAGGGATGCAAGCTTCCACAAGCAACCCACACCATGAGCAAGTTCAAGCCATTACCACTTTGAGAAGTGGGAAAATAATTGACAATAAGGTGGGTGAAAAGAAAGAAGAAGAAAAAGTGATCACAAGTCCAAGTGCTGAAATTCCTTATGAGCCCAAGGCTCCTTTCCCATAACGTTTTCTTGAAGCATCTAAATTGGGGAAGCAAGGGGACAAGCTGCATGACATGATGGAGGTGTTTCGCCAAGTGAAGATTAATTTGCCACTCCTTGATGCCATCAGGCAAATTCCTCCTTATGCAAAATTTTTGAAGGACTTGTGCACTCAGAAAAGGCGTTCTAAAAGCCATGTGCCAAAGAAAGTAATGCTGCCACAACAAGTAAGTTCAATAATTCAGCAGTGTACTCCTCCCAAGTACAAAGATCCTGGTGCTCCAACTATCTCATGCATTATTGGGGAGCACCATGTGGATAAAGCTCTTCTTGATTTGGGTGCAAGTGTGAATTTGCTACCTTATTCAGTTTACTTACAATTGGGCTTGGGAGATTGAAGCCTACCTCGGTGGTATTACAATTTGCAGACAGATCAACAAAGCAACCCCGAGGAATCATAGAAGATGTGCTCATTAAATTGGACAAGTTCTACTTTCCTGTTGATTTCATTATACTTGACACTGAGCCGGTTCACAATCCAAAGAGGCACATTCCTGTGATCCTTGGTCGACCTTTCTTAGCTACTGCTGATGCTTGCATAAATTGTAGGTCAGGGATCATGGATATTTCCTTTGGCAACATGAAGGTTAAGCTTAATGTGTTCAATGCTATCCAACACCCTCCAGATCAGAGTGATATGTTCTGCATGGATGATATTGATGAATGTGTGGAGGAATTTGTCTCATCCTCTATATCTCGAAACTCCCTGGAGGTATGTAAGTCTTTTTATGACTTTGAGAACATTAATGATGAAGGGTGGTGTGAAGAAGTGCAGGCTATGCTGGAAGTGGATGTTATTCAGAATACTCCACCATGGAGAATTCCAATTGAGCCACTACCTTTTCTCTCTAGCACTCCCTTAGTGCCTTCATTGGAGTCCCCTCCAGAATTAGAGTTGAAGCCTTTGCCTGACAAATTGAAGTATGTATTCTTGGGGGCACAGAAAACTCTTCCTGTTATAATTGCCTCTGATCTGACAGAAATTCAAGAGAAGAGCTTAGTAGAGGTTTTATACCAACATCGGGAAGCAATTGGATGGAGTGTTGCTGATCTTAAGGGCATTGATCCCTCAGTTTGCATGCACAAAATCCATTTGGAAAAAGGATGTAAGCCAACCAGAGAGGCACAGAGGCGGTTGAACCCCAACATGAAGGAGGTGGTAAAGAAAGAGGTAGTCAAGTTACTTGATGCAGGAATCATTTATCCAATTTCTGACAGCACATGGGTGAGTCCGACACAAGTGGTTCCAAAGAAATCTGGTCTTACCATTGTCCCTAACTCCATGGGAGAGCTTGTTCCACAACGTACTGCCACAGGTTGGCGAGTTTGCATTGATTATAGAAAGCTCAATTCTATGACAAGGAAGGATCACTTCCCTCTTCCATTCATTGATCAAATACTTGAAAGGTTAGCTGGTCAGAGCTATTATTGCTTTCTGGATGGCTACTCTGGTTATAACCAAGTAGCTATGGATCCAGAAGATCAAGAGAAGACCACTTTCACTTGTCCCTTTGGTACTTTTGCGTATCGTCGTATGCCTTTTGGATTATGTAATGCTCCGGCTACATTCCAAAGGTGTATGATGGCCATCTTTTCTGACATGGTGGAAAAATTCTTGGAGGTGTTTATGGATGATTTCTCTATTTTTGGATCATCTTTTGAACATTGTTTGAGCAATTTATCACTGGTGCTTCAGAGGTGTCGAGAACGGAATCTGGTACTTAGTTGGGAGAAGAGCCATTTTATGGTGAAAGAGGGTATTGTATTGGGCCATATTGTTTCAGAGAGGGGCATTGAAGTTGATAAAGCAAAGATCGACCTAATTGCAACTTTGCCTCATCCAACTTCGGTAAGGCAAGTTCGATCTTTCTTAGGCCATGTCGGGTTCTATAGAAGATTCATCAAGGATTTTAGTAAAGTAGCTCGACCATTGTGCCATCTGTTATCTAAAGATGTTCCCTTTATCTTTGATGAAGATTGTGTGAAAGCTTTTGAAAAGCTTCGGTCTCTGTTATCCTCTGCACCAATCATGCAGTCTCCAAAGTGGGCTGGACCTTTTGAAATCATGTGTGATGCCTCTGATTATGCAGTAGGAGCCGTGTTGGGACAGAGAGAAGAGAAACGACCACATGTCATCTACTATGCTAGTAAGACTCTCTCTGATGCCCAACTCAATTATACAACCACAGAGAAACCAAACCGCGTCTTATTCGGTGGATTTTATTGCTGCAAGAATTTGATTTGGAGATAAAAGACAAAAAGGGGACGGAGAATGTGGTTGCAGATCATTTATCTAGAATCGAGTCTGAGCCGGTAATCGATGCATTACCTATTCGAGACTCATTCCCGGATGAGCAATTGTTTGAAATCAATTTGATGAAAGTTAATGGCCAAAGGTTGAAACATTGTGTGGAAGGATGTGTGCCAAGAAGAGACGTGGAGTCCGTCGACTTGACGGATCCCGTCTATCCGACTTAATCCCTTCGGAGAGTCAATCGTCTCTTACGGACGTTAAATTGTAAGTTTTGTATGTATTTCTATCCTTGATTTCTTTTAGTTTTCTTTTATTTTAATTTTTGATTTTAGTTTTCTTAAGTTTTTCTTCAATTCTAGTTGCGTTTTAATGTTTTTTCTTTGAGTTTTTGATATATAAGTTGCTTCCGGAGGATGCCAAGAGGTGTACCGAGGTATTCGGACTCAAGACGGGTGAAAAATCGTGCTCTCGGTCGACCTTGGGCGATGGAGACTCAAAAATATCAAGTCTCGGTCGACCTTGGGCGATGGAGGGTCCAGCAGGGCATCAGAAGGGGGATCGATCGCCCCATTGTTTTTTAAGAAATCACCCACCAGCAGGTGGGCGATCGATCGCCCATCCTTGGGGGGATCGATCGCCCAAGCCCATGTGTGGGCTGGCCGAATATTTTTGCTATAAATGGACTCCTTATCCTCCTATGTTGCTACTACTTGCATCCTAAGCCTCTTTGAACACCAATTCAAGTCCTATATCATCCGGAAAACTAATTTCTTCAATTAGTGATTATTATACAAGGATTCAACATTGATCAACATCAACTTCAACATCAAAGTGGATCAAAAATCACTAGTTCTCAAAGGAAGCTCACACTTTTTCAAGTTCAACATCGAAGTAAGTGAAGTTTTTCCTTGAAGAAATTGTTCAAATCTTTTTGAGGGCTTTTGAAGACCAAGTTTGGGGGATCAATTTGGTGCAATTACTTGTTCGATTCGGGTGAAAAAATTGCCGGAAAAAGGAGGTTGAAGGTTACAAAAGAATTGTGCACACCAAGTGTTCGATTTAATTCCTCAATTACACTTTTTCTACTTCTATGGCACCAAAGAGAGCAAGTCACCAAGATGCTTCAAGTTCACGTAATCCTCGCCGAGCGAGGAATGATCCGACCACAGGTTCTTCACGATCTCGCCGAGACGATTTAATTCCTCAATTACACTTTTTCTACTTCTATGGCACCAAAGAGAGCAAGTCACCAAGATGCTTCAAGTTCACGTAATCCTCGCCGAGCGAGGAATGATCCGACCACAGGTTCTTCACGATCTCGCCGAGACGGTATTCAAGAGAGATGGCATCCAAGGGCGTTGAACTATGAAACAACGTTTGACATAGCCGAACTTTATGGTATGTTTCCCGAGACACGATGGGGGATTTCCGACATCCGTCGTCGTCGGTCGGCATCCATTTTTGTTCCACTCTCATCTACCATTTACCCGAGGCTTGTCAAGGTATTTTATCAAAACTTGATGCCGAAACCTGATGAGCGGGATGTGCTTACTTCTTCCGTAGATGGAACAATAGTTCGAGTTGACATGTCATCCATTGCCATTGCCATGGGTTGTCCTCATGAATGCCCAGCTGATTTATCTCATATCTACACTCCTTTACCCGACGAGTTGTCGGTGGGCAATGTGGTTGCACGATTGTGTGCCAACCAATTTTCTGGGCCGAAAAGGAATGCAGCTTCAAAGTCTTCAATGCCAAATCATTTATGGTTCCTTGACGCTGTGCTACTCAAGAATGTATGTCCAATTGGACATAAAACCGAAAGACGTCAAGAGTTCCTCAGAGCCTTATATGCCATACATTTTGGGCATTGGCTGTCATTCCCACAGATTGTCTGGGGCCAGATGGAGAAATTCTATTCCAAGGTTGTGGCCAAGGTACCAGACAGTGCAAGTGACTGGGAGTTTCCATTCCCTACTATTATTCACCAGTTGCTTGTATCACAGGGGTATGCAGTCCACGAGGACGAGCTTGCCTTTCCACATGACCTTCATTATGGCACGCATGACTGGAACTTGAGTCGATCTCATATGCACCAGAGAGTCATAGCAGTGCCTGGTGAGGTATCTCGGTTGGCCCAAGGAGGAGAGCATGTAGATGTACCACCACCGGTAGATGATCCAGAGGAGATGGAGGCAGAGGAAGAGGAAGTGCATGCACATGCTGGTGGCCATGATTATCAATACTTAGAAGGGCAGATTGCTGGGTTGACAGCCCAGTTTGGCACCTTACAGACAGAGGTCTCCACACAGTTTGGTGCAATGAGAGCAGAGATGGCGGATCACTTTCGTGACACTCGCCAAGAGCAACTAGAGATGAGGAGGATGATGCGTGCACTGATGCGCCAAGCAAACTTAGATCCGGATGCTCAGTCACCACCACATCCTTGATAGGAAGGTAACCATCTTTTGTATATTATTTTATTTTTAGTTTTTATTTTTCTTTTTATTTCTCTTTTTGTAGTTAGATTTTGATTATGAAAAAAAAATTTTTGAAAAATGAAAAAAATATTATATATATATATTTTTTTTTTTTTTTGGGATTTTTCTCTTTCATATTTATTTTCACCCATACTATTTTCACTTGATCTTTGGGGTATAGTGGTTGTTTTGACAGATTGAAACATCCAAGTTTGGGGGTGTGCTTGCTTTGCCTTCGTGCTCATGATGTACTCTATTTTCTTTCCACTACTCCATGATCCCGGTAATATCGTTCTTACTCTTCTCTATGCTTTGATTGCTTGTCCATTGAGGACAATGTACAGTTTAAGTTTGGGGGTGAGGCGATGCCTATTTTTGTGCTTTATTGCAATATGGGGGGAAATTTGTGTGAAATTCTTGTATTAGGATTTTATTTTATTTTATTTTCTTAGTTTGTTTATTTTATTTTATTTTGTTTTATTTTTAGATAGTATGTTTTGACATGATTCAAAGGATTAATACCTTATGTAGGTGCATAACTTGCAATTTTTGAGTATGTTTTGAATTTTTGAAACCTGTGATTTAAATTATGTGGTTTTAATTATGGTTTGCAATAACATGTTTTGAAGTGATTAATTTTAGTTTCCTTACATGCACAAACACACTAGCATAGTCTTATGGGGTATAGACTGTGGTTCTGAGTTATTGAGTTACATGTGCATGATATTAATTAGTATCTCTTGAGAATGAGTACCGATAATGTGTTTTACTTGACTTCAATGAAAAAGAAAAAAAAAGAAAAAAGAAAAAAAATGTGATGAATAAGCAAATCAATTTGATCCTTTTCATGAGTAACCGGGCCTCTATGCCTCAGGAAGCACGGAGTGTTCGCGTCAAAAGTGAAAGGGTGAGAAAAGATGAGCATTGGTTGTCTTGATTTGTAGCCTGATTGATTCGAGTAATTAGGTCTTCAGGGTATCTTAAAGCCTAGTGCCCTAAAGCCATCTGGTTTGGGAGTCACTGACTGAAAGCTTGCTACATGGATCTTTCAGAAAGCTTAATAGATCAAGACATTGCACAACCAATAAAGCAATGAAAAAAAAATGATGAAAAAAAAAAATGAAAAAGTCATGTATGCATGTTGGGAAGTATGAGTTCAATAAGGGGAGCTAGTGAGTTGAAAGGGTATGTGCCTTAATATATTCAGAACTTGGTTATGCTACATGAGATGACTGCTAGTTCACTTTACACAAGGGAGCTAGAGTTAATTATTTTGAGATATGTTGATGTGAATTATGCATGGGAACCATTGATTTGAATTATAGAATTTGAAAGTTTGAAATTATTCTTGAATGCAAGTTTGTAACTATATATTGTAATCTTCTTCTTGAATTAATGTTGAAACAGAATTTTGAATGTTTGTGGGTAACATTTCTGGAAACCCTCACGAGACTATACTCGTCCACTAGGGGGAACCTAGGGGTTTAAAGGCTTGTTGCATATGCTAAATGCAATCGTTTCTCCCACGAAAGTGGAGTTTGGTAGTTTAGTTAGTATTTGTTAGTTTCCTTTGTTTTAGTTTTGTTTTATTCTATTGCTAAGGGACTAGCAATATGTAAGTTTGGGGGTGTGATAGGCGTTGAATGTTACGCATTCTAGCCTCTTAACTTATGTATTTTATTCTCTTAGTGATAGATTATTTTGTGATTTTACTTTGTTTTAGTGTTTTCTGTATTTTCAGGGCCTTAATAATTATTTCAGTTAAAACTGTGATTTTGGGCTTTTAAAGAAGACATCCAAGATGGTGAGATGAAGCCTACATCAAGGAGATTCACTCAACCATTTATTTTAACTCAAATCAGCCCAAGGAAGAGGTCCAAGAGAATTACAGCTGCTTAAGAAGGTTTCGGGCCTGAAGCTCAAATCTGCGCATAATGCAGTCTTAATCCCGTTTTGGAAAACGGACCAGAAGTCTTATTTCCGAGCCTCAAATCGACATAATTCTCGATTAGGGTTGAACGAAATTTGATTCTGCACACTTTTGTATTTCACGAAAATTCCGTGAATCGGACTTCTAGTGGGTCAAAAGTCGGGCCGAAGTCAGCAGGAAAAACCCACCTGATTAGTGCTGCGGGAAACCCTAATTAATTCCTAATTGGATTAGGACTTTGGTGAATTCTCTTGGGGAATAAAAGGAAGACTTGGAGGCTGAATTGGGGGAGCTTACACAGAGATTGGAGAGTCTGAGAGGGCTGAAGAGAACAGAAACATATTGCAGAGCCATTGGAGAATGAAGTCATACGCGTAATTCAGAAAGATGATGTCTTCTTCCTCAACAGTTGATGCTTCTTCTTCTACCATGAGCGGCTAGTTCATCCACTAGGGTTTTGATGTAGCCCTAACAAAGCATCAATGGTTTGATTGTTTTAATTATTGGGGACCTTTATATACATGCATAGATTGTGTAATTGTGAGGATTATTATTAATGAATTGAGCAATAAAAGTCTTGTAAATTCAATCTCAATGATTTCTTATCTTGTCTTAGATATTTAGTTGTTGTTATTGAACTCAATCTCTTTTGTTTTCTGTGATCATGAGAGAGATTATTACACAATGGTAATCACTGAATATATTGTTATGAGCTTTGATGGATTATGCCTAGAGAAGATGAACCATACTGCACCCTAGATTAGAGTAGTTAGGCAGATGGCCCATGCCAATCGAAGATAGTCCATGGCTTAGCCTTAATCATATGTTATCTTCTTGACGGATGAAGGTGAGCTTGTAGCCACCGACACCACTTATGCATGATGTAATTCCCCTATAGTTGATTCAATTGACCATTGATTGTGGAGTTAGTGGTGAAGTCAAACACCCTAGGTTTCTCTCTTATTATCTTCATTATCTGTTTACCTTTGATTTATTTTATTTTATCTTTTTAATTAGTTAAAAATCAGAATTCTTTTCTTATAAATTTAATTAGAATTAGTTCTATGTTCCAA
Organism: Cornus controversa; assembly: GCA_026545225.1. NCBI lineage: Eukaryota > Viridiplantae > Streptophyta > Magnoliopsida > Cornales > Cornaceae > Cornus > Cornus controversa. The sequence goes on from CM048845.1 coordinate 48,121,346, forward strand.
CTCATCAGAACATAATCCCTGAGGTACGATACCCATTCCTTTCGATAGCCCTATTCTGCAAGGAATTCGTTCTATTGCGAAGTGTGGAAATTTTTAATTGATATACTTTTTGAGTCACACTCACACACGAATCAGTACGGACGACTGTGTAGATCACCGATTTGCTGGTTGGAAGTTGGTGAGAATAGGTTTTTTGATCCTGAGTTCATTAAGGACACCACAGAAAAAGTTGCCCTTATTAGAGACCGTATGTGGACTGCACAGGGTGGACAGAAGAGTTATGCTGATCGAAGAACTCGTTCACTAGAGTTCAAGGTGGGGGGATCAGGTTCTACTTAAGGTTTCTCCCATGAAGGGAGTTATGTGGTTTGGAAGGAAAGAAAAACTGGCACCTCATTTTGTAGGTCCCTTTATGATTATCGATAGGGTTGGAGCGGTAGTGTATAGACTGGCGTTACCAGACACCATGCACAGGGTGCACAACGTTTTCAAGTCTCCATGCTACGGAAGTTCCTTAGAGATGAGGATACTTACCAGCACATTGAGGTAGGAGAGATTGAGTTGCAGCTGGATGCAACATATATGGAGTGGCCTTACTGTATTCTTGACCGTAGGGATCAGGTCCTTCGTTCAAAGACTATTTCGTTAGTTTGAGTTCAGTGGAGCCACCATAACGAGGCGGAGTCCACTTGGGAAAGGGAGGATGAAATAAAAGCAAAATATCCAGAGCTTTTTCTTTCAGGTATAAGCTGAATTTCGAGGACGAAATTCCTCTTTTTAGGGGGGAAGAATGTAATACCCCGAAAAATTTAGATGTCTATTATTTTAAAGAAATTGAATTTCTTTATATTATTACTTTATTTTATTAAATCATGTGAATGCCTTACTTCTATAAATTATCATTGTAGGTGAGTTGTTTTTCTTTTATATTTATTTTATCATTTTATGTGGATTGCTTAGGTTTTACAGATTCAAATCATTTCATGTAAATTTCTCTATTTATTTTTTTTTATCATTTTATGTGAATTATTATTGATTATGTGTTATTTTATTTAAATGCTTTGGTTTGGGCTAGAGAGGAATTTGGGCTGGAATGATTGGGCTAAGGCTATGTTTAAATTATTGGGCCAGGGTTATAATTATATTATTATTGTTATTATTATTATTATTACTATTTTGATTTTATTTAGTTTTAGAAAAAAATCAATAATAGAATAATAATTAAGACAAAAAAGGAAAAAGAAGAAATTAGGGTTTTTGCCGTTGCTTTACACACATAACTAAAAGAGTAAACGAAAGAGAGAAGGGGGTGACGATCGGATGAACAAGTTGATTCGTCAAAGAGGCAAGTTTGATTCTTCTCTTCCCCTTTGAATCCGTATGCATAGTATAGGTTTAAGAATTTGGTTTATATTGAAAATCTGTTTATAATTGTATTTTTTTTGTTTTGTTGCTTCTTGTGGATAAATTTCGTGGGAATTTATTATGTTAAATTGTATATAGGAGTATAGGTATATATATCTGTAAGAATATATGCATATATATACTTCATGTATGTGTAAATTGTATAGCAATCTATTTATGCATGAATTTAGGATGAGAAAAGATCTTAATTCGTAAGCCTTCTCTGTTGTAATTGTCTACAAAACAACCCTTGATCTTTAATAAAATAGATCGTGAGAAATTTGAGTTTGAATTTTTAAATTTTGCGAAGAACCCTAGAACTTGTGAATTAGGGGTTTTTGATTCGGGCAATATTTGATGGGGCTTTTTGTACCAATGGGTAGAGGGGATCAAGAGGAGAAGAATGGTACAAAAATCAGGGTGAATGGAGGTCAGGAGAGGCCGAAAAATCCCCCAGCGCGCTGGGGAAGACAGCCCAACCGGCGCGTGTTCCCCACTTGCGCCGTCGGCGTGTGGGGGCGCGTGCCACCGGCCCTGGCACCGGCCGGTGACCGAAAACTTGTTTTTGGGCCCCACTCGCGGGGGCCTACCTCTGGGTCCAATATGGGCCCATTCCGGATAGTTTTGATATTTCTTTTGTATTTTTGAAATTTTTGGAAAAACTTGAAAATTTGAAAAATCATTTTTGAAAAATACTTTTATAATTCTAAAAATTCCCAAAATTTTATGTCAACTTTCTGGGAGGTTAATGAGCTTGGGGTTTAAATTTCATGTCTAAATGATTTAGCATTGTCTTTAAATGAATTTTTAAAGTGTCTAAAAACTGGGTTTTTCAGCTTCTTTAATTTTAGAAAATACTTAAAAATTTCCAAAAATTCTGAAATTTTTACTGTAATTCTCTAGAGGCTAAATACACTTGGGTTAAAATTTTAAACTCAAAATAATCTTTCCTTATGGTTCAATTTATTTTTAAAATGTCTAAAAGTTGGATTTTCACCTTCTTTTATTTTTAGAAAATATTTTAAAATTCCAATAAATTTTAGAAAACTTTAGGTAACTTTATAGGATTAAAAAACACATGGGTTTTAAATTTCATGTGAAGATAAGTCTCCCTTGTGATTGTGTTGGATGTGAAAGTATGTCTCGAATTATGTTTTATTCTCTTTTTGCTAGAAAAATATTTTTTAAAATTTTCAAAAATTCTAGAAAATTTCAGAATGATTTAATAGGGTTTTTAGGAGTAGAATACACCCAGAAACCTAGATAAAAGTTAGGTTTAGACTCCCTCATAGATTTGAATGCATTGGAGGTTGAGTTGGGAAATTGTTTCTATAATGTATGCTTGGGTTATTTGGTTTACTTGAATGTATTTTCCTTTAAGGATATAAATGCCCATCAAATACGTGATTATAGTTTACTTGTGAACGATTTGTCTTATGGTGATAATTTCATGTTGGATAAATTGAAATAATGGTTTGTGCAAATTTAAATCAGAATGCATCTTATTTATTTTATGTTTCATATTGGAATGTATCTATACGTTTTTAATTGGCATGTAAGGATTGCCCGGCGTGTTAGGATCGCCCATACCTAATAAGGCATCTATGCATTTTATTTTGGCATGTAAGGATTGCCCAGCGTGTCAGGATCGCCCATACCTAATAAGGTATCTATACATTTTTATTTGGCATGTAAGGATTGCCCAGCATGCCAGGATCGCCCATACCTAATAAGGTATCCATACATTATATTTGGCATATCATGATTGCATAGATTGATAATATGCTTGCATATGTTTCTTGATTTCTTTAACTTAAAGAAAGTGTTCGTTTTAAATAATAAGGGTTGTTGGGATAATGTATAAGATGAGTTTTACTTTGAAAACATGAATTGAATAAGAAATATTCTGAATGGTTGCACCTATATTTATTTCTTGTGTTCCTCACATTGAGGGTATGCGTATTGGTTCTCTGATTGGGATGTAGTAGATAGAACTTGCTCGTGGGTTTAACCCACTTTGTTGATATTTCAGGTCCCAGGCAGTTTCCCCCGCGAGGATAAAGTAGTAGGGTTGGTTGTGACAGACAGCTACTCTCATCAGTCACAGGGTAGGAATCTACTTTTTATTCAGGAGTCAAACTATGAACTCATTTAGAGGTTTTGGTTATTGGTTTTCAATTAAAGTCTTAAACTTTTATTCTTTCTGGTTAAGGGGTCCTTGGGTTATGGGACTTCCAAATTGTATTACCAAAATAGAATTATTTATTTATCAATTATTTCAATTCAATGGGATTTCTGTTCAACTTTTAGTAGTTATTTTATTTTTGTCTTTTGCCTATATGCTTGTTGTTATCAGTTGTTAACATTCCTCAGGTTTTGTGTATGAGACTGGCCACCTCATGCGCGAAATTTTCTGGGGGGTATTTCACTTGGTTTGGTCTTTCAGTCGACCGATACATCAAAGGTCCCGAGATATGGAAATTGTAGGTGCTATAAGAATAGGTTTTGGCCGGCTGAATATGCTTTTCAACTGACTGAAAGAAGGCCTTTAGTCGGTTGATGAATTGATCAGCTGACCGAAGAATTTTCCAATTTTTAGCCAACTGATGAGGAGTTCATCAGCTGACTGACACTAGTAGAAGGTGAGAAATTGGTGTTTTTAGGCATTGTTGAATAGGGACTGAGTATGTATAGGCTGGGGATAAGCTTGTAGGGTGAATGGTGAAGTCATGCCTATATAGTATGCATGGGATGAAGGTTCTGCTGAGATATATGATTGAAAGGAGAGTTTAGGACCTAAGTGTTACACAAAGGAACATAGGGTGGGCTGGTTACACAGGATTAGTCTTGGGGGTCCGGATCAGAATCGAGGGTCACAAAATAGTGTTCGTTGTGCTCAATTAGGGTCATGGGGTTAGTGACTGGGTGAGTATGCCACCTCATAGCTGAAGTTCAGGCTCAGACTGGGGCAATTCTGGTGGTTCGGATTTTAGGGCGTGAGATATGGGATCCACCCATTAAATGTGTCTAAGTGCATATTAGTCTTGAAGTGTAAATGTAAATTGGAGATGCACGGGACCGATATGTAGGGCGGTGAGAATTGTGATTGGTCCAGTGACGTGTTTGTATTGGGTTGGCAAAGTGATTTGTATGCATGTTGTCACGTACTGAATTTTCGACTCCTAGAAATCGGAAGTGAACCGGTCTTCTAATCCCTAATAGATCTTCTTAACTCTCAAATTACCGCGAAAGTTAAAAACCCATGGTGCACATGTATACGCACCACTCAATATCATCCTACCTCAATGGGCCCCACACATTATTCCATACTCTGCATATTCATAGCGTGTCTGCAATTTTCGCACAATCGAAACATTGATTTCGCACGATTGAAATCATGCTTTCACACAATTGAGATTATTATTTTGCATAATCGAAATGTTCGATCTATTAAAGTACTTGTGAAGTACTATCGAAATCCCCATAAATTTTTGACTCTCAAGACTTTTAACATTCTACAATTTTCTGCACAATTGAAGGCAGTTTGGCATAATCGAAAGATTTCGATCATGTGAAATGGGGATTTCGCATGATCAAAATGCCTTTCTGCAGAAAATTTTAAACCTTCACACTTAGTCCATTTTGCACAAAAATCCACTCTAACAACCTAGAATCAACCATGCATCACTCCAATCATAAATGAAATATAATGCCACCATACACATGTCCCAAAAATACATTTGATCAATTTACGCATGTCATTGGTCTCAAGTGCTACATCCACAAGTCGTTCTCTTATAAATATACAAATGGTTCCAAAAAAATACATCATATTAATATGGCATTCTCAAGTTCATAGTCATCATATAAATTACATGCTTAGAGTCCAAAACATCCACAACTCATTTATGACTACAACTACAACAACATGGGCATGCCACAGGCTGATATGGATAACTACATATATAATATCCAAAATAAAGCCGAAAGTTATGAGGAGATCCACTAGGATGCTCAAGTCCCATCCGTCATCGGCGCCTTATCTGTAAAAAGGTTTGGGGGAGAGGCGTGAGCATACAACTATGCCCAATAAGAATGTCCCAACCCACTTAGGCATCGACTAACACCAACCTACATGATATATATGTCGCTACACTACATGACACTTTCAATGCACTCATGTCAATAATCACAAATGCAAGTCAATTAGCAAACATTTAACAATATAGCAAGCTTAACAATTCAAATATGTAAGTAGCAATCCAAACACATTTCTTGGTCATAATATGATATATAAACATAATTGGTCAACTCCGACGATCATGTGACCTTGGGCATTTCTGATAATAATTGTATGATTTGGGTAATTCCAAAGAATCGTATAACCTTGGCAATATGTTGGTTTGCAAAATGTGAGTGGACAACTCCAAACTTCACAAGGTTTATGGACAATCTCTGATTTCTAGGCCTTGGCCTTGGTATGATGGGCAACTCCGATGGTCATACATAATGGATAATTATACCACTCTTGTGACATGGTTGGACAACTCCGAAACCCCATGCATGGACTACTTGCACAATTTTTTGGCAATTCCTCATATATTCACATTAAACACATATAATTCATAGCATATCATTTTCATGCTTTTCAATTGCTCATTCATGTTCTGTGCATATATAGCTTGCATTTCCACCACACTAACAACATATAATCACCTATATGTTCAATTATTACACATAAATTACCTATGCACACAACACACAACTTAGACACACATGTACTCATCTTGCACACATTACATGTATGGACTTAACACATTACATATATCACAATGTACACCATTTGACATGTAGGAATCATAAAAGAAGGAGGAAGACAAAACACCACACTCTCTTAAATGCCAACATAACCTATACCTCTTTGAACTACCTAAAACCCTTGAATTGACAACTAAGAGAGAAAGAACACCCCTACCTCAAAAATGATGGATTTCTAAGCAATTTGGAAGACTTCCACTGAGTTCCACCTTGCCAAAACTCAAGTTTGTTTGGTTCAAACCAAAGCACCTGCCAAGCCCTGTGTGTTGTCCTTCTTCAGCGATTCCCAAATCTATACCGAAGAAGAGAGATGAAGTGGGGGGGGGGGGGGAGAGAGAGAGAGAGAGAGAGTTGGGCATGAATTTTGGTAAATAGAGAATGACTAATTCTCAAATATCCTAGATATTTAAAGTGTATAGGCAGTTAAATGACCAAAATGCCCCCAGGCCTGTTAACGTACCCTTCTGACCTCTGTTTTCGATTTTGAAAGCTCTAACGGCCTCGAAATCACTTCATTAACTTTTCAAAAATTTTATTTGGTCTAAAACTAAAAATAAATATTTTTCAAACAAATTCTAGATTTTCGGGCCTATCCGACCCGCTTCCCGAGCTCCACTGACCCAAAATTTTCAAATTCACCCAAACACTTCCAAAACTTTCTAAAACCTCCAATCAAGTTTTCAAACATGTTTCCCAAACTCAAAACATGTTTAACATCATTTAAAATGAATTTATGGCAAAAATGATGAATAAAATGTAAACCGGCCAAAATTAATCCCAATCTCTACAACCACTTCACCATCAAGGAATTCTGTCCTCGAAATTAGAAACATACCTTAATTGGTAAACAACTAGGAATATTTTGAGCGGACTTCTTGTTCCCGCTCCCACGTAACCTCCTCAACTCCGTGATGCCTCCAAATCACTTTAACCAAAGGAATGGTCTTGTCCCGAAACACTTGCTCTCTAGTATCCAAAACTTGTATCGGTCTCTCCTCATATGTTACATCCTCCTCAACCTCAAGATCTGTCAAATCTAGCATATATGAAGGATCTGGCTCATACTTTTCAACATCAAAACATGTAAAGTATTATGTACACTTGACATTTGTGGTGGCAATGTCAAGCGATATGCAACCTCACCCACACGATCCAATATCTCGAACAGACAAATAAATCGTGACTCTAGCTTTCTGCTATGTCTGAACCTCTTCATGGTGAGACCTTTAGAAAGACATAGTCCCCCATCTCAAATGTCAAAGGCCACCGCCTCCTATCAACATAACTTTTCTAACAACTCTGAGCCATAAGCAATCATTGCCTTATAACCTTTATCTTTTCTGTAGTCTCTCGGACTATATCTGGCCCTAAAGCTACTGTCTTTCTAACCTATGTCCATTAAATCAATGACCTACAAGGCTTCCTGTTCGACGTGCAAAACACAATAAAATATTATGTAATAGTGTCGTCGTTGTTTTACACCTCGACAAAAAAGAATTTATAAAACCCTACAAATACTCTACTAAAATTAGTAAAGTGGTGAGTAGGGATCGAACCCACAGAGACTGCATTGGTTGTGTTGTTAAGCTATCAAGATCTTGTCTAATTTAATTGAAAGAGAATTTGTTTTGTTTTTAAATTAAGTTGCTGAAATTAAATAACATAAATAAATGATGGATACTGGAGATAGAGGGTCCTGGGAATTGACTTCACCACTAACCTTCTGACAATGAAAGTTGTACTAATTTGGGACATTTAATCTATGCATTCAGAAAAGAATGGCTACAAGCCAAATTCAGTTCTATCAAGAGGATTCATTCAACATACAATTAAGCATAACTCGTCTTCGCTAAGCATGGCCTATACATCTGACTAACTAATGATATGATAACCTATCTTCGCTTAGTACGAATTATAAAAACTCTAAATTGAATGATCTGTGAAAACTATTGTATAACCTGTCTTAACAAAATCACAGAAGTTGAAAAGAACTAAACCCTAATCACTGCAAACATGCATTCATTCTACAAGAACAAAAGTAAATATGCAATGAAATAATCCATTCAAATTAAAACTAACAGCACAGCTGTTGTTTATGTCTTGGTTATACAATCAATGCACAAAATAAATAATTCCCAAATTAATATACAAGCTAATACATTGAAAGATAGGTTAGGGTTACATCACTTCCCCGGAATGGTGTTTAGTTGTTCATGATCGGAGGTCCAAGCTTGAACGATGATGAAGTCGTCGTCGTCTTGCCCGTATCATCACGAATCGCCTCTGTATATCTCTCTCTGCTTCCCCCCTCCAGAATACCCTAGTTTTTCTTCGTTTCCTCCCTCCAGAATACCCTAGTTTCTTCGTTTCCTCATTTTTACTTTGCGAAAACAAACCAACGGGACACCTGGCCTTCCCAAAGTGGCAAGTGCGCATAAGAAAATGGCACTTGCTCCTCACAAAGTGGCATTTGCGCCCAAAAAGTGGCAGCTGCGCAAATAGGGCAGAAAGTTGATGAAAACGTCCGTTTTAGGAAATTTTCGTGAAATATGAAATTGTGCAGAATTGAATTTTCTTCAACCTACGCGGAGTTTGGGTCGTTTTGACAATCGTGTACAGAGATATGGTCTGAATACCAAAATGGGTCCAAGACTTTTTAGGCCTGAATTGGCCCAATCTTCAATGTGAATAGGCCTAACACCATCTGTAGCCCAATTGCACCATTATTAATTAGAATTACCCTTAACCACCTGAAATCCTAAAAAGATTAAAATTATTAATAAAAATATTAAATAAATATTACTAAGACACTAATTCATATAATTTTAAGGGCATTGAATATGCAATATTCATTACTTATCACTTCCCATACAAAACCTCGAATAAAGCCATCTCAATACTAGTTTGATAGCTATTATTGTATGTAAACTCCGCTAATTGAAGGTGATCCTCCCAACTACCATGAAAATCAAGTGCACATGCCTAAAAAATAACCTCCAGAATCTGTATAGTACGCTCTGACTGACTATCTACTTAAGGATGGAAGGTCATACTAAAATAACGATCTGTATCAAGTGCAGCCTAAAAACTCTGCCAAAACTATGATGTAAATTTTAGATCTTTATCGGAAGAGAGATGAAGTGGGAGAGAGAGAGAGAGAGAGAGAGAGAGAGAGTTGGGCATGAGTTTTGGTCAATAGAGAATGAGTGATTCTCTAAAATCCCAGATATTTAAAGTGTATAGGCGGTTAAATGACCAAAATGCCCTTGGGCCACTTAACGTACCCTCATGACCTCCGTTTTCGATTTTTAAAGCTCCTACGGCCTCAAAATCACTTCTTTAACTATTCAAAAATATAATTTGGTCTAAACCAATAATAATTATTTTTCAAAAAATTCTAGATTCCCGAGCCCACCCGACCCGCTTCTTGGGCTCCGTTGACCCAAAATTCTCAAATTTACCCAAACACTCCCAAAACTTTCCTAAACCTCTAATCAAATTTCCAAACATGTGTCCCACACTCAAAACATGTTTAACATCATTTAAAATGCATTTATGGCAAAAATGATGAATAAAATGTAAACTGGCCAAAATTGGTCCTGGTCTCTGCAACCTCCCCACCATCAAGGAATTTCGTCATTGAAATTAGAAACATACCTCAATTGGTAAACAATTAGGGATACTTCAAGTAGAGTTCTTGTTCCCGCTCCCACATAGCTTCCTCAACTCTGCAATGCTTTCAAATCACTTTAACCAAAGGAATAGTCTTGCCCCGAAACACTTTCTCTCTAGTATCCAAAACCTGTATCGGTCTTTCCCCATATGTCACGTCCTCCTCCACTTCAAGATTTGTCCAATATAGTGTATGCGAAGGATCCAGCTCATACTTTCTCAACATCAAAACATGGAAAATATTGTGTACATTTGACATTTATGGTGGCAATGCCAAGCGATATGCAACCTCACCCACATGATCCAATATCTCGAATGGACTGAAAAACCATGGCTCTAACTTCCCACTACATCTGAACCTCATCATGACAAGACCTTTAGAAAGATATAGTCCCTCATCTCAAATGTCAAAGGCCGCAACCTCCTATCAGCATAACTTTTCTAATGACTCTAAGCCATAAGCAACCGTTGCCTTATAACTTTTATCTTTTCTATCGTCTCTCGGACTATATCCGGCCCCAAAGCCATTGTCTCTCCAACCTATGTCCATAAAACCAGTGACTTACAAAGCTTACCATACAAAGCCTCGAATGGAGCCATCTCAAGACTAGCTTGATAGCTATTATTATATGCAAACTCCACTAATGGAAGGTGATCCTCCCAACTACCACAAAAATTAAGTGCACATGAAGCATATCTTCCAGAATATGTATAGTACACTCTGACTAACCATCTATCTAAGGATGGAAGGTCATACTGAAATGAAGGTCTGTATCAAGTGCAGCCTGAAAACTCTACCAAATTCGTGATGTAAATCTTAGATCTTTATCAGATATAAGGAGAACTGGCACTTCATACAATATGAGAATTTGATCAATATATAGCCAATTAAAAGTATCCACATCATCCGTCACTCGAATCAGAAGAAAATGAGCCACCTTGGTCAATCTATCCACAATGACCCAAACTGTGTCGTGACTTTTCCCCATCATAGACAACCCCATCACAAAGTTCATAGTGATGTGTTTCCACTTTCACATAGCCACCGGTAATGGCTATAATAAACCTGCTGGTCACTGGTGCTTGGCCTTCACTTGTTGACAAGTGAGGCACCTCGCCAAACACAATGCAATGCCCTTTTTCATACCCTTCCACAAATATTTCCTACATAAGTTGTGATACATTTTGGTACCATCGGGATGCATTGAAGTCTAGAGCTATAAAACTTTTTAAGAACTGATAGGCGTTGAATGTTACGCATTCTAGCCTCTTAACTTATGTATTTTATTCTCTTAGTGATAGATTATTTTGTTATTTTACTTTGTTTTAGTGTTTTCTGTATTTTCAGGGCCTTAATGAGTATTTCAGTTAAAACCAAGCTTTTGGGCTTTTAAAGAAGACATCCAAGATGGTGAGATGAACCTACATCAAGGAGAGTCACTCAACCATTTATTTCAACTCAAATCAGCCCAAGAAAGAGGTCCAAGAGAATTACAGCTGCTTAAGAAGGTTTCGGGCCTGAAGCCCAAATCTGCGCATAATGCAGTCTTAATCCCGTTTTGGAAAACGGACCAGAAGTCTTATTTCCGAGCCTCAAATCGACATTATTTTCGCGCAAGGTAGAACGAAATTTGATTCTGCACACTTTTGTATTTCACGAAAATTCCGTGAATCGGACTTCTAGTGGGTCAAAAGTTAGGCCGAAGTCAGCAGGAAAAACCCACCTGATTAGTGCTGCGGGAAACCCTAATTAATTTCTAATTGGATTAGGACTTTGGTGAATTCTCTTGGGGAATAAAAGGAAGACTTGGAGGCTGAATTGAGAGAGCTTACACACAGAGATTGGAGAGTCTGAGAGGGCTGAAGAGAACAGAACATATTGCAGAGCCATTGGAGAACGAAGTCATACGCGTAATTCAGAAAGATGATGTCTTCTTCCTCAACAGTTGAAGCTTCTTCTTCTACCATGAGCGGCTAGTTCATCCACTAGGGTTTTGATGTAGCCCTAACAAAGCATCAATGGTTTGATTGTTTTAATTATTGGGGACCTTTATATACATGCATAGATTGTGTACTTGTGAGGATTCTTATTAATGAATTGAGCAATAAAAGTCTTGTAAATTCAATCTCAATGATTTCTTATCTTGTCTTAGATATTTAGTTGTTGTTATTGAACTCAATCTCTTTTGTTTTCTGTGATCATGAGAGAGATTATTACACAATGGTAATCACTGAATATATTGTTATGAGCTTTGATGGATTATGCCTAGAGAAGATGAACCATACTGCACCCTAGATTAGAGTAGTTAGGCAGATGGCCCATGCCAATCGAAGATAGTCCATGGCTTAGCCTTAATCATATGTTATCTTCTTGACGGATGAAGGTGAGCTTGTAGCCACTGACACCACTTATGCATGATGTAATTCCCCTATAGTTGATTCAATTGACCATTGATTGTGGAGTTAGTGGTGAAGTCAAACACCCTAGGTTTCTCTCTTATTATCTTCATTATCTGTTTACCTTTGATTTATTTTATTTTATCTTTTTAATTAGTTAAAAATCAGAATTCTTTTCTTATAAATTTAATTAGAATTAGTTCTGTGTTCCAACTCATCAGAACATAATCCCTGAGGTACGATACCCATTCATTTCGATAGCCCTATTCTGCAAGGAATTCGTTCTATTGCGAAGTGTGGAAAATTTTAATTGGTATACTTTTTGAGTCACACTCACACACGAATCAAGAACCTCATCCCTACAAGTCAATGGTACAACCATTTTACCTTTAAACCTCAAGTTTCCATCAGAATGGATAACTCAATCTTCCACTACTTTTCTACCTCAAATCTGAGTGCTAATGCTCTCGATCTCTCTATCATTTATTTGTTTCTCAACTACTTTACTCAGTAGAGTAGGTTGTGTAATTATTGTGAACAAATTCGTCGGTTCATCACCCTCACTAAAATATAATCCCATTTCTAAGCTATCTCCTATCATCTTCCATTCTTAGATGACAATGCTTGCCAAAGTACCATGTGATTTTTTTCTCAAGGCATCGATAACCATATTAGCTTTAGTTGGGTGATACTAAAGATCAAAATTGTAGTCTTTGATGTACTCCACCCACCTCCTTTGCCTTATGTTCAAGTCCTTTTGCGTAAAAAGGTACTTTAACCTCTTGTGATCGGAGAAAACTTCAAACTTTTTCCTGTACAAATAATGCCTCCACATTTTTAATGCAAAAATTATCGCCGCTAACTCCAAGTCATGAGTTGGATAATTTTGCTCGTGGATTTTGAATTGTCTGAAACCATATGCCACAACCCTCTTGGTTTGCATCAATACACATCCTAAATCGTCCCATGTAGCGTCACAGTAGATCACATAACCCAAACCATGTTCGGGGATAATCAATATAGGAGCACTAGTCAATCTACTCTTTAACTCTATCAAAGAGATGCTCGCAAGCATCGTTTCACGCAAACTTAACTCCTTTACGAGTAAGCTTGGTCATCGGCGCCACTAACATTGAAAAGTCTTTCATAAAGTGTAGGTAATATCCCGCCAATCCTAAAAAGCTATGTATTTTAAATATGTTCTTTGGCCTTTCCCAATTCATCTCTACTTCAATCTTAGAAGGGTCCACTAAAACTCCTCCTTCCGACACCACATATCCAAGGAATTTCACTTTCGTTAGCCAAAATTCACATTTTTTATATTTGGCATACAAACGGTGCTCCCTCAAAATTTGCAACACAGTCCTCAAGTGGATCTCATGTTCCTCTATAGAAGAAGAATACACAAGAATGTTGTCCACAAATACCACCACAAACCTATCCAAGTAGACTCGGTTCATTAAGTCCATGAAAGCTGCCGATGTGTTCGTCAAACCAAATGGCATCACTAGAAAATTATTGTGGCTATATCTAGTCTGAAAAGTCATCTTCAGAATGTCCTCTTCTCTTACCCTCAACTGGTAGTAGCCCGACCTCTAGTCGATCTTCGAAAAGTATGTTGAACTGTTGAGTTGATAAAACAAGTCATCTATCCTTGGTAAATGATACTTGTTCTTAATCGTTGCTTGGTTAAACTTTCGGTAGTATATGCACAACCGTAAAGATCAGTCTTTCTTCTTAGCAAAAAGGACCAAAACTCAATGTGATGTACTAGGTCATACAAATCCTTTATCCAACAACTCTTGCTATTGATCTTTCAACTCCTTTAACTCTGTCGAAGCCATACGGTACAGTGCCATAGAGATGGGTGCGGTACTGGAAACTAGATCAATGCTAAATAATACATCCCTCATCGGAGGTAACTCTGTCAAGTCCCCCAGAAACATGTCTAAGAACTCACTCACAACTAGTGGAAACTCTCCATGAGTCATAGCCTCATCATCCTCAGCTAACAAGCTAGCTAGGAAACACCCAATCCCATTTTGAGCATTGAAACTAAGTAATGATGGTATGTAAAAGTTATCACACTTTCCCATAAAATAGAAGCAATCACTCTCGGGTGTGCACACTGTCACTCTTCTACGGAGACAATCAATTATGACTCTAAATGTAGACAACCAGTCCATACCTAGAATAACATCAAATGTGGTCATATCTAGTAGCACAAAGTTAAACACTAGCCGACATCCCACAACTTTGATCTAGCAAGACTAACACCCTCTACCCAGGGTAACTCTACCCCCAACAGGCGTATCAATGGGCAATGGTGACTTTAGTGACGACACCTCATACCCTAAGGCACAAACAAATGTAGCTGATATGAATGTGATGCACCTAAATCTATCAACACCCTATCCCATAAGCTAAAAATCAGTAAAATACCTCTGACCACTGATGGTCCTGGCACCACCTCTGCCCGAGCAAGTGTAAAAACACGGCCTTGCGTCTCTTGACCCCATTGGCCAGTCCCATGTAATCCTGACTGTTGGCTAGAAGCATGCATTGACCCTCTCACTACCTTAGACCCATGTACTGACTAAGCTAACTGAGGTGGTGGCAATGCCCTAAAGCCTTACTGAATTGTGGTAGCCTATACTGCAGAGACCGGGTCCAATTTTGATTAGTTTTCATTCTAATCATAATTTTTACCCTCATTGTATTTTAAATGATGTTTAGCATATTTTAAATGTGAGAAACATGTTTGAGAAGGTGTATAGAGGTTTTGGAAAGTTTTGGGTACATTTAGAGAAGTTTGACTTTTTGGGTCAACGGGGCACTGGGACACGGGTCCCGTGGGCTCGAAAATTTAAAATTTTTTTGAAAAATATTATTTTTGGTTTTAAATAAAATGGAATGTTTAATGAGTTAAGAAAGCAATTTTGGAGCCATACCCACTTTTGAAATAAAAAAACGGAAGTCGGGAGGGTACGTTAACTAACCCGGGAGTATTTTCGCACCCCAACATATTATAAATATCTGGGGTGGAGATCTCAACCATTATACAAATGGATAAATAACTCTCTCTCCCTCCCATTTCACCTTTCTCCCTACTCTATTCATTTCAGAAGTGTTAGACTAGGATTTGGCGAATGCCAAAGGCAAGTGGATTGCTCTACTCGGCATGGGCTACACATTGAATCGATTAAAGTTCACTTTTGTCAAGGATATAAAGGCTAGTATTTTGAAAATTTAGCTTTAAAGCTTGAGATTTGAGGTAGGGGTGTGAATCATTGCTTTATTTTGGTTCTATAGGTCACATAGTTGTGACATAAAACTCTTCAAAAGTTTATATGTGATATTTGACTCTCTTGTGTATATATAAATTGTATAACATGCTTTAGATAGAATTTATATGTTGTATAGATGTTGTGGATGTTATGAATGCATTATATGAGTTTATGTTCATTTGAGAAATTTTGTGAGATTTGATTCTCTGTGTTGAGTAAATGCATAAAAGGAAGATTTCTTATAAATACATAAATGTTGTGATTTCCATGAGTTGAGTATGATTGCATTGAATATGCATGTTTTGAGGTTGATATACATTAACTTGGCGAGCGTTGTGCATTTAGTGAAAATTAGTGACAATCATGGTTTTGGTGCATTTATGTGATAATGTGCACTTATGTGAGAATTTGTGTTTTTGGGGCATGTGTGTGAGAATTAAAAGGGGCCCGAAGCCTTATGGTGCAAGGCCCAAAACTTGGCCAACCAAATGTTACTTCCGTCAGGTTAGCACCCCGTAGAGCGTAAGCAGAGTTTGTGGTCTTGAAAAGACCCTTAGTATGAAATTGTGATACGCAGAAATCCCCAGTTAAAGTGATTTTTGGGTATACGTGGTGTGAGTTTAATTGAGATTTGTGATTATTTACAAACTATTTATGTTAGAGTGTGAGACATCATTCATGATTTCTAAAATGCGTATGTTTAAGTATAAAAAGCATTGATATATGTCATGTAGTCATATAGAGATTTGATCGTGCATTTATGTATGGCTGCCTGAGTCAAGGTTGAGTTGGGTGGATCATTCCTGTTCGGTGTGCAAAACAGGATAAAATAATATGTAATATTGTCGTTGTTGTTTTACATCTCGACAAAAGAGAATTTATAAATACCTACAAATACTCTACTAAAATTAGTAAAGTGGTGAGTAGGGGTCAAACCCACAGAGACTGCATTTGGTTGTTTTGTTAAGTTATTAATACTTCAACAAGTTCAATTTAAATGAATTTGTTTTTGTGTTTTTATAATAAAGTGTTGAAAATTAAATGACATAAACTAAAACATAAATTAAAGATAGAAATTAGAGAGATAAAGAGTGGTTCAAACTTCAACACTAGCCTCATAAACATGTAGGACTTATAATAAACAAGGGAATTTATGTAAATGTGTACTAAATGACGCATTTTGCAAGTACCACCTACAATGACGTTGCCAAGAGAATACATACACCTTAATATACTATAATCCATCTACGATAAGTGTGATTTTCCTACCTAACTAATTACCTAAGTGTAGCAAAATCACCATATCTTGATTTTCCTACCTACCTACTTACCTAATTACCTAAATATAGCGAAATCACCGTCTCTAAGCATGGACTATGCAAATCTAGCTATGCATGTTATAGTAAAAACTAGTCTCAAGCCAACACTTGTAATCCTTGTGAAACTTACAAGTGTTTGAAGATCATGTGAGGAATTTAAGCATTCTAAGACAAGAAGATAAATCACAACACACAAGCATAAAGAGTTTGTAAACTTATATTTATATAAGGCTCAAGACAGGAGACATATACACAACAATACATAAAAACTCCAATTTATTATAATTAAAACATATTTACATGGCTAGGGCTTTGTTCAAGCCCTAGAGAAGGCGTTGGTTGATCATGGTGAGGTGGAAGAACTCCATAGACAGAGGCAATGCTAGCTCCATCTGATCTTCAAGGCTCAGTCATAGCCTTCTTTGAGGTTTTCCCTCCCTAGACTTCTCTTTCTCTCTCAACAAAATAATTATACTATCTACATATATTTATATCTATTACAAATGTGTATCAAGGTATCACAAATGTGTGTCACTATATATCTCTTACAAATGTGCTCTAAACTTCTTTTATAAGTAAAATAAAAGCATATCCAGGGCATATTCCAAAGTATATTCCTCCAAAGCATATTTCTTAGCATATTCCATAAGATAAATAATATTAATAATAATAATAATAATAAAATAAAGTAAAAATATTTATCTCATGGAATTACGTATAAAGCTTGGACCACACATCAAAACATCATTGAAGTCTCGAAATTACCAAATTTGATTGAATTTTAGGAAAAAGTCCTTAAATCAACAAAAACAAGAAAATAACATAAAAATACCAGTATAAATACAATTAAGAAATTAACATATGCAATTAAAGAGGTTTAAATGTGCAACATTCAGCACTTATCACACCGTCAAACTTACATATTGGTAGTCCCTTAGTAATACAAAACTAAAAATAAAATGAAACAACTAAACTAATTCCTCTTTCATGGGAGATCCGGTTGCATTTAGCGAATGCAATAAGCCATTTAAACCCCTAGGCATCCCTAGTGCACTAGTGAAGTCTCATGAGGGTTTAACAGAGATGTTACCCACAAACATGCATGCAATTTCATATAGCTCCATCCTAATGGAATTCAAAATTTTCTGCAATAAATGATGCACACAACAAGTACTTACAAAATCTAAAAATGTTAGAATCAGGAATATCAAAACAGTCCCCACACATTGTTCAATCTTTAATAAGAATATAAGTGGAATCCAAAATGTCATCTTTGAAAAGTGAACATACATCCTAATATGTGGCTTATTGTCACAATTGGAGAATAAATACAACGCCTATCTTTAAAAGAAAAACTTTTTAGAAAAGATCACACAAGCATACCATTAAAACGTAAAATATTTACAAAAGTGTATGTACAAGTGGCTGTGCAATGTCTAAGTCCCTTAAGCTTTCTAGCAAGCTCATGTAGCAGCGCTGGGTCAATGACTCCCAAATCGGACGATTTTAGGGCATTAGGTGAAAAGACACCCCGAAGAACTTAGTAACTGAGCTTACTAGGCTTTGAACTTAAACGAGCCAATTGTTTCTTTATTGCTCAACCTTCACACTTTTTAGACGCGAACACTCCATGCTTCTTGAGGTACAGAGGCCAAGCTTATTGAGTGATAAGGCTTATTGCAACTTTTTTTTATATATATATATTTTTTATCTTACATAAAAATAGAATGCCAACTAAAATCGTTCTCCAAGCTATTCAAATAAAAACAAAAATTTTTAAAACTCTCCATACGACGTATGCCCCACAATTAAAATGTACGTGTGCATTTGTGTAGCTCGAGAAACATTTAGAATCATACTACATCATATTTTAAAATTAAACAATAATGTGGACTGTATTGGAATGGAAATGCTGATTCTTTTTGAAAAATTTTATACAGAATTTTAAAGTACTTGCATGCATTTACTTGTGGCTTTGATAATGAATTCGAACATCTAAAAACATGACGTCCTCACTATAATGAAAAGTTAAAAATTGGAAAGAAAAAATGTAAATGTACATAAATGAAATAAAATGAATGCTCTACCCCCAAACTTAAAGTAAACATTGTCCTCTGTTTCAGCATAAAAATCAGAGATAAAAGAACAATATTACCGGTGTGGCGGTTCTCAATAGATAGGGCAAACAATCAAGTATTTCACATCATGAATGGAAAAACTTGCATTGATCACCAACAATATACCACGAGCATTATGGTGGAAAAGAAATAAAAAGAAAAAGACAATGCAATTTTATTTATTTATATTTTTAGAATTTGTACTTCGATGCATTGAAGTACATTTTTCGATACATCGAAACCTCGATGCATCGAACATGTATCGGAACAAGGTACGAAAGGTGCTGGAAAAGAAATGGAAAAAGGATATTTTAAGATCGATGCATCGAAGTTCGTACTTCGATGCATCGAAGTGCCTTATGACTGCGATTTTGCAAAATTGTCCCAAGTGTTGAAAAATTTTGTTTAATCCTCAAATCATACCTCTCACACTCAGACACATTCAAAAATATTTAGATACATTCCTTTTGGATTCCAAGGGTCACACGGAACATGATAGGACCGTGGAAATACAAAAATAAATTATAAACAAAAATACGAACAAGTCCTAAATTATAATTAAACTAAACTTAATCTTTAAACTTAACAATACAACCGTTTTAGCAGTCCCCGCCAATAGCACCATTATGTTCGGTGTGCAAAACGGGATAAAATAATATGTAATATTGTCGTTGTTGTTTTACACCTCGACAAAAGAGAATTTATAAATACCTACAAATACTCTACTAAAATTATTAAAGTGGTGAGTAAGGGTCAAACCCACAGAGACTGCATTTGGTTATTTTGTTAAGCTGTCAAGACTTCATCTAGTTCAATTTAAAAGAATATTTTGTTCTGTTTTTAAGATAAAGTGTTGAAAATTAAATGACATAAACTAAAAACATAAATTAAAGATAGAAATTAGAGAGATAAAGAGTGGTTCAAACTTCAACACTAGACTCATAAACATGTAGGACTTATAATAAACAAGGGAATTTATGTAAATGTGTACTAAATGACGCATTTTGCAAGTATCACCTACAATGACGTCGCCAAGAGAATACATACACCTTAATATACTATAATCCATCTACGATAAGTGTGATTTCCCTACCTAACTAATTACCTAAGTGTAGCGAAATCACCATCTTTTGATTTCCCTACCTACCTATTACCTAATTACCTAAATATAGCGAAATCACCGTCTCTAAGTATGGACTATGCAAATCTAGCTATACATGTTATAGTAAAAACTAGTCTCAAGCCATCACTTGTAGTCCTTGTGAAACTTACAAATGTTAGAAGATCATGTGAGGAATTTAAGCATTCTAAGACAAGAAGATAAATCACAACACATGAGCATAAAGGGTTTGTAAACTTATATTTATATAAGGCTCAAGGCAGGAGACATATACACAACAATACATAAAAACTCCAATTTATTATAATTAAAACATATTTACATGGCAAGGTCTTTTTTCAGGCCCTAGTGAAGGCGTTGGTTGATCATGGTGAGGTGGAAGAACTCCATAGATAGAGGTAATCCCATCTCCATTTGATCTTCAAGGTTCCGTCACAGCCTTCTTGGAAGCTTTCCCTCTCTAGACTTCTCTTTCTCTCTTAACAAAATAATAACACTATCTACATATATCTATATCTATTACAAATGTGTACCAATGTATCACAAATGTGTGTCACTATATATCTCTTACAAATGAGCGCTAAGCTCCTTTTATAAGCAAAATAATCCAGAGCATATTCCACGACATATTCCAAAGTATATTCCAAAATAATAATAATAATAATAAAATAAAGTAAAAATATTTATCTCATGGAATTATATATAAAGCTTGGACCGCACATGGAAACATCATTGAAGTCTTGAAATTACCAGATTTGATTGAATTTTGGGGAAAGGTCCTTAAATCAACAAAAATAAGAAAATAAAATAAAAAACCAATATAAAGACAATTAAGGAATTTACATATGCAATTAAAGAGGTTTAAATGTGCAACATTTAGCGCTTATTAATTCCTATTGGGCATAGTTGTATACTCATCCCCTTCCCCCAAACTCTTTTTGGATAAGGCATCGGTGGAAGACGAGGCTTAGACTCACTCGAGTGAATTTTCTTTTTGGAGTTTCTTTTGGATGGTATGTATATAGATATCCATGCTAGCTCTTCGCATGTTGACTTATTTTAGAAATATTGTTTTACATTTGATTAACCTTTATGATATGAGTTTCAAATGTATCCGCCATGTGTGGCATATGTATGACCTTTTTTGGAGTTATGAATGGGTGATGTACAACTTTGAAGTTTTAATGTATGAGGTAATGGCATTTCAATTTTTTTATCAATGTGTATGAATAAATTTGAGGATGAGAAAGTGTTTGTATGTGAGTTACTTAGAAATTGTTAACAATTACAAACTTTGTAGGATTGTTGATTCGTGTGTGAGTGTGACTCAAAAAGTATATCAATTAAAAATTTACACACTTTGTAATAGAACGAATTCCTTGCAGATTAGGGCTATCGAAAGGGGTATCATACCTCAGGGATTATGGTCTGATGAGTTGGAATACGGAATTAATTCTAATTAAATTTATAAGAAAAGAATTCTGATTTTTAAACTAATTAATTAAAAAGATAGAATAAAATAAATCAAAGTAAACAACATAGTGAAGATAATATGAGAGAAATCTAGGGTGTTTGATTTCACCACTAACTCCACAATCAATGGTCAATTGAATCAACTATAGGGTAATTACATCATGCAGAAGTGGTGTCGATGGCTACAAGCTCACCTTCATCCGTCAAGAAGATAACATATGATTAAGGCTAAGCCATGGATTATCTTCGATTGGCATGGGCCATCTGCCTAACTACTCTAATCTAGGGTGCAGTATGGTTCATCTTCTCTAGGCATAATCCATCAAAGCTCTTAAAAATATATTCAGTGATTACCATTGTGTAATAATCTCTCTCATGATCACAGAAAATAAGAGAGATTGAGTTCAATAAGAACAACTGAATATCTAAGACAAGATAAGAAATCATTGAGATTGAATTTATAAGACTTTTATTGCTCAATTCTATAATAAGAATCCTCTGAATTACACAATCTATGCATGTATATAAAGGTCCCCAATAATTAAAACAATCAAACCATTGATGCTTTGTTAGGGCTACATCAAAACCCTAGTGGATGAACTAGCCGCTCATGGTAGAAGAAGAAGCTTCAACTGTTGAGGAAGAAGGCATCATCTTTCTGAATTACGCATATGACTTCGTTCTCCAATGGCTTTGCAAATATGTTTCTATTCTCTTCTCAGCCCTCTGAGACTCTCCAAGCTCTCTCTCCGTAATCTCCCCAACTCAGCCTCCAAGTCTTCACTTTATTCCCCAAGAGAAAACACCAAAGTCCTAATCCAATTAGGAATAAATTAGGGTTTCCCGCAGCACTAATCAGGTGGGTTTTTCCTTCTGATTTTGGCTCAACTTTTGACTCACTAGAAGTTCAATTTACGGAATTTTCGTGAAATACAAAAGTGTGAAGAATCGAATTTCGTTCAACCCTTCACAAAAATAATGTCGATTTGAGGCTCGAAAATAAGACTTCTGGTCTATTTTCCAAAACGGGATTAAGACTGTATTATGCGCAGATTTGGGATTCAGACCCGAAACCTTCTTAAGCAGCTGTAATTCTCTTGGACCTCTTTCTTGGGCTGATTTGAGTTGAAATAAATGGTTGAGTGAATCTCCTTGGTGTAGGCTTCATCTAACCATCTTGGATGTCTTCTTTTAAAAGCCTCAAAGTTTGGTTTTAACTGAAATAATCATTAAGGCCCTGAAAATACAGAAAACACTAAAATGAAGTAAAATCAAAAAATAATCTATCAGTAAGAGAATAAAATACATACGTTAAGAGGTTAGAATGCGTAACATTCAACGCCTATCACACCCCCAAACTTACATATTGCTAGTCCCTTAGCAATAGAATAAAACAAAACTGAAATAAAGAAACTAACAAATACTAACTAAACTACCCAACTCCACTTTCGTAGGAGAAGCGATTGCATTTAGCATATGCAACAAGCCTTTAAACCCCTAGGTTCCCCCTAGTGGACGAGTATAGTCTCGTGAGGGTTTCCAAAAATGTTACCCACAAACATTCAAAATTCTGTTTCAACATTAATTCAAGAAGAAGATTACAATATATAGTTACAAACTTGCATTCAAGAATAATTTCAAACTTTCAAATTCCATAATTCAAATCAATGGTCCCCATGCATAATTCACATCAACATATCTCAAAATAATCAACTTTAGCTCTCTCGTGTAAAGTGAACTAGCAGTTCTCTTATGTAGTATAACCAAGCTCTGAATCTATTAAGGCACATACCCCTTCAACTCATTAGTTCTCTTTATTGAAATCATACTTCCCAATATGAATACATGACTTCTTTTTCATTTTTTTTCTTCATTCCTTTTTTTTTCATTGCTTTATTGGTTGTGCAATGTCTTGATCTATTAAGCTTTCTGAAAGATCCATGTAGCAAGCTTTGAGTCAGTGACTCCCAAACCAGATGACTTTAGCGCACTAGGCTTAGAGATACCCCGAAGACCAAATTATTCGAATCAGTCAGGCTACAAATCAAGACAACCAATGCTCATCTTTTATCACCCTTTCACTTTTGACGCGAACATTCCGTGCTTCCTAAGGCATAGAGGCCCGGTTACTCATGAAAAGGATCAAATTGATTTGCTTATTCATCACATTCTTTTTTTTTCCACTTCTTTTCTTTTTCATTGAAGTCAAGTAACACATTATCGGTACTGATGTGGCTGAACTCGGATTATATTGTAAGCTTAATTTTGCCTTTTTTATCAAAATATAATTTATCGACTCGCAAGAGCACGAATCTTTGTAGATACGGTTCTATATAGAGGGTATCGATCCCACGAGGACTAGTCGTAATTGTCTTAAAGAAAGATTAATTCCACTTTAATCCTAAAAACAGGGTTTTGAGTTTTTGTTTATAAAACTATCGCATGAATGTAATGACAATAAATTTAAAGAGTAAAGTTGGGAGAGAGAACTAGGGTTGGTTTCCACCACTTGCCATTCACATGTTCATAAGTGTAGCAAGCATGGGATTCATTAATTAAATGCCTAACAATATCATTAGGCTTGTGACCTCAATGACATATCAAAAGATCAATGTGTTTGTCCACCTATCATAATCCATCTTCAATAAGCATAGCTCTTCAACCTAACTAACTATCTAATTACCCTACTCTCTAAGTGAACCTACATGCATCCAAACTACCTTATCTTGGCATGGTTTATACAAACAAACATAACACATTCATTTAAACACCATTATCTAGCCATCATTTGCACTTCTTATGGAATATACAAATGTTGTGCATTCACATGAAGATTATACTCTAAGACAAGAATAAAACCAAAATCATATGAATATATAAAAGAAATGTATTAGTGTACATGGTCACTAGGCTAAATAATCAACATTTAATTACAAGTCCCAAGTGCTACAAAGATGAACAAGTTTACATGGCTAGGGGTTGAAACCAACACCCTAGTAGAAGAGTTAGTTGCTCATGGTTGCCTTGCACTCTCCCATTGATGAAGAAGATGAAACTCCTTGGTCTGGTTCAACTTCTCCTCTTCCTCTCCCGAAAGTCTCTCCTCGGATAATTTGATGTGTGTTGAGAGATATGAGAGATATGTGGCTTCTTTGTGCTTTAAGGCTCCTTTTTCAACCTTGGGGCCCACCATAAATATATATATATCAATATATACACCCTTTATATCAAGAAGGTCCCCAAGGGTCTTGTTCAAGTCAGACAATCCCCCTAAGTCGTGCAAAAAGGGGGATTTTGTTGCAAGTGGGAGAGCAGGTTAGCAAGTGGGCAAGTGGCTTCTGCAGAATCTCGATCAATAGAGATTGGATCTCGATTGATCGAGATTTTGATCAATCGAAATGAGATCTCGATCAATCGAGATCTCGATTGATCGAGATCAATATCTCGATTGATCGAGATGCCTTTGGCTGCATTTCTGACTTTTCTCTTCAGCTGCAAATAGCTTCAAACTTTGCTCCTTTTACTACAAGACCTGCAATACATCAAAAACATAAAAATACCATAAACATATCTTGGTAATCATAAAAACGGAACTAACATATGCAATAAAGAGGGTTCAAATGCATAGAATTGAACACTTATCACACCCCCAAACTTACATATTGCTAGTCCCTTAGCAATGCAATATTACAAAAATAAAATTAACTATCTTATACAAAAGTTTGATCATGCTCAGTCATCAACTAGATAAAGGGCGATCATCCGTTCATTTCACATTTGGCAAATGCAACAAGTATTACAGAACTATGTGGTCATTAGCAAAAATGGACTTTCACAAGTTACAAATAAATGACGCTCCCCACATAATGGCCAGCCCGAGCAAACATACCAATTCTGACCCCAAAATCCTCTTTGAAAAGTGAACATGCATTCTAACGCGTGGCTTTTGTCATATTTGGAGAAGAAAAAGAACAAATCTATTTTTAAGAGAAAAACTCATTGCAAATGCTCGACACAGCTGTTCATTATCACAAACATTCATGAATGCTCATGTGCGGATGACCATGCAATGCTTAGCTCTTTTTGCTTTCTTGTAAGCCCATGTAGCGGCATTGGGCCAATGACTCCCAAACCAATTGGCTTTAGGGCATTAGGTGAAGAAGCACCCCTCGGACTTAATAACCGAGCTTACAAGGCGATGAACTTCAGCAAGCTACCCGCTTATTATTGCTCAACCTTGCACACTTATACGCGAATACTCCCTGCTTTGAGGCATAGAAATCTAGTTTATTAAGTGAGAAGGCTTATTGCATTTATTTCAAAAATTTACAAAATTCTTCATCAGACTTGTACCCCACAATTTAAAATGCATGTGTGCGAATTTGTGCGGTTAAGGACAAATTTAGGGCAAGAACTATACGTGCTCATATTTGGACAAAAATGTAGACCATTCTAGCCTACTATATAGCTTGCAAAAGTGCGGGTATTTACAATGTTAAAGTTCTTAACTACCTGCTACATTTACCTCGAACATTTATTCGAATGAACTTCCTTTAAAAAGTAGGACATCATAACAAGCATGCAAAAATATCAAGAAAATTGCTCTACAATGACACTCAATACTAAGACTGAACATTGCATGCATATGCAAGTGGTATAGCATACCGCACCCCCAAACTTATATGCAACATTGTCCTCAATGTTTGAACAAGAAGAACAAGGAAAGAAAGTACCGGGACTGCAGAATGCGACAAAAATGATATTCCAATAGTAACGGTCATCCTGCAAATAAGAAAAACCTGCACGGACACCAACTGAATACCACGAGCATTAAAGGGAAAAAAAGTATATGAAAAGACCATAATAAAATAATTATGCACAAATGGATAGTGTCAAGATCACTGCATATCTAAGGGTCTGAACTGGTGTTTCCCAATTGTCTAAGAGGTCTATGCGATAAGATATTGACTATCCAGGCACGCTAACGTATAGCATGCAAAGGGGCTGCCTTTCTTTATTACCACCATACTGCGTTGAAGCAATCTCAACAGTATTGGGAATTTAAACCAGGCGGTAATAAACGGAAATCATCAACTGAATCGCATATAACAATTAGTCAAGTGGTACTACATACATAGTCAAAGTATAGAGAACATATATATTGATAGAAAGCAAAAATAAAGACAAAAATAAGACATGGTAGAACAGAAAAGAAAAAAATTGTATTCCATAAATGAAAATGAGTTCAGTACAAAGCGTACATAGATGTGGAATACTCATAAAAAGAAAGAAAATATGGCCAACATGGCCTATTAAACATAAAGAAAGAAAGAAAAAGAAAAGAAAATATAAAAAGTAAAACAGTAAGTGTAACTATATAGAGCTACTCGAGGGCGGGTGGTGGTGGTGGTGGCTCAGTGGGAGTAGAGGTGGAGGTGGAAGCTCGGCCGGCGAACAAGAACTGCAGGTCTTGTCGGAAGGCTCGGAACTCATCTAGAATCACCCTCTGACCCTGTGCCAGAGAAGAAATGTCCGATCTGATGCCCTCTAGCTGACTCTGCGTCACCTGGACGTGCTCGTCAAAACCCTGCTGGAGCCGCTCAACATCCGCTGCCAGGCAGGAATAGCCCGTCGCTAGGATGTCATGCCGCTCTGCAGCAATGTCCATCTGCTCCTCCTCCATCTCCTTGTCGGAAGACTCACCCTCTGCAGGCTCTTCCTCATCCAACTCCACCGGGGCATCCATATCTACATCATCTGGTGGATCGCCGTGGTGGTCCTATCGCTCTAAGTGTCGCCTCACCCGCTCCCACTGCGTAGATGTGAAGCGGGTAGGCGGTGCCACCTGAATGTCAGTATCACTAACCGGTATACTGGCACGACTGAGAAAAGCTGCGACCAGGAAAGGGAAGGGAAGCTGCCAACTCGCTGCTCGCCGTATCCTCTTGTTGACGAGGCCGTCCCAGACCTTGAAAATCTGCCCCCATACCAGCGATGGAATAGAAAACCATGTGCCCGTGTGGAAAGCATAAAGGCAACGGAGGAGGTCGCCCCTACGCTCTACCACGTGCTACAGAGGACACGCGTTCTTGATGAGAACAGTGTCCAGGAACCATAATCTGCTCGGGCACATCGATTTGGACATGCAATTATGACTGGGCATGGTAAACACCTCGCCACACATGTCCATCATGATGGAAAATAGTGTCGAGTCAGTTGGAAATGCGGCCCTGTAAAGCGGTCGACTGTCTTGATCAACCATGTCTGGCGGCTGCTGGTGAGGGATGCCGAGCATCTGCGCAATCTGGCTCATCGTAATAGTAATTGTCGTGGTGCTCACGACCGTCTCTAATGTGTCCGGCGCTGTGCAGGAGTAGGACATGCTCTCGTAGAAGACCTGTACTAAGCGCTTGTGTGCCACATCAGTGGGAGGCACACACAATCGGTCGAGGCGAAGCCTTCTGAGCTCCGCGATAGTCCACACACTGTCGGGATGCCTCTCAAACTCGCCCAGGTTGAATATCTGCTCCGGGTGAAACTTCCGAGATCGGAAGGCTCGCCTGGGCACGTCTTGCACAGAATCGGGGGCATTCTTCACCCTCGCCATGATCTTGGAGCAGTCTGCACTTTATTCCAAAAATTACATAAATAAAAGATAAAATAAGAGGAATTCTAAACTAAGAATAAACTAAAAGAAGAGAAAAAAAATAAAAATGAGGTCCTAGTCCATGGTGCTAACACATGTATTCAAAAGAATTCGATCTCAACAAGACAGCTTGAGCGGATGCAACCGAAACAAAGGGTCATGGTTGCAAACCGTACATTAAGCATTTGAAACAAAGAGAATGCAATATTTCCCCCATACATACATTCTGACCCCCCCCCCGAAACTTGCAAAATTTGATTATGGATATCGCAAATGCACCAATCCAACCCAACATCATTTGTCTATGTTTATTACGTCGTAAAACTATCAAAAATAGCGAGAAAGTACGCAAAATGTAGCCATGCATCACTTTCCTCAAGGTGAAGATGATTCTCGGCACAAACAGAAGAAGACCCACTCGCAGCCGCGAAGAGAAGAGCGTGAGTGTGCTTGCGGCGATCTCAGACTACGGTGAACGGCGGTGTATGGTCGGGGATGGTAGATCAAGTGCGGGATGGCTCTTAGAAAGACTCTGGATCGCACGGAGAAAGGGAAGAAGTTGGATGGTTCTTTGTAATGAGAGGGAAGCCCAACGGTTTAAATAAGACTTCGGCTCACGTGCAGGCATCGCGTGCATCTCGATTGATCGAGATGTGCATCTCGATCAATCGAGATTTTGATTGATCGAAATCCCACTTCGATCAATCGAGATCAGCTTCGCTCAATCGAGATCTGCTTCGATGAATCGAGATTTTTCCTTCGATCAATCGAGATTTCCTCAATGAATCGAGATTTTACTTCGATCAATCGAAATTTCGATCGATCGAGGACCTATTGAAGTGCTATCGAAGAATACTACCTCTCGGGACTTTGGATTTGGCAAACTCTCTGCAATATTTTGATCAATCGAGACTGAAATCTCGATCAATCGAACATCTTGATTGATCAAAGCTGAAATCTCGATCAATCAAGATTTCAATTGATCGAGATTTCAGCTTCGATCAATCGAGATGCTCAAAAACAGTCAGCTTGAGCTCTGCTTTCATGGACTTGGATTTTTGGGACTTGGATACTAAATTGTTTAGATACAAAACCTACCTTGGATTAAAGGGACATCATGGAAGCTTGATAGCTACCATGGCTTCGCCACCTTACACGTCTATGGCATGACGTCCGAATCGGCTCACGAGTCAAAATATACGGGATCCGTCAAAGTGACGACATCCACGTATTTGGTGGTAACTTGGTCATCCACGCACACTTTTAAGCGCTGCCCATTTATTTTGAACAACGAGCCATCTTTCAAGTCCTTCAATTCCACCGCTCCATGGGGAGCGACGGAATTAACCAAAAATAGGCCATCCCAACGGGAGCGGAGTTTTTCGAGAAACAAATGGAGGCGTGAATTGTACAACCATACTTTTTGGCCCGGAGAAAACATTTTGACTCAAATATTATGATCATGAAAGGCTTTGGACTTTACCTTATAGATTTTAGCGTTCTCATACGCGTCATGTCGTAATTCTTCCAATTAGTTTAATTGAAGCTTTTGATTAGATCCGGCCTTTTGCATGTCAAAATTGAAAGTTTTGGTGGCCCACATAGCTTTATGCTCCAATTCAACTGAAAGATGACACGCTTTGCCATAAACCAACTGGTAAGGTGACATTCTAATGGGAGTTTTATACGCGGTTCAGAATGCACATAATGCATCATTTAGTCGCAATGACCAATCTTTCCGGTCAGGCCGAATGGTTTTCTCAAGAATGTTCTTAATCTCCCTATTGGATACCTCTACTTGGCCACTAGTTTGAGGATGGTACGAGGTGGCTACTTTGTGTGTGACGGAGTATTTGGTAAGCAAGGTTCGAAAGAACCGGTTACAGAAATGTTTACCTCCGTCACTGATGATGGCCTGAGGCGTACCAAATCGGCTAAAAATATTAGCTTGAATGAACTTAACCACGACTGCATGATCATTGGTTTTGGTAGCAACGGCCTCTATCCACTTAGATACGTAGTCCATCGCCACAAGTATGTACTCATGACTAGTAGAGGGTGGAAATGGTCCCATGAAGTCAATGCCCCACACATCAAATATCTTAATAATAAGAATAGGGTTAAGAGGCATCATGTCCTTCTGAGACATCGAGCCGAGGCACTGACATCGCTCACAAGAGCGGCGGAATGAATATGCATCCCGATGAAGTGTTGGCCAGAAAAATCCACATTGAAGAATTTTTGCTGCGATTTTCTTAGCACTAAAGTGTCCCCCACAAGCGAGTGTATGACAAAATTTGAGAATGCTTCGGAATTCACTGTTGGGTACACACTTACGAATTATTTGATCGGGGCAATATTTGAACAATTGAGGATCCTCCCAATAATATGATCGTGATTGGGAGAGAAAATGATCCTTCTCTTGTTTGGTCCAAAAAGATGGTATTTTACCGGTTGCCAAGTAATTAACCATATCTGCATACCAAGGGATACTCTCTTGAGAAATGACAGAGAGTTGTTCATCCGGGAAGGATTCACAAATCGAAATGGAGTTATGGAGGGATTCAACAAGAATTCTAGAAAGGTGGTCAGCCACCACATTTTCAGTTCCCTTTTTGTCTCTAATCTCAAAATTGAACTCTTGCAACAAAAGTATCCATCGGATCAACCTAGGCTTTGTGTCCTTTTTGGCCAAGAGATGCTGGAGGGCAGCATGGTCCGAATAGACAATGACCTTTGAACCTAATAAATAAGCTCAAAATTTGTCTAATGCAAATACTACCGTAAAAAACTCCTTTTCCGTTGTGATATTATTGATTTGAGCCTCGAAAAGGGTTTTACTTGCGTAGTAGATGACATGTGGCAATTTGTCGACTCGTTGCCCTAAGACCGCACCCATGGCATAATCGGATGCATCACACATAATCTCAAATGGGAGAGCCCAATTTGGAGGGATTAGAATTGGAGCGGTTGTAAGCATGGTGCGGAGTTTTTCAAAAGCGTTAAGGCACGCTTTATCAAAGGTAAAGCAAGACTCTTTTTCAAGAAAGTGACACAAAGGCCGAGAGATCTTGCTAAAGTCTTTGATGAAATGGCGATAAAAGCCCGCATACCAAAGGAATGAACGAATCTCTCTCACCGTTGATGGTGGAGGAAGTTTGGAAATGAGTTCAACCTTGGCTTTATCAACCTCGATTCCTCTCTTAGACACAATGTGCCCTACGACAATACCCTCTTGAACCATAAAATGGCTCTTTTCCCAACTAAGAATCAGGTTGGTCTCTCGATATCGTTTGAGAACATGGGATAGATTTTGGAGGCATGATTCAAATGAAGGCCCAAAAATAGAAAAATCATCCATGAACACTTTCAAGAATTTTTCCACCATGTCCGAAAAGATAGACATCATACACCGTTGAAAAGTCACCGATGCATTGCACAACCCGAAGGGCATGCGTCTATAAGCAAATGTGCCGAAAGGACATGTAAATGTGGTTTTCTCTTGGTCCCTCGGGTCTATAGCAACCTGATTATAGCCGGAATATCTTTCTAAAAAGCAATAAAAATTTTGCCCGGCTAATCTCTCCAATATTTGATCAATAAATGGGAGGGGGAAGTGATCTTTTCGAGTGGCTGAATTTAATTTCCTATAATCTATGAACACTCTCCAGCCCGTGGTGGTGCGTTGGGGAACTAATTCACCCTTATAATTTGGTTGCACCGTAATACCTGACTTCTTTGGAACCACTTGAGTGGGACTAACCCACTTGCTATCTGAGATGGGGTAAATGATTCCCGCATCTAGTAACTCACCACATCCTTCATTATAACGTCCTTCATATTTGGATTCAATTGACATTGTGCTTCTCTTGAGGTCTTTGCATCCTCTTCCAAGTGTATGTGGTGCATACAAATAGAAGGGTCTATTCCCTTAAGATCTGCCACACTCCATCCTATTGCTTCCTTGTGCTCTTTTAGCACTTTTATGAGTTCCGTCTCTTGATCATTGGTAAGATTGGAAGCAATAATGACTGGAAGGGTCTCATTAGCGCCCAAAAAAACATACTTGAGCGTCGCCAGTAGAGGCTTGAGCTCAAGTTGTGGAGGGGAAATTAGAGAAGGAGTTTGGGAAGTTTTGGACAAAGGGGGCAAGGGTTCTCTCGGAGCTCTCCACTTAGGTAAATCCATGACAGTAGTGACATCGAGTATTGAGTTGACATCACATATGGATTGCTCAATGTCAAAATCGTCATAGTTGAAATGATTTAGGCATACTTCTAGAGGATCCTTAGAAAGAATAGAAGGAAGTGCTTCTTGGACAAGGTCATCCACTACATCGACACAAAAGCACTCACTTCGTCTTCGGATGTGTGGTGGGAAGCATTGAAGATGTTCAAGCGGACTTTCATATTCTCGAAAGAGATGTCTATCACTCCGGTACAGTAATTAACGCAAGCGTTTGCCGTGGCCAAGAATGGACGACCTAGAATGATAGGAATATGTCGATTCAAATTTTGGACCGGTTCCGTGTCAAGGACTATGAAGTCCACCGAAAAGTAGAATTTGTCCACTTGAATGATTACATCCTCAATGATGCCACGTGGTTGCTTCACCGAGCGGTCGGCAAGTTGCAACACAATCGTGGTATGCTTAAGCCCAAACCTAGTTGTTGGTAAACTGAGAATGGAAGCAAATTGACACTAGCCCCTAGATCAAGAAGTGCCTTTTCAAAAGATTGATTTTTGATGGTGCATGAAATGGTCAGAGCACCCGGATCTTTGAATTTAGGAGGGGCTTTGATAGGCGTTGAATGTTACGCATTCTAGCCTATTAACTTATGTATTTTATTCTCTTAGTGATAGATTATTATGTGATTTTACTTTGTTTTAGTGTTTTTCTGTATTTTCAGGGTCTTAATGATTATTACAGTTAAAACCAAGGCTTTGGGCTTTTAAAGGAGACATCCAAGATGGTGAGATGAAGCCTACATCAAGGAGATTCACTCAACCATTTATTTCAACTCAATTCAGTCCAAGAAAGAGGTCCAAGAGAATTACAGTTGCTTAAGAAGGTTTCGGGCCTGAAGCCCAAATCTGCGCGTAATACAATCTTAATCCCATTTTGGAAAATGGACCAGAAGTCTTATTTTTGAGCCTCAAATCGACATTATTTTCACAAAAGGTTGAATGAAATTTGATTCTGCACACTTTTGTATTTCACGAAAATTCCGTAAATCGGACTTCTAGTGGGTCAAAAGTTGGGCCGAAGTCAGCAGGAAAAACCCACCTGATTAGTGCTGCGGGAAATCCTAATTTATTCCTAATTGGATTAGGACTTTGGTGTATTCTCTTGGGGAATAAAGTGAAGAATAAGAGGCTGAGTTGAGAGAAGATTAGATAGAGAGAATAGAGCTTGGAGAGTCTGAGGGGGCAGAGAAAAGAACAGAAACATATTGTAGAGCCATTGGAGAACAAAGTCATACGCATAATTCAGAAAGATGATGTCTTCTTCCTCAACAGTTGAAGCTTCTTCTTCTACCATGAGCGGCTAGTTCATCCACTAGGGTTTTGATGTAGCCCTAACAAAGCATCAATGGTTTGATTGTTTTAATTATTGGGGACCTTTATATACATGCATAGATTGTGTAATTCAGAGGATTCTTATTATAGAATTGAGCAATAAAATTCTTGTAAATTCAATCTTAATGATTTCTTATCTTGTCTTAGATATTTAGTTGTTGTTATTGAACTCAATCTCTCTTGTTTTCTGTGATCATGAGAGGGATTATTACATAATGGTAATCACTGAATATATTGTTATGAGCTTTGATGGATTATGCCTAGAGAAGATGAACCATACTGCACCCTAAATTAGAGTAGTTAGGCAGATGGCCTATGCCAATCGAAGATAGTCCATGGCTTAGCCTTAATCATATGTTATCTTCTTGGCGAATGAAGGTGAGCTTGTAGCCACCGACACCACTTATGCATGATGAATTCCCCCATAGTTGATTCAATTGACCATTGATTGTGGAGTTAGGGGTGAAGTCAAACACCCTAGATTTCTCTCCTATTATCTTCACTATCTTATTTATCTTTGATTTATTTTATTTTCTTTTTTAATTAATTTAGTTTAAAAATCAGAATTCTTTTCTTACAAATTTAATTAGAATTAATTTCGTATACAACTCATCAGACCATAATCCCTGAGGTACGATACCCCTTTCGATAGCCCTATTCTGCAAGTAATTCGTTCTATTGCGAAGTGTGGAAATTTTTAATTGATATATTTTTGAGTCACAGTCACACACGAATCAATTTTTGGCGCCGTTGCCGGGGAATATCTATTTGATTGATTGGATTTTACAGAATTAGTTTAATTGGATTTTTAGTTTAGGAAATTTTTATATTTTATTTTTAATTTTTTTTTGTTTTCTTTTTAGGTGCTTTTGGTAAATATATGCAAGGTCATCGTTCTGATCCTTTGATACCTCTTGATCCTGAGCCTGAACATACTCTTAGACAGCAGAGGAACATCCCTGTTGATACCATTGTGCAAGAGGAAGAATTAATTGAAGACATGGCAGAAGAGAGGAATAACAACCTTATTCCTAATGCTGAAGGAGAAAGAGCTAGATTGCTTAGGGACTACTACGTTCCTGAGACATATACCTTGCTAGCAGGTTTTCAACTGCCTAATGTCACAGCACAAAATTATGAGATCAAGTCCAGCATTATTCAGATACTGCCATCTTATTTTGGGCTGACTCAAGAAGACCCTTACAAGCATCTAGATGAATTCATTGAAGTGTGCTCAACTACAAAAATTCACAACTTCTCTGAAGATGCTTTTTGAATGAGACTTTTTCCCTTCTCTCTGAAAGACAAAGTAAAGTATTGGTTTAACTCTCTACCGGCTGGTTCTATCACGACTTAGACTCAGATGCAACATGAGTTTCTCAAGAAGTATTTTCCGATAGGGAAGACCAATCAGTTCAGACGTGCTATCATTGGTTTCTCCCAACATGAGGGGGAACAATTTTATGAGACATGAGAAAGATTCAAGGACCTTCTTAGAAAGTGTCCCCATCATCAAGTTCCTAAGTGGCAACTAGTGCAGAGTTTTCATGAAGGGCTGACAGAAGCCAACAGACAGATGGTTGATGCGTCGTGTGGAGGTACTTTTATGTTGTAGAGTGAAGAAGAGGCATATACCTTATTTGAAAATCTTAGTGACAACTCTCTACAACATGTGTCCTCTACTCGTTCTAGCAAACCTGCCACTACCAAGAAGACTAATGGAATTTATGAGGTTGGTGCTTCAGAAGTTATGCCAACTGACATTGATTTAATTACACAGAAGGTATCAACAATTATGGCTGCCAATCAAACTCCTTCTGCTTCAAATTCTACATTGCTAGGCCCTTGTGAGTTTTGCTCTAGTCCTATGCATAATGTGAGCAATTGTCCTTCAATGGGGCAATTTTCTGATGTTCAACAAGAGCAAGTTCAAGCTACTTTCACTGGACCAATGAATCCTCCACGAGGTAATACTTACAATCCCACATGGAGGAATCATCCTGGTTTTTCTTACAGTAATCAAGGGGTAGCAATGCAACCATCATATCAACCTAGGACTTTTGTGCCTCAACAGCAATATCAAACACAAAGTCCTATGGCCCAAAGAATTTCTGCTATTGAAGACAAGCTGACGCTTACCTTGTCTAAATTTGACAAACTTGATTCTCTCATAGAGATAGTGCAAGCTACTGCAACAACAGTATAATCTACAGTTCAGCTAGTTCACTCGCATTCTCAATCCATTGCCAAACTGGAATCTCAGTTTGGACAGCTTGTTACTTCATTATGCAGAAGAGAAGAAGGGAAGCTCCCTAGTTAACCAATTGCTAATCCAAGGGGGATGCAAGCTTCCACAAGCAACCCACACCATAAGCAAGTTCAAGCCATTACTACTTTGGGAAAATAATTGACAATAAGGTGGGTGAAATTCCTTATGAGCCCAAGGCTCCTTTCCCACAACGTTTCCTAGAAGCATCTAAATTGGGGAAGTAAGGGGACAAGTTGCATGACATGATGGAGGTATTTCGACAAGTGAAGATTAATTTGCCACTCCTTGATGCCATCAAGCAAATTCCTCCATATGCTAAATTCTTAAAGGACTTGTGCACCCAGAAAAGGCGTTCTAAAAGCCATGTGCCAAAGAAAGTGATGCTGCCACAACAAGTAAGTTTGATAATTCAGCAGTATACTCCTCCCAAGTACAAAGATCCTGGTGCTCCAACTATCTCATGCATTATTGGGGAGCACCATGTGGATAAAGCTCTTCTTGATTTGGGTGCAAGTGTGAATTTGCTACCCTATTCAGTTTACTTACAGTTGGGCTTGGGAGAATTGAAGCCTACCTCGGTGGTATTGCAATTTGCAGACAGATCAACAAAGCAGCCCCAAGGAATCATAGAAGATGTGCTCATTAAAGTGGACAAGTTCTACTTTCCTGTTGATTTCATTGTACTTGACACTGAGCCAGTTCACAATCCGAAGAGGCACATTCCAGTGATCCTTGGTCGACCTTTCTTAGCTACTGCTGATGCTTGCATAAATTGTAGGTCGGGGATCATGGATATTTCATTTGGCAACATGAAGGTTAAACTTAATATTTTCAATGCTGTTGAGAATCCTCCAGATCAGACTGATGTTTTCTTCATGGACTCTGAAGATGTGGTTGAATCTACAAATGAAATAAAGGTGCAAGAAAAATAGAAGGACAAGAAGATGTTTGAAGATCAATTTTCTACCAGGGTTGTAACTTCTGTATGCACTACACTTTCCAAAACACTTCAGAGGGAGCAATTGATTGGAGTATCCGATAACTCCACACCATGGTATGCAGATATTGTGAATTATTTAGCCACGAGAAAAGTGACAAGAGACTGGACCAAGCGAGAACGTGATAGATTCTTCTCTAAAGTTCATCGTTACTTTTGGGAGGATCCAGAGTTGTTTAAATATTACCCAGATCAGATTATTCGGCGATGTGTCCCAGACCATGAGTTTCAAGGTATTCTCAAGTTCTGCCATTCATTGGCATGTGGAGGCCACTTCAGTGTAAGGAAGACAACAGCAAAGGTACTTTGATTCGTGTGTGAGTGTGACTCAAAAATATATCAATTAAAAATTTCCACACTTCGCAATAGAACGAATTCCTTGCAGAATAGGGCTATCGAAAGGGGTATCGTACCTCAGGGATTATGTTCTGACGAGTTGGATTACGGAATTAATTCTAATTAAATTTATAAGAAAAGAATTCTGATTTTTAAACTAAACTAATTAAAAAGTAAAATAAAATAAATCAAAGTAAACAAGATAGTGAAGATAATAGGAGAGAAATCTAGGGTGTTTGACTTCACCACTAACTCCACAATCAATGGTCAATTGAATCAACTATAGGGGAATTACATCATGCATAAGTGGTGTCGGTGGCTACAAGCTCACCTTCATCCATCAAGAAGATAACATATGATTAAGGCTAAGCCATGGACTGTCTTCGATTGGCATGGGCCATCTGCCTAACTACTCTAATCTAGGGTGCAGTATGGTTCATCTTCTCTAGGCATAATCCATCAAAGCTCATAACAATATATTCAGTGATTACCATTATGTAATAATCTCTCTCATGATCACAGAAAACAAAAGAGATTGAGTTCAATAACAACAACTAAATATCTAAGACAAGATAAGAAATCCTTGAGATTGAATTTACAAGACTTTTATTGCTCAATTCCTTAATAAGAATCCTCACAATTACACAATCTATGCATATATATAAAGGTCCCCAATAATTAAAACAATCAAACCATTGATGCTCTGTTAGGGCTACATCAAAACCCTAGTGGATGAACTAGCCGCTCATGGTAGAAGAAGAAGCTTCAACTGTTAAGGAAGAAGACATCATCTTTCTGAATTACGCGTATGACTTCGTTCTCCAATGGCTCTGCAATATGTTTCTGTTCTCTTCAGCCCTCTCAGACTCTCCAATCTCTGTGTAAGCTCTCCCAATTCAGCCTCCAAGTCTTCACTTTATTCTCCAAGAGAATATACCAAAGTCCTAATCCAATTAGGAATAAATTAGGGTTTCCCGCAGCACTAATCAGGTGGGTTTTTCCTGCTGACTTCGGCCCAACTTTTGACCCACTAGAAGTCCGATTTACGGAATTTTTGTGAAATACAAAAGTGTGCAGAATCAAATTTCGTTCAACCCCACTCAAAAATAATGTCAATTTGAGGCTCGAAAATAAGACTTCTGGTCCATTTTCCAAAACGGGATTAAGACTGCATTATGCACAGATTTGGGCTTCAGGCCCGAAACCTTCTTAGGCAGCTGTAATTCTCTTAGACCTCTTTCTTGGGCTGATTTGAGTTGGAATAAATGGTTGAGTGAATCTCCTTGATGTAGGCTTCATCTCACCATCTTGGATGTCTTCTTTAAAAGCCCAAAATCCTGGTTTTAACTGAAATAATCATTAAGGCCCTGAAAATACAGAAAACACTAAAACAAAGTAAAATCACAAAATAATCTATCACTAAGAGAATAAAATACATAAGTTAAGAGGCTAGAATGCGTAACATTCAACGCCTATCATACTTCAATGTGGATTCTTTTGGCCTTCTCTGTTTCATGATGCATATGTTTTCTGTAAGACTTGTGATCGATGTCAAAGATTGGGTTCAATGTCGAGGCGTGATATGATGCCAATGAGCCCCATTTTGGTGGTTGAGATTTTTGATGTTTGGGGAATTGATTTTATGGGACCCTTTCCACCCTCTTTTGGCTATGAATACATTCTGGTTGGTGTCGATTATGTGTCCAAATGGGTGGAGGCCATTGCAACTCGAACCAATGATCACAAGGTGGTAATAAAATTCATGCATGAGAACATTCTGAGTCGATTCAGAATTCCTCGAGCCTTGATCAGTGATGGTGGTACTCACTTTTGCAATAAATTCTTGAGAAGTCTGCTTGCTAAATATTCAGTGACATATAAGGTGGCAAAACCTTATCATCCTTAGACGAGTGGGCAGGTAGAGCTGTCCAACCAAGAAATTAAGCATGTTCTTGAGAAGACAGTGAGACCGGATCGAAGAGATTGGTTATGACGACTGAGTGAGGCATTATGGGCATATCGGACTGCTTATAAGACTCCTATCGGTATGTCACCATATCGGTTGGTGTATGGGAAAGCATGTCATCTTCTAGTAGAGATTGAGCATAAGGCACTCTGGGCAATCTGAAAAT
Organism: Cornus controversa; assembly: GCA_026545225.1. Lineage (NCBI taxonomy): Eukaryota > Viridiplantae > Streptophyta > Magnoliopsida > Cornales > Cornaceae > Cornus > Cornus controversa. Next base: position 48,160,912 of record CM048845.1, read on the forward strand.
TTAATTTCGATGCAAAAAGAGCCGGGGAAGAGAGGAAGTTGCAATTGAATGAATTAGAAGAGTTCAGACGTGATACTTATGAGAGTTCACGAATTTACAAAGAGAGGACGAAGGCATTTCATGATCGACAGATCTCACGGAAGTCCTTCTGTCCAGGTGATAAAGTGTGGCTCTTCAATTCCAAACTTCGATTGTTTCCTGGAAAATTGCGTTCAAGATGGGATGGACCATTCCAAGTGATTTTGATTTTTCCTCATGGGGCTGTGGAAATTCGAAGCTTTCGAGATAATACTTTGATGAAAGTTAATGGCCAAAGGTTGAAGCATTGTGTGGAAGGATGTGTGCCAAAAAGAGACGTAGAGTCCGTTGACTTGACGGATCCCGTCTATCCGACTTAATCCCTTCGGAGAGTCAATCGTCTCCTACGGATGATAAATTGTAGGTTCTGTATGTATTTCTATACTTTATTTCCTTTAGTTTTCTTTGATTTTAATTTTTAGTTTTAATTTTCTTAAGTTTTTCTTCAATTCTAGTTGCGTTTTAATGATTTTTCTTTGAGTTTTTGATGTATAAGTTGCTTCCGGAGGATGCCAAGAGGTGTACTGAGGTATTTGGACTCAAGACGGGTGAAAAATAGTGCTCTCGGACGACCTTGGGTGATGGAGACTCAAAAATATCAAGTCTCGGTCGACCTTGGGCGATGGATGGTCCAACAGGCATCCAGGGGGGGATCGATCGCCCTAGCCAAGGGGGATTGATCACCCCATGTATTTTTCTCAAGGATCCCCACCAGCAGGTGGGCGATCGATCGCCCATCCTTGGGGGGGTCGATCGCCCAAGGTGTTTTGTGGGCTGGCCGAGACTATCTTCTATATAAAGACTCCTTCTCCAATTCTAAAGCTACTCCATGCATCCTAAGCCTCTTTGAACTCCAATTCAAGTCCTACATCATCCGAAAGATTATTTTCTTTAATTGGTGATTATTAAACAAGAATTCAACATTGATCATCATCAACATCAACATCAAATTGGATCAAAAATCACTAATTCTCAAAGGAAGTTCTCACTTTTTCAAGTTCAACATCAAAGTAAGTGAAGATTTTCTTTGAAGAAATTGTGCAATTCTTTTTGAGGGCTTTTGAAGACCAAGTTTGGGGGATCAATTTGGTGCATTCACTTGTTCAATTTGAGTGAAAAAATTGCCAAAAAAAGGAGGTTGAAGGGTACAAATTAATTGTACACACCAAGTGTTCGATTTAATTCCTCAACCACACTTTTTCTACTTCTATGGCACCAAAGAGAGCAAGTCACCAAGGTGCTTCACGTAATCCTCACCGAGTGAGGCATGATCCGACCACAGGTTCTTCACGATCTCGCCGAGAAGGTATTCAAGAGAGATGGCATCCAAGGGCGTTGAACTTTGAAACCACGTTGATAAGCAATTAATATTGCATATTCAATATCCCTAAAATTATATGAATTAGTGTCTTAGTAATATTTCTTTCATATTTTTATTAATAATTTTAATCTTTTTATGATTGCAGGTGATTAAGGGTAATTCTGATTAATAATGGTGAAATCGGGCTACAAATGGTGCTCATTTAGTTATCACTGAAGCTTGGCCCATGAGAGATATGTTTATCTTGAAGATCCAAACTAAATAGACTAAAGAAATGGGCTGCAAATAAATTTAAATGAAGGAAAGGAGCACGGGCCCATTCGCATTGAAGATTGGGACAATTCAGGCCTAAAAAATCCTGGACCCATTTTGGTATTCAGACCATATCTCCGTACAGGATTGTCGAAACGATCCAAACTTCGCGTGGGTTGAAGGAAATTCAATTCTGCACGATTTCATATTTCATGAACATTTCCTAAAACGGACGTTTTCATCAACTTTCTGCCCTATTTGCTCAGCTGCCACTTTTTGGGCGCAAATGCCACTTTGTGAGGAGCAAGTGCCATTTTCTTATGCGCACTTGCCACTTTGGGAAGGCCAGGTGTCCCGTTGGTTTGTTTTCGCAAAGTAAAAATGACAAAACGAAGAAAAACGAGGGTATGCTGGAGGGGGGATAGAGAGAAATAGAGAGGCGATTCGTGACGATACGGGCAAGACGACGGCGACTTCATCATCGTTCAAGCCTGGACCTCCGATCATGAGTGGCTAAACACCATTCCAGGGAAGTGATGTAACCCTAACCTGTCTTTCAATGTATTAGCTTGTATATTAATTTGGGAATTATTTATTTTGTGCATTGATTGTATAACCAAGACATAAACAACAGCTGTGCTGTTAGTTTTAATTTGAATGGATTATTTCATTGCATATTTACTTTTGTTCTTGTAGAATGAATGCATGTTTGCAGTGATTAGGGTTTAGTTCTTTTCAACTTCTGTGATTTTGTTAAGACAGGTTATACAATAGTTTTCACAGATCATTCAATTTAGAGTTTTTATAATTCGTACTAAGTGAAGATGGGTTATCATATCATTAGTTAGTCAGATGTATAGGCCATGCTTAGCGAAGACGAGTTATGCTTAATTGTATGTTGAATGAATCCTCTTGATAGAACCGAATTTGGCTTGTAGCCATTCCTTTCTGAATGCATAGATTAAACGTCCCAAATTAATACAATTTTCATTGTCAGAAGGTTAGTGGTGAAGTCAATTCCTAGGACCCTCTATCTCCAGTATCTACCATTTATTTATGTTGTATTTCATTTCATTTAATTTCAGTACCTTAAAATTAAAAGCAAAACAAATTCTTTTTCAATTAAATTAGACAAGATCTTGATAGCTGAACAACGAAACCAACGTAGTCTCTGTGGGTTCGACCCCTACACACCACTTTACTAATTTTAGTAGAGTTTTTGTAGGATTTTATAAATTCTTTTTTTGTCGAGGTGTAAAATAACGACGACATTATTCCATATTATTTTATCTCATTTTGCACATCGAACAAAAAAATGGCGCCGTTGCCGGGGACTGTGGTCATGATTGCGTTGTTAAGTTTAAAGATTAAGTCTTGTTTAATTATAATTTAGGACTTGTATATATTCTATTTTTAATTTATTTTAGGTGTTTTGTGTGTTTGAATATAGGTACAAGAGCTACTACACAAGTGGAAAGAAGTTCAAATTTCAGGACCTCTTGTGAGTTTTTGTATTTTAATTCATTCACTTCTGTTTTGGATTGTTAGTTTCTTTTAATTTTGATTTTTTTTAAAACATGTCATTTCAGTATGAGTATCCTTCAGAGGCATGTGTTGATCAATTTGGTTGTGATATGGAGAATGTGAGTGAAAATTCAATGGATGTGTCCAAAAAATTAGATATATTATCATGGAGATTGGACCAAAATATTAGATATATTATCAAAGGAAGTTCTCACTTTTTCAAGTTCAACATCAAAGTAAGTGAAGATTTTCTTTGAAGAAATTGTGCAATTCTTTTTTAGGGCTTTTGAAGACCAAGTTTGGGGGATCAATTTGGTGCATTCACTTGTTCAATTTGGGTGAAAAAATTGCCAAAAAAAGGAGGTTGAAGGGTACAAATTAATTGTACACACCAAGTGTTCGATTTAATTCCTCAACCACACTTTTTCTACTTCTATGGCACCAAAGAGAGCAAGTCACTAAGGTGCTTCAAGTTCACGTAATCCTCGCCGAGCGAGGCATGATCCGACCACAGGTTCTTCACGATCTCGCCGAGAAGGTATTCAAGAGAGATGGCATCCAAGGGCGTTGAACTTTGAAACCACGTTTGACATAGCCGAACTTTATGGTATGTTTCCCGAGACACGATGGGGGATTTCTGACATCCGTCATCATCGGTCGGCATCCATTTTTGTTCCACTTTCATCTACTATTTACCCGAGGCTTGTCAAGGTATTTTATCAGAACTTAATGCCAACACCTGATGAGTGGGATGTGCTTACTTCTTCCGTAGATGGAACAATAGTTCGGGTGGACATGTCATCCATTGCCATTGCCATGGGTTGTCCTCATGAGTGCCCAGATGATTTATCTCATATCTATACTCCTCTACCCGACGAGTTATCAGTGGGCAATATGGTTGCACGTTTGTGTGCCAACCAATTTTTCGGGTCGAAAAGGAATGCAGCTTCCAAGTCTTCAATACCAAATTATTTATGGTTCCTTGACGCTGTTCTACTCAAGAATGTATGTCCAATTGGACATAAAACTGAAAGACGTCAAGAGTTCCTCAGAGCCTTATATGCTATACATTTTGGGCATTGGTTGTCATTCCCACAGATTGTCTGGGGCCAAATGGAGAAGTTCTATTCCAAGGTTGTAGCCAAGGCACCAGACAGTGCAAGTGACTGGGAGTTTCCATTCCCTACTATTATTCATCAGTTGCTTGTGGCACAGGGGTATGCAGTCCATGAGGACGAACTTGCCTTTCCACGTGATCTTCATTATGGCACGCATGACTGGAACCTGAGTCGATCTCATATGCACCAGAGAGTCATCGCAGCGCCTGGTGAGGTATCTCGTTTGGCCCAGGGAGGAGAGAATATAGATATACCACCACCGGTGGAAGATCCAGAGGAGATGGAGGTTGAGGAAGAGGAGGTGCATGCACAGGCTGGTGGCCATGATTATCAATATTTAGAGGGACAGATTGCTGGGTTGACAGCCCAGTTTGGCACCCTACAGACAGAGGTATCCACACAGTTTGGTGCAATGAGAACTGAGATGGCGGATCACTTTCGTGACACTCGCCAAGAGCAATTAGAGATGAGGAGGATGATGCATGCACTGATGCACCAAGCAAACTTGGATCCGGATGCTCTGTCACCACCACATCCTTGACAGGAAGGTAACCATCTTTTGTATTTTATTTTATTTTTAGTTTTTATTTTCTTTTTATTTTTCTTTTTGTAGTTAGATTTTTATTAAAAAAAAATGAAAAAAAAATGTTTTTTTAGGATTTTCTCTTTCATATTTATTTTCACCCATACTTTTTCACTTAATCTTTGGGGTATAGTGGTCTGTTTTGACAGGTTTTTACATCCAAGTTTGGGGGGGGGGGTGCTTGCATTGCTTTCATGCTAGTGATGTACTCTATTTTCTTTCCACTACTCCGAATTTCTGGTAACATCGTTCTTACTCTTCTCTATGCTTTAATTGATAGTACATTGAGGACAATGTACAGTTTAAGTTTTGGGGGTGAGGCGATGCCTATTTTTGTGCTTTATTGCATATGGGGGAAATTTGTGTGAAATTCTTTTTGTATTAGGATTTTATTTTATTTTATTTTCTTAGTTTATTTATTTTATTTTATTTTGTTTTATTTTTAGATAGAATATTTTGACATTATTCAAAGGATTAATACCTTATGTAGGTGCTTAACTTGTAATTTTTGAGTATGTTTTAAATTCTTGGAAATTGTGGTTTGAGTGATTAATTTTAGTTTCCTTACATGCACAGACACACTAGCATAGTCTTATGGGGTATAGACTGTGGTTTTGAGTTATTGAGTTACATATGCTTGATATTAATTAGTATCTCTTGAGAATGAGTACCGATGATGTGTTTACTTGACTTCAAAAGAAAAGGAAAAGAAAAAAAAATGTGATAAATAAGCAAATCAATTTGATCTTTTTCATGAGTAACCGGGCTTCTATGCCTCAGGAAGCACGGAGTGTTCGCGTCAAAAGTGAAAGGGTGAGAAAAGATAAGCATTGGTTGTCTTGATTTGTAGCCTGACTGATTCGAGTAATTAGGTCTTCAGGGTATCTTAAAGCCTAGTGCCCTAAAGCAATCTGGTTTGGGAGTCACTGACTGAAAGCTTGCTACATGGATCTTTTAGAAAGCTTAATAGATCAAGACATTGCACAACCAATAAAGCAATGAAAAAAAAAGAATGATGAAAAAAAAATGAAAAAGTCATGTATGCATGTTTGGAAGTATGATTTCAATAAGGGGAGCTAGTGAGTTGAAAGGGTATGTGCCTTAATATATTCAGAGCTTGGTTATGCTACATGAGATGACTGCTAGTTCACTTTCACGAGGGAGCTAGAGTTGATTATTTTGAGATATGTTGTTGTGAATTATGCATGGGGACCATTGATTTGAATTATGGAATTTGAGAGTTGAAATTATTCTTGAATGCAAGTTTGTAACTATATATTGTAATCTTCTTCTTGAATTAATGTTGAAACAGAATTTTGAATGTTTGTGGGTAACATTTCTGGAAACCCTCACGAGACTATACTCGTCCACTAGGGGGAACCTAGGGGTTTAAAGGCTTGTTGCATATGCTAAATGCAATCGTTTCTCCCACGAAAGTGGAGTTGGGTAGTTTAGTTAGTATTTAGTAGTTTTTTTTTTGTTTTAATTTTGTTTTATTCTATTGCTAAGGGACTAGCAATATGTAAGTTTGGGGGTGTGATAGGCGTTGAATGTTACGCATTCTAACCTCTTAACTTATGTATTTTATTCTCTTAGTGATAGATTATTATGTGATTTTACTTTGTTTTAGTGTTTTCTGTATTTTCAGGGCCTTAATGATTATTTCAGTTAAAACCAAGTTTTTGGGCTTTTAAAGGAGACATCCAAGATGGTGAGATTAAGCCTACGTCAAGGAGATTCACTCAACCATTTATTTCAACTCAATTCAGTCCAAGAAAGAGGTCCAAGAGAATTACAGTTGCTTAAGAAGGTTTCGGGCCTGAAGCCCAAATCTGCGCATAATACAGTCTTAATCCCGTTTTGGAAAATGGACCAAAAGTCTTATTTTCGAGCCTCAAATCGACATTATTTCCATGCCTGATTGAACGAAATTTGATTCTGCACACTTTTGTATTTCACAAAAATTCTGTAAATCGGACTTCTAGTGGGTCAAAAGTTGGGCCGAAGTCAGCAGGAAAAACCCACCTGATTAGTGCTGCGGGAAACCCTAATTTATTCCTAATTGGATTAGGACTTTGGTGTATTCTCTTGGGGAATAAAGTGAAGAATAAGAGGCTGAGTTAAGAGAAGATTAGACAGAGAGAACAGAGCTTGGAGAGTCTGAGGGGGCTGAGAAGAGAATAGAAACATATTGCAGAGCCATTGGAGAACAAAGTCATACGCATAATTTAGAAAGATGATGTCTTCTTCCTCAACAGTTGAAGCTTCTTCTTCTACCATGAGCGGCTAGTTCATCCACTAGGGTTTTGATGTAGCCCTAACAAAGCATCAATGGTTTGATTGTTTTAATTATTGGGGACCTTTATATACATGCATAGATTGTGTAATTTAGAGGATTCTTATTATAGAATTGAGCAATAAAAGTCTTGTAAATTCAATCTCAATGATTTCTTATCTTGTCTTAGATATTTAGTTGTTGTTATTGAACTCAATCTCTCTTGTTTTCTGTGATCATGAGAGGGATTATTACATAATGGTAATCACTGAATATATTGTTATGAGCTTTGATGGATTATGCCTAGAGAAGATGAACCATACTGCACCCTATATTAGAGTAGTTAGGCAGATGGCCCATGCCAATCGAAAATAGTCCATGGCTTAGCCTTAATCATATGTTATCTTCTTGGCGGATGAAGGTGAGCTTGTAGCCACCGACACCACTTATGCATGATGTAATTCCCCCATAGTTGATTCAATTGACCATTGATTGTGGAGTTAGGGGTGAAGTCAAACACCCTAGATTTCTCTCCTATTATCTTCACTATCTTATTTATCTTTGATTTATTTTATTTTCCTTTTTAATTAATTTAGTTTAAAAATCAGAATTCTTTTCTTACAAATTAAATTAGAATTAATTTCGTATTCTAACTCATCAGACTATAATCCCTGAGGTACGATACCCCTTTAGATAGCCCTATTCTGCAAGGAATTCGTTCTATTGCGAAGTGTGGAAATTTTTAATTGATATATTTTTGAATCACACTCACACACAAATCAGGCTTGGTGTTGGAAAATGGAGCTTATGTGCTCAGTTAAGAGGACTTTCTTAGGAGCATTATTCCTAGATTTGAGCTTTTGAGTGCACAAGTCCTTCAAGAATTTAGCATAGGAGGGAATTTGCCGGATAACATCAAGGAGAGGGAGATTTATCTTTACTTGTTTGAAGATCTCCATCATGTCTTAGATTTTCTTTCCTTACTTCCCAAAATGAGAAGGTTCCTTCAATCTTTGAGGAAAAGGAACCGGAGATTCACAAGAAGTGTCAAGATTTGGAATTGATCATGACACAACTTCAGTTGCCTTTCCTTTTGGATTTAATGGGATGTTATGCATATTTGGATTTAAAGGAAAAACATTTGGATTTAAATGGGATTCTTTTGGATTTTTGGGTTGCTCTTGGGATTCCTTTCTCTCTTCCTCTCCTACCTTGGAATTGATGACTTTACCACTCCTTAAGGTGGTGATTGATTGAACTTGCTCCGGAGGAGCATTACAAGATGAAGATGATGGATCTTCAATCACATGAACAGCCTTAGGATTCACCACCGGTTGACTCGGTAACTTACCTTCCTCCCTTCTATTTAGGGCATTGGCTAGTTGCCCGATTTAAGCTTCTAACCTAGCCATAGATTGAGCATTAGCTTCTAGCTTAGAGATTGATTGAGAGTGAGTTTGTAATAAACGGGTATTAGTCTCAAGATTGCTTATCACTCTTTCTTCAAAGCCTTGGCTTCTCGGAGGAGGTGGTGGTTGTTGGAAATTGGATCTTTGATGGTAAGGTTGAGGATTCGGCCTATAATGAGGCTGTTGAGATTGGGAATTGAAAGAATTCTGCCCTTGAAAAGAGGGACTTGATTCTTGAGGTTTCCATGAAAAAGCCGGATGATTTTTGTAACCAGGATTGTACGTGTTTGAATAAGGATCATTCATTTGTTTAGAGTACAAGGCATTCGCTTGCTCTTAAGCATAATCGGGAGATTGCCCGGCAATAGGACAATCTCACACGAAATGTGAAGTACTATAACAAAACGAACATCCTTCCTAATTTTGAACAGGTTAGCTTGGAGTAGGCAGCCCATTTTTCATGATTAGATCCATTTTTTGGGATAAGGCTTCTACTTGCATGGCAACCTCATCTACCCGTGAAATTTCATGCACTCCTCTACAAATTTGGGTGGCCTTCCCTTTCCTAGTGGAGGAGCGTTGAGCTGAATTGTTGCTTAGGGTTTGAAAAAGTTTCCATGCCTCATCGGGGCTTTTCAAAAGGTATCCACCTCCACATGCGGAGTCTATCATTTGTCTATGTTGCTCACTCACCCCATCATAAAAACTTTGCACTAGCTGCCATTTTGGGACAGCATGATGCGGACAAGATTTAAGAAGATCTTTTAACCTCTCCCACATCTCATGAAATTGTTCTTGGTCAATTTGGGTGAATCCGGTGATGGCTCTCCAAATATCACTCGTCTTTCCCATTGGGAAGTATTTTTTTAAGAACTCTATTTGCATCTCCGCCCAAGAATGGATTGAGTTAGGTTCTAAGGAATTGAACCAACTTCTAGCTTTATCTTTTAGGGAGAATGGGAACATACGCAGCTTTAGATCATCCTCCGTAAAGTGTGGTACACGAATAGTGGAACACACAGAAAGGAAGTAATCTAAGTGCCGGTATGGATCCTCATTAGGGAGACCATGGAAGCTATTAAGAAGATTGATGGTGGAGGACTTTATTTCGAATTGATTTGCCGCTACATTCAAAAATTGAATACATGAAGGTACTTCAAATGTAGTCGGAAGATAAAAGTTCATAAGCAACTCTCCTTGAGGAGGTGGAGGTGGAGGTGGAGGTGGTTGTTCATGATTAAAAGGAGGTAGTCCGGGAGGTTGTCTCTCATTTGGGTCCATGTTTTCAGTCCTAGGCAATATAGGGTCCCTAGAGGTTCCTCTACGTTTTCTAAGTGTTCTTTCAAGTTCAATATTACACGGAAGCAATGGAAGTGACAAGGACCGTCTACCTAGCATGCATTAATAGTAGAACAACACCTCAATATGAAAAATAAACAATAATATATACAAAAAAAAATGAATGAACTCAAACCCACTAATTTTAGATCTTATACTCACAAAGGGTTCCAACTTCAATTCTTTTAGATGCCCGCTATGTGGTATACCTAAAATCAAGAAATTTGAGAAATAAGAACAAGATATATACAAAAAGAATGAAAGAATTTTTAGCCTAAGAATTAAACCAGATTTAATCTTCCAACGACGACAATTACACCGTAGTCCCCGGCAACGGCGCCAAAATTTTGATGTGGCTAAACTTGGATTATATTGTAAGCTTAGTTTTGCCCTTTTTATCAAAATATAATTTAACCACTCGCAAGAGCACGAATCTTTGTAGATACGGTTCGATATAGAGGGTATCGATCCCACGAGGACTAGTCGCAATTGTCTTAAAGAAAGATTAATTTCACTTTAATCCTAAAAACAGGGTTTTGAGTTTTTGTTTATAAAACTATTGCATGAATGTAATGATAATAAATTTAAAGAGTAAAGTTGGGAGAGAGAACTAGGGTTGGTTTCCACCACTAGCCATTCACATGTTCATAAGTGTAGCAAGCATGGGATTCATTAATTAAATGCCTAACAATGTCATTAGGCTTGTGACCTCAATGACATATCAAAAGATCAATGTGTTTGTCTACCTATCATAATCCATCTTCAATAAGCATAGCTCTTCAACCTAACTAACTATCTAATTACCCTACTCTTTAAGTGAACCTACATGCATCCAAACTACCTTATCTTGGCATGGTTTATACAAGCAAACACAACACATTCATTTAAACACCATTATCTAGCCATCATGTGCACTTCTTGTGGAATATGCAAATGTTGTGCATTCACATGAAGATTATACTCTAAGACAAGAATAAAACCAAAATCATATGAATATATAAAAGAAATGTATTAGTGTACATGGTCACTAGGCTAAATAATGAACATTTAATTACAAATCCCAAGTGCTACAAAGATGAACAAGTTTACATGGCTAGGGGTTGAAACCAACACCCTAGTAGAAGAGTTAGTTGCTCATGGTTGCCTTGCACTCTTCCATTGATGAAGAAGATGAAGCTTCTTGGTCTGGTTCAGCTTCCCCTCTTCCTCTCCCGAAAGTCTCTCCTTGGATAATCTGATATGTGTTGAGAGATATGAGAGATATGTGGCTTCTTTGTGCTTTAAGGCTCCTTTTTCAACCTTGGGGCCCACCATAAATATATATATATCAATATATACACCCTTTATATCAAGAAGGTCCCCAAGGGTCTTGTTCAAGTCAGATAATCCCCCTAAGTCGTGCAAAAAGGGGGATTTTGTTGCAAGTGGGAGAGCAGGTGAGCAAGTGGGCAAGTGGCTTCTGCAGAATCTCGATCAATCGAGATTGGATCTCGATTGATCGAGATTTCGATCAATCGAAATGAGATCTCGATCAATCGAGATCTCGATTGATCGAGATGCCTTTGGCTGCATTTCTGACTTTTCTCTTCAGCTGCAAATAGCTTTAAACTTTGCTCCTTTTATGACAAGACCTACAATACATCAAAAACACAAAAATACCGTAAACATATCTCGGTAATCATAAAAATGGAACTAACAAATGCAATAAAGAGGGTTCAAATGCATAGAATTGAACACTTATCAGGTACTCATTCTCAAGAGATACTAATTAATATCAAGCATATGTAACTCAATAACTCACAGCCACAGTTTATACCCCATAAGATTATGCTAGTGTGTTTGTGCATGTAAGGAAACTAAAATTAATCACTCCAAAACTTGTTATTGCAAACCATGATTAAAACCACATAATTTAAATCACAGTTTTCAAAAATTTCAAACATACTCAAAAATTGCAAGTTATGCACCTACATAAGGTATTAATCCTTTCAATAATGTCAAAACATTCTATCTAAAAATAAAATAAAATAAACAAACTAAGAAAATAAAATAAAATAAAATCCTAATACAAGAAGAATTTCACACAAATTTCCCCCATATGCAATAAAGCACGAAAATAGGCGTCGCCTCACCTCCAAACTTAAACTGTACATTGTTCTCAATGTATACCCAATTAAAGCATAGAGAAGAGTAAGAACGATGTTACCAGAAATTCGGAGTAGTGGAAAGAAAATATAGTACACCACTAGCATGAAGGCAATGAAAGCACTCCCCCAAACTTGGATGTTAGAACCTGTCAAAACAAACCACTATACCCCAAAGATCATGTGAAATAGTATGGGTGAAAATAAATCTGAAAGAGAAAAAATCCTAAAAAAAAAAATAAAAAATAAAAATATTTTTTTGTAATCTTTCAAAAAAATTTTTTATAACAAAAATCTAACTACAAAAAGAAAAATAAAATTAAAAGAAAAAAATAAAACTAAAAATAAAATAAAATACAAAAGATGGTTACCTTCCTGTTAAGGATGTGGTGGTGACTGAGCATCCGGATTCAAGTTTGCTTGGCGCATCAGTGCACGCATCATCCTCCTTATCTCTAGTTGCTCTTGGCGAGTGTCACGAAAGTGATCTGCCATCTCTGTCCTCATTGCTCCAAACTGGGTGGATACCTCTGTCTGTAGGGTGCCAAACTGGGCTGTCAACCCAACAATCTGCCCCTCTAAATATTGATAATCATGGCCACCAGCCTGTGCATGCACCTCCTCTTCCTCAGCCTCCATCTCCTCTGGATCTTCCACCGGTGGTGGTATATCTATATTCTCTCCTCCCTGGGCCAAACGAGATACCTCACCAGGCGCCACGATGACTCTCTGGTGCATATGAGATCGACTCAGGTTCCAGTCATGCGTGCCATAATGAAGATCACGTGGAAAAACAAGCTCGTCCTCATGGACTGCATACCCCTGTGCCACAAGTAACTGGTGAATAATAGTAGGGAATGGAAACTCCCAGTCACTTGCACTGTCTGGTGCCTTGGCCACAACCTTGGAATAGAACTTCTCCATTTGGCCCTAGACAATCTGTGGGAATGACAGTCAATGCCCAAAATGTATGGCATATAATGATCGAAGGAACTCTTGACGTCTTTCGGTTTTATGTCCAATTGGACATACATTCTTGAGTAGAACAGCGTCAAGGAACCATAAATGATTTGACATTGAAGACTTTGAAGTTGCATTCCTTTTCGGCCCGAAAAATTGGTTGGCACACAATCATGCAACCATATTACCTACTGACAACTCGTCGGGTAAAGGAGTATAGATATGAGATAGTTCATCTGGGCATTCATGAGGACAACCCATGGCAATGGCAATAGATGACATGTCCACCCGAACTATTGTTCCATCTACTGAAGAGGTAAGCACATCCCTCTCATCTGGTGTTGGCATTAAGTTCTGATAAAATACCTTGACAAGCCTCGGGTAAATAGTAGACGAGAGTGGAACAAAAATGGATGCCGACCGACGACGACAGATGTCGAAAATCCCCCATCGTGTCTCGAGAAACATACCATAGAGTTCGGCTATGTCAAACGTGGTTTCAAAGTTCAAAGCCCTTGAATGCCATCTCTCTTGAATACCTTCTCGGCGAGATCATGAAGAACCTGTGGTCGGATCATGCCTCGCTCAGCGAGGATTACGTGAACTTGAAGCACCTTGGTGACTTGCTCTCTTTGGTGCCATAGAAATAGAAAAAGTGTGGTTGAGGAATTAAATCGAACACTTGGCGTGCACAATTAACTTGAAACCTTCAACCTCCTCTTTTCGGCAAATTTTCCACCCAAATCGAACAAGTAATTACACCAAATTGATCCCCCAAACTTGGTCTTCAAAAGCCCTCAAAAAGATTTGAACAATTTCTTCAAAGAAAATCTTCACTTACTTTGATGTTGAACTTGAAAAAGTGAGAGCTTCCTTTGAGAACTAGTGATTTTTGATCCAATTTGATGTTGAAGTTGATGATGATCAATGTTGAATTCTTGTTTAATACTCACCAATTGAAGAAATTAATTTTCCGGATGATGTAGGACTTGAATTGGAGTTCAAAGAGGTCTAGGATGCAAGTAGTAGCAACATAGGAGGATAAGGAGTCCATTTATAAAGAGGATTCTCGGCCAGCCCCTCTATACCCTTGGGTGATCGATCCCCCCTAGGGTGGGCGATCGATCGCCCACCTGCTGGTGGGTTCCTCTTTAAAAAATCATGGGGCGATCGATCCCCCTCCAATGGGGCGATCTATCCCCCTTCTGGTGGCCTGCTGGACCCTCCATCGCCCAAGGTCGATCGAGACTTGATATTTTTGAGTCTCCATCGCCCAAGGTCAACCGAGAGCACGATTTTTCACCCATCTTGAGTTCAAATACCTCGGTACACCTCTTGGCATCCTCTAGGAGCAACTTATACATCAAAAACTCAAAGAAAAAACATTAAAACGCAACTAGAATTGAAGAAAAACTTAAGAAAACTAAAACTAAAAATTAAAATCAAAGAAAACTAAATAAAATAAAGTATAGAAATACATACAGAACCTATAATTTAACGTCTGTAGGAGACGATCGACTCTCTGAAGGGATTAAGTCGGATAGACGGGATCCGTCAAGTCGACGGACTCTACGTCTCTTTTTGGCACACATCCTTCCACACAATGCTTCAACTTTTGGCCATTAACTTTCATCAAACCAATTTCAAACAATTGCTCATCCGGAAATGAGTCTCGAATAGGTAATGCATCGATCACCGACTCAAACTCAATCCGAGATAAATGATCCGCAACCACATTCTCCATCCCCTTTTTGTCTTTTATCTCCAAGTCAAATTCTTGTAGCAATAAAATCCATCGAATAAGACGTGGTTTGGTTTCTTTCTTTGCCAATAAGTGTCTCAATGTTGCATGATCAGAGTAGACAACCACCTTGGACCCTGATAAGTGTTCAATTCTATGCATTTGAACCCTCTTTATTGCAGATGTTAGTTCCATTTTTATGATTATCGAGATATGTTTACGATATTTTTGTGTTTTTGATGTATTGCAGGTCTTGTAGTGAAATGAGCAAAGTTTGAGGCTATTTGCAGCTAAAGAGAAAAGTCAGAAATGCAGTCAAAGGCATCTCGATTAATTGAGATGTTGATCTCGATCAATCGAGATCTCGATTGATCGAGATCTCATTTCGATTGATCGAAATCTCGATCAATCGAGATCCAATCTCGATTGATCGAGATTCTGCAGAAGCCACTTGCCCACTTGCTCACCTGCTCCCCCACTTGCAACAAAATCTCCCTTTTTGCACGACTTAGGGGAATTGTCTGACTTGAACAAGACCCTTGGGGACCTTCTTGATACAATGAATATATATATTGATATATATATATATATATATATATGTGGGCCCCAAGGTTGAAAAAAGAGCCATAAAGCACAAAGAAGCCATATATCTCATATATCTCTCAAGACACAGTAGAAAATCAAAGGAGAGACATTCGGGAGAGGAAGAGGAGAAGTTGAACCAGACCAAGAAGCTTCACTTTCTTCATCCATGGAAGAGTGCAAGGCAACCATGAGCAACTAACTCTTCTACTAGGGTGTTGGTTTCAACCCCTAGCCAGGTAAACTTGTTCATCTTTGTAGTACTTGGGATTTGTAATTAAATGTTGATTATTTAGCCTAGTGATCATGTACATTAATACATTTCTTTTATATATTCATATGATTTTGGTTTTATTCTTGTCTTCGAATATAATCTTCATGTGAATGCACAATATTTGCATATTCCACAAGAAGTGCAAATGATGGCTAGATAATGGTGTTTAAATGAATGTGTTGTGTTTGTTTGTATAAACCATGCCAAGATAAGGTAGCTTGGATGCATGTAGGTTCACTTAGAGAGTAGGGTAATTAGATAGTTAGTTAGGTTGAAGAGCTATGCTTGTTGAAGATGGATTATGTTAGGTGGACAAACACATTGATCTTTTGATATGTCATTGAGGTCACAAGCCTAATGACATTGTTAGGCATTTAATTAATGAATCCCATGCTTGCTACACTTATGAACATGTGAATGGCTAGTGGTGGAAACCAACCCTAGTTCTCTCTCCCATCCTTTACCCTTTAATTTTATTGTTATTTCATTCATGCAATAGTTTTTTAAACAAAAACTCAAAAACCTGTTTTTAGGGTTAAATTGGAATTAATCTTTCTGTAAGACAATTGCGACTAGTCCTCGTGGGATCGATACCCTCTATATAGAACCGTATCTACAAAGATTCGTGCTCTTGCGAGTGGTTAAATTATATTTTAATAAAAAGGGCAAAAGTAAGCTTACAATATAATCCGAGTTTAGCCACATCAAAATTTTGGCGCCGTTGTCGGGGACTACGGTGTAATTGTCGCCATTGGAAGATTAAATCCGGTTTAATTCTTAGGCTAGAAATTCTTTCAATCTTTTTGTATATATCTTGTTCTTATTTCTCAAATTTCTTAATTTTAGGTATACCACATAGCGGGCATCTAAAAGAATTGAAGTTGGAACCCTTTGTGAGTATAAAGTCTAAAATTAGTGGGTTTGAGTTCATGCATTTTTTTTTGTATATATTATTGTTTATTTTTCATATTAAGGTATTGTTCTACTATTAATGCATGCTAGGTAGACGGTTCTTGTCACTTCCTTAGCTTCCTTGTAACATTGAACTTGAAAGAACACTTAGACAACGTAGAGGAACCTCTAGGGACCCTATGTTGCCTAGGACTGAAAACATTGACCCAAATGAGAGACAACCTCCCGGACTACCTCCTTTTAATCATGAACAATCACCTCCACCTCCACCTCCTCAAGGAGAGTTGCTTATGGACTTTTACCTTCCGACTACATTTGAAGTACCTTCATGTATTCAATTTCTAGATGTAGCGACAAATCAATTCGAAATAAAGTCCTCCACCATCAATCTTCTTAATAGCTTCCATGGTCTCCCTAATGAGGATCCATACCGGCACTTAGATTACTTCCTTTCTGTGTGTTCCACCATTCGTGTACCACACTTTACGGAGGATGATCTAAAGTTGCGTATGTTTCCGTTTTTCCTAAAAGATAAAGCTAGAAGTTGGTTCAATTCTTTAGAATCTAACTTAATCCATTCTTGGGCGGAGATGCAAATAGAGTTCTTAAAAAAATACTTCCCAATGGGAAAGATGAGTGATATTTGGAGAGCAATCACCGGATTCACCCAAATTGATCAAGAATAATTTCATGAGACGTAGGAAAGATTAAAAGATCTTCCTAAATCTTGTCCGCATCATGCTGTCCCAAAATGGCAGCTAGTGCAAAGTTTTTACGATGGGGTGAGTGAGCAACATAGAAAAATGATAGACTCCGCGTGTGGAGGTGGATACCTTTTGAAAAGCCCCGATGAGGCATGGAAACTTTTTCAAACCCTAAGCAACAATTCAGCTCAATGCTCCTCCACTAGGAAAGGGAAAGCCACCCAACCTTGTCGAGGAGTGCATGAAATTTCACGGGTAGATGAGGTTGCCATGCAAGTAGAAGCCTTTTCCCGAAAAATGAACCTAATCATGAAAAATGGGCTGCCTACTCCAAGCCAACCTGTTCAAAATCAGGAAGGATGTTCATTTTGCTATAGTACTTTATATTTCGTGCGAGATTATCCTATTGTCGGGCAATCTCCCGATTATGCTCAAGAGCAAGCGCATATCTTGTACTCTAAACAAATGAATGATCCATATTCAAACACGTACAATCCTGGTTATAAGAATCATCTGACTTTTTCATGGAAACCTCAAGAATCAAGTCCCTCTTTTCAAGGGCAAAATTCTTTCAATTTCCAATCTCAACAGCCTCAGTATCGGCCAAATCCTCAACCTTACCATCAAAGATCCAATTACCAACAACCACCACCTCCTCCGAGAAGCCAAGGCTTTGAAGAAAGAGTGATAAGCAATCTTAAGGCTAATACCCGCTTATTGCAAACTCACTCTCAATCAATCTCTAAGCTGGAAGCTAATGCTCAATCTATGGCTAGGTTAGAAGCTAAAATCTGGCAACTAGCCAAAGCCCTAAATAGAAAGGAGGAAGGTAAGTTGCCGAGTCAACCGGTGGCAAATCCTAATGGTGTTCATATGATTGAAGATCCATCATCTTCATCTTGTAATGCTCCTCCGGAGCAAGTTCAATCAATCACCACCTTAAGAAGTGGTAAAGTCATCAATTCCAAGGTAGGAGAGGAAGAGAGAAAGGAATCCCAAGAGCAACCCAAAAATTCAAAAGAATCCCAATTAAATCCAAAATTGTTTTCGTTAAATCCAAATGTGCATAACATCCCATTAAATCCAAAAGGAAAGGCAAGTGAAGTTTTGTTATCATCAATTCCAAATCTTGACACTTCTTTTGAACCTCCGGTTCCTTTTTCTCAAAGATTGAAGGAACCTTCTCATTTTGGGAAGCAAGGAAAGAAAATCCAAGACATGATGGAGATCTTCAAACAAGTAAAGATAAATCTCCCTCTCCTTGATGCTATCCGGCAAATTCCCTCCTATGCTAAATTCTTGAAGGACTTGTGCACTCAAAAGTGCAAATCTAGGAATAATGCTCCTAAGAAAGTCCTCTTAACTGAGCACATAAGCTCTATTTTCTAACACCAAGCCCCTCCTAAATTTAAAGATCCGGGTGCTCCGACCATTTCATGCACCATCAGAAATCAATCTTTTGAAAAGGCACTTCTTGATTTAGGGGCTAGTGTCAATATGCTTCCATTCTCAGTTTACCAACAACTAGGTTTGGGGGAATTTAAGCATACCACAGTTGTGTTGCAACTTGCCGACCGCTCGGTGAAGCAACCACGTGGCATAATTGAGGATGTAATCATTTAAGTGGACAAATTCTATTTTTCGGTGGACTTCGTAGTCCTTGACACGGAACCGGTCCAAAATCCAAATCGACATATTCCTATCATTCTAGGTCATCCATTTTTGGCCACGGCAAACGCTTGCGTTAATTACCGTACCGGAGTGATGGACATCTCTTTCGGGAACATGAAAGTCCACTGGAACATCTTCAATGCTTCCCACCACACATCCGAAGATGAAAGTGAGTGCCTTTGTGTCGATGTAGTGGAAGACCTTGTTCAAGAAGCACTTCCTTCTATTCTTTCTAAGGATCTTTTTGAGGCATGCCTAAATCACTTCAACTGTGACGATTTTGACATTGAGCAATCCATATGTGAAGTCAACTCAATGCTCAATGTCATTACTGTCATGAATTTGCTTAAGTGGAGAGTTCCGAGAGAACCCTTGCCCCCTTTGTCCAAAACTTCCCAAACTCCTTCTCTAATTTCCCCTCCACAACTTGAGCTCAAGCCTCTGCCGGTGACGCTCAAGTATGTTTTCTTGGGCGCTAATGAGACCCTTCCAGTCATTATTGCTTTCAATCTTACCAATGATCAGGAGGTAGAACTCATAAAAGTACTAAAAGAGCACAAGGAAGCAATAGGATAGAGTGTGGCAGATCTTAAGGGAATAGACCCTTTTATTTGTATGCACCGCATACACTTGGAAGAGGATGCAAAGACCTCAAGAGAGGCACAATGTCGATTGAATCCAAATAGAAAGGATGTTGTAATGAAGGAGGTGGTGAAGTTACTAGATGCGGGAATCATTTACCCCATCTCAGATAGCAAGTGGGTTAGTCCCACTCAAGTGGTTCCAAAGAAGTCAGGTATTACGGTGCAACCAAATGATAAGGGTGAATTAGTTCCCCAACGCACCACCACAGGCTGGAGAGTGTGCATAGATTATAGGAAATTAAATTCAGCCACTCAGAAAGATCACTTCCCCCTCCCATTTATTAATCAAATATTGGAGAAATTAGCCGGGCAAAGTTTTTATTGCTTTCTAGATGGATATTCCGGCTATAATCAGGTTGCTATAGACCCAAGGGACCAAGAGAAAACCACCTTTACATGTCCTTTCGGCACATTTGCTTATAGACGCATGCCCTTTGGGTTGTGCAATGCATCGTCGACTTTTCAACGGTGTATGATGTCTATCTTTTCGGACATGGTGGAAAAATTCTTGGAAGTGTTCATGGATGATTTTTCCATTTTTGGGCCTTCATTTGAATCATGCCTCCAAAATCTATCCAGGGCATGCGGGCTTTTATCGCCATTTCATCAAAGACTTTAGCAAGATCTCTCGGCCTTTGTGTCACCTTCTTGAAAAAGAATCTTGCTTTACCTTTGATGAAGCGTGCCTTAACGCTTTTGAAAAACTTCGCACCATGCTTACAACTGCTCCAATTCTAATCCCTCCAAATTGGGCTCTCCCATTTGAGATCATGTGTGATGCATCCGATTATGCCATGGGTGCGGTCTTAGGGCAACGAGTAGACAAACTGCCACATGTCATCTACTACGCAAGTAAAACCCTTTCCGAGGCTCAAATCAATTATACCACAACGGAAAAGGAGTTGCTTGTGGTAGTATTTGCTTTAGACAAATTTTAAGCTTATTTATTAGGTTCAAAGGTCATTGTCTATTCGGACCATGCTACCCTCCGGCATCTCTTGGCCAAAAAGGACACCAAGCCTAGGTTGATCCGATGGATACTCTTGTTGCAAGAGTTCAATTTTGAGATTAGAGACAAAAAGGGAACTGAAAATGTGGTGGCTGACCACCTTTCTAGAATTTTTGTTGAATCCCTCCATAACTTCATTCCGGTTTATGAATCCTTCCTGGAGGAACAACTCTTTGTCATTTCTCAAAAGAGTATCCCTTGGTATGTAGATGTGGTTAATTACTTGGCAACCGGTAAAATACCATCTTCTTGGACCAAACAAGAGAAGGATCGTTTTCTCTCCCAATCACGATCATATTATTGGGACGATCCTCAATTGTTCAAATATTGCCCCGATCAAATAATTCGTAAGTGTGTACCCAACAGTGAATTCCAAAGCATTCTCAAATTTTGTCATACACTCGCTTGTGGGGGACACTTTAGTGCTAAGAAAACCGCAACAAAAATTCTTCAATGCGGATTTTTCTGGCCAACACTTCATCGGGATGCATATTCATTCTGCCGCTCTTGTGAGCGATGTCAGCGCCTCGGCACAATGTCTCGGAAGGACATGATGCCTCTTAACCCTATTCTTATTATTGAGATATTTGATGTGTGGGGCATTGACTTCATGGGACCATTTCCACCCTCTACTAGTCATGAGTACATATTTGTGGTGGTGGACTACGTATCTAAGTGGATAGAGGTCGTTGCTACCAAAACCAATGATCATGCAGTCGTGGTTAAGTTCATTCAAGCTAATATTTTTAGCCGGTTTGGTATGCCTCGGGCCATCATCAGTGACGGAGGTAAACATTTCTGTAACCGATTCTTTCGAACCTTGCTTACCAAATACTCCGTCACACACAAAGTAGCCACCCCATACCATCCTCAAACTAGTGGCCAAGTAGAGGTATCCAATAGGGAGATTAAGAACATTCTTAAGAAAACTGTTCGGCCTAACCGGAAAGATTGGTCATTGCGACTAAACGATGCATTATGGGCATACCGAACCGCATATAAAACTCCCATTGGAATGTCACCTTACCGGTTGGTTTATGGCAAAGCGTGTCATCTTCCGGTTAAATTGGAGCATAAAGCTATGTGGGCCACCAAAATTTTCAATTTTGACATGCAGACGGCCGAATCTAATCGAAAGCTTCAATTAAATGAATCAGAAGAATTGCGACATGATGCATATGAGAACGCTAAAATCTATAAGGCAAAGTCCAAAGCCTTCTATGATCGTAATATTCGAGTCAAAACGTTTTCTCCAGGCCAAAAAGTATGGTTGTATAATTCACGCCTCCATTTGTTTCCTGGAAAACTCCGCTCCCGTTGGGATAGTCCTTTTTTGGTTAATTCTGTCGCTCCCCACGGAGCGGTGGAATTGAAGGACTTGAAAGACGGATCGTTGTTCAAAGTAAATGGGCAGTGCTTAAAAGTGTGCGTGGATGACCAAGTTACCACCGAATACATGGATGTCGTCACTTTGACGGATCCCGTATATTTTGACTCGTGAGCCAGTTCGGACGTCATGCCATAGACGTGTAAGGTGGCGTAGCCATGGTAGCTATCATGCTTCCATGATGTCCCTTTAATCCAAGGTAGGTTTTGTATCTAAACAATTTAGTATCTAAGTCCCAAAAATCTAAGTCCATGAAAGCAGAACTCAAGTTGACTATTTTTGAGCATCTCGATTGATCAAAGCTGAGATCTCGATCAATCGATATTTTGATTGATCGAGATATTGCAGAGAGTTTGCCAAATCCAAAGTTCCAAGAGGTAGTATTCTTCGATAGCACTTCGATAGGTCCTCGATCGATCAAAATTTCGATTGATCGAAATGGGATTTCGATTGATCGAAGTAAAATCTCGATTAATCAAAGTAAAGTCTCGATCGATCGAAATAAAATCTCGATTCATTGAATAAATCTCGATTAATCGAAGGAAAAATCTCGATTCATCGAAGCAAATCTCGATTCATCGAAGTGGGATTTGCTCAATCAAAATCTCGATTGATCGAGATGCACATCTCGATCAATCGAGATGCACGCGATGCCTGCACGTGAGCCGAATTAGTATTTAAACCGTTGGGCTTCCCTCTCATTTCAAAAGACCATCTGACTTCTTCCCTTTCTCCGTGCGATCCAGAGTCTTTCCAAGAGCCATCCCGCGCTTGATCTACCATTCCCGACCATCCACCGCCATTCGACATAGTTCGAGATTGCCGCGAGCACACTTACGCCCTTCTCTTCGCGGGTGCGAGTGGGTCTTCTTTTGTTTGTGCCGAGCATCATCTTCACCTTGAGGTAAGTGATGCATGGCTACATTTTGTATAATTTCTCGCTATTTTTGATAGTTTTACGGCGTAATAAACATAGACAAATGATGTTGGGTTGGATTGGTGCATTTGTGATATTCATAATGGGATTTTACAAGTTTCGGGGGGGGGGGGGTCGGAATGGATGTATGGGGGAAACATTGCATTCTCTTTGCTTCAAATGGTTAATGTACGGTTTGCAACCACGACCCATCGTTTCGGTTACATCCGCTCAAGCTGTCTTGTTGAGATCGAATTCTTTTGAATACTTGTGTCAGCATCATGAACTAGGACCTCATTTTCAATTTTTTCTCTTCTTTTAGTTTATTCTTAGTTTAGAATTCCTCATATTTTATCTTTTATTTATGTAATTTTTTGAATAAAGTGCAGTCTGCTCCGAGATCATGGCGAGGGTGAAGAATGCCCCCGGTTTTATTCGAGACGTGCCCGGGCGAGCCTTCCATTCTCAGAAGTTTCACCCGGAGCAGATATTTGACTTAAAAGATTTCGAGACGCGTCCCAACAACGCATGGACTGTCACCGAGCTCAGGAGGCGTCGCCTCGACCGATTGTGTGTGCCTCCCACTGACGTGGCACACGAGCGCTTAATGTAGGTCTTCTACGAGCGCATGACTTACTCCCGCATAGCGCCAGACACATTAGAGACAGTCGTGGGTACCACGATGATCACTATTATGCCGAGCCGGATTGCGCAGATGCTCGGCATCCCTCACCAGCAGCCGCCAGATATGGTTGACCAGGATGGTCGACCACTTTATAGGGCCACCCTTCCAGCAGACTCAACACTGTTCTCCATCGTGATGGACATAAAATCGATGTGCTCGAGCAGATTATGGTTCCTGGACACTGTTCTCATCAAGAACGCATGTCCCCTGTAGCACGTGGCAGAGCGCAGAGGCGACCTCCTTCGTTGCCTCTATGCTTTCCACACGGGCACGTGGTTTTCTGTCCTGTCACTGGTATGGGGGCAGATGTTCAAGGTCTGGGACGGCCTCGTCAATAAGAGGATACGGCGAGCAGCGAGTTGGTGGCTTCCCTTTCCTTTCCTTGTCCCAGCTTTTCTGAGCCGTGCCAGTATCCTGGTCAGTGATACTGACGTTCAGTTGGCACCGCCCAACCGCTTCACATCTGCTCAGTGGGAGTGGGAGAGGCGACACTTAGACCGACAGGACCACCAGGGTGACCACCAGATGATGTAGATATGGATGCCCCAGCGGAGATGGATGAGGGAGAGCCTACAGGGGATGAGTCAGATGATGAGGAGATGGATATTGCTGCAGGGCGGCATGACATCCTAGCGACAGGCTACTCCTGCCTGGCGGCTGACGTAGAACGGCTCCAGTAGGGTTTTGACGAGCATGTCCAGGTGACACAGAGTCAGCTAGCAGGCATTCAGACGGACATTTCATCTCTGGCACAGGGTCAGAGGGGTATTTTAGACCAGTTTCATGCCTTCCGGTAGGACCTGCAGTTCCTTCTTGCTGGACGAGCTTCCACCTCCACCTCTACTCCCACCAAGACACCACCACCACCACCCGCCCTCGAGTAGTTGCTTTTATTTGTCCTTTATGCTTTACTTTCTGTATTTTTCTTTCTTTATTTTTGATTGGCCATGTTTTCTTTCTTTTTATGAGTATTCCAGCTGCATGTATGCTTTGTACTGAACTCATTTTCATATTTATGGAATACATTTATCTTTTCTGTTATACCATGTGTTATCTTTCCTGTCTTTATTTTTTGCTTTCTGTCAATATATCTGTTCTCTATACTTTGACTACGTATGTAGTACCACTTGCCTAATTGTTATATGCGATTCAGTTGATGATTTCCATTTATTACTGCCTGGTTTAAATTCCCAATACTGTTGAGATTGCTTCAACGCAGTATGGCGATAATAAAGAAATGCAGCCCCTTTGCATGCTATACGTTAGCGTGCCTGGATATTCAATATCTTATAGCATAGACCTCTTAGACAATTGGGAAACACCAGCTCAGACCCTTAGATATGCAGTGATCTTGACATTGTCCATTTGTGCATAATTATTTTATTATGCTCTTATCATATACTTTTTGTTCCTTTTAATGCTCGTGGTATCCAGTTGGTGTTCTGTGCAGATTTTTTCTTATTTGCAGGATGACCGCTACTGTGGAATACCATTTTTGTCGCATTCTGCAATCCCGGTAACTTCTTTCCTTGTTCTTCTTGTCCAAACATTGAGGACAATGTTGCATATAAGTTTGGGGGTGCGGTATGCTATACCACTTGCATATGCATGCAATGTTCAGTCTTAGTATTGAGTGTCATTGTAGAGCAATTTTCTTGATATTTTTGCATGCTTGCTATGATGTCTTGCTTTTTAAAGGAAGTTCATTCGAATAAATGTCCGAGGTAAATGCAGCAGGTAGTTAAGAACTTTAACATTGTAAATACCCGCACTTTTGCAAGCTATATAGTAGGTTAGAACGGTCTACATTTTTGTCCAAATATGAGCACGTATAGTTCTTGCCCTAAATTTATCCTTAGCCGCACAAATTCGCACACATGCATTTTAAATTGTGGGGTATAAGTCTGATGGAGAATTTTCTAAATTTTTGTTTTTATCTTAACAACTTAGAGAAAAAGTTCTTCCAGTTGTTGTAAAAAAAAAGAAAACATTATAAAATAATGCAATAAGCCTTCTCACTCAATAAACCTCATTTTTGTGCCTCAAAGCAGGGAGTATTCGCATATAAGTGTGCAAGGTTGAGTGATGTGGCTAAACTCGGATTATATTGTAAGCTTAATTTTGCCCTTTTTATCAAAATATAATTTAACCACTCGCAAGAGCATGAATCTTTGTAGATACGGTTCTATATAGAGGGTATCGATCCCACGAGGACTAGTCGCAATTGTCTTAAAGAAAGATTAATTCCACTTTAATCCTAAAAATAGGATTTTTGAATTTTTGTTTATAAACTATTGCATGAATGTAATGACAATAAAATTAAAGGGTAAAGGATGGGAGAGAGAACTAGGGTTGGTTTCCACCACTAGCCATTCACATGTTCATAAGTGTAGCAAGCATGGGATTCATTAATTAAATGCCTAACAATGTCATTAGGCTTGTGACCTCAATGACATATCAAAAGATCAATGTATTTGTCCACCTATCATAATCCATCTTCAACAAGCATAGCTCTTCAACCTAACTAACTACCAATTATCCTACTCTCTAAGTGAACCTACATGCATCCAAGCTACCTTATCTTGGCATGGTTTGTACAAACAAACACAACACATTCATTTAAACACCATTATCTAGCCATCATTTGCACTTCTTGTGGAATATACAAATGTTGTGCATTCACATGAAGATTATACTCTAAGACAAGAATAAAACCAAAATCATATGAATATATAAAAGAAATGTATTAGTGTACATGATCACTAGGCTAAATAATCAATATTTAATTACAAATCCCAAGTGCTACAAAGATGAACAAGTTTACATGGCTAGGGGTTGAAACCAACACCCTAGTAGAAGAGTTAGTTGCTCATGGTTGCCTTGCACTCTTCCATGGATGAAGAAAGTGAAGCTTCTTGGTCTGGTTCAGCTTCTCCTGTTCCTCTCCCGAATGTCTCTACTTGGATGTCTGATGTGTGTTGAGAGATATATGAGATATATGGCTTCTTTGTGCTTTATGGCTCCTTTTTCAACCTTGGGGTCCACCATATATATATATATCAATATATATATCCATTGTATCAAAAAGGTCCCCAAGGGTCTTGTTCAAGTCAGACAATCGCCCTAAGTCATGCAAAAAGGGAGATTTTGTTACAAGTGGGAGAGCAGGTGAGCAAGTGGGCAAGTGGCTTCTGCAGAATCTCGATCAATCAAGATTGGATCTTGATTGATCAAGATTTCGATCAGTCGAAATAAGATCTCGATCAATCGAGATCACGATTGATCGAGATCAACATCTCGATTGATCGAGATGCCTTTGGCTGCATTTCTGATTTTTGTTCTTCAGCTGCAAATAGCCTCAAACTTTGCTCGTTTCACTACAAGACCTGCAATACATCAAAAACACAAAAATACCGTAAACATATCTCGGTAAACATAGAAACGGAACTAAATGTGCAATAAAGAGGGTTCAAATGCATAAAATTGAACACTTATCACACCCCCAAACTTACATATTGCTAGTCCCTTAGCAATGCAATATCACAAAATTAAAATTAACTATCTTATACAAAAGTTTAATCATGCTCAGTCATCAACTAGATAAAGGGCGATCATCCGTTTATTTCACATTTGGTAAATGCAACAAGTATTACAGAACTATGTGGTCATTAGCAAAAATGGCCAGTCTGAACAAACATACCAATTCCGACCCCAAAATCCTCTTTGAAAAGTGAACATACATTCTAACGCGTGGCTTTTGTCATATTTGGAGAGGAAAAAGAACAAATATGTTTTTAAGAGAAAAACTCATTGCAAACGGTCGACACAGCTGTTCATTATCACAAAACATTCATGTGCGGATGACCGTGCAATGCTTAGCTCTTTTTGCTTTCTTGCAAGCCCATGTAGCGGCATTGGGCCAATGACTCCCAAACCAATTGGCTTTAGGGCATTAGGTGAAGAAGCACCCCTCGGACTTAATAACCGAGCTTACAAGGCGATGAACTTAAGTAAGCCACCCGCTTATTATTGCTCAACCTTGCACACTTATACGCGAATACTCCCTGCTTTGAGGCATAGAAATCCGGTTTATTGAGTGAGAAGACTTATTGCACTTATTTTATAATGTTTTTTTTTTTTTTACAACAACCAGAAGAACTTATTCTCTAAGTTGTTCAGACAAAAACAGAAATTTACAAATTCTCCATCAGACTTATACCCCACAATTTAAAATGCATGTGTGCGAATTTGTGCGGTTAAGGACAAATTTAGGGCAAGAACTATACGTGCTCATATTTGGACAAATATGTAGACCGTTCTAGCCTACTATATAGCTTGCAAAAGTGCGGGTATTTACAATGTTAAAGTTCTTAACTACCTGCTGCATTTACCTCGGACATTTATTCGAATGAACTTCCTTTAAAAAGCAAGACATCATAGCAAGCATGCAAAAACATCAAGAAAACTGCTCTACAATGACACTCAATACTAAGACTGAACATTGCATGCATATGCAGGTGGTATAGCATACCGCACCCCCAAACTTATATGCAACATTGTCCTTAATGTTTGGACAAGAAGAACAAGAAAAGAAGTTGCCAGGATTGCAGAATGCGACAAAAATGGTATTCCACGGTAGGGGTCATCCTGCAAATAAGAAAAACCTGCACAGAACACCAACTGGATACCACGAGCATTAAAAGGAACAAAAGTATATGAAAAGAGTATAATAAAATAATTATGCACAAATGGACAATGTCAAGATCACTGCATATCTAAGGGTCTGAACTGGTGTTTTCCAATTGTCTAAGAGGTCTATGTGATAAGATATTGACTATCCAGGCACGCTAACGTATAGCATGCAAAGGGGCTGCCTTTCTTTATTACCGCCATACTGCGTTGAAGCAATCTCAACAGTATTGAGAATTTAAACTAGGCGGTAATAAACAAAAATCATCAACTGAATCGCATATAACAATTAGGCAAGTGTTACTACATACATAGTCAAAGTATAAAGAACAGATATATTGACAAAAAGCAAAAATAAAGACAGGTAAGATAACACATGGTATAATAGAAAAGATAAATGTATTCCATAAATATGAAAATGAGTTCAGTACAAAGCGTACATGCAGCTGGAATACTCATAAAAAGAAAGAAAAGATGGCGAACATGACCTATTAAAAATAAAGAAAGAAAAATACAGAAAGTAAAGCATAAAGGACAAACAAAAGCAGCTACTCGAGGGCGGGTGGTGGTGGTGGTGGCTCGGTGGGAGCAGAGGTGGAGGTGGAAGCTCGTCCGGCAAGTAGGAACTGCAGGTCCTGCTGGAAGGCACAGAACTCGTCTAAAATAGCCCTCTGACCCTGTGCCAGAGATGAAATGTCCGTCCGAATGCCTGCCAGCTGACTCTGCATCACTTGGACATGCTCGTCAAAACCCTGTTGGAGCCGCTCTACGTCAGCCGCCAGGCAGGAGTGGCTTGTCACTAGGATGTCATGCCGCTCTGCAGCAATATCCATCTCCTCGTCCTCCATCTCCTCATCATTTGACTCATCCCCTGCAGGCTCTCCCTCATCCATCTCCACCGGGGCATCCATATCTACATCGTCTGGTGGATCACCCTGGCGGTCCTGTCGCTCTAAGTGTCGCCTCACCCGCTCCCACTGAGTAAATGTGAAGCGGGTGGGCGGTGCTAATTGAACGTCAGTATCACTGACCAGGATACTGGCACGGCTCAAAAAAATGGCAACAAGGAAAGGAAAGGGAAGCCGCCAACTCGCTGCTCGCCGCATCCTCTTGTTGACGAGATCGTCCCAGACATTGAACATCTGCCCCCATACTAGTGACGGGATAGAAAACCACGTGCCCATGTGGAAAGCATAGAGGCAACGAAGGAGGTCGCCTCTACGCTCTGCCTCATGTTGTAGGGGTCACGCGTTCTTGATGAGAACGGTGTCCAGGAACCATAATCTACTCGGGCACATCAATTTGGACGTGTAATTGTGACTGGGCGTGGTAAATGCCCTGCCACACATGTCCATCACGATGGATAACAGTGTCGAGTCTGCTGGAAGGGTGGCCCTGTAAAGCGGTCGACCGTCCTGGTCAACCATATCTGGCAGCTGCTGGTGAGGGACGCCGAGCATCTGTGCAATCTAGCTTGGCATAATAGTGATCGTCGTGGTGCCCACGATTGTCTCTAATGTGTCTAGCGCTGTGCAGGAGTAAGTCATACGCTCGTAGAAGACCTGCACTAAGCGCTCGTGTGCCACGTCAGTGGGAGGCACACACAATCGGTCGAGGTGACGCCTCCTGAGCTCGGCGACAGTCCATGCGCTATCGGGACTCATCTCAAACTCTCCCAAGTCAAATATCTGCTCCGGGTGAAACTTCCGAGAACGGAAGGCTCTCCCGGGCACATCTCGAACAGAACCGGGGGCATTCTTCACCCTCGCCATGATCTCGGAGCAGTCTGCACTTTATTCCAAAAATTATGTAAATAAAAGATAAAATAAGAGGAATTCTAAACTAAGAATAAACTAAAAGAAGAAAAATGAAAATGAGGTCCTAGTCCATGGTGCTGACACAAGTATTCAAAAGAATTCGATCTCAACAAGACAGCTTGAGCGGATGCAACCGAAACGATGGGACGTGGTTGCAAACCGTACATTAAGCATTTGAAACAAAGAGAATGCAATGTTTCCCCCATACATGCATTCCGACCCCCCCCCCCCGAAACTTGCAAAATCCCATTATGAATATCGTAAATGCACCAATACAACCCAACATCATTTGTCTATGTTTATTACGCTGTAAAACTATCAAAAATAGTGAGAAAGTACGCAAAATGTAGCCATGCATCACTTACCTCAAGGTGAAGATGA
Organism: Cornus controversa; assembly: GCA_026545225.1. NCBI lineage: Eukaryota > Viridiplantae > Streptophyta > Magnoliopsida > Cornales > Cornaceae > Cornus > Cornus controversa. Next base: position 48,191,326 of record CM048845.1, read on the forward strand.
TGCCCGGCACAAACAGAAGAAGACCCACTCGCAGCCGCGAAGAGAAGGGCGTGAGTGTGCTCGCGGCGATCTCGGACTACGGTGAATGGCGGTGGATGGTAGATCAAGCGCGGGATGGCTCTTGGAAAGATTCTGGATCGCACGGAGGAAGGGAAGAAGTCGGATGGTCTTTTGAAATGAGAGGGAAGCCCAACGGTTTAAATACTAATTCGGCTCACGTGCAGGCATCGCGTGCATCTCGATTGATCGAGATGTGCATCTCGATCAATCGAGATTTCAATTGATCGAAATCTCGCTTCGATCAATCGAGATCAGCTTCGCTCAATCGAGATTTTATTTCGATCGATCGAGAAATTACTTCGATTAATCTAGATTTTACTTCGATCAATCGAAATCCCATTTCGATCAATCAAAATTTCGATCGATCGAGGACCTATCGAAGTGCTATCGACAAATACTACCTCTTGGGACTTTGGGTTCGATGAATTCTCTGCAATATTTCGATCAATCGAGACTGAAATCTCGATCAATCAAAATCTCGATTGATCGAGATCTCAGTTTCGATCAATCGAGATGCTCAAAAACAGTCAGCTTGAGTTTTTCTTTCATGGACTTGGATTTTTGGGACTTAGATACTAAATTACTTAGATACAAAATTTAACTTGGATTAAAGGGACATCATGGAAGCATGATAGCTACCATGGCTACGCCACCTTACACGTCTATGGCATGACGTTCGAATCGGCTCACGAGTCAAAATATACGGGATCCGTCAAAGTGACGACATCCACGTATTCGGTGGTGACTTGGTCATCCACGCACACTTTTAAGCGCTGCCCATTTACTTTGAACAACGATCCATCTTTCAAGTCCTTCAATTCCACCGTTTCAGGGAGTGACGGAATTAACCAAAAATGGACCATCCCAACAGGAGCGGAGTTTTCCGGGAAACAAATGGAGGCATGAATTATATAACCATACTTTTTGGCCCGGAGAAAATGTTTTGACTCGAATATTACGATCATGAAAGGCTTTGGACTTTGCCTTATAAATTTTAGCGTTCTTATATGCATCATGTCGTAATTCTTCCAATTCATTTAATTGAAGCTTTTGATTAGATCCGGCCGTTTGCATTTCAAAATTGAAAGTTTTGGTGGCCCACATAGCTTTATGCTCCAATTCAACCGGAAGATGACACGCTTTGCCATAAACCAACCGGTAAGGTGACATTCCAATGGGAGTTTTATATGCGGTTCAGTATGCCCATAATGCATCGTTTAGTCGCAATGACCAATCTTTTCGGTCAGGCCGAACAGTTTTCTCAAGAATGTTCTTAATCTCCCTATTGGATACCTCTACTTGGCCACTAGTTTGAGGATGGTATGGGGTGGCTACTTTATGTGTGACGGAGTATTTGGTAAGCAAGGTTCGAAGGAACCGGTTACAGAAATGTTTACCTCCGTCACTGATGATGGCCCGAGGCATACCAAACCGGCTAAGAATATTAGCTTGAATGAACTTAACCACGACTGCATGATCATTGGTTTTGGTAGCAACGACCTCTATCCACTTAGATACGTAGTCCACCGCCACAAGTATGTACTCATGACCAGTAGAGGGTGGAAATGGTCCCATGAAGTCAATGCCCCACACATCAAATATCTCAATAATAAGAATAGGGTTAAGAGGCATCATGTCCTTCCGAGACATCACGCCGAGGCGCTAAAATCGCTCACAAGAGCAGCAGAATGAATATGCATCCCGATGAAGTGTTGGCCAGAAAAATCCGCATTAAAGAATTTTTGCTGCGGTTTTCTTAGCACTAAAGTGTCCCCCACAAGTGAGTGTATGAGAAAATTTGAGAATGCTTTGGAATTCACTGTTGGGTACACACTTACGAATTATTTGATCGGGGCAATATTTGAACAATTGAGGATCGTCCCAATAATATGATCGTGATTGGGAGAGAAAATGATCCTTCTCTTGTTTGGTCCAAAAAGATAGTATTTTACTGGTTGCCAAGTAATTAACCATATCTGCATACCAAGGGATACTCTCTTGAGAAATGACAAAGAGTTGTTCATCCGGAAAGGATTCACAAACCGGAATGGAGTTATGGAGGGATTCAACAAGAATTCTAGAAAGGTGGTCAGCCACCACATTTTCAGTTCCCATTTTGTCTCTAATCTCAAAATTGAACTCTTGCAACAAGAGTATCCATCGGATCAACCTAGGCTTGGTGTCCTTTTTGGCCAAGAGATGCCGGAGGGAAGCATGGTCCGAATAGACAATGACCTTTCAACCTAATAAATAAGCTCAAAATTTGTCTAATGCAAATACTACCGCAAGTAACTCCTTTTCCGTTGTGGTATAATTGATTTGAGCCTCGGAAAGGGTTTTACTTGCGTAGTAGATGACATGTGGTAATTTGTCGACTCGTTGCCCTAAGACCGCACCCATGGCATAATCGGATGCATCACACATGATCTCAAATGGGAGAGCCCAATTTGGAGGGATTAGAATTGGAGCGGTTGTAAGCATGGTGCGGAGTTTTTCAAAAGCGTTAAGGCACGCTTCATCAAAGGTAAAGCAAGACACTTTTTCAAGAAGGTGACACAAAAGCCGAGAGATCTTGCTAAAGTCTTTGATGAAACAGCGATAAAAGCCTGCATGCCCAAGGAATGAACGAATCTTTCTCACCGTTGATGGTGGAGGAAGTTTAGAAATGAGTTCAACCTTGGCTTTATCAACCTTGATTCCTCTCTTAGACACAATGTGCCCTAGGACAATACCCTCTTGAACCATAAAATAGCTCTTTTTCCAACTAAGAATCAGGTTGGTCTCTCGACATCGTTTGAGAACACGGGATAGATTTTGGAGGCATGATTCAAATGAAGGCCCAAAAATGGAAAAATCATCCATGAATACTTCCAAGAATTTTTCCACTATGTCCGTAAAGATAGACATCATACACCGTTGAAAAGTTGTCGGTGCATTGCACAACCCAAAGGGCATGCGTCTATAAGCAAATGTGCCAAAAGGATATGTAAAGGTGGTTTTCTCTTGGTCCCTCGGGTCTATAGCAACCTGATTATAGCCCGAATATCCATCTAGAAAGTAATAAAAACTTTGCCCGGCTAATCTCTCCAATATTTGATCAATAAATGGGAGGGGGAAATGATCTTTCCTAGTGGCTGAATTTAATTTCCTATAATCTATGCACACTCTCCAGCCCGTGGTGGTGCTGTTCGAAGTGCAAAATGAGATAAAATAATATGGAATAATGTCGTCGTTGTTTTACACCTCGACAAAAGAGAATTTATAAAAACCTACAAATACTCTACTAAAATTAGTAAAGTGGTGAGTAGGGGTCGAACCCACAGAGACTGCGTTGGTTTCATTGTTAAGCTATCAAGATCTTGTCTAATTTAATTGAAAGAGAATTTGTTTTGGTTTTAATTCTAAGGTGCTGAAATTAAATGAAATGAAATGAAATACAACATAAATAAATGGTAGACACTGGAGAGAGGGTCCTGGGAATTGACTTCACCACTAACCTTCTGACAATGACAGTTGTATTAATTTGGGATGTTTAATCTATGCATTCAGAAAAGAATGGCTACAAGCCAAATTCAGTTCTATCAAGAGGATTCATTCAACATACAATTAAGCATAACTCGTCTTCGCTTAGCATGGCCTATACATCAAACAATTCAATCCACTACTCAACTGGTTTATTCTCATTCTCAATCGATTGCCAAACTGGAATTTCAGTTTAGACAACTTGTCAATGCCGTGAGTAAAAGAGAAGAGGAGAAACTACCAAGCCAACCAGTTGCCAACCCAAGAGGGGTTCATGTCCTTGATAATATTTCTTCTTTGAGCAACCCACACCATGAACAATTTCAAGCCATCACCACTCTTAGAAGTGGAGAAATAAGTGACAACAAGGTGGGTGAGAAGAAGCGTGATGAAGAAGAGGTGATAAAGACTCCTAATTTTGAAATTTCTCATGAGCCTAAGGTGAAATTGAATAATTTTAATGCCATTCAACATCCTCTAGATGAGAGTGAATGTTTCTTTATGGAAGGTTTTGATGATTATATTGAAGAAGTTGATCCGGTTGCTCTATCACATGATGTTGAGAAGTCCATTGAGGGGGTGAATGATTTACTTGGTGTAGTGGCCATGAAAAATACTCCACCTTGGAGGATTCCGATTGAGCCATTGCCTATTCTTTCTAGCACTCCTCCGATGCCATCATTAGAGTCTCCTCCATGGGTAAAATTGAAACATCTTCCGTCAAGACAGAGAGATGTGTTTTTTGAAGCCAATGACACCATTCCGGTCACTTTGAGTTCAACACAAGAAGGTGAGGATCATATAGGAGGGACAAAATTAAATCTCCTCAAGAGATGTGGCATTGGGTTAACTTTCAATTGAAGTCGATGACCGTCTCCTACGGACGTTAAATTGTAGGATTTGTATGTATTTCTATCCTTTAATTTCTTTAGTTTTCTTTTATTTTTCTTTTTATTTTATTTTATTTTATTTTTAGTTTATGTTTTTCTTTATTTTTCTTCCATTATTAGGTGTGTTTTAATGTGTTTTCTTTGAGTTTTTGATGTATAAGTTGCTTCCGAGGGATGTCAAGAGGTGTACCGAGGTATTTGGACTCAAAATATGTGAAAAAGAGAGGTCTCGGTCGACCTTGGGCGATGGACCCTCCAAAAATTTCATTCCCGGTCGACCTTGGGCAATAGAGGCCCGAAGAACACCCAGCAGGGGGGATCGATCGCCCCTTTGAAGGGGGATCGATCGCCCCTTGAATTTTTGAAGGGAACCCCACGACCAGCTGGGCGATCGATCGCCCCAGCCTCCACATGCCCAACTGATGCAATTTTGCATATTTAAAGGCCCATTTCATGCCCTACTTCCTCTAACCCAAAATTTCAAGCTTTGGTGACTTTTTGTGCCTCTCCAACATCAAAATACACTCTAGAAATCTTTCATAACACTACTTGATCATCATCATTCATCACCATCATCATCTATTCCAATCTATTTTTCCCCATCCTCATTAAATGATCAATTTTCTCAAGTTTCTTCTTCATAAGGAAGTAGACTTTGTTTGAAAAATTGGTTGGATTTTTTTGAGAGGTTTTGTGCTACAAGTTTGGGGGAGGACATTACACATTGACTGTGGATTATTTGGTTGTGTTTGATGCTCCATTCCGGCCATGACTTAGATGCTTCGGTACCACCTTTTCCTTGATTTTTCGGAGTGGTTTATTTTGACAGGTTGTAACATCCAAGTTTGGGGGTGTGCTTGCATTGCCTTCATGCTATTGGTTTGCTATATTTTCTCGCCACTACTCCGGATTCTTGGTAACATCGTTCTTACTCTTCTCTATGCTTCAATTGGGTGTACATTGAGGACAATGTACAGTTTAAGTTTGGGGGTGAGGCGATGCCTATTTTTGTGCTTTATTGCATATGGGGAAAATTTGTGTGAAATTCTTCTTGTATTAGGATTTTATTTTACTTTCTTTTCTTAGTTTTTTTATTTTATTTTCTTTTGTTTTATTTTTAGATAGAATGTTTTGACATTATTCAAAGGATTAATACCTTATGTAGGTGCATAACTTGCAATTTTTGAGTATGTTTGAAATTTTTGAAAACTATGGTTTGAATTATGTGGTTTTAATCATGGTTTGCAATAACATGTTTTGAAGTGATTAATTTTAGTTTCCTTACATGCACAAACACACTAGCATAGTCTTATGGGGTATAGACTTTCGTTTTGAGTTATTAAGTTACATATGCTTGATATTAATTAGTATCTCTTGAGAATGAGTACCGATGATGTGTTATACTTGACTTCAATGAAAGAAAAGAAAAGAGAAAAAAGAAAAAAATAATGAATAAGCAAATCAATTTGATCCTTTTCATGAGTAACCGGGCCTCTATGCCTCAGGAAGCACGGAGTGTTCGCGTCAAAAGTGAAAGGGTGAGAAAAGATGAGCATTGGTTGTCTTGATTTGTAGCCTGACTGATTCGAGTAATTAGGTTCTTCGGGGTATCTTAAAGCCTAGTGCCCTAAAGCCATCTGGTTTGGGAGTCACTGACTGAAAGCTTGCTACATGGATCTTTCAGAAAGCTTAATAGATCAAGACATTGCACAACCAATAAAGCAATGAAAAAAAAAGGGAATGAAAAGAAAAAAATGATGAAAAAGTCATGTATGCATGTTGGGAAGTATGAGTTCAATAAGGGGAGCTAATGAGTTGAAGGGGTATGTGCCTTAATATATTCAGAACTTGGTTATGCTACATAAGATGATTGCTAGTTCACTTTACACGAGGGAGCTAGAGTTGATTATTTTGAGATATGTCGATGTGAATTATGTATGGGGACCATTGCTTTGAATTATAGAATTTGAAAGTTTGAAACTATTCTTGAATGCAAGTTTGTAACTATATATTGTAATCTTCTTCTTGAATTAATGTTGAAACAGAATTTTGAATGTTTGTGGGTAACATTTCTGGAAACCCTCACGAGACTATACTCGTCCACTAGGGGGAACCTAGGGGTTTAAAGGCTTGTTGCATATGCTAAATGCAATCGTTTCTCCCACGAAAGTGGAGTTGGGTAGTTTAGTTAGTATTTAGTAGTTTCTTTTGTTTTAGTTTTGTTTTATTCTATTGCTAAGGGACTAGCAATATGTAAGTTTGGGGGTGTGATCGGCGTTGAATGTTACGCATTCTAGCCTCTTAACTTATGTATTTTATTCTCTTAGTGATAGATTATTTTGTTATTTTACTTTGTTTTAGTGTTTTCTGTATTTTCAGGGCCTTAATGATTATTTCAGTTAAAACCGTGATTTTGGGCTTTTAAAGATGACATCCAAGATGGTTAGATGAAGCCTACACCAAAGGAATCCATTCAACTCCATAATTTAACTCAAATCAGCCCAAGGAAGAGGTCCAAGAGAATTACAACTGCTTAAGAAGGTTTCGGGCCTAAAGCCCAAATCTGCGCATAATGCAGTCTTAATCCCGTTTTGGAAAACGAACCAGAAGTCTTATTTCTGAGCCTCACATCGACATAATTCTCGCGAGGGATTGAACGAAATTTGATTCTGCACACTTTTGTATTTCACGAAAATTCCATAAATCGGACTTCTACTGGGTCAAAAGTTGGGCCGAAGTCAGCAGGAAAAATCCACCTGATTAGTGCTGCGGGAAACCCTAATTTATTCCTAATTGGATTAGGACTTTGATGTATTCTCTTGGCTATTTAAAGTGACAAATTGGGGCTGTATTGGGGAGGCTTGGCAGCAGCTGTGAAGAGCTTTTGGAATAGAGAATCATTGGAGAACAAGGCGTATCATGAGCGGCTCGTTGAGCCACCAGGGTTTTGATGGAGCCCTAACTAAACATCACTGGTTTGATTGTTCTAATTATTGGGGATTTTTATATTCATTCATAGATTGTGTAATTTAGAGGATTCTTATTATAGAATTGAGCAATAAAAGTCTTATAAATTCAATTTCAATGATTTCTTATCTTCTCTTAGATATTTGATTGTTGTTATTGAACTCATCCCTCTTGTTTTCTGTGATCATGAGAGTGATTATTACACAATGGTTTTCACTGAATATATCATTAAAAGCTTTGATGGATTATGCCTAGAGAAGATGAACCATACTGCACCCTAGATTAGAGTAGTTAGGCAGATGGCCCATGTCAATCGAAGATAGTCCATGACTTAGCCTTAATCATATGTTATCTTCTTGACGGATGAAGGTGAGCTTGTAGCCACCGACACCACTTATGCAGGATATGATACCCCATAGTTAGTTCAATTGACCATTGATTGTGAAGTTAGTGGTGAAATCAATTACCCTAGACTTATCTTATATTCTCTACACTCCTCAGTTTTTCTTGCTTTTGTTCAATTGCTTCATTAGTTAATTTAGTTTTAAAAATCAGAATTTACTTCTTTTAAATTTAATTAGAATTAATTCCTTATATCCAACACAGTCACACCATAGTCCTTGAGGTTCGACACCCCTTCCTTTCGATAGCCCTATTCTACAAGGAATTCGTTCTATTGCGAAGTGTGGTAATTTTTAATTGATATACTTTTTGAGTCACACTCACACACGAATCAATGCCAACACGGGTCCAAGATTTTTTAGGCCTGAATTGGCCCAATCTTCAATGTGAATAGGCCTAACACCATCTGTAGCCCAATTGCACCATTATTAATTAGAATTACCCTTAATCACCTGAAATTCTGAAAAGATTAAAATTATTAATAAAAATATGAAATAAATATTACTAAGACACTAATTCATATAATTTTAAGGGCATTGAATATGTAATATTCATTACTTATCACACCCCCAAACTTACATATTGCTAGTCTCTTAGCAATACACAACTAAAAATGAAATAAAATAACTAAACTACTTCCTCCTTTGTGGGAGATCCGATTGCATTTAGCATATGCAACAACCCTTTTAAACCCCTAGGTTACCCCTAGTGGATGAGTGAAGTCTCGTGAGGGTTTCCAGAGATGTTACCCACAAACATGCCAAAATTCCTATTTCAAACATTAATCAAGACGAAGACTACAAAATGCAGTTAAAAGACTTGCTTTCAAGAATACTTTCAAATCTTTAAATCCCATAATTCAAAACAATGGTTCTCATACAAAATTTACAACAACACAACTCAAAGAAACCAACTCTAGCCCCCTCGTGAAAAGTGAACTAGCATTCATCAGTGTGGTTTAACCCGGCCTTGAGTGAGCAATTATAAGTCCCTTCAATTTATTGGATCCCCTTATTGAATGTATCACTCAAAACATGAACACATGCAATTTATATATATATATATGATTGTGCAATGCCCAGGTTTATTAGGCTTTCGAATTGATCCATGTAGCGAGCTTTCAGCCTTTGACTCCCAAACCAAATGGCTTTAGGGCACCAGGTTTCAAGATACCTCGAGGGACCTAATAACTCGAATCAAAACGGCCACAAACCATAGACTAACCAATAATGCAATGCCTAGGTTTATTAGGCTTTCGAATTGGTCCATGTAGCGAGCTTTCAGCCTATGACTCCCAAACCAAATGGCTTTAGGGCACCAGGTTTCAAGATACCTCGAGGAACCTAATAACTCGAACCAAAACGGCCACAAACCATAGGATTACTATTTAAATTTTTATTTTTTTTTACAAGTGTAGCATGTTTTAAATGTTTATTCTCAAGGGATACCGACTTATATTCAGCACATATAATTGATACTCAAAGCCAAGTACAAGCCCCACTAACTCTACTAGTGTTCGTGTGAATTGTGAAAAGAACCAGAGTCAACCACTCCAAGTCATGTCAATGCAAATAACGACTTAAACCACTGCATTCAAATCATAGTTTCTAGAAATTTTACACATACTCTACAATTTCAAGTCAAGAACCTACATAAAGTATTAAACTCTTGATTGATGTTAAAACAAAACAACCTATAAAAAGAACTACCAAACAATTCCTAAAAATCAATACAAAAAATAAAAAATGTCTAAAACATGCCACTATTTCACCTTCATATTTAAAACACAAGAAATGTATCGCCTTACCCCCAAACTTGAATGGTACAGTGTCCTCAATGTACAAGGAGAAAAAACATAAATGAGAGTCAGAACGATATTACCATGAATAGGGGCGTGGACAGATGGCAAACCAGTAGCTGGAAGTTAACAATGATGTTTCCCCCCAAACTTGGGTGTAACATCCTGTCAAAAGACACCACTATACAAGCCAAGTGAAATGAATGGGTTCATAATAAGAAAAATAAAGAACGAACATGGAAAAAACAAGTAACGAAAGTCTTTTTTTTTTTATGTGTGTCGTCATTCTCTGAACTAGTGGTTCCCAATTTCCAAGATGCATATATGATAAGATATTGATTATCCAGATACTCTAATGTATAGAGTACAAAGGGGCTGCCTTTCTTTAGTAAAGCCATACTGTGTTGAAGCAATCTCGACAGTATTGGGTATTGAAACCAGACTTTAAAAAATGGAAATCATCAACTTTATCAAACATATGACAAAATAGATACTTGGTACTACATACATAGTCAGAGAACGGACGGCAAAATTTTTTTCTTTTTTTCTTTTACAAATGAACAAAAACACAAAATCACTAAAAAATAATAATAATAATAATAATAATAATAATAAATAAAATAAAATAAAATAAATCCTACTAAACTACCAAAACACTAAATATCTAACATACATGGGGATACAAAATACCCCCAAGGAGTCAAGTTTAACGTCTAGGTTAGACGTAAACTCAAATTTATCCTAGTCCCCTTTTAAATCCGATATACGCCATCTTATCGTCTCCTTATGCTCCTTAAGCACACTTAAAAGCTCACTCTCTTGGTTGGTAGACATATTAGGTGCATTAAAAACTGAAAAAGTGTCATTAAATCCTAATAATGCATATTCGAGTTTATTTGGTAAAGGCTTCAACTCAAATTGAAAGGGCAACTCTAAGGAAGGAATGGGAAGCGTAGTTAAAAGTAAGGGTGCAAACTCTTTAGATTCTTTGAATGGTGGAGAACCTAAACTCGTGGCATGCAGTAAGGAAGTACTTTCACTAATATGTTGCCCTACATCAAAGCTCTCACAACCAAAATGAGTCAAACAAATATCTAAAGAGTCTTTAGGCAAGATAGGGGGAACTGATTCCACAACAGACTCCTCTATGACATCTAAAACAAAGCACTCTGACTCATCAGGGGAATGCGGAGTGGCATTAAAGATATTTAATTTCACTTTCATGTTCCCGAAAGAAATATCCATGGCTCTAGTACGACAATTAATGTTTGCATTAGCCGTGGCTAAGAAAGGACGATCAAGAATCACTGGAATAGATTTCTTTGGGTTAGGGACAAGTTCTGTGTCAAGAACAATGAAATCCACAGGAAAATAGAACTTATCCACCTTAATTATGACATCTTCAATTATACCCCGTGGTTGCTTCATAGATCGATCAGCAAGTTGCAACATAACTGACGTGGGTTGAAGCTCACCTAACCCTAATTGCAAATACACCTAGTAAGGTAATAGATTAACACTAGCTCCTAAGTCAAGGAGTGCTTTATCAACCTCATGAACACCAATAATACAAGAAATAGTAGGAGCACCTGGATCTTTGAACTTAGGGGGAGTGTTATGCTGAACAATCAAGCTTACTTGCTCAGTGAGAAAGATTTTCTTTGGGACACTACCCCTTGAATTATGCTTTTGAGTGCATAAATCTTTCAAAACTTTTGTATATGCTGGGATTTGTTTTATAGCATCAAGGAGATATGCGAAACAAAATCCACAGGACACCTGGCCTCCCCAAAGTGGCAAGTGCGCATAATAAAATGGCACTTGCTCCTCACAAAGTGGCATTTGCGCCCAAACAGTGGCAGGCGGAGTTTGGGTCATTTTGACAATCTTGTACAGAGATATGGTCTGAATACTAACACGGGCTAAGACTTTTTAGGCCTGAATTGGCCCAATCTTCAATGTGAATAGGCCTAACACCATCTGTAGCCCAATTGCACCATTATTAATTAGAATTACCCTTAATCACCTGAAATTCTGAAAAGATTAAAATTATTAATAAAAATATGAAATAAATATTACTAAGACACTAATTCATATAATTTTAAGGGCATTGAATATGTAATATTCATTACTTATCAGGTGCGTTGGGGAACTAATTCACCCTTATCATTTGGTTGCACCGTAATACCTGACTTCTTTGGAACCACTTGAGTGGGACTAACCCACTTGCTATCTGAGATGGGGTAAATGATTCTCGCATCTAGTAACTTCACCACCTCCTTCATTACAACGTCCTTCATATTTGGATTTAATCGACGTTGTGCCTCTCTTGAGGTCTTTGCATCCTCTTCCAAGTGTATGCAGTGCATACAAATAGAAGGGTCTATTCCCTTAAGATCTGCCACACTCCATCCTATTGCTTCCTTGTGCTCTTTTAGCACTTTTATGAGTTCTATCTCTTGATCATTGGTAAGATTGGAAGCAATAATGACTGGAAGGGTCTCATTAGCGCCCAAGAAAACATACTTGAGCGTCGCCGGCAGAGGCTTGAGCTCAAGTTGTGGTGGGGAAATTAGAGAAGGAGTTTGGGAAGTTTTGGACAAAGGGGGCAAGGGTTCTCTCGGAACTCTCCACTTAGGCAAATCCATGATAGTAGAGACATCGAGCATTGAGTTGACTTCACATATGGATTGCTCAATGTCAAAATCGTCACAGTTGAAGTGATTTAGGCATGCCTCTAAAGGATCCTTAGAAAGAATAGAAGGAAGTGCTTCTTGAACAAGGTCTTCCACTACATCGACACAAAAGCACTCACTATCATCTTCGGATGTGTGGTGGGAACCATTGAAGATGTTCAAGCGGACTTTCATATTCGCAAAAGAGATGTCCATTACTCCGGTACGACAATTAACGCAAGCGTTTGCCGTGGCCAAAAATGGACCACCTAGAATGATAGGAATATGTCGATTCGGATTTTGGACCAGTTCCGTGTTAAGGACTTTGAAGTCCACCGAAAAGTAGAATTTGTCCACTTGAATGATTACATTCTCAATTATGCCACGTGGTTGCTTCACCGAGCGGTCGGCAAGTTGCGACACAACTGTGGTATGCTTAAGTTCCCCCAAACCTAGTTGTTGGTAAACTGAGAATGGAAGCAAATTGACACTAGCCCCTAAATCAAGAAGTGCCTTTTCAAAAGATTGATTTTCGATGATGCACGAAATGGTCGGAGCAACCCGGATCTTTAATTTTTAGGAGGGGCTTGGTGTTGGAAAATGGAGCTTATGTGCTCAATTAAGAGGACTTTCTTAGGAGCATTATTCCTAGATTTGCGCTTTTGAGTGCACAAGTCCTTCAAGAATTTAGCATAGGAGGGAGTTTGCCGGATAGCATCAAGGAGAGGGAGATTTATCTTTACTTGTTTGAAGATCTCCATCATGTCTTGGATTTTCTTTCCTTGCTTCCCAAAATGAGAAGGTTCCTTCAATCTTTGAGGAAAAGGAACCGGAGATTCACAAGAAGTGTCAAGATTTGGAATTGATGACGACACAACTTCAGTTGCCTTTCCTTTTGGATTTAATGGGATGTTATGCATATTTGGATTTAAAGGAAAATCATTTGGATTTAAATGGGATTCTTTTGGATTTTTGGGTTGCTCTTGGGATTTCTTTCTCTCTTCCTCTCCTACCTTGGAATTGATGACTTTACCACTCCTTAAGGTGGTGATTGATTGAGCTTGCTCCAGATGAGCATTACAAGATGAAGATGATGGATCTTCAATCATATGAACACCCTTAGGATTCGCCACCGGTTGACTCGGCAACTTACCTTCCTCCCTTCTATTTAGGGCATTGGCTAGTTGCCCGATTTGAGCTTCTAACTTAGCCATAGATTGAGCATTAGCTTCCAGCTTAGAGATTGATTGAGAGTGAGTTTGCAATAAACGGGTATTAGCCTCAAGATTGCTTATCACTCTTTCTTCAAAGCCTTGGCTTCTCGGAGGAGGTGGTGGTTGTTGGTAATTGGATCTTTGATGGTAAGGTTGAGGATTTGGCCTATACTGAGGCCGTTGAGATTGGGAATTGAAAGAATTTTGCCCTTGAAAAGAGGGACTTGATTCTTGAGGTTTTCATGAAAAAGCTGGATGATTCTTATAACCAGGATTGTACGTGTTTGAATATGGATCATTCATTTGTTTAGAGTACAAGGCATTCGCTTGCTCTTGAGCATAATCGGGAGACTGCCTGGCAATAGGACAATCTCGCACGAAATATGAAGTACTATAGCAAAATGAACATCCTTCCTAATTTTGAACAGGTTGGCTTGGAGTAGGCAGCCCATTTTTCATGATTAGGTCCATTTTTCGGGATAAGGCTTCTACTTGCATGGCAACCTCATCTACCCGTGAAATTTTATGCACTCCTCGACAAGGTTGGGAGGCCTTCCCTTTCCTAGTGGAGGAGCGTTGAGCTGAATTGTTGCTTAGGGTTTGAAAAAGTTTCCATGCCTCATCGGGGCTTTTCAAAAGGTATCCACCTCCACACGCGGAGTCTATCATTTGTCTATGTTGCTCACTCACCCCATCGTAAAAACTTTGCACTAGCTGCCATTTTGGGACGGCATGATGCGGACAAGATTTAAGAAGATCTTTTAATCTCTCCCACGTCTCATAAAATTGTTCTTGATCAATTTGGGTGAATCCGGTGATTGCTCTCCGAATATCACTCGTCTTTCCCATTGGGAAGTATTTTTTTAAGAACTCTATTTGCATCTCCGCCCAAGAATGGATTGAGTTAGGTTCTAAAGAATTGAACCAACTTCTAGCTTTATCTTTTAGGGAGAAGGGAAACATACGCAACTTTAGATCATCCTCCGTAAAGTGTGGTACACGAATGGTGGAACACACAGAAAGAAAGTAATCTAAGTGCCAGTATGGATCTTCATTAGGGAGACCGTGGAAGCTATTAAGAAGATTGATGGTGGAGGACTTTATTTTGAATTGATTTGCCGCTACATCCGGAAATTGAATACATGAAGGTACTTCAAATGTAGTCGGAAGATAAAAGTCCATAAGCAACTCTCCTTGAGGAGGTGGAGGTGGAGGTGGTTGTTCATGATTAAAAGGAGGTAGTCCGGGAGGTTGTCTCTCATTTGGGTCAATGTTTTTAGTCCTAGGCAATATAGGGTCCCTAGAGGTTCCTCTATGTTGTCTAAGTGTTCTTTCAAGTTCAATATCACACGGAAGCAATGGAAGTGACAAGGACCATCTACCTAGCATGTATTAATAGTAGAACAACACCTCAATACGAAAAATAAACAATAATATATACAAAAAAAAATGAATGAACTCAAACCCACTAATTTTAGATTTTATACTCACAAAGGGTTCCAACTTTAATTCTTTTAGATGCCCGCTATGTGGTATACCTAAAATCAAGAAATTTGAGAAATAAGAACAAGATATATACAAAAAGAATGAAAGAATTTCTAGCCTAAGAATTAAACCAGATTTAATCTTCCAATGGCGACAATTACACCGTAGTCCCCGGCAATGGCGCCAAAATTTTGATGTGGCTAAACTCGGATTATATTGTAAGCTTAATTTTGCCCTTTTTATCAAAATATAATTTAACTACTCGCAAGAGCACGAATCTTTGTAGATACGGTTCTATATAGAGAGTATCGATCCCACGAAGACTAGTTGCAATTGTCTTAAAGAAAGATTAATTCCACTTTAATCCTAAAAATAGGGTTTTTAAATTTTTGTTTATAAACTATTGCATGAATGTAATGATAATAAAATTAAAGGGTAAAGGATGGGAGAGAGAACTAGGGTTGGTTTCCACCACTAGCCATTCACATGTTCATAAGTGTAGCAAGCATGGGATTCATTAATTAAATGCCTAACAATGTCATTAGGCTTGTGACCTCAATGACATATCAAAAGATCAATGTATTTGTCCACCTATCATAATCCATCTTCAACAAGCATAGCTCTTTAACCTAACTAACTACCTAATTACCCTACTCTCTAAGTGAACCTACATGCATCCAAGTTACCTTATCTTGGCATGGTTTATACAAACAAACACAACACATTCATTTAAACACCATTATCTATCCATCATTTGCACTTCTTGTGGAATATGCAAATGTTGTGCATTCACATGAAGATTATACTCTAAGACAAGAATAAAACCAAAATCAAATGAATATATAAAAGAAATGTATTAGTGTACATGGTCACTAGGCTAAATAATCAACATTTAATTACAAATCCCAAGTGCTACAAAGATGAACAAGTTTACATGGCTAGGGGTTGAAACCAACATCCTAGTAGAAGAGTTAGTTGCTCATGGTTGCCTTGCACTCTTCCATGGATGAAGAAAGTTGATTCGTGTGTGAGTGTGACTCAAAAAGTATATCAATTAAAATTTCCACACTTCGCAATAGAACGAATTCCTTGCAGAATAGGGCTATCGAAAGGGGTATCGTACCTCAGTGATTATGGTTTGATGAGTTGGAACACAGAATTAATTCTAATTAAATTTAGAAGAAAAGAATTCTGATTTTTAAACTAATTACAAAGATAAAATAAAATAAATCAAAGGTAAACAGATAATAGGAGAGAAACCTAGGGTGTTTGACTTCACCACTAACTCCACAATCAATGGTCAATTGAATCAACTATAGGGGAATTACATCATGCATAAGTGGTGTCGGTGGCTACAAGCTCACCTTCATCCGTCAAGAAGATAACATATGATTAAGGCTAAGCCATGGACTATCTTTGATTGGCATGGGCCATCTGCCTAACTACTCTAATCTAGGGTGCAGTATGGTTCATCTTCTCTAGGCATAATCCATCAAAGCTCATAACAATATATTCAGTGATTACCATTGTGTAATAATCTTTCTCATGATCACAGAAAAAAAGAGAGATTGAGTTCAATAACAACAATTAAATATCTAAGACAAGATAAGAAATCATTGAGTTTGAATTTACAAGACTTTTATTGCTCAATTCCTTAATAAGAATCCTCACAATTACACAATCTATGCATGTATATAAAGGTCCCCAATAATTAAAACAATCAAACCATTGATGCTTTGTTAGGGCTACATCAAAACCCTAGTGGATGAACTAGCCGCTCATGGTAGAAGAAGAAGCTTCAACTGTTGAGGAAGAAGACATCATCTTTCTGAATTACACGTATGACTTCGTTCTCCAATGGCTCTGCAATATGTTTATGTTCTCTTCTCAGCCTTCTCCAATCTCTCATCCTCAATTCAGCCTCCAATTCTTCACTTTATTCCCCAAGAGAATACACCAAAGTCCTAATCCAATTAGGAATAAATTAGGGTTTCCCGCAGCACTAATCAGGTGGGTTTTTCCTGCTGACTTCGGCCCGACTTTTGACCCACTAGAAGTCCATTTTACGGAATTTTCGTGAAATACAAAAGTGTGCAGAATCAAATTTCGTTCAACCCCGCTCAAGAATTATGTCGATTTGAGGCTCGAAAATAAGACTTCTGGTCCATTTTCCAAAACGGGATTAAGACTGTATTATGCGCAGATTTGGGCTTCAGGCCCAAAACCTTCTTAAGCAGCTGTAATTCTCTTGGACCTCTTTCTTGGGCTGATTTGAGTTAAAATAAATGGTTGAGTGAATCTCCTTAATGTAGACTTATCTCATCACTAAGAGAATAAAATACATAAGTTAAGAGGCTAGAATGCGTAACATTCAACGCCTATCACACCCCCAAACTTGCATATTGCTAGTCCCTTAGCAATAGAATAAAAGAAAACTAAAACAAAACAAAACTACTAAACACTAACTAAACTACCTAACTCCACTTTCGTGGGAGAAACGATTGCATTTAGCATATGCAACAAGCCTTTAAACCCCTAGGTTCCCCCTACTGGACGAGTATAGTCTCGTGAGGGTTTCCAGAAATGTTACCCACAAACATTCAAAATTATTTTTCAACATTAATTCAAGAAGAAGATTATAATACATAGTTACAAACTTGCATTCAAGAATAATTTCAAACTTTCAAATTCTATAATTCAAATCAATGGTCCCCATGCATAATTCACATCAACATATCTCAAAATAATCAACTCTAATTTCCTCGTGTAAAGTGAACTAGCAGTCATCCCATGTAGCAAAACTCAGCTCTGAATATATTAAGGCACATACCCTTTCAATTCACTAGCTCCCCTTATTGAAATCATACTTCCAAACATGAATACATGACTTTTCCATTTTTTTTTCTTCATTCTTTTTTTCATTGCTTTATTGGTTGTGCAATGTCTTGATCTATTAAGCTTTCTGAAAGATCCATGTAGCAAGCTTTCAGTCAGTGACTCCCAAGCCAGATGGCTTTAGGGCACTAGGCTTTAAGATACCCCAAAGACCTAATTACTCGAATCAGTCAGGCTACAAATCAAGACAACCAATGCTAATCTTTTCTCACCCTTTCACTTTTGACGCGAACACTCCGTGCTTCCTGAGGCATAAAGGCCTGGTTACTCATGAAAAGGATCAAATTGATTTGCTTATTCATCACTTTTTTTTTCTTTTTCTTCTTTCATTGAAGTCAAGTAAAACACATCATCGGTACTCATTCTCAAGAGATACTAATTATTATCAAGCATATGTAACTCAATAACTCAAAACATAGGTTTATACCTCACAAAATTATGCTAGTGTGTTTGTGCATGTAAGGAAACTAGAATTAGTCATCCCAAAACATGTTATTGCAAACCATGATTAAAACCACTTAATTTAAATCACAGTTTTCAAAATTTTAAACATACTCAAAAATTGCAAGTTATGCACCTACATAAGGTATTAATCCTTTGAATCATGTCAAAACATTCTATCTAAAAACAAAACAAAATAAAATAAAATAAACAAACTAAGAAAATAAAATAAAATAAAATCCTAATACAAAAAGAATTTCACACAAATTTCCCCCATATGCAATAAAGCACATAAATAGGCATCGCCTCACCCCCAAACTTAAACTGTACATTGTCCTCAATGTACACCCAATTAAAGCATAGAGAAGAGTAAGAACGATGTTACCAAAAATTCGGAGTAGTGGAAAGAAAATAGAGTACATCACGAGCACGAAGGCAATGCAAGCACACCCCCAAACTTGGATGTTTTAACCTGTCAAAACAAACCACGATACCCCAAAGATCAAGTGAAAATAGTATGGGTGAAAATAAATATGAAACAGAAAAATCCTAAAAATAAAATAAAATATTTTTTTCATTTTTCATTTTTTTTTTTTAATAATAATAAAAATCTAACTACAAAAAGAAAAATAAATAGAAGAATAAAAGCTAAAAATAAAATAAAATACAAAAGATGGTTACCTTCCTGTCAAGGATGTAGTGGTGACTGAGCATCCGGATCCAAGTTTGCTTGGCGCATCAGTGCACGCATCATCCTCCTCATCTCTAGTTGCTCTTGGCGAGTGTCACGAAAGTGATCCGCCATCTCTATTCTCATTGCACCAAACTGTGTGGAGACCTCTGTCTGTAGGGTGCCAAACTGGGCCGTCAACCCAGCAATCTGCCCTTCTAAATATTGATAATCGTGGCCACCAGCCTGTGCATGCACTTCCTCTTCCTCTGCCTCCATCTCCTCTGGATCTTCAACCGGTGGTGGTATATCTACATGCTCTCCTCCCTGGGCCAACCGAGATACCTCACCAGGCGCCGCTATGACTCTCTGGTGCATATGAGATCGACTCAGGTTCCAGTCATGCGTGCCATAATGAAGATCATGTGGAAAGGCAAGCTCGTCCTCATGGACTGGATACCCCTGTGCTACAAGCAACTGGTGAATAATAGTAGGGAATGGAAACTCCCAGTCACTTGCACTGTCTGGTACCTTGGCCACAACTTTGGAATAGAATTTCTCCATCTGGCCCCAGACAATCTGTGGGAATGACAGCCAATGCCCAAAATGTATAGCATATAATGATCGAAGGAACTCTTGACGTCTTTCGGTTTTATGTCCAATTCGACATACATTCTTGAGTAGCACAGCGTCAAGGAACCATAAATGATTTGGCATTGAAGACTTTGAAGCTGCATTCCTTTCCGGCCCAAAAAATTGGTTGGCACACAATCGTGCAACCACATTGCCTACCGACAACTCGTCGGGTAAAGGAGTATAGATATGAGATAAATCAGCTGGGCATTCATGAGGACAACCCATGGCAATGGCAATGGATGACATGTCCACTCAAACTATTGTTCCATCTACGGAAGAAGTAAGCACATCCCGCTCATCAAGTTTCGGCATTAAGTTCTGATAAAATACCTTGACAAGCCTCGGGTAAATGGTAGATGAGAGTGGAACAAAAATGGATGCCGACCGACGACGACGGATGTCGGAAATCCCCCATCGTGTCTCGGGAAACATACCATAAAGTTCGGCTATGTCAAACGTTGTTTCAAAGTTCAACGCCCTTGGATGCCATCTCTCTTGAATACCGTCTCGGCGAGATCGTGAAGAACCTGTGGTCGGATCATGCCTCGCTCGGCGAGGATTACGTGAACTTGAAGCATCTTGGTGACTTGCTCTCTTTGGTGCCATAGAAGTAGAAAAAGTGTGGTTGAGGAATTAAATCGAACACTTGGTGTGCACAATTTTTTTGTAACCTTCAACCTCCTTTTTTCGGCAATTTTTCCACCCAAATCGAACAAGTAAATGCACCAAATTGATCCCCCAAACTTGGTCTTCAAAAGATCTCAAAAAGATTTGAACAATTTCTTCAAGGAAAAACTTCACTTACTTTGATGTTGAACTTGAAAAAGTGTGAGCTTCCTTTGAAAACTAGTGATTTTTTATCCAATTTGATGTTGAAGTTGATGTTGATCAATGTTGAATTCTTGGATAATAATCACTAATTGAAGAAATTATTTTTCCGGATGATGTAGGACTTGAATTGGAGTTCAAAGAGGCTTAGGATGCAAGTAGTATCAACATAGGAGGAGTGGGTGTCCATATATAAGGAAAATTCTCGGCCAGCCCAAGTGTTGGGCTTGGGCAATCGATCACCCCAAGGATGGGCGATCGATCGCCCACCTGATGGTGGGTTCCCCTTTAAAAAATCCTTGGGCGATCGATCCCCCTTCAATGGGGCGATCGATCCCCCCTCTGGTACCCTGCTGGACCTCCATCGCCCAAGGTCGACCGAGACTTGATATTTTTGAGTCTCCATCGCCCAAGGTCGACCGAGAGCACTATTTTTCACCCGTCTTGAGTCTGAATACCTCGGTACACCTCTTGGCATCCTCCGGAAGTAACTTATAAATCAAAAACTCAAAGAAAAAACATTAAAACGCAACTAGAATTGAAGAAAAACATAAGAAAACTAAAACTAAAAATTAAAATTAAAGAAAGCTAAAAGAAATAAAGTATAGAAATACATACAGAACCTATGATTTAACGTCCGTAGGAGACGATTGACTCTCCGAAGAGATTAAGTCGGATAGACGGGATCCGTCAAGTCGACGGACTCCACGTCTCTTCTTGGAACACATCCTTCCACACAATGTTTCAACCTTTGGCCATTAACTTTCATCAAAGTGTTATCTCGAAAGCTTCGAATTTCTACGGCACCATGAGGAAAAACCGAAATCACTTGGAATGGTCCATCCCACCATGAACTCAATTTTCCGGGAAACAACCGAAGCTTGGAATTGAAGAGCCACACTTTATCACCTGGAGAGAAGGACTTTCGTGAGATATGTCTATCATGAAATGCTTTCGTCCTCTCTTTGTAAATTCATGAACTTTCATAAGCATCACGTCTAAACTCTTCTAATTCATTCAATTGCAACTTCCTCTCTTCCCCAGCTCTTTTTGCATCGAAATTGAATTTTCGAATTGCCCAAAGTGCCATAAGCTCAATCTCTACTGGAAGATGACATGCTTTCCCATACACCAACCGATATGGTGACATATCGATAGGGGTCTTATAAGCAGTTCGATACGCCCATAGTGCTTCGCTCAGTCGCAATGACCAATCTCTTCTATCCGGTCTCACTGTCTTCTCGAGAACATGCTTAATTTCTCGATTGGACAACTCTACTTGCCCACTTGTTTGAGGATGATAAGGCGTCGCCACCTTATGTGTCACTGAATATTTAGCAAGCAAACCTCTCAAGAATTTATTGCAAAAGTGAGTACCACCATCACTGATCAAGGCTCGAGGAATTCCAAATTGACTCAGAATATTCTCATGCATGAATTTGATACCACCTTGTGATCATTGTTTCGAGTTGCAATGGCCTCCACCCACTTGGAGACATAATCCACTCCAACCAGAATATATTCGTAGCCAAAAGAAGGTGGAAAGGGTCCCATAAAATCAATTCCCCAAACATCAAAAATCTTCACCACCAGAATGGGGCTCATTGGCATCATATCACGTCTCGACATTGAACCCAATCTTTGACACCGATCACAAGTCTTACAGAAAACATATGCATCGTGAAACAGAGAAGGCCAAAAGAATCCACATTGAAGTACCTTTGCTGCTGTCTTTCTTGCACTGAAGTGGCCTCCACATGCCAATCAATGGCAGAACTTGAGAATATCTTGAAACTCATGGTCTGGGACACATCGCCGAATAATCTAATTTGGACAATATTTAAATAACTCAGGATCCTCCCAAAAGTAATGATGAACTTTAGAGAAGAATCGATCACGTTCTCTCTTGGTCCAGTCTCTTGGCACTTTTCCCGTGGCTAAATAGTTCACAATATCTGCATACCATGGTGTGGAGTTGTCGGACACTCCAAACAATTGCTCCCTCTAAAGTGTTTTGGAAAGTGTAGTGCATACAGAAGTTACCACCATGGTAGAAATTTGATCTTCAAACACCTTCTTCTCCTTCTATTTTTCTTTCACCCTTATTTCATCTGTAGATTCAATCACATCTTCAGAGTCCATGAAGAAAACATCAGTCTGATCTGGAGGATTCTCAACAGCATTGAAAATATTAAGTTTAACCTTCATGTTACCAAAGGAAATATCCATGATTCCCGACCTACAATTTATGCAAGCATCAGCAGTAGCTAAGAAAGGTCGACCAAGGATCACAGGAATGTGCCTCTTCGAATTGTGAACCGGCTCAGTGTCAAGTACAATGAGCACATCTTCTATGATTCCTCGGGGTTGCTTTGTTGATCTGTCTGCAAATTGTAATACCACCGAGGTAGGCTTCAATTCTCCCAAGCCCAATTGTAAGTAAACTGAATAGGGTAGCAAATTCACACTTGCACCCAAATCAAGAAGAGCTTTATCCACATGGTGCTCCCCAATAATGCATGAGATAGTTGGAGCACCAGGATCTTTGTACTTGGGAGGAGTACACTGCTGAATTATTGAACTTACTTGTTGTGGCAGCATTACTTTCTTTGGCACATGGCTTTTAGAACGCCTTTTCTGAGTGCGCAAGTCCTTCAAAAATTTTGCATAAGGAGGAATTTGCTTGATGGCATCAAGGAGTGGCAAATTAATCTTCACTTGGCGAAATACCTCCATCATGTCATGCAGCTTGTCCCCTTGCTTCCCAAATTTAGATGCTTCAAGAAAACGTTGTGGGAAAGGAGCCTTGTGCTCATAAGGAATTTCAGCACTTGGACTTGTGGTCACTTTTTTTTCTTCTTTCTTTTCACCCACCTTATTGTCAATTATTTTCCCACTTCTCAAAGTGGTAATGGCTTGAACTTGCTCATGGTGTGGGTTGCTTGTGGAAGCTTGCATCCCTCTTGGATTAGCAATTGGTTGACTAGGGAGCTTCCCTTCTTCTCTTCTACTCAATGAAGTAGCAAGCTGTCCAAACTGAGATTCCAGTTTCGTAATGGATTGAGAATGCGAGTGCACTAGCTGAACTGTAGATTGTACTGTTGCTGCAGTAGCTTGCACTGTCTCTATAAGAGAATCAAGCTTGTCAAATTTAGACAAGGTAAGAGTCAGCTTGTCTTCAATAGCAGAAATTCTTTGGGCCATAGGACTTTGTGTTTGATATTGCTGTTGAGGCACAAAAGTCCTAGGTTGATATGATGGTTGCATTGCTGCCCCTTGGTTACTATAAGAAAAACCAGGATGATTCCTCCATGTGGGATTGTAAGTATTACCTCATGGAGGATTCATAGGTCCAGTGAAAGTAGCTTGAACTTGCTCATGTTGAATATCAAAAAATTGCCCCATTGAAGGACAATTGCTCACATTATGCATAGGACTAGAGCAAAATTCACAAGGACCTAGCAATAAAGAATTTGAAGCAGAAGGAGGTTGATTGGCAGCCATAATTGCTGCTACCTTCTGTGCAATTAAATCAATATCAGTTGGCATAGCTTCTGAAGCACCAACCTCAAAAATCCCATCAGTCTTCCTGGTAGTGGCAGGTCTGCTAGAACGAGTAGAGGACACATGTTGTAGAGAGTTGTCACTAAGATTTTCAAATAAGGTCCATGCCTCTTCTTCACACTTCAACATAAAAGTACCTCCACATGACGCATCAACCATCTGTCTGTTGGCTTATGTGAGCCCTTCATGAAAACTCTGCACTAGTTGCCACTTAGGAACTTGATGATGGGGACACTTCCTAAGAAGGTCCTTGAATCTTTCCCATGTCTCATAAAATTGTTCCCCCTCATGTTGGGAGAAACCAGTGATAGCACGTCTGAACTGATTGGTCTTCCCTATCGAAAAATACTTCTTGAGAAACTCATGTTGCATCTGAGTCCAAGTCGTGATAGAACCAGCCGGTAGAGAGTTGAACCAATACTTTGCTTTGTCTTTCAGAGAGAATGGAAAAAGTCTCATTCTGAAAGCATCTTCAGAGAAGCTATGAATTTTTGTAGTTGAGCACACTTCAATGAAGTCATCCAGATGCTTGTAAGGGTCTTCTTGAGTCAGCCCAAAATAAGATGGTAGCATCTGAATAATGCTGGACTTGATCTCATAATTCTGTGCTGTGACATTGGGCAATTGAAAACCTGCTGGCGAGGTATATGTCTCAGGAACATAGTAGTCCCTCAGCAATCTAGCTCTTTCTCCATCAGCATTAGGAACAAGGATATTATTCCTCTCTTCTACCATGTCATCAATTATTGCTTCCTCTTGCACAATGGTATCAACAGGGATGTTCCTCTGTTGTTTAAGAGTACGTTCAGGCTCAGGATCAAGAGGTATCAAAGGATCAGCTACAGAACGACGACCTTGCATATATTAACCAAAAGCACCTGAAAAGAAAACAAAAACAAAATTAAAAACAAAATATAAAATTTTCCTAAACTAAAAATCCAATTAAAACTAATTCTGTAAAATCTAATCAATCAAATAGATAATCCCCGGCAACGGCGCCAAAAATTGATTCGTGTGTGAGTGTGACTCAAAAAGTATATCAATTAAAATTTCCACACTTCGCAATAGAACGAATTCCTTGCAGAATAGGGCTATCGAAAGGGGTATCGTACCTCAGTGATTATGGTCTGATGAGTTAGAACACAGAATTAATTCTAATTAAATTTAGAAGAAAAGAATTCTGATTTTTAAACTAATTACAAAGATAAAATAAAATAAATCAAAGGTAAACAGATCATGAAGATAATAGGAGAGAAACCTAGGGTGTTTGACTTCACCACTAACTCCACAATCAATGGTCAATTGAATCAACTATAGGGGAATTACATCATGCATAAGTGGTGTCGGTGGCTACAACCTCACCTTCATCCGTCAAGAAGATAACATATGATTAAGGCTAAGCCATGGACTATCTTCGATTGGCATGGGCCATCTGCCTAACTACTCTAATCTAGGGTGCAGTATGGTTCATCTTCTCTAGGCATAATCCATCAAAGCTCATAACAATATATTCAGTGATTACCATTGTGTAATAATATTTCTCATGATCACAGAAAACAAGAGAGATTGAGTTCAATAACAACAATTAAATATCTAAGACAAGATAAGAAATCATTGAGATTGAATTTATAAGACTTTTATTACTCAATTCCTTAATAAGAATCCTCACAATTACACAATCTATGCATGTATATAAAGGTCCCCAATAATTAAAACAATCAAACCATTGATGCTTTGTTAGGGCTACATCAAAACCCTAGTGGATGAACTAGCCGCTCATGGTAGAAGAAGAAGCTTCAACTGTTGAGGAAGAAGACATCATCTTTCTGAATTACGCATATGACTTCGTTCTCCAATGGCTCTGCAATATGTTTATGTTCTCTTCTCAGGCTTCTCCAATCTCTCATCCTCAATTCAGCCTCCAATTCTTCACTTTATTCCCCAAGAGAATACACCAAATTCCTAATCCAATTAGGAATAAATTAGGGTTTCCCGCAGCACTAATCAGGTGGGTTTTTCCTGCTGACTTCGGCCCGACTTTTGACCCACTAGAAGTCCGTTTTACGGAATTTTCGTGAAATACAAAAGTGTGCAGAATCAAATTTCGTTCAACCCTACTCGATAATTATGTCGATTTGAGGCTCAAAAATAAGACTTCTGGTCTATTTTCCAAAACGGGATTAAGATTGTATTATGCGCAGATTTGGGCTTTAGGCCCGAAACCTTCTTAAGCAGCTGTAATTCTCTTGGACCTCTTTCTTGGGCTGATTTGAGTTAAAATAAATGGTTGAGTGAATCTCCTTGATGTAGACTTCATCTCACCATCTTGGATGTCTTCTTTGAAAACCCAAAAGCACGGTTTTAACTGAAATAATCATTAAGGCCCTAAAAATACAGAAAACACTAAAACAAAGTAAAATCACACAATAATCTATCACTAAGAGAATAAAATACATAAGTTAAGAGGCTAGAATGCGTAACATTCAACGCCTATCAAAGGTGAAGCTTCTTGGTCTGGTTCAGCTTCTCCTCTTCCTATCCCGAATGTCTCTCCTTGGATGTCTGATGTGTGTTGAGAGATATATGAGATATATGACTTCTTTGTGCTTTATGACTCCTTTTTCAACCTTGGGGCCCACCATATATATATATACATATATATATATCCATTGTATCAAAAAGGTCCCCAAGGGTCTTGTTCAAGTCAGACAATCCCCCTAAGTCATGCAAAAAGGGAGATTTTGCTACAAGTGGGAGAGCAGGTGAGCAAGTGGGTAAGTGGCTTCTGCAGAATCTTGATCAATTGAGATTGGATCTTGATTGATCGAGATTTTGATCAATCGAAATAAGATCTCGATCAATCGAGATCTCGATTGATCGAGATCAACATCTCGATTGATCGAGATGCCTTTGGCTGCATTTTTGATTTTTGTTCTTCAGCTGCAAATAGCCTCAAACTTTGCTCCTTTCACTACAAGACCTGCAATACATCAAAAATACAAAAATACCGTAAACATATCTCGGTAAATGTAGAAACGGAACTAACATGTGCAATAAAGAGGGTTCAAATGCATAGAATTGAACACTTATCATTGAGCAATAATAAGCGGGTGACTTGCTTAAGTTCATCGCCTTGTAAGCTCGATTATTAAGTCTGAGGGGTGCTTCTTCACCTAATGCCCTAAAGCCAATTGGTTTGGGAGTCATTGGCCCAATGCCGCTACATGGGCTTACAAGAAAGCAAAAAGAGCTAAGCATTGCACGGTCATCCGCGCATGAGCAATCATGAATGTTTTGTGATAATGAATAGCTGTGTCGAGCGTTTTCAATGAGTTTTTCTCTTAAAAACAGATTTATTCTTTTTCTTCTCCAAATATGACAAAAGCCACGCGTTAGAATGCATGTTCACTTTTCAAAGAGGATTGTGGGGTCAGAATTGGTATGTTTGTTCGGACTGGCCATTATGTGGGGGCTGTCATTTATTTGTAGCTTGTGAAAGTCCATTTTTGCTAATGACAACATAGTTCTGTAATAATTGTTGCATTTGCCAAATGTGAAATAAACGGATGATCGCCCTTTATCTAGTTGATGACTGAGTATGATTAAACTTTTGTATAAGATAGTTAATTTTATTTCTGTGATATTGCATTACTAAGGGACTAGCAATATGTAAGTTTGGGGGTGTGATAAGTGTTCAATTCTACGCATTTGAACCCTCTTTATTGCATATGTTAGTTCCGTTTTTATGATTACCGAGATATGTTTACGGTATTTTTGTGTTTTTGATGTATTGCAGGTCTTGTAGTGAAAGGAGCAAAGTTTGAGGCTATTTGCAGCTGAAGAGAAAAGTCAGAAATGCAGCCAAAGGCATCTCTGATAGGCGTTGAATGTTACGCATTCTAGCCTCTTAACTTATGTATTTTATTCTCTTAGTGATAGATTATTTTGTGATTTTACTTTATTTTAGGGTTTTATGTATTTTCAGGGCCTTAATGATTATTTCAGTTAAAACCAAGCTTTTGGGCTTTTTAAAGAAGACATCCAAGATGGTGAGATGAAGCCTACATCAAGGAGATTCACTCAACCATTTATTTCAACTCAAATCAGCCCAAGAAAGAGATCCAAGAGAATTGCAGCTACTTAAGAAGGTTTCGGGCCTGAAGCCCAAATCTATGCATAATACAGTCTTAATCCCATTTTGAAAAAAGGACCAGAAATCTTATTTTTGAGCCTTAAATCGACATTATTTGCTCGAAGGGTTGAACGAAATTTGATTCTGCACACTTTTTTATTTCACAAAAATTTCGTAAATCATACTCTTAGTGGGTCAAAAGTTGGGCCAAAGTCAGCAGGAAAAACCCACCTGATTAGTGTTGCGGGAAACCCTAATTTATTCCTAATTGGATTAGGACTTTGTTGTATTCTCTTGGGGAATAAAGTGAAGACTAAGAGGCTGAGTTGAAGAGAGATTAGAGAGAGAGAGAACAGAGCTTGGAGAGTCTGAGAGGGCTGACAAGAGAACAAAAACATATTTGCAGAGACATTGGAGAACGAAGTCATACGCGTAATTCAGAAAGATGATGCCTTCTTCCTCAACAGTTGAAGCTTCTTCTTCTACCATGAGCGGCTAGTTCATCCACTAGGGTTTTGATGTAGCCCTAACAAAGCATCAATGGTTTGATTGTTTTAATTATTGGGGACCTTTATATACATGCATAGATTGTGTAATTCAGAGGATTCTTATTATAGAATTGAGCAATAAAAGTCTTGTAAATTCAATCTCAATGATTTCTTATATTGTCTTAGATATTTAGTTGTTGTTATTGAACTCAATCTCTCTTGTTTTCTGTGATCATGAGAGAGATTATTACACAATGGTAATCACTGAATATATTGTTAAGAGTTTTGATGGATTATGCCTAGAGAAGATGAACCATACTGCACCCTAGATTAGAGTAGTTAGGCAGATGGCCCATGTCAATCGAAGATAGTCCATGGCTTAGCCTTAATCATATGTTATCTTCTTGACGGATGAAGGTGAGCTTGTAGCCACCGACACCACTTATGCATGATGTAATTCCCCTATAGTTGATTCAATTGACCATTGATTGTAGAGTTAGTGGTGAAGTCAAACACCCTAGGTTTCTCTCCTATTAACTTCACTATCTTATTTATTTTTGATTTATTTTATTTTATCTTTTTAATTAGTTTAAAAATCAGAATTCTTTTCTCTTAAATTTAATTAGAATTAATTCCGTATTCTAACTCATCAGACCATAATCCCTGAAATACGATACCCCTTTCGATAGCCCTATTCTGCAAGGAATTCGTTCTATTACGAAGTGTGAAAATTTTAATTGATATACTTTTTGAGTCACACTCACACACGAATCAATTTTTGGCGCCGTTGCTGGGGATTATCTATTTGATTGATTGGATTTTACAGAATTAGTTTTAATTGGATTTTTAGTTTAGGAAAATTTTATATTTTATTTTTTAATTTTGTTTTTTGTTTTCTTTTCAGGTGCTTTTGGTTAATATATGCAAGGTCGTCGTTCTGTAGCTGATCCTTTGATACCTCTTGATCTTGAGCCTGAACATACTCTTAGACAATAGAGGAACATCCCTGTTGATACCATTGTGCAAGAGGAAGAAATAATTGAAGACATAGCAGAAAAGAGGAATAACAACCTTGTTCCTAATGCTGATGGAGAAAGAGCTAGATTGCTGAGGGACTACTATGTTCCTAAGACATATACCTCACCAGCAGGTTTTCAACTGCCCAATGTCACAGCATAAAATTATGAGATTAAGTCCAGCATTATTCAAATGCTCCCATCTTATTTTGGGCTGACTCAAGAAGACCCTTACAAGCATCTGGATGACTTCATTGAAGTGTGCTCAACTACAAAAATTCACAACTTCTCTGAAGATACTTTCAGAATGAGACTTTTTCCATTCTCTCTAAAAGATAAGGCAAAGTATTGGTTCAATTCTCTACCGGCTGTTTCTATCATGACTTGGACTCAGATGCAACATGAGTTTCTCAAGAAGTATTTTCCGATAGGGAAGACCAATCAGTTCAGACGTGCTATCACTGGTTTCTCCTAACATGAGGGGAATAATTTTATGAGACATAGGAAAGATTCAAGGACCTTCTTAGGAAGTGTCCCCATCATCAAGTTCCTAAGTGGCAACTAGTGCAGAGTTTTCATGAAGGGCTGACAGAAGCCAACAGACAGATGGTTGATGCATCGTGTGGAGGTACTTTTATGTTGAAGAGTGAAGAAGAGGCATGAATCTTATTTGAAAATCTTAGTGACAACTCTCTACAACATGTGTCATCTACTCGTTCTAGCATACCTGCCACTACAAGGAAGACTGATGGGATTTTTGAGGTTGGTGCTTCGGAAGCTATGCCAACCGAAATTGATTTAATTGCATAGAAGGTAGCAGCAATTATGGCTGCCAATCAAACTCCTTCTACTTCAAATTCTACATTGCTAGGCCCTTGTGAATTTTGCTCTAGTCCTATGCATCATGTGAGCAATTGTCCTTCAATGGGGCAATTTTCTGATATTCAACATGAGCAAGTCCAAGCTACTTTCACTAGACCAATGAATCCTCCACGAGGTAATACTTACAATCCCACGTGGAGGAATCATCCTGGTTTTTCTTACAGTAATCAAGGGGCAGCAATGCAACCATCATATCAACCTAGGACTTTTGTGCCTCAACAGCAATATCAAACACAAAGTCCTATGGCCCAAAGAATTTCTGCTATTGAAGACAAGCTGACTCTTACCTTGTCCAAATTTGACAAGCTTGATTCTCTTATAGAGACAGTGCAAGCTACGGCAGCAACAATACAATCTACAGTTCAGCTAGTGCACTCGCATTCTCAATCTATTGCCAAACTAGAATCTCAGTTTGGACAGCTTGCTACTTCATTGAGTAGAAGAGATGAAGGGAAGCTCCCTAGTCAACCAATTGCTAATCCAAGAGGGATGCAAGCTTCCACAAGCAACCCACACCATGAGCAAGTTCAAGCTATTACCACTTTGAGAAGTGGGAAAATAATTGATAATAAGGTGGGTGAGAAGAAAGAAGAAGAAAAAGTGACCACAAGTCCAAATGCTAAAATTCTTTATGAGCCCAAGGCTCCTTTCCCACAACATTTCCTTGAAGCATCTAAATTGGGAAAGCAAGGGGACAAGCTGCATGACATGATGGAGGTGTTTTGACAAGTAAAAATTAATTTGCCACTCCTTGATGCCATCAAGCAAATTCCTCCTTATGCTAAATTTTTGAAGGACTTGTGCACTCAGAAAAGGCATTCTAAAAGCCATGTGCCAAAGAAAGTGATGCTACCACAACAAGTAAGTTCAATAATTCAGCAGTGTACTCCTCCCAAGTACAAAGATCCTGGTGCTCTAACTATCTCATGCATTATTGGGGAGCACCATGTGGATAAAGCTCTTCTTGATTTGGGTGCAAGTGTGAATTTGCTACCCTATTCAGTTTACTTACAATTGGGCTTGGGAGAATTGAAGCCTACCTCGGTGGTATTGCTATTTGCAGACAGATCAACAAAACAGCCCCGAGGAATCATAGAAGATGTGCTCATTAAAGTGGACAAGTTCTACTTTCCTATTGATTTCATTGTACTTGACACTGAGCTGGTTCACAATCTGAAGAGGCACATTCCAGTGATCCTTGGTCGACCTTTCTTTGCTACTGCTGATGCTTGCATAAATTGTAGGTCGGGGATCATGGATATTTCATTTGGCAACATGAAGGTTAAACTTAATATTTTCAATGCTGTTGAGAATCCTCCAGATCAGACGGATGTTTTCTTCATGGACTCTGAAGATGTGGTTGAATCTACAAATGAAATAAGGGTGCACGAAAAACAGAAGGAGAAGAAGATGTTTGTAGATCAATTTTCTACCATGGTGGTAACTTCTGTATGCACTACACGTTCCAAAACACTTTAGAGGGAGCAATTGTTTGGAGTGTCCAATAACTCCACACCATGGTATGCAGATATTGTGAATTATTTAGCCACAGGAAAAGTGCCAAGAGACTGGACCAAGCGAGAACGTGATCGATTCTTCTCTAAAGTTCATCATTACTTTGGGAGGATCCAGAGTTATTTAAATATTGTCCAGATCAGATTATTCGGCGATGTGTCCCAGACCATGAGTTTCAAGATATTCTCAAGTTCTGCCACTCATTGGCATGTGAAGGCCACTTCAGTGCAGGGAAGACAGCAGCAAAGGTACTTCAATGTGGATTCTTTTGGCCTTCTCTGTTTCAT
Source organism: Cornus controversa (assembly GCA_026545225.1). Taxonomy (NCBI): domain Eukaryota; kingdom Viridiplantae; phylum Streptophyta; class Magnoliopsida; order Cornales; family Cornaceae; genus Cornus; species Cornus controversa. Next base: position 48,223,693 of record CM048845.1, read on the forward strand.
GATGCATATGTTTTCTGTAAGACTTGTGATCGTTGTCAAAGATTGGGTTCAATGTCGAGGCATGATATGATGCCAATGAGCCCTATTTTGGTGGTTGAGATTTTTGATGTATGGGGAATTGATTTTATGGGACCCTTTTCACCTTCTTTTGGCTACGAATACATTCTGGTTGGTGTGGATTTTGTTTCCAAATGGGTGAAAGCCATTGCAACTCGAACCAATGATCATAAGGTGGTAATCAAATTCATGCATGAAAACATTCTTAGTCGATTCAGAATTCCTAGGGCCTTGATCAGTGATGGTGGTACTCATTTTTGCAATAAATTTTTGAGAAGCCTGCTTGCTAAATATTCAGTGACACATAAGGTGGAGACACCTTATCATCCTCAGACAAGTGGGCAAGTAGAGCTGTCCAACTGAGAAATTAAGCATATTCTCGAGAAGACAGTGAGACCGGATCGAAGAGATTGGTCATTGCGACTGAGTGAGGCACTATGGGCATATCGGACTACTTATAAGACTCCTATTGGTATGTCACCATATCAGTTGGTGTATGGGAAAGCATGTCATCTTCCAGTAGAGATCGAGCATAAAGCACTCTAGGCAATTCAAAAATTCAATTTCGATGCAAAAAGAGCTGGGGAAGAGAGAAAGTTACAATTGAATGAATTAGAAGAGTTTAGACGTGATGCTTATGAAAATTCATGAATTTACAAAGAGAGGAAGAAGGCATTTCATGATCGACATATCTCACAGAAGTCCTTCTCCCCAGGAGATAAAGTGTGGCTCTTCAATTCCAAGCTTCGGTTGTTTCCCGGAAAATTGCGTTCAAGGTGGGATGGACCATTCCAAGTGATTTTGGTTTCTCCTCATGGAGCTGTGGAAATTCAAAGCTTTCGAGATAATACTTTGATGAAAGTTAATGGCCAAAGGTTGAAGCATTGTGTGGAAGGATGTGTGCCAAAAAGAGACGTAGAGTCCGTCGACTTGACGGATCCCGTCTATCCGACTTAATCCCTTCAGAGAGTCAATCGTCTCGTACGGACGTTAAATTGTATGTTCTGTATGTATTTCTATACTTTATTTTCTTTAATTTTTTTTTATTTTAATTTTTAGTTTTAGTTTTCTTAAGTTTTTCTTCAATTCTAGTTGTGTTTTAATATTTTTTCTTTGAGTTTTTGATGTATAAGTTGCTTTCAGAGGATGCCAAGAGGTGTACCGAGGTAATTGGACTCAAGACGAGTGAAAAATCGTGCTCTCGGTCGAACTTGGGCGATGGAGGGTCAAACAGGCCTCCAAGGAGGGGGATCGATCGCCCCAATTGAGGGGGATCGATCGCCCCTTAATATTTTTCAAGGAAGACCACCACCAGCTGGGCGATCGATCACCCATGGCTGGGGGGATCGATCGCCCAAGCCAAAAACTTGGGCTGGCCGAGAATCCTCCTTATATATGCACACCCACTCCTCCTTTGTTGCAACCACTTGCATCCTAGACCTCTTTGAGCTCCAATTCAAGTCCTACTACAACCCAAAAATTAATTTCTTCAATTAGTGAGTATTAAACAAGAATTCAACATTGATCATCATCAACTTCAACATCAAATTGGATCAAAAATCACTAGTTCTCAAAGGAAGCTCTCACTTTTTCAAGTTCAACATCAAAGTAAGTGAAGATTTTCTTTGAAGAAATTGTTCAAATCTTTTTGAGGGCTTTTGAAGACCAAGTTTGGGGGATCAATTTGGTGTAATTACTTGTTCGATTTGGGTGGAAAAATTGCCGAAAAGAGGAGGTTGAAGGTTTCAAGTTAATTGTGCACGCCAAGTGTTCGATTTAATTCCTCAACCACACTTTTTCTATTTCTATGGCACCAAAGAGATCAAGTCACCAAGGTGCTTCAAGTTCACATAATCCTCGCCGAGCGAGGCATGATCCGACCACAGGTTCTTCACGATCTCGTCGAGAAGGTATTCAAGAGAGATGGCATCCAAGGGCGTTGAACTTTGAAACCACGTTTGACATAGCCGAACTTTATGGTATGTTTCCCGAGACACGGTGGGGGATTTTTGACATCCGTCGTCATCGGTCGGCATCCATTTTTGTTCTACTCTCATCTACTATTTACCCGAGGCTTGTCAAGGTATTTTATCAGAACTTAATGCCAAAACCTGATGAGCGGGATGTGCTTACTTCTTCCGTAGATGGAACAATAGTTCGAGTGGACATGTCATCCATTGCCATTGCCATGGGTTGTCCTCATGAATGCCCAACTGATTTATCTCATATCTATACTCCTTTACCCGACGAGTTGTCGGTGGGCAATGTGGTTGCACGATTGTGTGCCAACCAATTTTTTGGGCCGAAAAGGAATGCAGCTTCAAAGTCTTCAATGCCAAATCATTTATGGTTCCTTGACGCTGTGCTACTCAAGAATGTATGTCCAATTGGACATAAAACCGAAAGACGTCCAGAGTTCCTCAAAGCCTTATATGCTATACATTTTGGGCATTGGCTGTCATTCCCACAGATTGTCTGGGGCCAGATGGAGAAATTCTATTCCAAAGTTGTGGCCAAGGCACCAGACAGTGCAAGTGACTGGGAGTTTCCATTCCCTACTATTATTCACCAGTTGCTTGTAGCACAGGGGTATGCAGTCCATGAGGATGAGCTTGCCTTTTCACGTGATCTTCATTATGGCACGCATGACTGGAACCTGAGTCGATCTCATATGCACCAGAGAGTCATAGCGGCGCCTGGTGAGGTATCTCGGTTGACCCAGGGAGGAGAGCATGTAGATATACCACCACCGGTGGACGGTCCAGAAGAGATGGAGGCAGAGGAAGAGGAAGTGCATGCACAGGCTGGTGGCCATGATTATCAATATTTAGAAGGGCAGATTGCTGGGTTGACAGCCCAGTTTGGCACCTTACAGACAGAGGTCTCCACACAGTTTGGTGCAATGAGAGCAGAGATGGCGGATCACTTTCGTGACACTCGCCAAGAGCAACTAGAGATGAGGAGGATGATGCGTGCACTGATGCGCCAAGCAAACTTGGACTTGGATGCTCAGTCACCACCACATCCTTGATAGGAAGGTAACCATCTTTTGTATTTTATTTTATTTTTAGCTTTTATTTTTCTCTTTATTTTTCTTTTTGTAGTTAGATTTTTATTATCAATAAAAAAAAATATGGAAAAATGAAAAAATATTTTATTTTAGGATTTTTCTCTTTCATATTTATTTTCACCCATACTATTTTCACTTGATCTTTGGGGTATAGTGGTTTGTTTTGACAGGTTTTAACATCCAAGTTTGGGGGTGTGCTTGCATTGCCTTCGTACTCGTGATGTACTCTATTTTCTTTCCACTACTCCATGATCCCGGTAATATCGTTCTTACTCTTCTCTATGCTTTAATTGGGTGTCCATTGAGGACAATGTACAGTTTAAGTTTGGGGGTGAGGCGATGCCTATTTATGTGTTTTATTGCATATGGGGGAAATTTGTGTGAAATTCTTTTGTATTAGGATTTTATTTTATTTTATTTTATTTTGTTTTGTTTTTAGATAGAATGTTTTGACATGATTCAAAGGATTAATACCTTATGTAGGTGCTTAACTTGCAATTTTTTAGTATGTTTGAAAATTTTGAAAACTGTGATTTAAATTAAGTGGTTTTAATCATGGTTTGCAATAACATGCTTTGGAGTGATTAATTTTAGTTTCCTTAAATGCACAGACACAATAGCATAATCTTATGGGGTATAGACTGTGGTTTTGAGTTATTGAGTTACATATGCTTGATATTAATTAGTATCTCTTGAGAATGAGTACCGATGATGTGTTATACTTGACTTCAATGAAAAAAAAAAATGATGAATAAGCAATCAATTTGATCCTTTTCATGAGTAACCAGGCCTCTATGCCTCAGGAAGCACGGAGTGTTCGCGTCAAAAGTGAAAAGGTGAGAAAAGATGAGCATTGGTTGTCTTGATTTGTAGCCTGACTGATTCGAGTAATTAGGTCTTCGGGGTATCTTAAAGCCTAGTGCCCTAAAGCCGTCTGGTTTGGGAGTTACTGACTGAAAGCTTGCTACATGGATCTTTCAGAAAGCTTAATAGATCAAGACATTGCACAACCAATAAAGCAATGAAAAAAAAGGAATGATGAAAAAAAAATGAAAAGTCATGTATTCATGTTTGGAAGTATGATTTCAATAAGGGGAGCTAGTGAGTAGAAGGGGTATGTGCCTTAATATATTCAGAGCTTGGTTCTGCCACATGAGATGACTGCTAGTTCACTTTACACGAGGGAGCTAGAGTTGATTATTTTGAGATATGTTGATGTGAATTATGCATGGGGACCATTGCTTTGAATTATAGAATTTGAAAGTTTGAAATTATTCTTGAATGCAAGTTTGTAACTATGTATTGTAATCTTCTTCTTGAATTAATGTTGAAACAGAATTTTGAATGTTTGTGGGTAACATTTCTGGAAACCCTCACGAGACTATACTCGTCCACTAGGGGGAACCTAGGGGTTTAAAGGCTTGTTGCATATGCTAAATGCAATCGTTTCTCCCACGAAAGTGGAGTTAGGTAGTTTAGTTAGTGTTTAGTAGTTTCTTTGTTTTAGTTTTATTTTATTCTATTGCTAAGGGACTAGCAATATGTAAGTTTGGGGGTGTGATAGGCGTTGAATGTTACGCATTCTAGCCTCTTAACTTATGTATTTTATTCTCTTAGTAATAGATTATTTTGTGATTTTACTTTGTTTTAGTGTTTTCTGTATTTTCAGGGCCTTAATGATTATTTCAGTTAAAACCGTGCTTTTGGATTTTTAAAGAAGACATCCAAGATGGTGAGATAAAGCCTACATCAAGGAGATTCACTCAACCATTTATTTCAACTCAAATCAGCCCAAGAAAGAGGTCCAAGAGAATTACAGCTGCTTAAGAAGGTTTCGGGCCTGAAGCCCAAATTTGTGCATAATGCAGTCTTAATCCCGTTTTGGAAAACGGACCAGAAGTCTTAATTCTGAGCCTCAAATCGACATTATTTTCAAGTTCGGTTGAACGAAATTTGATTCTGCACACTTTTGTATTTCACGAAAATTCCGTAAAACGGATCTCTAGTGGGTCAAAAGTCGGGCCGAAGTCAGCAGGAAAAACCCACCTGATTAGTGCTGCGGGAAACCCTAATTTATTCCTAATTGGATTAGGACTTTGATATATTCTCTTGGAGAATAAAGTGAAGAATTGGAGGCCGAATTGGGAGAGCTTACACAGAGATTGGAGAGTCTGAGAGGGCTGAAGAGAACAGAAACATATTCGCAGAGCCATTGGAGAACGAAGTCATACGCGTAATTCAGAAAGATGATGTCTTCTTCCTCAACAGTTGAAGCTTCTTCTTCTACCATGAGCGGCTAGTTCATCCACTAGGGTTTTGATGTACCCCTAACAAAGCATCAATGGTTTGATTGTTTTAATTATTGGGGACCTTTATATACATGCATAGATTGTGTAATTGTGAGGATTCTTATTAAGGAATTGAGCAATAAAAGTCTTGTAAATTCAATCTCAATGATTTCTTATCTTGTCTTAGATATTTAGTTGTTGTTATTGAACTCAATCCCTCTTATTTTCTGTGATCATGAGAGAGATTATTACACAATGGTAATCACTGAATATATTGTTATGAGCTTTGATGGATTATGCCTAGAGAAGATGAACCATACTGCACCCTAGATTAGAGTAGTTAGGCAGATGGCCCATGCCAATTGAAGATAGTCCATGGCTTAGCCTTAATCATATGTTATCTTCTTGACGGATGAAGGTGAGCTTGTAGCCACCGACACCACTTATGCATGATGTAATTCCCCTATAGTTGATTCAATTGACCATTGATTGTGGAGTTAGTGGTGAAGTCAAACACCCTAGATTTCTCTCCTATTATCTTCACTATCTTGTTTACTTTGATTTATTTTATTTTATCTTTTTAATTAGTTTAGTTTAAAAATCAGAATTCTTTTCTTATAAATTTAATTAGAATTAATTCCGTAATCCAACTCGTCAGAACATAATCCCTGAGGTACGATACCCCTTTCGATAGCCCTATTCTGCAAGGAATTCGTTCTATTGCGAAGTGTGGAAATTTTTAATTGATATATTTTTGAGTCACACTCACACACGAATCAAGCTTCAACGTCTTCAATGCCAAATCATTTATGGTTCCTTGACGCTGGGAGGAGAGCATATAGATATACCACCACCGGTGAAAGATCCAGAGGAGATGGAGGCAGAGGAAAAGGAGGTGCATGCACAGGCTGGTGGCCATGATTATCAATATTTAGAGGGGCAGATTGCTGGGTTGACAGCCCAGTTTGGCACCCTACAGACAGAGGTATCCACCCAGTTTGGAGCAATGAGAATAGAGATGGCGGATCACTTTCGTGACACTTGCCAAGAGCAACTAGAGATGAGGAGGATGATGCGTGCACTGATGCGCCAAGAAAACTTTGATCCAGATGCTCAGTCACCATCACACCCTTGACAGGAAGGTCACCATCTTTTGTATTTTATTTTAATTTTAGTTTTTATTTTTATTTTTATTTTTCTTTTTGTAGATAGATTTTTATTAAAAAAAAAAATTTGAAAAAATGAAAAAAAATTTTTAGGATTTTTCACTTTCATATTTATTTTCACCTATTCTATTTCACTTGATCTTTGAGGTATAGTGGTTTGTTTTGACAGGTTTTAACATCCAAGTTTGGGGGTGTGCTTCATTGCCTTCCTGCTAGTGATGTACTCTATTTTCTTTCCACTACTCCGGATTTCTGGTAACATCGTTCTTACTCTTCTCTATGCTTTAATTGGGTGTACATTGAGGACAATGTACAGTTTAAGTTTGGGGGTGAGGCGATGCCTATTTTTGTGCTTTATTTGGTAAGGAAGGCTGTCTTTGGTACATCCTGATCCCTAACTCGAAGCTGATGATACCCGGACCACAAATTTATCTTTGAGAAATAGGTGGCCCCCTTCAACTGATCGAACAGATCATCAATCCGAGGAAACGGGTACTTGTTGCAGATTGTGACCTTATTCAACTCCCTATAGTCAATGCAAAGATGAAGAGACCCATCTTTCTTTTTCACCAATAACACCGGTGCTCCCCATGGTGAAGTACTCCTGCGAATAAATTTTTGACTAAGAAGTTGCTGAATCTAATCCCTCAACTCCCTCATTTCCACCAGAGCCATCCTGTATGGAGCCCTAGCAATAGGTCTGGTACCTGGAGCTAAATCAATCACGAAGTCTATCTCACGACTAGGTGGTAACCCTGGGATCTCCTGAAATACATCCTGAAAGTCTTGCACCACCGGAATATAATCTAAAGATACTGTAGTTCCTTCCGGAGACTCCTCACTGATAAAGAACAGGTGCGTACTAGACCCTCCCTTTGATTGCGGCATAGCAATCAAGTACATCTCCTGACCCGGTATAGCAAAAATAATTGCTTTATCGTGGCAATTAACCTGAGCATGGTAATATGATAACCAGTCCATCTTGAGTATAACATCATATGATCGCATATCTAAGATTAATAAATCTGCCAAGAATCTGAGTCTACCAATGTCTATAGGGACCTAACTACCTTATTCTAGTAGAACCGTACTAGCCCCTAATGGCGTAGATATAGTGAGTGGAGGAGTACATAGCTGAATATCTAACCCATATAAACTAGCAAATGCTCTAGATACAAAGGAATGTGATGCACCAGTATCAAATAAAATGTGACCTACTTTACCATTGATAAGAAACACACCCTCAATAGCCTGAGGAGCTCGCACACCACATGGCATAACATTATAGACTCTCCCATAATGCATCTGTTGTCCAGGTTGCCCTACAGGCAGCGGTGGTGTAGGTAAAGCTGGACGATGCTGTGTATGTATCTGTGGAATCTGTGGTACTGACAAAGGTGGTTATTGTCCCTGCCACTGCTGACCAGGTGGTCTCTGATTGTTGTTAAGACAATACCTAGCTGAATGCCCTAGCTCACCATAACTATAACAGTTTCCATTAAACACACCGGTAGACCTCCTGAACTGATTTCCATGTTACTGACCACGACCTGCCTGTGGTACCCCACTGTGCCTCCTATGAGTAGAGGCTCCCCCTCTCTGAGCATCACCGTTGGGTCTGTGTCTCTTCCACGGTTGCTGCCCTGAATGACTACCCCTCTCAAAGTGTCTACTTTTATTCCCATTCCTTCTCTCCACTGTCTGACCAGTGAATTCTCTGTCAGGTCGTTTCTCTGTTTGCCCTTTCTTGTAATCTTTTCTCGACTAACAGTGCTGCAATGTAGCATCCACTACCTGAGCATATATAGTATAAGCTGGACATCCTAAAAGGACCTGTCGAATAGGCCAGATTAACCCATTCACAAAACATCATAGCTTCTTTTCTTCGGTGTCCACCTCCTCAGGTGCAAACAGTGATAAATTGGAGAATTCTTGTTCATATACTGCCACAGTTCTGTCCCCCTGCTGTAACCCGAGAAATTCTTTCTTTTTAGCTGCCTCACTACATACGGAAAGTACTTAGCATCAAAGCGATCCTGAAAATCTGCATAGGTGAACATGGTCCGCTGTTCTGGTGTAGTCATCGACTCCCACCACTACAATGCATTTTCCACTAGCTTAAATGTAGCTAGCATCTGTTTCTATACCTCAGTGCACATAACCATGCGAAGATGGCGCTCAAAATCTTTCCTCCAATGATACGCCTCGGTAACCTCCGTAGACCCTGAAAACTTCGACGGATTCCCTTTTGTGAAGGAATCTCGTACCCTCTCCTAAGTGTTGGGCTGCTCTATAGGAAATGGAACCTGTGCCATCTGTTGTGGCTGCTGAGGTGGCTGTTGATTCTGAAGAGCAATCGCCACTCTGGCAGCTACAGCCTGTGCTATAATGGTTACCAAGTCGGAAAGAATCTCAATATCTCCACCCTGAGCATGACCTTGACCTAGAATATCATTCACATTCCTCCTTCTACGGGTGGCATCTGTAGAGGAAATAGATAAACATCAATACCATCGAGGATAGATTAAAACACTATGAGCTCTATATTTAGAATCCTATTTATCAGAATACACAACGCGGAAGATACCCTACAATAGACCCTTAAAACCCAAAGACACTTGAACCTGGAATGCTCTAATACCAACTGTAATACCCCACTCCAACACATGGTATGATATTATCCACTTTGGGCCTGAGCCCGCACGGTTTTGCTCTTGGGTTTTACCCCAAAAGGCCTCATACCATTTGAAGAGAACGTACTACATATAAGCACATCCCCTTCTCCATACCCAGGCGATGTGGGATTGAGCACCTTGTACCCTGTCAGTGTGGTAGCTCAGCCCAGTGTCTGTCTTCGCACCCGCCCACTCACACCCATCCACAAGGGTTACTACAATACTGGCCACCTCATGCGCAAAATTTTTTAGGGGGTATTACAGTTGGTATCAGAGCCTGAACCCAACTGGAAGTGTGTCGACGAGGACGTCGGGCCTCGTAGGGGGGTGGATTGTAGTAACCCTTGTGGATGGGTGTGAGTGGGCGGGTGCGAAGATAGACACTGAGCTGAGCTACCACACTGACAGGGTACAGGGTGCTCAATCCCACATCGCCTGGGTGTGGAGAAGGGGATGTGCTTATATGTAGTGTGTTCTCTTCAAATGGTATGAGGCGTTTTAGGGTAAAACCCAAGAGCAAAACCGTGCGGGCTCAGGCCCAAAGCGGACAATATCATACCACGTGTTGGAGCGGGGTATTACACCAAGCCACAGAAAGTCCCTAAAACCTGATACTTCACACCTTTAACCATATGCAATGCCACTTAATATAAATCCAACTCAATTGAACATCATAATCCATCACTTTCTCATTCCATACTCATGGATATGCTACATAATTCATAAATGGAACTTCAATTATCATCATCCCAAGATTTCTATACATGAACACAATTTAAAAACTCTCATACATGCCATCAAAGTCCAAAAACTTATATAAGCACATGATACATGATAGGCGTTGAATGTTACGCATTCTAGCCTCTTAACTTATGTATTTTATTCTCTTAGTGATAGATTATTTTGTGATTTTACTTTGTTTTAGTGTTTTCTGTATTTTCAGGGCCTTAATGATTATTTCAGTTAAAACCAAGTTTTTGGGTTTTGAAAGAAGACATCCAAGATGGTGAGATGAAGCCTACATCAAGGAGATTCACTCAACCATTTATTCCAACTCAAATCAGCCCAAGAAAGAGGTCCAAGAGAATTACAGCAGCTTAAGAAGGTTTCGGGCCTGAAGCCCAAATCTGCGCATAATGCAGTCTTAATCCCATTTTGGAAAACGGACCAGAAGTCTTATTTCTGAGCCTCAAATCGACATTATTTCCGCTCGGGATTGAACGAAATTTGATTCTGCACACTTCTGTATTTCACGAAAATTCCGTAAAACGGACTTCTAGTGGGTCAAAAGTTGGGCCGAAGTCAGCAGGAAAAACCCACCTGATTAGTGCTGCGGGAAACCCTAATTTATTCCTAATTGGATTAGGACTTTGGGGTATTCTCTTGGGGAATAAAGTGAGGACTTGGAGGCTGAATTGGGGAGAGCTTACACGGAGATTGGGGGAGAACACAGAGAGAGTCTGAGAGGGCTGAAGAGAACAGAAACATATTCGTAGAGCCATTGGAGAACGAAGTCATACGCGTAATTCAGAAAGATGATGTCTTCTTCCTCAACAGTTGAAGCTTCTTCTTCTACCATGAGCGGCTAGTTCATCCACTAGGGTTTTGATGTAGCCCTAACAAAGCATCAATGGTTTGATTGTTTTAATTATTGGGGACCTTTATATACATGCATAGATTGTGTAATTGTGAGGATTCTTATTAAGGAATTGAGCAATAAAAGTCTTGTAAATTCAATCTCAATGATTTCTTATCTTGTCTTAGATTTTTAGTTGTTGTTATTGAACTCAATCTCTTTTGTTTTCTGTGATCATGAGAGAGATTATTACACAATGGTAATCACTGAATATATTGTTATGAGCTTTGATGGATTATGCCTAGAGAAGATGAACCATACTGCACCCTAGATTAGAGTAGTTAGGCAGATGGCCCATGCCAATCGAAGATAGTCCATGGCTTAGCCTTAATCATATGTTATCTTCTTGACGGATGAAGGTGAGCTTGTAGCCACCGACACCACTTATGTATGATGTAATTCCCATATAGTTGATTCAATTAACCATTGATTGTGGAGTTAGTGGTGAAGTCAAACACCCTAGGTTTCTCTCCTATTATCTTCACTATCTTGTTTACTTTGATTTATTTTATTTTATCTTTTTAATTAGTTTAGTTTAAAAATCAGAATTCTTTTCTTATAAATTTAATTAGAGTTAATTCCGTATTCCAACTCGTCAGAACATAATCCCTGAGGTACGATACCCATTCATTTCGATAGCCCTATTCTGCAAGGAATTCGTTCTATTGCGAAGTGTGGAAATTTTTAATTGGTATACTTTTTGAGTCACACTCACACACGAATCAATTTTTGGCGCCGTTGCCAGGGATTATCTATTTGATTGATTGGATTTTACAGAATTAGTTTTAATTGGATTTTTAGTTTAGAAAATTTTTATATTTTATTTTTAATTTTGTTTTTGTTTTCTTTTCAGGTGCTTTCGATAAATATATGCAAGGTCGTCGTTCTGTGGCTGATCCTTTGATACCTCTTGATCCTGAGCCTGAACGTACTCTTAGACAACAGAGGAACAACCCTGTTGATACAATTGTGCAAGAGGAAGAATTAATTGAAGACATGGCGGAAGAAAGGAATAACAACCTTGTTCCTAATGCTGATGGAGAAAGAGCTAGATTGCTTAGGGACTACTATGTTCCTGAGACATATACCTCGCCAGCCGGTTTTCAACTGCCCAATGTCACAGCACAGAATTATGAGATCAAGTCCAGCATTATTCAGATGCTACCATCTTATTTTGGGCTGACTCAAGAAGACCCTTACAAGCATCTGGATGACTTCATTGAAGTGTGCTCAACTACAAAAATTCACAACTTCTCTGAAGATGCTTTCAGAATGAGATTTTTTCCATTCTCTCTGAAAGACAAAGCAAAGTATTGGTTCAACTCTCTACCGGTTGGTTCTATCACGACTTGGACTCAGATGCAACATGAGTTTCTCAAGAAGTATTTTCCGATAGGGAAGACCAATCAGTTCAGACGTGCTATTACTGGTTTCTCCCAACATGAGGGGGAACAATTTTATGAGATATGGGAAAGATTCAAGGACCTTCTTAGGAAGTGTCCCCATCATCAAGTTCCTAAGTGGCAACTAGTGCAGAGTTTTCATGAAGGGCTCACAGAAGCCAACAGACAGATGGTTGATGCGTCATGTGGAGGTACTTTCATATTGAAGAGTGAAGAGGAGGCATGGACCTTATTTGAAAATCTTAGTGACAACTCTCTACAACATGTGTCCTCTACTCGTTCTAGCAGACCTGCCACTACCAGGAAGACTGATGGGATTTTTGAGGTTGGTGCTTCAGAAGCTATGCCAACTGATATTGATTTAATTGCACAGAAGGTAGCAGCAATTATGGCTGCCAATCAAACTCCTTCTGCTTCAAATTCTACATTGCTACGCCCTTGTGAATTTTGCTCTAGTCCTACGCATAACGTGAGCAATTGTCCTTCAATGGGGCAATTTTCTGATATTCAACATGAGCAAGTTCAAGCTACTTTCACTGGACCAATGAATCCTCCACGAGGTAATACTTACAATCCCACATGGAGGAATCATCCTAGTTTTTCTTACAGTAACCAAGGGGCAGCAATGCAACCATCATATCAACCTAGGACTTTTGTGCCTCAATAGCAATATCAAACACAAAGTCCTATGGCCCAAAGAATTTCTGCTATTGAAGACAAACTGACTCTTACCTTGTCCAAATTTGACAAGCTTGATTCTCTCATAGAGACAGTGCAAGCTACTGCAGCAACAGTACAATCTACAGTTCAGCTAGTGCACTCGCATTCTCAATCCATTGCCAAACTGGAATCTCAGTTTGGACAACTTGCTACTTCATTGAGTAGAAGAGAAGAAGGGAAGCTCCCTAGTCAACCAATTGCTAATCCAAGAGGGATGCAAGCTTCCACAAGCAACCCACACCATGAGCAAGTTCAAGCCATTACCACTTTGAGAAGTGGGAAAATAATTGACAATAAGGTGGGTGAAAAGAAAGAAGAAGAAAAAGTCATCACAAGTCCAAGTGTTGAAATTCCTTATGAGCCCAAGGCTCCTTTCCCACAACGTTTTCCTGAAGCATCCAAGTTGGGGAAGCAAGGGGACAAGCTGCATGACATGATGGAGGTGTTTCACCAAGTGAAGATTAATTTGCCACTCCTTGATGCCATCAAGCAAATTCCTCCTTATGCAAAATTTTTGAAGGACTTGTGCACTCAGAAAAGGCGTTCTAAAAGCCATGTGCCAAAGAAAGTAATGCTGCCACAACAAGTAAGTTCAATAATTCAGTAGTGTACTCCTCCCAAGTACAAGGATCCTGGTGCTCCAACTATCTCATGCATTATTGGGGAGCACCATGTGGATAAAGCTCTTCTTAATTTGGGTGCAAGTGTGAATTTGCTACCTTATTCAGTTTACTTACAATTGGGCTTGGGAGAATTGAAGCCTACCTCGGTGGTATTACAATTTGCAGACAGATCAACAAAGCAACCCCGAGGAATCATAGAAGATGTGCTCATTAAAGTGGACAAGTTCTACTTTCCTGTTGATTTCATTGTACTTGACACTGAGCCAGTTCACAATCCGAAGAGGCACATTCCTGTGATCCTTGGTCGACTTTTCTTAGCTACTGCTGATGCTTGCATAAATTATAGGTCGGGGATCATGGATATTTCCTTTGGCAACATGAATGTCAAGCTCAATGTGTTCAATGCTATCCAACACCCCCAAGATCAGAGTGATGTGTTCTGCATGGATGATATTGATAAATGTGTGGAGGAATTTATTTCATCCTCTACATCTCTAAACTCCCTGGAGGTATGTAAGTCTGTTTATGACTTTGAGAACATTAATGATGAAGGGTTGTGTGAAGAAGTGCATGCTATGCTAGAAGTGGATGCTATTCAGAATACTCCACCATGGAGAATTCCAATTGAGCCACTACCCTTTCTCTCTAGCACTCCCTTAGTGCCTTCATTAGAGTCCCCTCCAGAATTAGAGTTGAAGCCTTTGCCTGACAAATTGAAGTATGTATTCTTAGGGGCACAGAAAACTCTTCCTGTTATAATTGCCTCTGATCTGACAGAAATTCAAGAAAAGAGCTTAGTAGAGGTTTTATACCAACATCGTGAAACAATTGGATGGAGTGTTGCTGATCTTAAGGGCATTGATCCCTCAGTTTGCATGCACAAAATCCATTTGGAAGAAGGATGTAAGCCAACTAGAGAGGCACAGAGGCGATTGAACCCCAACATGAAGGAGGTGGTAAAGAAAGAGGTTGTCAAGTTACTTGATGCAGGAATCATTTATCCAATTTCTGACAGCACATGGGTGAGTCCGACACAAGTGGTTCCAAAGAAATCTGGTCTTACCATTGTCCCTAACTCCATGGGAGAGCTTGTTCCACAACGTACTGCCACAGGTTGGCGTGTTTGCATTGATTACAGAAAGCTCAATTCTATGACAAGGAAGGATCACTTCCCTCTTCCATTCATTGATCAAATACTTGAAAGGTTAGCTGGTCAGAGCTATTATTGCTTTCTGGATGGCTACTCTGGTTATAACCAAGTAGCTATGGATCCAGAAGATCAAGAGAAGACCACTTTCACTTGTCCCTTTGGTACTTTTGCGTATCGTCGTATGCCTTTTGGATTATGTAATGCTCCGGCTACATTCCAAAGGTGTATGATGGCCATCTTTTCTGACATGGTGGAAAAATTCTTGGAGGTGTTTATGGATGACTTCTCTGTTTTTGGATCATCTTTTGAACATTGTTTGAGCAATTTATCACTTGTGCTTCAAAGGTGCCGAGAACGGAATCTGGTACTTAGTTGGGAGAAGAGCCACTTTATGGTGAAAGAAGGTATTGTATTGGGCCATATTGTTTCAGAGAGGGGCATTGAAGTTGATAAAGCAAATATCGATCTAATTGCAACTCTGCCTCATCCAACTTCGGTAAGGCAAATTCGATCTTTCTTAGGCCATGCTGGGTTCTATAGAAGATTCATCAAGGATTTCAGTAAAGTGGCTCGACCATTATGCCATTTGTTATCTAAAGATGTTCCCTTTATCTTTGATGAAGATTGTGTGAAAGCTTTTGAAAAGCTTCGATCTCTGTTATCCTCTGCACCAATTATGCAGTCTCCAAAATGGGCTATACCTTTTGAAATCATGTGTGATGCCTCTGATTATGCAGTAGGAGCCGTGTTGGGACAGAGAGAAGAGAAACGACCACATGTCATCTACTATGCCAGTAAGACTCTCTCTGATGCCCAACTCAATTATACAACCACAGAGAAAGAGCTTCTAGCTGTAGTGTTTGCCTTGGACAAATTTTGTTCTTATTTATTGGGGTCCAAGGTGGTTGTCTACTCTGATCATGCAGCATTGAGACACTTATTGGCAAAGAAAGAAACCAAACCGCGTCTTATTCGGTGGATTTTATTGCTGCAAGAATTTGATTTGGAAATAAAAGACAAAAAGGGGACGGAGAATGTGGTAGCGGATCATTTATCTCGAATCGAGTCTGAGCCGGTATTCGGTGCATTACCTATTCGAGACTCATTCCCGGATGAGCAATTGTTTGAAACTACTTTGATGAAGGTTAATGGCCAAAGGTTGAAACATTGTGTGGAAGGATGTGTGCCAAGAAGAGACGTGGAGTCCGTCGACTTGACGGATCCCGTCTATCCGACTTAATCCCTTCGGAGAGTCAATCGTCTCCTACGGACGTTAAATTGTAGGTTTTGTATGTATTTCTATCCTTTAATTTCTTTAGTTTTCTTTGATTCTAAGTTTTAGTTTTAGTTTTCTTACTTTTTCTTTCAATTCTAGTTGCATTTTAATGTTTTTTTCTTTGAGTTTTTGATGTATAAGTTGCTTCCAGAGGATGCCAAGAGGTGTACCGAGGTATTTGGACTCAAGACGGGTGAAAAATCGTGCTCTCGGTCGACCTTGGGCGATGGAGACTCAAAATTATCAAGGTTCGGTCGACCTTGGGCGATGGAGGGTCCAACAAGCTTCCAGGAGGGGGATCGATCGCCCCAGCCAAGGGGGATCGATCGCCCCATGCATTTTCTCAAGGATTCCCACCAGCAGGTGGGTGATCGATCGCCCACCCTAGGGGGGATCGATCGCCCACCCTAGGGGGGATCGATCGCCCAAGCCCATGGGTGGGCTGGCCGAAAGTGTATGCTATAAATGGACTTCTTATCCTCCTATGTTGCCACTACTTGCATCCTAAGCCTCTTTGAACTCCAATTCAAGTCCTACATCATCCGGAAAACTAATTTCTTCAATTAGTGATTATTATACAAGACTTCAACATTGATCAACATCAACTTCAACATCAAATTGGATCAAAAATCACTAGTTCTCAAAGGAAGCTCACACTTTTTCAAGTTCAACATCAAAGTAAGTGAAGTTTTTCCTTGAAGAAATTGTTCAAATCTTTTTGAGGGCTTTTGAAGACCAAGTTTGGGGGATCAATTTGGTACAATTACTTGTTCGATTTGGGTGGAAAAATTGCCGAAAAAAGGAGGTTGAAGGATACAAAAGAATTGTGCACGCCAAGTGTTCGATTTAATTCCTCAACCACACTTTTTCTACTTCTATGGCACCAAAGAGAGCAAGTCACCAAGATGCTTCAAGTTCACGTAATCCTCGCCGAGCGAGGCATGATCCGACCACAGGTTCTTCACGATCTCGCCGAGACGGTATTCAAGAAAGATGGCATCCAAGGGCGTTGAATTTCGAAACAACGTTTGACATAGCCAAACTTTATGGTATGTTTCCCGAGACACGGTGGGGGATTTCCGACATCCGTCGTCGTCGGTCGGCATCCATTTTTGTTCCACTCTCATCTACCATTTACCCGAGGCTTGTCAAGGTATTTTATCAGAACTTAATGCCGAAACCTGATGAGCGGGATGTGCTTACTTCTTCCGTAGATGGAACAATAGTTCGAGTGGACATGTCATCCATTGCCATTGCCATGGGTTGTCCTCATGAATGCCCAGCTGATTTATCTCCTATCTATACTCCTTTACCCGAAGAGTTGTCGGTGGGTAATGTGGTTGCACGATTGTGTGCCAACCAATTTTCTGGGCCGAAAAGGAATGCAGCTTCAAAGTCTTCAATGCCAAATCATTTATGGTTCCTTGACGCTGTGCTACTCAAGAATCTATGTCCAATTGGACATAAAACCGAAAGACGTCAAGAGTTCCACAGAGCCTTATATGCTATACATTTTGGGCATTGGCTGCCATTCCCACAGATTGTCTGGGGCCAGATGGAGAAATTCTATTCCAAAGTTGTGGCCAAGGCACCAGACAGTGCAAGTGACTGGGAGTTTCCATTCCCTACCATTATTCATCAGTTGCTTGTGTCACAGGGGTATGCAGTCCAAGAGGACGAGCTTGCCTTTCCACGTGATCTTCATTATGGCACGCATGACTGGAACCTGAGTCGATCTCATATGCACCAGAGAGTCATAGCGGCGCCTGGTGAGGTATCTCGGTTGGCCCAGGAAGGAGAGCATGTAGATATACCACCACCGGTGGACGGTCCAGAAGAGATGGAGGCAGAGGAAGAGGCAGTGCATGCACAGGCTGGTGGCTATGATTATCAATATTTAGAAGGGCAAATTGCTGGGTTGACAGCCCAGTTTGGCACCTTACAGACAGAGGTCTCCACACAGTTTGGTGAAATGAGAGCAGAAATGGCAGATCACTTTCGTGACACTCGCCAAGAGCAACTAGAGATGAGGAGGATGATGCGTGCACTGATGCGCCAAGCAAACTTGGATCCAGATGCTCAGTCACCACCACATCCTTGACAGGAAGGTAACCATCTTTTGTATTTTATTTTATTTTTAGCTTTTATTTTTCTCTTTATTTTTCTTTTTGTAGTTAGATTTTTATTATCAAAAAAAAAAAAATGGAAAAATGAACAAATATTTTTTTTAGGATTTTTCTCTTTCATATTTATTTTCACCCATACTATTTTCACTTGATCTCTGGGGTATAGTGGTTTGTTTTGACAGGTTTTAACATCCAAGTTTGGGGGTGTGCTTGCATTGCCTTCGTCCTCGTGATGTACTCTATTTTCTTTCCACTACTCCATGATCCCGGTACTATCATTCTTACTCTTCTCTATGCTTTAATTGGGTGTCCATTGAGGACAATGTACAGTTTAAGTTTGGGGGTGAGGCGATGCCTATTTGTGTGCTTTATTGCATATGGGAAAAATTTGTGCGAAATTCTTTTGTATTAGAATTTTATTTTAATTTTTTTTCTTAGTTTGTTTCTTTATTTTATTTTGTTTTATTTTTAGATAGAATGTTTTGACATCATTCAAAGGATTAATACCTTATGTAGGTGCATAACTTGTAATTTTTTAGTAGGTTTTAAATCTTTGGAAACTGTGATTTAAATTAAGTGATTTTAATCATAGTTTGCAATAACATGTTTTGAAGTGATTAATTTTAGTTTCCTTACATGCACAAACACACTAGCATAGTCTTATGGGGTATAAATTTTGGTTTTGAGTTATTGAGTTACATATGCTTGATATTAATTAGTATCTCTTGAGAATGAGTACCGATAATGTGTTTTACTTGACTTCAATGAAAAAAAAAAGAAAGAAAGAAAGAAAAAAAAAATGATGAATAAGCAATCAATTTGATCCTTTTCATGAGTAACCGGGCCTCTATGCCTCAGGAAGCACGGAGTGTTCGCGTCAAAAGTGAAAAGGTGAGAAAAGATGAGCATTGGTTGTCTTGATTTGTAGCCTGACTGATTCGAGTAATTAGGTCTTCGGGGTATCTTAAAGCCTAGTGCCCTAAAGCCATCTGGTTTGGGAGTCACTGACTGAAAGCTTGCTACATGGATCTTTCAGAAAGCTTAATAGATCAAGACATTGCACAACCAATAAAACAATGAAAAAAAAGAATGAGAAAAAAAAAAGTCATGTATTCATGTTGGGAAGTATGATTTCAATAAGGGGAGCTAGTGAGTTGATAGGGTATGTGTCTTAATATATTCAGAGCTGAGTTATGCTACATGAGATGACTGCTAGTTCATTTTACACGAGGGAGCTAGAATTAATTATTTTGAGATATGTTGATGTGAATTATGTGTGGGGACCATTGCTTTGAATTGTGGAATTTGAAAGTTTGGGGGTGTGATAGGCGTTGAATGTTACGCATTTTAGCCTCTTAACTTATGTATTTTATTCTCTTAGTGATAGATTATTTTGTGATTTTACTTTGTTTTAATGTTTTCTGTATTTTCAGGGCCTTAATGATTATTTCAGTTAAAACCAAGTTTTTGGGTTTTGAAAGAAGACATCCAAGATGGTGAGATGAAGCCTACATCAAGGAGATTCACTCAACCATTTATTCCAACTCAAATCAGCCCAAGAAAGAGGTCCAAGAGAATTACAGCAGCTTAAGAAGGTTTCGGGCCTGAAGCCCAAATCTGCGCATAATGTAGTCTTAATCCCGTTTTGGAAAATGGACCAGAAGTCTTATTTTCGAGCCTCAAATCGACATTATTTTCGCGTAAGGTTGAACAAAATTTGATTCTGCACACTTTTGTATTTCACGAAAATTCCGAAAAACGGACTTCTAGTGGGTCAAAAGTTGGGCCGAAGTCAGCAGGAAAAACCCACCTGATTGGTGCTGCGGGAAACCCTAATTTATTCCTAATTGGATTAGGACTTTGGGGTATTCTCTTGGGGAATAAAGTGAGGACTTGGAGGCTGAATTGGGGAGAGCTTACACGGAGATTGGGGGAGAACACAGAGAGAGTCTGAGAGGGCTGAAGAGAACAGAAACATATTCGTAGAGCCATTGGAGAACGAAGTCATACGCGTAATTCAAAAAGATGATGTCTTCTTCCTCAACAGTTGAAGCTTCTTCTTCCACCATGAGCGGCTAGTTCATCCACTAGGGTTTTGATGTAGCCCTAACAAAGCATCAATGGTTTGATTGTTTTAATTATTGGGGACCTTTATATACATGCATAGATTGTGTAATTGTGAGGATTCTTATTAAGGAATTGAGCAATAAAAGTCTTGTAAATTCAATCTCAATGATTTCTTATCTTGTCTTAGATATTTAGTTGTTGTTATTGAACTCAATCTCTTTTGTTTTCTGTGATCATGAGAGAGATTATTACACAATGGTAATCACTGAATATATTGTTATGAGCTTTGATGGATTATGCCTAGAGAAGATGAACCATACTGCACCCTAGATTAGAGTAGTTAGGCAGATGGCCCATGCCAATCGAAGATAGTCCATGGCTTAGCCTTAATCATATGTTATCTTCTTGACGGATGAAGGTGAGCTTGTAGCCACCGACACCACTTATGTATGATGTAATTCCCATATAGTTGATTCAATTAACCATTGATTGTGGAGTTAGTGGTGAAGTCAAACACCCTAGGTTTCTCTCCTATTATCTTCACTATCTTGTTTACTTTGATTTATTTTATTTTATCTTTTTAATTAGTTTAGTTTAAAAATCAGAATTCTTTTCTTATAAATTTAATTAGAATTAATTCCGTATTCCAACTCGTCAGAACATAATCCCTGAGGTACGATACCCATTCATTTCGATAGCCCTATTCTGCAAGGAATTCGTTCTATTGCGAAGTGTGGAAATTTTTAATTGGTATACTTTTTGAGTCACACTCACACACGAATCACTTGCCTTATCGAAGTTATATGTGGCAGAGTTGCAATTAGATCGATCTTTGCTTTATCAACTTCAATGCCCCTCTCTGAAACAATATGGCCCAATACAATACCCTCTTTTACCATGAAATGGCTCTTCTCCCAACTAAGTACCAAATTACGCTCTTGGCACCTTTGAAGCACAAGTGATAAATTGCTCAAACAGTGTTCAAAGGATAATCCAAAAATAGAGAAGTCATCCATGAACACCTCCAAGAATTTTTCCACCATGTTAGAAAAGATGGCCATCATACACCTCTGGAATGTCGCTGGAGCATTACATAATCCAAAAGGCATACTGATTCGTGTGTGAGTGTGACTCAAAAAGTATATCAATTAAAAATTTCCACACTTCGCAATAGAACGAATTCCTTGCAGAATAGGGCTATCGAAAGGGGTGTCGAACCTCAGGAACTGTAGTCTGACTGAGTTGGATATAAGGAATTAATTCTAATTAAATTTAAAAGAAATAAATTCTGATTTTTAATTATAAATTAACTAATGAAGCAATTGAACAAAAGCAAGAAAAACTAAGGAGTGTAGAGAATATAAGATAAGTTTAGGGTAATGATTTCACTACTAACTTCACAATCAATGGTCAATTGAACTAACTATGGGGCATCATAACATGCATAAGTGGTGTCAGTGGCTACAAGCTCACCTTCATCCGTCAAGAAGATAACATATGATTAAGGCTAAGTCATGGACTATCTTCGATTGGCATGGGCCATCTGCCTAACTACTTTACTCTAAGGTGCAGTATGGTTCATCTTCTCTAGGCATAATCCATCAAAGCTTTTAATGATATATTCAGTGAAAACCATTGTGTAATAATCACTCTCATGATCACAGAAAATAAGAGGGACGAGTTCAATAACAACAATCAAGTATCTAAGACAAGATAAGAAATCATTGAAATTGAATTTATAAGACTTTTATTGCTCAATTCTATAAGAAGAATCCTCTAAATTACACAATCTATGAATGAATACAAAAATCCCCAATAATTAGAACAATCAAACCAGTGATGTTTAGTTAGGGCTCCATCAAAACCCTGGTGGCTGAACTAGCCGCTCATGATACGCCTTGTTCTCCAATGATTCTCCATTCCAAAAGCTCTTCAAAGCTGCTGCCAAGCCTCCTCAATATAGCCCTAATTTATCACTTTAAATAGCCAAGAGAATACATCAAAGTCCTAATCCAATTAGGAATTAATTAGGTTTTCCTGCAGCACTAATCAGGTGGGTTTTTCCTGCTGACTTCGGCCCAACTTTTGACCCACTAGAAGTCCGATTTACGGATTTTTCGTGAAATACAAAAGTGTGCAAAATCAAATTTTGTTCAACCTTATGAGAGAATTATGTCAATTTGAGGCTCAGAAATAAGACTTCTGGTCCATTTTCCAAAATGGGATTAAGACTGTATTATGCGCAGATTTGGGCTTCAGGCCCGAAACCTTCTTAAGCAGTTGTAATTCTCTTGGACCTCTTTCTTGGGCTGAATTGAGTTGAAATAAATGGTTGAATGATTCTCCTTAGTGTAGGCTTCATCTAACCATCTTGCATGTCTTCTTTAAAAGCCCAAAATCACGGTTTTAACTGAAATAATCATTAAGGCCCTGAAAATACAGAAAACACTAAAACAAAGTAAAATAATAAAATAATCTATCACTAAGAGAATAAAATACATAAGTTAAGAGGCTAGAATGCGTAACATTCAACGCCGATCACATACGACGATAAGCAAAAGTACCAAAGGGATAAGTGAAAGTGGTCTTCTCTTGATCTTCTGGATCCATAGCTACTTGGTTATAACCAGAGTAGCCATCCAGAAAGCAATAATAGCTCTGACCAGCTAACCTTTCAAGTATTTGATCAACGAATGGAAGAGGAAAGTGATCCTTCCTTGTCATAGAATTGAGCGTTCTGTAATCAATGCAAACACGCCAACCTGTGGCAGTACGTTGTGGAACAAGCTCTCCCAAAGAGTTAGGGACAATGGTAAGACCAGACTTCTTTGGAACCACTTGTGTTGGACTCACCCATGTGCTGTCAGAAATTGGATAAATGATTCCTGCATCAAGTAACTTGACAACCTCTTTCTTTACCACCTCTTTCATGTTGGGGTTCAGTCGCCTCTGTGCCTCTCTAGTTGGCTTACATCCTTCTTCCAAATGGATTTTGTGCATGCAAATTGAGGGATCAATACCCTTAAGATCAGCAACACTCCATC
Organism: Cornus controversa; assembly: GCA_026545225.1. Classification (NCBI taxonomy): domain Eukaryota; kingdom Viridiplantae; phylum Streptophyta; class Magnoliopsida; order Cornales; family Cornaceae; genus Cornus; species Cornus controversa. The sequence goes on from CM048845.1 coordinate 48,246,994, forward strand.
CAATTGCTTCACGATGTTGGTATAAAACCTCTACTAAACTCTTTTCTTGAATTTCTGTCAGATCAGAGGCAATTATAACAGGAAGAGTTTTCTGTGCCCCCAAAAATACATACTTCAATTTGTCAGGCAAAGGCTTCAGCTCTAATTCTGGAGGGGACTCCAATGAAGGCACTAGGGGAGTGCTAGAGAGAGAAGGTAGTGGCTCAATTAGAATTCTCCAAGAGACTTACATACCTCCAAGAAGTTTCGAGATATAGAGGATGAAACAAATTCCTTCACACATTCATCAATATCATCCGTGCAGAACACATCACTCTGATCTGGGGGGTGTTGGATAGCATTGAACACATTAAGCTTGACATTCATGTTGCCAAAGGAAATATCCATGATCCCCGACCTATAATTTATGCAAGCATCAGCAGTAGCTAAGAAAGGTCGACCAAGGATCACTGGAATGTGCCTCTTCGGATTGTGAACCGGCTTAGTGTCAAGTACAATGAAATCAACAGGAAAGTAGAACTTGTCCACTTTAATGAGCACGTCTTCTATGATTCCTCGGGGCTGCTTTGTTGATCTGTCTACAAATTGTAATACCACCGAGGTAGGCTTCAATTCTCCCAAGCCCAATTGTAAGTAAACTGAATAGGGTAGCAAATTCATACTTGCACCCAAATCAAGAAGAGCTTTATCCACATGGTGCTCCCCAATAATGCATGAGATAGTTGGAGCACCAGGATCTTTGTACTTGGGAGGAGTACACTGCTGAATTATCGAACTTACTTGTTGTGGCAGCATCACTTTCTTTGGCACATGGCTTTTAGAACGCCTTTTCTGAGTGCACAAGTCCTTCAAGAATTTAGCATAAGGAGGAATTTGCTTGATGGCATCAAGGAGTGGCAAATTAATCTTCACTTATCGAAACACCTCCATCATGTCATGCAGCTTGTCCCCTTGCTTCCCCAATTTAGATGCTTCAAGGAAACGTTATGGGAAAGGAGCCTTGGGCTCATAAGGAATTTTAGCACTTGGACTTGTGGTCATTTTTTCTTCTTATTTCTTCTCACCCACCTTATTATCAATTATTTTTTTACTCCTCAAAGTGGTAATAGCTTGAACTTGCTTATGGTGTGGGTTACTTGTGGAAGCTTGCATCCCTCTTGGATTAGCAATTGGTTGACTAGGGAGCTTCCCTTCTTCTCTTCTACTTAATGAAGTAGCAAGCTGTCCAAACTGAGATTCCAGTTTGGCAATGGATTGAGAATGCGAGTGCATTAGCTGAACTGTAGATTGTACTGTTGCTGTAGTAGCTTGCACTGTCTCTATAAGAGAATCAAGCTTGTCAAATTTAGACAAGGTAAGAGTCAGCTTGTCTTCAATAGCAGAAATTCTTTAGGCCATAGGACTTTGTGTTTCATATTGTTGTTGAGGCACAAAAGTCCTAGGTTGATATGATGGTTGCAATGCTGCCCCTTGATTACTATAAGAAAAACCAGGATGATTCCTCCATGTGGGATTGTAAGTATTACCTCGTGGAGGATTCATTGGTCCAGTGAATGTAGCTTGAACTTGCTCATGTTGAATATCAGAAAATTGCCCCACCGAAGGACAATTGCTCACATTATGCATAGGACTAGAGCAAAATTCACAAGGGCCTAGCAATGAAGAATTTGAAGCAGAAAGAGTTTGATTGGCAGCCATAATTGCTGCTACCTTCTGTGCAATTAAATCAATGTCGGTTGGCATAGCTTCTCTATAAGTAAAATCACAAAATAATCTATCACTAAGAGAATAAAATACATAAGTTAAGAGGCTAGAATGCGTAACATTCAACGCCTATCAATTGTCTGTCAAAGGATTACGATTTATCGTAATCCCATTTATGTTGCATCAAAATCTGGCAATGCATCGTAGGGTCCTTAACAATGTATTGTAACTAGGTCGAATGTCTAGATTAAATTCTAAAGATTTTTGCAAGATGTTACGCAATATCTGTGATGAATCGTACATTGTGATGCATCGATATAATTGAGGTGAGGATTTGGGTTGAAATTTTGGGGATTTTCATAGGATGTTGCATAGCTTTTGCGATACATCGTACATTATGATGCATTGTAATCAACATTACGACGTATCGTAATATATGGTTAGACTTAGGATTTGAGATATATTTGGGGATGCATGGTGGCCACATTTGGGGCCACAATGATTGATTGACACTGAGTCATACGTAGGTGAACGCATATAGGTAAATACGCTTCCGTATTGATTTAAAGACGGTATCTCCGGTGGTTCAGAAATTGGGGTATGACAACTTAGTATTTGAGCACAATATCAAAGTGGAATTGTATGTGAGAGGTATTGATATTTGATTTTCACCGTTATCCCCCATTTTCCTTGCTCTTAATCAGGTGTCAAAAATTGGGGTGTGACAACTTGGTATCAGAGCAACCGGGTTTGAATACCTTTGGACGATGGGTGGGGTTGGACCACACATAGAATTGTGAACTTGAGGTTATGATCCTAGATTTAAGGACAAGTACATTGTTGTGTGATTCCCTTTCGTGTGTTTTGGAAATCAAATTATATTTTACCACTCGCAATAGAACGAATCCTTATAGGATGAGGTTCTATAAGAGGGTGTCGGTCCCATAGAGACTACGTTGGAATAATTTCTAAGTAACTCACAATTAAAACATATTTATAAGCTAGGATTTGTTCCAAACCCTAGAGAATGATTAGTTGATCATGTTGGGTCAAAGGCACTCCATAAACAGAGATGAATCCATGCTCAAAATGGTCTTCAAGACCTTATAAAGCCCTCTTTGAAGCTTTCCCTCTCTAGTACTTCACTTTCTCTCTCTAGAATTACAAAATATGCTCTTTGATTCGAAAAAATCAAGGAGAAGGTGGTGCTGAAGCATCTAAGTCATGCCCGAAATGGTGCATCATAATCAACCAGCTAGCCCACAATTAATTCACAAGGTCCTCCCCCAAACTTGTAGCACAAAACTCCTCAAAGAAATCACTCCACTCTCACAATCAATTCACACCTCTTGTGAAGAAGGAAACATGAAAAAGTTAAAATTTTAATAATGATGGAGAATAATCAAGTTGGAATGGATGATAATGGTGATGAATAATGATGATAAAGTAGGTTTATGGAAATAAAAGTGGAAGATTTTAGAGTGTATATTGATGTAGGAGAGGCATCAAGGCTTAAATTTTCCAAGTGGGAGCAAGGAGGCATGAAAGGAGGTCTCAAAATGGCAAAATACGTCAGATTTGGCCTTCAGGGGCTGGGGCGATCGATCCCCCCAGGGCTGGGCCATCGATCGCCCAGCTGGTTGCTCTCCCAGCTTGGCGAAAAATAGGGGCGATCGATCCCCCCAGCTGATGCCTGTTTCGCCCTCCATCGCCCAAGGTCGACCGGGACGTGTATTTTTGGAGTCTCCATCGCCCAAGGTCGACCGAGAGCTCATTTTTTCACCCGTCTTGAGTCCAAATACCTCGGTACATCTCTTGGCATCCTCCGGAAGCAACTTATACATCAAAAACTCAAAGAAAAAACATTAAAACACAACTAGAATTGAAAGAAAAACATAAACTAAAAATAAAAATAAAAATAAAAGAAAACTAAATAAATTAAGGGATAGAAATACATACAAATCCTACAATTTAACGTCCGTAGGCGACGATCATCACCTTGAATTGAAAGTTCATCCAATGCCACATCTCTTGAGAAGATTTAACTTTGTCCCTCCTATATGATCCTCACCTCCTTGTACCAAACCGAAAAAAATTGGAATGGTGTCATTGGCTTTGAAAAACACATCTCTCTCCATTGACGGAACATGTTTCAATTTTATCCATGGAGGAGACTCTAATGATGGCATTGGAGGAGTGCTAGAAAGAATAGGCAATGGCTCAATCAGAATCCTCCAAGGTGGAGTATTTTTCATGGCCACTACATCAAGTAAATCATTCACCCCCTCAATGGACTTCTCAACATCATGTGATAGAGCAACCGGATCAACTTCTTCAACATAATCATTTAAGTCATCCATGAAGAAACAATCACTCTCATCTTAAGGATGTTGAATGACAATAAAAGTATTCAACTTCACCTTAGGCTCATGAGAAATTTTAGCATTAGGACTCTTGAACACTTCTTCTTTTTCTTCTTCATTCTCTCCCACCTTTTTATCATTTAATTTCTCACTTCTCAAACTGGTGATGGCTTGAATCTGATCATGGTGTGGGTTACTTGAGGAAGAAATATTGTCGAGGACATGAACCCCTCTTAGGTTGGTAACTGGTTCAGTTGGTAGTTTCCCCTCTTCTCTTCTACTCACAGTATTGACAAGTTGTCCAAACTGTGATTCCAGTTTGGCAATCGATTGAGAGTGAGAATGTACCAATTGAACAGTGGATTGAAGTGTTGCTGTAGTGGCTTGCACTGTCTCTATAATAGAGTCAACCTTCTCAAGTTTTTCTAGGACAATTGTCATCTTGTCCTCAATAGCTGAATACCTCTATGCCATAGGAACTTGTTCTTGATATGATTGTGAAGGCACATAGTTCTGAGGTTGAAAAGTGGGCTGAATTGCTGCCCCTTGCTCTTGTGGAAGATCAAAAAATTGCCCAAGTGAAGGACAATTATTCACATGGTGCATAGGACTTGAGCAAAAATCACATGGCTCAAAAATAGAAGGATATGAAGATTGATTAGGAACTTGACCAGCCGCCATAAGTTGCACCACTCTCTGTGACACAGCATCCACAATGGTAGACATAGCATCTGTAGAACCAATCTTAAAAATATCATCGGTCCTCCTTGTATTGAATGGTCTGCTCGAACGAGATGAAGACACATGTTGCAAAGAATTGTCACTGAGATTCTCGAACAAAGTCCATGCTTCATCTTCACTTTTTAACATAAAAGTGCCCCCACAGGATGCATCAACCATCTGTCTGTTACTTTCTGTTAGTCCCTCATAGAAACACTGCACTAACTGCCACTTTGGAACTTGGTGATGAGGACACTTCCTAAGAAGGTCCTTGAATCTCTCCCATGCCTCAAAAAATTGTTCCCCCTCAAATTGAGAGAAACTAGTGATAGCTCGTCTGAATTGATTGGTCCTCCCTATCGGAAAATATTTCTTCAAAAACTTATTTTGCATTTGAATCCATGTAGTGATAGAACTCACCGGTAGAGATCTAAACTTGGCCTTTTCCTTCAAAGAGAATGGAAAGAGTCGCATCCGGAAAGCATCTTCAGAGAAGTTATGAATTTTCGTTAATGAGCAAACTTCTAAAAATTCATCCAAGTGCTTGTACGGATCCTCATGAGTCAACCCAAAATAGGATGGCAACATATGAATGATACTGGGCTTGATCTCATAGTTCTGTGCTGTGACATTAGGCAATTGAAAATCAGCTGGTGAATTATAAGTCTCTGGGACATAGTAGTCTCTGATCAATCTCGCTTTTTCCACAACAACATTAGGCACAATATTATTGTCCTCATTATTCCTACACACACCATCCATGATGTCAATAATCTCTTCCTCTTGCTCAATGGTATGGTGATTGAAGTACCGGAAAAGAAAAGAAAAGAAAATAAATAAAAAAATTAGGTTAGTAGCAAAAAATAAAAATAAAATAAAACTAATTAGTAACTCAAAAGAAAACAAACAAACAAAAAAATAATAATAATAATAATAAAATAAAATAAAATAAACAAAATAAAAATTAAAAAAAAATTTCCTAAACTAAAAATCTAATTAGAACTAATTCTAAAAATCCAAACAATCAAAAAGACAGTCCCCGGCAATGGCGCCAAAAATTGATTCGTGTGTGAGTGTGACTCAAAAAGTATATCAATTAAAAATTACCACACTTCGCAATAGAACGAATTCCTTGCAGAATAGGGCTATCGAAAGGAAGGGGTGTCGAACCTCAGGGACTATGGTCTGATTGAGTTGAATTGTTAGGACTAATTCTAATTAAATTTAAAAGAGATAAGTTGCTGATTTTTATAACTAAATTAACTAATGAAGCAATTGAACAAAAGCAAGAAAAACTATGGAGTGTAGAGAATATAAGATAAGTCTAGGGTAATTGATTTCACCACTAACTTCACAATCATTGGTCAATTGAACTAACTATGGGGAATCATATCATGCATAAGTGGTGTCGGTGGCTACAAGCTCACCTTCATCCGTCAAGAAGATAACATATGATTAAGGCTAAGTCATGGACTATCTTTGATTGGCATGGGTCATCTGCCTAACTACTCTAATCTAGGGTGCAGTATGGTTCATCTTCTCTAGGCATAATCCATCAAAGCTTTTAATGATATATTCAGTAAAAACCATTGTCTAATAATCACTCTCATGATCACAGAAAACAAGAGGGACGAGTTCAATAACAACAATCAAGTATCTAAGACAAGATAAGAAATCATTGGAACTGAATTTATAAGACTTTTATTGCTCAATTCAATAATAAGAATCCTCTAAATTACACAATCTATGAATGAATACAAAAATCCCCAATAATTAGAACAATCAAACCAGTGATGTTTAGTTAGGGCTCCATCAAAACCCTGGTGGCTGAACTAGCAGCTCATGATACGCCTTGTTCTCCAATGATTCTCTATTCCAAAAACTCTTCAAAGCTGCTGCCAAAACCCTCTCAATACAGCCCCAATTTGTCACTTTAAATAGCCAAGAGAATACATCAAAGTCCTAATCCAATTAGGATTTAATTAGGTTTTCCTGCAGCACTAATCAGGTGGGTTTTTCCTACTGACTTCGGCCCAACTTTTGACCCATTATAAGTTCGATTCACGGAATTTCCGTGAAATACAAAAGTGTGCAGAATCGAATTTCGTTCAATGCACATGAAAATTAAGTCGATTTCATGCTCAAAAATAATACTTTTGGTCCATTTTCCAAAACGGGATTAAGATTGTATTATGCGCAGATTTGGGCTTCAGGCCCGAAACCTTCTTTAAGCAGTTGTAATTCTCTTGGACCTCTTTCTTGGGCTGATTTGAGTTAAATTATGGAGTTCAATGGATCTCTTTGATGTAGGCTTCATCTAACCCTCTTGCATGTTATCTTTAAAAGCCCAAAATCACGGTTTTAACTGAAATAATCATTAAGGCCATGAAAATACATAAAACACTAAAACGAAGTAAAATCATAAAATAATCTATCACTAAGAGAATAAAATATATAAATTAAGAGGCTAGAATGCGTAACATTCAACGCCGATCACTCTTTAATATATCAATATGGAATATTTGTATCTGTTACGTATTTCCTACATATACATCTGACTTTAGGCTCAAAATATCATAGAAATTTCATGGGAGGCTTCTTCTAGAAGGTTTTTGACAAGTGGCCAAGTGAGGAAAATATTTTGTGGCAGGAATGGACATTTTTGATGCATCGAAGTTGAGATGCTTTGGATTCCTTTAACTTCTTAGCTTTTTGACTCCCATTTTGACACACCCTTCACTTATCCTCAATGTAGACATCCAATTAAGCATGCTCGAATTTAGGAATGCATTCATGAAATGCTAATGGAATCATAATAAGCCATATTCTGGATTATAATCTGAAATCATCAAAAATAACACGTAAAAATAACATAATATGTGCATCTATGGGATTAAAATACGTAAGTAAAAGCACGAGAATGTATAATATTCAACGCTTATCACACTCCTAAACTTAGATATTACTAGTCCCATAGCAATACAAAAAGATTTAATTGAAGACAACTACTCTACTTCCGTTTTCGTGGGAACGCGATTGCATTTAGCGAATGCAACAAGCCTTTTAAACCCATAGACACATCTAGTGGACGAGTGAAGTCTCATTGGGTTTAACATGCTTGTTAACCTTACAAAAATATGCAAAAATGATTTATTCGCTCAGTGATCAACTAGAAAAGGATAATCACCCAATTTATTTTTAAAACGACAAATGCAACAAGTATTATGAAGCTATAAGGACATCAACACATAAATACCTTTAAAAACTAGAATTAGATGACAGTCCCCACATAATGGTTACTTCGATACTAATACAAGTGCAAACCCAAAAATCCTCTTTGAAAAGTGAACATACATCCTAATGTGTGGCAAATTGTCGTAACTTGAGAATAGAGACAACATCTGTCTTTAAAAGAAATTTTTTTTAAGCAAAATCACAAAAGCAAACCATCAATTTACATCAAATTTACAAAAGATTATGTACAAGTGGCTGTGAATGTTTAAGTCCCTCAAGCTTTCTAATAAGCCTATGTAGCAAGCGTTGGATCAATGACTCCCAAACTAGATGGTTTTAGGGCATTAGGTGAAGAGACAACCCTACGAACATAATAACCTGAGCTTATAAGACTACAAACTTTAAATAATCCATTTGTTTCCTTATTGCTCAACCTTGCACACTTTTAGACGCGAACTCTCCATGCTTCCTGAGGCACCGAGGCTTGGTTTATTTAGTGAGAAGGCTTATTGCAAGTTTTTTTTTATTTAAAAAAAACTTAATGCTAATGGAAATCGTTCTCCAAGCTATTCAATTAGAAACAAACATTTCAAAACTCTCTATACGATGTACCCCACAATTAAAATGTATGTGTGCATGTTTGTACCGTTAAGGACAAATTTAGGGCCAGAACTATACAATTATCAAAAACTGAACAAAAATGTAGACAATTCTAACCTAACACATAATTATCAAAAGTTCGGTTATTAAGCTCCTAATTACACGATGCATTTATCTTTGACATTTATTGGGTTATCACACCCTTAAAAGCAAGACATCATGGCAAACATGAAACAAAATTACAATGTGTATAAATTAAAAAAAAAACTTTACAAGTGTAAAAGTGTACCGTGCCCCTAAACTTAAATTAAACATTGTACTCAATGTTTGAAAACAAGAAAAGTTAGAACAATGTTACTGGCGTGGGTGATGTGTTTCAAAAAATCAAAACATCAACTGCTTCAGGGTAGTGAGTACACGGGGTACTTGCCTGACAAGTGGGGTAATAAAACCTGTACAAGGGAGAACTACATACCAATATACTATACACAAACTGTAAAATGAAATAAATGAAGAGATAAATAAGGCAAAAAATATAATTATGCATAGACAATTAAAAGAAACTAAAGATATTCCATTAATTCACAAAGTTGTCAGTACAAGTGACGAAATTTATGGAATACAAAAGGGATGCTTCACAAGCAGCAAAATGGTGCCAACATGGCAAGATAAGAGTACTAGAACTAAAAAGAAAGAAAATACATCAATTGAAAATAAAACAGGAAATCCTAAACTATGGCTGAGGTGGTGGCGGCGCAGTAGAGGTGGAAGCAATATGAGTACCATAGGCAACCCTAAGGAGACGTTGAATGTGCTCCTGGCCCTCCATAAAAGCTATCATGCTGGCACCTAGACTGTCCAGCCTCTGATCTATGGTGGCCTGACAAGCCTCGGCAAAATCAACCTAGAGCCAGGACAAATCAGCTGTCAAACAGGTGATGCCAGTAACAAGATACGTATAGTCTTCTGCTCCCATGCCTGATATATCACCAGTCTCGGTCTCATCAGATAAGTCCTCCTCAACTGGGGTATCCATGTCCATGGCATCCCCCACTGCCTCATTATCACTCTCATCGGGCTCGCGTTCGGGTGCTACCTTGGGTAATGCAGTTATATGGGCTACCATCTTATGCCAACTCTGAAGTGTAAAACGTGGTTATGGGCCCATGGTGATCTTGGTATCCTCAAACTAAAAATTTGCCTTATTTAGGAAGGCGGTGACTAAATATGGAAAGGGCAATTTCATGGGGGCCGACTTCTTGTTGGTCTTAAAAATGAGTTGCACCCAGACTTCGTGAATTTGGCCCTAAATGATGGCCGGGACTAAAACCCAACAGCCCATATGCATAGCATAGAGTGTCTGCAAAAATCTCCTCTACGTTATCGGAATGGCCAAAAGGGTGGGCATTCTTCTATAGAATGGTGTCCAAAAATCACCAATGCCGTGGGATGAGCGATTTGCTCGTGGCATTTTTTTTGGTGTTTGTGAAACGCCCATCACACATGTCCATCACCATCTTATAAAGGGTGAGATTCTAGGGGAGCTCTCAAAAAAGGAAGTAATCTTCACTAGGGGTAATGTCCTCGGGTTGCATATGTGGGCACCCGATAAGGTCAGCAATGCCACCGACTAAAATGGAGAAGGACGTGCCATCTATGCTCGTCCTCAGAACACCCGGATCATTACAGTCATACTTGAGGTTCATGTAGAACACCTTAACTAGCCTCGAGTACGCGATTGTAGCAACTGGTGTCAATAAAATTAGAAGGTGGCGATTCTGTAATGCCTCCAATGACCATTGGGCTTACGGATCGTCCACAAAATTGGCCTCGATGATGAAATGCTCGGGCATAATCTCACAGTTTTTCCATTTACCACATAGTACATCTCAGATTCTGCCCGTAGGAGCCTTGTTATGCACCATTGTCCTCAAAATTTGTCTCAGGATTTTTGTCAAATAGTTGGGTGAACAATGTTTTGGCAGCCCCTTGGTGCTTCACAATCCCACAAAAAAATCACCTATTCCTCTGTCAATGGAGTTACAATATCATACAATCCCTCAAATCACAACTCAACCTCTCACACTCAATATTACAAAAGAATACAAATTGAAATCCAAGTAAATCCTTACATCCTAGTGTGCACAAGCAAAGTCCAAGGTGGATGTCCAATGTGTCTTCACCCTCAAAAATTTGAAAATTTGGTGAAGATGACTGATGATGATGATGATGTTGATAATTTTGATGATGATGATGATGTTGGGGGTTTCGGCCGAGAAGGAGAAAGAGAGAATGAGTCGCGAGGAAGAGAGAACATGAGAGGGAGAAGTGAGGGCTTCGAATTTTAAGTGACTGCACATCCAGTCATGTGGCCAGGTTCAATGCATCAAAATGCATATTTCGATGCATCAAAGTGAAGATGCATCGAACATATATCGAAATAAGGTGCAAAAATCACTGGATTTTGAACGAACATTTGGCCTTTAATTATTGATGCATCATTCCAAATTTTGATGCATCTAAGGATCGATGCATCGAAATGCTTATTATTATCCATCGAAATGGCCTAGCACTATGATGCTGAAAAATTGCTAAGTATGGACAATTATAGACTCAAGCCTCCTAATCACACCTGAACTACTTAGATACATTCCTTTTGCATATGAAGGGTCACACAGAATATGATAGGACCGTGGAAGTGCCAAGTTTACCATCTACAGCGAGATGTGAAAATGGATCAGTTGTCCAAATATCCGTGAATTCCATTTGCATTTGACTATTCATGCAAGGTTTTACGTTTGCCCGTTAACTTTGAAGAGCATTCCATCATTGGGATCTTTCAATTCCACCGCTCTGTGGGGAGCAACAAAATTTATGATAAATGGATCATCCTAGCGGGAACGAAGTTTTTTGAGAAATAGGCAAAGCCTAGAATTATAAAGGCAAACTTTTTGGCCTGGGGAGAGTGATTTGGAATGGATATGACTATCATAAAAGGCCTTGGTTTTTGCCTTGTAGATTTTACATGTCATTCTGTAATTCCTCCAATTCACTCAATTGGAGCTTCCAATTAGAGCCAGCCAATTTCATGTCGAAATTGAATTTCTTGATAGACTAGAAGGCGTGACAGGTTTTACCATATATGAGATGATACAGTGATATTCCTATTGGGGTTTTATAAATTGTTCGGTATGCCCACAATGTGTCATTTAGACATTCTAACCAATCCTTGAGATCGGGGCGTACCATTTTCTCTAAAATATGCTTAATTTCCCTGTTAGATACTTCTACTTGGCCACTCGTCTAAGGGTGGTAAGGTATAACTATCTTGTAAGTGACAACGTACTTGAATAGCAAGGTTCGTAGGAATCGGTTGCAAAAATGTTAGCCTCCATCACTGATGATGGCTCGAGGCGTACCAGAATGACTAAATATGTTCATTTGAATAAACTTGACCACGACTGCATGGTCATTGGTTCTGGTAGCCAAGACCTCAACCCATTTAGATACATAATCCACCGCCACGAGTATGAACTCGAAACTAGAGGATTTTGGAAATGGGGACTGATCGGCATCGAATGTTGAGCATTCTAGCCTCTTAATTTATATATTTTATTCTCTTAGTGATAGATTATTTTGTGATTTTACTTTGTTTTAGTGTTTTCTGTATTTTCAGGGCCTTAATGATTATTTCAGTTAAAACCGTGATTTTGGGCTTTTAAAGATGACATCCAAGATGGTTAGATGAAGCCTACGTCAAGGAGATTCATTCAAACATTTATTTCAACTCAAATCAGCCCAAGAAAGAGGTCCAAGAGAATTACAACTGCTTAAGAAGGTTTCGGGCCTGAAGCCCAAATCTGCGCATAATATAATCTTAATCCCATTTTGGAAAACGGACTAGAAGTCTCATGTCCGAGCTTCAAATCGACATAAATCCCGCGCAGAGTTGAACGAAATTTGATTCTGCACACTTTTGTATTTCATGAAAATTTCGTGACTCGGACTTCTAGTGGGTCAAAAGTTGGGCCGAAGTCAGCAGGAAAAACCCACCTGATTAGTGCTGCGGGAAAACCTAATTAATTCCTAATTGGATTAGGACTTTGATGTATTCTCTTGGCTATTTAAAGTGACAAATTAGGGCTGTATTGAGAAGTCTTGGCAGCAGCTTTGAAGAGCTTTTGGAATAGAGAATCATTGGAGAACAAGGCGTATCATGAGCGGCTAGTTCAGCCACCAGGGTTCTGATGGAGCCCTAACTAAACATCACTGGTTTGATTGTTCTAATTATTGGGGATTTTCGTATTCATTCATAGATTGTGTAATTTAGAGGATTCTTATTATTGAATTGAGCAATAAAAGTCTTATAAATTCAGTTTCAATGATTTCTTATCTTGTCTTAGATACTTGATTGTTGTTATTGAACTCGTCCCTCTTGTTTTCTATGATCATGAGAGTGATTATTACACAATGGTTTTCACTGAATATATCATTAAAAGCTTTGATGGATTATGCCTAGAGAAGATGAACCATGCTGCACCCTAGATTAGAGTAGTTAGGCAGATGGCCCATGCTAATCGAAGATAGTCCATGGCTTAGCCTTAATCATATGTTATCTTCTTGACGGATGGAGGTGAGCTTGTAGCCACCAACACCACTTATGCATGATATGATGCCCCATAGTTAGTTCAATTGACCATTGATTGTGCAGTTAGCGGTGAAATCAATTACCCTAGACTTATCTTATATTCTCTACACTCCTTAGTTTTTCTGGCTTTTGTTCAATTGCTTCATTAGTTAATTTAGTTTTAAAAATCAGAATTTACTTCTGTTAAATTTAATTAGAATTAATTCCTTATATCCAACACAGTCAGACCACAGTCCTTGAGGTTCGATACCCATTCCTTTCGATAGCCCTATTCTGCAAGGAATTCATTCTATTGCGAAGTGTGGAAATTTTTAATTGATATACTTTTTGAGTCACACTCACACACGAATCAATTTTTGGCGCCGTTGCCGGGGACTGTCTATTTGATTGTTTGGATTTTTAGAATTAGTTCTAATTGGATTTTTAGTTTAGGAATTTTTTTTTTCTTTTATTATTTTTTTTATGTTATTTTTATTTTATTTGATTTTTTTTTCTTTTTATTTATTTATTTTCTTTTGTAGTACTAATTTGTTTTGTTTTATTTTTTTTATTTGTTTTTTTTAGTTTAGATTTTTTTTATTTTTGTTACTAATCTAATTTATTTTTTTTTACTTTTTATTTTTTTCTTTTCCGGTACTTCAATCACCATACCATTGAGCAAGAGGAAGAGATTATTTACATCATGGATGGTGTGCGTGGTAATAATGAGGACAACAATATTGTGCCTAATGTTGTTGTGGAAAAAGTGAGATTGATCAGAGACTACTTTGTCCCAGAGACTTATAATTCACCAGCTGATTTTCAATTGCCTAATGTCACAACACAGAACTATGAGATCAAGCCCAGTATCATTCATATGTTGCCATCTTATTTTGGGTTGACTCATGAGGATCCGTACAAGCACTTGGATGAATTTTTAGAAGTTTGCTCATTAACAAAAATTCATCACTTCTCAGAAGATGCTTTTCGGATGCGACTCTTTCCATTCTCTCTAAAGGAGAAGGCCAAGTATTGGTTCAGATCTCTACCGACGAGTTCTATCACTACATGGACTCAAATGCAACATGAGTTCTTGAAGAAATATTTTCCAATAGGGAGGACCAATCAATTCAGACGAGCTATCACTGGTTTCTCTCAATTTGAGGGAGAACAATTTTTTGAGACATGGGAGAGATTCAAGGACCTTCTTAGGAAGTGTCCTCATCATCAAGTTCCAATGTGGCAGTTAGTGCAGTGTTTCTATGAAGGGCTAACTGAAGGTAACAGACAGATGGTAGATGCATCATGTGGGGGCACTTTTATGTTAAAAAGTGATGAGGAAGCTTGGACTTTGTTCAAGAACCTCAGTGACAATTCTTTACAACACGTGTCTTCATCTCATTCAAGCAGACCAAACCATTTAAGGAAGGCAGATAATATTTTTGAGATTGGTTCTACAGATGCTATGTCTACCATTGTAGATGCTGTGTCACAAAGAGTGGTGCAACTTATGGCGGCTGATCAAGTTCCTAATCCATCTCCATACCCTCTTATATTTGAGACATGTGCTTTTTGCTCAAGTCCTATGCACCATGTGAATAATTGTCCTTCACTTGGGCAATTTTTCAATCTTCCACAAGAGCAAGGGACAGCAATTCAGCCCACTTTTCAACCTCAGAACTATGTGCCTTCACAATTATATCAAGAACAAGTTCCTATAGCACAGAGGTATTCAGCCATTGAGGACAAGATGACAATTGTCCTAGAAAAACTTGAGAAGCTTGACTCTATTTTCGAGATAGTGCAAGCTACTGCAGCAAAAGTTCAATCCACAACTCAACTGGTTTATTTTCATTCTCAATCGATTGCCAAACTGGAATTTCAGTTTCGACAACTTGTCAATGCCGTGAGTAAAAGAGAAGAGGAGAAACTACCAAGCCAACCAGTTGCCAACCCAAGAGGGGTTCATGTCCTTAACAATATTTCTTGTTCAAGCAACCCACACCATGAACAATTTCAAGCCATCACCACTCTTAGAAGTGGAGAAATAAGTGACAACAAGGTGGGGGAGAAGAAGCTTGAAGAAGAAAGAGTCCTCAAGAGTCCTAATGCTGAGATTTCTCATGAGCCTAAGGTGAAATTAAATACTTTTAATGCCATTCAACATCCTCTAGATGAGAGTGATTGTTTCTTCATGGATAGCTTTGATGATTATATTGAAGAAGTTGATCCGGTTGCTCTATCACATGATGTTGAGAAGTCCATTGAGGGGGTGAATGATTTACTTGGTGTAGTGGCCATGAAAAATTCTCCACCTTAGAGGATTCCAATTGAGCCATTGCCTATTCTTTCTAGTACTCCTCCGATGCCATCATTAGACTCTCCTCCATAGGTAAAACTGAGACATGTTCTGTCAAGGGAGAGAGATATGTTTTTTGAAGCCAATGACACCATTCCGGTTACTTTGAGTTCGATACAAGGAAGTGAGGATCATATAGGAGGGACGAAATTAAATCTCCTCAAGAGATGTGGCATTGGGTGAACTTTCAGTTCAAGTTGATGATCGTCGCCTACGGACGTTAAATTGTAGGATTTGTATGTATTTCTATCCCTTAATTTCTTTAGTTTTCTTTCATTTTTATTTTTATTTTTTATTATTTTTATTTTTAGTTTATGTTTTTCTTTATTTTTCTTCCATTATTAGGTGTGTTTTAATGATTTTTCTTTGAGTTTTTGATGTATAAGTTACTTCCGGAGGATGCCAAGAGATGTACCGAGGTAATTGGACTCAAAATAGGTGAAAAAGAGAGGTCTCGGTCGACCTTGGGCGATAGACCCTCCAAAATTTGCATTCCCGGTCGACCTTGGGCGATAGAGGCCCGAAGAGCTCCCAGCAGGGGGATCAATCGCCCCTTTGAAGGGGGATCGATCGCCCCCATTTTTCTCCAAGCTGGGAGAGCAACCAGCTGGGCGATCGATCGCCCAGCCTTGGGGGGATCGATCGCCCCAGCCCCTGAAGGCCCAATTTGACCTATTTTGCTATTTTTGCTCCCTCATGATGCCTTATATGCTCCCACTTGAAAATGCATCACTTTGGTGACTCTTTGTGCCTCCCCAACATCAAAATACACTCTAGAAATCCTTCATAACACTACTTGATCATCATCATTCATCACCATCATCATCTATTCCAATCTATTTTTCCCCATCCTCATTAAATGATCAATTTTCTCAAGTTTCTTCTTCATAAGGAAGTAGACTTTGTTTGAAAAATTGGTTGGATTTCTTTGAGAGGTTTTGTGCTACAAGTTTGGGGGAGGACATTACACATTGACTGTGGATTATTTGGTTGTGTTTGATGCTCCATTCCGGCCATGACTTAGATGCTTCGGTACCACCTTTTCCTTGATTTTTCGGAGGTAACTATCTTTTGTATTTTTATTTTTATTTTATTTTTTTTTTCTTCTTTATTTTATTTTATTTCTTTTTTCTTTCTTTCTTTCTTCAGTAAAAAAAAAATTCTATTTCATATTTATTTTCACCTATACTATTTCATTTGGTTTTTGGGGTATAGTGGTTTATTTTGACAGGTTGTAACTTCCAAGTTTGGGGGTGTGCTTGCACTGCCTTCATCTCATTGGTTTACTTTATTTTCTTGCCACTACTTCTCCATGATCCTGGTAATATCGTTCTTACCTTTCTCTATGCTTCGATTGGTAGTACATTGAGGACAATGTACAGTTTAAGTTTGGGGGTGAGGCGATGCCTATTTGTGTGCTTTATTGCAATATGGGGGGAAATTTGTGTGAAATTCTTTTTGTATTAGGATTTTATTTTATTTTATTTTCTTAGTTTGTTTATTTTATTTTATTTTGTTTTGTTTTTAGATAGAATGTTTTGACATCATTCAAGGGATTAATACCTTATGTAGGTGCGTAACTTGCAATTTTTGAGTAGGTTTTAAATCTTTGGAAACTATGGTTTGAATTAAGTGGTTTTAATCATGGTTTGCAATAACATGTTTTGAAGTGATTAATTTTAGTTTCCTTACATGCACAGACACACTAGCATAATCTTGTGAGGTATAAACCTTGGTTTGAGTTATTGAGTTACATATGCTTGATATTAATTAGTATCTCTTGAGAATGAGTACCGATGATATGTTATACTTGACTTCAATGAAAAAAAGAAAGAAAAGAAGTGAAGAAAAAAAAAAAAAGGTGATAAATAAGCAAATCAATTTGATCCTTTTCATGAGTAACCGGGCCTCTATGCCTCAGGAAGCACGGAGTGTTCGCGTCAAAAGTGAAAGGGTGAGAAAAGATGAGCATTGGTTGTCTTGATTTGTAGCCTGATTGATTCGAGTAATTAGGTCTTCGGGGTATCTTAAAACCTAGTGCCCTAAAGCCATCTGGTTTGGAAGTCATTAACTGAAAGCTTGCTACATGGATCTTTCAGAAAGTTTAATAGATCAAGACATTGCACAACCAATAAAGCAATGAAAAAAAAAAGAGAATGAAGAAAAAAAAATATGAAAAAGTCATGTATGCATGTTGGGAAGTATGATTTCAATAAGGGAAACTAGTGAGTTGAAATGGTATGTGCCTTAATATATTCAGAGCTTTGTTATGCTACATGAGATGATTGCTAGTTCACTTTACACGAGGAGACCAGAGTTGATTATTTTGAGATATGTTGATGTGAATTATGCATGGGCACCATTGATTTGAATTATGAAATTTGAAAATTTGAAATTATTCTTGAATGCAAGTTTGTAACTATGTATTGTAATCTTCTTCTTGAATTAATGTTGAAACAGAATTTTGAATGTTTGTGAGTAACATTTCTGGAAACCCTCACGAGACTATACTCGTCCACTAGGGGGAACCTAGGGGTTTAAAGGCTTGTTGCATATGCTAAATGCAATCGTTTCTCCCACGAAAGTGGAGTTGGGTAGTTTAGTTAGTATTTAGTAGTTCTTTTGTTTTAGTTTTGTTTTATTCTATTGCTAAGGGACTAGCAATATGTAAGTTTGGAGGTGTGATCGGCATCGAATGTTGAGCATTCTAGCCTCTTAATTTATATATTTTATTCTCTTAGTGATAGATTATTTTGTGATTTTACTTTGTTTTAGTGTTTTCTGTATTTTCAGGGCCTTAATGATTATTTCAGTTAAAACCGTGATTTTGGGCTTTTAAAGATGACATCCAAGATGGTTAGATGAAGCCTACGTCAAGGAGATTCATTCAAACATTTATTTCAACTCAAATCAGCCCAAGAAAGAGGTCCAAGAGAATTACAACTGCTTAAGAAGGTTTCGGGCCTGAAGCCCAAATCTGCGCATAATACAATCTTAATCCCGTTTTGGAAAACGGACTAGAAGTCTTATGTCCGAGCTTCAAATCGACATAATTCTCGCGTAGAGTTGAACGAAATTTGATTCTGCACACTTTTGTATTTCACGAAAATTCAGTGAATCGGACTTCTAGTGGGTCAAAAGTTGGGCCGAAGTCAGCAGGAAAAACCCACCTGATTAGTGTTGCGGGAAAACCTAATTAAATCCTAATTGGATTAGGACTTTGATGTATTCTCTTGGCTATTTAAAGTGACAAATTAGGGCTGTATTGAGAAGGCTTGGCAGCAGCTTTGAAGAGCTTTTGGAATAGAGAATCATTGGATAACAAGGCGTATCATGAGCGGCTAGTTCAGCCACCAGGGTTCTGATGGAGCCCTAACTAAACATCACTGGTTTGATTGTTCTAATTATTGGGGATTTTTGTATTCATTCATAGATTGTGTAATTTAGAGGATTCTTATTATTGAATTGAGCAATAAAAGTCTTATAAATTCAGTTTCAATGATTTCTTATCTTGTCTTAGATACTTGATTGTTGTTATTGAACTCGTCCCTCTTGTTTTTTGTGATCATGAGAGTGATTATTACACAATGGTTTTCACTGAATATATCATTAAAAGCTTTGATGGATTATGCCTAGAGAAGATGAACCATGCTGCACCCTAGATTAGAGTAGTTAGGCAGATGGCCCATGCTAATCGAAGATAGTCCATGGCTTAGCCTTAATCATATGTTATCTTCTTGACGGATGGAGGTGAGCTTGTAGCCACCAACACCACTTATGCATGATATGATGCCCCATAGTTAGTTCAATTGACCATTGATTGTGAAGTTAGCGGTGAAATCAATTACCCTAGACTTATCTTATATTCTCTACACTCCTTAGTTTTTCTTGCTTTTGTTCAATTGCTTCATTAGTTAATTTAGTTTTAAAAATCAGAATTTACTTCTTTTAAATTTAATTAGAATTAATTCCTTATATCCAACACAGTCAGACCACAGTCTTTGAGGTTCGATACCCATTCCTTTCGATAGCCCTATTCTGCAAGGAATTCGTTCTATTGCGAAGTGTGGAAATTTTTAATTAATATACTTTTTGAGTCACACTCACACATGAATCAGGGACATAAAGTCAATGACCCAAAGATCAAAGATATCAATGATCAGAATTTGGTTCAAAGGCATCATATATTTATGGGACATAGCACCGAGGCGATGACATTGCTCACTCAAGTGGTAGAATAAGTATGCATCCCGATACATGGTTGACCAGAAGAAATCACATTAAAGAATTTTGGAAGTGGTCTTTTGAGCACTGAAATAACCTCCTTATGCGAGTGTATGGCAGAAAGTAAGAATACTAGGACTCTCACTCTCGGGCACAACTCGACGGATGATTTGGTTGGGGCAATACTTGGAAAGGTGAGGATTGTCCCAAAAATACGAACGTACTTGGGAGTAGAAGCGATCCTTTTCTTGTTTTGACCAATAGGATGGGATCTTCCCAGTTGCTAGAAAATTAACGATATTAGCATACCATGGAAGTTTCTCATTAGTGATCTCAAGGAGTTGCTCATCCAGGAAAGATTCATAAACTGTAATTAGATTTTGATGGCACTCTACAAGAATCTGAGATAAATGGCATTCTTAGTACCCTTTTTGTCCCGGATCTCAAAATCAAACTCTTGCAATAAGAGTATCATCAGATCAGCTGGGGTGGGGTTTTGTATCCTTTTAGCCAATAAATGCCTTAGGGCAACATGATCAAAGAAGAGAATTACCTTGGATCCTAAAAGATCTGATCTAAACTTATCTAAAGCATAAACTACGGCAAGTAATTCCTTTTCTGTTGTGTTATAATTTATTTGAGAATCAGAAAGGGATTTGGTTGTGTAGTAAATAACATGTGGAAACTTGTTTACACATTGCCCTAGGACCTCACCCATAGCATAGTCGGATGCATCACACATTACCTCAAATGAGCCCAATTTGGAGGGAGAAGAATTGGAGCAGTTGATAGAAGTGTGCGAAGAGTCTCAAACCATCATAGAATCCCTGTACCAATTACCATTTGAGAATAGCATGGTCTGGGCTTGACCACAAAAGGTCCTTCATTCTTTTTTATGTTTCATAAAAAGCTTCACCATCTCATTGAGAGAAACCGATGATGGCTCTCCACGCATCATTAGTTTTTCCCATTGGAAAGTATTTCTTTAGAAACTCTCATTACATTTCTACCCAAGAGTTAATAGAATTTGGCTCTATGGAAGTGAACCATTGTTTGGCTTTATCCTTGAGTGAGAAGGGAAAGAGACGAAGCCTTAAGTTGTCTTCCGCTTGGGTATTCAACTGCAGATTTGAACACACTTCTAAGAATTCATCTATGTGTTTATAAGGATCTTCATTAGGAAGCCCGTGAAAATAGTTAAGAAGGTTAATAGTGGAGGATTTGATTTCAAGGTTATCCCTCCTCGTATTCGAGAAACGAATACATGAAGGAGATGCATAAGTAGATGGACATAGAAATCCCTAAGAACCTCACCACCCGGTTGGGATGGTGGTGGTAAAATAGGATTTTGTTGGACATTTAGGTTATCATTATTAGCCATGTTTTCTCTCCTATGCTCTCTAAACAATATAGGGTCCCTAGGAACGCAATAATGTTTCCTAAGAGTTCTTTTGAGTTCAAGATCACAAGACAAGAACGGTAATGATAATGATCTCCTACTTTGCATATAAATAACACAAAATCTAAGCTATGTACAAAAACAAAATTTTTAAATAATTAGGTGCAAAAAATTGGATACTATACTCACAAAGAATCCGAGCTTAAGTCCTGAAGCTTTGATTGTGATAAGTACTTAAAATGCAACACTTAACGAGTAAGAACTAAATTAATTACAATTACTTGAATTAAAAATTAAAGTAGACTCGATCTTCTACTTTTAGCATTTAAAGCGTAGTCCTTAGCAACGATGCCAAAAATTGTTGTGTGATTCCCTTTCGTGTGTTTTGAAAATTAAATTATATTTTACCACTCGCAATAGAATGAATCCTTGCAGGATGGGGTTATAGAAGAGGGTGTCGGCCCCACAGAGACTACGTTGGAGTAATTTGCTAAGGATCGAAGGTTGTTTCTTGTTTAAGTTTCAAACAGGTTTTGGGGTTTTTGTTTAAACTACTTGAAAAACATAAATGACAATAAAATGACGGAGTTTGAGAAAAGGATAAACGACTAGGGTCGGGACTTCACCACTAGCCTCATAACATGTAAGGCTTATAATAAACCGGGGAATTTAGGCAAGTGTGTACTAAATGACGCATTTGGCTTGTGGCCTACAATATCATTGCCAAGAAGATACATACACCTTAAAATAATATAGTCCATCTTCAATAAGTGCAATTTCCCTACCTACTTACTTACTTAAATACCTAATTACTAAGAGTAGCAAAATTACCGTGTCTAAGCATGGACTATGCAAATTTAGTTATGCATGTTATTGTGAAAACTAGTACCAAGCCGTCACTTGTAGTTCTTGTGGAAATACAAGTGTTTGAAGATCATGTGAAGAAATTAAACATTCTAAGACAAGAAAGATAAATCACAACACATGAACATAGTGAATTTTTATACTTCTATTAATTATAAGGCTCAAGGCTAGGTACATATACACAAAAATACATAAAAACCCCAATTTACTACAATTAGAACATAGTTACAAGCTAGGGCTTTGTCCAAACCGTAGAGAAGGATTAGTTGATCATGTTAGGCTGGAGGTACTCCATAGACAGAGATGAATCCATGCTCAAAATGGTCTTCAAGGCCTTATAAAGCCCTCTTTGAAGCTTTCCCTCTCTAGTACTTCACTTTCTCTCTCTAGAATTATAAAATATGCTCTTTAATTTATCAATATGGAATATTTGTATCTATTACATATTTCCTACATATACATCTGACTTTAGGCTCAAAATATCACAAAAATTTTGTGGGAGGCTTCTTCTAGAAGGTTTTTGACAAGTGGCCCAATGAGGAAAATATTTTGTGAGAATATCTTGTGGCAGGAATTTGAGATGCATCAAAATGGGCATTTCGATGCATCAAAGTTAGATGCATTGACATGGACATTTTGATGCATTGAAGTTGAGATGCTTTGGATTCTTTCAACTTCTTAGCTTTCCAGATCCGGTCTTGACACGCCCTTCACTTATCCTCAATGTAGACATCTAATTAAGTATGCTCGGATTTAGGAATGCATTCATAAAATGCTAATGGAGTCATAATAAGCCATATTCTAGGTTAGAACCTGAAATCATCAAAAATATAAAAACAACACAGTATGTGCATCTATGTGATTAAAATACGTAAGTAAAGGTGTGAGAATGTATAACATTCAACGTTTATCATACATATTACATGGAGTATGCTTATGTGCTTACTTGTTTGGTATGACATGTTAATTATGAGTTAACTTAACATGGTGTTGAGTAAGCATGAAGAGAAGTGGTTGACTATATTTATACCTTGGATTTTAAAATATCTTCTTGTTATCAATATAACAAGATGCCACCATGTAGAGTTCATGGAGGAGCACCGATAGTAGCTCTCATTAATGGAGAGTAATTTATGCGTGACATCGTTACTACTATGTAGCAAATTTTTAGGGAAACGCAAGAGGAGACACAGCTCCACCAAGAGTAGCTCTTAGTTGGCATTGGGCCACGTCAAGAAGCATAGTTCATCACTATATGCAGTAGGGTTTGACCCTATAGTGGCAAAAAATTGGTTGGATGAGATCATTAAGCTCCTTACCGCACTTGAGATAGAGGAGGATTTGAGAGTAAAAATGGCCACCTATTATCTTACGGGCGAGGCCAACCATTGATGAAAGTTTATAAGGAAGTACCCTGACATCGAGATGATGGATTGGGACATGTTTCAAGTGCTTTTCTTTGAGATGTACTTTCCAGTAACAGTAAAGGATAACTTGAGGTAGGAATTCTATGAGTTGATTTAGGGTTCCATGATAGGGAATACGAGATCAAATTCAAGAGATGATCCCAACTGAGGAACTTAAAATAAAATAGTTCGTGAGAGGCCTCTAAACATTTATAAGGGATAGAGTTGCAGTCTTAGGTTTGATAAGTTATGCTATGGTGGTAAAGAGAGCACTGATAGTTGAAGAGCTCAATAATGA
This sequence comes from Cornus controversa, assembly GCA_026545225.1. Lineage (NCBI taxonomy): Eukaryota > Viridiplantae > Streptophyta > Magnoliopsida > Cornales > Cornaceae > Cornus > Cornus controversa. The sequence goes on from CM048845.1 coordinate 48,270,792, forward strand.
TAATCAAAGGGTGAGGGATGCAAAGAACCAAATGAGGAGCACGAGGTCCCTTCCAAACAATCGTGCTAGGAAGAAGCAAAGGGATGGTGGGTCATTCTCATAAGGGCAACAATAAGCCCAGTCAACGCCATCTGTGGTGGTACCCACTGGATCTTCATGATCTAGAGTGGTGTGCTTTAACTGTTAGAAACCCAGACATTATAGGCAGACTACTTCAGTAGCAGAAAAGAAGTGCTATCATTATCAGCAGATGGGGCACATCAATTGGAATAGTCCACAAAAGAAGGGTACTCAAAGTGGGGTTAGTTCACAACAACCTACTACTCCAAAGTTGAGCTTTAGGGCATTGCATCTACCACAGACAGTGCCATCTATTTAGAGTTCATGGGCATGGGCTAGATGAGTCACGTCTAGTGCTCTTAGCTAGCAATCAAGATATCAAGGTACTAGGTAACAGAGCCAGAGAGCACAGGGTCATGCATTCACTCTTATTCTAGTAGACACCTCGACAGGACCGTCAGTGGTTTGAGGTATATTCATAGTTTCTAGCTCTTGGTCTAGGATTTTAGTGGACTTGGGTGCATCACATTCATTCATTTTATGTGTATTTGCTTATGTTTTAGGACTAGAGGTGTCATCATTGGACCCAATTTTATCCATTGATACACCAGTTGGTGGTAGAGTGACCTTGGGTAGTGTTTGTCAATCTTGCGAGATCGAAATTTTGGGACATCGATTGGTGTTTGACTTCATTCTCCTCGACATTGCTAGCTTTGATGTGATACTAGGTATGGACTGGTTGTCTACCTACAAAGCTAACATTGATTGCTATCTTGGGAGGGTAACCTCTTGTACTCTAGAGGGTGACAGTATTTGCTTTGTGGGGGAAAGAGACAACTTCTATTTGTCTTCTTCGCATAGTCCTAGTGACTAGAATGGACTTAGATATTTCTTGGCGATCTTGCTAGTGGATGGTGAAGATATTGCAATTGAAGAGTTTCCTCGTGTAGTATGTGAGTTTATGGATGTATTTCTGGGGGACATGACAGAGTTACCTCCAAAACGAGAAGTGAAGTTTGTTATAAAACTTGCTATAGGTACCGCACCCATTTCTATGGCACTATACTGAATGGCATTGGGTAAATTAAAGTAGCTAAAGGACCAATTACAGGAGTTATTAGACTTGAGATTTGTACGTCCTAGTACTTTGCCTTGGGGAGTTCTGGTTCTTTTTGCTAAGAAGAAAGACGGGTCTTTGCAGCTTTGTATTGACTATCGGAAGTTGAATCGGGCTACGATCAAGAATAAGTATCTTTTGCCAAGGATAGATGATTTGTTCGATCAACTTAAGGGTTCAAAGTATTTTTTAAAGATTGACTTGAGATCCTGATATTATCAATTAGAGAGGAAGACATCCAGAAAATTGCTTTTGCACATGGTACGGACACTACGAGTTTTTGGTGATGCCATTTGTTTTGACAAATGCACCAGCAACATTCATGGATTTGATGAACCGAGTGTTCAACATTTATTTGGACAAGTTTGTGGTAGTGTTCGTTGATGACATCTTAATGTACTCATCTTCGAAAGAGGAGCACGAGAGTCACTTGAGGATAATATTGCAACTTCTAAGAGTGAACCAATTATATGCTAAATATGAGAACTGTGAGTTTTGGCTAGCGAAGGTAAAATTCCTTGGGCATGTTGTGTTTGAAAGAGGGGTTTTCATGGATCCATCCAAAATTAAAGTGGTAATGTATTGGGAAAGACCATAGAGCGTATTTGAGATACATAGTTTTTTGAGATTAGTCGAGTATTATCGGAGGTTCGTGAAAGACTTTCAAGGTTAGCGGCATCAATGACAAAGCTTACCCAGAAATTAGTGAATTTGTGTGGAATGATGCTTGTGAGCAAGTATTCATGGACTTGAAGAGTCGATTGACTTCGGCACCGATATTAATCATTCTGGAACATGGGTTGGGGTACACAATCTATTGAGATGCTTTACAACTTGGTTTAGGCTGTGTGTTGATGCAAATCAAAAGAGTAGTGGTGTATGGTTCAAGGCAATCGAAAACACATGAACAAAATTATCTGACACGTGACTTGGAATTGGCGGTGGTGATTTTTGCACTCAAAGTATGGAGATACTATTTATATGGTGAGAAGTTTAAAGTGTTCTCCAATCAAAAAAGTCTCAAATACCTTTTCTCACAAAATGATTTGAATATGAGGCAACAGAGGTGGATGGAGTACATGAAAGATTATGATTTTAACTTACAATATCATCTGGGAAAAGCTAATGTGGTAGCGGATGCATTGAGTAGAAAGTCACGTAATGGCTTAGCACGTATAGCTATACGTGAGTGGAAGATGATGGAAAATATCTCAAAAATGGGATTACATTTCAGTGAGGATAATGGACTGGTGACTCTATTTACTCTTATTGCTCAACCAACTTTAGTGAGTAGAGTAATTGAGGAGAAGAGACAGGATAGTGAGATGGAGGCTATTCACACTTGGATTTTGGGTGGCAAGGTGGTAGAAGGTTGGACGATTCATTCAGATGAGAGCTTAAAATTTAAAGGAATAGTAGAAGGTTGTAGAGATGATGTTCTTAGAGAGTTTCATAGTTCAAGACTAGTAGTGCATCCTGGTGGCACCAAGATGTATCATAACCTACGCCGATAGTATTAGTGGAAAGGTATGAAGAAAGATGCAGCTCAGTTTGTAACGAGATGCCTCACTTGTCAAAAAGTGAAGACCGAGCATCAAAGGCCAGCAGGGTTATTACAACCATTACCTGTGGCAATATGAAAGTAGGAGCATGTTACTATGGACTTTATGACAGGGCTTCCAAGGTCGAGGAAGAGTCACGATATAGTTTGGGTCGTTGTTGATAGATTGACTAAGGTGGCTCATTTTTTTCATATTTGAGTGACCGATGATGTGGGTACTCTCAGTCGATTGTACATTGAGCATATCATTAGGCTTCATGGTGTGCCAATTTTTATTGTATCAGATAAAGACCCACGATTTTGGCAGAGTTTCTAGACAGCACTTGATACAGACCTCCACTTTAGTATGACTTTTTATCCTTAGATGGATGGTCTGTTGGAATGTACTATATAAATTTAGGAGGATATGCTATGAGCATGTGTACTAGATCTTTGTAGAAGTTGGGTGGATCACCTTCCATTGGTGGAGTTTGCCTATAACAATAGCTATCAATTTTGTATTGAGATGACTTCATTCGAGGCTTTATATGGTAGGCCATGTAGGTCACTTATCTGTTGGGCTGAGGTCAGAGAGACAGTTTCCTTGGGGATGGATATAGTTTGAAAGACCATGAAGTATGTCAAGATAATAAGGCAACTGTTGCTTACGGCTCAAAGCCATCAGAAAAGCTATGCTAATAGGAGGCGGCGACCATTAGCACTTGAGGTGAGGCACCACGTCTTCTTAAAGTTTCACTACGGAGAGGTTTGATGAGATTTGGTAGTAGTGGCAAGCTAATGCCATGATTTATCAGCCCATTCAAGATTTTGGATCATGTGAGAGAGGTTACATGTTGCTTGGCATTGCCACCACAAATATCAAGTGTACACAACACTTTTCACATTTCTATGTTGAGAAAGTATGAACCAGATTCTTCACATATGCTAGATTGGACAAACCTTGAGGTCGAGGAGGACGTGTCATACAGGGTGACGCCGATTCAGATTCTGGATACTAGAGACTAAGTACTACGAGGCAAAGTCAAGGTACTTTGGACACAACACGGAGTTGAAGAAGCTAAATGGGAATGAGAGCAAGAGGTGCATTTTAAGTATCTTGAGTTGTTCATTATTTCAGGTACGTTTTAATTTCGAGGATGAAATTCTTTGAAGGTTGGGAGGTTAGGAGGTTGTAGAGACCGGTCCAATTTTGACCGGTTTCCCTTTTAATCATCATTTTTTTTCCTAATTTCATTTTCAATGATGTTTAGTATATTTTAAATGTGGAAAACATATTTGGGAAGGTGTATAGAGGTTTTGGGAAACATTTGGAGAAGTTTGACTTTTTGAGAAACTGAGCCCCGGGAGGCGGGTTTGGTGGGCCAGGGAATCCAAATTCTTTTTTAAAAAATATTATTTTTAATTTTAAACCAAAATAATGTTTAATGAGTTAAGGAAGTGATTTCAGAGCCATAGCCACTTTTGAAATCAAAAACAGAGGTCGGGAGAGTACGTTAAGTGACCCGGGGGGTATTTTGGTCATTTTGCACCCCAAGATATTATAAATATATGGGGTGGAGATCTCAGCCATTATACACATAGATGAATATATATATATATATATATATATATATATCTCCCTTCTCTCTTTATTTCGAAAGTATTATAGTAGGATTTGGCGAACGCCAAAGGCATGTAGATTGCTCTACTCGGCAAGGGCTATGCATTTAACCGACTAAAGTTTATTTTTGGCAAGGATAAAAAAGTTGGTATTTTGAGAATTTAGCTTCAAAGCTTGAGATTTAAGGTAAGGGTGTGAATTCTTACTTTATTTTTGTTCTATAGGTTACATAGTTGTGACATAAATAAGTTGTTTTATGTGTGATATTTGATTCTCTTGTGTATATATAAATTGTCTAGCATGCTTTAGATAGAATTTTTATGTTGTATATTTATTGCGGGGGTTATGAATGCATTATGTGAGTTTGTGTTCATTTGAGAAATTTTGTGAGGTTTGATTCTATGTGTAAAGTAAATGCATAAAGGAATATTTCTTAAAAATGCATAAGTGTTGTGATTTCCATGAGTTAAGTATGATTGCATTAAATATGCATGTTTTGGGGACATGTGTGTGAGAATTAAGAAGGGCTCGAAGCCCTAGGGTGCAAGGTCCAAAACTTGGCTAAGCGAATGTCGCTTCCATCGGGTTAGCAACTCGTAGAGCATAAGCAGAGTTTATGGTCTTGAATTTACTATGGAATTTTGATAAGTAGAAGTCCCTAGTTGAAGTGATTTTCGGGTATACGTGGTGCAATTTTAATTGAGATTTGTGATTCCTTACAAACTATTTATGTTGGAGTGTGAGACATCATTCATGATTTCTAAAATGTGTATGTTTAAGTATAAAAAGCATTGATATATGTCATGTAGTCATGTAGAGATTTTATCGTGCATTCACGCATGGCTGTTTGAGTCAAGGTTGAGTCAGGTAGATCATTTCTATTGGGCGTAGTTTAATGCTCACCCCCTTCCCCCAAACTCTTTTCAGATAAGGCACCAGTAGAAGATGAGGCTTAGAGTGGCTCGAGTGGATTTCCTTTTTGGAGTTTCTTTTGGATGATATGTATATAAATGTTCATGCTGGCTTATGGCATGTTGACTTTTTTTAGAAATATTACTTTACATTTAATTAACCTTTATGACATGAGTTTCAAATGTATCCACCATGTGTGGCTTATGTATGACCCTTTTTAGAGATATGATTGAGTGATGTACAACTTTGAAGTTTTAATGTATGAAATGTATGAGGTAATGGCATTTCAACTTTGTATCAATGTGTATGAATAAATTTGAGGATGAGAAAGTGTTTGTATGTGAATTATTTAGAATTTGTGAACAATTGCAAACTTTGTAAGATTGACAGTTAAAGGATTATGATGTATCATAATCCCATTTATGATGCATCAAAATTTGGCGATGCATCGAATGGTCCTTAACGACGTATCGTAACTGGGTGGGATGTCTAGATTGAATTTTAGATATTTTTACATGATGTTACGCAAAATCTGTGATGCATCGTACATCACGATGCATCAAAATGAGCATTTTGATATATTATAATTGAGGTGAGGATTTGGGTTGGAATTCCAGGGATTTTTGAAAGATGTTGCGCAGCTTCTGCGATTCATCGTAATTGGCATTATGATGTATCGTAATATATGACTGGACTTAAGATTTGAGATGTATTTGGGGATGCATGGTGGCTACGTGTAGGGCCATAGTGAGTGATTAACGCTAAGTCATACATTAGTGAATGCATGTAGGTAAATACGCTTCCGCATTGATTTAAAGGATAAAGTGGTTCATTAGGGTTTAATGGACATTATCACCCTCAGGATCCGAACTCAGAGTTGGTATCTCAGTTGGTGCAGAAATTTGGGTGTGATAACTTGGTATTAGAGCATGATATCAAAGTGGAATTGTATGTAAGAGTTATTGATATTTGATTTTTTCACCGTTCACCCCCATGTTCCTCGCTCTTAACCGGGTGTCCAAAATCGGAGCGTGACATGTATAGACCTCTATTGAGATCTTGAACCACTCTGCGAACCCTACTTCTGAGGGCAATTTTCCCTAACATGTCCTGTCAAATGGTAATGGAAGCATGTTCTATAGAGACCAGAACCAAATTTGACCTTTTTTTTTTTATTCTTCATCATTTTTGCTATAAATGCATTTTAAATGATGTTATGGATGTTTTAAGAGTGAAACATTTTTGGAAGGTTGATTAAAGGTTTTTGGAAGTTTCCAGAATGTTTGGAGAAGTTTGACTTTTTGGGTCAACAGGACCCCGGGATGCGGCCCGGGTGGGCCTGAGAATCTGAAATTTTTTTAGAAAATAATTATTTTTGAATTTGAATGTAACAAAATTTTTAATGATTTAAGAAAGTTATTTCGAGACCGTAGGAGCTTTCGGAATCAAAAATATAGCTCGGGAAGGTACGTTAAATGACTTAAAGGCAAAATGATCATTTGCCCTTGATGAGGTGTCATAACACTATATGTATATGGCTGGGACAGAATGTATAGACACATAAATCTCCCATTGATTCTCTCAAAAGTTCTCCTTCTCCAACATTCTTCCTTACTTTTGGACACCTTAGAGTGAGAGTTAGGGTTTGCTCCAAGAGGAAAAGCTTCTTCTCTTTCCTTCCTCTTCACTTTAGTGGCTTCAAAGTTCCCATTTGGAGAGTTCCAAAAATTGAGGGTCAGTGAAGTTTGGATTCAGACTTCGACCAATAAGGAAAGTGTGTTCTCCTTATCCCGATCTACGATTCCATGGAGAGAAATTGCACTTTAGGCAAGCTTGGAGTTTGGTGATTTTTGGAGATTGCTTGGAAGGCTTCTAAAATTGAGGAAAGGATGTTTCTTCCCTCTTAGTTGTCAATTCTAGGGTATGGGAGAAAATGGATTTGTGTAAATTATGCTAGCATGTGTGGGTGAGTGGTGGGAGTTGAGTGAGTTATTCCCCTCTTTATGTTATGTAATCATGCGTGCTAGAAAATTTTAAACTATGATATATGAGGAATTGTATATTTATACATGCAATGTATATGAAACGAAAGTATGTTTTGCTATTTCCTGTATTGTATGCATATGTGGTTAGTATGCATGACTTGAAGCATATATGTGGTTGTATGTTGGTTATGGTAATGTACGAGGATTGAATGCATGCTAGATTTAAATATGGCATAGATGTGTATTGGAGAAGCTTGAAAAGTATGCTAAGTTTTGAATTATATGCATAAGTGAATGATATGCATGTTGTGGTATATATTGAAATGTATGCTAGAGTCTATTATAGCAAGAATGTGCATTGAAGAACATGATAAATATATGCAATATGAGGTGTATGTGTCTTATGAGCATTTACACGTGAATATCGGAGTGTTGTCCATGTATGATGTACATGGGATTCGGAGAGGGCCAACCATATGTTTGAATTAGTGAGAATACTCCCAACGGGATGATCATCGAAGATGCCCAATCATACCCGAAGTATAGTGAATTTCAGAGTTGCCCAATCACTAGTTAAGGCATATATAAGACCTTAATCGTGTGACCATTGAAGTTGCCCCATCACACGAGTGTCGTCAGAGTTAACCAACACTTTGGTGTCATCAAAGTGGTCCAACACCACATGATCGTCAGAGTGGACCAATCATGTCTATGTATCGGATTATGACCGAAGAAGATGTAAATATCTTGAATGCTTATGTGACTTAACTATTAAGCATATCGTATGTTAAAATGCAATATGCTAAGTTACATCTGTGAGTTGTTGAAAATGAGAACATTGAGAAATGTCATGTAGTATAGCGACATCATGGTTGAACATTATGTAGGCTGATGCCTAGGTTCCTACTGAGCCGTTAAGTTGCTCACCCCTCTCCCCCAAACATTTTGCAGGTAAGGCACTGAGGATGAATGGGAAAGACTTGATTAGTCATTTGGAGCTCATAAGAGCATGTTTTAGGATTTTTTTTTTTAGGTTTATGTATGGATTATGTATATCATTGATTTTATGTAACTTATAGATTTATTTTGACCTTGTATGTATAAATAATGAGGTTGGTTCATGTACATTGTGGATATATGAAATGTATGTTTCGTACCAAATGTATGGTATTTAGCATTTTATTCATGTTTCAATATTATATGAGGTGATATAAGGATAGGGAAAGCAAATAAGGCATGAATTGCATATATGGTGAACATCTGGAAAATTTTGCAGAAATTCAAGTCGAGGGTAGTTTGAGTTGGCTCAAAGTGTAGTTTGAGGCACCTCATAAATTTTGAGGTGGCTCAAAGTGCAGTTTGAGGTGCCTCATAAATTTTGAGGTGGCTCAAAAAGCCTTTTAGAAAGCGTTGTTTCATTTGGAAGTTTGAGTTGGCTCAAACTGAAGTTTGAGGTGCCATAAAGTCTTTTAACCCTTAAAAAGTTAGAATTTTATGATTTGGGAATGAAAATGAATAGTTATGAATGTATGGATCGATGTGGGGTCCATTGGGATGGATAGTGATAAGTATACGCATAGATAATCATGTGCGTATAATTAGCTTCCACGGTTAGAAGGTGTCAATGTTTCATTTAATCACCCACATTTTTGGGAGTCAAAAATCAGGGCGTGACAACATGGTATCATAGTATGGTACTTAAGTGAGAGTATTGAGGTGAAGTCTTGGTATCAAAATATGATATCAAAAGTGATTGTGATTCGAAGTGTGGTTTGGTAACTTAATCACCCTCGGTTCCTGGGAGTCAGAAATTAGGGCATGACAGAATGGTATCAGAGCCCTAGGTTTTTACACCTAGGGATGAAGGGTAAAGGTCAGATTGCGTGTGGATTTGAGGTGGTACATTGAGTACTAGATTTAAGTCAAAGCATTAGGTTTGAATACCTAAGGACGATGAGTGAATGTCTAATCATATGTTAGATTGGAAGTGTATTGACATGTAGTTTGTTAGAGCACTAGGTTGGAATACCTAGGGTGATGAATAAGGGTTGAATCACATTTTGATTTGAAAGGATTTGATTATTTCCAAATTGCTATTAAAACATTGGGTTTGGAAACCTAGGGTATCGAAGCCATAGGTATGAGTACCTTGGACGAAGGATAAGAAATGATTATGGATTCATTTAAGGTTGAGGATCGAGACAACCACTCTTGATGTAGTACATTCTAGTATGTGTTAGTATACTAAAGGAAATTGGGCCGTGTTTTCACGCTTGCTGAGGCAGAGGATATACCAAGGCCGTATTTGGTCAAAGGTATTTTCCTAGTTTTAGCCCGATGGTTGGGGTATCGGTTTGTTTAGATGCATTATATGTAATATCATGCATGGCGTGAGTTGTATTTGATTTAGCATGTTATGTGTATATACTATGTGGCTAACTTGATTCATGTGACTAAGCATTACATTTTAGTGTTGCATTATGAGTCGTATGGCTAGTAGTGACATGTAGTTACCACCTAGAAATTCTAGTTTTGAGGATTAGTAAGCCTAGGTAGAGGTTTGAACTCGAGTGGATTGTGATGTTGAGGTAGACATGTTATGATAGACCTTGAAAGTGTAAGTCTAAGGTTGTTGGAAAAAGTATAATTTACCTTAACGTATTCTAAACCAAGAGTTTGGTGGTTTGTGTTAGTGTTGAAACATTTGAACGAGCATTGGACGATAGAGGTTAGTCAATTGACTAAGGTAATTGATGGTATTGTGATACCGAGATTCTAGACAGAGTGTGTCTAAGATGTGCTATAGAGATAGTTGATGAGGAATTGGAAGTGATTTAATTCTTTTGAGTTAATGGACATGTGATGACATTGTATGTCTAAAAATGAGACATTTGGATTATTTGAACTGAGTTGAAAAGTTGTATCATAAAGGTTGAATATGATGTTTAAGTGAATGATAAGTTGATAGTGGGTAAGGACCCTGACATGTAGTATCTGAAGTGAAGATGATTTTTTTCTATGAGGGGGAAGAGGTGGACACAATATATGCAGTGGACGCAGCAAACTGAGCCCGTTGTATGACTACTATAGGTAATTGTAGGTGACCTCAAACTCCCATTAGTAAGATTTGCCTAGAGTGAAGTGCTATATGAAAGGACCTCTTTCTAACCGTTAATCAGTTCCTTAGAATGGAAGGATGAAAAGAGAAATAATTCTTCTCTTGAGAATGAGAAAGTGAAACCAGAGGGATATAAGATCCTAAACTTTGTGTTGGATTCCATCGAGTTAAATTTCATGAGATTGGGTAGAGTAATGTGACTTGTTGCAGCAAGTACACTATTTATATGGTTTATATTGACAAGTACACAGACATGTGCCTTGCTGGTGAGTGCACTTGTGATGTGCACTGGATTGATGTGGTTTGTGTTGTAGCGGTGCGAAGAATTATGGATTACGCCCGGAATGGTATGTCAGTTGGAAAATCATGTTTGACAATGATGAAAAGATTTTGAATATTGATGACCCCAATAGTAGGGAAGTATCACTACGAGTGATTGATCTAGTTACTCAAGGATATTACCTTAGATTATGAATAGGGAAATATTGAATAGATCTTGAGGAGGTGGAGGCAAGTGCTTCGGAGAATGGTTTAAGTGAGTCGTACATGGGGTTCGGAGTTGCCCAACCATGTCATGGAAGTGGTATAATTACCCACTAGGGTATGATCATTGGAGTTATCTCATCATACTAAGGTTGAGGCCTAGAATTCGGAGTTATCCACAACCTTCAGAGCGTCGGAGTTGTCCACTCATAATTGGCAAAACTGACATATTATCGGGATTATATGATCATTCAAAGTTATCTATGAAACTTGTGATCGTTAGAGTTATCTATTCACATTAGCTAGATCATTTCATGATTATATTGGTTTAGAGCAGTTGAGATGCACTGATTGTGCTAGACTCGAGTTTTATGAGTTAAGTGTTGTAAGTGTAACGTCTAGGGTATATGGAAAGAGAAAGTGGCGAGAATAACTATCAGTATGGATTGGTTTTAGGAAAATCTAGAGTATGCTTGATGCAATGTGAGATATGATAAGTTATTAACTTGAAGTATGTGACTGTATAGGGCGTATAAGTGTTTACATTAGATGTCACGTGGTGTATGTGGGTGTATTATTATCGCCTAAAGATTCTAGTATTGGGGATTTGGTAATCTAGGCCAAAGGTTTGAACTTGAGTAAGGATACTATGGTTGAGGCATACAAGTTGTAATAGACTCCAGTCATAAAAGCCTAGAACCTTGAGAAATGTTACATTGGGTGTTAGCTCCGTGGATTATGGTTACAGGTTTGATAGGATTGAAGGTGTGAGGACAAGTATGGCATATTGCTGGAGTTGGGCTAACGAGGGAAAATGGTCAGGCCAAACATTTTTCCTTGATTAGTATTTCTCTTACAATGTGTTAGGTCCAAGTAGTTATGGAATTGACTCGTTGGGTATTGACAAGTAAAGAAATGGGGATTGGATGTTTTGAGCATAAAAGATTTTGCAAATAGATAGGTATATGACTAAGAAAGGTTTGTGTGTTGTTGTGCTGGAGTGTACAGTTATAGATAAGTAGGAAAATGCTTATCAACGATTTCCTAATAATAAGAATGGGTTAATGTTAAACCACTTTTGAGGTTATGTTGTGGTACTTGTTAGAGTACTTAAGGAGACAGTTTGGAATCCTTAGAAAGTTACAGATTTTAGGATCATCTTCGCGGGGGAGTGTCTTTAAGGCACAACCTTGTCTATTGACACATTTGTTAAGGTGAGATTTTTATCTTTGGATATAGCTTTGTCTATTGATGTACCATTATAGGTAGTATAACCTTGAGAAATCAAAATTTGATGGTCATATAGTATTTGACTCAGTCTTGGATCATGACTAGTTTTGATGTCATAGAAGAATGACGGTGAATGGACCGTTAGTTTTGTTTTGGTCAGTTACTACCCGAAGAAAAGATGTGACAAGTAAGCAATAATGTTTTTTATTAATTTTATGCCACTATGGACCATACCTTGTAGTATAGATGGGATCAGAAGGATCTAAGGATCAATTGTGAAATTTGAGAAAATGAGAGTTTCATGCGTCCTGAGACGCCACCTTAGAGGAAATCTCTGTACTCTTGTTGGAAAGAGGGACGTGGTCGAACTGATTGAGGATTGTGTTATGAATCTTTAGGAAGTGTTGACGTTAGGCCATGCATGAAGAGAGTGAGTCTGGACTCATACACATGGTATTGTTATGTATAAGGACTTTGGGAATTGTGATTCAAAAAGGATGAGTTACTAGGAAGAGATGTGTAGGCATACCTTCGCTGATTGGAGAGTGAGTTGGTTATAGGTTTGATCTTCCTGAATTTGGATTGGAAGATGATTGTTGTCGTGCTAGCTCATAGTATGATGATTGCACTAGAACTTTGATGATGTCTGGACACCGTTTGAGGTGTACTGTCAGTTGGATATTTTATGGGATGTGGTGTGAAGTTGTATGAGGTGATAACTAAAAACCTTATTAATTAGGGGGCGAAAGCCGAGTATTGGAAATCGGCGAGTTAATAGCTTTTACATGTGGTAAAAAGGGAGTTAGGAGAGGTCACTAAAGGTTTTGTGACAACACTCGGGAACTTAGAGTATCTTTCTAATTTCAAGAACGAAATTCCCTAAAGGTTGTAGAGACCAGAACCAAATTTAACCATTTTTTTATTCATCATCATTTTTTTTGTATAAACGTATTTTAAATGATGTTATGGATATTTCGAGAGTGGAAAATATGTTTGGAAGGTTGATTAAAGATTTTTAAAAGTTTTCAGAAAGTTTAGAGAAGTTTGACTTTTTGGGTCAATGAGGCCTCGAGAAGCGACCCGGGTGCACACAGGAATTTTGAAATGTTTTGGAAATAATTATTTTTGAATTTAGACATAATGAAATGTTTAATGAGTTAAGGAAGTAATTTTGAGGCCGTAAGAGCTTTCAGAATCGAAAACGGAGCTTGAGAAGGTATGTTAAGTGACTTAAAGGCAAAATGGTCATTTGCCATTGATGAGGTGTCATTACACTATATGTATATGGCTGGGACAGAATGTATAGATACATAAATCTGCCATTGATCTCAAAAGCTCTCCTTCTTCTCCAACCTTCTTCCTTATTTTTGGACACCTTAGAGTGAGAGTTGGGGTTTGCTCCAAGAGGGAAAGCTTCTTTTCTCTCCTTTCTCTTCACTTTAGTGGCTTTAAAGTCCCCATTTGGAGAGTTCCAAAATTTGAGGGTGAGTGAAGTTTGGATTCGGGCTTCGACCAAGAAGGAAAGTGTGTTCTCCTTATCCCAATCTACGGTTCCATGGAGAGAAATTGCACTTTGGACAAACTTGGAGTTTGGTGATTTTTAGAGATTGCTTAGAAGGCAAACTTGAGGTAAGGGTGTTTCTTCCCTCCTAGTTATCGATTCTAGGGTCTGGGAGAAAATGGGGTTGTGTAAATTATGCTAACATGTGTGGGTGAGTGGTGGGAGTTGAGTGAGTTATTCCTCCCCCCCCCCCCATTACATTATGTAATCATGAATGCTAGAAATGTTCAAATTATGATATATAAGGAATTGTATATTTGTACATGCAATGTATATAACGCGAAAGTATGTTTTGCTATTTGATGTATTGTATGCATATGTGATTAGAATGCATGACTTGAAGCATATATGTGGTTATATATTGGTTATGGTATTATATGAGGATTAAATGCATGCTAAATTTAAATATGGCATGGATGTGTATTGGAGAAGCACGAAAAGTATGCTAAGTTATGAATTATATGCATAAGTGAATGATATGCATGTTATGGTACATATATGTGGCTATATGTAGAATGTGATGATGAAATGCATGCTAGAGTCTATTATAGCAAGAATGTACATTGAAGAACATGATAAATATATGTGATATGAGGTGTATGTGTCTTATGAGCATGTACACGTGTATATCGTAGTGTTGTCCAAGTATGATGTACATAGGATTCGGAGAAGGCCAACCATGTGTTTGAATTGGTGAGAATACTCCCAACGGCATGATCGTCGGAGATGCCTAGTCTTACCCCGAGTATAGTGAATGTCGGAGTTGCCCAATCACTTGTATAAGGCATATATAAGACCTTAATTGTGTGACCGTCGGAGTTGCCCCATCACATAGGTGTCATCAGAGTTGACCAACACTTTGGTGTTATCGGAGTCGTCCAACACCACATGATCGTCTGAGTGGAGCAATCATGTCTATGTATCGAATTATGACCAAAGAACTTGTAAATATCTTGAATGCTTATGTGACTTAACTGTTAAGCATGTGGTATGTTAAAATGCAATATGCTAAATTGCATCTATGAGTTGCTAAAAATGAGAACAATGATAAATGTCATGTAGTATAGCAACGTCATGGTTGAACATCATATAGGTCGGTGTCGGATCGATGCCTAGGTGGGTTGGGGCGTTCCTACTGAGTCGTTGAGTTGTTCACCCCTCTCCCCCCAAGAATTTTGCAGGTAAGGCATTGAGGATGGATTAGAAGGACTTGATTAGTCACTTGAACTCTTAAGAGCATGTTTTAGGATTTTTTTTTTTTTGAGGTTTATGTATGAATTTTGTATATTTGGCCATCCATGGCAGCATGTGGCATGTGAATTATGTAGATGTTGTAGTTACATTCATTTTATGTGACTTATAGATTTATTTAGACCTTGTATGTATAAATAATGAGGTTGGTTCATGTACATTGTGGATATTTGAAATGTAAGTTTGGTACCAAACGTATAGTATTTAGCATTTTATTCATGTTTTGATATTGTATGAGGTGATATGAGGATAGGGAAAGCAAATAAGGCTTGAATTTCATATATGGTGAACATTTGAGAAATTTTGCAGAAATTCAGGTCAAGGGTAGTTTGAGGTGGCTCAAACAGCAGTTTGAGGCGCCTCATAAATTTTGAGGTGGCTCAAAGTGCAGTTTATGGTGCCTCATAACTTTTGAGGTGGCTCAAAGTGCCATTTGAGGTGTCTCAAAAAGCCTTTTAGAAAGCGTTGTTTTTTTTGGAAGTTTTAGGTGGCTCAAATTGAAGTTTAAGGCACCTCAAAGTCCTTTAACCCTTAAAGAGTTTGAATTCCGTGATTTGGGAATGGAAATGAATAGTTATGAATGTATGGATTGATGTGGGGGCCATTGGGATGGATAATGATAAGTAGATGCATAGATTATCACGTACGTATGATTAGCTTCTGTGGTTGTAAGGTGTCGATGTTTCTTTAATCACCCTCATTTTCGGGAGTCAAAAATTGGGGCATGATAACATGGTATCACAGAATGGTACTTAAGTGAGAGTATTGAGGTGAAGTCTTGGTATCAAAATATGATATCAAGAGTGATTGTGATTCGAAGTGTGGCTCGATAACTTAATCACCCTCGGTTCCTGAGAATCAAAAATTGGGGCAAGATATGCTCGCTCCCCCGTTGATACTACTAGAACTGGTGCCACAACTTGCCTCTGAGGGCACTCATATCAATAATGGTTAGACCACTGGCAATGGTAGCAAACTACTGTAGATCGTGAAGATCCCGTAGGCAATGTCAATCAAGGCACTAGGCGAGCCTGCTACTGCCCCTAAGAAACTGACATACTATTTTTGTACCTCTTTCTCCCCTGATAACCCGAAGATGCCCTGACACCCTTCGCTTGATTTTTAGAGTCCCATATCCTTTGGGTATCTCTATCGTCTTTTTCCACCACTAATGCTCGTTCAACCACCTCATAACAAACCTTTAAGCCTAGAATGGATACCCTATTTCTTTTAGAGGCCTTAAGCCACTTTAAAAACTTTTTCACCTTCAACTCTTCGTCATTCACCATTCTCGAAGCAAAGCGAGCCAAGGATATGAACTTGGTCTCGTACCCCATAACATCCAAATCCCCTTCCATGAACTCTTGCCTCATCCGGTCCTTCACTGAAGTCGAAAAGAACTCTTGCCTCATCCGGTCCATGAGCTCTTCTTGGTGACATTTTTCTATATGCACAACAAGAAAATTCAATACCAAGTATATTCATGTACATACAACGCTCACCATGCTTACATAACACCATGCCAATTCAGTCCACAGTTAGCATGTTATAATGGTACAAGCACACAATTATGTCACACATAAGCAATTTATAAAATTCAAGTCTAAATCCTTATGTTGTAATCTATAACCTCAACTAAACACATAATTTGATTCTCAGCCTTCGTCCAAGGTATTCAAACCATCGCTTTGATACCAAACTGTCATGCCCTGAATTTTTCACTCCTAGAAATTGGAGGTGAGCCCGTCCACTAATCCCTAATGGACCCTCTTAACTCTCAAATTACCGCGGAAGCCAAAAACCCATGGTGCACATGTATACACACCACTCAATATCATCCTACCTCAATTGGCCCCACACATTATTCCATACTCTACATATACAGCATAGTGTGTCTGCAACTTTTCGCACAATAGAAACATTGATTTCTCATAATTGAAATCATGTTTTCGCACAATCGAGATTATGGTTTTCCATAATCGAAATGTTCAATCTATCGAAGTACTATCGAAATTCCGTTGAATTTTTTACTCTTGGGACTTTTGACATTCTGTAATTTTTTGCACAATCAAAGGCATTTTAGCGCAATCAAAATATTTCGATCATGCGAAATGGGGATTTCTCATTATCAAAATGCCATTCTGCAAAAAATCTTGAACCTTCACACTTAGTCCATTTTGCACAAAAATCACTATTTAATTTATGCAAACAAATCACATATACACACAATAGACAACTTAGCTACACATGTACTCATATTACACAAATTACATGTATACACTTAGCACATTACATATATCACAATGTACACCATTTGGCATGTAAGAATCATAAAATAAGAAGGAAGACACAACACCACAACCCTTCCCCTCACTCTTTTACATCCCAACACAACCTATACCTCTCCGAACCACTCGAAATCCTAGAATCGACAATAGGAGAGAAAGGACATCCCTACCTTGAAAATAAAAGCTTTCCAAGCTATTTCCAAGACATCCGCCTAGTTCCACCTTGCTAAAACTTGAGTTTGTTTGGTCCAAACTGAAGCCCTTGCCAAACCCTATGTGTTGTCATTCTTCTACGATTCTTGAATCTAAACCGAAGGCCTCCAAAATAAAGAGAGAAGGAAGAGAGATGAAGTGGGAGAGAGAGAGAGATGGGCATGAGTTTTGGTTAAGAGAGAATGAGTGATTCTCTTCAATCCCAGATATTTAAAGTGTATAGGCGGCAAAATGACCAAAATGTTCCCAGGCCACTCAACGTACCCTCCCGACCTTCGTTTTCGATTTTGAAAGCTCCTACAATCTCGAAATTGCTTCATTAACTCTTTAAATATTTCATTTGATCCAAAACCAAAAATAATTATTTTTTAAAAAATTTCTGAATTTTCGGGCCAACCCGACCTACTTCTTGAGTCCCACCGACCCAAAATTCTCAAATTCACCCAAACGCTTCCAAAACGTCCCAAAATCTCTAATCAAGTTCTCAAACATGTTTTTCACACTCAAAACATGTTTAATATTATTTAAATGTATTTATAACAAAAATGATGAATAAAATGCAAACCAACCAGAATTGATCCCGACCTCCACACTTGTAATGGGCCAGTTATGTGTAAATATAGTGATTGGTTGTTGGAACGGTTATAAGGTGGCATGATGTACTGTGTTTATGTATACTGGTGAATGTATTTGCGGAATTCCAAAACGTTAATAAGAAATTTGTATCCTCTTTTTTTTTTTTTATCATTATCTTCACTTGTACCTTCTTATTATATCTCTATTGTATATTATTTCTCTTGCTATATATATATATATATATATATATATATATATATATATATATATATATTTTTTTTTTTTTTTTTTTTTTTGTGGGTCTCCCTTCTACATTATTATATTTATAACAAAGACATTTTTTTTTCTTGATACTTTAGGATTATCTACTAGAAAAACATAGTTTTGAGTAGTATGTACCACAAAATAATAATACCAAAAGTTAAATGGTGTGCCACAAAATTAAGCCTCTATATACATATTCATCACATGGAAAATGGTGTTCCAAAAGTAGTAGTATGTAAGAGAGAAAAATCATTACTAAATTATAAGATAGTTTAATATATAGTTGTGTGACCCTAGTGACCTATCCTTTTCTGGCCATAATCACAATCAAAAAGTCACTCCTATTATGATGTGCACCAATGTTGTAAATCTAAATTTTTTTTCAGGCAAAAAATGAGTCATAATTAACGGATTAACAATTTTGTATAGGAACAAGTGGTCGTGGATACATGTTGTGGAATGTGGAAGGGGTACTTCGTCCTTAAGCTAAAAGCTAAGAAACATGAAAACGGATATGAGACATGGGTACGACACGATACGGGTACAGTAATATGACAAATATTGAAAAAATAGAATACTAATACAGACAGGATACGACAATATAAAGATAATAAATTAAAATTTTATATACGCAAAAATGAGTTATTAATATTTTTTTATAAAATATTATCATTAACAAACGAAATAAAATTTAGGATTCATTATATAATTAATATGAATAAATCTTGTACTAAATCATGATATGTATTTCAACACTTATATTTTAAATGAATTTTACACTTTTCTTAACAATTATTATATGATATTATTGTTGAAAATACTACATTTTCATGTTCAAAACTTGTTTAAAATGTGTATTGAAATATCTGAGAAGTATTGAATACATGTTAGAAATAAATATATATATTTTTGTTGACACCCAAAAGTGGTGTGACACGTGGCTGCCACTTTGGTATTGACATAGGTAGAAATCAGTATATACATGAAAAGAGAAACAGATTAACCGAGAGATATTAATGGAATTAGACTCTATTAAGAGTCAATAAAAATGATGACACTAAAGGCTGATAGGAGTAAAATCATGGATGTTTTAGACTCTTGAAGCTTCATCATTGACTTTTGATATGCATGGACTCTCTCTCTACATACACACACACACACACATACACACACACACATATATATATATATATATAATTGATCAGTTTACATTGAAGATATGCTCTTACAAGAGTATGCTATATTATTGAGAATAAGTTGTGGACTCTGTGAAGGCTGACAGTTGCAAACAATAGATTGTTACGTGAAGGCTGACTATGTGGATAAGAGTCCATTAAAAAGGTGACTCTGAGTAAGAAGAAGTTTGATCGAAATGGTATGTGTTAATGAAAGTTACCCATATGACTTAACTTGCATATGAATGATGTTATATATATATGTTTGCTTCCTACAAGCCTGAATTAAGGGGTTTGATCCACTTTGAACTCTAGCTAAGTTTCATGCAAAATAGAAGACTGGAAAACCTTGGATTCTATACAAGTGAAGGTTGATGAGTGCGATAGAAGGCTGATAACTGCGACAGTAGGCTGAGGGTTACAACAGGCTGGCTGTGTGGATAAGTCCAAGTGTGACTTGGACTCTTTGGGAGTTTAGGAGATGATCAATATCAGTTTGTTACATAAATGATCAATTATACCGATGTCATATTAATACGTTACAATTAAGGGACTTGAAGAGACAATGCATTAAGATATATTTTGATTTATTTTCTTTTTATATTTCATTATTATATTGTAATTTAGGGTTTCGGTTAGTAATGTAATCTTTTCTTATAAATAAATGAAAGGAACTCTGTATTAAGGGTTTTCACAACCACAATAAAATAATTGCATCACGTGCAATCTATCTCTTTCTCACAATATTTTCCTAGAATATTGCTCTGATTCTTACTCTATATACATCTCCCTCATAATTTCTTGCTCTCTGCCTCCTCTAAATAGTCTATCTATCTACATCTCCCTCAATTTCTATCTCCCTCCTTGCTATCTCCCTTCTTCTACCGCCTTCCTTGCTACGATTCAGTCTCGCAATTCTTTGCGCATAATTAAAAGTCCTCTTAATTGAGGCAAAAAAGAACTCAATAGGGAGTTTCATATTCTCTCTCCTTAGCCAATAGCCCGATCCAACACAACCTTCAAAAGAGATACTTGTGTTCGACCAACTGTTTATATTGAACTGATATCACGGCTCTAACACGCCCGCAAACGCTGACAATTCAATCAGCTTGCCTAGCTGATTAATTGATAATGAACAATTTTACAATTATAAATATTTTTAGGAAGTATCTAAGAATATCGGTATCAGATACAGACATGATACAAGTACGTTACTCTTGTAGAAGTATCTATATTTCCTAGGCTAAAAGCCTTAGAATACATGAGGCACAACACAAATAGCAGTGATGACCCCAAGGTAGCATACCCCTGAAGTAGATTATAATTTGTCCTCTCAAAGGGAGGTGAGAGGTTGGAAAAAAAGCAAACATGTTAGATGAATTTTTATCAAACAACGTGACAAAAATTGTTTTACCTTAAACATACCAAAAAGAATTGTCTTGCCTGTAGTGATGGACCATAATTTTTTTTAAGTAGGGGGCGGCGTTGAATAATAATAAGATTAATTTTTTAAAAAACAAAGATATTAAATACAAATATGTAAATATTAATTTATAATATTTTCATTCAATGCATTTATAATTGTATTCGATGAAAATATCTCATTTTCAATGTCATTAAAATATACTTCTCTTACTATGTGCCTTCTTCTTCCCTTCTCTTTCTTGTCTGTGTTGGATTTTTTGAGCAAAAATATTTTTATAATTTTGTAAGAGTATTTATACAATCATTAAAATACATGCAATCATTAAGGTAGGTATGCGCCCACTTTGGTTGATTTTGGCTTCTCCATTTAGGATTACAAACGAATGGAGCTGTTTGCAAACTGCTCGGAGTCAGTTTGATATGAGCTCAATTCGTTTTCTTTAATTTATTTACTAAATGAATCAAGCTCAAATAAAATTTGTGTTTTATAATAAATGAACTAATCTCAAATACCGCTCTATTTGGCTCGGTAATTCGTGAACTGTTAATAAGTTGGTTTTGAGCTCGTGAATGTGCGTGTATATATATGTACAAATAATATATATATCCTCATAAGTTTAGCCCATGCCTTTTCTTTTTAACTAGCTTTAAAAGTTTAGTCCAATCAAACCGAACACAACCCCATCCATATACATGTAATACCAAAAATTTTGAAAATATAACAGACCAAGCCCAATAAAATTAAAACACCCTAAACCAAATTAAACCCATATTTTTAAGTCCATATATTATATATACACTCTTTAACCATGGTCATCTCATCTCAACCTTAGCTGTCACTCCTCTCTCCATCCCCAACTCACACTTCATTCATTCTATGATTAGGTATCCAGAAGATACAAACAATGTATTACCTCTGGTTACTATTTGTTTTGTTACCAGAAAATGATCACTCGCCCTTGACATTATATGTATAGATGGGTAAGGATACATGATATGTCAGGTTGAGTGACTGGGCTACACTTGTTGGGCCTCTGTTATGCTTTTCTGGTTAGGCTTCTCTTTTGCTTATCGTTGGGTCTGGTGGCCACTTTTTGTGGGCCTTGGGTATGCCCCAAGTTTCTCTTGTAATTATTTTCTTTTTTATGCAATTTTATTTACCTACTGAAAATAAATAAATAATGATTTTAGCAGATTTAACGTGTAAGATAAAAGACATGCATCATGTGAGATGTGGCATTATCATCATTAAGACCGACAAAATGTAGTGGGTTAAATATGAATGGATTGAATGTGGGTCGGGTCAACTCACCAATTCATATTTGACCCTATTTAGACGGGCCAACTTGGACTCAAATAAATTGGTCGACCTAATCCAAATTAGTCAAACAAACTCATATTCAGAATAAACCGGTCAACCCGACTTGAATTGGTGACTCCAAAAATGAAATAAACTGTGGTTATTTTTAAATTGAGAAAGTTATTGAATGTGGTATTAAAAAATATTATTTGAAAATCAAATGAATTTTTAAGAGATTAATAGGCTTCATAAAAAAATAACAAATAAATTTAAAATTGCTATCAAAAGTAAGATTTATATCCTTATCTATATCTCCAAGAAACAAATTATTTTGATAATTCCATATTATGGGGAAAAAATACAAAAAGAAATTTTAAATTGAGAAAGTTATTGAATGTAGTTTTAAAAAATATTATTTGAAAATCACATGACTTTTTAAGAGATAAATAGGCTTCATAAAAAAATAAATAAATTTAAAATTGCTATCAAAAGTAAGATTTATATGCTTATCTATATCTCCAAGAAACAAAGTATTTTGATAATTCCATATTATGGGGAAAAAATACAAAAGAAATTTTATATTGAGAGTTGAGACTGAGGCACTGGTTCAATAAGAGAAGTATCTTCACAGAAATCTCTTTCCATATACACGCACACATATATAGAAAATCCCTTACCCTTCTCTTTCTCCGGCGAAGAGAGTAGTTTTACCCCCCGTGAGTATGATATATATATATATATAACTAAAAATATACTATTACAACATACCCCTAGGCGGCCCAGGCGGTCGCTTTGGGCCCCCAATTTTGGGGGCCCCAAATTTTAGACTAGGTATATTATACTAGTATATAAATTAGGCCCATAATAACATATTTCATTGGACTTTTATAATTTTAAACCAAAACACTTAATTTATATACTTTAAATTGGGCCCATAGTAACATATTTCATTGGGCCTTATAATTTTAAACTCAAAACACTTACATATATACTTTAAACCAACCCCCCCCCCCTCTCTCTCTCTCTCTCTCTCTCTCTCTATATATATATATATATTATATATCCTAACCCATATGTATCCTAACACATGTGCGGCTGTCACTGCCCACAACTTTATTTAAACTTTAAACTTTTTTATATATATATATATAATATAATATAATGTTTTGGAGCCCAGGAGCCGAAAATATATATATAACGATCATAAATCATAATACAACTTTACCAAACCAGCAAACCTCTCGCTCTCTCTTTGTTCAATTGTGATCATAGAAGTAACAGAAGTTTCGTGAATTCGTGGCCTTCGTCTATGGTGGTTCATGATTGATAGAATTTGCACAGATTACACACATCTCTCCCTCTCTCTTTCTCTTTTAAATGGATTGACAATGATATCTATTACGAAAAATATGTTAAAGAAACTTGATTAGAGCACTTTAATTGATAATTTTGCCACTCAAAATGTAAGACGATTACATTTACTTTGATATGCGTGTGTAAAACTTTTTATATAAAGGGCCCCTCATTTGAAAATTCGCATAGGCCCCTCAAAAATTTGAGAATCTCAAGGCCGGCCCTGCAACATACGCATATATTTATATATATACACAGACGAAGAGAGAGAGATAGAGGCGGGATTGGAGAGAGAGAGAGAGAGGGTGGGATCAAAGAGAGAGAAAGGGAAAGAGAGAGAGAGAGGTGGGATTGAAGAAAGAGGGAAAGAGAGAGAGGTTGGATAGAAGAGAGACGTGCACTCTTTTAATCACTGCATGGGTGGAAAATGGTTTAAATATGATTATCCATATTTAACACATATTCAAGTCAATTAATCCATCAATTAAATGATTTATATTTATCTAACCCATTTTGGACTCACATAGAACAGAGACGTGCTCTCTTTTAATCACTGTATGAGTACTGATCTCTTACTCACCGGTGAGCAAGTGATTTTATCCACACTTTGATTAGTGACCATTAGATTAAATCTAACGGCCACTAAACAAATCCACTTACCTGTTTTACTGAAACTACAAAATCACTATATTTTCGTTTTAATTTTGGAATATTAATATTATATCAGTACCTTTCCTAATGTAAAATAAAAAAATTATATGCTTTTTTTTTCTAAGATAAAAATACGATAGGCCTTGGCCACCGTCTGCTTCTTCATCGTCTCAGTTTTCATTATTCTTGAGCACGCGTCTGTCTCCTTACCAATGTAAGTAATTATTTTCCACACACACGTATATATATATATATATATATATATATGTGTGTATATATATATATATGTATGTATGTATTTTTTTGAACACTCAAAACGGGGTTCATAGTTCAAACTGGACACAATTCCATAGTAGGGAGGAGGGGATCCTTGTTGAAAGTTTCAATCAGACTCCAACCAATAATCTTCAAGAGCTTGCTGATGGTGTTAGGGATGAACTTCGACTTAACCAGTACCAGCCTCAAAAGCAGGTGCAATTCAAATTGATTTTAGAGGGGGAGGGGCCACTTCAAGGCCTTCTTCTGTTAATATTTCCCGACTGATTAGTGTTGAGTCCAAGCATTCAGATGTTGAGGTTTCATGCAAGGAAGAGTTAGCAGCCCCAGCTGAGGAAAAGAGGACATGGAAACGAGGCCGCAAGCCTACAAATGGAAGAGAAGAACCCTCAATCATGTAGAGGTGGAAAGGCAGCGGCAGGAGAAGCTGAACCAGCGGTTCTACACCTTACGAGCTGTTGTGCCCAACATTTCAAAGATGGATAAAGCCTCCTTGTTGGGAGATGCCATTGCTTACATCATTAAGCTTCAGAACAAGCTCAAAGACATGGAATCAGAGAAGGAAAAATTCGGGAGCACTTCCAGATCAGATTCGTCAGCTTTGGTAGTGTGCATGTATCATACATTTGTGACCAAGTCTCAAGAATCTGAGCAGCTGTCAAAGGAAAAATTGATTGCGGCAATTTTCCACGAATCAAACTCTTTACAGTCATTTGGGTAATAAGAAATTTGTATTAACATAGTTTTTAATGATAATATGTAGTGAAGAAACCACTGAAAAGCTTATGCAAAGGTTTTGGTATACAGTAATGCAGGTTAAAAGTAGAAATATTACTACATATTGACCAAGTAGGCCAACAAATTTGTGTGTGTTTATAATAGTATACTACGTATTCTGTCACAAGGAGCTATTCTCGCAAGATGAATTGAGTTTGTAAGTTTAACCAACTCTAGCCATTTCTGCTTGTCTAGGAGTTGATAAATTTTTGTTTTGTTTTTTTATGCTTTATGCCTATTGAGTTGTTTCTCTAATATTTGTATAACTTATCTTCGGTTTTTTTTTTGGAACTGTTCTGCATCACTGACATGGTTTTTCATTGAGTAGTTGTGCCGCATGCGACCTTTTAACTTGTGCGCCCTTTAGCCTTACAACTTGTTCTAGTGGCTACTCTCACCCTTGAATATGTGACAAATTCCTTTTTAACATAAGCATAATCATCATCTCATGCTCAAATATGTTGGAAACAACATCAGAGTTTGGATCTCCCCATAGACATTGAAATTTAACAAAATTCAAAGACATTTATACCTCAAAGCCTAAAAAGGATTTTGTTTAGCAAAGAACAAAAGAAAAGTTGAAATAAAAAAACATTTAGGCATCAAACCCTACAAGCAAGTTTAATCCATCTGTGTGCTTTTCTTCATGCTTCCAGAATTAGTGAAAGATCTTCTCTCCACTCCCTTGTAAACCTGAACAATTTCAACAATAAATTAATAATTAAGCATATAAAGAAAAAACAAACTGACTTAGATTAAGTAAATGGAATTATTATTATTGCTAAGGAAGCTAATAAAATAATTTTCAAAATATTGAAAATATTTCGAATTCAAACCTTTAACATATTCAATTACATGCATCATCCATATGTTCTGACTCATAAGAAATATTCTCCTCACTTTTTATAGTATAACTGTAACAAAGAAAACAATACAGGTAAACAACTAATAATAATTTTATAACTTAATTAATAATAATAAGCTAATTTTATAACTTAATTAATAATAATAAGCAAGAGATAATACTCACTTGTTAGTAAGTTTTGGACAATTTCTTTTGTCATGTGATTGTCCAAGTTCTCCACAACCACGACAACGTCTAAGATTTGTCTTTTTATTCTCTCTCCAAGACTTCAGACATTTACCACATTCTTTTGCCCTAACTTGAAGAGAATCATTAAAGGTCCGTTGGAGAGGAATGTACCATTGATTTTTCACTGTAGAAGTACTTTTTTCTCCAATTTTACTTGCATTCATGACTTTGAGTTGTTCATAAATTGTATCTAATGTCTTTATTAACAGTTCTGTACCTTCTTCTAAGACTGCAGCTTCATCAATTATAGTTGATGCAACTTGGGATACTTTAGTACGTCTCATTAAAACTGACCTATCTTGTGCATCTTTAATCTCTAGACCATCTTTACCAATAATGCTTCCACCTCTTGCAAACCTTGTCCATCTTTTCATGATATATTGTTTTGGTAAAAATACAACTTGTTTTATTCTAAAAAATGCTAGAATATGCTTGCATGGAATGCCTTCAAATTCAAAATGTTGACAACTGCACTTGGCAAGATCAATTATCTTATCGTGTACAAGTCGTCGAACTTTAGAATCCCCATTGTACACCCTACTGACCTCATAAACACATTAACTTTCATCTTCCAATATAATATTTAATACATAAGCATTATGGCATAAAGCTCTTCCTGAAATTTATGAAAACATTTATTTGTAAACGTACCCATCATTTGCTTCTCCATAGGCATCATGGATTTCAAGTTTGGTTGTTCATTATTATCAGCATGATCATCAATCACCTCTTCATGTTGTAGATGTCCAACTACCCTATTAATTCTCATAGTAAAATCCATTAAAGAATTGTTCTTAGAGCAATACCTCTTGAAGAATGCATCTGAACTTTCAGATCTTTGACTGCTTGACATACCAGTTGAGAAAAATTTATTGGTATATGCGGGAACCCACTTATCACGCAATCCATACATTGTTCTTAACCAATTATTATCTTGTTGTTTACTTTTTTCAAGTGTGTCTTTCCAACTTTCTTCAAACTCTTCTATTGTATCTGAATTCCATAAAGATGATCTAAAAATATTATAGTAATCTCAAAATACAACTGAGTCTAACTTTTCTGCAAATTTTTTTGAGATGTGCCAAATACAATATCGATGAAAGGTATGTGGAAGAGCTTAAGTTATGGCCTTTGTCATTGCAGGATCCTGATCAGTGATAATAACATTCGGAGGACCCTTTGGCATTGCCTTAAGCCATGTCTCAAATAGCCAAATAAAAGACTTAATGGTCTCATCACTCAAAAAAGCACATCCAAAAATTGTTATTTTCCATGGTGATTAACCCTTGTAAGTGGAGCAAATATCATACTGTAATGGTTAGTGTTGTATGTTGTATCAAACATGACCACATCACCAAAAAAATTGTACGCTCTCCTTGCACTCAAGTCAACCCAAAAGCACCTTGTCATTCTATTATTATCATCTTTGTCAATCTCAAAAACAAAATTTGGATCATTTTCTTGTTTTGATAAAAAAATATTCATTCAACATATCCACATCATGACCTTTAAACTTCTCCCTCATATCTCGCTCAAAATTCCTAAGGTTTCTTTCAGTACACCCAATATTTTCAATACTCCCATCTTGTGTCTCTAAGATATCAAATTGTTGACACGTGGGCACATTTACACTTGCAAATTGTTGTGCCAACTTTTTTTTCACATCTAAAACATTTCTATGTGACCTTAGTAAGTGTACTTTGCTTGGAGTTGCAAGCGGATGATTGTGGCTCTCAATGAACTAACTTATTATATAAAATTCGTGCCGTTTGACTACAGTTAACCTTGCTTTACAACCTTCACGTACATTTCCTCATTGTCTTTTAAATTTCTTGGCACTGTCTATGATAATAGTCTTCTCAATTTTCTTTTCTTTTTCCTTTCTTCTTTTATAAGTCTCATATGTTTCTCCTTCTTTATAACAAACATATTGTTTCCAATTCGTTTCACTAGTTTCTTTATTCTTCTTACTCTTATCGATCCGTACACTGAAACTAGCTTCTCGTGCATACTTGTTGTAAAAATCATAAGTATCATTAAAGATTTAAATTGTTGCCCTTCTTTGATTTCCTTTCATATCCAACTTGAGGAATGAATGTTTCATCTTTTTGTGTTATTTCAAATTCTTCTACTTCAGCCATTCTTAAAGAAAGATATACAATAATTTAGATGTTTTCTTTTTTAAATAAAAGACAATTCATTAATACATATATAGAGAGAGAGAGTAATGGTGATGGAGAGCAAACAATGTCATGAGCATAATGATCTCTTCAGGAAACATAGAGAACAATAGTCATGTGAACCCAAATGAGTATACGATACTACTAAACTCGTATATCTATTTACCTATTATCAGAAAAGAAATTAAAAAGAAATAAATCTTGATTAAGAAAGTTTCAATTCTATAATCAGCTTATAATTGTTTATGTTTGTAATACCCCACTCCAGCACATGGTATGATATTGTTCGCTTTGGGCCGAAGCCCGCATGATTTTGCTCTTGGGTTTTACCCCAAAAGGCCTCATACCATTTGAAAAGAACATACTACATATAAGCACATCCCTTTTTCCACACCCAAGCGATGTGGGATTAAGCACCCTGTACCCTGTCAGTATAGTAGGTCAGTCCAGTGTCTGTCTTCGCACTCGCCCACTCACACCCGTCCACAAGGGTTACCACAATCCACCCCCCTATGAGGTACGACATCCTCGTCAGCACACTTCTGGCTGGGTTCAGGCTCTCATACCAACTGTAATACCCCGCTCCAACACATGGTATGATATTATCCACTTTAGGCCTAAGCCCGCACAGTTTGCTCTTGAGTTTTACCCCAAAAGGCCTCATACCATTTGAAGAGAACATACTACATATAAGCACATCCCTTTTTCCACACCCAGGCGATGTGAGATTAAGCACTCTGTACCCTGTCAGTGTGGTAACTCAGCCCAGTGTCTGTCTTCGCACCCGCCCACTTACACCCATCCATAAGGGTCACTACAATGTTACTCACATAACAAATCCTGACTAAAAATAAAGTAGTAAAGCATCATCTCTGCAATCAATTAACACAAGGGAATGCCAATTTTGCAAGTTTTTAAGCTATTATTTAATTTTAAATTTAAATTTTTTGGTTAGAGGGGAGGGTCAATCATGGCTTAGGCGATGCTTAGTAAAGCAACATGTAAGTGGATTTGTTTAGTGGCCATTAAATTTAATCTAATGGTTACTAATCAAAGTACGGATAAAATCTCTTACATATAAAAGATGTTTGAGGTGCACTAAATTGAAAGTTCATGTCATTATCAAAAAAATAAAAAATAGAACTGCAGAGCACATGTAAGTTGTTTTCATTTGGAAGTTACTAGGAAAGAGATAAATACATACGCGGCCAAGGGGAATGTGTTTTCCACTAAGAAAGTTGATCAAAAGAGTGCCAAAGCTATATATTACACTTTCTGGTGTCACTCTTCCTATAGAAAAATGACAAGCATTAGAAGCAAATTTAACTTTAAAAAATCCATTGGATCATCTTACACATCTTCAAGTAACAAAAGGAGTGTGAAAAAGTCAAATTTGATACATGAAAATAGCAAATAGAGTAACCAAACTAAGAGAATGTTGTAAACGACGAGAAATCATTAACCTCATACACCAAAAGGAGCATTCTTGATGGAAATGTTTTAAAAATTTTGAGCATTATATAGATATGTGCTCAACTACATTGTTCATCTCAAGAAAGCAATTAACATAAGCATCAGTGAACACATTCAAAACTACTTATTTTGAAGAAATAATTGGATGAGAAACATTTTTCCACCAGGAAGTATGCCAAGCACAAAAGCTAAAAATTAATGAAAAATACCATGTAACGGGGTTTGGTTACCATGATATTTAAAACCACACACACACATAAAAAAAATACAAAAAAGATTCGAAAGCCAACAATTTGAGGTGATACTGATAGTTAAATCAGAGACATTGAGACTACATGATTAAAAACCTAAAGAGAGAATTTCTTTGGTATTAAAATATTTTACAAATCAATACATAACACCATTAGCAAGCTCTTGAAGATTATTGGTTAGAGTCTGATTGAAACTTTCAACAGGGATCCCCTGCTTCGAACTATGGAATTGTGTCCAGTTTGAACTATGAAACCCATTTTGAGTGTTTAGAAAAATACATACATACATATATATATCTACCTACCCCTGCCTATATAGGTTCTGTATTACAAGCCCATCTTGACCCTCTAGTACCATGGTATAAATTAGCCCTTTATTTACGGCACTAAGAAGAGAGGGAAGGGCATAGGCTCGTACTTTACCCCGAAGTTACTAATTCTTGGAAAGTAAACAGTTGGCCTGGGACAAGAAGATGAGATGAGATTGGCCTTTGGAAGCTTTTATCACTCCCTGGGGCTTACCCCCGCTTTATAATAAAATAGACAGATACTAATAGAAGTAAGTTAATGTTTAAAGGAAGCGAGCTCTACATATATATATATATATATATATATATACATATATATATATATATATATTCTTGAAGATTATTGGTTGTAGTTTGATTGAAACTTTCAACAGGGATCCCCTGTTTCAGATTATGGAATTGTGTCCAGTTTGAACTATGAAACTCGTTTTGAGTGTTTGGAAAAATACATACATATATATATATATGTACATATACATATATATATATATATATATATACATGTGTGTGTGGAAAATAATTACTTACGTTGGTAAAGAGACAGACGCGTGCTCAAGAATAATGGAAATTGAAACGATGAAGAAGCAGACGGTGGCCAAGGCCTATCGTATTTTCGTCTTAGAAAAAAAAGAAAGCATAGAATTTTTATTTTACATTAGGAAAGGTATTGATGTAATATTAATATTCCAAAATTAAAACGAAAATACAGTAGTTTTGTGGTTTCAGTAAAACAGGTAAGTGGGTTTGTTTAGTGGCCGTTAGATTTAATCTAATGGTCACTAATCAAAGTGTGGATAAAATCTCTTGCTCACCAGTGAGCAAGAGATCAATACTTTATATATATATATATAACTAAAAATATACTATTACAACATACGCATATATTTATATATATACACAGACGAAGAGAGAGAGATAGAGGCGGGATTTGAGAGAGAGAGGGTGGGATCGAAGACAGAGATAGGGAAAGAGAGAGAAAGGTGGGATTGAAGAAAGAGGGAAAGAGAGAGAGAGGTTGGATAGAAGAGAGACGTGCTCTCTTTTAATCACTGTATGGGTGGAAAATGGTTTAAATATGATTATCCATATTTAACACATATTCAAGTCAATTAATCCGTCAATTAAATGGTTTATTTTTATCCAACCCATTTTGGACTCACACAGAAAAATAAATCACTCATATCTATTTTTGACTAGACAGATATGAGTGGGTCTGCATCTAATTTGTCACCCCTAATCATCATCTTGGTTCTCCAACATGCATAATCATGATCCAAAACTCTCCAAATTCTTTGCGTTTGAATAACAACATCTTTGCCACTTACTCGAGTATATAAACTATATATGCACTGACGGACTCTAAGATAGGATTATAGTTGTTTCTCCATGTAACTAGACGGTGATTCTTCCATGTATATCTCTACTTCTATAATTGTATGATTTTTTTTAATGAATTTTAGTTTGTGGATTTTTGCATATACATATATATATTGATTTTAGTTTTTAATGAATTTTAGTTTGTTGATAGATTATTTATTGGATGAGGGCGCTAAATTATTGAATAACCCACAAGCTAGTGCTGGTAGTTACCGTTCACTTCATATGGAATGAAAGGAATAACAGAATTGTCACACCCCAAAATTCGAGTCACCGAAATTTTGTTTATGGGCCCAAATTTTGAGGTAAAAACATTTATTAAATTCTAATGGACTACCCATCCTTTCATTATCGCAGAAGCCTAGTCATATACATGTAATTATATACGTATAACTTTACAACCACTAATCACAATGGGCCCCACACTTTGTCATGCATACAATTCAATTCAACTTTTAAATTGTTCCATCCAACTGATCAGGACTATGATCCATCATAACATAGGTTACAATGCATCATAATCTACAATCCATCATAGATGTATCGCATAATCCATCATAACACACGGGCTTTTAACACATTTTTCTCTCCAATTTACAATCCATCATAATGGAGGTTACAATGCATCATGAAGCTATGATCCATCGTAATAATGATTACGATACGTTGTAGTCTCTCGACAAAAAATTCTGTAGAATTCCTCAAATGTCCAAAACTTGTGTAATTCATCTCTAAAAGTGTATTATGGCCTCATACCTTCCTATACCACTTTAAAGCATACATTAGAATTGACAAAACCATACATCTCATACATTTGATCCAAAGACTTACTTTTCATACTTATGTTCTCCAATCCTCAACACATCCACCATGGATTCTAACTATGCAAATCCTAACTTATATATGAAATGTTCTCACACAATTACATATTCTCATAGCTTTGAAAGTAGTCTCATGCCATAAGCTGGCATGGATACAAACATGTACAATATTCAAAATAACTCAAAAAATACATCCACGTGCTCCTCACAAGTTACGTAAGTTCTATCCACCACCGATGCCTTATCTGTAAAAATGTTTGGGGGAGAAAGGTGAGCAAACAATTAGTTCAGTAGGAATGCTCCAACCCACCTAGGCATCAACCCGACACTGACCTACATGATATGCAATCATGATATCTCTACTCTACATAACATGCTCAATGCTTGCAAGTCAAACCAATTCAATACAATTCATATATATATGCATTCATCATATTCATTATGCTTAACAGTTAAACACATAAGAATCTTTAGATTTATATCTTTTCGGTCATAATCCGATACTTGTACATGATTGGTCAACTCCAAATGTCATGTAGTGTTGGTCAACCCCGACGACACTCGTATGATTGGTCAACTCTGAAGGTCATGTAGTGTTGGTCAACTTCGTTGACACTCTTGGCAATATATTGGTATTGCCATTGTGATTGGATAACTTCGACGATCATATGATTTTGGACTACTTCGATTTCTAGGCATTAGCCTCGGTATAATTGGACAACTTCGACGGTCATACCTTAGTGGATAATTTACCACTTCCATAACATAGTTGGATATCTTCGAACCCCATGTATGATTCACTTGGACAAAACTTTGACATATATATGCACATTGAGTAATATACCATATATAACATATTTCTCATGGTCTCCTGCATACATTCATGCTTTATATTAATCCTAGCATGTATCATATTCTCACATACCACATATATACACCTATATGTCTTTATTATAGATATATCTCATACATGTATACAAATTCCCATATTTCAATTATACGCTCACAATCCATATATATTACATGTATAAACTCATAACCAACATATATCACAAATATGAACAACTATAACATGCATGTAAGCACAATAAAAAAGAGGAAGATCCTACATAACCGTACCACCCTCCCAAGCATGCTAAACTCGACCAAACCCTCTCAACCTCACCAATAACCTATAAATCAATGAGTAAGAGAGAAGAAACACCCCTACCTCAAGATTCAAGCTTTTTCTAGCAAAACTCTAGAAATTTCAAGCTTCTAAATTTCACTAAATCTGACTTTGTTCAATTCAAAATGTTACCCTTAACATGCAGAACACTTTGTCCTTCTTCGGGAACTTCCAAATCCAAGCCCTAGGGCTTCCATATCAGAGAGAAAGGAAGGAAGAGATGAAGAGAAAGAGAGAGAGCTATGGCTGACTGTCTTGACCTATGGGAAATGAAGAAATATCCCAACTACTTGATATTTATATCAACTAGGGCACAAAAAGACCAAATTGCCCCTCCGCCACTTAACGTACCCTCCCGACCTCCATTTTTGATTTTGAAAGTGGCTACGACTCTGAAATCACTTTCTTAACTCTTTTAACATTCATTTGGTTTAAAACCAAAAATATATAATTTTGAAAAAATATTTGGTCTCCCAGGTCCACCCGACCTGTGTTCCCGGCCCCACCGACCTAAAAATCTCAAAATGAGCCAATTCGCTTAAAAACCTCCCCGGACCTCCAAACGAGTCATCAAACATGAATTTCATATTTAAAATACATGTAACATCATTTATATAGTAATAACTAGAAATAAAAGAAAGCCGATCAAAATTGGACCCGGTCTCTACAAGAATTTTCAGAGATAAAGTATCAACTGCCCATGCAATTATCAAATGCATTACCAAGACAATCAAGTTTAGACTTCTCTCATACACATTCGATGTCAGTAAAGTAGCAAGGACCTTAGCACATTTTCCAAGCTCTTCCATATGACCCTCAAGGAAACCACTTGACTTCCTAAACCATGGGACCTAGGATCCTAGTAACTCTTTTTCTCTCTCACCCTATAAACACAACTCCTATGCCATGTTACTACTCTATTTCCCCACTGATGCCTTTCCTCACACTCTTGATGGGCATATGCACCCTGTCTTGATATGGCTCTTGCTTTGTTCTCCTTTGGAACTTGTAATTTTATTTTTGTTTACTTCTTTGGAGTTCATTGATGCTCCTTTGTAACTTGTTTGTACATCCCTTCTTATATATACTAATGACTTTTTACCCAAAAAAAAAAAATTTAAATAACCCAAAGTATTCAAGAAAATTTTCAATTGTGAAAATAACAAGAATTAATATATAAATAAGAAGAAAAAATTATGGCTTGATATTGACACATCGTGGGGTTTTGTATTGAAAATCCCTCTTCCACTTGAATTTTTAATTTTAGGATTTTTCATTATCCAACATACAGCTCATGCATTCAAAATGAATAATAAATGTTAATATTTATTTTTTATTAAATTTAGAGAGAAGTGGACCCACTTTATAAAATGCTTTCCCATTCATAATAGAATTTTTTTTTTTAAATAAGAAACTTTCCAAAAATAGATTTTTAAAGTTAGAAACTATTCAAAAATAGAGTCTTTCCAAAAATAGATTAAGAAAATCTTTCCATAACCAATTTAGAGACCTTATAAAAAAGAGGTGAGAGTGGGACTCATTGTGTGAATGGCATAAGCAACAAAAATTTGGGAAATGGGAGTGAGAGTGGCATTTGCGATCTAGGGTTGGGAGGATAAAATTTGCGATCATCTATAAGATCAAACTATGTCTTGGAATAGAGGTTTGACACCATAAGAGATGGGACCAAGGGGTTGATAATGTGTTAGGAGAAAGGGATAAGGAAAATTATTTTAAGGAAAATTGAGAGTTTGGGGATGAAGACCACATGATTTGATCAGGGATATAAGGTTTAGGTGGGACAAGAGATTGAAGAAAAGGAAAGGTGGATGTGAGAGATGGAGGAAAGGACCATGTGTTATCATGAATAAACGACTTCACCAAGGTAAAGGGAGGGATGTGAAGGGATTCAAAAGTTAAAGTATAAATTTTATCAAAAAGAAGGGCATGAGAGTACCAATTATTATACCAGAATAAATATTGGTAACCATTGCTATCTTTATGTGAGATTAAAGGCTTGGCTATAGGTCTGAGTTGCATAATTTTCCTCCAACTCTAGGAGCATTGTTGTGGAATCTTCAAGAGCCAAAGGCTTCTACTCTTGATGAGGTATGTCCAACACCACTGAACCTAAATACTCTACTAATTTTTGAAAGTAAAGCTCCAATATGTTTAATAACTCATGCTTGGTTTGATTTCTCAATGTTAGGGATGTTAAGGCAACCTTGGCTCTTAGGGTAATAGACCTTGGACCAAGCCACTCTAGCCCCATATTTTTTTAACTTTGTGCCAGACCAAATGAATCTTTTGTGAATACTTGTGCGTTTTTGCAGTGCGCTTTTTTAGTAAGATGTGCTTAGCCAATAGTTCAAAGTAGAGTTCAATATAGATTTAACTAATTGTACCCTTCTTGGATAGAATAGCCACCTGCTAGACTAATAAGTGATTCTTTTTGTGATTTCTTCAATAAGCATTTTGCAATTAGTAACTTTTAGTTGTGTTGTGGTCCAAGGTACTCCCAGGTGTCCTATAGTGAGGGTGTCTACTTCAAACCCCAAGAAAGACTTGATGTTGTGTTTAGTTTATGAATTAACTCCTGATAAGAATATTGAACTCTTAGATGTGTTCACTACCAGACCTGAGAGAGATGAGAATTGGTCCAAGGCTTGCTTAAGGACAAGGACAGAGGATATGCCATTATAACAAAATAAGAGTAGGTCATCAACATAGGACAAATGTGTAATTTTCAATTCTTTACACCTCCAGTGAAATTTGCAACAAAGAGAATTTGAGACAAACTAATTAACAATGGAGAAGAAGACTTCCATTGCTAGGACAAAATGGAAAGGTGATAATGGATCACTTTGTTTGAGGACCTCAACACCTTTAAAATAGCCTTAAAATTCACCATTTAGAGCAATGGTGAAAGATGGTGAGGTAATGTAGGCTTGAATTAGTGAGATGAAATGAAAGGAAACCAAGGAGGTAAGAAGAGTGTATTAATGATGTATGAAATGCCGACCCACTGAATCAAAAGCTTTTCTAATGTCAATTTTTAGTGTGCATCTAAGTGAGTTGGAAGTGTTATGATACAGCTTGCGAATTTCATGTACTAGTAGTATAGAATCACTAATTGCCCTCCTATGTACAAAAGTTATTTAGGAGGAACTAGTAAGGTGAGACATGATTGGTTTGATTTTGTTGGCAAGAATTTTGGCAATGCATTTGAAAATGATATTAATTACAACATTTAGTCTTGATAAACCACATCCACTACCACTAAGGTTTGTAGACTAAGGGTATCTACTCTTCTTTTCGATGTCGTACAAAGGGCAATGAACCGCCCATGTCATCATGATCTGAATACTTCACCGGACCATTCAATCGGTAGGAGCAAAGGGTGATGTCTATAAAAGGCAATGACATAGTCAACGTGAGCTGATGACTCGCGCTTACTAAGAATTCCTCGTTGAATCCCAAAAGTTGCAATGATTTATCCCCATCATAATGAAATTTTAAAGATTATCTGGGCCTATCTTCCAAGGCTATAGACTTGTTGAATACATTAGTGTAGCGTGTGTGGCCCAGAACATCTAAGGGCATCACCGACCTGTTATTGTCTTAAACTTCTATGGCCTAGAAGGTCATAATCCCTCTAAGAAACTGGTCGTAGAGGGTACCTCCATATAGCTAATTAATAAGCTGAGGTCTCATTTTTTTAACTGAATTAACCAAACAAATCACTCCACCAACTAAGAAAAAACTATGCACCACCACCCACAGAATTAAGAAAGAGCTCTCAGTTTGTCAAATCTTACTATGTCTAGACTTGGTAAGTTTCCCTGTATTGAGTCAAATTAAGCCACAAGCTCCTCTCTTGGTGGTGCCCTTCTGTCAATTCCTTTAAGTTTCGACCCTGTGACCATACTCTCCCTGAAATCCAAAAACTTTGATTTCTCATAAGGTGCTAGTGGAGTCCTAAAAGCAACATCTATTGATCCCTAGTTGGTATTGTTTATGGTTGAGACTAAGATGGTATCTGATTGTCTCCAAGCCCCCAACTTTCATTCTTGATTAATGAAAACATCATTGGAAAATGCTTTCGTAGTTATTCGTCTTTCATAAATCTAATAATTTCACCTATGACTATGAAATATGAATGTCCTTGACTGTCCTTATTAATCATTACTCCGATCCCGAAGGGCAGTGTAATAGGACCAAAATCCTATGATGTTATCCCATGCTAATCTTTACAAAGCACAAGCTTGCTTTGAGCACTCTAATTTTTTTAAAGTAATAGCGCTGAAGGCACGACCCGATAAGTTAAGGCAAGGATTGTATCGCTGATAGAAGGGGTGAGATGACCAATGCACACTAGAGGCAGACCGGTCGACTTAACCCAAGAGTCTAACTAAGAGCTTTAGACTGCAACAACTTAAATATACACTATTGGAGCTGAAATTACCGCGACTGCTGGCACCAGACTTGCCCTCCAATGATCCTCGTTAAGGGATTTAGATTGTACTCATTCCAATTTCTAGATTCAATGAGCCCCATATTCTTATTTATTGTCACTACCTCCCCATATTAGGATAATTTGTGTGTTTGTTGCCTTCCTTGGATGTGGTAGTAGTTTCTCAGGCTCCCTCTCCAGAATCGAATCCTAATTCTCTATCACCTGTCACCACCATAGTAGGCCACTATCCTACCATAGAAAGTTGATAAGGAAGAAATTTGAATGATGCTTCGCCGATACGAATGTCATGCGATCCGTTGAGTTATCATGAATTATCATAGCAACGGACAGAGCCCGCATCAACTGTTTATCTAATAAATGCATCCATTTTAAAAGTTAAAATTTGTTGCACATATTAGCTATAGAATTACTATGGTTATTCGAGTAACAGATACCATTAAACAAACTATAACTGATTTAATGAGCCATTTGCAGTTTCACAATCTGAATTAGTTCATACTTATACATGCATGGCTTAATATTTGAGAAAAGCATATTACTACTGGCAGGATCAACCAAGTAGCATTCCTTCACGACGCTGGCACTGCATGAGCCTAATCGAATAATCAGTAAGATCAAGATGGACATAATAGTCATGCAAAATGCTTCGATAGGGCAGATAGAAGGAGAAGACCCCCATGGCCATCATTAGGTATGCATTATAAGAATTAACCTAGCGACCAAGAACAAAAACATGCCATTATAGCATGACTAAATAGAATGCTTGAGCTGACTTCATGTCGCAAGTAGGAAACAAACCAGCTTGCTCAAACTAAACACCACCTACACGCTGATGTATTCAACTGTACAAGAACGACACCCAATTATTTGCAAATCTAACAATCATCTGTGCTTAACAAACCTGCACTCACCAAGTAAGGCCAGGCCAGCATTGCTTGGCACGAGAGAGAATGGACAAGATATCAATGAGTAAATCGAGGGCAACCCACAACATCATAGTCGCATAGCCTACCGAGTAGTTCAAGAGAAGACCACCGAGATGTCCAAACAGCCTATATGAGACCCATGCCCAACGCAATCCCATCTGAGGAGTTACTCAACAAAGTGGAGGTGTGCCTTTTCAGCCAATATATATAGATAGAAAATGTCTAGGCTACAATATGCTTGTGGATGCCATTTAAGATGAGCTAACCACATTTATGATACTGAATTTGATAGTTAGCCTTTCAATTCATTAATATTATATCAAAATAGTTCTAATTTCAATTGACTTGTAAACAACTCAACCAATTGTCATAGTAGTAAATAGTTGGATTTAAATTGAGAATTAATGTAGGAATAATTAAAAAAACATACATAAACTCGTTAACTTATAGCAAACCAGAGCTTCACAACCATCATAATACAAATTCACCTTGTACTTCTTTTGGTTTTTATAGTAACTAAACATCGTCTCTTAAAAGTTACAAAAAAAAAAAAAGAAAAGAAATATCTATATTTTACTTTCACTTTGGAAAAATAGACAAAGTAGTGCAAGGAATACTTTTAATTGCCATATATATGCACATAGAATTCAGCTCCTCTAGCGCACCACAAAATGTTACATGGGTGGCAAAAAAATATGAGGATTTTTTCTTATAAACATACATCAGACATAATCTATAATATACTATTAGCAACGCAATCTCATTGAAATACACAACAATGAACCTTTTTCAACTCTCATAGATGCATGAAAGACCTTGTAAGTACTAGTACACCCTCCGATGAAGACTCGAAGATGTTATAACCGGCATCACCACTTTCAACCAGAGTGCAGATGTATGTCGAATTTATCATCCAATCATTGCTTGATGCAAAAGCCATTTTAGTGGATTCCTTGGTTAAAAGTGCGTGCTGCTGGTACGATCTCACTATTGTTTGATGATGATTACTTGGATGTTGCTCCACAAAAGCACTTATATATACATATCAAAAATGAAAAATGATTTTTTTCCTAGTTCAGGAAAAATCATTTCTAGCCATGTATATTGACCAACATACATACATACATATATATATATATATATATATAGTCAATACATGACTATATATGTGTGTGTGTGTGTGTGTGTGTGAATTGACTTGTTGAGTTCTAGAATAATTCTGCCATAACAAATAAATTAAGTTGAAAGGAGACATAGATACCTTGGGTTAGTAGTGGCGGCTCATTCAAAATTCCATCTACTTCTTGTAAAGATTTCCAATATGTATATGCATCCTTGACCAAATTCTTAATATAGGCCTGAATTAATGTCAACAATAACATTGAAAAATGAATGAACTTTAGAATTATAATACGTACTTAAAACTAGTAAAAAACTAGAAATGAAAAAACAAATTCAAGGAGATTTTTTTTTTATTCATACCCAATTCATGCGTGTTAGGTCACCATTGTGGCACGTTTTCTCATTAATCAATACCTTGAAAACTTGACATATAGGATTCAAGATGATAGTGTAATTGGCACCATATGTATGTTTTGCTATTACTTCCCACATTTTCTCTGACATTCCAACACATAGTATCTGTTCAAAATAATAAAAAAAGAATGTTATAAATTGTCATATATATAATGGAATAAAAAAGAAATGGAAGTTACATATATATATATATATATATATATATATATATATATAAATTGTCATATATATAATGGAATAAAAAAGAAATGGAAGTTACATACATATATATATATATATATATACACTTTTCTAAGCTTTGCTTAATCCACGATAAACTTCAATAAGTCTTGTACTGTATTAATCTCCTTAGAGGCTAGCTTTCTAGGGAAAGATCAATTTCTTCCAATCTTCTCAAGTCACCATACGTCATCTTCCAGCATAGGTGGGTGGTGTTTCTTGCGCACTGTACATCTCCAAGAAATATTTTCATTAAAAAGGTAGGATTTTATTGAGCCATATATATATATTGTGATTTATTGTAGAGACCGTGACCAATTTTGGCCAGTTTTGCATTTTTCGCATTATAATTTCCATAAATGCATTTTGAGTGGTGTTTAACATGTTTTGAGTGTGGGAAACATGTTTGGGAAATATTTTTAAGGTTTTGGAAAATTTTCAGGAAATTTGGAGAAGTTTGACTTTTTGGTCAAACTGTAGCCCGGGATGCGACTTAAGTGGGCCCGATAATCTGGAAAATTTTCAAAAATATTTATTTTTGGGAATAGCTTAGATGAAATGTTTTGAGAGTAGAGGAAGTGATTTCGAGACCATAGGAGTTTTCAAAATCGAAAAAGGAGTCCAGGAAGGTACGTTAAGTGGCTGGGGGCATTTTAGTCTTTTTGCAAGCCCTAGATATTTTAAATATCAGTGGCAAGGATATTTCAGCAGATCTCATGCCTCTTTCTCTCTCTAAATCTATTCATCTGCAAAGCTCTCCCTTCTCTCTACATTTCGGACCCGTTCGGCTTGGATTCAAGACTCGCCGAATGAGGGAGATACATAGGGGACGGCTAGGGCTTCCATTTGAACCGAACAAAGTGGTGATTCGGCAAGGTAGACTCCGCTGGAAAATTGGTGAAGTGCTTGGAAGGCCTTCATTTTCGAGGTAGGGGTTCTTCTTCTCTTCTAATTGTCGATTCTAGGGTTTCGGGTGAAGAAGAGAGGTGAAGGTTGTGTTTCATATGCTTTAGGATGGTGAGAGGTGTAGAAAGTTATGTTTTATTCTTCTCTAGAGTCCTATCTTTTCACAATTGTGTATATTGTGTTGGTGGTAGCATGTGGGTTTGAAGTATGTGAGTGTAAGAAATTGATACATAGGCATTATGTGCTCAATTTGATGTATATGTGAAAAAATGTGTACCAAGTGTCATATATGTGATTATATGTGGGAATGTGGTTGTTGAATGCATGTTTAGTTCTATGTGCTAAAATTATGCATTGAATGTAGCATGAGTAAAATATGTTAATTTTGAAGTTGTATGCATATGAGATGATATATGCATGTGTTTTACATATATGTGCTATATGTGGTGTGTGGTGATGGAAAATATGCTTGTTACTTCTTTCTAGTACCAATGAGCATGAGTTGAGCATGAAAATAAAATATCATGTGTTTATGCATTCATATTGCATATGTGGGAAATTGTGGGAAAAAATGACGCAAATGAGGTGCACGGGGCTTCGGAGTAGTCCAACTGTGTTGTGAAATGTGGTAAAATTATCCACTAAATATGGCCCTCGGAGTGGACCCGCCATACCAAGGCTTAAGGCCTAGGATCGGAGTATGTCCAATACTAATGACCCCTCGGAGTTGTCCCGGTCATAGGATGTTTATCGGAGAATGTCCATGATTTGTGAGCCTCGGAGTTGCCCCCTCACTCTATGGCAATCCCATATATTGCTATGGTAGAATGACCTTTCGGAGTTGTCCTGGTCACTGGATGGTCATCGGAGTTGTCCAAAGTCACATGATCCTCGGAGCGGACCAATCATATAGGGTATCGGATGAGGACTGAGAGAGAGAGCATTTACTTTCCTTAATGCTTTTATGTTGAACATGTTATACATGATTCATGAAATATGCGATCCTCTTTAATTGTATTTGTTAATTGGGTTGTGAGATTGTGGATGTGGCATGTAGTGTATTCATATGCATTCCATGTAGGTCGTGTCGGGTCGGCACTTAGAAGGGTTGGGGAACCTTTACTGAACCGCAGTGGTGCTCACCCCTTTATTCTAAATATTTTACAGATAAAGCGCCGATGACGGATGGGACGTGAGTGTCCAAGTGGAACACTAGTGGTGGTTTTGCTATCTTTTGAGTTTTGAGCATTTTTGTGGCTATCCATGCCGGCTTGTGGCATGTGACTTATGTTTTGAGTTGTGGTTGTATTTTGGACATATGTACTTTTGATGTATGTATTGGATTATAAACTTGTTGGGTGTGAAAAGACAACGATTTAATATATGTAGCGCCCATGGTGGCATTTTATTCATTTTGATAATGTTTCCATTTTGAATGGGTTGTGTGCGTGAAAGAAATGATTCATTTTGGTGTATGAATTCAATTATGAAAGTGATTTGAGTGTGAGATTGGTGTTTTGGAAATAAATTTGGGAATCAAGGATGGTTTATACACTTAAGTTTTGGGTGTATTGTGAACCTAGGGAAATTTCTATGATTATGCAAGATTTGAGATTCAAATGTATAGGTTGATGTGCGAGTATGATTTTATATCAATGGTAGATGATTTATATGAAATATGAATGATCTAAGGTGGTTTGGTTGAGATTTGGGTTCAATTTGATCTTGTATAGGTGTTTGGGAATTTCCGGGCAGTGCATTTCGATCAATCGAAATGCCCATTTCGATTAATCGAGATGCCCAT
The DNA here is from genome assembly GCA_026545225.1 of Cornus controversa. Taxonomy (NCBI): domain Eukaryota; kingdom Viridiplantae; phylum Streptophyta; class Magnoliopsida; order Cornales; family Cornaceae; genus Cornus; species Cornus controversa. The sequence continues at coordinate 48,314,507 of CM048845.1, forward strand.
CTCGATTGATCGAAATGGTTGCGAGATTTTATGTATTTTCAAGCTTTATTTCGATTAATCGAAGTCCCAGTTTCGATTAATCGAAATAATGCAGGTCCAAGATACCGAGAGGGCGTTTGCTTCGATTGATGGGGTCAAAATCTCGATTAATCGAGATGCATCTCGATTGATCGAGATACCAATCTTGATTGATCGAGATTACTATTCACAGCTTTTTCCAAAACTTCATTTCGACGTAATTTCTTCGTTCTAGATCGGAATTGAGCGTGGTTTTTTTTTATCTTGAGTATTTTTTTATTCTCTATCCAATGGTATAAGCCTCAATTCCATATTCCAAACACAAAAAGTTTTGAAGCTCGAAAGTGAGTGATTCTTAAAAGTGTGGGCGTGTAAATGTTCACTAAGGTGTGCAATTTGATGTGGGGCCCATGGGGATTAGTTAAGGTGGATTTGGGTGCATTCATATGCAATAATTGAGTTAAGCTTCCGCGGTGAATGAGGGTAATGAGGGCCTATTGGGCTAAATGGACGGTTTAACCTTCGGTTCTCCGGGAGTTAGGAATCGGGGCGTTATAACATGGTATCAAACCTTGATACTAATACATTGAGTGTAATTGAGATTGTTCATGGGGTTAAGTGAACGGGTTCACACTCGGGATTCGGGGTCGGTCCGGGAGAGTCCCGGCGGTCAGGGTTTCGGGGCGTGACATTTATGTATTTTGTATACTACTTATATCTGATCATATTTACATCTGTGCATATATAGCAAAAGAAAAATAGGAGTACGTAAAACATATTGTAGAGCCTCAGAGAATTTTATGCCACACCACATGCTATCAAAGTGAAATTCAATACATGTTTGTCCATGGTGCATGCTACTTTCCTAAAACGTGACAATTCAACCCTAATAAAGAAATTTTTATTCTCAACTTCTACAAAAAGTTGTACTATCACTTACCCTATAAAAATAAATGTACTATTCATTAAGCATCCAATTTGAGCAGTACATCCAATTTGAAGATTTAAGTACGGTCTGTGGGTACCTTAAACCCAGAGCATTCAACCAAGTCATTCACAGCTTGTTGAAGATTCAAGTATGGTTTGCGGGAACCTTAAACCCGGTGCGTTCAACCAAGTCATCAATGACTTGTTAAAAATTCATTCATAATCTTCAGGAGACCTTAAACCTAGGGCGTTCAATTGAGTCACTCACGGGTCATTAAAGATCAAGAACGGTCATAGAAACCTTAAACGCATCTGAGTCTCTTGACTCGACTTTCAAGAATGATCTTTGAAAGCCTTAAACTTGGCATGAACGGTCTAACGAGGATCTTAAACCTCATATAAATGGTTATGCGGACCTTAAACCCTTTCAACCAAATTACGTTCGACCTAATCCTTGAGCAACTTCAAGGTACGTAGGTAGTCTGGACAGCCCCGGATTCGATCACACCACCCTTCACTCCATCGATCTCATTTATCATTATACTCACTTCATCCACTACCACTTTTCATCCATCCCCATTACATTCCATCTGTCCTTTCCATTCACTACATTCACTCCATACAATCTATTCCATTTCGAACTACGTTTGACCCGATTTCTTAACCGGGATATATAGGCAACTTGGACAACCCCGGGATCAATCATACATTCTCCTGAACACCCCCCCTCCTCTTTCTTCCCTTTTTATTCACACATGCATATACATGTTAGATCACTCTATGAACACAATTATCCTTGAAATAGCAAATCATCATGAAAATTAAGTAACCGTAACGGATGTTATGGGGTACCTAACACCTTCCCCACACATAACCAAATCCCTGGATCCATTAATTTGGTGACTCCAAGAACACATCATTTGGCCTTAATCTAAACCAATCCTAGCATGCACTCACCCTGTCGCAATACACGAAATGACAGCCAAACGAGCCTCCCCTTCCACCGAGGGAACTATTTGGCGGAGTTCACGGGTGGGACACTTATAGTCCTCGTGAGTAATCATTTTTGTAGTTTTTGATACATTTGAACTCAATGGTGAAGTCTGTTTATGATTTTGGCAGATGAATTGTGAATTGGTTTTGAAATGACCATTTTACCTTTTTCGGAGTTTTTGGCAGATTGTGAATGCTCAAGAGGGCTTGTGATATCTGTGAGTACTGTTTTCTAAGGTTTTGGGGCCTAATGAACATATTGGTGATGTCTATTTGTTGATTTGATTTCCCCGATGCCAGTTGTCCTTTTTGGGCTGTCTACATAGGGCTTCTCGACTTATGTTTCAGAAGTGAGATCTAGGACCCTGTGCACATGGGTTTAGGATTTGGGGATAGAAATGAGGTGTCTAAAAGTTGCATTATCATCTTCAAAAGCGGAATACAATGTAGCTTCATCTGCTTGTCAAGTCATTTAGATGTAAATTTGGAAGACTTGCATCAAAGTCAAAGAGAGGGGACAAAGATCTATTGTGATAACAAGGCTACAATTGCAATGACAAAGAACCTGGTTTTTTGTGGCAGAACAAAGCACATCGAAATTCGTCACCATATCATTCGAGATGTTGTTGCAGAAGGAATATTCATGATAATCCAACTATCAAGTTGTAGATGGATTCACCAAGGCACTCTCATAGATGAAGTTTGTTAAATTCAAATCTTCTCTCGGTGTTTCCAATTTTTCATCAAGGGGGAGGGATGAGAATGCAAATATGTGCTTTATTCATCTACGTTTTGAGTGACCTTATTTAATGGTGTTAGTAATCGATTTAGTTAGTTCTAGGTTAGGAAAAAAAAATGGTTCTTCATTTTATGCAGCATGTTCTAAGAAAGTGGGGATACCCACCATATGTGTTTTATCTATAAATTAGCATATGTAAGTATTGTTATTGTGTAAGAAATTTTTTGATTTTTCAGAAGTAATATTTATATATAATAGTTCAGTTTTTGATTTAAAAACAGAGTCCTCTTTTAATTTCCAACAAAGGCATCAAGGATGGAGTATAAGGCAATCGAGACTGTGGTTCAGACAACTAATCCTCACACTGGAGAGGTATTATTGGTTTAGTCATATTGTTGTGTGTGTGTTTCATTGGTTGTAATATGAGCATGTTACATGCTTCATGTAGTTAATAGAATCAAGAATCATCTTGTGCACCATGGGACTTGGTTGTGGTGCATTTTATTCACGATAGTTGTTGTACCCACTTGCCAGTTTAGGGCAATTACAAGTGGGGTTTAGTCATCCAGGCTATATCTAAGAACAAGATTGTCCAATTATTTGTAAAATGGTAGATTTTCTTATTATATCCTATATTTATATGTGTCTATCTTGATTCTATATCCATAATTTATACTGATTAATTGTCAACTAGTAATCTATAAGACTTGGTGAATTTGTGCTTTTGATTTTATTAAAAGTTTGGATACAAAAATGGGTGTAAATTTTGTGATTTTTGTTAATTATTTCCGTATACATTGATGTTTGTAGTGGTTGCTATTAAGGGTCGGAAAATAACTTAAATATTAGCTTTTTTTTTTTTTTGGCAACTTAAATATTAGCTTGAAGTAAGTCTTTTAAGTCCCAGGCTTGTATACACTTGCCAAAGGATTGGGCAAAAAGTTTAAAATGATTACTACATATGTCTTTTTATATGGAAAGGTTAAACAAATCTATATGTGAAGAAATAATTACATCGAAGCCTATTGGGCAAAGGCTATGAAGCCCAAACTATACAAAAGCCTATTGGGCAAAGGCAATGAAGCCCAAACTATACAAGCCCAACCAAGGGTAGCGAAAATAAAATAAACCTAGGCAATGTGGCCCAATATTGAATATCCAGGAGTAACGAAATGGATGTTTAACTGTTGCCAACCACATGTTTGATGATTTGCCTAGCAGGATGCCGTAGTTGGAAAATCTTTCTCCAGCACCAGGAGAATGGCAGGGTAATGCTTCTGCATTGTGGTGCAATGGTGTAAGAGTGAACGTGAAGAAGAGAGAGATGGTGTGTATCAACGTTGGCCCAAAAAAAAAAGAAAAAAAAGAAAAAAGAGTTAGGGTATTTGGGTCTTTTTTATGTAATTTTAAAGGTTAAATAAATCATTTGACAAAGTTAAAGAACATAAAAGTCTTTTTACATGGTGTCAGACTATATCTCTTTGAAAAACGAGCATATGCAAGGAGTTTATACGAGGTATAGCAAATTTTGTTTTCCGCGTGAAATTAAGTCAAATCACACAAGGGGTTATTACATTTTACTCAAAAATCTATTCTCTCTAAAAATCTATTCTCTCTACCACCTCCTCATACTCCTACTCTCCACCTTTCTCTCTCTAAAACCTTCCTTAGCATATATATATATGACCATCTTTTCAATCATCTGGGAAGGGATTGTAAGATGTTGAGGGCAATTTGGTCCAAAAGTGTAGCAATTAACGTCTTTGTAAATTACTTTAGCTAAGTTATTTGTAAAATAGTAGATTTTCTTATTATATCCTACATTTTTATGTGTCTATCTTGATTCTATATCCATAATTTACACTGATTAATTGTCAACTAGTAATCTATAAGACTTGGTGAATTAGTGCTTTTGATTTTATTAAAAGTTTGGATACAAAAAATGGGTGTAAATTTTGTGCTTTTTGTTAATTATTTCCGTATACATTGATGTTTGTAGTGGTTGCTATTCAGGGTTGGAAAATAACTTAAATATTAGCTTGAAGTAAATCTTTAAGTCCCAGGCTTGTATACACTTGCCAAAGGATTAGACAAGTTTAAAATGATTACGACATATGTTTTTTTATATGGAAAGGTTAAACAAATCTATATGTGAAAGAAATAATTACATGGAAGCCTATTGGGCAAAGGCTAAGAAGCTTAAACTATACAAGCCCAACCAAGGGTAGCGAAAATAAAATAAACCTAGGCAATGTGGCCCACTATTGAATATCCAGGAGTAACAAAATGGATGTTTAACTGTTGCAAACCACATGTTTGATGATTTGCCTAGCAGGATGTCGTAGTTGGAGAATCTTTCTCCAGCACCAGGAGTATGGCTGGGGAATGCTTCTGCATTGTGGTGCAATGGTGTAAGAGTGAACATGAAGAAGATAGAGATGGTGTGTATCATGGTTGGCCCAAAAAAAAAGGAAAAAAGAAGAAGAGAGAGTTAGGGTATTTGGGTCTTTTATGTAATTTTAAAAGTTAAATAAATCATTTGACAAAGTTAAAGGACATAAAAGTCTTTTTACATCATGTTAGAGTTGTGTATACACGATTTGGAGTCTCTCTGAAAGACTAGCATATACAAAGAGTTTATATGATAGTTACAGCAATCTTCATTTCATGTGAAATTATTTGTTTTATGTGAAATTAAGTCAAACCATAGAAGGTGTTATTGTAGTTTATCCAAAAACCTATTCTCTCTACCTCATACTCCTACTCTCCACCTTTCTCTCTCTAAAACCTTCCTTAGCATATATATATATATATATGACCATCTTTTTAATCATCTGGGAAGGGATTGTAAGATGTTGAAGGCAATTTGGTCCAAAAGTGTAGCAATTAACGTCTTTGTAAATTACTTTAGCCAAGTTATTTTCCATCAAATACTATCTCGTATTTGACGTATTGATAATTATTTTAAGTTAAGTAGTCAAAAATCAAATTAACCCTTAATATTATTTCAAAATAGTTCCAATTTTGTAAACAACTCAACCAATTGCCATAGTAGCAAATAGTTAGATATAAATCAAATATTAATGTCTAATTAAAAAAATTACACAGATAAACCCCTTTACTTACAGCAATCCATAGCTTCACAACCATCATAATATTGTTCACCTTGTACTTTTTTTCGTTTTTATAGTAACTGAACATCTCTTATAAGTTATACATACTGACATGAAGAAAAAAGAAATTTCTGTTACTTTCTTTCACTTTGGAAAAACAGACAAAGTAGTAGGAGGAATACTTTAACCTAGCGCACCACAAAATATTACATGGGCGGCAAAAAAGTTGGGATTTTTGCTTATATACATCAGACATGATGTATATAATATACTGCTATATATTAACATATCTAATGGAAACACATTGAGTAATGAACCTTTTTTCAACTCTCATGGATGCATGAAAGACCTTGTAAGTACCAGTTCACCCTCCGACGAAGACTCGGAGATGTTATAATATGCACCACCACTTTCAACCGGAGGAGTGTAGAGGTATGTCGAATTTATCATCCAGTCATTGTTTGATGTAGAAGCCATTTCAGTTGATCTATTGGTTAAAAGCGCGTGCTGCTGGTACGATCTCACTAGTGTCTGACGATGATTACTCGAATGTTGCTCTACAAAAGCACCTATATATACATATATATTACATATCCAACATAAAAAAATTATTTTTTTCCCTAGATCATGAAAAATCATTTCTAGTTATGTATAGTGATTAACATATTATATATATATGAATTGACTTGTAACAGTTGTAGAATAATTTTGCCATGTCGAATAAATTAAGTTGAAAGGAGACATAGGTACCTTGGGTTAGTAGTGGTGTCTCGTTCAAAATTCCATCTACTTCTTGTAAAGATTTCCAATTTGTATATGCTTCCTTTACCAAATTCTCAATATAGGCCTGAATTAATGTCAACAATAACATTGAAAAATGAATGGACTTTAGAATCATAATAAGTACTTAAAACTAGTAAAAAACTGGAAATGAAAAACAATTCAAGGAGTTTTATTTTTATTATTTTATTCATACCCTATTCATGCTTGTTAGGTCACCATTGTGGCACGCTTGCCCATTAATCACAGCCTTGACAACTTGACATACAGGATTCAAGATGACAGTGTAATTGGCACCACTGGATATGTACATTTTGGTTCCCATATTGCATTCCCTCGCATGTTTTACAGTTACTTCCCACATTTTCTCAGACATTCCCTCTAGTATCTGTTCAAAATAATCAAAAAAGAATGTTATATATATATATATATATATATAATTGAATAAAAAAGAAATGGTATATATATATATATATACTTTTCTAAGCTTTGCTGAATTCACGGTTAACAGCTTCAAAAAGTCTTGTACTGTATTAATTCCATTAGAGGCCAGCTTTCTATGGAAAGATCCGTCTCTTCCAATCTTCTCAAGTCGCCACACGTCATCTTCCAGCATAGGTGGGTGGTGTTTCTGGTACACTGTACGTTCCCAAGAAATATTTTAATTAAAAATGTAGGATTTTATTGAGACATGCATATATATATATATATATATGATGCTTTATGCATTTTGTATACTAATATATGATGCTTTATGCATTTTGTATACTAATTATATCTCATCATATAAGACATATAGTCTACTCAGAGTATATATATATATATATATGATGCTTTACGCATTTTGTATACTAATTATATCTCATCATATAAGACATATAGTCTACTCAGAGCATATATATATATATATGGTGCTTTATGCATTTTGTTATGAAGCTTTATGCATTTTGTATACTAATTATATCTCATCATATAAGACATATAAGTCCTGTTTGGATTGGCTTTTAAAAAGCGGCTTTCGACTTTTCAAGTTAAAAAGTCGTTTTGAAAAGTGTTTGGATTGGTAAGGCGGAAGAGTTTCGGAATCTAAAAAGAGCGTTTAAAGGAAGCTGGGGATACCAGCTTCCTGATTTAGCTTCTGCTTCTCTTTTTCTTCTGCGTAAAAGTATAAGCAAAAGTTCTGCCAAACAAGGCCATAGACTACTCAGAGAATTTGAGGCCACACCACGTGCTATGAAAGTGAAATTCAGTTCATGTTTCTCTGTGGTGCATGCTACTTTCCTAAAAGGTGACAATTCAACACAAACCAATTATCTTCAACTTGTGCAAAAAGTTGTACTATCACTTATCCAAAAATAAATAAATAAATAAATAAATTGGATTGTTGATTAATTACTTGCATCCAATTTGAGCAGTTCAAAAACATAAATGGAACCCATTGACTAGTACTAATCTCTTATAGGTAGAAATTGTGTGTTGCACCAGATGGTCATGATCAGGATCTCACCCAGTTTTATGTCGTTTCACTATGACCAATATATGAGTGACAACTTAACGAATATATATATATATATATATATGAATGACAAGTATATATATATAGATATATATATATATATAAGTATATATATAGATATACAGGTATATATATACGTGTATAAGTATATATACATATAAGTATATATATAGATATACAGGTATATATATACGTGTATAAGTATATATACATATATATATATATATGAATGACAAGTAATAGAAACAAAGCTGTAGCTATATTTTGACTGGAAGTCATACATATACTTGCGTGTCTGTTTAGTTTAGGAAATTGACAGGCCGGGAGAGATGGCACTACTAAAATGAAGTGATGGCCTATTTGTTCCCTTGTATAAAATTGCAACATTTTTGGGCAAAATATCTACACCAGGGTCCACAATGTTCTATATATATATATATATATATATATATATATATATATATATATAGGACACCCTAATCATCAGGCGTTGACCTGCTGTTGAGAAAGTTTGAATAGTTGGGAGTACGTGATACATGATGAACAAAATCCTTTCAGTACACTAACCAGAATTAGTACATATTAGCCTCTGTGGAGGTTAAATGATAATTCATGATTAAATGTTTTTATATATATATATATATATATTTGCCCAACTGTTTTGTTCCCAATGATTGAGGAGTATATATATGGTCACCGCCAACAACTCATTTTTTAAATAAAGTAAAAAAAGTTATTATTTTAAATTGGAGGCTTATGAGTACCATTTGCAAAGTACATTCCTGCAATCAAAAAATGTTCCTTTTAGCAATTAATGTATTATATATGGAAACAATACCATTGTTTGGGCATCACATTACAGTAGATTAATTATTATTGTTATTTCTATTTAATTTTATTTTACTTTGTAAATGCAGTTGATTAATTTGAATATATACCATGCTGAAATACAAACAAAGAAAATATCTATCACCATATCTTATCATACTCTAGCACACAATATAGATTTCAATGAACAAATACTCAGAGAAAAGGTGAAAATAAATAAAAATAAATTTAAAAAAAATAAAATTTAAGAGAAATTATCGAAAATTAACACGACGGAATAAAGACAGAAATGATGATAATAATATAAATGATGAAACTTACACTCTCCGCGGTGATCTTTAACGACGAAAGGCTCAGTCATGGCTTCGCGAATCCGAACACCTTGACTGCAACCTTGAACCACCTTGGCACCAATCCTGAACTTCCGGCTACGAATCCAGCTAGAATTATCAGTAAATTCAAGTTCTCCGATTGGTGCAAACGTATCCCTCATGGTGATCTGCAAATCTCCGGTGAGCAAAGGCCTCTTACCACTTCTCTCCCTCACAATATTTTTATCAAATTCTTGGCTTGTCCACGTATCGCCACCTCCGTGTGGGAATTCTCCGTCGAGCACCACCATCTCTACTTTGATCGGAAACGAAACACTTGTATGAAACATTTGATGATTGCCTGTTGTGTCTACAAGCCGGATTTGCAGTGGGTTCTTATGGGTGTCCACTATCTTACTTCCTGTGAATATTGGGAGCGAAAGACTCTCACAGAATTTTAGTTGCAAGCTTGATGGTTCAAGTTCTTGGATTGGCAGTGATAATGACCTACTTAAATATGGTGCACCATTTCTGAATCCATTTTCAACTTCCTCTTTCACCTGAATTAGAATAGCCAAGTTGAAAAAAAGAAAGAAGGTAAAAAAGTCATTATATATATATATATATATATATATGTATATACATATATATATATATATAAAATTTAAGCTTGAATCTTGCAGTTCAAAATGTCTTTCGTTATCTATGCTTTAAAATCATTCTATTTAACAATCACGCTTGCGAATGCATGATACTGCTTAGACTATATATATATATATATATATGAATACGAGAGCTTCATGATATATATTGTACGTACCGCTCTTCTAAGCATGGGTTCCAAGGCTGAACAGAAGTTTTGAAAGAAATTCACCACACGCACTTCTCCCATCACACTACATGTCAAGAGACAGAGAGATTAAATGATTATAATTAAGACTATAATTAATTAAACAGTAGTGCAATATGATATAAAAAAAAAAAAATTACGTACAGCACGAAACAAATTAATATATTAGGAGAAAACAAAATATTTAATATTGCTATAAACATAGTTTATATAGTATAGATCGGGAGAAAATAAAGCAAATTAAAATTAAAGAAAATAATACTACAACGGATCCGAGGATTTAAATTGTAATACATACGAAGCCAAAGAAGGTTTAGTTTTCATCCTTTTGTCGTTCGGCTGATCTGGGTCCGAATCAGATTCATCAAAAAGCCGTTTGGCAGCCATTTTTAGAGAGATTTTTGACAGATAAACTCTAAGGAAGAGAGAGATCCAAGAGTGAGAGAGGGGAAGAGAAATGTTCGTATTATATATATATATATATATATATAAATATAGAAAGAAGTTTCTTGGAACGATGGAGGAACCAGCTGGGTAGGAGGGAGGCATATTGTGACATACTTGCCTGTGATGTAACCACGTTGACGTAAAAATGCCTCAAGTCAACCCCCAGGATTAACCCGGATTAATATGGATAATAATCAGTAGATATCAACCGTTGGATTAAATTTAAACGCGTGTAGTAGCATGGGTCATGATCGATCAATTTTTATTTTTTTGTTTTTAGAAAATGATCGATCGATCAATCTAGCCAATCTCTTCTCATTTCTTCGAAAGTTTGCTTTCCGATGTGGACATCATGTGGGTCCCCAACTCCTGAATACTGTATATGGAACTCATCGGCAAAGAAGAATTCATATTTTAAATGGCTCTTTTTAAGCACATTCATCAGCTGAAAAGAAAGAGAAATAATGGCTCTTTTAATATGAGGATTATAAGAGATTGTAACAGCACATTAGTTCTCATATTTGAATTCATTCAAAATTGTAACTCCTTAGATTCAAGAAGCAATTTCTAACTGCTGTATATTTTAGGATCTCAAATCAATGCTTGTTATCGCATCATTGTATTTAACCACTACAAATTATATAAAAAAATACATCTGTTTTCACACTCTGTTATGGTATCAGAGCTTATACAATTGGTATAAGCCGATCCATAATTTTTTTTTCTTCCTTCAATTTTTTTTTTCCTCTACTCTTAAGCACCCATGACTATTAAAACTGCCCCTACAACCATCCTCAACACCAATGAACCACACCCAACTCTTATCAGCATCAACATTGTTGCCCAGCCCCTCTCAAACTCACATCTACCTCTCCTGGAAACTACAGTTCCAAACACTCTTCATTGCCTGTGACCTTCTTGGCTATATTGATGGCTCCACGCCATGTCCGCCAGGAACCTTGACCCAATCTAATACAACCAGGCCCAATCCCAGTTACATTATCTGGACTAGATAGGACCAGCTGATCCTCAACGCTGTCATTGGCTCCATCTCACCCACCATTATTCCCTTCATAACTCAAGCCAAGACCTCCAAAAAAGCCTGGACAATTCTAGCCAACACCTATGCTAAGCCCTCTCGTGGTCGCATCAAACAAATCAAAAATCAACTTAAGAACATCACCAAAGGCTCCCTTGGCATCACTGAGTTTATGCAAACCATCAAAACTCGAGCGGATGATCTTGCTCTTCTTGGAGCACCAATTGATGAGGAAGAAATCACAGATAAAATCCTAGATGGTCTCGGTGATGATTATAAGGAATTAGTCCATGTTGTCCAAGTAAGAGATACCTTTATCACCTTTGAAGAACTTCATGAAAAACTCCTCAATTTTGAAGCCTCTCTTCAAGCACTTCCAACCGAGCCACATAACTTTCCAACTACTGCAAATCCCACATACTGAACCAACAACAAAAACTGGCGTCCTTCTCAACCACAAAGCACTACCACCACTAGCTGTCGCCCATCCTACAACTCAACCACTCGCTCACCTGCTACAAGCAATCCAGGACTCCATTCATCACAGGGCCCTCGTCCTCCTCCCAGGCTATACCTTGGTCACTACCAAATCTGCAGAATTCAAGGACACACTGCCAAACGGTGTCCTTCATTTCGCCTAGTACCTGTTCATAATTCCACCACATCCAACTCTTCTCAACCCAGCACACCATGGCAACCACAAGCTCACCTTGCCACCAATCCTTCCACCACACCATCTTGGCTTTTAGACAGCGATGTATCCCATCATGTAACATCAGATCTGAGCACCCTCTTACTACATGCTCCATACATTGGCAATGATGATATCATGATCGGAGATGGCTCCAATCTTCCCATCACCCACACTGGTTTCACCTCTCTCAAAACTCCTCACAATACCTTTACATTAAATAATGTTCTCTGCGTTCCATCTATGAAAAAGAATATAATCTCTATATCACAATTTTGCCATTATAATAATGTTTCCATAGATTTCTTACCATCTTCTTTTCTTGTGAAGGGACTTCGCACAGGGGCAACACTGCTGAAAGAACGAACTAAAGATGGTGTCTATGAGTGGCCAACCTCCTCCCCTTTGCTTGCATTTTCCACAATAAAGACCACTTCCTTTGACTAGCACCATAGATTAGGACATCCTACTTTTCCAATTCTCCAACATATTGTTTCCAATAATAATTGAGGCTTATCTTCCTCTTTTTCCCCTAATTTTTCATGTAATGCTTGTCTCTGCCATAAAAGCCACAAATTATCTTTCTCCAACTCTACAATTGTCTCTACTAAGCCTCTTGAAATCATATTTTCAGATGTCTGGACCTCTCTAATTTTCTTAAATAATGGCTTTAAATACTATGTCATCTTCATTGATCACTACACTAAATATATTTGGTTTTACCCAATTAAACACAAATTCGACGTTAAAGAAATCTTTATAAGATTCAAAGCCATTGTCAAAAAATACTTCAACTTAACCATCAAAACCTTCTACTCTGACAATGGTGGTGAGTACATCTCCCTCGCTACCTTTCTTTCCAAAAATGGTATCTCACATCTCACTACTCCACCTCACACACCTGAACACAATGGTTACTCAGAAAGAAGACATCTTCATATTGTCAAAACAGGCCTTGCCCTCCTCACTCATGCTTTTTTACCCCTCTCCTACTCACACACCTGAACACAATGGTTACTCAGAAAGAAGACATCTTCATATTGTCAAAACAGGCCTTGCCCTCCTCACTCATGCTTTTTTACCCCTCTCCTACTAGCCTTATGCCTTTGCTAGAGCCATCTACCTCATCAATAGAATTCCCACTCCCACATTAGATCTCTCCTTACCCTACCACAAAATATTTCTCACAACACCAAATTACTCAAAACTAAGAGTATTTGGCTGCTTATGCTACCCTTGGCTCAGACCATACACATCACACAAACTTGAATCACGGTACAAACCTTGTGTTTTTCTTGGGTACTCTCTAACTCAAAGTGCATACTATTGCCTTGACCCTTCAACCTCTAGAATCTATGTCTCCAGACATGTCAAGTTTGTAGAATCTCAGTTTCCTTATCATTCCTTATCTAATCCATCCTCCAGTAATCCTCCCAGCACCATTGCCACCTAGATTCCTGCACCAATTCGAGTTATCTCACCCTTTTCCCAGCAGCCACACCCTGTGCCATCTGAAGTAATCGTCTCTCAGTAACCTCTCTGTACAGCTCCAACTCAATCTCCAGTCCCAGTTTTGTCCACCAACACACCCCCAACCACTCATCCATACACATCTCCCCTACTCTCCACAACAAATCCAACCTCACCCCCACATATCCCAACGTCCCCTTCTCCTAACTCAACTATAACTCATCCTCTTCTAACTCACTCAATGACCACCCGAGTCAAGAATTAAAACCACATTCATAAACCAATAACTAAACTAAACCTTCATACCTAACTCTCTAAATCCAACAACATTGAGCCAACAACCGTGACTAAAGCCCTTACAAACCCAAAGTGGCAACAAACCATGTCTGATGAGTGTGATGCCTTAGTTAGAAATGAAATATGGAAACTTGTACCACCTGATTCTTCATAGAATATAGTTGGGTGTAAATGGATTTTTCGAATTAAACATAACTCTTATGGCATTATTGACAGGTTCAAAGAACGTTTGGTCGCTAAAGGATTTCATCAAAGACCAGGAGTTGATTACCTAAACACTTTTAACCCTGTTGTAAAACCAACCACAGTTTGTGTTGTCCTTAGCCTTGCTGTATCTCGGGGTTGGTTCTTACGCCAGCTTGATGTCAACAACGCCTTTCTCCAAGGACTCCTCTCCGAGAATGTTTTCATGTAACAACCACTAGGTTTTGTTGATCAAGATCATCCATCCTATGTCTGCAAACTTCAAACAAGCACCTAGAGCCTAATATCATGAACTTCACATTTTCTTTCTTCAATCTGGATTCAAGAATTCTCATGCTGATACTTCTCTATTTGTTCTCACTACTGTTGGTCATATTATATATCTACTTATGTTTGTGGATGACTTAATAATCACGGATGACAGTACCACAATGGTCGATTTCTTTATTAAAGTTCTTGCTCATCAGTTTTCAATTAAGGATCTTGGAAAACTATCATACTTCTTAGGTGTGGAGGTAGTCCCCAATCAGCAAGGTATTTTACTGTCTCAAAGGCGTTACATTCTGGATATTTTGGCTCGAACTCACATGACTGATGCCAAACCCGTCCTAACTCCCATTCCAACTAGCCCACCTCTACAATTAAAATCTGGCTCTCTTTTGTCTGATCCAACCGAGTACAGAATAGTTGTTGGCAGCCTTCAATATCTCTTGATTATAAGACTTGACCTTGCATTTGCTGTTAACAAGCTCTCCCAATATATGCACACACCAACAACTGACCATTGGAGCTTTGTTAAATGTCTACTACACTACCTGTGTGGAACTTTTAATAAAGGCCTTCAAATCCATCATCAGTCCCTATTGCATTTACATGCCTTTTCTGATCATCTTCATCATGACTTACCACTCCACTTACAAGCATATTCAAACGCAGATTGGGCAGGCGATAAGGATGATTTTTCATCCACTAGTGCTTATGTCATCTATATTGGTCATAATCCAATCTCCTGGAGTTCTAAGAAACAGCAAATTGTTGCAAGATCTTCCACTGAAGCTGAATACAGATTAGTGGCTAATGCAACTGTTGAGCTCAATTGGCTTTGTTACCTTCTCATTGATCTTGGAGTTCAACTACCCTGCTATCTTGTCTTATATTGTGACAATGTTGGTGCTACCCAACTCTGTTCCAATCCTGTGTTTCACTCCAGAATGAGACATGTTGCCATTGATTTTCACTTCATCAAGGACCAAGTCCAAAATGGTGTCCTTCGTGTTGCTCATGTGTCTTCTGCAAATCAACTTGCTAATGCACTCACCAAGCCTCTTCCCCGTGCCTGCTTTCTTGATCTCAAATCCAAGATTGGATTTCTATTCCGAGCTCCATCTTGAGGGGGCATATCAGAGGATTATAACAGATTGTAATAACACATTATTTCTCTATGTTTGAATTCATTCAAAATTGTAATTCCTTAGATTCAGGAAGCAGTTTCTAACTGCTCTATATTTTAGGATCTCAAACCAATGTTTGTTATCCCATCCTTGTATTTAACCACTGCAAATTGTATATGAAAAATACATTCGTTTTCACACTCTGTTACTTTTAAGCACATTCATCCAAACCGAAAATAAGGAGCAAGCATTTTAATTAGGATTGTTCAAATAATTCATGAATTGATGAATTTGATTCGATTCAAATTAGACTTTTAGTTTAGCGAATGGATAACGGATTCAAAAAATAGGAATTTGTACTTCATGAATTAAGTCTCAAAAATGCAATCCATTAGAATATTTCATATTTAAATATTATATATATAATAATATTTCACTAGTTTGATATTTTAATTACTAGTTAGACTACTATTTTCTTTTGTTGGTTAATGATCGTTTATGGATTATTTTGTTTGGCATTCTAATGATTAGTGTTACTGTTTCGTTGTCTAATAATCATCTCTGGCTAAAAATTTGAAATTGGTTATATTTAATGGAAGACGATATTCGCACTCCCCTTTTCTCCCATTGCACTCTACTTGTCTTTTTCTTTCAAAGAAAATGAAAAAAAAAAAAGTCCCTAATGCGTCATTCCTTAATTTACAATACCATAATTATCTTCTATAATGTAAACATTAAGGTTGTTGATATTCGCGCTCCACTAATCTCTTTAGGCACTCCATTGTCTTTTTTGTTTAAAATGAAATTACAAAAGAGTCCCTAAATCACAGATTATTTGGTTCATACATATTTTATACCATAATTGTCCTTCTATGTTAAAGTCACGATTTTTTAATTCCTCCTATTCATTTCTTTAGTTTTAATGCATTATTTTAGTTTAGATTATAGGTTTTTCTTCTTTACGACAAGAAAAGATAAATATTATAAATCAAAAATCACCGAAAGCAAATATTCATTAAAACACCTATTTTTGCATTTAACGCTAAAGTTCCCAACTTGTGAACAACACAATTCCTTGCTCTACCAATGAAGAGGAATTTTTGAAAAAAGAAGTCTTTTTTTAAGTCTCAGCCTTCACAAATTTATATAATATATACACACATCGTAAATATATGTACACTATATTATATACTACTTAAAAGTGGTTAATTAATCACATAATAATATAATTTCTAAAAGTTCCTTTTTCAATCAACCAAGCTTTCGTTGGCTTGCTTATTGAACTATATTATAGAATTTCTATTTAAGTAAAACTAGGATTTTCTATTCAATTAAACATATCTTTTGAAATAAAAAAAGTAAATTAATTAAATATTACGATTTATGGTAAAGATTGGTTTGCTTTCAATTTAATGTTGTCCCAAAAATACATTGATATAAAATTTGTTTCCAACTCAAATACTTCTTATCCTAATCACATACTTTTTTATGGTAAGCTTCTTATATTAAGTAACTACAAATATGTTAAATGTTAAAGAAAATGACAATTATGTCATTAAACATAAAAGAACTAAGTATTTTATGGTGTAAGGACTCTTTTGTAATTTGATTTTAAAGGAAAAAGGGAGTTCTGCATTTGAGTATATTGGTGGAGCGCCAATATCAGCTCCCAAACATTAACCCTTTTTACCTTATTAATTTCATTTAGTACATATTTTTTTTGTCATGTCAAAAGAAATAACTTTTTTCCTCGATACTTTTTTTTATGTCAAAAGCGATAATTTATTCAACTGAGATAAACTTTTTTTTGGCATATTATCTATATATATATATTTGTCCCGTCAAAGGAGATAACTTTTTTTTGGATTTTTTTTTGTCCAATCAAAAGAGATAATTAAGATAACTTTTTCCTTTTTTTTTTGGCTGCACAAAATACTTTTTTTTTTGTCCTGTCAAAAGAGATAATCTACTTAATATAAATGAATTTTTTTTGTTTCTCAATTCTTGTCAAAATAGATAATTTATTCAACAGAGATAACTTTTTTTGGTAATGTAAAAAAAGATAATTTATTCGACAGAGATAACTTTTTTTGATAATGTAAAAAGAGATAATTTATTCGACATAAATAACATTTTTTTTGGGTTTTGCCAAAGAAGATAACTTATTAAAAAAAAAATTGATTTTTGTTATTTTTTTTGAATTATGTCAAAAGAGACTGAAAACATTAAAATGAGAGATAGAGAAAGGGATATTTAAAGGGTAGTTGTGTAATTTTAAAATAAAAATCATTCATTTGTGAAGTTAGAGTTAAAAATGTCATTTCATTTAAGATGGGAGTTCAAATGTTGAAAAAGGGAGTACGAATATCGCCTCCCTATTTAAATCATTATTCTAAATTACATAGATTGTGTCCTGATTTAAAATTTTCTTATTGGGCCATGGTTAAAAAATAATAATATTGAATTGTACATTTGGAGCCAATCCAATCTAAAAATCCAATCGAATATTTTACCGATTGAATTAAGTCTTTTAACGGATCAAATTGAATTTTATTTTTATCAATTCATAGATCGGAAATTGGATTAATAAGCATTAGAATTAATGTCTAATTTAATCCGATCTGTGATTATCCTACTTTTAATTCAATAATATTTTGTCATGATTCAAATTGAATTGTCTAAAAAAAAACTCACCAACAATCAATGTATAACGTAATAATATTTTGTGTTATGTAATACATAAATTTTTGTTATTTGGACACACATATCACTAGCTTTCTAACACCCACTCATTTCACTAACCAAACACAAAAACACACGCACACACATGTAACAAAAAAAACTTGAGATGGGACCAAGAATGTGACCCAAGATAGATGTCACATTCTCGGAAGTCACTTGGGTGTTTCAATGGACCAATTAATCCAACTGCCTTTTTTACACTTCAAAATCCTAGTCGCGCATGCCACACGGTATTGATTGGAAAACGCGTCACTTTTGCTTGAAAAGCTACTCCTAAAATTGATTCAACAACTTGTCTTCTTCGTTCAACTCGTTTTTAAATGTAGTTCATTCACTATGATGCTATATATAACCACCTTGAAAGCATCGAAACCTGATCGAGGAATGTCGTATTCGTGCGTCAATACTTGAATGCTTGTCCAACATCTTGTAAAAGTGTTTTGATATATTTTTTTAGATACTTTTCAAAAATTCGTTGGACACTTCTCGAACACATATATTGAATATTTCATAACAATGATATATATTCAAATATTTCAGAAAAAAATCATATGCTACTAATTTATTATTCAAAATATAAACTAAATTATATGTAGATGACTAAATAAGTTTGGTTCTTTAATCTATTTGTCTATTTTTGTTTATAAGTTTGTTTAGTTTTTAATTATTTGATGATAAATTGAAATATTTCTGTAATGCAGTTTTTTTTTTTGTTAAATAATTAATATATATTAATATATTATATTATTATTTTATAGTCATGTCCGTGTCTTAATTTTTAAAAATTTCTCGTATCACTGTGTTCATGTCCTTTCATACTCATGTTCCGTGTTTGATACTTCTTAGATAACCATTGAAATTTTTTCACGTTAATTTTTTTTTTTTTTCTTTTCTGGGAAGGTAAGTAAATGTTGGAAATTCTGTTGCATAACCTTAGGCAGTGCATCTGAAAAAGGAATAATGGAATTGTATAGGAGTTGTAACATGAAAAAGCCGATTATAATTATTTTTATAAAATGATTTTCACACCCATTGCACCGGTCAATGGGACTAAAAATTATAAAATAACATAATATATTAGAAAAAATACAACTGTTTTGAAAGAGTATTATTTAATTTTGTTATATAGACATAAGTATTCTATTCATCTCTCACAACTATGTACCGTAACTTTACCCTCCTTGGTTCCATCTGCGGCCCGCTAGAATTTTAGACAACTTAAATGACCTCAAACGCTTCCAAATATTTTTATTTTTATATGTTATAAGATTTTTAAAAATTTTTATTTTCTAATATTATTAGCTTTTTTAAAAAATTTATTTTTATATGTTATAAGACTTTTTAAAAATTTTATTATCTAATATTATTAGCCTTTTTAAAATTTTTGCTTTCATATATTATTAGACTCCAACCAATAATAAAAACTTAATAGTGGAAATAATTTAATTGATTCTAAAACTCCTAACTCATTTCATGTTTTTTTTTGGGTAAAATGCACTCACAACCCCTGAGGTTTGCCCTAAACACACTCATATACAAAGTTTGCTTAAACACTCACACCCCTGAGGTTTGGAGTTTGATCACACACAACCCCAATTGAAATTCATCGGTTAAAAATTTATTTTGTTTTACCCTTCACTAACTGAAAAGATATTTTTAACTTTACTTTTCACGTTAAAATACCATATTGCTCCCAACTTTTTTTTTTCATTTGACAAAACTACCCTTATTACCTTATTGCTTTTCTCCCTCCTCTCTCACCCTCAAAACTCACTTTCTCTAATTCTTGCTCTCTCTCTCTCCTTTTTTTTTTATTTCTTTCTCTCTCTTCCTCCATCTCTCTCTCTTTCCTCGAATCACTCTCTCTATATCTAACCCCCTCTCTTTTCTTTATTTTATCTACTTCTCTCTCTTAATTCTTCACCCTCTTCTCTTTTTTTCTTTTATTTTTTTCTCTTTCTCCGTTGTTATGGCAGTGCACCTGAAAATTGGCAATGATAGTATGACTTTGGTGGTGGCCGTAGTGTCTCAGCAATAGTAGAGAGATGACAACAGAGGAGACCTATATGAAGAGTGTTACAAGAGTATAGGAGTTTATGAAAAAGTTAAAACAAGATATTTTGCATTTTGCCTTTTATTGCAAAATATGCATACATTTATTTCAAAAACTAAAAAAAAAAAAGTAGTGATGGCACTGATAAAATTGAAAAGTAAGTAATGGAAAAAAGAAAAAAAAACATCATCCAAGATTAATAATAAAGAAAATTTTAGTCCAAAATTTTGAATTTCTTTAGATTGAATTTTATTTTTCAATGACAACTAATATTAGGTCATATACATAATAGAGAAATAATATAAATTATTTGCTCAATTGAATCACCAAAACACATTAGACTCCTTTCTTTATTTCACAATTCTTTTTTATAACTAAAAAACAAAACAAAAGAATTCAAATAATTTTGTTGCCCCTTCACTGCATTCAGGGGACACTAATATAGTAATATATCGGTTAAAGGGTTAATTTAGTCATTTTATTTTAATAGATTTTTTAAATATAATATAGTTATTATATTGATGGGTAAAATTGTAATTCTTCATGCAAATTGCTGATGCAATTTTGTTCAGGAGTGTGAGTGTAGATTTAAACAAACTTTGTATATGAGTGTATTTGAGGCAAACCTCAGGAGGTGTGAGTATACTTTACCCTTTTTTTTTTACTCACTACACCCCGCACCTAACCCATAATTGTGGGAAGTTGAAAATTACAGAACTTTCCATCTTCTCAACTTTTCATCATTTTTTTTCTTCTAGTTCTTCATGTTTTTTCCACCTTTGTCTACAACGTCTATTTTTTCTATCCTCTAGTATCTCATCACAGACTCTCCATCTCTCTCCTTCAGTTTATACTCACTTTTATTGATTTATTCTCACATAATTTGGTATTTTGGGACTCAAGGTAGCAGTTTTTTATTTGAGTTTGGAAGCAATAAAATAATTGAAGAATTTGTTCGAGCATTCGATCAGATTTTTCTAAGATCATAAACTATTGCTTTTTAACTTAAATTATTTTGTAACCTTATTATTTTTGGTTATCATAAAATAAATTCAACAAATGAATAACCAAGCCAACTAAAAAAATTTTAGAAGATTATACAATAATGAAACAAAAAGATATTAGAAGGCCACTTTAGCCGCCCTTGAATTCCTACCATTACTTTTAATTGTTCAAGGAATGGTTTTGAGAAGGAAATTAAATAATCCATCCCCTAAGAACCCACTCCAATTACTTATATGTAGACTTAAATATAGGGTAAATTATATTGACTTCTCCTGAGGTTTCGTCAAACTTTACTAACCTCCTTTCTTGTTTGACAAATTATACGGTGCAAGTTGAATATTTATATCTCTAACATGTCCCCTTAAGTGCGACTTGGTCGAGCACTTGTGTGGGTCCAATGTGTGATAATTTATTTAATTATCAAAGTAGGGTGATGGCGAAGTTGAAAGTCAGGACCTCCGGCTGCCTAAAGCTCTGATACTCTGTTAAACATCATCTACTCGACCAAGTCACATTTGAGAGAGCGTGTTAGATATATAAATATTCAATTTGCACCTTAGCCCTCTAAAAGCTTATGCTTAAGCTTTTAGAGTAGATGGTATTTGAAAAGACAAAAATGTCCATATATCAAATTACCTTTGTCAAATTACTTTTTCACCAACAACATTAAAATTCCCATTTACTGCTATTCTCTTCTCTTCATCTTTCTTCTGAATTACGGTCTTGTTTTTCTCTACTCTCTCCTTACATATCCAAGCCCAACAACACATTGATAATGTATTGTCCCTCATTGATGACTCTCTCACCCAACCCACTTTTATGATGATTCATTGTTTCAGGCAGTGACAGAGCCACTGTGTGCCTAGGAGGGGTACTTGCTCCCCTGAACAAAAAAAAATTCTTACCTACATATCTATATATATATATATTATACATACTTGTAAATGTTCAAATGGGCCCCCCCTCAATATTTTATAACAATATGTTTACTTTAGGTCACTCATACTTAGTGGCGGAGCCACTGTGTGCCCAGGAGGGGCACTTGCCCCCCTGAACAAAATTTTTTTCTTATATATATATATATATATATAAGATATATATACTTGTAAATGTTCAAATATGCTCCCCCCCCCCCCTCAATATTTTATAACAAAGATTAAAAAAATATTTTATAACAATAAGTTTACTTTAGGTCACTCAAACTCAGCCGCATAAGTTGCAAAAAACAGAGAAAGCACTCTCTCTCTCTCTCTCTTTGATTTCTTGGTGCTCTATCTCTCTGACTCTCCCTATATTTCAATTTCTTGAAGTTCATCTTAGACAAGAAGGTACCGCATTTTGTTTAACCTCTTCTTTATCATATACTTAGTTCTTTGTTTTGAATTTTCGAGTGTAATTGGTGAGAAATTTGGTTAATATTAACTCATCTGATAAATTTATCATGGGTTTGTAGAATATTTTGAAAACAAATTATGGGTTAAGTTTTTTTTGCTTTTATTTTCATATAGTTATGTAACTTATATTGCTTAGTTCTTATTTTAACTTCTTGCTGTGATATAATTTTGGGTTTATAGACTGCTCGTTACTCGCTAATCTAATGGGTTCTTAATTAAATTAATAGTTTTAAGCTATATTTAGATTTGTTTTTAAAAAACGTTAGTTATGTGATATAATATGGTTCCCTTTTTTATGCCTAATTTTCAACAACATAATAAGGAACTTTCTAGTTAAATCTTATTGTTATTCTCATTTCTCACACACTGTTAGTACTTAGTGACTTAAATTATTTGATTGATTTTAATTTACTGAGTTGTAAATTGTAAGTGTTGCAAATTGATTAATCAGTTTTGTCAATTATTGTTAATATATATTTTCTTCCTTTGTTTTTTTTTTTTTTTTTCTGGCAGAACATTGCTAGTTGTCATTTAAGCTATAAACAAAATAATAAAAATGAAAAAATAGTTCACTTAAGGTCTCTGTTTATATAAATCTCTTGGCTATGATACATCACTTTATTTGTTTGTTACTCCCATTAACTAATTATATTTTTGAATTTATTTAAAAACATTGTTAGTTGTCCTAATACCCTAATATAGAAAATAAAAAACAGTCATTATTTAATTTGAATCTTAAATGGTGGTGGCAATTGGTATTTTCTAATTTTTTTTTTAAAATAGAGAAATTATTTCCAAGAACATCAAGGTTGAGAGTTCCTATAGAGAGAAATGATGACAGTTTAAAGAGAAGTCATTCTGAATCCTTTCACATGAACTCTAAGAATCTTCCAGAAGATCCAGGACTACGACCTCGAAGATTGGATTACAATCCTAATATTCGAGACCAAATTCATAGATCATATCTTTAAAAGGGTACTTGTCAGCCTAGAACTCATTCTTTCCCCTATAAAGAATTTGGGAAAGGGTCATAACGTTTCAACCCTAGTTGGTTTACTAATTTTCCTTGGCTAGAATATAGCAGAACAAAAAATGTGGCATTTTGCCTAAACTACTATCTTTTCAAGTCAAATATTGGGGAACAAGTAGGAGGTGACTCATTTGTAGTGAAGGGTTTTCAAATTGGAAGAAAAAAGATAAGCTCAAAACTCATGTTGGAGGCCCTAATAGTGCCAACAACCGAGCTTTGAGATCGTGTGAAGCTTTGATGAACCAAAAATAACACATTCAAACTATTTTCTACAGGTAATCGGACCAAGCTAGAGGTGAATATTGAACTCGTTTGAATGTATCAATTGAATGTGTTCAATTTCTTCTTCACCAAGGACTTGCATTTTGTGGCCATGATGAATCTGAGGATTCAAACAATCGAGGGAACTTTCTTGAACTTTTGAGATACACTGCCTATCAGAATGAGGATGGTAAAGCAGTTGTATTGGAAAATGCTCCTGAAAATATGAAATTAACTTCACCTGAGATTCAAAAAGACATTATTAATGCCATTACAATAGAGATCATCAATGTTATAATCAAAGACATTGGAGATACATTTTTTTTCTATTTTAATGGATGAGTCTCGTAAC
The DNA here is from genome assembly GCA_026545225.1 of Cornus controversa. Taxonomy (NCBI): domain Eukaryota; kingdom Viridiplantae; phylum Streptophyta; class Magnoliopsida; order Cornales; family Cornaceae; genus Cornus; species Cornus controversa. The sequence continues at coordinate 48,338,958 of CM048845.1, forward strand.
GTATCGATAAAGGAGCAAATGGCTATTGTGTTGCGTTATGTGAAAAATGGGAGTATCGTTGAGTGTTTTATTGGTATGGTTCATGTTACAGATACAACTGCTCTTTCACTTAAGACGGCAATTGATAATGTGTTTTCTACACATGGATTGAGCATTTCTGGTCTGCGTGGGTAAGGTTATGATTGGGCTAGCAATATGCAAGATGAATTCAATGGTCTCAAAACGCTTATTCTGAAAGGGAATGAATTTGCCTTTTATGTTCGTTGTTTTGCTCACCAACTTCAGTTAGCTCTTGTTGCAGTGGCAAAGAATCATCGCCAAATTTCACTTTTTTTGTATTAGTTGCTAATGTGGTGAATGTAATTGGAGCCTCATGTAAACGTCATGATATGCTTCGAGAGAAACAAATTGCCGAAGTTATTGAGGGACTTAACAATGGTGAGCTGTTAAATGGGCAAGGCCAAAATCAGAGTACTTCTTTTATACGTGCAGGAGACACCCATTATGGCTCACATTATGGTACTTTGATTAGCTTGATTACAATGTTCTCATCTATTATTGGTGTTCTTGAGATTATTGAAGTGGATGGAGTGAAATCCAATTAAAGAGGTGAAACAGCTATTCTACTTGGGTCGATACAATCCTTTAATTTTAGATTTAGTCTCCATTTGATGAAGACAATGTTGGGATTTACAAATGAATTGTCAAAAGTACTACAAAGAAAAGATCAAGATATCGTGAACGCTATGTTTTTAGTCAAAGTATGTAAGCAACGTCTACAAATGATGAGAGAGGATGGATGAGATTTTTTACTTGATGAAGTTTCTTCTTTTTGTGAGAAATATGGGATTGATGTTCCCAACATGGATGATGTGTTCTTTGTTCAAGGATGACCACGACGTAATGTGCAAGAAATGACAAACTTGCATTACTATCATGTTAAGTTGTTTTATTCTGTCATAGATATGCAACTTCAAGAGCTAAATAATCATTTTAGTGAGGCAAATACTAAGTTACTTCTTTGTGTGGCATGTCTATGTCTAGATGACACATTCTTTGCTTTTGACAAGCAAAAGATAATTTGCCTTGCCAAAGATTATCGAAATGAATTTTCTGCAAACAATCTCATAGAACTTGATATTCAGCTTCAGATTTATATTCTTGATGTGCGCTCTGGTGGCTTTAAAGGGTTGAAATGGATTTTCGCTCTTGCAAGAAGAATAGTTGAGACAAAAAAGACAAGGTGTATCCATTGGTGTATTTGCTTTTGACATTGGCATTGATCTTACCAATCGCGACTGCCACTGTGGAGAGGGCATTTTCTACTATGAACATTATAAAGAATGAATTGAGTAATCGAATGGGAGATCAATTATGAATTATAGCTTGGTTGTATATATAGAAAAAGATATATTTAAGGGCATAGATAATGAGGCTATCATGCATCGCTTTCAAAACATGAAATCCCGTCGAGGACAGTTGTAATTATATTCAATATTGAATTATCAATTGATATTATGGTTCTTATATTTGTCAAGTCAAGTATTCTACCTTGGTTCTTTTTGGGTAATTTTTGTTCTACTTTAAATGAGTATTGATATGAAATTAGATTAAGAATACTATACTAGCTATTCCTTGAAAGATAGTAATTTTGCTATGCTTTTTGTTTTCCTTTTATGTGAAAATTTTATATTTGTCATGGTAATTTTTTTTCTCCAAGCAAATACATTACGCCACCCTGAACTAAAATCCTAGCTCCGCCCCTAGTTTTAGGTTAATTTACGAACACGTGTTCCAACGACACTAACATTCCTTATAAACTCAGCGTGTGTGTGTATATATATATATATAGTTAGTACACACATCTCTCTCTATATACAATTTTTCTTTTTTGTAAGAAAAAATAGTTCATATCTTTGTGACGATTGAAGATAATCAGTTTCATTGTCGATATTTTAATGGCTTCGATCATTGAATCTTGTTGGCTGGTATTGTTAATCTACTACTATACTATTTGATTGCTTTTTACATAGTTTCTTGCCCTAAATTTTGGTCTCTTCTCTTGAAATTGTTGTCCCCACGTTAGAGCATTACTAGTTTTGGATCTACCGAATGTATGTATTTGTATTATTTATGTAGTTATGCATGTATCTTTGTATGTACATAGTACACACATATGGAGGGGAGCATATTGTTATATGTTCAAGGAAGTCTTAAAACTACATGTGGGGGTAAAGTAGTCCATGACGTTAGACACTAAAGTGTATAAAAGTTGGGCTTTTACCTATTTTATTAAAATATAATCTATTAAGCAAGCCAATTTGAAAGTCTAAAATAGAAAATGTGTAACAACCTGTTCCACCACATGGTATGTTATTGTTCGCTTTGGACTCAGCCTGCACGATTTTGTTCTTGAATTTTATCCCAAAAGACCTAATATCATTTAGAGAGAACACACTATATATAAGCACATTCCCTTTACTATACCCAAACGATGTGGGACATCACAATCACCCCCTCTTGAGAGTCAGCGTCCTCGCTGACGTCTCCCTTATGGGCTTGTGCATGCCATCTACCACATATCCAACTGAGTTTAGGCTCTGATACCATTTTGTAATGACCCGCTCCACCACATAGTATGATATTGTCCATTTTGGGCCTAACCCACACAGTTTTGTTCTTGAATTTTACCCCAAAAGGCCTCATATGTCACGCCCCGATTTTTGACACCCGGTTAAAAGCAAGAGAAATGGGGTTGGTGATTACGGAATGTACTATGATCCGTCACCCAATATTTAATCAATTCGAAACCTCATAACCGCAGAAGTATAATCATGACCATATATATATATATATATATATATATATATGTAACGTGTATATATATGTATATATAAGTCAACTATTATAAGTGGATCTCTCATTAGGGCATATGTGTACTTAAACTCCAACATTAATTTCATAATAGTTGCTCAATACGATCAATTGAACTTCGCCATTCGATTAATTGTAAATCTCATTATGAATAATCGTAATTAAGGTTAGGATCAATCGTAGTTACGATCAATCATAGTTGTATCATAGGATCTATTGAAACACACTAGAATTGACCTCCATCTTTACTTAAAGTTACAATCAATCGAAATGGTATCTACGATCAATCAAAGAATTTCGACTAATCGAAGAGGGGTTTACGATTAATCGTAGACCCTCTATAGAAAATCCTACAGAGTTCTTAAAATATCCACCGATCCCCAATTTTCAGGACCGGTCCAACTTCGGTTGACAGTTTGGTTTCTATAGGTTTTCTTAAAAGTCCGATCGGTCCTACTTTTTGAGCACCAGTCCCACTTATCCTGTTTTAAATAGGAATTTATTTTTTAAAAAATTATGATTCCTATTGGGTTTGAAACTTCTAGGAGAGTCCTATATTGGTTTTCTACTTGTTTTCCAAGTAGGATTAAGACTTGTATGCTTATATATACTTATCTAGGTTTTTTCTACAAATATGCATTGAAAATTATTATTTTTAGAGAGAGAAAATTCCTATTGGATTTGAAACTCCTAGGAGAGTCCTATATTGGTTTTCTACTTATTTTTCAAGTAGGATTAGGACTTCTATGCTTATATATACTTATCTAGGTTTTTTCTACAAATATGCATTGAGAATTATTATTTTTAGAGAGAGAAAACTTTTAACAGTATTTTAGAACATAATATCTTTCTATATTTTGAGAGCACACATCTATATTTTATGAGTGATATTTAGGATGGTGTTATTCTACTGATTAGCTGTTCAGAGACTGCTTCAAATTTATTTGCTGATTAGAGCATTGGATTTGTGGTTCTTCTATTATTTGTTGAAGAATAAAGGTGAACCATATCACACTACAAAGGGAACGAGATACTTGCTGAATATTTTTGTTCTTCCAGCTACCTTTTTGTGAGGATTGTGATGTTAGCTAGAAGTATGCAGCAGTTGGTGTTCTGCATTAGATTCTTGACATAGTGAAAAAGGGGTGTGAGTCTGAGACAGAGTCTGCTGTACTTTGCTTCATTATAGTGGATTGGTTTCCTGAGGCTTTTGCTTCCCCTGTGATTTTTTCTCTATCTGAGTTTTTCATGTATATCTGGTACCATCTTTATATTACTCGCACTTTATTTTTATTTACTTACTTTATGTGTTTAATTAATTTCTAATTAGACTTAAAATTGAATTAATTTGAAAATTAAGCAAACGAGCAAGTGAACCTATTCACCTCCCTCTAGCTTTTAAATTAACTTTCCCAACCACTTCCACACTGTGCAACTAACAAACATGTCAAAAGGTTTTCCCACAATTATAATGTCTTTCCCTTAGTTCACCAAAAAAGCAAAAAGATTTCAAAATTTGCAGCCAACACAATTGAAACAATATATAAAAAGAAAATGATACTAGTATCATAATTCTTACACCAAATAAAGAGTTAGACCTAGTTGAACAATACCCATCATGTAATGCAAAGATATACACATTAATCCTAAATATAGCACCATCATTCACTATTATTACATACCCATTTCACTGTTATTACATTATATATATATATATATATATATATATATACATATATATTTGTACACATATATTTATACAAGAAACCACCGATCACCACTGCCACCAACCATAACCACAACCACCACCACTACCACCAACCATTACCATCACAGGCGGCAAAACCACCATTGATCACCACTGCCACCAACTACAACCATAACCACCACTGCCACCAACCACCACCACCACTCCAATCGTAACCTAACTGAGGCTGGCATCGACGAAGTACTGGTCAGAGAAGAAAATTGATAGAGCATAGAAAATCTCCACCAAATTTCACCTGTTGCTCTCTGTCTTTGATCTCTTCATAGTCCTAGCCGTATTCGACTATAATTCTGATGCATCCTCCAATAGTTTAGCCTGAATGTCTCACCAGAGAATCTGACACAGAATATCAAATTCTAATCCCCAATGCCCCTCTTCTCTCTCTTACCGAACAAAAGTGCCCTCATGTCTTCTCTGTGAAGAGCAACAAGATTAGGTACATGTTCGTCTTCATCTCCCCCTTCCAGTCCTTCATCGTCTCTTTCATGATGGACCAATCTTCAAAATGAGTGAACTCAATGCTCTGACTTCATCGATGACTTGTGTAGTATTGAACTTTGGTGGTATCGGTGCCGACAACAGCTGATAATGGAGAGGTTGTTTGAATACTATGTTTGGGATGGGTTATATGTGAATATGTAGGCATGGTTTTGAGTTTGGGTTTGTGATTTTGTTACTAGAATTCGACAGAGATGGGGTCTTAAGTGAAAGTAAAAATGTCAATGGCTGTTGACGGATATTGTAGATAGTGACGTTCAGGTGGTACTTGTTTGACGAGTTGGGGTTTGAGTTTTGGTGATAATGGTGGCAGTGCTGATGGTTGGGTTAGAAATGATGAAGAAAAAGTTCATTTTGTCATTATGAAGGATTTTGGGTTCTGGGTTTTGTTCTATGTGATATGTGTGTGTGTGTTTATGTGTGTATATTTGGTAAAGAATAGTTTGGATTATTGTTTGGATTTGGCAGACACAGAGAGTGAGAGGAGGTTTGAGAGAGAGAGACTGCTGGCAGTGGTTGGAGGAGGAGATGGTGGTTGTGGTTGGTGGCGGTGGTTGTGGTTGTAGTTGGTGGGGTGGTGGTTGGAGGAGGATATGAGAAAAAAAGAAGTAGTGGTGGTGGTGGTTGTGGTTGTGGTTGTGGTTTGTGGCTGTGGTTAGGGTTTCTAATTGTGGTTAAAGAAGGTAAAGAGAGAAATGATGGGCATATAAAATTGAGGGCAATTTTTTCATTTTTCAATTCTTATATTTTTATATTAAAATTCATTTAAATAATCAGGGGCAATTAGGACATTTCACTTATTAAAAAATTAAAAATTCTAACAGGGGGTGTTGGTGACCAAAAATCACAAAGTTATAGTCGCGTAATAATATATCAAATATCAAACCTCAGGAGGTGTCAATGAAGTTTACCCTAAAAAATAAAAGTAATCAACCACTAACCACGAAGTTCAAATGAGCAAACCAGAGATGGGGTTAATTTAATTGAATGTGTAATTTTTCATCCAATCAATTAATATGGAACGGACAATAGTGTTCATTGGTTCGAAGAGCTCCAACAAGCTCATCAGTAACAGTTAAGCAGTATGTGATCCACCCAAATTAACTGAACAATGTACAAGAAACTACTAATTTTTTTTCTTTTAAAAAACTATCCATTATAGTCATTTCACCTCAATGGTAAATAATGATAATTGAAATACTCGTAGTTTCCTAAAATAATGAATTTAACCAATTAGTCATAAGATTAAATCTAAAGGCCTCTATTTAATGGTGAGTAGATTATTCCCTACTCACTAGAAGCAATTGCATATTATTGCTTTTAGGGTAAATTTTAAAAAAAAACCCCCTTAACTATCGTTCGCTTCCAAATAACCCTCCTTATGAATTTTTTTTTTGCAAAAAACTCCCTTTAACAATCAAAAGGGGGTTATGGAGCTTACGAACATTTCCTGATGAGGCTAAATAACTAAAATACCCATCCCGAACTATTTGAACACGTGTTTTACCATATATATTTTTAGCGTGGTATAGCGTTGAAACGATGTCGTTTTTGTGGTCTTATTATTCTAACCCGTGAACCTCTTCTCGTATACACATTACTTGTATCATTAAATCTATATACACACCATATCCATTGTTATTGATTGAATGTTCAACCCTATGTGATCGATTTGTAGCTACACATCCTCCATTTTGATTTGTAGGTACACCTCATCTCTCTCTCTCTCTCTCTATATATATATATATATATACCCTATTCCATTATCTCTTCCCTCTATCTGTATCTGTCACATGGAAAACCCTCATTTTGAATTCAATTTGCTGGTTTGATTCAGATCACGTTTAAATGATGTGTGTGTGTGTGTATGCGCTACCCTATTCCATTATCTCTTCCTTCTATTTGCATCTGTCACTACATAAACCTTATGAATTCGATTTGCAGGTAGTCCACCATTGGTTCCAATCATGTTTATATGATGTGTGTGTGTGTGCGTATGCTACCTTATTCAATTCTTTGTTCCCTTTATTTGTATCTGTCACTATGAAAACACCTTAGTTTGAATTTGATTTGCACGTAGTCCGCCATTGGTTCAAATCACGTTTCTATAATGTGTGTGTGCGTGTATGTGCGCTACCCTATTCTATTCTCTCTTCCCTCTATCCGCATATGTATTAATTTTCTCCATCTTTCTTTTGCTTCATCAATTAATCTCGTTCTCTCAAATCTCGAAGCATCTGACATTTTATTGAATATATATATTTTTGGGCACATTTCTTAAGTTATTGTTATTATTATTATTATTTTGATAATCACACTCTACATTAATCTCCTTATTTTTTTCATTGATTTTTCATTTTTAGGACAGAGTTGTTAAATGACATCATCATATATCTTCTACTTCCATGCAATGTTACTATGGAAGACAAGCTCGACTACAACTTTCAAAGACTCGAAAGAATCTAGGAAAATGGTTTTTGAATTGTGAGACAAATTCTTGTGGATTATTCTGTTGGTGTCAAATGGCATACCACAAGCTCCACCAGTTGCCTCACCACAATAGATGAAAAATTTTCTTGCGATGACAAGTGCAATGATCTTGTCAAGCACAATTATCATAAGTTTTCCTTTTGTGGAAGTCCTTGTAGCTATGCTTATGAAGTGAGGATGATGAGGGTGTAACTTTTATTGCTTTAAACATGGTAGTAAAAGGTGTGTTTTGTGTTTTGTATGGAAATAGATCTTGTAATGATCCTTCCAATATAAACTGTAATGAACCTTTTAGTTTAACTGTAATGAACCTTTCATTTATAACTTTTTCTTAATAAGTAATGTTTTGCCAAAATTTGAGCTCTATCCAGTACTGTGGTTGAATTATATTTCAATCTTGCACAATATGATTAACACAGAATCTTCAATCTTGCACAATTACTATAGAATCTAGGTACATGCAAACATACAACTGTCCAGACATACACACAAAGGTAGAGTCAGTATCCTATCAACTATATTTCAATCTTGCACAAACCAAACCTAGTTTGAACCTTTCAGTATTAAATAAGAAATGAAGCTTTTAGTATCCTATCAACTTTCAGTGGTAGGAATGTCAATAAGCAACATATCAAGACATGTTGTCACCATCCACAAAAAAGTGATACTACCAAAACTAAAAACCCAAAACCATAACATAAAATGCCATATGAACACATAAATAAGTCACATGTCCAAAACAATAAATTTCTGAATATGAACAACATTATTACAATTTAACTTAAAATGTCAGTATCATTACAAGCACATATGAACACACAAAAATCTACAAATTTTTAGTTCTTAGAATTCACAAAACATATAAATAAGTCATCGATATTCAACTTGAAATGTTAAATACTACCAGCAAAAACACATAAATAATGGTCTGCACCATCCACACAAAAACCACTAGCAAAAACACATTTGTATGTTCAAAATCACACATGTTGTCACAATTCACACAACAACCATTAAATAGCACCATATAGAGACCGTGCCCAATTTTGAATGATATTTAACATGTTTTGAATGCGAGGAACATGTTTAGAAGGTTAGAATATAGTTTTGGAAAGTTTTGGAAACTTTTAAAAAGTTTAACTTTTTGGTCAACGGGAGCCTCGGGATGAGGTTTAGTGAGTTCAAAAATTTTGAAATTTTTTTATTTTTGAGTATGGACTAAATAAAATGTTTAAAGTGTTAAGGAAGTGATTTCAAGTCCAACGGAGATTTCAAAATCAAAAACGGAGGTCGGGAGGGTACGATAAGTGGCCCGGGGGGTCACAGATATTCATTTTTACAGATTTCTCTCTCTCTAAAGCACCCACTTCATCTCTCTCCATTCTCTCTAGATTTTGAGGGCCTTAAGGTGTCATTTGGACATTCCTGAAGAAGGGAAGTGTGCAGAGAGTGTCAAGGGCTCGGGTTTGAACCGATCAAAGTCCGTGTTTTGTAAAGTTAGAACGGCTGAAATTTCTCAAAGTGGGATTCAAAGCCTAATATATGAGGTAGGGATGTGAAACTTGTCTTTAATTTGATCTTATAGGTCACTTTTATATGACATGCAAGATAGATTTGATTTCTTGAACCTAGGGTTATGTATATGTGTATATATGTATACCATTGTGATTTATGCATGTATAAATGTCTAACATGTTAGTTAGGACTTATATATGTTGTGTACGTGCAAATGAGACTATGAATACTTTTGATGAAAAATGTGTTCATTTGGTGAAAATATGAAAATGTGAGTTTTTATAGACTTATGCATGAAAGATATGATTTTTCTTGTAAAATGCATAAGCATGATGATTTTCATGATGTGAGTGTGATGGCATTGTGACAATCTTGAGGCGAAAGGAAAATGCATTGATTTGATAAAAATACATTCATTGTGTGGAATAAGTGCATTGATGTGATTATGTGTACTATGTGATAATTGAGTTTTGGGACATGACAAGATTGAGAATTAAGATGAGGGGATGACCCCTAGGGTGAAAGACCCAAAACTTGACCAAGCGGAGGCTCTCCCGTCGGGATAGTAACCCGAGAAAGCGTAAGTAGAGTTCGGGTGCCCTTGAGACCCTTACTATTGAAATAATGAGATAGTCCCTATTGTATTGATTTTTAGGAATTCGTGGTGTGAGTTATATATACATGAATTGTGCCTTGTCAATTTGATATATATATATATATATATATACACACGTATATGTATTGAGATGTGAAACATCACACATGATTTAAAAAACGTGATTGTTTATGGGTAAAAGAGCATGAACATTGTCATGTAGACATGTAGTAATTTCATGTGCATTCATGCATAGCTGACGGGTTAAGGTGGGGATAGGTGGATCATTTCTACTGAGCTATGAGAGGATAAACTCACCCCCTATATATAAACTCTTTTCAGATAAGATACCAATGGAGGAAGAGCCATGATTAACTCAATGGACCTTATTGAGTTTCTTTTGGACTTTTGGATCTTCTGATATGTATGTAGATGTCCATGCCGTTTTGTGGCATATGGACTCTTTTGAGAAATGTTATTCTTATAGTTGAATAATATATATATATATTTGAATTTCATATGTATAAGCCATGTTGGATATGTATGGAAGACTTTGAACATAATTGTATCGCCATTAGGGGGGACACATACCTAAAAGTGTCCATTTTGAATTTAAGGTGTGAATGACATATGCAATGATTTGTATGTATTCAATAGAAATGTATGAGGATTTGTGAGACTATGGTGATATGAATATGTGTATGGCGATGTACCATTTGTAGATCCTTGAAATGTTGGGTGTTAGATTTTTTTTTTGGAAATGAACCGCCGGTCAAATGAACACATTTTGCCCGAATTTTGGCAAATTTGTTTGAGGGGCCTACACAACTCCAAATGATCTGAAAATTTTAGCACATCTTCCACTAGATGTCTAGTATTCCCAGATTTAATTTGGTGAAATTTGGACAACAACAGAATGTTCGAAAAATCCGACAAGGTTCTACCACCAGATTTTACCATTTCTGTTGGGCACCAAATTGGTTGTTAAAACTGTTTCATTTGACTAACATCTAACAATTAAGGTTGGATAAGGATTCTTGTATATTTAGTCTAGTTTCTACAGAATTTTTGTTTGCCTCATTTTGAGTTGAAATGAATTTCTACGAATTTTTTTATGACTGCTGCGTAGACTGCACTCTAGCAATGCACTGTTCATTTCAGAAATGCTGTAGCTTTTTAGTTACTGCTCGGTGATGAGAAATCATGGTTCTAGACCATTTCAAAAGGTCTAAATTATATTTTTAAGCTTCTTGGGACTATAGTAGGAATTTAGGGATGGCAACGGGGCGGGTACGGCACGGGTTTGCCTAAACCAGTCCCCGCCCCGCTACCTTCAACATTATTACCAAACCCGCCACAGGTTTGAAACGGGACGAAATTTTAAAACCCATCCCCGCCTCGTTGGGAGAAACCCCACCCCGTCCCCGCCCCGCCCCTCCCCGTTTAAAATTTCAAAAGGGGTGGGACGAGCTCGCCCCTCCCCATAAAATTGTAACCACATCAAACATCAATAAAAATTGATTTTTTCAAAAAATACGAGCCTAGTGGGTAGTACCAAGTTTGATACTATTAAATTCAAAATAGTATAACCCCTGTTTAAGAAGTAAAATAAGAAGATTCCACAATTAAATAGCCTATTACAGAAATATATTTCACAACTAAATAATTTAGTAACAAGTTTGATCCAACAATTAAAGAAGTGTTAATACAACAAAAAGATAAAATGAAAACATAAGTCTTAATACAACCAAAAGTAAAATTATAATTTATATATATATATACATATAAATATATTTATAATAATAAAATATATAGGCGGGGCGGGGCGGGTTATTATAGAGTCTCGAACCCGCCCTATACCCGTGGCGGGTTTTGATTTTTTTTCCCAAACCCGCCCCTACGGAAAAAAATGGCTCCCATACCCGCCCTAAATGAGGCGGGACGGGGCGGAAACCCGATGGGGCGAACAAAATTGTCATCCCTGATTAGGATGAGACAATGATCCAAAAAATTTTCTAGAACGTTTTACGAAGAGTTACTATTCACGAGGGCCGAAAATCACTTTTATTTTGAAATTGTTCTAAATGGTTTCAACAATGAGGACCATGGTTAGTTATGCATCTTCACTTAATTATATGCATATTGAGTTGCTTCCGCGATTAAGAGAATTGGTTTGGATGTTAGGTTTTCCAAAACGGTTGTTTTGATTAAATTTCACCGTTCACCCCCATTTCCCTCACTCTTAATCGGGTGTCAAAAATCGGGGCATGACACACCATGTCACAAAAATCACTAACTGTTATCATGTCCTTCAACTTTCTTCTGCCACCAAAACACATTAAACCTTCTTTTTTCTACCTACAAAAGCCACTAGTCACCTACCAAATGAAAATTTCAAATTATAGGAATTATGTCAAAGTATTTTTACAAAAAAAATTCATTGAAGAAAAAATAGTATACCTTGAAGAGGATGCTAGAATGTTCTATGTTGATGAAGATACCTCCAAATCACTCATTGAAGTTTGTTGTGTTGAAGTAACTCTTACCTATGCATTAAAAAAAAGCAAAATATATAGATTAGGTAACATGATACCTCAAAGTACTCATTTAGTTTATATTCATGGGAGAATCTGAGCTAATCCACCTCTTGTTCCAATACTAGTAGGACTTACTCTTGTTCCACCTATTCTTTCCATTAGACCAATTATTGCTGCTAAAGAATCTACAACTGCCCCCCTACAAAACTGAAGTTGATGTGGTTTGAATTTTTGAAGCTTGATAAGTCACATGTCCAATCAGACCAATTCTTGTTGCCATTGAATATTCAACTGAACCCCTCCCAATTGAAAATTGAGTGTTTAAAATTCCAAGTGAAGTTTGAGTGACAAATAAATATCATCTTCCTCTTTTACTCACCTACCATTTGATGAACGGGACAAAAATTTAGGTGCACACATTTATTGTCAAAGATAAATTAATTTAAATGAACATATTTTCTTGTCTTACCTGACTGAGCTCAGCTTGCCCCACACCTAAACCTCTAGCTCTTTCTCTTGAACTCACTAGAACATCCAACTCTTCCTCTTCCTAGAACGAAACCTCCAACTCTTCCTCCTCTTAAAATCACCTACAATGCATAGGAAAATATGTTATATTAGTGATTTAAACTTTTCTTTTATAAAACTGAAGTAAATTCCAATAAAAAAGTAGGTATATACCTCAGCATTAGTCAAAACAATTGTGTCACTGCTAAAGTTTGAATATTGTTTCTCATGGTTCCCCTCAACCATCTCTTTTCCTCTATGCTTTGCTTTATAGATCTTATAGGTGGAGACGTCGCATCTTAGTTCCCTTATAATAGTTTTTCTCATTGAACCTAGTTCTTAATTTGAATTTTCCCTAATTGACTCCAAATACCTATTTGTAATGTACTCAGCTGAGGCCATATGATATTTTTCAATTCCAACTGAGTTATGCTTTTTAACATATGTATTAATGCTCAAAGAACTCTCATTATTTGTCTGAGATGCACATATTCTCTACTCAAACTCTTCTTTACATACGACAATGATTAATTTTCTGTCATTTTTTTTGAACTTGATGTCAAACTTTTTTGTCACTACATGATGCCTTAGAGCCACTCTAAAATCATCAAGTGTCACAAATTGATGCCTACTTTAACTTCAGCTGAAACTAAGTCTTTTTGAGGATCAAAGTCTTGGTATCTTCCATCAACCTCACCGCCTGATGACTCACAAATACTTCTTAATTCATCACTGGGTGCATACTTTGAATCAACATCAGAAAAATGTTCATTTTCTTCATCACCTAGTGAAACATCAACATCACCCATTGCAGAATTTACATCACCTAGTGCTGCATTTTCGTCACCAAGTGTTGCCACTGCTACATCTTCATCACCCAGTGAAGCATCATCATCACCCATTGCAGATTCTACATCACCCAGTGCTACATCTTCATCACCAAGTAAAACATCATTATCACCCGTTAGATCCTCCACAGTAGCTTCAACATCAGTCACACCATGATCTACAACATGTTTAACTAACAATATTTTCAATAATATTGCAAACCTTTTATTGGATTCAAACATCTCAATCACATCACCAACAGTTGAAAGTTTTTTCAATGACTCATTAACCACTAACCAAAGGTACTCTATAATAAAGTCAACTAAACCCCTCCCATAACTTAATCCTTTTGTCTTGCATTTTAAAATAAGACATGTAGTTTGTATCAACATTTGCATATAAATGTACACTACCTCCATTGTATGACAATAACCCAGATTTATATGTCTCAAACCTACTACCATGATGATATTCAAGTGTGAATAACTTAGCCAAGAGATCTGCCAAAGTTAGTAGCACATGTCAAAAAGTAAGAAAATATTTCCATTCAAATTAAATTAGATGAAAACAAGATGCTTATATATTGTACATAAAACTTCATCAAAGGAAAAAAAAAAAAAAAAAAACGTAGTTAACTACAAGTTGTGCGTGTAGCAAATTATAGTGGTAAATTATCAGACCAATATAGAGTTGTTAGTTTGAAAAAAATGATTAAATGATAAAATATAATTTACAAATTAAAATAGGGAATCAATTATAAACCAAATAAAATTACATGATATTATCTTCTATTTGTAGTCTAGTTATAATAACCTAATTGGGATTTTGTTTCAGAAGATTCTAGACCAAGATTGTTACCACCATGGCAAATTAAAGTTGATATATTTTAGTGACTAATATTATCACATTAGTTTTGACAAAGAGTCCATGATTGAAATGTCAAAATTGTTACACTCCACATGCAAAAGTAGCAATATACAGAGAAAATAAAAGTGCAAAAAGTCCTAATTTTCAGAATACCTAATAAATGTATCACATGCAAAAAATGGGTGCCTCTAATTTTGACAATATATAGTACTAAACAACTTGTGTTTGCATCCAAGTGGTTTAATTTACAGAAGTCCTAATTTTCTACTAATAGAAAATTAACAATTTCTCAAGAACATTAAAAAACTAAACAAAATCCTAATTTTATAATCATAGACAATAATAAATTTGAAACATACCAACATAGAAACCACGACCAACACTTGTCTGTTGGACAACCACCCAATTTCCTTGTCTTCTTCTCAAAAAGGACCACCATAGGGAACATTGACACTTCAAAAAACTCAGAAGATAGCAACAATTCTAATTTTACTGATAGTGCACTTCGAACGAAACAGAGGATGCATAACTTCGTCTACATTCAAACTTCGTTTAGTGTGCAATGGCTATGTTGCGATGTGTGAGGTACGTTTGGTGTACAATGGCTATGGTGTGTATACAGAGTTAAGGATACAAGTAGCGCATATACAAAAAGAGGTTCATGGTTTAGAATAATGAGACCACAAAAATGACGTCGTTTTAATCCTATACCACACTAAAAAAATATATGATAAAACACATCACGTTCAACCAGTTTAGGAGGGGTATTTTAGTGATTTAGCCTCATCAGAAAATGTCCGTTAGCTCCGTAAGAGTATTTACAAAGCGGGCCAGGTAAACAAGGCCAGGCTGGAAAAGCCCAAAGGCAGCCCAAATAACAACATACTAAAAGTACCCAACAATTTCTAACAACTGTTGAAATGGCCCAGAGACCCAACATTGTAGGCCCAAAAGATTAACTCTTTACAATATTTTTGAGTTGTTGCGAAATGAGAAAACATACTAACAACGAACTTTTGCCAAGTTTTAAACCACTAGAATGATTTTTGTGGTTAAAGATTAATTATCGCCGTGAAATTTGATTCATGGAAAATAAATCGGCCACAAAATTGATATTTGGCCAAAAACTTTATTTCGTGGACAAAGAATTTGTGGCAAAGGTCATAAATTTGTTGCAGTGTGTTATCAATTAAAGATGGACAAAATATTTAACCTTTAAATCAATAAGATTTTTATTAAATTAAATTCCTTCAAATCGTGAAGGTGAAGCAACAAGGGTGGGAAATTAATTAATGTAGAGATCGAGAATCGTAAAGGATATGATGTATATGACGTTTTGACATAATTCATGCGTCCATGGCGATTAGTATAGCAGTCTGTGAGGTGTTTTGGGATCAAATTGAGGAATCTTTTAGAAGGGAAGCCCAAACTTGTTCTAGCTTCCAAGAATCTCTCTCTTTCTCTCTTTCTAAAACAAGTATCATCCTTCAACCCTCTCTCTCTCTATTGATGCAAGATGATGATTGAACAACCACAACAACAACAACAAACCTCAACTGCCAAGTTCTTCAATTCTCAATTGTATCCTCATAATCTTATGTTATATTTCGTTTTCTTTGGCTTTGGTCTAATTGTTGGACTTACAATTGGCTTCTATCCCAAAGATTTTTCCTTCAACTTTTCAGCCAAACAATTCACAATCCAAACACCCCCTCTACCACTATCACACCCACAATCAAATACATCCTCCAACTACACAAATGATCATCAGAAACCACCACCACCACCACCACAGAGTCATATTGGCTTAAAAGAATATCTAAAACCGCCTAGTGTCATGCACGACATGAGCGATGAGGAGTTGTTTTGGAGAGCCTCAATGGTACCCCAGATTCGCCAACCACCATTCAACCACGTACCAAAGGTGGCTTTCATGTTTCTAACAAGAGGATATCTTCCAATGGCTCCTCTCTGGGAGATATTCTTTAAAGGGCATGAAGGCCTTTACTCCATTTACGTACATGCTCAAGCATCTAATATCGATGGAACAGTGCCACAGGAATCTGTGTTTCATGGACGAAGAGTCCCCAGCAAGGTCAGTTTAACGCAACATTTACTTATTTATTTATTTTTCTTTCCAGTTTAGTTAGCTGTACACCTTAATTATCACACTCTATTAATTATCACGCTCTATTTCACCATGCACATTAATTCATAAACCAACTGTCCATCCTACCTATTCTACATTCTTGACAGCCCATTTTTGTGTCAGTAGTCTTTTAGTAGCATTACTTAAAAAAAGTGAGTCCCGGTTCAGTCACAATATACTATCATTATTACCACCTTCTAAGAGATTGTGATCCTTCGTTAAAAGAGAGAATAGCTTGAAGAAAGCTGTATAACATATGCAAATATGGGACTGCCCAGTGATGATTGGAAATAAAAATAGATACTAAACTGGGGCTAGAGATTAGCTTTTATTTTTGGTATTCAGTTTACAAGCTTCCTCAATCTATGCGTAGTGTGTTGAATGTAAAGATGAGAAACTTTGCTTGGGGCGGTTCTAAAGGCAATAGGAATTTGCAATTGTTTAGTTGGAAGAGAATATAGTCCTAAATCTGAAGTAGGAATTGGTATTAGAAGAATCAAAGGTATTGACACATCATCTAAATGTATCTGGATGAGTTGCTCGGTTTGAGGCAATATGTGTTGCGAAATTAGAATTATTGGAACCGTCCAATATTATTTTCTTCTTCTCACATCTGGAAGTATCTTTTGGAAGGGAATGATCTTATGTTACAGATTGTCCACTTCAGAATAGGAGTAGGATAGTTAGGTTCAGGTCTATCTGTTCATCCACTAAATCGGCTTCGCCATCCGATTTAATCAGCAAGTGATGTGGACTTACCAGAGCCATTTGATCGATTCAAAGAGAATTTAGAACTAGTCAAACATAGTATCTCTTTTGAGAATAATGTTTGATCAGACGAATGGTTAGGGAGATAGAATACCAAACTCTCTATTGAGTTCTTTTCACTCAATGAAGAGGACTTCTGATAAAAGAAAATTGCAGAGAATCGTAGGAGGGAGATATAGACAGACAATCAGATAGAAAGGAGGAGGAAGAGAAGGAGAGATAGAGCGAGAGAGACAGAGATTGCATTAAGTGTAAAGTTGTGTTTCTTGGGAACCTTTAGCATTGCCCCATGCATCACTTATTTATCGGCAACTAAAACTACTAACAAACTTCCTAAAAATAAATAATTAAAATAAAAATAGAAAATAACTTGATAAACTAATGCACATTCAAATCTTCACATGTCTTCAGTTCCCTTTATTTGATATTCTTGATGTATGCTTCCATTGGGATTATATCTCCAACAAACTGTCTCACTTGATATATATTTCCAGCAATACTATGGCCTAATCAAACCAAACCACTTAAGATAATTCCAAGAATATTAGCCTTCATAGGGTCCTTGTTGAAATCTTATACAATCTTTTAAAGCCTATCTTGTCTTTTACTTAGATACTTATCCCAAATCACGGCTCCATCTTTATCTCTCGCCATATGTCAACTAATTTCTTTCCCAATTCAATACCAAAGTGGCTGCTAAAGAATCTTGAATAAGTTTATGAAAATGGCTACACTTCATTCATATGAGTTTACAATATTTATACAAAGGATTGTAGATTATATAAGGAAAGAATAAGCAATACACATAAATGCCTTTGGAGACGGTAGCTATTTGTTCAAAGTTTTGATTTGGGTTTAGGCAATTCCTATCTTTGGTTGGGCCTAGACTGTAGCTTGTCTTTACCTATTTGGGTCTTGCCCAAGCCTGCCTTTCTTTGGGCTCGCAAATTTGTAATTTTGTAAATTTTTTCTTCTTTGTAAAACTTTATCTCTCGGGAAAAAAAATACACAAAAAGAATTAAAACCATAATTAGATGAATCAAAGTAATAAAGAGTTATTATAATCATGGAGGAGTAGTGGATGAGGAGAGATTATTGGACAAATGAGTCCGTTGCCTAATACATCAAGTTATTCGCGGATGTAGTTGTGTTGGGATAGGAAAAGCCCTCTTTTGGTTGGGATGACTTCAACACCGATGAAAAAATGAAGATCAACAAGGTCCTTAATGCGTACAAGAAGATCGACAACATAAACTAAAAAATAAAGAGTAACTGAGTTGGAATGATAGATAAACAGAGATGTATCAATTTTAGAGTTTGTGAAACATTAGGAGATGAAAAATGATTTCAACTTTTGATACCAAGCTCTCGGTGCCTGTTTAAGTCTGTAAAGAGTCTTGTGAAGCCTGCAGACATAAGAGGGATGAGATTTGTCAACAAATTCTGGAGGTTGAGACATGTACACCTCTTCTGACAAACGGCCATGCAAAAAGGCATTATTGACCTGCCTCCTATTGTGAAGAGCAAGAGATAAAACAAGTTGAATTGTAGTCGTCTGAATGATTGGACTGAATGTATCATGGTAGTCGACTTCAGGACGCTGATGAAAGCCTTTGGTAACAAGGCGAGCTTTGTATCAAGGGATACTACCATCAGGATTCCACTTGATTTTGAACTCCTGTTTGCAACCAACTATGTTTTGACCCGATTGAGACGGAACAAGACTCCAAGTGCCATTCTAAAGAAGAGCGTTGGGTTCATCACACATAGTCGCCTCCACCTTGAATCTTTAGGGTCTTTAGAGACACAAGTGGGTTCAAGAGAGTCAGGTAGGGGATGTTTTGTGGTGATATTAATGGTTTTAGGTTGGAAGATTTGATTCTTGGATCGTGTGATTATTTTGTATGTTGATTGAGGTCAGATGGTGGTTTATGAATCTTGGGAAGGGAGGTTAGGTAATCAAACTTTGGGTGTGTATCACTGTCTTGCATGGGAGTAGGAATATACGTGTTTGAGATGGCCATATCAAGATTCACTATTAACGGCACCGTTGAAGTAGTAAACTTGGTCATGGACAAACTAGAATTGAAAGGAAAAGATTGAAGGCTAGTTTGGTATGTAAGAATGGAGGTGGAATGGAATAAAGTGCATGACTTTCACCTTGGTTCCAATTTGTGACGAGTGTAGGAACGTAACCAATGGTAACTGAGACATCCAAATACCTGTAATTTTGAATATTTGAGAACGCTATGAAAAAGGCTTTCAAAAGGGGATTTAAATTGCAAAATTGGTGTTGGCAAGCTATTAATTAAATAAAATGCAGCTTGAAAAGCGACGGTCCACAAAGAAAGAGGAAGTGATGCTTTGTGATGTAGAGACAAGCCAGTTTCAACAATGTGCCGATGTCGCCATTCCGTAGATGCAATGTGTTGTGGTGTGTATGGTGGGGATACAAGATGTTGAATGCCACCCACACCATCAGAGTAAATCGTGACTATTGAGGTTTTCAGAAAAAATTCTGCCATAAGTTTAAATTTTGAGAATAATGAGAAAACATCGGATTATTTTGCTATGGGAAAAATCCAGGAATATTTAGTAAAATGGTCAACAAATAGAACATAAAAAAAAATCATCCATTAATTTAACGGGAGAAGCTCCACATACATCGGTATAAATGAGATCTAATGGACCACGACTCTGAAGAATAGAGACACCAAAAGGTAGTCTATGACTCTTTTTACATAAACAAGAATAACAAATGACACAGCACTTGGAATAACTTGATGACAATCGAAGAATTTTATTTGATACTAGAAACTCAAGGATTTTTGCTGACGGATGACTAAGTCTATTATGAAGTGGAAGGAGTGGTGAGAGTAGAGGAGCCAGTATGTGTGATAGAGAGTCCTATATCTTCACTGATGGCTATGTCATTAGGTCCATCATATGTGACGCAGAACGGAAGTGTAAGGGGTTACCAGCGTAAACCCTAAGAACAAAAACTGGAATCCACCAGCACAATTAATTGTAAACCAAAGTAAAACTTTATTGATAAATTGATCCCTCTGCCCTATGGCAGTACATATATTTATAATAGAGAAATCATAATTCTAACAGGACTAGGAAATCTAAAAATAAAGGAAACTTGTAGAAATTCTAATCCTAATAGGAAAAGAAAATCTATTTCCAAAGGAAAGAAAACACTAAAACAATAAAGGAAACTTGTAGAAATTCTAATCCTAACAGGAAAAGAAAATATATTTCCAAAGGAAACGAAAAAGGAATGAAAACACTAAAATAATAAAGGAAACTTATTATAATAGTTATTTTGACACCCGAGCGAAAAGTTATGCCCGTTTCTTCGGACCAACGCGTTTTGCCAATTTTCGGTCAATCTCTTTTTCAAACTCCAAAGCCAATTGTCCTACATCAATATGGTTGGTGTAGAGAAAAGTTACTCAGATCAATTGTAACGTGATGAGAAATAGCAGAGTCCATAATCCATTTTGAGGAGCTTCCGGCACTAGTCGTTGTGTGGTTGGCTGTTGGATTGTTTGTTTTGTCCCTTAGCATGATTTTCTTTGCATGGTAGCATTGGCGAGCAGTGTGCGCTCTCTTTTCACAGAACTGGCAGACACCATCAGGGTTTCTACCACCACCATTACGGTTACAGTTTCTAGACCTGTTGTTTTCCTTTGCAATTGCCTAAGTTCCCGCCTTTGTTGTTGAAGTGAGTGGCATTCACAATGATAGAGGAAGAGTTGACTTCTTGTCGTTTGATGTATGACTCGTATTCAATGAGTTTATCATATAATTCTTCAAACGAGATGACGGTGTCCCTGCCGCGAATGGCAGTGGCTATTTCTTCGCAATCTGATCTAAACCCGTTAAGAATATTCATGACCAGATTCAAGTTGTCAAGTGGGGCTCTAGCAAGTGTGAGATCATTGATGTCAAAAGTATTTACATATTTAAGTTACACACTCTCTAACAGCTTAAGTTTTTAGAGTAGATGGTGGTTAACATGATATCAGAGCCAAAAACGTGTTCAAACCCACCCTGATAATTGTAAATTGAAATATGTTCATTAAGCTTACTATTGGATCAGATCCTTGAGTTATATTTATTAAGCTTTCCCGAAGACCCATGATGTGAGTGTAAGAACGATCGCATATAGTTTCTCAAGATTGGACCCATGCTTGCGGTGAGGTACATTTTCCTTCTTGGCCAACCTTCGAATCTTATTCCAAGCCTTCCAAAATCTAGAAAGAATGAGAAAAATGTAAAGAGAAGTGTGAGAGAGGAGCTGCCGACTCCTTAAAGAGAGAGAATAAGTAGCTGAAATGAAATATTTTGATATTTATAAGCCCTATCCCTTAAAATGACAAAAATTCCCCTAGCTAGTTAACGTATCTTCTAGGACTCCATTTTTTATTCCAAAAACTACTAGGGCCCCAAAATCAATTATTTTCGTCATTAAAATCCTTGGAAAATAATTTTCATACTTTAAATTGATAAATAAAAAAATAAAATTGGTCCAAAAAGGTCTAGTCTTTACAACCTCCCCAACTTAAAAGGATTTCGTCCTTGAAATCAACCTGTGCCTGAAGAGAAATAAGTTCAAACCTTTGCTATGAACTTTTTATTCTTGCTTTCAAGTAGCTTCCTCATCAACCTTCAGATCCACTCAACTCATTCAGATTCTCTTAATATGGAGCATTATAAACTCCTCTAGTAGTGTGGCAAGGCCAAACTATCTTGCCAACACACGCTAGAATCTCCAATAATCCAACATTAATCCCTTCGGTGGGTCCCCACCTCAAAGGATAATTGTACATCTCTTTTAGTGACATAATTCTTTCACTGATCTGGGCCCTAAGGTTGTGGTCTCGCTAACCTTAGCTCAATAAACCAAAAATCCACATAATCTGCCATACAACGCTCCAAGTGGCGCTATAATGATGCTAGCCTGATTTCTATTGTTGTATGCAAACTTTCCAATTTGGCAAATGGTTATCTCAACCAATACTCTAAGTCCAAGTTCTGTATCTAGCATTGTCCGAAATCTCTGCCAAAATCTTAAGGTAAAACTTCTATATCTATCCACTATAACGGATACCCAAAACTCCACGTATCTTCAAAATATGCTCTATATATTGCTTACTAACCCTCCTCACGTCATTCTATAAGGAAGTGAGCTACCTTAGTCAACCTTCTAGCTATGATCCAAACTGTATCATTTCCCTTTTTCGATCGTGGATCCCATCACAAAACCAGAGTGATACAAGATCCAATCCATTACCATTATACCACTAGAAATCTACGAATGAAAAATCTTTAACTCACTAGTTTGCATCTGGTGCCTCTATCACATTCTAAACCATAATGTGAAATGCTACGGTACATATAATACCTCAACCCACCTTTGATAAAATCTAGACTGATGCGAAAACAGATCTACCTCTTTACCTCGACAATGACATTAAAACTTGCCATATCTAGAAAACTAAGTCCAATATCGACTAGAAAAATTGTTACCTCAACCTTGTAAAAACTATTACACCTTTTACCCAGGGCAAATCTATCCCTCAGTTAGTAAACCAATAGACAAAACTCCGTCTAGAGATGACCACTTCTACATATGTCAATAGACAAAATTGTGTCTAAATGATTCCTTTCAGGTCTGCCGAGTATGTCAATAGACAAAACTGTGTCGAAATAACATCCTTGACTCCCAAGCGAGTATCGATAAACAAAACTGTGTCTAAATGACAACGCTCTATCCCCGATGAGTGTCAATAGGCAAAATTGTGTCCAAATGACAATGTTCACCACCACGAGTGTGACAATAGGCAACACTGTGTCTAGAATCACCACTACATGTGTCAATAGAAAAAACTTCATCTAATTGACCCCTTTCTGGTACATTGAGGATATCAAAAGACAAAATAGTGTCTAAATGACAACCCCAACTCCCATGCGTGTCAATAGACAAATCTGTGTTCAAACGACAATGCTCCATCCTCAGTGAGTGTTAGTAGACAAAACTGTGTCCAATGACAACGCTCACCACCGCGAGTGTGATAATAAACAAAATTGTGTCCAGAATAACCACTACGTGTGTCAATAGACAAAACTGCATCTAATTGACAAACCCAACTCTCGTGTGTGTGTCCATGACAAAATTGTGTCCTAATGACAACACTCACTATTACCAAATCCAATCAACCTTTTCAATCTCCCAAAGACAAGAACTGTTTCCTCAACCTCCTCATGGATTAAAAATCATATAAGTGAAGTGCTAATCAAAGAAAAATGTCTGGCCAGACCATTTCTCCTCGTTAGCCTAACTCCAATAATATGCTTTTCTTGTACATCACACTCTCAGTTCGAATTGCCCATTTTGGCATAAAACTTATGGAACATATATATTAATTCCCTAAATATCTACAAGAATTAATATATCCAGCTCAACATCATTTCCAAAACTCGATATAGAAAAATATCAAAGTATTCCAAACCTTTCTCACTAACCCTAGGCTCACATAACATGAGTCTAGTATAATCTGCACATCTCAAACTTCATGAATCAACCTATATTCAAATCTTCGTTTGGTGTTATCAAATCCTCAAAACAAGCATACTAAAAACTAGACATGCAATGCATATTAAAGACATTTTAAATACAAGGCACATCACATTAAATATGCTCAAACCATGATGCATATCATATCACCATCAACATATAAAACTTATCATGCTTCGTTAAATTGCAACATATATTTCATGATGTGCAACTTAATATACTCATATAAATCAATTTCATAATCCATAAACTATAAATCACAAATATACCTCCATCATAGTGGACTAGTACTCCGATACCCGGACAATTGTCCTAAACCACTAGAAATATTCCATCTCATTACTTGTAAACCTTGAGCAGACTATACTGGTGAAGGTGGTGGCATTGCCATAAAGTCAAGCTGACTTGCCAAAAATTGATTGGTGCAATGATGATACCTCATCCTACCTTGCACACCCTATCCCAGAGGACAATTCAACTTAATATGACTAGTTTTATGACAACAGTAACAAATTTGCTCAACAGCTGGCGCTAAATGTATGCTGGGAAATTCAAACTTATAGTGACCCAACTGATGATAGTGGTGACACACCACCCTTAACCTTGTCTACCCCACTAACACAAAAGTAGTAGTCACAAAAAACATCGTTAATCTGTTGCCCCACTGATCCTACCGATACCGAAGGACCACCTTTGTGATTCTTCTTCAACTAACTCTCAAAAGAAACACTCTTTTCCTTATTTTGTTTTCTAGATTCCTCTTTCTCCAACCTATCCTTAGCCTCTACCTTTGCCATCAGTGCCTTCCTCACTGCTTCACCATAGACTTTTAAGTCTAAAATTGCAACAACTGACCTAATAGAAAGATGAAGGTCATTCACAAATCTCCAAGTCTTTTCTGCCTCATCCCTCACCACTTCAGGAGCAAAGTATGAAATAGAGTTAAATTGGTTCTCATATTATGAGACTATCACACCCTTATGCTTTAACTCATCAAAGTCTTTCCTTAATGCCCTCCTTTGTGGTCTAGGAAAGTACTTCTAAGGAAGAGAGTCTTAAACTCTTCCCAACCCATATCATCAACGTTGTAAATCTCTGTGATCATCTTCCACCATATCTCGGCATCCCCCGAGAATATATAAGTGGCTACCATCACCCTCATCTAGTCATCGGGCATTGACATTGCCCTAAGATGCTTCTCAACTTGCTCAATCCAGTTATTAGCCACCAACGGATTTGAGCCACCTTCAAAAGTTGGAGGTCCCAACTTCTTAAGCATTGTAATGTATTTAAATATTCTTTTAGATTCTATTTCTTCCGGTTGTGCCACCGATTGTTGTTCCTCGGCAATAGCCATCCTCACAAAGTCCTTAAGGGCCGCAGTCATATCAGTGACCATACGGTCCCTTTCAAAAATCTCACTCTCACCCACTCCTCTACATTGTTAAGGAGGCATCGTGCTATATAGTTAAGAGATAAGTTAATAACAATTAAATATCTCATGCTACGGACCCAACATACCCTCATACTACACAACACCAAAGCATTCACATAAACACATAACACTTAGACATGTTATCAAATAATCACACAGCGTGTGCACCTTAAGTCTCAATATGACTAAGTCACATCTACCCATTGCCCTTAGGTTTTCAACCTAATCATTATGATATTAAGCTACCAACCATCAAACCGTTCTAAATCTATACACGATTTAACCTTCCCTTAGGTATGCAAACATAGCTAGCCCTATCAAATCAAAACGTGATTCGATATTTACCCGTCATCCCTAGGTATTCCAACCTAGTGATTTGATACCAACTGTCACACCCCAGAGTCTAGACAACCGGAACACTCTCTATCTGAGCTCGAACTCTGGCCGTGAGGTGCCACTTTTCATTCACATAACTCAGCGGAAGTTTATTCACATGAACACAATGAAGGTATGTATCCATCATTCACTTTATGAGTTCATCCCTAGCCTGTACATGCCCTGGTCTTGCACAACTAGGCCTTACAACATCATCCTCATCACTTTACCAGTTTCGGTCAACTTTTGGACTTCCTCTCAGTTGGCTGAAAACTGGGCAGATCTTCGATCGACTAGTTAATTCTTTAGTCTGCTGATGGCATTCTTTCGGTTAGTTGAAGGAAATTTTTAGTTGGGTGAAGCCTATCCTTACAGAACCTGTAATTTACATCTCTCAGGATCTCAATGGTGCTGGTCGACAGAAAGTTAAACTAGCCGGCCGAAACTCACCAGAACCTGTTACTTTTCACATTTCAAAGCTATCCTTAAGCACTAAACATTTCCTATTCAATAAGACTTCATATATCATCAATTAATCATTTACAATCATTCATTCACAGGACATAATATCATAATAAAACTTAAACCATCATGCTATAGATCCATACATGATTATATAATCAACAAGGTCTTATACATACCCATAAGTACATATCCCAAACCTTACATCCATCCACGATACACATACACACTTATATATATACATATCAAGCTTGCCATTACAAATGTAAATGTAAAACTTTATGTACATATCAAGAATGAATTTGCTCCACAATCCGGACATGCATTTCAAATGAAAACT
This sequence comes from Cornus controversa, assembly GCA_026545225.1. Taxonomy (NCBI): domain Eukaryota; kingdom Viridiplantae; phylum Streptophyta; class Magnoliopsida; order Cornales; family Cornaceae; genus Cornus; species Cornus controversa. The sequence continues at coordinate 48,365,552 of CM048845.1, forward strand.
ACAAAATAACCAAAAGCTTTTCTATGCCCAAACCAACTCATGGTTGGTGAGTTCCTTCTACCTTCTTTTTGAAACCTGAAAAAGATTAATATATATGGGGACTAAGCTCCTGCATACTCAGTAGAAATGCCTAAAGCATACTTCCTAAATATCCTGTGAATATCACGTAAGACATACAACATGCCAAAAATCAAATAATCACATGCTCTATACAAATCAGCATACTATGAAACCTACCATGTATGCCTTACGCATATGTCATATAATCCTACCATACCTCTCACATGCACGCCACCACAACTCGGATTCCAAATGGACCATCTGCCCCTTTTTCCAACCGAAACCTATTAGTACCAAGCCTCATCATTTCTCAGATTCCAACAATAAACCATTCGACTTTCCTTAGCCAAAACCTTTCCATGCCAAACCTTTTATTGACTTGGATTCCTGATAAGGATCATTCAGTTTCCTTCAACCAAAACTTAGCGATACCAAACCATTTCTCTTGCTAAACCTTACGTTTTCCTTTCTCACTATCACATGTTTACAATTTAGATATGTGTAATGTATAATGCCACATTTCATGTCATAATGCACATTTATGATCATAAAGCAACTACCATGCCTTTGAAACTCAATTTCATCTAAGAAAATATATTACAGCATCTAATCATGCTCACATACTCATTTAGGCAATTCATTAAACACATAACCCCAAAACCCACAATGTGAACAAAGTTACCCTCAAACCCCAAAATTTCCCAAGTCATGCCCACACAAATCTCATAGAAGGCATATATATACTTAACTCACATTTGCATATCATTTAAATCATGCAATTCCACTTATATACTTGTTAAACATCATATAATCATTTAAAATACACATATAGCTAGTTCGATACTCTAAGCATCCCACATACTCACAAAAATATAGGAATTCATGAGTTAGACATCCATACCTTAGTTTGGAAGAGTTTACAAACAAAACCCACAAATCCCACCGAATCAACCTCGCCCAAAATCGACTTTGCCCTAATCAAATGGAAGCCCTCACCGTGCATAACACACTTCCCTTCTTGGACAACCTTCGAATCTCACTTTAAGCCTTCCAAAATCTAGAGAGAATGAGAGAAATGTAGAGAGAAGTGAGAGAGAGGGGCTACTGCCTCCTTAGAGAGAGAGAATGATTGGCTGAAATGAAATGTTTTGATATTTATAAGCCCTAAACCTCAAAATGACTAAAATGCCCCTAGCCACTTAACGTACCTTCTAAGCTCCATTTTTTTATTTCAAAAACTCTTGGGCTCCATTGACTAGAAAATCTCAAATTGAACCAAACGATTCCAAAACCTTCCCTAACCTCAAAACAAGTGCCCATACTTCTATTTCATCATTAAAAGCCTTGGAAAATCATTTCCATGCTTTAAATTGATAAATAAAAAAGAAAACTAGTCCAAAACAATTCAGTATTTACAATATCAAACACATGGTAACATTTATCATAAACAAACATCAAATACACCATTTGCCCCATTTCCCCACATGCTTTTCCCACATAGGTTTCATAGAATGCATATAAATGCATAATCATGATTTCTATCTTTTCAAATATCACATTTATACATGTTTTCACATACTAAATATACATGAAAAGTACACCAACCCTTAGTTGTATGCCCTATGCATCCAACCAAGTCACCAAAACCCTAGAATTCATGGGTTAGAGATCCCTACTTGGTTTAAAACAACTTCTAAACATAACCCCCCCAATTCTCCTAAATCCAAACTCACTCAAAATCAGCTTTCTTTCGATTATATCAAAACTCTCACCGAGAAGAACAACATTTCCTTATTGGCCAACATTCAAATCTCACTTCTAGGCCTTTATATCTAAGAAACAAGAAGGAAAAATGAAGGAGTAGAGAGAAAGAAGAGAGACCTAGCTGTTTGGTCTCTAAACAATGCCCAAAAATTTGTATGAGTGTATTTATAACACTTTGAATGTAAAATGAACAAAATGCCCTTCTAGTCACTTAACGTACTTCTCGAGCTCCGTTTTCAATTCTGGAAGTGGCTATAGTTCTAAAATTCATTTCATCTCTCTTAAAAACTTTCAAATGGTCTAAAATAAAAAATAAATTTTTTTAAAAAAGTATCATGTTTTCTGGCCCACGGGACCCGCGTCTTGGGCGCCAACTTGAAAATCCCAAATTGAGTCGAACGACTCTAAAACTTTTCCAAACCTCTAAACAAGTCCCTAAACATGCATACTATCATTTATAATCAATTACAATAATAAATGATGAAGAAAAAGAAACCTGGTCAAAAATAGACATAGTCTTTACAGTTGCCCTTTCAAAAATAATGAGATTGACTTCTCAATTTCAAAAAAAATATTGTCTGTACACAAGAGTTGTGACTCTCAATTAGAATGAGAGTATTGCCTCTACACAAGAGTTCCCTCTTGAGACTACATCTCTCTCAATCTTATAAGTCTCAACCCATTGCCTAGGTATATATTTATACAATTCCAAACTCAATTCCTTATTATACAAGGATTATAATTTTTTGGAACCCAATACTTATCTAACAAGAAATTTTCTAACAAAAAACAACTATAAAATAAAAACCTAATTATACTAGGAATTTGAGACAATTCCCAACAATCTCCACCTTGACTCAAATTTCATCAAGTCAATCATCATTTCCCACGACATTGATCAGGAATGCTCGATCAGTCAAAACTTCCAAGGCTTCCACCTTTACTACTCTAGCTCCATGCCATGTAACCAAGCTAATTGATTGACTCCACCTACAACAAAAACCCGTTGCAACATCTTTTGAGACTCCTTATGTTTTCTAGATCTCCTTCACCGAAGGCTTTCCATCCTTCCCTTTCAACGCCCACGCTAAGCCTTGTTAAGCTAGGATGTTTTTCACCCTCCCTTGTCATAGGGTGAATCTACCCTTACCGATCAAATCTCTTCATCTTGTACTGTGTGACAATATTACCAACCATTATTGTCAAAAGTGCCCAAGATGAACAACACCCGTATTATAAAGAAAAATCTAGGCAGGACTTTTATTAAACACCTTGTGCATACCTTGAAACTCTTATACCAATTTGTTGAGAAACTAAGCCTCCAATAACATACCACTAAATATTATAATGTGACGATAAGTAAATAAATACGAAACAATATGAAAAAATACACCAAAAATTATACGTGATTCGGCTAAACAATCCTACATCCACGAAGAACCCAATTTTACTATATAGATTGTAATAGTACAAGTTGAAGGATTATATCAAGAGTACGCTTAACTCTCAACCCTGAACCTTTATACACTCAATCTCACTCAAAAGAAAATCATAAATTCTAAACAAGAATTCTCTCTCTAGGTGCCCTCTCGCAAAATAATAAGAGTATTACCTCTACGCAAGAGTTGCCCTCTCAAAAATAATGAGAGTGACCTCTCAATTTCAAAGAGTTTATTGCCTTTACAAAAAGTTGTGACCTCTCAATTACAATGAGGTAATTGCCTGTACACAAGAGTTCCCTCATGAGATCTCTCAATCTCATGAGTCTCAATCTATTACTTAGGTATTTATTTAAAGAGTTTCAAATTCAATTCCTTGTTGTACAAGGATTACAATTTTTTTTGGAGGCTAAGACTTGTCTAACAAGAAATTTCCTAACAAAATACAACTTTAAAATAAAAACCTAATTAGACTCGGAATTTGAGATACAGTTTCCAACCATAACAAAACTAAGAAAATAAAAAAACATTATCATTGTTTTTTCTATAGCATTAATTATATAGAGCTTTGTTGAGGAAAAATTTGAAGGTGATGGTAAATCTTTTACACTGATACTTGTTGACCATGTTTCACGTAAAGAATTGGTAAACTCCATAAGATGCGCGTTTTCTTTGGAAAAATGAGATAAATACCGTGATCACAGCATTTCATTTGTTTTGATGTAAAATACTTTAAAAAAAATATTGTGAATATTTGTGGACATTTGGTTGCTTGTAAAACGTTTTACATACACAAATTTTTTAAAAAAGTAAAGTTGTTTGCAAAGCCTGAAAATGAAGTTCTCTGAATATTTTGAGTTTGTAAACATTGTCAATTATTCCCTGGAAAAAAGTTTTTTTTTTTAGTTTTTGTGCAGCCATTATCAGTTTTATTATGTAAGCTTTATGATTGATGTTATGTTAGGTTAATCTTAATTTATGTTGTGTTATATATGTTGGGTTAAAAAAAATTTCTTCGATTAATTTATATATGCTAACCATATATGAAAATTTTTCTATAACACAGACCTTATGTCGAAACAAACATATATATATATATATATATATATATATATATATATTTTCTAACACAACATTTAAGGTGGAAACGAAATGACGTATAGTCGAAGCAAATGGAGTCTTTCATATTAACCTCGAACCAATCTTGCTTTTTCGACGAAGTCTGAGCAGTAGTGTTTCATCCATTTCTAAGATTCTACCACCTCACCCTTCAGGTTATTACTTCCCGTACACACACTCTCTCTCTCATGTGAGAATTGTCTATTAATGGCTTAGTTCAAGTGATATTTGTTTCAAATGGAAGGTTGAAGGTTTGATTCCCCACGGACACAAAAATGAGGGCGTGATTTAACTATTTGAAAAAAAAAAAATACAAAATCAGACTTTAGCATATTAATTTTCAATTCGAGTCATAAAACACATTCTACTCTGCATGCAAAGTGAAATGTCACAGGATAAATATATATATATTAGATTCTTCAGCATATTTATTGCCTATAAATCAAGATGGAACTATAAAATTTTTACCCATGCATATTTGTTTGATATGGTGTGGTTTTTAGCCACCATTACTGTACTTGCTGGCTTGGTTTATTGGGTTTACAAGGGATGGAACATGGGGGTGGACCAAAGCACCCAAAAACACAGCCCACAGGATGAGTTGCCTTGTAAATTTTAAGTTGATCTATTGCCAAAGGTGTCAGCCCAAACTCAATGTATAACACGGAACTCTCAACTCCTATTGGTCTTTTATTTGCATGCATATCTCTTCTGTGCACTCTTCTTGTTATAATATATGTATATCTATATATATATATATATATATATATATATATATATATATATATGACAATTAATCTTCCTCAACAATAATATATAATGCATGCATGCAGGGGGTGGAATGGGGAACGGCTAGCATGGTCGAAGCAGAGCGACGCCTACTAGCCAATGCTTTACTCGACATCTCCAATCAACGCTTCCTTCTCGTCTCAGAGTCTTGCATTCCCATTTTGAACTTCACTACCATCTACTCTTATCTCATGAACTCACAGAAAACGTTCATTGAGGCCTATGATAAACCAGGCCCTGTGGGCCGAGGCCGATATAACAAGAGAATGAAGCGAGTAATCAAAAAGTCTCAATGGAGAAAAGGCTCACAGTGGTTCGAGATAGACCGTGACCTCGCTGTTGAGGTCATCTCCGACCAGAAATATTTTCCGGTATTCAGAAAGTACTGCAAGCCCCCATGTTATTCAGATGAGCACTACTTGCCTACATTTGTGAGTTTGAGATTTTGGGATAGGAACTCAAACAGGACTTTGACTTGGGTTGACTGGTCCAAGGGTGGACCTCACCCAAGTAGTTTCGGAAGTACAGAAGTAACCATTGAGTTGTTGAACAAGATGAGGTTTGGAAGCCATTGTGAGTACAATGGACAGAGAACCAATGTTTGCTTCTTGTTTGCTAGGAAGTTCTTGCCAAGTGCTTTGGATAGACTACTAATGTTTGCTCCAAAGGTCTTGGAGTTCAATTGATTGACATGTGTATACATGATCATTGATTTTTGTATGTACAGCAAGGAAGTATTGTTTCTTTTTACATTTTCAAAATTACGAGTAAACAGTTTTCTTTGGCTCACATAACTATATATACAGATTTATTTTAATTAATTTTTTTGAAATGAATTATATTTTTTATGTAAGAGTTTTAATAAATTTATAAATATCTTTTGAGTCTCGAAGACCTTGCATCTTCATCCTTTAGAACTAATAATTCCATAAGAAATACAGAATTAGTGGAGTTATATAATTTCGAAAGATTTGAATCATCTTAATCATTTTAGAAAGGAAAAGTATACTCAGGGCCGACCTTGACCTAGGCAGCCCAGGCAATCAGTCGTCTAGGGCTCCCAATTTTAGAGGGCCCCATTTTTTTAACCAAATCCAATACTATTACTGGCTCTCAATTTTTTTTAAAAAAAATTATTAACTCTCGTCCATTTTATGAAACCAATATATATGTCTCATTTAAAATAACATTATTAACTATAGTCCATTTAACCAAACCTAATACTACTAGGCCTCATTTTAAAAAAAAATAAAAATTTATTTACTATAGTTTTTTTAATCAAATCCAATACTACTAGACCTCATTTTTAAAATAAAAAAGAATTACTAACTAATGGTCCAATTTTGGAGTTTGCCAGATTGTTGTTTGCGTTCTCTTTTTTTCTTCTTCTTTCTTCATAATTCGTTTTCTCTCATTTTCTTCTTCTTTCTTCACGACCAAACGGCAGTAAGGAACGACTATTTTCTGTAGAGGTTGTGGTCCACCAAAGTCCAATTTGTCTCTTAGGTAAGTCTCTCTCATTTCTAGTTTTATACTTCTATGGATCATCTATTTCACTTTCACTCCAAAATTGAAATCCTTTTACTATATCATGGCCCATGGGCAAAATTTATTTTTTTGGTAATTGCAATTTTTTACAACGAGTCTTTAACACTTACAATTATTGGCTACTATTATTCTGTGTATTCAAAAGTTATAAAAAATAAAAATAAATAAAAAAGAAAGAAAAGATGAAATTACAATTATTGCACATATTCTTTGCAGTGTTCTTTGTCATCAGAAATGTTCTTGTCATCTAAAAAAATGAAGTATTTTGCTTCTCTTATTAGGCTATTAGTTATTTAATATTTCTTTATAATTTTTTGATGTAAACTAGATCGCGATATTTATAAAGCAACAAGACCGGTTTTTTTTTTTTTTTTGCTGTTTTCAACGTAAATATATTTTATGTGTTTATTGTTTCATTTTAATAAAAATTTCATGCTATTATAAAATTTATGCACGCGTCAAACTCTATGTATAAGAGGCCTCGTATTTGAAAGTTTGCCTAGGGCCTCCCAAAATTTTGTGAATCTCAGGTTTGGCCCTGATTATACTCGTCATAGAAAAAATCTCATAATACATTTTTCAGATTGCCTAGGTCAGTTAAGAACTTTATCCAGCAGAAATTGAGAACTCTTTCCAGATAAGTGATGGATGGGCAGATATTCAGTTTGTTTGAGGATCCATGGTGCCAAAAAAATTGACTCTTTCGGCCACAAGATCGCTAATACTAGATGACAAAAACTCCAAGTTACAAGCCATTACTTCTCGTTGTTCCAAGAATTTCAATGTATTTGGGCATGAGGATTTGAGGGTTGTTTGTCAATTTTTATCCTTGATTTCTATTCATCCAAGTCCAGACAAATTGCTTTGGGATGGAGATATATTCTCATTCAACAAGGTTTGCAACATCTGTAGATCTCACACTGCTTCAATCCACGGGTTTTCTCTATGTTGGAACAAGGGTAGGCCTAGAACTTCTTTTACTTCATGCATGATCCTTCAAGACATAATTTTAATTTGCAGGAGAGGGGTTTTTAGTTTTCCTGTTTGTTATAATTGCTTCAAGGACAGAGTCCTAGTGCACGAGTGATGTAGTACGAGATATGATTTTCGAGGATCATCGAGCTGTATCTGTTTTGTCTTTACTTTTGGATAAGGGACAAAGACAAATAAGATTGAAAATTTAATTTAATTAGAGTTAATTTGTATTAATTTTATTACTATTGTTTTAGTTGTCAGAGTTATTTCATATTTTCCTATTTTTAGAGTTTGTTATTGTGGAAGAAAAAACTCACCCATCCCAGAGTGACACATGTACAAGGGAACAACCATTGGGGTAAGTCCACGTGGAAAGTACCATGGCCTAAATGGAAGCAAGTCCAGTCTAATCAATAAGCCCACATACCTGCAGGTGTCCAACCATGTCAAGGTTCTAAACATAGGTATCTACTAAGGCTTTAAATGACCTAGACAAGACTAGACCATTCTTTGACCATGCGAAAATCAAATAGAACATGAGACTTGTTATAATGATATTATGACATTTGCTTTCATGGGAAAAGATGATTGGACATGCACCAACATTTTATGCACATATCTCAAATGCAAGAAAAAAGTCGTTAATATCATTATTGATCGAAGAAATTCAATAAATGCAGTGTCAAAATTAGATATTGTAAAAATGAAACTAAATCTTGAACCTCACCCACAATCATATAAGATTGTTAAGGTTGATGAAATTTTCTTGTCCGTCACAAAAAGGTGTTTAGTTTCTATTCAAATGGGTGAATACTCTGATGAGATTTGGTGTGATGTTTTATCCTTTAACTCTAACCCACATCCTACTTGGTTACCCTTGGATCCATTATTTAAATGTGACTCACCACAACACAAATAATCACTTTAGTTTCAAGTACTATAGTAAAGAGCAATGCTACACGTCATGAAAATATTTCATAAATTTTTATCTTGAATGATGTGGCAATTAAATGCTGAGTTAGTATTGGTGGGATTCCCCCCATATATGGAATGTCAATGGTATTATCACTTGCCACATCATTCATGAAGGCAATTCATGATAAAATTTCATGACGTTTAGCATTTCCTCTATAGTAAAACTATCATGCTAAAGCATATGGACTCATCAATAGGTGGTTCTAAAGCATTGCATAGACATTCTCATCAATCTTGTGGGCCGATACCGATCTAACAAGCGAATGAAGTGAGTAATCAAAATATCTCAATGGAGAAATGACTCATAGTGGTTCAAGACGTGGAGGTCATCTTTGACCGAAAATATTTTCTGGTATTCAGATGAACACTACTTGCCTATATTTGTGAGTTTTAGATTTTGGGATAAGATTCAAACAGGACTTTCACTTGGGTTGACTAGTCCAAGGGTAGGCCTCACCCTACTAGTTTTGGAAGAACAGAAGTAACCATTGAGTTGTTGAACAAGATGAGGTTTGAAAGCCATTGTAAGTACAATGGAAAGAGAACCAATGTTTGATTCTTGCCAAGTGCCTTGGATAGACTACTAATGTTTGCTCCCAATGTCTTGGAGTTCAATTGATTGACATATGTACACATGATCATTGATTTTTGTATGTACAAGAAGGAAATGTTGCTTTCTACATTTTTAAAATTGTTTTAAGATACATTTATTGATTCATTTCAATAATTTTGAAAGATTTGATATATCTTAATTTTTTTCAGAAAGGAAATTATACTACTCATCATGGAAAAAATCTCATAATACATGATTCAGATTGCCTATGTCAGTTAAGAACTCTATATCCAGCAAAAATTGAGAAACTCGGGTCAAGTCACAAGCCTAAAAGTGAGGGTAAATTTGAAATTAGAAAGAATTCTAATTTAGAAGTTGTTTATACTGGCTCTCTTGTTTGGAGTTTCTTATTAGGAAAGGACACTCTTTAGGTTGCGTGGTTCAAGGCAAAGTACATACCCAATGGCTCTTACTGGTCATGCATTCCATTATTGTCTCATTTAGTAACTTGGAACCAGATATTAGTCATATATGCGTGGGACTTGGATACAATGGTAAAGTTGCTCCATTGTAATTAGGTCACGGGTTCGAAACAAGGAAATTATTTCTTCCAATGCGAACATAAAACTGTGAAATACCCCCCAGAAAATTTCGCGCATGAGGTGGCCAGTCTCATACAAAAAACCTGAGGAATATTAACCACTGATAGCAACAAGCATAGATGCAAAAGAAAGAAATAGAATAATTGCTAAAAGCTGAACAGAAATCCCATTAAACTGATATAATTGATAAATAAATACATATATTCTGGTAATACAATTTGGAAGTCCCGTAACCCAAGGACCCCTTAACCAGAAAGAACAAAAGTTTTTAAATTCTAAAATTAATACCAACAACCAAAGTCTCAAAAGTTCATAGTATAACTCTTGAAGAAGACAAGTTCCTACCCTGTAACTGATGAGATGAGACGTCTGCTACAACCAAACCCTAAAACTATATCCTCGCGGTGGAACCTGTTTGAAACTTGAAATATCAACACAGTGGGTTAAACCCACGAGCAAGTTCTATCTACTACATCCCAATCAGAGAACCAATATACATACCCTCAGTATAAGGGACATAAAATAAGTCTATAGATTTAACCTACAAGTTATTCTTTTACCCAGTTTCGTGTTTCCAAAACAACAGTCAATATTTATAATATTCCACCCAAACCCTTATTATGCAAACGTGAACACGTTCCTTACGTTCAGCAGAAATAAACATAATATAAAATAATATCAAGTTTAAGCAATCCTAACATGCCATCATTAAATCTTTTGATACCTTAATAGGTATAGATATATAAATACTAGTCATTTCCTATTTAGATCATGCTTTCAGAAGTAAAATCATCTTATACATTGTTCCAACACACCCTTATCATCCAACAATGAACACATTCTTTAAGTTCAAAATAAAGAAAACATGTGCATACACATATAGATACCTTATTAGATATGGGCGATCCTGACACGCCAAATAAAATGTATAGATACCTTATTAGGTATGGGCGATCCTAACACGCCAAATAAAATGTATAGATACCTTATTAGGTATGGGCGATCCTGACACGCCGGGCAATCCTGACATGCCAAATAAAATGCATAGATACCTTATTAGGTATGGGCGATCCTGATACGCCGGGCAATCCTTACATGCCAAATAAAATACATAGATACCTTATTAGGTATAGGCGATCCTGACACGCCGGGCAATCCTTACATGCCAAAATAAAATGCATAGATACATTCCAATATGCAATATAAAATAACAAGGTGCATTATGATTTAAATTTGCACAAACGTTATTTCAAATCATCCAACATGAAATTATCATCATAAGACAAATCGTTCACAAGTAGACTATAATCAAGTATCCCATGTGCATTTATATATATAATAAACACAATCGATTAAATCAAAATAATTTAACATCCATTAGAGGAAACAATTCCCCAAATCAACCTCCAATGCACTCAAATCTCTGAGGGGATCTAAACTTACTCTTATCTAGGTTTCTGGGCCTATTTCACTTCTAAGAACACTAAGAAAATATTCTGGAATTTTCTGTAATTTAAAAACATTTTTAATAAACCAAAGAAGGTGAAAATCCAACTTTTAGGCACTTTAAAAATTAATTTAACACCAAGGGAAGCTCAATTCGAGGTGAAAATTTAAACCCAAGGTCATTTAATCTCTAAACAGTTATAGAAAAATTTTGGGAATTTTTGGAATTTCAGAAGTATTTTCTAAAATTATAGAAAGTGAAAAATCCAACTTTTAGACACTTTAAAAATCAATTGAGCAGCAAGGAAAGATTATTTTGAGTTGAAAATTTAAACCCAAGTGTATTTATCCTCCAGAGAATTACAGTAAAAATTTGGGAATTTTTAGAATTATAAAAGTATTTTTCTAAAATTACAGAAAGTGAAAAATCCAACTTTTAGACACTTTAAAAATCAATTGAACAGCAAGGAAAGATTATTTTGAGTTGAAACTTTAAACCCAAGTGTATTTAGCCTCTATAGAGCTACAGTAAAAATTTTGGAAATTTTTGAAATTTTTAACTATTTTCTAAAATTAAAGAGGCTGAAAAATCCAGTTTTTAGACACTTTAAAAATTAATTTAAAGACAATGGTAAAACATTTTGCTATGAAATTTAAACTCCAAGTTCCTTAAGCTCCCAGGAAGTTGACATAAAATTTTTGGAATTTTTAGAATTATAAAAGTATTTTTAAAAAATGATTTTTCCAGATTTTCAAGTTTTCCCAAAAGTTTCAAAAATACAAAATAAATATCAAAACAATTTGGAATGGGCCCATATTGGACCCAGAGGTGGGCCCCCGAGAGTGGGCCCCAAAAATAATTTTCCGGCCACCGGCGCCGGCGGCACGCGCCCCCACGCGCCGGCGAACGCGTGGCCCCTTTTCCTTTTCTTTTTTTTTTTTTTTTTCCTTTTTTTTTTTTTTTTTCTTTTCTTTCTTCTTCCTTCTTCCTCGGCTGAAGCTCCAGCGGCCAACAATGGAGGCCGAGCTTCCCGATCACTTTCCGATCACTTTCGAGCACCGAATCGCGCATATGAATATACCATTGAACTCGTATCGATCTAAGCTACGTATTGGTACCAAAATTATCCCCTCTCGCGGACTAAATCAAAAACGCCCAATTTCAAGTTTCGAAAATCTAAAATTTTAAACTCAATTTTCCGTCAATCTACCCAACGGTTCATAACGAAACTTTCAAGGATTGTTCTAGAAAGTAAGATCTACCTTTTAATCGGAACAAAATCCCTCAAAAATGATAAACACAGTAGACCCAAATTTCATGTTCGTATATATATACACCCGCCTATACAATCATATATACATGTATATACATATGCAAAAATATTCTAAAACAGTACCAAAACTCAAAAATCCTAATGTTTAATCCACAGAATTATTCTTAGCATGCAAAATTATTAATTTCATAATTAAATGCATACAAATTTCTAGCAACATATCTATACAATTAGCATAATTAATTCTCACAAAATTTATCAAATAATAATAATAATAATAATAATAATATACAAATTTCCAAAATAAACACCATCCTCAAACCTAGACTATGCATACGGATTCAAAGGGGAAGAGAAGAATCAAACTTGCCTTTTTCCTGACGAATCAACTTGTTCACCCGATCGTCACTCCCTTCTCTCTTTCGTTTACTCGCTCTTAGTTCTGTGCGTAAAACAACGGCAACCCTAATTTCTTCTTCTTTTCTTTTCCTTTTTGTCTTAATTATTCTTTTATTGATTTTCCTAAAACTAATTAAAATCAAATTAATAATACTAACAATAGCAATAAAATATTATTTCAACCCTAGGCCCATCATTTTAAACATAACCTTAGCCCACTCATACTAGCCCAAATTCCTCCCTAGCCCAATCCAAAACATTTAAATAAAATAACACACAATTAATACCAATTCACATAAAATGATAAAATGCATGTATAAAAGACAAGCAACTCACCTACAATGATAATTTATATAAAAAAAAACATTTCACATGAATTAATAAAATAAAGTAATAATGTAAAGAGATTAAATTAACACCTAAATTTTCCGGGGTATTACATTCTTCCCCCCTAACTGAGGAATTCCGTCCTCGGAATTCAGCTCATACCTGATAGAAAAAGCTCTGGATATTTTGCTATTATCTCATCCTCCTTTTTCCAAGTGGACTCCACCTAATTGTGGTGACTCCACTGAACCCGAACTAAAGGAATAGTCTTAAGATGAGGGAATTGATTACTATGGTCATGAGTACAGTACAGTTACTCTACATTTGTTGGATCTAGCTGCAACTCAATCTCCCCAACCTCAATGTGCTGATCAATAACATCCTCCTTACAGAATTTCCATAACAAAGACACATAAAAGATATGATACATCCTGTGCATTGTGTTTAGTAACATCACTATACGTTACTGTCCCGATCCTATCAGTAATCATGAAAGGAGCCAAAAAAACGAGGTGACAACCTCCTTTTTTTTTTTTTCCAAACCACATTACTCCCTTCATGGGTGAAACCTAGAATAGAACCTGATCCCCCACCTTGAACTCTAGTGCACGAGTTCTTTAGTCAACATAACTTTTCTATCTACTCTGTGCAGTCCGCATATGGTCTCTAATAAGGACAACTATTTCTGACGTGTCCTTGATGAACTCAGGACCCAAAAACCTATTCTCGCTAACTTCCAACCAGTAACCCAACGATCTACAAGTCGTCCGTACAGAGCCTTAAATGGTGCCATACCAATAGTCTTTTGATAACTATTGTTATAGACAAACTCAACTAGCAGCAAGAAATTCTCTCAATTACCCTTGAAGTTAAGTACACATGCTCACAAAATACCCTCCATAATCTGATTAACCCTCTCAGTCTGACCATCGGTCTGAGGGTAATTAGTTGTACTGAGGTGCAGAGCTGTACACATTGCCTGCTGAAAACCCTCCTAAATCCCTGAAATAAAATTCAGATCTCTATCCGATAGAATGGACAAAGGCACACCATGAAGCTTCATTATCTCTGCAATGTAAACCTTCGCATACTACTCTAAGGTGTAACTCAAGCGTACGGCAAGAAATGTGATAATTTCGTCAGCCTGTCCACTATCACCCAAATAACATCATAGTTTCGTTGTGAGGTGGGAAGTCCCACATTGAAATCCATAGAGAGGCTTTCCCACTTCCACTCCGGTATAGGCAATGGTTGCAAAGACTCCGGCGGTCTCTGGTGATCAATCTTGATCATCTGACCACTGCTGCACTTAGAGACAAATATAGTTATGTCCCTCTTCATGCCTGCCCACCAAAACTGTCATTTCATGTCTTGGTACATCTTATCCCCTCTCAAGCGTACCGAAAACTGAGAACTGTAGGTCTCACTCATCATGCTCGTCTCCATCTGTACCCACTGTATAAAATGGTACCTATCCAGATTTTAGCTCAGCCACCTTCTTTACATACTACGGGTCAGTAAGCTGATTTGAAATTACCCTCCAAATGATAGTAGGTGTGACCACTACACATGGTACAAAAATATCAGCTAAATCATTAACATTTTTCCTGTGAGAACATATACTGCAACCTCTTATGGTCGTTGAACAAAAGTCTTTCCCAAGAGATAATGTCACCAGGTCTTCATGGCAGAGTCCACACACACTCCAGACCTTGAAATGACGCATCGGTACATACCAAGTACTCAATGCCACACTAAAGGGTAGCTAGAACAGGTGCAGTTGTTAACCTGTTCTTTAACTCATCAAATGTCGTCTAACAAGAATCATTAGAAACGAAAGGCACACCCTTTTTTTTTTTAGGTACATGGGTGAGATGGCTAACAATCTTCGAAAAGCCCCGACTGAACCTACAACAATAACCAACTACCCCAGAAAACTACGAATCACCATGGGTGAGGTAGGTTGCCCCCACTCCATATCGCGGACACCTTGCTTTGATCTACCGCTATCCTTTCTCAAATACTATATGACCCAAAAAAAAACTTCACCTCCCTCTGCCAGAAATCATACTTCTCAAACTTTGCCTACAACTGGTGATCTCTCAGTGTCTACTAAATGATACAAAGATGTCTGGCATGATCCTCCTCTGACCTAGAAGTAGGCCTGGTGCCTGAAGCTAGGTAAATTACAAAGTCTATACCACGACTCGGTAGTAGTCTTGAAATTTTCTAAAACACATCCTGAAAGTCTCGTACCACTGGAATGGGATCCGTAGAAACTTTATTTCCCTCCGGAGACTCCTTACTATTAAAGAATAAGCGAGTTCTAGACCCTTCATTTGATTTCGGTATAGCAACCAAATATACCTCCCGACTCGGTATAACAAAAAGAAATACCTAATCATGGCAATTGACATGGGCATGATAATGCGATAACAAATCCATCTCGAGTATGACATCATATGATTTCATGTCTAGGACCAAAAGGTCTGCCAAGAACCTGAGATTACCAACGCCTATAATGACTTTGACTACAGTGTTCCCATAATATTGTACTAACTCCCAATGGTGTAATCATAGTAAGTGGAGAACTACATGACTGAGTAAATATACCCGATATCCTAACAAACGACTGAGATACAAAAGAGTGAGATGCCTCAGTCTCAAATAAGAACACGATCAAAGTTAACCTTTATCGAAACCCTACCCTTGATCGCCTAAGGAGTCTGCTCATCATATGGCATGACGTTGTAGACCCTCCCATAGTTCATCTATTGAATAGATTGCCCTGCTATTTCCATTTTTCTTTTCTATTATCTGGCTAGCGGAGTATCTATCATTTCTTTTCTCCCCTATCATTTCCTCTAATCCCACCTTATTTGACAGTGCTACAATGCAGCATTAACCACCTGAGTGTAAGTGGAATAAGCTAGATTACCCACAATGACCTATCGAGTAGTCTAAATCAATCTCTTCACAAAATAGCTCACCTTCTTCCCTTCAGTGTTCACCTCCTCAGGTGCAACAAAGATAAATTGGTGAACTCCTATTTTGACCCTGCGGTTGTCTTGTCCTTCTTCTGTAAGTCCAGGAATTCCCTTATGTGAAAGAGTTTTGTATCCTTCCCAACTGTTAGACTGTTCCACTGGTAATGGAACATGCGCCATTTGTAGTGGTTGCTGTGGTGGCTGCAGATTCTAAAGAGCAGTCGCCACTCCTGTAGCTATAACCTAAACTACCATGGCTGCCAAATCGAGAGGAAGTTCAACCTTTCCATCCTGATCACTATCCTGACCTTAGTTGTGGTTCGCCTTCCTCCCCCTACGGGGTGACATCTACATAAGACCCCAATAGTAGACTAAGATGTATAGAGTACAATGAATCCTATACTTAGATTCTATTTATCAGAATACGCAACGCGGAAGATACCCTACGACGGACCCTACAGACCCGAGAATACTTGAACCTGGAATGCTCTGATACCAAATGAAATACCCCCCAGAAAATTTCGCGCATGAGGTGGCCAGTCTCATACAAAAAACCTGAGGAATATTAACCACTGATAGCAACAAGCATAGATGCAAAAGAAAGAAATAGAATAATTGCTAAAAGCTGAACAGAAATCCCATTAAACTGATATAATTGATAAATAAATACATATATTCTGGTAATACAATTTGGAAGTCCCGTAACCCAAGGACCCCTTAACCAGAAAGAACAAAAGTTTTTAAATTCTAAAATTAATACCAACAACCAAAGTCTCAAAAGTTCATAGTATAACTCTTGAAGAAGACAAGTTCCTACCCTGTAACTGATGAGATGAGACGTCTGCTACAACCAAACCCTAAAACTATATCCTCGCGGTGGAACCTGTTTGAAACCTGAAATATCAACACAGTGGGTTAAACCCACGAGCAAGTTCTATCTACTACATCCCAATCAGAGAACCAATATACATACCCTCAGTATAAGGGACATAAAATAAGTCTATAGATTTAACCTACAAGTTATTCTTTTACCCAGTTTCGTGTTTCCAAAACAACAGTCAATATTTATAATATTCCACCCAAACCCTTATTATGCAAACGTGAACACGTTCCTTACGTTCAGCAAAAATAAACATAATATAAAATAATATAAAGTTTAAGCAATCCTAACATGCCATCATTAAATCTTTTGATACCTTAATAGGTATAGATATATAAATACTAGTCATTTCCTATTTAGATCATGCTTTCAGAAGTAAAATCATCTTATACATTGTTCCAACACACCCTTATCATCCAACAATGAACACATTCTTTAAGTTCAAAATAAAGAAAACATGTGCATACACATATAGATACCTTATTAGAAATTTTAGGTTTTAGTTTTTGGTTTACTCTTTTGAATTTACTGTTATTTTAGGTTTTGGTAACAATGACTTAATCTACATCTACCAAGTCTATTAAGTCTGCTAAGTCTACTAAGTCAGTGTGTGCCAATTTGAGATACATAGATATGTATTGTCACTGTGGTGAAGTGGCTGAAATTAGGGTAACACACTCAGATGAAATGAACAATAAAGGGAAACTATACTATTCATGTGGAATATGTCAGTTCTGGCAACGGTGTAATCCAGTGAATATGAGCTCTCAAGCTGTTCAAATTAATGAACCCAGGCAATTGGCAGAGAAAGAGGAGCATGAAGATGATAAAGTGGTTGAAGAAATTGAGAAATTAAAGGTAGTGTTTGTTGCACGTCTAAATGTAGTTGAATCTAGTAATGGGTTCTTGAAGATGCTTGCAATTGCTACCACAATAATGGCTTTGATGTCCTTTGTAATCTCAATTGCACGTTTTAGTAGTGATTAAATGACTACTCTAAGTAAGAAAAATGGAAGTGTGGATTGTATTTAATGTGTACTAATCAACTATGACATGTATAGTAAAGTTTTAGTACTTGTTCAAGTAACAGTTATTTGGGGATCAACTACTGCATATACAAAATCAATGCATTTCATCTACATTCAAACATAATGCATATCAGGCATAGAAATAAATAAATAAATATTGCATTTCATATATATATAACAACAATTTTCATCATCCTCCATAATGAAATGCCATTTACAATATACAAAAAGATTTTGATCCCTAACTTTGTATCCTATAATTGTATCATCCCAAAAACTTTCATTCTCATAACTGTATCATCCCAAAAAATATACTTTGATATCCCATAAATGTACCATTTGTCCCAACTGTACCGTCTAAAAAATATACTAGACATTGTTGGAACCATATACTAGACATTGTTTTTAAATACATAAACAAAATATAAACTAAACTTAAAGATGATAAACTAAACAGAACCATATATCATCCACAAAAAAACTTCCTTGCCCACTGCCCCACGGCTACCACATGCTCACATGTTCTTATTTGAGGAGTTGTATTGTCTTCCTCTCCCTCTACTTGCATAATTCCATATAAAAATATTCTATATAAGTAAACATACAATTTAAGGATGAAAATTGAAAGATATTGTAAAAGACTTACCATTGCCCACTATGAAGTTGCTGATCTACTTGTCCTTTGTCAAATCCTCTTTCCTCTCTGTGCAACTCTTGATCCAGTTGCCCCTACATGTGCTGAAATTCCCCTCCCTCTTTGTGAGGCTCTTGATCCACTTGCCCCTACATGTGTTGAAGTGCCCTTCCCTCTCTGTGCATTTGATGAGCTTCCCACACCATCTTGTGACTGTAGTTATAGGCATAAATCAATTAACCAAAGTTGATAAATAACAAACATTAAAGAACAAATAGGGAGAAATTACCTATTGGGTAACACATGGTCCCCCAACACTTTGACTACCCATTGTTGGTACAGCACCAGCACCACCTTTATTGACCATTGTTTGTCTCTACAACAAATTACATGTTACATTATTATATGGAAAAAAAAACATTCATCAATGTTCTAAGTAAAAAAATAATATTTACCTGTTGCCTCAAACGAGTCAGACTAGCATTAGTAGGAGCCCTTTGGCATGTCCTTCTATTATGGTCATAATTCTTGCACCAGAAACATCTAGCAGTCATGGCTCTTCTGACCCGACTTGTTCCTGCCTCATGTTCATCCCACTCTCTTCTCCTATTTTTTTTTGGGTCTACCTAGCAGTCTCTTTGGAGGAGGGCCCTCAACTGGGTCACAATCAATAGGTTCCCAGAATTTCTCATCAAGAATAAGATGTATCATCCCACTATAAGCTGCCATATATGCTTTAATTGAAAAACATGGATGACAAAAGTTCTCACAAGCTTGTCTGGTATAAGCAATTGCAGATGTACCATGTTTATAATGTATTCCTGATATCTGTCATGCTCATGTCAACCATATACCTTCTCCCTTCCTCATCTATAACCTCAAACCTTGGACCACCAGCTAATTTAGGAGTGCAGTATCTAAAAGCTTCAATGACTTTGTTAAGCTTTTTTTTAATATTAGGTGTCACCTCACCTGTCCAACTACGACCCTTTTCATACCTTATTTGAATCATCTCCATTAACTTAGTTTTAATCCCATCAACGAAATTGACAATTGGCTTCACCTTAGTTCACCCACTCAGCTATTAAAACTCTCTGTCATGTTATTGGTAACATGGTCAGATGACACTCTCTCATCAAAGGCATGTCTTGCCCATGTTTTAACTGGCAGGTCATTTAACCATTCATATGCCTCATGTAATAGATTTCTAATGTGAACCATTGCATCTTCAAAGTCAATCCTATGATATGACCTAGCACCTTTCCAAAAGTACCTTTTCATCAGTAGACCAGAGAACTTCTTTTAAAATTGTTGAACAAATGTCTACAACAATTCCTATGAGAAGCTTGGGAGAAAACTTCAATAATAGCTTGGTCAAGACCCTATAACAAGACACATGCATGCTGTTATTACAGAGTTATTACCTTACAATAAAAATTTTAAACAATGCATGAAAACTAAATAGCTTTACCTTCTGTTGATCTGATATGAATGTAATTGGGTGTTGGTGTTGACCAATGCTACGTTGTAGCTGTTCCAAGAAAAAACCCCAATTATCTTTCCCTTCACTCTCCACAATAGCATAAGCTATAGGAAATAATCCATTGTTACCATCCATAGCTATTGTTGAAAGCAACACACCACCAAATGATGATTTAAGGTTGCAACCATCCAAACCTATAAAAGGCCTGCATGCTAGGTTGAAGTCATTCTTCATTGCCTCAAAAGATATAAAAATCCTTTTGAATAATCTTAGCTTACTCAAATCACGTCTGTCATGGTACCTTATTATCACAAGGCTGTCAGGGTCAGACTTGGATAGCTCATTGCAAAACATGGGCAGCTTAGCATAAGAATTTGCATGATTTTCCTATAGCACATCTAAGGCCTTCCCTTTGGCTCTATAGAGTTGCATGTTACTCTTACAGTCTACACCATATACCTCTTTAAGAGTAGTGGCCATTGACTTTACACTAGTGTTTGGATTTTCTTTGAAAGTGTTCCATAACTTTTTAGCTATCCAAGTTGAAGTTGCATCTTTAACTATACTAGATTTAACACATATGTGGGGTACTGTGTATGTTTTAATCATAAAGGTCACCTTATCTTGCAGAGGGGAAGCATGTAACCTCATGGACATCCCAATGTAGCACAGTGACAAGTTATCCTTGTTTTTTCATTCTTTAATCTAACTATTTTGTACCCTTCCTGAATTATGAAATCCTTCAAAACCTCCCTGAATTACTCAACATTAGGAAACATAAGGTCCCTTTCTAATTTGATTTTCACATTTGGCTCTTTATGAAATTCCTTTCCTCTTTTGATATGACCATAAACTTTGTCCCTTCCCAGTGTATCTCTATCTATTGGAATATCTTCATCACTAAAATCATAACCTTCATCACTTCAAGACTTATAATCACTAAACCCATCAGCACTGTTATGTTTGAACTGCTTCAACCTCTCTTCATTCATCAAGCCTTCACCATCATAATCATCTTCTGAACTACCATCATTACCATCCTTATTTTTTCATTCCTCATCTTCAGTATTGAATCCCATTGCCCCATCATCTTCATGATATTCATCTTCTTCACCATCTCCTTCCTCTTCAACCTCATTAACACCATCTCCTTCCTCTTCAACCTTATTTACACCATCCCCTCCAGTATTTATGACTTCTTCCAACACTTCCACATCATCATCATCATTATAATGATCAACTAGGGCACTATGATGAGGAACATTAACATCAATACTTTGAATTACATCCACATATATATGTATTGATCTTCTACAACTATGAATCATAAACATCTCTAAGAGTTCCCCATCACTTTCTACTATGATTTTATCCTTATAGTGAGGCCTAAAATAAGACAACTTCATATAAAATCCTAAAGAAGTTGATGTATCCTTCAATACAGTTTTCCAACAATCCTCTAGCAGATCTAAGTGGCAGTACCTATCAAGGTCCACTCCATATAAAATACCAACTTTATCCTTGAAATATAGAACAATATCATGTATAATAGAATCCATGACTGTCAAATAGTAAAGCCTTTGTAAGCAAAAACAAATAAAACAAACTTTAATTGATGCACATATAATAGTACATTAATTATTATAACCATAATTTACATATTATTGAAAACTCACAAATTTTTAACTCTAATTTTCAGATTATTGAAAACCCCCAAATTCCCAAATTTCTAACCCTAATTTTCATATTATTGAAAACTCCTAAATTTCTAACCCTAATGTCCAGATTATTGAAACCCCCAAATTTATGTCCTACATTTTGCAACTAATCTATATGGTACATGGGTGTGGTATTGTAGACTAAAGTTCACATCTAAATTATTTCAAAAAAGCAATTAATAGAGTAGTTTTACACTTTATAAACTTAGTATTGGGTATATACACTTTGCTGCAATATTTAAGAATCTTAATATCAGGATTTGGACATAGTAGTATAGATAATACCAACATTTCTAAATTTAATTTAAAATTCATATGATCCATAAAAAAAACAAAATGAAGAGTCTAGTAGTACTATCCACGTGCATCAACAAACGACAAGATCAAGAAAATAAGAGAAACGAACACAAACAATCTTAATATCAGGATTTGGACACAATAGTAAAGACAATACCAGCTTTTTAAAATTTAATTTAAAATTCATATGATCAATAAAAATAGAACAGAATGAAGAGTCCCGTAGTACTAGCCACGTGCATCAACAAACGACAAGATCAATAAACAAACTCTAACGAATGACAAGATCAAGAAACAAAGAGAAACAAACTAACAACAAGAATCTTAATTTACAAATTATTAAAAGCCCCCAAATTTCTAACCCTAATTAACAAATTATTGAAAACCCCCAAATTTCTAACCCTAATTTTTAGATTATTGAAAACCCTCAAATATCTAACCCAAATTAACAAATTATTGAAAACCCCCAAATTTTTAACCTTAATTAACAAATTATTGAAAACCCTTAAATATGTGAACACTCATACTATGTGTATGTATGAATGTTTCAAAACCTAAAATCATGTCCTCCTATTCATGTGATGATTAATTTTAAACCCTAAACACAGAAACTGTAAGTTGTCCATTTACGTACCTGGAATATGAGAACCTTCAGACTCTTAATTCTTCATCACCTTCAGAAACTGTAAGTTGTCTTTCTCTCTTCATCAACTTTCAGACTCTCAATTCTTCGTCACCTTCACTGCATGTATTTCATCTCTCTCACATATATTCCTCTCTTCAACACTCTCAATTCTTCGTCACCTTCAGTGCATGTCTCTCTCACACATTCTTCATCACCTTTAGAAAACCAAACGTCAGCCAAACGTTCAGTGTATGATAAATATAGTATATGTTTGTATATGCGTGTATCAGTTTCAAAAAGATTGATGTGATATAAAGTGAAAGGGTAGAAATATCTTTTTACATTATCAGATTTTTTCAAATAAAATATAGTAAAAAGTACATGGATATAATAGTCTTTTTACAACCGACAACACTGACAGGGGAGGTCAGTGTTATTTTTGAAACAACACGGGGATATCTGTTATTTTGCCTATTTATAGGGGAGGTCAGTGTAATTTTTCCACTAATAATTTATATATATATATATATATATATATATATTCAAAATTAAATTTTACCCATGTGCAACGTATGTGCTATTTACTAGTATATATATACATATATTATACAGTTATACTAGTTTTCAAATTATATTCATGAGTTTAGCCAAAAATAATAATCTATTCTATTAAGTCCAACTCTATTAGCTCGAGTAAGAACCCATAAAATAAAAAAGCCCATAATACTTAATTATTACTAGGGTAAATTACACTGACCTTTACTAAAATGTCACCTAATTATACCCAGCATCAAACTATTGGATTCTGTTACAATGACCTCTCTTGTAACAAAAATGCACTAACAGGCGTTAATTTTTGGATGAAATGTCTATTATACCCTAAATATTATATTGATATAAAATTAAAATATTTATATATATAAAATGACACTTTTGCCCATCTAATATAATAATATACTTAGTATTATATATATATATATGTGTGTGTGTGTGTGTGTGTGCAGGAGCTAACAGAGCACCGGTCATCTTCTTTGGCCACACCACCATTGCCACCACTGACCGGACCACCCGTGAGCCACCACCTGCAACACCCTAACCAACAACCACATGTAACACCCCAACCACCCTGTACAGCCAAGCCGAAACCCACCATGGCAGCCACCATCGTGTATAACCACAGCTGCCATGGCCACCACCATGCTTCCACCTTCGGCTTCATCAACCTCATGGTAACTATGCCATAATCCTACCACTCCAGTCACTTAAACCCATTCGTGAACCACCATTAGCCAAGCCACCATGAGCCACCACAACTAGCCACGACCATAGAACAAAATTGAACCAACGACAGAGCACCGGTCATCTTCTTCGACCACACCACCATCGCCGGCAATCATTCAACATCAACCACCAACCAACTAACTACTCCAATCACCCCATCGACACCACAATCCTAAATAGAGTCACCAAATTCACAACCACAATCCCAACCACAATCACCAAATCTACAACCACAGTCACCACCACCATAATCCCAACCATAGTCATCAAATCCACCACCATAATCCCAGCCATAGTCACTAAATCCACCACCACAATCCATAACCACAGTCACCACCACCATAATCCTAACCATATTCACCAAATCCACCACCATAATCCAAAACCATAGTCACTACCACCACAATTTGAACCACAGTCGTAACAAATGTCATCGCAACAGCCACTTTCGCTTACCTTTGACGTTACCACGATCGTACTTTTCGTACCGGTCGGAGCTCGTAATTGCCACAAATGCCATCGCAATCCTAATCAATCTTATTCGACACTACCACTGCCAAACCATCCTGTTACAGACGCCGACCCCCAAAACTGAAGCCTAGAACCCCATCATTTCACCACCGAACAGCCAATGCCACTTTAGATTCTTCCTCTAGTGTGAATCTCATAAGCCCCAATTCAATACTATGTGTTGGTGTGTGTATATATATATATATATATATATATATACGTTTGTGTGTGTGTACAAAAAAATTGATGGTGGTGGTGACTGTGGTTGTGGTGGCGCCACAAGTGTGGGGTTAAGGTGGTGGTGGCAGTGCTGGTTTGGGTGGTAGATACACACACACACACATATATATATATATATTTGACGGAGGAGGTGGTCTTTGTCATAATGGAGCAAACCTCAGAGGAATACGGTGTAACAAAATTCATTAGTTTGATGTCGGGTGTAATTAGGCCAAACTTCATGGAGGTCAATGTATTTTACCCATATTACTATGTGTCTTACTGTATTAAGACCCCAAACCCTAACCTTCCATTGTTTAAAGTAGGGCTGTGAAGTTCTCATGTTCTGAATCACTTGAAAAAGATGATCTCTCTATTTCTTCTCTATGCCACGGTGTCTTCTCATTTTGGTCGGCAACCATCAAACTCTCAAAGCTCTATCACTCTGCCTTTCCTTGTTTAAACAATGACGGCGACTTCAGCACGTTCGAACACCGATGGCTTTCCTCCGGTGAGTCAGCTCTCTCTTCTTCACCCCCACCATCACAAATTATAGTTGCACAAGTACCTTATCTTTCAACTTCTTCAAAAAAATTTCTCAATCTCACCTTCCTCTCTCTCCAAAAGAACCAACATTTTTAGTTGTTCAACACGTTAGGCGTATATGTATTGTATACATAATGATATTTTGGGAGATCTATTGTATTGATTAATCTCAACATATAGATTCATATTTATATGTAAATGTTTGTGTTTATTCTCAAAATTAGGGCTTTGGTTTTGTATTGTTATTGTTTAGTCCTCCTTTAGTGACGATTTTGCATAGAATCAGCAAATTCGAAGTTGGGGGTTTGCTTAAATACGCCATTAGTGTTCTCATTTCATTCTTCTTATTAATTTGAGGGATGCAAAACATGAATGATTTTTTGTGTTAAATATTTGACCCAATCTTCATTCCCATTAATCCTGCTACAGTATTGCATTAATTAAAGTTACAATGACATGAACTCATGCACACAAACACACACATGTATTAACAGGGCGGAACCGGTAATGGGCTAACGTGGGCTATAACCCAGGTCCAAAAAAAGAATTTTACTACTATTCCCCAGCCCCTAGCCTAGCCCACCATAGTTGTCAAAAGCGCAGAGTGTGAAGTTTGGGTCTTCCAATTAGGCAAACTCTGTTTTCACTCTCTACTCTCTGGAGGTACGAGGCGTACGTGCAGTGGTTACTTCTCCTAGTGAGACAAAGTGAGAGAGAGGAAGAGAACTTATTTTTTTTTTTGGAAGTTAAAGCAATACTCACACACACTACCTCCACCAAGGCTTGAACCCTGGACCTCCCATTTGGAAGGTCAGATCTTATACCGCTGGACCAATTGGTTTTTGGTGAGAGGAAGAGAATTCAAAGTCTCTAAACAATCATCCTTTTATAAACCATTTTACTCCTTTCTCCTTCTTCTACAATATCTTTTTCTCTGTATATCTATACACATATATACATATATATATATATATATATATATATGTGTGTGTGTGTGTGTGTGTGTATTTGGCTGTTAATCAATTTGGTTCAACATTTAGGAGTGAGATGGGACCGTACACAGACTTGGAAAAGCTTAGATCCAGGTCAAGCTTTGATCCGCAAGGAAGCTCCGAAGGATCATCTGGGTCAGGATCAGATATGGCCTCCTCTATTCCAGTAGAGGAAAAAGGTTTCTTTGAATCCAAAACCATAATAGATCAAGTCAATTTTCTTGGCCATCTTATTATTTCTGGTAGGACTTATAATTTGTTTTTGGAATTTATGTAGTACCAAAAGAGAATGGGTTCCAAATCTCACATCCAAATTCTAAGCTAACATATTTCTTAAAAAAATTCTTTTTCTTTTGTGTGTGTGTGTGAAACAGATGGCAGATTGTGTTTTCCCTATTTTGTTTTGTTTTGTTTTTTTTTTCCCAAGTTGAATTTTAATTTTCATTAAGACACTGAAATAGTAATTTTCAAACCCTTTTTAAGAGTATGGATGAGATAAAAGGGATTCGAAATATTTTGGTTTGTAATATATCTCTGTTGATGAGTATGGCATCATTAGTTGTATTGTATGTACATATATATCTAAAAATACAGTGAAATCTCTAAGATTTCTTTGGTTGATGAAAAAATTATAAATTTCTTA
The DNA here is from genome assembly GCA_026545225.1 of Cornus controversa. Classification (NCBI taxonomy): domain Eukaryota; kingdom Viridiplantae; phylum Streptophyta; class Magnoliopsida; order Cornales; family Cornaceae; genus Cornus; species Cornus controversa. The sequence goes on from CM048845.1 coordinate 48,392,665, forward strand.
TTTTTTAGCCCTCCCAACTTTGCAATCCCACTATGCAATCCTCGCTCCGCCCTGCATTTATATATATTTTAGAACCCGATGAACTGGTTATTTTTTGGTTTCATGATGTAAATAAGGGTTGTATAGTTACATGTCTTGTTTATAGTCAGTGATGTTGATATTTTAGAGGACTATAGAGATTTACATTATTTTTTTCATGCATTCTGCTACTCTATTTACCATGTTGTTATTATTATTTTAATTCTTCTTGATAAATTCTCGTTGTTGACTAAAAAACCGATTAATATTTTGCCTAGACTCTCCTATTGCCGGTACCCAAATGCCAGATGTGATCTATAAAACTTAGGTCAAATGTTCTTGATGAATTCTCATTCAATTGGAGAGAATTCATGTGGCTAACTCCATTCATAGATGTATGAATTTGTGATTGTATATATAAAGTTGTTTGCATAGTATTGTGTCTATGTGTGTGTGTATATATATATATATGTATATGTTCGATTTTACATATGTCTTCGAGCTTCGAGCTAAGCTCGAGTTTTGTGAACATTGTCGAATCACGAACTTGGCCATGCCAAGCTCGCTCGAACACGAGTTGAGATTTGACACCTCGATCACACTTTGGTGAGTCGAGATCGAACATCCCATAGCTCGACCCAGCTCAGCTCTGACGGTTTAGAGTCTTATAGTGGTAACACAGCGCATCTGTACATGATCTAATGTTATCAATTGTCATATACTCCCTCAGTCCCAATTTAAATGTCCCTCTTTGAAAATTTGACTTTTTAAGAAAGTAGCTTTTAATATTTGTTTATTATTTGGTTGTAAATTAATTTCCTAATCTACCCTTTGACAACCAATAGTGACCTTTTGACCCGGTGCAAAGAGTTGACTGGTTAGTGCAACACCAACCAGTCAATGGTAAGTGTAACACCAACCAGTCAAAGAGTTCTTGCACTTGATATACCTGAGAGTCAAAGTGTTCTTGCACTTCATCCTCGTCGTCCTTTGTTTCTCCCCATTCTAATTTCTTAGAGAGAGAAATCATAGAGAGGGAAAGGATAGAGAGAGAATGAGGCTACCCCTAGTTAACATCAATGGCGTTCGTGTCTTCCAATGTTGACTTGTCTTTGTTCATACTTTTTGCATGGCAAGAGTAAGCTCTTCTTTGATCTGCTCATTAGATCTGCTTCAGTTAGTATTTTACAGTTTAATATTCTGGTTTTATGCTATCATTAGTGAATATTTAAGTATTAATATCCAGTTTTCAAGTATCTTATTCCCTTCCATCTGAATAATTTAGGTAATGAAAAATTTCCCAATGAAAAAAAAAAAAGTTGAATGGATCGAGTGGAGTCGGAAAAGAAAAAATAAGGTATTTATCTTGCATTTTACTTTTTCTATTAGTGCCCCATCTTAATACTTGTTTTTCTCCCGGACTGAAAAATCATATTGTTTCGTCACTTTATTGTTGCTTTTCATTGAATGGATAAATCAATATTTGCACCATGTTTGGTTGGTTATGTGTTTCGCTCAATTCGGCAAAGTACTTAACTAACCAATTAATTAATTTTTTTTTTTTTTTGTGTCATTACACTTATAGAAATTCGTGGCATGTATATATATATCATTCACTTAAATCTCAATAACTTTTACTACAAATTGAATTTTTTGATGAAACCAATTCATTTAAAAAGATAATTTCGAGAGTTTTAATTTAAGTACTACTTAGACTATTTTTTTTTAACTTAAAACGAAAATTTTATAAAATTTTCAAGTTAAAAAAGTATAAAAATTTTTTTTGACATATATATGTATATACATAAAATTTTATATTAATTTAATTGTGTAAGATTATTTAATTGTGTGAGTAGTGAAATTTTGAAGAACCTGTTGTGGAGTCAAAATTTAGAGATCCTGACATGATGATGTGGCCGGCTAAAACGCTGAGGTGGCTGGCTAAAATTCAAATTTGAAAAACCATTTTTGACCAACCCATAGTGGATGCTCTAATGATATTCTTTCCGACACTTACTATAAGAGGAAAGTATTGAATTTGAGCTGTCAGTATCATAAAATAAACCACTGTTTCAAAGTTGTATTTTAGCTTCTTGTATGGTGATCCACTAAGGCCCTGTTCAGATTGGTTTTGAAAAGCGGCTTTCGGCTTTTTAAACTCCAAAAGCTGTTTTGGAGAGTGTTTGGATTGGTAAGGCGGAAGAGTTTCGAAATCTAAAAAGAGCGTTTAAAGGAAGCTGGGGGTACCAGTTTCCTAATTTAGCTTCTGCTTCTCTTTTTGTTTTGTGTAAAAACTGAAGCAAAAGCTCTACCAAACAAGTCCTAAATCTAACATCTTCTTGTCATTCTCAATCATTCTTGTAATGTTGTTCTCACTACTAAATTGAAGAAAAGAAAAAGGAAGTGGTGTAGATACATGTTTCTAAATTTTGTCTCTTAATTGGTGTCTATTTCTGTCATGTTTTTATATAAAAAAAATTGGTTAGTTACTTAATTGCTCATACAAACTGATAAAATTCACTGCCACATTTAGGTCAATAAAGAGCCAATTGTTTCCTATTTGGTTTGCTTTCCTGGTATATTTAATTAAATCTCTTGATTGTTGTCTTTACCATATATAATATACATATATTAAGAAACCATGCTGACTCGGAGAGAGGGGCCCCACCCCCAAAAAAATAAAAAATTCAAAATATTTGTTACACCTTAAAACATTCAAAAATGTAAGTTGGTTATTATGGTAGGCCTCACTGTAATATACCATTACTACATTTACAATAATATACACAAATGTATGATAATTATATGAATTCAAGAGAGAGTAAAGAGAAATTACACTTAGGTCCCTCATGTTTTATAAAGATACCTGAAGCTTCTTTCTCAAACATTTTTGTTAAAGCTTGTGGGATTTTTATTTTTAGTTAAAATGGTACTTTTTTTACAATAAATATTTCATCAATGTAATAATTATTTATATCTTTCTGAAAGTGGAATCAAAATACTAAATTTTTTTTTTAAAAAATTGAATTTTTAGAAAATTGCAACAATTGCGGTAGGAAATTAATTTTTTAACACTGTTTTTCTTTACCACTTCTCTTGTTACAATGTAACTTATCCTTTTCTCTTCTGTGGTTTTTTTTTCTCATACCAATTTTCTATCTCTATTTATTTCAATTGCATTTTTCTGATATTTTGAATTATATTTTCCTCAATAAATATACCAAGTCTAATATTGTGTGTGTGTGTGTGTGTGTGTGTGTATATATATATATATATATATATATATATTATGTAATTATAAATTTGAAAACTTTATAAATCATTTGTAATATAATTTTCATTACAATATTAGACTTGGTATATTTATTGAAAAAAATATAAAGCATATTGCCCGTGCATATAATCATATAATCAACTAGTCAATAAACAAATATTTATAAAACATTATTTGTATTAGCTACTGTTTACAAAAGAAAATAATAATAATGACTATGCAACTCCCTCAAAGATGAAGCATAAATATTTTTCACTGCCGAGAAGAATATCTTGAGTTAATATGAGTATACTTCACTTTCAGAAAAAGCTCGCCGTCGATGGACTTTGTCCTCAGTCGCCATATTTGTGCCTGAGAGAGAAAGAGAAAAAAAAAAAAATGAGGGAGAGAGTGAAGGTGGTGTGAACGGTGGAGGACTGAGTTGTAGTGGTGTGTGAGAGAGAAAAAAAAAAGGGGGATAAAGTGAGAGAGAAGAAATACAGAGTTGCAGTTAGCAAGGACAATTGTCAGCCATATATATATATATATATATATATACATAATTTTTTTCCCTCACTTTTCTCACTATGCTTGCCACTCCACACTAACCCATATATATTATACATATTTTTTTTCCTCACTTTTCCCACCATGCTTGCCAGCACACACTAACACATATTATACATATTTTTTTCCCTCTCTTTTGTTGCTCATGTTTGCCATCCCACAACTAATATATTATATGTATAAATATAAATAATATACATAGAACTGATTGTACCTAATTTTTTATTTGGACCCTTATCATTTCCTACTATTCAATTGATTTAGGCTCTCTTTATTTCTTGCAATGATGATTCAAGATATCTTTTTACCCCTTAACTATTGAATTATCCCCTCTCTTGCTCTCTCTAATTATTATTAATAGTAAAATTATTTTATATTTTTTTGTGACAGGTAGTTGGTTTCATATGTGAATTTGTTCATTATAAGACTCAAGGTAGTTGCTTTCATATGTGGTTTTGTTCATTATAAGACTCAATCCTCACAGATTAAAAAGCATCAAAACTTTCGGTCCTGAAATTTTGACATATAAAATTTTAACATGTAAGAAGCTTCTATCTTCTGCAATGGCAATTATCATTGAATGGCAGTATTACTTGCTGTAGGTGTGATCAAATTGCTAACACCCTCACAATTTTGACATTTTATTTGTGTTTGTGATGCTGATTGTGGCTGTAGGGATGAAAGTGGGTGGTGGATGCTTCCTTCCGGGCTGGTGTTGTGTAAAATTATCCAAGCATGACTCATTGATTATCATGTGGCTAACCTAGAGATTCAGGATCACACATTGAGACCCCTCTTTTTTGATCCACATCTATATAGTAACTATAGTTTTCATCTTGTGTTTTTGTAAAGATAGCAAGTCAGTGAATGCTGCATCTCTCCGTGTGTGTGAGATAGAGAGAGAGAGGGAGTTGTTTTCCATTACATGTGTAGCACCAAGTTCAACTTCAATGTATAAATAATGTATAAATAATATATAAATAGTATATTCAACCAAGTAACCCGCAAGAGTACCCAGATTTTAATACTGGACAACAAAGCCAAGTAACTAGTGAGAGTAACCAGCTAGAGTGATCACTAATCTACTAATCTACAGACAAAGAACTCTGACAAGCCATTAAATAATTACACAGAATCAAACTTATCTTCCAATAGAATCAATTATCAATGAAACCATCAAGTTTCAAGATGGTAATATACTTATACATGTACATCTAGAGAGAGAGAGAGAGAGGAGGGAGGTGGAGGGGAAGAACATGCAGGAAGAGGGGAATGTAATCAGTCAAATGAAGAATATCCAAGCACATAACTAGCATGGTCGGAGCACCAATGAAGACCCATGGCCAGCTGAAAATCCACAACCACAGTTCACGAACATAATAAGAAGTCCAACCTCCATCAAAGTTCACCACCTTCACTGGCCGTAGCTGCCATTTTCGGCCACCATAGCCACTGTCGCAAGCAGCCGTCGCCACCAACATCTTTCACCGAAACTGCTGAAGCTCACCGATGCTATCATAGAAAACCACTGCCACTACCAACTGTAGAGCCATTTTTTATCATCCCATGGTGGTGATGTGGGACTTCTAATGAAGCTTTGGGTGGGTCTTTTTTGTGACAGTGGTAGCTGACCGGTTGTGTTGGCTGCCATGGTGGTGGCTTAATGGGGTGGTGATGGGTTGATGATGGTGATGAAGAAGATGAATAGTGGTGTGGGTGGTCTTTGCTAGGCGCTGGCGGTGAGGAATTGGAGATGATGAAGATTGCCTTTAATATATATAATGTGAGAGGCAATGAGAGTTTAAATTTTCAATTTAGGTGAGAGTTAGTAGGTACGGACTACTCTACTTACCATGTTGTTATTATTATTTTAATTCTTCTTGATGAATTCTCATTGCTGACTAAAAAACCGATTAATATTTTGCCTTGACTCTCTTATTGCCAATACCCAAAGCCAAATGTGATATGTAAAACTTAGGTCAAATTTTCTTAATAATTTCACATTCAATTGGAGAGAATTCATGTGGCTGACTCCATTCATAGATGTATGAATCTGTGATTGAATATATAAAGTTGTTTGCTAATTATTGTGTCTATGTGTGTGTGTATATATATACTTCTCTCTTTTCTTTTCAGGTCAGCGATGTGTTAATCACGAACAGAACAACGGAACTGAGGGGAGTGTGATGATGGTTTTGGTTTAGGTGGTAACAGATCAGTCAGGTTCAGGTTTTCAATTGGGTGTTTGGATAGGTTTTGATGATGAACAGTATGGATAGGTTAAGGCTGAAAATTAACAAATGTTATGTTATGTATGGGCTTTAGTAAACAGTGACAAAGAATGCTATGAATCCTATGCTCTGATACCAAAATTGACGTAGAATAGATAGAAACAGAGGTGAGATAGAGACAAGAAGAGATAAGAGAGAGACTAGAGAAGGAGAGAGCGGGGAGAAGAGGAGAAGAATTAGAGGGAGAAATCTGAACTCAGCTTTATATATTTATTCAAAACCAAAAGCTAACATCTTAGTTACATCCATGCCTATTTATAGGCATCAAAAGTAAGTTTTCTTAATAGCTAAGAAAACTCAATAACTAAGAAAACTTGATCACTAAAAAAATTTAATAACTAAGAAAACTTAGAAATGAAGTAAACAAAATATTCCTAACCTTTATTAATAGCTAAGAAAACTCAATAATGAGGTAAACAAAATAATCCTATAAAAATACAACAATATCTCTGCTACAGTCTTAGGGTAGCTTCCTCCTATGCCTAGTGTAGGTCTTTAGGCTAGGGTCTTCATAAAAAAGGCTCTCTTCCAAAAAATACTCCCACGCTCCACCTTCGTCCCATAGTTGTCAAAGGTGCGCGAGACGCAACTTCTACACCCAGGCGAGGTCCTTTGAAAGAGCACTAGGGTGCGAGGTGCAGCCTGCAAAACCTGTGCATGCCCAATTTTTTTTAATCTGTTTTTCTGCAAAACCTTTTCTTCTTCTTTTTTGTTTTTTTTTTTTAATCTTTGAAGTAATTTCATATCAGAAAATCAATGATTTTCCTCTTTTATTCTTCAATTTAATTCCTTCACATCCTCTGTTTTTTGGCACTTAGTAATCTACTTTCATAATGGGAAAGTTGCCATGTAAATAGTTTGCTATGTCCAGATAATTGAATTGCAAGCATATCCTCAATTCTCACTTTTCACTCACTTCAGAATCTATTTTTCTGTTTCATTGATTGTTAATTTCCATGAATATGCTTTTTATGTGCTCTCAATTGTAGTTGTGCTACATTGTTTCACTCACTCACTACAAATGTTATATTTTTAAAAAAAAATCAACTTGAGCCTCACTTCAGTCAGGCTTGTGCCTCGCTTTGCGTCTCAGGTTCCAGGAAGCCTTAGCGCCTTAGTGCGCCTTGAGCCTTTAACAACTATGCTTTGTCCAATCCAAAACCTAGTACAATGGTGGTCATCCCCATCCTTACTTTTTCTCCAATGAATGAGGTCGGTCACATGAAAACTCTTTCTCAAATCTATTCTAATATACACTACATCTCCTCTAACATTTAATGTTTCAAAATCATTTTTATTACTTCATTCTATGTTAGTTTTGGTCGTCCTCACTTTCTCTTACCGCCTATGCAAACTACTCTTCCCTTTCTAACAGGTGCATCAACGGGTTTACGTTCTATGCATCCAATATTATTTTCTCTTACTTTATTACTAATAGACGGTATTCCTAGAGTCCCCCATACATTTAGATTGGTAACTCTATCTTTCCTCATCACTCCTATCATCCACCTCAACATCCTCATTTCAGTTACATGAATGTGTTGTTTTTTCTCTTTTTTAACACCCAACACTCTGCCCCTATATAATATAACTGGGCTAATAACCATCCTATAAAATTTTCCTTTTAACTTCTAGGGTATTTTTTTTTCTACATAGAATACCATTGGCTTCTCTCCATTTAATCCAGCATACTCCAATCCCACTAGTAATATCATCATTTATTTTCCCATTTTCTTCTATTACTGATACTAAGTATCAAAAATGAAGGTTTTTAGTGACCATATGATCTTGGATTGCTAAAGTTATATTACTACTTTATGATTCTTTATTAAATTTACATTCCACATGTTCTTATTTAGTCTTATTAATTTTTAGGCCTTTCGTTTCTAATGCATTTTGCCAAGTTTCTTACAAACCTAATTCATGTTCCCAGACTTTAATGTCTCTCTTCCCTTGCCTACAGAATAATTTAAATTTCATCAAGCGAATATTGAGATTCTTGCAGCTCCATGCTTATTTGCCAATATATTGAAAGACTTGACAATTTGACTATTATGGACTCACAAGAACATTTTGTGGAACTCCTTTGCCATGGAATTTTGCAAACACACTAATCCACCCCCCTTTGGGTAAGGACTAATCCCTTTAGACCGCAATCACCTCCAAATCATGAGTTTTTGATAAATCCAATAAAGAGGCTTTGATGCCCCTAGATATTGAACACAAGACCTCTAGGTCAATGCTAGAGGCCTTATACCATACCTAGTGGGAGATTAAGACGTGTAAAAGAGGTCCTACCCATCTACACACACAGGTGTGTGTGATGATAAATGAGGAAAAGATGACCTAGCAGTAGTAATTGCATATTAAGAAGGGTAGTGCCTTATTGGCACAGGTGATTACCTAAAACCTTTTGTCACTATTGCGTTTATCCAAGGGTCTATTCTATTGCTAATGCGTCCGTAGAATTATCCATTAGCTTTATGCCATCCGCAAATAACATATAACATGACTTGTAAGTATTTTGTTATTTCTTCCAAGATTATTGTGAATAAATATAGACTTAGCACTAACCCTTGGTGTAGCCCCACTATTATAAGATCATTAGTCTCAACACACATAGTATGACCCTTAATCTTGGTATCATTAGACATAACCTGAATAAGTTTTATGAATTTTAGAGGAATGGGTTTACTTTGTAAAGGCTACAAAATTTTATCTGTTAAGAGTTATTATTTTTTACCGTTAGTTATTATTACCTCATTTGGTTATATTAACCTAGCAGTATTATTGTATTTGTCTCTCGTTTGATATATATATATATATATATATATATAACTGGGGGAAAGGGGCAACAAAATTTCTCTCATCACTTTTCCTTCCTCTTCTCATAGAAACCCCAATTTTCAGTTTTTCATACTATAACTTGGTATTAGAGCAATCGATCTAACACAACCGAAGCCCATTAAACTCATTCACGGTCATTTGAAATTCATGGAGAGATCAACATCAGGAGATCACGGTCATTTGTGGGCTGATACCATTCTCATGGCTTGTCATCTTATTGATCGTATGCCATCTCCGGTCATGAATAATAAGAGTCCTTTTCTCTATTATATCTTGATGTCTCTCCTTTTTCGCTCACGCCTCGTGTATTTGGTTATGCAGCATTGTTCATATCTTAGACCTGGGCATGACAAACTGTCCCCACGTGCTCGTGCTCATGTGTGTTTCTTTGGTACTCCTGCACTTAGAAGGGATACCGTTGTTATAATCCTAAATCTCAACAATATTTTGTAAGTGTTGATGTTACTTTTTTTTTTAAGTCCATAGCCTTCTTTTCATCGCCACTGCCTGGCCAGAGTTTGTCATTGGATCTCGTATCTTCCCGTTAGCCTTCCTTACATTCTCCTACTCTGTCGATGCCATTACCTCCACTTTCTAATCGCCCATTGCAGGTTTATCAACGATCCAGATTTTGGCTTATTGTTTCTTATAGTCCGGACACAACATCTTCTCAACTAGAAGTTCTTGTTTCTCCATCATCCACTTCTACTACTGATGATTTACCAATTGCATTACATCAAAGTAAATGTACTTGTACTCAACATCCCATTGCTAATTTTGTCTTATGATCATGTCTCCCCCTCCTTGCAATCTCTATTCCCTCATCTTATCAACAAACTTTGTCTATGTCCGAATGAAAACAAGCTATCAATGAAGAAATGAGTGCCCTTCACCAGAATTAGACCTCTCTCCCTTTTGGGAAACGAACCATCAATTGTCATTGGGTTTACCCAGTTTAGTATCTTCTTGATGGTTCTGTTGCACGTCTTTTGGTTGCCAAAGGATACACTCAAACCTATAGGGTTGATTACACAGAGAACTTTTCTCCTGTAGCACGTCTTAACTCTATACAGATTTTGGCCTTTATATCAACTTGATATAAAGAATGCATTTCTTCATGCGGATCTGCATGAGCAAGTTTACATGAACAACAACCTGGCTATGTTGACATTGGTAGTGAGCACTTGGTTTTTTCATGCGAAAGGCTCTGTATGGTTTGAAGCAGTCTCCTTGTGCTGGTTTGATAGATTCAGCACTGTGGTGATTGAGTTTGACTTCCAGCGCCCCACTTCTCCACTTCTGATCATTCTGTGTTTGTTCATCATTCTTCTACAAGCACCATTGTTTTGATTGTCTGATATTATCTTCTCTAGGAGTGGATCAGCTAGTATTGCATAGTTGAAACGACATTTGAGTCAACAATTCCATACTAAAGACATTGGTCCACTTTGCGATTTTCTTGAGATTGAGGTTGCTCGTTCTCGTCATGGCATCTCACTATCTCATCAGAAATACATTCTCGGTCATCTTTCTGTTAAGAGAAGAAAAAGAATGTGTTGGACAAAGAAAGGGAGCCTATCCTTTCCAAAAGCCCTCTATAGTGGGAAAAAGAAAGTTAAGAAGAAAACAGAGGAGAAAGAAAACAAGAGAGAGAGAGAGGAAAAGGAAAACAAAAGAAAGAGAAAGAGAGAAGAGTACGGATTGCAACAGAGAAGAAGAGTAAGAGGAGGGGAGAGATTCCGAAAAAATGAAAACTTCATTTGAACTAATCAATGTCAAAAATAAATAATATAGCACAATTACCAAGTGTGTATGAAGAGAAAACAAAATCAAATGCCTAATTAACTCACTCATCATGTAATAAGAAGCAGAAGATATGCAAAACAATTGAAGTTAGAAGTCACTTTTGTTCTTAAAAGAAAAAAGAGGAACAGATAAACCTTAAAAAAGAAGGAAAGAGATCATTCTTACCTTCGAAAATGTTGCTTAGGCAAATTATATGCGTGTAAACCCTCTCTTGATTGATAATGCCAAGGCGGCAAACTCCTTCAGAAGTAGAAAATATGACGCAGGTATTTTCATCGCCATACCATTCTCATTCATCGGTGGAAACCGAAAAAAAGGTATCATGAATGTGAAATCATCATGACACTTGAATGCATAGTCCGGTCGTTTAAGCGATAAAACAGGCGATCCTAATGGAAGAAATTTATACAGTGCCCATCTTTGCTCATTTAATTTGTTTGTAATTGGATCCTGCTCAAAACAAGTCATGACTTAGTTACTTATGCAACCAAATAATAAGAAATCAGAAGAAAAAAATCAACTACATCGCAAAGTTACATCCTTGAAGAAACCTAAAATCAAGCTTCTACAACAAGATGAAAAGGGATTCCATGTGAATATAACACAAGCACGTTTTGAGGCTACAAGAAAGCAGTCTAATGCAAACAACAAGCTGTTATTTTTATTTATTTATTTATTTGTTTAAATGAAAGTCTTCACAAACATAGTTAGGACCCTATTAGTTGCTTATAGAAGAGCACTCATGATGCACGAGAGATTCCCTTTCAATAGTAAATTAGCTGTATAAATTTTTTATGCAAAAAAACTAACTATAAAAATCAAACAGCTCTATTACACAAGTTGCTGGCATATATATTTACAATTTACAATTATGAAGTGAACACGAGTCCAGGCATGCGACACACCAACCTCAAAAATCAACACACAAAAAACAGAACTGTATATGTGTACTCCATATAAACAAACTACCTTGCACATGTTTATGTTAATGATTTGTTCTTCAAGTAATTTGACAAAACTACATTATTCTCAAGGGCAAGGGTGCATTAATAAAGCATATAAATCGAGGATCAAATAGAAATTAACAGATAACATAAGGATTACTTCAAGAATTTGTCTTAAATACAAGAGGTCCATTGATGTACTTAGAGAATGGAAAAGGAAAAGAATGTTTACCCAACACTTGATATTTCAAGCAGCAAAAACGCCAAATACAATACACTTAAACATGCATACGTAACCAAGTTAATGTGCCAAAAAACCCAAACAACACAAGAGAGTTGGTGCCACTCTGCAACCACAATCTACTTCATAGACTACATCAATGCACCATGCAGACAATAACGCATTTAGTAATAATTCAATTCTCATAACGATGTCAAGATAAAAATATATACTAGATTACAGAAGAAATACACACATAATCTATAAAACTAACACGAATAATATTGTATCACAAACTTTATATACCATTAGCATATACAGGAATCAAACAAACAGATGGAGAGACATTCTGGATATCAACGATAGCTGTAAAATATGTTTTCAAATTGAATCACACAATCCCTAAATTCCCTTTGCACCATTGGATCTGGAAGCCTAATACCTGTTACTATAGATTAACTGCAAATATTTCTCCTGACATCTCCACCATTGATAAACACATTAAAAAACTCAAAAGCAGAATAAAAATACCATCCTGAATTCCAATTAATTCCATATTTTATTGAATGAGATGGAATAGAAAGTACAATTTTATTTTTCTGAAAGAAGGGTTTTTAACACAGGCCACCTTAGAAGAAATAATAATTTCAAAATGCATCATTTCCAGAATGCCATCCAGCTCTCTTTTTGAAATTACCAAACTTGAGTAATACGTCTATGTACAAAAAACAGTATCTAAAAGTACAAAATGTGGTACCTTATTTCACCGTTCAAAATCTATATTGTACTAGCACAACACTCTAAGATACCACTTTTAGTATGTTAAGATACCACTTTTAGTACACATACTACTTCTAGTATACGGGCGTACTAATTTTAGTACACTAAAGTATGATTTTTAGTGCACTACTTAACTGAGGTTAGTTTGGCAATTTCAAAATCAAATTTGGAGAGCATTCTAAATATTAAAGAAGAACAAACAGTGATTCTCCATGTATTTGAAAATAATTTGCTAACTCAATGATTTGGGACTCCTAAGTCCATCAATCTGCAGTTTCCCTATTATAAATTTGTGCTCATTAAAGCTGTGGAAAATTTGAGTTTGGTTCCACAAAGCTTCTGAAGTGTCTTTCAAAAGTAATAGACACCTTAACATCCCTATCTGAAGCTGCTAAAGTGTCTTTCAAAAGTAAGAGGCGCCTCAACATCCCTATGACACTTTGGAAGTAGATAACCCATGGAGTCTTAAATATTTTCCTAAAAAACAATTTTGCAATATTCGAGGCATCCCAAGTTTTGTTACAGAAATGAAGCATGTCATCTTTGAAAAGCTGTCCTCAACAACTAAGATAAATTCATATCCTCTAGCAATTCAAGGTAACCAAGGGAAAAACCCATGCTAACATCTTTTTGTGGTGTATGTGGAACAGAAAAGGAAGTGTATAATCCACTGTTTTGTATTGTTTTCTAGCATTTGCTAACGGTCATGTACGAAACTGACTATTTTGGCTACGGCCAATAAAATCTATCTTCATCAACCCAGAGGAGGCTCAAAGACTTGGCCAAGAGACACACAAGAGGGCTGGATAAAAGCCGTCAACTCGGAGGAGGCACGTGTGAGTAGAGTGTGGGAATGTGGAGCTATGCATGAATGGGTGGAAGGGCGGGCAAGGCTTGCTTCCAAGTGCCACAGATGGACGACCACGACATGGTGTTAGGGTTGGACTTCATGGACAAGAACAACGCCGTGCCAATACCATGCCTTGGGGCAATGATTATACTGGGAGGTGAAGAAGGCCAAGCCGCACGTATGGTTCCACTTGTAAGTAAGAGTGATGAGAGCCCAAAAGCTGCAGTGAACACAGTGGAGCTCGTAAGGATTTCTCATCTCCCGCACAGAGCACACACAATAGGGCCAAGGTATGGCAAGCACTGCTGACCATGAGTAGGTTAGGACAACTGAATTACGGAAGACACCGTGATGAGGACGTCATGAGCATCGGTGGGGGAGAATGTCATGCCCCGCAAGAGGACGTTGCGCCACACGAGCACAAAGGAGGACTGGCATTTGCTTGGGATATTGGATTCCGGAGTCTTCCAGAATTTTTTTTTTTAGAGAACTGTAGTGTAGTAGAGAACATTCTAGAGTCGTGTAGAGATTGTAAATATCTAGAGGAGTATTCTAGAGAGTCGATCTTAGCTTTTGAGTAGAATGCATCCTAGCCATCCATTAGGGAGGAGGATGCCTATATAAAAGGACCACATTTGTAACCAACATGTCCCACAAGGTGACTTCAGAGCCTAAAAGAGAAGCGTAAGAGCTAGCCTTGTAAAGCATTCTTTGAGTAGTAATACAATTATTCTTTCCTCTTGCCTCTTGCCAACCAAAGTACTTTAGTGTGTGTGAGTGCGCAAGCCAAGTGAGGGCGAGGGCGAGGGCCACAACAACACTAGTGGGTGGCACAAGTAGGAATGTCTTGGCTCGAGGTCTTGTCCAAACGAGATACAACACCTTGGTGCAGCTAGAGTGGTGAGAAATTTCTATGCCCATGACATAATGCTTCCGTTTTGTCCCTCCCAAAATGTCTAACAACTCCTCCTGCATGCAATTCCCAAACTAAAAATCTTTAACTAAGTACGGAGAATGCAAAGACTAGATCCACGAAATAAATGACCATCTCTAAGCATATAATCAACACAATCTCAACGATTTTCATTTATTACCTCTTGAAAAATGATAACAAAATCTACACAATTAACAAACTTATCATTCATCCTCCCGAATCCTATCACATGTACTTTCATTGACTTAAGGACGATTACAACTCAACTAAGGGCTGGCAGGTTTATTCTCTATACAAGTTCGGTGATTGAATCGGAAGGTGTACTCTTATAGGAATGCAAGTCCTTTTGCATTTTTCGCACTCAACTTTCTTGGAGATTGAAAATACCTCTTGATGATCCGAATATAGAATAAACTCCCAAGGTAACAAATAATAATGCTAATGGCAGAGTATTTGTACTCCAATGTATGTATAACTTTCTCACATGTGCAATATTTTTGTTCTACCTCATTTAGATTCTCAAAAGTATGTTATGAGATGGTTTTCTGATATAGCATACCTCATAAGGTATAGTACCTATGCCTGATATTACATGCAACTTCGAAGACTTCAGAAATTCAAGATGGTGTAGAGTCGGCACTTTGGCCATTTTTTTTTGTTTAATGACGGTGAAAGCTCTTTTGGCAGTTGCAGTCCTTTGAAAACCACCGTTTTTCATGCAATTTGTGATGGTAGCCATGATGGAACTGAATCCCTTAATGAAACGTCTAAATGTGGCTAAACCATGAAAACCACACACCCTAGAAATAGATTTTGGCTCTAGACCCTTTTAAAATGCTTTTTATCAAGGTTTGTTAAAATACCTTGCGCGAGAACCATATATCCTAGAAAAGTGACTTCAGCCAGAAATGAACATTTCTTGAAATTAACAAATAACTTTTTGGTGAGAAGTGTTTCAAGAACCTATTGAAAATTATCAACTATTATCCCTAAGACCGACAATAGATCAAAGCAACATCAAAATATACTACCAAAAACTCTCTTTTTTTCCCTAAGCTACTACAAAAAACATCCCAATGAATGAATGTCAAACTTGTGTCATTACCATCATAAATGTATTAGGAGCAATTGACAATCCTAAGGGTATGACTAGCCATTCATACAACTCATCATAAGTGTAAAAGGCAATTTTCCACTCATCACCCAATCTAATGTGGATTTGATAATGGCTACTGGGCAAATCAATTTTGGATAACCATCTACAACCTACCATTAGGTCTAGCATATCATCCAGTCATGGTGTCAGAAATCCATAATAAACATTTATGTTGTTAAAGGCAAGAATATCAAAGCACATTCTCCACGAGCCATCTTTCTTGAGGATTAAAGAGCAGGAAGCCAAGAACAACACCTGGACCAAGACTAATTCTAATAAAACATTTATATAAAATTCAACTACTTGTCATTATAATTTAGCACGCGCTTTAAGTTTTATATATAATGTGAAAGATTTGGCAATTGTGATCCAATTCCAGATATTAAAGCAATTCTATGCTGAATATTCCTCAACAGAGGCAATTCATCTGGAAGACATAGTGAAATTCCTCTAATTATTTGGTGCCTTCAATACAGTGATGGAAATACTATTTTATCAAGTGAATTTAGAAGAACTTCGTTATTTACCAGCTATCGTCCATCCAGATACCTTGCCTTCCGCTTCAAACTATTTGTTCAAAAGGTAGAGGTCTCTCTCTGAGTTTTGCTGGTCTTAACATGATAGTTTTCCCATTGTGTCTAAAGATAGGTATTTTCTCTCTCGTGATTGGTGGTATCCAAATCTCAAATCCAAAGATCGATTGAGGAGTACATGGGCTACTTCCATAGGTAGAACGTCACAACAGATCTTATCAGAATAATCAAACAACTAGATAGGGATAAACATCTCTCTGAAACTGGTAAGGAAGTTTTGTTTACTAAAGCTACTCTATAAGGGTTTGGATGTGGTTCAAGCTTAAACTTCATCCTTGATACTCCTGATTTTGTAATTACATTCAAGATACTTCCTGTATCAGTGACAATTTTGTAGCCTTTATCCCCACTTGAAAATGGTGTGAAAAATGCTGGTTCACTTCGAATCATCTTTTCTGCAAGAGTAGATTGGATGCACCTCATGACATTGTGCGGTTTTGTCATCATTCCCTAAATTTCATTTTATTCTTGTTCAAAATTGATTGCGTCATCTTGGAGATGAACCACTTGTTTAACATCTTCTCTGGAAGAAGGTTCATTCATCTCTTGACCTAGGGTCAGGGTGCAATGGGACACTGTGATGCAATATATCCCTTATTATGGCAGTTGAAGCACTACGCAATGGTGTTGTCCTAACGAGAATTGGGGCTATCACTTCTTTCACACTTTGAAGCATTGTCTGATTAGGTTGCTTCTACCTCTTGAGACAATTGGTCTAGATTGTAAAGCTCCTCTAGATTTCTTAAAGGTGGTCAAACAAATATGAGATTCCCCAATTGGAGAAGTTATCCGTTTAAGGTTGGGAAGTCTATGGATTTTTTCAACCTCCATGCCTTGTGATAACTTCCTTTAGGGTGTCAGGTGAATTAAAATTGACTTCTTTTTTAATTCCATTAATGAATTTGGCAATTGCTACCCAAGTCTCTTCTCTAACAATACATCGCTTGGTAAAGACAACTTATTTCATTTGGGCAATACAGATACTTCAGTTGTTTGACATGTCATACCATTCAAAATACTCTTCTATGTCAGCTAACCATTCTAAGAAAGCATCAGGATCTAGCCTTCCAACACAACTAGTGACATCAATTTTAATTTTTCTAGTTACATCCCCAGAATCATCGCAATAGTACTTAGATTGGTCTTGATGGGCGGACAAATTGGTCTCTAGTAGTCATCATAATCACCTTCAAGGATGGATTCAGGTCATCTCGACTATTTAACAGGTCTACAATCTGAAAATCACTGGTGGTAAATGTTTGAAGGTGGTTGGTGCCTATGACTCTAAGTTCGACTCCCCCTAAGAATGACATCTCGTTCTTGCTTGGCTTTGAAGTACTTCTGGAGTTGGGATTTATAGTTACCGACTACAGAATTTGCTTATAATAAAAGGTCAACTGGTCCACTGGTAAAAGCACATTAGAGATTGTTCAAAGTCTTACCCCTTGTCAGCGCATTGACCTCATTCCTTTATCTCTAGATTCTCGTCTTTTTGAGTAACCTGATTCCATTGCTCAACATATCTGTGACCTTCATGCCGATATAAGACGAAGACGAAAAATTGCATTAAGCAATGAAATTTTTTAACTAGTTGCTGATGTTCGTTGTAAGAATCTGGAATCTAGTGAAGGAGTCTGCCATGGTTCATGTCAAAAAACTTCTTCAAAAATTACATGTCCAAGCCACTGGACCTTAATGCATCATTCTAAATGATTACTCTAGATTATGACTATCATTTTCTTTTCCTGAGCAACTTAATCATATTTACTTTATTTACCATCAATTATGAGTATTAATCTAGCTTTCAATGTGGAGGACTTGTTTCAACTTTCTCTATCAAGTGACAGGTGAAGATATTTCTTCAGTTTACATATTCTTCCACCCCCGTGCTCACAAAACAAAGATCGGATCAAAACTATCCTTGATAATCATACCATGATATCCAATAGAGCAGCGATATCTTGCCCAATGGAGAGGACGTCCAAATAATGATGTCATATGGATTACTTATGATGAATTTAGCAATATTGACCCAGGTTGCATGGAACAGTATAATCGCACGAACTCTTCAGAGTAGAGTTCTCCTCAATTCAGGAGAATTCATGGAGATCATAAGGGTGGGTTGTGCACCTGAGTTAGGCTAGGTGGCTACGTGATGCCAGCGACTACGCAACGGTTGGGCGGTGATGGCTACACATAGGCTGGGGGGCAGCAACATTTATTTTGGTATTTTGTGTGTTTGCTTAATGGCTAAGGACTTAACTTTTTGGATGCCTACAAATAGGCATGTATCACAAAAGATTCAAGTTTTTTTTTCTTCATTGAATAATGAAGTTTCAAGTCTGATTGAGTGATACTGAGATTATTTCCTTTTCTTTGTCTACGTTCTTTTTGTCCCCTTCTTCTCTTCCTCTAATTCTATTCTCTGATTTCTATTTTTTTTTCTTGATAAGTAAAGATTTCATAGAAAAGTGTCCAAACGGGGGACGCGTCCCAAACACAAAGCAACAGTCAAATTCTTCAACTATCTACAAAAGTCAAAAGGGACTCCGAAGAAGTACAAAAGGAGCCCTCCGACCAAAAGAAAAGGAAATTGAGAATAGAGTATCTAAAAACACCCCTAGGATGTTCAATATCTTCAAAAGATCTCTTGTTCCGCTCATTCCATAAGGCCCACCATAAACAATGAGGAGCAACCCTCCAAGAATGTCTAATGTCACGTCGCACCCGAAAGCCATTCCAAGCAGAAATGCTGCTCGCCACTGACTTAGGCATGACCCACTGAACTCCAAAAATAACACAAATTAAATCCCATCCCTCCCTCTCTAGGGCAATGAAGAAGAAGATGATTAACAGTTTCCTCTGCCCGCTTACACATTCAACACCAATTTGCCAAGATGTGTCCTCTCTTTCTTAGATTATCCATGGTCAGAATCTTCCCCATGGACGCCGTCCACACAAAGAAAGCCACCTTCAAAGGATACTTGTTCTGTGCAGGAGGGTAAAATATTATTAATATTATTAAAAGGAGGAAAGAGAAACTAATTCTAAGGTGCAACTGAACATAGCCTTAAAAGAGAGTGCAAGAGCTTTGATTTCCAGCTTCAGTGAAGAGAAGAGACCAAAAACCCTCTCCTAAGAGCATATGATTAAGGAACTGGGTCTTCGAATCAAGCGGAAAAATCAGACAAACGGAAAGGTCATCGAGAAGAAATTAAGAGAAGGGTCAGAAAATGGAAAATTTGACATTGTAATGGAGGAGAAGAAATCTGTGAACAGAGCCAAATTCAAAAAATAGATTAGATCTTCTTGGTGGCCAATCAGTGCCATAATTTAAGCATATTTGTTTACATTTATCATCAGCTCCTTCCACACTGAAGGCCAGACCAAAGATCGTAACACTCTCAGTTTGGACACAATGGTTAGCACAAGAGACATAATCCAATCTTAGAGAAATGCTAGTTGCAAATGCAAAACTCTACATTACAAAAGCACCCTTTTGACATGATAAAGCAACACAGCCTTAGCGCAAACCAATTGTAGCAGTGTTTAACGTCTGTTACGTAAGGATTGCAAATTGGAAAATTTGTAGAAGGGTTATACGAGGCATCCCAAAGATCGGAAGGATTATAATGTTGTTTGGTTGAGTGGAAAGGAAACGAGAAAGGTGAGCGATATAAATTAGACCCATCAAAAAGAATTAAGATTTTTTGAGCATTGCATTGCAGTAGATCATATATACGTATATATATATAAACATATACATAGAGAATTATGTGTATGTCTGTGTAAGGTAATAACCTCGCATGACATGATATCTTCACTTTGCCTCTCCCATTTAGACGAGTTCTGAATGGATAAGATATGAGATAGAGAGTTCCGGATGGATGAGATATGACATGATCTCTTCACTTTGCCCCTACCAAATAGGAGGAAGTTTTTCCTTTCCCTTTTTGCTCTCCCTCCTTCGTTATTCCCCCAAACACACAAAGAATAAGTGTTAATAATGGCATATAAAGAGAAGGAACAGAGTTATGGGCTCTGCTTTTAAATTGGGAGAAAAAAGAAATAAAAAAATGAAGCAGCCCAGATACTGGGATTTGTAGATTTTAAGAACTCTTCTTTTCATTTTACAATTCAGAGATTGTTGTGGACTGTATGAGAGTCAATTCTAACCTTGTACCAATGCATGAATAACAAACAGAACATAGGAAGAGAATTCAGATTAAAAAGGTTTGGTTTACTAAATAAAATTTAGGGTTAAGGGCAACAAACCCCCTGAAATATGCCCAAATACGTGAGATAACTTATGTTTGCTCCAAATTCTGAATTGATCATTATGTCTTTCACCCATTTATATTGATCCAACAATACAAACCTGGCATGATAGCAATTTTTATTACCCATATCATTTCTTCTTCTTCCTAGAATACCCTAAAATATATTATAAGAAAACAAAATATATACATATACAGCCCTAACACATCAATTAAATCTCAGTGTCTAGCAATGGATATCTCTCAATTCCCTAATCATGTATCAGAAACGATTGATGGCCCAAAGTAAACCGATAAATTAGAGAGAGAAATGGTTGGCCTTTACAAGGGATATCTCAAGAAACATGAATGGCCTCCATTTTCAACTGGCCCATTTGTTATATCTTCCACATCAGCTCCAGCCGGTTTTGCCAAAATCGGCTTATTCAAAGCGGTGCAAGACCTCGACCTCAGCCACTGCCACATAAAAGCATCACACTATCTCAGTATCGGATTTCTGGCTGCCACTTCCACTTCTCCTCTGTTTCTTGATTGAGGTGAGGTTTGGTTATGGAGTTTGGTGTCTGGAATTCTTATGTTGGTGGGCCTTTGCAATTTTGGGCAGCTTTGTGGGGCTTCTGAACTGGGTTCACGGAGTTTTTCAAGTGGCATTTGGTCACATAATAGGTAAAACGCCACTGTCACATTTAAGGCAGTTCTTGCTTCACATTTTAAATTGTTTTTTTCCCTTTTTACATGTCAAAATCGTCAATTTTATTTTACTGTTACAGCAAGTTAACACTGTGGCCTTATTTGCAAATTTGTTATAATCTAGGGAGTTATTTGCAACAGTTGGAGTTTTCTACAACTTGTGAAAAGTTTAGGGGGTTTACTGCAATTAACTCTAAAATTCACTCAATAAGACTAATTATAATCACAAGTACATAACAAAAAAAGAGAGAGAAGAACAATAAGGGAAAAACACTAGAACAATGAGATTAAACTAAAAGTAACATACATAGGTGATGGAAATACGAGTACCTTAAGAAACCCTTGACAACACATACCAATAACTCTGAAATAGAGGTCAATTACAGATCTGACCATATTTGAAATTACAAAAATCATAACTGATGACAAAACCAATCAATGAAAAAACAAGAAAAAGAATGCCTTGAATCACCAATACCAGCAAGTTAATAAAAGAAAGAGATGGGAATCATGGGAGAATAGAAAGAGGTACAGCAACTACCTTAAGATTTTTCCAAATCAACAAACAATGTGTTGGGATTTCTTTTTTCTTTTTTGACAAGTAAGATTGTATTAGAAGGCGTCCAAAAGGGGAACACATCTCACAAAAACTACACAAGGGACAAATAGGGGCCCTAACCACTCAATATATCCAAGAAAATCAACTATCTCCCCCATGAATTTACAATTTTCCCCATAAGCCCAACAAAAAGAGAACTAATAATAGAGAATTTCAGTGCCCCAATAAGAGACTCCTCCACATCAAAGGATCTCCTAGGGCACCAAACTCCAAAAGTCTCGGGCTTGGGAGCCCTATATACACCTTCTCCAAGATAGTATCATGCCTCTCGAAGACTGAGGCATCACCCACTGAATCCCGAACAAACACAAAAGCATACCCCCAAGTGTCCCGGGCAACTGGGCAGTGCAAGAGAAGATGATCAACTGTCTCTTCATCTCTCTTACACATGCACCACCAATTGACAATGACCCCTCCTAAGGTTATCTAGTGTCAATCCTCCATAAAACCATTGTCCAAGCAAAGAAGGCCACCTTGAGAGGGGCCTTAGTGCGCCACACAAACCCTTCACAGGAAAGCGGGCCCCAAAGCATTCGAGAGACTCATATGGAAAGAACGAACATCAAACTTCCCCTTAGAAGAAAGCACCCAGATCCAGAAAAAAACCTTCCTCCATCCACCATCTGACGGTAAAGCAAATACAAAAACCCGACGGCGTCTCCATCTCCCAATCTTGGAAGTGTCTCACAAAGCAAACATCCCAAGTTGTCTTACTGCTATCAAGTCGATAACAGACGACAACCAAGGCATGTCCATCCAATGCAATCTAAAAGAGTCAAGGGACGATACACACCGTCGATCAATCACCACACCAAATATCCTACCAAAAGTGAATATCCCTGGCACCCCAAACCCTAAATCTGATGCGTTTAGAAAATTCATGCCACCCCTTCTAGATGAGTTTCCAAACACCAACCCCTTAAGGAATCCACACCTCTGAAGAGCACCCACCACCCCTCTCCCCAAATTTGTAGGAGATAACCGTCCTCCAAAGAGACTACCTCTCCAACCAGATCTCCACATCCACTTCCCCAAAAGAGCTTCATTGAAAGGCACCAAGCTCTTGATCCTGAGGCACCCCGTCTAAATAGATCTACAAACCTGCTCCCAACAAACAAGATGGTATTTTAATTCCTCCCTTATAGAAAGTTTCGTTGAAGCCTCTCTATCCTCCTAGCCACTGAAGAAGGAATCTGAAAAATAGATAGGAAGTAAGTAGGAAGACTCAATGTGCTCTCCTCGAGGGCAACCCCAGTATCAAGCCCAAATATAAAATGAGAAAAGATCCAACTCCACAACCAAGGATATTTTTCAAGGCGTGAATCTCTACAACCTCCCCTGTTGGAACAGCACACTCTTCCCCACATTGATTTTCACTGCAACCTCCCCTATTGGAACATCACAATCTTCCCCATATTGATTTTCAAACCAGAAGCCACCTCAAACCAAATCAAAACACACCGCAAATATCTTATTAGAGACTTATATGCATCAGATAGAACTAAGGTGTCATCTGCAAACAGCAAGTTGGAAATCTCCAACTGATTGGATGCTTAGTGCCCACCCTAAACTCCCTGATAAAACCCAACTACACAGCCCTCCTCATGATCATGTTGAGTGCCTCCATCACAATACTGAACAGAAAAGGGGATAATGGGTCTCCTTGCCTCAACCACGAGAACCGCTAAGAAAACCAGTCGGAGACCCATTCACGAGAACTGAGAACCCAACTAAAGAATGCAAAACTCGATCCACCTCTTCCCAAATCCCATCCTCTCCAACATGTAAAGCAAGAAACTCCAACTCACATAGTCATAGCCTTCTCTATATGCAGCTTGCACATAACCTTTGGAATCCCACTACTAAGCCTGGAATCCACATATTCATTGGCAATGAGAATTGAATCCAAAATCTGATGCCCAACAACAAAAACATTTTAGGATTCAGAGATTACTCCATCCAACTCACCTTTTAGCCTCTAGGCTAAGACTTTAGCTATTAGTTTGTATACACGCCCACCAAACTAACAGGTCTAAAATCCCTAACATCATATGTTCCCCCCTTCTTGGGAATAAGGACGCATTCGTGCATCTTTCAAACAGGCCCTAAGAATGAAATTCATGAAAAGTGCCCATAACATCTTCCCTGACCACTAACACTCAAAAAGGAATCTCATAGGAAACCATCCAGGCTCGGAGCTTTGTCTCCATTACAACTCTTCAATGTCATTAGCACTTCTTCTTTGCTAAATGGCCTCTCCTGCCTTTGAAATTGAGTCAAACTGCAACCCCTTAGGCCTTAACAATGGTCTCCCGCTAAAGCTCTGTGTATAGCCTCTGGTAAAATGAAGTAACACCTCTAGTCTCTACACACCTTCTCCTCCCTGCATAACACCTCCCCATCTAACTGTGATCTCCCAATGTGATTGCCCCTCCGATGGGCATTGGCGAGTCTATGAAAGAGTCTCGTGTTCTTATCCCCCTCGCTAAGCCACAAGGCTCAAGATTTCTAACGCCACAAAATCTCCTCCGATATGGCCATCTCTGACTTCTCCGCCTAGCACTCCTCCCTCTTGCGCCTCACCTGCTCCTCAAGGCCTCCAACCCCCTCCATGCTATTAATCTCGATAATTTCTGCCAACTCCCTATTCTTTCTCCACTCAAGATTCCCAAACACCTCCTTATTCCACCTCTTGACATCTACCTTCAAGGAGTGAAGCTTACTCGCAAGTATAAAGCTCAAAGTGCCACTCACCCATTATCCCTCTAACCAAGCCCCCACTCTCTCCTTGAAATCCTCCTCTGAAGCCACATGTCCTCAAATTTGAAAGTAGAACTCTTCCTCAAACCCCTGTAGTCCAAAACCAAAACCAAAACCAAAACCAACAGAATATGATTCGAGGTTGGTCTAGCCAATACCACCCGAGTGACATCCAGAAACTTCTCTTCCCAATCGTCAAACAAGAGAAATCTATCCAACCAAGAAAGTGATATAAAAGAGCAATTTCTTCAAACAGTTGAACATCGTAAGAAGTCTAGGCTGAGAGTGCATTAATTGCTTTATGGGTTTTAAGTCATTATTTAAGTCTTAAATCTGTTTTAATTTTCTGTTTAATGTTGCCTAAAGCTTTAGTTGGATATTATTGTCATTTTTGCTTCTATTTAACAAGTCATGTGCCTATTAAGGCCCTGTTTGGCATACCTTCTACTTCTGCTTTTATATTGAAGAAAAAGAGAAGCAGAAGCTATCACTTCTATTTGACTTATGGGTGAGTGTTTGAAAGCTGTATTCTTGAAGAGCTTTTAATGTCAGAAGAGTTTTTCTGTCTGTTTGGCAAAATAATTACTGAAGCACTTCTAGTACTAAAATACCTATTTTGTCCTTCGAATAAATATTTTTTTTAACTGTTTGGTAACATAAAGCCATTAACCTGTTTTTTATAACCAATTACTAACACATGCAAAAAAATAATTCAATATAATCAAATTTAATCCAACATGCCATATATAAAAAAAAAATACATTGTGCTTAAAAAAAGTCATCAATATATAGTCAAATTTAATCCAACATGCCATATAATAAAAATAAAATATTTTGTGCTTTAAAAAAGTCACCAAAATGACAAATATTTCAATTCACTGGGAATCAAGCAAACAAAATGAGAGAAAAGCCTACTACACATTTCTTCATATCATGAGGTTAGACTAATTCTATGAAGATGTAATGCTTTATTTTATTCTCTTTATACCAAATTTTTATACTCTATTGTACCAAATTGTTTCTAACATGAGAACTTGCAGATTAATGTCAACCCAAGTTTGGAAGGTATGGGCTTGTAAATCCTTTCCCCTGCTTCTTGATTTTCACAACAAAACAGTACAGTTTTTAGTTAGAATCAGTGACAAGTTTTTGTTCTCGAATTCTAAGTTGCCTTGCATAATGTGACAAGTTTATATATATATATATATATATATATATATATATATAGTGATTGATATTATGGTGTGAAGGCTAAACCTAATCTAGAAAAGAAAGTTGATGTAAGCAAGACTAATTTTTGTCAAACATAGGTGTCACAATGTAAATTATTTTTTACTACTTACAAGATTTGACAACACAGTGTACTCATCTACACATATGAACATGGGATTTGATAGTAAAGAAATTGATGTTCCATCAGTTTTACTAAAACTGATTTAAAAAAATTGAAAATAGGTTTTTTGAGTAGCAACACTATAGGACCAAAAATGTTGTTATCAACATTTAGTGGGACAATAGAATAAATTGTATGTGTATGTGTTAGCTCTGTTAGCTCTATTTTAAAATTTCATAGCACAAGAAAACCATGTTGTAAGCATTATGCAGTGGAATTAATTTATAAACTCTTCTCAACTCACTCACTCACTTAAACCAATGTACATGGCACAAAAAGAGTCGAGATTGATTAGCTGATTCACTCAATGTACGAATGGGGACAGTAGGGTCCCAATTCATTAAGAATAATATAGATGACATGTTTTAGGTCTCTTCATATGACGTATTTGATCTTCCTTTTGCAAGAAAAAGATAACTACTGATGCTTGCATGATGTGGAAGCAAAATCCTTAGGGTAAAAAAAATAAAATTTCATATGTGTATATCCCACCATTCCAACTCAACAGTAAATCATTATATACATATATATATACATATATATAATACATGAATATTCATAGGTATTCCATCTTTTATCTCAGAGAGCACATATGCTAATCTTAATAATGCATGATATAAACAAATAACAAAATATAATTTTTCTAGGTCTCCAAACTAAATTAGTTGCATTGCACACTTACAGAAGACAAAAAAGTTACGTTACTTACCGGATACAATGAAAACGAAAGAGGATGATTTGCCAGAGATGATGATACAATACAATGTAGAACTTGTCATTTAAGTTGTCCAAAAACCAGATTACGCTAATGTTTAGAAGAGAAATAGGTTGTAATTTAATTTTTTTCATGCCCTAAACAAAAGGGGTACGCTTGCCATTTTGAAAGTTTCATTAAAATATAAACGGCTTCCCGTGTCTTCAAAAAGAAGAGCTAGGGAGCTGGGTCCCAGCTTCTTTCAAAACGCTCTTCTAAGAGCCGAAGCTCTTCTATAAAAATTAGACAAACATTACTTAAAACAGCTTCTTGACCCAAAAAGCCAAAAGCAGCGTTTGAAAAGTCAATCCAAGCAGGCCTTAAATGAGTCATGTGACCATTTAATGGTTGTTTTGTCATTTTAGGACCTTTTATTCTACTGGAGAGAATATTAGCTCTTAGATTATATTTATATAAGGGTTAGGATTGAATATTTGCTAGGGCATCCCTTGTGGCTTATAAAAGGGTTGTTCCAAGTTGTATTACGCATATTTTTTTATATTATCTAATCATATTTAGCCTGCTATCGCAACTTTCTACCTCTCCCTTTCTTTTAGATTATTTTCTCTTCATAAGTTGATTGCATTAGAAAGGGTAGGAGACTGTCTGGACCATTTAAAAGATGGTCCCTCAAGCAACAAATCAAATGGAGTCTGAGAACTACTCCATGGCTAGAGACGATCTCCCGGGCCGCAGACCTCTCCAATGGGGATCTAATCACATTAAAGTTCCCACCCCCCCCCCCCCCCCCCCCACCCCCAAAAAAAGAAAAAAGAACACACACACACCCTCGGGAGAGACCATCTCCTACGAACTTAACCAAGCTCCTCCCTAAGCATATGCCTCCCCCATCCTCAATCGAGTCAAGTCAAAACTCCAACAAAATCCATCCTCCTCCATTGAAAACACAAAAGACACAAAGAAGCTCCACCTCCGCACATCCTCCTTGGACACCCACCTTCTGTCGCACATCACAAGAATACCTCCTGAAGCGCCCATGGCATCTAGCACCTCCCACTCCAAGAAACTCCCACCCTAAAGGCTCCTCACCACCTTACCTAAAACCGACTTTCACCACCATTTTCACCACCTTCCTTTTATCAGGGTCATTGAGAACACAGACATTCCGAGAGATAATGCAGAACTTCATGGACACATAATAGAGCTCCCCTCCACTCTCCTCCCCCCTCTACCCCTCTCCTCCATCCTCTTCTTCCCATCATAGTTCACATAAAACAATGTTCCAAACCTCCCTCTCCCCCTTCCAAGAAGAATTCTTCCTCCTTTCACCACCTTCCAATCCGCATCAATGGATTAGACCATCTCCAAAGCCAATTTGACTTCCCCTTCAACCATCACCACCAAGCATTCACCCACAATAAGCATATCAACCCCCCTCCCCTTCGGGAACCACCATAGCTAAAGTTCCACACACCCAGCCCCACTAACAACTTCTCCCCATGGCGCTACAGTAGATCCCTCACCTAGAGCCACCGTATCTCTGTTCAACTCAAATGGATCAAGCGACAACCCAACCTCCATCCCAAATTGGTACATATCCTCTTATTCCCACTCAGCAAAGGAACCATACCCATACCCATCCACTGAGCCTCTGAGTTTACTGCGCTGGTTAATTCAGTCTCATCATATACACTTACCAATTTAGCAACCCCATTCTACATCTTCAAATCTGCTTAACAAGGTTGCTGCTTGCTCCCTTTGAATATTCAGATGACCCTTACTCATACACAAGATCAACCCCCTTGGATTAGGACACAATTTTATCCCCTCTGAAATAGACAGCCACCATCAGTCCATAGCCCTCACACACTCACAGGAAATGTCACCATCAAACCTAAACAATCCCCTTCCCCCTATGACTAGTTCCCTGAGTTTCTCTGTCGCCTGCTCCAACCTCCGTCAACGACACTTCCCTCCAAAACTCCCTTTTCCTAGCGAAATTCCTCTACCCCACAATGGCGAACCGGGATGCCCAGAAGAAGAAGTAGGGTTCTGGAACTTAGTCTTTCGATTGGGCCTACATACCTTTACACTAGATCTAGAAAATGATTTGGGCTAACTAGATGCCATCAGCCCATCCGAAGCAAGACATTTCTCCTCAATCTAGGTCCATCTTCTCTGTTTTGGTCCTTGGGCACGAGTTGTTTGATGTTTCATTTCATTATTCAGCATTGGATTGGGCTTATGATGTTTTGGAAGTGTTGAATCAGGCCAAACCCACTTCATGTTTGTGCCCCCACCCATACGCATTGGAATGTCACCCTTGGGCCTACTATCTTCTGCTTTTTCTTCTAGGCCTATTTGAAGCGGCCCAAATCTGTTAGAGAGACCATAACCCAAATGGGGTCTATTAGATACCCCACCTTTGGGCCTGTGATGATTGGCTCACACTGAGTGGCCTGTGTTCCTTGTTATATCATTTACCCGCTTGTTGCCCAACCAATTAGATTTAAAATAGCCACCCTCTTTGTCACATGAGGAGAACCCTCTAGAAACCCCTCCCCCTCTGAGTGGCCACCACCTCTTATGACCATTGATGTTAGTACTGCCACACATACCCTCCCATGTACCTCCCTTTCCACGCTCTCCCGAGACGAGTGTTACTCACTGTCTTCTTCCCTGCAATCCAGCATCCCTCTGCAACTCATTTGAATAGTGTTTTGCTTCCAGAGCTCTCCTCTAACCTCTCTCCACCACTTCGACCTTCGATCGCCACCAATCTTCCTCCTTTTTAAAGCTTCTCTCATCTCACCCAGTGAAACAATTGGAACTAGTTTAGGCAGTCTCTCCTCCATAACTACCACTCAATAGCACAATTGATCGTCTTGCACCCACACATGCTTAGGAATTTTGGCTCCATCTTTCACGATAAGAAACACTTCGGAAGCATCCACGCTCGCATGAGCAATAACTCTTTTAAAACCCACTACAGATGTAACACCCCACCCTACCCGACACAATATGGTTCGTTTTTGGTTCCCCCAAACCAGAGAGTTCCCAGGAGGGTCCTAGTACTACTCTCGCATAAGCACGCTTAACTGCAGAGTTCTGATGGGTTCACAGCCAATACGGCTTTAAAACACGTTGTGTCATAGAAGGGTGCGAACATACAAGTATTTCAACTTCACCTTCCCCAGACAATGTGGAATCATGACACCCATAGTCTGCCAGTATGGCAGCTCGCCCAGTGCCTCACACCCACCCACATCACACCCGCCCACAAAGGTCGTCACAGCAGACATGACATCTGTAATCACCTGAAAAAGGGACTGGCACCACACATGAATAGGTAGCCCATAAAGCACTAGTCGTTTCTCACCTTTTTCTTTCAAAACTCCAAAGCAACCCACTTAAAAAGACCACACGTCCAATCTCAGTATAGCTTCCCCCTACCTCCTCTTCCCTTCCAAAAGACATGCAACCCCCCATGCCCTTGTTGACCATGCCTTAATATGCTCGAGTGATCCAACTTCTCTGTCAAATTTGCCCACCAAACAAGATTGCAAACAAACCAACTTCTTTATTGTTGCAAGGACATGCATCTACAAGTAATCAAACATGAGATTTCCCTCTCAAACTATTTAGGTAAGAATCCATGTTGTTAAAGTTTTTTTCTGCATTATCATGGGTGTGGCAATACCATATCACAAGGAGGGAAAAATTAACAATGGCATTTACTAGCTACGTTTCTCACCTTTGCCTGGCGAAAACTGCCCGATAGTGAGTGGACTGGCATGCTGAGATCCTTTAATTGAGACCTAAATGATGTTCTCTTTTCTGCGTAAAAGAAAAGATGATGTAATAGGACAAGTGAAATGGAATTCTTTTGTAAATTTGTTTTCCTTTGTATCTCTGAAGCATGGAAGACTTTATTGAAGAAAAATCAACAAATCACCTAACACTTCTGTTGCCAGCTTGATATCTTCATTTTCACTATTCAAAATCATTGTACAAGAAAATAAACATGAATTAGAGTACTTCAACTTATTCCAAACCAGATAAACTCAAGAATGGGAAAAACATGGTATGAAATTTTCAAATTCATTAATTTAACAAATTAAAAATGCCTCTAACCAGTCTATGTCATTCAAGTCTATGTCTTTGTCCTTCAAAACAAACCCTGATTCCTCGAGCAGCGCTTTGACGTCTTTCACCACCTTTTCTTTTGACATCTGTATGGAGTAAAAAAAGAACTAACTTCATGGAAGTGTTACATCAAAATCAAAAGGACTCAGAGAAATATAAACCAACAGTCGAAAAAGCCCCAGGCTCGTCAAGGCTAAGCTAGAGCACCTCAACCTAGTACAGGTCAAGCCCCTTCAATCAGGCTCACATAAAGGCCTTAGGGTCGCTCTTTTAGTAGGCTCCAGGCTAGAAAAAGGGGCGCCATTTATTTTTTAATCATTTATTCATATCATTTTCTTTTTTATTTAATGATTACTAAATTAAAATGTTCTTTATCATATATTTGCTTAACCTTATGAAATATTTGACAAAATTCATAAATTTATGGTTCACTACTTACATTAATTGCAGTTAATGCTTGATTCTGAATGTATATATAATAATATATGTTTAAATATGCTTTATAATTACACATGCGCCTTACTTCGACCACGCTTTATACTGCGTCTTGCGCTTAGGCTCCAGAAGACCTTTGGCGCCTTAGTGCGCCTTGAGCCTTTAACAACTATGATCTGGTCCAACTATAATGAGGGTAAAAGTGCACAGATACAATCACAAAGATAAAAAAAACAAGTATACGAACAGCTTACATGATATCGTACAGACTGCCTATATGTTTCAATAGCATCACCAGCCCTATCAAAAACTTTAAGCAACAGAAGCGCATTTGTCATCACTGCCTTCTTATTCTTAAGCCTCTTATTACAATTTTTACCACTGCACATTAATTCTACCTCCTCATCGGTTAGTAATGCAATCTCTTCAAGGATCCATTGGCGGATCATCATGCCTCCATCTAAACAAGAACTATCTTTGCTCTGTAGCATGCTCGAAGCCACAATCTTTTCTCGAGCCACCATCAGCAGAGCAACCATTGGAATAAGATTTCCCTCCATAACATAATGGTTAAATATATTATGGACATCCTTTGTGTTCCATGCAAGCAACCTATTGGTTTCTAATGGTACTTTCTGCACAAGCATTATTTAAATATAATAAGCAACCATCGAAAACCGTTCATATACTCCCAGTCAGACGCATATATAATCTAAAATATTCTTTCAAGACAAATTAAATTTGTAGCAAAAACAAACCATTTGCGGCAGGGAAAGAATAACAATCAACTTGAAAACAGACTGCTTCGGAGTCCAATCAGACAGGTATCTATGATAACTGCTCCAGACAAAGAAAAAGTACAATCAAGCAGGAAGGAAAAAAGAAGAAGATATAATTCGTAGATCAAATGGCTTATTTTATGGGCTCTATCAAGCAACTCCAACATAAAAGTGCAACATGACATCATCTACCTTAACATCTCAAGTGCTATGTTAAGAGGCAGCAAGCCACCCCTGTATTCACCATCTATGGTTCTGACATTAGTCCAAGCCCCGTGGCAAAGTAATAAGTCAACCATATCATACGAGAAATCTTCAGCCACAATATGCAATGGATATAATCCACGTTTAAAGGGAACATTAGGATCTACAACGAAATGGTCTTCTTCAAGTAAAGCTTTGGCGCAATCTACTGCACCATACATACAAACCCACTTAAAAATAAACGACGGAAAATATCGAGCTTTAATAGTCTCTGGTACATCTTTCTCCAATTTATTTGCTTTTGCTAATTGAATTCCATATCGGATTATCATGAAGTCAATAAATCTAGGCCTGTCATCCACATTAAGGGCTTGTCTTATTTCATCTTCAGACTCCAAATCAATATCATGAAAAAAAAAAGCATCTGGCATATCCAGCACATGCCTCTGTCATTGTCGAGAGGTAGCATCGGTAGTTCGGTACACATGAACACAAACAAACAAACAAAAGTGCCATAGAGGTTAGCAAAAAAAAATTTAAAAAAAATTGCAAGTACAAATACAACTTAAGAGAAAATAAAAGAGAATAGAAGCACGAGAATAATTTCAAAAGAGCGAAAAGACTATAAACAGTCATATATCATGAGCGAACAAAACGGAAGAAGATAATGTAATAAGCAAGGATGTGAAGTTCTAGAGGAACACTCCACAAAAAGAGGGAGGGAGGGGGAGGGGGGTTGGTCAAATTGCAACAAAAGCTAACATCCCAGGCATGTGAACCAAATGCATAGCAGACTACATTATAAGGAGAGGATATAACATTTAAGATTGAATGCACACCTCAAGCATTTTTATCCAATTTGAATTTCTGCACTCTAAGCTCCTTGCACAACCTTTTGATATCAGGAAAACCTTCATACATGGACAGAAACAATATCCTGTCAGAGATTTTCTAATAAATAATTATGACACGATTGGGAGCCAAAAGGATTATATACTTCAAGACTCAATAGTTTCAGGGAAAAAAACTACTTAAAGTACTCAACACCAAACAAGATAGACTGAGTGAGTACTCAAAAAAAGCTCACATTCAGTATTTATAAATAGACAATTGTGTTCTAGCCGATTTTACATGGCTTTAGTATGTTTCCAAGTGTCTGAGTTATCATATCAAGCACAAAGATATCAACATGGCTACATTAAAATTTAAAAAAAAGGGCAAACCCAGTGCACAAGGCTCCCGCCATTGCGGGGTCTGGGAGGGTCGATGTACGCAACCTTACCTCCACATGCAGAGAGGTTGTTTCCTTATTTCAAACATGTGACCTCCAAGTCACAGTGGAGTAACCTTACTGTTGCGCCAAGGCTCGCCCTCAGGGATACGACTACATATTCATATAATTTCAAATCCTTCTATTTCCAAGAGTAAAATAAAGCTTTTATGTTACAAAGAATGTTCGAAATAAACACGTTCACTCACTTTGAAACAATAATGTAAGCAAAAGGAACATAATAATATAATTTTATGTGCAATCATATAATAAACTTGAATCATTGGATATGCTTCTTACGTACATATCCATGTATCAACATGCATACACCCAGACATGCATGATGCATGTGCACACAAACTTACACATGAAACTTCCATTTATTTTTATTTTTTTATGCACTTGTGTCCTAGTAGGAGATCAACAATGAATCCATCTATTTGGGCCATGCTTCATACATTGAATGCCCTAAAAGAAGAAAAACTATTTTTGAGATTCATCTAGTAAAGTTAGCAAAAGAACTACACTAAATGTTGCACTTACTAAAAAAAAAAGAAACAAATCCAAACTTGGTGAACAAAGTTATCAAATGAATCAAAGGATTTAAGTGACATATTATCCTCCTAATAGCAGGATAAAACTGTGGTGGAATTTTCATCCCAAATTGTTATATTACAATATTGAATCTCTGGTTAACATGGCTTCAAAAAGACACGGCACATGCCCACCGCCTATACTTATGGATTCGTTAAATATACAAATGGAACAATACCAAGAGGAATAACTCAGGATTGGCTCAAGCATCTGCTTGCTAATTTAGTTGGTGTGTTGAGTTCAAGCCCAATTTTCAAGCTTGTTAAGTAAATAAACTAAGCCCACAAAGGGCCACATGAACTAGGAACATTGTCGTTTGTCTGATGAAAACAAGTAGAGGACACAGGTGGGAGGCAACCATCATACTTCACATGTCTGAACATGTAGAAAAAATAAGAAGAGGAGGATAAGGATGGGAAAAGGTTAAACAGAAAGCAAGTATTGCAAACTGATGAAGCCAAAACGATACGTTGAGGCCGGGTTCTGGTTGCAGATATAGCCTATGTTTCTTCTCTTTTGTTGGAACCAGTTGACCATATAATAAGAAGCACAGGTACACTAAATATGGGTAAGACAAAAAAATAGGATATACACAGCAAGGATAAAGAGTAAGATAATAAGTTATATATGGTAGTATATATAAAAAAAAAGGTTAAATTGTTAATTAATCCATCTTCAATACCATGGATGTGACTACTAATTTCAACATACCATCAATCAAGAATCTCCATTTCAGCCCTATACTTTATTGTGTATTATCTTACTGCTATTTTATATCTTATTTGGCGATATTATTAATGAAGAATTTTTGTTCTTAGAGGATTTATAAATGATCCATGTTACATACCGGATAGATGACAAAATTCAGAGAGATACCTATTTTATACATGCAGAATTCATTCAGGAAATTTTTACATTTTACATTTTACAGGTGATATACCAAAGAGAGGTAGACTTATGTCTATGGAGTTGGAATTTGTTGAACAACCACCCACAATCACAGAATCTCTTGTTCAGATTTAGTTTCCCCCAAAACATTCCATAATTCAATGTGGATCAGAAAAGACATATAAAGTGGGGTGTATGTATTAATATATATAAGGGATGTATATAGGATGCAAATCCAAGGACAATATTTCTCCAACAAATAAAGTGGATTAAGTAGAAAATACACAGTAGAGAAAGAAAAACCCCAACATACACGGTAGAGAAAGAAAAGCCCAAACCTTGAGGATTTAATTTCACCCGAAACAATCCAGAATTCAATGTGGAGCAAAAAAGACATAAAGTGAGGTGTATATATTAATATATTTACATATAAGGGATGTATATGAGATTCAAATCCATGGCCAATATTTGTCCAACAAATAAACTGGATTAAGGAGAAAATACACAGTAGAGAAAGAAAAGCCCTAACCTTTTGGGTTTCATTTCACTGAACCATTCCAGAATTAAATGTGCAGCAGAGAAGACATATAAAGTAGTGTGTGTGTGTATATATATATAAGGAATGACCCAACCATTATTTCTCCAACAAAATGAAAAATAAACTGGATTAAGTAGAAAATTCGCAGTGGAGAAAGAAAAGCAACCTTGAGGGTTTAATTTCACCCGAAACAATCCAGAATTCAATGTGGAGCAGAAAAGACATATATGGCGGGGTGCATATTAATATGTATATAAAAGGGATGTGTGTGGGATTCAAATCCACGGCCAATATTTCTCCAACAAAATGAAAATAAACTGGATTAAGGAGAAAATCCACAGTAGAGAAAGAAAAGCCCCAACATTGAGGGTTTAATCTCACCCAAAACATTCCAGAATTCAGTGTGGAACAGAAAAGACATATAAAGTGGTGTGTGTTTATATATATATATAGATATATATATAGGATGTACATGGGATTCAAATCCACGGCCAATATTTCATATTTCTCCAACAAAATGAAAAATAAACTGGATTAAGGAGAAAATACAGAGTGGAGAGAAAAAGGCCCCAACCTTGACGGTTTAATTTCACCCAAAACATTCCAGAATTCAGTGTGGAGCAGAAAAGACATATAAAGTGGTGTGTATATATTAATGTGTATATATATAAGGGGATGTATATGTGATTCAAATTCATGGCCAATATTTCTCCAACAAAATGAAAAATAAACTAGATTAAGGAGAAAATACACAGTAGAGAGAAAAAAATGCCCCAACCTTATGGGTTTAATTTCACCAAAACATTCCAGAATTCAGCATGGAGCAGAAAAGACATATAAAGTGGTGTGTATTAATATTTAATATATATATATATATATAAGCGATTTATATGGAAGTCAAATCCACGGCCAATATTCTCCAACAAAATGAAAAAATAAACTGAATTAAGGAAGAAATATACGGTAGATAAAGAAAAGCACTAACATGGGAGAAATTATTATATACTACGGAGATTCTGTGTGTTGGAGAATTCAAACACTAATAAGATCCCACCTTTTATGATTTTTTATAATAACAAAAAAAAAAATTATCACTAGTGGAATTCCTATATTTAAGGAATTCCTGGAATATTGTAGAATTACTCCTAACTTTGACCTAAATTTTAGCAGGAGAAGAAAAGAAAGCTAAGGGAGTATAAGGGGGGACTCTGGTTTGTGTAAAAGTCTTGCCTTTTCTCATAGGTGCACTCTAAGGGTCAGTTTGGTAGGAAAGAAATAGAAGGAAAAGAAAAGAAAGGTGATGAAGGGATATGGCTTTGTGTGTTTGGTATGAAATTTTTACGAGCCGAGCTGAACATGCCAAAACTCGGCTCGGCTCGGCTCGGCTCGGCTCGGCTCGATTACAGCCCTACCTCTAAATCTAATGTTAAGTGGCATCAATCACCTTGTGTCTTCAGCCAAACAAATGGGTATAAATAGGCACTATTTAATTGTGTACCCGAAGTTTCAGATGGCTCAAACCAGTTTGAACACGATGAGCTATAGAGTTCCTTTTGGTGGGCCGATAACATTGGATTTTGTCAGGTTGGCCTTGCACTGTGCTCTAGGAACCGTAAAGGAATTCATGAATTTGTGAGTTTTATACGGGTGTTAAATTATAGCTTCACATATTCTTCACTCCACAAAATAAAGTCTAAAGAATGTATGAGTCATGGTTATTTTCAATTATCAGATCTTGCTATAATTGTTCTTGGACTGTGATGACATACTGATTTTTTTTGGAGTTGTGTATAGCAAAATTGTGTTTAATATATGTAAATGGTATTATCTGAGTGAGGATGAATTGTAGTGTCCTTAGATATGAAAATGCTTCTGTTTCAAATTAATGCACACTGTTATAAGAATTTGAAGAAAGACTCCCATCTGATAGCCGCTAAAGGGTTACATCTATTCTAGTAACTTTGTTCCTTGTAGTCAGACCACTTTGATAACAACAAATAACTTGGAGAGCACATTGTTTTAAAATTGAAGTCTTGTATTCATTTCATAAATTGAATAAATTTGCCTCTAACCAATTTCTGTTCTCACTTGCCCTTTTTGCATAAATCACCCTTTTTGCCATGTCGTAGCTAAGTAGGTGCTCTATATAAGTAGAGATTGTAGTTAGGCAATACTGAAAACCTTTTTATTTCTTTATGTCTAACCATCTTGAGAATCTGGTAACTTATTAAAGTTAGGAGAAGTGTTAGGAAATTAGATGTCACTAATTTCTCCACAATCATGGAATTCAATTCATTACGAGAATAACAAACCAAACAAGTCAAATTGTGCAGTAAAATTTTCAGAGAAGACTGGGGGATCACAATGGTCCCACTTAAAATCCAATCTCTTTAGACAGAATTTTCCTAGACATTGTATTTTTTAACAGTACCATAAACTATGCACAAAACCACAAAACAGATTTAATGTGGTTTAGCCAAATATGTCTTCTTCCACAGAGCGCACCAATAAATTCATTATCAATATGAATGGCTTATAAAATGTGGATCAGCAAATCTCACATGCACACAGTGTATCTCTCACACTCTTGAAAGAATACACACTCAGTGTTTTCTTGCTCGTTCTTTGAGAAACACCACTCTTTATTTTCTACACTTCTTGTCTTGCTCTAAACTCTCTAAGCTCTTGTCCATTTTTTCACTTGGCTAAGGTCTCTATTTACAGTAGTATAATAATGTGTGGGAGCCAAGGAAGAAGATGTGGCCCAAAGTGAGCCACACCACACTTAACCACGTCCACTCATTCTTGTGACAACCATTTACTCACATGATAAATTGCAAATGGGATAAATGCAAGTGGCTAAAAGGGAGATATTAATCATATATGATACATAACAAGAAGATATATCATAACAAATTCTTAGGCACAAAATTGTCCATGAATACGATAGGATAATCCTATTTTGTTATCAATTGCTTCAATTGTAAAATTGTGTGTATTTACCCTGTACCCAAAAGGGCTTCACAACTTGTTACATCTACCCACTAATTCTGTGTGTGTGAGTCTGTGGCTTACAAATGGAGGACAGATTGACAAATTGGTGTAGCCGAGATACGAAAACTGTGTTCCGTAGGAAATGGTTGGATTAGCCGAGGTTGTCTTAACCAGGAACAAACTTCATGGTCCATTTACAAGCAATCCACTACTATAATAATATAGTGGCAATTATTGAAATACAGAAGGGTTCCCATAAGTCGAAACTATCTCCTGAAGGAACATAAAAGTGAAGATTGACAAGTGTTTGAGGCTAAAGTTAAAGAATGTTCATGATTAACTAGTCGTCCTGTAAAAACCATGACCAATTTTGGTCGGTTTTTGCATTTTTCGCATCATAAACGTTATAAATGCATTTTAAGTGGTGTTAAACATGTTTTGAGTGTGGGGAACATGTTTGGAAAGCGTTTTAAAGGTTTTGGTAAGTTTTTGGAAGATTTGGAAAAGTTTGACTTTTTGGTCAAACGGAAGTCCGGGATGCGGTCTAAAGTGGGCCTGGAAATTTGAAAAATTTTCAAAAATATTTATTTTTGGGAATAGCTTAAATGAAATGTTTAGAGAGTAGAGGAAGTGATTTCGAGACCATAGGAGTTTTCAAATTTGAAAAGGGAGTCTGGGAAGGTACGTTAAGTGGCTTCGTGCCCCAGAGCACTTTTAAATATATGGCGGAGAGTGATCCTAGCCATTTCACATTGTTCCTTCTCTCTTTAACATTTCCCTCTTATTCTCTCTTTCTTCTCTCTAGATTTCGGAAGCCTTCGGGCGTGATTCAAGCTCCGCCGAAGAAGGGAGATATTTAGGGGACGGTTAGGGCTTCCCTTTGAACTGATCAAAGTTGCAATTCGACAAGGTTGACATTGTTGGAATTTTTAGAAGTGCTTGGAAAGCCTTCAATTTCGAGGTAGGGGTCCTCCTTCTCATTTACTTGTCGATTCTAGGGTTTCGGGTAAAGCGGTGAGAGTTAAGGGTGTGTATTGCATGATTTAGAGAGGTAAGAGGGGTGGGATGAGCTGTTCTTCTTCTTCTCTTAAGCCTCTTGTATGAAATAGATGTATATCTTCTAGTATGCATGATGTGAGGGACAAATGCATGAAAATGTGGGAGAATGAGAGCATATACGCTTATGTGGTTAATGTGGTGAACATGTGTAATCATGTGCAAATGTGTAACATGTATGTATTATGTGATGCTATGTGAGTTAAATGCATACTTTCTTTATATAGAAAATGTGTGCATTGGTGAAGCATGACAAAAAGGTGCTTATTTGATGTTTGTGAGCATATATGAATTGTATGCTAGTGGTTACATGTATAGGTAATCATACGTGTGGCTTTGTGAAGGTGGAATGCATGCTACGTGTTTTTATAACTAGCTTTTGCATTGTGAATCATGGATTTTAAATGCTTGATCTTTATATATTCAAAATGCATATTTGGGCCGCTGTAAGGAAATGGGAAAAAGTGGTTATTCTCCTAGAGTAGGTCAATACTCGGTAATGGGGTTGAAGTGGTGCAATCACCAGGAGGAGGTAAATTCTCAATGACAGTGGTTTAATCACCTGGGAGTAGGTGGATACTCCGTGAGAATCTTGAAACGGTCTCATCACCTGGTAGGACCGATGTTCTCGGTGGTGCATTCCGGAATTATCTAATCACCTGGTAAAACTGTTGTTCTCGGTGGTACATTTCAAAACCATCCAATCACCTGGCAGGATCGATGTTCTCGGTGGTACATTTTAAATTATCTAATCACCTAGCAGGACCGATGTTCTCGATGGGACATTTCGAAACCATCTAATCACTTGGTAGGACCGATGTTCTCGGTGGTACATTTCAAAATTATCTAATCACCTGGTAGGACCGATGTTCTGGTGGTACATTTCAAAACCATCCAATCACCTGGTAGGACCGATGTTCTCGTTGGTACATTTCAGAATTATCTAATCACCTGGTAGGACCAACATTTTCGGTGGTACATTTCGAAACCATCTAATCACCTGGTAGGACCAATGTTCTCGATGGTACATTTCGAAACTATCTAATCACCTGGTAGGACCAATGTTCTCAGTGGTGCATTCTGAAACTATATAATCACCTAGAGGAGATAAATTCTCGGTGGCGGTGTTGAAGTTATGTGGGGAGCATCCCAAGTCACATGATTGGTCAACATCATGTTAGGGTTTCGGGTTAGGTCCGAGAGGGAGACAAGTGTATGAAATTGCTTACATCGTTTATTATAAAGCATGATGTGTTTAATTCATTCTTATATATGCATTTCTTGTGAACAAACATGGTATGTGTTGAATGATACATGTAATGTAGTGACATGCATTCATGTAGGTCGTGTCAGATCGGCACTTAGGTGGGTTGGGGTATCTCTACTGAGCCGTCGTGATGCTCACCCCTTTATTCTAAACTCTTTTACAGATAAGGTACCGATGACCGATGAGACTTGATTGTTCAAGTAGAACTCTTGTAGTATTTTGCTATATTTTGGACATTGTGTATATTGTGGCTATCTAAGCCGGCTTGTGGCACGGGACTTCATTTTGATGTTGTAGTTATATTTTGGACAAATGCAACTTGTTGTATGCTTGGACTATAAACTTTTGTATATGATAAGACAATGGATTTGTTATGCAATGCTTATGGTATCACTTAGTCATTTAATGATAGAGAATGACTCATATTGGTATATGATTTGATTATGAGCATGATTTAGAATGTGTGATGAATGTTGGTACCTTTCATTTATGATATGAATGATGTATGAGAGATTCTAGGTTGATAGAATGGGGATTGAGCTCAAAATGAGCAAGGTGAGGGATTGCAGCACTTTCTATAGGTGCATCAGTCTGGCATTTCGATGCATCGAAATGAAGGGTACAATGCATCAAAAAACTTGCAGGATTTTGGAATGTCTAAAGTCCCGAGAGTATGTTTTGGACGATAAATGGTCGATACATGTTCGATGTATCGAACGTACTCATAAACTCATGGTTGCCTTAGCAATCGATGAGGATCTAAAAGTGGGAGTAGAAGCGCTTCACTTGCAAAGAGAAGCGGATCGGTGGTAGCAATTCATTGGGAATGTCCACAACACCGAGATCATGGACTGGGAAACCTTTAAGGGGTTGTTTTTTGACAAGTTCTTTTCGGTTTCAGTGAGGGACCGGATGAGGCAGGAGTTCATGGATCTAGTCTAAGGGGACTTAGATATTATGGAGGTACGAGACCAAGTTTACATCATTGCCTCACTTTGCCCCGGAGATGGTGATGAATGAAGAATTAAAAGTGAAAAAGTTCGTGAAGGGACTAAAAATCTCTATCAGGAAGAGGGTATCCATTTTAGGCTTGAGGACCTACAATGTGGTTGTTGACAGAACCTTGGTGGTTGAAGAGGATGATAGAGATACCCAGAGAATATGGGACTCTAAACAGCAAGCAAAGAGTGCGGGGGCATCTTCGGGTGGTCAGGAGAAGAAGAGGCACAAAGAGAGCAGGTCAGGTCCTCGGGGGCAGCAGCAAGCTCGCCCGGTACCTTCATTGGCCTTGCCTACCAGACCCTTACGGTCATCTTTGGTGTGCTATAATTGCCATCAGATTGGCCATTACAATAGGGAATGCCCACAGGGACATGCAATGGCACCAGTGTCAGCAGGACCAATGGGAGGAAAGGCCTGCTTCATTGCAAGCAGCCCGGACATGTGAAAGTTGACTGTCCACAAAGACAAGGGACGCCGAGTAGTACAGGGACTCAGCAAAGAGTTGGGCAGACGACTACGGTTCAGTCTAGCTTTAGGGCGTTACCACCGCCTCAGCCAGCACAATCATTTTAGGGATCTCGGGTAGCGAGGGGTCTTACGCCTGCTTCTAGTCAGCGGTCAAGTTTGCAGGGGACTGGCTGGCAGGGTCAGCAGACACAGGACCGTGTTTTCACACTTGCTTTGATAGAGGACATACCAGGACTGTCAGTGGTCAGAGGTATTTTCCTGGTTTCTAGCTCGTGGGTTAGGGTGTTGATAGATTTAGGTGCATCGCATTCATTCATATCTGTTGCATTTGCTTGTGCCTTGGGGTTGAGGGTGTCATCACTAGAGTCACCATTGTCCATTGATACACCAGTTGGGGGTAGGGTTACCCTGGATAGAGTATGTCGGTCTTGCGAGATTGAGGTTGTTAGGTGTCGATTAGTGTTCAACCATATGTTACTAGACATGACCACTTTCGATGTCATTCTAGGTATAGATTGACTATCTACATATAGAGCCACGATTAATTGTCTTCGTAGGAGAGTGACAGTGTGCACACCTGAGGGTGATTGCTTTTACTTTGTGGGAGAGCGAGATGATTTTTACGTTTCGTATTTGCGTAGTTTTGGTGTATGGGATGGGGTTGAATACTTCCTAGCCAGTTTATTAGCCAAGGAGGATAAGATTGTGACTTGTAGGGGATTTCCACCGGTGGTTAGTGAGTTTGTAGATGTGTTTTCGGGGGACTTGACAGAGTTACCTCCGACGAGAGATGTTGTGTTTAGCATTGATCTTGCTCCTAGTACTGCACCTATCATTATGGCACCGTACCGGATGGCACCGGCACGTCAACCCAAATAGCATCACTAGAAACTCATAGTAGCCATATCTAGTCTGAAAAGCTATCTTCGGAATATCCTCTTCCCTTACCCTCAACTGGTAATACCCCGACCTCAAGTCTATCTTCGAAAAACAAGTCGAACCCTTAAGCCGATCAAACAAGTCATTTATCCTTGGAAAAGGATACTTGTTCTTAATCGTCACTTGGTTCAACTTACGGTAATTTATGCATAACCGTAAAGATCCATCTTCTTTTTAGCAAATAGGACCGGAGCTCCCCAAGGTGATATACTAGGTCGTACAAATCCCTTATCCAACAATTCTTGCAATTGATCTTCCAACTCAGTCTTTCCAGAAATTTAACTCTTACACTTGCAAATTTGGTAAGTTGAATGTTTTTAAAAACTTGAGTAATAAAGAAGAATTGGCTTTAAAATTCAAAGGATTTGTTGCTTCAAAAATCTAAGGATATTTTTGTGAAAGTAGAGACCAAGCCTTCTACTGTTATTATAAGAACAGTGACCATTTTTGGCCCTTTTTGTATTTTCATTTATTGTCATATAAATGATTTAAATAATTGTTTGTGTGTTTTAAACGTGAAATACATGTTTGGGGACTTGTATAAGAGTCCGAGGAAGTTTTGGGAGCATTTGGTGAAATTTGATAGGACTAATTTGTCTTTAAGAGTTTTAAGGTAGAACTTATTAATTATTTTCCCTATTTTTTTTTTAATGGAT
The DNA here is from genome assembly GCA_026545225.1 of Cornus controversa. Taxonomy (NCBI): domain Eukaryota; kingdom Viridiplantae; phylum Streptophyta; class Magnoliopsida; order Cornales; family Cornaceae; genus Cornus; species Cornus controversa. Next base: position 48,436,614 of record CM048845.1, read on the forward strand.
CACACTACAACAAAAATGGTCTTTAGCGGCGGTCAAGACCACCGTTAAAAATGTCAAAAATCGGATCTATAGCTTATTGCAACAATATAATGGAGCATCAGCCACCAAGAAAATGTTATTAAATATCAACGAAACTCCGTGTATGAAAAAAATCCCACCACTACTAACTCTATTGTATTTTTATCTCCTAAAATAGTGTAGAATAGAGGTTTAATATTAATGAAATTCCTATAAATATGAAATTCCTGAGATACTCAATAATTACTCTAGATGCCAAATGTCCAGCCCAAATAGGATTTGGAGCTACAGCAGTTGTCATAATAATTCTTATTATTCAATAAAGAGAATTTTGGCTATGGCATCAGTTCTAACCACCGCTAAAAGCCTCAGCTATAATATAAAAAAAGAAAAAAAATTTTGAAAAATGTCTCACCAAACAAACCTACTATTTACCCCCATATTACTCCATTCCAAAATTACTGTCATCCATGAATAAATAGTAGAATACAACAAAAAATTGAAATAAAACAAAAATTACATAAACTATTTTAATATTAAAAAATATTCAAAATACACCATCACTAGAAAAATATATATTCACTTCAATATGACAATTGGTTGGTATTCCTACAAGTACCACTCTTTGCATACAACAATAACAACCAAACCTTTTTCTCAATTACTTGGGATCGACTACATGAATTCGATGTTTCCATTCCGCTCTATTTAAGGTCATCTCCTTAATTAATCCACATGCTATCATATCTTTATTTACTAACTCTCCCCATGTTAGCTTTGGTCTTCCTCTTCTCCTAGTATTGCCCTCAATTTGAACTATGTCACTTTTCCTGATCGGCGCAGTTAAGAGTCTTCTTTGCACATGTCCAAACCATCTTAACCGATTCTCTCTCATTTTATCTCCAATTGGTGCTATTCCAACCATCTCTCGAATGTGTTCATTTCTAATTCTATCATTTCTAGTCTTTCCGCACATCCATCTCAACATTCGTATTTCTGTAACACTCACTTTATGCAAATATTATTGCCTAACTACCCAACATTCGGTACCATAAAGTATGACTGGTCTAATAACTGTTCAATAAAACTCTCTTTTCAATGGTAAAGGGATACGCCTATCACACAATATACTAGATGCATCCCTCCATTTAACTCATCCTGCCTTTATTCTATGATTAACATCATCTCCAATTTCTCTCTCATTTTGAATAATTGAGCCTAAATAGCGAAAATGTATACTTTTTTGAACCTCTTAATTCTCAATCCTCACTACATCCTCATTTGTCTTTTTAGATTTACTAAAATTACACTCTATATATTCAATTTTATTTCGATTTATCTTGAACCCTCTTAGTTTTAAAGATGCTCTCCAAATCTCTAATTTGGCATCAACTCCTTCTCTAGTCTCATCAACTAAGACAATGTCATCGGCAAACAGCATACACCATGAAATATCATCTTAGATGTGTCTTTCAGCTCATCCATCACTAGAGCAAAAAGGTATGGTCTTAATGCTAACCCTTGGAATAAGCCTACCGTTATTGGGAATTCGTTTGTTTCCCCTACAGGCGTTCTAACTATAATTACACACCCATTATATATGTCCTTTATTGTGTCGATGTATCCCTTTGTGACTACTTTCTTTTCTAAAACCCTCCACATTAGGTCTTTAGATACCCTATCATAGCTTTCTCTAAATCAATAAAAATAATATAGAAATCTCTCTTCTTCTCTCTATATCCTTCCATTAGTCTCCTCAACAAGTGAATAGCCTCCATCGTGGACCTACCCGGTATGAATCCAAAATGATTCTCCGACACTTCCATCTCTCGTCTTAGGCGTTGTTCAATCACTCTCTCCCATAGTTTCATAGTGTGACTCATTAATTTAATCTCACGATAATTATTACAACTTTGTACGTCCCCTTTAATATTATATATAGGTACAAGAAAACTTTGGGGTCACTCATCTGGCATCCTCTTAGTTGTTATAATTTTATTAAATAATTTCGCTAACCAAGACAAGCCAACTTCTCCTAGACACTTCCACACCTCAATAGGAATACCATCGGGTCCGAAAGCCCTCCTCAATTTCATCTTCCATAAGGCATTTCTAACCTCCCACTCCTTGACCCTACAGAAAAATATAATATCTCTAACATTTTCCTCTAAGCCTAAACTTCTTATATTGTTTTCATTTAGTAATTTCTCAAAATAACTTTTCCATCTCTCTCTCCCTTAACTTGGCAAGTTTATATATATTCTTCTCTCCATCTTTTGTACCTAATTTAGAATAAAAATCATCATATGCTCTATGCTTTGCCTCACCTACTACTTTCTTAACTTCTTTATTTACTTTTTATATTTGTTAAAGGTTTCACTATTCCTAATTTTTTTTGCCAAACTTTATAGCATTCCCGTTTTGTTTTTATGATTTTTTGAACTTCTTTATTCCACTACCAAGTTTCTTTAAATGAAAGTCTCGTTCCTTTTGATTATCCTAGAACTTCTTTTGCTAGTCTTTTTATACATGTAGTCATCATATTCCACATTAAGTTTGTTTCATCTTCTACATTCCATGTTACTTCTTTTAACATACTATTTTTAAATAAATTCATTTTCTCCCCTCTTAAATTCCACCACCTAGTCCTTGGATTTATGGTACTTTTTCTCCTTTTTGGTTGCCCTTTTATACATATATCTAAAACAAGGAGCCTACGTTGTGAGATTAAACTCTCACCGGAAATAACCTTACAATATTTGCTTGCTAATCTATCTACCTTTCTAATTAAAAAGAAATCAATTTGGCTCACATCTGAACCACTTTTAAAGATTATTAAGTGCTCATCTCTCTTTATAGAAAATGCAATCCTAATTATAAGATTATATGCTACCGCAAAATCTAAGATAGTCTCCCCGACATGATTTGTATCTCCAAATCCATGCCCACCATGTACCATTTCATATCCTTCACTCTCTTTTCCTACGTGGCCATTAAAATCTACTGCTATATACACTTTTTCTCCTTCGGATATCCCTTGCATTAATTCATCCATATGTTCCCAAAAAAGTGTTTTAATATTGTCATCTAGTCCTACTTGGAGTTCATACGCGCTAATTAAATTAACTATATTTCATCCTAATACGAGTTTTACTAATATGATCCTATCTTTTTTTCTAATAACTGTTATTACATTATCTTTTAAATTTTTCTCTCTGATTATTCCTACTCTATTTTTATGTCTAGTCTCTTCAGTATAATATAATTTATATATTTCCATTTCTCTAACTTTTTTCCCTATCCACTTAATTTCTTGTAGATATAAAATATTAATCTTTCTTCTAATCATAGTATCTACCAATTCCATTCCCTTGCCCGTCAAAGTTCCTATATTCCAAGTCTCTGTCCTAAGTCTAGTGTCCTAGGCTAACTTCTTATCCGCGCTCGTCCAGAAAAACGCGAGAACCCTTACTGATTAAAAAATAACATTGATAATTTTTCAAAAATTTTGCATCAACTATTTCTCAAAAAACATGCTCCATAACACCAAGTCTATCTCCAACTAAAATGTAGGACAAGGACATTATCTAAAATTTAATTGCTATATAAAAAACAAACTCTCAAGCAAATGTGTGTTATGACAAGCGTTGTCAAGAACCAAGTTTGGTTTCGAATACAATAAATTAACATGATCCATAAAAATCCTTACATTGGCCGATGAACACCTAAATCCAGTTTTAAAATAAATTAAAAAAACCTATCTTTAGGTGCAGGGTCATTGAGAAGCATTGTGTGGGTCTTTGCCACCCCATCCCATCATTTTGATTAACATGATAAGAGTTTATATCTCAATATCCTCCTCCTCATTCATCAAGGAATCTACAAGAAAACTATGATTTTAATAACAAAGAAACCTAAATACAAGACACACTGTTGAAGCTAAGCAAAAAAGCGAAAAAACAATTGAAGGTCAAATAAGAATTGAAATCCATCAACACAGAGGAGTTCTGCAAAAGAATACAACCTTGAGGTGTAACATCTGTATTGTGGTTGAAATGGAACTCAAACCAAGCAAGTTATTACTTAATCAGAGAACAAGTCACTAAGGCAACAACCATCCATCTTAGTAAAGGTGAGAACTGAAGTCAAAAAATAAGAGATGAAGTAGAGATAAGAGGATGAAGAAATATTGCACAAGATAAATACAAAACCAAAAAGTTGAAATCCACCAAAACTTTATAGCTAAAAAACTGAACAACTTGTATGTGTCCAAACTGATTTACACCCAATTTAAAGTGATGAAACAAATTAAATTGAAGATAACAATTAAAAAAAAAAAAGTATGAAAGAAATCTAAATGAATGAATGAACTACATAATTCAACAATACCAAAACGTACCAGCAGCTTCATAGAGCCAAAGACAAACACTAGAGGAAAATTATTCTTTCTTCCCTTTTATGTCTAATTCATAGTGCAATCAAAGATTAAATCCCAACGTATTGTCAGTACAGTGTGATCAGTACCATAAAGAAGAAATTCTGCAACGTATCCCAACTTTAAATGTGTTACATGTAGAGTGTCCTTAAGTAAAACTAACACTTACCCAGTCAAAATTTCTAGAAAAAAATTCAGCACCAGTAGATTTATGCCTTGTTAAGATGCCTGTAACATATTAAGAAACTACCCACATTAGATATTTTTACTTTGCTTAATCAAATAACAAAGTGGAAAATATGCTTGATTTATCAAAGATAAAGATTTGTGATGCCAAGAAAATAATCTTGAGGCCAAGAATTTCACTTTCAGCCTCAATTTACTCTGTAACCTTCAGAAAAATTAGTTTATTAACTAGGACTGAAACATCAACCAATAAAGCTACATGCTCAGTTGTCTTTCCATAGGTTAGTTGGTTACAATTTAATTATGCCATTCATTAGTGGATGTCGATGCATACCTATTAAATTATGACGAAGATAACTTTAAAATAGTATTTCATTTGCTAAAAGTAGAATACAAATTTGATACACATCACTAATATAAACAATAGAACCAACAGAGATAATTATATTGTGCAAAGAGCTCCCAAACATTTTCCATAAATTCAATGCATAATATTTGTTAATGAGTGCAAGCAAGGTAAAAAAGAATATGTCGCGTTAAAGTTTAAGGAACTGCATATTGTTCCGGTATAATTAAGTACTTCAATGGTGGAGAGCCGAGAGATGACTATATATATCACTAAAAGCTATATTGAGATAACACCATAATCACAATAAAGAGTCTCATCTGCCACAATAAAAAATTAGATTATGTAGAATGTAGAATGATAAAAAAAGAAAAGAAAAAGAAGTAACTAGTTCTTATTGTTATGAATCACAAAATCTCTCTCATCAACTGCTCATCATCTACATCATTTTCTAAAGCATATATTAAAACACAGTATCCACATCATTCTAGAACAAATTTAATTTACAAGAGCAGCTTATAGAAAGGAAAAAAATCAAAATAAATAAAACTAACCTAAAAATTATCATAAATGAAAGCTTGGCTCCCAAGAGATCACTTCTCTTCTGAAAAATTATGTTCAGTTTAGTTTAGTGTTATCAACAATTTTAATTGTATTTTGGTTCTTCAAATCACTAAAATCTAGGAATTGAGTATTAAAATTAAACAACAAAGAAGCAGAAATTAGATATTACTAGTTATGGTGAATGAGGAAAGCTAATAGGCCTCACAATATTATTCTAGTAAAAGTTAAAGATCATACTTCCTAAACAGTGGTTCTATTCTTGATCAAGATGAGTGCGAAACTTTGTATTAGCTATAAATGCATTAATACTTCTAACTTGATTGCATGGGCTGAAATAACTCTGACCATTTTATACTTAAAAGGTAAGTGTTAACAACACCAAAAGAACCTTAACATGTGAAGCAAGAATATATGCACTGCCTGAGCTTTTCTTATGTGATTTGAATTCTAACCTCTTCCCCATATTTCAAAAGATGAATGACCCTTGCTTTCTCATTGGAGAAAGAAAAGTTCAATTACTTTGTTTCGTGCATTTGGTTGACTTCTTTTTGTTTTTGAAGAGAAAGAAGAAAATATATTAATATTGTCGCGAAAGCAGGGTAGAGAAATCCCAACCTCTGAAAAGCAAGCATAGAAAAATGCTATTTTAAGCCATAAAGCTAAACCATTCATAAATAATTCCAAAATTTTAATAATCTAAGCATTCCTATTACCAAATCAATTCTTTAAAACAATGATTTAACATGTTTATCTGAGAAAGTGAAGTTCATTTGAAGGTTGAAAGAGAAATTGCCAATGTAAACTTATTAATTGGGAAATGTGAAAATATATTAACAAAAAGTTTGAATGTATGAACAAAGACTCTGTATCACTAGTCCTAGCTCTAATTCAAAGCAAGATTATTGTATCCAAACATTCCTTAAGTAACACTTCCCAACACCAGTTGGTTTTCTTCAGGATGTGGTTTTAATTAATCAAATTTTATTTGTCATATTTGTAGACTTTTACAGTGGTTGTTTTGGATTGGAGAAGGGCGCAGACAGCATCAATAACATGAAAATTTAATATTTTTATCAAGATGAAGAAAAATAAAATAGAAAGAACCTTAAATGCACATGCAATACAGAGCATGAACATATCAGGACACTCATACAATGAAAAGGCATGATGACCTAAGAGAAACATTGTAGATTGAAAAAATGAAAGTGAAGAAATTTTTTTATATAGAGAAAAGGCATTGTTTTGCCAAAGTTAAGCAATTGCAAATTCATGCACTTTTTCCTTTGTAAGATAATGTGATCTCTTTCCCAAAGTCCTCTCTCTCACATGCACACACAAATTACAAAACATTCATATTTTTATGATGTATAAATTTTCGAGTATGGATTGATGGCATAAAGGTGTCCAAGGTCCTCCATGACCTAAAATGAATGAAGGGTAGGTTCATGTTGAAGCAAAAGACAAACTTGCAAGAAAAATAATCTTAGCATGGGCCATAGCTGCCCCAAAAATTCTACTTAACTCGTTTTAGAAGTTGGGACAATAATATTAAGGAAAATGATTGTGAAATATTTTAATTGCAACTTTAGAGAAGTTTTAGGATTTTTTCTAAAAACCCATTGTAAAATGTTTTATCCTATAAGAATTTTATGCTACAAGTTCTCCTTACCATTTTTGATTCAAGGAGGAACTTACTATCAAACATTCAGGCACCTGGCTTTTGGTCCACTGAATTTACTAGCAAACATACAAATTGAAGCATCAAGTCTTAGACCACAACTGGCAAAATTCAAGGAGGAATTTCATGCATATGCTATAGTGGACAATGTTTGCACAACAAAAATAAGGATATAACATGTATCAAAAAAATAATCAGGCATTTCAAAAAAATTTATGTTTAAAAGCTGCTATTTTTTGTACAAAATTCTATAATTTGCAACACAGACAAGGATCAATCACAAGGTAAAAGACCTGTTTACCTTAAATTGGACTTGAGAAAGAGTAATTCAAGCAAGATCGAGAGTGAGAAATAGAGATGTGGTTGTAGTCTCGCCAAATATGGTTACAAAAGAGAGAGAGGCGAAGGAATTTGAGGGCTAGTGACTGATGGTCGACACCCAACATCATCTGTAACTGAGGGTGAACTGAGAGGGAGAGATGAGCAGAAGACAGGCCATTGGGGAAGAGTTTTGAGATTAGGGTTTCTTAGTATAAGGGTTTTTTACATAAGGGTTTCTTAGTATCAATCACAAGGTAAAACACCCACTTACCTTAAATGGTCCTACTCAAGCAAGATAGAGAACGAGAAATAGAGGTGTGGTCGTCCACTCGCCGGAGATGGTTGTAAGAGAGAGAGAGAGGCAAAGGAATTCGAGGCGTGGTGGCTGATGGTCGACGGCCATCGACTTTGGTGGTTGTAAGAGAGAAGATTCGTTAAGTTGATATTCCTTTATCTTTTCCTTAAACGAACCCAATTTGAGAATCGTTCTCTGCAATAGCTTGCCGGAGTTCGCTGGAGAAGAACGATTCTTCGGTGGTACATAGAGTAATGAAATGGAGAGAGAGAGTGTGTGTAATGGTTTGATGATGTAGTAGCTGTTTGAATGGTAGGTTTCTTCAGAGAATGAACTAGATAGAGAGAGTAATGGTTCTTCGGATGGTAACAGTTTGAATGCTAGGAAGGTTTGGGGTATTCTTGACATTTTGGGCAGGGTTATAATGGTAACTTTTACTTTTTTGTGTTGGAGGCTATTTTGGTAATTTGACATATGAAGGGCAATTAAATAATACCATAAAAAGGTGCCAAGGGGTAATTTTGGCAATGTGTCGATATGAACAATAAAAGTTGACACCTTTGTAAATACTTTTTGTTAGGTTGACAAATGTTGCAATAGTTTTTAGTATTTGATGTATTTGTACTATTGGCTCCCTAACTAGACAAAAATTAAAATTTTTCAATTATTTATGGAGGAGACAATATAATGTTAATTGTTCCAATAGTTGCTTGACCAGTCAAAATTTTAATATAAATTTTAGTATTCTATTTGAGCTTCACTGATAGTCACCACTTACTTACTTTTAAGTAATCTAGATCTATAATGTTTGTTGAGTATTGCGATGTGTACAACAACGATAAATTTTAGTGTGAGAATTATGATTATGTGTAACCACATATGAGCTTTGTTGCAGCTTTTTATGGAGGGTCTCATTTTCTTTTTTTGTCCCAAGAGAGTATCATTTTGAGTTGTCTTCTTAAAATATGAGTTTTAACATTTATCTAATATTGATATGATCATATTGCTAAGAATTATTTAAATGAGAAATTATAACCTGACTTTAAATCTTTACTCTTAGAATCTTGTTTGTCAACACATTTAGTTTTGTAAATATTTAAAATTTCAATTACTAAAACTAGTTGCTAATTAATTATTTCTAAAAGGGATTGGATTTTTTTTTTTGACAGATAATTCTGTACAAAGAGATTTTAGCTAAAATTATAAAGTAAATATTTTTTCCGCATACATAGCATGTGTGCTTTCACTAAGTATATATATACACACATATATGACTTCATTGTGATTATCATTTTTTTTTTTTGAATTTTTGGAAAAAAAAAAAGAATTATATATTTTTAGTATATAACTCTCCTTGGTGTAGTTGATCGATAGCCAGGAGGTTAAATGACTTGACTCACATATATATAACTTCATTATGATTATCATTTTTTTTTTGAATTTTATGAAAAAAAAGAATTATATATTTTTGTTACATAACTCTCCTTGGTGTTGTTGATCGATAATGAGGCAAAATAATTTTATTGTCCTTTTTAATATATTTTTTATTTATTGATCAATAACTTATTTCTCTTAAAAAGTTTTTATTTTATTATTACAAGGAAGTAAGGTACAATTTTATTTTATTTTTAATTTAGGAAGTTATTAGGCAAAAGCAGGAGTTGTTAGCCACTAAATTTCCTCTTATTTTTTCTAATATATATTGGTTATTAAAATTAGGAAAAGATCAGTTTGTAGTAATTAGTCTCTATAATCCAATAATATTAATACTAATATTTATTAATATTGTTTAATTTGAATGCTACACTATGTACATGTCATTTGTCTCAAAATCATTATAAGCTAAACAGTGAATTTTGGTCTTTAAAGGTGACTAAGCAATGAAACTTCGTATAGGTGTAATTATCTTTCCTCTTTATAAATTTACAATTTCACTTTCCTAAATACACACACATGATTTGTTCTCTTGATTTTATCTCCACCTTGAGAATGTCTTTAAATATTTATGTTTTGTGTTGGGAGTTTTTGTTCTTTTCATAAAATCCTTTGCTTAATCCATTAATTAGCACCAAAAATCACATAAATAAAATCACAAAAAAAAAGAAAAGAAAAGATCACAATAATTAGAAAGAACCAAACACAAATGTAATGCGTTATTTTATTTTAACATCTAGCACTATGACATTTTTTTTTATAAGTACATCTAGCACTTAATAAGACACAACTTCAACCCAATCAGAAAACCAAACACAACCAATCAAAACATTCTAAATATAAAATCCCTTAATAAAACAATAAGTATAAAACAATAAGAATATTTTCAAATACATGAGAAAGACAACAAATACAACGTAGCATCCTTAATTAACAAAAGAATGGTTCCGAAAGCATACCTATTTTTTGAACCTACTCGTTCCATTGAGCTTTTTCTCTTCCCAACAAGTAAACCTAGAATTTGGGGGGGAAAAATTAAAATCTTTGAAATATGGAATGGAAGCATTTTTATTCATGACTTAAGCTAGCATCAGAATCACAACCACATATAACATAATAATAACAAGAAGAACCATACAGCTAAAGAACTTGCTTATGATGATTTCAAATAGTACATAAAATTGGGAAAACAAACATGTCATTATAGACCTTGAAACACCAATTAAAGAAAGAAGAAGAGTGAATAGTAGTGAAATTAACAACCTGAGGGCTGAGGCGGCATATCGCTGGACGACCCTTTGATTGTTAATCTGAACCTCCGAAAACAAATAAAACGCCACCCAGCTCTCTTTCTCCTTCTCCAAGAGAGTTTTATACAGGCCCCTATATAAACACCACATATTTATATATAACCTTTCTAATAACAAGAATAGAAAATTAACATATTCATATATACAAGATTGGTTTTGGAATGATTTTTTTATCAGGGAAAGATGTAACATTGCTATATAAACACCAAATTTTTTTTTACGTACTCAATATTTGAGTGTATGACATACAAATTGGTTTTAGAAAAAAAAAAATTGAAAAACACAAAACCCCAAAAAAAGAAAAAATAAAAAGAGGTAAAAATCCCAAGTGTGTCAAAGCTTGGGTATATTAATATTGATTAAACAAATAATGATTATAAGAATTAAGAAGTATGTGCATATATATTTATACACCTATTTAAATCATATGCAATAAATTGAACCAGAATGTATTGAAAATTTCATTCAAGAATAGACTTTTGGATAATTGTCATAATTCAAAAAATGATTATAAGAATTAGGTAGTTGTCCATTTGAGAACATCAAGCGTGATCATGCTATAATTCAATTTTTTAATTTTGGGTAATTTGCCTTTTTTTAAAAAGGTAAGGAATTGGTAATCACGGTTAATATTGATTTTTGAAAATTAAAATACTCCTAAAGTGGTTTTGTAATTTTTGGAAAGGAATAAATGGGTTTGGAATTTGACCATTAGCTTAAATCTAACGGCCACTATACAAAGTGTAGATAAATTTTCTTGCTCATCGGTGAGCAGGAGATCAGTACTCTATACACACGCGAATAAAATTAACCTGCAATACACATACTGAGAAATGCTTTAGATGCTAACAATTTGTGTCGTTCATATAATTAAGAAGTTGATAAAAATAATAATAAAACGCTAATTAGAATTCATAATTTTTAGTGGTTGTGATGTTTGAAAAACATCATTTGTTTTTTTAGCAAAAATAATAAAACAGTAATCACACTGGTATTTTGAGAAATCAACAATAATAAAAAATGTAAAATCATAATTTAAGAAGTAAATGACGGTAGATATTTTAATGTAATTGTAACTCATCGGTAATAGCTAAATCTCATATCACTTGCATGTTGGACGTTGTTAGTACAAAAAATTGTTTGGCTAATTTTGACCAATCAATCTATTGCACACACCCAAAGATTCAAGAATACAATCTTTTTTTTTTCGAGAAAAAGGATTCTTTTTCATTAATATTTTCCTCTATTTATACAAGTTGAAATTCAAATCCTTTTAGGACTCGAATTTCTTTATTTACAGCTTTCTTTTCTCTCAATTATATGAAATCCTAATAGAACTTGGATTGATGTCTAAATTGGGCCATTTTAACCTTCAAAGGGAGGCCTGGCCCATTCTTTCTTTTTAAACTATTCCTTCGAGCTTGCTTTGCTTGTCTTTTGAATTTGGGTTTAATCTCTTTTGGGTTCAGTCCGTTTGTACTTTACTAGGCCCATACAGCCCATGCGAACAATTGAGGGATTTTCCCCTTACACTTTGCCCCCAATTCCTTTCAGTATGTGCTTGCCCAGACTGAAAGGAATTCCTAAAGGCACCAACTTAAAACTTTTTGCTTCTCTCGAGAACTCTCATTAATGCTGAAGTACCAACGACGGCGCAAAAGCATGTAAGTGACTCTTCTATACTTCATTTATGTTTTTTGTCTTGACACTTTGTTATTTTCTCATCCACAAAGTTCTGCAACTGTCCGTCTTCCCCTTTAAATTCATTCCTTTGAGTTTCCTGGTACCGGTTCGCCTCCGCAGGTCAGTTTTGCACTCTTTTATCCACATTTTTTTCTTTTTCAATGTCGTTGAGTGATAGTGACCGTACTCATTCTAATAATCAGAGACCACCATGTCCAACTTGTCTCTTCAAATCATAGAAATTGCCCAACCCATCACTATTGTATAAGAAGTAGTCACGTCCGATCAGGGTGTGGATACTGCTCTAGTGCTTAGACAATTAATTGATCTTAAAAAAATTCGAGGGGAATGTTTGATTCCCAGTGACATTATGATCAAGGGTTCTCCCCTAGATTTCGATTACAGCGTTGGTGAAGGGGTTAAAAAGGGCGAAGTTCTTTTCTCAATTTCTCACCTAAAAACTTTTAGATTTCCCCTTCATCCATTCTTTAATTTCATTCTTTTCAAACTGAGGCTTGCACCTTTTCAGTTAAACCCTAATTTTTTCTGTATTATATCTTGCTTGCTCTCACTGAATCGTGTTTACAAACTGAACTTAGGTTTGCACGACCTATTGTTATGCTACTCTCTTCATAGAGTTAGGTCAGAAGAGAACCGTTATCACCTGTTTCCCAACAAGAATAGAAAAATTTGTGTTGATACCCCCACTTCTGACAAGTGGTGGAAGGAAAAACTTGTTCTAGTAAAGGGAGCTTGGAGCATTAAGGCTTCTCAACATTTTCTATCCCCAGAGCATTCGGCAACACTGTGATCTCCTCTGTCACTTTGTCTGGCAAGTCTCTTTTAGTTGACCTAGAAAGTCTTCAGGACTTGTCATTTTCTCTCATTTTTCTTATATGAATTTGCTTTATTTGTGCAGCCAATCAGATTAGATACCTAAAGAAGAACATCTGGGACGTTCGTCTTTCAGTAAAGAAGTTTTTAACTCCCATCAAGCTTCAAGCTCTTGCTGCTGAGGTTTCAATTGAATCTTCTCCCTTGTACGTTAACTGAGACCACTCTTCAGACTAATGAAGATGTCTAAACCAAAAATTAGGAAAGGATCTTCCACCTCTGGCCAACTCAAAGCCAAAAATATTGAAAGAAGTCCTCCTCGTGATGACCTCCGCCAGTAAAGAGTTGACAGGGATAAGCTTCTGACAAACGCTCCTCTTCATATCGTTGAGGTTTGATCTACTTTTACTTTATCCTTGTTGTTGTTGTGTGTGTTTTTTTTTTCTTCTTTCTGACCTTTTCTTGACATGTGGCAATGCAGAGTGCATATATGACTTTCTCTCTCTATACAAAGCTCTAGAGGTTGAGTGGCTGAATGGGGGCCAGGCCGAAAAGCTTGAGAGTGATGTGAAACCACTCAACAAATCTCTTATTGAAAAGCAAAAAGCAATTGTACACTTTGAGCAGAGGGCACTAGAGGCTAAACAGAAAGTTGTTGAACTTCAGGCTCTTCTTCAAGTCTGCAACTCTGGTGGACTTGACATGTACCAACGCTTCTTGAAAATTTCAACTTTGAAAATCGCAAATGGCTTCAGGTATGGGTTCAAACAGAGCAAAAAACTTGAGGCTGAATGTGACTATCTTGATCCTGATGACTTTGATGCCGATCAGGGGATTAAACCGTTCGGGGCCTATGGCATTCCTGAAGCTGTCAATGCAGAGAAGAAGTTCACTGCTTTTCTCTAGCATTCTTGCTCAACTTCTGGCCCCTGATGCTCCTGGTACTGCTCCTTCTTTTCCTCCTCAATTTGATCAAGTCACTTCGAAAGTACCAGTGTAAGCTAAGAAGGGCACCGTGATAGTTGACTCCTTTAATTAAGACTTCAACAAAGAGGATGGGGCAGCAACTAAAGAATGACTTTTCTGCTCTTTTTTTTTTTTTTTTGCAATGCTAAGCTAGAGCTTTAAGGGATAATTAAACTCTTCCCTTTTTTTTGTAATTACCTTTTAATAAATATTGATAGGGTATTTAACTCCAATTGTATTTCATGTGACGTGGGCGATCGTAATTCGTGTGATGTGGATGAGAGGTGAACATTGACCATGACTCTCCTATCTCCAAATAGGCTTAGGAACTGAGGGGTTAGTCTCCTACTCGGATACATTCTCATCTGACTTCTATAAATACAGGGGCGATTCATATTCCAGGTATGAAATTAATACCCTTTGAGTGCTTTTACAGCTTCTTAAGCCCTTCTAATTTTTGACTTAATTGTCGAAGCATAGTCGGCCGACACCACGTCGGTGTCCTTCAGGTTACCCTTCTCTTGTCTTTTTTAGATTAGCGTTAACTCGGATTGACAATTTTTGCATCATCAGTTGGTGTCGTCTATGGGAACGATCACGAATTTGATTACTCTACACAAAATATGATGCACCTACGATTTGGGTTAGAAATCGGAACTGGTCAAGACCCTCACAACCAACTAGCCGGTCAGGATCCTCCTACCAGCCACAATCCACCAACCAGGCAAGATCCTCCTGGCAGTCACAACCCTTTAGCTGGTTATGATCCTGTCAGTCAAAATCCTTCAGCTAGTCAGGATCCTCTTGCCAGTCACAACCCGCCAGCAGTTCACAACCTGCCTGCCGATCTAAATCCCCATGTAGGTTACAATCCCCTAGCCAGGCAGGACCCCTGCTGGCCACAACCTTCCAGTTTGCAAAGATGATGTCCCAAGGGTTTGGGAGTGTCAGAATCCTCGAGCGGGAGAAGGAGGCATGCAGCCCCCTAGTCATGGAGACTAGCTTAGAGTACATCCCGGAGCCCCAAATGACCAGTAGCGTGTCGCAACGTTGGAACACTAGATTTAGAACTTGAATCAGAGTCTGATCCAGGTGCTCTAATAAAATACGACAATCCTACAATGCCTTCCCCCCGTAGCACCGGTGCCATCACGGAGTCACCTCAACCTAGTCAATCCAGAAGGAAATTATGTTATGCGAGATAATGGGATTTTGGCAGATGACGCTGCCCAAAGTCATGAGAGAACTAAGCGAGTTGGGGCTAATCTCATTCACCTAATTTGGTCTAAAAGAGCTCGTACTCATAGAGATTAGACGCAGGACCTCAAAGCTAAGGTTAAAAGTATGGCCCATGCCATGAAGGGGAAGAGCCTTGCTACAGTGGAGGATCTTGTCCAACAAACTAATCTCCCATTTACCTCTGGAGTAATGAGTTTTTCTTTGCCCAACAAGTTCAAGATGTCAACCCTTAAAAACTTTGATGGGACCAAGGACCCACTAGACTATCTTAAAACCTATAAGGCTCTGATGTACCTTCAAGGAGTACCAAATGAGATCATGTGAAGAGCTTTTTCCATTACTTTGAAAGGTTCTTCCCGGGCATGGTTCAATAACCTAAAACCTACTTCAGTGCATTCTTTCAGAGAATTGAGCCAATTGTTTGTGAGCAATTTTAGTACAGCCCGTAGACACAAAAACCTGCAACCTATCTTCTGAACGTAAGACAAAGCAAGGGAAAATTGCTACGAGAATACATTAACTAATTTAACACAGAGATGTTACAGGTCGATGCTTTAAATGACAAGGTAGCAGTTACCGCATTCATAAGAGGCTTGCAGTCCTCAAAGTTCTTATATTCAATTTCTAAACACCCACCAGAAAGTATGTCAGAACTACTCATGAATGCCCAAAAATACATGAATGCTGAGGATGCTCTAAACTCGTGAAAAGAAAAGGGAGATGATGATAGAAAGACAGACCCGAGTACAGGTGGGAGCATATCAACAAGCCATGTTCCGGTACTATAACGCCCGAGTCAAGCAAAGGAGTTTTCAGTAACTTAGGTGACCAAACCCCCAGGCACCGAGAAACTAGCTCCTAATTGGGAAGGCCCTTGCAAAGTCATCCAAACTCAACGACAGGGGGCATACTAGTTAGAAACATTGGAAGGAAAACAGTTGGCCCATCCTTGGAATACCAAGCATCTGAGAAAATGTTATCAGTAAGATTTTTCATAGTTGCATTTACTTTATTAGTTTTAGCTGAAATTTAGTTTAGTGTCGTGGTTTAGAGCAATGACTTAGAGGCTTTTTCAAATACCTTCTATTACTACTTGAACATCAATAAAAGCTCTTTTTGTTTTGAAGTTTATTAGTACAATCAAAATAGAAAATGAACATCCAACTCCACTAGGGCACACCTCATTCAGAGGGCCTTTAATGAAAAAGGTAGGATGAATTAATTCAGAGAACATTGTTAATCAACCCCACTGGGGCACACCTCATTCAGAGGGCCTTTAATGAAAAATGTGGGATAAATTAATTCTGTGAACATTGTCAATTAACCCCACTAGGGCACACCTCATTTAGAGGTCCTTTAATGAAAAAGGCGGGATAAGTTAATTTCGAGAACATTATCAATCAACCCCACTGGGGCATAGTCACACCTTGTTCAGAGGGCCTTTAATGAAAAAGGCGAGATGAGTTAATCCCGAGAACATTATCAACCGACCCCATTGGGGCACCATTTGTTAAGAGAAATTTTAACAAATGGCTAGGTAAATCCCTCAAAGTTTGTCGCGTGGCTTTATTGAGGGCTATGCCATGAGGGTTTTTTAATTAAAGGACACCTCTGTGAAAATAAAATAATTTATTGATAAGTAGGATTACAATGCCATAGGCGTGGCTGGCAACCTCTATCTCCCAAACGGCTACTTGGTGACATCCACCTAGCAACGGCTCCTTAAGCAACATACACATTCCAATGGCAGAAAATACATGAAGCAACGCATAATAAATATATAAGCAAGTGGCAGCCAGGCACAATGGCCCTGTCAAGGTGAAACCAGCCTCCAAAGGGACTAACCCGGTCTCAAAAGGGACCATCCAACTAAGGGCTGACTAAAGGGAACCGATCGGCCAAGGGCCATCTAGAGGATGGCTAGGACCGGCCGGCCAGAGTCTGGTCAGCCAATGACTGGGTCCGGTAGATTCGAACCTAAGACGCGACGGCTAGCTGGGATCCATTTTCTCTTACACAGGAGTATGGGTCACAGCTAGCAGGTTATTCAAAGTGTTCCTAAGGTTCGACAAGTAACCCTTATGAATAGGGGGCATCTGATGGGGTATTTGACTCCAATTGTATTTTATGTGATGTGGGTGATTGTGATTCGCGTGATATGGATGAGAGGTGAACATTGACCATGACTCTCCTATCTTCGAATAAGTTTGGGAACTGAGGGGTTAGTCTCTTGCTCGAATACAGACTCATCTGACTTCTATAAATACAGAGGTGATCCATATTCCAAGTATGAAATTAATATCCTTTGAGTGCCTTTACAGCTTCTTAAGCCCTTCCAATTTCTGACTTGTCTGTCGGAGTGTAGTAGACCGGCACCACGTCAGTATCCTTCCGGTTACCCTTCTCTTGTCTTTTTCAGGTTAGCATTAACCCAGATCTTGCAACGATTTTTGCATCATCAAATATCAAACATTTATGTTTTTAACTTCTGAGTATTTTGTATTGACTATGTTAAATTTTAGTGACTGATATTCCATAAATACCAGAAAAAACATTTGGCAATTTAGGTCATGGCCTTACTCAGCAACCGTTTATCGCTTAAAAAACTTTATCCTAGTTTTACTTTTCACTTAGGATTTTAATGTGAATGATCAATGATCGGTATATGATGCCCTAGTTTTAATTTGCTGATTGATTTTGAGTCCTGAGTTTTAAACGAATGGCTTATAATGTCAATTGCTTCTTCTTCTTCTTCTTCTTTATAAGCAATCGGCCATTTGAGGCCTTGGCTTTGATAGCTCAACGCCTATATATTTTTTTATTTTAGGTGATCGGCTTATAATACCAGCCGCCTCTTTTTTATAAGCGATTGACACTTGAAGCCTTAGCTTTTGTGGGCTGAATGCCTATTTTTTTCTTTTTAGGCGATCGACTTATAATGCTAGTTGCCTTTTTTTATAAGCGATCGGCACTTGAGGCCTTAGTTTTTGTGAGCTCAATACCTATTTTTTCTTTTTAGGTGACTGGCTTATAATGCCATCTGTCTCTTTTGTTTGTAAGTGATTGGCACTTAAGACCTTAACTTTTGTGGGCTCAATGCCTATTTTTTCTTTTTAGGTGATAGACTTACAATGCCAGCTGTCTCTTTTTTTGTAAGCGATCGGCACTTAAGGCCTTAGCTTTTATGGGCTCAAAGCCTATTATTTTTTTATTTTAGGCAATTGGCTTATAATGCCAGCTGCCTCTTTTTGTAAACGATGCAATATTGCTCAACTCTCTTTCTCCTTCTCCAAGAGAGTTTTATACAGGCCCCTATATAAACACCACATATTTATATATAACCTTTCTAATAAACAAGTATATAAAAATAACATATTCATATATAAAAGATTGGTTTTGGAATGATTTTTTTATGAGAATTTGGGAGAGATGTAATATTGCTCTCTCATATATAATTAATCAATTATCTCATCCCCCCCCCCCCAACACCAATTTACACACATATGGTGCCCACTACTCTATTCTATGAACATGCAAGAGTAGATCTGTTCAGTACTCTAATAATCTTGACAAAGAAAGAGAAAAATAAAGGGAAAGATAGAGAGAGATATAGAAATAGAGAGATAGAGAGATAAATAGAGAAATGGAGAGAAAGATATAGAAAGAGAGAAATAGAGAATATTTACTGAAGAGAGAGAACAACTCTCTTACTCGTCAGAAATCGTGGGCCTCTTTATCGTCAGAGATCGTGGCTGAGTGTGGTTGAAGGCAATGGTGAGGAGTGAGGGGGAAGATCGTGAGATGAGAATGAAGTGGCGGTCACAATGAAAGAAGTTTAAGAGATGAATTGTAGAGAGAGAGGAATCAAAAACCCTAAATTGGAGATGAAAATGTCTTAAGGAGGAACAGGAGAAGTCGAACAGCTTCACTCAGAGCAGCTTCAAATCGAATCGGATGATTAGAATGAAGTAGAGGCATAGTGAGGTTTCGATTCCGTATATTGGGTGTGTTGTGTGGCAAAAATATATAAGTAGAAACTGGAGTGAACCAAATAAAAACCCTAGTCTCTAGAATGTTGTTGTATACATATATATATATATACACACACACACACACACACATGAGTAAAATCAACCTGCAATGCATGTACTGATAAATGCTTTTAGATGCTAACAATTTGTGTCATTCATATAATTAAGAAGTTGATAAAAGAAAAGGTTGCTGATTTTCGCGCTCCATTGATGACTTGAGGTGCTCCACTCTTTTTTTTTCTAAATAAAATTTACAAAAGAGTCCCTAGATTACATAATACTTTATTCTCACATTTTTTATACCATAATTCACTCTCAAGTATTTTTTCACTCATATTGAAATTACATACGGTATATATATATATACACACACACACACACACTATGTGTAAAATATCTTATATAATAATTAAAAGTAAATTTAATCACATAATAACATAATTTCTAAAAGTTCCCTTCTTAAAAGCAAGCAATGTTTCATTAACTTAATTATTGAACTATACAACAAAGTTTCTATTTAAGTAAAACTAGGTTTTTCTCACCTTTAAAAAAAACTTAATTTTTCTTTGATTTTCAATTCAATTAAATATTACTATGCATCGTAGAGATTGTTTTACTTTCAATTTAATGTTATAAATAGATTATATTCATTGATATAAAATTTAATTTCAATTCAAATATTTTTTTATCCTAATCACATACATTTTTATCCTAATCATCGATACTTTCTCAAGTCATTATTTTCAAAATCAACTCAAAAAATATATTATAAAGAAAAAAAAATTCACCATTACCATGAGAATTAGAAGCATTTAATAACTCATATATTTCTGAGATTTTTCCATATTGCTTGTCTTAACAAGTTCAATAACTTTCTCTAACTCAAACACTATATGATTTCTAAGATATTTCATTTATGTATACAGAGATAAGATAAATCAATTTGCATTTTAGGGTCAAGAGTCCTAATCTTAATGGAAAAGGGCAATTATGATATTAAAAATATAATAACCAAACATTGTGTGGTAAAAAAAGAAAGTGAAGCACTTAAGGATATTGGTGGAGTACCAATATCAGCTCCTTAATAAAATGGTAATTAGAATCCATAATTTTTAATGGTTGTGATGTTTGAAAAATGTCATTTGTTTTTTTAGAAAAAATAATAAAACGGTAATCACACTGTTATTTTTGAGAAATTAACAGTAATAAAAAATATTAAATCCTAATTTAAGAAGTAAATGATGGTAGATATTTTAATGTAATTATAACTCATCGGTAATAGCTAAATCTCATATCACTTGCATGTAGATGATAATTTTTTTAGATAGTAATATTTGATACAAGAGATATTTCAATGTGAATGTAACTCTTTTTTAGTAATTAAACTTCAATATATGAAAATTGTTTTTATTGTAATAAAGTTGAAAAGTTGTTTAAATTTTAAAGGCATCAAAATTTTCAAATGACAATATTTATTAACGTTTTGTTTTTTTATTTTTTTATTTTATTAAGTTGAGAAGGAATTACTTAAAATAGAAGAGGGGTGGTTTGTAGTTAATAAAATAACTATTCTGTAATATATATATAGTTAAGATGGTAACTTTTCAATGATTTTATTTTTTATTTATTAGGTTATAAATGTATTAAGGTGTATATTTTTAAAATAGAGGAGGTTTTTGTAGTTAACAATGTGGCTCTCAATGATTTTGTTTTTTATTTATTAAGTTAAAAAGTATTAAAATGTATATAAATATTAGATATTATATACAAATTTGCAAGGAGTATAGACATAGATATAGACGTGAAATAATAGACAATTGCGAGATATATATATATATATATATATATATATATATGGAATAGTAGATGATTGTTGTTAAGGTACTCTCATGACCTGCAAGGACACAGGCCATTATCCACTAACAAGCAATTCACCTGCCTATAGGACATCTTGAAGACAATGTTAAGTCTTAAGTCATTCTAACCAAATTTCTTGACCACTCTCTCATCAGTTATGCAATAATAATAATAATAATTATTATTATTATCATCATCATCGAAAGATAAATGTTTAAAGAATAATGATATTCTGTCCGATCGGACTTAGTCCGATATTTTTTTATGTGAGTGGGGTGGTGTGTCCCACCACATGATGTCATGATGATGTCATGTGTGGGGCCCAGCACCCCACTCACATGAAACAAAAATCGGACTAAGTCCAATTGGCCTGTCTATCATTACTCATGTTTAAATATATGAAGTATAGCTGTATAAGCCCAATACTAAAATTAAGGCCCAGAGACCAAGTTCGTATCTGGTAAAATAAGAAAAATGAACTTTTAATGAAAGTCAAAGTCTTAAAAAGTCATAAAGCCATAATTATTTTACGTAAGAAATTTTATAGACAAATTTTGTCTCATTTTATTTTGTAAAACTTGCCTATTAAGAGTAATTACTAAGGATAAATTTGTCAAATTAAAAATGTGTTAATTGTGAAAAAAATTTTAAAAAATTCATCCACCAAATAACTTTTTTTTTTAAATTTATTTTATTGAAGGCATTTTTCAAAAACCTTTTAAATAGTAAGAATTTTAGAATAAAAAAACTCGTCCAATCAGGGCTCAAGTAGCCACATACAACAGACAATGGGTTTGACAGTGGGTTTGTGGTGGCTAATGATGTAGATAGGGTTGTGGTGATGATGGTGCTGTTGAAGGTGGTGGTGTACGATGACAAATGTGGGCTGCCACATTGTGAGAGTGAGAGAACAACTGTGGGCAGGAGTGGGGCTAAAACCTATTAATATGGGGTGTCCTTTTCGGTCATTTCACAAAAGTTTTTTTTCTTCTTTCAAAAAAGGTAAAAAATGTGCTTCTAAGGTAATTTGGTCAATGTCTCACTTTATTGTGTCAAATATGATATGGTGTTTTGTGTAGATTAAGGCAAGCATGTGGTCAAATTTAAAACTTTAGCTGTCAGTCATGTTGGGTTGACGTGACTCTTCACAATATATGATGAGTTGAGGAAGTCGACATGGTGCTAAAGAACCATTGGAAAAAAACAAAAGAGTATTGAAGAGCTCTAGAAAACAAAACACAAACAAAATTTGGCTGGTTATAGTACTTCTTATATTTGGTCACTGAGTTAGCGAGCAGCCAAGTGGAACCTGCAATTTAGCTAGTTAAAAGGCAACCAAAATCTCAAAGTACAAAAACTTTTCTTAATCTATTTTTCTTGCCAGAAACTCATTAAAACCCTCACCTAAAATCTCAAAGCCTCAATCCCTCAATGATCGGAATATTTTTTCGCTAAAACCCTTAAACCCTCAATGATCGGTACTTTTTCTCATCAGAAAACTCGTTGTGTGCGTGTGTAGACTAGAACTCCTTTAATTTCATTCATGATTATTGAAAGCACTTAAATGCTCTTATTTTGTGTTGCTGATTATTATTTTAATAAGGTAAATATCACTTATATTCCTTGAGGTTTGACTTAATTTCATGCAGCTACACCTTTTCGAAATTTCATTACTAACACTCCTTGAGGTTTTTTTCTGTATATCACTAACACCCTCTCCTGTCAAAAGTACACCATGTCAATGCATTTTTTTAGTAAAATAACCTTAATGTCCTTTGACTTTTGACCTAACCCTTTTGAATATTAAATTTACCCATTTAACCTTGTGTAACAGACCAAAATACCCCTAACTATGCCATATTATTATATATTTAAGTCATGTTATTATATGCCCTCTATTCTAATTTCAGATACTTTTGTAGTGATTACTCCAAATTAATTACCTGACAATTGAATTCCTATTTTCTCAAGCTTCAATTGAATTAGAGTTTGCTTTTTATTCATTCACACTTATATATATATATATATATATATATATACTAGGAAGCACGGATAATTCTACAAAAGTAACATACCTGTATCGGATACTTATCAGATACTGATACTCCTCGGATACTCGCGAATACGTGTCTGATACTTCCTAAACGTATCCATAATTTTAAAATATTTTTTTATTTCTAACACGCATCTGATACTTCTTAAATATTTCTAACACATATACTTCAGAACATATATCTAACAAGTTTTGAACACTAAAAAAGAAGTGTTGAGATATATATCATAATTTAGTACAAAATTTATCCATGCAAATTATGCAAAATGATTCTTAACTCTTATTTGTTTGTTAATCATAATTTTTTTATAAAGAAATGTTAATAACTCTATTTTTTGTATATATAAAAATATAATATGTTATTTTTATATTTTCATGTTCGGTCGTACCCGTATCATGCTTTTTTGAGATTTGCTGTATCGTCGTACCTGTGTCCCGTATCTATATCCATGCCTCCTATATAATTTCGTAACTCACGGAATATAGGAATTCCTTCTCCATTCAAAAACAGGGTATAAGAATTCATTCTCTATGCATAGCAAACCTAACATCATAACCTTGTAAAACCCATGTTAGCTAAGCTTTAACCTTTCATCATTTTCAACCCAACCATCAACACCACCACCATTATCACCGAAACCCAAACCCCAGCTCGTCATACGAGTACCACCCGAGAGTTACTACTTACAAGAACCGTCAATAGCCATCGATGTTTTCACCTTCATTTAAGACCCCATCTCTATCGAATTTCACTAACAAAATCGCAAACCCAAACTCAAAACCATGCCTATATATTCACATACAACCCATCCCAAACATACTATTCAAACAACCCCTCCATCATCAACTACTGCCAGCACCGATACCACCAAAGTTCAATACTACACACGTCATCGATGAAGTCGAAGTGTTGAGTTCACTCATTTTGAAGATTGGTCCATCGTGAAAGAGACGACGATGGACTAAAAGGGGAAAATGAAGACAAACAGGTACCTCATCGCGTTGCTCTTCAAACGATCCCTTCGTCGTCACATTGAATCCTAAAAACATAAATACACCACTTTTGACAAGATCGTCGACTGCCTCTGCTCAAACTTCCTCGTATACGAATACCACAAACTTCAATCATTGACCAGAACCTTTCAAGAAACAATAGATCTCATGCCTCATCAGAATAAGAAGAAGAGGATCAACAAATAAAGCAATCAAGATCGTTCGTCATCGTCAAATGTATGTGATTGAAGATGAAACTGATTAGAAGCAATGGAGAAGAATGTGGCCATTAATGGAGGACACGGGTAGAAAGAGAGAAATGGCAGGTGTTTGTTTGTGTGGGTGAATGTAATGGGGTCCAAGAAATACAAAGATAGGAGGGTATTTTGGTCAATTCATCGGTCTGATATTTTAATATAAAATTTTATTTACATAATCAAGGGCAATCAGGACATTTCACACATTTTTTAAATGAAAAAGCTGACAGAGGATGTTAGTGACAAAATTTTATGAAATTGTAGTGCGTGAAATTAAGTCAAACCTCAAGAAGTGTCAATGATATTTACCCTTTTAGTAATGTTAGACATGCTGAACAATTTTTTTTGGGGTAAATTACCCTGACTTCCTGAGGTTTTTTTATTACTCACATATTAAAGTTTTGAAAATATCGTGATCAACCTCTCCTCAAGTTTGTTTAACTTAACCCTAGCCTCTCCTCATTGTTAGTCCCATTAAATTCAGGTGAAATAAAAATTTTAAATGCCCAAACTACCCTATGAGGGCACATTTACAAAATTAGTTTCATTAATCCATTAGTTTATTTGAACAAACTACCCATACCTGTAACCTAAAAAACATCTCTGTCATCACTCTCTGTCTCTCTCTCTCTACCTACCATATGAAACACACTAACATATACAGTGCTTTCCATTTTTAATATTCCACTCCTGCAAATTAATTTCACACCCAAAATTAATAAAGGGTTAAGTGCATTAAATTCCCTGAACTATCACCAGATTGCAAGAAACTCCCTTGAACTACAAATTGACCTCTTGAACTATAAGAAACACATACTTAAGGATAAACCCTCAATTAACATTTAATTAAAAAGTCAAATTACTTTTTTATCCTTAGTTAATATGTATACTTGTTGGTGAAGTAGACTAAGGCCCTGTTAACACTTTCGATTCTTGATTTCAATTTTCATTTTTATTTTTTTGGAAGTCACAATAGAAATTGTGTTTGGTAACACATTTTACAGTTCTAAAAAATGAAAGTGATGTCAAAATTTGACAATCCTTAGACATAATTTGAAAGTTTCATAACGAATATTTCAGTTTTAGATTTCATTTTTCAATTCAAGTTTATTTCTGATTTTTTTTATAAAATACAATAAATAAAATTTTTTCTTTCTCAAAAATATAATATAATATAATACAATAAATTAAAATTTTATAATAAAAATAGAAAATACAACAAATAAAAGATTGGTTACTCAAAAAATATAAATATAACAAAATAAAATAAAATAAATAAATAATATAAATATAAATAAATAATATAAACAAAATACAATAAATACAAAATTATAAGACAATAAGAATAAAAATATTTTATAAAATACAAATAATAATATATATATATATATATATAAATATAAAGATATATATATAATAATAATAAATATATATATATATATATATATATATATAAGAAGAAAATACAATAAAATAAGAGCTATATATATATAATATAAAAATATAATGTAATAAATACAAAATTATAAGTCAATAAGAATAAAAAACTTTTACAAAATTCAATAAAAAAATATATATAGATATAAATATATATAATATATATATAAAGAGATATATAAGAAGAAAATACAATAAAATAAGATATATTGGTTATGTTAATTGAAGAGGCTGAGATATAAGGTGTATTTATATATATAATGGGTCTAACAGTTATAAGGATATTTTTGGCATTCTAAATTTGGGGTAGGTCAAGTGTGTCAACTAAGATTAGATTTTGGACGGTAATTTAACGATTTGGGGTTTATTGCAAAGAGAGAAGATAGTTTAGGGAGTTAAATGTTCAATTGATAGTTAAGAGGATTTTTTTGAGTGAGAGAAGATAGTTCAAGGGGGTTTAATGCACTTAAACCATTAATAAATCCTAACTTCATAAATCTATATATATATATTACAGTGCCAATCACGAATCCTTAAATTTATGGTAATTGATAAACCCCACTTTCATAAATAAATAAATAAATAAATTACAGGGCAGTTAAACACAAACCCTTTAATTTAAGGAAAATTTCATCACTACAGCAGCATTAGCCACAAAAGCAAAGTGGGGTTCCAACCCATCACCATTAGCTTGAACCGACCCCACTCCAACCCAGGCTTAAGACCTGCAAGAGCAAGTGTTGCACCACCAAAAGCACACTGAGCACCATTGCCTAAGTAGAGACCGAAGAAGGCGATAAGGAAGCTCCTATACTAGAGGCCCGTTAAAGAAGGGGAGGAAGTAGCAGCGACGGAGGTCATACGGTTGGTGACTGGAGTGGAGTGTATTATTTTAGAGGGGTGATGCAAACTGGTAAGGTTTTCTTGTTTGGGTTTGTGACAGAGAGAGGTGAAGCAAAAGAGAGAGAAAGGAGAGACTTAGGGTTACCTTTTGCATACAGAGAAGATAATAGGTCTCCTCTTAGCAAATCTAATAATGCAATTGGAGAATTAAAAAATAATTGTTGAAGTCATGTACTGGTAACACATAGCATAATATTATTGTAATTCCTCACTTTAAGTTAAGGGTATTTCAGGAAAAAATAACAGTTGTTAACTAATTTAATGAATGGTTGGTTTGAGAGGGTGTTAGAGAAAGAATGCATAAACTTTAATTTATAGGTAATAAAAGAAAACTTCAAGAAAGGTTAGGATAATTTATCATTTTTTTAACACTCAAATCACTAGTGTCCAACAAAAACTTTTAATAATTAATAAGAAAACTGTCATCAACCAGTATTTAAATTAAGGAAAATGATATATTTTATGACGCTTATAACCCGAATACACAATAGACTTGATGTGACAATGAATGATTACCATAAATGTATTGGATAGGATTTCTATTCATCTTAAAAGCTGACAAGTGTCCTCAATAGACTATACCTATTGGTGTAACTACAAAAATCAATCAGTTTTGGTAGCATTACTCATATAGCCTTATGCATCTCTGAATGTTCATCTCTTCTGCAGTTGTCTTCTCTCATTCGTGCTCCTCCATTGTAAAGTGGAAAGGACTAAAAGTAAAAAAATTTAAAAATAAACACTAATTTTTATGACAAAGATATGTTATAAATATTCAAAAATAGACAAAAAAAAAAAAAGAAAGAAAAATAATGACGTTCTTTTTCTTCTGTAATACTAAGGGTGTGTTCACTAACATTTTCATTTTCTGTTTTTGCACTCAGAAAAATAACAGAAATATAATTTTGTTTTTCTGAGAGAAAACAAAAAGCATAAATAGTGTTCATTAAAACATGTTGTTTCTACAATTTTGAACACAAAAAACATTATTTAGTAACACATTTGTCACACAAATTTATTTTTCATTCATCTATTAAAAAACAAACCTTCAAGCACATCCCTTGGAGCTTTCATTGATCAAGCCACCCAATTGTTTGCTTGAATTAAAAACATCAGTATACACTTTTATCTCAACTTAAATTAAAAACAGAGCCTCCAATTGTATTTAAAATAAAAAAAACTGGCTTCCTTTATTTGAATATCAACTTATAACACATCACGTACTATACACTTTTATCTCATCTTAAATTAAAAACAGAGTCTCCAATTATGTTTTAAATAAAAAAATTGGGTTCCTTTATTTGGATCTAAACTTATAATACATCACTATACATTTTTATATCAGCTTAAATTAAAAACAGAGCCTCTAATTGTGTTTTAAATAAAAAAAATTGGGTTCCTCTATTTGGATCTCAACTTTTAACACATCACTATACACTTTTTATATATATTTTTTCGCATTTGGTTAAACTTCTAACAACATATACTTGGACTCTTTACCTTTATTATATTCATTTGACTATATATTATAGGCTTTTTGTCGTAATATCTATTTTTTGATGTATTTTGAATATAAAAATCACTAATCATTTATGCCTAAATATTAAAAAACTAACCTTTATATATAGTTTAGGTGAAATACTTTATGGAAGACTCGATAAATTCATTCAGTAAGAATTGCATATAAACAAATTCACCTTCTTGAGATGTGTTTTGTTTTTAAAAAAATGGAGTTCTCTTGTTATAACTTTTTTT
Organism: Cornus controversa; assembly: GCA_026545225.1. NCBI lineage: Eukaryota > Viridiplantae > Streptophyta > Magnoliopsida > Cornales > Cornaceae > Cornus > Cornus controversa. Next base: position 48,465,209 of record CM048845.1, read on the forward strand.
TTTTTTTTTTCATATTTGAACTTGTAACTATTAGGCAATACAAAAACTTTCGAGCTGAACCAGTCTTCCATAAGTATGATATCATATATATATATTAAATTAAAAATGATATCATAAATATGTGAAAATTAAATTAAAAAATATTATACAAGTTAAAAGATAATAATATTCATAATATGTATATCATAAAGAGTTATTATTTATAAGTGATTTTTTTTATAAAAACACATGGAGATTGAAGAGATGGAGATTGAAGCTTTGATCGATCAGCTTCAATGATTCTGTAGAGTACAGAGTTCTGGGATGAGGATGAATCTGTGTTCATGCATGCATTCCTTTCATGCCATATGTGGCTTCCTCCTCTTTCTTCTACAAAAGTGTCCCGATCTGCGTACTTTTGTCCTCTCCCTGGTTCCCCAATTGAATCGCTTAGAGTGGTTTTATGGGCTGAGCCATGCTTTCGACGCCTTGTTCCTCAAGCATGCTTGGCTTCTGTGATTGCTATTGATCCTTTGTCTCTGAATTTTCCCCTCCATTTTTTGGCGTACTTTTGATGGTGAGCGAGTAGCATTCTTTTGCCGCCACCTAGTCACCGTGGAGGTCCACTGTCCCTTTCCCGTTAGGGGTTAGTCACCTCATTACTTGATGCAGGGTTGATGGTACCCTATGCATCCTGTGGATCTAGCCTCTTCCCGTTATAAGGTTATAGGATGAATGTACGTCAGCTATTACAAATTGCTCCCTAAGTGTCCTCTATGCTGCTGTCATAGATAATGATATCGTTCTGATCGGGGACACTCTATTTTCGTCAAACCCTACGAGTGGGCCTTCAGCCTGCTTGATTTGGTCACCTCCGACTCCTGTTTGCCTAAAAACCTCCAGTGTCATTATATTTGCGCTTGACCTTGAATCGATGAGTACTCTCTTTACCCAGCAATTTGTTACCATCAAACTGACCACCAACGGATCCTCGTGAGGGAGTTGTACTCTCATTAGGTCTGGATCTCCAAATACGATCTAAGTGTCAGCCTTCGTGTCCTGAACAATATTGACCTCTCCCATCTTTTGTAACCTTTTAGCCTAACGAAGGCCAGATCTAGTCGATCCTTGATCTCCCTGAGTCGCGTAGCCATGTATCATATTGATTGTCCTGACTGGATTCAGGTTCGGGTTCTCTCTTTGGTCAGGGATTTGGCATTCGCCCTGATTCGTGTGTTCCTTCACCACATATTCGGCTAGACCTCCCTTAGAAATGATCGCCTCCATCTGTCCCCTGAGATTCCGGCTCTCGTTCGTGGTGTGACCGTAGTCCTGGTGTAGTGCACAGTGCTTGCTCTTATCTCTAAGCTTGGCTGGGATCCGGATTGGAGGCAGTGTTCGGAATATGCCTCGATTCTTATTTTCTTGGTATAGCCTCGCCAACATGCATTTCAAGGGGGGTATTCTTTTCCTCGAACCTGGGATGTTTCCCTGATGTCGAAGGTACGGGAGGGATCCTGCCTTGCCCCTTCGATTTATCACATTTCTCCTTGGGCAAGGGGCCAACGCTTATCAAAGCTATTCTCTATTGACGCAAAGCTTCATCCTCTTCAAGGCTGAGGTATTCTTGCGCTTTTGCATTTAGATCTCCCATGGTCTTAGGGTTTTTTCTGACTAGAGAAGAATGAAATTTAAAGCCGGGGATCATGGCTATCTTGAAGGCTTCCACTGCTGCCGCTTGGTTGCAACCATCGATCAAGGACATTTCCAAATTAAATCTGGTCATGAAGGATTTTGGGGTTTCTCCCTTCGTTTGTCTCATAGTAAAAAGGGAAGAGATCATTTTCTTTCGTCTCCGATTACCAATGTATTGAGTGATGAAAAGCTCGTACAATTTCGTAAAACTGGGGATTGTACCCAAAGGTTGTTGCTTAAACCAGGTTAGGGCAGCTCCAGACATGCTGGTTGGAAAAACCTTGCACATGAGGTTTTCGTCCTCAGCGTGCAGAGTCATCCTCTGTTGCACATGGAAGAGATGGTCGACAGGATCTGTCGTTCCGTCAAAGGTGATGAAACATGGGAGTAGTAACTTCTTGGGATTCGGAGACCTCCTTATCTCCTCCGTGAAAGGGGATTGCACCACCTTGCTGGTTACTTGAGTAGCTAGATCCACCGGGGTTTGATTTTTTAGATTCTTGATGTCTGCATCGACCTTTTCCAGTCGTTCCGTAATTATGTCAAACTAGACGTTCGGTCTGGCCACTTGACTTTTGGTCCGATCTGGGCTTCGTCCCCGTTCATGCGCTGAACTACGTTTTTCTGAAACCTCATCATCAGGTGGTGCATCTTTAGGAAGATTTCCCGTGAGCTGAGCTATTTTTGCCTGGAGCAAATCATTTCGCCTATTGGATTCCTCCAATTGTTCCCGCATTTCTTGTAGGATCTGCTCATGCGTCCTAGTCTGCTCCATTGCTTCGTGGTGGATGGGTGATTGCTGTCTAACTAACGTTCTGAAACGCAGCTGTACTGGCATAAATTCCCACAGGAATTCTTGAGTACATCGTTCCCACAGACGGCGCCGAAGTGTAGGTACAGAAAACTAGTCACTACACTTTAAGAAAGAAATTCATCTCCCCTTTTTCATTCTTTCATGCCTCCGTTATATAATTTTGTGAGTACATTGATTATGCCTACAATTATTCCCCCTTCCTTGTGAATTTTCCAATATTTAGGGAATGACAATCCCTTAGTTTATTGCAGGAATTACGTTGTCGGATTCCGCAATTACATGGCGAATTCTGACTTTCCTTTCTGTCTTAGTTATTCAGTATTTGATGACTTGGTCGCTGTCCTACACTTTGCGACGTGGCTACCATGTTTGAGCTGAGTTGTCATGTCTACGTGTCAGATTTACTCTGGGTATTTTCTCTTCATTACAGTATTTATACATTATATTTTGAGGCATGTTGGGATTGTCTAATACCTAATAAGGTATCTGTACATTATATTTGGGGCATGTTAGGATTGCCCAATACCTAATAAGGTATTAATAAAATATGGGTATAAGTATGTCAGGATTACCTAATACTTAATAATAAATTTAGTTATGTGTTCAGACATGTTAGGATTGCCACGTGTTCGAACTTAGAAACTTGTTTTACCTTTATTGTGATAATGGATGGGTTGGTTCAGAACATAATTCTAATTATTTCTGGGACAGGAGATTAGATGATAAAATGATATATTATATATATATATTTTATTGTTTCCTTATATAGAGGGTATGTTTATCGGTCCTCTGTTGGGTGGTAGTAGAGGGAACTTGCTCGTGAGTTTAACCCACTTTGTTGATAATTCATATCCAAGGCAATTTCCACCTCGAGGTTAGAGCGTGAAGTTCGTAGAGTGTGACAGTCATCTATTCCTTACCAGACTTCAATGCAGGGACTCAGATCTTTTCAAAAAGTATATACTTTTATGAATTTTGGTTAAGGGGTCATTGCAGGACTTCCAAGTTGTATCGTTCAGACTGGTATTATGTTTATTTAACATTATTATTTATTTCGGTTGGACTTTCCTTCAGCATTTATAATTTTTTTTTCTTTTGTCCTTGTATTCTATTCTTGTATGCTATCAGTTGTAGATATTCCTTATGTTTTGTATGTGAAACTGGTCACCTCATGCGTGAAATTATAGGGGGTATTTCAGTTGGTATCAGAGCATTCCAGGTTCAAGTATTCTCGGGTCTTTAGGGTCCTCGTATGCTATCTTCCATCGTTGCGTATTCTGATAAATAGAATCTAAGTATCGGACTAATTGTACTCTATACGTCTTAGTCTATTATTGGAGTATTATTCAGATGCCACCCCGTAGGAGGATGAATGTGAACCAAAACCAGGGATAGGATAATGTTCAGAGGGGAAATGTTGAACTTCCTCCCAAATTGGTAGCTATTTTTGCTTAGGCTGTAGCTACAGGAGTGGCGACTGATCTTCAGAATCAGCAGCCACCACAATAGCCACCGTATATGGCGCATGTTCCATTACTAGTGGAGCAGCCTAACAGTTGAGAAATGATTCAAAATTCTTTCATGAGAGGGAGTTCCTAGACTTACAGTAGAGGGACAGGAAAGTCGCATGGTATAAGCAGGAGTTCACCAATTTATCTTTGTTTGCACCTGAGGAGGTGAACACTGAAAAGAAGAAGATGAGCTGTTTTGTGAATGGTTTAATTTGGCCTACTCGATAGATCATTGTGGGTAATCCAGCTTATTCCACTTATGCTCATCTGGTTGATGCTGCATTGCAGCCATGTCAGATGAGGAGGGATTATAGGAAAGGACAGGGGGAGAAATGAAATAACAGATACTCCCCTAGTCAGATAGTGGAAAAGAAAAAAATGGAAATAGCTGGACAACCTATTCAACAGATGAACTATGGGAGGGTCTACAATGTCATGCCTTATGATGTGCAGGCTCGTCAGGCAATTGAGGGTATGTTTTCGATAAATGGTAACTTTGGTCGTATTTTATTTGATACTGGGACATTCCACTCTTTTATGTCTCAGTCATTTGTTAGGCTATCTAGTATACTTACTCAGCCTTGTAGTTCTCCACTTACTATAGCTACACCATTGAAATTAGTACGGTTTTATAAGAACATTGTAGTCAGGTCACTATAGGCATTGGCAGACTAAGGTTCTTGGCGGACCTATTGGTCCTAGATATGAATTCATATGATGTCATACTCGGGATGGATTGGTTATCGAATTATCATGCCCAGGTCAATTGCCAATGCAAGACAATTATTTTTGCTATACCGAGTCAGGGGATATATTTGGTTGCTATGCTGCAATCAAATGGAGGGTCTAGTACTTACCTATTCTTAATTAGTGAGGAGTCTCCGGAGGGGATTACAGTTTCTATGGATTCTATTCCAGTGGTGTGATACTTTCAGGATGTCTTTCAAGAAATTCCACGGCTACCACCAAGTCGTGAGATAGACTTTATGATTTATTTAGCTCCAGGCACTGATAGGCGTTGAATGTTACGCATTCTAGCCTCTTAACTTGTGTATTTTATTCTCTTAGTGATAGAGTATTTTGTGATTTTACTTTGTTTTAGTGTTTTCTGTATTTTTAGGGCCTTAATGATTATTTCAGTTAAAACCATGATTTTGGGCTTTTAAAGAAGACATCCAAGATGGTTAGATGAAGCCTACATCAAAGGGAACCATTCAACCATTTATTTCAACTCAATCAGCCCAAGGAAGAGGTCCAAGAGAATTACAGCTGCTTAAGAAGGTTTCAGGCCTGAAGCCCAAATCTGCGCATAATACAGTCTTAATCCCGTTTTGGAAAATGGACTAGAAGTCTTATTTTCAAGCTTTAAATCGACTTAAGTCCATATAAGTTGAACGAAATTCGATTCTGCACACTTTTGTATTTCACAAAAATTTCGTGAATCGGACTTCTAGTGGGTCAAAAGTTGGGCCGAACGTCAGCAGGAAAAACCCACCTGATTAGTGCTGCGGGAAAACCTAATTAAATCCTAACTGGATTAGGACTTTGGTGTATCCTCTTGGGGGCATAAAGTGAAGAATTAAAAGTTGAGTTGAGGGGGGATTGGAGAGATTGGAGAGTCTGAGAAAGCTTTGGATATAATAGAAGATATACTTTGCAGAGCCAATGGAGAACGAAGTCATACGCATAATTCATGAAGATGATGCCTTCTTCCTCAACAGTTGAAGCTTCTTCTTTTACCATGAGCAGCTAGTTCATCCACTAGGGTTTTGATGTAACCCTAACAAAACATCAATGGTTCGATTGTTTTAATTATTGGGGACCTTTATATACATGCATAGATTATGTAATTTAGATGATTCTTATTATAGAATTGAGCAATAAAAGTCTTGTAAATTCAGTTTCAATGATTTCTTATCTTGTCTTAGATATTTAGTTGTTGTTATTGAACTCAATCTCTCTTATTTTCTGTGATCATGAGAGCAATTATTATATAATGGTAATCACTCAATATATCATTAAAAGCTTTGATGGATTATGCCTAGAGAAGATGAACCATACTGCACCCTAGATTAGAGTAGTTAGGCAGATGGCCCATGCCAATCAAAGATAGTCCATGACTTAGCTTTAATCATATATTATCTTCTTGACGGATGAAGGTGAGCTTGTAGCCACCGACACCACTTATGCATGACGTAATCCCCCATAGTTGATTCAATTGACCATTAATTGTGGAGTTAGTGGTGAAGTCAAATACCCTAGATTTCTCTCATATTATCTTCACTTTCTATTTACTTTGATTTGTTTTATTTTACTTTTTAATTAGTTTAAAAATCAGAATTCTTTTCTCTAAATTTAATTAGAATTAATTCCGTATTCTAACTCATTAGACCATAATCCCTGAGGTTCGACACCCCTTTCGAAAGCCCTATTCCGCAAAGAATTCGTTTTATTGCGAAGTGTGGTAATTGTTAATTGATACACTTATTGAGTCACACTCACACACGAATCAATTTTTGGCGCTGTTGCCAGGGATTATCTATTTGATTGATTGGATTTTACAGAATTAATTTTAATTGGATTTTTAGTTTAGGAAATTTTTTATTTTGTTTTTGTTTTCTTTTCAGGTGCTTTTGGCTAATATATATAAGGTCATCGTTCTGTGGCTGATCCTTTGATACCTCTTGATCCTAAACCTGAATGTACTCTTCGACAACAGAGGAACATCCCTGTTGATACCGTGGTGTAAGAAGAAGAATTAATTGAAGACATGGCAGAAGAAAGGAATAACAACCTTGTTCCTAATACTGATGGAGAAAGGGCTAGATTGCTTAGGGACTACTATGTTCCTGAGACATACACCTCACCAGCGGGTTTTCAACTGCCCAATGTCACAACACAGAATTATGAGATCAAGTCCAGCATTATTCAGATGCTTCCATCCTATTTTGGGCTGACTCAAGAAGACCCTTATAAGCATCTAGATGAATTCATTGAAGTGTGCTCAACTACCAAAATCCACAACTTCTCTGAAGATGCTTTCAAAATGAGACTTTTTCCATTCTCCCTGAAAGACAAAGCAAAGTATTGGTTCAACTCTCTACCGGCAGGTTCTATCACCACTTGGACTCAGATGCAACATGAGTTTCTCAAGAAGTATTTTTCGATAAGGAAGACCAATCAGTTTAGACGTGCTTTCACTGGTTTCTCCCAACATGAGGGGGAGCAATTTTATGAGACATGGGAAAGATTCAAGGACCTTCTTAGGAAATGTCCCCATCATCAAGTTCCTAAGTGGCAACTAGTGCAGAGTTTTCATGAAGGGCTGATAGAAGCCAACAGGCAGATGGTTAATACGTCTTGTGGAGGTACTTTTATGTTGAAGAGTGAAGAAGAGGCATGGACCTTATTTGAAAATCTTAGTGACAACTCTCTACAACATGTGTCCTCTACTCGTTCTAGCAGACTTGCCACTACAAGGAAGACTGATGGGATTTTTAAGGTTGGTGCTTCAGAAGCTATGCCAACTGACATTGATTTAATTGCACAGAAGGTAGCAGCAATTATGGCTGCCAATCAAACTCCTTATGCTCCAAATTCTTCATTGCTAGGCCCTTGTGAATTTTGCTCTAGTCCTATGCATAATGTGAGCAATTGTCCTTCAATGGGGTAATTTTCTGATATTCAACATGAGCAAGTTCAAGCTACATTCACTGGACCAATGAATCCTCTACGAGGTAATACTTACAATCCCATATGGAGGAATCATCCTGGTTTTTCTTACAGTAACCAAGGGGCAACAATGCAACCATCATATCAACCTAGAAATTTTGTGCCTCAACAACAATATCAAACACAAAGTCCTATGGCACAGAGAATTTCTGCTATTGAAGATAAGCTGACACTTACTTTATCAAAATTTGACAAGCTTGATTCTCTGATAGAAACAGTGCAAGCTACTGTAGCAACAGTACAATCTATAGTTCAGCTAGTGCACTCTCATTCTCAATCCATTGCCAAACTGGAATCTCAGTTTGGACAGCTTGCTACTTCATTGAGTAGAAGAGATGAAGGGAAGCTCCCTAGTCAACCAATTGCTAATCCAAGAGGGCTGTAAGCTTCCACAATTAACCCACACCATGAGCAAGTTCAAGCCATTACCACTTTGAGGAGTGGGAAAATAATTGATAATAAAGTGGGTGAGAAGAAAGAAGAAGAAAAAGTGACCACAAGTCCAAGTGCTGAAATTCCTTATGAGCCCAAGGCTCCTTTTCCACAATGTTTTCTTGAAACATCTAAATTGGGGAAGCAAGGAGACAAGCTGCATGACATGATGGAGGTGTTTCGACAAGTGAAGATTAATTTGCCACTCCTTGATGCCATCAAACAAATTCCTCCTTATGCTAAATTTTTGAAGGACTTGTGCACTCAGAAAAGGCGTTCTAAAAGCCATGTGCCAAAGAAAGTGATGCTGCCACAACAAGTGAGTTCTATAATTCAGTAGTGCACTCCTACCAAGTACAAAGATCCTGGTGCCCCAACTATCTCATGCATCATTGGGGAGCACCATGTTAATTACTTGACTCATGATTTGGGGTTAGTAGTTGTGGTCTTTGCCTTGAGGATCTGGATGGATTATCTCTTGGGGGAGACTTTTAGGTTGTTCAGCGACCACAAGAGTTTGCAATATCTATTCTCACAAAAGGAGCTGAATATGAGGCAGTGTATGTGGTTGGAATTCATGAAAGATTATCACTTTTCATCCAGTACCACCCAGGGAAAGCGAATATAGTAGCTGATGCACTTAGTCGCTGACCGTATGCTAGTCTTTCAATTTTATTTGAAACAGAATGGATGATTTAAAAAGCGTTGATGATTTAGCTGATGCTTTTGAAGTGAGTGTAGTGGTTACACCTACTATCATTCGGAGGGTAATTTTAGATCAGCTTACTGACTCGTAGTGCATAGAGGAAGTGGCTGAGTTAAAATCTGGAGTGATACTGTTTTATATAGTTGGTACGGATGGAGGATTGCGATACAATGGGTAGTTAGTGGGTCCTCTTAAGGATGATTTGAGGAGGGTAGTGATGAGTGAGGCCCACAGTTCTCAGTTTTTGGTACACCCAAGAGGGGATAAAATGTACTAAGACATTAAACGAAATTTTTGGTGGGCAGGCATAAAAAGGGACATTGTTATATTTATCTCCAAGTGTAGCACTTGTCAAATGATTAAGATTGATTACCAGAGACAGCCGGGATCTTTGCAGCCACTACCTGTACCAAAGTAGAAATGGGAAAGCATTTCTACGGACCTTATTGTGGGACTTCCCACCTCACAGCGGAATCATGATGCTATTTAGGTTATAGTGGACATGCTGACAAAATCAGCCCATTTCTTGCCAGTTGGCTCGAGTTACACCTTAGAGTAATACACAAAACTTTACATTGCAAAGATAGTGAAACTTCATGGTGTGCCTTTGTCTATTATATTAGATAGGGATCCGAACTTTGTATCAGGGTTTTGCGAGAGCTTTTAGCAAGCTTTGAGTACAACTCTGCATCTCAGTACAACTTATCACCCTCATACCGATGGTCAGACTGAGAGAGTTAATCGAATTTTGGAGGATATGTTATGGGCATGTGTACTTGATTTTAAAAGTAATTGGGAGGTTTCTTTGCCACTTGTTGAGTTTGCCTATAATAATAGTTATCAGAAGACTATTGGTATGACACCATTCGAGGCTTTGTATGGGCAACCATGTAGGTCGTCTGTATGCTAGTTGGAGGTTGGAGAGAATAGATTCTTGGGTCCTGAATTCATTAAGGACACATCAAAGAAAGTCACTCTTATTAGAGATCGTATAAGGATTGCTCATAGTAAACAGAAGAGTTATGCTAATTGTAGAACTCGAGCATCAGAATTCAAGGTGGGGCATTAGGTTTTTACTAAAGGTTTCTCTCATGAAGGGAATAATACAATTTGGGGAAAAAGGGAAGTTATCATCTCGTTTTGTTGGTCCTTTCATGATTACTAACAGGATCGCGTCCGTAGCATATAGATTAGCGTTACCAGACACAATGCACAGGGTGCATAATGTCTTTCATGTGTCTATGTTACATAAATTCTTTATTGATCATGATACTTATCAGCACATTAAGGTTGGGGAGATTGAGTTGCAACCAGATGCAACATATGTGGAGCAACCTTATTGTATTCTTAATCGTAGGAACCATGTCTTTCATTTCAAGATAATTCCTTTAGTTCGGGTTCAGTAGAGCCACCACAATGAGGGGAAGTCCACTTGGGAAAGGGAGGATGAAATAAAGGCAAAATATTCAAAGCTTTTTATTTCAGGTATGAGGTGAATTTCAAGAACAGAATTCCTCTTTTTATGGGGGAAGAATGTAATACCCCGTAATTTGAGAAATTTTAATTTATATTTAATTGGATTTTTGTTGACCCAAAGGTTTTAACCAAAGGGCAATCTTGTAATTTTGATGATAACAAACCATTAATGGTATTAGGTTCTAACATTTTCATTGAAATGATTGCTTAGAATAATGATCTATTTAAGATAACATTCACAATGAGGATAAATCATTAAAGATGATATTACGAAAAGAATTCATCCCATTGAAATGAAGTTAGCACATCAAGCTTGAAGAATCATGCCAATCAAAGAAGATTTGGGGTAGTTAGAAAATGGTGAGAGCTTAGGTAACTTGTAAAGCTTTATTTGAATATCTTGCTTGAATCTCAATTTCTCAAAACAAATTTTTAAGAGCATGTGCATATCATCTTACATTTCATATTGGTCCTTAGCCTCTTAAGAATAGGACTTAATCACATTGAATCACATCTTTGAAGTCCTTGGTGGTTTAGACTTTGTTTTGATGTCAAAACTCTATTTTTTTAATGTTGAGCATGTATCAGTCGACTTATACATTCCTATCAGTCAACTAATATAGACTGTGAGTTTTTGGCAATTCTAGAAGGACAGATCAGTCGACTTATGAAAATGCATCAGTCGACTTACACCTTGAAATATTTTTTTCAAAAAGTTTCCCTCAGTCGACTAACTATCATCTAACCTGGACAGAACATTTTAGCCATTTTTAGAGGGGCAAATTAGTCGACTTATAGAATTTCATCGGTCGACTTATATTGTTTCAAAACTCATTTTTGTCTTGAGAAGTTGAATCAGTCGACTACTCCTAAATGACCATTCGACTCATCAGTCAACTAGTAAGTCGACTAACCTTATGAGAACAGATCTGAACAGCTAGTTGACTGTATTTAATGTTGTCCAACCACCTCCAACAACCATATTTTTGAAATAGACCTTATATATGAGTCTTGTTATGCATTTATAAGGTAGAGACACAAATGATACACTTCTTGATCATCATTACTCACCTCATCCTTTTTCAACAAAGATTTGAGCTTCAAACTTGAGATTCATTTAATTCTATAGTGTGAGCTAAAAACTTGAGAATTTATCTTTGAGAGATATCATTTATTGTACTCCAATCTTCCTCTCATTTATTGTGAAGGGTTGGTTTAAACCCTTGAAGACTATGTGAATGACTTCACTTAGCAAGAGAAGGAAGAAGCTTGTAAGCTTCATTGTAAAGGTTTGCTCTCTACCCGAAAGGAGAAGCCTTAGTGGATTTGGGAAAATCTTAAGAGGGATCTTGAGTCGTGGAGTAGGAGATTCCGAACAACGCTACATCTTGCATCACTTGTGTTTGATTCTCTCTAACTCTCTCTTTTATTTTTTGTGCATCAATTTCATTTTCCTCATTTCACTATTGCTTTTATTTAGATTTGTTCTTGCAATTTAAATTAGTGAAAAATTGTCATAGTTTGCCATTGACCATATTCACCCCCCCTCTAGGGTCAACACTTGGGTAACACTTTTTATTTATTTAAATTATTTATCTTGTGATTATTTTACATGCTAAATGCCGTATTTATTTAATTTGTTTATTGAGTGATTAAGTGCTAAATGCTTTTTTTGTTTAAATTGTTTATTGAGTGTTTTTAAATGCTAAATGCCTTAGGTTGTTTTATTTTATTTTTTAGGTTGGACTATACCTTGGTAATTTTCTTTTACGTTTATTTTTATTTTTATTTATTATTTTCACTTGGGCTAGACTATTGGGTTGGGTTACATATATATATATATATACATATATTTATATTTATATTTATTATTTTAATTATTTAAGAATTATTTTAGTAATTCTAGAAAAGAAAAATTAATAGAATAAAGAGAATAAAATTAGGGTTCAGTAGTTCCTATGCACACAGAGTTTCTATGCACAGACAGGGAGAGAGCGGTAGACACCAGAAAAATGGGAGAGAATGTGAGTTTGCTCAAATCATAAGATAAGTTGAATCTCTTCACTTCCCCTTTGAACTTGTAAACATAGTTTTTTATTCCGTTAATTGATGTGTATGTATATACATGTATATAATTATGTGTTAGTGTGAATATGCATGTTAGGGGGGCTTTCGTTGATTAGACATGAATAATCTGCGAATTTGGTAACGCTATGGTGTAAATTATCATATGTATATACGTGTATATATGGGTATATAAGCAGGTGTGTGTGTATATATATATATATATAAACATAAAATTCGTAGATGAATTAAACTCTGTTTTTGACAGATTCTAATCAATTAAATTGTTTATCTTGCTCTCCCGAATGGTCCTTGTAAGTTTGGTTGTGAATCGTTGAGTAATTTGACGGGAATTTGAGTTTGAAGTTGAAAAACCCTAGCAACTTGAATTTGGGTCCTTTTGACTTAGGCTATGAATGGTGGGAATTTTTGTACCAAATGAAAGTAAAGATTAAAGGAATCGTTTTGGTATAAAATGACGTCGGATTTGGTGGCCGAAAAATGGCCAAGAAGTGGCGGTTTTATAGCTGGGCGTGCCACACTGAAGTTGCAAAAGAAAAAAAAATAAAATAAGAAGGAAGAAGAAAGACCAGCCCACGTGCACCGCTGGCATGTGGGGGCACATGAGGCTATTTTTGGCCACTGGTGGGGGCCGAAAAAGTGGTGGTTCGGTCCCACTCGCCGAGCCCAACCACTGGGCCCAGTCCGGAATATTAATTTGTTTTAATTTTCAAATCATTTTTAAATTGAAAAAAATAGAAAAAAATATTTTAAATTACTTTTAAAAGTCCAAAAAATTTCTAAAAATTCAAATTTCTCTTTTTTGGACAAAAAATACTTGGGACTTTAATATCAAGATGAAATAAGTTCTCCTAGTTGTAAATTTAGCACAAAAAGTGTACTTTAAAGTTGAAATTTTTATTATATTTTAAATTACCAAAAAATTTCAGAAAATTTTAATAAGACTTTTAAAGAGAGTTTATAAATGGAAACCTAGGATAGAGCTATGTTTAGATATATTTGATGTTTCTTTTGAAATATTGATTTTTGTGGGGTTTTTCTTTTTAATTAATTACTTCTTTTTCTTTAGTTGTTTCTTTGCTATCATAAACGTACTTGATTAATTGTATGATATTTAGATCATATGGGAGTATGTTAAACTCATTTACTTTCATGGTATGTTGTGTTATTTTATTTGTTTAATTATTTAATGTGACGATAAGATTTCATGATATTAATTAGCATGCTTTTAAATATGTCAGATTATTAATTTAAAAGTAATATGCAAGCATGTCAGGATTTTCAGGCATGTCAGGATTGCCTAATACCTAATAAGGTATCTGTACATTATATTTGGAGGCATGTCGGGATTGCCTAATATCTAATAAGGTATCTTTACATTATATTTGGGGCATGTTAGGATTGCCCAATACCTAATAAGGTATTAATAAATTACGGGTATAGGAGTTAATAAGAAATTTAGTTATGTGTTCAAGCATGTTAGGATTGCCATTTGTTCGAACTTAGAAACTTGTTCTACTTTTATTGTGATAATGGATAGGTTGGTTTAGAAAATAGTTCTAATTATTTCTGGGGCAGGAGATTAGATGATAAAATGGTATATTATATGTATATGTTTTATTGTTCCCTTATATAGAGGTATGTTTATCGGTTCTCTGTTGGGTGGTAGTAGGGGGAACTTGCTCATGGGTTTAACCCACTTTGTTGATATTTCATGTCCGAGACAATTTCTACCTCGAGATTAGAGCGTGAGGTTCGTAGAGTGTGGCAGTCATCTATTCCTTACCAGACTTCAGTGCAGGGACTTAGATCTTTTCAAAAAGTATTTACTTTTATGATTTTTGGTTAAAGGGTCCTTGAGTTATGAGACTTCCAAGTTGTATCGTTCAGACTGGTATTATGTTTATTTAACACTATTATTTATTTCGGTTGGACTTTCCTTCAGCATTTATAATTTTTTTTTTCTTTTGTCCTTGTATTCTATGCTTGTATGTATCAGTTATAGATATTCCTTATGTTTTATGTGTGACACTGGTCACCTTATGCGTGAAATTGGAGGGTGTATTTCCTCTACTAACTCCCGAACATGATTCTTATTCATTGAACTCATCTCATCCTCCATAGCAATCATCCATTCTTTATAAGCCGATGAAAAGTGCACTTCACGAAAAGATGCAAGCTGATTTGTATCCAACGGAGTACATAAAAGTAGGTCCCCCTCAATCGCAAAATGACGACGAGGAACTACTCTACTTTCAGTCCTACGAATTTGAGTCTCCTACGAGTCTAATTGTGGACTTCCACTGGATTCCAACTGTAAAATGGTTTGAAGATTACTATTATTGTCTTTGGCAATTTCAAGATGAGAAATTAATTCCTCACCCTCGCTAAAAAGAAAAAATTTATCCTCCAAATCCATCATCTCGTAGAGTTCAAGATTCGTTTTAGCATCACTAATGCTCGAAAAATCATCCTCAATAAAAGTGACATCTTGCGACTCAACTGTATATTCCTTTATTAGGTTATTCACCATACATCATATAGCCTTTTGAATGTTCAGAATATCAAATGAAAATATTCTTATTAGCTCTTAGGCCCATCTTCCCATACTTATGAGGAGTGTTGTGAACATAACTTCTTGACTCCCATGGACTTAAATGTCCCAATTTTGGTTTCCAGTCATGCCAAAGCTCATAAGGCGTCTTAGGAAATGACTTGGAAGGCATGCAGTTAATAATGTAGGCAACAATCATTAAAGCATGTCCCCAAAAACTAATCGGGAGGTTAGCTTGCGCCATCAGTGACCTAACCATGTCTAATAATATACAATTCCTCCACTCTGCAACACCATTTTGTTGCGGCGTATATGGAATTGTCAAATGCCTGTGTATCCCCTTTTTTCACATAGTTTCTTGAACTGGTCTCATAGATACTCGCGTCCACGATCAATGCGAAGAACCTTTATTCTTCGCTCTACCTGATTCTCAAGCTCTGTTATAAATTGTTGGAAGCTTTCTAAAGACTCACTACGATGAGAAATCAGATATATATAACCATATCGCGTATAGTCATCTATAAAAGTGAGGAATTAAGAGGTGTCATTGCATGCCGTCACATTTATTGGTCCGCAAATGTTTGAATGGACTAATTCTAAGGGATAAGTAGCTCTTGTAGCCTTTCCAAAAGGCTTTTGGTAGCTTTTGTTAGCCAAACAAGGCTCACATATTGGAAGGGTAACATTAGTGAGAGACCCTAATAAGCCTTCTCTAACTAATCTGGCCATCCTATCTTTTCCAATGTGATCTATAGTCATCTATAAAAGTGAGGAATTAAGAGGTGTCATTGCATGCCTTCACATTTATTGGTCCGCAAATGTCTGAATGGACTAATTCTAAGGGATAAGTAGCTCTTGTAACCTTTCCAAAAGGCTTTTGGTAGCTCTTGTTAGCCAAACAAGGCTTACATATTGGAAGGGTAACATTAGTGAAAGACCCCAATAAGCCTTCTCTAACTAATCTGGCCATCCTATCTTTTCCAATGTGACCTAGTCTTGTATGCCATTTTATAGAATCATGATTATCAATATCACATGCCAAATATTCAGATGAACAATTATAATCTAACAAATCCAAATGATATATATTATTTAAAAGAAAACCATGTCCGTAAAACACATCATCCAGATACAACTCCATTTGTCTATTACTTATTTGAAAAGAAAAACCAAGTTCGGCTAATACTAGAATTGAAACTAGATTTTATTGGACAATAGGTGCAAAAAGCACATCATGTAGAAATAGCACACACCCTGAGATCTTTAGATTCGTAAGATCATGATAGAGTCCCCTTTACTTGATATTAGAATTAGTAAATCGCTAGCGCCCGCTGAGACATAGCCAATCTTCGAGTCCCAGGCACGGCGCTGAAGTCATCCATTTAATACTCACAGGAAGGGCTCGCTATCCACAAGGAAGCAACTTACCTTCTTACTAGCGGAATGACATGGCAAAGCCTTTAGCACAATCAAGCAATCAAAGTCAGAGGAACCAACTCCTTGAACCACTTCACTAGTACCATTGCCAATGAAGATGCTCTGGCTCCCGACTGGTATATGACGATAATTTACAAAACCTCCTCTAGTGTACGTCACATGTTTGGTTGCTCCTGTATCTAGTATCTAGAAAGGAGATGAATGAGCAACTAGTACATGTGAGCAAACCAATGTAAATAGAGAGTTTTGTTTAAAGAACACCTTCTTCGGCTCAGTGCAATCACGATCGAAATGTCCCAAGTTTCCATAATTGTAGCATTTCAGCTTGGATTTCTCTTTCTTGCCACCACGCTTACCTCTTTTGCACTTAGCAATATTGCTAGCAGCATTTCCAGCATTTGGTGCTAAGTTTCCAGCTACACCTTATGAGTTACGTGGTGCGGAAACAGTTTGATGCTAATCCGTAGACCTAGAGGGGGTGAATAGGTATTCTTGCCCAATTTTTATGATTGATTAATTTCCCACAATGATTATAAATTAAGCATCCAAACCAATCACAAAATAAATAAAGTAAGTAAGGAAAGTTTAAAGATGACACCAGAAATTTTACGTGGAAACCCTAGGGAGGGAAAAACCATGGGGGTGAGGCAAAAAACCCCAGAGAAACCAATCCACTATCTTGAAGCAAGTACAACAGACTCTGTCCCAGACTCACACCCACTCGACTCTGACAATAACTTTGATGCGGAACACCTCAAGCTTACAATTGCGACTACCTTGTCCAACTATTGCAGATTCCTGGCTAACGTCTCAATTCTTCCAGAAGGGTAGCTGAAAGAACACAAATACTTCTCAAGTATCTTGTTCCCTTCGTAGTGATTGTTTCTCCTCCTTTTCAGATAAAATCAAGTAGTATCAAAAAACCACCTTTGCTACTCTGATCAAACTATGTAGACTGATGATATCTTTGAGAATCTAGTTGATTAGACTGTGAAAAGCATCACAACTTAAACACTCCCTGTGTGTGTGCTTCAAAAATATAAACAAAGAATTTGGGGAAGAAAATCATTTGTAAGAAAAATATATCTCAATGTTCTCTCTCTAGAATATGAATTTTTGTTCCGTTGAAAGCTTAATGAGACAGAAATCATATGAGATTTTGATAGAGATTAAAAATCCTAATTTTTCTTGAAAAACAAGTTAAAATCCAATAGGAACAATTCTCCATGATTTTAGAAAGTTCCAGGTCAAAACAAGACAAAAGAGGATTATTTCCGCAGAGCAACCTAGTTGGACCAGTTTGGGCTTCACTTGGACCGGTCTATGCCCTATAGCAACTTCAACAAGAGTTATTGAGACCCCTTGGACTGGTCCATCCTTCACTTGGACCGGTCCAACTGTGTTGATGCTCAACTTTGAGGTCTTGATGGACCAGTCCAACATGTTGATGCTCAACTTTGAGGTCCTGAGAGCTCTTGGACAGCTCCGGAAAACATATTTTAAAAACCTGTGTCCTCACCAACTTACCTGGACTAAATGATGCTCAAGTCATGATCAATGACATCCATGCTCACTTGTAGTCACTTGAATGCTTCAATCAAACAAAGTCTTTGTTAAGGCACTCTCTAGATGATACATTGATGAAGAACACACTCCAAGCTCTCAGTCTTCAACTCCATGGTTGATTACAAGAATACGAATGAATGCTTACAACTAATCAAACTTAGTTTTGACACTAAATATTGCCAATTACAAATTTATACATCACAATCTTTTGGCAATTTTGTGACAAAATCATCATAGACAATATGTAATCTACCCCGCAGTAGAAAAGATAGATTATAAGTTGTCAAAAACAAAAATAACACAGTTAAGCCAAACCAATCATTCACTATGATTTTGAGCTTGTGGCAAATATAAGGAACACCTATATTTAGTAAATACGATGAACCTCGATATTCTGCAAAACAACACTCAAAAATACCTCGTGAAAGCTTAATAAAGATAAATAAACATAAACACAAATAACAATAATCATGTAATGACAATGCATACAAAATGCTCATGTAATGCACAATGCTTATGCATACTCTCCCTCAAACAACCAAACTCATCTCCCCCTTAATGATAAATGACTAGAAATCACAAAATCTCTCAAATAAAGCTCCCAAATCTATCTCCCCCTTTTTTGTCACAAATTGACAAAGGACTCAAAAGAATAAAAATAAATTAAGGAGGAAACAAGCAAGCATATAGAACTTGTATATGTAAATAATAGAAAATATTGACTTCACAAGACTATATGAACACAACAAACTAAAACCAAAGCTTAATCAATTAGTTTGACACACTTAGTAATAGTAGTAAAATCACCATAAATTTTCGTAAGGCAAATATTCCTTTTGTCATTCGTTCAAATTTCCAGACAATATTTCAATAGCATTACACTCACGGAGAAACCAAACAATCAACATGTGACTTATAAATTTTTCTTTTTCTGTCCCTCACACATACATATTCGGTGGCTTTCACTCTTACGGACAGCCAGCTATTTTCTCAAAATAAATTTTTTTGAAAAGATATCTCATTGGAGATTTATGTCATAGTGGTAACTTCGAACAAATCTCGAAGGTAGTCTTTTCCATAAGAATATGCTCAACAACAATTTTTCATATATATATTTTTTACTTTACTTTTCCAGCTATTGAATTTTTTTCACTCAACACTCTTTTGGTCTTTAGCACAACATTGAACATTCAATTCCCAAGATAATGCTTTATCATATCAACATTATCTTTGACCAAAATAATGACATAAAAATAATTTAGTAAATGTACTCATCATGATTCAGCTACTAAACGAAATAGTAAGTAAAACCAAAATTTTCAACTCATAGCCACAATATGTCATACACATGTAATCTTTGTGTCATTAGTTTCCTTGTGTTCAACATACTCATTCTAACATGGTTTACTTAACTTCACAAAAAAAAAAAAAAACTACAAGGTTAAATGTATAATCTAGACTCATAAGATGAATATGAAGTTCTTCTCCAGATTATGTCAAGCCATTCAATCTAATCAAGACAACAATTGCCTATAGCTTTCCTAAGGCGATGAAAACTAGAAGCATCTAAAGGCTTTATGCGAATATCAGATAAATTATGATCAGTATGCACTTTCTCCAAAAACACGATCTTTTGTTCAACTAATTCCCGAATAAAATGATGTCGAATGTCAATGTGTTTTGTCCTAGAATGCAAAACTGGATTCTTTGAGATATTAATTGTATTATTGTTATCACAAAAGATAGACATTGTACTTTAATCAATTCCATAATCTAGTAGCATCTGCTTCATCTAAAGTAATTGTGTGCAACAACTTCCAGCAACAATATACTCAGCCTCACAAGATGATAAAGAAACACAATTTTACTTTTTGTTGTATCATGAAACAAGATTAGTACCTATCACAGCCCGATTTCCATTCTCCAAAAACCAAGGGTGATAAGATTGTCACTCCCCAATTCTCCTCACTAATCTCGTTATGGTATCATGCTCTGATACCAATTTGCCACGTCCCGATTTTTGATTCTCCTGGAATTCAAGGGTGAACAATGTTTTAACCTCATCTTCTTAAATCTCAATCTTGTCATAAACTATTCTATTGCGGAAGCTTTTTATATGCATACCATTATAGTAGCACACACTTATCAATAACCCTCACAATGGGTTCCACGTTTGGTTCCACACAAAAAAACTACCAATTTTTGGAAATCAACTCCTTACATAATTGGAATCTGGTTTTGAAACCTATACCATTGGATAGAGAATTCAAAAATACTCTAATTCAAAAAAATCACACTCAATTCCGATTTAAAATGAAGAAGTTACGTCAAAACGAAGTTTGGACCAATTTTTGACTTTATTGTGAATAGTAACTTCGATTGTGCAAAATGAGGGTTTTGATTGTGCAAAACTGGTATTTTGACTGTGCAAAAATGTGTTTAATTGTGCAAAATTTTCACTCTCTCAGGCCCAAGGACATGCATTATTTCGCATGATCGAAATGGGGGTTTCGATTGTGCGAAATTGCCCCTGTTTAGACCATAAAAACCACAATATTTCGCAACCACTTCTGACAATCGAAAAATGGGTTTTGATTGTGCAAAAATGGTATTTTACATGATTGAAATGCCTTGCATAAGGCCTCCAACAACCTTTTGCATAGACCATTTTGAGCCCAAATCTCAACCAAACAACCTTGGATCTTTCATTCCACATATAAATCAACTACCAATGATATCATATCTTACACATACACCAAGCTATACATTTGAATCTCAAATATTTCATAATCATAGAAAATTCCTACATTCACTATGCACATAAAACTCAAGTGCATATACCATCCTTATTCCCTAAAAGTCACTTCCATAAAACCATATAGAATAGAAATCAAATGGGCCTTTAAGCATACATTCATCAAGTCTCAAATAAAGGAAGCCATTATACATGCATCTCTCAAAAGTATCTTTCTTACAAGTGTGGAACTTACAATTGGAGTTCATATACAAAAGAAGATACAAATGTAAATGCAACACTACAACCATGGTCAACATGCAACAAGCCGGCATGGACATTTATCTACATATCAAAAAGATCAAAAATCCAAAGTAACTTCAAAAGTCCATCAAGTCAATCATACCTCGTCCTCTATTGGTACCTTACCTGTAAAAATGTTTGGGGAGAAAGGGGTGAGCACCATGGCGGCTCAGTAGAGATGACCAAACCCACCTAAGCATCAACTCGACGCTGACCTACATGATATGCATCATGTCATCCCTATGCTACATGGCATGATCAAACTCTCATGTCATCAACAAGGCAACACATAACAAATAGCAAGTACTCACTCAACCATACATGAACATGGAACAACACAGTATACCCATCAATTTCACAAACCACAACCTTAACATGAATTCACAATTTATGAACCAACTCAACCTAACCCCAAGTATTCAATTCCACAAATTCTCTAAATGTCACAATTGCAATCCTATCAACCTCATAACCCAAGATTTTCACAACCATCAAGATTATCACTTGTTGACACCCGTCAACCTAAAGATTGTCATTACAGTTCCTTTTCAATTGAAAGTTTCCAATTGAAAGAGATGAGTCCGTTTCCCGCCAATTGAAATTATTAGCTCATCTCACCTTCCGTGTGCATCATTTCTCATAGTCCAACTTACTTAATACTCATTCTATTTTCAACAACCATTCCACTTTCCACCAAGAGCAACCTATACTAACAATCATGGCATGTGCATAATATTGCATGCATCTTCATCCATAACAATCACTAAATACATTAACATAAAAATCACTCATTTGATGCATTTTTCAACATATGGCATTCAAGCTCACATAATTCAAGTCATGGCTCAAGGTAAGCCTAATGAACCTCATGTTTCTTAACTAATAGTCATAACATGTGAAAACATCATTAAGCTATAAATAGCATGTCAAGTACACATTCATTCATGTATTTCACTTATAGGTGGCACAAAACTCACATTTAACATGCATAGACTAACAAGCTTCACATACATCATATACATCACATAAAGAATACTCTAAACATGCATATATATACAAGAGAAAATCAATACATGACCTTTTATCCTCTAACTCCTACTACCACATCCATATACCACAAAACTCTAGAGAATCGATGAAAGGAAGGAGAAGACACCCCTACCTCAAGATTGAAGGCCTTCCAAGCACTTCTCAAAATTTCCAGTGGGTTCCACCTTGCCAAATCATGAGTTTGTTCGGTTCAAACCAAAGCTCTAGCCGTCCCCTACACACTTTCCTTCTTCGGCGAATCACAAATCCAAGCCGAATGCACCCGAAATGTAGAGAGAAGGTGGAGGGATGGAGTGGGAGAGATTTAGAGAGAGAGAGAGCCATGTGAAATGGCTGAGATATATCAGCCCTAGATATTTATAATATCTGGGGTGCCAAATGACCAAAACGCCCCCAAGTCACTTAACGTACCTTCTCGGGCTCCGTTTTCAATTTTGAAAACTCCTACCTCAAAATCACTTCCTTAACTCATTAAACATTTCATTATGTCCAATCTCAAAAATAATTATTTTTCAAAATTTTTTAGATTTTCGAGCCCACCCGGACTGCATGCCAAGCCCCGGTTTGACCAAAAAATTAAACTTCTCCAAATATTTAGAAAACTTCTTAAAACGTCATAACATGTTTTTGAACATGTTTTTCACTCTCAAAACACTCAAAACATCATTCAAAATGCATTCATAGTGAAAATAACAAAATTTTTTGAAAATCGGTTAAATTTGGTTCCGGTCTCTACAGTACCAACATAAAAACAACCACCTAAAGTACTTTTTCTATCATCCTTATTACTAGCCCAATCAGCATCATTGTAACCTACAATCTCAGAGTTAAACTTTATAGAATAATGTAATCCATAATTCAAAGTACTATTGACATAACGAATGATGTGCTTGACTGCAATGAGATGTTGTTCCCTAGGATCAGCTTGATACCTAGCACGTACTCCTACACTAAATGCAATGTTAGGTCTCCTAGATATTAAATACAATAAGTTGTTAATCATACTCCTGTACAATGAAGGATCAACTCTCTTAGAATTTGAGTTCTTCTCCAACTTAAAAGAAATACTCATAAGAGTTTGCACATATTTGAAACCTTCCAAACCAAACTTCTTGATAACTCCTTTGCATATTTAATTTGAGATATAAAAATTTTATCATCAAATTGCTTCACCCGGAGTCCAAAAAAAAATGTTAGTTCACCAACCATGCTCATCTTAAAAGTATTACTCATATCTCTAGCAAATTCATGAACAAGGTTATCAGAGGTAGAACCAAAAATAATATCATCCACATAAATTTGAGCAACAAGGAAATTCTTTCATTTCTTGATTATGAACAAAGTTTTATCAGCTCCCCCTCTCATAAAGCACTTATACAACAAATAAGAAATCAATTTTTCATACCATGCTCTAGGAGCTTGTTTCAAACCATATAGAGCATTTTTCAAATGAAAAATATGATCATGATTATGTGGATCAGCAAAGCCTTTATGTTGAGCTACATACACTTCTTCTTGCAAAATACCATTTAGAAAAGTACTTTTAACATCCATTTGAAACAATTTAAATTTAAAGTGACATGCAAGAGCAAGAAGAAGACGAATAGACTCAAAAGTTTCATCAAAATCAATTCCTTCAACTTGAGTATATCTTTCTGAAATTAACCTAACTTTATTTCTCATCACAAGACCATTCTCATCAAGTTATTTTTAAAAATCCATTTACTTACTATGATGTTCATATCCCTAGATTGAGACACTAATTCCCAAACATCATTTTTCACAAATTGATTCAACTCTTCTTACATAGCTATAAGCCAATCAGAACTTTAAAGAGCATCATCAATATTTTTAGGTTTAAACTAAGCCATATTATAGAGACCGTGACCAATTTTGGCCGATTTACCAAATTTTCATCATATTTGCTATAAACGTGTTTTGAATGAAGTTATGGATGTTTCGAGAGTGGAAAACATGTTTAAAAGGTGTTTTAAGGGTTTTGGTAAGTTTTTGAAAGATTTGGATAAATTTGACTTTTTGGTCAAACTAGGGTCTGAAATGCGACTTAAGTGGGCCCGGGAATCCAAAAATTTTTTAAAAATATTTATTTTTGGGAATGACTTGAATGAAATTTTTGGAGAGTAGAGGAAGTGATTTCAAGACCGTAGAATTTTTTGAAATCGAAAACGGAGTCCGGGAAGGTACGTTAAGTGGCCCGAGGGGCATTTTGGTCTTTTCACGCCTAGGGACCTTAAAAGGTCAGATCCTATAGTGATATTTCATATATCTCATTCTCACACAACTGCTCTATCTCTCTCTCTTTCTCCCTCTACCTTCTCTCTAGCTTTTGAAGGCTTGAGGCTTAGATTCGGGATTTGTCGAAGAAGAGGATTTGGCTGCCCTTACAATCAATGAGAATTTGAAGGTGGGAGTAGTGGCACTCCACTTACAAGGGGAAGTAGATTGGTAGTGGAAATTCATCAAAAATGTTCACAACACTGAGACCATAGATTGGGAAACCTTTAAGGGGTTATTTTTTGACAAATTCTTTCTGACTTTGGTGATAGACCGGATGAGGCAGGAATTCGTAGATCCAGTACAAGGAGACTTAAATGTTATGGGATACGGGACCATATTCACATCATTGGCTTGTTTGCCCCGGAGATGGTGATGAGTGAGGAACTGAAAGTGAAGAAATTTGTGAAGGGACTAAAAACCTCTATAAAAAAAAGGGTATCCATTTTAGGTTTGAGGACCTACAATGAAGTGGTTGACAGAGCCTTAGTGGCTGAAGAAGATGATAGAGACACGACTATAAACAACAAATGAAGAGTGCGAGGGCATCTTCGATTAGCCAGGAAAGAAAGAGGCACAGAGAGAGTAGGTCAGGTTTTCAGGGGCAGCAGTATGCTCGCCCAGTACCTTCATTGGCCTTGCCTACCAGATCTTCACAACATCTATTGTGTGCTATAATTTCCAGCAAATTATCCATTATAGTAGAGAGTGCCCATAGGGACATGCAGTGGCATCAATGCTAGTTGGGGCAGTGACGGGAATGGTATGCTTCTATTGTAAGCAGCCAGGACACGTGAGGGCTAACTGCCCGCAAAGGCAAGGGATGTAGAGTGGTACAGGGACTCAACAGAGAGCTGGGAAGACGATTATGGTTCAGTCTGGCTTTAAGGCGTGACCACCACCTCAGCCAGCACAGTCAATTTAGGGATCTCGGGTAGCGAGGGGTCCTACGCCTGCTTCGAGTCAGCAGTCAGGTTTACAGCGTACTAGCCAGCAGGGTCAATAGCCACAGGGTTGTGTGCTCATGCTTGCTCCGATAGAGGACATACCATGACCGTCGGTGGTCAGAGGTATTTTCCTAGTTTTAGCCGAGGGCTAGGGTATAGATTTATGCATCATATGTCATATCATGCATGATATGTGTTTATTTGACTTAACATGTTATTTGTTGTATGGTATATGGAATATATGATTTATGTGACTGAGCATTGCATAAGAGTGTTGCATTTTGGATCACATGGTTAGTAGTGGTATGTGGTCACCACTTATAAATTCCGGTTCTGAGGAATGGTAAACCTAGCTAGAGTTTTGAAAATTGAGTGAATTGTGATGTTGAAATAGACTTGGGGTGATAAACTTTAAGAGTGTAAATCTAGGATTGTGGGAAAAGGCATGATTTACCTTAATGACTTTCAAACCGAGAGTTTGGTAGAGGTTTAAAAGTAGCGTTGCGATCTTGCAAGACTATTGAGGACTAATGGTCAGTTAGTTGACTAAGGGTATTGGTGGTATTGTGATATCAGAATTCTAGACTGGATAGGTCTTGAGGTGGATATTGTGGACTCTAAAGAGGAACCGTAGTCATATTGCCTTCGAGCAGTTGAGACACACTTATTGTGCTAGACTCGAGTGTTAGGAGTTAGATGTTACAATTATAACACCCGAAATAGATGGAAACGAAAAGTGACGATTATTGGTGAGAATAACGTCCGGTGTTGACTGGTTTGGAAAGACTATGAGTATTCTAATTTCGAGGATGAAATTCCTTGAAGGTGGGGAGGTTGTAGAGACCGTTACCAATTTTGGCCGATTTACCAATTTTTCATCATGTTCGCTATAAACGCGTTTTGAATGAAGTTATGGATGTTTCGAGAGTGGAAAACATATTTGGAAGGTGTGTTTTAAGGGTTTTGGTAAGTTTTTAGAAGATTTGGATAAGTGGGCCCAAGAATCTAGAAAATTCTAGAAAATATTTATTTTTGAAAATATTCACAAATCAGCAATGTTGACATTGTTGGGATTTTTAGAAGTACTTGGAAGGCCTTCATTTTTGAGGTAAGGGTTCTCCTTCTCATTTACTTGTCGATAGGGTTTCGGGTGAAGCAGTGTGAGCTAAGGGTGTGTATTGCATGTTTTAGAGATGTAAGAGGGGTGGGATAAAGTATTTTTATTCTTCTCTTGAGTCTCTTGTATGCAATAGATGTGTATCTCCTAGTATGCATGATGTGAGGGACAAATGTTTGGAAACGTGGGAGAATGAGAGTATATATGCTTATGTGCTTAATGTGGTGTACATGTGTAATTATGTGCCAATGTGTGATATGTATGTGTTATGTGTTGTTCTATAAGTTAAATGCATGCTATCTTTTTATAGAAAACGTATGCATTGGTAAAACATGACCAAATTATGCTTAAGTGGGATTTATTTGCATATGTGTATGATATGCTAGGTTTCACATGTATTGGTAAATATATATGTGGCTTCGTGGAGATGATAATGCATACTATGTATTCTACTAATTAGCTTATGCATTGTGAGGCATGAATCTATATGCTTGATCTTTATATGCTCAAAATGTATGTATATGTTCGTTGTGAGGAAATGGTCTAATCACCTTGGAGGACGGAATTCTCGGTAAAAATCTTGAAAGGGTCTCATCACATGGTAGGACTAATGTTCTCGGTGATGCATACTGAAACAGTCTCATCACCTGGTAGGACATCATTCTTGGTGGTGCATTCTAAAATTATTTCATCATCTGGTAGGACCGATGTTCTCGGTGGTGCATTCTGAAATTATCTCATCACCTGGTAGGACTAATGTTCTCAGTGGTGCATACTGAAATGGTCTAATCCCCTGGTAGGACCGATGTTCTCGGTGGTGCATTTCAAAATTATCTCATCACCTGGTAGGAGTGATGTTCTCGGTGGTGCATATTGAAATGGTCTCATCACCTGGTAGGATCGATGTTCTCGGTGATGTGATTCCAAAATTGTGTGGGAAATGTCCTAGTTCACATGGTTGGTCAAGAATCATGCTAGGGTATCGGGTCGAGTTCGAGAGGGGGCCGATTGTATGAAGTTGCTTTCATTTTAAAATTATGAAGTATGATATGTGTTCAATGCATTCTCATATATATATGCATTGTTGTGAACAAACGTGATGTATGTTGAATGATACATGTAATATAGTGACATGCATTCATGTAGGTCATGTCGGGTCGGCACTTAGGTAGGTTGGGGTATCTCTACTGAGCTGCAGTGGTGCTCACCCCTTTCTTCTAAATTTTTTTACATATAAAGCGCCGATGATAGATGGAACTTGAGTGTCCAAGCAGGACTTTAGTAGTATTTTTGCTATACTTTTGATATTGTATATATTGTGGCTATCCATGCCGGCTTGTGGCATGAGACTTCATTTTAAGTTGTAGTTATATTTTGGACAAATGTAATTTGTGCGGACGCTTGGACTATGAGTTTGTTAAATATGATGAGGTAATGGACTTGTTTATGTAATGCTTGTTAAGAGCATCTAGTTTCATTTGATGGACTAAAATAGTTGTTGGATAGTTTCACTTTGGATAAAATGTGTTTATGAGGGAGAATGACTCATATTGGCACATGATTTGATTATGAGCATGATTTAGAACTTGTGAATGATGTAGACTCCTTTCTTATATGATTTGGAGGTTGTTGGAATGGATTATGTTGATAGAAATGGCCTAAAATGTCAAAAATGGTCATTTGTAAAGTTGTAATTTTTGGACAATTGAATACATCGAACTTCCAGGTTCGATCCATCGAAGTTTCGATGCATCAAAGTTCCTAGTTCGATGCATCGAAAAACCTGTAGGATTTTGGAATGTAAAAGTCCTGAGAGCTATTTTTGGAAGATACTTGTTCGATGCATCGAAATCATGACTTCGATGGATCGAAGTCACGTTTCACAGCATGTTTCAAAATTTGCCCCAAACTTTAATCGGGCATAACTTCTTCGTTTTAAATCAAAATTGGGCGTGCTTTTTTTTTTTTAAATTGAGTATTTTTGGATTCTCTATCTAATGGTGTAGGTTTTAGTTTCAAATTTCAAACACACAAAGTGTTGAGTCTTGGAAGTGAGTGATTCATGAGAGTGCGGATAAATAAAATCCCTACTAAGGTGATATGATTTGATGTAGGGCCCATTGGGATTGGTTAAGGTGGATTTTTGTACATAATTATGTGCAATAATAGATTTAAACTTCTGCTATAATCGAGGGTAAAGAGAGTCCATTGGGCTTAATGGACGGGTTAACCTCTAGTCTTTTGGGAGTCGGGAAATCAGGGCATTACAGAGTGATATCAGCGCTTGATATCAAGGTGAAATTAGTGTTGGAATAGTTCATTTGGTTAAGTGAACGGGTTCACACTCAAGATTTGGGTCAGCCCGAGGGAGTCCTGGCGGTCCAAATTTTGGGGCGTGACACATATGACATGAGTGTCCTATGTTATCTCGGAGTCTACTCTAGTATTTCTCTCCTACCATGGCCCTATCACACTGGTCATGGATGATATTTTGAATCTTAGAACTGCCAAACATTGGGACTTCCTCATGTGGTGTAGGATTTTTTATAGGTGCATGTGTATTATCAACCACTTCCACAATTTCATCACTGCCTAGATCCTCAGTCTCTTCCTCATTTTCTTTCTCAACTTCTCTCACACTAGGTTCACTCTTTGGTAACCCTAGGGTATTTATCTCTTTTTCTTCCTCAAATTGATCATGTATCTCCCTAGGTCTTGAATCATCAATCACAACATTAATAGACTCCATTACAACTTTAGTGCGATTATTAAACACCCTAGAAGCCCGACTATTCAAAACATACCCCAAAAAGTATCATTCATCACTTCTAGAGTCAAAATTTCCCAAATTTTCTCTATCTCTAAGGATATAACATTTACTTCCAAAAACTCTAAAGTGTTTAATATTGAGTGACTTACCATACCATAGTTTATATGAAGTCTTTTCAGTTCCAGACCTAAGGTACACCTTGTTCAAAACATGACAAGCAATATTAACAGCTTCAGTCCAAAAGTGTTTAGCTAACTTACTCTTATGAAGCATAGTACGTGCCATCACTGCAATTATCCTATTCTTTCTTTCAACTACACCATTCTGTTGAGGTGTTTTGGGTGCAGAAAATTCATGACTTATGCCAAGATTATCACAATACTCAATGTAAGGTTTAGGTTCAAATTCACCTCCTCTATCACTCCTAACACGAGTTATTGCATATCCCTTCTCATTCTCGATCCTTTGGCAAATTGACCTGAAGTAAACAAAAGCATCAAACTTTTCTCTCAAGAAAGCAAGGTAAATCTAGAAAAATCATCAACCATAACAAGCATATACTTTTTACCACTTATGCTTTGAGTTCTTATTGGACCCATCAAATCCATATGAATTAATTCCAAAGGTCTAGAAGTGACTTGATGCTTAAGTCTATTGCGTGACACTCTAGTTTGCTTACCTAATTGACATGGTCGACATACCTCATCTGTTGGCCTTTTCAATTTAGGTAAACCTCAAACTCGTTCATGATTAGACAAACTTACCAAATTATTATAATTCACATGTCCAAGTCTCCTATGCCACAAAACACTTCATCAATAACAGCAGAAAAACACATATGTGACGGATCTGAAAATATCACATAACAATTATCAGAAGTTTTAGATCCTTTTAAAACACAATCACCATGCTTATTAGTTACAAAACATCCATGTTGACTAAAATTAACTTGGAAATCATGATCACATATCTGACTAATACTCAACAAGTTTGCAGCTAAACCTGTAACATATAGAACATTTTTCAATTCACCAAAAGCAGAAAAATCAATTTTACCTTTACCACTTGCTTTAGATGCATTGTCATCACCAAGAGTAATAGACCCACCAGTATAATCCTTAAAAGTGGTAAATAATGTTCTATCCTCAATCATATGCCTAGAGCAACCACTATCAAAGTACCAACTTGTAGGACCAAGTACTCTAAGTGCAGTGTGCATGAACAAACATTTTAGACTATCCTTCTTCACCCAAACAGTTTCAGATTTATGATCAAGTGATTTTCTAACTATTTTAGAATCAGAATTATTAGTCTCAAGGTGCTCTTTCTTTTTCTTCTCATTGCCTTTATGGGAATCTAGAACAGAATTAAAGCAATTCAATTTATCAAATTTTTCTTTCAATTCCTGTTGCTTCTTTCCAAATTCTTTCATCTCATTAAGCAAAACTCTTAAACTGTCTAAGGTCTTACGCTTTTTCAGTTTAATTTTTTTCTTCTGACACTTATACTTGATATGACCTTTTTCTCCACAAAAATGGCATGTTAGAGCAAGTTTTAGAGTATATGTTGAGATCGGAACCAAATTTGACTAGTTTTCGAATTATTCATTATTTTTTCCAAAATTGCATTTAAATGGTGTTATGAATATTTTGAGAGTGGAAAACACGTATGGAAGGTTAATTAAAGGTTTTTGGAAGTTTTCAAAATGTTTGGAGAAATTTAATTTTTTTGGTCAACGGGGCCCCGGGACGCAGTCCAGGTGAGCCCAAGAATTTAGAAATTTTTTAAAAAATAATTATTTTGAATTTGGGACTAATGAAATTTTTAATCAGTTAAGGACGATATTTCTAGGCCGTATGAGTTTTTGGAATCGAAAACAGAGCTCGGGAAGGTACGTTAAGTGACTTAAGGGCAAAATGGTCTTATGAGGTGTCAATACACTATATGTATATGGCTGGGGCAGAACCTATAGATATATAATTCTTCCATTGAAGATCTCTCAAGCTCTCCTTCTCCAACCTTCTTCCATTGATTTGAGCACCTTTGAGTGAGATTTGGGGCTTGCTCTAAGAGTGAAAGCTTCTCCCTCTTCTTCCTCTATGCATTAGTGGCTTCAAAATTTCCATTTGAAGGGTTCTGAAAGTTAGGGTTGAGTGAGGCTTGAATTCGGGCTTCGTCCAAGAAGGAAAAAGTATTCTCCTTGTCCCGATCTACGATTTTACGAAGAGAAATTGCATTTTGAAGGAATTTGAAGTTTGGAATATTCGAGGGCTTGTTATGAAGGGCTCCAAACTTGAGGTAGAGGTGTTTTTTTCCTCTTAGTTTTCTATTATAAGGTATGGGAGGAGTTGGTATTATATAACTTGTGCTAGCATGTAAGGGTGAGTGGTGGGAGTTGAGTTATTTTCCTTTCCTCTCTTCATATTGTATATGTGTGCATACTAGAGTTGCTTAATAAATACATATGTGGTTATATGTTGGTTATGGGAAAGTATGAGGATTGAATGCATGCTAGATTAAATATGGCATTAATGTATATGGAAAAGCATGAAAAGTATGCTAAGTTATGAATTATATGCATAAGTGAATGATATGCATGTTGTGGTACATATATGTGACTATATGCAGAATGTGATGATCAAATGCATGCTAGAGTCTATATAGCAAGTATGTGCATTGAAGATCATGAATTATATGCTATGAGAGATATATGTATGTTATGAGCATGTATATGTGTATATCGGAATGTTGCCCAAGTATGATATACATGGAATTCAGAGAGGGCTAACCATGTGATTGAATTGGTGAGAATACTCCTAATGGATGATCGTTGGAGTTGCCCAGTCGTACCCCAACTATAGTGATCATTGGAGTTGCCCAATCACTAGTACAAGGCATATATAAGACCTTGATTATGTGACCATCGAAGTTGTCCTATCACATAAGTGTCGTCGGAGTTGACCAACACTTTGGTGTAGTCGGAGTTGCCTAACACTTTGGTGTCGTCATAGTGGCCCAACATCACATGATCTTCAGAGTGGACCAATCATGCCTATGTATTAGATTATGATCGAGAAGGTGTATATATATCTAGTTGCTTATGTGTGTAAATTGTTAAGCATAATATATGAGTAAATGCACTCATTCTTGATTTGCATTTATGTTGTGTTGACATGAGAGCATTGGTATGCCATGTAGTGTAGGGACATGTAGGTCGGTGTTGGGTCGATACCTAAGTGGGTTGGGGCGTTCCTACTGAGCTGCTGAGTTGCTCACCCCTCCCCCCAAACTTTTTTTAGGTAAGGCGTCGAGGACGGAAAAGACTTAACTAGTCACTTTGAACTCATAGGAGCATTTTGGGATGTTTTGGAGATTATGTATATGTTGTACATATGGCTATCCATGCTGACATGTGGCATGTGGATTATGTAGAAGTTGTAATTACAATCACTTATATTTAACTTGTATGTTTCATTTGGACCTTGTATGTAAATATGGAATGAAGTTGGCTTATGGATATTGTGGATCCGTGTAATGATATGTATGATTATGTTGTTGTTAATCACATGTATGGAAAGAGGATTGTATTGGCTTTAATTTGATAGGTCATGGGTCTTGTTTGGATTTAAATTGAGTAAGATATACATGTTTTAGTGCAAGAGTTCATAATCTGGCCTATGCCCGTTGATTTAAGTATAATCCGAGTTGTGAGTTGGATTTTTAGATGATTTAAATTGGGCTTAAAACTAGACATGTTGAGGATGATTTATGTCAAATTTCAAGTCAAACGGACTTACGGATTATGAGATATTAGAATTTAAAGTTAGGATGAAATTTGGCTAAGTTAATGTTGCAGGATTTTGCTTGGGCATTAACGGTTATTGATCCCCCTTGTTTACGGTTATCTGTCGCCTTTGTAAAAAGCCATAAACTTAGACTCGGTCGAACTTGGGTGATCGATCCCCCTTTTATAGCATGCACTGTCCAAGCTGTGTTTTTGCCCAACTTCAAACAAGCATATCTTCTTCGTTTCAAATTGGATTTGAATGATTCTTTTTTTTTTTAAATTGAGTATTTTTAAACCCTCTTTCCAATGGTTTGATTTGTAGACATAGATCAGAAATTTACAAAGAGTTATGTATCTGTATTTGTGGTATAGAATCATTTGAAGGGTTGTATAGTTGAGGCCTATTAAGGTTAGATGATGCTGACTTGTGCATACGTAGGTACAAGTGGGTGATTAAGCTTACACGGTAATGAAAGGTCAAGATGGTTTATTAGGGATTAATGGACGGGTTCACTCTCAGAATTCGGGTTTGGAGTCAAAGTCTCCGGTGTCCCGAATTTTAGGGCGTGACAATATGGTATCAAAACATGGTACCTTAGTGAGAGTATTGAGGTGAAATCTTGGTATCAAAATATGATATCAAATGTGATTGTGATTCAATGTGTGGCTCGATAAAACATAATCACTCTCGATTTCTGGGAGTTAGAAATTGGGGCTTGACATATGACTTAGATTAATAATTCACAATGAAAGAATTAGAATCAGTCAATAGGTTTGATTGCCAACCGTTTGTACTGGACCTAGGAATTAGTTTGCATGTGACATGGATTTTTTTCTTGAATTTAACCTTGATTATTGATTAAATCTAATTTTGTAATACCTACAAACTGATTATAGATAATAAATAAAAGAATAAGCATAATAATGTACTATTTTCCATGTTGGTGTTTATATATAGATATATATATCCTTTTGTGTATATAATTGTAGTGTTTGTGGCTGTTGCGAAAAAAATTAATACGTAACAGTTTTTTCCAACTCATGAGTAAACGATATTTGTCACGCCCCAAAATCCGAACCGCCGAGACTTCCTCGGACCGACCCCGAATCCCGAGTGTGAACCCGTTCACTTAACCCCGTGAACTATCTCAACCACACTCATGCGATGGTATCCATCTCTGATACCTTGCCATAACGCCCCGATTTCCCCACTCCCGGAAGACCGGAGGTTAACTGTCAATTTAAACCCATTGTACCCTCATTACACTCTTTTATTGTGGAAGCTTATCTCAATTGTTGCATATAAATGCACACAACTCCACCTCAACCAATCCCTATGGGCCCTACATTGAATCATACACCTTAGAAGAAATTTACTTGTCCACACTTTCAAGAATCACTCACTTTCAAGCCTCAAACCTTACTGTGTTTAGAATCTGAAACTGGGACCTACACCATTGGATAGAGAATCCAAAAATACTCAAGTTCAAAAAAAACCACACTCAATTCCTATCTAGAACGAAAAAATTACGTCGAAACGAAGTTTTGAAAAATGCTATGAATAGTAATTTCGATTGTGCGAAATGCTAATCTCGATTGTGCGAAAATGGCATCTCGATTGTGCGAAATTTTCACCCTCTCGGGACCTTAGACCTATAATATTTCGCACGATCAAAATGAGGATTTCGATTGTGCGAAATTCCCTCTGTCTAGACCTTAAAAATCATCATAAAACATCACCCCTTCGCACAATCGAAATGGGGCTTCGATTGTGCGAAATGAGTATTTCGCACGATCGAAATGCTCTCCCCAGGTCCTCCAACAACCCTATATATGATCTATTTGGAGCCCAATCCACCTTCTATCATCCTAGAACCTCTCATACATGGTCTATAACATAAATGAAAGATTCCAACACCAAATACAAATGATATAACATCATACACACATACCAACATATGCGTTTAAATCTCAAATCTTTCATAATCATAGAAATTTCTTAGGTTCACAATACACCTAAAACTCAAGTGAATAAACAATCCTTGATTCTCAAAATTCATTTCCATAACACCATACATATAAGAAATCAAATGGTCCTTTAAGCATACATTCATCAAGTCTCAAATGAAGGAAGCCATTATACATGCATTTCTCAAAAGTCTCATTCATACAAGTGTGTCATTTACATTTGGAGTTCATAAACAAAAGAAGATACAAATGTAAAGGCAACACTACAACTATGGTCAACATGCCACAAGCCGGCATGGACATTTATCTACATCCCAAAAGATCAAAAATCCAAAAAGAGAACCTAACAAGGTCCATTGAGCAAATCATGCTTCATCCTCCATCGGCGCCTTATCTGAAAAAGTTTATATAAATAGGGGGTGAGCAACACTGCGGCTCAGTAGGAATGATCCACCCAACCCCACTCTAACTCAGGCGGCTATGCATGGATGCATATGAAATCACTACATGTCTACATGACAAGTATACATGTTTTTAACCCATAAACAATCACGTTTTTCAAATCATGAGTGATGCTCCACATCTCAATGCATTTGCATACATATGTATATATATATCAAATTGAGCAAGCCACAATATAAATATATATAACTCACGTCACATAAATTCGGAAATCACTTCAATGGGGACTAGCTCATCACTCCATCCATAGTAAGGGTCTCTTCGGCACCCAAACTCTGCTCACGTTTTATCGAGTTGCTAACCCGAAGGGAGCGCCTCCTCTTGGCCAAGTTTTGGGTCTTTCACCCTAGGGACCATTCCCTCACCTTAATTCTCAATGTTGTCACGCCCCAAAAAATCGCTTTTCATATAGTGCACATAATCACATCAATGCACTTATTCCACACCATAGAATGCATTTTTGTCAAATCAATGCATTTTCCTTTCCCTCAAGATTTTCACAATGCCATCACACCCATATCATGAAAATCATCATGCTTATGCATTTAACAAGGAAAATCATATCTTTCATGCACAAGTCTATAAAAACTCACATTTTTCATGTTTTCACCCAATGAACACATTTTTCATCAAGAACATTCATAGTCTCATTTGCACATACACAACATACATAAACCCTAACTAACATGTTAGACCTATCCATGTGCATAAATCACATTTTCATACATATATACATATACACAAAACCCTAAACTCAAGAAATCCCAATCTATCTTTCATGTCACAAATATGTGACCTATAGAATCAAAGTAAAGATAAGTCTAGCACCCCTACCTCAAATCCTATGCTTTGAATCCAACTTTGAGAAATCCCAGCTTTCTCAACTTCACAAAATGGAGACTTTGATCGGTTTAAATCGATGCCCTTGATGTCCCCTACACACTTTCCTTTTTCAAGATCTTCCAAATCACACCTTAAGGCCCTCAAACTCTAGAGAGAGGGGAGAGAGATGAAGTGGTAGCTTTAGAGAGAGAGAGAGATCCGTAAAAATGAAAATCTCTGACTTCTCAGATATTTATCTCAACCCTAGGAGCACGAAATGACCATTTTACCCCCGGTCACTTAATGTACCTTCCCGAGCTCAGAATTAATTCCCGAAAACTCCGTTGGACTCGAAATCACTTCCTTAACACTCTAAACATTTTGTTTAGTCCATAGTCAAAAATAAAATTTCTCAGAATTTTTTCAAAATTCTCGGACTCACTTAACCTAATCCTGGACCCCCGTTGACCAAAAAGTCAAACTTTTTCAAAAGTCTTCAAAACTTCCCAAAACCATATTCTAACCTTCTAAACATGTTCTCCGCATCCAAAACATATTAAATATCATTTCAAATGCATTTAAAGTAATAAATGACAAAAATTAAAAAATCGGTCAAAATTGGACACGGTCTCTACAATATTTGTATTATTTTCTACATGGTTTTGTGGGTCTGGTATTTTTTATTAGCAAGTAACCATTTCCTACATTGTTTTTGTGGTCTGGGAACAATGTTATTTTTATTAGCAAGTAACCGTTTAGTACCTTATTTTGTAGGTCGGGTGAGATTTTATCAATGGTATTTTTTGAAAGTAGTGATGGGTTAATCTTTTGAGAAATCGATAATTATGATTTTGGTGTATAGAGTATGCTTAATTTGATGATTTAGCGATAAGGTAGCTACTGAAATATATTTCGGGTAGTAGTAGGTGGGTGAGTGATGATGGTTTAGTGATAAGGTATGTAGTGAATTATGTGTAGTGGCAGTATATGTACTAATTTATATTTAGGTTACAAGCTAGCTGATGTGTAGTGGCTATATTTAGGTTACAAGGTGGTTGATGCATAGTGGCGGTATATGTATTGAATTATATTTAAGTCAGAAGGTGGCTAATGCGTTGTGGGTTGTATACGCACTGAATTATATTTAAGATACAAAATGGCGTAGTGGGGTGTATATGTACTGAATTATATTTAGGATACAAGGTGGCTGATACATAGTGGTTGTATATATACATAATTATATTTAGAATACAAGGTGGTGGATGCGCAGTTGAAATGAAAATCACACCCTACTATGATCTGAAATTTATGTGAGAAATGAAAATCACACCCTACTATGATCTGAAATTTAATGAGTTCAGTTTGATACATGTCCTGAATTGATATATTAAGTAATTCTTTTATATCAATATTTGAGGCTCAAACTAGCAGAACGATGTGAAGTTTGAAAGCCTAATGTAACAGAAGTGGTCACTTATAAAGAATTAGTAAATCACCCTGATATTCTGTTAGTGTATAGATATATTTAGATAGTTTCTTGTAGCAACTTTGGATATTTTCTAGATATTTGGTAGTGGAGATATTTTGCAACAAAACTCTTGTGAAAATATAACCTGAATTGTTCTGATGGTATATTTGGAGAAGAAATGACCTTCAAATAAAATAATTTTTAATTAGTTTAAATCAGAGAAATTTAGGAGAAAATATTTTAAATATCCTAAAAATGATGAAAAGTCCAGAAATGATGTTTTTGAGCATAATTAACCTATTTATGTTGAAATATTTGAATTGAGATTGAATTAGGTGGTGAAATTGATTTAAAACTCGATAAATGCTTCTTTACGAAAAAAATGGGTAAGAAATTATATTCTAAAATTTTACCGAGATCTATATTTAAGGTTAAGGAACCTTCACAAATTTTGTACTATCACTAGTTGCGTCTTGTCTACTTTGAGTAATAATTAAAGTGTATAGAAACATATTGATTATTGATTAAATTTGCTTAATGTTATTGTCTGCTTTGAGTAATAGTATAAGTGTATAGAAATACGTTGATAATTGATTAAATTTGCTTAATGTTGCATATGTTTGATAAATGAGCATAATTGGTAATTAATGAATGTTATCTGATTAGTCGGAGGGTAGTCCAGGACTACCCTATGAGGACTTGATGGGCATGGTTCGGGACCAGGCTATTTGGAAGTGCACTATCCTTTTTGTATGGCTATAAGGTTGAGCGTGCCCTTATTATGTAGACGTGGTCCGGGACCATCTAGGTGAGTAGACGTACAAATCCAGCCACATGTGTCACCTTCGATAATCTGGGACTACGCAATGCGCACCATTTTGTTGGCTGAGCTAGCCATTTATTGGAGGAGAGTCGGGGCTCATGTGAGATATGTGAAAACTTAATAAGAATTAATCAAGATGTTTAATTGATTTATGGTTCATAATTGAGATAATTGTGACATAAATTAAATTGTAAGAACTTTGAGTTTTGATGTACGTTATTAATTGTTATATAATATTGACAATGGTAATGTATGAAAATCATAAAATGACTTGAGATGAGTTATACGTGATCCATGCATTTTATATGAGATTGTGCATTTTTTTTTAATTAATGTTTGTTTAAATTATCTGTCATTGAGGTAATCTAATCGATTGTTGCGAGTTACTTTTATATCTGAGAATATAAAGTCGGGTCAATTTATTGAGCACTGATTGTGTTTAGCAATACTCTTGCTGAACTTGTGAGCTCGCCTCTTTAACAATTTTCAGGTACTTGTTGATTATGCATGTGGTAGAGACCAATGGTGGAGATGGAGATCATCTAATTTTGTTTTTCTTATTTCTAGTTAGTTCAGTTATTTCTGTTATTAAGAACTCATGTAATGAGCATGGTGTTAGTTGGGGAATTTTATTAGTGTTGATTTATGGATTTATTTTGTATTTAATGGAATTATTAAATAAAGATTATTTCATTTAGTGTTTTGAGGTTGGTTGTAGATGTTATATTTAAGTCATGCACTAGATTTAAATATGGGACGGGGGTTTCCTGTGTTTAAATTTGGGGGCGTGACACCCCTAACCCCAAAAAATAGAGAAATCGGAATGTAATGCTTTATCACCCATATCTCCCACACCATCTAAGGACCTCATATTTCTCTTGCACCACATACAAGGAGGACTTGCCATCCATGCATGTCAAACTTGTCTTCCCATTATACACCCCCTCCAAGACTCAAGTGTGCCAACCCTATGGAAGCTGGCAAAATCCATTACACACTGAAGATAGCAAAGCGCATAACCCAAACATCCCTAGCCACTAGGCAATGCAAAAAAAGATGACTCACCTACTCCTCATTCCTCTTACACATGCAACACTAGTTGGTCACAATTTGTCACCTCTTCTTCAAATTATCAACTATGAAATTCCTCCCCAAAGTTGTTGTCAATCCAAAGAAAGTCACATTGAGAAGGAATCTTGTTCCCCATAACACTTTCCATGGAAATATTGCCGCCTAAACACCCTGCAACATCTGGTAATGAGATCACACTGCAAAGCCTCCGTGCTAGGAGCTGCACTCATCCAAGACCCTCCCTATCCACATTCTACTGATATGTAAACCAAAGGCTCTAAGGAAACCTACCAAACCCCCTAATTGGTGGGCTTTGGAGAAATATGCGATTACTGTCAATAGACATGGCGAAGGGTTTTAACAATAAACGGGGCCATGCCTCTATGGCTTTGAAAGTGGATCTCAAAAAGGCATATGATTCATTATCTCGGTCTTTCCTACTGCAGATTTTAAAACTTTAGGGGTTTGAGGATAAGTGGATTGGTTGGGTCGAGGCCTGCATTAATTCAGTCAAGTACTCTCTATTAGTTAATGGCGTCGCTGAGGGATTTTTCAGCTCTAGCAAAGGTATTAGGCAAGGTTGCCCATTATCTCCCCTGTTTTTTTACCTTAGTTACCGAACATTTCAATTGCCTTATGGAGAATGCTGTCTCGAGAGGAGCTATTACCTTGTCAAAAAATTTGACCAAGGCTTGGATGAACTTCTCTCATATTTTCTATGCTGATGATCTATTTATTATGGTAAATGCTAATGTGGGAACATCACAAGGTGTTGACTATATTTTTAAACAATTCTATCTTGATACTGGCTTGATGGTCAACAAAGAAAAAAGCCTAATTATCTATTCAAAGTCGGTTAGGCGTAGAAGATCAATTGATAGAATTTTGCAGTTCAGGAGAGACACATTTCCTTTTAATTTTTGATTATTTGGGTTTACTTCTGTCTGATAAAAAGCTAAAGAAAGTTCATTTTAACCCTTCGATTGATAAGATCAATGTCAGATTAACACATTGGAATTCTCTAAATCTCTCTCTTGTTGGTAGAACGAAACCAATCAACTTTGTGCTCTTGTCTTTTATTTATTACTGGGCTTTTGGATTTAAGATCCCATGGGGTTGCAGATCTCTCATTGAAGGGAAAATAAAGTGCTTTTTATGGGGGCATCCTAAATCAACAAGGAAGCTGCATTTTTTGAAATGGTCAAAGGTTATTCTCCCTACTGTCGAAGGTGGCTTTGGCATTAGAAGAATACAAAATTTCGATTTTTGTTCAAAGTGTTTGCAATGTTGGGGCTTTATTTAACATAAAAACAAATTGTGGCTTCAATGGTTCAACATAAGATACCTGCGAAGAACTGACTTCTGGAATTGTACTTCTCAGCCTCACCACTCTACCAGTTGGTCTAATATCCTCCAGGTCAGACAATTTATGATTGATAATTGTATTTTTCAGATTGGAAATGGCTCAATGTTTCGAACTCTCATTAATCCTTGGTGTGAGGGGCTGACCCTCTTACAAAGATTTGGCTGGAGGATGTGTAGGGACTTTGATAGAGCTTCTACCATTTCTCATCTTATTCAAAATAGCCAATGGTGCATCCCTCAGCAACATGCAATCCCTAGCCTTAGCAAAAAATGAGGCCTCAGTTCCAAAACTTGAACCAACTTACTCAATGCTTCCTTAACCTTACAAGGAGCTCCACTCAAAAATCAAGATTTTTATCATGCTTGTTTCCTACTTATCTATGGACCATTTGGAAACAAAGAAATAGAGCTCTTCACGAGGGATTGAAAGATTTGTAAAGGAGGTGG
This sequence comes from Cornus controversa, assembly GCA_026545225.1. Lineage (NCBI taxonomy): Eukaryota > Viridiplantae > Streptophyta > Magnoliopsida > Cornales > Cornaceae > Cornus > Cornus controversa. The sequence continues at coordinate 48,506,625 of CM048845.1, forward strand.
TGCACTCCGTCATTTGGGAGTACATGCAGTTAAGAAGCCTTCAAATGTCAAACTTCCAAATCATTTTCTGATGTCTCCTCAAATGCGTGTCTATTGTCAATGTCTGATGTATTTGTATGTGCTTTCCTTAGTTTCTTTTTTTCTTGTGTCTGATGTTGTACTGGAATAATTGAAATGGAGGTCTGCCTCCATTTTATCCTTGTAGCTCTGTTGCTTTTTTGTTATAAAACAAACCCATTCAGGAAAAAAAATAAAACAAAGGCTCTACTAAGTTGAATATTACTAATTACTGTCTTGAAGTTCATTCCATCTCCCTTCTTCAAAATTCAGATGTTCGATGGAAATTGTAATGACCCACTCCACCACATGGTATGATATTATCCGCTTTGGGCTTGAGCCCGCATAGTTTTGTTTTTGAGTTTTGTCCCAAAAGGCCTCATACCAATTGGAGATAATACATCACATATAAGCACATCCCCTTCACCACACCCAGGCGATGTGAAACGTCACAATCACCCCATTTTGAGAGTCAGCGTCCTTGCTGACGTCTTCCTCATAGGCTTGTGCACGCCATCCGCCACATGTCAAGTTGGGTTTAGCATGATTTTGTTTTTTAGTTTTACCCTAAAAGACCTCATATCAATTGGAAAGAACACACCACATATATGCACATCCCCTTCACCATACCTAGGCAATGTGGGACGTCACAGAAATTCCTGTCTCTATTCCAACTGGTTTAAATACTAGAGCTGCTGTGACTGAGGAGGATACAATATACCTTATGGCTCCTATAACAGAGGAGGAAATTAAGTTGTACTGATGTCAGTTGCTTCAGATAAGGCTCCTGGTGGTTTTCCAAACAGGTTTTTTCAGAGGTATTGACATATTGTCAAGGATGAGTTAGTTTCTACAGTGAAATTCTTTTTCTATTCTTGCTCTATGCCACAAGGAGATAATAGTACTTTCTTGACTTTGATACCAAAGAAGAATAGTTGTTTGAGAGTGGCTGATTTCAGGCCCATCTCTTTATGCAACTCAATTTATAAATTTGTCACAAAGATTCTGACAAATGGATTGTCTTCTGCGCTTGCCAAGGTTGTAGGGGCTGAGCAAGCAGCTTTCATTAGAGGAAGGAAGATTCATAATAATATCATTTTGGCCCATGATTTACTTTAGGATTTTGGCTCTAAAAATGTCCATCATTCTATGGCTCTCAAGGTGGACATAGCCAAAACCTATGATTATGTATCTTGGGAGTTTTTGCAGTTTATTCTCAAGTGGTATGGTTTTACAGACACTTGGACTGATTGGGTTATAAAGTGTTTCTCCTCTGCCCATTTTTTTGTCCTAATCGATGGTGTTCCTGCTGGATTTTTCACTTTTGGTAGGGAGATTAGACAGGGTTGTCCCTTGTCTCTTTTACTCTTTTGTCTAGTAACTGACTTTTTCTCTCAAAAGATTCAAAAAGCCATTAATGATGGTCATCTTGAGCTCTGTAGATCAGTTCAGAAGGTGGGATCCAAGATCACTCATTTCTTTTTTGCAGATGACCTCTTCTTAATCTTGAAAGCTAGCATCAACAATGCTAGAGTTATGAAATCTCTGATCCAACAGTTTGGTGACATTTCAAGTCTCAGAGTAAATCCAGAAAAGAGTGAGCTTTATTTCTCTAAATCTGTCAGAAGGAGGAATATTAAAAGGCTATTGCATTTCAGTGTGGGGACTCTTCCTGTGAGCTATCTTGGCTTACCTTTGGTTAATAGAAGTCTAAACAGATCTCACTGCTCCAATCTCATTGATAAAGTGAATTCTAAGCTTTCAGACTGGAATTCTTTTAATCTCTCTCTTGCAGGTAGAACAAAACTAGTGAAGTCTCTGATTTCTGCATATTACTACAAGAAGTCTCAAAGCAAGTGTGTGTTGCTTTGGGACTTTTTGTAGTGTAAAGATGTTTTGTGGGTTAGGTTGTTCATGGACAAGTATAGCAGGACTCATTTCTGGTCTTTGGTAGCTAAGCATACTGATTCTGCAGTTTGGAGAACTGTCTTATCAGTCAGAGATCTTATGTTGCTGCATCTTAATTTTAAAGTTAATAATGGTGCTTCTTCCAAGCTCTTTTTAAACCTTTGGCTGAATGGTGTCTCTTTATCTTCAACCTGGTGGTTTTCAGTTATCAGATCTTGTCGAGGTTCTTTGGAATTCTGGCAGATGGTCTGTTCCTGATTGTTGGCCTTCAGAAATTGAAATTCATTTGAATAGATTTTCAAATCATTCAGAGGAGGATGCTGTTACTTGGAAAACAGGGGCTTTTAAAGCAGCTTGGAATGTTTGCAGAAAACAGAGACTTAAAGTTCCTTGGTATTCTCTGGTTTGGAATGGCTGTGGACCTATGATTTCTATTCTTGCTGTTCTGGTTCTACACAATTCCAATGTTTCTTTCTTTAATACGAAGAGAAGGGGATTACCTCTGGTTTCAATTTGTCACAACTGTTTTTGTGGGGAAGATTCAAATGAGCACCTTTTCTGGACCTGTACCTATGCTTCTCAAGTTTGGCAGTGGTTTATTCATCTTTGTAAATGGGAAGGATTGCAGCATCTTGTTCTTTCAGTGCTGTAATTCAATGGTTCAGTGCATACGCATCCTCTTCCTCTTTGAGGAATAGGCTCACTAGGTGCTTCTTCACCACTGTTCTCTGGTGTTTATAGTCTGAGAGGAATGGAAGGCTACATGGTGGCTCCTCTACTCCTCTGAATCAATTAGCTTTGGATGCCTGTGTAGAAGAACTTTCATCTTTGGGACTTTCCTTGGCTGATATGAGTCTTTTGTTTCAACAGCCTTGGCTGTTTTGTTTTTATTTTCTTAGATGCTTCAGGTTAGGGGTATGCCCTTGACTTGGTTTTGTGTTGGTTGTCTTGCGCAACCATCACTCCTCTGTACCTTATTGTGCATTGTGTATTAATAAAATTTAACACGTTCAGGGGGGAAACAAAATTCAAGATTTCTAACCCTTCATCACACTCCAATATAGTACCAAATTTGGAAAACAATAATAACTAACTACAAACATACAAGGAAACCTATGTATGTTACACACTTTCATCTTCATGAACAGGAATGAAATATTCTCAGATTGAAAATTTTATGTATTTCACATTGTGTGAGATGAAAGAAAACTTGTAAAGAAGTTGTAGTACAAACACAAATCCTTTCGAGAAAAAAAAATACAAAAAAAAATGTACAAAATCTAGAGCAAAACTGACCTCACCTCAGTGTCCAAAGTAGAGAAAAATACAGAAGGGCAGTTCCATTCAAGTTTACTGCAGCTACTAAGAGATGGTCACTCCTGTCTTTAACACTATAAAAGGAAATCTGGGATTATTGGTGTTTGTGCAGCCACATTCACACCTCCATCTGATCTTTGTCGAGCTTTGTGCCTGCCATGACGGTGACTGCTCTTCTGCTTGTCTTTCTCACTGTTTTCTTCTCTTTCTTCAATATTCTTCCCTGGACTTCTATGTTTTCTCTCTTTACCATGAGCACGGTGTTTGCTTCTTCTTGAACTCTGATTTCCAAGGTCATACTCCCCTACATTCAAATTCTCTTTTGATTGAGAAGCTTGATCAATATTTATTGTCTCCTTTCCTCTTCTCTTGCTTGATGACTTATTCGACAGGTTGCTTCGTGATGACGTTGGTATGGCTTCAGTGCCTAAAAGAACATCTCGCACTGCTACAGAGATTAGATCATCTTCCAACTCTGGCTTCTTGGCTGTAATGGGTACTTCATCTCCATCCAATTTTACCACCACAGGCCTTGGCTTTGTCTGGTTTGGCTTTTTCTTCAGGACAAGTGATTGTTCTGTGAGCTTAACCAGATCTTCAGTATCATCATTGACATTATCCAGCAACTTAGAGTCATTAGCAAGTGGGTAATCATTGGATATAATTTCCTTTTTCTCTGAAGGGAGATAATATAATCCATGCCGCTTGCGATGTTCAGTGAGTAGAGATGTGGACTCAGTTGATGGTACTGAATCTTCTTGATCGTCGTGGTATAAGATGGAGTTATCTTCCCTCTCCCCAAAAAGAGGTCTTCCAAGGGAAAATGGACTTGATTTAGGTGATTGCATATCTCCACAAATTGTATCCAAATCCCTAAGATTATCTGTAAGCATTATGCCGTCTGGTATAGGTACCCTTCCTTGAGCACTAGAGGAAACTGGACCGAGCTCCTCGGAAAAGGCACCAATCATCAGATTGATAATTTCATGAGCTTTCAGTTCTTCCTTCTCAAAAAACCCACCTTTCTGAACCACACAACCACGTATTACTTTCTGTACCAATTCAACCAAACCAAGAACATTCCTTGCCCTCTCTTGAATTTCCACCTTGTGGCTTCCTGTTAGCTGACCAAAAGCAGTTTCAACAATATCAATCAGGTTAACAATAGATTCTTGGGTAAAACACTCTCTCTTTAAAGCTGATAAGGAAGAGGTTTGTCCATGAACAACAATTATATCCCCACCATTATCAGCAGAAAGTTCTTCAACTTGTTCATTTAAAGCAATTGGATTAAAACCTTCATCCTGTTCACTACTGGCAGGAGCTCCACATGTTGCTAAATCAGAACTTTCCAGACATTCCCTCTCACTTTCCGAATCAGTCACTCCTGGTTCCAGATCAATAGGACATGAGGAGGAAGAAGTGACAGTTTCATTTGGAAAGAGATAAGAATGTAGACAAAAGGTCAATACTTTAAATGCAGACTGAATATAAACAGCTCTTATTAATGGCGGCAAGAGACTAGTACGCGGTTGTATCAGTGCTTCCATAAGCTCAGATGGATTCTTCGAAAACTCAACGTACTCCCCTGACACCCAAGCAGCGGCAGACAATACCCTGTGTAAGAAAGGATTACCAAGCAGTGCAGGATCAATCAGTAAATCACGACTAACACGGACAAGCTCCGGTCTAACATCTTTGACTCGCATACCAATATCAATAAGCTGGCTCTCAAGCTCTTCCCCCTTCTGACAATGTGGTATCCTTGACATTTCCCCAAGAAGCGACACATACCAATCAAAATCCACAATTATCTCGTAGACATTCCTGCAACAAGTCGATAGGATGGATCCGAGAATCTCATTACAGAACTCTGGGTCTGATTTTAGAGCATAATTAATCAAAACCCTACAAATTTCAGCCACATTATTCTCAGACACCATTGCCATTACAAGACGCAAGGCCTCAAGCTTAATATTAGGATCATCGTTGCTCAAAGACTTAATCACGGACTCCTTGTTCTCCAACACTGCCCACAAGTGCTGGGGCGCAGCAACCAAAAGTGCTTGCAATCCAAGATACTTAAGATTTGGATCATCATCAACCAAAAATTCCCGAATCTTCACAACTGCAAGTTTCACTGCAGATTCATACTCACTTAAGCTAGTCACTATAGTCCGAATACACTCAAACATGAGAGATTTTGCACACGTTCTCCTCATATGGTCGCAAATCGGTTCAACAATTCTCTTTGCCAGCCTAGGCTCCAGTGCCGCCAACTTAGCAAAGATCTTCAAAACCTTAATCAGCACCCAATTATTCCTTGAATCGACCAAAATCCTATAGAACTCGGGTGCCAGTGGGAGATAGGATTTGGGGTCTTTTACAGTGAGCTCGCAGAACAGCCCCACTGCGGCAGACACTGCTTGCAAATCTGATGCACTCTCTTCTAAATTCTCAACCAATCGCTTGAAACAGACCCTAACCGCATCTGGGTATCTACTAAAAACCCTCAAAAGCGTTGCGATCGCTTTCTTTCGGACAATATTCTTTGTACTCGATAACAGTGTGAACAATTCAGGGGTTAAGTCTCGGGCTAAATCTGGAGTACATATATTTGAGAGACATTCGAGAGCGAGACTCACCTCTAACTCGTTGGTGGCAGTGAGGTCCTTGCGGAGCTGGTTAGTGATGAGGAGGATGACGTCTGTGCCGGAGTGGAAGGACTGAGAGGCGGCGAGATATCCGATCTTCTTGTGATGGAAGCGGGCGGAGCTGGTGACCTCGACGGCGTGGAAGGCGGCCCACGACATGTCGACGCCGTGAAGGGAGTGGAGGTAGGTCAGCTTCTGGAGGGCCATGGACTTGGTTTGTGGGTCGGTCGACTTGATCTCGTGGCGGATCTCTTCCAGGCCTTTCGAGATGAAGGTCGATTCGCCCACCAGTTGCAGGCGGAGGCCCTTGATTAGGTCATCCAGAGTGCGTTGAAACAGTGAGTCCATGATTGAAGAAGACCCCGCCATTGATATTGGAATTGATCCAACAATGGAACAATATCACAATATATATATATATATATATATATATATGTAGAACAGGGAACCGTGTGACCCCTTTCTCTCTCTCTCGTCTTTTATCTCTTACATATACGCCTCTTCAGATCTTCTAATTTTGGGAAGAATCGATGAGAGCAAAAATTGATGTGAGAATGGAAATGGATTTTGGGGATGTAAAATAAGGAAACGAAAACAAAGCCTGCTAAAGCCTTCGGTTTCTCGGTGCACATAGCAAACTCCGTAAATTAAAATTGCGAATCAAGGCACTATTGGGACGCGAAGTAGAGCCTTGATCCTCTACTCGGAAGAATCAGTATAGAGATTTTATTTTTATATTTTCACTTTTATAATTTTCACCCTAATATAAATTTTGTTGAATCTAAAAATTTATAAATAATTATATAAACTCTCTTTATCTCTCTAAATATGTATATATACCTATATTATTTCTAAAAATATATTTAAAACTTTAAATTAAATTTTAAAAAGACAAATTAATTTCGTTGAAAATAGATTTGGAGTCGTTAAAATGATAAAATATGTTGTTTATTTATGAAATAAATTGTGTTGATTTTAAATAAAATATATATTTTTCAATTTCAAAACTTAAATACATTAAGAAACATATGAAATATGGTTAATTGTGAACTAAATGAGTAATAACTTTCGATAATTTATTTCAATCAAAATAAAGAAACATCAAATTTAATTAATTAATTTTAAAAAATTCGGTAAAGAATGTGTATTTCGTTACTTTCTTAATTGAGTCTAACCATACATGTTGTTAGACTATTCTGCTGATATCAAATGACGAGTGAGGTACAAAATTTTATAATTTGTATTTGAAAATCATAAATCATCGCTATATATATATATATATGTATATTGAATTTATATAAACATTGACACCAATAATTCAATAATCAATATAACAATTCGAATTTTCAACACAATCAATTCAATATTTTAGCGCAATTCATTCATAAATAATTACTCTAATACCATTTAATTACAAAAAAAATTATATTTGAATTTTTAAAATGTATTCAATTCATTTATGGGTTTGAAAAAGTAAAATTAAAAATTACAAGTTTTATTTCAATCAAAATAAAGATAACTTGTGTTGATTTTCATTTTGAAAGTATAAATAAATTAAAACCATTAAGAAAAAAATATATGGTGAATTGTGAACTAAATGAATAATAAATTTTCAAATATTTGCTATTATAAATTCTCTCCTTGATATATATATTTCTTTTTTGAATTTTTTCTGTCTAATATTATATGTGTGTTTTTGGTAAAGTAATATTAAGTGTGTTGAATCTCTATAAATTCTAAAAATCTATAAATATTTATATAGACCCTATTTCACTCTTCAACTCCATATATATACTAATATTTTTTTTATAAAAATATACTTGAAATTAAATTAGGCTTTGAAAAGGCTAATTGACTACATTGAAATCTAAATTTATTTGTTTATTTACTGGTCCTAATTTTTTCTTAACTTCAAATTTTGTAGATTTGTTTTCTTACTTATAAGTTATAACCAAGGTTATCAGGATTGGGATTCTAGGTAGAATCGATTTGGATTTCGTAGAATCGGAATCGTAGAATCGAATCGTGAATCGTAAGATTCTACAAAACTAGTAGAAAAATAATTCAAACCAATTTTTTAAACAATTATACCTTTAAAATATAGCAACAATAAGCACAAAACACAAAAATATATAAAAAATACCACTCCAAACATATATTGTAATAACTCAAAATTTTCATAAAGCCATTTAATTAATTTGATAGACCTTGCATTAAATTATATACATATAATTATATATATGATGAATATATATAATTATATATAGGTGGTGGATGTGTATATATATATTATTATATGCATGATTTACGAATAAAGTGAGAGCATTTTTTAGCAATGATCACGAATGATATAATAGTGTATATCATTTGCATAGAATAATGTGTGGAGAAAATAAAAATTAAATGATCAACCTTTCCATTATATAGTCAGCCTTCGCCTTTCACAGACTCTTGCTTTGGCCAGCAAAATGGTTTGTAGGGCCCGCAGCCCAAAACCATTTAATGACTTCGGTATTTGGTATATAGACTTGTGAGTTGTAATATTGATCTTATCCTTTTAAGTTTCAAAGGAATATATTCTGCAGCTGTCTCGATGGCCATTATAACTACTGTACTCATGTATATATATATATATATATATATATATCTTATAAAATAAGAGAAAAGCTAGAGAGAGAGGGGAAAGTTAGAGAGAGAAGAGAAAGAAGCCAAGAGGTGGTCTTGGGCCGGGTAAGAGGTGATGCTCGCGGCTGCGAGGTCGTCGAAGCTTGCCGGAGCTGTGTTGGAATTTGTCGAAGGTCGTCGAAGCTTGCCGTAGCTGTGGTCTTCACTCTTCAAATCTTCAACAGTTCGACAGTTCACACTTCACATGTCTTCACTCTCTGTCTCTCTTCACTCATCTTGCATCGTGCTGTTCAAAGTCCAAACATAGCTAGGGTTTCCCGTCTTTCTTTTTTTAATATATCATAACTTATAATATATTGGGCCCAAATCTGTTGGGCTTTGAGGATTTCTATTTAAAAGTGAAGTATTGTAGCCCAAATGCCCAACAGACTTAGAAAATATTTATGAATTGTTAAAACAGCCCATAAAAAAGTCCAATTAACAGGTTTTAATAGAATCGTAAGAATTGTACAAAATCGTACAATTCTATGATTCAAATTTCGATTCTATAGATTCTAATTCGATTCTATGTTACGAACGATTTAGGTGCGATTTGACTCGATTTTGTAATTTCGGATCGTAGAATCGTGCGATTCTACGAGTTGACTCGCGATTTTAACAACCTTGCTTATAACTACTAGTATAGAGCATGTGATTAAAAATATCTAAAATTTTGTGAAAATTTTTAATTGAAAATTTTCCTACGAAGATTTCAAATCACTCATCATATTCATATTTAAATACATGAAAAATCCTACATATTTTTTAGATAAATATTTTTTACTTCAATTATTAAATAACTGAAGAAATTTTATGAAATTGAAAATTTCAATTTTATATCATCAAATTTTTATTGAAATATCATTGTGACATTTAAATCATTTGAAGCATTTAAATTTGAAACACTTAATTTATTTTTATAAACCTTTAATGAAATATGATGATTTGTAAATTAAATTAAGAGTAAATAATTAAATTTTCATTTACATAAATGATCTCTCTCTAATATATAATTTTTAAAGTTTCTCTCTCTAATAATAAGTATGTTAAATCTAGATAAATTTTAATATATAAACTCTTTTATCTTTCTGAGTCTATATACAAATTGATGGTCCGGAAAACCCATGAATATGTTTGCCCAAGTTTTAATGTCAAAAGGATTCGCAGGGGCATTTGTGTCATTTGTCATTAAATACTTTTTGCTGGATTTAATTTCATTTGTTTCGGCACATATATAGATTTATATACTTATATTATGAGATGTGGCTGAGGATGATTTTCATATCATAGATACATATATATGTAGCAGCTGACACAAGTGTATTAGTTAAGCCAAAAAAAAAGAGAAGAGTGGTAGTTTTGTAATAAATTCAAATTTTCAATTCAAATGTTTTGAGAGATTTTTTTTCGACTGAGTCTTAAAAAGCTCTTTTATATATATGACATATATATATATGTATATATGTAATGTTAGGTCAAATTGACATCTCTTGCAAGTGCCATATATATATGGCTTTTCAGCTGGGATACAAAAACAGTCGAAATAAAACAAGGGAGTGGTGAGGCGCAAAAACTGTGAGAAAGAAATTGGTAAAGTTCTCATCTCTCTTGCTCGGCTGATGATGGAGGTGTGAGAAAGATATAGTGAAGAAGATAATTCGGTAGAAGAGCTTAGGAGTATACAGTGTGAGAGAGAGCGAAGGATAGTAAGAGGGTAAGAGATGGTGAGGCACTGAGAGCTGAACTCTACCTGTACTTCACGTATTGTGGATCAATTCTTCATATATTGTTCTTCCGTATTATGCGTATTGAGGATCTATTCTTAGCATGGTGAGTACTGAAGATCTGTACCTGATGTATTGAGCATATGTTCTTCGAACCGTAGCTTGTGATCTTCATCTTCTCTAGTTGAGCCATGAAAAACTCAGTTTCCTCTACGTTAATGGTTCTTTCTTTTTGCTCTATGAGTATGATTTTTAATGTTGAATAGGTTATCTGCAAGTACACTTGAATCATTCTTGCTTCACATCTCAAAAATGCACTGATTGTGGCTTTCTTGTTGATTCACAATTAAATCAATGTTTCTGTTAATTGAATGTTTGAAATCTGGGTTTATGATGACCAAAACTGTTTTTCCAAAATTTCGGTTATGTGTATTAGCTCGATGAAATCTATACTGTCCAAGAATTCTAAGCTTGTGATATATTATGCATTGTTGAAGTTGACTTCATATGTTCAGATATCTCTGGTTGATGCTCCTAAATCGAAATTGTTAAAATCTGTTTCTACTGGTATAAAATCCTGTTGCTGTCTTGTTTCTTTCTTTGAATGAATTACTGAATTGTTTTTATTGGTTGCCAATTAGGAATTCTAATTCTGCTGTTCAAAAATTTGAATTTTTGTTGATTCTGAAAGTTTAATATTGAGGTTTTAGAATTCTAAATGTATTATTGGAATTCACATTGTTGAATTGGAATTGCTCATTGCTGAATTGGAATTCACATTACTGAATTGGAATTCACATTACTGAATTGGAAGTGCTCATTGTTGAATTGGAATTGTATATTACTTAATTGGATTTGCTTATTGCTGGTTTGGAATTGTTGATTGGTTGACATGGAATTATTGATGTGTCGTTCTAGTATTGCTATTTTTGATATTTAAATAGAACCCATGCTGACTATCTTTTAAATTGCCTATGCTACTAACTTTTGTCCTAATGCAGTTGTGTTTAATTCATTAGAACATGTTCAAAATTCAAGAATAACCAAAATAGTAGCTCATGGAGAATATCAAGCTAATGAAAAGTTTTCAAGAAGCAAAGAACAAGATTCATTGATAGAGTGGGATTATACAAAGTCTGTGAAGGTACACTCAAGGGTGTACTAATTGAAGACTTATCTTAGAAGAAGTTCAAGTGTCATGATCTGCCAAGAAGACAAGTGACCGTGTCATTGTCATGCCGGACCTTGAAGGGCAACTATCAGAGTTTGAAGATTTGACGATCAACTTTGAAGACCAATATCAGATTTGAAGATCAACTTTGAAGACCAATATCAGATTTGAAGACTGACTTTGAAGACCAACATACAAAACTTGAAGACCTTGTCGCTGCTCAAGACATCGAACTGATTCCACTATCACTATGTATAGTCCAAGTATTGGGATACTTTGAACAGGGTGTTTGTAAGTGATTGTGATGAGATTGAGGTGAGATAGCTTGGGGTTTGGGAAGCCTAAGTTGGGATTGAGAGCAGAAAAGATGTTGTGAGATTTGGTAAGAGGGGTTCAGGCCTAGGGAGGCTGTGAACTGGGTGAGTGCTAGAGCGAAATATGTTGTGAGTTAGGTGAGTGAGAGAGTGATTGAGAGAATTACTGTACTACATTTTTAGTCATAGTGGAGCTTAGTTCGAAGAGATTTTTTCCCTACCTTGGGGTTTTCCTCTATAAATCTGTGTGTCCAAAATTTTGTGAATTGCATGTGTTATCTAAACTTGTAATTTTAGGAAGAAAAATCGAAGAACCTATTCACCCCCTCCCCCTCTAGGTTCATCAATTGGTATCAGAGCACAAGTTTGCATTTCTTGGTTTAACCACCTGCAGCAAATATCCTATGTATGGCTGAAGACAGTCCGACACCAGTTTTGACACTTGGAGAATTAAGATGGAGGTTTTCTTACTGTCCATCTCCTATGATGTTTGACACACTACATTAGAAGGGATTGTCATCATTTATCCTGCAAATCCCTTAGCAGCTGACAAGATTGCCAAATCAATCGATGGGAAGGCTAGAAATGCTTTATACAAAGCATTACAAAAACAAAAATTTACAAGAGTCAAGAATTGCAAAACTGCTAAGGAAATTTGGGATTCTCTAGTAACTGCACATGAAGGAAGCAACACCATCAAGGAAAATAAGATTCAACTTCATCAAGTTAAGTTCGATGTTCTCAAGATGTACGAAAGAGAAAATGTGGCGGATTACTTCTTTAGAGTCAAAGAGATTGTAAATGATATGAGGGCTTTGGGTGAACATATTAAAGACAAAGTGGTGTGCAAAAAGATACTGCGTACTATGACTGATAGGTTCAATCCCAAAGTCACCATTTTAGAAGACAAAGACATCTCTAGACTCAGCATTGATGAGCTGGAGTCATCTCTCACAGCTTATAAGATGAGAATTGGACCTCCTACTCAAACACAGAAGGAGTCAGCTCTAAAAGTAAGAAGTGGAGGTTCCAACTGAAAAGGAATCAAATTTTGACGACTCTAAAGATGAAATGGCTTACATAGCAAGAAAGTTCAAAAAATTCAAGATGAGGAGAAAAGCAAAGCTATAACAACGACAAGGTTGTTTTGGATGTGGAAAGCAAGGTCACTACATAGCTAATTTTTCAACTGCTCCAAAGAAACAAAAACACAAGAAGTTCGGTGCTCCACAGTATAAAGAAAAAGGCAAGAAAAATATCTTTTACACTGGTTGGGATTCAAGCTCAGAAGAAGAATAACAAGAATCATCAGATGAGAATGACGAAGAGGTATGCTTGTTTATGGCCTTACAAGAATCAGATGTGGCTAGTTCAGATTCTGGGAGTGAAGAAGAACCTGATGTTGATGAAGTCCTAACTGAATGTGAAAGGTTGGCACAGAAGTGTAGTGAATAAAAGAAGCAATTGAAGAGGGCCAACTCAGAGCTACAGAAATCAAAGGAATTCTTTGTCAAGCATTTAAGGGTAAAATTGTCTACCTTATGTGTCAATTCACTTACTTTGTGCTATCTAAAGAAATATAGGACTCAAGAACCAAATTGGAGCACCAAAAGGTGCAAATTAGAACTGAGTTCATTTCTTGAGGAGAGATCTCAAAAGATGCATGAGATTTGGGAAAAGTCTATGAAGCAGTTAGGCAAAACATGTATTGGCTTTGACGACAAAACCACTCAGCTGATATCAAACAAATCTCACTTAACTTTTGTTAGAGCTATGAATGGTAATATATATGCATCATATCCTATTGTTGATACAGTTAGTAGACCAAAATATGAAATTTTATATAATGTTTATCATCAATCTAGGATTAAGAATGCTTTCGCTAGAATTGTATGTCCCAATTATGTGAAGTTAAAACCCATGTATGTTAGAAAGACAGATCTATACTTGCACAGAACATCTGTAATTTCAAAAGGGTTGATTAAAACTAAAATGATATGGATTCCTAAGAAATCGAACTCTATAAGCATGCTTGTCTACACTGCCTTGAAAGCTTGTAATGTGAATACTAAGTGGTATGTTGATAGTGGTTGTTCTAGACACATGACAGGAGATAAGACCAAATTTGCCAACATTGAAAATTTTGATGGTGGTTCTGTTATTTTTAGAGATAATAAAAAAGGCAAAATAGTAGGAAAATGCACAATACCTGAAACCAAAGAAATGTCTATGCTAAGTGATGTGCTCTATGTAGTGGGTTTAAAGCATAACTTGTTGAATGTGAGTCAATTATGTGACACTGGTAGCTTAGTAAATTTTGACAAAGAAAACTGCAATGTTATTGATAAACAATCTGATAAAACTCTTTTTGCTGCATGTAGAGCTCCAGGAAATGTCTACACTATTCATGAAGACTCCTCACACACTGTTTGCAATTTCACTAACATGAAAAATTCAACACTTTGGCATAAAAGGTTAGGACATGTGCATTCCAAGAACATAAAAAATCTTATCAAGCATAAGTCTGTTAGAGGTCTTCCAAATTTGTCTCTGAATGAAAATCAAGTATGCAATGCTTGCCACCAAGGTAAGCAGACAAAAATCTCTTTTAAAACAAAGGAAATGAATACCTCTAAACCACTTGATATTGTGCATATGGATTTGTGTGGACCCATGAGGACCACAAGTATTGGTGGTAGCAAGTACTTTATGCTTGTCATTGATGATTATAGTAGAATGACTTGGATTTATTTTTTTAAAAGAAAATTCTGAAACTATAATTCATTTCAAAAAGTTTGTTAACCTTGTTGAAAATGAGAAAAGTTGCAGGGTTAAGAGACTTAGATCTAATTTTGAAACTGAGTTCATCAGGAAAGAATTCAGTGATTACTGTGACTCAAAAGGAATCAAGAAAGAATTCTTAGCAGTTAGAACACCTTAACAAAACAGGATAGTTGAAAGAAGAAAAAGAACAATTCAAGAAATGGGCAGAACACTTCCGTTTGAGAAGAATCTATCTAAGGGTTTTTAGGCAGAAGCGGTAAACACAGCAGTCTACTTTAGCAACAGAGCGCTTCTGAGATCAAATTCGACAAAGACACCTTTTGACTTGTCGTTTGGAAGGCCTGTAACTATGCATTGCTTCAGAATTTTTGGAAGTAAATGCTTCATCTACAATAACCATGATAATCTGGAAAAGTTTGACTTAAGAGTTGATGAAGGAATCTTTTTGGGATATTTAACAAAGAGCAAAGCCTACAGATGTTACAATTTGAAAACCAAGAAAATGGTGGAATCCATCTATGTGAAGATTGATGAAGAAGGCACCACTCCAAAGGAAGATTCCGAAGAAGATCTTCATTCACTGAAAAGAAAAATGAGCAACTTAGCTCATCCATTACCATTGAAGAAGAAAAAAGAGAACCTCGATATCCGAATCTTTAAAAAGAAGTCCAACAAGAAAATATTCTTGACAACAATGAAGGAAAGACTCTCACAAGAGCTAAGAAGATGGCGTTACCACTGGTAGTTGAGGATAAGCATAGTCACTTTGCTATATTATCCTCAATTGAACCAAAGAACTACTTCGAAGCAAAATATTACCCTGATTGGATAACAGCGATGCAAGAAGAACTTTGTCAGAAGAATGATACTTGGATTCTCATGCCCAAGCCAAACAATAAAAATGTTATTGGCTCCAATGGATCTACCGCAACAAGATGGATGAGAAAGGGATAGTCATTAGAAATAAAGCTCGATTAGTCTGTAAAGGATTTGCTCAAATCGCCTGATTGGACTATAATGAGACCTTTGCTTGAGTTGCTCGATTCGAGTCTATCCGAATGCTTTTCTCCTTTGCATGTTACAAAAGTGTAATGGTCTATCAGATGGATGTCAAGTCTGCTTTTCTAAATGGCGATCTATCCGAAGAAGTATACATTGAGCAACCTGATGGATTTGTCAACACAAAGCATCCTCAACATGTTCTCAAGCTCAGAAAAGTGCTCTATGGACTCAAGCAAGCTCCAAGGGCATGGTATGACAAACTTCATTCCTTTCTTATTGAACAAGGTATCCAAAAAAGAAAGGTCGACGACACACTCTATGTGAGGCATTCTAACTCAAACTTTTTAATTTTGCAAATCTATGTGGATGATATCATGTTTTATGGTTCACACTCAAGTCAAATCACACAATTTGTTTCACTTATGCAATATAAGTTTAAGATGTCCATGTTAGACATTTTCAAATACTTCTTAGGACTTCAAATCATTCAACATACTAAAGGTATTTTCATATCTTAAGAGAAGTATGCAAAGAAATTCTAAAAAAATTTAACATGGATGATTCTAAACTAATGTCTACTCCCATGTATGTCACCACAAAATTGTCCAAAGAGTGTACCACCGACCCCATTGGTAATACACTTTACCAGTCCATGATAGGAAGCCTTATATACCTTACTGCATCAAGACTTGATACTATGTTTGCAGTTGGCTTAGTTGCAAGATTTCAGAGTGATCATATAGTTTCACATTTGAAAGCTGTCAAAAGGATCCTTAGATATATTAAAGGCACCATTAGACTCGGATTACATTATACCCCCTCTTCAGTGTTGTCTCTTGTGGCCTTCTCTGATACCGATTGGGGCGATTCATAGATTGATAGAAAAAGCATCTCAGGATGTTGTTACATGTTTGTAAATAATGTGGTTTCATGGCTTAATAAGAAGCAAGCTTCTGTGTCTCTGTTCACCTCAGAAGCTGAATACATTTTAGCTACACAAGCTTGCACTCAAGCATTGTGGATGAGAACCACACTCACAGATCTAGGCATTGAATTTTTTACACCTACTACCATTTTCTGTGATAATCAAAGTGCAATTGCCATTAGCAAGAATCACACTTTACACAATAGAAGCAAACACATAGACATCAAGTATCACTTTTAGAGGGACGATGTGCAAAAAGGAAATATACTCATTGAGTATATCAATAATGAGGCACAATTAGCAGATATTATGACCAAACCTTTGCCTCTGACCAGATTTGAGACTCTCCACACTACTTTGGGTCTTACCCTTCCTCCTCACTAGCTCTCTATTCTACTACCCTTTTGAATTTTATTGTCAAAAAGGGGGAGAAAAAAGTTAGGAGGTTTTTGACATTAAAAGGCAAGAGGGGGAGATTGATGGTCCAGAAAGCCCATGAACATGTTTGCCCAAGTTATAATGTCAAAAGGATTCACAAGGGCATTTGTGCCATTTATCGTTAAATACTCTTTGCTGGATTTAATTTCATTTGTTTCGGCACATATATAGATTTATATACTTATATTGTGAGATGTGGCTGAGGATGATTTTAATATCATAGATACATATATATGTAGCAGCTAATGCATATGTATTAGTTAAGGCAAAAAAATAATAATAAGAGAATAGTGGTAGTTTTATAATAAATTCAAATTTTCAATTCAAATGTTTTGAGAGATTTTTTTTCAGCTGAGTCTTAAAAAGCTCTTTTATATATAAGACATATATATATATATTATATATATATATAATAGATATGTAATGTTAGGTCAAATTGACATCTCTTGCAAGTGCCATATATATATGGCTTTTCAGCTGGATAGAAAAACAACCGAAATAAAACAAGGGAGTGGTGAGGCACAAAAACTATGAGAAAGAAATTAGTAAAGTTCTCATCTCTCTTGGTCGGTTGATGATGGAGCCGTGAGAAGGATATAGTGAAGAATATGATTCGATAGAGGAGCTTAGACAGTGTGAGAGAGAGCGAAGGATAGTAAGAGGGTGAGAGATGGTGAGGCATTGAGAGTTGAACTCGATATGTACTTCACGTATTATGGGTCGATTCTTCATATATTGTTCTTCCGTATTATGCATATTAAGGATCTGTTCTTAGCATGGTGAGTACTGAATATCTGTACCTGATGTATTGAGCATATGTTTTTTGAACCGTAGCTTGTGATCATCTTCTTCGGTTGAGCCATGAAAAACTCAGCTTCCTCTATGTTGATAGTTCTTTCTTTTTGCTCTCTGAGTATGATTTTTAATGTTGAATAGGTTATCTACAAGTACACTTGAATCATTCTTGTTTCACTTCATAAAAATGCACTGATTGTGGCTTTCTTGTTGATTCACAATCAAATCAATGTTTCTGTTAATTAAATGTCCAAAATTTGGGTTTATGATGACCAAAACTGTTTTTCCAAAATTTTGGTTATGTGTATTAGCTCTATGAAATCTATACTGTCCAAGAATTCTAAGCTTGTGATAAATTATGCATTGTTGAAGTTAACTTCATATGTTCAGAGAACTCTGGCTGATACTCCTAAATCAAAATTGTTAAAATATGTTTCTGCTGGTATAAAATCCTGTTGCTGTCTTGGTTCTTTCTTTGAATGAATTGCTGAATTGTTTTTATTGGTTGCCAATTAGGAATTCTAATTTCGTTGCACTGAAATTTGAATTTTTATTGATTGTGAAAGTTTAATATTGAGTTTTGGAATTCTAAATGTTGTATTGGAATTCACATTGCTGAATTGGAATTATTCATTACTGAATTGGAATTGCTTATTGCTGAATTGGAATTGCTTATTGCTGTATTGGAATTCACATTGCTGAATTAGAATTGCTCATTGTTGAATTGGAATTCACATTGTTGAATTGGAATTGCTTATTGCTGAATTGGAATTGCATATTGCTGAATTGGATTTGCTTATTGCTGGTATGGAATTGATGATTGGTTGACATGGAATTATTGATGTGTCGTTCTAGTATTGCTATTTTTGATATTTAAATAGAACCCATGCTGACTATCTTTTAAACTGCCTATGCTACTAACTTTTATCCTAGTGCAATTGTGTTTAATTCATTAGAACAGGTTCAAAATTCAAGAATAGCCAAAATAGTAGCTCATGGAGAATATCAAGCTAATGAAGAGTTTTCAAGAAGCAAAGGACAAGATTCATTGATAGAGTGGACTTATACAAAGTCTGTGAAGCTACACTCAAGGGTGTACTAATTAATGACCTATCTTAGAAGAAGTTCAAATGTCATGATCTGCGACGAAGACAAGTGACCATGTCATTGTCATGCCGGACCTTGAAGGCCAACTATCAGAGTTTGAAGATTTGAAGATTAACTTTGAAGACCAATATCAAATTTGAAGACTGACTTTGAAGACCAACATACAAAACTTGACGACCTTGTCGTTGCTCAAGACATTGAACTGACTCCACTATCATTATGTATAGTCTAAGTATTGGGATACTTTGGACAAGGGGAGTGTAAGTGATTGCAGTGAGATTGAGATGAGATAGCTTGGGCTTTGGGAAGCCTGAATTGGGATTGACAGCGAAAAAGCTGTTATGAGATTTAGTGAGTGGTTCAGGCCTATGGAGGTTGTGAACTGGGTGAGTGCTGGAGTGAACTATGCTGTGAGTTAGGTGAGGGAGAGAGTGATTGAGAGAATTACTGTACTACATTTTCAGTCATAGTGGAGCTCAATTCGAAGATGTTTTTTCCCCACTTTGGGGTTTTCCTCTATAAATCTGTGTGTCCATAATTGTTTGAATTGCATGTACCATCTAAACTTGCAATTTTAGGAAGAAAAATTGAAGAACCTATTCACCCCCTCCCCCTTTAGGTTCATCACAAATATATAATTTATATATTATTTTTAAAATTTTAAATTAAGTTTTGAAGAAAATGAATTTACTTCATTGACAAAATTAATTTACTTCATTGAAAATAAATTTGGTGTCATTGAAATGGTGAAATATGTTGTTTATTTAAATAGTAAATGTATTGATTTTAAAATAAATGGCTTATTTTCCAATATGAAAGATTAAATAAATTAAATACTTCTAAAACAATGAAATATGGTGATTTGTGAATTAAATATTTCTATCTGAATGTCAATCATGGATATAGGTTCTGTCCAATCCAGCCACAAGAGTTGTCCGATCGTGGACATAGGTTCCCAAACTCTCAATTCTCCTTCTTCCTAGCATCAAATCCTAAAATTGATGATTTCATCATAAAATTCAATTAATCTTATGTAGAATCACTCAGAATTTCACTTTGATTGGATTACCTTCACTATTAGATTGAAAAAAAAGAGTTTCTAAAGCATTAATCGGACGGTCCGGATGCCCCTTTTTTTGTCCAACAATGAAAGTAACTCAATCAGAGTGAAATTATAAGGAATTTTATATAAAATGACTTGAATTTCATGATGGTATTATCAATTTTATGATTTAATGATGGGAAGATGAAGAATTAAGAGTTTGGGAACTTTTATTCATGATCGGACGATTTCGGCGGCCCAAATTCGATCCAACACTAAAGGAGGTTGATTGAGAGGGAACTTGAGGTTTTTTTACAAAAGATGAACTTAATTTCATCATAGCATGATCAATTTGAGTTTTTTGGTTATGGGAAGATAGAGATTTGACAAATTCGGCCATTATAGTTGTCCGATCATAGATATAAGTTCCCAAACTCTCAATTCTCCATCTTCCCATCATCAAATCATAAAATTGATGATTCCATCATAAAATTGAATCAATTTTATGTAGAATCACTCAGAATTTCACTTTGATTGGATTACTTCACTATCGGATTGAAAAAAAGGCTTCTGAAGCATTAATCAGACGGGGCTTCTGAAGCATTAATCAGACGGGATGCCCCTTTTTAGGTCCAATAGTGAAAGTAACGCAGTCAGAGTGAAATTATGAGAGATTTTATATAAAATGACTTGAATTTCATGATGGTATCATCAATTTTATGATTTAATGATGGGAAGATGAAGAATTAAGAGTTAGGGAACTTGTATCCATTGAGGATGATTGACCGATCTTTAGTTGTTCGTACTGACTGATTGTGGTTAGGACCGCCTTCCTATACAAGATAAGTTTTGGCTTTTTGAGGAATGGATATGACCTACTATCACATGCGCAGGGTTGAAAGTGATCCTGCAGCTTTCAAGCGGATGGATGGGTTGGCACTCAAGTTGATTGAGAGGGGAACTTGAGGGTTTTTACATAAGATGAACTTAATTTCATCATAGCATGATCAATTTCAGTTTTTGGTGATGGAAAGATAGAGATTTGATAAATTCGGCCACTAGGGTTGTCCGATCATAGATATAGGTTCCCAAACTCTCAATTCTCCTTCTTCCCATCATCAAAACATAAAATTGATGATTCCATCATAAAATTTAATCAATTGTATGTAAAATCACTAAGAATTTTACTTTGATTGGATTACTTTTACCATTGAATTGAAAAAAGGGCTTCTGAAGCATTAATCAGACGGCTCAAATGTTCCTTTTTTGATCCAATGGTGGAACTAACCTAATCGAATTGAAATTATGAATGATTTGCACAAAATAATTTTAATTTCATGATGGAATCTTTAATTTGATGATGGCAGGATGGAGAATTAAAAATTAGGGAACATGTATCAATGATCGAACGACTCTAGTGGCTCGAATTCGATCCAACAGTGAAAGTAGGTCGATGAAGAAGGGGAATTTAGGATTTTTAGGTAAAATTAACTAAATTTCACCATAACATGATCAATTTGAGTGTTTGGTAATGGGAAGATACAGATTTGACAAATCAGGCCGCCGTAGTCCTTTCGATCATTGATACAGATTCCCTAACTCTCAATTCTTCGTCCTACCATCATCAAATCATAAAATTAATGATTCCATAATGGAATTTAAGTCATTTTATATAAAGTCCCTCAAAATTTCATTATGATTGGGTTACTTTCACCATCAGATCGAGAAGGGGGTTTCCAAAGCATTAATCGGATGGTCCAAATGTCCCTTTTTTCTATCAAACGTTGAAAGTAACCCAATTAGAGCAAAATTATGAGGGCTTTTACATAAAAATGACTTGAATTTCACGATGGAATCATCAATTTTATGATTTAATGAGAGAGAGAGATGAATAATTAAAAGTTAGGGAACTTATATCCATGATCGAATGCTCCTGACATGTCTTACTCAATTGACTGACCTTTATACTCAATAGTTGTGCAAATATTGCAACACTAATCTAAATCACCAAACTCTTGGTTTAAGAAACGTTAAGGTAAATCATACCTTTCCCAACAATCCTAGACTCACACTCTCAAAGTCTATCATAACATGTATATCTCAACATCACAATATGCTCGATTTCAATCCTCTACCTAGGTTTACCAATTCTCAAAACCAAAATTTCTAGGTTGTAATACCCCGCTCCAACACATGGTATGATATTATCCACTTTGGGCCTGAGCCCGCACGGTTTTGCTGTTGGGTTTTACCCCAAAAGGCCTCATACCATTTGAAGAGAATATACTACATATAAGCACATCTCCTTTTCCACACCCAGGCGATGTGGAATTGAGCACCCTGTACCCTGTCAGTGTGGTAGCTCAGCCCAGTGTCTATCTTCACACCCGCCCACTCACACCCGTCCACAAGGGTTACTACAATCCACCCCCCTACGAGGCCCGACGTCTTCGTCGGCACACTTCCGGCTGGGTTCAGGCTCTGATACCAACTGTAATACCCCGCTCCAACACATGGTATGATATTATCCGCTTTGGGCCTGAGCCCGCACGGTTTTGCTGTTGGGTTTTACCCCAAAAGGCCCATACCATTTGAAGAGAACATATTACATATAAGCACATCCCCTTTTCCATACCCAGGCGATGTGGGATTGAGCACCCTATACCCTGTCAGTGTGGTAGCTCAGCCCAGTGTCTATCTTCGCACCCGCCCACTCACACCCGTCCACAAAGGTTACTACAATCCACCCCCCTACGAAAAGAAAGTCTAACTGAAATGAATAATCATGTTAAATAACATTGTATTATTCTGATTGATACAACTTGGAAGTCCGGTAACCCACAGACCCCTTAACTAAACAAAAAACATAAAAGTAAAACTTTATGAACCGATTTAAGTCCCTACTCTAAAGTATGGTAAGGAATGGATGATTGTCAAGCTCTACGAACTCCACACGCAAATTTCCAAGTAAAAACTGTCTGGAACTTGAAATATCAACAAAGTGGGTTAAACTCACGAGCAAATTCTCTCTACTACAACCCAATTAGAGAATCGGTAAACATACCCTCTATATGAGGACAGTAAAGACATATAGATATAATTATACCGTTTAGTCATTAAATCTCCTATCTTAGAAGTAACTAGAACTATTAACTGAACTAACCCATCCATTATCACAATACAGATAAAACAAATTTTTAAGTTCAAACCATAAACAATCCTAACATGCCTTCTTCCATATATTCTACAAATGCCTTACAAGGTATTAAGCATACCTATCCTGCCTCCATCAATAATCCTTTCCCAAGACAACAAATTTATGTTTATATAGAATTAAAGATAACCCACCAGCTCATAAATATATATATCCCCAATTAACCCTATGACCCAAGAATAGAGCCGCCCCACACCCTACACTAACACATCAGTTATCTTAATGCAAGTGCAGACTAGTTTTAAGTTTACACAAGAAATGATCGTAACATGCTCGAATATATAACGAGAAACGTTCTTACCAGATATTAAGCAATCCTGACATGCTCCAAATAAAATATAAAGATACCATATTAGGTGTTTGGCGATCCCGAAACGCCTTGGCAATCCCAACATGCCAAATATAATGCATAGATACCTTATTAGGTATTAGGCGATCCTGACACGTCTTGGCAATCCCAACATGCCAAATATAATGCATAGATACCTTATTAGGTATTAGGCGATCCCGACACGCCTTGGCAGTCCCAATATGCCAAATATAATGTATAGATACCTTATTAGGTATGGGCGATCCTGACATGCCGGGCAATCCTTACATGCCAAAATAAAATGCATAGATACCTTATTAGGTATGGGCGATCCTGACACGCCGGGCAATCCTCACATGCCAAAATAAAATGCATAGATACCTTATTAGGTATGGGCGATCCTGACACGCCGGGCAATCCTTACATGCCAAATAAAATGTAGAGATGCATTTCCAATATGAAACATAAAATAAACAAGGTGCATTAAGATTTTTAATTTGCACAAACAAAGTAATTCAAATTATCCGACATGAAATTATCACCATAAGACAAATCGTTCACAAGTAAGCTATAATCAAGTATTTAATGGGCATTTATATCCTTAAAGGAAAATACATTCAAGTAAATCAAATAACACAATTTAACCACTATAGAAGCAAACACCCAATCCAACCCCCAATGCACTCAAATCTACGAGGGAGTCTAAACCAAACTCTTATCTAGGTTTCTGGGCCTATTCTACTTCTAAGAACCCTATTAAATCATTCTGGAATTTTCTAAAATTTTACAAAATAGTTTTAACAAATAAAAGAAGGTGCAAATCCAACTTTTGGATACTTTAAAAAAATTAATTGAACACCAAGGGAAGCTCATTTCGAGATGAAAATTTAAACCCATGTTTATTTAACCTCCAGAAAGTTACAGCAAAAATTTGAGAATTTTTGGAATTACAAAAGTATTTTATAAAATTACAGAAAGTGAAAAACCCAACTTTTGGACACTTTAAAAATCAATTGAATAACAAGGAAAGATTATTTTGAGTTGAAAATTTAAACCTAAGTGTATTTAGCCTCCAGAAAGTTACAAAAAAAAATTGGGAATTTTTGGAACTTTCTAAGTATTTTCTAAAATTAAAGAAGCTAAAAAATCCAGTTTTTTAGACACTTTAAAAATTAATTTAAAGACAATGGCAAATCATTTCGATATGAAATTTAAACTCCAAGCTCCTTAAGCTCCCAGGAAGTTGACATTAAATTTTGGGAATTTTTCAAATTATAAAAGTATTTTTAAAAAATAATTTTCTGAATTTTTAAGTTTTTTCCAAAAATTTCAAAATTTCAAAACAAATACTAAAATAATTCGAAATGGGCCCATATCGGACCCAGAGGTAGGTCCCCAAGAGTGGGCCCCAAAAATGACCTTCCGGTCACCGGCGCCAGCCGGACGTGCCCCCACGCGCCGGAGGCGCACTGGCCCTTCCTATTTTTTTTTCTTTTTTTCTTCTTTTTCTTCTTTACCTGAAGCTCCACGATTTAACAATGGTGGCCGAACTTCCCTATCACTTTCCGATCACTTTCGGGCACTGAATCGCGCATATGAATATACCATTGAACTCTTATCGATCTAAGCTACGCATTAGTACCAAAATCATCCCCTCTCGCGAACTAAATCAAAAACGCCCAATTTCAAGTTTCGAAAATCTAAAATTTCAAACTCAATTTTCCGTCAATCTATCCAACGGTTCATAACCAAACTTTCAAGGATTGTTTTAGGAAGTAAGATCTACCTTTTAATCGGAACAAAAACGTTCAAAAATAATGAATACAGTAAACCCAATTTCATGTTAATATATATATGTATATATATATATATACCTGCCTATTTAGTCATATATACATGTATAAACATATGCCAAAATACCCTAAAACAGTACCAAAACTCCAAAATCTTCATGTTTAATTCACAGAAATATTCTTAGCATGCAAAATCGTTTAGTTTCATAATTAATTGCATACAAATTTCTAACAACATGTCTATACAATTAATATATATATTATAAATATATTCTAACAACATGTATATACAAAAATATATATGTATACATATTCAAAGGGGAATAGAAGAGTTCGAATTTGCCTTGTGATGTTGAGCAAAAATCACTTTTTTTCTCTTTTCCTGGCGTCTACCGTTTTCTCCCTATCTGTGCGTAGGAATCCTCTGTACGTAGAAACTACTGAACCCTAATTCCTTTTCTCTTATTTAATATTCTTAAATAATTAAACTAATAAATATAAAATATTTAGCCCAACTATATATATATATATATATATCCCAGCCCAGCAGCCTAGCCCAACCTAATAATAATAATAATCATAAAACAAGAATAAAGAAAATGCAGCCCAAACCAACATATTTTTATTTAACAGAAAAAAACTATATTTAAAACAAATATTTAACACACAATTAAACACAATCAACACTTATCAACCATTCAAACATCCACATTAAACATATAAAAATAGACATTGACAAAATTAATTAAAGCATTTAAATAATTAAAAACTCCATCAAATAAATAAAAACCCAATTTATATATCCTCAAATTACGGGGTATTACATAGGTGGTAACTACATGTCATAACTAATCATGCGACGCATAATGAAACACTCATGTACAACTCTCAGTCACATAAATCAAGTTTGTTACATAGCATATAACACATAGCACATAACATACAACATGCTTTATCATATGATATATCTAACAACCATTACCCCAGCCCTCGGGCTAAAACTAAAAAAATACCTATAACCACGTATGGTCCTAGTACATCCTCTGTGTGAACAAACGTGAAAACACGCCCCAGTCCCCCTAGTATACTAACACATACTAGAATACACAACATTGAAAGTGGTTGTTTCAATCCTTAACCTCAAATGAATCCATAATCATTTTTCATCCTTCGTCCAAGGTATTTAACCCAAAGCTTTGATAAGCTATATGTTAACCCATAATTCCAATCTAACACGTGATTGGACTTCACCCTACGTCCTTAGGTTTTCAACCTATTACTTTAACGTAAATCTAGCACTCAATATACCACCTTAATTCCATACGTAATCTGACCATCACCCTTTGTCCCTAGGTATTCCAATCTAGTGCTTTGCTAGCAATCCAGATATCATCAAATCCTTTCAAATCAAGGCGTGGTTCAACCTTTTCTCATCATCCCTACGTATTCCAACCTAGTGTTTTACCAATCAACCAATACCCATTATCCTCAAGTATTCAAACCTAATGCTTTGACAATTATCAACCATTGCCTATCTCCAAACCAACATATGATTTAACCCTCCGTCCTTAGGTATTTGAATCTATGACTTTGATACCCTAGGTTTTCAAATCCAATGCTTTAATAGCAATCCAGAATTCCTCAAATCCTCAACCCTTACCCGTCGCCCCTAGGTTTTCCAACCTAGTGCTCTGATACCATTCTGTCACGCCCCGATTCTTGAGTCCCAAGAACCGGAGTGTGAACTCCGTGAGATCACCTTCACGATATAACCATCACCTGATCATACAATCTCAATTTCCTATTATTTTCAAAGAAATTGGGCATCACCCATTTGAATAAATTAGAAATAATATTCAGTCCCTGAATTTCCATCTCATATACATGCATTAAATAAAATGTATAACTGGGAGAAACTACCCAACATAAAATGTCCAATTACATTTAATCCAAATGTACAACATCTATCTAATATCTTGGACATAAATCAAATTCTAAAGAATCTAATCACTACCTCTACAACCGGTACTATCAGTCCCCTAATTGACTCCGTAATTAGCAATACCTGTAAAACCTAGGAGAGGGTGAGCTCAAAGGCCCAACAAGGTATATCGAACCATACTATCACTACTGCAGCAGGTCGATCCTCACATATTCTCAAAAACATACACATTTAAATATATCACAATATTTAAATCATGCTCCACCTAGCAAATATAAACCGACGACTCATATGGCAATTTAAGCACATAGAATAAATCCAAGTAACATGATTTTTGAAAATCATTTTCAACATGCTCAAAAGCAGTAAACATCCACATCAATATGTATATAGAACATATATGTCAAGC
Organism: Cornus controversa; assembly: GCA_026545225.1. Classification (NCBI taxonomy): domain Eukaryota; kingdom Viridiplantae; phylum Streptophyta; class Magnoliopsida; order Cornales; family Cornaceae; genus Cornus; species Cornus controversa. The sequence goes on from CM048845.1 coordinate 48,534,195, forward strand.
ATTTACATAAATAATGTAAATCAATTGCCACGTCTCCTACTCATCAAGTAGCAAATCTCAAATGCAATTAAGATGCATTTAATCCGTACAACATGCTTAGGAGCAACAAACATCCAACATATATCATGTTTATTTACAAGCAATGCATATATAAGAATGCGTTAAACACATAGTAAACTTCACAATAGATAATGTAAGCAAGTTCACACACTTGTCTCTCTCTCAGACTCAACCCGATACCCTAACATGATTCTTAACCAATCATGTGACTGAGACACTTCCCACACAACTGCGGAATCCATCACCAAGTATTCTCTACTCTGAGATGATTAAACCGCTGCAGAATCCGCCATCGAGTATTCTCTACTCCGAGGTGATCGGATCGCTTCGAAATCTGCCACCGAGTACTCTCTACTCTAAGGTGATTAGATTATTTCGGTATTCGTCATCGAGTATTCACTACTCCGAGGTGATCGAACCATCACCGAGTATTCACTACTCCAAGGTGATTCGAACAAGTTACATAACCCCTCTTTCCCGTTCTCCTCACAACGGCCCTATACATGCATTTCAGACACATATAGCTCAAGCATGAATTTCATGCTTCACAATATATATGCTTGTTATAAAGGAATGTAGCATGCATTTCATCTCCATAAAACCACACGTATAATTTCCTATATATGTAAGCCCTAGCATAAATCACATATGCTCACAAAATTCACTTAAGCACATTTTAGTCATGCTTCACCAATGCACACATTTTTTATATAAAGATAACATGCATTTAACTCACATAAATCCACATATAATCACGTATATGTCCAATCATCCATATAAATCACATATGCACATATACTAGCATAAATAACATCATGTTTCACTCAATACATGCATTTAATACAAGTAACTAGTATGCTTGTCATCCACAATATATAACCACATATATATTCCGTCACCCATATATGTATTATGCACATATATAACACTTAGCACATCATAATCATGCTTTCAAATACTCACCAATACTATAATCATATTCAACATGCATTTTCACTACTACCTCAATATATAATTACATATATATTCCAATCCATGCATAAAATCCACTTATGCATACGCAACAACACATAGCTAGACATAAATAATTTAGCATGTTTGACATGGGTTCACCTACATCACATACATATCACAATGTACACAAGCATTTAAAATACATGCTTTCTTCTCCACACACACACACACACACACACATATATATATATATAAACACCACATATGATTAAATTAAGAGCATATGCAAATTAATCAATATAATTAAAATATAAACATAGGAGATAGAGGCAAGAATCAACTTGCCTTAGGTCCCGCTTTTACTGTGCTTGCACCTACAAAGCAGTCCATTTCCTTGTCCAAACCTATTTTCCTCTTGCTAGTCCCAAAGCTTGACCCAACCCATTTTATGAGTTAAATTCATAAACCATTTCAGCTCAAACCATGGCTGCTCAAACAAACCACAACCGAGCCATGCAAAACCAGCCCATTTTAAATCGAATGAAGAATTAAATCCAAGTCCTTGGGCCCAATTTAATTAGACAGCCCACTCTAAACCCAAACACTACATCTAGCCCATGTAACCTCCATTATTTACAATCATTATATATATATATATGTGTATATATATATATATATCAGCCTCAAGCTCACCACTACTGACCAAGAAGGCCACCACAACCACCATTTTCGGCCAACCAAAACCGTTTCCACCTTGAGTCCAACCAACCAACCAAGAAGGCCACCACAACCACCATTTCCGGCCAACCAAAATCGTCTCCACCTTGAGTCCAACCAAACAGCCCCTGTGCAACCCACTATCGGGCTCTATACCCAGCCTTCATTGCCCATGGTAAGCCCTCCACCGTGCCCCTATCATGCTACCAAACAACCTAAAAAAATCACCACCCAAGCAGGTCACCCCCAGCCACCACAGCTGATACACCTCAACCCAATTTATATCATAATATAAATTAGTGAACAATTGAAGTGTATCTAACCATCTTCATTAATATCAAACAAAATTTACATTAATCCACATTAGAATGCATATTTAATAATCTACAAATACAAACAAACCACAAGCTTATATTACAAGTAGTCACCATCACAACACATCTCATTATGAGTTTACTATAAAACTCCTCTACAATAATTACATGTTAAACAAAACACTTCATTCTTCTCATTTCCCAATCCAATCCCCAAGACTCTAGACTCGGCAGTGGCTACAAAACCTTGAACCTGAAAAACATATATATAATAAAAGTGAGCCTAAAGCCCAGTGAATGTAACACTACTACATTAGAATAATAATCATGGATATCATCTGATAACTTCAAGCTATATAGATATTATAACTTTCTACTCTCCTTCTTGGCCAGAGTATGGACCTTATATAACTTTATGCCTTATAGGCATCTTCATGCTTTTTAAGCATCTTCATACTATATAGGTATCTTCACATCATATAGACATTTTCTATACTTCAATGTATACATTCAAATAATACACTTCTAGTGGAAGCACTCACCTTGGGTATCTTCCAACTTGTTTACTTATCCCGTTGTTGTTGAGGGTGTAGTTCTTCCTCATTGCCTATAGGACATTATACTCACATCATATAGATTTCTAAATATAAGAAGACAACAATCATCACAAACTTCATTCATATAAATTTCAAGGATCAATCATGATAATCATAAACTATAAGCTCATTGGAACATTTTGTCAAACACATTGTAAGCAAGAATATCAAGCTCATCCTTTACCTTACCTTACAAGTATACATTATTTCACCACCTTCCAAATCAATACTACTATGATTAAGTACACTAATTATACCACACACTCCGAGTATTCAATCTAACATCTTCACAATTGCAATTTCAAGTATATATTTTCTTCCCTACATGCTGTCCACATTTTCACTCCAAATAAAGGACTTCCCGACATCCAGTTGGCCTACAAATTTTATAGTAGATAGGAAACATATGCAAGAACATCATACTAAAATTAGAGCATGATTCAATGATTAGTTTTTCATAAATAAGCAAAACAATGGACTATTTTCAATTCTATCTCTTCCACAGTCCCTGTTTTTCACCAAACTTCAACAATTAAAATATTTCGATTCAAAAAGAAATAGGTGCTCTACCATACATTTCTGGAAAGCTCTACCAGTCTACTTTTCAACCCAACAAACGGAACTCAAATCTGAATTTTCTACAGTGTTATATAGCCATTATTGTAAGGTGACTTTAGGCTGTCTACAGAGCACGTTTTTCATCTTTTTCACTTCTTTTTCATGCAAACTTCATATATAGTACTTCTAGCTCCTAATAATCATCATAGAACATATTTATAACATGATTCCTTTCATTTTATACCAACAAAATGCAATCAAAACCATAAAAATCAACTCTACCAATCACATAGTATTACACTTTTCCTCTACACACACATATTCAAGCATACATGATGATTTCATGCCTTCCTTCAATGATTTGCTATACAAAATCATATATATAAATTACAATCAACATAAAACATGAAAGCTAATGAATCATAGAACTCACAAGTATTTAACTTGAATTTCCCTTCTTTTCCTTCCTCCTCTTTGCTTAGTCTCCTCTCTCCTAGCTTCTCTACAACTCTAAGACTCTAAAACTTGTTTTGCCAAACAAGGCACAAGAGTTGTAGAGATAAGCTCCTCTCCCAATCTGATCTATATTGCTTACTCATGTCTTTGACACCAAATTTTGACACCTAGCCCCATTTTAGATCATTTGCACTTCACCTCCTTCAACACTTTAAATTTGTACATCACCCCCTCAAGTTATTTGCCCTCTAGCCCTTCTAAACCACTTCATTTCCCACAAGCATCTCACTAACTCTAAATTAATATTTAGATATACTAAAACATAACTTCTAATTAACACCCTACAATAGTTAAACCTACTAGTATGCATAAAATAAACTTCACAATACAACCCACTCTAGGCATGCTGCATGCTACCTCCTCCCAATTTATTATACATACAAAATGTTCATATATAATTCATGTTTACTCAAAAATTAAATTATGCTAATGAGAATTATCATGTATCGGGGTCTCACAACAGCGCCCAACCGATAGTCACCAAGCTCCCTCAACAGAGCCACCAAGTAGGCTGTTCAACGCCGTGAGTCCTAACCGAGGCCACCATCGGACCACCTAGCCACTAATGGCAGCCCCTCCGTGCTCCACCAGTTAATAACCCCACTACCCAAACGATTCACCACAGCCATAACCACCTTGGGCAAGCCGTGAACAGCCCTATACCACTGTCTGAACTCACCACAATCGAGCCATACCCAACCAAAAGCAGACCCATGCGATCAGCCGACCGAAGAATAGTTTCGGCTGACCGAAATGGTAGTTTCAACCGACCAGAGCATTCTGTCGGTCGATCGAAACTCCGCGCTGTTCAGTTGTCTTCCCCAGCCATCCACCGCTGGAGCAACCCTATGAACAACCTCTACAACTACCCGTCCAAACCCGTTCGAACCGAGCCTAGCTACGCACCAACTCATCACCATCATTCACCATCTTCTTCATTTAAGTTCCACTGCCAACCATAGCCGGCCAGCTCGTCATCATTCCCGGCTTCCTCATTTCTTCTTCACCAAGGAAAATCGTGAGCAACCACCATGATCACCCACCATCAACCGATCTGAATAGAACCCATGAACCAGTCATAAACCAGCCGTTCCAACCACAGCCCTCAACCAAACTAATGAGACCCATCCATTACCTTCCTCATCCAACCACCACTTCAGCCTACCGGAGTCAACTATGAACCCCCATGAAGGAGGCCTGATAGCCATAAACCAGCCCTTCTCTCCTTCGAACTCTCTTTCTCTCTCTAGAACCCTTCTCTCTCTCTCTAAAACTCTCTTCTTTTCCTTCCCAGCCAACCACTCACATGGGTCTTTCTCCTTCTTTTATTTTGAATTCTCATACACCACACACAACATCACACACTCTCAGCTACATGGTCATATATGCACATATATTCATATATTATATTATATGCATAAAATACTACATGGGTATTCTCCTTTCTCCCACATATACATATAATTATGTACCTTATATATCCATAATTACATATAGACCCACCATAATTATATATATATATACTTATGTCTCAAAATATATATACACACTCACCATGCAACAATACATATATATATTCCCATACATATGATTTTCCATACTCTCCATCAATATATATATGTGTGTGTGTGTGTGTGTGTGTATAAAATTCCATATATATATATCCAATCTCACATCTTCTCAAATTTAAATAATTCCAAGAAAAATCATCCTGGACTAGTCAAAATAATTCGGGTCGTTACACATATACATGCTTATAAGACGCATATACTTCACATAGCATATAATTATCATGTTCATTAATGCACATTCTTGCTAACATAGTTCTAGCATGCATTTTATCTACACAATTCTCATATAGTCACATATATGTCACAAAACATGCATATCACTCTCATATGCATACAATTTACAACCTAGCACATATTACTCATGTTTACCAATGCACACACTTGCTATATAAATGTAGCATGCATTCAACACTCATACACCTCCACAACCAACATATACACACCTATATGCTCCCAACTATGCATAAATTTCATATATGCATAAAAATCACATAATTGCTAAACATGCTCTCATATTACATATAACATATGTGTACATACCATAAATCACATATATCACCATATGAACCAACTAGCATGTAAAATCATAAGGAAAGAGGAATACACAAAATTTCAGCTCCTCACCCATCTCCCTCACATGGAAACTCAACTAAAAACCTCTCTAAACCACCCAAAACCCTAAAATCGACGACTAAAAGGGAAGAAACACCCCTACCTCGAATTTGAAGGCTTTTCAAGAAATCTCCAATATTTTCATCGATTTCCATTTTATCAAAACTCGAGTTTATTTAGTTCAAACCGAAACCCTCACCAAGCTCTTCGAGTTGTCATTCTTCGGTAACTCTCGAATCATGCACTAAGGCTTCCCAAATGAAGAGACAATGAAGAGGGAAGAAGAGAGTTTTGGCCGGTTGCTGGGTCAAGAGAGATATGAAATATCTCTGCAATCTTAGATATTTAAATCCTCTTGGGCGCAAAATGACTAAAATGCCCCCGGGCCACTTAACGTACTCTCGACCTCTGATTTCGATTTCGAAAGTGGCTACGACCCCGAAATTGCTTCCTTAACTCTTAAACATTTTTTGGGTCTATAATAAAAAATTTACAAATTTTTGGGGCCACCTTAACCACTTCCCAAGCCCCGTTGACCCGAAATTTTTAACTTTATCCAAATGTTCCAAAAACTTCCAAAAACCTTTGGTCAATTTTCCAAACCTGTTTTCTACTTTTGAAACATCCAAAACATCATTCAAAATGCATTTATGGAAAAAATGATGAAAAATTCAAAAATCGATCAAATTTTGTTCCGGTCTCTCCATGTTTAATATGCTAAATGCAATCGGGTTGTTTCCCCGAAAGAGGATTTAGGATTTTGATTCAAGTTTAGTTATGTTTTGTATTGCTAAGGGACTACCAATATGTAAGTTTAGGGGTGTGATGGGCATTGAATGTTGCAAATTTCAGGCCATAAAGTTGCATATTCTAATACCACATTAATATTTTTTCAAAAATTTTAATTATATTTTGAATTTATTTTTTTCAGGTGTTTAACTTTAATTTTAAAGGAAATTAATGTAATTAGGCTATTGGGATGCCTTTATAGCAAGGAGTTACATTGAAGGTCCATTAGATGAGTTTATATTGGAGACCTAAGTTAAATGGACCAAAGAAGTGGGCCAAAAATAGTGTATAGTGAAGATGTATATAACTGGGCCCATTTGCTAGAAGCCCAGCTCAAAGTCCATTCCATAAACAAGCCAGGCCTATACAAAGCAATCGAGCGCTTTGTGTAAGGCGCTTGAGTGCTTTTGAACCCGATAGGAAAATTTCTTATGCTATGATTAAAGTGAAAGAGGAGGATTGGGAGAGACACAGAAAGTTAGAGAGTAGCAGATAAAGGGGCAATTTTAGAGCTGTTGAGAGAGGAAGAAGAGGCATGAAAGAGGGTTTTTCACCATTGATCAAACTTTCAATTCCAAGCATGAGCGGCTAATTCACCATCTAGGAATTTTAATGTCTATGTATTGATTGCACAAGTTAGATTGAATAATAGTTGTACCATTATTTTAATTTTAATATAATTAAGTTCTTGTCTTAGGCTTAATTATTTTATGGTTGACCTAATTTCTGATTTGATTTTTGTGATTGTAAGTAGGAAGATTATGCAATGGTATTTAACAATCATTTAATTTAGATTTTTGATAAACCATGCTAAAGGAAGATGAACTATCCTACAGATTAGTTTAGATAAATTAGTGTAGTTAAGTAGACAGTTCATTCCAACCAGATCACCCTTGCTTGTTCTATCATCTTCCCAATCTCCCCCCAGTGTTGCTAAGCAACCTAGAACGGAACCATCTTTCTCTTGGGACAAGCAATCAGTTTTATCTTATCTTGGTGAAAAAGGATGAATATATTTTTCTTTTATATGAAGATATGATTTATCATATCTTGTATATATAAAAGAAAAAAGTTAACTTGGAAGAGGCTCCTCTATAAATATGTCATATTCTCTCTCATATTGTGTGTGGAAAATAGTCGTAAGACTAGGGTTTTGTAATTACAACAAGAGTGGTTATAGGAGATTGTAAAATAAATCAATTCACAAACCAAGGGTTCTCCCACAAGAACTAGGTTTTTAGAGAATCGACATCAAGGGTCATACCAGTGATTCTTACAGGCAGTAGACCAAGGAGATCGATTGCTTCATCAATTGTTGAAGACTAGGGGGTTAGAAAATTACCCATATCATGGTACACGATCTTTGAATCCCATATTCTCCATGCAATCATATTTTTGTATTAAATAGGAAAAAAAATTATTGTTACATAATTTTTCATACATCAAGGGTTCGACCAATTTGTCGATTTATTTCGACACGTTTCCGCTGTGTAAAAGGACCCATTTCCCAATCATCATGCATGTGTTCAGGCTCTGAATTACGCAGCATTACCAGCACCCATACCACCATACGTGCAACCCACATAACAATTGCATTATGGCAGGGTGTATCACAACATGCCTTATGATGTGTAAGCTCCTCAATCCATTGAAGGTATGTTCCCTATACATGGTAGACTTGGTAGAGTTCTTTTTAATACTGGAGCATCACACTCTTTTGTGTCTAGATCATTTGTTTCTTTATCTGGGTTGGTGACACAGCCTTGAGGTCATCCTTTTAGTATTACTACACCACTTGGTGTTAGTATGGTTTTAAGAAAGGGTTGTGGGCATGTTACTATAGATATTGGCAGGCTCAGATCTTTGCTAATCTGTTGGTCTTGGATATGAACTCATATGATGTGATACTTGGGATGGACTAGTTATCTCAATACCATACTCAAGTTAACTGTCATAACAAGGCTGTTGTTTTTGTTATACTGGGTCAAGAGATGTATTTGATTGTTATGCCACAACCATATGGAGGGTCTAGCACATACTTGTTTTATATAGATGCAGCATTTTTGAAGGAAACTGTCATATCCATAGATAGTATTTTTGTGGTACGATATTTTTAGGATGTCTTTCAGGAGATTCCAGGATTTCCACCGAGCCATGAGATAGACTTTGTCATAGACTTAGCCCTAGGAACCGTGGCTATTACTAAGGCACCGTATAGGATGACACCAATGGAAATGAGGGAGTTGAAGGATCATATCCAGTAACTTCTCAGTTAGGGGTTTATTCATAAGACTACTTCACCATAGGGTGCCCAGGTGCTATTTGTTAAGAAGAATGATAGGTTTCTTCACCTTTGTATAAACTATAAGGAATTAAATAAGGTCACAATCCATAACAAGTACCCATTGTTGAGGATTGATAATATATTCGATCAGTTAAGGGGAGCCACCTATTTCTCGAAGAACAAGTTGAGGTTTGGATATCATCAGCTTCATGTTCGGGAGTAGGATGTGCCAAAGACAACATTTCTCACTAGATATGAGTCTTATGGATTTTGTATTATGCCTTTTGGGTTAATGAATGCTCCAGCGGTCTTTATGAACTTGATGAACATGGAATTCAGAGTGTACATGGATAAGTTTGTCATTGTTTTCATCGATGATATTCTAGTTTACTCTAAGTCAGATGATAAACATGCCAGACATCTTCGAATTGTGTTACAAACCCTAAAGGACCACCAGTTGTATACAAAATTGGAGAAGTGTGCTTTCTGGCAAGAAGAAGTGAAGTTTTTGGATCATGTGGTGTTAGTGAGAGGGATAGCCATGGATCCAGCTAAAGTTTTAGCGGTTCTAGAGTGGGGGCAGCTTATTTCACCTTCAAAAGTCTGTAGTTTCCTGGGGTTGGCAGGTTACTATCATAGGTTCATCCAGGAATTTTTCAAGATTGCCGGTCCATTTACTCATTTGACTAAAAAGAGTTTGCAATTTGTTTGGGATGATTTTTGTCAAGCAGCTTTTGAAGAGCTGAAAAAAAGTTGACAACTACACCTATATTAACCACTCCCCAAAACGGGATTGAGTATCTTATTTTCACCGATGCGTCTTTACAAGGTTTGGGCTGTGTGTTAATGCAAGATGAGAGAACTGTATCCTATGCGTCACATAAGCTTAAGCGTCGTGAGCTTGATTATCCAACTCATGACTTAGAGCTAGCAGTGGTAGTTTTTGCCTTACGAATTTGGAGGCATTACATTTTGGGAGAGACTTTTGGATTGTTTAGTGACCATAAGAGTTTAAAATGTGTGTTCACTCAGAGGGAGCTGAATATGAGAGAACGTAGATGGTTAGAATTTGTGAAAGACTATCACTTCTCCATTCAGTACATCCAGGGAAAGCTAATGTGGTGGCTGCTACTCTTAGTCACTGACCTTATGCTAGTCTTTTAGTTTTATTTGAGACAAAATGGAATGATCTAAGAACAGTTGACGAGTTAGCAGAAGCTTTTGTGGCATGTGTGGTGGTGACACCTGCTATCATTCGTAGAGTGAATAAGGCTCAACTTACCGACTAGCAGTGTATAGATAAGTTTGTCGAGTTGGCTCAAAAGATATTCCTGTCACACCCCAAAATTTGAACCACCAGAATGACCCCCATTTTGAGCCTGAACTCTGGGTCGTGAGGTGTCATGCTTGCCCGGTCATTATCCCATGTCCTTGGACAACCGTGACAATCACTATTCTATCACCCTCGGTTCCGATCTGGAGCACCGAGATCATTCTTGTGGAAGCTTAACCAGTACACCTTACGTTCCTATGTGGAACTATTGGATTTTAATTTCATATCTGAATCATTAACCTAAGATCTTGGTCTCACAACCTCACAAAGCATCTACACATGTACTTATACGTAAAACGTGTCTTAAACAATCCCTATAGATGGGTCCTATAAATGACTAGTTAATGAAATCCCAATAGAAGAGGTACATACATTCACACATTATGCTGAATCATAATGGGGATTATGATTCCGTGCAAAATTCTCATAATTGTACTGGTTTTGGTGTCCAAGATTCCTCACTTTATGATCAATCGTAATCCAGCTTACAATTCTGAGTAATATTACGATGAATCATAATACTGATTATGATTTCGCGTAATGTCTTAGAGTGCAAATCCCTGATTGCACATATAGTCCATCAATGACCACTTCTCAACCTCAATCAACATACATCTATACCAACACTTAATGAAAGATATTTCGAAATGAACGGAACTTAAAAACGTCAATTAAACTATCTCATTGATCATTCATATATTAGTTCATCCACCATTCAACATATACATATACGTAAGGTGGAATCCTCAAAAATGCATTCAAAATCTTAAACATACATTAGTTCAAGGTCTTATGACCAAAATTATAAGGTTTCCACAAATGTAATATCATATATATAACAAAAAAAAATGCATCTAGTCCACATTCCAGACATGCACTTCCAAAATTAGCTACAAAATGATCAAAAGTCCTCCCATGCTCCAAACCAACTTAAGGTTGGGGAGACTTCGCCACTTCCTTGTCATGACCTGAAATATTTATACGTAAGGGATGAGCTCCTACATACTCAATAGAAGTGTCTAAAGCACATCTCCTACGGTCCCGTGAATACCATATACCACATAATCATATTATGCACAAAATCATATGCTAACACCCATGTCATGCACCATATGCATTGTATGCATCATGCCATATCCTTCCCTTGTGTTACATACACAATCGAAGACTCAGACTTAATAAAGGTCCATTTGGTCTCATATCACTTCTATTGAACACCTGAACTCCAATGTCAATCCATTTAATTTTACATTTGAATTCCATGAATGGTCCATTTGATGTTCCTAAACCTCCTCACATACATTCTCAAACCATGTATGTGCCATGAATAAACATTATATATGTATATGCTCATCTTCACATAGTCTCATGCCAAATGTGTACATAATAATTTACAATTCATGTTCCACAAATCAAGCATGTATTTATATTCTCATTGGGGAATAAAATCAAACACAAGGTAACACATTTCATAAAAGTACACCAAAGAAACCTTTAAACCCCAATTTCTCAAATGTTATACCCACATATCTTGCACATAAGGCACACAATCATGTATTCCACATTTGCATCATTATAAATCATGCAAAGACCACATTTATTCACATTTAACACTAAAATATAGCATTTAATCACATGAAACCCTAGTTGGATGCCTAGACATCCAACTTACTCACAAAAACTCCGAAAATCATGAGTTAAACATATCTACCTCAGTTTAGAAGAGTTCCTAAACAAAACTCTCAATCTCACAGAATCCAAAATCACCAAAAATTAGCTTTGAACCAATTATATTAAGCCCTCGTCACGTAGAACAATCTTTCTTTCTTCGACACCTTCCAAATCTCACTCCTAGTGTTCTAAATCTAAAAGAGAAGAAGAATAAATGAAAGAAAAGGGAGAGAGAAGAATGGACGGCTATTTTGAGAGAGAGATAACGACTGAAATATCTGTGTATTGATATTTATAGCTTCTATCTCGCAAAATGATCAAAATGCCCTTACACCATTTAACATACCCTCCCGACCTTCATTTTCGATTTCGAAAGTGGCCATGATTCTGAAATAAATTTCTTATCTCTTAAAACATCTCAAATGACATAAAATTAAAAATAAATATTTCTCAAACATTTTTTGGTTTCCCAAGTCATCCTGACCCGCGTCCCGGGCCTCACTGACCCGAAAATCCCAAATTGAGCCAAACAACTCCAAAACTTTTTCAGACCTCTAAACAAGTCCCCGAACATGCATTTTATATTTAAAATTATTTAAAATAATAAATGATGAATAAAAAAAAAATTAGCCAAAAATGATCACGGTTTTTATAACATCCCTAACTTATAAGGATTTCATCCCTGAAATCAAGCCATACCTAAAATAAATAAGTCCAGATACTTGGATTGAACCTCCTACTCTAGTTCCCAAGTAGCCTTCTCAATGTTTTGATGATACCACAAAACCTTGACCAACGGAATGGTCTTGCCCCTCTAAACCTACTCTCGAGCATCAAGGATCTGAATTGGCCTCTCCTCGTATGTGACATCTTCATCAACCTTGACATCTACCTAACTTAAAACATGAGATGGATCAGGCTTATATTTTCTTAACACGGAAACATGGAATAGGTTATGAACCCTATCCAACAATAGTGGCATGGCTAATCGGTAAGCCACTGAATCAATACATTCTAGGATCTCAAAAGGTTCAATGTACCTTGGTGACAACTTCTCATTCTGCCCAAAATGCATCAATCCTTTATGTGGTAAAACCTTGAGAAACACATGGTCTCCTATCTCAAAAGATAATGGTCGTCTCCTCCTATCAGCATAGCTTTTTTATTGACTCTAAGTCGTTAACAACTGCTGCCTAATCAGTTTAATCTTTCGATAGTCTTGTGTACATTGTCCTGTCCTAAGGCTACTGTCTCACCTACCTCAGTCCAACCAACTGGAGACCTATAGGGTTTTCCATACAATACCTCAAATGGTGCCATCTCAATATTGACCTAAAAACTGTTATTGTATGCAAACTCTACAAGTAGTAAATGGTCTTTCCAACCACTACCAAAATCTAAAATGCAAGCACGTAACATATCCTCCAATGTCTGAATAGTACGCTCCGACTGTTCATCAATCCCATTTTATTTCAAGTGGTGATTTCCATTTTCTATGCCTCAAATAAAACCCAGTTATTCAAGTGTTCATTTTTATGTCCAAAACACACTTTTTTTCAAAAAAGATACACTTCTTTAAATATATTTCTTCTTCAAATATATTTTCAAAAAATACAATTTTTTTTTCAAAAATATTTTTAACCTTCAAAAACACAATTCTTTTTCAAATATATTTTCAACCTTCAAAAATACGTTTCTTTTTCAAATATATTTTCAATCTCCAAAAATAGCCTTCTTCTATATGTATATATATATATATACACACACACACATATATTTTCCATCTTCAAAAATATATTTTCTTCAAACACTTTCAATTTTCAAGTACACACTTTTTCAAATACTTGACATTTTCAATCGCCAAAAATTACATTTCTTCAAAATTTGATTTCTCAAATGTTGAGTTTTCATGTTCAAAATGCACTCTTTTTTTTTCGAAGTATTAATTCTTCATACAATTTTAAGTGTGCATCTTTGACCCTCAAAACACACTTTTGTTTTTCAACTTCAAAAACCTTTTTCAATATCAAACACATTTTTTAAATACATTTTCATTTCTTCAAAACATTGCTTTTTTGTTACACATTTTAACTCTCAAAACACACACTCCTTCAATGGTTGATTTTATTTATCCTTATATTCCAAAATTTATTCCAAAGTATGTTTTCAATCTAAAAAGTTGAATTTTCATTCTTTACATCTGTAATTCCCAAAATACATTTTCAAATTTTAAAACACATACAAAATAAACTAAAAATTCATTCAACATTCCTTTTCCATGCATATACTATGTATTTTCATACTTTCCATTATTTGGTTTTCACATATATACCTCGATGTATACATTATTTAATTTACATATACATTACTTGTGCTTTACATTACATCTATTTATACATGATCGTCATATAATTTTCATGCATGCTTTGTAAGATACATGTTTCACCTTACTTGCCTCACATGCTTTACATACAGGCCTACATGTTGCACTTTACTTGCCTTACATGCTTTACATACATTCCTACATCTCTCACATGTTTCACTCACATGCTTTACATGGATGCCTACATGTCTCACATGTTTCACTGACACACTCTTCATAATTTACATGTCTCACATGTCTTATATACATGCTCTACATACTTTACATATGTGTTTTACATGCCTCTCATATGCTTTACATGCATGTCATACATGCCTCACACATTTCATATCCAATAAATGTTCAATACGTGTGACATGTCCAATACTTGTACATATATGCTTTTCAAGTTCAATACATGTTCAAATTCAATATATGCTTTTAATACATGCTTTTCATACATGTTCAATGCTTTCAATTTCATGCTTCTCATATATGTTCAATGCTTTCAATACATGCTTTTCGTACATGCTCAAAGTTTTCAAACCCATATTTTTCATACATGTTCAAAGCTTTCAAACCCATGTTTTTCATACATATTCAATCATTTCAAACCCATGTTTCTCATAAATGTTCAATACTTGATTCACATGTTCAATTTTCAAGTTCAATACATACTTTCTTTTCAAAACTCAATACATGTTTTCTTACATATTCATTACATGCCTTCTTTGAGTTCAAATACCTGCTCCCCTTATATGTTACACTCTAAGCCTTAGATATGCTAAGCACACTTTCCATCCTTAGGAACATTCCCTATGATAGTTCTAGTTCATCAAATTTTGTTGAAGTTACATTTCATCCTGAGTCCCTTGACTCATTTCAAGCTCAATTTATGGTCGTGGGGACGTTAAACCTATTGCACCTACATTAATTCGAGTCCCTTGACTTATTTCAAATTTAAAAATGATCATAGAGACCTTCCGAGTCTCTTAACTCAACTTTCAATACATCCGAGTCTTTTGACTCGACTTTCAAGAATGGTCACGGGGACCTTAAATTCATCTGAGTCTCTTGACTTGACTTGACTTTCAATACATGCGAGTCCCTTGACTCAACTTTCAAGAACGGTCATGGGGATCTTAAACCCATCTGAGTCTCTTGACTTGACTTTCAATACATCTGAGTCCCTTAACTCGACTTTTAAGTATGATCACGGGGACCTTAAACCTATTCGAGTCCATTGACTTGACTTTCAAGAGCGGTATTCGAAGACCTTAAACCATGTATTAACAGTCTGATGAGGACCTTAAACTTCACATAAACAGTTATGGAGACCTTAAAGCCCTTTCTACCGAACTACATTCGACCTGATCCTTGGGCAACCCTAAGGTACGTAGGCAACCCTAGATTCGATCCCACCCCCATTATTCCATCCACCATTATATTCACTTCTTCTATTTTTCATATTTCATTTATTTCATCTCTCTTTTGGCACTATTCACTACCGAACTACGTTCAACCTGATCTTTGGGCAGCTCCAAGGTACGTAGGCAGTTTGGGCAGCCCCGAATTCGGTCTCATTGCCACTTTCCACCTCCATCATATTCCATCAATCTTTTCCATATACTACATCCATTCTATACACTCCATTTATATCAACTCGAACTACGTTTGACCTGATTCCCTTCTACTAGAATACGTAGGCAACTTGGGCAGCCTCGAGTTCGGTCCTACTTTCCCCCAAACTCATCCTTATATTTCTTCCCTATTTACTTATAGACATATACATGTTAGATCCCTCTATAAACACAATCATCTTTGAAATAAAAAGTATCTTAAAAATTAGGTAACCGTACTCAGTACGGATGTTGTGAGGTGCCTTACACATTCCCCACATATAACCAAACCCTCGAAAATTCCAAATTGAGCCAAATAACTCAAAAACTTCCCTGTACCTCATAATTAGTCCCCACACATGCATTTCATATAGATAACATGCATACTATCATTTAAAATTATTTTAAGATAATAAATGATGAATAAAAATAAAATTGGTCAAAAATGTCGCGGTCTCTATAGGTGATGTTTGATTACCATTTAGACAATTGTATTGGTCCTGGATACAAAATTATAATTTTGCCATTATGGTGATCTGGTTGATCAGAAATGTGTTCTGACACGGGCCTAGGTGTTCTTGGGATTTTTTTAACATGCCAGACATAATGGTGAAGTTCGTTCGTCGATCAGCTGGTTAGATTGCGATGGATGCAAAATTTATGATTTTGTGAAGGTCAAGTGATCAAAATTGTAATCCGATGTGATCCTTTGGTCATCCCAATGTTTTGGGACATGCTGAATTTGATGGCAGAATCTGTTTGCTGATTTGATAGTTGGATTTGGGCTGATTGGGAAGGGCCCGCAAACTAATACGATGGTGTGGGTCGATCCTATGACACTAGATTTGGGAAATCGGACGGTGTGTTTGAGGGAGGTGCAAACATGGGGAGTCTACAATCATCTTAGAAAAGTAATATAATCAGGTCAAAATGCAATGTTTTAATCCTAATTAGATTCTACAGTTTTGGACCATTCGATTGATTGACATCCTATTCGATCGGTTAAAGCAACTCCAGTAAGTTTCAATCGATAGCTTAATCAATCGAACTTCTACAATACCTAATACTTAAAAAAAATTGCAGAAATAAGTTTTGATATTTCAAACCATACATTAACCAATATATTTAGAAATTAAAATAAGTTTAGAAAACTTTGAATAAAAAAGAATAAACAACGCATGAATTTAATTGGTGAGTGTGCATCACATTGTGAATTTACCTTTTTACTCTTTTTGACGAAGTTTACCAATTTAACCTTTGTGATAAGTGTTCAATTCTATGCATTTGAAACCCCTTTATTGCATATGTTAGTTCCGTTTCTACGTTTACCGAGATATGTTTACGGTATTTTTGTGTTTTTGATGTATTGCAGGTCTTGTAGTAAAAGGAGCAAAGTTTGAGGCTTTTTGCAGCTAAAGAGAAAAGTCAGAAATTGCAGCCAAGGCATCTCGATCAATCAAGATGTTGATCTCGATCAATCGAGATCTTATTTCGATTGATCGAAATCTCTATCAATCGAGATCCAATCTCGATTGATCGAGATTCTGCAGAAGCCACTTGCCCACTTGCTCACCTGCTTTCCCACTTGCAACAAAATCCCCCTTTTTGCACGACTTAGGGGGATTGTCTGACTTGAACAAGACCCTTGGGGACCTTCTTGATATAATGGATATATATTGATATATATATATATATATGGTGGGCCCCAAGGTTGAAAAAGGTAGCCATAAAGCACAAAGAAGCCACATTTTTCACATATCTCTCACACACATCAGAATACAGAAGAGAGACATTCGGGAGAGGAGAAAGAGGAGCTGAACCAGACCAAGAAGCTTCATCTTCTCCATCAATGGAAGAGTGCAAGGCAACTATGAGCAACTAACTCTTCTACTAGGGTGTGGTGAAACCCCTAGCCATGTAAACTTGTTCATTTTTGTAGCACTTGGGATTTGTAATTAAATGTTGATTATTTAGCCTAGTGACCATGTACACTAATACATTTCTTTTATATATTCATTTGATGTTGAGTTTATTCTTGTCTTAGAGTAGATTCTTTCATGTGAATGCACAACATTTGCATATTCCACAAGAAGTGCAAATGATGGCTAGATAATGGTGTTTAAATGAATTCGTGGTGTTTGCTTGTATAAACCATGCCAAGATAAGGTAGTTTGGATGCATGTAGGTTCACTTAGAGAGTAGGGTAATTAGGTAGTTAGTTAGGTTGAAGAGCTATGTTTGTTGAAGATGGATTATGATAGGTTAGCACACACATTAATCTTTTGATATGTCATTGAGGTCACAAGCCTATTGACATTGTTAGGCATTTAATTTATGAATCCCATGCTTGCTACACTTATGAACATGTGAATGGCTAGTGGTGGAAACCAACCCTAGTTCTCTCTCCCAACTTTTACTCTTTAAATTTATTGTCATTATATTCATGCAATAGTTTTATAAACAAAAACTCAAAACCCTGTTTTTAGGATTAAAGTAGAATTAATCTTTCTTTAAGACAATTGCGACTAGTCCTCGTGGGATCGATACCCTCTATATAGAACCGTATCTACAAAGATTCGTGCTCTTGCGAGTGGTTAAATTATTTTTTGATAAAAGGGGCATAAATAAGCTTACAATATAATTCGAGTTTAGCCACATTAAAATTTTGGCGCCGTTGCCGGGGACTACGGTTTTAATTGTCGCCATTGAAAGATTAAATCTGGTTTAATTCTTAGGTTAGAAATTCTTTCATTATTTTTGTATATATCTTGTTCTTATTTCTTAAATTTCTTGATTTTAGGTATACCACATAGCGGGCATCTAAAAGAATTCAAGTTGGAACCCTTTGTGAGTATAAAATCTAAAATTAGTGGGTTTGATTTCATTCATTTTTCTTTGTATATATTATTGTTTATTATGCGTATTGAGGTGTTGTTCTACTATTAATGCATGCTAGGTAGACGGTCCTTGTCACTTCCTTTGCTTCCTTGTAATATTGAACTTGAAAGAACACTTAGACAACGTAGAGGAACCTCTAGGGACCCTATATTGCCTAGGACTGAAATCATGGACCCAAATGAAAGACAACCTCCCGGACTACCTCCTTTCAATCATGAACAACAACCTCCACCTCCTCCTCCTCAAGGAGAGTTGCTTATGGACTTTTATCTTCCGACTACATTTGAAGTGCCTTCATGTATTCAATTTCCGGATGTAGCGGCAACTCAATTCGAAATAAAGTCCTCCACCATCAATCTTCTTAATAGCTTCCATGGTCTCCCTAATGAGGATCCATACCAGCATTTAGATTACTTCCTTTCGGTGTGTTCCACCATTCGTGTACCACACTTTATGGAGGATGATCTAAAGCTGCGTATGTTTCCCTTCTCCTTAAAAGATAAAGCTAGAAGTTGGTTCAATTCCTTAGAACCTAACTCAATCCATTCTTGGGCGGAGATGCAAATAGAGTTCTTAAAAAAATACTTCCCAATGAGAAAGACGAGTGATATCCGGCGAGCAATCACCGGATTCACCCAAATTGATCAAGAACAATTTCATGAGACGTGGGAGAGATTAAAAGACCTTCTTAAATCTTATCCGCATCATGTTGTCCCAAAATGGCAGCTAGTGCAAAGTTTTTATGATGGGGTGAGTGAGCAACATAGACAAATGATAGACTCCGCTTGTGGAGGTGGATACCTTTTGAAAAGCCCCGATGAGGCATGGAAACTTTTTCAAACCCTAAGCAATAATTCAGCTCAACGCTCCTCCACTAGGAAAGGGAAGGCCACCCAACCTTGTAGAGGAGTGCATGAAATTTCACGGGTAGATGAGGTTGCCATGCAAGTAGAAGCCTTATCTCAAAAAATGGACCTAATCATGAAAAATGGGCTGCCTACTCCAAGCCAACCTGTTCAAAATCAGGAAGGGTGTTCATTTTGCTATAGCACTTCGCATTTTGTGCGAGATTGTCCTATTGCCGGTCAATCTCCTGATTATGCTCAAGATCAAGCGAATGCCTTGTACTCTAAATAGATGAATGATCCATATTCAAACACGTACAATCCTGGTTACAAGAATCATCCGACTTTTTCATGGAAACCTCAAGAATCAAGTCCCTCTTTTCAAGGGCAAAATTCTTTCAATTCTCAATCTCAACTGCCTCAATATAGGCCAAATCCTCAACCTTACCATCAAAGATCCAATTACCAACAACCACCACCTCCTCCAAGAAGCCAAGGCTTTGAAGAAAGAGTGATAAGCAATCTTGAGGCTAATACCCGCTTATTGCAAACTCACTCTCAATCAATCTCTAAGCTTGGAGCTAATGCTCAATCTATGGCTAGGTTAGAAGCTCAAATCGGGCAACTAGCTAATGCCTTGAATAGAAGGGAGGAAGGTAAGTTGCCGAGTCAACCGGTGGCGAATCCTAAGGGTGTTCATGTGATTAAGGATCCATCATCTTCATCTTGTAATGCTCGTCCGGAGCAAGTTCAATCAATCACCACCTTAAGGAGTGGTAAAGTCATCAATTCCAAAGTAGGGGAGGAAGAGAGAAAGGAATCCCAAGAGCAACCCAAAAATCCAAAAGAATTCCAATTAAATCCAAAATTGTTTCCTTTAAATCCAAATGTGAACAACGTCCCATTAAATCCAAAAGGAAAGGCAAGTGAAGTTGTGTCGTCATCAAGTCCAAATCTAGACACTTCTTTTGAACCTCCAGTTCCTTTTCCTCAAAGATTGAAGGAACCTTCTCATTTTGGGAAGCAAGGAGAGAAAATTCAAGACATGATGGAGATCTTCAAACAAGTAAAGATCAACCTCCCTCTCCTTGATGCTATTCGGCAAATTCCCTCCTATGCTAAATTCTTAAAGGACTTGTGCACTCAAAAGTGCAAATCTAGGAATAATGCTCCTAAGAAAGTCCTCTTAACTGAGCACATAAGCTCCATTTTCTAACACCAAACCCCTCCTAAATTCAAAGATCCGGGTGCTCCGACCATTTCGTGCACCATCGGAAATCAATCTTTTAAAAATGCACTTCTTGATTTAGGGGCTAGTGTCAATTTGCTTCCATTCTCAGTTTACCAACAACTAGGTTTGGGGGAACTTAAGCATACCACAGTTGTGTTGCAACTCGCCGACCGCTCGGTGAAGCAACCACGTGGCATCATTGAGGATGTAATCATTCAAGTGGATAAATTCTACTTTCCGGTGGACTTCATAGTCCTTGACACAGAACCAGTTCAAAATCCAAATCGACATATTCCTATCATTCTAGGTCGTCCATTTTTGGCCACGGCAAATGCTTGCGTTAATTGCTGTACCGGAGTGATGGACATCTCTTTCGGGAATATGAAAGTCCGCTTGAACATCTTCAATGCTTCCCACCACACATCCGAAGATGAAAGTGAGTGTTTTTGTGTCGATGTAGTGGAAGACCTTGTTCAAAAAGCACTTCCTTCTATTCTTTCTAAGGATCCTTTAGAGGCATGCCTAAATCACTTCAACTGTGACGATTTTGACATTGAGCGATCCATTTGTGAAGTCAACTCAATGCTCGATGTCACTACTATCATGGATGTGCCTAAATGGAAATTTCTTAGAGAACCCTTGCCTCCGTTGTCCAAAACTTCCCAAACTCCTTCTCTAATTTCTCCACCACAACTTGAGCTCAAGCCTCTACCGGCTACACTCAAGTATATTTTCTTGGGTGCTAATGAGACCCTTCCAGTCATTATTGCTTCCAATCTCACCAATGATCAAGAGATGGAACTCATAAAAGTGCTAAAAGAGCACAAGGAAGCAATAGGATGGAGTGTGACAGATCTTAAGGGAATAGACCCTTCTATTTGTATGCACCGCATACACTTGGAAGAGGATGCAAAGACCTCAAGGGAGGCACAACGTTGATTAAATCCAAATATGAAGGACGTTGTAATGAAGGAGGTGGTGAAGTTACTAGATGCGGGAATCATTTACCCCATCTCAGATAGTAAGTGGGTTAGTCCCACTCAAGTGGTTCCAAAGAAGTCCGGTATTACGGTGCAACCAAATGATAAATGTGAATTAGTTCCCCAACGCACCACCACGGGATGGAGAATGTGCATAGATTATAGGAAATTAAATTCAGCCACTCAGAAAGATCACTTTCTCCTCCCATTTATTGATCAAATCTTGGAGAGATTAGCCGGGCAAAGTTTTTATTGCTTTTTAGATGGATATTCTGGCTATAATCAGGTTGCTATAGACCCGAGGGACCAAGAGAAAACCACCTTTACATGTCCTTTAGGCACATTTTCTTATAGACGCATGCCCTTCGGGTTGTGCAATGCATCGACGACTTTTCAACGGTGTATGATGTCTATCTTTTCGGACATGGTGGAAAAATTCTTAGAAGTGTTCATGGATGATTTTTTCATTTTTGGGCCTTCATTTGAATCATGCCTCCAAAATCTATCCCGTGTTCTCAAACGATGTCAAGAGACCAACCTAATTCTTAGTTGGGAAAAGAGCCATTTTATGGTTCAAGAGGGTATTGTCCTAGGGCACATTGTGTCTAAGAGAGGAATCGAGGTTGATAAAGCCAAGGATGAACTCATTTCCAAACTTCCTCCACCATTAACGGTGAGAGAGATTCGTTCATTCCTTGGGCATGCGGGCTTTTATCGTCGTTTCATCAAAGACTTTAGCAAGATCTCTCAGCCTTTATGCCGCCTTCTTGAAAAAGAATTTTGCTTTACCTTTGATGAGGCGTGCCTTAGCGCTTTTGAAAAACTCCGCACCATGCTTACAACCGCTCCAATTCTTATCCCTCCAAATTGGGCTCTCCCATTTGAGATTATGTGTGATGCATCTGATTATGCCATGGGTGCGGTCTTAGGGCAACGAGTAGACAAATTGCCACATGTCATCTACTACGCAAGTAAAACCCTTTCTGAGGCTCAAATCAATTATACCACAACGGAAAAGGAGTTACTTGCGGTAGTATTTGCCTTGGACAAATTTTGAGCTTATTTATTAGGTTCCAAGGTCATTGTCTATTCGAACCATGCTGCCCTCCGGCATCTTTTGGCCAAAAAGGACACCAAGCCTAGGTTAATCCGATGGATACTTTTGTTGCAAGAGTTCAATTTTGAGATTAGAGACAAAAAGGGAACTGAAAATGTGGTGGCTGACCACCTTTCTAGAATTCTTGTTGAATCCCTCCATGACTCCATTCCAGTTTGTGAATCCTTCCTGGATGAACAACTCTTTGTCATCTCTCAAGAGAGTATCCCTTGGTATGCGGACATTGTCAACTATTTGTCAACCGGAAAAATACCTTCTTCTTGGACCAAGCAAGAGAAGGATCATTTTTTCTCCCAATCACGATCATATTATTAGGACGATCCTCAATTGTTCAAATATTGCCCCGATCAAATAATTCGAAAGTGTGTACCCAACAGTGAATTCCAAAGCATTCTCAAATTTTGTCATACACTCGCTTGTGGGGGACACTTTAGTGCTAAGAAAACCGCAGCAAAAATTCTTCAATGCGGATTTTTCTGGCCGACACTTCATTGGGATGCATATTCATTCTGCCGCTCATGTGAGCGATGTCAGCGCCTTGGCGCGATGTCTCGGAAGGACATGATGCCTCTTAACCCTATTCTTATTATTGAGATATTTGATGTGTGGGGCATTGACTTCATGGGACCTTTTCCACCCTCTACTGGTCATGAGTACATACTTGTGGCAGTGGACTACGTATCTAAATGGATAGAGGCCGTTGCTACCAAAACCAATGATCACGCAGTCGTGGTTAAGTTCATTCAAGCTAATATCTTTAGCCGGTTTGGTACACCTCGGGCCATCATCAGTGACGGAGGTAAACATTTCTGTAACTGGTTCCTTCGAACCTTGCTTACCAAATACTCTGTCACACACAAAGTAGCCACCCCATACCATCCTCAAACTAGTGGCCAAGTGGAGGTCTCCAATAGGGAGATTAAGAACATTCTTGAGAAAACCGTTCGGCCTGACCGGAAAGATTGGTCTTTGCGGCTAAATGATGCATTATGGGCATACCGAACCACGTATAAAACTCCCATTGGAATGTCACCTTACCGGTTGGTTTATGGCAAAGCGTGCCATCTTCCGGTTGAATTGGAGCATAAAGCTATGTGGGCCACCAAAACTTTCAATTTTGACATGCAAACGGCTGGATCTAATCGAAAGCTTCAATTAAATGAATTGGAAGAATTGCGACATGACGCGTATGAGAACGCTAAAATCTATAAGGCAAAGTCCAAAGCCTTTCATGATCATAATATTCGAGTCAAAACGTTTTCTCCGGGCCAAAAAGTATGGTTGTACAACTCACGCCTCCATTTGTTTCCCGAAAAACTTCGCTCCCGTTGGGATGGTCCATTTTTGGTTAATTCCGTTGCTCCCCACGGAGTGGTGGAATTGAAGGACTTGAAAGACGGATCGTTGTTCAAAGTAAACGGGCAGCGCTTAAAAGTGTGCATGGATAACCAAGTTACCACCGAATACGTGGATGTCGTCACTTTGACGGATCTCGTATATTTTGACTCGTGAGCCGATTCGAACGTCATGTCATAGACGTGTAAGGTGGCGTAACCATGGTAGCTATCATGCTTCCATGATGTCCCTTTAATCCAAGTTAAATTTTGTATCTAAGCAATTTAGTATCTAAGTCCCATAAATCCAAGTCCATGAAAGCAAAACTCAAGCTGGCTGTTTTTGAGCATCTCGATTGATCGAACCAAGATCTCGATCAATCGAGATTTCGGTCTCGATTGATCCAAATATTGCAGAGAGTTTGCCAAGTCCAAAGTCCCGAGAGGTAATATTCTTCGATAGCACTTCGATAGATCCTCGATCGATCGAAATTTCGATTGATCGAAATGGGATTTCGATTGATCGAAGTAAAATCTCGATTGATCGAAGTAAAGTCTCGATTGATCAAAGTAAAATCTCGATTCACTGAAGAAGGATCTCGATTGATCTTGATTGATCGAAGGAGGATTTTGATTAATCGAAATCTCGATTGATCGAGATGCACATCTCGATCAATCGAGATTGACGCGATGCCTGCACGTAAGCCGAATTCTTATTTAAACTGTTGGGCTTCCCTCTCATTTCAAAAGACCATCCGACTTCTTTCTTTTCTCCGTGCGATCCAAAGTTTTTCCAAGCACCATCCCGCACTTGATCTACCATTCCCGACCATCCACCGCCGTTCGCCGTAATTGGGTCTTCAATTTTTTTGCCGATCATCATCTTCGCCTTGAGGTAAGTGATGCATGGCTATCTTTTGCGTACTTTCTCGCTATTTTTGGTAGTTTTACGGTGTAATAAACATAGACAGTTGATGTTGGGTTGGAATGGTGCATTTGCGATATTCATGATGGGATTTTGCGGGTTTCGGGGGGTAGGAATTCATGTATGGGGGAAATATTGCGTTATTTTTGCTTCGAATGCTTAATGTTCAGTTTGTAGCCGTGGCCTCATCGTTTCGGTTGCATCCGCTCCCGCTGCCTCGTTAAGGGCGAATTTTTGAATTCATGTCAGCACCATGGATTAGAACCTCATTTTAATTTTTATTCTTGTAGTTTTATTCTTATTTTACTATTCCTTTTATTTTCTTTTTATTTATGTACTTTTGGAATAAGTGTAGATTGTTCTGAGTCTATGGCGAGAGTGAAGAACGCCACCGGTTTTGTTCGAGACGTGCCCGGGCGAGCCTTCCGGTCTCTGAAGTTTCACCCGAAGCAGATATTTGACTTGAGAAAGTTCGAGACGCGTCCCGACAGCTCGTGGGCTGTCGCCGAGCTCAGGAGGCGTCGCCTCGACCGATTGTGTGTGCCTCCCACTGATGTGGCACACGAGCGTTTGGTGCAGGCCTTTTACGAGCATATGACCTACTCCTGCACCGCGCCGGACACTTTGGAGACGATAGTGGGCAGCACGACGATCACTATCACGCCGAGCCGGATTGCGCAGATGTTCGGCATCCCTCACCAGCAGCCTCCAGATATGGTTGACCAGGACGGTCGATCGATTTACAGGGCCGAGCTACCAGCAGACACGACACTATTCTCCATCGTGATGGACATGTGTGGCGGGGCATTTATCACGCCCAGTCATAACTACACGTCCAAATCGATGTGCCCGAGCAGATTATGGTTCCTGGACACCGTTCTCATCAAGAACGTGTGTCCTCTCCAGCATGTGGCAGAGCGTAGAGGCGACCTCCTCCGTTGCCTTTATGCTTTCCACACGGGCTCGTGGTTTTCTGTCCCGTCGCTGATATGGGGACAAATGTTCAAGATCTGGGACGGCCTCGTCAACAAGAGGATGAGGCGAGCAGCGAGTTGGCGGCTTCCCTTTCCTTTCCTGGTCACAGCTTTTCTCAGTCGTGCTAGTATACCGGTTAGTGATACTGACATTCAGTTGGCACCGCCCACCCGCTTCACATCTACTCAGTGGGAGCGGGTGAGGTGACACTTAGAGCGACAGGACCACCAGGGCGATCCACCAAAGGATGTAGATATGGATGCCCCAGTGGAGATGGATGAGGGAGAGCCTACAGAGGGTGAGTCAGATGACGAGGAGATGGAGGATGAGGAGATGGATATTGCTGCAGAGCGGCATGACATCCTGGCGACTGGCTACTCCTGCCTGGCAGCTGACGTAGAGCGGCTCCAGCAAGGTTTTGAGGAGCACGTCCAGGTGACGCAGAGTCAGCTGGAGGGCATTAGATCAGACATTTCTTCTCTGGCACAGGGTCAGAGGGCGATTTTAGACGAGTTCCGGGCCTTCCGACAGGACCTGCAGTTCCTGTTCGCAGGTCGAGCTTCCACCTCCACCTCTACCTCCATCGAGCCACCACCACCACCACCTGCCCTCAAGTAGCTCTATCTATTTGCACTTTCTGCTTTACTTTCTGTATTTTTCTTTCTTTATTTTCGATAGGCCATGTTGGCCATGTTTTCTTTCTTTTTATGAGTATTCCACATCCATGTACGCTTTGTACTGAACTCATTTTCATATATATGAAATACAGTTATCTTTTCTTTTATACCCTGTGTTATCTTTCCTGTCTTTATTTTTGCTTTCTGTCAATATATCTGTTTTCTATACTTTGACTATGTATGTAGTACCACTTGCCTAATTGTTATATGCGAATCAGTTGATGATTTCCGTTTATTACCGCCTGGTTTAAATTCCCAATACTGTTGAGATTGCTTCAACGCAGTATGACGTTAATAAAGAAAGGCAGCCCCTTTGCATGCTATACGTTAGCGTGCCTGGATAGTCAATATCTTATTGCATAGACCTCTTAGACAATTGGGAAACACCAGTTCAGACTCTTAGATATGCAGTGATTTTGGCATTGTCCGTTTGTGCATTATTATTTCATTATGTTCTATTTATCTACTTTTTGTTCCATTTAATGCTCGTGGTATCTAGTTGGTGTTCCCTGCAGGTTTTTCTCATTTCCAGCATGACCGCCCGTATTGAACTGCCATTTTTGTCGCGTTCTGCAATCCCGGTAAATTCTTTCCTTGTTCTTCTTGTCCACACATTGAGGACAATGTTGCGTCTAAGTTTGGGGGTGCGGTATGCTATACCACTTGCATATGCATGCAATGTTCAGTCTTAGTATTGAGTGTCATTGTCGAGTAGTTTTTCTTTTTTTGATATTTTTGCATACTTGCTACGATGTCTTACTTTTAAAAGGAAGATCATTCGAATAAATGTCCGAGGTAAATGCAGCAGGTAGTTAAGAACTTTAACATTGTAAATACCCACACTTTTGCAAGCTATATAATAGGCTAGAACGGTCTACATTTTTGTCCAAATATGAGCACGTACAGTTCTTGCCCTAAATTTGTCCTTAACCGCACAAATTTGCACACATGCATTTTAAATTGTGGGGTATAAGTCTGATGGAGAATTTTGTAAATTTCTGTTTTTATCTGAACAACTTAAAGAATAAGTTCTTCCGGTAGTTGTAAAAAAAAAAAAAAAAGCATTAAAATAAATGCAATAAGCCTTCTCACTCAATAAACCGAATTTCTATGCCTCAAAGCAGGGAGTATTCGCGTATAAGTGTGCAAGGTTGAGCATTAATAAGCGGGTGGCTTGCTTAAGCTCATCGCCTTGTAAGCTCGGTTATTAAGTCCGAGGGGTGCCTCTTCACCTAATGCCCTAAAACCAATTGGTTTGGGAGTAATTGGCCCAATGCCGCTACATGGGCTTATAAGAAAGCAAAAAGAGCTAAGCATTGCACGGTCAGCCGCACATGAGCAATCATGAATTTTTTGAGATAATGAACGGCAGTGTCGAGCTTTTTCAATGAGTTTTTCTTTTAAAAACAGATTTGTTCTTTTTCTTCTCCAAATATGACAAAAGCCACGCGTTAGAATGCATGTTCACTTTTCAAAGAGAATTTTGGGGTCGAAATTGGTATGTTTGTTCGGACTGGCCATTATGTGGGGACCATCGTTTATTTGTAGCTTGTGAAAGTCCATTTTTGCTAATGACCACATAGTTCTGTAATACTTGTTGCATTTGCCAAATGAGAAATGAACGGATGATCGCCCTTTATCTAGTTGATGACTGAGCATGATTAAACTTTTGTATAAGATAGTTAATTTCATTTTTGTAATATTGCATTGCTAAGGGACTAGCAATATGTAAGTTTGGGGGTGTGATAAGTGTTCAATTCTATGCATTTGAAACCTCTTTATTGCATATGTTAGTTCCGTTTCTACGTTTACCGAGATATGTTTACGGTATTTTTGTGTTTTTGATGTATTGCAGATCTTGTAGTAAAAGGAGCAAAATTTGAGGCTTTTTGCAGCTGAAGAGAAAAGTCAGAAATTGCAGCCAAGGCATCTCGATCAATCGAGATGTTGATCTCGATCAATCGAGATCTTATTTCGATTGATCGAAATCTCGATCAATCGAGATCCAATCTCGATTGATCGAGATTCTGCAGAAGCCACTTGCCCACTTGCTCACCTGCTTTCCCACTTGCAACAAAATTCCCCTTTTTGCACGACTTAGGGGGATTGTCTGACTTGAACAAGACCCTTGGGACCTTCTTGATATAATGGATATATATTGATATATAACTATATATATATAGGGTGGGCCCCAAGGTTGAAAAAGGTAGCCATAAAGCACAAAGAAGCCACATTTCTCACATATCTCTCACACACATCAGAATACAGAAGAGAGACATTCGGGAGAGGAGAAAGAGGAACTGAACCAGACCAAGAAGCTTCATCTTCTCCATCAATGGAAGAGTGCAAGGCAACCATGAGCAACTAACTCTTCTACTAGGGTGTGGTGAAACCCCTAGCCATGTAAACTTGTTCATTTTTGTAGCACTTGGGATTTGTAATTAAATGTTGATTATTTAGCCTAGTGACCATGTACACTAATACATTTCTTTTATATATTCATTTGATATTGAGTTTATTCTTATCTTAGAGTAGATTCTTTCATGTGAATGCACAACATTTGCATATTCCACAAGAAGTGCAAATGATGGCTAGATAATGGTGTTTAAATGAATGTGTGGTGTTTGCTTGTATAAACCATGCCAAGATAAGGTAGTTTGGATGCATGTAGGTTCACTTAGAGAGTAGGGTAATTAGGTAGTTAGTTAGGTTGAAGAGCTATGCTTGTTGAAGATGGATTATGATAGGTTAGCACACACATTAATCTTTTGATATGTCATTGAGGTTACAAGCCTATTGACATTGTTAGACATTTAATTTATGAATCCCATGCTTGCTACACTTATGAACATGTGAATGGCTAGTGGTGGAAACCAACCCTAGTTCTCTCTCCCAACTTTTACTCTTTAAATTTATTGTCATTATATTCATGCAATAGTTTTATAAACAAAAATTCAAAACCCTGTTTTTAGGATTAAAGTGGAATTAATCTTTCTTTAAGACAATTGCGACTAGTCCTCGTGGGATCGATACCCTCTATATAGAACCGTATCTACAAAGATCCGTGCTCTTGCGAGTGGTTAAATTATATTTTGATAAAAGGGGCATAAATAAGCTTACAATATAATTCGAGTTTAGCCACATCACTTTGTAGTAGCTCATTCTTCATCTCGAGGTAATTTTCACTTGACTTACAATTAAAACACATCTATCTAACTAAAAATAAAACAAAATTACATTTGTCATGTTTTGATTTATTAAAACATATCCTTCTCCTACACTTTTCTTTTGATGCTTGGTCTACTCTTCAAAACTTTTGTAGTTTCCATTGTCCTTCTGTTGATTGGTAGTCAACCCTCCATTGGTGTTCAAATCAATTAAAATTAAACCATATTGCTAACTCTGTCTTCAAGCTATGTTTTGTAGGTACAGTTTATGTGATCTAACAAGAGAGAAATTCAAGAATATTTCCTCTCCATCCTCAAAAGTAACTTCTTGGATCCTGGACATTATTCCTTCTTGGTCCATGTCAAAGATTCTTCTATGGCACAAACAATTTCTAATCAATGGAGTCCCCCATTCCTCTTTTAATCACAAACCTAAGTGGTAGGAAGAACCTCGTCTTGGGGAGGGTGGTTGGTGCCTATATTTTTGAAAAAAATTTGGATATCCTTTGGTTAATTGCAGATTGTGGCCTCTGGTCTTGCGAGTTTTCTACTAAACATTTATTTTTTCAAATTTGCTAGCCTGTGTTATTTAGTTCCTTTGGGACTTGGTGTATTCACTATCCTCGAGGCTCAAAGCATTCGGCCAATCTTGATATGTTTTTATTTAGGTCAAATTACACTAAACCCCTATACTATCAAGAGTTACAAAATGCCCCCTATACTATTTTTTGTGATAACAAACACCTCTCGATTTATCAAAAGTTACAAATTACCCCCATCTAACATCCGAAAGTTAAAACTTTAGCTGCCAAAAAGGGGTAATTTACAACTTTTGATAAATTGAGGGGTGTTTATTATCACAAAAAAATAGTAGAGGGGGCTATTTTGCAACTTGTTGATAGTATAGTGGAGTTTAGTGCAATTTGGCCAGATATAATGAAATTAATTTGCCAATTATGAAATATATGGAGATAATATTTAGTTTTTTTATTTCTTAATAATTTGATTAAATTTCATGTGAATTATTAATCATTAAAATAGATATAATGAATAATAAAATGTGCATTCGTATAAAAAAAAAAGGTACATGCAAGTATATGTGTGTAATTGACAATTGCTTAAAGTGTACCATATATATGAGATTCTAGTTTTAGATCATTATAATCCTATTCCACTTATTGATCCAACATTATTTATCCATTGATTAAACCCAATGACTTCCAGGGAACTCAAGGATATTTTTTATTTAGCACATTTTATTTTTCTATTGCTATATAAGCCTCTTCTAGATCATCAATTGTAAAACCAATTGGTTAGTGGTTGGAAAACGATTCATCCTTCACATTGAAACAGATAATAAGATTAAAAAATAGTAATTGTCACTCATAATGGAATCTTATCAACTTTTTTACTCAATATATGAAAAAAGGCAAAACGATTCTACAAGATGTATAATGCTAATATTATGTGATAAAGATAGACCATTTTTTACATAACTGAACTATCAATCGTAAATATCATATAATACAAATCATACACTAATTATTTTTCCTCGAGAATGATAACATATTAAAAAGAGAGTATTGATTTATAGATCATTGGTCCAAAACAATAATTCATTTTTTTAAACTTTTTGTGTGTGTGTGTTTGTGTTTTTTTTAACCTTTTCATGGAAGAAGCTATCATTCTAATGTTAAAAAAAAGTAACTGTTTTTCAATTCATTAGAAGGACATAATCATGAATAGAAGGGTCGAAAAGAGTGAACAATGGATTAAATATTTTTTGGCTAAATTGCACTAAACCACCTCCCGTACTACCAAAAAGTTGCAAAATACCC
The DNA here is from genome assembly GCA_026545225.1 of Cornus controversa. Classification (NCBI taxonomy): domain Eukaryota; kingdom Viridiplantae; phylum Streptophyta; class Magnoliopsida; order Cornales; family Cornaceae; genus Cornus; species Cornus controversa. Next base: position 48,566,138 of record CM048845.1, read on the forward strand.
CCTCTATTATTTCTTTTGCAACAAACACCCCTCAATTTATCAAAGGTTACAAATTACCCCATTTGGTAGCCAAAATTTCAACTTTCAGATGTCAGATGAAGTAATTTGCAACTTTTGATAAATTGAGGGGTGTTTGTTATCACAAAAAATAGTAGAGGGATATTTGGAACTTTTGATAATATTATTGCAATTTGACCTTGTACACACAAATTTTGTATCTGAAACAAAAGGCATCAAAATTGTGAACAAATATAAATTTTATTGATTTCAATAAGAAGTAGATACAATCCTCTGTAATTCTTTACAAAAGAAAGAAATCGTCCTCTGATTCGATCTCCTTGGTGATCTAGATTCAAATGCTACTGGAGTTTGATCTTAAATTAGGTCGTTGAGAGTCCTCTTCAAGTGTTTGTTGTTGTAGAAAACTGGTGATAATATCTGATCTAGGGTTAAAGAAACTTGATCTCGAACAGCCTTGTTGATTATTCTTTGAATTTGTTGAATCGTGGAGGAAGAATAACACGATTTTGAATGTGCTTGTTATTATTCTTCTTCAAAGTTTTGAGAGTTGGATGAACGTGTGTCTTCAGAGTTTCGAGTGTTGATTGAAGGTAGAGTCTACCATAACTTTACTATTCTGTCAAAGTCTTCTCCTCTTTTTTTCTTCACCTCATAGCCTCTATTTATAAACTCAATGGAGAGGTAGATTTGTAACTTACTTTCCTTCTGATAATTATTTCATTAATATTAAAATATATGTGATAATTATCTTTGGTGAAAATTATATATATATTTAATTATCTTTGATGATAATTATATATATAATTATCTTGAATAATATTTATCACTTACAATAATTATCTTATATATATATATATATATATATATATATATATAATATAGAGGGGTAGATTTGTAACTTACTTTCCTTTTGATAATTATTCCATTAATATAAAAATATATGTGATAATTATCTTTGGTGATAATTATATATATATTTAATTATCTTGGATAATAATTATATACATAATTATCTTGAATACTTTTTATCACTTACAATAATTATCTTATATATATATATATATATATATATATATATATATATATAAATATAAGAGTGATAATGTTGATTTACTTTCAAATGGGCTTGGACTTGGGCTTATGAGGCAATTTGGTCTTACCTTAGACCATACTTCATGGTGGGGTAAATTGCTAATGGACCCAAATTATACTTTTAATTGTTGGAAGAATAATTTGGACTACTAATTAAATGATGATTATTTCACCATGAAATTATCATGTCTACAAACCTTTTATTTATATTTTTGTTTCCATTTCCTTTTAGTCTCTTGGGCTAGCAGGCCTGCTGGCTACGTCTAGTGTTTTTCTTTGGGCCTTGGCCCTTGTTTAGGTCCTTTTTTTTTTGAAGGAGTAAAGTGAAAACACCACTTTGAATTATTGTTAATTTGCAAATAACTCTCCTGAACTACAAATTGTCTCCTTATACTAATGATTTGTTGTAATTAAGAACATACCTATCACAAAAGATAGTTTTATCCATTCTTAGTAAATTTGTTCTTTATTATTAAATCATCTTCATTATCTTTTCTTTTATAAAAATATTAATTATACTATTTACCTTAATTTTATTATTGGTATTAATTTATCATAACAATGAAAAAAATACATAGAGTTGTAATATTTGCCACTAAATTTAGTCATTTTCTAAAATAATTAACTTATCATTAAAACTTTACTATTTATAATAAAACTTATTATACTCAGTTAAAAATTTTTACCGTAAAAAATACCCCTTTTCATATAATATATTCATGAAAAAAAAATTTATTTAAATAAAAAATATATTTTTTTTCATGCAGTATAATAATGAAAAATTAAGAAATTACTTAAAAAAATTTAATTTTTTTTAAAGATTTTTATTAAAAAATAATTTTAGAATTAAAACTAAATTTGTAAAAAAAATTTAGAGAATATGTCATAAAAATAATATGAAATTTTTCATAATTTATTCTAATAAGAAAAATAGGTTAAAGGTAATTAAATTAGAATTGTCATTATTATTATTTGGACATTTTGTAACAAAATGTGATAGTTCAAGATATTTGATGTACAAAATATAGTTTTAAGGTGATTATTTGGATATAGTTTAGGTTTTTTTTTTTTTTGAATAAATTTTATTTAAAAAAAAAAAGATTGTGGCTCCCACCAGACTCCAATGCAACAAACATTTGATCCTACGTGGAAGTTGAACAGTAGATCAGTCACGTGGCCCGCACACGTGTTCCTCTAGACAGCCTCGACGATAGCGTGACTACCGCGTGAGTCGTGAGTTGTGGACGCTTCTGGCATCAACGGAGTGATAACGTGGTTGATCTCCGCCACCTGTCTATGGGTCCGGTCAACTATCAGACCTTTCCTCCCTCCTATCAGCCCAGTACACCATACACGCCTCTCCTCTTCCTCCGTTGAAGCAACAAACAAACAGCTCCGGAGAAATAATTCGATAGAGAAGGTTTTGCAGAGGAGACGACATTAAACCATTTATTTTTTTATTTTTTTTTCGGAAGCAAATTATAGAGAGAGAGAGAGAAAGAGAGAGTTATAGAGAGATGAAGTGCTGCGGAGAGAGTGTCCGAGAGAGGAGGTGAAGAGAGAGAATTTCTACGGATACAAGAGAGAAATGCTTCTGCAGAGAGAGAAATTAATGCAGATTTAAAGAAAGAGAAATTTCTACGGAACAGGACGGAGATTTCTGCATATATATATATGTGTGTGTGTGTAGAGAGAGAGAGAGAGAGAGAGAGGATAATAAGAGATTTTGAGAGAGAGAGAGAGAGAGAGAGAACAGCTATCTGCAGAGAAGAGAGAGAGATTTTTTCGTGAGCATATAAAAACCAAACCTAGGGTTTCGAAATTCTGGTTTGTTCAACCGTTTGATTCTGTAAGTGAAATGGCAACGCCATTATCGGGGCGAGATGGAGGAGGAGGCGTAGCTGTGTTGTCTGGCACTGTAAATCCCGTCGGTTCATCATCATCTAAAGCATGTTTCGATGGTTCTGAGCAAAAATCTCCAATCCTTTTCTTTTTGTTTTTCCACAAAGCCATACGTTCAGAACTAGATGCGCTTCACCGATCTGCCATGGCTTTTGTGATAGGCCAACGAGTCGACATACAGCCATTGTTTGAGCGGTATCACTTTCTTAGATCAATTTACAAGCACCACTCCAACGCTGAGGATGAGGTCCGCTTTAACATCTTCAATACTTCATTTTTTTTTGAACTGTTAATACTCAAATCCCTAAAATTGGATTATCTTGTTCTAAATTAATTGGTAATTCGTTTAGTTTCTACTATTTTCTTTACTTCCAGTCGTGTTGTATTTGATTTAACTAATGGCTTTGGATTTATTAAGGTAGATTGTGCTGTTGTCTTTGAATGTTATTTTGCTGATAGATATACATTGTTAGTTTACTGCTCTTGCCATTTTCTCTGTTTATATGTAAGCGTTTATTGTACTAATATTGCTCAACTTTGTTCATGCATTGCTTTTGAATTTGTTACAAGGTTGCTCTAACTCAGTGTTTCAGTAAATAGCTTGATGATTCTCGGAATATTATGTTTTATGGCAGTTTCTCATTGGGTTATCTAAATAACCAAAGAAATGTAACATAAAAAATTCTAGGAATTCCATTGCGTCCCTCCGATTTCACTTGAAGGCTTGGTTCTATTTGGGTTCCACATTTAATGATGTAGGAACCCTTCTGAGCTTTGCCTTCAAAATCATGGGTATTTTAGTGGATCTAGTAGCAAATACCAAGCCAGCCGGTCTAGAGAAGAGAAGAATGGTGCTCCCTTAGCGTCCTCGCAGATGCCTAAATACTGATGTTGCCCAACTTTTTCCAAGAGAGCATCCATCAAAATCAAACTGAACTGTCCCTATAGGCGATGGCTCCTAGAAAGAAGAAGCTAACTACTCTAGGAATGAGAGAGTGACTCCTAATAGTTTCTACATTAGGTCCATTTTTGTGATACATGCTTTTGTTGCAACTGGTAGAGACAAGAGATCCTGGATAAAATCATTATTTATACTTGAAAGAAAAGATAAAACTCATTATTAAAAGCGATGAGGTGCTTCCAAATTTAATATTCTCATTGTTCATTAATTTAGTGGCAATTTGTTGAAATTGCCAGTATCAATGTCAATTTTAACAAACTGCCAACATTGTTCAGCCCGTTTATATACTTTGGCTCGGCTAAACCATTGCTGATAAGAATAGAATTGTATGACCAAATAGAAATTTCTGTTTATAGAATCCTTTTGCAGAAGAATGAATGGCCGTTAAACTTCCCAACTTTTGATGCAAGTGCAAAGTCGTGCCATGTGAAGGTGTCAATTCAGTGGACATGCATGATGTCAATCCACCGCATAATATTCACAACTTAATAGATCAAGTCTCCTGATGTCATCTAATATTGATAAAATTTATTGGTTTTGTGGAAATAATCCACTTTTGATTTGATGATGTCTATGATCAACATTCAATGTGATGATTTCTTCTTCCTATCATGTGTTAATTCCACTGTTAACTACTAAATTTGTGATCACCCTTTTGGTATGGAGAGGTGTCACGATGTGCCCGTTGTATAGATATTGTTCGCTTTGCACATTCTCCGTGCTCACAGTTTTTAAAACACCTCTACACAGAGAAGAGGCATCCATACATATAAGTGCCAACAATTCCCACCCCTCCTTCCTGCAGTGATGTGGGATATCACAATCACCCCTTCTTGGGACCCAACGTCCTCGCTGGCCTAATTCTCATGGGCTTGTGCATGCTCCCTCCATTTTTGACTAGGGATTGGCTCTAATTCCATCTGTTATGACCCGTCCTGTTGTGTAGACATTGTCCTTTCTGTATACTCTCCATGCTCATAGTTTTTAAAACGCGTCTATATAGGTAGGAGACATCCCCCCCTTATAAGTGCTCCCTTCTTTTGACCTTGCGTCCTCTTTGGTCTGTCCCTCATGAGCTTGTGCATGGTTTTCATTTTTGGATGGGGGTTGGTTTTGATACCATCTTGTCACGACATCTGTGCAGATACTATTCGCTTTGCACACTTTCCGTTCTTCTCACGATTTTCAAAATGCATCTACAAAGGTAGGTAGGAGACATCCCCCTTATAATTTCCAACAATTTCTTTCTCCCGACAATGTGAGATGTCACAATCACCCCCTCTTGGGAATTAACGTCCTCGCTGGCCTGACCCTCGAGGGCTTGTGCACGCTCCCCTCATTTCTGGCTAGGGATTGACTCTGATACCATATGCCTACCCCACATTGTGTAAATACTGTTTGCTTTGCACCCTCTCGGTACTCACAGTTTTGAAAACTTGTCTATACATGTAGGACACATATAGGACTTGGCGGGATGGTTTTGTAATTATTTTTCTTAGAAGAATGGAATTTAATGCAATTTAAAGTGTGTTATGGGTTAATTAGAAAAATAATATATATATATATATATATATATATATATATATATATATTAAAAAGCAACCAATCTACCTCTAAACTCTACATTAGTAATTTCATTCATGATTATATCGACAAAAATTATTGTTCTTACATATATAATACTCCCTCTGTCACACAATAGTTGTCTGTCTTTGATATTAGAACATTTTAAGGGGACATGTAATAAATGCATTGTCCCCTTATAAAATTACCAAGTTGTCCTTCCATGTTTAATTATGTATATTATCAAGTTGAGAGATTTTTATAAACTTAAAGGGTAATCATGAAAAGAATGGATTTATTTTACTTTGACTTTTCAAATGGACAGGTATTTTGGGACAACCCAAAAAGGAAAGATGGACAACTAATATGGGGCGGAGGGAGTAATATATTATATTATTATTTTTTGACGTATCCCTACCTTATTTGTGCCCTAATATTTTGAGATTTGCCGTATCATTGTGTTTGAATCATGTCATACCCGTGTCCGTATCCATGCTACATAGAAGTGGTGGGTGAAGCAAATAAAACATAAGGGAATGATGTTAGGCCATCTTATATAGACTTGGGTATGTGGGTCGGGGGCTCTTATATAATGCGTTGGATGTATCAAATCCCCAAACAAAAAGGCACATGGACATTGCTAAATATTTAAGATTATTTAATATTTTTATTCCATTGTCTGGGTAAAATAATGTCTTTATGTAACATAGTATGCAATAATGGTATTCCACTCATTTTGAATTAATAATCCAATAAAATTGGATGATTGGACATGTATTTTAGGTGCACGTCCAACCAAAAGTGTTAGACACATATTCCATACTAATGTCCGAGCAATGTGTGTTGGACACGAGCACTTCACCTACTAGTGAAGAGTCCATATAACATAGGTCTTGGGATTTATAAAATCATGGTTTTCAAGTCTTGCATGTAGATTTGGTCAAATAAATGGTCAGTTTGGTTCAATTATTTGAAAAACTCCAAAAACATAAAAACAATTTTAAAAGCACTATAAAAGAGAGTCTTCAGAAATCAGGCCTTTTGTTTAACTCCATTTTTATAAAATTGTTTCTAGGTAACTGACAACCAAACAAAATTTTGAGTAGTTCCTTATTTTTTTAGATTACAGTTATAAAACTGAACCAAATAGGACCACTGATCTTTGAATAGTACCTGTGAATATTCACTTGCAGCAAACAATAATAGAGAAAATATGAGAAATTAGATGAGAAAAGAGTAAGAGTGTCTACCTGTCACGCCCCATTTCTAGCACCCGGAAGGGGCATGGAAAATGGAGGTGATTAAATAAAACTTCAACACCTTACAACTACAAACAAGCTTTGATACCAAGTCGTCACCCTGATTTCTGACACCAAAACAGATATAGGAAACTAGGTATGAATATTGGATGAAATTACCAAAATACACCTCTTGAGACCACTCTCATCCAAACAGAGTCTCAATACCGCGGAAGCGACTTTTAATACACATTTACATCAATTAAACTAAAATATAACCGAGTTACATACATACATCTAAATGTAACCCTCTTGAGACCACTCTCATCTAAATGTAACCCTCTTAAGCATCAAGGCATGCATATACTCTCACTCTCGGCTCTAATCCAATACCCTACATGATCGGTCCGCTTCGAGGATCATGTGATCTTGGACACCTCCGATAACAACCTCATGACCGGGACAACTCCGAGGGGTCATCAAACTTTGGACATACTCCGATAACAACCTTATGACCGGGACAACTCTAAGAGGTCATACCACCATGGCAATGTATTGATTTGCCAAATTGTGAGGGGACAACTCTGAGGCTCACTAAACTTTGGACATACTCTGATTCTAGGTGTTTAGCCTTGATATGGCGGGTCCACTCCGAGGGCCATACCAAGTGGGTGATTTCACCACTTCTCGTGACACGGTTGGACCACTCCGTCGTTCCGTGCACATCCCTTGTGCCATTTCCTGCAATTTCTCATATATGCAATGTGAATACGTATATACATATCATGTTATTTTCATGCTTCATTCATGCTCATGAATGATAAAGAAGTGTCTAGCATGCATCTCATCACCTTATACCACATATATGTCTAAAACATACATATTATATCACATATGCCTACAATCCCAAACTTAGTATACTTTACTCATGCTCTACCCAAGGCATACACTTGCTACACATAACTAGCATGCATTTTACATTGACACCTCTACACATAACCACATACATGTTCATCATTATGCAAATTATACATGCACACAAAATTTAGCATATAACATTCATGCTCTCAACTTCACCCACTTACACATACTAGTTCCTTATGCTTTACACAACACAAGGCACATCAATTTTGCATGGAAGAGACTCAAGAGAAGGAGAAAACAGTAAATCCCACCCCTCTCACCACTCTTACATATGCAAAACACACCCTACACCTCACCTCTTCACCCAAAACCCTAGAATTGACAAATAGAAGAGAAGATGAACCTATCGGGTGAAGAGGTGAGGTGTGGGGTGTATTTTGCATATATAAGAGTGGTGAGGTGGGATTTACTATTTTCACCCGATGGGTACTAGTTTCCTATATTTGTTTTGGTGGCGGAAATTGGGGTGACAACTTGGTATCAAAGCTTGTTTGTAGTTGTAAGGTGTTGAGGTTTTATTTAATCACCTCCATTTTCCATGCCCCTTCTGGGTGTTGGAATTTGGGGCGTGACACTACCCCATTCCATGAAGGTTTGCTTGAGGTCTATGCCATAAAGTAGTTTGGGAATCCACTCACACTCAAACAAGAAAGTAGTTGTAGTCCCGTAGAATTATATTATTGGCCCATTTCTAGATGCAAGGATACCCTAAACACAATCTTCTATTTATTTTATTTTTATAAGTAAAATTTCATTAAAAGAGCTCGAGGGGAGCGCACCCTACAATATACAGAAGGCACAAAATCTTCTAAAAATTGGTTTACTCAATATTGTAAGTAATACTTAAAGGTCCATTAAAAAAAGTTTCTAAGCTAATAATGGGCTGGATTACGTTTACAACCTATGAAAAAGTCCTTTAAGTGAGATGTTCTCCACAAATTATTGCATTTAAGGTAGTGAGATTCCATTTAGATTATTGGGTTGTCTTCTCTTTCTTCTTCCTTTTTTCTTCTTTAATTAATTTCCAGCACCAGTGTGCATGATTGAATTCCACAAACAAATCACTCTAATATATTCAACCAAACCCGAACCCTTTGATCATAAATCCTTACCATTCTAGTCCTAACTTTTTTTTTTTTGATAAGTTCCATTCTAGTCCTAACTTCTAAAACCCCTTGATTATATATTGAGGTTTAGAAATTCCAGCAAGCTTTTCCTTCTAATTTCCTACTAAAAGTAGTCTTAAATCCCACTCAAATTAGCACTTGTTCATATCTTAAACCTCTTGAATCTTACCTTCTCAATCATAGCCCCTCAAGTTAAAGCCTAATCAATTAAATCTCCATCTAACATCAGACTTTATCTCATCTAACATCAGTGTTCCCTCATTATTTCAAAAATTATACTGAGCTACTCTTTCAAATACTCTCATTAGATGGCGTAATGGAACTTGCATTTTACTAATTTTTTTCTTAAGCTATGTTAATCCTTTTTAAATAAAAAAATTATGAAACTGGTATTGCAAGGGGAAATTGGTATGTTTAAATTTTAACTTGTTGCTGTCAAGTGTCAACAAAAATCGATGTTGACCTGTGTTGACCATTAACAGTGGGTTTATGACAATCTTAGTGGAGGTCAAGTTGTCTGACAGGGGAGGTCAATTTGATTTTTCAAAGAGGAGGGAGGTCTATGTATAATTATGAAATATCTTAGTGGAGGTCATTATAATTTGCCTGCAACGGTTTTATATTTCTTCATTTAAGAAGCATCTGTCAGAATGTTTTGGGATTCTTTACTTTTACCAATCCCCAAAGAAAATCTATGCTATATATATCATTTAAGATAGGTGTATGCTCTTTGAGCTTCAAAGTTGTCCTATGACGATATTCTGTTTTCTGACATTAAAATCTCATTTAAGCACTAAATAACATTCACCCAAGTTAATAAGCGCTCTTCCTATCACAATGGCCACAGATTTGGTTAGATTAATTAGGCAACTATTCAAACTCCCACTCTCTACTACTTGATAATATCATTTATGGTTTCTCAAATCCCTCTCTACACTCGAGCACTCATAAGCCTATCACATCGGCTTATCAATCTGAATTCGATAATAATCATATGCCTCTCGATTAATCATTCACCCAAAAAAAAATTTAATCTCCTACTCTCTTTCTAACTCACTATGTTATGAGGCAGTCGCCTGATGCGCGCTGGTAAAATGCTCAGACTGTCAGGCCTTAGAATGTTGGTTCGAATCCTAGAGTAGCCACTTTTTCAAAATAATGCCAAAGTTTAGGTTCGCAGCCAGTCTATCCATCCCGACACCCTTGATTAATGAGGACAGGAATGGATGACTCTTAACTATCTAATATAATGTGTTTATTAAGAAAATATTTAAAAAAATCAGTCTAGCAACAGCTTTTAGCTTATTTGAGTTTATGAATTTATTGGCACAATTAATTTTTGGGTTGGGTGTTGTGATTATGATTATTATTATTATTATTATTATTTGATAAGTGCATGTTGTGATTATTTTGTTATCTGAACTTTGTATATATTGTTACTTGATTTCCGACTTGATGATACTTTCAATTGTGCTTCAATTTATATAAGATTAGATGGTTATAGTTTTAAGAACGTAATGACCAATATATTTTTTTAACCATAGTTTTTATTATGGAAATTGTCTAACTCCTTTGCATCAAAGCCAAGGCCTAACTATCCATGTCCTACCCATACCATTCTACACTGTGATTTTGCCTATTGTTATCATTACCACTGTTTAAAATATTTAGATATTTTAAAATCATCGTTGGCGATCATTTTCTTTCTTATTAGGAGATCTATTTTTCCTTCCTTTTTAATGGGTTTACCAAAGTGTCCACCTAGTTTATTTATTTATTTATAATCATTATAGAAAAAGTACTTTCTCATTGGTGGATGGAAATAGTCAAATCTCCAACCTCATCCCTTCTTTTAGACGACAAACTAGCACCTTTATATTTATGGTACAACTTTGGGCCTTGGCTACATACAAAACTTTTTCTTTCTTTTTTTCTTTTTTCCTCTGTTTGATAAGTGATGTATACTACTTTTATTTTCTCTTCTTTTTGGTAGGTAAGCAACACACGCACACACGCATGCACACCACATTACCCCGTGTGGGGCTCGAACCGCTCACCTCCCCTTTGGGGAGAAGAGCTCATACCACCTGGGCCAATGGTGCGGTGGTAAGTGACATGTACTACTTGATTGCATATTTGTAAACTTTTTTTTTGGGTTTGTTGGTGTGAACATATAGACGAGAAAAAGTGTGAATATCAAAAAAGTTTGTCAAAGCCATATGAAATATGGAAATGTTCTAATGTGTAAAATACAATTTTGATTAATAATTTAATTGTTATTAAGAGCTCTATACTTTCCACTTAAGTGACACATACCAATTATACATGTATTAATTGACTTTTTTTATTGAGACGATAAGAGTTGAATCTTTAACTTCACCCCTCTTTAATAAGCTATGCTAGAATTTTTATCATTGTATCATGCAATAGCATTGAATATATATATATATATATATATATATATTACATGATTGAATATCAAATAAATAAAATTTATCAAAAAAAAAAAATCAAATAAATAAAATTATATGTGGACAATTGGACAAACAAAAAATTCCGTGCATGAGTTAGAAATGAGTTGATCCTGTAAAGTATTAGGAACTTGTTTGTTCATCTTTGCAAGATGTGGACTTAAATGGGTCATAAGAGATTCTTTGGGACAAAATAATAAATGTGAGATATGATTGGTTATATAATTGTGGTTACTTGGATGCTGTTTATGTAACATATTTAGCTAGAGACATAAGAGGATTATATTTTGATAGAAAGGTATTTGATGGAATTACGGATGGAGTTTGTGTTATATACATATATATATATATGTGTGTGTATATATATATATACACATATATATATACATATACATATACGTATATGTGTATATATATCTATATGTGTATATATATGTATATGTGTATTTTTTAGGAGAAGACATCAAATATATTGCGGGCAGTTGCCTATTTCTTAATTCTAATTCATTTTAGATCCAACTGATTCACCAAATGTTTATATTATGATCTCTCGGACTAAAGGAGAAATCGCAAGTGTTGAAGAGCATCTATGAGAGACAACTAGTGTCATAAAAGAAAAAACTTGGCAGGGTAGTTATTTAATTAAGACACAACAATGCAACAATTTTATATAAATATGCTTAATTAATGATTGGATACACACCTAAATAGGGTAATTCTAGAAAAGCAATTAATTAATGTTGGTCCTGTTTATGCGAGGTGCTAGAGGGAGTGGAGTGGAGTGGAAATAAACCTCGACTTTTGGTGTTACTTTTTGGTAAGTTGGTACTTGTAAAAGAACAAACCATAAACAACTGAAGCAATTGAATTTTAACTTCTGTTAATTTGTTTTCTTCTATGCCTCATTATTAAAATCCCAACAATCACATGCTTCTAGACAAACCACTCTAAAAAAAAATTGCTTATATATGTTAAGACAACTAATAGGAGAGTATAGGAGCAAACAAAAAGACTTGCATATGGTTTTCATAGATTTAGAAAAGGCATATGATAGTGTCAAGGGACATAATTTTGTGGGCACTACAAAACAAGTACCTATAAAACTTATAAATCTTATCCAAGACATGTATAGTGAGACATTGACTAGAGTCAACACTACATGTGGGGAGACTAGTGACTTCCCTATAATGGTGGGACTACACTAAGGATCGGTGTTGACTCCATACCTATTTGCAATAATATTAGACGAAATAATGAAAGATATTCAAGAAAAGAAAACATCCGATGGTGTATGTTATTTGCAGATGACGTAGTGTTAATAGATATTTCTAAGGAAGCCTTAGCAACAAAATGGGAAACATGGAGAAAAGCATTAAGAGTCAAGGGGCCTAAGAATTAGTAAAACTAAAACGGAATATATGGCATTTGATAGAAAATAATGATAATATAAATATTACACTCCAAGAACAAATAATTACTCAAAAGAACTATTTTCGTTACCTAGGATCGATATTACAAAAAAGATGGGGAGGTAGATGGTGATGTAGTCAGTAGGATTGGAGCCGGGTGGACAAAATGGAGGCAAGCTAGTGGTATTCTTTGTGACAAACGAATACTAAATAAACTAAAAGAAAATTTCTATAGAATTGTTATTAGGCCGGCAATATTGTATGGCGCTAGTGTTGGGCATTGAGAAAGACACAAATACAACGCATCCATGTAGTGGAAATAAGGATGCTACGTTGGATGATAGGAATCACTAGAAGATATAAGATAAATAACGTATGGGTGAGGGAACATTAGGTATAGCGCCTATAAATGAGAAAAATTAGGAAAAGTAGACTTAGGCCCTGTTTGGCAGAGCTTTTGCTTCGGCTTTTACGCAGAAGAAAAAGAGAAGCAGAAGCTAAATCAGGAAGCTGGTACCCCCCAGCTTCCTTTAAACGCTCTTTTTGGACTCCGAAGCTCTTCCGCCGTACCAAGCCAAACACTCTCCAAAACGGCTTTTGAGCTTAAAAAGCCGAAAGCCGCTTTTCAAAAGCCAATCCAAACAGGGCCTTAGGTGGTATAGTCCTATTCAATGCAGACCCAATGATGCACCCATAAAAAGATGAAGAGTTATTTGTTTAGAGGGTAAGCGACAAAGAGACAGATCAAAACTTATGTGGGATGAAGTAATTAAAAACGACTTAAAAAATCTAAATTTAATAAAGGACATGGTTTATAATAGGAAAGAATGGAAAAGAGAATTCATGTGGCCGACCCCATCTCTATGTTATAAAGGCAAGGATGATGATGATGTTAAGATAGGCACATCAGTATCCAGAAACAATGCAGATGTTGTTCCTAAAATTGGGAATCACAGAACAATCTTATCTTTTTATAATAAAAAAAGCTAAAAGAAAAAAAAGGTAATGACGACAAAATTATTGTGCACAGGTTCATAACACAAGTTGCTGTTGCTAGGAGAGGGAAATTCAAACTTAAAAGGGAAAAAAAAAACATAGTAATAACATAATCTTCCAAAATCATCACAATGTAAAAAAGTTCAAAGCCAGAGACCCAAATTATAGGAATTTCAATTTCGAGGATCTTAATATATTGGGAATCCTCTCAGAATTAATGTGGAATTATGAGGATTTTATTTTCCATTTTTAACAAAGCTTTAGTTTCAGGCAGAAAATAATCATTATGACTTAAATTTAAATGATAACATGAATGTGCTTAAATTTTCCATCCCCCTTTTTTTTTCTCCAAGGCAAAATAATGTCTTTGACAACCATCAATTTTTAGTCACACGCATTCAATCTATGATATATTATTTAGCAGAATTATCAACATACACCACCAATTCAGATGTCTCTTCACAACACATAGTGGATACAAGAACTATATGACCTGTTATTGTCCTTTTCAAATATGCACTACCATTTCATTTAGGTGCATTCATTAGCAATTCTGAAACTTCAATTTCAGCTCCTTTTCCAGTTGTTCAATTAGTCTCTTTTTCCTCAATATAAAGGCTTGATTTGATATTTATTGAGACCTGTCTTTATCAGAAACTTCCATTTTGTTTGACTGACGTTAAAAGGGAAAATTAATCCCCTAAATCAAGGGGTGAAACTGCCAACTCTAAAGCATGTCATCAAACTTATAATTTGTATAATGCATGTGAGGTAGCTTTAGGAATCCTGATTATTTCACATTCTGAACAGATGACAGGCATCTCTAACACCACTGAGACACCCAAACAGCTATGCATTAAGTGCTGCGTGCAGTATTTGGCCTGGCCTTATAAATATTGATGTAACAACTTTACTGGATTTTCCGCAGTCCAAAATGACAAGTTGATTGCATTTCTTTTAACTTGAAACACTAATGAACAATCACACACACACACACACACATACATATATTTTATAAGTATTCAAATGAACAAGCATATTTGAGAAGGTTTCCTTAAAGCTGTAACAATTTGTTCGAGGTGTCTCATTCTAGGGAGGCAGCAGCATTGTTTCTGGGCCTTAGAATGCATTGTATTGGACACATTTATGTGCATTTGATACATTGCCATGTAGGAGCAACAAACTGAATCACAATGAGAATGGCACCAAGTGTTGGATAAATGCTAAGCAAATAAAAAGTAAGGTGCAATAAGGTATATGACAATATTGCAAACACAGCTGCAAACAAAAGGACAGGATAAAGGAAAACAATGATAGCAAATGTAGTAATGTATTCATTAGTGTCTGTATGATTGAAATCTAATTATAACTCCTGATAAAGTTCCCGTATTGCAAGAACTCTTGAGATGATCTTTAGGGAATCATGATAAAGTTCCCTTATTGTAAGAAGCCAAGAACTCTTGAGATGGTCTTTAGGGAGTAAATCCATTCTTCAAAAGACAATGTAGGAATGTATGTTTAATTCTGTCTTTGCCACCCTGTTTCCAGAGCTCTTCCTTTGGGCTACATCCAGTAATTGAGTAATTGTTACATGAAATATTTCTACTGCAGGTTATCTTTCCAGCTCTTGATATACGTGTGAAGAATGTGGCACAAACATACTCCCTAGAGCACAAGGGTGAAAGTGATCTTTTTGATCATCTATTTGAGCTGCTAAATTCTAATATGCAGAACAATGAAAGCTTCCTGAGAGAATTAGCATCTTGTACAGGAGCCCTTCAGACATCAGTTAGTCAGCACATGTCGAAGGAAGAGGAGCAGGTATCAAATCATTTTATATGGATGTCTTTGCATTCTTGTTTGTTATCTTTGGAATGTCTCCCAAGCAATTTCTTTCTCCTATCTGTATGTTCCTTAAACAGCTTAAACAACTAGATTTACAAAAAATCAAGAACATAAAGTCATGTTATATTCTGAGAGAGAATGGGAATTATATATTAAAATAGATACAAGAATCATTTATGTCTGAGTTATGATTGTTATATTAGAATAATTTGATTATTTTAATTATATTTTTTACAGTTTCTCTTGAGTCTTGATTATGACAGCAGTAAACTCCATTCCAGGTTCTTTATCATCAGCTTATCTTAGACCCAGGTTGTGTCGTCAACTTAATTATCTATCACTAATAACTTGTCCAATATCGAACTTGTTTTTACTTCTGCTCCAGAACTTGTTGAAATTGCAATTCTCATTAAAAGAAAATTGTTTGTTGATTTCCTCAATGAGTAATATTGCACCTCAAGAGTTAGCATAGTGTTAGTTTTCCAAGAATTGATTATGATTTTAATATTTGTTGCTGTAAATGTGAGTTTTTTAACTTTGTAATTGTCGATACTATTTTATAGAATACTTATTTTTAAGTTATTCTAGAATGTTACCAAGTCTCATTCTCTTCATTTTTGTGGAATATTCCCAAGTATTCAAATTTCTCATTGTCCTAATCTTAATATGGCAACAACAAAGCTATTATTTTTAAATTTGTAATGATAAAATATGAAAAATAGTCGCATGGTATTCCTGCAACCACAACCAAATTTCTTATTCTCCATTTTTGTGTTCCGAGGTCTCTAATTTTCTTGTTCTTCTAATCTTCATCATGGTTTGGAGATGTGGACGAGAAAGCAATGTAATGGGGGTAAGGTAATGGAATCGGTTGCCGTAGATGTGAATTTTTTTGACCTTGCAGATGGCCCCAAGAAGTAGGAGGGAGAGGGCTTCACTTGTTCTCTCTTCTCTCTATCTTGCAGTGGTTCATTTATTATAGCTTGGATGAATGCATCCTTTGTGGAAATTCATCGAGAATGGAAACCTAAAACTTTCTTAGTTGTGTTTTTATTTCCAACATTTTAATCGTTTTTCTATATGTGAACCTTCTTTGCATTGGCTTCCTGGTGGCTTGTTATAGAATGAAACTAGCATCAGATGTCTTTCAGCACGAAAAATAACAAGCATCAGAACATTAGGGGGGAAACATGTTTGCCTCACACAAGATTTCTTCACTGACACGTTTTCACATCCTATCCAAGACACCAATCTGCTAATCACTTTGTGATGGGACTTGGAATTAGTCACTGGTACAGGGTGTATTCATCATCTGATTTAGTCTCCTAATATTCACAATTACAATTTCATGCAGATTTTCCCTATCAGCATGTACACTGTTATTGGTAGTACGTGAATGGTAATGGATAAATAACATACACGAGGTTCCAGTTATGCATGCATGAAGCCATGTGAATTAAATTATTGTCAATTGGTTTTGTATGTGTAAGTGGAATGAGGAGACTGTGGATCACCTCCTCCTCCATTGCCCCAGAGCTAGGGATGGTTGGGTTTTGCTGTGTGCCATTTTTGGGATCCAGTGGGTCATGCCAGAGTCTGCGAGGAACTTGATTGATACTTGGGGTGGATGCCAAGTGCGTTCCCAAGCTAGAGATGCATGAAGGATTGCTCCCCTTTGTCTTTGGAGGGCCTTGTGGAGAAAGAGGAATAGGAGGTCCTTTGATGGGGTGGAGTCTCCTTGGGAGGTGTTGAGATACTCTGTTCTTAGTTCTCTATTTTTTTGGGTTCAGGGTTCTAATTGTAAATCTATAGGGATTCTTTTGGATTTTGTGGATGGCTTGAGTCCATAGTTTTTTGTGCACAGTTTGTTCTGGGCTGTGCTTCCCTTTTGGGCGCTCTTCAATGAATATCCAAAAAAAAAAATTAGATTTATCATACAAGTGTAGGTTTGATTACCTGGACACATGTTGAATATGCCCCTGTTGTGTTTACTGTATCATGATGAATCTGTCTGCCATGTATACATCACTTAGATGTAGTAGTTGAATTTTTTTATATATCTAGTTTGTTGTCTGTCTAGTTAGTACACATTTACTAATGTAACATTCACATTGGTTTTGACATCAAGAGAACCTTCACTCACGCATATTTATTCTGGTCTTGGTGATTTTTGAAAAGTGATTTGAATCATACAGGTTTTCCTAATATTATGCAGGTTTTTCCATTGCTCATTGAGAAATTCTTATTTGAAGAGCAGGCATCATTGGTTTGGCAGTTTTTGTGCAGCATTCCTGTGAATATGATGGCTAAGTTCCTCCCCTGGCTTGCATCTTCTATTTCACCTGCTGATTATCAGGATATGTTGAAGTGTTTGCGTAAAATAGTTCCAAAAGAGAAGCTTCTTCAACAGGTGACATTTCTTTCAGCGCACTAAATGTTTATATTTTTTCCCTTCTGAGTGCATTAACTGACTACTATTGTTGATTGAAGGTTATTTCCACCTGGATGGACAATAGAAACAGTACAAGTTCAGTTAAAAGTTGTGAAGACAGTCCTCAGATTTGGTGTTCTACAGATTCTAATGCTAGCACATTAACTTATGAAACAGAAAAAGTAAATTGTGCATGTGCATGTGCATCTTTTAAGACTGGGAAAAGGAAATACTTGGGGTTAAGGAGTGATGTTATTGATGCCCCCGAGGTGCATCCGATAAATGAAATATTGCATTGGCATAACGCAATTAAAAGAGAGTTGAATGATATAGCGAA
The DNA here is from genome assembly GCA_026545225.1 of Cornus controversa. Classification (NCBI taxonomy): domain Eukaryota; kingdom Viridiplantae; phylum Streptophyta; class Magnoliopsida; order Cornales; family Cornaceae; genus Cornus; species Cornus controversa. Next base: position 48,584,455 of record CM048845.1, read on the forward strand.
GGAGGCTAGGAGAATACAGCTTTCAGGGGATTTTTTCAATTTATCAGCATTCAATGAAAGGCTAGAATTTATAGCTGAAGTTTGCATCTTTCACAGGTACCCTTTATTTTTTCTTTATTTGTTGTGCAGGTTATGTAGCTCTTACTTCTTTTCTATTTTTATTTTGCTATTGGGTCTCTTTATATGAAAGGTTACAATTCCTTTTTTCTTTCTTTCTTTTTTTTTGGTAAGAAAGATAAATTGATGTCAAAGATCCGTCGCATTCTGGTTGTTGTCAGTGCCTTTTTTGCTTATTTAATTATGCAGATGCAATTTTTTATTGTATTTTTCGTTGCATTTTCATTATTTCATATGAAATTCCTTTTATTTTAGTACATAATTAGAGAGAGGAGACTTCATGTAATAAACACCATATTGACTTTCCTTTTTTTTTTTTGTAGCTATTATGTGAAACATCTTGATTAATTTGTGCTACACAGTCTTATTTGAGGTAGGAGATCTGAAGAAGGGAAAAAAAAGAAGGAAAAATATAAAACAAAGAGCTTTTATCAAGCATTTGGTCTCATTTAAGGAATTAGCCATGCCTTTTAAAGGATCTAGGAGTTAATATTGTCAACCCTTAACCAGTTATTATTCCTATACTTGCTTAAAATTTGGACTTGTATGCAAGTATTTGGATTTATTGGCACCATGACCTCCTGAATGGTCCTGAGTTCACCGCACTTCTATTTTTTCCCATTGTTTCAAAGTTCCAGCGATAATATTGTTCTTCTTCATAATCAACTAATTCAATGATCATTGTATCTTAATCTGATGACAGTATCGCTGAGGACAAGGTCATATTCCCTGCAGTAGATGGAGAACTCTCTTTTTTCCAGGAGCACGCTGAAGAAGAAAGTCAATTTAATGAGTTTCGGTGTTTGATTGAAAGTATTCAAAGTGCAGGTGTGAATTCTAGTTCAGCTGCTGAATTTTATGAAAAATTATGCTCGCATGCTGATCAAATAATGGAGACCATACAGAGACACTTCCACAATGAAGAAGTTCAGGTGAACTTTTCTTGGTAATGCAACAACTGTGTTTTGAGATGTTTGGTGTCTGGTTTCAAGTTATGAGCAGAAGCGTTTCCTGTATTCCTGCACAAATGAAATGGAAAATAAAGATTCTGTTGCAGTGAATCAGGATGAAAATTTGTCATTATGAAAAAGCTAAGGTCTCTTTTAGGAAGTAGATAAATAAGCAAATATCATCTGTATCTTTTCAGTGAATAAGGATGAAAATTTGTCTTTATGAAAAAGCTAAGGTCTCTTTTAGGAAGTTGATAAATAAGCAAATATCATCTGTATCTTTTCAATTAAATGTACGATTAAAGATCTTATTGACTATACTCTCCAAAGTTCATTTTAATCAGCAATTCATGACTTGAAACCTATGCCATGGTATTTTAGCTTCAATCCTTGAAATGATTTTGCTAAGCTCCCTGCACATCTAGGTTCTTCCACTTGCCAGAAAGCATTTTAGCTTCAAAAGACAACGGGAACTCTTGTACCAAAGCTTGTGTGTGATGCCACTGAAATTGATTGAACGTGTCTTGCCATGGCTGGTAGGATCATTAACCGAAGACGAAGCGAGAAATTTCCTTAAAAATATGCATTTAGCAGGTTCTTTACGCATCTGTTATATTGCCTTTTATAAATAATGATTGATTTAAAACAGTAGTGGTTCTGTCTGCTTCATCTCTAACTGATATTGTTTTCTGTCTATTTCATTTCTAACTGATATTGTTTTGTGTTTCAGCTCCAGCAGCAGATAACGCTCTGGTAACACTTTTTTCTGGTTGGGCTTGTAAGGGACATAAACAGGGTGTGTGTTTGTCTTCTGGAGCAATTGGTTGTTGTCCTGTCAAAAGGTTCATTGATATTGAAGAGGACTTTGTTCGACCATCTTGTCCATGCGAACTATCAGTTCAGACAGAAAATGATAAAAGGCCAGTCAAAAGAAATCTCGCTATGCCATGCCAAAACAGCCATGTATCTGATTCTTCAGATACCGTAGATGCCCATAAAGTATCTTGTAAAGATCAGTCTTGTTGTGTCCCAGGTTTGGGTGTAAGCAGTAATAATTTGGGATTGAGTACTCTCTCCTCTGCAAAGTCTTTGCGGTCCTTGTCTTTTAACACTTCTGCTCCTTCTCTTAAATCCAGTCTTTTCATGTGGGAAACAGATAATAGTTCTTCTGACATGGGCTGTGCCGAACGCCCAATTGATACTATATTCAAATTTCATAAAGCAATACGCAAGGACTTAGAATATTTAGATGTTGAATCTGGAAAGTTAAATGATTGTGATGAAAAATCCCTTCAACAGTTCATTGGCAGATTTCGTCTGCTGTGGGGTTTATATAAAGCTCACAGTAATGCTGAGGATGAAATAGTTTTTCCGGCATTGGAGTCCAAAGAGGCACTTCACAATGTGAGTCACTCATACACACTGGACCATAAGCAGGAGGAAAAATTATTTGAAGATATTTCTTGTGTTCTATCTGACCTTTCACACCTTCATGAAGTTTTAAAGAGGACTCATATGACGGAAGATTTATTTGGAAGTAACATTGAACTTTTTGCTGATCGTACTTGTGATGGAATGAGAAAGTACAATGAGCTAGCTACAAAACTTCAAGGCATGTGCAAATCAGTAAGAGTTACCCTGGATCAGCATATTTTCAGGGAAGAACTTGAGCTGTGGCCATTGTTTGGAAAACATTTCTCTGTAAAGGAGCAGGACAAAATTGTTGGCCGCATAATTGGGACTACAGGTGCTGAAGTGCTCCAATCAATGTTACCTTGGGTAACTTCTGCACTTACTCAGGACGAGCAGAATAAAATGATGGACACGTGGAAGCAGGCAACCAAGAACACAATGTTCAACGAGTGGCTTGACGAATTCTGGAAAGGGACACCTGAGTTATCTTTACAGATGGAAACATCAAAGAGTAAAAGTTCTGGAAAAGGTTTGTTCTACGCTTCTAGTGTTGCATGCAGAAGAGAGTAATGCAGTTTTGGTGACTTTTATGTCAAAATCATATGCGTTCTTCAAGTTGTTTGAATTATTTTAATGCATTACAAAATTATTTACTTCTAGGTGCTGATTCTCAAGAAAGCTTGGATCAAAGTGACCAGATGTTCAGGCCTGGATGGAAAGATATTTTCCGTATGAATCAGAATGAACTTGAATCAGAGGTCAGAAAGCTCTACAGAGACTCAACTCTCGACCCAAGAAGAAGAGCATATCTTATTCAGAATCTTATGACGAGGTTTTTCCAATGACAATTGTTGCTTCGACTTAGAAGAATGCTTTCTTTTCATCTTGATTATTAGTCCTATCTGTAGATGGTTCCGTTTTCTTAAAAAAAGTTACTTTCCTGGCGAATATTCCTATTCCTTTATAAATAACTGATACATGGTTAGTTTAGTCGCTGGATAGCTGCTCAGCAGAAAACTCAAGCAATAGAAGGGGAGACTTCGAATGGTGAAGGTATACCTGTATGCTCTCCGTCATATAGAGATTCAGAAAAGCAGGTGTTTGGGTGTGAGCACTACAAAAGAAATTGTAAACTCCTTGCTGCTTGCTGCGGAAAATTGTTTACATGCAGATTCTGCCATGACAAAGTGAGCGATCATTCAATGGATAGGTAATCTGTGATATCCTTAACTACATTTTACCTTGGGTGGTGTCTGTTTACTTGATGCTTTATTTGATCTTTGCAGGAAAGCAACATCAGAGATGATGTGTATGCACTGTTTAAAAATTCAGGCAGTTGGGCCAGTTTGCACAACACCTTCATGCAATGGACTCCCAATGGCAAAATACTACTGCAGTATTTGCAAATTTTTTGATGATGAAAGGTAGACATGTTAGAATTACGGAAACGCTATGGTGTAACTATAAATATATTTTAAGTTTGGGTCTTTTCTTTCATATATTAAATTGTTATTGATCATGGTCTGCTTCTCTAATATACACGACAACATGATACTTGGCCCCCTTTCCCCATGGCTTCTAAAATGGTGTTACTGGACAAGACTGTCAACATCAATTTATTTTCTTGATCTTGATTAGACATAAACTCTCCAAACTTATTTATGTAAACTATCCAAATTATAAAATGAGCTTGCCCCGCCCCCATTTAAGTTTCCCCATCCCATCCCCGCCCAAAACCGTTTAGCAAACCTCCCCTCCCACCCCAAATAACATTAACATTGATAAGTTTGAAAGTTTCCAACATACCAAAGTAAACTATCCAAATTACATTCTTCCAATGATTTGAGTAATGGGGAGATTAGGGTTTTTAGGGCCCCTAAAATGTATGTATATTATTCTAGTTACATATTATAAATCATTCCTATCTCGTGCACTAAAGAACCAATATCTCTTTTTTCTTTTCTTGATAAAGTAAACTTTATTAAGGCTTTGCCCAAACAGTAACACAATGCTACAAGTCTAGGAGACTAACAAAGAAATCAAATTTTCACAGTGCATATTTCAATACAATCCAACAAAATGAGAAGTGTAGATAATCAATTTAAACAAGAGCCCTAATCAAGTTTTTAAGAACATCAGATTAAGATTAAAAATTTAACTCTAGATTAAAACTAGGTCATCCACTTACTAAAAATCAAGATAATTCTCGTGGTACCTCTAAATTTTGTCTTAAAATAATGAATTAACTACCCATTCATCCCCCTCTAGGTCTAGATCACGGGCCTTGCCTAACTCTTTATCGGAGCATTGGGTTCTGGGCCTACGAAGTTTGAGGTTGAAAAAGACAAAATGGAGATCCTTTATTTATTTATTTATTCCTTTTTCACAGAGAGAAAAATAATCACTTTCATGACATTTTGTTACTTATCAACAAAATGGTCTATTGTTATTCACTTGTCAAAACTTCCTATTAGATTTTCTTTTTAAAAAAATTCAACCTTTCAGATAGTTCTTTTTTATAGTGATGTGTAGTATAATATTTATTTATTCAATTAAAGAAAAGTGTTAACAAGGATTGATCCTCAAGCCATGGTCAATAGAAGTGCACGCCTTTAAAAACACTGGAGTGTGAGAACTGATGACTGCATGTTGCCCAATTTTATTTTATTTGATTTTTATTTGCGTCACAATAAGGTATATATAACATTTGAATTTTTCTATTTTAATTATCAGAACATTGTACTTTTCTTCCTTAGTAAATTTCATGGTAGAACTTTGCAGTAGATCCAGCACTCCTTGGTTTTTGGTTTTGGTTGATTAGGATTTGTGCAACCACAAAAAGAAAAAAAAAGAAAAAGAAAAAAAGCTCATCTTCATTTGGTCTAAGGTGATACAAGATGTGACTGCTTAACTTTATTTTCTTCATCTTATCGTCTCGCCTACCCTTGAACATGTTGTTTTCATTACAATTTTCTTGATGGATCCATCTTATTATGATTATTTTCCTTTTTGATAAGCTTAATATTCTTTTTTTCTTAATACAGGACAGTGTATCATTGTCCATATTGCAACTTATGCCGTCTTGGAAAGGGTCTTGGAATTGATTATTTCCATTGCATGACATGCAATTGTTGCATGGGGATTAAGTCAGTGGACCACAAGTGCCTGGAGAAAAGTTTAGAAACAAACTGCCCTATCTGCTGTGATTTCTTATTCACATCAAGTGAAGTGGTCAGACTTCTACCTTGTGGCCATTACATGCATTCAGCTTGCTTTCAGGTCTCATTTTTATCAATTTTTTGTTTTATTTTTACTTTTTAACTTTTTCTTCTTCATACATTTTTCCTTTTTGATTAAGAGAAGGAATTTCAGATGTGCTTAAAGTCAATCTTACTACTCATTTTGTATTGCTAGGCATACGCTTGCACTCACTACATCTGTCCAATATGTAGCAAGTCCATGGGAGATATGTCGGTGAGCAAAATTTTATTTTATTTTATTTAGTTTATTTTAATGATTATCTGTTTGGCGCCTAACCAAAAAACATTTTCTGTTGAGATCTATCTGCTGTTGATTACCTGTTGAAAATATGCTTTTTAGATGATTAATATGTTCTGAAAGAAAAAGGAGAAATCTTGAACAAGGTGCTTTCTACTTTCTAGTCCTAGACATCAGTTCCCCTCCCTTCAACCATAAAAAAGGTGATGGAGAAGGAAATGTTTTTGCTTCAACCATACTATTTTTATATGCTCTTAGGATTGTGGTGTTCATAAATTGTGCATAAGTGAGGTTCACAGATGAATGCTCTTGGCTTTTGTAGCACGACTAGCACCCCTTAAAAAATGCTAAAGGCTTGTTTAAGATCATGGTTTTGTTATCTCTTAAAATGCCTTCCTAAATCAGTTGTCCTTCTCAAGTATCCATCAAAGATTGGTTTTTACATAACCAGGCATCCATGACTAAACAACCTTGCATTTTGAGGGGTTCTATCTACAATTATTTGGTTTATGAGCACACGGTTGAAAGAATCAGAGCAACTCCTCTGATTTCTTTCAAGTGGCTGCCCCACATATAGACCGTGGAAATTATATTCTCTATTGTAGCATGCACCATGTAACGCCCCACCCTATCCCGACACAATATTGTCCGCTTTTGGTTCCCCCGGACCAGAGACTTCCCAGGGGGTCACCCATCCTGGTACTACTCCCAGCTAAGCACGCTTAACTATGGAGTTCTGGTGGGTTCACAACCATCACGGCTTTAAAACGCGTTGTGTCATAGAAGGGTGATAATCATACATATAATACTTCCCCATTCCACACCCAGGCGATGTGGGATTGAGCACCCTGTAGCCTGCCAGTGTGGTAACTCGCCCAGTGTCTCGCACCCGCCCACATCACACCCGCCCACAAGGGTCACCACAATCCACCCCCCTAGGAGGCCCGACGTCCCCGTCGGCACACTTCCGGCTGGGTCAGGCTCTGATACCATTTGTAACGCCCCACCCTATCCCGACACAATATTGTCCGCTTTTGGTTCCCCCGGACCAGAGACTTCCCAGGGGGTCACCCATCCTGGTACTACTCCCAGCTAAGCACGCTTAACTATGGAGTTCTGGTGGGTTCACAACCATCACGGCTTTAAAACGCGTTGTGTCATAGAAGGGTGATAATCATACATATAATACCTCCCCATTCCATACCCAGGCGATGTGGGATTGAGCACCCTGTAGCCTGCCAGTGTGGTAGCTCGCCCAGTGTCTCGCACTCGCCCACATCACACCCGCCCACAAGGGTCACCACACACCACCTCATATTTACCTTGAAATTTTCTCCATTTTTCTGATGTTTACCAGATGGAGTAGGCCTTGTACGTACTATGTCTTCTGTATGCCATTTAGTACCCATGTTCTCCCCCTCTCCTAACCAAAACACACACAAAAAAAAAAAAAGAGGTTGTTGTTGCAGGAGTGCACACCTAGAGTCTTGGGAGACCACTTTTATGTTTGAAGAAGATCAACAGTTGAGGAAGTCTAAGACGCGAATATATATGCCAAATTGGATATTTCAAGGAAGGGAAGTACGTTAATCCATAAAAAGCTCAAGAAACAGCGAAACTAAAGATGGGAAAAGTTATGGAAATTGGTTCATTTCCAAGGTGAAATTGGGTTGATTTCAGGGCTCAAGTCCACTTGGGACATCTCAAAATCAAGTTGTTAGTTGACTTAAGTATTATGTTTTTTAAGCTGGTTTATTGCTTGTATAGGTTTATGTATGTTCTAGAGTGAATTGGAAAAACCCACTATGCTATTTGACATTTTGCATCAATTCCTTGCATGTACGATCCCTTAACTTATTCAAAATTTTGCAAATAGTCTCTGCCATCAGATTGCCTTCTTAAAGATATCATCATCAACATCTTTGATTTTATCCTATATGAATGGGTTGGCCACATGAATTCTCTTTTTCCATTCTTTATATTACAAGTCATGTCTCCTACTATATTTATTTTTTCAAGATCATTTCTACTGATTTCATCCCCCATGAGTTTTGATTGGCCTCTTTGTCTTTTACCTTCTATGCAAATAAATCTACCTTTTCTTTTCAATGCATCCATGGGTCTCCGTTGTAAATAGTAATAGCTTGAACCTTGATTGGATCAACTTCTATGCTCTTGACTGAGACAACAAATCCCAAGAACTCCAATCTGTCCACCATAAATCTGCACTTTTGTCAAGTTCGCATAAAGTTGGTTTTGGTTCAAAAGTTGTAGAATAGCCCTTAATTTTTTTTTTACAAGTGTAATAGCCCTTAATTTATTTTTTTTACATGTATAATAGCCCTTAAATTTTCAACTTGATTTTTGCCATCCTTGCTATAAATCAAAATGTCATCGAGGTAGACCACCACAAACTTTCTGATGTAAGGTTTCAGCACCTGAATCATGAATCACATGGAAGTGCTAGGAGCGTTTGATTTTGCCGAATGTGGCCTTGTACAAAAATATGTGTCTGCTACTTTACCCAACGAACACCAGACCAAAGGTGGTGCTCGATCTGTAACCTTCCAGCAGCAACAGTGACAACGACAAGCAGACCAACTACAGCGATGACCAGCAAAAGGTTCTAACGACGATAACGACAAAGAAGTCTCTGGCAATGATGACAGAAACCGACAGCATCGACAACCAGAAATTCTGACACCAGCGACTATTGCCAGAGCAGATTCCAGCGACGACGATTGTAGTTGTTGGCGATGAAGATTCTGTCGAGGATTTGCAGCGCAGTGAAGGCAAGAAAAGTTCCGACTGATGCTGTTCGGCAATGAGAGGCCGTGAATTTGCTGCGAGGTTTCTTCGATGGTGCTACGCAACTTCGGCGATTTTGGCTTGGTGTTCGCTAGGAGTTGTTGGAGATGGTGATCGAAGGAAAGGGTGAGATGGGTTGTGGGTTTGGGTTGCGATTGGGCTTGCGGATTGGATATGGTGAGATGGGTTTGGGCTTTGGGTTTGTGGATGGTGACTTACTGTTGTTTGGCTGGGGTTTGCTTGTTTAGGTATGGATTGATGGGTTGTGATTGGGATTGATTTTGGTAGTCGGAAGAGCACAATGGCTCCCGGTGTCGTCCAAGTTGATGTTGGACTATTAGTTTAGTGTGGGTTTGGTGAGACTGGTTGTTGACAGTAGTTTATTGCTTGGATTTAAGTTGGCGGTTGTTTGGTAATGGTTTTTGGGGATGGCAGTATGCTTATATGAACAGCAGGTTGGTTTGATATTGATGGGGCTGGTGTTAGGGTCGTTGATGAAGTGGTTGTAATGGGTGGCCGACAGGGTGTATGACTTGGGCAAAGGTTAGGGTTTTGGTGGTTGAACAGTAACAATGGGGTTAAGATTGCTGTGAACAGAGTGAATACTTTGCACTAAATGAACACTTAGATCTTTCGTTCTGATTCCAATTAATGTAGGATGGGTAGGGGTGCTTCAATATTGGAATAAGAGAGAGAATAAGAGAGGAGAAGAAGAATGAGAAAGAAATATCAATCACTCAATTCAATATTCAATAATAATCATCAAAAGGTTCCTCTCAATGTTATCAACCCAACATATATATATAGGCATCAAAGTAGAACCCTAATAAAAATCTATTACCAAAAATAGAACCCTAAAATACGAAATTACTAAAATATTCAAAAATTAAAGCATCAACCCTTAAACCTAAAACAATGCCAAAATAATAAAATTAACCCTAATTACATAAAATCCCTTATTTATCTTTGTTTGCCCTTTCTCTAGAAATAGAGGCAAAACACATGCGGCTCATCCATGTGAATCATAGCTCGTCCTGCATCACCCGGACTAATTCCAACAAAACCAAGTCAATCCAACCAATTACAACAAACATTTTCATCACAAAAATTGCCTACATAGTGACTCTAATTCCTAGCACATTACGATTACATCATACGTTTGCAGGTTACAACAAACATTTTCATCACAAAAATTGCCTACATAGTGACTCTAATTCCTAGCACATTACGATTACATCATACGTTTGCAGGTTTACTTTGGCATGCTTGATGCTTTGTTGGCTACTGAGGAGCTCCCAGAAGAGTACAGGGATCATTGCCAGGTACTTTGTCTTTGTACTTTGCCTCGTTATATTTTTGGCCCTCTTTCTTGTTCATCGTAATGTTAGAATAAATGCCCTCTTTCTTGTTCATCGTAATGTTGGAATATTCCTTCTTTAGATATATAGCAAAGTTATATAGACAATTAGTTCTAGAAACTTCTTCAGTTTTAAAACTAAATATAGGAAAATTATATAGAAACCTGCTTCAAAACTTGCTCCTTTATTTTATTTTTTTTGGAGTTTGGAAAAACTGTTGGTGATCAGAAGAATTCATCACTGGAAAATGAAGGAAAACTTTCCTGGGTTCTATCCGTTTCTTCTGAAATAAATTATGATAGTGTTTCATTTGGTTTCCTAGTTATACAAGTTTCTTTTACTTACGTAAACCCTTATTTTTTACTTTATGTATGGTGAAGAACACTTTCATGAAATATCGTGACTGTTACAGTTGTGCTGGCCTGGTAGTAAGGTAGACGAGGTAGACTTGAATCTGATGACGCTAAAAACTAAATAAAGAAATGAAAAAGGAAAGGAGAAAATACTCCGTCTCTCTACTCTTTATTCCCCCTGATGCTCTACATACTATTCTTGTCAGAATAATGATTTAGTTCCCATTCAGCACTATTGATTCTCATCCTTATTTGGCCTAATCCGAATAATGCTACTGTTATTATGGTGATCCAGGATATACTTTGCAACGACTGTGAGCGTAAAGGCACGGCACACTTTCATTGGCTATATCACAAGTGTGGGTTTTGTGGATCTTACAATTCTAGGGTGATCAAGAGAGAGAATGTGGATACCAACTGCCCTACGCCGAACTGATGAAATTCTTGGATATGCATATGCACTTGTACATGCTTGTATAAAAATTCAATTTTCACCCAGGTTTCACAAGTGTTACATACTGTGGGATGGTAACCATTTCGTTGCTCCTCTCTTTTGCTTGTTACTATAATCGAAGGTTGTTTGTAAATGATTACAGTTGTGGTTTTGACACTCGAAATTTTGTTTAAGAAAACGGAGTGGCCAAGCTCGGGCCACACCAGGCCCCGAGTCCTTGAGCTTCGATTAGGATTTTGGATTGGGGCTTTGGCCCAAAAAATGACTCTGTTAATGCTATCAATCCTTGGATGAGTTTTTTGTACTACAATGTTTATGGTACCTTTGTTGGGCCATGCACCAATGGCAGGCAGCGTTTTCTTGGAAAGTGAAGCAAATTTATATACATGTGACTGAAACTTTACAAGAGTCCATTTATAAATGGACGTAGGCCAGTTAAGCCCATATGAACAAGCCCAAATCCCAACAAGCGAAGGCCCAATTTTAACTATTGGATTTAGCCGTTACATGGTAATATCAATGTGGTCAACTTTTGTGCTCTTGCACTTGCATTTGATTTTTTAATTGGGAAATGGCACAATTACTGGTCAAAAAACTATATTTTGAAATAGTTGCAGAAAGTGAATAATTTCTTGAAAAACTTGTGTTATTTCCTTTTATAGAAAAGCATGTGAAATACAAAAGCACGAAAAAATATCATGATTCTTAAAAATATAAAAAGAAATTTAGATATTGTTATGTTTAATGAGTTCATAAAGCAAGAAGATTAAATTGAGGTCGTGCTCAGTTTGAAGGATCATTGCAACCCTTTAGCTTGAGTCACTTAAAACGCCAAAAAGGTATATGCACCACATCTAATATACTTGTGTTTGCATACAATTGGTTCTCTCAGGTTCGCGGGTGTGCCAGAGTCCTTGTTGACTCGGGCTTGTGGTGTGCTCAACATCTTCCCTTGATTCCGCCGTTTGGTGCGACGACCTGATAAGAAGTGAAAATGATAGTTGATGAGGCGATTGTGAGGAGGCAAGGAGATCCCTCCTAGGTTCTTTGCAATTCTTTCGGTTTGCATGTATTTCGTCCTTTGTTCCCCATAGCAACTGGGGATCAAATAACATCAAATTTGATCACTTATTAAGGGAAAGACGAAGTAAGAGCATGCTATTGGAGACGTTGCAACATATGTCGGGGAGGCCTCTGTTGATTGTGTACGAACAAAATACGAGTCCAAAGGCAGGGTAAAGTACTAAAAATTTTGTCTTGTGGTTGTTCATCAAACGGATTTGGAGATGCTGGTGTGGTTGCATATGAATATTTTGACAAATATCCATGCGATGGTGGAGATGGCTCAAGATGTAAATTGATATAGGAATTAGTATTAAACCAATCCCATTCATCATGATGAATTGAATAATCACCACAATAATCCCATTGATCCATTGTATTTGGATTTTAGGAAGATAACAATAAAGATATTACAACAATGGAATTTAAGGCGCAAGGAAAAATTACGTGAATGTGTAAATTGAAAAGATAAATACATGAATTGTAACTCGCATTTAAGGTAAAAACATGTAAGGTAAGCATAAGGTAAAGACATGAAAGGTAGAGATGAAGCTATTGGAGCTTTAAAAGTTTTAAGGAAACTACATATTAAAATTAAGTTCTGGAACTTGAATAAAAGAAGCTGTATGTATAAGCACTAGACTTGTTTGATTGAGGGATCTCATCTTCGTTGGAGGAAGCCTTCTATTTATAGAAGAAAGTCTTGGGTTGAGGATTAATCAAGTGGACAAGTTCATCACTCAAGTGGCCTGAAAAGTCTTTGGCGGTGGGCAGACATGTCACGCCCTGATTTTTTACTCCTAGAAGCCGAGGGTGATTGAGTTAAACATTCACACTCCTAATCATACGTCATTACCCTTAATCATAAAAATCATTCCAAACCATTCATTCGTAGAAGCTAATATACATACGCAATTACATAGGAGTATATTACTCACCATTAATCCCAATGGGCCCTACATTAGTCTATACATCCATACAGGTTCACTCTTATTCCAAAGATTATGAAATTTCATTCCAGCCCAGTTTCAGTCGGCTGAAACCTGGGTTCAGCTGACCTCCAGTTACCAATTTTGTCGGTCGGCCGGAGAGTAGTTTCAGTTGACCGAAAGAATGCTTTCGGCCGGTTAAAGCCCTCCTCCAGTCGTCTAAAATAGGTCCCTCAATTACAATCATTCAGGATCTCACACTTTCGGTCAGTTGCTGCAGAGAGCTAGACGATTGAAAGTTCCCAGAATGCTTAAAACCTATATTTCTCATGTCCATTTGCATTCTAAAGTCTCATATACTCATTCGCAATTCTAAATATAGATGAAACTCATAAAAGTCCATACATTCATGCATCATAGTTGCAAAGTCCATACATTCCATAAATATAATACAAAAATATACACTTTAACATGTTTTCCTCAAGTCCTCAACCATTCAATTTAAAATGAGCAATTATACAACTCCACATGCATTGTTATAAACAAGTTTCTATCCAAAATAAATTACATATCTTTCAAGTATTTCGACATGCCACAAGCCGGCATGGATGTAAATATGTAACTCTCAAAATAACTTAAAAACACTACTAAGAGATCCGTTTGGCAATTCAAGTCCCGTTTGTCATTGGTGTCTTATCTGTAAAAAGGTTTGGGTGGAAAATGGGTGAACAAATCAACGAGCTCAACAGGAATGCCCCAACCTACCTAGGCATCAACTCGACACTGACCTACATGATATGTATGTCGCTACACTACATGGCATATTTAATGCTCTCATGTTAAGTCATCACAAATGCAAGTCAAGTAGTATACATTTAATCCCCATGTCATACTTAACAGTTAATACATAAACAACAAGATATTTACATTTTTCGGTCATAATCTGATACATAGACATGATTGGTCAACTTTGACGATCATGTGACCTTGGATAGCTCCGATGACACTCGTATGATTTGGAAAACTCTGAAGAATCATACAACCCCGACAATATATTGTTTTTTGCCAAATGTGAGTGGGCAACTCCGACGTTCACAAGGTTTATGGACAATCTCTGAATTCTAAACCTTAACCTTGGTATGATGGGGCAAGTCTGATAGTCATACCCTAGTGGATGATTTTACCACTTCTGTGACATGGTTGGGCAACTCCGAACCCCATGCCTTACTTACATAATTATCCGACAATCACTTATGCATGCATTTTCACAACACATTCCCCATATAGCCACATATATGTTCAAAGCTAGGCATACATCTCATATATGCGCACATTTCACACATATCACATATATACATTCAATACATCATATGTATCTAATAAGCACCATACTAGCATGTAGAAATTATGCGAAAGGAGGGAAACACACAATACCACAACCCCACCAATTCCCTCATACATGCTAACTCAACCAATACCTCTTTAATATCACCAAAATCCTAGAATTGATGAATAAGAGAGAAGAAACACCCCTACCTCGAATTTAAAGCTTTCTCTAGAAAAACTCTAGAATTCCTCCAAGCTTCACCTTGTGAAAATTAAACTTTGTTTGGTTCAAACTGAAACCTTCAACCCGTACTATGAGTTGTCCTTCACCAACAACTTCCAAATTTAAGCCTACTGCCTCTGAAATGAAGAGAGATGAAGTGGGAGAGAAGGGAGAGAGTTGGGCATGATTTTGGTCAAGAGATACTGAGTGATTATCTATAATTATAGATATTTAAAATATCTAGGGGCAGGAAATGACCAAAATACCCCCGAGCCACTTAACGTACCCTCCCGACCTTCGTTTTTGATTTCGAAAGCACCTACAGCTCTAAAATCAATTCCTTAACTCTTTAAACATTTCATTTAGTTTAAAATTAAAAATAATTATTTTCAAAAATTTTTAGATTCCTGAACCCACTCGACCCACGTCCTAGGCCCCGCTGACCCAAAATTCTCAAATTTACCCAAACGCTCCCAAAACTTTTCAGAACCTCTAAAAAAGTCTCTAAACATGTCTCCCACATTAAAAACATGCTAAATATCATTTAAAATACATTCATGACAAAAATAATGAATAAAATAAAAATCGGTCAAAATTGGACCCGGTCTCTACAAGACAAGTGGGTAATCCTTATGTCAGAGAAGTCTTTGGTCAATGTCCTTGTGGCTAAGAAGTCTTTGGTCGGTGAGACTTTCAAGATTTCTTAGTGAAGTGGGTTTCTTTTGCTCCATAGGAATTTAACACACGTAACACCTTATGTCGGCTCGATATTTAATCAGAGTATTGCATCGTGACCTAAATCGGTCATAGCCTAGATTGGAAACTAAAAAGAGATATTTTTTTTTCTATTTTCACATCAATCATAACCCAAACTTTGGATAATTGATATGATTAGTTTCCATGATAACCCAAAGCAGGCGTACTAAAAATATGATTACCTAAGAGGTGTGATCATTTTCAGATGTCACCATGATAACACAAAGTTCGACGTTTGCCACAAAGTCCAGCTCCTAGTGTCGAAGATTTGCTTCCATCAAATAACCCAAAGAATCTTTAATTTAGTTTCCCTCCAGTGCAGTTGGAGATGATTCGGCCGAAATACTAGTTGATGATGGATTTTTCACCGATCCTGTCCGACTCAGTACCTAAAAAAAAAAAAAACAACAATCCTCCTTGATACCGATTTGGCACTGGCCTAGAAGGCTTTCACGATTAGGTCAGAAAAGATTTTCAATAGGAGAAGAAGATGGAGAGACTAAAAAGGAATACTTTTTTAGGGATTTATAGCATACTTTCTTGGGAACTGAGTTATTGTATTATAGTGACTTGGTCTTTATGTTGTATTGGAAGACCAATCGCTCCTCATTGGACTAAGAAAGATAGGCGTTATCCTTATCTTATTTACAGCTAAACTTATTTTTGGTTAAACTTCTGTAGTGCCCAAGCTTAGCCATGCCACATCATTTGTCTCTTGGCGTATCTAACTAAAATTGCTCCATCAGTTGCCCCCCAGATTCCCAATCATGTGTTACACATATTAGGAATCTACGTAGCAGTTATGCACCTGACTCACAATAATAATGACCTCGTACAAAAAATTTGCAAAACAACATGGGAGAAGAGGAACAATTAACATGGGAGGAGACAAGGAGATCCTTCCTTTTAGGTTCTTTGCAATTCTTTCGATTTGCCAAGTACTAAAAGTTTTGCCTTGTATTTGTTCATCAAACAGATTTGGAGATGGTGGTGTGGTTGCATATGAATATTTTGGCAAATACCCATGTGATGGTGGAGATGACTCAAGATATAAATTGATATAGGAATTAGTATTAAACCAATCTCATTCATCATTATCAATTGAATAATCACCACAATAATCCCATTGATCCATTGTATTTGGATTTTAGGAAGATAACAGTAAAGATATAACAACAATGGAATTTAAGGCACAAGGAAAACTTACGTGAATGTGTAAATTGGAAAGATAAATACATGAATTGTAACTCGCATTTAAGGTAAAAACATGTAAAGTAAGCACAAGGTAAAGACATGAAAGGTAGAGATGAAGCTATTGGAGCTTTAAAAGCTTTAAGGAAACAACATATTGAAATTAAAACAAGTGCTGGAACTTGAATAAAAGAAGTGTATGTATAAGCACTAGACTTGTTTGATTGAGGGATCTCATCTTCGTTGGAGGAAGCCTTCTATTTATAGAAGAAAGTCTTGTATGTTTACATGGCTGAGAGTGATCTTGGGCTGATAGGATTAATCAAGTGGACAAGTTCATCACTTAAGTGGCCTGAAAAGTCTTTGGCGGTGGGCAGACATGTCATGCCCTGATTTTCGACTCCCGGAAGCCGAGGGTGATTGAGTTAAACATTCACATTCCTAATCATACGTCATCACCCTTAATCATAAAAATCATTCCAAACCATTCATTCGCAGAAGCTAATATACATAAATCCCAATGGGCCCCATATTAGTTTATACATCCATACAAGTTCACTCATATTCCAAAGATTCTAAAATTTCATTCCAGCCCAGTTTCAGTTGGCTGAAACTTGGGTTCATCTGACCTCCAGTTACCAATTTTGTCGATCGACTGAAGTAATTTCAGTTGGCCAAAAGAATGCTTTCGGTAGGCTGAAACCCTCCTCTAATCGTCCGAAACAGGTCCCTCAATTACAATCATTCAGGATCTCACACTTTCGGTCAGTTGCTGCAGAGAACTAGATGACCTAAAGTTCCCAGAATGCCTAAAACCTATATTTCTCATGTCCATTTGCATTCTAAAGTCTCATATACTCATTCACAGTTCTAAATATAGATGAAACTCATAAAAGTCTATACATTCATGCATCATAGTTGCAAATTCCATACATTTCATAAATGTAATCCAAAAATATACACTTTAACATGTTTTCCTCAAGTCCTCAACCATTCAATTTAAAATGAGCAATTATACGACTCCACATGCATTGTTATAAATAAATTTCTATCCAAAATAAATTACATATCTTTCAAGTATTTCAACAGGCCACAAGTCGACATGGATTTAACATATGTAACTTTCAAAATAACTCAAAAAATGCTACTAAGAGATCCATTTGGAAATTCAATTCTCGTATGTCATTGGTGCCTTATCTGTCAAAAAGTTTGGGTGAAAAAGGGGTGAGCAAATCAACGAGCTCAATAGGAATGCCCTAACCCACCTAGGCATCGACCCGACAATGATCTATATGATATGTATGTTGCTACACTACATGGCATATTCAATGCTCTCATGTTAAGTCATCACAAATGCAAGTCAAGTAGTATGCATTTAATCCCCACGTCATGCTTAACAATTAACACATAAGCAACGAGATATTTACATTTTTTTGGTCATAATCTGATACATAGACCTGATTGGTCAACTCCGACGATCATATGACCTTGGACACCTTCGATGACACCCGTATGATTTGGACAACTCCGAAGAATCATACAACCCCGACAATATATTGGTTTTTGCCAAATGTGAGTGGGCAACTCCGACGTTCACAAGGTTTATAGACAATCTCTGAAGTCTAGGCCTTAGCCTTGGTATGATGGGGCAACTTCGATAGTCATACCCTAGTAGAAGATTTTACTACTTCTGTGACATGGTTGGGCAACTCCGAACCCCATGCACGACTCATTTACACAATTCTCCGACAATCACTTATATATGCATATTAAGCACATATATAACATAGCATATAATTTTCATGCTTTTCCAATGCACATTCTTGCTACAATTAAATTTAGCATGCATTTTCACAACAAATTTCCCATATAGCTACATATATGTTCAAAGTTAGGCATACATCTCATATATGCATACATTTTACACATATCACATATATACATTCAATACATCATATGTATCACAATAAGCACCATACTAGCATGTAGAAATCATGAGAAAGGAGGGAAACACACAATACTAGAGCCCCACTAATTTCCTCATACATGCTAACTCAACCAATACCTCTATAATCTCACCAAAACCTTAGAATCGATGAATAAGAGAGAAGAAATACCCCTACCTCAAATTTGAAGCTTTCTCTAGCAAAACTCTAAAATTCCTCCAAAATTCACCTTACCAAAATCCAAATTTTTTCAGTTCAAACCGAAGCCCTTGACCCATACTACGAGTTGTCCTTCACTGGCAACTTCTAAATCTAAGCCCATTACCTCTGAAATGAAGAGAGAATGAAGTGAGTTGAAGTGGGAGAGAATGGAGAGATTTGGGCATGAGTTTGGTCAAGAGAGAATGAGTGATTATCTGCAATTACAGATATTTAAAATATCTAGGGGCACAAAATGACCAAAATGCCTCCGAGCCACTTAACGTGCCCTCCCGACCTCCGTTTTTGATTTCAAAAGCGCCTACGGCTCTGAAATCATTTTCTTAACTCTTTAAACATTTTATTTGGTTTAAAACTAAAAATAATTATTTTTCAAAAATTTTTGGATTCCTAGATTCACCCGACCAGCGTCCCGGGCCCCGCCACTCAAAAATTTTAAATTTATCCAAACGCTCCCAAAACTTCCCAGAACCTCTAAAAAAGTCTCCAAACATGTCTCCCATATTCAAAACATGCTAAACACCATTTAAAATACATTCATGACAAAAATTATGAATAAAATAAAAATTGATCAAAATTAGACCCAGTCTCTACAAGACAAGTGGGTAATCCTTGTGTCAGATAAGTCTTTGGTCGATGTCGTTGTGGCTAAGAAGTCTTTGGTCAGTGAGACTTTCAAGCTTTCTTAGTGAAGTGGGTTTGTTTTGCTCCATAGGAATTTAACACACGTAACACCTTATGTCAGCTCGATATTTGATCAGAGTATTGCATTGTGACCCAAATCAGTCATAGCCTAGATTGGAAAATAAAAAGAGATTTTTTTTTCTATTTTCTCATCGATCATGACCCAAACTTTAGATAATTGATATGATTAGTTTCCATGATAACCCAAAGTAGGCGTACCAAAAATATGATGATCTAAGAGGTGCAATCATTTTCAGATGTCACCATGATAACACAAAGTTTGACGTTTGCCACAGAGTCTAGCTCGTAGCGTCAAATATTTGCTTCCATCAAATAACCCAAAGAATCTTTAATTTAGTTTCCCTCTAGTGGAGTTGGAGATGGTTCAGCCGAAATACTATCTAATGATGGATTTTTCACCGATCCTGTTTGACTGAGTTCCTGAGAAAAAAAAAAACAATCCTCCTTGGTACTGGTTTGGCACCGGCCTAGAAGGCTTTCATGATTAGGTCAGAAAAGATTTTCAATACGAGAAGAAGATGGAGAGACTAAAAAGGAATACTTTTTTAGGGATTTATGGCATATCTTTCTCGGGAGTTGAGTTGTTGTATTTATAATGACTTGGTCTTCGTGTTGTATTGGAAGACGAATCACTCCTTATTGGATTAAGAAAGATAGGCATTTTCCTTATCTTATTTACAGCTAAACTTCTTGTCGGTTAAACTTCTATAGTGCCCAAGCTTAGCCATGCCACATCATTTGTCTCTTGGTGCATCCAACTAAAATTGCTCCATCAGTTGCCCCCCCTTCCTCCCCGGATTTCCAATCATGTGTT
This sequence comes from Cornus controversa, assembly GCA_026545225.1. NCBI lineage: Eukaryota > Viridiplantae > Streptophyta > Magnoliopsida > Cornales > Cornaceae > Cornus > Cornus controversa. The sequence goes on from CM048845.1 coordinate 48,604,577, forward strand.
ACACGTATTAGGAATCTACGTAGCTGTTATGCACCTAACTCGCAATAATAATGACCCCGTACAAAAAAATTTCAAAATAACATGGGAGAACAGGAACAATTAATTAAATACAATTTTTTATATAGCACAGTTTAATTTCATATACATGTTGTATATATAATTGCCAAAATCATAGTGCCTAGAAAACCCCACATGATAGGATAAATAACAACATATGGGTATATGCAGTTTATGTATATTAAACCGACAATACTAGGATATGAGAAACCCAAACTAGTCACCGTGGTTGTATGAGAATTTTTTCATTTAACCATAAGGGTCAAAACATTAACATGGTCAATGACCACATATAAGTACCAAATGTCGCCACTTGTCAATTACAAACCAAACAAGGAGACAATATAATTGATACACCTACTAGACTTTAACATCATATGTTAAAATTTGAGAAGTTAAACTGTAAAGCTTCAATATTTAAATATATTCATAAATACATATCAATTCAAAAAAGAAAACTAATCTATGCGATTGACATACGTCACAGTTTTAAATTTATATGTTGTAGTGTCATAACCATAGTACCTAATACCAGTATCAAGACCATAAATGGCCTTGTTTTGGTCTACCCTCCCTAGGAGGGATTTGAGCCGACAACCCCTCCCAATCGAGAGGGGGTATTACCAAACACCCTTCCAGACCAAGAGGGGTTGTTTGACTGACCACCCCTCCTGGTCCAGAAGGGAGGTTGTTTAATCCCCCCCTCCCTATCAGGAGGAGAGTTTTCCAATTGCTAGGCAAGTAACTTAGTTTGGGTAGATTTGGACTTGCATGCTCAGCGAGCATTTTTCAATGGTCACATTCTAGCGTTCATCTCACCCTTCATAAATACCAAGCCCTTGTATTTGAATTTTACCATGCCTCTGTAATTTGGGGTGCCAGATGCCCCTCTCTACTTGTATCGTGATTAAAAAGGGGAGAAAGGGTGATTTTTAGAGTATTCAAAAACAAAGAGAGATATAGAGAGGCAATTTTGTGATGAGTAAAGGCGAAATGAAGGCGAGAAGATGGCAATTTCATTATAATTCAAGCCTACATTATCGATCATAATCGGCAAAACAACATTCCAAGGAAGTGATGTAACCATAACCTTACTTTCAATGTTGTAATTGAATTATAACTCTGGGACATTTTAATTTATGTATTGATTGTATAAGTGGGACATAAAAAATAGCTGTGCTATTGGTTTTAATTTGAATGGATTAATTCGTTGCATGATTACTCTTGTTCTTGTAGAATAAAATTGCAGTGATTAGGGTTTGGTTTATTTTTGATTTCTATGATTTTGATAAGAAAAGTTATACAATAGTTTAAACTGATCATTAAATATAGAATTTTGATAATTCGTACTAAGCGAAGATGGGCTATCACATCATTAATTAATTTATTTTGTAGGCTGTAGTTAGATGTATAGGCCATGTTAAGCAAAGATGAGTTATGCTTAATTGTATGTTGAATGAACTCTCTTAATTGAATTGAATGGGCTTGTAGCCATTCTTTTCCAAATGCATAGATTAGAAGTCCCAAATTAATTCAGTATTTTATTATCATAAGGTTAGTGGTGAAGTCAATTCCCAAGATTCTCTCTTTCTGATTAAATCTTGTAAAACAAATTTGCAAATAGCTTTAATTTTCTCAACTTAGATTAGGGATCAAACATCAACAATCTTTTCCAATTATTTAGAAGTAATTTAAAGACTAAGTATCATAGCAAGTCAACCTTGCAAGTCCTTGAGGTTCGACACCCTCTATATAGCCCTGTGCAATTACATTTGAGATCTACATGCATCAAGATAAATCAAATGTAAAGACAACATTTCTAAGAAACTAGTCCACATGCCACAATCCGGCATGGACGTCTATACACATATGATCCAAAAGAAAGTCAAAAGTCCACTCGAACCCTCTAAGCCAATCAAGCCTCATTCTCCATTAGAGCTTTATTTGAAAAAGAGTTTAGGGGAAGGGAGTGAGCATACAACTACGCCCAGTAGGAATGATTCACCTGACTCCACCTCGACTCAGGCAACCATGCATGAATGCACATGAAATCTCTAAGTGTCTACGTGTCATGCCTCAATGGTTTTTCATGCTCAAAACATTCATATTTTTGAAATAATGCATGATATCTCACACTTCAACATAAAGACAATTTATAAGGAATCATAACTCTCAAATAAACTCACACCACGTATTCCCAAAAATCACTTCAACTGGAGACTTTAGATTATCACAATTTCATAGTAAGGGTTTCTTCGAAACCACAAACTCTGCTTACGCTCTATGGGTTGCTAACCCGATGGAAGCGACATTCGCTTGGCCAAGTTTTGGGCCTTGCACCCTAGGGCTTTGGGCCCTTCTTAATTCTCACACATGCCCCAAAAATCACGAATTTCACATCATGCACATTTATCACATAAATGCACAAAATCAAGATTTTCACCAAATTTTCTCAATGTATAACATAAATCAAGTTTATGCATAACAATTTCACCTCAAGCTTGTCACAGTTAAAATTACTCATTTCATGAAAATCACAACCAATGCATATTAAGAAAAATCTCATTTCATGCGTTTATCTCACAAATTAGGTCAACTCCTAATTATGATGCAATTGTGCAAAAGACTCAACGTGAACTCAAATATAGCATTTAACAGATGAATATCACATAAATCAATATAGAACATGCTAGACAACAATAATCTGACCACACAAGTCAAACATTACATAAATGAGTTCACAAATATTTCATGTCACAATTATATGACCTATAAAATCAAAATAGGGAAGAGATTCACATCCCTACCTTAAATCCCAAGCTTGTCCTAGCAAGTTCCAAAATTCTAGATCTTTCTATTGCCAAATGTGAATTTTGTTCTGTCCAATGTGTAGCCTTCGCCGAGTAGAACAATCTATCCTCCGGGAACATCCAAATCAAGGTCTAACCTTTTTGAAATGTAGAGAAAAGGAAGAGAGATGAAGTAGTAGAGTTAAAAAGAGATAAAACTATGTAAAAATGGTCATATCTCAGCCCCTCTAGATATTTGTAATATCTTGGGGTGCAAAATGATCGAAACGCCCCCAGGTCACTTTAACGTACCCTCCCGACTTCTGTTTTTGATTTCAAAAGTGGCTATAGCTTTGAAATTGCTTACTTAACTCTTTAACATTTTTTTGGTCCATAACCAAAAAGAACATTTTTCCAAAAATTTTCTGGATTCCCAGTCTCACTAGACTGAGTCTTGGGGCCCCGTTGACCTAAAAAGTCAAACTTTTTCAAATGTTCCAAAAACTTTTTAAAATCTTAAAAAACTTCCCAAACATGTTTTCCACAATTAAAACATGTTAAACATCATTTAAAATACAATTAGGGCAAAAATGATGCTTAAAATGGAAACTGGTCAAACTTGGACCCAGTCTCTACATCATTACTAACTTCCTTATGCTTGTTAGCCTTCAAAGGTGATTGCCTATTTTCCATAATGGAGGAGCAACATTTACAATGGGCTTCAAACTTTCCCATAAAGGTATGGGAGAAGTTAGTTACTCCAGAGGCATTTGGTGCCACTAGGCTAAACCCAATGAAGGCATAACCCACTCTTGGCAAGAAGAAAGGTACATGATCCTTATTGTGTTATATTACACAAGCTATCATGCTCAAACTGCTTCAAAGTTTATTTTTCTGGTGTAGGCTTCTTTGGAAAAAGGTGTCTTCACATGACTGAATGGAAGGGTCTCGTCTCAAAAATGGAAGTTCGACATACCTGAGTTAGCCTCATCATAGGACATGTCATCTCCACATCTCAATTTTGAAGGAACCTCGCTTCGTCCCAACTTCTTAGCCATACTATGCAAGAGCGCAGATCACCTGGCATCTCATCTCAACAATTATTTCAGGAACTATGTAACATGCATAACCTTGCAAGAGTTGTGTAATGAGAGTTTTTATGTGTCGTAACACTCACCACAAAATCAAGGGGATCAAACTAGTGGGTTCTTTATCTAAGGAGGACAGCTATAAAGACCGTGACTATTTTTGGGCCATTTTTTTTATTTCCATTTAATGTCCTATAAGTGATTTAAATGATGGTATACATGTTTTAAATGTGAAATACATGTTTGGGGACTTGTTTAAGGGTTCGGGGAGGTTTTGGGAATGTTTGGTGGGCCCGGGACGCGGGTCCGGTGGGCCCAAAAAATCTGAAAGTGTCAGAATGACACTAAATTTAGAGAGTAGATTAAATGAAATATTTGATGACCTATAGGATCGATTTTGGGTCCGTAAGAGTTACCGAAAGTGAAAACGAAGCCTGAGAAGGTTTGGTGAGTAACTAGTGGCATTTTTATAAATAGAAGAGGTTAGGTCTATAAATAGAAAGAAGGAGAATGCAGAATTCATTTCTCTCATTCTTCATCAGGTGTGAGAGAGTAATATAGATATAGATATATCTCTACATTTATCTTCTTCCTTCTCCATTGAAATTGAGAGGCTTGGTGTGAGAATTAAAAAATACCGAAGAAGAGAGAATTGGTCTACGCATCAAGGGCTTGAGATTGATCCATTTGAAATCAAATTTAAAAAAACTTGAGTTTGATGAGAATTTGGCTTGGAATTGAGGTAGGGGTGTTCTCTCCACCTTATCATCAATTCTTTAGGAATTGATGTGATTTTAAATTGATCAGCATGTTTAGGAATGCTATGAAGTGAGTCTTGCATCTTTAATTATGTTAATTCTTGTTAATTGAGTCTTCACATGCTAATTATAGTGATAATTATATACATTGATGCTATATGTATATATTTTGATGATATTGTTGGATTCAAATGTGTTTAAATGTGTATCAAAATGAATTATGATGTAAATTATGTATACATGCCCTATATGCTTGTAATTATGGGTAAATATTGCCTAATAATATGATGCATAGTTGTGGTGACTATGTTATACATGTTGCGTATTACATGTTGATGAAATGTATGAGAATGTTCATTTTTATAAAAATTGTATCATTTGAACACCCTACGAAGGAATTGATATTGCATTGTGATATGCATGGGAATGACATGTTTTACCATGGAAATCAAATGGCTTATGATGCGCTTGGAAAGTGTGTGAGATTTTCAAAATTGTATATATTGTCATACTTGAACCCTATGTGATTGGTTGTTGATTTTGAGAGTAGATTAGAAATGTAACAAGGGTCATGAGCCCAGAACTTGGCCAAGAAGTTTTTGTCTAGACCTTTGGGTTAGTAGCCCATAAAGTAAAATATTGGTTTTGTTTAGACCCTTGGGTTGATCGCCCGTAAAGTAGAATATTGGTTTTGTCTAGACCATCGGGTTTTACCCGTAAAGTAGAATATTTGGAAAATTAGCTTGAAAAGCTTTTGACCCGTGACCTACAATAACTCCCACCCTTGTGTGTTTTCGAAACTTACGTGACTTGGTGTTTAAGTCTTGTTGATGAATTGTGATATGCATGTTAATACTTGTGTGGCCTTCCACTTCAATTGAGCATTGTTGAGTATGTGTTCTATTTAAGCATTGAATTGAGATCCTTTGAGTATATACATTGTCGTATGCCATGTAGTACATAGGAATGTCATGATTGGATTTCATGTAGGTCACGTTAGGTCGATGCATAAGTTAGTCTGGGTATCTCTACTGGGCATATTGATGCTCACCCCCTTCCCCAAACATTTTTATAGATAAGGCACCGGTGATTGATGGAGCTGGAAGCACTATGGTTGCTGAATTTACTTTTCGTTGCTATCGTTTATATTATGCTTTCACATGTCATATTTAGTCATTTATCGAACTTGTAATTTGGATTTGAATATGGGACATTATATGTATGAGTCATGTTTGGCACTTGGAATAATTGAGGGTGAGATATGGATTTATGTTTAAGTTAGATTATTTTCCTTTACATTGTATAACTTCGATTCTTTTATCGTTTATGTAAATTGTGGATTAAATTGCACATTGCTAAATTAAATCAAAGGTTGAACCATGAAATTGCCTAAGTATGAAAAATTAGGATTTCAGCTGAATGACCTTTGATTAATCGAAAACCCCTCTTTGATTAATTGAATGTCTTTGATTAAATCTTCAATCCATCAAAAATTGTTCGATGAAACTGGACTCAAAAATAGTGTTATTACGATAGTACTACGATTGAGCGTAAATCTTGATTGATTGAAATCCCACCTTGGATTAATCGAAGGAGGGGTTACGATTAATCAAAAGGTATGCTTCGATTAATCGAATAGTGTAATCAGTAAGGACCAATGTTGAGGCTTAAGTACACATATGCCCTTATGAGAGACTTACATGCATGAGATGATTTATATACATATACACACACCTAATGTATACATAATTAAGACTATGCTTCCATGGTTATGAGATTTCAAATGAATAAATGATTTAGAGGACGGTTCACTTATAGTGATCACTCACCCCCATTTCCTGTGCTCTTAACCGGGTGTTAGACATTGTGGCGTGACAACTTGATATCCTAGTGAGATTGTTGATGTGAGGTGATGACGTGCAACATGATCACCCTTAATTTTTGGGAGTTAGAAATTGGGTCGTGATAACTTGGTATCAGAGTAATCGGGTTTGAATACCTTGGACGATGGGTTAGGGTTGGACCATATGTGCACTAAGGATTGTGTTTAGACTGAAGAATGTGATCCTACGTGAACTATAATTATGTGCTTACATGTTGGTATTGCATGCTAGATTGTGGAATAACTTTGTATATAGTTAATTAAGCACGTTGAGGTTGATGAATTGATTAAGTATGTCTTGTGACTAAAGTGTCTTCTTGTTATATATGTAACAAGATGCCACCGAGATGCGCACGAGGGCGAGGTGCAAAGGTTCCACTAGTGCCAATTGATGGGACACAATTTATGAGAGAAATGGTTGAGAGCATGTGACAAATCACACGGGAAACTCATGAGGAGGAGGTACAAGTGCAGCCTCGAGCGAGTCTTACCCATATGATGATTGTTATGAGGGAATACAAGTATAGCCCACCAAAGTATGCGGGTAGATCCGATCCATTTGAGGCAGAGGATTGGATTGATAAGATGCTTAAGCTCTTGATTTCACTTAAGATTAAGGAAGATATATGGGTTAGCATTGCTGCACTCCACCTCTTGGGAGAGGCGGATCATTGTTGGAAGTTCATTGGGAACACTCGCAATATTGAGGCGATGGATTGGAAGTTTTCAAAGGGCTATTTTTCAAGATGTACTTTCCCACACTGGTGAAAGATTGGTTGAAGAAACAATTCATCGACCTCACTCAAGTAGACACGAGTGTGATTGAGTACGAGACCAAGTTCACTTTTTTGGATTGTTTTACCCTAGAGATGGTGGCAGATGAGGAGATGAAAGCAAAACGGTTTGTGAGAGGCCTTAAGACCTCCATAAGAAGGCAGGTTTCGATCTTGGACTTGAAGATCTATGCCAAGGTTGTGGAGAAGGCTTTGATTGCTAAAAAGGATGACCAGGATGTTCAAAGGACCAGGGATTCCAAGGGATATACACGGAGTGTAGGGCCTTTTTTTTTATAGTCAGGTAAAGAAGAGGCACATGGGTAGTACTTCATTTTCTCAAGGACAGCAGATTCGCTATACACCATCAGTGCCCTTACCCATTAGATCCCCATGTCCTACAATTGTATGCCATCAGTGCCATCAGCCTGGTCATTGTCAGACTGAGTGTCCCCTTAGGCAGATAGTGGTTCCAAGAGGAGAGCAGACTTATTTTTATTATCATTCGCCTGGTCATCTCAGAGCTGATTGTCCCCAGAGACATGGCTTATAGAGTAGGATTGAATCACAACAGCATTATGCTTAGTCCACAATGAGTTAGTCTGGTCCTAGGACATTACCACCACCCTAGCCAGCTCAGTCTACACATGGTTCCAGGGTTGTGAGGGGGACTACTACCAGTGCATCTAGCCAGTAGTCTGGGTATCTGAGTACTGGCCAGCAGGGTCAAAGGGCATAGGGTTGTGCATTCACTTACACAGACAGATGCCCCAGTAGGATCGTCAGTTGTCTGAGGTATCTTCTTGGTTTCTAGCTCGTGGGCTACGATATTGGTTGATTTGGGTGCATTTCATTCATTCATATCTGTTGCATTTGCATTTGCTTTGGGTTTGGAGACGTCATCATTAGATATAGTTTTGTCTGTTGATACACCGGTTGGGGGTAGAGTTACTTTGGGTAGAGTTTGTGGGTCTTGCGAGATCAAGATTTTAGGATGTCGGTTGATATTCGACTTTGTTCTCCTAGACATTGCTAGTTTCGATGTCATTCTAGGTATGGATTGATTATCTACTTTTAGAGCCACTATCGATTGCTATCATAGGTGAGTGACGGTGTGTACACCGGAGGGTGATTTTTTTTGTTTCACGGGTGAGCAAGATGAATTTCATTCATCTTTATTGCATAACTTTGGTAGTCGAAAGGGAGTGAGTTACTTCTTAGCTAGTTTATTAGCTGAGGAAGGAGATGTGACATGTAGGGAATTTCCTCTTGTGGTTTGTGACTATGAGGATGTGTTTTTGGGGGATTTGACAGTGTTGCCACCACAACGAGAAGTTAAGTTTACTATTGATCTTACTCCTAGTACTGCGCCTATCTCTATGGCACTAGGGAAATTGAAAGGTCAATTATAAGACTTGTTGGACAAGGGATTTGCACGTCCTAATACATCGCCTTGGGGAGCTTCAGTACTCTTTGCTCAGAAAAAGGATGGATCTTTATGGTTATGTATTGATTATTAGAAATTGAACTGAGCAACGATCAAGAACAAGTATCCTTTGCCAAGGATAGATGACTTATTTGATCAATTAAAGGGCTTAAAATGTTTTTCAAAGATCGACTTGAGGTCAGGATATTACCAGTTAAGGGTAAAGGATGGGGATATATCGAAGAACGCTTTTCGTACTCGATATAGGCACTACGAGTTCCTAGTGATGTAATTTGGGTTAACGAATACACAAACAACTTTCATGGACTTGATGAATCAGGTCTTTAGTGCTTACTTGGATAAATTTGTTGTGGTGTTTGTGGATGACATCCTAGTGTACTCATCATCGGAGGAGGAACATGAGAATCACTTGAGGGTGGTGTTACAACTTTTGAGGGAACATTGATTGTATACTAAGGATGAGAAATGCAAATTTTGGCTAACGGAGGTGAAATTACTCAGACACGTGGTGTCGGGAGATGGAGTCGCTGTGGATCCTTTGAAGGTTGAAGCTGTGATGAGTTGGGAAAGATCAAAAAATGTGTTTAAAATCTGTAATTGCTTGGGCTTGGTCGGGTACTACCGATGCTTTGTGAGGGGTTTCTCATGATTGGCGTCACCAATGACACGACTTACTCATAAGGAAGTAAAGTTTGTGTGGATTGAGGCTTGTGAACATGTATTCATGGAGTTAAAGGGTCGATTGAATTTTGCTCCAATCTTAATTATTCCCAAATGTGGTTTGGGGTATATGATCTATTGTGATGCTTCATGGGATGGTTTGGGTTGTGTCTTGATGCAAACTGAGAAATTTGTTGCATATGGTTCCCAACAGTTGAAGACATACGAACAAAATTACCCGACTCATGACTTGGAGTTGGCGGCGGTGATTTTTGCATTGAAAATGTGGAGACATTAATTGTACAGAGAAAAGTTTGAAGTGTTCTCCGATCACAAAAGTTTGAAGTACCTCTTCTCACAACCCTGAATATAAGGCAAAAGAGATGGGTGGAATACATTGAGGATTATGATTTTGATCTACAACACCACCCAGGAAAGGCTAATGTTGTAACCGATACCTTGAGTTGAAAGTCACGTGGTAGCTTGGCAGACATTGTTATTCGTGAATGGAAGATGATGGAGGATATCTCAGAAATGAAATTGTATTTTAGTGATGATGGAGAGGCAACAACATTGTTCACACTTATTTCTTAACCAACTCTAGTGAATAGGGTCATTAAAGAACAACGTCGGGATAGTGAAATGGAAACCATTCGTACTTGGGTTTCGAGCAACGAAATGGTAGAGGGTTGGACAGTCCATTCTGATGGAGGTTTGAGATTCAAAGGGAAGATGGTCATACGATTGGTTTGTAGAGATGATGTACTTAGAATATTTTATCACTCTAGACTTGAGGTACACCTCGGTGGTACCAAAATGTACCATAATGTGCGTCGATAGTATTGGTAGAAAGGAATGAAGAATGATGTTGTTGAGTTTGTGGCAAAGTGCCTTACTTGTCAACAAGTAAAGGCCGAGCATCAAAGATCGGCGGGTTTGTTACAACCGTTTCCAGTAGCAATGTGAAAGTGGGAGCATGTCACCATGGACTTTGTGATGGGACTTCCGAGGTCGAGGAAGAGCCATGATGCAATATGGGCTGTTGTTGATAGATTAACCAAAGTGGCTCATTTTCTTCCTATTCAGGTGACTAATGATGTGGATGCTCTGAGTTGGTTGTACATTGAGCAAATATTGAGACTTCATGACATACCAGTTTCTATTGTGTCGGATAGAGACCCACGGTTTACATTGTAATTTTGGCAGAGTTTTTAGGTAGCTCTTGATACCGATCTCCATTTTAGTATAGTTTTTCATCCTCAGACGGATGGTTAGTTTGAGAGGCCTATCCAGATTTTGGAGGATATTCTTCGGGCTTGTGCCTTGGATTTTCATGTTAGTTGGGAGGATCGCCTTTTATTGGTGGAATTTTCCTACAATAATAGTTATCAAGCTAGTATCAAAATGGCACCATTTGATACTTTGTATGGTAGACCTTGTAGGTCACCCGTTTGTTGGACCGAAGTTGGTGAGACAGTGACTTTGGAACCCGACATAGTCCAAGAGACCATAGGAAATATCAAATTGATATGACAACAGTTTATTACAACTCAAAGTCATCAAAAGAGTTATGCCGATAGAAAGCGACGATTTTTGCATTTGAGGTGGGAGACCATGTCTTTCTAAAGGTCTTGCCACAAAGAGGTTTGAAGAGGTTTGGGTGTAGTGACAAGTTATTACCATGGTTCATTGGCCCGTTTGAAATATTTGATCATGTTGGTGAGGTTGCATACCACTTGGCATTGCCACCACAAATGTCAAGTGTGGACAATGTGTTTCATGTCTCCATGTTAAGGAAGTATGAGTCGGATCCTTCACATGTACTTGATTGGATGAATCTTGAGGTGGGGGAAGATGTGTCTTATAAAGAAAGACCAGTAGAGATTATGGACTCTAGAGAACAAGTGCTTCGAGGCAAGACTATCTCATTGGTCAAAATGCTTTGGAGACACCACAGAGTCAAGGAGGCTACGTGGGAGTGGGATCAAGAAGTTCACTCAAAATATCCCGAATTATTTGTTACTTGAGGTACATCTTAATTTTGAGAAAGAAATTCCTTGAAGGTTGGGACGTTGTAAGAACCATGACCATTTTTTGTCGGTTTTTTTTTTATTTCTATTTAATGTCATATAATTGATTTAAATGATGGTTTGCATGTTTAAAATGTGAAATACATGTTCGAGAACTTGTATAAGGGTCCGGGGAATTTTTGGAAATGTCTGGTGAAATTTGAGTTTTTCGTGTCAGGTAAGCCTTCACAGGTCCGGTGGGTCCGAAAAATTCAAAAGTGTCAGAATGATACCAAATTTTGAGAGTATCTTAAATAAAATATTTGATGAGTTATGGGATTGATTTCGGGTCCGTAAGAGTTACTGAAAGTGAAAACGGAGCTCGGGAAGGTTTGGTTAGTGACTAGTGACATTTTTGTAAATAAAAGATGTTAGGTCTATAAATAGAAAGAATGAGAATGAAGAATTCTTCTCACTCATTCTTCATTAGCTGTAAGAGAGCAATATAGATATAGATATATCTTTAAACTCATCTTCTTCCTTCTCCATTGAAATTGAGAGGCTTGTGGCGAGAATAAAAAGTCGCCGAAGAAGAGAGAATTGTACGCATGGAGGGCTTGAGATTGATCCGTTCAAAATCAAATTCATAAAAAGTTGAGTTTGGTAAGAATTTGTCTTGAAATTGAGGTAGGGGTGTTCTCTCCACCTTATCATCAATTCCATAGGAAGATATAGTTTTAAATTGATTAGCATGTTTAGGAATGCTAAGAAGTGACTCTTGCATCTTTAATTATGTTAATTCTTGTTAATTGAGTCTCCACATGTTAATTATAATGATATTATATGCTTGATGTTATACGTATATGTTTTGATGATTTTGTTGAATTCAAAGGTGTTTGAATGTATATCAAAATGAATTATGATGTGAATTGTGTATACATGCCCTATGTGCTTGTAATTATGGGTAAATATTGTCTAATAGCATGATGTATAGTTGTGGTGACTATGTTGTACATGTTGCGTATTACATGTTGATGAAATGCATGAGAATGTTCATTTTTATAAAAATAATCATTTGAACACCCTATGAAGAAGTCGATATTGCATTGTGATATGCAGGGGAATGACATGTTTTAGCATGAAAATTAAGTGGCTTATGGTGCACTTGGAAAGTGTGTGAGATATTCAAAATTGTATGTGTTGTCATACTTGAACCCTATGTGATTGGTTGTTGATTTTGGAAGTTGGTCGAAAATGTAAAAAGGGCCTCGAGCCCAGAACTTGGCCAAGAAAGTTTTGTCTAGACCTTCTAGTATTCTTTTGACTATCAAAATATAATTTAACCACTCGCAAGAGAACGAATCTTTGGAGATAGGGCTCTTTATAGAGCGTATTGATCTCACGGAGACTACGTGGGTGAATTGCTTGAAATGAGAGAGTAGTTCCAATTTAACTCAAAAATAGATTTTTGTTTGGAATTATTGCTATTGTGAAAATTGAAAATACGATAAATTAATGGGTTTCAAAGTAAAGAGAGAGCTAGGGTTTGGTTTCCACCTCTAGCCACATAACCTTATCCAATTGTAGTGCAAATGGGAATTGTGAAATTACATACAATAATGATTCATTTAGCTTGATGCCTACAATTACATCTTCAAGAAAATATTTGAATCCTACCTAAGAATAATTCATCTTCAACAAGCATAGTTTCTCTACCTATCTAATTACCCTAATTTTCTAACTTACCTAACTGCATCCAAACTATCTTATCTTAGCATGGAAAATAAAACTAGCATAATCACATTCAATTAAAAACCATTACAAGGCCATCATTTACACTTTTTGTGAAGGCTATAAATGTTGAGCATTCAAATGAAAAAATTCAAACTATAAGACAAGAAGGAGAATATGCATCAAATGAACATATAAAGAGGGTTACACTTGTGTTCAACAAGGCACTAGGCAATGTAATCTACATATAACACACAATCCCAATGTTACTACAAAATAGACAAGTTACATGGCTAGGGCTTCATCCACACCCTAGAGAAGAGGTTTAGTTAATCATGTTGGAGTAGAAATTCTCCATTGACAAAGGTAAGCTCAACTCCATGCTCCCTTTCTTTATTATTCCAGCCCTCTGTAATCTCAGCTCTCTTTCTCTTCCTTTTCCAAATGGCTATATGGCCAAGAGAGAGTTTTCCATAGGCCCCACCATGCATGTATGTGTATCCACCTAACAAAAAATATATATATTCCCATCACATCTCTATTAGAGTTCAGAAAATCTCCAAAAAGATCGTGCAAAGCTTCTTTTTGGAAAAAAATGGCAAGACAAATGGACAAGTGGCAAAGTTGCAGTCTGCATATTTTTGATTGTGCAAAACATGAATTTTGCACAATCGAAGTTTTGATTGTGCAAAATGTCTGTTTCACACAATCAAAATGTCGATCATGCAAAGAATACATTTCGATTGTGCAAAATGTCTTCTCAACTTCGACTGTGGGTTTGAACTATTCACCTGCACTTACAATCGGATGGATCATGGCTGACGAAAATATTGGCATTTTTGGGACAAAACCTAAAATACAACAATAAGAAGAAAATAACATAAAAATACAAAAAAAGATACAAAAAAAGGAATTATCATATGCAATTAAAGAGGTCGCGCTTATCACACCCCCATAATTACTTGTTGCTAGTCCCTTAGCAATTAAAATAAATTAAATGAGCTAAACTACTTCCTCTTTCATGGGAGATCCTGTTGCATTTAGCACATGCAACAAGCCTTTGAACCCCTAGGCATCCCTAGTGGATGAGTGAAGTCTTGTGAGGGTTTATCCGAGATGCTACCCACAAATATACAAGCAATTTCACAAAGGTCCGCCCTAAAATAGAATTCAAAATTTTTCCACAAGTGATACACACAACAAGTAGTTGCAAACTCTAAAAATATTAGAACCATAAATTGAAAAACAGTCCCCACACATTACTCAGTCCTTAATAAAATTGCAAGTGCAATCCTAAATGTCCTCTTTGAAAAGTGAACTCACATCTTGATGAGTGGTTTAGTTTCATCCTTGGGGGTATTTTAAATGTCTTTCATTTCATTAAAATTCCTTTCGAAAAAAATCACTAAGGTATATTTTACAAACATATATACAATATTTACAACAACTATGCAAAAGCGGTCGTGCAATGCCTAAGTCCATTAAGTAAACTAGCAGAGCCTTGTAAAGAGACTACTTAGGAACAACTTGAGTCAAGCTTACCCATGCGCTGTTAGAAATTGGGTAGATGATACCTGCATCAAGTAACTTAACAACCACTTTCTTCTCCACCTCTTTCATATTGGGATTGAATTGCCTCTATGCTTCTCTAGATGGTTTGTTTCCTTCCTCCAAATGAATCTTATGCATACAAATCGAATGATCAATGCCCTTGAGGTCTGCTACACTCAACCCAATTACTTCACGATATTGGAACAAGACCTCCACTAAGTGTGCTTCTTGAGTTTCTGTTAGATTAGAGGCAATGATAACCAGAAGAGTTCTGTGTGCCCCCAAAAATACATGCTTTAACTTGTCTAGCAAATGCTTCAATTCTAGTTGTGGAGGAGATTCTAATAAAGGAACTAGAGGAATGCTAGAGGGGGGAGGCAGTGGTTCGACTAGAATTCTCCATGGTGGAGTATTCTGAATGGCATCCACCTTTAGCGTATAATTTACCTCTTCGCACAGCTCTTCTTCACAAATGTCTCAGAGTCAAAAAGAGCCTTACAAACCTCCACAGAGTTTTGAGATAAAGAGGATGAAAAAAAAAATTCCACACATTCTTCAACAATATCCAAGCAAAAAATGTCACTTTGATCTGGAGGGTGTTGGATAGCATTGAAAATGTTGAGCTTAACCTTCATGTTGCCAAACGAAATATTCATGATCCCCGACCTACAATTTATGCAAGCATTTGCAGTAGCTAAGAAAGGTTGACTGAGATATGCCTTTTCAGATTATGAACTAGCTCAGTGTCAAGCACAATGAAATCAACTGGAAAGTAGAATTTATCCACCTTGATGATGACATCTTCAATGATCCCACATGGTTGCTTTGTTGATCTATCTGCAAATTACAACACCATCGAAGTAGGCTTCAATTCTCCCAAGCCTAATTGTAAGTAGACTAAATAGGGCAACAAATTTACACTTGCACCCAAATCAAGAAGAGCTTTATCAACATGGTGCTTCCCAATGATGCATGAGATAGTTGGAGCACCAGGATCTTTGTACTTGGGAGGAGTGCATTGCTGAATTATAGAACTCACTTGTTGTGGCAGCATCACTTTCTTTAGCACGTAACTTTTAGACCAACTCTTCTGACTACATAAGTCTTTCAAAAATTTGGCATATGGAGGAATCTGCTTGATGGCATCAAGGAGCAGTAAATTAATCTTTACTTGTCAAAAAAATTCCATCATGTCATCCAGCTTATCCCCTTGCTTTCCCAACTTGGATGCTTCAAGAAAATGTTGTGGGAAAGGAGCCTTGGGCTCATAAGAATTTTTAGCACTTGGACTCGTGATCACTTTTTCTTCTTCTTTCTCCCCCACCTTGTTATCAATCACTCTCCCACTTCTCAAAGTGGTAATGGCTCTGGTTGACTAGGGAGCTTCCCTTCTTCTCTTCTACTCAAAGCATTAGCAAGTGGTCCAAACTGAGATTCCAGTTTGGCAATAGATTGAGAGTGAGAATGTACTAGATGAGCTATAGATTGCACTATTGCTATAGTGGCTTGCACTGTCTCTACAATGGACTCAAACTTCTCAAACTTTGTTAGGGTAAGTGTCAACTTGTCTTCAAGAGTAGAATTTTGTTGTGTCATAGGAGCTTGTACTTATATACTGTTGTTGAGGCACATAGTTCTTAGGCTGATATGTAGGTTGTATTGCTGCCCCTTGGTTATTGTAAGAAAAACCAGGATGATTCCTCCATATTGAATTGGAAGTATTACCACATAGAGGATTCATTGGTCCAGTGAATGTCGCTTGAATTTGCTCATGTTGAAGATCAAAAAATTGCCCAACAGATGCACAATTGTTCACATTATGCACAGGACTAGAGAAAAATTCACAATGGCTTAGCAATGAAGGATTTGAAGCAGAAGAGCTTGATTGGCAGCCATAGTTGCTGCTACCTTTTGTGCAATTAAATCAATGTTGGTTGACACAACTTTTGTCCCACCAACCTGAAAAATCCCATCAATCTTCCTTGAAGTGGCAGTTCTGCTTGAGCGAGTAAAGGATACATGTTGAAGAGAGTTGTCACTAAGATTTTTTACTAGAGTCCACGCCTCTTCTTCATTCTTCAACATAAAAGTACCTCCACATGATGCATCAACCATCTGTCTGTTGGCTTCTGTCAGCCCTTCATAAAAACTCTGCACTAGTTACCACTTAAGAACCTGATGATGAGGACACTTCCTAAGAAGGTCATTGCATCTCTTCCATGTCTCATTGAATTATTCCCCCTCATGCTAGGAGAAACCAGTGATAGCATACGTGAACTGATTGGTCTTCCCTATCAGAAAATACTTCTTGAGAAACTCATGTTGCATTTGCGTCCAAGTCGTGATAGAACCTACCAGTAGAGAATTGAACCAATACTTCGCTTTGTCCTTCAAGGAGAATGGAAAAAGTCTCATCTTGAAAGCATCTTCATATAAGTTGTGAATTTTGGTAGTTGAGCATACTTCAATGAATTCATCCAGATGCTTGTAAGGGTCTTCTTAAGTTAGCCCAAAATAGGATGGTAGCTTCTGAATAATGCTGGACTTGATCTCATAATTCTGTGCTGTGACATTAGGCAGTTGAAAACCAGCTGGTGAAGTGTATGTCTTAGGAACATTGTAGTCCTCAAGAAATCTAGCCCTTTCCCCAGCAGCATTAGGAACAATGTTATTATTCCTTTCTTCAGTCATGTCGTCAATTATTTCTTCCTCTTGTACAATGGTAACAACAGGAATGTTCCTCTGTTGTCTAAGAGTACATTCAGGCTCAAGATCAAGAGGTATCAAGGGATCAGCCACAGAACGACGACCTTGCATATAATAATAAAAGTACCTGAAAAGAAAACACAAATAACATTAAAAGCAAAATATAAAAATTCCCTAAACTAAAAATCCAATTAAAATTAATTCTGTAAAATCCAATCAATCAAATAAATAACCCCTGGCAACGGTGCCAAAAATTGATTCGTTTGTAAGTGTATCAATTAAATTACCACACTTTGTAATAGAACGAATTCCTTGTAGAATAGAGTTATCGAAAGGGGTGTCGAACCTCAAGGATTATGGTCTGAATGAGTTGGATATCTGGAACTAATTCTAATTAAATTTTAAAGAAAAGAATTCTGATTTCTATATTTAAATTAACTAAAGAAGCAATTAAAATAAAATAAGAGAAACTAGAGAGTGTAGAAAATATGAGATGAATCTAGGGTTATTGACTTCACCACTAACGTCATAATCAATGGCCAATTGAACTAACTGTGCGGAATTATACCATGCATAAGTGGTGTCTGTGGCTACAAGCTCACCTTCATCCATCAGGAAGATAACATATGATTAAGGCTAAGCCATGGACTATCTTCGATTAGCATGGGCCATCTGCCGAACTACTCTACCCTAGGGTGCAGTATGGTCCATCTTCTATAGGCATAATCTATCAAAACTTTTAATGATATATTCAGTGATTACCATTGTGTAATAATCTCTCTCATAATCACAGAAAATAAGAGAGATTGAGTTCAATAAAAACAATCAAGTATCTAAGACAAGATAAGAAATCATTGAAACTGAATTTATAAGGTTTTTATTGCTCAATTCTATAAGAAGAATCCTCTAAACTACACAATCTATACATAAATACAAAAATCTCCAATAATTAAAATAATTAAACCATTGATGCTTAGTTAGGGCTACTTCAAAACCCTAGTGGATGAACTAGCTGCTCACGGTAGAAGAAAAAGCTTCAACTGTTGAGGAAGAATGCGTCATCTTCATGGAATACGCGCAAGACTTCGTTCTCCAATGGTTCTCCACTCCAAAACTCTGCAAATTATGTCCAAAAGTCCTTCAATAGTGTCTCCAGGCTCTCTCAAAACAGCCTCCAATTCACCACTTTATACCCCAAGAGAATACATAAAGTCCTAACCCAATTAGGAAATAATTAGGGTTTCCCGCTGCACTAAATAGGTGGATTTTTTTGCTGACGTTCAGCCCAACTTTTTACCCAATAGAAATTCGATTCACGGGATTTATATGAAATACAAAAGTGTCTAGAATCGAATTTCGTTTAATTTATGCAAAAATTAGGTCAAATTGATGCTCAAAAATATGACTTTTGGGTCGTTCTCCAAAATGAGATTAAAACTGTGTTACGTGCAGAATTGGGCCTCAGGCCCAGAATCTCTTTAAACAGTTATAATTCTCTTGGATCTCTTCCTTGGGCTGATTTGAGTTAAAATATGGAGTTGAATGGATCGATTTGATGTAGGCTTCATACAACCTTTTTGCATGCCATCTTTAAAAGCCCAAAATTATGGTTTTAACCGAAATAATCATTAAGGCCCTAAAAATACAGAAAACACTAAAACAAAGTAAAATCACAAAATAATCTATGACTAAGAGAATAAAATATGCAAATTAAGAGGCTAGAATGCGTAACATTTAACGCTGATCACACCCCCAAACTTACATATTGCTAGTCCTTTATCAATAGAATAAAATAAAACTAAAACAAAGGAAACTAACTAACACTAACTCAACTACCCAAACTCCACTTTCGTGGGAGAAACTAGGGATGGCAACGTGGCGGGTTTTGCCTTTTCCATAACCAAAATTGTTTAACTTTTCCCGCCCCGTCCCCGCCCTGCAACCGTGTATAAACGGGGTAGGGTGGGGCGAGTTTTGACTTCCCCATTCCCATAACCGTTTAACTTTCCTCGCCCCGCCCCGTTTATACATTTTTTTTAATGTAAAATTTTTTATAATAATAAATCTGATATTTTGATACATATACACCAAAAATACGCATTTAGGTACTTGCAACACAATGGATAATATTAAGTCATCCATTACTGATATAATAAACTTGTATAGTTGTATGATATATATAATATTAATATTTTTTTTATACATTATTAATATTTCCTCTATATATTATATATATAAGTATAAATATATATATATACTTAAACGAGACGGGTACCCGTCGGGATAGGGTCTTACCCCCGTCCCCGCCCCGTTTAAATGCGAGTTATTTTCTCTAACCCCATCCCCACCTCATTTCCTTAAACGGTTCCGTACACGGATTTTAAACGGGGTGGAGCGGGGCGGGTACCCGACGGGGCAGGGCAAATTGCTATCCCTAGGAGAAACGATTGCATTTAGCATATGCAACATGCCTTTAAACCCCTAGGTTTCCCCTAGTGGATGAGTATAATCTCGTGAGGGTTTCCAGAAATGTTAGCCACAAACTTTCAAATTTCCTGTTTAAACATTAATCAAGAAGAATATAACAATATATAGTTACAAACTTGCATTCAAGAATAATTTCAAACTTTCAAATTCCATAATTCAAACAATGATTCCCATGCATAATTCACATCAACATATCTCAAAGTAACCAACTCTAGCTCCTTCGTGAAAAGTGAACTAACAGTCCTCTTATGTAGCATAACCCAGCTCCAAATATATTAAGGTATATACCCCTTCAACTCACTAGCTCCCCTTATTGAAATCATACTTTCAAACATGACTACATTACTTTCTCTCTTTTTTTTTCTTTTTTTTTTCTTTTTCATTACTTTATTGATTGTGCAATGTCTTGGTCTATTAAGCTTTTTGAAAGATCCATGTAATAAGTTTTCAATAAGTGACTCCCAAAACCAAATGGCTTTAGGGCACTAGTCGTTAAGACACCCCAAAGAACTTAATAACTCGAATCAGTCGGGTTACAAATCAAGACAACCAATGCTAATCTTTTCTCACCCCTTCACTTTTGACGCTAACACTCCGTGCTTCCTGAGGCATATAGGTCTGGTTACTCATGAAAATGATCAAATTGATTTACTATTCAATACATATTCTTTTTCTCTTTTTTTCTTTTCATTGAAGTCAAGTAAAACATATCATCGGTACTCATTCTTAAGGGATACTAATTAATCTCAAGTATATGTAACACAATAACTCAGAGACAAAGTTTATACCCCACAAGATTATGCTAGTGTGTTTGTGCATGTGAGGAAACTAAAACCAATCACCCAAAGCATGTCAATGCAAACCATAATTAAAACCACTAAATTCAAACCACAGTCTCCAAAAATTTATACTCAAAAATTACAAGCTAAACACCTACATAAAGTATTAACCCCTTGAAAAATGTAAAAACATCCTAACTAAAAACAAAACAAAAGAAAATAAAATAAAAAACTAAGAAAATAAAATAACCAAAAAGTCCTAAAACAAGAAGAATTTTATAAAAATTTTCTCCCATTTGCAATAAAGCATATATAAAGGCATTGTCTCACCCCCAAACTTAAACTGTACATTGTCCTCATTGTACACCCAATAGAAGCATAAAGAAAGGTTAGAACGATATTACCATGAACACGGAGGAGTGGCAAGAATTATAGCAAACCAGTAACATGGAGGCAATTCAGGCACTCTCCCAAACTTGGATGCGGCAACCTGTCAAAACAACCACTATACCCCACCGACCAAGTGAAATAATATAGGTGAAAATAAACACGAAAACAAAAAAAGAACAAAATTTATTTTGTTCATTTTATTTTTTCAAAACTGAAAATAAAAAAAAAAGTAAATACAAAAAGAAAATAAAATAATGAAAAAACAGAAACTAAAAATAAAACAAAATACACAAGATAGTTACCTCCAAAAAATCAAGGATGTGGTGGTGACTGAGCATCTGGGTCAAGGTTCGCCTGGTGCATCAAAGTGTGCAGCATCCTTCTCATCTCTCTCTAATCCTAGCGAGTCTCATAATACTGATCCGCCATCTCAGTCCGCAAAGATCCAAACTGTGCAGAGACCACAATTTGTAAGGCGCCAAACTGGCTAGTCAACCCAGTAATCTACTCCTCCAAATGACTATAATCATGTCCGTTGGCTTGTGCATGGACATCTCCTTCCTTAGCTTCCACCTCCTCCCTAGGCCAGTTTGGATACTTCACTTGGCGCAACAGTGACTTTTTGATGCATATGTGATTTGCTCATATTCCAGTCATGTGTGCCATAGTGAATATTACGTGAAAAATCAAGCTTTTCCTTATCAACTACATACCCTTGTGCAATGAGCAACTGTTGAATAAGAGTATGGAATGGGAACTCCCAATCACTCGCACTGTCTGGTGCCTTCACCGCAACCTTTGAATAAAGCTTCTCAATTTGGCCCCAGACGATCTATGGAAACGACAACCAATACCCAAAGTGTATAACATATAAGGCTCGAAGGAACTTTTGATGTCTCTCTGTCTTGTGCCCAATGGGACACACAGTCTTGTATAAAACTGCATCAAGGAACCATAAATGACTTGACATAGAGGACTTGGAAGTCGCATTATGTTTTGGCCCAAAGAATTGGTTAGCACATAACCACCAAATTACCCACCGAAAGATCATCGGGTAGAGGAGTGTAGATTTTAGTTAAACCAGCTGGGCATTCATGATGATAGCCCATGGTAATAGTAATGGATGACATATCAACATGAACTTGTGTCCTATGCACCGCAGAAATAAAAACTCATTACTCATCAGGTTTCGGCATCAATTTATGGTAAAAGACTTTGAGAAGCCTCAGGTGTATGGTGGTAGATAATGGAACAAAAATCACAGCAGCCCGACGAAGACGAATGTCAAAAATACCCCACTGTGTCTCGGGGAACATAGCATAAAGTTCTGCAATATTAAGCGTCGCTTCAAAATTTAAAGCTCTTGGGTGTCATCTCTCATGTATCTCTTTTCGGCATGACCTAGAGGTAACCGGTGTAGGTTCATGTCGTGCTCGGCGAGGATTACGTGAGCTTGACGCTCCTTGGTTGTTTGCTCGCTTTGGTGCCATAGAAATAGAAAAAGTATGGTTGAGAAATTTAGACAAACACTTGGCGTACACAAATAAAGTATCTCCTTCAACCTCCTCTTTCAGAAACATTTTCACCCCAAATTAACTAATTCAATCCACCAATGTCTACCCCCAGAATTGATCTTCAAAAGCCCTAAAAAAGATTTGCTTTTGCAAAATTAAAACTCTACTTACTTTGATGAAGAACTTGAAAAAAAATAGATTTTTTCTTGAGAACTTAAGATGATCAACCTGGATTTGATGTTGTTGATGATGATTATCAATGATAATTGCTTGTATTAGAATTACCAATTGAAGAAATTATAATCCCGGTTGGTGTAGCAGTTAAAAGTGAGCACAAAGTCTTCAAAGAGCTAAGTATATGCACGTAAGCTTGAGATGGGCTTTATATAGAACTAGGAAAATTTGGCCAGCCCTTTTTTTTAATTGGGCGATAGATCCCCCCTATGATTGGGCAATCAATCGCCCAGCTGATAGTCCACCCTTTCAAAAAATATGGGGGCGATCGATCCCCCTCCAAAGGGGCGATCGATCCCCCTTGCTGGGACCTCCTGGAGCCTCTATGACCAAGGGTCGACCAGGACGTGTATTTTTGACCTAGTGATCACCCAAGGTCGACCAATACCTCACTTTTTTACCTATTTTGAATCCGAATACCCCGGTACATCTCTCGGCATCCCTCAGAAACAACTTATACATAAAAAACTCAAAGAAAATACATTAAAACGTAACTAAAAGTGAAAGAAAAGCTAAGAAAACACTAACTAAAAATTGAAAGAAAAGAAAACTAAAAAAAATATTAAGAGATAGAAATACATACAATCCCTACAATTAACGTCCATATAGACCGTGTCCAATTTTAGCTAGTTTTTGAATTTTTCAACGTTTATTGCTTTAAATGCATTTTAAATGATATTTAACATGTTTTGAATGTGGGAAACATGTTTAGAAGATTGGAATATAGTTTTAGAAAGTTTTGGAAACTTTTGAAAAAGTTTGACTTTTTGGTCAAACCGGGGCCCGGGATGCAATTTAAGTGGGCCCGAAAATTCAGAAAATTCTCAAAAATATTTATTTTAGGGAATATCTTAAATGAAATGTTTATAGTGTTAAGGAAGTGATTTCGAGTCCAACGGAATTTTTGAGAATTAATTCGGAGGTCGGAGGGTAAGTTAAGTGGCCCGGGGACAAAATGGTCTTTTCGAGCCCCTAGGAGTGAAATAAATATCCCAAGGTCTGGGATATTTCATATTTACAGATTTCACTCTCTCTCTAAAAGTCACCACTTCATCTCTCTCCCTTCTCTCTAGATTTTAGGTCACTTGGGGTGTGATTTGTAAGATCCCGAAGAAGGAAAGTGTGTAGAGGGCGTTGAGGGCTTCGGTTTGAACAGAACAAAGTCCACATTTTGTGAAGTTAAAAAAGCTGAGATTTCTCAAAGTTGGATTCAAAGCATAGGATTTGAGGTAGGGGTGCTAGACTCATCTTTACTTTGATTCTATAGGTCACATATTTGTGACATGAAAGATATGTTGAAATTTCTTGAGTTTAGAGTTTTATGTATATGTATGTATATATATATAAATGTTGTTTATGCATATGTATATGTCTAACATTCTAGTTAGGGCTCATATGTGTTGCATACGTGATATTGAGACTATATATGCTAATTGTTGAAAATGTGTTCATTTAGTGAAAACATGAAAATGTGGGTGTTTATAGATTTATACATGAAAGATATGACTTTCTTGAAAAATGCATCAGCATGATGATTTCCATGATGTGAGTGTGATGACATTGTGACAATCTTGAAGTGGAAGGAAAATGCATTGATTTGATAAAATGCATTGCATTATGTTGATTGAGTGCATTGATGTGATTATGTGCACTATAGGAAAAGCGAGATTTTTGGGGTGTGACAACATTGAAAATTAAGATAAGGGGATGACCCCTAGGGTGAAAGACCCAAGACTTGGCCAAGCGAATGGCGCATCCGTCGGAATAGTGAACCGAGAAGCGTAAGCATAGTTATGAGGTGGTTTGATAAGCTAGTCCCCATTGAATTGATTTTCGAACTTATGTGGTGTGAGTTTTACATTGAATTGTGACTTGATCAATTTGTTATATGTATGTATACATTGAAATGTGAAGCATCATGCATGATTTATAAAACGTGATTGTTTATGGGTAAAAAGCATGGATATTTGTCATATAGATTGTAATGATTTTATATGCATCCATGCATGGCCGCCTGAGTTAGAGTAGAGTTGGGTGGATCATTCCTACCAAGCCTCAGTGGTGCTCACCCCCTATATACAATTTTTTTTCTTCAGATAAGGCACCGATGGAGGATGAGCCATGATTAGCTCAATGGACCTTGTCGAGTTTCTTTTGGACTTTTGAATCTTTTGATATGTATGTAGACGTCCATGTCATTTTGTGGCATGTGGACTCTTTTGGAAAATATTTTTCTTAAAGTTAGATAACATATTTATATTTGAATTTCATATGTATGTATAAGCCATGTTGGACATGTATGGAAGACTTTGAACATAATTGTATAGCCATTAGGGTGGGGACACGTGCCTAAAAGTGTCCATTTTGAATTTAAGGTGTGAATAATATATGAAATAATTTGTATAATTTCAATAGAAATGTATAAGAATTTGTGAGATTATGGTGATATGAATGTGTGAATTAGGGTGTGTATATGGAGATATACTATTTGTAGATCCTTGGAATGTTGGGTGTAAGATTTTGTTTTGGAAATGAAAGTATTGTCGGTCGAATGAATACATTCTACCCGGATTTTGGCGAATTTTTTTGAGGGGTCTACACAACTCCAAATGATCTAAAATTTTTACCACATTTTCCCCTAGATGTCTAGTGTTCCCATATTTAATTTGGTGAAGTTTGGACAACCACAAAGTTTTAGAAAAATCCGACAAGATTCTACTGCCAGATTTTACAATTTCTGTTGGGCACCAAATTGATTGTCAAAACTGTTTCATTTGACTAACATCTAGCCATTAAGGATGCCTCAAGATTCTTGTATATTTAGTTTGGTTTCTATAGAATTTTAGTTTGCCTCATTTCGAGTTGAAATGAATTTTCTATGAATTTTTTTAGATTGCTGCGCAGATTGCACTCTAGCAATACACTATTCATTTTGGAGTTACTGTAGCTTTTTAGCTACTGCCCGGTGATGATAAATCAGGGTTCTAGACCTCTTCAAAATGTCTAAATTTTGTTTTTAAGTACCTTGGGACTATAGTAAGGTGAGACAATGGTCCAAAAAAATATTCGGAACTTTTTACGAAAAGTTACTATTCACGAGGGCCAAAAATCACTTTTATTTTGAAATTATTCTAAATGATTTCAACAATGAGAACCATGGTTAGTTATGCATATTCACTTAATTATATGCATATTGAGTTGCTTTCGCAGTTAAGAGAATTGGGTTGGATGTTAGATTTTTTTCAAAATGGTTATTTTGATTAGATTTCACCGTTCACTCCCATTTCCCTCGCTCTCAACCGGGTGTCGAAAATCGGGGCGTGACATGATTTCTCCATGTTGGATTGTAAGTATTACCACGTGGAGGATTCATTGGTCCAGTGAATGTCGCTTGAATTTGCTCATGTTAAAGATCAAAAAATTGCCTAATAGAGGGACAATTGTTCACATTATGCATAGGATTAGAGAAAAATTCACAAGGGCCTAGCAATGAAGGATTTGAAGCAGAAGGAGCTTGATTGGCAGCCATAATTATGCTACCTTTTGTCCAATTAAATCAATGTTGGTTGGCATAACTTCTGTACCACCAACCTCAAAAATCTCATCAATCTTCCTTGTAGTGGTAGGTCTGCTTGAGCAAGTAAAGGATAAATGTTGTAGAGAGTTGTGACTAAAATTTTTGAATAAAGTCCATGCCTCTTCTTCACTCTTCAACATAAAAATACCTCCACAGGATGCATCAACCATCTGTCTGTTGGCTTCTATCATCCCTTCATAAAAACTCTGCACTAGTTGTCACTTAGGAACCTGATGATGAGGACACTCCCTAAGAAGGTCATTGAATCTCTCCCATGTCTCATTGAATTGTTCCCCCTCATGCTGGGAGAAACCAGTGATAGCACGTCTGAACTGATTGGTCTTCCCTATCAGAAAATACTTCTTGAGAAACTCATGTTACATTTGCATCCAAGTCATGATAGAACCTGCCGTAGAGAATTGAACCAATACTTTGCTTTGTCCTTCAAGGAGAATGGAAGTCTCATCTTGAAAGAATCTTCAGAGAAGTTGTAAATTTTCATAGTTGAGTATACTTCAATGAATTTATCCAGATGCTTGTAAGGGTCTTCTTAAGTCAGCCCAAAATAGAATGCTAGCATCTGAATAATACTGGACTTGATCTCATAATTCTGTGCTATGATATTAGGTAGTTGAAAATCAACTGGTGAAATGTACGTCTCAGGAACATAGTAGTCCTTGAGCAATCTAGCCCTTTCCCCAGCAGCATTAGGAACAATGTTATTATTCCTTTCTTCAGTCATGTCATCAATTATTTCTTCCTCTTGCACAATGGTAACAACAGGAATGTTCTTCTATTGTCTAAGAGTACGTTTAGGCTCAAGATCAAGTGGTATCAAAGGATCAGCCACATAACGACAACCTTGCATATAATAACAAAAGTACCTGAAAAGAAAACACAAATAACATTAAAAGCAAAATAAAAAAATTCCCTAAACTAAAAATCCAATTAAAATTAGTTATGTAAAATCCAATCAATCAAATAAATAATCCTCAAAAACGGCGTCAAAAATTTATTCGTTGGTAAGTGTATCAATTAAATTACCACACTTCGCAATAGAACGAATTCCTTGTAGAATAGGGCTATCGAAAGGGGTGTCGAACCTCAGGGATTATGGTCTGAATGAGTTGGATATCCAGAACTAATTCTAATTAAATTTTAAAGAAAATAATTCTGATTTCTATATCTAACTTAACTAAAGAAGCAATTAAAATAAAATAAGAGAAACTAGAGAGTGAAGAAAATATGAGATGAATATAGGGTTATTGACTTTACCACTAACTTCACAATCAATGGCCAATTGAACTAACTATAGAAAATTATACCATGCATAAGTGGTGTCGGTGGCTACAAGCTCATCTTCATCTGTCAAGAAGATAACATATGATTAAGGCTAAGTCATGGACTATCTTCGATTGGCATGGGACATCTGCCTAACTACTCTACTCTAGGGTGCAGTATGGGTCATCTGCCTAACTACTTAAGTCTAGGGTGTAGTATGGTCCTTCTTCTCTAAGCATAATCTATCAAAGCTTTTAAGGATATATTCAGTGATTATCATTGTGTAATAATTACTCTCATAATCAAAGAAAATAAGAGAGATTGAGTTAAATAACAACAATCAAGTATCTAAGACAAGATAATAAATCGTTGAACTGAATTTATAAGACTTTTATTTCTCAATTCTATAAGAAAAGTCCTCTAAACTACTCAATCTATGCATGAGTACAAAAATCTCCAATAATTAAAACAATTAAACCATTGATGTTTAGTTAGGGTTACTTCAAAACCCTAGTGGATGAACTAGCTGCTCACGGTAGAAGAAGATGCTTCAATTGTTGAGGAAGAAGGTGTCATCTTCATAGAATACGCGCAAGACTTCATTCTCTAATGGTTCTCCACTACAAAACTCTGCAAATTCTGTCCAAAAGTCCTTCAAAAGTGTCTCCAAGCTCTCTTAAAATAGCCTCCAATTCGTCACTTTATACCCCAAGAGAATACATAAAGTCCTAACCCAATTAGGAAATAATTAGGGTTTCCTGCAGCACTAAACAGGTGATGACTTTTTCTGCTGACGTTTGGCCCAACTTTTGACCCACTAAAAGTTTGATTCACGAAATTTACATGAAATACAAAAGTGTGCAGAATCGAATTTTGTTCAACTTTTGCGAAAATTAAGTCGAACCGTTCTTCAAAATGGGATTAAAACTGTATTACATGTAGAATTGGACTTGAGGCCCAGATCTCCTTAAGCAGTGATAATTCTTTTGGACCTCTTCATTGGGCTAATTTTAGCTAAAATATGGAGTTGAATGGATCCATTTGATGTAAGCTTCATCTAACCCTCTTGCATGTCATCTTTAAAAGCCCAAAATCATGGTTTTAACCGAAATAATCATTAAGGCCCTGAAAATACAGAAAATACTAAAACAAAGTAAAATCACAAAATAATCTATCACTAAGAGAATAAAATATGCAAATTAAGAGGCTAGAATGCGTAACATTCAACGTCGATCAAAAATAAGTTATACCTTAGTATTGTTAACGTTTATTCCTCTCTTGGACACAATGTGCCCAAGGACAATGCCCTCTTCAACCATGAAATGACTCTTTCCCAGCTAAGGATTAGATTTATCTTTTGACATCGTGTAAGAACACAGGACAGATTGTGGAGACGAAATTCGAATGAAGGTCCAAAGATAGAGAAATCATCCATGAACACTTCCAAGAAGTTTTCCACCATGTCTAAAAAGATAGATATCATACACCGTTGAAAATTTGTTGGTGCATTGTATAACCTAAAAGGCATGCGTCTATAAGCAAATGTACCGAATAGACATGTAAATGTGATTTTCTCCATGTCTCGCGGGTCTATGGCCACTTGATTATAGCCAGAATATCCATCTAGGAAGTAATAAAAGGTTTGGCCTACAAGTCTCTCTTAGATTTAATCAATAAATGGAAGTGGGAAGTGATCTTTCCTAGTTGCCGAATTAAGTTTCCTATAATCTATGCACACTCTCCAACCCGTGGTGGTGTGTTGAGGAACTAATTCGCCCTTGTCACTTAATTGCATGGTGATACCTGCTTTCTTTGGTACCACTTGTGTGGGGCTAAACCACTTGCTATCCGAGATGGGGTAAATGATTCCCACATCTAGCAGTTTCACAACCTCTTTCATTACAACGTCCTTCATATTCGGGTTTAACCGATGTTGTTCCTCTTTTGAGGTCTTTGCGTCTTCTTCTAAATGTATGTGGTGCATAAAAATGGAAGGATCTATTCCTTTTAGATTTGTAACACTCCACCCTATTGTCTCCTTGTTCTCTTTTAACACTTTTATAAGTTCTATCTCTTGGTCATCTGTGAGATTAGAAGCAATGATGACCGAAAGGGTTTCATTCAAGCCTAGGAAAACATACTTGAGTGTAGCTGGTAAAGGCTTAAGCTCAAGTTGTAGTGGAGATATGAGGGACGAAAATGGGGGAGTATTGGAAAGAGAAGGAAGACGCTCTCTCAATGCTCTCCATTTAGGTGAGTTCATGACAACAGTGGCATCGAGCATTGAATTAACTTCATGAATGGACTACTCAATGTTCGGTGTGTAAAATGCGATTAAAATAATATAGAATAGTGTCATTATTGTTTTATACATCAACAAAAAAGAATTTATAAATACCTACAAATACTCTACTAAAATTAGTAAAGTGGTGAGTAGGGGTCGAACCCATAGAGACTGCATTTGGTTGTTTTGTTAAGCTGTCAAGACTTCATCTAGTTCAATTAAAAAAAATTTCTTTTTGTGTTTTTATGATAAAGTGCTGAAAATTAAATGACATAACATAAATTAAAGATAGAAGTTAGAGAGATAAAGAGTGGTTCAAACTTCACCACTAGCCTCATAAACATGTAAGACTTATAATAAACCGGAAAATTTATGTAAATGTGTACTAAATGACGCGTTTGACAAGTCCCACCGATAACAACGTCGCCAAGAGAATACATACACCTTAATATACTATAATCCATCTGCGATAAGTGTGATTTCCCTACCTACCTACTTACCTAATTACCTAAGTGTAGCAAAATCACCGTCTTTAAGCATAGACTATACAAATTTAGCTATGCATGTTATAGTGAAAACTAGTCTCAAGCCATCACTTGTAGTCCTTGTGACACTTACAAGTGTTTGAAGATCATGTGAGGAATTTAAGCATTCTAAGACAAGAAGATGAATTGCAATACATGAACATAAAGAATTTGTAAACTTATATTAATATAAGGCTCAAGGCAAGAGATATATACACAACAATACACAAAAATCTCCAATTCATTAAAATTAGAACATATTTACAAGATTAGGGTTTGTCAAAACCCTAGAGAAGGATTTGTTGATCATGGTGGGCCAGAAGCACTCCATAGACAGAGATGGTCTCATGCTCAAAATGGGCTTCAAGGCCTTACAAAGCCCTCTTTGAAGCTTTCCCTCTCTAGAATTTCATTTTCTCTCTCTAGAATTCTATATAGCTCTCTGTTACAAGAATTGTGATATATCCTATTAATACATATTTCCTAGCTATATAACTGATCTGAGGCTTAAAATATCATAGAAATTTCGTTTAGGGCTTTATCCAAGCAAAATTAGACAAGTGGCAAGTAAAGAAAATATCTGCAGAAAAATATCTTCTGCAGGTTTAGGTGATGCATCGAAGTAGGGACTTTGATGCATTGAAGCTGCGATGCATCAAAGTGGGAACTTCGATGCATCGATCTTCCTTCTTCTGCAGATCTTCAACTCTTTAACTTTTTGACTTCGGTCTTGACAAACCATTCACTATTCCTTAATGTGGACTTTTCATGAAGTACGGTACGACATATGAATGCATTCTTGTTGTAATAAAGGAGTTAAATTACGCGGAATTCTGACTTTGAACCTGAAATCATCAAAAACATACAAACACGTAAAAACTATACAATATGTGCAGCTATAAGAACAAAATGCATAAGTAAAGGTGCGAGAATGTATAACATTCAACGCTTATCACACCCCCAAACTTAGATATTGCTAGTCCCTTAGCAATACAAAATAAAATAAAATAAAACAACTATTCTAATTCCGCTTTCGTGGGAAACTCGGATGCATTTAGCGAATGCAATAAACCTAGACACGTCTAGTGGACGAGTGAAGTCTCGTGAGGGTTTACAGAGATGTTACCCACAAACATGCATGTAATTTCATATAGTTCCGTCCTAATGGAATTCAAAATTTTTTGCCACAAATAATGCACACAACAAGTACTTACAACTGCCTTTGTCATCTGATGTGTGGTGAGAGGCATTGAAGATATTTAATCTCACTTTCATATTCCTAAATGAGATGTCCATTACTCCGGTACGACACTTAACGTAAGCGTTAGCTGTAGCCAAGAATGGATGACCTAGAATGATTAGAATATGCCTAGGATTCTGGATGGGTTCCATGTCAAAGACTATGAAGTCCACCAAAAAATAAAGTTTGTCCACTTGAATGATTACATCCTCAATGATGCCATGTGGCTGCTTTACCGAGTAGTTGATCAGCATTGAATGTTACGCATTCTAGCCTCTTAACTTGTGTATTTTATTATCTTAGTGATAGATTATTTTGTTATTTTACTTTCTTTTAGTGTTTTCTGTATTTTCAGGGCCTTAATGATTATTTCAGTTAAAACCATAATTTTGAGCTTTTAAAGATGACATCCAAGAAGGTTAGATGAAGCCTACATCAAATGGATCCATTCAAATATTTATTTCAACTCAAATCAGCCCATGGAAGAGGTCTAAGAGAATTACAGCTGCTTAAGAAAGTTACGGGCCTGAAGCCCAATTCTGGCGCTTAATACAATTTTAATCCCATTTTGGAAAACATACTAGAAGTGTTATTTCCGAGCCTCAAATCGACTTAATTTCTTTCAAGTTAAACGAAATTTGATTCTGCACACTTTTGTATTTCACAAAAATTTCGTGAATCAGACTTTTAGTGGGTCAAAAGTTGGGCCGAATGTCAGAAGAAAAAACCCACCTGATTAGTGCTGCAGGAAAAACTAATTAATTCCTAATTGGATTAGGATTTTGGTGTATTCTCTTGGGGCATAAAGTGGCGAATTGAAGGCTATTTTGAGAAAGCTTGGAGAGCTTTTGGACAGAATTGAAGACATACTTTGCAGAGCTTTGGAGTGGAGAACCATTGGAGAACGAAGTCTTACACATAATTCATGAAGATGATGCCTTCTTCTTCAACCGTTGAAGCTTCTTCTTCTACCATGAGCGGCTAGTTCATCCACTAGGGTTTTGATGTAGCCCTAACTAAGCATCAATGGTTTGATTGTTTTAATTATTGGGGACCTTTATATACATGCATAGATTATATAATTTAGAGAATTCTTATTATAGAATTGAGCAATAAAAGGCTTATAAATTCAGTTTCAATGATTTCTTATCTTGTCTTAGATATTTAGTTGTTATTATTGAACTCAATCTCTCTTATTTTCTGTGATCATGAGAGCGATTATTACACAATGGTAATCACTGAATATATCATTAAACGCTTTGATGGAGTATGCCTAGAGAAGATGGACCATACTGCACCCTAGATTAGAGTAGTTAGGCAGATGGCCCATGCCGATCGAAGATAGTCCATGACTTAGCCTTAATCATATGATATCTTCTTAACGGATGAAGGTGAGCTTGTAGCCACCGACACCACTTATGCATGGTATAATTTCCCATAGTTAATTCAATTGACCATTGATTGTGGAGTTAGTGGTGAAGTCAAATACCCTAGATTTATCGCATATTTTCTACACTCTCTATTTCTTTTGTTTTATTTTATTTTGCTTTTCATTAGTTTAAATACAAAAATCAGATTTCTACTCTTTCTAAATTTAATTAGAATTAATTTCGTATACCAACTCATTCAGACCATAATCCTTGAGATTCGACACCCCTTTCGATAGCCCTATTCTGCAAGGAATTCATTCTATTACGAAGTGTGGTAATTTTAATTGATACACTCACACAGGAATCAGTAGTCGGCGAGTTATAACATAACCGTGGTTGGCTTTAGTTCCCTCAAACCTAATTTCTTGTAAACTAAGAATGGAAATAACTTGACACTCGCTCCTAAGTCAAGAAGTGTCTTTCCAAACTCTTGGTTACTAATGGTGCAAGAAATTGTTGAGGCACCAGGATCCTTGAACTTAGGAGGGGCTTTATGTTAGAAGATTGAACTTACTTGCTCAGTTAGGAAGACCTTCTTAGGAACGTTGTTTTGGGATTTACGCTTTTGAGAGCATAAGTCCTTTAAGTATTTGGCATAGGGTAGAATTTTTCGTATGGCATCAAGGAGAGGGAGATTGATTTCTACTTGTTTGAAAATCTCTATCATGTCTTAAATTTTCTCTCCTTTTTCCTTGGAATGAGAGGGTTCCTTTAATCTTTGAGGTAAAGGAACAAGAGGTTCAAATGAAGTTTCAAGATTTGGAATTGGTGATGAAAGAACTTCAGTTGACTTTTTCGTGATTAAATTTGGATTTTGTGGGAATTTATTTGCATTTGGATTTGAAGAAGACACATTTGAATTTATTTGGGAATATTTTGGATTTTTGGGCTGCTCCTAAACTTTTATTTTCTCTTCTTTAACCTTAGAGTTTATGATTCTACCACTCCTTAAGATAGTTATTGATTAGACTTGTTCGGGAGGAACATCATATGATGAAGATAAAGGGACGTCATCAGTCACATGAACACTTTTAGGATTTTTCACCGGTTGGCTTGGTAACTTTCCCTCCTCTCTTTTATTCAAGGCGTTGGCTAGCTACCTTACTTGGGCTTTTAGCCTATCTATCTTTCAATATCTCCTACGTCTCATGAAATTGTTCCTGGTCAATTTGAGTGAATCTAGTGATTGCTCGCCAAATATCACTTGTCTTTTCCATGGAGAAATATTTTTTAAGGAATTCTTGTTGCATTTCTGTCCATGAGTGGATTGAATTGGATTTTAGAGAGTTAAACCAATATTTGGCCTTATCTTTGAGAGAAAATGAAAACAAATGAAGCCTTAAGTCATCTTCTATGAAATTTTGCAACCGAAGGGTTGAACAAAATTCAAGGAAGTCATCTAGATGCTTGTACGGGTCTTCATTTAGAAGTCTATAGAAACAATTGAGGAAGTTTATGGTGGAGGATTTTATTTCAAAATGCTTCGCCACTTTATTTGAAAATTGAATGCATGATGGTGAAGCTATGTGGTAAGAAGGTAAAGTTCTCTAAGAACTTCTTCTTGAGGAGGAGGAGGAGGAGGATTATATGGTGGTAGACTTGGAGGTTGCACATTATTTGGGTACATGTTTTCAGTCCTAGGCAAGATAGGGTCCCTAGAGGTTTTTCTACGTTGTCTGAGTGTCCGTTCAAGTTCAAGATTATACAAAAGCAAAGGTAATGAGAATGACTGTCTACCTAACATGCATTAAAAGTAAAAATAGACAAATTTATATACAAAAAACAGAAAAAATTGCAATCAAATGCAAGAATTTTAGACACTTTTCTCACTAAAAGGTCCAAGCTCGAGTCTTGGTATTTGAATGCACAATGCATACCTAAAATTCAGTACTTCAAAGGAAAGAACAGAATGATTACAAAAAAAGAATGAAAGAATTTCTTAGACTAATAATTAGATTAGACTTAATCTCTCAAGGTAACAATTACACCGTAGTCCCTTGCAATGATCCCAAAATTTTGAGGTAGCCAAACTTGTTTTCCTTTCTAGTATTCTTTTGACTATCAAAATATAATTTAACCACTCGCAAGAGAACGAATCTTTGGAGATAGGACTCTTTATAGAGGGTATCAATCACACGGAGACAACGTGGGGTAATTGCTTGAAATGAGAGAGTAGTTCCAATTTAACTCAAAAATAGATTTTTGTTTGAAATTATTGCTATTGTGAAAACTAAAAATACGATAAATTAATGGGTTTCAAAGTAGAGAGAGAGCTAGGGTTTAGTTTCCATCTCTAGCCACATAACCTTATCCAATTGTAGTGCAAATGAGAATTGCAAAATTACATGCAACAATGATTCATTTGGCTTGTGGCCTATAATGACATCTTCAAGAAAATATGTGAATCCTAGCTAAGAATAATCCATCTTCAACAAGCATAGTTTTTCTACTTATCTAATTACCCTAATTTTCCAACTTACCTAACTGCATCCAAACTATCTTATCTTGGCATGGACTATAAAAACTAGCATAATCACATTCAATTAAAAACCATTACAAGACAACCATTTACACTTTTTGTGAAGGCTATAAATGTTGAGCATTCAAATGAAAAAATCAAACTCTAAGACAAGAAGGAGAATATGCATCAAATGAACATATAAAGAGGGTTTCACTTGTGTTCAACAAGGCACTAGACAATGTAATCTACATATAAAACACAATCCCAAGGTTACTACAAAATAGACAAGTTACATGGATAGGGCTTCATCCACACCCAAGAGAAGAGGTTTAGTTGATCATGTTGGAGTAGAAATCCTCCATTGACAAAGGTAAGCTCAGCTTCATGCTCCCTTTCTTTGTTATTCCAGCCCTCTCTAATCTCAGCTCTCTTTCTCTTCCTTTTCCAAATGGCTATATGGCCAAGAGAGAGTCTTCCATTGGCCCCACCATGCATACATGTGTATCCACCTAACCAAATATATATATTCCCATCACATCTCTATTGGAGTTCAGAAAATTTCCAAAAAGGTCGTGCAAAGCTTCTTTTTGGAAGAAAGTGGCAAGACAAGTGGACAAGTGGGCAAGTGGACAAGTGGCGAAGTTGCAGTCTGCATATTTTTGATTGTGTGAAACATGAATTTTGCACAATCGAAGTCTTGATTGTGCGAAATGTCTGTTTCACACAATCGAAATGTCGATCATGCAAAGAATATATTTCGATTGTGCAAAATACCTTCTCAACTTGGACTGTGGGTTTGAACTTCTCACCTGCACTTGCAATCGGGCGGATCATGGCTGATGGAAATATTGGCATTTTTGGGAAAAATCCTAAAATACTACAACAACAAGAAAATAACATAAAATACAAAAAATATACAAAAAAGAAATTATCATATGCAATTAAAGAGGTGTAAATGTGCAATATTTCACGCTTATCACACCCCCAAACTTACATGTTGCTTGTCCCTTAGCAATAAAAATAAATTAAAATAGATAAACTACTTCTTCTTTCGTGGGAGATCCGGTTGCATTTAGCACATGCAATAACCCTTTGAACCCCTAGGCATCCCTAGTGGTCGAGTGAAGTCTCGTGAGGGTTTAACTGAGATGTTACCCACAAACATGCAAGCAATTTCACAAAGGTCTACCCTGAAATGGAATTCAAAATTTTTCCACAAGTGATACACACAACAACTACTTGCAAACTCTAAAAATATTAGAACTATAAATTGAAAAACAGTCCCCACACATTGCTCAATCTTTAATAAAATTGCAAGTGTAATCCTAAATGTCCTCTTTGAAAAGTGAACTTACATCTTGATGAATGGTTTAGCTTCGTCCTCGGGGGTATTTTAAATGTCTTTCATTTATTAAAATTCCTTTCAAAAAAAATCACTAAGGCATATTTTACAAACATATATACAATATTTACAACAACTATGCAAAGGCGGCCGTGCAATTTCTAGGTCCATTAAGCTAACTAACAAACCCTTGTAACGAGCTTTGTGCTAATGCGAAGTATACATTTCGATTGTGCGAAATGTCTTCTCTGCTTGGACTGTGGGTTTGAACTTTTCACCTACACTTGCAATTGGGCAGATCATGGCTGATGGAAATGTTGGCATTTTTGAGATGAAACCTAAAATACAACAAGAAGAAAATAACATAAAAATACCAAAAAATATACAAAGAAGGAATTATCATATGCAATTAAAGAGGCGTAAATGTGCAATATTTCACACTTATCACCCGTGAAGTAAAATATTAGTTTTGTCAAGATCCTCGGGTTGATTGTCTGTAAAGTAGAATATTGGTTTTGTCTAGACCCTCGGGTTTCATCCATAAAGTAGAATATTTAGAAAATTAGCTTAAAAAGCTTTCTACCTATAACCTACAATGACTGCCACCCTTGTGTGATTTCTAAACTTACGTGACTTGGTGTTTAATTTTTATTATTGAATTATGATATTCATGTTGATGCTTGCGTGGCCTTTCACTTCAATTGAGCATTGTTGAGTATGTGTTATATTTAAGCATTGAATTAAGATCCCTTGAGTATGTACATTGTCGTATGCCATGTAGTACACAGGAATACCATGATTGCATTTCATGTAGGACATGTCGAGTCGATGCATAAGTTGATTTGGGTATCTCTACTGAGCATGTTGGTGTTCACCCTTTTCCCCAAACATTTTTACAAATAAGGCACTGGTGATTGATGGAGCTTAAAGCGCTAGGGTTGCGAAATTTACTTTTCGTTGCTATTGTTTATGTTATGCTTTCACATGTCATGTTTAGGCATTTATCGAACTTGTAATTTGGATTTGAACATAGGACATTATATGTATGAGCCATGTTTGGCACTAGGAATAATTATGGATGAGATATGGATTTATGTTTAAGTTTGATTATTTTCCTTTACATTGTGTAACTTTGATTCTTTTACCGTTTATGTAAATTGTGGATTAAATTGGACATTGCTAAATTAAATCGAAGGGTGAACCAAGAAATTGCCTAAGTATGAAAAATCATGATTTCAGATGAATAGCCTTTGATTAATCAAAGACACTTCTTCGATTAAATCTTCGATCCATCAAAAATTGTTCGATGGAACTGGACTAAAAAATAATGTGATTACGATAGTACTCTGATTGAGCGTAAATCTCGATTGATCAAAATCCCACATTTGATTAATCGAAAGGCATGCTTCGATTAATCGAACAGTGTAATCTGTAAGGACCAATGTTGAGGCTTAAGTACACATATGCCCCTATGAGAGACCCACTTGTATGAGATGACTTATATGCGTATACACACACCTAAGGTAATTTCATTAGTCCTTTTTTTTGTCAGGTAAACAATCTTTGACTTCTGCCAATTATGATTTTCTTCAAAAGCTTCAAGGAAAACACTGTAACCATTTTAGAATGAGAGAATGATGCCATAGAGAAAGGAATTACACTTGATGCAAGAACCCCACTGGTTGGTCGTTTTGCTCCACGAGCCACATTAACATGGCGTTACGGGTGCTTTCAACATCTTCGTAGCAAATCAAGTCACCACAATGCAACAAACATCTATTAACATATTTTAGCAATGAGCCAAGTCATCACCACGGTGCGGTAGACATCGTCAATATCTTGGCGGTAGGCCAAGTTACCACAATGCGTCAGACATAGTCAATATCTCAGTGGCAGGCCATGTCACCATAGTGCGGCACACATTGTCAACATCTTGGTGGCATACCTCGTCAACACGGTGCGGTAGACATCGTCAACATCTTAGCGGCAGGCTAAGTCATCATAGTGCGACATACATTGTCAATATCTTGGTGGTAGGCCAAAACATTTATTTATTGGGTCGACTAAACTTAGAATGAAGCTCTAAGCTACCTACATACCCTCAAAGGGGAATCAAGTCATTTACGTAGTTCAAAATATATATATATTTTTTGTAAAGACAGTTTATACTCATATCAAGGAGTGATTGTGTAATTTTTTTCATATAGACAGTTTATACTCGTATCAAGGGGGGTTTTTTTTTTAACACAATTTATACTCATGTCAAGGAATTTCTTTTTTTGGTAGACAATTTATACTCGTGTCAAGAAGTGTCATCGACAATTTAGGCTCGTATCGGGAGCAGTTTAGCTTTAATTAGTCTTTAACTTTGCAAGACTCAGAAGATAGTCCAAGCTTGTGTTGAGAGGTGTGAACCAGCTTGGTGTTAATTTAGAGATTTCCTTCTTGCTTTGTTTCTTCATTATACTCTTCTTGTAGTTGAGAAAAAATATCTTCTTCGAACTCGTCTCCCCACCCAGAAGGAAGAGGTATTTCATTCGCCATGGTCTATGCAGGAGGATTGAACCTCACCCAGTATGCTTTCTTTCCACTGCGAGATTTGATCCAGACAAAATCTTCGGGTTTTAGTCCCCACACTTTTTCTTTATCTAGTACTTTAATTTTTTGAGCCTCTTGTTCCATCTGAGATTGTAGATGATTTTGTTCTTGTTCCTCATTTTGTAGTTTCAGACTCTTACCTTGGTGTTTGTTGATGACATATTGGGCAGGAATTACTTGAGCTGACATTTGTATATTTTTAGACACTGATTTTTGTGAGATATTTTCAAAACCATTCCCTTCTTGAGCATTCTTTTTTGGCCTCTAAGTAAACACGGTATTCTGAACTCTCCTACTTGAAGTCGTTTTGAGTGGAAATTGATGAATTATTTTGATACTGCATCTTCAACACAAATCCTCAAGATTCGTCATTTTGGTTATGCTTTTGTTTTTCTTGTTTCCTTCTTATTTTTGGGTTTGATAAATTGTGTAGGCCTTTTAAAAGGACAGGTGTGAATCTTGCCCCCATGCCAAGGATATTTTATATGAGAGAGTTGGGAATAAACTTTGTATGAAAGGTTTGCCCCCTATCTGTCCAGTCTTCTATCAAGGTTTTCTTGACTTAATGCCTTATTTAACTGAGAACCATTAGATGAAGTCACTGAAGGAACACGATGTGTTTCTTGATTCAAGTCTTTAGAGACGATGCTTGTAACATAAGATGTATCTATTTCATCGTCTAAGTTAGGAAATATTTCATCTTCCTCTTCAGACTCAACCCTTCATCTTTAAGACAGTTGTGAGACATATTGGGAAAGGCAAAAGCCTTTGCATCATGACTTGTTATGCTGAGCTCTATATCATAGGCACGAGTAACCAATTCTTTAAATGTACGAGGCATGATTCCTTGTAGAATGTAAAGAAGCTCCCAGTGCATGCCTTGCATACACATTTCAACTGTTGAGACTTCAAAAAGATAATCTTTGCAATCAAGACTTATAGCTCGCCAACAGTCAAATATTAAGAATTCATCATGTTATGCCACATAATTTATTTTTTGAGCTCATGTATGTTGAAGAACTATACCTATCCTTGAGAAATGATTTTAGGCCATCTTTCATTGTTTGAGCCTTTCAAATTTTATTTTTCTTTCTCTTTCTTAGTTATGAATTACCACTTGTTAACCAGTCGAGTTTTTTGCCCATTCTTTCTTTTATAACCATATTTTTTACGATTTTTCGAGAATGGATGTGATAATCAGTGAAGCTCTTTGGTCTAGCCTTTCTTTTATAACCATTTTTAGGTTTTCTGAGAATGGATGTGATCAATGTACAAGTGGGTGAAAAAAAAAAAAGAAGAAGAAAAAGAAAAAAAAAAAGAGGGAGTATAATTGTTGATGAGATTTTGAGAAGTGTATATAAAAAGAAGTGTTATAGAAAGTATTCAATTGACAAAATTTTGGAAGAAAAAGTTGAAAGTAATATGCGCTAAGTGAGTTAGTTCTTCCCAAACATTCTCGAATACATCTTACCATTATCATTATCACTTTTTTATCTTCCTTTTACCTAAAGTTACATCCTAATAAAAGTCCTTTTTGATCTTAAGGATAGTATAGTTCGGATATGGACATGACTAAGTTATATTGTTGTGTGGTATAAATTCTTAATATTTGATATTCCTTTCATGAGACCAATGCATTTTCTTGAAAAATTCGTTCTTTGTTGAAAATATGTGAGGTAATTTGCATTTGTTCTACATTATTCTACTCACATATACTTGAGTGCAAAATTAGCCAATCTCTTAGTGTTCAATTTTGAGTGAAATATCATAAGTGAGATTTGAAATCAAAGCTAATTTTCTAAGAAAATCTAAAATGCAGTTGCTTTAAAATTGAGAAGTATATTATTGGTGGCTATTCACACACACACTCTAAGTCAAGAATAGTAATGAAATTTTTTAACTTTCGAATAGTATTTAATCTTTTCTTTTAATTTTTTATTTCGCACTAAAGTGGAATAATTGAGTTATTCTTGATTTATACACATTAATAAAAAAAAATCTTTGAGTGTTAATTACCATTTTTTGATATTTGTGGGTATCATTATTGAAACCCTCACGAGGCTATAGCTCGTCCACAAGGGGTAACCTAGGGGTTTAAGGCCTTATTGCATATGGTAAATGCAATCGAAACAGCCTGCGAAAGTGGCACATCTTTAGTTAGGAGTTAAATAAAAGTAGCAGTTTTGTGCTCTAATATCTTTTGCTTGTATTTGCTAGAGGACTAGCAAAAGCTCGTTTGGGGGTAATTTGATAAGTGCACAAAACTTGCTATTTTATATCCTAAAATAAGTTTTTAATTCA
This sequence comes from Cornus controversa, assembly GCA_026545225.1. Taxonomy (NCBI): domain Eukaryota; kingdom Viridiplantae; phylum Streptophyta; class Magnoliopsida; order Cornales; family Cornaceae; genus Cornus; species Cornus controversa. Next base: position 48,646,470 of record CM048845.1, read on the forward strand.
TCTTTTATTTTATTTAAAGGTTCTTATCTTTGCATTTTATGTTTTATAGGGGTTGATTTCCAAATAAGAAGAAAAGCGGCAAAAGAGGGCTAAAAAGGATATATATAGCCAAAGATGAACATAAGAAGAATTGTAGGAGAGATGGTATTCTGTGCAATCTACTTCACAAGAGGTCTCAAGTTCAAAACTTTGCCAAATATTTTGTACACGGCCACGTCTGCAGTCCAGAATTGAAATTAAAGATATGGAAATCAAATTTTAGATATTTAAATTCAAAATTTTGTATTTTGAATTTTTGTTTTTGAATTTTGAATTTTGAATTTGTTATTTCAAATTTGTATTTTGAATTTTGTATTTTAAATTTTTCCCACCTAAACCATTCCCCTCTAACTCTATAAATAGGGGGTCTTAGGGGATGGTGAAGGGGGTTAGAAATTGTGAGAAATTGTAGAAAAAAATAAACTGTAGTTGTAAATATTTTTTTTGTATTCATTTTCTTTTTTCTTGTAAACATCCTTCTCAAGGGAGTGATGAAGCCATTATGATGAAATATAAGTAAGTTCTTTTATTTTCTTTTCTAATTTTTCCTCCCAAGAGCATTCTTCTACTCTTCTATTCTGGATTTTTATTTTCTAAAATTAGAGGGAGGATTCTTCGTGTTTGCCAAATAATGGTAATTCGAAGAATGCCTACCTCTGTTTACCTAGCCAATGTGCATCAAATTAAGTAAAGAAATGTCTCTCTCACATATAATCAAGTCATTCTTTTTTATTCCATATTTTCCTTCATCTTTCCAAGTTCTAATTGGATTGGTGAAGTGTATTGATTATTGGAGGAAAAACTAGATAAGAATATTAGAAAATTTATTTATGTGGATTCATGCTGGTGGATTCCCTTCCCTTGATATTTTTATTTTATTATTATAGTTTCATTTATTCATTATAATTCTAAAATAAAAAATATTTTTAAAAAAAATAATTTTCATTCCATAAATTAGTGTGTGAATTTGAGCTCATTCAAAATCTCACTTGAGAGTGGTTCGACCCTGCTTACTACTATACAGTTTTTAGTAAAGTTTTTGCAGGTTTTATTATTTTTTGTACGAAGTGTAGAAAAGTAACGACAAACATCCAATAATCTACACTCGTTAGGTGTCAGTGATATTTACCCTCAATATTATTAGTTTCCTATGAGAAATCAGTGCAGTCGAAGACATTGTATTCGACTCTAGTACTACAATCCATTTTGGATGCGAACAAACTTGCTAAACAAAAATTTTCACTTTTAGTACATGTCTTAAAAGACAATAAAATAGTTTGATCATCATTTTTATGTGACCAATAATTTTTCACATATATATATAACTATTTTACTTCACATTTTTGTAATTATAACTTTGAATTCTTGTATAATTATAACTTTGAAAGATTAAAAATGCACATTTAAATATTTTTTTCCTAGTATTGATAACTTAAAAAGGCTATCCACTTCGTGGGAGGAAAGCTGATATATAGACTTGTCATAGGGGTGCAATTTGGGTGGGCTAACTCAAAACTAACTCGAGCTTGATTTGTCACTAGCTTAGGCAATCATTTTTACAATTAGGTTTGAACTTTAGTTGAAAAATCTCAACTCAAACTTACTTAAGGATGACTCGGGTTCAAGTGTCAGCAAATTGAGCTTAACCTGAACTCGAATCCAAATTTTAATTTTATTTTTGTATTATTTTTTAATTTTAAATAAACATATTATATATGTCAAATTATGATCATCTTCTTTTTTCTTTTTCTTTTTTACAACTTTCATTTGATTAAATTTTCATTAATTGTACATTAATACTTTGAAAAATTAAGGCCTTGCTTGGTTTGGAACTTCCAAAACAGTTTTCTGTTTTGAGAGTGGCAAAAAACTAAAAACTTTAATTTTGTTCCGCTTGGATCTATTTTTTAGAAACATTTTTTAAGAAACTGAGTTCTAATAGTTATAGTTTTTAGAGAACTTGTTTTGTCAATTTTCGAAAACACGGAGACGGCATAAGGAAAACACGGAGAATAAGAGTTCATTTAAAAAAATACGTTAAACCTATCTCGTTTATAACAATGGACTACATACTCCCACTTTGCTCCTCTACACAATCTCTCCAACAAACAAAACAAGTTCACGCCATTACTCTTCTTAATGGCTTCTTTCTCATAGTGTCTTTGTCTGTGCCTCTCTCATTCTAAGCTACGCCACTTTGGAGACCCAATAACTTCTCGCTTTCTCTTCAAACATACCTGCCCCTTTTGCTACACTGCTTTCTTATGGAACATTCTCATAAGAGTTTACTCCATCGGCAGAGTTCATGATAGGTTTTGGTAAGGAATGGTGTTAAGCCCGATGATTATACATTCCCTTTTGTTCTCAAGAGTGTGTTTTGATTATTCAGAGGTTCAAAAGGGTACAGAGGTTCATGGGTTTGTGTTCAAATTAGGTTTTGAATACGATATGTTTGTGGGTAATACCCTGTTGTTGTTTTATGGTGATTATGGTGATTTAAGGGATGCAAGAAGGTTGTTTGATGAAATGATTGAGAGGGATATCATGTCATGTACTACAATTGTTGGGGTGTATTTGGTTAATGGGTGTTATGGTAAGGCTCTTGATTTGTTTTGGGAGATGAAGTTGGGGTCTGGATTTATACCGAATTCTATCACTGTTGTGAGTATGTTGTCGGTGTGTGCACAACTTGAGGACGAGGTAATGGCAAGTAGGATTCATTATTATGTTGTGAAGGTAGGTTTGGATACTCAAGTGACTATTAGAAATGCTTTGGTTGATGTAGGGAATGACAGAGAAGCATTAGATATGCTTAGAATGATGATTGATGTCGGGATGAGACCAAACTCTATCACCATATCTAGTATGTAGAAGATCCTGATATGATGCCCATTCAATTAATTGTTAGATTGAATGATGGACAGGATATTGCTTTTACATAATTGAATTGATTTTGAAAACTGCTCTTATATATTTCATCATTAGACACTCTTAATAGACTCAACAGATTTGAGGGAGACAATCCTAGTTTAGTGCAACACTAACTTCCATTGCTAGTTATATACATATTATTGATAAAATAAAATAAATTTGAAGAGATAAATTAACCAAGAAGAATCGAAGAATATAACATGGTTTGGCCACTACGGCCTACATCCACTGCACACAAAGCCCAAAGGGCTACATCACTTTTATTGTTCAAATGACCACCTCTATTTATAAGTGAAAGAATACACGAGATAAACATGAAAAATACATTAATGGAATATTCCTAAAATCAATCCCATAAATCACTCTATCAATCTTCTATCAATGTTTAAATCACTCCAATAATATATTCTCTAACACCTCTCTCAAGTTGGTACACGGAGATTTTAACTCAAGTGTCCAACTTCAAACTAAATACGAAGTTTCGGGGAATTCGAGTTGAGTTAATCCTGAGATTCGAGATGAGTTGATCTGGAGATCCAAAATGAGTTGATATGAAGATTCGAGACAAGTTGATCTTGAGATCCAAGACGACTTGATGCGAAGATCCGAGATGAATCTAGAGTAGGGTATAATAACCTGCTCTAATACCATATTGATAAAATAATATTAAATTAAAGAGAGAAATTAAACAACAAGAATATAAGAATATAACTAGAAGAATATAACGTGGTTCGCTACTATGGCCTATATCCACTGCACACAGAGCCCAAATGGCTAGATCACTTTTATTGTATTCTCTCTTAGTTTTGTTTACAATGACTACCTCTTTTTATAAGTGAAAGAATACACGTGATAAACATGAAAAATACATTAATGGAATATTCCTAAAATCAATTCTATAAATCACTCCTATCAATATTCTATCAAGGCTTAAATCACTCCAATAATATTCTCCAACACATATCATAATGGAAGAAATGGTGGCTTGTTTCAATGGTGATATATACTCATCATAATGGAAGAAACGGTGGCTAGTTGCAATGGTTTTCATGACTTCTAAGATAGTGGCTAACAAGTGGATGAGGGAAAAACAAAAAAAGAAACAAAAATCACAATGTTATGCAAGCCAATTTTTTCATAAGGGTCTTAATCTCATTGTTATGCAAGTAATCTATATGATGCTAGAGTGTGTGATGCTGAGTTTAAAGTGAATCGCGTTCTATAAAATAATGTCAAAATGTTAAACCAGTTCCTTGGATAAGCAGGATAACACTAATAGAGAAGCATTAGATATGGTTAGAATGCTGATTGATGTCGGGGTGAGACCAAATTCTATCAAGATTTCTAGTATACTGCGAGTATAGGTTGAATTAGAATATTTCAATGTAGGAAAAGAGCTTCACAATTTTAGTACAAGAATGAGTATGGAAACTGAAATTTTTGTTTCCAATTCATTGATTAAGAAGTAATTAATTTACCTCTTTTATTCTATTTAAATTTAAGCAACTCATATACTTCTCATGTTTTATTTAAACTTGTGATATTATATTGGTGCAATTGTTATTAAATTAAGAATACTAGCTTAAATGTAATGTACCTCCAAAACTTATTAACAAATATTCAACTATTAGAGTTAGGGAAAAAAAAAGGTTTATTGCATTAGTAGTCAACATCTTATAAGTAAAAGAGTGATGTGAAATATTCTTTATTTTCTTAGTTAGAAAACTATTTTTAGTAGAAACAACCAAACAGATTTGAGTCTTGTTTTTTGAAAACTATTTTGTAATTTTTCTAACCAAGCGGATTTCCAAATTGAAAAAACTAGAAACAATTTTCTGTTCTGATTCTTAGAAATTGTTCTTGAAAACAATTTTGTGAGTTGCAAACCAAACAAAGCCTAATTCTCTAAGAATTTGTTTTTAAATTTTTCAAAAATTATATTAATGCTACGTTTAGTACGCAACAATGGAATGAAATGGAATGTCAATATTACCTTTTTTTTATCCATTCCTTTGTTTGGTAAGAAAAATAAAAGTGAGAATGACCATTCTGCGTCATTCCTTTGGAATGAAAAAAAATAAAAATTCATTCCATTACTCAACCTATGGAATGGTCATTACATTCCCAATAAACATTAAAAAAAAAATTAGTTACCAAAAATAATGTAATCATCATTCCATTCCTGCATCATTTCATGTTTGAAACCAAACAATAGAATGAGAATGATCATTCCATTCTATTGTTACGTACCAAACGTAAGTATAAGTTTTTAGAATGTTTTTTATGCTTAGGAATAATCTAATTCAAAACTAACCTAATATTAACTTGACTTTTAACCTGATTTTCTCTGTCCAGAGCTAAACCCAAAAAGAAGAAATTGAATTACATGTATCTGGGCGTAATGGTCCTTTATCGATAAAAACTGAATTGTTGCGAAAAATTAATCTAATTTAAATGGATTAGATACCAAATCGACCAACCCGACTATGGTATGACTCGAATTAACACTTCCTATTTTAAGTTGGGTTCAACTCGAGCTTGAGTAGCCGGCTGGACCAGGGCTAACCCACCCAACTCGGCCTAGTGGCAACCCAATTTGATCAACTATGGCTGGAACATGTTTAATAAGGTGTAATTGAAAATCAATACAAAAAAACGAAGTCACGTGCCGACTTTTAGCACATATTGTATTACTTATACGAGCACTCGAGCAGTGATAGGGAGTCCGACACCTATTTAGTCCGACTCTTATGTGGCTATGCCACGTCATAGCTTTTTCTTAAAAAATTTCTCTCACTGTCTTCTTCTTCGTTTCTCTCTCTCTCTCTCTCCCTCTGGGTCATGGCTATAAAGCACAGATACTTCCCCGGAGGCGCCGTGGCCGTATCGGATACGTATCCGATACGGATACGGTCAGGATACAGCCGGACACGTATCGGATACTCCCGGAAAGTATCCGTTTTTTTTTAAATAATTTTTTTATTTTCGGATACGGCAAGGATACGGCAGGATACGGCACGGATACGGCAGGATACGGCCAGGATACTTCTCGGATACGTTTGATTTTTTTTTTTTTTTGTTAATTTTTTTTTAAAGATGGTAGCCATATTGTAATATTAAAATTTAAAAAGCTTAGTTAAAATGTGGGGCTTAATTTGTAATAAATCAAAAGATCTTTAATGTTGAAAAAAAAAGTTCATTTAAGTTAAAACTTAAAACTTAATTTGTGTTCTATTAATTTTTTTGTATAATATATAATATATATATATATATATATATATATTTGTCGTATCCCGCCGTACCCGTATCCTATTTTTTTGAGATTTGCCGTATCGCCGTATTCGTATCGTGCCGTATCCGTGTCCCGTATCCGTATCTGTGCTTCATAGGGTCATGGGTTCTCTCTCTCTCTCTCTCATTGATGCTTGTATAGGGGCTTGAGCCTTATCCGTTAATATACAAACTTATCCTAAAAAAAAAAAAACAAAAAATTCTGGCTCTAAGATAATTAATTGATTAATCTATCCCAGTGTGGTCACATATATGAAGAATTCTAAATACAACCCAGAAAGAAACAACAGACTTGAAGTATCACTGTATCAGTAGCGAATCTAACATTCAAAATCAACCAAGATAACCACTACCCACAAACAGATTTGAGAATTGAAGAGAGAGAAAAGAAAGAGAACCGATGAACCATAATCGGAGAAAGAGAGAGGAAGAATCGATGAACTAGGCAGTTCAAAATACTTATCACCAGTAAAATCTCTTATAGAGGAAGCCATTAGCGTCAGCCTCCGGATATGGAGAAGAGATAAAGATACAGACTTGAAGAAGAGGAAAGTGGAAAGAGAGATGGAGATACAGATATAGATAGAGAGAGAGAGGCGCAATTGGTAATGCAACTTTTTAAAATAGGGTTAAGTTCAGAAAACACCCCTGTTATATAGATTTTGTGCGTTTATCACCCCTCTAGTTTCATTTGTGCAGATAACCCCCAGAGGTTTGGAAAAAGTGTGCGAGTTGGTACCCTCTGTTAGCTAGCCGTTTGATTTTGCCCGTTAAGTTGCTCACGTGTTGGGCACGTGAGTCTCTTAAATTTGAAAAGTCAAAAATACCCTTTTATTGTACCCAAAATGCCCCTGCCCTGTGCCTTATTAACCCACTTCGTATGTATATATATATATATATATACACGCGCACACACCACTCTCTCTCTCATCCGTTCTCTCTCTGCAACTCTACTCTCTCTCTCATCCGTTTTCTCTGCAACTCCACTCTCTCTCTCATATGTTCTCTCTCTCTCTCTCTAACCACACCGTTCCCTCTGTCTCACTGCACTCTCTTTCTCATGGTTCTCTCTGCAACTCCACTCTCTCTCTCTCTCTCTCTCTCTCAGCCGCGCCTCTTCAAAGTGATCTCTTTCTCTCTCTCCCCTAATTGAGTGATGTCTTCCTCTTCAAGTTCAGTGCACTCTAGCTACAGAAATCGCAATTGATGGCCAATTAAACAAGTGTACTATTACTGTGGTGTCCTAACTCCTCTCAAAACTTCATACACACAGTTGAATCCCGGCAGAAGATTTTTTGGTTGTGCAAATTATAAAACAATAGGTTGTGGTTTTCATGTGTGGGAAGATGATGCACTTTCAGATTATTACAGGAAGTTCATTTGGGATCTAATTACAGAATTGAGAGTTTTGAGAAGATCCAACATTACTACAATTGCTTCAAATGTAGATGATGGACCTCCTATTGATCTGGAAAATACGGTTGCAACACTGCAAAGGGAGGTGAACCACTTGAAGAATGGAGAAAATGTTGGAATGAAATTGAGCATCTGTAGCAGCTCTTTTTTTGTGTTTTTTTTGGGTTTCCTAAGTTGTCTTGTGTTATTGAAAGTTGTATTTAAATGAACATTGTGTTATTGTGGCAGTTGTTTTTTGAGCATGTTTGATCCAATATATTTGAATATTACAGTGCAATAAAAGTTCCTGCATTTGTATGTGAAATCCAAACACCAATACAATTGAACATTCAACAACATAAATCTTATATTCATCCAATAGTTTTTTTCCTTGAAACCTACATGAACATCTAACAATTTTAAGTTCCTGCATCTGTATGTGAAATCCAAACACCAATATAACTGAACATTTAAAAACATAAATCTTATATTCATCTAATAGTGTCTTCCCTTGAAACCTACATGAACATCTAGCAAATTTGTCCAAAATACAAAGCTTACATTCATCTAATATTGTCGAAATATGAAACATACATGAACATCTAGCAATTTTGTACAAAATACAAAGCTTACATTCATCCAATACTGCCAAAATATGAAAACTACATGAACATCTATCAACCATTGCATTATGTTAGAATGGTTTCAACATAAAACAAGAAGCTTCTCCAACAAAAATATCTCCAAGACACTGTCAAACTATCCAACCAGCACTGGCTGCATCTATCCTTGCTCCCCATATGACCTACATTTTTTGCATTGACAACACATTAATATCAGTGAAAGTACATGCATATTCAATCAAACTAACATGATATACCTGTTAACTGAATTTTGTGTTCCACCAAATTGTGATCCAACTATTGCATTATGAGTATTCATAACCTACAAGTCAACAATGAACACATGTGACCAATCACAAATTGCATTAAATTGACAATTTGCAAAATGACAACCTATACCTCACTGTTCTGACTGGATCCACTGACTGGAGCACTGAATGTTGCACCTAGTTGAGAAGTGATACCCTATAGTTGACCATTAACTCAAATCAGGATAATAAAGTGATACCTTATATTTTTAAATTATTTAAGTTTACCACAATTTATAAAATAACAAAGTATACCTGTCTAAATTGACTAGAGACTGTTGCACCTCTAGGATTTCCACTTCTACCCCTAGGAACATAACCACTCCTACCTCTTCCAAAAAAATCATTCAGACCTCTACCACCTCTAGCATGCCCACCTCTGCCACTACTACTTGCACCCCTACCACCATCACTGCCTGCACCTCTACCACCATCACTGCCTGCACTTCTACCACCTCTGCCACTATCAGTGCCTGCACCTCTACCACCATCACTGCCTGCACTTCTACCACATCTGCCACTACTGCCTGCACCCTTACCACCATCACTGCCTGCACTTCTACCACCTCTGCCACTATCACTACCTGCACCTCTACCACCATCACTGCCTGCACTTCTACCACCTCTGCCACTACTGCCTACACCCCTACCACCATCACTGCCTGCACTTCTACCACCTCTACCACTATCACTGCCTGCACCTCTACCACTATCACTGCCTGCACCTCTGCCACCATCAACTCTTCCTCTACCAACAAATAAAACAGGTTTTGGCATAGATGGCCTTCCTCCTCTACTAATTGGTGGTGTAGAAACTACTCTATCAGATCTACAAGTCCTTGTATTGTGGCCTATTTGATTGCATTTCCCACATCTGACATTGCTTTTTTTTGGTCTGGCTTGCTTGGAGCCTTCATCAGGAGCCCTCCTCCTAGCTGTCTTTGGTCTACCAGCCCTATTCCTAGGAATGGGTGGTAATATTGGTTTTATATAATCTCCTAACATCATCTTCCTCAATGACATTGGCCTGATGATATGTCCATATGCTCTAAGGTAGGTTTCCCTATAAAAATAAGGATCCACATACTCCTCAACTACCCCTCTCATATAGACTATACATGCAATTGCATGTATACAAGGTACACCACTGATCTCCCACTTTTTGCAGGTACATGTCTTCTTCCCTAAGTTCACTGCATCAGTTCGACCATGGGAATCAACCTCAAACAACCCTCCTCCTGCAGGTTCAACATGGCATTTATTTGCTTGCCTTTTAAGTTGGTCAACTTCTTCTTGGATCTTTGGACATAAAAGTCCTGTCTTCCCTTGCATGTACTCTCTATTCCTATGAAATCTTTTCATAAGATATCGTCGAATCATCTCAAACATGTAAATAATGGGTTTCTTCCTATCCACATCCAACTGTCTTTTGTTTCAGATTCAACAACTGCAAGTGCAATTGGAAAGAAGCTATTATTTCCATCTCTCCCCACAGCACATAGTAGTTGACCATTGTAATGGTGTTTAAGAAAACACCCATCCAGCCCCACAAATGGTCTACACCCTTCCTTAAAACCTCTCCACATTGCTGATAAACTTACAAACATCCTCTTGAACCTCATGTTCCCTTCATTGTCTAGTTCTGATTTGACTTTTACAACAGCATCAGGATCTGTTCTCAATATTAATTCACCATATTCTCTAACTTTGCTAAATTGATCCTTATACCTACCTTCAATTTGCTTTAGTGCCTTTTTCTTTGCTCTAATTACTTGATATCTGGACACTTTTAACTTAAAGTCATCCTTAATGCAACCTTGTACCCCAGCAAACTTCCATGTTGGGTCAATTCTGAACTTGTTAATATATTTGTTAGAAATAACAGTAGAGGTTAACTGCCTACTTGAATTCACGGGGGGACAATCATGGTGTGATTTAAACGTCCTTATCTCAAAGCTTTTGTCAATGGTATTAAGGGAAGCATGGATCCTCCACCCACATCCAGCATTTACACAAATTACAGTAACCCTAATCTTTTCATTTTTTTTGAACTTAAAGTCATACAAATTTTTAATTGAATGTTCCCTTAGAGCTGTCCTAAAGTCAGAAGCACATGCAAATTTCATACCTACAACCAAAGGCTTCTTCTCCAAGTCCCTTTTAAGGATAAATTCTTCAGTCCTTTTGCTTTGCACTTCATACTCTGAATCTGAGCTATTTAAACTGCACAGTTCATCACTAGGTGCATAGACAAAATCATCATCCAACTCCTCCAACTGATCATCATTTGTATCTTCATCACTAGGTGCATAGACGGAATCATCATCCAACTCCTCCAACTGATCATCATTTGTATCTTCATCACTAGGTGCATAGACAGAATCATCATCCAACTCTTCCAACTGAGCATCATTTTCAAGAACTTCAATTGCAGGTTCAATTGCTTCATGTTCATCACCATTCATTGGCACCTCAATTGTTTCATCCTCATCACTATTCATTACCCCCTCTACTGTTTCATCCTCATCACCATTCACTGGAGGTTCAACTGCTTCATTGTCATCAACATTAATTGCAATTGCAGGTTCAACAACATAAAGCTTAACAACTGAAAACCTTACATAAGCTTCAAACATATCCATCACATCTCTATCAGTTTTAAGCTGTATTGGTGTTCCTGTAATATCATTGGGATGTCTGTAAAAAATCTCACTCTTCAAATCCAATGCTAACCTCTCCAACATGTCTTCAACCTCCAAGTAAGACATCTTATCGGGGTCTACATTGTCATAGAACTTAGCTGTGCCTCTCACATAATTGTATGCATTATCAAAATATCCAGAGTGATGCACTTCCACTGTGTAATATTTCTCCATCTTCTGTACAAATAAATTGTTTACACAAGCATTATTTTATGACAGGAACCACTACCGACATAAAGTGAAAGAAAAAGATTACACATGTTGGAAAAAAGTGAAAATCTGAAAGTGAAAGAAAAAGACAACACATGCTAAAAAAAAAAAAAAACCTAATTTTATGACACTCCCAACACTGTAAAAGCATGTAGATCTAATTTTCAGAGAAATTGACAAAAAATGAGTACAGATTTTAACATGCATGTTAAAAGCCCTAATATTCTAGACAAAAATCACTTTCTGAAATGATTCATTGCACATGAATCCAACAACTCAACAATCAAAAATCCATAACTTTATGATAGGAACCATTATCGACATGAAGGGACCACAAATTTAAAATTAAAGTAGTACAAATAACCCTAACTTCAAGAATGATGAACTGACAGCTGACACAATATAAACAAAATAAACCCTAAATTTAAGATTCCAACATATTCTAACAAAAATATGAAAAGCCCCAATAATATGCACAACAAATCGCATATATGAAGAATGTAGAGAGAGAGAGAGAGTTACGAATGGTTGAAAAAAAATAACTTGCTTACATGTCTTCGATTGAAGCTTGTATGTCTTCGATTGAAGCTTTTACATCCAACAATCTTGAGCAATGCGATCGAAATTGAGAGTGTTACAGAGAGCGCACCACAGTTAGGTTAGGTTTCCTCTTCGATTTTTTCTGAAGTTTGTTTGAGTGAGAGATTCTTTTGAGCCAAAGGACACGGCGTCGTATAGGCCGTGTCCTTTCCCGTCATTTCACTAAAAACTTTTATTTTTATTTATTTCTTTATTTTGACAAATGGGTATTTTGGTAAATTGATCATTTCGTTAACAGTGCAGTGACGGAATGGACTCATTCGCACGAAAAGTAAAGTTTGGGGGTGTTTTAAGAACGGGAGGGGGGCAATACGCACAATATGCATATCATAGGGGTGTTTTCTGAACTTCGGCCTTTAAAATATCATTTTTTTTGGAGTAATGATAGACAGGCCCGATCGGACATAATCCGATTTTTGTTTTATGTGAGTGGGGTGGTGGGCCCCACACATAACATCATCATGATATCATCTGATGGGACCCACCATCTCACTCGCGTAAAAAAAATATCGGACTAAATCCGATCGGACAAAATATTATTATTCATTTTTTTGGATGAGGTGGCATTACACGTCAGACTATCGGCCCTTTGGGTCGGACAGCATATCATTATTGTACTCATAAAGCGAAGTTTGCTGGTTTGATGTGGTTAGCATTGAAACGTCGTCGTGCTTCAATACGTTTCTGAGACGGACACTCAACTATGGCTGGAAGCCTGGAACTAACTGTAGTGTGTAGATCGATCATTTCATTCATCTCTTCTTCATCTTGCTGGGCTTCTTCTCCAGATCCGTTGTGAGAGAAATTAGGGTTCTTATTCGCCTGCCTCCACAACTTCCTGGTTCAATTCAACAACCTCACGAAGTAATAGGCTTTTCTCTATTCGATTCTCAACTTTTTGAATCACCATTAGATGAGGCTCTTACAGTTGGCTTTTCTAGTTGCGTTAGTATCTGGGTTCACGGCGATTCTTATCTACATTACTGGTGTATCTAGACTGTGTAAGTATATATATATGAATGTATGTACGGGTATCTCTGTATGTATAAATATGTATCTGTTGCTCATTTTCGGTTGATTTGATTATGATTTAACAAACAGATGGTACCCAGATTTCGGATGACGATTTTGAAGCATTGAAATTGCTGCGGAGTGATTTTCAGAAGTGTGTGGTGAGTTTAAGTTTGGAAATAATTCCGTCCTTTGCTCATTATTATTATTTTTTTTATCAAATTATTTCTTTTCTCTTAAATGCAGTGATGAATATTTCAGTCATGTTAAACCACGCTCTATATTGCATTACACTATGCGTTAATCTATCAGCATGAGTACACTTCCATTCCTGATTTTGTAAGATTTGGACTCTTAGGCTTTTCATTGTTTGGCTAAAACCTCCACTAAATCAAGTTGAGGAGATTCTTTCAATTTTAAGATACCAAAGAAATATAAAAGGAATATTATGTAATGTCTGCAACCAAATGCGGGATTAAGGCAATGTTATTCATAATGGTGAAACACCAAAGGGAACTATGAAATGGCTGAAGAGTAAATTGAGTGATTCTGAATGTATCTATGCTTGTTCTGCAAATCTAACTTCAGTTCACCCTACAGATATAGTGTTCAGCCGCTACTCTTCTGAATCTATATATATATATATATATTATAAATAATTTTTTTTATAAACATGCCCCAAAGAATACTCAACCCATGTACATGCAGGGTAGGATCAATCCTAAGCTCCTTTTGTACGACTCAAACCTGAAAATTTTCTGGATATCCCATGCCGAAGAGAATTTAGAAACAAATGCTTTAATTTGTAGCTTGGCATATCCTCATCCTCAAAAGTGCCACTACTCCTTTCAATTTGTAATCACCAATTGAGACAATGGGAGCAGCCTGCCAAGCTCCTGCACTTTCTTCCTAATACATCTCCAAAGCCAAGAAGCCAATAAATCCCCAAGTGACCATGAACATAACCCGACAAACTCTAAATAGAGAAAACAAAAAGCACCACATACCTGAGCCATTTCACAGCCATCTTTTGATTTTTTTTTTCCTTTGAGTGACCATGAACATAACCCGACAAACTCTAAATAGAGAAAACAAAAAGCACTACATACCTGAGCCATTTCACAGCCATCTTTTGAATTTTTTTTTCCTTTGGTAAAGTGGAAAATTTTATAATATAACAATAGAGTAAAAGCACAACAAGGGCATACCCTTGGGATAAACAAGCTAAACTTAGCTTAAAAGAAAAGGATCAGAAGATCCAACAACAAATTTGAAGAAACAACCAAATAAATGAATCATGGATAGACATGTTTGCAAGATCTAACACCTCCCACCAGATGAATCTCGCCAAGTCCACTGGAGCTCTAGATTGATTGTGATGAAGTCTGTTATTCCCCTCACACCAAATCTGCCAAATAACAGTAGCAAAGATCTTCTCCTGCGCTTTCTATGTAATTCTCTTGGCCACAAACCATTGCACAAGTTGATTCAAAGAAGAATGCTGAGGCAAATTCCAACTGAGTAACTCGGAAAGCCATTCCCAAATAGAAACTGCAAAAAGGCATATGACAAAAACATGGTCAAAATCATCACAAGCTGACCACCGAAGTGCTCTGCACACCCCTCAATCTCAAAATCTCCAAAGACAAGAGTCTATTTTAAATGGCTAGGCTGCAGGTGTACATCCACTCCAAACCACATTAAACCAATTAACTATTGGATATCTTCTTCTATAGTCGTCCTGAACATTCTTCAAACTGAATCTGCCATGATTTCAGACGACAGAGTCACTTCCAGATCGAATTGGAATAGACAAAATGTAATTCTTCAACTGATTAGCGGTCACGATCCCAAATTCAAATACCGGGAACCCTCGCCCTATATTTAAATCTGGTGCGTGATTTGATTATAACATCCTTAACAACAAATAAAAACACCAACTTTTCAATCCACCAGTCCCATCTCCATTTATTCAAACCAAAGTTTACATCAAGATCTTCCATACAAAATTCCATTAAATACACACTCCTCATTATGAATATCAATCATAAACAATTAAAGAAAGAAAGAAAAAAAAAACTATACACAAGGATTAATTTCTTTGGCAAGCTTCTCAAGTAGCCCTTAAATTGACTCTGACTATTCCGGAATGTCTTCGGTACCTGAAATATAATAAGGGGTGAGCTAACAAGCTCAACAAGAAAAATCGCCAAACACAATCATTGCTCAACAAATTGACCCTGCCTAGATTCACAAATTTGAACAAGTTAATTAATTCTCAATAATTCACTAATTCAGATCCACAGTTTCCCATAGAGCAATTAAATTCTTGTAATCACTATGTCTGCTACCTCGTCCACATAAATCTCAATCTCATAGGATTCTAGTATAATTTATCTCATATCATCTAGTCAATCTGCTAAAATAATAATACCCAAAGCTCTTTAATATAATTTTTCGCATAACAAACCACTGACTTACAACCAATTTATTTATAGATATTCTATTGCCACAAAAAAAAAAGAACACATAAAACCGAACTTTAATTTCCTTTTACATCAATACATAAGAGTTTTAACATTTAAACCCACTTACTCCACATACTTCCATATAACTAGATTCTCAATAAATATATCTATGTATATATATATCTACACACAGATGGGTGTGAGTGGGCGAGTGTTTAGCACCGGCTAGCTACCACTTGTAGACGGGTGTGAGTGGGCGGATGATGTGCACTGGCTAAGCTATCACCTGTAGACGGGTGTGTGTGGGGCGTGGGAGGGTGAGAGACACCGGCGAGCTACCATAACGGGCTACAGTGTGTGTGGGTCGGTGACGGGTGTTGGCAACTACCACAATGGGCTACAGAGTGTGTGGGCGGGTGACTAGCTCTGGCAGCTACCACAACGGACTTCAGGTCGAGCTATCTCACATCGCCTGGGGGAAAGAGGTGATAGCCTTACATGTTCGACGTTTTTCTCTGTCTGATATGATTCAAACTTGATTGTGAATTTTGAGGGCGAAATTCCCTTAAGGAGGTTGTATTGTAACACCCCTGATTAGTAATTAAGATTTTAATCTCAGTTATGGTTTGATTATCTGTATTTGGAGATTTTGTGGTCAAAATAAAATTATGGAAGTTGAAGGGTTTGAATGTAATCTATATATATATATATATATATATATATAAGAAGGATACATGTCGCATAGGTTGCCATATGTCCTATTTCATGAAAAGAAAAAATAACACGTGTGGCCTTTCTTTGTTGTAGTGATCTGATCATGTATATAAGTTGTATAAAGATAGTGGAAAAGGGAAAAGAAATAGAAAGAACATCTGTCATTTGTTTTAATAGGTGTCCTAAGGCATGAAGGAACCCAACCACGTGTAGGATAGCTTTGACTAGGTTAGGTTTATATTGTGAAGAAAAGAAAAAGGAAAGAAGAAGAGAACGAACAGAAGGGTTCTTGGCAGAATAGAAGAGAGAGAGAGAGAGAGAGAGGGATAGAGAGAGCAAGGGATGCCAAAGAAGAAGAAGAAGAAGAAGAAGAAGAAGAAGTGAGACAAAGTAACAAATTCAAGAAATTCATATTTTTAAGGCAAGTTGACTCTTACCTATTTTTTTCATATATTTTTTTAAAATCATTCTGTTCAATTGATTATATTTGGTGTGATTAGGATGAAATATGAATTTAGTATGTGAAGGTATACATGTAGTCATATATGGTGGGTTATTGATGTACATGTTAGGATGTTGATTTCAAGTTTGGGTGGAATTTTATGTACAAATAGTATATATATATATATATAAGAACAGTATGTGGATGTAGTTAATGTGAGCAAACTGAAAGGTTGATGTTAATTAATTAGATTGGTCTCTAAAGTTGGACTTCTGGATTCTTGAACTTGTAATTGTTTTGGTTATATACAAGTTGATTTCTTGCATATATGTTTGTATATATAGTTTTACATATGTTACAATTCTATGATTTGATAATCTGTTATGGGCATAGACAGTGTAGTATATTGAACAATATATATATATAGAGCCTAGATGAAACTATGAGAAATCAGATGTATTTTAATGGATCTATGTTTTGAACATATGATATTAGTAATTCTGGGGTCCTCTAGCATGATTGATTGGGTTTATTTTTCTTTACTGGTTGTGGCAAATTTGAAGGGATTAGGGAATAAAGTAAAGGAAACTTTAAAATTACAACCTTTGTAAGCGGCTAAGTCAGGTTACTTATTGGGGTGATGTTTGTGTCTGACATAGACGTGTGTGTATATATATATACATAGATATATTTATTGAGAATCTAGTTATATGGAAGTATGTGGAATAAGTGGGTTTAAATGTTAAAACTCTTGTGTATTGATGTAAAAGGAAATTAAGGTTGGGTTCTATGTGTGTTTTTTTTTTTTTTTTTTTTTGTGGCAGTAGCACATCTATAAATAAATTGGTTGTAAGTTAGTGGTTATATATGCGAAGAATTATATTAAAGAGCTTTGGGTATTATTATTTTAACAGGCTGACTAGATGATATGAGATAAATTATACTAGAATCCTATGAGATTGAGATTTATGTGGACGAGGTAGCAGACATAGTGATTACGAGAATTTAATTGCTCTATGGAAACCGTGGATCTGAATTAGTGAATTATTGAGAATTAATTAACATCAACCTTTCAGTTTCCTCACATTAACTACACCCACATAACTGTTCTTATATATACATAACATATATATATATATATATATATATATATATATATATATATACACATAGAATTCCATCCAAACTTGAAATCAACATCCTGTTAACATGTACATCAATAACCCACCATATACGACTACATGTATCCATCGGTAACCTTCACATACTAAATTCATATTTGATCCTAATCACACCAAATATAATGAATTGAATAGAATGACTTTAAAAAAATATATGAAAAAAATAGGTAAGAGTCAACTTGCCTTAAAAATATGAATTTCTTGAATTTGTTACTTTGTCTCTCTTCTTCTCCTTCTTCTTTGGCATCCCTTGCTCAATCTCTCTCTCTCTCTCTCTTCTATTTTGCCGAGAACCTTCTTTTCATTCTCTTCTTCTTTCCTTTTTCTTTTCTTCACAATATAAACCTAACCTAGTCAAAACTATCCTACATGTGGTTGGGTTCCTTCATGCCTTAGGACACCTATTAAAACAAATGACAGATGTTCTTTCTTTTTCTTTTCCCTTTTCCACTATTTTTATATAACTTATGATCAGGTCACTACAATAAAGAAAGGCCACACGTCTTATTTTTTCTTCTCAAGCAATAGGACATATGGCAACCTATGTGACATGTATCCTTCTTATATATATATATATATATTAATATTACATTCAAACCCTTCAACTTCCATAATTTTATTTTGACCACAAAATCACCAAATACAGATAATCAAACCATAACCGAGATTAAAAGTTTAATTACTAATCCCGGGTGTTACATTAGCACTTGGAGTTGTCTGCACTGGTAATCTCCACTGTCCATGGCTGATAATGAATGAAATAGTTGCATTTTTTGGAAGATCCAACTCCCTATAGAATCTGTAGCCAAACCTATAAATGATACTTCTACCATGACACCAAGGGTCTGTGAACAATGCAGTTGAAACGCCCTCTCCAATCTGAAAACTGATATGCTGAAGAAGAAATCCCTCACATGCAACACATTCCTCCAAACCACGGATTGAGAATTTCTTGGATAACAGTTCCAAAAAGATGCTACTCTTGTATACTTCCTCTTAAGCCATGCCACCCACACTGTATCTTTTGATTGTAAAAAATCCCAGCCCAGTTTGCAAGTTGAAGCAACATTCACCTCTCTGATTCTACGAATACCAAAACCACCTTCCACCTTGGTCTAGTAACAATATACCGTCTTAAGGAATGTAATTTCCTATAAGACTGCCTAGAGCCCCACAAGAAATCTCTCATTTCATTATTTTTTTGGGTTCAGGGTTACAGTTGTAAATCTATGGAGATTCTCTTGGCTTTTGTGGATAGCTTGAGGCTATAGTTTTTGTGTAGTTTCTTGAGCCGCATCCCCCTTCTGGGCACTCTTCAATGAAATTCTTACTTATCAAAAAAGGAAATTTCTCATTTTCTTCTCCAAGTAACAAACTAGAGAAGAAGGAATTATGAAGACAGAACACCAAAAATACATAAAAGATGATAAAACTGACCTCACCAGTTCCAATCTTCCTGCCAAAGATAAATTCATGGCTTTCCAATTGTTTATTCTCTTAGAGAGTTCAATCAAGTCATTGCAGTGTGTTGACCCCAATGTTTCAACCTAAGATTTTGATGATTCCAAAATATTGGAGTGAGGAACTAATGCTTTACTTGAGTGTTCTTACAAGTGCTTATAGGTCTAATCAACTCAAGTAATTCAAATGTCAAATGCTTTGGACTTCAAAAGAGCCTACGAAGAAGTTTCACAAAGCCACATGACTATAAAACTCAAAGCTTAATGATCAAGAGATCAATGACAAAGCTGAAGTAGATTCAAACCTTATGATGACCATCTCATAAGCTCATGATCAAGGATCTTGACTTTAGGAACTCATACTTATTGAAGATCCAAGTTTAAGGCCTTCAAGATTCAATGTCCAAGATCACAACAATGAAGACTAGTTTTCAAGACTTGGGTAGAATAATGTTGGGAACACTATTGTGCCTCATGCTAATCATGCACGAAGGTCCCTAGACTCCTAGAAACAGACCTTGGAGTTCATTGAACCATTTCACAAGGTCTCAACTGTAGAAGAACTTGTTTTTCACAAGTATTCAAATTAGGTCACTAAAAACTCAGGCCTACAGCCCACTAAAACGACAATAATTAAAGTGGGAATGGCCATTCTAGGTCATTCCCTTGGAATGAAAAAGAATGAAAATTCATTCCACATCTCAACCTATGGAATGAGCATTCCATTCGCAAGTAAAATTTAGAAAAAAATCACGCTTTAAAAAAACCTCACATTTCAAGTCCAAAAACCACCGCCACTACCACCATCATCACAACCGCTGCCACCTTCTACCATCACCACTTGCACCACCACTGCCTTCTACCATGGCCACCGCCACCGCCTTCCACCACCACTATTCTAGTGTTTGGTCCAACCAAACACTAGAATGGTGATGATCCATTCCGTTCCTACATCATTTCATATTTGCAACCAAACAGTAGAGTGAAAATGACCATTTCATTCCATTCCCATTCTCATTCCATTTTCATTTGCATTCCATTCCATTCCCGCGTACCAAATGTAGCATTAGTGTGGTTTGGAATTTTTGAGTGAGGTCAATTTTATTGGAAAACTGACTTCAAGAGCTTCAATTTAGACTCAAATTTGACTTAATTTGGATAAGTTATGGACAATTGAAGACGGAATTTTATTGCAGATTTTTGAAGCTGAGAGCTTGCAACTTCAAACAGATTCAAGACGTCTACAAGTGAAACCCAAGGCGTCTTATAAGCATGGGATTTGAAAATATTAGACCAAAAGCTAATCCAAACACTCCCAAACTTGGTCCACCGGTCATATCTGATTTCAAGCTTGTCCCAAACACTTCCCAACGTACTCCATCGGTTATATAACGGCTAGTTTCGCAAATGGGTTATATATTCCCTTCTTGAGTGAGTGTTGAAGGTTTGAGAGAGAGAAAGCACCAAACCCATTTGTGCTTGATTCACCATCAATAC
Source organism: Cornus controversa (assembly GCA_026545225.1). Lineage (NCBI taxonomy): Eukaryota > Viridiplantae > Streptophyta > Magnoliopsida > Cornales > Cornaceae > Cornus > Cornus controversa. The sequence continues at coordinate 48,667,342 of CM048845.1, forward strand.
TCGCGGACACGTGTTCAATACTTCCTAAACGTATCTATAATTTTAAAATATATATTTTTTATTTCTAACACGTATCCGATACTTCTTAGATACTTTAGAACACATTTCTAACAAGTTTTGAACATTAAAATGTAGAATTTTCAACAATAATATCATAGTATAATGGTTAAGAAAAGTTCAAATTTATTTAAAAAAGAAGTGTTGGGATATATATCATAATTTAGTACAAAAATTATCCATGCAAATTATGCAATATGATTCTTAACTCTTATCTTGTTTGTTAATCGTAGTATTTTATAAAGAAATGTTAATAACTCTATTTTTTTTATAAATAAAAATATAATTTGTTATTTTTATATTTCCGTATCCTGCTGTACCCGTATTCTGTTTTTTTGAAATTTATTGTATCGCCGTACCCGTATCCCGTATCCGTATCCGTATCTGTATCCATGCTTCCTAGCTCTCCTTCCATGATTACTAAATTCTCTTGTCCTTAACCAAAGCATGATCTACCTATCTATCTCTCACCCAAGGCAAATCATCTCTTCCAAAAACCATACCCAATCACCTTCACCCTTTTCCCACCATCATGACCCAGATCTCACCTCACCCTCTACCCCACCTTGTCTCATCAACAGTCTAGTTCTGGCTGAGCCATTTTGTGCTTCAACTATTACTTTAGGTTGAGAGACAAAATCATTCCTATTGTTGATACTTCATATCATTTGTATAGGCTTGTTTTACAGCCTTCATTTGTAAAGCATTTGTATAGGCTTGCTTTACTGTCTTTATGTGTAAAGCAATTATAAAGGCTTGCTTTAATGCTTTCAGCCTTGATGTGAAAGAATGGTTGTGCTCTTGAACCCGTAAAAGGAGCGAGTTATTCTTTAACTTGTAAAAGAATGGTTGTGCTCTTTACTCATTAAAAGGAGTGAGCTGTCCCTGAGCTCATAAAAAGGAAGGCTTGCTTACGACCTTGATGTGTAATGCAAAAGAAGTCTCCTTTCGACGTCATGGAGCAGTTGTATGGGGGGGCCTCTCACCCAAAGAGAAGCAGTAGTAGAATCCTTGAGGAAGCAGTTAGCTTCTCAAGGCATGGATGCTGTTTACCGTTAGTGGTACCAAACCATGTAAAAATCTTGTGTCATGTTTTATTTGGTTTACATTTCTCTTACTCCCATCACACTTACTTTCCATGCACTTTTAATTTACATTTGTACTTTTAAATGCTTTAGATTTATTGTTGCTTTTGTTTACTTTTATTTACATTCTAAATGCCTTGAATTATTGTTACTTATTTATTTATTTATTAATGAGGAGGATGGGATGCATGCTTGAAGTATGTTGGTTGTATTGCTAAACCGATTTGATTATGGCTTGAAGTTTTTATCTTTAGAAATCAGCTTCTCAACTTGGGCATTTCCTATTGAACACCAAGTGCTTGATAAAATGCATAACCAATATCTCCTTTTATAGGCTTTATAGAATGTACATACAGATTTGTTGCTTACTTAATGATTGAATTTTTTGAATAGAAAAATCTTGTCATTCATTAAGCATACAAGCTAATTTGTTACTTAGATGTTTTCTCTAGACCACTTGCACTTTCTTCTCTTGTACATCCTTGTGATCTTTACCACTCTTGTGTAAACTGATTTTTATCTTTCGTATAGTGTGTGTTCAACTCTTATAGGGTGTTCTATCTTATTGATAGAATATGCTAGCCAACCTAAGTGCTATCCCAAAGCTCTAACAAGCTGATTTTCGGTTAGCACCGAAAAAGGTTCCATAGCCTCCCTCTAGGGTTCTTGTTTGGGCCACACAGTGTCTTCTCTTCAATCCATGAGTGATCAACGGCAGACCCAAGTATTTTATAGGAAAGGAGCCTGTTCTACATTGAAACAACCTCTCTATCCCTCTCTTCCTCTTCACAGCCTTCGAAAAAAACAAAGTACTCTTCTCTCTGCTAATCTCCAAACCTGAAATTGCTGAAAACTCATAAAGAGCATTAGGCAGCTTCCTAGCACATGAAATCAGCCTGTAGCACCACCAATAAGTCATTGGCAAAGTGTGAAATATGCAACCAAACCTTAGCTCTCCAAAACCATAAGACTAACAGTTTATGAAGAAAGTCCCATGTGACTGAATCATAGGATTTTTTGAGGTCCACTCTCAAGGCAAACAAAGGATTTATCTTCTTACTGGAGAATCCATTCAGAAGTTTATGTGCTAAGTGCTAACACAATATTTTCTTTTAATAAAAGCTGTCTGTTCAACTCCAACTAGTTTCGGAATAATAACACTTAGCCTAGAGGCCATAATTTTAGTGATGACTTTGTAAACCACATTGCACAATGCAATGGGTCTATTGTCAGCCACTCTAGCACAATTATCCTTCTTAGGAATTAAAGTTAAGAAAGAACTATTCACAGACTTGTTAAGCTTGCTAGAACAAAAGAAATACTTCACAGCCTCAGTGAGATCCCTCCCGATCACATGCCAATAGTGTTGGTTGAATCTAGGAGGGAATCCATCAGGGCCAGGGGCTTTGTCAGTCCCCATAGCCATGACTGCATCCTGACTTCTTCCATAGAGCATTGCATTTCTAAAGCATGAACACCAGCCTCAGTCAACCTCATCCTTGGCTGTATCAACTGAGAATTAGACTCTGAACATATAGGGGCAGCAAACAGGTCCTTGTAGAAATCCACAGCCAGCTTCTGAACCCCCTCAATACTCTGGATCAGATTTCCATTCTCGTCTTTCAGAGCATTTATAGAATTATTAGCCCTATGGAGGGCTACTCTGTTGTAAAAAAATTGCATACACCGATCATTATCACTCACCCATTTGATCCTGGCCTTCTGAGCCACCAAAAGCTCCTCTTTTGTCGAAGCAACTTCAAGACCCTTCCTCGCTTCCAATTAGCTTGAACAAGAGAAGAATTAAATGGGTCATTGATAATATTTAGCTGAATATCATCCAGTTTCTTCCTTGCAGTAGCAACCTGTTCAAACTTTAAAATTTTAGCTGTATATAAGTTGGGCTCTTTAACATGTTTGAATATGCAATATGCTACTATATCTTCAAACTTTAAAATTTTAGTTCTTTGTCTAACAATTTAATGTGTTTGCTTCATTTTATAATGATGCAGGGGTTTAATGGGTTAGGTTTACAAGCTTTAAGTGGTAAAGATTATTGTGAAGTTACATTACAGTTTCCAAGTGACACAGACGCCAAATGGGTAGGTTCTCTTACGTATTTGGCAGTTTACATCTGATATTATGATGATATTTGCATCCCTCTCCCTGATTTTGGACGGTAACAATGTTGGATGGTGTTAGGATATATACATATAGTGTCATATATATATATATACATATATATATATATACACATATATATATATATATATATATATATATATTTATTCATATAAGAATCCTATAGAGTTCAATATGCATATTCCGTACACATATTTCTTTGTTTTGCCTTAAATTATAGAGCAAGGCTATCAAGAGAGCCCTCTAATGACAAGAGTCACGAGTTCTCCTTGTTGACCGTTGGATTGAGAGATTTATTAAAAGATTCATGTGACTTTTCACAAATCTCAAAAATTGTCACAAATCCAGTGCTTAATAAAGAGAGCTCATGACTCTTGTTATGAGAGGGCACTCTTGCTAGCCTTACTATAAAATATAAATTTTATTTATGCGTTTTAATAAGCTATTTTACTTTTTGTACTTATATGAAATCCGATATCTAAACAGCGAGATCCCAAAACAGGAGAACTGGAAGGCCTGTCATTTGATATTAATCTTTGTGAAGCTGTAGCTACATGGGAACAAGTGAGCTTTCTACTTTTATGTTTTGTATACTTCTAATATCATAGTGGTATCCAATTCCTGCACTAATATTGTCTCTATGAGAAATAGATTCAGGCAAATTATTTTTGGCACTTGTAGTTGCTGTGTCATCAATGAACAGGAAAAACTACGAGTCATTTTTTTTTTCTCTTTGCCTAGATTAGTGTCAAGCTCGGAAGAAGTATCCTTCTCTAATTTGCTTGTTTAGAATATTGCTTTACAATTCATTTGTTATTTAGTTAGCTGAATTGCTCAGGTGAGGAATAGTACCACAATACTTACTAGAGAATTCATCGATGCTTTACCAAATGGATGGGAGGAATATGCATGGCAGCGGATTAATAAGGGAATACTTCTGTAAGTATTTTACACATGACTGTTCTATAATGGTTAGGTTTTCTCCTCTGTGTCTTTGAGAGGTGTATTAGTGCTTGGTGTTTTGCGCTTCATGTTTATCTTTGTACTCTCATTTCTTCTGGATTAATATACTCAACTTATCTACCAGGAAAAAAAAAGACTGGTGCTATATTAATTAGTATTCAATGTATGGATGTATAGGCACTCAAGTGGAAAACATGATTATGTACAACTGTACATACATGTATGTGCTCAAAATTCAAAACATATCCTTCAAGGAGTTCACAAATTGTCTAAAAAAACCATAAAATCTATGTGAAGACCTATTTTCACATATATGAATTATATTTTTATTTCTTTCCAATGAAATTTTTGTAGACAAAAAAGAAATGTCCTGCACTGGTGGGTAGTTTTAAATAAATATGTGGATCCTGTCTGCAAGACTGCAACTGATATCCAACAGTAATTAATTAATTGGTTAGTTAAAAAAGTTGCTGAGCATTCTACAGTCATATGTTCTCTGATGTACGCTTCTGTACTGCAGCAACCGCTGTGAAAATAAGACTCTCTGCATGGAGAAACTCTCTCTGGTGCTCCCTGAAACACCACCATATTTTCCAAGGCAGTTCAGTCGGTGTGCTGTAATTGGTAATTCAGGGGATCTTTTGAAAACAAGGTTTGGAAAGGAGATAGATGGTTATGATGCTGTTTTCAGGGAAAATGGCGCACCAATCCAGGTTTTGGTTGCATCCACCATATGATATTTCAAGTATTATATAGTCTATACTGATTTTTTTTTCTCTTATGAAACATATAATTGTAACAAAACCTTGTTCCAACTATTTAGTATCAGACACATGAATCTTGTTTTGTCATTTTTTTCTATTGGAAGTCATACCTTCAGTTAAAAGATATGCTACCATATTTTTCCTTATTGTCTTAAATCCATGTTAAATTTTTTCTTCCTCTAACATTTCTCTCAGTGTGAACTATGGGACTGTTCCATAGCAATTGTTCTTCACTCCCCATGGCCAAACCATCTCATTATTTCATTTTGTCTCTTTGTCTTCAATGGATGCTACTTTTATTGTCTCACAAACATATACTGCTAATTGGATAATTTCTTTTCCTACCATACTTTATCTCAACATCTGCATTTCAGATACACATTTTTACAATATATGCTGTTTTTACACAACATTTCTCAATGAAGCATAGCTGATCTGAAAGCTGTTTTATGAATCTTCTACATTTCTTTTCTTTTTCCCTCTCTTTTTTGTGTATGGCAGAATTATACAGACTATGTGGGTAAGAAAAGCACATTTCGCCTACTTAATAGAGGGTCTGCCAAAGCACTCAATAAAGTTGCAGAGTTATATGGTACAATCGACATTTTTGTTTTGAGTCCATTCTTTCTGCATTGGAAGCATGCTAATGAGCTAATCATTTGCAATCTGCAGATACTGGAAAGGAGGTCTTGATCATTAAAACAACAATTCATGACATCATGAACAAAATGATTCGGGTTAGTATATTTACTTCCGCTAGTAATTCTAATTGATAGAATTCTCTACAAATGCATTCTTGTTGCAATAGATATCATGGCGAAAGCTGGTAGCATTTCTTGTCGCTCAGAAGTTTAACATGCATGTATTAATTTCTTGACACAGTAGAGAGTACTATTTTCCTATAGCTTGGAATAGACCAAAAATTTCCTTTCCTTTTAAAAAATTATTGTTGTGGATTGACCAAATTTGAATCACACACACAGACTTGCATTCATTTTTGAATTGTATTCCTTAGTACTCACCTTAATGCTTTTATCAAATTTGAGGGTGAAATGCCATTAAAATGGGTTGCTAGTTAATTTTCTTAAATGATGATTAAGAATATCAATTTTCTGTGCAAGCCTTAAGAGGTTAAATAGCCCGAGTTGGTGACTCTTCTAAAAAGCCTTCATTACGCTATCTTGTTTCCTTTTGTGGTTCTTGATTTGGACCCTTAAATCAATCTGTATATTTTCCTATTAGAAAACCTGAGTCTTTGTTTCAACCAAGGACCTAAATTTTAATATTGTTTTAAGTATCTCCAAATGAAGTCTTTAGATTGCAGTAACTTCCAGCAAGGTGGATATTGGTGATATGCTCTATAGCAGAAGACGATACAGAGCTCCATCACCTTATACATCTTTTCTCTCAAAACTTCTCTTTTCAGACTCAGGTGTACATGGTGGATGGTTGTGGAAATATACTGTCTAGCCCCCATATGGTTTATTTAGGTAGTAAGAGGAGTAAGGAGCAAAAGAATATTATTGGTTGTGCTTATGGGGCTTGGCAAGGATTAAGTTTATACGATCATTTACTTATACTCTATGATATCCATAGTTCCAAACTTCCAAAGGCATACCATTGTCACTCAGACACTAAAGGTGGAACTGCACAATAATCCTTTCACTGACCATGGAGGCCCACTTATGAATTCTGTGAATCTAAATTTTAAGGGGCGCTGTTTGAAAATTTTAGATCAACTGAAAACTACTGGAAGATGGCAATAGTAAGATTATCTTGCTTATTTCTCATGGGTTATTTGTCTGAGGATGTGATGGCTATTTGAAATATACCACTTTTGTAAGAGTTGACAATTCGGCTAGCATTATGATACTCCCTCTGTCCCAATGTAAATGCGCTTCTTAACGTTAACAGATGTCCTAAATAAATCCTCTCTTTGTTAGGAAAATGAATCATGTGTTAGCATATTCCTCGTCAAAACAGTGTTCTAACGTGTCAAAGTGTTGTTGAGCTGTTTGTAGACATCAATTGAAGAGATGGCTGAGACAGAATTTCAGAGACTATGGAAAACTCATTCACATATTTAGATTACAAGTAATTGGACTTTAGTATGACCTTAGTTTACCCTATTTTTATCTTGGTTGGGGTACAAAATGTCTTGTAAAATGCTTTTTGAAAGATGGCTTTTCAAAACTAAGTATTTATATTGTTAAATTGGATATAAGAGGAAAACAGTACCCGTTGATTGAAGGTCAATCGATTGAGGCTTTTCCAGTAGAGCTTGATTGAAGTGTTGATTGATCGAGGTATTTACAAGAAAAATAAAATAAAATTTGTTCAAGACTTGTCCAGAAAGTGTCGGTCAAAGTGTCGATCGATCGAACATGACTGACAGATTTTGGAAACTCTCTTAAATTAGAGTTTTAGTTGGTTTTGACTACGTAAAACATTTGGGACTCTTATAGTGGCTATAAATATGGGGTTTTGATCAGTTTAGGAGTATGAAGAGAGTAGATAGAACAAAAGTGAGTTCTTTAGGCTTGTTTTTGTTCTAGAGAGAGATTCCATTGATATTCAATCTAGGATCTACGTAGGACATTCATGGTTGATTGAATATTCTTCAAAGAGTTGTTCATTCAGATCTCATCATTCAACTGAACAAATGAGAGTAGAGACAGGCAAACATTCACTAGAGAAGCAGATTCATGAGGAGCAGATGTTGTAGACGAGCAGATGAATGACCTGAGACTTTTGAGGGCGACTGAATTGGTAACCTGGTTGTAATCTCTTTCTCAATAGTGGATTGTGCTTTACCGATCTAGATCCTGTGGGTTTTTTTCCTTTTGACGGTTTTCCATGTAAAAATCCTGTGTTCTTACTCTACTTTATTTTGTTTTATTTATTGCTTTACTTCTTGGTTGTGATTGTTTGCTTAAATTTGGGAATTGAATCTTCCTTAATAATCCACCATGTGTACTTTGATATATTAGAGCCTTGGGTAACGGTCCTATACTTTTATCACTCTTTTGAAAAGTTAATGTACAAAGACCTTCCTAAATTATCCTTAAATTTTGAAAACTTTCCCTAATTAACTATGTAATTTTTCATACTTTAGAGGTTAATTTTGGATTTTGAAGGCAGACATGCATTCCCAATGAAGGAGAGATGTCTTCATGGGCCTCAGCAATCCTGGTGGCGATATCCAAAGCGTGATGGACTTGGTCAAATTGAGTAGGTTACTGTGGCGATAGGTCTCCAGTTTGCTAATTTGGTATGGATCCCTTTCCCCGTACACATCCATATTGGGGTTGGGAGCCTCCTCAACAGGAACTTCTAGTTCTTCCTGTTTGGGATGATTGAGATCAATGTTAAATAGATGCTACTTTAGAAAGTTAGAATCCCAAAAGGGACATTTAATTTTGGATAGAGGTAGTATAATGTATCTCACAGTTATTTATTTGTTTTGTTTTGTTTTGTTCTTTCTCCCCAGTCCCCAGTCCCCAGTAAATTATAATTTATCTCACAGTTCCCTAAATCAATGAGTTCTGATACCCAATATTGGAATTCGTAAGGAAGATATGCCATCTTATGCGGCTAAATGCCTGTTGGTTAATATAAAACACGATTTCTTTCATTCCCTTTTTCCAGTTATTATTTTTGATACAAATTCTATTAAAGTTTCTTAAAGAGGTTGAATATGTGTGATAGGTGGGTTGGTATTAAGCTAACTGCCTTACCTTCAAGAGGATTTGTTCATTCTTCCCTCATTTTTTCAATCAAAAATACTCATGTATTAGCAAAATTTAGGGCCACGACTAATTTTCACTTTATGCTTTTTTCAGCGTCTTTTTAAACATAAATCTACATTCCCCCCTCTCTCTATACATGAAAGAACAGCAACAAACCATTTTTCAGTGGCAGCATTTCCTCCAAAACAGCTCTAGGTGCAGTTACAGAAATTGAAAATGAAATAGTTAGCAGACATGCATTTCTGTTGTTTGTAATTTGGTCACAACAGAACCTGCATATGTATTTACAGATTTATATTTCAAAATAAAGGACACCACTTTTTTCCATGCATGGACACTTTGAGAAACCGTAGTTTGAGACATAGTTCGAAGACGCGGACACGAACGCAAACACGGGGCCGCATCAGGCGTAATATAATGGAATTGGTTATTGCGACCGCGAAATTTTATTGATATTCACTATCAGATGTGCTGACTTGGTTGAGTCCCTAGGGACAGGAGACTTGGCGGATTCTTTGGGGACTCGGCCGAGACTCGGCCGTAGTTGTTAAAGGCACACCTCAGGCACCGGGCGCATCAAGGTGCAGCTGTGGCACCTAGTACTAGCCCAGGTGAGACAAGTTCAATCAGGCACGCGCCTGATTGAACCCATGTTTTTTCTTAACTTGTTCGAGTGTTGTTGTTGCACGAATAATTTACAGTGGACTCTACTACATAGTATAGAGGTCTTTAGTAAAATAACCAAACTACTTTACTAAAGATTTAGGGTGTGATTGCAGTGATTGGGGCTTCTCTCATCTCCAGCAGCTTCTTCTCTCCAGTAAGCTCTCTCTTTCTCTCTTCTCTTCTTCTTCCCCCTTCGGCAGCTTCTACCTTCCCAGTTCTCCCCCGTCTTCTTCTTCTTCTTCTTCCTTTGGCACCTTCTATCTTCCCAGTTCTCTGGGTTTTTTCCTTTCCCCCTTCGGCAGGTTTTCTCTTCTCTGTTTTTTTTTCTCTTTTTCTTCCCCCTTCGGCAGCTTCTATCTTCCCAGTCATCCACTTTTTTTTTTCTGTCTCCCCTTCAGCAGCTTCCGTGTCCTCTGTTCTTCTTCTTCTTTTCATCCAAAAATGGTGGCTGCTTACTGTATTTGGTTTGCTTGGCTGGGTTGCTTGTCCATTGTGCTTACTGTTTAATTATTTATATTTTTTTCATCAAGCAATGTTATATTTTTTGGTTACTATATTTGGTTTTGTTGCATATCTATGTTTACTATATTTGATTTATCATCAAGCAATGCTATATATATATATTTTTCACATGTTAATTACTAGTGCTGGGCTTACTGTTTAGTTTGCTATGTCATATTTTTTCAACGTGAGCCTTGCTTTTGCAAGGCTTGCACCTCAGGCTCCAGGAGAACTTGGAACTTTATTGTGCTTCGAGCCTTTAACAACTATGGACTCAGCCAATCTTATGTGATCCCGATTCCCACCAATATATTGATGGTGTTGGAGGATTTAAATCTTTAAGTTGCACCCTCTCTAACAACTTAAGCTTTTAGAGTAGATGGTTGTTAACATGGTATCAGACCAGGGTCTGCTCGGTCCTGGGTTCAAACCTCACTGTCATCCTGATAATTAAAATTGGCACGTGCTAGACCAAAAATAAGGTCGCACGTGAAGGGGCGTGTTGGAGGATTTAAATCTTTAAGTTGCACCCTCTCTAACAGCCTAAGCTTTTAGAGTAGATGGTTGTTAACAGATGGGACTTGGGCTCAGACGTGACCGAGTCTGTTACAACTCGGATGAGTCACTGAGCTCAGTTGATACGGAGACTATGGTTTGAAAATAAGGAGACAGAGTTGCAAGACTTGAAATATTAATATAAATATCAATTACTATTGGATAGGAAGGTATGGAAGAAAGGTGAAAAAAGGGTGTAAATGCAACTGTCATCTTGAGATCAGTTACCTGATGGCAGTTGCTGAAGGAGAATTGGGGGCTGGATTGGATATTTTGTTGTATTTTGTCGCTCAGCGCTAGAATAAAAAGAATCGTAAAGGTCAGCCCCCCGGAGCAGCCCAGTTGGGTGAAAAATAAAGATAGGGCGCGCCCCCCCAAAAGGAGCCCCCTTGCTTTCTTCTTCTTGGCCATAGACGTAGTCTAACAGCGAGGTTTGATCCTCAGTTAGACGCCTTATTGCAGCCATTCGTCTCTCATCTGGATTCTTTCTTGCTCAGAGAACTCAGCAAGCCATTGAGTTCTTCTAGGGTCAGCGAGGGCCTTTATATGCTTCACCTTTGATCGCTTTAGCATATAAATAAGTCAAGATCGCTTTAGCGTATCAACACTAAAGGTGTGGGCCAAACAGAAGGGACTGACTGCACAGTGGCAGAAGCTCGGTGAGAAGTGCCCGCCAAACCAAGAAGAAGGGGCGAACCACTAGGCCCGGGAACGGTTGAATGATCTCAGTATCGAGGCACTTATCTCCTCGGTTGTAGGTAGGCGCTAGGCGGAGAGCTCTGAGGCGAGACGCTGATGTCTCCCACTAGTTTTCACTAATAATGGAAAGCGAGACGAGCAGGATTGCATGCCCATTTTAGGAATGAATAACTTAAAATGCGGGGGTCTTTAATCCCTAGAGGAAGATATCCATTCCATTGTTGAAGGAATTCGAGCAATCAAGCCGGGGCGCAGATTGCGGTCCTATCAAACTCGAAGTGCTCGCGGGATAGCTGGATGGCGTATAGACAGATCAGGCTTATGTGACACTCATGGGTCACGTTCCCTTATGAAGCTGATCTTCAGCTGTACCTATAGCTGGTAGCTGGAAGCTTCCCCTCTCAGCAGATTGGAGATCTTAACTAAAGACTGGCTCTTCGAGGGCATAGAATGTCTCATTTTTTGGTCAGAATCTCCACAGTAATGTCTCTGTTAGATTCTCCGGTCGAAATACGGGAAAACTCCATTCAATTCTCGATGGCACGGCCTGGTGGTCGGCGTAACAATAATGACATTTGCCGATATGCCACCGCCTGTTTACTAAGATCATCATAGACTATTAATGCGTGCATTCCATTATCGCGGAAATATTCCCCCATGGCACACCCAGAATATGGGGCCAGAAATTGCAGAGGAGCAGGATCCGAAGCGGTGGCTGCTACCATGTATCATTCATCCCGCTCCTAAGGTAAGGAGTCTTCTGTGTGTTATAATCTTTACGGGAATGAATCACATATGTTGGTTGAGAATTGCTCGGTAATTCATTGATAATGACAAATGGATGTAAATAAATGACAATGAGTCAAGTTGGTCCTGCAGTATCTCAGCATGCTAAACAAATAACGGCCTTCTTGGTTAGCCAAATTTGCAGCAAAGTTGCTGTCCTTCTTAACATGAAATGGTAAGGTCAGGCAGATGTAAGGCTTCTTTTAAAGTTGTTACCTCTTATAGGACCAAATTAGCGAGAAAAAATACCAAGGCCTGATTGTGTTTCTTATGTTTGTTAACCAAATGAGCGAGTAAGATGTTATGTTTGTTAATAGTTCTAGGATTAAATTTGTTAATGCAATCTACTCGTTACAACTTTTCCTGTTTGTGTTTTTCTTCCTCAGATGTTTGACAGCGACATTTATTTGATAACATTCAGGATTTTCATGTAATTGCTGTTGGGGGAATATCTGCATCGTCTAAAATTGGGCAATTTCCCTCTTTGCTTTTCAACCTGCTCAACGATTTCCTAATTGACTTTTTTTTGGGGTTTTTTTCTTTTGTAGGAAGTTCCAATACGCAATCCTGTATATCTCATGTTAGGTGCATCTTTTGGTTCAGCAGCAAAAGGAACTGGTCTCAAGGCTCTGGAATTTGCTCTCTCCATTTGTGACACTGTCGACATGTATGGCTTCACCGTTGATCCAGGTTACAAAGAATGGTATGTGAAAATAGAAAAACGTTTTGGCACTCAATTTCTTTAATGGAAATAATTGTAACAATTGTAATCTGTGTATCTTAGCAAGGCTCCGTACATATTTTTTCAGGACCAGGTATTTCTCAGAGTCTCGGCAAGGTCATACTCCTTTGCAGGGTAGGGCTTACTACCAGATGATGGAATGTTTGGGAGTAAGTCTACAACTGCTCTGCTTTCTTTGTGCTGAAGCTTCTATCTTAATTGAACTAATTTAACATCATGAAGGTGTTAGGGTGAGCTGACCATTATGGAGGCCAGATGGAACTGAAAAGTTCAAATAGAGGGGATCATTATGATCATTCTTCTCATAAATCTTTTTCCTGATACACAGTTCATGTTTATTTCAAAGAGGAGTGCTAGGGGCAGTCGCTAGCGATTGTCCCTCCACATGTTGTGATTGGTTTTCCACCAATCACAGTAGCTGTTGACAGCTGTCAATAATTAAAAAAAAAAGTTATGATGTTTGTATTTATACACTTTTGACCAACTATAAAGAATTGAATTCCAACCCAAATTTCTATCTTGCACACAAACACAAACATAAATGCATATATCACTCCGTACAGGACTTCCAGTAATATTAGGATTTTGTTTATCCAGATTATTAGTTATTAGAGTAGAATAAAAAATGTATTGGCAAAAAAATTAAAATACATAAATATTTGTGCATAAACATAAACTCTTAGCAACAACCAGGTTTATGTTTATGCACAATTATTTGCGTAATTTAATTTTTTTTGCCAATACATTTTGTTATTCTACCCTCTAATAACTAATAATCTGGATACACAAAATCCTAATATTACTAGAAGTCCTGTACGTTTATATACATTTGTGTTTGTTTGTGATAGTGTGAGATGGAAATTTTGGTTGGAATTCAATTCTTTTATCGTTGGTCAAAAGTGTATAAATATACACACATCATAACTGTTTTTTTTTATAATTATTATTGACAGCTGCTGTGATTGGTGGAAAACCAATCACAAGCGACTGTGGAGGGACAGTTGGTAGAGCTACTGCCCCTAGCATTCCTCTATTTCAGAATATCGAAATTATGGACATCTATGTAAATTTAAAGTTTCCTTTATTGTGGCAAGGAGAATGCTTGCACCCTCCATCTTATATGTCCTTGAAATTGATATTAGCCTTGTTTTGTTATTAGTTACTACCTTCCATATTTTTTAACATAGTTTTTTATTTTTTGCTTCTGGGTTGCCTTATGAAGCTTATTAAAATTCATTCTCCAATGCGAGCTGATCCAAACCGTGTAGTAAAGTGGGTACCTGGACGTGGTACTATTGCTGCTGCTAGAATTGCATCAGAGAAAATATTAAGGTAGTTGTTCTTCAGTTATATTTTCCTTTGCTATTTAAATTAAAGTGTTCCTTCGGTCTGAATAAGAGATTATCAGGTTGCCATCATGGATGGATGATTCATTTTTCTTTTTTGTTACTTATATAATATAATCATCCACACATACACTTAGTGCATCAAATAGTTGACATGTATAGACGTCCCATTTTGCTATTACCCTAAAAGAGGAGGGTAGCAAAGTTCAAATTGCACACCAATACAGCATTGGAATCCCCTTTCTACCCATATTAAGATGGTGAGTCAACACAAAATCTGAAATTATGGGGTAAGATTGAGAAGAAAATCGACTTGGACATCACAATAGTTGCATCTTGTTCAAAGTTCAAATATGTCCTTGACGCATCAATAGATGCATGCACCCAAAGCTGATTTTTTGCAAGAAAATGAAAAAAATTCTTGTCCAAAATGGGATTCAGAAAAGTTGAATTTATAAACCAACCCTTTTCACCTTCAACAAAGAGGTTGTATGAATGTCAAAATCCAACGTCAACTGTCAGTTTATGCTCAATAGTTGTTTAATACAGAAGAGAAAATTACTTAGGATGTAATTTTAGGGATGAAATGGAGCGGGGCCAAAACCCATCTAATCCAAGATCCATACCATCGGATTGAGATTGTGAATTTATACTTGAATCATAATACGGTTGGATGTGTTTATTCAGTAAAAACAACTGAGTCAAATTTGGGTCCAATCCAGGTTTACTAGGAAAAAAAATCCGGATCCTTGATACCTGTTTAGGTCCAATATGAAATCAAATCTGTACAATTATTCACGGGCCTTAATGATGCAAATAAAGAACGGTCCCTTCAAAAGTTTTAATGAAGTCAAATTTCGTCCCTGTTTCTATAAGACGTATTAATTAAGGTTTGAAACTACTAAGTGATAGCTTAGGGAAGTGGTAAAAGTGTTATTCATGCTGTGTGGGGATTCTAAAGGTCATTCTAGGAGAAATCAGGACTCATTAGAAGTTTTATTGTAAAAGGAACTGCCTTCTCTGTTTTTACAAGTATATCAATATAATTTTGAAATATTATCAGATTATTAATTTTTTTCACACTTTCTCAATATGTTTTTTAGAAATCGAGGCTCCGACGGTGTTTGGAGTAATTCTAGTCTTACTGTTGTAAGTGAACTGTTTCTTATTTCTATGTGCTTCACATCCTCCCCAAACCTCAATTTTAGCCCAGATCAACCAAGCCCAACCCTAATCCTAGCGTAACCCTAACCCTAACTCTAAGTTCTAACCCCAACCCTAGCCCCAATCTTATCATCATTAATGTTAGAGAAGCAACACTACAGATATCTCTCTCTTGAACGTAATGGTTGTCCAGAACCTCCAGATGATGAAAATATCAAGATAATCTTTTCAATCCCTAACCTCCATCATGCATTCTGCCTACGCACCTCTCTACCTTTGGCCTCCCCACTCCTCTTCACCCCATGTCCCTTTATTGCCACCACCCCTTGCAGTGGTTCCCACGAGGTTCTTCCCTCTTGTTTTCTGATTTCTCTTTATTTTGTATTTGAATTTGTAAAATTTGATAATGGATTGGATTTGATGAAGCATTTGAACTAAATTGAGTTTTTGTATGTTCAGATCCGGATTTATTCAGATCATCAATATATTTATATGGGTCAAATATGTTTTTCTTTTTTCCAAAAGAACCAAGCTTGATTTGGATCAGTTGCGAATTATGACATGAATAATGGATCTGGGCTTACTTATAAAATAAATAAATAAATAAAGGATCTGGGCTTGGATTCACATCGATCTGCTCCATTTCATTCCCTAGTAATTTTACTTGTCTTCAGAAGACAATGTACTTGATGTATCCTAATTCATAATGAGACCACAAGGCAGGCTGTCATGTATCCCACGTGGCCCCGTAATTTAAGGAATAGAGGAATCATTGCTTAGATGTTGTAGTTGGATCCAAAATAAATTAAGCTGTTGCGTCCAAAGTCCAGAACCTAGCCCTCTAGTTTTGCAATTTATGCATTTACAGCTTCATCCCTTGAATCATCGCACAATTACATTCCAAAATTAACCTTGGAAACAAGCCAAATCACCCTCTTTTCTTGGATTTCCTTTTAAATGACTACTATAACCTTAAAAATTTCTCCAAAACCTATAAATACCTCATATCACAACCTCAAATTACACATCCTATGCATTACAGCCATATTCTTGTACATTCCAAATTCAATCCCATTGCTAACCTCTCCGAAATTATCCTTTTCAATGAAAGATTGTGGAATTGAAGAACTAGAAGGGAAGGAAAAGTAAAGAAAAATGGGAAGTAGAAGAAGAGGAAACTCTTGCCGTTTTATCTTTTTCATCCAAACTAGGTAATCTTCTCTCTAGATTTATAGTTCAAGTTCTTTTCTTTGCTTTTAGGCCTATATTTTCAACTCTTTTCTTTCAGACCTCATTTATAGTCTTGCGGGATGCATTCTCCGTTTGAGCACTTTCCAATACAATCTTACTTATCAACAAAGAAAAAAGAAAAGACCTCATTTATAGTCTTTTTCAGAAATTGACCTCATTTATACTCTATGGGTATTTATTGTGTAGTTTAGTGAAAATGATGGAATGGCAGTTGGAAAAACTCCATGACGACCAAAAAAATAGCAACCCTCACCTTTTTAGATTGAGTAACCGTTTTTACAAAAATAAAGGTTGGAAAAATAATTTTCTTGCTTGGAAGTGTAATTTTCATTTTTTTCACGTGTTTCTTTGTTATTACTTATCAAAAATGTGTTTCTTTGTTATCTTGTCACTTTTGAAGATGTAAATGGTATTTTTTTATATATCTTTAAAATGCCATCCAACTAAAGCCTAAAATGGTTCTAGGGCTTGTTTTCATTGTTATCCAAGACCTAGGGGTCCTTTGGTGTTGCTACTGCTTTCATGTTATTGTTTTGAAGCAAAACACTTGTAGTTTTGTTGTTCTGATTTTCTATTGAGAAAAACAGAAAGCATGTTTGACGATGTACAAATAATGTTGCACAAAATCTCAAAAACAACATTTGGCAACCAAGGGGTGCAGATTTTTTTTATAAATTAATTTATTGCGCAATAAAATCAAACACCAAACATAAAATATAAAAATTCTCAATAAGCAGCAATCTTTCTAATTGGCAACTTTTATGTGATTCATCATTATGTGATTGGGGCAGCAAAGCTCAACATTTCCTATTTAGCTCATTGGATTAAGAACCAACCTTAAAACTTGTTCAAAGTTTAAACTCCAAGCAAGCAATAAAATTTACATAATCCAAATAGATTAAAACCTGTTCTGAATATCATATTAGCATACACAACATGATCCAAGAGATACCAGTTGCCCTAATTTCAGCTAGAAGCATATCCAAAAATTACCACCAAATGTACATTACATACCATCACCATTTATTATCCAAAAAATTCTGCCCTACTTCAACAATTGTTCATTTTGTCACAAGAACATCAAGAGAAGTACAATGAAGAAACAGAATAACCCAAACCCACGTGAAGCTCGCATCATCAAACAGTCCTACGGCATTGGGCTATGAAATCTGCAATACTATGATCCACTAAATGAGGGTGTCAAAAGGGTTATCATTTTGCATTTCATCAAGACAACAAAATGAGTTCAGATGTGTCAACAAAGTAAAGAATTATGAATTAAAATTCATATCACCACGGTAAAAACCAGTATTACATAGGAATATTAATGTGCCAGTTAGGAAAAGTGACATAGTCTACATTGAGGGTAATACTTGAGGAAGTTAATGTGGTTAGAGTTGGTAAGGAAGGATATGATAACATGTAGTTGTTTGATAGAGTTGAATGGAAAAAATGGATTCATGTAGCCAACCCCATGACTCCAGAAACAACATGAAAAGTACTTTTTATTATTAAAGCACTTTCCATGACTCCAGAAACAAGCTATGTAATATGTAATGATGGTTGAGTGTAGATCCTAATCTCTATATTTATGCACTTCTCTAATAGCATCAAAAGTGGTCCTACAACTTGTCCCATTACTTCTCGAGAACATGTTACCATAACTTGTTCTCCATTATTTCTCCTTTAGTCTCTCTTATTTTCCATACCATCTTTCTTGTCTTCTAGTAACTACTTTCACATGTCACTTCTTGAAAATAACCAACTGTCAAACAATTATGTGTTTCCTAGACATTTTACCTTCTAGAGTAAATGTTCACACTTGCATTTTTCAAATCACATATTCTAGAAACAAATTTTTTTTTTTTTTTGAAATGAATGTTCAAAACTTATGTTTCCTAAAATTAAACCAGTTCGAGTGCGAGGATACCCTTCGTGATCCAAAAAAATAAAAAATCTAATATGGTTAATTTCTGGGGAAAAGATGGCTAAATCATTGCCAACAATAAGCATAAAGCATTTACTATTTAAGCACTCCACATTCGATTTTTTTTTTTTTAAGTTCATTTCTTATGTTTCTAATTGCAAGAAGAGAATGGCCTAATTTAATGTGGTTAGGTCTTACTTTTCCAAATGAAGAATATAAAACAAGCAGTATTAAGTCCACCATGTTTGATTCTCTTCTCTTCCAATTATTCTATTATACTTGGCTGAACAACTCTGATATGGTAAGCCAACAGTACAGTCAAAAACACTAGCGAATATTTCTAATACCACCTCCCTCCCCATCACATGCAATGCCAAAAACATAAAAAAGGAAACGACTAAAAAATTAAGTAAAAAACCATGTTTTGAAGGTCACTGGAAAAGGTAAGTTTATCTGTGTCTTTGCATTGCATCTAGGCTACAAACCCACCCTCCTCTCTCTATCTCCTTTTAGCGCATCTGATGTTTAATCAGTCATGTATGGATCCTGGTCATTTGAGGGTCTGATATGAAATGTATTTTACTCCAATTCTCCATGGTTATAGGAGGTTTGGAGCAGGGTCTGGCGATCCACGTCGTGCATGTTCCATCATCACGAAGCAAGTTAAAGGCAAGCTTACAGGGGTTTCAGGGCTTAGAAAGGCTGCTGTTGAGCACCAAAAATATGTGAGAGGCACAACCATGTATCCTTTGGAGCATAATCCTGGACATGGCTTACTCTGCACGGTGCCAATCAGTTGAATCTTTGGAAGTCATTTCAGGGGTCAAAATATACAAATACCATACAGATATACTTCAAAAATTGTTGCTGCCAGTTCATTGACTGTGGATCATTCAGGAAGCATCTAAAACCTGCCTGGCTATCTAGATAAAAATGTCTATGCTTCTGTAAATTTTTTATGTCCCCAAATTTATTTTAAAGTTAGTTTTCCCCATTAAGGAATGCACATGTAGATTAGATGAGAAATGAGGCATTCTAATCTTCCGGTGTAATTTTGTTGTTCATTCTCGTTGTCAGAGTTCCAACCATATTTTATGAGATTGTTTTGTAACTTCCATAGAGAACCTTATTCTTACAATTAACTATTTGTCTATTTGACTAATCCAATCAAACTGTTGTATCTTACTTGATGTTGTATTTCTATGTAAGACATGTGAGAATGCTATGTGAAATACTAATTTAGCATTAGTATTCAGTTTTTAAATCCAAAAAAAATTGCTCTATCAGATTCCCGATTAACAGCTGTTGCCTGTTGGAAATTGAGATGACTTGAAAATAGGGAAGTTGGAAATATACATGCCAAATGAAGAGTTTGTGTCTGTTCCACAGCATTACGAATTAGCTTGCCAGATAAGGAATGATAAAGTTTGTTGGTGTATATTCTCTGCTACATTGTTTTCTTGAATGTTCTTCCTCTTTTGACGTTAAGGTGTCAAATCATAATTTCTCAATCTGAATTGTTCAGAGTTTACTAGCTGTTAAGTTGGAGCTTCTCTTGTAATCTACCGACTTTAATTTCAATTTTTGAATGTTAGTTTCATTATATTAGGATTTTTTTGGTACTTTTTGTTAGTTTCTTGGTAGTGGTCATTGCTTGATGCAATAGTAAAACCTCCTATTGACAACGATGAGAACGCTTGTTCGAGTATGAGAGAAGTCATTTCTTGCAAAATTAGCATTGAAGGTTAGGACCCTGAGTTGGTGGACATATACTTGGTAATGCCTTTTTTATGTCTTCACTTGCAACAAGATTTTATGTGGGTGGAGATTCTTTTGATCTGTGTTTTGATGGCTTCAGAATCAAATACTATTATTCTCTCTCATTATTATGGTATGTTATCTCCTTTCTTGATCCTTAAATCACCAGTGGTTGTTGAGAAAGAAATATATAGAAGTCTAGAATGTTGGAAAATCTCTTGCTTGAACTTTTGATGCTACCTTCTCATCCTCCAAGCACACTAGATAAATTATTTGAGTTTCGTTTCTTTCTTTCATCATCTTAGATGAATTGCTTTGAAGTTCATATGCAGCAGCAATAGCAATAGCAATAGCATATTGTTTAAGTTTCCATTGATATCAAGGGTCAGTTTGGTAGGAAAGAAATAGAAGGATATAGTTTTGTGTTTTTGGTATGAAATTTTTAATGAAAAGGAAAGAAAATGGAATGATTTGGAGGGATAAATTAAGGATGAATAGTATCTTTTGTTATCCTTCCAAAAATGGGAAGAAATGGAAGGAAAGACTAATTTTTTTTAATGAAACTTTGTTGATACTAACTTTGTCTTTATTTTTATAAAAACTAAAATTTGTTCTTTTAAATATAGAAGGGTATTATGGTAAAAAATTTAAATTGTTTCCTTTCCTTTCTTTTCCCAAACATGTTAACAAGCTTTTCCTTTCTTTTCCTTTAAACTAATCAACCAAACACAATAAAAATTTAACACTATCATTTCCTTTTCTTTTCTCTCGTTAGTAATGTTATCATTTCTTTTCTTTTCCATTCTACCAAACATAGCCTAATGGATTGCAATTGAATGGCACTATTCTAGTAGCTTTTCATTTTGAGTACAATCTTTTCGGAATCACCTAAATGGATTGGGTCATCGGTGTTGTTGTCCTTCCTTTATTTCCTATCTAGAAAGCACAGATACTTCTACAAGAGTAACATATTCGTATCGTGTTCGTGTTTGTGTTCGTATCCGATACCGATACTCTTTGAATACTCCTCGGATACATGTTCGATACTTCCTAAACGTATTTATAATTTTAAAATATATTTTTTATTTCTAACATATATCTGATATTTCGACCGACCATGTATCCGATATTTCTCTAATATTTCAAAACACATTTTTAACAAGTTTTAAACATAAAAATGTAATTTTTCAAACAATAATATCATATTATAATTGCCAAGAAGAGTTAAAAATTCATTTTAAAAAAAAGAGTTGAGATACATATCATGATTTAATACAAAATTCATTCATGTTAATTATACAATGACTTTTAACTCTTATTTTGTTTGTTAATGATAATATTTTATAAAAAAAAATGTTAATAACTTATTTTTGCATATATAAAAATATAATTTATTATTTTTATATTATGGTATTCTGGACATACCCATATTCTGTCTTTTTGAAATTTATCGTATTATCGTATCTATATTTCGTATTCGTATCCATACTTTCAAATTTCGTACAAACAGATTCGGTATTCTTTTTTCCCACTCATCTCCTAATATATTTAATTTTATAAAATGATTTCTTATTAGTTTTGACTTAGACAAGGTGTCTAATTTCCATTGAATACTGAGTGAAGCCCGTTCAGCTGACTTCACTCAAGTCTCAATATCTGCATGCATTAACTTCATCTTGTATTGTCAGGATTTTCCATCCATCATAATCAACAATATTATCCACTTCGATATAAATAATATTTAAATGGAATCAAGATGAAAGTAAAATATATTATAATAAATACACATAATAAAAGTGTAATTTAAGGACTACTTATAATTTGTACACTTAACTAAAGTTGATTAATCATAATTCATGAGATAATAAAAATGTAAAGAATTCAAGTGCCTTCCATTTATAAACTCTTAGTAATTAGTTCAATCAATTATCTGCACAAAAGAAATAAACTCAAAACACAAATATAGACACTTTTAAATTTGTGTTCTAAAACAAAAACAACTTTCACATTAAAAGATTTAATTTTAGACAAAAAGCACTTACCTCTTCTTTTCTTTCTACTTTTGAAACTTCCTCGTCTTTCGATGACGGCTTTCACTATTTCCTTTCAACTTTTCTTTTGATAATTCATTGCGTCTTCCGATTTTAGGTAGCTTTCGGAACAAATCTTTATAGGTAGCTTTTTAACGAAAGATTTCTTTTGTTTTGAAGCGGCTATCATAAATGAATTTTCTTTTCTTTTAATATTGTTCTCACAATTTTCTTTTCTTTTTCTCACACATTTTTTTTTCATAGCTTATGCACTTGTCTTCAAACTTCATTTCTAAAAATGTTAATCATCATTTAAGTTGAAGTTCACATTTTTTATACATGTGTGTATAGGTGTGAGTTAGTGAGTGTGTGAGTAAAGTAATTTCAAAAGTTTCTCAGTAAAAATAAATAAATAAACACTGATACTTCAAACTACTTGAATCTTCGTGTTCATTCAAAAATCAATTTCAAAATCATGTTTTCAAATTTTGATCTTTCTGATTGAAACTTAACTTAATATTTTATATCAAGTATAGGCATGAAATTTCCTAAAAATAGAAAAGCATAAACAAAAATATGACATATATATATATATATATATATATATATATATATATATATATATATATATATATTACTTAGGTGATCTTCAAGTTAATATCTTTTAACTTAACCCAAGTCTATGGAAAAATTATATGTAATTATTTATCATAGAATGTCTTAGGATTTTTAAGCCCTAAGGCATCAAGTGGAAATTCTATATAATTTTCCAAGTCTTTCTTACTTGACCACATTGTTTTCACAATCAATTTTTCTTGACATTTCAAAGAAGGCTTACTTTCAATGACTTTATATTTATCTTTGTCATTCTTATTCAAGTTGTTTGTTTTGTCCAACCTCACTAGAATAAGAATCCTCACTAGATTCAAAGGAATCAGAGAGTGAAACTTTCAAAACTTTTGCTTTAAAGTTCATTTTCTTTTTTCTTTTGACTTTTCTTCAGGCTTCTCAGGACATTCACCCTTTTCACCACAATTCCAACATGTGAAAGTCTATAGAAATTTTCTTTCTATTCCTAAATCTTTTAGAGTCAAAATTATTCAAAGCCTTTAAGGATTGATCTTTGTCGCTATACTTAGATTTTAAAAACTTTTTAAACTTCCTAGCAAGCAAGGCCATTTTCTTCATTTGAGTCACTATTTGAATCACAATCACTATCCTCCTTTACAACCTTAAGTGCAATACTTTTTCCTTAGGTGGAGGATTACTTAATTTATAAGTCTCTAGTGATCCTATTAAATCAACAATCTTGACTTTGTCTATATCTTTGCTTTTCTCAATCGCAGTAACTTTAGCTTTAAATCTTTTTGGTAAACATCTTAGAATTTTTCTAACTACCTTAGATTCAGAAATTGGTTCTCCAAGTATGAAACAATTATTCACTATTTCTTCAATCTTAAAATAGTATTCACTAAAGGTTTGATTATCATCCATTGTAAGATTCTCAAATTTATGTGTTAACATTTGCAGCTTAGAAATCTTAATGGGTGTAGTACCTCCATATTGTTTTTTCTAAGATTATCCATGCTTCTCTAGCAATTTTACAATTCATAACTCTTCCATATTCTGCAAGTGAAATAGCGGAGGTGATACTATGTAAAGCCTTTGAATTAGCATTAGTATCATCTATTTCTTCCTTAGTATAGTCAGACATAGGTTTCCTAGTTCTGTCTGCATTCATAGGAAAAACATACCTTAATTTTATTGTTTGTCATACTTTTTAGTCTATTGATTTCAAAAACATATGTGTTCTTGATTTCCAATAGGTATAGTTCATTCCGTCAAACTTTATAGGTCTGGCAATACTTTTTTCTTCTTTTGAAAAATTCATAATACTCTTATATAAAGGATCCTTCTAAGATATTACTTTTTATAATTAAATCTCAAACAAATAAAAATACCACCAAATGAGTGAGTATCAGAGTAATTGAGTTTATTACTTGAAAGTGTTACTGGCTTTGATACCATTTGATGGGATGTTTTATCAATTATCTCAAAATGTGAGTCTAACTGAAGAATGCTTAACTGATGACCTAGCAATATGCAATCAAGCACGTAGCACAGGATCTTTTAGTAGGAAAGACCTAGAAAGGGGTGAATAGGTCTATTAAGGAAATATTGACCAATTAAAAATTTATAAAATAAATTTAAACTTTATGCATGAATATCAATAAAAGATATGAATATCTTAATTGATATGATCTCTGATACTATTTGTTTGAATTTTTATGATTGGTTCTATATCGTTCAAAGCACTTGTATTACAACTTGATATATTCTTATATCAATTTTATCTTGACCCTTAATCAAACAAACAAACATATAAACCAAGCTAATTAACATATTTAATTCAAATATATTGTATAAACATATAAATATATGTGGTTTTGATCGGTTTGACAAATCTAGTTAAATTGTTATGTCAATTATGTTCATATGCTTGTTGATGACATTTTATCAAACATGTGGAGTGCATTCATTCAACCAAGCATTCATGAAAATAATAAGTAATTTAAAGTGCAATAAATAGATACTTAAAGTAGAGAGACTTGCACACTAGATTTATACGTGAAAAAACCTGCCCCAACAATAAATCAAAAAATCAAGTGGACTTGGTCCAGCAAAGCAATCCACTATGAAGAATTGATGTACAACCTAAGTTCGCACAGTTCTTCGGCAACGATTCAATAGTCCACTCGTGAATCCTTAGTTGTTCTCTAGACGCAGAAGACACCAAATCCAATAATACACTCGTGGATCTTCCAGGAGCTCTTTCAACCGGTCTATGCAAGTTTCAATACACTCGAAACTCCGCTTCTTCCTCTTGGATCTCAACTTTGCAAACACCAGTCGTTCAACCAATTGTGTCACGGCCTGATTTCCAAGTCAACTAAGACTCCGTCTCCGAGCTCGAATTTCGAAGGTGAACTCGCCCATTAAGCCCTAATGAACTATCTTAACATTTAATTTACTGCGGAAGCTTAATCACATACTTGCACATGTATATGTACAATCCAACATCTAACTAATCTTAATCGGCCCCACACGTAGTCAAACATGCACATCCAACATAGTTGTGGACTACAAGTTTTGATTGATTGAAATATACCCTTCGATTAATCGAACATGGTATTTCACTTAATTGAACATGGTCTCTCAATTAATCGAAGTTTCGATTAATCGGAGGTCTATCGAAGTAGTATCGAAATTATACTAGAATTGAAGCCCCTTCCATTGAACAATTTTTTATTGAAGTTCGCTTAATCGAAGGCTTTCGATTAATCAAAAAGGGGTCTTCGATTAATCAAAATGCCCTTTGACAGAAATCCTGAATGCTTCACACTTAAACAAAATCAGGTCCAAATCCATCCCAACACATTCCAATTCCTTAGATACATTCACACAACATTTGTAACATAAATGAAATGTGAAACATTATAAATCCCATACAATTGATTCAAATCATACATTTTATTGATATAATCTTCCAAGTTCATAGTCATCATATGAATTACAAGTATATGGTCCAAAATGTACTAGTAATTCAACTATGATTACAACTATAACAAAATCAACATGCCATAAGCCAGCATGGATAACCACATACATAATATCCCAAAAATGAATCCAAACTCCCACAAGGAACTCCACTTGGACGTTCATGTCCCATCTGCCATTGGTGCCATATCTGTAAAAAGTTTGGGGGGAAAGGGGTGAGCAAATCAACAAGCTCGGTAGGAATGCCCCAACCCACCTAGGCATCAATCGGACATGACCTATATGATATATATAACGCTACGCTACATGGCATAATCAATGCTCTCATGTCAAGTCAATCTAAATACAAGTCAAGTAGTATGCATTTAATCCACACGTCATGCTTAACAATTTAAACACATAAGCAACAAGATATTTACATTTTTTCGGTCATAATTCGATACATAGACATGATTGGTTAACTTCGACGATCATATGACCTTGGACATCTCTGATGATACCCGTATGATTTGGACAACTCTGACGAATCATACAACCCCCGACAATATATTGGTTTTGCCAAACATGAGTGGACAACTCTAACATTCATAAGTTTTATGGACAATTCTGCATTCTAGGCCTTAGCCTTGGTATAATGGGGCAACACCGACAGTTATACCTTAGTAGATAATTACACCACCACAAGTACATGGTTGGGCATCTCTAACTCTCACGCATAATACACTTAGGCAATACTCCGATATACCCATACGTAATCATTAGGCACATATATCATTTAACATGTATTTTTCATGTTCTTTAATGCACATTCTTGCTATATTGAAATCTATAATACATTTCATCTACATATTCCCCATATAAATATATATATGCTTCAATTCATGCATATAACTCAAATATGCCTACAATACACAACATATTTAATTATGTTCTCATTTCATACACATTGCATATATAATCACTCAATTCATCATATATCACAATATGAACAACATAACATGCATAAATCATAAAAAGGAGAAGAGCACAATACATACAACCCTAACACCCTCCCACGCATGCCAAAACTCAACCTATACCTTCCCAAATTCACCAAAACCCTAGAATTGATAAATAAGAGGGAAGAAACACCCCTACCTCGAATTTGAAGGCTTTTCAAGCTACTTCTAATAATTTCTCTAAGTCCTATATTGTCAAAATTCAAGTTTGTTCGGTTCAAACCGAATCCCTTGCCAAGCATTACAAGTTGTCCTTCACCGGCAACTTCCAAATCTAAGCCTACGACCTCCAAAATGAAGAGGGAAGGAAGAGAGATGAAGTGGGAGAGAAGAAAGAGAGCTGGGCATGTGTTTTGGTCAAGAGTGAATGAACAAATCTCTATAATTCAGATATTTAAAATATATAGGGGTGCGAAATGACCAAAATGCCCCCGACCCACTTAACGTCGCCTCCCATCCTCCGTTTTCGATTTTAAAAGCGGCTACGGCTCCAAAATCACTTCCTTAACTCCTTAAATATTTTATTTGATTTAAAATCAAAAATAAATATTTTTCTAAAAATTTTCGGATTCCTAGGCCCACCCAACTCACGTCCTGGGCCCCGCCGACCCAAAATTCTCAAATTTACCCAAACGTTCCCAAAACCTCTAAACAAGTTTTCAAAAATGTTTTTCACATTTAGAATATGCTAAAAATTATTTATAATGCATTTATGGCAAAAATGATGAAGAAAATAAAAATCAGTCAAAATTGGACCCAGTCTCTACAACCTCCCCACCTTCAAGGAATTTCGTCCTAGAAATTAGAAACATACCTCAAGTAGTAAACAACTCAAGATATTTTGAACAGACTTCTTGTTCCCATTCCCACGTAGCCTCCTCGACTCTGTGATGCCTCCAAAGCACTTTAACCAATGGAATGGTCTTGCCCAGAAACACTTGCTCTCTAGAGTCCAAAACTTGAATCGACCTCTCCTCATATGATATGTTATCCTCCACCTCAATATCTGTCCAATGTAGCACATGTGAAGAATCCGGCTCATACTTTCTCAATATTGAAACGTGGAAATTATTATGCACACTTGACATTTGTGGTAGCAATACCAAGTGATATGCAACATCACCCACACGGTCCAATATCTCGAACGGACCAATAAACTGTGGCGCTAGCTTGCCGTTACGCCCAAATCTCATTAAACCTCTTCGTGGCGAGACCTTTAAAAAGACATGGTCCCCCACCTCAAATGCCAAAAGCCGCCACTTTCTATCAGCATAGATTTTGACGACTTTGAGTGGTAAGCAATCGGTGCCTTATCACTTTAATCTTTTCAGTAGTCTCTTGGATTATATCCGGCCCCAAAGCAATAGTCTTCCCGACCTCTGTCCAACAAATGGGTTACCTACAAGGTTTACCATACAGTGCCTCAAATAGAGCCATCTCAATACTAACTTGATATTTATTATAGTACACAAACTCCACCAATAGAAGGGGATCCTCCCAACTACCACGAAAATCAAGAGCACATGCCTTAAGCATATCCTCCAAAATCTGTATAGTACATTTTGACTAACTATCTGTCTGATGATGGAAAGTCGTATTGAAATAGAGATCTGTATCAAGTGACACCTGAAAACTCTGCCAAAATCGTGACGCAAATCTCGGATCTGTATCAGATACAATGGAAATGGTCACTTTGTGCAGTCTCAGAATCTGATCAATAGACAACCGACTAAGAGTATCCACGTCATCGATCACTCGAATAGAAAGAAAATGAGCCACCTTGGTCAACCTATCCACAATGATCCAAACTGCATCGTGACTCTTTCTCGATCTAGGTAACCCTATCATAAAGTCTATAGTGACGTACTTTCGCTTCCACATGGTTACCGGTAATGGTTGTGACAAACCCACTGGTCTTTGATGTTTGTCCTTAACTTGTTGACAAGTGAGGCACATTTCCACAAATTATGTGACATCCTTTTTCATAACCTTCCACCAATATTGTCTACACAAGTTGTGATTCATTTTAGTACCACCGGGATACATTGCAAGTCTAAAGCTATAAAACTCTCTAAGAACCTCATCCCTACAAGTCAATGGTACAACCATTTTTCATTTGAATCTCATACCACCATCGGAATGGACAATCCAGTTTTCTACTACTTCTCCACCTAAAATTTGAGTGTAAATGCTCTCCATTCTCAACCACTCTACTCACTAGAGTAGGTTGTGCAATGAGTGTGAATAAAGTCACCGATTCACCACCCTCACTAAAGTACAATCCTATTTCTGAGATGTCTTCCATCATTTTGCACTCTTGGATGGCAATGCTTGCCAAAGTACCGTGTGATTTTCTACTTAAAGCATCGGTAACCACATTAGCTTTACACGGGTGATACAGAATATCAAAATTATAGTCTTCCATGTACTCCACCCACTTCCTTTGCCTCATGTTCAAGTCCTTTTGTGTGAAAATGTACTTCAATCTCTTATGATCAGAGAAAACTTTAAAAAAATTTCGTACAAATAATGTTTCCACATCTTCAATGTAAAAATTACCACTGCTAACTCCAAGTCATGGGTTGGGTAATTTTGCTTATGTGTCTTCAATTGTCGGGAACCATATGTAACAATCCTTTCGGTTTGCATTAACACACATCCCAATTCATCCCGTGAAGCGTCACAGTAAGTTACATAACCCAAACCACTTTCAAGAATTATCAATATAGGAGCACTAGTAAGTCTACTCTTTAACTCCATACAAGAATGCTCGCAAGCATCATTCCACAGAAACTTAACTCCTTTATGAGTAAGTTTAATCATCGGCACTGCTAACTTTGAAAAGTCTTTCACAAAGCATCGGTAATAACTTGCTAGCCCCAAGAAGCTACGTATCTCAAATATGTTCTTCAGCCTTTCCCAATTCATTACTGCTTCAATCTTAGAAGGATCTACAGAAACTCTTCCTTCCGGCACCACATGTCCAAGGAATTTCACTTTCGTTAGCCAAAATTTATAATTTTCATACTTGGTATACAAACGATGCTCCCTCAAAATCTGCAATATTGTCCTCAAATGGATCTCATGTTCCTCCATAGAAGAAAAATACATAAGAATGTCATCCAAAAATACCACCATAAACCTATCTATGTACACACTGGAAACTCAGTTCATTAAGTCCGTGAACGCCGCCGGTGCATTCATCAAACCAAATGGCATCACTAGAAACTCATAGTGTCCATATCTAGTCCAAAATGTTATCTTCGAAATGTCCTTGTCCCTTACCCTCAACTGGTAATACCCCGACCTCAAGTGGATCTTTGAAAAATAAGTTGAACCTTTGAGTTAATTAAACAAATCATATATCCTTGGCAAAGGATACTTATTCTTGATCATTGCTTAGTTTAATTTCTGGTAATCTATGCACAACTGTACAGATTCGTCCTTTTTCTTAGCAAAGAAGACTGAAGCTCCCAAAGGTGATGTACTAGGTTGTATTAATCCCTTATCTAACAACTCTTGCAATTTATTCAACTCCATCAATTTTGCCGGAGCCATACAGTATGGTGCCATAGAAATAGGCACGGTACCGAGAGTAAGATCAATGTTAAATACCACATCTCGTATCAGAGGTAACTCTATCAAGTCCCCCAAAAAAACATCTAGGAAATCACACACCACCGGTGGAAACCCTCTGCGCGTCAGAATCTCATCATCGTCGCCTAATAGGTTTGCTAAAAAGCACCCAATTCCTTTCTAAACATCGAAACTAAGTAATGATGGTATATAGAAATCATTACACACTCCCATGAAATAGAAGCAGTCACTCTTGGGTGTGCACACTGTCACTCTCTTACGGAGACAATCGATTGTGGCTCTAAGCATAGATAGCCAATCCATACTTAGAATGACATCAAAGTTGGTCATGTCTAGCAATACAAAGTTGAACACTAGCCGACGTCCCGTAACCTCGATCTCGTAAGACAGACACACTCTACCTAGGATAACTCTACCCCCAACAGGCATATCAATGGACAATGGTGACTCTAGAGATGACACCTCCAGCCCCAAGGCACAAGCAAATGTAGCAGAAATAAATTAATGAGATTAACCTGAATCTATCAACACCCTAGCCTATGAGCTAGAAACTAGAAAAATACCTCTGACCATTGATGGTCCTGGTACATCCCCTGTCTAAGTAAGCATGAAAACATGGCCCTATGTCTACTAAACACACTAGCCAATACCTAAAATCTTGACTGCTGACTGGAAGCAGGCGTAGAACCTCTCGTTACTCGAGAACCCTAAACTGACTATGCTGGCTAGGGCGGTGACAATGCCCTATGGCCAAACTGAACTGTGGCAGCTGGTACAGTCCTCTACTGAGACCTAGAACCACTTAGTGTACACTGCCTCTGAGGGAAGTTCACTCTAACATGTCTGGGCTGACAACAATAGAAGCATGTCTGCTCCCCTCCCTATATCACTAGCATTGATGCCACAACTTGCCTCTGAGGGCACTCATATCTGTAATAATTGGACTACTGGTAGTGATAGCACACTGTCGTAGATCGTGAAGATTCGGTAGGCAAAGTCAATGATGGTGGTGGGCGAGCCTGTTGCTGCCCCTGAGAAAGTGACACGTTCTCTTTGTTCCTTTTCCTCCCTTGATTACCCGAAGATGCCCCGACACCCTTCGCCTGATTCTTAGAGTCCCAGATCCTTTAGGTATCTCTATTGTCTTCCTCCGTCATAAAATCCTTGTCAACCACTTAATCATAGACATTCAAGCCTAAGATTGACACCCTTTTCCTGATAAAGGTCTTAAACCCCTTTAGAAATTTCTTTACTCTCAATTTCTCATCATTCACCATCTTCGGTGCAAAGCTAGCTAAGGATGTGAACTTAATCTTATACCCCATAATGTCTAAGTCACCATGGACTAGGTCCACGAACTCCTACCTCATCCAATATTTCATTGAGGACGGAAAGAACTTATCAAAGAAAAGCCCTCTGAAAGTTTCCCACTCCATAGTCTCGGTATTATGTGTATTCTCAATGAATTGCCACCATCGATTCCCTTCCCCTTGCAAATGAAGTGCTGCCACACCAACCCTTAGATACTCATCGATTGCAATAGCAATTAAGAGTTTATAGGTTTGGTCTATCCAACCCTCTACCACTAGTGGTCACATCCACCCGCAAAAATAGGTGGTTTAAACTTCACATACTCTTTTATTGCTACCAGTTTTCAGCTCAAGCCAATCCTAGGTTGCACTTGAACTTCCTGTTATTGAGTTTCCCTTGTGATTTACTTCATGGTATCTACCATGTCTCGCATGAACTGTGCTCCATCAATTTGCTCTTGTGGAGCATTAGTGCATCTACCTTGTGCTCTTCTCGGTGCCATCTTGCTATACATATAACAAGGAAATTCAGCACCAAGTATGTATATACATATACAACTCTCACCATGCTTACACAACATAATGCCAATTCAATCCACAATTAGTATGTTATAAAAGTGTAAGCAAATAATCATGTTACACATAAGCAATTTATAAACTTTAATTCTAAATTCTTACGTTCCAATCCTAAACCTCAAATGAACCCATAATCAAATTCTCACCCTTCATCCAAGGTATTCAAACCCATCACTCTGATACCAAGCTATCATGCCTAGATTTTTAAGTCACCGAAGACTTTGTCTCCGGACCCGAATTCCAAAGGTGAACTCATCCATTAAGCCCTAATGAACTATCTTACCCTTTAATTTATCGCAGAAGCTTAATCACATACTTACACATGTATATGTACAATCCAACATCTAACTAATCTTAATGGGCCTCACACGTAGTCAAACATGCACATCCAAAATAGTTGTGGACAACAAGTTTTGATTGATCAAAATATACCCTTCGATTAATCGAATAAGGTATTTCGCACAATCGAACTTGGTCTCTCAATTAATCGAAGATTGATTAATCGGTGGTCTATCGAAATAGTACCGAAATTCCGCTAGAATTGAAGCCTCTTCCATTGAACAATTTTTGATTGAAGTTCACTTAATCGAAGTGTAGCGACCATGACCAATTTTGGTCGATTTTACATTTTTTGCATCATAAATACATTTTGAGTGGTGTTTAACATGTCTTCAGTGCGGAAAACATGTTTGAAAAGTGTTTTAATTGTTTTGATAAGTTTTTAGAAGATTTGGAGAAGTTTGACTTTTTGGTCAAACCAAGGCACAGGATGCAACTTAAGTGGGTTCGGGAATCCGAAAAATTTCTGAAAATATTTATTTTTGCTAATGACTTAGATGAAATATTTAGAGAATAGAGGAAGTTATTTTAAGGCCGTAGGAGTTTTTAAAATCGAAAACGGAGCCCAGGAAGGTACGTTAAGTAGCCCAGGGGCATTTTGGTCTTTTTGGGCCTAGATGCCTTTTAAATACATGGCTGAGACTAATTCCAGCCATTTCAAATAGTCCCTTCTCTCTCTAACATTTCTCTCTACCTTCCCTCTACATTTTGGACCCGTTTGGCTTAGATTCAAGACTCACCGAAGGAGGGAGATACGTAGGGGACGGTAAGATTTTCGGTTTAGACCGAACAAAGTCATGATCCGGCAAGGTGGACATTTTTAAAAATTTTTGGATGTGCTTGTAAGGCCTTCATTTTCGAGGTAGGGGTTCTCCTTCTCATTTACTTGTCGATTTTAGGATTTCGGGTGAAGTAGTGAGAGCTAAGGGTGTATATTGCATGTTTTAGAGATGTAAGAGGGGTGGGATGAGATTTTTTCTCCTTCTCTTGAGTCTCTTGTATGCAATAGATATATATCTCCTAGTAAGCATGATGTGAGGGACAAATGCATGAAAATGTGAGAGAATGAGAGCATATATGCTTATGTGCTTAATGTCGTGTACATGTGTAATTATGTGCAAATGTGGGATATGTATGTGTTGTCCTATGAGTTAAATGCATGCTATCTTTTTATAGAAAATGTATGCATTGGTGAACCATGATTAAAATGTGCTTAAGTGGGATTTATGTGTATATGTGTATAATATGCTAGGTTTCACATGTATAGGTAAATATATGTGTGGCTTCATGGAGATGAAAATGCATGCTATGTCTTACACTAATTAGTTTATGCATTGTGGAGTATGAATGTTGAATACTTGATTATTATATGTTTGAAATGCATATATGGGCCGTTGTGAGGAAACGGGAAAATGTGGTCAAGACTAGGTGTCGATTAATTGGGTCCATAATGCTCAGTGGCGGTGCTGACATGGACTAACCACCTTGAGCCACCTAAAATTCGGTGACAGTGCTGATACGGACTAATCACCTTAAATCCAACTATGCTCAGTGGTGGTGCTGATATGGACTAACCACTTTGAGCCACCTAATACTTGGTGACGGTGCTGATATAGTCTAATCACCTTGAGTAGGTAAATACTTAGTGACGGTGCTGATATGGTCTAATCACCAATGGGTAAACCAAAATATTGCCCCAGAAGTATGACGTTGGTGGAGTAAGTCAAAGTCGTGAGACGGTTGTGGGAGGTGTCCTAGGTTACATGATTGGTCAAAAACTATGTTAGGGCATCGGGTTGAGTCCGAGAGAGTGACAAGGATATGTTTTTGCTTTCATTCTAAATTGTGAAGTATGCTATGTGTTTAATGCATTCTTATATATATGCGTTGCTTGTGAATGAACATGGTATATGTTGGATGATACATGTAATGTAGTGACATGCATTAGTGTAGGTTGTGTCGGGTCGACACTTAGGTGGGTTGGGGTATCTTTACTGAGCCGCAATAATGCTCACCCCTTTATTCCAAACTCTTTTACAGATAAGGCATCAATAACAGATGGGACTTGAGTGTTCAAGTGGAACTCTTGTAATATTTTGATACATTTTTGATATTGTATATTTTGTGGCTATCCATACCGGCTTGTGGCATGAGATCATTCTCTTTGAGTTATAGTTATATTTTGGACAAATGTAACTTGTGTGTATGCTTGGACTATAAGCTTGTTAAATATGATAAGACAATAGAATTGTTTATGTAATGCTTGTTAAGAGCATCTAGTTTCATTTGATGGATTAAAACAGTTGTTGGATAGTTTCATTTTTGGATAAAATGTGTTTATGAGGGAGAATGACCCACATTGGTGTATGATTTGGGTATGAGCATGAATTAGGGCTTATGAATGATGTAAACTTACTTCTTGTATGATTTGTAGGTTGTTGGAATGGACTAGGTTGGTAGAAATAGTCTTAAAGGTCAAAAAGGACCATTTGCAAAGTTCCAGCTTTTGGGCGATTCAATGCATCGAGGCATCCAGTTCGATGCATCGAAAAACCTGCTGGATTTTGGAATGTAAAAGTTCCGATAGCTGTTTTTGGATGATACCTGTTCGATACTTGTTCGATGCATTAAAGCTTTGATGCATCGAACTCATCACTTCGATGCATCGAAGTCATCACTTCAATGGATCGAAGTCACTTTTTACAGCATGCTTTGAAAATTGCCCCAAACTTCAAACGGGCATAACTTCTTCATTTTAAATCAGAATTTAGTGTGATTTTTTTTAAATTAATTATTTTTGGACCCTATTTCTAATGGGCTAAATATCACACTCAAATTCCAAATTCACAGGAAGTTAGGTTTCAGATTGCGTAATGGTTTATGTACGTAAACCGGGCGGAACATCTACTGTTCACCCTCGGTTCCCAGGAGTCGGGAATTGGGGCGTGACATGAAGGCTTTTGATAAATCGAAGAGGGGTATTCGATTAATCAAAATGTCCTTCAACAGAAATCATGAATGCCTCACACTTAAACAAAATCATTTCCAAATCCATCCCAACACATTCCAATTCCTTAGATACATCCACACAACATTTACAACATAAATGAAATATAAAACATTATAAATCCCATGAAATTGATCCAAATCATAAATTTCATTGATATGGCCTTCCAAGTTCATAGTCATCACATGAATTATATGTATACAATCCAAAATGTGCTAGTAATTCAACTATGTCTACAATTATAAGAAAATCAACATGCCACAATTCGGTATAGATAGCAACATACATATTATCCCAAAAATGAATCCAAAGTGCCACAAGAAATTCCACTTGGACGTTCATGTCACATCTGTCATTAGCGCCTTATCTGAAAAAAGTTTGGTGGGAGAGGGGTGAGCAAATCAATGAGCTCAGTAGGAATACTCCAACCCACCTAGGCATCGACCCGACACCGACCTACATGATATGTATGTCACTACACTACATGACATAATCAATGCTCTCATGTCAAGTCAATCCAAGTGCAAGTCAAGTAGTATGCATTTAATCCACACGTCATGTTTAATAGTTTAAACACATAAGCAATAAGATATTTACATCTTTTCAGTCATAATCTGATACATAGACATGATTGGTTAACTCCAATGATCATGTGACCTTGGACATCTCTAATGACACTGTATGATTTGGACAACTCTGACGAATCATACAACCCCGACAATATATTGGTTTTGCCAAATGTGAGTAAACAACTCTGACGTTCACAAGTTTTATGGACAATTTTGAATTCTAGGCCTTAGCCTTGGTATGATGGGGCAACTCCGACAGTCATACCCTAGTGGATAATTACACGACCACAAGTACATGGTTGGGCATCTCTGACTCCCACGCATAATACACTTGGGCAATACTCCGATATACCCATATGTAATCATTAGGCACATATATCATTTAACATGTATTTTTTATGTTCTTTAATGCACATTCTTGCTATATTGAAATCTATAATACATTCCATCTACATATTCCCCATATAACTCACATATGCCTACAATACACAACATATTTAATCGTGTTCTCATTTCATACATATTGCATGTATAATCACTCAATTTATCATATATCACAATATGAACAACATAGCATGTATAAATCATAAGAAGGAGAAGAGCATAATACATACAACCCTAACAGCCTCCCACACATGCCAAAACTCAACCTATACCTTCCCAAACTCACCAAAGACCTAGAATCCCTTATCTTGAATTTGAAGGCTTTTCAAGCTACTTCCAAGAATTCCTCCAAGTCCTATCTTGCTAGAATTCAAGTTTGTTTGGTTCAAATTGAAGCCCTTACCAAGCAATACAAGTTGTCATTTACCGACAACTTTCGAATCCAAGCCTACGGCCTCCAAAATGAAGAGGGAAGGAAGAGATATGAAGTGGGAGAGAAGAGAGAGAGTTGGGTGTGTGTTTTAGTTAAGGGAGAATGAATAAATCTTTGTAATTTAGATATTTAAAATATTTAGGGGCGGGAAATGACCAAAATGCCCCCGAGCTACTTAACGTACCCTCCCGACCTCCGTTTTTGATTTTGAAAGCGGCTACGGCTCCAAAATCACTTCTTTAACTCTTTAAACATTGAATTTATTCCCAGGCCT
Source organism: Cornus controversa (assembly GCA_026545225.1). Classification (NCBI taxonomy): domain Eukaryota; kingdom Viridiplantae; phylum Streptophyta; class Magnoliopsida; order Cornales; family Cornaceae; genus Cornus; species Cornus controversa. Next base: position 48,704,572 of record CM048845.1, read on the forward strand.
ACCTGACCTGCGTCTCAGGCCTCGCTGACCAAAATTTTTCAAATTTACCCAAACATTTCCAAAACTTTCAAGAATCTCTAAACAAGTTCCCAAACATGTTTTTCATATTTAAAACATCCTAAACATCATTTATAATGCATTTATAGCAAAAACGATGAATAAAATGAAAACGGGTCAAAATTAGACCCAGTGTCTACATAAAGCACCAGTATTGATGTAGTCTTTGTACCACAGTGACCGTAGTTGTAGTATTAACACTCAAATATATGATGCATGATACACATAAAACATAGACCACCAAGTTCACCTATATCTATATGATATGGTAAGTGTTGTTCAAATGTAGATATACAGACTATTTATATATGTGTGATGCCTTCAATCTCTTAAGAAGTCAGTCATAGATGTGTATGTGAATATCAGAATGAGACATATTTATATGAGAGCCTCTCCTAAGTCAACTTTTCTTTTTCAAATATGCAAGATATGATAAATCATATCTTCATATAAAAGGAAATTATATACACACTCTATATCATATATTCTCCCTACAGGAAAATAAGATATTATATATATATAAATTATATATTTTAGGATATTAAAATATCCAATATATATTTATATAATTTTACTTGTACCCTTAGCATATAATTAAATTACAAATACCCCCAGCACATTAAATCAATTCACATTTAACAATCTAGTTGGTTTTAAATTAACCCAGTGGGCTAGAAGTAAGGATCTTATTTTAGGGCCCAAACTCCTATTGGCTCCAATCGATTATATTTTGGTCCGGTCATCTCATGATCCTAAAATTCAATAATCCATTAACTACAAGTTAATTCCACTATATAAGTGTGGTTGCACTCCAACTCGAGAATGGTTTAACCATGTTTTGCTTTAACACCCGTGTTAATTATACGAAATTATCCCTCTATGCACAATTGGATATGGACGTATAAGTGTCAATCAATCCAAATCAACAATTGAATATTTATTAAGCCACTTGATTATTTCCTATTTAATAAAAAAGTCTTTAATAAAACTTATGTACTTTGCCAATGTGCATACCCATTTTATTAAAGTCAAACCAAGCGCTTGGATTTACCATTGATTAAACTAGTCAAGCCATAATAAATTAGCTAGCATAGATGTAAATCTTGGGAGCACCAAAGCACATGATCAACCAACACTCAACATATTTGGATTTTAGACCCTAGGGCCCACTGTATATATAAAAGTGCTAACCAACTATACCTAGGGTTCATCACTCCCTCATACTTGAGGATAACATATGCCATAAAACTGACAAGTAGTAATTGCAGTGACGGCCTCACAATTACTTTGACAATGACTTATCGGCAATCTTGTTGTGCTCTTTATCAATAGGGAGTCCACTCATTATTGCTGAACAAATAAAACACTTTATGATAATGCAATATAAGTGACTTGTGCTCCCAACTTTAGTAATCTACCATGCATGCACCAAGTCATTGCGTAATCAATGGACACTACGATTCAGGTCTTGAATCGAATCAATACATATCATTCATAATATATATAAAAAATGTTTTTGATAATCAACATATTCTTATTAATAAATCAATGTCATTACATCCTAATTGGTGCTATAAAGGACATACAATCCCAACAAACACAAGTTGGAATTTATGCCATTGGGAGTATGACTGAATCTTTATTAACAAAAGAGGTACTCAGCTTCATTTCTTTTATATTACAACTTCTTTTCCCTTTAGTTTAATTATATATCATTTGCAGACCACTCAGAAGTAATCTCAATCAGCCATAGCCACTGTCCAAATCCCAAAAGAATCTTTTTCTACATTGAGCGACTATCTTAAAACCATTGTGACTTCTGTGACTTAGGAAAGAGATGTATCTTCCATGACAACACCTGCTACCACATTAATTCCTCTAGAACTAACTTTGGAAGAAACAAAACATGCACTCCAAAGAACTCTCAAGTGTAGAAGTTGAGCTATCAACTTTACTCACCAAAATCAGCCAACACGAAGGATTTCTAGTTGACCTGCAGGCTGCCAGTACCTATTTTCAAGGACAACTGTCTACTCTAGCAGATTCAAATTTTCAAGTAATAAGCACTATCAGCTGGTTTGAAGAAAATACCAACAACGGGTAATTCTTGGAGACAAATTATGTAAGAACCGTGACCATTTTTGGCCAATTTTTCTTTATTTTAATTTATTGTCATATAAATACTTTAAATGATTATATATGTGTTCTAAATGAGAAGTATATGTTTGAGGACTTGTATAAGGGTCCGGGGAAGTTTTGGGAGTATTTGGTGAAATTTTAGTTTTCAGGTCTGGCGGGTCCAGGATGCGAGTCTGGTGGGCCAGAAAATTTGAAAGTTTCAAAATGACACGAAATTTTGAGATTAACTTAGATAAAATATTTGATGAATTATGGAATCAATTTCGACTCAGTAGGATTTTTCAAAATTGAAAGCGGAGCCCGAGAAGGTAAGTGAGTGATTAGTGACATTTTTATAAATTATAGAGGTTAGGGCAATAAATAATTGAGAGAATAATTCAGCACATTCATTCTCTCATTGTAGCAGTCGATTGAGAGAATTATATATATATATATATATTCATCTTCTTCATTTTTCATTAAAATTGAGGAGCTTGGAGCGTGAATTGGACAACATCGAAGAAGAAAGAGTTGATCCACGCGACTAGGGCCCGAGTTTGGTTTGTTTGAAGTCAAATTCGGACAACATTGATTTCAGTGAGATTTGAGAATTTTGAAAATTTTGTTTAGAAACTCTTCTAAACTAAGGTAAGGATGCCTAACTTATGAAATTCGGGGTTTACGTGAGTATATTGGTTGTCTATTACAACCAATTGGCTATGTGGGTATAATTAGACATGTTTATTAAAGTTAAAGTATGCTAGATTATACAATTGAATGAATTCTCAATGTGAGGTGGTATAATTATGTGTTTATAAATGCTACATGTGATGATAAGGTATGTTGAATGAACAATGTGAGAGAATTATATATGTTTCATATGTACATATGAATGTGACACTTATGTGTTTGATGAATTGCCTTAAAGAACATGATTAAATGTAAATCATATTTTTATCATTAAAATAATTGCTTTGACATAGGACGATGTGGACATAAGTATGAGAATTATAAATTACCATGCATTGCACATACACTGGTGTGAGAGTGTATGTGGAGAAAGAGAGGAACATTGGATGGACTGACAAAGGAGCCTGATAGCAATATCATCGAGTGGGTCGACAAAGGAGTTTGGATGTTCAAAAAAAGAAAGGGTAATGAATACCGAGTGGGCTGTCACTGAAACTCGTATTCTAAGTCGTGTGTGTGGATATAGGACACTTGGAAGAAGCATGACACTATGCATATCAATACATGATGCATGGCATGAATATTTGTATATGAAATTGTGTTTAACATGATAATATGATTATATGTTATGTGGTACTCACAAGACTTGCAGAATTATGTTTTAAATATTTCTACTTAGCATGTTGGAGCTCATCCCATGAGTATTAACTATATTTCAGGAAATGGCAAAGACATAGCGAAGCCTCCCCAACCATGAGTTGGCGTAGGCTGTAGTTAGCTTTCTTTTGAGAACACTTTATGTTTTATATTGAAATACATGTCCGACATGTGGACTATACGTACAACTTTCATCTTGTATATGCTCTTTAATATTTCAAAAACATGCTTATGGTTATGCTTTATGGTTTTGTTTTTATACAAGGTATTGGGAAATGGATAAATGCTAAACTTTTGAATTAATGATTCTAAGTTCCATTTATAATTTATTTGGGCATATGATACCATTGTAGGAATGTTTTAATTAGTGAACTGGTGTATAGAGTAATTTCTTTAAGATGTGGGTCCTGTGGAGGGTAGATTGAGACTTGAAAATAGGGAGAAACAGGCTCTGGAGAGTTTCAGTCGGCTGTCAGATCCTTCAGTCAATTGAAATGGGGAGATACCGAGAGTTTGTAATTGTAGGTTCTATAATTACCTATTTCAGTCAATCGAAACTACCTTCCAGCCGATCGAAACACCTCCTTTAACTGACATAAGCTGAAGAGTAGCCAGCTGCTGGATTGCCCAAGTTTTAGCTCACTGGTGGGAGATCCATCAACCGACCAAAACCTGAATGTGGGCTTATCATGTACTATTGAGTATTGAGAGTTCATGTGTCCTACTTAGATACTCATTGTGAGATTGTTAAGCTTCCGCTGTGTAATGATAATAATGATTGAGAGTATAACCCAAGTGTTCCATATAGGAGACTTGGAGTGAATTTGTTAAGGTAGTTTTCCATGGTTGTCCTAGTCGCGGGATAACGATTGGGTGACCATGACATTTCACAATCCGGAGTTCAGACTCGGATCGGGGGAGTCCTAGCAGTCTGGATTTTGGGGCATGATATCTTGGTATCAGAATATAACTAGGTCAAATACGTAGGGATGAAGGGTGAAGGTTCAACCACGTAGGGATTCGAAATGGTTAGAACCTTTGAGTTAAAAACCTAGAAACACGTGTAAACATGACATAGTTGATATGAGAACTTATGTGCATGTGAAGTATGCTTATGTGATAACATGTTATGTGCTTATGTGATAACACGTCTTATATTTTAAGTGTTTAACTCAAAAGCATGTTTATATGTTAAGTGTTTAGATGATAACATGTTTCTACATTGCGTAGTAGTTTGATTAAGTTAAGTGCATAGCATGAGATAAATTATTGTTGTTAACCTATTCTTTGGCTGTGTAACACTATGCCACCTAGACGTAGTGGAGCGGCAGTTGGGGGTGGGGTTCCTAAAGGAAACCACTTGGTCACAGAAATAACCGTGACCCTTAGAGACTTTGTGAGGACCGCAGTTGCCGAGGTACAACTAGAAGAAACTGAAAGTGAGAGGCGCTTCAAGTTCATCACTAGATTCAAGAAATTGTTGTATCCTACTTTCAAGGGAAGCGCAGATCCGTTGGTAGCGGATAATTGGCTTGAGCAAGTAGAGAAACATCTAAGGGTGATGTCTGCACCCGATGATGGGATGAAGGTGATCTTAGCTGCTTATCTATTTTCTGGAGGTGCTGAACTATGGTGGAAGTAGGTGGGTGACTGATATGATGTTGAGACCATGGGGTGGGAAGAGATTAAAACTCTTTTTCTTTAGCACTGCTTTCCAAGGCCAAAGAGAAAGGCACTGAGAAAGGAATTTGATGATCTAACTCATGACGGCATGATAGTGACTGAATATGAGAACAAATTCATTTCTCTCTCATGTTTTGCACTTGAAGTGGTGAGTGATGAGGAGGAGAAGATGTGGAGGTTTGTCAATAGCCTTCACCATTCCATTAGGCCAATGCTGTTGATATTGGGCATAAAGGTGTATGTTGAAGCAATAGAGAAAACTTTGATGGCTGAGGCTAAGGATAGGCAAGAGAAAATAGAGGCCTGGAAGCAGAGCAAGCTTTAACAGTTACTTTAGAGGGACACACAAAGAAAAGGTTCAAGGGTGGTCCTTTTGCATTCAGTAGGGTCAGTGGGATAGCCTATGGTACATTCTAAACCAATCACTCCTATGCCTTCGGGATCCACGAGGACAGAAGTAGTGTGCTACAATAGTAGGCAATCGGGCGCTACAAATTAAATTATCCTACGAGACCATCTATGACTCAGCTCAGAACAGAAACCTGCTTTGGGTGTGGCTAGCAAGGGCACATGGTGAGGCATTGTCCATAGTAAAATGGAGGTGCAAAGAGTGGTCAGAGTACACAGTAGAGGCCAGCTCAGACCATGACCGCGCTGTCACAGCCAGCCTTGTTAGTTCACAATACTCAACCAATGAGGGGGTCTATCCCTAGTATGTCTAAATAGCAGTCTGGTTTTCAGGGTAGGGCACAGGAGCAGAGGACTCAGGGCAGAGTGTATGCTGTGACACCTACAAACTCTTCAGTAGGACCTTCAGTGGTTAGAGGTATATATCTGGTATATAGTTCTTGGGCTCGTGTATTAGTTGACTCAGGTGCATCATACTCATTCATTGCTACATCATTTGCATGGGCATTGGGGCTAAATGTCAGTCCATTGGGTAGAACTATTTGTGTTGATATGCCAGTGGGTGGTACAATAATTCTTAATGTGGTATATTGGGAATGTTTTATTGAAATAGCCGGACGTACACTTGAGTTTGATTTCATTCTCCTTGACATGAGTAGTTTTGATATCATCCTTGGGATAGACTGATTATCAGAGTTTTATGTGATGATAGATTGTGTTAGAAGATGAGTGACAATTTGTACACCCGAGGGAGATTATTGTTGTTTTGTGGGAGATCAAAGTGATTCCTATACTTCTCCATATTATGGTATTAATGGTTAGGAATGACATAGTTTTATCTTGGCCAGTCTTTTAAACTAGGGGGAAAGGATTTCGAGAGAGATATATCTGGTAGTGGTATGTAACTTCTTGGATGTCTTTCCAACTGATTTAACAGATTTACCTCCCAAGAGAGAGGTAGAGTTTGGCATCGATCTTATATCCGGTATAACGCCTATCTCTATGGCACCATATTGGATGGCACCGATGGAGTTGGTGGAACTAAAACGTCAATTGAATGATTTGAAAGCTAAGGACTTTATTAGACCAAGTGCATCACCATAGGAAACACTAGTGTTGTTTGCTAAGAAGAAAGATGGTTCTTTGAGATTGTGCATAGATTATCGAAAGTTGAATCATGTGACGATCAAGAACAAATACCCGTTGCCAAGGATAGATAACCTATTCAATCAATTGAAAGGAGCTCACTACTTCTCAAAAATTGATTTGAGGTTGGGTTATTATTAATTAAGGATAAAGGATGAAGATATCCATAAAATAACTTTCTGTATGTCGTATAGACATTGTGAATTCCTGGTAATGTCATTTGGTGTGACTAATGCACCGGCGGTATTTATGAATTTGATGAACCGGGCATTTCATGAGTATCTTGACACTTTTGTGGTAATGTTCGTAGATGACATACTTGTCTACTCATCTTCATAGGAAGAGCATAAGTTACATTTAAGGACTATTTTGTAACTTCTTAGAGAGCACCGATTGTATGCTAAATATGAAAAGTGCAAGTTTTGGCTCCAAGAGGTGAAATTCCTTGGACATATTGTCTTTGGAGGTGGAGTCTTAGTTGATCCATCTAAGATTGAGGCAGTGATAAGTTGGAAGAGTCCAAAGAGTGCCTTTGAGATCTGAAGTTGTCTTGGGTTAGCGGGCTACTATAAAAGGTTTGTGAAAGACTTCTCTAGTATTGTAGCTCCTATGACACAACTCACTCGTAAAGGTGTGAAGTTTATATATAACAAAGCATGTAACTTAGCCTTTCATTAATTGAAGAAATGGTTAACTACAGCTCCTATTTTGGTGATACTCGAGCGTGGCTTGGGGTATGTGATTTATTGTGATGCTTTGTAGAGTAGGCTAAGTTGTGTATTGATGTAATGTGACAAAGTAGTTACTTATGGATCTACACAATTAAAGACTCACGAGCATAACTATCCTACACATGATTTGGAACCAACGGTAGTGATCTTTTCCTTGAAGGGGTAGAGACACTACTTGTACGATGAGAGATTCGAGGTGTATTCAGACATAAGAGTCTCAAGCACCTTTTCTCCTAAAAGGACTTGAACATGAGGCAGAGATGATGGCTTAAGTAAATGGAGGATTACAACTTTGATTTGTAGTATCATTTGGGAAAAGCAAATGTAGTGGCAGATGTATTGAGCAAAAATGTCTCACGGGACTCTAGCTAGCATAACCATACGCGAATAGAAAATGATGGAAGACTTCTCGAAGTTAGGATTATATTTCAGTGATGATGGTGAGCCAATTATGTTGTTTAGCTTGGTAGCTCAACTTATGCTCATGAACAAAGTGATCGAGGCACAAAAACAGAATCGTGAGTTAGAGGCAATTTGGTCACAAATTGTTAGTGGTACGACAATAAGGATTGGACCTTGCATTCGGATGGGGGGTCTACGATTTAGAGGATTAGTGGTAGTTTCTTCTAATTGTCATAAGGATACATTACAAGACTTTCATCACTTTCATTTTACAGTTCATCCTAGTTGTACAAAGATGTACCATAATCTGAGATACCAATATTTGTGGCGTGGTATAAAGAAAGATATGGCACAGTTTATAGCGAGATGCCTTACTTGTCAACAAGGCAGAACACCAGAAACTCGCTGGATTATTGCAACCATTGCTAATAGTGGAGTGGAAGTGAGAACATATCACTATAGATTTTGTGATATGGCTTCCAAGATCAAACAAGGGTAATGATACAGTTTGGGTTGTTATGGATAGATTGACCAAAACAACACACTTCTTGCCTGTGAGGTTGACAGATGATATGAGGAGACTTAGTAAGCAATATGTATAAGCAGATTGTGAGGTTTCATAGAGTTCCAGTATTCATTATATCGGATAGGGATCCATGATTTACCTCTAGATTCTAGCAGGAATTTCAGGCAGTATTGGACACATAGTTGCATTTTAACACAACAATTCATCCTCAGACTGATGGACAGTCAAAACGACTATTCAGATATTGGAGGATATGCTTCGTGCTTGTATTTTAGATTTTGACGGTGGTTGGGAGGACCATTTGCAACTTCAATCGTTATCAGTCCAGTATTGAGATGACACCGTTTGAAGTGTTGTATGGAACTTTATAAATCTCCAATTTGTTAGATTGAGGTGGTTGAGACAACAGCCCTAGGGCCAGATATTGTGCATGAGACTGCTGAAAAGATCAAGCTGATTAGACAGCAGTTGTTGACGACTCAGAGTCGACAAAAGAGCTATGTCATTAGGAGAAGACAGCCATTATCCTTTGAGGTGGGAAACCTTGTGTTTCTTAAGTTTTCACCACGGAAAGAATTGATGCATTTTGGGTGGAGTGGAAAGTTATCACTTAGATACATTGGACCTTTTGAGATCCTTGAGTGTGTCGGTGATGTAACTTATCTATTAGCTTTGCTACCACAGTTGGAAATGGTTCACAACGTATTCCATGTTTCTATATTGAGGAGATACGAACTTGATCTATCACATGTTCTGAGTTGGGTAGACATTGAGGTTAATGAGGATGTTATCTATGAGGAGAGACCAATTCAGATTCTTGACACTCGATAGCAAGTTCTGAGAAGTAAGACCATTTTTGGCCAGGTTTCCTTTATTTTCATTTATTATCATATAAATACTTTAAATGATTATATATGTGTTCTAAATGGGAAATATATGTTTGGGCACTTGTATAAGGGTCTAGGAAAATTTTGGGAGCATTTGGTGAAATTTAAGTTTTTCGGGTTGGGCGGGTCTAGTGGGCCAGAGAATCTGAAAGTTTCAGAATGACACTAAATTTTGAGATTAGTTTATATAAAATATTTGATGAATTATGGAATCGATTTCGAGTGCATAGGAGTTTTCAAAATTGAAAATGGAACCCGAGAAGGTACGTTAAGTGACTAGTGGTATTTTTGTAAATTAGAGAGGCTAGGGCAATAAATAAATGAGAGAATAATTCAACACATTCATTCTCTCATTGTAGCTATTCATCTTCTTCCTTATTCATTAAAATTGAGAAGCTTGGAGCGTTAATTGGACAACTCCGAAGAAGAAAGAGTTGATCTACGTTACTAGGGCTCGAGTTTGGTTTGTTCGAAGTCAAATTCGGACAATGTTGATATTAGTGAGATTTGGGAAATTGGGAAATTTTGTTTAGAAACTCTTCTAAACTAAGGTAGGGATTCCTAACCCATGAAATCCAGGATTTGCGTGACTATTTTGGTTGTTTATTGCAACTAATTGGCTATGTGGGTATAATTAGACGTTTTTATTAAAGTTAAAGCATGCTAGATTATACAATTAAATAAATTCTCAATCTGAGGTGGTATAATTATGTGTTTATAAATGCTACATGTGATTATATGGTATATTGAATGAACAATGTGAGAGAATTGTATATGTTTCATATGTATATATGAATATGACACTTATATAATGCATACATAATCAATTCAAATACAATGATCATTCTCACTACGAAACCCCACATACTCATTACACAACATAACTAACATAATGGTGGACTGTAAGTTCTTGCACAATCGAAACCCTGTTTTCGCACGATTGAGTCATTTCGCACAATCAAAAACGTAGTTTCGCACAATCGAAGTGTTGGTTTCGCACAATTGAAATGTTGAGTTCGCATAATTGTAATTCTTACTTAATCGAAGTACTTGTGAAGTACTTTCAAAACTCCACTAAAATTGGAACCAACTTCCATCAAAATTCTCGCAACATAGTTCGCACAATCGACGTATTTCGATTGATCGAAGTAGGGGTTTCGATTGATCGAAATCCCTCAAATGCTAATACTATGTAGAATTTTCTAAGTTTCCTTTTCACACTTTGGTCCCCATTATTAACTTACATACACTTCATTTTACCAATATATCAACACAATCATTCTCATAAGTTTACACATATAAAAATGAACATAAATGAAGGATCATTATTTAAAGTATCTAGAATTTTACCATGCTCAAAATCATGCTTATAATGTATGAAATCATAAGGCATAAATAATACATGTTCCCAAAACATAAATGGTCTTTACATGTTCGTCACATGCATATAGTCCACAATCTGGACATGTATTCAAATAAAGCAATAACAAAGTCTTTAAATGAATTAACTCCTCTCCGCACCAATTCACAATTGGGAAGACTCCATCACCTCATTTTCATTTTCTGAAAAGAGTTAATACTCATGGAATGAGCTACAACACGCTCAGTAGGAAAATCTAAAACATAGTTCCGCAAGTTCTGTGAATACCACATAAACATACATTTGCATTTAATCATCTTAATCAAATATTCGTACATCACAACCATATCACAAGCAATGTATAATGCAACATGATATGCATAACTCCCTCATACTCTCCACAATCCATTGGGTTTCGATTTTACGGGCTGCCCAATCCCACCTAATCGAGGTTCCAAAACTGGTTTACCTTATCGTAGGGCTCCTGTTCTAGGGAGTATCCTCTTCCATTCTAGCTCGGAGCCCCAATTAAGGATCACTCCACAAGGTTCCGCTCACGGATTGCCTCACATGGCTTTATCGAAATACTATGCCACTCGTCAAATGGGTTCAGCACCTAATTGAGCTCACCATTCCACCATGCCAATGAAGATGAATCCCACATGTTCATGATAGTATGCACATGTAATTCAAGCAACGTAACACTAATTGCCATGCTTGCACATTTTCCAAATGAATATCACATACTCTCACATTGAACGTGTTCCATATATTGCACATTTCATATCACTTAGATAGACAATTAAACATATTTCACATTTAAACATGATTTTAAGACATTTTATCAAACACATAAGTGTCACCTTCACAATTATACATGAATAAGCATAATTGATTCACAATTCAATCTCAACATGCTTATATAATCATCAAAGGCAATTATAAACATGTAATTACATCATTAAACATTGATAAATCACTAAGTAGCATAATCTAACATGCTTTAACCTTGAAAGATATCTAATTATACCCATATAGCCAATTGGTTGCTATTAACAACCAATATACTCACAAAAATCTCAAATTTCATAGGTTAGGCATCCCTACCTCTTAAAAGAGCTTCCAAATGATTTCTCCCTATTTCGCACAAAATAATTAACTTTCTCTGAATTCAATTCCGGACAAATCAAACTCGAGCCTCAATTTGTAGACCAACTTTTTCTTCTTCGGCGTCTTCTAAATATCGGCCCAAGCCTCTCAAAATCAATGGAGAAGGGAAGAAGATGATATTGCCATATATAGATATATATTGCTCTCTCTATGCGGATGATGCGAATGAGAAATGAATTGCTGAATTCTCTACTTTGCTATTTATAGCCCTAGCTCATCTATTTACAAAAAGACCACTGACCACACACTAAACCTTCTCGGACTCCATTTTCGATTTCCGTAACTCCTACGGACACAAAATCAATTCCTTAGCGCATCAAATATTTTTTTAAGCTGCTCTCCAAATTTAGTGTCATTTTGACTCTTTCAAATTTTTCAGGCCCACTAGACCCATGCTAGGGCCCACTTGACCCAAAAAAGTCAACTTTTGCCAAACACTCACAAAACTTCTCTGAATACTTATAAAGGTCTTTAAAAATGTATTTTACATTTAAAACACATCTATATTACATTTGAGCTTGGTATTTGAATTTTTCTCTAAAAAAAATCATCATCTAACGGTCAAAAATGCTTAAAAAATTAATCTGACGATTCAAAATATATATGCCTATCTACGGTCTAAAATTACTTTTCCTATCTTTAATCAACGGTTATGATTCACTCCCGCTTAAATTCAAATTTAAACATTCACCTACTTTCCCCCTAAAATAACATTCCCATCAATCTATCTTCAAACATAAAATAACATTATATTATATATATATAATATATATATCACCATCCGTCAGAGTTGACAATCGGTGCATTCAAAATAACTCTTCTTTTCAGGTCCACTAACAGCCCCCATATGCCTCACCTATATCTCCCTCTCACAGTAATACATATCCATCTACCATTCTCTCCATTTCTTCACCATACCCATCATCTCCAAGCTTTCCGACCACCATTCAAGCCCAAATCAGAGCATTGTCGCAGCCAAAACTTGATTCGTGTGTGAGTGTGACTCAAAAAGTATATCAATTAAAAATTATCACACTTCGCAATAGAACGAATTCCTTGCAAAATAGGGCTATCGAAAGGGGTGTCGAACCTCACGGACTGTGGTCTGACTGAGCTGGATATAAGGAATTAATTCTAATTAAATTTAAAAGAAATAAATTCTGATTTTTAATTCTAAATTAACTAATGAAGCAATTGAACAAAAGCAAGAAAAATTGAGTGTAGAGAATATAAGATAAGTCTAGGGTAATTGATTTCACCACTAACTTCACAATCAATGGTCAATCGAACTAACTATGGGGCATCATATCATGCATAAGTGGTGTCGGTGGCTACAAGCTCACCTTCATCCATCAAGAAGATAACATATGATTAAGGCTAAGTTATGGACTATCTTCGATTGGCATGGGTCATCTGCCTAACTACTCTAATCTAAGGTGCAGTATGATTCATCTTCTCTAGGCATAATCCATCAAAGTTTTTAATGATATATTCAGTGAAAACCATTTTGTAATAATCACTCTCATGATCACAGAAAACAAGAGGGACGAGTTCAATAACAACAATCAAATATCTAAGACAAGATAAGAAATCATTGAAACTGAATTTATAAGACTTTTATTGCTCAATTCTATAATAAGAATCCTCTAAATTACACAATCTATGAATGAATACAAAAATCCCCAATAATTAGAACAATCAAACCAGTGATGTTTCGTTAGGGCTCCATCAAAACCCTGGTGGCTGAACTAGCCGCTCATGATACGCCTTGTTCTCCAATGATTCTCCATTCCAAAAGCTCTTCAAAGCTGCTGCCAAGCCTCCCCAATACAGCTCTAATTTGTCACTTTAAATAGCCAAGAGAATACATCAAAGTCCTAATCCCATTAGGAATAAATTAGGGTTTCCCGCAGCACTAATCAGGTGGGTTTTTACTGCTGACTTCGGCCCAATTTTTGACCTACTAAAAGTCCGATTCACGGAATTTCCGTGAAATACAAAAGTGTGCAGAATCAAATTTCATTCAACTCTATACGTAAATTATGTCGATTTGAGGCTCGAAAATAAGACTTCTGGTCCGTTTTTCAAAATGGGATTAAGACTGTATTATGCGCAGATTGGGGCTTCAGGCCCGAAACCTTCTTAAGCAGCTGTAATTCTCTTGGACCTCTTCCTTAGGCTGATTTGAGTTAAATTATGGAGTTGAATGGATCCCTTTGATGTAGGCTTCATCTACCCATCTTGGATGTCTTCTTTAAAAACCCAAAATCACGGTTTTAACTGAAATAATTATTAAGGCCTTGAAAATACATAAAACACTAAAACGAAGTAAAATCACAAAATAATCTATCACTAAGAGAATAAAATACATAAGTTAAGAGGCTAGAATGCGTAACATTCCACGCCGATCACACCCCCAAACTTACATATTGCTAGTCCCTTAGCAATAGAATAAAACAAAACTAAAACAAAAGAAACTAACAAATACTAACTAAACTACCCAACTCCACTTTCGTGGGAGAAACGATTGCATTTAGCATATGCAACAAGCCTTTAAACCCCTAGGTTCCCCCTAGTGGACGAGTATAGTCTCGTGAGGGTTTCCAGAAATGTTACTCACAAACATTCAAAATTCTGTTTCAACATTAATTCAAGAAGAAGATTACAATATATAGTTACAAACTTTCATTCAAGAATAATTTCAAACTTTCAAATTCCATAATTCAAATCAATGTCTCCCATGCATAATTCACATCAACATATCTCAAAATAACCAACTCTAGCTCCCTCGTGTAAAGTGAACTAGCAATCATCTCATGTAGCATAACCAAGCTCTAAATATATTAAGGCACATACCCCTTCAACTCACTAGCTCCCCTTATTGAAATCATACTTCCAAATATGAATACATGACTTTTTTCATTTTTTTTTCATCATTCTTTTTTTTTCCATTGCTTTATTGGTTGTGCAATGTCTTGATCTATTAAGCTTTCTGAAAGATCCATGTAGCGAGCTTTCAGTCAGTGACTCCCAAACCAGATGACTTTAGGGCACTAGGCTTAAAGATACCCCGAAGAACCTAATTACTCGAATCAGTCAGGCTACAAATCAAGACAACCAATGCTCATCTTTTCTCACCCTTTCACTTTTGACGCGAACACTCCGTGCTTCCTGAGGCATAGAGGCCCGGTTACTCATGAAAAGGATCAAATTGATTTGTAATTCAACACATTCTTTCTTTTTTTTCTTTCTTCTTCTTTTTTCATTGAAGTCAAGTAAAACACATCATCGGTACTCATTCTCAAGAGATACTAATTAATATCAAGCATATGTAACACAATAACTCAAAACCAAAGTTTATACCCCACAAGATTATGCTAGTGTGTTTGTGCATGTAAGGGAACTAAAATCAATCACTCCAAAACATGTTATTGCAAACCATGATTAAAATCACTTAATTTAAACCATAGTTTCCAAAATTTTAAAACATACTCAAAAATTGCAAGTTATGCACCTACATAAGGTACTAATCCCTTAAATAATGTAAAAACATTCTATCTAAAAACAAAACAAAATAAAATAAACAAACTAAGAAAATAAAATAAAATAAAATTCCTAAAACAAGAAGAATTTCACACAAATTTCCCCCATAATGCAATAAAGCACATAAATAAGGCATCGCCTCACCCCCAAACTTAAACTGTACATTGTCCTCAATGTACACCCAATTAAAGCATAGAGAAGAGTAAGAACGATAATACCAGGAATTCAGATAGTAGTGGCAAGAAAATAGAGTACACCAAGTTAGATAAAGGCAATGCAAGCACACCCCCAAACTTGGAAATTACAACCTGTCAAAACAAACCACTATTCCCCAAAGACCAAGTGAAATAATATGGGTAAAAATAAATATGAAATAGATTTTTTTTTTTTGAAACTGAATAAAAAAAACAAAATGAAAAATAAAATAAAGAAAAGAAAATTAAAAATTAAAAAATAACTAAAAATACAAAAGATTGTTACCTCCGAAAAATCAAGGAGAAGGTGGTGCCGGAGCATCTAAGTCATGGCCAGAATGGAGCATCAAAATCAACCAACTAGGCCACAATCAATGCACAATGTCCTCCCCCAAACTTGTACTTCAAAACCCCTCAAAGAAATCACCCCACTTTCAAAATTAATTCACACCTCTTGTGAAGATGGAAATATGAAAAGGTTGAGATTTTAATGATGAAGGAGAATAAAAAGTTGGAATTGATGATGATGGTGATGAATGATGATGATCAAGTAGGTGTTTGAAAATAAAAATGGAAGATTTCAGAGTGTATATTCATGTAGGAGAGGCACCAAGGCTTAAAATTTTCAAGTGGGAGCAATGAGGCATGAAAGGAGCCTTAAAATAGCACAAAAATATCAAATTGGGCCTTCAGGGGCTGGGGCGATCGATCCCCCTTGGGTTGGGCGATCGATCGCCCAGCTGGTTGGTCTCCCAGCTTGGGGAAAAATGGGGGCGATCGATCCCCCTTCAAAGGGGCAATCGATCCCTCCTGTTGGAGCCTGTTGAGTCTCTATCGCCAAGGGTCGACCGGGAAGGGTATTTTTGGAGGGTCCATCGCCCAAGGTCGACCGAGACCTCTCTTTTTCACCCATTTTGAGTCCAAATACCTTGGTACACCTCTTGACATCCCTCGGAAGCAACTTATACATCAAAAACTCAAAGAAAACACATTAAAACACACCTAATAATAGAAGAAAAATAAAGAAAAACATAAACTAAAAATAATAAAATAAAATAAAAATAAAAATAAAAGAAATTAAAGGATAGAAATACATACAAATCCTACAATTTAACGTCCGTAGGCGATGGTCATCAACTTCAATTGAAAGTTCACCCAATGCCACATCTCTTGAGGAGATTTAATTTCGTCCCTCCTATATGATCCTCACCTCCTTGTGTCGAACTCAAAGTGACCGGAATGGTCTCATTGGCTTTAAAAAACACATCTCTCTGCCTTGACGAAAGATGTTTCAATTCTACCCATGGAGGAGACTCTAATAATGGCATCGGAGGAGTGCTAGAAAGAATAGGCAATGGCTCAATCGGAATCCTCCAAGGTGGAGTATTTTTCATGGCCACTACATCAAGTAAATCATTCACCCCCTTAATGGACTTCTCAACATCATGTGATAAAGCAACTGCATCAACTTCTTCAACATAATCATCAAAGTCATCCATGAAGAAACAATCACTCTCATCTCGAGGATGTTGAATGGCATTAAAAGTATTCAATTTCATCTTAGGCTCATAAGAAATTTCAGCATTAGGACTCTTAAGCACTTCTTCTTCTTCTTCCTTATCTCCCACCTTTTTATCATTTAATTTCTCACTTCTCAAACTGGTAATGGCTTGAATTTGCTCATGGTGTGGGCTACTTGAAGAAGAAATCTTATTGAGGACATAAACCCCTCTTGGGTTGGCAACTGGTTGACTTGGTAGTTTCCCCTCCTCTCTTCTACTCAAGGCATTGACAAGTTGTCCAAACTGAGATTCCAGTTTGGCAATCGACTGAGAGTGAGAGTGAACCAGTTGAACAGTGGATTGAACTGTTGCTGCAGTAGCTTGCACTGTCTCTACAATAGAAGCAAGCTCCTCAAGTTTATCTAGGACAATTGTCATCTTGTCCTCAATAGCTGAATACCTCTGTGTCATAGGAACTTGTTCTTGATATGATTGTGAAGGCACATAGTTCTGAGGTTGAAAAGTGGGCTGAATTGTTGCCCCTTACTCTTGTGAAAGATCGACAAACTGCCCAATTGAAGGGCAATTATTCACATGATGCATAGGACTCGAGCAAAAATCACATGGCTCAAATATAGAAGGATATGAAGATTGATTAGGAACTTGACCAGTCGCCATGAGTTGCACCACTCTCTGTGCCACAACATCCACAATGGTAGACATAGCATCTGCAGAACCAATCTCAAAAATATCATCTGCCTTCCTTGAATGGGTTGGTCTACTTGAACGAGATGAAGACACATATTGTAAAGAATTGTCACTGAGATTCTCGAACAAAGTCCATGCTTCATCTTCACTTTTTAATATAAAAGTGCTCCCACATGATGCATCTACCATCTGTCTGTTATTTTCTGTCAATCCCTCATAGAAACACTGCACTAACTGCCGCTTTGGAACTTGGTGATGAGGACACTTCCTAAGAAGGTCCTTGAATCTCTCCCATGCCTCAAAAAATTGTTCTCCCTCATGTTGGGAGAAACCAGTGATAGCTCGTCTGAATTGATTGGTCCTCCCTATCGGAAAATATTTCTTCAAAAACTCATTTTGCAGTTGAGTCCATGTAGTGATAGAACTCACCGGTAGAGATCTGAACCAATACTTGGCCTTTTCCTTTAGAGAGAATGGAAAGAGTCGCATCCGAAAAACATCTTCAAAGAAGTTATGAATTTTCGTTAATGAGAAAACTTCTATAAATTCATCCAAGTGCTTGTATGGATCCTCATGAGTCAACCCAAAATAGGATGGCAACATATGAATGATACTGGGCTTGATCTCATAATTCTGTGCAGTGACATCAGGCAATTGAAAACCAGTTGGTGAATTGTATGTCTCTGGGACATAGTAATCTCTAAGAAGTCTCGCCCTCTCCACAACAGCATTAGGCACAATATTGTTGTCCTCATTTTTACCACGCACACCAGCTATGATGTCAGTAATCTCTTCCTCTTACCCAATGGTATGGTGATTGAAGTATCGGAAAAGAAAAAATAAAAATAAATTAGATTAGTAGCAAAAATAAAATTTCTAAACTAAAAAATAAAATAAAACTAATTAGTAATTGAAAAGAAAACAAAAAAATAAAATAAAAGAAAAATAATAAAAAATTCCTAAACTAAAAATCCAATTAAAACTAATTCTAAAAATCCAAACAATCAAATAGACAGTCCCCGGCAACGGCGCCAAAAATTGATTCGTGTGTGAGTGTGACTCAAAAAGTATATCAATTAAAAATTACCACATTTCGCAATAGAACGAATTCCTTGCAAAATAGGGCTATCGAAAGGGGTGTCGAACCTCAGGGACTGTGGTCTGACTGAGTTAGATATAAGGAATTAATTCTAATTAAATTTAAAAGAAATAAATTCTGATTTTTAATTCTAAATTAACTAATGAAGCAATTGAACAAAAGCAAGAAAAACTGAGTGTAGAGAATATAAGATAAGTCTAGGGTAATTGATTTCACCACTAACTTCATAATCAATAGTCAATCGAACTAACTATGGGGCATCATATCATGCATAAGTGGTGTCGGTGGCTACAAGCTCACCTTCATCCGTCAAGAAGATAACATATGATTAAGGCTAAGTCATGGACTATCTTCGATTGGCATGGGCCATCTGCCTAACTACTCTAATCTAAGGTGCAGTATGATTCATCTTCTCTAGGCATAATCCATCAAAACTTTTAATGATATATTCAGTGAAAACCATTGTGTAATAATCACTCTCATGATCACAGAAAACAAAAGGGACGAGTTCAATAACAACAATCAAATATCTAAGACAAGATAAGAAATCATTGAAACTGAATTTCTAAGACTTTTATTGCTCAATTCTATAATAAGAATCCTCTAAATTACACAATCTATGAATGAATACAAAAATCCTCAATAATTAGAACAATCAAACCAGTGATGTTTCGTTAGGGCTCCATCAAAACCCTGGTGGCTGAACTAGCCGCTCATGATACGCCTTGTTCTCCAATGATTCTCCATTCCAAAAGCTCTTCAAAGCTGCTGCCAAGCCTCCCCAATACAGCCCTAATTTGTCACTTTAAATAGCCAAGAGAATACATCAAAGTCCTAATCCCATTAGGAATAAATTAGGGTTTCCCGCAGCACTAATCAGGTGGATTTTTATGTCGATTTGAGGCTCAGAAATAAGACTTTTGGTCCATTTTTTAAAACGGGATTAAGACTGTATTATGCGCAGATTTGGGCTTCAGGCCCAAAACCTTCTTAAGCAGCTGTAATTCTCTTGGACCTCTTCCTTGGGCTGATTTGAGTTAAATTATGGAGTTGAATAGATCCCTTTGATGTAGGCTTCATCTACCCATCTTGGATGTCTTCTTTAAAAACCCAAAATCACGGTTTTAATTGAAATAATCATTAAGGCCCTGAAAATACATAAAATACTAAAACAAAGTAAAATCACAAAATAATCTATCACTAAGAGAATAAAATACATAAGTTAAGAGGCTAGAATGCGTAACATTCAACGCCGATCAAAACTACACCACCATTTTTTGCCGAAGCTTCGCCTGAGAAGACCCACTTCCATCATCATCCCAGCCGGCTTCACCATCACCGCCGAGAAGACCCACATGCACTCACATCTTCACTACCGGAAACCCACTTCCACCTTCCATCTTCACCATCTGGCAAAGACACATCAACTCCATCAGTTATGGTCATGCACTATCCACCATCATCACCATCATCATCACCACCATTCCAATCACAATCGTGAGCACCCATGCACGGCCATCACCTTCTGTCGTGTCTCTATCGCAAAGGACCACCACCTTCAACCAAGCTTCCACCACATTTAGGTATCCACCGGACTATCTTCGGTTCATCTTCCTCATCAAGCAAACACTTGAAGCACCACTGCCGAGCTCAGTCTACTACGCTGGAAGTTCCAACGCAAAGACCTATCTAATAGAATTCTTAGCAGCATTGACACGTATATAAACATTAGATGCCATACACATCTAATAGAAGTTATTTTTGATTTCATTGATCTATTGATTTGTGCATATATATATATATATATATATATATGGACAAATATGACTTAACCGTGAAGGATTCCATATATAAATGAATGTTTTTACGAGTATAGCAATAGCATCATCTGTTGTCGTGAGAATAAAGGGGTGTAGTAATGGGTGGATTTCTAGATCTCTGGGACGTTCATGGATCTGACTTTATTACCATTTCAAGCACTTCAAAAGCTTTTATAAATGTGTATTATATCATTATTACAGTTCTTTCTATTTTTGTTGACATTTATTTTGAGAGAGAGAGAGCTCTTCAAGTGAAATATTGAGTTTCGAGTATGGAGCATGGACAACTGTGGGTTTGTGTGAGTTACCAAATATATTTATCTTTTAGAAAAAGAGGGAAAAAAAACTCTTTTCCAGGCATGTATACTATAAAGTGATAGTGTGGCTTTAGTGATGTTAAAAGAGGTTCAGGATCCGGTGTTCAATAGTTCTTTTTGTTACGAGGGAGGAACGCACATTTCCCGTGATGCTGCTACCACATTAGCAAGAGGAAGAAATCAAGAAAAGCAATAGATATAGAATATATAGCTTATTGTCGAGGTAACCATGTCAAAAAGTATTCAATTGCTGAAGGGTAAAACTTTATTTTCTTCACAAGCAAGGAGGCATAGGGTTATTCAATTGTAAATCAAAACAGACAGAATATGCATGGATTAATCATATAAAATTTGAACTTGTGTCTATATATACACAGCCAATGAATGATATAGGTATGGAATAGAGCAACTACCATGACCACGTATTCATTAGTTGTAGAACGAACAGGAAACTAAAAAATGTGTAAGAAGCGATCATGAGATTTTCAAATCTCTGTATACACATGTATAGCCAATAAATGATACAATTAAGCATTAGACCTACCAGCATGAGCACATGTGTTATTCCTTAGTCGACTACTATCCTACAAAACAAACGTCAATAACTAGCATGCATTAGCAGCTGTGTAGACTCTCATTTTATAACATGGACCCAAAAATATAATTTAATCCTGACACAGGATTTCACTGATCAATTTATTGGAATTTGTTATTGGAATGGCCACATATTCAAAGGAAGTTTCATATGACTAATATCTGTTTGTGTACGCACCAAAAAAGGTTTTATAAGCCCATAATTCTATCAGTCTATCTTATTTCGTTGTTGACATTTTTGTTTACTAAATCATGTGACATGGATTGGTTCTATTTTAAATTCCTTAAGTGATAGAGGCTTGATCATTATTATTTTTTAATTCAAATGGCGTTCTATAAACATTTGTTTATTGGTAATGACACGTTAATTATATGAATTTAACTTCTATTTCAGTCCAATAATTTTTTTTTTTTTGATATAGTGTCGTAAGCACGGGTAATACACTAGTTAATAATCATTTATATACATTTAAATAAAATAAAAAGAAAATTGACAAAAAATGGGCACAGTTCTTACAACCTATCCAACTTAAAAGGATTTTATTCCCGAAATCAAGTCATACCTAAAGGAACAAGTCTAGGTACTTAGAATGAACTTCTTGCTCTTACTCTTGCTCTTGCTCCAAGGTAGCTTCCTCAACATTATGATGATGCCACAACACCTTGACCAAAGGAATGGTCTTACCCCTCAGAACTTGCTCTCTAGCATCAAGAATCTAAATCGGTCTCTCTTCATAGGTGAAATCCTCATCAACCTCAACGTCTACCCAAATCAAGACATGAGTTAGATCAAGTTTGTATTTCCTCAACGTTGAAACATAGAATACATTATGAACCTTTTCGACTGTGGTGGCAAGGCTAATATGTAAGTCACCTCACCAACACACTCAAGGATCTCAAATGGTCCAATGTATCTAGGCGATAACCTGTCATTCTGCCCAAAACGCATTAATCCTTTTCATGGCGAAACCTTAAGAAACACATGGTCTCCCACCTCAAAAGATAATGGTCATTACCTCTTATCGACATAATTCTTTTGTCAACTTTGGGCTGTCAATAATTGCTGCCTAATCAACTTGATCTTTTCTATAGTCTCATGTATAATATATGGTCCTAAGGCTGCTATCTCACCAACCTCAGTCCAACAAATTAGAGATCTGTAAGGTCTGCCATACAATGCCTTAAATGGTGATATCTCAATACTAGCATGATAGTTGTTGTTGTACGCAAACTCTATAAGTGGTAAATGGTCCTCCCAACTATCGCCAAAATCCAAAATTCAAGCATGAAGCATATCCTCCAATATTTGTATAGTACGCTCTGACTGCCCATCGGTATGAGTATGAAATGTTGTGCTAAACTGCAACTCTGTGTCTAGCACTGTCTGGAATCCCTGTTAGAATCTTGAAGTAAATTGTGGATCCCTATCCGATACAATGGATACTGTCACTCCATGTTGCCTCACAATCTACTCTACATATTGCTTACTGAGCCTCCTCATATTATCTATCGACCTCATAGGTAAGAAGTGTGTTGTTTTGGTCAATCCATCCACAACGACCCAAACTGTATCATTGCCCTCATTTGATCTCGGAAAACTCATCACAAAATTCATGGTAATATGTTCCTATTTTTACTCTGCCACTAGCAATGGTTGTAATAACCTAGCTGGTTTTGATGTTCTGTCTTTCTTGTTGACAAGTAAAGAATCTCGCCACAAACTGTGTTACATCCCTCTTCATACCTCGCCACCAATATTGGCGTCTCACATTGTGGTAAATTTTGGTGCCACCTAGATGAACTGCAAAACGAGAATGATGAAATTCCCATAATACATCATGATAGGCATTGAATGTTCCGCATTCTAACCTCTTAATTTGAATATTTTATTCTCTTAGTAGTAGATTATTTGTGATTTTACTATGTTTTAGTGTTTTCTATATTTTCAAGTCCTTAATGATAATTTCACTCAAATCATGATTTTTGGGCATTCAAAGATAACATTCAAGAGGGTGAGAAGAAGCCTACATCAATGGGACCAATTTAATTCAATATTTTAACTCAAAACAACCTAAGGAAGGGGCCTAAGAGAAGTGTAATTGCTTAAGGACAAAACGGAATGAAATCCAATTATGCGCGAAATACAGTTTTAATCCCATTTTGGTAAACTATTCGTAACTCTTATTTTTGACTGTCAAAATGGCCCAATTCTTTAGTAGATTAAATGAAATGCGATTCTGGATTTTTTTGTATTACATTTAAATTTCATGAATCGGACTTCTAAGGCATCAAACGTTGGGTCTAAGTTCAATAAGAAAATCTACCTAATTAGGGCCTGCAGAAAATCTTAATTGTCTCCTAATTAGGTGGGGACACTTCATATTCTCTTGACTATTAAAAGTAACGAATTTGGACTGTATTGAAAACCCTTAGTAGTAGCTTTGAAGAGCTTTTGGAGTGAAGAATTATTGGAGAACAAGGTTAGCACTACTTCCATGGAGATGATGTCTTCTTCCTCAATAGTTAAAGCATTCTCTTCTACCATGAACTGCTAGTTCATCCACTAGGATTTTGATGTAACCCTAACTAAGCATCAATGGTTTGATTGTTATAACTATTGAGAATTTTTGTATTCAAATTGAGCAATAAAGTCTTTACATTCAGTTTCAATGATTTCTTATCTTGTCTTAGATACTTAATTGTTGTGATTGAACTCAATCTATCTTATTTTTTGTAATTATGAGAGTGATTATTACACAATATTATTCATTGAATATATGATTAAATTTTTGATGGATTATGCCTAGAGAAGATGGACCATACTACACCCTAGAGTAGAGTAGTTAGGCAGATGGTGCATGCCAATCGAAGATAGTCCATGACTTAGCTTTAATTATATGTTATTCCCTTGACGGTTGGAAATGAGCTTATAGCCACTGACTCCACTTATGCATGATATAATTCCCCATAGTTAGTTCAATTGACCATTAATTGTGAACTTAGTCGAGGACTGTCTATTTGATTGTTTGGATTTTTAGAATTAATTTTAATTGGATTTTTAGTTTAGAAAATTTTTATATTTTGCTTTTTATTTTATTTTTGTTTTCTTTTTAGGTACTACAGTCTCCATATGCTCAATTGCCGTTCATTGGCTGATCCTTTGATATTGATCCCGAGCCTGAACGCACTTTCAGACAGCAGAAGAGTGTTCCAACTGATCCTACTGTGCAAGAGGAAGAAATTATTAACAACATGACTGGTGTGCAAAATGATGATGATAACAACAACATTGTGCCTAATGCTGTTGAGGAAAGGGCGAGATTACTCAGAGACTACTATGTCCCAGAGATATTGTCACGCCCCGACTTCCAACTCCCAAAGAATTGGAGGTGACTTCCGTCTGCTAACCCCGATGGACCTTTTCACATCCTCAATTACTGCAGAAGCATACTTCACATGCGTACACGTATGTACGTGCACTGCAGACCTAAACAACCTCAATGGGCCCCTCAAAGTCTTCCTTATATCCTTCATTCAAAAGTCAGCATCAATGCATTTCGATGCATCGTAATAATGATTACGATGCATCGCCAATGTATCGCCAAAAATTACTCTCAGGACTTTTGGTTTTCCAAAATCCTGCATGTTTTTACGATGCATCGTTCCCGTTATTACAATGCATCACCAAGAAGATGCATTGTAATGGGTATTACGATGTATCGTAACAGCCAAACTGATGGATTTGCAGAATTCCTGCAACTGCATAATTGGTCATTTTTGGGGTTCTAAGTCCTTTCCACCAACCTAATTCCCTCATACAACATTCAATCAACATGCTAAAGCCACTAATGTGATTCATAAACCCTAAATCATACATCAAAACCTCCATTCTCATCACCTTATGTCCCACCTAATCCATCCCATAAAAATTTATATTTCATCAACTTTAAAATGTCCATACGTACCAAACATGTGAGAGGTCATAACATTACCATTTTATACATTCTGAAAACATAATTTTGATCCAAAATATACATTTCATCCAAAAGGCTCACAAGATTATAGTCATTACAAGGATTTCATGCATAAGGTCCAAAAATGTTAAAAATCCTACTATGACTACAACTACTTAATCAACGTGCCACAAGCTGGCACGGATAGCCAAATTTATAATATCCAAAAGTATATGCAAAATGCCATGAAGAGCTCGACTTGGACACTCATGTCCCATCCGTCATCAACGCCTTATCTGTAAAAAGTTTTAGGGAAAAAGGGGTGAGCACCACAACAGCTCAGTAGAGATACCCCAACCCTCCTAAGTGTCAACTCGACACTGACCTACATGGGATGCATGTTATTACACTACATGCCACGTCAACAATTTCACTATTAACCATCAAATGCAATTAAATATGGTTGCATTCATTCATAATTCATGTTTAGCATATTCAAACATAAAAACATTAGAAAATGTAAATGCTCTCTTTCTCAGTCCTCATCCGATACCCTACATGATTGGTCTACTCTGAGATGGAGAGCATTTGCACTCGAATTTTAGGTGACGAGGTGGTAAAAAAATAGAGTGTACATTCTGATGGAAGCATGAGGTTTAAAGGGAAAATGGTCGTACCATTGGCTTGTAGGGACGAGGTCCTTAGAGAGTTTCATAGCTCTAGACTTGCAGTGCATCCCAGTGGTACCAAAATGTACCATAACTTATGCCAATAGTATTGGTGGAAGGGAATGAAAAAGGACGTCGCATAATTTGTGGCGAGGTGCCTCATTTGTCAACAAATGAAGGCCGAGCATCAGAGACTAGTGGGTTTGTTACAGCCATTACCAGTGGTTATGTGGAAGTGGGAGCACGTTATTATAGAATTTGTAATGGGGTTACCAAGGTCGAGGAAGAGTAATGATGCGATTTGGGTCATCGTGGATAGATTGACTAAGGTGGCACATTTTCCTCTGATTCGAGTGACAGATGACGTGCATACTCCTAGTCGGCTGTATATTGATCAGATTCTGAGACTGCATGGGGTGCCAATCTTCATTATGTCTGATAGAGATCTAAAGTTTACATTATGATTTTGGCAGAGTTTTCAGGTGGCACTTGATATGATTCTCTTATTCAATATGGCTTTCTATCCTCAGACAGATGGTCAGTCAGAGCATACTATACAAATTTTGGAGGATATGTTTAGGGCATGTGCGTTTAATTTTCATGGTAGTTGGGAGGATCACCTTCCATTGGTGAAGTTTGCATACAATAATAGCTATCAAGCTAGTATTGAGATGGCTCTATTCGAGGCTTTGTATGGTAGACCTTGTAGGTCACCTGTTTATTGGACAGAGTTCAGAGAGACTATTGCCTTAAGACCAGATGTAGTCTGGGATAATACAGAAAAGATAAAGGTGATAAGGCAACAGTTGTTTACCACTTAGAGTCGTCAAAAGAGCTATGCCGATAGAAGGCGGCGACCTTTGGTATTTGAGGTAGGGGACCATGTTTTCCTAAAGGTCTCACCACGATAAGGTTTGATGAGATTTGAACATAGCGGCAAGCTAGCACCACGGTTTATCGATTTATTCGAGATATTGGATCATATAGAAGAGGTTGTGTATCTTTTGGCATTGCCACTACAAATGTCAAGTGTGCACAATACATTTCATGTTTCAATGTCGAGAAAGTATGAGATGGATCCTTCACATGTGCTTGATTGGACAAATCTTGAGGTGGAGGAAGACGTGTCGTATGAGGAGAGGCCAATTCAGGTCTTAGACTTTTGGGAGCAAGTGCTTCAAGGCAAGACCATTCATTTGGTCAAGGTGCTTTGGAGACATTACGAGGTTGAGGAAGCTATGTGGGAGCAGAGAAAGTACCCTAAGTTGTTCACTACTTGAGGTATGTTTCTAATTTTGAGGATGAAATTCTTTGAAGGTGGGGAGGTTGTAGAGATCGGGACAAATTTTGGTTGGTTTTCATTTTATTCATCATTTTTTTTATAAATGCATTTCAAATGATCTTTAGCATCTTTTAAGTGTGAGAAACATGTTTGGGAACTTGTTTAGAGATTCTGGAAAGTTTTCGGAGCGTTTGGCTGAATTTGAGAATTTTGGGTCAGTGGGGCCCAGGAAGCGGGTTGGGTGGGTCCAAAAATTCAGAAATTTTTTGAAAAATAATTATTTTTTATTTTAGACCAAATAAAATATTTAAAAAGTTGAGGAAGTAATTTCGGAGCTATATGAGCTTTTCGGAATCAAAAACAGAGGTTGGGAGGGTACGTTAAGTGGCCTGGGGGCATTTTGGTCATTTTGTGCCACTAGATATTTTAAATATCTGTATTGGAGAGATTGTATCATTCTCTCTTGACCCAACAACTGGCTATAGCTCTCTCTATCTCTCTCTCTCCCACTTCATCTCTCTTTCTTCTCTCTTCATTTCAGAGGCCATCGACTTGGATTCAGAAGTTACTGGTGAAGGAGAACTTGTAGCTCGGGTTAAGGGCTTCGGTTTGAACCAAAAAACTTTGATTTCGGCAAGATAGGACTCAGTGGAGTTCTTGAAAATAGCTTGGAATGCCTTCAAATTCGAGGTAGAGGTGTTTCTTCCCTCTTAGTCATCGATTCTAGGGTTTCAGTGAATTTGTGGAGGTTTTGGTTGAGTTGGCATGTATGAGAGAAATGGGTGGGGTCGTGGTATTGTGTAATACCTCTTTCTTTATGATTCTTACATGCTAGTATGGTGCAAAAAAGTGATATATATGATGTGGTGAATGTATACATGTAATGTGTATGAACTAAGAACATATTTAGCTATGTGATGTATTGTGTGCATATGTGATTAATGTGCATGAATTGAAGCATATATGTGTTTACATGAGAGTTGTGTAGAGGAAATTCATGCTAAACTTATTATAGCAAGAATGTGCATTGGAAAAGCATAAAAGAATTGTATGCAATGTGATATATGTGTTTAATATGCATATATGAGGAATTGTCAGAAAAGTGGGGAAGTGAGCTGGGGTTTGGAATTTCCTAACCATGTCATAAAAGTGGTATAATTATCCATTAGGTTATGACCGTTGGATTTGTCCCATCATATCAAGGCTAAAGCCTAGAATTAGGAGATTGTCCATAAGCTTGTGAGCGTTGGCGTTGTCCACTCACATTTGGCAAACCAACATATTGTTAAGATTGTATGATCCTTCGAAGTTGTCTAAATCATATGGGTATCATCAGAGGTGTCCAATGTCACATGATCGTCGAAGTTAACCAATCATGATTACACATCGGATTATGACCGAGAAGATGTATATATCTTGTTGCTTATGTATTTAAATTATGAAGCTTGATATATGGATTAAATGTATGCTACTTGACTTGCATTTGTGATGATTGACATGAGAGCATTGAATGTGTCATGTAGTATAGTGACATACATATCATGTAGGTCGGTATCGGGTTGATGCTTAAGTGAGTTGGGGCATTCCTACTGAGCTCGTTGATTTGCTCACCCTTCTCCCCCCAAATCTTTTTCAGATAAAGCACCCATGACGGACGGGACTTGAATGACCAAATGGAGCTCTTTGTAGTTTTTTGGCTTTATTTTTGGTTATTGCATATATAGCTATCCATACCGGCTTGTGACATATTGACTTAGTTGTATTTAAACTATATGTAATTTTTGTTTCTTTTAGAACCATTTATGTATGAGAAATGAGGAAGACTTGTGGATATTGGACTTATGATGAATGATATTTATGATTTGGTTCAAATGTATGAGATTTATGGGATCAAGTGTTTCAATCATGTTGAATGGTGTGTGGATGTATTTATATGGGTTAGAATGTGTTTTGAGGAATGAATTGGACATGAAATGGTATAAGTGTAAAGTAGCAGAAATTCTGTCGAAGAGTATTTTGATTGATCGAAAAGCCATTTTTGATTGATCGAAAGCCTTCAATCAAGTGAGCTTGTATCGGAATATTTCGATAGAAGTAGGTCAAATTCCAATAAGATCTCGATAGAACTTCGATAAATCACCGATTAATCGACCATTTCGATAGATCGAAAGTCCAATTTCGATTGTGCGAAATACCCATTTCGATTGATGAAGGGTATATTTCGTTCAATCGAAATTTGCAGTCCACAACTATGTTGGATATGCATGGGTGACTACGTGTGAGGCCTGTTGAGATTAATTGATGTTGGATTGTACATATACAATGTGCAAGAATGTGATTAAGCTTCCGTGGTAAATTAAATGTTAAGACGGTACATTAGGGTTTAATGGATAGGTTCACCTTCGATTTTCAGGAGTCGAAAATCAGAGTGTAACAAATTAGGCCAAACCTTAGAGGAGGTCAGTGTAATATACCCTTAATTTAATCACATAAATAATTTAATTTCTAAAATTTCCCTTCTTAAATCAAACAAGCTTTTCTTGGCTTGCTTAATGTACTATACAAAAATAATGTCTATTTAAGTAAACCTATAATTTTCTTTGATTTTCAATTCAATTAAACATTATTGTACATCAGTAGAGATCGATTTACTTTCAATTTAATGTTTTTCCTATAATGAGAAAGTTTTATTCATTAATATAAAGTTTTCTTCCAACTCAAATACTTTTTTTATCCTAATCACATTCTTTTTTATACTAATCACATACATTAGTAGATACTTTCTCTAGTCATTATATTGAACTCTAAAAGATTACCCCTTCCTCCTCTGATTGTTTCAAGAGTACAATCATGCCAATTCAAAAGGAAAACAACAATACAAATAACAAATGAGTAAAGTTCAAAATGTTAAAGGTTTGATCTACACAGGAATTGTGTTTATTATTTCCAGCATATCATCCTAGTGGATACAATTAAATTCTAAAATAAATATTGATAGATTGATTCAACAACACAAAAAGAAATGATATTTTCAAAACCAACTCAAAAAATATATTCTAAAAAAGAAAACCACTATTATAATGGACATTAAAAGGGTTGAATGATTCACAGATTTATGAGATTTCTTCAATAACTTCTAACTCAGACATTAAAGGAATTGTATTTTCACGCCAAGAGTCTTACCTTAACAGAGAAATGTAATTGTGACATTAAAAATATAACAAGGAGACATTGTGTGGTGTAAGTTCCTTTTTGTAATTTTATTTTATTTTTTTAAAAAAAAGAGTGTGAATGTGAGGATATTTAAAGGTGCACACAGTTCGGTTCTTTATTTTTGAAACCAGAACTAAAACTGTTGAATTCGATTCGGTTCAGTTCTTTATGGTTTTTTACAATTCCGATTTCATCTTTTACATTGATACCAAATGATTTCAATATCTTGATTGAAACTTTTGCTAAAAATTTATTGACCATTAAATAACATAGGAAAACAATCTGTCACATTGTACTCTAACATTTCAAATTATGAATATGAAGAAACCAGTCATTCAAAGTGAAACAGATTGAACTGAATTCCATTTAAAGAAACAAACCTAATGTTGAAAAATATTGCAAACCTAATTGCATGGACTAGATATAAATAGTTTGAATCCATGTGTATTGAGTCCATGCATGTATTCAATTCATTTTCTATAAGATAGAAAGCAAAGAAAGAAATCAAACTGAAATCAGAAGAGCAAAGAAGGAAAGTGTTTCATAGCATACCATTGAAGGTACACAGAAAGATGAAACCATGGCAAGAATTCTAAATGTTTTTTTTTTTAATCTAAAGTACCTGTTAAAATGTTCCAAAACTGTTTATTAAAAATTAGAATTGGAATTAGAATTGTACTGAATGTTTTAGTTCGATTCAGATAAAGTTTTATATAATTTTGATTTCACCGATTTATTGTGCATCCCTAAGGAAATTGGTGAAGAGCCCAATATCAATTCTTTTTTCTTTTTTTTTTTAAAAAAAAATAATATATATATATATATATATATATATATATATATTTGCAATTAAAGGGCTATTTTTGTCATTATAAACCCTTGTAAAGGCTAGGAAATGAATCCACAGTTTTTATGGCAATATGTTGAAGTTAATGGGTCTGGAGAAGAGAAGGTAATGGCGCGCTCTGGAACAGCGCGTGGAGGATCACTTCCCCAGAGTTCGTCTGACACTCAATTTTTTCGTCACACTAGGAACGTGTACACGTGTGCTCCAACTCAACAACACATTGATTAGACAGACTCTCACCCTTTCTCTCTCTAAACGCTTCGATTCTCTCTCTTCTTCACTTCATCACTAGTTCATCCCTTCACTTCTCTCTCCCTCCCTCCCAAGAAAATAAAAGGAGTACCAAAAAGGCCTTTCCTTGTCCTCACCGTTAGATTTCCTTTTTCACTTCAACATATATATATATACACACACACACATATATATATATATATATATATTTATCTATATATCTCATTTCCCGGAACCCTAGAGAGTGTAAGATTCGGATCTGTCGTTGTTTCTTACTGTCTAGCACCCCCGAAATGGCGGAGCTTCTACAGCCACCGGAGGGTCAGATTAACGGCGGAACTAATTTGATGATGGCTTCGTCAGAGAACGTTGGTACGAAACGGCAGCGAAGGCCGAGCGTCCGATTAGGGGACATCGGTGATCAACAGTTTGATTCGCACGTCAATCGAAGAAGCAAGCAATGGAAACTTCCGATGAAGGAGTCCGGCAAGGCTTCGAAGACACGAGCATTGATGAATTTGAGCGGTGGCGGAGGAGGAGACTATCACGAAAACCCCCTAGACGGCGAAGACAGAGAGGGCAATCTCGACAGTGTTGCTATTGGGAGCTGGAAAGTGAAGGACTCCAAGTCGAAGAGGGGTCTGGTTCCGGTGACGAAGCGAGTGAGGTCCAATTGGGTCTCCAAGGTGGATGAGGGCGGTGGAGGCGGAGGGGACGACAAGTTTAGCGGTGGCGAGGATGTGGATGATGATGATGAGGAGGATAATGATGATAATGATGATGGGTTTATTAGGGATTTCGATCCGGAGGGTCTGGAGAGTCCGTTGAAAGAACAGATCAGTCCAATTCATTCGTTGAATAACAACATGGGTGTTGATAGAGGGCATGGGCATGGGCATGGGCATAGGAGAGGGGTTAGGGCGACTAGGGTTTCCGAGGGCAGAGGCCATCATGATGATGGGGTTGAATTGGACGGCCCGTCGGATACTGAGGCGAGGAGGAATTGGAATGGTAATTCCGAGAGAGATGGGGTCAGAGTTTGGCTGAATCAGTTAGGTTTAGGACGGTACGCTCCAGTTTTTGAGATACATGAGGTGGATGATGAGGTGCTGCCCATGTTAACATTGGAGGATCTAAAGGATATGGGAATAAACGCTGTTGGGTCAAGGCGAAAAATGTATTGTGCAATCCAGAAGCTAGGCAAGGGATTTTCGTAAAGTTTGGAGTATTTGGGGTTGATGTAATTGAAAGAAAACAAGAAAATCCTTAGCCATGGCAGTCAAAGACAGAATGTCTCAACTGGTTTGAGCTTTTACTGTATTTTCTTGCAGCTTAGTGATCTTGGAATGAAATAGCTTTGCTTTTTGTTGCGTTTCGTTTCATACATCACTTATTTTTATCTCCTAATGCATTCTCCTCCTAAATAGTGTTCGGATGAGTAGTAACTTTGATACAGTAGTCTAGAGAATGTTGACGATTGTCAAGACTCTATGATAAAATGGTTAAGCTTGAGAATAAGTAGTGAGAAAACAGCTCATGGAATTTTTACGGTTATTGTCTTGAGCCACTGATAAGATATCTTCTTCTGGTATTTATATCTTTCTGACCATCACTTAGCAGTCCTTGTCCTGTCTGAATTTTATTTGTTTTCAAGAAATTGCTATTTGTGAATAGGTGTTTATTATGCCCCCTTATCCCTCTTTCGTGGTAGGTTAATTTTTTATACATGTTGCAATATAGAAGGTATGTTTATTATGTAGCATTCATTGCAAGTTGTTTCCTCTCAACCAACAGGTTCTAGTCGTGTAGTTGAACTTGGATGACGTGAATCTGTCATTTGTTCTGAAAAGTATGGTTCATGGTGGGTTTAAAATGATTATAATAGTAGAAGAGAACAAATGTGTCTATGAGGATTTATCTCTGTTTTGTGAATTGAGCTGATAATAATTTATTTTCACTTGACTAATACTTGCAGACTTGCTGCCCTTTTGTATTTTCATTGGAAATTGATTGCCTACCTTCTTAGGACATTTTAATGTTAGTAAATGGTGTTCAGTGGTTTACCTTTGTTTCACCATCGTTTGTTGGCTATTGGTGAATAAAAGACACTTCCATAGTATTTATTTCTTTTTGCTACAGAGACCTCCTTTCTTCTTTCTGCTTTATCATGGTGGAGATGTCAGTAAACATACAACTATGATGGAGATAGGAAATTGCTATTGGTAAAAGTGCCTCGGGAAGCACCTGGCCAATGGTGGTATGAGCTCTCCTTCCCGAAGGGGAGGTGAGTGGTTCGAGCCCCACATAGGGCACTGGCATATGTGTGTTGCTTATCTACCAATAAGAAAGGGCTTTCTCAAAATTATGTGGGTTTGGCCTCTAATCCTTACTTTGCATATTTGTTGATGATGTTTATCCTTTTTATACCCATGTCGTAGTACTCTAAAGTGTTAAAGTATATTTAAGATGATTTGGGGTGGTTACTGATCAACTTTGTAATATCAAGATATTTGGGTTAGTGAAATCAAAATCAGAGCCTAATTAAGTTTGCCTTCTGTTTATATTTTCGATCCATATGCCAAGTCTTCCTCCACATTCC
This sequence comes from Cornus controversa, assembly GCA_026545225.1. Lineage (NCBI taxonomy): Eukaryota > Viridiplantae > Streptophyta > Magnoliopsida > Cornales > Cornaceae > Cornus > Cornus controversa. The sequence goes on from CM048845.1 coordinate 48,738,977, forward strand.
TTTTTAAACTTTGTCGTGAGAAATTTGGTTATGGTGAGAACAAAAGTTATCTGCAAGGGGAGAAGCTGACTAGTACTAGTAACTTGTTATTTGAACATGGCCTATTTTTTTCTTATAAAAAAACATGGCCTATTTTTATTTAACGTGTTAGGAATAAGTGTCATGTGTTGGCATATTCCGTGAGCGAAAGTTGTGTCACTTCAGTTGAAGGTTCACATCGACATTAAATATGTGATTGTAGATTGAAGATTGAGCAGATGCTTGTGAAGAGAGCGAAATAGGAGATCTTTTGATGGCGAGGAGACTCCTATTGGGATGCTGAAATTCTTTATTATTAGTTCTCTTTCTTGTTGGGTCTTGGGGAGGAACTGTAAATCATTGGAGGAGATAGTTGATTTTTTTTGGATATATTGAGTTTAGGGGCCTCATTTGGCCCTTGTGTAGATTTTGTGGGATGTGTTCCCCGTTTGAACGCTTTCTAATACAATCTTATCAGAGAAAAAAAAAAAGATTGAGCAGAAAGATTGGATTGGCAACATCTTACTTCAAGCTTCATCAATCACACAATATAAAGAAGGTAAGTGACCTAGTAAGCCCATAGGATTTGGAGTGATTAATTAATAATGACGGTGGTCTAGAATGTCCTAATTGATTTTGAAATTTTGGTTACAATTCGATTAAAATAAATTAGGAAACTTGAATTAATTTGGAGTTAATTATAAACTAATTATTACTAGTTATTTTGAATATCATTATAAAGTGTTTAGTTGACTATTGCTTAATTTGGAATGAATTTTGAAACTTAAATGTTTGTTTAGATTTTGAGTTTAAGTACAAAACCAATCTAAAAAATCATTTTGACAAGGATTTCAAGTTGTGTAAACTAACCTCAGTCCTAAAAAAATCATTGGAATAAAATACTTGGAATCTCGTAATGAGCTTTATATATTTAGAAACTTGGCTCGATAAGCTTTTTAACAATATATTATATGTCTAATTTTGAGTCCATTTGATCCTTAACAAAGCATTTGCGGTCAAGTTATATGCAGTCAGTCAGGTTGAATAGAAAAATTTTATCTATCGAACGTTAATGGTTTCTGATTGAAATTACTTCAAAAGCTTCAATTGATACGTTGATTGATTGAACTAATTTGATCCGATGGAAATTACTTCAAAAGCTTCAATTGATACGTCGATTGATTGAACTAATTCCAGAAAGCTTCGATTGAACTAATTCCAAAAAGCTTCGATTGACACGTCGATCGATAAACAAATTCTAGAGTTGGTAAAATATGTATTTTCCAAGTTTGAGTAGGTTTTTAAACTTTTTGGAACTCGTACAAAACATTCCTAATAAATTAAAACCTATAAAGTGGTGTTCTAGAGTTCTCTAAACATAGAAAAACATAAGAGACTCAATTACATAATTATCAGAGATTAAGAGCTTTATTTTTCAATCACAAGTAAAGTTCTTGATAGAATAACCTATTATATTGTGTGATTGATTCCTAAAGAAAGAAAATTCATTGAATACTTGAGATTTATCAATAACAGCAAAATCCACACAGCAAACTAGAAGGTTGGACGACTAGTCACTGGAGATCAAATCAGGAGTTGAAGAGCGAATCATGTGAGGAATGGATTCGTTGACTGGCAGCGGCAAGAGCTTAGGTGGAACATCTAGCATTAGTCTGGGTTAGAGGTAACTAGGAAATTCTCAGGTTAGAGTCTGGGTTAGAGGTAACTAGGAAATTCTCAGGTTAGAGTATGGTTAACCCTGTTGTAATCCTTTCTAATGTTAGTGAATTTTGATGTGCCAGGACTAGGTCCATTGTATTTCCCTCATAGGGTTTTTACATAAAAATCGATAATCATGTGTGTGGATGAGTTTATGCTTTATATTTCTGCACTTTGCTTATTTGTAGTTAATTCTGATAGTTGAAATTTAAAATTCGGTTAAAGCTCGTTAGATAGTCATGGTTGCAACTTACAAGGTTTTTAATCCTCTAGTGAGAAGTGAGAAGAGTCTGGATTAGAGGTAATTAGGAAATTCTCAAGTTAGAGTCTGGTTAACCCTGTTGTAAACCTTTCCCGTGTTAGTGAATTTTAATCTGCCTGGGACTAGGTCCCGTGGTATTTCCCCCATAAGGTTTTCACATAAAAATCGATAATCATGTGTGTGGATGAGTTTATGCTTTATATTTCTGCACTTTGCTTATTTTTTGCTTATTTTTAGTTAATTCTGATAGTTGAAATTTAAAATTCAGTTAAAGCTCGTTACATAGTCATGGTTGCAACTTACAAGGTTTGTAAGCCTCCAGTGAGAAGTGAGAAGATGTCTTCTTCAAGAATTAGCCTTGGGGAAAATATGTTAGTAAAGTTGCTGACATTCAGTTGCGTGGTCGTTATTTAAATGTGCCCTCCTCCTTGCAAAAAGGTCCTTTTGAAAGAGTGAGTCTCAGATGAATTCTTTACTGCAGTAAGATTAATAGTGTGGACCTCTTAAAAATGAATGATTCAGTTACTTCTTTAGTTTGGTAAATGATAATTGCATTAAAAGGGAACTTATGCAAAGAATAAGGAGGGCATACCCCCCCTAAGTACAGAGGCAAAAATCAAAGAAGCAACACAGAAACACAGCCAAGGAATTTAAAGAAGGAACAAAAAAGCAACAGACACCACATCAAGCTAAAGATGATTCAGAGCATCCCATATTAAGTCATTTCTGCCAGCAGAGTGTCATTTTAAGCTTAACATCGCTAAAGATGGAGGAAGCAATGCTGAGCCAGTTTTGGTAGAAGTTACTTCGAATTTTGCAATTCTGATCCCTCCATAGATGGTAGACTGTGGCAGATAGGGGCAACCTTGATCAAAGTATGCAGTCAGCGTTTGCCATTAAGATTGGAGCTAACCCATACCGGAAGCTGAGGAATTCTGAGGCCAAGGAGCACCATATTTGGTCTGAATCAAGGACCAAACTCTAGCAGAGAACACACAGGTATTCTGCAAAGAAGAGGTGCCCGAGGTTCTTGATTTCATTCTGCAGAACACACAGGTATCATTGGGGGAAGATACCGCTTTGAATTCTGCATTCACAATACAGTATAAGTTTTTATGCATATAATATCAAGAACAGGACACAATTTTATGTGTAAAAAAGAAAAACAAATGTTTATTGGTATGGATGAGTTTTGTGGTAGAGGTCAGAATTTTGTTGGTTCAGCATAGATGGAATCAGGAAAATCTTGTTTTATCATAATTCTTCTGTATTCTGGAACCACTTTTATTTAATTTACAGAGAAGAAGGGGTTCTATCAGATGTGTTTTTTACTGCTTTCCAACCTTTTCAAATAGAGGTGTTAGATCAGTAACTTTGAGTAGCCATGGAAGCTATCAAAAATCTGTTAAAGCATTTGTACTCTTCGTGTAGTTCAACCCTTAAATGGTCCATATAATATGAAAAAGTTTGAATTGATGTACTCTTTCTGTAGCATTGGCAGGAGAGAGATTAAATTACAGTAACTAACTAGTTGTTTGTAATGTTGTAGTTGTAGCTTATTGTTAGAGGGGTCTTGTCCCACATCGGATCCAGATGAAAAAGAGAATGGATGTATATGGGTGGATAGGCAACACTACCCAAGCTTAAGCTTTTGGGTCATTGGCAAACCCTAGTCCTTGATCTGATGTCACACTAAGTGCCTGCCTCCTGCCCAGGTAGAGTCCGTGTCCTAGCCGGGTTGGCAAGTTGGTCCAACCGCAAAGAGGGCATTGCGAGTTTGGATGGGGGAGAATGTTAGAGGGGTCTTGTCTCACATCGGATCCGAATGGAAAATAGAATGGATATATATGGGTGGATAGGCAGCACTACCCAATAGCTTGAACTTTTGGTTTAGTGTTGGGGAACTCGTTTGTGAACATAACAGTGGATGATTTGAAAACTTTTTTTTTCCCCTCTTTTTTTAATCTTAATAATAATAATTTGATCTTCTCACTGTTTATTAGTAGCTTAGTTTGGAGTTGTGTGAAATTTATTTGTTATTTTTATTTGGTTTTAAGAGTTTAGGCTTCTCATAGAATAACTATAAGATAAAGAAGAGTGATTTGTGGTTGTAGTGTGAATTACAAGTAGCCTGAAAGTAAAGGGGGAAGATGAGAGATGGTTTGAAGGTTAGCTCCTTAGTGATATTGATGCTGTGACTTCTGAATGAGATGTGTCATCATGATTGTGATTTTTGTATGTAATTTTATTGGATTAGATTTGTGATGAGATGAACTAGTTGTGTAATGCTACAATATGTGTCATTTTACGAGTTACTACAATATTATATCCCTGATAGTACAATGCTGTGACTTTTAATGTGGATTTCGTAAAACCATTTTGCATGTCAAGCTTCATCACAGCAACTGATTGCTGCACTTTGATGCTAAATCCAAAACGTGAGCACGAGTAAATCAGAATCATTCTCAACGAGTTCATAAGAAGTGATCCCATTTTTTTTCATCGGTCTGGGTAGAGACCAAAGATCTTGAGCAACCGATCCGGCAGAACAACTCAAAAGATAAAGAAGAAGTATCGTTAATTTCTTCATGTCCGTTCCAAGTTCAGCACTGTTTTGGTGCGGGCTGCAAGAGCGGTACCAAATCGAGGCAAACTCTAAATACTAGATTTGACCTCAAAATAAAATAACAGGAGTCAAGGTCGGCCTGTGAGACGATGGGGATAAGCACAAGAGGAGAGAGATGGCTTTAAGGTTGGCTCCTTATCAAACATGCCTGTTACTGTTATTGTGTTTTTAGGCATTAAACATCACAAATTTGAATTTGTTTATGCATTTTAAAGAACATCTTTTGTTTGATGAATTGGTTTTGGAAATTGTAAGGTAAGATGATTGAACCATGAGGGGGGGATATACTTTGAAAAATAGGCTTCTGAATGTGGTGTGTGTGTGATTATGATTGTGATTTCTGTATGTAATTCTATTGCATTACATGTGTGATGAGATGAATGGGTTGTGTAATGCTACGGTGTTATTCTAATATTTGAAATGTGAATTTACAAATTTAATTAAATGTTGATGTGAATATATTTTTCAATATAATTGATCTAAATATTTGTGTTCTAAAATTAAAAAAATCATTTTTAAGTTCATAATTGCTTAGTCATTTTTTATGGCTGGAAGGACAATGGTACTACTTAAAAGAGCTCATCCTTGTTTTGGAAGAGCCTGTATTTTCCGCTGTAGTAAAAACAACCCTGTTTTTGATAGGATGTGATGGTGGTAAATGAATTTTATTAAAGTTATTCAAGTAAAGAAATGCAATTATCATAAGACCAAAGTGCACTTTCCTAACGTTACACAATACCTTTTTTTTTTTTTTTTTTTAGGTGCAACAAACACTATTCAATTTACAATCTCTTATTTGGGTTAAGGAATGACATAAATACTTTTACTAATAAAATTTTTAAAAATTTAAAAAAGAAAGAAAGAAAAACATTAATTTACCAAAAATAGAACTTAATTCACCAATTCTTTTCGGAATTTTTGAGTAAATTAAATTGGTATTTTTTTGGTAAAATTTTTTGGTATTTTTTGGAAAATTAAAGTTTTTTTTCTTTTTTCGGAAATTTTTTAGGTACTTTTGATAAATTAATGTTTTTTTATTTTTATTTATGAGAATATTTATGTTATTTTTTAACTCAAATAGGAGCAACTTGAGGGGGGGGGGGGGGTGTTGGGGGTTCCAAAATGGTGTTTAGTGCACTTTCACCTCATTATAACTATTTCCAATACTAAAGAAATGTAATATTATAATTCTTTTAAAGAGTAAAGAAGGATAATAAAATTAATATTATAAATAAATGTAACTTTTTATATTTTCACTTTTCTAAATTCTCACTCTAATATTAAGTGTGCTGAATTATATAAATTCTAAAAATATACATAAACTCTCTTTCTCTCTCTAAATATGTATATGTATGTATATTATTTCTAAAAATATAATTTGAAAATTTAAATTAAGTTTTAAAAAGGATAATTAACTTTATTGAAAACAGAATTGAAGTCGTTGAAATGGAAAAATATGTTGTTTATTTATGAAGTAAATGTGTTGATTTAAATTAAATGACTTCTTTTTCAATTTGAAAACTTAAATAAATTAAATACTTTGAGAAAAAAAATGAAATGTGGTAAACTTTGAATTAAATGAGCAATAACTTTCTAAAGTTTTATTTCAATCAAAATAAAGAAACATCAAATTCAATTAGTCAATTTTAGAAAATTCTTTAATAAATGTGCATTTCATTACTTTATTACATTCAATCTAACCATACATGGTGTTAGATTATTATGTTTTAAATATTCATTCTCCTATGATGAGTAAGGTACAAAAGTTATATAATTTGTATTTTTAAATTTGAAAATCATATATCATCACAATATATATATATATATATCAAATAATTTGAATTTATATAAACATCAATACCAATAATTCAATAATCAATATAACAATTCGGATTTTCAGAGCAATCAATGTGCTATTTCAACGCAATTCATTCATGAATAATTTTACACTCTAGTACCATTTAATTCACAAAATACAACTTTTTATTTTTTAAATGTATTCAATTCATTTATGGGTTGAAAAAGTAAATTTAAAGATTACAAGTTTACTTCAATCAAAATAAAGATATCTCAAATTCAGTTACTCAATTTTATAAATTTATGTAAGTGCATTTCTTTACTTTCTTACGTTGTGCCTAATCATACATGGTGTTAGATCATTGTGTTTCGAGTATTTAATAATTTATAAGCACAATAATATAATGAGTAAGACCATATTTTGAAACCAAAATCACATTTCATAAAAATAAATTTCAGTCTGATAGGTACATTATGTGAAACATAGTTTATATCAAGCCTAAGTTATTTAAACCAACACCTTCACATTTTCAGTAAATTTATAGATTAAATTTTTATTTCAATTAAAATAAAGAAACATCAAATTTAGTTAGTCAATTTTTTAAAAAAAAATATTAATGAATGTGCATTTCATTACTTATTTTTTAATTTTAAAGCTTAAATAAATTAAATATGTTAAGAAAAAAAATGAAATATGGTGAATTGTGAACTAAATGAATAATAACTTTTCTAATTTTTGCTTTTATAAATTCTCTTTCTAATATTTTTTTTTTGAAGATTCTCTGTCTAATATTATGTTTGTGTTTTCGGTAAATTAATATTAAAGGGTGTTGAATCTATGTAAATTCTAAAAATTTACAAATATTTATATAAACTCTCTTTTTCTCTTCAAGTCTCTCTCTCTCTCTATATATATATATATATACTAATGTTATTTTTAAAAATATACTTAAAAATTTAAATTGAGCTTTGAAAAGGCTGCAATGTCAATGTTATAGCTGTTACAATGGCATCACTTGAATTGGTGGGCCCATGTATGGTTGGCTAAGTGCTTTGCCGGTTAGGCGAAGCACATAACCAACCAATTGGTTTATTTATTTATTTTTTTTGTCCTTGTACTTATGGAAGTTTGTGACATGTATGTATGTATATATATGTGTGTGATATATATATATATATATTATTTACTTAAATTTCAATAACTTTCACTACAAATTGAATTATTTGATGAAACCATTTATGCTAGAAAGATAATTTTCAGAGTTTTAATTTAAGTACCACTTAGGCTATTTTTTGACTTAAAATGAAAAATTATAAAATTTTCAAGTTAAAAAATTATAAATTTTTTTAACATATACATGTATATACATAAAATTTTAGATTAATTTAATTGTGAAAGATAATTTAATTGTATGGGTAGTAAAAATTTGGAGAACAAGTCAAAATTTAGAGATTCTGACATAATGATGTGACAGGCTAAAATATTGAAGTGACGGGCTAAAATTTAAATTTGGAGAACTATTTTTGACCAATCCATAATGAATGCCCTAAGAGGCTCGTCTTTCTCTTTCTCACTCGAGCGTGAGGCTTTTTTAAGCCCCACCAATTGAAGGCTAGAGCATGTGAGTAAAAATCTTTGAAATTTTGTGAAATGTGTTACTTGAAATTGTTTTTAGTGAGATTTCAAAGCACTCATCATATCTATATTTTAATACATGAAAAATCTTACATAATTTTAAGTTAATTTTCTTTTACTTCAATTATTGAATAATTAAAGAATTTTATGAAATTGAAATGTGAATTTTATATTATCAAATTTTTTATTAAAATAAAATTGTAAACATTTAAATTAGTTGAAGCTTTCAAATTTGTAACCTTTAATTTATTTTTATAAACATTTAATGAAATATGGTGATTTGTGAGTTAAATGTTTCCATTTGAATGTCTTTTTTTTTTCCCCCGAATTAAGGTGTTAAAAACTCGAACTAATTGCATTAAAAAATTGAATTGACTTGTTTATTTTTGAATTACTAGTGTTGATTTTTGATTGACTTTAAAATTTTTAATTTTTATAATTATTTGTGGTTTTAAAACGTAAAAACATACATTACAAAGTTTTTTTACCTCACTAATTATAGGTAAATGAATATCTGTCGTACACTAAACTTATTTCATTGGTTATACACAAATGTAAGAATATAATTCAATCTACATTCATTAATGAATTTTTTAAATTGAAAAATTAAATTTTATATCTCTTAATATTAATTGAAATGAAACTTTGAAAATCTAAATTAAGTTTTGAAAAAGTGTAAAAACCACATTTATATAAAAGGTGAGTCTAATTTCTATTTTCCTTTTGAGTTGAAAATTACATTGTTTTTTGTTAGGACAATATAATGAATGTTTGTGTTTCAAACTCATGACTTTCAAGGAGAACAATCTTACCGTTGTGTCAAGATTCATTCTAATTTTAAAAAATAAATAGGGAGGTGATATTTGCATTTTTTTTTTCTACATTTGCACTCCTATCTTAAATAAAATGACACTGTTAACCCACACTTTATAAGTAGATGATTATTTTTAAAAAAAATTACACAACTACACTTTCAATATCACTTTCTTTGTCTCTAATATTTAATGTCTTTGGTCTCTTTTGAAAGGATAAAAAAAAAAGTACATAAAAAAAAAATCTCTTTTGAGAGGACCCTAAAAAAAAGAAGGTTATTCATATTGAATAAATTGTCTCTTTTGACCGGACCAAAAAAAGAAGAAGTTATCTTCGTTGAATATTTATCTCTTTTGACATAAACTAGAAAAAAAATGACCTAATTTTTTATTTTTTTGAATAAATTATCTCTTTTGAGAAGACAAAAAAAATATTATCTCTGTTGAATAAATTATTTCCTTTGACAGGACCCCAAAAATATATATGTATAGTACAGAAAGAAATGACCAAAAAAAATTATCCGAATAAATTATCTCTTTTGACAAGATCGAGAAAAAAAATTATTTCTCTTGAATAAATTATATATTTTGACTAAATTATATAGTTATGGTATTATAAAATAAAGAGTTAAAAAAGTTAAAGTTTATAGTATAAATGATAGTTATGGTCTTATAACTCAACGGGTAGCTGAACTAGTCAGACTTTGGGTTTACTCTCCAATGGTCACTAGTTCGAGTCTTCTCGGGGTCACTGGAGACTTGCCCGGTCGTTAACTTCACCCATGATTGAGAAAAAAAAGTGCAATTGTTAAAAAATGGAATGCGAATATCGCCTACCAATATATATTAATTTTTTATATATATATATATATAAAATTTAACTATGACTCAACAGGTATGTAATGCAAATTAAGATTTTCTACTCCAAATTCGATCGGAAATAGGTTGATGTTGTGCAACTCAAGATTAGGGGTCAAGATAGGCGAATTTATGTGAATCCAAATCCGAATTACACATTTTACTATTAGGACCCATATCCGTATTGAACCAGAATGAAAACCTGTGAACATCTTTCATATCCAAAATTCATATAACTCAAACTAGGTGTACATTGGGTAGAGGGAGCAGATTTTTTTTTTTAATTTTAAGTCCGAATTTAAAAGTAAGTTGAATATGAATTTTTTGTTAAAATATTTGTCATTGATTCGAGTACGTTTACAATATACTTGTTGTAAATATATCGGACAAATCTAGATCGTGCATGTTATACACACGTAATAAATTTTACCATGTACATTCAGATTCACCCAATATATTTATACCGAATGTATCGTAGATCTTCTCTATGAATTCAGGTTTTGTTATAAATCTAGATAATTCTTAAATAGATTGAATTTTACTTAAATTCGACTCAAATCAAGTGTATCATATGAATTTCTTTTAAAATACTTGAATACATTGCTGATATTTTCAATATCAGTGTTCGAATATTTAACACGATATTCAAATGCCTGATACGAATATGATACATTCGAAGATGTACAGTACATCTTAGCTGATTTTGATTTTGTTTTTGTTTTTGTTTTTTTTTTTCTCCCCCATGTTTAGGAGAATCTCTCTTTTTTTGTTGTTTTGCTTTTATCATCTGTGTTTTGGCCCACAGATTTATACTGCGCTCTCTCTGTGCAAAGGGAGGTAAAGAGGCCTTGTCGTCAATTAGGGCTTTTCTCTCTCTCCTCCTTTTTACTCTCTCTCTCTCTCTCTCTCTCTAAAATCGAATTGAAGATGGTGGACTTCGCTCGCGTACAGAAGGAGCTTCAAGAATGTAACAGAGACTTTGATGTGTCTGGTATAAACATCAGTCTCAAAGGCGACAATCTCACGCGTTTGATCGGCAAAATTCCTGGCCCTAGTGGCTCTCCCTACGAAGGCGGCACTTTTAACATCGATATCGTTTTGCCTGGTATATACATATACATATAGACATATATTTATCCATGTGTAGACTTTATTTTTCTTCTTACCTACAATTTTAGGGCTTCAAATGATTTTTTTGTTACTTTTGTTGTTTGTTTGTTAGTTTATTTGCAAATGCAGCTGAAAATTTTAAATTTGAATGTATGTTTAGGGTTTTGAATGACTGCGAATTGTTTAATTGCTGTGCATATAAGGAATAATTTTATGGATATAACAATTAGAGGTATTCATTTGTCCACTGTATAATTCTGGGTTTAGCCTGAATGTGCATCTATGACTGAGTGCGAGTATGTATCACTATGTTATTCATTTCCCGTGCATTTTAGTGCTTTATTTGAGTTGTCTGTTACTAAGTTCATGATCGTTGATCAGTTTATTTAGGATGAAAGAAGAGCATTCACACACACCCACACTCATATTTGGACTTGCATTGTTGATTTTTAGTGCTCCTTTTTGCAGATGGGTACCCTTTCGAGCCTCCAAGAATGCAGTTTGCCACAAAAGTTTGGTATGGAGTTGAGATAAGAACCTAAATGGAAGTGTTTACAGATGTTGACAATCTTATAGTTTCTTGATTTACATTGGATATATATATGTGTTCTTAGATGAAACATTAAACTTTTAGTTTGCTCTACATGTTTTTTTTTCCTTTATTCCTGACCATTTTGCATAAAAATTCTAATTTTTTATTTTATTTAAGCAGGGGATAGAACATTAGAAAAATCATTTTCCCTTTCCTTTTCTTTTTCCTCCTTTCCCTTTCTATCCATGAAACAAATAAAGCCTAATTGTTAATTTGGAAAAATAAAAAACTATCAATTGAACTAGGGTTCTGTAGCTATGATGGGGCCTGAAAGACAAATTTGACACCATTTTTTCTATGTGGCTGGCTCCTTGCTGAATAGCAGTTCTACTCTTAGTTTGTTTTAAATGCAAGAGCAAGTGGCAAAAGATATACATCAAATGCTTATCCAGTTCACAGTAAAAGTTTTGTTGGTTGATGCATCTAAGATTGCTCTCTCTCTCTCTCTCAGAGATCTATATCTTGTTTATGACTTACTGTTTATTTCCTTTTTTTGCCCATTTTCAATAATTCTTTTAACAAGTGGCATGGATAAGATCTCTGATGATGGACTAGGTTGATTCATTTTTCATCTTCAGATATTTGTCTGTCTTGGCATTGGTTCATACAACTTGGTTTCATCCAGAACATTTCACAAAAGAGGACAAGTAAATTCTTTTAGTATCATGAGAATTTTAGAAAATGAGATATGCACACACATTAAAATAACTACTTGCAAAACTCATTATGTGTGTTTGGTCCATTGACAGTATGTGTTGTCGATTGATATCAAAATAAACAAAACCACCCTAAAATCTTTTAGGTATCAGGCTAGTCCTTGTAGTTCTACAAAAGGTTTGTGTTAACCTTTCTTCCTGTAGGTGGCTATTGATAATGAATTTGTGAAAGAAAGCTAAACCTGCTTTGTATGATGATGTGATATTCTACAGTTTTTATTGCATTTGAAATTTGATGCGGTAATAGTTCGAGGTCCAATGGTTCATTATAGACATGCCGTTTAAGCCCAAAACTGAAAGATCTAATTTCCTTTGGTGATTCTGCTTACTGTTGTAGCATGTTGTGCCTTTTTTTTCTTTGGTGATTCTGTTTCTCTCTCTCTTGTTTTTTTTTTTTGGTGGTGGTGGGGGAATAAATGAGAGCAAAGTGTTGCATGTCAACAAATGTAAACAACCGATTGTTTGTGGCATTTTAATAGGGTGTTGAAAAATCTCTATTAAAATTGATCGAGGTTTCTTCATAGGTCTTTTTTTTGTGAGTGATGATGACAGAACTTTTAGGCAGTAACCTCTCAGATATTAACACCTGAATATATTTGTTTGTACATCAACTGTTGAAGGCACCCTAATATTAGTAGTCAAAGTGGAGCAATATGCCTAGACATTCTGAAGGACCAGTGGAGCCCAGCTCTCACTCTTAAGACGGCACTGCTTTCTGTTCAAGCATTACTCTCCACTCCTGAACCTGATGATCCTCAAGATGCTGTAGTAGCACAACAGGTATATTGCTGCCATCCTGGTCACAATTTCTTTACTTATTAATGTTAGCTAGATTTTTCTGCTATTATTCCGTATTAGTCTGTTTGTGGACATTGCGACACTTTGTAGTTTGGCCTTGCCCAGTGCCTTATTTATTTTAGTCAATAATTTTTTTTATTATTTATTTCTAACTAGTATCGTGTGTTGATATTTTAGTATCTTCGAGACTATCAGACCTTTGTAGGCACAGCTCGATACTGGACAGAAACATTTGCCAAGGCATCGACTCTAGGGTTTGAGGAAAAGGTGTGTGTGTGTAGTTTTGGCTTTTCTTTCCTTTCTACGTGTCTTTTTTTTTCTTCTTTTCTTCATGAGTTCTTCATATCAAAGAATAAGATTGCAGGCAAATTCTTTTATAAGGTTTTTATTAATGCATTCACAATTCACGATGGTGTGGACTTTATGAGCTGGAGTTGGATTTTCGCAGGTTCAAAAACTTGTGGAAATGGGCTTCCCTGAAGCTTTGGTGAGGAGTTCTCTGGAAAATGTTGGTGGTGACGAAAACATGGCTCTTGAGAAGCTTTGCTCTGGCTAGAACTTGTTGCCGCTGCTTTTTGTCACCTAGAGTGGATAAATTATACCAAAGACCAAGGATTCATTCAAGTATAAGCCTTTCTTATCTAGTGTAGGTTTTTTCTTCTGATAGCTTTCCTTTAAAGGAACTTTGTGAAGTAACTGTGTCTATCTGAAATTGAGAAATATACTGGAATTTACTACCTTTTGCTTTGGGATCAACTAGATGCTTGATGAAAGGTGTATATGCTTATTCTCTTCCCTTTACTTATTTATCAATATATATGTGTAATTATTTATTTCCCTGCTGTGGGGAAAGGTGGGGAGCGCCTTGAAAGGGAGGGAGGGTGATTCTAGGCATTATATGCCATGGTGATCTCATTAATATGCAGAGAGGCTAAAAGAACTTTGGTGTTATGTGTTGGGCTAATTTGGTGGAAAAATATTTTACTGTGTCATGGTTATTCTGAGTCATTTACTTGCATTTCAAAAAGAGAAGTACGAGAAGATAAATTCTCTCGAGTGCTAACATATGGATTGAATGGATGAGCTGCAATTAAATACCAAGCTTTACCATTACTGCAAGGGTTTAGTTCCGGTGGTGTTATTTAAATATTGTTTTATTGTTACCACTAGTACACTGGTGCTGCTATTAGAAGTTGTCATGGTATCAGATGGTGGAACTAAGTTGAGATCCAAGGGAAGTTTGTTTGCCTAATCTTGATGTTTGTTGCATCAGCATGGGGATTCTGATCTTTGTGCCTTAAATGGAGTTGGTAGGTACAGTATAGATGTTTGTTCTTGGGCTAGATCTTGCTTGTAGATACAAAATATCTATCTGGAACCTGTAAGTTGTCTTTATTTTCCCCAACCTGCCATGGAAATGAAAAATAGCAGACAAGTTGTTGTTTGGGATGGTGGTTGGGTGGCTCTAGTTGCTAAGTAGTTGCTCAAGTTGTCGCAGTAGTGGCTGCAGCAGTTTTCTTTATTTGCTGAAGTAGTAGTTTCTTAGGTTGTAGCAGTAGTGTGGCTTAGCAGTTGCTTAATTTGTACTTGTTACATTAGTAACTTAATCAATAGTAGGCTCAGCAGTTGTTTGATTTGTGTATTTATTATTGTCTACTGCAAAATTTGTTTTGGCCCTAAATAAGGATGAATAATGCTGTTCATCTATCACTGTTTACTTCCATCCACCATAATTGTATCATGCTCCTTCAGAAAACTGACTTCTTTTAGGCAGAAGGCTGGAAGAGGTATTATATTCCCTTTTGGGAAAAATTGGAGACCCCTAAATTTCAGTATTATATTACACATAATGAATCTTCTAGAGGGATGTCAGATATGCTCATTGTGGACTATATGCATACCCACCCTTGTATGCCCAATTCTTTTCCTTCTCCATTCGGACATGTCCGAACTCAACACCCTTATTGCGGTCGGACTACCTTGCCTACTTGGTTGGACACACTCGGACACTTTCAGGTCGGGTGCTTGGCGTGACACCGGATCAAAGGCTGGGTTTGGCTCTGATACTAAATGAAACATATCGGACGTTTACCCTCAAACCTAAAAGTCTAAGTTATCAAGCAGTGTTGCATACCTACCCTTATATGCCCATGTCTTTCTCCATCCAGATCCAATGTGAGACAAGTTAGTCTCTCTAACAATTACACACTCCATAAGACCACCCACAGCTATAATCATAACAAAACCCAATTCATAAATTATTTGACAGAATTCAATTCATACAAATTGGTTTGTTTAAATATTCTTGATCTTATTACATTGCTAGATATGCAATGATACAATTTTTCCTTGCAAGTAAATACGAAATGATACAACAGATGAGCAAAACCCAAGAATTGTTGTCAGAATTTAAGAACAAGAACACGCCCGACCTGTTCTTCTTCTTCCTGAATCGGGTTGACATAGGATAAAGAGCACCATTGCCATTACCAACGCTGCCGCCAGCCCTAGCAGGACATCATCTGTCTCCGAGCAGCACATTTTTCCCATTTTCCCTCTTCAATTCTCTTTCAACTCTATTCTCTCAGTTCCTTCTTCCTTCTGTAACTAGCAAAAACCACAAGCAAACACACACACACAAACACCAGTATTGGAAGAAGAAAGGTTGAGGTGAAGAGAAGTTTTAAGGCTTTTCCTACCCAGATGGACTGTTTGGTTAGGTATGTGTTTTCACTATCAATATTTATAGTTGTTGTGGCCTTTTCTCATATGCATCTCTGTCGTTTTGTGTGCTTCAGTCTGAGGACATGATTCAATGGCAGCACACACCACATATCCCAATCAAGCTTTTTCCTTAAATTCAAGGCCATTCTTGCATGGCCGACCTTGAGATTTAAATGTTACATGCCCATAAATTTTATAATAACGTAAATTTTTTATTAAAAAGAGATAATAAGCCGACCTTGAGATTTAAATGTTACATGCGCATAAATTTTATAATAACGTAAATTTTTTATTAAAAAGAGATAATAAGCACATAAAATATATTTATGCTGAAAACACAAATAGGCTAATAAGAGAAACAAAATAATTCATTTTTTTATGCTAATAAGAGAAGCAAAAGAATTTATTTTTTTAGATGACAGAGAATATTTATGATGACAAAGAACAGGTGCAAGCACATGTATGCTTCCAATTACTACATCAAGACATAAAGTAATTAAAGTTTTTTTTTCTTTAAACTTGATAAAAAAATAAATGTCAAATAATCAGACATACTGATTTCGTTTCTAATTTTCCAATCTCTTGTGCCTAAACAGTATAATTTTATCTTTTTTTTCCTTTTTATTTTTTTTATAGCTTATGAATGAACAGAACAATAGTAGCCAATAATTGTAAGTGTTAAAAGACTTGTTGTAAAAAATTGCAATTGCCAGAAAAACAACTTGTGCCCATGGGCCATGATACAATAAGAGGCTTCCAATTTTGGGGTAAAAGTGAAACAGATGATGCATAAAAGACTAGAAGTATAGAACTAGAAATGAGAGAGAAACATACCTGAGAAACAAATTGGACTTTGGTGGACCGTTTGGCCGTGAAAAAAGAAGAAAATGAGTTGTGAAGAAAGAAGAAGAAAAAGGAGAAAACCCAAACAATAATTTGGCAAACCCCAAAATTGGACCATTAGTTAGTAATTTTTTTTTATAAAAAAAATGAGGGCCAGTAGTATTGGGTTTGGTTAAATGAATCATAGTTAATAATTTTTTATTTTTTTTAAATGAGGGCCAGTAGTATTGGGTATGGTTAAATGAATTATAATTAATAAATAAAAATTAAACAAGGCTCAGTAGTATTGGGTTCAATGAACAATTTCAATTTGATGATTGTCTATTTTAATATATTATTTAGCTTCCAATCCGGGGAAATAAGAGAGAACACAAGAAATGACTAAAATAGATCTGTTAGCACTAATGGAAGAAATACCTGCAGATTAGAAGTTTTAATAATTGTTCATAATTCAAAAAACAAAAACAAAAATAATTTTTACTAAACACATTTTATGTATTTTGATTTCAAATTTCTGAAAATAGTAGGCATTACTGAAGGTGATTTTATTTTCTGTTTCAGTTTCAAGAAATCAAAATTACAATTATGTATTTGTTGTATCAACAACAAACAAAATCAAGTGAAAGTTGAACAAAGAGAGGAAGAACGAACAAGAAGAAGCAAGAACAAGATGAATATTTAAAGGATTCAGATTAGGAAGGATACCTTCTATATGACCCCATTATAAGATCAATAAAAACAACTCTTAAAAAGTACAAAGAAAAAGTTTAATTGAATGTTAAAAGCTAACTCCAATTCCTCATAGTAGTGTTAAAAAGCTTTTATGAGGTTATATCATGATTTCAATATTTTTACAGAATGAGATGAATAATCATAGCTGATTTAATGATGCCTGCACCATTCTCTGTCCTATAGAGAAAATTATTAATTACTCCGAGGATATATACCTGTTAGGAATTGTGTCTCAAATTTTCATTGCAACTTAGCTTATATTTTAGAGTATAATTTATTTGGTAATTTCTTGTTAGACATGTAAGGAAAGAGAGATAGAGAGGAAATATGTAAGGGGGGTAGTGTGTGCTATGAGGAGAGGAGAGGAGAGAGTATATGTAATTTTAGGGGAAGATGACAAGAGAAAGAGTGTGTGGTAGGCATGCTTTCCGCGTATTGTATATTCTCTTCTCAATTATAATGAAATATCTCTCTCCATGAACGTGGCCTTAGAGCTAGATGAATCATGTAAAATATTGTGTTGTGCATAGATGTGTTTGATTATTATCTCCATATGTGTTTGTATGAATGTGATGCGACGATATGCTTTTGTTGTACTGAATGTGATGTGATGATATACTTCCTATAAAGCTTTGGATTTGTTTTTATTCGAAATGCAATTAATTATGTTTTAATTGTGATAAAGCATGATAAATTGATTTAAAAATATTTTCTGTGAATTATGAGACTTTTTTTGAAATTTTTAGATTCGGGTGTGGGAATTGAGATGAGTCGGATGACCCGACAAACTTTCACAAGTCTCGAAAATTTATATAAGGGCTTATATGAACAATGGAAGTGTTTAAAAGATAAGCTGGGAGGAGAAAGTGTTAGTATGTGATTAATAGAGAGTTAATAGTAACAAGAAACAAATTAAGAGAAAGAGAGAGATTTAGTTGCAAAGATGGTAAATATAAATAGATTTATGTAATTTATTTCACCACAAAAATAAGATTTTCTCTCATCTCTCTCATCTTTCTCTCACTACAACTTCATCCCAACTTCTCTCTAGAATTTAAATGGCTTAGAGTGAGATTTGAAGATTATTCCAAAAGAATTGTTCTCCTCATTATTCTCTTTGATTTAATCAGTTCAAAGTTCTATATAGTGAAGTTTGAGAAGATGGCCAAAACTAGGGTTTGAATTTGGGGATAGCTCGAAAAGAGAAAGTTGTTCTTATTGTTACAATCTACGCTTATATGGTTCAAAATTTAAATTCAGAAGATTTAGTGATTTAGGACTTTTTGAAATTAAAGCTTGAAATTGAGGTAGGGATATTCTCTCCACCTTATCATCGATTCATTAGGAATTGATGTTAATGTTGAATTGTTTAGAATGTCTAAAAGTCTTAGGAAGTGGTAATTGTGAGTTTTGTGTATTTTCTTATGCTTATACTTATTAATTGATCTTCACATGACAATTATGATAATATAAATGTGCATTGATATTGTGTGCGTATATATATATATATATATATATATATATGTCTTGATGAATGTGTTGATTGAAAGTATGTTAGTACATGTGTTAATGTGAGCTATACATGTAAATTATGTTTACATGCTATATATGTTAGAAATTGAGGATACATGTTATTCGTTAGAATGATTTATAGTTGTGGAGACTATGTTATACATGATGCGCGCCACATGTTTGATAAAATGCATGGAAATGTTCCTTTTCTATAAAATTGCATTTGGTGAGTGTCTTGTGAGATAATTGATATTGCATTGTTATATGCATGAAAAAAACATGTTTTAGCATAGAATCAAGTGACTTGTGATGCGCTTGAAAATGTGTCATTTGAAATTATATGTGTTGCCATACTTGAAACTTATGTGACTAGTTGTTGATTTTGGAAGGAGGTCTGAAAAGCAATAAGGGCTTGGAGCCCTAGGGTGCAAAGCCCGAAACTTAGCCAATGTAGTCTTGCCTAGACTCTCGGGTTAGTAGCTCATAAAATTGAATATCTTGGATAATTGGCCCGGTTGACGATTATCTGGTGGTTCTACAAATACTCCCACTTTGTTTGATTTTGAAATTTATGTGACTTAGTGTTTAAGTTTTGATATTGGATTGTGATATTCATGTCGATGCTTGTATGACTTTTTATTAATTAAGTATTGTTGAACATATGCTTTATCTATATATTGTGTTGAGGTCCCATGAATATGAACATTGAAAGTATGCTATGAAGTACATAGGAATGCCATAATTGCATGTAATGGAGGTCGCGTCGAGTTGATGCATAAGTTAGTTTGTGTATCTCTACTGGGCATGTTGGTACTCACCCCCTTTCCTCAAACATTTTTACAAATAAGGCACCGGTGGTTGACGGAACTTAAGACGCTATGATCAAGGCATTCAGTTTTTAATTGAAACTATCAATGTTATGTTTATTCATGCCATGTTTGGGCATTTATTAAGGTTTTGTAATTTGAACATGTGATATATATTATCGTTACCATAGACATGTGTAATTTGTTATCTTGGATATTATTATAATGAACCTTCTTATTTTTGAATTTTAGAGACGCTTATGTGAAATTGATGGCTAAGTTGTAGGATGAACTAGACGTATAAGTTTCGACTATTATACGCTTGAAATGGTAAAAACTATGATTTGATCGTCTCTATGTATGTTGTGGTTATTTTTGGGTTTGCATGTGGATATTGGAGACGTATGCATGCTAAAAAAAAAATTGAGAATGGATATGACATGAAAAATCAAGGAAACATATAAATTCAACTATGAGGAATTACGATGGATCGTAATTTTCATTACGATGGATCGTAATTTTCATTACGATTAATCGTAATTTCAGGCCCAAAAGGACTCCAATTCCAGTGTGTTACGATACATTAACGATTGATCTAAAAATTATGATGGATCATAACCTCGATTACGATGGATCGTAATGAGGATTACGATAGATCACAGCTCAAATTACGATTGATCTTACTGGGTAGCTGCATATGAAAATCGAGGTTGGAGTTTAAGTATACATATATTTTAATGAAGGACCCATTTGTATGAGTTGATATATATATATATACACACACATACACATTATATGTATGATTATGACTATTCTTCCGCGAATATGAGATTTTGAATTGATTAAGGGTATGAGTGACGGTTCGGGTCACACACATCACATTCAATCATCACCTTCTAATTTTTTTGGCTCTTAACTGGATGTCGAAAATCGGGACGTGATACTTCCACTGTGCTAAACGAAAGAGAATTAATTTTCAACAGTATTGTTTACGTAATACTCTCACCCAATACAAACTCTCATTTTTCATGATAGCAGGAAATAAAGAGTTGGTTTTGGAGGGTAATATATTGCTTTCCATAATAAAAGGAGTGACTTTCGAGCAACAAAAATGACTGGAGAGGATTATTGAAGACAGGAAGTACAACATCTAAAGGAGTAACGTACATGGGAGCAGTGAAAATGACATGAGAAAACTCAGAGTCTGTGTCCATTTGCAATGATAATTAAAAGTTGAGTGAATTGAGAATGTATCATCTTTACATTGTAGTTTGAAAACAAACACATCTCAACTTTTTTCACCTTTTTGTGTCTATCGTTGATGGGCAAGCCCATCATTCTCAATAGATTTTAGCAATGTTGGCTCTTTAGATCCTTTTACTGATGTGGGTAGGCCAGATCACATGTCTACACAAAGTACATGTAATAAATAAAGATAATGCTTGTTTAATTCTAAAAAGAAAAAAAAAAGCAGGAATTTAAATTCTAAAGAAAAAAGTAAAAATAAAAATAGCTGCTAATTAACTGGGTTCATGGTGCTTTGTGAATCTGTCTAAGTTCAAAATAAAAAGATATACAATACACTCGGTTTGCACGGTATATCGGGTGAATTTGAATTGTGCGTGTATAACGCGTGCGGTAGATTATATCGCGCGTGTACAACATGGATGGTTCAGATTCACTTGATGTATTTACACCGAATTTAACGTAGATCTTCTCGTTCAAAAATCGTCCTTAATTGAAATTCAACTTAGTTTGTGTAAGGATAGTACGTTGCTACACATGTTGGATGAAAAAAAAATACTGAAACCTCATTTTATTTTTTTATTATTTAGTTTTACGGACTATTCAATAAAATAAAAATTCTATGAATCACCAATGCTACATTCTGTAGCTGAGAAAATGTCCCAGGAATAAATAAATAAAATTGGATCCTATATCAGCCAAACCAAACTCTTTTAACTTCAAATCCATTCGTTTATCCAAACAAGGATTAGTCGTACCAATCATGGTTCGTTATAGCATGAATTAAGTGTAATGACTTCCGAATGCATCCAACGGTTCTAAGAGGTTGGATGATCGAGAGCACCTTACAAGTGCTACACCTCAGCATTCCCTCTTAATGATTTTGGAGGGAAATGCAGTTATGCGTATTTGTGTGTGAGTATATATAACACTCTCTCTCTCTCTCTCTCTCTCTCTCTCTCCTCATATCACCAAAATTTTGCTTTGAAATTCTCTCTGCAACTAGAATTCGACCTCGAAAAGAAGAAACAATTAGGGCAAAATCGGTGATCGTGACTATTTCTTCAAGTAGACTCTCTCTCTCTCTCTCTCTCTCTCTCTCTCTACACACACATTTTCACACACAAATCATCTTCAATTTCAAATATAATTTAGTTTTCATATTTGTTTAGCTTGAGATCTGTCAGGTTCGTACTATTTCTTGATTGCGATTAGGTATTTTCTTCTATTAGGCTGTGTGTGTCGAAGCTCGTTTGCGCACACACACACAGACTCATGTATATATTCAATATGCATAGATATGTATTTATACGTCTCTGAGATGATGATTTAAGATGATTTTATATTCTCTCTCTACACACACTTACAGACTTACACACGCACATATATCATCTTCAATTTCAAGTATAATATCTCAGATTTCAATTTGCTTATCTTGAGATTTGCCAGGTTCTTGATATTTCTTGATTGCGATTAGATCTTTATATATATATATATATATTCTATATGCATAGATATGTATTTATAATTCTACGAGATGATGATTTTCTGTAGAAACTTTCTAGTTCTGTTATGTGCTTAATTGAATGATTGGTCTGATATTCTGATGACACAAGTTGTTGAAGAACTTGTGGCTTATAGTATATAAAGTTCCTTTCAAGTGTGCAATATATATGTTCATTAACAGTACAGATTACAATTTTTTTGGTTGCATAGATGGAGAATAATACACTTATGTAAACAACTGAAACATTTGAAGATAGAATTCAGAATTTTAGAGATGAAATTATCATCTACATATTGAATAGTTTAATAGTTGATCTTAAATGATCAAACAGTTAATATGTTTCATCATCTTGAGCAGTCTTCATTTCTGTGGAATTGGTGAGGAGGACAGCATTTTATTGACTCTGTTTGCAGATGGGAATTTAAATGATCAAACAGTTAATCTGTGTGCAAAAGGTTGTTCCAGTGAAATTGGCTTCTGCAATCTTTGGAACAAATAAATTGCAGAGTTATGAATAATATTAGTAACAAAAGCTCTAGGGTGCTTTACAGGATTAAGGAGGAAGTTAGAGCTAGATGATCATCATTATCAGAAGTAGGAAATAGGTACGAGTTGGAAATAAACTATGACTCGTTTAGGACCGTAGTTTATGTTTGGACTTTGGAGATAGTTGTCATCATCTCTTTGGTTCATTGCTGATGCCAGTGTAGTTGTATTGGAGATTTGTATAGCGCTGTTTGTCTTTTATTTTCTGGATGTGCTGTTTGTTGTTGTTGGGGAAAAGGTTTGATTGTTGTTGTTTTTGTTGTTGTTGCCCAGATGTGCTGTTTGTTTGTCTAGAGGATGTGCTCTCTTCTGCTTTATACTTTTATTTACTTTATGTTTATTTTCTTTGTTACCTCCCAAAAGAAAAAGGAAAGTTAGAAAAAAGAAGGAAGAAAAAGTACTAAAACTTGAAGTAAGTGCATTCGACGGTATTTTGATTAGATTTCAACAACCATCAGACTGAACCTTGCTACTGTATTATTTATTTTCTCCTTCCCGTTCCCATTTTAGTGCTCTTATATTTCCCACCATTTTAGTGTTCTTATATTTCCCACCATTTATCTTTGTTATTCTTAATTGATTCTGATGGTAATAAATAACTTTAATAATTGTTCATGAGATACATCTTATATTATTCATGTTCACATGACTTTCGATGTCAGAGGATCTGTTAAACTCATAAAGTGTACTCTGTTTGTGTAAGGGTTGTTTCTCATCTAGTACAAAGAAGGGTTTGTTTTCTCATTGCTATTTGATGAATTTAAGTTTTGAGGCTCTAAATCCATGGGCAAACTAGTCATTAAAATGGCTGAAAAAGGCTGCTAACATTTGAGTCAGGTGAATTGTTATTATAATTTTTGATAAGTCAGATGAATTATTTTATAAATTTAATTGAATAATTTGTTCCTTGTGTTTGCTTAACGATGCCTTTCATTAGCATTGAATAAATAAAAAGGAAAGTGAAGGAAAAACTGTGGATGCACAAAGAAATACTGTTTCTTATAAATAGAAAAGAAAAGTGAAGGAAAAACTGAGTATGCACAAAGAAATTCTAAGAAACAGTTAGTGACTGGGTAATGAGTTTCTTTTGGTGCTTAGCATCTTGCTTGATAAGACTTTTTAAGATATTTTGGAGGCTATGTGGGCAATGGTAAGTAAAGAAAGAGATGAAATAAGAATAGTGGGATGTATAATATCAATATTGAAGTTATTAATAACCATCCAACCTTTTGGAGTTTTGATTTCTATAGCGATTGGCTAAAGAAAATGTAAAATATTTTGTGTCAAAAGGAATAAAATGAGATTTTAGGGTTTACTCTTTTTTAAGTCGACTATATTAGTATTTTGTACTTCAGGTGCTAATTTAACTACTTTTGGAAGAACAAATATTTTGAAATTTCTTCATTGTGCATGACAAATGACTTCACAACAAATGCACCAAGAAATGAAAAGGAAAAAAGGAAACTTATTCCCTATTGGATCTAAGGAATTCCAAAAACTAATTTTTAGAAATTTCTTCTTTTCTTTTTCTTTCTTTCTTTTTTCTTTTCTCATTTCTCATTTTTGTCCATCCATGGCTACCTTTGGCATGTCTAGCACAGAAAATTTTGTTCAGAACTGAGAATATAGATACATTTGTTTATGGATGACCACTGATTGCATTTATGACATGTAAGTTCTGGTCAAGTGTCCCTCCAAATTGTCTTCTTTTGGCATGTCTGGTTTCATTTCTTTTTCTAATTGTAATGGTTAAATTTTTGGAAGTTTCAGAGTTGCTTTGTTTGTTCATTAGTTCATTTCTTTCTTCTCAATGCAGATTTGTGGTTTGCAAGTTTTTTGAGTTTCTTTGTATTTCCTGACTGTCAACTGTCCTTTTTTGAGGGTTAGCTTGATTATACGTTAACATGTCCATTTATTTTCCATTGTTAATTGACTGTTTATTAGAACTGCATTTTCCAGATCAAAAACTTCAGATTTTCCTTCAGTGGCGGTCCTACTTGACCAGATAAATGGAAAGTAAGGTAGGGTTTCTTACTCCTAGTTTACTTTGATACTACTCCAAGTCTCCTTTCATAGTTGCTCATGCTGTTGGATTCGCAGTATCAGCTGATTGAGGAGATTGGACAAGGCGGATTTGGTGTGGTTTACAAGAGCCGTAATTGTGTGACCGATGAGACTGCAGCTCTGAAGAGGATTTTCTTTCCAGATCAAGATGAAGGTGTTCCCAGTTCAGTAATAAGAGAAATCTCACTCTTGAAGGAACTGGATCATAGCAATATCATCAGGTGATGCTATTTAATTGTAATTGTTATAACAATTAACCAATAATGAGATGAAAGAGTAATGTTTAAAAGATTGATAATTTCTCCTCTTCTTGTTGCCTCTTCTCTTTTTTTCATTGATACTTGGTTAACAAAGTTACGGAATATTATGTGAGTTACAAGACTGAACATTTTCTCTCTCTCTCTCTCAACCAATCAAAAAGAAAAAAATAAATTAAAACCAAATGACTTGCCTCCTAATATTTCCACAAAATGAAGAGATGGATTAGCTACAATGTCCCTTGGAAACTACCTTCTCCTTTTTCATATTAAGAATTGGTGAATTCATTGTTGATTTCTTTTGGAAGTTCTGAAGTGGGTGGGTGGGGATGGAGAATGTGGACCTAATGCAGAAATTGAATTTGTATTGTATAATGGCGTTTTACTAATATAATTACATTTTTTTTCCCAATGACACAATTTATCATGAAATGCAAAACTTTGTAGAGCCCCATGCAAAGGAATAAATAAGAGGTATTATTGATGCCATAATATTTTTCTTGCTTTCGAATTCTTAGGATACACTTGGTTGTTGTTGATGATTGCTCCATTGTATGTCACCTGCCATGCAACAGCAATATTGTATGCAAAATTAAGCACGTATTTGTAAGTGCCTTAAAAACTAATAACAAGAAAAAGAAATAAAAACTTACGAATATAAATATATATATATATGTGTGTGTGTGTGTGTGTGTGTAATATGCAGATGGATCCACCTAACCAGGCGGATGCGGCATGCCTGAATTAGGCAAATCTGCCTAATTGAAGATTCATTTGCCTGAAAAGCAAAAGCATATGCCTTCGTTAAAGTTAAGGTTATCAATATATTTCTTAATATATATTATGTCTTTTATTAATATATATATATATATATATATATATATATATATATATACATTTATTTAAAATATGTTTGATTTAAACAGTGGATGCGTATTTGCATAACAATTGAATGCCTAAGGCATTGGCCTAAATTAAGAGGTTGCTAAAGGAAATCTGCCTAAAACAGGCGGATCACATGAATCCATCGTCCCACTAAGGAATCTGCCTGCCATCTGGGCATTTTTAATGTTAGAGGTATTCACCTGTTAAGCAGATGCCATTATGGAAATCAAGAGGCATCCGCCTAGGTGGATGCCATCAATAAGAATAAAGCCATTTGCAGAGGTGAATGGCCTTAATGGAGTCCAAGGAAGATAGCCTAGGCATCTCCTTGCTTAGACTATCATACTTTACATGTATAATATGTATTTATTTAATATACCTTATAAGAAGGCATGCCATAATGAGAGCTAAAGGCATCTTCCTGGGAACGGATGCCACATGCATATACATGTATAATAATATATTATATATGTGTAATAGTATAATTATTATTTACTAAAAGAGTGTTATAGTAATGAGTGATTATGTAAAGCTGCCAATTCCTTGCCTAAGGAATTTGCCTAACTGAATTAAGGCATACACCCAAGGAGGATTGCCTTGTTCAAATTATATAATATATAAGGTATATATATATAATATTATATTACTATTTCCTTTAGGCAGGTGCCATTTACACATATAGTTACAATAATATGCGCCTAGTATATTAAAAGGCAGCCATGCATTCAATATATACATAATATATATGATATAATATGATAAAGTAAGGTGGTTACTTTAAAGTATCTAAATGGCATATGCCATTAGCAAACTAACTAAGGCGAATGCCTTATACCAGTAAGTGTAGCATCCGCCTAGGAGGATGCCAAGTATAGGAGGCACCCGCCCAAGCGGATGCCAGGTGTCAGTAATAAAACAAAGGCCACGAATTTGACCCCTGTAAGTAACTGAGTATGTCAAGCGAATCTCCATATGAAGTCAAGACGTGCCTTGTTCACAGGAAAGTTGTATACGGGCATTCTCACTTTTATGTATGAAATACTCTTAATAATTTCATAAGAGGTACTCAATATTGAGTGCGGAGAACCATAGGTATAGGATTGTGAATGGGTGAATGTCGGGTACCAAGGCAATATATCACATAGGGGCAAAGCCACCTACACAATCCGGGGCTACTGATTATTGGAAAACTCAATAATAGGTGATGGCCGGGCAAGGCATGTGCCCGGGTATGGTAATCATCGTGGCAAGGATAATGCTAGGAGGTGTATGAGGAATGTGGTCCGCGGCACGTTATAGTCTTCTACGCTGAAGCATTATTTGGGAGAGTTTTGACATTTGTGCACAAAATGTCATTACTCAGGAGCTCCAAATATGGCGCCGGTCTAGCCGTGAGGGGAGCCAAGAGCGGGTGGAAAAAGGGGTTTCTGAGGCATGGAGGCTTGAACAAGGGGCTCGCCTAGGTGGAACGTAGATGAGTCTTTGACCCACAACTCAGGCGAATGAGGCGCTCACGTCCGGGTCAGGAGAATAATGGAGCGACTTGTGGCATTCTGATACGATGACACGTGGCACATAAATGTGTGCCATGTGGCAGGCATCCATACGCTGTCATGTGCCAGGAGCACCATAAATAGCAGTGCACAGTGACGTGATGGGGTAATCATCAGCAGTACCTAGAGACTCTGCCACACTCCCTATTCCTTCATTTATTCTCTTGCCTAAGTTCTCTCCCTACCCTCAACCTTTTCTTCCACTTTAAGTTATTCTTGAAAAAGCCTCACCTCCAAGACTTGAACCCTTCAACAGTATTTCGTTTATACTCTCAGTGGCTTACGTAATTAGTACCCAAAGTACAAAAGTACCTTTAATAGTTCTTTTCTTCTTTTCCTTTCTTTTTGTTGATTAGATGGTGTCCTCACCCTTTGGGTGGGACCATTCTCCTTTCGACATGTGGCTGGCCCCAATGTGTGATTCTGTGAGGTTGGCCTCAACGGAGGATAATTGAACCCAGGACCTCCGCCTCGTGAGGCATGGAGTTGGCCTACAACTCCATTCCCTTGGGGTTACCTTTAATGGTATTTGTGTGTTCTATAAGCAGAGTTTTGTTGCCAATAATTAATAGATTTTTTATAAGCGGTTTTGAACTTAATTCAACTTAACATAAACTTAATTTCAGCATGTCTTTAGATGACTTTTTTTTTTTTAATCATGTGATCAGGTTTATCTGGAGGCAGATCATTCATAGAATCATAGGCATTCATATCTTTTCTCACCTCCTCAATCCAAATTTTTTGCCCCTTGTCTTGTTCTTTTGGGTGTCGTCTACTTCAATGAAATGAGTCTCACATATATGTGCATTCTGTTAGTGTTTGTTGCATGTAGAACCTCCGTCTTAGATGAATTTTCTTGTCTTTTGTTTGATGGGTACCTCCTCTAACTTTTTGAGTATGCCATTTTTTTCTAACTTGATTATGAATATGATTGAGTCTATAAAGTGTAAAATCTTCAGATGATAAAATGATTTTTGGCCATCTATTTTTCGTATACTTCAGATAGAAATTATTTTGGTTGAGCATGTATGAAGTGCCAAAATCCTAATCTTTTAAAACCATGTTAATTTTTTTGCCAACAGTGAAGTATTTTAATACATTTCATCTGCCATATGTTCAACTATGATGCTTCTGGACCTACTTTCATTAAGAAACCAATCTCACTATGCTCCCATAAATTAATTGCTTACATTTCAATAATACATTTCATCTGCCATATGTTCAATTATGATGCTTCTGGACCTACTTTCCTTAAAAAACCAATCTCATTATGCTCCCATAAATTATTTGCTTTCATTTAAACTGCCAGACTAGTTATCTCTAGCTAATATATCATTTCTGGGCAACACTTACATTTGTGAGATTAGGCACTTGTGCTACTTCCAGAGTGCAAGGTCTGGTTCCATACTTGTCCTGAAATGCTAGGGCTGATTATGCATATGCAATGTAAGATTTTGGTTTAGTCATGATTCATGGAGAATATTTTATAATCTAGGGAGTACTTTAAAAAATATTATTTTAGTTGGAACATCAACCTTTCTTTACATGGTTGAACATCTTTTTCAGATCTAAAATTTGAAAAAACATAAAAAATTATATGAAAAATTAAAGTCAAAATTCCTGATCCTTTATTCTTTTCCTTCTTTTTATTCATGTTTCATCAATTACACTTTGAAGCTTCCAGTTAGTCTCATAAATTTTAAACCTTGAGAATCTGGTAATTCCGGAACTGTTCTTTTTTTCCTTTCAGCATAGCGAGTGATGGCACTAAATGTTGCAAGTTTTTAGTCCTTGCATATTTTATTTTGGTTTTTTCTTTGTTTATCTCTTGTTCTCTTGGGACACTTTCACAATTTAATTACATAATTCTCTTCTCTTCTTCTTCTTCTTCTTCTTCTTCGTCTTCTCTCTCTCTCTCTCTCTCTCTCTCTCGTATGTGTTGTTGCTATGAGCCCCATGTTTGGTGAATTCATCATGTTTCTCAAAGGCAAAATCATAATTCACAGGGCGCATTGGGATGTCTCCAGAAATTCTTAATGGTTACATTGTGTCTCCACAGAACTAGAAATGGAAACTTAAATCTAGAATTGTGTCATTATAGAAAACGGAAGGCTTCATCACTTTTCATGATAGTCATTACAAACCTGTCCTTAAAGTAACAATCAAATTTTATGACATTATTTATGAGATAACTCCTCTTTTTTTCTGTAATGGCTCAATCTGAGGTGTTGGTATTCCTAGGAATGCTATCTAGAATTCAATGGGGCACTTAATTCATGTGGGACTTGCATGGCTTTATAAAAAATAAAAATAAAAAAGAATCTGTGGATTGGCGTGTCTACAATGATTAATATTCTTGCTGGGAATTATTTGTGATATATTTATCTTGATACCTTGTGTATCATACAATACAACAGATCCCTTGTATTTGTAGTATCAGAATGGAGAGAAGACATCAGATGCCTACTTCTACTGAGGCAGACATTGTTGGATCTCTTTGTGGCATTTTATTCTATATCAGACTTCTAAAAGTACTTGTACCAAAATGAATATACTAAGGAGGGCTAACTTTCCATTTCTCTTTTAATTGTTGGTTGGTTGATGGACGTATGTAGAACTTGATTGTCTCATGAGTAGAGTGCATCCTTAGCGTATAAAGGTCCTTATCTATTCAATATACATTAGAAATGTATTGGTTGCAAACAGTAGTTTGTCTCTTATGTTCGATTTATCTGCTATATTTTGCTATTAACTTTCTTAATTTTTTGAATGTCTACATGTATACTGTACATATTTTGTGAATTTCTATAAAAATATGTGTGGAACTTTGAAAACAGGTTACTTGATGTCGTAAACAATTGGAGAGGCGTGGATCTTATTTTTGAGTATCTGGACCTTGACCTGTCAAAGTTCATTGCACTTTATCCAGATTTTGCAAAGGATCGACAAATAATAAAAGTGGGTGAGAGCTTTATGCTAGTGTTTCTCTAAATGGGTGACTTATGTTTTTTACTTCAAGCTTAAAGCTAAATTGGTGCATTGGTGAAATGATAGAGATGTTTATCCCACCTTTTCTTTTCACTTTTACAGATCGATAAACTTTACTTTATTGTATGAATATTTTATATTTGACTCTATCACTTTTCTATTGTTGTGACATGATAGCACTTGAGGTGGTTTACTTATAAATTTCACAATAAAGATTTTTTTTCAATTTTGTGTGGTCTGATAAAATTGAGTTATAATGTGATTAGAAACTGAATAAAGTAGAATGAAGGACACTTGACTTAAACTCCATACAGTTTTCCAAATACTCCCTTTTTATCCTTCTTTTTTATTATTGATTTATTTATATATATATATATATATATATATATATATATATATGTTGTAGTTTCGTATTGTTTTTCTGCAGTTACTTTGGATAGTTTGTTGGGATGATGATGAGGATGATTACCTTTGAACATGATTTCTCTGCAGAGCTTTCTCTATCAGATTCTCTGTGGTGTTGCTTACTGTCATTCTCGTAAAATACTCCATCGGGATTTGAAACCAAAGAATTTGCTGATACATTTCAACAGAAAGGTACTGAAGATTGCTGACTTTGGATTGGCCAGGGCATTTGGTATTCCTCTCAGGAACTACACTGGCAAGGTATTTGCCCTTTTTTTATACCTGATTGTTTTGGTAAACAAATTCTCACTGGGATATTTAGGCTTGGTGAATGAGCAATTTGAATACTGCAACCTAGGAGACATTTATAACAACAACAATAAAGAAATAATTGTTACAAAAAATGAGAAGTATCTTTAGTGTGGGATGGGGAACTGAGCAATTTCTAGATTGCTCCTTAGATGACATTTGGACATTACGCATCATAATAAGAAATCGGTTTGTGAAATTTGTTATGTTCTATTTTTCCTTAATGTTCGCTTGGTATTTTGGAGTGATGTTGAGATTTTTGCTACATTGGCATCTAGATGTTTCCTGTATACCAAAATCTGCTATTTTCTTTATTTCATTCTAGAAAGAAAAGTTGTAAATGCACTCCAGGTAGCAACTTTTCAAGCATCACGTTGTCTGTGATTTTTCATACTTTTGGAAATGCACTCCAGGTAGCAACTTTAGGATACAGGGCACCTGAACTCCTGCTTGCCACCAATTACTCTGCTCCTGTTGATATGTGGTCTGTGGGGTGTATATTTGCTGAGATGGTGAATCTTCAGCCTCTGTTCAGTGGAACTAGTGAGACAAATATATTGATGGAAATGTTCAGGTGCTATATAGCTTACACAAACCGACTTTATGTGCATATCCATTTTTCCATCTCCAGTTCATTCATATTGACATCTGCATTCCTGTGTGAAGCATGCTGGGTGTGCCAAATGAAGAAACCTGGCCTGGAGTGACTTCAATATGTGGGTACATTTCTAATATAACCACGGTAATAGAGATTTTGAGCTTGCTTTGTCTTTTTGATCTTTCTGTCACAGAATCTTCAAAAAGGTACTGTTCTCACCTTGTTTCTCTTTTTCTACCAACAGTTACCCTCTCATGTCACACCAAGCCTTGGAGACGTGGTCCCTGGACTTGAACCTGCTGGATTGGATCTTCTTTCTGTAAGTTCATATGTTTTGTTTTAAAATGTCACTGCATTTTTTTGAAAGTGACAGAATACATGTTTACCTTGGTGTTATTGTTTTGCAGAAAATGCTCTGCTTGGATCCAAACCAGAGGATTACTGCTCTTGATGCACTTGAGCATTCATACTTCACAGATGTCTCTGCTGGTCCTTGATTGCCCGTTCCTCATCCATTTTTGTTGCTGGATTGAACAATATAACAATAAGGTCAAGATTTGAGCTCCAATGCTGATATATATCAGAGCATATGACCAATGCTTGGAAACTACTCTCTGTGGATTAGTTCATCTACAATCTGACTTGATTCTTCTTTTCCACTTCACTAAAAGAAACATGTATGTCATTATATAGATATTACTGCACTTGTTACTGTTCTAGCGAAACTGTTTGATAACAAGGTGTTGAATGGTTACTTAGCCAATTTTTAACTCAAAAACCAGGTGGAAAAGCAAATGGAAATTATAGAAATTTTTCATTTTTTCTTGTTTGGTTGTTTTGATATATTATTATATAGAAAAGGTCAAATATAAAAAAGAGGAAAGAAGAATTTTTAAATTTTTAGAAAACTGGATTTTTTACATATTAAGCACTGAGGAAATACATTGGAGTCTCTCGTGAATGAGAGAGACTACTCTGTGCTTTCATCTATTTGTTGGATTGTGGGTTACTACTTGTCTTGCTTTTATCTTTTTCCTCTGTCAAGGGAGTTCATCTGGTCTGAATCTTGTTGGCAGCTTAATAAGGCCTTTGGAATAGGTCCAGGGGAAAATAATGTGAATGGACAATTTTGGTTCAGATAATTGAACCAAACAGGTTCTGAGAATGCAGATTGATTATGTATTGCACGAAAGCTTTATTTCAATGAGAATTCAATTTATACACATGTAACTATATATATTGTATGAGTTGATTCCTTTTCCAGATGTATAACTATTCCTTTTTCTAGATGTGTAATAACTATAACTATTCCATAGCTATTCCACATGCTGACATGTCTGGGCTATAACTATAACTATAACTATTCCAGATGTATAACTTACACACAAATTTCGTCTTTGAAAATAAGTGGAACAATTATTAATTTTGTAAAAAGAATGAGTACAATGCTTTTAGGTATTCTTTACACAAAAAAAAGTATCATTTTGTTGGTTGGATTCAAGGGCAATTGGAACTTGATCTTGGATCGCGATGTAGAAAGTCTTCTTCAAGTATTTTTTTTTGTTGAATAAAATCAAAAGAATTTCTAATCAAGGGGCTGAAGAAGTTTGATCTTGATGAGCGTTCTTCATGATTCTTTGAATTTGGAAATTCTCTGAGTCTTGGGATAGTGTACACTTTGGAGAGCTTCAGCATTCTCTTTCTTGAGTCTTCTCTCCTCTTTTTTCCTCACCCGTAGCCTCTATTTATAGAGTCAATGGAGGGGTAGATTTGAAACATAGGCATTTATGTAATTTAAAAACAATCTCCTCCCAAACTTCCCTCACGTCTATCCTAACCCAAAGATGGAAATGCTGATACAATCATCGCCAACAAATTCCATCTCCGCTGATGCTGCCACTGCCGAGAAGAGGTTTCGAAGATGGCCGGAATTGTTTCTTCATCAGTGAAGTAACAGAGTCAGAGAGGTGATTTAGTTGTGGTGGGGATGGTGGTGGTGGCGGCATCGCAGGTGGTGGGGATGGTGGTGTTTTGATGGTGGTGATGCTCTCGGTGGTGCTAGTTTGTGGTGGTACGGTGTTGTTCTGGTTGTGGTGGTGGTGCTTGTTTATGGGATTGGTTGTGGAAAGTGAAACGTGATCTAAAATTGTAAATGGTAGTGGTTGTTTTGGGGTGGGGATGGTGGTGGCGGTGGTGCTCTAATGATGGTGGTGGTGCTAGGTTGTCGTGGTACAATGTTGCTGTAGTTGTGGTGGTGGTGGCAGTGGTCCTGTAATGATGGTGGTGGTGTTGGTTTGTGGTGGTATAGTGTTGCTTTGGTAATGGTTGTTTTGGGGATGGTGGTGGCCGCGATGGTGCTTTTTTTTATGGTGGTACGGTGTTGCTAGTGGTGCTTGTTTGTGGGAGTAGTTGTGAAAAGGGACACATAATCTAAAATTGTAAATGGACTATAATAGCCTTTATACTGGGACAAGGTTATCCTTCTCTTGAAAGAGGGGATGTTAGCTTCACCCATATATATATATATATATATATATATATATATATGTCAATTATCTAGCGGTGGCAAATTGGGTGCAAACTTGAGAACTGGTGCATATCCACTCACTTTTTAATAGATATGAGTGGACCATTTTAAAATATGGGTAAAAAAAGAATTGGAAAAATCAGAACCATTTTTAGAAAAGAAAAAAATTGCATAGTATATTAGGCAAGTGAGATTCACTTACTTATATATCACAATCCTCTCTCTCTTTCTTTGGATCTCTCTATTCACTCTCTTTCTAAAATTCTCTATTTAAATTATTCTCTCTATGTGAAGAACCCCTCTTTATCTCTCTCTCTCTACATTTATCATCTCTTTCTCTCTCTTGCACACTGTCTATATATATATATATATATATATATATATATAATACCCCACAGTTTGGGCTCTCTCTCGTATATATATCCTGGATCGAATTGGTCGAAAATTCAAATGAGCATCAGGATTCATGGTATTGGGATTGAACCCATGACCTGTTAATGGAAAACCAAAAGATATTACAACCAGGTTACTTTTGCTTCCTGTTATATGGGACACAATTAAAAAATTAATCACTACTTGATAAATTAAATTCTATTAAAACAATGATATATAAAAATACTCATTAGTTATAAATGGCTTATATTAAAAAATTTGAAAAAAATAATACTTAATAAATTAAAATGTTAATGCATTAACTTGAATAAGCACATTTATATCTATACTATATATTAAAAGTTAGAAAGTACAAACACTTCGTATAGGGGTGAAATGACGGTGTTGGACACTCGGATACTTCTCCGACACTCATCGGACACGTGTCGGACACTCCTTAGAAGTGTCCTGGATTTTTTTTTTGACACGCAAGGGATACGGATAGGACACGGCGGGGGACATTTTGTAATTTTTAAAAGTGCAAAGAAATTCTTGAACTTTTCCAAAGTTGCAAAAAGACCCATTTGAACTATTTTTTTGAACATTTCAGCTTCTCATCTTCTAAAAGTTGACATTTTGATCCCCTGAAAGAACTATAATGACATATATACTATTTAATATGACTATTATGCCCTTTTCTCTATAAATATAATGTTTTCTAAAATAAAAAATTTAAAAAATAAAAAATAGATAGATAAAATTCATAAATAATAAATTTAGAAACAAAAAAAATAAAAAAGCCAATAGAACTTTATTTAACATAAAGCCATGTTGGTTTATTTGGCATTTTGTATTTAAATTTATTTGTTTGTTATTAAAAAAATGAGTAACGTACAAGATTCTAGTAGTGGGCTTGAATATAATGAAAACACCCCTTTTGAAAATACATTAATTGATTGATAATAAATTGAAGTATTTGTATAATTTATTCTTTTTTTATTGTTAGATTTATGGTATTGTGGATATTGGTTAACTTGTTGAATATATATTAATATATTATTTCATAGCCGTATCCCTGTCCTATTTTTTTAAAATTTGTTGTGTCGCAGTGTCCGTGTCGTGTCGTACCAGTGTCCCGTGTTCGTGTCCATGCTTCTTAGATTAAAAGTACAAAGAGTTTTCAATCATTTAAAAATTTTTAATTAAAACAAATAGAATTATAATATTATAATAAAAAGAGTTTTCATTATATATAACCCTAATGTTGCATTTGGTATGCGTGAATGGAATGGAATGAAACTGAGAATGGAATGGAATGACCATTCTCATTCTATTGTTTGGTTTCAAATATGAAATGAGATGGGAATGAAATAAATTTTAAATTAAATTCTCCAAAATACCCTTCCTAATGACAAATAAATTAAACCAACAAATATGTGGTGGTGGAGGAAGGTGGCGATGTGGTGGTGGAGGAATGTGGCGATGTGGAGGTGGTGAAGTGATGTGGTGGGGGTGGCGGTGAAGGAAGTTGGCAATGTGGCGGTGGTGTGGTAGGGGTGGTGGCGACGATCTGGAGGTGGTGGCAGTGGTGTGGTGGGGGTGGGGGTGGGGTTGGAGGTGGTGACGATGTGATGTGGTGACAGCGGTGGCAGTGGTGGTGGTGGTGGTGGTGGTAGAGGAAGGTGGCGATATGGAGGTGGTGGTGTGATGGAGTAGGAAGGTGGCGATGTGGGGGTGGAGGCGGTGGTAGCGTGGTGGTAGAGATGATGGTAGTGGTGGTGGTAGAGCTAGATTTTCATTCCAAGGGAATGACCATTCCCACCTTAAAATTCATACCAAACAAATGAATGGTTGAAATTTTCATTCCAAGGGAATGACCATTCCCACCTTAAAATTCATACCAAACAAATGAATGGTTGGAATGAGCATTCCATTCCTACGTACCAAACGTAGCATAATATTACTTGCGGTAGGATACCCACAATAATATTATATATAAAAGAGTTTTCATTATTATATTATATCTAAATTAAAAGCACAAAGAGTTTCCAACCATTTTAAAAAAATTTTAATTAAGAAAAATAGAATTAGAATATTATATTAAAAAGAGTTTTCATTATTATATTATATCTAAATTAAAACCACAAAGAGTTTCCAACCATTTTCTAATTTTTTTTATTAAGAAAAATATAATTATAATATTATAATAAAAAGAGTTTTCATTATTATATTATATCTAAACTAAAAGCACAAAGAGTTTCCAACCATTTTTTAAGTTTTTTTAATTAAGAAAAATAGAATTATAATGTTATATTAAAAAAAAGTTTTTATTATATCTAACCCTAATATTACTTGCGGTAGGATACCTACAATAATATTATATTAAAAAAAGCTCCCATTATATCTAACCCTAATATTACTTGCATCACGATACCCACCATACCTATTTTATTTTCTCATAGAATTCCTTAGATTGGGCAACACAGAGCCATCAACAGAGTAGTATAACAAAGATCCATCAATAGAGTACTAAGTTCTTGGTTTCTCTCTCTTTTTAGAAGATAATAATAGGGTTTGTCTAATCAAATTTACTTTATATTTATTTCTTTAAATTTGTTGGAATTTAGGTCTAATTTTGTTTTTTTAATGGTCCATTGTTTCTCTGGGTAATGAAATGTGTGGTTTTTTTCTTTTTTCTTTAAAACTGATTTACTTAAATCTTCTCACTGTTACAAATTGACTTTCACATGAAGACAATTGAATAGGATGAAGGACTTTTTATATATTGTTTTAATGCATTTACATATTATAAAGACCCTTGATTTTTTTGCCGTTATAAAAGACTCATATTTAGAACATTCAATCATTGATTTCTTACTTCAATAAATGTGTGTATCTAATTGAGGGTTCTTGTGTTTTGACTTTTAATTGCATAGCGAAGTAAATGTTTGTAAAAATTTTTTAATGGGTATAAATCTATATGCAAATATCAACACACATTCTTAATAGTCAACAAATATAGAGTAATAGTGATTGAAAATTTGTACGATTCTTTTAATGAATATAATAGTGGTCTGGCAACAGAGAGCCCCAGAGTAGTAATAAACAGAGACATCAACAGAGTATAAATTCTTGGTTTCTCACTTTTTAGAAAATAATAATAAGGTTTGTCGAATCGAATTTACTTTATATTTATTTCTTTAAATTTGTTGGAAGCCATAGCTAGATGGTGGAATAGTCATTGATGTAGGATTATGTGGTACTTTTTGATTAATTCTTTCTATATTAAATTTTTTGACAGGATTAAATAATTTTCATCCCAAATTCTTCTTATATTTTCACTCAATTTTGTTTTAATAATTTACTGTGCGAAAAAAGGTATAAACTGTTTCTTCAAACTATATCTATTTTTCACTTTTACTTTATGTTATAGTTTTTTTATGTTTATATTCAATATTTATGATACCGTAGATTAAAAGCATGAAACTATATAACCAATAAAGAAAAAAAATTAAAATTTTAACAAATTGTTAAATCTAATATAAATTTATTTAGATTAATAGAAATTCTCTTAAGTTCTGTTTATTTTTATTATTTTCTTTAAGGTTATTTGTTAATTTTAAATTATTTAGATACATCAATATGTTTTATATTTTTTAGATACTAATTAAACTCAATACTACCTATTATTAAACGTACAAAGAGTTTCAATATATCATTATTTTTTATAATGCATTTTTATAATATAAATTTACCTTTTTCTAATTCTATTCTCTTTATAACTCTTTCCTAAATAATAATTTATCTTTTTTCTAATTATATTCTGTTTCTAACTCTTCCCATAATAATAATAATTTTTATCATTTCAACAAAAATTGTATGGTCTTTTTTACAAAGAGCTTCAAATTATTTTTAATTTTTATATATTATTTATTCCTATAAATATATCAACTACTAATAAAATTTAATTTAAAAAATAAAGTTGAACATGAACACTTCTCTATATTTTTTATTTTTATTTTTTTATGTGATATTGTTTAAAGAGACAAAAAAGTATATCTATATCTATATACTTGTCTTTTCTATACAATTTTTTATTCATAATAATATCTATCTCAATTTAAACTGTACTTTTATTAAAAGTGCAAAGAATTTCACATCATTTTTAATTTTTTATAATATTATTTATTCCAATAAATATGTCAACTACTAATAAATTTAATTTTAAAAATAACATTGACAAGCACTTCTCTCTCTCTATATATTAATTATTTATTCCATATACAATATTACTAAATCATTTTGAATTATATTAGAGGATCTCACATTAATTATGTTAGAGGATATCATGTCCCACTAGCATATATTTATTTATTTATTATTTATAAGGCATTTTATAACTTATTCCCTAATTCTATTGTATTTTTAACTCTTTCTTAAACAGTAGTATGTAATTTACTTTTCCTTGTAATTCTATTCTATTTTAAACATTTTCTTTTAATTCTATTCAATTTCAAACTCTTTCCTAAATAATTTTTTTTTTCTTTCTAATTCTATGCTAGAGTTTCATAGCATTTATTTATTTATTTATATAAGTTATTTCAAGTATTTCCAAATCAACATAAATACTAAGCATGCAAATTACTTTGAAATTGATGTATCTAAGCTTTTTTTCCTTTTCTTTTTTTTTGGAGTCAAATATACATAAATATTTTTCATGGTATATATCTACCTAATCTAATTTAATCTATTGATCTAATCTAATCTCACCTCTTTGTTTTTATAATTTATATCCAAATTTTTCTATATTAAATGACTAATAAATATTAATTTTATATTATTTTGCAACTAATAGACTCTTAAAAATTCTATTTGAATTAAGTACCTAATCTTTATTATTTTTTAAGGGAAGATAACAATCCTACCATTTTTTATTTATTTTCTACATTAAATAACTAATAATGACTACTTTTATATTATTTTCTAACTAATATACTCTTAAAATTTTGATTTTAACTAAATAACCAATAATTATTTATTTATTCCTAAAGATAACAATCCTACGAGATGTGTCTATTTCAAATTCCTTTTCTATATATTTTTTTAAAGATTGTTATTAAAATTAATATATTTTTTTTAAAAATAATTAAAATTAATAATTTATGGATGTGTACATAAATATCAAAATTAATATCTTATATTAGCTAAGATATATAATGATATACAAAGAAGTGTTTATATAAATGTCATATACTACTAATAATTATATTTCAACTGAATAAATTATTTTTTAATATTAATTTAATAAGAATTTTTTTAAAGTTACTAATTAACTATTTATATAAATAATTTAATTCAAAATATAAATTCACTTTTTATCCATGTGCATTGCAAGTGCTCTTTTACTAGTACAAGTAAATGGACAAACGCTTTAACGGCGCTCCCGCTCTCATTTTTATTTTTATTTTAATGCTCTCGGTCCTACTCCCGCTCCCACTCTCACTTTATGTTACTTAGGTTCTTACACAATGTGGAGTGAGGACCTAGGGTTAGAATTTCATGGACCCTGCTTAGTGCACCAACTTCGCTCACAATAGTAATTAGCTCGGGTTGGGTCGAGTCAGATCTTACAAATTGGGTTGGTTCTTACAAAATGGGAGGGGTCGGATCCTACAAAATGAGTCGGATCGGATCTTACAAAATGAGCTGGGCCAAAAAGCACGTTATAAATTATTATTTCTCTCTTTTGTTACATATTAGCCCTAATAATATCCATTTATTTTTTATTATCGGAAAATAGTTTTTTGGGTAAACGGGTTGGGTCATTGTAAATGGGTTGGGTAGTATAAATGGGTTGGATTCTTGTAAACGGATCAGTCCATGCCACCTTGGATTTTTAGTTTCGAATTTCATAAAATAGTATAGAATTTAAAGAATTTTCGAAACAGGTTGTTGGATTTAAGTGATCAAATAGATTTTTTCATTTCAAACTGCACAGTTAATATGAGTTTATATTTTTATCCCTCCATTTTTTTCCATCCAAATATGATGATAAAATTAGCCCAAATTAAAAATGAATTTTACATCTTTTTAGATTAAAAAATGGTTCACTGGATTTGTGGGTTGACCTAACCCATATTTGACCAGTGACAAACGAGTTGCATATGGGTCACAACCCATATTTGACCCGCCCATATCCAACCCGGTCCAAACTTACCCAATTTTCGAGGCCTACAATTATCATATATGAGTAATACAGTTGATCCACTTTTAAATGGGCTTGGACTTGGGTTTGTGACACAATTTGGTCAGACCTTGTGCCATTCATGGTGGGCAGAATTGCTGATAGACCCAAATTATATTTTAAATAGTTGATGGGGCAATTAAAAAATAATTAAACGATGACTATTTCACCATTAAAATTTCCATGTCTATAATAACTATTCCTTTTCCTAGATGTTGACATGTCTGGGCGAATTTAGTCGCCACGTGTCTTTCCAAAACAGAAACCTACATAGAAGTGAATGCAAACGAGCGTCTAACAGACATAATCAATGATAGACATGACTCTTAATGTTC
This sequence comes from Cornus controversa, assembly GCA_026545225.1. Lineage (NCBI taxonomy): Eukaryota > Viridiplantae > Streptophyta > Magnoliopsida > Cornales > Cornaceae > Cornus > Cornus controversa. The sequence goes on from CM048845.1 coordinate 48,780,373, forward strand.
GGATCCTTTGAACATTGATCCTCAAAATGTCATAAAATAGATGCATCATCGATTCTATGTAGAATGAAATATTAGGAAGGTCTCAAAATGTGAATTCTTGCAAAGAACACATAAATACTTCTAAGAGGTTACTAATAGATAATATAAACTCCCTAGAGAAACCCATAGTTCTACTAAGAGCTATAAGGAATGGTTTCAAGAAACTGTTGAATTGAGAATGAAAATTCCATGGTGCCATTGGCTGAAGGATCCTTTAAGTTCAATTCCAAGAAGTGCCTCTGCATGATGAATTTCAAGAATCATTGTTTTAAGAAATTTTCAGAGTCAGTATACTTCGAAAATGCATTCCAAGAGACTTAATATCTCGAAAACCATTACATTGAACATAGTACGTCTCATGAAATCCCTTAAGAATATAAATGTTAAGAAATTTCATCATGAAGCTGTGAGATATATAATTGTAATTGGCAAATTTCGATGTCAAAACTTGTTGATCGAGTTGTAATTTTTGTTTGATCTTGTGTCTCGATCTTCGGAGCTGAACGGAAGTTGTCTCAATACCGTGAATTTGATGAGGACATCACTTAGAACAGGCATGTGAGTGACGACACTATGTTTTGAAGTTTGGTGGGCTTAGGACTTGGAAAATATGCTTTAAATGTTAAATTGAATTTTTGCTAAGTCCCATCGGTCCCCAAATATGAGGACCGGTCCAACTTCTCTCGGGACTTTCAAAATTCAACATGTCTGAAAAGTTCCACCGGTCCCCAAATATTAGGACCGGTCCAACTTTTCTTAGGACTTGGAAATTTTCAAGTGTCTGCAAAAGTCCCTCCGGTCCCCAATTTTTAGGACCGGTCCGACTTGGCTGACATGCGCAAAAATTTCTTTTTTGATCCGAATTGATTTCCTAGTCAACCAAAACTTCTCTAAAACTTCTTTAGGTGTTTTAAACTTGTTTTCCAAGTAGACTAAGGATTCTAAACCTTATAAATACCTCTTTATGCTTCAATAAAAAAAAGGGAGATGAGGAACTCAATGATTTAATATTCAGAGCCAGGAATATATTTTTGAGAGCTAAAAGAGGAATTTATGAGAGAAAATCTTCATTGATTTTTATTTTTGAGAGCACACACACACAGAGTGTTTAAGTTGTGATGTTCTTTTTCATCTGATCAACGGAATCTTCAAGACATCATCAGTCTACAAAGGTTGATCAAGAGCAGCAGAGGTGGTTCCTTCAATCTACAAGATTTAATTTGAAGAGGAAGAGAAACGATCACTACGAAGGGAACAAAATACTTGCTGAGTATTGTTATTTTTTCAGCTACCTTTTTGTAAGGATTGTGACGTTAGCCGGAAGTCTGCAGCAGTTGGACATGTTGTCGCAATCATAAGCCTGAGGTGTTCCGCATCAGATCCTTGACAGAGTGAAGAGGGGTGTGAGTCTGGGATAGAGTCTGATGTACTTTGCTTCGAGATAGTGGATTGGTTTCTCTCGGGTTTCTGCCTCACCCTCATGGTTTTTCCCATCTTGGATTTCCACGTAAAATTCCTGGTGTCATCTCTAACTTTTCCTTACTTGCTTTATTTATTTTGTGATTGGTTTGGATGTTTAATTGATAATAATTGTGGGTAATTAATCAATCATAAAAATTGGGCAAGATGACCTATTCACCCCCCTCTAGGTCTAAGGATTATCATCTTACTCTAAATTAACTAAACTGCTTCCGCACCGCACAACTCACAGAAGCATCCCTAATGGAGCATCCCTAGTGGGACATCTCTGAAAGTGACATTTTGTGAGGGTCTTCCATGGAAAATTCAGGCAACAGAGAATCTCTAAATGAGGCATCCTTGAGTGGAACATCTCTGAATAAGAAATTTTATGGGGGCATTTCTGAAATAGGCATCTTGTGGAGCCTCCTTAAGGAGAACTCGTGCAACGAAGCAGTCCTAAGACAAAGCGTTGTGGAGTTTAAAGAAGGTTTTGATAATTAAACATTATAAGAGTTGAGAAATACTATGTAGAATTGATCAAGCACCAAAATTTGATCACACACATGTAACGAAAAGATAAATGATAATGATAGAACCAAAAATAACTTAAACAAATGTCGGTCCAACGATTCATTTTTTGGGTTCAGCTTTGAATGTGGTAATTTCAGTGCCATGGAGATATCAATTGTTTCTTAATGTAGACCAATTGGTCTTCTTGTGAGATTTTAAATTTTCTATCATAGTTTACTATTTTTTGAACCTTTAGGTTTTTTTCTCTCTTTCTTTTTATTTTATTATTATTATTATTATTATTTCTTCATCATCATTATCTATTTCTCCTTATTTATTCATTTTATCTATTTATTTATTAGTTATTATTATTATTATTTATTATATATACTTTTGGAATTTTTTATTATTATATAGAGTGATTTTAAACGGGAAAATGATAGGTTTTAAGGTCCCATTGAATTGGAAATGCTTTGATGTTTCTGCATAGTGTTGGAAGAAGAAGTAGCAGGTTCTGGGGAGTTTTGGCCGGCTGGTTAGCTTATAAGTCGACTAGTACCCTTGAGATCCCAAGAGATGAAAATTGTAGGCTCTGGAACAGGTCTCGGCCAGCCAAAAGTTTACTTCAACCGACCGAAAGAATGCCTTCAGCTGGCTAATGAATTGATCAGCGAACCAAAGAGGTGTCCAGTTTTTAGCCAACTGATGGGGAGTCCATCAGCTGACCGAAATTGGTGAAGTGATAAAAATGATGTTTTAAGGTCTGGTTGAGTAAGGATAGGGTATGTACTCGTTAGGGATGAGCCTGTAGTGTAACTGGTGAACTCATGCCTTCATAGTGTTTCACTATGCCTATCATTACTCTATATTGTTAGACCCCAACGAATAGTAAAAATTTAATACTGAGCCTAAATAATTTTATTTTCTAATATTATTAGACTTTCTAAAATTTTTGTTTCCTTATTTTGTTGGGCCCCAACTAATAGAAAAGATTTTATAGTGAGTCCAAATAATTTTATTTTATAATATTACTAGACTTCCTAAAATTTTTATTTCCTTATATTGTTAGGCCCCCAATCAATAGTAAAGATTTAAAAGTGTGCCCAAATAATTTAATACATTTTAAAACTCCTAATTTCTGTTTTTACCTTCCCAACTCCCTCTTTTTTCTCTCTGTCTCTCTCCCTATCCCACTTTTTTTTATGAATATGGTTGAATATATATTTAATCGATAATTGTGGAAAATTGAGAATATAAAACTTTCTATCTTTTCTTATTAATTTTTTTTATCTGTTTTCTCTATTCCTCACGTTTTTTTCTCATTACAACATCTTTTGTTATAATTAATAATCAAACAACAACAAAAATTATGTGAAAATTCAACATATGGATAACCAAGTCATCTAAAAGAATTAGAAGATTATACAATAATTAAAAAAAATTATTTGTGATTTAGATTCATAATAATAATAAAATGTGTGATAAGAAAATTCTTTATGAAGAACATCAAATTCTTTTTTCTAGAATGTGAACCAAGTAAAATAAAATGAATATCTTAATCAAAAATCATATTTTATTTGCACAAATATCTATGCATGACAATGAAAAAATATTGAAAAACAATTAAGAAATATATGAGTAGAAAATGGTCCACTTGGATATAACGATTTCAATAAGAATGATTTTTAAACAAACATTATTAACTAGAATTTGATATTAATATATTACATGTTAAAAAGTCACTTTTATATTTTTCGCCTAATGTGTGTGTTTTGTGTTGTTGTGTAATTTTTTCGGCTGCATTAATTTTTTGTGAGTAGAGTGTAACATCAGCATGATATTAGCATAACAATGACCCACTCACAAAATTCAATTGGACTTGTCTGACTTTCGGCCACCAAATCATTATTGAAAACAAAGGATAAAATTTCTCCATTTGCCTGAATTTTTTAAAAATTATTTACAAAATTAATAAGATAAAAGATTATCAAAAAAAGTTCTTGTATCACGTTATGTATCTTTTAACAGATTAATTGCAAGTCTTATTTGAATTTGAAAATTTAATTAGACATATTTTTTCCTCAAGCTTGAAAAATTATCAGGAAAACAAAAATGAAAGTTTTTTAGTTAGCAAAAGTTGGTTTCGTTAACTTTTTGGACGTATTTTATTACATGCAAATGAAAATTATGAAATATAGAATGAAGAAAATAGACAGAAAAAATAATGGAAGTTGAATTTTTTAATGTATTTTCTAATAAACTTCAACCAATTTCTTTCTATGATAAAGCGAATTCCAAACACGAACTTTTATTTCTGCATATAGTTTCATTTCTAGCCACAGTACATAACTTTTTCAGAATGATTACTTTTTCAATACTCTCTCCCAATGAAGCACGAACACGGACATGGAGATGGACATGGGTACGACATGATACGGATACGGCGATACGAAAAATCTTAAAAAAATAGTATACAGGATATGTCAAATAAATAAATAAATAAAAAAAAAAATATATAATATTATACATAAAATATTAAGTTTTATTCTTCAACCATACAATAAATATACTTAAAGCAATTATACAAAATATAAGAAGTTAAAATCTAGAAATCCCCTATATTTTCTAATATTTTTTACAATGACTCACTTGCTTGGGGTTTTAAAAATATTTTTGTTTTACTATAACCTTATTTTCTAACTTGTAAAGTTTTAAATATTATAATCTCAACTCCATTTTATAGAACATTCTAAAACTTATGCCAGATATATCCTAAAACGTATCCTCGAGTATCCTAGACGTATCTGATATTCAAAAAATAATTTTAAAAAATGGGATACTTTTTCGGAATATCGAACAGGTATCTGGGTGTATCCCGGCCGTATCCATATCGGATACTTGTCTGATATGTCCACATAGTTTTTTGGAGTATCTGTGCTTCCTAGCTCTCTCATGTATGTTTGGTTCATTTAGTAGGAAATAAAAGGCTTTAGGTTTGAGTTGCTGCTGCGCATGGACGATATAGTTTTTTGTAGGCTTTGTTTGGATAGGCACAAGAGAAAGGAAATGAGAAGATAACATTAATTATGAGAGAGAAAAAGGAAAGGAGAGGATAACAATAAACTCTATTCATGTTTGGATAAATAGGAGAGAAAAGAAAGGAAATAATAGTATTATTGTTTGGATAAGATAGGGGAGTGAAAGATAACGTCCAAATTACTATCATATCCTTTTATATTTATATGACATAGGTGGTATAACAATTTTTTCTTTTTAATTGTTGAGAGTAGTTTTGAAATTATGAAAGTAATAGTTAAACACTATCGTTTTCCTCCTAATTTTCTCATTTTTGGGAGAATAGGATATGAAGGATAAGGAGGCATACCGTCCTTATCCTTTATTTTCTTGTAATGATGTCTATCCAAATACAACATGACATATCCTTTTCTTTCTTTTCTCTTCTTATCCTTCCAAATCTCTCGATCCAAACAGAGCCTTAATCATTTTGCTCGGGAGGAAAGTTGCCAGGCAGTTAACGTGGGTTGTTGTTCAAAACGGCTAATGATCCGGTAAGTATCCACTTGGACACTAACTTGTGGATCTATTGTTCCTTTTCGGAATATAATATAATTGTGTGATTAGATTTCTAATATGTTATATAATTTTTTCTTGCATATTTGTTTATAAAAATGCCATCAAGCATCGGTACAGCAATATCTTTCTTTTTCAAAGGGGATCAATGAACACGGAAGCGGAGTAGATCGAGCAAACCAATTGCTTGCTAAGTAACTAGAAGTTTCAATGAACTTGTGGAGGTAGGAAGCCATTTGTCATGTCCATAAAATAGTATTTTGTACTTAATACTTGATCTCGTTTCTGTATATAAATTGTATGTGCTAAGTCACACAATTCTTTTAAACAGTCACGGTTGTTAGAAAACCAATATCAATATTATTAAAAGTTTATATTAGACAGTCTTTTCCAATTATTATTTAGTTGATTTAGGTAACATGTTATACTCTTGTTTATTTTCTTAATTCTCTTATATAAGTATTCTATTGTAAATTAGGTATTAAATGAATGAATAGTTAAGAATTTTGGTGTTTGATCTCCAATTCAAAGGAACATTGGTGGCTCATGATCTCCAATCAGACGATCACGTTAGGGACTAACACTGCGTGCTCCCACTCCTGGTCTAATTGTTGTTTGATAGGACTTCCCTTTCAATTGTAAAGGGATACATATATCAGGCGCGCTTCTCCATTTAATCTATCTTGCCTTGATTCTATATTAAATTTTTTCTCTTTATGAACAATTGAGTTTAAATAGTGAAAATGTTCTCTTTTTTGTACTTCTTAATTTTCAATTCTCATTTGTATTTTTTGAACTTCTTAATTTTCAATTGAATTTATTATTATTATTTTTTTGTCAAAGTTGGTGGTGGAGTGCCTCTTACAGCACCCTATAATTCACCACCGGGTACATACAGTTCCCTATTATACATGCACGAAGCAATTTCTAAAAAATCCCAAGAGGATTTGAACTCCCAAGTTGTGAGGTGACAAAATTCTGGCCCAAGCAATTTATGAAATCTTTTTGGCCAAAGTTAGATTTACTTTTAGTTACACTTCCTCTATTCAATTTTATTTTTGCTTATCTTAAATTCGTTAAGTTTTAAAATTTCTTTTTAAATATCCAATTTGGCATTAACTCCTTCGCTACTCACATCACCTAGCACAATATTATTGGCAAATAAAATACACAATCAACAAGAACAATGTAATCGATAAATAACACATTCTATCAACTAGAACAATCTAATTGGCAAATAACATACATCATAGAATCTCAATTAGGATAACCAAAAAAAATGTATGGTGTTTAATAATGGGAATTCACTTGTTTCTCTTACAGGCATTCTAACTATAATCACACAATCATTATACATGTCTTTTTTTGTGTTACATCTCTAAGTATTCTATCATAGGCTTTCTCCAAATCAATAAAAATTGTACGGATATCTCTCTTTTTCTCTCTATTTATTTTCATTAATCTCCTTGAATAAGTATTTTGGTAGCAACAAAAAAAATTGGATTTTAACTTTTTAAGAGTTTCTTTGATTTTCATTTTGGAGTCTAGAATCTAGACAGAGTGCCCGCCATTTCCTTATTTGTTAAAGGGGAGTAATTTACACCAACACTAGGTATGAAGAAAGTGGTGACAAATTCATGTACATGGTCTAAGAGCAGAAAAGACATGACATTATAATTTGGAATATACTTGACAAATAAACATGGCTGAACAAAACTAATCAATAATCTACAATATTTAATTCACTCCATTCATTTCAAATATAGTGTTTGGATTGAGTGATTTAGAGGAAAAGGAAAGGAAAGGATAGTGTGATGGGTGTTTGGGTAGTCTAAATGGAGAAAAAGAAAAGGATTGGGAGAAGTTAGGTTGTAATTTCCATGGATTTTATCAAATTAAGGGCACGCTCTGTCCCAACTTGAATAGCTCTCTAATTCACTGTTCAAAGCAACAACAACATGGGAAGAAGGCAGGTAGCTCCCTCCTGATAGACATGTACGCTTCACAAGATTCATGTACACTTAATCTGCTACTTATTCCATAAGTGGTTCTAAACAAATTTGTTGGAACTCCAACATTGGCCCGACCATGATTACTTGTATATCGCCCATTCCATTGAGTAGATGATGACCAATCTCAACAAATGCAAATGTTGGCATCCAATCCAAAATTTGATTCTTGGAGGATCAGAATGGAAGCATTTATGATGTCTCAATCAATTGATGTGTGGCATTCCACTATAGATGGAATAGTTGTATTGAACGGGGTCATAGTATAGATAGTATGCATGTCTATATTGGAACATCATTCATCGTATCTTGTAAATATAGATGAACTTGGTGGTCTATTTGTTTTGTGTATCATGCATCATATACATGTTAGTTCTGATATGATATACATATTTGAATGTTGATATTACAACTGCGGTCACTGTGCTACAAAGACTACATCAATACTGGTGGTTTGTGTTAACCTTATTATACACAATTGGTTTGATGATTGGTAGTTACAAAGTTGAGATTTGAGAGAAAGAAGAGGAATTTTAAGTGTACTGAAGCTACCATAAATAGGTCGGAAGAGCTCTTGGAGATCCACGAGTGCACTATTAGATTTGGTGCCTGCTACATCTACAGATCAACTAATGTTGCATTTGGTATGCAAGAATGACATAGAATGGAATGTCAATTCTATCCGTTCCTTTGTTTGGTATAAATTTTGAAGTGGGAATGGTCATTCCATTAGAATGAAAATCAATTCCTGGGAATAAAAATTCATTCCATAATTAAACCTATGGAATGGGCATTCTATTCCTAGTAAGATTTTTTTTTTAAAATTATTACCAAAAAAGCATTCACCTCCACCACCACCACCACCACCTCCACCTCCACCTCCACCTCCACCACCACACCGCCTCTACCACCACCGTCGCCATCATTGTTGTCGTCGCCTTGACCACCATTACCCCCACCACCACACCACCGCCACCACCTCTACATTGCACCTTCTTCCACCACCACCGACGTCTCCACATTGCATTGCCACCACTTCCATATCACCATCTTCCTCCACCACCACACAACCACCTCCATATTTCCACCTTCCACCACCACCACCTACACCGCAACCCCCACCACACCACCATCACCCCTCCACATCACCACCTTCCTCCACCACCATCGCCACATCGCATCGAAACCACCTCCACATGGCCACCTTCCTCCACCACCTCCACCTCCATGGCCACCACCTCCACCAACACACTACCTCTACATCGCCACCTTCCTCTATGTTAACCACCATCTACTCTAAAAACTTAAACTATTAGAGAGTGTGTAACTTAAATATATAAATCCTTCAAAATGCCCCCTTATGTGTGGCCTTCTTTTTTTGGTCCAACACATTTTTTAATTTTAATTATCAGGGTGATAGTGAGGTTTGAACACGAGACCATGTCAAGAATATAGGCTAAGTTGAGAGAGAAATCTTAGAGAGAGAGGAGAGAAATAGACTATTTTATTATATCTTCAAAGAGTGACTACAATATGAATTTATAATTATCTAAAGAACAAAAATAAGGAAACCAAAATATATGGAATGACGTGTATATGAAAAGTAGTGGTTCTACTCCTAATTAAGGAATAATTGATATAACCCTAATTAAATAATAATTAACTGACTATAGCTGTATTCTATTCATGACATTCCCCCTCAAGCTGGATAGTAGATGTCAACAACTCCCCTCTTATTGCAAATAGAATCAATGTCATGCTTTGGAAGTGACTCAGTAAAGATATTTAGCAACACCATCATCCTCGTCCCCGTCCCACAACCCCAGAAAGTCCCCATCGTCTCTCCTCCCTACCAATTCCAAACCCCAACCAAGAAATTCCACTCCCAAGACAACCTCCTCCACTTCCACTGCTCCAATTTCGGCAACAACTTCCTCGGCTTCGTCGTTGCCTTTAGTGAATCCATCTGCAGCCACAAGATCTCAGATTCTTGTCACCAATCCACCACTATCAATTCAATTGTGTCCATCATCAAAACCCTAATTTAATTCGTCAATGACATTCCTCCACTCCCATAATCCTCCCGGTACGGCAATTTGGCATACAAAACTTGGCACAATCACATGGTCGACAATGCAGAGTCGTTTATGCTCCAATTCCTCCCAGACAATCTTCAATCTGCCAATGTCGAGCTCGTTCTTCACTTCGCTGACAGTTTTGGGAATTCAAGCCAGATCGATTATGGTACAAGTCATGAAACCAATTTTGCTACTTGGTTATATTGTCTAGCAAGGTTAGGGGTTATCATAGAAGAGGATTACCAAGCTGTTGTGTCTAGGGTTTTCGTTAAGGTATTTTGAATTTATGAGAAAGTTGCAGTTGGTGTATTGTCTCGAGCCTGCATGGTCACATGGTGTTTGGGGACTCGATGATTATCATTTTCTGCCATTTATATTCGGGTCGTCACAGTTGATTGGCCAGAAATACATGAAACCCAAGTCAATTCATAATGAGGATATACTTGAGAACTGTTTGAATGAGTATCTTTATCTTTCGGGCATTAGTGCATTGCCTTCATCAAAAATGTGAAGAAGGGGCCGTTTGCCAAGCACTCGCTGTTGTTGGTTGATATTAGCGGCGTGGTGACTTGGAACAAGGTGAATAGTGGAATGCTGAAGATATATAAAGTGGAGGTGTTAGAGAAGGTCCCTATTATGCAACATTTCTAACTGACTCATGAGATGGTATGTCTTTGTTTCTCTATTCTTTATTTATTATTTTATCGTATGAATAATAAGTACTTTGAATGTTTCATGCATATCGATTTGTGGTTTAGAAAATTAGGTAATTTTAGTCTTTTTAAGTCATATAGAGTCAAAAAATTGAAATTCTTATATATTAATTTTAGTCTGTTTGATTGGAAGGTTATCATTCTTAGCGTACAGCTTTCTTATTTTCTTTTATATATATATTATTTTTGGCAAATGGTGCCTTTTAGCTCTAACAATATGTGTTTGAGCAGTTTACCTTTCATCAATCCTTGGGGTTAGATATTCTATGCTCTGAGTATTCTGAGTGCTTCCAGGCCAATATTCTATGCTCTGAAAATGTGTGAGGGTGTACTGCTTTCCGTCTGCCTCCCTCTCTGTGTGTATGTGACTTTCTTTCTAATTGCATTTTTGTTGTGCTTTTCTAAAATTTATGTCCAATTGGTTTTGCTTTGAATTAAACTTCCCTTTTGGGAGTAAATAGGATAAATTCATGTGCTTTTCCTTTTTATACTTTCCCATCATTTTTTGCTTGATTTGTGATTTTTTCTTCTTTTTTTTCTTGTTTTCGAAGAAGATGAACCCATTGCCACTCTTGACTATATCAATCGATCAGACTTCTGTTCCAATTCACAAAGAGTGCTATAGAGTCCATCTAGTGTTCCAAAGAGCACCTGAGGTAAATTTTCTTCTTGATTTGTGTGTTTGCTTACTATTTGCAGATGCATAGTTGAGTAGTTCATATAATTATGTTTGGCTAACCAACTTTATAAGGGAACTGGGCAAATAATCTCTATGGACCTTGTGGATTATAACTGCATGGATCTTATTATGTTGTATCTTTGTATCCATTGTGGAACTTTTTTTTTTGGTAAGTGTTTGTGGAACTTCTTTTCTTGGTAAGTGATTGTCGAACTTAATACAGGGGAGATCCTGCTGGATTAGGGTTTCCATGAATCTAATTTATTAGTCGAATTTTTTGATCTTGTTTGCTCCTGATTTAAGCTTTTTAAAATAAAGTTGTTGCTGAGAAGGATGCCACTTAAAAATTTATGGGTGGAAGAGAATGAGGATGTTAGATGTTATTAGTTTAATAGTCAAGGTATTATTGTACTTTTGCTCATCTTATTATATAAGTGTGAGGGGTGTGGTGTTTTGACTACACACCTCTTTTCTTTTATAATTCTCTCCTCCCTCTTCTTTTCTTTTCTTCTTCTTCTCTTCTTCTTCTAATCTAACCCTAAAACAAGCTTGAAGGACATGGGACTAGAGAGGATTTTTTGGATGTATGGGAATATCTGTAGAATCGTTAAATCTTTTTTGATATCATGTAAAATCATTTTATTTTCTTGTGATGGTTACGTCATTTAAAATGATTTGTGTCATAGTACGAGTCTCATTTAAAATGGTTACGTCATTTTTTTTTAAATTAAGAATTTCATTAAAAGGCACTAAAAAAGGGGAGCCGCTCCCAAGAGAAAACACAAAAAGCTGCAAACGGCCACCTATACTTTCAAACTATCCACAAAATTTGATGAACCTAGAGGTGGAGAGGGTGAATAGGTTCTTTGATTTTTCTTCCTAATATTTGCAAGTTTGGCTGGCACATGCAATCACATAATCATATTTATTAGCTTATTTATTTTCATGACTTATTTGATGTGAAGGACTATCTTTAGGCTATATTTACCTCTGCCCCAGTTATCTGTCGATCTCCAATCTTTACACTTACATCAGCTCATAGTCAATGAGGATGCTACTCTCTCTCTCTTTCTCTCTCGCGTGCATAATTTCTCAAGGAAGCTAACATTTCTAGTCGGGCGATCATCCTCCAAAATGAACACTATAAATATTTCACTTTTATATATGAAGCACAGAACTTCGTAAACGAAGGTGTAGTGCGATGCCAAACATGTTCCAAAAACTAATACTTCATTGACACTCCTAAACACATCTAAAACACTTCAAGAATGTGTCTATATATTTTTTAAAATATATATATATATATATATATATATATATTTCAGACAATTAGTCGACACATACTAGGCACTTGGCCGACATATCACAGGTGTAATACCCCGCTCCAACACATGGTATGATATTGTCTGCTTTGGGCCTAAGCCTGCACGATTTTGCTCTTCAATTATACCCCAAAAGGCCTCATACCATTTGAAGAGAACATACTACATATAAGCACATCCCCTTTTCTACACCCAGGCGATGTGGGATTGAGCACCCTGTACCCTATCAGTATGGTAGCTCAGCCCAGTGTCCGTCTTCGCACCCGCCCACTCACACCAGTCCACAAGGGTTACTATAATCCAACCCCCTATGAGACCCGACGTCCTTGTCGGCACACTTCCGGCTAGGTTCAGGCTCTGATACCAACTGTAACACTCCGCTCCAACACATGGTATGATATTGTCCGCTTTGGACCTAAGTCCGCATGGTTTTGCTCTTAGATTTTACCCCAAAAGGCCTCATACCATTTGAAGAGAATATACTACATATAAACACATCCCCTTTTCTACACCCAGGCGATGTGGGATTGAGCACCCTGTACCCTATCAATGTGGTAGCTCAGCTCAGTGTCTGTCTTCACACCCGCCTACTCACACCCGTCCACAAGGGTTACTACATTACGCATTCCCCTTTTGAAAGATATTGCTTCCTCCACGTAGAAATTCTTCTCTCAAAGCGATCAACCATAGGATCGCAAATGGAAGTTTTTCTCGCCATAGCCCCTAAGGGCATTCCCAAATAAGAAATAGGAAAAAAGCCATTCCCACACCCTAAAATATCAGCAAAATCCTGAATCTCCTCAACAACCCCAACTGGAACCAATTTGCTCTTCCCAATGTTGATTTTTAATCCCAAAACTGCCTGGAAGTAAGCCAAGACATATCTCAAGAATCTCAACTGATCCTCTCTCACATCACAAAAAACTATAGTATCATCCGCAAATAGTAAGTGAGAGATGACCAACTGGTTGGGATCCTTACCTACCGAAAAACCTCTAATGAAGCCCAACCCTTCTACCCTCCTCATCAGCTTGCTAAAAGTCACCATAACAAAGATGAAAAGGAAGGAAGTGAGTGGATCGCAGTGTCTAAGACTCGAGAGCTAGCAAAAAATCCAGCAGGATACCATTCAACAGAACTGAGAACCGCATCATTGAAATACAAAAGAAAATCTAACTCCATCATCTATGCCCAAACCCCATCCTTTCCAACTAGTGTTTTTCATATCTCAAAATCAATATTTTTAAAAATGCCTATCAATTGTGAAAAAAAAAATGCATCAACCTTGGCATTCAAGAACTATTAAATGAAACAAAGCAAAAAAATAGCAGGAATTAGAAGGAAGAGAGAAAGAGAGAGAGAACAAAAAAAGAGAAGAAGAAAAGCTATTTTTTTTAAAAAGAAAAAGAAAAAAAGTTTTTTTTTTTTTATAAAAAATAGCAGGAAATAATTTAGGAGATGAAAAAAAAAAGAGAAGAATACAACCATAGAGAGAGAGAAAAAAAAAAAGAAAGAAAAACTATTAAAAAAAAGTAGGAAATAATTTAGTACTAAAATATATCATTCAGAGAAAGAAAGAAAAAGAAAGAGAGAGAGGAAGAAGAAGAGCATGTGTATCTGATCGTCTTTGCAACTCTCTACGACGAAGGTTATCAGCATCGGGATATGAAGTTTTGTCATTGTTCATGTCTTATGATCGTAATGGCTTTCTCTCTTCTGTTCTTTTGAAAATCTTTTCTTTTGAAAAGAAGACAAAAGTCTCCTTTTTGAATTAGGAAAAAGAAAAAAGGAAATATCAGTCAAGCATGCCCAACTCACTTGTATAAGGCGCAGCCCAAGCGTGCGCCTAGTGTACATCGCTGAGCCTGGATTGATAACAGACTCACTTATATAAGGCACAGCCCAAGCGTGCGCCTACTAAACATCGCTGAGTTTGGGTTGACAATAAGAGCAAGCCGAGGCGCACCTTTAACAACATTGTTTCCATCAAATACATCAAGAAATCCCAGCTCACATGATCATATGCCAGAGCTCCTTTTTCGTGTTTACCAACAGTTTCCTCAATCTTGCAACTTCTTGTATGAGTTCAGCCTTTTTAAAGTCGATGATGGAAACTTCGAGGTTCTCTGCCAGATAAAGGATGTCATTGACAGGTTGGTCATACCATGTGTTGGAGCGGGGTATTACACCAATAGTCATACCATAGAGATGTCAACATACCATTACCAATCTTATGATGAATAGCAGGCCTGAACAAAGATCTCATCTTTAAAATCCTCTTCCAAGTCCATAAACAATCAATAGGTATTTTAAGAGTCCAAAAATTTCTATTTTTCACTGGATGAGATTGAACCCAAGCAGCCCATAAAGAATCTGAGTTTGGCTGAATAGCTTTCAATAGATGTTTAGCCATTGCAGCTTCATTCCACACTACAAGGTCTTTTATCTCAAGACCACCCTCTGCTTTTGGCAAACATATATCCTTCCATGCCACTTTATTACCTTCTTCACTTAAGTTTGTCCCTTCCACAGAAATTTTCTCATAATAGCAAAAATGTCATCCATAACAATTTTAGGAAGCATAAATGTTGAAGACCGGTAAACTTGCATAGAAAAGAGAACAGAGCTAATTAATTGCATCCTACCAGCATAAGATAGATAGTTACTGGTCCAAGTAAGTCTTCACTCGAGATGTTATTCTAAAAGTGCCATAGTGCTCCTTCTGTAATTTAGTTGATAGTAAAGGCACTCCCAAATACTTACCTGGGAGAGCACCAGAACTATAGTTCAATTTAGCAATGATTTGGGTGTGAACAATTGGATCTAAACTAGAACAGAAAACCACACTCTTGGATAAATTGGGTATAAGACCAGAAAAAACACCAAAACTATTGAGGGCATCCTTCAGAATCCTAACAGATTTGAGATTGCCTTCAGAAAACAACATAAGGTCATCAGCAAAAATCAAACTAGAGATTTTCTATTTTGAACACCTCCAATGAAAATCAAACTACCCTTACTTAGCCTTCTGCAATAAAATACCTGTTAGAACCTCCATTCCCATCACAAAAGGTAGGGAGACTTGGGATCACCTTGTCTTAAACCCCTCCCATTCTCAAAGTAGCCTTCTAAACTTCCATTCAGATTGATGGAAAATTTTGGTGTTGTGATATAAGTCATGATTCAACTAATAACTTGATCTGGAATTTTAAATGCTCTAAGAGTGGCTTCCATAAATATCCATGAGACAGTATCATAGGCCTTCTTAAGGTCTATCTTCATTGCAACTCTAGCCGGCTTATCATTCTTATGATAGTTCCTCAACAGTTCTTGAGCAAGCAAGATATTTTCTATTATACTCCTACTTGGGACAAAAGCTTCCTGATTTATGCTAATACAAGTATTGAGCACATGTTTAATCCTATTTGCAATTATCTTAGCTATGCACTTATATAAAGCAATACATAAGGAGATAGGTCTATAGAAGGTCTCTTCAGCTTTAGTCATCACTTGATAGTTCTAAAGAGAAACGTTCTCTTTAGCTTGTAACTCTGTACACAAAGGATGCTCATCAATCTGCCTCTGAATATTGCCCAATTCTATTCTAGCCTCTTTTACTTTCTTTGGCAAATTATCAAAATGTACCATGTTAAGAAGTTTGAGCTCAACTTTCAGCATTTTCAGCTTTTGAGTAACCACAAACATAGGGACACCTCTCATTTTATAATTCCAGACTCTATTAAGAATATAACAGAAATCAGGATGGTCCATCAAGAAATTATTCAGAGATGCATGGAGGGTCAAATATAACTTCAAAACTAGTAATTGATTACCCCAACTCTCATTAACAAGCTGTAGAGACCGTGCCCAATTTTGGCCGGTTTTTCAATTTTTGTCATTTATTGCTTTAAATGCATTTTAAATGATGTTTAGCATGTTTTGAATGTGGGGAATGTGTTTAGAGGGTTGGAATAGGGTTTTGGGAAGTTTTGGGGACTTTTGGCAAAAGTTGACTTTTTTGAGTTTGGTCAACCTAGGGGCGTGGGCCTTGTGGGCCCAGAAATTTTAAAAGTGTCGGAATGGCTTCAAAATTTGAGGATAGCTTAAATAAAATATTTGACGCGCAACGGAGTTGATTTCGTGTCAATCTGAGTTACGGAACTCCAAAAATGAGCCCGAGAAGGTTTTGCAAAAAGGTGATGGCAAACTAGTAATTAAGAGGAGGTCACTTAGCTATAAATACTAAGAGAGATCAGCTCTCCTCTCATTTTCATCCCAGCAGCCGAGAGAGAGAGATATATACGTATATACATGCAAGCTTCATCTCCTCACCTTCTTCACTAGATTTGAGGGCCTTGGAGTGAGATTTTGATTTCACCAAAGAAGGAAGAAACGATCTACGCGTCGAGGGCTCGAGCTTGATCGGTTCAAAAATCATTTCGGAGGAAGTTGGGTTTTGAGAGATTGGGGGAAATCAATTGGAAGCTCTTCCAATTTGAGGTAGGGGTGCTAGACTCATCCTTACTTTGATTCTATAGGTCACATAATTGTGACATGAAAGATAGATTGGGATTTCTTGAGTTTAGGGTTATGTATATGTGCATATATGTATACTAATGTGATTATGCATGTATAAATGTCTAGCATGTGGGTTAGAACCTATATATGTTGTGTATGTGCAAATGAGACTATGAATGTGCTTGATGAAAAATGTGATCATTTGGGGAAAACATGAAAAATGTGAATTTTTAGACTTGGGCATGAAAGATATGATTTTCCTTGTTAAATGCATAAGCATGATGATTTTCATGATATGAGTGTGATAGCATTGTGACAATCTTGAAGGAAAGGAAAATGCATTGATTTGACAAAAAATGCATTCATGGTGTGGAATAAGTGCATTGATGTGATTATGTGCACTATGTGAAAAGCGAGTTTTTGGGGCGTGACAACATTGAGAATTAAGGTGAGGGAATGGTCCCTAGGGTGAAAGACCCAAAACTTGGCCAAGAGGAGGTGCTCCCTTCGGATTAGTAACCCGATAAAGCACAAGCAGAGTTTGGGTGCCGAAGAGACCCTTACTATGGATGGAGTGATAAGCTAGTCCCCATTGAAGTGATTTCCGGACTTATGTGGCGTGTGTTATATATATATATATATTGTGGCTTGCTAAATTGGATATATATATATATATGTATATGTATGTAAATGCATTGAGATGTGAAGCATCACGCATGATTTGAAAAACGTGTTTGTTTATGGGTTAAAAGCATGTATACTTGTCATGTAGACATGTAGGGATTTCATATGCATCCATGCATGGCCGCCTGAGTTAGAGTGGGGTTGGGTGGATCATTTCTACTGAGCCGCAGTGTTGCTCACCCCATATTTATATAAACATTTTCAGATAAGGCGCCAATGGAAGATGGAGCATGATTAGCTCTATGGATATGTTGAACTTATTTTTGGACTTTTGCTCTTTTGAGAGGTAGATAAATGTCCATGCCGGCTTGTGGCATGTAGACAATGGTTGTGGTGTTGCCTTTACATTTGTACCTTCTTTTGTATGTGAAATCCAAATGTAAGTGCCACACTTGTAGGAAAGTGATTTTTGAGAAATGTATGTATAATGGCTTCCTTCATCTGAGACTTGTAGAATGTATGCAAAAAGGGCCATTTGAATTCTTATGTGTATGGTTCCATGGATTATGTATGGATTTGGAATTTAAATGGATGAACGTATTCTTTTGTCTCTTGTATTTTAATTTCGTGGATATGAATGTTTAGAGTTGTGGATTTATGTTGGAATCATGGTTGTAGGATCTTATTGTATAAGTTAGATTGTATGGTTGGATTAATGAAGATCACCTTTGGAAAAATGAGGATGGTTTAGTTCACTTGAATTTTACATGCATTGTGAACTTAGGATGAGTTTTCTATGATTATGCAAGATTTGAGATTCAAATGTGTAGGTTGATGTGTGAGTATGATATTATATCACTGGTAGATGATTTATATGAGTTATGAATGATCTAAGGTGGTTTGGTTGAGATTTGGGTTCAGTTTGATCTTGTAGAGGTGTTTGAGAAATTCTGGGCAGTGCATTTCGATTAATCGAAACGCCCATTTCGATTAATCGAGATGCCCATCTCGATTGATCGAAATGGTTGCGAGTTTTTATGGATTTTTAAGCTTTATTTCGATCAATCGAAGTCCCAAGTTCGATCAATCGAAATATTGCAGGTCCAAAGTACCGAGAGGGTGTTTTCTTCGATTGATGGGGTCAAAATTTCGATTAATCGAGATGAATTTCGATTGATCGAAATCCAATTTCGATTGATCGAAATTACTATTCACAGTAAGGTTCAAAGATTGTCCAAACTTCGTTTCGATGCCATTTCTTCGTTTTAAATCGGAATTGAGCGTGGTTTTTTTTGAAATTGAGTATTTTTGAAAGCTCTATCCAATGGTATAGGTTTCATAATCAAATTCCATATGTGTAAAAATTTGAGGTCCGGAACTTAGTGGTTTATATGTATAGAACCAAATGTGAAAATCATGTGCAAGGGCCTTTGATGATCTAATGCCACTTGAAGGGTGTGCATATAGAATGCTTCCGCAATAGATATGATTATAATGAGATTAAGTTGTGAGGACTTGAGGTGAAATTACGGATTCACCCCCGTTCCCTTCGCTCCTAACCGGGTGTCGGAAATCGGGGCGTGACAACATGGTATCAGAGCTTAACCGGGTTTGAATACCTACGGACGACGGGAAATGGTTAGGCCACAATTTGGATTGAAAGGATTTGATGACTTCAAAAATTGTGAACTGAGGTTATGAGTATAAGTTAGGGATTAAGTGCATATTACTTGGAAACTTTTATATGCTTAATTGTTTGCATAACATGCTATTTGTGAAGTGCTTTGGCATGTTGAGTATGCATGATGTGAATTGGTCCAATTGATTCGTGCACAAATTCTAAGTATCTTCTTGTCATCTATATAGAAGGATGCCACCAAGAAGAGCTCGTGAAGTGACACCAGAAGTAGTCCCTATTGGAGGAGAGCAATTTATGCGTGACATGGTTGCCACCATGCGGCAAATTGCAAGGGAAACACAACGGGAAACTCAAGAGGAGACCCAAGCTCCACCTAGAGCAGCTCCTCCTAATAGGATGATAACGGCGTTGGGGCATGTCAAGAAACATAATCCGCCTTCGTATTCTGGGGGACCCGATCCAATGGTAGCGGAAAGTTGGTTGGATGAGATGGTTACGCTCCTTAATGTACTTGAAATTGAGGAGGGCTTGAAGGTTAAGGTAGCCACTCACTATCTTAAAGATGACGCCAAACGTTGGTGGAAATTCTTGGGAGACTACCATGATTTGGAGACAATGGAATGGGATACATTCCAAGTGCTTTTCTTCGAGAAGTACTTTCCAGTGACAATGAAAGACAGTATGAGGAGAGAATTCTTTAACCTTGTCCAAGGGACAATGACGGTGATGGAGTACGAAACAAAATTTACCTCCTTGGCTCGGTTTGCAAAGGAGATGATCCCAACGGAAGAGCTTAAAATTAAGCAATTTATAAGAGGTCTCCGAACCTACATACGGGACAAGGTTGGGATTCTAGGCTTGACCAACTATGCAGCAGTAGTGGAGAGAGCATTGATTTCTGAAGAGTTTAGCAATGATAATCAAAGAATAAGAGAAGCACAGAACCAAACAAGAGGCACGGGATCCCTTACGGATAATCGTGCTAGGAAGAAGATGAGGATTGGTGGGTCATCCTCACAAAGGCCACCAACCCAATCAGTGAGTTCTGTGGCTATACCTTCTGGACCTTTCCGATCGAGGATAATCTGTTTCAATTGCCAAAAATTGGGACACAGAATGGCGGAGTGTACTCAAGGGCAAGTTCCATTAATGGCTGATAAAAAGTGCTACCATTGTCATCAAATGGGGCACATTAGTTGGGATTGCCCACAGAAGAAGAGTATGCAGAGTGGTACTGGCTCTCAGCAGCGTCCTACGCAGCCTGTGACTTCACAGTCAGGTTTTAGGGCATTGCCACCACAGCAGACAGCGCCTTCAGTCCAGAGTTCACGGGCACCTGCTAGAGGAGCCATGTCTAGTGCTCCCAGTCAGCAGTCGGGATATCAGGGTCCAGGACAGCAGGGCCAGAGATCACAGGGCCGTGCTTTTACTCTTGCTCCGACAGAGACCTCGGCGGGACCGTCAGTGGTCCGAGGTATATTTCTTGTATCTAGCTCGTGGGCTAGGGTTTTAGTAGATTCAGGTGCATCACATTCATTCATATCATATGCATTTGCTTGTGCTTTGGGGTTGGAGGTGTCATCTTTGGACTCGGTTTTATCCATTGATACGCCAGTTGGTGGTAGAGTGGTTTTGAGTGATGTGTGCCGATCTTGCGAGATCGAGATTTCGGGGCATCGACTAGTGTTTGATTTCATTCTCCTTGAGATGTCTAGCTTTGATGTGATCTTGGGTATGGATTGGCTATCGACCTATAGAGCCAATATTGATTGTCATCGGGGAAGAGTGACCTTGTATACACCCTCTGGTGTTAGTATATGTTTTGTGGGGGAGCGAGATGACTTCTACTTATCGTCTCTGCATGGTTCGACTGATCGGAGAGGGCTTGGGCATTTCTTAGCGAGCCTACTAGTTGATGGTGATAATGAGACACTTGGAGAGCTTCCTCGTGTAGTGTGTGAGTTTATGGACGTATTTCCGGGGGAATTGACACAGTTGCCTCCGAAACGAGAAGTGGAGTTTGTGATAGATCTTGCTCCAGGTACCGCGCCCATTTCTATGGCACCGTACCGAATGGCACCGGCTGAGTTGAAAGAGTTGAAGGACCAATTACAAGAGCTACTAGACAAGGGATTTGTACGCCCTAGTACATCGCCTTGGGGAGCTCCGGTTCTTTTTGCTAAAAAGAAAGACGGGTCCTTGCGGCTTTGCATTGACTATAGGAAGTTGAATCGGGCAACGATCAAAAATAAATATCCCTTGCCAAGGATAGATGACTTGTTCGATCAACTTAAGGGTTCGAGATGTTTCTCAAAGATAGACTTGAGATCGGGCTACTATCAGTTGGGGATTAGAGAGGCGGACATTCCAAAAACCGCCTTTCGCACACGATACGGACATTATGAATTTTTGGTGATGCCATTTGGTTTGACAAATGCACCGGCGGCATTCATGGATCTAATGCATAGAGTGTTCAATGCTTACTTGGACGAGTTTGTGGTTGTGTTCGTTGATGACATCCTAGTGTACTCGTCTTCGGAAGAGGAGCACGAGGGTCACTTGAGGATTGTGTTGCAACTCTTAAGAGAACATCGATTATATGCCAAGTATGAGAAGTGTGAATTTTGGCTAGCGGAAGTGAAATTCCTTGGGCATGTTGTGTCCAAAGGAGGGGTTTCCGTAGATCCATCCAAGATAGAAGCGGTGATGAGTTGGGAAAGACCTAAGAGCGTATTTGAGATACGTAGTTTCTTAGGATTGGCCGGGTATTATCGGAGGTTTGTGAAGGACTTTTCGCGGTTGGCAGCACCAATGACAAAGCTTACCCGAAAAGGAATGAAGTTTGTGTGGGATGATGCTTGTGAGCATGCATTCATGGAATTGAAGGGTCGGTTGACTTCGGCTCCAATTTTGATCATTCCAGAACGTGGGTTGGGGTATACGATTTATTGTGACGCTTCACGACTTGGTTTGGGATGTGTGCTAATGCAAACCGAACAAGTAGTGGGGTATGGTTCAAGGCAGTTGAAGACACACGAACAAAATTACCCGACACATGACTTGGAATTGGCGGCCGTGATCTTTGCACTTAAGGTGTGGAGACATTATTTGTATGGTGAGAAGTTTGAAGTGTTTTCGGATCACAAAAGTCTCAAATACCTTTTCTCACAAAAGGATTTGAATATGAGGCAACGGAGGTGGATGGAGTATATGGAGGACTATGACTTCGACTTACAATATCATCCGGGAAAGGCCAATGTAGTGGCGGATGCATTGAGTAGGAAGTCACATGGTAGCTTAGCGAGCTTAGCCATACGGGAGTGGAAGATGATGGAAAACATCTCAGAAATGGGATTACATTTCAGTGAGGATGATGGACCGGCGGTGTTATTTACTCTTATCGCTCAACCAACTCTTGTGAGTAGAGTGATTGAAGAGCAGAGGAAGGATAGAGAGGTTGAGGCTATTCGCACGCGAATTTTGGGTGGCAAAGTAGTGGAAGGATGGACAGTTCATTCAGATGAGAGCATGAAATTCCAAGGGAAGATGTTTGTTCCCTTAGTTTGTCGGGATGAGATTCTGAGAGAGTTTCACAACTCGAGGCTAGCAGTACATCCAGGTGGTACCAAGATGTACCATAACCTACGCCGACAATATTGGTGGAAGGGTATGAAAAAGGATGTAGCTCAGTTTGTGGCGAGGTGCCTCACTTGTCAACAAGTGAAGGCCGAGCATCAGAGACCAACGGGGTTGTTGCAGCCATTGCCTGTGGCTATGTGGAAATGGGAGCATGTCACTATGGATTTTGTGACGGGGCTTCCAAGGTCGAGGAAAGGTCACGACGCAGTTTGGGTGGTCGTTGACAGATTGACGAAGGTAGCTCACTTTATTCCCATTAGAGTGACAGATGATGTGGATACTCTCAGTAGATTGTATATTGAGGAGATCCTTAGGCTTCATGGTGTGCCAGTTTCTATTGTTTCAGATAGAGACCCACGATTTACATCTCGGTTTTGGCAGAGTTTCCAGGCAGCACTTGATACGGACCTTCACTTTAGTACGGCTTTTCATCCCCAGACGGATGGTCAGTCCGAGCGTACTATACAGATTTTGGAGGATATGCTACGGGCATGTGTACTTGATCTTCGGGGCAGTTGGGAGGATCACCTTCCTTTGGTGGAGTTTGCATACAATAATAGCTATCAAGCTAGCATTGAGATGGCTCCATTTGAGGCTTTGTATGGTAGACCGTGCAGGTCACCTGTCTGTTGGACAGAGGTTGGAGAGACAGTTTCTTTGGGACCGGATTTAGTTCGGGAAACTACGGAGAAGATCAAGGTAATACGGCAGAGATTGCTTACGGCTCAGAGTCGTCAGAAAAGCTACGCCGATAGGAGACGGCGACCACTAGCATTTGAGGTGGGAGATCATGTCTTTTTGAAGGTCTCGCCACGGAGAGGTTTGATGAGGTTCGGTCGTAGTGGCAAGCTTGCACCACGATTTATCGGGCCATTTGAGATCTTGGATCGAGTAGGAGAGGTTGCTTATCGCTTGGCATTGCCACCGCAATTGTCAAGTGTGCACGACACTTTCCATGTGTCTATGTTGAGGAAGTATGAGCCAGACCCTTCACATGTGCTTGATTGGGCAGACCTTGAGGTGGAGGAGGACGTGTCATACGAGGAAAGAGCGATTCAGATTTTGGACACTAGAGAACAAGTGCTTCGGGGCAAAACCATTCCATTGGTTAAGGTGCTTTGGAGGCATCATGGTGTGGAAGAAGCTACATGGGAGCGAGAACAAGAAGTCCGCTCAAAGTATCCTGAGTTGTTCACCACTTGAGGTAAATTCTAATTTCGAGGACGAAATTCTTATAAGGTTGGGAGGTTGTAGAGACCGTGCCCAATTTTGGCCGGTTTTTCAATTTTTGTCATTTATTGCTTTAAATGCATTTTAAATGATGTTTAGCATGTTTTGAATGTGGGGAATGTGTTTAGAGGGTTGGAATAGGGTTTTGGGAAGTTTTGGGGACTTTTGGCAAAAGTTGACTTTTTTGAGTTTGGTCAACCTAGGGGCGTGGGCCTTGTGGGCCCAGAAATTTTAAAAGTGTCGGAATGGCTTCAAAATTTGAGGATAGCTTAAATAAAATATTTGACGCGCAACGGAGTTGATTTCGTGTCAATCTGAGTTACGGAACTCCAAAAATGAGCCCGAGAAGGTTTTGCAAAAAGGTGATGGCAAACTAGTAATTAAGAGGAGGTCACTTAGCTATAAATACTAAGAGAGATCAGCTCTCCTCTCATTTTCATCCCAGCAGCCGAGAGAGAGAGATATATACGTATATACATGCAAGCTTCATCTCCTCACCTTCTTCACTAGATTTGAGGGCCTTGGAGTGAGATTTTGATTTCACCAAAGAAGGAAGAAACGATCTACGCGTCGAGGGCTCGAGCTTGATCGGTTCAAAAATCATTTCGGAGGAAGTTGGGTTTTGAGAGATTGGGGGAAATCAATTGGAAGCTCTTCCAATTTGAGGTAGGGGTGCTAGACTCATCCTTACTTTGATTCTATAGGTCACATAATTGTGACATGAAAGATAGATTGGGATTTCTTGAGTTTAGGGTTATGTATATGTGCATATATGTATACTAATGTGATTATGCATGTATAAATGTCTAGCATGTGGGTTAGAACCTATATATGTTGTGTATGTGCAAATGAGACTATGAATGTGCTTGATGAAAAATGTGATCATTTGGGGAAAACATGAAAAATGTGAATTTTTAGACTTGGGCATGAAAGATATGATTTTCCTTGTTAAATGCATAAGCATGATGATTTTCATGATATGAGTGTGATAGCATTGTGACAATCTTGAAGGAAAGGAAAATGCATTGATTTGACAAAAAATGCATTCATGGTGTGGAATAAGTGCATTGATGTGATTATGTGCACTATGTGAAAAGCGAGTTTTTGGGGCGTGACAACATTGAGAATTAAGGTGAGGGAATGGTCCCTAGGGTGAAAGACCCAAAACTTGGCCAAGAGGAGGTGCTCCCTTCGGATTAGTAACCCGATAAAGCACAAGCAGAGTTTGGGTGCCGAAGAGACCCTTACTATGGATGGAGTGATAAGCTAGTCCCCATTGAAGTGATTTCCGGACTTATGTGGCGTGTGTTATATATATATATATATATTGTGGCTTGCTAAATTGGATATATATATATATATGTATATGTATGTAAATGCATTGAGATGTGAAGCATCACGCATGATTTGAAAAACGTGTTTGTTTATGGGTTAAAAGCATGTATACTTGTCATGTAGACATGTAGGGATTTCATATGCATCCATGCATGGCCGCCTGAGTTAGAGTGGGGTTGGGTGGATCATTTCTACTGAGCCGCAGTGTTGCTCACCCCATATTTATATAAACATTTTCAGATAAGGCGCCAATGGAAGATGGAGCATGATTAGCTCTATGGATATGTTGAACTTATTTTTGGACTTTTGCTCTTTTGAGAGGTAGATAAATGTCCATGCCGGCTTGTGGCATGTAGACAATGGTTGTGGTGTTGCCTTTACATTTGTACCTTCTTTTGTATGTGAAATCCAAATGTAAGTGCCACACTTGTAGGAAAGTGATTTTTGAGAAATGTATGTATAATGGCTTCCTTCATCTGAGACTTGTAGAATGTATGCAAAAAGGGCCATTTGAATTCTTATGTGTATGGTTCCATGGATTATGTATGGATTTGGAATTTAAATGGATGAACGTATTCTTTTGTCTCTTGTATTTTAATTTCGTGGATATGAATGTTTAGAGTTGTGGATTTATGTTGGAATCATGGTTGTAGGATCTTATTGTATAAGTTAGATTGTATGGTTGGATTAATGAAGATCACCTTTGGAAAAATGAGGATGGTTTAGTTCACTTGAATTTTACATGCATTGTGAACTTAGGATGAGTTTTCTATGATTATGCAAGATTTGAGATTCAAATGTGTAGGTTGATGTGTGAGTATGATATTATATCACTGGTAGATGATTTATATGAGTTATGAATGATCTAAGGTGGTTTGGTTGAGATTTGGGTTCAGTTTGATCTTGTAGAGGTGTTTGAGAAATTCTGGGCAGTGCATTTCGATTAATCGAAACGCCCATTTCGATTAATCGAGATGCCCATCTCGATTGATCGAAATGGTTGCGAGTTTTTATGGATTTTTAAGCTTTATTTCGATCAATCGAAGTCCCAAGTTCGATCAATCGAAATATTGCAGGTCCAAAGTACCGAGAGGGTGTTTTCTTCGATTGATGGGGTCAAAATTTCGATTAATCGAGATGAATTTCGATTGATCGAAATCCAATTTCGATTGATCGAAATTACTATTCACAGTAAGGTTCAAAGATTGTCCAAACTTCGTTTCGATGCCATTTCTTCGTTTTAAATCGGAATTGAGCGTGGTTTTTTTTGAAATTGAGTATTTTTGAAAGCTCTATCCAATGGTATAGGTTTCATAATCAAATTCCATATGTGTAAAAATTTGAGGTCCGGAACTTAGTGGTTTATATGTATAGAACCAAATGTGAAAATCATGTGCAAGGGCCTTTGATGATCTAATGCCACTTGAAGGGTGTGCATATAGAATGCTTCCGCAATAGATATGATTATAATGAGATTAAGTTGTGAGGACTTGAGGTGAAATTACGGATTCACCCCCGTTCCCTTCGCTCCTAACCGGGTGTCGGAAATCGGGGCGTGACACAAGCAATCTGTCAAGTTTTCTAAAATAAGTACCAAATAAGTACCATTAGACCAGGTAAACTTCAAACCTGTATATCTCAAATCAACTAGTTCAGCCTCCTCAACACATAAACCAAGCTCCTTCATACTATCTGGCTATTCATTAGATCCATCAACTCTCTCATGTTGGAATCTAATAGTATTAAAATCCCCCGCTAAATACCAAGGATCATTCTTATGAGAATCAGCAAGAGCTACAATATTTGTCCACAGTCTCCTTCTCTCTATATAACAATTTGAACCATATATAAAAAGTGGCAAAACAATTAAAAGGACTGAATTTATCCCAAACTTTTCAATGAATATACTGGTCAGAGCTTTTAATACAAGTAATATCCAATCTGTCCTTATCCCAAATGACCCATATTCTACGATTGGGAACATTAGGATAATTATGTATTAACCCCCAAGTAGGGGCTATAGATCTAAGAACAATATCCATATTGTGCAACTTCACTTTAGTTTCAAGTAAACATAAAAGAGGAAAGTGATAGTGCTTTATAATCCTTTTGACTTCACTTCGTTTTGGGGAACAATTTAGACCCCTAATATTCGACGTTCCAAAATTCTTTAAAAAAAAGGAAGTAAACAGGTCAATTCTCAGTACCCCCTTTATTGGGTATATCAATCATTTTCCCCCTCTTGGCCTTAGTATTTTAGGCTTCACTCTGCCATCACCCTTATACGTATCAGATATAGAACTTAAGTTTGTTAAAGAAGTCTTACCACCAATACTTTGAAACCCACTAGATGTATCATCAGAGTTTGCAGGAGCATCTTCAACCTTAACAACAACCTCACTAGTTAGAGCTTCATCCTTATTTGGAACCGAAACTTCACTACCACATTCAATTAAATTCAAAATAACAGTATCATCCCTCTCACTCAAGGTTTGAAACTGATTAGTAATACCAATACTTGAATATACAACCAGCACATCAGAAACAATGCTTGTCCCTCCTTCTTTGATTTATGCAAAACTGTAGGCTCTTGCTGCAGAGGCTGACCTTTTTTATGACAGTTCCTTCCACTATGCCCAAAACTGCAACATTCAGGACATAGCACTGGCTTCCATTGATATTCCACAGAGATAGGAATTTTAGTTCCATTCTTCAATCTCAATTTAAACTCAGTCGGCAATTCATTTTCAGGACCAATTTCAACACAAACTCGAGCAAAACTTATTCTCTTCATTGATCCCTAATTAACTCCTCTGTTGATTTCTAAGGAAAAAGCATGTTAGAATATTGAGGTAGGTAGTTGTATAGCATAATTAACATGAAAGGCCCGAACCAGCAATATGATTAAATATATTACTTTTTTTATTTTTGCTTGTTATTTGAGATTTTTAAAGAAAATAATTTGTGGTCTTGATTCTACCGGCTGCAACTGACAAGCAATATTTTTCGTTGACTGCCTAATCAGCAGGCTATTCAATTGAACTTAAAAGAGTGTCATAAAAGACTAGAGCAAAGTTAGCTGTTGACAATGAACAATATTGAACAAGCATTATCAAATATATGTTTGATATGGCTAAACTTGAATTATATTGGAAGCTTATTTTTGCCCCTTTTATCAAAATATAATTTAACCACTCACAAGAGCATGAATCTTTGTAGATACGGTTCTATATAGAGGGTATCGATCCCACGAGGACTAGTCGTAATTGTGTTAAAGAAAGATTAATTCTACTTTAATCCTAAAAATAAGGTTTTGAGTTTTGTTTAGAAAACTATTGCATGAATGTAAAAACAATAAATTTAAAGAGTTAAAAGTTGGGAGAGAAAACTAGGGGTGGTGTACACCACTAGCCATTCACATGTCCATAAGTGTAGCAAGCTTGGGATTCATAAATTAAATGTCTAACAATGTCATTAGGCTTGTGACCTCAATGACATATCAAAAGATTAATGTGTGTGCAACCTATCATAATCCATCTTCAATAAGCATAGTTCTTCAAGCTAACTAATTACTCTACTCTCTAAGTGAACCTACATACATCCAAACTACCTTATCTTGGCATGGTTTATACAAGCTAACACAACACATTCATTCAAACACCATTACCTAGCCATCATTTGCCCTTCTTGTGGAAGAAACAAATGTTGTGCATTCACAAGATAGATTCTACTCTAAGACAAGAATAAAACCAATATCAAATAAATATATAAAAGAAATGTATTAGTGTACATGGTCACTAGACTAGATAATCAATATTTACATATAAATCCCAAAATGCTACAAAAATAAACAAGTTTACATGGCTAGGGGTATCAACCACACCCTAGTAGAGAAGTTAGTTGGTCATGGTAGCCTTGCACTCTTCCATTGATGGAGAAAATGAAGCTTCTTGGTCTGGTTTAGCTCCTTCTTCTCCTCTCCCGAATCCCTCTATTTGTATATCTGATATGTATGAGAGATATGTGAGAATGGCTTCTTTTTGTGCTTTATGGCCTCCTTTTCAACCTTGGGGCCCACCATAAATATATATATATCAATATATATACCAACTATATCAATGATGTCTCCAAAAGTCTTGTTCAAGTCAGACAATCCCTCTAAGTCGTGCAAAAAGGGAGATTTTGTTGCAAGTGGGAGAGTAGGTGAGCAAGTGGGCAAGTGGCTCTACAGAATCTTGATCAATCGAGATTGGAATCTCGATTGATCGAGATTTCGATCAATCGAAATCATGTCTCGATCAATCGAGATCTCGATTGATCGAGATCAACATCTCGATTGATTGAGATGCCTTAGCTTTAACTCTGAATTTTTCTCTTCAACTGCAAATGGCCTCAAACCTTGCTCATTTTACTACAAAACCTGCAATACATCAAAAATACAAAAATACCGTAAACGTATCTCGGTAAACGTAAAAATGGGACTAACATATGCAATAAAGAGGGTTCAAATATATAGTATTGAACACTTATCAGTGTTCTACAAGTGTCATCTTGATGAGTAATCAATGCAGTATTGTTGGTTGTTTACCTTTGTTTTTGCAGAAGGGAGCTATCAGCCTTAGTTCCAGTTGGGGTTTGACTAAATATCAAGAACCTCTACTTAGCTTTCTTAATAGATAATATCATTGACATTTCTAGTTGGAGTCTTGGAGATTGACTAAATTTCAGGAACCTCCACTTAGCTTTATTTGTAAAATAACATCATTGGAATTTCTTAAATTGGTTGCCTTGAAATTAGAATTGAAAAGAACATAATTAGAAGAAAAAAAATTGTTCATTATTTTTAAATCTAGGTTTTTAAGTTGTTTGAAAGTCGCAAACTTGTTCTTAGAGGAGATGCAAGTGATGATGGCATCACAATTTTAAAGGTGGTAGCACAATCGCTATACGTGTGGGTCAGGTCATTCATTAAGAATTTTTATCAATTGCTTTTGCAAGGAAGTGGATAGAAAAAGATTATCAATGTGATTTGGCAATCAGCACAACCTTTGCAATTAGGGAGAATTGATTAGAAAGAAATGTTATTGTGTAGGAGAAAGAATTGGAATATGGTCACTTGAAATTTAAAAGAAGGGATGGAAGGGAAAACCTAGGCATTAAGAAAGAAGAACTATAAAAAACATAGGAATTATAAATGGAAAACAACTGGATGAAAAGCATATCCAACTTGTCGATCTAGCATTTAGAATCTCCCTTGATGTGAAAACATTTTGCTTTACTACAACCTTGAACTCTTGACACTAGATTAATGTTGTACAATCCTTGATGTTAGGCAATATTGCTGCTTTTAACAACAAGTGTAGACTGGCAAAGTTGGAACTTGATTTAGGGATAAATTATTATAGTTGTAAGAGGAAAAAAAATTGTAACATGGGTGTGCTGAAATCACGGGAAAAAAAGGCAAGAAAAGGAAAATTTTGGCAACAAGCTAGAAATAAAAGGGAATCTGTGTGACATACTATTCAACTGATAGTAGTATACATTGAAGTGACCAAAATACCCATCACATAAAATGAAAAGACCCAAAAACCTTTTATATCTCATCAAATTAAAAAAATAAATAAAAATCCAAGTTTTAAGAGTTGAAAATAACCTTGCATGTAACCTCCATTGTTCCGATTTATTCGCCCCCATTTTTCATCTTCATTACATATATATACTCGGTCTCTCAAAATAATCATTTTTCTATAACGATCATTCTTCCATGTATAAGATTATATACTCCACAATTTTGCCTATATATTTGCAGTTTTTCGATCATATAATCCTCGATTCGGTGTTATTTTTCGCAAATTTACTCCAATTCTTCCTTCACTGCATCCTCAATTTATAGTACTTAAATTATATGAAATTCTCTTCATCTAATTTCAGTTATAGTTTCAACCCTAACTCCAACTCCAACTCAAATTACTCAAATTCAAAGCAGAGCCCTAACCTTGTTTCTAGCAGACATCCAGGGATTTTCAAGCAAGGCTCATGCCTTCAAAAAGTGAAATACCTCATGACTAGCCGCCAATCGATGCTAGAAAGTTCCATTCTTGTAAGAGTATGAGAGAAAAATAATTAGAAATTAAAAAATAGGTTTGATTGCCTCGTTCTACAAGTACTAGTTCTCTTACGCCCAACTTTATGTTAGCACCCATGTGATATGTGTGTATATGATATATACATCATTTTATCTATGAATTTTAAAGAAAAAAATATTTGAGATAAAGATAGAGGAGAGCTTAGAGGGGAGAAAATTGAAAAAAAAATGGTAAAGAGATTAGAGATTAAGGAATAAGAGAGGAAATTTTAAAGAGAGAGAAGAGGTCTGATAAAGGGAAAGAAAGAAAGAAAGAAATATATATATATATATATATATATATATATATATATATATATATATACAGGAAAAGAGAGGTTGTAGTTGAAGCCATTTCGTGGTAGTTGGAAGCATCACAAATGAAGTACAAACGATGACCTAGTAAAGAATCAGGCCATCAATGCAAAACACCTGGTAAACAATCAGGCCATGTTTCGAAGACCATGTGTGCGAATACACTTTTTATAATCAAATTGTATGAAATTACACGACGACCCCCTTATATATTATTTATATATATATATATATATATATATATATATATATATAATATACGGGTAATGGTTGCGGGCCTTGCAGCAATGGTGGCAGCGTGGTGGGTGGGAGGAGATGGTGGCATTAGGTGGATAGGAGAGAGAACAAAAAGAAGAGTGGGAAGAAGGAAAAAAAAGTGTTTTTATATGTGGGCAAAGTTGTAATTTCATATACCCAAAATATTTTATCATTTTTAACAATAAAATATAAAAGGTTAAAAATGATAAATTACTCTAAAATTTAACATCCATGTAGCAAATCCTTTATGATGCGTTTGATACGCAACAATGGAATGGAATGTCAATATTACCTTTTTGAATTCATTCTTTTGTTTGGTAAGAAAAATTAAAATGAGAATGACCATTCCGCGTCATTCTTTTGGAATGAAAAAGAATGAAGATTCATTTCATTACTCAACCTATGAATGGTCATTCCATTCCCAATAAATATTAAAAAATAAAATATAGTTACCAAAAATAATGTAATCACCATCCATTCTTGCATCATTTCATGTTTGAAACCAAACAATAGAATGGAAATGACTATTCCATTGTATTCTCATTCTCATTATATTCTCACTTTAATGGAATGTCCATTTCACATACCAAACACAACATTATAGGAAAGTTCAGTTTAATAAAATGAATAAATTATGGGGTGTGTAATTGGGTCAACCATAAAAAAAGGTCACTAATATAATTTACCCTTCAAAATTTGACACCAACTTTGATCGTTTTACAAATCTAAAACTTCCCTTGAAGTATCAACAGTTCCACATCCAAACGAACCAAACACGTCCAAAACATATCCAAACAGAGATCCTACTTAAACCCAAACTCTCTCTCTCTCTCTCTAAATCACAGTGATTTTCTGCTTCGTCTAACTTCACGCACGCGGCATATTTCAGCCGTTTCTTTTTGGTTTCAATACCAATAAGAGGTACGTATATCAATATATTGTATAGCGGTCTGTAATGAATCTCTCTCTGCAAGTCTATATATAGTATAGGCTAAATCACTACTGTGTTATTTGACTCATCTATGTTGGGTTTGGCTTTCAATCACTACTGTAATTATTTGACTCATCTGTGTTGATACTTGTTTCAGACTTTTTAATTTTTGATTGTATGTTTGTTCATGTGATTAGATGCTTTCTGCTATATATTATCCATCGGTTTCATTCTTTTCTCGCTATTTAATCATTGAAAGTTTGTGTTTTTTCTAATCTTCTTGATGGCTATTTGATGAGTATAAGTTGTTTCTATTCTATTTGCTTTTAGTTTGGGGGTTAATCTGTGGTTATTGAGTTTTGTTCTGTTTTATTAGATCTAGGGTTGTATATGTGAAAGCTATATATCTTTGTTGCTATTGTTTATCTTTTAGTTTTATGAATTTTTTGGCCTCTTATGTAATCTGGGTATATTGGTTTTTTTTAAAAAATTAGGTTTTGTTTTCTTCTTAGTCCAAAAGTTTGAGACCCTGTTTAGTACTACTACTAGTAATCAAATTGATTTTGGATTATTAGTTTAAAACCAATCTTTATATATATATATATATTTTTTTTTTGATATATGCTAATATTAATGCATTTACATTGGTATGTTATGAATATATATTTGGGGGTGTTTGGAATTAGGGTTACATCATTGTTATGTATTCATTAATCCAGGCATATGAAAGTGGATTTTTTTGTGAAACTACGGACGTGAACTGTGCTGCTTTATTTTTATTTTTCATTGTTTATTTGATTGGCTTCTTTTCATTATTAAATGTAGAAGATTTGTCAATTCTGCCTATTTTTCCTTTTTTCTATTAGCTATAATTTTTTTTTAAACAAGTGATTTTCAGTTGTATTTTATTCATGTGATGTGTGTATATAATACGGACATTCAAGGACTGAGACATGTATATTTATGATTATATCATGCATGTTGTAGAAATGTTGGGGGGACACGTGCCCAGAAGTGTCCATATGAATTGTAAAGCAGGTATAACATGCCAAGAGCTGATTATTTAGAATGGGTCATGCCCAATTTTCGTGAAAATAATAGAAAATTGAGATGGTGTGATCAGTTGATGGTTATGTCGTGAGGGTGATCTCACAGGGTTCACACCTCAGTTTCTGGGCCTCAGGAATTGGGGCGTGACAGGATGGTATCAGAGCACTAGATTGGAATACCTAGGGACGACGGGGAATGGACATATCATGTGTATGGTTGAAAAGGTTAAATTATGTACCTAATACCAGAATGCTATGAGAGCACTAGGTTGGAATACCTAGGGGCGACGGGATGGAGTTGAGGATTTGAGGAACTCTGGATTGCTGTTAAAGCATTAGGTTTGAAAATCTAGGGTATCAAAGTCGTAGGTTCGAATACCTAAGGACGGAATGTCAAATCACGTGTTGATTTGGAGATAGGCAATGGTTGATAGTTGTCTGGATGATAGGTTTGATTACCTATGGATGATAGTGGAATGACTTGCTCGGTGTGAGCAATCCTAATGAAAGATCAAAGTGTTGAAGTGTGAAACTGGTTTTGATTAGTAATAACTCCCAGAATTGGTTGAGTTTAGACCTTTGATTTGGTGATTAAGTCTCATTAGTGAGCAATGAATAGATACCGCAAGGAAGTTTGCGAGTGTTTAAGTCCTTAGAAATACTTAGGGACTTATGAGATTGATGAGTGTATTGCCGAGGATGGCAATTGAGATTGAGATGGGATGCAAGGAAGGCATATTGCCGGAGTTAGGCTAACTGGGAAAAATGGCCTGATCAGACATTTTTCTTGGATTAGCGTTTCTCTTACAATACGCTGGCTCTTGTAGACGTTGAGTTGTTTCATCCGGATGACGATGGATAAAAGATTCCCAATAGTAGGGATATGTCACTGGAAGTGATTGGTGTAGATAGTCAAGGATACTACCTTCGACTATAGATGTGGATGGATTGGTATGTGTTTACCAATGAGTACAGGGGATGAGAGTAGGTTGGTTTGAACCACTCTAGATTTTGTGTTCTAGTATGTGTATGTACTAGGGGGACTGGGCCGTGTTTCACACTTGCTCAGGCAAAGGAAGTACCGAGATCATGTATGGTCAGGGGTATTTTCCTAGTATTAGCCCGAGGGCTAGGGTTTTGATTTGTGTAGATGCATCATATGTCATATCATGCATGGTACGTGTTTATTTGATTTAGCATGTTGTGTATTATATGATATGTGGTATATATGATTCATGTGACTGAGCATTGCACTTTAGTGTTTCATTTTGCATTGCATGGCTAGTAGTGACATGTAGTCACCTAGAAGTTCTGGTTTTGAGAATCGGTAAACCTGGGTAGAGGTTTGAACTGAGTAGATTATGATGTTGAAATAGACATGTAGTGATAGACTTTGAAAGTATAAGTCTGGAATTGTGGAGAAAGGTATGGTTTACCTTGTAGTTTCCCAAACCAAGAGTTTGGTGATTCAGATTTGTGTTGTGATCATTGCAATAGTGATGTATGGGAGGATTTGTTGGGTCCTAGATGAAGCAGTCAGGATCTTGGGATCTCAAGTGAGATGCTGGAAAGGAATGGATAAATACCCGAGAAGTCGAAAATGTCCGTTAGGATCAATGGACGGGTAAGTGAGATCCATTCGTCGAGAAATGAAATTCTGAAGTTAAGGGCATATAAAACCCTAATCTTGGCACTAAATGCCAATGGGATGTAGTCCACAAAAATGGACAGGACTAGATGATTTGTTTTGACAAGTGCACTCCTTATGTGCCTTGACCTCAGTGGTGTGCTGTGATATGCGCATGATTGATACAGTTGGATCATAGTGTGGATATGATGCTAAGAGAAGGATGGGTTGATAGTGGGTGAGGATCTTGACATATGGTATCTGAAGTGAGGATAATTTCTTGCCGTGAAGGGGAGAGGTGGACGCAGTGGACGTGTAGACGCAGTGGGCTGCGGCCACTGTATGGCTGCTGTTTGGCTACTGTAGGTGACCTCAAACTTTCATTGGTAAGGGTTGTCTAAAGTGAAGTGCTGATATGAAAGGAATTCTCTCTAATTGTCAACTAGCTCCTTAGTGTGAAGGGTGAAAAAGGGTAAATGGTTCTCCTCTTGAATAATGAGATTGTGAAACCAGTAGGATGTGAGATCCTGGACTTGGCATTGGATTCCAGTGGGTTGTAGTCTTTGAGACTAGGCAGGATTATGTGGCTTGCTACGGCAAGTACACTGTTTATGTTATCTTTATCGGCGAGTGCACTGTCATGTGCCTTGCTGGTGAGTGCGCTTGTGATGTGCACTGGATTGATGTGGATTGTGTTGTGATGATGCCCAGGATATTGGACTAAGCCCAGGAATGGTATGCCAGAGATTGAAAGTCATGTTTGATAATAAAAAGAATGACTTTGAGTATTGATGATCCCGGATTATAGGGAAGTATCACTGTAAGTGATTGGTATGATTAGTCAAAGGTGTTGCCTTAGACTAGAGATAGAGAAGGACTGGATAGGTCTTGAGGTAGAGACTGGGAACTCTAAGAAGCAAGTGCTTCGGAGGATTTCGTGAGTGAACCGTACATGGGCTTAGGAGTCACTCAGCCATGTCACGGAAGTGGTTATATTGCCTTGCGGCAGTCGAGATGCACTGTTGTGCAAGACTTGAGGGTTATGAGTTAGGTGTTGCAAGTGTAGCGCCTAGGGTATGTGGAAAGAGAAAGTGACGATTATTGGTGAGAATAATGTCCGGTAAGGATTGGTTTTGGAAAGACCATGACTATGCTAATTTTGAGGACGAAATTCCTTGAAGGAGGGGAGGTTGTAAGGACCGGAATAATTTTGACCGGTTCCGGGTGAATTTTGACCGGAATTAAAATTTTTTTTCGGATTAATTAAAATTCCGGAAAGGGTGTGGATATATTTTCATACAAGTGGAAGGTGTATGTATATGTATATATATATATCTAAATACATATATACATAGTACCTATATTTATATTTAATTATAAATATATGGTGGGTCTATATGTGATTATGGATAAATATGGAGGGGCCTTTGTCTTTATATATGTAAGTGTGGGAAAATACATGGAATACATGTATTTTGTGTAGGGTGTAGTATATTATATATGTATATAATATATATGTAATATGTGGACCAAAATGAAGAGAAAAGAGAGACCACATGTGGGTCAGTCGAGAAAAGAGAAAAAGAAGAAAGAAAAGAAAAGAAAAGAAGAAGAGAAAAAGAAAAGGAAAAAAAGAAAAGAAAAGAAAAGAAAAAGAAAAAGAAGAGAGAGGAGCCGAGATCGGGGAGAGAGAGAAGTCGAGATCGGGGAGAGAGAGGCCGTGACGGCGGCAGGTGGGATCGGTCCCGGCGGCCCTAGTAGCAACGGCGGGGGCTGTCTCCGGCAGTGGAGCTCGCGGGTTGGAGGAGGTGCGCGTGGTGGCTCGGTTCGGTCGAGCCGTTCGCGAAGGGGGTTCTCACGGTTGGGTTTTCTGTTGGTTCCGGTGACTCTAGCAGCGGCGAGGGAGGTATTTTCGACAGTGGGTTCGGACGGCGGTATGGGGCTGTGTTTGGTCCGATTTTTGGGGCTAAACTCGGCTGAGTTCGGCTTGACTTGGCTGTAGCGATTTGACGGGGCAATGGTGGTAGCGATAGTGGCCGTTCTGGCGTGGTTGTGGCTGGGCACGGCTGGGTCTGTTCACGGCGGTAGTGGCTGGCCGTGATGGTGCCGATGGGACTGACTGGCTTGAGTCGTTGGGTCCATTGAGGTGAGTCAATTGGGTCCAATTGTTTTGAGAATTTTTGGTGACCGTGAAAGATGGATTTGTTTCCATTTTCTTTTGGGGTAATTGAGGCTTCGGATGGTGTCTCGGCCCGACCATGGTGGTGGCTGAAGATGGGTTTTTTGCTGGTGAGGTTGGTTCGGCTTGAGGGGGGTTTTTGGGTGGCTGGAAATGGCTGTCGAAAGTTGTAGGGACTGTTGGGTGCTCGCTATTGGGTCTGGTAGCGGCTATTTTGTGGTTGTTTGAGGATGCACATGGTGGTTCATGTGGCGTGGACTGCTTGGGTTCATGTTGGGTTTTGATTGCGGTTGGTTCTGAGTTCAGTTTGGTGGCGCGGGGAGGTCATGGTAGCAGCCATGGATGACATTGACTGGGTTGTGCGTGTGGATTATACTTGGCTGGATCTCTTCAGCATCAATGGTTGGGCTATGGTTCTCGGTTGAGTCTCGGGGTGAGGCTCGGTTGTGTATGGTGATGGTGGCTCACGGTTTTGGGCTTGGTGGCGAGCAGTTTGGTTTAGCCATGGTGCGTTGATGGATTATTGTACTACCATATTTAAAATGGTCCAAGAATGGAGATTAAAAGTAAGTGAAGTGGTCCGATAGATTGTTCGTGTGGACTTCGACACAGGACTGAATCGGGCTTGGAAACAAGCCGATTTGCAGGCACGGACCGGTGAAAGCGGGACTTAAGGCAAGTTGATTCTTGCCTCTATCTCTTACGTATATTTTATTTACGTTGAGTAATTTACATATGTCTTAATTTGATCATATGTGGTATGTGTATATACATGTATATATAAGTGCTTATATATATGTGGGTATAGGTGGATGTTCTACATACATGGGATGTGAGAGGATATATATATATGCGTGTATATATATATGTATGTGTGGGTTTGGGAAGCGATAACATGTTAGATTTATCGCCTAATTGCATTGTGATATGCATGTATGTATAGATTAAAGTCTATGAAAAGTATGCTAAATAATACCTGTTTAGCTATGTGTTGTCTTGTATGCATATGTGGCTCTTATGCATGATGTTCAGTATATATATGTGATTATATATATGGTTGCAGTGGTAGAAATGCATGCTAAGTATGAATGTAACTTTTAGCGGGCATTTGCAAAGCATGATTGTGATATGCTAAGTATTTTATATGTTCTTAGTACATATATAGTGACAGAATATATATGTGATTATATATTATGTATGGAAAGCATGCTAGTTACTAGTAGTAGATGCATGTCTTGAGTGGAAGCATGATCATATTTATGCTAGTATACGTGCATATGTGACTATGTGCAGGATGTGACACATATATGTGTTTATATGTGGGAATGTGAATGTGAGACGCATGCTGGCTATATATATATATATCGAATGTATGCATTGGTTATAGCATGATAAAAATGTGCTAAAGTTGGAGTGTTTTGCATAAGTGAGGTATTATGCAGGTTTTGAACATGTATGTGCTATATGTGTTGGAATGTGGTGAGAAACATGCTAAATACTTCTTTTTAGTATTCATAAGCATGGGATTGATGCATGAAAATATTATGCTATGCATATATGCATCCATGTTGCATATATGGGAGGGAAATGACACATACGTGGTTATATGTGGGTTTATGTAGAGAGAAATGCATGCTATATACTTATATACTAGTTTGAATGCTGGATTACGTATGCATCGACATTGCATATATGGGAGGTTGCGGAAAAATTAACGCAAAAAGAGGTGCACGGGACTTCGGAGTGGTCCAACCGTGTCACGAGAAGTGGTATAACTATCCACTATGTATGGCCCTCGGAGTGGACCCGCCATACAAAGGCTTTATGCCTAGAATCGGAGTGTGTCCAACATTTGTGAGCTTCGGAGTTGCCCCCTCACAATTCGGCAAACCAATATATTGCCATCGGAGTGTGTCCAACAAGTATGGCCCTCGGAGTGGACCCGCCATGCTAAGGCTTAAAGCCTGAAAATCGAAGTATGTCTAACGAATGTGAGCCTCGGAGCTGTCCCCTCACATAATGGCAATCCTATACATTGCCAGGGTAGAATGACCTTTCGGAGTGGTCCAGGTTATAGGATGGTTATCGGAGTTGTCCTAGGTCACATGATCCTCGGAGAGGGCCAATCATGTGGGGTATCGGATGAGGACCTAGAGTGAGAGTATATGCAAGCCTAAATGTTTGTATTATGTATCGGATTATGACCGTGGAAGGTGAAAATACCTTTATGCTTATGTGTTCATCTGTTAAGCATATTTTTCTGTTTAAATGCATCTATATTGCATTTGAGATGTGCTACTTGACGAGTAGGAGATGTGGTAGTTGATTTACATCGTTTATGTAAATGTGTTGACATATATGTTCTATATACATATTGATGCTGAATGTTTACTGCTTTCAAGCATGTTGAAAATGATTTCTAAAATCATGTGTAGTGGATTTTGTATGTTCATATGTACTAGAGTAGCCATATACATCATTGGTTTATGCATGCTAGGTGGGGCATGGTCTTAAATATTGTGATATATTTAAGTGCATGTATATTTTTGAGAATATGTGAGGATCGACCTGCTGCAGCGGTGATAGTATGGTTCAACATACCTTGTTGGGCCTTTGAGCTCACCCCCTCCCAGGTTTTGCAGGTATTGTTGGTTTTGGAGTTAGTTAGGGGACTGACAGCACCGGTTGTAGAGGTAGTATTTAGATTCCTTAGAATCTAATGTATGTCCAGGATAGTGGATAGATAGATGCTTTACATTTGGATTAAATGTATAAAGCGATTTATGTTGATTCAGTTCCTTCAGTTGTATTTTATTCATGTGATGTATGTATATAATACGGACATTCAAGGACTGAGACATGTATATTTATGATTATATCATGCATGTTGTAGAAATGCTGGGGGGACACGTGCCCAGAAGTGTCCATATGAATTGTAAAGCAGGTATAACATGCCAAGAGCTGATTATTTAGAATGGGTCATGCCCAATTTTCGTGAAAATAATAGGAAATTGAGATGGTGTGATCAGGTGATGGTTATGTCGTGAGGGTGATCTCACGGGATTCACACCTCCGTTTCCGGGCCTCGGGAATCGGGGCGTGACAAATACATTCTTGAAATGTTAGCGGGGTCGGATTAGCTATTTTTTGGAATAGAATATGAAATTATCAAAAACATGAAAACACGTAAAAACTATACAATATGTGCAACTATAAGATTAGAATATATAACATTGAATGCTTATCTGTCACGCCCCAATTCCCGAGGCCCGGAAACCGAGGTGTGAACCCCGTGAGATCACCCTCACGCTCTAACCACCACCTGATCATGCAACCTCAATTTCCTATCATTTTTACGAAAATCGGGCATGACCCATTTTAAATAATCAGCTCCTGGCACGATATACCTGCTTCACAATTTACATGGACACTTCTGGGCACGTGTCCCCCCAGCATTTATATCTAAACAATAAAAATGGACACTTCTGGGCCCGTGTCCCCCCAATGTTTCTACAACATGCATAAACAATCATAAATATACATGCCTCAGTCCTTCAATATCCGTATTAAATACATACATCACATGAATAAATACAATTGAAGGAACTGAATCAATATAAATCGCTTTATACATTTAATCCAAATGTAAAGCATCTATCTATCAACTATCCTGGATATACACTAGATTCTAAGGAATCTAGATACTACCTCTGCAACCGGTGCTGTCAGTCCCCTAACTAACTCCAAAACCAGCAATACCTGCAAAACCTGGGAGGGGGTGAGCTCAAAGGCCCAACAAGGTATGTAGAACCATACTATCACCGCTGCAGCAGGTCGATCCTCACATATTCTCAAAAATATACATGCACTTAAATATATCACAATATTTAAGACCATGCTCTACCTAGCATGCATGAACCAATGATGTATATGGCTACTCTAGCATATATGAACATACAAAATCCACAATACATGATTTTAGAAATCATTTTCAACATGCTTGAAAGCAGTAAACATTCCGCACCAATATGTATATAGAACATATATGTCAACACGTTTACATAAACGATGTAAATCAACCACTACATCTCCTACTCGTCAAGTAGCACATCTCAAATGCAATAAAGATGCATTTAAACAGGAAAACATGCTTAACAGATAAACACATAAGCATAAAGGTATTTTTCACCTTCCACGGTCATAATCCGATACATAAGACAAGCATCAAAGCTTGCACATACCCTCACTCTCGGTCCTCATCCGATACCCCACATGATTGGCCCGCTCCGAGGATCATGTGACCTAGGACAACTCCGATAACCAACCTATGACCTGGACCACTCCGAAAGGTCATCCTACTCTAGCAATGTATAGGATTGCCATTATGTGAGGGGACAGCTCCGAGGCTCACATTCATTGGACATACTCCGATTCCCAGGCTTTAAGCCTTAGCATGGCGGGTCCACTCCGAGGGCCATACTTATTGGACATACTCCGATAGCAATATATTTTGGTTTGCCAAATTGTGAGGGGGCAACTCCGAAGCTCACAAACGTTGGACATACTCCGATTCTAGGCATAAAGCCTTCGTATGGCGGGTCCACTCTGAAGGCCATACGTAGTGGATAATTATACCACTTCTCGTGACACGGTTGGACCACTCCGAAGTCCCGTGCACCTCTTTTTGCGTTAATTTTCCCGCAACCTCCCATATATGCAATGTGGATGCATACGTAACCAAGCATTTCATTTTATGCTATCCCAATGCACTAGCTAGTATATAAGTACATAGCATGCATTTCCCTCTACGTAAACCCACATATAACCACGTATGTGTCATTTCAATCCATGCTTATGAACACTAAAAAGAAGTATTTAGCATGCTTTTCATCACATTCCAACACATATAGCACATATATGTTCATTACCCGCATAACACCTCACATATGCCAACAATTTCAATCCTAGCACTTATTTATCATGTTATAACCACTGCATACATTTTCTATAAACAGATAGCATGCATTTCATTCACGTAAACTCACATGTAATCATGTACATGTCAAATCATGCATATAAATCACATATGCACATACACTAGCATAAATACGGTCATGCTCTCATTCAATGCATGTATTCACTACAAGTGGCTAACATGCATTCCAAATTACAATATATAATCACATATATATATATTACGTCACCCACATATGTATCAAGAACATATAAAGCACTTAGCACATTTCATGCATTTTCAAATACTAGCCAAAAGTAAATTCATACTTAGCATGCATTTCTACCGCTGCAACCATATATATAATCACCTATATATATACTGAACTTCATGCATAAAAGCCACATATGCATACAAGACAACATATAGCTAAACATGTGTTAATTAGCATACTCTTCATAGACTTTAATCTATACATACATGCATATCACAATGCAATTAGGCGATAAATCTAACATGTTATCGCTTCCCAAACCCGCACATACATATATATATACACACACATATGTATATCCTCTCACATCCCATATATATACCACATTCCCTATACACATATATATATAAGCGCCTACATATATATGTATATACACATACCACATATGATTAAATTGAGACATATGTAAATTACTCAACGTAAATAAAATATACATAAGAGATAGAGGCAAGAATCAACTTGCCTTAGGTCCAACTTTCGCCCAGTCCGCGCTTGCAAAGCGGCCTATTTCCATGCTCAATCCGGTCCTATGTCGAAGTCCACCATCTGTGAGAGTCCAAGACCACGAGGCCGTCATTCTTGGCCCAAACAACCGCAACCTTTGACCGCTACGGCTACCCAAACTAAACCCACAAGTTTCGGCACCACCCGAAACCACTACTAGCCAACAACATGAATCCAAGCTCAGCTCAACCGAACCAAAGAGAGCCCACAAATCAGCCACAATAAGCTCTACAAACCCGAGCTAAAACAGCCCCTAACCGAGCCATTACCTTGCTGCCAAACAAGCCAAAACAACCATTGTCCAGCCACCAAGCACCACCCCTACCGGCGCTCACCATCCTCGACACAACCATGGCCTACCATAGTCCGACTATCAAGCCCGGAGTCACCAAAGTGGGCTGTCCGAACAGTCGTGAGAACTCATTCGGAGATCCACACAAGCAAACCATTCCCGGCCACCTCACGGCCAAGCCAAACCACCCCAACAAGCTGCCCAAACCGATTCCAAATCAACATAGATATGTATATATACACACATATATACAGGCCCCAAATTAATCCAGCCCAAAATTACCGTGAGCTCCACAAACCCAAGCCAAAACCGCCGAACAGCCACCGCCTTGTCGCGGCCACCACCAGCCACGAAAAACCCAACAAGAACCCACGGAAGCCACACCCAAGTCGAGAACAAATGCGCCAAAATCGAACCCAATCGAGTCGCTGCAGCCAAACGGTCCTAGCCACACCCACGCCGGAAAAACCACCGCTGAAAACGATCCCCACTGCTGCAGCTAGAGTCGCCGGAACCAACCACCGCCGACCACCCTCGTTGCCGAAGTGCCGTCACCCCGGCGAAGCCCCACCGCGAGCAAGACCCCTTTGCGAATGGCTCGGCCGAACCGAGCTACCACGCGCACCGGGCAGCTCCACCGTGGACACTACGGTCGCCGCCGACGCCACTGCCGGAAACGGCCGTCGCCGTCGCTGATCGGGCCGCCGGAGCCGATCCCCCCCTCGGTTTCTCCCGATCTCGGCCTCTCGGCTCTCTCTCTCTCTCTCCCCGATTCTTCTCCTCTCTTCTTTTCTTTTCTTTTTCCCTTTTTTTTTTTTCTTCTTTTCTTCTTTTTTTTTTCTTTTCTTTCTTTTGGTCCACACACTTTTGCCTACTTATCCTCCTCCACACAAATATATATATATATATATATATATATATATTATATATATATATATACATAACATATGCACATATACTTGTAATCTTGCATGTGCACCCACACTC
This sequence comes from Cornus controversa, assembly GCA_026545225.1. Classification (NCBI taxonomy): domain Eukaryota; kingdom Viridiplantae; phylum Streptophyta; class Magnoliopsida; order Cornales; family Cornaceae; genus Cornus; species Cornus controversa. The sequence continues at coordinate 48,825,254 of CM048845.1, forward strand.
CTTCATAATTGCATATAAGCCCACACATATACACACTTTTATGTGTATATATAATAATGCATGTACTCAATAAATATATTTATAATTTAATATAAATATATCCCATATAAATATATATATTTCCATATATATATCTATATATGCATCCTCCGTCCAATATATATATATATATATATATATATATTTATCCACATCTTTCCGAATTTAATTTATTCGAAAAAATAAATCCGGTCAAAATTCATCCGGAACCGGTCAAAATAATTCCGGTCCTTACATTATCACACCCCCAAACTTAGATATTGCTAGTCCCATAGCAATACAAAAGGATTTAAATTAAAACAACTTAACTAATTTCGCTTTTGTGGAAAACGCGGTTGTATTTAACAAATGAAACAAGCCTTTTAAACCCCTGGACACGTCTAGTAGATAAGTGAAGTCTCATTGGGTTTAACAAGCTTGTTAAACTCACAAAAATATGCAAAAATGATTGATTAGCTCAGTCATCAACTAATAAAGGATGATCTCCCAAATTCTTGTCTAGTTGACGAATATAACAAGTATTATGGAACTAAATGGACATCAATGTCAATATGCTTTTAAAAACAAGAATTAGACGACAGTCCCCATATAATGCTCAACTCGATACTAATACATGTGCTAACCCTAAAATACTTTTTGAAAAGTGAACATATATCTTAATGTGTGGCTTAACGTCATTCTCAGAGAACAAATTCAACGCCCTTTTTGAAAAAGATCAGAAAGGCATGCTATTTAAACATAAATAATTTATAAAAGCTTATTTAAAGGTGGCTGTGCAATGCCTAAGTCCATTAAGCTTTCTAGCAAACGCATGTAGCGAGCTTTAGGTCAATGATTCCCAAATCGAACGGTTTTAGGGCATTTGTGAAGAAACACCCCAAATGACTTAATGACTCAAGTTTACCAGGCTACGAACTTAAATGAGCCATTGCTTCTTTATTGCTCAACCTTGCACACTTTTAGACACGAACTCTCAATGTTTACTAAGGCAAGAGGCCCGGTTAATTAGTGAGAAGGCTTATTGCAATTTGATTTTCTTTTTAGGTACAAATACAAAACATTGCCAAAGGAAATTGTTCTCAAAGTTGTTCAAAAAGAAAGAGACATTTTTAAAACTTTTCGTACAACGTGTACCCCACAATTAAGATTGACGTGTTCATTTGTGCATTTAAGGACAAATTAGGGCAAGAACCATAAAGTATTCAAAAATTGAGAAAAAATGTGAACCGTTCTAATCTAACACGTAATTTTTAAAGTTCGAGAAAGTTAGGATATCACAATTCCTAATTACAAGATGTATTCGTCTTTGACATCATTGGGCTTTCAAACCCTCAATGGCAAGACATCATAGTTATCATGAATACATAATTAAAATATGTGCAAGAATGAAAAATTAATTATGCGGGTTCGTCCTTACCCCCAAACTTAAATTAAACATTGTCCTCAATGTTTGAAAACAAGAAAAGTTAGAACAATGTTACAAGTATGGTTGGTGGGTTTCAAAAATTCAAAACATCAACCGCTACATGGAAATGAGTATACGGGGTACGTGTTCATAAAGTGGAATGGTAAGACCTGTAAAGATCATAAAACTACACACCACGCACATTATAGAGGAATTGGCAAAATAAAAAAGAAAAAGCAACTAAAAAGAAATAAAATAATTACACATGTACACATAGGAGAAAATAAAACCAAATATTCCATTAATTCAACAAGTTGTGTGTACAAGCAACGGAATTTATGGAATACAAAAGATATGCAGTGAAAGCAACAAAATAGTGCCAACATGGCACAACACAAATACTAAAATGAAAAAAAATTGAAATACAAAGCAAAGAAATAAAATTGGAAATTCTAAACTAATCCTGAACTAGAGGTGGTGGCGGTGGTGGTGATACAGAAGTAGAGGCGATATGAGTACCATGGGATGTCATAAGAAGGCGCTCAATATGCTCCTGTCCATCCAAAATAGCCCTAATGTTGGCACTCATGGTATCCAACCTCTCGTCGGTCAATTTGCGGTGATCCGTAAAGTTTATACAAAGCTGTTGAACATCAACTGTCAAGCACTCATAACCTATGGCGAGATAATCATAGTCGGCTCGGCTAATACCTACCAGCTCCTCCTCTTCTGATTCAGAATGGCCACCTTTGGTGTGACATCATTTGCAGCTGGACCGTCCATGTCCATGGCATCATTCTCTGATGCCTCGAAGTCACTCTCATCCTCCTCTTTCTCTGGAGCTACTCGGGGAAGCTTACTCATATGAGAGACCATCTTGCTCCAACTATAGAGGGTAAAGTGGGGAGGGGCACCATTAGAAATCTCAAAAGTCTCAAACTAGAAGCTCACTTTCTTAAGCATGGCACTCACCAGATAAGGAAAGGGCAACTTCAAAGTAGTAGTGTTTGGGTTATTCTTGGCAACAAATTGCTCCCATACCTTGTGTATTTGGCCCCAAATAATAGTCGGGATCGAGAACCAATAGTTGAAGCTGAGGGCATACAATGCTATCAAGAAATCACCCCAACACTCCGTAGTATGCCCTAAAAGGTGGGCATTCTTCTAAAAAATTGTATCAAAGAACCACAAGCATCAGGGGCATAGGGATTTACTTGTGCAGTTGTTCTTTGGGTTGGTGAATAGGTTATTGCACATATCATGAACCATCTTAAAAACTGTAAGTCTTGGATCAAGCTCATGGAAACAGTAGTGGTCCTCTACATCATGAAGGTCCTCGGGTTCCTCATGTGGGCACTCGGTGAGTGTGGCAATGTCCGTTATTAATGGCAAGGGAGGTGCCATCGATAATCGTCCACAAAGTGCCTGGCTTATTGCAATCATAGGTCATGTTCATATAGAATACGTGAATGAGTCGGGGGTAGGCAATGTCAGTAACGGGGGTAAGAAGCCCAAGTAACCGACGCTCCTCCAATGCTCGAATGGACCAAGAGGTATGAGTATCCTCGATAAAAATTTCCCTATCTACTATATGCTTGGGGTGGAAATCCCGTTTCCCCCACTTGCCCCTTGGGACATCACGAACGGGAGCAGATGAAACTTTCGCTCAGACCATTTTGGCTTGAAAACTTAGCTTAGGACTTTTGTCGAACACCTTGCGGGCACTGTTTAGTGGCTGTCCTTCTTTGGCCTCTCAATCAAATGACAACTCTCCTCTATCAATGTATACCCAACCTCACCAATAATCACAACACAATCCCCCAACCCCCAACACCCACAATCACAATCCCATAACAACTAATACAAAACCAAAATATAATCTCACCTCCAATAGCTGGCCAAGGTTGTATTAACTTGACTGTAATCTCCTATAATTCGAAAATAATGATGATGGAGAAGGAATAGAGAGTGCTCAGCTGAAAGAGAGGGTCCTTGTACACGCAAGAGAGAGTCTAAAATGAGAGGGAGTGTGAGTGATTCGAATTGTATAAGTGACTGCATGTGCAGTCACGTGGGCATTATGATGCATCGTAATGGTGCTTACGATGCATTGTCATTATGATGCATCGTCAAAGTTGTGAAATAAGGTGCGAAATGCTCTGGATTTGAACTCAATTTTTGGGCTCAAGATTTTGATGCATCGCCTTCAGACTTACAATGCATCATCTTGGTAGTTACGATGCATCGCCATTGTGATGCATCACTCATGATACGTAACAAGGTGAGAAATGCTCTGTATTTGACCATCAAAAGAGCCAACATTTACGTTGTATCGTAATGAGGATTACGATGCATCATCTTGCCTTAGAAAATTTGTAGCTAAATTTGTCTAAGTGTTGAAAAATATGTACAAACATGCATTTCACACCTCACACACATTAGAGACGTTCCCATTGGATTTAACGAGTCACATGGAGCATGATAGGTCCATGGATGTGCCAAGTTTACCATCTACAGTGAGACGTACGAATGGATCGTATGTCCAAATATACGGGATCCATCAAGTCAACAACATCCACGTATTCCATTTGTATTTGACTATCTACGCAAGGTTTTACCCTTTGCTTGTTAAATTTGGAAAGTGTTTCATCCTTGGGATCCTTCAACTCCACCGCATTGTGGGGAGCGACAGAATTTATGATGAATGGATCGTCCCATCAGAAACAAAGTTTTTTGAGAAATAGGCAAATCCTAGAGTTGTAAAGCCAAACTTTTTTGGCCCGGAGAGAGTGATTTGGCTTGGATATTATGGTCATGAAAGGCCTTGGTCTTTGACTTATAAATTTTGGCACTTTTGTATGCGTCATTCCGTAATTCCTCCAATTCACTCAATTGGATCTTTTGGTGAGAGCCAACCAATTTCATCTTGGAATTGAATTTCTTGATAGCCCAAAGGGCTTTGTGCTCAAGCTCTACTGGTATGTGATATACTTTGCCATATACGAGATGATATGAATACATGTCTATCGGGGTTTTATAAGCGGTGTGATACGCCCACAATGCGTCCTTTGAACGTTGTGACCAATCTTTACAATCAGGGCAAACTATTTTTTCAAGGATGTGCTTAATTTCCCAATTAGATACTTCTACTTGTCCACTCGTTTGAGGGTGGTAAGGTGTAGCGACCTTATCGGTGATGGAGTACTTGAGTAGCAAAGTTCGTAAGAACCGGTTGCAAAAGTGTTTGCCTCTGTCACTGATTATGGCTTGGGGCATACCAAAATGACTAAATATATTTGTTTGGAGGAACTTAACCACGACTGCGTGGTCATTGGTTCTGGTAGTCTAGGCTTCAACCCATTTAGATACATAGTCCACCACCACGAGTATGAACTCGAAATCGGAGGATTGTGGAAATGGTCCCATAAGTCAATGCCCCAAACATCGAAGATCTCGACAATAAGGATTGGGTTTAAATGCATCATATCCTTATGGGACATAGCGCTGAGGCACTGACATCGCTCACACGAGCGGTAGAAAGAGTATGTATCTTGATGCATAGCTGGCCAGAAGAAACCGCATTGAAGAATTTTAGAGGCGGTCTTCTTTGCATTGAAAAGGCCTCCGCATTCAAGCGTATGATAGAAATTAAGAATGCTAGGAATCTCACTCTCAAGCACACACCAGCGGATGATTTGATCGAGGTAATACTTGAATAGGTAAGGATCATCCCAAAAGTACATACGCAGTTGGTAGAAGAAATGATCATTTTCCTATTTGGACCAAGAGAAGGAAATCTTCCTGGTAGCTAGAAAATTGACTATGTTAGCATACCAAGGAAGTTGCTCATGAGTGACCCCAAAAAATTGCTCATCTGGGAAGGATTCACAAACTAGAATAGGATCGTGATGGTACTCAACAAGATCTGAGATAAGTGGTCAGCTACCACATTCTTGGTACCCTTTTTATCCCAGATCTCAAAATTAAACTCTTGTAGTAAGAGTATCCATCGGATCAGTTAGGGTTTTGTGTCTTTCTTGGCCAACAAATACCTTAGAGTGGCATGATCGGAGTATACAATGACCTTGGATCCTAAGAGATAAGATCTAAATTTGTCCAAAGAATAAACTACTGCAAGAAATTCCTTTTCCATGGTTGTATAGTTCATTTGAGCTTCAGAAAAGGGATTTACTTTCATAGTAGATGACATACGACAACTTGTCTACACGTTGGCCTAAGATGAATCCTATAGCATAATCAGATGTGTCACACAAGACCTCAAATGGGAGAGCCCAATTTGAAGGGGTGAGAATTAGAGCAGTTGATAGAAGATTACAGAGAGTCAAAAGATTTAAGGCACGCTTCATCAAAGTGGAAAGGAATGTCTTTCTTAAGAAGTCAACACATGGGCTAGGAAATCTTGCTAAAATCTTTGATGAAACGGCGGTAGAATTCTGCATGGCTTAGGAATGAATGAATGCCCCTCATTGATGAAGTGGAGGAAGCTTAGCTATGTGTTTAACCTTGGCTCTATCAACTTCTATGCCTCTTTTGGACACAATGTGCCCAAGGAAAATACCCTATTGAACCATGAAATGACACTTTTCCCAACTAAGGATTAAATTTGTGTCCTTACAACGCTTGAGTACAAGTGTAATATTATGAAGGCATGAGTCAAAAGAAGATCCAAAGATGAAAAAAATCATCCATGAACACTTCTAAATATTTCTCCATCATGTTTGAAAAGATAGACATCATGCACCATTGGAAAGTTATCAGTACATTGTATAGCCCAAAGGGCATGCGACTATACGTGAATGTTCTGAATGGACATGTGAAGGTTATTTTCTCTTGGTCTTGCGGGTCTATGACCATTTGATTATAGCTAGAATATCCATCTAGGAAGTAATAAAGTCTTTGGCCTGTAAGCTTCTCGAGAATTTGATCAATAAATGGATATGGGAAGTGATCTTTCCTAGTGGAAGAATTTAGCTTCCTATAATCAATACGCACCCTCCAACTAGTGGTTGTGCGTTGAGGAACTAACTCTCCATGTTCATTTAAGAGCACGGTGATGCCGGATTTCTTTGGCACCACTTATGTGGGGCTTACCCACTTGCTATCTAAGATGGGGTATATAATACCGGCATCTAGCAATTTTACCACCTCCTTCATTACTATTTCTTTTATGTTAGGATTTAGCCTACGTTGTGCCTCTCTCGATGTCTTTGCATCATCTTCTAAATGTATGTGGTGCATACAAATGGAAGGATCTATGCCTTTTAGATCGGCAACGCTCCACCCTATAGCTCGTTTATGTTCCTTAAGTACCATTAGGAGTGAACACTCTTGGTCATTTGTTAGACTTGAAGCTATGAGGGCTGGTAGAGTGTTACTTGGGCCGAGGAACACATACTTGAGAGTAGCCAGTAAAGGCTTAAGCTTAAGTTGTGGGGAAAACACAATGGATGGAATTGCAGGAGTACTTGAAAGATAAGGAAGAGGCTCTATTGGTGCCCTCTATTTTGAAAAGTCATTTACAATGGTGGTATCAAACATTGCATTTACATCTTGAATTGATTGTCCGATGTCAAAGTTGTCACAATCAAATTGACTTAAACACGCCTTTAAAAGATCCTTGGTTAAGATATAAAGGAGCACTTCTTTTACAAGCTCACCCACATCATCCACACAAAAACACTCAATTTCATCATTGGAAGTGTGGTGGGATGCATTGAAGATGTTCAACCTTACCTTCATATTCCTGAATGAGATGTCCATCACATTGGTACGGTAATTAACGCAAGTGTTAGACGTAGCCAAGAAGGATTGACAAAGAATGATCGGAATATGTTGAGTAGGATTTTGGACGGGTTCCGTATCAAGGACTATGAAGTCCACCGAAAAGTAAAATTTATCCACTTTTATAAGGATATCCTCAATGATACCACGTGGTTGTTTTACCGAGCGATCGGTAAGTTGCAACACAATAGTGGTTGGCTTGAGTTCCCCTAGCCCTAATTTCCAAAATGAGAAGGCTCACTCAATCTTTGTGGAAATAGGATTTTAGGCTCAAATAAAGCTTCTTAATTGGAGTAGATGATAAATGAGCTTCATTTCCCTTTCCTTTATCTTTTGAAGAATTTGGAAGTTTGGAAGAAACATTTGGATTTGGAATGGATGGAGCTAGATTTGGATTTAAAGTTGGACAATTTGGATTTAAAGAGTGCTCACATTGTTTCTCTCTTAGTTTATCAATTTTATTTTTTACGATCATACCACTCCTTAAGGTTGTAATTGATTGAGCTTCTTCTTGATGTGAATTCAAGGAAGAAGAAGAAGGCTCATCAAACCTGTACTCATTTAGGGTTCGCCACCGATTAGCTAAGTAATTTTTTGTCATTTCTCCAATTCAATGCATTAGCTAGTTATCCCATTTGGGATTCTAGCTTTGAAATGGATTGAAAGTGGGAATGCAACAATTGAGTATTAGACTAAAGGTTGCCTAAAGCTGCTAACACCTTGTCCTCAAAATTGAGATTTTGAGGAGGAGGTGGTGGAGTGTAGAAACTTGAATTGGATTAATAAGGTCTAGGTTGGAATTGAGATGGACCTTATTGTCCTTGAGGTCCCCGAGGTCCTTGACTTTGGTAATGACCTTGGTTTCTATATTGGAAATTGGTTTGATCTCACCATCCCAGGTTATAAGAGTATGGATAAGAATTTTGGCCGGCCTAGACTAAAGTGTGTTAGCTTTCTCTTGAGAAAAGTCGGGAAATTGCCCCGCGTGAGGGCAATTCACTAAGTAATGAGTAAGACTAGAACAAAATGAACACACTTCATGAGTAGAAGGAAGAATGGAATTCGGAGGAGTAGGAGAAAGAGTCCCTGCTAATATAACTTGGTCAAGTTTCTTTGAGAGAGCATCTATGTTCATTTAGGTTACATGTTCTTTGCGCAATTCAAAGATACTCTCAGCTTTGGCATTAGAGGGAACAATATTCTTACCTTTCCTTTCAATTGAAGAACGCTGAGACAAATTTTCTCTCAAGTTCTCGAAAAGAATTCGTGCCTCATTGGGGCTCTTAAGAAAGAACGTACCCCCACAACTAGCATCTACCATTTGCTTATGGGACTTACCTAGACCATCATAGAAGCCTTGCACCAATTTTTATTTAAGAATAGCATGGTGTGGGCATGATCGCAAAAGGTCGTTCATTTTCTCCCATGTTTCATGGAAGGCTTCTCCATCCCATTAAGAAAAATCAATGATGGCTCTCCGCACATCACTAGTCTTTCCTATTGGAAAGTATTTCTTTAGAAACTCTCATTGCATTTCTGCCCAAGAGTTAATGGAATAGGGCTCTAAGGAATTTAACCATGTTTTGGCTTTATCCTTGAGTGAGAAGGATAAGAAACGAAGCCTTAATTCATCTTTCATGAAGTTATTCAACTGTAGGGTTGAACATACTTCCAAGAAGTCATCTATGTGTTTGTAAGGATCTTTGTTAGGTAGTCCATGGAAACAATTTAGAAGACTAATAATGGATGATTTAATTTTGAAGTGATTCATTGCCACATTAGGGAAACGAATACATGATGGTGATGTATAGGTAGTTGGAACATAGAAATCCCTAAGAAGCTCCACACCTAGAGGGGGTGGTAGTTGAAGGATTGGATTTGGTTGCACATTCATATTGTTATTATTAGCCATGTTTTCTCTCCAATGTTCTCTGAACAAGATAGGGTCCCTAGTGATAAGTGTTGAATGTTAGACATTCTTGCGCCTTTACTTATGTATTTTAAAACCATAGTTGCACATATTGTATAGTTTTTATGTATTTTTATGTTTTTGATGATTTCAGGTTCAAACTCAGAATTCAACGTAATGCGACTCCTTTATCATTTCAAGAACACATTCTTATGTCCTATCGTGCTTTATGGAAAGTTCATATTAAGGAATAGTGAATGGCGTGTCAAGACAGGAGTCAAAAAGCTGAAGAGTTGAAGATCTATAGAAGAAGGAAAGATTGATGCATCGAAATCATAGCTTCGATGCATCAAAGTCCCTACTTCGATGCATCGCCCAATCTTGCACAAGATATTTTTTTTCAAATATTTTCTTCACTTGCCACTTGTCCAATTTTGCTTGGATAAAGTCTTTAACGAAATTTTTGTGATATTTTGAGCCTTAAATCAGATATATAGCTAGGAAATGTGTAATAGAGATATCTATCACAATTCCTGTAATAGAGAGCATATATAAAATTCTAGAGAGAGAAATTAAAGTTCTAGAGAGGGAAAGCTTCAAAGAGGGCTTTGTAAGGCCTTGAAGACCATTTTGAGCATGGGATTATCTCTGTCTATGGAGTGCTTCCAGTCCACCATGATCAGCTAATCCTTCTCTAGGGTTTTGACAAACCCTAGTCTTGTAAATATGTTCTAACTTTAGTGAATTGGGAATTTCTATGTATTTTTGTGTATATGTACCTTGCCTTGATCTTTATGAGTAATATAAGTTTACAAATTCTTCATGTTCATGTGAGTAATTTAACTTTCTTATCTTAGAATTCTTACTTTTCTCACATGATCTTCAAGCACTTGTAGTTCCACAAGGAGTACATGTGATGGCTTGGTACTAGTTTTCACTATAACATGTATAGTTAGATTTGCATAATCCATGCTAAAAGATAGTAAATTAGCTACACTTAGTTAATTAAGTATTTAGGTAAGTAGGTAGGTATATAATTTACATATATCGAAGATGGGTTATAGTATTTTAAGGTGCATGTATCCTCTTGACAGTAGCACTGTAGGCCACAAGCCATTCGCACCACTTAATACACAATTGCATGAATTCCCCCAATTTATTAGAAGTATGGAATACTACGAGGCTAGTGGTGAAGTCTCAACCCTAGTCCTTTACTTTTCTCTCAAACTTCGTGTTTTAATTATCTTTTATGCTTTTAAAGTAGAGTAAGAAAACAACCAACACCCGGTTGTGATTTAAACGAGAACCAACACTCAACCTTTAGCAAATTATTCCTACGTAGTCTCTGTGGGATCGACACCCTCAACTTAGAGCCCTATCCTTCTAGGATTCGTTCTATTGCGAGTTGTAAATATAAATTGCAAAACATCGTTGCAAGCACAACACCTAAGAATGCTTCTATGTTGTCTAAGAGTTCATTCAAGTACAATATCAAATGGCAACAATGGTAATGATAAAGATCTTCTACCTTGCATGCAATGGGTACTATCCAAAATATATGCAAAAACCAAACTAAAGCATTTAAGTGCAAGAAAGTTTGATACAATACTCACAAATGGTCTAAGCTTAAGTATTGAAACTTTAAGAGAGTAATTAGTACCTAAAATTTAGCACTTGAAAAGTAAGACAAAAATACGTACAAGTAAAGAATTTAAAGAATGAGTTAAGTTAAAACTCAAACTAGATTCATTCATCCAATTTTAGCAATTAAACCTTAGTCTCCAGCAACGGTGCCAAAAATTGATGTGTACTTTTGTTTTAATAATCAAAATGTATTACCACTCGTAATAGAATGAAATCTTCGTAGGATAGGGCTCTATGTAGAGGGTGTCGATCCCACAGAGACTACGTTGGTTTAATGGCTATGATTGAAGATTGGCTCCAATTCAATTCACAAACGATGTTTATTTGTGTGCTAAAGTTACTTGAATTATGAAAATGATGGTAATTGTAAAAAGTTCGAGAAAAGAATAAAGAACTAGGGCTTAGACTTCTCCACTATCCTTATAAACAGTCCATTGCATAATAAACCGGGGGATGCATTTTAATGTGTACAAATGACGCATTTGGCTTGTAACACCCCAGTTTCCCGACTCCCGGGAGACCGGAGGTTAACCCTTCCATTAAGCCCAATGGACCATCCTTACCCTCAATTATTGCAGAAGCTTAACTCTATTCTTGCACATAGATGTGAACAACTCCACTTCATCCAATTCCAATGGGCCCTACATTAAATCATATCACCTTAGTGGGAATTTATTTATCCGCACTATCATTAATCAGTCACTTCCAAGACTCAACACTTCATGTAATTGGAATCTAAAACTGAGACCTATACTATTGGATAGAGAATCCAAAAATACTTCATTTAAAAAAAAACCACACTCAATTTCTGATGAACCTAGAGGGGGAGGGGGTGAATAGGTTCTTCGATATTTCTTCCTAATATTGAAAGTTTGGCTGGCGTATGCAATCACACAATTATGGACACAGATTTATGGAGGAAAACCCCATGGTGGGAAAAAATAACCTCTTCGAACTGAGCTCCACTATGTCTGAAAGGGTAGTACAGTAATTCTCAATCACTCTCTCACTCACCCAACTCATAATATAGTCGCTCTAGCACTCACCCAGTTCACAGCCTCCCTAGGACTGAACCACTCTCATCAAATCTCACAACAACTTTTTCTTTCTCAATCCCAACTCAGGCTTCCCAAAGCCCAAGCTATCTCACCACAATCACTCACACTCCCGCTATCCAAAGTATCCCAATACTTGGAGTATACATAGTGATAGTGGAGTCAGTTCAATGTAATGAGCTGCGGCAAAGTCTTTAAGGTCTAGCTTGATAATGACATGGTCACTTGATCTTCTTAGGCAGATAATGGAACTTCAATTTCTTCAAGTGATAGGCTTTTGTATGAACACTCTTGGTGCAACTTCACAGATTTTGTAAAAACCCGTTCATTCAATGAGTCTTGTTCTCAACTTCTTAAATAACCATCAGTCTTGGTACATTCAGTTTAAAAACAATTGTCCTAGAATTTATTTGTCTTGATACCTGTTCTTAAAAGAAGACACAGCTGCGACTAGAGTAGAGATTAGTAGCTCAAGCAGTTTAAAATATGACGAGCATGAACAGAACTAAACATAGCATAATTCAACATTTTAATACTACAAAATCAGCAGTACTAGTTTACTAACTCAACATGTTTAAATCATCAAATCAGCAATATGACATGGCATAAGCAGCTCACTAATTCAGCAATTTAAGTTCCAAAATTAGTAGTATAAAATAGCTCAAAACAGCTGAGAAATTCAGCAAATTAAGTTCAACAATAGCATTGTAACCCAGCAAACTCAGCATTTAAGAATCAGCAAACTCAGCATTTAAAAATTAGCAAACTCAGCATTTGAAAATCAACAAACTCAGCATTTAAAAATCAGCAAACTCAAATTTAGAAAATATTTTCAGCAAGAGTTAATGTAGAGTAACTCATAGATATAACTCCAGCAAAAGTTTCACAAATAACTCATACATATAGATCCAGCAACAATTTACACAAATAACTCATGCATGTAGATCCGACAACAGTTAACACAAATAGCTCATAAATTTAGATCCATCAAAAGTTAACTTTTAGCAAAAACATCTCAGAAATTAATAGCACACAACAGATTCGAGAATTTCATAATTATTAGGTCAATTGAAAATAGAGTATCATATATGTTTTGGTGCACCTGTGATATGTGCTCAAAAGGGAGGTGATTTGTAATGGTTTAACCAAAGAGCAAGTTATCGGCGAAAGTAGATCTTAAATTTATGAATTCAGCACCAAAGTTCCAAACCAGTTGCAATGTAGAAGAAATTGATTCAGACATAATCAATGGAGTTCCAAGCCATTTCGCGATATAGAAGAAGGCACTTCCTACATCACAGCCTTGCCTTCTATCCCTCTCACTTTCCTTCTCTCTTTCTTTTAGCTTTCGACGCCTCTCAGAACTCAACGTCCTGCTCTCTGTTTTTCTCCTCATTTTTTTTTATTTCCATCACTTTCCTTTTATACTCACATAAATCACTTTTCAAAAAACCAGCCCACATGACTTCTATTTAAAACCCTAGCATAAAACATATGTATACCATCTATCAGCCGAATCCTATTCTCTAACCTAGTCCTTATATAAAGTTAATATATATACTAGCACCTACAATTCTCTTATACACCAGACCCTAGAAAAAGTCAACAAAAATTGTATCTACATCAACTTTTCTTTTCCAATTTTCTCTTTAATTACAAAACTAACACTCCCCTTTTTTCTATAAAAAAGAAAAAGAAATGAGAAACCCTGATGACATAAATTCCCAAAAATACCCTTAGAACACCTTTGCCTTAACATTAATTTCCAAACACTCTTCTTTGATAAATTCACTAAAGTGTCCCTGCAATTTTGTTAGTGCATAACATAAAAGTGCATAATAGAATAGAACAATTAATTAAATCATAAAATATGTGAAATGACACTAATGCCCTTACACATCCTTTTGACATTAAAACTTGGGCAAACATGTTCATGGGCTTCCCGAACCATCAATTTCGGTTTGAAATGAAGAAGTTATGTCCGTTTGAAGTTTGGAGCAATTTTTGGGGCATGCTGTGAAAAAATGACTTCGATCCATCGAAGTGACGACTTCGATGCATCAAAGTTTCGATACATCAAACAAGTATCGACCAAAAATAGCTCTCAGGGCTTTTACATTTTAAAATCCTATAGGTTTTTTGATGCGTCGAACTTGGAACTTTGATGCATCGAAGCTAGCTTCGATGGATTGAACCTGGCAGTTCAATGCATCGAATTTTCCAAAAATTGTAACTTTGTAAATAGTCATTTTTGACCTTCTAAGCCATTTCTAACAACAAAATCCATTCTTATAACCCCCAAATCATACAAGAAAGGAGTCTACATCATTTACAAGTTCTAAATCATGCTCATAATTAAATCATGCACCAATATGAGTCATTCTCGCTCATAAGCACATTTCATCCAAGTAAAAAATATTCAACAACTATTTTAGATCATCATGAAACTAGATGCTCTTAACAAGCATTACATAAACAAGTCCATTACATTATCATATTTAACAAGCTCATAGTCCAAGTATACACACAAGTTACATTTATCCAAAATATAACCATAATTCAAAGAGAAAGATCTCATGCCACAAGCCAACATGGATAGCCACAAAATATACAAATATCCAACATATATCAAAATACTACAAGAGTTCCACTTGGACACTCAAATCCCATTTGTCATTGGTGCCTTATCTGTAAAGGAATTTAGAATAAAGGGGTGAGTAGTACAGCAGCTCAGTAGAGATACCCCAACCCACCTAAGTGCTGACTCGACACGACCTACATGAATGCATGTCACTACATTACATGTATCATTCAATATACATCAAGTTCATTCATAACAATGCATATATATATAATAATGCATTAAACACAATTTCTGACTCCCGGAAACCAAGGGTGAACCCGTCCATTGACTCCAACGAACCCACCTTTTTCTCCTTAATTATCGTAGAAGCTTAAATCTAATCTTGCATATAGGTATGCATCATTTAACCTTAATCGACCACTAGGGGCCCCAAACCATACCTCGGTTGCATAGCCAACTAGTTGCGGCCTACAGATTTTCTCAAATGTGAACCTGTGTGACCAGAACTTAAGGATAAAACCTACACCATTGGATATAGGATTTAAAAATACTCAATTTAAAAAAAATGGTGCTCAATTTCGATCTAAAATAAGGAAATTACACCCATTTCAGGTTCGGATGCAGATGAAGTTGTCCAGGTTCCCTTCGGTCGATTGATGGGTAGTTTTGGTCGATCGAAAGAGGACTTTCAGTTGACTGAAACTCCATCCAGTCGACTAAAACTTGATACAAAATGCAACTCTCGAGATATTGCACTTTCGGTCAACCGATGCAGAGCCCAAGCGACCGAAAGTGCCAAAAACAGCCCAAAACCTAAATTTTCAAGCCTCAAAGCATTCAATCACCTTACTAAATCATAATAAAACTTAAAGCATGAATTAAATCATGATTAAAATCTACCAAAAATAATAAAAATTCTCATGAATACTCTATGGAATCCAAAATGAACACTTTTGGGCATGAGTTTCCCCCAAATGGCTATTCCCACCCCTCAACTACCATCAAAACATTCACACAACTTACGACATGTGAATGAAACATAATTTCATAATCTTTACATTCCAAACCATCCATTCCATCCAAATCACACTTCAAGCATAATTATTCAAAAACACATTTAAAGTGCAACCCTTCGAACCACAAATCCATCTCATTTCATTCCCAACTCATTGACTTTAGAAAAATTCATATATAAAGTTATAACATAAGAATAGATCATAAATTTATATTCCATAAATTAAGTTTGGTCCAGGAATAAACCATAATACATATGGATTCCAAGTTTATAGTCATTGCAAGGATTTCATCCATAAAGTCCAAAAATGCTAAAAAAATTCAACCATGACTACAAATTCATAATCAACGTGCCACAAGTCGGCACGGATAACCAAATATATAATATCCAAAATATATCAAAATGCTACCATAGTTCCACTTGGACACTCAAGTCCAATGTAGAGACTGTGCCCAATTTTGGCTATTTTTTTGAAAATTTCATTATTTATTACTTTAAATGCATTTTAAATGATATTTAACATGTTTTGAATGTGGGGAACGTGTTTAGAAGGTTGGAATATGGTTTTGAAAAGTTTTGGAAACTTTTGAAAAAGTTTGAATTTTTGGTCAAATAGGGGCCCGGGAATTTAAAAAATTCTCAAAAATATTTTTTTTGGGGGAATGGCTTAAATGAAATGTTTAGAGTGTAAAGGAAGTAATTTCGAGTCCAACGGAATTTTTGAGATTTAATTCGGAGGTCGGGAGGGTACGTTAAATGGCCTGAGGGCAAAATGGTCTTTTCGTTCCCCTAGGAGTGAAATAAATATCCCAAGGTCTGGGATATTTCATATTTACAGATCTCAATCTCTATTTAAAAGTCACCACTTCATCTCTGTCCCTTCTCTCTAGATTTTAGGTCACTTGTGGCGTGATTTGTAAGATTCCGAAGAAGAAAAGTGTGTAGAGGGCGTTGAGAGCTTCAGTTTGAACCGATCAAAGTCCATGTTTCATAAAGTTGGAATGGATGAGATTTTCAGAAGAGGGATTCAAAGCTTGGGAATTGAGGTAGGGGTGCTAGACTCATCTTTACTTTGATTCTATAGGTCACATATTTGTGACATGAAAGATAAGTTGAGATCTTTTCAGTTTAGGATTTTATATATATGTATGTATATATTTATAAAAATGATTTATGAATATGTATAGGTCTAACATGCTAGTTAGGGCTCATATGTGTTGTATATGTGATATTGAGACTATATATGTTAATTGTTGAAAATGTGTTCATTTGGTGAAAACATGAAAATGTGGGTGTTTATAGATTTATGCATGAAAGATATGACTCTCTTGAAAAATGCATAAGGATGATGATTTGCATGATGTGAGTGTGATGACATTGTGACAATCTTGAAGTGAAGAAAAATGCATTGATTTGATAAAATGCATTGCATTGTGTTGATTGAGTGCATTGATGTGATTATGTGCACTATATGAATAGTGAAATTTTTGGGGCGTAACAACATTGAAAATGAAGATAAGGGACAAAACAGGACAAAACTTGTCACGCCCCAATTTCTGACTCCCGGAAACCAAGGGTGAACCCGTCCATTGACTCCAACGAACCCACCTTTTTCTCCTTAATTATCGCAGAAGCTTAAATCTAATCTTGCATATAGGTATGCATCATTTAACCTTAATCGACCACTAGGGGCCCCAAACCATACCTCGGTTGCATAGCCAACTAGTTGCGGCCTACAGATTTTCACAAATGTGAACCTGTGTGACCAGAACTTAAGGATAAAACCTACACCATTGGATATAGGATTTAAAAATACTCAATTTAAAAAAAAATGGTGCTCAATTTCGATCTAAAATAAGGAAATTACACCCATTTCAGATTCGGATGCAGATGAAGTTGTCCAGGCTCCCTTCGGTCGATTGATGGGTAGTTTCGGTCGATCGAAAGAGGACTTTCAGTCTACTGAAACTCCATCCAATCGACTAAAACCTGATACAAAATGCAACTCTCGAGATATTGCACTTTTGGTCAACCGATGCAGAGCCCAAGCGACCGAAAGTGCCAAAAATAGCCCAAAACCTAAATTTTCAAGCGTCAAAGCATTCAATCACCTTACCAAATCATAATAAAACTTAAAGCATGAATTAAATCATGATTAAAATCTACCAAAAATAATAAAAATTCTCATGAATACTCTATGGAATCCAAAATGAACACTTTTGGGCATGAGTTTCCCCCAAATGGCTATTCCCACCCCTCAACTACCATCAAAACATTCACACAACTTACGACATGTGAATGAAACATAATTTCATAATCTTTACATTCCAAACCATCCATTCCATCCAAATCATACTTCAAGCATAATTATTCAAAAACACATTTAAAGTGCAACCCTTCGAACCACATATTCATTTCATTTCATTCCCAACTCATTTACTTTAGAAAAATTCATATATAAAGTTATAACATAAGATTAGATCGTAACTTTATATTCCATAAATTAAGTTTGGTCCAGGAATAAACCATAATACATATAGATTCCAAGTTTATAGTCATTGCAAGGATTTGATCCATAAAGTCCGAAAATGCTAAAAAAATTCAACCATGACTACAAATTCATAATCAACGTGCCACAAGTCGGCACGGATAACCAAATATATAATATCCAAAATATATCAAAATGCTACCATAGTTCCACTTGGACACTCAAGTCCCATGTAGAGACTGTGCCCAATTTTGGCTATTTTTTTGAAAATTTCATCATTTATTGCTTTAAAAGTATTTTAAATGATATTTAACATGTTTTGAATGTGGGGAACGCGTTTAGAAGGTTGGAATATGGTTTTGAAAAGTTTTGAAAACTTTTGAAAAAGTTTGACTTTTTGGTCAAACCGGGGCCCGAGAATTTAAAAAATTCTCAAAAATATTTTTTTTGGGGGAATGGCTTAAATGAAATGTTTAGAGTGTTAAGGAAGTGATTTCGAGTCCAACGGAATTTTTGAGAATTAATTCGGAGGTCGGGAGGGTACGTTAAAAGGCCTGGGGGCAAAATGGTTTTTTCGCGCCCCTAGGAGTGAAATAAATATCCCAAGGTCTGGGATATTTCATATTTACAGATCTCAATCTCTATTTAAAAGTCACCACTTCATCTCTGTCCCTTCTCTCTAGATTTTAGGTCACTTGTGGCGTGATTTGTAAGATTCCGAAGAAGAAAAGTGTGTAGAGGGCGTTGAGGGCTTCAGTTTGAACCCATCAAAGTCCATGTTTCATAAAGTTGGAATGGATGAGATTTTCAGAAGAGGGATTCAAAGCTTGGGAATTGAGGTAGGGGTGCTAGACTCATCTTTACTTTGATTCTATAGGTCACATATTTGTGACATGAAAGATAAGTTGAGATCTTTTGAGTTTAGGATTTTATATATATGTATGTATATATTTATAAAAATGATTTATGAATATGTATAGGTCTAACATGCTAGTTAGGGCTCATATGTGTTGTATATGTGATATTGAGACTATATATGTTAATTGTTGAAAATGTGTTCATTTGGTGAAAACCTGAAAATGTGGGTGTTTATAGATTTATGCATGAAAGATATGACTCTCTTGAAAAATGCATAAGGATGATGATTTGCATGATGTGAGTGTGATGACATTGTGACAATCTTGAAGTGAAGAAAAATGCATTGATTTGATAAAATGCATTGCATTGTGTTGATTGAGTGCATTGATGTGATTATGTGCACTATATGAAAAGTGAAATTTTTGGGGCGTAACAACATTGAAAATTAAGATAAGGGACAAAACAGGACAAAACTTGTCACGCCCCAATTTCTGACTCCCGGAAACCAAGGGTGAACCCGTCCATTGACTCCAACGAACCCACCTTTTTATCCTTAATTATCGCAGAAGCTTAAATCTAATCTTGCATATAGGTATGCATCATTTAACCTTAATCAACCACTAGGGGCCCTAAACCATACCTCGGTTGCATAGCCAACTAGTTGCGGCCTATAGATTTTCTCAAATGTGAACCTGTGTGACCAGAACTTAAGGATAAAACCTACACCATTGGATATAGGATTTAAAAAACTCAATTTAAAAAAAAAATTGTGCTCAATTTTGATCTAAAATAAGGAAGTTACTCCCATTTCAGGTTCGGATGCAGATGAAGTTGTCCAGGTTCCCTTCGGTCGATTGATGGGTAGTTTCGGTCGATCGAAAGAGGACTTTCAGTCGACTGAAACTCCATCCAGTCGACTAAAACCTGATACAAGATGCAACTCTCGAGAGATTGCACTTTCGGTCAAGCGATGCAGAGCCCAAGCGACCGAAAGTGCCAAAAACAGCCCAAAACCTAAATTTTCAAGCCTCAAAGCATTCAATCACCTTACCAAATCATAATAAAACTTAAAGCATGAATTAAATCATGATTAAAATCTACCAAAAATAATAAAAATTCTTATGAATACTCTATAGAATCCAAAATGAACACTTTTGGGCATGAGTTTCCCCCAAATGGCTATTCCCACCCCTCAACTACCATCAAAACATTCACACAACTTACAACATATGAATGAACCATAATTTCATAATATTTACATTCCAAACCATCCATTCCATCCAAATCATACTTCAAGCATAATTATTCAAAAACACATTTAAAATGCAACCCTTCGAACCACATATCCATTTCATTTCATTCCCAACTCATTTACTTTAGAAAAATTCATATATAAAGTTATAACATAAGATTAGATCGTAACTTTATATTCCATAAATTAAGTTTGGTCCAGGAATAAACCATAATACATATAGATTCCAAGTTTATAGTCATTGCAAGGATTTGATCCATAAAGTCCGAAAATGCTAAAAAAATTCAACCATGACTACAAATTCATAATCAACGTGCCACAAGTCGGCACGAATAACCAAATATATAATATCCAAAATATATCAAAATGCTACCATAGTTCCACTTGGACACTCAAGTCCCATGTAGAGACTGTGCCCAATTTTGGCTATTTTTTTGAAAATTTCATCATTTATTGCTTTAAAAGCATTTTAAATGATATTTAACATGTTTTGAATGTGGGGAACGTGTTTAGAAGGTTGGAATATGGTTTTGAAAAGTTTTGGAAACTTTTGAAAAAGTTTGACTTTTTGGTCAAACCGGGGCCCGAGAATTTAAAAAATTCTCAAAAATATTTTTTTTGGGGGAATGGCTTAAATGAAATGTTTAGAGTGTTAAGGAAGTGATTTCGAGTCCAACGGAATTTTTGAGAATTAATTCGGA
Source organism: Cornus controversa (assembly GCA_026545225.1). Taxonomy (NCBI): domain Eukaryota; kingdom Viridiplantae; phylum Streptophyta; class Magnoliopsida; order Cornales; family Cornaceae; genus Cornus; species Cornus controversa. Next base: position 48,846,006 of record CM048845.1, read on the forward strand.
GGTCGGGAGGGTACGTTAAATGGCCTGGGGGCAAAATGGTCTTTTCGCGCCCCTAGGAGTGAAATAAATATCCCAAGGTCTGGGATATTTCATATTTACAGATCTCAATCTCTATTTAAAAGTCACCACTTCATCTCTGTCCCTTCTCTCTAGATTTTAGGTCACTTGTGGCGTGATTTGTAAGATTCCGAAGAAGAAAAGTGTGTAGAGGGCGTTGAGGGCTTCAGTTTGAACCCATCAAAGTCCATGTTTCATAAAGTTGGAATGGATGAGATTTTCAGAAGTGGGATTCAAAGCTTGGGAATTGAGGTAGGGGTGCTAGACTTATCTTTACTTTGATTCTATAGGTCACATATTTGTGACATGAAAGATAAGTTGAGATCTTTTGAGTTTAGGATTTTATGTATATGTATGTATATATTTATAAAAATGATTTATGAATATGTATAGGTCTAACATGCTAGTTAGGGCTCATATGTGTTGTATATGTGATATTGAGACTATATATGTTAATTGTTGAAAATGTGTTCATTTGGCGAAAACAGGAAAATGTGGGCGTTTATAGATTTATGCATGAAAGATATGACTCTCTTGAAAAATGCATAAGGATGATGATTTGCATGATGTGAGTGTGATGACATTGTGACAATCTTGAAGTGAAGAAAAATGCATTGATTTGATAAAATGCATTGCATTGTGTTGATTGAGTGCATTGATGTGATTATGTGCACTATATGAAAAGTGAAATTTTTGGGGCATAACAACATTGAAAATTAAGATAAGGGACAAAACAGGACAAAACTTGTCACGCCCCAATTTCTGACTCCCGGAAACCAAGGGTGAACCCGTCCATTGACTCCAACGAACCCACCTTTTTCTCCTTAATTATCGCAGAAGCTTAAATCTAATCTTGCATATAGGTATGCATCATTTAACCTTAATCAACCACTAGGGGCCCCAAACCATACCTCGGTTGCATAGCCAACTAGTTGCGGCCTACAGATTTTCTCAAATGTGAACCTGTGTGACCAGAACTTAAGGATAAAACCTACACCATTGGATATAGGATTTAAAAATACTCAATTTAAAAAAAAATTGTGCTCAATTTCGATCTGAAATAAGGAAATTACTCCCATTTCAGGTTCGAATGCAGATGAAGTTGTCCAGGTTCCCTTCGGTCGATTGATGGGTAGTTTTGGTCGATCGAAAGAGGACTTTCAGTCGACTGAAACTCCATCCAGTCGACTAAAACCTGATACAAGATGCATCTCTCGAGATATTGCACTTTCGGTCAACCGATGCAGAGCCTAAGCGACCGAAAGTGCCAAAAACAGCCCAAAACCTAAATTTTCAAGCCTCAAAGCATTCAATCACCTTACCAAATCATAATAAAACTTAAAGCATGAATTAAATCATGATTAAAATCTACAAAAAATAATAAAAATTCTCATGAATACTCTATGGAATCCAAAATGAACACTTTTGGGCATGAGTTTCCCCCAAATGGCTATTCCCACCCCTCAACTTCCATCAAAACATTCACACAACTTACAACATGTGAATGAAACATAATTTCATAATATTTACATTCCAAACCATCTATTCCATCCAAATCATACTTCAAGCATAATTATTCAAAAACACATTTAAAGTCCAACCCTTCGAACCACATATCCATTTCATTTCAGTCCCAACTCATTTACTTTAGAAAAATTCATATATAAAGTTATAACATAAGAATAGATCATAACTTTATATTCCATAAATTAAGTTTGGTCCAGGAATAAACCATAATACATATGGATTCCAAGTTTATAGTCATTGCAAGGATTTCATCCATAAAGTCCAAAAATGCTAAAAAAATTCAACCATGACTACAAATTCATAATCAACGTGCCACAAGTCGGCACGGATAACCAAATATATAATATCCAAAATATATCAAAATGCTACCATAGTTCCACTTGGACACCCAAGTCCCATGTAGAGACTGTGCCCAATTTTGGCTATTTTTTTGAAAATTTCATCATTTATTGCTTTAAATGCATTTTAAATGATATTTAACATGTTTTGAATGCGGGGAACGTGTTTAGAAGGTTGGAATATGGTTTTGAAAAGTTTTGGAAACTTTTGAAAAAGTTTGACTTTTTGGTCAAACCGGGGCACGGGAATTTAAAAAATTCTCAAAAATATTTTTTTGGGGGGAATGGCTTAAATGAAATGTTTAGAGTGTTAAGGAAGTGATTTCGAGTCCAATGGAATTTTTGAGAATTAATTCAGAGGTCGGGAGGGTACGTTAAATGGCCTGGGGGCAAAATGGTCTTTTCACGCCCCTAGGAATGAAATAAATATCCCAAGGTCTGGGATATTTCATATTTACAGATCTCAATCTCTATTGAAAAGTCACCACTTCATCTCTGTCCCTTCTCTCTAGATTTTAGGTCACTTGTGGCGTGATTTGTAAGATTCCGAAGAAGAAAAGTGTGTAGAGGGCGTTGAGAGCCTCAGTTTGAACCGATCAAAGTCCACGTTTCATAAAGTTGGAATGGATGAGATTTTTAGAAGAGGGATTCAAAGCTTGGGAATTGAGGTAGGGGTGCTAGACTCATCTTTACTTTGATTCTATAGGTCACATATTTGTGACATGGAAGATAAGTTAAGATCTTTTGAGTTTAGGATTTTATGTATATGTTTGTATATATTTATAAAAATTATTTTTGAATATGTATAGGTCTAACATGCTAGTTAGGGCTCATATGTGTTGTATATGTGATATTGAGACTATATATGTTAATTGTTGAAAATGTGTTCATTTGGCGAAAACATGAAAATGTGGGTGTTTATAGATTTATGCATGAAAGATATGACATTCTTGAAAAATGCATAAGGATGATGATTTGCATGATGTGAGTGTGATGACATTGTGACAATCTTGAAGTGAAGAAAAATGCATTGATTTGATAAAATGCATTGCATTGTGTTGACTGAGTGCATTGATGTGATTATGTGCACTATATGAAAAGTGAAATTTTTGGGGCGTAACAACATTGAAAATTAAGATAAGGGACAAAACAGGACAAAACAGGACAAAACTTGTCACGCCCCAATTTCTGACTCCCGGAAACCAAGGGTGAACCCGTCCATTGACTCCAACGAACCCACCTTTTTCTCCTTAATTATCGCAGAAGCTTAAATCTAATCTTGCATATAGGTATGCATCATTTAACCTTAATCAACCACTAGGGGCCCCAAACCATACCTCGGTTGCATAGCCAACTAGTTGCGGCCTACAGATTTTCTCAAATGTGAACCTGTGTGACCAGAACTTAAGGATAAAACCTACACCATTGGATATAGGATTTAAAAATACTCAATTTAAAAAAAAATGGTGCTCAATTTCGATCTAAAATAAGGAAATTACACCCATTTCAGGTTCGGATGCAGATGAAGTTGTCCAGGTTCCCTTCGGTCGATTGATGGGTAGTTTTGGTCGATCGAAAGAGGAATTTCAGTCGACTAAAACTCCATCCAGTTGACTAAAACCTGATACAAAATGCAACTCTTGAGATATTGCACTTTCGGTCAACCGATGAAGAGCCCAAGCGACCGAAAGTGCCAAAAATAGCCCAAAACCTAAATTTTCAAGCCTCAAAGCATTCAATCACCTTACCAAATCATAATAAAACTTAAAGCATGAATTAAATCATGATTAAAATCTACCAAAAATAATAAAAATTCTCATGAATACTCTATGGAATCCAAAATGAACACTTTTGGGCATGAGTTTCCCCCAAATGGCTATTCCCACCCCTTAACTACCATCAAAACATTCACAAAACTTACAACATGTGAATGAAACATAATTTCATAATCTTTACATTTCAAACCATCCATTTCATCCAAATCATACTTCAAGCATAATTATTCAAAAACACATTTAAAGTCCAACCCTTCGAACCACATATCCATTTCATTTCAATTCCAACTCATTTACTTTAGAAAAATTCATATATAAAGTTATAACATAAGAATAGATCATAACTTTATATTCCATAAATTAAGTTTGGTCCAGGAGTAAACCATAATACATATAGATTCCAAGTTTATAGTCATTGCAAGGATTTCATCCATAAAGTACAAAAATGCTAAAAAAATTCAACTATGACTACAAATTCATAATCAACGTGCCACAAGTCGACACGGATAACCAAATATATAATATCCAAAATATATCAAAATGCTACCATAGTTACACTTGGACACTCAAGTCCCATGTAGAGACTGTGCCCAATTTTGGCTAGTTTTTTGAAAATCTCATCATTTATTGCTTTAAATGCATTTTAAATGATATTTAACATGTTTTGAATGTGGGGTACGTGTTTAAAAGGTTGGAATATAGTTTTGAAAAGTTTTGGAAACTTTTGAAAAAGTTTGACTTTTTGGTCAAACCGGGGCCCGGGAATTTAAAAAATTCTCAAAAATATTTTTTTGGGAGAATGGCCTAAATGAAATGTTTAGAGTGTTAAGGAAGTGATTTCGAGTCCAACGGAATTTTTGAGAATTAATTCGGAGGTCGGGAGGGTACGTTAAATGGCCTGGGGGCAAAATGGTCTTTTCGTGCCCCTAGGTGTGAAATAAATATCCCAAGGTCTGGGATATTTCCTATTTACAGATCTCAATCTCTATCTAAAAGTCACCACTTCATCTCTGTCCCTTCTCTCTAGATTTTAGGTCACTTGTGGCGTGATTTGTAAGATTCCGAAGAAGAAAAGTGTGTAGAGGGCGTTGGGGGCTTCAGTTTGAACCGATCAAAGTCCATGTTTCATAAAGTTGGAATGGATGAGATTTTCAGAAGAATGATTCAAAGCTTGGGAGTTGAGGTAGGGGTGCTAGACTCATCTTTACTTTGATTCTATAGGTCGCATATTTGTGACATGAAAGATAAGTTGAGATCTTTTGAGTTTAGGATTTTATGTATATGTATGTATATATTTATAAAAATAATTTATGAATATGTATAGGTCTAACATGCTAGTTAGGGCTCATATGTGTTGTATATGTAATATTGAGACTATATATGTTAATTGTTGAAAATGTGTTCATTTGGCGAAAACATGAAAATGTGGGCGTTTATAGATTTATGCATGAAAGATATGACTCTCTTGAAAAATGCATAAGGATGATGATTTGCATGATGTGAGTGTGATGACATTGTGACAATCTTGAAGTGAAGAAAAATGCATTGATTTGATAAAATGCATTGCATTGTGTTGATTGAGTGCATTGATGTGATTATGTGCACTATATGAAAAACGAGGTTTTTGGGGCGTAACAACATTGAAAATGAAGAGAAGGGGCAAAACAGGGCAAAACTTGTCACAACCCAATTTCTGACTCCCGGAAACCAAGGGTGAACCCGTCCATTGACTCCAACGAACCCACCTTTTTCTCCTTAATTATCGCAGAAGCTTAAATCTAATCTTGCATATAGGTATGCATCATTTAACCTTAATCAACCACTAGGGGCCCCAAACCATACCTCGGTTGCATAGCCAACTAGTTGCGGCCTACAGATTTTCTCAAATGTGAACCTGTGTGACGAGAACTTAAGGATGAAACCTACACCATTGGATATAGGATTTAAAAATACTCAATTTAAAAAAAAATGGTGCTCAATTTCGATCTAAAATAAGTAAATTACGTCCATTTCAGGTTCGGATGGAGATGAAGTTGTCCAGGTTCCCTTCGGTCGATTGATGGGTAGTTTTGGTCGATCGAAAGAGGACTTTCAGTCGACTGAAACTCCATCCAGTCGACTAAAACCTGATATATAATGCAACTCTCGAGATATTGCACTTTCGGTCAACCGATGCAGAGCCCAAGCGACCGAAAGTGCCAAAAACAGCCCAAAACCTAAATTTTCAAGCCTCAAAGCATTCAATCACCTTACCAAATCATAATAAAACTTAAAGCATGAATTAAATCATGATTAAAATTTACAAAAAATAATAAAAATTCTCATGAATACTCTATGGAATCCAAAATGAACACTTTTGGGCATGAGTTTCCCCCAAATGGCTATTCCCACCCCTCAACTACCATCAAAACATTCACACAACTTACGACATGTGAATGAAACATAATTTCATAATCTTTACATTCCAAACCATCCATTCCATCCAAATCACACTTCAAGCATAATTATTCAAAAACACATTTAAAGTGCAACCCTTCGAACCACATATCCATCTCATTTCATTCCCAACTCATTGACTTTAGAAAAATTCATATATAAAGTTATAACATAAGAATAGATCATAACTTTATATTCCATAAATTAAGTTTGGTCCAGGAATAAACCATAATACATATGGATTCCAAGTTTATAGTCATTGCAAGGATTTGATCCATAAAGTCCGAAAATGCTAAAAAAATTCAACCATGACTACAAATTCATAATCAACGTGCCACAAGTCGGCACGGATAACCAAATATATAATATCCAAAATATATCAAAATGCTACCATAGTTCCACTTGGACACTCAAGTCCAATGTAGAGACTGTGCCCAATTTTGGCTATTTTTTTGAAAATTTCATTATTTATTACTTTAAATGCATTTTAAATGATATTTAACATGTTTTGAATGTGGGGAACGTGTTTAGAAGGTTGGAATATGGTTTTGAAAAGTTTTAGAAACTTTTGAAAAAGTTTGACTTTTTGGTCAAACCGGGGCCCGGGAATTAAAAAATTCTCAAAAATAGTTTTTTTGGGGGAATGGCTTAACTAAAATGTTTAGAGTGTTAAGGAATTGATTTCGAGTCAAACGGAATTTTCGAGAATTAATTCGGAGGTCGGGAGGGTACGTTAAGTGGCTTGGGGGCAAAATGGTCTTTTTGCGCCCCTAGGAGTGAATTAAATATCCGAAGGTCTGGGAATTTCATATTTACAGATCTCAATCTCTCTCTAAAGTCACCACTTCATCTCTGTCCCTTCTCTCTAGATTTTAGGTCACTTGTGGCGTGATTTGTAAGATTCCGAAGAAGAAAAGTGTGTAGAGGGCGTTGAGGGCTTCGGTTTGAACCGATCAAAGTTCGTGTTTCATAAAGTTGGAATGGATGAGATTTTCAAAAGAGGGATTCAAAGTTTGGGAATTGAGGTAGGGGTGCTGGACTCATCTTTACTTTGATTCTATAGGTCACATATTTGTGACATGAAAGATAAGTTGAGATTTTTTGAGTTTAGGATTTTATGTATATGTATGTATATATTTATAAAAATGATTGATGAATATGTATAGGTCTAACATGCTAGTTAGGGCTCATATGTGTTGTATATGTGATATTGAGACTATATATGTTAATTGTTGAAAATGTGTTCATTTGGTGAAAACATGAAAATGTGGGTGTTTATAGATTTATGCATGAAAGATATGACTTTATTGAAAAATGCATAAGCATGATGATTTCCATGATGTGAGTGTGATGACATTGTGACAATCTTGAAGTGAAGAAAAATGCATTGATTTGATAAAATGCATTACATTGTGTTGATTGAGTGCATTGATGTGATTATGTGCACTATATGAAAAGCGAGGTTTTTGGGGCATGACAACATTGAAAATTAAGATAAGGGGATGACCCATAGGGTGAAAGACCCAAGACTTGGCCAAACAGATGGCGCATCCATCGAAATAGTGAACCGAGAAGCGTAAGCAGAGTTTGGGTGCCGAAGAGACCCTTACTATGAGGTGGTTTGGTAAGCTAGTCCCCATTGAATTGATTTTTGGACTTATGTGGTGTGAGTTTTATATTAAATTGAGACTTGATCAGTTTGCTATATGTATGTGTACATTGGAATGTGAAGCATCACGCATGATTTATAAAACGTGATTGTTTAGGGGTAAAAAGCATGGATATTTATCATATAGATCGTAATGACTTCATATGCATCCATGCATGGCCGCTTGAGTTACAGTAGAGTTGGGTGGATCATTCCTATTGAGCCGCAGTGGTGCTCACCCCCTATATACAATTTTTTTTCAGATAAGGCACCAATGGAGGATGAGCCATGATTAGCTCAATGGACCTTGTTGAGTTTCTTTTGGATTTTTGGATCTTTTGATATGTATGTAGATGTCCATGCTGTTTTGTGGCATGTGGACTCTTTTGGGAAATGTTTTTCTTAAAGTTGGATAACATGTTTATATTTGAATTTCATATGTATGTATAAGCCATGTTGGACATGTATGGAAGATTTTGAACATAATTGTATAGCCATTAGGGGGGGACACGTGCCCAAAAGTGTCCATTTTGAATTTAAGGTGTGAATGACATATGAAATAATTTGTATGATTTCAATAGAAATGTATAAGGATTTGTGAGATTATGGTGATATGAATGTGTGAATTAGGGTGGGTGTATGGAGATGTATCATTTGTAGATCCTTGGAATGTTGGGTGTAAGATTTTGTTTTGGAAATGAAAGTATTGCCGGTCAAATGAATACATTCTGCCCTGATTTTGGAGAATTTTTTTGAGGTCTACACAACTCCAAATGATCTAAAATTTTTATCACACCTTCCCCTAGATGTTTAGTATTCCCATATTTAAATTCGTGAAGTTTGGACAACCACAGAAATTTAGAAAAATTGGACAAGATTCTGCCACCAGATTTTACAATTTCTGTTGGGCACCAAATTGATTGCCAAAACTGTTTCATTTGGCTAATATCTAGCCATTAAGGTTGGCTCAAGCTTGTTCTATATTTAGTCTAGTTTCTATAGAATTTTTGTTTGCCTCGTTTCGAGTTGAAATGAATTTTCTACGAACTTTTTTATAACTGTTGCGCAGATTGTACCCTAGCAGTGCACTATTCATTTTGGAGTTACTGTAGCTTTTTAGCTACTGTCCGGTGATGATAAAACAGGGTTCCGGACCTCTTCAAAAGGTCTAAATTATATTTTAAGCACCTTGCGACTATAGTAGGATGAGACAATGGTCCGAAAAATTTTCAGGAACTTTTTACAAAAAGTTACTATTCACGAGGGCCAAAAATCACTTTTATTTTGGAAATTTTCTAAATGATTTCAACAATGAGGACCATGGTTAGTTATGCATATTCACTTAATTATATACATTATGAGTTGTTTCCGCGGTTAAGAGAATTGGGTTGGATGTTAGATTTTCCAAAATGATTGTTTTGATTAGATTTCACTGTTCACCCCCATTTCCCTCGCTCTTAACTGGGTGTCAGAAATCGGGGCGTGACATCCCATCCATCATCGGTGCCTTATATGTAAAAGATTTTGGAATAAAAGGGTGAGCACCACTGTGGCTCAGTAGAGATACCCCAACCCTCCTAAGTGTTGACCCGACATGACCTACATGAATGCATGTCACTACATTACATGTATCGTCTAACATATACCATGTTCATTCACAAGCCATGCATGTACATATACAAGAATGCATTAAACATTTAGCATGCTTCACAATTCAAAATGAAAGCATTAACCACACACTTATCTCTCTCTCGGACTCAACCCGGAACCCTAACATAATTCTCATGCAACCATGTGACCGAGACACTTCCTACACAAATTCAACATCGTCACCAAGAATTTACATCCTCCAAGGTGATTGTCCCACCACAACCAAGGATTTACCTCCTCCAGGTGGTTATCATCCCACCACTACCGAGAATTTGCATCCTCCAGGCGGTCCGACCTAGTATTTAAATTCTCATCGAGTATTTACCTACACTAAGGTGATTGCCCCACCACTACTGAGGATTTACCTCCTCCAGGTGGTTATCATCCCACCACTACCGAGAATTCGTATCCTCCAGGTGGTTCGACCACTAAACGCCCTCACCGAGTATTGATCTACTCTAGGTAAGTTGACCACATTTTCCCGTTTCCTCATAATGGTCCCGTATATGCATTTTGAACATATTGCAATCAAACACTCAATATTCATGCTTCACAATGCTTTATCTAGTTATAAGAGAACATAGCATGCATTTCATCTCCACAAAACCACACATAACACATATATGTATAACGCATGCATATAACCTCTCATATGCATACAACTTCAAAATTAGCATACTTTACTCATGTTACACTCAATGCAAAATTTTAGCACATAAAACTAACATGCATTTAACCATCACATATTCCACATATATGACCCGAGATTAGACATTTGCACATAAACCTCACATTGAGCACATAACACCTATATACCCAATGTCTTCCATTCACCCACTTTGACCCACATGCTAAAACCAACACAAGGAACCCCAAATGTGCAAAGATAGGATTCAAGAGAAGGAGAAAATCTAGCTTCCCACCCCTCTCACTCTCCTAAAATATGTGATACACAACCTACACCTCTCCTTTTCACCCGAAGCCCTAGAATCAAAAATTAGAAGAGAAGAAGAACCCTTACCTCGAAAATGAAGATCTTCCAACCATTTCTCAAAATCCTAGCAATGTCAATCTTGCCAAATCAAAACTTTATTCGGTTCAAACCGAAGCTCTTGCCATCCCCTACATATCTCCCTTCTTTGACGAAACTTGAATCGCACCCGAACGGCTCCGAAATGTAGAGAAAAGGTAGAGAGGAGAAGAGGGAAATGTTAGAAAGAGAGAGAGATCCGTGTGAATTGGCTAGGATCACTCTTTATTCTTAAGGAATCTTTCATATATTCTAGCAAAGATATTTTTATCATCTTTAACGTTTAATCTATCACATTCATGTGGTTGTTGAACCAATTCACTCTCTCTCTTTTTAGATTCCATGATAATTTTTGAAAAAAAAAATTTAATTTTAAAAATACTTCACAAGGAACTACTCACAAATTAGGAAACACTGCTCTGATACCAATTGTTGGTATCAGATTATAAATCTCCAATATAAAAAACAACCTGCTCTGATACCAATTGTGAGTTACATGGTGCGGAAGCGGTTGCGAAAGTAATTAAAAACCTAGAGGAGGGGTGATTAGGTTTACTCACTTTTTGCTTCATTATTTAGATTATTCAATTAATAATTAAAGTAATTCCACAAAGCAAGTAAATAAAATGAAGTGTAGTAAAGTAAAGAATGTGAAAAGCGTTGAATGTTATACATTCTCGCACCTTTACTTATATATCTTGATCCCATAGCTGCACATATGGTACAATTTTTACATATTTTTATGTTTTTGATGATGTTAGGTTCGAACTCAGAATATGGCGTAATTCGACCCCTTTATTAGTTCAATAATGCATTCCTAATTCCTATCATCCTTCATGGAGAATCTACATTAAGGAATAGTGAATGGCGGGTCAAGACCAGAGTTAAAAAGTTAGAAAGTTGAAGATCTGCAGAAGAAGGAGGATCGATGCCTCGAAACCTTTAGTTTGATGCATCACAACTTCGATGCATCGAAGTCCCTACTTCGATGCATCGCCCGAACCTGCTGAAGATATTTTTTTATAGATATTTTCTCCACTTGTCACTTGTCTAATTTTGCTTGGATAAAGTCTTGCATGAAATTTCTATGATATTTTGAGTCTCAGATCAGTTATATAGCTAGAGAATATGTAATAAAAAGATATACACAATTCTTGTAATAGAGAGCATAGTTTAGAATTCTAGAGAGAGAAAGTGAAGTTCTAGAAAGGGAAAGCTTCAAAGAGGCTATGTAAGGAATTGAAGACCATCTTGAGCATGGGACCATCTCTATCTATGGAGTGCTTCCAGCCCACTATGATCAACTAATCCTTCTCTAGGGTTTTGACAAACCCTAGCTTTGTAAATATGTTCTAACTTCACTGAATTGGGGATTTTTATGTATTTGATGTATATGTCTCTTGCCTTGAGCCTTATTTATATATAAGTTTACAATTTTTTCATGCTCATGTGTGGTGATTTATCTTCTTGTCTTAGAATGCTTAAATTCCTCACATGATCTTCAAACACTTGTATGTTTCACAAGGACTACAAGTGATGGCTTGAGACTAGTTTTCACTATAACATGCATAGCTAGATTTGCATAGTCCATGCTTAGAGAAGGTGATTTTGATTCAATTAGGTAAGTAGGTAGGTAGGGAAATCATGTGACGATGGTTTTGCTACAAGTAGGTAATTAGGTAAATAAGAAAAATCACATTTTTTGAAGATGGATTATAGTATATTAAGGTGTGTGTATTCTCTTGACGACGCCGTTGTAGGTGGGACTTGTCAACACGTCACTAGTACACATTTGCATGAATTCTCCCAATTTATTATAAGTGTGACATACTACGAGGTTAGCGGGGAAGTCTAACCCTAGTCCTTTATTCTTCTCTCAATCTTTGTATTTAAATTACTTTTATGCTTTCAAAGTAGAGTAAGCGGACAACCAACACGATTGTGATTTAAACAAGAACCAAACTTCAACCTTTAGTGAGTTATACCTACGTAGTCTCTGTGGGATCGACACCCTTAACTTAGAGCCCTATCCTTTAAGGATTCGTTCTATTGCGAGTGGTAAATTATAAATTGCGAGTAACGCAACCGTACACAATAATTTTTGGTGCCGTTGCCGAGGACAATGGTTGAATCGCTAAATTAGAGGATTGAGTCTAGTTTAAATTTTAATTTAACTCATTCTTTATATTCTTTATTTGTAAGTATCTTTATCTTTATTTCTTAAGTGTTGCATTGTAGGTACTTGTCTAATCAAAGCATCAAGACTTAAGCTTGAATCCTTGTGAGTAGAGTATCTAACTTTCTTGCACTTAGAAATTTAAAATTTTATTTTTGCACGTAGTTTAAAGTTTTTCATTTATTCATATGCAAGATAGGAGATCCTTGTCATTACCGTTGTTGCCATGTGACCTTGAGCTTGAACGAACTCTTAGACAACATAGTAGCGTTCCTAGGGACCTTATACTGTTTAGAGAACATAGGAGAGAAACCATGGTGAATAATGACAACCAAAATGTTAAGTAAAATCCAATCTTACCACCCCCACCGGGCGGTGAGATTCTTCGAGATTTTTATGTTTCATCTACCTATGCATCTCCTTCTTGTATTCGTTTCCCGAATTCGGGGAGGAACAATTTTGAAATCAAATCCTCAACAATTAATCATCTTAGTTGTTTTCATGAGCTTCCAAACCAAGATCCTTATAAATATATTGATGAATTCTTAGAAGTGTGTTCTACTTTACATGTAAGGACCGGAATAATTTTGACCGGTTCCGGGTGATTTTGGACCGGACCGATTTTTTTCGAATAAATTAAAATTCGAAAATATGATATATATATATATATATGGAATTATATATATATATATGAATTTGGAGGATATAGATATATATATATATATATGGGAATATATATATATGCATATGATGGGCTTTATGTAATTAAGAATACATGGAGATGCACAATTGTGATTTTGTGCATAAAGTGGGTCAATAGTGTATATGGTGTTATACACACACATATACATATAAATATGTATATGTGGACCAAAATGAAGGAAGGAGAAAGACCAAGTGGTGGTCTTCGGCTGACCCAAAAAGAAAAAGAGAAGGAAAGAAAAAGGAAAAAGAAAGAGAGAAAAGAAAAGAAGAAAGAAAAAGGAAAAAGAAAGAGAAGAGGGAGAATCGGGGAGAGAGAAGAGAGAGAGAAGCCGAGAGAGAGGGGCAGTCCGGCGCCGACGGTGGCCGTGACGGCTGACCAGCTTCGGCCTGGCGACGGCGATGGCTGGGATGCTCGCGGTGGGGCTTCGGCTCGGGCGGCGATGCTCAGCTCGTCCGTGGCTTGCGGGTGGATAGCAGCGACGGGGGTCCGTTTGGCTTCGGCTGGTGCTCGGGCCGTGCTGGATCTGTCTCGGTGAGCTCCGGTGGCGAATAGCGGCAGTGGTGCGGGGTCGAAATGGCCCTGTTTGGTTCCGACGATGGGTCTTCGGTTTGGGTCAATTTTAGGTGGTTCCGACGAGGAACTTGCGGGCCGTTTGGCAGCAGGTGGTGTTTTTCCAATTTTGGGTTGAGCACAGTGAGTTCGGCTGGGTTGTGTTCGGTCCGATTGGAGGCTCACGACGGTGGAGGTAGCCGGAGATGGGAGTGGCTGATCACAGTGAGGTGGTCGGTGGTCCTTAGGGGCCGTTTTGGGTTCTCTTTCGGTGGGATCAGCTCGGTTATGGGTTCAGCTGAGTGGCTGGTTGTGGGTTCGCTACAGTTGAGTTTTGGGTGACTTTTGCTCGTTGGCAAGGGTCCGATCAAGGTGGCTGGTTGGCTATGGGTTTTCGGTTGTGGTTCTGCTCGGTTCTCTTTTGTCTCTTTAATGGTGGTGATCGGATAGAGCCTGAAGGATGGAGCTCACGGTTTGGACAGTGGGCTGTCCATGGATGGTGGCTTCAATGGTGAGAACTTGGGGTTGTGTTTGGATGGGATCTCATGGTCGTGTTTGGTTCGAAAGGGAGTTTCGGCTGGGGACTGTTTGGCCGATAGTTATGACTGGGTTCAGTTGAGGTGCTCGTAGTTGGGTTCGACTTTGAGGAGTGTTTGGACAGGCTTGATGGGTCTGGGTCATGGAGCTCGGTTGTTCCATGGTAGTTGCTTGGTATGGTTGATTTATGATTTGAATTTGAGGATTAACTGGGCTGATTTTGATTCGGCCTTCTTGTAGCGGTGATACATAAGCACACATATATGGACGATGGTTTGTGCATTGGGCTTAGGCCTTGAGTTTGTATTGGATTTCCAATGGAACTAGAAGTGGGCTGAAATAAAAGTGGATTGGTTTAAATTGGGCTTTAGATTTGAAATGGAGCCGGATTGGATTGGAACCAAGACATGGGTTGGACCAGGCATGGAAACAAAAGGAGATGAAGTGGCCCGATGGATTGTTCGGGTGGGTTTTGACACAGGACTGGCCGGACCGGGCTTGGCATGGACCGCTTTGCAAACGCGGATTCATTGGAGAGCGAGACTTAAGGCAAGTTGATTCTTGCCTCTACCTCTTACGTACTTTTTATTTACGTTGAGTAATTTACATATGTTATTAATTTAATCATATGTGGTATGTGTCCATACATATATATATATAGGTGCTTATATATATGTGGGTATAGGTGGATGTTGTGCATACATGGGATATGAGAGGATATATATATGCGTGTGTATATATATATGTATGTGTGGGTTTGGGGAGCGATAACATGTTAGATTAATCGCCTGATTGCATTGTGATATGCATGTATGTATAGATTAAAGTCTATGTAAAGCATGCTAAATAATACTTGTTTAGCTCTGTGTGGTCTTGTATGCATATGTGGTTCTTATGCATGGTGTTCAGGAAGTATATATATAGGTATGTGATTACCTATATGTATGGTTGCAGTGGTAGAAATGCATACTAAGTTGAATATAACTTTTGGCGAACATTTGAAAAGCATGAAATGTGCTAAGTGTTTTATATGTTCTTGATACATATGTGAGTGATGTAATATATATATGTGTGTATATATATTGTGATTGGAATGCATGTTAGTTACTTGTAGCGAATACATGCATTGAATGAGAGCATGACTATATTTATGCTAGTGTAAGTGCATATGTGATTTATATGCATGATTTGACATGTACGTGTTTACATGTAGGGTTACGTGAATGAAATGCATGCTATCTGTTTATAGAAAATGTATGCATTGGTTATAGCATGATAAAAATGTGCTAAGTTGAAGCTGTTTGCATATATGAGTTGTTATGCAAGTTTGTGAACATATATGTGCTATATGTGTTGGAAAGTGATGAAAAGCATGCCAAATACTTCTTTTTAGTATTCATAAGCATGGGTTGAAGCATGAATGTACTATGCTGTATATATATATGCATCCATATTGCATGTATAGGAGGGAAATGACACATACGTGGTTATATGTGGGTTTATGTAGAGGGAAATGCATGCTATGTACTTATATACTAGCTGGTGCATTGGGATAGCATAAAATAGAATGCTTAGTTACGTATGCATCCACATTGCATATACGGGAGGTTGCGGGAAAATTAACGCAAAAAGAGGTGAACGGGACTTCGGAGTGGTCCAACCGTGTCACGAGAAGTGGTATAATCATCCACTACGTATGGCCTTCGGAGTGGACCCGCCATACGAAGGCTTTATGCCTGGAATCGGAGTATGTCCAATGTTTGTGAGCTTCGGAGTTGCCCCCTCACAATTTGGTAAACCAATATATTGCCATCGGAGTATGTCTAACAAGTATGGCCCTCGGAGTGGACCCGCCATGCTAAGGCTTAAAGCCTGGGAATCGGAGTATGTCCAATGAATGTGAGCCTCGGAGCTGTCCCCTCACATAATGGCAATCCTATACATTGCTAGAGTAGGATGACCTTTCGGAGTGGTCCAGGTCATAGGTTGGTTATCGAAGTTATCCTAGGTCACATGATCCTCGGAGCGGGCCAATCATGTGGGGTATCGGATGAGGACCGAGAGGGAGAGTATGTGTAAGCTTTGATGCTTGTCTTATGTATCGGATTATGACCGTGGAAGGTGAAAAATACCTTTATGCTTATGTGTTTATCTGTTAAGCATGTTTTCCTGTTTAAATGCATCTTTATTGCATTTGTGATGTGCTACTTGACGAGTAGGAGATGTGGTAGTTGATTTACCTCGTTTATGTAAACGTGTTGACATATATGTTCTATATACATATTGATGCCTGATGTTTACTGCTTTCAAGCATGTTGAAAATGATTTCTAAAATCATGTATAGCGGATTTTGTATGTTCATATGTGCTAGAGTAGCCATATACATCATTGGTTCATGCATGCTAGGTAGAGCATGGTCTTAAATATTGTGATATATTTAAGTGCATATATATTTTTGAGAATATGTGAGGATCGACCTGCTGCAACGGTGATAGTATGGTTCTACATACCTTGTTGGGCCTTTGAGCTCACCCCCTCCCAGGTTTTGCAGGTATTGCTGGTTTTGGAGTTAGTTAGGGGACTGACAGCACCGGTTGCAGAGGTAGTATCTAGATTCCTTAGAATCTAGTGTATATCCAGGATAGTGGATAGATAGATGCTTTACATTTGGATTAAATGTATAAAGCGATTTATATTGATTCAGTTCCTTCAATTGTATTTATTCATGTGATGTATGTATTTAATACGGACGTTCAAGGACTGAGACATGTATATTTATGATTGTATTATGCATGTTGTAGAAATATTGGGGGGACACGGGCCCAGAAGTGTCCATATTTATTGTTTAGATATAAATGCTGGGGGGACACGTGCCCAGAAGTGTCCATCTGAATTGAAAGCAGGTATAGCATGCCAGGAGCTGATTATTTAGAATGGGTCATGCCCGATTTTCGTAAAAATAATAGGAAATTGAGATGGTATGATCAGGTGGTGGTTAGAGCGTGAGGGTGATCTCACGGGGTTCACACCTCGGTTTCCGGGCCTCGGGAATCGGGGCGTGACATTACAGTTGAATACACAAGTGGAGGACAACTTAAGACTTCATCTTTTTCCCTTCTTGCTTAAGGTTAAAGCAAAACAATGGTTTAATTCCTTATAACCAAATTCCATTAACTCTTGGGCTAAAATGCAATAGGAGTTTCTAAAGAAATACTTCCCAATGGAAAAGACTAATGATGCGCGAAGAGCCATCATTGGTTTCTCTCAAAGGGAGGGAGAAGCTTTTCATGAAACATGGGAAATGATGAAAGATCTTTTGAGATCTTGCCCACACCATGCTATTCTCAAATGGCAATTGGTGCAAGGATTTTATGATAGTTTAGGGGAGCCTCACAAACAAATGGTTGATGCAAGTTGTGGAGGTACATTCTTTCTAAAAAGCCCCGATGAAGCATGGATACTTTTTGAGAACTTGAGCGAAAATTCGTCTCATCGTTCTTCTAATGAAAGGAAGAATAAGGTAGTCGGTCCTCTTAACGCCCAAACTGAAAGTATTTTTGAAATGCGTAAGGAGCAAGCAACATATAGGAAGATAGAAGGCTTAGAAAAAAAATTGGATCAAGTTATGTTGGTCGGTTCTTCTTCTTCCTCCAATCCTACTATTCCTAATCCTACCCTTCATCCCACATATGATGTGTGTTCATTCTGCTCTAGTCCTTCACATTATATAAAGGATTGCCCTCACGTGGGGCAATATCCCGAATTTTCACAAGAGCAAGCAAATGCACTTTACTCTAGGTCGGGCCAAGTGTTATACCAAAACTCTTATACTCCCGAATGGAGAGATCAAAATCAATTCCAATATGGGAACCAAGGCCAATATCAAGGACCTCGGGAACCATCTGAACAGCATGGTCCATCTCAATTCCAACCTAGACCTTATTAATCCAATTCAAATTCAAGCTTCTACTACACTCCCAATCAACCACCTTCTCAAAACCCAAGTTTTGAGCAAAAAGTTTTGGCAGCTTTAGGCAATATCGAAAGTAACACTCAAAAGATCAACGCCCACTCATAATCTACTGCAAAGATAAAGTCTCAATTGGGATAGCTAGCTAATGCAATGAATCGTAGACTTTGAGTTCAACAAAGAACAAGCTAAATCAATTACTATTGTAAGGAGTGGTAGAGTGCTAGAAAATCCAATTGACAAGATAAGAGAGAAAGAATGTGAGCATCTGATAAATCCAAATAGTCTCATTTTTAATCCAAAAGATCTTCCAATAAATCCAAGAGAGTTCTCTAATAATCCAAAAGAAAAAGGAAAGGATAAAATCATTGAAGCTACATTCTCATCGACTCCAAATCAAGCGGCTTCATATGAACCTCCTATTCCCTTTCCTCAAAGATTAAGGGAACCAACTCAGAAGTCCAATCCATCGAACATTTTCCAATTAAAGTTCATTTAATCAAATATTTTTGAGTAATCGAAGAGAATCAAAGAGCATTTCAATTGAAATTCTGATACTTCACACTTAAACCAAATCATGTCCAACTCATCTATTAAAACACATTCTAATCCTTAGATACATCCACACAACATTTGCAAAATAATTGAAATGTTAAAACATTATACATTTGTTTCAAAACATACATATCATTGAACATATTCTCAATATCCATAAGTTGTCCTCATTGTTCATACATAAAAGGATCCAGTTGTATATATAGTTCAACTATAACTACAACTTTAACAAAGTCAACATGCCACAAGCCAGTATTGATAGCCATATACACAATATGCAAAATGAACATCAAAATGCTACTATGAGGTCCTTTTGATCGTTCAAGTTCCATCCGTTATTAGTGTCTTATCTGTAAAAAGGTTTGGGGGGAAATGGGTGAGAAAATCAACGAGCTCAGTAGAAATGCCCCAACCCACCTAGGCATCGACCTACATGATATGCAACCATAATGTCACTACTTTACATGACATAATCAATGCTCTCATATCAAATCAACACAAATGCAATTCAATAATATGCATTTAAAATACACATCATGCTTAATAGTTTAAACACATAAACAATAAGATATTTACATCTTCTTCGGTCATAATCTGATACATAGACATAATTACTCATCTCTGACGATCATGTGGCATTGGTCAACTTTGATGACACCCATATGATTTGGACAACTCCGAAGAATCATACAACCTCGATAATATATTGGTTTTGCCAAATGTGAGTGAACAACTCCGACATTCAAAAGGTTTATAGATAATTTTTGAATTCTAGGCCTTAGCCTTGGTATGATGGGGCAACTTCAATGGTCATACCTCAGTGGATAATTATATCACTTCCATGATATGGTTGGGCAACTTCGAGCCCTATGTACGGCTCACTTGGACAATCCTCCGATAATTACTCATATATGCATATTAAGTATATATATCACCTAACATGCATTTTTTTCATGCTTTTCCAATGCACATTATTGCTATATTTAAATCTATCATGCATTACATATTCACATACTTGCATAACCAAAATATAAACACATATATGCTCACAACTATGCATATAATTCACATATGCATAAAAATCACAATATAGCTAGATATGCTCTCATTTCATACACATTGCATGTATACACTTAACACATCATATATCATAATATGAACTTAACTAGCATGTAGAAATCATAAGATAAGAGGGAAATACATAAGATCACAACCTCACCAATTCACTCATACATGCTATCTCAACTAACACCTCACCGAATTCACCAAAACCTTAGAATCGATGAATAAGAAAGAAGAAACACCCATGCATCGAATATGAAGGATTTTCTAGCAAATATCTAGGATTCCTCCAAGTTCCACCTTGCCAAAATCTAAGTTTGTTCAGTTTAAACCAAAGCCCTTGGCCTGTGCTACAAGTTGTCTTTCACTCACTACTTCTGAATCCAAGCCTACAACCTCCGAAATGAAGAAAGAAGGAAGATAGATGAAATGGGAGAGATAGAGGGAGCTAGGTGAATGTTCAGAATGGTGGTAAGTCTCAGCCTTAGATATTTATAATATTTAAGGTGTGAAATGACTAAAACGCCCCCGGGCCACTTAACGTACCCTCCCGACCTTCGTTTTCGATTTTGAACACGGCTACGTTTCTGAAATCGCTTCCTTAACTGTTTAAATATTTCATTTGGTCTAAAATAAAAATAAAAATTTCTCAAAATTTTTTCGAATTCCCGTACCCACCTAACCCGCATTCTGGGCTCCGCCGACCCAAAATTCTCAACTTTTGCCAAAAGCTCCCAAAACTTTCCAGAACCTCCAAACAATTTTCTAAACATGTTTTCCACACTTAAAACATACTAATCATAATTTAAAATGCATTTATGGAAAAAATGATGAATAAAGTGAAAATCGTTAAAATTGGACCCGGTCTTTACAATTTTCCCACCTTCAAGGAATTTTGTCCTCAAAATTAGAAACATACGTCAAGTGGTAAGCAACTGGGGATATTTTGAACGGATTTCTTGTTCCCACTTCCACGTAGCCTCTTCGACGTCGTGATGTCTCCAAAGCACTTTAACCAACGGAATGGTCTTGCCTCAAAGCAGTTGCTCTATAGACTCAAAAATCTGAATTGGCCCCTCCTCAAATGACACATCCTCATCCACCTCAAGATCTGTCCAGTCTAGCACATGTAAAGGATCTGGCTCATACTTTCTTAACATTGAAATGTGAAAAGTATTGTGCACATTTGACATTTGTGGTGGCAATGCCAAGCAATATGCAACCTCATCTACATAATCCAATATCTCGAACGAACTGATAAATCGTGGTGGTAGCTTGTTGCTACAGCCAAACCTCATCAAATCTTTTTGTGGTGAGACTTTTAGAAAGACATGGTCCCCCACCTCAAATGCCATACCAAGTCTCAACCTCTACATTATAAGATTATTCGGTGAATCTATCAAGAGTGGTCCTGTACACACTAATCAAAAATTGATCCATAGATTCATTTAAGAGATTCAAATCTCAACCTCCTCACATACATGATTAATCACACATATCACATCATAGGAAAATAAACATTGACGTGCTCCCACAAGTCTTTATCCTACTTGTTCTTTCCATTGAACCCAGGAGAAATATCACTAGGTTGGGTTCCATAACATATATATAACTTAATTATAGAATTTAGTCCCATCCCTTTCGATGTATCAGACACTAGGTCCTTACCCAAGCCCTTTGATAATGGATTTGCCAAATTTGATTTGGACTTCACATACTGAATAGAAATAATTCCATTAGACAAGATCCTTCTCACGTGATTGTGCTTTAATCATACCTGTCTGAATTTTCCATTGTAACACTCGATGTTAACTCAAAACATTGTAACCTTATTGTCACAATATATCTTCAAGGGAGGTATTGGCTTGCTCCATATATGAATATCCTCTAATAAGCTTTTCAGCCACTCAATTTCTTCTCTAGCAAAGAAAAGTGCAATAAACTTCAAATTCATAAAGGAATGAGTTATACATGCTTGCCTCTTTGATTTTCATGAACTCTATGCTAGCTCCACCCAAAGTGAAAATCCAGGAAGTCATAGAGAATGAGTCTTCTTTAACAGAGTTCCTTGTAGCTAGCATCACTGTAACTTTCAATTGCAATGATATGTGTATTATAATTCTTAAGCTTTCAAGAAATAAACATAAGCATTTTAAAAATTATCATCAATAAGGTGATGAGGTAGAATTTTTCATCAGAATACTTTTAGTCTATTTCAAAACTATCAATAGGGATCAACTCTAAAATATTAATTTTCTTTCGATAGATGTGAAAGACCAGTAAACTTTCATATGTTACATATAACGCAGTAATCCATATAAGTTTTACCATACTCTTCAATCAGTCCCAGACTGGTCCTTTGATTTGGATTCAATTCATATGACCAAGTTTCATCTCTAAACAGAAGTATGTGTGTAATATTGATCCATATAAGTTTTACCACACTCTTCAATCAGTCCCAAACTAATCTTTTATAAAATGTGTCAAGCTTTAGTATTTCATCTCCGAATAAAAGTGTGTGTGTAGGATTTCTTATTCATTAACATGGTTCTTAGTTCAATACTTAGTTCACCAAGTTTCTAGATGAAATCTAAGGTACTTACACTAGGTAATGGTTCAAGTCCAAAAGATACCATTATTAATGTGCATGACTATACCGATCAATAAAGAAATTTGAAACAAGAGGGGGATTGTTATAGTTATGTTTCAAATTAAATAACTATTGAATTAATGAAGTTGAACTCTAATTTTATAAATCAAGTTTTATGGAGGTTAAATGAAGTCTTAATGAATCTTGTACATGATATATTAATCTAGCTTAATTAATATGTTATTTATGTACAAAATTCACTAAGCTCATTAAATATGAAGTATACTAGTATAAATAGAAGTCCTCCAAAGCTTACAAGATATACCATGAAAAAAACTCAATACGTATTTAGTAAGAGAGTTTTGCAAGAACTATTTGAAAAGAGTTTTCAAACTATTGAGTTTGAGTTTTATACTCTGAGTTGATCGAACAAAGATGAATACATGGGTTCATAAAGAGAAGTGCAACATTCATAAACATACAGGTTTCATATATGGGCTTTGTTGAATTCCAGAGATAATGCTACCATTTGTCTTCTTTTTGCATGTGGGTGAGGTTTTAACTCTCTTCAAGAAGCAACTATGTCACACCCTGATTTCGGGTGCTCCCAAAATCCGAGGGTGAACAATGTTTTCACCTCATTTTCTTAAAATCAATCTTGTCATAACATATTCTATTGCGGAAGCTTTCCATATGCACACCATTATAATGGCATATGCTCATCAATACACCTCACAATGGATTCCACATTTGGTTCCACACATAAAGCCACCAAGTTCTGGGCAATAAATTCCTTTTATAATTGAGAGTTGGTATTATAAACAACACCATTGGATAGAGATTTCAAAAATACTCAAATTCAAAAAAAACAACACTCAATTCCGATCTAGAACGAAGAAATTACGTCAAAACGAAGTTTGGAAAAATGCTGTGAATAGTGATCTCGAATGTGCGAAATGCCAATCTCGATTGTGCGAAACTAGCATCTCGATTGTGCGAAAAAAATCTCGATTTTGCGAAAATATCAGCCTCTCGGGACCTCAGACCTGCAATATCTTGCACAATCGAAATGGGGGTTTCGATTGTGCAAAATTGCCCCTGTCTGGACCCTAAAAATCATCATAAATCATCACCCCTTCGCACATTCGAAATGGGGGTTTCGATTGTGCGAAATGGGCATTTTGCACGATCGAAATGCCCTTCCAAGGACTTCCAATAACCCCCTACATGGTCCGTTTTGAACCCAAATCCCAACCAAACCACCTTAGATCCTTCATTCAACATGAACATCAACTACAAATGATATAACCATCATACACACACACCAACATATACGTTTGAAACTCAAATCTTTCATAATCATAGAAAATTCCTAGGTTCACAATGCACCTAAAACTCAAGTAAATAAACCATCCTTATTTCCCAAAAATCATTCCCATAAAACCATACACATAAGAAATCAAATGGTCCTTTAAGCATACATTCATCAAGTCTCAAATGAAGGAAGCCATTATACATGTATTTCTCAAAAGTCTCCTTCCTACAAGTGTGGCATTTGCATTTGGAGTTCATAAACAAAAGAAGATACAAATGTAAAGGCAACACTACAAGTACGGTCAACATGCCACAAGCTGGCATGGACATTTATCTATAACCCAAAAGATCAAAAATCCAAAAAGGAACCCAACAAGGTCCATTGAGCAAATCATGCTTCATCCTCCATCGGCGCCTTATCTGAAAAAGTTTATTTAAGTAGGGGTGAGCACCACTGCGGCTCAGTAGAACTGATCCACCAACTCTACTCTAACTCAGGCGGCCATGCATGGATGCATATGAAATCATTACAATCTACATAACAAATATCCATGCTCTTTACCCTCAAAACAAACAAGTTTTGGAAATCATGCGTGATGTTTTACATTTCAAGGTATGCATATATATAAACATCAACTTAAACAAGTCACATTTCATATATATAACTCACGCCACATAAATTCGGAAATCAATTCAACTGAGGACTTCGCTTTTCATAATCCGTAGTAAGGGTCACTTTGGGACCACATACTCTGCTCACGCTTTTCGGGCTACTAACCCGACGGAAGCGACACCCGCTTGGCCAAGTTTTGGGTCTTGCCCCCTAAAGTTCAATACCCTTATTAATTCTCACATATGCCCCCAAAAACCTCGTTTTTCACATAATGTACACTTATCAAATAAATGCACAAAATCCACATAATGCAATGATTTTATCAAAACAATGGACTTTTCCTTCTCATCCCAAGCTTGTCATAATGTCAACACACTCATACCATGAAAATCATCATGCTTATGCATTTTTCAAGAAAATTATATCTTTCATGCACAATCCTAAATAGAAACTCAGATTTTCAATGTTTCCACCAAATGCATACAATTTCATCAAAAGCATTCATAGTCTCAACTTCACCTATGCAACATACATAAGCCCTAACTAATATTTTAGACATATCCATGTGCATAAATCATATTTTCATATATATATACTTATACACAAAATCTTAAAGTCAAGAAATCTCAACCTATCTTTCATGTCACAATTATGTGACCTATAGAATCAAAGTAAAGATGAGTCTAACACCCCTACCTCAAGTCCTATGCTTTGAATCCAACTTTAAAAAAATTCCAGCTTTCTCAACTCCATGAAATGTGGACTTTGATCGGTTCAAATCGAAGCCCTCAACACCCTCTACACACTTTTCTTCTTCGGGATCTTCCAAATCACACCTCAAGTGACCTAGAATCTAGAGAGAAGTGAGAGAGATAAAGTGGGAGACATAGAGAGAGAGATCTGTAAAATGAAATATCTCAGACCCTTTTTGATATTTATCTCAACCCTAGGGGCGTGAAATGACCATTTTACCCCCGACCATTTAATGTACCTTCCCGTCCTCGGAATTAATTTCTGAAAACTCTGTTGGACTCGAAATAGCTTCCTTAACACTCTAAAAATTTCGTTTAGTTCATAACCAAAAGTAAAATTTTTTAAATTTTCCGGACCCACTTAACCTCATCCCAAGGCTTCCATTGACCAAAAAGTCAAACTTTTCCAGAAGTTGCCAAAACTTTCCGAAACCATATTCTAACCTTCTAAACATGTTCCCAGAATTTAAAACATGTTAAATATCATTTAAAATGCGTTTAAAGTAATAAATGACAAAAATTAAAAAATTGGCCAAAATTGGACACGGTCTCTACAAACTACGCGTCTATAAACTTCGATAAGCACTATTCATTAGTTTTGTTCTAACAATTTGAAGATACTTTATTTGATCTCGGGTTCTAACAGAACCTTGAACTAAGAGTTACAATCTTGAAAGGAACTTAAGCTACAAACTACAAATTACAATAATGAAAGTGTGTAAATGACAGAAAGTATAAGCTTAGAGCTATAAGTTACACTATGAAAGAAGTAAAGTGTAATAAAGAAGTTAGCTAAGGGCTACATTTTGTAAACAAAACTAAGTATAGGAAGCCTAGGGCTGGAGATACGAGTATGAACGCAAGATTGTTGCTGCAGGCAACTCTTCCTCATCATAAATGAGTTCTATTTATAGTGGTGGAGAAATGAGATTCACGGTTGGATAAGTGCCACATGTGTGGCTGTGATGGAGTAGATACGTAAGTTTCTAGTGCACATGAAATGCTATCTTCTAACTGATAGAATTTGACCTGCTAGCTTCACCCATGCGTGATGTGACGGGCTCATAACATTCATTTGGTTGTCAGATAATTAAGGGACTTTTTATTCTTTTCTTGTCCGCTCAGATATCTGTCTGTTGATTTGACAAGAGTGATTGGTGGATGCACTTGGTCAAAACAAACCAAGGTAAGCCATGGTAGCCATAATTCATGGGCAGAGGTGCTTCATGGCTGGACGGTTATTGTAAGTGTTGATGTCCTTTGCTAAAGTCTGGTCCTTCATCTTTCAAACCTCAATTGGGGTGACGTCAGCGTTTAAGACCAAATACCCAATTTGGGTGTAAACACCAATCCATTTAACAAATAAGATTATGTTCACGATGCAATGTCCATAGCTTCCATGCTATGTGTCACTAGATTGAATTTCAATGCAAATATTTGCTAGTGATGTTACTAAGTTAGCATGCTTGTGTCACAGGTAAAAACTTCAATATATTTTGTTTACCATTAATGTGTCCCTAAATCAATTTGACGGTGTATATTGTCACACAAATCCAACTCATAGTGAAACCAAACATTCGCACACTAGCTACATAGCAACACTTCTTTATATAATACCAGTTTTGGTTCAGAGAGATGAGTGTATTTGAAGTGTTAAGAAAGTATGAAGTAATTAAGATAGCACTCTTATGTGAACTCATTCATCTCATATAATTTAACGGTCAATGGACTTAACTTGACCGAATTTAGAATTGAATCCGATTTTAGTTTATTTTATTTTTAAAAATAAAATTGTTCCTTCCACTAGTAATTGCTATGAAACTCTATAAATTAATTTTTAGAAAGATTATCAAAATCTTGGCATGTTAATGTATCATTTGTCATAATAAATGAAATAACTTAGGTTTATTTTTTTAATTACCTTCCTCACGAGCGAATTAAGACTATTGTTTCATGACCACCTTACCACTTCCATTAGTGACAAACCTAAACAAACACTAGAATTGAAATGATAAAAATAAAATAGTTGATTTCTAAACTTTGTTTATGATGAATTAATTTTCTTGAAAAAGTAAAGATTACTCTCAACATAATTTATATATTGAACTTGTCATACCCTATCTTAAAGAATGCCCCTCAAAACAAAATGTATAGATTTGGAAATTTAAAGGACTTTAACACCAATGAACGAAACCATGTCATTTTTTAGAATTATTTTCAATAATAAGATTCAAATTAATACAAATAACTTAAAAAATGCATAGAATTGGAATTTACAAAGCACTTTACTACCCATGGATGAAACTATTTATTTTTTAAAATTATTCTTTAATGAAAATATTAAAATTAATACAAATAACTCATTTGGGATAGTGTTGCTAAAAATTATTTTCGACTGAAAATTATTTAAGTGGGTTATGTTTGTATAAAAAACCTATTAGATGCGTTTATAAGAAAATGAAAATACCTTGTAACAATTTTCAAAATTTTCTTAAATTTCTATTTTTTAAAAATTAAAAAGGAAAAGAAAACCTAAAATGAAAATCATTTTAAAGAAAACCTTTTTTTTTTAAAAAAAAAATCTATTAAGGGACATTTTCGTCATTATAACATCACTTTAATGGTGCATAATCTTCAAATTTTTCTTAAATTCTTATTCTTTGGAAATTAAAAAGGAAAAGACAGCCTAAAATGAAAATCACTTTAAAGAAAACCTAAATTTTCTTAAATTTTTATTAAGGGGCGATTTTGTCATTATAACATCACTTCAAAGATTCATAATCTTCAAAGTTTTCTTAAATTTTGTTTTTTGGAAATTAAATGGAAAAATAAAACTTAAAATGAAAGTCATTTTAAAGAAAACCTAAATTTTCTTAAATTTCTATCAAGGGGTTTTGTGCAAAAATCTGGTAGTCCAAAGGAGTTTTATGCAATTTGTTCTTTCTTAATTTTCTATTTAGCAGCATTTTTGTCATTGTAATAATACTTTATGTGCGTGTGAAACTTTTTTACATGCTCTTTAGCCGTTAATTTTGACGTTAGTCTCAAAGTTGCAGATGGTTTATTAATTTAGAAGCAGTCTGTCCATTCTTTTTACCGCAAATAGGTTTGTTGACAAAAGAGTTTATAATTAGAGTTTATAATTAGAGTTTATAAATAGGTTTGGAGACAAAAGAGTTTTTAAATATTTGATTTTAAAGTAGCCAAAACAATATGTCTGCTACCGAAAAGTCCTACCTCGGCCCAAGGAAATCAAGTCCAAGCTCACTAATCAGTCCAAACTGGGAGTTTCGGATCTCAATATTTTGTCCATGGTTAGCCCAAAATATAAAGATAGTGTCATTGGGCTTAAGCTCAGATGCTATGATGGTGCGTCAATGTTAGAGTAGGTATTAAGTTTGAATTTTTGCATAATTTTGAAACTCATCTATATGCCTGATATAGGTATAACCTCCTAACTGTTTTTTATCAATAAATTACACTCTTTTTTCTTTTTCTTTTTTAACTGCATTCATTTGAAAGAAATTATGCGTTAACCAATATAGGAAGAAGAAAATTTATGGTATATGTAAATTGGGACAATAGAAGTCAAACCGTCCAAAAACTAATTGTTTTTTAAAGATGGACATTACCCATCGGGTTAAATCCATTTTTATTCCCTAGTGATTGTGACTTTCTTCTCTCTCTCAACAAATCGTCATCTTCCTTCACAACAAAGCTCTCCGGCGGCCATCCTCCCTTGCTCACTACTGCCTCCAATCACAAAATTGAAACAACGAATTTGGAAATCTCAAATTTTCGCATTTGCAGGTGCTCTTTCTCTCTCTAGAAGACAAATAGAACTCCTTTGGTCCCTCTCTCTAGATACTATTGACTCTATGTGTAGATATGCCTACGTCAATGTAAGATATTATATTTAGATTGTTTCTTGCTCTATTTTCTCCCATGAAATTGACTTATTATTATCAAAAGTCAAATATTGAAATTTCGCTGTAAGATATTATATTTAGATTGTTTCTTTCTCTATTTTCTCCCATGAAATTGACTTATTATTATCAAAAGTCAAATACGGAAAATTCAATATGTTTGTATATTACCTTTACCCTTTTATCTTTTTTTTTTTCTTTTCTTTTGTTTGCCTCTAATTTTGCCCAATTTGTAGGTATTATTTGTTGATGAATTGGGGATTTAGTGAATGAATGGGCTTTTTGTCTCTTCATGAATTTGGTTTTCGGGTTACATAATGCACATCAAGATGGAACAATGTGAGGTTAATTTTGGTCCTGAACCGATGAGAACAAAAGCTGCTCTACAAAAAGGTACCAAATTTTGAATTATTTATAATCAAATACAGAATTGTTCACTGGATTACCACTTGGACTTTACCTCTCCAACAAAAAATCCAATACCTTGTTCATTATAAATTTTCAGAATAGAAGAATCAAGAATGTGCATGTGGGTCAAAATGGAAAGGATTTTGATGGTTAATTGGGACTATCACTTACTCCACCTTGGATTGCCAATTTTCAAACAAGGAAAATAAAAGATGGACTTCAGTTTAACCCGAAAAAAGATGGGTAATGTCCATCTTTTTTTAAAAAAAATAGTTTTGGACAGTTGTTTAAGTTCTATTGGGACACATAAGTAGGGCGGTTGAAGTTGGTTCTAGCCAGGACCCAAGCATTATCCTATAAATTGTGGGTGTGTGCTTTGCTTGAACTTCGGAAAAAAAAAAAAAGAAAAGAAGAAAATTTATGACCAAAATTTAAGAGCACCAAGTCGTATAAGCAGCGAAGAGAATTTTGAGATCATCAGTATTTCATTTTAATATTTCTAATTTTCTATTTCATTTTATAGTTGCCATGTGAATTGATATTGTACTATGCTTACCCAAACAACAACAAAAATAAATCCAAGACGTCAAGTTCAAACCCTATAAAGCAATTCATGGATTATATGAAACAAACTGCAACAAATGTCAACATAAACTATATGTAATAGGATTAACATCTCGAACATCTCGACAGTTATTAAGTAGTCCCATATATATATTATATGAAAACAACTTCAATCAAATAGCTTAACCAATGAATTGCAAGCTTACCTAATGGTTGATTTTACTCTCCATTGGAATGATTCAAGCCAAGACTTCAAGTTTATCACAAGCACTTCACTTCATTCACTTCTCTTCACCCACTAAAGCCTTCGAATTAGATTTCTATAAGCTCCTCTTTGTGTTATTCTTCTCAGGAAAACTCAATCCATATGTTTGTAGTACCATTGCCTCCATCTTCTACTGAACACAAGTGGCCAGATGATAATTCCTAAGCCCACGATAAATCCCAATGCTGCACTTAAATAGATCTCTGTCTCTAGGATTGAATGCCCATCTTCAAATATTGAAGGTGAATCAACTTCAGGATTATTGCAACTCGTGTTCAAAGGGAAGTCGGATAGTCCTGGGTTTCCTAGAAATGATGTTTCTGAGAATGTCTGAAACTGGGAACCTGTCGGAATTGTTCCTGTCACGCCCCGATTCCCGAGGCCCGGAAATCGAGGTGTGAACCCCATGAGATCACCCTCATGACATCACCATCACCTGATCATACAACCTCAATTTCCTATTATTTTTACTAAAATTGGGCATGACCCATTCTAAATAATCAGATCCTGGCATGTTATACCTGCTTTCAATTCAAATGGACACTTCTGGGCTTGTGTCCCCTCCAGCATTTCTACAACATGCATAATATAATCAAAAATATACATGTCTCAGTCCTTGAATGTCCGTATTATATACATACATCACATGAATAAAACACAACTAAAGGAAATGAATCTACACAATCGCTTTATACATTTAATCCAAATGTAAAGCATCTATCTATCCACTATCCTGGACATACATTAGATTCTAAGGAATCTACTTACTACCTCTGCAACTGGGACTACCGATCCCCCTAACTGACTTCGAAAATCAGCAATACCTGCAAAACCTAGGAGGGGGAGAGCTCAAAGGCCCAACAAGGTAAGTAGATCCGTACTATCACCGCTGCAGCAGGTCGATCCTCACATATTCTCAAAAATATACATGCACTTAATATATCACAATATTTAAGACCATGCCCTACCTAGCATGCATGAACCAATGATGTATATGGCTACTCTAGCACATATGAACATACAAAATCCACTACACATGATTTTAGAAATCATTTTCAACATGATTGAAAGCAGTAAACATCAGGCATCAATATGTGTATAGAACATATATGTCAACACATTTACATAACCGATGTAAATCAACTACCACATCTCCTACTCATCAAGTAGCACATCTCAAATGCAACATAGATGTATTTAAACAGAAAAACATGCTTAACAGATAAACACATAAGCATAAAGGTATTTTCACCTTCCACGGTCATAATTCGATACATAATACAAGCATCAAGGCTTGCATATACTCTCACTCTTGGTCCTCATCCGATACCCCACATGATTGGCTCGCTCCAAGGATCATGTGACCTAGGACAACTCCAATAACCATCCTATGACCTAGACCACTCCGAAAGGTCATTCTACCCTGGCAATGTATAGGATTGTCATTATGTGAGGGGACAGCTCCAAGGCTCACATTCGTTGGACATACTCCGATTTTCAGGCTTTAAGCCTTAGCATGGCGGGTCCACTCCGAGGGCCATACTTGTTGGACACACTCCGATGGCAATATATTGGTTTGCCGAATTGTGAGGGGGCAACTCCGAAGCTCACAAATGTTGGACACACTCCGATTCTAGGCATAAAGCCTTTGCATGGCGGGTCTACTCCAAGGGCCATATATAGTGGATAGTTATACCACTTCTCGTGACACGGTTGGACCACTCTGAAGTCTCGTGCACCTCTTTTTGCGTTAATTTTCCCGCAACCTCCCATATATGCAATGTGGATGCATACGTAATCCAGTATTATATTTTATGCTATCTCAATGCCCCAGCTAGTATATAAATACATAGCATGCATTTTTTTCTACCTAAACCCACATATAACCACGTATGTGTCATTTCTCTCCTATACATGCAATATGAATGCACATATACACAGCATAATACTTTCATGCTTCAACCCATGCTTATGAACACTAAAAATAAGTATTTAGCATGCTTCTCATCACATTCCAACACATATAGCACATACATGTTCAAAACTTGCATAACACCTCACATATGCAAAACACTTCAACTTCAGCATATTTTTGTCATGCTATAACCAATGCATACATTCGATATGTAAATAAAGCTAGCATGCATCTCATACCCACATTCCCACATATAAACACATATATGTCACATCCAGCATATGGTCGCATATGCATATATACTAGCATAAATATGATCATGCTTCCACTTAAGACATGCATTTACTACAAGTAACTAGCATGCTTTCCATTCACAATATATATAACCACATATATATTCCGTCACCATATGTGTATTAAGAACATATAGAACACCTAGCATATTATAATCATGCTTTGCAAATGTCTGCCAAAAGTTATATTCATACTTACCATGCATTTCTACCACTGCAACCATATATATACTGAACATCATGCACAAGACCCACATATGCATACAATACAACACATAGCTAAACAAGTATTATTTAGCATGCATTTTACGTACTCTCAATCAATACAACACATGCACATCACGATGCAAATGGGCGATTTAATTTAACATGCCATCGCTCCCCAAAACCACACACACACATATATATATATACCCACATATATATATCCTTACATCCCACGTATACTCAATATCCACCTGTGCACACACATATATAAACATATATATATAGATATACACGTATCACATATGACCAAATTAAGACATATGTAAATTACTCAACGTAAGTAAAATATATGTATGAGAGAGAGGCAAGAATTAACTTGCCTTAGGTCCAGCTTTCGCCAAGTCCGCGCCTGCAAAGCGGTCCATGCCAAGCCCGGTCCAGTCCCTCATCAAAGTTCACACAACCGACCCAAAACACGAGCCATAACATCCTGCTATGCAAGACCCTCAAGCCAACCCCAAGGCCAGTCTCACCAAACCATCTAATCGAAGCTCCAAGCTTCGGCACTTTTGTCGACCCCAAAGCCGAACCCATTGACTACCGTTGTCAACCTCAAGCATCAATCGAACCCATATCAACAATGGCTGCCAATCCACAACCCACTCTAGCTATGGCAAACCCCTATGGAAGAACCCATTAAATAGTCCTTAACCGCCACTTCAATTAAATCAGCCGAGCACCACCAACCATGGCTGAAAAAGCCTTCATCCAAGGCCACAATCGAACCCCATGTGCAACCCACACACAACTCAGCCACAGCCGAAGACCACACAGCCGTGATCATCACACCATCGAAACTGACCACCAAAATAGGCTATCCAATAGCCATGAGAATGCCACCATTTGCCACCTCAAGCCACTATTATCTGAACCAAATGGAACCCACAAACTAGCCACCATCAGCCCTACAAACCCGACCTAAAACAACCCCCAACCGCGCCATCATCTTACCGCCAAACAACCTCTACGGTACCACCATGTACACCCTCAAACAACCACAAAATAGCCGCTACCAAACCCAATAGCGAGCACCCCAAACAGTCCACAAATCAGCCCCAAAACGGCCGCCAATAAATCCCAAAAATTAGACCCAATCAACTCACCTCAACAGACCCAACGACCCAAACCAGTCAGCCACCGTAGTCGTACCAAGCACGGCTCAGTTGTGTCTCCACTGTCGAACACCGCTACAACCGAGCTAAACACCACCCAAAACCCCAGCACTTCCGGCCAAGAGAACCGTCCACTACCGCCGTGAACCACCATGATCTCACCTTCAAGCTCCAATCTCTACCACCGTTAACCCAACATCAACCGAAGACCCAAGACTGAGCCCAATCGTGAGAACCCAACTCACCACTAGCCCATCACCGTGAGCCAAGACCCCCTACCGGAAACCACCAACTACCACACCGTCGCCACCAGCCACGGCCAAACAAGCCACAGCCGTGACCGCTGCAGCCGAACCCAGCCGTCGCGACTGTCGTCGCCCAGGTAAAACCCCCACCGTGCTCACCTGCAACCACTGCCTTCAGCCGCTGCCACCAACCGTGGCTGGCCATCGAGAGACCCACGTCGGAGCAGCCACCGGAGCACCGAAGCTCCATCTCCTCTCTCAGCGTCACTCACTCTCTCCTCGGTTTCTCTCTCCCCGATCTCCTTTTCTCTCTTCTTTTCCTTTTCTTTTTCTTTATTCTTTTCTTTTCTTTTCTTCTCTTTTCTTTTTCTTCTTTCCCAGCCGAGACCACACTTGGTCTCTTCCTTCTCTTTATTTTAGTCCACATATTTCTCTACCTCACTTACAACCACATATATATAATACATATATATATATTTATATCACATGGGCATATTATTATATATACACATATGTATATACATCATCACATACTCTTGCCCCTCCACATGCACAAAATTATGAATGTGCACCTCTATTTCTTCATAATTGCAAAAAGCCCCCCATACATTTATAATTAAGTATAAATATAGGTACTATATATATATATATGTAGATATATATATATACATATACACACACCTCCCACTTGTATGAAAATATATCCACACCCTTTCCGGAATTTAATTAATCTAAAAAAAATTTAATCCGGTCAAAATTCACCCGGAACCGGTCAAAATTATTCCGGTCCTTACAACCTCCCCTCCTTCAAGGAATTTCATCCTCGAAATTAGCATAGTCATGGTCTTTCCAAAACTAATCCATACCAGACGTTATTCTCGCCAATAAGCGTCACTTTCTCTTTCCACATACCCTAGACGCTACACTTGCAACACCTAACTCATAACACTCAAGTGTGGCACAATCAGTGCATCTCGACTGCACTAAAGTAGTATAACCACGGGATGGTCTAGCTAATGTGAGTGGACAACTCCGAGACAATCACAAGTTGCATAGACGATTCTGAAAAATCAAACCTAGTGGATAATTAACCACTTCCGTGACATGGTTGGGCAGCTCCGAACCCCATGTACGGTTCACTTTCACTGTCCTCCGAAGCACTTGCTTCCTAGAGTCTACAGT
This sequence comes from Cornus controversa, assembly GCA_026545225.1. Lineage (NCBI taxonomy): Eukaryota > Viridiplantae > Streptophyta > Magnoliopsida > Cornales > Cornaceae > Cornus > Cornus controversa. Next base: position 48,881,468 of record CM048845.1, read on the forward strand.
CTTTATCTCAAGACCTATCCAGTCTATCTCTATCTCTAGTCTAAGGCAACACCTCTGACTAATCATACCAATCACTCACAGCGATACATCCCTATCATCTGGGATCATCAATACTCAAAGTCATTCTTTATTATCAAACATGACTTTCAATTTCTAGCATACCATTCCCGGGCTTAGTCCAATATCTTGGGCATCATCACAACACAAACCACGTCAATCCAGTGCACATCACAAGCTCACTCACCAGCAAGGCACATAACAGTGTACTCGCTGATACAAACCACATGACAATGTTCTCGCCACAGCAAGTCACATAATCCTGCCCAGTCTCATAGACTACAACCCACTGGAATCCAATGCCAAGTCCAGGATCTCACATCCCACTGATATCACAATCTCATTATTCAAGAGGAGAAACATTTACCCTTTTTCATCCTTCACACTAAGGAGCTAGTTGACAATTAGAGAGAATTCCTTTCATATTAGCACTTCACTTTAGACAACCCTTGCCAATGAAAGTTTGAGGTCACCCACAGTAGCCAAACAGCAGCCATACAGTAGCCGCAGCCCACTGCGTCTACACGTCCACTGCGTCCACCTCTCCCCTTCACGGCAAGAAATTATCCTCACTTTAGATACCATATGTCAGGATCCTCGTCCACTATCAACCCATCCTTCTCTTAACATCATATCCACACTATGATCCAACTGTATCAATCAGGCGCATATCACAGCACACCACTGAGGTCAAGGTACATAAGGAGTGCACTTGTCAAAACATATCATCCGGTCCTGTCCATTTTTGTGGACTACATTTCCATTGGCATTTAGTGCCAATATTAGGGTTTTACATGTCCTTAACTTCACAATCTCATTCCTCGACGAATGAATCTCACTTACCCATCCATTGATCCTAACGGATGTTTTCGACTTTCCGGGTATCTATCCATTCCTTTCCAGCATCTCACTTGAGACCCTAAGATCCTGACTGCTTCGTCTAGGACCCCACAAATCCTTCCATGCATCACTATTGCATTAATCAGCATTTAGGCATTACGATGCATCGCCAACGCACCGTCAAAGTCATCACGTGTCCGCGGACTCCAAGAATTAGGTCAATTCCGAGTCCTCAATCGTTGTGCAATGATTACAACGCAAATCTGAATCACCCAACTCTTGGTTTGGAAAACTACAAGGTAAACCATACCTTTTTCCATAATTCTAGACTTATACTTTCAAAGTCTATCACTACATGTCTATTTCAACCTCACAGTCCACTCGGGTTCAAACCTCTACCCAGGTTTACCAATTCTCAAAACCAGAACTTCTAGGTGACTACATGTCACTACTAGCCATGCAATGCAAAATGAAACACTAAAGTGCAATGCTCAGTTACATGAATCAAGTATATCACATAGCATATAATACACAACATGCTAACCAAATAAACACATACCATGCATGATATGACATATGATGCATAAACAATACCCTAGCCGTCGGGCCAATACTAGGAAAATACCTCTGACCATACATGGTCCCGGTACTTCCTCTGCCTGAGCAAGTGTGAATCACGGCCCAGTCTTCCTAGTACATACACATACTAGAACACAAAATCTAAAGTGGTTCAAACCAACCTACTCTCATCCTCTATACCCATTGGTAAACACCTACCAATCCATCCACCTCTGTAGTCTCAGGTAGCAACCTTGACTATCTACACCAATCACTTTCAGTGACATATCCCTACTATTGGGAATTCTTTTATTTGTCGTCATCCAGACGGAACAACTCAACATCCACCAAAGCCAGCGTATTGTAAGAGAAGCACTAATCCAAGAAAAATATCTAGCTAGGCCATTTTTCCCAATTAGCCCAACCCCGGCAATATGCCTTCCTTGTATTCCATCTCAATCCCAATTGCCAACCTAGGCAAAACATTCATCAATCTCATAAGTCCCTAAGTATCTCTAAGGACTTAAATACTCGCAACATCCCTTGCGGTATCTACTCGTTACTCACTAACAAGACTTAATCACCAAGTCGAGGGTCTAAACTCAACCAATTCTGGGAGTTATTACCAATCAAAACCGGTTTCACACACCAACACTTTGATCTTTCATTAGGATTGCTCAAACCGAGCAAATCATTCCACTATCATCCATAGGTGATCAAACCTATCATTTAGACAACTACTAACCATTGCCTATCTCTAAATCAACGCGTGATTTGACCATCCGTCCTTAGGTATTCGAACCTACGACTTTGATACCCTAGGTTTTCGAACCTAAAGCTTTAACAGTAATCCACAGTTCCTCAAATCCACAACTCTATCCCGTCGCCCCTAGGTATTCCAACCTAGTGCTCTCATAGCATTCTGGAATTAGGTAAATAATTTAACCTTCTCAACCAAACACATGATATGTTCATTCCCCGTCGTCCCTAGGTTTTCTAACCTAGAGCTCTGATACCATCCTGTCACGCCCAAATTCCCAAGGCCCAAAAATTGAGGTGTGAACCCCGTGAGATCACCCTCACGACATCACCATCACCTGATCATACAACCTCAATTTCCTATTATTTTTACAAAAATTGGGCATGACCCATTCTAAATAATCAGATCCTAGCATGTTAGACCTGCTTTCAATTCAAATGGACACTTCTGGGCTCGTGTCCCCCCCAGCATTTCTACAATATACATAATATAATAAAAAATATACATGTCTCAGTCCTCGAATATCTGTATTATATACATACATAACATGAATAAAATACAACTGAAGGAACTGAATCTACACAATCGCTTTATACATTTAATCCAAATGTAAAGCATCTATCTATCCACTATCCTGGACATACATTAGATTCTAAGGAATCTACTTACTACCTCTGCAACTGGGACTACCGATCCCCCTAACTGACTTCAAAAATCAGTAATACCTGCAAAACCTGGGAGGGGGTGAGCTCAAAGGCCCAACAAGGTAAGTAGAACCATACTATCACCGCTGTAGCAGGTCGATCCTCACATATTCTCAAAAATATACATGCACTTAAATATATCACAATATTTAAGACCATGCCCTACCTAGCATGCATGAACCAATGATGTATATGGCTACTCTAGCACATATGAACATACAAAATCCACTTCACATGATTTTAGAAATCATTTTCAACATGATTGAAAGCAATAAACATCAGGCATCAATATGTATATAGAACATATATGTCAACACATTTACATAACCGATGTAAATCAACTACCACATCTCCTACTCGTCAAGTAGCACATCTCAAATGCAACATAGATGCATTTAAACAGAAAAACATGCTTAACAGATAAACAAATAAGCATAAAGGTATTTTCACCTTCCACGGTCATAATTCGATACATAATACAAGCATCAAGGCTTGCATATACTCTCACTCTCGGTCCTCATCCGATACCCCACATGATTGGCCCGCTCCGAGGATCATGTGACCTAGGACAACTCCGATAACCATCCTATGACCTGGACCACTCCGAAAGGTCATTCTACCCTGGCAATGTATAGGATTGCCATTATGTGAGGGGACAGCTCCAAGGCTCACATTCGTTGGACATACTCCAATTTTCAGGCTTTAAGCCTTAGCATGGCGGGTCTACTCCGAGGGCCATACTTGTTGGACACACTCCGATGGCAATATATTGGTTTGCCGAATTGTGAGGGGGCAACTCCGAAGCTCACAAATGTTGGACACACTCCAATTCTAGGCATAAAGCCTTTGTATGGCGGGTCTACTCCGAGGGCCATACGTAGTGGATAGTTATACCACTTCTCGTGACACGGTTGGACCACTTCGAAGTCCCGTGCACCTCTTTTTGCGTTAATTTTCCCTCAACCTCCCATATATGAAATGTGGATGCATACGTAATCCAGCATTTTATTTTATGCTATCTCAATGCCCCAGCTAGTATATAAGTACATAGCATGCATTTCTTTCTACCTAAACCCACATATAACCACGTATGTGTCATTTCTCTCCTATATATGAAATATGAATGCACATATACACAGCATAATACTTTCATACTTCAACCCATGCTTATGAACACTAAAAAGAAGTATTTAGCATGTTTCTCATCACATTTCAACACATATAGCACATACATGTTCAAAACTTGCATAACACCTCACATATGCAAAATACTTCAACTTCAGCATATTGTTGTCATGCTATAACCAATGCATACATTCGATATGTAAATAAAGCTAGCATGCATCTCATACCCACATTCCCACATATAAACACATATATGTCACATCCAGCATATGGTCGCATATACATATATACTAGCATAAATATGATCATGCTTCCACTCAAGACATGCATTTACTACAAGTAACTAGCATGCTTTCCATTCACAATATATATAACCACATATATATTCCGTCACCATATGTGTATTAAGAACATATAAAACACCTAGCATATTATAATCATGCTTTGCAAATGTCTGCCAAAAGTTATATTCATACTTAGCATGCATTTCTACCACTGCAACCATATATATACTGAACATCATGCACAAGACCCACATATGCATACAATACAACACATAGCTAAACAAGTATTATTTAGCATGCATTTTACATACTCTCAATCAATACAACACATGCACATCACGATGCAAATGGGCGATTTAATTTAACATGCCATCGCTCCCCAAAACCACAGACACATATATATATATATATACCCACATATATATATATCCTCACATCCCATGTATACTCAATATCCACCTGTGCACACATATATATAAGCATATATATATAGATATACACGTATCACATATGACCAAATTAAGACATATGTAAATTACTCAACGTAAGTAAAATATATGTATGAGAGAGAGGCAAGAATCAACTTGCCTTAGGTCCAGCTTCCGCCAAGTCCGCGCCTGCAAAGCGATCCATGCCAAGCCCGGTCCAGTCCCTCATCAAAGTTCACACAACCGACCCAAAACATGAGCCATAACATCCTGCTATGCAAGACCCTCAGGCCAACCCCAAGGCCGGTATCACCAAACCATCCATTCAAAGCTCCAAGCTTCGGCACTTTTGTCGACCCCAAAGCCGAACCCATTGACTACCGTTGTCAACCTCAAGCATCAATCGAACCCATATCAACAATGGCTGCCAATCCACAACCCATTCTAGCTATGGCAAACCCCTATGGAAGAACCCATTAAATAGTCCTTAACCGCCACTTCAATTAAATCAGTCGAGCACCACCAACCATGGCTGAAAAAGCCTTCATCCAAGGCTACAATCGAACCCCATGTGCAACCCACACACAACTCAGCCACAGCTGAAGACCACACAGCCGTGATCATCACACCATCAAAACTGACCACCAAAATAGGTTATCCAATAGCCATGAGAATGCCACCATTTGCCACCTCAAGCCACTATTATCTGAACCAAATGGAACCCACAAACTAGCCACCATCAGCCCTATAAACCCGAGCTAAAACAACCCCCAACCGCGCCATCATCTTGCCGCCAAACAGCCTCTACGATACCACCAAGTGCTCCCTCAAACAACCACAAAATAGCCGCTACCAAACCCAATCGCGAGCACCCCAAACAGTCCACAAATCAGCCCCAAAACGGCCGCCAATAAATCCCAAAAATTAGACCCAATCAACTCACCTCAACAGACCCAACAACCCAAACCAGTCAGCCACCGTAGTTGTACCAAACACGGCTCAGCTGTGTCTCCACCTTCGAACACCGCTACAACCGAGCCAAACACCACCCAAAACCCCAGCACTTTCGGCCAAGAGAATCGTCCACTGCCACCGTGAACCACCATGATCTCACCTTTAAGCTCCAATCTCTACCACCGTTAACCCAACATCAACCGAAGACCCAAGACTGAGCCCAATCGTGAGAACCCAACTCACCACCAGCCCATCACTGTGAGCCAAGACCCCCTACTAGAAACCACCAACTACCACACCGTCGCCACCAGCCACGGCCAAACAAGCCACAGCCGTGATCGCTGCAGTCAAACCTAACCGTCGCCACCGCCGTCGCCCAGGTGAAACCCCCACTGTGCTCACCTGCAACCACTGCCTTCAGCCGCTGCCACCAACAGTGGCTGGCCGTCGAGAGACCCACGTCGGAGCAGCCACCGGAGCACCGAAGCTCCATCTCCTCTCTCGGCGTCACTCTCTCTCTCCTCGGTTGCTCTCTCCCCGATCTCCTTTTCTCTCTTCTTTTCCTTTTCTTTTTCTTTCTTCTTTTCTTTTCTTTTCTTCTCTTTTCTTTTTCTTCCTTTTTCTCTTTTCTTCTTTCCCAACCGAGACCACACTTGGTCTCTTCCTTCTCTTTATTTTGGTCCACATATTTCTCTACCTCACTTACAACCACATGTATATAATACATATATATATATTTATATCACATGGGCATATTATTATATATACACATATGTATATACATCACCACATACTCTTGCCCCTCCACATGTACAAAATTATGAATGTGCACCTCTATTTCTTCATAATTGCATAAAGCCCCCCATACATTTATAATTAAGTATAAATATAGGTACTATATATATATATATGTAGATATATATATATATACATATACACACACCTCCCACTTGTATGGAAACATATCCACACCCTTTCCAGAATTTAATTAATCCGAAAAAAATTTAATCCGGTCAAAATTCACCCGGAATCGGTCAAAATTATTCCGGTCCTTACAATTCCAACCAAAAGATTATATGGCACGTTCAAGATGGAAAGAAATGTAAGATTTGCAAGTTGTGCCGGGATCATCCCGGTCAACATGTTCCATGAAAGGTCTAACGACTCGAGCTCCTTCAAGTTTCCAAATGATGTTGGAATTGAGTCCTTGAGGGCGTTGTGCGATAAGTTGAGAAGAACAAGTGATTTGAGATTTCCAACAGTATCTGGTATTTTACCTTCAAATATATTGCTTGAAAAATCAATGGATGTAAAGATAGTAAAAACTTTCACCAGCTCCACATTATTTGCTTTGTAGATGACATTCACTCGACTTGAATAGTAGTTAGGATCCTCTCTGAACCAATAACCCAAATTATTTAGGTTTGGTTTTGCATTAACCTTGTCAATCTTCATCATCTTCCAATTTGAGAAGGAATTAGATGGTAGATCACCGCTAAAGTTGTTGAAAGCTAGGTCAATGATTTGAAGATTCCACTAGCTTTCATTTTTTTCCCCTTGGTAATTAATGTCTCCTTGGAACCTATTAGAGCGCAAAACTAAAACATATAGACTAGGTATGTTTTCCAAAAAGCATGGAAATCTATCACTTATTGTGTTATTGCCAAGGTTTCAAACCTCCATCCCTCTACAATTTGACAACGATTTTGGAACTTGCCCTTCCAAATGATTACCACTGAGATCCAGAGTCTGTAGACTATAATTTTTTGGAAATATACTCAAAATATTTCCACTAAATCTGTTATTTCGCAGATTCAATACTCCAAGAGTACTTGTACTCCTTTTGATCAAACATGATGGTATTGTGCCATTCATATTATTATTAGACAAATCTAGAACTTGAAGGTTTCTCATATTGTATATTGATTGAGGAATGTTTCCAATGATGCTATTATTTGAAAGAGAGATGAAATAAGCACCAATGAGGATACTACCAATAGTATGAGGGATAAAAGAGCTGAAACTATTGCTTGACAAGTCTACGTATCTAACTAATCCTCTTGATGTTGGGATTTCTCCATGGAGTTGGTTAGAGTGTAGGTCTAGGACATAAAGCAAACCATGAAAAACAAAGGGTTCTTAAAAATCAGATAGGAGATTGTGAGAGAGATTCAAGTAATAGAGCTCTCCATTCCCAAATTCCCAAATCCAGTTTGGTATTTCCCCTTCAATTTGGTTGTCAGAAAGGTCCAAGTCATACAGTATTGATTGGTTCCGTAGATCAGGAAAACTTTGCAGCTTACATGAAGCCAAATGCAATCCTTCAAACTGAGGTATGGAAGATAAGGTTGAACTACTGTCACTTGTTGTATGGATTGACAAGCTATTGTATGAAAGGTCAAGGTAAGAAAGATTGTGCAGCCTATAAAAGTCTTCCAATTGTATTGAGCCACTAAAGTTGTTGAAATTGATTACAAGGTCAGTAAGCCTTCCGAGCTCAAAGAAAGCATGGGAACCGACCCTTGTAAATTGTTACTTTCCAAATTGATGAACTCTAATAGAGAGGACGCCGCATTAGAAAGTTCTTTAACTGGACCATCAAACTGGTTAAACGAAAGATCAATTTGTTTCAGTGATGGGAGTTGTAAAAGAGATGATGGAATGTTTCCACTGAGTGAATTATGGCTTAAATCAATTGTAACAAGATTCGACAGGCCTTCAAAGTGGGTGGATGAAACTGTACCCGTTAACATGTTATACGATAAAACCAAATCAACAAGTTGAGTAAGATTTGCCATTGAACTTGGGATTGGTCCACTGAAGCTGCAATTCATTATCTCCATCGTGGACAACATCTGAAGGTTACCAATAGAGTTTGGCAGTCTCCCAGAAAAATTTATGTGGCTAAGCAGTAAGGTCTGGAGAGAACCATTCTGGGAGAATTCTAGAAAAGAACCCTCAAGAAATTCATTGCCCATTGTAGAGTTGGTACATCGAATATGTTTTCCGGAAATGTTCCTTACAAATTAGAATACATGAGATGTAATTCTGTCAAATTGGTGAAGTTTGCAAAGAAATTTGGAACTGAGGTGGACAAATTGTTCTCATTCAGATTGATCACAGAAAGGGACCGGAGATTTTCAAGGGAAGAACAAAATGGACCTGATAACTTGCAACGAGACAAGCTCAAGACTCGCAAATTAGGAAGTGAAGAAGGTATGGCTTCACACCATTCCTCTCCCTTGGATGAAATATTTACATGATCAAGACGGAGTTCTATGAGCTCTGTGTGATTCTGAAAAAGCAACTTTAGATTTGAGTTGTTGAGTTCTAAATAGTAGTTTGAAAAGAAGTCCAGAGACACCAACCTTGTCAAGCACGAAATTTCAATAGGAATTTTCCCTGTCAAGTTGGTATGTGACAAATTCAGATATGTCAAACTAGTTAGTTTCTCAAACGCAGCTGAAAAGTGCCAAGAGCTGAAGAAGTTGTAAGCAAGATTGAGACTTTGAAGATACTTGAGAGTGAAAAGACTACTGGAATAGTGGATTCCTCCTGAGATCCATTCATTGCTCAAGTTGAGACCAACAACGCGACCCGTATCATTGCATGTTACACCGCCCCAGTCACAACAATCCGTATTATGATTCCAGAGCACCAGCTTGGTTGAATATGAAGAGTTAAATATGAGACTGTTCTTTAACTGGAGCAACAAAGTTTTCTGATGGTCTAAACATTGGCTGTCTACTGGAATGATACTAATACAGAAGATTGAGAGTACTGTGGTGGTCAAGATAAACCATGGGGAGATTGGAAAAGTACTCATTTTTAGACAAGAAGTAAAGAGCTATTGTTTTGGTGGTTTTAGATAGAGCTGGGGTGACCCATTAACTTGATTTTTGGCATATATGAACTTGACTCTTAGTCTTCAAAAACTACAGGTCTTTCTTGTGTAACTGGTGTAAGAAATTGATAAATTCATTGTTTGTCTGTTTGTTTGTTTGCTGGTAGAGTTTTCTAACTTGTCATGTAGCATTTGTAATCAATTAATGAGCATCCCTTGCTAATTCATGTGTGCAAAATGTTGACAGGAAAGACCTAAATGACAAGGAAAAAAAAAACTAATATAAGATATTGGTTGTTGTCTTAGTCACAAAAATGTAATTTCACAATATAACAAGTGCGACAAAAAATTTCTTTTTTAATTTAGCCTCCCAGGATGTTGGCATCACTTTTTCTTATTTATCTTTGTTGCTAGATAGTGAAAGGTTGATCATGAAATTTAGTAATATATATATAAAATAAAAGAGTTATAACGGTGTCGTACTTTTCCAACAAGGACCGTAATAAATTAATTACATTCAATATGCTATTGTTCTATTTGAAGTTGTATTGCAATTTTACGTATTATTTCATTATATTTTTCCAAGTTTGTACTAGTGGCAATTTAGGAGTAATTTTATATTAGGATAAAGTACAAAAAATTCCCCTAAAGTATGTCATAATTTGTAAATAATCCTCCTAAACTATATTTTGTAGACAAAACCCCCTAAACTATCACATTTTGTTACAAAATGCCTAGTTACTTTTCATTAAGTGAACATAATTCCCTTTCATATTGAATTACACTTAACCTATTTTTCATATTAAAATAAATTATGAAAAAAATTCATAATAATTCCATCAATTTTGCATAAATTTACCTTTAATTCTTGAAATTAATTTTTTTAATAAAAATCTTAAGTAATTTCTTAATTTCTCATGAATATATTGCATGAAAAAAAGTTTTTTTTTACCAAAAAAAGTTTAAACTAGAATTAATAAGTTTTATTATAAATAGTAAAGTTTTAAAATAAGTTAATTATTTTAGAAAATGGATAAATTTAGTAGTAATTACAATTCGGTGTATTTTTTTCAATAATAAAATTAAGATAAATGGTATAATTAATATTTTTATAAGAGAAAAGGTAATGAAGATAATTTAATAATAAAGAATAAATTTAATAAGAAAGGGTAAAATTATCTTTTGCGATGGGCATGTCCTTAATTACAACAAATCATTAGTTCAAGGGGGCAATTTGTAGTTCAGGGGAGTTATTTGCAAAAGAGCAATAGTTCAGGGTTTTTTGCACGTTACCCTTTATATTATAAACTAATAAAGACCTAACAGTACGGGCAGTTTGCACAATTTGAAAGATGACATGAGCTTTTTGCCTCGAAAGTCATTCACTTGGTTTGTGACAGAAAGGTTAATAGTTTAGGAAAGTTTGATGCCAAATTGTAATTTTATAGAAGGATAAATTTGTCATTATCAAAGTCATTTGATGAACTAACAATTATTTTAAAAGGGTAAAGTGCAGAAAACCTTGTTGTGATATACATTTTGTGCAAAATCACTCCTTACTTTTCAAAATGAGTTTTGTCAGACCTTTTTTTTTTGTAAAAAATTGCATATACTCTCCTCTGACCACTTTTGGACATAAAATAATAGTTTTGTTCCGATTTTTCCCTTTTAACATATCCAAAATACCCAACTTGTAATTTTTACACATTCTCATCTCTCTATGTTTCTCTCTCACATAAGCTGTCACGCTCCGACTTTTGACACCCGATTAAGAGCGAGGGAAATGGAGTGGTGATAATGTATTGAATGTGATATGACTTGTCACCCGAATCCTTAATCAATTCAAAATCTCATAACTGCGAAAATATAATCATAATCATATATATATAATGTACATATATATAGATATATATATAGGTTAACTCATACAAGTGGGTCCCTCCTTAGGGCATATGTGTACTTAAGCTCCAACCTCAATTTCATATTTAGCTACTCTATATGATCAATTGTACTTTGAGTTACAACCCATCGTAGCACTTATTACGATCAATTGCAATTGAGGTTTTGTTCAATCATATATGCGATACATCGTAGGGTGTATTATATGATCTATCGGAGCATACTAGTTTTTCCAACTCAATTTTCCTTCCTTTTACATTTTATCGTAAAGGAACCTACGATTCATTGTAGAGCTATGATCCATTGTAATGGAGATTATGATTGATCGTAGGCTCTCGACAGCAAAAACTTGTTTAGTTATAATGGTATATATGTTTGGGCATCCAACACTCATTTACCACTAAGCATACATTCCACATGCATCAATACGCGTCTAATACAACCGAAAACATGTGTATAAAACATGGAAACCATAATCGGAACATAATTACATCATTTGAATTGGATCAAGTCTGGAATAATACATAAAACGTCCAAGTTCTCAAATTGACAATCAATATAACCAAAGTGTCAACCACCTATCCAAAAATCCATGTTCAAATTACAAAGTTTCGATAAATGTTCAAACATGGCATATAGAAATATAACATAGATAATCTCGAATGATAAATTGAGTACTTCAATCCTAACGCTCTAAGCTCAATCGATAATCGATGCCTTATCTGTAATAATGTTTGGGGGAAGGGGGTGAGCGCAACGTGCCGGATAACGATACTCAAACCAACTTATGCATCTACTCGACACGATGTACATGAAATGCAATCATGGTATGATTTCAATGTTCATGAATCTCAATATAATACGTGAACGAATCATATATTCAACAACACTTGATCAAAGAAAGCCACGCAAGCATTAACATTAATATCACAATTCAAAGCAAGCTTTAAATACCAAGTCACATAAATCTTGAAATTAAACAAGGATGGGAGTATTCATAGATCCATGGGTCCATGGCTAATCAAGCCAATTTCTCAAATATTATATTTTACGGGTAGTTAACCCGAGGGTCTAGACAAAACCAATATTTTACTTTAAGGGCTACTAACCCGAAGGTATAGACAAACCTCCTTGGCCAAGTTTTGGGCTTCGCGCCCTAGGGCTCTTCTTGCTCTTCTGACCTCCTTCCAAAATTAATAACCAATCACATAGATTTCAAGTATGTCAGCACATACAATTTCTAATGTATCACACATTTTCAAGTACATCATAAGCCATTTAATTCCATGCTTAAATATGTCATTTTCATGCATATAACAATAAAATATCAATTCTCTCACAAGGCATTAACAAAATGCGATTTTATGAAAAAAGAACATTCTGATGCATTTTATCATAAACGTGGCATGCATCATGTAGAACATAGTCTCCACAACTATAAATCATTCTAATGAAAAACATATATCCTCAATTGCTAGCGTATATGACATGTATACATATTTCACATGTATAGCTCACATTAACACATAGTTAAACACAATTACAACTACCGAATTCATCAAGACATATATACAATGTCAATGTGTATCAATATCATCATAATTATCATGTGAAGACTCAATTAGCATATAGAAACATAGGAAAAGATGCAAGAATACCAATTACCATTTCCTAGTACTTCTAAACATGTTAAACAATCCAAAATCAACACCAATTCCTAAGGAATCTATTATATATATAACAAATCAACAGTTGTCTATGGAAGGCATCTCCCCCACACACCAATCTATCTAACAACACACAAATTGGCGTTAGTTTCTTAACTCTTCAATTATACACCTATTGCAATCATATATATATACACAATCATATATACACACCCCCAATTCATCCATCTTTTCTTTTATCACCCCAAATTGATCAATCTCCTCCATCACATTTGTCTGTATAGTTTCTCTCTAAAGTATGACCTTATCAGGACTCCTAAAGAAGAGTGCCTCAACCGACCATCTCTCCGATTATGAACCTTAACCTACATAAAATCAATCACGCAAAAAATTAATTTTATAGAGAGTTAGTAAGAGAGAAAAACCATTATATTCTCTCCCTCTCTACCTTCACACTTCCTCGCTCTCAAACACTAATCCAAATCACCACCACCTCCACTACCTTCATAAGATGTTGATGGCTATATTTCGTTAAGACATAAGCGCGAGATAAAAGAAGAATAAGAAAATTACTCGATTTGGGATGGAAGACGTAACTACTATCTGAATCGAAAACAAAATCTTATTTGGTTTTGCTGGCAAAAAATGGAGATATGAATATGAGGATCATTGGTCTATTTTACCACCACCATGCTTCAGTAGTGAAACAACACAAAGAGTTTTGGTTGCCATTGAAACAAAGAACTCAATCTCAGGACAAATCTGAAGTTGTAGCAGTGATTAAGTACTATATATATTCTGTAGTGTGTGTGTGTGTGTGTGTGTGTATATACATATATATTCTGTAGTGTGTGTGTGTATATATATATATATATTTTGAAGTGTGTAATTTTTAAATTATATGTTTACCATATGAATTATATAAATATAATTAAATGATAAGATTAATTAGGAGTGAAGTGTGATTAGAGTGATGAGGTTAAATTTATAAATGTGTTGCACATGAGGCTAGTTTGGGAATTTAGATTTTTTGTTTGATTGGAATTTAATGGCTCAAACGGCCAGCTCATAACAAGGGAGGTGAGGGTTAAGTCAATCAAACCTTAGGGAAGATTGATCACAGAATTTTGGCAAGTTTAATCTATAGGTAATAAAAGGAAACCTCAGGGGAGGTCGGGGTAATTTACCCTAAAAGAAAATAGTTGATTTCTAAACTCCAGTTATAATAATTAATTTTCTTGAGAAACAAAAGGTGTGGTAAAGATTACGCTCAACATAAACAATGTATAGCCACAAAAATATCAAATATTTACCCACACTAATACCATTCATGATACTTCTTTTCTTTTTTCCAATCAAGCAAGTATTTATACACACTTTTGCCCACGCGGGGCCTCAAGCACCCCCTCCTCTTTGAGGGTGGGGATGTATTGGGCTAGAGACCCTTTAGTACCATCTATGCTTGTTCTTCCACGGTTATAACAAAAATACAAAATAAAATGCATAAAACTCTCCTAAACTATACTTGTTGCAGAAAATTCGTTCTATTGTAAATATTCCTAAATAAAATCTGCAGATTCACTACAGAGTTTGGCTACTATTAATGTGAATGTAAAATTACTACTTTGTCATTCATGAGAAAAAAAAATATTGCCTAAAAAACCCTTTTTGCAACAAACCTCCAAAACTATTTTTGACCCAAAAAATCTCCTTGTCATTCAAAAGTATAAAAGCCCCATCCTGTTAAATAGTAGTCAAATTTCCATTAATTTGTAAAGTAAAATTATTAAAGTGCCCCTAGAAATGAAATTGAGTTTCACCCATATTAATTTAGATTCTACATATTTTTTAATAATTTGATTTTAAAGTAGCTAAAACAATATCTCTCCTATTAAAAACTACTGCCAAAGTTCTAATTTCCATCAAATAGACCATATTTAAATTGGCAATGAAATTGAAAATGAGCGTTCCATTACAACTGTTTCTTCTTTCTTGCATGACCCAAGAAAAATCTAGTCTGAGCTCACTAATCATTCCAACCTAAGAGTTTCGGAACTCAATATCTTGTCCACGGTTAGCCCAAAATATAAAATTTGTGTGCTAGGGCACAACTCAGATGGTCTAATGGTGCGTCAGTATTAGAGTAGGTATTAAGTTTGAATTTCTGCGTGATTTTGAAACTCAGCTATATGCCTTGATACACCCTCCTGATTCTAATAATGTTTGTTTTGTTTTCTCAATACACTATAGTTTTTTTTCTTTTTTTTTCTTAACTGCATTCATTTGAAAGGAAATTATGCGTTAACCAATATAGCAAGAAGAAAATTTATGGTCAAAATTTAGGGGCATTAGTTCTTACCATAGAAGCAACCAAGAGAATTTTGAGACCATTAACACTTCATTTTCATATTTCTGATTCCCATTTTCTTTTTATAGTTGCCATGAGAATTGACATTGTACATACTTACTCAAACAACAACCAAAGAGGAGGAGAGAAAAACAAAACTACTTATAACGCAAGCGAGGGATTATGTGAAACAAATTGCAAAAAATGTCAAAATTATATGAAAAAAGCTTTAATTAAATAACTTACTATTATTATGCAATGAATTGCAAGCTTACCATATGCATTGATTTTACTCTCCAATGGAATGACTCAAGCCAAGACTTCAAGTTTATCACAAGCACTTCACTTCAATCACTTCTTTTCACCCACTAAAACCTTCGAATTGGATTTCTGTAAGCTCCTCTTTGTATTATTCTTCTCAAAAAAATTTGATCCAGATGTTTGTAGTCCATTGTGTCCATCTTCTACCGAACACAAGTGGCCAAATGATAATTCCTAAGCCCACAATAAATCCCAATGTTGCACTTAGGTAGACCACTGTCTCCAAGATTGAATGCCATGCATCTTTTAATATTGGTGGTGATACTCATGCAACTTCAGTATTATTGCATCTTGTGTTCAAAGGGAAGCCGCATAGTCTTAGATTCCCTTGAAAGGATGTTTATGAGAATGTTTGGATCTGAATTGTGTCAAAATTCTTCCAACCAAAAGATTGTATGACACATTCAAGACCGAAAGAAATGTAAGACTTGAAAGTTCTGTCGGGATCATCTAGAACAAGTGATTTGAGATTTTTAATAGTATTTGGTATTTTCCCTTCAAATGTATTGCTTGAAAAATAAATGGATTTAAAGATAGTTAAAATTTTCACCAACTCCACCTCAATACCTTTGTAGATGACAGTTACTCGACTTGAATAGTACTCAAAATATTGTAGAAATGAATAATCAGAATTATTTAACTTTAGAACCTTGTCAATCATCATTGACTTAAAATTTGAGAAGGAACTTGATGGTAGCTTGCTGCTAAAGTTGTTGAAAGCTAGGTCATTGTTCTGAAGATTCCACTAGCTTTTGTTTTTCCCCTTGGCAGTTAGTGTCTCCTTGGAACCTATTAGAGCGTAAAATTAAAACATGTAGACTAGATATGTTCTCCAAAAAACACAGAAATTTGTCACTTATCATGTTATTACCAAGGTTTAAAACCTCCATCCCTCTACAATTTGACAAGGATTTTGGAACCCGCCCTTCCAAATGATTACCATTAAGACTAGAGTCTATAGACTACAGTTGTTCAAAATATTTTTCAAAATATTTCCACTAAGTTTGTTATTTCACAAATTTGGTACTCCAAGAGTACTAGTACTCCTTTTGATCAAACATGATGGTATTGTGCCATTCAAAAGATTATTTGACAAATATAGAACTTGAAGGTATACCATCTTGCATATTGGTTGAGGAATGTTTCCAATGATGTTGTTATTTGAAATAGAGAAGAAATAAGCATCTGTGAGGACACTACCAATAGTAGGAAGGATAGAAGAGTTGAGACTATTACTTGAGAAGTGTGGTGACCTTTGTGGGCTGGTGTGAGAGACACTAGGCGAGTTACCACAATGGCAGGCTATAGGGTGCTCAATCCCACATTACCTGGGTAGGGGATATGATTATATGTAGCGTGTTCTCCCCAAATGGTATGAGGCTTTTAGAATAAACCTTAAAAGTAAAACTGTGCGGGCTTAGGTCCAAAGTAGAAAATATCATACCATCAGGTGGAATGGGCTGCTTCAAATGCTATCAAAGCCGGATCCAACCAGAAGTGTGTTGACGGGGCGTCGAGCCTTTAGGGGGTGGATTGTGGTGACCCTTGTGGGCTGGTGCGAGAGACACTATGCGAGCTACCACATTAGCAGGCTATAGGGTGCTCAATCCCACATTGTCTGGGTGTGGATAAGGGTATATACTTATATGTAGTGTGTTCTCTCCAAATGGTATGAGGCCTTTTGGGGTAAAACCTAAGAGCAAAATCGTACAGGCTTAGGCCCAAAATGGACAATATCATACCATCAGGTTGAGTAAGCTGTTACAAGAAGTCTAGGTATTGAACTAGCCCTCTTGGTATTAGGATTTCTCCATGGAGTTGGTTTGAGTGTAGGTCAATGACACTAAAATTTGTGTGAATAACATAGGGTTATTTGAAATTACACTACAACAAAAGTGACCTTTCGTGACGAAACTTTTAGCGACAAAATTGATTTCGTTGCTAAAGATAACTTTTTAGTGACGAACACAACATTAGTCACAAAAAGCATGTGCTTTAGTGATGAACCAAAGGTTGGTCACTACTTTTTGGTGGGAAAGGGATTCGTAGTCCCGCGCTTCTTGCAAAGTTACTTGTGACGTCGTTTTGGGTATGTAATTAATGACTAAATATATTTTGGTCACTATTTATTTTCCTATGCTACGTCGTATGGCTTAAAAGATTCTGAAATAAACTTTGTGAAAAAATAACATCTCATCTCTCTCATGAAAGGAAAGAACAACGTCGTATGAATTTGATTTCCCCCCACAATTTTCACTCACTTTTTATGCTGCTGATGTGGCTAAACTTGAATTATATTGTAAGCTTAATTTTGCCCTTTTTATCAAAATATAATTTAACCACTCGCAAGAGCACAAATCTTTGTAGATACGGTTCTATATAGAGGGTATCGATCCCACGAGGACTAGTCACAATTGTCTTAAAGAAAGATTAATTCCACTTTAATCCTAAAAACAAGGTTTTGAGTTTTTGTTTATAAAACTATTGCATGAATGTAATAACAATAAAATTAAAGAGTAAAGTTGGGAGAAAGAACTAGGGTTGGTTTCCACCACTAGCCATTCACATGTTCATAAGTGTAGTAAGCATGGGATTCATTAATTAAATGCCTAACAATGTCATTAGGCTTGTGACCTCAATGACATATCAAAAGATTAATTTGTTTGTCCACCTATCATAATCCATCTTCAACAAGCATAGCTCTTCAACCTAACTAACTATCTAATTACCCTACTCTCTAAGTGAACCTACATGCATCCAAACTACCTTATCTTGGCATGGTTTATACAAACAAACACAACACATTCATTTAAACACCATTATCTAGCCATCATTTGCACTTCTTGTGGAATATGCAAATGTTGTGCATTCACATGAAAGAATCTACTCTAAGACAAGAATAAACTCAACATCAAATGAATATATAAAAAAAATGTATTAGTGTACATGGTCACTAGGCTAAATAATCAACAATTAATTACAAATCCCAAGTGCTACAAAAATGAACATGTTT
This sequence comes from Cornus controversa, assembly GCA_026545225.1. Lineage (NCBI taxonomy): Eukaryota > Viridiplantae > Streptophyta > Magnoliopsida > Cornales > Cornaceae > Cornus > Cornus controversa. The sequence goes on from CM048845.1 coordinate 48,900,269, forward strand.
ACATGGCTAGGGGCTTCAACAACACCCTAGTATAGAATTTAGTTGCTCATGGTTGCCTTGCACTCTTCCATTGATGAAGAAGATGAAGCTTCTTGGTCTGGTTTAGCTTCTCCTCTTCCTCTCCCGAATGTCTCTCCTTGGATAATCTGATGTGTGTGAGAGATCCCTTGAGAAATGTGGCTTCTTTGTGCTTTATGGCTTCCTTTTCAACCTTGGGGCCCACCATATATATATATATCAATATATATATCCATTATATCAAGAAGGTCCCCAAGGGTCTTGTTCAAGTCAGACAATCCCCCTAAGTCCTGCAAAAAGGAGGATTTTGTTGCAAGTGGGAAAACAGGTGAGCAAGTGGGCAAGTGGCTTCTGCAGAATCTCGATCAATCGAGATTTGATCTTGATTGATCGAGATCTCGATCAATCGAAATGAGATCTCGATCAATCGAGATCTCGATTGATCGAGATCAACATCTCGATTGATCGAGATGCCTTTGGCTGCATTTCTGACTTTTCTCTTCAGCTGCAAATAGCCTCAAACTTTGCTCTTTTTACTACAAGACCTGCAATACATCAAAAATACAAAAATACCGTAAACATATCTCGGTAATCATAAAAAAAGAACTAACATATGCAATAAAGAGGGTTCAAATACATAGAATTGAACACTTATCACACCCCCAAACTTACATATTGCTAGTCCCTTAGCAATGCAATATTACAAAAATAAAATTAACTATCTTATACAAAAGTTTACTCATGCTCAGTCATCAACTAGATAAAGGGCGATCATCCGTTCATTTCACATTTGGCAAGTGCAACAAGTATTACAGAACTATGTGGTCATTAGCAAAAATGGACTTTCACAAGCTATAAATAAACGACGGTCCCCACATAATGGCCAGTCCGAACAAACATACCAATTCCGACCCCAAAATCCTCTTTGAAAAGTGAACATGCATTCTAGCGCGTGATTTTGTCATATTTGGAGAAAAATGAAAACAGGCCTGCTTTTAAAAGAAAAACTCATTGAAACGGTTCGACACTGTTGTTCATTATCACAAAACATTCATGATTGCTCATGTGCGGATGACCGTGCAATGCTTAGCTCTTTTTGCTTTCTTGTAAGCCCATGTAGCGGCATTGGGCCAATGACTCCCAAACCAATTAGTTTTAGGGCATTAGGTAAAGAAACACCCCTCGGACTTAATAACTGAGCTTACAAGGCGATGAGCTTAAGCAAGCCACCCGCTTATTATTACTCAACCTTGCACACTTGTACGCAAATACTCCCTGCTTTGAGGCATAGAAATCCGGTTTATTGAGTGAGAAGGCTTATTGCAAATTTTTCTCTTTTCTCTCTTTTTCTCTTTTTCTTTTTTTTTTTTTTTACAACAACCGGAAGAACTTATTCTTTAAGTTGTTCAGATAAAAACAAAAATTTACAAAATTCTCCATCAGACTTATACCCCACAGTTTAAAATGCATGTGTGCGAATTTGTGCGGTTAAGGACAAATTTAGGGCAAGAACTGCACGTGCTCATATTTGGACAAAAATGTAGACTGTTCTAGCCTATTATATATCTTGCAAAAGTGCGGGTATTTACAATGTTAAAGTTCTTAACTACCTGCTGCATTTACCTCGGACATTTATTCGAATGAACTTCCTTTTAAAAGTAAGACTTCATAGCAAGCATGCAAAAATATCAAGAAAAACTGCTCTACAATGACACATAATACTAAGACTGAACATTGCATGCATATGCAAGTGTCATAGCATACCGCACCCCCAAACTTATATGCAACATTGTCCTCAATGCTTGAATAAGAAGAACAAGGAAAGAATTTACCGGGATTGCAGAACGCGACAAAAATGGCATTCCAACGCGGCGGTCATCCTGCAAATGAGAAAAACCTGCACAGAACACCAACTGGATACCACGAGCATTAAAAGGAACAAAAAGTATATGAAAAGATCATAATAAAATAATTATGCACAAACGGACAATGCCAAGATCACTGCATATCTAAGGGTCTGAACTGGTGTTTCCCAATTATCTAAGAGGTCTATGCGATAAGATATTGACTATCCAGGCACGCTAACGTATAGCATGCAAAGGGGCTGCCTTTCTTTATTAACGCCATACTGCGTTGAAGCAATCTCAACAGTATTGGGAATTTAAACCAGGCGGTAATAAACGGAAATCATCAACTGAATCGCATATAACAAGTAGACAAGTGGTACTACATACATAGTCAAAGTATAGAGAACAGATATCTTGACAGAAAGCAAAAATAAAGACAGTAAAGATAACACATGGTAGAACAGAAAAAAAATTGTATTCCATATATGAAAATGAGTTCAGTACAAAGCGTACATGCAGCTGGAATACTCATAAAAAGAAAGAAAACATGGCCAACATGGCCTATCAAAAATAAAGAAAGAAAAATACAGAAAGTAAAGCAGAAAGTGCAAATATATAGAGCTACTCGAGGGCGGGTGGTGGTGGTGGTGGCTCGGTGGGAGTAGAAGTGGAGGTGGAAGCTCGTCCTGCAAACAGGAACTGCAGGTCCTGCCGGAAGGCTCAGAACTCATCTAGAATCGCCCTCTGACCCTGTGCCAGAGATGAAATGTCTGATCGAATGCCCTCCAGCTGACTTTGCGTCACCTGGACGTGCTCCTCAAAACCCTACTGGAGTCGCTCAACATCAGCTGCCAGGCAGGAATAGCCCGTCGCTAGGATGTCATGCCGTTCTATAGCAATATCCATCTCCTCGTCCTCCATCTCCTCGTCATCTGACTCACCCTCTGCAGGATCTCCCTCATCCATCTCCACCGGGGCATCCATATCTACATCGTCTGGTGGATCGCCCTGGTGGTCCTGTCGCTCTAAGTGTCGCCTCACCCGCTCCCACTGAGTAGATGTGAAGCGGGTGGGCGGTGCCAACTGAATGTCAGTATCACTGACCGGTATACTGGCACGACTGAGAAAAGCTGCGACCAGGAAAGGAAAGGAAGTCGCCAACTCGCTGCTCGCCACATCCTCTTGTTGACGAGGCCATCCCAGACCTTGAACATCTGCCCCCATACCAACGATGAGACAGAAAACCACGTGCCCGTGTGGAAAGCATAGAGGCAACGGAGGAGGTCGCCTCTGCGCTCAGCCACATGCTGGAGAGGACACGCGTTCTTGATGAGAACGGTGTCCAGGAACCATAACCTGCTAGGGCACATCAATTTGGACGTGCAGTTGTGACTAGGTGTGGTAAACGCCCCGCCACACATGTCCATCACGATGGAAAATAGTGTCGAGTCTGCTGAAAATGCGGCCCTATAAATCGATCGATCGTCCTAGTCAACCATATCTGGCGGCTGCTGGTGAGGGATGCCGAGCATCTGCGTAATCCAGCTCAGCGTAATAGTAATCATAGTGGTGCCCATGACCGTCTCCAATGTGTCCGGCGCTCTGCAGGAGTAGGTCATGCGCTGGTAAAAGACCTGCACCAAGCGCTTGTGTGCCACATCAGTTGGAGGCACACACAATCGGTCGAGGCAACGCCTCCTGAGCTTGGCGACAATCCATGTGCTGTCGGGATGCCTCTCGAACTCTCCCAGGTCAAATATCTGCTCCGGGTGAAACTTTCGAGACCGGAAGGCTCGCCCGGGCATGTCTCGAACAGAATCGGGGGCATTCTTCACCCTCGTCATAGACTCGGAACAATCTGCACTTATTCCAAAAGTACGTAAATAAAAAAGAAAATAAGAGGAAAGCTAAATTAAGAATAAAAATAAAAGAAGAAAAATAAAAATGAGGTCCTAGTCCATGGTGCTGATACATGAATTCAAAAATTCGCTCTCAAAGAGGCAGCGTAAGCGGATGCAACCGAAATGAAGGTGCCGCGGTTATAAACCGTATAGTAAGCATTCAAAACAAAAAGAATGCCATATCTCACTCATACATGAATTCCTAAACCCGAAACCCGCAAAATCCCATTATAAATATCGCAAATGCACCATTCCAACCCAACATCATCTGTCTATGTTTATTACACTGTAAAACTACCAAAAATAGCGAGAAAGTACGCAAAATGTAGCCATGCATCACTTACCTCAAGGTGAAGATGATGAACGGCACACAAAGATGAAAACCCAACTCGCAGCCGCGAAGAGAAGAGCGTGTGAGTGCTAGCGGCGATCTCGGACTACGGCGAACGGTGGTGGATGGTCAGGGATGGTAGATCAAGTGCGCGACAGTGCTCGGAGAAAGCCTTGGATCGCTCGATGAAGAGAAGGAAGTCAGATGGTCTTTTGAAATGAGAGGGAAGCCCAACGGTTTAAATAATAATTCGGCTCACGTGCAAGCATCGCGTGCATCTCGATTGATCGAAATGTACATCTCGATCAATCGAGATTTTGATTAATCAAAATCCTACTTCGATCAATCGAGAATCTTCCTTCGATCAATCGAGATTTCTTTAATGAATCGAGATTTTATTTCGAGTAATCGAAACTTTAATTCGATTAATCGAGATTTTACTTCGATCAATCAAAATCCCATTTCGATCAATCGAAATTTTGATCGATCGAGGATCTATCGAAGTGCTATCGAAGAATACTACCTCTCGCGACTTTGGATTTGGCAAACTCTCTACAATATTTCGATCAATCGAGACCAAAATCTCGATCAATCAAAATCTCGATTGATCGAGATCTTGGTTTTGATCAATCGAGATGCCCAAAAACAGTCAGCTTGAGTTCTGCTTTTATGGACTTGGATTTTTGGGACTTAGATACTAAATTGTTTAGATACAAAACCTACCTTGGATTAAAGGGACATCATGGAAGCATGATAGCTACCATGGCTACGCCACCTTACACGTCTATGGCATGACGTTCGAATCGGCTCACGAGTCAAAATATACGGGATCCGTCAAAGTGACGACATCCACGTATTCGGTGGTAACTTGGTCATCCACACACACTTTTAAGCGCTGCCCGTTTACTTTGAACAACGATCCGTCTTTCAAGTCCTTCAATTCCACCGCTCCGTGGGGAGCGACGGAATTAATCAACGGAGGAAAGGGTTCTCTAGGAACTCTCCAATTAGGCACATCCATGACAGTATTGATATCGAGCATTGAGTTGACTTCACAAATGGATTGCTCAATGTCAAAATCGTCACAGTTGAAATGATTTAGGCATGCCTCTAAAGGATCCTTGGAAAGAATAGAAGAAAATGCTTCTTGAACAAGGTCTTCCACTACATCGACACAAAAGCACTCACTTTCATCTTCGGATGTGTGGTGGGAAGCATTGAAGATGTTCAAGCGGACTTTCATATTCCCGAAAGAGATGTCCATCACTCCAGTACGGAAATTAATGCAAGCGTTTGCCGTGGCCAAAAATGGATGACCTAAAATGATAGGAATATGTCGATTTAGATTTTGAACTAGTTCCGTGTCAAGGACTATGAAGTCCACCAGAAAGTAGAATTTGTCTACTTGAATGATTACATCCTCAATTATGCCACGTGGTTGCTTCACCGAGTGGTCGGCAAATTGCAACACAACTGTGGTATGCTTAAGTTCCCCCAAACCTAGTTGTTGGTAAACTGAGAATGGAAGCAAATTGACACTAGCCCCTAGATCAAGAAGTGCCTTTTCAAAAGATTGATTTCCGATGGTGCACGAAATGGTCGGAGCACCCGGATCTTTGAATTTAGGAGGGGCTTGGTGTTGGAAAATGGAGCTTATGCGCTCAGTTAAGAGGACTTTCTTAGGAGCATTATTCCTAGATTTGCGCTTTTGAGTGCACAAGTCCTTCAAGAATTTAGCATAGGAGGGAATTTGCCGGATAGCATCAAGGAGAGGGAGATTGATCTTTACTTGTTTGAAGATCTCCATCATGTCTTGGATTTTCTCTCCTTGCTTCCCAAAATGAGAAGGTTACTTTAATCTTTGAGGAAAAGGAACCGGAAGTTCAAAAGAAGTGTCAAGATTTGGAATTGATGACGACACAACTTCACTTGCCTTTCCTTTTGGATTTAATGGGATGTTATGCACATTTGGATTTAACGGAAACAACTTTGGATTTAATTGCAATTCTTTTGGATTTTTGGGTTGCTCTTGGGATTCCTTTCTCTCTTCCTCCCCTACTTTGGAATTGATGATTTTACCACTCCTTAAGGTGGTGATTGATTGAACTTGCTCCGGAGGAGCATTACAAGATGAAGATGATGGATCCTCAATCACATGAACACCCTTAGGATTCGCCACCGGTTGACTCGGTAACTTACCTTCCTCCCTTCTATTTAAGGCATTGGCTAGTTGCCCGATTTGAGCTTCTAACCTAGCCATAGATTGAGCATTAGCTTCAAACTTAGAGATTGATTGAGAGTGAGTTTGCAATAAGTGGGTATTAGCCTCAAGATTGCTTATCACTCTTTCTTCAAAGCCTTGGCTTCTCGGAGGAGGTGGTGGTTGTTGGTAATTAGATCTTTGATGGTAAGGTTGAAGATTTGGCCTATATTGAGGCTGTTGAGATTGGGAATTGAAAGAATTTTGCCCTTGAAAAGAGGGACTTGATTCTTGAGGTTTCCATGAAAAAGTTGGATGATTCTTGTAACCAGGATTGTACGTATTTGAATATGGATCATTCAATTGTTTAGAGTACAAGGCATTCGCTTACTCTTGAGCATAATCGGGAGATTGCCCGGCAATAGGACAATCTCGCACAAAATGTAAAGTACTATAGCAAAACGAACATCCTTCCTGATTTTGAACAGGTTGGCTTGGAGTAGGCAGCCCATTTTTCATGATTAGGTCCATTTTTTGAGATAAGGCTTCTACTTGCATGGCAACCTCATCTACCCGTGAAATTTCATGCACTCCTCGACAAGGTTGGGTGGCCTTCCCTTTCCTAGTGGAGGAGCGTTAAGCTGAATTGTTGCTTAGGGTTTGAAAAAGTTTCCATGCCTCATCGGGGCTTTTCAAAAGGTATCCACCTCCACAAGCGGAGTCTATCATTTGCCTATGTTGCTCACTTACCCCATCGTAAAAACTTTGCACTAGCTGCCATTTTGGGATAGCATGATGCGGACAAGATTTAAGAAGATCTTTTAATCTCTCCCACGTCTCATGAAATTGTTCTTGATCAATTTGGGTGAATCTGGTGATTGCTCTCCGAATATCACTCGTCTTTCCCATTGGGAAGTATTTTTTTAAGAACTCTATTTGCATCTCCGCCCAAGAATGGATTGAGTTAGGTTCTAAGGAATTGAACCAACTTCTAGCTTTATCTTTTAAGGAGAATGGAAACATACGCAGCTTTAGATCATCCTCTGTAAAGTGTGGTACACGAATAGTGGAACACACAGAAAGGAAGTAATCTAAGTGCCGGTATGGATCCTCATTAGGGAGACCATGGAAGCTATTAAGAAGATTGATGGTGGAGGACTTTATTTCGAATTGATTTGCCGCTACATCCGAAAATTGAATACATGAAGGTACTTCAAATGTAGTCGGAAGGTAAAAGTCCATAAGCAACTCTCCTTGAGGAATGGAGGTGGAGGTGGTTGTTCATGATTAAAAGGAGGTAGTCCGGGAGGTTGTCTCTCATTTGGGTCCATGCTTTCAGTCCTAGGCAATATAGGGTGTCACGCCCCGGAATCTGGACCACCGGGACTCCCCCAGACCGACCTCAAATCTCGAGTGTGACCCATTCACTCAACCCCATGAACTATCTCAAGCATACTCATGCGATAGTATCAAGGTTTTATACCATGCCATAACGCTCCGATTTCCCCACTCTCGGAAGACTGGAGGTTAACTGTCCATTTAAACCCAGTGAACCCTCATTACACTCATTTACAATGGAATCTTAACTTAATTATTGCATATAAATTCACACAACACTACCTCAACCAATCCCCATGGGCCCTACATCAAATCACACACTTTAGTGGCAATTTACTTGGCCACTCCTTTGAGAATCACTCACTTTCGAGCCTCAAAACTTTCTGTATTTGAAATACGAAACTGAGGCTTACACCATTGGATATAGAATTCAAAAATACTCAAGTTCAAAAAAAACCACACTCAATTCCGATCTAAAGCGAAGAAATTACGTCGAAATGAAGTTTTGGAAAAAGCTGTGAATAGTAATCTCGATCAATCGAGATTCATCTCGATTAATCGAGATTTTGACCCCATCAATCGAAAAAAATAGCCTCTCGGTACCTTGGACCTGCATTATTTCGATCAATCGAGATGGGGACTTCGATTGATCGAAATTACCCCATTCTGGACCTCAAAAACACTCAGATTTCGCAACCATTTCGATTAATCGAAATGGGAGTTTCGATCAATCGAAATGGACATTTCGATTGATCGAAATGCACTTCCCAGCAACTCCAAAACACCTATACAAGATCCATTTGAACTCAAATCTCAACCAAACCACCTTGGATCATTCATAAAACATATAAATCATCCCCCAATGATATAATATCATACTCACACATCAACCTACACATTCGAATCTCAAATCTTGTATAATCATAGAAAATTCATCCTAAATTCTCAATGCACATAAAATTCAAGTGCATAAACCATCCTCATTTTCCAAAGATCAGATTCATCAACTCATACATATAACCTAACTCACACATCAAAATCCTACAACCGTGATTCCAATATAAACCCACTCTTCAAAACCTTCATATCCAAGAGTTCAAGATATAAAAGACAAAAAGGATACATTCATCAAATTAAGCTCCAAATTCATATAAAATCCATGAAACCATACACATAAGGATTCAAATGAATATACAAGTTACATATACCGTGAATGTAACTATAAATCAACATAATCCACATGCCACATGCCGGCATGGATAGCCAAAAACATAGTCCATACATATATCTCAAAAGATCCCCAAAATGCACCAAAATGCTCCAAGTAAGGAAGCAAGCTCTTTTCATCCATTCTCGGCTTCTTACCTGAAAAAAAATGTTTGGGGGAGCGGGGTGAGCAACACTGCGGCTCAGTAGAGATGCCCCTCCCCTCCTAGGTGCCGACCCGACACTGACCTACATGTCCCTCACTACATGGCATGTAAAATGCTTTCATGCACACGACAACATACAATCCAAGTATGAATGCACTCATTCATATATCATGTTTTTCAATGCATATCAATGCTATAATAAGCCCAGCATACATTCTAGCATTCAAAACAACACATGGTCACATATATGTCATAAGGCATGCATATATATCACTCTCATATGCCTACAAACCACAACCTAGCATATTTTGATCATGCTTCACCAATGCACACACTTGCTATAAAATAACCTAGCATGCATTCAACATTTATACACACACACAACCAACATATAATCATATGATTGCACCCCAAAATACACATAACCTATATATGCATATAATACACGATATAGCTAATTATGCTCTCATTTTGCACACTTTGCACATATTCAACCCACACGTCATATAATCATCAAGATGGATCTATCTAGCATGCATAATCACAAGGGAAGAGGAAATATAAAAATTCAGCCCCTTGCCCATCTCTCTCACATACAAACTCAACTGAAAACCTCTCCGAACCACCCAAAACCCTAGAATCGACAACTAGAAGAGAAGAAACACCCCTACCTCAAGATTGAAGACCTTCTAAGCACTTATCAAAATTTCCAGTAGGTTCCACCTTGCCGAAATACGAGTTTGTTCGGTTCAAACCGAAGCCCTAGCCGTCCCCTACACACTTTCCTTCTTCGGCGAATCACGAATCCAAGCCGAATGCACCCGAAATGTAGAGAGAAGGTGGAGGGATGAAGTGGGAAATGTTTAGAGAGAGAGGGAACCATGAGAAATGAGATCTCAGATCTCCCTGGGATATTTATTCCAGTCCTAGGGGTGCGAAATGACCGTTTTGCCCCCGGGCCACTTAATGTACCTTCCCGACCTCCAAATTAATTCTCGAAAACTCCGTTGGACTCGAAATCACTTCCTTAACACTCTAAATATTTCGTTTAGTCCATATCCAAAAATAATTATTTTCAAAAAAATTTCAGATTCCCCCGGCCCACTTAAGTCGCATCCCGACCTCGGTTTGACCAAAAAGTCAAATTTTCCAAAAACTTCCAAAAACCTCATAACATGTTTCCAAACATGTTTTCCACTCTCGAAACATCCAAAACATCATTCGAAATGCATTTATAGCAAAAATGATAAAAATTTTTGAAAACCGGTCAAATTTGGTTCCATCTCTACAACCTCCCCACCTTTAAAGAATTTTGTCCACGAAATTAGCATCATACTCTAAATTGCAAGAGTGTTGTCACTAAACCTTAAGTGACCTTCCCTATCTTCCTTCTATCACAGGAAATAATCATAACTCGCCGGTATCCAACACGCAGCTTCCATTCTGTAACCAACAAGGTTCTTGGTTATGACATCACACTATCTTGTGCCACATTTCACAAAATATCAAACTATTGGCATATCTCAAATGATGTCCAAATATCTCCAAGACTGTAGTGTCAACATCTACTGTAACTAACACGACCATAAATTATCTCCCAAACCAAGTTTAGGAAGATCAAAACTATAACCAATTTACTTTCCAACCTACCCACTTTCCAATTAGTGAAAGTATGCATAGGCATCCCTTTCTAGTAATTCACCCTCCTTGAATCACAATTCTCAAAGTTCTCACACCAGACAATACCATATTCACAATCCAAACTTACACATTTCATCTATGATCTGAGGCCAATGTTTGTTAAGGATTGATAACTCAATCTTGGGCTGGTTCGATCACCTTTCTCTAAATCTCATGAAATCTTTACTCCCGAAGTCCCATAATGAATCCTTGGATCCTTTCAATTTCACTGGTACCATAAGGTACGGTTCACAAGTAACAAAAATCTGTAAAAATCCCTATCGTCCACGCCATGATCGAGTCATGTCCCAAAACTAATCAAATCACATATGACAATCGAAATTCAATCTCTCAGGGTCACACCACTCACAATGATACATCCATAGACTAAACTGTCTCTCATGATGAAAATCTCGCATCAGCAAGCGTGTCAATAGACAAAGCTGTATCTCGATGACAATAGTCACACTCTCAGGTGTGTCAAATGGCTAAACTGCCCCTCAATGAAATCACAATATCCAGGGGTTGTGTCCATAGACAAAATTGCGTCTATAGTGATAACAACCAATCAACAATAGATGGGCCAATAGACAAAACTGCGTCCCCCACCACTGATGCGTCAATAGACAAAACTACGTCTAAGTGACGACACCAACCATAATTGTGACAATGGACAAAACTGCGCCCAGAGTCACCACCACTTGTCAATAGACAAAACTGCGTCTAAGTGACAATGATTAGGTCGATAGACAAAACTGCGTCCATACGACTCCGATCCTCAACTGATGTGCCAATAGACAAAACTGCGTCTATATGACGACACCACTCATATGCGACAATGGACAAAACTGCACCCAGAGTCACCACCACTTGTCAATAGACAAAACTGCGCCTAAATGACAAGAATTTCAACTGATGTGCCAATAGACAAAACTGCGTCTAAATGACGACATCACTCATATGCGACAATAGACAAAACTGCGCCCAGAGTCACCACCATTTGTCAATAGACAAAACTGCGCCTAAATGACAAGAATTTCAACTGATGTGCCAATAGACAAAACTGCGTCTAAATGACGACACCACTCATATGTGACAATGGACAAAATTGCGCCCAGAGTCACCACCACTTGTCAATAGACAATACTGCGCCTAAATGACAAGAGTCTCAACAATGGATGGGTCAATAGACAAAACTGCGTCCATATGAGACCGATCCTCCAACTGATGTGTTAGTAGACAAAACTGCGTCTCAATGACAGCACCACAATGATCATCCCAAAGTCTGTAGCCTTCCAAGAATATCACATGTCCCCTCAAGTACTCTATCATATACTGGAACTCATAACCTCAAGAGTGGTTTAAACTAATCTACTCTTGTTATCAGAATCTCAATCATACACTCATTTATGAGTAAAAGTTGCAATACTCACAACATTCGAATTTCATTTCCTTATTACGGATACTCATCGAATCAATCCCACAATCACTTGGACCTGACACATTGTAAGAGAAGTACTAATCGAAGAGAAATGACTGACCAGGCCATTTCTTCCCGCTAGTCCAACCCCGACTACATGCCTTTCTTGTCCCTCTCACATTTAAATCCCTCAAACTTATAATCACAATCCAACCTTCCCGACCTCCGAATTAATTCTCGAAAACTCCGTTGGACTCGAAATCACTTCCTTAACACTCTAAATATTTTGTTTAGTTCATATCCAAAAATAATTATTTTTGAAAATTTTCTGGATTCCCCGGGCCCACTTAAGTCGTATCCCGGCCCTGGTTTGACCAAAAAGTCAAACTTCTCCAAATTTTTTGAAAACTTCCAAAAATCTCATAACATGTTTCCAAACATGTTTTCCACTCTCGAAACATCCAAAACATCATTCGAAATGCATTTATAGCAAAAATGATGAAAATTTTTAAAAATCGGTCAAATTTGGTTCCGGTCTCTACATAGGGTCCCTAGAGGTTTCTCTACATTGTCTAAGTGTTCTTTCAAGTTCAATATTACACGGAAGCAATGGAAGTGACAAGGAACGTCTACCTAGCATGCATTAATAGTAGAACAACACCTCAATACGAAAAATAAACAATAATATATACAAAAAAAATGAATGAGCTCAAACCCACTAATTTTAGATTTTATACTCACAAAGGGTTCCAAATTTAATTCTTTTAGATGCCCACTATGTGGTATACCTAAAATCAAGAAATTTGAGAAATAAGAACAAGATATATACAAAAAGAATGAAAGAATTTCTAGCCTAAGAATTAAACCAGATTTAATCTTTCAATGGCGACAATTAAAACTGTAGTCCCCGGCAACGGCGCCAAAATTTTGATGTGGCTAAACTTGAATTATATTGTAAGCTTAATTTTGCCCTTTTTATCAAAATATAATTTAACCACTCGCAAGAGCACGAATCTTTGTAGATACGGTTCTATATAGAGGGTATCAATCCCATGAGTACTAGTCGTAATTGTCTTAAAGAAAGATTAATTCCACTTTAATCCTAAAAACAAGGTTTTGAGTTTTTATTTATAAAACTATTGCATGAATGTAATAACAATAAAATTAAAGAGTAAAGTTGGGAGAGAGAACTAGGGTTGGTTTCCACCACTAGCCATTCACATGTTCATAAGTGTAGCAAGCATGGGATTCATTAATTAAATGCCTAAAAATGTCATTAGGCTTGTGACCTCAATGACATATCAAAAGATCAATGTGTTTGTCCACCTATCATAATCCATCTTCAACAAGCATAACTCTTCAACCTAACTAACTATCTAATTACCCTACTCTCTAAGTGAACCTACATGCATCCAAACTATCTTATCTTGGCATGGTTTATACAAATAAACACAACACATTCATTTAAACACCATTATCTAGCCATCATTTGCACTTCTTGTGGAATATGCAAATGTTGTGCATTCACATGAAAGAATCTACTCTAAGACAAGAATAAACTCAACATCAAATGAATATATAAAAGAAATGTATTAGTGTACATGGTCACTAGGCTAAATAATCAATAATTAATTACAAATCCCAAGTGCTACAAAAATGAACATGTTTACATGGCTAGGGGCTTCAACAACACCCTAGTATAGAATTTAGTTGCTCATGGTTGCCTTGCACTCTTCCATTGATGAAGAAGATGAAGCTTCTTGGTCTGGTTTAGCTTCTCCTCTTCCTCTCCCGAATGTCTCTCCTTGGATAATCTGATGTGTGTGAGAGATCCCTTGAGAAATGTGGCTTCTTTGTGCTTTATGGCTTCTTTTTCAACCTTGGAGCCCACCATATATATATATATATATATCAATATATATATCCATTATATCAAGAAGGTCCCCAAGGGTCTTATTCAAGTCAGACAATCCCCCTAAGTCGTGCAAAAAGGAGGATTTTGTTGCAAGTGGGAAAGCAGGTGGGCAAGTGGCTTCTGCAGAATCTCGATCAATCGAGATTTGATCGAGATTTCGATCAATCGAAATGAGATCTCGATCAATCGAGATCTCGATTGATCGAGATGCCTTTGGCTGCATTTCTGACTTTTCTCTTCAGCTGCAAATAGCCTCAAACTTTGCTCTTTTTACTACAAGAACTCAATACATCAAAAACACAAAAATACCATAAACATATCTCGGTAATCATAAAAATGGACCTAACATATGCAATAAAGAGGGTTCAAATGCATAGAATTGAACACTTATTAGCTGCCCACCCAATTCTCACATGATTTCTAACAGTCAAGTTAGAGAAAGAGAGAGTGGGTGAGAGAGAGAGAGAGAAGACTAGCTACCGATCGACCATCATCACCGACGGTGCATCTAGACCACACCTCAGTATCGCCGATCAGAACATCGTCGTTACCACCACACCGAACTCAAAAAAATCTAGCAGCGTGATATCATTCCAACAGCCAAGGTATGAATTTTGTGTCGTTGAATCTTCACTGCATCTAATGGAATTCAGAAACTAGGGCTTTGGGTTATATAAATTCTCCAATCAATCAATTTCTCTCAAACCTTAACTCTCTCTTCATCTACAGACCTTTCAATCACCTTTGTCTTGGTTCTTTGATTAACCGTCAGAGATAACAACAATGACTGGGATTACACTTTTTATATCTATAAGTTTCAAATTTTGAATTCATATATCTGATTCAGTTCACTAGTTCTTGTTTTTTTTCCCAATTCTGGTCAATCTTTGTAATAAATTTCATTGTGTAGCGCTGAGGTTTGATATGCTTAAAAAATCCCCTCTTTTAGTTACTTTTTTACGAATTTTTTTGTAAATTTCTTTATTTCTGATTCTGCTATCACAACTTGATTCTGCTGTCTTTTGTCTCTAACATTGATGTTGTACTATTGCAAAGCTTTGATCACAATTAAATGGTGAAAAGGGCAACATGTTTTGAATCGTGTGTTAAAATATTAGACAAGAAATTTTTTTCTCCTATTTATAAGAATCATTTATGGTTGTTGGAAGATGCATATAAATAACATATAGTGTTTGCGCTTTGCTTGATGAAATTCCTAAATGAGTATAGGCGTATAGCCAAGATTTTTTTACAATTAAAGTCCTAGGAAGTAATAATCACATCATATACTAAAAGAATTTACTGATATTTGTTGTTGAAGAAAGAGTATGTACTTTGTGTTGAAGAAAGATTGCATAGTTTGTGTATTAATTACTATTATTTTAGTTTTGAGGACAATGTGATCCAAATGTTTTCCTTATATGGCTTTTATGTGATGTTCAAAGGACAGAGTTGATGTTTATTTAGATATATACATATTTGAGAGTCACGTAGTCTAAGTAAAGTAGTGAGAATACATAGATTTTAAATCGGGAGGTTTTGACCTTGAATAGAGGGGCTTTTAAGCAAAAAATAGAAAATTTTAAGGTTGGACCGGTCCAGGGTTTGAGTTAGACCTGTCCAAAAGGTCTCAGGTTCTATTTTTCTATAGACAGAAGCCTGGATAGGTCCAAGGAATTGGCTAGACCGGTCCAAGCTTTCTACTAGCAAAATTTGGTCTTGTAGTGTCCTGTTTTGACCCGGATTTGACTCTATACTACACCCTAGAGTAGATTAGACAGGTAGATAGTGCACACCAATCGAAGATAGTCTATGACTTAGCTTTAATTATATGTTATCCCCTTGATAGTTGAAAGTGAGCTTGTAGCAATTGAAACTACTTATGCATGATATAATTCTCTGTAGTTAGTTCAATTGACCATTGATTGTGAAGTTAGTGGTGAAGTCAATAACCCTAGACTCATCTCATATTATCTTCACTCAATAGATTTTCTTGCCTTCATTTACTTGTTTTATTTAGTTAAACAAAAATAAAAATAAGCAATCTCTTTATCTTAATTTAATTAGAATAAGTCCTACAAATTCAACATAATCGTAAACATAGTCTATGAGGTTTGACATCCTTTCAATAGCCCTATCTTACATGGATTCGTTCTATTACGAAATTATAATTTTAATTGACACACTTAGCCATGATCAATTTTTGGCGCCACTGCGGAGGACTGTTTATTTTGATTGTTTGGATTTTAAGAATTAGTTCTAGTTAGATTTTTAGTTTAGGAATTTTTTATATTTGGCTTTTAATTTATTTTATTTTTACCTTCTTTTCAGGTACTTTAGTCACCATATGCTAGCTCACCGTTCTTCATCTGATCCATTAATACCTTACAATCTCGAGCTTGAACGTATTATTAGACAGCATAAGAGGAAGAGAATATTAACGCCATGGGTGACGAACGAGACAATAATAATGTTGTGCTAGATGCTGTTGTGGAGAGGGCACAATTGCTCAGTGATTATTATGTCCCAGAGACATATAATTTGCCAGCTAGATTTCAACTACCTAATGTCATAGCACAGAACTATGAGATCAAGTCCAACATCATTCAGATTTTGCCATCCTATTTTGGGCTGACTCATGAGGAATCGTACGAGCACTTGGATGACTTCATAGAAGTTTGGTCAACAACTAAAATTCAGAACTTCTCTAAAGATGCTTTCTGGATGTGACTCTTTCCATTCTCTCTGAAAGACAAGGCCAAATATTGGTTCAATTCTCTACAGGCGGGCTCTATCACTTCATGGACTCAAATACAACATGAGTTCCTGAAGAAATATTTTTTGATAGGGAAGATCAATTAGTTCAGACGTGCTATGATTGGTTTCTCCCAATCCGAGGGGGAACAATTCTATGAGACATGGGAGAGGTTCAAGGAATTTATTAGGAAATGTCCTCATCATCAAATTCCAAAGTGGCAGCTTGTGTAGTGTCTCCATGAGGGGCTGACAGAAGCTAATGAATGCCTGCCACTCTTTTTAATAGTTTTATATAACTCCTTACTTTATATATTTATATATTTCTATTGATGGAGTTTCAACCCACATGTATTATATATAACTACATATACATTAATTTTAATCTATTTTATGTCCTTTTATTACCTTTCTTAGTGATTTAGTTTGTTTCCTCATTTATGAGGATTAGTTTTCATGTTATAGTTATGTACCTATGTTATTCTTGTTTAATTATTATGCTTCGAAAAAATGGAACAAAAATTATAATTTTCTAAATGAATAAAGCATTGATGTTATACTTTTGCAGAGATGGCAATGCAGACTGCCAATCCTTCCCATGCCTCCTCTGCCCAAACTGTAGGAGATGCCTTTGTGAAGAAGTATTATCACTTACTTCATAACTTTCCTGAACAGGTTCAAAAACTTTTTCAGGATTCAAGTGTCCTAAGTTGGCCAGGGCCCAATGGCGAAATGACATCTGTCACAACCATGAAAGTATGTTTTCTGGAACAAAGATTATAATGCATTATTAAAATCTTGCTTAAGTTTTTTACATAGTCAAGCTGCACCATTAATTCTATGAAGAGGGCACAGTATAAAGTCAGTAGTCTGATGTTTTCATCAATACTCTTATTCCTACTATTTTGATGAATTAGTACATGAGCATCTGAGGGTTTTTGCATTCTGCATTGTGACAAGATCCTTTTGTGTTTTAATTTGATAGTTACTGTCTATTGGAGTGGATATTTAGAATATTGGTTGCCGCTAAATCTCTTAACTTCTTAAAAGTATGTTTAGGGTGAAAAGAAATCATTAATAATTTAACACAATGATACCATCAGGTTGGTATTTTAGTTTTTCTTGCGTCAGGAGCATCTATTGATTTTGTTTTTGCTTGTGTGCATATTCTGTATCTCTTCTCTTGAGGAGTTACCACCATACCTACTAGCAAATAAAGTAGTATTTGATGTGGTGGTCCCACATAGGGGCGAGTGGGGGCTGTGAGCCCCATCAACTCTTTTTGTATTTTAATATTTGTATGTGTTATGTATGTCTCAAATTCCTATTGGGTTGAACTTTAATTTCTATTTATTTGGAAATTTTTTGTTAGACTTGGGCCCAAAATAATTGTATTTGAGACCTGAGTAGTTGTATTCCTTGCCCAATAAGGATATATATTACTTGTTCACCAAGCTAGCATTAGGAACTCTCTATAAATAGAGAGGGAGTTGCTTGGAGAAGGGAGGGAAGAAAAGAGAATAAAGGAGTGAGTGAGAAGTGAAGAGAGTGGGTGAGAGTAGAGAAATGCAATAAATGGGTGGGC
Source organism: Cornus controversa (assembly GCA_026545225.1). NCBI lineage: Eukaryota > Viridiplantae > Streptophyta > Magnoliopsida > Cornales > Cornaceae > Cornus > Cornus controversa. The sequence continues at coordinate 48,918,631 of CM048845.1, forward strand.
ATTCTCTATAGTTGTATAATCTCTTCTTGATTCATTATAGTGAAATTTCTTCTCTCATTGGACGTAGGCCAAGTGGAGCCGAACCACGTAGCTTGTTTATGATTTGATTCTGCTGAACTGAACGAGTGGTAGTCCTTCCCCAACAATTTGTGTAATTTTTAAAATTGTAAAGATTCGCTTTAGCCCTTCCTTTTACAGTTTTTCTCTCTCTCACCAAACTCCATTTTGCACATCATTTTCCACAACCCGAAGCTAGTTCATTTCCTCTCGTTCTGCCATCAATATCACAATTTTACCCTCTCAATCATTCTCCAAGATGGAAACATGGAGAGAGAATTATAGGAGTTTTATTAGTCTATTTCTTGACCCTAAGTCAGTATGCAAAAAACCCTAATTTTGTTGTAAAATAGTTTTTAATTTCAGAAAACAAAATAAAAATAAAATGATTTTGTAAGCATCGCTAGATTACCTTTTTCGTGAATTGGTTATTTAAAATATCAAAACTATGATATAAATTTGCAATTTATTGAAATTATTTCATAGATCATTAGAGGTCATCATATAAGGCTTTCAAAACACGAAAGTTGGTTGAGGACAATTATAAATGTATCGAATAAAATTAGGTGTAGCACCTCTTTGTGAAAAAATTAGAGAGAGTAGATTGAGATGGTTTGGACACATATATCAGAGACCTAGAGACGCGCCAATGAAGTGAGGTCGACTAGTTGTAATAGAAGTTAAGAGACAGAGAGGGTGACCAAAAATAACATGGAATGAGGTTATTAAAAATGACTTTAAAAAGTTAAACATTATAGGGGAAATGGCATGTAATAGAAAAGATTAGAGAGAGAGAATTTATGTGGCCACTCCCTGTTCATATGTGATTAAGGCAAGGATGTCGATGAGTTTATTGAAAAAAAATTACCTTGATGTTGTTCAATGTTGCCTCCTAAATTACATTTCTGGCTCTGCCACTGAGCATTTGGCACTCCATCAGAAAAATAAAAGGGGCAGCCAGTGGAGGGTAAGGCAACACTAGGCAATAAAAGAAACATACAGAGGCAATTGTTTTCACGATGTTTTCATTCAGGAGAGTTTTGTTGTGCTTGGCTAGCTGACTTATTTTGAAAACCCGCTCACTCACATTTATCAAATTTTTAGCTGCTGGGAGTATCAAAATTTTAGTACAATTAAGAATCATCCCTGTTTGTAAGTGAGCCTCATTTCTTGACTTACAGTAGGTTGTTTAAGTTCATTGCCATTATGTTTTAGACTTTGTTATATCATACAATGGTCTGGAGTGTACATCTATTTATTCTCAAACCTGAGCTTAAAACCATGACATTGTAAGTTTTGTAGAGTATATTTATGTATATAAAGTATTGTTGGAGAGAGAAGGAACTGATTGTTTGGAAACTAAGTGAAAAAAAAAGGAGAAAATATGAGGTTTATATAGTCAGTTGTTGAATCAGTCGCTATGACCTTATGGCTCCATTAACAGCTGATGCATGACCGTAATGGCTGTTACAGCTCCATAATAGATGTTATATTCATGCAAATTAGCTGGCCGTTATATTGGCTTGTGGCAATACCTCTACTTGCCTACCATTATGATCTGTAGTAGCCATTGCTTGAAATCATGGTGGCGAATAGTGGTCCATCTAGGTTATTTTTAAGTTTTTCTTTTTTCCCTATTATCTGCATAAGCTTTTATCTTTTTGAACCCTATCTTTTATATTTTTGACTAAATAAGTATTTAATTGCATCTCCAAGAAGATTTCATCAAGAGAGAATCATCAAGCCTTTAGTCATGGAGAATGTGTCAAAGGTTCTTTTTGTGAAGAAGTTGGAGATTTCTTTAAGTCTAAGTAGAATTGCTCGTGAAGAGTTCTTAGAGGTTAAGTTTTTTTAGATGGTTAGAGATCTAGGTTTGATGGCCCTCATTTATGATTTATTTTTCTTTTATCTCTTATATTCTATGTATGTATCAAGAGAGAATTATCATGCCTTTAGTCATGGAGAATGTGTCAAAGGTTCTTCTTGTGAAGAAGTTGGAGATTTCTTTAAGTCTGAGTAGAATTGCTCGTGAAGAGTTCTTAGAGGTTAAGTTCTTTTAGATGGTTAGAGATCTAGGTTTGATGGGCCTCATTTATGACTTTTTTTTCTTTTATCTCTTATATTCTATGTATGTATAGATGTATGGTTATTGTGTTATGTTGATACATGATTCATGAAATAATATGTTTTAAGTTGGTAATTATTAAATTATCAGAGAATAACTTGTTTGACAAGTTTTGACTTAATATTTAAATTCGAGTTGATTTATCTACATACTTTCTATATATAGTAGTTTTCAAAAAATATTTTATTTTCAAATTTTGTTAAATATTTCTTTTGAAATTATGAAAACTCTATAAATAAAAAGTAAATATTTTTGAAAATTTTCTTATTTAAAGGTCTCCAATTTAAATATGGAAAGTCACATGGGTCTAGCTCTCTCTAAATTTAATAATTATTAAATTAAAATATGGGTAAACATATACGCATAACTTATTATGTAAGATATTATTGTATTAGTATTGTTTAATATGTGATATATCATAAATTATTGTTATATTTTTATCTATTATCTATAAAAGTTATAATGTACATTTTAACTTAAAATGGTAACTAAATATGAATTATATTATATATTTTGTTTTTTCTACTTTTAAAAATAGTTAATTAATAATGTAATATATTTTATGTACGTAGTTGGTAATATATGAAATTATATAATATAAGTTTATCTATTATCTATAACATTATACATTTTAACATATACAAAATAAAATTATATTATATATATTTTGAAAAAAATGTAATTAAAACTTTATATGTATAAAATTTTTTAACTATATATTTATCATAAATTATTGTTGTCATAACTTGTAAGGACTGGAATTATTTTAACCGGTTCCGGATGGTTTTTGGACGGGTTTTCTTTTTCCGAATTAATTAATTTCGGAAGGGTGTGAATCTATATATATATAAATGGGATTATATATATATGTATGTATATATAAATGGAAGACGTGGACATTATAATATATATATAGTGGGTTTGTATGTAATTGTGGAAAATAGAGGGACATATATATGTTTATATGTATATGTAAGGGGAAATACATGTGAATACATGTATTAGGTGGTGTTATGTATATACATAGTATATTTAATATATGTGGACCACATTGGAGGACAAAGCAAGTGGTGGATTGTGTGGTGTATATTAAAAGTGGGATTTTAATTCAAAATGAAAAGAAAAGAGAAAACTAAAGAAGAAATCGGCTGAGGGAGAGAAGAGGAGAAAAAGGAAAAGAAGAAAAAGAAAAAGGAAAAGAAGAAAAAGAAAAAGGAAAAGAAAGAAAAGAAAAAGAAGAGAGAGAAGGAGAAGTCGGGGAGAGAGAGAGGAGCCGAGATCGGGGAGAGAGAGAAGCCGAGATCGGGGAGGGAGAGGTCGAAGGTTCGAACGGCGAGGGCGAGGGCGGAGCTCCGGCAGCGGCTGGGCTGACGCCGGTGGCTGAAGCGGCTGTGCTCGGTGGTGACTCTCGGCTGGTGCGGTGGACCGAGCGGTGAGGACTGTGTGGGTTCTCACGGCTGGGTTTTTTGTTGGTTTCGGTGACTATAGCAGAGGCTCGGAAGGGTCTTCGGCAGGTGGGTTCCGGCCATGGTAGTGGTCGGCGGTGGGTCGTGTTTGGGTTGGCCATTGATGGCTGGGAGTTTTTTTTGGGGTTTCAATGGATGGGTTGTTGCAGACGGTGGAGGTTGCGACTGTTCCGACGGTGTGACGTCGGGTTGGTCTCGGCGGTTTTGGATTGGGTTTGTGGAGCTCACGGTGGTTTCGGGATGGAATAATTTGGGGCCTGTATGCATATGTATATACATGTTGATTTGGAATCTGTTTGGATAGCTATGGAGAGCTCGGTTGATGGTGATTTTTGGGCAGTGGTTGGCTGGGTGTGAGGCGGCATATGGCGGTGTCGGAGGGGCTGTTTGGTAGTTGTTGATTTGAGGTTATGGGTCTTGCTGGGAAGCTCCCATTGGAGACTAGAAATGGCGGCTGGTAGTCCACGGTTTGGTTATGACAGGGGCTGCCATAGGCGGCTAGGTGGTTCGAAGGTGGAGCTCGGTTGGGATTCGGCCATTGATGGTTGAGCATGACTTATGGGTCTTCCCATGGCAGAGGATGATGGCTAGGTTTGGCAGCTTGTGGGTTCAGTTTGGACAGCCCGTAGTGGTCAAGGTTTGCGGTTGTTTGGGCCAAGAATGGTGGCCTTGTGGTGTTGGGCCTTCACGGCTATGGTGGGGGAGCTTGAGTTGGTTGACCATGGTGGGAGCAACCATGAATTGGGCTTAGAATGCAAATTGGCTCAAGGGTTGGATTTGTTTAATCAATTATGGAACATGGGCTGGACTTAGTGTTGGGTTTGGGATTGGGTTTTGAAGATGGTTCAAAGGATTGTTTGCGTGGACTTGTTCACGGGACTGGACCGGACTTGGAGATGGACCGCTTTGCAGGCACGGGCACAGTAAAAGCGGGACCTAAGGCAAGTTGATTCTTGCCTCTATCTCGTACATATCTTTTACGTACGTTGAGTAATTTACATATGTCTTAATTTGATCATATGTGGTATGTGTATATCTATATATATGTGCTTATATATATGTGTGCACAGGTGGATATTGAGTATACGTGGGACGTGAGGATATATATATATATGTGTGTGTATGTACATATATGTGGGTTTGGGACGTGAAAGCATGTTTAAATTTAAATGATTCCTTGCATTATGATATGCATGTATGATATAGGTTAAATTCTATGAAAAACATGTTAAATTACGTACATGTTTAGCTATGTGTTGTTTTGTGTGCATATGTGACTTTTATGCATGGTGCTAAATATATAATTGATTATATATTTGTGGTGGTGGTGGAAATGCATGCTATATATATATATATATGAATATGGCTTTGACGAGCATTTGAAAAGCATGAAATGTGCTAAGTGTTTTATATGTTCTTAAAGCATGTATGGTGATGGAATATATATGTGTTTATATATATATTGTGATTGGAATGCATGTTGGCTACTTATAGTGAATGCATGTATTGACTGGAAGCATGATTATGTTTATGCTAGTATAAGTGCATATAGGACTTATATGCAAGATTGGACATATGTACTATTTATGTCGCTTGATATGATGATATGTTTATAAATGCCTTAGAGAAATTTATAAACGTGATGGAATTGATTTGTGAGTTGGGAAAAAATGTGAAGGACATGTGGTTATGTGAAATGTGGAGGTGTGAAGCATGTTCATTGCAAATGCATGTGATGCTTAAATGGGAATTCGTATGAGTGTGTTTCTTAAATGCCTCATTGGTTGCAAATGATGAAAGCACATTTGATAAAGTTGTGGGGTTCATATTCATTGGTATGGTGAGGGAGGCTAGTGATGTAAACGGTGGAATCCATTCGGTAAAACGGCGAGGTATTCCGGTAAAGGTAACCCTCGTGAGGTATTCCGGTCAAGGTACCCTCATGGATTGATGTGTAGTGAGGTATTCCGGTAAAGGTAACCCTCAAGAGGTATTCCGGTAAAGGTAACCCTCTGTAGGTGGGATTGGTTGTCCACGGGAATTGGAAACCAATATGTGGGAAGGATGAGGGAGTTGTGCATATCATGTTGCATTCTACCTTGCTTATGATATGGTTGTGTTTTGTGCATAATTTCTCTATATATTAAATGCATTGCATTGCATCTAATGTGCTACTTGATGAGTAGAAGACGTGGTAGTTGATTTACATTGTTTATGTAAATGCTTAGACACATATGTTTTATACACATATTGTTGCCTGATGTTTATTGCTTTCAAGCATGTTGAAAATGATTTCTAAAATCATGTATAGTGGATTTGGTATGTTCATATGTACTAGAGTAGCCATATACATCATTGGTTCATGCATGCTAGGTGGGGCATGGTCTTAAATATTGTGATATATATTTAAGTGCATGTATATTTTTGAGAATATGTGAGGATCGACCTGCTGCAGCGGTGATAGTATGGTTCGGCATACCTTGTTGGGCCTTTGAGCTCACCCCCTCCCAGGTTTTGCAGGTATTGCTGGTTTTGGAGTCAGTTGGGGAAACTGACAGCACCGGTTACAGAGGTAGTGTTTAGATTACTTAGAATCTGATGTATGTCCAAAATATTGGATAGATAGACGTGTTACATTTGGATTGAATGTATGGAGAGGCTTATATTGATTCAGTCCCTTCAATTGTATTTATTCATGTGATGTATGTATTTAATACGGACATTCAAGGACTGAGGCATGTATAATTATGATTGTATTATGCATGTTGTAGAAATGTTGGGGGGACACGGGCCCAGAAGTGTCCATTTTTATTGTTTAGATATAAATGCTGGGGGGACACGTGCCCAGAAGTGTCCATATAAATTGTAAAGCAGATATATCATGCCAGGAGCTGATTATTTAGAATGGGTCATGCCCGATTTTCGTAAAAATGGTAAGAGATTGAATTGCATGATCAGGTGATGGTAATAGCGTGAGGGTGATCTCACGGGGTTCACACCTCGGTTTCCGGGCCTCAGGAATCGGGGCGTGACATAACTATTATTAATTATATTATTTAGTAATATAAATATATATTATTAATTATACACACGACACTATAACATTAATAATATAACTAATTAATAAATCATCATAATAACAAGATATATATATACATGTATAATATATTATATTATAAACTCATCTTTGTAATTATTCCATATGATTTGTGTTGGCAATATAATTTGTTAATGTCCTGAATAATATACTGTATTAATATAGTTTACTATGTGAAATGTCATAAAATATAGTCATTATATAGCATTATTTATTATCTATAAAATTATATGTAAAATTTAGCTTATAATGACAACAAATTATAAATTATATTATATATTTTAAAGAATATTTAATTAAAATTTCATAGTTATCATAAATTAAATTTCTATAATATTATTCAATATTAATTAGGTTGTTTTATTTATTGATGATATAATATTATATTTCATATAACGAATAATTTATTATGTAAGATATTGTATTAATATAGTTTAATATGTGAAATATCATAAATTAGTTTTTAATGTAATTGGATAAAATTTATATAGTAATATATTATATGGTTAATTTATTTTTTCAAATTATGTTTTGTTTTTATTATACACCTAAGCTTAAGATATATATACATGTACAATATATTATTATCATAATCTCATCTTTGTGTTGGCAATATAATTTTTTAATGGCCTGAATAATATACTGTATTAATATAGTTTAATATGTGAAATGTCATAAAATATAGTTATTATATAGCATTATCTATTATCTATAAAATTATACAGTAAATTTGAACTAATAATGACAACTAATTATAAATTACATATTTATTATATATTTTGAAAAATATTTAATTAAAATTTTATAGCTATTATAAATTAATTGTCTATAAAATTATTTAATAGTAATTAGGTTATATTATTTATTGATGGTATAATATTAGGCATCATATACATATATATTTATCATTAACAATATATTATACGGTTAATTTTTTTTTCATATTATGTATGATGATTTATTTTATTATACACGTAAGTTCATAATAACAAGATATATATACATGTATAATATATTATTATCGTAATCTCATCTTTATGTTATTCCATATGATTTGTGTTGAAAATATAACTTATATTACATAACTATATTAAATATACTATATAATGTCATTAATAATATATTATATTAATATAGTTTAATATGTGAAATGTCATAAAATATAGTTATTATATATTTTGAAAAAAATTTAATTAAAATTTTATATTTATCATAAATTAAGTGTCTATAATATTATTTAATTTTAATTAGGTAGTTTAATTTATTGATGATATAATATTCGATTTCAAAGAATGGATAATTTATTATATAATATATTGTATTATTATAGTTTAATATGTGAAATATCATAAATTAGTTTTTATTTTTAATATAATTGGATAAAATTTATGTAATAAGATACACAAAATATAATATTATTATTTTACAAATATATTATATGGTTAATTTATTTTTCATATTATGTATTATGTTTTATTTTTATTATACACGTAAGCTCATAATAACAAGATATATGTACATGTATAATATATTATTATCATAATCTCATCTTTGTAGTTATTTCATATGATCTGTGTTGGAAATATAATTTATTAATGTCATGAATAATATATTGTATTAATATAGAGTAATATGTGAAATGTCATAAAATATAGTTATTATATAGCATTATTTATTATCTAAAAAATTATACTGTAAATTTTAACTTACAATGACAACTAATTATAAATTATATTACATATTTATTATATATTTTAAAAAATATTTAATTAAAATTTCATAGTTATCATAAATTAAATGACTATAATATTATTTAATATTAATTAGGTTGTTTTATTTTTTGATTATATAGTATTAAGTATAATATACATTTATATTTATCATTAACAATATATTATATGGTTAATTTATTTTTTCATATTTTGTATTATGTTTTGTTTTTATTATACACATAAGCTCGCAGTAACAAAATATATACATGTATAATATATTATTATTATAATCTCATCTTTTAGTTATTCCATATGATCTATGTTGGAAATATAATTTATTAATGTCATGAATAATAGGAATAATATATTGTATTAATATAGTGTAGTTTGTGAAATGTCATAAAATATAGTTATTATATATCATTATTTATTATCTATAAAATTATACTGTAAATTTTAACTTATAATGACAACTAATTATAAATTATATTATATATTTATTATATACTTCAAAAAATATTTAATTAAAATTTCATAGTTATATTAGGTTAAATGTCCATGATATTATTATTTATTATCTTATTGATTGTTATTTTTAATGAAATACACAAAATATAATATTTATCGTTAACAATATATTATATCATTAATTTGTTTTTTCATATTTTGTATTATGTTTTGTTTTATTTTACACGTAAGCTCGTAAAACAAGATATATAGTTGTATAATATATTATTATCATAATCTCATCTTTTAGTTATTCCATATGATCTATGTTGGAAATATAATTTATTAATGTCATGAATAATATATTGTATTAATATAGTTTAATATGTGAAATGTCATAAAATATAGTTATTATATAGCATTATTTATTTTATATAAAATTATACTTTAAATTTTAACTTATAATGACAACTAATTATAACTTATATTATATATTTATTATATACTTAAAAAAATATTTAATTAAAATTTCATCATTACGTTAAATTAAATGCCCATGATATTATTTAATATTAATTAGGTTGTTTCTATTTATTGATGATATAGTATTAGGTTTCATATAACGAATAATTAATTATGTAATATATTGTATTAATATAATTTACTATGTGAAGTATCATAAATTAGTATTCATTTTTTATGTAATTGGATAAAATTTATGTAGTAAAATACACAAAAATATAATAATATTATTTATTATCTTATTTATTGATATATTTAATGAAATATACAAAATATAATATTATTATTTATGTATTATCTTTGTAGTTATTCCATATAATCTATGTTGGAAATATAATTTCTATTACATAAAATAGTGTGTGATTAGGGCAAACCACATGAGAGGTCAGTGTATTTTATCTTAAATTAAATGTCTATAATATTATTTAATATTAATTAGGTATCATATACATTTATATTTATCATTAACAATATATTATATGGTTAATTTGTTTTTCATATTTTGAATTATGTTTTTATTTTCTTATACACGTAAGCTCGTAATAACAAGATATATAGTTGTATAATATATTATTATCATAATCTCATCTTTTTAGTTAGAATAATGATAGAAACGCCGAAACTTTATACCCGAAATTATCACCGAACCTGACGTGGCCATGTCATGTCAATTTCTTTAAACAAGCGTGAGAGAATAAAACATCCTCTCTCTCCGTCACGTGATAAAATGAAAAAAAAAATACTTAAAGATCATGGAAAAAAGGTACTTAAAGATTGTAGAAAGAAGGTGTAAAGATGCTGGATGTACACATTCACACACACACACACATATATATATAGATATGAAAGTTCTCACTACAACATCAATCTTGTTGCAATCTTTGTGATTTGTGATGGTAATGAAACAAAAATACTGAGTGAATCAATGTACAACAAATATGCAAAATTTGTATTAGATCCAGAAAATTACCCAACAAGATGAAATCATTCAATTTCAAGCTCGAATCATTACCGACCAAACAGATCCATCACAATGTTGGCACTTGGCATCAAAGCAATATATATATATATATATATATACACACACAAACATAATTAACGAATGAACATGTGTACAACAAATATGAAGAAAAAAATTTGACGAATGAAAATTTGTATATATTTTAGACATTCGACATTAGTTTTGTTACCATCTAAAAATATACACATATATGGAAGCTCCCCAAACCACGAGAATTTTTTTTTTCTCGCTCTAGTAGTGAAAATTAGTCATATTTTTCATATTTTGTTCTGGGAGAGAAAATTAGTCTTGGCTTTGGCACAGCGAAACTCCCTGGAGGCGGCGTCCTATGCCCTCCAATTCCTCTGTCATATGAAAGATACTCAACCACACTCAACTATTTTGATCTTCAAGCAAATTTTATTTTTTTTCATTTTTAGGAGAGACGCTTGGAATTTTAAAAATCGACGTGTTCAAGCCACATCATGTTCTGTAGCTCGTTCGGGGATTACATTCAGTTCCATATCACTACTCTTTTAGTTATTCCCTATGATGTATGTTGGAAATATAGTTTATTAATGTCATGAATAATATATTGTATTAATATAGTTTAATATGTGAAATGTCATAAAATATAGTTATTATATAGCATTATTTATTTTATATAAAATTATACTTTAAATTTTCACTTATAATGACAACTAATTATAACTTATATTAGATATTTATTATATACTTAAAAAAATATTTAATTAAAATTTCGTAGTTATGTTAAATTAAATGTCCATGTATTATTTAATATTAATTAGGTTGTTTTTATTTATTGATGATATAATATTAGGTTTCATATATCGAATAATTTATTATGTTATATATTGTATTAATATAATTTACTATGTGAAGTATCATAAATTAGTTTTCATTTTTAATGCAATTGGATTAAACTTATGTAGTAAAATACACAAAAATATAAGAATATTATTTATTATCATATTTATTGATATATTTAATGAAATACTCAAAATATAATATTATTATTTATGTATTATCTTTGTAGTTATTCCATCTGATCTGTGTTGAAAATATAATTTCTATTACACAACCATATAAAAGATAGTGTATAATGTCATTAATAATATGATGTATTAATATAATTTAATATGTGAAATATCATATAACATAGTTATTATATACTATTATCTATTATCTATAAAATTATACTATAAATTTTAGCTTATAATGACAACTAATTATATTATATATTTTGAAAATTATTTATGTAAAATTTCATAGTTTTCATAAATTAAATGTGTATAATATTATTTAATATTAATTAGGTTGTTTTATTTATTGGTGATATAATATTAGGTTTCATATAATGAATAATTTACTATATAATTAAATTAGTTTTTATTTTTAATGTATATGGATAAAATTTATGTAGTACAATACAAAAAAATATAATAATATTATTTATTGATGTATGTTATGAAATACATAAAAAATAATTTTATTATTTATATCTTATATATATATATATATCATTTAAAATATATTATATGGATAATTTATTTTTTCATATTATGCATTATGTTTTGTTTTTATTTTACACTTAAGCTCATAATAACAAGATATATATACATGTATAATATATTATTATCCTAAGAGAATCTTTGTAGTTATTCTATATGATATGGGTTAGAGATATAATTTATATTACATAACCATATGAAATACATTGTATAATATCATGAATAATATATTGTATTAATATTGTTTAATATGTGAAATGTCATCAAATATAATGATAACATACCATTATCTATTATATTTGGAAAATATTTAATTAAAATTTTATAATTATCATAAGTTAAGTGTCTATAATATTATTTAATATTAATTAGATTGTTTTATTTGTTGATGATATAATATTAGGCATCATGTACATATAAATATACCATTAACAATAAATTATATGGTTAATTTATTTTTTCGTAATAAGTATTATGTTTTATTTTTATTATACATGTAAACTCCTAATAACAAGATATTTATACATTTATAATATATTATTATCATAATCTCATCTTTGTAGTTATTCCATATGATCTGTGTTATAAATATAATTTATTTTACACAACCATATAAAATATACTGTGTAATGTAATGGATAATATATTGTATTAATATAGTTTAATATGTGAAATATCATAAAATATAGTTATTATATAATATTATCTATTATCTATAAAATTATACTATAAGTTTTAACTTATAATGACAACTAATTATATTATATATTTATAATATATTATGAAAAATATTTAATCAAAATTTAATAGTTATCATAAATTAAATGTCTATTATATTATTTAATTTTAATTTGTTTTTTTTTATTGATGATATAATATTAGGTTTCATATAACGAATAATTTATTATGTAATATATTGTATTAATATAGTTTAATATGTGAAATATCATAAATTAGTTTTTCATTTTTAATGTAATCAGAAAAAATTTATGTAGTAAAATACACAAAAATATAATAATATTATTTAATATCTTATTTATTGATATATGTAGTGAAATACACAAAATATAATATTATTATTTATATCTTACATATATATTTATCATTAATAATATATTATATGGATAATTTATTTTTTCATATTATGTATTATGTTTTGCTCTTATTATAATTGTAAGCTCATAATAAGAAGATATATACGTGGATAATATATTATTATCATAATCTCATCTTTGTAATAATTCTATATGATCTGTGTTGGCAATATAATTTATATTGTATAATGTCATAAATAATATATTGTATTAATATTGCTTAATATGTGAAATATCAGGAAATATAGTTATTATATAGCTATATCTATTTTCTAAAAAAACTTACTATAAATTTTAACTCATAATGACAACTAATTATAAATTATATTAAATATTTATTATATATTTGAAAAATATATAATTAAAATTTTATAATTATCATAAATTCAATGTCTATAATATTATTTAATATTAATTAAATTGTTTTATTTGTTGATGATATAATATTAGGTATCGTATACATATAAATTTGTCATTAACAATATATTATATGGTTAATTTATTTTTTCATATTAAGTATTATGTTTTGTTTTTATTATACACTAAGCTCATAATTACTAGATATATTTACATGCACAATATATTATTATTATAAGAGAATCTTTGTTCCATATGATCTATGTTGGAAATATAACTTATATTACATAACCATATAAAATATAATGTATAATGTAATGAATAATATATTGTATTAATATAATTTAATATGTGAAATGTCACAAAATATAGTTATTATATAGCATTATTTATTGTCTATAAAAGTATACTGTAAATTTTAACTTATTATGACAACTAATTATAAATTATTTTATATATTTATTATATACTTTAAAAAATATTTAATTAAAATTTCCTAGTTATGTTAAATTAAATGTCCATGTTATTATTTCATATTAATTATATTGTTTTATTTATTGATGATATAATATTAGATTTCATATAACGAATAATTTATTTTGTAATATATTATAAATATAGTTTAATATGTGAAATATCATTAAATTAGTTTTCATTTTTAATGTACATGGATAAAATTTACGCAGTGAAATACTTACACACAAATATAATAATATTATTTACTATATTATTTATTGATATATGTAATGAAATACATAAAATATAATATATATATATATATATATATATATATATCATTTACAATATATTATATGGTTAATTTATTTTTTTCATATTATGTATTATGTTTTGTTTTTATTTTACTCGTAAGCTCATAATAACTAGATATATTTACATGTATAAAATATTATTATTATTATAAGAGAATCTTTGTAGTTATTTTATTTGATCTGTGTTGGAAATATAATTTATATTACATAAACATATGAAATATACTGTATAATGTCATAATAATATATTGTATTAATATAGTTTAATATGTAAAATGTCATAAAATTATACTGTAAATTTTAACTCATAATGACAATTAATTATAAATTATATTATATTTTTAATATATATTTTAAAAAATATTTATTTAAAATTTTATAGTTATCATAAATTAAGTGTCTATAATTTTATTTATTATTAATTAGATTGTTTTATTTGTTGATGATATAATATTAGGTATCATATACATATATATTTATCATTAACAATATATTATATGATTAATTTATTTTTTCATATTAAGTGTTATGTTTTGTTTTTATTATACACGTAAGCTTATAATAAAATGATATTTATACATGTATATTATATTATTATCAGAATCTCATCTTTATAGTAATTCCACATGATCTATGTTGGAAATATAATTTATATTACATAACCATATAAAATATACTGTATAATGTAATGAATAATATATTGTATTAATATAGTTTAATATGTGAAATGTGGTAAAAGATAGTATTTATATACCATTATTTATTATCTATAAAATTATACTGTAAATTTTAACTTATAATGACAACTAATTATAAATTATATTATATATTTATTATCTATTTTGAAAATTATTTAATTAAAATTTCATAGTTATCATAAATTAAATGAACACTCGGTCCAATAGGCTGAACTAATACAAAAAATGGATCAGGCCCACGTCGGCTTAAGCCCATGTACCAGCAGAAACATCAAATGGGCTTGGTCATTAGTTTTTCAAAGGCCTAATCGCCCCGTCCCAAGGCTGCAATGCCCAAATAAAAAAGTAGACTTACAACTTAAAAAGGAATCCAAATTCCTTAAGAGAAAAGCTAGCTGGCAAACAATTATTAGTTGAACAATTTTCTGTACCTACACTTTGGCGCTGTCTGTGGGAAGTGTTTAGTCGTTCTCCCAAATAAAAAAAAACTGGTAACCATGGTGGATACGAGGAGAAATATTTATGATGTGACGAAGTTGGGTCGACCCCCCAAGAATCAAAGGAGGGCGCCACCCATACAACCCATACAACCAGAGGCTCGGGATTCGCTAGCACTCTCTAGCGTTCAACGAAACGAAGGGGCCAGCTCAAGCAACCGCTCGCTGGGTGCCTCACATCACAACCAATCAGGTAGTAGACTTCATTACCCAGATCAACCCAGTAAGGGTCAAGTCAATCCCTTGCAGCCCCTTCTGGAATGGAGAATCTAGATGTAACGGGAGATCGACACATTAACGGGTGACAGATCAAGCTATCTAGCCAATTAATCGCTCGCCACCACCCGGTTGACCGAATCCCCCTTCACCAAAGATATAGTCAAACCAAAAGGCCAAGAAGGTTCACTCTACCGAGTTCACTACCTTTGATGGGAAGATGGACCCGATAGAACATATCTATATATACCAACAAAAGATGATGTTGGACGTCGAGAACGATGCACTTATGTGCAAGATCTTCCCGTCCAGTCTGTTTGGGCTAGTGTTGCTTTAGTTCAAGCAGCACCTACCCCATTTAATACCAAACTTTGATAAACTGTGCAATCTGTTCATAGCCTAGTATGCGAAAAACCAGGAACGCAAAAGGACGATCTCCTCGCTATTCATCGTGAGACAAGCTGTAAAGATCGTGATCAAATTTGGTCAGTTTTGTATTTTTCGCATTATAATTGCTATAAATGCATTTTGAGTGGTGTTTGACATGTTTTGAGTGTGGGAAACATGTTTGGGAAGTGTTATTAAGGTTTTGGTAAGTTTTCAGAAGATTTAGAGAAGTTTGACTTTTTGGTCAAATATGGGCCCGAGATGTGACTTAAGTGGGCCCGAAAATCTGAAAAATTTTCAGAAATATTTATTTTTGGGAATGACTTAGATGAAATGTTTAGAGATTTGAAAAAGTGATTTTGAGACCGTAAGAGTTTTCAAAATTGAAAACGAAGTCCGTGAAGGGGCGTTAAGTGGCCCGGGGATCTTGCAGAGATATTTCATATCTCTTATTTTCACGCAGCTGCTCTCTCTCTCTTCTTTCTCCCTCTACCTTCTCTCTATCTTTTGAAAGCTTGAGGCTTAGATTCGGGATTTGTCGAAGAAGGGAGATACGTAGGGGACGGCTAGGGCTTTGGTTTGAACTGAACATCTTCATGGATTGGCAAGGTTGGCATTGCTGGGATTTTGAGAAGTACATGGAAGGCCTTCATTTTCGAGGTAGGGGTGTTCTTTCCCATTTATTTGTCAATTCTAGGGTTTTGGGAGAAACGGTGAGAGTTAGGGTCGTGTATTGTATATTTTAGAGTCGTAAGAGGGTTGGTATGTGAGTATTTTATGCTCTCTTTAGTCTCTTATGTGCAATGAGAATGTATATGGTGTTATGTATGATAAAAAGGGTGAATGAGTGAGAGAAATGAGCATGTACACTCATATGCTAGGTTTTATGCACTTTTGTGAAAAATATGTTAAATGAGCATAATTGTTTTATATGCTATCATGTGATTTAAATGCATACTATCCTTGTATAGAAAATGTATGCATTGGTGAAGCATGACAATAATGTGCTTAATTAAATTTTGTGAGCATATGCAACTTATGCTAGGGCTTATATATATAGGAATTTATATGTGTGAATTGGTGAATGTAAAATGCATGTTATGTTCCTTTTTAACTAGCATATGTGTTGCAAAGCATGAAATTTAATGCTTGATCTATATATGTCTGAAATGCATGTATAGGGCCATTGTGAGAAGAACGGGAAAAGGTGGTTGTGTAACTTGTTCACTTGGAGCAACAATGCTCAATGATGGTCAGGTTTTCGAAATAATCACCTCGGAGTAGAGAATACTCGGTGACTCCGAAATGGTCTAATCACCTTGGAGTAGAGAATACTTGGTGACGTATTCCGAAATAATCTAATCACCTCGGAGTAGAGAATACTCGGTGACAGATCTTGAAGCGATCCAATCACCTCGGAGTAGAGAATACTCGGTGACAGATCTTGAAACGATCCAATCACCTCAGAGTAGAGAATACTCGGTGGCGGATTCTATAGCGGTTCAATTATCTCAGAGTAGAGAATACTCAGTGATGGATTCCGTAATTTTGTGGGAGGTGTCTCGGTCACATGGTTGGTCAAGAATCATGTTAGGGCATCAGGTTGAGTCTATGAGAGAAAGACAACTATGTGATATTGCTTTCATTTTAAATCATAAAGCATGAAGTGAGTTAAATGCATTATTATATATATATGCATTGTTGTGAATAAACATGGTGTATGTTGATTGATACATGAAATGTTGTGACATGCATCCATGTAGGTCATATCGAGTCGGCACTTAGGTGGGTTGTGATATCTCTACTGAGCCGCAGTGGTGCTCACCCCTTTATTCTAAACTCTTTTATAGATAAGGCGCCGATGACAGATGGGACTTGGGTGTCCAAGTAGAACTCTTGTAATATTTTGGGATATTATATATTTTGTGGCTATCCATGCCGGCTTATGGCATGAGACTTCTTTTGATTTGTAGTTATATTTTGGATAAATATAACTTGGATTATAACCTTGTTGTATATGATAAGATAATAAATTTGTTCATGTAGTGCTTGTTAAGAGCATTTGGTTTCATTTGATGGACTTGAATAGTTGTTAGATAGTTTCATTTTTGGATAAAATGTGTCTATGAGGGAGAATAACCCATATTGGTGTATGATTTGGGTATGAGCATGATCTAGGACTTGTGAATGATGTAGACTCCTTTCTTGTATGATCTGAAGGTTGTTGGAATGAATTATGTTGGTAGAAATGGCCAAGAAGGTCAAAAATGACCATTTGCAAAGTTTCAGCTTTTGGGCAGTTCGATGCATCGAAATATCTAGTTCGATACATCAAAAAACTTGCAGGATTTTGAAATTTGTAAAAGTCTTGAGAGCTATTTTTGGATGATACTTGTTCGATGCATCGAACTCGTCACTTCGATGCATCAAGCTCATCACTTAGATGGGTCAAAGTCACTTTTTACAGCATACCTTGAAAATTGCCTCAAACTTCAATCGAGCATAACTTCTTCATTTTAAATCGAAATTGAGTGTAATTTTTTTTGAAATCGAGTATTTCTAGACCCTATTTTTAATGGACTAAGTATCACTCTCAAATTCCAAATTCATAGGATTTTACATTTCAGATGCTTAGCAGTTTATGGACATGAACCAGGTGAAACATCTACTGTTCACCCTCGGTTCCCGGGAGTGGGGAATTGGGGCTTGAAAAACATGGTATCAAAGCTTGATACTATTGAATGAGTGTGGTTAAGGTCATTCATGGGGTTTAGTGAACTGGCTCACACTCAAGATTCGCGTCAGTTCGGGGGAGTCCCGAAGGTCCAGATTTCGGGGCGTGACATAAGCCAAAAGGGAGACTTTAAAATCTTTTCTCACCCATTTTAACTTGAAGATGTCTATGATAGATCAATGCGATCAGACCACTATAGTGGAAGCTTTTAAGATAGTAGTTTTTATGGAAGAAGGGTTCCATCGATCCCTAATAAAGAACGCTCTGAAGGATATGGGCGAATTGAACTTCCAGCCCAAAAGTACCTGGGGATAGATGAGGATGAGGCAGCTAGAACGCAATGATTGACCTTGATCACTGTGGCATAGCAAACCAAAAGCCAAGTGGCCAAGGCGAGCCACCTCGCATGCCTTCCTCATTTGCTCCCGAGGTTGTGAAAAGACAAGATCGAGGAGAAGATCACCCCTCTAAAAATATCTCTGGCCAGACTCTACTATAAAAATAAGGGCAAAAGAATTTTTCACCCCCTCTGGCTATTAGGCAACTCCTAGAGCAGAGGGATAAGAATAGACACTATTTTCTGCACAATGTGTTCGGCCATACCACCAACGAGTATAGGAGCTTAAGACAACAGATCGAAACCTTGATCGTAAAAGGGGGTTTGGCGAAGCATGTTGTTCGGGAAGAACTTTTGATTAGCCCCAATAAAAGGCAAACAAGCAGCTCAATCCCATTTTGGTCCAGGTTATTAATGCGATTCATGGCCAACCAACTTTAGACCAAAAGAGCAAGTATGAAAGGCGGTCGAATTTTAGGTGTGTCCAAAAGATCCAGAGAATTGGAGAAGTCCGCTCAATACATGATCGCTCAGCCAATGCACCGATCACCTTCACGGACAAAGACATGAGCAGGGTCTAAGTGCCCTACGAAGATCCTCTTGTGATTAGCCTCATTGTTTCCAACTGTAAGGTAAAAAAGGTATTGGTTGACGCATGGAGTAGCGCCAATGGTCTGACTTTGTGTGCTTTCCAGCAGATGGGTCTAGAACTAGAACGTGTTAGGCCTACCACCGAACTGCTCGTAGGCTTCGACGGTAAGCCAATGACTCCCGTAGTGGTTGTGGAGCTCCCAGTTACTGCAGCCTCAAGAACACTGACTGAGGCCTTCATCATTGTCGACTTCAGCTCTTCATATAACATGATAATGGGAAGAGGCTGGATACACCAGATGCAAGGAATCCCCTCAACGCTTCACCAACTTATGAGGTGCATCGCTCCAAACAGGAGAGACACAGTCAATATCATAGGAGATCAGGTTGCTGCCAAAAGGTGTTATGCCCTTACACTTAAAGGGAAAGCAGTGCAGGAATAACCGACTAAATAGTAATCACAGAATTCTCTGCCGAAAGGTGTTCCTCAGGACCAAAAAAAGGAAAGTACAGCCGAGGACCCGCTAGAAGAGGTAGAGATTATTCCTGGCAAAAGTCCCACAATTTAGGGACCTCTTAATGCCAAACAAACATAGCGCAGTTGATTCAGCTATTAAGAAATAATGTTGACATTTTTTCTTGGGACCACACGGACATGCCTGGCATAAATCCCTCGGTGTCACGCTATCTACTCAATGTCAATCCCAGTTTCCCACATGTCAAGTAGAAGCAGAGACGGTTCGCCCCAGAAAAGAACAAGATCATCACCTCAGAAGTAGATCAACTTTTACAAGTAGGGTTCATTAGGGAAGTTCGGTTCCTAGAGTGGATCTCGAATGTAGTGGTGGTTCAGAAAAAGAACGGCAAGTGGAGGGTCTACATAGATTTTACCAATCTAAATAAAGCCTGCCCCGAGGACAGTTTCCCTTTGCCAAAAATCGATCAGATGGTCGACGCCACAACTGGGTACGAATAGCTGACATTCCTTGACGCGTACTCGGGATACAACCAGATCCCGATGAATCCAGCTAATAAAAAAAAAAACTTCCTTTATTACTGAAAAGGGGACTTACTGTTACAAGGTGATGCCGTTCGGACACAAGAATGTAGAAGTAACTTATAAACGACTAATTAACAAAGTCTTCAAAAATTTGGTAGGGTGAACAGTTGAGGCTTATATAAATGACATGGTGGTGAAAATCCCCAAGAGGGAAGACCATGTGCATCATCTACAAGAGGTATTTGATACCCTGAGAAGCCATAATATGAGACTGAACTCGTCAAAGTGTACCTTTGGCGTTTCCTCAAGACAGTTCCTTAGGCACATCGTGAACCGAACAGGGATAGAGGTGAGCCTAGTTTAGAGGAAGGCTCTTCTCTAGAACGAGGAACCGAAGACTCACAGGGACATTCATATCCTAATAGGATGCATTACCGCTTTGAGTAGATTCATCACTCGATTGTCAGACAAATGTAAGCCCTTCTTCGATGTTATCCAATCAAAAGGAAAAAAAGTATGGGGGGCTGAATAGAGTGAAGCCTCGACAAGGTTGAAGCAGTATCTAATCTAGCTACCAACACTCTCGGCACCTGATGCTGGAGAGTCCCTATACTTGTATCTCGCAGTATCCCGAACGGCCACTAGCGCCATCTTGATTAGAGAACTTGACAAAAACCAATACCCTATGTTTTAACTCAAGCAAGACCATGACTGAGGTAGAACAAAGGTACTCAAAGATGGAAAGAGTTGTACTAGCCCTGGTCCAAGTAAAGAGGAAGCTTCGACATTACTTTGAGGCTCACCCGATTGTTGTCCTAACTAAACTCCCGATCAAAGTGATCTTTCATAAGCCTGATCAGTTGGGAAGAGTAGCCAAATGGGTGATAGAGCTGGATGCCTATGAAATAACCTATGAACCTTGAACCGCCATAAAAAGATAAGCAATTGTAGACTTCTTGCTAGAATACGAACTTGAAAGTGACGAGGAGACAAAACTTCAGTCTCATCCTGATTGGAGACTATTCGTCAATGGGTCATCAACACGAATAGGGTCAGGTATTGATGTGGAAATCCAAACCACAAATGGAACAGCCCTACAACAGGCAATCCACCTAGAATTTCCCACATCAAACAATGAAGTTGAGTATTAAGCCCTCTTAGTAGGACTGAGATTGGCGCAAACACTTTAGGTAAAAGATTTGCAAGTTTTTAGTGATTCTCAGCTAATTGTGAAATAGGTCAGTGGAGACTACCTACCAAAACATTATCAGATGAAAGCCTACAGAGAACTAGTGCAAAAGTTGCTTAAGGGGTTCGATCAAGTCAGAATCTCCCAAATTCTAAGAGATTTGAACCTAAACACCGACAAACTTGTTGGCCTTGGCAGCCTATCCAGATCTAATCAGAATAGTTTTGATCGAGTCCTTGCAAGAACCCAGCACACATCCCCAACAAGAGGTGTTGGTCATACAGAACTAACCCAATTGGATGGATCCCATCAAAACCTATCTCGTAGACAAGGTGTTACCAGACTCAAAAGAAAAGGCACGAAGAGTTGAATGAACTTTGCTAAATATTCCATAATCGGTGAATACCTCTACAAAAGGTCTTTCTTAGGGCAGTACTTGAGATGTGTGACCCTAGCGGAAGCAAGTGAGATACTCTCCAGGATCCATGGAGGTGTATATGGCTCAGGGGGACATTCACTGGCCTATAAAGTCCTTACATGGGGATATTTCTGGTCATACATGGCAAGAGAAACTGAAGAGTATGCCAAGAAGTGTGATAAGTGCCAACAACATGACTTTATACCACACCAGCCCCCGAAAAGCCTAACAACTATGGCCAGTCCCTAGCCATTCACAAAATGGGGGATAGATCAAATAGGGCCTCTACCAACGGTTGCAAACAACAAAAAATACGTACTTCTAGCCACCGACTACTTCATAAAGTGGGTTGAAGGGGAGGTGTATGCTATAATCACTCATGTTCAAGTCAAGAGCTTCATCTGGAATAATATCATCTGCCAGTTTGGGCTTCCAGAATTCATTATCATGGATAATGCCACAAACTTCGACAACCAGCCGCTAGATAAGTTCTTCAGAAAGTGTAGGATTAACCAGAAGTTCTCTGCCAGATCCTACCCACAGGGCAACAGCTAGGCAGAGATAACTAATCGAACCATCTTCGAATGCGTTATGAAGAAACTAGAAAATATAAGGACAAGTGGCTGAAAGAGCTATCCAATGTCCTTTGGGCATACTGAACAAATCCGAGGCATCCTATCAGTGAGAGTCCATTCTGCCTAGTGTACGGTTCTGAAGCGATAATACCAACCGAACTGTCAACTCCGACCATCCGAACGGAGGTACTGGAAAGGGGGCAAAATGACTGATTGCTAGAACGAAACCTAGACCTCCTAGAAAAGAAGAGGGAGGCCGCCCAAATATGGCTCATTTCCTACCAAACGGTGGTCAAGAAGAGCTATGACAGAAAGGTGAAATATTGAGCATTCTGCCTTGGGGACTGGGTGCTACAAAGAGTCATTGACAACACAAAGGAACGAAATGCTGGAAAATTTGTAGAAAAATGGAAGGCCCGTACAAAGTCACTAAGGTGATCAGAAATGGCGCATACAGGCTTTGCAGAGTTAGCGATGCAGAAGTAATTCGCAAACCCTAGAATGCAACCATTTAAAAAGATACTATGTGTAAATTCCAACATATTTTAATTATGTTTTTCTTTTTTAACATAATATCCTCTGATTCTCAAAGAGATACGAAAAGAATTAATAAAGAATGCATCTTTTCAAAAAAAAGAATAGTACATCGCTGTCAAAAGGAAATAGGACATGGTGCCACATCGAACAAAAGACTCCATACTTTATACTAAATAAAGTACAAAATGGAAGTCCTCCAGTCATGGCAAGGCATGCTCGTTGTGCAAGCTTAAAATACACAGCGGCAATGCCTAGCCCTCTTTTTTGCCTTATTTTAAAGGTATTTTAGCCTCTAAGGCCACCATGACATATTTTGCAAAGTATAATTCCCAATTTTCTTCAAAGAATAAAGGAAAATTCATCATAAAAAGAAAATCTAGAATTTAAATACTGGGAATTCAGTCCCATCATCTTTCTTGGAATGGATTCACCTTCCCTTTGATTGGCCTCGAATCTAATAAGAGCCATTTTTTGAGTTAGTCATTATGAATATATGTATAGACAAAATCCCACATCAAATAAAAGACCTTGTCTTTTACTGTACAAAAAAGGAAACAAAGCCCTTAAGGGTATAATGTGGACATAGAACGGTGCAAAACTAAAATGCGCCATTACATGTCCACACCTACTTTTATGCCAACACAATGATAAACTTTTCAAATCAAGCTAAGGTCTTAAACGACTGATCGCTTATTGAAACTAAAGTCATAAATGATCGATCTCTTATTGAAGATAGGTTATAGGCCTAAATCAAACTAAGGTCTTAAACAACCGATCATTTATTGGAGCTATGGTCTTAAATGACCAATCGTTCATTGAAGATAAGTCATAGGCCCAAATCAAGTTAAGGTCTTAAACGACCGATCACTTAATTAAGCTAAGGTCTTAAATGACCGATCACTTATTAAAGATAGGCCATAGGCCTAAATCAAGCTAAAGTCTTAAACGACCGATCTCTTACTGAAGCTATGGTCTTAAACGACCGATTGCTTACTGAAGTTATGGTCTTAACCGATTGATCCCTTATTGAAACTAAGGTCTTAAATAACTGATGGCTTATTGAAGTTAAGGTCTTAAATGATCGATCGCTTACTAAAGCTAAGGCCTGAACGACCTATTGCTTAAAAAAGAAAGAGGCCCATGGCCTAAAATCAGCTAAGGTCTTAAATGACCTATCATTTATCACTACTAAAGTCTACATGACCAATCGCACAAAGAAATCTCTCCAGTTCAATAGAAGAAATTAAACCCATCTAGCTAAAGTAGTTATCAACATAAGCATTTGTTAGAGGTGTCAATCCGTATCTCAAAAAGTGACAGAAAGAAAAAATAAGATCGTATTACTCAAGAAAAAAAATGTTCATTACAAAGTTGGGGGCACAAGTTTGCCCATAAAAGGCTCTCTCTGAGCATTACAAAAAGAAAAAAAAATCAAAGAAATCAACCTTGAAGAGCCACCCCATATTCTTTACCGAGTTCTTGATCGAAGGAATCCATAATCAAAGTGCCTTGTTTTGATGGGGGCAGCACTTCCACAGGAGATTGATCGGCAGAAATAGGGGCAGCTGAGCCAGCGGCCAGAGAGGCAGAAGGAGCAGCTAAAGGATTGATAGCTGAACAAGGAGCAAAGCTTGACCTTTTTAGAAAATCTACAAACTAGAGTTCATCTTTACCAGCAGGAGGAATGCTATAGTCACAAAATAAGTCAATGGCCTGTTCGACATCAAACTCATCTGAGCCAGCATAATCCCGTTCAGCTTTAAGCTTCTCTCCTTGCTCAAAGCCATAGCGGAAGCCATTAGCAAGCTTCAGGGCTAGGATCTGCAGAAACCTCTGATACATTTTAAAGCCCCAGCCCTACAGACTTGAAGCAAGGTCTCCAGCCCAATAGCCTTCTCCTCAGCTTCTAGCACCCTCCATTAATATTAACCAAGCACCTTTTACTTTTCAACAAGTGACTTGGTCATAGATTTCACCTTCCCCTTAAGGCTTTTGGCCTTTCATCCGTTCAGATGTTCGACCTCTAGAGCTTTGCAGAGGGAGAGGGTCATATATGCACTCTGTACCATAAAAAATAAATTGAATTAAAAACAAAGGCATCAGGAAAGATGAACAAATGAAAGAAGGGGGTGGAATAAATCACCATGGCATGTAGAGGTGCATTGGTAAGAAGCTCATCTCTGTTGGCTCTTTACTGGCAGAGCTCATCCCTAGGAGGCCAGATCCCATGGGCAAGAGCTCCCATCACTTCATGGTCGAGGGCAGCACAGTCCCCCACAGTCAGAAAAGATCCATCAAACTTTTTCAAGTCTAGAATCCACTGGTCAAAAGAGCCAACAATTGGCTCATCAGCCATGTCATTAATAGCACCAAGCAAGGTCAGGGCAAAAGAACCCTGGCCCATCATAGCACTCACCATCAACTTTTGGTGCTTGGGAGCCAGAGTAGCACTAGAAGAGACCCTCTTCTGAGGAGAAAAAGGAATAGTGGCTTTCCCTTTGTGCCCCTTAGCGGATTTTGCCTTGGTAGAGCCAAAAGAACCCCTTCTAGTCTTAGGCTTCGGCAAGTCCATTTCTGTATCTGAGACCGGGTACAGATGACAAGACTCAACGTGAGTAGCAACGGTGTTAACTCAAAGTTGCCCAAGAGATACATATTTACTCGCTAAAGGTTGAAGACTCCATACCTTTTTCTTCAGATAAGCAATCTGTTCGTTTACATAACAAAGAAGGACATAGCAAGATTACAAAATGTGTAAACTCTTAGCAAAAGAAAAAAAAAGGGAGGCAATCCTGAAAACTTGCCAGAAAAAGAAAACTGAGGAATCACAGCATGGCCAAAAACACTAGGAATGAGAAAATTTTGGGCCGCTCTGACACTCCAAGGCCCCTTCACAAGAACTAGTTTCTCTTTCCACAACTTGTCAGAAGTGGAAAGGCCATAACACAGTTTTCTGTCCTTACTACTAGAGACTAGGTGGTAGCGATTATCTTCTGATCTGACCTTATGAAGAGTGTAATAGAATAGAAGATCGTTTAGCTTCAGGTCAAGTTTATAGAGGAGGTTCAATGATAGCATGAAAGAAATGATTATGAAAAAATTAGGATTTAACTAGAGCAGTGCAAGCTTCAGTTTGTGCAAAATAAAACTAAAAAAAGGATGAAGGGAAAATCTGACCAGATGTCCCAACTGAGAAAAGGACTTCTCCATCCTTAACCCCTTCCCTAGTATTATAGTTGAAGTCCAGAGGGTAACCCTCAATGGTGACCTCGTTGGGACTTTACATTCTTTTCTAACCTTATTAAGGTTAACCAATAGCCTTGTCACTGGAGCGGCGACCACACCCTCGTTAGATATGACCACATCTCCAACCACCCCGGCAAGATGGGCAATCTTTACAACAGGATGAGAAAAATTAGACATAGCAATCTTTTGGTTGTCAAAAAAGGTACAATCAGTATCACTAAAAGACATTTTTAGAAGAAAAAAAGAGGTGAAAGCAAACGGACGAAAACTAACCTGAAGCGACAAATTGACACCAAGAAAGCCAAATAGGGTGAATCCAAAAAACAAGTCAAGTAGTCGCAGAATATTTGTGGCTAAAAATTTACAAGTATGATCACAAAATACAAAGGAGAAAATGTGAAGAAAGAAACTTACGTTCTCTGCGCCGTCGCTAGTAGCCAACATTAAATGATGAACCTCGATGCAAACAAAGAGATCATGAAAGAACCCAAATGAATTCCCTCCATTATGACAAATTCCATAACTGAAAGGGAATTTTTCATAATGGAGGGAATTCATTTGGGTTCTCTTATGATCTTTTTGTTTATATTGAGGTTCATCATTTAACGCTGGCTACTAGCGACGACGTGAAGGGAATTTGTCACCTTGCCCCAAGGCTGCAAAGCCCAAATCAAAAGTAGACTTACAACTCAAAAAGGAATCCAAATTCCTTAAGAGAAAAGCTAGCTGTCAAACAAGGAAATTCAAGTCCTAGAAGGGTTTGAATTCCAAATATTCATGAAACTATCAATAAGAAGGATCCTCGATTCTACCTCTCGCAATATCCTCTCTTTCTCTGAGAAAATCATGTTCATTATTCTTGGGTGTGTGCATTAAGTTATTTGGCAATTATTAGTTGAACAATTTTCTGTACCTACAACCATATAAAATATACTGTATAATGTAATGAATAATATATTGCATTAATATATTTTAATGTGTTAAATGTCATAAAATATAGTTATTATATAGCATTATATTTTATCTATAAAATTATACTGTAAATTTTAACTAATAATGACAACTAATTATAAATTATATTATATATTTTGAAAAATATTTAATTAAAATTTTATAGTTATCATAAACTATTATTTAATATTAATTAGATTATTTATTTATTGATGATATAATATTAGGTATCATATACATATATATTTATCATTAACAATATATTATATGTTTAATTTATTTTTTCATATTAAGTATTATGTTTTATTTTTATTATACACGTAAGTTCATAATAATAAGATATTTATACATGTTTAATATATTATTATCATAAACTCATCTTTATAGTTATTACATATGATCTATGTTATAAATATAATTTATATTACATAATCATGTAAAATATACTAAATAATGTAATGAATAATATATTGTGTTAATATAGTTTAATATATGGAATGTCATAAAATATAGTTATTTTTTAACATTATTTATTATATATAAAATTATACTGTAACATTTAACTTATAATGACAACTAATTATAAATTATATTATATATTTATTATATACTTTGAAAATTATTTTATTAAAATTTCATAGCTATCATAAATTGAATATCTATAATATTATTTAATATTAATTAGATTGTTTTATTATCATAATCTCATCTTTGTAGTTATTCCATATGATTTGTTTTGGAAATATAATTTATATTACATAACCATATAAAATATATTGTATAATGTTATGAATAATATATTGTATTAATATAGTTTAATATGTGAATTGTCATAAAACATAGTTATTATATTATCTATTATCTATAAAATTATACGGTAAGTGTTAAATTATATTGACAATTAGTTATAAATTATATTATATATTTTAAAAATTATTTTATAAAAAATTCATATTTATCATAAATTAAGTGTCTATAATATTTTTTAATTTTAATTAGCTTGTTTTATTTATTGATGATATAATATTAGGTTTCATATAACGAATAATTTATTATGTAATATATTGTATTAATATAGTTTAATATGTGAAATATAATAAATTAGTTTTCATTTTTAATGTAATTGGATAGAATTTATGTAGTAAAATACACAAAAATATAATAATATTATTTATTATCTTATTTATTGATATATGTAATGAAATATATAAAATATAATATTATTACTTATATCTTACATATATATTTATCATTAACAATATATTACATGGTCAATTTATTTTTTCATATTATGTATTATGTATTATGTTTTGTTTTCATTTTACACGTAAGCTTATAATAACAAGATATATATACATATATTAATATAGTTTAATATGTGAAATGTCATAAAATATAGTTATTGTATAGCATTATCTTTCATCTATAAAATTATATTGCAAATATTTTGAAAAATATTTAATAAAAATTTTATATTTATCATAAAATATTATTTAATATTAATTAGATTATTTTATTTATTGATGATATAATATTAGGTATCGTATACATATATATTTATCATTAACAATATATATTATATGGTTAATTTATTTTCATATTAAGTATTATGTTTTGTTTTTATTATACACGTAAACTCATAATAACAACATATTAATACATGTATAATATATTATTATCATAATCTCAACTTTTTAGTTATTCCATATGATCTGTGTTAGAATATAATTTATATTACATAACCATATTAAATATATTGTATAATGTAATGAATAAGTTGAGAAATTGCTAAGTCCGTTGTAGCAATATTCTCATCGTCAGTGTTATGAAGATTTCACTCTTAATCATGAAAGGACTATGGACCCTAGTCTTGGGTAGTGATTACTTTGATTTAGTTTAATAGACTCTAGTGCCTAAGATCCATGTATTTTGGGTAATCATTCATCATTGACTTTGGAAAAAATTATCAAGAGTTGCATCTACACTAGCTAATTTATTTTTAACTTGATTAATTTAATCACAATTAAACCCAAACACTTGGTGGGTCTTTCATTTAATTATCAACGTAATTTTGTGATTAAATAAATGTAATCGAGTGGGTAAAAATAAATAATCAATTGTAAAATTGGATTGATGGTATTATATTATCCAATAGCCAATTGTGCGTAGAGGGGTAATTTCATAAATTAACATGGTGGTTTAACCATTCTTGAATTGGAATATAAACACACTTATATAGTGGAGTTAAATTATGGTTAATGAGATATTTGAATGAGGTCATGAAATGACCGGGTCAATTAATACCCCATTGGAGCCAATGAAAGAATGAGCCCCAATAAGATCCTCACTGGTAGCCTGATAGTTGGAAATTAATTTGGTTGAATAGAAATGAGTGAATTTTCTATGCCAAGGGTATATTTATAATTACTAAAAATAACTAAGCACTTTTTGTGCTAGGGACATTTATGTAATTTTACATGCTAAGGCCATTTCTGTAATTTTATATGTTAGGGGCATTTCTATACTTAGAAATAGCTAAGGGCATATATGAAATCTCACATAAATTTAAAATCAAATTATTTAAATTTAAATTTATTTTAATTTGAATTCAAAACTACTTTTAAAATTCAAATTTGATTTTTTTAAATCTTTTTGAATTTTAAATTAAATGTCAAATTACATATATTATATGTATTTTACAATCAGAAGACTCCCACACATCTTTTCAGATGCAAAGGACATAGCTGTGAATCTTCTGGGCTGTGAAGAACAAGGTAGTGTCTTGAACGTTAAAGAATAGAAAACTAACAGAAGAAAGTTTTAGAGAGTTTTTTATACTCATCACCTCTTAATATGTTTTCTAATAATCAACTATTAGTATTGATTATAATTACATGCAATATGAAAATTTTAAAATATCATTTTTCAACAATGTCAGTTTCCTGGGCTAAAGTTTTCAATTTCCAACACTTAGATAAAGGAATGTATTACCACTTCTTGGTTCTCTGTATTGGTTAATGGATCTTCGAAAGGCTTTTTTCAACCAGGTAGAGGCCTTAGGCAAGGCTGTCCACTTTCTCTAATGTTATTTACTCTCGTTGCTGAGTATCTTTCATCTTTGGTGCAAGTTGAGGTTAATTCTAGAAATCTTACTCCTATCAAAGATGCTAGGAAGATCAATTCTCATCTGTGTCATCTCTTGTATGAAGATCAATTCTCATTTGTGTTTGTAGCTAATGCTGATGTTACTTCAATCATGACTATCAAGAAGATGTTCAAGGAATTTGTTGTTGTCTCTAGTCTTCAGGTTAGTCATCAAAAATCAATTGCTTTCCTCTCTAAATTTGTGAGGAGGAAACAACTTCTTATTAGAACTCTGCAGTTTAAAGAGGGTAAGTTGCCTTTCAAATATTTGGGGATTCCCGTGAGTATGTATGGTTTGTTCATGTCTTCTTGCTCAAATCTTTTGGATATAATTAACCAGAGATTGTCTAATTAGTCTAACTTAAAGTTGTCCGTAGTTGGGAGAACAGAGTTCGTTAGAACTTGTATCTACCCTATTGTTCTGTATTGGTGCTTACTGTTCAAACTCCCTATAGCTGTTGCTTATGCTATACAAAGGAAGATTAAAAAGTTTCTATAGGGAAGCGCAAATATGGTGTCTAAGATGCATTATTTGAGATGGGGTATGATTACTAGACCTAAGATTGAATGTAAATTTCATATCAGAGTTCTTTCAAATGTTCAAGCTGCTGCCTTTTGTTGTTTGGCTTGGAACTTCATTAATAATAAAGAGAATTTATGGGTAAGATGGTTTTAGGATTTCCTATTGGAATGTTATTGAGTGGCTATCTTATTCTGCTACCTAGAAGCAAATATTGTCCATAAGAGAAGTATTTCTGCAGCATGCTTCTTTCTATATTCAGATGGATAGAAAATTAGCTTATTTCAAGATCCTTGGTGTGGAGGACATACTTTGTACCAGAATTTTGGCACAAGTTAATAAGATTACTTCCTTTTTCTAAGGATTCTATGTTGCATATGTACATAAAAATTTTGAGTCTGGAAATAAGATCAAAACACGTGGACAAATATATCAAATATATTAATTTCAAGAAATATGGTTTACAAATCTCTGTGGATCTTTATAAAAGAAGAAAAATTTCTCTTATTTGATCTCCTTGGTGATCCGGATTTAAGGACTTCTGGAACTTGATCTTAAATCAGGTTGTTGAGAGTCTTCTTCAAGTGTTTGTTGTTGAAAAAAATCAGTGAGAATTTTTAATCAAGGGCTAAAGAAGCTTGATCTCGAATAGTCTTGTTGATGATTCTTTGAATTTGTTGAATCGTGGGGGAAGAGCGGCACGACTTTGAATTTGCTTGTTTCTTCTTTTTTAAGGTTTAGATATTTTTGGAGCTTTAGAGCTTTGGATTTAGAGTGAAGAATCTTGCAGAGTTTTGATTTTCTCTAAGAGTCTTTTGGCTTTTCCTCTCTCCCACCCCTGGACCTTTATTTATAGGCTCACCAGAGGCGTAGATTTGTAACTTTCTTTTCTTCTGATAATTCAATTATTATCTTTTATGATAATTGTGATAATTATCCAACATATACATAATAATTATCTTTGATGATAATTATATATATATAATTATCCATTTGACCTATTTTTAAGTGGACTTGGACTTCTTAGACAATTTGGATTAGCTCATGACCCATTTATTTGTGGTGGGTCTGGACTTTTGAATTATCTGACTTATTGGGCCACATTCCAAAGTGAGCTAAATTGAAGATAAGCCCAAATTATATTTTGGGTTCATCATGTAATTTTTTAATATCTACAAATTGCACCCACTTCAAGTTTTGCGTTATATCAAGCTTGTCACGTATCTAAAGCAGGACTTGAAGTATTTAATTTTTGTAAAAAAAAATTTTCTTACGAAAATCCAATTACAAAGAGGATGTGTTCTTTGTCAAGTTGAATTGGAGTCTTGAACACAATAGGACTTTTTTCCTTGTCCAAGCGGAATTGAAGACTTGAGGATCCTATCGCAAATAGGATCTTTTTTTTTTGTCCAATCAGAATTGAAGACTTGAGGATCCTAATGCAAATAGAATTTTTTTCCTTGTCCAAGCGGAATTGAAGACTTGAGGATCCTATTGCAAATAGGATTTTTATTTTTCTTTGTTCAAACTGAATTGAAGTCTTAAAAATCCAATGGCAAATTGAGAGAAATCCCATGAACTCCTATTGCAAGTGTAAGCTCTTCTTTCTTTCTCCTTTTTGTTTTCTTTCTTCTGTCACCTAATTGTCGTCTTTTTTTCTTTTCTTTTCTTGTTTTTTTTTTTTGGTCACATGACTGATTGTCGCATTCTTCTCTTCTTCTTTTTTTCACATACTGTCTTTCCTTTTTTTTTTCACGTACTGTCTTTCTTTCTTACTGACTGCATGAACTCTTCTTTCTTCTCTTCTTTTTTTTTTTTTTTCCTTTTCACTCTATTTTTTTTCTCTCTTTTCTTTTTCTTCTCTTTTTTTTTTTTTTCTTTTTCTCTCTATTTTTTTCTCTCTTTTCTTTTTTTTTTCTTCTTCCTTTCTCACCTGCCGCCACTGCCTTCAAACCCATCTTTCTTTATATATATATATATATATATGTATGTGCCTTCTTTTTTTTCTTCTTTTCTTACTCTTTTATTTTCTTCACTTTCTGGTTTAGTAGAGGCCCCATTTTGTACGCATTATCACTATCGTTATTCAGCTCATATTCCCAGCTAAGTGCCCTCTTCATCAGCTATCTCCTCCTGCTTTTTTTCTTCTTTTTTTTTTCTCTTCATCAACTTTTTCCTCCTTTTGCTTTCTTTTCCTTCTGTTCATCATCAGTAGTAGCAGCAGGTTTTGCTCCACGCTTCCTCTTTCTTTATTTGACTTCTTCTTTCTTTTCTTTTTTCTTTATTTGACTTCTTTTTTTCTTCTTCTTTTAATATCGTGCCAACTTCTCTACACTTTCTTTTTTTTCACATGAACTCTGTATATGTAGATACATGACTGAATGTGTAAAAAACTCTATATACGTAGATTTATGACTGAATGTGTAAAAAAAGCTGCTGGTTTTGAACTTGAGACCTCATGAAGATTTATTACAACACGACACCATCTCTCCTGCATTGCTCCATATATTGCAAACCCTTGAAAAAAAGTAAACGAACTTTGAAAAGAACACTTTTTTTGAGTGACAACTTTGTCTTCTGTGATCGCTAGTAACCAAATTTTTTTTCTAGATCAACTTCTACTTGTGGGCTTTGCTCGAGGTTTGTGTTGCTTCTGGAACAATGTATAGATCCATTAAACTTATTGAGGAAGACAATTTTACGTGAGTCACTCAACTCTTTTCTTACAAGTTACGATTTCTTTGTCAATTCTTGCAGGTCAAATCATTTCTCTCAAAATATAGAGTTCAGAACGCCATTCATTAGTCCTTTCAGGGTTCCTTAGTGCCTTTTGGGGTCACTTTAGCGTCCTTTTGGGGTCCATTAGTGCCCTTCAGGGTCACTTTATTGTCCCTTCGAGGTCACTTTATCGTCCCTTCAGGGTCCCTTAGTGCCTTTCAGGGTCACTTTATCGTCCCTTTGAGGTCCTTTAGTGCCCTTTGGGGTCACTTTATCGTCCCTTCGAGGTCACTTTATCGTTCCTTCGTGGTCCCTTAATGCACTTCGGGTCACTTTATTATCCCTTCAGGGTCCCTTAGTGCCTTTGGGGTCACTTTATCCTCCCTTTAAGCTCCCTTACTGCCCTTCAATATCACTTTATCCTCCCTTTAAGGTCCCTTACTGCCCTTCAATATCACTTTATCCTCCCTTTAGAGTCTCTTAGTGCCCTTCGGGGTCATTTGATCGTCCCTTCGAGGTCCCTCAGTGCCATTCAAAGTCACTGTATCATCCCTTCGGGGTCTCTTAGTGGCCTTCAGGGTCACTTTTGTTCCTTTGGTACACTTTTGTTAGTCCTTCTCGGACACTTTTTTTTGTTAATTTCTTCTCACACTTTTTTTTTCTTCTTGTTAGGTAAACAACCTTTGACTTCTACCAATTATAGTTTTCTTCAAAAGCTTCAAGGCAAACACAATAACCATTTAGGAACAAGAGAATAATGTCATAGAGAAAAGAACTACACTTGATGCAGGAACTCCACTGGTTGGTTGTTTTGCTCCACTAGCCAAATTAACACGATGTGACAAGTGCTTTCAACATCTTGGCGGCAAGTCAAGTCACCACAGTGCGACAAACATCTGTTAACATATTTTGGCGATGGGTCAGGTCATCACCACGGTGCGATAGACAATGTCAACATCTTGGCAACCATGTCACTA
Organism: Cornus controversa; assembly: GCA_026545225.1. Lineage (NCBI taxonomy): Eukaryota > Viridiplantae > Streptophyta > Magnoliopsida > Cornales > Cornaceae > Cornus > Cornus controversa. The sequence continues at coordinate 48,953,545 of CM048845.1, forward strand.
TGGTATGGCAGACATCGTCAATGTTCTAGTGGCAGACCAAGTACCACGGTGTAGCAAACATCATCAACATCTGAATTGGCAGCACGCCAATTTTTTTTTATTAGGTTAACTGAACTTGGAACAATCCTCCAAGATGCCTACATAGCTTGAACAAGGATCAAGTCATCACGTAGTGCAAAATTTTTTTTTTTTGTAAAGATAGTTTATACTTATATCAAGGAGTGATTTTTTTTTTTTTTTGTAAAGATAGTTTATACTCGTATCAAAGAGTGATTTTGTTTTTGGTAGACAGTTTATACTCGTGTCAAGGAGAGTTTTTTTTTTCTTGGTAGACAATTTATACTCGTGTCAAGGAGTATTTTTTTTCTTTGTAAACCGACAGTTTAGGCTCGTATCGGGGAGCACTTTAGCTTTGATTATTCTTCAACTCTGCAAGATTTAAAAAACATTCCAAGCTTGTGTTGAAAAGTGTGACCAACTCGGTGTCAATTTGAAGATTTTCTTCTTGCTTTGTTTCTTCATTGTACTCTTCTTATACTTAAGAAGAAACATCTCCTTCGAACTCGTCTCCCCACCCAAAAGGAAGAGTTATTTCATTTGCCACGGTCCATGTAGGAAGATTGAATCTTACCCAGTATGTTTTCATTCCGTTATGAGATGCGATCCAGACAGCATCTTCTCCTTGATTCAGACCTTGATTCATCATTTGGGTTTGAATTTTCTCACTAAAGATTTGGGCAAGTTCCGTTATTTTTTTGATTTTGAGGTTGCTAGATCAAAGAAAGGAATTTTTTTATCTTAGAGAAAATATACTCTTGATCTCTTAAAGGATACGAGTTATCTTGGCTCTAAGTTGTGACAACACCCATGGAGACTAATCTGAAGCTACTGTCTGAGGTTGGTGACTTGGTTGGTGATCAAAGATGTACAGACGTCTTGTAGGCAAGTTAATTTATCTAACCATTACTCATCCAGATATTACCTATGCAATCAGTGTTATGAGTCAATTTATGACTAGGCCATAAATTCCTCACATAGACACGGTTATACAGATTTTGAAGTATCTTAAGGGGGCTCCAGGTCGTAGTCTTTTCTATCAGTTATCTCGATATTTGTGCATCGATGGTTATACTGATGTTAATTAGGCAGGTTCTCCCTCAGACATGGTCAATGACTGGTTACTGTACGTTTATAAGAGGCAATCTAGTAACTTAGAAAAGTAAAAAGCAGTCAGTTGTGGCACGGTCCAGTACTGAGCTAAGTACCATGCCATGGCTCATACTTCCTATGAGCTAACTTGGTTGAGAACTCTGTTCCAAGAATTTAGGTTTTCAGTTTAAGACCCATCTCTTCTCTATTGTGATAACCAGGCAACTATTCACATTACCAGTAATCCAATTTTTCATGAGCAAACCAAGCATATTGAAGTTGATTGTCATTTCATTCATTCTAAGGTGACTTCCAAAGAGATTGTGACTTCGTTTGTATTATCTGGTCATCAGTTAGTAGATATCTTTACTAAGGCACTTCCAAAGCATGCCATTGATTCTATTTGTAGCAAGCTGGGAGTTGTTGACATCTACTCTCCAACTTGAGGGGGAGTGTCATTAGTCAACTATTCCTTAATTAGGGTTATATCAAGTATTCCTTAATTAGGGGCAGAATCACTACTTTCCATATACATTGTTTCCATATATTGTTGCTTTTCTTATTTTTATTGTTTAGATCATTATAAATTCAGATTATAGTCACCTTTGAATACATAATAAAACAATCTATTTATCTCATCTCTCTCTAAGATTTCTCTCTCAACTTAGCCTATATTCTTGACACTATGAAACAAGATCCATTGCTATGTCAAAACCACTCTTGCAAATGTTATAGTAGTGAATTGGTCCTTGCTGTTTGGTGTACAACTCCGTTCCCTTTGGGTTATAAGGCCCTGTTTGGATTGGCTTTTGAAAAGCGAGTTTCGGCTTTTAAAGCTTCAAAACTGTTTTGGAGAGTGTTTGGATTGGTAAAGCGGAAGAGTTTCGAAGTCCAAAAAGAGCGTTTAAAGGAAGTTAGGGGTACCAGTTTCCTGATTTAGCTTCTGCTTGTCTTTTCCTTCTGCGTAAAAGTCGAAGCAAAAGTTCTGCCAAACAGGGCCTAAGTGCGATGTCCAGCATTATGGAGACACCAATAAGAACTTTTTTCCTCCAAATGTTGCAGTAAAGAACTCTTCCCCCTAGTGTTTGGCTTGCAACTTCATTCCCTTCTTATTTTCAATACCATGTCTAGCATTATGGAGCAACCAATAAGAACTCCTTTTGTTCTCAATTTGTTAATGAAATCAACCAGAACACCAGGGAGCAAACCCATGTACTATAAGCAGCATATCCACCACTGAAAAAAATAGAAAAGAAAAATGTAATTATAAACAACCTATACATCCTTTTATCTTCCAAAAAAGCAACATACACAAAGAAAAGCAAAAATCTCCCTAGAAGAGAAGAGTAAATAAAAAATGAACTCTTTAACTATACACACCCCTCTCACTCTCTCCTACTAAAACAAACCACCATCCGATCCTCCAAAACCTTAATCACAGATTCAAGTAGAACCCAGTGAATCCCAGACAAAGAAAATAGGAAAGACCAAAACTCCCTCACTATCAACTAATGTACCAATAATTAAAATCACCATCTTATCTTCTCCTTACACATGCAACACCATTAAGAAAGTATTTTACCTTTAGGTGCCAAATTGTCGATAACTAAGTTTTCTCTAAGGCTGCATTTCATCCAGAACAAAATGCTCTAGGAATGCATTTTAGGGAGCCAAACGGCAAACAAGATTAGAACAATAGAACAGAAAAGGTATTTTGAACCTAAAAATCTTCAAAAGTCGGATCATCTTAAGGTTCTCTTATGCCAACTTGAGAGTTGCACAACTGTTGTGAAGCAATGAACAATCTATGATTCATTACAAATAATCTCTCAAGTGTGTATTGTCCAAGCAACTTAAAGCTCAAAGAAATTTTTTTATAAATAAAGCCGACTGGTTATAACTTACTCATAGAAACTCATGCAAGCAATCTCTTCTTTTCAATCTCTCTTATATTTTAGAACTTATCAAAAAAAGAGTTTATACATATGCCTTAAACCCTCTTTTAAACGAGTTTGAAAGATATTGGTGTATTTTGGAAAGAACTGGAACATCTGTTTGAAACTAGAATTACTGATTGTTTGTAGTTTGTTGATTTGAGTACTAGTGCTCAACTCTCTAGATTCTTGAGTTTCGGTGCTTGCAAGTGAGTACCAATGCTCAATTTATTATGTTTGCTATTTTTTAGTACTCAACTCACTACTTTGAGGAAAATAATTTAATTTTTTTTCTAAAACATGTCAAGTTTTTTTCAAACACTTATAAGCTCAAAATAAATTAAAATCAAGATTTTAGGAGACTTTTTCAAAAACCTTAAACAAAAGCACTCAACTTTTCTTGTTCTTATAGCTTATGACTTAGTTGTTCCATACATTGTCGTCAATCTTCATAAAGCTCATCCAATCTATAATAGGACTTAAATTAAAATAAAAAAAACTCATAACTTGGTCATGCCTTAGACACATAAATTGACAGCAATTATGACACTAAGTTCTGACATAATTGATTAATTTCTTTAAAAAACACTCTCCTTGGCATTATAATATTATTAAATTTTTATTAGGTTATGTAATTTATTGATTATATAATATTAGGTTTCATATAAAATATTATAAATTATTTTATTATATAATATAGCATTATCTCTACATTTTAACTTATAATGACAACTAAATATAAATTGTATTATATATTTATTGTTTATATAATATTAGAATATAACAAATAATTTATTATTTAATATATTATATTAGAATAGCTTAATATACGAAATATCAGAATTATAGTTATTATATAACATACAATCTATTATCTATTTAATTATACTGTACATTTTAATTTAAAATGATAACCAAAAATAATTTATATTATATATTTTGTTTTTATATTCTAAAAAATATTTATTTAAATTTTATTAATTATCATTGTTATATAATATATGAACTATATATTTATCATAAATTAATGTGAACTATAATAAATTATTTTCATTTTTAATGTAATTGGTCTAATATTATGTAATGAAATACAAAAAATATATAATATTATTATTTATATCTTACATGATTTTTTTATTCCACATGATTTGTGTTGGAAATATAATTTATACTATAGAAGTATATAAAATATACTATATAATGTCAAATAATTTACTTATTATCGTAGAAATAATCTTATATGTTTATGTTATTTTATACTATATATATATTTTTATATTTTTTAAGACATTTAATTAAAATTTCATACTGTAGTTATCATTGTTATATAATATATTAGCTATATATTTATCATAAATTATTGGAACTATCTTAAATTATTTTCTTTTTTAATGTAATTGGTCTAATATCATATGTAAGGAAATAAAAAATATATATAATATTATTATTTATATATTATATGATTTTCTTAATGCACATGATTTGTATTGGAAATATAATTTATATTACATAAGTATATAAAATATACTGTATAGTGTCATAAATAATTTACTTATTATCATAAAAATAATCTTATGCCTTTATGTTATATTATACTTTGTAAATCTTCAATAGTATGTAATTAAAATTTTAAATATTACGTATTTATTAATAAATTAATTTAAAATGTTGTTTTTCTTATCTAATTAATAATATAATATATTTTGTTGACAAAGTTTACTATATATGTAATTTTATAAATTATTATTTATTTTCATTATAATATATGAAATTATATAATATAACTGTATCTATTATCTATAAAATTATATAATGGCAACTAAATATAAATTATATTATGAAAAGAAAATAATTAAAACCTCATAGTTATTTAATATATTAACTACATATTTTTTCAGAAATTAGTGTTGTCATAAATAATATAAATTATATTATTCAGTAATATAAATATTTATTATTAATTTAAAATATATTATTAATTATATATACTACAGAGATTATTTTATTTATTGATGATATACTATTAGGTTTCATATAACGAATAATTTATTATGTAATATTATTTTAATATAGTTTAATATGTGAAATATCATAAATTTTTGTAATTATATAATATAACATTATCTTTTATCTATAAAATTATATTGTACATTTTAACTTAAAATTGTAACTAAATATAAATTTTATTATATATTTTGTTTTTTATATTCTAAAAATATTTAATTAAATTTTCATAGTTATCATTGTTATATAATATGATAGAGTATTTGACTCAAATTATAAAACATACAACGTGGAGGTTGAGTTCAAGGTGACGTGGATAAGGAATCTACTTTAATCAGGACTCCACTATCTCCAGGAGCCAGTCTCCTACTAGGACGCAGTTCCACTTGACCGCTATAAGTACAGAAACGATCCATATACTAGGTACGCAATTAATACCCTCTGAGTTTCTTTATAGCTTTTAAAGCCCTTTCGATTCCTGACTTGATCGTCGGAGCGTAGTCGGCCGGCACCACGCCGGTGCCCTTTTGATTACTCCTCTCTTGTCTCTTTTACACGTTGGCGTTTGACTAGTTCGCAGCGGATTTTGCTTCATCAATTGGCGCCGTCTGTGGGAAACGAATCCACGAACTATACTCTCATCTTACCTAAAAAGCGTATAAAGAAGCATGATGCACCTGCGATCTGGGCTAAAGACCGCCGCCATACAAGACCCTCTTGCTGGGGAGGACCCCCTCGCGGGGCAAGACCCTCTTGCCGCATCCCCGAGTTGCTCCAATCACAACATCCCTATAACAGGAGAGGGGGGCATGCAGCCTCCTGGCCAAGGAGACTTTCTCGAGGCACGCCCCGGAGTCCCAATCGACCAGGAGCGAGTTGCAGCGTTGGAATATCAGGTCCAACACTTAAACCAAAGTCTAGCCCAGTTACTCCAACAAAATGTGACAATCCTGCAGCACCTTCCTCCTGTGGAGCCAGTGCCATCACAGAGCCATCTTATGCCAGTTGATCCAGATAGGGATGGTGTAGTGCAGGGTAGGGGGTACTAGCAGAAGACGTGGCCCAAAGCCACGTGAGAAGCGACCGAGAAAAAACAAATCCGACTCATCTAATACCGCTAGAGAGACCCCGTACCCAGGGGGATTCGGGGTTTAGAGCCCGTACCTTTGGAGACTCAGGGCACCCAGGAGAGGCTGCCTATTATGAGGTAATAACCTGTCCTTTACCCAACAAGTTCAAGATGCCTACCCTTAAAAGCTTTGATGGGACCCAGGACCCGCTAGATCATCTGGAGACTTATAAGGCTTTGATGCACCTCCAAGGAATACCAGATGAAATCCTATGTAGAGCTTTTCCTACTACATTGAAGAGTTCTGCTCGATCATGGTTTAACAACTTGAAGCCAGCATCTGTACGTTCCTTCAAAAAACTGACTCAATTGTTCGTAGGCAATTTTATTGCTGCTCGAAGGCACAGAAAGCCCGCCACCTATCTCCTGAACATAATACAGACTAAAGGAGAGTCATTGCGAGACTTTATTAACTGGTTTAATAGGGAGATGTTGCAGGTCGATGCTTTGGACGACAAGGTGGCAGTTACCGCATTTATGGGGGGCCTATTGCCTTCAAAGTTCTTGTACTCAATTTCCAAGCACCCTCCAGAAAGTATGTCTGAACTACTCGTGAAAGCCCAAAAGTACATGAACGCAGAGGATGCCCTTGATGCGAGAAAGGCAGATAGGAAAAGGGGGGGACAGTCCAGTGAGGAAGATAGAGACCCTAAGTATAGCAAAATGTCACGAGAGCAGACCGATAAAGTATCGCATCATGATAAAGGATTCAACACATTTACCCCCTTAAACACATTAATAAGCCAAATCCTCTTCTACATCCAAGATGACCTGGCTGTTGAATGGCCCCCAAAACTAAGAACCAATCCATCCAAGAAGTCCCGCGACAAGTATTGTAGGTTCCATCACGACCATGGCTACGATACAGATGAGTGCATAGACTTGAAAAGGCAGATTGAAAGTCTAATTCGAAGGGGTCAACTACAAAGATATGTAGCTGGATGATGTGGTCGGAACTAAATTATATTGTAAGCTTAATTTTGCCCTTTTTATCAAAATATAATTTAACCACTCGCAAGAGCACGAATCTTTGTAGATAAGGTTCTATATGGAGGGTATCGATCCCACGAGGACTAGTCGCAATTGTCTTATGGGAAGATTAATTCTACTTTAATTCTAAAAATAGATTTTTGGTTTTGTGTTTAAAAACTATTGCATAAATGAAATGACAAGAAAATTAAAGAGTAAAGTTGGGAGAGAGAACTAGGGTTGGTTTCCACCACTAGCCATTCACATGTTCATAAGTGTAGCAAGCATGGGATTTATTAATTAAATGCCTAACAATGTCATTAGGCTTGTGACCTCAATGACATATCAAAAGATCAATGTGTGTGCTAACCTATCATAATCCATCTTCAACAAGCATAGCTCTTCAACCTAACTAACTACCTAATTACTCTACTCTTTAAGTGAACACTACATGCATCCAAACTACCTTGTCTTGGCATGGTCTATACAAATTAACATCACACATTCAATTAAATACCATTATCTAGCCATCATTTGCACTTCTTGTGGAATATGCAAATGTTGTTCATTCAAGTGACAAAATCTACTCTAAGACAAGAATAAATTCCATATCAAATGAATATATAAAAGAGATGTATTTGTGTACATAATCACTAGGCTAAATAATCAACATTTAAATATAAATCCCAAGAGTTACAAAGATGAACAAGTTTACATGGCTAGGGGTTGAAACCAACACCCTAGTAGAAGAGTTAGTTGCTCATGGTTGCCTTGCACCCTTCCATTGATGAAGAGAATGAAGCTTCTTGGTCTGGTTCAGCTCTCTCTCTTCCTCTCCCGAAGGTCTCTCCTCTGATATTCTAGTGTGTCCTGAGAGATATATGAGATATGTGGCTTTTTGGTGCTTTTAGGCTTCTTTTCTTCCTTTGGGGCCCACCATATATATATATATATCATTATATATATCTCTTGTATCAAGAAGACCCCCAAAAGTCTTGTTCAAGTCAGATAATCCCCCTAAGTCGTGCAAAAAGGGGGATTTTGTTGCAAGTGGGAGAGCAGGTGAGCAAGTGGCCAAGTGGGCTCTGCAGCATTTCGATTGATCGAAATTGAATCTCGATTGATCGAGATTGCGATCAATCGAAATGAGATCTCGATCAATCGAGATTTCGATTAATCGAAATCAACATCTCGATTGATCGAGATGCCTTGGCTGCATTTCCTGATTTCTTCTCTTGATTGCAGAAAGCTTCCAACTTTGCTCCATTTACTCCAATACCTGCAAAACATCAAAAACACAAAAATACCGTAAACATATCTCGGTAAACGCAAAAACGGAACCAACGTATGCAATAAAGAGGGTTCAAATGCATAGAATTGAACACTTATCACTGGAGATGAGAGGGGAACACAAAACCGCCCATGGGATGGGGATGGTAAAGATGACAACACTCGAAAAAATCATTTATTGGGGGAAATCAGAGTTATCTCCGGTAGACTTGGAGGAGACAGGGGGCATATTGACTAGAGACATTAGAAGGGAAACAGTTGGCCCATCCTTGGAATGCTGAGCATCTGAGGAAGTGCCACTAGTAAGACTTTCTTTTAAAAGTTGCATTTACTTTAATAATTTCAGCTGAAACTCAATTTAATATCGAGCCTTATGATGATAGTTCTGAGGTTCTTGCTTGAATAATTCTCTTTTTTTTACTGAAATATCAATAGCAGTCCTTTTTGTTTCAAAATATGTTGTTATAACTAAAACAAAAGGTAAGCGGCCCTACGTGGGCACAACCATACGGGGATACACCTCCAAGGAGGGCCTTTGATGAAAGATACGAGATGGATTAATCCTAAGAAAAATACTACCCTACGCGGGCAAAACCTTACGGGGGTACACCTCCAAGGAGGGCCTTTCATGAAAAATGCGGGATGAGTTAATCCCGAGAACATTGTATAAAGAAGCCTACAAGGGTACACCTCCAAGGAGGGCCTTTGATGAAAAAGGCGGGATGAATTAATTTTGAGAACATTGTTAAAATGGCCTTACGTAGGCACAATCCTACGGGGATGCACCTCTAAGGAGGGCCTTTGATGAAAAAGGCGGGATGAGTTAATCCCGAGAATATTGTATAAAGAACCTTACGTGGGCACAACCCTATGGGTATACACCTCCAAGGAGGGCCTTTGATGAAAAAGGCGGGATGAGTTAATCCCGAGAACATTGTATAAAGAACCCTACGGGGGTACACCTCCAAGGAGGGCTTTTTATAAAAAGGAGGCGTATGAATTAATCCCAGAGCATGGCCGGCAAAGGGGAGTTATCCAACAGTGAAAGACTCCACAAAAAGATTCTATGAAAGCCTTTTGCAGAGATAGTAGCTATTTATCCATGAAAGGCGTTACAAGATCATAAGCATAAACTACAGAAAAAAAAATGCTACAGTAGAAAGCGATATATAAATAAAAAAAATGATGATAAGAAGTACATCAGTCAAAGCCCTCGTTCTCATCCCCTTTCAAATTGCAAGCAGGAAAAATCCATATCAGGCCACTCGCCTTGATCCGAAAATACTCTATCAAGGGCAGACCCGAGCGAAGGTGGCCACCCGAAGGCAGCCCATGAGGGCGGCTCCCCGCGAGGGCGGCTCAAGCGAGGGCAGCCACCAGAAAGCAGCCCACAAAGGCAGCTCCGGCAAAGGCAGACTCGAGCAAGGGCGACCACCCGAAGGCAGCCCACGAAGGTGGCTCCTCGCGAGGGCAGCTCCGGCGAGGGCAGACCCGAGCGAGGGTGGCCACCCGAAGGCAGCCCTCGAAGGCGACCAAGCTCGAGGGAGGCCGGCTAAGCACGAAGGCGGCCAAGCACGAGGGCGGCCAAAGGCGAAGGCGGCCAAGCGTGAAGGCGGCTAGCCCTCGAAGGTAGCCAATCTCAAAAGTGGCCAAACGGGAGGGAGGCCAGCCCTCGAGGGCGACCAAGTGCAAAGGCGGTCAGCCCTCGAGGGCGGTCAAGCACGAGGGCGGCCAAGTGCGAAAGCGGCCGACCCTCTAGGGCTGCCAAGAGCAAAGGCAGCCAAGCACAAGGGTGGCCAAGCACGAGGGCAGCCAAGCACGAAGGCGGCCAAGTGCGAGGGCGGCTAGCCCTCGAAGGTAGCCAAGCGCGAAGGCGGCCAAGTGCGAGGGTGGCCAAGCGCGAAGGCGGCCGACCCTCGAGGGCTGCCAAGAGCGAAAGCGGCTAAGCTTGAGGGTAAGTGCGAGGGCGGCCAAGTGCGAGGGCGATCAAGTGCTAGGGCGGCCAAGTGTGAAGGCGGCCAGCCCTCGAAGGTAGCCAAGCGCGAGGGCGGCCAAGTGCGAAGGCGGCCGACCCTCGAGGGCTACCAAGAGCGAAGGCGGCCAAGCTCGAGGGCGGCCAAGCTCGAGGGCGGCCAAGCACGAGGGCAGCCAAGCACGAAGGTGGCCAAGTGCGAGGGCGGCCAAGTGCGAGGGTGGCCAAGTGCGAAGGTGGCCGACCCTCGAGGGCTACCAAGAGCGAAGGCAGCCAAGCTCGAGGGTGGCCAAGTGCGAGGGCGGCCAAGTGCGAGGGTGGCCAAGCGCGAAAGCGACTGACCCTCGAGGGTTGCCAAGAGCGAAGGCGACCAAGCTCGAGGGCGGCCAAGCACGAAGGCAGCCAAGCGCGAAGGCAGCCAAGTGCGAGGGCGGCCAAGTATGAGGGCGGCCAAGCGCGAGGGCGGCCAAGCACGAGGGCAGCTAAGAGCGAAGACGGCCAAGCGCGAGGGCAACTAAGCACGAGGGCAGCCAAACGCGAGGGTAACTAAGCACGAGGGTAGCCAAACGCGAGGGAGGCTGGCCCTTGAGGGCAACCAAGTGCGAAGGCGGTCAGCCCTCGAAGGTAGCCAAGCACGAAGGCGGCCAAGTGCGGGGGCAGCCAAGCGTTAAGGCGGCCAAGAGCGAAGGCGGCCGACCCTCGAGGGCTGCCAAGGGCGAAGGCGGCCGACCCTCGAGGGCTGCCAAGGGCGAAGGCGGCCAGCCCTCGAAGGCGACTAAGCGAGAAGGAGGCCAAGCACGAGGGAGGTCGGTCGAGCCCAAGCCCAAGGGCGCCAAAAAAAAAAAAACTTGTAGCGATTTAAAATCCATGGGCCAAGATAGAGCTTGATAGGCTAGCCAAAGTGTTCATAAGGCTTGACGAGCAACCCTCATGAATAGGGGGCATCTGATAGAGTATTTGACTTAAATTATGAAATGTACAACGTGGAGGTTGAGTTCAAGGTGATGTGGATAAGGAATCTACTTTAATCAGGCCTCCTCTATCTCCAGGAGTCAGTCTCCTACTAGGACGCAGTTCCACTTGACCGCTATAAATACAGAAACGATCCATATACCAGGTACATAATTAATACCCTCTCAGTTTCTTTATAGCTTTGAAAGCCCTTTCGATTCCTGACTTGATCGTCGGAGCATAGTCGGCCGGCACCACGCCGGTGCCCTTTCTATTACTCCTCTCTTGTCTCTTTTACAGGTTGGCGTTTGACTAGTTCACGGCGGATTTTGCTTCATCATAATATATTAACTATATATTTGTCATATATTAATGAGAAATATCTTAAATTATTTTTATTTTTAATGTAATTGGTCTAATATTATGTAAAAAAATACAAATAAATATAATAATATTATTTATATCTTACATGATTTTGGTTATTATTTTATATGATTTGTGTTAGAAATATAATTTATCTTACATAAGCATATAAAATATACTATAAAATGTCATAAATAATTTTACTTATTATTGTAGAAATAATCTTATGTGTTTATGGTATATTATACTGTGTAAGATTTGAATAGTATGTAATAAAAATTTAAAGGCTAAAGTGCAATAAACTCTCCTCTGGGTTCAAAATGGTGCACAATACAGTCCTCTCCTTTTTTGGGTGCAACAAATACCCTACAACTTATAAATTAGTGTAATTTGCCCCTATTTGGATTAAAAATTGATTTAAAATGATAAAAATACCTTCATTAATATAAAAAAAAATAAAATAAAAAATTGATTAATTTACTAAAAAATACCAAAATAATTTACCCAAAAAAAAGAATTTTAATTTGCCAAAAACATTTATCCAATGAAAAGAAATTTAATTCACCAATTTTTTATGGTAAATTTATTTTGGTATTTCTTTTGTAATTTTTTTAAGTATTTTTTAACAAATTAAAGTTCCTTTATTGGTATTTTTGGTAATTTATTTTGAAATAAATTTACCGAAAAAAATTGGTAAATTAAAGTTCTTTTTTTTTGGGTAAATTTTTTTGACAAATTAAAGTTCCTTTTTTTGGATAATTTTTTTGGTCTTTTTTTAGTAAATTAATCAGTTTTATTTTTAATATTTGTGAGGGTAGTTTTGTCATTTTAAGTCAATTTCTAATCCAAATAGTGCCAAATATGGGCAAATTACACCAATTTATAAGTTAGAGGGTGTTTATTGCATCCTAAAAAATGAGAGGGATATTGTGCACTATTTTGAAACTAGAAGGGGAGTTTATTACACTTTGGCCTTAAAAAATTAGCAAATGTAATTCGAAACAAACAAAAATTGTAATTGAATGAAAAATATTGAAATAAATGTAGTACAGCCAAATGGACATTTAAGTTTAAGCAATAATCGAAAGATTACATTGCATAAATATATTTATTTCCCCTTGGGTTGCATGTTGAATTTGTCCTTTGGCTACTATTCACATATCCTTCATTTTTATTTGTGAAAATGGCCAAAAAAAAACCTATTATGTGCAATGCACGTAGTTTAAAATGAAAAAAAATATATTACTATAAATAGTAGATTAAAACATTAAAGAGAAAATAACATAATAATAAAAGTAAATGATATGAATAAGATTATAATTTAAAAAGTTAGACATATAAAGGAAAATAACTAACTACAATTATTATTCAATATAAATGGTTGATAAGATGTGAAAAATTCAATTTACACGTAATTTAGTTAAGTTAATTTAGAGTTAAGTACAATATGTTTGGAGACATCTCATAAACTAATTTAATTTATGTATTTTATCTTGAATATGAATGCCTTAAGGAAGACCAAATTGTGGAGGGCTTTAGGACCCGATGACATTCTTATCGAGGTGTAGAAGTGTCTAGGAGAAGTTGGCTTGTCTTGGTTAACAAAATTGTTTAATAAAATTATAACAACTAAGAAGATGCGAGATGAGTGAAACCAAAGTTTTCTTGTACCTATATATAAAAATAAAGGGGATGTACAAAGTTGTAATAATTATCGTGGTATTAAATTAATGAGTCACATAATGAAACTTTGGGAGAGAGTGATTGAACAATGCCTAAGACGAGAGACGGAAGTGTCGGAGAATCAATTTGGATTCATGCCGGGTAGGTCAACGATAGAGGCTATTCATGTAATGACTCAAATTTTTAATTAAGAAAATAAATTTCTTATATAGGGGTAGTATGGTAAAAACCCTTCTTAATATAAATTTATATGATTTTAATCAAGGGATAACTTATTCTATGACAGAATAAGTTATTCTGATGTGGGTTACCAAATAGCTGTGGTGTGAGAAATGTTATATAAAAAATAATAAGATCGTAATTAGGGTTTTACGTTGATAGTCTCAAGTTAAGGAGGAAGAAGGAGCAAAGGAGGAAGAAAGAAAAGAATAACGGGAGACAATGAGGGGAATTAATCATCTCTCAACTGTAAGTCTTTTTCTATCTTTCCCATAATAGTTAGTATGCTTTGGTATTATCTATTATTTAATTAAAATTTTGAATTGAAACCATTTAAAGCATATAATGCTCTGGTTGTGCGAGAATGGTATATGGACGTGTATATTATTAGTTAGGGAAGGAGCAGTATGTGTATGACCCATGTATATGCGGCTGATTGTTGTATATTATATAACATCCATAAATGAATGGAAGGTCACATGAGTTAAACTAGGGACATGATCTAATTAACTACTTGGGATTTGAATGCGGGTCAACTGTGGAATTCTTTAAACTGTTATATTCAACTATATGGCTTTTATTTATAGATGTTTATATATGTATTGTACTCAATTTTATATCTAGTCTAAAGTAGATGATAAACGTGTGGATTATTTCTTTGTTTGGTTGTGATAGATGCAAACATGATCCACTATTTGAATGTGACGCTGGATATGGGTTTAATGGTGAAACAATAGGAAATCTAGAAATTGGGGAAAATCATGGTTGGTATCAATTCTTGATGATTTTAGTGTCAGATGGTAGATTAAGATGTGGCGAATGGATTGTTGTTTATTTTGAGTTAAATGAGGTCCGAAAATGGTCGAAAACAGCACAGGAAAAAGATGTCGGCAAGCTGGGTCACCTGGTGCGTGAAAAAATAGATGGGGAAGATGATGAATAGGGGCTGCCCAAGCCACGCGCGCTGCTGGCGAGTGAGGTGCATGGGCTATGTTTCGGCGACCGTCCGGGATCGTAAAAAGGCTATTCCGGTCCCACTCGCCAAGCCCAACCTCTGGGCCCAGTCTCAGACCCACCTGGAATATAAAAATATTTTTTTTATATTTTAAAATGATTAAAAATGTAGAAATTTAGAAAAAAAAAAGTTAAAAAAATACCGATAAATGCCAGAAAATTCCCGACAAATCAAATTATTCTTTTGAGGGAAAAATATGATTGGAGTATAGGTTTGGGCTAGATTTAGTCACATTAGTTAGTTCATCTGGTTAGAAAAGTAGGTATTTAAGCACGAAAACTGAGAGTACGAATTATCTATAAATAGTTAGGGTCTGAAATTTTATCGGTAGTTAAGATAGATAGGTGGGCACATTTGTAGGTATAATACTCTCCCTAGATTAGGTTCATAGATTAAAAATAGATTTTAAAATAGGAATAGGGCACGCGTGCATAGGAGTGTGTGTGTGTGTGTGTGTGTGTGTGTATGTGTGTGTGGGTGGGTGTGGGTGTGAGTGTGTGGCTAACGGTAGTGGTTAAAATTATTGGAGAGTGTATATGTCCCTCCAGCATGGAGTTGCGGGTCCCTCTAGCACAGAGTGTGTGTCCCTCCACAATTATTATTATTACGATGGAGTGCGGGTCCCTCTGATGTAGAGTGTGTGTCCCTCCACAATTATTATTACGATGGAGTGCGGGTTCCTCTAATGTAGAGTGTGTGTCCCTCCATACTGCTTGTGTTGTCTGGTGTGTGTTTTTTCGATTTGGAGTGTGTGTGAGTCCTTCCACCTCAGTTATTTATGATCTGAACAATTTCCTTCTGGTTATCTCTCTATTAGAGCATGAGTGGTATTGTTGTTTCTCCACACTGCAGGATATATAATATATTGTGGTCTTTGTGAAGAGTATGTCATGAACATAGATTGAGTAAATGAACATGGGTTTGATTAAATGATTGCATTGGGACAGGAGATGGAACTTGGATAACCTGTTAGTTTTTGTTAAGTACGAAAGGATATTAATAATACTCTTTTTTTTTCATAAGTTAATACACTGAATGATTAATTATATTAATTAACTCACTGTACTAGCTGCTGAAGTATAGTAGTTATGGTCGGTTAGCTAAAACATTACTTATTGGGCTTTAAAGCTCACCCCTTATTTTTTTCCCACATTTCAGGTGTGTGAAATCAGCATTTATAGCACAAAGGAGGATGATTTCACTTGAGGATTATGCTGGTGGAACTTAGTTACAATATTCTTTTATTTCAGTTTTGAGACAACATTTGTTATAAGAATTGTTTAGATGATAACTTTGATTTTGGGTTGTATTTAATTTTTCTAGATAGCAGTTGGTTACGTAATATGAATTAATGGTCATGGTTTGATCACTTTTATATGAGAATAATTTGAGAACAAGTTGTGCTAGGATATTTGTAATCCTTTGGTGAATTGTGGAATTAAGTCAACCACGGGTTGAGTGAAAGGGCAGGAATACCCTAACCTCAACTTGGGGGGTGTGACAATTCACTTGTTGAGGAGACTAATGGAAAGATATAGAAATAAGAAGAGTGATCTTTGTATTATTTTTATTGATTTGGAGAAAGCCTATGTAGGATACCTAGAGACCTAATATGGAGGGTTTTAGAAAAGAAATGAGTCACAAAGGGATACATCGACACAATAAAGGACATGTATGATGGGTGTGTAACTATAGTGAGAACACCTGTAGGGGAAACAAGCGAATTCCTAATCACTGTAGGCTTACACCAAGGGTTAGCATTAAGTCCACACCTCTTTACTTTAGTGATGGATGAGCTAACAAGACACATTTAAGATGATATTCCGTGGTGTATGTTGTTTGCCGATGATATTGTTTTAGTTGAGTTGAATAAGACTAAATATATGGAGTGTAACCTTAGTAAATATATAAGAACAAATGAGGATGTAGTGAGGATTGAGAATCAAGAGGTACAAAAAAGTGAACATTTTCGCTATTTAGGCTCAATTATCCAAAATGAGGGAGAAAATGGAGATGACGCTAATTATAGAATCAAGGCAGGATGGGTTAAATGAATGGGTGCATCGAGTATATTGTGTGATAGACGTATTCCCTTACGATTAAAAAGGGAGTTTTATCGAACAACTATTAGACTAGCCATACTTTATTATCAAATGTTGGGCAGCTAGGCAACAACATTTGCATAAAGTGAGTATTGCAGAAATATGAATGTTGAGATGGATGTGCAGGAAGACTAGAAATGATAGAATTAGAAATGAACACATTCAGGAGATGGTTAGTGTAGCACTAATTAGAGATAAAATGAGGGAAAATAGGTTAAGATGGTTTAAACATGTGCAAAGAAGACCTTTAACTGCGTCGGTCAGAAAAAGTGACATAGTCCAAATTGAGGGCAACGCTAGGGGAAGAGAAAGACAAAAGCTAACATGGGTAGAGATAGTAAAGAAAGATATGATAGCATGTGGATTAACTGAGGAGATGACCTTAAATAGAGTATAATGGAAACATCGGATTTATGTAGTTGACCCCAAATAATTTGGAAAAGGCTTGGTTTGTTGTTATATCTTGAATATAAATCTAAGAAAAACAAAAAAAAATTTAGTGAATATAGAGTTAGAGTTGGATAGAGCAATCACCTGATAATGAGAATAAGATAATCATTGATATTTTTCTAAGAAAGAGAAGAGTGTGAGCCAATTTTAAGTTTCAGACACTGACCATTTTAAAATGGTCAAACACCAACTATTTTAAAACGGTTAGATTTTTTTTTTAAAAAAAAACAATATTGAAAAGAATTTAATTTAATTAAACAGGAATACTGCTGAAACCATGAGTAAAAGTGACTTAGTTTAAATCATTGAAAGGAATTTCATTTAATTAAAACATAAATGGATGTTTTAGTTTGGTGAAAACTCTTTCCTATCAGAAGTTTTTTAAAAAGGAAACTGAAGTTTCAGTTTGTTAAAACTCTTTAAAAAATACAACTCTTTTCTCTCTCAAAGAATATTGTTCTCAATTATTGGGTGTGTGCATTAAGTTATTTAACAGGAATTAGCTAAAGTAATTTTGTGTACCTACATTGTGGCGCCGTATGTGGGAAGCATTCAATCGCTTTCCAGAACTTGAAAACTTACAATCATAATAGACACAAGGAGAAATACTTACAATGTTGCAGATCTGGGCAGGCCCCTTAGGAATCAAGGGGGAGTGCCGCCTATACAGCCAAATGCCCAAGATCCTCTGGCACAGCCTAATGTTCAGCAATTAACTTAGCAGAACGAGGTGTTGTGTCAACAAATTGCTAATCTCTAAGCAAGGGTCGAAAGCATAAAAGACCTTGTATAACAGCGGAACGAATGAGTCAGATCAAGTAACCAATCATTGAGTGCCTCCCATCTTAACCAGCCCGCTAGCAGGCAGCCTCACCTTGGTCGATCCAACGATGATCAGATCAATCCCACACAGTTTTACCCCGAGTGGAGGGCCTAGATGCAACGAGAGATTGATGAACTAAAGGGCGTCCGGTCTTGCTATCTAACCAATCGGGGGTTTGCTACTGCTAAGCCGACTGAGTCTCCCTTTACCAAGAATTTAATCAGAATTGAAAGCTCGAGGAGGTTTACCCTACCGATGTTCGCTATCTTCAATGGAAAGATAGATTTGGTGGAGCACATCTACCAATATCAATATAAGACGACACTGGACGCTGAAAATAATGCACACATGTGCAAAATCTTTCTGTCCAGTCTGGCTGGGCCAGCGCTACTCTAGTTTAAACAACAACCGCCTCGCTTGATATCAAACTTTGACAAGCTCTGCAAGTTATTCATAGCCCAGTATGTGGGAAACTATGAGCAAAAAATGACAATCTCCTCGTTATTTACCATGAGGCAAGCCAAAGGGGAGACGTTAAAATCTTTCCTAACCCGCTTCAACTTGGAGATGTCCATGATAGATCAATGTGATTAGACCGCAGCTTTTGAGGCTTTCAAGATAGTAGTTTCTCCAAAAAAAGGCTTTCATCGATCCTTAGTAAAAAGCACCCCAAAAAATATGGGTGACCTGAACTTCTGAGCTTAAAAGTATCTAAGGATAGAAGAGGATGAGACAGCCAGAAGACAGCGATCAACTTTATCACTATAGCACAGCAAACAAAGGCCCAAGTTGCTAAGGCAAAACTGCCTTGGGTTATTCCCTTATCTGTACTAGAGACTGCGAAAAAGCAAAAAGTTGAGGAGAAGATCACCCCTCTAAAGGTATCTCTGGCCAAGCTTTATTATGAAAATAGGAGCAAAGGAATCTTTCGCACATCGCCAGCTATCAGATAACCCCCAGAACAAAGGGACAAGAACAAACACTGCTCCCTTTACAGTGACTTCAACTATACCACCAACAAGTGCAAGAGCTTAAAGCAATAAGTGGAGGCTTTAATTGCCAAGGGCGGCCTGTCAGAATACGTCTTTTGAGAAGAGTAAGCCAAACCCTTTGATCAACCCCAACAGAAAACAAATAAACAGTTGAACCTTGCTCCCATTTGTATTATCAATGTTAATCTATGGTTGACTAGCCTCAGATCGAGAGAGTGAATCTGAAAGGCAGTCATACCTTAGGAATGTCCAAAAATTCTAGAGGATCGGAGAAATCCACTCAATACATAATTGTACAACCAGTATGCCAATTACCTTCATGGATGAGGACATGAGCAGAATCCAGGTGCTACATGAAGATCCACTTGTGATTAGCCTCATTGTTTATAATTATAAAGTAAAGAGGGTATTAGTGGATGCAGGGAGCAACGCCAATATTTTGACATTGTCAGCCTTCTAGCAGATGGGCCTAGAACCAGAGCGCATCAGGCCTACTGTCGAAATGCTGATAGGATTTGATGGCAAGCAAGTAACTCCAATAGGGGTGGTGGAGCTCCTAGTAATAGTAGCATCAAGAACTTTGACTAAAGCCTTCGTCATTGTCAATTTTAACTCCTCATACAACATGATAATGGGAAGAGGTTGGATACACAGGAGTTCCTTTTATGCTCCACTAGTTAATGAGGGGTGTATCGCCGAATGAGAGAGATATGATCGCTCTTCCAAAAGGCATTCCACAAACCAAGAAAAAGATAAG
Source organism: Cornus controversa (assembly GCA_026545225.1). Taxonomy (NCBI): domain Eukaryota; kingdom Viridiplantae; phylum Streptophyta; class Magnoliopsida; order Cornales; family Cornaceae; genus Cornus; species Cornus controversa. The sequence continues at coordinate 48,973,347 of CM048845.1, forward strand.
CCGACTGAGGAGCCACTCGAAGTGGTAGAGATCATTCCGAACAAAGATCCCACAAATCTAGGGACCTTTTTGAGCCAGACAGAACGAAGTTAATATAATTGCTAAAAAAGAATGTTGATGTTTTCACTTGGGATCACACAAACATGCCCAGCATAGATCCATCAGTATCATGTCATGCGCTTAATGTCAATCCGAAAAAGTAATTTGCTCCAGAAAAGAATCAGATCATTGTAGTAGAAATAGATCACCTCTTGAAAGCAGGCTTTATCAGGGAAATTCAGTTTCCAGATTGGCTTTCAAATGTAGTAGTGGTCCAGAAAAAAATGGTAAGTGGCAGGTCTATATAGACTTTACTTACCTAAACAAGGCTTGCCCCAAAGATAGTTATTCGCTGCCAAAAATTAACCAGATGGTCGATGCCACGACAAGTACGAGTGGTTGACATTTTTAATGCATATTCTAGATACAGCCAGATTCTAATAAATCTGGTTGATCAAGAAAAACTTCATTTATAACTGAAAAGAGAATCTATTGCTACAAAGTAATGTTGTTCAGGCTGAAGAACTTCAGAGCCACTTACCAGCGATTGATCAACAAAGTCTTCAAAAACCTAATGAGTTGAATGGTTGAAGTATACATAGATGACATGGTGGTAAAAAGTCTCAAAAGGAAAGATCATCTGAAACATCTGCAAGAGGTATTCAACACTCTACAAAAACACAACATGAGACTGAACCCATCAAAGTGCTCTTTGGGGTTTCTTTAGGATAGTTTTTAGGGCACATCGTAAACCGAACAGGGATAGAAGCCATGTCACGCCCCAAAATCCGAACAGCCCGAAACTCCCCTGAATTGACCCGAATCTCGAGTGTGAACCCGTTCACTCAACCCCGTGAAAAACCTTAACCACACTCATGTGATAGTATCAAGCTATGATACCATCCTGTCATGCCCCAATTCCTGACTCCTAGAAAATTGGAGGTGAACCCATCCATTAAACCCCAATGAACCTCCTCATATTTCTCAATTACCGCGGAAGCTAATCATACGCATGTAATTATCTACGCGTATACTCATCATTATCCATCCCAATGGGCCACACATCGGTCTATGTATCCATGACATTCCATTTCCACTCTTAGATCATGAAAAATCATAAAATTTCACCTTTTTAAGGTTTACAGGACTTTGAGGCGCCTCAAACTTTAGTTTGAGTCGCCTGGAACTTCTAGAGAGTTTGTATTTTCAAAAATAGCTCTTTGAGATGCCTCAAACTACACTTTGAGTCACCTCAAAGATTTCCAGGTGCCTCAAAATTCACTTTGAGTCGCCTCAAACTGCACCTGACCTGGATTTTTGACAACATTCCTCAACCTAACTTCAAATACTAATATCTCACAATCCGTAAGTCCGTTTGACTTAAAATTTGAGATGGATTATTCTCAACATGTGTAGTTTCTAACCCAATTTGAATCATCTAAAAATATCAACCACAACTCAAGTTATACTCAAATTAGTGGGTGTGAGTCAGATTACCCACTCTTGCACCAAAACATGCATATCTTCCTCAATTTAAATCCAAACAAGGTCCATGACCTATCAAATCGAAGCTAACACAATTATCTTACTATATACATAAATTCTATTCACTCTTTGAACTCAAAATGGACACTTTTGAGCATGTGTCCCCCCAATGGCTATTTTAATGCCTCAATGGCCATCAAGTAAATTCACATAACATGCATTTCATACTTGAAATGTAATTCCATCTATTTTTCTTACCATCTTCACTTCACGACTCATACATACATACTTTCCATACTCCCTTTGCTCATGATTAACCATATAAGAAATCATAACTAAAGAGGAAAATGGTCATATGGTACTATATATCTCCAACACACACTTTTCTCAAAAGGTACATATCATTCATTCAAACCACATATCCATACACTAACATCATTTATTATACATACAAGGTTCAAATGAACATACAAGTTACATATAACATGAATGTAACTATAACCCAACATAATCCACATGCCACATGCCGGCATGGATAGCCAAATGTACAAATATCCAAAACGTAGCAAAACATAGCTAGAACTCTTCTTGGACATTCAAATCCCATTCATCGTTGGCACCTTATCTGTAAAAGAGTTTAGAATAAAGGAGTGAGCACCACTGCGGCTCAGTAGAGGTTCCCCAACCCTTCTAAGTGCCGACCCGACATGACCTACATGAATGCATGTCACTACATACCATGCATCATCCAACATATACCATGTTCATTCACAATGCAATGCATATATATATAAGAATGCATTGAACATACATCATGCTTCATGATTTAAAATGAAAGCATTATCACACACTTGTTTCTCTCTCAGACTCAACCCGATACCCTAACATGGTCTTTGACCAACCATGTGACCTGGGACGCCTCCCACAACCGTCTCATGACTTTGGCCTACCCCGCCAACATCATACTCCCAGGGTAATATTTTGGTTTACCCATTGGTGATTAGTCCGTATCAGCACTATCACCAAATTTTCGCTTACTCAAGGTGATTAGACCATATCAGCATCGTCACCGAGTATTAGGTGGCTCAAAGTGGTTAGTCCAAATCCACACCGCCACTGAGCATAATTGGATTCAAGGTCATTAGTCCGTATCAGTACCGTCACCGAATCATTGGGTGGCTCAAGGTGGTTAGTCCATATCCACACCGCCACCGAGCATAATTGACCCAAATCACCGACACCTAGTCTTGACCACATTTCCCCGTTTTCTCACAACGGCCCATATATGCATTTTGAACATATAATAATCAAATACTCCACATTCACACTCCATAATGCACAAGCTAATTAGTGTAACACATAGCATGCATTTTCATCTCCATGAAGCCACACATATATTTACCTATACATGTGAAACCTAGTATATTATACACATATGCACATAAACCCACTTAAGCACATTTTAATCATGCTTCACCAATGCATACATTTTCTAGTTATAAAGGAACATAGCATGCATTTCATCTCCACAAAACTACACATAACACATGTATGTATAACATATGCATATAACCTCTCACATGCACACAACTTCCAAAATTCGCATATTTTACTCATGCTACACTCAATGCATAATCTTAGCATATAAAACTAACATGCATTTAACCACCACATATTTCACATATAATCACATATATGACCCAAGGTTACACATTTGCACATAAACCCCAAATTGAGCACATAACACCTATATACCCAATTTCTTCCATTCACACTTTAACCAACATGCTATAACTAACACAAGGTTCACCAAATGTGCAAAGATAGGATTCAAGAGAATGAGAAAATATGACTTCCCACCCCTCTCACTCTCCTAAAGCATGTGATACGCAACCTACACCTCTCCTCTTCACCCGAAACCTTAGAATCGACAACTAGAAGAGAAGAAGAACCCCTACCTCAAAAATGAAGACCATCCAAGCACTTTCCAAAAATCCCAGCAATATCCACCTTGCTGGATCATGACTTTGTTCGGTTCAAACCGAAGCCCTAGCCGTCCCCTACGCATCTCCCTTCTTCGGCGGATCACGAATCACACCCGAAGGCCTCCGAAATGTAGAGAGAATGAAGAGGGAGAAAGAAGAGAGAGAAAGGAGCCATGGCCAGCTACTACAACATTAGTGATATGAAATATCTCTGCCACATCTGATATTTAAAGTCCCTAGGCTGCGAAAAGACCAAAATGCCCTTCAGTCACTTAACGTACCTTCCTGGGCTCCGTTTTCGATTTTGAAAACTCCTACGGCCTCAAAATCACTTCCTCTACTCTCTAAACATTTCATCTAAGCCATTCCCAAAAATAAATATTTTCAAAAAAAATTTGGATACCCGGGCCCTAGTTTGACCAAAAGTTAAATTTCTCCAAATGTCCCAAAAACTTCCATAACCCTCAAATTAACCTTCTAAACATGTTTACCACTCTTGAAACATCCATAGCATCATTTAAAATGCATTTATAGCGAAAATGATGAAAAACTGGTAAACTAGCCAAATTTGGTCACGGTCTCACAGGCCAGCCCTATCCAGGCAAAGGCCCTTCTTCAGAATGAAGAACCAAAAACTCACAGGGACGTTCTGATCTTGACAGGGTTCATCACCGCTCTAAGTAGATTCATTTCATGGCTGTCTGACAAATGTAAGCCATTATTCAATGCCATCAGAGTAAAGGGAAATGAGGTATGGGGGGCTAAACAAAATAAAGCCCTAGCGAAACTCAAGTAGTACTTGATTTAACTGCCAGGACTCTCGGCGCCTAAGGTTAGAGAACCTTTATATTTATACCTTACAGTATCTCAAACAACCACTAGTGCAATTTTGATCAGAGAACTTGGCAAAAGCCAGTACCTAGTGTTCTACTCAAGTAAGACTATGGCTGAGGTAGAACAGAGGTACTCGAAGATAGAAAAGATTGTATTGGCCCTGGTCCAAGCAAAGAGGAAGCTTAGTCACTACTTTGAGGCTCACTCGATCATTGTCTTGACCAAATTCCCAATTAGAGTAATTTTTCGTAAACTTGATCAATTTGGAAGAGTCACCAAATGGGCAATAGAGTTGGGCACCTATAACATAACCTATGAACCTTGGACCACCATAAAAGGACAGGTAGTTGCAGATTTCTTGCTGGAGTATGGGCCAACAAGCGACGAAGAAATAGAGGTTTTAGTTTAGCCCGAATGGAAACTTTTTGTCAATGGATCATTGACGCAGGCAGGATCGTGCATCGGTGTGGAAATCTAGACTCTTGATGAAATGACTTTACAGTAAGCAATCCATCTCAAGTTTCCTACGTCAAATAATAAAGTCAAGTACGAGGCCCTGTTAGCAAGACTAAGACTAGCACAAACACTTCAGGTAAAAAACATGCAAGTTTTTAGTGATTCTCAACTAATCGTGAAATAGGTTAGTAGAGATTACCTTGCAAAATATAATCTTATGAACGCCTGCAAAGACCTGGTGGAAAGGCAGCTTAAAGAATTTGATCAAGTCAAAATTTCTCAAATCTCAAGAGATCTAAACCTAAAAGCCAATAAGCTTGCATACTCGGCTTCAGCAGCTCAGCCAGATCTGATCACAATAGCTCTGATTGACTTTTTGCAAAAGCCTAGCATCCATGCTTAGAAAGAGGTGCTAGTCATACAAAACTAACCCAGCTAGATGGATCCTATCAAAGCTTATCTTGTTAACAGAGTATTTCCATAATTGAAAGAAGATGCAAGAAAAATTAGAATGAATCATTCCAGATACTCCATGATTGGCGAACACCTTTACAGGAGATCATTCTTAGGGCCATATTTGAGATGTGTGGCCCCTACAAAAGCGAAAGAAGTACTCTTAAAAACCCACGAGGGCGTGCGTGGAAATCATTCGGGAGGACAATCACTGGCCCATAAAGCCATTACCCAAGGGTACTTTTGTCCGTACATAGATAGGGAGGCCTAATAACACACCAGAAAATATGATAAATGCCAGCAACATGCCAGCGTGCACCATCAGCCCCCAGAAGATCTGACCACTATAGTCAATCCTTGGTTATTCGTAAAATGGGAGATAGATTTGGTGGGACCTCTCCTGAAGCTTGCTATCAACAAAAAATATGTCTTCCTAGCCACCGATTACTTCACAAAGTGGGTTGAAGTAAAAGCTTATGCAATGATCACTCATGTACAAGTTAAAAGATTCATCTAGAGCAACATCATCTGCTGATTTGGATTGTCAAAATCCATTATCATAGACAATGCCATAAATTTTGACAACCAACTGATAGAAAAGTTTTTCAGAAAGTATGAAATCAATCAAAATTTCTCCTCTAGATCATATCCACAAGGGAATGGCCACACAGAAATAACTAACCGAACCATCTTTGAATGTATCCAAAATAAGTTGAAAGCCTGTAAGGGCAAATGACTAAAGAAACTACCTAGAGTTCTCTGAGACTACCGAATGACGTCCAGGCGTCCGACAGTGAGATTCCATTTTGTCTAGGCTATGTATTTGAAGTAGTGATACGAACTGAGTTGTCCACCCCATTTATCAGAACATAGATATTGGAGAGGGGCAAAACGATGAGCTGTTTGAGCAAAATTTGAATCTCCTAGAAAAAAAGAGGGAGACAGCTCAAATAAGACTTGCGTCCTATCAGAAAATGATAAAAAAAAAAAAGTAGTTATGACAAGAAGGTGAAACATTGAGCGTTCAACCTTGGGGACTTGGTACAACGAAGAGTCACTGACAATATGATCAACGTTGAATGTTACGCATTATAGCCTCTTAATTTGTATATTTTATTCTCTTAGTGATAGATTATTTGTGATTTTATTTTGTTTTAGTGTTTTCTGTATTTTCAGGTCCTTAATGATAATTTTAATCAAATCATGATTTTTGGGCCTTCAAAGATGACATTTAAGAGGGTTATATAAAGCCTAGATCAAATGGATCAATTCAACTCCATATTTCAACTCAAAACAACCCAAGGAAGAGGCCCAAGAGAAGTGCAACTGATTAAGGAGATTACAGGTTGAAGTCTAATTCTACACAAAATATAATTTTAATCCCATTTTGGAAAATTTTGGAAAAATGCTCATAACTCTTATTTTTTATTGTCAAAATGGCCTAATTCTTATTTAAATAAAACAGAATTCGATTCTAGACGTTTTTGTATTTCACAAAAATTTCGTGAATCGGACTTCTGAGGTGTCAAACTTTGGACCGAAAGTCAGTAGGAAAATTCACCTAAATAGGGCTTGCGGGCAAACCCTAATTGTCTCCTAATTAGGTGGGAACACTTCATATTCTCTTGGCTATTAAAAGTGACGAATTGGAGCTATTTAAGGGGGGCTTGGTAGTAGCTTTGAAGATCTTTTAGAGTGGAGAATCATTGGATAACGAGGCGTAACACTATTTCCATGGAGATGATGTCTTCTTCCTCAACCGTTGAAGCATCTTTTCTACCATGAGCGGCTAGTTCATCCACTAGGGTTTTGATGTAGCCCTAACTAAGCATCAATGGTTTAATTATTCTAATTATTGGAGATTTTTATATTCATGCATAGATTGTGTAATTTTGAGGATTCTATTATTAAAGAATTGCACAATAAAGTCTTTATATTTAGTTTCAATGATTTCTTATCTTATCTTAGATACTTAATTATTGTGATTGAACTCAATCTCTCTTGTTTTCTGTGATTATGAGAGTGATTATTACACAATGGTATTAATTGGACGTAAAGTTAAAGTTTTGATGGATTATGTCAAGATAATATGGACCATATTGCACCGTAGAGTAAAGTAAATAGACATATGACTCATGCCAATCGAAGATAATCCATGACTTAGCTTTAATAAATGTTATCCCCTTGATGGTTGGAAGTGAACTTGTAGCTATTTGACACCACTTATGCTTGACATAATTCCCCATAGTTAGTTCAATTGACCATTGATTGTGAAGTTAGTGGTGAAGTTAATAACCCTAGATTTATCTCATATTCTCTTCACTCAATAATTTTTCTTACTTTTGTTTAATTACTTTATTAGTTAACTTAGAATAAAAATCAACAAATATTTTTCCTAAATTTAATTAGAATTAATCATATATATCCAACACAGTCCCTATGGTTTGACACCCCTTTCGATAGCCCTATTCTGCAAAGAATTCGTTCTGTTGCGAAGTGGTAAATTTTAATTGATACACTTAGTCACGATCAATTTTTGGCGTCGTTGTCGAGGACTGTCTATTTCGATTGTTTGGATTTTTAGAATTAGTTCTAGTTGGTTTTTTAGTTTAGAAATTTATTAAATTTTTCTTTTAATTTATTTTATTTTTGTTTTCTTCTCAGGTACTTCAGTCACCATATGCTCGGTCGTCGTTCTTTGTCTAATCCATTAATACCATACGATCCCAAACTTGAGCGTACTTTGAGAAAGCACAGAAGTGTTCCTATTGACCCTGTTGTTCAAGAAGAAGAAAATATTGATGCTATGGCTGGTGTGCGTGATAAAAATAATGATAATAATATTATGCCTAATGTTGTTGGGGAGAGGACGAGATTGCTCAGAGACTACTATGTCCCAGAGACATACAATTCACCAGTTAGATTTCAACTGCCTGATGTCACAGTACAAAACTATGAGATCAAGACCAGCGTTATTCAGATGTTACCATCTTATTTTGGGCTGACTCATGAGGATTCATACAAGCACTTGGAACATTTTATAGAAGTTTGCTCAATAACAAAAATTCATAACTTCTCTGAAGATGCTTTTCGGATGTGACTCTTTCCATTCTCTTTGAAGGACAAGGCTAAGTATCGGTTCAAATCTCCACCGGCGGGCTCTATCACTACATGGACTCAAATGCAAAGTGAGTTCTTGAAGAAATATTTTTTGATAGGAAGGACCAATCAATTCAGACGAGCTATCACTAGTTTTTCTCAATCCGAGGGGGAACAATTTTATGAGACATGGGAGAGGTTCAAGAACCTTCTTAGGAAGTGTCCTCATCATCAGGTTCATAAATGGCAGCTTGTGCAAAGTTTCGATAAGAGGTTGATAGAAGCAAACAGATAGATAGTAGAAATATCTTGTGGAGGTACTATTGTGTTGAAGAGTGAAGATGAAACACAGACATTGTTTGAAAATCTCAGTGAAAACTCTCTACGACATGTATTTTTAACTCGTTCTAGCAGACCAGCCAATACAAGAAAGAGAGATGGTATTTTCAAGGTTGGTGCTCGAGATGCTATGTCTACCAACATTGATTTAATTGCATAGAAAATGACACAGATTATGGCAGCTAATCAAGCTCTTCTTTCTGCAAATTCTTCAGTGCTAGGCCCTTGTGACTTTTGATCTAGTCCTATGCATCATGTGATTAATTGTTCTACAGTGGGGTAATTTTCTGACCTTTAACAAGAGCAAGTCCAAGTTACATTCATTGGACCAATGAATCCTTCACGTGGCAACACTTACAATCCAACATAGAGGAATCATCCTGGTTTTTCATATAGCAATCAAGGAGCAGCAATGCAGCCCACTTATCAGCCTAGGAACTATGTGCCTCGATAACCTTATCAAGCATAAGTTCCTATGCCACAAAAGAACTTGGCTCTTGAAGACAAGATGATAGGTGTCTTAGCTAAACTCGAGAAACTTGATTCTAAACTCGAAAAGCTTGATTCTATTTTTGAAACCGTTCAAACTACTTCTCAACTAGTCCATTCTCATTCTCACTCGATTTTGAGTAAAAGAGAAGAGGGGAAGCTACCAAGTCAACCCATTGCCAATCCAAAAGGGATGTATGCTTCTTCGAATAACCCACGTTATGAGCAAGTTCAAGCCATCACCACTTTAAGAAGTAGGAAAGTAATTGACAATAAAGTGGGGGAAAATAAAAATGATAAAGAAAAGGTGACAAAGAGTCCTAGAGTTGAAATTTCTTATGAGCCTAAGGCCCCTTTCCTATAACATTTTCAAGAAGCATCTAAGTTGGAAAAGCAAGGGGACAAACTTCATGACATGATCGAGGTGTTTCGTCAAATGAAGATTAATTTGCCAATTCTTGATGCTATTCGATAGATTCCTACATATGCTAAATTTTTGAAGGACTTGTGCACGTAGAAAAGACGATATATGAGCCATGTTCCAAATAAAGTAATGTTTCCATAACAAGTGAGCTCCATTATCCAACATTGCACCCCTTCAAAATACAAAGATCCTGGAGCTCCAACTATTCCATGCATCATTGGAGAACATCAAGTGGATAAAGCTCTTCTGGATTTGGGTGCAAGTGTGAACTTGTTGCCTTACTTGGTGTATCTACAATTGGGTTTATGAAGCTTTCCCTGATGTTGTTATAATTTGCAAATAGATCAACTAAATAATCTCGTGGGATCATTGAAGATGTCATCATCAAGGTGGATAAATTCTATTTTCCAGTGGATTTCATTGTTTTAAATACTGAGCCAATTCACAATCCAAAAAGGCATATTCCAGTCATCCTTGGTCGCCCTTTTCTAGCGACCATAGATGCTTGTATTAATTGCAGATCGGGGGTCACGGATATATCATTTGGCAACATGAAGGTGAAATTGAATATTTTTAATGTTATTAAACATTTTTCAGATTAGAGTGATTGTTTCTTTATGGATGATATTGATGATTGTGTGAAAGAAATTGATTTGTTTGCTCTATCTCAAGATGTTAAGAAGTCCATTGCGGGGCTGAATGTTATGCTTGATGTAGTGGCCAAAAAAGATAAGCCACATTGGAGGATTCCGATGGAGCCACCTCTCCCTCTTTCTAACACTACTCAGGTGCCATCATTAGAGTCTCCTCCATGATTAGAATTGAAACATCTTCCTTCCAAGCTGACCTGTAACTTTTTGATCAATCGAAAAGTGCATTTCACACAATCAAAATTTCGATTGTGCGAAACCTGCCTTTCACACAATCGAGCAGCTTACGAAGTAGTATCGAGGTACCATCGAAATTATCCATCCTTTGGGACTTTTGCATCTTAAGAAAACCTGTAACTTTTTGATTGTACGAAACCGGTATTTCGCACAATTGAAACTTTGATTGTGCAAAATGGACGTTTCGCACAATCATACTGTCTTTTGCAAAAAAATTTTGCAACTTCCTACATGATTCCTTTTATCACCAAACGCACCCTAATAATATCAATTTTATCAAAGAACATTCACACATCATACAACATATGGTTAAAGCATAAGTCCATCATCCTTTTATCCCAAATCATCTATTTCATCCAAATTATACAACATAGAGATAAATATACATTTATGAATGTCAACACATGTGGAGTTCAACTCCAACTACATATCCCATAACCACAAGTCATTCTCATTTCCCCCACCATTATTTTCGTTAGATATACAATTGTTCAATCATGCATTTCATAAGAAAATCCTTACAATCTCATAGTCATAGTTTGAATTACATATGCATAGTCCAAAAACATTAAGAATTCATAAATGACTTCAAAATACATTGCAACATGCTACATGTCGGCATGGATAACCAAAATCTATAATATCCAAAATGAAGCAAAAATGCTACGAGAACTCCATTTGAGCCATTCAATCCTGTTCGTCATGGGTGCCTTATCTGTAAAAAGTTTGGTGAAAAAAGGGGTGAGCAACTCAACGGCTTAGTAGGAATACCCTAACCCGCCTAGATGCTGACTCAACACTGATCTACATGAATGTATGTCATTACACTACATGTCATCTCCAAATCTCATATGTTCATTCACACAATGCATATTAAGAAAAATGTATTAAAACATGTATCATTCTCGACATTTGATCACATAAGCATAAAAATATAACTCTCTCTCTCTCTCGGATCTCATCCGATACCCGAACATGATTTGGACTACTCTGATAGATCATGTGACCTTATACACCTCTAATACATTCGTATGATGTGGACAACTTTGACAATGTCAAGTTTGCCCCAAGGTAATTGGACAATTCTGATAGTCACCAAATATGGATATAATTCAGTTCTAGGCCTTACCCTTGGTATGTTTGGACCACTCTGACAGTCATACCTCATTGGGAAATAATGTCACTTACACAACATGGCTAGACAACTGACATTCCATACACGGTCCATTTTTTTCGTTCTCTCACGAGAACCCCATATATGCATTTCGAACATATAAAATCAAGCATAACATTTTCAGGCTTCTCAAATGTACAAGCTAGCCACTAAAGTATCTAGCATGCATTTCTCATCACATAAACGCATATAGTTACATATATGTCAAAACTTGCATATGAGTCAAATATGCACATACCCTAGCATTAGTATTCATGCTCTCACATTTTACACATTGCACATACTCAATCACCACATCATAAATATTACATAATGTATCTATTTTGCATGCAAGAATCATAAGGGAAGGAGAAAATATCAAATCCCAACCCCTCTCAACACTCACATACATGCCAACACACCTTATACTCTTTCAACCCTCCCGAAATCATAGAATCGACAACTAAGAGAGAAGGAGAACTCCTACCTCAAATTTGGAAGGCTTCCAAAAAATTTTCAAGAATCTCACCGAGGTCTACCTTGTTAAAATCCAAGATTGTTTGGTCTAAAGTGATACCCTTGCTGAGCTCTACGCACTTTCCTTCTTCGGCGAATCCCGAACCCAAGCCAAAGCTACCTGAAATGTAGAGAGAAGGTGGAGGGATGAAGTTGGGAGAAATTAGAGAGAGAAATAGCAATGAGAAATGGCTGAAATCTCTCAGCCACAGATATTTAAAATATCTAGGTCGCGCACAATGACTAAAATGCCCCCGAGCCACTTAATGTACCCTTCCGACCTTCGTTTTTGATTTTGAAAGTTTCTACAAACTCGAAATAATTTCTTTAACTTTTTAAACATTTCATCTTAGCCAAAATAAAAAATAATTATTTTTAAAAATTTTTCAGATTATCGGGCCCATCCGGACCACATCCCCGCCCCCATTTGACCAAAAAGTCAAACTTCTTCAAATACTTTGAAAACTTTTAAAAACTTCTATACAACTTCCCAAACATGTTTTTCACACTCAAAACATGTAAAACATCATCTGAAATGCATTTATGGCAATTATAATGAATAAAGTGCAAACCAGACAAAATTGATCACGGTCTCTACAGATTTGAAATGTTATTCTGGCTCATCCACATTAAATTCATATTCCCAACAGTACTTCCTATACTAAATAAGTCTTCCATCAGGATCTCCGGTAAGATCAAAAGGTTGGTTTGAAGTTAAAAGGAAACACCATATTGCTTGTATGATGGGTGCCCAAAACTGAATTAGAATATGATCCTCAGGGAAAATAGTAATGTGGTAGTGTCGAGGCGTATATTTGATAATGATCCATTGATTGGTGGTATCGGTGGGGGTTTGAGTTACCCAATCCAGAATACCACCACTTACACATAAGTTGTTAAAAATTAATTTCCATATAAAATAATTAATCTTAACAAATGGAAAAACCTACATATGGATAGAGGTTTTCTAGTAAGCTAGCGATTGAATCTCATTTAAGAGTTTTGATTTCTACTCAGAAAATATTTTCAGAAGCCAAACACTAGAATACATTTTCAAAAGCTAAACACCAAAAAAGGCTTTTCAAAAAATATTTTTAGGATTACTTCCAAACATAAAAAAAAATTATTTACAGTAAAAAGTTTTACATGAAAAGCCTTAAAATCAGTTCTCAGCCTATGAGGGTTCTCCAATAAGTAAGCAACTCCTTTATATTATCTTATGACCACCAGCTTGTCACCAGACATTGCATCAACACTAGTATAGAAGTGTGCATATTATGCTCGACATAGTAACGTGACAAGGTATATGATGCAATCCCCTTCCCAGAGAAAAAAGTATGAGAAGGGCAAAAAATAAAGAGGAAAAAAATAATAATAACAAGCAATGAAAAAAAGAAAAAAGTGTGAGTTGCGCGGTGCGGAAGCAGTTTAGTTAATTTAGAGTGGGATGCTAATCCTTAAACCTAGAGGGGGGTGAATAGGTCATCTTGCCCAATTTTTATGATTGATTAATTACCCACCATTATTATCAATTAAGCATCCAAACCAATCACAAAATAAATAAAGCAAGTAAGGAAAAGTTAGAGATGACATCAGGAATTTTATATGGAAACCCAAGATGGAAAAAACCACAGGGGTGAGGCAAAAACCCCAGAGAAACCAATCCACTATCTCGAAGCAAAGTACATCAGACTCTATCCCAGACTCACACCCCTCTTCACTCTGTCAAGGATCTGATGCGAAACACTTCAGGCTTATGATTGCGACAACATGTCCAACTGCTGCAGACTTCTGGCTAACATCACAATCCTTACAGAAAGGTAGCTGAAAGAACAACAATACTCAGCAAGTATTTTGTTCCCTTTGTAGTGATTGTTTCTCTTCATCTTTAGATAAAATCTTATAGTTTGAAGGAACCACCTCTGCTGCTCTTGATCAACCTTTGTAGACTGATGATGTCTTGAAGATTCCATTGATCAGATGAAGAAAAATATCACAACTTAAACACTCCGTGTGTGTGTGCTCTTAAAAATAAAAATCAATGAAGATTTTCTCTCATAAATTCCTCTTTTAGCTCTCAAAAATATATTCTTGTCTCTAACAATTAAATTGTTGAGTCTCTTATTTTTTCTCCATTTTGATTGAAGCATAAAGAGGTATTTATAAGGTTTAGAATCCTTAGTCTACTTGAAAAATAAGTTTAAAACACCTAAGGAAAGTTTTAGAGAAGTTTTGGTTGACTAGGAAATCAATTCGGATTAAAAAAGAAATTTTCGAGCATGTCAGCCAAGTCGGACCGGTCCTAAAATTGGGGACGGGTGGGACTTTTCAGACATGTACAAAATCAAAAGTCCCGAGATAAGTTGGACCGGTCCTCATTTTTGGGGACCGGTGGGACTTAGCAAAAACTCAATTTTAACATTTAAAGCATATTTTCCAAGTCCTAAGCCCACCAAACTTCAAAACATAGTGTCCTCACTCACATACCTGTTCTAAGTGATGTCCTCATCAAATTCACGATATCGAGACACCTTCCGTTCAGCTCCGAAGATCGAGACACAAGATCAAACAAAAATTACAACTCGATCAACAAGTTTTGACACCGAAATTTGCCAATTACAATTATATATCTCACAAAAAGCTCATACATGGCATAAGCAAGCATAAACAAGACAAAAAATATGCTGAGAATCACATTAACCTCTAGTTGCTTCCAAAACTCTTTGATAGAATTCTCAATGTGGACTTGTATCACTGATTGCATTTTGACTGAATGGATGGTGCTCTACATACTTCTGTATATTTTTAGCAACAGCTAAATCTTATAGATATACTCAAAGATTGCCTCTAGGACCTTTCATTAAGTCATTTAATATCGTAACTATCTAATCTTTAATGAGCACAATGTGCAACAAAAAAAATATTAGAGAAATGAATAATTTAGATGTAACCACACTTGTTCTTCTGAGAATGGTGTAGCATCTAGTCATCTAATTAAAATTTCCAATCATAAAGGTATATGCATCATTTTTTGGGGTCCAATCGAGTAATTCGACACCCATATAGTAGATTTGATCCATCCGAAGGCTCAAAGCATATTACATTTGTCACCGGTACAAATGGAAGAAATTAATGAATTTGTCTAAGACATCATACATTTATAAACAAAAATAAGATGAAGACAAAAAAAAGAAGAAGAGAGAGATGATATTGGAAGACACCATGCAACATTTTTTTTTTTAGAAAAACGATCAATTTGATGTAACCACACTTGTACTTCTGAGGACGGTGCATCATCTAGCCATCTAATTAACATTTCCAATCATAAAGGTATGCATCATTTTCAAGGGCCCAATTGAGTGATTCAACACCCATATACCATATTTGATTCATCCGAAGGCTCAAAGCATATTGCATTTGTCATGAGTACAAATGGAAGGAATTACTGAATATATATAAGGCATCATACATTTTATAAACAAAAATAAGATGAAGACAGAGAAAAAAAAAGAGATTATATTGGAAGACACCATACCTAATGAATCATCACTCAAGTCAATGTAGTTGTATGCATAAGGGAATATTGCAGTATGCCTTTAATTGATAATATTTACACAATCAAAAATAAGAATTAGGGCATAAATCAAACTATCAAAACTGAACTTAAGAAATGAGGCTTGATGTAAATAAAGTTAAAATAGAAACAACGAGCTTACATGATTGAGCAAGGCCTTGTATGGAGAATCATCCAATAACAATGTGTCTGACTCATTATAATCTCCCCTCTTCCACAAAAGGTTTGGATCATTCTTTTCCCATAGTTTCCTTAACTCTTTAAAGACCAATGGCTTGTTATTGTTTTCAGGAGTTTTACATATTGCATTTGTGCATTGGGATAGATCCTACAAATTCCAATACTCATATATATAACCTGTTCTCCATTCTTGTGTGAAATTGAGATGTATTGACTAAAGTTTGAAGTATTGATAGATGTTCTACATTAACAAAAACATTAAAAAAGAAGAAGAAAATAATTGATTTGCTCCTAGAAACGTTAGATAATCTGTACCACAAAACCTTTTGCTCAAGTGGTATCTCATCCTTCCAAATGGAAGGTTGAGTGTTCAAGTCTCCATGGAGGCTTTAGTGGATTGGTGCAACTTACCTATAAAAAGTGTTTCATAATATGTAGCATTGATTTGTTCCATGTATATTAACTCCTAACAACTAAACAATACCTTCATGAATAACATACAATAATATTCAAGTAGCCATAATACTCTTATCTGATGGAGTAATTTGGCTGATTTCACTTTCTGATACACATTTCTAATTTTGCTTTCATATTATAATCCAAAACGGACACCATTCACATAATCCCAGCCATCTAACTTATGAACCTCTATATCAATAACTAATCTTTATCATCGTTAATCACAATATTTAGTCATTAGATGACGAGGATAGTCTACTTTGTAAAAAGTTTAGGGTGATGGTCCAGCAAAGGGGCTTAAGTCTTGTCTCTACCTAAACTGATAGAAGTATGCTAAAGCATCAACTAATTGACACATTTGCTACCATATATGCACTGATGCACAGATGACAGAAGGTGAGAATAAGCTGATATTTCCTCTCTTACACAAATAAAAACTTGAAAAAAAAAATTTGAAATGGGCACAATTTAAACATTTTTTTTATTATAACCTATCTAATGTAGGATGTTAAAAAAATAAACAGACACCTTTGAAGACTTGTTGTACGAAAAAGTAACTTGTACTTCAAATCTCCCAACAAATAATTAACCATTTCATAAAGGAGACTCCTATGTATGCTTACATGGTTAGCACTTAAAAAATTAGGAACAACATGAGAATAATTACTTCTAGGAGTTAAATTAATATGCAAGAGGTGTAAATGAAATAACCAGCATATGTTGAAGAGTAATAAGCCTTACTTTGAAATAAAAACTGGTGAATGATAGTAAGAAAAGTGAGATTTTGATTTTCACACATTTGTGAAATAAGCATTAAGACACTGGCTGAAGGCCGAATCCTCGAACCAGAGACAATGGGCTTTACAACTCCTTGTCTTTGGTTTGGAAGTTCGGCCTTCGATTAGAGTTGGTTTTTCTTGTGAAATGAATCCCTTAACCCTTAAATTATATAATTTAGTATAATTTTCATCCCTATAACTCTAAGTACTTCTATATTAGTCTTCCCTTTTAAGATAATTTTTAACCGAATAATGATAATAGGGGATACAAAATAAATAAATAAATAAATAAAAATGTACCCACGTGATGTCATATCATGTATTTTCTCCCATCAAATTTAGTTTGTCAGAATTTTCAGTCTATAACGTATGCGAACCAGATGAGCCATAGAGTCTGGTAGGGCTACCCCCACTCAAATCTTTTTGTATTTCAATTATATATTTTTGTTAACTTGTTCTCATAAAAAATTATCAAAAAGAAAAAAGAAAACATTGAATCTTAATCATTTCAACCATTTTTATTAATTTTTCTCTCGCAAGCTCTCTACCCTTACTCTGTCACAATGTGCATCAAGTTCATCTCTTTCACTTTAGTTATCAATTTCTCTCTTTTACTCTCTCAATCTTTAGAATTATTGAAGTCTTCTTTCAAGAAATTTATCAACCTTAAGCCAGTATGATCTCTCTCTTATCCAATCATTTTTTTTCTGGAAAATAAAAATTTCAGTTTGAAAAAAAAAAGTTTCAAAAGTAACAACTACTTTTCTTCCAACAGTGGATTGATATTTCATTTGTGAATTTGTTACTCAAAGAATAAAAAGTACAAGAGTTTTGCAATTTATTTGAATTGTTTAATATAAGAAATGATGTTGTTAAAATATGAAAATTGAATAGAAAAATTACAAATATGTGTGAATCTAATGTGAAAATATCCATGAACATATTTAATTTATTATATAGTTCGATGGATTTAGTCGGGTATCATTACATTTTAACAATTTAATTACCTTTACGCCTTTTGGCAAGAAGAAAAGAAATATATATATATATGTAGGGAGGCGATATTCGCACTCCCTTTTTATATATTTGCATTCCCTTCTTAAATAAAATGACACTATAATCTTAATTTTACAAGTGAATGATTATTATTTTTATCAAGTTACACAACTATCTTCCAAGATATCCCCTCTTTCTTTTTCATCTTTAAAATCTTAGGTTTCTTTTGACATGAACAAAAAGAAAGTTATTTATGTTAAATAAATTATTTATTTTTACCATATTAAAAGAAAAAGTTATTTATGTTGAATAAAATATCTCTTTTGACAAGAACTGAAAAAAAAGATCCAAAAAAATGTTACTTAATTATTTATTTTAACTTGATCCAAAAAAAGTTATCATAGGTAGAATAAATAATCTCATTTGAGGAAAAAAAATATAATGCACAAAAAAAGAACTCCAAACATTTTATCTCTATGGAATAAATTATATCTTTGACATTACTAAAAAAAAAAAAAAAAAAAAAAGGTACTAAAGAAGGTAAAAGAGTTAAGTTTATGGATAAATGGTAGCTATGCTATTATAAAATAAAAGATGATGCATTAATGAGTTTATGAATTTTTTTGTCATTTCTTTTAAAAGAAAAAGGTAAGTGGAGTACAATAGGAGAGAAGGGGAGTGCGAATATCGCCTCCCATATATGTATTATTATATTATTATGATGGTTAAAAAAGTTATTATATTCACACTTAGACTTGTAAATAAATCGGATTAGAGAGTTGATTCAATCCAAATCCGACAGGAGTATTCCTTCATCCCATCCAAAAATCTTACGAATAATTTATAATCAACTCAGATCCAATTTGTTAGTAATGAGATATCCAATCCAATTATTCGATTATTATTATTTTATATAAAATTAATGATAAGAGATCGAAACATTTATTAGAAAAAAAAGGAGAGAAAATGGGTATGGAAAACAAATAAAATATGAAAAAAAAATAAAAAGAAAATAAAATTATTTTGTCTTTGTTAAAGAAAAAACACTTAAAGAAATAATTTTTTTAAAGAAAGAAAAGAAAAAGAGGTGAAAATAATAATAGAAATATTTTAATAATTTATATAACATTTAAGTTTGTTCACAATATATTTTTTCATGTACGGCCTAAAATATCAAACGGTGATGAATCCTTTAATAATCTAAAGGTGATGATTCCTTTTACATTGATATTGGGTAGACACAGGAATACACTCTAAATAATATATAATATAAAATATTATATTATTTCTTTGTTAAATGAATTATCGAATTACATATTTGGATCAAAATTCAATTTCACGTTGATGTGCATTTTATTTTAGTTTTATATTTATCACACACTCACACTCTCTCTCTCTCTCTCTCTTTCTTTCTCTAGGGATTCAAAAATCAGTCCGAGTTGAGCCATCCGCGTTCCATTTCCATTTCTTTTCTTGGTTTTCATCAATGGCCGAAGTAATGAACATGCAGGTCGAATCTCTCGACCGCCGGCGATATCGCCCCTCCGACCGAAGAGACAAGTCGAATGACGACACAGAATCATCGCCGCCGCCTCCACCGCCACCAACACCACCACCACCACCACCACCACCGACGAGATTCTAGAGAGAGAAGAGACGATAGGGACCTTGACCGCCCGCCGAAACGTCGCGGGGACTACTACGATCGGAACCGGTCACCGCCGCTGCCAAGAGAGAGAGGGATTACAAGCGGCGATTGAGCCCTAGCCCCCTCCCCCTTACCGCGATCGACGGCACTCCCCTCCTCGGTGGTCGCCTCCGCCCCGCCGTTTAAGAGGTCACGGAGGGACGATGGTGAGTATGACGGCCGACGCGGAAGCCGTAGAGGAGGATACGGACAGGTTAGTGAGTAATTTATATATAAATATATATATTTACACATGCAATTACATATATATACGTGTGTGTGTTAATTCTACATTATTTACATTTTCTTTTGCTTATATCGAATAGTATTACGGTTCAGCTTGATTGTTTAATGTTAGTTTAGTAGATGAATTTTTGCCTTTTGGAATTGTTTCCCTGCGAAGTGATTGATTGCTTTTAATCTGTTTTGCCTTCGAATGGAGTATGAATGATAGTAATAACCTGGAAGTTGGAGGGTGAAGACTGCTTAGGTTACTTTAAAATTTAGCTTTATGGGTGCATATTGGTTTTAGAGAGAATACTGGAAAGTGGGTTGCATAACCAGATTATGGGTGTTCTGGACTATTAGATAAGTCCTCGGGAAGCTTCTGGTATACTTTGTTGTGGTACTGATTTTGATAGGTTCGTTCCTTTAGGATTCTGGAGATGTTTTACTACTATATCTACTCTCTCTCTCTCTCTCTATATTTATATATATCTATCTCTCAATAACATATTCTGCTATTCTATGCTTCCCATCATTTATGGGGTAATATGGTTAGATAATGACCAATCAAAATGGCCTTATATTGATACCAGATGGACAACAAAAAGTATAATCACTTTCTGGACTTACCTTATGCACATGGTTTGCGGGTGATTGCACATGCTTTCGATGCCAAATATGTTAGGATCTTTATTCACATGCAATTTATTCATGCGCCCGAGACTGCAGGGAAATGGGATCTTGATGGAATATCACCTTATGGCCAAATTAATGGGGGTAATTGCTGAAGTTTCACCATTCCTTTTCCTTCATTTAGCGCACTTGATCATATTAAATCATATTAAGAGGCATGACTGATCACTCCCTTCAACAATGATATATATTCTTGAAGCCATTTGAACATCATAATGATTTTATGGCAACCATTTGAGCTACTGATACTAAGAATTTCTGAACGATGGTGATAAGAATTAAAATTCATCATCACCATCACCATCCTTGCCTTCATCCCAAGTTATTTTTGGTCGCACTTTCCGTCTTTTACCTTCTATTACAACTAGTCTTCCATGGAGTTTTTATGATAGGTAAGGAACAAAGAGAATGATCAACGGTGAAAGTGTTGGCGTGTAACTTTCCTCACCCTTGATTTTTGTATCAATTTGGGCATGGAAAATTGGGGCGTGACAATTCCTGTACTGAACTTTACTCTGCACTGTTTTATGAAGACACAATGCTCACGTAAATCTAGCTTCTTGGTTTTCTGACCACCAAATAGACCGACCCTGCGTACTCAAAACATCCATTCTCCTCTCACTCATATGCCCCAGCCGCATATGCCACAATCTGGTAGTATCTAAATCCGGATCCGATATATATTATATTTGAGAGACCACATAGGAGTCTCCTCACCATCGAAAGACCTATTCCTCTAGTGCTACAGGTCCCACCATAAACCTAGGGGAGTGGCCAAGAATATTTGGCTTGACCCTCTTCAAGCCTATAACATGTCCAATGTGGACTTGGAGGACACCCAAAGCATACGAAACACATCAGAAAACATAGCCTAGTTGTCTCTCGCCACTGGGCAATGAAGAAGAAGATGGTTCATTGTTTTTTCTGCCTTCTTGCACATGCAGCACCAGTTTTCCACAATATGGTGCCTTCTTATGAGGTTGTCTAAAGTGAGGGTCTTCCCTAGGGCAGCTGTCCAAGCAAAAAAGGCCACCTTTAGAGGGGATTTCAATTTCAAATAGCCTTCCAAGGGAGGGTGGAACATGGGATCTCCAAGAAGCTCTGGTAGAAAGAGCAAATCATAAAGGCCCCTCTTGGGGAACCCACCCAAACCATCTCATCCATCCCCTCACCCTCCACCACCTGACTATAAATAATGCTAAGAACTCTGCTACCTCAGCAAGCTCCCAATCATGACACTCTCTTTGGAATCACATGTCCCAAGTCATCTTCTCGCCCAAAAATTGGGCTATCTATAAAAATACACAAAGTTACAAAAAATGGTGTTTTCTTCAAGGAACACCACTCTTTTCTAGTGTGAATTTGTGGAAGATTTAGTTCAAAGAGGAAGCAGTTTAGAGCTTGTAGGAAGTCCAAATAAAAGGATGCAAAATTTGTTTTGTTGGCTAACTTTTACCCGCCAATGTGTCTTACAAGCCCAACCCTTCTGCCCTCCTCATCAACCTACTTGAGAGTTTTTTTGGTAGAAAGAAGTTCTTATGTTTGGAAAGTCATTTATTTGAGCATTAGTTATAGAAGAGTATTAATTCTAATAATTTCTAATCTGGCTTTTTATTTTTAAATCTCTTTTGCTCTATTTAGTATCAAATTTTTGTTACATGGTTAATTCTTTGAGAGTTTTTTTGGTAGAAAGAAGTACTTATGTTTGGGAAGTCATTTATTTGAACATTAATTATAGAAGAGTATTAATTCTAATAATTTCTAATCTGGCTTTTAATTTTTAAAATGACCTTAAGTTTTCTCAATTATTTGTAGTTTGAAGCTTATGTATGGTGGGTTGTACTCCTCTCATTTGCTTGTTGCTTGTTGCATTTTCTCCTTGATTATTTGCATGTCATGTCACTATTTTAAATTATATTAGTACATCTATCTACGCATGGTACTTAAGTTTTATGGCTGTAGTTGACTAATTGGTTAATGCCTTGGTGTATGTTTTTGTTGCATAGCAATCTTGGCAATTCGTTGTATTGGCATAATAAAGTGCGTACTAATTTGCAAGAGGATAAAAAATTGCACTCTCGTAACTTTAGAATCAGTACGTTCAGTTATGTCTTTGTAGGTTCGAGCTAAGCATAAAGAAGTTTGTCTTCATAAAGACAGTCCCCTGGGAGAAACGATACTTGAATGTTACAATTGTGGATGCCGGAATGTGTTCCTCCTTGGATTCATATCTGCCAAGACAGAAAGCGTCGTCGTTCTTCTTTGCAGGGAACCTTGTCTTAGTGTCAATGCTCTGAAGGACATGAATTGGGACCTCAGTCAATGGTGTCCACTTATTGATGATAGATGTTTTCTGCAGTGGCTTGTTAAGGTTGGTGACTTCTTCAGTTTTTCATATTTTAATGTCTCTAAGGTGATGTTAACTTTCTCTAAGTTGTTATCTCCTTGCACTTTGCAGGTCCCATCTGAACAGGAGCAGTTAAGGGCACGGCAGATCAGTGCTCAACAAATAAATAAGGTAGAAGAACTTTGGAAAACAAATCCTGATGCTACCCTGGAAGATCTTGAGAAACCTGGTGTGGATGATGAACCTCAGCTGGTAGCTTTGAAGTATGAAGATGCATATCAGGTGTCATTTGCAACACTAAGCCATAGCTGTGAATTTGTGTAGAATAGTACATGCAACATGAGAATGTTGTGGAGGAAGTTAATTGTATTTCCATAATGGCAATAATACTGATTAGCTTGTGCTGCTCTATATCCTACTGCAGTATCAAAATGTATTCGCACCACTGATCAAGCTTGAAGCTGACTATGATAAAGTATGCATCATAAATTTTTTGTTTATATTTGTTGTTCTCTGTCTTTTTATTTTTATTTTTCTGCGTTAAATGAAAATTTTAATCTTGTTATACACATTAATTTTAGTAGTTTGTCGTTTTCCTCTTGAACCAACCATGTTGAAACTCTTACAATCCAAATATTAGCTTAATTCAAGTTCCTATAGTTTAGTACCAATCAAAATATTGTGCACCGTAACTTAAACCTGTTTTTTTTTAGATGATGAAAGAATCTCAAAGCAAAGACAATGTCACAATACGGTGGGATATCGGTCTCAACAAGAAGCGTGCTGCATATTTTGTTTTCCCAAAGGTGCTTTTCTATTGTTCGTTTTGATCTTTACTTGTATTTTGTAATTTAAAGCGTCAACATTACATTATCATTTACTTTGCGTCATTGCCCGACGTTGGTTTTGACCGTAAGTTTTTGTTATAAATTTTCGTGTGTTAAATATATATGCTGTTGTTGTAGGAAGATAATGAGTTGCGTCTTGTACCTGGTGATGAGTTGCGGCTACGCTATTCATGAGATGCAGCTCATTCGGCTTGGCAATCAGTGGGCCATGTGGTAGACTCTCTTGCCTTGACTTGCAACTTTTTCATTCACTCAGCATGAGTTGTAATTCATCATGATCTTTTTTGACTTGATTTGGCTTTAAAAAACTGTTTGTTCGATGGGTGTTCTTCGGTTGTTTTATTTCCTTTACAAGACATTCATAGGATGCAAGTGCATCTATGGACGGTATGGTTGATTAACTATTTATTTGTTCGTTTCAGATAAAGCTAACTGCCCAAGAGGAGGTTGCACTTGAGCTTCGCGCCAGTCAGGTAGTTCCAGTTATGATTTTTATTACCTTCAGTCCCTGATGAGTTTCAGCTATCAATGGTCCTCCTTTTCATTTATTCCTTTTCAGGGGGTACCTGTTGATGTGAACCATGGTTTTAGTGTCGATTTTGTGTGGAAGAGCACAAGTTTTGATAGGATGCAGGGGACAATGAAAACTTTTGCAGTGGATGAGACAAGTGTCAGTGGGTGGGTTAGCTGTTTTTTTTCCTAATTATTGCATTCGTTTATCTCACTGAGAAGTATTTTTCTTGAATTTGTTTTTGACAAGTAAATAGTTACTTGTTTATGTCATTATTTTATAAAATTCCTTCCCCCCAACCCCCCCCCCCCCCCCACAACACACACACACACAATTGTTGCCATCACTCATGGTACTTAAATCATAGTAGACACACACACAATTGTTGCCATCACTCATACTGCTTAAATCATAGTAGACGCCGCTGACACACACACAGAAGTAGAATAAATAATGATCACTTTAAATTAAAAGCAAAGCTATTTAATGGTTTGCTGTTGGTACTCTATTTAGGTGTTTGGAATGCAATTTTTAATATTAATATTACAGCAGGTTGGGTAACAAGTTTTTTTAAAATTGATAAGTTAACATTCCCAGTATTCATGGGTATTGTTTATTTTGGCCAAGTTCAAATTGAACCCCCATTTGGGCTTCAGCTATCCACCCAAAAGAAGGTTAATGTTTTTTATTCGTCTACAGTTGGCAAATGATCTGTTTGCCCTGCGTTGAAAGGTCCATTTTTATTTTTTTGTATTTAGAGTGAAATTGTAAAAGATTAGCCAAAAACTGTTCGTTGGAAATGAAATCCTGTTATCCCTGGAGAACTTTGTAGTCTGTACCAACCAAGCTAACATTAAATATGTAACGAGAAAGCACAGAATGTGTATATGTATATGTATATGTATTATATACTGTAGTAACACAAAAATTACAATACAAAATCTACGTTGGGCTGGGCTTATCTGCCAGAATCGTGACGTGAACGCATATTTGACCTGAAATCTGATTCTGAGTTCATTCAACTTAAAGTAGACCTAGTTAAGCCTGCCCGGATATATTTAGCATGCAGGCTAGCCCATTTTGTACCTTAGCTTCTTGGTTACTTATTATTATCTGATTATATGTACTTTGCACCTGAATTATTTACTATGAGTTTGTTGAAATGCCTCCTTTTATGCAGCTACATTTACCATCACTTGTTAGGCCACGAGGTTGAGGTTCAGATGGTTCGCAATACGCTGCCTCGTCGTTTTGGTGCACCAGGTCTTCCGGAGCTTAATGCATCTCAAGTAGGCTGTCTGCATTTTTGTAGCCAAGTTATATTTATTTGAATACTGTGCTTTAGTTATCCTGGATATTTGTCTTGTGTCAATTATTTGGTACCTTTTTATCTCTTTCTCTTGCACTACTTTATTTGAGGTGCAAGGAATTTCTACTCTGATATTTTAGAGCTACAAAAATGTTTGAAGCTTCACAAGTCCACATAGGAATAGTGTGAGGGTGATTGTTACTCTTACAACTAGCCTGGTTGGTATGATCTTTCCTCCCCAAAGGGAAAGTTTCTGCTAGGGGTATGTTGTGGGTGTGTGCGTTTGCTTTAACTTAAAAAATAAATAAATGGCAGCCTTCTTGCAATAGCATGGGGGCTTGGCAGTTGCCTATGTGAACAGTGTTCATTGCAGTTTTTGTGTCTATGTCAAGATGATTTCAGAGAGTGTTTCACTAGGCACATTTTTCATGGTAACTTGGGGGCATGTGTATGATGAAGATGGTGAAAAAGTAATGATTAAACTTCAACTTGATAAAATTGTCTTTCAAGTTAGTACCAGTAGAATGAAGAAACAAATATTGAAGTGTTGACTTCGCAATCAAGCATCAATTGATGACATTAATAGTTACTAATGGAAGAGTTAAGAATTCTCAAAACAAGGCAATTTAACTTTCGTTCTACAGCCCCAAAAAATCCTAATTGGTCATGGTTAATTTAGATAACAGGGTAGTATTTCCTCAATATTAATTGACCAAAAAGGTGTTTCCTCCGTACCAGATACCACAACAGATCTATTGTGAAAATCTTTGATGTTTGGGTTATTATTTTAACAATTATTCTTCTCTTTCCATGCTTTACTTTGGTTGAGTTGTGAATATTGTAAAGTTACGTAACAAATTCTAACTATACCAATTCAAAGTAAGTTCTCACTAAAAAATCCTCAAAAGGGAGGTGCGCGCCCATATACAGCTTCACAAAAGCCAAAATAAACTACTAAACTCTCAAGCTATCTACAAATTCTTCCATAGATTTACAATGCCACACACTTAATCACCCTCTTCCATAACACATCCCTCTTCACTCCAAACTGCCAAAGCTACTTTCCCAACAAAGCATTACTGAACAAATAAATCTTCTTGACACCCAAACCCCCAATGGATAGACAGGGCTGCACACGTTTCCCAATTCACTAAGGGCTCGTTTGACAACCGTTTTTGCTTCGTGTTTTCTGTTGCGGGTATTGTACTGTAGTGAAGCAAAACACCAAAACGTGTTTGATAACTTTTGTTGCGATGTAAATAGTACAGAGTTTGTTACCAAAAAGAGGCCCAAATTGAAAACAAAAAATTGGAGCTTCCTTGTGTGCTCGCGCACTGTAGCGATGAACAGTACTAAAAAAAAAAATTCTAGGTGGCATTTTCTAATTAGCCATTTTGTTTTTCAATCTTGCAATACTTTTTTACCAAACATGTTTTCATGTTTTTGTTTCCAAAAATCTTGCAACAAATTTTACATAACCAAACATGCTTCCAATCACTATTGAACACCCTCCACAACAAAAACATTGTTTCTGTTTCGAATGAAAACAAAAACGCAAAACATTTTCGGTTGCCAAACGCAAAACATTCTCTGTTTTTTTGTGTTCAGGGGTCTAATTGTAATTCTGTGGAGACTCTTTTGTCTTTTGTTGATAGTTTGAGGCTTGAGCCTTCCTGTTCTGTTTCTGGACTGCATCCCCCGTTTGGGCGTGTTTCTATGAATATTTTACTTATCAAAAAAAAAAAAAAAAGGTGAAACTTCAAGTTATCCACCATGCCACCCCCACAAAATGTTTCTTTGGAGCTTCTCAATCCTCTTTAGAACAGAGGAAGGAATCCGAAATAGAGAGAGGAAATAAGTCGAAAGACAAAAAGGCACCCTCTTCATAGAAGCCCTAAGAGTTAATTCCAAATAAATCACTGGGAAGGCCCCGACACCACATTACAAAATGCCAGCCAAGGAAGAAATCCCATCTATCTCCCCCACTGGCACTATCTCACACTTCCCAAGATTGATCTTCAACCCAAAAACTGCTTAGAGGTAAACCAGCATGCACCTTTGGTACCTCAACTAATCCTCAGCTGCCTCGCAAAAGATAAAGGTATCATCAGCAAAATTAAGATGGGATACCTCCAACTAGCTAGAAGAGACTGCCCACCTTAAAGCTTCTAATATATCCCAATGCCTCAACCCTCATCAATTTGCTAAATGGCTCCATTACGATAATAAACAGGAAAGGAGACAAAGGATCCCCTGCCTCAATCCTCGAGAACTACTAAAAATTTTTGTCGGAAGCCCATTCACCAACATAGTGTATTTCCTCGTGGAAATGCAAAACTGAACCCAACTCCTCATTTTCTTCCCAAAACCCATCATCTCCAAAATATACTCCAGGAAGTTCCTATTTACATGGGCCTCAACATTCAATTTGCAAAGAATCCTTGGCACCCTGGTACTGATCCTGGAATTTGTACACTCACTATCTATAAACATTGAATCCTAGATTTGATGCCCTCCAACATAAGTATTTTGAGACTCTGAGATCACTCCATCAATTACTCTTCTCAACCGCAATGCAAGAAGTCGCCTTTAGCTATTAGCTTATAGATGCTAGCCACCAAGTTAATAGGCCTAAAATCCTTGGCTTCTATAGCACCACCCTTTTTGAGATGAGAGCAATGAAGGAGGCGTTCAAACTCTTCTCAAACTGACCATGTATATGAAAAAAGCTAATAGTCTCCATCGTCTCTTTCCTAACCACTTCCCAATTCTGTTGGAAAAATGCCATGGTGAATCCATTCCTTCCCGGAGCCTATCTCCATTGCAACTCTCAAGGACAATACCACCTCTTCTTCCTCAAACGGTCTTGCTAACCACTATCTTCTTCTGAGATGCGCTCAAACTCCAACCCACTGAGCAAGGGCCACCGACGATAGCTACAACTGTTTGTAAGCTTTGATCCAGTTTGCTAGTGTCCTTGTGTTCATGTGTTCATACACTTTGTGGAGTGGTACTCTCTGATCCATTGTGTTTTTGCCTTGTATATTTTAATGGCTGTGCAGATACTCTTTGCGAAATATTGTTTTACTTGGCTTTTGTATATGTGAAATTCTTGCATAAGTTTTATTTGTTTACATTATTAAGACGTTATATTATATTGTGGTGTTGTTTTATAGGTCTAACATGCTTGATCTGTTGATAGGTTTTTGCTGTTAAAAGTGTCCTTCAGAGGCCAATAAGTTTGATTCAAGGTCCACCTGGGACTGGGAAAACGGTCACTTCTGCAGCAATTGTATATCATATGGCCAAGCAAGGCCAAGGACAGGTAATTCACTAGCATGTTCTCCTAGAACATACATTTTGTACTTTATCATGTGTCATTGTTTTTATAATTCTTTTCCTGTCAAAATAGGTTTTGGTTTGTGCTCCAAGTAACGTGGCTGTCGACCAACTAGCTGAAAAGATAAGTGCCACTGGGTTAAAGGTAATTATATCATTTAGTTGTATAAGCTTTAGTTTTGTTGTAAGAGTGATATTATGGTTTAGTTGATCTATACACGTCTAACTTTTATTACATTTGTCCCTGCCCTTGCTATAGTCAGAAAAATGGTCTTCCATTCTCTCATGTTGTCAAGTTTTCAGAAATCATTGTGCCTCATAATGACGTGGTTCTCCAACTAGTCATGGAGAAGTTCAACTAATCTGAAACAGAAAAACATGATATATGGCCTTGTGTATAGAAATCTGAAATCTTTGTTGCATTGTAGTGTTATCCAGAAAAGGGTGGTGTCATAAGGAGTTTGCTATGAAGTTTTATTCTTCATCAGAATATTTACTTGAGCCATTTATTATTTTGGCTCCTTTCATGTCTTCATTAGTGTTATGTTAATGTTTGAACTTGTACTTTTAAGTTACAAAAAATATTTCAATATCTAATGTGAGGGAAAACATTGATTATGTTAAAACTGTAAATCAACATGAATTATTTAGTGTGGCTATTGTGACATAGACAATATGGCAACCATCTTTTCATTCAAAACATATGAAACTTAAAAGTGTTGTCTTCTCGAAAAAGTTCATAATGTTGTTTCCCATTACTTTATTTAAAAGAAAGTTGAGTAAAAACTCTCTCCCAAATTTTGTCAATATCTAGCAACATTTTGTTGCTAAATTATGTTTTGTGATGTTTTTATACATAAAACTGAATGTTAAGTGATCATTACAATTATAATTTTTATAATTGATTGTGTGAGATTTCTCTCACTTGTGTTTTTATTTTGTTAATAAATTAGGTTGTTAGGATATGTGCAAAATCAAGGGAAGCTGTAAGTTCTCCCGTTGAGCATTTAACCCTTCACTATCAGGTTTGTGTATTTGTTAATGTCATTGAATTGAATATTTTCTCACTCGATGTTCTTAGAGATTCTGTGTTCTTGCATAAATATCTTCATATCTTTTTATTGCAGGTTCGACATCTTGACACATCTGAAAAGATTGAACTTCACAAGTTGCAGCTTCTTAAAGATGAACAAGGTGAGATTTTTAATATATTTTGTTAGTGCTTTATTTAGACCCCCCACCCCTCTCTCTCTCTCTCTGAGACTTGATATTGTAAAGCTTGCTGATCTTTGGTTTGGGTAGCTTGTTTGGGTGCATTAATGCTGGAGGGTCATGTTTCTGGTTCAAGCGCATTACCTTTACATCATATTGCTTATAGGTCTCTGGATGTACTGGTTAAGCTTTTTTGGTTCTAAGGCTGGAGTATTCTTTTAACTTGGGCAGAGCTATAACCTAAAAAATGGTGTAATTTCGAATACATATATGACAAGGACAATTCTTGGCCTGTTCTACCTAAGCCTGTTATGCTATACTACTTCCCTTTGAGGTAGGCTGATAAGCTGATTATGAGTAATAATCCTTAACCCTGTAGGCATGCTTAAATGTTTCCAAAAGGAAACAAATGGACACATGAGATGACAGGTAAAATACTATTTTTTATAGTTTTTAAGAGGTTGATGTAGGAAATCGAAGAGGAACTCATACAAATTGTGAAACCAAAATTGATGTAGAACAGAATTTGAAACTGATAATAGAGCATTGTACAGTGGATTTCATAGCGGATATATGCTATGGGGAACTTGTAAATTCAGGCTTTCAGTAAGGAACAAAAGTTTATAGGCTTCAGCAATAGTAAAGGCTGATGTTGTCTCTATTTTTAGAGGAGTTTGTTTGTTGGAAATTCAGTATATAGGCTAGTTGGTATTCTCTTTGTTTCTAAAGATGTTTGGTTGATGGAAGTTTAGTACAACTTCCATTCTGATGGTTTTGGGTGTTAAATTGAAGGCAGGAAAGCCAAGGATTTGGATTGAATAGAGATTGGATTCAGGTATAGAAAGGAGAGTTTTATGGCTCTTTTGGGGGCACATATGCTGTGAATAGTAATTTTTGAACATTATCTTTGTTTTTTTTCTATTTCTTTTTTGCTATTGGGGTTGATAGGATTGATTTGACAAAAATGAAGGATTTGGCTTATCAAAAAATTTTAGGGTTGTGAAGAGTTGACAAGGTCTGACATCAAGTATAAAAGTGTAAAAATAAAAGAAAGAAGAAGAAGAAGACGTTGCACCTCGATCATTGAGACATAATTAGAATTAAAATTGCATCACACAATTGCAAATGATAGAACTTCTCAAAAAGTCTTGAAATGAATAGAAAGAGTACACGGATAAATAAGTGTTGTTTGACTTTTCCTACTGCAACGAACACTTTTAAAAATTACAAATCTAAGATCTTGGCCTATGAGATCTACTAAGCAAAACTAAAGACCACTAGAGAAAAACTAATGGCATAACATGACCCAAAATAAGATCCTATATTACGACCCATGTCGAATAAATTTGAAATTGTTCTAGTACCCTTAGCTACTAACGCATAAGAAAACATTCAATTAAATAAGCCGACATGAAATTAACTTAAATAAAACATATAATTGACTTGACTAAAGCTAAAACTTGATTTTGGTAGGTCCTGATTGGGTTTTGGCTTGAAATGAAGCCAATTTTTAAGTTAAATTTTTCTTTGAATTTGCAAACCTCACCCCCTTCCCACTTTTTTTTTTTTTGAGCTTCTTGTGGACTGGAATACAGTTACTGCAAGCAAGCAGGTACATTGGACACTTCGCAGGCGAGAAGTTGAACTTGACTTCTCGTTCTCTAATTTGACTTTCGAGCCTTAGAGACTGGCATGAAGAAATATACTACAGCTGTTTCTTTTTTGTTATGGAGTGTCGTTGATGATGCCTATCGGATCAGTTCTCATCCTTCAAGGGTGTAGCCTTCTATCCTTCATAATAATTTCTTTAGTTTCTTTTTTCTTATATATATATATAAATACTTGGAATCTTGGACATTGAAGTGAAATATTATTAGTATGTATAATAGGAATGAATTACAAACTTACAATGTTTATAATTGGAGACCCTATCCTTCTCCCGTGAGTTATTGGGTCTAATGGTGGCTGTCTGAAAGTTGTGTGAAAAGTGTGTGATGATAAGGGGATGAACCACTTGTTGTGAGGGTCAAAGGTAAACATTTTTTTTTTTAAAGTAAAATTTCATTAAAGAAAGCGGTCAAAGGGGAGTGCGCTGGTGGAACAACTGCACAAAAAGGAAAGTACCATACTCTCACACTATCCAAAAAATCAATAAAATCTTCTACTGATGTACATAGATGCCTCCTCACCCCCAAAAACAACAAACTCAAAATAGAATGCTTCAGCACCCAAATTAGTGCTCCCACACCTTCAAAATATCTGTATTCCTCTCCCTCCATAGACCCCACCAAATGCATTACGGATTGACCATCTACTCCAAGACTCCAAAGTTTTTGTAGTGCTA
The DNA here is from genome assembly GCA_026545225.1 of Cornus controversa. Taxonomy (NCBI): domain Eukaryota; kingdom Viridiplantae; phylum Streptophyta; class Magnoliopsida; order Cornales; family Cornaceae; genus Cornus; species Cornus controversa. The sequence goes on from CM048845.1 coordinate 49,006,009, forward strand.
GCTGGTGACACCCACTGCATTCCAAAAATAGACAAGAATAAAGCCCAAATATCTCTTGCTGCTGGGCAATGCAATAAGAGATGACTAACCGTCTCCTCATCTCTCTTGCACATATAACACTAATTGAGTACAATCTGACACCGCCTCCTTTAGTGTCCATGGTCAGAATCCTTCCCAATGCCTCCATCCATCCAAAGAAAGCCAGCTTGATAGGGGCTTTTGTCTTCCACATTGCTTTCCATATAAATGCAGCCTCTAAAGCTCCCTGAATCACCTGGTAAAACGATTTGACCGTAAATTCATCAGACTTGGCTCACCTCCAACACCACACATCCTTGACCTCCAAGTCCATCGGCGGTTGATAGGTCAAATCAAAGGAAGTAAAAACATCTTCCAACTCCCAGCCTTAGACCGAGCTAGCAAATTGAACTTTCCATGTAACCGCCCCGTTAACAAGATTATAACAGTTAGCCACCATGCTATGTTTGTCAATTGTGAGCATGAAAATTCTAGGGAAAAGATGTGCAAGAGGTTTAGTATCACACCAAGCATCCAACCAAAATCTAATCCGCCACCCACTTTGTATCTTAAATTGGATGCGTTTAGAGAATTCTTTCCAACCCTTGCTAATAATTTTCCGAAAACCCACTCCGGTTGAACCATGCACCTCCTTGGAGCACCAACCAGCGTGCTCCTACCCAACCTTGTACTCGATGATCCTCCTCCACAATTTACCCCTTACAAACCCATATCTCTACAATAACTTTCCCAACAAAGCTTGATTAAACCACTTGAGGTTTCGGACTCCTAAACGTCCCCTTTGCTTGGGCTTAATACGCCTTCTTTTAAGTTACAAGATGATATTGAACTGGTCTTCCATCCCCCCACCCCCATAGGAAATTGTTTAGCAACTTCTCGATCCTTTTCACCATGGGTGAGGGAATTTGGAATAAAGATAGGTAATACGTAGGGAGTTTCGAAAGGGCACTTTTCATATGGGTAAGCTGACCACCCTTTGAGAGATATTGCTACTTCCACCCAACGAGGCTTCTCTCAAACTTCTCCACCACCAAAACCCAAGCAAAAGGCACCCTCAAAAGCCATACTCAAAGGGAGACCTAAGTACTAAACCGAGAAATTTCCAACTCCACACAATATTGGCGAGAGTTTTCTCGTCTGATGAGTGACAAGCACTATAAGATCATTTTTTTTAGTAATAAACCCTGTGAACAATAAGATGTTATTTGAAACAAGAAGTTTCTCTCCCCACCTTAAACCCCACCTTAAACCGTTGAATGTGACTAAGAGTTGTCGCCCTTTTCATCAATCTACTAAAGACCTCCATCTCCGTGATAAACAAAAAGGGGACAACGGATCTCTCTGCCTCAATACTTGAGAACTATTGAAGAACCCGTTTGGAGATCTATTCACCAAAATTGAATTCTTCAGCGATGAGAAGTAGAAATATGTCCATTTCTCCACCTGTCTTTATAGCAAATCCTCAAAATGTAAATTATGAAATCCCAACTAAGATAGTCATAAGCCTTCTTAATATCCAGTTTACACAGAATTCACATAGCTCTACTACACAATCTGGAATAAACATACTCATTGGCAATCAAAACCGCATCCAGAATTTGACGCCCTCCCACAAGTGCATTTTGAGAGTCCAATATCACCCCATTCACGACCCTTAATCTCAAGGAAAGGACTTTGGCAATGATCTTGTAGACACTCCCGACCAAACTGATAGTTCTAAAGTCCTTACACAGAATTCACGGAGCTCTACTACACAATCTGGAATCAACATACTCATTGGTAATCAAGACCGCATCCAGAATCTGACGTCCTCCCACAAATGCATTTTGAGAGTCCAATATCACCCCATTCACGACCCTCAATCTCAAGGAAAGGACTTCGGCGATAATCTTGTAGACACTCCCGACCAAATTGATAGTTCTAAAGTCCTTAGCCTCAGTGGCTCTACCTTTTTTTGGAATCAAGGCTGTGAAGGAGGCATTCAAGCTTTTCTCAAATTGCCTAAGCTCAAGCTTTTCTCAAATTGCCTAAGCTCATAGAAGTAGCATATCGTCTCCGTCATCTCATTCTTCATCAATTCTTCATAGATTTAAAACTAGAGTCGCGAACCCAAAGAAATAAAGAACTAAGAACAAAAATTCTAACCATCCCCAAGGAGATTCCAAGCCATCAAAGAATCTCCTCTTCCTCTCCTTCCAAAGAGTCCACCACAAGCACATGAAGCTGTCCTCCGCACATTTCTAACTTGGGGGTGCACACGGCAACCTCCCAAAGAATCAATCAATCTCACCATTGACTTGGGCATGACTCATTGGATCCCAAAAACTGTACAAAGCAAATCCCAGCCATCCCTATCTCCAGGGAAATGTAGAAGGAGATGATTCACCGACTCCTTGGCCTGCTATCTCATACAACACCAGTTGACTATAATTTGACATCTCCTTCTCAGATTGTCAATGGTCAATATCTTCCCCAAAGCGACTGTCCATCCAAAATAGACCACCTTCAAGGGGCTCGTGAACGCCAAATTCCTTTTCACGGAAAGGACCTCCCCTGAGTATCCATCAAACAACAATAGAACGAGCATACCTCAAATCTCCCATGTCTTGATCCCGCCCAAAGGCACTCATCCATCCCCTCTTTGGAAACAACTTAGCTATAGGGCAAAGCGAAAAACTTAACCATCTCCCCCACCTCCCAGTCATGCAAAAATCTCTCAAACTATCCTAGGATAGTCTCCCGCTATCAAGATGATAACAATGAGCGATCATCGTTTACCTATCAATCGCAATCCCAACCAGTCTCAGAAAGACACTCGAGCGGTCTCTCTCTGCACCACGGGTCATCCCAAAAACTGACAAGGCGCCCATCCCTCACCCTAAAACAAATATGCTTGGAGAATTAATCACAACCTTTCTGGATGCTCTTCCACAAGCTAACTCCCGTCGGGGCCCTTGACAACAACGAGCACCACCACCCGCCTTTGGACTCATCATATCAAAGCTTGTGTCACTCCACCCCAAACCTCCACAGCCACTTGTCTAACAAAGCTTTGTTGAACAAGTCCAACTTCCTCATTCCCAAACCAGCTGCCTGAATGGGCCTACAGATCTGCTCCCACCCCACGAGATGATATTTGAGCTCAATCTCATCTACCATGCCACTCCACAAAAAGTTCCTCTACAAGCTCCCTAACCTTTCACAACAGAAGTCAGGATCAGGTAGAGGGACATAAAATAAGTGGGAATGCTTGAAAGGGTGCTCTTCAACAAAGTCAGACGCTTCCCTTTTGATAAATACTGCGTCTTCTAGCCAACCAACCGCCTCTCAAATCGCTGTACTACTGGAACCCAAGAAGAAGCTCACCTGAGCACCCAACGGCAAGCCCAAATAAACAATAGGAAAGGTCCTCACATTGCATGTCTTGGAGCGGATGGGGTTTTGTAGGAGGTGGAGGGGATGGATTCGCTTTTTGTGTCTCGGTATCTCCACAATTAGATTCTCCATGTTGGTCAACGGTGTCCCCACAGACTTCTTTGGATTCGCTTGAAGTTGGAGACTTCCCCTTCCACATTCCACCACAATTTTCAACAAAATAGGGATGTGATACGAGTCTGGCGGCTCTGGCCTGGCCTGGCCATAGCCTTTTGGGCCATGTCGGGGAATTTCTCTTCCCATCCTTTAGACACTATAAATCTGTCCAATATTTGCTGCTCTCTCCAGTACTTGCTACAACCCAATCCTCAGTTTGATTACTCCTATCCTCACTATCCAGAATTTCCCCCTCCTCTCCAATCCCCATAACATCCAAAGGTTGAGCTTCTTCCACCTCTATTCCTCCTTTTTCTAATTTTCTGTCCAGAGTCTGTAGAAATGGTAATGACCTCCCAGCAATTTGGCTTGTCACCATCAAAGGAAATTTTCATACACCATTCAGTTGAAGTACTGTATCTGCCATCGGGATTGCACTGTAGCATACTGTCAGTGTCATCCCTCGATTTTCCTTCTTGAACTCCACACCACAAACCTTCAGTGTCCTCACTATGCAGTTTGAAATATGCCATAAGGGCCACAGCGCACTCTCCATGTCCAGACGATGCTGCACCACTTTGCCTACACAAACAGTGAAGGCCCCATCATTCTTCCACTCAATCAGCCCCCAATTAATCTCTTCTTTTTCTATTTATTTTTATAATTATACAAAATAAATTAATATATTAAGAGACCTGCTTTCTGAATGGCTTGACTGAACTGGTTTTATGTTTGTTTGTGGAATGCAGATACATATTCTAATATGGAATTTGTGTGTCTTTCTGGATTTGTTTTAATGTATCTTTCATTACTCTAAATTTCTACAGGGGAGTTGTCCAGCAGTGATGAGAAAAAGTACAAGGCTCTGAAGAGGGCAACGGAGAGGGAGATATGTCAGAGTGCTGATGTCATTTGTTGCACACGTGTTGGTGCTGGTGATCCTCGATTGGCAAATTTTAGATTTCGCCAGGTTGAAATCTTCAGATGTGAGCATTTGGCAGTCATAAAACAATTATATTCTTTTGCGAGTGGTTTACCTTTTTTTGTTTTGCAGGTACTTATTGATGAGTCTACTCAAGCAACTGAGGCTGAGTGTTTTATTCCTTTGGTTCTTGGAGCGAAGCAGGTAGTTTCTGAAACATCTGTGTCCATGTTATTTTCAACTCTATCATTATCTGCTTCATCTTCTTATAGAAATTTCTATTTTAGGTGGTTCTTGTTGGGGACCATTGCCAGCTCGGTCCTGTTATTATGTGCAAGAAAGCAGCTCGTGCTGGGCTAGCTCAGTCTCTATTCGAACACCTTGTGCTACTCAGTGTGAAACTGATTGGACTCCAGGTGACAGTCCTGTTACTACTTTTGTATGTTTTCATTTCTGTTGTGATTTATTTATATATATCTGGTTCAGTCCAGAAAAAGTGTTTTTTGTGTTTGGGGGGCTGGAAGTTGTTATATCATATTCTTGCAAACTGATTTTTGCTAGCCTGCTATGTTATGTGTATTTAGGTTTGTGTGTCGAGTGCGGGTATGTGTTCAAGCATCGAATGTACTAAATTGCCAAACAAAAGGAGTCGTGGACATTACTAAATGTTAGATTATTTAATGTTTTTATTTTATTTCCTAGAGTAAAATACTTTTGTGCGCGTGTGCGTGCATAACATAGTGTTCAACATAAGCATTTCACTAGTTTTGAAGCAATAATGTAATATATTTGAATTAGTTATATGCTTTTTAGTTGCATGTCCAACTAAATTTATCTGACACATACTTCATACCCATGCATGAGTGTCATGTGTCCTGAAGAAAATGTGATCATCACACTAAGCTTTGATATTGTTCAGAGTGGTGCGGATATATTGTTAGTTATGAATTTATATAGGACCTAGAGTTGTGAGTTGGTCTCTCTGACTGGTTTTCACCTATTACCCATGTAGGTTTGTCCATACATGTTTTGGGCACGATTTTGTTTATAATAGTTGCAAACTTTCTATTAGCTTTATTGGATCAATGTAATCATGTTTTGGATTTTCTTGTGCAATTAAAAGTCTCTCATTGTTTTCTTGCAAACATCAATTCATCAAGACTCTTTTGAGATAACATAAAAGTTTCTCATTTTCTTGTGCAATTATTATATTATTTAATGCTTTCTCAGTTGTCCTTGTACTTTTACCAGCTCCATGTTCATAGATTTACATTATTGCTTGTACAGATATATGGCAATACTGATATATTGCGTCTTGTGCTCTTAAATTCTAGGTTCAATATCGCATGCATCCATCCCTATCAGAATTCCCTTCTAACAGCTTTTATGAAGGTACACTTCAAAATGGAGTGACCATGAACGAAAGGCAATCACCAGGGATTGATTTTCCTTGGTCTGTGCCAAACCGTCCCATGTTCTTCTATGTCCAGGTATAATAATATGCCCATTTAAATGTTTTGCATTTGTCTCGAATAAATTTTAATATTATGAATATGAACCAAGTGCTAATACCACTTTTATGCACTATGCTAAAACTTGATTGCTTTTATAAGAAATTGTAAGTATTTTTCTAAAGCAAAGCATGTGATGGCCTGCTTGATATAATAGAAATTAGATACTTTATTTTAACAAACCTTGTTTTTGCAGCAGTGCACTGTGTCTGGTAGGACATTTTATTTTTTTATTTGTTTCAACTAGTTTGCATGAGTACAGAATTTAATTGACATTTTCGGAACAATTTTATTAGATCTTTGTTAAAGTATCCTTGGCTTGAATTTCTTTTGTTTGTACTCTCTCTCTTTCTCTCGTCCTTCTTTCCTCTTCAGAAACTTTATTTTTAATCTGGGTTGTTGTTTATATTGTAGGTGCAAAATTTATGGGTATTGTTTCATTCTTAAGTGTTAAAACCAAGAAGTGAAATGCATTGTTTATATCCCTAGCACAATAGGTGAAAATTTTTAAAGTACATGTTCAATTCCTCAGGTAGATATCTCTATGTCAAATGAGCTTTTGAAATTAACAAGTCAAAAATGAAGGGATGAGAGGCCATTATTTTCTTTATCCCAAGTTAATACAAATATCACCATTGATAACCCTTTTGAGCCGGTTTTATTCTATTCATTAACCCAAGCTAGGGATCACCATGACGAAGACAGTGAGATGATAATAGGCAAGAGCTTTAATACCTAAGTGATTATAGCTAAAAGGACAAGAGGCCCTCGTTTCTGTTATCCTACAATGATATATATCCATTGCTAACCCTTAGTGCCATGATACTGTTCCTTTCATTATACCCACCGTTGATCACACCCCACACTGGGGCAGATTTTATTGAGATATTAAATTAGACTAGTAAAAGTTTTTGATTACTATGCAATCTGAATTAAAATGAAGAGATGCCATCGTTTCTATTATCCATCATCTACTATGATTCCCATTGATGAACCCATAGAGCCTGGTTACATTTCTTCTTTTGAACCTACCAAGGATCATTACAAGTGTACTGTTCATCTATAACTCAAGCTAGGGCAGCTTTGGATTGATTATTCCTTCACAATAAAGTAGAAGACAAATTGCAAGAAAGGTGAAAGTAGAGAAGGCCCAGTGATCTACCGAGGATGAGCCGTAAACCCGGACATCTTGGGTTGGATTCTTATTGGGCATCATAAAAAAAATACAAAAGCAAAGATGTGATTAAAGAATCTACCGGGGCGAGCCGTAAACTCGGACGTCTTGGGTTTGATTCTCGCAGGGCATGTGAAAACAAAGATGGCAGAGTGATTAAAGAATCTACCAGGACGAGCCGTAAACCCGGACGTCTTGGGTTCGATTCTCACTGGCCGTCATAAAAGAATGGCGAAAGTAAAGATGGCGATCAAAGAATCTACCGAGACGAGCCGTAAACCCGGACGTCTTGGGTTCGATTCTCACTGGCCGTCATAAAAGTAATGTAAAGTAAGGTTTCCTATCGAACAAATGAAGATATTCAAATTCAGTTGCATGTCACCAAAGTATAAGAAGATTGAAGATGATCCTTGGTCTTATACCCCATTTCACATTAATTTTGAGCCTTTCATATCTTTTTCTTCATCACCTATAAGCCCATAGACCACGTTACAACCCATGTAAAGTCTTCTCCGATTAAGGATGATTGCATAGTTTAAAAAACTTTTTTCTAGATTAACATAGAAAACTTGCCCTAAGCTAGGGTAGTTTTCTCTTATGGTGATCACGGTTTATGAACCCTGTGTTAACGTAATATCTTTGAGCCTTAATATCCTTTCCTTGGTTGCCTTACACCTAGCCCACATTACGGTCCAAATCAAGACCTCTTCGATTGGCGAAGATCATTTAGGATTGAAAGCTCTCGCATATTAAAGTCTCGCATGACGAGCAACATTTTCCGTCATTTCCCAAATTGGGGAAGTTTTTGAGTGATCCTTAGTTCATCACCCAGTTATGCGTCATATTTTGAGCCTAATAAACCTTTATTTCTCAAACCACTTTACCAAAGACCCCATTACAACCCCAAGTAAAGTCCTCTTTGATCACTGATGACTTGTTAACCAAGAAAGCTCAACAACATGTGGTTTGATACCGAAGGAACAATACATGTCGACAAAAAATATTTCTCATAAATATTTTAAAGATAAGTTTGATAGGTGGTTGGGATATAGACAATCAATCATTTGTCGGTTTGAATATGGTTGAATGAATGCTACTCAACAACATGTGGTTCATGTCATTTGCTTGTTGCCAAGTTTGCTCTTTATAATGTCAAAACAGTGCGTCTCATATGGGGGTATCTGTGTCTCTTCTCTAAATATGCAGTTGTATTAATGTTCATGTCTGTGTTTAATTATGATTGTTCATAATCTGTGGGCACATTTTATTTATCTATATAGCTCAGCTCGATGGCCTTTACAGAACTGGTCTGCACTAACAGCCCTTTCAAGGGTAATTTGGTAATTGTGCAGAGTGCATAAGGACAGCACATGAGCACCATGATTCTAGGATGATCCTTTTGTCAGGGAATGACAGCCATGCCCTCAGCTGTTTTTTGATTAAATAAAGATTCTCTTGGTTCAAGGGTATATTAACCTTTTCTAGAAAGGCTGCTAATGATTGGTTAATTCAAAATGGCTAGAGGACAAGAAACTTTTTGGACAAAATGGATAAGGATGTGTGAGCTGTCTATATCTATCCGTTAGCAGTGGCTGCAGAAAGAGTCTCTCTATATATATATATTGGTGCATAGCAGCTATGGAGTGTGTGCTTTTCGAGAGATATATGTGAGAAAGGTTCATATTCTGAGTGAGGCACCATTTTTAGTAAACTTGCTGAATTCTGCAGAAGATGGAAAGCTGGAGTAAGCAGGTTAAGAGGATGAATCCATTCCAGATGACTCCTATTGTTCTTTTGAAGCTACTTCTGGTTTGAGCATCACACTTCCATCATCAAGGGTCCAGAAAAGGTTGAATACTGCTGTGCTAAGGTTATATCTGATTCTCACATCTCATACCTTCAATTATTGTCTTAAAAGTTGCTGCCAAGTTCAGATGATCTCTATTTTTGGGCATAGCCTAAGTTTGTTTGTCTAAATCTGTTATAAGCATGCTACATATACAAATTCTCATCTGTCCATGCTATGCAATGACTCAAAAGGAGGCTGCAATTCATTCCGAGTATCTAGACCTGTTTTGAGTACACAGTCACTGATTTGAGATTCATGTTTGCTGTCAAAGACTGAAGATCTGTTGTTCAACTCTCAGTTTAAAGTTCTTCAGCATTTATTATAATATTGCTGTGTATGGAGTAAAGTTCTTTTTTGTTGGTGAGAGTCCAAACCATGGGAGGTTCTAGACAGGGGGAATTTTGAGTGAATTGTTGTGAGTTTGGTGAGTGCTTGTGCAAGCATTGGGGCTGTGCACAAGGGGAGAGTTTTGAGTGAATTGTATGTGAGTTAGGTGAGTGCTGAGAGAGTGAGTGAGAGAGATACCACTGCTGTAGCCTCAGAACTTCATACACTAGTGAACTGTTGACTGGCATAGCAGCCAAAGAGGATGTTTCCCCACTTTGGGGTTTTGCCTCTATTAATCTCTGTGTCCTTTGATATTTAATTGTTGTTCATGTTAGTAGTTAGCTTGCTGAACCCATAGAACACTCTCACTGTTTATCTGGTTCCTCAAAAACTTTCTGTGACAATTTATCAAACAGTTGTGGACAACTAGGGTTTCAGCCAGACTTCAACCAATCATCCTTGTTTCAGCTAGCCTTACCAATACTTCTAATGCACTCTAAACCCACATTGTCTTGAAACGTCATATTGATCAATTCTATCACTCTAGCAGCACATCTATCCTTATCATTAGGTTATAGAGTCTCTGTCTGTTGGTATCAAAGCCGTGGGTCGATCAAGGTTAAATCACCTGCAGAAAAGTTCCTAGACATGTTTGAAGGGTCAACTCACAAGGCTCCTCCATTTGATGGCACCGACTATGACTCATGGAGGATAAAAATGGAGGCATTCCTGTTGTCAATCTCTTTTGATGTATGGCATGCAACTCTTAATGGAGATGTGATACTTAGTACTCTCAAGAAGACAAGAATGCGATAGCATTAGATGGCAAAGCTAGAAATGCTTTGTATAACTCTCTAAAGAAGCAAGAGTTCACAAGAGTGAAAAATTGCAAAACAGCCAAAGAAATATGGGATTCTCTTCAGGCTATGAATGAAGGGAATAAGATCATTAAGGACAACAAAGTTCAACTCTTCCCCCCCTCCCCTCTTGGGTACCCTTGGGATGAACTACATTCGACTTGATTCCCACCATGCCACTCATGGCTGGAATACGTAGGCAGCCCATATTTCAATTGGGTTCAGTCATACCATTATTTTCTTTATTATTTTCTCTACCTTTAAAATAATTATTTACACCACCCACCAACCCTTAGAGGTCCAACATACTTTCTCACATAGGCACCATGGGGTCCACTGCAAGGGCCAATATGGTCTGCTATTGACCAACGTGTGAATTTAAACAGCTAGCATACTGGCTAGAATCATTAGCAGTTGTCCAAACATAGCCCTTTGGTAGATACAAGAGTCCTTTAACACAGCCCTTTGGTAGTGGAAGTCCAATTTTCAACCATCTTATGTAAAAGTTGACTGTCACTGCTCATATTTTTCCTTTTTAAATTTTCCTTGTTTGAATCTTTGAATATGTATATCCTTTGTAGATCCGATAGCATCTAGGTTGAATAGTTGTCCACCACACATCTTTTCAAATATAATCTGTATGCACAAAGGATTTTGACCATAAGTTATATCTTTCAATGGCTCGGCCAAATAATTATATGTACTAAATGTTTGTTTCTGTGGTTGGTACTTGGTTTTTAAGCCATGACAACCATTTGCTTTTATTTTTAGGGTGTACAACCTCATGCATTCTGATTGTTGCATTCCTGGGAATTTATATTAGAGAAAATGTCATCTTTGAAATAGTTTGAACTTTGCCAGTAGGATGTTGCGTCTTTAGGATTAGACTTTGATGCACGAAATTGGAAATTGGATTGAGTCTGATCTTTGGCAATCCATTTCTGTTTTTGATCCCTTGAAAACTTCTGTTTCCTTTTTTTTGGCCACCTTTTTCCTCCAAATGAAGTACTGTGGATTGGCTTCCTGCGATTCTCCCCTTTGAAAAGGGCATAAGAACTTATTCCCTTCAATCGTGACTCTGAGGAGTGAAGAAAATAATTGTTTACATGTTCACCGTAATCAGGCATGCCATGCTTCTCTCTGACATGGAAATCCCATGTTATAGACCAAAGAAAGGTTTTTCGAAACTCTTTGAGCTCTTTAGCTAAACAAGTTGCAGAGTTACACAGCGGATTTCTTTACTTTAAAGATCTCTGCAAAAATCTTGTTTTACAAATTGATTGGGAGAAAGAAATTCCTCCTAACAGGTTTGAATGGTATCTTCAACTTTCAAAACAGCTCGAAAATGATTTTACAGCACCCATTTTCGAAAGGATAAAAAGAATTTGTCTTTTTGAGAAAACAAAAACTATTTTGCCCGAGCATATTTTCATAAAAATAAATTATTTGATTGAAGACAACCATTCTTCTATTTCAAATTTTTATATTGAGCACCATCAATATATTAATTTGAAAGATGGCTTTCCAAAGCTTAGCCTAGGAACATTCCTAGCTTGGCCAAAGGAAATGCTTGATTGGGGAATAGTAAACAAGCTAATTATCCAATCCCATTATCCTGAAAAGGATCTCCCTGCCATGATCAAGGCCATAATTTACAAATGTACTAGTCATTTGATCCACAATAGAAACTACTCTATATGGATCTCCAGTTCAATTGGATGGCGAGAGAAAACTCGTTTTTTCCGACCTTATCAGATATGGTATATGAAGGTCATGACTGATGAAGAGTATCTCGAAAACCCCCTCGAAGATTCTCTTATGCAAGCAAGGATCCTTACACCAAGACATCTTGCTACTGAGAGCCTCGCTCATCTGAAAAATACTGCTCTCACCCTTTTAAATACTGCAGTACCATTAGTAATGGTTACTGATGGAAGAAGGATTTTTGTCACCGAATTAAGCATCGATTTTCCTTCATACTCTGCTCAACATCTTAGTGATGCAATTCTCAAAGAAATTTCAGAGTTTAAGATGGATCTTCCCAAAGATATCCTTCACTCTGCAGAAATGGAAGATTATTTTAATAATCAACCTGATGATGCTCAAAGGCCAGAGACTCCTCCAGACCTTGATGAATATGAGCTCCATAATCTCATCAACATGATGGAAGATTAAGAGAAGATTACAGAACTGAAATTAAAACAAAAATAGTTTAGTAGAGAGCAAGTATGTGCAAGATGCCTTCAAACTTCAGCCTTTGTCTTCTTTTATAAGCGACGAATGACTGGAGACCGGAGGCTGCGACAGTAATCGGTGCGAACTACTGTAGCCTTTATGACTTTTTTGACCGACAAAATACTGTTTATTTTTTGTCGTTATCTGCCGACGCTTGCTTTTACTGTGGCGGAACTGTAGTCTTTTTGACTTTGCTGTCGATACTGTTTTAGAATCTTTACAGCGATGGATAGACCTCTTGTCGTGTGCTGGATGATTTTGCAGTCGTTTGAGAGATCTGTTAAGACTTTTCTTAATCTTCCATCTTGTTGATGAGATTATGGAGCTTATATTCATCAAGGTCTGGAGGAGTCTCTGGCCTTTGAGCATCATCAGGTTGATTATTAAAATAATCTTCCATTTCTGCAGAGTGAAGGATATCTTTGGGAAGATCCATCTTAAACTCTGAAATTTCTTTGAGAATTGCATCACTAAGATGTTGAGCAGAGTATGAAGGAAAATCGATGCTTAATTCGGTGACAAAAATCCTTCTTCCATCAGTAACCATTACTAATGGTACTGCAGTATTTAAAAGGGTGAGAGCAGTATTTTTCAGATGAGCGAGGCTCTCAGTAGCAAGATGTCTTGGTGTAAGGATCCTTGCTTGCATAAGAGAATCTTCGAGGGGGTTTTCGAGATACTCTTCATCAGTTATGACCTCCATATACCATATCTGATAAGGTCGGAAAAAACGAGTTTTCTCTCGCCATCCAATTGAACTGGAGATCCATATAGAGTAGTTTCTATTGTGGATCAAATGACTAGTACATTTGTAAATCATGGCCTTGATCATGGCAGGGAGATCCTTTTCAGGATAATGGGATTGGATAATTAGCTTGTTTACTATTCCCCAATCAAGCATTTCCTTTGGCCAAGCTAAGAATGTTCCTAGGCTAAGCTTTGGAAAGCCATCTTTTAAATTAATATATTGATGGTGCTCAATATAAAAATTTGAAATAGAAGAATGGTTGTCTTCAATCAAATAATTTATTTTTATGAAAATATGCTCGGGCAAAATGGTTTTTGCTTTCTCAAAAAGACAAATTCTTTTTATCCTTTCGAAAATGGGTATTGTAAAATCATTTTCGAGCTGTTTTGAAAGTTGAAGATACCATTCAAACCTGTTAGGAGGAATTTCTTTCTCCCAATCAATTTGTAAAACAAGATTTTTGCAGAGATCTTTAAAGTAAAGAAATCCGCTGTGTAGCTCTGCAACTTGTTTAGCTAAAGAGCTCAAAGAGTTTCGGAAAACCTTTCTTTGGTCTGTAACATGGGATTTCCATGTCAGATTAAGATTTTCATACATAGCCAGAGAAATTCCTGGATTGAAAAAATCAGAGATCTCGCTGACATCTGTTTTTTGAAAATATTTTTTGGAGGCAATGCCAACATTGAAGAAAGCTTGATTAGCTTCTTCATAGGTTTCAAATACCTTGAAGCAGGCACCTTTGAACGTATTGGTTTGCCTGTAACATTCGGACCATGTAGCATAGATTCCTGGGTGGAATCCTGAAAAAATTACAAACCATTGGTTTATGGATGTAGGGGATGCTGGTTGCATCAATGACTTTTTTAGTGATGGTGCTTTTTTAGCAATTGTCACCCATTCATTGGCTTTGCCTTTTCCTTTATCTCTATCCATGGTTCCTGCTAAGAAAATCAGCCAAGAAATTATTAGTTCCTTTTAGATGTTCTACTTTAAAGGAATAAAGAGATATGTTATTATACCACTTTAGTCGTCTTCCGTCAAGACAATTTTTCTTATTAATAAGAAAATCTCGAACTGATTGATTATCTGTTCTGACAATGAAATTTTCGGGAGCAAGATAAATATGGAATCTTTTTAAGGCCAATTTAATTGCTAAAAGTTCTTTTTCAAAAATAATATAGTTTTGTTCATTGGATTTGAACTTTCCCGAATTATAACCACAGATTAATTCTTCTTTTTGAAGTTTTTTAGGAAGTGGCTTTTTTAGAGCTCGAATTGGATGATGTGGTTCATCATTGGTATTAGGCCATACTTCTTTTCGTATAGCTTTTAGAACACATCCCCAGCATAGATCTGAGGCATCTGTTTCTAATATGAGTTTATCTCCATTTTGTGGGAAATAAACATCAGGAATGTCGTCGAGATCATTTTTGATCTCTTGGACAAGGTCTGAATCTTGATTAGTCCATTCAAAAAGTTGATCTTTTTGAAGTTTCTTTAAAAGAGGGATTTCTCTTTTAGAGAGATTTTTAATGAAATTTCTTCCATAGTTAAGAAGAACTAAAAAACTTTGAAGCTGTTTTTTATCTTCTATTTGATTAGGAAAATCTTTTATTTTAGAAATAATATGCTGTTGTAGCTTTATTCCTGTGGAGGTTATTTCTAACCCTAGAAAATCTATTCTAGTTTTTTCTAGATCAATTTTCTTTGGTGATAAAATAATTCCATGTTTTTGAATTATTTTACAGAATATTTTTAGATGACTTCGATGTTCTTCTTTTGTTTTAGAGAAGATTAGAATATCATCTATGTAGACTACACAGAAAGATTTGAAAAGATGAAAAATGGAATCCATCCATCTTTGGAAAATCTGTGGAGCCGTATTAAGACCAAAGGGCATCACTTTCCATTGATAATGTCCTGATGGTGTACTGAAAGCTGTTAATGGCTTAGATTGTCTTGTTAACTTTATTTGCCAAAAACCGGACTTACAGTCAAATTTACTAAATATTATTGAATCTCTAATTTGGTTAATTAGAACTTCTTTTTTAGGGATAAAATAACCATCGAATTGTAAATATTGGTTTAAACGTTTATAGTTTATAACCATTCGTGGTTGTTTCCGAATAATCTCACTATGGTTTCTTACCATAAATGCGGGACTAGAGTGAGGGCTAATTGTTTCTTCAATTAGTTTTATGTCAAGAAGGGTTTTGATTTGTTTATCAAATTCTTCTATATCTTTCTTTAAATAGATCATTGGTTTGACCCTAATTATGACTTCTGGTTTTGTTAACCTTAAGGTACAATATCTTGGGCTTTTTGACCATAATTTTAGTGGGTTCTCACTAAATTGTGCTTCAAGTATTTTATAAAGCCAATGAGAATTTTGGATTAATTGAATTTCATTCCGTTTTTTAGGACTGAAATCATTATCACAGAGATAAGTGTACTTATCCAAAAGAGGAATATGAATTAACTCATTTTTTAGAGTTAAGGCTATGGAGTTGGGATAAATATGCATAGGTAGATAAGAGTTTAAGAAATTGTTGCCTAGAAGGAAATCACCATGCATATTAGGAAAACATAAGATTTTTGGGATAACAAATTTCTTATCTGTTAGCCATATGGAAACATTCTTAGCTTTATACTGAATGAATGTTTCGACATCATTGATTCCAGTTACTGGAACAGGATGTTTCATTTTTTGCCATTTTTCTTCTGGCAAGGCATTCCATCTGCAACAGCAAACTGTTGCTCCTGTATCAGCAAGAACACTTAGGCTATAGGGTTCATAACCTAAAAATTTAAATATTCCCAATAAATAAGTAAGTTTTCGTATTCCATGTTTTGGAGCGAAAATGATTTCTTCTTTTTCCATTTGGAAATGATAAATTAAAGCTGAGCTTATATGATGTTTAGAAGAGGATCCGGGTAAGATTGGATTATCTGAAGATCTTTTTCCTTTTCCTTTGTCTAAGGAAAATCTAGGAGGTAGAACTGGAGGCGTTGCTCGTGGTTCTCTAAAACTAATTCCTGTGTTAGAAATTTGTCTTTGAAGTTTTTGAAGATCTGATGGAAATTCGTTTTGCCATCTAGAGTTTTTCCTGATGAGTGGTTCAGTGTCTATTTCTGAATCATCAGTTTTGTTGATTATATAAAGATTATCTCCAGAAGCTGTTATTTCAATTTTTGGAGCTTTCTTTATAGTTTTTGGGATATTTTGTTGAAAAGTCCATGCTTTTGGAATTTTCAAATCTTCTAATCGTTCGAACCTAGGTGTGATAATTGTATCATAGGGTCTTGGTTCGAAGATTTCTGTAAGAGATTTGTCAAGAGGTTTTGTTGATGTCTCTGTAGTTCTTGTTAGTTAAAGGATTGTTTTCCATTCAATATTTAAATCAAGAGTTTCATCGTCAAGTTCAGTATCTTGACATTGAATAGAGATCCTAATAGCTTTTTCTATTGTGGGATCGTTAATGGATACAAAATAATCGGGTTTGATGTTAAACCAGACTACTTTATGTACTAAATTGGATTGCATTCCTCCAATTAGAGCTTTAACTGGGTTTTTGAAGCGGTTATCAGAAACCAGGACTAGTATTGGAATATCACAGCCTCTCCTGTATAAAGAGGTTATCTTTATTTGGATGATTCCAATATGGATGAACCTTACTTCGGGGTATTTCTTTTTCCACCTAGCAACTTTTTCTTTGGTGAAAACTTTGAGTTCCATACTGCCGTTTGCAGTACACTTAGCTGCGGTATTGCCATCAAATCTTTCAAAGACTCTGGCAAAGAAAGGATTAAATTTTATAAAGGGAGATATTTTATATACCTCTTCTTTTTTTACAATTTGCATTTTCTGCATTTGTTGAAGTTGTTCTTCAGTAAAAGAGACTTCTTCTTCAAGAACATCTCCTAAGCGAATTGTATCGTCTTTAGTGGAAGTGGTATTAATCATAAAGACTAATTCTTCCTCTGAAGATTCATCATCGCTAGAAATTTCATAAAGAATTTCTTCTATATCAGAAATTTCGTTACCAAAAATGATTTCGAGATTTTTTTCTTCTATCATTTTAATCATTTTTCTTGTTCCTTTTCCCTTGTTTGGGCAATTTGGAGAAATATGACCAATCTCATTACAGATGTAGCATCTACATTCTGTCTTTTTGGAGGTTGATTCTTTTGGAGAAGATTTTTTCTTTTTCCGGATATACTTCTTCGTTTTTGAAGGAGTTTTATCATTTTTCCATTTTTTCCAACGAAAAGTTTTTCTTTTAAAACTTTTATTTTTTGGAAATTTCTTCTTCTTTTTATAGAATGTTGTATTACATCCTACTTTCCAATTTTCTTGTAAAATTTTATCGCAACATTGTTGTCCTTGTTTAGAACAAGCAATTTGGTTTTTGACATTCTTTTTAGCTTGAATTTCTAAACATCTATCCATGATTAATCTTAGGACATAGTTTATTCTAAATCCAAGATTATCTGATTTTCCTAAGGTTTTTAGGAATTCTGAATAGCCTTTATTGGCTAACTTATCCCAAGGATGGGGAAGTTTGTTAAAGAAATGTTCTAACCAAAATTGATTTTTTGGTGGATTGACCAAGAAATAATATTTCTTGTAAAGAGTAACAAATTTGTCAAATTGACAAATGTCACATAATTCTATTTTGGATAATGCATAGTTTGCATCTTCCTGTAGATTTTCTTTTCCCGAAAATCCGCACATATGTTCTTTTATGATTTTTGTAAATTCTCGAAGTATTTCTTCGAAGGATTTGAAATCACTAAGAAGGCTAGCTTTTAGGGCTTTTCCTTCTTCAGTCTGGTCCCATTGACGGAGCCAGGCTAAGACATCTCCTTGTAGAGTTGCTGCAATGTAATCTAGGAATTTTTCTTTATTCCAGGTTGTTCGATAATTTGTGATAAGGATGGACAATGATTGTGCCCAATCGTCTATGGCTTGTTCTTGATCTTTAAACGGAACATGAGAAAGATCAAGATAAGTACCATTTTGAGCCACATTAATCTTGTTTAAATCGTCTCTTCGACTTAAACTAGGTTTTGGATCTGAAGTTCCTTCTTCAGTCCTTGTGGGGAAAACTTGCTCAGTTTCTTCTGAGATGCCATAATCTCCGAAGAATTCTGGATCGAGGGGTTCATCGATCTTTCTTTTAGGATTAGAAGTTGAAGTTGAAGGGTTTTCTACTTCTATTTCTTTATCATAATCAGTAGATGTTGAGTCATCTATTTCTGGATCAGTAGATTCAGACGAATCATTAGCTGTTGTTGCAGCTATTTCTTCGTTTTCTGAATCTGTGTTAGATATTAGGTTTATCTGATAATTAAAGTGTTTCAGAATTGCTTCATTTTCTAAGGAGGTTTTCCTTATGTTTTGAAGAATTTTATTTCTTTCTTCAATATTTAGTGAGGGATCTTTATAGATCTCTCTCCAATAATCAAGAATTTCGACTATATTATCGTATTCTTGTTTATTAAAAAGATTTGTTTCTTTTTTGTGGAACATCAGAATTTCTTCTGTTCCATAATAGAGATTTTTTGTACCGGAAGAGTATTCTTCTGGATACAATTCTTTTTCCTGCTTTAGGTGTTTTAAGGTCTCTATTAATTTTATGAGTTCTTGACTTTTTTCTGAAAAATCAGAAATGTCAAGAATTCCTTGAAGATAATCGATCTTGTTATCGATTTTTTCAAGAAGAAGATTTATAGCCAAACTGGAGTGATCCTAGCATGTCATTCATAACAAACCCTGAACTATGAGAGTCCTTTACGTGACTGTTTTCGTCCTTGTCGTTAAAACTGGCCGACGGGTGAACAAGCTCAGGAAGCTTTTCCTTTGCTAAGTAAACCCTGTAGCAAAGCCTTTCATCATTTACCAGTATTGACATTGGAACAACACCACTCTCTTTAACCGAGGTGATAACTTTGTTGGCATCTTTACTCTCATCTGCTTCCATTTTCTTGAAACCCCCACAAGCATTTCCAATGGCTTCGAACAGAGCGTAACACCACAAATGGAGCAGAAGGGCAAAAATCATTACTCTCTTCTCTTTCTTTTCCTTAAGAATTCCCACGCACCCGAACTTTAAAGGACCACACATCCAAACGCAATTCTGGTTCTCCTCATCCTCGTTTCCCTTGCAAAAAACCCCTAAGCACCTCAGCATGAGAAGGCAACATGAAAAGCAGAAGTGTCCAGCAGTGGAGAAACCAAAACCCCTGCAGAAATCTTCCAAGCCCTTGAAGCCCACTCTTCAATCTTTGCCAGTTCTCCAACTTCTCGATCAAACTTTCCCACTAACCATCTCTTCAAATTTGGTTAGCTCTCTCTCTCAATATGCCTCTGGATGTCTCTATGTATCCTCTTGTGTCTCTGTCTGAATTCTTTTATAGCCAAATGCTATCAAATCATTGATATGGCTTTTGCATATAAAAATGCACAGCAATGGTATGAATATCAGCAGCGTCATTTGCATTTAATCTCTTCAATTTGTTAGCTGACCAAACCCATATTCTTCTTCTCTTCCTTCACACTCCCACCATTTCTTTTTCTTTTCTTATTCTCTACCCACTCATTCTCATCTTCTCTCATTTCTTTCTTTTCTCTCTTTCTTTTTCTTTTATTCTCTCTCCGCTAATCTTCTCATTCTTTAACTGACCACTCTATTTTCTCCACCAATTCTATTATTTTATTCCCCACTTTCCTTTTCTCATTGGCAGCAATATACATATAAATAGATATATGTATATTATTTTTCCCTTCTTTTTCTCTTCCCCCCTTCTCTCTCTTACCTCTCTTCTCTATCTTCTTCTACCGATTCACTCTCCTCCTAATCAGATGCCCACCCTCTCTCTTTCTTTTTCTTTTTTTTTTTCCACTTTCTTGGTTGACACAGCACACACATAATACATATATCAAATAAAATCCCTGGTTTTGACAGCAAGTGGACTTGGGTTGATAGTGGCAGATAATGATGATGACCTGGACAGTAATGGTGGAGCATAATCTCAATGGAGTGATGACAGCAACTAGTGATTCATGGCTTTGGTGGAGCTTGGTTAAGCTTGTGGAGTTCCAGCTTGTGCATGACTGGCTCCGGTGAATTTTCCTTGAATGGTGCTGTAGTAGGTTGAGTGGTGGTTGTAAGCAGTAGCGGTAGACACGGCTAGCGGTGCTCTCAATGGTTGAGGAGATTTGGTTTGTGTCTTCGGCTTCAATGCTTGACGGGGAAGACTCCCCGGCGGTGGTGCATGATTTGTGGTTTGGCTGGAGCTTTCAATGGTGGTCCACGGTGAAGTGGGTCTTCTCGCCTTGGTGCTTTAGTGGTAGCTCGGGTAATGGAGATAGCGGTGATGAAGATGTTGATAGTGTGAAGTGGTTGATGAGCTCGGCATCAATGGTTGATGAAGTGAAGATGGTGAGCTATGACATGGGTTAGCTCACGGCAGTAGGTGGCTAGGCGTGTGGACTGGCTTGGTTGTTTAGTTGATATGCTGAGTTGTGGCTCATGGTGAGTTGGTGTTTGGTAGGTATGGTGAAGCTTGTGTTGAAATGGTGAATAGGTATGGCTTGCGGCAGAAGTGGCTTTTGGGCAGTTTATGATAGTGGGCTGTTTTGGGTGTATGTATAGGTTGGGCTGTGGATGATGGGTATGTGTTTTGAAGTGGTCTGTCTGGGTGAGGAGTTGTGTGTGGAATTGTGGGCTGAATGGCTTGAGGTGCTAGGCTGTGGCATGGCTAATGGGTTATGGAGATGGATATCTACACATCCGTCATATAATCATAAAAAAATTATTTAACTAATTGCGTGTTGTTAGCTAGCTTTATTTATCAAAATTGTCCATGTATTGATAGAATTTTATTAATGGGATTCTAGAATCGGAGATGGGTTTCTTGGAATCTTTTTTTTAGCTTTTGTTTGATGATTATTAACGATCAACTCCGTTGGCTGAGAAGTTGAACGAAATGAAGAGAAATTATGAAATTTTAGATTTTTTTTTTTACCCATGGAATGATGTTGATTTAGCTAGCATTTGAATTTCATTCGAGTCTTGAAAACAGATGCATCTTGGACTCTGATCTTTTGCTATTCGAATCGGATTTGGCTTTGGCTTTGCCTCCTCAGTTTGCCACCGGATTGTTGTAGATCAATATGGATCAGTGCTCGGAGCCCTATCGACTCCTCTTTTAAATTATGGCTTGGCCAGCAACATTGTTAGGAGTAGACCTTAGTCTGCATCTGGCTTTGCTCATGTTTCGGGCCTTCTTAAATGTGAACCCAGCAATAAATGTTTATACGATTTATACAACTTAACTTTCTAAGAAAACAAAAATCTGGATTTTGCTTTGTAAGTTAACATGATTGTTATATTAGTATATTGGGTGTGTATTATTATGATTTTGTTGCATTATTTTGGGCAGCTGTTTGTGCTTGTTTGAAAGGGAAGATCCTTAACATCTCAAATCTCAATTGGCATCATCTCCATGGGAAATTTTGGGCTATGTTCTTGCAGTTCATATTAGAGGGCTGCAGCAGCCCAGAAGATGTGATCATGTGAATCACTTTTTCTTCACTATTTCTTTTGAGCATTCACTGTATCACCTTCTATATCGTACCATTTGGACTTGCTTCATTACATGGCTTTACTATCTGGAACACTTTGCTTTGTATATCATAAGTCGGCCCAGCCAGTTAGCTTCTTTTAAGTATTTAAGGATGCTTGGTTGTTTGTTGGATATGAGCTTTATATTCCTCTCTTAAAGGATTGTGTTGCTTTTGGGAGAACCTTGTATATTTTGTCATTTTGTGCAAATTTTGAGGCTTTAGTATGTTTGCAGGAGGAAGTAGTAGTGGCTGCCCAGAAAACTCAGGTGCTGCTGGGACTTTTTATGATGCTGTTCCGCGGACCCTTATCGTTAACAATGACAACATGTCAACAGATACTGACACACTACTTTTGGAGTTCCCTAATCAACCGCTTATGACAAATGTTTATATCCGAAATCATGCCAAAGCTACTGTTCCTTTGTTTTGGAGTCGTGTTCAGGTCCGTGAAATGTGCATCCTTATTTTCCACCTCCAGGATATGTTCTAAAAAAATGCATTTCAGTTCATGGATGTGTCTTGGTTTCTCCCTGTGCATCACAGGGCGAAGTGAAAATCCTATATAACATAGCATGTCCATATGGTAATATAGCTTCTGTAACATTATAACATATGAACATATTAGGATGCATATCTTTGAATATTTTGCAAGACAA
Organism: Cornus controversa; assembly: GCA_026545225.1. NCBI lineage: Eukaryota > Viridiplantae > Streptophyta > Magnoliopsida > Cornales > Cornaceae > Cornus > Cornus controversa. The sequence continues at coordinate 49,028,490 of CM048845.1, forward strand.
GGAACACATTCCTGTTTTTCTTTGTCAGGCCATGCATGTTCATTTGCACGTGTTAGGCGCATTTCCCCTGAATTAATACCCTCCACCTTTTGCTTAATTACTTTTTTCTTTATCTTTGCCTCATGTATGTATTTTCTGGGTGAGTGGAAGTAATATAATATTAAACAGAGCTGTATGAGGAAAAATAATGCTCAGATTCCATGAGCATGACCTTTTAGCTTGAAGCAGGATATCCATATACCATATCTTCTTTCCTTTGATGGAAGGGTCTATACCAGCAAGTCTATCGGCTACTAGCTCCTCCTTTTACTTTTACAGTGGAAGATGCACTTCTAATACTCGAAGAGGCTCCAATTAGATGCCACCTCGAAGCACCTCTCAAAACTCATCCACTTGTAAATCTGTCTCCTTTGGTTACACTCACTTCACTGTTTTAGAGTAGAAATATATCCTCTTTTTTCCCCTGGAGATAGATTTATGTTGCATGTATCTAATTCGGCCTTCTCTCTTGATCATCGTTCAGGTCCAAGGAGAAATTAGTCTCTTGTGTCATGGTGTTTTGAGCTTTGGGTTAGCACATTATGCTTTATCAGAATTTGAGTTATTGGCAGAAGAGCTATTAATGAGTGAATCTGTAATTGAGGTAATGACCATTTTGTGCATATCCCTGTATAATTCCTGGCTTCATTATTTGTTGAACTCTCTATATAACCTTTCTATACAGTTTACCTTTTGCAGATTCTCCTATATAGTTTAATTTATTTATGTGGGTAGATTGGACAACTCTATAAAATTCTATCATGTTTCCATTTTTCGTTCCCCCCCACCCGCGCTCTCCCAAGTGCAGAACTCACAAATTTGTATGATTTGTATGTGCGTTCTATCATGTGAATAAATGTTTTTCTCTTGGAATTTTACTATGTGAACACACACACTAGTCATGATGTTTCTCTCACGCCACAGACCCCACCATATTCAGAAAGGCCCTACCCTCCATGCATCTCGAGCATGGTTCCCCACTATACATCCCCTCCAAGACTAGAGTGCATCCATTGTATAACCCGTATAACCTACTGCACCTCGAAACAGCAAAGAACATAGCCCAAATATCCACAGCTCTCAAATTGCTCTCTTCAAATGTAGTTTAGTAGGATTGAACACTTTATCAATGTTTTGATTAATAGGTCTTGTATTGTTGTTGATGTTAGTTGACAACTTTATCTGGTATTCATGAAATGTAGCTAACGAAACGGTTCAGTGGGGTGGTTGGGTTGTAGCATTGCGTGGGCAGCAACATTGAAAGCAAGAGCATTAAAAGAGGTATGGAATATAGCAGCGGTGATTCCGGTGGAGAAAGGAATGGGTGCTTGTGGTGGTAGCAATGGTAGTTCAAATGGGAGTCACAGTGGTGAGCTTGTTCCAGAAGAGAATTTCCTAGGCATATGCAGTCAAGAACTACTTGCCCGAGGTTGTGAGCTCCTTAAGCAGACTGGCAAAGGTATACATTTAATTTTTAATCCGTTTCAGAGTATCTGAGCATAGCTATTACTTGAACAAATTTGTTTACATACTATTGATTTGATTAAATGCCATTTGGTTTATGCAGGTGATCTTCATTGAAAAGTAGTTTCTGTTTATATCAACAGGATGGTTGAAGGATACGAAGGAGAAGAAGAAAGAGGAGACAAGAGCTTAAAATGCCCAGCTCCATGCTGCCGTTTCAGTTGCTGGGGCTGCTGCTACTGCTGCCTTATCTGGGTCAGGGAAAGGACGAGTAGATGGCTAAAACTGATATGGCTGTTGCTTCTGCTGCTATGTTGGTCGCAGCTCAGTGAGTGGAAGCTGCCGAGGCCATGGGGGCTGAGCGTGATCACCTTGCTTCTGTAGTTAGTTCTGCAGTTAATGTACGTTCAGTTAGGGATATCATGACATTGACAGCTGCAGCCCCAAGTATGCCAATTATTGCAAATGTAGCTCTCAAATTTCTTTCTTCAAATGTAGTTTAGTAAGATTGAACACTTTACCAATGTTTTGATTCATAGGTCTTGTATTGTTGTTTATGTTAGTTGACAACTTTATCTGGTATTCATGAAATGTACCTAATGAAACGATTTGGTGGGGTGGTTGGGTTGTAGCACTGCGTGGGGCAGCAACATTGAAAGCAAGAGCATTGAAAGAGGTATGGAATATAGCCGGGGTGATTCCGGTGGAGAAAGGAATGGGTGCTGGTGGTGGTAGCAATGGTAGTTTAAATGGGAGTTACAGTGGTGAGCTTGTTCCAGAAGAGAATTTTCTAGGCATATGCAGTCGAGAACTACTTGCCCAAGGTTGTGAGCTCTTTAAGCGGACTCGCAAAGGTATACATTTAATTTTAATCCATTTCAGAGTATCTAAGCATAGCTATTACTTGAACAAATATGTTTACATACTATTGATTTGATTAAATGCCATTTGGTTTATGCAGGTGATCTTCATTGAAAAGTAGTATCTGTTTATATCAACAGGATGGTTGAAGGATTGGAAGGAGAAGAAGAAAGAGGAGAGAAGAGCTCAAAATGCCCAGCTCCATGCTGCCGTTTCAGTTGCTGGGCTTGCTGCCGCAGTGGCTGCCATTGCTGCTGCTACTGCTGCCTCATCTGCGTCAGGGACGGATGAGCAGATCGCTAAAACTGATATGGCTGTTGCTTCTGCTGCTACGTTGGTCACAGCTCAGTGTGTGGAAGCTGCCGAATCCATGGGGCTGAGCATGATCACCTTGCTTCTGTAGTTAGTTTTGCAGTTAATGTACGTTCAGCTGGGGATATCATCACATTGACAGCTGCAGCCGCAACAGGTATGCCAATTATTGCAAATGCAGCTCTCAAATTGCTCTCTTCAAATGTAGTTTAGTAAGTTTGAACACTTTACCAATGTTTTGATTCATAGGTCTTGTATTGTTGTTTATGTTAGTTGACAACTTTATCTGGTATTCATGAAATGTACCTAATGAAACGATTTGGTGGGGTGGTTAGGTTGTAGCACTGCGAAAGCAAGAGCATTGAAAGAGGTATGGAATATAGCCGGGGTGATTCCGGTGGAGAAAGGAATGGGTGCTGGTGGTGGTAGCAATGGTAGTTTAAATGGGAGTTACAGTGGTGAGCTTGTTCCAGAAGAGAATTTTCTAGGCATATGCAGTCGAGAACTACTTGCCCAAGGTTGTGAGCTCTTTAAGCGGACTCGCAAAGGTATACATTTAATTTTAATCCATTTCAGAGTATCTAAGCATAGCTATTACTTGAACAAATATGTTTACATACTATTGATTTGATTAAATGCCATTTGGTTTATGCAGGTGATCTTCATTGAAAAGTAGTATCTGTTTATATCAACAGGATGGTTGAAGGATTGGAAGGAGAAGAAGAAAGAGGAGAGAAGAGCTCAAAATGCCCAGCTCCATGCTGCCGTTTTAGTTGCTGAGGTTGCTGCTGCAGTGGCTGCCATTGCTGTTTCTACTGCTGCCTCATCTGGGTTAGGGAAGGACGAGCAGATGGCTAAAACTGATGTGGCTGTTGCTTCTGCTGCTACGTGCCGAGGCCATGGGGGCTAAGCGTGATCACCTTGCTTCCGTAGTTAGTTCTGCAGTTAATGTACATTCAGTTGGGGATATCATGACATTGACAGCTACAGCCGCCACAGGTATGCCAATTATTGCAAATGTAGCTCTCAAATTTCTCTTCAAATGTAGTTTAGTAAGATTGAACACAGCAACATTGAAAGCAAGAGCATTAAAAGAGGTATGGAATATAGCAGCGGTGATTCTGGTGGAGAAAGGAATGGGTGCTTGTGGTGGGTAGCAATGGTAGTTCAAATGGGAGTCACAGTGGTGAGCTTGTTCTAGAAGAGAATTTCCTAGGCATATGCTGTCGAGAACTACTTGCCCGAGGTTTTGAGCTCCTTAAGCGGATTGGCAAAGGTATACATTTAATTTTTAATCCATTTCAGAGTATCTAAGCATAGTTATTACTTGAACAAATTTGTTTACATACTAATTTGATTAAATGCCATTTGATTTATGATCTTCATTGGAAAGTAGTTTATGTTTATATCAATAGGATGGGTCAGGTGTGTTTTATTTCAGTTCAACCCAACATTTTATAGTTGAGAAAACAGAGGGAAAGAAAAAGCATGATATTTAACTCTTCTTTTGCTTTAGTTTTCTCAAGAAAATGAAGAACTCAACTAAGTTTAATAAATTTTAGCTGGCTAATTTCAGCGGAGTATTTTGTTTGATCCTGATTCCAGACAATGAATTACTAATATACCAAATTTTCTTGTCTAAGATACCTTTTTCAAAGCTTTTACAAATGGGAATGAAATTTAAAGCTCAAATTTGAAATACATTTTTGGTTTCATTATGTGGGATTGTGTTTTGGTTAAAATTTTAAAGGTAATGTGAGGATGTGTCATAGTTAGGGTTCTCAATTGCCCTTTTCTGGCTGAAATTGTTAAGTCTTAAACTAACAGTTAGTTTAGCATGTTATAAATATTTTTCTTAATTCTTTTTCATGCATTCATACACAAACTACTGACATTTCTCTCTCTAGCTCACACATACTAACTTAAAGGTGTGTCCATGTGATTGTTGCACTTATTTGACTTGTAGTTCTTGTCTTACATGTTTTTTTAACTTAATTTCAAAATATTTTGAATGCGATTTGAAATGATTTTGTGAGATATATCTATTTTTAGAATTTATACCAAAGTATTATGACAAAAATAATGATAATTGGGAAGATGGAATGAGTAATACATTATCCTTTCCCAAATAGTTGGGAAGGAAATTGTGCTTAGTCATTTTTCATGCCATTATCTTTTGTGTTATAAATAATTGAGAAATATGTTCTTACTATAAAGTTTTATTTTTTTCAGGTTTTCTTTGGAATAGAGGGTGAGAAAAGATTGAAAAGGAAACAGAATTAACATGTGGGTGAAAAAAAAGGTGAGTTTTGAGTTCAGATACAAAAAATATAAAAGGAAAAAAAGTTGAGAAGAAATATAAAACATGAAACAGTGGAGAGGAGATGGAAAAAATTAGAAGGGTTAAACATCAATTAGGAAAAATGTGGAGAAGAGAGTTTATGAAAAAAAAGAGGAAAACAAGTGTGATGCTATTGGTGAAAATCTACAATGCAACAATCTTTGACTTGCTCACTGTTATCCTATCAGGTATGATGTCATGGTATTTTATTCTCTCTCTCATTGCACACCAACAATACAGTTATCTTCTTTAATATAATGTGTTGTTTTATTTATAAAATTTTATCTTTTCTTAATATTATGTGTTATATTATTTATGAAAATTTATTTTATATATTAACTAATTATACATATTTAATTATATTTATTATCATAATCAATTATGTTGTTTTGAATCAATTGATTACGTTACAATCATATATGGATCATAATTTTTTTTTCTAGTTGGTACACACACCCCCAAAGAATTGTTTGCACCTAAGAGGATTTGAACCATGGACCTAATGATTGCTAGACACTAGGGTCAAGTTCTTTATTCACTTGAGCTTACCCCTTGTGGTCATGATAGCATTTTTATGATATATGTATGATTATGTTTATGATTGTGGATGAATGATTTTATATGGTTTGTGGTGTGGTGTTTATACATGGATGAAGCTCTAGGGTTTATGTTTTTGCTATAGTTTTATGGCAATTGTAAAGGGCAAAATGATTGTTGTCCTAGGCCAATTTATGTTTATTGCAAATTATTATGTATCTCTCACAAAGCCATGTACTAGTTTGTCGAGAATTCATCTCCAAGAAGATTTTTCAAGCCTCTAGCCATGGAGCATGTGCCAAAGGTTTCTTGTGCATGAAAAAGTTTGAGATTTATTGAAGTCCAAGCACGTGAGGAGAATTGCTCGTGAAGAATTACGTGGAGATTAAATTTTTTAGTTGGTTAGAGATATAGGTTAGATGAGCTTCATCTATGGTTTTATCTTTTATTTATTATTTTTCATGCATATATAAATATTTAACTATTATGTTATGTTGATGCATGATGATTCATGAAATAACATGTTTTAAGTTGGTAATTATTAAATTATGAGAGGGTAACTTGTTTGATAAGTTTTGACTTAATATTTTAATTGGACTTGATTTATCTAGATACTTTTATTTATAGTAGTTCTCAAAAAATATTTTAATTTTAAAATTAATTAAATATTTCTTTTAAAATTATGAAAACAATAGAATGTAGATATTTTTGATCTTATTTAAAGGTCTCCAATGAAAAGTTATATGCATCTAGCTCTCTCTAAATTTAATAACTATTAAATTAAAATATGAGTAAACATATATGCATAATTTGTTGTGTAGTATATTGTATTAATATGGTTTAATAGTTAGTTAAATAAATTATTATTTATGTTACATTATTTATAATTTAAAATAAATAATTATGTGTGTTACAAAATTAATTGTATTGTTTGTTAAATAAACATAGTTTATTATTAGTTATATAGTTAAATAAATTATTATTTAAGTAACATAGTTCATTATTAGTTAGTTAGATAGTTAAATAATTTATTATTTATGTTTCATAGTTTATTATTAGTTATATAGTTTGATAAATAAATTATTGTTTATGCTACATTATTTATTATATATTTATTAAATAAACTATTATTTATGGTACATAGTTTATTATTAGTTCTTTTGTTAAATAAATTATTATTTATGTTACAGAATTTATTATTAATTATATATTTGTTAAATAAATGTTTAATAATGCTATTAATTGTTGGTTAAATAAATTATTATTTTATTTATGGATTCGGGATTCCAGTTTGGCTTTAGCGTAGTTTATTATTTATGTTCATTAATTTTTAAACAAAATTTTATTCATGTTACATAATTTGTATATAATAATATATTATTATTTATGGTGCAGCGGGTCTAGGGATTCAGGTTTTTGTGTTTGGGGTTTTCAGTTCGAGGTTTCGGTTCGGCTTTAGTTTAGTTTATTATTTATGTTAAATAGTTTTTAATTCATAATAAATTTTTATTTATGTTACATAATTTATTATTAATTATATAGTTTGTTAAATAAATTATTATTTAAGTTAGGTAGTTAATTATTAATTAGATAGTTAACTAATTTATTATTTATGCTTCATAGTTCATTATTAATATATAGTTTGTTAAATAATTTATTATTTTTGCTGCATAGTTTATTAGATATTTATTCAATAAATTATTATATATGTTACATACTTTATTATTAATTACATTGTTTGTTAAATAAGTTATTATTTATGGTAAATTGTTTATTATTAATTACATAGTTTGTTTGGATTTGAGAATTTGGATTTTCGTGTTTTGGATTTTAGGTTTGAGGTTTAGGATTCGAGGTTTTGGTTCGGCTTTATTAATTATATAGTTTGTTTAATAAATTATTATTTAAGTTACATAGTTTATTATTAGTTAGATAGTTAAATGATTTGTTATTTATGCTTCATAGTTCATAATTGGTTATGTAGTCTGATAATTAAATTATTATTTATAATACATAGTTTATGTAGAGATATTTATTTAAAAAATTATTTATGTTACCTAGTTTATTATTAGTTACTTAGTTAGTTAATTAAATTGTTATTAATCTTACATACTTAATTATTAATAATTAGAAGTTTGTTAAATAAGTTATTATTTATGCTACATAGTTTATTATTAGTTACTTGTTTGGTTTTGGAGATTCGGATTTTTGTGTTTCGGGTTTTAGTTGGGGTTACGGATTCAGGGTTCCGGTTTGACTTTAGTTTAATTTATGTTAATTTGTTTTTAATTCATAATAAAATTATTATTTACGCTACATAATTGTATTTAATAATATACTATTATTTATGGTTCATAGGGTTTAAGGATTGGGGTTTAAGAGTTAAGATTTATTATTAGTTAAATAATCTTTTAATTATATACTTTGTTTAGGGTTTTGGGATTCGTGTTTTTGTGTTTCTGGTTTTAGGTTTAGGGTTTTGGATTCGATTCGTGGTTCTAGTTCGGAGTTAGTTTAGTTTATTATTTATGTTAAAAAATCTTAGTTAATAATAAATTATTATTTATGCTACATAGTTTATTATTAATTACATAGTTTGTTAAAAAGAATTGTTATTCAAGTTACGTAGTCAATTATTAGTTAAGTAATTTATTATTTATGTTTCATAGTTCATTATTAGCTATATAGTCTGTTAAATAAATTATTATTTATACTTCATAAGTGTTAAGATTGGGGTTTTGAGATTTGGGTTTAAAATTTAGGTTTTATTATTAGTTACGTAGTCTGTTAACTACATATTTTGTTTGGAGTTTATGAATTTAGGTTTTCGTGTTTTGGGTTTGTGGTTTAGGATTCAAAGTTTCGGTTCGGCTTTAGTTTAGTTTTATTTATATTAAATATTTTTTAATGCATAATAAATTAATATATATGATACATATTTATTATTAATTATATAGTTTGTTAGCTAGATAGTTAGTTTAATAATTTATTATTTATGCTTTATAGTTCATACTTAGTTATTTAGTCTGTTAAATAAGTTATTATTTATGCTACACAGTTTATTATTAGTTACATAATTTTGGGTTTTGAGGTTTGGAGTTTGTGAATTCGGGGTTTAGTTTAAGAATTATGATTTATTATTAGTTAAATAGTCTTTTAATTATATAGTTTGTTTAGGATTTTGGGATTCGTGTTTTCGTGTTTCTGGTTTTGGTTTAGGGTTTTGGATTCGATTCATGGTTCTAGTTCGGAGTTAGTTTAGTTTATTATTTATGTTAAAAAATCTTAGTTAATAATAAATTATTATTTATGCTACATAGTTTATTATTAATTAGATAGTTTGTTAAAAAGAATTGTTATTCAAATTACGTAGTCAATTATTAGTTAAGTAATTTATTATTTATGTTTCATAGTTCATTATTAGCTATATAGTCTGTTAAATAAATTATTATTTATACTTCATAAGTGTTAAGATTGGGGTTTCGAGATTTGGGTTTAAAATTTAGGTTTTATTATTAGTTACGTAGTCTGTTAACTACATATTTTGTTTGGAGTTTATGAATTTAGGTTTTCGTGTTTTGGGTTTGTGGTTTAGGATTCAAAGTTTCGGTTCGACTTTAGTTTAGTTTTATTTATATTAAATATTTTTTAATGCATAATAAATTAATATATATGATACATATTTATTATTAATTATATAGTTTGTTAGCTAGATAGTTAGTTTAATAATCTATTATTTATGCTTTATAGTTCATACTTAGTTATTTAGTCTGTTAAATAAGTTATTATTTATGTTACACAGTTTATTATTAGTTACATAGTTTTGGGTTTTGAGGTTTGGAGTTTGTGAATTCGAGGTTTAGGGTTTAAGAATTATGATTTATTATTAGTTAAATAGTTTTTTAATTATATAGATTGTTTAGGATTTTGGGATTCGTGTTTTCGTGTTTCTGGTTTTAGATTTAGGGTTTTGGATTCGTGGTTCTAGTTCGGAGTTAGTTTAGTTTATTATTTATGTTAAAAAATCTTAGTTAATAATAAATTATTATTTATGCTACATAGTTTATTATTAATTACATAGTTTGTTAAAAAAATTGTTAATCAAGTTACGTAGTCAATTATTTGTTAGTTAAGTAATTTACTATTTATGTTTCATAGTTCATTATTATTTATATAGTCTTGTTAAATAAATTATTATTTATGTTATATAGTTTATGAGATATTTATTTAATATATTATTATTTAGACTACATAAAGGTTAGGGATTGAGGTTTCGGGCTTTTGAGTTTGGGGATTCGGAGTTTGGGGTTTAGAATTTAGGCTTTATTATTAGTTACGTCGCTTGTTAATTGCATAGTTTGTTTGGGGTTTGGAGATTTGGTTTTTGTGTTTGAGGTTTTTGAATCGGAGTTCTGGTTCGGCTTTAGTTTAGTTTATTATTTATATTAAATATGTTTTAATTTATAATAAATTACTATATATATTACATATTTATTATTAATTATATAGTTTGTTTAAAAAGTTTTCCGTTAATAATAAAATATTATTTATGCTATATAATTTGTATTTAATAATATATTATTATTTATGGTTCATAGGGTTTAGAGATTGGGGTTTAGGGGTTTGGAGTTTGTTGATTTGAGGTTTGGGGTTTGGAGTTTAGATTTATTATTAGTTAAGTAGTCTTTTAATTGTATAGTTTCTTTGTGGTTTGGGGATTCGAGTTTAGTGTTTTGGATTTTAGGTTTGGGGTTTCGGAATCGAGGTTCTTGTTTGATTTTTGTTTGGTTTATTATTTATGTTAACAAGAAATTATTTTTTATGCTATATAGTTTATTATTAGTTATACAGTTTGTTAAACAAATTATTATTTAAGCTACGTAGTCAATTATTAGTTAGATAGTTAGTTAAGTAATTTATTATTTATGTTTTATAGTTTATTATTAATAATATATTATGTTAAATAAATTATTATTTACGTTGCATAGTTTATCAGATATTTATTTAATATATTATTATTTATACTGTATAAGGGTTGTGGATTGGGATTTTGGGGTTTTGAATTTGGGAATTCGTGGTTTGGAGTTCAAAATTTAGGATTTATTATTAGTTATATAGTCTATTAATTACATAGTTTGTTGGGGGTTTGTGAATTTGGATTTTCGTATTTCGAGTCTTGCTTTGTGGTTTAGGATTCAAAATTTCAGTTCGGCTTTAATTTAATTTAATTTATGTTAAATATTTTTTAATTCATAATAAATTACTATTATGATACATATTTATTATTAATTTTATAGTTTGTTAAATATATTATTATTTAAGTTACATGGTTCCTTATTAGTTAGGTAGTTAGTATAATAATTTATTATTTATACTTCATAGTTCATAATTAGTGATTTAGTATGTTAAATAAATTATAATTTATGCTACAAAGTTTATCATTAGTACATAGTTTGTTAAATAAATTATTATTTATTATTAATTAAATAGTCTTTTAATTAAATAGTTTATTTGGGTTTGAGGATTCTAGTTTTAGTTTTGGGGTTTTGGATTCGGGGTTTCTGTTCGGCTTTAGTTTAGTTTATTATTTTTGTTAATTAGTTTTCAATTAATAATAAATTATTATTTATGCTAAATAATTTTTATTTAATAATATATTATTCTTTATGGGGCATAAGATTTAGGAATTGGGTTTCAGGATTTGGAGTTTGTGGATTCTGGGTTTGGGGTTTAGGAGTTAGGATTTATTATTACTTAAATAGTCTATTAATTGTATAGTGTGTTTGGGGTTTGGAGATTCAAGTTTTCGTTTTTCAAGTTTTAGGTTTGGTGTTTCGGATTCGGAGTTCTGATTCGGCTTTATTTTAGTTTATTATTTATATTAAAAAGTTTCTAGTTAATAATAAATTATTATTTATGCTACATAGTTTATTATTAGTTATATAGTTTGTTAAATAAATTATTATTTAAGCTACGTAGTCAATTATTAGTTGTATAGTTAGTTAAGTAATTTGTTATTTATGTTTCATAGTTTATTATTATTTATATAGTTTCTTAAATAAATTATTATTTATTCTACATAGTTTATCACATATTTATTTAATATGTTATTATTTATACTGCATAAGTGTTGGGAATTGGTATTTCGGGGTTTTGAGTCTCTGGATTCGGGGTTTGGGGTTTAGAATTTAGGTTTTATTATTAGTTACATAGTCTGTTAATTACATAATTTGTTTGGGGTTTAAAGATTTGGGTTTTTTTGTTTCAGGTTTTAGGTTTGTTGTTTAGAATTCGAAGTTTCGGTTCGGCTTTAGTTTAATTTATTATTTATATTAAATATTTTTTAATTCATAACAAATTACTATTTATGATACATATTTATTATTAATTATATAATGTGTTAAATAAATTATTATTTAAGCTACATGGTTCTTTATTAGTTAGATAGTTAGTTTAATAATTATTTTCTATGCTTCATAATTCATAATTAGTTATTTAGTCTGTTAAATAAGTTATTATTTATGTTACATAGTTTATTGTTAGTTACATAATTTGTTAAATAAATTATTATTTATTATTAGTTATATAATCTTTTAATTACATAATTTGTTTGGGTTTGGGAATTCGACTTTTCGTGTTTTGGGTTTAAGTTTTGGGGTTTTGGATCCGGGGTTCCGGTTCAACTTTAGTTTACTTTATTATTTATGTTAATTAGTTTTTAATTCATAATTAATTATTATTTATGTTACATAATTTGTATTTAATAATATATTATTATTTATGGTTTAGGAATTGAGGTTTTGGGGTTTGGAGTTTGTTGATTCGAGGTTTGGGGTTTAAGAGTTAGGATTTACCATTAGTTAAATAGTCTTTTAATTATATAGTTTGTTTGAGGTCTGGAGGTTCGAGTTTTTATGTTTCGAGTTTTAGGTTTGGGATTTCGGATTAGAGGTTCTGGTTCGATTTTAGTTTAGTTTATTATTTATATTAAAAAGTTTTTAGTTAATAGCACATCCTCTTTTCAAATCCAGGCGATGTGGGATTGATTACCCTTCGGGACAAGAGGGAACAAATACATCTCTTTCACACAACCAAGGTCTTTATAATTTACTCCCTTGAGGCCCAATGTCGTCGTTGGCACACTTCTTGCTTGGTCCGGCACTGATATCATCTATAACAGTGCACTTTATCATATGATATTATATTGTTCGCTTTGGGCCCAGCCCGCACGGTTTTATTATTAAAATTATACCAAAATGCCTCATACCATTTAGAGAGAGTACATCACATATATAGCATATCCTCTTTTCACACCCAAGCGATGTGGGATTCAACAGCCTTGGAGACAAGAGGGAACAAACACACTTCTTCCATACAACCAAGGTCTTTACAATTAATTAAATAGTCTTTCAGTTAAATAGTTTGTTTGGTTTGTTTTTAATTTTGTTTATTATTTATGTTAAAAAGTTTTTAATTAATAATAAATTATTATTTATGCTACATAGCTTATTATTAATTATATAGTTTGTCAAATAAATTATTATTTAAGTTACGAAGTCAATTATTTGTTAGATATTTAGTTAAGTAATTTATTATTTATGATTCGTAGTTCATTATTAGTTATGTAGTCTGTTAAATAAATTATTACTTATACTACAGAGTCTACCAGATACTTATTTAATATATTATTATTTATACTGCATAAGGGTTAGGGATTGGAGTTTCGGGATTTTGAGTTTGGGGATTCGGGGTTTGCGGTTTAGAATTTAAGCTTTATTATTAGTTACATAGTCTGTTAATTACATGGTTTGTTTGAGGTTTGTGATTTGGGCTTTCGTGTTTCGGGTTCTAGGTTTGTGGTTTAGGATTCGGAGTTTCAGTTCGGTTTTAGTTTAGTTTATTATTTTTGTTAAATATTTATTAATTCATAATAAATTATTATTCAATATAAATATTTATTATTAATTATATAGTTTGTTAAATAAATTATTATTTAAGCTACCATTCGTTAGTAATTAGATAGTTAGTTTAATAACTTATTGTTTATGATTCAAAGTTTATAATTGGTTATTTAGTTTGTTAAATAAGTTATTATTTATGTTACATAGTTTATTATTAGTTACATATTTTGTTAAATAAATTATTATTTATTATTATTTTAATAGTCTTTTAATTAAATAGTTTGTTTGGGTTTCGGAATTCGGGTTTTCGTATTTCGGGTTTAGTTTAGTTTATTATTTGTGTTAATTACTTTTTAATTAATAATAAATTATTATTTAATTAGCATAATTTGTATTTATTAATTTTTTATTATTTATGTTTCATAGGGTTTAGGAATTGGGGTTTCGGGGTTTGGTGTTTGTGAATTTGGGGTTTGGAGTTTAGGAGTTAGGATTTATTATTTATTAAATAGTCTTTTAAGTATATAGTTTATTTGGGGTTTGGATATTCGAGTTTTCGTGTTTCGGGTTTTAGGTTTGAGGTTTAGGATTCGGGATTACAGTTTGGCTTAAGTTTAGTTTATTATTTATGTTAAATATTTTTTAATCGATAATAAATTACTATTTATGATATATATTTATTATTAATTATATAATTTATTTAAAAACTTATTATTTAAGTTATATGGTTCCTTATTAGTTAGATAGTTCGTTTAACAATATATTATTTATGCTTCATAGTTCATAATTAGTTATTTAGTCTGTTAAATAAATTATTATTTATGTTACGTAGTTTTTATTAGTTACATAGTTTGTGAAATAAATTATTATTTATTATTAATTAAATACTCTTTTAGCTAAATAGTTTGTTTGAGTTTGGGGATTCGGGTTTCCATATTTCGGATTTTAGTTATGGGTTTTTGATTCGGGGTTCCCGTTCGGCTTTAGTTTAGTATATTATTTATTTTAAATAGTTTTTAATTATTAATAAGTTATTATTTATGCTACATCATTTGTATTTAATAATATATTATTATTTATGGTTCATATGATTTAGGGATTGGTGTTTGGAGTTTGTAACTTCGGGGTTTGTAGTTTAGGAGTTAGGATTTATTATTAGTTAAATAGTCTTTTAATTATATAATTTTTTTTGGGTTTGGGGATTTGAATTTTTGTGTTTCGGATTCTGGTTTGTCTTTAATTTTGTTTATTATTTATGTTAAAAAAATTTTAATTAATAATAAATTCTTATTTATGCTACATAGCTTATTATTAATTATATATTTTGTCAAATAAATTATTATTTAAGCTACGAAGTCAATTATTTGTTAGATATTTAGTTAAGTAATTTATTATTTATGATTCGTAGTTCATTATTAGTTATATAGTCTGTTAAATAAATTATTACTTATACTACAGAGTCTACCAGATATTTATTTAATATATTATTATTTATACTACATAAGGGTTAGGGATTGGAGTTTCAGGATTTTGAGTTTGGGGATTCGGGGTTTGTGGTTTAGAATTTAGGCTTTATTATTAGTTACATAGTTTGTTAATTACATGGTTTGTTTGAGGTTTGTGATTTGGGTTTTCGTGTTTCGGGTTCTAGGTTTGTGGTTTAGGATTCGGAGTTTCAGTTCGATTTTAGTTTAGTTTATTATTTGTGTTAAATATTTATTAATTCATAATAAATTATTATTCAATATAAATATTTATTATTAATTATATAGTTTGTTAAATAAATTATTATTTAAGCTACCATTCCTTAGTAATTAGATAGTTAGTTTAATAACTTATTGTTTATGCTTCAAAGTTTATAATTAGTTATTTAGTCTATTAAATAAGTTATTATTTATGTTACATTGTTTATTATTAGATATATATTTTGTTAAATAAATTATTATTTATTATTAATTAAATAGTCTTTTAATTAAATAGTTTGTTTGGGTCTTGGAATTCGGGTTTTCATACTTCGGGTTTAGTTTAGTTTATTATTTATGTTAGAAAGAAATTATTATTTATGCTGCATAATTTATTTTTAATTATATTGTTTATTATATAAATTATTATTTAAGATACCTAGTTAATTATTAGTTAAATAGTTAGTTAAGTAATTTGTTATTTATGCTTCATTGCTCATTATTATTATATAGTCTGTTAACTAAATTTTTATTTATATTACATAGTTTATCATATATTTATTCAATAAATTATTATTCATATTGCATAAGGGATAAGAATTGGGGTTTCGGTGTTTTGAGTGTGGGGATTCAGGGTTTGAAGTTTATAATTTAAGCTTTATTATTAGTTACATAGTCTTTTAATTACATTATTTGTTTGGGGTTTGGGGATTTGGGTTTTTGTGTTTCGGGTTTAGGTTTGAGGTTTAGGATTCGAGGTTACGGTTCGGCTTAAGTTTAGTTTGTTGTTTATGTTAAATATTTTTTAATTGATAATAAATTACTATTTTTGATATATATTTATTATTAATTATATAATTTGTTAAATAAATTATTATTTAGGTCATAAGGTTCATTATTAGTTAGATAGTTCGTTCAACAATTTATGATTTATGCTTCATAGTTCATAATTAGCTATTTAGTATGTTAGATAAATTATTATTTATGTTACATAGTTTATTATTAATTACATAGTTTGTGAAATAAATTATTATTTATTATTAATTAAATACTCTTTTAGCTAAATAGTTTGTTTGGGTTTGGGGATTCGGGTTTTCATATTTTGGATTTTAGTTATGGGGTTTTAGATTCGGTGTTATGGTTCATCTTTAGTTTAGTATATTATTTATATTAATTAGTTTTTAATTATTAATAAGTTAATATTTATGCTACATAATTTCTATTTAATAATATATTATTATTTATGGTTCATAAGGTTTAGGGATTGGGGTTTGGAGTTTGTGAACTCTGGGTTTGGGGTTTAGGAGTTAGAATTTATTATTAGTTAAAAAGTATTTTAATTATATACTTTTTTGAGTTTTCGAGTTTCGGGGTTTAGGCTTGGGGCTTTAGATTCGAGGTTCTGGTTCGGCTTTAATTTAGTTTATTATTTATGTTAAAAAAAATTTAGTTAATAGTAAATTATTATATATGCTACATATCTTATTATTAATTATATAGTTTGTTAAATAAATTATTATTTATGTTACGTAGTCAATTATTTGTTAGATAGTTAGTTAAGTAATTTATTATTTAATGTTTCATAGTTCATTATTAGTTATATAGGCTGATAAATAAATTATTATTTATGATATATAGTTTATCAGATATTTATTTAATATATTATTATTTCTACTGCATAAGGGTTAGGGATTGGGTTTTTGAGTTTTGAGTATGAGGATTTGAGGCTTGGGGTTTAGAATTTTGGCTTTATTATTAGTTACATAATCTTTTAATTACATAGTTTGTTAGGGGTTTGGGATTTTAGTTTTCGTGGTTCAGGTTCTAGTTTTGTTGTTTAGGATTCGGAGTTTCGTTTCGGCTTCAGTTTAATTTATTATTTATGTTAAATATTTTTGATTCATAATAAATTACTATTTATGATACATATTTATTATTAATTATATCGTTTGTTAAATAAATTATTATTTAAGTTATATGGTTCCTTATTAGTTAGATAGTTAGTTTAATAATTTATTATTTATACTTCAGAGTTCATAATTAGTTATTTAGTCTGTTAAATAAATAATCATTTATGCTACATAGTATATTATTAATTACATAATTTGTTAAATAAATTATTATTTATTATTAATTAAATATTGTTTTAGTTAAATAGTTTGTTTGGGTTTGGGGATTCGGCTTTTCGTATTTCACATTTTAGTTATGGGGTTTCAGATTTGGGCTTATGGTTCGACTTTAGTTTAGTATGGTATTTATGTTAATTAGTTTTTAATTAATAATAAGTTATTATTTATGCTACATAATTTGTATTTAATTATATGTTATTATTTATAGTTCATAGGGTTTAGGGATTGAGGTTTGGAGTTTGTGAACTCGGGGTTTGGGGTTTAGGAGTTAGAATTTATTATTAGTTAAAAAGTCTTTTAATTATATTGTTTTTTTGGAGTTCGAGAATTTGAGTTTTCGTGTTTCGGGTTTTACGTTTGGAGTTTCAGATTCGGGATTTTGGTTCGGCTTTATTTAGTTTATTATTTATGCTAAAAAGTTTTTAGTTAATAATCAATTATTATTTATGTTACATAGCTTATTATTAATTATATAATTTGTTAAATAAATTATTATTTAAGTTGCATAGTCAATTATTTGTTTTATAGTTAGTTAAGTAATTTATTATTTATGGTCCATAGTTTATTGTTAGTTATACAGTCTGTTAAATAAATTATTCTTTATGTTATATGGTTCCTTATTGGTTATATAGGTGGTTTAACAATTTATTATTTATGCTTCATAGTTCATAATTAGTTATTTAGTCTGTTAAATATGTTATTATTTCTGCTACATAGGTTATTAATCGTTACATAGTTTGTTAAATAAATTCTTATTTATTATTAATTAAATAGTCTTTTAATTAAATTGTTTGTTTGGGTTTAGAGATTCGAATTTTATTTTTGGGATTTTGGATACTGATTTAGTTTAGTTTATTAGTTATGTTAATTAGAAATTATTATCTATTAGCATAATTTGTATTTAATAATATATTAATATTTATGTTTCATAGAGTTTATGGATTGGGGTTTCGAGGTTTGGAGTTTGTGAATTCGGGGTTCGGAGTTTTGGACTTAGAATTTATTATTAGTTAAGTAGTCTTTTAATTATATAGTTTGTTTGGGGTTTGGGAATTCGAGTTTTCGTGTTACGGGTTTTACGTTAGGGTTTCAGATTCAGGATTCTGGTTTGGCTTTAGTTTAGTTTATTATTTCAGTTTAAAAGTTTTTAGTTAATAATAAAGTATTATTTATGCTACATAGTTTATTATTAACTATGTTAACTAAATTATTTTTTAAGCTATGTAGTCAATTTTTATTTAGATAGTTAGTTAACTAGTTTATTATTTACGTTTCATAGTTCATTATTAGTTAGATAGTCTATTAAATAAATCATTATTTTATGTTACATATTTTATCTGATATTTCTTTAATATATTATTATTTGTACTGCATAAGGGTTGGGGATTGGGGTTTCGGGGTTTGTGGTTTAGAATTTAGGCTTTACTATTAGTTACATAGTCTGTTAATTACATAGCTTGTTTGGGGTTAGGGATATGGGTTTTCGTGTTTCAGGTTCTAGGTTTGTGGTCTAGGATTCGAAGTATCGGTTAGGCTTTAGTTTAGTTTATTATTAATGTTAAATATTTTTTTATTCATAATAAATTATTATTAATGATACATATTTATTATTAATTATATAGTTTGTTAAATAAATTATTATTTAAGTTATATGGTTCCTTATTAGTTAGATAGTTAGTTTAATAATTTATTATTTATGCTTTAGAGTTCATAATTAGTTATTTAGTCTATTAAATAAATTATCATTTATGCCACATAGAATATTATTAGTTACATAATTTGTTAAATAAATTATTATTTATTATTAATTAAATAGTCTTTTAGTTAAATAGTTTGTTTGGGTTTGGGGATTCGGCTTTTCGTATTTCGGATTTTAGTTATGGGGTTTCAGATTGGGGGTTATGGTTCGGCTTTAGTTTAGTATAGTATTTATGTTAATTAGTTTTTGATTAATAATATGTTATTATTTATGCTACATAATTTTTATTTAATTAAATATTATTATTTATTGTTCATAGGGTTTAGGGATTGGGGTTTGGAGTTTGTGAATTCGGGGTTTGGGGTTTAGGAGTTAGAATTTATTATTAGTTAAAAAGTCTTTTAATTATATAGTTTTTTTGGGGTTTGGGAATTTGAGTTTTCATGTATCGGGTTTTAGGTTTGGGGTTTTAGATTCTTGGTTCTAGTTCGGCTTTAGTTTAGTTTATTATTTATGTTAAAAAGTTTTTAGTTAATAATAAATTATTATTTATGCTACATAGCTTATTATTAATTATATAGTTTGTTAAAGAAATTATTATTTATTTTACGTAGTCCATTATTTGTTTGATAGTTAGTTAAGTAATTTATTATTTTTGCTCCATAGTTCAATGTTAGTTATACATTCTGTTAAATAAATTATTATTTATGTTATATGGTTCCTTATTAGGTAGATAGTTTATTTAATTATTTATTATTTATGCTTCATAGTTCATAATTAGTTATTTAGTCTGTTAAATAAGTTATTGTTTATGTTACATAGTTTATTATTAGTTAAATAATTTGTTAAATAAATTCTTATTTATTATTAATTAATTATTTTTTTAATTAAATAGTTTGTTTAGGTTTGGGGATTCGGATTTTAGTTTTGGGGTTTTTGATACGGATTTAGTTTAGTTTAGTAGTTATGTTAATTAGAAATTATTATTTATTAGCATAATTTGTATTTAATAATATATTATTATTTATGCTTCATAGGGTTTATGGTTTGGGGTTTCGAGGTTTGGAGTTTGTAAATTCAGGGTTTGGGGTTTTGGACTTAGGATTTATTATTAGTTAAGTAGTCCTGTAATTATATAGTTTGTTTGGGATTTGAGAATTCGAGTTTTCGTGTTACGGGTTTTGCGTTAGGGGTTTCAAATTCAGGGTTCTGGTTCGGCTTTAGTTTAGTTTATTATTTCAGTTAAAAAGTTTTTAGTTAATAATAAAGTAATATTTATGCTACATAGTTTATTATTAATTGTATAGTTTGTTAACTAAATTATTTTTTAAGCTATGTAGTTAATTATTAGTTAGATAGTTATTTAACTAATTTATTATTTACGTTTCATAGTTCATTATTAGTTAGATAGTCTGTTAAATAAATTATTATTTAGTGTTACATATTTTATCTGATATTTCTTTAATATATTATTATTTATACTACATAAGGGTTGGGGATTGGGGATTTGTGGTTTAGAATTTAGGCTTTATTATTAGTTACATATCATGTTAATTACATAGTTTTTTGGGCTTAGGGATATGGGTTTTCGTGTTTCGGGTTCTAGGTTTGTCGTCTAAGATTTGGAGTATCGATTCGGCTTTAGTTTAGTCTATTATTAATGTTAAATATTTTTTAATTCATAATAAATTTGTATTAATGATACATATTTATTATTAATTATATAGTTTGTTAAATAAATTATTATTTATGTTATATGATTCTTTATTAGCTAGATAGTTAGTTTAATAATTTATTATTTATGATCCAGAGTTCATAATTAGTTATTTAGTCTGTTAAATAAATTATCATTTATGCTACATAGTATATTATTAGTTGCATAATTTGTTAAATAAATTATTATTTATTATTAATTAAATAGTCTTTTAGTTAAATAGTTTGTTTGGGTTTAGGGATTCGGCTTTTTGTATTTCGGATTTTAGTTATGAGGTTTCAGATTTGGGGTTACGGTTCGACTTTAGTTTAGTATGGTATTTATGTTAATTAGTTTTTCATTAATAATATGTTATTATTTATGCTACATAATTTGTATTTAATAATATATTATTATTTATGGTTCATAGGGTTTAGGGATTGGGGTTTGGAGTTTGTGAACTCGGGGTTTGGGGTTTAGAAGTTAGAATCTATTATTAGTTAAAAAGTCTTTTAATTATATAATTTTTTTGGAGTTTGGAAATTTGAGTTTTTGTGTTTCGATTCGGGGTTTTGGTTCGGCTTTAGTTTAGTTTATTACTTATGTTAAAAAATTTTTAGTTAATAATAAATTATTATTCATGATACGTAGCTTATTATTAATTATATAGTTTGTTAAATAAATTATTATTTAAATTACCTAATCAATTTTTTGTTTGATAGTTAGTTAAGTAATTTATTATTTATGTTCCATAGTTCATTGTTGGTTATACAGTTTGTTAAATGACTTATTATTTATGTTATACAGTTTATCAAATATTTATTTAATATATTATTATTTATATTGCATAAGGGTTAGGAATTGGGGTTTTGGTGTTTTGAGTTTGGGGATTCGGGGTTTGCAGGTTAGAATTTAGGCTTTATTATGAGTTATATAGTTTGTTAATTACATGGTTTGTTTGAGGTTTGAGATTTGGATTTTCGTATATCGAGTTCTAGGTTTGTGGTTTAGGATTCGGAGTTTCGGTTCGACTTTAGTTTTGTTTATTATTTATCTTAAATATTTTTTAATTCATAATAAATTATTTTTCAATATGCATATGCATTATTAATTATATAGTTTATTAAATAAATTATTATTTAAGCTACCACTCCGTAGTAATTAGATAGTTATTTTAATAACTTATTATTTATACTTCATTGTTCATAATTATTTATTTAGTCTGTTAAATAAGTTATTATTTATGTTACATAGTTTATTATTAGTTACATAGTTTATTAAATAAATTATTATTTATTATTAACTTCATAGTTTTTTAATTACATAATTTGTTTTGGTTTGGGGATTCGAGATTTCATGTTTTGGGTTTTAGTATTGGGGTTATGGATTCGGGGTTCCGGTTCGGCTTTAGTTAGTTTATTATTTATGTTAATTTGTTTTTAATTCATAATAAATTATTTTTTATGGTACATAATTTGTATTTAATAATATATTATTATTTATGATTCATAGGGTTTAAGAATTGGGGTTTTAGGGTTTGGAGTTTGTGAATTTCGGATTTGGGGTTTAGGTATTAGGATTTATTATTACTTAAATAATCTTTTAATTATATAGTTTTTTAGGGTTTGGGAGTTCGAGTTTTCGTGTTTCGGGTATTAGGTTTGGGGTTTTAGATTCGGGGTTCTGGTTTGGTTTTAGTTTATTTATTATTTATGTTAAAAGTTTTTAGTTAATAATAAATTATTAGTTTTTGATACATTGTTTTTTTTAATTATATAGTTTATTAAATAAATTATTATTAAAGCCACCTAGTTAATTATTAGTTAGATAGTTAGTTAAGTAATTTATTATTTATGCTTCATAACTCATTATTAGTATATAGTTAACTAAATTATTATTTATATTACATAATTTATCAGATATTTATTCAATAAATTATTATTCATATTGCATAAGGGTTAGGGATTGGACTTTCGGGGTTTTGAGTGTGGGGATTCGGGGTTTGGAGTTTAGAATTTAAGCTTTATTATTAGTTACATCGTCTATTAATTACATAGTTTGTTTAGGGTTTGGGGATTTTAGTTTTCGTGTTTCGGGTTCTAGGTTTGAGGTTTAGGATTCGGGGTTTCGGTTCGGCTTAAGTTTAGTTTATTATTTACTTTAAATATTTTTTAATTCATAATAAATTACTATTTATGATACATATTTATTATTAATTATATAATTTGTTAAATAAATTATTATTTAAGTTATTTGGTTGCTTATTAGTTAAATAGTTCGTTTAATAATTTATTATTTATGCTTCATATTTCATAATTAGTTATTTAGTCTATTAAATAAGTTATTATTTATGCTAAATAGTTTATTATTAGTTACATAGTTTGTTAAATCAATTATTATTTATTATTAATTAAATAGTCTTTTAATTAAATAGTTTGTTTGGGTTTGAGGATTTGGGTTTTCGTATTTCGGGTTTTAGTATTTGGGTTTTGAATTTGGATTTAGTTTAGTTTATTATTTATGTTAAAAGTTTTTAGTTAGTAATAAATTATTATTTATCTAGATAGTGTATTATTAATTATATAATTTGTTAAATAAATTATTATTTAAGTTATATAGTAAATTATTAGGCAGATAGTTAGTTAGCTAATTTATTATTTACGTTTCATAGTTCATTATTAGTTAGATAGTATGTTAAATAAATTATTATTTAATGCTACATCGTTTATCAAATATTTCTTTAATATATTGTTATTTATACTACATAAGGGTTAGGGATTGGTGTTTCGGGGTTTTGCGTTTAGGGATTCGGGGCTTGGGGTTTAGAATTTAGGCTTTATTATTAGTTACATATTTTTGTTAATTACATAGTTTGTTTGAGGTTTGGGATTTGAGTTTTTGTGTTTCGGGTTTTAGGTTTGTGGTTGAGGATTCGGAGTTTCAGTTCGGCTTTAGTTTAGTTTATTATTTATGTTAAATATTTTGTAATTCATAGTAAATTATTATTTATATTACATAGTTTATTATTAGTTACATTGTTTGTTAAATAAATTATTATCTATTATTAATTAAATGCTCTTTTAGCTAAATAGTTTGTTTGGGTTTGCGGATTCGGGTTTTCATATTTCAATTTTAGTTATGGGGATTTAGATTCGGGGTTCCGGTTCGGCTTTAGTTTATTATATTAATTATGTTAATTAGTTTTTAATTATTAATAAGTTATTATTTATGCTACATAATTTGTATTTAATAATATATTATTATTTATGGTTCATAGGGTTTAGGGATTGGGGTTTGGACTTTCTGAACTTGGGGTTTGGGCTTTAGGAGTTAGAATTTATTATTAGTTAAAAAGTCTTTTAATTATATAGTTTTTTTGGGGTTTGAGAATTTGAGTTTTCGTGTTTCGGGTTTTAGGTTTGGGGTTTCCAATTCGGGGTTTTGGTTCGGCTTTAGTTTAGTTTATTATTTATATTAAAAAGTTTTTAGTTAATAATAAATTATTATTTATGCTACATAGCTTTCTATTAATTATATAGTTTGTTAAATAAATTATTATTTACGTAGTCAATTATTTGTTAGGTAGTTAAGTAATTTATTATTTATACTTCATAGTTCATTATTAGTTATATAGTCTAATAAATAAATTATTATTTATGCTACATAATTTATTAGATATTTATTTAATATATTATTATTTATACTGCATAAGGGTTAGGGATTGGGTTTTGGAGTTTTGAATTTGGGGATTCGAGGCTTGGGGTTTAGAATTTAGGCTTTATTATTAGTTATATAATCTTTTAATTACATAGTTTGTTAGGGGTTTGGGATTTGGATTTTCGTGGTTCTAGGTTTGTGGTTTAAGATTCGGAGTTTCGTTTCAGCTTTAGTTTTGTTTATTATTTATGTTAAATATTTTTTAATTCATAATAAATTACTATTTATGAAACATATTTATTATTAATTATATAATTTTTTAAATAAATTATAATTTAAGTTATATGGTTCCTTATTAGTTAGATAGTTAGTTTAATAATTTATTATTTATGCTTCATAGTTCATAATTAGTTATTTAGTCTGTTAAATAAATTATTATTAGTTACATAATTTATTATTTATTATTAATTAAATATTCTTTTAGTTAAATTGTTTGTTTGGGTTTGGGGATTTGGGTTTTCGTATTTCAGATTTTAGTTATCGGGTTTTGGATTTGGGGTCCAGTTCGGCTTAGTTTAATATATTATTTATGTTATTTAGTTTTTAATTAATAATATGTTATTATTTATGTTACATAATTTGTATTTAATAATATATTATTATTTATGGTTCATAGGGTTTCGGGATTGGGGTTTGGAGTTTGTGACTTTAGGGTTTGGAGTTAGGATTTATTATTAGTTAAATAGTATTTTAATTATATAATTTTTTTTGGGGTTTGGGAGTTTTCATGTTTCGGGTTTTAGATTCGGGGTTTTGGTTCGACTTTAGTTTAGTTTATTATTTGTGTTAAAAAGTTTTTAGTTAATAATAAATTATTACTTATGCTACATACCTTTTTATTAATTATATATTTTGTTAAATAAGTTATTATTTAAGCTACATAGTCTGTTATTTGTGAGATAGTTAGTTAAGTAATTTATTATTTATGCTTCATAGTTCATTATTATTTATACTACATAAGGATTAGAGATTGGGGTTTTGGTGTTTAGAGTTTGGAGATTCGGGATTTGCGGTTTAGAATTTAGGCTTTATTATTAGTTACATAGTTTGTTAATTACATGGTTTGTTTGGGGTTTGGGATTTGGGTTTTCGTGTTTCGGGTTCTAGGTTTGTAGTTTAGGATTCGAAGTTTTGGTTCGGCTTTAGTTTAATCTATTTTTTATGTTAAATATTTTTTAATTCATAATAAATTATTATTCAATATACATATTATTATTAATTATATAGTTTGTTAAATAAATTATTGTTTAAGCTACCACTGCTTAGTAATTAAATAGTTAATTTAATAACTTATTGTTTATGTTTCATAGTTCATAATTAGTTATTTAGTCTGTTAAATAAGTTATTATTTATACTACATAGTTTATTATTAGTTACATAGTTTGTTAAATAAATTATTATTTAAGCTACGTAATCAATTATTTGTTAGATATTTAGTTAAGGAAATTATTATTTATGTTTCATAGTTCATTATTATTTATACTGCATAAGTGTTAGGGCGGGTTTCGGGGTTTTGAGTTTGGGAATTTGGGGTTTGCAGATTAGAATTTAGGCTTTATTATTAGTTACATAGTCTGTTAATTAGATAGTTTGTTTGGGGTTTGGGATTTGGGTTTTCGTGTTTCGGGTTCTAGGTTTGTGGTTTAGGATTCGGAGTTTTGGTTCGGCTTTAGTTGAGTTTATTATTTATGTTAAATATTTTTTAATTCATAATAAATTACTATTTATGATCCATATTTATTATTAATTATATAGTTTGTTAAATAAATTATTATTTAAGCTACATGGTTCCTTAGTAATTAGATAGTTAGTTTAATAACTTATTATTTATACTTCATAATTCATAATTAGTTATTTAATCTATTAAATAAGTTGTTATTCATGATATATAGTTTATTATTAGTTAAATAGTTTGGAGTTTAAGGTTTGGAGTTTGTGGATTCGGGATTTGGGGTTTAGGAGTTATGATTTACTATTTGTTAAATATTCTTTTAATTATATACTTTTTTGGGGTCTGGGGATTTTAGCTTTCGTGTTTCAGGTTTTTGGTTTTGGGTTTTGGATTTGTTGTTCTAGTTCGGTTTTAGTTTAGTTTTATTATTTATGTTAAAAAAGATTAGTTAATTATTAGTTATATAGCTAATTAACTAATTTATTATTTATGCTTCATTGTTCATTATCAGTTATATAGGATGTTAAATAAATTCTTATTTAAGCTACGTAGTTAATTATTAGTTAGATAGTTAGTAAGTAATTTATTATTTATACTTCATAGTTCATTATTAGTTATATAGTTTGTTAAAAAAATTATTATTTACACAACATTGTTTATCAGATATTTATTCAATATGTTATTATTTATACTACATAAGGGTTTAGGATTGGGGTTTCGTGGTTATGAGTTTTGGAATTTGAGGTTTAGAAAACATAGTATTTTAGATTTGGGATTTTGTGTTTTGGGTCTCGTTTTGAGGTTTATGATTCGGGGTTCCAGTTTGGCTTTAGTTTAGTTTATTATTTATGTTAAATATTTTTTAATTCATAAGAAATTACTATTCATTATACATATTTATTAAAATTATATAGTGTGTGAAATAAATTATTGTTTAAGCTACATGGTTCCTTAGTAATTAGATAGTTAGTTTAATAACTTATTATTTACGCTTCATAGGAAATGTACTTGAATGAACCCTAACCTTCTCTTTATGTAGAGTTTTCTAACTTCATATTTGTTAAGACAAATTGTCGTTGCATATTGACAAATTTAGTGTCCAAAACTTAAAATTTATTTGAGTCTTGAGTTATTTGGGAGAGAATACATTGGTTTATGATCATAGAAGACAACTGGATATTTTCAAAGACGATCATGGTATAATTTTCATTTAGATACCTAATTTATTTCTTATTTTGTGTTTGCAATGTGTGAAATTGTTTTGAAAAGTTCTATTAAGTGTTTTGAATTGGTGAGCTTGGCTTTGTGGGCACTGATTACTCAAAATCTACAAAGAGGTGAGTAACCGATTACTTAGGAAAATGAACACCTACATTGCAATTCAGCAAAAATTAAAAGATAAAGAGACTTTTTCAAAACATGTCCTATTTCGATATAATGTTCTTAAACCATTGCAAATTAGTTTGTAAATGAATAGGGACTAAGATTGGGACTTCTCACACACATATACACATAAATCATCATCTTTTTTATGAAATAGAAACACAAGAACAATGCATGAGAGGAAAAGAGCTATTGTGAGAGTTAAGAGTATTTATGGCTTTTCTATAACAACCTTTTGTTTACACAAACACACATACCTAATCATGGAGATGTATTGCATCAGTAAGTGTGGTTCGAAGGTAAATCAACTGGCTAGTGGTTTTAGAGAAGAAAAATAGCATTAGTCTTAGTAAAGTATTCCTTCACAACAATTAAAGTGTCCATGCTGAACATTTCATATTATATGAAAACACAAATTTCAATTATAGAAACCGTAGTGACTACATAGATATACATAGATAGAGATAAGAGAAGATGACTTTTCCACATGAGCATTTTTTTTATTTTTTATCTAGGAAAAAAAAGGAAGCCCATCTCTTATTCAGGAAAAAAAAGGAAGCCCCTCTCTGTTCCAAAATCTCATAAGAAAGAAGTAAAATTGGAATAGTAATCCTCAATGATCCAAAAGTTTTCTTATAGATATCATCTTTGATGTCGTTTGCTTTTACTTTTTAGGCCAATCAGATGTCCAACAACACACAACTCAGTCATCTTCATAAATTCAAGATACCAGCATCAACAAATCTAATCTAGCAATTATTTATCAACACATTAGACATAAAATGTATAAGCTCAAAGATACATTAAATCCATTCTAGTTCTTCCCTATATCTTTATGGACCTGCTAAACTATTTTGATTTTTGACTAGGTATGCAATAAAAGATTAACCAACCTATCAATTGAATTCCATTTGTAGGCGGGAAAGTAGATAATTGAACAAATTAACCTATGAATTGAGACTGTACAGGTCTTTGGATGCTTGGAATCACCTGGAATTGCCGGGAAACAAACACTGTAACTTCTTGCATTGTCGGGAAACTCCAAGTGGAGTCTCGCAAAGCTGCAACTTCTTGGCCAATTAGGGTTTCGATATATTCAGGAATGACTGTGTCACGCCCCGATTCCCGAGGCTCGAAAACCGAGGTGTGAACTCCGTGAGATCACCCTCACGCTATAACCACCACCTGATCATACAATTTCAATTTCATATTATTTTCACGAAAATTGGGCATGACCCATTCTAAATAATCAGCTCCTGGCATGTTATACCTGCTTTAAAATTCATATGGACACTTCTGGGCATGTGTCCCCCAAGCATTTATATCTAACAATAAAAATGGATACTTCTGGGCACGTGTCCCCCCAGCATTTCTACAACATGCATAGTACAATAAAAAAGTATACATGTCTCAGTCCTTGAATGTCCGTATTATATACATACATCACATGAATAAAATACAACTGAAGGAACTGAATCAACATAAATCGCTCTATACATTTAATCCAAATGTAAAGCATCTATCTATCCACTACCCTGGACATACATTAGGTTCTAAGGAATCTAATCACTATCTCTGCAACCAGCGCTGTCAGTCCCCTAACTAACTCTGTAATCAGCAATACTTGCAAAACCTGGGAGGGGGTGAGCTCAAAGGCCCAACAAGGTATGTAGAACCATACTATCACCGCTACAGCAGGTCAATCCTCACATATTCTCAAAAATATACATGCACTTAAATATATCACCATATTTAAGACCATGCTCTACCTAGCATGCATGAAGTAACGATGTATATGGCTACTCTAGCACATATGAACATACAAAACCCACAACACATGATTTTAGAAATCATTTTCAACATGCTTGAAAGTAATAAACAGCAGGCATCAATATGTATAAAGAACATATATGTCAACACATTTACATGAACGATGTAAATCAACTACCACATCTCCTACTCGTCAAGTAACACATCTTAAATGCAATATAGATGCATTTAAACTGAAAAACATGATTAACAGATAAACACGTGAGCATAAAGGTATACATTCTTCCTCGGGTCTCACCCGATACCCTAACATGATTTTTACCAATCATGTGACCTGGGACGCCTCCCACAACCATCTCACGACCTTGACTTACTCCGCCAACGTCATACTTCCGGGGCAATATCTTGGTTTGCCCATTGGTGATTAGACCATATCAGCACCATCACCGAGTATTAGGTAGCTTAAAGTGGTTAGACCATGTCAGTACCGCCACTGAGCATATTTTGACTTAAGATGATTAGACCATATCAACACCGTCACCGAGTCTTAGATGGTTCAAGGTGGTTAGATCATATAAACACCACCACCGAGTATTGACCTACTCTGGGTGATTCAACCACACTTCCCCGTTTCCTCACAACGGCCCCATATATGCATTTCAAACACATAAAGTGTAGCATATCATCTCATACCTACCCCAATGCACTGCTAGTCTTAAAAGAATTTAGCATGCATTACTCTCCACATAACTACACATGTAAAGTCTAGCATATTACCCACATATGCTCCTACATCTCACTTACGCACACTTTAGTCATGCTTACCCAATGCACCCATTTTCAATACGAAAGATAGCATGCATTTAACTCACATAAACGCACATAATTATGTATGTGTCATTTCCCTCCCATATACGCAATATGGATACATATATGCATAGCATAATATTTTCATGCTTCAACTCATGCTTATGAATACTAAAAAGAAGTATTTAGCATGCTACTCGTCACATTCCAACACATATAACGCATACATGTTCCAAGACTTGCATAACACCTCACATGTGCAAAACACTTCAACTTCAGCACATTTTTATCGTGCTATAACCAATGCATACATTCGATATATATAACTAAAGCTAGCATGCATCTCATATCCACATTCCCACATATAAACACATATATGTCACATCCTGCATATAGTCACATATGCATGTATACTAGCATAAATATAATCATGCTACTCACTCAAGACATGCATTTACTACAAGTAACTAGCATGCTTTTCATTCACAATATATAACCACATATATATTCCGTCACCATATACGTATTAAGAACATATAGAATACCTAGCATATCATAATCATGCTTTGCAAATGCCCGCCAAAAGTTATATTCATACTTAGCATGCATTTCTACCACTGCACCCATATATATAATCACATATATATATTGAACATTATGCATAAGAGCCACATATGCATACAAGACAACACATAGCTAAACATGTATCATTTAACATACTTTTTACATGATTTCAATCAAAACAATACATGCATATCACGATGCAAATAAGCGATTTAATTTAACATGTCATCGCTCCCCAAACCCACACATATATATATACATACCCGTATATATATACCCTCATATCCCACGCATATACCATATTCACCTTTATATATATACATATGCACACATATATATATATACAACCGCCACATATGATTAAACTAAGAGCATATGCAAATTAATCAATAATATTAAAGTATATACGTAAGAGATAGAGGCAAGAATCAGCTTGCCTTAGGTCCCACTTTCGCCAAGTCCGCGCTTGCAAAGCGACCTATTTCTATGCTCGACCCGGTCCTGTGTCGAAGTCCACACGAACAATTCCATCGGGCCACTTCGTTTCCTTTTTAATTTTTCATGCTTGGCCCAATTCATGTTGTGGCCCAATCCTCATCGTAACCCAATTCCGAGTTCAGGCCCAAACCTCTCAATCCATGATGTCTCAACCCACATCATCAACCGTGAAGGTCCAAACAGCCTCATATAACCGTTCGAACCCACTACCGAAAACACCTCCACAATGGAGTCAAACCACCACCAAAGGCCACACCCGAGTCCACTATCAGTCGAAGCTTTGCACCGTCTCCATCAACAATCGAACCCAGCTGAAATCATGCCCAGCCACCAGCCGAACATCCAACATCACCCACTTCAATCATAACCTGTCCGAAAGCCCATCATCGGAACCAAACGTGGCCATTTCGACCTCGCACCACCACCGTGGTCTGCTGAACTGGCCACCACCACCAGCCGTGAGCCTCCAATCACCATACCCAAATGGAATCCATTCAAAAACCCAACTGAAATAACCTCAAAAATTGAACCAAACACAGCCCCAATCAAGCCGTGCGCACCATCGTCGGGCCATCCAAAACCAACCCAACCACAGCCGTGAGAACCCCAGCCGAATAGCACCTCGCCGGCCACCCCGTAGCCGCTACCAAAGGCCAACCGAAACCCAACTCACCTGCTACAGAACCCAGCGATCTAACCGACCGAACCACCAGCATAGTCGCCACCAGCCACGACCAAACCCACAACCGTGCCCACTACAACCTCCTCCAGCCGTCGTGATCGCCGTCGCCCAGGTGAAACCCCACCGCGAGCAATCCCTTTCGCGAACGGCCCAGCTAGCTCCGACCACGGCTCACCGTGGAGTACACCCACCGAGCCTAGCATTGTCGTGTCCTCGCCGTCGCGGCCAGCACCGGGACCGACGGTTCTCTCTCCCGATCTCGGCTTCTCTCTCTCTCCCCGATCTCTCCTTCTCTTTTGTTATAATGGCACAAAACACCCTTTAACTATTAGACTGCTATAACATGCACCTCTCAATTATTAAACATTGTAGTTAAGCGCCTGTAATATAATTAATTTGTAAAATTTTATGAAATTCCTGCTTATTTTATTTTAAATCTCACTAATTCCTTCTTTCTCTTCTTTCTTCACTTTTATATTTTTGATTTTCTTCCAAAAAAAAAAAAATTTGCACTGCAATCAAACCATATTTTTTTCCCTTCAATGATCTCTCGAATTAATTATCAAATATGTTTTTGTTTAAAAAAAATGACAGCACAAGAAAAAAATTATTGCTGCTTCATATTAAATAAAAGTCTATATGTGTCATACATAAATAAAGTCATCAACTAATATGGCCAAGCGAAGAAGACATTGACCCCAAGTTAGGACATTCCTTTTCAATACCTGTAATCCACCCTTAAATCCTTAATTGCTCTTGTGTGATTAGAGAAAGGCTCAGCATTCATTCCTGATCAATTCCCATTTATACCCCGGAACAGATCATTTATTCACTGAATTGTCATTCAAAGGTTGCTTTTGTTTGTTCATTTTCCTTCTTCAGAACAATCTCACAAATCGACCACATCGATATTGTGTGACCTAATCAATGTAAATGAATTGAACAAATGAATTGAGAATGTACAGGTCTTTGGACGTTGTGTGTACGACAAAGAAGCCTCCTAGTTTTAGCGTTCTCGATACCTCAAAAGCGAACTCGGCCAAATGAACCTAATGGTCCAGACTGGCATTGCCAAAAAACCTTGGAGTCTTAAATCTTGGAACACCAACGAGAAGTAATTTCTGATGGAGTTTTCGAAGAGTCTGGTAGTGTCATATAAGAACCAGAAGTTATCAGAATCACAAGATTCATCTCTGATGGTAATGATATAAGCGAATCGAGAAGAAAGACGAGTATTGTATTTAAGGGTGTCGGAAGAACCAGTGGAACTGGAACCGTAACTGAAACAGTAATTAAATTGAATCGAACCATTCACTATATCAAGCCTAGTGGTGTAAGTGAAGAGAACATGAGAAGCCCATTTGTTATGTCCTATCATTCGTAGCAGTGATGTATATAGTATTTCGAAAGGAATTTATATACGACTTAATTATGATGAATAATCTGAGCTAAATATATGTAGAAAACTAAAAAATGAACAAAAATTGAAGCGCTATAACTGAATAAATCTGTTCTTTAATCTATTTGTCTATATTTGTTTATAAGTTTGTTTGATTCTTAATTGCTTGATGATGAATTGAAGTATTTTGGTAATGTAGTCGTTTTGTTGAATAATAAATATATATTAAAATATTATTTTACAGTTGTATCCTTGCGGTGTTTGTGTCTTGTTTTTTTTAGAATTTCTTGTGTCGCCGTGTCCGTGTCATGTCATACCCATGTCATGTGTTAGGATTTATTATTAGTTAAATAGTCTTTTAATTATATAGTTTGTTTGGAATTTGGGGATTCGAGTTTTCATGTTTTGGGCTTTAGGTTAGGGTAGGGGTTTCAAATTCTAGGTTTTGGTTCGGCTTTAGTTTAGTTTTATTGAATAACTAGGGAGACTCTCAAAAAATAAAACAACCTAAAATAACCTAAAATATCAGATGTGTAAAAAAAAAAAAAAATTATTTAAAAAATAATATTGTGATTTATATTTTGTTTTAATAAAAAATATATCTATTTGAGACATAAGACAATTTAAAACTATTGAAGAACATATCGTTAAATTCATTGACAAAATCACTATTTATAAGCCCAATTAAACAATTATTTAATATCAACATAATCTTATTTTACAATTAAATAAAATAATATCATTATATTAATCAATATAAAATAAACTAATAATACATTATAAAATAACGGTATTAAAATAACGGTTTATTAATCGTTATTTATCATTTTACTACTCTCTACCCAACCCTTTTGTCTATGAAGAACCACCTCTTCCATGTTTTCTTATCACAGCTGCTGGATGAGCATTCCATCAAGCACAAGCTTCCTAAAATCTGATGGCAGAAGCGTAGTGTCAAATGGAAAACATAGCTTCAGTAAGATGAGGTGGTTCCTTGACCAAAACAATTATTTTAGACCAAATTATACCTCATCTACAAAGCTAAACTGCATTTATACCAGGTAAGGAAGCATTGTTCAAAATTCTCGAGAATGGTGTAGTATGTGGTTTCCGAACCAAGCAAAAAATGAATCTCCTGTCTGCTTGAGACATGATAAACAGAGTAAATAATTTAATTTGGTCAACATTATGACTTTTCGAAGAACAAAATATCAAATTCTATATTATTTATACGCAGTTAGCCTTGTTATTTCCTAGATACTACTTTAACCACAAGGGAAGGAATGGAATATGGATTTTATTTCCCATTTTTTAATAACTTAGAAATTTAGTGTAGAATGGGCGTTGAGATAATATGAATTTTGTCATACTTTGTTATTATTTTTAAATAATATATTCAAATAATTAATAATATTATGTATGTGAAATATTAACCAAGCAAACAAAATTTCACCTTTGTTAAGATTTTATAAAATGATACATACGATAAAATATGATTTATCATTTATGTTACCTGAGTGAATTGACAAGGATCATAAGCAGTGGTAGCATCAGGAGCCTCAGGCGGGACAGATGTTTGGAACTCAATTGTAGAAGGGTCAATCATACAGAAGGGGTAACTGAATCCAATGAACTAGCATAAGGAGAATCTAAAAAAATATCTGTAGATGTATCTAAGGTATGAAATATTTTATGTTCTCAAAAAATAACATGACGAGAGACTCTAACGCATCTCGCAACTGGATCATAACACTTATATCCCTTTTATTCAAGTCCATACCAAAGAAAATAACAGAGCACGAGGTTGTAATTTTGTTCACTTATGAGGATGAAGAAAAACAAAACAAGCACACCCAAAAACTCAAAGATTACTATAATTAGGAACTTGCCAGTAGAGACACTCAAAGGGTATTTGATTTTGTAAAAGTATTGTGGGTACATGATTCATGGTATAGATAGCAGTGAGGGATGCTTCACCCCAAAAAGAGGATTGCACAGAAGAATAAAGGACAAGTGATTGAGTCAAATCTAAAATGTGTCGAAATTTTCGTTCATCTCGACCATTTTATTGGGATGTACCATGGCAAGAAGAGTGAAAAATAGTGCCATAATGTTTGAGAATATTTTGAAATTTATTTTGTCTGTATTCTGTAGTATTATCATAATGAAAAGTTTTAATATTTGTGAAAAATTGAGTTGAAACTATTTTGGTGAAATCACGAAAGATGTTGAGTAATTTAGAACGATTTTTCATTAAAAATATCTAAGTAAAACGTGAAAAATCATCAAAAAATATAACAAAATATCGTGTTCCACCCATGGTGGCTACAAGAGAAGGTCCCCAAACATCAGAATGAACAAGATCAAAAGGAGAAGAAGTAAATGACTCACTTTTATTAAATGGTAAAGCAGACTGTTTGCCTAATTGACAAGAAATACAATCAAAAGACTCGATTTTAATTGATCCTAACAAACCCTTAGATACTGGACTTCTGACTCGAGATACTGATGCATGACCAAAACGAGAATGCCACAACTCAAGAGTAGGTATAATACTTCATGTAGATGCAGCTGTGATAGATAAAATAGGTAGATGTAAGGAAGAAAGCTCAAACAGTTGTCTTATCTTATAGCCTGTCCCAATGATCTGACCTGTCTGAGGATCCTGTACAACATAACCATTAAAGAAAAATATTATATTCAAACCTAGCTCAGTCAATTGACCAATAGACAAAAGATTAAAAAAAAGATTGGGAACAAGATAAACATTGCAAACAGACAAATTTGATTGAGAGACAATGCCTATGTGACTAATGGCCACTTGGCTTTTGGTTTGCTACACCACAGTGATTAAGGTCAATTGTTACGTTCTGGCTGTCTCATCTTTATCTACCTTTAGGTACTTTTGGGCTTAATTCACCCATATCTTTCTAGGCATTCTTTAC
Source organism: Cornus controversa (assembly GCA_026545225.1). Lineage (NCBI taxonomy): Eukaryota > Viridiplantae > Streptophyta > Magnoliopsida > Cornales > Cornaceae > Cornus > Cornus controversa. Next base: position 49,064,585 of record CM048845.1, read on the forward strand.
CAAGGATCGATGGAAACCGTCTTCCGGAGAAACTGCTATCTTAACTGCTTCGACTACGACGGTCTGATCGTATTGATCTATCATGGACATCTCCAAGTTAAAATGGGTGAGGAAAGATTTCAACATCTCCCCTTTGGCTTGTCTCATAGTGAACAACGAGGAGATCATCCTTTTACGTTCTTGGTTTCCTACATACTAGGCTACAAACAAATCTCACAATTTATCAAAGTTTGGTATCGAACGGAACGGCTACTACTTGAACCACAGCAGCACTGGCCTAGACAGACCGGACGGGAAGATCTTACACATAGTGCATTGTTTTCGACATCCAGTGTCATCGTCTGTTGGTACTGGTAGATATGTTCCACTGAGTCCATTTTTCAATCAAAGGTAACGAATGTCGGTAGAGTGAACCTCCTCGGCCTTTTGGTTCTGACTATATCTTCGGTGAAGGGGGATTTAGTCAACCGGGTGGTGGCGAGCGATCGATTGGCTAGATAGCCTGATCTGTTGCCCTTTAGAGCGTTGATCTCCTGTTGCATTTGGATTCTCCATTCCAGGATAAGTTGCGGGGGATCGACTTGACCCTCACTGGGCCATCTGGGGTGATGTGAGGCGCTTAGCGAGCAGTTGCTCGAGTTGGCCTCTTCGTTCTTTTGTTGCGGTGCTTTCAGCGCATTCCACCCTGTCGTGCAGATCTGCGATTTGTTGGCGTAGAGCATCATTTTGTTGGGTTAACTACTGAACGCTAGGGCGTGCTAGTGGATCTTGAGTCTCTAGCTATTTGGGTGGTATGGGTGGAGCCCTCATTTGATTCCTGGGGGGTCGACCCAGCTCCGCCGCATCATAGGTATTTCTCCTCGTATCCACCACAGTTATCAGTTTCTTTTGTTTGAAAAAATGACTAAATGCTTTCCACAGATGACACTAAAGTGTAGATATAGAAAATTGTTCAACTGATAATTACCAAACAACTCAATACACACACCCAAATATAATGAATAGAACACTTTCAGAAAAAGGGAAAAGATATTGCGAGAGGTGGATTCAAGGATCCTTTTCATTGATAGTTTCATGAATATTTATACAAGTAGGAATCCAAATCCTTTTAGGATTTGAATTTCCTTGTTGACAACTTACTTTTCTCCTAAGGAATTTGGATTCATTTTTGAGTTATAAGTCTACTTTTGATTTGGGCTTTTTAGCTTGGGGAGGGGCTACTAGGCCCTTAACAATTAACGACCCAACCCGTTTGGGCTTTTTGCTGATACATGGGGTCAAACCGACGTGGGCCTGATCCATTTTCTGTACCAGTTCAGCCTATTGGACTGGGTGATAATTTAGCCTCTACAGGGATGAAGTGTGAGAGAAAGAATAAATAGAATTAGAAAAGTTATAAAAATAAGAATAATAATTTTATTTTTATTTTTTTATGAAATAGGAAGAATTTGTGTTAGGGATGAAGTCTGAACTAAAGCCACAAAGGAAAAAAATATATTGATATTAATAATAATGCGATGCCATTTTATTATTATAATAATATATTAGAACACTTGGGTATATATATATGCCACCAATAATCTATAATTTAGTGATTATCAAAAATTATTATTCTTAAAATTGATAATTTTATTTATAATATATAATCACAATAACATAATTTTTATATATGATTTGTAAATACAAAATTTAGTTTATGTCACCTAAAGTTTATTACCCATGTTTCAAATATTTAACCTTGTGCATATAAATTTTTAATAACAAAGATCTTAATATATTTGGAACATATTTTGGAAATATATTATGTTAATATTGTCACGGGATGATCTTTGAATTTTGAGCATACAAATATTTGGATGATCTTTAGTATCGATATCCCAATTGAGATTTTATTACTCTATTAAGGTAATATCAATTTCACCCATTTGGTTTGAACTTGTTTATATGACGATGTTGTGTTTGAGTCGTTCTGTACGTACATACATGTTAACTACTCTAATTGAAAAATAGATTGAAATTTATATGACTTATACAAGAATGTTGCTAAATGATAGTCTTAATTAATTTTCCCTAACTTAAAAGAAAGGAAGGAATCTAGAGAGTTCTAACTTATAAGGTCGGTTGGGGGTAAACATAGGTTTAGTCTTTTGGGAATTTTATAAACAACACAATAAATTTTTAATTTTTTAACCTAATTTGTAATTATAATTCACTCAAATAGTTTTTATTTTTTATTTAGCCAATTTGTAATTACAATTCAGTCCAATAAATTTTTAATTATTTTAGTCCAATTTGTGATTACAATTCAACTTTTGTTATAACAGCCCAAAATACCCTTGAACTATTGAGTTGTTGCAACATGCTAGGGGTGTAACTTGGGTTGGGCAACCCAAACTCAATTCGAGCCCAACCCAATTTTTTATGGACTTGTGCAGCTATTTTTACAATTAAGGTTGAGCTTGGGTTGAAAAATCTCAAACTTAATTAGAGTTGGGCTTGGGTTGAAGTGCCAATAACTTGAGCCCAACCCGAATTGTAATATTATTTTTATACATATTTTTTATTTTAAATATATTTTATATAATATTCAAATTATGATAACTTTTTTGCTTTCAACTTTCTTTATTTAAATCTTAATTTATTGTATGCTAACAATTTGGATAATTAATTTCTTAAAAACTTGTTTATAATTTTTAAAAATTTGCATTAAGTTCTTAATTTTGTGTGTGTTTAGGAGAAATCTAGTGTGAAACTTATTAAAGATCACTTTAAATTTTCAATGTGGATGTTGATGATATAGATAACTCGAATTAACCCGACTTTCTAACCCGAGTTGCAAACTCGAGTTTAAAAATTTAAGGATGGGTTGGGGGCTAAGGTTGAGTAGGTAGGGTTGGAAGTCGGGTTAGGATTGCATTAGGGTTGAACATTTTACATGTAGGGTTGAGTCCTATTTGTACCTCAAGCCGTTGGAGTTGCAGCCCTATAACATACACCCCACAATTATTAAACGTTGTAATTAAGCCCTACAATTTTTTAAAATGTTCACATCACCTTTGCCAATTTGCAATTACAATTCAACCTTTTTTTATAATGACAAACGTTGCAATGAATCCTCCAACTTTAAAAAGACTCACATTGCAATTCTAAGGTTGAAAGCCATTTGATTTTGCCATGCACGTTGTTATTATGACATAGTTAATGACTAAAATATTCTAGTTATACCCTTTTTACCCTCATACCTCTTAGTGCCGAACGGTTCAATATTGGAAATGGATCCTATTTTATTACTTCCACCTCATGGCTCTCCACCTTGATAGTTCTTTAAGTAAACATATATATGCATGTGTGTATATATCTATACATATTTGTCAGTAAAGTAGTACAAGAAATAGTATAAAAGACACTCATCCAGAAATTTATCCACATCAAACACATTAACCGTTGGATGTGATTGATATAAAAAAGGCAATTACCAAAAAAATCTAGCAATCACATCTAATGGTTACTGTGCTTGGTGTGGATGAATTTCTTGCTCACCAGTGAGCAAGAGATCATTACTCATCTATTATATATATACACACATATATACATTATACTACTGGTGTAAGTGAAGAGAACATGAGAGGTCAATTTAATTCTGGCCATTTCTCAAAAAAAAAAAAAAAATTTGTGCGAGAGAGAGAAGAGAATCCTTTAGGGCCAAAAATATCATTTTGAGTTTCTATTTTATTTTTTCATTTTTTCAATATTAATTGGTAAACTTATAGTACTATTGGCCAGTTTTTTGAGTGAAGTTTATTGTGCAACGAGTGATAAAAATGATTTCAAAATATTAAATCTAGTAGAAGACATGACCATAGAAAAGAGTGAAAAAAGAGAATTCATGTGACGGCTGACCCCGTTCCTACGAAATAAAGGCAAGGATGATGATGATTTATGGTGATCCCTAAAATCAATCCCATGAAGCAATCAAATTAATATTCTATCAAGGGCTTAAATCACTCTTAAAATGATATAATCCCTTCTCCTAAATTGGTACACAGAAATTTTAATTCAAGTGTCCAACTTGAAACTAAATACAAAGTAATCGAAGATGAGTAGATTCAGAGATCCGGAAAAGTTGATCCAAAGATCTGAAAATTATGCATCAACAGTTCTTAAAAGTTCAAAGGAGATTGGTGGATGTATTATTCTTCACGATGACATAGGAAGACCTAGTTGCATTGCTTCTTTATTTTCACAAGTATTGATAACCCAAAGGTTACAGAAGCTCACATTCTCAGAGAAATCCTTATCCTCCTTGCTCAGTGGAGATGCAGTTCAACGATAGTGGAAGGGGACCGCCTTAATGTTATATATCAGTCTCCTTCTTCATCTCTCTCAGCTATGGTTATAGAGGACATAAATAGTCTATGTTCTTCCCAAAATGAAATCTCCCTCATTTGGACCCCTCTTCTTCGTAACATTGTTGCCCACAAGTTGATCCAATGGGCTCTAAGTCAAGCCAAACAAACCTTCATTGGTCCATTTAGCCCCAATGGCTTTGTCAAGCTACTGAGGTGGATTTTTCTTTTGTTGGTTCGAGTTCTCTGAGCCCTTCATTGTAGCTCCTTTGCTTTGTAAGAGAAAAAAATTAAGATTATTCTGAAAAAGATAAAGAAATAAAAATTTGATTGTATCAAAAGATAATGATTTTCATCAAAAAGGGGAAAAAAATCATTAAAATCATTATCATAAGTTGAATTATGAAATAGAATTCAAACTTGTGTCATTCTCCTCCCATGCAATTTTGACAACAGATGTTTTTGAAAATTTATGAATAAATACTCATACTGCATGATCAACACATTAATGATTTAATACATACAATATATATATATATATATATATATATATATATATTTTGTGAATTAATCATTCTCACATGAAATGTAACCATTCGATAATATATATATAAAAAATAACAAATAAACTTGCATTGTGTGTGAAAGCTTGAAATTTGAAACTTAAGATTAGAATATGAGAAAAATTAGTTAAAATTTGAATTAATTTTATTCAACTTCCACTTTTAAAACACTAATTCCATGTTAACAATATATTTATGTTGTTTTTTTTTCATTTTATAATGAGTAGTATTAGGGGTGGAAACAAAATCGATTGAGAGTTTTTTTTTGCGGTTTGGTTTGATTCCGATTTTAAAAATATGGATCCACTTATAAATAGTTGGGTTTTATTTTAAATTCAAATTTAAATAAATTTTAAAACAAAAATTCAAGACCTAATTTTAAAAAATTTACAAAATGAATTAATACACCAAATTTGAATAACCACCCTTTTGTATATAAAAGGTTAATACCAAACTCGTATGGTCCTAATATAAATTCCAAAGACTCTGAACACATAGCCAAAACACTGTAATTCACACCTGTATGGCTACAATATTCATGACAGATATAAGGAATTTCAAATATAGATACATACATACTGCAATTAGTACATAGAATAGATAGAGATGAGAGAAGATGGCTTTAATTTCTGAATGAAAATACATAAAAATTTGTTGGGTTGAGTGAAACCAACAATTAGCTACATCATCTATGTATGTATCAATCAAGTCAAATTCAGTCCCATTTTCTTCACCACGAAATCAAATCAGATCATACACAATCCATTACTCTCTCTCTCTCTCTCATGATCCGCTTCAATCTTTCCTACCCATTCCTCGTTCTACCTTTCTCTCTCCTCACTTTTCTAATTTCGTTGGTTATATTCAAATATACGTTCTGTTAACTATTCTAATTATACAAATATGTCGCTAACTTGTCCCACATTGAATTTGGGCAAGAAATATTTTAGATTTATTAATATTGGTTCGAACATCACCTATTAACTTAAGTTATTGGATTGAATTGCAAGCGCTTGACCTTTTAATTTAAATAAAGTCCAGGAAATGGACTCTCTCATAACTCATGAGATTGGGTATGCAGCACTACCAAATGGCTTAAGTTTTTTTGAAAATTCTAATCGAACTTTTATAAGCAGTCCAATAGTTTTTAAAGTTTTAAACCCAGTTTGCAATTATAATTCAGTCCAATAGTTTTTCTTAAAATTGTTCTAGTCCAATTTGTAATTACAATATAACCTTAGTTATAACGGCACAAAACACCCTTGAACTATTGGGCTGTTGCAACATGCACCCCTCAACTATTAAACGTTGCAATTAAGCCCCCTAATATAATTAATTTGTAAAATTTTACGAAATGCCCCCTTAATTTTTTTTAAATCTCACTAATTCTTACTTTCTCTTCTTTTTTCAATTTTATATTTTTGATTTTTTTCAAAAAGAAAAAAAAATTGCACTGCAATCAAACTGTAATTTTTTTCCTTCAACGATCTCTCAAATTAATAAAAAAATTACACCACCAGAAAAAAATTATTGCTACTTCATATTAAATAAAAAAAAATGATGGTTGCGAATAGAACCCTTAATGTTCATATTTGTATGTTTCTGAATCGACATATACATACTTACACTTAAAACTAATATCTACCATTGAAGAAAGATAGATATCTAATGTTGTTTGGGTATGAATGAAATGCCTAGTCCAATTTGTGATTACAATTCAACTTTTGTTATAACGACACAAAATACTTTTCATCTATTGAGTTGTTGCAACATGCACCACACAATTATTAAATGTTGTAATTAAGTTCTACAACTTTGAAAAATGGTCACATCACCCCTGTCAAATTGTAATTACAATTTAACTTTTCTTTTAATGACACTAAACATCCTTCAACTATTGAATTGTTTAAACATGCATCCGTTAATTATTAAATGTTGCGATGAAACCTCCAACTTTAAAAAGACTCACATTGCACTTTTATGTATAATATTATATTTTTATTTATTTAACGTATCCTTGTTGTGTCCGTATCCTATTTTTTTGAGATTTTTCGTATCGTTGTATTCGTATCGTGTTGTACCCGTATCCCATGTCTATTAAAAAAATGAAGAAAATAGAAAAATAAATAAATAATAATAATAAAATTTAGAGAGACTGTCGACTTTTCGATAAGGGGAAGTCGACTTTCTTTCCTTTCTCAAAACCCAAGAAACACTGGCAAAAATAGTTGACTTTAAAAAATAGAAGAGTCAACTTTTCATTGGAAACTCAAGTTAATTCAATCTCACTTGCTCGGGTCATGCCTATTTCTCTTCTAATAGTACAAAACCTATCTTCTTGGAGGGGCTTGGTGAAAATATCAGCTAATTGATTTTCCGTATTATGAAAATAAGCTCGATATCTATTTTAGACACATGATCTCTCCAGAAATGATGTCTAATTTCAATATGCTTTGTTCTTAAGTGTTGTATAGGATTTTTGGAAGTACATATACCACTTGTATTGTCACATCTAATAGGTATATGATCAAATATAAGTCCAAAATCCTCAAGTTATTGTTTGATGTAGAGTGTTTGTACACAACAACTACCGACTGCCACGTATTCGGCTTCTGCTATTGACAAAGCTACGGAATTTTGCTTCTTACTTGACCATGCTACTATATGTTGGTAAATTAGGCCGGTGGTTTGAGCTTGGGTAAATTTATAGTATTTGGGATATACGAGTTGTGATAGACTCTAGTTGTAGGAGCCTAAGACTTTGAGAAATGTTTAATGTAGTGTTTCTGAGGTAAAAAATTGAGGATTAATTGTGGTTACAGGTTTGAGTCCTCGGGGATATTTAGTGACTTATATGCGTTGGTTGGTGTGGGTTATGCTAGGATGAACAATTAGAACTGAAGGTATGAGGACAAGGAAAGCATATTGTTGGGGTTAGGCTAATGAGGGGAAATGGCTCTACCAGACACTTTTCTTTGATTAGACACAGTTTTGTCTATTAGGACATCCGTTAGTGGATTGGTGTTATACTAAACACAAATTTGTCATTTGACCCATCCGTTGTTACTGGTTGTCATCACTGTAAACACAACCATTGGATTTGGTGATTGTCATTTAGGCACAGTTTTGTCCATTGACACACTTATGAAAGTACTTGTTGTTATTTTAGACATAGTTTTATCTATTGACACATTCATTGAGATGGGGATTTTCATCTCTAGACACGATTTTGTCTTCTGATGTACCGTTATGGGTAGTGTGACCTTGAGGGATTGAAGTTTTGAACCGTCATTTGAGGTTTAATCCAGTTTTTCGCACATGACTAGTTTTGATGTCGTGGAAGGATGATGGGAGATTTACCATTAGTTTTGTTTTGCTTAGTTGTTAACCGAGAAAATGATGTGACATGTAAACAATAAGATTTTCTGCTGACTTTATTTTCCTATAAATCATACCTTATGGTATCGGTGAAATTAAAAGGACCCAAGGATCAGATGTGAGACTTGGAAAGTGAAAAGTTTTATGCATTTTAGGGAAATGTGGATGAACTAGTTGAGGATTATTTTATAAGTCCTTAAGAAACATTGGCCTTAGGCCATGGGTGAGGAGTGTCAGTTTGGACTACCAACAAGTAAAGTTCATTATGCATGTAAATAGTTGGTTACGATTTTGATCCTTCCTAAACTAGGTTAAGGAAATAATAGTTGTATTGATGGTTCACGACATGATAATTAGTGTGATATCTAGACATAGTTTGACGTGTACCAGTAGATGAGATGCTTCGTGGACTCAAAGTTAAGTTATATGTGGTAACTAAAAACCTTGTTGGTTAAGGAGTGAAGGCCGAGTGTTAGAAACCGACAAATTAATAGCTTTTACCGTGGTAAAAGGGAGCTAGGAGAGGACACTAAAGTTTTTGTGATGAAACTCCAAAACTTGAGATATATTTCTAATTTTGAGGACAAAATTCCTTGAAGGTGGGGAAGTTGTATAGACCGTATCCAATTTTGACCAGTTTTCTTTTTATTCATTATTTTTACTATAAATGAGTTTTAAATTATGTTGTGAATATTTTAAATGTGGGAAACATGTTCGAGAACTTGCTTAGAGGTTTTGGAAAGTTTTTGGAGCATTTGGTGAAATTTGAGAATTTTTGATCGGCGGGACCCGAAAAGCAGGTCAGGTGAGCTCGGGAATCTGAAATTTTTTTAAAAAATATTTATTTTTGATTTTAGATAAAATAAAATGTTTAATGAGTTAAGGAAGTGATTTCGGAGCCGTAGACGCTTTCAAAATAAAAAAACAAAGGTCGAAAGGGTACGTTAAGTGGCTTGAGGGTGTTTTAGTCATTTTACGCCCTAGATATTATAAATATCCATGGGTTGAGATTTCAGCCATTTGATACAGTCGGTTGTGACTCTCTCTCTCTCTCTCTCTCTCCTTTTTCATCTCTTCTTCCTCTTTCTTCATTTTGGACATTTGGAACTTGGATTCTGAAGTTCCCAAAGAAAGGTAAAGTGTTCTACGTGGCAAGAGCTTCAGTTTGAACTGAACAAAAGCTGATTTGGACGAAGTTGGAACTTGGTGATATCTAGGGTTTTGGCTAGAAAGTCTTCAAATTCGAGGTAGGGGTGTTTCTTCCTTCCTATTCTTCGATTCTAGGATTTTGGGGAGTTTGGAGATGTTTTGGGTATGTTTGCATGTATGGGAGTGTGTTAAGGTTGAGTGATTGTACACTTCCCCTCTCATTATGTGTTTATACATGTTAGTTGTGTTTATATAGTGATGTATGATTAATTGAATATATACATGTAATGTGTATAAAATGAGAACATATTTGGCTATATTGTGAATTTTATACTTATGTGAATTATGTGCATAATTGTTAGCATATGTGTATCTATGTGTTTGTTATGGAAGTATGTGAAGTATGTTGGTGTTATACATGCTAGATTTGAGTTTTTTTGTGATTCATATGAAATATGTAACGTATGTTATATGTATAGGTGTTATACATGAGAATTGGTGAACTTGGAGGCTGTTTGGAAAAGTTGTCGGATTCCATTTTCTAATTCCAAAAAAATTGAATATGGAAACCAGCTGTGCTGCCATTTCTATTAAAAGCAGAATCTATTTGGTAATGTCATATGCTGTCAAAATTTTAAAAGCTAAAATCTGAAAATATGTTTGGTAACCCAAAATATATATATATATATTTTAAAATAGTAGTATCTTTGGTTATAAATTGTGTTTGAGTAATATATTTCCAACTCATTTTAAACTACATAAATGAACAATACATATTATAACCATGTTTTAATATTGCAAAGGTACATATTTGTCCTCATATTTTTACTTTACAAAATCATATAGCATATGATAATGTTAAATATTATATGTTTAATCTTATACAAAACATGTGTTCTAGTAAGTATCTAAATTAAAATATTACATTGATTATTCTACTACATAGTTCATTTTGCAATCACTATTATAAGTACAAAAAACATTACAATGATCAGAAAAAAGAAAATGCTTATAATAGCACACCCACAATCATGACAGGAGGTCTACTGCTTTATTCTAGGAATGCTAATGGTGAGCTCTCATCCTTCTTTGGGATGTAGACATTCACTGTAAAGCTATACTCACACACACATGCGTGTGTCTTTTACTGTCTTGTGTTTGGAAACATAATTTGTCAGGAAAGGGATTGAAAAACAGAAGAGGAATTTCTATACTAAATATATGGTTATATATAATAGATATGTTAATTTATTTCACAATTTTTTTCTTAATAAATTTTGAAAAACATTAAGGTAGCATGATAAAGTAAAAGGATCTTCCTTGTTAATATCGAATCTCATTATGCAACAAACACCTCAAGCAACCAAGCTCTAATGAACCCCCCACACACGCCACTACAAGAAATTGATCTTTTAACGACGGGCACGCAAAGCCCCTCGTGGAAGGCTTCTTTCTATGACAGGCTCGCATAGTCCCTTGTAGAAAATGTCTTTCTACGACGGGCCTCTACAGCCCCTTGTAGAAAATATCTTTCTACGACGGGCCAATAGAGCCCCTTATAGAAAATATATTTCTACGACGGGTCTAAGAGGCCCATTGTAGAAAGAAGAGTTCCACGAGGGCCGTAAGGCCCGTCGTAGAAAATAAAAAAATCCCGCTTTATACTTTCCCGTTGAGATACCTTTTCTCTCTCTAGTTTTTCATGAGCGTACTGTTCTCTCAGTTCACACTCTCTCTATTCAATTGAAATTGTACCCATTCTCTTAGCTTTCCTCATAATCTCTACCTATAATCTCAGTTCTTCAACAACATTCAAACCTAACCTCACTCGTAGATGGAAACCCTAACCCAATCTTTCTCTGTTCCATGAAATCCCTAAGGCAATCAATTAAAGAACCCGCACGATTGATGAATGTAGGTAAGTTCTGAAATTCCCAAGTTATGCACTTCTGAGTTAATTCGCTCTTATATGATTTTTTCTTGTTTCATTTCACGGAAGTCGTTGATAAACCCTAGAATTTTTTTTGGTAGAACAGGGGATTGATATTTTATTGGTCATTGATTGATACAAATTCTGTTTTTTTACTGGGAAAATAAAAAGAAAACAAAGCCCTAAATTATTTGTTACTATTTTCCTTTTTCCCATCTTCAGGAGTTGTACAGCTAAGGGCATTTTCTTGGTCCGCAATCCAACCAAGTAGCAATATGAGTGCAAGTTGATTTAATGATTGTAATTAGTTAAAAATGTAAACTGTACTGCTTTGTTATGAAAATTCAATTTATTTTTTCCTTCTATTTTCTATTTCCATCACTCCAATTTTCGATCTGATTCTTTCAGATTTACTCCTATTTGCTGCTCTGTTAATGAAACTTGCTGCACAGTCATCAAAAAGAATCAACAAGGATACACCCCAGGTCTCTGAAGAACAAGCTCCCACCAAGTTAGTTGGTCTTTTACTTCCTCTTGTTTACGTCTTATGATAGAGATAAATTGAGTTTCCTTCTAATAGTATGGTCTGTTTAGTACATATGTCACTATTGGAATTAGATTATTGTAAGTTGGAAGTAAAATTTAATTATTAAATGTCCCTTTTGCTATTTTGTTATATTTTTTCCTGGCCTAGGGAGAGGGGGTGGGAATTAGAAGTGATATATTATGGCACCAAAATATATTATTTGATATCCTGAGACTTACGAACTTTTAAATTTATTTCTTGCTTAAACTAAATGTCCTAGTAACTGCAGACAAAGATTATGCATGCTGTGTTTCAATTTTGTGGCAGTGTCAGGATTGAAGCATGATACTTTCGGTATAAGAGCTGTTAGTTTAGTGACTATTAAATAGAGTGTAAATGTCAAATTATTTTGTGTGAGTGTGAGAGAGTGAGAATCCCTTTTTAAGTCTCTCTTCATATGATGCATAAGTGTCCAAGGAAACAAATCTCTAATGATTAACATTTTAAAAAGATATTGGCTATCTTCTATGGTATACATACATATATACATATATATAAATATATTAGATGTTCAATGAGAAGCAATTATAAATGTTATTGTCCTCCATGAGAAATGACACATGTATTATTAAGCTAGCGTTGCTCTTTTATAGCTAATCTTATGACTAGGTCAAGGTGTCACATGAAATGTAATGAAATGTAACAACACACAAAATCAGACTTTTTAAATTCGATCTCATCTACTCCTCATTCTACTAATGTATTAGGAAATCAAGTCAATGGAAGCTATATGAAGGAACAACCCAATATGTGATATTGTCATAGCATCTTCTGATTATTTATACTTTTTCCCTATACATTTACTTTAAATTCTTGAGTAGAACAAGTAGTAGCTTCTTCTCTCATATCCTTCAACTCTGACCCTTTTTTCCCTTCAATTGCTTGGTCTAATCTTGTTTGGTTCAAGAAGTGCATCCCCAAGCATAGTTTTTTGCTTTGGATGGCAGTAAAGAGTAAGCTTTCAATTCTTGACACTCCATCTATGGCTTTCTTTGTAATTCCAATGCTAAATCCACCTCACAATTTGGTTGTTTATGCTCAAATTCAAAGATAGTGTTTAGTCAAGGAAAAGTGAAACTGACTGAAGCTTGCCATCTTCTTGTCTCATTCCCATTTAGTGGTCATGGTTTGCTAGCTTTGTTGAGTGCTCGGCTAGACTGCATTATTTGTTGCTTGCTACAGGGTTCTAGTTGTTTGTTCATGAGCTTTCTGCCTGTGTTTCCTGCCCTTTGCTTGCATGCTTAGTTATCTCTTATTCGTATCATATTACCTTAAACTCATAAATTAAAACTGGAATTTGAATGGTGGAGAGAGAGAATTTTTAACCTAAAACACTTGCTCCCAGCCAGGGGCTTATACACAGATGCAATTATAAGAGGGGAAAATCAAGTATTAAAAATGAAAAACATTAGCAACAGGCTAATAGCCCCTGTATTTCCCTGCAAATATAGGAGGGAAGACCAACCTACAATATTTTTAACACACTCAACAGAACAAATAATAAAATTGTCATTCTTCAATACAGTAGAAGTTGGCGAAGACCAATGAACACATTGATATCTGAATCCCCATTAGCCAGCAACATGTGTGGAAAATAGTGCGTAAACTGCAATATCATCATAAGCTGCAAGAACTCCAGAATAGAAAACCAACGTCTGGATCTTATACCCCCATAAAGCCTAGGCATTCCCCATCAACTAGACTTGATTTAACACTTCCTTGCAGTACCATTGCAATAACATCAGATGCCAAGGAGAACATAAAAGAAAAACAATGACATAGAATGGAAATATCTTATCGAAGATAAAGGTCACACATGACTGAAGAATGACATTAAATTATCTGACATGGAGAGAAATATCAGGAGGGAAATCACATACTAATAAGATAACCACCAACTAACATCGTATCTTAGGATTTGCAGCACTCAATTGAAATAGAAAAGACAGAACAACATGGTGTGTGTTGAAGAAATGAAAGCAAACTGATACAGAGCTAGATGTAAATGAACAGTAGCAGAGGAACAAATTTTGAAGGTAAAGAAAAAACTTCGACGACGCTAAAAATACATAAACGAATATGAGAAACATCAGAAGTTATTTAGAAGAATACAATAATCAAATGACATTACCATGATGCTGAGGCTTACAGAAGTAGCTATCCTTGTTTTCCACTGAACTATAAAAAATGGAATAATTCTTTGACATGCGGCCGCTGCTACTGAGAGATGACTCCAAATCAGTTACTTGGTTCACAAAATTCTCTTATTTTGCAAATGAGAACCTAGACTGGTTATAGTTATTTAAATTCCAGGAAGAACCATGCTACATGTCAGTGTCCTCAAATAATTTAGCTAAATTGTTATGCAAGGTCAAAGAATCGTCACATGCATCAAAATCCATCGACAAAACATTTAAAATTATGCTGCTCTCCACTGCATCTAGAGTAGAATTGTCATCATTGGCTGTGTTATCATTATCCAATCTTCTTAACTGCTCAATGATTTCTTCATTGGAGAACGAGTTCGAACATCTAAAAATCCTATCTGATTCAGCAGAACTTTAGAACTTGCTCTCATTGTAACCATCGATTAGTATTGAATTTATAAATGTAACTTGTATAGAAGCTTGATCCACATGATTATGTACAGTGCAACCATCTGCATCGAAATCACCTAAACTATAGGTCTCTTTATGCTGCCAAGGATGAGAATGATCTTTAACAGGATAAGATAAAGGAAATAGACAACCAGTTTGGGTTGTGCTATCAGAATCCTTCGATATTTGATCGTCAAAAGATACTAAATCTCCTTTTACATCACTAATTGAACAATGTGATATTGGTCTTTTAGAATCAAACATAAAAAAAGATTGTTCTTTTGTAAAGCATGCATCACTTGGTCTTAAATCAGCTCTCCCTGATGCTGACAAATTTAAAGGTTCTCTTTGCTTGAATGTGAAAGCACATTAATCATTGGTGAGTGATAGAGGATGTTTGTTTGGCCTTTTCTTCTCTTGTGTCATTTTACTTCTAATTATAGGAAACTAAAGGACTAATCATTCTTTTTTTCTTCACATTTTAGATCAGTATTAAGTTGAAGCTTGGCATTAATTTAATGTAGTGGATAATTAAATAATTAATGATCCAATTCAAAATATAGGGTCATTAGCTATTGAGAGAGATGGAAGAGCATTCACATACTCTTAGGCCCTGTTTGGCAGAGATTTTGTTTCGACTTTTATGCAGAAGAAAAAGAGAAGCAGAAGCTAAATCAGGAAGCTGGTACCCCCCAGCTTCCTTTAAACGCTCTTTTTGGACTCCGAAGCACTTCCGCCTTACCAATCCAAACACTATCCAAAACAGCTTTTGAGCTTGAAAAGCCGAAAACTGCTTTCCAAAAGCCAATCCAAACAGGGCCTTAGTGCAATATCTGGCTTTAGATAGTTTATTCATCTCAGCCTGCAACTGAGCGATACAACCCTAATATATCCACATGAAACAACACAGCCCCCATATCAGGTTTGATTAGAATAAATTAAGACAAGTAAATTAACCAGCAGGTTTTGAAACATATTGTGCTATTTGTTTCCATATATATTCTTGGGATTTGTTTTATCATTATTAATTATATCACATCTCCTTTTCCCCTGAAATAGTTCCGGGGTCCAAATATTTGAATAACCCAAATTCTCTTCATAGTTTGAAACATATTTTGCTAGTATTTGTTTCCATATAATATATATTATTCTTGGGATTTGTTTGTGTATATATGCATATAACATGTTTTACAGTGGGAGGCCAACTTATTTTGCTTTCCTTTTCGTACTTCTTTTTAATCCTTTTGTTTAATCTTTTTTGGGGTAGTGTGAGCATAATCTTTTGTGTTGAGTCCCATCTTTTGGGTTGGGACAGTGTGGTGATGGGACCCATGAAATTAGTGTGATAGGAACTTTTCCTTCTTATAATGAGAGTTCTTTGATTCAAAACTTGGCTGTAGCGGTGCTAGTGTGGGTCACAATTTGTCCTTCTCATGTTATTTTGTAGAAATCCACTCCGATTAGGCTATTATCATTATTTCTTTTCAAAATTATTAATAAATAGTGATGAACTTATGGTTTCAAGTTGAGCAAGATCAGTATCATGTTTGAATTGAACCAAGTTTGAATTTAGTAAAGTTGATTTGGCTTTGAAAAAGTCAGATAACATAAAAGGCTTTCCGATTTGTAGCCACTGTCAACATTTCTGCCATGAACTTGAGCTTGTTGGATCACTGTCATTCTCTGCCTATGTATGTATACATTGAATACTTTAATTTGAAAAAGGCTAGTTAAGTAGATGGAGACAATGGAGAAGAGAGAAAAGTTGCACCTTCTTTGACAGGAAAGAAAAATATTTCACTGTATAAATTATGGAGTAATTAATTTAGAAAAAAAGAGTACCCAGACTAAAAAATACATGGCAAAATTAGATGGTATAATAATCAAATCACCATTATATATAATACTTGTTTCCATGGTCAATGGTTTGTTTTTGTATAGAAGCTAGCTGTATGTGAGACAAGAAATGGAGGGTAGTAGTTCCTCCTAGGGAACATGTCATTAGTGATCAGCTACCTCTTTCTTTAATTAAAAGTCCATATATATCAAGCAAATGACCACCTTGATTATAAATCAACCTATTATACATAGTTGATATTTCTTATGATTGGTTCCACCATCATCATAATGTTAGTTATTTCTTGTCCACTGTGTGTTTGTGCATAATTATATATTTTTATAGATAGTTGAGCTTCTTTTCTTGTTCTTTTGTGATTTCTATGACACACACACACACACATATACATGAAATTAAATATCAGCCATGTTATATATATCAGCGTATAGCAAGAAGTTGAAGGAGTTAGAGATTTATGATGCACATGAAAACTTTCACCTTTTCTTTTTTGTTATGGATGTAACATGTGGTCTCACTGACTCATTGAAATATACCTTATGAATGCAGCTTTTGAGCTTTGGTGAATTTAGCGATCTATGTGCTTTTGATTTTGAGGTAAATTCCTTATTTCAAATGAGTTTAGGAACTTTGGGGTAAAATTTATTTTGAAAAACATATCCTGAAATCTCCAAAAGCTGAGTGAAAAGTAATAGCTATCAAGTCTAAATCGTTGCTGTCATGTTCTTATTGTTTATATTTTGATCTAAATATGACTTAACTACTTGAACACCTCTTAATATACTTGTTAAGTCATGTTTAACTGTAATTTTTCAAGATTATGCATGAACTTCATTTTTTGTATTCAATGATAAATTTTGATGCACTTTTCACTGTCAAACACTCAGGTACTGTTAGATTAAGCTTTAAAACTATACTTGAATTTCATGCTAACATTTTCAATTGGTTTATCTTTTATCACTATTGAAGATTCAATTAGTAATGTGGCCAAAGTCTAGATATATAATCATAGTATTGTTATTTTTTTTACTTACAATGAACTTGGTTTAGGTTATCAATCGTTTATAGTAGAGGTAGTCGCTTATTATTGAATAAGTCAACAAGGAGCCATGGATAAAGATTGGATGCACCTTAATAATAGGTAAATATAACACAAAACCTTACCCATAAAAGTTTAGTCATTGTACCCATTTATATTAAAATTTTGAGTTTTCAATTGTAGAGCTTCAAACGAGTATATAAATGGAGCACGAAGATTTATTGATTGGGCTAAAGGTAATGCAAGGAGTCGAGATGCCATTTTATGCCCCTGTAAACATTGTTTAAATGCACAATATCAAAGCTTTGATATGGTGTATGAGCATATAGTGATAAAAGGAGTGGATTCCAAATACACTGTATGGGTCTTTCATGGAGAGAGGAGGAGTGCATATTTAGAAAATGAAGGCGATGAAGACCATGTGAAAATGCCTGAAACATATGAGATGTTTAGAGATGCGTATTTTGATGGTGAAGACAACGCTGCTTTAGAGCCTACTGATGGAAGTAAAGAGGAGAAGTTCTAAAAATCATTAGAATATGCTGAAACTCCTTCATATCCTGATTGCACAAAGTATACAATTATGTCAGCGATAGTTACTTTATACAAGCATAAAACAACTCATAACCTGTCTGACACTGGATTTAATGATTCGTGATATGCTTCCGCCAAATAACAAACTTCCAGAGGGGATGTCTGCAACAAAGAAGCTATTGAAGATATTTGATTTGGGGTACAAAAAAAATACATGCATGCGCTTATGACTGTTGTTTGTTTAGAAAAGGAAACAAGGATTTGAATGCATGCCCAAAATGTGGTACTTCACGGTGGAAAATGAACAAACAGTCTAAGAAGGTTCGAGAAGGGTTCTGGCTAAGGTGATCTGGTACTTTCCAATTGTACCTAGATTTAGGCGATTATTTCGATTAATTGAAAAGGCTGAACAAGTATTGTGGCATTCAACTAATAAAAGTCAAGATAGAAAGATGCGACATCCAGTTGATTCACTTGCATGGGATACGATAAATAAAAAGTGGCCGTGTTTTGCATCAGATCCTCAAAATTTGAGGCTTCGCCTTGCAGCCAATGGAGTCAATCCATTCGGTGACCTTGGCATTAAACATATTGTTGGCCGGTGATTTTAGTTGTATATAATTTTGACCCACTGCTTTACATATCTAAAGATAATATGATGTTAACGTTGTTGATCTCAGGACCAAAGCAACCAGGGAATGACATTGATGTGTTTTTGGAGCCATTGGTGGAAGATTTAAAGGAGTTATGGCAGAAAGGTGTTGAGCTCTACGATTCATTCACTAAATCTATGTTTTAATTTGAAGGTGGTTTTGATGTGGACAATTAATGATTTACCAGCTTATTCTAATCTGTCTGGTCAGGCAACAAAAGGTGAATGTGGTTGTCCAATGTGTGCTAAAGAAACATGCTTAGAGTGGTTGCCATGTAGTAAGAACACTGCGTTTAGGGGTAGTCGGCGATTTCTTCCGATCAATCACCCATATAGAAAGAAGAAAACATGGTTTGATGGAAAAGAAGAATTGCGGAGGCCACCTAGATTATTATCTGGTTCAGAAATTTTTTGTCTTGTTGAGAATTTAGAGAATAAGTGGGGAAAACCTCCCAAAGAGTGCAACAATTCCCAAGCAAAAACTACCAAAAAGCGTAAGAGGTCCAAAGAAAAACCTCCCTAAAAGCGCAACAATTCCAAAGAAAAACTTGAAACTTGGCTATGGAAGAAAAAGTCTATATTTTTTGAGTTACCATACTGGGAGGTATGCAATTTGATTCATTGTAGAGTTTAACTTATTTGGCCATTACTTTTTCTTTGAGGATATCACACTGCTTACTAATATTTGTTTTTGCTTGCTATGATGGGCATTACTTCTTCGTCATAATTTGGACATAATGCATATTGAAAAAAAATGTTTGCGAGAGCATTATTGGCACTTTATTGAATATAAAAGAAAAATCAAAAGATGGACTCAAGTCTCGTCAGGATTTGAAACAAATGGGCATCAGGGGTGATTTGCACCCAAAGGAGTTGGGCAAGAAACATTACTTGCCACCAGCACCCCATACATTATCAAAGGAAGAGAAGGCCCAATTTTGTAAAAGGCTACAACAGTTGAAGCTACCTGATGGTTATAGTTCAAACATTGGGCAACGAGTATCATTGGATGAATGCAAGATTAGTGACTTAAAATCCCATGATTGTCACATTTTGATGCAACAATTACTACCTGTTGCTTTACGTGGATTACTACCAAAGGGTCCGAGGAATGCTGTATTTCGCTTATACACGTATTTTCATGAAAAATGCCAAAGGGTGATTGATAGGAAGCAATTGGAAAAACTTGAAAGTGAAATTATGGAAACTTTATGCATGTTTGAAAGATTTTTCCCGCCGTATTTTTTTGACATTATGGTACACGTTACCATTCATCTTGCACGAGAAGCTCTTTTTTGTGGACCAGTACAATTTCGTTGGATGTATCCATTTGAGAGGTAATTTATTTATAATATTTCTTTTATTATATGTAGTTAGAAATATTATTTAATTTATAAATATATTTCTCGCGTCATAGTCAGGATTATGAAGGTTTATAAAGGATTTGTTAAGAATCGAGCTAGACCGGAAGGGTGCATAGCAGAATGCTATTTGTTCGACGAGTGCGTTCAATTTTGTAGTGAGCACATGAAAAAAGCAGCTGAAATAGGTTTTCGTCAATCTCGAAATGAAGATATTGAATGTGAAAGCATAGAAGGAGGACACAAAATATCCAAAGGAATTTTTAAAAGCATACCTTCTGACATGTTAGCCATTGCTCACCGTTATGTATTATTCAACAATGACGAGGTTGAACCATACATAAAGTAAGATATTACTAATATTTTGTTTTATCGATAACAATTAGTTTAAAAACGTGCATAACCATATTGTTTTACATGTAGGAAACATCGGGAAGAACTCAAGCTTGAAGACAGTCGTCTAGCAAGGAATGAAAATGCACTAGAAAAGAAACATATGGAGACCTTCAGTTCATGGTTAAGAATTGTGATTCATGTAAATCACAATGTGTCAAGTACATTAAAATGGCTTGCACGTGAGCCTAGGACAGAAGTAACTTTCTATTCTGGATATATTATTAATGGTCAATGATTTCACACTAAGGATATAAAGAGGAGCACACAAAATAGTGGTGTTTCAATTGAAGCTGAAACTATATGCCATTCCAGTGACAGAGACACAAATCAAGTCGTTGAAAAAATTTCTTACTATGGTGTTCTGAAAGATATAAGTTTGTTGAACTACTACATATTTAATGTGCCATTATTTCACTGTGATTGGGAAAACATTAGAAATAGTATCAAAGTTGAGGATGGATTTACGTTGGTATCAAAGTCAATTTGCAAGAGATCCATTTATCCTTGCATCACAGACTAGTCAAGTGTTTTATTCTAGGGAAAATGAAACGTTAAGTTGTTATGTTGTCCTTAAAGCACCGCCTAGAGGCTCTCATAATGTGGATAACTTTGAAGAGAATCCTTATGTGCCTTATGCTCCTTTAGATATATCAAGACTTGACTCAAATGTTGATGACGATGATCATTCATATGTACGAGATGATTGTGAGGGCAGAATAGTTTAGAGTTTAAAAATTATGGATTTATGTTGGTTTTATTTTTGGTTGTATTCATCTATGGCCCTTATTTTGTTTGTAATCTAGTGTGGCCTATCTATTAATGAAATATAGTTTTGATTGGTTCACTCTTTATTATGTTTCATAGTGACATGATGATTGACTTGCCGCTTAGTATTACTTTATTCTTGTATGCATGTGCTTGATATTTTTTGCCAACTTCACATTGCAGATTTTTGAGCTTCTACACAAATTAATTTTTTACCTCCTTTTCATTATGACTAAACAATGCGAGGTAAGCATCTACTACTTATTACAACTTTTTGCAGCATTAATTAGTTTGAAATGTGAAAGAGTTTAGCTTTTGCTAATGTTATTCTTCTATTAATTTTCAAATTGCTTGAAATGAAGAGTTCTAGACATGGTGCGAAAAGACAAGAAAAGGAGCGTCAAGCAATTTTGGCTGCAGTAGTTCGTCCACCCTCATCCATACGCATTTCTGATGGGGGTTCAAACTCTCCTCATACACCCACAAGTCATCGCCTAGTAGGAGTCAGTGGGACTTCACCCAATCATGCTAGTTCTCAAGTTCAAACCTGTGAGGACCAAGCAACAAGTGCTAAAGAAAGGAAGGTTAGGGGAAAGTCTACATTGGGTGGCATTCTCAAGTCAAAACCTATGACTCAGAGTTTTCATGTGGAGTTTGATGAAAGTGGACAGCCAATTGAAAAAAATGGAACAAAATACAATTCATCCCTTCCAATATGGGTACGTGAGATAGTGCTCGTAACTATTGAAAAATGGAGATTGGCGCTAGAGCAATTCAAAGATGATTTATGGGAGGCTGAATAGGTATTTTTCAATTGTTAATTTGAATAAAATGAGGCTAATGATGCATTTATATGTCTTTTAGTAATTAAATGAGTCTGAATTTGAGTCCCAACTTTGAGCAAGTTTTTCAAATGAAGGTTGGATTTTTTTATTACATTTTATAAACTTCAACGAATTTCGTTTTTATGCTATAGCGGATTCTACGTATATAGATATAAATGAGAAAGAATGAGAAATAAGGTAATTAATGTAAGTGTCCCATTAAACAAAATTTGCAGATTCCACCTATATATTTGTTATTTGACTGCAGCATGAGTTTGATGTTGACGAAAGTGCATCCCATTACTCATTTCAAAAGATGGGAGCTGCTTGGCGCACCCATAAATCAACAATGACAAATCGCATTTTGAAGGTGGGAAATAATCCAAGAAAGATACAACTCATGAGGCCCACCAATGTGCCCACACTAGAGGAGTGGGAAAAATTTGCTATGGAGCATTTATCAGCTGACCATGCTGTGAGTATGCTTTGAATTGTATGTCTTTTTTACTTTTTAATTTTTATGCATGGCATATATATAAATTAACTAAATTTTTGTATTTCTAGGCGAAAAGAGTTAAATATCAAGAGTTGAGAGCTAAAAAAAAAATCGCCCCACACAACAAGTCGAAAAGGCTATGCGCGGTTGACTAAGGAGATGGTAATGCAATACTGTTTAATAATTTTTTTTTTAATATCATGGACCTCTCCTACATTGACTAAGTGCTTTCATTATTTTATATTCTTATGTAGAATGAAAAATCAGACGCGCCTGATTCAATTTCAAGAGTAGATGTGTGGATTGAAGCGCATAAAAGAAAAGATGAAAGTTTTATAAATGAAGAAGTTAAGGAGGTCGTGGTAAGAAATATTTTCTTTTTAGTTTATGTTAGTATTTTATATAACTATTATGCTAAGAAGTATTTTTTACATATATCATTGTTTCAGGAAAAAATGCAAGACTATACATGGACCACTCAGAGTTAGAAATTCATAATGATGCAATCACGCATGTATTGGGTCCTGAACATCGAGGAAGATTTAGAGGGCTTGGGTTTGGGGTAACACTAACAAAGATAAATGCCCAGAAAAATGTTTCTCAAAAATATGAGAGGACGATTGAAGACTTGCAACAATAGTTTCAACAACAACAACAAATACAAAGGCAACTGCAACAACAAATGCATATGCACCAACAGATGTTTGAACAAATGCAATTGTTTCAATCGTCATTGGTAAGCAATCTGTCTATAAATTACAATGCTAATATTTTATGCAATCTTTTACTCATATATTACAATGCTAATATTTACTCAAGAAAGCATTAATTTTTTTTTTTCCACTATTGTGGTAGGCACAAAATGCTAACAACCAATCTTGTCCCAATGTTCCACCTCAATTCACACCTACCGAAAATGTTATCGGGGAGAAATATGATTTATTGCATTATAATGGGACAGGATTAGTTATCGCCGAGGGTGAAGTTGATTCAACCAATCCTAATGATCTCGTAGGTGATTTTCCTCTTGGTATGGAATGTTGGAAAGTATGGATCAATGATGTCAAGGAACCCAACGTGACCTTGTACAGGGTTGTTCCACCTCACAGTATTCTCGGTCATGTGATGGCTTCCTCAATTGCATGGCCAAGTAGGTTTATCAAAATTCGTAGGTCTGAAAATACCTTTTTAACATGTTTCCAAAATCATAAAATTTTCTCATTTTAATCCTGCTACATTAGAATGTTATTTTTTTGAAAGTATTATTTGATTTACTTGTAGGGTCACCTTCGTGATAAGCTTGAATTTGAGAGTTTTTGCTTAATGACAGTATGTTTCTAAACTTTTGTTAGATTTTCTAAATTAATTAGATAATAATCTTTTATTAATACATGTCTGATATTTTGTCTTGCTATATGGTTTGTTTGTGGTCTCTAAAATTGCATCAAAATCCTACGCTAGAATAATTGCTGATGGATATGGAGTTAGGAAGAGCAGAGTGGGGGTGGACTGACTAATTTTTTTTTTCATTTGCACTTTATACTTATAATTTTGTAAAATTATGCAAATTCCTCTAGTAAAGGAAAAGTGAAGCTGACAGAAGCTTGCCTTCTTCTTATCTCATTCCCATTTAGTGGTCATGGTTTGCCAGCTTTGTTGAGTGCTCTGCTGGATTGCATTCTTTGTTGCTTGCTACAGGGTTCAACTTGTTTGTTCATGAGCTTTCTGCCTATGTTTGCTGCCCTTTGCTTGCATGCTTAGTGATCTCTTATTCGTATCATATTACCTTAAACTCATAAATTAAAAGTGGAATTTGAATGGTGGAGAGAGAGAGTTTTTAACCTAAAACACTTGCTCCCAGCCAGGGGCTTGTACACAGATGCAATTATAAGAGGGGAAAACAAGTATTAAAAATGATTTTTTTTTTCATTTGCATTTATACTTATAATTTTGTAAAATTATGCAAATTCCTCTAGTTAAGGAAAAGTGAAACTGACTCAAGCTTGCCATCTTCTTGTCTCATTCCCATTTAGTGGTCATAGTTTGCTAGCTTTGTTGAGTGCTCTACTGGACTGCATTATTTGTTGCTTGCTACAAGGCTCTAGTTGTTTGTTCATGAGCTTTCTGCCTATGTTTGCTGCCCTTTGCTTGCATGCTTAGTGATCTCTTATCGTATCATATTACCTTAAACTTATAACTTAAAAGTGGAATTTGAATGGTGGAGAGAGAGAATTTTTAACCTAAAACACTTGCTTCCAGCTAGGGGCTTGTACACAGATGCAATTATAAGAGGGGAAAACAAGTATTAAAAATGATTTTTTTTTTTCATTTGCATTTATACTTATAATTTTGTAAAATTATGCAAATCCCTCTAGTCAAGGAAAAGTGAAACTGACTGAAGCTTGCCATCTTCTTGTCTCATTCCCATTTAGTGGTCATGGTTTGCCAACTTTGTTGAGTGCTCTGCTGGACTACATTATTTGTTGCTTACTACAGGGTTCTAGTTGTTTGTTCATGAGCTTTCTACCTATAGTTCCTACCCTTTGCTTGCATGCTTAGTTATCTCTTATTCGTATCATATTACCTTAAACTCAGAAATTAAAAGTGGTGGAGAGAGAGAATTTTTAACCTAAAACACTTACTCCCAGCCAGGGGCTTGTACACAAATGTAATTATAAGAGGGGAAAATCAAGTATTAAAAATGAAAAACATTAGCAATAGGCTAATAGCCCCTGTATTTCCCTGCAAATATAGGAGGGAAGACCAACCTACAATATTTTTAACACATTCAACAGAACAAATAATAAAATCGCCATTCTTCAATACAGTAGAAGTTGGCGAAGACCAATGAATACATTGATATCTGGATCCCCATTAACCAGCAACATGTGTGGAAAATAGTGCATGAATGCAATATCATCATAAGCTGCAAGAACTCCAGAATAGATTACCGTAATATATAAGTACGATCTCACAAACACGCCCTTCACATAAGTATAGGAAATTTGTCTCTGATTGTTGATCCTCTTTCTAGGGTTTTTTTAATGATTCTGGCTTTTATTACATTTATAGACATATTAGGTTGTCAAATATGATATTATTTGGATTATTATCGTATGTAATTTTTCTAGGTATATATATATATATATAAAAGAATCCTTTTAGCATATTAGCAGCATTTCAAAACAAAGATCTCAAATTATAAGAATATTCTCCTATTAAGATTAAGATTTCCTATGGACAGTTTGTAAATTTATTTGACTCATGGAGTCATGTTTGATTATTAGTTTGTTGAATATAAAGACCATTGCATCTGCTTCCAGTTAAAAACTAGTATTTTGAACCCAAAACATGTTATTTTTTAGTATGGGTTCTTCTTGATCGAAATGTACCTTTTCTTTTACCCTGTATTATTTTACATGGCACTGATAGAGAGAGAGACTTGTGATGCTGATAAGAGAAAGACTTGAGATATTTATCTATTTGTTAAACATCTGTGTAACAAACTTTGCAAGTTCTTTGAATTACTGAGTATTATTAATAAAGTTGTTTAGATTTCGAAAAGTATCAAGGAGTTCACTCTTTAGAATTTGTTTATGATGCCTCATGAATTGTGTAATAATTGACACTTCTGAAACTCTACTAATGCACATTCGATCCTCCACGTGTGTTTCATTTAATGAGGTAAATTTTGCAGTATACTCACTCCTTTGGAAGTTTCATCTCTAGTTGCCTTCTACTTGAGAGATTAACATTGAAGATTGGCACTGATTCTAACGATCTTATCGATAAAATATTTCAGTTTCTTTAGGAATAATATGTGCTTAGAAGTTCACAACAGACCACTTCTTCCAAGGTGATCCAGGTACTTGCTTATTTGCCAGAAATTTAGAATCTTTCTTTATGGGGAGATCATTTTGAGAAATGGGATGAGAAGTAGGTTAATTTTTCCTGATCAAGTCTTATTATTAAAGAACTTCAAGTTTTCCTTTTAGCATATATGCTCCTTATGTGTACCATTCCTTTACCTTTATTCCCTGCATGTGGTATGTTCCCTAAATGATTTCCATGGTATATACTCAACTGTCATAAGAACCTTACATTATCTACCATACTCTTTAACATTTTGTATCAGACCCCCTGTGCTCTTTGCTTTGATTTGTTAGTTCTTGAAACTTGCAGTAAACTTGAATTTTGGTGAGTTATTACTTGATGCTAACAATATTTTGACATGTTAAGAGCAGTATTTCACTTTCTACAGGTCTTTAAAGCAA
Organism: Cornus controversa; assembly: GCA_026545225.1. Taxonomy (NCBI): domain Eukaryota; kingdom Viridiplantae; phylum Streptophyta; class Magnoliopsida; order Cornales; family Cornaceae; genus Cornus; species Cornus controversa. The sequence goes on from CM048845.1 coordinate 49,091,330, forward strand.
ATATATGTTGTGTTATGGAACTATTTTTTGTGGCATAGATTCTAAGATAAAGGAGTGGGAGATTGTATGATTAGTGTATTTATCCTAAATCTCAAATGTTAATTATTTTTTGTTATTTTAGGAAGCAAGTTGTTTTAAGGAAATAGTCCACATGAAATGTTTTATAGAATGTTCCAAAACTTGTAAAGATAAACACTTATCCAAGTAATTTATTAGTTACTTACAGGGATAAATGCATGACTATCTTCAGCATTTTGGTCAGTAGGACAAGCAAATGGATGCAACATATGTAGCAAAAAAAGAGGGCCTTACGACTGCGGAAATATTTTGGAACATATCTGGCAACCTCGTTTTGCATTCATGATCGAGGAAGGTCCTTGCATATTCAAATATTTTGGGGGGAGTGCCAATTTTTATTTTCTTGTATATATATGTGTTAACAGTGATGGCAATTGTGTACCTTGAACTTTTTTATTGAATATAAAATAAGTTTGGAATTTAATTATTTCTCTTTTATATTTAGATGTCAATTTACCTTTTTTATGCCTTGAATATTTTTTTTTTGGGGGTTAGCATCATGAACAATTTGTAAATTTAATTGGTGTGTTGGGTGGAGTGGTTGTTTGGACAGGTTTATGGCTTGAGTGGAGTTGTGATTGTGTTTTTATTGGAAGTATTAAGTGATGTTGGTTGTTTGGACAGATTTAGCAAGCATTTTCTCCTAATTTTAAAAAAAAAAAAAAAAATTCTACAACGGGCAATACCCCTCGTGAAAACCATATTTTCACAAGGGATTCAACACGTAGTTAAAGGCACCATTCCACAACGAGCGTAGCCCGTCGTTGAAAGAGTCACTTTCCACGAGGGGCCTAGCCGTTGTTGAAGCTAACATTCCACAACGAGACTATGCCCGTCGTAGTTGCTCCATTTTTTCAGCAATGGCCCTACGCCTATCGTGGTAGGTGACATTCAACGACAGGCATAGCCCGTTGTTTAATGTCATATTCCACAAGGGGCACTAACCGTCGTGGAAGATGACATTCCACAAGGGTCACTACCTGTCATGGAATACTACATTCAACAACGGCCAGTTTCCCTCGTGGAAAGTATCTTTCTGTGACGGGCTATGCCCGTCGTTGAATGTCACCTACCACGATGGGCATAGGGCTGTTGTTGAAAATCGTCAGTCAATTACGACTGGGGATTCTACGGTGAACATTGCTCGTCGTAAAAAGCATTTTTGCCCATCGTTAAAAGCCTATTTTGTTGTAGTGCGCACACATATATATGTGTGTGTGACCTCTCTAACCTTTTGTATTCATGCTCTTTCTAATGTTATTTTTTGAATCCAAGTGATCATTTGACAAATAAAATTAAAATTTTTTTTAAAAGAAAACTTCTATTTTAAAAATAGGTTTTGAAGAAGAAAAAAAATGTGTTTATACAAAAGGTGTTTTTCCAAGTGGGTTCGAGCTCTCTCTGCAAGGAGATTTGAGCGATTCGAGCCCCACAAGGAATATTGTGTTGTGTGTGAGTGTGTTTCTTATCTACAAAATCTATAAGTTTCAAAGGTCTTGATTTTGAAAATTAATATGAAAAAAGAAAAGGTAAGAATGAAAGCATTTGTTTGCTTAGGGTAACATAACACCAAAAAGTATTTCATGCTATTGCAGAGAACATCACAACACATGCACAGAAAATTCAGGGAATTTGTAGAGAGATGAGTGAGATGCGGCTCTGGAGAGAGACAAATGTGATGAGAGAGCCGAGTGAGATAAGGCTTGTATATTAAGTTTAATAGATATAGCTATATATGTGGCTTCTGTCGTTTAAGACAGAGGTTCGTAAATTTTAAGTGGACACTCTAGCCACTACAGTCTCCACTTCAAAGTGAAATTAGATTTTGAAAGCTTGGATTTCTAGCTTTCACTTTTAGAAGAAAAGTGGTCATCAATTCTAACTTAGATTTTAAAATTTTGAAATGAAATTAAAGTTACCAAACATGATTATAAAATTTCACATCTGAATTTTGAAAATGAAAACTGGAATCGAAATCCACAACCTTTTGGCATGTTAATTACAGCCTAAATGTGTTTTTAACACTTATTGCGTGAGCATCCATGAAGTATGCATTGAGTTAAGACACATGAGGTTCGTTAAGATTACTTTTGAGCTATGATATGAGTTATGTGCATTTTGAATGCCACATGTTTAAGAAAATGCATCAAATGAATGATTTTCCATGTCAATGAACTTGATGATGCCTGTTAATAAGATTACTTACATTGAAATACGCGTGTTGTGTATGTTTAGTGTATGTTACACTTGGTAGGAAGTGAAATAGTTCTTAAGGAGGCTGAACTATGATAGTGGATACACATTTGCGGTGTGGTGAACTTGTGTTCCCAATACATAAATTTTAATTGGTGACAAATCAAATTTACTCTCTCTTAATTGAAAGTTTTCAATTGATGAGGACCCTTGGTGGTGTGCGAGATTGAAAGACTTCAATTGGTAAGGACCCTTGGTGGTGTGTGAGAGGTTGATAGGTTTTAATTGGTGATAATCTTGGTAGTTTGTGAGGTTGATAGATTTCGTTGGTGATACTCTTAGAATTGGTAGAGTTTAAGTATTTGAGCGGCATTTTAGTTTTTTTCATGAATTGTGAATTCATGTTGAGAGATTTGGTTTGTGTAATTCAATGTGGATTATATGTTTCTTATTGTGATCATGTATGGTTAAGTGATCATTTGATGTTTTTGTTGCATAATTGCATCATCGATGGTATGATTATAAACATGCCATGTAATGTAAGGATGTCATGATTGCATATCATGTAGGTCGGTGTCGGGTCGATGCCTAGGTGGATTGGGACATTCCTACTGAACTCGTTTATTTGCTCACCCCTCTCTCCTCAAACCTTTTTACAGATAAGGCACCGATGACAGACGGACTTGAGTGGCTAAGTGGAACTCTTGGGAGTATTTTGAGACAATCTTGGATATTGTACTTACGCTACCCATGCTGGCTTGTGGAATGTTAATACTTCATTTTATGTTATAATTATGTACATGTATTTTTATTTGTCTTATATAACTCATATGAATGAATGTATGGACTTTGGGAGAGAATGGAACTTATATTTACGATTCAAGGATCAATTGTATGGGATGTATGATGTTTTAGCTTTCAATTATGTTGTAATGTTGTATGGATCCATCTAAGGCTTAGAATGTGTTTTGGTGGATGAATAGGATTCAAAATTGACTAAGTATGGAATAGCAGGGTTTTCTGTTGAATGACTGCAATTAATCGAAGACTCCTCTTTGATTAATTGAATAACTTCGATTAATCGAAGACCCCTCTTCGATTAATCGAAAATAGTGATGATTTTGGACCTCAAAAACCAGTGTGTTTCGATTGAATTTTTAATAGACTGGTGATTGATCGCTACTGCGATTAATCAAAAGTCCAAGTTCTATTAATCAAAGGACTCAGTTCGATTGATTCGATTAATCGAACTAGCTGTTTCGCAACAGGCTTGCAATGGGGGATTGATGTAGAGTTACACATAGACAAACGTATATGTGATTAAGCTTCCACATTGATTTTATTTTTAGTTGAGGTAGTTCATTAGAGTTTGGCGGACGGACTCACCCTCAAGATTCGGGCTTGGAGGTGGAGTCTCTGATGACTCATAATTCAGAACATGACAACTTGGTATTAGAGCATGATATCATAGTGAGATTGAGGATATGAGGTGATGACGTGCAATCGAATTACCCTCAGCTTCCAGAAGTCGAAAATCAGGGCGTGACCAACTATGCAAACTTAGATTGTACATTGATTTTTTCATAGTGGATAACATTGCTTGGCGAATTCCATGTGATTTTTTATCTACTGTTGGGGTACTTTTTTCTACATAAAAAACTAGTGTACAAGTCTCTTTACTTGACACGTTTAATTACTGCACTTTAAATTACTTACTTTATCATAAATGCTTGGTTGAATGAATGCATTCAACGTGTTTGACAAAATGTTATCAACAAGTATAAAATATTATTGACATAACAATTTAACCAGATTTGCCAAACCGATCAAGACCACATATATTTATATGTTTAGAGAATATATTTGTTAAATATATTTATTTGATTTGTTTATTATTATTTTTGTAAGGGTCAAGGTAATATAAGTAATATATCAAGAGGTAATAAGATTACATTGATTGTATATAGAACCAAACATACAAATCCAAATAATTGGTTGGCATGAGGGTAAGAGTATTTAGGAAGTTTTAGTGTGCTAAAAGTGCATGGAATGGGATAGCTAGTGATCGAAAAAACGTATTTTCCAATTTCCACTAATAACTACGCTCCAGTCCTTCCAAAGTTTCTCTGATGTAGGGTTATTCGTACATAGAGACTTGTTTAGAGAGGGAAAAGATGAAAACGGGAAGGAGAACCATGAAGTCTACAGATTTTGTAGCAGACAAGTCTGACACACCGAACAATAAGGAATCTTCATTCTCTCTCTACGCAAGATCGAATCCAAACTTAAACAATTGATCAATTGCAATCAGGAGAAGTAAATTCATTGAGATCTTAGAGAGAGAAAATCTTTAGTGAGAGGAGCAGAAATGTCAAATCCACGATCCATGGATTCTTAAAATTTATTTTGATTTTGGGGAGAGAGATGAAATAAGGATGAAATGGAGAGAGATGGTCGACAGAGAGTGTGGGTGAGAGTAATGAAATTGTGTTGAGAGACAAAGTAGATGAGAGAGAGCCGCATCTACTTTCCCAATTTTCACCGGAGAAAGAGAGAAATGAGAGAAGTATTAAGAGAGAGAGACGGGGTCATGTTAATTCATATTAGAAAAAGATTAGAAAAAGTTCTAATGCGGCTGTTTTTTGGCCGCCACTAAATATTTGCCACTATAGCAGTGTGATGTGATAAAGAAATCAAGAATCACTATACATGTAATCTCAAAATAATTATTCAGTCGGAAAGAAATTGTCATTTTCCATTTCCGACCGAAAAAATTCAAAAAGAAAACAAGAAACACTATTCATATATGTAATCTCAAAATAATTATTCAATCAGAAAGAAATAGTCGTTTTCCTTTCCCGGCCGAAAAAATTCAAGAAGACGACAAGGAACGCTATTCATATCATCTCAAAATAGTTATTAAATTGTATATGAGCTAGATTTCCATCTTTGTTCACCTGATCTTGCATTATCATGATCTTTATTCAAGACCTAGCCTCCCAAGTCTCATAACTAAGAAGAGTTGAATTTAATCATTTTATTTTCCTCCTCTTACATATGGGGGCAGGGTGACAAGTTAAATATATTAAATATGTGTAATCATCGGTAAACCTCACATATCCACTATAAATAATATAAGGCTATAGTGGTCAAGTTTTAGTGGCAGCCAAAAATATGCCGCCACCTAAATCATTTTCTAAATAAAATCACGTGGCCTCCACTGTCTAACAAGTACATATAAAAATATAGCAGGTGTATTTAACCTTTTCTAACATAAAATCACATGGCCTCCAATGTCTGACGAATATGTCTACAATACACCCTGTGTAAATAAACCTGTTGAATCTGGACCACGCAAAACACGCAAGGTGGATCCAGCCCCTTTCTTTTCTGTCTCTCTCATCCACTCTATCTCTCACTCTCGATCCTAAAATTAGGAAAGCTAATTCACAATCATCTCTCTCGAACATCTATTTCTCATGATTTCATCTCTCTCTCTCTCAATCCACTGCTCTCTCATCCTCTCTCTCCGATATATGCGAAGACAACATTTCTCTCTCAAATTTCACTTTGTTTGATTGTTTAGGGCTCATTTTGTGCAAGTCTGATGTGCAAGTCTCTTTATTTTACACATTTACTTAATGTACTTTAATTGCTTACTTTATCATGAATGGTTGGTTGAATGAATGCACTCAACATGTTTGGCAAAATGTTATCAACAAGTATATGAGATTATTGACAAAGCAATTTTACCAGATTTGCCAAACTGATCAAGACCACATATATTTATATGTTTAGAGAATATATTTGTTAAATATATTTATTTGACTTCTTTATTTATTTCTTTGTTTAAGGCTCAAGGTAAATTGATTTGAGTAATATATAAAAAAGTAATAAGATTGCATTGAATTTATATAGAACCAAACATACAAGTCCAAACAATTGGTTGGCATGAGGGTAAGAGTATTTAGGAAGTTTCAGTGTGCCAAAAGAGTATAGAATGGGATATCGATCCAAAAATCTACTTTCCAATTCCCACTAATAACTATGCTTCAGTCCTTCCAAAGTTTCTCTGATGTAGGGTTATTCGTACAATAGGGAATCTAACAACAAAAAGGTTTGCCGGTTCCAAAGTTTCTCTGATGTAGGGTTATTAGAAGAGGAAAAAGATGAAAATGGCCGGAGAACCATGGAGTCTACAAATTTTGTAGCAGAGAGGATCGTCTCTTCAGAGCCAACATTCTCACCCTTTCTAAAGTGCCGATTGAAAAGGGTACTCCTCAAGAACAACGTCATCAGGAACTTCACACTCCTCTTTAAGTTTATCCAGGTTGACTCGCTTCATAGATTCAATCAAAGAAAGGGGGTCTACGCTCAAAGATGATTGGATAACCGTCCTCTCACTACTCTGACCCATGATTAACTAAGAACAAAAACAATAGGGAATCTAACAACAAAAGAGTGGAAACTAATCTCCAAAAGCAGATGATCGGCAATAAGAGAAGACTGTGATTCTCACAAGGAATGAGAAATGGTTGTAATGATGGAGGCAAAGATTAATGGAACTATCCTCTCGATTTAGCATTTAATGATGCCAAGGCAAGCCATCTCATTAATTCCCTCATGTACGTTTGTATACAACACAAAAGGGAATTTGGGGCAAGTGTGGAGAGAAATTTCCACCACACCTGAATTGACACATGTACGTCCATTACATTAATCCAATAAATAGGGGCATAAGACCCAATAAGATTCACTCAATTACATTAATCCAAAAAATTTGTTTTTTCTCTCTTTCTTTCTCAGTGTTTTTCCTTTGAGTGTGTGAGTTGGAAGAAATTTGTTTAACCGAGATTTTTTGCACCTACACTTATGAAAAGTTGTTCTCCCACAAAATTTTTCTTTTCTTGTTATTCAAACTTTTAAAATGTTGAAATATTTTTCCTTTCTTTTCCTTTCCCGCAATTTCCATCTAACCAAACAAAACCAAAGGGAAATGACTTACTGGGCAGGATTAGGGTTAGGGTTAGGGTTAGTGTTAGGGTAGATTGGAGATTGATAGAACAACGAAAGAGATGCTTTTTGTATTCCATCTGTGAGCAGTAACCTGAATAGGAAGGTTTCTTTAATGGTTTTGGATTACTAGGGTCAATTTTTTTATTAGGAAAGTTTACATCTTGTAGATAGGAATGGAAGAGGGGCTGACAGATTTGGTTGCAGAAACAGTTTTTTCATTTCCATTTAACTTTTCTTTACCACAAAAAAGAAAATGCTATATATATATATATATATAAGGATAGAAAATCAATTATAATCTTAATTGAACAACCTTCATCAAGCTGTCAAAAGAATTACTATTTACTAAAATTTTACCATATATGTGTGTATGTATATGTATATATATAAGAAACATGCATGTACCACCCAAAGAAATTAACCATGGACGAGTCCTCTCTTTCTCCTACTGTGGAACTTGATATTTCTTCCCTCATTCTTATCTGTGCCTTGCTCTCCTGTTGCTTTGTTTCATGCATTGCTTGCTTTGGCCGTCTCCATAAAAAGAAGCAGCGAAGAAGAGTTCATGACATCGAATTTGGCCACGGAATTTATGATCCTCCTCCATATTATCATCAAGCGCCACCAATGATGGAAGAGGAACGACGACGAAGGCATCAACACCTAACTCTTGAGGCCATGAGCCAAGTCCAGAATATTTACAGAAGGCACCAAGAAACCATGGCCACCGCGACACAGAACGTGTGTGCCGTATGCTCTCAGGATTTTCATGGAGGTGAATGGTGTCAAGCTCTTCCACTCTATGGCCATACTTTTCATCCCTCTTGCATTGAATGTTGCCCTACTTGTGTTGGTGACCATACTTTTCATCCCTCTTGCATTGAACGTTGCCCTACTTGTGTTGGTGGCCATGGAATGCATCAAGCTACTTAGTTTCTGCACCATCTATTTAGAAAAATTATGAGTACCCTTACTTAGTAGTACACATGAATTTGATTAGGTCTACTTTTGATTTAATATCACGGTTTTCCCTTTCATATTTTGTCTTCAGTCCTTGTTTTTTTTATTAGTGTTTGTGAAATAAAACTTCAGGGTACTTGATTTCTTTTTCTTTGTGTTCTTGGACCTTTAAAATTTAGGGTAAATTGCACTTGTCTTTCTTATGTTTTGACATATTACAGTTATTTTCTTTTAAGAAATTGCTAAATATCACAAATTATTTTCACAATATAGTATCACAAATTAAGTGGCCATTGATATGACAACTTTTCTTCTGGTAAGTAATGATATGGTAAGTTTCATGCTAAAAGGCAATTTTATAAGATAGAGAGAAAAAATAACAAAATTTATTATCATTATAGAATGCAAATTCTAACATAATTCAATAACTTGAATTCAATCAAGTATTTTTGTTTAAAATATCCTTTTCTTTAAATCTATAGTTTTTTAGGTTCTCGAAGTAGTCCATTCTGCGTGGAAAAGATCCCTAATTTTTTCAACCATTTACATGTGTGAATAATTAAATAAAACACATGATTTATTTAAATGTTCTTATAATTGTATTTTGATGTGATATTTTGGTTGAATTTTAGAAAGAGAAGAAGTGTTTAATTAAAGAAAAACCCATTAAAGATTGAGTTCTAGAGAGAGAGTGTGTAGAAAAATGTATATATATATATAATAAAAAATAATAGTGAAAGAAATTCAATTTGTTTTGTCGTTCTTCACATGTTGTCTTGAAAAGAAATTGAAATATTTAACATAGTAGAGGACAATTTTGTCTTTTTAGTCATTGCCACATCTTATTTGGGATACATATCTGTAATTAAATTTGATATGTATAGCGCTGCTCTTTCTTTAGATACATATTTCGAATTAAATTCGATAGCTCTTTCTTTTGATTAGTGTTTAATGGAGCTCACAGTTACTTAACTCAACTCACATCAAGTTTATTATTGTTACAAATGTACAAACTAGTACGGTAACTATAGGTAATATGCCAAAATTAATAATACAAGAAAGACGAGTGTAATAAAATCTAACCATACGGGAACCAAATGTAATTTACTCTAATTACACTTCTTAACTTATAACTCTTCAAAATTTTGGATTCTTTTACGCACGATTAAAAAACAAAAATGGTAAATCATTCATGTTTTTGCAATGTAATTTGATCTTTTAAACCCACTTGCATCAATAAAAGACACCGTTCAAAATCATCAACTTCTGCCAAACATTCACTACCAGCCACACCGTCAACGCAAAATCTTGCATATATATATATATAGACGCACACTCTTGATGCATCAAGTTGTCCTTTCATAGAGTTCATATGCAACAATTATTAATGACATACATTTCAACCTTCCTAGTAAAGAAGTGAGAGAGTTGATGCCTTGATCATGATATTGCTAGCCGATATGATCTAATTCCATAGACGAGTGTCAATGATTAGTGTATGTTTTTCCTATTTTGTTGCGTATCTTGGGTAAGTACGATTGTTATTTTATTGAAAAAACTACTGCTAAGTATTACTTTTAAACTCTAAAAACAAATAAGTTCTACTTTTAAACACTAATGACAAATAAGTCTCAATTTTTACAAAGACAAATAAGTCTTACTTTTAAAAAATATTTCCAACTAAGTTCAAATTTTATATTTAATTCACTTTTTTTCAATATTGCCATTTATTTCTCAATTTTCATTAGTCCCTTTTTTACTCTAAAATACAAGTTTTCTCTCTACTTTTAATATTTTGTAACTAATACATATTTAAAAAAATATTAATTGTTACCAAAATTAATAATCCTAAAACATTTAAAAAATTATTTCAAATTCACTTTCCGTAAATACTCACACAACATGTTAAAATACAATGAAATACTTTTCATTCATTACATTTATGAATAATAAATAATTTTTTCTATTATTTTTGAATTTTCTATTTAATATTGCTTAAAAAAACTCAATAATAAAAAATGAATCTCTATGAATTTAAAACAATGTTATCTAAAAATATTATCAAATTATCTTAATAAATCGAATATAATGTGAATTTGAAATATAACTTTTTTCTTAAATTATTTATTATCAATAAAGTATTTAACGAAATAGTTTGGAAAAAATTAGTTAGACAACATACGTGATATATGAAAAGGGTAAAAAAGAAATTGTACTAGTTATAAACTTTGTTAGAATTTTTTATGAAAAGTATGATTTCATTGTCCAATAAACTTTTTTTTAGGACTTATTTGTCTTTAAGAGTTTAAAAGTAGAACTTCTTTGTCTTTATAAAAATTTTATAGAGCTTATTTGTCTTTAGAGTTTTAAAGGTAGAACTTATTAATAATTTTCCCTATTTTATTTTAAATGCATCACACTACAACAAAAATGGTCTTTAGCAGCAGTCAAAACCACTGTTAAAAGTGTCAAAATCAGATCTATAGCTTATTGCGACAGTATAATGGAGGCTCTTGCATCAGCCACCAAGAAAATATTATTAAATATCACCGAAACTCCGTGTATGAAAAAAATCCCACCACTACTAACTCTATTTTATTTTATCTCCTACAATAGTATAGAATAGAGGTTTACTATTGATGAAATTCATGTAAATATGAAATTCCTGAGATACTCAATAATTATTCTAGTTGACAAAAATCCAGTCGAAATAGGATTTGGGGCTACAGCAGTTGTCATAATAATTCTTATGATTCAATAAAGAGAATTTTGGCTATAGCAATAGTTATAACCGCCGCTAAAAGCCTCAGCTATAATATAAAAATAAAATAAAATTTTGAAAAATGTCTTACCAAACAAAACCTACTGTTTACCCCCATATTACTCCATTCCAAAATTACTATCATCCAAGAATAAATAGAATACAACAAAAAATTCAAATAAAACAAAAATTACATTAACTATTTTAAAATAAAAAAATATTCAAAATACACCATCACTATAAAAATACATATTTACTTCAATATGACAATTGCTTAGTAATCCTACAAGTACCTCTCTTTGTATACAACAACAACCAAACCTTTTCTCAATTACTTGGGGTCGACTACATGAATCCGATATTTTTATTACACTCTATTTAAGGACATCTCTTCAGTTAATCCATATACTATCATATCTTTATTTACTAACTCTCCTCACTTTGGTCTTCCTCTTACCCTAGCATTGCCCTCAATTTGAACTATGTCACTTTTTCTGATCAACGCAGTTAAGGGTCTTCTTTGCACATGTCCAAACCATCTTAACCGATTCTCTCATTTTATCTCCAATTGGTACTACTCCAACCATTTCTCGAATGTGTTCATTTCTAATTCTATCATTTCTAGTCTTCCCGCACATCTATCTCAACATTCACATTTCTACAACACTCACTTTATGCAGATGTTGTTGCCTAGCTGCCCAACATTCGGTACCATAAAGTATGGCTGGTCTAATAGTTGTTCGATAAAACTCCCCTTTCAATCGTAAGAGGATACGCCTATCACACAATATATTAGATGCACCCCTCCATTTAAACCATCCTGTCTTTATTCTATGATTAACGTCATCTCTAATTTCTCTCTCATTTTGAATAATTGAGCCTAAATAGCGAAAATGTTCACTTTTTTTAACCTCTTGATTCTCAATCCTCATTACATCCTCATTTGTCCTTCTAAATTTACTAAAATTACACTCCATATATTCAGTTTTATTTCGACTTATCTTAAACCCTTTTAGTTCTAAAGATTCTCTCCAAATCTCTAATTTGGCATTAACTCCTTTAGTCTCATCAACTAAGACAATATCATTGGCAAACAGCATACACCACGAAATATCATCTTAGATGTGTCTTGTCGCTCATCCATCACTAGAGCAAAAAGGTACGGTCTTAATGTTAACCCTTGGTGTAAGCCTACCGTGATTGAAAATTTGCCTGTTTTCCCTACAGGCATTCTAACTATAGTTACACACCCATCATACATGTCCTTTATTGTGTCGATGTATCCCCTTGTGACTCATTTCTTTTCTAAAACCCTCCATATTGGTCTCTAGGTACCCTATCATAGCTTTCTCTAAATCAATAAAAAAATAAAGAGATCTCTTTTCTTCTCTCTATATCTTTCCATTAGTCTCCTCAACAAGTGAATAGCCTCCATCGTGGACCTACCCAGCATGAATCCAAATTAATTTTCCAACACTTCCATCTCTCGTCTTAGGTGTTCAATCACTCTCTCCCATAGTTTCATAGTATGACTCATTAATTTAATCCCACAATAATTATTAATACTTTATACGTCCCCTTTATTTTTATATATAGGTACAAAAAAACTTTAGGGTCACTCTTCTAGCATCCTTTTAGTGGTTATAATTTATTAAATAATTTTGCTAACCAAGACAAGTCAACTTCTCCTAGGCACTTCCACACCTCAATAGGAATGTCATCGGGTCCTAATGCCCTTCTCAATTTCATCTTCCTTAAGGCATTCCTAACTAAGGGTGCACAAAGAACCGTGGGAATTGGAACCGAGGGGAACCGTACCGGAACCGTACAGAACAGTGGCTACAGTTCCAGTTCCGGTTCCTAAAATTAGGAACCGTTACCAATGGTTCCGATTTCGATTCCGGTTCCAGGACCAGTAGAACCGTACCGAACTGGAACCGTTGGGGGTAACGGTTCCTTGGAACCTAACCGGAACCGGAACCGTTTTATATTAAATATGTGTATATATATATAATATAATAACTATATAATATATATATATATACATTACATATAATAACTATATAATATATATATATATATATACATTACATATAATAATTATATATAATGTATATACATTATATATAATTATTATATTTACATTATATATAATAATTATATTGTAGATACAATAATTATATATAATGTATTTACATTATATATAATTATTATATGTAATGTATATATATATATATAATATAATAATTATATATATATAGGGTGCCATTTTTAGATTGTAGGTCTCTCATTTATTTAATGAATATATATATATATTTTTTGTATTTTCAAGCTTCATTGAAAAAAAAAAAACTAAGGAACCACGGTTTGAAACCAGAACCAAATCGAGAACCGCGGTTCGGTTCCTCACAATTCTAACCCTTAACGATTCTGGTTCCAAAAATTAGGAACTGTTGGTAACGGTTCTGGTTCCGGTTCCACCAAGAACCGTGGGGAACCGTACCGTGTGCACCCCTATTCCTAACCTCACACTCCTTGACCCAAATATAATATTTGTAATATTTTTCTCTAAGCCTAAACTTTCTATATGGTTTTCATTTAGCAATTTCTCAAAATAACTTTCCCATCTTTCTCTCCCTTAGTTTGGCAAGTTTATATATATTCTTCTCTCCATCTTTTGTACCTAGTTTAGAATAAAAATCATCATATGCTCTATATTTTGCCTCACCTACTACTTTCTTAACTTCTTTATTTATTTTTTTATATTTGTTAAAGGTTTTACTATTCCTAGTTTTTTTTGCCAAACTTTATAGCATTCCCGTTTTGTTTTTACGATTTTTTAGACTTCTTCATTCCACAACCAAGTTTCTTTAAATGACGGTCCTGTTCCTTTTGATTCTCCTAGAACTTCTTTTGCTACTCTTTTTATGTATGTAGTCATCTTATTCCACATTAAGTTTGTTTCATCTTCTACATTCTATGTTACTTCTTTTAACATACTGCTTTTAAATAAATTCATTTTCTCCCCTCTTAAATTCCACCACCTAGTCCTTGGGTTTATGGTACTTTTTCTCTTTTTTGGTTGCCCTTTTTTACATACATCTAAAACAAGGTGCCTATGTTGTGAGGTTAAACTCTCTCCAGGAATAACCTTACAATCTTTGCTTGCTAGTCTATCTACCTTTTTAGTGAAAAAGAAATCAATTTGACTCACATTTGAACCACTTTAAAGGTTATTAAGTGTTTATCTCTCTTTCTAGAAAATGTATTCATAATTATAAGATTATATGCTACCGCAAAATCTAAGATAGTCTCCCCGGCATGATTTGTATCTCCAAATCCATGCCCACCATGTACCATTTCATATCCTCCACTCTCTTTTCCTACATGGCCATTAACATCTACTCCTATATACACTTTTTCTCATTCGAGTATCCCTTGCATCAACTCATTCATATGTTCCCAAAAAAGTATTTTAATATTGTCATCTAGTCCTACTTGGGGTGCATACGCGCTAATTAAATTAACTATATTTCCTCCTAATACGAGTTTTACTAATATGAATCATATGAACCTATCTTATTTTATAATAACTGTTATTACATCATATTTTAAAATTTTCTCTATGATTATCCATACTCTATTTCTATGTCTAGTCTTTCCAGTATAGTATAATTTATATCCTTTCATTTCTCTAACTTTTTCCCCTATCCAATTGGTTTCTTGTAGACATAAAATATTAATCTTTCTTCTAATCATAGTGTCTACTAACTCCATTCCCTTACCCGTGAAAGTTCCTATATTCCAAGTCCCTGTCCTAAGACTAGTGTCTTGGGCTAACTTCTTTATCCGTGCTCGTCCAGAAAAACATGAGAACTATTACTGAATAAAAAATAACATCGATAATTTTTCAAAAATCTTGCATCAATTATTTCTCAAAAAACATGCTCCATAACACCAAGTCTATCTCCAACTAGAATATAGGACAAGGACATTATCTAAAATTTAATTGCTATATAAAAAACAAACTCTCAAGCAAATGTGTGTTATGACAAGCTTTGTCAAGAACCAAGTTTGGTTTCGAATACAAAAAACTAACATGATCCATAAAAATCCTTACACCGGAGGATGAACACCTAAATCTAGTTTTAAAATAAAATAAATAAAACCTATCTTTAGGTGCAGGGTCATTGAGAAGCATTGTGCGGGACTTTGCCACCCCATCCCATCATTTTGATTAACATGATAAGAGTTTATATCTCAATATCCTCCTCCTCATTCATCAAGGAATCTACAAGAAAACTATAACTTTAATAACAAATAAACCTAAATACAAGACACATTGTTGAAGCTAAGCAAAAAATCAAAAAAACAATTGAAGGTCAAATAAGAACCGAAACCCATCAACACAAAGGAGTTCTGCAAAAGAATACAACCTTGAGGTGTAACGTCTGTATTGTGGTTGAAATGGAACTCAAACCAAACAAGTTATTACTTAACCAAAGAACAACCCACCAAGGTAACAACCATCTTAGTAAAGGTGAGAACTGAAGTCAGAAAATAAGAGATAAAGTAGGGATAAGAGGATGAAGAAATATTGCACAACATAAATCCAAAACCAAAAAGTTGAAATCCACCAAAACTTTATAGCTAAAAAACTGAACAATTTGTATGTGTCCAAACTGATTTACACCCAATTTAAAGTGATGAAACAAATTAAATTGAAGATAACAATTAAAAAAAAAAGTAAGAAAGAAATCTAAATGAATGAATGAACTACATAATTCAACAATAGCAAAACCTACCAGCAGCTTCATAGAGCCACAGACAAACACTAGAGGAAAAATATTCTTTCTTCCCTTTTATTTCTAATTCATAATGCAATCAAAGATTAAATCCCAACGTATTGTCAGCACAGTGTGATCAGTACCATAAAGAAGAAATTCTTTGAATTTGTTACATGTAGAGTGTCCTTAAGTAAAACTAACACTTGCCCAGTCAAAATTTCTAGAAAGAAATTCAACACCAGTAGATTTATGCCTTGTTAAGAGGCCTGTAACATATTAAGAAACTACCTACATTAGATTTTTTACTTTGCTTAATCAAATAACAAAGTGGAAAATATGCTTGATTTATCAAAGATAAAGAGTTGTGATGCCAAGAAAATAATCTTAGGGCCAAGAATTTCACTTTCAGCCTCAATTTACTCTGTAACATTTAGAAAAACTAGTTTATTAACTAGGACTGAAACCCCAACCAATAAAGCTACATGCTCGGTTGTCTTTCCATAGGTTATATGGTTACAATTTAATTACGCCATTCATTAGTGGATGTCAATGTATACCTATTAAATTATGACGAAGATAACTTTTAATCAGTATTTCATTTGCTCAAAGGAAAATATAAATTTGATACACATCACTAATATAAACAATAGAACCAACAGATATAATTATATTGTGCAAAGAGCTTCCAAACACATGCCATGACTTCAGTGCATAATATTTGTTAATGAGTGCAAGCAAGGTAAAAAAGAATATGTCGTGTTAAAGTTTAAGGAACTGCATATTGTTCTGGTATAATTAAGTACTTAAATGGTGGAGAGCTGAGAGATGACTGTATATATCACTAAAAGCTATATTGAGAGAACAGCATAATCACAATAAAGAGTCTCATCTGCCACAATAAAAAATTAGATTATGTCGAATGTAGAATGATAAAAAAAAAAAGAAAAGAAAAAGAACTAACAAGTTCTGATTGTTATGAATCACAAAATCTCTCTCATCAATTGCTCATCATTTACATCATTTTCTAAAGCATATATTAGAACACAGTATCCACATCATTTCAGAACAAATTAAATTTACAAAAGCAACTTATAGAAAGGAAAAAAATAAATAATAAATAAAACTAACCAAAAAATTATGATATATGAAGGCTTGGCTCCCAAGAGATCACTTCTCTTCTGAAAAATTATGATCAGTTTAGTTTAGTGTTATCAACAATTTTAATTGTATTTTGGATCCTCAAATCACTAGAATCTAGGAATTGGGTATTAAAATTAAACAACAAAGAAGCAGAAATTAGATATTAGTAGTTATAGTGAATGAGGAAAGCTAATAGGCCTCACAATATTAGTCTAGTAAAAGTTAAAGATCATACTTCCTAAATAGTGGTTCTATTCTTGATCAAGATGAGTGCAAAACTTTGTATTAGCTATAAATGCATTAATACTTCTAACTTGATTGCATGGGCTGAAATAACTCTGACCATTTTATAGTTAGAAGCTAAGTGTTAACAACACCAAAAGAAACTAACATGTGAAGCAAGAATATATGCACTCCCTGAGCTTTTCTTATGTGATTTGAATTCTAACCTCTTCCCCATATTTCAAAAGATGAATGACCCTTGCTTTCTCATTGGAGAAAGAAAAGTTCAATTATGTTTTAGAGAAAAATTAAGAAAGAAAATACTTTGTTTCGTGCATTTGGTTGACTTCTTTTTGCTTTTGAAGAGAAAAGAAGAAAATATATTAATATTGACGCGATAGCAGAAAGTAGGGTAGAGAAATCCGAACCTCTGAAAACCAAGCATAGAAAAATGCTATTTTAAGCCATAAAGCTAAACCATTCATAAATAATTCCACAATTTTAATAATCTAAGCATTCCTATTACCAAATCGATTCTTTAAAATAATGGTTTAACATGTTTATCTGAGAAAGCGAAGTTCATTTGAAGGTTGAAAGAGAAATTGCCTGGGTTAGGCTAACGAGGGGAAATGGCCCGGCCGAACATTTTTCTTTGATTAGAACTTCTCTTACAAAGTGTTAGGTCCAAGTGGTTATGGAGTTAACTTGTTGGGTATTGACGAGTAAGGAAATGAGGTTTAATTATTTTGAGTATAAAAGATTTTTGCTCATAAATGGGTGTATGATTGAAAAAGGGTTCATGATGATAACAGTATATTAATTTTAAACTACTCTTAAGGTTATGTATTGTGGTACATGTTAGACTACTTGAGGAAACAGTTTGGAATGCTTGGAAAGTTACAGATTTTGAAATTGTCACTATGGAAGAATGTCTTTAAAGCACATTTTTTTCTATTGGCATGTCTATTGTAATGTTTGTTATCATAGTACTGTTTTGTCTATAGACATCCATTAGAATTATGGTTGTATTTCAGGCATAGTTTTGTCTATTGATATACTGGTGGAGTTTATTGTTGTCACTTAGACACAGTTTTGTCTATTGGCACATCAGTTGGAGGATTGGTGTCATATTGAACACAATTTTGTCTATTAACCCGTCCATTTTTGTGATTGTTATCACTTAGACACAATTTTGTCTATTAGCACATCCGTTGGAGGATAGGTGTCATACTCGATACAGTTTGTCATTTGACCCATCCGTTGTTACTAGTTGTCGTCACTGTAAACACGACCATTGGATTTAGTGATTGTCATTTAGGCGCAGTTTTGTCTATTGACACATCTAAGGGAGTACTTGTTGTCATTTTAGACACACTTTTGTCTATTAACATATTCGTTGAGATGGGAATTTTTATCTCTGGACACAGTTTTGTCTACTGATGTACCGTTATGGGTAGTGTGACCTTGAGGGATCGAAGTTTCGAATTGTCATTTGAGGTTTAATCAAGTTTTTGGCACATAACTAGTTTTGATGTCGTGGAAGGATGACGGTAGATTTATCGTTAGTTTTGTTTTGGTTAGTTGTTAATTAAGCAGTAAGATTTTTTGTTGACTTTATTTTCCTATAAATCGTACCATGTGCTACGGGTGAAATTAAAAGGACCCAAGGATCAACTGTGAGACTTGGAAAGTGAAAGGTTTCATGCATTTTGGGGATACGTGGACGAACCAGTTGAGGATTGTGTTATAAGTCCTTAAGAAGCAATAGCCTTAGGCCATGGGTGAGGAATGTGAGTTTGGACTACCAACAAGTAAAGTTCATTATGCATGTAATGTTGTCTAGTTATAGGATAGAGGTTTGTTGGCATACTTCCGCCAGTTTGGAAGTAGTTGGATACGATTTTGATCCTTCTTGAACTAGGTTAGGGAAATAATAGTTGTCATGATGGTTCACGACATGATAATTAGTGTGATATCTAGACATAGTTTGAGGTGTACCAGTAGTTGAGATGTTCCGTGGACTCAAAGTAAAGTTGTAGTGGTAACTAAAAGCCTCATTGGTTAAGGAGTGAAGGCCAAGTGTTAGAAATTGGCAATTTAATAGCTTTTACCGTGGTAAAAGGGAGCTAGGAAAGGTCACTAAAGTTTTTGTGATGAAACTCCAAAACTTGAAATATATTTTTAATTTTGAAGACGAAATTTCTTGAAGGTGGGGAAGTTGTAGAAACCAGATCCAAATTTAACTAGTTTTCTTTTTATTCATCATTTTCATTATAAATGAGTTTTAATGATGTTATGAATGTTTTAAATGTGGAAAACATGTTTGAGAACTTGTTTAGAGGTTTTGGAAAGTTTTTGGAGCATTTGGTGAAATTTGAGAATTTTATGTCAGCGGGACCCAGAACGCGAGTAGGGTGAGCTCATGAATCTAAATTTTTTTTGAAAAACATTTATTTTTTATTTTAGGCAAAATAATATGTTTAATGAGTTAAGAAAATGATTTCGAAGTCGTAGCCGCTTTTGAAATTGAAAACGGAGGTCAAGAGAGTACGTTAAGTGGCCCGAGGGTGTTTTAGTCATTTTATGCCCTAAATATTATACATATCCATGGGTTGAGATTCCATCCATTCAATGCAACCAGTTGTGACACACTCTCTCTCTCTCCCTTTTGATCTCTTCTTCATCTTTCTTCATTTTGGATATTTGGAGCTTGAATTCAGAGGTTCCTAAAGAAGGGTAAAGTATTCCACGTGGCAAGAGCTTAAGTTTGAACCGAACAAAAGCTGGCTTGGAAGAAGTTGAAACTTGGGTGATATCTAGGGTTTTGGCTAGAAAGTCTTTAAATTCGAGGTAGGGGTATTTCTTCCTTCTTATTTATTGATTTTAGGGTTTTGGTGAGTTTGGAGATATTTTAGGTATGTTTACATGTATGGGAGTGTGTTAAGGTTAAGTGATTGTACATTTACCCTCTCATTATGTGTTTATACATGTTAGTTGTGTTCACATGGTGATATATGATATATAGAATGTATACATGTAATGTGTATAAAATGAGAGCATATTTAGCTATATTGTGAATTCTATACATATATGAATTATGTGCATAATTGTGAGCCTATGTGTATCTATATATTGATTATGGAAGTATGTGAAGTATGTTGATGTTGTACACACTAGATTTGAGTTTTTGTGTGATTTATATGAAATATGTGATGTATGTTATATGTATAGGTGTTATACATGATAATTGGTGAACTTGCCATGTTATTTATAGCTTAAATGTGTTTTTAACACTTGTTGCATGAGCATCGATGTAGTATGCATTGGTTTAAGATACACAAGGTTCATTAAGATTACTTTTGAGCTATAATATGAGTTATGTGCATTTTGAATGCCATATATTTAAAAAAATGCATCAAATGAATGATTTTTCACGTCAATGCACTTCATGACGCCTATGAATAAGATTACTTACATTAAAATATATGTGTTGTGTGTATGTTTAGTGTATGTTACACTTGGTAGGAAGAGAAATAGTCCTAGAGGAGGCTGAACGATAGTATTGGATATACATTTACCGTGTGGTGAATTTGTATCCCCAATTGATAAATTTTCATTGGCGACAAATTGGATTTACTTTCTCTCAATTGACAGTTTTCAATTGATGAGGACCCTTAGTGGTATGCGAGATTGAAAGACTTCAATCGGTAATGACCTTGGTGGTGTGTGAGAGGTTGATAGATTTTAATTGGTGATAATCATGGTGATTTGTGAGGTTGACGTATTTCATTGGTAATACTCTTGGAATTGGTAGAGTTTAAGCATTTGAGCAGCAGTTTAGTTTTTTTCATGAATTGTGAATTCATGTTGAGAGATTTAGTTTGTGTAATTCAAGGTGGATTATATGTTGCTTATTGTGATCATGCATGGTTAAGTGATTATTTGATGTTTTTGTTGCATAATTGCATCATTGATAGTATGAGCATTGTAAACATGTCATATAGTGTGAGGATGCTATATTTGCATATTATGTAGGTCGGTGTCGGGTCGAGGTGGATTGGGGCATTCCTACTGAGCTCGTTTATTTGCTCACCCCTCTCTCCTCAAACCTTTTTACAAGTTAGGCGCCAATGAGAGACGGATTTGAGTGGCCAAGTGGAACTCTTAGAAATATTTTGAGACAATCTTGGATACTGTACTTATGCTAACCATGCCGACTTGTGGAATGTCGATACTTCATTTTATGTTATAATTATGAACATGTATTTTGAGTTGTCTTATATAACTCATATGCATGAATGTATAGACTTTGGGAGAATGTATGAATGGAACTTATATTTACAATTCAAGGATCAATTGTATGGGATGCATGATGTTTTAGCTTTCAATTATGTTATAATGTTGTATGGATGCATCTAAGGCATAGAATGTGTTTTGGTGGATGAATGGGATTCAAAATTGACTAAGTATGGAATAGCAGGGTTTTCACTCAAATGACTACGATTAATCGAAGACTCCTCTTTATTTAATTGAAGTGATTCGATTAATCGAAGACCCCTCTTCGATTAATTGAAAAAATTGATGATTTTGGACCTCAAAACCAGCATGTTCTGATTGAATTTTCGATAGACCGGTGATCACTATTGCGATTAATTAAAGGTCCAAGGACGATTAATCGAATGACTCAGCTCGATTAATTGAAGGACCAGATTTGATTAATTGAACTTGCTATTTCACAACAGGCTTGTAATGGGGGATTGATGTAGAGTTACATGTAGACAAACGTCTATGTGATTAAGATTCCGCATTGATTCTTTTTTTAGTTGAGGTAGTTCATTAGAGTTTGATAGACAGACTCACCCTCGAGATTTGGGCTTCGAGGCAGAGTCTCCGGTAACTCAGAATTTAGAACGTGACAACTTCGTATCAAAGCATGATATCAAAGTGAGATTGAGGATATAAGGTGATAATGTGCGATTGAATCACCCTCGGCTTCTGGAAGTCGAAGATGCGTGACAAACTATGTAAACTTAGATTATACATTAATTTCTTTATAGTGGATTGCTTTGCTTACCAACTCCATGTGATTTTTTATCTACTATTGGGGTAAGTTTTTCTACATAAAAATCTGTTGTGCAAGTCTCTTTACTTGACACATTTAATTACGACACTTTAAATTGCTTACCTTATCATAAATGCTTAGTTGAATGAATGTACTCAATATGCTAAACAAAATGTTATCAATAAGTATATGAGATTATTGACCTAACAATTTAATTAGATTTGTCAAACTGATCAAGACCACATATATTTATATGTTTAGAGAAAATATTTGTTAAATATATTTATTTGGTTTGTTTATTATTTTATTTTTAAGGGTCAAGGTAATATAAGTAATATATCAAGAGGTAATGAGATTGCATTGATTGTATATAGAACCAAACATACAAATCCAAACAATTGGTTGGCATGAGGGTAAGAGTATTTAGGAAGTTTCAGTGTGCCAAAAGAGTATAGAATGGGATATCAATCTAAAAATGTACTTTCTAATTCTCACTAAAAACTACGCTCCGGTCCTTCCAAAGTTTCTCTGATGTTGGGTTATTCGTACATAGAGACCTGTTTAGAAGAGGAAAAAGATGAAAAGGGACAGGAGAACCATGAAGGCTACAGATTTTGTAGCAGACGAGGAGGTCTGCCAAGCCCACGTCTAGGCCTCTAAAGTGATCACAATAAGAGAAGGAACAAAGGAACCAGCAACAATCACAATATGAGAAATGGTTGTAATGATGGAGGCAAAGATTAATGGAACTATCCTCTCGATTTAGCATTTAATGATGCGAAGGCAAGCCATCTCATTAATTCCCTCATGTTTGTATACAACACAAAAAGGAATTTGGGGCAAGTGTGGAGAGAAATTTCCACCACACCTGAATTGACACATGCACATGCATTGGATAGCAACAAGGCTCGGGAAATACCGAGATGCAGTTCGGATAGAAGGCCCATGAGTAGTTTACATGTCCACAACCTAATAAGGTCATGTTCATATTATGAAATAAGGCCTAAAAAGATTCACTCATTAGAACTTAATTCCTATTAGGATAAATATTTGAATGAGATGAACATTGAAACAAGAGTTTAATAGAAAGAATACTGCTTAGGGCAAAATCCAAGGAGGAGATGGCCCAAGATTATTTTTGATGTATGTTATATGTATAGGTGTTACACATTATAATTGGTGAACTTGCCTTGTTATTTATAGCCTAAATGTGTTTTTAACACTTGTTGCATGAGCATCGATGTAGTATGCATTGGTTTAAGGTCCACAAGATTCATTAAGATTACTTTTGAGCTATAATATGAGTTATGTGCATTTTGAATGCCATATGTTTAAGAAAATGCATCAAAGGAATGATTTTTCACGTCAATGCAGTTGATGACGCCTATGAATAAGATTACTTACACTGAAATATATGTGTTGTGTGTATGTTTAGTGTATGTTACACTTGGTAGGAAGAGAAATAGTCCTTAAGGAGGCTGAACTATAGTAGTGGATACATATTTACGGTGTGGTGAACTGGGGTCCCTAATTGATAAATTTTAATTGGCGACAAATCGGATTTACTTTCTCTCAATTGAGAGTTTTCAATTGACGAGGACCCTTGGTGGTGTACGAGATTAAAAGACTTCAATCGGTAATGACCTTGGTGGTGTTTGAGAGGTTGATAGGTTTTAATTGGTGATAATCATGGTGGTTTGTGTGGTTGACATATTTCATTGGTGATACTCTTGGAATTGGTATTGTTTAAGCATTTGAGCGATAGTTTAGTTTTTTTCATGAATTGTGAATTCATGTTGAGAGATTTAGTTTGTGTAATTCAAGGTGGATTATATGTTGCTTATTGTGATCATACATGGTTAAGTGATCATTTGATATTTTTATTGCATAATTGCATCATTGATAGTATGAGCATTGCAAACATGCCATATAGTGTGAGGATGTCATATTTGCATATTATGTAGGTCGGTGTCGGGTCAAGGTGGATTGGGGCATTTCTACTGAGTTCGTTGATTTGCTTACCTCTCTCTCCTCAAACTTTTTTACAGGTTAGGCACCAATGACAGATGGACTTGAGTGGCTAAGTGGAACTCTTGGGAGTATTTTGAGACAATATTGGATATTGTACTTATGCTAACCATGCCAACTTGTGGAATGTCGATACTTCATTTTATGTTATAATTATGGACATGTATTTTGAGTTGTCTTATATAACTCATATGGATGAATGTATGGACTTTGGGAAAATGTATGAATGGAACTTATGTTTACAATTCAAGGATCAATTGTATGGAATGTACGATGTTTTAGCTTTCAATTATGTTGTAATGTTGTAAGGATGCATCTAAGCCATAGAATGTGTTTTGGTGGATGAATGGGATTCAAAATTGACTAAGAATGGAATAGTAGGGTTTTCACTCGAATGACTACGATTAATCGAAGACTCTTCTTTATTTAATTGAAGTGATTCGATTAATCGAAGACGGCTCTTCGATTAATCGAAAAGATTGATGATTTTGGACCTCAAAAACCAGCGTGTTCTGATTGAATTTTTGATAGACCGGTGATTGATCGCTACTGCGATTAATTAAAGGTCCAAGGGCAATTAATCAAAGGACTCAGCTCGATTAATTGAAGGACTAGATTCGATTAATTGAACTTGCTTTTCACAACAGGCTTGTAATGGGGGATTGATGTAGAGTTACACATAGACAAACGTCTATGTGATTAAGATTCCGCATTGATTCTTTTTTTAGTTGAGGTAGTTCATTAGAGTTTGACAGACAGACTCACCCTCGAGATTCGGGCTTCGAGGCGGTGTCTCTGGTGACTCAGAATTCAAAATGTGACAACTTCGTACAGAGCATGATATCATAGTGAGATTGTGGATATAAGGTGATGATGTGTGATTGAATCACCCTCGGCTTCCAGAAGTCGAAGATCGGGGCGTGACAAACTATGCAAACTTAGATTATATATTAATTTCTTCATAGTGGATTGCTTTGCTTACCAACTCCATGTGATTTTTTATTTATTATTGGGGTAGGTTTTGTGAGTTGCGTGGTGCGAAAGTAGTTTAGTTAATTTAGAGTGAGATGCTAATCCTTAGACCTAGAGGGGGGTGAATAGGTCATCTTGTCCAATTTTTATGATTGATTAATTACCCACAATTATTATCAATTAAGCATCCAAACCAATCACAAAGTAAATAAAGCAAGTAAAGAAAAGTTAGAGATGACACCGGGAATTTTACGTGGAAACCCAAGATGGGAAAAACCACGGGGGTGAAGCAGAAACCCCAGAGAAACCAATCCACTATCTCGAAGCAAAATACATCAGACTCTGTCCCAGACTCACACCCACTCCACTCTGACAAGAACTTGATGCGGAACACCTCAGGCTTACAATTGTGACAACACGTCGAACTGCTGCAGACTCCCGGCTAACGTCACAATTCTTTCAGAAGGGTAGCTGAAAGAACACAAATACTCTGCAAGTATTTTGTTCCCTTCGTAGTGATCGTTTCTCTTCTTCTTCAGATAAAATCTTGTAGTTTGAAGGAACCACCTCTGCTGCTCTTGATCAACCTTTGTAGACTAATGATGTCTTGAAGATTCCGTTGATCAGATGAAGAAGAACATCACAACTTAAACACTCAGTGTGTGTGTGCTCTCAAAAATAAAAATCAATGAAGATTTTCTCTCATAAATTCCTCTTTTTGCTATCAAAAATATATTCCTGGCTTTGAATATTAAATCATTGAGTTCCTCATCTCTCTCTATTTGATTGAAGCATAAAGAGATATTTATAAGGTTTAGAATCCTTAGTCTACTTGGAAAACAAGTTTAAAACACCTAAGAAAAGTTTTAAAGAAGTTTTGGTTGACTAGGAAATCAATTCGGATCAAAAAGGAAAATTTTCGCGCATGTCAGCCAAGTCGGACCGGTCCTAAAAATTGGGGACCGGTGGGACTTTTCAGACATGTTGAATTTTCAAAGTCCCGAGATAAGTTGGACCGGTCCTCATTTTTGGGGACCAGTGGGACTTAGCAAAAACTCAATTTTAACTTTTAAAGCGTATTTTCCAAGTCTTAAGCCCACCAAACTTCAAAACATAGTGTCCTCACTCACATACCTGTTCTAAGTGATGTCCTCATCAAATCCACGGTATCGAGACACCTTCCGTTCAGCTCCGAAGATCGAGACACAAGATCAAACAAAAATTACAACTTGATCAACAAGTTTTGACACCGAAATTTACCAATTACAATTATATATCTCACAATCTCCCCCTTTGGCAATTTCGTGACAAAACCAACCTAGACAATATGTAATCTACCCCGCAGCAGAAAAGATAAATTACAATGTTGTCAAAAAAAAAAAACACAACTGAGCCAAATTGAGCATTCACTTTGATCTTGAGCTTGTGGCAAATATGAAGAACCCTATATTCAGCAAATATGATGAACCACGATAATCTGCAAAACAACACTCAAAGATACCTTCGTGAAAGCTTTAATAAAGATAAATAAACATAACCATAAGCAAGAATAAAACAAAACATGTAATGCCAATGCTATGTAATGCTCTCTCTCAAACAATTCATCTCCCCCTTAATGATAAATGACTAGACAACTCTCCCCCTGAAAGTCACAAAGTTTCTCCAATAAACTTACCAAATCTCTCCCCCTTTTTGTCACAAATTAACAAGGGACTCTAAAGAAGAAAAAAAAAAAGGAGGAAGCAAGCAAGCATATAGAACTTGTATATGTAAACAATAGAAAATATTGACTCCACAAGACTATATGAACACAACAAACTAAAACCAAAGCTTAATCAATTAGTTTCACACACTTAGTAAGTGTAGTAAAATCACTATAAATTTTCATAAGCCAAAATATTTCTTTTGCCAATTGTTCAGATTTCCAGACAATATTTCAAAAACATTACACTCACTCAGAAATCAAACAATCAACATGTGCACAGACTTTCAAATTTTCTTTTATTATTCCTCGCACACACATATTCGGTGGCTTTCACTCTTACAGGTAGCCAGCTATTTCCTCAAAACAACTCTTTTTCAAAAGATATCTCATTGGAGATTTATATTGTAATGGTAGTTTCGAACAAACCCCGAAGGTAGCCGTTTCCATAAGAATATGCTCAACAGCAATTTTTCATCAATTTTTTTCAACTGTTGATATTTTTTTTTTTTTCACTCATAACTTTTTTTGGTCTTTAGCACAATATTGAACATTCAATTCCCAAGATAATGTTCTATCACGTCAACATTATCTTTGATCAAAACATTGACATAAAAATAATCCAGTAAATGTCCTCAACATGATTCATCTACTAAACGAAATAAGTAAGCAAAACCAAATTTTCAACTCTTAACCATAGTATGTTATACACATGTAATCTATGTGTCACTAATTTCCTTGTGTTCAAACATACTCATTCTAACATGGTTTGCTTAACTTAAAAAAATAAACCTAAAACTACAAGGTTCAATGCATAATCTAGACTCATAAGATGAATATGAAGTTCCTTTCTAGATTATGTCAATGCTATGCAATCTAATCAAGACAACAAATGTCTATAGATTTCCTAAGGCGATGAAACCTAGAAGCATCTAAAGGCTTTGTGAGAATGTCGGACAAATTATTATCAGTATGCACTTTCTCCAAAGACACGACATTTTGTTCAACTAATTCCCGAATAAAATGATGTCGAATGTCAAAGTGTTTTGTCCTAGAATGTAAAACTGGATTCTTTGAGATATTAATTGTACTATTGTTATCACAAAAGATAGACATTGTACCTTGTTCAATTCCATAATCTAGTAGCATCTGCTTCATCCAAAGTGGTTGTGTGCAACAACTTCCAGTAGCAATATATTCAGCTTCACATGATGATAAGGAAACACAATTTTGCTTCTTGCTGTACCATGAAACAAGATTAGTATCAACATAGAAACAACCACCTGAAGTACTTTTCCTATCATCCTTGTTACCAACCCAATCAGCATCAGTGTAACCTGCAATCTCAGAATTAGACTCCGTAGAAAAACGCAATCCATAATTCAAAGAGCTATTGACATATCGAATAATGCGCTTGACTGCAATGAGATGTTGTTCTCTAGGATCAGCTTGATACCTAGCACATACTCCTACACTAAATGCAATATCAGGCCTACTTGCTGTTAAATACAACAGGCTGCCAATCATACTCCTATATAATGAAGGATCAACTCTCTTAGAATCAGAGTTCTTTTCCAACTTGGAAGAAGTACTCATAGGAGTTTGCACATGTTTGGAACCTTCCAAACCAAATTTCTTGACTAACTCCTTTGCATACTTAGTTTGAGATATAAAAATCCCATCATCAAATTGCTTCACCTGGAGTCCAAGAAAAAATGTTAGTTCACCAACCATGCTCATCTCAAAAGTATTACCCATATCTTTAGCAAATTCATTAACAAGGTTATCAGAAGTAGAACCAACAACAATATCATCCACATAGATTTGAGCAACAAGCAAATTTTTTCCTTTCCTGATTATGAACAAAGTTTTATCAGCTCCCCCTCTCCTAAAGCCCTTATGTAACAAATAAGAAGTCAATTTTTCATACTATGCTCTAGGAGCTTGTTTCAAACCATAAAGAGCCTTTTTCAAATGGAAAACATGATCAGGATTATGAGGATTAACAAAACCTTTAGGTTGAGCTACATACACTTCTTCTTGCAAAATACCATTTAGAAAAGCACTTTTAACATCCATTTGAAATAATTTAAACTTAAAGTGACATGCAAGAGCAAGAAGAAGACGAATAGACTCAAGTCTAGCAACTGGTGCAAAAGTTTCATCAAAATCAATTCCTTCAACTTGAGTATATCCTTGTGCAACTAACCTGGCTTTATTTCTCATTACAAGCCCATTCTCATCAAGTTTGTTTTTAAAAATCCATTTAGTTCCTATGATGTTCATATCCTTAGGTTGAGGCACTAACTCCCAAACATCATTTTTCACAAATTGATTCAACTCTTCTTGCATTGCTATAAGCCAATCAGAACTTTGAAGAGCTTCATCAACATTTTTAGGTTCAAATTGAGCCATATGACATGAGTGTCCTATGTTATCTCGGACTCTACTCCTAGTATTTCTTTCCTCCCATGGCCCTATCACATTAGTCAATGGATGACTACTTCGAATCCTAGAACTGCCAGACATTGGGACTTCCTCATGTGGTATAGGATTTTCTATAGGTGCATGTGTATCATCAACAATTTCATCACCACCTACATGCTCACCTTCATCCTCAGTTTCACTTTCTTTCTCAACCTCTCTCTCACTAGGTTCACTCTCAGGTAACCCTAAGGAGTTTATACCTTCTTCTTCCTTAGGTTGATCATGTATCTCCTTAGGCCTTAAGTCATCAATCACAACATTAATTGACTCCATTACAACTTTAGTGCGACGGTTATACACCCTATACGCCCGATTATTTATTGCATATCCCAAAAAGTATCCTTCATCACTTCTAGAGTCAAATTTTCCTAAATTCTCCTTATCTCTAAGGATATAACATTTACTCCCAAAGACTCTAAAGTGTTTAATATTGGGCGTCTTTCCATACCACAATTCATATGCAGTCTTTTTAGTTCCAGGCCTAAGGTACACCCTGTTTAAAACATGACAAGCAGTACTAACAGCTTCAGCCCAAAAATGTTTAGCTAACTTACTTTCATGAAGCATAGTACGTGCCATCTCTACAATTGTCCTATTCTTTCTTTCAACTACACCATTTTGCTGAGGTGTTTTAGGTGTAGAAAATTCATGACTTATGCCAAGATTATCACAATACTCAATGTAAGGTCTAGGTTCAAACTCACCTCCTCTATCACTCCTAACACGAGTTATTGCATATTCTTTCTCATTCTGAATCCTTTGGCAAATTGACCTGAAGAACACAAAAGCATCAGATTTTTCTCTCAAGAAAGCAATAAAAGTAAATCTAGAAAAATCATCAACCATTACAAGCATATACTTTTTACCACTTATGCTTTGAGTTCTTACTGGACCCATTAAATCCATATGAATCAGTTCCAATGGTCTTGAAGTGACTTGATGCTTAAGTCTCTTATGTGACACTCTAATTTGCTTACCTAATTGACATGGTCCACATACCTCATCTGTTGGCCTTTTCAATTTAGGCAAACCTCGAACTTGTTCATGATTAGACAAACTTACCAAATCATTGTAATTCACATGACCAAGTCTCCTATGCCACAAAATAGCTTCATCAGTCACAACAGAAAAACACATATGTGAAGGATCTGAAAATATCACATAACAATTTTCAGGAGTTCTAGATCCTTTCAAAATACAATCACCCTGCTCATTAGTTACAAAACATCCATGTTGAGTAAAATTAACTTGAAAATCACTATCACATATTTGACTGATACTCAACAAGTTTGCAGCTAAACTTTTAACATATAGAACATTTTTCAATTCACCAAAAGTAGGAAAATCAATTTTACCTTTACCACTTACTTTAGATGCATTGCCATCACCAAAGGTAACAGATCCACCAGTATAATCCTTAAAAGTGGTAAACAATGTTCTATCCCCAGTCATGTGCCTAGAGCAACCACTATCAAAGTACCAACCTGTAGGACCAAGTGCTCTAAGTGCAGTGTGCATGACAAAACATTTCAGATTATTCTTTTTCACCCAAACAGTTTTAGATTTATGATCAAATAATTTCCTAACTGTTTTGAAATCAGAATTATCAGTCTCAAGGGGCTCTTTCTTCTCATTGCCTATCTGGGAATCTAGAACAGAATTAAAGCAATTCAATTTATCAAATTTTTCTTTCAATTCCTGTTGCTTCTTTTCAAGTTCTTTCATCTTATTAAGCAAAACTCTTGAACTGTTTAAGTTTTTATGCTTTTTTAGTTCAACTTTTCTCTTCTGACACTTGTATTTAATATGACCTATTTTTCCACAAAAATGACATGTTGGAGCAAGTTTTAGAGCATGAGTAATAGAAGGCTTAGTCTCAACTTTCACAAAAATATCTTTTGATTTCAAAAATGAAAATTCCTTTGAAGTTGAAACCAATTCTTCTTTGTTACTCAAGTTTTTAGAAAAATCCAACTTACCAAATTTGCAAGTGTCAGAGTTAAATTTCTGGAAAGACTGATTAGATTTAACAAGTTCACAATTCAAGTTATCAATCTTATGCTCAAGTGAATTATTAAACCCTTTAATCTGTTTAACTGAAATTCAACTTTACCAAGAAGATTCATCTTTTCATGTCTAAGTTCTTCTAAATTTTTATTGGTAACAGAAACTTCCAATTTGTAAATATCTCTATCAAGTTCAGCAAGTTTCAATTTTTTCAACAAATTTTCATAGTCCCTTTTCAACTTAGACCACTCAAGATGCATACCAGTTATAGAATCAGAAAATTGGGGTATAACAATTTCCTCATCAAAAGACACAACATGAGATATCATGAAATTCACAACTAAATTAACAAAAAAAATCTAACTCAGAATTGAGCAACCCGCTCTAATACCAAATGTGAGTTGCGTGGTGCGGAAGTAGTTTAGTTAATTTAGAGTGAGATGTTAATCCTTAGACCTAGAGGGGGGTGAATAGGTCATCTTGTCCAATTTTTATGATTGATTAATTACCCACAATTATTATCAATTAAGCATCCAAACCAATCACAAAGTAAATAAAGCAAGTAAAGAAAAGTTAGAGATGACACCAGAAATTTTACGTGGAAACCCAAGATGGGAAAAACCACGGGGGTGAGGCAGAAACCCCAGAGAAACCAATCCACTATCTCGAAGCAAAGTACATCAGACTCTGTCCCAGACTCACACCCACTCCACTCTGACAAGAACTTGATGCGAAACACCTCAGGCTTACAATTGTGACAACACGTCGAACTGCTGCAGACTCCCGGCTAACGTCACAATTCTTTCAGAAGGGTAGCTGAAAGAACACAAATACTCTGCAAGTATTTTGTTCCCTTCGTAGTGATCGTTTCTCTTCTTCTTCAGATAAAATCTTGTCGTTTGAAGGAACCACCTCTGCTGCTCTTGATCAACCTTTGTAGACTGATGATGTCTTGAAGATTTCATTGATCAGATGAAGAAGAACATCACAACTTAAACACTCAGTGTGTGTGCTCTCAAAAATAAAAATCAATGAAGATTTTCTCTCATAAATTCCTCTTTTTGCTATCAAAAATATATTCCTGGCTTTGAATATTAAATCATTGAGTTCCTCATCTCTCTCTATTTGATTGAAGCATAAAGAGGTATTTATAAGGTTTAGAATCCTTAGTCTACTTGGAAAACAAGTTTAAAACACCTAAGAAAAGTTTTAAAGAAGTTTTGGTTGACTAGGAAATCAATTCGGATCAAAAAGGAAATTTTTCGCGCATGTCAGCCAAGTCGGACCGGTCCTAAAAATTGGGGACCGGTGGGACTTTTCAGACATGTTGAATTTTCAAAGTCCCGAGATAAGTTGGACCGGTCCTCATTTTTGGGGACCGGTGGGACTTAGCAAAAACTCAATTTTAACTTTTAAAGCGTATTTTCCAAGTCTTAAGCCCACCAAACTTCAAAACATAGTGTCCTCACTCACATACTTGTTCTAAGTGATGTCCTCATCAAATCCACGGTATCGAGACACCTTCCGTTCAGCTCCGAAGATCGAGACACAAGATCAAACAAAAATTACAACTTGATCAACAAGTTTTGACACCGAAATTTGCCAATTACAATTATATATCTCACAGGTTTTTTTACATAAAAATCTAGTGTGCAAGTCTCTTTACTTGACGCATTTAATTACTGTACTTTAAATTGCTTACCTTATCATAAATGCTTGGTTGAATGAATGCACTCAACATGCTTGACAAAATGTTATCAATAAGTATATCAGATTATTGACCTAACAATTTAATCAAATTGATCAAGACCACATATATTTATATGTTTAGAGAAAATATTTGTTAAATTTATTTATTTGGTTTGTTTATTATTTTATTTTTAAGGGTCAAGGTAATATAAGTAATATATCAAGAGGTAATGAGATTGCATTGATTGTATATAGAACCAAACATACAAATCCAAACAATTGGTTGGCATAATGGTAAGAGTATTTAGGAAGTTTCAGTGTGCCGAAAGAGTATAGAATGGGATATCAATCGAAAAATCTACTTTCCAATTCTCACTAATAACTACGCTCCGGTCCTTCCAAAGTTTCTTTGATGTTGTTGGGTTATTCGTACATAGAGACCTGTTTAGAAGAGGAAAAGGATGAAAAGGACAGGAGAACCATGAAGGCTACAAATTTTGTAGCAGACGAGGAGGTCTGCCAAGCCCACGTCTAGGCCTCTAAAGTGATCACAATAAGAGAAGGAACAAAGGAACCAGCAACAATCACAATAAGAGAAGACTGTGATTCTCACAAGGAATGAGAAATGGTTGTAATGATGGAGGCAAAGATTAATGGAACTATCCTCTCGATTTAGCATTTAATGATGCGAAGGCAAGCCATCTCATTAATTCCCTCATGTTTGTATACAACACAAAAGGGAATTTGGGGCGAGTGTGGAGAGAAATTTCCACCACACCTGAATTGACACATGTACATCCATTGGGGAGTCGCCACGTGGAAAGCAACAAGGCTCGGGAAATACCGAGATGCAGTTTGGATAGCAGGTCCATGAGTAGTTCACATGTCCACAACCTAATACGGCCCAAAAAGCGTAATTAGAACTCAATTCCAATTAGGATTAAGATTTGAATAAGATGAACATGGATACAAGAGTTCAATAGAAAGAATACTGCTTGAACTCAATTCCAATTTGTGTTTTCTCTTAACCAAGATTTTTTGCACCTACAGTTATGAAAAGTTGTTTTCCCACAAAATTTTTCTTTTCTTGTTCATCAAACTTTTAAAATGTTGAAATATTTTTCCTTTCTTTTCCTTTCCCGCAATTTCCATCTAACCAAACCAAACCAAAGGGAAATGACTTATTGGGCAGGATTAGGATTAGGGTTAGGGTTAGGGTAGATTGGAGATTGATAGAACAACGAAAGAGATGCTTTTTGTATTCCATCTGTGAGCAGTAACCTGAATAGGAAGGTTTCTTTAATGGTTTTGGATTACTAGGGTCAATTTTTTTATAAGGAAAGTTTACAGCTTGTAGATAGGAATGGAAGAGGGGCTGACAGATTTGGTTGCAGAAACAGTTTTTTTTATTTCCATTTAACTTTTCTTTACCACAAAAATATATATATATATATATATTCTCTACCATAATCTAAGAATTCACCTTTCAAACAAAAACATAAAAATTAAAAAAAAATCTAAGACGACTTTGAAATACCTTTCCTCATTCCTTATAAAGTCATCACATGAAAGGAAGACTATGTATCAATACAGAAAATGCAGCAATACGATACTAAATTACAGGGTTTAAGATCACTTTAATTAAACAGAAAAGATTTGCCTATATCTTTCGATCGAGGTTGATCAAGCCACAGCCTTCCAAAGATGGCCTCATGATATATATATATATATATATATATATATATATATATATATATATAAGGATAGAAAATCAATTATAATCTTTAATTGAACAACCTTCATCAAGCTGTCAAAAGAATTACTATTTACTAAAATCTTACCATAATATGTGTGTATGTATATGTATATATATAAGAAACATGCATGTACCACCCAAAGAAATTAACCATGGACGAGTCCTCTCTTTCTTCTACTGTGGAACTTGATATTTCTTCCCTCATTCTTATCTGTGCCTTGCTCTCCTGTTGCTTTGTTTCATGCATTGCTTGCTCTGGCCGTCTCCATAAAAAGAAGCAGCGAAGAAGAGTTCATGACATCGAATTTGGCCTTGGAATTTATGGTCCTCCTCCATATTATCATCAAGCGCCACCAATGATGGAAGAGGAACGACGACGAAGGCATCAACACCTAGCTCTTGAGGCCATGAGCCAAGTCCAGAATATTTACAGAAGGCACCAAGAAACCATGGCCACCGCGACACAGAACGTGTGTGCCGTATGCTCTCAGGATTTTCATGGAGGTGAATGGTGTCAAGCTCTTCCACTCTATGGCCATACTTTTCTTCCCTCTTGCATTGAATGTTGCCCTACTTGTGTTGGTGACCATACTTTTAATCCCTCTTGCATTGAATGTTGCCCTACTTGTGTTGGTGGCCATGGAATGCATCAAGCTACTTAGTTTCCGCACCATCTATTTAGAAAAATTATGAGTACCCTTACTTAGTAGTACACATGAATTTGATTAGGTCTACTTTTGATTTAATTTCACGGTTTTCCCTTTCATATTTTGTCTTCAGTTTGTTTGATTAGTGTTTGTGGAATAAAACTTCAGGGTACTTGATTTCTTTTTCTTTGGGTCCTTGGACCTTTAAAATTTAGGGTAAATTGCACTTGTCTTTCTTATGTTTTGACATATTACAGTTATTTTCTTTTAAAAATTGCTAAATATTATAAATTATTTTTACAATATAGTATCACAAATTACGTGACTGTTGATATGACAACTTTTTTTTTTCCTGGTAAGTAATGATATGGTAGGTTTCATGGTAAAAGGCAATTTTATAAGATAGAGAGGAAAAATAACAAAATTTATTATCATTATAGAATACAAATTCTAACATAATTCAACAACTTGAATTCAATCAAGTATTTTTGTTTAAAATATCATTTTCTTTAAATCTATCATTTTTTAGGCTCTCAGAGTAGCCCATTCTGCGTGAACAAGAACCCTAATTTTTCAACCATTTACATGAGTGAATAATTAAATAAAACACGTGATTTATTTAAAGGTTCTTATAATTGTATTTTGATGTGATATCTTGGTTGAATTTTAGGAAGAGAAGAAGTGTGTAATTGAAGAGAAACATATTAAAGATAGAGTTCTGGAGAGAGTGCACAGAAGAACGTATATATATATATATATATATAATAAAAAATAACAGTGAAAGAAATTCAATTTGTTTTGTCGTTCTTAACTTGCTTGGTAATAATTAGATGAAAACACAATCTAATCACATGTTGTCTTTAAAAGAAATTGAAATATGTAACAAAGTAGAGGACAATTTTGTCTTTTTAAACATCGCCACATAACTGGAATTAAATTCGATATATGGAATTGAACTAATTATACACTTTATTAGAATTTTTTATGAAAAGTATAACTTCATTGTCCGATGAACTTTTTTTTAAGGACTTATTTGTCTTTAAGAGCTTAAAAGTAGGACTTCTTTGTCTTTATAAAAAAATTGTAAGACTTATTTGTCTTTAGAGTTTTAAGGTAGAACTTATTAATTTTTTTTCCTATTTTTTTTTTAATGGATCACACTACAACAAAAATGGTCTTTAGTGGCGGTCAAAACCACGGTTAAAAATGTCAAAAACCGGATTTATAGCTTATTGCAACAATATAATGGAGCATCAGCCACCAAGAAAATATTATTAAATATTAACGAAACTCCGTGCATGAAAAAAATTCCACCACTACTAACTCTATTTTATTTTTATCTCCTAAAATAGTGTAGAATAGAGGTTTAATATTAATGAAATTCCTATAAATATAAAATTCCTGAGATAATCAATAACTACTCTAGATGCCAAAGGTCCAGCCCAAATAGGATTTGGAGCTACAGCAGTTGTCATAATAATTCTTATTATTCAATAAAGAGAATTTTGGCTGTGGCATCAGTTCTAACCGCCGCTAAAAGCCTCAGCTATAGTATAAAATAAAATAAAAGAATTTGATAAATGTCTCACCAAACAAAACCTACTGTTTACCCCCATATTACTCCATTCCAAAATTACTGTCATCCAAGAATAAATAGAATACAACAAAAAATTGAAATAAAACAAAAATTACATAAACTATTTTAAAATTAAAAAATATTCAAAATACACCATCACTAGAAAAATATATATTCACTTCAATATGACAATTGGTTGGTAATCCTACAAGTACCACTCTTTGTATACAACAATAACAACCAAACTTTTTCTCAATTACTTGGGATCGGTTACATGAATCCGATGTTTCCATTCCGCTCTATTTAAGGTCATCTCTTTAATTAATCCACATGTTATCGTATCTTTATTTACTAACTCTCCCCATGTTAGCTTTGGTCTTCCTCTTCTCCTAGCATTGCCCTCAATTTGAACTATGTCACTTTTTCTGATCGGCGCAGTTAAGAGTCTTCTTTGCATATGTCCAAACCATCTTAACCGGTTCTCTCTCATTTTATCTCCAATTGGTGCTATTCCAACCATCTCCCGAATGTGTTCATTTCTAATTCTATCATTTCTAGTCTTTTCGCACATCCATCTCAACATTCGCATTTCTGTAACACTCACTTTATGCAAATATTGTTGCCTAGCTGCCCAACATTCGATACCATAAAGTATAACTGGTCTAATAACTGTTCAATAAAACTCCCTTTTCAATCGTAAAGGAATACGCTTATCACACAATATACTAAATGCACCCCTCCATTTAACTCATCCTACCTTTATTCTATGATTAACGTTATCTCCAATTTCTCTCATTTTGAATAATTGAGCCTAAATAGCAAAAATGTTTACTTTTTTGAACCTCTTAATTCTCAAACCTCATTACATCCTCATTTGTCCTTTTAGATTTACTAAAATTACACTCCATATATTCAGTTTTATTTTGATTTATCTTGAACCCTCTTAGTTTTAAAGATTCTCTCCAAATCTCCAATTTGGCATTAACTCATTCTCTAGTCTCATCAACTAAGACAAAATCATCGGCAAATAGCATATACCACGAAATATCATCTTGGATGTGTCTTGTCAGCTCATCCATCACTAGAGCAAAAAGGTATGGTCTTAATGTTAACCCTTGGAATAAGCCTACCGTTATTGAAAATTCGTTTGTTTCCCCTACATGCGTTCTAACTATAATTACGCACCCATTATACATGTCCTTTATTGTGTCGATGTATCCCTTTGTGACTTCTTTCTTTTCTAAAACCCTCCACATTAGGTCTCTAGATACCCTATCATAGCTTTCTCTAAATCAATAAAAATAATATAAAAATCTCTCTTCTTCTCTCCATATCCTTCCATTAGTCTCCTCAACAAGTGAATAGCCTCCATCGTGGACCTACCCAGTATGAATCCAAATTGATTCTCCGACACTTATGTCTCTCGTCTTACGTGTTGTTCAATCACTCTCTCCCATAATTTCATAGTGTGACTCATTAATTTAATCTCACGATAATTATTACAACTTTGTATGTCCCTTTAATATTATATATAGGTACAAGAAAATTTTGGGGCCACTCATCTGACATCCTCTTAGTTGTTATAATTTTATTAAATAATTTCGTTAACCAAGACAAACCAACTTCTCCTAGACACTTCCACACCTCAATAGGAAACCATCGGGTCCTAAAGCCCTCAATTTCATCTTCCATAAGGCATCCTAACCTCTCACTCCTTGACCCTACAGAAAAATATAATATCTCTAACATTTTCCTCTAAGCCTAAACTTCTTATATGATTTTCATTTAGTAATTTCTCAAATAACTTTTCCATCTTTCTCTCCCTTAACTTGGCAAGTTTAAATATATTCTTCTCTCCATCTTTTGTACCTAATTTAGAATAAAAATCATCATATGCTCTATGCTTTGCCTCACCTACTACTTTCTTAACTTCTTTATTTACATTTTTATATTTGTTAAAGGTTTCACTATTCCTAATTTTTTTTTGCCAAACTTTATAACATTCCCGTTTTGTTTTTATGATTTTTTGAATTTCTTCATTCCACCACCAAGTTTCTTTAAATGAAAGTCTCGTTCCTTTTGATTCTCCTAAAGCTTCTTTTGCTAGTCTTTTTATACATGTAGTCATCTTATTCCACATTAAGTTTGTTTCATCTTCTACATTCCATGTTACTTCTTTTAAGATACTATTTTTAAATAAATTCATTTTCTCCCCTCTTAAATTCCACCACCTAGTCCTTGGATTTATGGTACTTTTTCTCCTTTTTGGTTGCCCTTTTATACATATATCTAAAACAAAGAGCCTACGTTGTGATATTAAACTCTCACCGGAAATAACCTTACAATATTTGCTTGTTAATCTATCTACCTTTCTAGTTAAAAAGAAATCAAACTTTTAAAGATTATTAAGTGTTCATCTCTCTTTATAGAAAATGTAATCTTAATTAGAAGATTATATGCTACCGCAAAATCTAAGATAGTCTCCCCCGACATGATTTGTATCTCCAAATCCATGCCCACCATGTACCATTTCATATCCTTCACTCTCTTTTCCTAGTTACATGGCCATTAAAATCTACTCCTATATACACTTTTTCTCCTTCGGATATCCCTTGCATCAACTCATTCATATGTTTCCAAAAAAGTGTTTTAATATTGTCATCTAATCCTACTTGGAGTTCATACACGCTAATTAAATTAACTGTATTTCGTCCTAATACGAGTTTTACTAATGATCCTATCTTCTTTTCTAGTAACTGTTATTACATTATCTTTTATGTATAGTCTCTTCGGTATAGTATAATTTATATATTTTCATTTCTCTAACTTTTTCCCCTATCCACTTAGTTTCTTGTAGATATAAAATATTAATCTTTCTTCTAATCATAGTGTCTACCAACTCCATTTCCTTACCCGTCAAAGTTTCTATATTCCAAGTCTCTATCCTAAGCCTAGTGTCCTAGGCTAACTTCTTTATCCGCGCTCGTCCAGAAAAACGCAAGAACCCTTGCTGATTAAAAAATAACATTGATAATTTTTCAAAAATCTTGCATCAATTATTTCTCAAAAAAACATGCTCCATAACACCAAGTCTATCTCCAACTAAAATGTAGGACAAGGACGTTATCTAAAATTTAATTGCTATATAAAAAACAAACTCTCAAGCAGATGTGTGTTATGACAAGCGTTGTCGAGAACCAAGTTCGGTTTCGAATACAATAAATTAACATGATCCATAAAAATCCTTACATTGGCCGATGAACACCTAAATCAAGTTTTAAAATAAATTAAAAAAACCTATCTTTAGGTGCAGGGTCATTGAGAAGCATTGTGTGGGTCTTTGCCACCCCATCCCATCATTTTGATTAACATGATAAGAGTTTATATCTCAATATCCTCCTCCTCATTCATCAAGGAATCTACAAGAAAACTATAATTTTAATAACAAAGAAACCTAAATACAAGACATTGTTGAAGCCAAGCAAAAAAGCGAAAAAACAATTGAAGGTCAAATAAGAATTGAAATCCATCAACACAAAGGAGTTCTGCAAAAGAATACAACCTTGAGGTGTAACATCTGTATTGTGGTTGAAATGGAACTCAAACCAAACAAGTTATTACTTAATCAGAGAACAAGTCACTAAGGCAACAACCATCTTAGTAAAGGTGAGAACTGAAGTCAAACAAATAAGAGATGAAGTAGAGATAAGAGGATGAAGAAATATTGCACAAGATAAATCCAAAACCAAAAAGTTAAAATCCACCAAAACTTTATAGCTAAAAAACTGAACAACTTGTATGTGTCCAAACTGATTTACACCCAATTTAAAGTGATGAAACATATTAAATTGAAGATAACAATTAAAAAAAAAAAGTATGAAATAAATCTAAATGAATGAATGAACTACATAATTCAACAATACCAAAACGTACCAGCAGCTTCATAGAGCCAAAGACAAACACCAGAGGAAAATTATTCTTTCTTCCCTTTTATGTCTAATTCATAATGCAATCAAAGATTAAATCCCAACGTATTGTCAGTACAGTGTGATCAGTACCATAAAGAAGAAATTCTGCAACGTATCCCAACTTTGAATGTGTTACATGTAGAGTGTCCTTAAGTAAAACTAACACTTACCTGGTCAAAATTTCTAGAAAGAAATTCAGCACTAGTAGATTTATGCCTTGTTAAGATGCCTGTAACATATTAAGAAACTACCCACATTAGATATTTTTACTTTGCTTAATCAAATAACAAAGTGAAAAATATGCTTGATTTATCAAAGATAAAGAGTTGTGATGCCAAGAAAATAATCTTAAGGCCAAGAATTTCACTTTCAACCTCAATTTACTCTGTAACATTCGAAAAAATTAGTTTATTAACTGGGACTGAAACCTCAACCAATAAAGCTACATGCTCAGTTGTCTTTCCATAGGTTATATGGTTACAATTTAATTACGCCATTCATTAGTGGATGTCGATGTATACCTATTAAATTATGACGAAGATAACTTTTAATCAGTATTTCATTTGCTCAAAGGAAAATATAAATTTGATACACATCACTAATATAAACAATAGAACCAACAGATATAATTATATTGTGCAAAGAGCTTCCAAACACATGCCATGACTTCAGTGCATAATATTTGTTAATGAGTGCAAGCAAGGTAAAAAAGAATATGTCGTGTTAAAGTTTAAGGAACTGCATATTGTTCTGGTATAATTAAGTACTTAAATGGTGGAGAGCCGAGAGATGACTGTATATATCACTAAAAGCTATATTGAGAGAACACCATAATCACAATAAAGAGTCTCATCTGCCACAATAAAAAATTAGATTCTGTAGAATGTAGAATGATAAAAAAAGAAAAGAAAAAGAAGTAACTAGTTCTTATTGTTATGAATCTCTCATCAACAGCTCATCATCTACATCATTTTCTTAATCATATATTAAAACACAATATCCACATCATTCCAGAATAAATTTAATTTACAAGAGCATCTTATAGAAAGGAAAAAAATCAAAAATAAATAAAACTAACCTAAAAATTATGATAAATGAAAGCCTGGCTCCCAAGAGATCACTTCTCTTCTGAAAAATTATGTTCAGTTTGGTTTAATGTTATCAACAGTTTTAATTGTATTTTGGATCTTCAAATCACTAAAATCTAGGAATTGAGTATTAAAATTAAACAACAAAGAAGCAGAAATTAGATATTACTAGTTATGGTGAATGAGGAAAGCTAATAGGCCTCACAATATTAGTCTAGTAAAAGTTAAAGATCATACTTCCTAAATAGTGGTTCTATTCTTGATCAAGATGAGTGCAAAACTTTGTATTAGCTATAAATGCATTAATACTTCTAACTTGATTGCATGGGTTGAAATAACTCTGACCATTTTATTCTTAAAAGCTGAGTGTTAACAACACCGAAAGAACCTTAACATGTGAAGCAAGAATATATGCACTGCCTGAGCTTTTCTTATGTGATTTGAATTCTAACCTCTTCCCCATATTTCAAAAGATGAATGACCCTTGCTTTCTCATTGGAGAAAGAAAAGTTCAATTACTTTGTTTCGTGCATTTGGTTGACTTCTTTTTGTTTTTGAAGAGAAAGAAGAAAATATATTAATATTGTCACGAAAGCAGGGTAGAGAAATCCCAACCTCTGAAAAGCAAGCATAGAAAAATGCTATTTTAAGCCATAAAGCTAAACCATTCATAAATAATTCCAAAATTTTAATAATCTAAGCATTCCTATTACCAAATCAATTCTTTAAAACAATGATTTAACATGTTTATCTGAGAAAGTGAAGTTCATTTGAAGGTTGAAAGAGAAATTGCCAATGTAAACTTATTAATTGGAAAATGTGAAAATATATTAACAAAAAGTTTGAATATATGAACAAAGACTCTGTATCACTAGTCCTAGCTCTAAATTCAAAGCAAGATTATTGTATCCAAACATTCCTTAAGTAACACTTCCCAACACCAGTTGGTTTTCTTCAGGATGTGGTTTTAATTAATCAAATTTTATTTGTCATATTTGTAGACTTTTACAGTAGTTGTTTTGGATTGGAGAAGGGTGCAGACAGCATCAATAACATGAAAATTTAATATTTTTATCAAGATGAAGAAAAATAAAATAGAAAGAACCTTAAATGCACATGCAATACAGAGCATGAACATATCAGGACACTCATACAATGAAAAGGCATGATGACCTAAGAGAAACATTGTAGATTGAAAAAATGAAAGTGAAGACAATTTTTTGTATAGAGAAAAGGCATTGTTTTGCCAAAGTTAAACAATTGCAAATTCATGCACTTTTTCCTTTGTAAGATAATTTGATCTCTTTCCCAAAGTCCTCTCTCTCACATGCACACACAAATTACAAAACATTCATATTTTAATGATGTATAAATTTTCGAGTATGGATTGATGGCATAAAGGTGTCCAAGGTCCTCCATGACCTAAAATGAATGAAGGGTAGGTTCATGTTGAAGCAAAAGACAAACTTGCAAGAAAAATAATCTTAGCATGAGCCATAGCTGCCCCAAAAATTCTACTTAACTCGTTTTAGAAGTTGGGACAATAATATTAAGGAAA
Source organism: Cornus controversa (assembly GCA_026545225.1). Taxonomy (NCBI): domain Eukaryota; kingdom Viridiplantae; phylum Streptophyta; class Magnoliopsida; order Cornales; family Cornaceae; genus Cornus; species Cornus controversa. The sequence goes on from CM048845.1 coordinate 49,135,027, forward strand.
ATGATTGTGAAATATTTTAATTGCAACTTTAGAGAAGCTTTTAGGATTTTTTCTAAAAACCCATTGTAAAATGTTTTATCCTATAAGAATTTTATGCTACAAGTTCTCCTTACCATTTTTGATTCAAGGAGGAACTTACTATCAAACATTCAGGCACCTGGATTTTGGTCCACTGAATTTACTAGCAAACATACAAATTGAAGCATTAAGTCTTAGACCACAACTGGCAAAATTCAAGGAGGAATTTCATGCATATGCTATAGTGGACAATGTTTGCACAACAAAAATAAGGATATAACATGTATCAAAAAAATAATCAGGCATTTCAAAAAAATTTACGTTTAAAAGCTGCTATTTTTTGTACAAAATTCTATAATTTGCAACACAGACAAGGATCAATCACAAGGTAAAAGACCTGTTTACCTTAAATTGGACTTGAGCAAGAGTAATTCAAGCAAGATCGAGAGTGAGAAATAGAGATGTGGTTGTAGTCTCGCCAGAGATGGTTATAAAAGAGAGAGAGGCGAAGGAATTTGAGGGCTAGTGACTGATGGTCGACAGCCAACATCATCTGTAACTGAGGGTGAACTGAGAGGGAGAGATGAGCAGAAGACAGGCCATTGGCGAAGAGTTTTGAGATTAGGGTTTCTTAGTATAAGGGTATTTTACATAAGGGTTTCTTAGTATCAATCACAAGGTAAAAGACCCACTTACCTTAAATGGGACTCAAGCAAGATAGAGAACGAGAAATAGAGGTGTGGTCGTCCACTCGCCGGAGATGGTTGTAAGAGAGAGAGAGAGGCAAAGGAATTCAAGGCGTGGTGGCTGATGGTCGACGGCCAACGACTTTGGTGGTTGTAAGAGAGAAGATTCGTTAAGTTGATGCTCCTTTATCTTTTCCTTAAACGAACCCAATTTGAGAATTGTTCTCTGCAATAGCTTGCCGGAGTTCGCTGGAGAAGAACGATACTTCGGTGGTACATAGACTAATGAAATGGAGACAGAGAGTGTGTAATGGTTTGATGATGTAGTAGCTGTTTGAATGGTAGGGTTCTTCAGAGAATGAGCTAGATAGAGAGAGTAATGGTTCTTCGGATGGTAACAGTTTGAATGCTAGGAAGGTTTGGGGTATTCTTGACATTTTGGGCAGGGTTATAATGGGTAACTTTTACTTTTTTGTGTTGGAGGATATTTTGGTAATTTGACATATGAAGGGCAATTAAGTAATACCATAAAAAGGTGCCAAGGGGTAATTTTGGCAATGTGTCGACATGAACAATAAAAGTTGACACCTTTGTAAATACTTTTTGTTAAGTTGACAAATGTTGCAATAGTTTTTAGTATTTGATGTATTTGTAGTATTGGCTGCCTAACTGGACAAAAATTAAAATTTTCCAATTATTTATGGAGGAGACAATATAATGTTAATTGTTCCAATAGTTGTTTGACCAGTCGAAATTTTAATATAAATTTTAGTATTCTATTTGAGCTTCACTGATAGTCATCACTTACTTACTTCTAAGTAATCTAGATCTATAATGTTTGTTGAGTGTTGCGATGTGTACAACAACAATAAATTTTAGTGTGAGAATTATGATTATGTGTAACCACATATGAGCTTTGTTGCAGCTTTTTATGGAGGGTCTCATTTTCTTTTTTTGTCCCAAGAGAGTATCATTTTGAGTTGTCTTCTTAAAATATGAGTTTTAACATTTATCTAATATTGATATGATCATATGGCTAAGAATTATTTAAATAAGAAATTATAACCTGACTTTAAATCTTTACTCTTAGAATCTTGTTTGTCAACACATTTAGTTTTGTAAATATTTAAAATTTCAATTACTAAAACTAGTTGCTAATTAATTATTTGTAAAAGGGATTGGAATTTTTTTTTTTCGACATATAATTCTGTACAAAGATTTTAGCTAAAATTATAAATTAAATATTTTTTCCACATACATAGCATGTGTGCTTTCACTAAGTATATATATACACACATATATGACTTAATTGTGATTATCATTTTTTTTTTGAATTTTTGGAAAAAAAAAAAAGAATTATATATTTTTAGTATATAACTCTCCTTGGTGTAGTTGATCGATAGCAAGGAGGTTAAATGACTTGACTCACATATATATAACTTCATTATGATTATCATTTTTTTTTTTAATTTTATGAAAAAAAAGAACTATATATTTTTGTTACATAACTCTCCTTGGTGTAGTTGATCAATAATGAGGCAAAATAATTTTATTGTCCTTTTTAATATATTTTTTATTTATTGATAGATAACTTATTTCTCTTAAAAAGTTTTTATTTTATTATTACAAGGAAGTAAGGTGCAATTTTATTTTATTTTTAATTTAGGAATTTATTAGGCAAAAGCAGGAGTTGATAGCCACTAAATCTCCTCTTATTTTTTCTAATAGATATTGGTTATTAAAATTAGGAAAATATCAGTTTATAGTAATTAGTCTCTATAATCCAATAATATTAATACTAATATTTATTAATATTGTTTAATTTGAATGCTACACTTTGTACATGTCATTTGTCTCAAAATCATTATCAGCTAAACAGTGAATTTTGGTCTTTAAAGGTGACTAAGCAACGAAACTTCGTATAGGTGTAATTATCTTTCCTCTTTATAAATTTACAATTTCACTTTCCTAAATACACATACATGATTTGTTCTCTTGATTTTATCTCCACCTTGAGAATGTCTTTAAATATTTATGTTTTGTGTTGGGAGTTTTTGTTCTTTCATATAATCCTTTGCTTAATCCATTAATTAGCACCAAAAATCACATAAATAAAATCACAAAAAAAAAAAAAAAAAGAAAAGATCACAATAATTAGAAAGAACCATGCATTATTTTATTTTAACATCTAGCACTGTACCATTTTTTTTTATAAGTACATCTAGCACTTAATAAGACACAACTTCAACCCAATCAGAAAACCAAACACAACCAATCAAAACATTCTAAATATAAAATCCCTTAATAAAACAATAAGTATAAAACAATAAGAATATTTTCAAATACATGAGAAAGACAACAAATACAACGTAGCATCCATAATTAACAAAAGAACGGTCCCGAAAACATACCTATTTTCCGATCCTACTCGTTCCATTGACCTTTAAGCTAGCATCAGAATCACAAGGACATATAACATAATAATAACAAGAAGATCCATACAGCTAAAGAACTTGCTTAAGATGATTTCAAATAGTACATAAAATTAGGAAAACAAGCATGGCATTATAGACCTTGAAACACCAATTAAAGAAAGAAGAAGAGCATGAATAGTAGTGAAATTAACAACCTGAGGACTGAGGAAGCATATCACTGGACGACCCTTTGATTGGACCGTCAGAGCCAAAACTTTAATCTGAACCCCCAAAAACAAATAAAACGCCACCCAGCTCTCTTTCTCCTTCTCCAAGAGAGTTTTATGCAGGCCCCTATACAAACACCACATATTTATATATAACATTTCTAATTACAAGAATATAAAATTAACATATTCATATATACAAGATTGGTTTTGGAATGATTTTTTTATCAGGAATTTGGGGAAAGATGTAATATTGCTCTCTCGTACAGAATCAATCAATCATCTCATCCCCGCCCCATTTACACACAGATGATCTGTTCAGTACTCTAATAATCTTGACAAAGAAAGAGAGAAATAAAGGGAGAGACAGAGACAGATATAGAAACAGAGAGATAAATGGAGAATGAGAGAAATAGAGAATATTTACCGAAGAGATCCTCCCCTTCACTCGTCACCATGCCTTCAACCACACTCAGCCTCTTTATCGTCGGAGATCGTGGCTGAGTGTGGTTGAAAGCAATGGTGAGGAGTGAGGGGGAGGATCGTGAGATGAGAATGAAGCAGCGCTTACAATGAAAGAAGTTCGAGAGACGAATTGTAGAGAGAGAGGAATCAAAAACCCTAAATCAGAGACGAATTGTAGAAAGAGAAGAATCAAGAACCCTAGCATCCAGAATGTTATTGTATACATTTATATATATATATATATGCGCACACACACACAGTACTCTCTTGCTCACCGGTAGAGTTCCAAAGCCAGTTATTCCTTTTCAAAAATTACAAAAACAGTTTAGTTTAGATTATTTTAATTTTAAAAAATTAATATTAGCTGTGATTATCAATTCCTTACCTTTTAAAAAGGAAAAGGTAAATTATCAAAATGAAACTAATATTAGCTGAACTTAGGTTTGCACGACTTATTGTTGTGCTACTCTCTTCATAGAGTTAGGTCAGAAGAGAACCATTATCAGCGGTTTCTTAACAAGAACAGAAAAATTTGTGTTGATACCCCCACTTTTGATAGAAGAAAAAACTTGTTCTCGTAAAGGGAGCTTGGAGCATTAAGGCTTCTCAACGTTTTCTATCCTTAGAGCGTTCGGCAACACTGTGATCTCCTCTGTCACTTTGTCTGGCAAGTCTCTTTTAGTTGACCTAGAAAGTCTTCAAGACTTGTCATTTTCTCTCATTTTTCTTATATGAATTTGCTTTATTTGTGTTGCCAATCAGATTAGATACTTAAAGATGAACATCTGGGACGTTTGTCTTTCAGTAAAGAAGTTTTTAACTCCCATCAAGCTTCAAGCTCTTGCTGCTAAGGTTTCAATTGAATCTTCTCCCTTGTACGTTGACTCAGACCACTCTTTAGACTAATGGAGATGTCTAAACCAAAATTTAGGAGAGGATCTTCCACCTCTGGCCAACTCAAAGCCAAAAATACTGAAGGAAGTCCTCCCCGTGATGATCTCCGCCAGTAAAGAGTTGACAAGGATAAGCTTCTGACAAACGCTCCTCTTCATATCGTGGAGGTTTGATCTACTTTTACTTTATCCTTGTTGTTGTTGTGTGTTTGTTTTTTTTTTTCTTTTTTTTGACCTTTTCTTGACATGTGGCAATGCAGAGTGCATATATAACTTTCTCTCTCTATACAAAGCTCTAGAGGTTGAGTGGCTGAATCGGGGCCAGGCCGAAAAGCTTGAGAGTGATGTCAAACCACTCAACAAATCTCTTACTGAAAAGCAAAAAGCAATTGTACACTTTGAGCAGAGGGCGCTAAAGGCTAAACAGAAAGTTGTTGAACTTCAGGCTCTTCTTCAAGTCTGCAACTCTGGTGGACTTGACATGTACCAGCGCTTCTTGAAAATTTTAATTTTGAAAATCGCAAATGGCTTCAGGTATGGGTTCAAACAGAGCAAAAAACTTGAGGCTGAATGTGACTATCTTAATCCTGATGACTTTGATGCCGATCAAGGGATTAAACCGTTCGAGGCCTATGGTATTCCTGAAGCTGTCAATGCAGAGAAAAAGTTCACTGCTTTTCTCAAGCATTCTTGCTCAACTTCTGGCCCCTGATGCTCCTGGTACTACTCCTTCCTCTCCTCCTCAATTTAATCAGGTCACTTCGAAAGTACCAGTGTAAGCTAAGAAGGGCACCGTGATAGTTGACTCCTTTAATAAAGACTTCAACAAAGAGGATGGGACAACAACTAAAGAATGACTTTTCTGCTCTTTTTTTTTTTTTTTGCAATGCTAAGCTAAAGCTTTAAGGGATAATTAAACTCTTCCCTTTCTTTTGTAATTACCTTTTAATAAATATTGATAGGGTATTTGACTCCAATTGTATTTCATGTGACGTGGGCGATCGTAATTCGTGTGATGTGGATGAGAGGTGAACATTGACCACGACTCTTTTATCTCCAAATAGGCTTAGGAACTGAGGGGTTAGTCTCCTACTCGGATACAGTCTCATCTGACTTTTATAAATATAGGGGCGATTCATATTCCAGGTATGAAATTAATACCCTTTGAGTGATTTTATAACTTCTTAAGCCCTTCTGATTTTTGACTTAATTATCGAAGCATAGTCGGCCGACACCACGTCGGTGTCCTTCCAGTTACCCTACTCTTGTCTTTTTTAGATTAGCGTTAACTCAGATTGACGATTTTTGCATCATCAGTTGGTGTCGTCTATGGGAACAATCACAAATTTGATTGCTCTACACAAAATATGATGTACCTATGATCTGGGTTAGAAACCGGAACTAGTCAAGACCCTCACAACCAACCAGCCGGTCAGGATCCTCCTACCGGCCACAACCCACCAGCCGGGCAAGATCCTCCTGGCAGTCACAACCCTTTAGCTAGTCATGATCCTGTCAGTCACAATCCTCCAGCCGGTCAGGATCCTCTTGCCAGTCATAACCCGCCAGCAGGTCACAACCTACCTGCCGATCTAAATCCCCATGTAGGTTACAATCCCCCAGCCAGGCAGGACCCCTACCGGCCACAACCTTCTAGTTCGCAAAGATGATGTCCCAGGGTTTGGGAGTGTCAAAATCCTCAAGCAGAAGAAGGAGGCATGCAGCCCCCTAGTCATGGAGACTAGCCTAGGGTACATCCCGGAGCCCCAAATGACCAGTAGTGTGTCGCAACGTTGGAACACCAGATTTAGAACTTGAATCAGAGTCTGATCTAGGTGCTCCAATAAAATTTACTTTTAAATCTGCAATTTGGCATTAACTCCTTCGCTACTCACATCACCTAGAACAATATCATTGGCAAATAAAATACACAATCAACTAGGACAATGTAATCGATAAATAACATATACTATCAACTAGAATAATATGATTGGCAAATAACATACATCATAAAATCTCAATTGGGATAACCAAAACAAAAATGTATGGGGTTTAATAATGAGAATTCACTTGTTTCTCTGACAGGCATTCTAACTATAATCACACAATCATTATAAATGTCTTTTGTTGTGTTAGCATATTCATGTGTGACTCTTTTCTTTTTAAAACCCTTCTTATTACATCTCTAAGTACTCTATCATAGACTTTCTCCAAATCAATCAAAACCATATGGAGATCTCTCTTTTTCTCTCTATTTATTTTCATTAATCTCCTTGAATAAGTATTTAGGTAGTAACAAAACAAAATTTGGATTTTAACTTTTTAAGAGTTTCATTGATTTTCATTTTGGAGTCTAGAATCTAAATAGAGTGTCCGCCATTTCCTTATTTGTTAAAGGGGAGTAATTTACACCAACACCAGGTATGAAGAAAGTGGTGACAAATTCACGTACATGGTCCAAGAGCGGAAAAGACATAACATTATAATTTGGAATATAATTGACAACTAAACATGGCTGAACAAAACTAATCAGTAATCAACAATATGTAGTTCACTCCATTCATTTCAAATATAGTGTTTGGATTGAGTGATTTGGAGGAAAAATAAAGGAAATGAAAGGATAGTATGATGGGTGTTTGGGTAGTCTAAATGGAGAGAAAGAAAAGGATTGGGAGAAGTTAGGTTGTAATTTCCATGGATTTTATCAAATTAAGGGCACGCTCTGCCCCAACTTGAATATCTCTCTAATTCACTTTTCAAAGCAACAACAACATGGGGAGAAGGCAAGTAGCTCCGTCCAAATAGACACATACCCTTCACAAGATTAACGTACCCTCAATCTGCTACTTATTCCGTAAGTGGTTCTAAACAAATTTGTTGGAAGTCTAACACTGGCCTAACCATGATTACCTATATATTGCCCATTCCATTTAGTAGATGATGACAAATCCTAGCAAATGCAAATGTTGGCATCCAATCCAAAATTTGATTCTTGGAGGTTCAAAATGTAAGCATTTATGATGTCACAATCATTTGATGTGTGGCATTCCACTATAGATGGAATAGTTGTATTTAATGGGGTCATAATATAGATAGTCTGAATATTTGTAATACCTCGTAATTTGAGGATATTTAATTTTGATATTTATTTATTTAAATTGTTTATTTTGTGAATGCTTAAATGCTTTAGTTAATTTTTGTGAATGCCTGTTCTATGTTTTATTTAACGTAGATGGTTAATTAATTGGTGCTAAGTGTTGATTGATTTTAAATGATGTTTGTGAAATATTTGCTTTTAATGAAGATTCTTCTTTTAAATAAAGTATGTTGATTTTTGGGCTGCATTTCCTTTTATTTTAATTATTTTTCAGGTTGGGCAAGACTTTTGGGTTGGGCTATATATATTTTTTTATATAGGTGGGCTAAATATATTTATATTTATTATTTTAATTATTTAGGAATTATTTTGGTTTTTCTAGGAAAGAAAAATAATAGAATTAGTAGATAAAGAAATTAGGGTTCAGTAGTTCCTACGCACAGAGGGTTTCTACGCACAGACAGAGAGAGAACGGTAAACACCGAAAAAAGGGAGAAAAGGTGATTTTGCTCAAAATCACAAGGCAACTTCAATCTCTTCACTTCCCCTTTGACTTTCAAACATAGATAATTAATTGTATTGTTTGATTGCATGCATATACATGTATACATATAGGTTTATGTATGATTAGGTTTAACAATTTGGGATTAATTCTTAATTGCATGTTAAAGGAATTCCTGTTTGATTAAATATGAATGATTTGCGAATTTGGTAGTGCTATGGTGTAAATTCTCGTATGTATATACGTGAATATATGGGTATATAGGCAGGCATATATATATATATATACATGAAATTCGTGTTGAACGTTAATGCCATTTTTGAAGGATTTTATTCTGATTAAATTGTTGATCTTGCTCTCTCGAATGGTCCTAGTAATTTTGGTGGTGATCATTAGGTAATATGATGGGAATTTGAGTTTGAAATTGAAGAACCCTAAAACTTGTATTTGGGCTTTTTTGACTTAAGCTATGAATGTTGGGGATTTTGGTACCAATGTTGACTTAGGCTATGAGTTTCCTTTATATGTAATATATATATATATATACTTAAATGGGGCGAGTACCCATTCAGGGTAAGGCATTACCTCGCCTCGAACCCGCATGGGTTATTTCTCCTAAACCCTATCTCCGTCCAATTTCCTTAAACGGTTTCATAAACGGGTTTTAAACGGGGCGGTCCGGAGCAGGTACCCGACGGAGTGGAGCAAATTGCCATCCTTACTGGAGATCCACGAGTGTATTGTTAGATTTGGTGTTTTCCGCATCTAAAGATCAACTAATGTTGCATTTGGTATGGAAGAATGAAATAGAATGGAATGCCTATCCTATCCACTCTTTGTTTGGTATGGATTTTAAGGTGTGAATGGTCTTGAAAATCAATTCCCAGGAATGAAAATACATTCCAATATTAAACCTATGAAGTGGGCATTCCATTCCTAGTAAGATTTTTTTAAAAAAAAAATTATAATACCAAAAAACCATTCACCTCCACCACCACCACCACCACACTGCCTTTACCACCACCACCATCACACTGCCTCTAGCACTGGTTCAACCACCACTGCAACCATCGTTGCCACAGTTGCCTCCTCAACTGTTACCCCTACCACCACCACCACTTCTACATTGCAACCTTCCTCCACCACCACCGCCATCGCCACATCGCATCACCACCACCTCCCTATCACCACCTTCCTCCACCACCGCACCACCACCTCTAGATCGCCACCTTCCACCCCCACCACACCACTATCACCACCTCCACATTGCCACCTTCCTCCACCACTATCACCACATCGCATTGCGACCATCTCCATATTGCTACCTTCCTCCACCACCTCCACCTCCACCCCCACCACAACACCTCCACCACATCGCCACCTTCCTTTACTACCACCTCCACCACCACACCACCGCCACCACCTCCATTGCCACCCCTGCCACCTCTACCACCACACCACCTCTACATTGCCACCATTTTTCACCAATATCACTACCACCACACCTTTGTTAGTTTAATTTATTTGTCACTAGGAGGGGTATTTTAGATAATTTGATCTAAAATTTATTTCATTACTATCTCATTACATATTTGTAACTGATGAAGCAAAAATCCACCCCGAACTGATCAAACGCCAACTTGTAAAAAAGGACAAGAGAAGGGTAATCGAGAGGGCACCGGCGTGGTGCCGACCGACTACGCTCCGACGATCAAGTCAGAAATCGAAAGAGCTTTTTTAGCTATAAAGGAACTCAGGGGGTATTCATTACGTACCTGGTATACGGACCGTCTCTGTATTTATAGCGGTCAAGTGAGGCTACATCCTACTAGGAGACTGGCTCTTGGAGACAAAGAAGTCCTCTTAACGTAGACTTCTTATCCACGTCAACTTGAACCCAATCCCCACGTAGTACGTTTCATAATTGGACTCAAGTACTTTATCAGATGCCCCCTGTTCGTGAGGGTCAATTACTGGGCCTTATGAACATTTTGGACTGCTTACCGAGCTTCATCTGTTATACAAATAAACACCTTCTTTTTTTCTTTTCTCTTCTTTCCTTTCCTTTCCTTTCTTTTCTTTCCTTTCCTTTCCTTCCCTTTCTTTCCTTCCTTTCCTTTCCTTTTTTTTCCTTTCCTTCCCTTTCTTTCCTTTCTTTTCCTTCCCTTTCTTTCCCAGCGTGGGCCAGGTGGGCCCGGCCGCGCCCGGCCGGGGCAGTGCCCGGCCAAGGCCGGCCAGGCAGCGCCCGGCAGGGCCCGACCGGGGCAGCGCCCGGTGCTTGGCCAGGCCGCGCCCGGCCCGACCAGGCGCTCGGCCAGGCGGGCCCGGCCGTGCCCGGCCCGGCCCGGCGCTCGGCCAGGCCCGTCGCCCGGCCCAGCGCTTAGCCTGGCCGGCCCGGTGGGCCAGGTCACGTCTGGTCCGGTGGGCCCTTCCTTAGTCGGGCCGGTTTCTTCCTTTATTCTTGGGTCCGGCCTTTGGCCGGTATATAAGAACCCGGTTTATATATATATATAAAAAATGATTGTCAGTTTGAAGAATCGAACCTTAGTTAATAAGCTCTGATGGTCTCACCCTAACCATTATGCCAATAACTCACTTAGTTAATAAAATCTAATTAATAAGCTTAATAGCGCGGCTCTTGATAAAGCCATGTGACCACCTTGGTGGGACTTACCTGCCTTTTGCTAGAATCTCTTTTAACAGGTTGTGCCCCCGTAGGGTAGGTTAACAATGTTTTTGGATTAAAAGGCCCTTGAAAAAGTGTGGTCGTGTCTCCTTAGTAAGGCTAGGCCCCTGTAGGGCTGAGTTTGTGCCCCCGTAGGGCTGTCTGGATTCATCCATCCCGCCTTTTTAGTTAAAGGCCCTCCTCTGAGGTGTATCCCCGTAGGGTGGCCCCCGTAGGGCTGTGACCCCGTAGGGCTGTGACCCCGTAGGACTGTGCCCCCGTAGGACTGTGCCCCCGTAGGGCTATGACCCCGCAGGGCTGTGCCCCCGTAGGGCTGTGCCCCCGTAGGGCTATGACCCCGCAGGGCTGGGACCCCGTAGGGCTGTGCCCCCGTAGGGCTGTGACCCCGTAAGGCTGTGCCCCCGTAGGGCTGTTTAAACAATGTTCTCGGGATTCATCCATCCCGCCTTTTTCATTAAAGGCCCTCCTTGGAGGTGTATCCCCGTAGGGTGGCCCTCGTAGGGCTGTGACCCCGTAGGGCTGTGCCCCCGTAGGGCTATGACCCCACAGGGCTGTGCCCCTGTAGGGCTATGACCCTGCAGGGCTGGGACCCCGTAGGGCTGTTCCCCCGTAGGGCTGTGACCCCGTAGGGCTGTTTAAACAATGTTCTCGGGATTCATCCATCCCGCCTTTTTCATTAAAGGCCCTCCTTGGAGGTGTACTTTTTGTTTTAGTTATAACAACAAATTTCGAAACAAAAGGATTGCTATTGATACTTGAGTAACAAACAGAGAATTATTCGTGCAAAAACTTCGGAGCTATCGCCCTGAGGCTCGATTTTAAATTGAGCTTCAACTAGAATAATTAAAGTAGATGCAACTTTTAAAAGAAAGTCTTACTGGTGGAACTTCCACAAACGTTCAGCAATCTAAGGATGGGCCAACTGCCTCCAGTTTTAATGTCTCTAGTCAATATGCCACATGCCTCCCTGCTCATGACGTGATGCTTTACCGGCCTGCCCCCGTGACATTTTGCCATGCTTGGGGTCTCTATCTTCCTCACTGGAATGTCCCCCCTTTTCCTGTCTGTCTTTCTCGCATCAAGGACATCCTCTGCGTTCATGTACTTTTGGGCTTTCATAAGTAGCTCGGACATACTTTCTGGAGGGTGCTTGGAAATTGAGTACAAGAATTTTGAAGGCAGTTGCCCCCCATGAATGCGGTAACTGCCACCTTATCGTCCAGAGAATCGACCTACAACATCTCCCTGTTAAACCGGTAAATGTAGTCTCGCAATGACTCCCCTTTATTCTGTCTTACGTTCAGGAGATAGGTGGCTGGCTTTCTGTGCCTTTGGGCGGTAATAAAATTGCCTACGAACAATTGACTCAGTTCTTTGAAGGAACGTATAGATGTCGGTTTCAGGTTGTTGAACCATGACCGGGCAGAACCCTTCAATGTAGTAGGAAAAACTCTACATAGGATTTCATCTGGTATTCCTTGGAGGTGCATCAGAGCTTTGTAGGTCTCCAGATGATCTAGCGGGTCATTGGTCCCATCAAAGCTTTCAAGGGTGGGCATCTTGAACTTGTTGGGCAAAGGACAACTCATTATCCCCGCGGAGAAAGGGAGGTTGGTTTGCTGGACCAGCTCCTTTACTGTAGCAGGGCCCTTCCCCCTTATGGCGTGGGCCATGCTTTCTACCCTAGCTCTGAGGTCCTGCATCTCCATGTCATAATAGATAGTTTTCCCTGGGTGCCCTGAGTCTCCATGGGGTTGGTTTTTTCCGAGTGGGACTAGGTAACTGGGATTCATCCCACCTCTTACTCGGTTCTGAGCTGCGTCGTCCGTTGGGACTTCACTGTCTCGCCCAACACCATCCCCTTCTGGATCAACAGGGTGACCCGGCGATGGTACTGGCTCCACAGGAGGGAGGCGCTGCAGAATTGCCGCATTCTGTTGGAGTATCTGGGCCAGACTTTGATTCAAGTTCTGGACTTGGCATTCCAACGCTGCGATCCGTCCTTGGTCGTTTGGGATTTCGGGGCGTGCCCCAGGGAAGTCCATCTGTCCAGGGGGTTGCATGCCTTCTTGTCCAATTGGAAGGCCCTGTCCGCCAGGAAGGTCATGGCCTACAGGAGGATCCTGGGCGGCTGGAGGATTGTGACCGGCAGGAAGGTCCTGCGCTGGGGGATTATGGCCGGCAGGAGGGCCCTGCGCTTGAGGGTCCTGTACAGTGGTAGTCTCTAACCTAGATCGTAGGTGCATCATGCTTCGTATATGATTCGTGTAGAACAATCAAGTTTGTGATTGTTTCCCACAGAAGGCGCCAACTGATGAAGCAAAAATTCACCCCGAACTGATCAAACGCCAACCTGTAAAAAAGGACAAGAGAAGAGTAATCGAGAGGGCACCGGCGTGGTGCCGGCCGACTACGCTCCGACGATTAAGTCAGAAATCGAAAGAGCTTTTTTAGCTATAAAGGAACTAGGGGGTATTCATTGCGTACCTGGTATACGGACCGTCTCTGTATTTATAGCGGTCAAGTGAGGCTACATCCTACTAGGAGACTGGCTCTTGGAGACAAAGAAGTCCTCTTAACGTAGACTTCTTATCCACGTCAGCTTGAACCCAATCCCCACGTAGTACGTTTCATAATTGGACTCAAATACTCTATCAGTAACGAAACAATAGAATAAGACTAACCATTCCATTCAATTCCCAGAACCAAATGCAACATAAGGATTTACAGACTGTTGAATCATTGCCGAAGGACTATAAAAACTTAGATTGTATGTTAATTTATTTATAGTGGATTGCTTTGCTGAACCAATTCCCTGTGATTTTTTATCTACCGTTGGGGTAGGTTTTTCTACATAAAAATCTAGTGTGTAAGTCTCTTAACTTTACGCATTTAGTTACTACACTTTAAATTGCTTATTTTATCATAAATGGTTGGTTGAATGAATGCACTCAAGATGTTTGACAAAATGTTATCAATAAGTATATGAGATTATTGACATAACGCGCAATTTAACCAGATTTGCCAAACCAATCAAGACCTCGTATATTTATATGTTTAGAGAATATATTTGTTAAATATATTTATTTGGTTTGTTTATTTATTTCTTTGTTCAAGGGTCAAGGTGAATTGATATAAGTAATATATCAAGAGGTTATAAGATTACATTTAATGTATATAGAAACCAAACATACAAATCCAAACAATTGATTGGCATGAGGGTAAGAGTATTTAGGAAGTTTCAGTGTGCCAAAATAGCATGGAATGGGATAGCGATAAAAATAAATCTACTTTCCAATTCCCACTAATAACTAAGCTTCGATCCTTTTGAAGTTTCTTTGATGTAGGGTTTTACGTAAAAAGAGACCTATTTAGAAGAGGAAAAAGATGAAAACGTGCAGGAGAACCATGAAGTCTACAGATTTTGTAGCAGACGAGGAGGTTAGCTAGTCCCAGGTCTAGGCCTCTAAAGTGATTGAGGGCCGAAATAGATGAAATTACACTAAAGAAATTGGGATTCACTTGTTGGGGTGAAAGACCTAATTTAAAGAGAGAAAATAAAAGATTAGGAAATCGTAAGATCATCTCTTCAGAGCCAACATTCTCACCCTTTCTAAAGTCTAGATTGAAAGGGTACTCCTCTAGAACAACGTCGTCAGGAACTTATATTCACGCTCCTCTCTAAATTTATCTAGGTTAACTCACTTCCTAGATTCAATCAAAGATTGGATAACCGTCCTCTCACTACTCTCACTGTTCTCACCCATGATTAACTAAGAACAAAAACAACAGGGAATCTAACAACAAAAGAGTGCAAACTAATCTCCAAAAGTAGATGATCGGCAATGAGCCCAAAAAGCTAAACTCAATTCCTATTAGGATTAAGATTTGAATAAGATGAACATGGAAACAAGAGTTCAATAGAAAGAATATTGCTTAGGTCAAAATCCAAGGGGGATACGACCCTATAAGATTCACTCAATTACAATCCAAAAAATTTGTGTTCTCTCTCTCTTTCTTTCTGAGTGTTTTTCCTTTGAGTGTGTGAGTTGGAAGAAATTTGTTTAACCAAGATTTTTTGCACCTACACTTATGAAAAGTTATTTTCTCATAAAATTTTACTTTTCTTAATCAAACTTTTAAAATGTTGAAATATTTTTCCTTTCTTTTCCTTTCCCGCAATTTCCATCTAACCAAACAAAGCCTTAGAGAAATGGCTTATTGGTCAGATTAGGGGTAGGGTAGATTGGAGATTGATAGAACAACGAAAGGAAGGTTTCTTTAATGGTTTTGGATTACTAGGGTCAATTTTTTTATTAGGAAAGTTTACAGCTTGTAGATAAGAATTGAAGAGGGGCTGGCAGATTTGGTTGTAGAAAATTTTAATTTTGATGCTCTCCCTCCTGTTCTGTGACTTTACAGTAAGTGAGAGCTATCAAAGGTGTATCCTAATTGTAATTTTGATTACTCTCATTTTTATTTAATAATGAAATTGTTAGCTATTCAAAAACTATATTACAATTATATTGAACCATGGAATATCATTTAAAATAACAAAACCTTAAAAATTAGGGAACTCTAAATTCTAATTGATATTATAGAATTAAAATATTACAATTTAAAGAACCTCGAATTTTGAAATAAATTTTAGTAACACACACGATAAGATTTTGATTTCAACTCTTATTCTAATTTTTTTTATTTCCATTTAACTTTTCTTTACCACAAAAAAGAATCATGAAGTTAATTTGGCGTGAAACCAAAGAAAATGCTATATATATATATATTCTCTACCATAATCTAAGAATTCACCTTTCAAACAAAAAAATAAAAATTAAAAAAAATCTAAGACAGACTTTGAAATACCTTTCCTCATTCCTTATAAAGTCATCACATGAAAGGAAGCTTGTGTATCAATACAGAAAATGCAGCAATACAGAAATTACAGGGTTGAAGATCAATTTAATTAAACAGAAAAGATTTGCCTATATCTTTAGATCGAGGTTGATCAAGCCACAGCCTTCCAAAGATGGCCTCATGATATATATATATATATATATATATATATATATAGCAGTGAATTTATACTTGGTAAGGATAGAGAATCAATTATAATCTTTAATTGAACAACCTTCATCAAGCTGTCAAAAGAATTACTATTTACTAAAATCTTACCTTATATATGTGTGTGTATGTATGTGTATATATATAAGAAACATGTATGTACCACCCAAAGAAGTTAACCATGGTTGAGTCCTCTCTTTCTCCTACTGTGGAACTTGATATTTCTTCCCTCATTCTTATCTGTGCCTTTCTCTTCTGTTGCTGTGTTTCATTCATTGCTTGCTTTGGCCGTCTCCGTAAAAAGAAGCAGCGAAGAAGAGTTCATGATATTGAATTTGGCCATGGAATTTATGGTCCTCCTCCCTGTTATCAAGCACCACCAATACCACCACCATTATTTGTCCAGTTGATGGAAGAGGAACGACGAAGGCATCGACAGCTAGCTCTTGAAGCCATGAGCCAAGTCCAGAATTTTTACAAAAGGCACCGAGAAACCATGGCCACTGCGAGACAGAACGTGTGCGCCGTATGCTCTCAGGATTTTCATGGAGGTGAATGGTGTCAGGAGCTTCCACTCTGTGGCCATACTTTTCATCCCTCTTGCATTGAATGTTGCCCTACTTGTGTTGGTGGCCATGGAATGCATGACCAGATCTAGACGTGTTCAACTTAGTTTCTGCACCATCTATTTAGAAAATATGAGTACCCTTACTTAGTAGTACTGTTACACAAGGTTTGATTAGGTCTACTTTTGATTTAATGCCGCAGCTTTCCCTTTCATATTTTGCCTTCAGTCCTTGTTATTAGTATTAGTGTTGTGAAATAAAACTTTGAGGGTACTTGATTTCTTCTTCTTGGGTTCTTGGACCATTAAAATTTTGGTTAAATTACACTTGTCTATCTTATGTTTTGACATATTACAGGTATTTTGTTTTAAAAAAATGCTAAATATCACAAATTATTTTTACAATATAGTATCACAAATTACGTGACGAATGATATGGTAACTTTTTTTCTGGTAAGTGATGATATGGCAAGTTTCATGGTAAAAGGCAATTTTTTTAAAGAATATATAATAAGATAGAGAGAAATTAACAGAAAAAAAAATTATCATTATAGAATCCAAATTCTAACATAATTCAATAACTTGAATTCAATCAAGTATTTTTGTTTAAAATATCATTTTCATTAAATTTATAATTTTTTAGGCTCTAAGAGTAGCCCCTTTTGCATGAATAAGAATCCTAATTTTTTCCACCATCTACATTTGTGAATAATTAAATCAAACACATGATTTACTTAAAGCTTCTGATAATTGTATTTTGATGTGATATTTTGGTTGAATTTTAGGAAGAGAAGAAGTGTACCTATAATTAAAAAGAAACCCATTAAAGATAGAGTTCTAGAGAGAGAGTTTGCAGGATAATGTATATATAATAAAAAATCATAGTGAAAGAAATCCAATTTGATTTATTGTTCTTAATTCTCTTGGTAATAATTAGATAGAAGTACAATCTAATCACATGTTGTCTTTAAAAGAAAGTGAAATATCAAACAAAATAGAGGACAAATTTGTCTTTTTAATCATCGCCACACCTTATTCGAGATACATATCTCGAATTAAATTCAATATGTGTAGCCGTGCTTTTTCTTTTAATTAGTGTTTAATGGAGCTTAGTGTTGACCATCACTCACAGTTACTTAACTCAACTCACATAAAGTTTGTGTTTATTACAAATGTACAAACTAGAGGGTAACCGTAGGTAATATGCCAAAATAATACAGGAAAGGAGAGTGTAATAAACTCTAACCAGAGCGGAACCAAATGTAATTTACTCTAAAATTACACTATTTCTTAACTTATAACTCTTCAAATTTTTGGATTCTTTTACGCACGATTAAAAAGCAACAAATGTTAAATTATTCATGTTTTTGCAATGTTTGATCTTTTAAACCCACTTGCGTCAATAAAAGACACCGTTCACAACCATCAACTTCAGCCAAACATTCACCACCAGCCACACCATCAATGCAAAATCTTATATATATACACACACACTCTTGAGGCATCAAGATGTCCTTCCAGAGAGTTCATATGCAACAATTATTTCAACCTTCCTAGTCAAGAAGGGAGAGAGTCGATTCGTTGATCATGATATTGCTAGCTGTTATGATCTAATTCCTTAGACGAGTGTCGATGGTTAGTTTATGCTTTTTCCTATTTTGTTGCGTATGTTGGGTAAGTGCTGGTTAGAACAGGTATGTGTACGAGGACACAATGTACAACAAGTTTGGTTGGATTAGTAATTTAAAAAACATGTTTTAAAGGTTAGTTTTCGTTTTTCTGAAAGTCCCACAGGTTGGAAGTTTTCCAACCGGTCTAAATCCTTTATGATATTGTGATTACGAAGGGGCAGAGTGTTTGTAGAGGATTCGTGTTCTTCTAGTAACTCTTATGCAAGAATTGAGAAGTCAACCTAGAGTTCGCAATAACTAGACAAGGAGTTGCAAGAGGATGTTCAACAATTAATTCTTGACAGAGGGGGTGGGTGTGAACTAGGGGTGGCAAATTGGGTGTCAACCCGCCAACCCGCCCATATCCGCCCAGTTAAAAATAGATATGGGTGACTTATTTTCTTATACGGGTCATAAACGGGTTGGATAAATATAAACCAATTAATTAGCGGGTTAGATGGGTTGAATATGGGTTGAATATGGGTACCCATATTCAACCCATCTTCCACCCATAAAACAAAATGTGAATTAAAATTTCTCTCTTCTATCCAACCTCTCTCTCTCTTTGATCTCACTTCTCTCTCTCTTTCCTTTCTCTCTCTTCGATCCCACCTCTCTCTCTCTTCCCTTTCTCTCTCTTCGATCCCACCTCTCTCTCTCTTCCCCTTTCTCTCTCTATACTTGGACAATGTTTTTTTTAAAAAAATATATATATTTTAGTAAGAATTCAATTTTTTAACAAATAATATTTTTCCTTTTTAGTAATTATTGTTGGATTTTACCATTGTAATTTCTTAATTAAAAATAAGAATAATATATAATTTAGACACAAACTTTATAGTGCAACAACAATTTTCATTGGAGCATTGTCTATATATATATATATATTCATCATTCTTTAGATTTTTTTTATTAATTCCAAAAAAAAAAAATGACTCATCGAAAGGTCACATATTTTATTTTCTCAACGGTATTTTTATTTTTATTGATTAGTTCCAAAAGACTCAGACTCATCCAAAAGTCACATTCTCTCCCCCTATACACATAGTTCATTTTGTATTAAAAAACAAGAATAATTGAATTTTCAAAAGTCACCTTTCTCTATCTACAAAGTCCATTTTTGTGTTTGAGTACCTTTCTCAATGTTTTAATTTTAATTATATTCCATGTGTTTCTGTGATTTGGTAGGTCATTTTTAAAATTGCCCAATTATGATATAATTGAGTTAGTGTTGAAAACCTTTTTCAATTGAAATACTTATTATAATTGTTTGCTTATGTTTTGGTGTTTTTTAAAGAAAATTTATGCCAACTAAGTTACTCGAGACTCTATACTCTTTTTCTCTTTTGCTATAGATTCATAAATGTAATTAAACACTAGATTGCAATTAAATTCTTATATTCTTTTACGCAATTAGCTCTTGAATAAAAAAAAATTGCTAACACCCAAAAATAAACAAATCATATAAATAATATCAGTATGATTAGCAAATTATAGTTTTTTTGTTTGGTTATAGACCTTGTGCATTCCATTTTTGTGTTTAACGCCTACCTACTGTCGTGTCTAGTCGGGTCAAATATGGGTTGACGGGTTGACCCGACCCATATTCAACCCGCCCATATTTGACCCGCAACAAACGGGTTGAATATGGGTCACAACCCGTATTCAACCCGCCCATATTTGACCCGGCCCTAACCCGGCCAACCCGCCCAATTTGCCACCCCTAGTGTGAACCTAATATAGAGTTTGTTTAACATTGTTTCCACATAAAAAATTGCCTTGTATGATTTGTTTTCCATGGGATTTTTTTTCCTTTGTATGCTTTTTTTCCTTGTGGTTTCCACATAAAAAATTGTTAGTGTCAACTCTAACTTTACTATATTTATTACTTTGTATGGTTTTTTTTTTTCATTTTAATTGGATAAAATTAAAATAATCTCAAAATCTATCAAAACATATTCATTCTTTCTGGGACAACTTTTGCACCGCGCAACTCACAATTTTATTTTAAATGTGTTTTTTTGAACTGTCTTTAATAACATAAAAAATGTCTTCAAAAAATTTTCTATTATTATTATTTTTTGAAAGGTAAGATTTAGAAGTATATAAATTCAACAGTATTATGTACATTCCCCAAAGGCCCATTTTATGCAAATTAAACCCCAACCCAACATCATGCTAAAGAGCATTGCATGGCAATTAAGAAGCCCATTCCAATTTGGCTGCAAATAGCCAACTCAAACAGTAGTGTCGATCGAATGAACAACTGAGCAAAATCTAGTTGGAGTGAGAGATTGGCTATGGATGGGACTTTCTTTTAAATAGAGAGTGAATCTTTTCTGACTATTATTATATCA
Organism: Cornus controversa; assembly: GCA_026545225.1. Lineage (NCBI taxonomy): Eukaryota > Viridiplantae > Streptophyta > Magnoliopsida > Cornales > Cornaceae > Cornus > Cornus controversa. The sequence continues at coordinate 49,155,671 of CM048845.1, forward strand.
TATATAGTGTTACATATGTGATAAATTTATCCAACCAACCATATATTTCAAAGCTGATATTATTTGTTATTGTATCTTATCAATTTCTAATTGTGGTAACTAATATATTTATTATGTATGTAGTCATGATATAGACACCAAAGATGAAGCTCAAGATCTACCGAGATTCTCAAATTTTGATAAGTCCTAGACGAATTTTCAAATGCGAGGTCATTTATACTATAATTTAAAGTCGCAGTCGCAGCTGCAGTAATAGATGGTGTAAAGGAATCGGGTCCATATCGGTGTAAAGTAACCAAATCAGTTATCGCAATCGTCAATTTTATTCAAGATTGCACGTAAAGCTCAAAATGCTCTTATACACATCTTTTTACAATATAAAAATACATTTTTAGTGAATTTTTATTAAATTTTTTAAGATTATTTAATACAATTAATGATCTACATATGAATTTTAATTCGTTGTCATTATTCATTTTTTTACTAATTATAGTTTTTACTAAATTAATGAATAAAAATAAATTTAAGTATGAAATAAATGAAACTTCATACCATATATAATATGTGAGAATTAAAAAATAAAAACTAAAAAATAAATTAAAATATTTTTTGAAAGTGGAAGAATATTTATTTGTTTAATATAAATAATTTATTTACATGATATATAATCAGACAGATTTATTAGATATATATAACTTTAAGTTAGACTATATTATATAAGGTTTTAAGGTACTATTATTATGGTTGTACGGTTTATTTCCAAATTAGAATGATGAAAAGAGAATACAATAAATATAATTATTGTTCAGATTATAACAAAGAATTGTGTAGTTTATTGGACAGTGACACTTGCCATATTAATGGAGTCTAAAGTTTGAGCCTCACTTATGCAAGCATATTATCCTTTTTAATTCACAACACATTTGTGTTTGGCCTTCTATCCTCTCAAAAAAATTAGAGGCCCTCAAAAAAATATGAGGCCCTCAAAAAAATTCAAAAATTGGAGGCTCTAGGCTAGGGGTGACCACGGATCGGATCGGATTATGCATAATCCTAATTTGATCCGCGGATTACGGATTGACGAAAATTCAATCCGATCTGATCCGTGGCAATCCACCAATCCGATCGGTGATTGAATGGATCGGATTGATAGATTGGCCTAGTACTCCTATTTGAATTTTTTTTTCTACTTCAAAAATTCTAAAAAAAAAATTGTCCAACAAACACAACACTTTTTAAATGAAAACAATTGTTAAATAAACAAATATAATATATATTAAGTTTTTAGGTTTACCCATGTAAGTATGTAGCATATTATATTATTATACATATAATTACTAATTATATATATAAATATATTGCCACGGATTGCGGATCGGATCGAATTTTTGACCCTCCAATCCGCAATCCGTGGCTAACGGATTTTAATTTTTTAATCCGCCACCAATCCATTAGCTAACAGATTGGATCGGATTGGATCGAATTCGCGGATTCACGAATTTTTTGTGCACCCCTACTCTAGGCGACTAGGTTGCCTAGGCCCATGGCTGACCCTGTGCTTATCTATATTTGTGTATCTACTAATATATAAGAGATATAATTGGGAATCTGCAATGCGAAAACCTCTCTAAATTACAAATCATTTCTAATATGTATATTGTAGATATTAAAAAATTACATGATAAACCCAAAATAAAATTTGGGCTTATATTCAATTTAATTTACTTTGGAATGTAGCCCAATGAGTCAAATAATTCAAAACCCAGACTCACCACAAATAAATGGGTCATGGGCTGATTCAAATTATCTAAGAAGTCCAAACCTACTTGAAAATGGGTCAGATGATAATTATCATCAAAGATAATTATTACATATATATACTGAATAATTATCACAAAAAGTCATTATCATCCAAAAGATAATTATCATATTTATATATTAATAGGATAATTATCATAAGGGAAGAAAGTTACCAATCTATACCCCTTCGGTGAACCCATAAATGTTGTTGTTTTAAAATTTTATAACTCACAAGTGTATGAATCAGTTAACATATAGATTGGCAAGAACGAGGTCGAACCCAAGGGAATGTTTTGAGAGGAAGAACTAATACAAGTTCAAATTAATTTAAAACTATTCTAGTTGAATAAAGTTTGATTTGAGAGTTTAAACAAAACATGCAATTAAAATAACACAATTGAAATCAAATAGAGCAAATTACTAAGGTGTCAAATTCCACCACCATTAAATTCAGAAAGTTTCTAATATTCATTAACTAATTCTCAAATTTAGAGAAGCAATCATGAAATAAATCTATTGCTTACTCAAGATTGAACAACAAAGCACTATAAAAATATATTAAAAGATAGATTTTCCTTCACTTAAATAATATGAAATTCTAAGCATTTTATGTATTCAATTTAATAAAAAACATAAGAACAAATATTTTCACTTTTAAGAAATACAAATTCAAGTTTTGATTAATTTAATAATTCCTAACTACCACAAATACATGATATAAATGGTGAAATGAGTTCTAAAATAATTAATTACAATAAGCAAAAATCATAAGCATTTAAATCATACACATGAGAATCAATAAATGAACAAAATAACTTTATTGCATTAATAGTGGTTTCCTCCTCAACCTTAGTTAAGGGGTTTAGTTACACATAGTAGAAGAAGATAACAAAAGTATAAAAGACATAATGAAATAAAACCCGATTATCTCTCTCTTCTCAAAATTTTAAAATAGATTTTTTAAAATATTTTGAGGTTAGATGAGTAAGTTTTGGTATATTTCTATATATATATATATATATCACTTACTTACGATATAACCGAAAGATTGTAGAAGCTGGAAAGAGAGATTTGCTTATAAAGAAGAAAAATATTGAATTGAAGAAATAATCCAAGCAGGTTAATCTTGCATTATATTTTTGTATATGGTCGTAACTTGCCTATTAATATTATATAAAATATTTTGTATATTTAAGATTTCCATTGTGTAACTGATTACAACATTGATTGTTTTATGCCTAATAATATCACATATGACTTGGATTAGTAACTCACAATGAAAGAATTAGAATCAGTCAATAAGTTTGATTGCCCGCCGTGCGTGCTGGACCTAGGAATTAGTTTATATGTGACTTAGATTCTTTTCTTGAATTTAATCTTGATTATTGATTTAATCTAATTTTGTAATACCTACAAGCTGATTATGGATAATATATGAAAGAATAAGCATAATAATGTACTGTTTTCCATGTTGGTGTTTATATATAGATATATATATCCCTTCGTGTATATAATTGTAGTGTTTGTGACTGTTGCGAAAAAAATTAATACGTAACAGTGTTTCCCACCTCATGCGTGAACGATATTTGTATTATTTTCTACATGGTTTTGTGGGTTTGGTATTTTTTATTAGCAACCATTTCCTACATTGGTTTTGTAGGGATTAATATTTTGAGAAATCAATAATCATGATTTTGGTGTATAGAGTATGCTTAATTTGATATCTACTGAAATATATTTCAGGTAGCAGTAGATAGGTGAGTGATGATGGTTTAGCGATAAAGGATCTACTGAAATTATATTTATGATACAATGTGTTCTATATGTACATAATTATATTTAGGATACAATGTAGTTGATGCGTAGTGGTTCTATATTTACAGAATTATATTTAGGTTATAAGGTGGCTGATGCATAGTGGTTTTATATGTACATAATTATATTTCGACTACAAAGTGGCTGATGTGTAGTTGCGGTATATGTACAGAATTATATTTAGGATACACGGTGATGCGTAGTGGCTATTTATGTAATGAATTATATTTAGGATATAAGATGGCGTAGTGGGCTGTATATGTACTAAATTATATTTAGGATACATGGCGTAGTGGGCTGTATATGTACTAAATTAAATTTAGGATAGAAGGTGGCTCATACATTGTGACCATATATATACAGAATTATATTTAGGATACAAGGTGATGGATACACAGTCGAAACGAAAATCACACCTTACCATCACTTGAAATTTAGATGAGTAACATAAGTGGTCACAAATTTGTAAACCATCCCGATATTTTGTTAGTGTATAAATATATCTAGATATTTTCTTACAACGAATCTGGATACTTTTTAGATATTTGGTAGTGTAGATATTTTGTAACAAAGCTATTGTGAAAATATAACCTGAATTGTTCTGATGGTATATGATGGTATATTTGGAGAAGAAAATGACATTCAAGTAAAATGATTTTAACTAGTTCAAATCAGATAAATTGAGGAGAAAATATTCTAAATATTCTAAAAATGATGAAAAGTCCAGAAATGATGTATTTGAGCATAACTAACTCATTTATTTTAAAATATTTGAATTGATATTGAGTTAGGTGGTGAAATCGATTTAAAACTCGATAAAAGCTTGTTTACGAAAAAAATCGGTAAGAAATTAGATTCTGAAATTTTACCAAGATCTATATTTGAGGTTAAGGAACCTTCACAAATTTTGTACTCGCGCTAGTTGCGTCTTGTCTACTTTTAGTAATAATTAAAGGGATTATTGATTAAATTTGTTTAATGTTGTTATCTGCTTTGATAATAATTAAAGTGTATAGAAACACGTTGATTATTAATTGAGTTTGCTTAATGTTGCATATGTTTGATAAATCAGCATAATTAGTAATTAATAGATGTTATCTGATTAGTCGGAGGGTAGTCCGGGACTAACCCTACGAGGACTTTGATGGGCATGGTCTGGTACCAGCCTATTTAGAAGTGCACTATCTTTTTTGTATGGCCATAGGTTTGAGCGTACCCTTATTATGTGGACGTGGTTCGGAATCATCTAGGTGAGTAGACGTACAAATCCAACCATATGTGTGACCTTTGATAGTCCGGGACTATGCGATGCACACCATTTTGTTGGCTGAGCTAGCCACTTATTGGAGGGGAGCCCGGGGCTCAAGTGAGATATGTGAGAACTTAATAAGAATTAATCAAGATGTTTAATTGATTTATGGTTCATAATTGAGATAATTTTGACATAAAGTAAATTGTGAGAACTTTGAGTTTGATATGGTAATTAGTGCGTTATTAATTGTTATATGATATTGACGGTGGTAACATATGAAAATCATAAAATGAATTGAGATGAGTTATACGTGATCCATGCATTTTATATGAGGTTGTGCATTTTTTTTAATTAATATTTGTTTAAATTATCTGTCATTTAGGTAATATAATCGGTTGTTGTGAGTTACTTTTACACGTAAGAATATAAGGTTGGGTTAATTTGGTGAGCAATGATTGTGTTTAGCGATACTCTTGCTGAGCTTGTGAGCTCATCCCTTTAACAACTTTCATGTACTCATTGATTATGCATATAGTAGAGACCAATGGTGGAGATGGAGATCATCTAATTTTATTTTCTTATTTCTAGTTAGTTCAGTTACTTTTGTTATGAGAACTCATGTAATGAGGATGACGTTAGTTGGTGTAATTTTATTAGTGTTGATTTATGAATTTATTTTGTATTTAATGGAATTATTGAATAGAGATGATTTCATTTAGTGTTTTGAGGTTGGTTGTAGATGTTACATTTAAGTCATGTACTAGATTTAAATATGGGATGGGGGTTTTCCTGTGTTTAAATTTGGGGGCGTGATAACTGGTTTCTTCCCCCTCAACCTTTACCCCTTTACCTTTATTTATAGGCTCACTGAAGGGGTATAATTGTAATTTGATTTGACCTTGATAATTATTACATTAATATATTTAATGTTTATAATAATTATCTAAATAGATATATATATATATATATATATATATATATATATACACACACACATATATATATCATTAAGATAATCATTATAATTAACATTTGATCTAGTTCAAGTGGGCTTGGACTTTAGGCAATTTAGTTTGATCCATTACTCCATATTTGAGGTGGGCCATGATGTAGGTTGATGAAAGTTAAGAAATATATGTAACATCAAATTCGCCCAAATATCTGCCACAAACTTGTTACGGAATTTTGACCCCTTAAATGTCCGAATTTGGACTTTCTCGTGATGTACAATGTTAGATTATATATTTCTTATTATAGATTATATATCTTTTCCTAATATTTTTTTTACACCTTCTCCTAAATCAACTAGGACTAGGATTTCTTGTTTCCTAAATTTACTTAGCCTTCAAGATTATGTGCCTATAAATAAGCCTTTATGTATTCTTCATAATTAAAAAATCAATTCTATCAATACAATTCTCTTTTTTTATTTCTAACATGGTATCAAAGCCAACCGATCCTTGGTAAATCTTTCTCAGTCCATTGTCATCACCGTAAGGCATGACACCACTAACTTCATCCCTGATGGACAATGGTCAGTTGTAGAAAATAGCTTCCGCCTTATATATATTTTTATGCAGATAAGAAAAGAAAAATATGATAGCCCAATTCAAGTTCAATTCATCGGCTCCTACTAGCATTTGTGTGTCAAAGTTGTTGATTTCAACAAGCCCCCTTTTCTGATTTTCAAATCAGTTTTCACTCCAACGGGCAGTTTTTTGTCTTACCGTCACTCCTACGAGTTTGCTCTTTTGCAACTTCTTTGTATGTGTTTCTCAGCCACTGTTGGTAACATCACCATATTGTTTTCATACGCTAGAACATCTGCGTGTCAAAGTCACTGATTTCAACAAGCTCCTTTTCTATTTTTCAAATTAGTTTTCGCTCCAACGAGCCACTTTTGTTCTTTTTAGCTCTTTTGTAGCTTCTTTGTATGTGTTCGCAGCCACACTTGGTTACACCACTAGATTGCTTTCACGAGCCGCATTCAAGATTTTATCTCCAAACATAATAAAGTCCTGACAAACATAATTTTAGAGATGAAATTCGTACGAAATATGTACTCATCAATAAATAAAGGTTCAGAGGTGGAAAGAAAAAGAGGAGAGAAGAACAAGAAGAAGACTTTGAAAGAACTCTGAAGCTCTGCAGGATTCTTCACTCAAAATTTAAAGCTCCAAATCATCTAAAACCCGAAGGAGAAGAATAACAAGCACACACTACAAGAAAATTAGTCTTTTACGACGGGCCAAAACTGCCTTAAATGACTTTTTAAGGCGCTCCCTGGCCTGTCCTCTATTAAGGCGCTATGATTACTAAGTTTTTTTAAAGGCATGCAAAAACTTTTTAAAGGCAGTCAGAAAATGCCTTTAATAATTTCAGAAACGCCTTTAAAAGAATTTTTCAAGGCGGTTATTTAGTGTCTTAGAAGTTCCATTATTCAAGGCGGTCGTTACACGTCATAGAAGTGTAATTATTTAGGGCAGTCAATTATTGCCTTAGAATGTCAATTATTAACGGCGGTTAGTTTCTGCCTTAAAATCTCAATTATTTAGGACGGCCCATGCCCGCCTTAAAAGGTAAACCACATAATATTAAGGGCGGCTTTGGCCCGCCTTAGAAACTAAACCACATAATATTAAGGGCGATTATGGCCCGCCTTAAAAGCTTAATATTAAGGGCGGCTTTGGCCCGCCTTAAAAGAAAAGCCTCATATTATTAAAGGCGGCCATTGTCCGCCTTATAAAGGTTTTTTTTTTTTTTTGAAATATTCCTTTTTCTAATACCCCATTCCAAAAACCTGTGAAACCCAATCCAAAAACCTGTGATGCCATACAATACCAACATCCAATTTGCATTCGAAGCTAACATATTCAAATGAAAGTCAACCCAAAAACACAGTATGAATAACTTTCATTCCAACCCAAAGTATGTGCTTCCATATAATATCAATATCTAATTTGCATCCCTTCAAAGTTAGTACATTCAAATGATTTAGCATGCTTAAAAATTACAACCATTAACAAATATTTTTAGATACAGTGAACATTTAAAAGACATTCTAGCTATAAATGAACTTAAGCAAAACACTGAACTTGAAGACGTATTTTAGAGGCAATCGAAACAAAATGGTGCAATGGAGCAAGTACAACAGGAGAGAAGACTACTGCTACTGGTACTACTGTTGTTGCTGCTACTGCTGCGCTGGTTCATTATCATGGGAGTTAAGGAGAGAGGATCAATGGAGCAAGTACAACAGGAGAGAAGGCACAAAAAGATCAATATATAATGAAATTTAATTGTAATTTTCTAGCATGCAAGCTTTCAGTTTGATTTGAATTGTATCATTTAATGTCTTGTTCTATTTAGATTTGAGTGTGTGCATAAAATAATGTTGATTTTTTTTCCTTTTCTAAGCACTAAAGGACTTTTCTAAATATTAAAATAGTTTTTTTAGAACATCAAGAGTGTCTTGCACAAGTGAGGACCCACCTAATGAAGGTAGCTAAGTAAACAATGCGTAAATTTCAAAGCTTTTAGTTATATATATATATATATATATATATATATATATATTATTGGTTTATCTTTTTCTGACTAGCTTTTCATATTCATCTACATAGGAAGTCCACTTTGAATAATTTCTTTCTCTTCTTCTTTAAAATTTCTTCAGCAACAAAAACAAGAATAGCCCCAAAATACGATTATCCCAAAGGCCGAGCTGCAAGTAAATAAATATTATATTTTCAGTGTCAATGGAATTAGATATTCAAATATTATATATTATATTTTTAGTATCAATGGAATTAGATATTCAAATATTATACTTTGGAATACTTATTGACCTTGATAAACTTGGTAGGCCTTTCATCATGTTGTAAGAACATTCTTTTGACCTCAATCTCATAGTAATTCAAATTCATTTCTAACAATTGTTTCCAACAATGCGACATCAGAGTCTATGTTTTTTTGAAAAATTCTTGAATCAATACCAATTCATGATATTTGTTTATACTACCATCAAGTAGCCAAAAACTTACAACCATCATTCATGTGAAGGTTTCACAACAAGACACTTACCTCAATGGGATCACCCCACAACCTGCGAGGGTAGAGGTCCTGCTCACAATAAGAAATGAATTAAATATTATCTCCATGTACAGGGTCACAAATTAACTAATGTAAGTATCCTCAAGTAAACAACGGTCATATCTCTCTCGAAGAGTGAATTGTTACACTACTGTGGCTATTACCATTCTATCATGGGGCCATTCAATGTTTTATTATTTCCATCCTCATCTCCTCTCTCCCAAATAAAGTATTACATGGTGCTAGACTCCGGAATAAAATCTATGCACAAGTAGTTTATTAAGAGAGAATTTTAAGAGCTAAAAATTATAAGTGCCAAATGTAAAATAAAATTTTATTTAAATTGTAAGTGCTTAGTGTTCAATGCTAAATGAAATGTTCTCGCTTAAAATTTAACTTCATTTTAAGTTCTAAACTGCAATGAAAATGTCTATTTCAAAGGTTGCTCTAGTTACAACTCTTGCAGCGTTTTGGGGGCAGTGCTGCAATGGGTGTCTAGAGTCTGTAACATGCATGTGTTTCCTATTTGTTTTTTAAATGTGCCTAATGATGAATGTAATGGTGCTTCTGATTAAATAAAGTTTTATATTGCAAGGACAAAAAAAATTGCATTATCAAGCACACAAACAACACCTTAATTCGAGTAGCAAACTAACTTAATTACAATAATACTGTAATGGTAGAGCATGACTATTTATACATGTATATCTATTGTAGGAAAAAGTTACAATGAGGGTCTCTCCTTTCGACAAGAGCAACATCCAGATCATTGAATTGAACCTAGATTTCTCACTCCAATATCCAGATTACTGAGTTCTAAAGGCTTGGCTAGAAATTCAACATGACACAAAAATCTGAAAGAAAAAATTTTGCACATCAGACATGAAAAGAAATTGAAATTTAGAATAATAATTGTTGCTCCACTAGTAATATTGAAAATTATACAGTAATTGACCAAAAAAATATAAATCTGAAAGTGATCTTTAGTTGCAATAAATTCTTAGCAACGACAAAACAGTACTCAGGACTTTCTGCTCATACTAAGAGTAAGTAAACAAGGTATACCTTCGATGTATCATTCAAGTTTTTATCTTGACTTGAACTATTTCTATCATCCTTCACAGAAGACCAACCATTAGCAATCTCAATACAGGAACTAGTCGTTGCTAATTCAACTCTTTGCCACAGAAGTATTTGTCTCGTCAAAAAGTTTGTTTTCTACCACGAAATTAATTCGTGGCTATTCTATTATTAATATTATTAAATAATTGATGAAGATAAAAAAAAATGGTGACATGCCAATAAATGAGACAAATTTGCATTATCCATGCTTTGTCTAAAACTCTAAGTGTCAATATGTGAGGGATTGACTCAAGATGGGGGCCTCAGCATATCCCGATAATGTGGACCAAACTCACAATATTGCAATCTTTTTTTTTTGGGTAAATTAATTGAGTTTTATTAAATCAAAAGCTACCAAAAATTAATAGAACTGCAAAAAAGACTCCATTGGAGTAGCAGTTATGCACCTACCCTTTGTCACCCAATTCTACAGAAGTTGTTAAAAAATATGAAAGAGTACTAGTGGTCCAAAGACAACATCAAACTTTGCAGACATGGAAAGACAACATAGAGTGCAAAACACCTGCAATTTTCAATTTTTAGTTTCATTTAACACCAATTTTCTCATTAAAACCATATTTGTAAAAGCATAATTTTTTCTTCACTCACTAGCCATCTAAGAGACTCTGGAATAAAGAACAGCCCCACAAGCAAGACAATGCGTGGAGCAGGTCCTTCAATTCAAATCAATTAATCAGTTTCTACATGTCCTTTTTTGGGTATTAAATTTTACAATTTTTTTAAACTTATACCATATGTCATCATAGAATTATAAACTATGCAAAATTATAATTTAACAGAGCTAGTGTTTGCCATGTTATCATTGTTCCAATCAAGAATGCAACCAATGAGCCACTATCATGAGCTACAGAAGAGAAAAGAGATGTCAATGATCAAATCCTTTGAATCTGAATTACATAAAAATCTAGCATTATGACTCTCCTACCAAATTTAATGGTTGTGAGTCCTCCCCGGAGATTCTTTGATGCTATTTCAGCTATAAATATTGTGATCTATTTATTCAATTAAATAAATAGTTTGTTAGATCATGGGACAGTGCAAGAAAACATAAATTCAAACCAAGTAAATAACCTTGTTAAGTTATTTGTAAATTATTCAGTTGTTAAGTATTTACCAAATAAGAGAAGATGACAATGCCATATCCTGTGAAAATCCTTCACATGTCAAGTGACAATGTTCCCTATACAAGAATCATGATACAAAGAAAAATAACACCGAGTGATTTAATTTTTATATTTTGACCAAGTTCTAAAGAATAAAAAATGTGCAAATAGTATATACCTTGGAGAAGTAGATTGCAAGCCATCCGGTAATGCAAAAATCAGCTGACATTCTCATTGCCTGCTTCCATCAACACACCAAAGAAAATACAATTATTAGAAAACAATTGAGCTTAGCTATGAATTTAGAAGAATTTTAAGCATTACACACCCCTTTTCGACCTAGGAAGTCTGCTATTTTCCCACTTGTTATAGCACCAATCATCGCTCCAATTGTTAGTAACTTAGTATGGAACCAAATGTGGAGTACTACAAGGTGATAGAAAATTAGTTCCAATTCATATGATATATGGTACTGCTTCTAACGAGGGAGAAGGAAATGAAAATTAGACAAACCTCAACTAGTGTCAAATTCAAGTCTTCCCTTATAGCAGTTTGAGTAGGTGAAGATCAAAAGTGATAGTAAAGGAGAACTCCAGGATTTCCCTTGTAAAAATATGAAAAAAGTTTAACAAGAGAACTCCAGGATTTCCCTTGTAAAAATATGAAAAAAGTTTAACTACCTTCATCAAAACAAGCAATCAAATTGACTTTTCAATATAAGGCTACAACCTAATTAACATAACATACAACAAATACCATAGCATTTGCATCGGAAGAATAAGTGAAATCTGACACAAGGAAGACTGTGAACCTTGGACTTTGAATATATATTCACACACATATATTTATATATCATCTAATACATTTACCAAAAGCTCACCACTGCACACTTTACACCAATGCCAGATCCTAAAGCTTCAAATTGCTCAGTGATCTGAATAGCAAGCTCTCTAGAATAAGGGAAAATACAATGAGTGATATAAAGCACATCAAAATCTAAATAGAATCCAATTGTAACACAAGATGTACAAATATTAATTTCTTTCACAAACTTAAACCAACAAATCAGATGACAAACCATGTTGGAGAGAGCACACATGCAAAGAACGCCTGTGGAGTTCCTAAAAGGGCTTGGAGGATAGGGAGTGCAAAAGATGTAATTTTACCAGAACCCGTCTGTGCAAGTCCTATCAGGTCCTTTCCTAAATCACAAAATCCATAGAGTAGAACCAGCATGATGTCCCATAAAGTATGGATGACTCCAATAAATATAAATGGATGACTTAAAAAAGAAAATAGTTATCATTTAGATACTAAAAATATACTTAAAAAGAGACTTCCTGTAAAAAACTAAATATAAATAACAAATATCAGTATATAAGATGAAGAAATAAAGAGAACAGACCTTCCAATGCATGAGGAATAGCTTCAGCCCGTATCTTGGACGGGTCTTTCCAGCCCAAATTATCACAATCTTCCACTAATTGCTCACATACTCCCAGGTCTTTAAATGACTTGACCTCTTATGCGTCTTCTGCCATCCTTTTCTATACACCTACCAAAAAATATAAGAGACCCCAAATCAAGTTAAAAAAAAGTAAACCCAAATCATATAGAAAGCATTTCTATAAAAAAAGATCAAACTGAAATAATGAAAAAGAAAAGTACTAAAAGCAAAACTTAGTCTTCAACAAGCACATATCCATATCCAAACTATTCTTGAGATAATCCTTTTCATGGTGTTACCATTATATTCAATGCCCATGCCACTAATTTCTAATTAATGTCCTGTACATATTTCACTACCCCTTCCATTATCTACAGACAATAGTAATCAGTGACAATTACTTGAAGCCTAGTTTTCATGTTCAACAGTAGATAGGTCTTCATAGAAAGTGAAAAATGATCGCCAAAATAGAAGTATAGAACCAAGATGAAGTTGAATCATTTATAATTAAAAAATGGATGAAGTGAGAGGATGAGATGCAAGATGGGTTAACTACCTATCGATTGCCAACATATCAGGATAATAAAGAAGCCAAATGAAAAAAAAATCTTTAAAAATAATTTTTTGAAGAAATAATAATCTCGACTTTGCCTATGTTGTTTAGAAGAAAAAAATCAATTAAACAAGAAAAAGAAGGGTAGAAAGATCCTATATTCTTCTTCAATATTCCTTTTTTTTTTTGTGGTTTTGTTTAACACTACAGTCTTAGGTTATGCAACAACAACATGCATGGATCATACTAAAGAGCAACTAAAATCTGCCATAGTACCTGCGAGCCGCACTGAAAGCTTGAGATAGCATAATAGACATATTTTTTTTCAGAGGATGCCATCAGATTATGACAACTATATTCCACTACATGCAAGAGTCCCTAAGGCTATAGTGTTGACTCCCTGATCAACAACATCAGGAAGCTTTTCAATTTATTTATTTTAATAAAATCTCATTAAATCTGAACAAAAAATTGTAAACCACAAAACTCACCAGGCAAACCATATAATAGAACAGCAAACTTCAGTTTTGACGAAAGTGCTGATGGACACAGAGGTGGTGTCAGTATAGAGGCCAAAGTCTTTACTGTATCTCCTTGTAGAGGCACAAAAATTTTAGTTCCAGCAATCAACACATCTGGAGGAACAGCAGAAGGAACATTCCCTCCAAGCACAAGGGCAGTTTGAGTACGATTGACTCTGAGAACTGGTTCATCTGAGGGTTCCATAGCCACAACCTGAGGCCAAGAAACTACTTAAAAATAAGAGTCTAGATGATGGCGCCATTGGTATTTTGCATCTTTTGGCTGCAAGGAATGCACAAAGCTGATATAGTTGAGTTACAGCACCAGTCATCACTAATGCTGATATATAAAAAAGGAAACTGAAAATAAAAAAGAAAAGAAAACATGTGACTCTTACGTTATCCACCCCCACCACCAATACATTTTTAGAATTTCCATACTTTATTCTAGTGATGTATCAAGAAGTTATACTGAAAAGATAAGAAAAGTAAGAACAATGCAATAGCCACTTCAACCCAGACTATTGCAAGTTCCAAGTGCTCTTTTTTCTAATTCTATATTTCTCTGCAATGAAATGAAAAGTAGTGGATTTTTCATTTTTCTCTTGTGCATGAATAAACTAACACAAAATATCAATCTGTCAACAAATATAAGCTGTCTGGATATACATCGATAAATCATCACATGTAAAGCATGAACTAAAACTCTTAGAAAAATTTTATATCCTCTATTTGGTTTTCAGATAAACTGTAAAAAAGTAAAGAGGTTCGGTTATTGAATCTTATTTTAAAAGTTATCTGAATCTTTTAATTATCTTGAACTTAAGAAAACAAAATTCTCCAGTTATCTAAGCATGATACAACTACTTTGATCAATTGAGTCATGAACAAATCTTTCAAAAAAATTTTTGTTGGGGAAAGTAACAAATCTTTCACATTTGGGAAACCAAGATTACATAAAATATTATCCAGTTCTATTTTCTTTTCTTCTCTTATATTTTCTAGCAACCAAACAAGGTCATAAAATAACTAATTATAACAAAATTCAAAACAATCATAAAAAGAAATAAAGACAATGTACCAGTGATCCTAAAGTTATTGATAGCTTCTTGAAGATAGACATGGGGAGCCCAACCAAGGCAGAGTCGTCGAGAGAGGCCATCTTCATGAAGACGAAGCAGATCCTTATAACTCAGATCGTTCAAACTCTCACCTGTCTTTTGCCTACCGAATTAAGCAAATTCATCAAAAATATCAACACACGCAAAACACAATTTAAATTTTCAAAAAATTTCAACAACGTAACAGAGCAAATTAAGTAAGTAAAAACTTCTCCTAAATATCACCTAATTTCCCTCAGAAATTTCCTATTAATGTCTTTGAGTTTCTTCAAGTTTCTTTCATTCTCTGCAAAGCATCAATCAACATATATAAGTATAACACAACGATACACACACACACACACATACGTATTAGAAACAGAGAGAGACCTCATAGTGTGAGTTCCGCAGATCGATCCCCAAAGTCTTCTGGTACTGATCAAACATTGTCTTCATTCTCAAAATATACATAAAAATAAAATAAAATAAGCTAATATTATAGTGAGAGAAAGAGAGTATAGACAGAGAGAGAGAAAAGAATATAAACGAGATGGAAGAACATGATGAACTCATGGAGTTTGCCGGCCGGTGCTGGAGAACATGATGAACTCATGGAGTTGTGGGCTGACTCAATTAATCAAGGAGTGAGATTAGGTTAGGGCTTTCACCGAATGGAAAGAGATTGGGTTAGGGCTTCGATTGGTGAGTGGGATTGGGTTAGGGTTTCGATTGGTGAGTGAGATTGGGTTAGGGCTTCAATAGTCTGGTGAGATTGAGTTTAAATTTGGTTGAGGAAAAGAGATTATAGGTTGAGATTTTGAGTAGAGATGGAATGAGAGAGAAGGTCTGAAGTGAGAGAGAAAATTGAACGCGCCCATGAGAGAGAGGAAGAGTGTATCGCGCGAAACCAAAATAATAACATGGAATTATTTTTAAAAAACCTTTCAACGGGCAAAGCCCGTAATAAGAATAAAGCTTTCTACGATGGGCCATTAGCCCGTCGTGAAAACCAACTTTCTACAACGGGCCTACATGGCCCGTCGTGGAAAGCTAATTTCTACGACGGCTCATGCGAGCTCGACGTAGAAAGTGATTTTCTACAAGGGGCTATGCGGGCCCGTCGTAGAAAATTGTTTTTCACAACGGGCCATGCGGGCCCGTCGTAAAAAGTCTGTCGTTAAAATCCTAATTTCTTGTAGTGACATCATCCATGTGTCATTCTTCACCTTAGCAGTCCTTGAATCTAGATCACCAAGGAGATCGAATTAGAGGAATTTGTTCTTTTTTTTGTTAAGATCTACAGAGATTTGTAATCCATATTTTTTTAAATTAATAAATTGATTTGTTTGTCCACATGTTTTGATCTTATTTTCATACTCGAACTTTATGTACAAATTTCTGGCACGCTCGGTGGGACCATCTCTGTCTCCTATGTCATACATCCAAAACTCTGTTCATCAGAATCTATGGCTCCTCCCAAGGTTCAGACTACAAACAAGAAAATCTCAAAAGACACCACTGCTGCATTGACCAACATCAAAGCTACCGCAAGTAGTGACAAGAACACCAGGAACTAGTCAAGTACTAGCAGCACCTTAGCAGGTCCTATGACCCGTAGTAAGACCAAAGCAATTGTTTCGCTCAAGAATCAGCAAGATTTGGTGAAATCCAATCCAGCTAAACCAATGGATGTGACAATTCAACATGTTAACACCATTGGTCCTCAAAGGGCAAAGAACTCTAATGTTGTTTCAGAAAATTTGGTGCCACCAAATTCACCCCACTCCATCTCTGATGCCAACTCTAGCAATGGTTCGGACTCAGAGTCGTTACTTGAGATTTTAGAACAATCGGTCACTTCAAAGAATGTTAGCTCTCAAGGACTTTCCTATTCGAATGTTGTCGCATCTATGATGATTGGAACAACCTCGGTGGAAGACCAACTGGTAGTGATGACACGTGTAATCGAAAATCTCATAAAAACTATTGAAGAGAATCACCGCACTAATGAGTAAGCTTGAAATTCAAAATCCTATCGAGTCAACAGAACTGTTTGTGAATACTTCAAATTTAGGCCTTTAAGATACCCAATCAAAAGATCGTTGTCACACATTTGCATCAGGACATATGACTGACGAAACTAACCGTGCTTTGCCAGCCGCTGTGGTATCCAATAATTGCAGGATATGATAACGAACACAATTCGAGCATAGTATGTAGCACCCTTTAAAGCACCCTCATGTACTCAAAACCCCACACCAAAAGAATTGATTGCTTAAAAACTCAAGTGGGATATGAACTGCCAAAGTTCCAACAATTTAATGAAAGAGGCAATCCCAAACAACATATTGAACACTTTGTGGAAACCTGCAATAACACTAGCACAGAAGGGGACCTCTTAGTCAAGCAATTTGTTCGTTCTCTCGAAGGGAATGCATTTGTTTGGTACACGGACCTCAAAGTTGGGAGTATGACTATTAGGAGCAGATGGAACGAGCATTTCTCAACCACTTCTACAATACTCGCAGAATAGTAAGCATAGAACTCACTAACACTAAACAAATGAAGGATGAGCTTGTGGTTGACTATATCAATCGATGGCAAGCTCTAAGTCTTAATTGTAAAGATCATCTTTTTGAAGTCTCAACAGTCAAAATGTGTATGCTAGGCATGCACTGGGAGCTTCTCTATATTTTACAAAGAATCAGGCCTCATACATTTGAAGAACTGGTTACTCGTGCCCATGATATAGAGCTTGGCATAACAAGTCATGGTGCAAAGGCTCTTGCCTTTCCCATATGTCTGACAGCTGTCTTAAAGATGAGGGGGTTGAGTCCGAAGAGGAAGACAAAATACTTCCTAACTTGAATGATGAAATAAATACATCTTATGTTACAAACATTGTCTCTAAAGACTTGTATCAAGAAACACATCATGTTGCTTCAGTGACTTCATTTGAAAGTTCTCAATTACATAATGCATTGAGTTAAGGAAATCTTAGTAGAAGACTGCACTTGTTATGAACATCAACTCTCAAGTATAAGAAATTTGAGACAACTTGCCACAATTTGAAGGAGCAAATATTTGAAACAACCTTCCAATGAAAAGTGAGTAGTCAGAAAAAAAGGAAAGTGGACAGACAGGGGGCAAACCCTCCATACAAAGCTCATTCCCAGCTCTCTTACATGAAATACCCTTGGAAAGGGGGCAAGATTCACGCCTGTCCTTTAAAAATGTCTACACATTTTTTCAAACTTCAAAATAATAAAGTCTCAAGAAAGGAACAAGAAAAACAAAGGCATAATCAAAGTGACAAATCGCAAGGATTTGCATAAAAGAAGCATTGTAAAGGTAATTGTTCAAGTTCTCATCAAATAACTTCAAGTACAAAGGATCAAAAAATTATGCTCATGATAAGTGTTGAATGTTGTATATTCCCGCGCCTTTACTTATGTATTTTGATCCATAGTTGCACAAATTGTATAGTTTTTATGTGTTTTATGTGTTCTTATTGATTTCAGGTTATTTTCCAAAAACCAGCTTAATCCGACTCCATTATCATTTAAAGAATGCATTCCAAGTCCAAGACTATATGATAGAATACTTGTAATGAGGATTACTGGAATATGTGCAGAAGCCAAAGCCAATGCAAGTTGAAAGCAAGTATCCAAGCCAAGGAATTACGATGCATTGTAATGTTCATTAAGATGCATCGTAATTACGATGCATCATAATATAAATTATGATGCATCACCAATCTGCAGAAAACAAGATAGCTAGCAGAAGATATTTCAGCCACTTACCACTTGTCACCAATCACCTCTAAGAAGCCTTTGCATATAATGTTTTGGATATTTTGAGCTTGATATCAGATGTAAATACAATTTTTAGTCAAGGAGTAAGATATATAGTTAGTTTGTAATAGAGAGAAAATATTAGAGATTCTAGAGAGAGAAGAAAAGTTCTAGAGAGGGAAAGCTTCGAAAGAGGTTTTGACAAAGCCTTAAAGACCATATGGAGCTGGAATTATCTCTATCTATAGAGTGTTTCATCACCATCATGATCAACTAACTCCTTCTCTAGGGTTTGGAAAAAACCCTAGCCATGTAACTTTGTTTATATTTTAATTAATTAGGAGTTTTTGTGCAATTATGTGTATATGTACTCAGCCTTGTGCCTTGTTTTCTATACAAGTTTATAAATTCCATATGATCATGTGTGTTAATTCTTCTTTCTTGTGTTATAATTTTTCATTGATTCACATAACCCTTAACACTCATAGTTCCACAAGAACTATGAGTGATGACTTTGTGCTTATTTTCACTTGAACATGTTAATTCTTAGATTTTATAATCCATGCTTAGAGAAGGAAATTTCACTAAACTTTGGTAATTAGATTAATGTAGTTAGGTAGGTAAATTATGCCTATCAAAGATGGATTATCATTAGTTAGGGTTTATGTATCCTCTTGTTGATGTCATTGTAGGTAGCACTTGCCCAACGCATCTTTCGTACACGTTTTCGTACATTCTCCAATTTAGTACAATGACTTGGTTATAAGGCTAGCGGTGATGTCTAAGCCATAGCTCTTTAACCTTTTCTCAAACTCTTTTCAATTATTACATTTTCTATAATTCATGTAGTTTAAGCAAACAAACAATCACAGTTTGCTAATTGAACCGAAACCAATATTCAATTTTAACTTTTAAACCAACGCTGTCTCTGTGGGATTGACACCCTCCTTTAGAGCCCTATCCTACAAAGGATTCGTTTGATTGTGAGTGATATAAAATACTTTGATTGTCAAAACAAAAAGAGGCACCCCAATATTTGGCGACATTGCCGGGGACTACAGTTTAATTGCTTAAATCATAAGATTGAGTCTAGTTTAATTTTTAACTTTAACCTAACTCATTCTTTAAATTCTTTACTTGTAATTATTTTAGTTTTTGCTTATTAAGTGCTACATTTTAGGTACTTATTACTTATTCAAAGTTTCAAGACTTATGCTTGGACTCTTTGTGAGTATAGTATCCAATTTTGTACACTTAATTGTTTATATTTTGTTTCTATTTTTAATTTAGGAGTGTTACTTTCACATGCAAGGTATGAGATCCTTATCATTGCCATTATTGCCTTGTGATCTTGAACTTGAATGAACTCTTAGACAACATAGTAGTATCCCTGGGGACCCTATATTGTTTAGAGAAAATAAGAGAGAAAACATGGCATATAATGATAATAAACGTGCACAGCAAAATTCAGTTCTTTAACCACCACCCCCACCAGGTGTGGAGGTTCTTAGGATTTCTATGTTCCAACTACCTATGCATCACCATTGTGTATTCGTTTCCCAAATGTGGCGACGAATCACTTTGAAATCAAATCCTCCACCATTAATCTTCTTAATTGTTTCCATGGGCTACCTAATGAAGACTCTTACAAACATATAGATGACTTCTTGGAAGTATGTTCAACCCTCCGGTTGAACAACTTCACAGAAGATGACCTAATGCTTCGTCTGTTCTCTTTCTCACTCAAGGATAAGGACAAACAATGGTTCAATTCCTTAGAGTCTCATTCTATTAATTCTTGGGTAGAAATGTAATGGGAGTTTCTAAAAAAATACTTCCAATGAGAAAGACTAGTGATATGCGGAGAGCCATCATTGGTTTCTCTCAATGGGATGGAGAAGCCTTCTACGAAACGTGGGAGAGAATGAAAGACCTTTTGCGATCTTCCCTTAACCATGTTATTCTTAAATGACAATTGGTGCAAGGTTTCTATGATGGTCTAGGTGAGCCCCATAAGCAAATGGTAGATGCTAGTTGTGGGGGTACGTCCTTTCGTAAAAGTCCTAATGAGGCGTGGACTCTTTTCGAGAACTTAAGCAAAAATTCATCTCAACGTTCTTCAATTGAAAGGAAGGGTAAGACATCTACTTCCTCCAATGTCAAGGCTGAGAGTATCTTTGAATTGAGTAAAGAATAAATTAACTGAATGAAGATAGATGCTCTCTCTAAAAAACTAGATCAAGTTATATTGGAGGGAACTTTTACTTCTTCTCCTACTCCTACTAGTTTCATTCCTACTCCTACACATCATGTGTGTTCCTTCTGTTCTAGTCCTTCTCACTATATTATGGATTATTCTCATGCTTGGAAATACCCCGAATTTGCTTAAGAGCAAGTGAATGCACTTTATTTTACGCCAGACCAAAATTCTTATCAAAACTCGTATAATTTGGGTTGGAGAGATAAAACAAATGGAAACTAGGGTCACTACCAAAACCAAGGACCTCGGGGATCTCAAGGATAACAAGGTCTATCCCATTTCAAACCTAGACCTTATCAACCAAATTCAAGTTTCTACACTACTCCACCACCTCCACCTCGGAATCCAAATTTTGAGGACAAGGTTTTGGCGATTTTAGGCAACCTTGAGTCCAATACTCAACTGTTGCATTCCCACTCTCAATCCATCTAAAATCTAGAATCCCAAATGAGACAACTAGCAAATGCATTAAGTGGAAGAGAAGATAGGAGATTGTGAGCCAACCGATGGCAAACCCTAAAGGAGTACACGTAATTGATGAGCTTTTTTCTTCCATAAATATTCATCAAGAACAAGCTCAATCAATTACAACTCTAAGGAGTGGTAGGATTTTAGAAAATCAAGTGGATAAACTAAAAGAGAAAGAATGTGAGCACTCTTTAAATCCAAATTTAGCTCCTTTGATTTGAAATCCAAATATTTCTTTCGAACATCCAAATTTTGCAAAAGATAAAGGAAAGGCTAATGAAGCTCATTTACCATCTAATCCAAATCAAGAAGCTTCATTTGAGCCTAGACTTTCATTTCCACAAAGGTTGAGTGAACCTTCTCATTTTGGAAAGCAAGGAGAGAAAATTTCAGATATGATAGAGATTTTCAAACAAGTCAAAATTAATCTCCCTCTCCTTGATGTATAAGGCAAATCCCCCCATATGCTAAATTTCTAAAGGACTTGTGCACGTAAAAGCATAAATCTAGGAGTAAAATTCCTAAAAAAGTCATTCTAATTGAGTAAGTAAGTTCCATATTTTAATATAACACCCCTCCTAAATTCAAAGATCTTGGTGCCCCGATAATTTTTTGTGTCATTGGAGACCAAGAATTCGAGAGGATCCTCCTTGATTTGGGAGCTAGTGTTAACTTACTTCCTTACTCGGTTTACAAGCAATTAGGGCTAGAGCAACTTAAGCTAACCACGGTGGTGTTGCAACTTGCCGACCATTCGGTAAAGCAACCACGTGGCATTGTTGAGGATGTAATCATTCAAGTGGACAATTTCTATTTTTTGGTGGACTTCATAGTCCTTGATACAGAACCAGTCCAAAACCTACTTGTCATATTTCGATCATTCTAGGTCATCCCATCTTGGCTATGGCTTACGTTTGCGTTAATTACCGTATTGAGGTGATGGACATCTCTTTTGAGAATATGAAGGTAAGATTGAACATCTTCAATGCATCCCACCACACTTCCAATGATGAAAGCAAGTGCTTTTGTGTGGATGTTGTGGCTAAACTTGTTGAAGAAGTGCTCCCTGACATCTTAACCAATGATCCTTTAGAGGTGTGCCTAAGTCAATTCAACTTTGATGACTTTGATATCGAGCAATCAATTCAAGATGTAAATTACAACCTTGATATTAATGTTGTAAATGACTTTCTGAAATGGAAGGCACCGATAGAGCCTCTTCCTCTTCTTTCAAGTACTCCTCCAATTCCATCCCTTGTGTCTCCTCCACAACTAGAGCTTAAGCCTTTACCGGCTACTCTTAAGTATGTGTTCCTTGGCCCAAGTGACATCCTTCTGGTCATCATAGCTTTAAATCTAACAAATGACCAAGAGTGCTCACTTATAATGGTTGTCACGCCCCAAAATCTGGACCGCTGGGACTCCCCCAGACCAGCCCGAATCACGAGTGTGAACCCGTTCACTCAACCCCGTGAACGACCTTAACCACACTCATACGATTGCATCAAGCTCTGATACCAAGTTGTTACAGCCCAATTTCCTTTCTTCAAAAATCAAGGGTAACCGAATTGTCACTCACCAATTCACCTCACTAATCTCACTATGGTACCATGCTCTGATACCAAGCTATCACGCCCCAATTTTTGTTCTCCAAAAATCAAGGGTGACCCATCCGTTAATCTCTAATGAACTCTTTCTTTACCCTCAAATACTATGGAAGCTTACCTCTTTTCTTACACATAGATGTACTAACTCAACCTCAACCACAACCACAACCAACCTCAAAGACTCCCATATCAAGCCACACTTACATAACCCCTCAATTCCAGCACTCATATCTTTGTTTGACTGGAACTTGAAATTTAAACCTCACCATTGGATAGAGGATTCAAAAATACTCAATTTTAAAAAAGGAATCACCTCAATTGGAGTTCTAACAAAGAAGTTATGCCCCGTCGAAGTTATAACATCGAGCGGTTGCACACAGGAAGTTTAAGGCATCTGAAACATTTTTAAGACGTTTGAAAGTCAAGTTTCAAGTATCTAAAACTAGTTTTAGACGTCTGGTTTCATGCCCAAACAAGGTTTTGAAGTTTTGGGAACTTTCAAGCAGTTGGGGGTCGTAGTTTCAAACGTCTGAAACTTCCCCACTTGCTATGAAACCTCTTATTTGGCATCCAAATCACATCATAATCCCCTTAAGTCCATGTATAAACATCTATACATTATCCAACATGTACAAATGATAAAAACACCATCATACACCATTCTAAGCATGAATCTACATCTCCAACAATCATATCCAAGAATTTATACATAAAGGAGTCAAAACAAACATTCTTCCATTCAAAACCCACAAATCACATACGATCCATATATGATCATTACATTTGAAACTAGAGTGCATCAACATAAATTAAATGTAAATATAACATCATTAACAAAGTCCACATGCCACGAACCGGCATGGACATCTATTTATATCTCAAAAGGGTCAAAAGTTCAAAAATGGAACTCAACAAGGTCTATTGAGCTATTCATGCTTCATCATCCACTAGTGCTGTAGAGACCGGAACCAAATTTGACCAGTTTTCAAAAAAATTCATCATTTTCGCTATGAATGCATTTTGAATGATGTTTTCAGTGTTTCGAGAGTGGAAAACATGTTATGAGGTTTTTGAAAATTTTTGAAAGATTTGAAAAAATTTGACTTTTTGGTTAAACGGAGGCTCGGGATGCGGTCCGACTGGGCCCGAAAATTCAAAAAATTCTGAAAAATAGTTATTTTTGAGATTAGATGTAACGAAATGTTTAATGAGTTAAAAAAATAATTTTAAAATCGTAGGAGTTTTTGAAATCAAAAACGGAGCCTGGGAAGGTACGTTAAGTGACTCAGGGGCATTTTGGTCATTTGGCACCCCAGATATTAAATATCTGGGGCTGAGATATCTCAGACATCTCTCACAGCTCTCCCTCTCTCTAAATCTCTCCCACTTCATCCCTCCACCTTCTTTCTACATTTCGTGTGCATTCGGCTTGGATCTGTGATTCGCCGAAGAAGCAAAGTGCGTAGGGGATGGCTAGAGCTTCGGTTTGAACCTAACAAACTCGTGTTTCAGCAAGGTGGAGCCCTCTATAAATTTTGAGAAGTGCTTAGAAGACCTTCACTCTTGAGGTAAGGGTGTCTTCTCCTTCCCTTCATCGATTCTCTAGGGTTTGTGGTATATAGATGTGCTAGTAGGAGTTAGAGGGATAGAATGTCATATAATGATTTTCTCTTGTATATATATGCATGTTTAGAGTATTCTTCATGTGATGTATATGATGTATGTGAAGCATGTTAGTCTATGCATGTTAAATGTGAGTTTTGTGCCACCTGTATGTGAAATACATGATGTATGTGACTAGTATGAATGTTATACATGAATGAATGTGTACTTGACATGCTATTTATAGCTTCATGATGTTTTCACATGCTATAACTATTGGTTGAGAAACATAAGGTTCATTAGGCTTACCTTGAACCATGACTTGAATTATGTGAGCTTGAATGCCATATGTTGAAAAATGCATCAAATGAATGATTTTTCTATGTTAATGCATTTGGTGATTGTTGTGAGTGAAAATGCATGCAATATTATGCGTACGTTGTGATTGCTTAGCATAGATTGTCCCTGGCGGAAGTGAGATGAGTGTTGGAATTGGAATGATTGCTGAATGAGTTGAATTATGAGAATGGATGCACATGGATGGTGATGAGTTTACGACCCCAACTGGCAGATTCCAATTGTTGGGAAAACGAATTTCTCTCTTTCAATTGGCAGTTTTCAATTGAAAAGGAACCATAGTGACAATCTTGAGGTTGACGGGTGTCAACATGTGATAATCTTGATGGTTGTGAAAATATTAGGTTATGAGGTTGGAAGCATTTTGTTATGACATTTAGAAAATTTGTGGAGTTGAATACTCGGGGCTAGATTGTGTTTGGTTCATAAATTGTGATTTCATGTTAAGATTGTGGTTAGTGAAACTGAGAGGTATATTATTTTGTTTCATGGTTATGAATGGTTGAGTGATTACTTGATATTTGTTATGTTGTTGCCTTGTTGATAACATGAGAGTCCGAGCATTCTATATAGCGTAGGGATGACATGATACATATCATGTAGGTCGGCGTTGAGTCGATGCTTAGGTGGGTTTGGTAATCTCTATTGAGCTTTCGTGGTGCTCACCTCTTTCTCCCCCAACATTTTTCAAATAATGATTTTTGACGGATGGGAAAGACGTAACCAGTCACTTTGAACATTTGGATATATTTTGAGATCTTTATGTATAGATTGTATACTTGGTTATCCATGCCGGCATGTGGTATCTGAACTATGTAGACTTGGTGGTTACATTTTTATATATGTAACTTGTATTTATCATTCGAAGTTCATAAGTAAAGACAATGCATTCATATATGTTTATTGTGAAATTTTATGGAAAAGGTATAAGGATTGTGGGCTTATTTTGATTCAAATGCATGATTTTACAATATATGCATGATGATTTAGTATTTGTAGATGTTATAGGTGTTGTATGAATGATCCTAGGTTGTTAAGATGAGATTCAAACACAAAAATGACCAATGTATTAGGTTGTGTAAATTCTGTAGAAGTTCAGGTTGAGTGTAGTTTGAGGTGGCTCAAAATAGAGTTTGAGGCGGTTGAAAAATTTTGAGGTGGCTCAAAGTGCAATTTGAGGTGGCTCAAAGTGTAGTTTGAGGTGCCTCAAAGAACCTTTTTGAAAATAATAACTCTTCTAGAAGTTTCAGGCGACTCAAATTGAAGTTTGAGGCACCTTAAAGTCCCCTGACCCTCAAAAACTTGAAATTTTCATGCTTTGGGAATGGAAATGAACTGTCATGGATGCATAGACCGATGTGGGGTCCACAAGGGTGAATAATGATAAATGAGTGCACATAGAAATATGTGTTTATAATATTGCTTCTGTGGTTATGAGGTTTTAGAAATAGTTCTTATGGATAATTGAACCGGTTCACTATCGAAATTTGGACTTGGACTGGGGGAATTCCGTCTGTCTAGATTTTGGAGCTTGACAACTTGGTATCAGAGCATGGTACCATATTGATATTAGTTAGGCGAATTGGTGAGTGACAATTCAATTACCCTTGGTTTCTGGAGAATGGAAATAGAGGTGTGACAACTTGGTATCAGAGCTCTAGGTCAAAATACCTAGGAACGACGGGTAATGGTCAGATCACGTATGGATTTGAAAAGATTAGATCAAGTACTAGGTTGGAATACCTAGGGATAATAGGAAATGGTTGGACCTTATTTTGATGTTTGAAAGGATTTAATGATTTGAACCTTAGGTTTTTTACGAATGGCAAGAATTTGAAATGTGTTTAGTTGAGGTTAAACACTTTGACTTGAGATTTGTATTGGATATACAACTTGTGTAGTGTCATATGGAATATGATTTGATGCTTACATATTTAGAATAAACATACGGTTTTGGATGATTTGGCTTGAGATTTAAATGTTTTCTTATTGTATATACAGCAAGATGCCACCACAGAGAGTACACGAACGGGCAAACACAGTCCTTATGAGTGGAGAGCAAGTTATGCATGATATGGTCATGGCCATGCGGCAAATTTCTAGGGAACCATAAGAGGAGACATAGGCTCGACCTCGAGCAGCTCCTAGTAGGATGATGTTGACATTGGAGCATGTTTGGAAGCATAATCTGCCATCGTACACAGGAGGGTCTATGGTGGCTGAGAATTGGCTTAATGAGATGGCCGAACTCCTTACGAAACTTAAGGTAGAGGAGAAGTTGAAGGTGAAAGTGGCAACCCGTTATCTTAAGGGTGAGGCCAAACGCTGGCGAAAATCCATTGGGAACCGTCATGGAATTGAAGTGATGAACTGGAATATATTCGAAGTGTTATTCTTTGAGAAGTATTTCCCAGTAATGGTGAAGGACAGTCTGAGAAGAGAGTTCTTCCACTTGACTCAAGAAACAATGACAGTAATGGAGTATGAGACCAGATTTACCTCTTTGGCTTGATTTGGGAAAGAGATGATCCCAACGGAAGAACTGAAGGTCAAACAATTTATAAGAGGTCTTCGAACCTATTTGTGAGATAGAGTTGAGATTTTGGGCTTGACAAACTATGTTACAGTGGTGGAAAGAGTAGTAATAGCAGAAGAGCTTGGTAATGACAATCGGAGGATACAAGATGAGAAAAGGCGTGATTCTCTAAAGTGTCAGCCAAGGAAGAAATAAAAAAGTGGTCCTTATCGATTTGAAGGATCAGTGGGACAGCAGATGACACATTCAGTGCCTACGACTTCTATGTCTATATGGTCAATCGGGTTAAGGAGAGTGTTTCATCATTGTCAACAGCCGGGTCACTATAAGTCTGAGTGTCACAGCATACATTTGGCACTAGCAGATAGGCAGATTTTTTACCATTGTCATCAAATTGGTCAAATGAAAGTGGATTGTCCTCAAGGAAAGTGTGCATGTGGTAGGACGGAGTTTTTTAACATCACCAATCAGTTTTTGGTGAGTCAATTTGACTCAGTAGCAATGCCACCACCCCCGCTAGTGTAGTCTGTTCAGGTTTTGTGAACAAGTACGAGGACCCTTCCTAGTGGTTCAGGACAGCAGTCCACCTATCAGAGGACTCATCCACAGTGATTGAGGTATATCAGTGATCTTTGGTTTATGAGTTATAACAATGATTTATGCAAGTATACTAAGTTGCACATCATGAGTTTGTGACTAGCTACACCAATAATAGGAAATGAAGCATATAGATTATCATTCTCGGCTCTAACAAAAGTTTAGTAGGATTTGTTTCATTTCACCTGAGTGGCTTTATTGTCAAAGTCAATACCTGTTTTGCCCAATTACCTCATAGATATTTCCCAGATCTCATGCATCTTTTGAGATCTCTCCTCAAGAAATGAACTCAGTTCTAGTTTGCACCTTTTGGTGCTCTAATTTGGTTCTTGAATCCTGTATTTCATTAGATAGCACATAGTAAGTGAAATGGTACATAAAGTAGACAATTTTAACCTTAAGTTCTTTATAAGCAATTCCTTTGACTTTTACAGCTCGAAGTTGGCCCTTTTTAATTGCTTCTTTTGTTCACTACACTTCTGTCCCACCTTTCACATCTGCAAGGACTTCATCAACATCAAGTTCTTCTTCACTCTCAGAATCTGCACTTGTAACATATGATTCTTGTACGTCCATAAACGAGCAAGCCTCTTCATCATTCTCATCAGATGATTCTTGTTGTTGTTCTTCTGAGCTTGAATCCTAGCCTGTGTAAAAGGTCTTTTTCTTGCCCTTTCCTTTGTACTACAGAGCACTGAGCTTCTTTTATTTTTGTTTCTTGGGAGCAGTTAGACAATTAGCTATGTAACAACCTTGCTTTCCACATGCAAAACAACCTTGTTTTTGTTATTGCTTTGCCTTTCTCCTCATTTTGAATTTTTTAAACTTTCTTGCTATGTAAGTCATTTCATCTTCAGAGTCATCAGAATTTAATTCCTTTTCAATTGGAACCTGCACTTCTTTTGCGTTTAGAGCTGATTCCCTCCTTGATTGAGTAGGTGGTCCAATTCCCATCTCATAAGCTGTGAGAGATGACTCCAGCTCATCAATGCTGAGTCTAGAGATGTCTTTGTCTTCTAGAATGGTGACCTTGGGATTGAACCTATCAGTCATAGTGCGCAATATCTTTTTCACACCACTTTATCTTCAATCTGTTCACCTAGGGCCCTCACGTCATTTACAATCTCTTTGACTCTAAAGAAGTAATCTGCCACATTTTCTCTTTCGTACATCTTAAGACCATTGAACTTGACTTGATGAACTTGTATTATATTTTCCTTGCTAGTGTTGCTTCCTTTATGTGAAGTTACAAGTGAGTCCCAAATTTCCTTTGCACTTTTGCAATTTTTGACTCTTGTGAATTCTTGATTTTGCAATGCTTTGTATAAGGCATTTATACCCTTCCCATTGACTGATTTTTCAATCTTGTCAGCTACTGAGGGGTTTGCAGGATCAAGGATGACAACCCCTTCTAATGTAGCGTGCCAAACATCATAGGAGATGGATAGTAAGAAAGACTCCATTTATTTCTCCAAGTGTCAAAGCTAGTGCCATAAAAAATAGGAGCCTTGTGAGTAGAACTGTCTTCAGCCATACTTAGTATCTTTACTACAGGTGGTTAAACCAAGAAATACAGACTTGTGCTCTGATACCAATTGATGAACCTAGAGGGGGATGGGGTGAATAGGTTCTTCCATTTTTCTTCCTAAAATTGCTCTAAGTATGGCACACTCAAATCACAAAAACTTAACATAGAATTTTATAGAAGAAAACCCCAATGTGGGGTAAAAAATCTCTTGGCCCTCAGGCCCGAACTGAACTCCACTATGTCTGAAAGGGTAGTACAGTAATCTTCCAATCACTCTCACACTCACCCATCTCACCACATAATCACTCCAGCTCTCAACCCAGTTCACAACCTTCCTAGGCCTGATCCACTCTCACTAATTCTCACAACAGTTTTTCCACTCTCAACCCAACCCAGGCTTCCCAAAGCCTAAGTTATCTCTCACCAATCTCACCACAATCACTCACACTCCCCCTGTCCAAAGTATCCCTATACTTGGATTATGAATAGTGAATGTGGAGTCAGTTCGATATAGTAAACAACAACTCTTCAAGCTTTGATTGTTGGTCTTCAAAGTCAACCTGTAAATCTTCAAGCTCTGATTGTTAGGTCTTCAAGGTCCATCTTTATAATGACAAGGCCACTTGAATTCTTGGTAGATGATGACACTTGAACTTATGATGTGATAGGCTTAAAAAATGTACACTCTTGAGTGTAGCTACAGATAAATTGTAGAAGATCAATTTTTCAATGAATTTCCTTCTTAGCTGCTCAGACTTCTTTTCATCTTGGGACATTCCCTTTTAGCAACTGTCCTCGCATTGCTTGGTCTGTGTACCTGTTTAAATATACCAGACTACAACTAGAATAGAAGTTAATAGAATAAAGTGATGTGGTCGGAACTAAATTATATTGTAAGCTTAATTTTGCCCTTTTTTTTTATCAAAATATAATTTAACCACTCGCAAGAGCACGAATCTTTGCAGATAAGGTTCTATATAGAGGGTATCGATCCCACGAGGACTAGTCGTTAATTGTCATAAAGAAAGATTAATTCCACTTTAATTCTAAAAACAGGTTTTTGGTTTTGTGTTAAAAACTATTGCATAAATGAAATGACAATAAAATTAAAGAGTAAAGTTGGGAGAGAGAACTAGGGTTGGTTTCCACCACTAGCCATTCACATGTTCATAAGTGTAGCAAGCAAGGGATTCATTAATTAAATGCCTAACAATGTCATTAGGCTTGTGACCTCAATGACATATCAAAAGATCAATGTGTGTGCTAACCTATCATAATCCATCTTCAACAAGTATAGCTCCTCAACCTAACTAACTACCTAATTACTCTACTCTCTAAGTGAATACTACATGCATCTAAAATATGATCGTGATTGGGAGAGAAAACGATCCTTCTCTTGTTTGGTCCAAGAAGATGATATTTTACCGGTTGCCAAATAATTAACCACATCCGCATACCAAGGGATACTCTCTTGAGAGATGACAAAGAGTTGTTCATCCGGGAAGGATTCATAAACTGGAATGGAATTATGAAGGGATTCAACAAGAATTCTAGAAAGGTGGTCAGCTACCACATTTTCAGTTCCCTTTTTGTCTCTAATCTCAAAATTGAACTCTTGCAACAAGAGTATCCATCGGATCAACCTAGGCTTGGTGTCCTTTTTTGCCAAAAGATGCCGGAGGGCAGCATGGTCCGAATAGACAGTGACCTTTGAACCTAATAAATAAGCTCAAAATTTGTCTAATGCAAATACTACCGCAAGCAACTCCTTTTCCGTTGTGGTATAATTGATTTGAGTCTCGGAAAGGGTTTTACTTGATTAATAGATGACATGTGGCAGTTTGTCTACTCGTTGCCCTAAGACAGCACCCATGGCATAGTCGGATGCATCACACATAATCTCAAATGGGAGAGCCCAATTTAGAGGGATTAGAATTGGAGCGGTTGTAAGCATGGTGCGGAGTTTTTCAAAAGCGTCAAAGCACGCTTCATCAAAGGTAAAGCAAGACTCTTTTTCAAGAAGGCGACACAAGGGCCGAGAGATCTTACTAAAGTCTTTGATGAAACGGCGATAAAAGCCCGCATGCCCAAGGAATGAACGAATCTCTCTCACCGTAGATGGTGGAGGAAGTTTGGAAATGAGTTCAACCTTGGCTTTATCAACCTCTATTCCTCGCTTAGACACAATGTGCCCTAGGACAATACCCTCTTGAACCATAAAGTGACTCTTTTCCCAACTAAGAATTAGGTTGGTTTCTTGACATCGTTTGAGAACACAAGCTAGATTTTGGAGGCATGATTCATATGAAGGCCCAAAAACGGAAAAATCATCCATGAACACTTCCAAGAATTTTTCCACCATGTCCAAGAAAATAGACATCATACACCGTTGAAAAGTTGCCAGTGCATTGCACAACCCAAAGGGCATGAGTCTATACGCAAATGTGCCGAAGGGACATGTAAAGGTGGTTTTCTCTTGGTCTCTCGGGTCTATAGCAACCTGATTATAGCCGGAATATCCATCCAAAAAGCAATAAAAACTTTGCCCGGCCAATCTCTCCAATATTTGATCAATGAATGGGAAGGGGAAGTGATCTTTCCGAGTGGCTGAATTTAATTTCCTATAATCAATGCACACTCTCCATCCTGTGGTGGTGCGTTGGGGAACTAATTCACCCTTATCATTAGGTTGCACCGTAATGCCAGACTTCTTTGGAACCACTTGAGTGGGACTAACCCACTTGCTATCAGAGATAGGGTATATGATCCCCGCATCTAGTAACTTCACCACCTCCTTCATTACAACGTCCTTCATGTTTGGATTCAATCGACGTTGTGCCTCCCTTGAGGTCTTTGCATCCTCTTCCAAGTGTATGCGATGCATACAAATAGAAGGGTCTATTCCCTTAAGATCTACCACACTCCATCCTATTGCTTCTTTGTGCTCTTTTAGCACCTTTATGAGTTCCAACTCTTGATCATTTGTGAGATTGGAAGCAATAATGACTGGAAGGGTCTCATTTGCGCCCAAGAAAACATACTTGAGTGTAGCTGGAAGAGGCTTGAGCTCAAGTTGTGGTGGGGAAATTAAAGAAGGAGTTTGGGGAGTTTTGGACAAAGGGGGCAAGGGTTCTCTCGGAACTCTCCACTTAGGCAAATCCATGACAGTATTAACATCGAGCATGGAATTGACTTCACATATGGATTGCTCAATGTCAAAATCATCATAGTTAAAATGATTTAGGCATGCCTCTAAAGGGTCCTTGGAAAGAATAGAAGGAAGTGCTTCTTGAACAAGGTCGTCCACAACATCGACACAAAAGCACTCACTTTCGTCGTCGGGTGTGTGGTGGGAAGCATTGAAGATGTTCAAGCGAACTTTCATATTCCCAAAAGAGATGTCCATCACTCCAGTACGGCAATTAACGCAAGCGTTTGCCGTGGCCAAGAATGGACGACCTAGAATGATAGGAATATGGTGATTCGGATTTTGAACTGGTTCCGTGTCAAGGACTATGAAGTCCACCGAAAAATAGAATTTGTCCACTTGAATGATGACATCCTCAATGATGCCACGTGGTTGCTTCACCGAACGGTCGGCAAGTTGCAACACAACCGTGGTATGCTTAAGTTCCCCCAAACCTAGTTGTTGGTAAACTGAGAATGGAAGCAAATTGACACTAGCCCCTAGATCAAGAAGTGCTTTTTTAAAAGATTGATTTCCGATGGTGCACGAAATGGTCGGAGCACCCGGATCTTTGAATTTAGGAGGGGCTTGGTGTTGGAAAATGGAGCTTATGTGCTCAGTGAAGAGGACTTTCTTAGGAACTTTATTCCTAGATTTGTGTTTTTGAGTGCATAAGTCCTTCAAGAATTTCGCATAAGAGGGAATTTGTCGAATAGCATCAAGGAGAGGGAGATTGATCTTTACTTGTTTGAAGATCTCCATCATGTCTTGGATTTTCTCTCCTTGCTTCCCGAAATGAGAAGGTTCCTTCAATCGTTGAGGAAAAGGAACCGGAGGTTCATAAGAGGTGTCAAGATTTGGAATCGATGATGACACAACTTCACTTGCCTTTCCTTTTGGATTTAAAGGGGTATTTTGCAAATTTGGATTTGACGGAAACAATTTTGGATTTAATTGGGATTCTTTTAGATTTTTAGGTTGCTCTTGTAATTCCTTTCTCTCTTCCTCTCCTACCTTGGAGTTAATGATTTTACCACTCCTCAAGGTTGTGATTGATTGAACTTGCTCTGGAGGAGCATTACAATTTGAAGATGATGGATCTTCAATCATATGGACACCTTTAGGATTCGCCACCGGTTGACTCGGCAACTTACCTTCCTCCCTTCTATTTAAGGCATTAGCTAGTTGCCCGATCTGAGCTTCTAACCTAGCCATAGATTGAGCATTGGCTTCAAGCTTAGAGATTGATTGAGAATGAGTTTGCAATAAGCGGGTGTTGGCTTCAAGATTGCTTATCACTCGTTCTTCAAAGCTTTGGCTTCTTGGAGGAGGTGGTGGTTGTTGGTAATTTGATCTTTGATTGTAAGGTTGAGGGTTTGGCCTATAATGAGGCTGTTGAGGTTGGGAATTAAAAGAACTTTGCCCTTGGAAAGAGGGACTTGATTCTTGATTCTTCCATGAAAAAGCCGGATGGTTCTTGTAACTAGGATTGTACGTGTTCGAATATGGATCATTCATTTGTTTAGCGTACAAGGCATTCGCTTGCTCTTGAGCATAATCGGGAGATTGCCCGGCAATAGGACAATCTCGCACAAAATGCGAAGTGCTATAGCAAAACGAACATCCCTCCTGATTTTGGACAGATTGGTTAGGAGTAGGCAGCCCATTTTTCATGATTAAATCCATTTTTTGGGACAAGGCTTCTACTTGCATGGCTACCTCATCTACCCGTGAAATCTCATGCACTCCTCTACAAGGTTGGGTGGCCTTCCCTTTCCTAGTGGAGGAGCGTTGTAGCTGAATTGTTGCTTAGGGTTTAAAAAAGTTTCCATGCCTCATCGGGGCTTTTCAAAAGGTATCCACCCCCACACGCGGAGTCTATCATTTGTCTGTGTTGCTCACTCACCCCATCATAAAAGCTTTGCACTAGCTGCCATTTTGGGACAGCATGATGCGGACATGATTTTAAAAGATCTTTTAACCTCTCCCACGTCTCATGGAATTGTTCTTGGTCAATTTGGGTGAATCCGGTGATTGCTCGCCGAATATCACTTGTCTTACCCATTGGGAAGTATTTCTTTAAGAACTCTATTTGCATCTCCGCCCAAGAATGGATTGAGTTAGGTTCTAAGGAATTGAACCAACTTCTAGCCTTATCTTTTAGGGAAAAGGGGAACAGACGTAGCTTTAGATCATCCTCCGTAAAGTGTGGTACACGAATGGTGGAACACACGGAAAGGAAGTAATCTAAGTGCCGGTATGGATCCTCATTAGGAAGACTGTGGAAGCTATTAAGAAGATTGATGGTGGAGGACTTTATTTCGAATTGATTTGCCGCTACATCCGGAAATTGAATACATGAAGGTACTTCAAATGTAGTCGGAAGGTAAAAGTCCATAAGCAACTCTCCTTGAGGAGGTGGGTGTGGAGGTGGTTGTTCATGATTAAAAGGAGGTAGACCGGGAGGTTGTCTCTCATTTGGATCCATGTTTTCAGTCCTAGGCAAAATAGGGTCCCTAGAGGTTCCTCTACGTTGTCTAAGTGTTCGTTCAAGTTCACTATTACAAGGAAGCAAAGGAAGTGACAATGACTGTCTACCTAGCATGCATTAACAATTGAACAACACCTCTATACACAAAATAACAATAATATATACAAAAGAATGTGAATGAACTCAAACCACCAATTTTTGAAGTTATACTCACAAAGGGTTCCAAATTGAATTCTTCTATACGCCCGCTATGTGGTATATCTAAAATCAAGAAGTTTAAGATATAAGAACAAGATATATACAAAAAAAAAAGAATGAAAGAATTTCTAGCCTAAGAATTAAACCAGATTTAATCTTCCAATGGCGACAATTACACCGTAGTCCCCGGCAACGGCGCCAAAATTTTGATGTGGTCGGAACTAAATTATATTGTAAGCTTAATTTTGCCCTTTTTTTATCAAAATATAATTTAACCACTCGCAAGAGCACGAATCTTTGCAGATAAGGTTCTATATAGAGGGTATCGATCCCACGAGGACTAGTCGTTAATTGTCATAAAGAAAGATTAATTCCACTTTAATTCTAAAAACAGGTTTTTGGTTTTGTGTTAAAAACTATTGCATAAATGAAATGACAATAAAATTAAAGAGTAAAGTTGGGAGAGAGAACTAGGGTTGGTTTCCATCACTAGCCATTCACATGTTCATAAGTGTAGCAAGCAAGGGATTCATTAATTAAATGTCTAACAATGTCATTAGGCTTGTGACCTCAATGACATATCAAAAGATCAATGTGTGTGCTAACCTATCATAATCCATCTTCAACAAGTATAGCTCCTCAACCTAACTAACTACCTAATTACTCTACTCTCTAAGTGAACACTACATGCATCCAAACTACCTTGTCTTGGCATGGTCTATACAAACTAACATCACACATTCATTTAAACACCATTATCTAGCAATCATTTGCACTTCTTGTGGAATATGCAAATGTTGTGCATTCAAGTGACAAAACCTACTCTAAGACAAGAATAAATTCCATATCAAATGAATATATAAAAGAGATGTATTTGTGTACATAATCACTAGGCTAAATAATCAACATTTAATTACAAATCCCAAGAGCTACAAAGATGAACAAGTTTACATGGCTAGGGGTTGAAACCAACACCCTAGTAGAAGAGTTAGTTGATTATGGTTGCCTTGCACCCTTCCATTGATGAAGAGAATGAAGCTTCTTGGTCTGGTTCAGCTATCCTCTTTCTCTCCCGAAGGTCTCTCTGCTGATCTTCTTGTGTGTATTGAGAGATATATGAGATATGTGGCTTTTGGTGCTTTTTGTATGCTTTTTGGCTCCTTTTTCTCCTTTGGGCCCACCATATATATATATATATCATTATATATATCTCTTGTATCAAGAAGGCCCCCAAAAGTCTTGTTCAAGTCAGACAATCCCCCTAAGTCGTGCAAAAAGGGGGATTTTGTTGCAAGTGGGAGAGCAGGTGAGCAAGTGGCCAAGTGGACTCTGCAGAGTTTCGATTGATCGAAACTGAATCTCGATTGATCGAGATTTCGATCAATCGAAATGAGATTTCGATCAATCGAAATCTCGATTGAGCGAAATCCACATCTCGATTGATCGAGATGCCTTGGCAACAATTTCTGATTTCTTCTCTTGACTGCAGAAAGCTTCCAACTTTTCTCCTTTTACTCCAATACCTGCAAAACATAAAAAACACAAAAATACCGTAAACATATCTCGGTAAACGCAAAAACAAAACTAACATATGCAATAAAGAGGGTTCAAATGCATAGAATTGAACACTTATCATAAAGCTTATAGAAACAACGTATAGTAGTTGGCAGTTCAAAAGATAGAAAGCAAATTAGCAATTCCAAATCAGCAATTCCAAAACAGCAATATAAACCTTCACAAAATAGCACAATTTAAACCTCAAGACAACACACTTTAATACCCAAAACAGTAATGTTTTAAATTGAAAACAGCAATATTAACCTTCTCAAAATAGCACAATTTAAACCTCAAGACAACACACTTTAATACCCAAAATAGTAGTGTTTTAAATTCAAAACAACATAATTTAAACCTCAAGACAACAACATATTAAGCTCAATACAGTAAAGTATTAAACCCAAATCAACAATTTCAGCACAATGAAATTCAGCTTTAGCATTTAACATTCAGTAAATCATCAATAGGAAGTTCATTTTTGGCAATTTGAACTTTTAGGAAATCATCAATAGGAAGTTCATTTTTGGCAATTTGGACTTTTAGGACAGCACAACAATTCAGCAAAAACATATTACAAAACATAATTTCATTAACTTGAAATTTTCAACAAAATAGTTTTCAGAACAAGACTTTCAGCAACTTGAAATCATCAAAATAGATTTATGGTATAAAAACTCAGAAATCACAAACTTATGAATTAGCAACACAAACAACATTAAAACAGATTTACAATTTCAAAACTTAAAAATCAAAGACTCAAGAATTAGCAACACGAACAGCATCAAAACAGGTTTATAATTTTGAAACTTAGAAATCACAGACTCACGAATTAGCAACACGAACAAGAGTTGTGCACCTGTGAAAGTGTGTGTCAACGAGTAAGCCCCAACAAGTGCGCCTATGAGAGTGCGCATATACATATGTGATTGATCTAACTATTGTGCACCTGTGAGTGTGAACGAGAATAAAGATTATACGAGAACTAAGCCTCTGTGAATCTGTATAAGAATGACACATAGAAATGGTAGAGCATTTGTTGATGCCGGCGAAGATCATTCAAGAGTGACAATGCCGACAGACGGCGAACTAAGATTCACTTGAAGAATCGATGATTTCAGTATCTCAAGACTCAAATGATGATGATTCCATAAACTGATGGTGTCGACAATGATATTTCAAGAAGTTGATGATGCCGACAATGGAGATTCACGTAATTGTTGATGCCGAGGAAGAAGCTTCAGACGATCGGCAACCATGGAGTACTTTTCCCTCTTTCACTTAGCTCACATAGATGCACAAAACAGAGAGAAAAAAAATGCTCTCATCCCTTTTTCTCTTTAGCTCTCTCTCATTCTATCTCTCTATTTGTGTTCACTCCCACTTTCTCTATGTATATGCTTATATCTATATGTGTCGAAAATGGTATATCGGCCTTTTTTCCTCTTTTATTTTAAATACCACCTTTTTGAATTGATGAGAAACCCTAGCAACATTAATTTTTCCAAATTTCCTCTGCACCATTTTTGTCCTAGCAATAATTTCCAAAATACCCTTTCTTTGAAACTTTAACGAAGTTGCCCCTGCAATTGGGTTAGTGCGTATACATGGAAAAATATAATAGGACTAGATAATTAATTAAATTATGAAGTTAAACCTAGTCAATGCATTTAAAGACAAATGACACTAATGTCCCTGTGGATCTTTTTTGACATTAAAACTTGGGCAAACATGCTTATGGGCTTCCCAGACCATCAAATACAACAAACCTATAGCCTGGTGCACATGTCACACCCCAAATTTTCATAGAGAAATCCGGAATGTGAAAATCAAATAAAATAACATAAAATGAATAAAAGAATTCTAAAATTTCGAAGCAGTCCTTTAAATACATAGAATCCTATACAACATTCTATTACATTGGAAAGAAATATTAAATATATTTCTTATGTACAAATACTTAAAATAATACAATCTCTCCCAAATTCTGGACAGGAATAAATTCTAATGGTCCCACACTACTACCTCTTCAACCGGTGCTACTAAATCCCGACAAGGATATGCTGAACAATCTTTCATTGTTGCAGCAAGTTGAATTTTGCATCATAATCTCAAAATACAAAATAATTGATATTTTTATAAATATCACATTTAGCAATTCATCATTTAAACATATAGCATTTAACATTTAACAAATTAAATGCACAAATAAATTAGTAATTAATACATGTAACATCCACAAGTTATACACATAAAATGATAATTTAATATGTACAAATAAATCAACACGTATGCACTTACTTGTACAAAATATAAATAAATACACGCGTACACAATTAAATGCACAAATAGATCAACAAATAATACACACAACATACAAATTTCATACACATAAAATGACAATTTAAATGTATAAATAAATTAACACGTATGCACTTAATTGCACAAAATATTAATAAATACACACGTACACAATTAAATGCACAAATAAATAATATACCAATTTTACAGAAAAATAAAACACATAAATAAATTAATTCCACAAACACAAATCCAATTAATTGCAAAACATAATTTAAATAAGTAATTAATACGAACACATTCTGTCACGCCCCGGAATCCGGACCGCCGGGACTCCCCTGGACCAACCCGAATCCTGAGTGTGAACCCGTTCACTCAACCTCATGAACGACCTTAACCACACTCACGCAATGGTATCAAGCTCTAATACCATGTTGTCATGCCCCGATTTCTGACTCCTAGAGAACTAGAGGTGACTTCATCCATTATACCCAATGGACCATCCTTACCCTCAATTACCGTGGAAGATTAACTCCATTCTTCCACATAGATGTATACAACTCCACTTTATCCAATTTCAATGGACCCTCCATCAAATCATATCACCTTAGAAGGGATTTTATTTATCCACACTCTCATGAATCACTCACTTTCAGGGCTCAATACTTCGTATGTTTGAAATTTGAAACTAAGACTTACACCATTGGATATAGAATTCAAAATTACTCAATTTAAAAAAAAACATGCTCAATTTTGATTTAAAACGAAGAAGTTATGCCCGTTTGAAGTTTGGGGCAATTTTCAAAGCATGCTGTAAAAAGTGACTTTGATCCATCGCAATAGTGACTTCGATGCATAGAACAAGTATCATCCAAAAATAGCTCTTGGGACTACTACATTCGAAAATCCTGCAGGTTTTTTGATGCATCAAACTGGGCACTTCGATGCATCGAACTGCCTAAAGACTGAAACTTTGCAAATGGTTATTTTTAACATTTTAGGCCATTTCTATCAACATAATCCATTCCAACAACCTCCAAATCATACAAGAAAGGAGTCTAGATAATCAAATCATGCACCAATATGAGTCATTCTCCCTCATAAATACATTTTATCCGAAATAAAACTATCCAACAACTATTTTAGTCCATCTAATGAAATTAAATGCTCTTAACAAGCATTACATAAAGAAGTCCATTGTCTTATGATATTTAACAAACTCATAGTCCATGCATACACACAAGTTACATTTTTCCAAAATATAACTACAACTCAAAGAGAAAGATCTCATGCCATAAGCCGACATGGATAGCCACAAAATATACAATATCCAAAATGTATCAAAATATTATAAGAGTTCCACTTAGACACTCAAGTCCCATCTATCATCGGCGCCTTATCTGTAAAAGAGTTTAGAATAAAGGGGTGAGCACCACTACGGCTTAGTAGAGATACCCCAACCCACCTAAGTGCCGACTCGACACGACCTACATGAATGCATGTCACTACATTACATGTATCATCCAACATATACCATGTTCATTCACAAGAAATGCATATAAATAAGAATGCATTAAACATACATCATGCTTCATGATTTAAAATGAAAGCAATAACATATCCTTGTCACTCTCTCCGGCTCAATCCGATACCACAACATGATTTTGACCAACCATGCGACTTAAGACGCCTCCCACAACTGTCTCATCACTTTCACCTACTCTGCCAATGTCATACTTTCGGCCAATATTTTGGTTTGCCCATTGGTGATTAGACAATATCAGCACCATCACCAAATATTGCTTACTCAAGGTGATTAGACCATATCACCACCGTCACCGAGTATTAGATGGCTCAAAGTGGTTAGTCCATATCAGCACTACCACTGAGCATAATTGGATTCAAGGTGATTAGTCCGTATCAACACT
Source organism: Cornus controversa (assembly GCA_026545225.1). Lineage (NCBI taxonomy): Eukaryota > Viridiplantae > Streptophyta > Magnoliopsida > Cornales > Cornaceae > Cornus > Cornus controversa. The sequence continues at coordinate 49,196,902 of CM048845.1, forward strand.
GTCACTAAATCAATGGGTGGCTCAAGGTGGTTAGTCCATATTAGCACTGCCATCGAGCATAATGTGACTCAAATTACCGACACCTAGTCTTGACCACATTTCCCCGTTTCCTCACAACGACCCATATATGCATTTCGAACATATAATAATCAAGTATTCAACATTCACACTTCACAATGCATAAGCTAATTAGTAGAATACATAGCATGCATTTTCATCTCCACAAAGCCACACATATATTTACCTATACATGTGAAACCTAGCATATTATACACATATGCCTATAAATCCTAATTAAGCACACTTTGGTAATACTTCACCAATGCATAAATTTTCTATAAAAAGATAGCATCCATTTAACTTATAGGAAAACACATAATACATACATGTCCCACATTTGTACATAACTACACATGTACATCACATTAAGCACATAAGCATATATGCTCTCATTCTCCCACATTTTCTTGCATTTGTCCCTCGCATCATGCATACTAGGAGATACGCAACTATTGCATACAAGAGACTCAAGACAAGAAGAAAAACACCTCATCCCACCCCTCTTACATCTCTAAAACATGCAATACATACCCTTAACTCTCACCATTTCACCCGAAACCCTAGAATCGACAAGTAAATGAGAAGGAGAACCCCTACCTCAAAACTGAAGGCCTTCCAAGCACTTCTCAAAATCCCAGCAAAGTCAACCTTGTTGAACCGCAACTTTGATCGGTTCAAAGGGAAGCCCTAGCCGTCCCCTACATATCTCCCTTCTTCGGCGGAACTTGAATCACGGCCGAAGGCTTCCGAAATCTAAAGAGAAGGAAGAGAGGAGAAGATGGAGCAATATAGAGAGATAAACAGCCGTGTATAATGGCTGAGATCTCTAAGCCTTGATTTTTAAAATATCTTGGCTCGCCAAAAGACTAAAATGCCCCCGACCACTTAATGTACCTTTCCGACCTCCGTTTTTTATTTTGAAAACTCCTACGGCCTCGAAATCACTTCCTTTACTCTTTAAATATTTCATCTAAGCCATTTCCAAAAATAAATATTTTTGAGAATTTTTTAGATTTTTGGGCCCACTTAAGTCACACCTTGGGCCCCAGTTTGACTAAAAAGTCAAATTTCTCCTAATCTTTCAAAAGCTTCCCAAAAGCCTTAAAACACATTCCAAACATGTTCTCCACACTCAAAACATGTTAAGCACCACTTAAAATATATTTATAGCAATTATAATGCGAAAATGCAATAACTGGCCAAAATTGGTCACGGTCTCTACACATTCATATTCTTATATATATATATATATATAATACACGACAAGCAATTATGCACAAATATAAAAATTATACAAAAATTAAACGTATAATTAATAGGAGAAGGAAGCAAGTATCAACTTGCCTCGAGTTTATATCCAAAAGCTCATGAATCCAATGCATAAATTCCTGCAATAGCCCAAATGTCCAAGCCCACTGTCAAGGCCCATCTTTTCTTTCAAGTACTATCGGGCCTAGCCTAGCCCAGTACCAACCCATTTATATTTCATTTAGATGGTACTGGGCCTAAATTAAATTCTGGCACAGTCCAAATCACCATCAAACTAATTTTCATGCACTAATTCAAACTTGGCCCAAATGAGTTGACTTAGATAATTAATCTGGTCCACTTCCTATTTTTGGCCACTATATAAAACAAAATCCAATTCTTATGAAGCCCAAATGAACCAGCCCAATCTATGACTGCAGAAATCAACACCATATCCACCTATTTTGGCTTTATTCAAACCCAATCCCAAGTCATTGAGATAAAGGACCATTCACATTTATGATAGTTTTAACATCAGGAACTCTTGACCTGATTTCCAGCACCATAATAATCTAAGTGTATGTAAGTTTCAAGCTCTAATTCATCTTTATAAATTATAGAAGCAACTTCAATAGAGGAAATTTAGTGGACAGTAAGTTGTTCACCATCCTTGTTCTCCAACATCTGAACCACACTCAAGCAAGCCGTGAACCATGGCTACCACACCAACTGTACCCATGACACTGCTTCAACCGATGCATCATCATCATCTTCACCATTTAAACTGGCCAACCCAAACAACCATCACAAAGACCCAGTCAAACCATGGACTCAATCCACCTATCCATGCCCGATATCACCCTCGGCGGCGGCCCAAACCGAACCTAACCCATGACCATCGTGAACTCCCTTCGGCCACCATAACCTCACTATTGTCACATTTCTCATCAAGTATCGTCTATCGTGAGACCTAACTCCCATAGCCACAAACCCACAAGCTCTAAACGATCGGCACATCTCCAACTGTAATAACCTCAGTCCAGCCACTGCCAGAAAAGACCCATGAACCCATGGCTGAACACCACCATACCATACTGCAAACTAGGCCCTCCATGGGCCACCTTCCTCGGCTGAAACAGCCTCACACAACCACCTTGCACCACCAGCTGACAGTCCTAAGCGATTAGACAACCCTCTCTCTCTTGGCTACCCCTTTTCTCTCTCTAAAACTTCTCTCTCTACTTTCACTCTCTAGGGATCTTTCCCTTCAGGTGATGGAGTCTCCCTTCACAAAACCCTAAACTCGAACCTAGAGCCAAACACTACTTCTCTCTCTCTATACATGAAAGTGACAAAAACCATATTCCCTTTTTTCTCTTTTATTTTTCTTTATAGAAAAATAGCTAAAATACTAAAAAAAAATAAAAGAGAAAAATAATAATTATGTGCTTAGCCCAAACTTATAAATTTATAGTACAACATAATCCAGCCCAACTCAATAATCTAACCCAAACTCCCCCTAGCCCAACATAAAGAGATTTAAAAAAATTTAAACAAAAAGAAAAGATTAAATAACCTCAAAATTATGGGGTATTACAACACTAGTGCATAGGAATTCGTATCTAGACTATATTGACCATTTTGAGTTTTTTATGGGCATTTATGTCCCTCAGTTCGTCACTTTTTTTGGTAAAGAGTCCACTTCAACCATTGAACATATCGGTCATTTCACTATCCAATGCAGAGAGGCTATTTTAAGGCAGAGTAAAAATCGGTCTGAGGAAAAAGGGTTGTTTCAAAACCGATCATGAAATAATATGAGGAAAAGTGACCAATTTCAGAGGTCGATCAAGGGTTTGAGGAAAAATGACCGATTTCAGAGGTTGATCAGGAACATTCAATAGAAAAGTGATCAATTTTAGAGGTTGGTCAAGAATGGTGAGGAAAAATAATTGATGTAAGAACTCAATCAAGAACGGTTAGTGGAAAAATGGTCAGTTTTAGAAGTCGATCAGGAACGAACAGAGAAAAAATAGTCAATTTAAAGAATCAGGAATAGTTGATCAATTAAAAGCGTTGTCCCAAATACAAGAGAGACTGGACTAATGCAACGGTCGAAAACAAAAAAGAGAGAATCAGCCTACAAGGAAATTCCAAATCGGCCCTTAGATTAATATGCGTGGTCTAATTCCTTTCGCCACCAAGAATAAGAGCCAAGAATCGATGCCTTATGGCAGACAACATTATTTGACCAATGGAGGCAAAAACATTTATCCCAAAGAGGCAAAGGGTTAGAATTTTTAACAGCTTTGGGTACCAAAGATAAATCGATCATTATGATAAATTTAAATGGTAATCCTTAAATTTAACTCTTTCTAAAGAACCAAAAATCCACCTCGAGCTAGTCAAATGCCAACCTTTAAAAAAGACAAGAGAAAGGTAATCAGAAGGACACCGACGTGGTGCTGGCTGACTGTGCTCCAATGATCAAGTCAAAAATTGGAAAGGCTTATTGAAGCTAGAAGAGCACTCAAAGGGTATTAATTGCATACCTTGTATATGGACCGTCTTTGTATTTATAACAGTCAAATGGGAACATGTCCTAGTAGTAGATTAGTTCTTTAGTTCCCCAAACTTATCTGAAGATAGAAAAGTCCTGGTCAAAGTACATCTCTCCTCCTTGTCATACAAATCATAATTTCCATATCATACGTTTTATAATCGGAGTCAAATACTCCATCAGATGCCCCCTGTTTATGAGAGTCGCTCATCGAGTCTTAGGAATACTTCGACTAGCCCATTGGGCTTGTAAAAATAGACCCTTTGGCCCATAAAATTTCTCTTTTCCCTTTTTTCATTTTTTTTCTTTTTTGGAAGAAGGGCCGATTCTGGGCCGTGTATTAGGAACCAGTCTTGGCCAATTACTAGAGACCAGCCTTGGCCAGTTCCTACCTCTTGGATAGCTTTGATTCGACTATAGGGGCTAGCTCAGGTAGTTCCTAGAGACAGGCCCTTTAATGCTTCGGACAGTCCTAGGGATAGGTCTTTAGTGCTTCGGACAGGCTCTTTAATACTTCAGATAGTCCTCTTCAGACAGTCTTAGGGACCCTTTAATAGGACAGACCCTTTAATACTTCAGATAGTCCTCTTCGAACAGTCCTAGGGATAGGCCTTTTAATTGGACAAGTCTTTTAATACTTTAGATAGTCCTCTTCGAACAGTCTTAGGGATAGGCCCATTAATAGGACAGACCCTTTAATACTTAAGATAGTTCCTACCTAAAAGGCCTGTCACTAGGAACCGTTTCCTTAGGCCCGGCCCTTGGCCGGTCTCTTTTGGGGCCAGTCTATTTGGGCCCAACCTTGGCCGGGCTCTAGGGGCAGGTCTCTTTCTTGGCCAGGCTCCTTGGGCCCAGCCCTTAGCTAGTATCCTTTGGGGCTGATTGGTCTTGGCTAGGCTCTTTGGGCCGGACTTGGTCGGAGTCATTCAGCCTGGCCAGTCTTAGCCAGGCTCCTTGGGCTTAGGCTCTTGGTCGGGCTCCTTAGGGTCAGGCTCTTTGGGCTTGGCCAGTCTTGGCCGGGCTCCTTGGGGCCAGTCTTGGTTGGACCTTTTGGGCCCAGCCAATCTTGGTCGGGCTCCTTCGGCCCATGCCGACCCTGGGTTGATATATAAAAACCTGATTTATATAAAGAATGATTACTGTTATGAAGAATTGAGCCTTAGCTAATAAGCTCTAATGGTATCACCCCAACGTTCATGCCAATGACTCATTTGGTGAAAATACTTTAATTAATAAACCTTCATATCACAGCTCTTGATAAGGCTATGATACAACCTTTGCAGAATTTACCCGTCATTTACTAAAATTTCTTTTAACGGGTTGTGCCCTCGTAGGTTCAGTTGACAATGTTCTCGAGATTAATTATCCCGCCTTCTTCATTAAAGGCCTTTTAAAGAGGTGTGCCCCCATGGGGTTGATTAACAATGTTCTCGGAATTAATTCATCCTGCCTTTTTCATTAAAGGCGCTCTTTAGAGGTGTGCCCCCATGGGATTATTTGACAATATTTTTAGAATTAATTCATCCCGTCTTTTCATTTAAGGCCCTTTGAAGATTTGTGCCCCCGTGGGGTTGATTAGCAATGTTCTCGAAATTAATTCATCCCGCCTTTTTCATTAAAGGCCCTCTACTAGAGGTGTGTCCTCGTAGTGTTGTGCCCCTGGAGGGTTGTTTGACAATGTTCTCAAAATTAATTCATCCTGTATTTTTCATTAAAGGCCCTCTCCTAGAGGTGTGTCACCATAGGGCTATGCCCCCATAGGGCTGTTTGACAATGTTTTCAGAATTAATTTATCCCGTATTTTTTATTAAAGGCCCTCTACTAGAGTTGTGTCCCCGTAGGGCTATGCCCCCGTAGGGCTATTTGACAATGTTCTCAGAATTAATTCATCCCACTTTTTCATTAAAGGCCCTCTACTAGAGCTGTGTCCCCATAGGGCTATTTTGTTCACTTTTGGTTTTGCTTATAACAACATATTTTAAAACAAAAATGATTGTTATTGATATTTTAGTAACAAATAGAGAGTTATTCGAGAAAATACTCCGAGCTATCGTCCTAAGGCTAGATACTAAACTAAGTTTCAGCTGAAACTATTAAATAAATGCAAGTTTTAAAAGAATGTCTTATTAGTGGTATTTTCGCAAATGCTCAGCATTCCAAGGATGGGCCAACTGCCTTCCTTCTAATGTCTCCAATTAATATGCCCTCTGTTGTTGAGTTTAGATAACTTTAAATAGGCTCTCCCATTTGGGAGCCAGTTTCTCGATGCTTGGGGCTTTAGTTACCTGAGTTACTTCATGGAGGACTAGGTCTCCAGGTTCAAAACTCGTCCTCCAGGTTAAAAACTCCTCTACTTGGCTCGAGCACTGTAGCACTAAGATATGGCTTAATGATACACTGCCACCCTTGGTCAGGCATGTTCTCTTCTTTATTTCTAACTTCTAGGCCCTCCACACTTAATGTCTCTGACATATTTTCTCTTTCAGGGAAGTGGCATAGTATTCTGGGGCACTAGCTTGATCTCCCCTTAGCTCCCCAAAGCCATGGTTAGTAGGGAATCGTATGAGGAGATGGTAAGTGGAGGTAACGTGATAACATTGTATGTAAAAGGGTAATCTACTATGAAGAAGGTCATCATTTTAGTGACCTACCTTGGGCTTGTGCCAGCAGTGACTGGAAGGTCAACGATAGCAAGTGAAAAGAGTTTCTCTCCAAAGAACCTAATAAGTAGGGATTTAGTAGGCGTGAGCCTTTCCCTACCAATGTTCATCTAGTCGAAGGCTCCCATAAACAAAATGTCAGCAGAACTGCCACTATCAATTAATACTCACCTAATTATGAAATTGGCGATAATTAGCATGACCACCAAGGTATCATCATATGGTTGTTGGACTCCCCTCACATCATCCTTTGAGAAGGTTATGATCTGATCATCCAGCCGAGGGAGCTTGGTCTTAGGGGGCGATTGGCTCACCTCACCTCACCCACTTCACAAAAACTTCTGATTTTCCTCACGTGTGCCTTGGGAGCAGCATTGATTCTCCACCACCTTCAAGTCCACCCAAGATAACCTTGATTTCTCCATTCTTGCGAGCTGTTCTGTACCCCCTCTCATCTCTAACCACAAATCTACGCAACCAACCCCCACAAATGAGACTTTTAATTTACCTTTTTAAGTTGATGTACTCATCTGTGTTATGTCCATGATTATAGTGAAATCGACAATACTTGTTGCGGGATCTCTTAGCATGATTAGTTCTTAGCTTTGTGGGCCATGTCATAGCCAGGTCATCATGGATGTAGTAGAGGATTTGGCTTATCGATTTGTTTAAAAGGATTATCTCGGCATGATGATCTATCACTCTACTCGCGTGATGTCTTGCCATACTTGGGGTCTCTATCTTACTCACTAGAATGCCCCCCTTTTCATGTCCATCTTTCTGTCACCATCACCTTTTTCCCTCTGTGTATCTAGGGCATCATCGACATTAATGTACTTTTGGGCTTTTATAAGTAGTTCTAACATGCTTTCTAGTGGATGTTTAGAGATGGAGTACAAGAACTTTGATGGTCGTAGTCCTTCATAAACGCGGTAACTGCTACCTTGTTGTCTAAGGCATCGACTTGCAACATCTCCCTATTAAACTGGTTAATATAGTCTCACAACAATTCCCCCTTAGTCTGTCTTATGTTTAAAAGATAAGTATCAGGCTTCCTATGCCTTCGAGCGGCAATAAAGTTGCTCACAAACAACTGGCTCCACTACAAGAAAACAGGTTATTAGTGACGGTTTTTTAGTAACAGTTTAAAAACTGTCACTGAAAGTCATATTTTTAGTGACAGTAATCGTCTTGCTGTCACAAATAACAAAAAATTTCTCCCGCGGGCTTAGTTTTGGTGGGAATATTTTGCGCCATGAGTTTTAGGGACGGTGTTGGAACTTTAGTGACAAATTTTATTAGGTCACTAATTCATTTTTTCCATATCAGTACATTTAGCGTTTCGACGGCTTCCTACCAAAAATTCCCACGATCTCCATCAGGCCCCATTCCGCTCTATTTCAATCATTCCCGCCTTTCTACCTATTCCTCTCTCATTATCGTCCCCAAAGAAGATCGTGATTCTCTTCAGAGGGAAATCATTCTCTTTCTTTCTCTCTCTCAAACGTCTAACAAGCCCTTGGGGTCAATTGGCCATACGACTTACAAGCATCAATGCCCGCCTTGTCTCGTACTGATGTGATTAGGTATTAGGGTTCAATGAATCATTGGTCCAGTAAATCTAGCAGTCTAATCGGAATACCGTTTAAGCTACAATTCGGCGAGCAGATACATTTTTGTTTGCGAAACTCAAAAGCATTTTGAACAGAGTTCACTCAGTCAGCCCCAATCGATTCACGTATAATAAAAATAAGGTTCAATGGCTTTCAGTGATTCGAATTTTTTTTTTTACTCTTACTCTTTAATAATCCTTACTTGTATTTCTCTTCATAGCCCTAATCTGTGTTTCAGAGATGCTGGCGTTTCTGAAAGAACTTTGAAGCAGTTTACTTTGATTCACGTGAGAAAGGTATTGTTCATGATGAACTTGGTTTTTGTGGGGTGGTTTTTTTTTTTTATTACTCTTACTCTTTTAATAATCCTTACTTGTATTTCTCTTCACAGCCTTAATCTGTGGGGCGTTTGGAAAAAACCTTTGAAGCAGCTGATTTTGATTCACGTAAGAAAGGTATTGTTAATGATGATTTTGATAGATTTTTTGTGGGTCTCCTTCCTATCAGACACAGTACTACTTAATGACTACTCTATTTGTTTTCCCTTTCCTTTTCGTCATTTTTTTTCTCCTAAATTTTGGGTCATTGAATTGCGTCCATTGTTCCTCTGGCTTGTGTTTTTGCTAATTTGAGTTAAAGAGATAATTTTAATTGCTCCATCCTCTGTGTAGAAAGAGAAAACATAAAATAATATGGTTATTAATCCTATCGAGTATCTAATTGCATCTATTTTTGTACCTGGCTATGGATGGATTCCAATGTATATTCTCCTTTTCTTTTTGTTTGCAAATTAATTTATCTTACCTACGAAAAAAGGAAAATCCTTTGTATATTGTTTTGGGATTCCATCTTGCCGGAAAGCAAATGAAGAGAATATAAAACATAATCCTTTGTATATGATAGGCCAGGGCTAATGAAATATACAACAGAATGGTAACAATAGACAACATCACATGGACCTTTTATATTGTCTATTCGTGCCTTAGGGAAACACATTGTTTATTGGCTGAAAGTTTGTAGAGGTAGAATTGCTTTTTCCTTCTTTAGTTTTTGAGGATGTTATGATTCCTTTCTTTGTTTCTCGATTGTAGTGATTTTTTGTCTGCAATTTCATATACCTATAATTTTCTTCTTAATTGGCAGTGAATTATCAATAACTAAGTTTAAATGTTTCTCTTTTATGTTCCAAAGAGGGTTCTTTGTGGCTTTTGGCTGAATGAGTTGTTCCAGTATTGTACTTCTGTAAATTTTTGGGGGAAATATGCATGAGTAGCTTTTGACATGTGTAATTCAATTTCTTTAGAGACAATTGGAAACAGAGAACAATGGTTGAAAAAGTATTTAGTATGTTCTTTCTGAAAAATATTTTGTGATTGTCGTAAGGTCTTAATCCTTTGGGTTTGGCTTGTTCAATGTCCTCTCTCGTATCCACAAAGTATTCCGAAATTTTTATTATTTTAGATATTTTAGTTTTAATTAAAAATTCTTTGGACTGTAGGACTGTAGTGGGTGTGTTATAGTCTATAAAATATGTGGAGCACGAAAGCCCCTTTGCAACTAGCTCTAAATCTAAAAGATTTACAAATTTGTATTTGTATTTTTTAAAACAGAAATGCTTTGCAATTGTCCAGCAAATTGCCTCTACTATGAAATTATCTACAAGTTATTCTTTTTACAGTTCAACAAATTTAATTTTTTCTTTATCTTATGAAGATGTACACTAAGGACAACTAAAAATGTAATCAAGAATGGTGAAATTTATTTTTCATTTTCTCTAGAAAACATGAACAGAGCACTACCTTAAGATAATGAAAGGCAGGTTTGTTTCTTTTCCTCCCAGCAGGCTTAGGTAATCCTTTGTATATGATAGGCCAGTACTAATGAAATATATAACAGAATGTTAACATTGGACAGCATCACATGGACCTTTTATATTGTCTATTCGTGCCTTAGGGAAACACATTGTTTATTGGCTGAAAGTTTGCAGAGGTAGAATTCGCATGTACAAGGACATACATCATAGGGAAGGAACTGGATAGGTACACGAGACTGCAAAGAGGAACTATGTAAGTTATAGAATAGTTTATTTACTTTCTTCATTTATGAAAATGTGACTGATCATAATACTTTTATTATTGAGAGTCATGTGATTGATCCTTTTATGTGTATATATCTACATTTGTTTGCCTAACCCAAAATATGTATAAATTTTCTTGTGAATTCAGGTTGTTGACAAAATTCTTATAACCCAAAAAATATATAAATTTGTTTGTGAATTCAGGTTGTTTGACGAAATGCCTCTGAATTCAGGTTATTTGACAAAATGCCTTTGAATTTGGGTTATTTAACAAAATGCATGTCTTTCACCACTTTACTAAAACTTTCCGGTCACTAGGAAATTTTTAAGAGAAAGTAAATCTATTATTTTAAATACTAAAGTTCATTACCTGGAGAATTAACAATTCAGTGAAGCCTGATTGATTAATTATTCAAAACCTCTTTATTTCTTCTATAGTAGTAAAAGAAAACAATTAATAAAAGAAATCTCAAGTTTCATATACTGGTTTGCAAATGATTTTACCAAATTTCAATTGAAGTTAAGAAAAACTTGACCAAATATAATGCAGAATCAATGTTTCTTTTTCTAAAAAAGGTTCCTTTCTAGAAATTTACATCCCCTAATTTCCTCTCTAGACAAAGTTGCTAAATTCTCACAATCAACTTTTTCCATCTTTCTTTTCTCCATATTGAGATTCAATAGTTAAACCGGTATCCTAGTTTCACCAAAAAATTTAGGTAATTCTCAGATGATGTTCATGCTGCTAAAATGTCCACTTATCTAATACCATTCCGACAAGGCAAAGTTCGTTAATGTATCACTATTGCAACTGTATATTGAGGATTATATAATCTTGCAATTTTGCTTTTTCTTTTTCAATTACTGAGGGTTCTCCAAGAACGATTACTGAGGATTCTCCAAGAACGATACTACATGAGTACTTTAGCTTGACACCTTCTACTGCCAACTCCAATACCTTGAACCTGCACTGTATTCAAACTTCTTGTCAATAACTACTATAACCTTTAATCATAACATGTCATTTCAAAATACTTAGGGTATATGAGGGCTTTCAGTAAAGTAACTCTTTCAAGGTTTGAGGGAACAGACTATTCGTAACATAACCAAGATTAAGATAAAGACAAACAAAATAACTTACCATTTCTTATCCCATGTGAAATCATCTGCTTGGTCCCTCTGTCATGTTCATTGTGGATTTCAAGATGAGGGTTGCACCTATAACTTAATAGTTGAAGACATTTTTCTAATTCAATTGTTATGCCTATTCTAAAAAAACATTAGCTTTTGATTAGTATATATAGCCAATAAAGTAATATTATCTTGGCATGTTTATTGATAAGATTTAAGGCATTTTATGTGACGGTTAGTATTTAGTAGATGAAGAGTTCTGACATTCAAAATCTTTTTGCATAAAACATTCTCAAAATTGGTATAATCCAAATGAGAGTATTTGGATAGAACTAAGCTGAACTTCTAAACACTACCTCCTTATGAATCCTTCTACAAGAAAATTGTTACAAATAAATAAATACAAATAACCATAATTCTTATTATTTACCAAAATAAAAAAATGACCATCATTTAATGAGAGTTCATGTACTCACTAAAATACCAAGCCAGTATTCACCAAAGCTCAAAACAGACTTGAGAATATAATATGGGCTCCATATCTAGATATAAAAATCTTTAACCAACCATTTCATATGCTCTGTTGCCTTTCATGAATTTTCTTGACAGAATATACGGTAAAGTAGCTACACCTACTTAGCGCAACTATTTGTAGTGTGGAAATATCCCCTAATTCAGGTGGGATTCCTTTGAGTTCTCAACATCAGTGCAGCACCAAACACTGAAGGCTTGGAAAATGAATGCTGGAGGCATCCCATTTTACAATTTTAATGTAATAAAATCTCAAGAACTTGAGTCGGTGAAACCCCCCATCACTTGTTTCCCACCATGGTCCAATGAAAGCCTCTCTTTATAAAGAGTGGCAGCAATGTAAAACTTATTGATGTTTCACACTGTTATTCCTTTATTTGGTGCATTATAACTTGATGGATTGCATGAAAAAAGGTCTTGGAAAATGAAGCTTGCTTGGATGAAAAATTGCATTTACATTGTATTAGATTAATTTTATGAGTAGTCCATAACTTTTATCTCAATTGCAGGAGAAAATGGTAAATGAGAAAATGGCAGAGAAGGAGAAGTCTTCACAAGCTTCTGATGGCACCACTCCAATCCAAAATGATGTGGAGATAATGCATGATGTGCTTGGGATCAGAGGAACATATGCTCGTGGGTTTGGAGATGGATTCATAGCTACAAGTTCCTCAACTCGTCGTCATACCTCATCTTATGAAGAGGCTGCTAGGAAGAGGGCAGAATTAGCAACAACAAAAAATGATCAGATGGAGGATAAACTTTCAAAAATGCAAGAACAAATGGATAAGTTAGAGAATATGCTTAGACAACAACAAGAGCAACCGCCAACATGGTATCAGCAGCAGCAGTTGACGCCGCCACTCGATAGCTCACAGTATCAACATCCGCCACCACAATGGTGACAGTATCAGCAACCACCACCATGGTTTAACTTTCCACAGCAGCAACAACATGCACCACCACCACCACCACCACCACCACCTGAATAGTGACCAATATGCATGAATGTATTTTCTGTAGTTTTATTTTCATTTGTCTAGATTTTTAGTATGTTGTTTAAACATTTGGCTAGTATTTTATTTTGTTTTGCTAAATATTTGGCCAGAATGTGTCTTTTAAACATTTGGCTTTTTGTTGAATATTTGGCTAGTATGCATGTTCTTTAAATATTTCATAATGATTAATGGTTTAGATTTTTACTCTATAAAATAGTTTGAATTTCTATTTTAGATAACGTGTGGACCTCAATAAGGAAATGTAAGCTAACACAAATCAAGTAAATATGTAAAATAAATAATAAAAAAAATTAAATATAGTATTAGTGACGATGAGTATCTACCAGTGACACAAATAATGTGTCGCTAATATATTTTAGCGACGAACCTATTAGTGATGACATAAATGTGTGTCGCTAATACAACTAAGCATTAGCGATGGTGTAAACTGTCACTAATACGTTTTTGTGATGAATTTATTAGTGACGGTGAAATATGTGTCACTAATACAAGTGGTGCATTAGCGACAGTGGAGACGGTCGCTAATACGTTTTAGTGACACATATTTCAGTGACGGTAAATCCCGTCGCTAAAGACCTTGAGCTTTAGCGACAGCGAAATTTTACCGTCGCAAAAGACTTTTTGTGACGCCCTTTTTAGTGACGGTGTGATTTGACCTTTAGTGACGGTTTTTGGACTTTTAGTGACGATTTTCACTGTCACTAAAGTGCCAAATTCTTGTAGTAATGAGGGCTTATGTAGAGACCTACAAGGGTCTTATGTACCTCTAGGGTATATGAGGGCTTGAAACATGCATGATCAGTTCTTTGAAGGAATGTATAAATGCATGTTTCAAGCTGTTAATCCATGCTCGAGCAGAACCTTTCAATGTAGTATGGAAGACTCTCCATATTATTTCATTTGGTACTCCTTAGAGGTACATAAGACCCTTGTAGGTCTCTATATGGTCTAGCGGGTCCTTGGTCAGGTCAAAGTTTTCAAGGGTGGGCATCTTGAACTTGCTGGGCAAAGGAAAATTCATTACTCCTGCTCAATTTTTTTTTTTGGTCCAGAGTTCATTAAGGATACATCAGGGAAAGTTTCTCTCATTAGGGATCGTATGCGCACTACCCAAAGTAGACAGAAGAGCATGATGATCGTCAAAGTCATGCATTATGTAAGAACCGTGACCATTTTTTGGCCGGTTTTCTTATGTACCACAATGTGAGACACCAATATTGGTGGCGAGGTATGAAGAAGGATGTAGCACAGTTTGTGTCTAGATGTGTTACTTATCAGCAAGTAAAGGTGGAACACCAAAATCCAGCTGGGTTGTTGCAACCATTTCTAGTGGTGGAGTGGAAATGGGAACATATTACCATGGATTTTGTGATGATTCTTCTGAGATCAAATAAAGGCAATGATACGGTTTGGGTTGTTGTGGACAGGTTGACCAAAACAACTCACTTTTTGCCTATGAGGTTGAATGATGATGTGAGGAAACTTAATAAGCAATATATAGAATAGATTGTGAGATTACATGGGGTTCCAGTATCTATTGTATCGGATAGGGATCCAAGGTTCACTTCGAGGTTTTGGCATGGATTCTAGATGGTGTTGGATACCAAATTGTATTTTAGCACAGCATTCCATCCTCAAACTGATGGACAGTCGGAACGTACTATTCAGATATTAGAGGACATGTTTCATGCTTGTATTCTTGATTTTGGCGGTGGTTGAGAGGACCATTTGCCACTTGTGGAGTTTGCGTGCAACAACAGTTATCAAGCCAGTATTGAGATGGCACCATTTGAGGCATTGTACGGTAGACCATGTAGATCTCTAGTTTACTAGACTGAGGTTGGCAAGACCACAACCTTAGGACTAGATATTGTTCATGTGACTACAGAAAAGATTAAGTTGATTTGGCAACGATGGTTGATAGCTCAAAATCGATAGAAGAGTTATGTCGATTGGAGGAGGAGACCATTATCCTTTGAGGTGGGAGACCATGTATTTCTAAGAGTTTCACCACGAAAAAGATTAATTCACTTTGGGCGAAGTGGCAAGTTGTCGCCGAGATACATTAGACCATTTGAGACCCTTGAGTGTGTGGGTGAGTAGGCCTACAAATTGGCTTTGTCACCACAGTTGGAAAAGGTTCATAATGTATTCTATGTTTCAATGTTGAGGAAATACGAACCTGATCCATCACATGTTCTGAGTTGGGTAGATGTTGAGGTTAATGAGGATGTCACCTATAAGGAATGACCAGTTCAGATTCTTGATGCTAGAGAGCAAGTTTAAAGGGGTAAGACCATTCCCTTGGTCAAGGTTTTTGGGCATCATCTCCTTTTAAGTTGGGTAAGTTGTAAGAACCGTGACCATTTTTTGGCTGGTTTTCTTATACTTTCATTTAATTTCCATATTGATTCTTTAAATGATTATATATGTGGTTTAAATGTAAAATACATGTTTAATAACTTATTTAAGGTTTGGAAAATTTTCAGAGCATTTGATAAAAATTGACTTTTTCGGGTCTGGTCAACCCAGGGGCGTGAGCCCCGCGGGTCTCGAAAATTCGAAAGTGTAGGAATGACTTCAAATTTAGAGAGTAACTTAAATAAAATATTTGATGCACTATGAAATCAATTTCGCGTCAATCGGAGTTATGGAACTCCGAAAATGAGTTCGGGAAGGTTTAGTGAAAAGTAATGGCAATGATGTAAATAAGAGTAGGTCATTTTTCTATAAATAGAAAGAGAGAGTGTCCAGCCCTTATTTCAAAAATGCATTAGCCGTGAGCAACATTAGATATATATACATATATAGCAACTTCCTCTTCTTCCCGTCTTCATCAATTTAGAGGGACTTTGGGTAGGAATTTGAGTTCACCGAAGAAAGAAGAAACGATCTATGTGACGAGGGCTTGAATTTGATTGTCCGAAATCGATTTCCAAGAAAGTTAAATTTTTAAGTGAAGTAAGGAATAACTTAAAACTATAGCTATTGAGGTAGCAGGTGTGTGTTGTGTCTTACATTTCAAGTTTAATTTCATATTTTTAGCATAAAATTGATGTATTTATGTTACATATGATAATATTAGATTTTGTAGATTAATTGTTGGATTTAATTGATGATATATGCCTCATTGATTTGGAAATGATTGATAGATGTTATTGAATGCATGAATTGTTTAATTGTGCAAATTGATATATAGATTGCATATGTGAATTTTGGTGAATTTATTGAAAAGCTTGAGTTTGGGGAATTGAAAGTACACTTGTGTCATTATGAATTATTGAATGACATGTTAGAATGGACATGGGGTATGTATTGAGTGCAATGCATCCAAATGTGCGAATGTACGTGAAAAATGTGAAA
This sequence comes from Cornus controversa, assembly GCA_026545225.1. NCBI lineage: Eukaryota > Viridiplantae > Streptophyta > Magnoliopsida > Cornales > Cornaceae > Cornus > Cornus controversa. The sequence goes on from CM048845.1 coordinate 49,213,164, forward strand.
TATTTGGTGTTTGTAATGAATACTCAGGAATGACTCATAGAAAATAGAAGGGAAAAAAATCCGCTTTGGGGTTGAAAATCCTTTACCTTGCGCAAGTGGGTGGTGACCGGATGGGTTAATAGCCCGAAATAGCCAAAGAAAATTAAGATTTAGGACTTCGGTACATATCTTGGGTGTGTGATGTGAGTGTGAGTTCAATTCCGAGTACAACGTGAATTTGTGTTGAACTATGTGAAGTAACGTGACTTATGTGAAACAAGTGGAATTATGGATAAATTCGAATGTGTCATATGTTATAGATATGAAGGATTGTGCAATGAAGCATGTTGTGAAATTATGGTTGTCACATGCATTTGATGAGTATGCCATGAAAAATGAACGTATAGCGTTGACTTAAATGCTAGGAAGTATGACATGTAGCAAAATTGTGCATTGGTATTTTCTTTATGCAATCATATAAAATGTAGACTTGAATAGATTGCACAACAAATTACTTTGAGACGTTGAACTTGCTCATCCCCCTATTTTAACATTTTCAGGACATGGCAAGGAAGTTCTTCAGGGTGATCATCCATGAGATGGATATGGGGTCATTGAATCCTCCTTTCTAGTTATTTTGTTATTTGGCACGTCCAGGATGTGGACTTAGTGCATTTGACATATGTATGAAAACTTAGACCTATTACGTTATTTCTTCTTACTTGAGAATTTGTATGAATGTGTTGAATACAAGACAATGAATATGATGAATTGTTTTCCTTCAAATTCTATGTATGTATAAATGTTAATGGAGAACGACGGGTATAAAGGTGCATGTGATTAGTTAAGTGTTGAATATATGATAAATATGATTTTCAATTATGCATGATGAGTATAAAATGATGGAAAACTTGGATATAGTATGACCTTTTGAAGCATGAACCTTAAGGAGGTTAAATTGAGGATTTGAAATAGGGGCAAACAGGATTTGGGGAGTTTTAGTCGACTGATACCCCTATCAGTTGACCGAAAGTGTGAGATACCGAGAAATTGCAAATGCAGACACCCTGTAGGTACCTATTTCGGTCGACCAAAACTATCTATCAGTCGATCGAAAGACCTCTTTCAGTCGACTTGAGCTGAGGACCACTCAGTCGATGAATTGCCCAGGTTTTAGTTGACCGAAACTACCCTTCAATCGACCGAAACTTAAATGAGAGCCTTATATGTATTATTGAATGCCTTGAGCTGTATTTTATGCAATTATATGTATAATGTATGTTCCGCAATGATAATGTGAGATGATTAAATAATGTGTGACTATATCAAACATGATATCAAAGAGGAAGTATGATTGGGAGTATGGTTTATTATACAATCACCCCTCTATTTTTGGATATCAGAAATCGAGGGCGTGACACATTAGAGTACAAGGTGGGGGATCAAGTTTTACTCGAGGTTTCCCCCATTAAGGGAGTAATGCGGTTTGAGAAGAAGGGAAAGTTGTCACCTCGTTATGTGGGTCCTTTCATGATCACAGATAGGATTAGGGCTGTAGCGTATTGATTGGCGTTACCAGACATAATGCACGTCGTCTTTCACGTGTCTATGTTATGAAAATTCCTTAGGGAAGAGGATGCTTATCAGCATATTAAGGTTGGGGAGATTGAGTTAGAGTCGGATGCAACATATGTGGAGTAACCTTACTGTATTATTGACAATAGGAATTAGATCCTTCGTTCCTAGACCATTCTTTTAGTTCGGGTTCAGTGGAGCCACTACAATGAGGTGGACTCCACTTGGGAAGGGAGGATGAAATAAAGGCAAAATATCTAGAGCTTTTATTTCAAAAATGAAGTGAATTTCGAGGACGAAATTCCTCTTTTTAGGGGGGAAGAATCTGATACCCCAAAATTTGAGGATATTTAATTTGGGGTTTTAATTATTTAAATTGTTCATTTTGTGGTGTTAATGTCTATTCCTCTTTGTTTAATGTGGATGTTTGAATTGCTGCTAAGTGTTGGCTGAGTTTAATTGTGTGTGAAATATTTGTTTTATATATAGTTTTTCTTTTAAATAAAAATAAGTGGGTTTGGGTTGCATTTTTTTTTTTATAATTATTATCAGGTTAGGCTAGACTGCTAGGCTGGACTATATATATTTATATATAGGTGGGCTAAATATTTTATATTTATTAGTTTAATTATTTAGGAAGTTTTTTTAGTTTTCTTGAAAGAAAAGTACATAAGAGAAAAGAAATTAGGGTTCAGTAGTTCCCACGCACAGAAAGTTGCTACGCACAGACAGGGAGAGAACGGGAGAAGCCGAAAAAAGTGAGAGAATGTGATTTTGTTCAAAATCACAAGGCAAGTTCAATCTCTTCACTTCCCCTTTGAACTTATAAACATAGATTAATTTTAGTGTTGCTTGAATATATGTATATACATATATATCTTTGTATATAACTATGTATTTCTATGATTATACATGGAAAGGAATTTTTGTTTGATTGAACATGAGAAATCTGTGCTCTCGGTATTGTTATGGTATAAATTATGTCATGTATATATGTGTATATATGAGTATATAGGCAAATATATATGTGTGTGTATCTATATATATATATATATGTATATATATATACACTGAACATTTCATTATTAACTCATATATATATACACTGAAGATGCTAGTTCATCAGATCTTAATTGGTTTGGATGGAATATCCCTGAAGTCCTCACTAGGAAAATTTATAAGTCAACTTTTTTACAATCTACCTTCCTAAATGATTATTGTGTCAAAATAGTTGAGAAAATTTACGGCCTTAAGTCGAAACATGAAAAATGTCAATTATTATCTCATAAAACATTTAAAGCACATAGAGACAAAGGTCATAACTTCATCCACATAGTACTGGTCCAAGTTGCAGTAAATCCTTTTATAATTTTAGGTATAAATGTTGTTGTTCTTTTATGCCTCAGAGATGCAAGATTTACGTACTATAATCTTAGCATTATAGGAATTATTGAAACTACACTTGCCAATGGGCCTGTACATTTCAACACTTACCCAAAACATCTGGTTATCCCATGTTAGATGGAGGTCAACCCCTATGATTAATTTGTAGAATCTATTACAAATGTATGAGAACCAACCTTAATGTTAGAGCTCTTGTAAAAAGTCCTAGAAACCAAACCTTACTTATACAAGGTAGCACCAAAGATGCTCATATCCAAATACCAAAAACAATTGCCTGGAAAGATATTAATTTACCTAATGAATGGCTTTTGAAAAATGAAAATCATAATTCAAAAATTCAAAATCATATGAGTAACCTTAGTCAAGTGCAAAAATTCCTTGATGAAACTGTTAGGATAAGTTTTGATAAATCCCGATTTAGTACTCAATCAAGAAATAGCCACATAAAAAAAGATAAAAATCTCCTTAGTGAGGCAGAAACCTCTGAAAGGTCCTTTCTAAACCAGTTAACTAGGAAAAATAAGGGAAAAAACTTGAAATTAAAAGGCATAAAAATCGACAATCCAATTACAAATTCATGTTATGCCCCCAGACCAAATGATAGTGAGTCATCACCATCAAGATCTCCTACCCAAATACATTTTGAAACACAAATACCTTTTGATCCTCAAATAAGTTCTTTAAGTCAGGACTTTAAATTTGATTTGCGTAAACTTCATGAAGAATTTAAATCAAAAGAAAATAAATTAAAAAGACAGGCATATAGAAATAATTTTTCTAAAAAAGAAATGAAAAAAATAATTCGCAACTGGAAGTCATTTATAACAGATTATAGTCTCGAAATCAATTTCTTCGATTATATAGAAAATTATTACAACAAAGTAAATGTCCTAACAAAGACCAAATGGACTAAACCAGACAAAACATCTATCTCTTCGAGTCACCCTCCTTTTGAAACTCTTATCATCCACCACTTAGATCATGATTTAACTGCCTCTCCGCTCAAGGTTAGTGAAGCCAATGCACAACCTGGTTTAAGAAAAATCATTGAACAAAATAACTTTACCAATAAAAGTCTACATATAATAGGTAAACAACTTGACAAAATTGAAAATAGAATTGAAACCCGCATGGAAAGCAGCACTAATCAACAAGAAAAACCTTTAATTAATCTTCCTGCTGAAAGAAAAGGATTAGCCCTAAAATCTCCCGAGTTAACAACACTCCAAATAGAAAATAAAATGTTAAAATATCTAGAAAAGGCAAAAGGGAAAGCAAAGGAAGAACAGAACACTATTACAGTTATTAATGAAAAAGATAACTCTAATACAGAATCAACTTCTTCTTCTGAAGAAAGTGAAAGTCATAATCTTGAACAAACTTTCAAAAATATGCAATTAAACCCAATTTACCATAGTTAAGTCAATCCCACTAGCCTAACAAAAAACTAGTACCCTAGACCGACATCCCCAGACATCCAAATTGAAGAAAAACCATTCCAAAGTGAATTTTCTGTCTCTTCGGATAAACTCTATGAATGGAACATCAATGGCCTTTCTGAACAAGAAATTTTAAATAAACTAAACCATATTTCTATGGTTGCTAATAGTTACATTACAAACCACACAGTTACCCAACCTGAGATTATTGATCTTCTCACATCAAGTTTCACTAGTATGTTGAGGTCTTGGTGGGAAAATCACCTCTCAAAAGAAGATAGACAACAAATTAAGAATGATGTTCAAAAGGATAATGATGGAAACCCTATTTTTGATGAACAAATAGGTATGGGTATTCTAGATAGAGTCCATACCTTACTCTATACCATCATCAATCACTTTATAGGAATACCTAGTAATATCATGGCCAGAGTCCATGACCAGTTAATCAATTTAACCTAGCGAACTCTCTCAGACTTTAGATGGCACAAAGATGTTTTCTTATCTCGAGTGATGATGAGAAATGATAGTAATAGCTCATTTTGGAAAGAAAAATTCATTAATGGTTTACCTAGTCTCTTTGCTCATAAAATTAGAGAAACTCTTGCTAAGCCTGCTGGAATCATTGATTACAGCCAACTTATTTATGGAAATATCATTAGCATAATTCAGAAAAAAGGATTAAAAATATGCATTGATATGAAAATAAGTAAACAACTTAATAATGAAAAGAAAAAAGCTAAATATGAACTGAGTAATTTTTGCGAACAATATGGCCTTCCACCCATTGCCCCTTCTCACAAAAAAAAAAATGCATAAAAGCCGTAAAAATCCTACTCAATATAGAACTTATAAAAACTTTAATAAAAGTAAACATAAATTCCCGAAAGACGAATTTTATAAAAAAACCCAAATAGAAATTTAAAGAAAAGAGAACAACTAATACCAAAAATGGTAAAAATGGAAAATGCTTTAAATGCGGTAAACAGGGACACTTTGCTAACAATTGCCCTATAAAGAAAAAAATTAACCAATTGCAAATTTCTGAAAGAGTAAAAAACAAATCTTTCAAATATTTGAATTAAAAAACACCAGTGAGGAAAATACGAAAATGAGTGATTCATCCTCTAGTAATGGTAACTATAGTTATACCTCTCCTGATATAATAATGGGATGTAAGGATGGTTGTAAAGATTCCTGTTGTAAGTCAATTAATGTCCTTGCCAAAAATGAAGAGCAAGAAACTATTCTTATAAAACTCATTTGTAAAATTAAAAGTCCTGAAAATAAGTCCTTATATTTAAAAAAACTAAAAACTCTTTTAAAACAAAACAATAACAATGATATCCCTACAAATTCTACTAGTAAGCCTACTTTTAGTCTTTCCAAAACACTTGAAAGATTTAATCAACCACAGAAAGAGATCACCTTGCAAGAACTTCAAACAGAAATTAATCTTTTGAAAAAGGAGATAAAACTTTTAAAGAGTGAAACCCATGATTTGCAACAAAAATGGCTAATAATCCAAGTTGATAAAAGTCTAAAAGCTCACGAAGAATCTTCTTCTGATGAAGCTCCTATTACTCTACCCACTAATGAACCTCCGGTCATTCACAATGAAGAAGACATTAACCAACATATCAACACTATACCTAAAATGATCATTAAAAAATGGTTTTCTAAAGTTACAATTATAATCAAAAAGATTTAACCATTGAAGTTATTGCCTTAATAGATACAGGAGCCGACCTTAATTGCATTCAAGAAGGATTAATTCCTTCTAAATACTTTGAAAAGACCTCCCAAAGATTAAGTTCTGCTAATGGTAGTAAAATGGAGATTAAATATAAGCTACCAAAAGCCAATATTTGTCAAGACAATATATGTTTCAAGACATCATTTGTCTTGGTTAAAAATATGACCGATAAGGTTATTTTGGGAGTACCATTTATTTATTTGTTGTATCCATTTACAACAGATAATAATGTCCTTACCACTAAACCCTTTAGTCAAACCGTCACATTTCAATTTCTTAAAAACCAAAACCTAAAGAGCTAAAATCACTCTTTGATTCCTCTGTTTCTAAGTCCTTAAACTTACTAAATATTAAACAACAACATTTAAAATCCTTACAGATCATCTATAAAAAAGTAGAAAATTAGTTAGTATGGAAAGTTTTCAACAAACTGTAAAAATATTTCAGAAAAAACTTGAAATAGAAATTTGTTCCCTATTCCCTAATGCCTTCTGGCATAGAAAATAATACATTGTCAGCCTACCTTACATTCAGTCACTCAATGAAATATTCATTCCGATAAAAGCTAGACCCATTCAAATGAATCCCGAACTTCTTAAAGCATGTAAAGAAGAAATTAACAATCTTCTTGCCAAAAATATTATCAGAAAAAGTAAATCTCCTTGGTCATGCTCTACTTTCTATGTCGAAAGCAGGCTGAGTTAGAAAGAGTAGTCCCTAGACTCGTTGTTCATTATAAACCTCTTAATGATGTTTTAGAATGGATTCGCTATCCCATTCCAAACAAAAGAGACCTTATTAATAGACTTAGTAAAGTTGTTGTCTTTTCAAAATTTGATTTAAAATCAGGATTTTGGCAAATCCAGATAAGTGAAAAGATAGATATAAGACTGCCTTTACCACACCCTTCGGGCATTATGAATGGAATGTCATGCCCTTTGGTCTAAAGAATACACCTTTGTTATGAACGACATTTTTAATCTATACGGTAAATTTGCTCTTATTTATATTGATGATGTCCTTATTTTCTCCCACTCCATTGATGAGCACCGGAAACATTTGTACATTTTCAGGGCTCTCATTAAACAAAATGGTCTTGTTGTTTCTGCCTCCAAAATCAGCCTTTTTCAGACCCGGGTCAAATTTCTTGGTTTTCACATACACTAGGAAAAAATAAGTCCAACTGATCAAGCCATACAGTTTGCTGATAAATTTCCTAATGTTATCATAGATAAAACCCTGTTACAACACTTTCTTGGATCTTTAAATTACATCTCATATTTTTATCATGATCTGCGTAAAAAATGTAAATCCTTGTATGACAGACTTCAAAGTAATCTTTCCTCTTGGACATCAATTCACACTGCAATTGTCCAAAAAATTAAACTCCATGTCAAGTCTCTACCTTGCCTTGGAATTCCTTCAGTCAATTTCTTTAAAATCATTGAACCGATGCATCTGATATCGGTTACGATGGCATCCTCAAACAATGCATCCATCCAAATTCCCCTAAACAAATTGTTCATTTTTATTCTGGAGCTTGGAATAGCATATAAAGTAATTATGTGTTTCTATTATTTTATGTGTTTCAAATTTTCAAGATGACATTTTACACCAAAATTTTTTAATCAGAGTTGATTGTTAAAGTGCTAAGTATGTTCTTGAAAAAGATGTTAAAAATATTGCGGCTAAGAAAGTTTTTACTTGATGGCAAGATATTTTAAGTATTTTTGATTTTGATATAAAATATATCAAAGTAGTCAAAACTATATTCCTAACTTCCTTACAAGGGAATTTTTACAGGGCAAACATGACCGACAAAGCAAACAACAAGGATAATGTCCCTCAAGGGATAGTAAAAACTGAACCATCCTCCTTAACTCCATTGCCGATGACCAACAAATTTGCTGTCTTTGGTCAATCACCAAGACCCTCCTTTAGTTCTACCCTGACCTCTCCAAGCCCTAGTCACCTTCGCCTTCAATACCTAAGTCGTTTTTCGGCCTCTGACCCATTTTCAAACCAACCAGATCATCCCATTTAGTCAATCTGCCATATCGCTCCTAGTCAATTTACCCAGAACCCCAGAGTCTAAATACACACACAACTACATGTCTAACCTCTTTTATATTGACCTTCTCATAGTCACTTCAAAGAATCCATTGATCTAGTCAAAGCTTTTTTACCTCCAGCATGGTTTTTTATTCCAACTTATCTGGAAAAATCATTATCCTTTTATAAGGATATCGTGTTCTCTACAGAATCAATTCGAATTAAACCAATTTATGATCGGAATGATTCATCCAAAGTTATTTATCACTCCCTCTACATCTAGAAATTTATTCATGTAAAAGAATGGGGTTCTCATCCCTCCATTCTCAAAGATTTACCTAAACACCGAATCCAATTTAACTATTACGATTATAGGGATGCCTGGTTCAAGGTCTTACTCCACCAGAATGAGTCGCTCACTCACTCTTGGTTTATCAACTTTGATATAAATTCAAAAGTCAAATCCCCTCTTGGTTTCTTAGATGGTGGTCTCAATATGGTTCCATCCCACAAAATTTTCCAACTGCTCTTCTAGATCAAGTAAAATATTTCTCATTAGTTTACAAAATTAATGCACACCAATCTCAACCTTCTCCAATTCAGAAGATGCATAAAACTCCCTCAAATTCAATAGATTCTATCATGGTTTCAAGCTCCAAGTCAAAACTGGCGCAACTTGCCAAACAACTACTAAGTCACATCTCCAGCCTTTCAGAAGATGAAAAGGCATCGTGTGCAGGACCCCGCTAACCAGTCAAGGACCTTTACTCAAGTCAATCCCTCCAAGATGCCCAAGATCCTTATGATCTTGGCAAAAATTGACCAAATCCGCATAATATGATCACGAATAGAAAAAGGACACACTGCTACATTACTACAATAACCAAGCAAGTCCAAATTACTGTTCAAATCAAAATTACTGTTCACTACAGTCATTGCCGACACTACAGTAACCCGACAAGATACTATTCATGAATACTACTATTCACTTTTATTGTTCACTACAGTTAGATCCAAAATTTTCAGAAAAAATATTCCTTTTTTCCTCTATAAAAGAGGATCTCCCTTCAGTAAATGGGCATCACCTATTTTTCTGATTCTTCAACTAGTCTCTACCCTTACCTGCATCACTTTTGTAATATATTTGTATTCAATTATAAATCAAGTTTTGGCTTCTACAAGCTTGAACCAGTAGTCAATTCAGTCATTTGTAAGTTAAACTTTTGTTGTACATTTTGAAATACAAGTCAGTTATTTATTTTATTCTATACTTATTTCAATGGAAGTCTAAGACTCCTACTATATATTCTGTATTTATTTCAATGGAAGTCTAAGACTCCTATTATATATACTTATATAATTTGATGTTTATCTGTTTTATTATTGTTGTTTATTTAATTGCTTTGTTATTAACTGCTTTAATTACTTGTGCTTTCTATATCCTACCATTCAGTTAATTACTTGTTATTAACTGCTTTAATTAACTGTTCTATATATATCTATATTACATTTGAGCTTGGCATAATAATGCCAAAAAATGCGATCCAACGGTTGCGATTGGTTAAAAACCAATCCTGCGGTTTAAAATGTCTTTTGCTATCTACGGTCTAAAATCACTCTTCCTATCTATGATCTAACGCTCACCATTCACTCCCACCAAAATTCAAATTTACACTCTCACCAAATCACTCTCACCTAAATTCAAAATTTAAACATTATATCTATATAACTCTTCTTTTTCTTTCTTTATTCATACCATCACCATATTGTCGTATATCACTCTCTTTCTATCTCTGTGTTAGTTAAAAAATTTTATTTATTTTTATATAAGCAGATCCTGTATCACACACACTCTCTCTCTCTCTCTTTCTCTGTGTGTGTGTGTGTTAATTCATTATTTTTTTGTTCTTTGTTATATATTGTTTCATATATTGCAGATCCTATATCACTCTCTCTCTGTTAGTTGATTATTTTTTATTTTTTTTATATATTGCAGATCCCAGTCGGCTTCACCATCACCACCCCATTTTTTGTCAGAACTCTGCCCAAGAAGACCCACTTTTTGTTGTATCTCTCTTTGATCATCATCATCATCTTGCTGATAAGTACCTTCTCTCTCACTTTTATGCGTATTAATAGAACCCATATCTTTTGGTGATATCAGTTGCCAATATTTATCTCTGTCAGTCGAATGCAAGTTTCTTTTACATCACCTACTACTTCACTCTCTTTTTCTCTCTCTACCAACTCTATCTCATTGTTAACCCAAACTACTCATTATTTTCTCTTCATGTGCTCTGAAAGGCCTCTCTTTCAGCACTCTCTCTAATCATCATTTTCTGTTCTTTCATCTTTGAAGCTTGGTACAATGGAGTTGGCATTGCCGGTGTATAATGCTCAATCTTCAATGTGGAGAATAGTTGTTGGGTAGTCTCATGATTGTTGGCAGTGATGCCTATGGTTGTGAGCATAGAGTCGGGCTTGATGTGGAGACTCCATTGGAAGTTCGGCGGTGGTAGTGGCTTTGTGGATGCAATAGCTTTTAGATCAAATCAATACTATAATTTGAATCCTTATGTAATAGCTCTCTCTCTCTCTAAAAGTACTCCAACATCATATCATTTTCCTTGGTGAAAATTAAGCACACTGTATTGAGATGGAAGGAAATAATTCTTATGCATCATAGGCTGATCAATGGGACAGCAACTCAGACCCAATCCCCGAATGGTCCAAGAAGAACAGTGGTTGGAGAAGGTTTTGGGAAGACCAGAGTGGTGGCTTCAACTGGCATGAGGAAGGTGAAGGAAGGCACTTCTTTGGGATTTCAATGGGTCAAGTATCACAAGACCACTCAGAAGCACGGGATATATATATATAATAGATCAGCACCATCATATATATCTCACTCTATCTTATATATTCTGTAATAGTACATGTACAATTTCATTATGTCACCATTTGTTGATTATGTCTATTTATTCATTTGGTGTTTTGATTGAGTATGAAGATCGAGCAAGGGGCTTTAATTGAATTGTTTCGTTCTCTGGTTCGATAATTTTTTGGGTATTCTACTAGATTTCTAATTTTGTTCTTCAGAAATTAAAATCCTGCAAAATTTTCGTATGAGTTTGGACTTTGGAGGTGTTTGGTTTGTGGTTTTCATATGATATAAAATTTTTGAGATAGGATAAAAGGTTTATTGACTAATTTGTTTGTTTGCTCTTTTATTATCATGTTTTTGCTGTATTGTTAAAGTGTCTTTTACTTATCCTTGGATTTCTGCAATTTCTCTGTTAACTGATTCTTTACTATGTTAGCATATTACAATTTGTCTTTTGATTGGATTGTGGGTAATTGATGTAGATGAAGTAGTTTACTATAGTGGTCCTGGTTATCATGACTTTATAATTTTGAATTGTAGTAGTTCTTACTCTTAACCTCTAATTTGTGTGTAGATGGTGGTTCCACTTAATACATGTGTTGGTCTTTGTATACTATCCAAGAAAGTTTGCTTTATAGGATAATTATTTGGATTATTATATGTAAATGGATGAATTAATACTATATCAAAATCTCATGTGATCAATTTTTTGGTCCAGTTAACAATTTTAAAGTATAATGTATACTTCCACTACAATTTTAAAGTTAACAATTTTATTGATCATTTTTTCATCATTTACTTCTTTATTTTGAACTAAAAAAAGTATAAGTTGCTTTAATTATTACTTAGAACTCATTGTTTTAATTGTTTAGTGTATATATCACTATATATATCATTTTGTGGGAGATAGTGCATATTTTTCAAATATATTATAATAACTTTGTGCAAAAAAGAGAAAGTAAGTTTATTTATATCGTAAAAGATGTAAATATCGGCGTCAAAAAAATTCAAGTTCACTTCCACTGAAATTCAAATTTAAACCTTCACTTACACTTACACCAAAAATAACAGTAATGCGAAAAAAATAAGGTCAGTTCAAACATATAATTTTTCAAATATATGTTGTGTCAGTTCAATAATGAAAAATAAATAGAGAGTGGACATTGGAAATGATGTTGTACATCACAGATTAAAATTGCCATGATAAATTAATACTCAATATAGTCCTTTTTCAAATGTTTTTTTTTTGTTATAATCGCGTAGGCACCAACAAATTTTCCTTTTTATTTATTGATAAGTTGATCTATTTCAATCCAATAAATTTATAGTGTCGTAGGTACAGACAATACAATTGGGGTTTTTGGTATTCTTTAAGTCAAAAAAAGAAATTCAGAGTGTTAAATTCAGTAAAAGCACAACTACCTTTACATGATTTCTTTACTGTAATTCACTCTCTCCTTTTTTTTCACACACTAATTTGGCAACTGAGGACATGAATTGGGATTTAATTTGATAAGTGTTCAATTCTATGCATTTGAACCCTCTTTATTGCATACGTTAGTTTCGTTTTTGCGTTTACCGAGATATGTTTACGGTATTTTTGTGTTTTTGATATTTTGCAGGTATTGGAGTAAATGGAGCAAAGTTGGAAGCTTTCTGCAGTTAAGAGAAGAAATCAGAAAATGTAGCTAAGGCATCTCGATCAATCGAGATGTTGATTTCGATTAATCGAAATCTCGATTGATCGAGATCTCATTTCGATTGATCGAAATCTCGATCAATCGAGATTCAATCTCGATCAATCGAGATTCTGCAGAGCCCACTTGGCCACTTGCTCACCTGCTCTCCCACTTGCAACAAAATCCCCCTTTTTGCACGACTTAGGGGGATTGTCTGACTTGAACAAGACTTTTGGGGGCCTTCTTGATACAAGAGATATATATAATGATATATATATATATGGTGGGCCCAAAGGAGAAAAAGGAGCCAAAAAGCACACAAAAAGGGCCATATCACACATATCTCTCAACACACATTAGAATATCAGAGGAGAGACCTTCGGGAGAGGAAGAGGAGAGCTGAACCAGACCAAGAAGCTTCATTCTCTTTATCAATGGAAGGGTGCAAGGCAACCATGAACAACTAACTCTTCTACTAGGGTGTTGGTTTCAACCCCTAGCCATGTAAACTTGTTCATCTTTGTAGCTCTTGGGATTTGTAATTAAATGTTGATTATTTAGCCTAGTGATTATGTACACAAATACATCTCTTTTATATATTCATTTGATTTGGAATTTATTCTTGTCTTAGAGTAGATTTTGTCACTTGAATGCACAACATTTGCATATTCCACAAGAAGTGCAAATGATGGCTAGATAATGGTGTTTAAATGAATGTGTGATGTTAGTTTGTATAGACCATGCCAAGACAAGGTAGTTTGGATGCATGTAGTGTTCACTTAGAGAGTAGAGTAAGTAGGTAGTTAGTTAGGTTGAAGAGCTATGCTTGTTGAAGATGGATTATGATAGGTTAGCACACACATTGATCTTTTGATATGTCATTGAGGTCACAAGCCTAATGACATTGTTAGGCATTTAATTAATGAATCCCATGCTTGCTACACTTATGAACATGTGAATGGTTAGTGGTGGAAACCAACCCTAGTTCTCTCTCCCAACTTTACTCTTTAATTTTATTGTCATTTCAATTATGCAATAGTTTTTAAACACAAAACCAAAAATTTGTTTTTAGAATTAAAGTAGAATTAATCTTCCTTTAAGACAATTGCGACTAGTCCTCGTGGGATCGATACCCTCTATATAGAACCTTATCTACAAAGATTCGTGCTCTTGCGAGTGGTTAAATTATATTTTGATAAAAAGGGAAAAATTAAGCTTACAATATAATTTAGTTCCGACCACATCATAATTCATACACTTGGGATTTAAATTTCAAGACAAAATAAGTTTCCCTTGTTGTAGTACAAAAAGTGTACTTCAAAAATTGGAATTTTATTTTCTTTTGTTTTGGAAATTTCTTAAATTTCTGAAAAATTCCAGAAAGGTAAATTAAGTCTTTTTAAGACAGTTTATGCACGAAAACCTAGTTTAGAGCTACGTTTAGATACCCTTGATGTTTAAGTTACATTATAGGCTTAATTATGTGTTTTTCCTTTTTAATTATTTTATTTTCTTCCTTAATTGTTTTCTTTTCAATCATAATTGTTCATGGTTAAATGTTGATGTTTAAATCAGTTTATGAAATTATGTAATTCTTTTGCTTGTGTGGTATATTGGACTTAGTTAATTGTTTATTTATTATTTCTTTCTTTTGGTGATTGGAATTGCATTAGATTAAATTAATGTACTTGTAAGTAGGTTGATTTTTTTTTTAAGGAATAGGGAAGGCATGTAAGGATTACCAGGAGGCATGTCAGAATTGCCAATACCTAATAAGGTATTTAAGGTTAATTAGGGAGATATGTGAGGATTGCCAATACCTAATAAGGTATTTAAAGTTAATTAGGGAGGCATGTCAGGATTACAAAAGGGTACTCAAGGTTAATTAGGGAGGCATGCGAGGATTGCCAGGAGGCATGTCAGGATTGCCAGGGTATTTAAGGTTACTAAGGGAGGCATATAAGGATTGCAAGGAGGCATGTTAGGATTCCCAATAGGATATTTAAGGTTAATTAGGGAGGCATGTTAGGATTCCCAATAGGATATTTAAGGTTAATTAGGAAGGCATGTGAGGATTGCCAATTACATAGTAGGGTACTTAATATGTATAGAAGGGAGGCATGTCAAGATTGTCAAATATTAATAAGGTATTTTATTTAATATAGTGTCCAGGTATATAAGGATTGCCTTTGGTTTGAACTTAGAAACTAGGTTCTATAATTTGTGTGATAGGGAATGGATTGGGATGGTGTGTAGGATGGTTTTTATTTTGGGGACTGAGGTTAGATAAGGAAATAATACGTAAATATCTATATTTGATGGATTGGGATGGTGTGGACGATGGTTTATATTTTGGGACAGGGGTTAAAGCAGGAAATTATACGTGTATATCTATGTATTTTATTGTCCCTCATATAGAGGGTATGTTTATCGATTTTCTTATTGGGTGGTAGTAGAGGGAACTTGCTCGTGGGTTTACCCACTTTGTTGATATTTCAGGTCCCAGGCAGTTTCCACCTCGAGGTTAGAGCGTGAAGTGCATAGAGCGTGGCAGCCATCTATTCCTTACTGGATTTTAGTGTAGGGACTTAGATCTTTCCATAAAGTTTTTACTTTTGTTATTTTTGGTTATGGGGTTCTTGAAAGTTGTAACGTTCAGTTTGGTATTATATTTATTTTAACATTATATATTTCAGTTAGACTTTCCTTTTAGCATTTAAAATTCTCTTCTCTTGGCTTTATATTCTATGTTTGTTTGCTATCAATTGTAAGTATCTCTTATGTTTTACGTGTGAGACTGGCCATTTCATATGTGAAATTTTTAGGGGGTAGTTTAGTTGGTATCAGAGCATTTCAAGTTCAAGTATTCTCGGGTCCTTAGGGTCTGTCGTATGGTATCTTCTGCGTGGTGTATTCTGATAAATAGAATATAAGAATAAGACTCATTGTACTCTATACGTTTTAGTCTATTATTCGGGTATTATTCAGATGCCACCTCATAGGAGGAGGAATGTGAACCAAAACTAGGGTTAGTTCTGATAAATAGTAAACTCAATCATGATTTACTCGATACGGGTGCATTCCGCTTGTTTGTATCTTGGTCATTGGTTAGACTATCTGGTATAGTTATTAGTCGTGTAGTTTTCCATTTAGCATTTTTACACCATTCAGAGTTAGTATGATTTTATAGGGAAGTTATAGGCAGGTCACCATAGATATTGGTAGACTTCATATTGGGAGTTATATTTTTTGCTTTGTAAATTTGATTATAACAATAGTTATTAGAAGACTATTTGTATGACAACCTTTGAGGCTTTGTATGAACAACAATATCGGTCTCCTATTTGTTGGATACAAGTTGATGAGAGACGATTTTTTTAATCCAGATCATTAAGAATACATCAAAAAAAGTTGCTCTCATTAGAGATCGTATGCATACTGCTCAAGGTAGACAGAAGAGTATGATGATCGTCAAAGTCATGCATTAGAGTTCAAAGTGGGGGAGCAGGTGTTGCTTAAGGTCTCTCCCATAAAGGGAGTGATGCGGTTTGGAAAAAAAGAAAATTTGTTGCCTCATTTTGTGGGTCCTTTCATGATTACCGATGGGGTTAGGGTGGTAGCATACAGATTGACGTTACCAGACACAATGCACAAGATGCACAACGTCTTTCATGTGTCTATGTTGCAGAAATTCCTTAGGGATGAGGATGTTTATCATCATATTGAGGTTGGGGAGATTAAATTGCAGCTAGATGCAATATATGTGGAGCAACCCTACTGTATTCTTGACCATATGAATCAAGTATTTCGTTCTAAGATCATTCCTTTAGTTCGGGTTAAGTGGAGCCACCACAGTGAGGCGAAGTCCACTTGGGAAAGGGAGGATGAAATAAAGGCAAATTGTCCAGAGCTTTTTATTTCAGGTATGAGGTGAATTTCGAGGATGAAATCCCTCTTTTTAGGAGGGGAAGAATGTAATAGCCCGGAATTTGAGGATATGTAATTTGGGGCTTTAATTTTTAAATTGTTTATTTTGTAGTATTTTAAATGTTTTAGTAAATGTTTGTGAATGCCTGTTATTGGTTTTGATTTAATATAGATAGTTGATTTTTTTTTAAATGTTTGTAAAATATTTGCTTTTGATCTAGATTTTCCTTTTAATTAATATGTGGGATTTTGGGCTGCATTTTATTTTCTTTTTTTTATTATTGTCGGGTTGGGCTAGACTTTTGGATTTGGGCCACATTTATATATGTGGGCTATATATATTTAGGTTTATTATTTGAATTATTTAGGAAATTATTTTAATAATTTTTAGAAAAGAAAATATAGATAACAGAAAGAGAAAATAAGATTAGAGTTCAGTCGTTCTTATGCACAAAGAGTTGCTATGCATAGACAGGGAGAGAATGGGAGATGCCAAAAAAAGGGAGAGAAGGTGATTTTTTAAAAAATTATAAGGCAAGTTCAATCTCTCCACCTCCCATTTTAACTTGTAAACATAGATAAATAATTGTATTGCATGATTATATGTATATAATGTATATAATTAATTATGTATTAATATGATTATGCATGTAAGGATTTTTTTGTTTGATTATATGTATATAATCTGTGGTTTTGGAAGTTCTGTAATGTTTTTCTGACATGAATATGCATGTATATATGGGTATATATATATATATATATATAAACATGGAATTCATGTTGAATGTTAATGCCATTTTTGAAGGTTTTCGTTCCATTTAAATTGTTGATCTTGTTTTCCCGAATAATCCTTGAAAGTTTGGTTGTGAATCATTGGGTAGTTTGACGGGAATTTGAGTTTTAAATTTAAGAACCCTAGAAACTTGATTTGGGCGTTTTTGATTTAGGCCGCAACAGAGGGCGATTTTCATACCAATGCGCAGCTTAGATCGAGAGGAGTTGAATGGTTTATTCATATGCGAGTTTCAATGATTGGAGGTGGCCGGAATAATTAAGGCCAAGAAAACATTGTCACGGTCACGCGTGGCTATTGGAGAAAGTAGCAGAAGAAAAAAAAAAAAAAGAAGGAAGAAGAAGAAGAGAGGGGTAGTGCCTCCCCCACGCACTCTACTGGCACGTGGGGGCGCGTGCCGCCAGTGCCAATGCCGGGGAAAGGGGCGTTGGGCCCCACTCGCTCGGGCCCACCTCTAGGCCAATTTGGGCCTAGTCCGGAATCTTTTAGTTTTTTTTGTGAAATTTTTAAAATGTAGAAAATTAGGCAAAAATGTTTAAATTTCATTTAAATTCCAGAAAATTCCCAAAATATAAAATAATCTTGTAAGGGTAGAATACACTTGGGTTTTAAATTTCAAGACAAAATAAGTTTCCTTTGTTGTAGAACTAGTACAAAAAGTGTACTTTGAAAATTGAAATTTTCTTTTCTTTTTTTTTTCTTTTTGAAATTTCTTAACCTACCAAAAAATTCCAGAACGGTAAATTAAGTTTTTTTAAGATAGTTTATGGACCAAAACCTAGTTTAGAGCTAGGTTTAGATACCCTTGATGTTTAAGTTACATTGTGGGCTTAATTTTGTGTTTTTCCATTTTAATTATTTTATTTTCTTCCTTAATTGTTTTCTTTGCAATCATAATTGTTCATGGTTAAATCCTGATGTTTAAATCAGTTTATGGAATCATGTAATGCCTTTGCTTGCGTGATATGTTGGACTTAGTTAATTGTTTATGTATTATTTCTTTCTTTTGGTGATTGGAATTGCATTAGATTAAATTAATGTACTTGTAAGTAGGTTGATTTTTCTTTGTAAAAGGAATAGGAGAGGCATGTAAGGATTGCCAGGAGCATGTCAGGATTGCCAATACTTAATAAGGTATTTAAGGTTAATTAGGGAGGCATGTGAGGATTGCCAAGGTATGTCAGGATTTTCAATACCTAATAAGGTATTTAAGATTAATTAAGGAGGCATGTGAGGATTGTCATGAGACGTGTCAGGATTGCAATAGGGTACTCAAGGTTAATTTGGGAGGCATGTTAGGATTGCTAATAGGGTATTTAAGGTTAATTAGGGAGGCATGTGAGGACTGTTAATTACATAGTAGGGTACTTAATATGTATACAAGGGAGGCATGTTAGGATTTTCAAATATTAATAAGGTATTTTATTTAATAAAGTGTCAGGCATGTAAGGATTGCCTTTGGTTTGAACTTAAAAAGTAGGTTCTATAATTTGTGTGATAGGGGATGGATTGGGATGGTGTGTAGGATGGTTTCTATTTTGAGAACAGAGGTTAAATAAGGATATGGTACGTTTATATCTATGTTTGATGGATTGGGATGGTGTGGAGGATGATTTCTATTTTGGAACAGGGGTTAAAGTAAGAAATGGTACGTGTACATCTATGTATTTTATTGTCCCTCATATAGAGGGTATGTTTATTGATTCTCTGATTGGGTGGTAGTATAGAGAACTTGCTTGTGAGTTTAACCCACTTTGTTGATATTTCAGGTCCCAGGCAGTTTCCACTTCGAGGTTAAAGTGTGAAGTGTATAGAGCATAGTAGCCATCTATTCCTTACTGGACTTCAGTGTAGGGACTTAGATCCTTCCATAAATTTTTTACTTTTGTTATTTTTGGTTGTGGGGTCCTTGAGTTACGGACTTCCAAGTTGTAACGTTCAATTTGGTATTATATTTATTTTAACGTTATTTATTTATTTCAGTTAGACTTTTCTTTTAGCATTTAAAATTCTTTCCTCTTGTCTTTGTATTTATTGCTTGTTTGCTATCTGTTGTAAGTATCCCTTACGTTTCACGTGTGAGACTGACCATCTCATGCATGA
The DNA here is from genome assembly GCA_026545225.1 of Cornus controversa. Classification (NCBI taxonomy): domain Eukaryota; kingdom Viridiplantae; phylum Streptophyta; class Magnoliopsida; order Cornales; family Cornaceae; genus Cornus; species Cornus controversa. Next base: position 49,232,752 of record CM048845.1, read on the forward strand.
AATTTGTAGGTGGTATTTCATCAAGGATCACCAGTCCTTTGGGCTGGTTCCCTCCGCTTGACCGACTTCTTATGTGGCACCAGTCTCCACTTTTCATAAAGGTATAACAAGCAAGAAATTCGTTAAGGGATAATTGAGATCCGAGGTTGTAGACCTCCCACAAAACGAGGGAAGCCATAATAATACACTAAGAATTTGGTGTAAATTGAGAAGGACAAAGGTTGATCTTCTAGAGCAATTCCTTGGCAAAATTCAGAACAGGAACTGAAGACCGCATAGGAAGTCACCCTCGTAGAAGCATATTTTCCCTAGACAAATCGAGTAAACTCTTTCCGCTGGCAATGGGGCTCTAGCTACAACCCTTCTGGGAAGGAGTAACGAATAGCCAACTCGTCCACTTCTGAGTCAGTCGTTGTGGAGGTACTATCCTGGCCTTCAGCATAATTCTCCATAATGGAATAAATAAATTCAAAAACATGGATGAGAGGAGAAGCAAGGGCAAAGGTCTCTAGAGTTGGTTTATTGAAGTTGTGCTAAGTAACATACAATCAGTGAGAGAGGGAAGGGATGATGGAATAGGGCATGTGCATGAGCTATGAGTGTTGGAGGTGAATAAGAAGTGAGGGTGTGGAAGAGCTTATATAGACACAACCATTAACCAATGGTTAGATTACAACGTTCCTATACGAAACGACTACATTTCAAATATTCAAAAAAATGCAACGGTCACAAGCAGGAAAGCACAAAGAACAATCTAAGCTAGCCCTAGTGACGCCGGACAGAATAGTGATTATTCTGTAGGCCAAGGGCAACAGAAAATAAACAGAAAAAATGCACGACAATTGCCCAAAAAATTTAGAGAAAAGTCTCTGATATTCAATATTATTATTCAAAATCAAAAGTGCCTTAGAATCAACCCACAAGCCGGGCTATATAGCTGAAACTGGTTAACATTACCAAAAATAGCAAAATCCTAATAATCGTGCCAAAATAAATACGAAATAAAAGAAGGAAGTTGCCAGAAATCTAGCCCAAGTCAAGCCCAGAATCTCTTCCTAATCAACAAAATAAATATTACTAAAAAAGGAAAGAAATAACTAAAATTAGGGATTCGGAGGGAAAAATAGTGGATTTTGGCCTCGAAAAAATACACACCCAGCATAGCTTGGTGCCCACAATGTGCGCGCCGAACCAAGCTTTCTGAATTGTGGTCATAAAGGCGATTCTGACACCTGTACCTAAAGTTATGGCCGAAATACTGAAGCGCATCCAAAATTACCCTAATTAGTGACAAGATCACGGTTTCCTGCCATCTTTACGCTAATCTGCCAACTCAAGATATTTTAGTGCAATCAACGTGTCGTCTAACAGCTCAGCATCATCTGACTCGAATGCTCCTACATCAATCACCTCGGGTTGGAAAGAACTCATCCTCGAGTTTACAGCAGCTTCATCGGAATCCATAAAATGAGGACTCAGATGTTTCACATTAAAGACATCAGAAGTCCTCAAATGCCTGGGGAGGCACAGTTGGTACGCGTTATCATTGATCTTCTATAGGATCTCACAAGGACCAAGCTTCCGCTCCTTTAGCTTGTTATACTCTCCAATAGGGAAACGATCACGAGTTAATACCGCCCAAACAAAATCGCCAACGTCAAAAAGTACTTGACGACGGTGGCTGTCAGCTTGAACCTTGTACTTGGCATTACTCTCATAGATGGCCAACTTGACCTGCTCATGGATACGTCGAAGATGTTCTGCCATCTCATCTGCCTTGCGATTAAAATGACCCACGTGCGGAATAGGGGCTAAGTTAAGCACCCCAGATGGGTTCTAACCATAGACAATCTCAAATGGGCTCATTCCTGTTGATCTGTTCTTCGACCTGTTATAGGCAAATTCTGCTTGAGGTAATGCCAAATCCCACTGATTTGGTTTAGTTCTTGCCAAACTCCTCAAAAGGTTCCCCAAACTCTGGTTCACCACCTCTGTCTGACCATCTATTTGAGGATGGTAGGCGCTGCTAAAATTCAACTTCGTTCCCAGTTTCTCCCATAAACTCTTCCAAAATTGACTCATGAACTTGGTATCACGATCTGAGGTAATAGATTGGGGAACACCATGTAAACGCACAATCTCCTTGAAGTAAAGATAGGTGACCCGGGCAGCATCCATTGTTTTCCTGCAAGCAACAAAATGGGCCATCTTGGAAAATCTGTCAACCACAACCAAAATAGAATCCATGGCCAGTTGGGTACGAGGTAAACCCAACACAAAGTCCATACTGACATCAAGCCAAGGGGCTTCAGGGACCGGTAAAGGTGTGTACAGGCCCGCATTAGTGAGAACTCCCTTGGACTGCTGACACACATAACAACGCTCCACATAATGAGCCACGTCACTAGTCAACTTAGGCCAATAATAGTTGGAAGAGATCAGGCCCAACGTCTTATCTCGACCAAAATAACCCTCGTTATGAAGTTCACTAATAATCTGTTGCCTTAGTGAACAATCTGGAATGCACAACTTTAATCCACGAAACAGGTAACCATTGTGCAAAATAAAATCATGGCATTGACCATCAATTACCTCTTGAATTATTCTCCTGAAGGAAGGATCTGCAGCATACATATCAGAGAATGTGTTAAAACCTGCAACTCTGGTGCTCATGGTGGTGAGGAGCAATGTACGACGGCTCAGTGTATCTGCAACACGGTTCAGACTCCCTACCTGGTGCCTCAGCGCAAATGTGAACTCTTGCAAGTATGCCACCCACTTGGCATGCCGTCTACTCAGCTTGTGTTGGCCATTAATGTATTTCAAGGCCTCATGATCAGTGAGGAGAATGAACTCCCTCTGTATTAGGTAGTGACGCCAATGCTTTAGGGACTGAACGATGGCATAAAACTCCAGATCATAGGTTGAATAATTTTTTTTGATCCTGATAGCTTTTCACTGAAAAAGGCTATTGGGCACCCCTCCTGACTAAGAACACTACTAATGCCAACCCCAGATGCATCACAGTTTACCTCAAACACCTTTTCAAAGTCGGGAAGTGCCAAAACTGGTGCCTCTGTCATCTTCTGCTTGACCAGATGAAAACTGGCCTCTGCCTCTTCGGATCAATGGAAATCACGTCCCTTAAGGCACTCTGTGACAAGAGCAATCAGAGTGCTGAAATTTCTGATGAACCGACGGTAGAAAGATGCCAATCCATGGAAACTTCGGACATCGTGCAAGGTTTTTGGTTTGGGCCACTCCAAGACCGCGTCTATCTTCGATGGATCTGTATGAACACCATCAGTAGACACCACAAAACCCAGAAAAGTTACAGAAGTAGTGAAGAAAGCACACTTCTTCTGATTGACGAACATGTGCTCTGTCCTCAACATATCAAAGACAGCACGGAGGTGATCAAAGTGTGACGTCCATGTCGGGCTATAGATGAGGATGTCATCGAAATAAACTACGATGAATTTTCCCATGAAAGGTCGTAGAACCTGATGCATAAACCTCATAAAGGTGCTGAGCGCATTAGACAGCCCAAAAGGCATGACCATCCACTCATACAACCCATGTTGCGTCTTAAAAGCTGTCTTCCACTCATCCCCAAGTCTTATTCTGATCTAGTGGTATCCGCTTTTAAGGTCAATTTTGGAGAAAGCCTTAGAACCGGACAGCTGGTCTAGCATATCTTCCAGGAAACATGTACTTCACTATAATCCCATTGATTGCTCGGCTATCAACACACATACGCCAAGAGCCATCTTTCATCAGCACTAGCAGAACAGGAACTGCACATGGGCTCATACTCTCATAAATATAGCCCCTCTCCAACAACTCTACTACATATCGTCATAACTCTTCAGATTCCTTAGGATTGAGGAGATACGCCGAACGATTAGGCAAACTGGACCCTGAAATAAGGTCAATCTGATGCTGAATATCCCTCATAAATGGCAGCCCAGGAGGAAGATCCTCTAGCATCAGGTCAGAAAACTCTGTTAGCAGTTGCTGCACCTCTGCTGATAAATCTAGATTCAAGTTCACGTCCGTTGCACTATTCCCACAAGGCAGCAGAGCATAGACCACGTCTCCATGCTCGACGAGGAGCCAACACAATCTTCTTCTCCTTGATGCTAAGGGAATATGTGTTCTTTCGTCCGTCATAAATAACACTGCGATCATACTGCCAATGCCTGCCTAACAGTACATGACATGCATCCATAGCCACAACATCACACCAGGCATTATCAAATATTTCTTGCCTATTGAGAAAGACACTAGGCATCGTCTATCCACCTTTACCTCACTGCCTTTATTCAGCCATGACAATTTGTACGGGTTGGGATGACGATTTGTCTTCAACTGTAATTTTTGGACAGTCTCTTCAAATACTACGTTCTCACAACTGCCACTGTCAATAATCATCTTGCAGACTTTATCTGCAACTGTGCAGGTCGTGTGAAAAATATTGATTCTCAACCAATCATCTCCTGAATCACCCCTGGGGCTCAGTAGATTCTTACGAATGACCAAATTCTCACGGCCATCTCCATACAGCACATCTCCATCTTCATCATCGTCATACATAGGCTCTCTAGTTTCCTCAGTTTCGTCTACCACGTCTTCCTCAATCAGGAGATTTTTGCCCTTCTGACTAGCAGGCTTCCTGCACTCATTCGCTGTGTCCCTATTCACCACATCTGAAACATCTAATGTTCGAGTGAGAATTACCCTGTGGTGTCGGCTGGACAGGACGGGATTCTTGAGGGCGAACTGGCCAGTTGCTTTGATCGCTCATGATCACTGGCCTCCAATTCTACTATTTTTCCACAGCAAATGCGCATTGGTATGCTTTAGAAATAGTCCAAAGCAAGTGAAGGCTGAGGACATCTTGCAGAGGTTGCCGCAATCCTCCCAAATATCGTGCCACCATCTACTCTTCCGTCTTAGATAAATCATTCCAAGCTATCAATTAATAGAACTCCTTTGTGTAATCATCAACCGATCTTGTGGCTTGCCTCAACGACTGGAGTCTTTGAAATAGGGTTTGAATGTAGCCGAAAGGAAGGAAGTGACCCTTCATCTTCTTCTTCATTTTCTCCCAATCAGTGATCTTGGCCTTGCCCTGCCTGTCTCGTGATCGCCTCAACTGCTCCCACCATGTAGAGGCTCTACCTTTGAGTTTGATGGCGACCAGTTTCACCTTGACACGATCTGGGACTTCTTTATATTCAAAGATACGCTCCACTTCGTTCATCCAATCGACAAATTCTTCGTCCTGTAACGTACCAGAAAACTCAATCAGATCCACTCTGAAACTGAGGTCTCCATGACGTTCCTCCCGACCACGGTGCCCCCAGAATCAAGCACGATTGTGAAATGGGTTGTTGGAACTAGAATTGAATTCATGATCTTCCACCTCACGATCACTGATAGTCTGTGCTGTTAGACGCTGGGTTAACTCTGCAACTTGCTTGTGTAAATCCTCAATCATCAAATCCTGAACACTACGATCACGGTGTGGGACTTCCTCATTCGGAACTTGCCTACGACGACCACGACCACGACCACCAGCCATGAAAACTGATCAAATCTCACCTAGGAAGATGCTGAAGGCTCTGATACCAACTGACGCCGGACAAAATAGTGATTATTCTGTAGGCTAAGGGCAACAGAAAATAAACAGAAAGAATGCACGAGAATTGCCCAAAAAACTCAGAGAAAAGTCTTTGGTATTCAATATTATTATTCAAAATCAAAAGTGCTTTAGAATCAACCCACAAGCTGGGCTATATAGCTGAAACTGGTCAACATTACCAAAAATAGCAAAATCCTAATAATCATGCCAAAATAAAATACGAAATAAAAGAAGGAAGTTGCCAGAAATCTGGCCCAAGTTAAGCCTAGAATCTCTTCCTAATCAACAAAATAAATATTACTAAAAAAGGAAAGAAATAACTAAAATTAGGGATTCGGAGGGGAAAATAGTGGATTTTGGCTTTGAAAAAATACACACCCAGCATATCTTGGTGCCCACGACGTGCGCGCCGAACCAAGCTTTCTGAATTGTGGTCATAACGGCGATTCTGACACCTGTAGCCAAAGTTATGGCCGAAATACTGAAGTGCATCCAAAATTATCCTAATTAGTGACAAGGTCACGATTTTCTACCATCTTTGCGCTGATCTGCCAACTCAAGGTATTTCAGTGACATCAACATGTCGTCTAATAGCTCAGCATCATCTAACTCGGATGCTCCTGCATCACCTAGCTAAGAAGAAGATTCGGCCCAAACTGGCTCCCAGAAATCGGCCAAGGCTGGATCCTGGGAACCGGCCAAGGCCGGTTCCATCAAGGCCAAAAAATGAAAAGTGAGAGAGAACAAACCATGAGCCACTAATCGACTGTGCTGATGGGCCAAAGGTCTATTTTTACAGTAATGGGCCAGCCAAGGTGTTCCTAAGGTCCGACGAGCGACCTTCATGAACAAGGGGCATTTGATAGAGTATTTGACTCCTATTGTGAAATGTATGATGTGGAAGTTAAGATTAAGATGACGTCGACAAGAGGTATGCTTTGATCAGGATTTTTCTATCTCCAGATAAGTCTGGGGAACTAAAGAGCAGTCTTTTACTAAAACACGTTCTCATTTGACTGCTATAAATATAGAGATGGTCCATATACCAAGGTATGCAATTAATACCCTCTAAAATGTCTTTACAGCTTTAAAAGTCTTTTCGATATCTGACTTGATCGTTGGAGCGTAGTCGGCCGGTATCACACCGATGCCCTTTCGATTACCATTCTTTTGTCCTTTTTACAGGTTGGCATTTGACCAACTTGGGGTGAATTTCTGATTCATTAGCTTGCAACTAAGGTTGGTTTGGATCTAAAGTCAAATTATTAATTCTAGTAACTATTCTTGAGAGCAATCACTTTACATAAAAATTTGAAATGTTAGATTTGGATCTAGTCCATCTCTCCTTGATACTTTTGGTGCCATGGATCTAGACCAGTGAGCAATTACGTTTTGGATGCTTGTTACCAAGCCCGCCTCCTGGTTGTCATTGCTCCATCACTTCCTTTACACTTGACAATAATGATTTTTTGTTTCTTTGTTTAATTTTTTTTTTTTCTAAATTTTGAAGTCCATTTCAAAGTTTTCAATTTCTTTTATCCAAATTCTTGCAAGACTAACTAGGAAAAAATTTCTTGCAAGACTTTAAGGATTCATGATTTTCACCACTAGTAGCCCTGGATTCATCACCTTGGCACATTATCATCAATGGGTTGCCACGCATGACAAAAGACGTACTTCAGCCTCTGCAAATCCCATGCTATTGCAATTAAGACCATCTCTATATCTATGGATGGGTCTGGGATGGGTGACCCCTTTTCCATCCAGAACCGTTTAACAATTAACTTCTGCACCCCATTTAAGTTTCCCGGCACCAACTTGCCCCACCCAGTTTAAATTCCAACTCAATTGTTTTATTTTTCTTTCTAAAATTTCCATTCAAAATTTAGAAACTGATATAAACTAAATAAAAATTCTTCCAAAATTTAAACAATTGTACCAAGTTAACTAAATAGCATTAATATCAACTAAATAATCATTCTTCTAAAATTTATACAATTGTATCAAATAAGCATTAAGATTCTTCCAACAAAAGGGTAATTTTGTATATAACATACCTAGCTAAAATAGCAGGACATAGCACAAACCAATACTCATGATATCAAAGTGTAGATAATAGAAAATGATATCAAAGTGTAGATAATAGAAATTCTGGAATCATACAAGCTATGATTCACTAATCAACACTTCAATTGAAAGAAATTATTTGCGACAATACTTAAAATCTATAGAAAGAAAACAGTAGTAATCATTCCAACAACAGTAATCAAGCAAACTCACTATTTTAGAAAAGATGATTGGCAAGGTGTTCAGAAGATCAAGAGTTCTAAAATGAGATCATCTTGACTTGACTTTTCAAACACCAGAGTGGGGGTGGGGAACTTTTATTTTGGATTTACTAATGGTTTTAAAACCACTATACCGAGGAAAAGCATGTTCTATTTTCTTGATGATGTACTTGAATGTTTTCAAGGAGGATAAATAGAGAGGCGTGTATGAGAAAGCAAAGACAATGACAGGAAGGAATGCAACAGTGTACAAGACAAGTTTAGTCCACTGTTCCTTGTTATGTATCATAAGAGCGATGGTGGCCGCAAATGACCACATCATCATTGACACCGACATGATCAAAAATGTTAATCCTAACACTAGTTTTTGTGGAAGAGAATTTTTGAAGTCTTTTAAACGAAAAGCCGATGTGAGAATTGACAAAAAAATAACAATTGAAGTTAAAGTGCATGTAAGAGAAAGGACATCAGTGACGGTAAAGACGACGAACAATGGTTTGTTGAGAAGTATTGGAACACCTGTTTGATCATTTGAACCTCCCGGTACCGTGTAGGCCGCGGCAAAGGCAACAGTGGCAATGAGCACAGCAACAAGGGAGCTATTTTCTGCTGTACGCTTTAACCATTCTTTGGCCTCCTTGTGAAGCTTTTCACTCTTCAGAGCAAATACTTGTTCAGCAGTTTGCCCTTTATAGTTGACATGGTTGAAGAAATGCTCTGAGCATATTTTCTTTACTCGCTGCATCCAAACACAATTGCATGTTGTCACTGTTTTTGTTCAACATCGATCTTTACCGTCACTGATTTTAGTATACTTAACTAATTGAAGGAATTAAAGATGTTGTGATATCATTTACAACGAGAAATGTGTGCATGCATACCTCAAATAAGAGTAAATCCTCTTGCAATTGGAGAACAAGGTTATCATTCGTCTCTTTAAGTGTATGATCTTCTTTATTATCTCCAACCATGTCCTGATTGGAACCCAAATTCTTGTCCCTTTTCTCCTTCAGTGTGTAATCTTCTTTACTGTCTCCAACATTGCCCTGACCGGAATCCGAATTCTTGTTAAGAAATTCTGTTAGTTTCGTCTGTTCAAGCGTGAATTCAGTCTTCTCAGCAACCATGTGAAGAATGGAATTCCCATCTTTGTCAACCTTCTGTATCAGCTTCCTAACTGAAGTTCTAATTTTTTCCACCATATCAAAGATCTCTATTCTGCGGTACTTGATAGCTATGTGCAAAATAGTATGCCCATTAACATCTACATACTCAACTGCCTGAGGGTACAAGTCGAGTATGTACTCAACAATGTCCACACACCCTGCTTTAGTCGCCAAAAATAATGGTGGTTCGTCGTTCTCCGGTGGTTTCTGCTCCTTAATCTTCATTTCTACTCTTCCATCGTTTTGGGTCTCACCCTCCTCAACTTTTTTTTTTGGTAGATATCGCGAATACTGTTCCACAGGTTTAGTTTTCTTCCATGATGTAGTATCTTTCTTAACTAAGAATTGGGCAAGTTTCTTAGCTAATTCATATCTTTGCTTTTCATTCTGAATTTCTTCCCACAAAGGCACTCTCCAACCCGTTGCATGAACTTTTAAAGAAATCAAAGTCAGTAACATTGACGGGATTAATTTTAGAGATATTGCACTATTGAATATAATAATATATATATATATATATATATATATATATATATATATATATATATTACGTACCTTGAGGAGTAAATTCTTGTGAGACACCTGAAAATTAAGCACATTTTTTTGAGTTATTTTTGGCCGTAAGTAGCATGCATGTCATGGAAACCTAAAAAATTTATCAGATAAATATGTAATCTGCTTAATTAATTATATGAGCTTTTAATTGTAAGGTCCTCCGGTGACTTCACAACTCCCTCTCCCTCTCACTGTCGTAGTAGTAGTAGTAATAATAATAATAATTGATGCGCATTTGGGTACTTATACAACTATTAATAATCATGTTTTATAAAAAAATTAATGCATCTCACATTTGTAGATAAGACGCCTCAGGTGTCCTGCGTTCCTGCCTTCAAATGCCGATGAATTACGTGCAAGATGTTGAAGAGCGGTCATCCCAACTTCGTCTCTTTCACCAACTAAATATTCGTACATTTTCGCAATTCTAAGAGCCAATTCTGTTCATAATTCATAGTAAAAAAGTTGCATTGTGGTTATAAAAAAAAAATAAAAAATTAAGATAAATAAGCAACAATTGTCATGGTGATAAGAAAACCAGATAACTTAATTTATAAAGCCAATTAGGCAATTCTATAGCTTAATTATTAAAAAAAAAAAAAAAAGAAGAAGAAAAACTCAATCATAAAGCCCATTGAAGATGATGAAATTAGTTAGGAACTCACTAAAATGTGCTGAGATAACTGCAGTGTGAAGTATGGTGCTATTGTTGGGCTTCTGATAAAATTTGGTCCTGCACTCATCTTCACTTTGGCTACTTCCACGAACTTCTCTATCAAGAAATGCGAACATTTCAATTTTTCCAAATTTAGCTGCACGGAAAAGAGGCGTCTCTTCAAAATCGTTGCGCATACTTAACAACCCAGGTGCCATTTGTAGCATTTTCTTGGCAGCTGGGACTAATTTGTTGAAGACTGCTGCCTCATGGAGGATTGTACTATTAACAGAATTTTGGCTGGTCATGAGTTTGTGTTGTTCATACTCAGGCAAAATCTCTAGCAATTGAATTACTAAGTCAACTTGCATTGTGTATGAAGCCATATGAAGGACTGTGTCACCGTGTATGGTTAGGACGTGCAATGGACCATCTCGATATATATCACGTTGTTGACAGAGTCGAACCACCTCGCTAGTCATTTCTTTCTCTAGAGCATGGTAAAGCACAGCATTGTCCGCATCATCTACATCATACGTTTGAGCAATGGCAGATTGAGAATGCTCCATTTGCGGGATGTGGCAAGGAAGACTCTGACTATGAAAACATACATGTCTATATATATATGTCTATTTATATACTTTGACATATAGACACACACAGCTACTGTAGGAACCCTTGTGGATGGGTGTGAGTGGGCGGGTGCAAAGACAGACACTGGGCTGAACTACCACACTGACAAGGTACATGGTGTTCAATCCCACATCGCCTGGATGTGGAAAAGGAGATTTGCTTATATGTAGTATATTCTCTTCAAATGGTATGAGGTCTTCTTAGATAAAATTCAAGAGCAAAACCGTGTGGGCTATGGTCCAAAGCGGTATCTCGTCCTAAACTCAGTCGGAAATGTTCCGACGAGGACAGTTTAATTAATTCTTATTTTATTAAAGTAGTCATGAGGCATTTCTTTATTCTCATGCCCTCTTTTATGGGAACTATTCTAATGCTAGCTAGAATAAAGTTATATCATATTCTTATGCTAATCTTTTACTATCACTTTTGTAATAGGCTTTTGTATGAAATAAGCTTCAACGAAAAGATTAGCATCCAATACTATGATTACTCGCGAAAAATAGTATTCCTCACAATCATATCATTTATCATTGCTGCTCTTGTAAGCAATGTGATGCACACTTCGCATTATTAGAATATATATGTGTATATATGTATATATATAGCGTGTAACTTTCCAAACATATTCGACTCTTTTGCAATCCTTATTGATTGTGGAATGTGAGCCATTATTTATAAATAGTGTCACCCAATTTTCAGTAATGAATTTCACAAGAAACACTTGTACTTCTTGTAATCATTAGTTATTATTTTATTTTTAATCTATATGCTGTTGAGCACGAAAAGTATCAGTCAGATTTATGCTCCCGGAAAAAATACATGTACAGGAACTTATTGTGTCCAATTTACAGTGACATGAAGTCAAAATCTTGAATTTCCACATAAATGAACTCTCCTAAAATGGTGAGTTCAACGTGAAAAAATAGTGTTTTTTTAAAATATTGAAATCGCCTTTTCTATCTCTTCTTCACTTTTTCTTATCTTAACATCTGAACACTCTCTCTCTCTAACAGAAGACACACTCTCTCTCAACTCGAGCTCTCTCTCTCTCTCTCAACTTCACAAATTTCTTACATATAGAGGAATTAACAATATTAAAGAGTAACTAAGGTGTTATTTGGTAAAACTTAAAATGAAGTACTGAAAATTCTAATTAATTTGTGAATTTTTAGTGCTAAAATTCTTAGGTGATAATTAAAAAATAAATATTTTTTTATATTTTCAGTTAGTTAAAATTTTATCCTTTTTTAATTGATATTTATCATTTTGAGTGATATTCAAATGCATTATCAAACGCACGTAATTGGATAAGTGTTCAATCTCTTCAGAATTAAGTACTGAATTGAGTTATCAAACGACACTTAAGTCAAATAATAGCTGAAAACAAGGTTGGCCATCTAAAGGCAAAAACTCTAGATGAAGCATTCTGAGGATTTAATTAACTATATTCTTAATCTTTTTTAATGCAAATTTACTATTGATGCCATATCATTTTGTACTAAAACATTAATTTTTTAATAAGTCATTATGAAGAGTTACACATTAGAATAACATGTAGTGAAAAACATTGATGTACATAACTCGTCTTTTTCAGACTTGGCTTTCAGGTTATTAGCCAATAGTTTTTATCCATGTATTTTATTTCTTGAAATGTTACCTAATAAATGGTTTAATCCTTTTCCGTAGAACATCCAATGTTACCCCCTTTTGAGTCCAAATTACTATTCACTACAGTCATTACCAACACTACAGTAACCCGACAAGATACTATTCATAAATCCACCAGAATGAGTCATTCACTCACTCTTGGTTTATCAACTCTGATAATAAATTCAAAAGTCAAATCCCCTCTTGGTTTCTTAAATGGTGGTCTCAATATGGCTCCATCCCACAAATTTTTCCAACTGCTCTTCTAGATCAAGTAAAATATTTCTCATCAGTTTACAAAATTAATGCACACCAATCTCAATTCCAGTTATCCTCCTATTTTATAGCAAATACAAAGTTCTGTGGATTTTCAAATGAAAATTTGATATGCAAGATAATACAGTCATCCGAAGACACTTCGTCATATGGTGGATTCTTTCAAAACTAAGAGAATCATTACGCAAGTTCAGACTAAATTTCGTGTCTTTCCAAAATCATTTATAACATATATATATATATATATATATATATGTGTGTGTGTGTGTGTGTGTGTATATATATATATATAGACACACACACACACACACATGAAATTCATGTGAGGATTGTCAAGAGGCATGTCAAGATTGCCAATAGGGTAGTTAAGGTTAATAAGAGAGGCATGTGAGGATTGTTAGGAGGCATGTCAGGATTGCCAATATAGTAGTTATGGTTAATTAGGGAGGCATGTGAGGATTGTCAAGAGACATGTCAGGATTGTCAATAGGGTAGTTAAGGTTAATAAGGGAGGCATGTGAGGATTGTCAGTTATATAATAAGGTTTATATATATATATATATATATATATATATATATATATATTTAAATAAGAGAGACATGTCAGTATTGTCAAATACTAGGTATATATTTAAATAAGGGAGATATGTTAGGATTATCAAATTCTAGGTATATAATATGTAGATAATGGAAGCATGTCAGGATTGTCAAATAATAACTTACTAAGGGTTCGAGCATGTATGGATTGCCTTTGGATGAAACTTCGGAAAACGTGATCTATATTTTGTAATAACATATTGGTTGGTACCGGATATAAGATGGTCCCAATCTGGTACCGTAGGGTAAGTGAGGGAGTTTTCTAGAAAGAAAAGTAAATAAGAGAAAACAAATTAGGCTTCAGTAGTTCCTACGCACAGACAGGGAGAGAATGGGAGACGCCGAAGAAAAGGAAAGAATGTGATATTAATAATAAATAAGCTCAATACTACCTCCGTCCGATAATACTTGGGATGTTTGGGGAATCCAACTTTTTATGGTGGGACTCACTTTTTATTGTGGTAATGAATGAATTTACATATTAGTTCTTGTTTAAAAGTTAGTATTATTATTATATGATGGGGCCAACTTTTAGGATCGTAGAGTTTGAAAAGGGTAGTTTAGGAATCATATAAAAGATAGTACATCCATTTTAAGAAATGGACATGTATTTTGGGACATCCCAAAAAGGAATAGTGGACTAAAATTATAGGACGAAGGGAATACAACTTTACCCAAAAAAAAAGACTCTTGCTCTCTCACGCTCAGTCGGTCAATACTAATTACAGAAGCTTCATGACCTTTGTCTATTCGTTTATGGTGGTTGACTGCACAGAGTACATATAAAGAAAATACTGAATCTCACCCTCTCTCTCTCTTTTATTAAAACCCCTAATTTTTCTTCTTCTTCTTCACAAAAGCCCTAGTTTTTTTTCTTCTTCACCAAGTCCTATTTTTTATAATGAACTAGTGCTAACACCAATGACGAGCCGACGACAAGGGACTGGGAGTGGTGAGACTCTCACCGTGAGAGGCTCAACACAGACGGCTAGGCTGTAGGCACTACCAGATTTTCCCATTGTGTGGCGAGGCAATTCCAACGACAGGCTTGTAAAAAATTGATACGCTCTCCATTTTCCCCCTTTTATATCTACATATAAAAACACTACAAGAAAATTGAGTTTCAACAAGGTGCAATGCATGTCGTTAAAGGTATTTTCACGACATACATTCATATGCCGTTACTGACCATGCCGTGAAAACTCTTTTTTATTAACGGCATGCAAAGTATGTCGTAACTATTTAAATATGACGTCGTGGTGCAGCCAAATAACCGTTGCTTTCAAACTTTTATGACGCGTTTTGCACGTTGTCAATAGATTATAATTTTATCAACGTCCTTTGAACGTTGTAAAAACCTTATTTTATCGACATTCCGTGCATGTCGTACTTGTGTGAATCTTTTTATCAACATCCTCTGAATGTTGTGAAAACCTTATTTTATCGACATCCTGTGCGTGTCGTACTTGTGTCAATCTTGTTATCAACGTCATTTGGACGTTGTGAAAACCTTATTTTTTCGACATTTCGTGCATGTCATACTTGTGTGGACCATTTTATCAACACTGTTGGAGCGCTGTGACTACTTTATTTTATCAACATCCCATGCATGTTGTTCTTGTGTGAATCTTTCAACGACACAATTGGCAGGTCGGTATTGAAATTTGATTAACGACGCACAATGGAAGTTGTCATTTCTGGTTTTTGACAAAATGCTTTGAGAGTCGTCAATAGTTTTTTTTTTGGTGGGGGTGTGGTGAAATACCCCCCCAAAATTTCGCGCATGAGGTGGCCAGTCTCATACACAAAACCTGGAAGATACATACAACTGGTAGCAACAAGCATAGAATACAAAAGATATAATGAACAATTTTCTAATTGCAGAAAAGAAAGTTCCTCTGAGTTAAAAATAACTGTTAACTAAACAAGTATATGTCCGGTAATACAATTTGGAAGTCCTATAACCCAAGGACCCCTTAACCAGAATGAACCAAAGTCTTTAATTCTAAAATTAATACCAACAATCAAAGTCTCAAAAGGTCATAGTATGACTCTTGAAGAAGACAAGTTCCTACCCTGTGATGAGACGTCTGCTACAACCAAACCCTAAAACTCTATCCTCGCGGTGGAACCTGTCTGAAACATGAAATATCAACAAAGTGGGTTAAACCCACGAGCAAGTTCTATCTACTACATCCCAATCAGAGAACCAATATACATACCCTCAGTATAAGGGACATAAAATAAGTCTATAGATTTAACCTACAAGTTATTCTTTTACCCAGTTTCGTGTTTCCAAAACAACAGTCAATATTTATAATATTCCACCCAAACCCTTATTATGCAAACGTGAACACGTTCCTTACGTTCAGCAGAAATAAACATAATATAAAATAATATCAAGTTTAAGCAATCCTAACATACCATCATTAAATCTTTTGATACCTTAATAGGTATAGATATATACATACTAGTCATTTCCTATTTAGATCATATTTTCAGAAGTAAAATCATCTTATACATTGTTCCAACACACCCTTATCATCCAACAATGAACACATTCTTTAAGTTCAAAATAAAGAAAACATGTGCATACACATATAGATACCTTATTAGATATGGGCAATCCTGATACGCCAAATAAAATGTATAGATACCTTATTAGGTATGGGCGATCCTAACACGCCAAATAAAATGTATAGATACCTTATTAGGTATGGGCGATCCTGACACGCCGGGCAATCCTGACATGCCAAATAAAATGCATAGATACCTTATTAGGTATGGGCGATCTTGACACGCCGGGCAATCCTTACATGCCAAATAAAATACATAGATACCTTATTAGGTATAGGCGATCCTGACACGCCGGACAATCCTTACATGCCAAAATAAAATGCATAGATACATTCCAATATGCAATATAAAATAACAAGGTGCATTATGATTTAAATTTGCACAAACGTTATTTCAAATCATCCAACATGAAATTATCATCATAAGACAAATCGTTCACAAGTAGACTATAATCAAGTATCCCATGTGCATTTATATATATAATAAACACAATCGATTAAATCAAAATAATTTAACATCCATTAGAGGAAACAATTCCCCAAACCAACCTCCAATACACTCAAATCTCCGAGGGGATCTAAACTTACTCTTATTTAGGTTTCTGGGCCTATTTCACTTCTAAGAACACTAAGAAAATATTCTGGAATTTTCTGTAATTTAAAAACATTTTTAATAACCAAAGAAGGTGAAAATCCAACTTTTAGTCACTTTAAAAATTATTTTAACACCAAGGGAAGCTCAATTCGAGGTGAATATTTAAACCCAAGGTCATTTAATCTCTAAACAGTTACAGAAAAATTTTGGGAATTTTTGGAATTTCAGAAGTATTTTCTAAAATTACAGAAAGTGAAAAATCCAACTTTTAGACACTTTAAAAATCAATTGAGCAGCAAGGAAAGATTATTTTGAGTTGAAAATTTAAACCCAAGTGTATTTATCCTCCAGAGAATTACAGTAAAATTTTTGGAAATTTTGGAAATTTCTAACTATTTTCTAAAATTAAAGAGGCTGAAAAATCCAGTTTTTAGACACTTTAAAAATTAATTTAAAGACAATGGTAAAACATTTTGCTATGAAATTTAAACTCCAAGCCCCTTAAGCTCCCAGGAAGTTGACATAAAATTTTTGGAATTTTTAGAATTATAAAAGTATTTTTAAAAAATGATTTTTCCAGATTTTCAAGTTTTCCCAAAAGTTTTAAAAATACAAAATAAATATCAAAACAATTCGGAATGGGCCCATATTGGACCCAGAGGTGGGCCCCTGAGAGTGGGCCCCAAAAATAATTTTCCGGCCACAGGCGCCGGCGGCACGCGCCCCCACGCGCCGTCGAACGCGTGGCCCCTTTTCCTTTTCTTTTTTTTTTTTTTCCTTTTTTTTTTTTTCTTTTCTTTCTTCTTCCTTCTTCCTTCCCGATCACTTTCCGATCACTTCCGAGCACCGAATTGCGCATATGAATATACCATTGAACTCGTATCGATCTAAGCTACGTATTGGTACCAAAATTATCCCCTCTCGCGGACTAAATCAAAAACGCCCAATTTCAAGTTTCGAAAATCTAAAATTTTAAACTCAATTTCCCGTCAATCTACCCAACGGTTCATAACGAAACTTTCAAGGATTGTTCTAGGAAGTAAGATCTACCTTTTAATAGGAACAAAATTCCTCAAAAATGATAAACACAGTAGACCCAAATTTCATGTTCGTATATATATACACCCGCCTATACAATCATATATACATGTATATACATATGCAAAAATATTCTAAAACAGTACCAAAACTCCAAAATCCTAATGTTTAATCCACAGAATTATTCTTAGCATGCAAAATCATTAATTTCATAATTAAATGCATACAAATTTCTAGCAACATATCTATACAATTAGCATAATTAATTCTCACAAAATTTATCAACAGAAAAAAAAAAATAATATACAAATTTCCAAAATAAACACAATCCTCAAACCTAGACTATGCATACGGATTCAAAGGGGAAGAGAAGAATCAAACTTGCCTTTTTCCTGACGAATCAACTTGTTCACCCGATCGTCACTCCCTTCTCTCTTTCGTTTACTCGCTCTTAGTTCTGTGCGTAAAACAACGACAACCCTAATTTCTTCTTCTTTTCTTTTCCTTTTTGTCTTAATTATTCTTTTATTGATTTTCCTAAAACTAATTAAAATCAAATTAATAATACTAACAATAGAAATAAAATATTATTTCAACCCTAGGCCCATCATTTTAAACATAACCTTAGCCCACTCATACTAGCCCAAATTCCTCCCTAGCCCAACCCAAAACATTTAAATAAAATAACACACAATTAATACCAATTCACATAAAATGATAAAATGCATGTATAAAAGACAAGCAACTCACCTACAATGATAATTTATATAAAAAAAAACATTTCACATGAATTAATAAAATAAAGTAATAATGTAAAGAGATTAAATTGACACCTAAATTTTCCGGGGTATTACATGTGGGGATTCCCTGTACAGTGTTTCACATATATATCAGTCTCAGTCCTCCTGTCACAAGTTATCCTTGTCTACAATGTAAAAAAATAATCCACATACAAAGAGAATAACCAAAATCCATTACTTTTCATTAAAACAAAAGGCATTAGTTTAGAACCATATCTACTTCAAAATATTAAAGTCACCAAAGTCAAAGAGATGATTGAGAAACAAAAACAAAAACAATCATCTCTTGCAACATAACCATCAATTATAGGACCATATCTACATATATTAGTTGTCACTCGTCCATATAAAGTCTTGACGGCAAAAATTGCTTCTTCGTCAGTTGTCTATACAAAAGTCTTGACGGCAAAAATCGCTTCTTCGTCACTTGTCAATACAAAAGTCTTGACGGCAAAAATCGCTTCTTCAATCACATTCTGCCAATAAAAAGAAAGCAAGTTACTACCTTTAATTGTATCACATTAACCAAAAAAATTAACCAGTCTTAAAGAATTAAAGGGAAAGAAAAAAAAATGAAGGAAAGAATCTATAATTGAAAACAAAGAAGAAGATGAACAGATTTCAAACTTTTACACATAAAATTATATATATTTTCATCCATTTATAAATTTGTAAATCCACACACATAATATATATATATATATAATAAAAAAAATTACCCTTGAGAGTAAGTTCTTCTAATGAACTTGGCAGGCCATGCAACTAATCCTCCCTGAGCTTCTCGAAGGTAAAAGTAATTTTTGCTTGCCCTATACAATGTAACATCAGCATTATATACATCCTTGACCCAGATTTTCCAACATTCGCTTCCAATAGGAATACCATCCACAAATGCAGTTGGCTCCGTTGAATCAATTTCTCCAATAGCAACAACTGAATTTGACTCACTCCAATGTAACAATTCACAATCCAATCCTTCTAAATTTTCAGGAGGCTCAGTAGTAGGAGTGACATGAGGTGAAGCCCTTGCATTACCAAACTATAAATAATGAAAACAAATAAGAAAACTATAAGTTTCAAAACCACCCTAGTAAATAAATTATGACAAAACAATTAAGATGTAGATATTTTTATTCTTTTAGAGTGATTCATAAGAAATTCTGAGTAAATTTAAAATGTCCAAGCCCAAAGAAAAATAAATTTATAATGGAGATACCACAAACAAAATCAATCTTAATGCATTAGCTAACATACACTTTTCCTTCACTCCCTTCCACTGATTTCCTATATCACTGGAAGTGTGGTAATCCAGCTATATCAAGTTTAGTTTTTGCTGATGACTTGATGTTATACTCTGCAGGAGTTCCAAGTTCTGTTGCATTACTGATGTCGGTGCTTAATGATTTTGGATGTGTATCAGGTCTGATGCCAAATAATAGTAAGAGTGTAATGTTTTTGTTCGGGTGTCCCAGAAGGAATCAGGAATGAAATTCTAAATTCTTTGAGTTTTTAGCAAGGGAACCTGCCTATTAAGTACCTCGGGGTGCCTCTCCTATCTACCAAGTTGAAGGCTGCTCATTGTGAAACTTTGGTTCATAAGATAACTTCTAAAGTTCAGAGTTGGACTAGCAACTACCTTTCTTTTGCTGGTAAACTGCAATTAATCAGATCAGTTCTCTTTTCTGCTCAAGTTTATTGGGCTTCAACTTTTGTTTTGCCTAAGACTGTTATGAAGGAGATTGCTGCGGTTATGAGGAAATTCTTGTGGAAAGGGTCAGATTTGTCCACCGATGGAGAAAAGGTTTCTTGGCAAGTGGTGTGCACTCTAACAAAGGAGGGGGGTTTGGGTGTGAAGGATGTGGTTACATGGAACAATGCTGCTACGGCCAAGCATTTGTGGAGGGTGATTCAACCTTAATCTTCATCTCTTTGGGTTCAGTGGGTGAAACAACATTTACGAAGAAATAGAAATTTTTGGAGTGTGAATTTGCCAGCTGACTGCTCTTGGACATGGAGGAAATTGTTAAAGCTAAGAAGTATGTGTCGAAAGTATGTTCAACATCAGATTGGTGAAGCCAGTTCTCCCGGAGGCAATCAGCTTAAACCAAGGGGCTTTTATTCTAGGAAAAAGCATCACTGATAACATTTTGCTTGCTCAGGAATTAATTAGTGAGTTTGGAGTTCTTGTAGGCCTCATCCCTAACAGTTCAAAAAGTATGATGTTTAGTTCTGGTCTATCTGATGTGGTCAAGGATCAAATTCTAAGCACTTTATGTTTTCAGCAAGGTGATCTTCCTATAAAATATCTTGGGGTTCCCTTACTATCCACTAGACTAAAGGTTGTTCACTGTGAAGGGCTTATTAATAAGATTACTAGGAAGGTTAAGGCTTGGACAAGCAGATATCTGTCTTTTGCAGGGAGGTTGCAGCTAATTCAGGCTGTGTTATTCTCTACCCAAGTATACTGGGCCTCAACCTTTGTGCTTCCGAAGGCTGTGATGAAGGAAGTAAATGCCATAATGAGAAAGTTTTTATGGAAAGGTACAGAGTTAAAGATAGGGGGGAGAAAATTGGTTGGAATCAGGTATGTCTTCCAAAAGAGGAGGGGGGATTAGGAATTAAGGATGCTGTTAGCTGGAATAGTGCAGCAATGGCAAAGCATATTTGGAGGATCATCCAACCTAAGTCTGATTCCCTATGGGCTTCTTGGGTGAAAAAGCATCTCCTTAAAAATAAGATTTTCTGGAATGCAAAACATCCAGCTGAGTGTTCGTGGACTTGGAGGAAACTTTTGAAGCTGAGGCATATGTTCAGAAACAAGGTGAGAATACATGGTTGGAAATGGGCTATATACTTCTATGTGGTATGACTACTGGTTACCAAGTGGACCTTTATGCATGCAGTATAATAGAAGAATGATTACAGACTCTGGATTAGGAGAGGAGGCCATGGTTGCTGCGGTGGTTGATGGGGATCAATGGAAATGGCCTTCCACGAATACCATGGAATGGATGACTATTAGAAGTAGTATTCTAGTATATTTCAAGCCTAATAGTTTGGCTGAAGATAAAGACATATGGGAACCAACAGGTAATGCGTTTTCCATTAGAGCTGCCTGGGAAGAGTTGAGGTCTAAGCAAGCGAAAGTGAACTGGAAGGGCATTATTTGGTTTTCTTCAAATATTCCTAAACATGCTTTCTTGCTGTGGCTCGTGCACCAGGATAGGGTCTACACTCAATACAGACTTATGGCATGGGGTACAGTGACTACTGGAAAATGTATTTTCTGTAAAAGCAGAATAGAGGATCGGGATCACCTGTTCTTTGCTTGTAGCTTTAGAAAAGGCTATGGAAATCAATTACAGGAAAAAGTGCTATCCAATGGCCAGATGGGGATTGGAATTCAATTATGAACTGGGCAGTGTTGACTCTCCAAGGGGAGTCTCTGATCTCAATTGTGAATAAATTGGCCTTAGCAGCCACTGTGTATGAAATATGGAATGAAAGAAATAAGAGGCTGTTTGCTGATGACTACAGGGATTTTGAAGCTATTAAAGCTTGCATTATTCAAGTGGTTAGATATAGGATTATTTCACTGAAGAATTTCCCTCGTACTCCTAGTAACCAGTGGATGCAGCAGGAATGGAGACTGCCAGAGTCTATTTTTGATAGAGAGTAGTCTGGTCTAGAGGAAGGCTGGGATATGCTGTGTGGTACGAGTTACTGGTATTCACATTGGTTTCATTATTGTTGGTATGGTTTGTTGGTTTGGCAGTTAGGCTGGGACTGCTTGTTCGAAGGGGATATTGTATCCATATTATGGAAGCTGATGGGGGAAATGAACAAGAGGAACAGGAGCTATTCGCAGATGGGATACTGTGCATGGTCTAAACTGTGTAATTCAGTAAATTATTTGAATATTATATGGCTGTATGTGCTATTTATATCCACATTGATGGAATTCTGTGTCTGGTACTATCATCTGTTGGGGGAAGAAAACAGAAGGATCACAATTTCAAATAGGTTCTACAGATGCTGGTGCAGCTTATTAGGGTACTGTGCTTGGATTACTTGCTTGCTTTCATCCCATACAAGTTCTTTTCCTCTTATTTGCATGTGTAATGGTAGCCGAAAGGGATACATTGCTTATGGTAGATGGATGAAGGGTATGGGCCGTGGCTATATTAGGGGGTCAATTTAGGAGGATAAGGATGGTAGTATGGTTTATAATATTCTTGTTGGCTTAAGCTCTAGGGGTTATAGTCTTGGGTTATGGCTTTTGTATCTTTGGTGGACCTGGGGGGAGAAAATAGAATGATTATAAAGGAAATCAGGGGCTACAACTGCTGGTGTATTATTTGTTTGCTGGGGTACTGTGCATGTTGCATGCAGTGGTATTGTGCAAATTGTGTTCCTTTGCTTTCTCTATAGAGGGGGGTTTTCTAATGGTGTGGTGTTACTTCATGAGTTGGTTTGGTTTCAAGATTTATATTAGTTTAAGTAGGCAGCAGGAGTACATTGGTTATGATAGCTAGATGAAGGACATGGGTTGTGTGTATACTGAGGGGTCTATTTGGAGGGTTAGGAATCTTGGTATGCACTACACTAGTTTTTTGAATTAATATTCTTAATTTCCTTCCTTCCTTAATAATATCAGGTGTGTATATATCTAGTCAACAGGAGTAAAACTGAGTAATATATAGTACCACTTGTGCAAATCACAATATATTATTCTAATCCAAATTCTCATGAACATGAAAAAAAGAAAGAGAAACAATCACAACCCAATCCAATTATTTATAAAAATATGCAAAGAAGGATAATGATGACAATCTAACCCAATCAACTTACCATTGCTGAACGCAACTGATTCATTTCCATCATAAGAGTTTCCATTTGAGTCTCGTTTCTTTTTGTTTGTTCTTTCAATTGATTAATTTCTTTTATGTGAGCCTCGTGTCTTTTTGTTTGTTCTTTCAGTTGCTCTTGTTGCTTAAGCTTTGACTGGGTAGCTCCAAACCCCATTCCTCTAATCCGTCCTCGACGATCGGGACCAAGTGCATGACTTAGTGCATCATCTTGAATTGACCCTATTTTTTGAGTTATAAGTTCATACTCTCTCATTTGCACCTGAAATTATATAGATAAGAAAAACATAATTATTAAGCTAGTAAATATAAATGAAAAACTTAAGGATGTAGGAAGAGTTTGTTACAATTTTATCATTGACTTTCTCATTTATGGGTCTTCCATCCTTCCTCTCATGTGCTTTGATCCAAACATCTACCCTCGATATCTCATCGGGTGTATCACTCTCTCTTCTCTGCAAAATAAATATTGCAAACATTGTATATATGAAGCATTACGTATACAACTAGCTGCTTCCAAAAATAACTCAAAGCAATTGAATAAATTAGTATTACCATTTATTCTCTTACACGAGCATAACCTTTGCGGCTTGTCGTGTGAGGCATTGTTTGCTTTGCTCGGATTTTTTAAAATTTTTCACTTATCGCCTATAGCACAATCAAGTTAATATCTATATAGATCAAAATTAAGTGGAAATAAGTTCTTACTCAATTATAAACGTACATCAAACTCTACAGAACATATATATTTTACGAATTTTTGCCACTCGTCCATTGATTTAACATTAGCAGGCTTCAGGAGGGCAATTGCACGCGAAAATAAAGCATTTTTTCTCAACTTTCGTATTTTTGTTGTCTCTTTTGATTTATGTTCGCGCCATTTCTTATCCATGGACTGGAGTATTTCTTTCTTATAACAATCGGGAACCACAAACTTTTGCTACATTACACAAAGAAACAAGATGATTTAGTTTGTTTATATGAAAAAATAAAAAATACAATCATTTCAAGTGCAATTAGAGAGGAAACGTTTAGAAGAAACAAGAAATTAATAGAGGTTGGGATATAATATAACACTAGTAATGGTTCAATACCTTTAGAAGACTCCACATACGATCTTTCATATCGTCCGTCACATCAAACCAATGATGTAAAGTGACTGGCACAACCTCCCTTGCGATTACCCCTAAACCATATTTAAATTGTGGAGCTTCTTCCCCTATTGGTGCCCCAAATTCATCAAATGTGATCTCTATTGGTGTCGTTCTTCCTTTTTCAATATTTTCCAATTTTGCCTTGCCTCTACCCTTTCTTTTACGTGACTCTGATGTGGTCTCATTGGGAGGAGGGCTACCACCTATAGCATTGTTAGGTGAAACAACAACTCCTCTTTGTTGTTCACCTAATGGTGTCTGTGAAGAATTCGAACCCCCCTCGGATATGTGTAGTGGTTCATTTCCTTGACGTGCTGCTACAGCAATAACAGCTACACGCTCTTTTCGTTGTCTTTTAGTAGCTTTTCTAGATGACTTCGTGTATAGTATATGAAAAGCAAGAAGACCAAAGCATTGTAGTTAATAAATTGATAAATTAAAATTCAAAATACCTTAAACATGATGCAATAAATAAATCAAAATGAATTTACTACTAACTTCAGCGTGGGAAGTCATAGTGCTGGGGGGTATATTAACTATTGTCGCTCCCTTTGATTCCTATACGAAAGAACTTGAGATCTTATTCTGCTAATTGCTGGATTTTCTGTTCAAAATGAATAAATAAATAAAATAAGTGTAATGAATAAATTTAACTAATATATATATAGATTTTTCTTTCTAGAGGAGGCTAATCATAAGGTTATATATATCTATCTATAGACAATGTCACCAACACATATATACAAACAGACACTGACTATTGATACAACTATTAATTAGTTTTTCTAATTGACTTGTAGCAAAAATCTAAAAGTGAGTAGAATAAGCAAATATATTAGTAACAACTTCAAGTAAACCTACACTGTCAAGCCCTCACAATCCAATCGTACATAAGATTCATCCTCATCGCCAACATTCTAGTCAAGTCTCGATGCATCTAATGGTGTTGAGAGTGAAAAAGTATTGTCTTCAAAAGTCTCAAGCTCTTGTACACCCCTTGCTGGTGCTCTGAGTACAACATACCAGTTTGATGTTTCATTATCCCTAGAATAGAATACTTGCTGCACTTGTGATGCAAGAACGAAGGGATCCCTTTCAAATTGACTTTGACCTTCATGAAGGTTGACTAATGTAAGTCCATCTTCAATTTTGATGCCATTCCTGATGTTTGCCCAATCACAATGAAATATTGGAATTTTAAATTCATGGTAGTCTAACAAAATTATATCTCTTATAACCCCGTAGTAAGTTATTTTCCCAACTACTTGACTTGTATCTCTTGCACTAGATCGACATATGGTTTCTACTTCAAGAGCAACACCACTATTTTGTGTGGTTCTATCAACTTCCTTTGTGTGAAATCGAAGTCCATTGATAATGTATCCTGGATGTGAAATAACATTCACTCTAGGACCATATTCAAGCCACTTTAGTGTATTTGACACATCCCTTACATTTGTTGTGACTTTATTAGCGAACCATGCACTAAAAGTCTCCATATGTCTCTTCTGTAATGCACCATGATTCCTTGAGAGATGGTTGTCTTTAAGCTTAAGCTCCTTCAAATGCATTCTGGTGCAAAAATTATATTATGATTAATTTTTTTATTTAAATAACAATATATAATTATTTATATTGCACTTACTCTATGTAAGGTACCACTTCTGTATGATTGAACAGAACATAACGATGAGCAATGTCTAACATTTCAGTGGGCATTGTTTTTATAATTCCTTTCAAAATTGGACGCCCTTCCATTATGGTTTCATTTCCAAATTCTTCATTCCGAGTGGGTCGAACACCTATGTCGGCTGCTTGTTTTATGTATTCATTGCAAAAGCTAATGCACTCTTCAGCCATATACCTTTCTGCTATACATCCTTCAGGTTTTGCTCGATTCCTTACATAACCTTTCAAAACCTTCATATTCCTAAAGAAGAACAAATATTGAGATTTAAACCACAAAACCTAAATGAGGACAAAAGTCAAACTTGAAGTTATATAGATAAATACCTCTCGAAGGGGTACATCCAACAGAATCGTACAGGTCCACATAGAAGAGTTTCTCGTGCGATATGAATGGTTAAGTGAACCATAATGTCAAAAAAAGATGGAGGAAAGAACCTTTCAAACATGCACAAAGTGTAAGCAATATCATTTTCAAGTCTTTCCAATGAGTTTCTATCAACCACTTTTTGACATATTTCATTAAAATGTGCAGATAGTCGAAAAATGGCATTCCTTGGACCCTTGGGTAGAATGCCACGTAAAGCAATAGGTAGCAATTGTTGCATTAAGATGTGACAATCATGTGACTTTAGGCCTATGATTTTGGATTCATTTATCTATACGCACTTTCCAATGTTGGAACCATAACCATCAGGAAGTTTTATTTGTTGTAACCTCTTGCAAAAAGTTTTCTTCTCCACCTTTGATAAAGTATGTGGTGCTAGTGGCAAGTAAGTTTTCTTTCCGGATGGACGTGGATGCAATTCATTCCGAATGCACATTTCTTTCAAATCCATACGAGACTTCAGTCCATCCTTTGTTTTTCCCTTCACATTCAAAAGAGTACCAATTATACTCTCACACACATTCTTCTCAATGTGCATTACATCTAAATTATGTCGCACAAGTAATACCTAATATAAGAAAAAAAAATATAATTTTATTAGTATATATAGGTAGAAATTTAATTAATTAAATAAAAGATTTTTTTTTTCAAAATTTCCAGTTTCATTTTTTATAAGAAATCACTGACCTCCCAATATGGCAACTCAAAAAAGATAGATTTTTTCTTCCAAGGCCAAGTCGAAGGTTTGTCTCTCTTATCTTTATTCTTGTTTTTTCTTTTTGATAAGTTCGTTGTACCTTTACTCTTTCCCCAATCATTCTTAAAGTCCTTGATAATTTGGAAAACTTCTGAACCAGACAATAGTTTTGGCCTCCCCCTATGTTCCTCGTTTCCATCGAACCAAGCTTTTTTCTTTCTGAATGGGTGATTGTGTGGAAGAAATCTTCGATGGCCTGTGAAGCAAAACTTTTGACTACCTGTCAACCACCGTGAATATGTGTCACGACAACACACCGTACAAGCCAAATCACCTTTTGTTGCTTGACCAGATACGTTTCCGAAAGCTGGATAATCATTTATTGTCCACATCATCAATGCCCTCAAATTAAACAATGACTTACTAAATGCATCATACATGTCTGCACCGTTACACCACAACTTCTTCAAATCGTCTATAAGAGGTTCTAAGTACACATCTATGTCATTCCCTGTTTGCCTTGGCCCCAGAATTAGTAATGTTAACATCATTCCCTTTTTAGACATGCATAACAATGGGGGGAGATTGTATACAACTAATATCACCGGCCAACAACTATATCTAGAGCTAAGATCACCAAATGGATTAAAACCATCCGTAGATAGTCCAAGTCTTAGATTTCGTGGATCTGATGCGAAATCGGGCCACTTTCTATCTATTGTATCCCATGCAAGAGAATCAACCGGATGCCTCATTTTTCTATCTCGACTTTTGTTATGTGAATGCCATCGTAATTGCTCTGCCATTTCAATTGACCTAAACATTCTCCTAAATCTTGAAATTATTGGAAAGTACCGCAAGACCTTAACTGGAACATTTTTTTAAATCTTTTTAGTTCGTTCATTGACTTTCCAGCGTGACTTCCCACATTTGGGGCATGTATCCATATTCTCTTTCTCATTTCTAAACAAACAACAGTCATTAATACAAGCATGTATTTTCTCATACCCCAAATCAAATACCTTAAATAATTTCTTTACTTTGTAAATATCCTCGGGAAGTTTGTTATCTTTTGGAAGCATGCCATGAAGAATTCCAAGAAGTTCGTTAAAACCACTATCAGATAGATTATGTGCAGCTTTGTGCTTATATAGTGAAACAATTGCAGACATCACTGAATAACTTGTGCACTCAGGATATAAAGGAGTTTTAGCAAGTTCTAATGACTTTGTGAACTCCGTTTCTCTTGTCTCATAAGTAGGCTCCATGGCATCATCATTTTCACCCTCAAAATACACATCCCTATACATCCTATACATATCTGACATTTCCACATCATCATAAGCATCATCATTAGTATCACCCTCTTGTTGCACAAATGAAATTGGATCTTCCCCGTGAAGAACCCACACAGTGTATAAAGGATCCATTCCATTTATAACCAAGTGCTCATAAACTGTATCACAGTATTGGTGACATCCATTTACACAACGTTTGCAAGGACATATTATCTTATCTGGATTCCCTGAGTTTGCTTTTGCCATATCAATAAATTTTCGTGCTCCATTCAAATAATTCTCGGAAACTCTACAAATAAAAACTCAAACTTTTATATATTCCAACAACGAATGCACAATGTCTAAAAATTATATATATAATTCTTTAGTTAAAGTTGACATGTTAAAGTGGATCCATTCTTTATCCATTGTTCGATCTTTGCTTGATTGCTAGATATGTTCAAACTTTTTCATAACCTGGTATGTTAGAATCGTCAATTTCAAAGTGCTAACATTAGAAGAAGTAACTCTAATTTAAAGACCAAGGCATGTGGCATGACAAAAAAAATTCACCATGTGGAGTAAGGTAAAAGTTAATATAAAGTGAACTCTCTTTATAGATCTTCTACCACTTAATCAGTCACTCTTTTTTCAAATTTTTCCATTGTTATGGTGGCTAAGGCATTACTATTGTTACTCTTTGTTCATGCTTGGAATTAGGTAGATCATAATCAATTGTTGAAAGTTCACATATCAAAAACAAGAAAAAAGGAGAACAGGAAATTCAACTTGAATTCCTAAATATAAAAGAGAAATACCTTGAAGTCGTGAAGGTTTTCCCAGCCAATGAGGACTTACAAGTTGAGATCCAATTCCTTTTAAGAAAACCACTGTCAAGGTCAAACCACAAAATTCCTTACAAGCTTTAGAAAATAAAGTTGAAGTTATATTCAAAGAAAATCAAACCACCAAATTCATCACAAGCATTCGAAAACTTGCCCAAAAAAAAAAAAATTCACTAATGTTAGAAATTAAATAAAATTGATGTTGCATTGAAGAAAAAGAAAAAATAACTCCTATAATAAAAGGAGCCAAAAATTTTTTAAACTTCAAAACTTGTTAATTATTTGATGCATCTTATTTCAATTCATCGGACTCCAAAACATCAAGAATTAGAGAATAAATATAATTCAAAAGATACTGCAGCAGTAAATATAATCAACACATGTTTTAGATAGATTCAAATAAGCAAAATGATGGAGCAGCAATTTGACAGTGCAGACCTGGTTTGAACCTAAACTTACTATAGAAAAGTAATGATTGTAGACAAACTTAAACTATG
Organism: Cornus controversa; assembly: GCA_026545225.1. Classification (NCBI taxonomy): domain Eukaryota; kingdom Viridiplantae; phylum Streptophyta; class Magnoliopsida; order Cornales; family Cornaceae; genus Cornus; species Cornus controversa. The sequence goes on from CM048845.1 coordinate 49,262,637, forward strand.
AAATTATGCATGTATGTTTAACTTAAACTATGAAATTATGCATGTATATTTAAAAAGTTATATATATGTACAGAGCATGTACTAATATAGCCTTATCTTTGCATATATCCATATGTTTAGACCTCTATACATAATTGTTGGTTTATGCTTATATGTTTGCTCTTTTAATGTCAAAGAAATGTGTCTGCTAAAGCTCCTATAATCAGGTATACACTAATAGCTCTGTAAGGGCAGTTTGGTAATTTTTGCAGTTGCATGCTGAGGGCACGTGAGCAATGACAGCTCAAGGTTCTAGAATGACCCTATGTTTTGAGAATGTCAAAAGTGTCCTTGGAATAATCCAATGATGATGTGTTGTATTTGAATACTAAAGGACAAGGTTGCCAATTCTGGAAGGCTGCAATTGATGTAGTGATTCAAAATAGCTAGAGGACAAAAATCTTTTTGGATAAGATCATAAGGATGAGCTGGTTTGTTTGAATATATTCGTTGGTAGGTGCTGCTAGAAAGAATATATATATTCAGGTGTATAGTAGCTGTAAAGGGTGTGGAGAAATTCAAAAGAGAGAAAAGAAATACAGATAGCATTCTCCTCCATCAGAGTTTTTCAAAATCCAAGTTTCAGAGCCTTGGGAAGTTAAATGAATACCTCTTAAGTCTAGAATCTTATCTTTGACATGGAGATCTTGATGTTCAGCACCTGAAGTTATATTCTGAAGAAACCAGACACTGTTCATTGCTGATAAAGCTTGGGAAGGCTTCTATGATCTGGTTTGACAATTTGTAAGCCTATTTTCTATCTGAGCAAATCTATTTACCATAAATTACTTCATCTATGTGCTCAAATCATCTTTGCTAAGGCTGCTACAAAATATCATGATCGATACCTCTGATTCATGCCTTCATATGTTGCTGGTTTAGCATTCTTTAAAACTATGAAGCTATATTTCCTATCATTCTAATTCTGTACATGATCTATGTATACCTAGAATGATCTTTATAGTTCTATCAATCCATTGTTTGAGTTGAACATGAGGCTGATTGTCACGCCCTGGTTTCTGACACCCGGTTAGGAGCGAAGGAAACGGGGGTGAATTCGTAATTTCACCTCAAGTTTCCACACCTTAATCCCATTATAATCATTTCTATTGCGGAAGCATTCTATATGCACACCCTTTTAGTGGCATTAGATCATCTAAGGCCCTTGCACATGATTTTCACCTTTGGTTCCATACATATAAACCACTAAGTTCTGGACCTCAACTTTTTACACAGATGGAATTTGATTCTAAAACCTACACCATTGGATAGAGCTTTCAAAAATACTCAATTTAAAAAAAAACCACGCTCAATTCTGATTTAAAACGAAGAAATAGCATCGAAACGAAGTCTGGACAAATTTTGAACCTTGCTGTGAATAGTAATCTCAATCAATCGAGATTGGATCTCAATCAATCGAGATTGGATCTCGATCAATCGAGATTCATCTCGACCCCTTTAATCGAAGAAAACAGCCCCTCGGTACCTTGGACCTGCAATATTTCGATTAATCGAGATTGGGACTTCGATTAATCGAAATTAAGCCTGAAAAATCATAAATTCTCGCAACCATTTCGATCAATCGAGATGGGCATCTCGATTAATCGAAATGGGCATTTCGATTAATCGAGATGCCTATCTCGATTGATCGAAATGCACTGCCCAGATTTCCCAAACACCTATACAAGATCAAACTGAACCCAAATCTCAACCAAACCACCTTAGATCATTCATATCTCATATAAATCACCTACCATTGATATAAAATCATACTCACACATCAACCTATACATTTGAACCTCAAATCTTGCATAATCATAGAAAACTCATCCTAAGTCCACCATGCACATAAAATTCAAGTGAACCAAACATCCTCATTTTTTTTCAAAGGTGATCTTTATTAATCCAACCATACAATCTAACTTATACATTGAGATCCTACAACCATGATTCCAACATAAATTCACAACTTTAAACATTCATATCCATGAAATTAAGATACAAGAGACAAAAGAACACATTCATCCAATTAAATTCCGAATCCGTACATAATCCTTGGAACCATACATATAAGAATTTTTAAATAAGGGAGATATGTTAGGATTGTCAAATTCTAGGTATATAATATGTAGATAATGGAGGCATTATCATTGCATTTACATCTTTATCTATATTGATCATCCATTTGCATCTTTACTCACCCAATTTGTATGATTATTAGTATTGTATTTTTTTTTTTTTTGTGAGTATTATATATGTACATAACTGTATGTTTTGGTTGTGAAGTGTGAACAAACATAGTAAAGAAAATAAATAAATAAAATCAAGAAATATGTCTACTAGAAAATATGATTCTAGAAGTGAAAAAAGAAAAAAAAAAGAGACAAGAAGAATTGATTCAATCTCAAAAAGGAGATCTTCATAAGTTTTTTAGGAGTAATGCGCAAATAGAGAGTTCAATTGAAAATTTGGGAAATGAAGATCTTAAGAATGAGAATCAAAATGAAGAAAGTGTTTATGAATATGGAGATTTAATGAATAAAGATCATAGGGATAAGAATCAAAATGAAGAAAATGTGAATGAACATGGAGATTTAATGAATAAAGATCATAGGGATGAGAATCAAAATGAAGAAAATATGAATAAACATGAAAATTTGATAAATGAAGAACATATAAATGCAAATGATAATGTTCTTTTGAACATTAATGATCTAGGAAATTGTAAAAATATTGATAAAAATTTGAGAGATTTATTAGTTAAAGAGGTCTTACAAGAGATGTTAAACTTGAACATTTTCCTAAAGATTTAGAAAATAGACATTTCTCTTCCACATATTACATTCGACAGTCAAATGGTGAAAAACATGATAAAAAGTGGCTAATCTATTCAACTACTTTGGATAAGGTCTTTTGCTTTTATTGTAAGCTGTTCAAACATAATAAAAATAAAATTTAATTGGCAAATGAATGAGTAAGAGACTGGAGAAATTTTAATGGCAAGCTTAAAAGTCACGAGACTAGTAGTGAACACATTGTTAACATGAGGAGTTGGATTGAATTAGAAATTAGATTAAAAAAATGCAACAATTGATAAAAATGTGGAAGAACAAATCAATAAAGACAAAGAACATTGGAGGCAATTATTACTGAGAATAATTGTTGTTATCAAAACTCTTGCTAAAAATAGTTTGGCATTCTATGAGGACAATGAGAAGCTTTATGAAGAAAATAATGGAAACTTTTTAAGTATAACTGAAATGATTGTAGAATTTGATCCAATAATACAAGAGCACATTCGTCGAATTCAAAAGAAAGAAATTCATTATCATTATCTTAGTCACAAAATTCAAAATGAATTTTATTCTTCGGATATCAGATGAGATCAAACGTGAAATCATTAAAAGAGTTAAAGAAACAAAGTATTTTTCAGTTATTCTTGATTGTACTCTGGATGCAAGTCATAAAGAGCAAATGTCACTTATATTAAGATGTGTGAATGTTTCAGTAAGTCCAATTAATGTAGATGAGTTCTTTTTAGGATTTTTAAAGGTGGATGATATATCGGGGTAAGGGCTTTTTGGTGAACTTGTAAATGTTTTGAAAGATCTTAAAATTGATATTAGTGATATAAGAGGACAAGGATATAATAATGGGTCTAATATGAAAGGGAAACACAAAGGTGTTCAAAAACGATTACTAGAGATAAATCCTAAAGCATTCTACACACCATGTGGTTGTCATAGTCTTAACCTTGCACTTTGTGAGATGGAAAATTCTTGTTCTAAACCTTCATCTTTTTTTGGAGTTGTACAACGTCTCTATTCATTGTTTTCATCTTCTACAAAATGATGAAAAGTTTTCACAGATAATATTAAAGGTTTCACATTTAAGCGCATCACAAACATGTTGGGAAAGTCAAGTTGAAAGTGTTAAATCAATAAGATTTCAAGCTCTAAATATAAGAAATGCTTTAATTCACTTAGCAAGTATTAGTGAAGATCCCAAGACAAAGAATAATGTTGAGTGCTTAGCAACAGCATCACTCATTGGTTTAGAATTTTGAGTTCTTGCTTGGCATAGTTATTTTATTTAATATATTGAATGTTGTTAATAGAGTAAGCAAAATTATGCAAATAGAAGACATCAAGATTGATGTTGCTATAGATCTCTTAAGATGACTCATTTCTTTTTTTTGAAACTTATAGAGAAAATGAATTTAAATATGCTATGTTTAAGGCTAAAGAGATTGCAACTAAAATGGAAGTTGAACCTATATTTCGTGAAAACATGTCATTCGTAGAAACAAACAATTTGACGAGAGTGTCAGTGAAGAGATGACACAATCAGCCAAAGAATCATTTAGAGTTAATTATTTCATATACATAGTTGATCAAGCTCTTGCTTCACTCAATAGTAGATTTGAACAATTTCAACAATATGACAACTCTTTTGGATTTTTGTTTAATTTGAAGAGGTTGAAGTCTGAAGATAATGATAGTTTGCATGTCATAAACTTGAAAATCTCCTAAAACATAACATGTTTCTGATATTGATGGCATAAAATTATTTTCAAAGCTAAAAGTCTTAAGAGAAGCTTTACCAAGAGGAACAAAAAAGGCAATTGAAGTGTTGAATTTTATAAAAAGGCTAGATTATTATTTTAATGCAAATAGTACCAATTCAAATGAAGCCTCTAATAGATTTTCTGCTTCTTCTGGCAATGGGACCTTAACCAAATTTCAAAAGAATAAAAGGGAACCACTGTATTACAACCATTGCACTGTATCAACTTCTGGCTCTCATCTATGATGGTAAATCTCAGTCAATGGCAAATGTTGCAGGTCTGTCCATGTCAATTTGTCATTCCACACATATTACTTTGAATAATGTTATTTAATGCATCATTGATAGTTGAGAAACTGACCATATTGCATCATCACCTAATCTTTTGCATAAATCTTCCATTTCACCAAATTCGTCAGTCCATCTACCAAATGGTGAAAAAGCAAAAATAACTTTTGTTGGGTCAACCAAAGTTCATTCTGACTTATGTCTTGACAATGTTCTTTGTGTACCCTCTTTTAAAGTCAATTTGATGTCAGTTTGTAAAATAACTGTAGGTGCAAAAAATAGTGACAAAAATTTAAATAATTGATGCACAAAGAACACTCAAGAAAATAAATACGAGAATAATAGACAATAAATATTTACATGATGGATGAGAGAGAACTTTCTTTTATATTTCATGAAATATTACAAGGGTTGATACGTGTGATGTCTACATTAATAAAATTATTTGTCACGTATCTTTCTTAATACTGACCTAGATTATGACATGTGTACCAAGTTGACTTTTCTCATGTTCAGGTGTCTTCTTGTTGGTGGAAATTTTTTCGCCTCCACAATAACTCAATCTCTAATTCTTCAATCACATTTTTATCCATTTTTTGTCTTTTTCAGGATTTGGCAATGAGAAAGACGATTGGACTGGGAAACCAACGTAATAGCTATACTACAATCAACAGCACCGTTGCAACGGTTAGCCTCATCAATTTTTGAAGTTACCTTTTGTCCCAATACGCATTGTTATGTATGCCCTTTAGCTAAACAGCCCAGCCTTTTCCTTTAAGTTCTATCTCAATTGTTGAACCTTTTCAATTAATTCACTGTGATATTTGGAGCCCTTATAGAATATCGTCTCATTTTTTGATGTAAATTATTTCTTGACCATTGTGGATGATTTTACACGAAGCACACAGGTTTATCTGACGCGTTTTAAATCTAAAACACAAAGTTTATTAAAATCCGTTATTGCTTTTGTTGAAACCTAATTTGATCGTAAGATCAAACAAATACGTGTTGACAATGGAAGTGAATTTTATTCTATGCGTGATTTTTTTAGTGCTCATGGCATCATTTACCAACATTCTTGGGTATCAACACCCCCAACAAATAAGGGTGGCTGAGCATAAACATTGCCATCTCTTAAATGTGGCACTAAGTTTTCGGGCTCATTTACCATTGAAATTTTGGGGGAAGAGTGTACTAATTATTAATCGTGTGCCAACACCTCTTTTGTCTGGAAAAACACTTACAAACGTATCGTCACATATAGCCATATGCATATTTTTGGATGTCTATGTTATGCAACCAATATAAGTCCTACACATAAGTTTGATCAACGTGCTAAAAAAATGCATTTTTATTCGATATCCTTTTGGTCAAAAGGCTTTTCGGGTGTATGACTTGACAACCAAACAGTTCTTTTCTAGTCAAGATGTTGGTTCCTTCAGACGTTACAAAGCAAGTTTGGTAGCCAAAGGCTATACGCAAGTTGAAGGAATCGATTATAATGAGCCTTTTGCTCCAGTTGCCAAACTTGTCATCATTAGATGTTTGCTAGCTATTGCTGCTACTCAAAATTGGTCTTTACATTAGTTAGATGTCCAAAATGTTTTCCTTCATAGAGATCTTACTAAGAAGTCTATATGACTCCGCCTCGAGGTTTTTGTTGACAGGGGGAGAACCTAGTGTGTCGACTAGACAAATCATTGTATGGGTTGAAACAGGCTTCACGCAACTAGTTTTCTAAATTTTCTACTGCCATTCAAAATGCAGGTTTTCAACAGTTCAAGGCCGATTACTCTTTATTCACTCAACGAAATGGAGTTTCCTTTACTGTGTGTTAATTTATGTGGATGATATTATAATCGCATGAAATGGTCCATCTGCATGAAATGGTCCATCCGCTATAGATACATTCAAGGAGTTTTTCAATGATAAATTTTGAATTAAGAACCCTTGGGAAGTTGAAGTATTTTTTGGGAATTGAAGTGGCATGTTCCAAATCCAAACAAGGAATATTTATCTCACAACTTAAGTATACTTTAGATATACTTGATGACATGGGTTTACTTTCACTTTTCCCATGGAGCAAAATTTAAAGCTTACCCGATCCGATGGTGATCTTAATAATCCATCTCATTATAGAAGATTTGTTGGTCGACTAATTTATCTCACCATCACAAGACCAGATATAACCTATTCATACATGTTCTTAGCCAGTTTATGCATCAACCACGTAAGCCGCATCTTGATGCAGCCCTTCGTGTGTTATGATATTTGAAAGGGACACCAAGCCAAGGACTATTATTTCCAACACAAAATACCTTAAATTTAAGGGGGTATTATGATTCAAATTGGGCCAGTTGTCCAACATCAAGGAGATCTGTTATGAGGTATTGCATTTTTCTTGGTGACTCCCTCATTTCTTGGAAAACCAAGGAACAGACCACTATCTCTCGCTCATCTGCAGAAGCGGAATATAGAGCCATGACGATTGTTACTTGTGAGCTTACTTGGTTGAGATATCTCCTACAAGACTTAGAAGTTAATCATTTGGGTCTAGTAACTTTGCATTGTGATAACCAAGTAGCTTTGCACATAGCGTCAAACTCTGTCTTTCATGAGCGGACAAAGAACATCGATTTGGAATGTCATTTAGTTCGAGAGAAAATTCAGTCTAGATAGATTTCAACTTCCTTCACTCCTTTCCAAGTTGTGGATATATTTACCAAACCTTTGGGGAAGACGATCTTTCATTCACCTCTGCGCAAGTTGGGCACTCTTGACATCTACGCTACAACTTGAGGGGGGAGTGTTAAAATATTCCGTCCATATTGAACTCCCGTGTGATCGAGGGATTTGATTTGATTTGATTTGATTGTAAATAATCCATCCATATTTAGCTCCTGTGATTGAGGGATTTTATTGTAACAGATTGTAGGGATTTGACTTTGAATTTTCCTTGTATAGTTTTCTCCTTCCTATATACACTAGTACAATCTGTAAATCTAACATAGAGAAATACAGAGAATTTTCTCTTTATTCTTTTCGTCTGTACATCTCTTGTTTTCTCTCTATAAAACTTTTTAGATGTGGGATAGAGCTTTTATTTGTTGGGAATTAGGAGATTATTCGTTTTCTTATAGTAACCATTTGCTAGAACCTTCTTGTGTTGTTTGGATCAAATGGAGAGAACTATGTATATTTTAGGATAAAATACACTGACTTCTCGGAGTTTTCATCAATATAAAGTGACTTCACTCTTATTTGTCAAATTACACCAAACCTCTCTTGTCAAACTTCTCAGATGGATGGTGTTAACAATTCTTGTGTAATTACGTTTCTGTCCTTATATATGTATTGTATTTTATTGCAATAAACATGTTGTCCAAGGGTAGAAATGAAATTTGAAAGTTAAAAAATTAATGACATCAACATTTTTCATCGTTTATCATGTTAACCCTTAACCAAGCAAAGATATGTGTTATTCACGTACAAATCTCAAGAAAAGTAAGTGTAATTTGGTAAATAAGAAGAGAAGTCATTGTATATTCACGAAACTTCAGCGTAATTTACCCTATCTCTTGGTATGTTAAATGTAATGATATAACTCTTCTCTTGGTATGCTACATATATGACACATTTATTGGTTCATTTATACACTAATAATTAAAAATAAAAAAAATTGTAATTGATAAAAAAAAAATGATAATGTATATAAAAAATAAAAATTGCTTACACTTTTAGCAGTAGTATAGATATAGATATAGATATAGGTATAGATATAGAAAAAATTGAAAATGTATATAAAAAATCAAAAGTCTTTGGACTTTTATAAGTAATAGAGATATAGAATTAAATTTTTCCTGGAGCCCAAAATTAATATAAAATTTTTGTTTTAAAATTTGGTAACACGTCAATTAATTAGTCACATTTCCTTTTAAAAAAACATAAATTTTCTTGGACCCTTTCTTGACTATTGTTTGACAAATGTTTCTTTTTTCCAAACAAATGAAAATTATAATTGCCTAATGTGAGAAAAACAACTTTTATACAAGTCGCCAAGGACATATACTTTGTGTAAATAAGTAAATATTAAATTTGATCCCGTCGTCAACATACTAAAATCACATTAGGGATGTTCAATATATATATATATATATATATTCTCTAAAGTGAAACGTTTTTCATTTTTGTGAAGAAAAGGAAAAACATCATTTTTATGTTTCCTATGTTTTGGTAATGTTATCACACGATCACTGTTCATTCCTTATAAATTCATGTTATACACTAATAATGTTATGTATTATTTGTAATATTTTATTATAAATATTAAATAGGAATAATAAATATTTTTAATATATATATAATGTTGTAACTGATTTTTTGAGACAAAAATATTTACTATATTTTATATAATATTAATAAATCATCATGCAATAGATTTATAATATTATATATCGTATTTCTATTATATTATATGAAGATATTATATTATAATATTGGATTAAAGGTAGAAAACACTCATGTAGCATGTACACCGTGCGTATTACACCTCTCATTATAAAAACACCCCTACTGATTTGAATCAAGCTCAAGGCTTGCAAAGCAAAATTTTCTTCTTCCTATATATGCACATAAACCGATTATATATTTTGCTTCTGCCAGAACTCAAATACTCAACCTTCGAGAATTCATACCATCTAGACTAGAGCTCAATTAATAATTACATAGAATAATAATTTTGAGGTCGATCGGACTAATCCAATTTTATTTTTATGTTAATGGGTGACAAACCCATCACATGATGTCATGTGATTGTACCTACCACTCCACTAACATAAAATTATTCTCGACCTAGTCCGATTCAAACTGTCTATTATTATTTAATTATATATTAGAAAGAAAATGTAAGAGATGTAAGTCTTACGTTTTTGGCCGGCGGCAACCACGAACCGACTCGGTCCACGTGTCTGTTGTTTTGAGTCGCATTATATCTCATCATTATATACCATTATTTTAATATAAAAGTCGTCATTGTCATCTTGACTAAGAGGTGAGCTTGAGTATCAAAATAATACTTGGACACTTACTCCCTTGCCTACCTGGAAAAAGCCTATTGGTTGTAAATGGGTGTACAAAATCAAATAGATGGTTCCATCAAATGTTACAAAGCAAGTTTGGTCGCCAAAGGCTATACGCAAGTTGAAGGAATGGATTATAACGAGTCTTTTGCTCCAGTTGCCAAACTTGTCGTCGTTGGATGTTTGCTAGCTATTGCTGCTACTCAAAATTGGTCTTTACATTAGTTAGATGTCCAAAATGTTTTCCTTCATATAGATCTTACTAAGAAGTCTATATGATTCCGCCTCGAGGTTTTTGTTGACAGGGGGAGAACCTAGTGTGTCGACTAGACAAATCATTGTATGGGTTGAAACAAGCTTCACGCAACTGGTTTTCTAAATTTTCTACTGCCATTCAAAATGCAAGTTTTCAACAGTCTAAGGCCGATTACTCTTTATTCACTCAACGAAATGGAGATTCCTTTACTGCTGTGTAAATTTATGTGGATGATATGATAATCGCATGAAATGGTCCATCTGCTACAGATACATTGAAGAAGTTTTTCAATGATCAATTTCGAATTAAATACCCTTGGGAAGTTGAAGTATTTTTTGGGAATTGAAGTCACACACTCCAAACAAGGAATCTTTATCTCACAACTTAAGTATACTTTAGATATACTTGATGACATAGGTTTACTTAGGGCATGTCCATTCACTTTTCCCATGGAGCAAAATTTAAAGCTTACCCGATCGGATGGTGATCTTCTTAATGATCCATCTCATTATAGAAGACTTGTTGGTCGACTAATTTATCTCACCATTACAAGACTAGATATAACCTATTCAGTACATGTTCTAAGCTAGTTTATGCATCAACTACATAAGCCGCATCTTGATGCAGCCCTTTGTGTGTTACGATATTTGAAAGGGACACCAGGCCAAGGACTATTATTTCCAGCACAAAATACCTTAAATTTAAAGGGGGTATTATAATTCAAATTGGGCCAGTTGTCCAACGTCAAGGAGATCTGTTACTGGGTATTGCATTTTTTGGGTGACTCCCTCATTTCTTGGGAAACTAAAGAATAGACCACTATCTCTCGCTCATCTGCAGAAGCGGAATATAGAGCCATGACGGCGGTTACTTGTGAGTTTACTTGGTTGAGATATCTCCTACACGACTTACAAGTTAATCATTTGGGTCCAGTAACATTGCATTGTGATAACCAAGCAGCTTTGCACATAGCATCAAACCTTGTCTTTCATGAGCGGACAAAGTACATCGATTTGGAATGTCATTTAGTTCGAGAGAAAATTCAGTCTAGATAGATTTCGACTTCCTTCACTCCTTTCCAAGTTACGGATATATTTACCAAACCTTTGGGGAAGACGATCTTTCATTCACATCTGCACAAGTTGGGCACTCTTGACATCCATGCTACAACTTGAGGGGGAGTGTTAAAATATTCCGTCCATATTGAACTCATATATGATCAAGGGATTTGATTTGATTGTAAATAATCCATCCATATTTAGCTCCTGTGATTGAGGGATTTTATTGTAGCAGATTGTGGGGATTTGACTTAGAATTTTCCTTGTATAGTTTTCTCCCTCCTATATGCACTTGTAGAATCGGTAAATCTAGCATAGAGAAATACAGAGAATTTAATCTTAATCTTTTCTTCTCTTCTTTCTTTACACTCTCGGCCGTCATTTTAGTCATTGTTGGAGCACAAACTTTTGTGGTTGTACATCTCTTGTTTTCTCTCTATAAAACTTTTGAGATGCCGGGAGAGAGCTTTTATTTGTTGGGAATTGGGAGATTATTCGTTTTCTTATAGTAACCATTTGCTAGAACCTTTTTGATCAAATGGAGGGAACTATATATATTTTAGGATAAAATACACCGACTTTCTTAAATTTTCGTCAATATAAAGTAACTTTACCCTTATTTGTCAAATTACATTAACTTTTTTTTTTTATCAGACTTAGTCAGGTCAATGGCGTTAACAATTCTTGTATAATTACATTTCTGTAGTTAGATATATATTATATTTTATTACAATAAACATATTGTCCAAGGGTAGAAATTAAATTGATAGTTACAAAATTGTTGACATCAACATTTTTCATCGTTTATCGTGTTAACACTTAAGGAAGAGAAAGCATGTATTATTCACGTAAAAATTTCAACAAAAGTAAATGTAATATGATAAAAAAGGAGAGAGGTGGTTGAATATTGACGAAACTTCAAGGAGATCAGCGCAATTTACCCTATCCTTAAATGTAATGACATAACCCTTCTCTTGGTATGCTACATATATGACATATTTATTGGTTCATTTACATACTAATAATTAAAAATAAAAAAATTGTAATTGATAAAAAAAATAAAAATGTATATAAAAAATAAAAATTGCTTACACTTTAATAGTAGTATAGATATAGATATAGGTATATATATAGAAAAAAGTGAAAATATATACAAAAAAATCAAAAGTCTTTGGCCTTTTATAAGTAATATACATATAGAAAAAAATTTCCTGGAGCCCAAAATGAATATAAAATTTTTGTTTTAAAATTTGGTAACACTTCAATTAATTAGTCACATTTCCTTGTAAAAAAACATAAATTTTCATGGAACCTTTCTTGACTATTGTTTGACAAATGTTTCTTTCTTCCAAACAAATGAAAATTATAATTGCCTAATGTTTGAAAAAAAAAACTTTTATACAAGTAGCGAAGGACATATACTTTGTGTAAATAACTAAATATTAATTTTGATCCCGTCAACCTACTAAAATCACATTAAGGATGTTAATATATATATATATATATAGCGAAGGACATATACTTTGTGTAAATAACTAAATATTAATTTTGATACCGTCAACCTATTAAAATCACATTAGGGATGTTAAAAAAAAACATATTATATATATATATATATATATATATATATATATATATATATATATTCTAGAGTGGAAAGCGTTTTCTATTTTTGTGAAGAAAAGGAAAAACATCTTTTTTATGTTTCCTGTTTTTGGTTTTGTTATCACACCTTATACACTAAAATTCATGTTATACGCTAATAATGTTATGCATTATTTGTAATATTTTATTATAAATATTAAATAGGAATAATAAATATTTTTAATATATACATAATGATGTAAATGATTTTTTGAGATAAAAATATTTATTTACTATATTTTATATAATATTAATAAATCATCATGCAATAGATTTATAATATTATATACCATATATTTATTATATTATATGAAGATATTATATTATAATATTGGATTAAATGTAGGAAACACTCATGTAGTATGTATACCGTGCATATTACACCTCTCGTTGTAAAAACACCCCCTGCTAATGATTTGAATGAAGCTCAACAAACAAAGCTTGCAAGCAAAATTTTCTTTTTTTTTATGCTCAACTTAGTAGCTATAAAATTTTCTTCTTCCTATACACGCACATAAACCCATTATATATTTTTGCTTCTGCCAGATATCAAATACTCAACCTCGGAGAGTTTATACCATCAAGACTGGAGCCCCATTAGTAATTACATATCAGAAAGAAGATGTAAGTCTTACGTTTTTGGCTGGCAGGCAACCACGAACCAACTCGATCCACGTCTGAGTTGTTGTAAGTCTTACGTTTTCAGCTGGCGTCAACCACGGACCAACTCGGTCCACGTTTGAGTTGTTTTGAGTCGCATTATATACCATTATTATTCTTTATGAAATTTATTTTAAGAATAATAATTTAAAAGCCGATCAGATTAGTCCGATTTTATTTTTATGTGAATAGAGTAATGAATTTCACCACATGATGTTATGGTGATGTCATGTGATAGAACCTACCACTCCACTCACATAAAACTATTATCACCGATTTGAATTGTCTATCATTACTATTATTTTAATATAAAAGTTCGTCATTTTCATTTTCTTGACTAAGAGGTGAGCTTGAGTATTAATATAATAGTCAACGCCCTTGAATTTAACACCTACAGCATCTCTGCTTATGCCTGAAAGTGAAAATTTCCACCTACAATTGTTGGTAGAACATTGGAACCAGCAAATGTCTCCAAAGGAGAGGCCGAGTGTTCGAGCCCCTCGGGTGCAAAATATATAGTTATTGTGTGTTTGCTTGAACTTTCCGACCCGACCCAATCCAACCCTGGGGAAGTTTATGTATTTCAATAAGTTACGCAGAACTGATTGAAATACAGCCTATCTTTGACTTTCGCACATTCGAAGCTATCTCTTCTTTTTTCCACCCTTCCCAGATTTGGATGGTGCAGTACCTGAGGAAGATGCAGCAGGCTCCTGTTTTTTGGTCCTCCCCGGGTGTCTAGGTACCAGCTCCGCAACACGGAGCATTAGTTGTTTTCCTGCAAACAATCATTTAGAATCATGAAAGATAAACAATGATGTTCAATATATATAAATGAGCTTAAAAACGAGAATAAATTACTGATAAGTCCCACTTTTCCCGTTCAAGGATTGACGAGCACTAAAGACTTGATGAAACAAGAAAGTCCTACTTTTATCATTAGTTTTTGTTCAAAACTCCAAACATTCTGGACTTTCATATTCTTGAATTCGGGCAACCCAATCTACTTTCATTAAGAAAACAAGCACGGAGAAGAATAGTTGTAAAAAGTGAAGCAGAAAAAGAATTCTTCCGTTGAACTGGGAGTCACACACAAACCAGTTTGCATAAAAAACAGAAAATGACAATCTCAACTTGAAATTAGAAGCATGTCAATGGAGACATTTAAATGCAAGAGAAGAACCTCACATATGATTATAATATTTTCCATCAATACGTTCAAACCATCTACAGTGGCATGACACCGTGAAAACTTCATAAAATTTGACATCCTCAAAGAACAAAAACCAATTTCCAAGATAGTTTGCAGGAAAAAATTGTCAGAGACACAAGAGTTAAGAGGAACGGGACTAGGCATGAGTCATGAAAAGCAAAGGTGTAAACCCAAACTTAAGCCACTCTTGGAAGTATTCTAACCATATCTGAGCTAGTACTGAAAGTATACTATCAAATCCATATGTTGGCTTATAGTCCCGTACAGTTCTCCGATAGATATTCAAGAAATGTTAACCCTAGCCACAAAAATTATAATTGCAAAAGTTTAGTTTTAATTGGGGAATGACTTAAATAGAAGTTTGAAAGGTATTAGAATTGTTGCTGGAAAAGATTTCAAAAGTAGAACTTCTCTCTCTCTCTCTCTCTCTCTCTCTCTCTCTATATATATATATATATATATAAGACTCACTTATCTTTATAAACGAAAAGTGGTACTTTTCACCACTGGGCCATTAGCTCAGCTGGTATAACCTCTCCTCCCTCAAAGGGGAGGTGAGGGGTTTGAGTCTCATAGTGGACAATTGTGTGTGTGTGTGAGCATTTACCTAACCTAAAAAGAAAAGTAGAACTTTTTTGTGCTTTTCAAGGCATCATGTTAAACCAAGCAATAAGAATCCATGTGGACAGCTCATCCCATAACCTAGTCGTGACATAGTGCAGTGCAACCATGAGGCCTAAAAGCCTATTCCAACATAATACATTGCTTAAAAGAAATAAATATAAAAGAAGAAGATTTTTCCCAGTGTCACATACTTGGAGGTCTATCTTTTGGTGAAAAATTACAGTCCTAATTTAATGGTTTTGTTTTGCAAGAAAAACAAAACAGAAAGGAAAAACTAATTTTATTAAAAGGGTAAAGCATGCACAAAAAGGGGTTGATTTTGTCCTGCAAGAAACAAAACAAAATTATAAAAAAAAAAGAATAAGGAAGAAGAAGAAGAGACTAAAATACAGACAGCCCATTGAAAGAAAGATACAAAAATCCACACCCGATCAGACCTGAGGCGGCACAAGTCCCCAAGAAGATCCTCCTACTTATATAGCAGCCTTTTCAGCCAAGAATCAGATGCTGACTAGCAAATCTAGAAGATTAAAATCAGTTGCCCTTCCACCAGATGAGAGTAGCTTCATGAGTTGCCCCTTTAGTCTTCATAATCTTTATCAACATTTAAACCTTATATTTCCTTCCACAAAGACGTTGATTGGACTTCTAAATAGGCCTTCTACACTTTTACAAGAAGAGGACCAAGCTCTGCTCTATTGGCAAGATAGGCACCAAAAGGTTTTGAAAATGAGGAAGATGATCTGACTGTTGTGATATTACATCATAACCATCTCAGGCGCCAGGATTTTGAATAAACTATTGAAGCAAAACTTTACCTAACCTCCAACATTTCTAAATAGGGTACCACGTCCATGGGAAAAACCTTGAGACGCTATAGATACAGAACCTAAAAACATACCACCTATGTATATTTGTTTGCATTATATCAACAAATTTAAAAAGGATAATGATTTGTAGAGTGAAAAGTTGTCACCGAATATGTAGTGAAGAGGGTGTCCATCCATTGGATTGTGAAAGTGTAGATCTCACTTGCACTATCTAAGGAAGAGAGTGATTCACTTTTCCAATTTGGTGATAACTTTTACTATGCCTATCATTACTAATTTAAAAAAGAAAAGAAAAAAGTGTCTCCTGCACTCCTCTTCAACTTATCCTCTCTCTCATATTACAGTGAAGAGTATCTACATAAAAATTCAATGAGCTCTTGCAAATGTCCATGGACAAAAGATAAAGTCCCATATCTTTAGCAATGAACTCTTGCAAATGTAAAAATTTAAGATGGAAAATAGGAAGTATGAGTTGAGTCTTCTTAAATTCCGCAGAAAATTGTTTTTATTTTTTTTCCTTTTGATTGATTAAAAAACAAAACAAAAAAAATATCACTTTTAATTTTTATTTTTATTGTTTCGGGAGGTTTTTTCTGAAAGAAACTCTTTTTTCTTTATCCATACTGCAAAGGTTTGAAGAAATAAGAACAAACTATTGTAGATTATACTGTCAAATTGTAATCTAATAAATTCTTCTCTTTTTCCTTTTTTTTTCTTTCTTTGTAAGGATTCATCTATTAAAAAGTATTTCAGGAAGAGAAAGTATGCTAAGAAAGACATGAAGTAGATTATAAACTAAACACCACTCCAAGAAGAACCTATAAAAATGAATGAAATAGCCCATCTCTCAATTTTTAAGAAAGAAATTGATGTTATTGACTACTTTACCGCAATGTATTTGTCAAACTATGACAGTCAAAAAGCATAATATTTCAATCTACATATGGCAATGTAACTCAACAGGGCCTTTCCTAAAGAAAAGATGATTGATAATGCCGATAACAAAAAAGAGAATTTGCAAGTTATAGAAAACAGCGAGTGCCATAAAAAATTCCATACTACACATGGATGGGATTGACAAGAAAGATTTAAATAATACCACAGCACACTGCTTCATGGAATGGCAAAACATGCAAGTAAGAACATTATTGCTTTCACAAATCAGTGAAGAATCTTCTCTATATTGTAACAATGTAATTTAAGTATATGGAAACAAAATGCACATTTATAACAAGAAAAAAAATTTAAAAAGGAGAACTTTAGCTTCATCTTGGCAATTGATTTGGGAAAATTCTGGATTAAGAAGAAAGCAGGAAACATACCAATGGGTCATTAGCCCAATGGTATAACCTCTCCTCCCTGAAAGGGGAGGTGAGGGATTCGAGGCCAGTAGTGGGCAAATTGTGAAATGTGTGTGAGTACTTACCTAACCAAAAAAGAAGAAAGCAGGAAACATATTAGTAAAAGCAAAAATAACTTTAAAGATGACACTCACTGGAAGAAATTGCTGGATTGTAAAAAGTCCCATCGTCCTTTTTCAGCAATACTCTCACTCTTCCTCTTTGCATGAAATCGCGTGGATATGCCTTGTCAATCTTCAACAGCAAAACACGTCACATAACACTTGACAAATGAATTCATTCAAAATCAACCTCCACTGAACTTGATAGCATTTAAGCTTAAGAATACTTAAACATATGAACCATCAGACTCAGTAATATTTCATAAAAGTAATCGCAAACTTTATGACAACAAACCTCAATTGCAGATTGGAGTTTGAGATGGCTGCAGCAATCACTAATCTCAAGACAAGTAGGATTCTCACAAGCCTTGCTTGTGCTTATTCGCCTTCCCTCTGCTATCGTTTTCTTTGAATTTATATAAATAGGATATAATATAATCCACTTCTTGATATTGGGGACTTCTCCATCCATCTCTCCTATCAATACTATAAGGTTACATTATATTAGCAAGACAAGCCTTCAATATTGCATGTTTAAAGAAACCCAACCAGAGAAAAGGTGATAATTATAGAACAGTGAATAGCAATGTCAAAGATTCTTGGAATAATTAACAAGTAAATGATCCTCATATGAGAAATACAAGAACAAAATAAAATATATGATCATTGAATAAACGCCTAATAAGTCATGATTCTTAAACAATCTAAAAGTGAAATAAATTGGAATTCAATTGAAACTTAAATCTAATATACAAGATAATGGGACAGATCTAATAATGAAAATGTAAAGCATGTTATGCTTTACATTTTTTACAATTGAAGAATGGGAAAAGATAAATAGAATTATGAATTTTTGTAAATTAGGACTACTTAATTATATTTATTTTTTTATTTAATAATGTCTAGTTTTAGGGTTATTTTTGTATTTTCCTATTTTTAGGGTTCATAGGGTTTGGTTCTTCTCCCTCCTCATTCTTGCTTTTTCTCAACCCTACAGTATATCCAATTTATCTTTTCAATCTGTCTTCTCATCTCCTTCTTCTAGCCTCAACTCTTTTTTTGTCTTCTCATCCCTTGCTCTCTTTCTGGTTCTGCATCAACTTGATAGGAGAGCATGCTGGTCCTACATTTGGTGTCAGAGCACCCTTACCTGTCATGCACTATGAATGCTAAATTCTCTCTAATCTTATGAGTAGATTACCACTTACCTGATGTTTGAGACACTTGAAATTTTAACCTAATAAATATATTGTAAAAGGTAGAAGAATAGTGCCTATTTGGAAAACAAACAAGCAAACAAAACAAAAGATAGAGAAATCGAGACAAAAAGATAATAGTTTAGGCCCTTTTAGCTACTCTCATATAAGACTGCAAATAAATCGAGATGTTCATGATCATCTTGGTATAGCTCGGCTTAGGCTTGTTCTTTAAGTAAACGAGCCAAGCTTGAGCTCAATTTTTGAACCCGCTTACCAAATAAGCAATCCTGAACATTGGTAGGCTAGGCACATGTAGGCTCATATGTATTCATGAAGATAATTAATGAACACGTTCATAAACATATGATTGTATAGGTTCATGAAACATACATTTATGAACATAGACTTGTGTAGGTTAATGATGGGTCTTTCTTTCTTGGTTTAAAGGTTAATCAATGGTTGTGCCGGGTAACATAAACCGATTGCTTGCTGAGCCCACTCTGGCCCAGTTGTGAGTAACCCAAAAAGCAAGCTATTACATCAAGCGGCTAGAGGTAAGCCTTAAGTCTTAACTTCATAGTCTTTATGTTCACATGGCAAGATGTAAGCAGTTTCTTAACCCTACAATATATAGAATGAATTTGGAATCACTAAGTTTACTTGCATGCCTGACTTATTCCATTAGTGACATATATTTTGATAGTAGATTTTTTTTTTTCCAGATTCTTTAACTCTATTGAGCAGGGACTGCCATCCCTGTCCAAAACCATTTATTAACCGGGGGCGGGGCGATTTTAGGAGAGTATTTTGTAATTGTACTCTTTTTTTAGTCTTTACGCTCTTATGTGATAAGGTTCATGATAATTTACAAATGCACCACTAATAAGTTTTGAAAATGTAAAGGGTTATATACATAGTTATATAAGGGTAATTTTGTATGTGTATAATATATACAAGGGTAATATGGTAAATATATAATATAAATAGGGCAGG
Source organism: Cornus controversa (assembly GCA_026545225.1). Lineage (NCBI taxonomy): Eukaryota > Viridiplantae > Streptophyta > Magnoliopsida > Cornales > Cornaceae > Cornus > Cornus controversa. The sequence goes on from CM048845.1 coordinate 49,282,547, forward strand.
GCGGGGGTGCCTATCTCCGTCCTTGCCCCGGAACCGCACGTGTTTTCCCCTCTCCCCCCCATAACTGCCCCCAAACCCTTGTCAACTCCCCCAAAACCGTCTCAAACAGGGTGGGACGGGGCTTTTTGCCATCCCTAGGGGGGTGTCCATAAACCAATTAGCTTTTGTGAAGGGAAAAAAGCATTATTTTTTGAAACAGTGGTTATATCAGGACTGTGAGAACTTGAAAATAGGGGCTACTGTTGCTTAGGTGCTTTCTCTTATTGTATTTTTCATTAAGTATATAAATAGGTAAGCAAGAAAATTTTCTTATGCCAATAAACAAAAGTGTTACACCATGATTTTAAGGAAATAGTGTCAATTTTTTTAATTTTTTTGATAAGTAATATTCATTCACAAAAAGCATTCAACAGGGGACTGCATCCTTAAAACAACTACACAAAGACCAAAAGGCCCCCTATACCTTCAAACTATCCACCGAGTCAACAAAATCCCCCAAATATTTACAATTATAACCGTGAACCCAAAATAGTGATCTAAGATTATAGAACTTAATGGCCCAAATAGGAGCCTCCACTCTATTGAAGCACCTCTTGTTCCACTTCATCGAGCCTCCATATAATGTCAAATTTAATGCATCTCACATCACAAAACATGTATAGTCCTGCATTTACATATAAATAATTTATTCAATTTTAGATAGCCTATTCCCTTCAAGTGAATGTCATATGCAATGTCTACCAATATTTTGTGCAGAAACGTATTTTTGAATGTGTAAAATTCTTGGGATCTCAGTTTTAATTGGTTTAATATCACAGTATGACTAGAATAATCCGAGTTAAAGTAGTAACTTCCTTAAGCTTAGGAATCCTTATATGCCAATAAATAAACTGTTCACTATGTCACTCGACTCACTCCTTACACCAAACCCACCCTGGTGCTACTCCCCCTCCACCACCAAAACCAAACACATAAGTATAATAGAGGGAGTCCAAGGATTTCATAAAAATGACCAGACTTCTCTTCGTAAGAATTTTAATCTATTAAACAAATGAACAGCTACAAGCACCTCTATACAAGACTGATCTGGAAGGGCAATTAGTGAAAAATAAAAAGACACCAACTGTGATTTACATACCATTTGATAATAGGCACCCAATATCTTGAATGGAGTCACTGGAAGAAATTGAAAGCCATCTAACAAATGGTGATGAGAACTTTAAAGGAAGCTCCTTTCCATAAAACCTAATCAATCCACCTTGACCATCCATTGATGGCTTTTGATTAAGCCATTCGATATCTTGAATGTTTCAGTGGGAGTCATGCAGTGCATCTCACACTAGGTGATGAGAATTTTAGGATCCATGTCAATTGAAATATTTAAAATGAATAGATTTAAGTTCAGAATAGCTTAAATGTAGATTTAATAATTTCATTTTTAAGTTCTAAACAATATATACAGATTGATTTGAGTACCTATAAAAGGAAAATTCGAATTATTCAAAATCCATGCCAGACAACAATTCTATTTGCAGAAGGATTGTAATAAAATGTGTTGCCCACGTCTTAGACTTTCGAGTCTGCCTTCAGTAACCAATCTTTTAATTCAATACACATCCCTCCATTTTGAATCAATTGGTTTATCCAAATATATCATTAAGAAAACTATTCCAATAAAACCTACAAAGACGAAGAAGCCACAAAACCATACATGGGACCCTTAAAAACACCTTTAAAACTTATTAGCAAATAGCAATTCAATGTCTGCCAAAAAATCATAACATTCAATTGATTCTTCTCTTTGTTTCAATTAAAATCTAAGGTCAATATGATGCATATACAACGAATTATCATTACATTTACCGCATGTTAACTCAATATTAAGATCAAGGATTCAAATGGCCTCTTTTCAAGGATCTAGCAGAAACCATAATGTTGTATAAACCCTAAAATAGAAGCAACAAATATCAACACAGATTACGGACAAAAACAAAAACAGATGAATGCGAAGCATGAACATCTTACCCATGATAACTTTAAATTGTGCAGACCGTCTGAAGAAGCCTTGGACCTTCGTTGCTCTTCGAAAATCGCAGTGTTGTAGTTCGACCTTGTCTCTCGTCGCTTGAGACTATGGAAGTGTTTGGCTACAATGTTAGACCACCCAGGACGGGTTAAGAATAATAGGCAGTACTTAACAATCGTAGGCACTGGCTTATAGGAAAATTACAATTGTAGGCACTGGCTTATAGGAAAATTACACTGCCCCCCTCCCTTGAGGATCAATCAAATTACACCGTGTTCTTTTATTTGACAAATTTCACTGATTTTGAGTGTTGAAGTGGTTGGATGAATGAAGTAATGAATTTATTATTATTATTTTTTTTGAAAAATTTCACACACCTCTCCTAAAGTTTATCAATATTTTATATAGACTCCTTTTACGTTTCATAATTTCCTTTACCTTCCCTGTAGTGTGTTATTTGACCATTTTGTCCATGAAATGTTTGTTGTCACTTGTCAAGCATGGACAAAATTGATCTTCTAATCACTGACTAGGGAGGTAACTGAAATTATGAAACCTAGAGTGGTTATGTGAAATATTTGACAAACCTCAAGGGAAGTAAGTGGAATTTATCCTAATTTTTATAGTATTATTTTGGGTAAATTCCATTTACATTTCCTAATGTTTGTCAATATTCCACATAGACCCCCTCATGTTTGCATAAACCCACTTGGACTCCTTGTCAATGACGTGACATCATCCCCTTCTCTCAATTTTCTACCGTTGGCATCGACAGATTCCGTCGGTTGCCTAACGACAGAGGGGATCTGATACATCTCAGGGGTCTAATTGGGTTAATGCAAACCTGAGGGGGCTTGTATGGAATATTGATAAATCTCATGACAGATAAGTGGAATTTACCCTATTATTTTTAGCATGTAAATAAAGCAAAATAAAAAGACAAAACTATCCATTTGAATGGTAATAGAGTTGTCTTTCCTTTATTTTTGTTGAGTGAGAAGATACAATTGTAAGTTACTCCTTGCATTCTCAATGTTAGAAGCAATTAGGATGTTACTTGCATATGCATCCCATAAGAACTTCAAGTTATATCAAATGGATGTAAAAAGTGCTTTCTTGAATGGCTTTATAGAAGAGGAAGTCTATGTAGAACAACCATCGGGTTTTGAGAGTCATGATCTTCCAAACCATGTTTTAAAATTGTCTAAAGTTTTATATGGTTTGAAACAAGCTCCTAGAGCTTGGTATGAAAGATTGAGTGATTTTCTTCTAGAAAATTATTTTGTTAGAGGAAAAATAAATAACATTCTTTTTACAAAAATCATTGATAAAAATTTGTTGATCATTCAAATTTACGTTGATATCATCATTTTTGGATCAACAAATGAGAAGTTATGCAAAGAATTTGCCTCAAGCATGCAAAACGAATTTGAAATGAGCATGATGGGTGAACTTAACTTCTTTCTAGGATTGCAAATCAAACAATCATTGGATGGTATATTCATTTGCCAATCTAAATATGTTAAAGATTTGCTAAAAAAATTTGGCTTAGAGGACGCCAAACATGCAAAAACTCCTATGAGTAATGCCTCTAAACTTAATAAAGACGAAAAAGGGAAAGATGTTGATATCAAAAAATATAGAGGAATGATTGGAAGTCTTTTGTATTTAACGGCAAGTAGACCGGACATTATGTTTAGTGTTTGCTTATGTGCAAGATTTCAATCATGTCCCAAAGAATCTCATTTAAGTGTCGTTAAACGAATCTTCAAATATTTGAGTGGCACTATTGATTTGGGACTTTGGTTTCCTAGGAATACATCCCTTGACCTCATGAGTTCGTGTATTCTATGCTCATTTGGAAGAAGAAGAGAGAATCGAAAATGCTATTCTCTTGTTTGTTAAGGGACGAAAAATTTGTTTGACTACCGAAAGGTTGCGAACAATTTTTCATATTCTAGAAGGAGACTTCTAGCATTACTATACCTATGATTGGGCCACTATTCAAAATTTTAATCCTATACAGGCCCTTCAACAAATGTGTAATGACCCTTCCATCTCAGTTGCTAATAGAATCCAGGCCAATAGGCTCACACTTGAAGCCCGTATCCTTCATACCATTATTGGGCATAACATTCTGCCAAAATCAGGAAGTCACTCCGATGTGAATTACATGGAGACATTTATTATTTGGTGTCTTCTCAATGGTAAGAAACTTGAACTTGCCCATCTTATTTTTCATCACATGAAAGAGTGCGTTTCAAGGCCCCGGTCTCGACTATATTATGCTCTACCTCTCACTAGGATATTTGAACACTTTGGGGTGAATCTTGCAAGTGAGGGAATTAAAAGACCAGTCGCAAGGACAGACTGCCTTAACTACTCTACTCTCAAAAGGATGCACTTTAGAATACATCCAAATGGGTCTTGGTACAAGCCAGTTGGAGAATTTGCTGATGAGGAAGATGATGAGGCTGAAAATGAAGAACAAGAGGAAGGTGACACTTCACCTATGATGGCACAGATTATTTCTCGCTTAGATGCTCACATGGTCATTGCTCAAAGGAATGAAGCGAAACTTGAAGCCTTGCGGGCTGATTTTGAGCAATTTCGGGCTAATTCCAAAGAGGAGTCTACATCTTTGGGGACGAGACTCACAGCTGTCTATAAGGATTTGAAGAACATCCGTCATTTCTTCTCTATTCCTCCCCGCCCTTCGGATTCATGAGATAACTAGATGGTTTATTTTTTATGAAGACAAAAGGGAAGAAAATTTCATGATTGATGTGGAGCCTTTTTGCCTCATTTAGATATAATTTATCTTTTGTCTTTCTATGTATTGAATATTTTCAATAGATGTTTTTGGATGATGATTATCTATATTTTGGAATGATTTGGATATTTGCTTTGGGATGATAAACATTTATACTACCATATCTTGTTCATGATAATTTTATAAATGTTATTTTCTTTGATGATACATTGTGTGAACTTTGTGATTGAATCTATTATCTTTGTATCATGATTATGGAAAGCATGTAGGCATTGAAGTTTACATATGTTATATACTCAAATTGCTTGTGAATTACATTTGAATTACTGTTTAAAAGCATGAGTTTATTGAAAAATGCCTCATTTGTTATTCCTGTGAAATATTGCGTTCATTTTGTGTATATTGATAGGGGGAGCATCTTTGAATGCACTATATACTTTATTTGAACACATTAATGTTTTGTCATCATTAAAAAGGGTGAGATTGTTGACCTAAAGGTTTTAACCAAAGGGCAATCTTATAATTTTGATGATAACAAACCATTAATGGTGTTAAGTACTAACATTTACTTTAAGTGATTGCTTAGAACAACGATCTATTCAAGATAGCATTCACAATGAGGACAAATCATTGAAGATGATATGAGCAAAAGAATTCATCCTATGCAAATGAAGTTGGCACATCAAGCTTGAAGAATCATGCCAATCAAAGAAGATTTGGGGTAGTTAGAAAATGGTGAGAATTTAGGTAATCTTGTAAAGCTTATTTGAATACCTTGCTAGAAGCTCAAATTCTCAAAAACAAGTTTTTAAGACCATATGCATATCATTCTTACATTTCATTTTGGTCTTTAGCCTTTTGAGAATAGGACTTGATCACATTGAATCACATTTTTTAAGTCCTTGTTGGTTTAAGCTTGGTTTGGATGTCAAAACTCTGTTTTTCAGTGTTTAGCATGTATCAGTCGAGTTATACAATCCTATCAGTCGACTTATAAAGACTATGAGTTGTTGACATTTCTAGAGGGACAGACTAGTCGACTTATGAAAATGCATCAGTCGACTTATGCCTTGAAATATTTTTTTAAGAAAATTTTCCTCAGTCGACTAAGCATCGTCTAACTTTGACAGAACTTTTTAGTCATTTGTAGAGGGGCAAATTAGTTGACTTATAGAATCTCATTAGTCGACTTATATTGGTTTAAAACTCATTTTTGCCTTGAAAATCTCATCAGTCGACTAATGCTAAATGACCAGTCGACTAACCTTACGAGAACAGATCTGAAACGGCTAGTTGACTGCATTTAATGTTGCCCAACCACCTCCAACAATCATATTTTTGAAATAGACGTTATATATGAGTCTTGATCTGTATTTATGAACAAGTGACACCAAGTATACACTTCTTGATCATCATTTACTCATCTCACCCACTTGAAACAAAGATTTGAGCTTCAAACTTGAGATTCAATTATTGCTGTAGTTGTGAGCTGAAACTTGAGCATTTATTCTTGAGAGATATCATTTATTGTACTCCAATCTTCCTCTCATTCATTGTAAAGGGTTGGTTTAAACCCTAGAAGACTAGGTGAAGGACTTCACTTAGCAAGAGAAGGAAGAAGCTTGTAAGCTTCATTGTAAAGGTTTGCTCTCCACCCAAAAGGAGAAGCCTTAGTGGATTTGGAAAAATCTCAAGAGGAATCTTGAGTCGTAGAGTAGGAAATTCTGAACCACGCTACATCTTGTGTCACTTGTGTTTGATTCTCTCTAACTCTCTCTCTTATCTGTGTCTATCAAGTTCATTTTAACCATTTCACTATTGCTTTTATTTAGATTTATTCTTGCAACTTATATTAGTGAAAAAATGTCATTATTTGCCATTGACCCTATTCACCCCCCCTCTAGGGTTAATTCTTGGGTAAATATAGTTATTGATGAAGTAGAAATCGATACATGATCTAGGTCAACGCTAGCCTGCAAAAGACAAGAGGAAAGCAACCAAAAGAACACCAGTGTGGTGCCGGCCAACTACACTCCGACAATTAAGTTAGAATCAAAAGGGCTTAAGAAATTATGAAGGCACTCAAAGGGTATTGATTGTGTACCTAGTTAATGAATCGCCCTTGTATTTATAGAGGCGAGGTGCACTTTATATCCAACTAGGAAACCAGCTCTTTAGACTCCCAATTCATCTAGAAGTAGGAAAGTCTCATTAAGGTTTATTGTCATTGTTCTTCCTACACGTCATCCAAATTTAATGGGAGTCAAATTCGCTCATTAGTTGCCCCTTGTTCATGAAGGTCACTTGTCGAATCTCAAGAACATTATGTTCTGGAATTTATTTGATGACTCTATTGGGATTGCAGATGACCTCCAACAAATAGTCTAGGAGTTCGCAGGGGTATTTTTGTCTTTACAGCAGGTGAGGGACTAAGACCATATTAAAGACAACAGAAATACTCGTATAAATTGGATCTTTGACTTTTTCCCAGCCAGACCACTTAGGGCTCCGTAATTAATGGGTCAGACCCACAGGCCCAACAGTGATCGATTGGACCTCCTTGGGGTCCAACAGTGGTTGGTCGGCCTCCTTAGGCCTGATAGCGACTAGCTGGACCTCCTTGGGGCCCAACAGTTATCGGTCGGCCTCCTTGGAGCCCGATAGTGAACCAGCTGGCCTCATTGGAGCCCGACAGTGACCAGTCGGCCTCCTTGGTGCCAAATCTATTGCTACCCTAGGACCTTGGGAACTTGCCTTGCACGCAGTTACATGCCCTCGCGACTATTGCAATATAAACGTTACAATGTGAACGTTGCATAATGAACGTTGCTTTTGTATATGAGCTTTTTATCAAATTATCGTTGCATATAGCCTATATAAATGCATATATGCCCATTGTTTATCACCATCTCATACAGTAATTTGATTCCATTTCCTCTTCCCTAGCTCGCTGCTATTATTTCCTTCGCCACAATTTCGCAAAGCCTTGCTTACAACCATTTTGCCCTGACTCACCTCTCCAACACATTTTTGATTTCATCTATTCATTTATGGAGGGTTACATAGAATGTCAAGATTTGTAGTCTACCATGACCCCCCTAGAAGTAGGAAAGCTCGCCGCCCACTATTCTTGTCTTGCTGGGATCTATTCTAGGGCACCTACCAATGTAGAAAAAGCCTATTCCATTATCGAAAGAGAAACGTGCTTTTACAAAAGTGCATTCACCTGTGGCCTACGCTTTCTAGTTCTAAAGTTTGTGAAGGACATACTCAACGTAGTAAATATTTGCTCATCTCAGATCACTCCTAATTCTTAGAGGAAACTCACGGCTTGCGTGGTTCTATGGAAAGCATGAGAGAACGAGTCACTTTCAATGAATGAATTTCTTTCTTGTTAAACCATTTCGAGGAATTCATACTGGCGCCATTTTCAAAGCCGCTCCTTTGGAAAAAGTTTATCCAAAATGTTGGTAATGGTTGATAGAAGTACACATATAAGAGGTTGGAAGGAACATTTTTTCTTCGTTTACCATTTCCTTCGTAAACCGAGCCAAAGAAGTGAATTTGGTCTCATATTCCATTACCGTCATCATACCCTAAGTCAAGTTGAAGAACTATCTTCTCATTTATCTTTCACCATCATTGGGAAGTACTTCTCAAGGAAGAGTACTTGAAACATGTCCCAATCCATCGCCTTGATGTCATGGTAATCTCCGATGAATTTTCACCAACGACTGGCCTCATCTATCAAATATTAGTGGCAACTTTCACCGTCAAGTCTTCCTCTATTTTAAGCATGGTAAGAAGCTTGATAATCTGATCTAACCAATTCTCTGCCACTATGGGATTGGATCCCCCTGAGTAGGTTGGTGGGTTATGTTTCTTGATGTGCCCTAATGCCATTATCAATCAGCTAGGAGGAGCTGCTCTCGGTGGAGCTTGTGTCTCCTCTTGAGTCTCTTTTTGCGTTTCCCTTGCAATTTGTCGCATGGTAGTGACCATGTCATACATAAATTTCCCTCCTCTAATAGGAACCACTTCCGGTGTCCTTTCTTGAGCTCTTCTTGGTGGCATCCTTCTATATAGATGATAAGCAGACATTTAGAATTCATAGCATGACATTCATGTCCAATTTACTTCAAGCTAACTCAACATGCTTATATACTTCAAGGTGGTATGTCATATCAAACAAGTAAGCACATAAAATTTTCCATGTAATATGAAATTAGCCTTAGCTTACACTCAAAACCTCAAGTCTAGGATCATAACCTCAGGTTCACAATCCTAAAAATCATCAAGTCCTTTCAATCCAACACGTGGCTTAACTCTTCCCATCGTCCTAAGGTATTCAAATCCGGTTAAGCTCTGATACCAAGTTGTTGGTATTAGATACTTGATCTAATCCTCTCAAACTTACATGTGATATGACTATTCCCCATTGTCCCGAGGTGTTCCAACCTAGAGCTTTGATACCAAGTTGTCACACTCCAATTTTTGTTCTCCGAAAATAAAGGGTGACCAGATTATCACTCACCGAATCACCTCATTAATCACTAATGAACTCTCTTTACTCAAATACTGCGGAAGCTTAATTCTTTTCTTTCATATGGATGTGTTAATTCAACCTCAACCACAACCAACCTCACAGAGCCCCACACCAAGCCACAATTACATAACTCCTAAATTTCCAGAACTCAACTCTCCGTGTGACTGGAACTTGAAATTGAAACCCTCACCATTGGATAGAGGATTCAAAAATACACAATTTAAAAAAAAAGCCGCACTCAATTTCAATTTAAAACGAAGAAGTTACGTCCGATTCAAATTTGGGTAGATTTCGGAGCATGTTGTGAATAGTAACTTTGATGCATCGAAGTGGTGAGTTAGATGCATCGAAGTTGCGATGCATCGAACTTGTATCATAACAAGTATCGGATCCTGCTATCTAATAGTCCAAATTCCCAACTTATAGGCTCCAAAACTTCTCTAAAAAGCCAAAAAATCGTCAAACATCATCTACAATATGTACAAATGATAAAAACATCATCATACACCATTCTAAGCATGAATCTACATCTCCAACAATCATTTCCAAGAATTTAAACAGAATGGAATCAAAACCAACTTATTCCATTCAAAACCTACAAATCACATATGATCCATACATGATCATTAAATTTGAAACTAGAATGCATCAACATAAATCAAATGTAAATATAATATCATTAACATAGTCCACATGCCACAAATTGGCATGGACATCTATTTACATCTCAAAAAGGTCGAAAGTCCAAAAATAGAACTCAATAAGGTCCATTGAGCTATTCATGCTTCATTCTCCATTGATGCCTTATCTGAAAAGTTTATATAAATAAGGGGTGAGCTTATCCTCTCTCGCTCAGTAGGAATGATCCACCCAACTCTACTCTAACTCAGGCAGTCATGCATGGATGTACATGAAATCATTACAGGCCTATATGACAAATATCCATGCTTTTTACCCATAAACAATCACGTTTTATAAATCATGCGTGATGCTTCAAATTCCAATGTACACATATATGTAGCAAATTGAGTAAGTTACAGTTCAATGTATAACTCACGCCACATAAGTCCAGAAATCAATTCAAAGGGGAGCTCTTATCAAATCAATAGTAAGGGTCCCATTGGCACCCAAACTCTGCTTACGCTTCTCGGTTCACTATTTCGACGGATGCGACACCCGCTTGGCCAAGTTTTGGGTCTTTCACCCTAGGGATCTATGTCCTTATCTAAATTATTACACTCCTGCCCCAAAACTCGTCATATAGTGTATGTTATCACATGATGCATATATCCCACACAATGAAATGCATTTTATCAAATCAATGCATTTTCTTCCTCAAATCAAACATGTCGCAATGTTATTTCACTCACCTCATGAAAATCATTATGTTTATGCAATTTTTAAGAAAATTATATCTTCTATGCATCATTCTATATAAAAATTCAGATTTATACATTTTCATCAAATGAACACAATTTCAACAATTAGCATACATAGTTTCAATATCACATATGTGACGTATATAGGCCCTAACTAACATGTTAGACATATATATAAATACTTACACCAAACCCTAACTCAAAAAATCACAACTTATCTTTTATGTCACAATGAAAAGGACCTATATAATCAAAATAAAGATGATTCTAGCACCCCTACCTCGACTCTTAAGCTTTGAATCCAACTTTGATAAATCCCAAATTTCTCAACTTTACGAAACTTGGACTTTGTTTGGTTCAAACCGAAGCCCTCGACACCCTTTACACACTTTTCTTCTTCTGAATTTTACAAATCACAACTCAAGTGACCTAAAATCTAGAGAGAAGGGAGAGAGATGAAGTGGTGACTTTTAGAGAGAGAGAGTGAGATCTAAAAATATGAAATATCCCAGACCTTGGGATATTTATTTCACTCCTAGGGGCACAAAAAAACTATTTTGCCCCCGGGCCACTTAACGTATCCTCCCGACCTCCGAATTAATTCTCAAAAACTCCGTTGGACTCGAAATCGCTTCCTTAACACTCTAAGAATTTTGTTTAATTCATAATTAAAAATAAAATTTCCAGTATTTTTCGGACCCACTTAAACCTCATCCCAAGTCTCCCGTTGACCAAAAAGTCAAACTTTTTAAAAACTTTTCAAAATCATAATCCAACCCTTTAAACATGTTCCCTACATTCAGAACATGTTAAATATCATTTAAAATGTGTTTAAAGTAATATATGACAAAAATTAAAAAATTGGCCAAAATTGGGCACAGTCTCTACACTGAAGGAGGACAACTCATAGCTGGTGACAAGGGCTTCGGTTTGAACTGGAAAAAACTTAAGTTTTGGCAAGGTGGAACTTAGAGGAAATCTTGGAGAAAGCTTGGCCAGCCTTCATTTTTGAGGTAGGGGTGTGTCTTCTCTCCTAAGTGTCAATTCTAGGGTTTTGGGTGGTTCGGAGATGTGTTGGTTGAGTTAGCATGTGAGGCAGATGGGTGAGGGGGCTAAAATTTAGTGTATATCTCTTTATCTTATGGTCTTTACATGCTAGATAGATTCATATGATGATATATATGATGTATTTTGGATATATATGTGTTATATGTGAAGTGAGAACATATTTTGAGATATTGTACTTTTTATGAAAATATGAAAATTGTGCATAGTTGAGTACATATAGATGATTATAAGTTGGTGGTTGAGGTATAGGAAGGTTGAGGGCATGCTAGACATAATTATAGAACTAGTATATGCATTAGACGAGCATGAATAATATATAATAGGTTATGAGTTTTATGCATAAGAGTGTAATATGCATGTTTGGTGACATATATGTGGCTATATGTGGTATGTAGTGAAGTGATGTATGTTAGAATAAGTATATGGAAAGTAGTGTTTTGAAAAGCATAAAATTATATGTTTTGTGATATATATATATATATATATATATATATATATACCTAATGAACATTATGTATTATCGGATTGATGTCCAAAAAGAAGAGAAAAGTGACTAAGATATGACATTCGGAGATGTCCAATCATATTACCACATGACCCTCGGACTGGGACCAAACACGGGTAGTTTTCTCTTGACCGACGAAATGTTGACTAGTTATGTGGAAGTGTGAAAGGCAAGCCCAATATATTGCCAAGGATAATGATTATCAAAGTTGCCCAAAATCACAAGGATAAGGTCTCTACATGGCCACCCTTGTTGTGTATCGAACTATAATCGAGAAAAGGTCTTCATATCTTGTTGCTTATGTAATTAATCTATTAAGCATGATATACGTGTTAAATGCATTCATTGATGACTTGAATAGTGTTGTGTTGGTATGAGAGCATTGGTATGCCATATAATGTAGTAACATGTAGGTCGGTGTGGGGTTGATGCTTCGGTGGGTTGGGGCGTTTTTACTAAGCCGTTGAGTTGCTCACCCCTCCCCCCCCCCCACCAGAAAGACTAATCCAATCCATAATGATGTACCAGAAAATACAACATTTTTGTTGCTTGACCAACCATCAGGAGAAGCAAATACAAGGGGTACGCCAATCAATAAGATTGATGAAGTAGCAATTAATGCAAAAACAACACACACACAAACCTTTTTCAGGTAAGGCGCCGAGGATGGAAAAGAGTTAACTAGTCACTTGGAATTCATTGGAGCATTTTGGGATGTTTTAGAGATTATGTATATGTCGTATATTTGGCTATCCATACCGGTTTGTGGCATGTGGATCTTGCTAAACTTGGAGTTGTAATTACCTTTGCACATTATGTAACATGTTTGTATATTTGAACTACGCTTATGTAAGAAGTTGAGGAGGACTTATAGACAATGAACTTGTAATTGGAATTGAACTCCTTGTGCTTTTGCACTTGGTTTATGAAAGCCATTTGATATTCATGGAATGGATGATTGGGTTAGAATGTATGAGATCATGAGATAATGGTGTTTCCATAATGATGAATGATCTTATATTGTATTTTGAGTATCAAAAAGTTGTGTAGATGCATATGGATGATTTTAGGTTGTTAGAATGGTAATTGTAGAAAGGGTTTTAGAAGGATGTGGACATTGGGCATTTTGATTGCAAAGTGTGTTAATGGACGAAGATGCATGTTGATGTTTATGAGAGTTTTCATATTTTTTATGTCCATTGGATGTATGAATGTGGTTGGACTTGATGTGGGCTGAGGAAAATGTGTTTTGAGGTTTAAAGTGTATTTTTTTTAGTCCCACCAGGTTCTGACCAGTCCAACTATTACTTGGATTGGTCTGTAACCTTTCAGCATCCCATTTTGAAATTCTGGGGTACTTGGACCGGTCCAAGCTTTCCGCCGAACCAGTCCACAAAAAAACAACTCTGCATCTTCCATCCAACTTTAACGAATCATAACTCCTTCGTTTCAAATCAAAATTGGGTGATTCTTATTTTGAAATTGAGTATTTTTAAATCCTATTTTCAATGGTTTCAATTTTAGACTTAGATTATAGACGTACAAGGAGTTATGTATCCATACTTGTGTGATAGAATCATTTGAAAGGTTGTATGGTTGAGGCCCATTAGGATTAGTTGTACATACAAGTGTATATATGTCATTAAGCTTCCATGGTGATTTATGGTTAAGACGGTACATTAGGGCTTAATAGACGAACTCATTCTTGGGATTTGGGCCCGGAGATGGAGTCTCTGGTGAGTCAAAAATTGGGACGTGACAACATGGTATCAAAGCATGATACCTTAGCGAGAGTATTGAGGCAAAATCTTGGTATCAAAATATAATATCAAGAGTGATTGTGATTCGAAATGTGGCTCGGTAACCTAATCAGCCTCAGTTTCTGGGAGTCAAAAATTGGGGTGTGATAACATAGTATCAGATCTCTAGGTTGGAATAGCTAGGGACGAAGGGTAATGGTCAAATTAATTATAGAATTGAGGCTGTACATTAAGTAATGGATTTACATCAAAGCCTTAGGTTTGAATACTTGAGGATAACAGGTAAGAGTTGAGGATTTGATGATTTTCGAATTTTTATTAAAGCATTAGGTTTGAAAACCTAATGTATCAAAGTCATAGGTATGAATACCTTGGACAAAGGGTGATAAATGATTATGGATTCATTTGAGGTTAAGGATTGAAACATCCATTATCGATGTTGTGTGTTCTAGCATGTGATAGTATACTAGGGGAAATTAGGTCGTATTTTCACATTTGCTCAGGCAGAGGATGTACTAGGACCATATGTGGTTAGAGGTATTTTTTTAGTTTTAGTCCGAGGACTGAGGTATCGGTTTGTTTAGATGCATTATATGTCATATCATGCATGGTGTGAGTTGTATTTGATTTAGCATGTTGTATGTTATATGTTATATGAAATATTTGATTCATGTGATTGAGCATTGCATTTTAGTGTTACATTATGCGTCACATGGTTAGTAATGACATGTAGTCACCATCTAAAAATTTTCGTTTTGAAGATTGATAAACTTAGGTAAAGGTTTGAACTCGAGTTGATTGTGATGTTGAGATAGACATGGTTGTTTGCTTACGCTTTTAATAACATGCTAATTGTAAATTGAATTGGCATTACATATGTAAGCATGGTGGAGGTTGTATATGTGTATAAGTTCTTGGTATTGAATTTTCTTGTTGTGCAAATAGTAAAAATGCCACCAAGAAGGGTGTGAGGTGGAAAAGTCGATGCTCCACAGGAGTCAATAGATGGGACGCAGTTCATACACGACATTGTTGAAACCATAAGGCAAATGGCAAGGGAAAATTAGAAAGAGGAAGTTTAGGCACAACCGAGGGTTATCTTGAGCCGATAGATGGTTGCAATGAAAGAATATGTGAAATTTAAATCGTTTGCTTTTAAGGGTGGACGTGATCCACTAGCGGTGGAGAGTTGGA
Source organism: Cornus controversa (assembly GCA_026545225.1). NCBI lineage: Eukaryota > Viridiplantae > Streptophyta > Magnoliopsida > Cornales > Cornaceae > Cornus > Cornus controversa. The sequence goes on from CM048845.1 coordinate 49,297,798, forward strand.
TTAACAAATTGACCCACAAATTCATGGTTGCTCTCGCAATCAATGAGGACCTAAGGGTGGGAGTGGCAGCACTTCATTTACAAGGAGAAGCGGATCGGTAGTGGTAATTCATTAGAAATACCCACAATACCGAGACTATGGATTGGGAGACTTTTAAAAGGTTATTCTTTGATAATTAATTTTCAGCTTCAGTAAAAGACCGGATGAGGCATGAGTTTGTGGACCTAGTCAAAGGGGATTTGGATGTTATGGGATACAAGGCCAAGTTTACATCCTTGGCTCGTTTTGCACCAAAAATGGTGAATGATGAAGAATTAAGGGTGAAGAAGTTTGTGAAGGGACTCAAAACTACTATAAAAAAAAGAGTGTCAATTCTAGGTTTGAAAACCTATGATGAGCTGGTTGACAGAGCTTTAGTAGAAGAGAAAGATGATAGAGATACCCAAAGGATATGGGACTCTAGGAATTAGGCTAAAGGCATCAGAATGTCTTCTAGTAGCCAAGCAAGGAAGAAACAGAGAGGTGGTACCTCATTTTCTCAGGGGCAACAACAGATTAGCTTGACACCATCTGTCATGCCCCGATTTCCGTTCTTCGACAACCAAGGGTGACTGAATTGTCACTCACCAATTCGCCTCACTAATCTCACTATGGTACCATGCTCTGATACCATGTTGTCATGCCCTGATTTTCATTCTCTGAAAACCAAGGGTGAACAGTGTTTCCATATCACCATCACCTCACATCAACACCTTACACTTGTGGAAGCTTAAATACCTACACACGCATGTCTACGCATGCCCCAACATCAACCCTAGCTAAGGCCCCACACATGGCCATACTTGCACAACACAGGTTGCTAGTTCCTATTTTTGCACAATCGAAACTTTGATTATGCGAAACTTGCCTTTCGCACGATCGAAGTGTTTCGCACAATCAAGATGCTTGCGAAGTAGTATTGAAATATCGACCCTTTCTGGACTTTTTCATCCTCAAAAGCCTACATTTTCTCGATTGTGCAAAACAACCATTTTGCACAATCAAAAACTTCGATCATGCGAAATGGTCATTTTGCACAATCGAAAAGTTCGATCATTTCGTATGATTGAAATTCTCTCTATAGAGAATTTATGCTATCTTATAACTTGGTCTTTTTGATTCCTAACTCTCACTCTAATTATCTGGAGTCATCCATACAACATTTAAATCATTAATCAATGTCATTTCTTGAGACACACAGTTCAAATCATCAATAGAATACTAAAGCATTGTTAGTTCCACTCCTAGTCAAGCAATGAACTTATTGTTGTCACAATTTATACACTTTAAGGACTCAACTCCCTGCACACTTGGAATCTGAGACTGAATCTTACACCGTTAGATAGAGAATCCAAAAATACTCAATTTTAGAAAAAAACCACACTCAATTTCGATATAAAACAAAAGAGTTATGCCCGTTTGAAATTCAGACACATTAGAAAATTTTGATTGTGCGAAATTGCCATTTCACACAATCAAAATTGTACTCTGTAAAATTTCCTGCAACCCACATTTTGTCCATTTTGGGTCCAAATCTCATTCTAACCACCTAGGACCATTCCCCCAACATTAAGATCACCTATACATGATATATTATCACACACATACTCCAGATCACACATTTGGATCATTATGATCTCACCATCCTCATACATTTCTATCAAAATGCATATATCATTACATACATTCACAATATCCATACACTAACTTCATTGGTTATACAAACAAGGTCCAAATGAATATACAAGTTACATATAACGTGAATGTAACTATAACTCAACATAATCCACATGCCGGCATAGATAGCCAAATACATAGTCCGTACATGATATCTCAAAATATCCCCAGATGCACCAATGAGCTCCAAGTAACTAAGCAAGTTCTTTACATCCGTTCTCAATGTCTTACCTGTAAAATGTTTGGAAAAAAGGGGTGAGCACCACGGCGGCTCAGTAGGAATACCCCAACCCTCCTAAGTGTCGACTCGACACTGACCTACATGGAATGCATGTTGTTACACTACATGCCACATCAACAACTTCACATTCATTCAACACAAGATACAAGTATGGGTACTTATATACATATAATGCTATTTTCATGCTTCATTCATGCTCATCAATGCTAAATAATGTCTAGAATGCCTCACATCACCTTAAACCACATATAGCACATACATGTGCAAAACATGCATATTATGTCACATATGTCTACAATCCCAAACTTAGCATACTTTACTCATGCTTTACTCAATGCATACACTTGATACATATAAACTAACATGCATTTTATATTAGCACCTCAACACATAACCACATACATATTCATCATTTCACATAATTTTGCATGTACACACATTTAGGTATTCATGCTTTTAACTTCACACATTTACACATACTAGTTCCTCATGCTTTACACAACACAAGCCACATCAATTTTTGCATGGAAGAGACTCAAAAGAAGGAAAAAATAGTAAATCCCACCCCTCTCACCACTCTTATATATGCAAAACACACCTTATACTTCATCTCTTCACCCGAAACCCTGGAATCGACAAATATAAGAGAAGAAGAACCCCTACCTAGAAAATAAAGGCTGTCTAAGCACTTCCCAATATTTCTAGCAGTGTCTACCTTATTGAAACTTGCATTGTTTCAGTTCAACCGAAGCCCTAGCCGTCCCCTACACACTTCCCTTATTCGATGAGTCATGAATCCAAGCCAAATGCACCTGAAATATAGAGACAAGGAGGAGGGATGAAGTGGGAAAAATTTAGAGAGAGAGAGAGACAGCCATGAGAAATGGCTGAGATATCTCAGCCCTAGATATTTATAATATCTGGGGTGCCAAATGACCAAAACGCCCCTGAGTCACTTAACGTACCTTCCCGGGCTCCGTTTTTGATTTTGAAATCTCCTACGGCTTTGAAATCAGTTCCTTAACTCATTAAAAATTTTGTTATGTCCAATCTCAAAATTAATTCTTTTTCCAAAATCTTTTGAATTTCTAGGCCTACCCAGACCGCATCGTGGGCCCCATTTTGACCAAAAAGTCAAAATTTTTTAAATCCTCCAAAAACTTTTAAAAATCTTAATTTAACCTTTCAAACATGTTTTCCACTCTTGAAACATGTAAAACATCATCCAGAACGCATTTATAGCAAAAATGATGAAATTTTTTAAAAATCGGTCAAATTTGGTTCCAATCTCTACACCATCAATCTCCTTCCCCGCTGGATCTTTACATGGCCCTCAGATTCGGACCAATCACGAGTACTTTTATCGTGACCAAAAAAATATTGACTAGTTATGTGGAAGTCTGAAAGGCAAGCCCAATATATGCCAAAGATAATGATTATTGGAGTTGTCCAAAATCACAAGGATACGATCTCTATATGGCCATCCTTATTGTGTATCGGACTATGACCGAGAAAAAGTCTTCATATGTTGTTGCTTATGTGATTAATCTATTAATCATGATATACGTGTTAAATGCATTCATTCATGACTTGCATTGTGTTGTATTGGCGGAGACCGTTGGTATGCCATGTAGTGTAGTGACATGTAGGTCGGTGTGGGGTCAATGCCTAGGTGGGTTGGGGCATTCCTACTGAGTTGTTAAGTTGCTCACTCCTCTTCCCCCCCCCCCCCAAAAAAAACCTTTTTCAAGTAAGGCACCGAGGACAGAAAAGACTTGACTAGTCACTTGGGATTCATAGGAGCATTTTGGGATGTTTAGGAGATTATGTATATGTGGTACATTTGGCTATCCATGCCAGCTTGTGGCATTTGGATCTTGCTAAACTTGGAGTTGTAATTACCTTTGCACATTATATAACATGTTTGTATATTTAAACTATGCTTATGTAAAATGTTAAGAATGACTTGTATACAATGAACTTGAAATTGGAATTAAACTCCTTATGCTTTTAGACTTGGTTTATGAAAATCATTTGATATTCATGGAATGGATGATTGGGTTACAATGTATGAGATCATGAGATAATGGTGTTTCTATAATGATGAATGATTTTATATCATTTTTTGAGTATCAAAAAGTTGTGTAGATGCATATGGATGATTCTAGGTTGTTAGAATGGAAATTATAGAAAGGGTTGTAGAAGGATGTGAACATTGGGCATTTTGATTGCAAAGTGTGTTAATGGACAAAGATGCATGTTGATGTTTAGGAGAGTTTTCATGTTTTTGATGTTCATTGGATGTATGAATGTGGTTGGACTTGATGTGGGCTGAGAAAAATATGTTTTGAGGTTTAAAGTGTGTTTTTTTTATAGTCCCAGTAGGGTCCGACCTGTCTAACTATTACTTGGACTAGTTCGTGACCTCTCAGCATCCCATTTTGAAATTCTAGGGCACTTAGACCAGTCCAAGCTTTATGCCGGACCGGTCCACAAAAAAAAAAAAAACTCTGCATCTTCTATCCAACTTTAACGGATCGTAACTCCTTTGCTTCAAATCAAATTTGGGTTATTCATTTTTTTGACATTGAGTATTTTTAAACCCTCTTTCCAATGGTTTCAATTTCAAACTTAGATCATAGAAGTATAAGGAGTTACGTATCCGTACTTATGTTATAGAATCCTTTGAAGGGTTGTATGGTTGAGGCCTATTGGGATTAGTTGTACATACAAGTGTATGTATGTGATTAAGCTTCCATGGTGATTAAGGGTTAAGATGGTTTATTAGGGCTTAATGGACAGACTCACTCTTGGGATTCAGGCTCGGAGATGGAGTCTTCGATGACTAAAAAATTAGGGCGTGACAATATGGTATCAAAACATGGTACCTTAGCGAGAGTATTAAAGTGAAGTCTTTGTATCAAAATATGATAACAAAAGTGATTGTGATTTGAAGTGTGACTCGGTAACCTAATCACCCTTGGTTTTCGGGAGTAAAAAATTGGGGCATGATAATTTGCGTGTGCCTTGGGGCTGGAGGTGTCATCATTAGAGTCACCATTATCCATTGAAATGCCCGTTGGGGGTAGAGTTACCCTGGATAGAGTGTGTCGATTTGGCGAGATCAAGGTTGCTGGACGTCGACTAGTGTTCGACTTTGTGTTGCTAGATATAATTAGTTTTTATGTCATTCTAGGTATGAATTGGCTTTTTATGTTTAAAGCCATGATCAATTGTCTCCATAGGAGAGTGACAGTGTGTACACATGAGGGTGAGTGCTTCTATTTTGTGGGAGTGCATGATGATTTCTATGTACCATCACTACATAGTTTTGATGTTCAGAACAGGATATTATATTTCTTAGCTAGCTTGTTAGCCAAGGAGGATGAAGTTATGACTCGTGGAGGGTTTCCACTAGTAGTTTATGATTTCTTGGATGTGTTTCCTTGGGACTTAACAGAGTTACGTCCGATGCGAGAAGTAGTGTTCAATATTGATTTTGCTCTTAGTACCACACCTATCTCTATGGCATTGTACTGTATGACATTGACAGAGCTGAAGGGGTTGAAAGATCAGTTATAAGAGTTGTTAGACAAAGGATTTGTACGGCCTAGTACATCACCTTAAGGAGCTCCGGTCCTATTTGCTAAGAATAATGACGGATCCTTGCGGTTGTGTATAGACTATCGGAAGTTGAACCAAGCAACGATCAAGAACAAGTATCCTTTACCAAGGATAGATCACTTGTCTGATCAACTCAAGGGTTCAACATGCTTTTTAAAGATCGACTTGAGGTCGGGGTATTACCAGTTGAGGGTAAGAGATATGGACATTCTGAAGACTGTTTTTCGGACTAGATATGGACACGATGAGTTTCTAGTGATGCTATTTGGTTTGATGAATGCACTGGCAACGTTCATGGACTTAATGAATCGAGTCTTTAGTGTTTATTTAGACAGGTTCGTGGTGGCGCTTGTGGATGACATTTTCGTGTACTCATGCTCTATGGAGGAACATGAGATTCATTTGAGGAAAGTGTTACAAATTGTTACACCCCAAAATTTGGCCCCCAGGACTCCCTCGGTCCGAGCCCGAACTCTGAGTTGTGAGGTGTCATGACTGCCCGATCGTCACTCCACGACCTGAACAACCATGACAAATACCATTAATCATCCTTGGCTCCAATATGGACCACCGCTATCATTACTTGTCATGGAAGCCTTGCTATACTTATCATAACAATTCCCAAACCCGGAACATCATAATGATTAGTCAATCTAATTCATAATCTTATAATTAAGTGCAAGCCTCATCATATACATCAATATTATCACATTTTAAAGGCCACTCTTACTACAGGGCCCCACAATACTCACCATATACATTTGTTCACTCACCTTAACTCACTCAGCTTCTAGACATTACGATGCATCATAATCCAGATTACAATCCATCATAATCTATGATGCGTCGCCTAAGTATCGTAACAAGGTGCGAACTATGCTATTTTTGACAATAAATCTCCTTCATTTCTACGATGTATCGTAATATAACCTATAATCCTTCGTAATATTATGACACATCATAATGGGCATTATGATCCATTGTAACATTTTGATGCATCGTAATGTATATTACGATCCATCATAATTGTGTTACTAGTTGTCCCTCTACATGTAACACTTGATCCATTCGTCACTTTCTCAACTCAAATATTCCCACAGTTATCATTCATGCATATTTGGGCATAAAATGGAAATATAAATCATCGTTCACATCATTTAGCCTTCACCATGCTTAAACATTATAATTAAATGCATGTAATCATATAGCACACTCATAAGCATGTTCTCGAAATATTAAAGGCCATATACATGATCATCATACGCATATAGTTCACATTCCGAACATGCATCCAAATAAAAACAATAATATCTTCCAAAGGAAAGCTAGTTATGCTCCATGCCAACTCAGTGTTGGGGAGACTCCGCTCCCTCCTTGCCATTTCTTGAAAAGAGTTAACACTTGTGGGATGAGCTCCAACACGCTCAGTAGAAATGTCTAAAACACAACTTCGCAAGTTTTGTGAATACCATATAAACATACGTTTGCATTTAATCATGTTATAAACAAAATAGCATTTCCCAACCGTCTTATGAATTACATGTAATGCAACATGGTATGCACCTTTCCCATATTCCTCCTCCGAACAACCATTGGACTCCAATAGCAGGGTCATCCAATTGAGCTCACATCCATCCTCACCATATGCGTGTCATGCATAGATATGAATTTCACATGCTCATACTAATATGTATGTAACATAGAAAGTAACATAATTGCCACTTAAGATGTTTACACATTTCTATATATGTCTCCCAAGAATACACATTAAACATGTATCACATTTCCACTACATGCTTTACATCTAATTATGCTCCTTACGACAATTTATCAAACACACAAGTGTCAAGTCACATATACACATGAAACACATATAATTCCCTCATATTTATCACTCAACATACCATGTAATCACATGTAGCATTTATTAACATATAATTATATCACCTCACATTGAGAATTAATTCATTCAATTATATGATCTAGCATCCTTTAGTTTTAAAAAATATCTAATTATACATATATAACCAATTAGTTGCCATAGACAACCAATATACTCACACAAACCCCGAATTTCATGGGTTAGACATCCCTACCTCAATTTGAAGTGAAAACTCCAAAACGTCCAATTGTGAAAAATCCCACAATCAATAACCAACTCCGTAGGAATTCAAATTTTTTATCCAAACAAAATAAAATTTTCAGCGGATACATTTTTTAAACATTTACCAAAAATAGTATACTAATCCAAATCACATTTGTTGACCCAAAGGTTTTAACCTAAGGGCAATCTTGTAATTTTGATGATAACAAATCATTAATGATGTTTTGTACTAATTTCCAATTTGAGTGATTGATTTTGAAGCAATGATGTTTATTCAAGAAAGCATTCACATTAAGGATGATGTCATGAAGAGGACAATGTCAAAGAAAGCATTCCATTGAAGAAGAAGGTGTTGCCCCAAGATTTAATGACAAATGCCATTTTTGAAGAAATGGGGTAGAAATAAGTTGGTGAGAGCTAGGATTTCATTGTCAAAGTTATTTATGAATAACATGATTGAAGCTCAATTCTATGATAGGACCATGCATTCATTTTTATATCATTTCTTGGTCTCTAATTCTCTTGAAATAGGTCTTGATTTTAATTCAATGATTTTCTAAGACCAAACAAGCTCAATGTCCTAACCTTGTCTTTGATTATTGACTATTTAAAGGTTAGAGGACTTTGAGGCGCCTCAAACTCAGTTTGAGCCACCTCAAAGTTACAGAAAGAAATTGAAGTTTTGAGAAGGCTTTTTGAGGCGCCTCAAACTCACTTTGAGCCACCTCAAACTCACTTCGAGCCACCTCAAACTAATTTCGAGCCACCTCAAACTCATTTCGAGCCACCTCAAAATATTTTGAGGCGTCTCAAGCTGCACTTTGAGCCACCTCAAAATGCACTTTGAGCCACCTCAAAGTTTATGAGACGCCTGAAACTCATTTTGAGTGGCCTCAAACATGCTGAATTCAAATCCAACGGATAGTTCAGTGCATTTAATGCCCTCAACTACCTTCCAACAGCTATAACTCAAAGGGGCTCTATATATATTGATGGCTCTGCATTTATTTCTTCATCTAACACTCTTGAGCTATTTTTGCTGAGCAAAATTCATTACATTCAATACTCTATCATTCTCATTTATTAGACTTGAGCTTCAACTTGAGATTCATATATAACTACTAGTCTTGTGAGCTTCATTTTGAGATTCTATCTTTGAGAGATATATTCTTTGTGCTGTAAATCTTCTCCTCATTTATTGTAAAGGGTTGGTTGAACCCAAGAAGACTAAGTGGAGGACTTCACTTAGCAAGAGAAAGGAAGAAGCTTGTTAGCTTCATTGTAAAGGTTTGCTCTCCACCCGAAAGGAGAAGCCTTAGTGGATTTGGGGAAATCTCAAGAGGGATCTTGAGTCGTGGAGTAGGGGATTCCGAACCACGCTACATCTTGCGTCACTTGTGTTTGATTCTCTCTAACTCTCTCTTTTAATTCTTGTGCATCTATTTTCCCTCATTTCACTAGTACCTTTATTTTGATTTGTTCTTGATATTTATATTTGTGAAAAATTGTCATTGATTGCCATTGACCCTATTCACCCCCCCCCTCTAGGGTCAATTCTTGGGTAACAACATTAATCCAAGGCTATGTGAAAGCTAACTTACTCTACTATCATCTCAAATAATCAAAAGAGTAGGTATGTCAACCTATAAGTTCAATTTTAATAAAAAAACATTGCTAAAATTCTCTTCGAACAGTTTCTCACAACATATTACTCACAAATTCACCATAAATCACATGCCCAACCTTTTACTCCAAAATTCTTCAGATTAATTCTACAAAAGTCTATGTTCAAACCCAATTTGAATTAACTCAAGATTCCACTTATAAGTTGAGTTATTACCAAAATAATCCAAGTGTGACAGATTATGTGCAGTCATGAAAAATATTTAATAACTCGCTCAATTCTTATCCAAATGAAGCCTATGATACATCAAAATAAAGCTAAGACATATATATATATTCTTGTAAAATTTGGTAGCATTTGGATCACTATATTCTCTGAAAACTAAAATATTTTCACAGTGGAAGATTGCTGCCTAGTTTGCTCTCAACATGAAATGTGATTTTTCTAACATTTCTTTAACAATTAAATCACATACAATACTTGTAGAGTAAAGAACAAGAGAGTAAAACATCCTTACCTTAATTCCAAGCTCTAGATTTAAAAATTTCTAATTCTCACCGGAATCAACCTTGTCCAAATTTGATTTTGAACTGATCAAACTCGAGCCCTCGTCGCGTAAAAAAATTCTTCCTTCTTCGGCATCTTCCAATTCAAGCTCCTAGTCCTCCAATAGAGAAGAAATAAGAAGAATTTAGAGAGACAAGAGACTCCATGGCCAACTGCCAGAGAATGAGAGAATACATGCTGAATTATTCTCTCTTGTATTTATAGCCCTAGCCTCTTCCATTTACCAAAATGCCACTAGTCGCTTATCGTACCTTTTCGGACTCCGTTTTCAATTTTGAAAACTCTTACGGACTCAAAATCAATTTTATAGGTCATCAAATATTTTATTTAGTCTAATATCAAAATTTGGTATAATTCTAAATTTTTTGGATTTTTCGGGCCCATTGGACCCGCCTCCCGGGCTCGATTGACTCAAAAATCTCAAATTTCACCATACGCTCCTAAAACTTCCCTAGACCCTTATACAAGTTCCCAAATATGTATTTTACATTTAAAACACACATATAACCATTTAAATCACTTATATGGCCATAAACAGAAAAAAGAGAAAATTGGCCAAAAATGGTCACGTCTTTACACAAATTTTGAGGGAGCACCGTTTGTATGCTAAGTATGAAAAATGTGAATTTTGGCTAACTAAAGTGAAGTTACTAGGACATGTGGTGTCAAAAGGAGGATTGTTTGTAGATCCTTCTAAGATTAAGGTAGTGATGAATTGGGAAATGCCAAATAACATATTTGAGATACGTAGTTTCTTTGGACTAGCGGGCTACTATTGGCGGTTTGTGAAAGACTTTTCAAAGTTAGTTGTAAGAGTCGTGACCCTTTTTGCCTAATTTTTCTTTAATTTCATTTATTATCATATTAATGCTTTACATAAGTATTTTAAAATGTAAAATACATGTTTGGGGACTTGTATAAGTGTTCGGAAAAATTTTCAGAGCGTTTGGCAAAAGTTAACTTTTTTGGGTCAAATAGGCCCGGGGCGCGGGTCCTGTGGGCCTAGAAAATATGAAAGTGATGGAATGACACCAAATTCGGATGGTAGCTTAAATAATATAGTTGACGTGTTACAGAGTCGATCTTGTGTCAATTGGAGTTACCAAAATTAAAAACCGAGCCCGAGAAGGTTTTAGAGAAAACTAGTGGCATTTTTGTAAATAGATGAGTTAGATCTACAAATAGAAAAAGGAGAATACATAATCCTCATTCTCTCATCAGTCGTGAGGAGCATATAGATATACATATATATCTCTACATCTTATTCTTCACTTCTCCATTGAATTAGAGGGACTTGGGGTGAGAATTAAAGACACCGAAGAAGAGAGAAACGGTAAACGCATTGAGGGCTCGAGTTTGATCTGTTCGGAAACAATTTCAGAGAAAGTTGGTTTTTTTTTTTTGGTGAGAATTAGGGCAATCTTTTGGAAGCTATTCCAAATTGAAGTAGGGATGCCTAACCCATAGAATCTGAAATTTTTGTGAGTATGTTGGTTATCTATGGTAACTAATTGGTTATATGGGTATAATTAGATGCCTTTCAATACTAAAACATGCTAAATTATGACATTTAATGAATTAATGTTATTTGATGTGGTTAAATGTTTATATTACCTTATATGATTATATAAGCATGTTTTGGTTTAATTATGAAATAATTAAGTGAGTTCATATATATGTGTGAATGTGACACTTATGTATTTGATAAATTGCCTTGGTAGCATGTTAAAGTGAAAAGCATGATTTAATTGTCAATATATGAATGATATGAAATATGGAGGATATGAATTATACGGAATATGGGAGATGTGAAGTATACTTAATGTGAATGCATGTGATGCTTAAATGAAAATTGTGCAAGCATGATAATTAAATACTGATTCGTGTGTGAGTGTGACTCAAAAAGTATATCAATTAAAATTTTCCACACTTCGCAATAGAACGTATTCCTTGCAGAATAGGGTTATCGAAAGGGGTATCGTACCTCAGGGATTATGGTCTGATAAGTTGAAATACTGAATTAATTCTAATTAAATTTAGAAGAAAAGAATTCTGATTTTTAAACTAAACTAATTAAAAAGATAAAATAAAACTAATCAAAGTAAAATAGATATTGAAGATAATATGAGAGAAATTTAGGGTGTTTGACTTCACCACTAACTCCACAATCAATGGTCAATTGAATCAAATATAGGGGAATTACATCATGCATAAGTGGTGTCGATGGCTACAAGCTCACCTTCATCCGTCAAGAAGATAACATATGATTAAGGCTAAGCCATGGACTATCTTCGATTGGCATGGGCCATCTGCCTAACTACTCTAATCTAAGGTGCAGTATGGTTCATCTTCTCTAGGCATAATCCATCAAAACTCTTAACAATATATTCAGTGATTACCATTGTGTAATAATCGCTCTCATGATCACAAAAAATAAGAGAGATTGAGTTCAATAACAACAACTAAATATCTAAGACAAGATAAGAAATCATTGAGATTGAATTTACAAGACTTTTATTGCTCAATTCTATAATAAGAATCCTTTGAATTACACAATCTATGCATGTATATAAAGGTCCCCAATAATTAAAATAATCAAACCATTGATGCTTTGTTAGGGCTACATCAAAACCTTAGTGGATGAACTAGCCGCTCATGGTAGAAGAAGAAGCTTCAACTGTTGAGGAAGAAGGCATCATCTTCATGAATTACGCGTATGACTTCATTTTCCAATGGCTCTACAAATATGTTTCTGTTCTCTTCTCAACCCTCTCAGACTCTCCAATCTCTCTTCTCCCCCCAACTCAGCCTCCAAGTCTTCACTTTATTTCCCAAGAGAATACACCAAAGTCCTAATCCAATTAGGAATAAATTAGGGTTTCCCGCAGCACTAATCAGGTAAGTTTTTCCTGCTAACTTCGGCCTAACTTTTGACCCACTAGAAGTCCGATTTACGGAATTTTCGTGAAATACAAAGGTGTGCAGAATCAAATTTTATTCAACCCCACTTGAAAATTATGTCAATTTGAGGCTCAAAAATAAGACTTCTGGTCCGTTTTCCAAAATGGGATTAAGATTGTATTATGCGCAGATTTGGGCTACAGGCCCGAAACCTTCTTAAGCAGCTGTAATTCTCTTGGACCTCTTCCTTGGGCTGATTTGAGTTAAAATAAATGGTTGAATGAATCTGCTTGATGTAGGCTTCATCTACCCATCTTGGATGTCTTCTTTAAAAGCCCAAAAGCTTGGTTTTAACTAAAATAATCATTAAGGCCCTGAAAATACAGAAAACACGAAAACAAAGTAAAATCATAAAATAATCTATCACTAAGAGAATAAAATACACAAGTTAAGAGGCTAGAATGCGTAACATTCAACGCCTATCAAATACTACATTAACTTGATATTATATGTACATGTTTAGCATGAGCACTTGAAATCCATCTTCATTCATTGGGAAGCATAAGGTGAGGGTGGCGAGCTTAATTGGACGGTAAAGTCCTTTTGACGAGTGGCGAGGTGATAGGCGTTGAATGTTACGCATTCTAGCCTCTTAACTTATGTATTTTATTCTCTTAGTGATAGATTATTTTGTTATTTTACTTCGTTTTAGTGTTTTCTGTATTTTCAGGGCCTTAATGATTATTTCAATTAAAACTATGATTTTGTGCTTTTAAAGAAGACATCCAAGATGGTTAGATGAAGCCTACATCAAAGGGAACCATTCAACCATTTATTTCAACTCAAATCAGCCCAAGGAAGAGGTCCAAGAGAATTATAGCTGCTTAAGAAGGTTTCGGGCCTGAAGCCCAAATCTGTATTTAATATAGTCTTAATCTCGTTTTGGAAAACAGACCAGAAATCTTATTTCCGAGCCTCAAATCGACATAAGTTTCCAATAGGGTTGAACGAAATTTGATTCTGCACACTTTTGTATTTCACGAAAATTCCGTAAATCGGACTTCTAGTGGGTCAAAAGTTGGGGCTGAAGTCAGCAGGAAAAACTTACCTGATTAGTGCTGCGGGAAACCCTAATTTATTCCTAATTGGATTAGGACTTTGGTGTATTCTCTTGGAGAATAAAGTGAAGAATAAGAGGCTGAGTTTGAGGAGATTAAGGGAGATTGGAGAGATTGGAGAGTCTGAGAGGGCTGAGAAGAGAACAGAAACATATTTGCAGAGCCATTGGAGAACGAAGTCATACGCGTAATTCATGAAGATGATGCCTTCTTCCTCAACAGTTGAAGCTTCTTCTTCTACCATGAGCGGCTAGTTCATCCACTAGGGTTTTGATGTAGCCCTAACAAAGCATCAATAGTTTGATTGTTTTAATTATTGGGGACCTTTATATACATGCATAGATTGTGTAATTTAGAGGATTCTTATTATATAATTGAGCAATAAAAATCTTGTAAATTCAGTTTCAATAATTTCTTATCTTGTCTTAGATATTTAGTTGTTGTTATTGAACTCAATCTCTCTTATTTTCTGTGATTATGAGAGCGATTATTACACAATGGTAATCACTGAATATATTATTAAGAGCTTTGATGGATTATGCCTAGAGAAGATGAACCATACTGCACCCTAAATTAGAGTAGTTAGGCAGATGACCCATGCCAATCGAAGATAGTCCATGGCTTAGCCTTAATCATATGTTATCTTCTTGATGGATGAAGGTGAGCTTGTAGCCACCGACACCACTTATGCATGATGTAATTCCCCTATATTTGATTCAATTGACCATTGATTGTGGAGTTAGTGGTGAAGTCAAACACCCTAGATTTCTCTCATATTATCTTCACTATTTATTTACTTTGATTTATTTTATTTTATCTTTTTAATTAGAGGTACGATACCCCTTTCGATAGCCCTATTCTGCAACGAATTCGTTCTATTGCGAAGTGTGTAAATTTTTAATTGATATACTTTTTTGAGTCACACTCACACACGAATCAATTTTTGGCGCCGTTGCCGGGGATTATCTATTTGATTGATTGGATTTTACAGAATTAATTTTAATTGGATTTTTAGTTTAGGAAATTTTTATATTTTATTTTTAATTTTGTTTTGTTTTCTTTTCAGGTGCTTTTGGTTAATATATGCAAGGTCGTCGTTCTGTAGCTGATCCTTTGATACCTCTTGATCTTGAGCCTGAACGTACTCTTAGACAACAGAGGAACATCCCTGTTGATGTGGCTAAACTCTGATTATATTGTAAGCTTAATTATTGCCCTTTTTATCAAAATATAATTTAACCACTCGCAAGAGCACGAATCTTTGTAGATAAGGTTCTATATAGAGGGTATCGATCCCACGAGGACTAGTCGTAATTGTCTTAAAGAAAGATTAATTCCACTTTAATTCTAAAAACAAGGTTTTGAGTTTTTGTTAAACTATTGCATGAATGTAATGACAATAAAATTAAAGAGTAAAGGATGGGAGAGAGAACTAGGGTTGGTTTCCACCACTAGCCATTCACATGTTCATAAGTGTAGCAAGCATGGGATTCATTAATTAAATGCCTAACAATGTCATTAGGCTTGTGACCTCAATGACATATCAAAAGATCAATGTGTGTGCTAACCTATCATAATCCATCTTCAACAAGCATAGCTCTTCAACCTAACTAACTACCTAATTACCCTACTCTCTAAGTGAACCCTACATGCATCCAAACTACCTTGTCTTGGCATGGTCTATACATGCAAACATCACACATTCATTTAAACACCATTATCTAGCCATCATTTGCACTTCTTGTGGAATATGCAAATGTTGTGCATTCAAAGGACAAAATCTACTCTAAGACAAGAATAAACTCCATATCAAATGAATATATAAAAGAAATGTATTAGTGTACATGATCACTAGGCTAAATAATCAACATGTAATTACAAATCCCAAGTGCTACAAAGATGAACAAGTTTACATGGCTAGGGGTTGAAACCAACACCCTAGTAGAAGAGTTAGTTGCTCATGGCAGCCTTGCACCCTTCCATTGATGAAGAAAGTGAAGCTTCTTGGTCTGGTTCAGCTCCTCTTCTTCCTCTCCCGAAGGTCTCTCCTTGGATAATCTGATGTGTGTTGAGAGATATGTGAGATATGTGACTATTTTGTGCTTTAAGGCTCCTTTTTCAACCTTGGGGCCCACCATATATATATATATATCAATATATACATCTATTATATCAAGAAGGTCCCCAAGGGTCTTGTTCAAGTCAGACAATCCCCCTAAGTTGTGCAAAAAGGGGGATTTTGTTGCAAGTGGGAAAGCAGGTGAGCAAGTGGCCAAGTGGATTCTGCAGAATCTCGATCAATTGAGATTGGATCTCGATTGATCGAGATTTCGATCAATCGAAATAAGATCTCGATCAATCGAGATCTCGATTGATCGAGATCAACATCTCGATTGATCGAGATGCCTTTGGCTGCAATTTTTGATTTTTCTCTTGAACTGCTAATAGCTTCAAACTTTGCTCCATTTACTCCAATACATGCAATACATCAAAAACACAAAAATACCATAAACATATCTCGGTAAACGTAAAAACGGAACTACCATATGCAATAAAGAGGGTTCAAATGCATAGAATTGAACACTTATCACACCCCCAAACTTACATATTGCTAGTCCCTTAGTAATGCACTATTACAAAAATGAAATTAACTATCTTATACAAAATTTTAATCATGCTCAGTCATCACTAGATAAAGGGCGACCATCCGTTCATTTCACATTTGGCAAATGCAACAAGTATTACAGAACTATGTGGTCATTAGCAAAAATGGACATTCACAAACTATAAATAAACGACGGTCCCCACATAATGGCCAGTCCGAACAAACATATCAATTCCGACCCCAAAATTCTCTTTGAAAAGTGAACATGCATCCTAACGCGCGGCTTTTGTCATCTTTGGAGAAGAAAACGAACAAATCTGCTTTTAAGAGAAAAACTCATTGAAAATGCTCAACACCGTTGTTCATTATCACAAAACATTCATGATTGCTCATGCGCGGATGACCATGCAATGCTTAGCTCTTTTTGCTTTCTTGTAAGCCCATGTAGCGGCATTGGGCCAATGACTCCCAAACCAATTGGCTTTAGGGCATTAGGTGAAAAAGCACCCCTCGGACTTAATAACCGAGCTTACAAGGCGATGAGCTTAAGCAAGCCACCCACTTATTATTGCTCAACCTTGCACACTTATACGCGAATACTCCCTGCTTTGAGGCATAGAAATCCGGTTTATTGAGTGAGAAGGCTTATTGCAAATTTTCCTCTTTTTCTCTCTTTTTTTTTTTTTTTTTACAACAACCGGAAGAACTTATTCTTTAAGTTGTTCAGATAAAAACAAAAATTTACAAAATTCTCCCTCAGACTTATACCCCACAGTTTAAAATGCATGTGTGCGAATTT
Organism: Cornus controversa; assembly: GCA_026545225.1. NCBI lineage: Eukaryota > Viridiplantae > Streptophyta > Magnoliopsida > Cornales > Cornaceae > Cornus > Cornus controversa. Next base: position 49,315,097 of record CM048845.1, read on the forward strand.
GTGCGGTTAAGGACAAATTTAGGGCAAGAACCATACGCGTTCGAATTTAGACAAAAATGTGGATCGTTCTAGCCTACTATATAGCTTGCACATGTGCGGGTATTTACAATGTTAAAGTTCTTAACTACCTGCTGCATTTACCTCGGACATTTATTCGAATGATTTGCCTTTAAAAAGCACGACATCATGGTAAGTATGCAAAAATATCAAAAACTGCTCTACAATGACACTCTATACTAGGACTGAACATTGCATGCATATGCAAGTGGTATAGCATACCGCACCCCCAAACTTATATGCAACATTGTCCTCAATGGTTGGACAAGAAAAGTAAGGAAAGATATTACCGGAAGTGCCGAACGCGACAAAAATGGTAATCCACACGGCGGTCATCCTATAAATGAGAAAAACCTGCACGGAACACCCACTGGATACCACGAGCATTAAAAGGAACAAAAAGTATATGAAAAGAACATAATGAAATAATTATGCACAAACGGACAATGCCAAGGTCATTGCATATCTAAGGCTTTGAACTGGTGTTTCTCAATTGCCTAAGAGGTCTATGCGATAAGATATTGACTATCCAGGCACGCTAACGTATAGCATGCAAAGGGGCTGCCTTTCGTTATTAACGCCATACTGTATTGAAGCAATCTCCACAGTATTGGGAATTGAAACCAGGCGGTAATAACCGAAAATCATCAACTGAATCGCATATAACAATTAGACAAGTGGTACTACATACATAGTCAAAGTATAGATAACAGATATATTGACAGAAAGCAAAAATAAAGACAGTAAAGATAAGACATGATATAAAAGAAAAGATAACTGTATTCCATAAATATATAAAATGAGTTCAGTACAAAGTGTACATGCATCTGGAATACTCATAAAAAAAAACTAAAAATTAAAAGAAAACATGGCCAACATGGCCTATCAAACATAAAGAAAGAAAAATACAGAAAGTAAAGCATAAAGGACAAATAAAAGCAGCTACTCGAGGGCGGGTGGTGGTGGTGGTGGCTCGGTGGAAGCAGAAGTGGAGGTGGAAGCTCGTCCTGCAAACAGGAACTGCAGGTCCTGCCGGAAGGCTCGGAACTCATCTAGAATCGCCCTCTGACCCTGTGCCAGAGAAGAAATGTCTGAACGAATGCCCTCCAGCTGACTTTGCGTCACCTGGACGTGCTCGTCAAAACCCTGCTGGAGCTGCTCAACATCAGTTGCCAGGCAGGAATAGCCTGTCGCCAGGATGTCGTGCCGCTTTGCAGCAATATCCATCTCCTCATCCTCTATCTCCTCGTCCTTAGACCCATCCCCTGCAGGCTCTCCCTCCTCCATCTCCACCGGGGCATCCATATCTACATCGTCTGGAGGATCGCCCTGGTGGTCCTGTCGCTCTAAGTGTCGCCTCACCCGCTCCCACTGAGAAGATGTGAAGCGGGTGGGCGGTGCCAACTGGATGTCAGTAGAACTGATCGGTATACTGGCACTACTGAGAAAAGCTGTGACCAGGAAAGGAAAGGGAAGCCGCCAGCTCGCTGATCGCCTCATCCGCTTGTTGACGAGGCTGTCCCAGACTTTGAACATCTGCCCCCACACCAGCGACGGGACAGAAAACCACACGCCCGTGTGGAAAGCATAGAGGCAACGGAGGAGGTCGCCCCTGCGCTCCGCCACGTGCTGCAGGGGACACGCGTTCTTGATGAGAACGGTGTCCAGGAACCACAGTCTGCTCGGGCACATCGATTTGGATGTGAAGTTGTGACTGGGCGTGGTAAACGCCCCATCACACATGTCCATCACGATGGAGAACAGCTTCGTGTCTACTGGAAGTGCGGCCCTGAAAAGTGGTCGACCGTCCTGGTCAACCATGTCTGGCGGCTGCTGGTGAGGAATGCCGAGCATTTGCACAATCCGGCTCAGTGTAATCGTGATCGTCGTGGTGCCCACGACCGTCTCTAATGTGTCCGGCGCTGTGCAGGAGTAGGTCATACGCTAGTAAAAGACCTGCACTAAGCGCTCGTGTGCCACATCAGTGGGAGGCACACATAATTGGTCGAGGCGACGCCTCCTGAGCTCGGCGACAGTCCACGCAGTGTCGGGACGACTCTCGAACTCGCCTAGGGTGAAAATCTGCTCCGAGTGAAACTTCCGAGACCGGAAGACTCGCTCGGGCACGTCTCTAACTGCACCGGGTGCATTCTTCACCCTCGCCATGATCTCGGAGCGGTCTGCACTTTATTCCACAAATTACATAAATAAAATGAAAATAAAAGGAATAATAAACTAAGAACTAAGAATAAAAATAAAGGAATAAAAATGAAAGTGAGGCCCTAGTCCATGGTGCTGACATGAATTCAAAAAGTCGCTCTCAAATAGGCAGTGTAAGCGGATGCAACTGAAACGATGGGTCGTGGTTGCCAACCGTACCTTAATCATTCGAAACAGAGAGAATGCGATATCTTACCCATACATGCATTCCTACCCCCCCCCCCGAAACTCGAAAAATCCCATGATGAATGTCGCAAGTGCACCAATCCAACCCAACATCATCTATCTAAGTTTATTATGCCGTAAAACTATCAAAAATAGCAGGAAAGTACGCAAAATGTAACCATGCATCACTTACCTCAAGGTGAAGATGATGATCGGTACCAAAAGATGAAGACCCGCTCGCAGCCGCGAAGAGAAGAGCGTGAGAGTGCTAGCGGCGGTCTCGGACGATGTCGAACGGTGGTGGATGCTAGGCGATGGAAGATCACGTGCGGAATGGTGCTTGGCGAGCTCTGGATCGCTCGGAGACGAGAAGGAAGTCGGACGGTTTGAGGAAGGAATGTGGAAATGAGAGGGAAGCCCAACAGTTTAAATAAGATTTCGGCTCACGTGCAGGCATCGCGTACATCTCGATTGATCGAGATGTACATCTCGATTAATCGAGATTTCAATTAATCGAAATCCAACTTCGATCAATCGAGATCAACTTCGATCGATCGAGATCTCTCCTTCGATTAATCGAGATTTTCTTCACTGAATCGAGACTTTAATTCGATCAATCAAAATTTAATTCGATCAAGCGAGAATTTACTTCGATCAATCGAAATCCCATTTCGATCAATCGAAATTTCGATCGATCGAAGACCTATCGAAATGCTATCGAAGAATACTACCTCTCGGGACTTTGGATTTGGCAAACTCTCTGCAATTTTTTGATCAATCGAGACTGATATCTCGATCAATCGAAATCTCGATTGATCGAGATCCTGGTTTCGATCAATCGAGATGCTAAAAAACAGTCAGCTTAAGCTGTGCTTCATGGACTTGGATTTTTGGGATTTAGATACTAAATTGCTTAGATACAAACTTTAACTTGGATTAAAGGGACATCATAGAAGCATGATAGCTACCATGGCTTCGCCACCTTACACGTCTATGGCATGACGTCCGAATCGGCTCACGAGTCAAAATAGACGGGATCCGTCAAAGTGACGACATCCACGTATTCCGTGGTAACTTGGTCATCCACGCATACTTTTAAGCGCTGCCCGTTTACTTTGTACAACGAGCCGTCTTTCAAGTCCTTTAATTCCACCGCTCCGTGGGGAGCGACGGAACTAACCAACGGAGGAAAGGGTTCTCTTGGAACTCTCTATTTAGGCACATCCATGACAGTGTTGACATCGAGCATTGAGTTGACTTCACATATGGATTGCTCAATATCAAAATCATCATAGTTGAAGTGATTTAGGCATGCCTCTAAAGGATCCGTCGAAAGAATGGAAGGAAGTGCTTCTTGAACAAGGTCTTCCACTACATCGACACAAAAGCACTCACTTTCATCTTCGGATGTGTGGTGGGAAGCATTGAAGATGTTTAAGCGGACTTTCATATTCCCGAAAGAGATGTCCATCACTCCGGTACGGCAATTAACGTAAGCGTTTGCCGTGGCCAAAAATGGACGACCTAGAATGATAGGAATATGTCGATTTGGATTTTGGACCGGTTCCATGTCAAGGACTATGAAGTCCACCGGAAAGTAGAATTTGTCTACTTGAATGATTACATCCTCAATTATGCCACGTGGTTGCTTCACCGAGCGGTCGGCAAGTTGCAACACAACGGTGGTAGGCTTAAGTTCCCCCAAACCTAGTTGTTGGTAAACTGAGAATGGAAGCAAATTGACACTAGCCCCTAAATCAAGAAGTGCTTTTTCAAAAGATTGATTTCCGATGGTGCACGAAATGGTCGGAGCACTCGGATCTTTGAATTTAGGAGGGGCTTGGTGTTGGAAAATGGAGCTTATGTGCTCAGTTAATAGGACTTTCTTCGGAGCATTATTCCTAGATTTGCGCTTTTGAGTGCACAAGTCCTTCAAAAATTTCGCATAGGAGGGAATTTGTCGAATAGCATCAAGGAGAGGGAGATTGATCTTTACTTTCTTGAAGATCTCCATTATATCTTGGATTTTCTCTCCTTGCTTCCCGAAATGAGAAGGTTCCTTCTATCTTTGAGGAAAAGGAATCGGAGGTTCAAAAGAAGTGTCAAGATTTGGACTTGATGACGACACAACTTCACTTGCCTTTCCTTTTCGATTTGGTGGGATTTCGGTGACATTTGGATTTAAAGGAAAAACATTTGGATTTAAACAGGATTCTTTTGGATTTGCGGATTGCTTATTGAATTCCTTTTCTTTTGTTTCCCCTACCTTGGAATTGATGATTCTACCACTCCTTAAGGTGGTGATTGATTGAACTTGCTCTGAAGGAGCATTACAAGATGAAGATGATGGATCCTCAATCACATGCACACTTTTAGGATTAGCCACCGGTTGACTCGGTAACTTACCTTCCTCCCTTCTATTTAAGGCATTAGCTAGTTGCCCGATTTGAGCTTCTAACCTAGCCATAGATTGAGCATTGGCCTCAAGCTTAGAGATTGATTGAGAGTGAGTTTGCAATAAGCGGGTATTGGCCTCAAGATTGCTTATCACTCTTTCTTCAAAGCTTTGGCTTCTCGGAGGAGGTGGTGGTTGTTGGTAATTAGATCTTTGATTGTACGGTTGAGGATTTTGCCTATAATGAGGCTGTTGAGCTTGAGAATTGAAGGAATTTTGCCCTTGGAACGAGGGACTTGATTCTTGAGGTTTCCACAAAAAAGCCGGATGGTTTTTGTAACCAGGATTGTATGTGTTTGAATATGGATCATTCAACGGTTTAGAGTACAAGGCATTCGCTTGCTCTTGAGCATAATCGGGAGATTGCCCGGCAATAGGACAATCTCGCACAAAATGCGAAGTGCTATAGCAAAACGAACACCCGTCCTGATTTTGGACAGATTGGCTTGGAGTAGGCAGCCCATTTTTCATGATTAAATCCATTTTTCAGGATAGGGCTTCTACTTGCATGGCAACCTCATCTACCTGTGAAATCTCATGCACTCCTCTACAAGGTTGGGTGGCCTTCCCTTTCCTAGTGGAGGAGCGTTGAGCTGAATTATTGCTCAGGGTTTGAAAGAGTTTCCATGCCTCATCGGGGCTTTTCAAAAGGTATCCTCCCCCACACGCGGAGTCTATCATTTGTCTATATTGCTCACTCACCCCATCGTAAAAACTTTGCACTAGCTGCCATTTTGGGATAGCATGATGCGGACAAGATTTTAAAAGATCTTTTAACCTCTCCCACGTCTCATGAAATTGTTCTTGGTCAATTTGGGTGAATCCGGTGATTGCTCGCCGAATATCACTTGTCTTACCCATTGGGAAGTATTTTTTCAAGAACTCTATTTGCATCTCCGCCCAAGAATGGATTGAGTTAGGTTCTAGGGAATTGAACCAACTTCTAGCCTTATCTTTTAGGGAGAATGGAAACATACGCAGCTTTAGATCATCCTCCGTGAAGTGTGGTACACGAATGGTGGAGCACACGAAAAGGAAGTAATCTAAGTGTCTTTTGATATGTCATTGAGGTCACAAGCCTAATGACATTGTTAGGCATTTAATTAATGAATCCCATGCTTGCTACACTTATGAACATGTGAATGGCTAGTGGTGGAAACCAACCCTAGTTCTCTCTCCCATCCTTTACTCTTTAATTTTATTGTCATTACATTCATGCAATAGTTTATAAACAAAAACTCAAAACCCTATTTTTAGAATTAAAGTGGAATTAATCTTTCTTTAAGACAATTACGACTAGTCCTCGTGGGATCGATACCCTCTATATAGAACCTTATCTACAAAGATTCGTGCTCTTGCGAGTGGTTAAATTATATTTTGATAAAAAGGGCAATAATTAAGCTTACAATATAATCAGAGTTTAGCCACATCAAAATTTTGGCGCCGTTGCCGGGGACTACGGTTTAATTGTCATCATTGAGAGATTACATCTGGTTTAATTCTTAGGCTAGAAATTCTTGCATTCTTTTTGTATATGTTTTGTTCTTATTGCTCAAATTTCTTGATTTTAGGTATACCACATAGCGGGTATCTAAAAGGATTAAAGTTGGAACCCTTTGTGAGTAAAAAAAAAATCTAAAATTAGTGGTTTGAGTTCTTTCATTCTTTTTGTATATATTATTGTTTTTTTTATTATTATTATTTTGCGTATTGAGGTGTTGTTCTACTATTAATGCATGCTAGGTAGACGGTCATTGTCACTTCCTTTGCTTCCTTGTAATATTGAACTTGAAAGAACACTTAGACAACGTAGAGGAACCTCTAGGGACCCTATATTGCCTAGGATTGAAAACATGGATCCAAATGAAAGACAACCTCCCGGACTATCTCCTTTTAATCATGAACAACCACCTCCACCTCCACCTCCTCAAGGAGAGTTGCTTATGGACTTTTACCTTCCGACTACATTTGAAGTACCCTCATGTATTCAATTTCTGGATCTAGCGGCAATCAATTCGAAATAAAGTCCTCCACCATCAATCTTCTTAATAGCTTCCACGGTCTCCCTAATGAGGATCCATCAATGTGTGTGCTAACATATCATAATCCATCTTCAACAAGCATAGCTCTTCAACCTAACTAACTACCTAATTACCCTACTCTCTAAGTGAACCCTACATGCATCCAAACTACCTTGTCTTGGCATGGTCTATACATGCAAACATCACACATTCATTTAAACACCATTATCTAGCCATCATTTGCACTTCTTGTGGAATATGCAAATGTTGTGCATTCAAAGGACAAAATCTACTCTAAGACAAGAATAAACTCCATATCAAATGAATATATAAAAGAAATGTATTAGTGTACATGATCACTAGGCTAAATAATCAACATGTAATTACAAATCCCAAGTGCTACAAAGATGAACAAGTTTACATGGCTAGGGGTTGAAACCAACACCCTAGTAGAAGAGTTAGTTGCTTATGGCAGCCTTGCACCCTTCCATTGATGAAGAAAGTGAAGCTTCTTGGTCTGGTTCAGCTCCTCTTCTTCCTCTCCCGAAGGTCTCTCCTTGGATAATCTGATGTGTGTTGAGAGATATGTGAGATATGTGACTATTTTGTGCTTTAAGGCTCCTTTTTCAACCTTGGGGCCCACCATATATATATATATATCAATATATACATCTATTATATCAAGAAGGTCCCCAAGGGTCTTGTTCAAGTCAGACAATCCCCCTAAGTCGTGCAAAAAGGGAAATTTTGTTGCAAGTGGGAAAGCAGGTGAGCAAGTGGCCAAGTGGATTCTGCAGAATCTCGATCAATTGAGATTGGATCTCGATTGATCGAGATTTTGATCAATCGAAATAAGATCTCGATCAATCGAGATCTCGATTGATCGAGATCAACATCTCGATTGATCGAGATGCCTTTGGCTGCAATTTCTGATTTTTCTCTTGAACTGCTAATAGCTTCAAACTTTGCTCCATTTACTCCAATACATGCAATACATCAAAAACACAAAAGTACCGTAAACATATCTCGATAAACGTAAAAATGGAACTACCATATGCAATAAAGAGGGTTCAAAGGCATAGAATTGAACACTTATCACCTGTTGATACAATTGTGCAAGAGGAAGAATTAATTGAAGACATGGCAGAAGAGTGGAATAACAACCTTGTTCCTAATGCTGATGAAGAAAGAGCTAGATTGCTTAGGGACTACTATGTTCGTGAGACATATACCTCACCAGCAGGTTTTCAACTGCCCAATGTCACAACACAGAATTATGAGATCAAGTCCAGCATTATTCAGATGCTACCATCTTATTTTGGGCTGACTCAAGAAGACCCTTACAAGCATCTGGATGACTTCATTGAAGTGTGCTTAACTACCAAAATTCACAACTTCTCTGAAGATGCTTTCAGAATGAGACTTTTTCCATTCTCCTTGAAAGACAAAGCAAAGTATTGGTTCAATTCTCTATCGGCAGGTTCTATCATGACTTGGACTCAAATACAACATGAGTTTTTCAAGAAGTATTTTCTGATAGGGAAGACCAATTAGTTCAGACGTGCTATCATTGGTTTCTCCGAAAATGAGGGGGAACAATTTTATGAGACATGGGAAAGATTCAAGGACCTTCTTAGGAAGTGTCCCCATCATCAAGTTCCTAAGTGGCAACTAGTGCAGAGTTTTCATGAAGGGCTCACAGAAGCCAACAGATAGATGGTTGATGCATCTTGTGGAGGTACTTTTATGTTGAAGAGTGAAGAAGAGGATCTGCCACTACAAGGAAGACTGATGGAATTTATGAGGTTGGTGCTTCAGAAGCTATGCCAACTGATATTGATTTAATTACAAAGAAGGTACCAGCAATTATGGCTGCCAATCAAACTCCTTCTACTTCAAATTCTTCATTGCTAGGCCCTTGTGAATTTTGCTCTAGTCCTATGCATAATGTGAGCAATTGTCCTTCAATGGGGCAATTTTCTGATGTTCAACATGAGCAAGTCCAAGCTATATTCACTGGACCAATGAATCCTCCACGAGGTAATACTTATAATCCCACATGGAGGAATCATCCTGGTTTTTCTTACAGTAACCAAGGGGCAGCAATGCAACCATCATATCAACCTAGGACTTTTGTGCCTCAACAACAATATTAAACACAAAGTCCTATGGCCCAAAGAATTTCTGCTATTGAAGACAAGCTAACACTTACCTTGTCTAAATTTAACAAGCTTGATTCTCTTATAGAGATAGTGCAAGCTACTGCAGCAACAGTACAATCTACAGTTCAGCTAGTGCACTCGCATTCTCAATCCATTGCCAAACTGGAATCTCAGTTTGGACAGCTTGCTACTTCATTGAGTAGAAGAGAAGAAGGGAAGCTCCCTAGTCAACCAATTGCTAATCCTAGAGGGATGCAAGCTTCCACAAGCAACCCACACCATGAGCAAGTTCAAGCCATTACCACTTTGAGGAGTGGGAAAATAATTGATAATAAGGTGGGTGAGAAGAAAGAAGAAGAAAAAGTGACCACAAGTCCAAGTACTGTAATTACTTATGAGCCCAAGGCTCCTTTCCCACAACGTTTCCTTGAAGCATCTAGATTGGGGAAGCAAGGGGACAAGCTGCATGACATGATGGAGGTGTTTCGACAAGTGAAGATTAATTTGCCACTCCTTGATGCCATCAAGCAAATTCCTCCTTATGCTAAATTTTTGAAGGACTTGTGCACTCAGAAAAGGCATTCTAAAAGCCATGTGCCAAAGAAAGTGATGCTGTCACAACAAGTAAGTTCTATCATTCAGCAGTGTACTCCTCCCATGTACAAAGATCCTGGTGCCCCAACTATCTCATGCATCATTGGGGAGCACCATGTGGATAAAGCTCTTCTTGATTTGGGTGCAAGTGTGAATTTGCTACCCTATTCAATCTAGTTATAATTGGGCTTGGGAGAATTGAAGCCTACCTCGGTGGTATTGCAATTTGTAAACAGATCAACAAAGCAACCACGAGGAATCATAGAAGATGTGCTCATTAAAGTGGACAAGTTCTACTTTCCTGTTGATTTCATTGTACTTGACATTGAGCCAGTTCATAATCCTAAGAGGCACATTCCAGTGATCCTTGCTTGATCTTTCTTCGCTACAACTGATGCTTGCATAAATTGTAGGTCGGGGATCATGGATATTTCATTTGGCAACATGAATGTCAAGCTTAATGTGTTCAATGCTATCCAACACCCTCCAGATTAGAGTGATGTATTCTGTATGGATGATATTGATGAATGTGTAGAGGAATTTGTTTCATCCTCTATATCTCGAAACTCCCTGGAGGTATGTAAGTCTCTTTATGACTTTGAGAACATTAATGATGAAGGGTTGTGTGAAGAAGTGCATGCTATGCTGGAAGTGGATGCTATTCAGAATACTCCACCATGGAGAATTCCAATCGAGCCACTACCTTCTCTCTCTAGCACTCCCCTAGTCCCTTAATTGGAGTCCCCTCCAGCATTAGAGTTGAAGCCTTTGCCTGACAAGTTAAAGTATGTATTTTTGGGGGCACAGAAAACTCTTCCTGTTATAATTGCCTCTGATCTGACAGGAATTCAAGAGAAGAGCTTAGTAGAGGTCTTATATCAACACCGTGAAGCAATTGGGTGGAGTGTTGCTGATCTTAAGGGCATCGATCCCTCAATTTGCATGCACAAAATTCATCTGGAAGAAGGATGTAAGCCAACTAGAGAGGCACAGAGGCGACTGAACCCCAACATGAAAGAGGTGGTAAAGAAAGAGGTTGTCAAATTACTTGATGCAGGCATCATTTATCTAATTTCTGACAGCACATGGGTGAGTCCAACACAAGTGGTTCCTAAGAAGTCTGGACTTACCATTGTCCCTAACTCTATGGGAGAGCTTGTTCCACAACGTACTGCCACAGGTTGGCGTGTGTGCATTGATTACAGAAAGCTAAATTCTATGACAAGGAAGGATCACTTCCCTCTTCCATTCATTGATCAAATACTTGAAAGGTTAGCTGGTCAGAGCTATTATTGCTTTCTGGATGGCTACTCTGGTTACAACCAAGTGGCTATAAATCCAGAAGATCAAGAGAAGACTACTTTCACTTGTCCCTTTGGTACTTTTGCTTATCGTCGTATGCCATTTGGATTATGTAATGCTCCGGCGATATTCCAGAGGTGTATGATGGCTATCTTTTCTGACATGGTGGAAAAATTCTTGGAAGTGTTTATGGATGGCTTCTTTGTTTTTGGATCATCCTTTGAAAACTATTTGAGCAATTTATCACTTGTGCTTCAAAGGTACCGAGAACGGAATTTGGTACTTAGTTGGGAGAAGAGCCATTTTATGGTGAAAGAGGGTATTGTATTGGGCCATATTGTTTCAGAGAGAGGCATTGAAGTTGATAAAACAAAGATCGATCTAATTGCAACTCTGCCTCATCTAACTTCGGTAAGGCAAGTTCGATCTTTCTTAGGCCATGCTGGGTTCTATAGAAGATTCATCAAAGATTTTAGTAAAATTGCTCGACCATTGTGCCATTTGTTATCTAAAGATGTTCCCTTTATCTTTGATGAAGAATGTGTGCAAGCTTTTGAAAAGCTTCGGTCTCTGTTATCCTCTGCACCAATCATGCAGTCTCCAAAATGGGCTTTACCTTTTGAAATCATGTGTGATGCCTCTGATTATGCAGTGGGAGCAGTGTTGGGACAAAGAGAAGAGAGACGGCCATATGTCATCTATTACGCTAGTAAGACTCTCTCTGATGCCCAACTCAATTATACAACCACAGAGAAAGAGCTTCTAGCTGTAGTATTTGCCTTGGACAAGTTTCGTTCTTATTTATTGGGGTCCAAGGTGGTTGTCTACTCTGATCATGCAGCATTGAGACACTTATTGGCGAAGAAAGAAACCAAACCGCGTCTTATTCGATGGATTTTATTGCTGCAAGAATTCAATTTGGAAATAAAGGACAAAAAGGGGACGGAGAATGTGATTCCAGATCATTTATCTCAGATTGAGTTCGAGCCAGTGATTGATGCATTACCTATTCGAGACTCATTTTCGGATGAAGAATTGGTTTGATGAAAGTTAATGGGCAAAGGTTGAAACATTGTGTGGAAGGATGTGTGCCAAGAAGAGACGTAGAGTCCGTCGACTTGACGGATCCCGTCTATCCGACTTAATCCCTTTGGAGAGTTGATCGTCTCCTACGGATGTTAAATTGTAGGTTTTGTATGTATTTCTATACTTTATTTGCTTTAGTTTTCTTTGATTTTAATTTTTAGTTTTAGTTTTCTTAAGTTTTCTTTCAATTCTAGTTGCGTTTTAATGTTTTTTCTTTGAGCTTTTGATGTATAAGTTGCTTCCGGAGGATGCCAAGAGGTGTATCGAGGTATTTGGACTCAAGACGGGTGAAAAATCATGCTCTCGGTCGACCTTGGGCAATGGAGACTCAAAATTTTCAAGTCTCGGTCGAACTTGGGCGATGGAGGGTCAAACAGGCTTCCATGAGGGGGATCGATCGCCCCAATTGAGGGGGATCGATTGCCCCTTAATATTTTTCAAGGATGACCACCACCAGCTGGGCGATCGATCGCCCATGGCTAGGGGGATCGATCTCCCAAGCCAAAAACTTGGGCTGGCCGAGAATCTTCCTTATATATGGACACCCACTCCTCCTTTGTTGCTACCACTTGCATCCTTGACCTCTTTGAACTCCAATTCAAGTCCTACTTCAATCGGAAAATTATTTTCTTCAATTGGTGAGTATTAAACAAGAATTCAACATTGATCATCATCAATTTCAACATCAAATTGGATCAAAAATCACTAGTTCTCAAAGGAAGCTCTCACTTTTTCAAGATCAACATCAAAGTAAGTGAAGTTTTTCCTTGGTGAATTTGTGCAATTCTTTGAGAGGGCTTTTGAAGATCAAGTTTGGGGGATCAATTTGGTGCATTTACTTGTTCGATTTGGGTGGAAAAATTGCCGAAAAGAGGAGGTTGAAGGTTACAATTTAATTGTGCACACCAAATGTTCGATTTAATTCCTCAACCACACTTTTTCTACTTCTATGGCACCCAAGAGAGCAAGTCACCAAGGTGCTTCAAGGTCACGTAATCCTTGCCGAGCGAGGCATGATCCAACTACCGGTTCTTCATAAACTCGCCGAGAAGGTATTCAAGAGAGATGGCATCCAAGGGCTTTGAACTTTGAAACTACGTTTGACATAGCCGAACTCTATGGTATGTTTCTCGAGACACGATGGGGGATTTTTGACATCCGTCATCGTCGATCGGCATCCATTTTTGTTACACTCTCGTCTACTATCTACCCGAGGCTTGTCTAGGTATTTTATCAAAACTTAATGCCGACACCTGATGAGCGGGATGTGCTTACTTCTTCAGTAGATGGAACAATAGTTTGAGTGGATATGTCATCCGTTGCTATTGCTATGGGTTGTCCTCATGAGTGCCCGGATGATTTGTCTCATATCTATACTCCTCTACCCGATGATTTGTCAGTGGGTAATTTGGTTGCACGTTTGTGTGCTAATCAATTTTTCAGCCCGAAAAGGAATGCAACTTCCAAGTCTTCAATGCCAAATCACTTATGGTTCCTTGACGTTGTTCTACTCAAGAATGTATGTCCAATTGGACATAAAATAGAAAGACGTCAAGAGTTCCTCAGAGCTTTATATGCTATACATTTTGGGCATTGGCTGTCATTCCCACAGATTGTCTGGGGCCAGATGGAGAAGTTTTATTCCAAGGTTGTGGCCAAGGCACCAGACAGTGCAAGTGACTGGGAGTTTCCATTCCCGACTATCATTCATCAATTGCTTGTTGCATAGGGGTATGCAGTCCATGAGGACGAGCTTGCCTTTCCACATGATCTTCATTATAGCACGCATGACTGGAATTTGAGCCGATCTCATATACACCAGAGAGTCTTAGCGGCGCTTGGTGAAGTGTCTCGGTTGGGCCAGGGAGGAGAACATATAGATATACCACCACCGGTGGAAGATCCTCAGGAGATGGAAGCACAGGAAGAGGAGGTACATGCACAGGCTGGTGGCCATGATTATCAGTATTTAGAGGGGCAGATTGCTGGGTTGACAGCCCAGTTTGGCACCTTACAGACAGAGGTCTCCACACAGTTTGGAGCAATGAGGACAGAGATGGCGGATCACTTTCGTGACACTCGCCAAGAGCAACTAGAGATGAGGAGGATGCTACATGCACTGATGCGCCAAGCAAACTTGGATCTGGATGCTCAATCACCACCACAACCTTGACAGGAAGGTAACCATCTTTTGTATTATTTTATTTTTAGTTTTTATTTTATTTTATTTTATTTTTATTTTTCTTTCTGTAGTTAGATTTTTATTGTTAAAAAAACAAACAAAAAAAAAATGAAAAATGAAAAAAATATTTTATTTTATTTTTTTTTAGGATTTTTCTCTTTCATATTTATTTTCACCCATACTATTTCACTTGATCTTTGGGGTATAGTGGTTCATTTTGACAGGTTTTAACATCCAAGTTTGGGGGTGTACTTGCATTGCCTTCTTCCAACTTGGTGTGCTCTATTTTCTTGCCACTACTCCATGGTTCTGGTAACATCGTTCTTACTCTTCTCTATGTTTTGATTGGGTGTACATTGAGGATAATGTACAGTTTATGTTTTGGGGTGAGTCGATGCCTATTTTTGTGCTTATTGCATTATGGGGGAAATTTTTGTGAAATTCTTTTTGTTTTAGGATTTTTGTTTATTTTATTTTCTTAGTTTGTTTATTATTTTCTTTTGTTTTATTTTTAGATAGAATGTTTTGACATTATTTAAGGGATTAATACCTTATGTAGGTGCATAACTTGCAATTTTTGAGTATGTTTTAAATTTTTGGAAACTGTGGTTTAAATTATGTGGTTTTAATCATGGTTTGCAATAACATGTTTCGGGGTGATTAATTTTAGTTTCCTTACATGCACAAACACACTAGCATAATTTTGTGGGGTATAAACTTTGGTTCTAAGTTATTGTGTTACATATGCTTGATATTAATTAGTATCTCTTGAGAATGAGTACCGATGATGTGTTTACTTGACTTCAATGAAAAAGAAAAAGAAAAGAGAAAAAGAATATGTTGAAAGCAAATCAATTTGATCATTTTCATGAGTAACCGGACCTCTATGCCTCAGGAAGCACGGAGTGTTCGCGTCAAAAGTGAAAGGGTGAGAAAAGATGTGCATTGGTTGTCTTGATTTGTAGCCTGATTGATTCGAGTAATTAGGTCTTCAAGGTATCTTAAAGCCTAATGCCCTAAAGCCATTTGGTTTGGGAGTCACTAACTGAAAGCTTGCTACATGGATCTTTCAGAAAGCTTAATAAATCAAGACATTGCACAACTAATAAAGCAATGAGAAAAAAAAAGAATTGGAAAAAATGAAAAAGTCATGTATTCATGTTTGGAAGTATGATTTCAATAAGGGGAGCTAGTGAGTTGAAGGGGTATGTGCCTTAATATATTCAGAGCTTGGTTATGATACATGAGATGACTGCTAGTTCACTTTACACAAGGGAGCTAGAGTTGATTATTTTGAGATATGTTGATGTGAATTATGCATGGGGACCATTGAATTAAGTTATGGAATTTGGAAGTATGAAATTATTCTTGAATGCAAGTTTGTAACTATATATTGTAATATTCTTCTTGAATTAATGTTGAAACAGAATTTTGAATGTTTGTGGGTAACATTTCTGGAAACCCTCACGAGACTATACTCGTCCACTAGGGGGAACCTAGGGGTTTAAAGGCTTATTGCATATGGTAAATGCAATCGTTTCTCCCACGAAAGTGGAGTTGGGTAGTTTAGTTAGTATTTGTTAGTTTTCTTTGTTTTAGTTTTGTTTTATTCTATTGCTAAGGGACTAGCAATATGTAAGTTTGGGGGTGTGATAGGCGTTGAATGTTACGCATTCTAGCCTCTTAACTTATGTATTTTATTCTCTTAGTGATAGATTATTTTGTGATTTTACTTCATTTTAGTGTTTTCTATATTTTCAGAGCCTTAATGATTATTTCAGTTAAAACCATGATTTTGGGCTTTTAAAGAAGACATCCAAGATGGTTAGATGAAGCCTACATCAAAGGGAACCATTCAACCATTTATTTCAACTCAAATCAGCCCAAGGAAGAGGTCTAAGAGAATTACAGCTGCTTAAGAAGGTTCCGGGCCTGAAGCCCAAATCTGCGTTTAATACAGTCTTAATCCCGTTTTGGAAAACGGACCAGAAGTCTTATTTTCGAGCCTCAAATCGACATAAATTTTGCATAAGGTTGAACGAAATTTGATTCTGCACACTTTTGTATTTCACAAAAATTTCGTAATCGGACTTCTAGTGGGTCAAAAGTTGGGCCGAAGTCAGCAGGAGAAACCCACCTGATTAGTGCTGCGGGAAACCCTAATTTATTCCTAATTGGATTAGGACTTTGGTGTATTCTCTTGGGGAATAAAGTGAAGAATAAGAGGCTGAGTTTGAGGAGATTAAGGGAGATTGGAGAGATTGGAGAGTTTGAGAGGACTGAGAAGAGAACAGAAACATATTTGCAGAGCCATTGGAGAACGAAGTCATACGCGTAATTCATGAAGATGATGCCTTCTTCTTCAACAGTTGAAGCTTCTTCTTCTACCATGAGCGGCTAGTTCATCCACCAGGGTTTTGATGTAGTCCTAACAAAGCATCAATGGTTTGATTATTTTAATTATTGGGGACCTTTATATACATGCATAGATTGTGTAATTTAGAGGATTCTTATTATAGAATTGAGCAATAAAAGTCTTGTAAATTCAGTTTCAATGATTTCTTATCTTGTCTTAGATATTTAGTTATTGTTATTGAACTCAATCTCTCTTATTTTCTGTGATTATGAGAGCGATTATTACACAATGGTAATCACTGAATATATTATTAAGAGCTTTGATGGATTATGCCTAGAGAAGATGAACCATACTGCACCCTAGATTAGAGTAGTTAGGCAGATGGCCCATGCCAATCGAAGATAGTCCATGGCCTAGCCTTAATCCTATGTTATCTTCTTGACGGATGAAGGTGAGCTTGTAGCCACTGACACCACTTATGCATGATGTAATTCCCCTATATTTGATTCAATTGACCATTGATTGTGGAGTTAGTGGTGAAGTCAAACACCCTAGATTTCTCTCATATTATCTTTACTATCTATTTACTTTAATTTATTTTATTTTATCTTTTTAATTAGTTTAAAAATTAGAATTCTTTCTTTCTAAATTTAATTAGAATTAATTCAGTATTCCAACTCATCAGACCATAATCCCTGAGGTACGATACCCCTTTCGATAGCCTTATTTTGCAAGGAATTCGTTATATTGCGAAGTGTGAAAATTTTTAATTGATATACTTTTTTGAGTCACACTCACACACGAATCACGAGGTAATCCGATAAAGGGAACCTCCGCAGAGTGGACTGGTAAAGGAGCCCCAGTTAGAATGGAAGAAGGCACTCCCTAAAAATAGAGTCCTTCCAAGAGGTGGACTGGTATAAGAGCTTCGGATAGGTGGGATTGGTTTGTCTAAGGGAATTAAAGACCAATGGATGTGTGGAGAGGATGAGGGAGTTGTGCATATCATGATTCATTTACACGTTGCTTATTAGATAGTTGTGACATTTGGATATTTTTTTAACATGATTAAATTGCAAATGTATGTTTATGTGGTATTCACAGAACTTGCGAAATTGTGTTTTAGACATTCCTACTGAGCGTGTGGTTGCCCATCCCATGAAAATAAACACTTTTCAAGAAATAAAAAAAAAATGGTGGAGTCTCCCAATATTAGAGTTGGTGTGGAGCGAATCTTGGTTCATTTAAAGACTCTATGTTACTTTAATTAAATGCATGTCTAGATTGTTGACTGTATGCACGTGATAAACAAGTAAAGACCATTTTTGTTTCGGGAACATGTATTATTTATGCTTTATGGTTGTGTATGTTTAAATACATTTTTAAGCATATGTTGGTTATGACTTATGATTTCATATATTATAAGTATGGTATTGAGCATGGTAGAATGCTAGATGACTAAATGATGATTCTTTCATTTATATTCATTTTTATATACATAAACTTATGAGAATGATTGTGTTGATGTATTGGTGTTGAATATGAGGAATATGTGTTAAAAATGGGAATTCAACAAAAAATAGACAAAGTGTGAAATCGTAGGATTTCTTGTAGAGCATTTTTACTCATGCGAAATCACCATATATATATAAAGGTGACTGTTGTATATACGTGGGATGTGAGGATATATATATATGTGTGTGTGTGTGTGTGTGTGTGTGTATATATGTATGTTGGAAAGGAAAGCATGATATTCTTAATGCTTGTTTACATTGTAATATGTATATAATGTGGATTGAGCCCAAGTGAAGCATGCTAACTAATAAATCTTTAGCTAAGTGTTGTCTTGTATGTATAAGTGACTTTTATGCATAAACGGAATATATATGTGGTTACATATTGTGATTGGAATGCATGTTAGATACGTATAATAAATGCATGCATTGGATGAAAGCATGATTATGTTTATGTGACTTTTATGCATGGACAGGATATATATGTGGTTACATGTTGTGATTGGAATGCATGTTAGATACGTATAGTAAATGCATGCATTGGATGAAAGCTTAATTATGCTTATGCTAGTATACATGCATATGTGACTTATATGCAGGATTTGACATATACATAATTATATGTGTGGTTATGTGAGTTGAATGCATGCTACCTTTATATTAAAAAAGGTGTACATTGGTGAAGTATGACTAAAATGTGCTTAAGTGATGTCTGTGAGCATATACTATTTGTATGCTAGGCTTTACATGTATAGGTGATGTAAATGTGTGACTTTGTGGAGGTGAAATGTATGCTAAGTGCTTTTATAAGTCGCTTATGCATTGTGAAACATGAATCTATATGCTTGATCTTTATATGCTCGAAATGTATATATGTGTCCGTTGTGAGGAAAATGGGAAATGTTGTAGAATAGCCTATTCACTTGGAGCAAGAACGTTTGGTGATGGTAGGACCGATGTTCTCAGTGATGTATTCTGAAACTATTTAATACCTGGGATTAGGTTGATACTCGGTGAAAATCTTGAAACGGTCTAATCACCTGGTAGGACCGATGTTCTCGGTGATGTATTCCGTAACTATCTAACCACCTAGTAGGATGGTGTTCTCGGTGGGAATCTTGAAACGGTCTAATCACCTGGTAGGACCAACGTTCTCACATAGCCTTTGAAAGTTGGGGTTGATATAATCGATTACTGCTTGAACCAAACTAGAGCAACTCTGGCTAGATTGGTCAGGAAGACTTTGCACATGAAACTTTTATCATTGGCATCTAATGTCATTTTCTTCTAAACGTGGTATATGTGCTGGACGGTGTCAGTCGTTCTATCAAAAGTTGTAAAGTTTGGTAGGAAGAACTTCTTCGGCTTTAGAGCACTCTGTATATCTTCTGTAAAGGGTGACTGTATTACCCTGCTAGTCACCTGTACAGTTAAATCGTCTAGGGTTTGAGTTTTTAGCTCATTGATCTGAGCTTTGATTTCTTTCTATACTTGACCAGCTAGCTCCTATAGAGGTGTATTAGCTCATGAGTCTTTGTGTTCTGATCTAGTAGCCGTTTGTTGGCTAGTCCTTTGTCCTCCTTAGGAGGGGTCATGTTCCTTGGACCCTTCACGTCTTTGTGGCCGCTCATTAGTCTACTTTCAGGTGAGATGAGCTACCTTCGTTTGAAGTTGCTCATTCAATCATCTAGATTCTTCTAATTGTTATAACATCTGCTCTTGTGTTTGGTTTATTTCATCGTGCCACTACGTACAGGGGATTGTCTTCCTAGCCTAGTTCTCGATCATAATTGCACGGGCATGAATTATATTTAAAATAATGACAGTTCCCACAGACGATGCCAAAGTGTATATGCAAAAATCTACTAGCAATAATCACCAGTAAAATTAAGCAAAGAGCAAGAAATTATGTGTGGGAAATTTTGTAAAGCCTTGAAATTTTTTCTTGATTTAATTTTGTTTTAAATTGATTTAAGCATGATTTAGTTTATTAATTGCATTCTGAAGATTTTTGGGATTCCTTGAAGTTTTTGTGTACGGGTGTGAGATCGAGAAAGGTCCGAGTAACTCAAAAAGTGTTTATGAGATCTTTTAAGTGACGTGAGGGTATAAGTGAGCTTAGAGGGACTTACGTAAAATTTGGAGAAAAGAGTAAATGCCAATAGGCGATTAAATGAGATTTAAAAAGGGTAGAGGATCAAAATTAGAAAGTCGAGGGACTAAGTTGCAGAGTCTTACAAAATATCTAAATGTATAGATTTATATGTATATGTATAGGAGGAAAATCAGAGTTTCTCCTCTCTCCTCTCTCATTTAGCCGGCCATCTCTTCCTGAATTTTTTTTTCGGATTATAATTACAGGTTAGTGAATTTTAAGCATGATTAGTCATTTAATGACATGCTTAGTGGATTTAAATAATCCTTTTTATGTTTTCGGTTATAGGTATGGGATCAGAATGGATCCGGGTAAACCGGGAGGTAACTACGGATACTTGAGAGTGGCGTAGTGGTGTGGATATAAGTTTAAGGGTATAAGTACAGTTTTGGAAAATGAGGAAAGGCTAGTTTGCGAATAAGTGCAAATAGCCCATAATAAGGAGCAAATGAGGGAAAGATAGAGGGTTTAGTTGCAAAGGAGCAAATATATGTATTATATAGATATATATATGTGTAAAGAGGGAAAAAATCAAATTTTTGACTTCTCTCTCTCTCTCTTGGCCGCTCCTACTCTCTCTCTCTACAAGTTTCTCTTCTCTCATTCTCACTTCAATTTGAGGGTCTAGAAGTTGAATTTGAGGGTGGAGCCAAGAATTAAGGTTGCTTCCCTCACTCTTCTCTTCGATTTGATCAGTGAGAAGTTGCCGTTGGAGGAATTTGGAGCTTGGTGGAAATTGGGTCCTCAAGTATCAGGGAAGTCCCACCGGTCCTATTTTTTGGGCACCGGTCCAACTTCTCTCTGTATTTTGGACCTGCAGAAAGTCCCACCGGTCCTACTTTTTGGGGACCCGTCCCACTTACAGTAAGTTTTCCTCTTAACTTCGACGGGTCATAACTTCTTCGTTTCAAACCCAAATCAAGTGATTCTTTTTTTAAAATTGAGTATTTTGAAACTCTCTTTCCAATGGTTTCATTTTTAAACTATAATGATGGACGTACAAGGGGTTACATACCCGTGTTTGTGTGAGGAAATTATTTCAAGAGTGTATGGTGGAGGCCCACTGGGATTAGTTGATGCTGAGTTATGTATATATATATGTATACATATATATATATATATAAGTGCATGAACGTGATTAAGCTTCTACGGTAATTAATGGTTCATTAGGGGTAAATGAACGGTTTCACACTCGGGATTCGGGTTGGTCCGGGGGAGTCCCGGCGGTCCGAATTCTGGGGTGTGACAGAATGGTATCAAAGCATGGTACCTTATAGAGGGTAAAAAGGGTCCATTGGGACTAATGGACGGGTTAACCTCTGGCCTTCCGGGAGTCAGGGGGTCGGGGCATTATAGAATGGTATCAGAGCTCTAGGTTAGAAAACCTAAGGACAACGGGTGATGGAATATATAGGTGGTTATATATTGTGGATGAAAAACATGCCAGCTACTTGTAGTAAATGTATGCATTGAGTGAAGCATGATGATATTTATACTAGTATATGTGCATAGGTGATTTATATGCATGATTTGACATATACGTGATTATATGTGAGTTTATGTGAGTTAAATGCATGCTACCTATATATAGAGAATGTGTGCATTGGTGAAGCATAATTAAAATGTGCTTATGTGAGATTTGTGAGCATATGCGAACTATATGCTAGATTTTCATGTATAGGTGAATATACGTGTGGCTTGGTGGAGATGAAATGTATGCTATGCTCCTTTATAACTAGCTTATGCATTGTGTAGCATGACTCATAGGTGCTTGATTCATATATGTCCGGAAGACATATATGGGGCCGTTGTGAGAAGAACGAATAAATGTGGAAGAGTTACATTTTCACCTTGGAGTATATGATGACTCGGTGAAAATTTTGAAAGGGTCTCATCACTTGGTAGGACTGATGTTCTCAGTGGTGCATTACAAAACTATCTCATCACTTGGTAGGACCAATGTTCTCAGTGGTGCATTCCAAAATTATCTCATTGCCTAGTAGGACCGATGTTCTCGGTGGTACGTATTGAAGCGGTCTCATCACTTGGTAGGACCGATGTTCTTAGTGGTGCATTCCAAAACTATCTCATCACTTGGTAGGACCGATGTTCTCAGTTTGCATCCCAAAATTATCTCATCGCCTGGTAGGACCGATGTTCTCGGTGGCGCGTATCGAAGCGGTCTCATCACTTGGTAGGACCGATATTCTTAGTGGTGCATTCCAAAATTCTCTCATCACTTGGTAGGACCGATGTTCTCAGTGGTGCATTCTGAAATTCTCTCATCACTTGGTAGGACTGATGTTCTCAGTGGTGCATTCTGAAATTCTCTCATCACCTAGTAGGACCGATGTTCTCGGTGATGTAAATTCTGAAATTGTGTGGGAAGTGTCTTGATCACATGATTGGTTAAGAATCATGTTATGGTAAGGGTTGAGAAATTAAAAAATTATGGATTGCTAGTAAAGCACTAGGTTTGAAAAACTTTGGGTATCAAAGTCATAGGTTCGAATACCTAAGGACCTAGAGAAATGGCCAAACCAACGCGTAGTTTGGAGATAGGCAATGGTTGATAGTTGTCTAAATGATAGGTTTGATTACCTATAGAGAATAGTGGAATGATTAACTCAGTTTGAGTAATCATGAGGAAATATCAAAGTGTTGATGTGAGAAACTGATTTCAATTTGGTAGTACTCCCAAAGTTGGTTGACTTTGGATTTTGACTTGATGATTCAATCGTGTTGAGTGAGTGACGAATAGATATTACAAGGAATGTTATGAGCATTTTAGTCCTTATAGATACTTAGGGGCTTATAGATACTTGGTAGGTGTTTACCAATGAGTATAGTGGATGAGAGTTGGTTGGTATAAACCACTCTAGATATTCAATTCTAGTTTGTGTTAGTATACTAGGGAAATCTGGGCCGTGTTATCACGTTTGCTCAGGTAGAGGATGTGCTAGGACCATGCGTGGTCAAGAGTACTTATCTAGTGTTAGCCTGAGGGCTGGGATATTGAGTTGTTAAGATGCATTACATTCCATATCATGCATCCTATGTGTTTATTTGGTTTAACATGCTATATGTTATGTGTTATATGAAATATATGATTCATGTGACTGTGCATTAACATTGAGTTGCATTGTGAGTCCCGTGGTCAGTAGTGACATATAGTCACTAATTAGAAATCCTAGATTTTGAGGATTGGTGAACCTGGGTAAAGGTTTGGAGTGTTGTGGATTGTGATGTCGAGGTAGACATGTGAAGATAGACTTCGAGAACACAAGTCTAGAGTTGATGAAAATGGG
This sequence comes from Cornus controversa, assembly GCA_026545225.1. Classification (NCBI taxonomy): domain Eukaryota; kingdom Viridiplantae; phylum Streptophyta; class Magnoliopsida; order Cornales; family Cornaceae; genus Cornus; species Cornus controversa. The sequence goes on from CM048845.1 coordinate 49,338,674, forward strand.
GTATGAATTACCTTAAAGATTCAAAACCAATAGTTGGTGATTTAGAATTAGCGTTGCATTGATTGCACGACTATTGAGGATGGGATTTAGTCAAATGACTAAGATAATTGGTGGTATTGTAATACCGGGATTCCAGACAGGGTATGTCTAAGAGGTGATTATTGATATAGTCGGATGTGGACTCAGAAATGACCAAATTCTTTGAGTTAATGAAAAACATAATGATTTTTACGTCTGAAAACAAGACGTTGGGATTATGTGAAAAGAATTGAGAAAATGTATCATTGGTTGAATATAATGGTTAAGTAAAGGATAAGTTTATAGTCGGTTAGAACCCTGACATGTAGTGTTTGAAGCAAGGATAATTTCTTTCTGTGAGAGGGAAGGGTGGACGCAATGGACGCAGTCCAGGATATACGCCGGGTTGGGTGTATGTGACTGTAGGTGATTGTAGGTGACCCTGAACTCTCATTGGAAGGGGTTGTCTGAGGTGAAGCTCTATATGAAAGGAATTCTTTCTAACTGGTAACTGATTCCTTGGAGTGAAAGGATGGGATGAGATTGTGAAGTTAAGGGTATGTAAAACCCTAATCATGGCACTAAATGCCAATGGATCGTAGTCCACAAAGATGGACATGACTGGATGATTTGTTTTGACAAGTGCACTCCTTATGTGCCTTGACCTCAGTGGTGTGCTGTGATATGCGCATGATTGATGTAATTGGATCATAGTGTGGATATGATGTTAAGAGAAGAATGAGTTAATAGTGGACGAGAATCCTGACATATGGTATCTGAAGTGAGGATAGTTTCTTGCCGTGAAAGGGAAGAGGTGGACGCAGTGGATGTGTAGATGCAGTAGGCTGCGGCCACTGTATGGCTACTGTTTGGCTACTGTAGGTGACCTCGAACTCTCATTGGTAAAGGTTATCTAAAGTGAAGTGCTAATATGAAAGGAATTCTCTCTATTATCAACTAGTTCCTTAGTGTGAAGGATGAAAATGGGAAATAGTTCTCTTTTTGAGTAAATAGATTGTGAAATTAGTGGGATGTAAGATCCTGGACATGGCATTGGATTCTAGTGGGTTATAGTCTATGAGACTGGGCAGGATTATGTGGCTTGTTGCGGCAAGTACACCGCTTATGTGGTTTGTATCGGCGAGTACACTGTCATGTGCCTTGCTGGTGAGTGCGCTTGTGATGTGCACTGGATTGATGTGGTTTGTGTTGTGATGATGCCCAGGATATTGGACTAAGCCCGAAAATGGTATGCCAGAGATTGAAAGTCATGTTTGATAATGAAAGAATGACTTTGAGTATTGATGATCCCAGGTGATAGGGATGTATCACTGTAAGTGATTGGTATGATTAGTCGAGGATGTTACCTTAGACTAGAGATAGAGATTGACTGCATAGGTCTTGAGGTAGAGACTGTGGACTCTAGAAAGCAAGTGCTACGGAGGATCGTGAAAGTGAACTGTACATGGGCTTAGGAGTCACTCAGCCATGTCACGGAAGTGGTTATATTGCCTTAGGCAGTTGAGACCGACTGATTGTGTCAGACTAAGGTGTTATAGTTAGGTGTTGCAAGTGTAGCACCTAGGGTATATGAAAAGAGAAAGTGACGATTATTGGCGAGAATAACATCCGGTATAGATTGGTCTTGGAAGGGCCTTGACTATGCTAATTTCGAGGACGAAATTCCTTAAAGGTGGGGGAGGTTCTGACGACCTAAATTTTTTTTTTGGATTATAATTACAGGTCAGTGACTTTTAAGCATGATTAGTCATTTAATGACATGCTTAGTGGATTTAAATAATCCTTTTTATGTTTTTGGTTATGGGTGTGGGATCGAAATGGATCTGGGTAAACTGGGAGGTAACTACGGACACTTGAGAGTGGCGTAGGGGTATAGATGTAAGTTTAAGGGTATAAGTGCAATTTTGGAAAATGAGGAAAGGCTAGTTTGCGAATAATTGCAAATAGCCCATAACAAGGAGCAAATGAGGGAAAGACAGAGGGTTTAGTTGCAAAAGAGCAAATATATGTATTATATAGATATATATCTATGTAAAAAGGAAAAAAATCAGATTTTTGACTTCTCTCTCTCTCTCTTGGCCGGCTCCTACTCTCTCTCTCTACAAGTTTCTCTTCTCTCATTCTCTCTTCAATTTGAGAGTCTAGAAGTCAGATTTGAGGGTGGAGCCAAGAATTAAAGTTGTTCCCCTCACTCTCCTCTTCGATTTGATTGGTGAGAAGTTGTCGTTGGAGAAATTTGGAGCTTGGTGGAAATTGGGTCTTCAACAACCAAGCTTGGATTTGAGGTAGGGGTATCTCTTCCTCCCTAAGTGTCAATTCTATAGGTTGAATTGTAGGTTTCTTGGGGTGGTTAACATGCTAGGTAAAGTTAGGAGGTTGGGTTTCCCTCTCCTTGTTGCATTTGTTATATGATTGCATGATAAAGAGGTGATTTATATGTATTACATGTTATAGAGTTGATATATGTATGACATGTATGAAGCTTTGTGGTAATTGTTATGTGAAAAGCATAATTTGGTGTTTCTTGAGCATGTAATTTGATGCCAATGTGTAGAGCCTTGTAAATGTATGCTAAATTTTATTATTTGGTGATGTTTGTGGTGTTGACATCATCCATGAACATGTTGCATACATGGTGTTTGATAAAATGTCCCAAAGAGGATTTTTCATTAAAAATGTGACATAGGGCTTCGGAGTATGCCCACCCATGTCTCTTTTGTTGAAGTTTTGACAAATTATGAACCACTGGTGTGTGTGTGGTCTAGGTTGTTGAGTTAAACATGCACTGCTTAAAGGCATTCATTTGATAATGTTGCTCACATGTTGAATATGCTATGTATGTCTAAATGCTCTAGCATATGCCATGTAGCCGATAGGGATGCTATAACTTGCATTCATGTAGGTCGGCGTCAGGTTGGCGCTTAGGTGGGGTTGGGTTATCTCTACTGAGCCGCAGTGGTGCTCACCCCGCTACCCCAACATTTTTCATGTTACGCGTCAAGGACAGATGAAAGGGACTTCATAGTCACTTGTGGAGGTTTTGGAATTTAATTGTAGCATTGATTGGCATTGAATGTTACGCATTCTACCCTCTTAACTTGTGTATTTTATTCTCTTAGTGATAGATTATTTTATGAATTTACTTTGTTTTAGTATTTTTTGTATTTTCAGGGCCTTAATGATTATTTCAGTTAAAACCAGGATTTTGGGCTTTTAAAGATGACATCCAAGAGGGTTATATGAAGCCTACATCAAAGAGATCCATTCAAATATTTATTTCACTCAAATCAGCCCAAGGAAGAGGTCTGAGAGAATTACAACTGCTTAAGAAGGTTTCGGACCTGAAGCCCAAATCTGCACATAATACAGTCTTAATCTCGTTTGGGAAAACGGATAAAAGTCTTATTTCTGAACCTCAAATTGACATAATTTTTGCAAAAGGTTGAACGAAATTTGATTCTACACACTTTTGTATTTCACGAAAATTACGTAAATCGGACTTCTAGTAGGTCAAAAGTTGGGCCAAAGTCAGCAGAAAACACCCACCTGATTAGTGCTATGGGAAACCCTAATTTATTCCTAATTGGATTAGGACTTCGGTGTATTCTCTTGGGGAATAATTGAAGACTTAGAGGTTGAGTTTGAGGAGATTAAGGGAGATTGGAGAGATTGGAGAGTCTGAGAGGGCTGAGAAGAGAACAGAAACATATTTGCAGAGCCATTGGAGAACGAAGTCATATGCGTAATTAATGAAGATGATGCCTTCTTCCTCAATAGTTGAAGTTTCTTCTTCTACCATGAGTGGCTAGTTCATCCACTAGGGTTTTGATGTAGCCCTAACAAAGCATCAATGGTTTGATTGTTTTAATTATTGGGGACCTTTATATACATGCGTAGATTGTGTAATTTAGAGGATTCTTATTATAGAATTGAGCAATAAAAGTCTTGTAAATTCAGTTTCAATGATTTCTTATCTTGTCTTAGATATTTAGTTATTGTTATTGAACTCAATCTCTCTTGTTTTCTGTGATCATGAGAGCGATTATTATACAATGGTAATCACTGAATATATTGTTAAGAGTTTTGATAGATTATGCCTAGACAAGATGAACCATACTGCACCCTAGATTAGAGTAGTTAGGCAAATGTCCCATGCCAATCGAAGATAGTCCATGGCTTAGCCTTAATCATATGTTATCTTCTTGACGGATGAATGTGAGCTTGTAGCCACCGACACCACTTATGCATGATGTAATTCCCCTATATTTGATTCAATTGACCATTGATTGTGGAGTTAGTGGTGAAGTCAAATACCCTAGATTTCTCTCATAATATCTTCACTATCTATTTACCTTTGATTTATTTTATTTTTATTTTTAATTATTTTAGTTTAAAAATCAGAATTCTTTTCTTATAAATTTAATTAGAATTAATTCCGTATTCCAACTCATCAGACCATAATCCCTGAGGTACGATACCCCTTTCGATAGCCCTATTCTGCAAGGAATTCATTCTATTGCGAAGTGTGGAAAATTTTGATTGATATACTTTTTGAGTCACACTCACACACGAATCAATTTTTGGCGCCGTTGCCTGGGATTATCTATTTGATTGATTGGATTTTACAGAATTAATTTTAATTGGATTATTAGTTTAGGAAATTTTTATATTTTATTTTTAATTTTGTTTTTGTTTTCTTTTCAGGTGTTTTTTTGTTAATATATGCAAGGTCGTCGTTCTGTAGTTGATCCTTTGATACCTCTTGATCCTGAGCCTGAACGTACTCTTAGACAACAGAGGAACATCCCTGTTGATACAATTGTGCAAGAGGAAGAATTAATTGAAGACATGGCAGAAGGGAGGAATAACAACCTTGTTCCTAATGCTGATGGAGAAAGAGCTAGATTGCTTAGGGACTACTATGTTCCTGAGACATACACCTCACCAGCAGGTTTTCAACTGCCCAATGTCACAGCACAGAATTATGAGATCAAGTCCAGCATTATTCAGATGCTACCATCTTATTTTGGGCTGACTCAAGAAGACCCTTACAAGCATCTGGATGACTTCATTGAAGTGTGCTTAACTACCAAAATTCACAACTTCTCTGAAGATGCTTTCAGAATGAGACTTTTTCCATTCTCCTTGAAAGACAAAGCAAAGTATTGGTTCAATTCTCTATCGGCAGGTTCTATCACGACTTGGACTCAGATACAACATGAGTTTTTCAAGAAGTATTTTCTGATAGGGAAGATCAATTAGTTCAGACGTGCTATAATTGGTTTCTCCCAACATGAGGGGGAACAATTTTATGAGACATGAGAAAGATTCAAGGACCTTCTTAGGAAGTGTCCCCATCATCAAGTTCCTAAGTGGCAACTAGTGCAGAGTTTTCATGAAGGGCTGACAGAAGCCAACAGAAAGATGGTTGATGCATCTTGTGGAGGTACTTTTATGTTGAAGAGTGAAGAAGAAGCGTGGACCTTATTTGAAAATCTTAGTGACAACTCTCTACAACATGTGTCCTCTACTCGTTCTAGCAGACATGCCACTACAAGGAAGACTGATGGGATTTATGAGGTTGGTGCTTCAGAAGCTATGCCAACTGATATTGATTTAATTGAACAGAAGGTAGTAGCAATTATGGCTGCCAATCAAACTCCTTCTGCTTCAAATTCTTCATTGCTAGGCCCTTGTGAATTTTGCTCTAGTCCTATGCATAATGTGAGCAATTGTCCTTCAATGGGGCAATTTTCTGATGTTCAACATGAGCAAATCCAAGCTACATTCACTGGACCAATGAATTCTCCATGAGGTAATACTTACAATCCCACATGGAGGAATCATCCTGGTTTTTCTTACAGTAACCAAGGGGCAGCTATGCAACCATCATATCAACCTAGGACTTTTGTGCCTCAACAGTAATATCAAACACATAGTCATATGGCCCAAAGAATTTCTGCTATTGAAGACAAGCTGACACTTACCTTGTCCAAATTTGACAAGCTTGATTCTCTTATAGAGACAGTGCAAGCTACTGCAGCAATAGTACAATCTACAGTTCAGCTAGTGCACTCGCATTCTCAATTCATTGCCAAACTGGAATCTCAGTTTGGACAACTTGCTACTTCATTGAGTAGAAGAGAAGAAGGGAAGCTCCCTAGTCAACCAATTGCTAATCCTAGAGGGATGCAAGCTTCCACAAGCAACCCCCACCATGAGCAAGTTCAAGCCATTACCACTTTGAGGAGTGGGAAAATAATTGATAATAAGGTGGGTGAGAAGAAAGAAGAAGAAAAAGTGACCACAAGTCTAAGTGCTGCAATTCCTTATGAGCCCAAGGCTTCTTTCCCACAACGTTTCCTTGAAGCATCTAAATTGGGGAAGTAAGGGGGCAAGCTGCATAACATGATGGAGGTGTTTTGACAAGTGAAGATTAATTTGCCACTCCTTGATGCCATCAAGCAATTTTCTCCTTATGCTAAATTTTTGAAGGACTTGTGCACTCAGAAAAGGAGTTCTAAAAGTCATGTGCCAAAGAAAGTGATGCTGCCACAACAAGTGAGTTCTATAATTCAGCAGTGTACTCCTCCCAAGTACAAAGATCCTGGTGCCCCAACTAGCTCATGCATCATTGGGGAGCACCATGTGGATAAAGCTCTTCTTGATTTGGGTGCAAGTGTGAATTTGCTACCCTATTCAGTCTACTTACAATTGGGTTTGGGAGAATTGAAGCCTACCTCGGTGGTATTGCAATTTGCAGACAGATCAACAAAGCAACCCCGAGGAATCATAGAAGATGTGCTCATTAAAGCAGACAAGTTTTACTTTCCTGTTGATTTCATTATACTTGACACTGAGCCAGTTCATAATCCGAAGAGGCACATTCCAGTGATCCTTAGTCGACCTTTCTTAGCTACAACTGATGCTTGCATAAATTGTAGGTCGGGGATCATGGATATTTCATTTGGCAACATGAAGGTTAAGCTTAATATTTTCAATGCTGTTGAGAATCCTCCAGATCAGACTGATGTTTTCTTTATGGACTCTAAGGATGTGGCTGAATCTACAGATGAAATAAGGGTGCAAGAAAAACAGAAGGAAAAGAAGGTGTTTGAAGATCAATTTTCTACCATGGTGGTAAATTCTGTATGCACTACACTTTCCAAAACACTTCAAAGGGAGCAATTGTTTGGAGTATCAGACAACTCCGCACCATGGTATGCAGATATTGTGAATTATTTAGCCACAGGAAAAGTGCCAAGAGACTGGACCAAGCGAGAACGTGATAGATTCTTCTCTAAAGTTCATCATTACTTTTGGGAGGATCCAGAGTTATTTAAATATTATCCAGATCAGATTATTCGGCGATGTGTCCCAGACCATGAGTTTCAAGATATTCTCAAGTTCTGCCACTCATTGGCATGTGGAGGCCACTTCAATGCAAGGAAGACAGCAGTAAAGGTACTTCAATGTGGATTCTTTTGGCCTTCTCTGTTTCATAATGTATATAATTTTTGTAAAACTTGTGATCGTTGTCAAAGATTGGGTTCAATATCGAGGCGTGATATGATGCCAATGAGCCCCATTCTGGTGGTTGAGATTTTTGATGTTTGGGGAATTGATTTTATGGGACCTTTTCCACCTTCTTTCGGCTACAAATACATTCTGGTTGGTGTGGATTATGTTTTCAAATGGGTGGAGGCCATTGCAACTCGAACCAATGATCACAAGGTGGTAATCAAATTCATGCATGAGAATATTCTTAGTCGATTCGGAATCCCTCGAGCCTTGATCAGTGATGGTGGTTCTCACTTTTGCAATAAATTCTTGAGAGGTTTGCTTGCTAAATATTCAGTGACACATAAGGTGGCAACACCTTATCATCCTCAGACAAGTGGGCAAGTAGAGTTATCCAATCGATAAATTAAGCATGTTCTCGAAAAGACAATGAGACTGGATAGAAGATGTAGAGACCGTGACCAATTTTGGCCGGTTTTGCATTTTCTGCATAATAATTGCCATAAATGCATTTTGAGTAATGTTTAACATGTTTTGAGTGTGGGGAACATGTTTGGGGAGTGTTTTAAAGGTTTTGGGAACTTTTCGGAAGATTTGCAGAAGTTTGACTTTTTGGTCAAACCGGGGCCCGAGATGTGACTTAAGTGGTCCCGGGAGTCCGGAAAATTTTTGAAAATAATTATTTTTGAGAATGGCTTAGATGAAATGTTTAGAGAGTAGAGGAAGTGATTTCAAGACCGTAGGAGTTTTCGAAATCAAAAACGGAGCCCGGGAAGGTACGTTAAGTGGCCGAGGGGCATTTTAGTCATTTTCCATGCCTTAGATATTTTAAATATCTGGTTGAGGTTGATCCCAGCCATTTCACACGGATCCTTCTCTCTCTAACATTTCCTTCTTCTCCTCTCTACCTTCTCTCTACATTTCGGAGCCGTTCGGGTGCGATTCGGGTTTCGCCGAAGAAGGGAGATACGTAGGGGACGGCTAGGGCTTCCCTTTGAACCGATCAAAGTTGCGATTCGGAAAGGTAGACGTCGCTGGAATTTTGGTGAAGTGCTTGGAAGGCCTTCATTTTCGAGGTAGGGGTTCTTCTTCTCTTCTAATTGTCGATTCTAGGGTTTCGGGTGAAGAAGAGAGGTGTAGGTTGTGTTTCACATGCTTTAGGATGGTGAGAGGTGTGGAATGTTATATTTTCTCCTTCTCTAGAGTCCTATCTTTTCACAATCGTGTCCATTGTGTTGGTGGTAGCATGTGGGTTTGAAGTGGATGAGTGTGAGAAATTGATACATAGGCATTATGTGCTCAATTTGGTGTATATGTGAAAAATGTGTGCCAAGTGTCATATATGTGATTATATGTGGAAATGTAGTTGTTGAATGCATATTAGTTCTATGTACTAAAATTATGCATTGATTGTAGCATGAGTAAAATATGCTAATTTTGAAGTTGTATGCATATGAGATGATATATGCGTGTGTTATACATATATGTGCTATATGTGGTGTGCGGTGGTGAGAAACATGCTTTTTACTTCTTTTTAGTATTAATGAGCATGAGTTGAGCATGAAAATAAAATATCATGTGTTTATGCATTTATATTGCATATGTGGGGAGTTGCGGGATAATGACGCAAATAAGGTGCACGGGGCTTCGGAGTAGTCCAACCGTGTGGTGGAAGGTGGTGAAATTATCCACTATGTATGGCCCTCGGAGTAGACCCGCCATGCTAAAGGCTTAATGCCTAGGATCGGAGTATGCCCAATACTAATGACCCCTCGGAGTTGTCCCGGTCATTGGATGGTTATCGGAGAATGTCCAAGATTTGTGAGCCTCGGAGTTGTCCCCTCACTTCATGGCAATCCTATACATTGCTATGGTAGAATGACCTTTCGGAGTTGTCCCGGTCATTGGATGGTTAGAGGAGGTGTCTAAGGTTACATGATCCTCGGAGCGGGCCAATCATGTGGGGTATCGGATGAGGACCGAGAGAGAGAGCATTTACTTTCCTTAATGCTTTTATGTTTGAACATGTTATACATGATTCATGAAATATGCAATCCTCTTTAATTGCATTTGTTAAATTGTTTATGAGATTGTGGACGTGGCATGTAGTGTATTCATATGCATTCCATGTAGGTCAGTGTCGAGTCGGCACTTAGAAGGGTTGGGGAACCTTTACTGAGCCGCAGTGGTGCTCACCCCTTTATTCTAAACTCTTTTACAGATAAAGCGCCGATGACGGATGGGACTTGAGGGTCCAAGAAGAGTTCTAGTTATATTTTGCTATATTTTGGACATATGTACTTTTGGCTATCTGTGCCGGCTTGTGGCACGGTAATGATCTAGTTGTAGTCATGGTAGAATTTGTTGCACTTTGAACCTTTGGCATGAATTCTTGTAATGACTATAAACTTGGAAGAACCATATGAATGATATATATACATATCTTTTGAGAAAAGTGTGTGTTGGAGATGTATGGTACCATAGGACCATTTTCCTCTTTAGTTATAATTTCTTGTATGGTTAATCATGAGCAAATGGAGTATGGAAAGTATGTATGCATGAGTTATGGAGTGAAGATGGTAAGAAAAATAGATGGAATTACATTTCAAGTATGAAATGCATGTTATGTGAACTTATTTGATGGCCATTGAGGCATTAGAGTAGCCATTAGGGGGACACATGCCCCAAAGTGTTCATTTTAAGTTCAAGGAGTGAATGGAATTTATGTATATAGTAAGAGAATTGTGTTAGCTTCGTTTTGATGGGTCATGGACCTTGTTTGGATTTAAATTGAGAAAGATATGCATGTTTTAGTGCAAGAGTGGTTAATCTGACCCACACCCACTAATTTGAGCAAAACTTGAGTTGTGGTTGGTATTTTTGGATGATTCAAATTTTGTTAGAAACTAGACATGTTGAGGATGATCCATATCAAATTTCAAGTCAAACGGACTTACGGATTGAGAGATATTCGCATTTGAAGTCAGGTGGAGGAGTGCTGTCAAAAATCCAGGTCTGGTGCAGTTTGAGGCGACTCAAAGTCAACTTTGAGGCGCCTAGAAATCTTTGAGGCGACTCAAAGTTGAGTTTGAGGCACCTCAAAGTGCTATTTTTGAAATTTTGAACTCACTGGAAGTTCCAGGCGCCTCAAAATCGAGTTTGAGGCGCCTCAAAGTCCTGAAAACCTTAAAAATGGGAAATTTTATGATTTTTCATGATCTAAGAGTGGAAATGGAATATCATGGATACATAGACCGATGTGTGGCCCATTGGGATGGATAGTGATGAGAATACGCATAGGTAATTACATGTGTATGATTAGCTTCCGCAGTAATTCGAGGGAATTGAGTAGGTTCATTGGGGTTAATGAATGGGTTCACCTTCGGTTTCCCCGGGAGTTAGGAAATTGGGGCGTGACAGCATGGTATCAGAGCTCTAGGTAAGAATACCTAGGGACAATGGGGAATGGACATATCACGTGTATGGTTGTGAAGGTTGGATTGTGTACCTGATACCAGCATGGTATCAGAGATCTAGGTCAGAATACCTAGGGACGAAGGGTGAGAGTTGATTTAGTAATCACTTGAGGTTAAAGATCGGAACATAAGGATTTGAACTTGATATTGTAGATTGCTTATGTGGAACTTGATCTATGCTTACATTTTCATAACATGCCTATATGGACTAAATTGACATGGCGTGTGTAAGCATGATGGATATATGTGAGTAGTGTAGATTTGTTGGACTTAAAAAATTTCTTGTTGTGCATATAGAAAGAAATGCCTCCAAGAAGAGCGCAAGACACAGGCGCTGATGCTCCTCAGGAGCCAACAGATGGAACGCAATTTATGCGTGATATGGCGGACACTATGAGACGGATGGCTAGGGAAGCCAGGGAAGAGGAGGTTCAGGCATTTCCTAGGGTTGCCTTGAGCCGCCAAATGGTGGCAATGAAGGAATATGTGAAATTTAAGCCGCCTACTTTTGATGGCACGCGTGACCCACTTGTGGCTGAGAGTTGGATAGACCAAACTCACAAACTCATGGTTGCTCTTGCAATTGATGAGGATTTAAAAGTGGGAGTGACAGCGCTTCACTTACAAGGAGAGGCGGATCGGTGGTGGCAATTCATCGGGAATGTCCACAACACCGAGACTATGGACTGGGAGACCTTTAAGGGGTTTTTTTTCGATAAGTTCTTCCCGATTTCGGTGAGAGACCGGATGAGGCAAGAGTTCATGGAGCTAGTCCAAGGGGACTTAGATGTGATGGGGTACGAGACCAAATTTACATCTTTGGCTCGCTTTGCCCCGGAGATGGTAGCTAATGAAGAGCTAAAGGTGAAAAAGTTCGTGAAGGGATTGAAAACCTCTATCAGAAAGAGGGTGTCCATTTTGGGTTTGAGGACCTACAGTGAGGTGGTTGACAGAGCCTTGGTGGCTGAGGAGGATGACAGAGACACTCAGAGGTTGTGGGACTCTAGATAGCAAGTGAAAGGTACGGGTACCTCTTCAAGTGGTCATGGGAGGAAAAGAAATAGGGAGGGCAGATCAGGTTCACAGGGGCAGCAGCAGACTCGCCCAGTGCCTTCACTGTCCTTACCTACTGGATCTGCATGATCCATAGTTGTGTGCTACCATTGCCAGCAGTCTGGCCATTTTCGTTCTGAGTGCCCTCAGAGGCAAATAGTGGCATCAGTGCCGGTAGCTATGTGGAAGTGGGAACACGTCACTATGGACTTTGTGACGGGGTTACCTAGGACGAGGAAGGGTTATGATGCAATTTGGGTCATTGTGGATAGGTTGACCAAGGTGGCTCATTTCCTTCCTATTCGAGTGACAGATGATGTGGATACCCTTAGTCGGTTGTATATTGATCAGATTGTGAGACTGCACGGAGTGCCAGTTTCCATTGTGTCTGATAGAGATCCGAGATTCACATCACGATTTTGGCAGAGTTTTCAGGCTGCACTTGATACGGACCTCCATTTTAGTACGGCTTTTCATCCTCAGACAGATGGTCAGTCAGAGCGTACTATACAGACCTTGGAGGATATGCTTAGAGCATGTGCACTTGATTTTCGAGGCAGTTGGGAGGATCACCTTCCATTGGTGGAGTTTGCATACAATAATAGCTACCAAGCTAGTATTGAGATGGCTCCATTTGAGGCTTTGTACGGTAGACCTTGTAGGTCACCGGTTTGTTGGACAGAGGTCGGTGAGACAGTGGCTTTGGGGCCAGATATAGTCAGAGAGACTACAGAAAAGATTAAGATCATACGACAGCGTTTGCTTACGGCTCAGAGTCGTCAGAAAAGCTATGCTGACAGAAGGCGGAGGCCTTTAGCATTTGAGGTCGGGGACCATGTCTTCTTGAAGGTCTCGCCACGCCGGGGTTTGATGAGGTTTGGGCGTAGCGGGAAGCTAGCCCCACGCTTCATCGGTCCATTTGAGATATTGGATCGTGTGGGTGAGGTTGCATATCGCTTGGCATTGCCACCGCAATTGTCAAGTGTGCACAATACTTTCCACGTTTCGATGTTGAAAAAGTATGAGCCAGATCCTTCACATGTGCTAGATTGGACAGATCTTGAGGTGGAGGAGGATGTGTCTTACGAGGAGAGACCGATACAGATTTTGGATACTAGAGAGCAAGTGCTTCGGGGCAAGACCATTCCATTGGTTAAAGTCCTTTGGAGGCATCACGGAGTCGAGGAGGCTACGTGGGAGCGAGAACAAGAAGTCCGCTCAAAGTATCCTGAGTTGTTTTCTACTTGAGGTATGTTCCTAAATTTCGGGACGAAATTCCCTTAAGGAGGGGAGGTTGTAGAGACCGTGACCAATTTTGGCCGGTTTTGCATTTTTTGCATAATAATTGCCATAAATGCATTTTGAGTAATGTTTAACATGTTTTGAGTGTGGGGAATATGTTTGGGGAGTGTTTTAAAGGTTTTGGGAACTTTTCGGAAGATTTGCAGAAGTTTGACTTTTTGGTCAAACCGGGGCCCGAGATGTGACTTAAGTGGGCCCGGGAGTCCGGAAAATTTTTGAAAATAATTATTTTTGAGAATGGCTTAGATGAAATGTTTAGAGAGTAGAGGAAGTGATTTCAAGACCGTAGGAGTTTTTGAAATCAAAAACGGAGCCCGGGAAGGTACGTTAAGTGGCCTAGGGGCATTTTAGTCATTTTCCATGCCTTAGATATTTTAAATATCTGGCTGAGGTTGATCCCAGCCATTTCACACGGATCCTTCTCTCTCTAACATTTCCTTCTTCTCCTCTCTACCTTCTCTCTACATTTCGGAGCCGTTCGGGTGCGATTCGGGTTTCGCCGAAGAAGGGAGATACGTAGGGGACGGCTAGGGCTTCCCTTTGAACCGATCAAAGTTGCGATTCGGAAAGGTAGACGTCGCTGGAATTTTGGTGAAGTGCTTGGAAGGCCTTCATTTTCGAGGTAGGGGTTCTTCTTCTCTTCTAATTGTCGATTCTAGGGTTTCGGGTGAAGAAGAGAGGTGTAGGTTGTGTTTCACATGCTTTAGGATGGTGAGAGGTGTGGAATGTTATATTTTCTCCTTCTCTAGAGTCCTATCTTTTCACAATCGTGTCCATTGTGTTGGTGGTAGCATGTGGGTTTGAAGTGGATGAGTGTGAGAAATTGATACATAGGCATTATGTGCTCAATTTGGTGTATATGTGAAAAATGTGTGCCAAGTGTCATATATGTGATTATATGTGGAAATGTAGTTGTTGAATGCATATTAGTTCTATGTACTAAAATTATGCATTGATTGTAGCATGAGTAAAATATGCTAATTTTGAAGTTGTATGCATATGAGATGATATATGCGTGTGTTATACATATATGTGCTATATGTGGTGTGCGGTGGTGAGAAACATGCTTTTTACTTCTTTTTAGTATTAATGAGCATGAGTTGAGCATGAAAATAAAATATCATGTGTTTATGCATTTATATTGCATATGTGGGGAGTTGCGGGATAATGACGCAAATAAGGTGCACGGGGCTTCGGAGTAGTCCAACCGTGTGGTGGAAGGTGGTGAAATTATCCACTATGTATGGCCCTCGGAGTAGACCCGCCATGCTAAAGGCTTAATGCCTAGGATCGGAGTATGCCCAATACTAATGACCCCTCGGAGTTGTCCCGGTCATTGGATGGTTATCGGAGAATGTCCAAGATTTGTGAGCCTCGGAGTTGTCCCCTCACTTCATGGCAATCCTATACATTGCTATGGTAGAATGACCTTTCGGAGTTGTCCCGGTCATTGGATGGTTAGAGGAGGTGTCTAAGGTTACATGATCCTCGGAGCGGGCCAATCATGTGGGGTATCGGATGAGGACCGAGAGAGAGAGCATTTACTTTCCTTAATGCTTTTATGTTTGAACATGTTATACATGATTCATGAAATATGCAATCCTCTTTAATTGCATTTGTTAAATTGTTTATGAGATTGTGGACGTGGCATGTAGTGTATTCATATGCATTCCATGTAGGTCAGTGTCGAGTCGGCACTTAGAAGGGTTGGGGAACCTTTACTGAGCTGCAGTGATGCTCACCCCTTGATTCGTGTGTGAGTGTGACTCAAAAAGTATATCAATTAAAAATTACCACACTTCGCAATAGAACGAATTCCTTGCAGAATAGGGCTATCGAAAGGAAGGGGTGTCGAACCTCAAGGACTATGGTCTGACTGAGTTGGATATAAGGAATTAATTCTAATTAAATTTAAGAGAAAAGAATTCTGATTTTTATAACTAAATTAACTAATGAAGCAATTGAACAAAAGCAAGAAAAACTGAGGAGTGTAGAGAATATAAGATAAGTCTAGGGTAATTGATTTCACCACTAACTTCACAATCAATGGTCAATTAGAACTAACTATGGGGCATCATATCATGCATAAGTGGTGTCGGTGGCTACAAGCTCACCTTCATCCGTCAAGAAGATAACATATGATTAAGGCTAAGTCATGGACTATCTTTGATTGGCATGGGCCATCTGCCTAACTACTCTACTCTAGGGTGCAGTATGGTTCATCTTCTCTAGGCATAATCCATCAAAGCTTTAATGATATATTCAGTGAAAACCATTGTGTAATAATCACTCTCATGATCACAGAAAACAAGAGGGACGAGTTCAATAACAACAATCAAATATCTAAGACAAGATAAGAAATCATTGAAACTGAATTTATAAGACTTTTATTGCTCAATTCTATAAGAAGAATCCTCTAAATTACACAATCTATGAATGAATACAAAAATCCCCAATAATTAGAACAATCAAACCAGTGATGTTTAGTTAGGGCTCCATCAGAACCCTGGTGGCTGAACTAGCCGCTCATGATACGCCTTGTTCTCCAATGATTCTCTATTCCAAAAGCTCTTCAAAGCTGCTGCCAAGCCTTCTCAATACAGCCCTAATTTGTCACTTTAAATAGCCAAGAGAATACATCAAAGTCCTAATCCAATTAGGAATTAATTAGGTTTTCCCGCAGCACTAATCAGGTGGGTTTTTCCTGCTGACTTCGGCCCAACTTTTGACCCACTAGAAGTCCGATTCACGGAATTTTCGTGAAATACAAAAGTGTGCAGAATCGAATTTCGTTCAACCCCACGCGAGAATTATGTCGATTTGAGGCTCGGAAATAAGACTTCTGGTCTGTTTTCCAAAACGGGATTAAGACTGCATTATGCGCAGATTTGGGCTTCAGGCCCGAAACCTTCTTAAGCAGCTGTAATTCTCTTGGACCTCTTCCTTGGGCTGAGTTGAGTTGAAATAAATGGTGGAATGGATCTCATTGATGTAGGCTTCATTTAACCATCTTGCATGTAATCTTTAAAAGCCCAAAATCCTGGTTTTAACTGAAATAATCATTAAGGCCCTGAAAATACAGAAAACACTAAAACAAAGTAAAATAACAAAATAATCTATCACTAAGAGAATAAAATACATAAGTTAAGAGGCTAGAATGCGTAACATTCAACGCCGATCACACCCCCAAACTTACATATTGCTAGTCCCTTAGCAATAGAATAAAATAAAACTAAAACAAAGAAACTACTAAACAGTAACTAAACTACCCAACTCCACTTTCGTGGGAGAAACGATTGCATTTACCATATGCAATAAGCCTTTAAACCCCTAGGTTCCCCCTAGTGGACGAGTATAGTCTCGTGAGGGTTTCCAGAAATGTTACCCACAAACATTCAAAATTCTGTTTCAACATTAATTCAAGAAGAAGATTACAATATATAGTTACAAACTTACATTCAAGAATAATTTCAAACTTTCAAATTCCATAATTCAAATCAATGGTCCCCATGCATAATTCACATCAACATATCTCAAAATAATCAACTCTAGTTTCCTCGTGTAAAGTGAACTAGTAGTCATCTCATGTAGCATAACCAAGCTCTAAATATATTAAGGCACATACCCCTTCAATTCACTAGCTCCCCTTATTGAAATCATACTTCCCAACATGCATACATGACTTTTCTATTTTTTTTCATCATTCCTTTTTTCATTGCTTCATTGGTTGTGCAATGTCTTGATCTATTAAGCTTTCTGAAAGATCCATGTAGCAAGCTTTCAGTCAGTGACTCCCAAACCAGATGGCTTTAGGGCACTAGGCTTTAAGATACCCTGAAGACCTAATTACTCGAATCAGTCAGGCTACAAATCAAGACAACCAATGCTCATCTTTTCTCACCCTTTCACTTTTGACGCGAACACTCCGTGCTTCCTGAGGCATAGAGGCCCGGTTACTCATGAAAAGGATCAAATTGATTTGCTTATTCATCATTTTTTTTTCTTTTTCATCTCTTTTTTTTTCTTTTTTCATTGAAGTCAAGTAAAACACATTATCGGTACTCATTCTCAAGAGATACTAATTAATATCAAGCATATGTAACTCAATAACTCAAAACCACAGTTTATACCCCCATAAGACTATGCTAGTGTGTCTGTGCATGTAAGGAAACTAAAATTAATCATCCCAAAGCATGTTAAAGCAAACCATGATTAAAACCACTTAATTTAAACCACAGTTTCCAAAAATTTAAAACATACTCAAAAATTGCAAGTTAAGCACCTACATAAGGTATTAATCCCTTAAATAATGTCAAAACATTCTATCTAAAAACAAAATAAAATAAAATAAAATAAAAAATAAACTAAGAAAATAAAATAAAATAAAATCCTAATACAAGAAGAATTTCACAAATTTTCTCCCATAATGCAATAAAGCACAAAAATAGGCATCGCCTCACCCCCAAACTTAAACTGTACATTGTCCTCAATGTACACCCAATCAAAGCATAGAGAAGGGTAAGAACGATGTTACCAAGAATTCGGAGAAGTAGTGGCAAGAAAATATAGCAAACCAATAGTATGAAGGCAATGCAAGCACACCCCCAAACTTGGATGTTTCAACCTGTCAAAACAAACCACTATACCCCAAAGACCAAGTGAAATAGTATGGGTGAAAATAAATATGAAATAAAAAAATTTTTATTTTTATTTTTTATTTTTTTTTATAACTGAAGAAGAAAGAGAAAAAAAAACAATATGAAAAATAAAATAAAGAAGAAAGAGAAAAAAAAATACAAAAAAAAATAGTTACCTCCGAAAAAATCAAGGAGAAGGTGGTGTCGAAGCATCTAGGTCATGGCCGGAATGGAGCATCAAAATCAACCAACTAGCCCATAATCAATGTGCAATGTCCTCCCCCAAACTTGTAGCACAAAACCTCTCAAAGAAATCTCCTCACTTCCACGATGAATGCACACCTCTTGTGAAGAAGGAGATATGAAAAAGTTGAAATTTTAATGATGAAGGAGAATAAAAGTTGTAATTGAAGATGATGGTGATGAATGATGATGATCAAGTAGGTGTATGGAAATAAAAATGGAAGATTTTAGAGTGTATATTGATGTAGGAGAGGCACCAAGGCTTAAATTTTCCAAGTGGGAGCAATGAGGCATGAAAGGGGCCTTAAAATAGCACAAAACGGATCAGCTGGGCCATGAAGAGGCTGGGCGATCGATCCCCCTAGGGCTGGGCGATCGATCGCCCAGCTGGTTGTGAGGGGAACTTCAAAAATTCAAGGGGCGATCGATCCCCCTTCAAAGGGGCGATCGATCCCCCCTGCTGGAGCATGTTTAGTCTCTATCGCCAAGGGTCGACCGGGAAGGTTATTTTTGAAGGGTCTATCGCCCAAGGTCGACCGAGACCTCTCTTTTTCACCTATTTTTACTTCAAATACCTCGGTACACCTCTTGACATCCCCCGGAAGCAACTTATACATCAAAAACTCAAAGAAAACACATTAAAACACACCTAATAATGGAAGAAAAATAAAGAAAAACATAAACTAAAAATAAAAATAATAAAAAATAAAAATAAAAATAAAAGAAAACTAAAGAAATTAAGGGATAGAAATACATACAAATCCTACAATTTAACGTCCGTAGGAGACGGTCATCGACTTCAATTGAAAGTTCACCCAATGCCACACCTCTTGAGGAGATTTAACTTCATCCCTCCTATATGATCCTCACTTCCTTGTACCAAACCCAAAGAAATTAGAATGGTGTCATTGTCTTTGAAAAACACATCTCTCTCCATTGACGGAACATGTTTCAATTTTACCCATGGAGGAGACTCTAATGATGGCATCGGAGGAGTACTAGAAAGAATAGGCAATGGCTCAATCGGAATCCTCCAAGGTGGAGTATTTTTCATGGCCACTACATCAAGTAAATCATTCACCCCCTCAATGGGCTTCTCAACATCATGTGATAGAGCAACCGGATCAACTTCTTCAACATAATCATCAAAGTCATCCATGAAGAAACAATCACTCTCATCTAGAGGATGTTGAATGACATTAAAAGTATTCAATTTCATCTTAGGCTCATGAGAAATTTCAGAATTAGGACTCTTGAGCACTTCTTCTTCATCAAGCTTCTTCTCCCCCACCTTGTTGTCATTTATTTCTCCACTTCTAAGAGTGGTGATGGCTTGAAATTGTTCATGGTATGGGTTGCTCAAATAAGAAATATTGTTAAGGACATGAACCCCTCTTGGGTTGGCAACTGGTTGGCTTGGTAGTATCCCCTCCTCTCTTCTACTCACGACATTGACAAGTTGTCCAAACTGAGATTCCAATTTGGCAATCGATTGAGAGTGAGAATAAACCAGTTGAGTAGTGGATTGAAGTGTTGCTGCAGTAGCTTCCACCATCTCAACAATAGAGTCAAGCTTCTCAAGTTTTTCTAGGACAATTGTCATCTTGTCCTCAATGGCTGAATACCTCTGTGCCATAGGAACTTGTTCTTGATATAATTGTGAAGGCACATAGTTCTGAGGTTGAAAACTGGGCTGAATTGCTGCCCCTTGCTCTTGTGGAAGATCAAAAAATTGCCCAAGTGAAGGACAATTATTCACATGATGCATAGGACTCGAGCAAAAATCACATGGCTCAAAAATAGGAGGGTATAAAGATGGATTAGGCACTTGACTAGCCACCATAAGTTGCACCACTCTCTGTGCCACAACATCCACAATGGTAGACATAGCATCTGCAGAACCAATCTCAAAAATATCATCTGCCTTCCTTGAATGGGTTGGTCTGCTAGAACGAGTAGAGGACACATGTTGTAGAGAGTTGTCACTAAGATTTTCAAATAAGGTCCATGCCTCTTCTTCACTCTTCAACATAAAAGTACCTCCACATGACGCATCAACCATCTGTCTGTTACCTTCAGTTAGCCCTTCATAGAAACATTGCACTAACTGCCACATTGGAACTTGATGATAAGGACACTTCCTAAGAAGGTCCTTGAATCTCTCCCATGCCTCAAAAAATTGTTCTCCCTCAAATTGAGAGAAACTAGTGATAGCTCGTCTGAATTGATTGGTCCTCCCTATCGGAAAATATTTCTTCAAGAACTCATGTTGTATTTGAGTCCATGTAGTGATAGAGCTCGCCGGTAGAGATCTGAACCAATACTTGGCCTTTTCCTTTAGAGAGAATGGAAAGAGTCGCATCCGAAAAGCATCTTCAGAGAAGTTGTGAATTTTCGTTAATGAGCAAACTTCTAAAAATTCATCCAAGTGCTTGTACGGATCCTCATGAGTCAACCCAAAATAGGATGGCAACATATGAATGATACTGGGCTTGATCTCATAGTTCAGTGCTGTGACATTAGGCAATTGAAAATCAGCTGGCGAATTGTATGTCTCTGGGACATAGTAATCTCTAAGAAGTCTCACTTTTTCCACAACAGCATTAGGCACAATATTGTTGTCCTCATTATTACCACACACACCATCCATGATGTAAATAATCTCTTCTCTCGCTCAACGGTATGGTGATTGAAGTACCGGAAAAGAAAAGAAAAGAAAAGAAAAGAAAAAAATAAAAAAAAAAATTAGGTTAGTAGCAAATAAAAAATAATAATAATAATAATAAATAAAACTAATTAGTAACTGAAAGGAAAACCAAAAAAAAAAAAAAAATTAATAAAATAAAATAAATAAAAGAAAAATAAAAAATAAAAAATTTCCTAAACTAAAAATCTAATTAGAACTAATTCTAAAAATCCAAACAATCAAATAGACAGTCCCCGGCAACGGCGCCAAAAATTGATTCGTGTGTGAGTGTGACTCAAAAAGTATATCAATTAAAAATTACCACACTTCGCAATAGAACGAATTCCTTGCAGAATAGGGCTATCGAAAGGAAGGGGTGTCGAATCTCAAGGACTATGGTCTGACTGAGTTGGATATAAGGAATTAATTCTAATTAAATTTAAGAGAAAAGAATTCTGATTTTTATAACTAAATTAACTAATGAAGCAATTGAACAAAAGCAAGAAAAACTGAGGAGTGTAGAGAATATAAGATAAGTCTAGGGTAATTGATTTCACCACTAACTTCACAATCAATGGTCAATTAGAACTAACTATGGGGCATCATATCATGCATAAGTGGTGTCGGTGGCTACAAGCTCACCTTCATCTGTCAAGAAGATAACATATGATTAAGGCTAAGTCATGGACTATCTTTGATTGGCATGGGCCATCTGCCTAACTACTCTACTCTAGGGTGCAGTATGGTTCATCTTCTCTAGGCATAATCCATCAAAGCTTTAATGATATATTCAGTGAAAACCATTGTGTAATAATCACTCTCATGATCACAGAAAACAAGAGGGACGAGTTCAATAACAACAATCAAATATCTAAGACAAGATAAGAAATCATTGAAACTGAATTTATAAGACTTTTATTGCTCAATTCTATAAGAAGAATCCTCTAAATTACACAATCTATGAATGAATACAAAAATTCCCAATAATTAGAACAATCAAACCAGTGATGTTTAGTTAGGGCTCCATCAGAACCCTGGTGGCTGAACTAGCCGCTCATGATACGCCTTGTTCTCCAATGATTCTCTATTCCAAAAGCTCTTCAAAGCTGCTGCCAAGCCTTCTCAATACAGCCCTAATTTGTCACTTTAAATAGCCAAGAGAATACATCAAAGTCCTAATCCAATTAGGAATTAATTAGGTTTTCCCGCAGCACTAATCAGGTGGGTTTTTCCTGCTGACTTCGGCCCAACTTTTGACCCACTAGAAGTCCGATTCACGGAATTTTCGTGAAATACAAAAGTGTGCAGAATCGAATTTCGTTCAACCCCACGCGAGAATTATGTCGATTTGAGGCTCGGAAATAAGACTTCTGGTCTGTTTTCCAAAACGGGATTAAGACTGCATTATGCGCAGATTTGGGCTTCAGGCCCGAAACCTTCTTAAGCAGCTGTAATTCTCTTGGACCTCTTCCTTGGGCTGAGTTGAGTTGAAATAAATGGTGGAATGGATCTCATTGATGTAGGCTTCATTTAACCATCTTGCATGTAATCTTTAAAAGCCCAAAATCCTGGTTTTAACTGAAATAATCATTAAGGCCCTGAAAATACAGAAAACACTAAAACAAAGTAAAATAACAAAATAATCTATCACTAAGAGAATAAAATACATAAGTTAAGAGGCTAGAATGCGTAACATTCAACGCCGATCACCCCTTTATTCTAAACTCTTTTACAGATAAAGCGCCGATGACGGATGGGACTTGAGGGTCCAAGAAGAGTTCTAGTTATATTTTGCTATATTTTGGACATATGTACTTTTGGCTATCTGTGCCGGCTTGTGGCACGGTAATGATCTAGTTGTAGTCATGGTAGAATTTGTTGCACTTTGAACCTTTGGCATGAATTCTTGTAATGACTATAAACTTGGAAGAACCATATGAATGATATATATACATATCTTTTGAGAAAAGTGTGTGTTGGAGATATATGGTACCATAGGACCATTTTCCTCTTTAGTTATAATTTCTTGTATGGTTAATCATGAGCAAATGGAGTATGGAAAGTATGTATGCATGAGTTATGGAGTGAAGATGGTAAGAAAAATAGATGGAATTACATTTCAAGTATGAAATGCATGTTATGTGAACTTATTTGATGGCCATTGAGGCATTAGAGTAGCCATTAGGGGGACACATGCCCCAAAGTGTTCATTTTAAGTTCAAGGAGTGAATGGAATTTATGTATATAGTAAGAGAATTGTGTTAGCTTCGTTTTGATGGGTCATGGACCTTGTTTGGATTTAAATTGAGAAAGATATGCATGTTTTAGTGCAAGAGTGGTTAATCTGACACACACCCACTAATTTGAGCATAACTTGAGTTGTGGTTGATATTTTTGGATGATTCAAATTTTGTTAGAAACTAGACATGTTGAGGATGATCCATGTCAAATTTCAAGTCAAACGGACTTACGGATTGAGAGATATTCGCATTTGAAGTCAGGTGGAGGAGTGCTGTCAAAAATCCAGGTCTGGTGCAGTTTGAGGCGACTCAAAGTCAACTTTGAGGCGCCTGGAAATCTTTGAGGCGACTCAAAGTTGAGTTTGAGGCGCCTCAAAGTGCTATTTTTGAAATTTTGAACTCACTGGAAGTTCCAGGCGCCTCAAAATCGAGTTTGAGGCGCCTCAAAGTCCTGAAAACCTTAAAAATGGGAAATTTTATGATTTTTCATGATCTAAGAGTGGAAATGGAATATCATGGATACATAGACCGATGTGTGGCCCATTGGGATGGATAGTGATGAGAATACGCATAGGTAATTACATGTGTATAATTAGCTTCCACAGTAATTCGAGGGAATTGAGTAGGTTCATTGGGGTTAATGAACGGGTTCACCTCCGGTTTCCCCGGGAGTTAGGAAATTGGGGCGTGACAGAAGAGATTGGTCGTTGCGACTGAGTGAGGCGCTATGGGCATATCGAAATGCTTACAAGACTCTTATCGGTATGTCACCATATCGGTTGGTGTATGGGAAAGCATGTCATCTTCCAGTAGAGATCGAGCATAAGGCATTCTGGGCGATCCAAAAATTCAATTTTGATGCAAAAAGAGCTGGGGAAGAGAGAAAGTTGCAATTGAATGAATTAGAAGAGTTTAGACGTGATGCTTATGAAAGTTCACAAATTTACAAAGAGAGGACGAAGGCATTTCATGATTGACATATCTCACAAAAATCTTTCTTTCTAGGTGATAAGGTATGACCCTTCATTTCAAAGCTTCGGTTGTTTCCCAAAAAATTGCGTTCAAGGTGGGATGGACCATTCCAAGTGATTTCGGTTTTTCCTCATGGTGCTGTGAAAATTCAAAGCTTTCGAGATAATACTCTGATGAAAGTTAATGGGCAAAGGTTGAAACATTGTGTGGAAGGATGTGTGCTAAGAAGAGACGTAGAGTCCGTCGACTTGACGGATCCCGTCTATCCGACTTAATCCATTCGGAGAGTTGATCGTCTCCTACAGATGTTAAATTGTAGGTTTTGTATGTATTTCTATCCTTTAATTTATTTAGTTTTCTTTGATTTTAATTTTTAGTTTTAGTTTTCTTAAGTTTTCTTTCAATTCTAGTTGCGTTTTAATGTTTTTTCTTTGAGTTTTTGATGTATAAGTTGCTTCCGGAGGATGCCAAGAGGTGTACCGAGGTATTAGGACTCAAGACGGGTGAAAAATCGTACTCTCGATTGACCTTGGGCGATGGAGACTCAAAAATTGCAAGTCCCGGTTGAACTTGGGCGATGGAGGGTCCAACAGGCATCCAGAGGGGGGATCGATCGCCCCAGCCAAGGGGGATCGATCGCCTCATGAGATTTTTTGAGGTTACCCACTAGAAGGTGGGCGATCGATCGCCCACCCTAAGGGGGATCGATCGCCCAAGCCCATGGGTGGGCTGGCCAAGACTCCCTTCTATATAAATACTCCTTCTCCAATTCTAAAGCTACTCCTTGCATCCTAGACCTCTTTGAACTCCAATTCAAGTCCTACTTCAACCAGAAAATTATTTTCTTCAATTGGTGATTATTAAACAAGAATTCAACATTGATTATCATCAACATCAACATCAAACCGGATCAAGAATCACTAGTTCTCAAAGGAAGCTCTCACTTTTTCAAGTTCAACATCAAAGTAAGTGAAGATTTTCTTTGGTGAAATTGTGAAATTGTTTTTGAGGGCTTTTGAAGACCAAGTTTGGGGGATCAATTTGGTGCATTTACTTGTTCAATTTGGGTGAAAAAATTACCGAAAAGAGGAGGTTGAAGGTTACAATTTAATTGTGCACACCAAGTGTTCGATTTAATTCCTCAACCACACTTTTTCTACTTCTATGGCACCCAAGAGAGCAAGTCACCAATGTGCTACAAGTTCACGTAATCCTCGCCGAGCGAGGCATGATCCAACTACCGGTTCTTCATGATCTCACCGGGAAGGTATTCAAGAGAGATGGCATCCAAGGGCTTTGAACTTTGAAACCATGTTTGACATCGCCGAACTCTATGGTATTTTTCACGACACACGATGGGAGATTTCTGACATCCGTCGTTGTCGGTCGGCATCCATTTTTGTTCCACTCTCGTCTACTATCTACCCGAGGCTTGTCAAGGTATTTTATCAGAACTTAATGCCGACACCTGATGAGCGGGATGTGCTTACTTCTTCAGTTGATGGAACAATAGTTTGAGTGGACATGTCATCCATTGCTATTGCCATGGGTTGTCCTCATGAGTGCCCGGATGATTTGTCTCATATCTATACTCCTTTACCCGACGATTTGTCAGTGGATAATTTGGTTGCATGTTTGTGTGCTAATCAATTTTTCGGGCCGAAAAGGAATGCAGCTTCCAAGTCTTCAATGCCAAATCACTTATGGTTCCTTGACGCGGTTATACTCAAGAATATATGTCCAATTGGACATAAAACCGAGAGACGTCAAGAGTTCCTCAGAGCCTTATATGCTATACATTTTGGGCATTGGCTATCATTCCCACAGATTGTCTGGGGCCAGATGGAGAAGTTTTATTCCAAGGTTGTGGCCAAGGCACCAGACAGTGCAAGTGACTTGGAGTTTCCATTCCCGACTATCATTCATCAGTTGCTTGTTGCACAGGGGTATGCAATCCATGAGGACGAGATTGCCTTTCCACGTGATCTTCATTATGGCACACATGACTGGAACCTGAGTCGATCTCATATGCACCAGAGAGTCATAGCGGCGCCTGCTGAAGTGTCTTGGTTAGCCCAGGGAGGAGAACATATAGATATACCACCACCGGTGGAAGATCTAGAGGAGATGGAGGCAGAGGAAGAGGAGGTGCATGCACAGGCTGGTGGCCGTGATTATCAGTATTTAGAGGGGCAGATTGCTGGGTTGACAGCCCAGTTTGGCACCCTATAGACAGAGGTCTCCACACAGTTTGGAGCAATGAGGACAGAGATGGCGGATCACTTTCGTGATACTCACCAAGACCAACTAGAGATGAGGAGAATGCTACGTGCACTGATGCGCTAGGCAAATTTGGATCCAGATGCTCAGTCACCACCACATCCTTGACAGGAAGGTCACCATCTTTTGTATTTTATTTTTAATTTTTATTTTTCTTTTTCGTTTATCTTTCTTTTTGTAGTTAGATTTTTATAAAAATAAATAAATAAATAAATAAAAATTAATTAAAAATGAAAAAAATATTTTATTTTTTTAGGATTTTTCTCTTTCATATTTATTTTCACCCATACTATTTCACTTGATCTTTAGGGTATAGTGGTTTGTTTTGACAGGTTGTAACATCCAAGTTTGGGGGTGTGCTTGCATTGCCTTCTTACAACTTGGTGTGCTCTATTTTCTTGCCACTCATTCTCTGAATTTTTGGTAACATCGTTCTTACTCTTTTCTATGATTTGAATTGGTAGTACATTGAGGACAATGTACAGTTTAAGTTTGGGGGTGAGGCAATGCCTATTTTTGGTGCTTTATTGCATATGGGGGGATATTTTTGTGAAATTCTTCTTGTTTTAGGATTTTTGTTTATTTTATTTTCTTAGTTTTTATTTTATTTTCTTTTGTTTTATTTTTAGATAGAATGTTTTGACATTATTCAAGGGATTAGTACCTTATGTAGGTGCTTAACTTGCAATTTTTGAGTATGTTTGAATTTTTTGAAAACTGTGGTTTAAATTAAGTGGTTTTAATCATGGTTTGCAATAACATGTTTTGGAGTGATTAGTTTTAGTTTTCTTACATGCACAGACACACTAGCATAGTCTTA
This sequence comes from Cornus controversa, assembly GCA_026545225.1. Taxonomy (NCBI): domain Eukaryota; kingdom Viridiplantae; phylum Streptophyta; class Magnoliopsida; order Cornales; family Cornaceae; genus Cornus; species Cornus controversa. Next base: position 49,365,943 of record CM048845.1, read on the forward strand.
TGGGGTATAAACTGTGGTTTTGAGTTATTGAGTTACATATGCTGGATATTAATTAGTATCTCTTGAGAATGAGTACCAATGATGTGTTTACTTGACTTCAATGAAAAAAAAAGAAAAAGAAGAAAAAAAAGTGATGAATAAGCAAATCAATTTGATCATTTTCATGAGTAACCGGGCCTCTATGCCTCAGGAAGCACAGAGTGTTCGCGTCAAAAGTGAGAGGGTGAGAAAAGATAAGCATTGGTTGTCTTGATTTGTAGCCTGATTGATTCGAGTAATTAGGTTCTTTGGGGTATCTTAAAGTCTAGTGCCCTAAAGCCATCTGGTTTGGGAGTCACTGACTGAAAGCTTGCTATATGGATATTTTAGAAAGCTTAATAGATCAAGACATTGCACAACCAATAAAGCAATGAAAAAAAAAAGAATTGGAAAAAAAAAATGAAAAAGTCATGTATTCATGTTTGGAAATATGATTTCAATAAGGGGAGCTAGTGAGTTGAAGGGGTATGTGCCTTAATATATTCAGAGCTTGGTTTTGCTACATGAGAGGACTGCTAGTTCACTTTTCACGAGGGAGCTAGAGTTGATTATTTTGAGATATGTTGATGTGAATTATGTGTGGGGACCATTGCTTTGAATTATGGAATTTGAAAATTTAAAATTATTCTTGAATGCAAGTTTGTAACTATATATTGTAATCTTCTTCTTGAATTAATGTTGAAACAGAGTTTTGAATGTTTGTGGGTAACATTTCTGGAAACCCTCACGAGACTATACTCATCCACTAGGGGGAACCTAGGATTTTAAAAGCTTGTTGCATATGCTAAATGCAATCGTTTCTCCCACGAAAGTGGAGTTGGGTAGTTTAGTTAGTATTTGTTAGTTTCTTTGTTTTAGTTTTAGTTTATTCTATTTCTAAGGGACTAGCAATATGTAAGTTTGGGGGTGTGATCAGCGTTGAATGTTACGCATTCTACCCTCTTAACTTGTGTATTTTATTCTCTTAGTGATAGATTATTTTGTGAATTTACTTCGTTTTAGTGTTTTCTGTATTTTCAGGGTCTTAATGATTATTTCAGTTAAAACCAGGATTTTGGGCTTTTAAAGATGACATCCAAGAGGGTTAGATGAAGCCTACATCAAAGAGATCTATTCAAATATTTATTTCAACTCAAATCAGCCCAAGGAAAAGGTCTGAGAGAATTACAGCTGCTTAAGAAGGTTTCGGGCCTGAAGCCCAAATCTGCGCATAATACAGTCTTAATCCTATTTTGGAAAATGGACCAGAAGTTTTATTTCTGAGCCTCAAATCGACATAATTGGATTAGTACTTTGGTGTATTCTCTTGGGGAATAAAGTGAAGACTTAGAGGCTGAGTTGAAAGGAGATTACAGAGATTGAAGAGTCTGAGAGGGCTGAGAAGAGAACAGAAATATATTTGCATAGCCATTGGAGAACGAAGTCATACGTGTAATTCATGAAGATAATGCCTTCTTCCTCAACAGTTGAAGCTTCTTCTTCTACCATGAGTGGCTAGTTCATCCACTAGGGTTTTGATGTAGCCCTAACAAAGCATCAATGGTTTGATTGTTTTAATTATTGGGAACCTTTATATACATGCATAGATTGTGTAATTTAGAGGATTCTTATTATAGAATTGAGCAATAAAAGTCTTGTAAATTCAGTTTCAATGATTTCTTATCTTGTCTTAGATATTTAGTTATTGTTATTGAACTCAATCTCTCTTATTTTCTGTGATCATGAGAGCGATTATTATACAATGGTAATCATTGAATATATTGTTAAGAGCTTTGATGGATTATGCCTAGAGAAGATGAACCATACTGCACCCTAGATTAGAGTAGTTAGGCAGATGTCCCATGCCAATCGAAGATAGTCCATGGCTTAGCCTTAATCATATGTTATCTTCTTGATGGATGAAGGTGAGCTTGTAGCCACCGACACCACTTATGCATGATGTAATTCCCCTATATTTGATTCAATTGACCATTGATTGTGGAGTTAGTGGTGAAGTCAAATACCCTAGATTTCTCTCATAATATCTTCACTATCTATTTACCTTTGATTTATTTTATTTTCCTTTTTAATTATTTTAGTTTAAAAATCAGAATTCTTTTCTTATAAATTTAATTAGAATTAATTCCGTATTCCAACTCATCAGACCATAATCCCTGAGGTACGATACCCCTTTCGATAATCCTATTCTGCAAGGAATTCATTCTATTGCGAAGTGTGAAAAATTTTAATTGATATACTTTTTGAGTCACACTCACACACGAATCAAGCATGGTGGTCATTTGGATAAAGTTTGAAGGTTTATGTTTAAACCATGTGATGGTAGTTATCCGTACCGGCTTGTGGCACGTTGATTATGAAATTGTAGTCATGATTGGATTCTTTTTAGCATCTTTGAACCTTATGCATGAAATCCTTGTAATGACTATGCACTTGGAATCTTGATGTATTATGGTTTATTCTTGAACCAAATTTAATTTATGGATTGTAAAGTTGTGATTTCTTCTTGTGTTATAACTTAAGTAAGGGTTTTCCCAAATGAATGAGTTGGGAATGAAGTAAATGGTTATGTGGTTTGAAGGGATGAGACTGTATTTGTGGATGATTATAAGATTGCACTGTTGATCTTAAATTGCTTATGCTATGGATGATCTTAGTTGGGTTTTGGAGAACTTGGAATATTAGATTTAGCTTGGATTTTCGTGCCTTAAAGTTCATGTGTGTGTGGATTGAGGCTTGGTGAAGTGGGATTTTAGGTTGCAAAGTTTTTCACAAAAAAATCAAGTATCAGGGAAGTCCCATCGGTCCTATTTTTTGGACACTGGTCCAACTTCTCTCTGTATTTTGGACCTGCAGAAAGTCCCATCGGTCCTACTTTTTGGGGACCCGTCCCACTTACAGTAAGTTTTCCTCTTAACTTCGACGGGTCATAACTTCTTGATCGGCGTTGAATGTTATGCATTCTAGCCTCTTAACATATGTATTTTATTCTCTTAGTAATAGATTATTTTGTTATTTTACTTTGTTTTAGTGTTTTCTGTATTTTCAGGGCCTTAATGATTATTTCAGTTAAAACAGCGATTTTGGGCTTTTAAAGATGACATGAAAGATGGTTAGATGAAGCCTACATCAAAGGGATCCATTGAACTCCATATTTTAACTCAAATCAGCCCAAGGAAGAGGTCCAAGAGAATTACAGTTGCTTAAGAAGGTTTCGGGCCTGAAGCCCAAATCTGCGCATAATACAGTCTTAATCCCGTTTTAGAAAACGGACCAGAAGTCTTATTTCCGAGCCTTAAATCGACATTATTTTCGCGTTAGATTGAACGAAATTTGATTCTGCACACTTTTGTATTTCACAAAAATTCCGTAAATCGAACTTCTAGTGGGTCAAAAGTTGGGCCGAAGTCAGCAGAAAAAACCCACCTGATTAGTGCTGCGGGAAAACCTAATTAATTCCTAATTGGATTAGGACTTTGATGTATTCTCTTGGCTATTTAAAGAGACAAATTAGGGCTGTATTGAGGAGGCTTGGCAGCAGCTTTGAAGAGCTTTTGGAATGGAGAATCATTGGAGAACAAGACGTATCATGAGCGGCTAGTTCAGCCACCAGGGTTTTGATGGAGCCCTAACTAAACATCACTGGTTTGATTGTTCTAATTATTGGGGATTTTTGTATTCATTCATAGATTGTGTAATTTAGAGGATTCTTATTATAGAATTGAGCAATAAAAGTCTTATAAATTCAGTTTCAATGATTTCTTATCTTGTCTTAGATATTTGATTGTTGTTATTGAACTCGTCCCTCTTGTTTTCTGTGATCATGAGAGTGATTATTACACAATGGTTTTCACTGAATATATCATTAAAAGCTTTGATGGATTATGCCTAGAGAAGATGAACCATACTGCACCCTAGATTAGAGTAGTTAGGCAGATGGCCCATGCCAATCGAAGATAGTCCATGACTTAGCCTTAATCATATGTTATCTTCTTGACGGATGGAGGTGAGCTTGTAGCCATCGACACCACTTATGCATGATATGATGCCCCATAGTTAGTTCAATTGACCATTGATTGTGAAGTTAGTGGTGAAATCAATTACCCTAGACTTATCTTATATTCTCTACACTCCTTAGTTTTTCTTACTTTTGTTCAATTGCTTCATTAGTTAATTTAGAATTAAAAATCAGAATTTATTTCTTTTAAATTTAATTAGAATTAATTCCTTATATCCAACTCAGTCAGACCATAGTCCTTGAGGTTCGACACCCCTTCCTTTCGATAGCCCTATTCTGCAAGGAATTCGTTCTATTGCGAAGTGTGGAAATTTTTAATTGATATAATTTTTGAGTCACACTCACACACGAATCAATTTTTGGCGCCGTTGCCGGGGACTGTCTATTTGATTGTTTGAATTTTTAGAATTAGTTCTAATTAGATTTTTAGTTTAGGAATTTTTTTATTTATTTTTCTTTTATTTATTTTATTTTATTATTATTTTATTTTTTTTTTGTTTTCTTTTCAGTTACTAATTAGTTTTATTTTTTTATTTTTTATTTGCTACTAACCTAATTTTTTTTTTCTTTTCTTTTCTTTTCTTTTCCGGTACTTCAATCACCATACCATTGAGCAAGAGGAAGAGATTATTTACATCATGGATGGTTTGCGTGGTAATAATGAGGACAACAATATTGTGCCTAATGCTGTTGTGGAAAAAGCGAGATTGATCAGAGACTACTATGTCCCAGAGACTTATAATTCACCAGCTGATTTTCAATTGCCTAATGTCACAGCACAGAACTATGAGATCAAGCCCAGTATCATTCATATGTTGCCATCCTATTTTGGGTTGACTCATGAGGATCCGTACAAGCACTTGGATGAATTTATAGAAGTTTGCTCATTAACGAAAATTCATAACTTCTCAGAAGATGCTTTTCGGATGCGACTCTTTCCATTCTCTCTAAAAGAGAAGGCCAAGTATTGGTTCAGATCTCTACCGGTGAGTTCTATCACTACATGGATTCAACTGCAAAATGAGTTTTTGAAGAAATATTTTCCGATAGGGAGGACCAATCAATTCAGACGAGCTATCACTGGTTTCTCTCAATTTGAGGGGGGAACAATTTTTTGAGACATGGGAGAGATTCAAGGACCTTCTTAGGAAGTGTCCTCATCATCAAGTTCCAATGTGGCAGTTAGTGTAGTGTTTCTATGAGGGGCTTACAGAAAGTAACAGACAGATGGTGGATGCATCATGTGGTGGCACTTTTATGTTAAAAAGTGAAGATGAAGCATGGACTTTGTTCGAGAATCTCAGTGACAATTCTTTACAATATGTGTCTTCATCTTATTCAAGCAGACCAACCTATTCGAGGAAGGCAGATGATATTTTTGAGATTGATTCTGCAGATGCTATGTCTACCATTGTGGATGTTGTGTCACAGAGAGTGGTGCAACTTATGGCTGTTAGTCAAGTGCCTAATCCATCTTTATACCCTCCTATTTTTGAGCCATGTGATTTTTGCTCGAGTCCTATGCACCATGTGAATAATTGTCCTTCACTTAGGTAATTTTTTGATCTTCCACAAGAGCAAGGGGCAGCAATTCAGCCCACTTTTCAACCTCAGAACTATGTGCCTTCACAATTATATCAAGAACAAGTTCCTATGGCACAGAGGTATTCAGCCATTGAGGACAAGATGACAATTGTCCTAGAAAAACTTGAGAAGCTTGACTCTATTGTTGAGATGGTGGAAGCTACTGCAGCAACACTTCAATCCACTATTCAACTGGTTCACTCTCACTCTCAGTCGATTGCCAAACTGGAATCTCAGTTTGGACAACTTGTCAATACCTTGAGTAGAAGAGAGGAGGGGAAACTACCAAGCCAACCAGTTGCCAACCCAAGAGGGGTTCATGTCCTCGACAATATTTCTTCTTCAAGCAACCCACACCTTGAACAATTTCAAGCCATCACCACTCTTAGAAGTGGGTAAATAAGTGACAACAAGGTGGGGGAGAACAAGCGTGATGAAGAAGAGGTGACAAAGACTCCTAATTTTGAAATTTCTCATGAGCCTAAGGTGAAATTGAATAATTTTAATGCCATTCAACATCCTCTAGATGAGAGTGAATGTTTCTTCATGGAAGGTTTTGATGATTATGTTGAAGAAGTTGATCCGGTTGATCTATCTCATGATGTTGAGAAGTCCATTGAGGGGGTGAATGATTTACTTGATGTAGTGGCCATGAAAAATACTCCACCTTGGAGGATTCCGATTGAGCCATTGCCTATTCTTTCTAGCACTCCTCCGATGACATCATTAGAGTCTCCTCCATGGGTAAAATTGAAACATCTTCCATCAAGACAGAGAGATGTGTTTTTCGAAGCTAATGAGACCATTCCGGTTACCTTAAGTTCAACACAAGGAGGTGAGGATCATATAGGAGGGACAAAGTTAAATCTCCTCAAGAGATGTGGCATTGGATGAACTTTCAATTCAAGTTGATGATCGTCGCCTACGGACGTTAAATTGTAGGATTTGTATGTATTTCTATCCTTTAATTTCTTTAGTTTTCTTTTATTTTTATTTTATTTTATTTTTAATTTTTAGTTTATGTTTTTTTTTTTATTTTTCTTCCATTATTAGGTGTGTTTTAATGTGTTTTGTTTGAGTTTTTGATGTATAAGTTGCTTCCGGGAGATGTCAAGAGGTGTACCGAGGTATTTGGACTCAAAATAGGTGAAAAAGAGAGGTCTCGGTCGACCTTGGGCGATGGAGACTCCAAAAATACATGTCCCGGTCGACCTTGGGCGATGGAGGGCGAAACAGGCATCAGCCGGGGGGATCGATCGCCCAAGCAAGGGGGGATCGATCGCCCCCATTTTTTCCCAAGTTGGGAGAGCAACCAGCTGGGCGATCGATCACCCAACCCAAGGGGGATCGATCGCCCCAGCCCCTGAAGGCCAAATTTGACCTGTTTTGCTATTTTTTTTGCTCCCTCATGATGCCTTATATGCTCCCACTTGAAAATACATCACTTTGGTGACTCTTTGTGCCTCTCCAACATCAAAATACACTCTCAAAATATTTCATAACACTACTTGATCATCATCATTCGTCACCATCATCATCCATTCCAATCTATTTTTCTCCATCCTCATTCAATGATCAATTTTCTCAAGTTTCTTCTTCACAAGGAAGTAGACTTTGTTTGAAAAATTGGTTGGATTTCTTTGAGAGGTTTTGTGCTACAAGTTTGGGGGAGGACATTGCACATTAACTGTGGACTAGTTGGTTGATTTTGATGCTCCATTCCGGCCATGACTTAGATGCTTCGGCATCACCTTTTCCTTGATTTTTTCGGAGGTACCTATCTTTTGTATTTTTATTTTTTTATTTATTTATTTTTTCTTCTTTATTTTATTTTTCATATTTTTTTTTCTTTCTTTTTTTCTTCAGTTTCAAAAAAAAAAAAAAAAAAAATTTATTTCATATTTACTTTCACCCATACTATTTACTTGATCTTTGGGGTATAGTGGTTTGTTTTCACAGGTTGTAACATCCAAGTTTGGGGGTGTGCTTGCCTTGCCTTCATGCTATTGGTTTGCTATATTTTCTCGCCATTACTCCATGATCATGGTAACATCGTTCTTACTCTTCTCTATGCTTTGATTAGTAGTACATTGAGGACAATGTACAGTTTAAGTTTGGGGGTGAGGCGATGCCTATTTGTTTGCTTTATTGCATATGGGGGAAATTTGTGTAAAATTCTTTTTGTATTAGGATTTTATTTTATTTTATTTTCTTAGTTTATTTTATTTTATTTTGTTTTATTTTTAGATAGAATGTTTTGACATTATTCAAGGGATTAGTACCTTATGTAGGTGCTTAACTTACAATTTTTGAGTATGTTTTAAATTTTTGGAAACTGTGGTTTAAATTAAGTGGTTTTAATCATGGTTTGCTTTAACATGTTTTGGGGTGATTAATTTTAGTTTCCTTACATGCACAGACACACTAGCATAATTTTGTGAGGTATAAACTTTGGTTTTGAGTTATTGAGTTACATATGCTTGATATTAATTAGTATCTCTTGAGAATGAGTACCGATGATGTGTTTACTTGACTTCAATAAAAAAAAAAGAAAAAAAAGTGATGAATAAGCAAATCAATTTGATCTTTTTCATGAGTAACCGGGCCTCTATGCCTCAGGAAGCACGGAGTGTTCGCGTCAAAAGTGAAAGGGTGAGAAAAGATGAGCATTGGTTGTCTTGATTTGTAGCCTGACTGATTCGAGTAATTAGGTCTTCGGGGTATCTTAAAGCCTAGTGCCCTAAAGCCATCTGGTTTGGGAGCCACTGACTGAAAGCTTGCTACATGGATCTTTCAGAAAGCTTAATAAATCAAGACATTGCACAACCAATAAAACAATAAAAAAAAATGAATGATGAAAAAAATAGAAAAGTCATGTATGCATGTCAGGAAGTATGATTTCAATAAGGGGAGCTAGTGAGTTGAAGGGGTATGTGCCTTAATATATTCAGAGCTTGGTTATGCTACATGAGATGATTGCTAGTTCACTTTACACGAGGGAGCTAGAGTTGATTATTTTGAGATATGTTGATGTGAATTATGCATGGGGACCATTGATTTAAGTTATGGAATTTGAAAGTTTAAAATTATTCTTGAATGCAAGTTTATAACTATATATTGTAATCTTCTTCTTGAATTAATGTTGAAACAGAATTTTGAATGTTTGTGGGTAACATTTCTGGAAACCCTCACGAGACTATACTCGTCCACTAGGGGGAACCTAGGGGTTTAAAGGCTTGTTGCATATGCTAAATGCAATCGTTTCTCCCACGAAAGTGGAGTTGGGTAGTTTAGTTAGTGTTTAATAGTTTCTTTGTTTTAGTTTTGTTTTATTCTATTGCTAAGAGACTAGCAATATGTAAGTTTGGGGGTGTGATCGGCGTTGAATGTTACGCATTCTAGCCTCTTAACTTATGTATTTTATTCTCTTAGTGATAGATTATTTTGTTATTTTACTTTATTTTAGTGTTTTCTGTATTTTTAGGGCCTTAATGATTATTTCAGTTAAAACAGTGATTTTGGGCTTTTAAAGATGACATGCAAGATGGTTAGATGAAGCCTACATCAAAGGGATCCATTGAACTCCATATTTTAACTCAAATCAGCCCAAGGAAGAGGTCCAAGAGAATTACAGTTGCTTAAGAAGGTTTCGGGCCTGAAGCCCAAATCTGCGCATAATACAGTCTTAATCCCGTTTTAGAAAACGGACCAGAAGTCTTATTTCCGAGCCTTAAATCGACATTATTTTCGCGTTAGATTGAACGAAATTTGATTCTGCACACTTTTGTATTTCACAAAAATTCCGTAAATCGAACTTCTAGTGGGTCAAAAGTTGGGCCGAAGTCAGCAGAAAAAACCCACCTGATTAGTGCTGCGGGAAAACCTAATTAATTCCTAATTGGATTAGGACTTTGATGTATTCTCTTGGCTATTTAAAGAGACAAATTAGGGCTGTATTGAGGAGGCTTGGCAGCAGCTTTGAAGAGCTTTTGGAATGGAGAATCATTGGAGAACAAGACGTATCATGAGCGGCTAGTTCAGCCACCAGGGTTTTGATGGAGCCCTAACTAAACATCACTGGTTTGATTGTTCTAATTATTGGGGATTTTTGTATTCATTCATAGATTGTGTAATTTAGAGGATTCTTATTATAGAATTGAGCAATAAAAGTCTTATAAATTCAGTTTCAATGATTTCTTATCTTGTCTTAGATATTTGATTGTTGTTATTGAACTCGTCCCTCTTGTTTTCTGTGATCATGAGAGTGATTATTACACAATGGTTTTCACTGAATATATCATTAAAAGCTTTGATGGATTATGCCTAGAGAAGATGAACCATACTGCACCCTAGATTAGAGTAGTTAGGCAGATGGCCCATGCCAATCGAAGATAGTCCATGACTTAGCCTTAATCATATGTTATCTTCTTGACGGATGGAGGTGAGCTTGTAGCCATCGACACCACTTATGCATGATATGATGCCCCATAGTTAGTTCAATTGACCATTGATTGTGAAGTTAGTGGTGAAATCAATTACCCTAGACTTATCTTATATTCTCTACACTCCTTAGTTTTTCTTACTTTTGTTCAATTGCTTCATTAGTTAATTTAGAATTAAAAATCAGAATTTATTTCTTTTAAATTTAATTAGAATTAATTCCTTATATCCAACTCAGTCAGACCATAGTCCTTGAGGTTCGACACCCCTTCCTTTCGATAGCCCTATTCTGCAAGGAATTCGTTCTATTGCGAAGTGTGGAAATTTTTAATTGATATAATTTTTGAGTCACACTCACACACGAATCAATTTTTGGCGCCGTTGCCGGGGACTGTCTATTTGATTGTTTGAATTTTTAGAATTAGTTCTAATTAGATTTTTAGTTTAGGAATTTTTTTATTTATTTTTCTTTTATTTATTTTATTTTATTATTATTTTATTTTTTTTTTGTTTTCTTTTCAGTTACTAATTAGTTTTATTTTTTTATTTTTTATTTGCTACTAACCTAATTTTTTTTTTCTTTTCTTTTCTTTTCTTTTCCGGTACTTCAATCACCATACCATTGAGCAAGAGGAAGAGATTATTTACATCATGGATGGTTTGCGTGGTAATAATGAGGACAACAATATTGTGCCTAATGCTGTTGTGGAAAAAGCGAGATTGATCAGAGACTACTATGTCCCAGAGACTTATAATTCACCAGCTGATTTTCAATTGCCTAATGTCACAGCACAGAACTATGAGATCAAGCCCAGTATCATTCATATGTTGCCATCCTATTTTGGGTTGACTCATGAGGATCCGTACAAGCACTTGGATGAATTTATAGAAGTTTGCTCATTAACGAAAATTCATAACTTCTCAGAAGATGCTTTTCGGATGCGACTCTTTCCATTCTCTCTAAAAGAGAAGGCCAAGTATTGGTTCAGATCTCTACCGGTGAGTTCTATCACTACATGGATTCAACTGCAAAATGAGTTTTTGAAGAAATATTTTCCGATAGGGAGGACCAATCAATTCAGACGAGCTATCACTGGTTTCTCTCAATTTGAGGGGGGAACAATTTTTTGAGACATGGGAGAGATTCAAGGACCTTCTTAGGAAGTGTCCTCATCATCAAGTTCCAATGTGGCAGTTAGTGTAGTGTTTCTATGAGGGGCTTACAGAAAGTAACAGACAGATGGTGGATGCATCATGTGGTGGCACTTTTATGTTAAAAAGTGAAGATGAAGCATGGACTTTGTTCGAGAATCTCAGTGACAATTCTTTACAATATGTGTCTTCATCTTATTCAAGCAGACCAACCTATTCGAGGAAGGCAGATGATATTTTTGAGATTGATTCTGCAGATGCTATGTCTACCATTGTGGATGTTGTGTCACAGAGAGTGGTGCAACTTATGGCTGTTAGTCAAGTGCCTAATCCATCTTTATACCCTCCTATTTTTGAGCCATGTGATTTTTGCTCGAGTCCTATGCACCATGTGAATAATTGTCCTTCACTTAGGTAATTTTTTGATCTTCCACAAGAGCAAGGGGCAGCAATTCAGCCCACTTTTCAACCTCAGAACTATGTGCCTTCACAATTATATCAAGAACAAGTTCCTATGGCACAGAGGTATTCAGCCATTGAGGACAAGATGACAATTGTCCTAGAAAAACTTGAGAAGCTTGACTCTATTGTTGAGATGGTGGAAGCTACTGCAGCAACACTTCAATCCACTATTCAACTGGTTCACTCTCACTCTCAGTCGATTGCCAAACTGGAATCTCAGTTTGGACAACTTGTCAATACCTTGAGTAGAAGAGAGGAGGGGAAACTACCAAGCCAACCAGTTGCCAACCCAAGAGGGGTTCATGTCCTCGACAATATTTCTTCTTCAAGCAACCCACACCTTGAACAATTTCAAGCCATCACCACTCTTAGAAGTGGGTAAATAAGTGACAACAAGGTGGGGGAGAACAAGCGTGATGAAGAAGAGGTGACAAAGACTCCTAATTTTGAAATTTCTCATGAGCCTAAGGTGAAATTGAATAATTTTAATGCCATTCAACATCCTCTAGATGAGAGTGAATGTTTCTTCATGGAAGGTTTTGATGATTATGTTGAAGAAGTTGATCCGGTTGATCTATCTCATGATGTTGAGAAGTCCATTGAGGGGGTGAATGATTTACTTGATGTAGTGGCCATGAAAAATACTCCACCTTGGAGGATTCCGATTGAGCCATTGCCTATTCTTTCTAGCACTCCTCCGATGACATCATTAGAGTCTCCTCCATGGGTAAAATTGAAACATCTTCCATCAAGACAGAGAGATGTGTTTTTCGAAGCTAATGAGACCATTCCGGTTACCTTAAGTTCAACACAAGGAGGTGAGGATCATATAGGAGGGACAAAGTTAAATCTCCTCAAGAGATGTGGCATTGGATGAACTTTCAATTCAAGTTGATGATCGTCGCCTACGGACGTTAAATTGTAGGATTTGTATGTATTTCTATCCTTTAATTTCTTTAGTTTTCTTTTATTTTTATTTTATTTTATTTTTAATTTTTAGTTTATGTTTTTTTTTTTATTTTTCTTCCATTATTAGGTGTGTTTTAATGTGTTTTGTTTGAGTTTTTGATGTATAAGTTGCTTCCGGGAGATGTCAAGAGGTGTACCGAGGTATTTGGACTCAAAATAGGTGAAAAAGAGAGGTCTCGGTCGACCTTGGGCGATGGAGACTCCAAAAATACATGTCCCGGTCGACCTTGGGCGATGGAGGGCGAAACAGGCATCAGCCGGGGGGATCGATCGCCCAAGCAAGGGGGGATCGATCGCCCCCATTTTTTCCCAAGTTGGGAGAGCAACCAGCTGGGCGATCGATCACCCAACCCAAGGGGGATCGATCGCCCCAGCCCCTGAAGGCCAAATTTGACCTGTTTTGCTATTTTTTTTGCTCCCTCATGATGCCTTATATGCTCCCACTTGAAAATACATCACTTTGGTGACTCTTTGTGCCTCTCCAACATCAAAATACACTCTCAAAATATTTCATAACACTACTTGATCATCATCATTCGTCACCATCATCATCCATTCCAATCTATTTTTCTCCATCCTCATTCAATGATCAATTTTCTCAAGTTTCTTCTTCACAAGGAAGTAGACTTTGTTTGAAAAATTGGTTGGATTTCTTTGAGAGGTTTTGTGCTACAAGTTTGGGGGAGGACATTGCACATTAACTGTGGACTAGTTGGTTGATTTTGATGCTCCATTCCGGCCATGACTTAGATGCTTCGGCATCACCTTTTCCTTGATTTTTTCGGAGGTACCTATCTTTTGTATTTTTATTTTTTTATTTATTTATTTTTTCTTCTTTATTTTATTTTTCATATTTTTTTTTCTTTCTTTTTTTCTTCAGTTTCAAAAAAAAAAAAAAAAAAAATTTATTTCATATTTACTTTCACCCATACTATTTACTTGATCTTTGGGGTATAGTGGTTTGTTTTCACAGGTTGTAACATCCAAGTTTGGGGGTGTGCTTGCCTTGCCTTCATGCTATTGGTTTGCTATATTTTCTCGCCATTACTCCATGATCATGGTAACATCGTTCTTACTCTTCTCTATGCTTTGATTAGTAGTACATTGAGGACAATGTACAGTTTAAGTTTGGGGGTGAGGCGATGCCTATTTGTTTGCTTTATTGCATATGGGGGAAATTTGTGTAAAATTCTTTTTGTATTAGGATTTTATTTTATTTTATTTTCTTAGTTTATTTTATTTTATTTTGTTTTATTTTTAGATAGAATGTTTTGACATTATTCAAGGGATTAGTACCTTATGTAGGTGCTTAACTTACAATTTTTGAGTATGTTTTAAATTTTTGGAAACTGTGGTTTAAATTAAGTGGTTTTAATCATGGTTTGCTTTAACATGTTTTGGGGTGATTAATTTTAGTTTCCTTACATGCACAGACACACTAGCATAATTTTGTGAGGTATAAACTTTGGTTTTGAGTTATTGAGTTACATATGCTTGATATTAATTAGTATCTCTTGAGAATGAGTACCGATGATGTGTTTACTTGACTTCAATAAAAAAAAAAGAAAAAAAAGTGATGAATAAGCAAATCAATTTGATCTTTTTCATGAGTAACCGGGCCTCTATGCCTCAGGAAGCACGGAGTGTTCGCGTCAAAAGTGAAAGGGTGAGAAAAGATGAGCATTGGTTGTCTTGATTTGTAGCCTGACTGATTCGAGTAATTAGGTCTTCGGGGTATCTTAAAGCCTAGTGCCCTAAAGCCATCTGGTTTGGGAGCCACTGACTGAAAGCTTGCTACATGGATCTTTCAGAAAGCTTAATAAATCAAGACATTGCACAACCAATAAAACAATAAAAAAAAATGAATGATGAAAAAAATAGAAAAGTCATGTATGCATGTCAGGAAGTATGATTTCAATAAGGGGAGCTAGTGAGTTGAAGGGGTATGTGCCTTAATATATTCAGAGCTTGGTTATGCTACATGAGATGATTGCTAGTTCACTTTACACGAGGGAGCTAGAGTTGATTATTTTGAGATATGTTGATGTGAATTATGCATGGGGACCATTGATTTAAGTTATGGAATTTGAAAGTTTAAAATTATTCTTGAATGCAAGTTTATAACTATATATTGTAATCTTCTTCTTGAATTAATGTTGAAACAGAATTTTGAATGTTTGTGGGTAACATTTCTGGAAACCCTCACGAGACTATACTCGTCCACTAGGGGGAACCTAGGGGTTTAAAGGCTTGTTGCATATGCTAAATGCAATCGTTTCTCCCACGAAAGTGGAGTTGGGTAGTTTAGTTAGTGTTTAATAGTTTCTTTGTTTTAGTTTTGTTTTATTCTATTGCTAAGAGACTAGCAATATGTAAGTTTGGGGGTGTGATCGGCGTTGAATGTTACGCATTCTAGCCTCTTAACTTATGTATTTTATTCTCTTAGTGATAGATTATTTTGTTATTTTACTTTATTTTAGTGTTTTCTGTATTTTTAGGGCCTTAATGATTATTTCAGTTAAAACAGTGATTTTGGGCTTTTAAAGATGACATGCAAGATGGTTAGATGAAGCCTACATCAAAGGGATCCATTGAACTCCATATTTTAACTCAAATCAGCCCAAGGAAGAGGTCCAAGAGAATTACAGTTGCTTAAGAAGGTTTCGGGCCTGAAGCCCAAATCTGCGCATAATACAGTCTTAATCCCGTTTTGGAAAACGGACCAGAAGTCTTATTTCCGAGCCTTAAATCAACATTATTTTCGCGTTAGATTGAACGAAATTTGATTCTGCACACTTTTTTATTTCACGAAAATTCTGTAAATCGGACTTCTAGTGGGTCAAAAGTTGGGCCGAAGTCAGCAGGAAAAACCCACCTGATTAGTGCTGCGGGAAAACCTAATTAATTCCTAATTGGATTAGGACTTTGATGTATTCTCTTGGCTATTTAAAGAGACAAATTAGGGCTGTATTGAGGAGGCTTGGCAGCAGCTTTGAAGAGCTTTTGGAATGGAGAATCATTGGAGAACAAGACGTATCATGAGCGGCTAGTTCAGCCACCAGGGTTTTGATGGAGCCCTAACTAAACATCACTGGTTTGATTGTTCTAATTATTGGGGATTTTTGTATTCATTCATAGATTGTGTAATTTAGAGGATTCTTATTATAGAATTGAGCAATAAAAGTCTTATAAATTCAGTTTCAATGATTTCTTATCTTGTCTTAGATATTTGATTGTTGTTATTGAACTCGTCCCTCTTGTTTTCTGTGATCATGAGAGTGATTATTACACAATGGTTTTCACTGAATATATCATTAAAAGCTTTGATGGATTATGCCTAGAGAAGATGAACCATACTGCACCCTAGATTAGAGTAGTTAGGCAGATGGCCCATGCCAATCGAAGATAGTCCATGACTTAGCCTTAATCATATGTTATCTTCTTGACGGATGGAGGTGAGCTTGTAGCCATCGACACTACTTGTGCATGATATGATGCCCCATAGTTAGTTCAATTGACCATTGATTGTGAAGTTAGTGGTGAAATCAATTACCCTAGACTTATCTTATATTCTCTACACTCCTTAGTTTTTCTTGCTTTTGTTCAATTGCTTCATTAGTTAATTTAGAATTAAAAATCAGAATTTATTTCTTTTAAATTTAATTAGAATTAATTCCTTATATCCAACTCAGTCAGACCATAGTCCTTGAGGTTCGACACCCCTTCCTTTTGATAGCCCTATTCTGCAAGGAATTCATTCTATTGCGAAGTGTGGAAATTTTTAATTGATATACTTTTTGAGTCACACTCACACACGAATCACTTCTTCGTTTCAAACCCAAATTAAGTGATTATTTTTTGAAATTGAGTATTTTGAAACCCTCTTTCCAATGGTTTCATTTTTAGACTCTGATGATGGACGTACAAGGAGTTACATACCCGTGTTTGTGTGAGGAAATCATTTGAAGCGTGTATAGTGGAGGCCCACTTGGATTGGTTGATGCTGAGTTATGTATATATATATGTATACATATATATATAGGTGCATGAACGTGATTAAGCTTCTGCGGTAATTAATGGTTCATTAGGGGTAAATGAACGGGTTCACACTCGGGATTCGGGTTGGTCAGGGGGAGTCCCGGCGGTCCAAATTCTGGGGCGTGACAAAATGGTATCAAAGCATGGTACCTTATAGAGGGTAAAAAGGGTCCATTGGGACTAATGGACGGGTTAACCTCCGGCCTTCCGGGAGTCGGGGGACCGTTACACCCACTAATTTTCATTTTCTTGCTTCTCTAGGCACCAAAGAGCTTGATTGAGGTGTTACTACAAGAAGGAAAGTTGTTCCCCTTCACTTCATCTACGGGTTAATAGGAAGAAAGCTTTGTTTGCACAACTTTGGAGCTTGGAAATTCTAGGGTTTGCTAGAAAGACTTGGAATTGAGGCAGGGGTGTGAATTATTTCCTAACTTTGATTCTTTAGTTCACTTCTTTGGCTCATTTTGCACAGGAAGTGATCCTTACTGAAAAACTTAAGGCGAATAAGTTCATGAGAGGTCTTCGAATTTTTATAAGGGACAGAGTGTCAGTCTTGGGTTTGACAAGCTATACGGTAGTAGTAGAGAGAGCTTTGATAACAAAAGAGGTCACGATAGATAATAAGAGAATCTGAGGTTCTAGGAATCAGGCAAGGAGCACGGGGTCCTTTTCGGATAATTGTGCTAGGAAGAAGTAAAAGGATGGTGGTTCATTCTCATAGGGGTAGTAGCAGGCTCGATCGACTCCATCTGTGACTGTACTTACAAGATCATCACGATCTTAAGTGGTGTGTTACAATTGTCAGTAGACTAGGCACTACAGGTCTGAGTGTACTCTCAAGTATAGCCAGTTTCAGTTAGGGAGCATAGATGTTATCATTCTTATTAGATTGGGCATATTAGTTGGAATTTCCCTCAGAAGAAGGGTACTCAGAGTGGGGCTGGGTCGTAGCAGTGCTCTATATAGCCTACAACTTCTCAGTCTGGTTTTAGAGCATTACCTCCACCACAGCCAGTACCATCTGTTCAGAGCTCATGACCACCAATTAGGGGAGCCACTTCTAGTGCTCCAAGTTAGTAGTCTGGATACCAGGGGACTAGTCAGCTGGGTCAGAGAGCACATGGCCGAGTCTTTGATCTTCCTTCAGGGGAGACGTCTACATGTTCGTCCATGGTCCGAAGTATATTCTTAGTTTCTAGCTCTTGGGCTAGGATGTTAGTTGATTCGGGTGTATGTCATTTATTCATCTTTGTTGCATTGGCTTGTGCTTCGAGGTTAGAGGTGTCATCCTTAAACATAATTTTATCAACTGATACACCGGTTTGTGGTATAGTGACCTTGGGCAGAGTTTGTCGGTCTTATGAAATCGAGATTTCAGGTCACTGGTTAGTGTTTGATTTTATTCTCCTCGATATGTCTAGCTTTGATGTTATTTTGGGTCTAGATTGGCTATCTACCCATAGAACTACCATTGACTGTTATCGTGGGAGGGTAATAATATGCACACTGGAAGTTGATTGCTTCTGTTTTGTGGAAGAATGAGATGAATTCTATATATCAACTTTGCATAGTCCTAGTGATTGAAAGGGACTGGGTTGCTTCTTGGCTAGTTTATTAGTTGATGGTGATGATATGATACACAGGGAGCTTCCTCATGTAGTGTGTGAGTTTTTGGACATATTTTCGGAAGACTTGATGGAGTTACCTCTGAAATGGGAAGTAATGTTTACTATTGTTCTTGCTCCTCGTACCACATCTATCTCTATAACACCGTACCATATGGCATCGTCAGAATTGAATGAGCTAAAAGATTAGTTATAGAACTTGTTGAATAAAGGTTTTGTACGTCCTAATACATCGTCTTGAGGAGCTCCGGTCCTTTTTGCTAAGAAAAAGGATAGATCCTTATGACTTTGTATTGACTATCAAAAGTTGAACCGAACAACGATCAAGAACAAATATCCTTTGTCAAGGATAGATAACTTGTTTGATCAGCTGAAGGGTTCAAAATGTTTCTCAAAGATTGATTTGAATTCAGGATATTATTAGTTAAGGTCAAGGATGAGGACATTCCAAAGACTGCCTTTTGTACATGATACG
The DNA here is from genome assembly GCA_026545225.1 of Cornus controversa. Classification (NCBI taxonomy): domain Eukaryota; kingdom Viridiplantae; phylum Streptophyta; class Magnoliopsida; order Cornales; family Cornaceae; genus Cornus; species Cornus controversa. The sequence continues at coordinate 49,384,742 of CM048845.1, forward strand.
GACATTACGAGTTTTTAGTGATGCTGTTCAGTTTAACGAATGCATTGGGAACCTTCATAGATATGATGAATCATGTGTTTAGTTCTTATCTAGATAAGTTTGTGGTAGTGTTCATTGATGACATCCTAGTGTACTCACCTTCAGAGGAAGAGCATGAGGGTCACTTAAGGATTATGTTGCAACTCCTTAGGAAGAACCGTTTGTATGCTAAATATGAAAAGTGTGAGTTTTGGCTAACAGAGGTAAAGTTCCTTGGACATGTAGTGTCAGAAGGAGGAGTTTTTGTGGATCCTTTTAAGATCAAAGTGGGGATGAGTTGGGAAGGGCCAAAGAGTTTATTCGAAATATCTAGTTTCTTGTTAGCCAGATATTACCAAAGGTTTTTGATAGACTTTTCACGGTTAGCGGCACCCATAACCAAGCTTAATCACAAAGGAGTTAAGTCTGTATGAAATGATGCTTTGGAGCATACATTCATGGAGTTAAAAGATAGATTTACTAGTGCTTTAATCTTGATTATTCCTGAACGTGGATTGGGATACACAATTTATTGTGACGCTTTGCGTCTCGGTTTAGGTTTTGTTTTGATGCAAACCAAATGGTTGTGGCGTATGGCTCCCGACAATTAAACACACATAAACAGAATTACCTAACTCATGACTTGGAGTTAGTGGCAGTGATTTTTTTATTGAAAGTGTGGAAACATTACTTGTACGAGGAGAAGTTTAAAGTATTCTCCGATCACAAGAGTCTGAAATACCTTTTTTCACAAATTGATTTGAATATAAAGCTACATAGATGGATGGAGTACATTAAATATTATGATTTTGATTTACAATATCATCCAGGAAAGGCTAATGTTGTAATACCCCGTTATTTTGAGATTATATAATTAAATGGGTTATTTATTTATTTAAATTTTGTCAATGTGTTTATTTATGTTTAATTTAGATGCTAATTGTGTAGTATTAAATGCTTTGATTGTTTTAAATAAGTGTGTAGTAGTTTTATTAAATGTTTTATTTTTTTTATATATATATAAATTTTTTTGGGCTTTTATTTTTAATGGTGGGGGTTGGACCTTTTATTTTTCTTTTATTTTGGGTTGTGTTTAGTTTTAGTGTATATTTGGGCTCATGGTGGAAGGGATGGGTTTATTTTATTTAGGCCCAAGCCCAGATGTTTTAAGGAAATATATATATATATATATTAGGGTTTTCTACAAATTTCATTATACATATATTTTTTTGGGAGAGATATAGAGAGAGGAAAAGAGGGAGATAAAAATCCTACGAAGGATTTGAGAAGAGGAATTGAAGAGGATCGTGATTTTGAGTACAGGGCTTTGTGTTTATATGATTTCTACCTTTGCTTTCAAAGAGGCAAGTAACTTTTCTTCTCTTCCCCTTTAAATTTATAAACTCTTCACCTCTATATCTTTATGTTTGTGTGTGTTACTATATATATATATATTAGGAAAAATTACACTGACCTGCCCTGTGTTTTCAAAAATAACACTACAGTAGTCCCCTTATCAGTGTACTTTTTGTAACATTGACCTCCCCTGTCAGTTTTTCAGGTACGTATTTTGCTGATGTCATGATATTTAGTAACTAAAAATCTTAAAATGCTCCTATGACGTTTGAAATGACTAAAATACCCTTATTTGCTATAATTTGTGTGGACTATTTTGCCCTTTCAGACAATTGCCCCGCTCATCATCCCTCGCCACTCATTCACACCTAACTCCAATCAAAACCCACCATCGAATTCCAATTTAGCAACCAAAATGAAGTCAAATTAATTTTGATGGAGATACTCACAGATCAAAGCAAAGAGGCATGTTGACTATTTTGGAAATGTTGTCTTTACATTTAGATAACTTTAATGTATTTGAACTTCATATGTATTAGCCAAGTGTGGCATCTATGATTTCTACCCTTTGTTGACTATTTTGATTATGTTATGCATATTACGGATTATTTTGGATGTGTTTTACTTCAAGGAAAATGTATGCATGTTAAAGAATGAGAATGAGAATTGATCATGAAAATGAGAATTGATCACAAATTGATTACGATTAATCGAAGCCCCTCTTCGATTAATCAAAAATGTTGATGAAATTGGACTTAAAAAACTAGTGCACTTTGATTGGACTTTCGATAGACCAATGATTGATCGCTGTTGCAATTAGTCAAAGGTCCAAGGGTAATTAATCAAAATACTAAGTTTGATTAATCAAAGGGCAGGTTTCGATTAATCAAACCTGCAGTCCACATCTAAACTGGAGATAGGAATAATGTTAGATATACATATGTGGCCATGTGTGGGGCCTATAATGAATGATTGATGTTGAGTCATATGTAGATAATCGTATGTATGTAATTAAGCTTCTTCATTATTTTAAAGGTTGAGTTAGTTCATTAGGACTTAATGGACAGACTCACCCTCGGGGTTTAGGCTCGGAGACGGAGTCTCTAATGACTCAGAGTATTGAGTTTGATTTCAACGTTCACCCCCTATTCTCTTACTCTTAAGCAGGTGTTGGAAATTAGGGCATTCCGTATGTATTTTTGGGGGATGCTGAGATATGGTGGAAGATGATCGCAAAGATTCACGATGTTAAAGATATTGATTGGGAGGAGTTTAAGACTCTCTTCCTTAAGAAGTACTTTTTAGGCCACATAAGAGGGAATTAAGGAATGAGTTTGATGAGTTAACACATGAGGGTATGACGGTCTCAAAATATGAGAACCAATTTCACTATTTTTCACACTTCTCTCCTGAAGTGGTAAGAGTTGAGGCGAAAAAGACTTAGAGATTTGCAAATGGCCTTCATCATTCTATTAGTCCAGTTGTTTCAATTGTAGACATAAAAGTCTTTGGTGAGGTAGTGAGAAAGGCACTGATAGAAAAAGCAGAGGCTAATGAGAGGTTGGAGAAAGAGGAATCCAGAAAACAGAATAAGGAAAAAGGTGTTTCTTTTGAGAGTCAAACGAAGAAGAAACACAAAGGTGTCCTTCGGTATCAGTGGGACAGTAGACAATGCTTTATGTGCCTATTAGTTCTGTGTCAGTGGGATTGACCAGGTTAAGGGTGGTGTGTCACCAATGTTAGCAGCTAGGTCACTACATGTCTGAGTGTCCCAACATATGTTTAGTGCTAACGGTTGAGTAGATTTGTTATTGTTGTCATTGGACATGTCATATTAGCTTAAGTTGTCCTCTAGGACAGGGTGTGCAGGGTGGAATGGAGTCTCACAACCATACTATTCAGTTTTCGATGAGTCAGCTTGATTCTCTGGCAATGCCGCCACCTCCACTAGTGCAGTCTGCATAAGTTTTGCGAGCAATGAGGGGGAGCATTCCTAGTGGTTTAGGACAGTCGTCCAAGCATCAAAGGTCTGGTCCATTATGACAGAGGTATATTAGTGATTTATAGTTTATGGATTATAACACCAATTTATACAAGTGTATTAAGTTGTAAGTAATGAGTTTTGTGTTGCAAATTGAGGAAGCATGATAAGTTTTATATGCTATGAATAGTATGTTATCGGTTTGAACATAGTTGATGTAACATGTTTTATATTTATAATATTTTTAATATACATTGCATGCCTGGTTTTTAGTATCCTAGTTTTGAGGATTAAATGACCCAAATGGAGATTTCAATATAGGTTGATTCATGAGGTTTGGGATGTGCAGATTATACTAGACTCGGGTTATGTGAGCCTAGGGTTAGTATGAATAATTTGAAATATTTTGGTATTTTTCCATATCAAGATTTTGGAAATAATTTGGAGTTGGATATATTAGTCCTTTTAGATATTTAGGAACTTAATATAAATGGTCCATTAGTTTTATGCCGGAATGGGCAATTGGGACCGAGAGTGTGTTGGAGAAGAAAAATATATTGTTCGAGTTGGGCTAGCAAGGAGAAATGGTTTGGCCAAACATTTTTCTTTGATTAGGACTTCACTTACATGATGTTTAGACCATATAAAGGTTGAGGAAATAGTTCTTGTCCTTGGGAGATTGAAAAGGTTGATTGGGTCTCATGGTAGTGGGTGTTGTCATTCAGACACAAGTTTATCTATGGACACACACACAGGAGTTAGATTTGTTATTTAGATGTAGTTTTGTCTATTAATATCTTCAACGTACCAGAAATGGGTCAATTAGACGTAGTTTTGTTTATTGAAACATGTAGTGGTGATTTTGGAAACAATTTTGTCTATTGTCACACTCGTGGTGGTGAGTGTTGTCATTTGGACACAGTTTTGTCTACTGACACTCACTGAGGATGGAGTGTTATCATTTGAATACAGTTTTGTCTATCTACATGCATGGGATTTGGGGTTGCATTTAGATGCAGTTTTGTCTATTGATATCCTCAACATACCAGAATGGGGTCAATTAGACACAATTTTGTTTATTGACACATGTAGTGGTGATTCTAGACATAGTTTTGTCTATTGTCACACTCGTGGTGGTGAACGTTGTCATTTGGACACAGTTTTGTCTATTGGCACACTCGTGGTGGTGAACGTTGTCATTTGGACACAGTTTTGTCTATTGGCACACTCACCGGGGATGAAGCATTGTCGTTTGGACACAGATTTATCAATCAACACTCGTGTGGGAGTTGGGGATGTCATTTCGACATAGTTTTGTTTATTAACATACTCAGTAGATCAGAAAGGAGTCATTTTGACACAGTTTTGTCTATTGACACATGTAGAAGTGGTCATCTCTAGATGTAGTTTTGTCTATCAGTGTACTAGTTGAGGAATAGATTTGCCTTGGGTAAAAGGTGTAATAGTTTTTATGAGGTTGAGGTAAAGTTTTTCAAGTTGATATTGGACTTACTTTTCTAGACATGACAAGTTTTAATGTCATTGTCGAGGTAAAGAGGTAGATCGATTTCTGCGTTAGTTTAGATTTTACCGAATGTGGTTTGTAAGGACCGGAATTATTTTGACCGGTGCCGGGCGATTTTTGGACTGGATTCATTTTTTCGAATTAATTAATTTCGGAAAAATGTGAGAATATATATATACATATATGGAATTATATATATATATCGGGATGCATATATAAATAGTCATGGTAAGTGTATTTATATTAAATTATAAATACATGTGAAGGTGTTTGTACATACGTATAGGTGTATATGTGTATTAGATGCCCATGTGATATAAGTATATATATATATATTTTATGTATTATACATATGTGGCTAAGACTAGTGGGGAAAACTTGTGGACCACAATAAAGGATAAGAAATGAAAGGAGGAGAAAGAGTCAGCCGAAAGAAGAAAAGAAAGAAAGAAAAGAGAAAAAGAAAGAAGAGAAAAAAAAAAAAAAAAAAAGAAAAGAGAAAAGGAGAAAGGAGAAATCGGGGAGAGAGAGAGAGAGCCGAAAGAGAAAGAGAAAAAGAAGATCGGGAGGGAGAGAGAGAGAAGCCGCGACGGCGGCGGGTGGGATCGGTTCCGGCGGCCCTAGCAGCGGCAGCGGGGGCCGTTTCCGGTAGGGGTGTCGCCGATGGGTCCCTTCGGCAGTGGAGTTCGCGGGTTGGAGGAGGTGCGCGCGATGGCTGGTTCGTGGTGGAGGTTGTTCCGGCAGCGAAGGGGGTTGCTCGCGGTGGGGTTTCACCTGGGCGACGGCGACGACGGTCGCGACGGCTGGAGGAGGCTCTGAGTAGTCTGATTTTCGGGTTGAGCACAACTGGGTCGTGTTAGGTTCGAAAGGGGGTTTTGGCTGGGGACTGTTTGGCCGACAGTTGCGACTGGGTTCGGCTGAGTTTTCACAGTTGAGGTGAGGGTCTATGGTGGTGTTGAAGGAGGTATGGTGGTCGGCTGTCACAGGGGGTTGGGTTTTGGTGTGGCGGCCGTGGACGGCAGCGGCCGTGTGGGCTGTTGGAGGTGCTGGATGGGGCTCTTCCATGTGGGTTCGGTGGTGGCTGGTCTGTGGGTTGTTTCAGTTGGGTTTTTAAATGAATTTCACGGAATGGTGGAGTTGGGTTTGGCTGGGGTTATGGTGATCTTACATTGAGTTTGGTTAGTGATGAAGCTGGCCAATAGTGGAACTTCGGGTTCGGTTTGGACAGCCTGTTTGGTGGCCGGGTTCAATGGTGTTCGGTGAGATTGGCTTGAACAATTATGATGTTCACAGCGGTAGCGGCTGGCCGTGATGGTGCCGATGGGACTGACTGGCTTGGATCGTTGGGTCCGTTGAGGCGAGTTGATTAGGTTAGATTGTGAGTGAACTCGGCAATTGATGTTTGGACTCTGTTTGGCAACAAGATGATGGCTCGGTTATGGGCTATTTTGTCTTGGATTTGTAGAGCTTGTGGTGGCTGATTTGTGGATTTCCATTGGTTTGGATTGTGGTGGTTTAGGTGGTGATTTTCATGGTTGTTGGCGTGGACTTGATACGGGACTTGACCGAACAAGGAAATGGACTGCTTGGCAAGCACGGGCTTAGTAAGAGCGGGACTTAAGGCAAGTTGATTCTTGCCTCTATGTCTTATAAATACTTTGGTTATGTTGGTTAATTTTACGTATGCTCTTAATTTGATCGTATGTGGCCTTTGCATATATATATGTACATATATATATATAATGGTGGATTGTATATATATATACATACGTGGGATGTGAGGATATATATATATGTGGGTAGATATATATATATAGGTGTGGGCTTGGAGAGTAAGAGTATTGATAAATTCGAATGTTGATTTGCATTGTTATATGCATATTTAGGGATTGAGCCATGTAAAGTATGCTAAATTTTATATGTATGTTTAGCTAGATGTTGCCTTGCATGCTTATATGATTCTTATGCATGAGTTGAGTATACATAAATATATATGTGTTTATATATTTGGTGCAGTGGTAGAAATGCATGCTAAATTGATTATGGCTTAGAAGGACATTGGAAAAGCATGGAGTATGTGAAGTGTTAAGTATGTTTTCACTACCTATATGGGTGACATGATGTATACATATATATTTGCGTGATTGCATATGGTTGTAAGAATGCATGTTGGTTGCTCGTAGTAAATGCATGATTGGAATGAAAGCATGATTATATTTATGCTAATATACGTATATATGTGATTATATGCAAGATGTGACATCTATATATATGTTGTGTATGTGCAAATGTGATTATGAATGATTTCTGTGAAAAGTGTGTTCATTGGTGAAAAATATGAAAATGTGATGTTTATAGATTTATCCATGAAAGATATGACTTTCTTGAAAAATGCATAAACATGATGATTTCCATGATATGAGTGTGATGACATTGTGACAATCTTGAGGTGAAAGGAAAATGCATTGATTTGATAAAAATGCATTCATGGTGTGGATAAGTGCATTGATGTGATTATGTGCACTATTTGAAAAGCGAGTTTTTGGGGCGTGACAACATTGAGAATTAAGGTGAGGGAATGGTCCCTAGGGTGAAAGACCCAAAACTTGGCCAAGAGGAGGTGCTCCCTTCGGGTTAGTAACCCGATAAAGCACAAACAGAGTTTGGGTGCCGAAGAGACCCTTACTATGGATGTGGTGTGATAAGCTAGTACCCATTGAATTGATTTCTGAAAATTTGTGGCGTGAGTTATATATATGAAATGTGACTGTCAAGTTGATATATATATATATATATATATATCTATGTATATGCATTGAGGTGGAAAGCATCACGCATGATTTGAAAAAAACGTGATTGTTTATGGGTAAAAAACACGTATACATATCATGTAGACATATAGCGATTTAATGTGCATTTATGCATGACTCTATGGATCTTGTTGAGTAGGTGATGTGGTATTTGATTTACATTGTTCATGTAAATGCTTCTGTTCATATATGTTTTCTATACATAATGACGTTGGATGGGTATTGCTTTTGAACATGTCGTAAATGATTTTCATAAGTCATGTATAGTTGATTTAAATGTTCATAAGTGCTAGAACTGCCACGTGCATTGTTGGTTCATGTATGCTAGGAGGGGCATGACTTTAAATATGGTGATATATTTAAGTGCATGTATATTTTTGAGAATATGTGAGGATCGACCTGCTGCTGCGATGATAGTATGGTTCTACATACCTTGTTGGGCCTTTGAGCTCACCCCCTCCCAGGTTTTACAGGTATTGCCGATTACGGAGTCAGTTAGGGGACTCATAGTACCGGTTGTAGAGGTAGTAGTTAAATTCTCTAGAATTTAATGTATAACTAGGACATTCGATTGATGTCTCTCATTTGGATTAGATGTATGGAGCGATTGTGTTGATTCAGTTCCTTCAGATGTATTTTATTCATGTGATGTATGTATTTAATACGGACATTCGAGGACTGAGGCATGTATTTTTGATTATATTATGCATGTTGTAGAAATGCTGGGGGGACACGAGCCCAGAAGTGTCCATTTTGATTGTTAGATATAAATGCTGGGGGGACACGTGCCCAGAAGTGTCCATATGAATTGTAAAGCAGGTGTAACATGCCAGGAGCTGATTATTTAGAATGGGTCATGCCCGATTTTCGTGAAAATCATTTGCAAGGGCTATTGATGATCTTATGTCTCCTGAAGGGTGTACATATAGAATGCTTCCGCAATAGAATAGATTAAAATGAGATTAAGGTGTGGGGACTTGAGGTGAAATTACAGATTCACCCCCGTTTCCCTCGCTCCTAACCGGGTGTCGGAAACCGGGGCGTGACATGGTTTAAGGTGTTTTATGTATCGTAGTATTTCACATTATGGTTTAGAATGTGATAGAGGCACAGATGCAAACTAATGAGTTAGAGATTTTTTATTCGTAGATTTCTAGTGGTACAACAGTAACAGATTGGACTTTGTATCATTATGGTTTTGTGACGGAGTTCCATGGTGAAAAATAGAAATGATACAGTTTGGATCATAGTTGGCAGGTTGACTAAGGCAACTCACTTCTTTATAGAACAATGTGAGGAGGCTTAGTAGGCAATATGTGGACTATATTGTAAGGTTACGTGGAGTTTTGGGTATCCATTGTATGGGTTAGAGATACGAGTTTATTTTAAGGTTTTGGCAAAGATTTTAGATAATGCTTGATGTGTATTGCACTTGGACTAGGCATTGGTTGAGATACCATTTACTATATAGAGAGTTTGCATACAGCGGTAGTAATCAAGCTAGTATCATTATGGCACCACTTGGGGCGTTGTATGGAAGATTATTTAGGTTTCTGGTTTATTGGGCTAAGGTTGGCGAGACCACAACCTTAGGGCCTAGGTTGGCGAAAGAATTATGTCACTAAAAGAGGTGTACAGTTATCCTTTGAGGTGGGAGACCACGAAAAGGATTGATGTTAGACTGTTGAAGATCTTAGCATGTGTTAGCAAGATGGTTTGGCCTTGCCACGTAATTGAAGCAATTCATGAAGTTCCATGTTGAGGGAGTTCGAATGAGTTGAGTTGATGTTGAGGAAGAAAGCTACCTGGAAGCGAGAGCAAGAAGTCCATAGGATTCGAACTTGTTCTCTTCAGGCACAACTTGATTTTGAGGATGAAATCATTTTAAGTTGGCGAGGTTGTAAAGATCGGGTCTTTTTGGACCATTTTTTTTATATTTTATCGATTTGAGGCATAGAAATGATCTTGTTTTGAGGTTTGGGAAGGTTTTAGAACTATTTGGTTCAATTTGATATTTTCGGGTCAGTGGGGCTTGGATGCAGGTCGGGTGGGTTCGAAAAATCAGATATTTTTCAAAAAAAATTTATTTTTGGTTATAGACCATTTAAAATATTACATGAAATAAAGGAATTGATTTCAAAGTCGTAGGAGTGCTCAAAATCAAAAACTGAGGTCAGGAAGGTACGTTAAATAACTAGGGAATTTTAGTCATTTGGTGGGCTAGGGCTTATAAATATCAAGAGATGATATTTCAGCCACTATTTCTCTCTCTAAAAAGAACCGGCACCCTCTCTCTCTCCATTCTCTCTATATTTCTCTTATTCTCTCTAGATTTTGGAAGGCTTGGAGTGAGATTGAGAGATTGGCCAAGAAGGAAAGCGTGTTGTGCACGACGAGGGCTTCCATTTGATCGGAGCAGAGTCAATTTTGGGCAAATTTGATTTGGTGGGATTTGGGAGATTTGTTTAGAAACTCTTCCAAACCGAGATAGGGATGTCTAACTCGTGAATTCCTACATTTTTGTGAGTATGTCGGATGCTTAGAGCATCCAACTAGCTATATATGTGTTTTTAAATGATTTATATGATGTTTAACATGTATATAAGTAGAATTGCATGATTTAAATGATATGCAAATGTGAGTTAAGTGTATATATGCCTTCTATGAGATTTATGTGGGCATGACTTGGGAAAATTTGAGGTTTAAGGGTGATCTTGTTCACATTGTGGATTTTGGGGCTTATGTGTTTGATGAATTGCCTAAATGAGTGCCTGAGCATGATTAGGTGTCGTAATATGTTTTTTTACGTTGACGGGAGATCGCTCCAAATTCTCTTCTCTCAAGCCTTATGATAAAGGAAACATCACTTTTGGAGACGACTCTAAAGGTAAAATTGTTGGCGTCGGGACCATAGGTATATCTCCTTCTTTATCTATTAATAATGTATTTTTTATTAATGGCTTAAAGTATAACTTGTTTAGCATTAGTCAACTATGTGATAAAGGTTTCAATGTTGCATTTAGATTCGACCATTGCATTGTTGAAAAAGATGGTCGTCAAAATTTTGTTGCATATAGAAATGGAAATTTGTACACCATTCTTTTATGTGACTTACTTTTTCTCCTCTAATAACAATAGTTGGTTATGACATAGAAGACTAGAACATGCAAGCATGGACTTGATACCAAAAAAAGACTTAGTCAAAGGCCTCCCAAAGACTAAGTTTGCTAAGGACAAAACTTGTGGTGCTTGCCAATTAGGCAAACAAATCAAGTCTTCATTCAAAAGAAAGAAGGATATCACTACATCAAGACCTTTAGAATTGCTCCATATGGACCTCTTCGGTCTGGATAGAATTGCTAGTTTAGGAGAAAAATTTTATGCATTTGTGATTGAAGAAGATTTCACTAGGCTTACTTGAGTATTCTTTCTTACTCATAAGAATGTGACACATGTCATTTTCTCTAAATTTTGTAGAAAAGTCCAAAATGAGAAAGAATACAAGATTAAGAGTATTAGAAGTGATAGAGGTAGAGAATTTGATAACCGAGATATTAAAAATTTTTGTGATGAAAACGACTATGATCATAATTTTTTTGCTTCTAGAACTCCTCAACAAAACGGGTCGTTGAGAGGAAAAATAGATCCCTCCAAAAGATGGCTTGTGAGATGCTGAATTTTTTTTTAATTAAATGTTTTATTATTATTATTATTATTTTATTAAAATGTTTTATTTTTATTATTTCATTTCTAAGTTTAGAATATGTTTGGATGTACGAGTTTCCAATTTCAAGTACTAGTTTGATCCCAGGCATTTTCAAGTTAAAGAATAGTTCTACGGGATGGTGGGACATGAGGATATGTTAGTCTTTTCCAAAAAGATTTGGGACAATTTCGGCATTTCTTTTAAAGTGAAAGGTATTTTACTAATTTCATATTATGGATGGCACCATCGAAAATTCTTTGAAAAAGAATGGCATTGTGGTAGTTTTAGAGTAAAATGGAGGGTAAAAGAGACTTTTCACTTAGGGGAGTCTAGAAGCTTCTAGAAGGGGTGGGAGATATAAATGTATATCTATAGGTTTTGAGCTATAAAAGTCAAAATTGTCTTCCTCTCTTCCCATAAGTTCTACCAGCCCTTTTTTTTTCCTCTCCATCTCTCATTTTGCTCTCTTTCTTCCTCTATTGAAGGTGCTTAAAGGCTATGTCACGCCCCAAAATCCGCACCGCTGAGACTTCCCTGGACCAACCCCGAATCCCGAGTGTGAACCCATTCACTCAACCCCATAAACTATCTCAAGCACACTCATGCGATAGTATCCATTTCCAATACCATGCCATAACGTCCCGATTTCCCCGCTCCCTGAAGACCAGAGGTTGACTGTCCATTAAACCCAGTGAACCCTCATTACACTCATTTATTGCGGAAGCTTAACTTAATTATTGCATATAAATTCACACAACTCCACCTCAACCAATCCCCATGGGCCTTACATCGAATCATACACCTTAGAATAAATTTACTTGTCCACACTTTCAAGAATCACTAACTTTCAAGCCTTAAAACTTACTGTATTTAGAATCTGAAATTGGGACATACACCATTGGATAGAGAATCCAAAAATACTCAAGTTAAAAAAAAACCACACTCAATTCCGATCTAGAACGAAGAAATTACGTCGAAACGAAATTTTGAAAAATGCTGTGAATAGTGATTTCGATTGTGCGAAATGCCAATCTCGATTGAGCGAAAATGTCATCTCGATTGTGCGAAAAAAATCTCGATTGTGCTAAGATTTCTCCCTCTCGGGACCTCAGACCTGCAATATTTCGCACGATCGAAATGAGGGTTTCGATTGTGCGAAATTGCACCTGTCTAGACTCTAAAAATCATCATAAATCATCACCCCTTCGCACAATCGAAATGGGGGCTTCAATTGTGCGAAATGGGCATTTTGCACGATCGAAATGCTCTCCCCAGCTCCTCCAACAACCCTATATATGATATATTTGGAGCCCAATCCACCTTCTATCATCCTAGAACCTCTCATACATGGTCTATAACATAAATGAAAGATTCCAACACCAATTACAAATGATATAACATCATACACACACACCAACATATGCGTTTAAATCTCAATTCTTTCATAATCATAGAAATTTTCTAGGTTCACAATACACCCAAAACTCAAGTGAATAAACCATCCTTGATTCCCAAATTCATTTCCATAACACCATACATAAAAGAAGTCAAATAGTCCTTTAAGCATACATTCATCAAGTCTCAAATGATGGAAATCATTATACATATATTTTTCAAAAGTCTCCTTCCTACAAGTGTGGCATTTACATTTGGAATTCATAAGCAAAAGAAGATACAAATGTAAAGGCAACACTACAATTATAGTTAACATGCCACAAGCTAGCATGGATATTTATCTACATCCCAAAAGATCAAAAATCCAAAAAGAGAACCCAACAAGGTCCATTGAGCAAATCATGCTTCATCTTCCATCGGCGCCTTATCTGAAAAAGTTTATATAAATAGGGGTGAGCAACACTGCGGCTCAGTAGGAATGATCCACCCAACCCCACTCTAACTCAGGTGGCCATGCACAGATGCATATGAAATCACTACATGTCTACATGACAAGTATATATGTTTTTAACCCATAAACAATCATATTTTTCAAATCATGAGTGATGCTTCACATCTCAATACATTTGCATACATATGTATATATATATATCAAATTGAGCAACCCACAATATATATATATAACTCACGCCACACAAATCCGAAAATCACTTCAATGGGGACTAGCTTATCACTTCATCCATAGTAAGGGTCTCTTCGGCACCCAAACTCTGCTTACGCTTTATTGGGTTGCTAACCCGAAGGGAGCGCCTCCTCTTGGCCAAGTTTTGGGTCTTTCACCCTAGGGACCATTCCCTCACCTTAATTCTCAATGTTGTCACGCCCCAAAAACTCGCTTTTCATATAGTGCACATAATCACATCAATGCACTTATTCCACACCATGAATGCATTTTTGTCAAATTAATGCATTTTTCTTTCACCTCAAAATTGTCACAATGTCATCACACTCATATCATGAAAATCATCATGCTTATGCATTTTACAAGAAAAATCATATATTTCATGCACAAGTCTATAAAAACTCACATTTTTCATGTTTTCACCAATTGAACACATTTTACATCAAGAACATTCATAGTCTCATTTGCACATACACAACATATATAAGTTCTAACCAACATGCTAGACATTTATACATGCATAATCACATTGGTATACATATATATACATATACATAATCCTAAACTCAAGAAATCCTAATCTATCTTTCATGTCACAAGTATGTGACCTATAGAATCAAAGTAAAGATGAGTCTAGCACCCTTACCTCAAATCCTATGCTTTGAATCCAACTTTGAGAAATCCCAGCTTTCTCAACTTCATAAAATGGAGACTTTGATCGGTTCAAACCGATGCCCTTGATATCCCCTACACACTTTCCTTCTTCAAGATCTTCCAAATCACACCTTAAGGCCCTCAAACTCTAGAAAGAAGGGAGAGAGATGAAGTGGGTGACGTAGAGAGAGAGAGAGATCTGTAAAATAAAATGTCTTAGACCTTTTTTGATATTTATCTCAACCCTAGGGGCGCGAAATGACCATTTTACCCCCGGCCACTTAATATACCTTCCCGAGCTCAGAATTAATTCCCTAAAACTCCGTTGGACTCGAAATCACTTCCTTAACACTCTAAACATTTTGTTTAGTCCATAGTCAAAAATAAAATTTCTCAAAATTTTTCCAAAATTCCCGGGCCCCCGTTGAACAAAAAGTCAAACTTTTTCAAAAGTCTCCAAAACTTCTCAAAACCATATTCTATCCTTCTAAACATGTTCCCCATATCCAAAACATGTTAAATATCATTTCAAATGCATTTAAAGCAATAAATGACAAAAATTAAAAAATCGATCAAAATTGGGCACGGTCTCTACAACCTCCCAACCTTATAGGAATTTCATCCTCGAAATTAGAATGTACCTCAAGTGGTGAACAACTTGGAATACTTTGAGCAGAATTCTTGTTCTCGCTCCCATGTAGCTTCTTCCATCCCATGATGCCTCCAAAGCACCTTAACCAATGGAATGGTCTTTCCCCGAAACACTTGCTCTCTAGTGTCAAAAATCTAAATTGGTCTTTCCTCTTATGACACATCCTCCTCCACCTTAAGGTCTGCCCAATCGAGTACATGTGAAGGGTCTGCTTCATACTTCCTCAACATAGACACATGGAAAGTGTTGTGCACACTTGACAATTGCGGTGGTAATGCCAAGCGATAAGCAACCTCTCCTACCCGATCCAAAATCTCAAATGGTCCGATGAACCGTGGCGCTAGCTTGCCACTACGACCGAACCTCATTAAACCTCTCCGTGGTGAGACCTTCAAAAATACATGATCCCCCACCTCAAATGCCAAAGGTCGCCGCCTTCTATCGGCATAACTTTTCTGACGACTCTGAGCCGTAAGCAATCTTTGCCGAATTAACTTGATCTTCTCCGTAGTTTCTCAAACTAAATTCGATCCCAAAGAAACTGTCTCTCCAACCTCAGTCCAACAAATAGGTGACCTACATGGTCTACCATACAAAGTCTCGAATGGAGCCATCTCAATGCTAGCTTGATAGCTATTATTGTATGCAAACTCCACCAAAGGAAGGTGATCCTCCCAACTACCCCGAAGATCAAGTACACACGCTCGTAGCATATCCTCCAGAATCTGTATAGTACGCTCAGACTGACCATCCATTTGAGGATGAAAAATAGTACTAAAGTGGAGGTTCGTATCAAGTGCTGCCTGGAAACTTCGCCAAAACCTAGAAGTAAATCTCAGGTCTCTATCTGAAACAATAGAAACTGGCACGCTATGAAATCTAAGGATCTGCTCAATATACAATCTACTGAGAGTATCCACATCATCGGTCACTCTAATAGGAGTAAAGTGAGCCACCTTCGTCAATATGTTAACGACTACCCAAACTGCATCATGACCCTTCCTTGACTTTGGAAGTCCCTGATCGGCGTTGAATGTTACGCATTCTAGCCTCTTAACTTATGTATTTTATTCTCTTAGTGATAGATTATTTTGTGATTTTACTTTGTTTTAGTGTTTTCTGTATTTTCAGGGCCTTAATGATTATTTCAGTTAAAACCAGGATTTTGGGCTTTCAAAGATGACATGCAAGATGGTTAGATGAAGCCTACATCAAAGGGATCCATTGAAATCCATATTTTAACTCAAATCAGCCCAAGGAAGAGGTCCAAGAGAATTACAGCTGCTTAAGAAGGTTTCGGGCCTGAAGCCCAAATCTGCGTTTAATAAAGTCTTAATCCCGTTTTGGAAAACGGACCAGAAGTGTTATTTCCGAGCTTCAAATGAACATAATTCTCGCGTAGGGTTGAACGAAATTGGATTCTGCACACTTTTGTATTTCAAAAAAATTCCGTAAATCGGACTTCTAGTGCGTCAAAAGTTGGGCCGAAGTCAGCAGAAAAAACCCACCTGATTAGTGCTGCGGGAAAACCTAATTAATTCCTAATTGGATTAGGACTTTGATGTATTCTCTTGGCTATTTAAAGTGACAAATTAGGGCTGTATTGGGGAGGCTTGGCAGCAGCTTTGAAGAGCTTTTGGAATAGAGAATCATTGGAGAACAAGGCGTATCATGAGCGGCTAGTTCAGCCACCAGGGTTTTGATGGAACCCTAACTAAACATCACTGGTTTGATTGTTCTAATTATTGGGGATTTTTGTATTCATTCATAGATTGTGTAATTTAGAGGATTCTTATTATAGAATTGAGCAATAAAAGTCTTATAAATTCAGTTTCAATGATTTCTTATCTTGTCTTAGATATTTGATTGTTGTTATTGAACTCGTCCCTCTTGTTTTTTGTGATCATGAGAGTGATTATTACACAATGGTTTTCACTGAATATATCATTAAAAGCTTTGATGGATTATGCCTAGAGAAGATGAACCATACTGCACCCTAGATTAGAGTAGTTAGGCAGATGGCCCATGCCAATCGAAGATAGTCCATGACTTAGCCTTAATCATATGTTATCTTCTTGACGGATGAAGGTGAGCTTGTAGCCACCGACACCACTTATGCATGATATGATGCCCCATAGTTAGTTCAATTGACCGTTGATTGTGAAGTTAGTGGTGAAATCAATTACCCTAGACTTATCTTATATTCTCTACACTCCTTAGTTTTCTTGCTTTTGTTCAATTGCTTCATTAGTTAATTTAGAATTAAAAATCAGAATTTATTTCTTTTAAATTTAATTAGAATTAGTTCTAACAATTCAACTCAATCAGACCACAGTCCTTGAGGTTCGACACCCCTTCCTTTCGATAGCCCTATTCTGCAAGGAATTCGTTCTATTGCGAAGTGTGGTAATTTTTAATTGATATACTTTTTGAGTCACACTCACACACGAATCAATTTTTGGCGCCGTTGCCGGGGACTGTCTATTTGATTGTTTGGATTTTTAGAATTAGTTCTAATTAGATTTTTAGTTTAGGAAATTTTTTTTTTTTTTTTATTTTATTTTTCTTTTATTTATTTTATTTTATTTTATTATTATTTTTTGTTGTTTTCTTTTCAGTTACTAATTAGTTTTATTTTATTTTATTTTTATTTTTTTTATTTGCTACTAACCTAATTTTTTTTTCTTTTCTTTTCTTTTCTTTTCTTTTCCGGTACTTCAATCACCATACCATTGAGCAAGAGGAAGAGATTATTTACATCATGGATGGTGTGCGTGGTAATAATGAGGACAACAATATTGTGCCTAATGCTGTTGTGGAAAAAGCGAGATTGATCAGAGACTACTATGTCCCAGAGACTTATAATTCACCAGCTGATTTTCAATTGCCTGATGTCACTGCACAGAACTATGAGATCAAGCCCAATATCATTCATATGTTGCCATCCTATTTTGGGTTGACTCATGAGGATCCGTACAAGCACTTGGATGAATTTTTAGAAGTTTGCTCATTAACAAAAATTCATAACTTCTCAGAAGATGCTTTTCGGATGCGACTCTTTCCATTCTCTCTAAAAGAAAAGGCCAAGTATTGGTTCAGATCTCTACCGGCGAGCTCTATCACTACATGGACTCAAATGGAACATGATTTCTTGAAGAAATATTTTTCGATAGGGAGGACCAATCAATTCAGACGAGCTATCACTGGTTTCTCTCAATTTGAGGGGGAACAATTTTTTGAGACATGGGAGAGATTCAAGGACCTTCTTAGGAAGTGTCCTCATCACCAAGTTCCAAAGTGGCAGTTAGTGCAATGTTTCTATGAGGGACTGACAAAAAGTAACAGACAGATGGTGGATGCATCAAGTGGGGGCACTTTTATGTTAAAAAGTGAAGATGAAGCATGGACTTTGTTTGAGAATCTCAGTGACAATTCTTTGCAACATGTATCTTCATCTCGTTCGAGCAGACCATTCAATACAAGGAGGACAGATGATATTTTTAAGTTTGGTTCTGCAGATGCTATGTCTACCATTGTGGATGCTGTGTCACAGAGAGTGGTGCAACTTATGGCAACTGGTTAAGTTCCTAATCCATCTCCATACCCTCTTATATTTGAGCCATGTGATTTTTGCTCTAGTCCGATGCACCATGTGAATAATTGTCCTTCACTTGGGCAATTTTTTGATCTTCCACAAGAGCAAGGGGTAGCAATTCAGCCCACTTTTCAACCTCAGAACTATGTGCCTTCACAATTATATCAAGAACAAGTTCCTATGGCACAGAGGTATTCAGCCATTGAGGACAAGATGACAATTGTCCTAGAAAAACTTGAGAAGCTTGACTCTATTGTTGAGATGGTGGAAGCTACTGCAGCAACACTTCAATCCACTGTTCAACTGGTTCACTCTCACTCTCAGTCGATTGCCAAACTGGAATCTCAGTTTGGACAACTTGTCAATGCTTTGAGTAGAAGAGAAGAGGGGAAACTACCAAGCCAACCAATTACCAACCCAATGGGAGTTCATGTCCTTGACAATATTTCTTCTTCAAGCAACTCACACCATGAACAATTTCAAGCCATCACCACTCTTAGAAGTGGAGAAATAAGTGACAACAAGGTGGGGGAGAAGAAGCGTGATGAAGAAGAGGTGACAAAGAGTCCAAATGTTGAAATTTCTCATGAGCCTAATGTGAACTTGAATACTTTTAATGTCATTCAACATCCTTTAGATGAGAGTGATTGTTTCTTCATGGATGGCTTTGATGATTATGTTGAAGAAGTTGATCCGGTTGCTCTATCACATGATGTTGAGAAGTCTATTGAGGGGGTGAATGATTTACTTGATGTAGTGGCCATAAAAAATACTCCACCTTGGAGGATTCCGATTGAGCCATTGCCTATTCTTTCTAGCACTCCTCTGATGCCATCATTAGAGCCTCCTCCATGGATAAAATTGAAACATCTTCCGTCAAGGCAAAGAGATGTATTTTTTGAAGCCAATGAGACCATTCCAATTTCTTTGGGTTTGGTACAAGGAAGTGAGGATCATATAGGAGGGACGAAATTAAATCTCCTCAAGAGATGTGGCATTGGGTGAACTTTCAATTGAAGTCGATGACAGTCTCCTACGGACGTTAAATTGTAGGATTTGTATGTATTTCTATCCTTTAATTTCTTTAGTTTTCTTTCATTTTTATTTTTTATTTTTATTTTTAGTTTATGTTTTTCTTTAGTTTTCTTTCAATTCTAGTTGCGTTTTAATGTTTTTTCTTTGAGTTTTTGATGTATAAGTTGCTTCCGGAGGATGCCAAGAGGTGTACCGAGGTATTTGGACTCAAGACGGGTGAAAAAATGAGCTCTCGGTCGACCTTGGGCGATGGAGAATCCAAAAATACACGTCTCGGTCGACCTTGGGCGATGGAGGGCGAAACAGGCATCAGCCGGGGGGATCGATCGCCCAAGCAAGGGGGGATCGATCGCCCCCATTTTTCCCTAAGCTGGGAGACCAACCAGCTGGGCGATCGATCGCCCAGCCCTAGGGGGATCGATCGCCCAGCCCCTGAAAGCCCCAGCTGATCCGTTTTGCTTCAATTTCAAAGCCTTCTACTTGCCCCCCACTCAGATTTACATGTTTTGATGCATTTTGTGCCTCTCTTACATCAATATACACTCTAAAATCTTCCATTTTTATTGTCAAACACCTACTTGATCATCATCATTCATCACCATCATCATTAATTCAAACTTTTTCTTCTCCATTATCATTAAAGTTTCAACTTTTTCATATTTCCTTCTTCACAAGAGGTGTGAATTAATTGTGAGAGTGGAGTGATTTCTTTGAGGAGTTTTGTGCTACAAGTTTGGGGGAGGACATTGCAAATTAATTGTGGATTAGTTGGTTGATTTTGATGCAACATTCCGGCCATGACTTAGATGCTTCGGCACCACCTTCTCCTTGATTTTTTCGGAGGTAACTATTTTTTTGTATTTTTATTTTTTTCTTTTCTTCTTTATTTTATTTTTCATATTGTTTTTTTCTTTCTTTCTATCTTCAGTTTAAAAAAAAAAAAAAAAGAAAACAAATTTATTTCATATTTACTTTCACCCATACTATTCACTTGATCTTTGGGGTATAGTGGTTTGTTTTGCCAGGTTAAAACATTCAAGTTTGGGGGTGTGCTTGCCTTGCCTTCATGCTATTGGTTTGCTATATTTTCTTGCCACTACTCCATGGTCATGGTAACATCGTTCTTAACCTTCTCTATGCTTTGATTGGGTGTACATTGAGGACAATGTACAGTTTAAGTTTGGGGGTGAGGCGATGCCTATTTATGTGCTTCATTGCATATCGGGGAAAATTTGTGAAATTCTTCTTGTTTTAGGATTTTTGTTTATTTTATTTTCTTAGTTTGTTTATTTTATTTTCTTTTGTTTTATTTTTAGATAGAATGTTTTGACATCATTCAAGGGATTAATACCTTATGTAGGTGCTTAACTTGCAATGTTTGAGTAGGTTTTAAATTTTTGGAAACTATGGTTTGAATTAAGTGGTTTTAATCATGGTTTGCAATAACATGTTTTGGAGTGATTGATTTTAGTTTCCTTACATGCACAGACACACTAGCATAGTCTTATGGGGTATAAACTTTGGTTTTGAGTTATTGAGTTACATATGCTTGATATTAATTAGTATCTCTTGAGAATGAGTACCAATGACGTGTTTTACTTGACTTCAATGAAAAAGAAAAAAAAAAGAAAAGAAAAAAAAAGTGATGAATAAGCAAATCAATTTGATCCTTTTCATGAGTAACCGGGCCTCTATGCCTCAGGAAGCACGGAGTGTTCGCGTCAAAAGTGAAAGGGTGAGAAAAGATAAGCATTGGTTGTCTTGATTTGTAGCCTGACTGATTCGAGTAATTAGGTCTTCAGGGTATCTTAAAGCCTAGTGCCCTAAAGCCATCTGGTTTGGGAGTCATTGACTGAAAGCTTGCTACATGGATCTTTCAGAAAGCTTAATAAATCAAGACATTGCACAACCAATAAAGCAATGAAAAAAAAGGGGAATGATGAAAAAAAAAAATGAAAAAGTCATGTATGCATGTTGGGAAGTATGATTTCAATAAGGGGAGCTAGTGAGTTTAAAGGGTATGTGCCTTAATAGATTCAGAGCTTGGTTATACCACATGATATGATTGCTAGTTCACTTTACACGAGGGAGCTGGAGTTGATTATTTTGAGATATGTTGAGGTGAATTATGCATGGGGACCATTGATTTGAATTATGGAATTTGAAAGTTTGAAATTATTCTTGAATGCAAGTTTGTAACTATATATTGTAATCTTCTTCTTGAATTAATGTTGAAACAGAATTTTGAATGTTTGTGGGTAACATTTCTGGAAACCCTCACGAGACTATACTCATCCACTAGGGGGAACCTAGGGGTTTAAAGGCTTGTTGCATATGCTAAATGCAATCGTTTCTCCCACGAAAGTGGAGTTGGGTAGTTTAGTTAGTATTTGTTAGTTTCTTTTGTTTTAGTTTTCTTTTATTCTATTGCTAAGGGACTAGCAATATGTAAGTTTGGGGGTGTGATCGGCGTTGAATGTTACGCATTCTAGCCTCTTAACTTATGTATTTTATTCTCTTAGTGATAGATTATTTTGTGATTTTACTTTGTTTTAGTGTTTTCTGTATTTTCAGGGCCTTAATGATTATTTCAGTTAAAACCAGGATTTTGGGCTTTCAAAGATGACATGCAAGATGGTTAGATGAAGCCTACATCAAAGGGATCCATTGAAATCCATATTTTAACTCAAATCAGCCCAAGGAAGAGGTCCAAGAGAATTACAGCTGCTTAAGAAGGTTTCGGGCCTGAAGCCCAAATCTGCGTTTAATAAAGTCTTAATCCCGTTTTGGAAAACGGACCAGAAGTGTTATTTCCGAGCTTCAAATGAACATAATTCTCGCGTAGGGTTGAACGAAATTGGATTCTGCACACTTTTGTATTTCAAAAAAATTCCGTAAATCGGACTTCTAGTGCGTCAAAAGTTGGGCCGAAGTCAGCAGAAAAAACCCACCTGATTAGTGCTGCGGGAAAACCTAATTAATTCCTAATTGGATTAGGACTTTGATGTATTCTCTTGGCTATTTAAAGTGACAAATTAGGGCTGTATTGGGGAGGCTTGGCAGCAGCTTTGAAGAGCTTTTGGAATAGAGAATCATTGGAGAACAAGGCGTATCATGAGCGGCTAGTTCAGCCACCAGGGTTTTGATGGAACCCTAACTAAACATCACTGGTTTGATTGTTCTAATTATTGGGGATTTTTGTATTCATTCATAGATTGTGTAATTTAGAGGATTCTTATTATAGAATTGAGCAATAAAAGTCTTATAAATTCAGTTTCAATGATTTCTTATCTTGTCTTAGATATTTGATTGTTGTTATTGAACTCGTCCCTCTTGTTTTTTGTGATCATGAGAGTGATTATTACACAATGGTTTTCACTGAATATATCATTAAAAGCTTTGATGGATTATGCCTAGAGAAGATGAACCATACTGCACCCTAGATTAGAGTAGTTAGGCAGATGGCCCATGCCAATCGAAGATAGTCCATGACTTAGCCTTAATCATATGTTATCTTCTTGACGGATGAAGGTGAGCTTGTAGCCACCGACACCACTTATGCATGATATGATGCCCCATAGTTAGTTCAATTGACCGTTGATTGTGAAGTTAGTGGTGAAATCAATTACCCTAGACTTATCTTATATTCTCTACACTCCTTAGTTTTCTTGCTTTTGTTCAATTGCTTCATTAGTTAATTTAGAATTAAAAATCAGAATTTATTTCTTTTAAATTTAATTAGAATTAGTCCTAACAATTCAACTCAATCAGACCACAGTCCTTGAGGTTCGACACCCCTTCCTTTCGATAGCCCTATTCTGCAAGGAATTCGTTCTATTGCGAAGTGTGGTAATTTTTAATTGATATACTTTTTGAGTCACACTCACACACGAATCAGTCCCGTCAAAAAGTCCATAGTGACATGCTCCCATTTTCACATAGCCACAGGCAATAGTTGCAACAACCCTGCCGGTCTCTAATGCTCGGCCTTCACTTGTTGACAAGTGAGGCACCTCGCCACAAACTGAGCTACATCCTTTTTCATACCCTTCCACCAATACTGTCGGCATAGGTTATGATACATCTTGGTACCACCTGGATGTACTGCTAGCCTCGAGTTGTGAAACTCTCTTAGAATCTCATCCTGACAAGCTAAGGGAACAAACATCCTCCTTTTAAATCTCATGCTCTCATCTGAATGAACTGTCCATCCTTCCACCACTTCGCCACCCGCAACCCGTGTGCGAATAGCCTCAATCTCACCATCCTTCCTTTGCTCTTCAATCACTCTACTCACAAGAGTTGGTTGAGCGATAAGAGTAAATAACATTGTCGATCCATCATCCTCACTGAAATGCAATCCTATTTCTGATATATCTTCCATCATTTTCCACTCTCGTATGGCTAAGCTCGCTAAGCTACCATGTGACTTTCTACTCAATGCATCCACTACCACATTGGCCTTTCCTGGATGATATTGCAAGTCGAAGTCATAATCTTCCATGTATTCCATCCACCTCCGTTGCCTCATATTCAAATCCTTTTGTGAGAAAAGGTATTTAAGACTTTTGTGATCTGAAAACACTTCAAACTTCTCACTATACAAGTAATGTCTCCACACCTTAAGTGCAAAGATCACGGATGCCAATTCCAAGTCATGTGTCGGGTAATTCTGTTCGTACGTCTTCAACTGCCGTGAACCATACGCCACTACTCGTTCAGTTTGCATTAGCACACATCCCAAACCAAGTCGTGAAGCATCACAATAAATTATAAACCCCAACCCACGTTCTGGAATGATCAAAATTGGCGCCGTAGTTAACCAACTTTTCAACTCCATGAATGCATGCTCCCAAGCATCATCCCACACAAATTTCACTCCTTTTCAGGTAAGCTTTGTCATCGGTGCTGCTAACCTCGAAAAGTCCTTCACAAACCTCCGATAATACCCGACCAATCCCAAGAAACTACGTATCTCAAATACGCTCTTAGGCTTTTCCCAACTCATCATCGCTTCTATCTTGGATGGATCTACGGAAACCCCTCCTTTGGACACAACATGCCCAAGGAATTTCACTTCCGCTAGCCAAAATTCACATTTCTCATATTTGGTATATAAATGATGTTCTCTTAGAAGCTGCAATACAATCCTCAAGTGATCCTCGTGCTCCTCTTCCGAAGTCGAGTACACTGGGATATCATCAACAAACACCACTACAAACTTGTCCAAATAAGCATTGAACACCCTATGCATTAGGTCCATGAATGCTGCCGGTGCATTCGTCAAACCAAATGGCATCACCAAAAACTCGTAGTGTCCATATCGTGTGCGAAAAGCAGTTTTTGGAATGTCTGCCTCTCTAATCCCCAACTGATAATAGCCTGATCTCAGGTCTATCTTTGAGAAACATCTCAAACCCTTAAGTTGGTCGAACAAGTCATCTATCCTTGGCAAAGGATACTTGTTCTTGATTGTTGCCCGATTCAACTTTCGGTAGTCAATGCAAAGTCGCAAGGACCCGTCTTTCTTCTTAGCAAAAAGAATCGGAGCTCCCCAAGGCGAAGTACTAGGACGTACAAATCCCTTGTCTAGTAGCTCTTGTAATTGGTCTTTTAGCTCTTTTAACTCAGCCGGCGCCATTCGATATGGTGCCATCAAAATGGGCACGGTACCCGGAGCAAGATCTATTACAAACTCCACTTCTCATTTCGGAGGCAACTGTGTCAAGTCCGCCGGAAATACATCCATAAACTCACACACTACACGAGGAAGCTCTCTAAGTGTCTTATCATCACCATCAACTAGTAGGCTCGCCAAGAAATGCCCAAGCCCTCTCTAATCACTCGAACCATGCAAAGACGACAAGTAAAATTCATCCCGCTCCCCCATAAAACATATACTAACACCAGAGGATGTATACAAGGTCACTCTTCCCTGATGACAATCAAAATTGGCTCTATAGGTCGATAGCCAATCCATACCCAAGATCACGTCAAAGCTAGACATCTCAAGAAGAATGAAATCAAACACTAGTCGATGTCCCAAAATCTTGATCTCACAAGATCGGCACACATCACTCAAAACCACTCTACCACCAACTGGCGTATCAATGGATAAAACTGAGTCCAAAGATGACACCTCCAACCCCAAATCACAAGCAAATGCATATGATATGAATGAATGTGATGCACCTGAATCTACTAAAACCTTAGCCCACGAGCTAGATACAAGAAATATACCTCGGACCACTGACAGTCCTACCGAGGTCTCTTATCGGGACAAGAGTAAAAGCACAGCCTTGTGATCTCTGGCCCTACTGTCCTGTACCCTGATATCCCGACTGCTGACTGGGAGCACTAAACGTGGCTCCTCTAGTAGGTGCCCGTGAACTCTGAACTGAAGGCGCTGTCTGCTGTGGTGGTAATGCCCTGAAACCTGACTGTGAAGTCGTAAGCAGCGTAGGACACTGCTAAGAACCAGTACCACCCTGCACACTACTCTTCTGTGGGCAATTCCAACTAATATGCCCCATTTGATGATAATGGTAGCACTTTTTATCTACCACTAACGGAACTTGCCCTTGAGTACATTCAGCCATTCTATGTCCCAGTTTCTGGCAATTGAAACAGACTATTCTTGATCAGAAAGATCCAGAAGGTATAGCCACAAAAGTCACTGATTGGGTTTGTTGCCTTTGTGAGGATGACCCACCAATCCTCATCTTCTTTTTAGCCCGATTATCCATAAGGGATCCCGTGCCCCTTGTTTGGTTCTGTGCTTCTCTTATCCTTTGATTATCATTGCTAAACTCTTCAGAAATCAATGCTCTCTCCACTACTGCTGCATAGCTGGTTAAACCTAAAATCCCAACCTTGTCCCGTATGTAGGTTCGGAGACCTCTTATGAATTGCTTAATTTTAAGCTCTTTCGTTGGGATCATCTCCTTTGCAAACCGAGCCAAGGAGGTAAACTTTATTTCATACTCCATCACCGTCATTGTCCCTTGAACAAGGTTGAAGAACTCTCTTCTCATACTGTCTTTTATTGTCACTGGAAAGTACTTCTCGAAGAAAAGCACTTGGAATGTATCCCATTCCATTGTCTCCAAATCATGGTAATCTCCCGAGAATTTCTACCAATGTTTGGCATCATCCTTAAGATAGTGAGTGGCTACCTTAACTTTCAAGTCCTCCTCTATTTCAAGTACATTAAGGAGTGTAACCATCTCATCCAACCAACTTTCTGCTACCATTGGATCGGATCCCCCAGAATACGATGGTGGACTATGTTTCTTAACATGCCCCAATGCCGTTATCATCCTACTAGGAGGAGCTGCTCTAGGTGGAGCTTGGGTCTCCTCTTGAGTTTCCTGTTGTGTTTCCCTTGCAATTTGTCACATGGTAGTGACCATGTCGCGCATAAATTGCTCTCCTCCAATAGGGACCACTTCTGGTGTCCTCTTACGAGCTCTTCTTGGTGGCATCCTTCTATATAGATGACAAGAAGATACTTAGAATTTGTGCATAAACGTATTGGACCAACTCACTTCATGCATACTCAACATGCTAAAGCACTTCACAAATAGCATGTTATGCAAACAATTAAGCACATAAGAATTTCCCATGCAATTCGTACTTACTCTTAGCTTACATTCAAAAACCTCAAATCTAGGGTCAGAACCTCAATTTCAAAATCCTATGAATCATTGATGTCCTTCAATCCAACATGTGGCCTAACCATTTCCTGTCGTCCGTAGGTATTCAAACCCAGTTAAGCTCTGATACCATGCTGTCACGCCCCGGAATCCGCACCGCCGAGACTTCCCCGGACCGACCCCAAATCCCGAGTGTGAACCCATTCACTCAACCCCATAAACTATCTCAAGCACACTCATGCGATAGTATCTATTTCCAATACCACGCCATAACGCCCTGATTTCCCCACTCCCGGAAGACTGGAGGTTAACTGTCCATTAAACCCAGTGAACCCTCATTACACTCATTTACTGTGGAAGCTTAACTTAATTGTTGCATATAAATACACACAACTCCACCTCAACCAATCCCCATGGGCCCAACATCGAATCATACACCTTAGAAGAATTTTACTTGTCCACACTTTCAAGAATCACTCACTTTCAAGCCTCAAAACTTACTGTGTTTAGAATATGAAACTGCAACCTACACCATTGGATAGAGAATCCAAAAATACTTAGGTTCAAAAAAACCACACTCAATTCCGATCTAGAACGAAGAAATTACGTCGAAACAAAATTTTGAAAAATGCTATGAATAGTGATTTCGATTGTGCGAAATGCCAATCTCGATTGTGCGAAAATGGCATCTCGATTGTGCGAAAAAAATCTCGATTGTGTGAAGATTTCTCCCTCTCAGAACCTCAGACCTACAATATTTCGCAAGATCGAAATGAGGGTTTCGATTGTGCGAAATTGCACCTCTCTAGACTCTAAAAATCATCATAAATCATAACCCTTCGCACAATCGAAATAGGGGCTTCGATTGTGCGAAATGGGCATTTCGCACAATCAAAATGCTCACCCCAGCTCCTCCAACAACCCTATATATGATATATTTGGATCCCAATCCACCTTCTATCATCCTAGAACCTCTCATACATGGTCTATAACATATATGAAAGATTCCAACACCAATTACAAATGATATAACATCATACACACACACCAACATATGCGTTTAAATCTCAATTCTTTCATAATCATAGAAATTTCCTAGGTTCACAATACACCCAAAACTCAAGTGAATAAACTATCCTTGATTCCCAAATTCATTTCCATAACACCATACATAAAAGAAGTCAAATAGTCCTTTAAGCATACATTCATCAAGTCTCAAATGATGGAAATCATTATACATATATTTCTCAAAAGTCTCCTTCCTACAAGTGTGGCATTTACATTTGGAATTCATAAACAAAAGAAGATACAAATGTAAAGGCAACACTACAACTATAGTCAACATACCACAAGCCGGCATGGACATTTATCTACATCCCAAAAGATCAAAAATCCAAAAAGAGAACCCAACAAGGTCCATTGAGCAAATCATGCTTCATCCTCCATCGGCGCCTTATCTGAAAAAGTTTATATAAATAGGGGTGAGCAACACTGCGGCTCAGTAGGAATGATCCACCCAACCCCACTCTAACTCAGGCGACCATACACGGATGCATATGAAATCACTACATGTCTACATGACAAGTATATATGTTTTTAACCCATAAACAATCATATTTTTCAAATCATGAGTGATGCTTCACATCTCAATGCATTTGCATACATATGTATATATATGTATCAAATTGAGCAAGCCACAATATATATATATATATAACTCACGCCACACAAATATGAAAATCACTTCAATGGGGACTAGCTTATCACTCCATCCATAGTAAGGGTCTCTTCGGCACCCAAACTCTGCTTACGCTTTATCGGGTTGCTAACCCGAAGGGAGCGCCTCCTCTTGGCCAAGTTTTGGGTCTTTCACCCTAGGGACCATTCCCTCACCTTAATTCTCAATGTTGTCACGCCCCAAAAACTCGCTTTTCATATAGTGCACATAATCACATCAATGCACTTATTCCACACCATGAATGCATTTTTGTCAAATTAATGCATTTTTCTTTCACCTCAAAATTGTCACAATATCATCACACTCATATCATGAAAATCATCATGCTTATGCATTTCACAAGAAAAATCATATCTTTCATGCACAAGTCTATAAAAACTCACATTTTTCATGTTTTCACCAAATGACACATTTTCCATCAAGAACATTCATAATCTCATTTGCACATACACAACATATATAAGTTCTAACCAACATGCTAGACATTTATACATGCATAATCACATTGGTATACATATATACACATATACATAATCATAAACTCAAGAAATCCCATTCTATCTTTCATGTCACAAGTATGTGACCTATAGAATCAAAGTAAAGATGAGTCTAGCAACCCTACCTCAAATCCTATGCTTTGAATCCAACTTTGAGAAATCCCAGCTTTCTCAACTTCACAAAATGGAGACTTTGATCGGTTCAAACCGATGCCCTTGATGTCCCCTACACACTTTCCTTCTTCAAGATCTTCCAAATCACACCTTAAGGCCCTCAAACTCTAGAGAGAAGGGAGAGAGATGAAGTGGGTGACGTAGAGAGAGAGAGAGATCTGTAAAATGAAATGTCTTAGACCCTTTTTGATATTTATCTCAACCCTAGGGGCGCGAAATGACCATTTTACCCCTAGCCACTTAATGTACCTTCCCGAGCTCGGAATTAATTCCCGAAAACTCCGTTGGACTCGAAATCACTTCCTTAACACTCTAAATATTTCGTTTAGTCTATAATCAAAAATAAAATTTCTCAAAATTTTTCCAAAATTCCCGGGCCCCAGTTGACCAAAAAGTCAAATTTTTTCAAAAGTCTCCAAAACTTCCCAAAACTATATTTTAACCTTCTAAACATGTTCCCCACATCCAAAACATGTTAAATATCATTTAAAATGCATTTAAAACAATAAATGATAAAAATTAAAAAATCGGTCAAAATTGGGCACAGTCTCTACCGGCTAGGCTTGGTCAAGGTTATTAGTGGTGGTTAGTGTTGGTACTAGTGGCATGTAAGTGTTTCTTTCCAGCACTTTTGTCCATCTTTTTCTTCTACTTCCCCTTTTCATCTTCTTTTTCATTTATTGAAGTTTGAAGAATGAGTGTGGTGCATGGTTTGTAGTATTGGAAGCTTTAGGACTTGAAGACTTCCATCCTTTCCATTGATTTCTCCATTAAAGCTTTTGAAGAAAATTTAGGGTTTCAAATTGAATTTCAAAATTCAAGTTGGGGGTTTCTTCAATCCTTCTTGGATTTAAGGTAGGAATGAATTTAACTTCCTTTTCTAATGTTTTATTCTAACATGAATTGCAAAATGTGTAAATTAAAGTTTACTTTATTTCATGAAAAATTGGGGCTTTTGTGTTTTGAGCATGCTAAATGTGTTTAGACCTTGGATTATGCCTATTAGCATTATTAGGGAGGTTTACCATTGAGACATGTATACCATTGGATCACTTGTACTCTTAATTTGAAATTAAAGTACACTTTATTGCATGATAACTCTAGTGTTGTGTAAGAGCTAGAAGTTCTAAATTACTTTTATAGTAATTGTTCTAATGATTGTAAATTATGGAGGTCTTGGGTCAGCCATTAATGTCTTGGAATAAAAAGCTTAACTTTTGTTCAAGAAGAGTATTTTGGGAAAAAGTAGTGACATGTATGCTTTGTTTGCTAATGTGTGTTCAAGCATCCTACATTTTACTTAATTAATGTGTAGGAATGCTAATGGATGAATTTGGTTTCATTTGAATTCATTTGACAACTTAAGAACCACTAGGGGTATTTTGGTCATTCATGTGTATATTAGTTGAGAATGCATGCTAGGTGGTTATTTAAAGTGCCTAAGTGTTTGTATACGCCTTTTGAACATGTTGAGCATGATAGGTAATACTTAGGAGAAATTTTGGAATTTTGACCATACTTTAATGTTTGGAGCTAGGGCTCCACGGTGTAACATGGCTTTTGGCATGGAACTGGAATTGTTTAAATACTTTAAATTATGCTTAGAATGTACTAGAGCATGATTTGGTGTTAATTTAATATATTTGATTTAAAAGTTCAAGTATGCTTGCTAGGTAGCATATAAATTGCCTAGATGTACTACTTTGGTTAAATTATGAATTTGGTTATGCTTTGATACTATATATATGCAAGCATTGAAATTAAAGGTTTAAAGCCCTATTGAAAAAGATTTGAAGGTTTAAAGCCCTTTTGAAAAGAGAAATTTATTTAAGTGAAAATTTTGCTTAAGGAATGACTCATTGAAAGCTTGGTGCACATAGATGTAGAACCAATGCTATGAGGATAATTATTATGGACATTGTTATTACATTATTCATATTGATCATTTTTTTCATACTATTCATATCATGTGTGAGTTATAATTTTTGAGAAGTTTTAAATAGTCGAAATTGAAAATAGAGGCACAAAGATGCCTGGTGGTTGATAAGTCCACCTGACTGGCCAGTGGTTTCACGTCGACCTGCGGACTAGTAATCTGGAATGACGGAATGTACAGAAGGACTGTCTGAGGACTGCTCTATTGATGCTTGTGTCACGACTATTTGAGTTACATGTGGTGTGTGTGTGTGTGTGTGTGTGTGTGTGTGTCATATGCATTGCATCTAAATAAGCAAACTGTTCATTTCAAGTTTTATGCTTTTTAAATCATTATAAATAGGTTTATTATTCCGTTGTTATGGACGAGTTATGGCTTCATTGTTTATGGACAGGTTATATTTCATGCTTATGTGTAAATGTATTTTAGTGAATACTTGTGAAACATGTGGAAAGGAAAATAGGAACATGTTAGAAAGAACAACGTTGCGTGTATGTTCCCTTAGGAATTCTTACTTCAGTCTGAAATGTTTAGGGGGGGACAGTTGAGTCATTTCTACTGAGCCGTCGTTGCTCACCCTACAGATGTACCACATTTTTCAGGAAATAGGGATGGAAAGGATGTTGCTTGAGCTCCAGAAAGCTTGATGTGGCATTTTTCTTTTTTGGTGTTTTGTAGTTATATTTGCATGTAGTAGGTATAACTTGGATAACATGTATGTTACGTTATTCGGGGCCAGTCTATTGACTTACTACTTTTGTACTTGTATGACATGTCATAATCAAAAGTTTTGTGATTTATCTTCTCTATTGAGCATGTTTAGTGTATGCTAATTATAGTTAAGTTGTTTATCGCTTCCGCAGTGACGACTTTGATGTCGGCTCGGGGTCCGGGGTTCGAATCCTTTTCTATTCTTTTCTTATATTTTCTTTTAGTCGTAACTCGGGTCTTTGAGATTCGGGACGTGACATGGCTAGAACAATGCTCAATGAACATAAGTTGCCTAGATACTTTTGGACCGAACCGTTAGCACCTCTTGCTATGTTATAAATAGAGTCATCATTAAAAAGAAGCTTGATAAGACCCCCTATGAGTTTTGGAATGGTCATAAGCCAAATATATGGTACTTCAAGGTTTTTGGGTGCAAATATTTTGTGTTGAATGACAAGGACAACTTAGAAAAATTCGATGCTAAATCCGATGAACGTGTTTTCCTAGGATACTCATCCAAAAGCAAAGCCTATAGAGTTTTCAACAAGAGAACATTAGTCGTAGAAGAATCAATACACGTAGTATTTGAAGAATCTCCTATACCTACCTTTAGGAAAAATTTGGATGATGAAGTCATTGAACTTGAAAAGAATGTTGACGGACTTACGCTAGTTGAAAAACCAAAAGAGTCTACCACTGATGAGTCACAAGAACATACTTCTAAGGAGGAAAACACTTAAAATGATATACATGACTCTCTTCCAAAAAGTCAAAGAGTCATTCCTTATCATCCACTTGACCAAGTTATAGGTGACCCTTCTAAAAGAGTTAGTTCTAGATCCTCTCTTAGAGATATGTGTGATCATTTGGTCTTTGTGTCTCAAATAGAGCCAAAGAATATCTGTAAGGCCAAAAATGATGAATCATGGATTTTAGCTATGTAAGAAAAACTAAACCAATTTGAAAGGAATCAAGTTTGAAATTTAGTTCCTAGACCCAAAGATCAAACCATCATAGGAACCAAATAGGTTTATAGGAATAAAAAGGATGAGTCGAGGGTTATTATTAGAAATAAGGGTAGATTAGTCGCCCAAGGTTTCAACCAAGAAGAAGGGATTGATTATGAGGAAAGCTTTGCCCCCATTGCTAAATTAGAAGCAATTAGGATGTTACTTGCATATGCATCTCATAAGAACTTCAAGATATATCAAATGGATGTAAAAAGTGCATTCTTGAATGGCTTTATAGAAGAAGAAGTCTATGTAGAACAACCACCGGGCTTTGAGAGTCATGATCTTCCAAATCAGGTTTTTAAATTGTCTAAAGCTTTATATGGTTTGAAACAATCTCCTAGAGCTTGGTATGAAAGATTGAGTGGTTTTCTTCTAGAAAATAATTTTGTTAGAGGAAAAATAGACAACACTCTTTTTACAAAAATCATTGATAAGAATTTGTTGATCATTCAAATTTACATTAATAACATCATTTTTGGATCAACAAATGAGAAGTTATGCAAAGAATTTGCCTCAAGCATGCAAAACAAATTTGAAATGAGCATGATGGGTGAACTTAACTTCTTTCTAGGATTGCAAATCAAACAATTATTGGATGGTATATTCATTTGCCAATCTAAATATGTTAAAGATTTGCCAAAGAAATTTGGCTTGGAGGACGCCAAACATGCAAAAACTCCTATAAGTAATGCCTCTAAACTTGATAAAGATGAACAAGGAAAAGATGTTGATATCAAGAAATATAGAGGAATGATTGGAAGTCTTTTGTACTTAATGGCAAGTAAACCAGACATTATGTTTAGTGTTTGCTTATGTGCAAGATTCCAATCATGTCCCAAAGAATCCTATTTAAGTGTCGTTAAATGAATTTTTAAATATTTGAGTGGCACTATTGATTTAGGACTTTGGTTTCCTAGAAATATATCCTTTGACCTCATAAGTTACTCGGATGCCGACTTTGCCAAATGCAAAGTGGATAAGAAAAGCACAAGTGGCACTTGTCACTTCCTAGGACACTCCTTAGTATCATGGTCAAGTAAGGAACAAAATTTCATAACTTTGTCAACGGCGGTAGTCGAATATGTGGCAGCCGATAGTTGTTGTGCACAAACACTCTACATCAAACAACAACTTAAGGATTTTGGACTTACATTTGATCACATACCCATTAGATGTGATAATACAAGTGCTATATTTATTTTCAAAAATCCAATACGACACTGAAGAACAAAGCACATTGAGATTAAACACCATTTCTTAAGAGATTGTGTGTCTAAAGGAGATATTGAGCTTGTGTTTGTTAATACCAAAAAATAATTAGCCGATATTCTCACTAACCCTTTTCAAGAAGATCAATTTTGCACAATTAGAAGAGAAATTAGTATGACTAGTGCTTGTGAGGTGAAAGGTTCATAATTTTTGCATAAATTTCATGTTTGGCAGCATAAGCCGACTTATTCCATCTCACCAATCGACTAATAAAGGCTTAATGACTGTTTTATTCAAAACAGTCGACTTATAAGTTGACTGATTTATCAAAAAGCCTGAATGACTATTTTATCAGAAACAGTCGACTTATCACTTACCATAAGTCGACTGATCATTCAATAATGGTGACGCTTCACAAAATAGGGTGACTTATCATTTATCATTAGTCGACTGACTTGCATGTATATATATATATATATATATATATATATATATCATCCCTCATTAGTCGATCCATAGGTCAAATAAATTCATCCTCTTCGAGATGTTTCGTCTCCGCCTCTCCTCTTTGAACCTTCTTCTTCTTCTTTCGCTAAAACTCATCCACCATCTCATTACTTCCATCATCCACCATGCCTCCAAGAACCCTAGGAGGGAGACCACACTCCGACCGAAATGTCAGCTCTTATGATGATAACAGTGAACGACTCCAAAAATGCCGTAACGAGGGAGAGTTGTCTCACCCTTTGGAACCACCAACTCAGCCGATTCCTCCTCATCTCTTCCGCAATGACATCTACCAAATACGCTATAACCGCAAGTTTGCTAATCATATTGTGAAAAAAGGTAAGGTCGTTTCACCTATTACGTGCGCCGAGCTTCAGTTGAATACCTTCAATTATTTTTATGTAATAGGCTGGGGAAACTTTGTTACTTTTAACAAAATACAATATCCTAGATTGGTTAGGATTTTCTATGCCCATTTGGAAGAAGAAGAGAGATGTGAGCATACTCTTGTCTCCTATGTTAAGGGGAAAGAAATCTCTCTCTCTACCGAAAATCTGAGATCCATCTTTAACATTCCCAAAGGGGATTTTCAATTATACTACACCTATAATTGGGCCTCTATTCAAAACAGACCCTGTTTCAACCCTTCAACAAATATGTTGTAACCCTTCCATTTCTATTGCAAGTAGAATTCAAGCCAATAGGCTCACCCTTGAAGCCCGAATTCTTCACACCATAATCGGGCACAATATTCTGCCAAAATTGGGTCATGGCATAGATGTGAATTTCATGGAAACCTTCGTTATTTGGTGTCTTTTCAATGGAAAAAGGTTGGATCTTGCACATCTCATCTTCTATCACATGAAATAATGTGTTTCTCAGCTCCAGTCTTGATTTTTGTATGCTCTTCCTCTCACTCAGATTTTTGAATACTTTGAGATTAATTTTACAAGTGAGGGAATCAAATGACCAGTCGCAAGGACAGACCGTCTTAACGACTCTACTCTCAAGAGAATGCATTTTAAGATGCATCCAAATGGACTTGGTACAAGCCCCTTGAAGAGTTTGCTATTGAGGAGGATGATGAGGCTAAAAATGAAGAGCAAGAGGAGGATGATACATCATCTATGATGGCACAAATTATCTCTCGCTTGGATGCTCACATGGTCATTGCTCAAAGGAAGGAAGAGAAAATTGAGACATTAAGGGATGATTTTGAGCAATTTCAGGCTAATTCTCAAGAAGAGTCTACATATTTGAGCACTAGACTCATGGCTATTCATGAGGATTTGAAGGACATTCATCACTACTTCTCTATTCCTCTCCGTTCTTCGGATGCATGAGATGACATGATGATTTCTTTTTTATGACGACAAAGGGGGGGAAACTTTATGTTATAAGTGATGTGTAGTCGCTTGTCTCATTTAGGATTGATGTTTCTAATGATCTATGTATTTTGCATTTGACATGTATTGGATCTTTAGGGATGATGAACATTTGTACTAACTTATCTTTTTAAATGATGAACTTATGTATGCTTTATTGGATCCTATTTTTTTAAACTTTGTGTGTCATCATAATGGAAAGTATCTTGCATATGCCTCATTTTCAAAATGCTTGTGAATTTCATTTATATTATTGATTCAAAAGCATGATTATATTGAAATTTGCCTCACTTATCAATCTTATGGAATATTGTGTTCATATTGTGCATAATGATAGGGGGAACATCTTTGAATGCACTTTATACTTTATTTGAACACATCAATGTTTTGTCATTATCAAAAAGGGAGAGATTGTTGACCCAAAGGTTTTAACTAAAGGGCAATCTTATAATTTTGATGATAACAAACTATTAATGGTGTTAGGTTCTAACATTTTCATTGAAGTGATTGCTTAGAACAATGATCTATTCAAGATAGCATTCATAATGAGGATAAAACATTGAAGATGACATGATCAAAAGAATCCATCCGATTGAAATGAAGTTGGCACATCAAGCTTAAAGAATCATGTCATTCAAAGAAGAATTAGGGTAGTTAGGAAATGGTGATAACTTAGGTAATCTTGTAAAGCTTATTTGAATATCTTGCTTGAAGCTCATTTTCTCAAAATAAGTTTTTGAGACTATGTGCATATCATTCTTACATTTCATATTGGTCATTAGTCTCTTGAGAATAGGACTTGATCACGTTGAATCACATCTTTGAAGTCCTTGATGGTTTAGTCTTTATTTGGATGTCAAAAACTTATTTTTTTAATGTTGAGCTTCAATCAGTCGACTAATACACTTCTATCAGTCGACTAATTTGGATATAGCATTTTTGGCATTTCTAGAGGGGTAAACTAGTCGACTAATTAAAATGGATCAGTCAACTTATACCTTGTAATTATTTCACAAAAAAGTCTTTTCATCAGTCGACTAATTTAGACAGAATGTTTTAGGCATTTCTAAAGGGGCAAATTAGTCCACTTATTGAGATTCATCAGTTGACTTATTCAGTATCAAAACTCATTTTTGCCTTAAAAAGTTGAATCAGTCCACTACTCCTAAATGACTAGTCAACTTATCTGTCGACTAACTTTCTGCATAAGTCGACTATTCTTACGGGAACAAATCTGAACAGCTAGTTGACTGTATTTAATGTGACCCAACCACTGATAAGTGCACAAAACTTGCTATTTTATATCCTAAAATAAGTTTTTAATTCATCTTTTATTTTATTTAAAGGTTTTTATCTTTGCATTTTATGTTTTATAGGGGTTGATTTCCAAAGAAGAAGAAAAGCAGCAAAAGAGGGCTAAAAAGGATATAGATAGCCAAAGATGAACATAAGAAGAATTATAGGAGAAATGGTATTCTGTGCAATCTACTTCACAAGAGGTCTCAAGTTCAAAACTTTGCCAAATATTTTGTACACGGCCACGTCTGCAGTCCAGAATTGAAATTAAAGATATGGAAATCAAATTTTAGATATTCAAATTCAAAATTTTGTATTTTGAATTTTTGTTTTTGAATTTTGAATTTGGTATTTCAAATTTGTATTTTGAATTTTGTATTTTAAATTTTTCCCACCTAAACCATTCCCCTTTAACTCTATAAATAGGGGGTCTTAGGGGATGGTGAAGGGGGTTAGAAATTGTAGAGAAATTATAGAAAAAAATAGTGTAATTGTTTTATTGATTCAATGATGAGTAGTAATTTCATTTCTATTTGTTTGTTTTCTTTTAATATGCAAGCGTAAACATCCTTCTCAAGGGAGTGATGAAGCCACCATGGCTGAAGTATAGGTAAGTTGTTTTATTTTCTTGTCTACTTTTTCCTCCCAAGAGCATTCTTCTACTCTTTTATTCTGGATTTTATTTTATAAAATTAGAGGAAGGATTTTTCGTGTTTGCCAAATAATGGTAATTCGAAGAATGCCTACCTCTGTTTACCTAGCCAATGTGCATCAGATTAAGTAAAGAATGTCTCTCTCATATATAATCAAGTCATTTTTTTTATTCCATATTTTCCTTCATCTTTCCAAGTTCTAATTGGATTGGTGAAGTGTATTGGTTATTGGAGGAAAAACTAGATAAGAATATATAAAAAAAAAAACTTTATTTATATGGATCCATGGTGGTGAATTCTCTTTCCTTGAGATTTGTCCTATCATTTGATCTAAGACATTTAATATTAGTTTTTATTATTAAATAAAAAATCAGAATTTTATTTTTTTAAATATTCATTTTTCATCTCAAGAGATTTAGGTTTTGAAGTTTAGACTTGTTACTGATTCTCACTTGAGAGTGGTTCGACCCTGCTTACTACTATACAATTTTTAGTAAAGTTTTTGCAAGTTTTATTATTTTTTTTGTACGAAGTGTAGAAAAGCAACGACAAACACCCACTATTCTACACTCGTCAAATGGCGCCGTTGCCAAATTAAGTTTGAGAATTCGAAGCCCAAATATTCAAGACTACAATTTTTTTGGGAGCCCACCCTAACTTTCTTTCCCTCCCTTTTATTTTTATTTATTATAGTTTTTGTTTCTTTTATTATTATTTTTTTTCTTCTTGAAAAAAAAAAAAAAAAAAAAAAGAAAAAATATAATATTTTTATATATATATTTTTTCCATGACAGGTTCTTATGATGCACTTCTTCTATAGATGCCACCATCCGTTGCTCTTCCAAAGGAAATAATAACGTCATCCAGGTAAGTACCTAATTCTTTTACATCAAATTTTTTTTTTTTTCCTTTTTAGATTAAGAAAACATAGTTTTTTTTTAGGTTGATAACTTTAGCATGTGAACTCTAGGATAGAATAACTTAGAAATCTCCCTAGGGTCACACTTTCTTCAACTTTATTTTATTTTTTTATTATTATTATTTTTTTTTTGTTATTCTTTTTGTTTCAAAAAAAAAAAAAAAAGAAGAAAGACCACACACTCACTCATTTTTCTTTATTATTTTTATTGCTTATTTTGTTTGTGCATTTTTAAATTAGCATTTGCATAAGATACTTAAGGGCAAGCACCCCAACAAGATACGGTCGGGATTTCATCACCTGTTTCCGTGGCCCACAAATCATAAAATTCGAGCATTTGTCAAAGTCCAAGCCTAATTTAATTTAAAATCAATTAGACATTGGCCATAGGGTGTACACAAAGCTTGTAGGACCCTCTTGGAAAGAGTTAACTCTTGGTAACTCCAGTGAGCACCTTCCAACTTTACAATGTTTAGGAAAAGTTCTGTCTAAGGAGTGTGGACGTACCGTCATTAAGCAGGCCACGTGCCTCTCCACAGTTTCCTGGGAACTCTCCTCGTTGTGTTGTTGGTAGGCCTTAACTGGTAATCTTCTAGTTACTCTGAAAGAGAGTAGAAGCTGTCTAATTAGGAGAAAATTAATTTTGGAGACCATCCAATTAATTTTCTACAATATTAGATTTAAAAATTCATCACCCTTGAATTTAAGCTCAAGATAAAAGGCCAAATTTTTTGTGTGGTTTGTGTGTTCAATCCTGTGTCTAGCCCATCTTCTAGGATCTAATTAGTTAGGTTTTTCTTCCCTTAAAAAATAAAATAAAATAAAATAAAATAAAAAAATTAGTTGTGTATTAGTTTATGCCCAAGTGGTTGCGGGTTAACAAACGGTTAGTTCGGTCTTCTAGTGATCCATCAATTCTTGATTTAGAGAAGACTCCTCTCACTCTCTCACTTTCTTCAACCACCACTCATAATCCAATGGCTGCA
Organism: Cornus controversa; assembly: GCA_026545225.1. Lineage (NCBI taxonomy): Eukaryota > Viridiplantae > Streptophyta > Magnoliopsida > Cornales > Cornaceae > Cornus > Cornus controversa. The sequence goes on from CM048845.1 coordinate 49,424,830, forward strand.
CCTCGGACTTTAAATGACTACTTTGCACCCATCACAGCCAACCCACCTAATTGTATTGTTCTCCCAGAGAACAATGCGGCCCAATTTGAGATTAGGCCCGCTACAATCAATTTGTTACCCAAATTTCATGGGTTTGAAAGTGAGCAACCTTATATCCATTTAAGCAAATTTTTAACAATTTGCAACACTTTCAAAAATCAGAATTTGGATGCCGAGGGTATCAAATTGCGTCTTTTTCCTCTATCCCTAGAAGATAAGGCTGCCTCATGGCTAAACTCCATTCCTCCTAATTCAATTGAATCATGGGATGCACTTGCAAAGAAGTTTATGAACAAATTTTATCCTATGCAAAAGACCGAGTTAATGAGAGATGCCATAAGCACTTTTAGAGGGAAAAATGAGGAACAATTCCACCACACTTGGGAGCGTTTTCATGATTTGCTTCTCAAATGCCCACACCATGGCTTTGATAAAGCAGAGTTAGTTCAATTTTTCTATAAGGGGCTTTCACCTATGAACCGAACCATGCTCGAGTCTATGCACCAAGGTAAGTTCAAGAACCAAACCCCTGATCAAGCCTATCAATTTTTAGAAGAACTAGCTGAGAATGCCCAAAATTGGAATTGGAATAATTGTGATGATGAATTTTCTAGGAATGACCAATCCCATAGAAAATCTGGTATGTATGAGATCAAGCCTGAAAATGAACTCAAATCTGTGATGCAAAGTCTAGCCGATGGTGTGAAAGACTTGAGTCGAAAGTTCGATGCTTTTACACTCATGTCCACAAGTGCACAATGCAATATGTGTTCTAGTTCATCTCATCCCACTGAGGCGTGTCCGGTCTATTGTACATCTGAACCTTCGGATGCACAAGTGTGTGCTTTTAATACCTATAAAAGACCGACAGCTAATACCTTCAGCCAGACTTACCATCCTGATACTCGAAATCATCCTAACTTTTCATACCGACAAAATTTTCCTGCACAATACTTAGGTGGTCAACCTAGTTCTCAAGGTAACTCCAATAGGCCACCACAACCTCAAGGACCTCTTGTTCCTCAAGGTCAATTCCCATTGACCAATCAGTTCAGTCACAATAAAGATCTCGCACTTGATCCCATGAGCAATTATGTTGCTCCTGTCTCACAAAACCAACATATTTCCAACTATGATGACACTCTGAAAATGCTTGCCCTTAATCTAGATCAAACTAATAAGTAATCCAATCAGAGATTTCAAAAGTTAGAGAGTAACTTTGACCTATTGACTCAGAACCAATTACAATTTCAACAGTCAATCCAAAATCAATTGAGTCAACTTACTTCTGTTCTAACTGAAAGACAGAGGGGTACCTTGCCTAGCCAACCTGAAATCAATCCTAAAAACAAAGTGGTTAATCTCATAGAATCTTCTTCTGCCACTGACCAATCAAATGGCCATGTGAATTCCATCACAACACTTCGGTCAGGAAAGCAAATAGATAATAAGGTTGAGCTACCCACTCAAGATGAGACTGCACCATTTGAGTCTCCCCCATCCAACTCTCCCAGAGCCAAGAAAGCCCATAGTCCTCAGACTGACACTACCACTCTTAAGCCGTATGCTCCACCTGCACCCTTTCCTTCTAGACTAGTCAATAATAAAAAGGATTCGCAATACAGTGAGATCTTAGAGATTTTTCAGAATCTCCAGATTAATATTCCATTTCTCACTGCCATTAAGCAAATCCCTTCTTATGCAAAGTTTATTAAGGACTTAGTCAAGAGAAAAACCAATATCCCAAAGGAAGCCTTCATAGCCCAACATTGCTCTTCTTTCCTACAAAACCAAGCCGTGGTCAAACATAAAGATCCTGGCAATCCGACTGTCCTTTGTAGGATAGGGAAAAATTTTGTTGATCAGGCCTTGTTGGATCTAGGTGCTAGTGTGAACTTGTTACCTTATTCAGTCTACCAAGAGTTAGGGTTGAATAATTTGAGGAAAACTGATGTTAGAATTCAATTAGCTGATCGATCAGTTAAGATTCCAAGGGGTATAATTGAGGATGTAATTGTTAAAGTGGCTGATTTTTATTACCCTGTAGATTTCATAGTGCTAGATACCCAACCCACTCAAGGTAAACAAATTCCAATCATTTTAGGTCGACCATTCTTAGCTACAGCCAATGCATTGATCAATTGTAGGAATGGTAACATGACCTTGACCTTTGGTAACATGAAAGTGGAAGTCAATGTGTTTAATTTGATGAAACAACCCCCTGACTCAGATTCCTTTGAAGATGTTTGTCTTATTGAGTCGTTGACCGCACACACTTTTGAGCATTCCTACCCTGAGGATCCACTCCAACAGTGTTTAGCCCATTTTAGTGCTAATTTCGATGAGGATAACTATATTAGTGAAGTCAATGCTTTGCTAGATTCCACTCCAATCTCTGACACACCAAAATATAGGTCCCAATTTGAACCATTGTCTTTGCCGAATGCCACTGCATCTGAAAATGTCAAGAAGCCTCCTAGAGTTGAATTAAAGCCTCTACCTGCGACTTTAAAATATTTATACCTAGGTGAGTCTGACACATTTCCCGTGGTGATAGCTTCTGATTTAACTGAGGATCAGGAAAACCAACTAATTGAGGTTCTTAGGGCAAATAAGGAAGCAATAGGTTGGTCAATTGATGACATCAAAGGTATTAGTCCTTTCGTGGTCCAACATCGCATTCACTTAGAGGACGATGCTAAAACCTGTCGACAACCTCAGAGGAGACTTAACCCCAATTTAAAGGAAGTTGTTCGTGCTGAAGTTATCAAACTTCTAGATGCCAATATCATCTATCTCATCTCTGATAGCCAGTGGGTAAGTCCAATCCAAGTTGTCCCTAAGAAGTCTGGCATCACTGTTGTTGCCAATGACAATAATGAGTTGGTTCCTACTCGTGTCCAAACTGGATGGCGAGTTTGTATAGACTATAGGAAGCTTAATAGTGTGACTAGGAAGGATCATTTCCCTCTACCTTTTGTTGACCAAATGTTAGAGAAATTAGCTGGTCAGGCATACTATTGCTTTTTAGATGGTTACTCTGGCTATAACCAGATTCCCGTCCACCCCGATGACCAAGACAAGACAACTTTCACCTGTCCATTTGGCACATTTGCTTATCGTCGCATGCCCTTTGGGTTATGCAATGCACCCGCCACATTTCAGAGGTGCATGATGAGTATCTTTCACGATATGGTTGACAAATTTCTAGAAATCTTCATGGATGACTTCTCTGTCTTTGGTTCATCTTTTAAGCAATGCCTACACCATCTTACTCTAGTGCTTCAACGTTGTCGTGACACTAACCTAGTTCTTAACTGGGAAAAATGTCACTTCATGGTAAAGAAAGGAATTGTCCTAGGTCATACTATTTCTAGTGGGGGAATTGAGGTAGATAAAGCAAAAGTTGACCTCATCTCAAATCTACCTATCCCCAAAACTGTTCGTGATATTCGAGCTTTCTTAGGTCATGCTGGATTCTATAGGCGTTTCATCAAAGATTTCAGTAAGATAGCACGACCTTTGACCCATCTTCTAGCTAAGGATGCACCATTTGAGTTTACAGATGCTTGTCACTCAGCTTTTGAGCAATTAAAATTAGCGCTCACCACTGCACCCATAATCCGCCCACCTGATTGGAACCTACCTTTTGAGATCATGTGTGATGCGTCAGATTATGCAGTTGGGGCTGTTTTAGGACAAAGAGTTGATAAAGCACCCTATGTGATCTATTATGCTAGCAAGACTTTGAATGACGCGCAACTTAACTACTCGACCACTGAGAAAGAGTTATTAGCAGTCGTGTTTTCCTTTGACAAATTTCGCTCGTATTTGATCGGATCTAAGGTCATCATCTATACCGATCATGCAGCATTACGACATCTTCTCTCCAAAAAAGATGCCAAACCTAGGTTGATACGATGGATCTTACTCCTTCAAGAATTTGACCTTGAGATTCGTGATAAGAAAGGCTCAGATAATGTAGTCGCTGATCATTTGTCCCGTCTTATTGTTGATTCTATTAGTGACTCCCTTCCCATCTCTGATTATTTTCCTGATGAGCAACTTTTTACAATATCTCATGCCCCATGGTATGCTGATATTGTCAATTACATTGTGACTGGTCAAATCCCTTCCACTTGGTCTAAGCAAGAGAGAGACAAATTCTTAGCTAAGGCTAAGGAATATTTTTGGGATGATCCCTACTTATTCAAGTATTGTCCAGATCAGATCATCCGTAGGTGTGTTCCCGAGGACGACCAAGAGTCTGTCATTTCCTTTTGTCATGATCAGCCATGTGGTGGCCATTTTAGCTCTAAAAGGACCGCTTCAAAAATCTTGCAGTCGGGATTTTATTGGCCCACCCTTTTTAAGGACACTTATACCTACTGTCTCGCTTGTCCTAGATGTCAATTATTAGGTAAGATTACCAAGCATAATGAGTGGCCCCAACAATCAATTTTAGTTGTCGAAATATTTGATGTTTGGGGTATTGACTTCATGGGACCCTTTCCCTCCTCATTTGGGTATATCTATATTCTTCTTGCTGTTGATTATGTGTCCAAATGGGTAGAAGCATTAGCCACTAAGACAGCCGACCATAGAGTTGTGGTGAATTTCTTTAAAGACTTAATTTTGCCTAGATTCGGTGTACCTCGAGCCATAATTAGTGATAATGGTTCCCATTTTTGCAACAAAGTCTTTGCAAGCTTAATGTCTAAATATGAGATCACCCACAAAGTGGCCCTATCTTATCACCCACAAACCAATGGTCAGGCTGAGGTATCCAATAGGGAGATCAAACATATCTTAGAAAAAACGGTTAACCCCACAAGGAAGGACTGGAGTCTCCGCCTCCAAGATGCTTTGTGGGCATATCGTAGTGCTTATAAGACTCCTATAGGAATGTCTCCATATCGCTTAGTCTATGGCAAAGCATGTCACTTGCCTGTCGAACTCGAACACCGTGCTTATTGGGCTATCAAGGCCATGAATTTTAACTATGATAAAGCCGGAGAGCGTAGGTCACTTCAACTCGATGAGTTGGAGGAAATCAGAAATGATGCCTACGAGAGTTCGAAGATTTATAAAGTTAAGACCAAATTGGAACATGACAAACAAATTATGAGAAAAGATTTCTCCCCAGGCCAGAAGGTTCTTCTGTATAACTCTCGTCTTGAATTGTTTCCTGGGAAGTTGAGGTCACGATGGTCTGGTCCATACTATGTCCACCAAGTTGCTAATCATGGTGCTATTGAGGTTCAAGATCCCAAAAATGGAAAGTTATTCAAAGTTAATGCTCAACGTATAAAGCCTTTTCTTGAGTTGGAGGCTCATGAAATTGAAAATATTTTCCTTGTCGATCCAGTCTATCTCGATTGATCTTTTTGGGGTACTATCTCTTTTGCGTCTGGCTGAAGACGTTAAACTTAGCGCTCTTGGGAGGCAACCCTGCCGGTTAATTTTAGAGTTTCGTAACTGTTTAGTTGTGTTGCTACTTAGTTTAGGATTTTTTGTAAACTCTATTTGGATATGTTTATATTCTATTTGGGGTACGGTCTTTGATTAATATGGTTCTAAATCATTTAGTCTATATTATTATGCATTGCATATTTGTAGGGACTGTACTTCTACCACACCAGAACAATTGAGGTAATTTGTTCCAATATTTTTCTATCTGTCTTCAGTAATACATTGTTACTATACTTTTAACACTAGGGACAGTGTTGTATTTTGTTTGGGGGTGGGGTAGATTTATCAAAATGCATGCCTTTTTTGAAAATCTTTTGATCCAATATATAGTCATTTTTCAAAAAAAAATAAAAATTTTTTTTTTGGCAGTATAGTACCTTTACAATGATGATATTGGATTAACTTATGATCCGTTTCATGAAATCCAAGAGATGTTAATGTTTTGATCTAAATTGAACTTGTTATTAGGGTAATATAATGATAGACATTATTGTATCACGGGCATTTAGAAGCAGAAATATTTTTTGCACAAAAGTCGAACTTTGCAATTCGAATTGAAAAGTGAGTAACCTCCTGATAATCTGGAAGATCTAATAGTAGAGACTTAGACCGTGTGAGCTTTCGTGCCTTTCACTTTTGTAGAGAGTTTTTATGCTAACTCCGAGTCAAAAGATGACTCAATTTTCTTGGATACCGTATAAAAAATCGTTGATAGTCTCATTATCTTTCATTTTGGTTGATCACTGAGAATGAAATCACTTCGAGTTAAGAGAAACATAGGCCTTGTAATTTATTTTTCTACTATCGTATCCTACCATAATCCTTCTTTCTATTGTTAGTTTCTGAAAAGTGATACGGATGTTCTTGTGAAAAAAAAAAAAATCATCATATATTTTTTTTTTCAATGAAAAAAAAAAAAAAAAAAGAAAGATAGAGAAAAAAAAAAGAAGAAGAAAAAAAAAAGAAAAAAAAAAAGAAGAAGAAAAAAAAGAAAAAAGAAATGAAGAAGACAAGTTTTCCCTTTGAGATATTTTGAAGACTCATCACTTCCAAAAATATTCACTTACAGCCCCATCCTAATCACCACCTGTAAGATTTATGGAAAGATATGATAGTGGGTAATAAGTAAGCAGGCGCTATGGTGGGTAACTCGACATTCTCCCAAAAGTGATCAACATTCCTATCATGAGACTTTTCTATTTATATGTATCGGTTTTTCATATTAGTATGTGAGCTTGCTTTTACTTTAGGTTTTGAAGTTTAGACTTGTTACTGATTCTCACTTGAGAGTGGTTCGACCCTGCTTACTACTATACAATTTTTAGTAAAGTTTTTGCAGGTTTTATTATTTTTTTTGTACGAAGTGTAGAAAAGCAATGACAAACACCCACTATTCTACACTCGTCAACCACCTCCAACAGCCATATTTTTGAAATAGATCTTATAAATGAGTTTTAATCTGTATTAATGAAGTTAAGCTACCAAATATATATTTATTGATCATCGTTTACTCATCTCATCCTTTTACAACAAAGATTTGAGCTTCAAACTTGAGATTCATTTATTGCTATAGTGTGAGCTGAAACTTGAGCATTTATCTTTGAGAGATATCATTTATTGTACTCCAATCTTCCTCTCATTTATTGTAAAGGGTTGGTTTAAACCCTCGAAGACTATGTGAATGACTTTACTTAGCAAGAGAATGAAGAAGCTTGTAAGATTCATTATAAAGGTTTGCTCTCAACCCAAAAGGAAAAGCCTTAGTAGATTTGGGAAAATCTCAAGAGGGATCTTGAGTCGTGGAGTAGGAGATTCCAAGCCACACTACATCTTGCGCCACTTGTGTTTGATTATCTCTAACTCTATCTCCTAATTTTTGTGCATCAATTTCATTATCCTCCTTTCACTATTGCTTTTATTTAAATTTGTTCTTGCACTTTAAATTTGTGAAAATTTGTTATAGTTTGCCACTGACCCTATTCACCCCCCTCTCTAGGGTTAACACTTGGGTAACAAGTACAAAGAGAAGGAAGACGAGCAACAGGAGTAAAAGTCTCCTCATAATCAATGTCATACTCCTATGTGAACCCCCTTGCCACAAGTCAAGCTTTATAGTGCTCAACAGACCCATCTGAACGAGTCTTAATTTTATAGACCCATATACTTCCAATGGTAGACTTCCCTGGAGGTAATTCAACTAGATCCCAAGTATGAGTCTAGGCAAGTGCATCTAACTCTTTTTTTATTGCTCACTGTCATAAAGGGTTAGAGAATGCCTCACAAAAAGTGTGAGGTTCATGAAGGGTTGCAAGAGCATGATAATAATGATCGTCATGAAGATGTGCATGGGAGGTTTTTACCTGAGTGGATCAATGAGGATCTAAAGGAGTGGTTGCATCAGGAGCTTCAGGCGAGACAGATAATTGGAACTCAACTGTATGAGGGTCAACCACATGTGATGAGCCAGAAAGGTCAACTATATCTAATGAGGTAGCAGAAGGAGAATCTGGAAAAAGATCTGCAAATGTATCTAAAGAAGAAATAGAAAATTGGTGATCAGGAATACCAATGAATTTGGATAAGGTATGAAACATTTTATATTCCCAAAAACTAACATGATGAGAGAATCTAAGGCATCTCGCAACTGGATTATAACACCTATATCCCTTTTGTTCAAGTCTATACCCAAGAAATAACAGAGTTGAGCACGAGGTTGTAATTTTGTTCGCTCATGAGGATGAAGAAGAACAAAACAAGTACACCGAAAAACTCTAAGATTACTATAGTCACGAACCTGCCAGTAAAGATGCTCATAGAGTATTTGATTTTGTAAAAGTGGTGTGGGTACACGATTCATGGTATAGACAGCAGTGAGAGATGTTTCACCCCAAAAAGTTGATGGCACAGAAGAAGAAATGACAAGTGATCGAGCCAAATCTAAAATATGTCAAAGTTTTCGTTCAACTCAACCATTTTGTTGAGATGTACCAAGGCAAGAATAGTGAAAAATAGTGCCATAGTGTTTGAGGATATTTTAAAATTCATTTTGTATGTATTATGTAACATTATCAAAACGAAAAATTTTGATATTTGTGAAAAATTGAGTTGAAACCATTTTGGTAAAATCATGAAAGATGTTAAGTAATTCAGAACAATTTTTCATTAAAAATATCCAAGTGAATCGTGAAAAATCGTCCAGAAATATAACAAAATATCGTGCCCCACCCATGGTGGCTATAAGAGAAGGTCCCCAAACATTAGAATGAACAAGATCAAAAGGAGAATAAGTAAATGACTCACTGTTATTAAATGGTAAAGCAGGTTGTTTGCCTAATTGACAAGAAATGCAATTAAAAGAATCGATTTTAACTGATCCTGAAAAACCCTTAGATACGAGACTTTTGACTCGAGATACCGATGCATGACCCAAACGAGAATGCCACAACTCAAGAGTATGTATACTATTTTGTGTAGATGCAACTGTGACAGATAAAGTAGGTAGATGTAAGGAAAAAAGCTCAAATAGGCGCCATGTCTTACGGCCTATCCCAATGATATGACCTGTCTGAGGATCTTGTATAACACAACCAGTAGAGGAAAAGGTTATATTCAAATGTAGCTCAGTCAATTGACCAACAGATAAAAGATTAAGAGAAAGATTGGGAGCAAGATAAACACTCAGAACAGACAAATTTAACTGAGAGACAGTGCTTATGTAACTAAAGACTATAGTGGAGCCATTAGCTGTGTGAATAATAGGGGCATGAGATGTAGGAGTCTGAGTAGTGAGCAAAGTATGGTCAGGTGTCATATGGTTGCAGTAAGCAGAGTCTAAAAATCATGAATTAGGTGTACCTGGTGCGATTGAGAAAGCAGAGTTAGATGAGCTTGAACCTGATTGCTTAGATAGAACCTAGTTGAGAATTGCCTCCAGATCAAAAGCAGAAAATATAAATGGGGACGCCTCAGAAGGAGTAGTAACTGGTGCAGAAGGAAAAAGATACCTAAATTATATATTTCCTATTATAGATTATATATCTTTTCCTAATAGGTTTCTTATACCTTCTAAACCATCTAGAATTAGAATTTCTTGTTTCCTAAGTTTACTTAGCCTCCAAAATTATGTGCCTATAAATAGGCCTTTATGTATTATTAATCAATATAAAATCAGTCAATACAATTTTCTTTCAATATTTCTAACATGATATCAGAGCCTATCAAGTCCTAGTAGTTTTCACAGTTTGTTGCCTTAACTGCTGGGGATGGCATCATTGGCTTCATTCCCGGTGGGCAATTGTTAAAATTGATTCCGCCTTATATATATATTTTTTATGCAAATATAAAAGAAAAATATGATAGCCCAGTTCAAGTTTAATTCATCGGCTCCCACTAGCATCTGTGTGTCAAAGTTGCTGATTTCAATGAGCCCCTTTTCTGATTTTCAAATCAGTTTTCACTCCAATGAGCAGCTTTCGATTTTACTGACGTTCCAACGAGTTCGCTCTTTTACAGCTTCTTTGTATGTGTTTCTCAGCCACTATTAATAACATCACCAGATTATTTTCATGAGTCATAACATCTGTGTGTCAAAGTCGCTGATTTCAATGAGCCCCTTTTCTGATTTTCAAATCAGTTTTTACTCCAACGAGCAACTTTTGGTTTTACTGACGTTCCAACGAGTTTGATCTTTTGCAGCTTCTTTGTATGTGTGTCTCAGCCATTGTTGGTAACATCACTAGATTGTTTTCATGAGCCATAACATCTGTATGTCAAAGTCGCTGATTTCAACGAGCTCATTTTGTGATTTTCAAATCAGTTTTTGCTCCAACGAGCCGCTTTCGGTCTTTCCGACTCTTTTGCAGCTTCTTTGTATGTGTTCGCAATCACGGTTGGTTACATCACTAGATTACTTTTGCGAGCCGCATTCAAGATTTTTTCCAAACTCAAATTGGCTTTATATGACTCATCTTGAGTTTGCGGGACTATTAAATTATATATTTCTTATTATAGATTATATATCTTTTCCTAATTGGCTTCTTATACCTTCTCCTAAATCATCTAGAATTAGGATTTCTTGTCTCCTAAGTTTACTTAACCTCCAAGATTATGTGCCTATAAATTGGTCTTTATGTATTATTAATCAATATCAAATCAATCAATACAATTTTCTTTCTATATTTCTAACAATATGTATCTCTACATCATTATTTAATCAACTTTCACAAAAACAAATACTAACAATAATCGAACCACTCTGCTTATTTCAATCCCTATAATTTTAAATGTATGTGAATTCGCAGTCCAAAAATAAGAGTACATGAATATATATATATATATATATGTGTGTGTGTGTGTGTGTGTGTGTGTGTGTGTGTGAATACATTATATATTGGATTCCACCCAAACAAATACAGACAATAATCAAACAATTGTTCTTATATCAACCCCCTAAAAATCGAAAATGTATATAAATTATCTGTAGTAACCCTTGTGGACGAGTGTGAGTGGGCAGGTGCGAAGACAGACACTGGGCTGAGCTACCACATTGACAGGGTATAGGGTGCTCAATCCCACATCGCCTGGGTGTGGAAAAGGGGATGTGCTTATATGTAGTATGTTCTCTTCAAATGGTATGAGGCCTTTTGGGGTAAAACCCAACAGCAAAACCATGCGGGATCAGGCCCAAAGCGGACAATATTACAGTTGGTATCAAAGCTTGAACCCAGCCGGAAGTATGCCGACGAGGACGTCGAGCCTCGTAGGGGGGTGGATTGTAGTAACCCTTGTGGACGGGTGTGAGTGGGCGGGTGCGAAGACAGACACTAGGCTGAACTACTACACTGACAGGGTACAAGGTGCTCAATCCCACATCGCTTGGGTGTGGAAAAGGGGATGTACTTATATATAATATGTTCTCTTTAAATGGTATGAGGCCTTTTGGGGTAAAATCCAAGAGCAAAATCGTGCGGGCTTAGGCCCAAAGCGGACAATATCATATCATGTGTTGGAGCGGGGTATTACATTATCAATCTAAACAAACAAAGAAACACAATCACACACACACACACACACACACACACACACACACACACACACACACACACACATATATATATATATATATATATTTACAATACTTGACATACCGTGACTTCGATTGGCACCCTAGTATCGATGCAATGCACGTAGTAGAGATCGATACAATCCGTATCGAGCCACTTCAAGCTTTTCTCGCAGGCAGCACCGACATACGCTGGGTCGCCACATATATACATTTTCCCATCGATATGGTATACCGTAAGTTTGGAAGCCAATTTCACTTTCTCTCTCATCCCTCCTTTGAGAGCCTGCAATGAAATCCGATCAATTCACCAATACATCAAATTGAAACCCTAGAACTGAAATTCTACTAATTCATACCTTCCCGAGAAGGATTTCATTGTTGCCATAGGCATCGACAGTGTCAAGGAAGGTGATCCCATTGTTGATGGCATAGTGAATTAAGGCAATCATGTCGAGTTCGGGTTTGGACGGCCCATAGTGTGAGGACATGCCCAAACAACCCAGACCCTGTGCCGATACTTCCAGACCTTGCGAACCCAATTGCATCCTCCTCAGTACTGCCATTTATGTGCACTCTCTCTCTCTCACTTTCTCGTTCCCTAGAAGGATAAGATATAGTGAGTGGAAGAAGAGTATGTTGAGCAGTGGTCTTTAGGCCATCCATTATGCTGTTCTTTACAATAGCTCTCTGCACATCAACTTTTTTTGCTGACGTGGTTTTCTGCAATTGTAGAGATTTAAGCCTACTGGTATGCAAGCTCTCTACATTATTATTTTAATATTTTTTATATAAAAAATAATTCATAAAAATTTTTAAAACTTATTTATTTCAATTGTATGTTATGAATAAAATATTATTTTTTAATTGTTTACGTCTCATATATTTATTGACAAATAAAAAGACATTATATATTTTTTGCACAAATAAATTCATAAATTAAAAAGACATTACATATTTTTCGCATAAATAAATTCATAAATTAAAAAGACATTACATATTTTTCGCACAAATAAAGAAATAAATTAAAGAGACATTACATATGTTTTTCACAAATAAAGAAATAAATTAAAAAGTCATTACATATTTTTAACACAAATAAAGAAATAAATTAAAAAGTCATTACATATTTTTAACACAAATAAAGAAATAACATTACATATCACCATCCTCTGAATCTAAACTCGTGACATTATATATATTTTGTTGATCTGAACCCGTGACTCGATCTTCCCCAATCATCATCCATGCTTTGCATACTGCTTCGTCTTCTTCTTTAGACCAATTGGTCTTCTTTTGCTTTGAGGGAGGTTCAGATTGAGAAGGTTGTTGAGATGGGTATTGGGGTTGAGATAGATATTGGGATTGATATGGGTAATAGGGTTGATGTGAGAATTGGGTTTGATATGGGTATTCGGATTGGGGTTGAGATGGGTTACTGGATTGCGAAAAAATTGAGAGTTAATCTCATTATTGAATTGCGGTGGTATTTCGGATGCTGAAGAAAGACTTGTAGAATAGAGGTCGAGAATCCATGAAGTGAATTGAAGGATGAAAATGGAGTGAAATGAATATTGAAGGATGAAAAATGAGAGAATTGAGTGTGGTATTTATAGAATAATTCCCAACGCCTATCTCGGAGTTTTTATATTTTTTTCAATTGTTTGCTTGTTATTTTTAAAAAAAAATAAAATAGGCCAAAAAGCCGAACCTAAAAAAAATCAAATGAAAAAAAATTAAACTTGAATCTAAAAAATTAAATTGAAAAAAAAAATTTAAACAAAGAACAAATAATATTTTTTTTGATGAATAAATAAATAAATAAATATATATATATATATATATATATATATTATTTATAAACTTTGTATTATTTTTTGAAAAAAAAAAAGAGCAAATAGCCGTTTGGCTATGCAACCAAAAAAAAAAAAATTTAAAACCAAGCAGCAGGCTCGCTCGCTTAACCCACTTTTCAGCGATCCCTCATAACCCCCCCCGCGGCGCTTCATGTGCTCTCTATAAACATAGAGAGCGCGTAATGGAAGCCCTGATAGAGAGTGAATTTAGCAGACTAGTCCTCATATTAGTAGTAAAAGATTTTGTATAGGCAAACACGTGGAAACTTGCCAACGTAAGCACCTACGTTGTACATATACACGTGGGATGGTAATAGGAGGGACAAAAATATTTTTAAATATTGCATCTCTGACGTCTAGACTCAGTTAGAGCATAAAGTGTGGAGAGCGAGCTCGCCTGCAGGAGAAATTATTAGATAATCTTATTGATCTCTGTCGATCACCAGTAAGAAAAGAAAATTGAAAAATAGTTGACATAAAATTGATTTTTCTTATATGAAGTGGTGATTGGCTCCGATTAAATAATTTTTCGACCTCCAGTTTGTATTTTTATTGAGGAATGCTAGGGTCAGTCCTTCTCTGATTGAGAAATTAATTCTTATTAATTATTTGTCTCTTGTCTTTTAAAGGACAATTAAAAACATAAATTTTGAAGACAAAATTACCCTTCAAAAATCTTATTTTTACTTTTTTTTTTTTATCCTTCCGCCTTCAATCCATATGTGTATACTATATATATATATATATATATATAAACTACCAACCTTTCGAATGAATTGTTTCATTTTTTTCAGCTGTCTATATACATATTTACTCTCCTCTCTCGATCTAATAGATATATGCATAAATATGCATGCATATGGATCTTTGAATGGATAAAAACGGTGAATGGACATATACAATTTTATAAAAATACGTTAAATTATATAATATTCTAGAAGTATTGATGATGTGGTGCTCCCGGTAAGTGTAAGTCCTCTAACTCTTTTGAAAATTATCAATTTCTCTACAATAAAGAAGAAATGGGGGGTTTACATTTGCCGGAATACTACATCATTAGTATACCGGGGGTATTGTATACTTTCTCTAAAAATACATGTTTCATTGTCTTTAATTGATTTTTTTTTCTTTTTTTTTTTCTCAAAATAGAAGCATATGTGAATAAATTCTTTCTTTTTATATGCACACACGTGTCAAATTTTGTCCTCAAAATTTATATTTTTAGTTAAAATTTATGTTTTTAGTCGTCCTTAAAGATAAAAGATAAATAATTAATGAGCTTTGATGATTATTTTTTCAATCAATTAGAGAATGCAATTATAGAGAGAGACAATCCCTAACACTCCCCATTTTTATTTGGTGTGGAGCTCTGCACTACGGAGGACCTGCAAAAAAATACTCCAACCACTCTCCCAGATCGGGAGCGCTCTCTCTCTCTCTCTCTCTATTTCTACAAAAGTAAAAGTACCATACCGTTTAGACCACTTTTCGCTAGCAAAGTCAACCCATTGTATTCAACAACTGCTTACCTGCATAGAAAACCCTAACAACATACTCAAAACATATTTAAAGGCTTTTAAAGCCTTCGGCTAGCTATCTCAGTTCTAATAGCATTCTTTTATTTTTTTGACAAATAGTGATTTTTAGGAGTTTAACTGGAAAAAAAACACTTAAAAAATTTACAACAAATGACGTATTATTAGTGTGCATCATTTCAAACATTTTTTTTTTTAAAAAAATGACTCACAAAGCACAAATCTTTTTCCTAATATATATATATATATATATATATATGTGTGTGTGTGTGTGTGTGTTTTAACCTTAACAAGAAACTCACACACCACTTTCATTCTACGAGGACTTAAATCCTAAACCTACTACTTTAGAAAATGATGAAGTATCACTAAATTACAATCATTGATATTTTTATTAATAAAAGTATTATTTCACAACACAAATCCAACTACCATGATTGTCACTTTCTTTTTAAGTGAGGAAAAATCGAGAAAATTTTCGGTGTTGGGTGTACCACATCATTAGCCTCATCAGTTAATTATATCTTTACACATAAATAAAAATATATTTATTTATGTGAGTCGTATCATTACATTTAGTGTTTAATTAGTGCGTGATATCATGTCTATCTCTTCCTTAGGTCCTTTATGCCTTAGAAATTTAGAATAAGGATTTTTAGAGTGAAGCAATATATGGTATAAACACATAAATGAACTTTGGCAACTTGATGTTTAATCAACTTGAGTTCAAGTACAAAGGCTCAAGAAAATAACTGTGTTATATTACTCTTAGTGCAGAAAGGAAACTTAATCTAAAAAGCAATTAAAGTAAATTATATGAAATTTAAAAACGATTAAAGTAAATTATATGAAATGTAAATACTGACGAAAAAAAAAAGTCAATCTTACCCTTCATCCACTTTATCAGAATAGTGACAAGGGCATGATTGGAAGGCACATCCATGCAAATACTAAAGGCAGCTGATATTGGCGTACCACCAATATCCTCTGACACTCCACTTACATTTTTTCTTAAATAAAATAACAAAAGTATTCCTATGTTATACAATATTTGATTCTTATATTTTTCATACCCTAATTAACCTTAACGGATAATGTTAGGTTTCTTGGTGCAAAATCACAATTTCTCTCTCATCCCTTTTTGGCGCCAAAATTATTCTTCTATCTTTGTGCAAAAATGAAAGATACAATTTCTGAGTTAGAGGAAGTCATTGAAATTGTTAAGATAAGCAGTATTGAAAAATTTTCAAAAATCTATGAATCATTCAACCCTAATGTCCATGGTAATGTGATTTTTTTTGTTTGTTCTACATTATTCTTCATAATACATTTTTAAGTTAGTTTGAAAATATTGTTTATTTCTATTGAATCAATTAATCAATATTTATTTTAAAAGTAAACAAGTTTAGGATTTAATATAATTGTTTAGAGAGTATCGATCAAATGTATGTGATTAGGATAATAAAAGTTATGTGATTAGATTCAAAAGTATTTGAGTTGAAAGCAAACACTATTTCAATGAATAAAATCTATCTTGGAAAAAAATTAATTGTATTTAAAGTAAAAGGAAAGTTTAGTTTTATTTAAATAAAAATTATGATGTATAATTTTTTAAGGAAACCAAGGAAAGCTTTTTAATTTTAAAATGGAACTTTTAGAAATAAAAAGAGAAAAACGAGACTCTTTGGAATCCTTTGCTAATTATAATTGTCACAATTTAGTAAGGATCCTTTGTACCAAAATTTCAACAACAAAAATAAAAAATTGATAGGATGTTTTTCTTTCTTTGCTTTTTATTTTTTTCCCCTTTCTTTCTATTTTATTTGTTCACAAATTGATCGTATGTTTCTAATATTTAATTTGTGCTATTTTATAGATAAGACATGTAAAATAAATTACACATTAGGTTTTGTTTTGTAACTTACACAACTAACCTAAAATATAAGAAATGTAAACAAAAGAGGATGTGAATGAATTGGACTTCTATGAAAAGTAAGAAAGCAATTGGAAATAGTCGAGAAAAAAGAAGAGAATATGAGATAAAACATTATTGAATTGGAATTTTAAGAAATATAAAAAAGGAATTGGAATTGAGACCTGATTTAAAAAGGCAATTAAGGTATTAAAAATATAAGAATTAAAAATGGTATAGTATAGGAACACTTTTGTAATTTTATTTATATAAAAAAAAAAGTAGGAGTGAAGTGCCCGAGAATATCGGTGCAGCACCAATACCAACTCCCATACTAATTCTTTCACTCTTTTGTGACATTTTTATGTTCCTCCTTGGTGTGTTTTTGCATTATTCTTTGGCACTAGTCTCAAGGAATATCATAGATTACTCAATGTAGTATCTATTTTTATACATTGGTATATGCTCGCCTATATGGATTCATCTTTTTAACAATTTCCATAATATAAAACCTCAACATAAATTAGTCAGTGTAGTATCAAAATGAAGAAGATTTGATTATTAAAACCTAATTCTTGATAGACCTAGAAAACCAAATTCAAGGTCCACTTGAGGTAACCCTTTGAAGTTGTGCATTATACATGTTGCCCATAATATAATATTGAAGGAATAAAATAGTGCACTCATGTCTTCTAATCATGTAACTATGTTGCCTACATGTTTCAGACGCCATCAATTATTAATTGATTTAATGCTATCATGAGAGCTTCTTAACATGAGCTCTCTTTATTTAGGCCAAAGTGCATTAAACCCCCCTACAGTTAAATCAAGGAGTATTGGAGAAGATAGAGAGAGGAGATCGAGGAGTATTTTTTGTTGGAAAATTTATGCGTATATGATACTATTTAAGATATAAAATAATTGTACTAACATGTTAAATCACATATATTACATATCCTCTAAAATATTATAAGAAAATGTCTTACCATTCCACAATATATATAAAAAAATTCTATAAGTTTCTATATCAAGTAAGATTATAACACATGTAATAATCTATACTATTGAACTCATGTATAGTACAAATATCATATGTTATATAAACCATATGAAATATAACACAATCAAGTAATTCAAGTTGATTTTATACTTGATAACTTAAAATACATAAATATTGAAAAACTGTAGATCGAGGCTAGAGTTAGACTCTATGTCCTTAAGACAATTATCGTCCCGCAATGGTGTTGAACAGACCACTGTCTCCTAGGATACAACGATCTTCCTCTCAATTGGTAGCAACACTTCAAACCAACTGAGCTTCTGCGAACCACCTATGTGTTCTTGGACTTGACTCTCCCTGAATCGTTGGTTCAAACCAGACCACAAAGACTTATGTATTAGACTATATGAAATACCCCCAACAAATTTCGCGCATCAGGTGGCCAGTGTCATACTCAAAACCTGAGAGATATTTACAACTGATAGTAACAAGTATAAAGTATAAAAGACAGAAGGAAAAATAAATTTTAAAAGCGGAATAAAAAGTTCATCTGAATTAATATAAAACGTTAAATAAATAGAGTACATGTCTGGTAATACAATTTGGAAGTCCCGTAACCCAAGGACCCCTTAACCAGAAAGAATAAGAGTTTTAACTCCAAATTAAAAATAAACAATAACCAAAGTCTTGAAAGAATTCATAATTTGAATTGGAAGAAGATGTCTGCCACAACCAAAATTCAAGACTCTATCTTTGCGATGAAACTGGCCTGGGACCTGAAATATCAACAAATGTAGGTTAAATCCACGAGCAAGTCCTATATACTACATCCTAATTAGAGAACTGGTATACATACCCTCCATATGAGGGACATAATAGAAATTAAATGTGTAAACATATAAGTCACTCATTATCCAGTTCATGTTTTTAAAATATATATCATCTTTTTCAATCACCCAACAAACCCTTAGCATACAACAACGAACACATTCTTTAAGTTCAAAACAAAGAAACACAATCATGTATTTTATTAAATTTAAGCAATCCTAACATGCCACCATTTTTATCCTTGGATACTTTAATAGGTATTGACAATCCTAACATGCCCATGACAATACTTACATGCCTCCTTTAAATTTAGATACCTTAATAGATATTGGCAATCCTAACATGTCCCTGTCAACCCTTACATGCCTCCTTTAAATTTAGACACCTTAATAGGTATTGGCAATCCTAACATGCCCCTGACAATCTTTCATGCCTCCAAAACCAACTTACCACATGAAAAAAAAATGCATAACGATTTAATTTGCACAAAATGTAAGAATTTAAATTATCGGATATTCAATCATCACAATAAAATAACTCGTTCACAAATAAATTAAAAATCAAGTATATCATGGACGTTTATAATTTCAAAGAGAAAACAGTTATGGAGAAAAATAATGCAACCACCACTTATATGAGCAAGCACACAAACAAACCTCCAATATATTTAAATCTTTGAGAGAGTCTAAACCTAGCTCTAATATAGGTTTTCGGGCCTATTCTGTTTCTAAAAACCCTATTTAATTATTCTAAAATTTTCAGGAATTTTAAAAATATTTTTCTAGTAAAAGAAAATAAAACACAGTTTTGAAACATACTTGTAAAACTGATAAAACTCTAAGGGAAGCTCCTTTCTCCCTCAAATTTAAAATCCATGTGTATTCATTCCCTATAAGGTTACCTAAATTTTCTTAGAATTTTCTGAAAATTTTAAAATATTTTCTAAATAAAAGAAGGTGAAAAAACCAATTTTGAGGCACTTTAAAAATCAATTTAACCACAAGGGTAGCTTATTTCCATATGAAATTTAAAAAATCAAGTGTATTTAACCCCAAGACACTAAATTAAAAATTCGGGAATCTTCTAAAATTTTAAAAATATTTTCCAAATAAAAGAAGATGAAAACCCAATTTTAAAAATCAATTTAACCACAAGAGAAGCTTATTTCGACATGAAATTTAAAACCCAAACTTACTTGAACCCCAGAAATCTAAAATAAAAATTTGGGAATTTTCTTAAATTTTTAAAATATTTTTCAAATAAAAGAAGATGAAAATTCAATTTTGAGACATACTTTAAAAATCAATTTAATCACAAAGAAAGCTCATTTCAACTTGAAATTTAAAACTCAAGTATATTATATCCCTAAAAGATCACCAAAATTTTCTAGAGTCTTTAAAATATTTTTGAAATAAAAGAAGATAAAAACCCAATTTTTGAGAGAAACTTTAAAATCAATTTAACCATGAGGGAAGCTCATTTCCATATAAAATTTGACACCTAAGTTTATTTAACCCCCAGGAAGTTGAATTAAAAATTTGAGAATTTTTTGAAATATTTAAGTATTTTGAAAAAAGGATTTTTCAAAATTTCAACCCCTAGCCTGCGCGCAGGCAGCCCCTTTCCGGCCACTTCTCGGCCTCTGTTCGACCCTAAATTTTATACCGATCTTCTCCTTTCACCGTAAGCTATCTATTGGTACCAAAAGCCCCATCAAAAACGCCCCGAAATGAAAACCCCCAAATCACAACTTCTAGGGTTCTTCTACAAATTTTCAAAATAAATTTAAATCCCTCCATGATCCATTCCTGGATGTTCAAGGGTAAGTTAATCCAGCAAGAACAACTCAACAAACCACAAATTGCTACATTTAATAGCCACAAATTTAAACTTAACATATCAACATATTCAACATATACATGTATGCGTGTATCTATATGTGTGTAAAAATAAATATTCCAACACCAATCCTCAATTGCAAAATTTATTTGCACAGAAATCATAATCCATAAAAAAAAGATTTGTAACATCAATTTTATACCAGAATGAAAGATCAAAACAAACAATGTAACAAACAATTTACACATTATAGGATTTAGTCTATGTATACAGATTCAAAGGGGAAGAGAAGAGTCGAACTTGCCTCTTCGATGATTCTAAACTTGTCCACTCGATCGCCCTTTCTCTCCCTTCTCTCTTTCGTCAACTTTTTTGGCTTCTGTGCGTAAAACTAACGGCAGAAACCCTAGCCCCCCCCCCCCCCCTTTTTTTTTCCTTTTAGAAAACTAAATAACTCCAAAAAAATACTAAAATAAAAAAATATTATTAAAACAAACCTTAGCGCATCAAAGTAAGTATACACCTAACCTAACAATTTCAGCCCAACTCAACCCTGATTCCTTCCTAGCACAATCCAAAATTAAAAATAAAGAAAAATACCAAGATCTAGTCCAAATATAATAAAGTAAAATAAAATAAAAAATAAAGTAAACTACACCACAATATTTTAAGCACTTAAAGAATTTAAACCAACCATTAAAGCAATTCAATTTAACTAATAAAAGAAATAAAGCATTTAAATTAAACTTAAAAGACCTCCAAAATTACGGGGTACTACAATATAGGTTTTATAGAAAGAGAGAGATTTCAAACATAGAGAGAAGAAGAAGAAATCGAAAAAGTGTACTTTACAAATGAGAGGCTTATTGGCCTATTTATAGACCACTAGGTGTCTTTTTGGTTTTTTCCGAATAAGCATGGGACATATTGTTTCACTTCAAGGGTTAGGAATGGCACCGTGAATCTAACACCTAAGTGTTTCTTCGTGATTCACACTTGAGTGTTTGTTAACTACCAATCAACACTCACGTGTATGTTGATTACTTAATAGACACTCTACTACCATGATGTTATGACAGACATTTTGCTACCCATGTCATAACTCATGTAATGTCACCTTACATCGCATACATATAATTTTTATTCAA
Organism: Cornus controversa; assembly: GCA_026545225.1. Lineage (NCBI taxonomy): Eukaryota > Viridiplantae > Streptophyta > Magnoliopsida > Cornales > Cornaceae > Cornus > Cornus controversa. Next base: position 49,446,520 of record CM048845.1, read on the forward strand.
TTTTTCTAACATTTTTGACATTTTAAGGAGGGATATTTTAGACATTTTATGGGAAGAGGGTATTTTTGACCTAAAAGGGGGCATTTTTGCACGGTTTACAAATTGAGAGAGGTTTGTTGCACCCAAAAAAAGGAAAGTGCACTTTGATGCTTTATTTAACTACTAAATTGAAAATTTTATTAAATGACTTATTTCACTTTTCACAGATTTGAAAAAAAATTGTCTCAATCTAGTGGTTAAATATGGAGAGTCATGACTCTTGTCATGAGAGACTCTATTGATAGCATTACACATGCCCTCTAAATTCTTCAATTGGTATTAGAGTACAAGTCTGCATTTCTTAGTTTAAACAGATGCACCAAAGATTTGAAATATGAGTAAGCAAATTACATTGGACTAGTTCTTGCTGACTTGGATTTCTAGCTGAGTAAAAGCAATTGATAGAAATGTCCCAAGTTTTTAGCCTCTAAAACATTTCCCCATAAATCACCTCATATCATTAAAATTACTGCTCACTTATTTGACCTTCTTGATCTAGGATTTTGGTGTTTGGATAAAACAGAACATTTATGAATTATGCCCACTGCTTTGAGCCTCTGGACCAAATCGGTGACAAAGGATTGTTTGGCTAAGTTTCTTGGAACATGCTCAAACCAGAAAACTTCAAACAATTTAAACGTGTTCTCTAAGCCATAGGATTACTTCTCACATCACCAATTTATGTGCGCACATAATATGTACGTGCACAAGACAACATTGAACCTTAGCTTCCTACCAAAGACCAATTGGTCCACTAGGATAAGCTCTGACTTTCCAAATGAGAGGTCCAAAGTTCGAGCCTCAGTGAAAGCAGTGTGTGTGAATATTGCTTTAAGTTTCTAAAAAAAAAAAAAAACATTGAACCTTCCTGTTCTGTCAACTAGCTTGATCGCTTGATGGATTGTATGTAACATGGATTCTTCAAGAGAGAAAAAGGAACTCATTGCAACCATATATGTGCTTGTGTATTTCAAAACCATGGTTCATGCGGGAGGGACACATAGGATAACTCAAATCACTCGATATATCTATAAATATTTTGATATGGTGAACATTTGAAGCAGATCTCAATACAAAAGAAGTATAAAGAGTTCTTGAAGAACTATGTAATTAGTACTAGTATACAGCAAGTGGCATGACTTTATTCAACTATTCAGTTTTCTAGGAGGACAAAGGCGGAGTTTCTGAATTTATCCAAGTAGATGCCATGTAAGCATGTCTCTCACCCTTTATGGCATCAGTAGAAGCAAAAGATTCGAGCTCGATCATTTCTTCTGGTGTTAGTTTTATAGACAAAGCTTCAATATTCTTGTTGAGGTTTTCAATCTTAGAGGTACCAGGAATGGGGCATACGTCATTCCCCTGGTGATGGACCCATGCCAATGCTAGCTGTGACGGAGTGCATCCCTTCTTCGTTGCCATTTCACTAACCCGCTCAAATACGTAATTGTTATGCTCGAGATTTTCAGGTCGGAATCTAGGGAATCTCTACAAAAGTTGAGAATACATGAATCAGTACCAAAATTGCAAAACCAGACAAAACCTAATCACATAAACATATTCACAAGTACAAATGTTTATGATATTCAGGTTGTCATACAACATTAAGCTCAGTATTTTTGTTTTCAAATGACAAGTTTTCTTACCTTTCCCTTTCACACGCTATCCTACACTGCATCACCGAGCTACTATGGTTTTCGCTAGTACCACTATAGTTTTAGTGTAACCATGTATACATACTATCAGAGTATATTAAATATGAGATGACTAATGGGAACAAACAAGCCTCTTCTATGAAAAGGCGCCTCTTAAAAAGAAAGGGGCTGTTTGCAAAAGCAACCAAGAAGCTAAGAATTTGTCTAACTAGGTTTGCATTCTATCCAATATGGTGACTCCACACTGAAAATTACATAATTCAAAAGGAAAACAAGATGTTCACCGACTCTCCTGTAAGTTAAAACTAAGATGTTTATACCGAGACAGCTTTTCTTTGTTTCAAAGAACTAATGATATATATAACAAGTAATGAATCTGCTTGAATTGGAAGTTTCACAGAGAAGTTCCAGGTGTTAAGTAGTTATAAAGTGGCTGACTTCATAAATCTATAGACAAAAATAAATTTCACCTTCACAAGTAGCGGAATCGATGATTGACTACATGATTCAACTATTGAATGAATATTGACAACCATATGAAGGTCAGAAAGTGGGGAGGAGGAAAGCTTGACGAGCTTCACAAGATTGATTACGTAAATTGCCACAGGTACAAAAGACATAAAAGTACGCGCACAAAATATAAAGAAACAACAATGTTTAAAGAATCAATTAGCCCAGTTCTATAAAATTTATTCTCAAAACCAAACTACTAGTGTTATATGCACAAACCTTTCGGTTGTCGTTTTCGGACAAGTTCTCCACCAACTTGGCACCTGATGCAAAGAATCCACGCCCTAAAGGACTATATGGAACAATCCCAATCCCGAGTTCTCTGAATGATAATAAGAATAACGAAATCAGAACTTTGGATTACTTATCAGTCTCAAACAGATTAATTAGCAAGAAATATGCCTCACCTGCAAGTAGGAACAATTTCTGTCTCCAAGTCTCTTGCCCACAAAGACCACTCATTCTGTACAGCTGTTATTGGATGTACAACGTGTGCCCTTCTAATTGTTGAAGCATTGGCCTCAGATAGTCCTATGTATTTTATCTTTCCCTCCTCAACCAGTTTCTTGAGTTCTCCCATCTTACAAAAGTAGTTCATAAACAAGATCAAGAAAATACTTACAAAAAGCTTCTTCTAAACAAGGGATACAAATAAGGAAACAATTATGAAACATTCAAATACCCGTATGTATAACATCAGAAAGAGAGGCAGGCACAACATAGTCACACTACTCTAGAAAACGAAATCTCTAGTGAAAGCACATTTACCAAAGCAACCTTGTTGCTTCCTTGAGGGTGCAGATTTGCAGCTCATAGCCTGAAGAGTATGAATTTATGTGTGAATGATCACTACTAAATGTTTTTTTTTTTTTTTAAATGACAAGATTTCCTAGCCGAGCCCAGTAGTGTGGGCTTGTAACCAAGTGGGGCATTAAAGTGGTTGGTTGTGTTGGAAAAGTCATCCAGTCCAGGAGGGTGCACCCTTCTTCTCTCACTTCTGCAGCAAAATGGTGTGCACCCAACCCAACCCGCCATGGGTTGCGGTAGCTATTCTATCAATTACTGATGAACTTATCGTTGCATATTGGGGTTAATCACCCAAAACCCAACCCACCATGGGTTGTGGTAACTATTCTATCTATTGCTCATGAACTGTCATTGCATATTGGGGTTAATCACTGCTAAATGGTTATTCAGCTTAACATTGATCAAATCAATTGAGTGAAGTGAAAGCAGATGATTGCACAAATTCTGATCCGAGACAGATGTGGAAGAAACCATATAGGCCATTGATGTCATCATGCATCAGAATATCACATTTCTCAACTGGAGGAGGACATGTTAATCATCATGTTTACTCTTTCTTCATATGGTGAGTAAACATCATGTTTTCTAATCATGTGGTATATTGTATTACCAAGTAAATGTTATATTATTCATCTCTCTCTCTAACAAAAAACTTGTTATGTTTGGAATTTGAATAGAAACAACAGAAAATTGAAATTTGAACGTTTGCCTTCAAATCATGAGTTGATGGAAACTAAGAAATAGCTAGAATTATGAGATAATATAGTACAGGAGTAGCTTAAATTGAGTATAATGGCTGGCATCACTTGCTTTGATAATTATTCACTTCCACTCTCATCTTATTCAAAAGAATTAATATTTTTCTTTTATTTTTATTTTTTTAATGATAGAAGTGTAAAATGTGACGCTTTAACCATGGATGTCCTTGTGCATGTAACTTAAAAGTTCAAAGTTCAAAATATTTATTCCAATCTATATCATCTTTTACTTCTCATCTTAAGGGAAAAAAGAAGAAAGCATTCACTTCAACATTCAAATTCAAAGAAAAGAGATAATAGACTAGAATTTTATATGTATATGAATTCACAATAAAAAACGAAAAAACAATGTATATATATATAGATATAGAGAGAGAGAGAGAGAAACTTCGACCCAAACAAATACTGACAACAATCAAACAAATTTTCTTATATCAATCCCTAAAATCGGAAATATATACTTCTTAATCTAAACGAACAAAGAAACATGATCACACATACATGATATATATCTACAATACTAGACATACCGTGACTTCGATTGGCACCCGAGTATCGATGCGATGCACGTAGTAGAGATCGATACAATCCGTATCGAGCCGCTTCAAGCTTTTCTCGCAGGCGGCACGGACATACGCAGGATCGCCGTGTATTTCCCTCTTCCCACCGGCATGGAGGATCCCAAATTTCGAAGCCAATTGCACTTTCTCTCTCATCCCTCCCTTCAGAGCCTGCAGTGAAATCCCATCAATTCACCATTCATCAAAATGAAATCCTAGAAGTGAAATTCTACTAATTCATACCTTGCCGAGAAGGATTTCGTTGTCGCCATAGGCATCGGAGGTGTCGAGGAAGGTGACGCCATTGTTAATGGCGTAGTGAACTAGGGCAATCATTTCGGGTTCGGGTTTGGGCGGCCCGTAGTTGGAGGACATGCCCATACAACCCAGACCCTGTGCCGATACTTCCAGACCTTGCGAGCCCAATTTCAACCTCCTCATTACTGCCATTTCTGTGCTCTCTCTCTCCGCGTAGGAGAAGATATAGTGAGTGGCAGAAAATTTAGCAGCCTTTATATAAATAAATTAGGAAAAGATTCTGTTATAGCCTATGACAAACACGTGGAAAGCTGCTAACGTAAGCACATACGTTGTATTATACAAGTGCGATGGCAACAGGAGAGACGTTTGTTACACGTGATCTCATGTGATTTAGACGGTTAGACAAATACCACGTGTTGTTATGATATTTTATTAGTTTTGTTACAAAATATAGTTGAACTAATTAAAATAATCATCGACTAAAATAAAAAGATATAATTACCCCTAATATGATATGACATTATTATTCCACCGTCACTTGGCCCCTTCTCTCTCTCTAGCTTTGTTTACACAGACCACCATGCTTTGCTTTAATAAACCATCAAGAAGATACTCCAAACAGAAGATGAAACAATAATGAAACCAACTACCTTTTTACTAAATTTTAAGATTTTTGTTTCCCTTTAAAAAAAATTTTCTATACCTATACCTACATATAATATATAATCCAATGTCTTGAATCCCCAGTGTTGTCTCATAGAAGGAGAGAGATAAAGATACATATATATATATATATATATATATACATCTACAGATGGATACATATATTTATAGAGAGACGAACATAGGGTTGATTGGAGTTGACCCACCAACCCTTCGTTTCAAACTATCCTATAACCGTCTCTTCAAAACCTTCATAGCCCCCAAACCTCACTCATCATCACTCCTCTCTGCAAAACCCATGTTGGCACCGCTGTGCTTTGCGCCACAACTCAAAGCAGAGGCCACGAATACGATGACATCTCCTATATCTCTGATGTCCCATTCATCATCCTTGACATGTTCAATCTCCGGTCCATCGACGTCGACATTTCTATTTCTATGTTAAGGATTTTAATCACACGATTTAGATTCAAATTCAATCAGCTAATCCGCTGTCACAGACATTTCTATTTCTCTATTAAAATTTGATCCAAATCAAGTTGATCTAATATTGGTGGTGGGTTTAATGGATTTTGTGTGTGTGTATATATATATATATACACACACACACATACCCCGAATATTGGTGGTGGGTTTAATTATGGTGGATTTTGGATTTATATATATGTGTGTAATATTGGTGGTAAGTTTACCGACGTAGGAGATGCCGTCGTAGGTGGTGGTGACCTTGGTGGGAGGCGACGGTGTGAGTAATGGCTATAGGTGGAGAGGGAAGTAAAGAAAATGAAAAATGTTTTTGTATATAGGGCAAACTAGTAATTTCATATACCTAGATATATTTTTTTATTTTTAACAATAAAATAGAAGGGGTAAGATAGTAAAGTCATTCTATTTTTAACGTCCATTCTGCTAATGGGAGGTCAGTGCAAGAAAATGTATTAACTTGATACTGAGTGTAATTAAGCTAAACTTCATAGGAGGTGAACGTATAAATTATTCCACATCACAAACCCAACTACCATAATTGCCACTCTCTTTTAAGTCAGGAAAAATACCGCAATCATTAGTAAGCGAAAGTCTTAAACATTACTGCAAATTCTGGTTCTTGGAACATCTAAATTAGGCCAAAAGTCCGGAACACAATAGACAAGAAGAACCACACCACAACTTTATAAGAACCTAATACAACAATGAATTGGACATTTCCAGCACATGGTTTTAATGTTTGGTAAAATAGAAAACTTGGTGCTTTCTGTATCAAAGACACACGTGCCATAATTTGCCAATAATTCAATGTAGAAAGTCAAATACTATTGTAAACATTACAAAGCTGCAAGGTAGATCCAGGTTACAATTTGGGCTAAATTTGGCCTACTTTGAAATATGGCCCAATGAGCCAGAAAATGGGTCACAAATAAATCGGTCATGAACCAACTCAAATTATTCAAAAAGTCCAAACTCATTTCCATGGGACAAGCCAAATTACCACCCAATTCAAAATGGGTCACAAAAGATGATTATTTATAATTACATCATAATTATAATTATCAAAAAAGATAATTATGATAATTATCAAAGATGATGAAAGTTACAAATTTGTCCCTGCATGGGGTCTATAAATAGAGGTAGAGACGTGAAGGAAGAAAACAACAAGAAGACTCTGAAAAGTACGCTAAACCTCTGTCGGATTCTTCACCAAATTTTCAATCAGATTCAAGATTAAGCTTTAATGACTGTGAATCCGGACCGCCAAGAAAATAGAATCAGAGGATCGATTTTCTTTCCTTTTGTAAATATTTTAGAGATTTATATTCTATATATATTTAAATCAATAAAATTGATTGTTAATTCCACGTGTTCGATCCTTATTTGTTGACACAAAATTTGTGTATACAAATTTTTGGCATGCCTAGTGGGATCCTCCTTGCCTCTCATATCTTTCTCCTAAATTATACTTTCAACACTCCTTTCATCAGAATCTATGGCTCCTCCCAAGGTTTAGACTACAAACAAGAAAATCCCAAAAGATATCGTTGCTGCAATGGCCAACACCAAAGTCGCCGCAAGCATTGGCCAAAAGACTCAAAACCCGTTAAATGTTAGCGCACCTCAGAAGGTTCTATGACGCGTAACAAGACCAAGGTAGTTGTTTCACTGAAGAATCATAAAAATTTGGTGAAAGTCATTCCTGTTAAACCAATGAATGTGAAAACTAAATACGTTAGCATCATTAATACTTAGGGGGCAAATAACTCTAACAGTGTTTTAAAAAAGTTTGTCTCACCACATTCACCCCACTCTGTCTCTGATGCCAACTCTAGTGTTTGTTCGCCCTCAGAGTCACTACTTGAGACTTTGGAGCAATCAATCACTTCAAAGAATGTTATCTCTCAAAGTCTTTCCTATTCGAATGTCATGGCGACTATGATAACTTGAACAACCTTAGTGGAAGACCAACTGACAATGATAGTGTGCACACTCGAGAACCTCACAAAGACTATTGAAGATCTATGGACAAATTTGATGTTATACTTCAGTGTGACTAATTTCAGGATATTTACAAACTTAAGTATTCAAAGATCTATGGACAAATTACAAAAGCTCAAATTGATCTAGGCTCATGGTGATGGAATATAAAGCTCAAAGATCAAGACCATGGAGAATATGGAGTTATGATGAGAGCTAGACTATTTGTAAAGTAATTTATGTTACATGTTGATGAAAAACTCAATTTGTCGACTTAAAAGTTTCTAGAACCTACAAACCAAATAAATCATATTATTTAAAGGTCACTATAATCCTTGACTTAACCCTTTAACTTAATTGAATCATGTTACAAGGGTATAATCGTCAATGAAAAAGATTGGAAAACTTTTTGGCTAAGGAATTTATTCGAAGGCCTTGCAGACGCCTATGTCTATGCCTTCATCATTTAGCCATTTATTGGAATTGGACAATTTCTTAGAAAAAGTTCTTACAAATGTCTATATTATTGTCCTAAACGTTTATACCTTCACGATTTGACAATTTACTGCAAGTGCTTATTTTAATAAAGTTTCTTACAGATGTATATAGGAAATTGGTAAATGCTTATAGACGTCTATATGAAGCCAGATTTGGATCTAAAAAATGCTAATAGACATCTATCTTGATTCTCATAGACGTCTATATGAACGTTTATAAGTACATGTTGAAAAGATATAAAGGACTTACAGATGTCTATAAATGACTCATAGATGTCTTATAACTCGTTACCTTTTACAAAAATTGAGTCAAACATGCCTTAAAGTGTTCTAACTGACACATATCCAAAAAAGGTTATAAACATAATGTTCCTTGTTCATTTAAGATAACTTGTTGGAGACTTTTAAAGAACAGTTATTACATTGCCATTTTTGTACATTCTATTGCATATTTTATTGAGCACTCATACCTTCATTGTCTAGAGTTGAGCTTCCATCATTTGTTTTATTTATTACTCTAAAAGTGTGAACTTTGATTTTTAAATCTATCCATTAAGGAATATTTGTATTGAGATTTAATTTATAAATCTATCCATTGAGGCATATTAAGTTTGAGCTTTGATTTGTATATATATCGATTGAGGGATATTCATTGTTGTACTCAAACTCTTATATATTATTAAAATTCTTGTAAAAGGGTTGGTGTTATCCTGAAGTTTAAGTGAGGTGTTCACTTAGCAAAGAGAAAGAGGCTTAGAGGTATTCATGAGGTGTGGAGGTAAACGGGAGCCAAACCATATTACGAGCTTAGTGTTTTTTTTTTGTTTGATTCTTTCTACCCCTACCCCTCTTTTCTTTCAACTTGTATAATTGTACATTGCATATTTACTTAGTTTTTTTTATTGTAAGCAATTTAATCAAAAAAGTTATATAGTTTGCCAAAAGACTCAGTTCACTCCCTCTTGAATCATTATTTGGGCAACATATTGTTGTACACTACAAGAAAAATGAGTTTTCACAACGTGTAATTGACAACATGCATAAAAAGTAAGTCTTGTTAAGTAGTTTTTAAGGCTCATGTTTCGGACACCTTTTTAAATATTAAAAAAAAAATTATTTTGACAACTTGCAATTAATTGTTGATTCAATTGTCATTTAACGACTTACATTTTTTTATTAAAATGACGTGTTTGGTATATTGTCAATACCTGGCCAAAAATTTACCAATTCCCTCCAAAAAAATTCACCAATTCCCTCCAAATTTAATTCCTGCTACCACTAATACACGATATTTCTCTACTCTCGCTTGTCTTCTTTTTATTGTTTCCTCTTCCTACTGTAAACCTTAGGTTTCAGCGATTCTGGGTAGAGTAATTCGACACTTTGATCATTTTCTCTTCTCATTGTAAACCCTATGTTTTAGTGATTCTTGGTAGAGTACTTCAACTATAATGAATTGTGATTTCATCCCTAATCTACACCGTCAAGGAACTCTACCAGACAAAACAGAGGTATTCGAAGAACCTGAACAACCAAGCGTGTGTTTGTGTGGGGAATTTGGGGTTTCCCATCGAACCAATAAAGAGCCCTTTCTTAATTAGTTTCCCACCGGACCGACATAATAGCTATTGTGAAAAGGGACAAACAGAAGCAAAGTTGGGGGGGTTTCGTGACTGGTATAACACCTTCTTCTTCTTCTATTTTGATTTTTATTAAATTTTTATAGTGGAGAATTTGGGCATCAGCCACATATCTCATTTTTTTCCCATATGAAAATGTGTTGACATGAGTACATGGAGAGGAATAAGAACAAGAAATCTATGTAACACATATGACGCTTCAAAAACTTCTTATACTTAGCTTTTTTTGAATCAATGGTTGATTTAGAATCCATTTTGATTTAATAAAATACCCCTTCTTTGGTTTCAACAAATAATTTGCCCTTTTTTTTCTTTGTGAATTCTAATAGGTCAGCCTAGGTTTACTTCTTGTTTCTTATTCTCTTACGCTATGATACATCATTTTCTCTATTTATTGAGTGTCGCTTTGTTGTTTAGCTGCTAGTTCTAATATTCTGCTTTTTTTTTAGGTATTGGTTCTGCTTTGTTGTTTATCTGTTGGTTCTGGTTTTCTATGTATATGGTTTGGATTATCTTTAGTTGGGCTCTGATTGATTGGTGTTGTAGTTTATGTACTAGTTCTATATTTGTCTTATTTTTTGTATTTGTCACTTTAAACAACTTGTTTAGTTTGTTTGAACCAATATCTTAAAAAAATTAAGAAAATTAGATGTTGACAGAACAGTAGAAATAATTGAGGTCAGTGGGTGATTGTTGGTCCTTTAGATAAATGCTTATATACTAGTAATTAAGTAGGTAAAATGTAGTAGTTGTGCTTTATATACATATACATAACCATGATATATATATAAACACACACACACAAAAATAAAAGAAATGAAGAAACTCACACCTTTGCCTTCTACCCATGGGAGTCCCAAGACAAACCATAATTACCTTCAACATTACTATATCTTTTTAGAATCTGTAAACCCCCAACTTGGCTGATGCATGAACGAACATCAATGATGAACTTGATTTTAATGGTCAGATGACCTCAACTTTGAACCAATACATAAATATTTGAGTTCTGAAAATTTTTCCTGTGTTGCTATATCAAACTAGTAACTGACAAGGAAAATCATTCTATGCAGCTATTTATGAAGTACACTTTTATGGTCAATTATTGTTAAGGAGTAATATTACATTAATCGGCATTTTATAAAGTGTTAAACTATATTAAACCCCAAGGTAGGGCATGCTAATGTGTAGAAAATAATGGTACATAAAAAATATTATGTACCCCAATTGTGGGTAAGCATCATCTTCAAAGACTTGTATTGAACCATTATTTGCTGATTTTTGAAAAAGAGGAGCAAAAGATATAATGAAAAGTTGAAATCTTAAGGGAACTTGTGGTTTGAGAAGTGGAGTGTGATCAGTTTGATTTCCAAAATAGAGGATTGAGCTTTTCATTATTGTTCAGCTTTTCAAATCACTAGGTAAGGCTTTATAATGCTTATTTCCTACCTAAATTATGAGCTACTGATATTAACCATATTATTTTTTCATAGAATGTTATCAATATTATTTTTAAATTGAAAAAGGAGTTTATGATTATGCAACTGAGCCAACATTTAGGATTTCCACTATATATTGCTACTGATTAATTTGTTACATATTTCAATATTTAGAATGTTTAGGATTTCTACCATTTTTTCTTTGACTTGTGGTCCCTCCAATATGGCTACTTTGTATTTGGTGGATATGCGGGTTTCACATACTTTTTTGATGTTGATCCTTGGGGTATGCCCCAAGTAATGGTGTATAACATTTTGCTAAACTTTTGTGAAAATAAAACACTACTACTTACTATAAAAAAATCTCCCCACTATCAAGTGGTAGAGGATCTATAAAGAGAGTTCATTTTGATTTTTTAATTGATGACAAAAAAAAATTTAAAGCCCAAACATATATATAATTCTACCAGGCAGCAGGGCTTTTGTACTCCAAAATCTTTTATATTCTTAATTTTTTATTTTCTTGTTCTAGCTCTTTCTCTGCACTTTGGTCACTTTAGATTAACTTTTACCTTACCCCTCAAAATTAAATTATTTTGTCATGCCACATGCCTTTGTCTTTAAATTGGAGTAACTTCTTTTATTTGTACTTTTAATTGGTCTCATCATCCAATGCCAAGGTGTTTAAATTTTATTTCTTTTTTTTTAATAAAAAAAGGTAGAGTGATGTGGTGTGAATGTGAAAAAAAAAAAGCGTTGGTGTACACTTGTTAATCTCTCCAAAGAACTTTTGAACCAAGTATTGCTTGAAGATGAGATAAACTTTTTAATCTTTTTGAATGTGATTATTCCCATATAATTCTATTTGCTGCCAGATTTTTTCACTAATTATGAGTTTTATTAATTTTGACTTTCTTCTTCTTCTTTTTTTTCTTTTTTTTTGTGAGATTGGGAGTTTGATTGTGAATTTTGTTGCAACAAGCCAAAGACGACTTACCACAACCCAACAACAACCAAATATTGCAACTTTAATTGTGAGTTTCTAGCTACTTCTTTTTTGTTCATTCTTTTGCTCTCTCTTTCTAGTAATCATACCTCCATGTGCTATGGGTGTATGTTTGCCTTATCTTCAATAAATAAAAATAGTATAATTGTTCCATGATATGAATCATGATTTTGATTTTAACATATTCTTAGACATAATTTGATTGGGTTGGGTTGGATTGTCATAGTTATTCTTCTTTGCATGTTCACTATTTGCTCAAAACAAAAGACAATAAGAAGAACATAATTCAGTTCTGAATCTACTAAAAAATCTACTTAGTAGTTCCCCAAAAGATATGTTTATTTCATACTTGTATTGCCTAAGTGATGTGTATATATATATGACATTAGATGTATGGTAGTTCAATTTCTAGATAAATATAAATCCTTATGAATTTTGGGCAATGACAGTCTTGAGTGAATGAACATTGGAAAACTGCTTTATATATCTTCAATGCTCTATTGATGATTGATCATTGTAAATATTTCTACCTTTATTCTTTGGAATTGAAAGTCGAGCTTAATCTAATGTAAAGTTGTCATGGTTATTACTAACTTTGCACAATCTACATATGATTTGAATATTATGCGATCTTCAATTGCAGTATTTTCCATAACATGTGTAATGTTTGGAGTACTGGGGTCTGTTTTGCTTCAGTTGTTAAGTTAGTTTATGAATCCAAAACCTTCATCTAGCTGAGTGATTCAGAATTGGATACTCTTTCGCCTTATTGATCGAGTTATGTTGTCTAGTTAGGAGATAAAAGTCATATATAGAATGTCTCCATTTTTTTTATATGTGCAGATATTTTGAAAAATTACTCATCTTACTAATGGTTTGAATGAAGAAGCCAAATTATATTAGTAGGCAATGGTTTCTGGATAAAAGCCAATTTTGTGAATCATATACAAACACTAGTAATTAGACATGTTCTGAGCAAATTCAACTTGTTAAGCTTTTGCTGACTGGATTTATTCTGAAACAGGTGTAAAGATTTTAAATAGCTTAAGGGGTTATTCAAGAATGATTTTTGAATATTACACTCTTATAGAAACTGCAAGACAAGACTTGTTTCAAGATTTGTTCAATGAAACTGCAACGACTCTTCTTTTTTATTTTATAAATGACTTTTCTTCTTAATAATTTTGACATTAGATTGGGGAAGATAAAAGTCAACTATCAATTCTATGATAGCAGTTGTGTAGAGATTTTTTATTACACTTCATCACAATATGAAATCTGTGAAAATGGTACCATGTGATCTAATCAGAAAAAGATGAACCTAATTAGGGTAACATATGATAGAAATACTGAATCAATGAAGCCTTTCAGTATTCTCCCCTTTTTTTTTTGATCCTAAACCAAGAGTTCCACTTCATCAAATAGAAAAAGAATTTCAAGCTAAGCATAGCAGCAAGAATTTCAGGCTAAACCAGGAGTTCTAACGCGTGGTGGATGATCAGAAATTAAGGACATGAAATGTACACTTTTGTTTTGACTAGAAGTCACCTTAGAATTAGTATATTACCTTAGATAGGAAAACATTAGATTTGCCAATCTTGTTAAGGAGCCCAACTACTTCTATCCTATTCTTAATATTGAGGCTTGGGCTTACATCGATTAGGTGTATCTCCACGTTATATAGATATTAATTCTTTCAGAACTGTACATGAATTGAGGTATTTATATATGCAACATTAATTTATAAAGAAATGAGTAATAAAAGGGTGAAAGGAAACTGTGAAACAGGGAAAGGAAAAGAAGCCTATTTTAACATGAACTGAGGTATTACTACTCTTGACATTTATAAAGAAGCCCAATGTGAGAAAAAAATTGGTGTTAATTTATGGAAAAAGAAAAACCTTATCCATAAATAAGAAATTAAAAAGTTTAAGGCAAACAAAATAATCATAACATCTAAATATAGTTATACATATATGAGAAATTGTGTGAATGAGCAAATGTTCTAAAAACATGAGCAAATTTTTTAATTAGTCATTTTCTTACCGTTATATCGTGACCCGGCCTGTTCATGATAGTGGGATTATTAGGCTTGTAATTCCTTCTTATCTCTCTAAACTTGGGGATTGCTCAATCCTTTCGTCATTGTTGCTTCACGGCATGGACACATGTAAGTATTTGTCATATATATAACATTACCAACTTCTTGAATTATTGTCAATGATGCATTAAAGAAAATAAGCAGAGAGATCAGCACAAAGGTAGAAATAAAAATGGAGGACTTACTTTGAGATCAGCACAAAGGTAGAAATGAAAATGGAGGACTTACTTTGATTCTTCATGTTTCATAACCAAATAGTTTGAGTGTTTGAGAACAAAAAAAGGCAATATTATATGAGAGGTTCCATAATGACGTTATATAGTATTGAAATTTTTTCATATGCTAGCTTACACTAATTATGGGCTTACTTTGTTTTATTTATGTTTTTTTTTTCAATTTTGGTTTTGTTTCTGGAATCAACCTGTTGATGTTTGGAGGTTTGTTATGATATGTTTGTCAGTTTGTTTTGTTGAGTGTGGAAGCTACTACTTATGCTCTTATTATATGTATATCTGCTTTTTGGGATCTGATCTGATTGGGGGTATATTGCTGTAAGACAACAAAATTTTTGTGGGATGTCAAACTGTGTCTGTTGTTCTGAGTTCTTATGGTCTTATGTGGAGATATGCTCTAAATTGTTTTGCTGGCATGAATATTTGGGCCAGGTACAGTTGTGGTTTCTAGTTTTGTCATATTTGGAACTTTTGTGTTGTATGTTTAGCATAGCCAATCTATTTAGAACTTTTGTGCTGTATGTTTTTATTGGAGAAATTGATTCAACAGACCTAATTGCATTTTGTGGATACTATTCCTATTGGAAAACCGAATGTTGAAAAATCTTAGTCAAGGATGTATATACAACTGATTTGACCTTGTATAGGGCAAGCAAAAATTACTTTTACCTTCGATAAGTTAAGGTAGGATCAATTGTATGGCCTGCCAAGTTTGTTAGAAGAACTTACTCTCAAAGGTAATTATTTTAAATTATATATATGTGTGGATTTATTGATTTATAAATGGATATAAATATATTTTTATGTGTAAGAGTTTGAACTTTCTTCATCTTCTTCTTTGTCCCCATTTACAGTTTCCTCTCCTTCGCCTTTTTCTTCCCCTATATTTTTTTAAGCTTGGTTAATTTTTTCGTTAATGTGATCCAATTAAATGTAGTAACTTGTTTTATTTTATTTTCTTTTTTTGGCAGAACATGATTGAAGAATCGATTTTGCTGTCAAGACTTTGTATGCACGAGTGGGGACTAATATATGTTCAAAATTAATGATTATGTTCTTATTTTGCAAGAGATGATTAATTTTTGTTGAATTTAAAGGTTTAGTTTTTATTTCTTGTTGACTTTATTATATCATATGAATGGGAATTCTATTGGCATTTATGGCAGCATTAAATATTTTGAAGTAGACATGGTCCTAGACTCAATGTTTTTTTTAATGAAAACTAATGGATTTTGTTTACTCTTCTTGGTATATATGTTTATATGTGATGCTTATGTGTTATAATGTGGTGTGGATTATTTTTTCACATTGAAGAGAGGTATAATTTGTGATATGATAGGTGTCCTGTGATATGATAGGGGTAAAAATTATATTGTTGTTCTAAAAGAAAGAGAGGGAATTAATTTTTTTTTTTTTTAAATTTTGATGACCTGCAAAGCATGTTGTCAACAATAAGATTATGACAACTTACATTGCATGTTGTTAATATGTGATATTAACGAGCCTAGAAGCACATCGTTACAGGTGCTAGAAATATTAACACGTATAACACGTCATTAATAAAATCTAAATAACGACACGCATGTTTGGTCGTTAGAAGGATCAACACAAGCACAACACACTATGCATGTCTTAAAACGAATGTTTTAACAACATGCAAAAAATGTTATAAATGTTCGAAAGCAACGACTATTTTGCAGTGTGACGACATCACATTTTAACATTAATGACTCAGGTTGCACGTTGTTAATAAAACAGACTTTTCATGGCATGGCCAGTAACGACATATGCATGCAAATCGTTAAATACTATTGTATGTCATTAAAACGGTTTTTTCTTGTAGTGGTAGTACTATATATCATTACAAACAAACTCATAACCACACTTTAAAACTTCTAAAGAAATATCTATTTTTACTTTCAAGATCTTCAATTGATTTTGAACTTTGTCATTGTAAAGACAAAAGTTGTAGAAACAACAAAATATTCAAAGGAACAAGATAAATGAAAGGAATGGGCTGAAAAGAGGCTACAAAGTCATAATGGGTCGTGAGTGGGCCTTCCCTATAACCCGAAAAACTACGGGTGGACCCTTCCCGTGACCCATTGGGTTTTGGGTGAACCTTCCCTATGACCCATTGGGTCGTGTGTGGATCCTTCTCATGACCCGATGGGTCACGGGTGGATCCTTCCTGTGACTCGATTGGTTGCGGGTGGATCCTTCCCGTGACTTGATAGGTTGCGGGTGGACCCTTACCATGACCCGATAGGTCATGGGTGGATTCTTCTTGCAACCATAATGGCTCATAAAAGTACTTTTATGTGAAGGATGAGTTTTGGAGGCTCTAGGGGGGAGTTTCTCATACGACTTTGATGGTTTATGGGGGATATTTTGAAGGGCTTTGTGGACTCGTTGAATAGGCAAGCAGATGGGTTCTAAGGATTGTGTGGTGATAATGTGATCGTGGGTACTTTAACCTGCGAAGGTGGCATATAGTAGTCGTGGGTACTCCAATTCACTATGGGATTTTTAAGACCAGCGACTGGCATTATGTTCACAACCAATCAGGCAGAACCAATTTGGCCAAAGGCTTGGCTGTTGTTGACCACAATAACCACCTCTAGTCGTGGAAACCCTACTTCTTTTTTATTTCTGGATGTTGAGAGGCTACCCTCTACTTATTCCCCGTTCATGGACTCCCAAGGATGCTTTCTGGTAAGCCAATTTTCTCTCTCTTTTTCCTTCCTCTTCTTTTATACATAACCTTTTTTACGCCCAACTTGGAAGGCTGTGCTGCCTGTTAGTGACGCGGAGGAAGAGAAACTGGTGAGAGCTAGCAATGCCAACATGAGAGATACTCACATCCTGACTCTTGATGAATGGCTACTTTTATTAGGTTACCCTCCCCACGTCTACATTGTCCGAAGGGGGTATGTCATTTCTTTATTCGTGTGTACTTTTCCACTTTGAAAGGCTGCACCCATGTATCTTATGGCTAAAACATGCAGGGGTTCACAAAAGTGACTAGGAAATGCCCTTCTCAATAGTAAATGTGTTGCTTCTTCTTCTCCTTCTATACAGAAAAGGCCAAGAACGCTTGTAGTTACCAGTGCTAGGGACTTGTCGTCTCCTCCCTTGGTTGGAACCTTCCTCGTGTCTCAGTTGTCACCCCCAAGAGCATTCTGGACCCGGGCTCCTTTAGGGTGCTGCAGACTCAGTTATTCAGTGGCATTACTCCAAACTCGGGTTCTTTTGGGGTACCTACGACCCAGCTTTTTGGGAATGGTGGCTCCCAGGCGTCCTTCTCGTCTACTGGTAGTAGTGGGTCGATGTTAAATGACCTGCCTTTTGCCGTTCGCCGAACCACTGAATATGTCATTCAAAGTGATCTTGATCAAGTGGATGAGCTTGGGGTTCGTGCTTCCACTAGACACTTCCTAGCCAGTATAGCCAAGGTTTGAATCTTTTCTTACTTTGTTCTATTGATCTCATCTTTTATAATCTTATGCATAGTTTAATGTTGTTTAATAGTGCATGATATTCGCCCACTCCATTTCTAACTGCTTTCTGTGGACGGCGAATAAACTTGAGAAGCAGGAGGTTTCATTCGTTGCCGAGTGCGTCTTTTTTAACACTCATCGTTCCACACTGAATTCGGAGATAGAGTCTCTCTGTGCCTCCCATGCCTCTCAAGCTGGGGAGATTGACGTTCTTAACTCGTTGATTCGCCATAACCGGGAGGAGATGGCATGCTGGAATGCTGACTTACTGAGGCTTCAAGCAGCGGCTGTCAAAAAATTCAAGGACTCGTCTGATTTTGACAAGATATGCGACAAGTCATAAATTAAGGGCTTTGAGTATTTCCGCACTATGGCACAGGGCGAGTGGCCGGAGACGGACTTTTCTCGCTTACAGCTGAAAGGGGATGATGACGAGGAGTCTGATTTTTGATGCCCCATTTCTTTTTTTTTTATTGTAGTAATTTTTGTCCATAGCGTTCTGCTTATGGTCTTGTAACCTCTTTCTTATTTAATAAAGAGTTATTTGCTTTCTTGCTAAGATATCTTTTGTTTTATAAGAATAGAGCTTTTCGGCATAATCCTGCAATCAAAATCTTGTTATCGTTTAACATTCCCTTAGGAAGACTATGCCCTATAGGGTCAATTGACCATACTCTCGGAATTAACTTATTCCGCTTCTTTTATTAAAGATCCCCTTCAGAGGTGTCCCTCCGTGGGGTTCTTTGATAGCTTTTTTGGAATTAATCCATCTTACCTTTTGAATGGTCCTCCTTAGAGGTGTGCCCCCGTGGGTTGGTTTATACAATGTTCTCGAAATTAATTCATCATGTCTTTTTCATTAAAGGCCCTTTTTAGAGGTGTGCCCCCATGGAGTCGTTTATACAATGTTCTCATAATTTATTTATCCCATCTTTTTCATTAAAGACCCTCTTTAGAGGTGTGCCCTCGTAGGGTCGTTTATACAATGTTTCTTGGAATTAATTCATTTTATCTTTTTCATTAAAGGCCCTCTTTAGAGGAGTGACCTCGTAGGGTCATTTATACAATGTTTTCAAAATCAATTCATCCCGTCTTTTTCATTAAAGGCCCTCTTTTAGAGGTGTGTCCTCGTAGGGTTGTGCCCCCAAAGGACTGTTTGATAATGTTCTCGGTATTCATTCATCCCACCTTTTTCATTAAAAGCCCTCTTTTAGAGGTGTGTTCCTGTAGGGTTGTACCTCCGTAGAGCTGTTTGACATTGTTCTCAGAATTAATTCATCCCGCCTTTTTCATTAAAAGGCCCCTTTTAGATGTGTGTCCTCGTAGGGTTGTGCTCCCATAGGGTTGTTTGCTTACTTTTTGTTTTAGTTATAACAACATATTTTGAATCAAAAGGGCTATTATTGACATTTTAGTAGCAAATAGAGAGTTATTTGAGAGAAAAACCTCAAATCTATCGTCCTAAGGCTACTAAACTAAGTTTCAGCTGGAACTATTAAAGTAAATGCATCTTTTAAAAGAAAGTCTTACTGGTGGCATTTTCTCAGATGCTCAGCATTCCAAGGATGGGCCAACTGCCTCCCTTCTAATGTCTCTAATCAATATGCCCCCTGTCTTTGAGTTTAGATAACCCTGTAGGGGCCCTACCATTTAGGAGCTAGTTTCTTGGTGCCTGGGGGTTTGGTTGCCTGAGTTATTTCATGGAGTACTAGGTCTCGAGGTTGAAAACTCTTCTGCTTAGCTCAAGCACTATAGTACTAAAATATGGCTTGCTGATACACCGCCACCTGTAGTCGGGCCTGTTCTCTTCTTTATTTTTGACTTCTAGGCCCTCTACACTTAATGTCTCTAATATATTTTTCTCTTTTAGGGAAGTGTTGTAGCACTCTCGGGCAGTGGCTTGATCTTCCCTTAGTTCCCCAACACCCTGGTCAGTAGGGAGCCATACAAGGAGATGGTAAGTGGAGGTAAATGACTTTATGGCATTCAACGTAACTCTTCCATGATAACATTGTATGTGGACGGGCAATCTACTATAAAGAAGTTCATCATCTTAGTGACCTGCATTGGGCTTGTAACAGCATTGACTGGAAGGTCAATGATACTGAGTGAAAAGAGTTTCTCTCCAGAAAACCCGATAAGTGGGGATTTAGTAGGTTTGAGTCTTTTCCTACCAATCCTCATCTGGTCAAAGGCTCCTACAAGCAGAATGTTAGCAGAACTGCCATTGTCAATCAGTACTCGCCTAATTTTGAAATTGGCAATAATCAGCGTGACCACCAGGGCATCGTCATGTGGTTGTTGGACTCCCTTTGCATCAGCCTCTGAGGAGGTTATGATCTGATCATCTAGTTGAGGGTACTTGGTAGGTGATTAGCTCACCTCACTTACATCAGAAAAGCTTCTGACTTTCCTCACATGTGCTTTGTGAGTCGCATTGGATTCTTCGCCACCTCCAAGTCCACTGGAGATAAATCTAATTTCCCCTAATGGAGGATTTCTTTGAGTGTTGTCATCTTTACCATCCTCGTCCCATGGGCAATTTCATGTTCCCCTTTAATCTCCGATCACAAATCTTCGCAGTTGACCCCTACGAATCAAACTTTCAATCTGCCTTTTCAAGTCTATGCACTTATCTGTATCGTGCCCATGGTCGCGATAAAACCTGCAATACTTGTTACGGGATCTCTTGGAAGGATCGGTTCTTAGTTTTGGAGGTTATGCTACAGTTGGGTCATCTTGGATATAGAGGAGGATTTGGCTTATTGATATGTTTAAGGGGGTAAAGGTGTTGAATCCCTTATCACGATGCGATACTTTATCGCTCTACTCCTGTGACGTCTTGCCATACTTAGGGTCTCTATCTTCTTCACTAGAATGTCCTCGTCTTTTCCTGTATGCCTTTCTGCCACCATCCCCTTTTCCCCTCCTCGCATCAAAGGCATCATCTGCGTTCATGTACTTTCGGGCATTCATGAGTAGCTCAGACATACTTTTTGGGGGGTGCTTGGAAATTGAGTACAATAATTTTGAAGGCAGCAAGCCTCCCATAAATGCGATAATTGCTACTTTGTCGTCCAGAGCATCGACTTGCAACATTTCCCTGTTAAATCGGTTGTTGTAGTCTCGCAATGACTCCCCCTTAGTCTATCTTACATTTAGAAGATAGGTGGCGGGCATTCTGTGCCTTCGAGCGACAATAAATTTGCCTATGAACAATTGGCTCAGTTTTTTGAAGGAACGTACGTATAGATGCCCGCTTCAGGCTGTTAAACGATGACCGGATTGCCACATTTTACTGGAGTAACCGGGTCAGACTTTGATTCAAGTTCTGAACTTGGTATTCCAAAGCTGTGACTCGCTCCTGGTCATTTAGGATCCCAGGGTGTGCCCCAAGGAAGTCTCCTTGAACAGGGGGCTGCATGCCTCCTTCTCCTGTTATCGGCAAGTTGTGACCGAGAAGGTCTGGGATAGCAGGTGAATCTTGTCTAGCTGGAAAGTTATAGCCGGCAGGGGGGTCCTATCCGGTAGGAGGGTCCTGTCCGGTTGGAGGATTGTGGGTGATAGGAGGGTCCTGCTCGGTTATAGTTTTTAGTCTAGATCGTAAGTGCATTATTTTTCGTTTTATGTTTCGGGTAGAACAGTTAAGTTTGTGACAGTTTCCCATAAACGGCGCCAACTGATGAAGCACAAATTCACCTCGAACTGGTCAAACGCTAACCTGTAAAAAGGACAAAAGAAGGGTAATTAAAAGGGCACCAACGTAGTGTTAGCCGATTGCGCTTCAACGATCAAGTCAAAAATCAGAAGGACTTTAAAAGTTGTAAAGGAACTCAGAAGGTATTAATTGCATACCTGGTACATGGACCGTCTCTGTATTTATTACAGTCACATGGGAATGTGTTCCAATTGGAGACTGACTCTTTCGCTCCCCATACTTGTCTAGGGAGAAATCAGTCCTAGTCAAAGTATAATTTTTGTTGATGTCATGTAATCTTCAACTTTCACGTTATACGTGTCACAATTGGAGTCAAATACTATATTATATAGAAGTTGGAGAATTCTGCAGAAATTGTTGTCGAGGACCTATGATCAATCCTAAGCTACCTTACAATGGATTGTAGACCCTTTTATGATGAATCGTAAATTGGAAAAAAATAAATTTGAAAAACTAGTACGTTACATGTTTACGATACATATTCGTTGGATTGTAGCTTTACGATCAATTATAACCCATGTTACGATCAATCGTAAAGCTCAACCACATTACACTTTAGAATATTAAAATTAAATACACGTGTAACTAAGTGTGAGGCCCATTGGAGTGTGTTGACCTTAAATTATGCATGTTTAATTATATGCTTTTGATGATGCTTCCGCGGATATGAGATTTATGTATTATTTATTGGGATAACGGATGAGTTTACACTCGGGATTCAGGCATGGAAATGGGGATTCTGGTGACTCGAATTTCGGGATGTGAGAGATACCTTGTTGCAACTATCTACTCCAAAAGCTTAAATTGTTGGAGAGGGTGTTACTTAAGTATTTAATTCCTTCAACATAAGTGTATGTTATACATTTAACATTTTATTTTCTTTTAATGTTTATTTATTAGTAGGTTATTAAAATTTGGGATGACCCAAGAAATTCAAAAAGCTCGTGTGGTATAACGCGGGTTGAATGTGATGGGATTCTTGGGGCTTGGGCATGGTATAAGCTAAGGTATTGTAATCTTGAGTTTGGCATGGGCTAACCCTTTAGCCTGTCCAAGTTCCACCCCTAAACACAAGTACCTATAAAACTTATAAATCTTATTCAGGATATGCATGGCGAGAAATTGACTAGAGTTAACACTTCATGCGGAGAAAATAATAATATTTCTATAAAGATGGGATTACACAAAGGATCGGAGTTGAACCCTCACCTATTTGTGATAATATTAGGCGAAATAACGAAAAATATTAAAGAAAACATCCCATCATGTATGTTATTTATGAATGACATAATTTTAATAGATACTTTTAAGGAAGTCTTAATAACAAAATTAGATATATGGATACGACATTAGAATCAAGGGGCCTAAGAATTAGTAAAACTAAAATGGAGAACATGGCATGTAAATTTGATAAAGTAAAAAATGATAAAAATATAAATATTAGACTTCAAGATGAAAGAGTTACTCAAAAGATTATTTCCATTACCTAGGATCAATAATACAAAAGATGGAGAGATAGATGATGATGTTGTAAGTAGGATTAGAGCAGGGCCGGCCCTGAGATTCGAAAAATGTTGAGAGGCCCTAAGCGGACTTTCAAATGGGGCCCTTTCTACCTAAATTTTCACGTGCCGATAAATTCTATAGGAGTGCAAAATTTTTATTAAAATGAGACAATAAACAAATAAAATAAATTAATATTGAAAAAAAATCTTGATTTTGGTGCTTTATAAATAGCACGATCCAGTTCATATAAAAAAATTAAAAGAAATATTCAACCCACTTTAGTCACAAAAATCAAAATTGAAATTCATATAAAAGTAAATGTGATGTAATCGTCTTGCATTTTGAGTTGCAAAATTATCAATTAAAGTGCTCACAATCCCCAAAGGAAAGTCGTTGCATTGCCGTTGTGAAAATAGAAGAATAAAAGAAAAGGAGTTTTAAAAAAAAAACTATCTAAGACAAATAGTTATTAGTAATTTATTTTTATAGTTATTAGTATTTTTTTTTTTTTTTTAAAAATGAGGCACAAACCATTGTATTGGACCATTATCATTATTTTTTAAATGAGACCCACTTTGTTATTGCCCAGACTAGTGTATTGGGAAGGAGTTTTAAAAAAAAAAATGCTTAAAACAAATAGTTAGTAGTAATTTTTTTTTTTTATTTTTAAATGAGGCCCAGACCATTGTATTAGACCATTATCATTTTTTTAAATGAGGCCCACTTTGTTATTGGCCCAGACTAGTGTATTGGGCTATTAGTTACTATATATATATTTTAAATAACATCTAGTGGGTGGGGGCCCTCAAAAAATTAAAAATTTTTGGGGCCCTAGGCGACCGCCTGGGCCGCTTAGGCCCAGGGCCGGCCCTGGATTAGAGTTGGATGAGTAAAATGGAAGTAAGCTAGTGGTATCCTTTGTGACAAACTAATACTAAATAAATAAAAGAAAAAATTTATAAAATAGTTATTAGCAATATTGTATGGAGCGGAATGCTGGACATTGAAAAAGACATAAATACAACACATTCATGTAGCAAAAATGAGGATCCTACATTGAATGCAACTAGACAAAATAAGATAAATAATGAATGTGTGAGTGAAACATTAGGTAAAATACCTCTAAATGATAAAATTAAGAAAATAGGCTTAGTTGGTGTGATAATTATATTCAATATAGATACTACGATGTACTTATTCAAGGGACACCAATTAAATTAAAAGAGGAATAACAAAGGATTGTAGCCCAGTGGTACTTCATCATCTTTCAAAAGAGAATGTGGAGGGTTCGAGTCTCCATGCGAGGAATATAAATATATTAAAAGATGAAGAGTTGGTTGTTTAGAACCTAAGCAACAATGAGGCGGGGATGTTTGGTAAAGCTGTCGGATTCTATTTTCTGATTTCTGAAAAATGAAATCTGAAATCATATTGTGCTATCATTTCTGTCAAAAGTAGAATACGTTTGGTAACGTCATATGCTGTTGAAATTTTGAAAGTACAAATCTAAAAATATGTTTGGTAACCCAATATTAATTTTCAAAAAACAAAATTAGTAGTATCTTTGACTAAAAATTGTGTTTGAGTAATATAGTTTCAACTCATTTTAACCAACATAAATATGATATTACATTTTTTATGTATATTATTTCCTCCAAAATTATATTTGTTAGGACTTTATTTTAGTTTATTTTAATTAAAATTTCTTTTTTTTTTTGCATTTGCATATTTTTGGTAATTGTCATAAATTCAAACAATCATGTGTTTTCTTCTTATATATATCTTTATATTATATATATATATATATATATATATATATATTTATTATTATACACATCTTTATACTTATATATATATATATATTTATTTATTGTATTTTATAAAAAAAATATTCTTATTGGCTTATAATGTTATATGTATTGTATTTTATTTTTATTTTAATATATTATTTTTATTTATAATTTTCTTATTTACTGTATTTTATTTTGTTATATGTATATTTTTTGAGTAGCCAATTTTTTATTTATTATATTTTATAATTTTTTTTATTCTTATTTTTTATAAATTTTTAATTTATTATATTATATTATATTTTTGAGCAAGCAAAATTTTTATTTATTGTATTTTATAAAAAAATTAGAAATAAAAACATGAACTGAAAAATGGAATCTGAAACTGAAAGCTTCATTATGATGCTTTCAAATTATGCCTAAGTATTGTCAAAATTTTGACATCACTTTCATTTTTTCATAAATGAAAACTGTGTTACCTAACACGATTTCTGCCATGACTTTCAAAAAAATAAAAATGAAAGTTGAAATCGAAAATATGAAGTTTTCAAATTATGTCTAAGGATTATCAAAATTTTGACATCACTTTTATTTTTTCATAAATGAAAACTGCGTTACCTAACGCATTTTCTGCTGTAACTTCCAAAAAAATGAAAATGAAAATAAAAATAAAAGGTGAAATCTGAAATCGGAAGTGTTACCAAACATGGCCTTACCAAACAAGACCGAAATAGATATTCAGATTTATTGCTCAAAATCACATATATGTTTGTTTGTTGACATGAATGAATGCATATATATGCTGTTTGTTATTCTTGATCAAATCTATTTTTTTTCCCCTATTCACGAAATCTGTTTTTTTCCCTTTTCTCAGCCAGATATGTACAAACACAAATACACTTCTTGATTCAGGTTTCTGGATTATCATATATTCTATATATATATATATATATATATATATATATATTTGAAATACACGAATATATACACATAATTGCTTGTGTATACCTGAAACTAAAGTTGCTCCTCGAAATTTTATGGTAATTACCTGTTTATGTATCAAAATTGTTTTAGGGTTTTTAAACGATGGATATGGAGCCATGGATGATTGAAATTCTAAGGAAGGTTGAGTTGGAATATAAAGATAAATTTGAGACGGCATATGGTGTTGAAATTCGCACTGATGCCCTATTCCTTGCTTGTAACATCACCTTCAAATACTCTGATGGTTGGCCTCCCTTCCCATCCCTTGGTTGATTTCTTATACTTTGAAAATAAAATTACTACTTGGTTATTTTGTTTGCGATTGATAATGTCTGTCATTTATTCAGTTCTGCTGTCTGATGAGGGAGGAATTGGTGACAATCATGAGGTTGTGCTGAAAAAGAAGGCGGTGGAGATGGTGGAAAAAGCCTGTGTGAAATTGAGACTTGATCTGGACACCAATGTGGAAGAGAAGGCTTTGGATTTTGACGAATACTCGTTGCATCGGACACTTGTTGAATGTGAGGAAAACTTCAGAGAGAAGGATTCTGCTAAGAATTTTTGGTTTCCTCATGTAAGTGCTGCTTTTCTTCTCCTGACCATGCAAAGCTTTTTTTTTTTTTTTTGGTTCTTTTCTTTCTTTTTGAAACCCTAGTATCCGGGACAATGCCCTGACTAATCTCCCGGACAAGGTGTAAAACGCCCCCTTCACATTTTGTCCTGGGAATAAAGCACCACGGGTTGGTAGGGCAACAGGCATGGCCCCTAAGGAATTGTTTGCTCTCTGGAATAGTCTAACCTTAGACATGATGTTTCATGAGGCACCTGGCCTAAGTGACTTACCACTATGCAAAGCTTTCATAGAACTAATATGAACTCAACACACACACACAGTCAATCTGGGTTGCGTTTTTATTACTTGTATGGCTTCAGGTAAAAATGGATTATGAAGATTTAATGAACAAGTGGGAGAGGTTTATCTTGAAGTGGGAGTCCGCATTGTTATCCCGGAAGAGGTCTAAAGAAGAAAGAGCTGAAGAAATATACATGTTGGAAGAAGCGCACCAAATGTTGGTTTCATGTTTACAGGAGGTGGAAGGTGTGAATGGGATGGACTTGACCCCACTGGTGGTTCAACATCTGGGTACCCTTGTAACCAAGCTCATGCTATCGATTCACGAAAATTTTAAGCAAAATCTGGCTGTTACTCCAAGTCTAATTGCAGAGGTATGTATCATTTTGTATATATTCTTCACTTTTTATTTAGGCTCCATTTGTTTCAATGTAAAATATTCTCTGGAAAATATTTTGATAATTTTTGGTGTTTGTTTCATGGTTATTTTAATGTGAAATCATTTCGGTAATATCCGGTCATACTTTCATGGTTGTTTTGGTGTGAAAATATTCAAAATACTTTATGGGTACACCATTTTTCCTTTTAAAATGCACAGTAAAACACCGGACATTATTAAAAATATTTTACCTTGAAACAAACGGAGCCAACTTGAGATGTTTGCTTTGATTACATATTTCAATTATTCAATGATTGGCAATGCAGGTAGCAAGTCCTCTGACTGGGATTCCTGCTTCATGGCTCCTTCATTTTTCAGAGCTGCCGCCACCACTTAAGGGCCTCAAACCAAGACTGGCTCAAGTGCTAATTGGACAAGAACATGTTCCATTTGTTATTAGCAATATTTTGTCAAGGCCTAGAGTTGTTTCTCAATCTCGCCCAATCGGATCATTTCTTTTTTTAGATGGCTTTGGGCAGGGATGGACAGAGATCGCCAATGCTCTTGCCGAGCAACTTTTTGACGACAAAGAAAGGTTGATAGCATTCGACTTGTCAGAATTCTCAGACTCAGGATCTGTCTCACGCCTCATTGGCTGTCCCTCCAGGTTATAATCTGTCTGGACGATGGTCTCTTTTGTTTGTTTTTGCTCAGTATTTCATGTAAGGGGCTAATTGTTTTGCTTTGCTTTATGTTGGATTCTTCAGTTCCTCTAATCTGACAGGACTGCTCACAAAAGCTGTTAAGAGTAGGCCTTTCACCGTAGTATTATTTCACAATATTGATAGGGCTCATCCTTCTGTTACTGACATTCTGATTGAGATCATTAGCCATGGCAGAGTATCAAATGGCCAAGGTCACACCACTGACTTCACCAAAACACTGATTATCATGACATCGAATGTTATGGATGCTAAAATCCAATGGCGGTTCTCCAAATCTGTACCGATGGTTCGAGAAATCCCGCTGAAAGACTTATCTCCTGATCCATTGCAAAAGTATCAACGCAAATGTGTTGATCTTCTGAGGGAGGTAAGATGTTGTATAAAGGAGAGGATGTGTACATCTATTGGTTTCAAGAAGCACATATGAAGTGTTGGTTTTTTGTGTTTTTTTAATGCATTAATTCAAATTTCTTTTTTGTGCAATAGTTTTTAACCAAACTATTCCATTGCTGATATCTTTGTTCCCTGTAAATTGCAGGCGAGAAAACATTTCAGACATGATTTGTTTGAAAAACTGGATGATGTGATTTTTTTTGAGGTCTTTTCTTTTATGCAACATATGGCTTTTACCAGGCTCCAGCTGAGGGACATAGCCAGCTCCATGTCTGAGATGATTGAAAAAAGGCTGATTTTATATGCATCTGATGCTGCACTCCGTTGTATCTTGAGCAAGTTAGAATATCATAATGTAAGCTTCTATTCTCCATCTAATATAAGAGCCAGTTTGATAGTAGGGAGGGATAAATGGATGGGAGGGAGCCAAGAAGCGCGAATGTGACACAACACATACACTGTAACACGACAAACGACATAGACATGGTGGGGGAACACAATGAATAATAAATATTTTTTATATGTGACAGTATATTGTAAGTCTAATATTACTTTTCAAGTTTTCATCAATTAAGAAAAAAAAATCATATCATAATTACTAATGAATTACAACAATAATTCTCTAATGAAAATTAAGGTGGTGCTGAGAAAAAAGAAAAAGCTCTTTGTTCATAATAAATGAGAGAAACCGTAGATGACGAAAGTGGTATGGGATTGGAAGAGGACCAAAGTAAAATAGAAAAAAAGAAGATAGTGAAAGACAATTTATTGAAGGAGAAGAAGAATGTACGCCACCAATAGTAAGTTTTGATGATTTCTTGTAGTAAGTTCGAAGCTTGGTTGTGAAAGAGAGCAATATTTTTATCATTTTCTTTTTGTGATCTTTTGCAATTTTAAAAAAGTAATAACTATGAAAATATAAAAATAGACTTGCTTGATAAATTACATTTAAAAAATGTTTTATTCTTACCATATTTTAACCCATCTTTTTGGAATTTTGTTTTCGAAACTTTTTTTAATTGAAGGTGCGTTCGCGGCATGTCCATGGTGTGCCTGTTGTGTGTCAACATGTCCGTTGTGTGTCAACATGTCCCTTACGTGTCCACGACATGCCCATGGCAAGGTAAAATAGAACAATGTTCTGACAAGCTTTTGGGGATGTCTAACACGGGTCGTGTGCGTGTCTGTGCTTCTTTGGAAGGAGTAGTAGAGATGGATATGGCATCATAAGGAAAAGGATGATGTCTAGGAAGCATGGAAACTCCTTTAAGGGTTTTGTTGTGTTGAACACATGTCCGACACAGACGCAGGTGGGATCCGACCCAACACGTGTCTAATATCGTTAGGAGTGTCATGAAATTTAAATATTTGCTTCATGGTTGGACACAAGAACACGACATGGGCACAACATAGACTTGGCAAGAACACAATCGGAACACATTTGGGACACTTGAGCAGTTTTGCAAATAATTTTTTGAAAAATGAGGTTCTAATGCAATTTTAAAGTATATTATGGGTTAATTAGAAACTAGGAAGCACGGACGCTCGGTTGGAGTTGTTGTGATGGTGTCTGGCATGTGTCCGACATGGATACGCTGGTAACATTGCTGGACATGGTTAAAAGTGTGTACATTTTTAAATGATTATTTTGTTTGAGACGGACACGGCCAAAACACATCATGTCAATTTATGAATAATTTTTTTAAAACCATGGGGCTTAGCACGTATTTTAAAATTGATTGGGGTTAAAATGTAAAACAACAAAGTTAGGCTCAATTTGTCAGAATACATGCACATATTCTCTTCATTCTTTTACCCGAAACAGCGAAACTTTGTTCTCACTTCTCATGTCAAAATCCAAGCCCCCCTCCCTCCACACACACATAATTGAAAATTTTAACATGATTAGATAAATAAGATTTTTTTTGTCAGTCAGATAAGTTCAATAATATTTAAAAATTAAAAGTATGGTAGGTATACACAATTAAATGTGTGATATTATTGAGAAATTAAAAAGAGATATTTTTGATGTATAATAATATATTTTTATTTCTTGTTTTGATTTTATCGTTGTCGTGTTCTATTTTTTTTAAATTTTCTGTATTGTCGTGTTCATATCGTGCCATACCCGTGTCTCGTCTTTGTGCTTCCTAAGATTTTAGGAAACAAAACCGACACCATCCAACTCAAAGCTTTAAATTAGTAATTGCATTCATGATAATGGAGATAAAATTAACAAACATTAATGTTTTGTATAAATAATAATGATTATACTATTATTATTGACTTATTCCTGATGTGTTAATGTCTTTTTTTTTGTTCTAAGATTTGTTACATTGCTCCATATCGTGTCCCATATCCTAGGATGATCATCCTTTTTTTTTTTTTTGGTTGGTTGGAAGAGAAGGAGATTATTATTTTGACTTAATTCCTGAAGTGTTCATGTCTTTTTTTTTTTTTTTTTTTGTTCTTAGATTTGTTGTATTGCTCCATATTGTGTTATACCTGTGTCCCATATCCTGGGATGATGTTCATCCCTTTTTTTTTTGGGTTGGTTGGAAGGGAAGGAGAGCGATGATATTGTCAATTTGCCACTGTACTGTTAAATATATAAATACATTTATATGACGATAAGAATGTCTTTCACTTTATTGAACAAGTATCATTATCTCTCTCCACTTCCTCCCCATATTTGGTTGAGAACATAATGGTTAGCCTGAGTGTTGTTTCGTCCCTCCTATGCTTTCTCTCTTTGCTCCCATTTTTAACCAAGGAACGTTAGTTTTTTTTTTATCCTCTCTTCCATCCATTTTCATTTCCTTCTGCCAAACACAAGCTAAGAGTAATGTTGTACATACCTGTCTTAGATCCTCCACATTTTAACATTGTAGGTATGAGGATTGGACTCGACATGGGTCTGGCTCAATTAAGTTGTATGCAGAATGTGGAAATGGGTGAATGTGTGAATATCATATGCTAGGCATTTAAGCCAACTGAGATGGTCTTTGTCCAACTAGCACAGGCTTATTAATATTAAAGCAGACCTTTTCATTATTTTTGTCCAAATTTAGCACGATTGGGCTTGTTATAAACCATATGGTTCATGCTAGAGTCTAGACATGCCCATGTTTTAATGCCCTAAGTCACAGGAACAATGTACAATTAGTGTCTTACTGTTGGCATGCATAACTTTTTCTCTACGTTCGTGATTCGAAGGAGTTTTATGGCTAAGCTTCTAGGTCTTTCTCGAGATGTAACTGGAGCACACAAAGTGCAGCCTTGGGTATTTTAGCAGCTGTGTTACTGCTAGCTCTTGCATCTCTATCACAATTGAACATCCTCCATTATTGCCCACATTGGTATAATTATTACTGTCATCATCATTCTACTACGAGTAGGACCAAATGATATGCATAACTTTGTGGTTCTGGTGAAGTCTAATGTATATACAAGACAAAAAAATTTAACCTTAACCTTGTGGAAAATACATTAAATATATATAAAGGAAAAAAAAGCAATTTATTCCTTTTTTCTTCACTGTGTGTGTTTTGTGTTGTGTAATTTTTTCGGCTGCCAACCAACTGCACCCTATATTTAAAAACAAAGGATAGAATTTCTCCATTTCCTGGAATTTTTTAAAATCATTTGTTATTAATTACAACTTGTACAAAAATTAGTTACAAAATTAATAAGATAAAAAAAATATCTTTTATCACGTTATGTATCTTTTAACAGATTAATTACAAGTTTTATTTGAATTTGAAACTTTGATTAGGAATAGTTTTTCCTCGAGCTTGACTAATTATTAGAAAAAAAATGAAAGTTTTTTAGTCAGCAAAAGTTGGTTTCTTTAACTTTTTGGACGTATTTTTTTTAATGCAAATGAAAATTATGAAATATAGAATGAAGAAAATAGAAGTTGGTTTTTTTTTTAATGTATTTTATAAACTTCAACCAATTTTATTCTATGATAAAGCGAATTCCATACACAACTTTTATTTCTACATATAGTTTCATTTCTGGTACACAACTTTTTCATAATGATTATTTATAATATATTAGTTGCTGAGTCCCAAAAAATAGGCCCATTGTTCAAAGCTGCTTTTCTCAAGGAAAACCCATATTTACCTTGAAGTTAAAAAGCATCAATGTTTCTTCTTTTTATGTTTGTTAACTAGCACATGAAAGTCTATCATAATCATTATCTCTGTTCTTTTGCGACCCATATTTAATTTACCTTGAAGTTAAAAAGCATAATTTATTTATTTATTCATTTATTTTATTTATTTATATGCATGTTAGTTATACCACATGAAAGTCATCATAATCTTCTTTTGATGTTATCTAAACTTCTTAGTGATCTCACTTGACCTATATATTTGTCAATTTTTGTTCTCATTTCTGAAGTTTCTCCATTTAGACAACATAGGCTGGAAAAAGAATCAACTATGATACGTGAATTTGAGTAACATTAGACTAGGTTTCAAGGAAATCATTGTATGTGTTGCTTCATTTAATTTCAGCTGTGCTGATTAAAAGTGCTATTGTACAAGTTAATAATACGAGGACTGGACACACGTTAATTATCCTTGACATGCACTTTATCTTTTGCTGTGTTTAAGTTATGGACTTGTATTAATTGATTCTCCTATTCTCTTAGATGGATGGATATGCTATGAGGATTTGGCTAGTGGAGAATTTGGTCCCTTCGTTATATGATATGCTTATAGAGAATGAGATAGATGATATGTGCACGATTTACATTGATGAACTGGTGGGACAACGGGAGTTGTCTTTTAGATTGGAGAAAGGTGCCTATCAAGGGGAATATCTGTTTTTGAACCAGTTCTTAGAATATTTAAGGGAAGTAAGAGCTATGTATTTGAAGGAGAAAGAACGAGTCAACAAGATCTACTTGTTAAGAAGGTATTTGTTCAAACTGTTGAATTTACTAGATACAGAGGCTAGAGCAGATTTGGACTCTGTTGAAGAGGTTACTCGAGCACTGGTTAAGACATTAGATGATCTAAAAAAAAATGCAATTGAAGAATCCTTTATACCCAATGAGTGCAAAAAGGTACTTATAACCCTTTTCTTAAGGACCTGGTCTTTCCTTTTGAGTAAATCACATGAATTATTCATTGGATTCATGCGTATTCTGCTTTTCATTTTTCTTTTTTAATGTTTTCTTGTAGGAGGGGCGTTTGAACTCCTTAAAAGAGGAACAGGAGCTTAAGCAGAGCGAAAGGCATTGCAAGAGGTCCAAGAGTGGAGTGCAGGGACTTCGGATGAAATTGAGTAGTGTTGTAGGACAACATCAGGCAATTGATATTATAGTAAGTACACTATTGAATTCTATTGATGCACAGCATGATCTGCCACATCGACCTGCTATGACATTCCTATTCTTGGGTCTCACGGGAGCTGGTGAAGCAGATCTAGTAAGCCATCTTGCCAAGCATCTTGTCACTGATGATGGGATGAACCTGCTTATTCAAATTGACTTGTCTGAATACACAGAATCAGATTCACTTTCCCGGTTCTTAAATGAACCGTTGGAACTTCCAAAGTAAGATTCCTTGTTATTTTCATTTGGTTGTTTGAAATGTTTAAATTACCCCCCGTGTGTACGTTTCATTCTATTGTTACCACATGACTGATCACTTTTGTGGTATTCTGGTATAGTGGCCATGAGCAACGGGGTTTGTCACTCTTGGAGGCAGTCAGAATGAGGCCACACATCATCCTTCTCTTTTCTCAGGTAGAAAAGGCTCACATGTCTGTTTTCAGTGCTTTACTTTTGATCCTTGATCGTGGTATATTTAGTATCAATGGAGGACATACAGTAGACTTCAGAAACACTATTATCATTTTTGCCTCGGATCTGGGAAACAAGGCAATTCTTCAGCGACTTGTTGAGCATCCTGATCAATGCAGTGTTTGGAATGACACTACCGAACAGGTAAATAAATAGAGCAAAGTAACAGTCTTGATAGTGGCAAGACTTTGATATTACTCTATCATATATATGCTTCTTTTTCATTTTCAATACTCTCCTGTATGTATGTTTGGTTCATTTAGCAGGAAAAAAGAGGCTTTAGGTTTGAGTTGCTGCTACGCATGGATGAGATTGTTTTTTTTAATCCTTTTGCTCGTGAGCAACTGAGCAAAGTTGCCAGGCTGTCAATGCGGGCTGTTCCTCTTCTGGAAGCTAGAATTCCTTACGAATTTCCAAATGCGTTTATGTGTTTGTTCAAAACGGCTAATGATCAGGTAAGTTACTATCCACTTGGACACTAACTAACTTGTGGATCTATTGTTCCTTTTCGACATATAATATAATTGTGTGATTAGCTCTTTAATATGTTACATAATTTATTCTTGCATAGTTGTTTAAAAAAATGCCATCAAGCATCGGTACAACAGTGTCTTTTTTTTCAAAGGGGATCAATGAACAAGGAAACAGAGCAGAGCAGACCAATTGCTTGCTAAGTAACTGGAAGTCAAATGCAAATCCAATGAACTTGTGGAAGGCTGGAAGCCATGCGTCATGTCCGTAAAATAGTATTTTGTACTTAAGACTCGGTCTTGTTTCTGTGCAGAAATTGTAGGTGTCAAGTCACACAATTCTTTTAAATAGTCGTCACGGTTGTTAGGAAACCAATACCAATATGATTATTAGAAGTTTATATTATTATTTTCTTAATTCTCAGGATTCTATTGTAAATTAGGGGTATTAAATGAATGAATAGTTAAGAATTTTGGTGGTTGATCTCCAATTCATACCCTAGAAAATGTTACCATCCCATACCCTCAGCCTTTCACGGTTTCATTGTTCCTACGAGTTTTGTTTGTCTTTACTTTTTTATTTCTTCATATCTGATCTCTTATTTAGTAGAGAGAAGCATGATCTCAAATTAGCAGAGCATGGCCATGTTTATAATTTCTATTTCTATTTCGGGAGGAACAACCACATGCTAGATGCATATCATACAATATAAGGGCATACATACGCATATATATCAAAGAAAAGCATTGTATAATTGTTGTTTGACAAGACTTTCCTTTCAATTGTAAAGGGATTTTCATGCAGGTGTGCTTCTCCATTTAATCTATATTGTCTTGATTTTATATTAATTTTTTTTTTGTTCTTTATGAACAATTGAGTTTAAATAGTGAAAATATTTTCTTTTTTGTAGTACTTAATTTTCAATTCTCATTTGTATTTTTTTGTACTTAATTTTCAATTGACTTTATTATTATTATATATATATATATATATATATATATATTTTTTTTTTTTGTCAAAGTTGGTGGTGGTGTGCCTCTTATAGCACCACCATAATCCGTCCCGTCGTACATGCACCAAGCAATTTCTAAAAAACCAAGAGGGTTTGAACTCCCGAGTTGTGAGAGAAAGTGTTTTCCATTAGGCTATCCTCTTGATATTAGATTTAATTTAGATACACTTTATCTATTCAGTTTTACATTTGTTTGTCTTAAAATCCGTTAAGATTTAAAGTTTCCTTTTAAATCTAATTTAGTTACACTTTATTTATTCAGTTTTACATTTATTTATCTTAAAATCCGTTAAGATTTAAAGTTTCTTTTTAAATCTAATTTGGCATTAACTCCTTTGCTACTCACGATATTGACAAATGAGTAATGATAGACAGGCCGATTAGACTTTGTTCGATTTTTGTTTTATGTGAGTGGCCCACCACCCCACTCACATAAAAAAATATCAGACTAAGTTCGATCGGACAGAATATCATTATTCTTGACAAATAAAACACACAATCACCTAGGACTATCTAATCGATAAATAACATAAACTATCAACTAAAACAATCCAAAATTTGATTATCTGTATGTATCGCCCATTCCATCTGCTATATGAAAAAACATAAAAGGCTGCAATCTATACTCTGATGGAAAGGCAAAACATGACTTATACTGTGCTGTGCTCTTAAAAAACAAGAGAATCGAAAACTGCAAAAAGTGGCAACGAGATTTGAGATTCACTCCAAGGAAACACCACCATTAAAGAAGAGAAAATTCAACTTCTCAAGGTGGCTGCAAGATGGAAGAAAGAGAGACAATTGATGAGTATATATATGTTCAGAGTAAATGAGATAGTCAATCACATCAAGGCTCTTGGAGAGAGAATGTTAAAGATTCACAAGTATGCAAGAAAGTTTTTAGGTCCTTGATGTGATAACATAGAAGGTTGGTTTACTTGTCCAACAAGTTTAAAAGGTTCAAGATGAGAAAAAAAAGAGGAAATATGTAAAAACTGGCCACTTTGTGGCAAATTGTCCAAACAACTCCAAAGGACAGAACAACAAGAAGCAAGATTCAGATAAGTTTAAAGGAAAGATGCTCAGGTGAGGAGAAAGATGAACCCTCAGAGGAGGAATGAGCTTGCTTGTTCATGGCTATCCAAGAGCCTCTTTCAAACCAAGCTAAAGGTGAAGATGGCGATGATCTGGAGGAAAGTTCTGGCTGAGTGTGAGAGGTTAGCTTAAAAATGAAATTCTCTGAACAAGTAATTAATTGAAAAGGATCAATCCAGAGCTCCAAAATTCAAAGGGCCTACTAATTATGCACTTAAAGGTCAAACTCTCAACTCTCTGCTAAATTTCTTTAATTGTGTGATATTTGTTCAAAAATAGGTTTCATAAGGAAAATTGGAGGACTAAAAGATGCAGAGAAGAGCTAGTTATGGTTTTGGAAGAGATGTCTAAGAAAATGACTGAAATATGAGAGAATTCCACCAAACAAATTGGGAGAACAAGTATTGGCTTCATTTGAACTCTGAAGAGCAGATAACAAAAGAAAAAATTCACTCTACCTTTGTGAAATTTGGAAATGGTGATTTGTATGCATCTTATCCCACAACTGTCTCTGCATCTAGGCCTAAGTATGAACTTTTGTATTATGCATATCACCATAAAGAGCTAGACTGTCTTGACATTGCATCCACATCTCTTAAAAGTTCAAGATTTAAAACTGCATATGTTAGAAAGTCTTACTTGAGGCATAACAATGCAACAAAAGTGAACAATGCCTGCCTCTATAAAGACTAAAATGATATGAATTCCTAAGAAACACAATTTAGTAAGCATGCTCATTTAGAGTGCATTCAAGGCTTGTAACATGAATAGTAAAGGGTGCTTTAGGCATATGATAGGGAGCAGAAGTAAATTTGAGAATCTTGAAAATTTTGATGGTAGTACTATCATGTTGGTGATAACAAAAATGCCAAAATTGTAGGAAAAGGAACTGTGGATAGAAAAATTCCACCAATGAAAGCACGTGGAAAGCACCACATACAGTGACATGGCGACAACTCAGCATAGGCCAGCCCACTTGGAATCCTACATG
Source organism: Cornus controversa (assembly GCA_026545225.1). NCBI lineage: Eukaryota > Viridiplantae > Streptophyta > Magnoliopsida > Cornales > Cornaceae > Cornus > Cornus controversa. The sequence goes on from CM048845.1 coordinate 49,484,390, forward strand.
GCAATAATCAATCACAACCAAAACAAATGGTTGAAATGAAGATAACATCATTGAATTTGAATTGACATTCAATCCCCTTGATCAAGGAATAAGATCTTGTAATCACCTCCCCAATTTGGGGAGGAAATTGTGTAATCAGTTAATAGAATTCAGTATAAATATAATCACAATGCTCCTTAAGAGGGTAGAGTGAATTTGTCAAGCCCTGAATTTCTGACAACCGAAGGCACATAAGAAATGGGGGTGATTAGTGTGATCGCCAGCACCTCACAACTATAATCCAATCCTATTCTCACGATTTCGAAAGCGTCATCAAAATTAGCGTGTGGATATGTGCACAATAACTCACACTAGTGGACCACTCAATAGGGCATATGTATGCTTGAACAATTTCTTAAATTTTCACCATTGAGCTATACATTACAAGCCCTCGTAATGTGGGTGGTTACGATTGCTCGTAATTTACAATCCCTCGTAGATCTTTCATAGGACCTATAGTAGATGTCACTCCCCGAAATCCAAGCCACCAGAACTACCCTGGTTCGAGCCTGAACTCTGGATTAGTGAGGTGCCACGCTCGTCTGGTCACGAACCCTAGGACCTCGACTGAGTGCGACAAACACTGCTCTGTCACCTTTGACTCCTCTCCAGATCACCGAGACCATCTCTCGCGAAATCTTATATTAACCGATTCACCCTAAGTTCCTATATGGAACACTTGGGTTTTAATTTCACTTTTCATTCACATAACTCAGCGGAAGCTTAATCTCATGCACACTATGAAGGTATGCATCCATCATTCACTCTCCGGGCTCATCCCTAGCCTGTACATGCCTTAGCCTACACATGCCCTAGCCATACTCAACCAGGCCTTACAACATCATTCTCATCACTTTACCGTTTCGGTGGGCTGATGGACTCCCTATCAGTCGGCTGAAAATTGGGCAGCTCTTCGGTTGGCTTATCAATTCTTCAGCCGGCCGAAGGCATTCTTTCGGTCAGCTGAAGGACATTTTCAGTGGGCCGAAACCTATTCCTACAAAACCTGCAATTTCCATCTCTCGGGATCTCAAGGGTATCGGTCAGCTGAAACGTAAACCAGTCGGCCAAAACTCTCGAGAACCTACTACTTTTCACATTTCAAAGCTGTTCTTAAGTACTAAACATTTCCTAATCAATAGGACTTCATAAATCATCAATTCCTCATTCACAATCATTCATCCACAAGGCATAATATCATAATAAAACTTAAACCCTCATGCTATAAATCCATACATGAATATATAATCCACAAGGTCTTATTCATGCTCATAAGTACATATCCCAAACCTTACATCCATTCATGATACACATACACACTTATATATATACACATCAAGCTTGTCTTCACAAATGTAAATGTAAAACTTTATGTACATTTCAAGAATGCATTTGGTCCACAATCTAGACATGCATTTCAAATGAAAACTACAAAATAACCAAAAGCTCTTCTATGCCCAAACCAACTTATGGTTGGTGAGTTCCTTTTACTTGCTTTTCGAAACCTGAAAAAGGTTAATATATAGGGGATTGAGCTCCTGCATCCTAAGTAGAAAATGCCTAAATTACATGTCCTAAACATCCCATGAATACCACGAAAGACATACAACGTGTCAAAAATCAAATAGTCATATGCTTTATGCAAATCAACATACGATGAAACCTACCATGTATGCCTTATGCATATGTCATGCAATCCTACCATACCTCTCATATGCTCGCCACCACAACTCGAATTCCAAATGGATCATCCGACCCTTTTTCCAACCGAAACCTGTCAATACCAAACCTCATCATTCCTCGGATTCCAGCTATTAACCACCCGACTTTTCTTAGCCAAAATCTTTCCATACCAAACCTTTTCATGACTCAGATTCCTAATAAGGATCATTCGGTCTCCCTCAACCAAAACTTAGCAATACCAAACCATTTCTCTTGCTAAACCTTACATTTTTCTCTCTTACCATCACATGTCTACAATTTAGATATGTGTAATGCACAATGCCACATTTCATGTTATAATGCACATTCATGATGTCTTTGAAATTCGATTTCACGTAAAAAAATATATTACGGCACCTAATCATGCTCACATACTCATTTAGGCAATTCATCAACCACATAAGCCCCAAAAATCACAATGTGAACAAGATCATCCTTAAACCTCAAATTTCCCCAAGTCATGCCCACATAAATCTCATAGAAGGCATATATACACTTAACTCACATTTGCATATTATTTTAATCATGCAATTCCACTTATATATATGTTAAACATCATATAAATTATTTAAAACACATATATAGCTAGTTGGATGCTCTAAGCATCCCACATACTAACAAAAACGTACAAATTCACGAGTTAGACATCCCTACCTTGGTTTGGAAGAGTTTTTAAACAAATCTCCCAAATTCCACCGAATCAACTTCGCCCAAAATTGACTTTGCTTCGATCAAATGGAAGCCCTCATCATGCGCAACACACTTTCCTTCTTGTCCAATCTCCGAATCTCACTCCAAGCCTTCCAAAATCTAGAGAGAATAAGAGAAATATATAGAGAGAGGCTGCCGGTTCTTTTTAGAGAGAGAAATAGTGGCTGAAATATCATCTCTTGCTATTTATAAGCCCTAGCCCACTAAATAACTAAAATTCTCTCGTTACTTAACGTACCTTCTTGACCTCAGTTTTCGATTTTGAATACTTTTTCGGCTCTGAAATCAATTCCTTTCTTCATTTAATATTTTAAATGGTCTATAACCAAAAATAAATATTTTCTAGAATTATCCAATTTTTTGGGCCCACCCGACCAGCGTACCAGGCCCCACTGACCTGAAAATCTCAAATTGATCCAAATAGTTCTAAAACCTTCCCAAACCTAGAAACAAGTCTCCATACTTCCACTTTATCAGTAAAACCCTTGAAAAATCATTTCTATGCCTCAAATCGATAAAATAGAAAAAAAAGAAAAGAAAATCGGTCCAAAAAGACCTGATCTTTACAACCTCGCCAACTTAAAAGGATTTCATCCCCAAAATCAAGCCGTGCCTGAAGAGAACAAGTCCGAATCCTATGGACTTCTTGCTCTCACTTCTAGGTAACTTTCTTACTCAACATCAACTCAACTCATTCGTACTCCCTCATCATAGAACTTCATGAATTGCTCCAATTACGTGGAAAGGCCAAACCATCTTGCCAACATACATTAGGATCTCCAACAATCCAACATCAATCCTTTTCGTGGTCTCCCACCTCAAAGGATAACTATACACCTCTATTAGCAACATAATTCTTTTGCCAACTTGGGCCCCAAGGTTGTGGTCTCATCAACCTTAGCCCAATAAACCAGAAACCTACATAATCTGCCATACAACGCCCTAAGTGGTGCCATAATGATTCTAGCCTGATTACTACCATTGTATGCAAACTCACTATATAGTAAATGGTTATCTCAACCAATGCCTGGTTCAAGTGCAATAGGCATCAAGCATTATCTGAAATCTTTGCCAAAACCTTAAATAAACTCGTATCTCTAACCCATACAATGGATACCCAAAAATTCACGTAACCTTACAATATGGTCCACATATTGCCTATTAAGCCTCCTCACATTGTTCTATAAGGAAGTGAACTGCCTTAGTCAACCTGCCAACTATGATCCAAACTGTATTATTTCTATTTTTTAACCATGAAACCCCATCACAAAACCACAGTGATACAAGGTCTAATCCGTTACCGCTATACCACTAGAAATCTATGAATGAAAAATCTCCAACTCGCTAGTTTGCATCCATGCCTCTATCACATTCTAAACAATAATGTGAAATGTTAAAATACATAAAATACCTTAACCCACATTCGGTAAAATCTAAACCAAAGCAAAAATTGATCTACCTCTTTACCTCGACAATGACATTAAAACTTGTCCTGTCTAGAAAACTAAGTCTAATATCGACCTGAAAAATTGTTACCTCAACCTCGTAAAAACTATTACACCTTTTACCCAGGGCAAATCTATCCCTCAGCTGGTACACCGATAGACAAAACTACATCTAGAGATGACCACTTCTATATGTGTCAATATACAAAACAGTGTCTAAATGACTTATTTTTGGTCTGCCGAGTATGTCAATAGACAAAACTGTGTCAAAATGACATTCCCAACTCCCACATGAGTGTTGATTGACAAAACTGTGTCCAAACAACAATGCTCCATCCCTGGTGAGTGTGCCAATAGACAAAATTGTGTCCAAATGACAACGCTCACCACCATGAGTGTGACAATAGACAAAACTATGTCTAGAATCACCACTATGTGTGTCAATAGACAAAACTGCGTCTAATTGACCCCTTTCTGGTATGTTGTGGATATCAATAGACAAAACTATGTCTAAATGACAACCCCAAATCCCATGCGTGTCGATAGACAAAACTGTATCCAAATGACAACGCTCCATCCTTAGTGAGTGTCAGTAGACAAAACTATGTCCAAATGATAATGCTCACCACCACGAGTGTGATAATAGACAAAACTGTGTCCAGAATCACCACTACGTGTTTCAATAAATAAAACTGCATCTAATTGACCACTTTCTAGTACGTTGAGGATATTAATAGACAAAACTGCGTGTAAATAACAAGCCCAACTCCTGTGTGTGTGTCCATAGACAAACTTTTGTCCAAATGACAACACCCATTACCATGAGACCCAATCAACCTTTCAATCTCCCAAGACAAGAACTGTTTCCTCAACCTCTACGTGGTCTGAACATCATGTAAGTGAAGTCCTAATAAAAAAAAATGTTTGGCCAAACCATTTCTCCTCGCTAGCCCAACTCCAACAATATGTCTTTCTTGTCTATCACACTCTCGGTCCCAATTGCCTATTCCAGCATAAAACTAATGGACCATTTATATTAAGTCCCTAAATATCTAAAAAGACTAATATATCCAACTCAAAATCATTTCCAAAATCTTGATATGGAAAAATACCAAAATATTCCAAACCATTCATACTAACCCTAGTCTCATATAACCTTAGTCTAGTATAATCTGAACATCCCAAACCTCATGAATCAACTTATATTCAAATCTCCATTTAGGTTATTTAATCCTCAAAACTAGGATATTAAAAATCAGGGATGCAATGTATATTAAAAAAATTCTAAATATAAAACATGTTACATCAACTGTGCTCAAACCGATAACATACTATTCATAGCATATAAAACTTATCATGTTTCCTCAATTTGCAACACAAAACTCATTACATGTAATTTAATATACTTGTATAAATCAGTGTTATAATCCATAAACTATAAATCACTAATATACCTTTGTAACAATGGACCAGTCCTTTGATGCTTGGACGGTTATCCTAAACCACTAGGAATGTTCCCCCTTACTGCTCGCAAAACTTGTGCAGACTGCACTGGTGGAGGTGGCAGCATTACCATAGAATCAAGCTGACTCGTCAAAAATTGAATGGTGTGGTTGTGAGACTCTATCCCACCCTGCACACCTTGTCCTAGAGGATAACTTAACCTGATATGATATGTCCGATGACAACGATAACAAATCTACTCAACCATTGGTGCTAAATGTATGCTGGGACACTCAGACTTGTAGTGACCCGGCTGCTGACACTGGTGACACACCACCCTTAACCTGGCCGATCCCACTGGCACAGAAGTAGTAGGCACATAAAGCATCATCTGCTTTCCCACTGATCCCACTAATACCAAAGGACCACTTTTGTATTTCTTCTTCGATTGACTCTCAGAAGAAACACCTTTCTCCATATTTTGTTTTCTGGATTCCTCATTTTCCAACCTCTCATAAGCCTCTGCTTTTGCCGTTAGTGCCTTTCTCACTGCCTCACCATAGACTTTTATGTCTAAAATTGCAACAACTGGACTAATAGAATGATGAAGGCCATTCGCAAATCTCTAAGTCTTTTTCGGCTCATCTCTCACCACTTTAGGAGAGAAGCGTGAAAAAGAGTTAAATTGGTTCTCATATTCTGAGACCGTCATCCCTCATGTGTTAACTCATCAAACCCATTCCTTAATGCCCTCCTATGTGGCCTAAAAAAGTACTTCTTAAGGAAGAGAGTCTTAAACTCCTCCCAACCGATATCTTCAATGTCGTGAATATCTGCGATCATATTCCACCATATCTCATCATTCCCCGAAAATACACACGTCACGCCCCAATTTCCAACACCTGTTTAAGAGTGAGAGAAATAGGGGGTGAACGTTGAAATCAAACATCAATACTCTGAGTCATCGGAGACTCCGTCTCTGAGCCCAAACCTCGAGGGTGAGTGAGTCCATTAAGTCCTAATGAACTACCTCAACTTTTAAATCAATGCAGAAGCTTAATTACATACATACAATTATCTACGTATGACTCAGCATCAATCATTCAATACACATGGCCACATATGTATATCTAACATTATTTCTATCTCCAATCTAGATGTGGACTGCATGTTTGATTAATCGAAACTTGCCCTTCGATTAATCGAACTTAGTATTTCGATTAATCGCCTTTGGACCTTTGATTAATCTTAGCAGCGATCAATCGTTGGTCTATCAAAAGTCTAATCAGAGTGCACTGGTTTTTGAAGTCCAATTTCATCAACATTTTTGATTAATCGAAAAAGGGTATTCGATTAATCGCAAGCAATTCGTAATCAATTCTCATTTTCATGATCAATTCTCATTTTCATTCTCATTCTTTAACATGCATACATTTTCCTTGAAGTAAAACATATCCAAAATAATCTGTAATATGCATAACATAATCAAAACATAAAATCCTCCTTTCCAAATGGATCATTTCCATAATTACATATATATTGTAATCTCAAAACTATCCATCATACATTCATTCATTCTCCCAAAAAGTTGTAAACATGCCACACTTGGTTAATACATATGAAGTTCAAATACATAAAAGTTATCTAAATGTAAAGACAACATTTCAATAATAGTCAACATGTCTCTTTCTTTGATCTGTGGGTATCTCCATCAAAATTAATTTGACTTCATTTTTGGATGCTAAATTGGAATTCGATGGTGGGTTTTGATTAGAGTTAGGTGTGAATTAGAGGCGAGGGATGATGAGAGGGGTGATTGTTTGAAAGGGCAAAATTGCCCACACAAATTATGGCAAATGGGGGTATTTCAGTTATTGCAAACGTCCTAGGAGCATTTTGGGATTTTTAGTTACTAAATATCATGATATCAGCAAAATACGTACTTGAAAGTTGACAGGGGAGGTCAGTGTTACAAAAAGTACACCGATAAAGGAGTTCCAATGTTATTTAGCCTATTTACAGGGCAGGTTAGTGTAATTTTTCCTAATATATATGTATAAATTCAAAGGGGAAAAGAAGAAAAATTACTTACCTCTTTAAAGCAAAGGTAGAAATCATATAAACACAAAGCCCTTTGCCCAAAATCACAATCCTCTTCAATTCCTCTTCTCAAATCCTTCGTAGGGTTTGTATCTCCCTCTCTTCCTCTCTCTATATCTCTCTCTAAAAATATACGTATAATGAAATTTGTAGAAAACCCTAAATAAAATAAACCCATCCCTTCCCTCCATGAGCCCAAATATACACTAAAACAAAACACAACCCAAAATAAAAGATCCAACCCTCACCAATAAAAATAAAATCCCAAAAAATATATATATATATATATATATAATAAAATATTTAATGAAACTACTACACACTTATTTAAAACAACCAAAGCATTTAATACCACACAATTAGCATCTAAATTAAACATAAATAAACACATTGATAAAATTTAAATTAAAGCATTTAAAACACTCACAAATCAGCAATCTAAATAAATAAATGACCCATTTAAATATATTATCTCAAAATAACGGGGTATTACAACATTAGCCTTTCCTGGATGATATTGCAAATCAAAATCATAATCTTTCATGTACTCCATCCATCTACGTTACTTTATATTCAAATCATTTTGTGAAAAAAGGTATTTCAGACTCTTGTGATCAGAGAATACTTCAAACTTCTCCCCATACAAGTAATGTTTCCACACTTTCAGTGAAAAAATCACTGCTGCTAACTCCAAGTCATAAGTTAGGTAATTCTGCTTATGTGTTTTCAATTGTCGGGAGCCATACGCCACAACCCTTCAGTTTGCATCAAAACAAAACCTAAACCGAGTCGCGAAGCGTCACAATAAATTGTGTATCCCAATCCACGTTCAGGAATAATCAAGATTAAAGCACTAGTAAATCTATATTTCAACTCCATGAATGCATGCTCCCAAACATCATTTCATACAAACTTAACTCCTTTGTGATTAAGCTTGGTTATGGGTGCCGCTAATCATGAAAAGTCTTTCACAAACCTTCGGTAATATCTGGCTAACAAGAAACTAGATATTTTGAATAGGCTCTTCGGCCCTTCCCAACTCATCCCCACTTCGATCTTAGAAGGATCCACAAAAACTCCTCCTTCCGACACTACATGTCCAAGGAACTTTACCTTTGTTAGCCAAAACTCACACTTTTCATATTTAGCATACAAACGGTTCTTCCTCAGGAGTTGCAACATAATCCTCAAGTGACCCTCATGCTCTTCCTCTGAAAGTGAGTACATTAGGATGTCATCGACGAACATTATCACAAACTTGTCTAGATAAGAACTAAACACATGATTCATCAAGTCTATAAAGGTTTTTTGATGCATTCATCAAACCAAACGGCATCACTAAAAACTCGTAATGTCCATATCATGTACAAAAGGCAGTCTTTGGAATGTCCTCATCTTTGACCTTAACTGATAGTATCTTGAACTCAAATCAATCTTTGAGAAACATTTTGAACCCTTCAGCTAATCAAATAAGTTACCTATCATTGACAAAGGATATATTTTTTTGATCGTTGCTAGGTTCAACTTTCGATAGTCAAGACAAAGTCTTAAGGATCCGTCCTTTCTCTTAGTAAAAAGGACTGGAGCTCCTCAAGACGATGTACTAGGACGTACAAAACCTTTATCCAACAAGTTCTATAACTAATCTTTTAGCTCATTCAATTTTGACGGTGCCATATGGTACGGTGCTATAGAAATAGATGCGGTACCAGAAGCAAGAACAATAGTAAACATTACTTCCCATTTTGAAGGTAACTCCATCAAGTCTTCCGAAAACATGTCCAAAAACTCACACACTACACGAGGAAGCTCCCTATGTATTACATCGTCACCATCAACTAATAAACTAGCCAAGAAGCAACACAGTCCATTTCAATCACTAGGACTATACAAAGTTGATATATAGAATTCATCTCATTCTTCCACAAAATAGAAACAATTAACTTTTGGTGTGCATATTGTTACCCTCCCATGATAACAGTCAATGGTAGCTCTATAGGTAGATAGCCAATCTAGACCCAAAATGACATCAAAGCTAGACATATCAAGGAGAATAAAATCAAACACTAATTAGTGACCTGAAGTCTCAATTTCACAAGACCGACAAACTCTGCCCAAGGTTACTTTACCATAAACCGGTGTATCGGTTAATAAAACTGTGTTTAAGGATGACACCTCTAACCCCAAAGTACAATCAAATGCAACAAAGATGAATGGATGACATGCACCCGAATCAACTAACATCATAGCCCAAGAGCTAGAAACCAAGAATATACCTCAGACCATGGACGAACATGTAGAGGTCTCCCTTGAAGTAAGATCAAAGACTCGGCCATGTGCTCTCTGACCTTCCTGACTAGTCCCCTAGTATCCAGACTACTAACTAGGAGCACTAGAAGTGGCTCCCCTAATTGGTGGTTGTGAGCTATATATGAACAAATGGTACTGGCTGTGGTCGAGGTAATGCTCTAAAACTAGACTGAGGAGTTGTAGGCTGTGTAAAGCGCTACTACGACCCAGCCCCACTCTGGGTACCCTTCTTCTGAGGGCAATTCCAACTAATATGCCCAATCTACTTACACTGATAACATCTATGCTGCCCAACTAAAGCTGGCTATACTTGAGAGTATACTCAGACCTATAGTGCCTAGTCTGCTAACAATTGTAACACACCACTCAGGATCGCGATGATCCTGTAAGTACAGTCACAGATGGAGTCAATCGAGCCTGCTACTACCCCTATGAGAATGAACCACAATCCTTTTGTTTCTTCCTAGTACAATTGTCCGGAAAGGACCCCGTGCTCCTTGCCTGATTCCTAGAATCTCAGATTCTCTGATTATCTATCGTGAGCTCTTTCGCTATCAAAACTCTCTTTACTACCACCGCATAGCTTGTCAAACCCAAGGCTGACACTTTATCCCCTATAAAAATTCGAAGACCTCTCACGAACTTATTCGCTTTAAGTTCTTCAGTAAGGATCACTTCCTATGCAAAACGAGCCAAAGAAGTGAATTAAAGAATCAAAGTTAGGAAAGAATTCACACCCCTGCCTCAATTCCAAGTCTTTCTAGCAAACCCTAGAATTTCCAAGCTCCAAAGTTGTGCAAACAAAGCTTTCTTCCGATCAACCCGTAGAGGAAGTGAAGGGGAACAACTTTCCCTCTTGTAGTAACACCTCAATTAAGCTCTTTGGTGCCTAGAGAAGCAAGAAAATGAAAATTAGTGGGAGAGGGGAAGAGATGGCCGTCCAAATGAGAGAGAAGAGAGGAGAAAATTTGATTTTCCTCCTATACATATACATATACATATATATATATATATATATATATACATTTAGATATTTTGTAAGACTTTGCAACTTCGTCCCTCGACTTTCTAATTTTGCTCCTCTACCCTTTTTAAATCTCATTTAATCGCCTATTAGCATTTCCTCTATTCTCTAAATTTTACATAAGTCCCTCTAAGTTCACTTATACCCTCACGTCACTTAAAAGATCTCATAAACACTTTCTGAGTTACTCGGACCTTTCGTAGTCTCACACCTGTACACAAAAACTTCAAGGAGTCCCAAAAATCTTTAAGAATGCAATTAATAAACTAAATCATGCTTAAATAAATTTAAAACAAACTTAAATGAAGAAAAAAATTCAAGGCTTTACAAAATTTCCCACACATAATTTCTTACGCTTTGCTTAATTTTACTAGTGATTATTGCTAGTACATTTTTGCATATACACTTTGGTGCCGTCTATGGGAACTGTCATTATTTTAAATATAATTCATGCCTGTGCAATTAAGATCGGGAACTAGGCTAAGAAGATAATTCCCTCTACGTAGTGACACGATGGAATAGACCAAACACAGGAGCAGATGTTACAGCAATTAGAAGAATCTAGATGATTGAACTAGCAACTTCAAACAAAGGTAGCTCATTTCTCCTAAAAGCAGACTAATGAGCCGCCACAAAAACGTGAAGGGTCTAGGGAATATGACCCCTCCCAAGGAGGACAAAGGACTAGCAAACAGACACCTGCTAGATCAAAACACAACGACTTATGATCTAATATACCTATATAGGAGCTAGCTGGTCAAGTATAGAAAGGAGTCAGTGCTCAGATCAACGAGCTAAAAACTCAAACCCTTGATGATTTAACTATACAGGTGACTACCATGGTGATACAGTTATCCTTTACAGAAGATATACAGAGTGCTCTGAAGTCAAAAAAGTTCTTCCTACCAAACTTCACAACTTTTGATAGAACGACTGATACCGTTAATCATATATACCACATTTAGAAAAAAATAATGCTGGATGCCAAGGATAAAAGTCTCATGTGCAAAGTCTTCCCAACCAATCTAGCCAGAGCTGCTCTAGTCTGGTTCAAGCAACAATCGGTTAGATCAACCCCAGTTTTCAAAGGCTATGCGAGCTCTTCATTGTACAATACGTAGGAAACCAAAGGCAAAAGAAAGCCATTTCATCATTTTTTACCATGAAACAAATGAAGGGAGAGACTTTGGGATCATTTCTAACAAGATTCAATCTAGAAATGTCTCTGATAGTTGGTTGTGACCAAACCGAGGCAATTGAAGCTTTCAAGGTACCAATGATACCGGGAACTAAATTCCATGTTGTATTAGTTTGAAACACTCCCAAATGCATTGGGATCTAAACGCTAAGGCGTAAGGATGGTTGAGCTTGGAAGACGATGAAGCATCGCGTCAACAGAAGACAACCCTGATCATTGTCAGTGGCCAAATAAGAGATAGGGTATCCAAGTAGAAAAATAAGAGGGTTCGGCCTCTGGCAAGCGAGAGAAGAAGTAGAGGTATGAGGAGAAGATAAAACCTCTGAAGTGCTCCCTTGCAAAGCCTTATCAAAACAATAAGGACAAAGGAATATTTCGGGCCCCACAGCTAATCAAGATACCGGCGGAGCAAAGAGACCATAGTAAACATTGTGCCTTTCACAAAGACTTCGGCCACAGTACCAACGAGTGCAGAAATCTCAGGGGTCAGACCGAGGCCACAGTAGCCAAGGGAGGCCTAATAAGATATTTGTCGAAGGATCAAACATGGCAGAATAATTGACCTATGCAAGAGCACAAAGGAGGGAGTCAGAATGCCATTCCAGTCTGAATGATCAACACCCTCCATGGATAGGCCAATCAAGAAGGCCAGCACATAAGTTGATCTCACCTTCATCAAGCTCATAAGCTACAAAATTTAAGAGAGGTGAATTAAATCCTGGATAAAGGAGCTAGGATACAGATCTTCTTTGATGATCCGGACCTGATAAGGGTATAACAGCCACACGAAAACCCAATGGTGGTTAGCCTTCTAGTGGTAAATTGATTGATCCAGGGTCAAGCACTAACATCATCACCTACAGGGTCTATAAACAATTGGAATTAAATGCCAATTTGGTCAAATCAGCCGAGAGTCCCCTCGTTAGGTTTGAAAGAAAAAAGGTAACTTCGATTGATTTGATTACGCTATATGTTATAGCATCACAATGAACTCAGAAGGAGCAATTTGTGATCACTAATATTTTGTCTTCTTATAACCTCATCATGGGAAGAGGATGGATCTTCAGGATGCTAGGGGTCTTTTCTACCCTTCATCAGGCTATGAGGTGTTTAACACCGAATGAAAAGGGAATAATCGATCTCTTAGGAGATCAAGTGGCAGCCAAGGAATGTTATGTTATGGCTCTCAAGGAAGAAACAAAAAGAGAAGAGCTAAATGAAGATGAAGGCTCTCAATAGCAATTACAAAAACCAATATCTCCCAACGAAGATGAGGAAAAATAGACCCTGGAACCACTAGAGATCGTAAAGGTTTATGAAGGAGACGATGAATGCACCACTCAGATCGAATCACTCCAATCCTCAGAGGAAAAGAAAGAATTGATCAAATTTCTCAAAAGAAACATGGATGTATTTGCATGGAGTCATCTAGATATGCCTGGGATAAACCCTTCCATTGCCAGTCATAGCCTTCATGTTGATTCAACTTTCCCACAGGTGAAACAAAAATAGAGGAGATTCGCACCAGAAAGAAACAAAATAATAGCAGAAGAGGTAAGGCGACTTCTAGATGCTAGATTTATCAGAGAGGTAAAGTATCGAGATTGGCTCTCCAACATGGTGGTAGTCAGGAAAGAACCGGAAGTAGCGAGTTTGCATTGACTTCACCAATTTGAATAAGGCTTGCCCAAAGGATTACTACCCACTTCTGAAGATTGAGCAGATGATGGATGCTACAACAGTGCAGACACCCAATTTCGTACCACTTTAGTTCTAGGGAAATTTCAAAGCGCTTTACCAAAAAACCTCACTTGACACACAAAAATCAACATTCACAAATTTGATTGTCTAAATGATAAACAAAATTCACCAATGCATCCAAAAAGGTCAAGTCTCCTCGAGCGTTCAGGTTTGACCAAATCCTAAATTAGGGTCAAACAAGTCAACTCAGAAGTTGGACTAATGAATTGATTGTCAAATCGATGAGTAAACCTCACCATTGCATTGAAACAGATAAAAAACCATAGAAAACACAGTAATCAAGGGTTCATTTCAGATTGGAGGGTCAGTTGGTTAAAACCCTAACCTAGGGGCAAAATTATTATTTTGCACTTAGACATATCCAACTGTCTAATCGGCGATCGGACTTTATCATTGAATTTGAAAGATCTCAAAAGAATAAGATCGCCCAAGATCGCATCGTATTGTGGTCCAGATCCTTAAATCATCACTGGGGCAAAATCATAATTTTGCACCTAGATAAATCCAACCATCCGATCGGCAATCGGACATCATCGTTAAACTTGAAATATCTAAAAACCACAGGATCACCAAAGTTCGTATTGTATTGTGATCCCAATCCCTCAAATCATCACAGAAGAAAAATTATAAAATTGCACCTAGAAAAATTTGACCGTCTAATTGGTGTTCGGACTTTACCATTGCATATGGCACATCCCAAAACCTTACGGTTACTCAAGATCAACCATAACATTGCCTTGAAAATTTAATAATCAGAGAAACAAACTTACAATATCACTTTCACACAAATCTAACTTTTCGATCGACAAACAGGCACCACCAACTTGTTTAAAACACCTAAAAACCTTTGGGACACTTGTACTGGGCATCGAATCAAAAATTTAACCTCACCATCATGTTCGTAACATGTCTAAACTTTAAGAATGCCTGGTCTCACATCATAATGTGACTCTGGACTTTCAATCATACCATTATTTTTCCCCTGAACAATCCGACCATTTGATCAAAAGTCAAACCTCACCATGATGTTCACCATGCTTTAAAATCTAGGGTGGACCGCATGACTACGTTGGAATTGGGTTTTGATTTTTTCCACTACTTAGAAGGCAAAATTGTCATTTATCCTTGAGATAAATCCCGTCATCAGATCAAAAATCCAACTTCACCATTGCGCTTAGAAGAGTCAAAAACTTTGGGGTAGGTCTAATCTTGAGCTCGAAATCGAACTTTGAGTTCTTTGTCCATCCTTGGGGTAAATGGTCATTTTAAAAAAGGCCTTTTTGCGTCCCTTCAACATAATGTACACACCAAATAAAACTAAAGTTGAATGATGCCTCAATTCAAGGTGAGGCGGGTGTTAAAAAAATACTAAAGTGGAGCGATGGCTCATCTTAAGATGAGGCGGGTGATAGCCATTGAATGTTGCACATTTTTAAAGTTGCATATTATAATCTTTAGTAATACTTATTTAGTGTTGCTAATGTTAGTTTCCATTAAAATCATTGCAATTGGGTCATTGATGATGCCTTCATAGAGATGAGATGCATTATGATCTATTGGAGGAATTTACATCGAAGATCCAAGCCAAATGGATCAAAGAAGTAGCCCAAAAACACCTTTAAATAAAGAGAACTAGCAATGGGCCTATTCACATTGAAGACTGGGCTAAGTCAAGCCCAAAATCACACAAGTTGTCTAAAGGGCACACGCGTGTCTTTTAAGGGTGCACATGCGCCCTTGAGCCAGAAGCTACATTGCAACTCCTCTGACGTTTACACGTATAGAGACCGAAAGAGTGTAGACGTAAGAGAGAAGGGAGAGAAGGAGCGATTCATCGAGACGGGTTCTTGTTCATCCAAAACGCATGTTTGAACTCTTCTCTTCCCTTTTGAATCTTAAACATAGATTATATATTTTTATTATGTATATATGTTGCTTGTATACGTATATTCATGTATTTAATTATTAAATTGTATGATTATGCATGCTAAGGGAACTTTCGTGGATTAAATATGATGAATCTGAGGGTTTGGTACTGCTATAGGGTATTTTTGCACATGTATATGCATGTATATATGACTGTATAGGCGAGTGTATATATACATATGTACGAACATGAAATTGGGTTTATTGTATTCATCATTTTTGAGGGTTTTTGTTCTGATTAATAGGTAGATCTTGCTTCTCCAAACAATCATTGAAAATTTGGTTGCGAACTGTGAGGTAGATTGACGGGAAATTAAGTTTGAAATTTGAGATTTTTAAAACTTGAAATTGGGCATTTTTTATTTAGGCTGTGAGAGGGGGTGAATTTGGTACCAATGCGTAGCTTAGATCGAGACGAGTTCAATGGTATATTCATATGCGCGATTCGATGCTCGGAAGTGGCCGGGAAGTTTTGCCACCATTGTTGCGTAAAGCTTCAGGTGAAGGAAAGAAAAAAGAAAAAAAAAAGGAGGAAGAAGAAGGTGGGGGGGCACTGCCCCTCACGTGCGCCATCGGCACCAGTGCCGGTGCCGGCTAGTTTAAGGGATGGTGGCAACTGGCCCCACTCATCGGGGCCCACTTTGGGCCCAGTCCGGGGTATTTTTATATTTTAAAAAAAAATTTAAAATTGGTTTTTAAATTAGAAAATTAGGAAAAATAAATTTTAAATTCCCTAAAATTCTAAAAAAATTGGGTAATCTTTTGGGGTCAGAATGCACTTGGGTTTTAAACATCAAGTCAAAATAGGGTTCCCTTGTGGTTTAAGTAGTATAAAAAGTGTGCCTCAAAACTAGAATTTTATTTTCTTTTATTTTGGAAATATTTTTAAAAAATTCCAAAAAATTTCAGAATAATTAAATAGGGTTCTTAGGAATAGAAGAAGCCTGAAAACCTAGATTAGAGTTAGGTTTAGATTTCCTCGATGATTTAGGTACATTGGATATTTGTTTGAGTGCTTGCTCATATAATTGGTGGTTGTGTTATTTTCCTTCCTTAATTGTTTTCTTTGAAATCATAACTATTCATGATATGCTTTATATAAGTTTTATTATGTATAAGCTATTTTATTGTGGTGATTGAACTTCTGTTAGATTAAATTATTGTGCTAAGTAGATTAGATCGTTGGTTTTGGTTTAATAGGTTACTTGTAGAGACATGTAAGAATTTTCAAGGGGCATGTCAGGATTGCAAATACCTAATAAGGCATCTAAGGTTAGTTAGGGAGGCATGTAAGGATTGCCAGGGGGCATGTCAGGATTGCCAATACCTAATAAGGTATTTATGGTTAGTATAGGAGGTATGCCAGGATTGCCTAGTTTAATAGGGTATTATATTTGTGCCTTTGGTTTGAACTTAGAAATAGGTTCTAAACTTGTGTGATTGGGGTTGAGTTGGGATGGTATATAGGACGACTTCTATTTGGAGACATGAGATAGATAAGGAAATAATTTGGATATAATTATATATATTGGTTGTCCCTCATATAGAGGGTATGTTTACTACTTCTTTGATTAGGTTGTAGTAGAGAGAACTTGCTCGTGGGTTTAACCCACTTTTTTGATATTTCAGGTCACAGGCCAGTTCGACTGTGAGGATAGAGTCTTGGGTTGGTTGATTATGACAGGCATCTCCTCTCATCGGTGTTCATAGTAGGAACCTATTCTCTTATTCATGTTCAGTATATGAAGTCTATTGAGACATTGGCTATTTAGTTATTTAATTTATAGTAATAACTCTTGTTCTTTCTGATTAAGGAGTCATTGGGTTACAGGACTTCCAAGTTGTATTGCCAAATTCGTACTTTATGTACTTAACATTTTATTATTTCAGATGGACTTTCTATTCCGCTTTAAAATTTGTTTCATTTTGTCTTTGTACTCTATGTTTGTTGCTATTAGTTGTAAATATCTCTCAGGTTTTGTGTATGAGACTGGCCACCTCATGCGTGAAATTTGTAGGGGTATTTCAGTTGGTATCAGAGCATTCCAGGTTCAAGTATTCTCAGGTCCTTAGGGTCTATCGTATAGTATCTTCTATGTTGCGTATTCTGATAAGTAGAACCTAGGTATAGGACTCATTGTACTCTAATCTATTATTGGGGTATTAATGTCTTTCCTGTTCATCTTCAGATGCCACCCCGCAGAAGAATGAATGTGAACTGAATCCTCGATCAGGACATTGCTCAGGGTGGGAATACGGAGATACCTTCCAATTTGGCGGCCATTATCCCTCAGGCTGTAGCTACAAGGGTAGTGAATGCTCTTCAAAACCAGCAGCCACAGCGGATGGCACGTGCTCCATTACCCATGGAGCAACCCAACATTTAGAAGAAGGTACGAAATTCCTTCACAAAATGGAATCCGCCGGAGTTTTCAAGGTCTACGGAGGTGATTGAAGCATATCAGTGGAGGAAAGACATTGAGCACCATCTTCACATGATCATGTGCACTGAAATACAGAAACAGATGTTAGCTACTTTTAAGCTAGTAGGGGATACATTACACTGGTGAGAGTCTGTGACTACACTAGAGACTACTCTAACTTACAGATATTTTCAGGTCCATTTTGATGCTAAGTATTTCCCATATACAGTGAGGGTAGGCAAAAAGAGGGAATTTTTGGATTTACAGTAGGGGATAGGACATTTGCAGTGTATGAGTAGGAGTTCACCAACTTGTCGTTGTTTGCACCTGAGGAGGTGGACATTGAGGAAAAGAAGATGTCTTGCTTTATGAATGGATTAATTTGGCCGATTCGACAGGTCATTTTGGGTTGTCTAGCTTATACTACATATGCTCAGGCAGTTGTGCTACATTATAGCACTGTTAGTCGAGAAAGGACTATAAGAAAGGAAAGGCAGAGAAACAACATGACAGGGACTCCGCTAGTCAGACAGTGGAGAAAAGGAATGGAAATGGAGGGAGACCATCTGATAGGGGCAATCATACAGGACAACAGTCGTGAAAGAGGTACAAAGCTAATAGTGATGCTCATAGAGGGGAAGCTTCTACTTATAGGAGACAGAATGGGGTACCTCAGGCAGGTCAGGTTCAGTTACAGGGAAACCAGCCGAGGAGGGCCACTGGTGTATTCAGAGGATATTGTACGGGTGTGGTGAGCTTAGGCATTTAGCTAAATATTGCCCTAACACCAATCAGGGATAACTTGGTTAGTAGGGGAATAGATAGCAACCACCTTTGCCGGTGCCCCAAGTTCCACGGATTTAGGCTCAGCATCATCCAGCTTTACCCACACCGCCATCATCCATGGGGTAACCTGGTCAGCAGATGCATTATGGGAGGGTCTACAACGTCATGCTATATGATGTGCAGGCTCTTCAAGCGATTAAGGGTATGTTTCTGATCAATGGTAGATTTGGTCATGTCTTATTTGATACTGGTGCATCTCATTCCTTTGTATCTAGAGCATTTGCTAGCTTATCTGGTATAGACATTCATCGAAATAGTTCTCCACTTACTATAGCTACGCCGTTGGGGGTTAGTACGGTTCTACGGGAACACGGTAGTTAGGTCCCTATAGACATTAGTAGACTCAGGTTCTTGGCAGACTTATTGATCTTGGATATGCATTCCTATGATGTCATACTCAGGATGGATGGGTTATCACATTACCATGCTCAGGTTAATTGCCATGATAAGGCAATTATGTTTGCTATACCGAGTCAAGAGATGTATTTAATTGTTATGCCGCAATTAAATGGAGAGTTTAGTATGCACCTGTTCTCTATCAGTGAGAAGTCTCTAAAAAAAACTATAGTTTCTCTAGATTCGATTTTAGTGGTGCAAAACTTTCAGGATGTGTTTCAGGAGATCCCAGGGTTACCACCGAGTCGTGAGATAAACTTTGTAATAGATTTAGCTCCAGGCACTAGGCCTATTGCTAGGGCCCCATACAGAATGGCACTTATGGAAATGAGGGAGCTAAAGGATTAGATTCAGCAACTTCTCAGTCAAAAATTTATTCACAAGGAGTACTTCACCATAGGGGGCACCGGTGTTGTTTGTTAAAAAAAAATGGGTCTCTTCGCCTTTGTATTGACCATAGAAAATTGAATAAGGTCACAATCCGCAACAAATACCCGTTGCCTAGGATTGATGATTTGTTCGATTAGCTGAAGGGAGCCACCTACTTCTCGAAGATAGATTTGAGATACGGGTGTCATCAGCTTCGAGTTAGGGAGTAGGATGTACCGAAGACAGCCTTCCTTACTAGATATGGCGTATGATTTTTGAGTTAACAAACGCCCCAGCTGTCTTCATGGATCTGATGAATAGAGTGTTCAGGGCATATTTAGATCAGTTTGTTATTGTTTTCATCGATGACATTCTGGTTTATTCTAGGACAGAGGAGGATCATGCCAGACATCTTCGTATCATTCTACAAACACTGAGAGATCATCAATTGTATGCAAAGTTTGAGAAGTGTGATTTCTAGCAGAGAAGTTCTTAGGTCACGTAGTATCAAATAAAGGGATAGCGGTCGATCCAAGTAACCCAATAAATGTTCGAGGCAAATGCAGCAGGTAATTAGGAGCTTTGGGCATTGTAAATACCTGTACTTTTGCAAGTTAGGTATTAGGTTAGAATGGTCCACATTTTTGTTCAGTTGTGAATATGGTACAATTCTTACCCTAAATTTGTCCTTAACAGCACAAACTAGCACACATACATCTTATGTTGTGGGGTATAAGTCTGATGGAGAATTTTATAAATTTCTATTTTTATTAAAACGACTTAGAGAATGTGTCTTCCGGTTCTTCAATAAAAAAAATTAAAAAAAAAAGATAAAAATTTGTGCAATAAGCCTTCTCACTTAATAAACCGGGTCTCTGTGCCTCATGAAACATAGAGTATTCGTGTATAAGTGTGTAAGGTTGAGCCATAATGAAGCGGGTGGCTTGTTTAAGCTCATCGCCTTGGAAGCTCGGCTATTAAGTCTTAAGGGTGTCTTTTCACCTAATGCCCTAAAACTGTCTAGTTTGGGAGTCATTGACCCAACACCGCTACATTGGCTTTCAAGAAAGCAAAAAGAGTTTAAGCATTGCACAGTCATCCGCGCGTAAGCATTCATGCATGCTTCGCGGTAATGAACCACAGTGTCGCGCTTTCTATAAGTTTTTCTTCTAAAAACAGATGTGTTCTTGTATTCTCCAAATATGATGATAAGCCACACGTTAGAATGGATGTTCACTTTTCAAAGAGGATTTTAGGGTTGGCATTCATATTTTTGTTCAAACTGACCATTATGTGGGGACTGTCATCTAACTATAGTTTGCAAAGGTTCATTTTTGTTAAATGTCCACATAGCTCCATAATACTTGTTGCATTTGTCAGGCACGAGATGAATGGGTAATCATCCCTTATCCAGTTAATGACTGATAAATGATCCATTTTTGCATAAGTTAGTTCATTTTATTTTGTATTGCTAAGGGACTAACAATATGTAAGTTTGGGGGTGTGAAAAGTGTTAAATATTGCACATTTAAGCCTTCTAAAATATTGCATATGTTGATTCCGTATTTATGTTTACCTTGGTATTTTTATGTTATTTTTGTGTTTTTGTTGAATATTAGGTTTTGTCCCAAAAAGGGCTTGTTTCCGATTAAGTGCTGAGGAAGTGAAGAAATCAAGAAATTCATGAAGGCATTTCGCACAATCGAGATGATGATTTCGCACAATCAAAATCTCGATTGTGCGAAACTTTAATTTCGCACAATCGAGATTCTGCAGACTACAAGTTGACCACTTGCCCACTTGTCCACTTGTTTTGCCACTTGCATCCATGAATGACCTTTGCACATCCTTTTGGAGGATTTTTTGACTTCAAAGAGACATATGAAGGGGACATATATATATTAGGTGGATTATATAGATATATAGGTAAGGTGGGACCCAAGGACAGTAGTGGATGGATATATGCATGTTTTTGAGCAAGAAAGAAAAAAAAAACAAAAGAAGGAGGAGAGAGAGAAGTGCTGAACCAGACCTTTGGAGCTTCATATCTCTGGCCATGGAGGATTGTAAGTCTCCTATGATCAACTAACTTTCCATCTAGGGTGTGGTTGAAACCCTTAGCCATGTAACTTGTCCATTTTGTAGTAACTTTGGGATCTATATGTATATGTTGATTACTTAGCCTAGTGATTTGTATAATATTTGTGAACCTTCTCAATATATTCATTTGATATTATTTCTTCATCTTGTCTTAGAGTAGAAATATTTCCTTTTGAATGCTATACATTTACAACTTTCACAAAAAGTGTAAATGATGGATTTGTAATGGTTTTTAATGGAATGTGATGTTCTTGCTTATATAGCCCATGCCAAGATAGGGTAGTTCGGACACACGTAGGTATATTTAGAAGGTAGGATAAGTAGATATGTTGAAGGACTATGCTTGTTAAAGATAGACTATG
The DNA here is from genome assembly GCA_026545225.1 of Cornus controversa. Lineage (NCBI taxonomy): Eukaryota > Viridiplantae > Streptophyta > Magnoliopsida > Cornales > Cornaceae > Cornus > Cornus controversa. Next base: position 49,506,565 of record CM048845.1, read on the forward strand.
TTTAGTTAAAAATCATGTTTATCTTTGATATGTCATTATAGGCCACAAGCCTAATGACATTGTGCTACATATACTTATAGAAGATCCCATTTGCTACATACTTGGACTTGTCAATTGGCTAGAGGTGGAAACCACCCCTAGTTCTCTCTCTCTCAACTTTACAAACTTTTTACTTTTAATGTTTTTACATTCTACAAAGTAATGTTAAATTCAAATCAAAAATTTTGTTTTTAGGATTAAATTAGAAATTCTCTCTCAATAGTGCAATTCACCCATGTACTACTCGTGGGATCAATACCCTCTATAAAGAACCGTATCTACAAAGATTCGTTCTCTTGCGAGTGGTTTAATTTATATTTTGGTAGGCAATAGTAAGCTACAAAAATAAAGACAAATTTGGCCACATCACCAACTAACATAATATTAACTCACATGTCTTCCACTCCACTAACATAACTTACCCACTGTAGTAACCCTTGTGGACGGGTGTGAGTGGGCGGGTGCGAAGACAGATACTGGGCTGAGCTACCACACTGACAGGGTACAAGGTGCTCAATCCCACATCGCCTGGGTGTGGAAAAAGGGGATGTGCTTATATGTAGTATATTCTCTTCAAATGGTATGAGGCCTTTTGGAGTAAAACGCAAGAGCAAAACCGTGCAGGCTCAGGCCCAAAGCGGACAATATCATACCATGTGTTGGAGCAGGGTATTACAGTTGGTATCAGAGACTGAACCCAGCCGAAAATGTGCCGACGAGGACGTCGGGCCTCGTAGGGGGTGGATTATAGTAACCCTTGTGGACGGGTGTGAGTGGGTGGGTGCGAAAACAGACACTGGGCTGAGCTACCACACTGACAGATACAGGGTGCTCAATCCCACATCGCCTGAGTGTGAAAAAAAGGAATGTGCTTATATGTAGTATATTCTCTTCAAATGGTATGAGGCCTTTTGGAGTAAAACCCAAGAGCAAATCCGTCCAGGGTCAGGCCCAAAGCGGACAATATCATACCATGTGTTGGAGCGGGGTATTACACCCATGACTTCCACTAGCACAATAATAGCTCCACAACTTTCCTATGTTTTCCACTAGCACAATATTAGCTCCACTAACACAATAACTACCACTAACATAATAACAATTAATTTATTCAAGTTTAATTTCCAACATATTAAAATACATGCAGGCCCAAGTCTTCTAGAAATTGAAGTTCCATTGACAAAAAATTAACCATTGTTAAGATCACGATGTATAAAGACTGTTGTTTGAAAAAATTATTACTAGTTACAAAACATGCCCAGATCTGAACAACAACCTCTTGTCATTTTTTGCATCTTTAAATTGTGAAAGAAATGCCTCTCAGAAGTAAGCAAATCATATTTTGCCCCTATGATTGTGAACTATTCAAAAATTGATATTTTAGGATAATAAGGAACGTAATAAATTTGTTTGCAACTTGGTAAAGACTCGATCCAATAAGGGGCAGTACACAAACAAATTTTTTTTTAGTGACTGGACTTGGAACAAACTCCCAAGCTGCCTACATACCCTAAATAGGGATCAAGTCATCATTTAGTTCACTTCATTTTTATTTTATTTTTGCTTGGAGACAGTTTAAACTCGTGTTAAGGAGTTTTTTTTTTCTTTTTGGAGATAGTTTAAACTTGTGTCAAGGAGTTCTTGATATTTTTTCCTTTCCTATTTTGGAGACAATTTAAACTCGTATCACGAGTTTAATTTTTTTTTCTAAAGATAGTTTAAACTCATGTCAAGGTGCTTTATTTTTTTTTCCATGCAAACATTTTATACTCTTGTAAAGGAGTGTCATCGATTGTCTAGGCTCTTATCAGGGAGCAATTAAGCTTTAATTATTCTTCAACTTTCTAAGATTTAGAAGATAGTCCAAGCTTATGTTGAAAGATAGAACCAGCTCGACATCAATTTGAATGTTTCTTTCTTGCTTTGTTTTTTCATTGTACTCTTCTTATACTTGAAAAGAAATATCTTCTTCGAACTCATCTCTTCATCTTGGCAGAAGAGACATTTCATCTGTCATGGTCCATGTAGGAGGATTGAACCTCACCCAATATGTTATTGTTATGCTGAAAGACTTGATCCAAATAGCAACTTTAGGCTTTAGTCCCCACACTTTTCCTTCCTCCAGTCTTTTGATTTTCAGAGCCTTTTGTTCCATCTGGGATTGTAGATGACTTTTTTTCTTATTCTTCACTTTCTTATTTGAGAATTTCATCTTGATTCTTGTTAGAGACAATTCGAGAAAGTGGCTCTTGAGACATCACACATGTGTCTCTGGGCAATGATTCTTGTAGGATCTTTTCAAGATCGCTATCTTCTTGATTTTTCTGGTCTCTAGATGAGTAAGGTGTTTTGAACCTTCCTATTTGGAGTTGTTTGAGTATGATCTGACGAATCCTTCTAATAATGCCTTTTGAATGCAAATTGTCATGATTCATTTCTTTGAATATACATTTGTCTTTTTTGTTCATTTCTCACGACTTTAGTCTTATTTTGATGCTAGATAATACGTGTAGACCATTTTGAAGGATAGAAATGAATCTTGTCTCCATGCCACCACTGCACTTGAGTGGCTTGGAAATGTGCTTTATACAAAGGGTTTGCTCCCCATCTATTCAGTTTGCTAGTTTTTTTACTACTTTTCTTCCCTTGAAAGATGGTTATAAACCTTTGTTTCTTCGAGTTGTGGTACTTAGAGAGAGTTGACTCAAATTTCTTGTGCTTGAGAGATAATGTTCTTGACAAGTCTGGTCTTCTATCAAGGTGTCCTCAACTCAGTGCCCCTTATGACTGAGCACTTTCGGATGAAGCATGATGAGTTTCTTGATGCAAGTATCTCAGGACAATACTTGTAATGTAAGACGTAGGTATTTCATGATCCAAGTTAAGAAGTATTTTTTCTTCCTTTCCAGATTCAACTCCCTATTTTCAGAAAGATTGCCAGACATATTACGAACATCTTTCTTTACAAACTTCATCTTCTTTCTTGGACTTATGGGGATTTCCACTTGCTCATTAAAAGAGATTAGTCTTCGTCTTTGAAAGGCTTGATATTCTCAAAAACTCTAAGAACTTGTTGCCCTCTAACTTGTAACTTTTCTCACTTTTATTATATAGGGAAGGAACTTTCATACCATGACTATTTATGCTAAACTCTATGTCGTGGGCTTTAGTAACAAGCTCTTCAAATGTATGAGGCTTAATTCCATATAGGATGTAAAGAATCTCCCAATGCATGCCTTGCAAACATATTTCAACTGCAGAGATTTTGAAAGATGATCTTTATAGTTAAGGCTTAAAGCTCACTAACTGTCAATGTAATCGACGACAGGCTCGTCATTCATTTGTCTGGTGTTATTAAGCTCGAACATGCTCACTATTCTACGAGTATTATAGAAGCGGTTAAGAAACTCTCATTCGATCTACTAAAAATAATCAATGCTCCCAATTTTGAGATTTATGTACTAATCGAAAGCATTCCCTTTTGGAGAATGTACAAATTGCTTGACTAGAACGTCCCCGCCTGTGCCAGCATTATTGTCGGTTTCTATAAATTGTGCAACATATTATTTGGGATTGCCTTTTCCTTCGAACTGTTGGAACTTTGGTGGTTGATAGCCCACTATCATCTTTAAGTAGTCAATTCTTTTTGTGTAATGTTTTGTCTACATGAGAGTACTTTGGGGAATGCCACTATACTATTCTCATATGCTATTCACTATAATGTCTTGAAGTTACCGGACAGAAAGTGAGGCAATAGAGATAGTTTAGACTGCTTAGTTAGTCATTTGAGTGGTGGCAGATATTTGGGTCGTTAACCAGAGTGATCTTTGGTGTCATATGATTATAACATTTTTGTCAGTGAGGGGATTTTAAGATTTTGTTCCTTGATTGTATTTTGTAATCTCTCAATCGCACAAGCCATACTTGCCAATTACTCTTCATACGATTTTGTGCTAGTCATCATGACAACAATAACGGTTGAGCCAGAAAAGATTCGTAGTGTTGGATGGATCAGCCTTAAGCTTGGACTTGTTATTGATCGAACCTCTAAGAAGGCATTTGAAAAGCAATCAAAGGCTCCTTTTGGTAACAAAATTTATTGAGATAGGTTGGACCTTTGAAGTTGCAGGGGCATTCTTCCGAGCCCTCATAGAGGTAAAGTGGTATGAGTTTGAGCTTTTGTTTTGACGAATTTGGCAGAGTTGACCTTCACCATATCCTGATGCCTTTTGATGGGAATGGATACTTTGGCAATGTTCTGTATCATTGGACTTGCAGAGATGTTGATATCACTTAACGAAGTTGCAATCTTCTTACCATTTTTTATGGTGGTATTGACTTTTTCCATCACAACTATGATGTTCATGGTGGTATTCTTGCTTTCAATTAGAACCTTGCAAGAAGACATCGATTCTGAAAAAATGTTTCTTAAGAATTTAATGAAGGAGAAATAGATGAGAGGCGAAGGATTGAGGTCCCATCGGGCATGCCAAAAATTTGTACACACAAATTTCATCTCTGAAAATAAAAGAAACAAAATGTGGAACAAATTAATTTTATACAGATTGGATAAAATCCTCTAAAGTATTTTTTACGAGAGAGAGAAAGTATCCTCTGATTCAATTTCCTTTGTTGGTTGGATCCAAGGGCTGCGGAAGCTTGATCTTAAATCAAGTGGTTAAAAGTCTTCATGAAGCAGTTGTACATAGTTGAGGAAGACCAGCAATGGTTTCTGATTGAGGGCTAAAGAAGCTTGATTTTGAACTGTATTGTTTGATGATTCTTCAAACTTGTGAAAGAACGACACAACGCTGATGTGCTTGTTGTTCTTCGTCTTTAGAGTTTGAGTGTAGAGAGAGTGAAATTTTGGGTAGAGCTTCAGTATTCTCTCTAAGTCCTCTTTGTAGCCTCACACTGGAGCCTCTATTTATATACTCAATGGAGGGATAGATTTCTAATTTTTTTCACTTTTGATAATTATCCCCCATATGTGTGTGTGCATGTGTGTGTGTGTGTGTGTGTGTGTGAAAGAGAGAGAGAGAGAGAGATAATTACCTTTGATGAAAATTATATATATTTAATTATCTTTTATAATGATAATTATATATATATATATATATATATATATATATTTGACAATTATCATACAGTAGTGATAAAGTTGTTCCACTTTTAAATGGGCCTAGACTTGTTAGGCAATTTGGTCTGCCTATTAGCCCATATTTCGTGGTGGACCAGATTAATGATAGACTCAAATTATATTTTGAATTATTGATATGGACCAAATGTGACCAATCGAATTTTTAGTGTCTACAATCTTGAATAATGATTGAAACAAATTTTGAATGTTTGTGGTAACCTTTTTGTTAAACCCTCACGAGACTTCACTCGTCCACTAGGAGAGTCTAGGGGTTTGAAAGGCTTGTTGTATGTTCTAAATGCAATCGGTATCTCCCCCGAAAGAGGATTTAGATTAATATTTTATGTTTAGTTAGGTGTATTGCTAAGGGACTATAAATATGTAAGTTTGGGGGTGTGATGAGAGTCTAATGCTCACATTCAAGCCCTAATAATGCATAGTTTAATTCCTTAAGTAATGCCCCTTTTATATCTTTAATAGTGATTTTTATTTTATTTGAATTTTAGGGACTTAATGGTCATTTTCTCTAATTCAAGGCAATTGGACTTGGGCTTCATAGAAGAGAATTGGGACTTAGAGCCATTGGATTGGATATATGCAAAAGCCAATGCTGATTAGGCTAAGAAAGCAGGCCCAAATGAGTACCCATTGAAGACATGAGGAACATTGGCCAAGCACTAATGGCCCAAATTAGGGCCCATTAGATGTTGAGGGCAACTAGTCGCCTTTCTATCTGAGACCTCTCTCTCTCAGTTGTTAAAGCTGAATTTGAAGCTTCATTTTGAGAATTTTCTCTTGGGTCTTCTTAAGTAAGAAGCTATCACGATTTTGGAGCTGTCTGGGAGCTAAGAAAGCTATGAAAAATGAGAGTTGTACCTTGAAAATGGATCTCTCACCTATCATTGAGGGCTAGATCTTCATTCTAGGGAAATTGTATAAGCCTTTCTCTTTTTTTAAATTAGTTCAATTGTATTAAATTTGGGGATTTGAATATTCAATGTGTAATTTCATGAGTAGGGATTAGGATTGATCGTTGTACTTTAAATTATACTATGTAATGATCTAAATGCAATCTCAATTTGATTCTAATCTTCTCTTAGATGTAACTGATTGTGATTGTTCTCAATTCCTTAATTGTTCTTGTAGTTCAAATGAAAGAATTCATGCAATTGGGGATTAATTGAGCATTCCATATTAGGGCTTTGATAATTCATTCACAGGGAAGATGATTTGTGCTACAATTTAGTCTAAAGTAGTATAGCCCGGAATAGTTAAGTAGACAATTCATGGTATCCAAAGATGATTTATAATTAGTTTAATTTGAATGCATTTCTTCAACGATGTTGATATGACCTTGTAGCTATTCAGTTATAAATGCTTGGATTGAATTCCCCAAATTTGATATCAGTTGGCCAATGAAAATAAGTTAGTGGTGAAAGCAACCTCCCTAGAAGCTTTCTTTACTTGATTTCATCTCATTAGTTTAATTATCTTTTAATTAGTTCATGCTAATTTCGAAACAACATCACTTGACCCATTTGAATCAATTTCGAATCAATCTTTGACTTAGCACTTGAATTGTTCAATTTCACAATCTTTGAGGATGATAACCTGCTCCAATAGCCTTATTCTATGGCGATCTGTGCTATTGCGGGTGTGGATTTTAATTGGTTAAATACAAATACACATATCAATCATCATCGTCACATCAAACCCTAATTTTTTGTTTACAGAGAAACTTTGAGCTAGTCGTCAGAATCACATCTGAACCTACCCTTTTGGTAATGGACCTAGTTCATAGTGCCTTGATCTGTACTCCAATTCATTCACCATCACAATATAATCATCTTCAATTTGGTTCTTCAGTAACCCAAATGATCAATTTGGTACTTAAACAATTTTGATTTGAGACTTATCTTCGATTTGGGAATTTCATCTTGGACTTGAACCACTAGACTTGTCTTCAATTTGGGCATCTTTGATTTGGTTGTTTTCAATTCGATTTGGGAGTTAAACAAGTGGGACTTGTCTTCAATTTGGACTTTCGATTTGGGACATTTTTTGTCACGCCCCAAATTTAAATACCTGAAACTCTAGTCCAGCACTTAAATTTGGTGCACGACTTGAAAAACAACATCGTCATTCTTACCATACATTAATCCAAAACTTACATATTACAATCAAAATGTAATCATCTAGATCATCCCTTACAAAAAACTTCATCTTGATACCTCATCCCTCATCATGAGAGCCAACTATGTACAACAAAAGATAATTACATGCTAAGAAATTTACATATAAATGACCTCCATCGTCCTGTACCGCATTTCCATTCACTCGGTACCTGAAAATAAAATGGGGTGAGCTCAACAAGCTCAGCAAGAATTGCAAAACACTATCATTGCTCAACAAATTGACCTTGCCTTAAATTCCTACATATAAGGACACGTACAACAATCTTTGTTGATTAGGTTCACAAATTTCTTTCTTATGATAATTAAACGCTAGTTAATTATCATATTCATAATTTAGTTCACACACAGGAACTGTGTTATCAACAATTCCTTATTAAGATAATCATCTAGATTAACTTAATATAACCTCACATGAGCCCCAGGCTCCCCTCCAATAGATGGCATGCTTAGCCAACAAGTGGTGCTCATCTCATAGTCCCGGACTAAGGAAGCTAGCACTTGTGGCTGGGCTTGTACGCCTACTCTCCCAGATGGTCCAGGACCACGTCCACACAATAAAGGCACTATTCGCCCAATGGCCATAACAAAAGGGCTGTACACACCCCATAGGTAGGTCCCTGACCATACATCACAAATTCTTTAAGAATTTTAACACGTTTTCAAGATTTCAAGCTTTTAGGATTTACCAAATGCTTTTAACATTTAATAAATCAAAATGTTCTTTTAATGTGATCCTTAATCACATTAATTCATCACTTTAGGATTTCACCACACAAAATATTCTAAACTTAATTATTTTAGCATAATTAAATTTATTATGCCAAAATGTACGACTCTAGAACTTTTCGTAATTTTTAGAGCCTAAAGGATACTTTTCCCTAATTCACTCTAATTAAAAGGAAACAAGCATTCTTTACCAACATAAAATCTTATATAATTTATTAAATGCTTTTCACATTTAATAAATTAAATGAGCGTATTGTGTGCGTTCAGCTTAAATCATCTCTAACCGAAACTTAATTCTTAGAATCACTCTTCTAACATAACAAGTTCTATTGCGCTAACACATATGATTTCATAAATTTACATAATTTATGGAGCATTCAAGAATTTTTCCTAGAACCAACTATTCTAGCATAATAAGGCTTTACTATGTATAAACATAGAATTTCAGAAATTTAACATAATTTATGGCACACAAAACATTTTTATCAACTAAAACATTTTCCTCCAAGTTTTAGTTTCAACTCAAAAGGAAATTCTTAACATTCTTTTTAAATGACATTGGGCTTTTTCTTAATTTCAACCCAACCCAGTTCACCAAGCCCAATTTCAAACCACTGACTTTTGAAAACTAACTCAGTCCAACCGAAATCAAAAACTATGAATCAACCCAATTAATTGAGTCATTTAACAACACCTTTTAACCATGACCCAAACCAGCCAACTACCACACCAAACATATCTCAAGGTACCTTCATGCTAGCATCCATGGCAGCCGAAGACATCAAGTCTTGTGGACCAATCAATTTCCACATATTCACCAATTCCACCAACAACCCAGCCTACTAAACCCACACCAAACAGCCCAACTCATGGCTGCCCAACAAGACCCACAACCATGAGGCTCACCAGTCACCACCATGCACAACCAACCTGTTGAACCGTGGTTGCTATCACTCCACCAACTCAAAACAATACTTGCCACCACCAACTCACTCAAGCCATGTGTGACCAAGCTCCCATGGAAGCCATGCACAACAAAGAGATCCAGCAACTCCACTGCCATAACCAGCTTCTTCCTTATTATTTAACATAAAGGGGTCACATGCATCTACCACAATATGTCATATATACATGTATACATATATAGCATATCATCCTTATATACAAAATCCACATGCATTCAAATTCCAGATTCCCTATACCAATAACTAGACCCAGAAATCTCTTCTCAATGGCCCACGCTGGAACCACCTAGCTCCACCACCGGGTACCTCACGACCAGCCGTGAATTGCCATGGGTAGACCCATTAACCAAAGACCATAATAGCCAACAACACCAACTTAAGGCATCCATGAAAGCCATCCTCCAGCTAAACCCACAAGCTTCGCACCCAGCAGAATCACCTCCAAGACCTAGCACCAACAGCCGAAAATCCACCATTTATATCAACCTCAAGCATAAATTAACACTCCATTAAAACATGCAAGGGCTCCACCAACTTTCGATGCCAAAACCCAGTATAATGCTTTACGAATGTAACTAGTACACATGCATATCACTTCTAAAACACATGCTATATATAACTATATACATATACTCATGCATCAATATGTACACACCCACATAAAGATTTCCAAAAAGGAACACTTAAGTCTCATGCAAGCATAGGCACAGCTGTATCTATCAATATATATATAGCCCAAGACTAAACAAACAACTCACAATCTCAAGATCCATCAATTATTTCCATAAAAGACTTAATCCAGAATTTATCATAATCATAGACATCTATATCCATCATCATAAATATATATATATATATATATATATATATATATATATTTATAAATGCAAGGCAAGATTCAACTTGCCTGTAGTTGTTGATTCAGTCTTCTTCTCCTCTTTTTCTCTTTCTTCTCTTCTTCTTCTTCTCTTTATTTTTTTTTTCTCTTTGTTTCTCTCGGTTTCTACTCTGGTTGTCTCTCTCTCTCCGTTCTTTCTATATTCAGTTGTACCACTTAGACCCTCATTTCTTGTATGCAAAGTTCTCTTACTTTGATAATGCATTAGGTCAACTCAAGTCTAGCCTTGGTACACATGTCACACATGCACAAGCTTGTCTGCCAGTAAGTCCAATTCAAAGCTTCCCTCACAAGACTACTATCTTTCCCTCTTTCTTGTTTCTGTCGAAAATTTCACATTCTTTATAAAATTCTCTATTTGCTACAACAACCCCTTGATCAAGACAACACATGTCACTATGTTAGCCATGCATTTGACTACAACAGCCTCAATCAAGTTTAAAGCTTCTGTCACATGTATCAGACAACTAAATGCTACATATCAAGCTATGAAAAGACTACACACACACATATATATATATATATATATATAACCCATGTGCATCCCTACACTTTATAGCCCTCCAAACTCCTAAAAATTACCTTTGAATCCAAACAACAAATAAAATAAGGTCCTATATAATTCTTAAGGGTGTTACATTTTTAATTTGGGTGTATTCAATATGGGTTATTGAAGTGAGGAAAGAAAACCTATTTCTTATGATATATAATATATTCAACAAGCAAGTACACCAAATCCATCTCGTTCTCTTGCTTGGAAATAGAGAATTGGTGATCCGAGAACAAAATATCAATAAACACCATCACAGACAATTGGATTATTTTATTTTGTATTTGCAAAGACAATTGGATTCACAAAGTCCTTGAAACCAAGCTTAAACCTCTCTTCTTTGGGCACTTCCATTTCAAGGCCAGGCTTCAGCCAAATTTAGCCAATTGTCTTATTTTTTTGAAACCTAAAAAAATCTGGACTCTAAAAGTGTTTATTATATATATATAGTTCTTAATAGCAGAGGTTGTGGCAGTGGTGGTGGGATAGAGAGAGTAGTGGCAGTGGTGGTTCTTGAAGAAGGTAAGAGGGTAGAGAGAGAGAAATATGTTATTATGGGTTTTCTGGTCAATTTACAAATATGGTATTTTTAAAACAGAAAACAATTAAATAATTAGGACATTTTACAATATTTTTAAATAAAAAAGTTGACATGGAGTGTTTGTGACTATATTTCACCGAGTTGTAGTCACGTGACATAAGCTCAAACATCTGGTCAGTGATATTTTTCCTAATTAATATGACTATATAACATGCATTATAAATATCATGCAAGATATTGAACTTTGATTGAACATGCTCCCGCTTTTCAAAAAAATTAAATTCTGATCCTCTCCCTCCTGTTTTCTGACTTTACACAAATTTAAATTTTGATGCTCTCCCTCCTGTTATATGACTTTACACTACACTTGATTTAGTAAGTGAGGTTATCAAAGGTGTATCCTAATTGCTATTTTGATTACAGTCATTTTTTTTTTTTGTTAATAATGACATTGCTAATTCTTCAAAAAAACTATGTTAAACCATGCTATGCATGGAATGTCACTTATAATAACAGAACCTTAAAAATTAGTGAACTCTAAATTGATATTATAGAATTAAAATATACAATTTAAGGAATCTCAAAACTTGAAATAAATTTTAGTAAGTACACGCACGATAAGATTTTGGTTTGAACTCTTATTTTACATTTTTCTTATTTCCATCTAACTTTTCCTTAGCAATCATAAAATTTGTGATTTGGGCTTGGCGCAAGTTGAGGTATTAGATAATCAGGTTTGGGTGGACTAACCCCTTGACCCCTCAGAGTTCCACCCCTAAGAAACAATTCATACAAACTATATGTAATGTCACATTTTAATGAAAAATAGATCTAAAAAATAATTTGCTTTTTTATCCTATCAAACAATGCACACACCCACTTGCTCCACGAGGATTTGGACCCTCAAGCTGTAGACCAAAAAATTATACATAATTAATTAATACGACTATATAACATACATACATAGACAAATATCATGAAAGACATTTAACATTTTGATTGACATTTTAAATTTTGATTCTCTCCCTCATTTTCTATAACTTTACAGTTGTAAGTGAGAGCTATAAAAGTTGTATCCTAATTGTTATTTTGATTACACTCGTTTTTTTTTTAAAAGAATGAAATTGCTAATTATATTGAACCCTGCATGCTATGCATGGAATAACAGAACCTTGAAAATTAGTCAACTCTAAATTAATATTTTAGAATTAAAATATATATTACAATTTAAAGAACCTCAAGATTTGAAAAGATTTGCCTTTATCCAGAAGGCGACTTGTATGAAACACCATGCATTGTCATCATCTATGATATATCTCAGTGAATTTATACTTGGTAAGGATAGAGAATCAATTATAATCTCTAATTGAACAACCTTCGTCAAGCTGTCCAAAGAAATACTATTTACTAAAATCTTACCATATATATGTATGTATGTTATGTGTATATAAGAAACTGTATCTACAACCCAAATTAATCTACCCAAGGAAATTAACCATGGATGAGTCCTCTCTTTCTCCTACTGTGGAACTTGATATTTCTTCCCTCATTCTTATCAGTGTCTTGCTCTTCTGTTGTTGTGTTTCATGGAACAGACAAAGAACAAAGGCATCGGCAACTAGCTCTCGAGGCCATGAGCGAAGTCCAGATTAACAAAAGACACCAAGAAACCGCGACCCAGACAGTGTGTGCCATATGCTCTGATGGTTTTAATGTAGGTGAATGGTGTCAGGAGCTTCCACTCTGTGGCCATACTTTGCATCCCTCTTGCATTGAAGGATTGCTAGAGCAATAATCTAACTTGCCCTACTTGTGTTGGTGGCCACGGAATGCATGAACTTAGTTTGTGATCACCATCTATTTAGAAAATATGATCGACTAACCTTAGTAGTACTCTTACACAAGCTAGGTCTTGATTAGGTCTAGTTTTGATTTAATTTCAGCTTTCCTTTTCATATTTTGTCTTCAGTCTTTGTTATTAGTATTAGTATTATGAAATTAAAACTTCAGTTCTTGTTATTAGTATTAGTATTAGTATTATGAAATAAAACTTATTTCTTATTCTTGAGCATAAAAATTTAGGCCCCTTTGTGTTTTGGCATATTACGGTTACTCTCTTCTAATTAGTATTTGTTAATTTAGCATGTGAAATTACTCTTAGTTATTATATAAATAACTTTAACGGAAATAGATCTAAAAGTTGCAATTACAACAAAATTGAATCACATTTTAACATGTTGAAGGAATTAATATTGTATCAGATTGAGAAGCCTACTTCTAACTTGCTCTAGGAATGAAGCCTTAGAAAAAAGAAAGGAAAATTGAAGATTGGAGGATAATTAGACATTTGAAGATGACAACAAAACTCGAATAAAAAAAATGGTGCACTCATTCTGTGGAAATATCATTTAAAAAAGAAGAAGAAAGGAACCAATCAATATTATTGTGTTTACTGCCTTCCTTGCAGTAACATTCCCATTTTTATGCTACAAAACTTTTGTTGAGAAGTGTTGAAATAGATTAGGCATAGTTATTTATGAGCAATGTATTAGGTAAGCCTAAATAACTTATAAATATAATCGAAACTGTAGTGTTTTTATAAAATCCATATTCATGTATAACTATCGATTTGGTCCGGTTCCAATTTATTTTCTAAAGCAATTATTGGTACTGTTTTGGTTAAGATTAATACCCTCTAATCCAAACCAAACGAATTGTGTGTATCCTAACAAGAGACACCTTATTTTGAATATTACTGGACCCAAGTATAGGCTCGTTGGATTCCTTAATCACCCACAATTTTTTATTTTCTTTTTTTGGTGAAAGGTCAGTTATATATATATATATATATATATATATATATATATATATATATATCGGAGAATTTAAAGATCAAGCTCCATTGGAGCAAACAATGCTGAGGCCGCTAACATTCTACAATGAAAAACTTGAGCAACAAGTGTTTGAAATAAAGCAACAAAGAAAAAAATGTAAACAACATCGTGGCATCAGAAGCTGAAGAAGGTCTTGACAAAGTGTTAGGTCCAAGGCCTAGCCTAAGTCTAGGCCTCCATGATTGGTTGATCCGGTGGTTTATTTAAAGGTTTGATTGAGAAGCTTGGGAGATGCCATGTTGCTACTGCTTTGCTATTCTTGAAGGTACAAAGGTAAAGCCTTAGCTTAATAGTTTCTGATATAAAATTGATGATTGCAGTGGTAGTGGAGCTCTTGTTTTCAAAAATGCAATTGTTTCTCTCTTTCCATATGAAATGAACTCAGGCTGCCCATATCAATTTGTGGGAAATGTAAAAGGTTGGGGATGTCCATGTGGATGAAACCAATGACAAGAGATTTTGCCAACTAAAATAGGTGATGTGATGGTTTAGGATCTGTTGGAAATCGTCCCAAATATTGAAAGAGAAGGGGCATTGAAAGAAAAGATGGGTGAGAGATTCAGGTGCTGATAAACATAGTATGAAACAGTTGGGGATCATCTTATATGCTATGGAAGGTTTGTCAATTATGGATAGTTTTTTGAGGGCTGCCAACCAAAGAGTAAAACTATGTTTAAGGATAAGGAGTTTGAACCACACAAGGTTAGTCTAGTTAAGAATAGGAGGAGGGGGTTTAATTGAATCAATAGTGAGGGATAGGTAGAACTTGGGTAATTGATCCAAAGGAAATTATCAGGCTGTGATGAATTTATTTTAGGTAATTGGCAGGAATCTCTAAGCTCAAGGAGAATTCCTTTAAGGCAATTAGGTATTGCCCAATGCCCATCTTTGATAACAGAGCTTATCGTGGAATATCTTCTAAGGTCAGTACTCAGATCATAAATTTTGAATTCTCTTCACTAGAGGACCAAAGGTCAACCCTGAGTCAAACCAAAAGGATGTGGAACAGCCATTTCCAATATTTGAAGTGATGAGAGGTCTAGACAATGGCCTTAGTTGCATGATTTTCCTCATTGAGAAGGAATAGTAGAATGGGAATTTGTCTGCCTAGAAATTTCTATCCCTCAGAACTAGAGTATGCAGCCATTTAGACCATAGAGAATGTAGAGACCGTGCCCAATTTTGGCCAGTTTTCATTTTTTTTTTATCATTTATTAATTTAAAGGCATTTTAAATGATATTTAATGTGTTTTGAATATGAGAAACATGTTTGGAGAGTTGTTTTAGGTTTTTGAAAAGTTTTGGAAACTTCCGAAAAAGTTTGACTTTTTTGTCAACGGGGGTCCCAGGATGAGGTTTAATGAGTCCAGGAATTCGAATATTTTTCTGAAAAATTTTATTTTTAGTTATAGACCAATTAGAATATTTGGAGAGATGTGGAAGTAATTTCGAGTCCATAGCTTCTTTCGGATTCAAAAACGGAGGTCGGAAAGGTACGTTAAATAAATTAGGGAAATTTTGGTCTTTTTCCACCCTAGGGCTTATAAATATCTGGAAGAAAGATATTTACAGCTTATTTTCTCTCCCAAATCAGCTGTGAACCTCTCTTCTTTGTGTTCTTCTTTTTCTCTCTAGAATTAGAAGGTGTTAGGGCTTGATTCGGAAGGCGCTGAAGAAGGGAAGTGTGTTCTACGCGGCAAGGGCTTCACTTGGAACCGAACAAAGTCACGGTTAGGTAAATTTGGTATTGGTGAAAGTATGAGATAGCTTGAAACTAAAGCTATTGAGGTAGGGGGTGTGTGTTGTGTCTTCTTATTCAAGTGATATTTCATGTCTAAGCATAAAATAGATTTTTTTTTTCATGTGATATATGAAAGTGTATGATTTGTGATGAGATTTATATTTTAAAGTGATGTATATATGTTTCTCTTACTAGAAATGATTAGTATATGTTTTATATTACATGAATTGCATATATGTGCAAAATAAAGCTTAAATTGCATGTATGGGATTTTGGGGGGATAAATGGTGAAAAACCTACTTTGGGGGGTTAAGTATCTATATATATTCTTATGATCATTGTGCGACATACTAGGATTGAACTAGAACATATAATGGGTGCAATGCATCGAACTTGTGAATGTGTGTGCAAAATGTGAAATATTTTGTGTGAGTGTGGGGTGTGTCTCGGAAGTGGCTCAGGTGAAAGTAATAGGGAAACATATCATCTAAGGCTGAAAGACCTCAAACTTGTGCAAGATGGGTTAGTTACCGGTGGGTTAGTAGTCCTAAAATAACTAGGAATTAAGATATGGAGCTTCGGCACGTATTCGGATGTGTGTGAGTATGAACCAAATCCGAGAGAGTGTGTTGAGTCTTGTGTGTAACTTAAGTGAAGTACATGACTTGTGTGGATGTTTATTCGTTTTCGATCTTTGTCATATGTTAAATGTATGATGAAAATATGCTATGAGTATAAAATACGTTTTATATGGTTGTTAAGTTATAATTGATGTGTATGCCATGACGTGAATGAATTAAGCTTTTGAACTTGCAACCAAAATGCTAGGGAGCATAACACGTAGTTGATAGACATGAATTATGTTTTATGCATTGAATATGAAATGTGGCCTTGAATGAATTGCACAATACATTAACCTTGAGCCTGCTGAAAATTGCTCATCCCCCTACACTAACATTTTTAGGACATGGCAAGGAGGTGGTTGAACATGCACAACCATGAGTTGGACCTAGAGTAGAAGAATATCATTTTTGAATTTTTGTGTCTTTTGAGACATGTGTATGGACGTCCATGCCGACTTGTGGCGTGTGGACTAGATTAGAAGTATTGTACCTTATTTTGGATGAGAAGTATGCATGAGACTTTCAAATATGTATGATAAGTTGATGACCCTTGAGGACCATGTAAAAATGCTGTTTTGTTGCAGTAGGTGTATGATAATGCGTGAATTATCATTTTCATGTTGCAAGTGTATGTGGTGGTGTTAAATGGTGATGGTTTCTCACTTTGTGGTTGTTTGGGGATTTGTTGGGAATATAGTTATGTTATATGATTGTTCGTTAGAAGAATGGATTACGAGGAGAATGGTGATTATTATTACTTTGTGTTTTGTTAGTGTTCCAGGCTAGGTGAGTTCGATGCATCGAAGTCACCATTTCGATGCATCGAAGTGTGTCGATGCATCGTAAAATACTTCAATGCATCATCAATTAAAGATGAGGTTCCATTCAAAAATCCAGTATGTGTTGCAGGATACTTCGCATCTTGTTCGATGCATCGCAAGTTCGATGCATCGAAGTCACCACTTCGATGCATCGAAGTGTGTGGCTAGGTGTGTTTGTTGAAATAAAATTGGAGAATTGTTTAAGGAGAAAATATGTGATCATGTGTGACATCATAAGTAATTGTACATATACAATTATGATTCTATGTTGATTTAGTGATTGAAGTGGGGTATTAAAAGTAAATAGACAAAATCGCCCTTGTGATTACGAGTAAACCCCAGAATTGGTCCAAACTTCAAACGAGCGTAACTTCTTTGTTTTAGATCAGAATTGAGCTTAGTTTTTTTTTTAAATTGAGTACTTTTAGATGTTGTTTCCAATGGACTAAGAATAAATTTGAAATCCCAAATATACAGGGATTTAGGTTCTAGAATTGGGCGGTTCACAAGTGTGAACCGGGGGAGACTTTCATTGTTCACCTCCACTTTCTATATCGATCTTGGTATTAGAAAGTAGGGGTGTGACAATCATGGTATCAAAGCGTGGCACTATAGTGGAGATAATGGTCAAAGGTGATAGTTTATTACATAATCACCCTTGGTTTTCGAGTATTGAAAATCGGGGTGTGACAGAGAATCAGGCTTGTAGTACAAATACCAAATGTGCTTGGTCATTGCAGCTCGATTAAGGTCAGCCAAAGCAGGAAGTCCAAGTCCACCATTTTACTTTGGAAGACATAGTTGGGTCAAAGAAACTTTAGCTTTTTTCTTGGATTCAGTGAAGCTTGACCAGAGGAAGTTTCTAATCAGTGAGTTAATGGAAATCAAAACTTGCTTTAGTAGGATAAAGAAATTCTTCCAATAGAATTGCATAGTATGGAGGATGGATTTACATAGTTCGAATCTGCCAGCATGAGAACGAAAATTTCTTGTTGATGAGTACATATTTTGTACAAATTTTATCTCTAAAATTAAAATTTTCAGCACTTTATTATATTTTATTTTAATCAACAAATGTGTTTTTATGTATTCTTAGGTCATTGGAGATTTTCACTCAAAAGAAGATTATTTCAACAAATAAAGATTTGAAACACCCATTTGCACCTGCTTCACTCTTCGGGTCATAACTCAACACGATTATCGGAATAATGCAAGCCTAGAATTTTTGGAAAGAAGATTCACAAAGGAACATTTTTGTATTTCCTAAAGAAGTCTAAGTTCAGACATTTGAGGGGTCAAAATGCTATGACAAGTTAGTGGTAGAAATCTAGATAAATTTGATATTGCATATTTTTAACTTTCATCAGCCTACAACAATCTGGCTCACCTCAAATATGGAGTAATGGATCAAACTAAATTGCCTAAAGTCCAAGCCCACTTGAAATGGAACAAAAGATAATTGTAATAATTATCTTAATAATATATGTATATATATATTTAGATAATTATTATAAATCATATATATCAAGATAATTATCATAAATTTTAAATATACTAATGTGATAATTATCAAGATCAATTCAAATTACAATTCTACCCCTCCAGTGAGCCTATAAATAGAGGTAGAGGGGTGAAGAAGGAAGAGGAATAAACCAGTGGAGGCCATTATGTCTTTTATATTTTTGTTATCTTTTTCTACCATGTGTAGCTAAACCCCTCAACTAAGGTTAAGGTGGAATCCTCCATTAATGAAGTGAAATTATTTTGTTCATTTATTCATTCCTATGTGCATGATTTCAATACTTATGATTTTTGCTTTCTGTGACTAATTATTTTATATTTCTTTCACCATATATATCATATATTTGTGGTAGTTAGAAATTATTATAATTAATCAAAGCTTGGGTTTGTATTTTTTTAAATGTGAAAATCTTTGATATTATGTTTTTCATTAAATTGAATACAAAAAATGCTTAAAATTTTATATTATTAAAGTGAAGGAAAATCTACTTTTTAATATATTTTTATAGTGTTTTATTGTTAAATCTTGAGTAAGCAATAGATTGATTTATGGATTGCAACTCTAAATTTGGGAATTAGTAAATAAATATTAGAAGCTTTATGGATTTAATGGTGGTACAATCCGATATCTTAGTAATTTTATCTATTTGAATTCAATTATATTATTTTACCGGCATGTTGTTTTAATTTCTTAAATCAATAAACTTTATTCAACTAGATTAGTTTTAAATTAATATGAATTTGTGTTAGTTTTTTTTCTCAAAATTTTTCTTTGGATTCAACCTCATTCTTGCCAGTCTATATTTTAATAGATTCGTACGCTTGCGAGTTATATATATATATATATATATATATATATATCCGCCAGTGTTTAGAAACCTTATTTTATGATACTATTCAATAAATAAATAAATAAAAGGAGAAACCAGCAGAATATTTGTAGCTTAATAGACCTTGTCAAACTGTTAGCTTTTACTTACTGGTTGTTTTGAAGCGTATGAAAGTGTCTGTATGGTTAGTTTGTGTGTTGGTTATTTTTATGGTTAGTTTTCTCTTACTTACGTTTCATCCCATCTTCAGATCGAATTAGCCCAACCCTTATACCCACTTCTTTAATTCAGCCAAAATAATCTTTTAAACAAAGCCCGTTTGCACTTTTATTTTAAACAAATCTCAGCCCAATTTTTTATTTTTTATTTTTTTCCATGTCTAATCCATTTGTCCGATTCAAGGAAATTCCCTGTTCACTAAAGCGGCTCAATTCGGTTCACTGATACACTGTTCATTTGATTGCTATTCACTGTCGCAGCACTGTTAACCAAAAAAAAATTAGAAAAGAGAAAAAAACTTTTTATTGTTATTGCTATAGGTAATATAGTTGGAAATTGTCTTTTTTTGCATTTTCTTGGACACTACTTCGGAATTCAAATAAGTACACATTTTTTTATTCTTTAGTATATTTTTATTTATATATTTCTTTTTAGATTAGAAAAATATAGTTTATTTTTAGGTTGATAATTGTTGCACCTGAACTTTAGGATAGAATAAGATAACTTAGACATAACCCTATAATCAACCATCCTTCAAGTTATTTTTTATTTTTTTTTTAGGGTAAACATTATTGACACCCCCTTTGATTTGGACTCATTTCACACATAAAGAAATTTTGTCTATAATTATCATATAAACCCAAATGATTGTTCCGTTCCTAACGGAGTTAAAATTGGTGTAAAATGTTATATATATCCCCACTTTTTTAATTCAATTTAATCAAAATAACCAAATATTTGAAAAGATCATAATGCCCTTAATTATTACTCTCCAACACAAGTACTCTCTCCCCTCTGTGTCTTTGTCAACCCAAAACACCATATCCATGCACCACCAAGCACCACTTGACCGTCCATGAAAAACCACCACGTTAGAGTCCCATGCAGAGACTCCATTGAAACACCATTGACAGCCGAAGCCACCACTTCACCAACCTCCACCATGCACTGACGCCTTCACCTCTCTATCACTGTCGAAGACAAACGCACCATCCAACTCCACCCCTATGCAACTCCATCTTCAATGCAACCAAGCATTATACACTCCATGCAACCACTTTCTCCAACCAAGCCCCATTGCCAAAACACCGTCACTACCAGCTTGTCCCAAGAAAGTTATGAAGCATTGCACAAGTGCATCAAGGAGGTGGGTGATCGTGTTTTACTCTAGACTGTTTTGCTTAGTGTTCCCAACTTTGTTTTATTAAAGACCCATTAACCACCATCATCCCGTCTACCAATCTCCCCCATAACTGCCGTAATTCCACCACTGGTTCACCACTGAACAAAGACCCAATTCCACCATAGAATCGACAGTCACCATGACTGTCTTCACTGGCCAATATTGTGAGCTACCATGCCATGCACCACCATCCATCGTGATACCCATGCATGAAGAAGACCTAGTGGCACAAAAGTATGCCAACCTTTTCACTGCCAAAACCAGTCAGCAATGATCTATGACAAGGTAGGATTTGTAAGGCTGAGCCCTGGGACAAGTGCATCGTGTTGCTGCGCGCAAAAATCTAGTCCCGTGACACTTACCAATGCTTTGCCTTTTCCATTGATTGTGATGAAGATTTTTAAGGCAAAGAAAGTGTACATTCCTTTGAATGCATTAGTTGAAAAGCCCAATGGAAAGTTTACGGCTTCTAATGCTAAGTCTTCAATTACCAACAAGATGAAGGAAAGAGCACAAAAGGAGGGTGTTAGGTAACATGTTGATGAAAATGTGAATGAACGTGATGATAATGCTCCTATTATTGGACTTTATGTTCCAAATTCCAATTGTACTTTAATTGCTAGTCAGTACAATCAATCCATGAGGGGTTTGGATAAGTAATTAAAGAGGAAGTTTTGAAAGCTTGAAGCATTGATTTGGAAAGCTATTCAAGGAAGTTATTGCAATGACGATAATGAAGAGGATGAGGATTAGGTCTTGGTGTTGTAAACCTAGTTAGTTTATTTTGCTAGACTTGAGTGCTTACATGTTATGTCTAGCTTTCTATGATTATTTTCTTAAACATGTTTATGTTATGTTTATTTTGGATATTTGGCCTGTAACTCCTAATTTTGGTACTCTTGGTTATAAGTTTTAAATGGAGTTCATGTGATAGTTTCTCATGTTTCCCTTGTTCATTAATTTGCCAATTTATTCCAAAAAGGGAGAGATATATGTTTGTTTGATTGATATATGGGAGAGAACTAGTATATTTCATTGTTCATAATTAAGGGGGAGTGTAGGCGATAAATTATCACCCGGTCCAATAGGTTGAACTGGTATAGAGAACGGACCAAGCCCACGTGGGCTTGAGCCCATGTATCAGCAGAAAGCCCAAACGAGTTGGGTCATTAATTGTTAAGGGCCAAGTCGCCCCGCCCCAAGGCTAAAAAGCCTAAATCAAAAGTAGACTTAAAACTCAAAAAGGAATCCAAATAAATATTTATGAAATTATTAATGAAAAGGATCCTCAAATTCACCTCTCACCATATATTTTCTCTCTTTCTGAAAGTGTTCTGCTCATTATTTTTGGGTGTGTGCATTAAGTTGTTTGGCAATTACCAGTTGAACAATTTTCTACACCTACATTTTGGCGCCATCTGTGGGAAGCGTTTAGGCATCTTTCCAAAAAAAAAAACTGGTAACCATGGTGTATACGAGGAGAAATACCTATGATGCAGCGGAGTTGGGTCGACCCCCAGGAATTAAAGGAGGGTGCCACCCATACAGCCAGAGACTCGGGATCCGCTGGCACTCCCTAGCATTTAGTAGTTAACTCAACAGAAGGATGCCCTACATCAACAGATCGCAGATCTGTAGGACAGGATGGAACACGCCCAATGTGCAAGAAGCCCCCTGGGCGACTACGGAATGAAGGGGCCAGCTTGAGCAATCGCTCGCTGAGCGCCTCACATCACAACCGATCAGGGAACAGACAGCATTACCCCGATCGGCCTAATGAGGGTTAAGTCAATCCCCCGCAGCCCCTCCCAAAATAGAGGATCCAGATGCAATAGGAGATCGACGCACTAAAGGGCGATAGATCAGGTTATCCAGCCAATCGATCACTCGCCACCACTCGGTTGACCGAATCCCCCTTCACCAAGGATATAGTCTGAACCAAAAGGCTGAGGAGGTTAACTCTACCAACATTCATTACCTTTTATGGGAAAACGAACCCGGTGGAGCATATCTACCAGTACCAAAAGAAAATGACATTAGACATCGAAAATGACACACTTATATGCAAGATCTTTCCGTCTAGCCTGTCTGGGCCAGCGCTACTTTGGTTCAAGCAACAGCCAGCCCGTTCGATACCATACTTTGATAAATTGTGCGATCGTTTCGTAGCCCAGTATGCGGAAACCAGGAATGCAAAAGGACGATCTCCTCGCTGTTCACTATGAGACAAGCCAAAGGGGAGACATTGAAATCTTTCCTCACCCGTTTTAACTTGGAGATGTCCATGATAGATCAATGCGATCAGACCGCAGCAGTTGAAGCATTTAAGATAGCAGTTTCTCTAAAAGAGGGTTTCCATCAATCCCTAGTAAAGAATGCCTTGAATGATATGGGTGAATTAAACTTCCAAGCCCAAAAGTACCTGAGGATAGATGAGGATGAGACATCCAGAACGCAACGATCGACCTTGATCACTGTGGCGCAGCAAACCAAAAGCCAAGTGGCCAAGGCGAGGCCACCTCGCACGCCTTCCTCATCTGCTCCCGAGGTTGTAAAAAGACAGAAGATTGAAGAGAAGGTCACATCTGTTAAAGTAACTCTGGCCAGGCTCTACTATGAAAATAAGGGCAAAGGAATTTTTCGCCCCTCTCGGGCTATTAGGCAACTGCTAGGGCAAAGGGACAAGAATAAACAGTGTTCCCTCCACAACGACTTCGGCCATACCACCAACGAGTGCAGGAATCTAAGACAGCAAGTCGAAACCCTGATCGTAAAAGGGGGTTTAGCGGAGTACGTCATTCGGAAGAACAGGCAAGAACTCTTGATCAGCCCCAACAAAAGGTAAACAAACAGCTCAATACTGTTCCGGTCTGGATTATTAATGATATTCATGGCTGACCAGCCTCAAACTAAGAAAGTGAGTCTGAAAGGCAGTTGAATCTCAAGAGTGCCCAGAAGATCCAAAGAATTGGACAAGTACGCTCAGTACATGATCGCTCGGCTAATACATCGATTGTCTTCATAGACAAAGACATGAGCAGGGTCCAAACTCCCCACAAAGATCCTCTCATGATTAGCCTCATCGTTTCCAACTGTGAGGTAAAAAGGGTATTGGTTGACGCAAGGAGTAGCGCCAACATCTAACTTTGTCCGCCTACCAGCAGATGGGTCTAGAACCAAAAAATGTTAGGCCTACCGCCAAACCACTAATCGGCTTCGACGGTACGCAGGTGACTCCAGTAGGGGTTGCAGAGCTCCCAATTACTACAGCCTCAAGAACACTGAATGAGGCCTTCATCATTGTCGACTTCAACTCTTCATATAACATAATAATGGGAAGAGGCTGGATATACAGGATGCAAGGAGTTCCTTTAACGTTTCACCAACTTATAAGATGTATTGCGCCAAACGAGAAAGGCACAGTTGACATCATAAGAGATCAGGTTGCTACCAAAAAGTGTTATGCTCTTATGCTGAAGGGAAAAGTAGGGCAAGAAGAGCCGACCAAATAGCAGTTACAGAACTCTCTGCCGAAAGGCATTCCTCAGGCGCGGGAAAAAGAAAGTCCAACCGAGGAACCGCTCGAGGAGGTAGAGATCATTCTTGGCAAAGATCCCACAAACTTAGGAACCTCTTTATGCCAAACAGACAGAGTGCATTTGATATAACTGATAAGAAAAAATGTTGACATTTTTGCTTGGGACCACACGGACGTGCCAGGCATAGACCCCTCAATGTCATGCCATGTACTCAACGTCAATCCCAGCTTCCTACCTATCAAGCAAAAGCAGGGACGGTTCACCCCAAAAAAGAATCAAATCATCACTTCGGAAGTAGATTGGCTCTTACAAGAGGGAAGTTTAGTTCCCAGACTAGCTCTCGAATGTAGTTGTGGTTCAGAAAAAGAACGACAATTGGAAGGTCTGCATAGATTTTACCAATCTAAATAAAACTTGACCCAAGGATAGTTTCCTTTTGCCAAAAATTGATCAGATGGTCAACGCCAAAACTGGGTATGAATGGCTGATATTCCTTGACGCATACTCAAGATACAACCAGATTCCAATGAATCCGGTAGATCAGGAAAAACTTCTTTTATTATCGAAAAGGGGACTTACTGTTACAAGGTGATGTCATTCGGACTCAAGAATGCATGAGCAACTTACCAACGATTGATTAACAAAGTCTTCAAAATTTTGATGGGCCAAACAGTTGAGGCATATATAGATGACATGGTGGTGAAAAGCCCCAAGAGGGAAGACCACGTGCAGCATCTACAGGAGGTGTTTGACACCCTGAGAAGCCATAATATGAGGCTAAACCCATCAAAGTGCTCCTTCGGTGTTTCCTCAGGACAATTCCTTGGGCACATCGTGAACTGAACAGGGATAGAGGCTAGCCTAGTTCAGGAGAAGGCCCTTCTCCAAAGCGAGGAACTGAAGACTCACGGGGATGTTCAGGTCCTGAAAGACGCATTGCCGCTCTGAGTAGATTTATCTCTTGGCTGTCGGACAAATGTAAATCCTTCTTCGAGGCCATCTGATCGAAAGGAAGAGAAGTATAGGGGGCTGAGCAGAGTGAAGCCTTGGCAAGGTTAAAACAGTATCTAATCCAACTACTAGCGCTCTCGGCACTTGATGTTGGAGAATCTCTTTACTTATATCTCGCGGTATCCCGAAAGGCCACCAGTACCGTTTTTATTAGAGAACTTGACAAAAAATAGTACCTAGTGTTCTACTCAAGCAAGACCATGGTCGAGGCAGAACAAAGGTACTCAAAGATGGAGAAGATTATACTAGCCCTAATCCTAGTGAAGAGGAAGCTTCGGCATTACTTCGAGGCCCACCCGATCGTTATCCCAACTAAACTCCCGATCAGAGTGATCCTTCATAAGTCTGATCAGTCGGGAAGAGTAGCCAAATGGGCGATAGAGCTGGGTGCCTACAAAATAACATACGAACCTCGATCTCCATAAAGGGATAAGCAGTTGCAGACTTCTTGCTAGAATACGAACCAAAAAGTGACGAGGAAACAGAACTCTAGTCCCATCCTGAGTGGAGACTATTTGTCGACATGTCATCAACACTAACAGGGTTAGGTGTCGATATGTAGATCCAGATCCCAAATGGGACAGCCCTACAACACGCAATCCATTCTGAATTCCTCGTATCGAACAATGAAGCTGAGTATGAAGCACTCTTAGAATGATTGAGATTAGCACAAACACTTCAAGTAAAAAACTTATAAGTTTTTAGTGACTTTCAGCTAATTGTGAAATAGGTCAGTGAAGACTACCTGCCAAAAGATGATCAAATGAAAGCCTACCGAGATTTGGTGCGAAAGCTGCTGAAGGGGTTCGATCAAGTCAGAATCTCCCAAATCTCAAGAAATTTGAACCTGAACGCCGACAAGCTTGTATTTTTGGCCTCAGCGGCCTATCTAGATCTTATCAGAATAACTCTGATTGAGTCCTTACAAGAACCCAGCACACATCCCCAACAAGAGGTGTTGGTCATACAGAACCAACCCAGTTGGATGGATCCCATCAAAGCCTATCTCGTAGATGGGGTGTTACTAGATTCAAAAGAGGAGGCACGAAGAGTTAGAATGAACTCTGCCAAATACTCCATAATCGGCGAACACTTCTTTAGAAGGTCATTCTCAGGGCCATACTTAAGATGTGTGGCCCTAACAGAAGCAGGGAGATACTCTCCAGAATCCATGAAAGCGTATGTGGAAATCACTCAAGGGGACGTTCACTGGCCTATAAAGTCCTTACATAGGGATATTTCTAGCCATACATGGCAAGAGAAGCCGAAGAGTATGCTAGGAAATGTGATAAGTGCCAACGACACGCCCGTATACTGCACCAGCCCCTGGAAGACCTGACAACTATGGCCAGCCCCCAGCCATTCATAAAATAAGGGATAGATCAAGTAGGGCCTCTCCCAACTGCTGCCAATAGCAAAAAATACGTACTCCTAACCATCGACTACTTCACAAAGTGGGTTAAGGCAGAGACATATACAACAACCACCCATGTTCAGGTCAAGAGTTTCATCTAGAATAATATCATCTGCCAGTTTGGGTTGCCATAATCCATTATAATGGATAATGCCACAAACTTTGACAACCAGCCGCTAGATAAGCTCTTCAGAAAGTATGGGATTAACCAGAAGTTCTCTGCCAGATCTTACCCACAGGGCAATAGCCTGGTAGAGATAACTAATCAAATAATTTTTGAATGCGTCCTGAAGAAGCTAGAAAAATGTAAAGGCAGGTGGCTGAAAGAGCTACCTAAAGTCCTTTGGGCATACCGAATCACTCTGAGGCGACCGACCGGCGAGAGTCTGTTCTGTCTCGCGTACGGTTCTGAAGTGATAATACCAACCAAATTGTTAACTCCGACCATCCGAACGGAGGTACTGGAAAGGGGGCAGAACGACCAGTTGTTGGAATGAAACCTGAACCTCCTAGAAGAGAAGAGGGAGGCAGCCCAAATAAAACTCATTTCCTACTAAAGGATAGTCAAGAACAGCTATGATAAAAAGGTGAAATATCAAGCATTCAGCATTGGGGATTGGGTGCTACGAAGAGTCACCGACAACACAAAGGAATGAAATAATGGAAAATTTGTAAAAAAATGGGAAGGTCCATATGAAGTCACTGAGGTGATCGGGAAGGGTGCATACAGGCTCTACAAAGTTAGCGATGTAGAAGCAATTCACAAACCCTGGAATGCAACCCATGTAAAAAGGTACTATGTGTAAATTCTAGCATATTTTAATTATGCTTTTCCTTTTCGACAGACTATCCTCTGATTCTCAAAGAGATACGGAAGGAATCAATAAAGAATACATCTTTTCATAAAAAAATGTACATCGATGTCAAAAGGAAATAGGGCATGGTCCCACATTGAACAAAAGACTCCATACTTCATACTAAATAAAGTATAAAATGGAAGTCCTATAGTCGTGGTGAGGCATGGCCACTGTGTAAGCTTGAAATACATAACAACAATGTCTTGCCCTCTTTTTTTTTTTTTTTACCTTTGTTTCAAGGGCATTTTAGCCTTTAAAGACACCATGGCATATTTTGCAAAGTATGATTCCCAATTTTCTTCAAGGAATAAAGGAAAATTTATCATATAAAGAAAGTCCAGAATTTAAACGTGGGCAATTCATCCCCATTGTCTCTCCTGGGCATGGAATGGTGCAAAAGAACTAAGATGTGTCGTTACATGTCCACGCCTGCTTTTATTCCATCAACAATGACCAACTTTTCCAAATCAAGCTATGGTCTTAAATGACCGATCGCTTATCAAAGCTAAGGTCTTAAACGATCGATAACTTATCAAGCTAAGATCTTAAACGACCGATCACTTATTAAAGCTAAGGTCATAAACGACCGATCGCTTATTAAAGCTAAGGTCATAAATGACCGATTACTTATCAAAGCTAAGGTCATAAACGACCAATCACTTATCAAAACTAAGGTCTTAAATGACCGATCACTTATCAAGTTAAGGTCTTAAACGACCGATCACTTATTAAAGCTAAGGTCATAAACAACTGATCGCTTATCAAAGCTAAGATCTTAAACGATCGATCACTTATTAAAGCTAAGGTTTTAAACGACCGATCTCTTATCAAAGCTAAGGTCATAAACAATCGATCGCTTATTGAAGCTAAGGTCTTAAATGACTAATCACTTATCAAGCTAAGGTCTTAAACGACCGATCATTTATCAAGCTAAGGTATTAAACGACCGATCGCTTAAAAAGAAAGAGGCCCTTGGCCCAAATTCATCTAAGGTCTTAAATGACCTATCATTTATCAATGTACGGGTCAACATGACTAATTGCACAAGTCAACAGAGAAAATCAAACCCATCTGGTTAAAGTAGTTATCAACACAAGCATTTGTCAGAGGCGTCAATCCATATCCCAAGATTTGCAGTAATAAAAAAGTTGTATTATTCAAAAAAAAAAAAGTGTTCATTACAAAAAAGCACAAGTATGCCAATGAAGAAAAAAGCTCTCTCTGAGCATTATAAAAAAAAAAAAAAAAGAGATCAACCCTGAAGAGCCGCTCCATCCTCTTTACTGAATTCCTGGTCAAAGGAATCCACAATCAAAGTACCCTGCTTGGCTGGGGGCATCAGGGACAACAACCATAGAGGCAGAATGAGCGACTAGAGGAGTGACGGTTGAACGAGAAGTAGAGCTTGAGCTTTTCAAAAAATATGCAAATAGTCATTCAGCCTCACCAGCTTGGGGGAATGTTGTAGTCCCCAAATGAGTCGATAGCTTGTTTGGCATCAAACTCATCCGAGTCAACATAATCCCGTTCGACTTCAGGTTTCTCTCCTTACTCAAAGCCATAACGGAAGCCATCAGCAAACTTCAAGGCTGGGATCTGCAGGAACCTCTGATACATCTCAAGGCCCCCAACCTTGCAAACTTGGAGCATGGCCTCAAGCCAAGTAGCCTTCTCTTCAACTTCTAGTGCCTCCGTTCAAAATAATCAAGCACTTTTTGCTTTTTAACAAGGGACTTGGTTAGGGATTTCACCTTCCCCTCAAGACTTTCAAACTTTCGTTCGTTCAGACATTCGACCTCCAGAGCTTTATAGATGGAAAGGGTCATATGTACACTCTATACCATAGAAATTAGATCGAATTAAAAACAAAGGTATCAGAAAAGATGAGCAAATGAAAGAATGGGTGGAACAAACCTCTATGGCAAGAAGAGGTGCATTGACAAGAAGCTCATCCTTGTTAGCTCCTTGTTGTTAGAGCTCATCCTTGGGAGGCTAGATCCCATAGGCAAAAGCCCCCATCACTTTACGATCAAGGGTAGTACAGTCCCCCATCATCAAAGAAAATCCATCAGACTTCTTCAAGTCCGGGATCCGTGCAACAAACGACTCATCAGTTATGTCACTGGCAACACCAAGCAAGGTTAGGGCAAAGGAACCCTGGCCCTTCATGGCACTTGTCATCAGCTTCTGGCACTTAGAAGCCGGAGCAGCACCAGAAGATACCCTCTTCTAGGGAGAAGAAGGAATAACAACTTTACCTTTCTGCCCTTCAACAACTTTTGCCATAGCAGAACTAGAAGTACCCCTCCTAGTCTTGGGCTTCAGTAGTTCCATCTCAGTGTCCGAAGCTTGGTACAAACAGGAATAATCAACGTGTGCAACACCAGGTTAACTCAAAGTTGCCTAAAAGACATGTACTTGCTCGCTAAAGGACGAAGGCTCCACACCTTTTTCTTCAGATAAGCAATCCATTCGTCTGTACAACAAGGAAGAACACAACAGGATTACATAATGCATAAACTCTTAGCAGAAAGAAAAAGAAACATTGAAAACTTGCCAGAAAAAGAAAACTAAGGAATCACAGCTTGTCCGAAAGCACTAGGAATGGGGAATTTTTGGGTTGCGCTAACATTTCAGGGACCCTTCATAAGAACCAATTTCTCTTTCCACAAATTATCAAAAGTGGGAAGACAATAACACAACCTCCTATCCTTACTACTAAAGAACATATGGTAACAATTGTCTTCTGATCTAACCCTATGAAGAGAATAACAGAACAGAAGATCGTTCAGGTTCAGGTCAAGGTTGTGGAGACGGTTCAAAGAGAGCATGCAAGAAATGATTCTGAAAAAATTTGGGTTAAACTAGAGCGGCGCAAGCTTTAGTTTGTGTAAGACGAAACTAAAAAAGGGAGGAAGAGGAATTTTGAAAGCTTTCATATGGGAAACTAAGTCCTTAACTCCTTCCCCAGTACTGTAATGAAAATTGAGAGGGTAACCTTCAATGGTAACCTCACTGGGGATCTTACATTCTTTCCTGACCTTATCAAATTCAACTAATAGCCTTGTCACCAGAGCGGCAGACACACCCTGATCAGATGTGACCACATCTCCAGCCACTTCGGTAGGTGGGGCAGTCTCTGCAACAAGTTGAGAGGAACTAGACATAGTGATTTCTTAGTTGTCAGAAAAGGTATGGTTGTTATCACTAGAAGACATTTTTGGAATAAAAAAGAGATAAAAGCGAACAGACAGAAGCTAACCTGAAGAGGAAAATCAACACCAAGAAAGTCAACGAAGATGAATCTGAAAAGCAAGTCAAGCAGTCACAGAAGATTTGTGGCTGAAAAATGACAAGTATGATCGCAAAATGCAAAAGAGGAAACGTGAAGAAAGAAACTTAAGTGCTCTGCGCCGTCGCTAGCAGCCAGCATTAAAAGACGAACCTCAATGCAAATAAAGAAATCATGATAGAATCCAATCAAATTCCCTCAATTATGGTAATCTTCATAACTGAAGGGATTAGGGGCAATATGTAGGGGCTAAATTATCACCAGGTCCAATGGGCTGAATTAGTACAGAGAACGGACCAGGCCCGCGTCGACTTGAGCCTATGTATCAGCAGAAAGCTCAAACAGGCTAGGTCGTTAATTGTTAAGTGATAAGTGCACAAAACATGTTATTTTATATCTCAAAATAAGTCTTTAATTACTCTTTTACTTTATTTAAATATTCTTATCTTTGCATTTTGTGTTTTATAGGGGTTGATTTCTAAATAAGAAGAAAAATAGCAAAAAAAAGCCTAAAAAGGATATATATAGCCAAATGTGAACATAAGAAGAATTGTAGGAGAGATAGTATTCTATGCAAACTACTTCACAAGAGGTCTCAAGTTCAAAACTTTGAAAAATACTTTTTGCATGGCCACGTCTGTAGTCCAGAATTCAAATTAAAGATATGGAGATCAAATATTAGATATTTAAATTCAAAATTTTGTATTTTGAATTTTTGTATTTTGAATTTTGTATTTTAAATTTTGAATTTTTTTTTTGAATTTTGTATTTAAAATTTTTCCCACCTAAACCATTCCCTTCTAACTCTATAAATAGGAGGTCTTAGGGGTTGGTGAAGGGAGTTAGAAAATTGTAGAGAAATTATAGAAAAAAATTGTGTAATTGTTTTATTGATGCAATGAAGAATAGTAGTTTTATTTCTATTTGTTTATTTTTAGTTGATATGCAAGCGTAAGCATCCTTCTCAAGGGAGTGATAAAGCCACCATAGCTGAAATATAAGTAAGTTATTTTATTTTCTTGTCTAATTTTTCCTCCCAAGAGCATTCTTCTACTCTTCTATTCTAAATTTTTATTTTCTAAAATTAGATGGAGGATTCTTCGTGTTTGCCAAATAATGGTAATTCGAAGAATGCCTACTTCTGTTTACCTAGCCAATGGGCATCAGATTAAGTAAAGAAATGTCTCCCTCATAAATAATCAAGTCATTTTTTTATTCCATATTTTCCTTCATCTTTTCAAGTTCTAATTGGATTGGTGAAGTGTATTGATTATTGGAGGAAAAACTAGATAAGAATATTAGAAACTTCATTTATATGGATCCATGGTGGTGAATTCTCTTTCCTTGAGATTTGTCCCATCATTTGATCTAAGACATTTAGTATTAGTTTTTATTATTTAAAAAATCATAAGTTTATTTTTAAATATTCATTTTTCATCTCAAAAGATTTAGGTTTTAAATTTAGACTTGTTATTGATTCTCACTTGAGAGTGGTTTGACCCTGCTTACTATTATACAATTTTTAGTAAAGTTTTTGCAGGGTTTATTATTTTTATATGAAGTGTAGAAAAGTAACGACAAACATCCACTATTCTACACTCGTTATTAAGGGCCAAGTCACCCCGCCCCAAGGCTAAAAAGCCCAAATCAAAAGCAAACTTACATTGAAAAGGATCCTCGAATCCACCTCTCGCCCATATCTTTTCTCTCTTTTTGAAAGTGTTCTGCTCATTATTTTTGGGTGTGTGCATTGAGTTGTTTGGCAATTTGAGTTGTGTGCATTTAGGTCTAGTTTTGATTTAATATCAGCTTTCCTTTTCATAGTTTGTCTTCAGTACTTGTTATTAGTATTAGTATTATGAAATAAAACTTCAGGCTACTTTATTTCTTTTTCTTGAGCATTAAAATTTGAGCAATGCTACACGTCATGAAAATATTTCATAAATTTTTATCTTGAATGATGTGGCAATTAAATGGTGAGTTAGTATTGGTGGGATTCCCCCCATACATGGAATCTCAATGGTATTATCACCTGCCACATCATTCATGATGGCAATTCATGATAAAATTTTATGACGTTTAGCATTTCCCTTAAAATTTAGCCTCCCTTGTGTTTTGGCATACTGCAATTACAACAAAATTGATTCACATGTTAACATGCTGAAGGAATTAATATTATATCAGATCGAGAAGTCTACTTCTAACATGCTCTAGAAATGAAGCCTTTGAAAAAAGAAAGAAAAATTGAAGATTGGAGGATCATTAGACATTTGAAGATGACAACAAAACTCCAATATCATTTGAAAAAGAAGAAGAAAAGAATCAATCATTATGATGAGGGAGTTGGTCACATATATTATTGTGTTTACTGCCTTTCTTGCAGTAACATTTCCATTTTTATGCTACAAAAGTTTTGTTGAGTAAGTGTGGAATTAGAATAGGCCTAGTTATTTATGAGCAATGTATTAGGTAAGCCCTAAACAGCTTATAAAAATTTTCTAAACTGTAGTGTTGTTATAAAATCCATATTCATGTAATTCATGTATAATTATCGATTTGGTCGGGTTCCAATTTATTATCTAAAGCAATTATTGGCGTTTTATTATCTAAAGCAATTACTGGCGTTGTTTTAGTTAAGATTAATACCCACTAATCCAAATCAAACAAATTGTGTGCATCCTAACAAGAGACACCTTATTTTGAATATTAGTGGACCCAAGTAGAGGCCCGTTGGATTCCTCAATCACCCACATTTTTTTATTTTCATTTTTTGGTGAAAGGTAAGTTATATATATATATATATATATATATATATATGGGAGAATTTATAGAGCGAGCTCCATTGGCGCAAACAATGTTGAGGCTGCTAACATGCTACAAGGAAAAACTTGAGCAACAAGTGTTCAAAATAAAGCAAAAAAGAAAAACAACAAGAAACAATGTAAACAACATCGTGGCATCAGAAGCTGAAGAAGGTCTTGACAGAGTGTTAGGTCCAAGGCCGAGCCTAAGTCTAGTCCTCCATGATTGGTTGATTCGGTGGTTTATTTGGAGGTTTTATTGAGAAGCTTGGGAGATGCAATGTTGCTGCTAATGATTCTGTTGCTTTGTTGTTCTTAAAGGTACAAAGGTAAAGCCTTAGCTTAATAGTTTCTAATATGGAATTGATGATTGCAGTGGTAGTGGAGCTCTTGTTTTCAAAAATGCAATTGTTTCTCTCTTTCCATACGAAATGAACTGAGGCTGCCAATATCAACTTGTGCGAAATGTGAAAGGTTGGGGATGTCCATGTGGATGAAACGAATGACAGGAGGTTTTGCCAACTAAAATAGGTGATGTTATGGTTTAGGATCAGTTGGAAAATGTTCCAAATAATGAAAGAAAAGGGGCATTGAAAGAAAAGATGGGTGTGGGATTCAGGTGCTGATAAACATAGTATAAAACAGTTGGGGGTCATCTTATATGCAATGGAAGGTTTATCAATTGTGGATAGTTTTTTAAGGGCTACCAACCAAAGAGTAAAACTATGTTTGGGGATAAGGAGTTTGAACCACACAATGTTAGTCTAGTTAAGTATAGGAGGAGGGGGTTTGATTGATTCAATAGTGAGGGATAAGTAGAACTTGGGTAAGTTGATCCAAAGAAAATTATCAGGTTGTGATGAATTGATTGTAGGCAATTGGCAGGAATCTCTAAGCTCAGGGAGAATTCTTTTAAGGCAATTAGGTATTGCCCAATGCCCATCTTTGATAACAGAGCTTATAGTGGAATATCTTCCAAGGGCAGTACTCAAAGCTTAAATTTTGAATTCCCTTCCCTAGAGGACCAAAGTTGAACCATGAGTCAAACCAAAAGGATGTGGAGCAGCCATTTCCAATCTTTGAAGTGATGAGAGGTCTAGCCAATGGCCTTAGTTGCATGATTTTCCTCATTGACCAGGAGTAGTAGAATGGGCATTTTTCTACCTAGAAATTTATCTCCCTCGGAACTGAAGTATGAAGTCATTTGGACCATAGAGAATCAAGCTTGTAGTACAAATACCAAATGTGCTTGGTTATTGCAGCTTGATTAAGGTCAGCCAAAACAAGAAGTTCAAGTCCACCATTTTACTTTGGAAGACATGGTTGGGCCAAAGCAACTTTAGCTTTTTCTTGGATTTAGTGAAGCTTGACAAGAGAAAGTTTCTAATAAGTGAGTTAATGGAGATCAAAACTTGCTTTAGTAGGATGAAAACATTCTTCCAATAGAGTTGCATAGTATAGAAGATGGATTTGCATAGTTGGAGTTTGCCAGCATGAGAGCGAAATTTGCTTGTTGATGAGTGCATATATTGTACAAATTTTATCTCTAAAATTATATTTTCTGGCACTTTATCATAATTTATTTTAATCAATAAATGTGTTTTTATGTATTCTTAGGTCATTGGAGATTTTCACTTAAAAGAAGATTATTTCAGCAAATAAAGATTTGAATCACCCATTTACGCATGCTTCACTCTTCAGGTCATAACTCAGCTCGATTATCAAAAAAATACAAGCCTGGAATTTTTGAAAAGATGATTTACAAAGGAACATTTTTGTATTTCTCGAATAAGTTCAAATTCAGACATTTGAATGGTTCAATTTCACAATCCTTGAGGACGATAACCTGCTCCAATGGCCTTATTCTATATGGATCTGAACTATTATGAGTGTGGATTTTAATTGGTTATGTACAAACACACGTATCAATCATCGTCGTCACATCATACCCTAATATTTTTGTGTACATAGAAGCTTTTAGCTAGCCGTCAGAACCTGCCCTTCTGATAATGGACCTAGTTCATAGTGGCTTTATCCGTACTCCAATTCATCCACCATCACAATATAATCATCTTTGATTTGGTTCTTCAGTAACCCAAATCAATTTGGTACTTGAACAATTTCGATTTGAGACTTGTCTTCAATCTAGGCGTCTTTGATTTGGTTGTTTTCAATTCGATTTGGGACTTAAACAAGTGGGACTTGTCTTCAATTTGGAAATTCAATTTCAGACGTTTTTAATTTGGGTGTATTCGATATGGGTTACTGAAGTGATGAAAAAAAACTATTTCTTATGATAGATAATATATTCAACAGGCAAGTACAACAAATCCATCTCCTTCTCATGCCTAGAAATACACAATTGGTGATCCGAAAACAAAATTCCCATAAACACCATCACAGACAGTTGGATTCTTTTTTCTTTTTGCAAAGACAATTGGATTCACAAAGTCATTGAAACCAAGCTTAAATCTCTCTTCTTTTGGTACTTCCATTTCAAGACCAGGCTTCAGCCAAATTTATCCAATTGTCTTATTCTTTCGAAACCTAAAAAGATCTCAACAATGGCAAATTTGTTGGTTTACAAACTCACATCCTGAACCTGTCGAAAAAGATTTGGGTTCAAGGATATCCATGCATGGATACCCTTGAACCCAAATCTTTTTCTTTCTTAACGGCAGAGGTTGTGGTAGTGGCGGTGGGATAGAGAGAGAAGTAATGGCAGTGGTGGTTCTTGAAGAAGGTAAGAGGGTAGACACAGAGACAAATATGTTATTTTGGGTTTTTTGGTCAATTTACAAATCTCATATTTTTAAAACAGAAAACAATTAAATAATTAGGACATTTCACGATATTTCTAAATAAAAAAGTTGACATGGAGTGTTTGTGACAATTTTATCAAGTTGTAGCCGCGTGACGTATAACGTCAAATATCTGGGAATGTCACTGATATTTTTTCTAATTAATGACTATATAACATGCATGATAAATATCATGCAAGACATTGAACTTTGATTGAACACAGGGTCGGCCCTGAGATTCTCAAATTTTTGAGGGGCCCTAAGCGAACTTTCAAATGAGGGGCCCTTTATACAAAAAGTTTTACACGAGCATATAAAAGTAAATGTGATCATCTTGCATTTTGAGCAGCAAAATTATCAATTAAAGTGTTCCAATCAAATTTCTTTAACATTTTTCTCACTAGATATCATTGCCAATCCATTTAAAAGAGAAAGAGAGAGGGAGAGATGTGTGTAATTTGTGCAAATTCTATCAATCATGAACCACTATAGACGAAAGCCACGAACTCAAGAAGCTTCTGTTACTTTTGTAATCGCAATTGAGCAAAGAGAGAGCGAGAGGTTTGCTGGTTTGGTAATACTTCTGTAATTGCAATTGAGCAAAGAGAGAGCGAGAGGTTTGCTGGTTTGGTAAAGTTGTATTATGATTTATGATCGTTATATATATATATATATAAGTTTAAAGTATAAATAAAGCTGTCGGCAGTTACAGCCGCACACACACACATATATATATAGAGAGAGAGAGAGGGGGGTTTAAAGTATATGGGTAAGTGTTTTGAGTTTAAAATTATAAGGCCCAATCAAATATGTTACTATGGGCCCAAATTTAAAGTATATAAATTAAGTGTTTTGGTTTAAAATTATAAAAGCCCAATGAAATATGTTATTATGGGCCCAATTTATATACTAGTATAATATACCCAGTCTAAAATTTGGGGCCCCCAAAATTGGGGGCCCAAAGCGACCGCCTGGGCCGCCTAGGCCCAGGGCTGGCCCTGATTGAACATGCTCCCGCTTTTCAAAAAAATTTAATTTTGATGCTCTCCCTCCTGTTTTATTACTTTACACAAATTTAAATTTTGATGCTCTCCCTCTTGTTATATGACTATACACTACACTTGATTTATAAAGTGAGGCTATCAAAGGTGTATCCAAATTGTTATTTTGATTATAGTCATATTTTTTTTTTTTTTTGGTTAATAATGGCATTGCTAATTCTTCAAAAAGACTATATTAAACCATGCTATGCTTTGGAATGTAACTTATAATAACAGAACCTTAAAAATTAGTGAACTCAAAATTGATATTATAGAATTAAAATATACAAATTAAGGAATCTCAAATTTTGAAACAAATTTTATTAAGTACACACAACATAAGATTTTGGTTTGAACTCTTATTCAGCATTTTTCTTATTTCCATTTAACTTTTCTTTACCAATAATGAAATTTGTGATTTCGGCTTGGCGTGGATTGAGGTATTAGATAATCAGCTTTGGGTGGACTAACCCCTTGACCCGCTCAACCTGCCAGAGTTCCACTCCTAAGAAACAGTTCATACGAACTATATGTAATGTCACATTTTAACGAAAATTAGATCTAAAAAATAATTTTTTTTTATCCTATAAAATAATGCACACACCCACTTGCTCCACAAGGATTTGGACCCTCAAGCTTTAGACCAAAAAATGATACATAATTAATTAATACGACTATAAAACATACATACATGACAAATATAATGCAAGACATTGAACATTTTGATTGACATTTTAAACTTTTGATTCTCTCCCTCATTTTCTATGACTTTACAGTTGTTAGTGAGAGCTATAAAAGTTTTATCCTAATTGTTATTTTGATTACACGCGTTTTTTTTTTTTAAGGAATGAAATTGCTAATTCTTCAAAAACTATATTACGTACAATTATATTGAACCCTGCATGCTATGCGTGGAATATCACTTAAAATAACAGAACCTTGAAAATTAGTCAACTCTAAATTAATATTTTAGAATTAAAATATATATTACTAAAACTTTGAAATAAATTTTAGTAAGTACACCCACGATAAGTTTTTGGTTTGAACTCTTAACCTTCATTTTTATTATTTCCATTGAACTTTTCTTTACCACAAGAAAGAATCATGAAGTTAATTTGGCGTGAAACCAAAGAAAATGCTATAAATATATATATTTTCTCTACCATAATCTAAGACTTCACCTTTCAAAAAAACAATGTAAACTCATCACAAGAAAATTAAGCAGCCAAAAAATTACTAAATTACAGGGTTTGAGATCAATTTAAAAAGAAAAGATTTGCATATATCCAGATGACGACTTGTATGAACCACCATGCATTGTCATAATTTATACTTGGTAAGGATATATAGAGAATCAATTATAATCTTTAATTGAACAACCTTCATCAAGCTGTCCAAAGAATTACTATTTACTAAAATTTTACCATATATATGTATATATGTATGTGTATATAAGAAACATGTATCTACAAACCAAATTAATCTACCCAATGAAATTAACCATGGATGAGTCCTCTCTTTCTCCTATTGTGAAACTTGATATTTCTTCCCTCATCCTTATCTATGCCTTTGTCTGTTGTTTCTGTGTTTCATGCATTGCTTGCTTTCAGGGTCTCCAAAAAAAGCGAAGAAGAGTTCATGATATTGAATTTGGCCATGGATTTTATGGTTCTCCACCAATACCACTACCAATATATGTCAGATTGATGGAAGAGGAAAGACGAAGGCATATGCAACTAGCTCTTGAGGCCATGAGCGAAGTCCAGATTTACAATATATAGACACCAAGAAATGGCGACACAGATGATGTGTGCCATATGGTCTGAGGGTTTTAATGAAGGTGAATGGTGTCAGGAGCTTCCACTCTGTGACCATACTTTTCATCCCTCTTGCATTGAAGGTTGCTTGAGCAGCAATCTAACTTGCCCTACTTGTGTTGGTGGCTATGGAATGCATGACGAGACATGTTCAACTTAGTTTTGTGATCACCATCTATTTAGAAAATATGATCGAGTAACCTTAGTATAAGTACTGTTACACAAGCTAGGTTTTGATTAGGTCTAGTTTTGATTTAATATCAGCTTTCCTGTTCATATTTTGTCTTCAGTCCTTGTTATTAATATTAGTATTATGAAATAAAACTTCAGTTCTTGTTATTAGTATTAGTATTATGAAATAAAACTTCAGAGTACTTGATTGATTTATTGTTCTTTGGGTTCTTTGAGCATTAAAATTTAGCCTCCTTGTTTTTGGCATATTAGAGTTACTCTCTTCTGATTAGTGTTTGTTAATGAAGCGTGTGAAATTACTCTATATTCTTTTTATTATATAAATATCTTTAACCGAAAAAATTTAAACATTGCAATTACTTTTATAGTCTTGCTTTAATTAATTTTAGTTGAGATACAATTGTATTTCGGCACATGATACATTGAACAAAACTATCTTAATAGAGATTTGAATGTCATATTCATCATATAATGTTTCAAAATTGGCACCAAATTTGCGTTTTGTTACAAAGATGCAAACTAAAAGGAATAACATATAATAATACATTGTGGTAATAGAAGTTAAAATAATGATTTTTTCTCTGAATATGGGGGCCAAAGGACTCCCCACCGTCCGATGCACTCAAGTGGGACCCACATATTTTTGGAGGAAATGCATTTATGTATTCTTATATATCTTTTGGCCATTTAAAAGAAAAACTCCAATTTAATAAGTAGTCCACACAAAAAACTTTCCATCAACTGAGAAACCTCACACTTTGGTGTCCTACTCACTCAATTACTCTCAGATTGATCTCAGATTAAGATTAATAGTAATAAGATCCACTCTCTGCGATTTAGGAGAATGCTTTATAAGGCCAATAACTGACTCTAGGCACTGGTCAGTTTTTTTTATTTTACATGTTTATGTGCTTATCGAGATGTCATACTTGATACAAATTTGAGGCCTAATGCAAAAACTCTAAATGAGGCTTTTTTTTTTATTGTTAATATGTCCTGTATAAATAGGGAGGGCAAAAAAAAAAAAAAAAAACCTCGTTTATTATATCTCTCGTGTATTTTTTTGGCATCAAACACACCCAACCAACTAATGAAAACCTCGTGAGTGCGGTTATTGTGACGAAAATGCCCCCCTCCAAATGCATAGAATTAAGAAAAATGCATAAAAGAGAAAATACATGTGGGGTCAATAAATTTTACTTTTTTCTTTGAATGACCATGCTATCTATTTTCAATAATACCATTAATTCATACGTTTTGATAAATATTGGAAAAAATTATAATTTAATCCTATTTTTGCACTTTAAAGACAATTAACTTCTATAAAATTTTCACTAGACAAAGAAATCCTACTTTTGACACCTATTTGGAAATAAGTTCAAATTTAAAAAAAAGTTTCAGTACTAATTAACCATTTGTTATAAAGCCAACCAAACATCTAAATTAACTTATATTTGGGTATCAAGACTATTGCATTGATCACACTACTGTATATCAGTACTATAGTAGAATTTGAAAGAAGTGATTAATTATCCAAATTCTGCTACAATAGTGTGATAAACGAATTGAAAATGTTAAATCCAGACTTAAGGAATTGAAAATATTATCCACTGGTTAATTATTATCTAGATCTCAAGGAATTGAAAATACTATTCAAATTATTTTTCAATTTCAAAAGTCAGTGAAGATGGAAATTTAAATCTAAATGCGATGCAGGAATTTTCACAAAAAATTCAACCCTCCAAGTCCAAAATCAAGCCACCTATATACCAATATAAATGAAAAAATTGCATGAGGTAAATATTTAATGTGACTTTTGGTTGACATGCCGTAATTTTACATTGTTTTTTAACATGTCTTGGCTTTAGTTTTTTTTGCTCGACTAATCCTACAAGGCCCTGAAGTTAACGACCGGACAAGCCTCCAGTGGCCTTAAGGAGACTCGAACTGGTAACCATTGAGGAGCAAACTCAAGACTTAACCAGGTGAGCCACGTCTCAGGGTTCAGCCAAATTTAATTGAAATGGTATATTCTATCCAACTAAATAGGCAATGTATATTTATATATATGTAAGCTGAAAATTTGGATGCATGTGAAAATGAGAGGTTGAATTAAAAAGAAAGAGAACACAAAAAAAAAAAAACACCACCTATGAGGGATTCCATTATGGCTCGAAGAATCATAATTGATTGGGACTTGCCGCCGTCGTTCATTCGCCCTCTACCAGATCCTCCAGACTGATTCCTCTTAGACTCTTGCCTTTGGCTCTTGTCTTGTGGGTGACGTTGCCGGACTGTGAGTAATGCCGTTGGAGACGGTAGCTATTTGTTCAAAATTTTGATTTGGGTTTAGGCAATTCCTTTCTTTGGTTGGGCCTAGATTGTGGCTTGTCTTTACCTGTTTGGGTCTTGCCCAGCCCTGCCTTTCTTTGGGCTTGCAAATTTGTAATTTTGTAAATTTTTTCTTCTTTGCACAACTTTATCTTCCAAAAAAAAAAAAAATTATAAGGTTTATTGCATAAAACTATTTGTCTTTGATTGAGAGAGATCTCAATATGTTTATGATTGTATAAACAAATTGAAGAGAAATGAGTTGTAAACAAATTGAAGAGAAATGAGTTGTAAACAAATTGAATATATATATCATCTTTTTATTGCAGATTTGAAAATACTAGTGAAGGTATAGAGAGTACCATATAATATATAAATAAATAAATCATGTGCTAGATTCTCAAGTGGGTACCTTGATTTTAACTATGACGCACAAGACAATTCATTTCCCATGTCTTTGAAGAATGGCTCAATAAAATGGAAGATATTGTGATTTAGAACTAAAATGGAAAAAAAAAATTCAAAAGTAGGACTTATTGGTCTTAAAACAAATTTTTTTAGGACTTATATGTCTTTGAATGAGAAAAGTAGGACTTGATATTAATTTTCTCATTAATATTAGGACTTATATGTCTTTGAATGAGAAAAGTAGGACTTGATATTAATTTTCTCATTAATAGTATCAATTTTTTTATTAGGGAAATTTATAGCTTGTAAAATAAGAATGAAAGAGGGGCTGACAGATTTGGTTGTAGAAACAGTAAAATACAAACTATATGTAATGTCACATTCTAATGAAAATTAGACCCAAAAACTGATTTATTTATTTTAGGATTAAATATAATCACCTCTCATGAGGTTTGTTCTTTTTATATATAAATAAAAATTTTTAAAATTCTTACACCGACGTTTGACATTTGCACACTTGCTATTAACAGCCTCATTTGACCAAAAAATTGCATGATGAGACTAAAATGCCCCCCTCTCTATCTGAAAAGACTTTGTTACCTTTACACTAACAGTTAATTACAAATAAAACCTATTTTTATGTTTTTACAAAACTACCCTTCTCTTCTCTCTTTCTCTCTCCACCTATAACTCTAACTCTACACCCTCTCTCTTAGATCAAAATCCTGAAACAATTCGGGCAGTGAAAATGTTTATAACAATCTGTAATTGATAATTTACGTTATTACAACGGGTAACGTCAATCACTTGTTAATTACGTTATTAAAATGAGTGATATTAGTGTCACCCATTGTAATAATGTGAGTCAGCACTGACAATTATAAACGTTGTCATCAAACGTCACTGCAGGAATTGCCTCACAAGAAATGATTTATTTCCCTCTCTCTTCTTCTCCACTCACCCACCAAGTGATAAATTCATGACTAACAATCAGTTTCTCCAACATAGCTACTAACAACCCAATTGAAAAAGTATTTTGAACAGAACAAAATATAAACCCAATTATATAGATTCATATATATAATAGTTCAACCCAGTTGTATAGAATTCTTTGTAAGCCGTGTTTGGGTTCTCTTCTGTTTATTCTTTCAGAGTTGGGTCCAAATTAAAATGACTGATATATAGATTCTTTCTGTTTTGTTCTTCATCGCAGTCCTCCAGATTGAAACACCACACACGCACATATATAGATATATACATGTAGCATATTCAAAATCAAACGAACAAGGTTTGATTTGAACATATTACAAGAACAATGAATTTAAGGTATGTAAACCCATACACAATCATGCAAAAAAAAAAACAAGTGACCCAATCTCTTTACAATAAAAATTTATCAATAAATATTATTTTTTTCTTTGAATGACCATGTTATCAATTTGCAATAAAACCATTAATTCATACATTTTGATAAACATTTTCATGTTAATTTTAAATCTTCCAAACCTTATCCTTTATAATTTGTAATTGTATATTTTTGCAATTTGTTGAATATTAATGTTCATTTTTAATTCTCTCTAAAGAAATTTTATTTATCCTTTAATATTATTTTTTATTTGAAAAAAATATTGAATAACTTCTTAGAGGATGATAATATTGGATGTTTTTCTGGAATAAAAAAAATTACAGTATTAGAGGATAAATTAAAAAAAAATTTGAGAAAATTAAACAGGTAAACATTCAACAAATTATAAAAATTTACAATTACAACGGATAAAATTAGAAGTTTGGGAGATTTAAAATTAACATGACAATATTTATCAAAATGCATGAATTAATGGTATTATTGAAATTTGATAACATTGTCATTAATAGAATAAAGTAATATTTATTGATTTTTTTTCTCTTTTAACAAATTGGCCCACTTTTATTTTCTCTTTTTTGTATTTTTCTTCCATTTTCTACATGTGGAGGGGCATTTTTGTCACAATGACCCCCTCATTAGGTTTTCATTAGCTGAAGGGAGTTTTTTGCCACACAAAAAAAAAAAAAAAAAAATACATAAGTGAATTTTTTGCCAATGAGAGAGAGTCTCAGGGTTTTTCTTTTTTTTACAGATTGCCCGTAGAATTAAAATATATATTACAATTTAAAGAAGCTCAAAATTTGAAATAAATTTTAGTAAGTACACAAGAACTCTTAATCTTCATTTTCATTATTTCCATTTAACTTTTCTTTACCACAAGAAAGAATCATGAAGTTAATTTAGCGTGAAACCATATATATATATATATATATATA
Organism: Cornus controversa; assembly: GCA_026545225.1. Taxonomy (NCBI): domain Eukaryota; kingdom Viridiplantae; phylum Streptophyta; class Magnoliopsida; order Cornales; family Cornaceae; genus Cornus; species Cornus controversa. Next base: position 49,551,255 of record CM048845.1, read on the forward strand.
TATCTTCTCTACCATAATCTAAGACTTCACCTTTAAAAAAATATATATCTAACACTTTGAAATACTTTTCCTCATTCCTTGTAAATTCATCACATGAAAGGAAGCTTATGCATCAATACAAGAAATGCAGCAAAAAAAATACTAAATTACAGGGTTTGAGATAATTTTAAACCGAAAAGATTTGGCTATATCTTTAGAGGTTAATCAAGCCACAGCCTTCCAAATATAACCCCATGTATATCCAGAAGAGACTTGTATGAAATACCATGCATTGTCATCATCTATGATATATATATAGCAGTGAATCTATACTTGGTAAGGATAGAGAATCAATTATAATCTTTAATTGAACAACCTTCATCAAGCTGTCAAAAGAATTACTATTTACTAAAATCTTACCATATATATGTATATATGTATGTGTATATAAGAAACATGTATCTACAACCCAAATTAATCTGCCCAATGAAATTAACCATGGATGAGTCCTCTCTGTCTAATCCCGCAAGGCCTTGAAGTTAAGGACCGAACAAGCCTCCAGTGACCCTGAGAAGACTTGAACTGGTGATAATTGAGAAGCAAACTCAAGACCTAACTAGCTAAGCTACCCCGCAGGTGCAGCCAAATTTAATTGAAAGAGTATATATTCTATCCAACTAAATAGGCAATGTATATTTATATATATGTAAGCTGAAAATTTGGATGCGTGTGAAAATGAGAGGTTGAAATAAAAAGAAAGAGAACAAAAAAAAGAAAAACCTATTCATCGTTATATATATAATACTTCACAGAATTATAATATTTTTATTGTTAAAGATTAGGGAGGCGATATTTGCACTCCATTTTTCTACATTTGCAATCATATATTAAATGAAATGACACTACTAAGCTTAACTTTACAAGTGAATGATTATATTTTTTTCTAATTACACAACTACCCTTTAAGATATCCTCCTCTATGTCTTCAATCCTTAATGTTTTTTGTTCTCTTTTGACAGAATAAAAAATATATATTAAAAAAATTTATTTTTTTTGACAGAACCCAAAAAAAAAAGTTATTTATGTTGAATAAATTATCTCTTTTGACAAGACAAAAAAAAAAGTTATATCAGTTAAATAAATTATCTCTTTTTACAGGAATAAAAAAAAATGCAAAAAGAAGTTATCTCTATTGAATAAATTATTCTCTTTTGACATGAACAGGAAAAAAAAAATATATATATATATATATATATATATATATATATATATATACCACGCAAAAAATAAAAAAAAGACCCAAAAAAAATTATCTCTGTTAGAATAAAATATCTCATTTGATAGGACCAAAAAAAAAGTATGGTACACAAAAAGAAAAAAAGAAAAAAAAAAAAAAAAAAAGAGGATCCCAAAAGTAATTACTTTTGTTAAATAAATTTTCTCTTAATGTACCTAAGAAAAATTATCTATATTGAATAAAGTATCTTTTTTTACCGTATCCAGAAAAAAAAAAAAAAAAGTAGTTAAATTATCTCTATTGACAGAACTCAAAAAAAACCTATCAAAAAATGGTTGTCTCTTTTGACCGGATAAAAAAAAGTACCTAAACAAATAATGACCCAAGAAAAAAGTTATTCGTAAATAATGTAAAAGAGTTAAAGTTTATAATATAAAGGATAGTTATAGTATTATAAAATAAAGAATGATGCATTAATGAGTTTTGGGATATTCTTTTTATTTCATTTAAAACAAAAAGGCAAGTGGAGCGTAAACGTAGAAACTTGGAGTGTAAATATCGCCTCCCTAAGGATTATTGCATAAAACTATTTGTCTTTGATAGAGAGAGATCTCAATATGTTTATGATTGCATAAATAAATTGAAGAGAAAAGAGTTGTAAACAAATTGAATATATATATATATATATATATATATATATATATATCATCTTTTTATTGCAGATTTGAACATACCAGTGAAGGTATAGAGAGTACCATATAATATATAATAAATAAATAAATAAATAAATCCATCATGTGCTAGATTCTCAAGTGGGTACCTTGATTTTAACTATGATGCACAAGACAATTCATTTCCCATGTCTTTGAAGAATGGCTCAATATGCCTTGTAGACTTCCTCTTCCTTGAACTGATTGCATTATAATTTAGGTAAGGGTATAAATGGAAGATATTGTGATTTAGAACTAAAATGAAAAAAAATAATTCAAAAATAGGATTTATTGGTCTAAAAACAAATTTTTTAGGACTTATATGTCTTTGAATGAGAAAAGCAGGACTTGATAGTAATTTTTTCATTAATGGGATCTCTGAAAGCTTATCCTTAAAATTGAGGAACACAGTAAAATACGAACTAAATGTAATGTCACATTTTAATGAAAATTAGACCCAAAAACTGATTTATTTATTTTAGGATTAAATACACTCACCTCGCATGACATTTGCTCACGTACTACTAACAACCCCATTCGACCAAAAAATTGCATGATCAGACTAAAATGCCCCCTCTCCATCGGAAAAGACTTTGTTACCTTTACACTAACATTTAATTACAAATAAAACCTTTTATTTTTTACAAAACTACCCTTCTCTTCTCTCTTTCTCTCTCCACCAGTAACTCTACACCCTCTCTCTTGGATCAAAATCCTCTCATGTGAAACAATTCCGGCAGTAACAATGTTTATAACCATCAGTGATAGATAATTTACGTTATTACAATAGATGACGTCAATATGAATCACCATTGTAATAATGTGAGTGGATCACTAATAATTTACGTTATTACAATGGGTGACGTCAATCATGAGTCACCACTGTAATAATGTGAGTCACCACTGATAATTATAAACGTTGTCATCGGACGTCACTGCAAGAATTGTCTCACATGAGATGATTTCTTTCCCTCTCTCTTCTTCTCCACCCACCACCATCATCACCACCGACAAGTGATAAATTCATGACTAATAGGCAGTCTCTCCACCATAGCTACCAACAACCCAATTGAAAAAGAATTTTTGAACGGCACAAAATATAAACCCAATTATATAGATTCATATATATAATAGTTCAACCCAATATAGAATTCTTGGTAAGCCGTGTTTGGGTTCTCTTCTGTTTATTCTTTCAGAGTTGGGGTCTGTTTGTTCTTCATCGCAGTCCTCCAAATTTAAACACTACACACACATATATAGATATATACATGTAGCATATTCAAAATCAGACGAACAAGGTTTGATTTGAACAAGATTACAAGAACCATGAATTTAAGGTATGTAAAACCCATACACACATGCAAAAAAAAAAAAAAGACAAGTTATCCAATCTCTTTACAATAAAAAAATATCAATAATGACCATGTTATCAATTTGCAATAATACCATTAATTCATACATTTTGATAAACATTTTCATGTTAATTTTAAATCTTTCAAACTTTCAACTTTATCCTTTATAATTTGTAATTGTATATTTTTGCAATTTGTTGAATGTTAATGTTCATTTTTAATTTTCTCTAAAGAAATTTTATTTATCCTCTAATATTATTTTTTATTTGGAAAAAAATATTGAATAACTTCTCAGAGGATGATAATATTCCATGTTTTTCTGGAATAAAAAAAAAATTACAGTATTAGAGAATAAATTAAATTTTTTTTTTAGAGAAAATTAAACATGAACGTTAACATTCAACAAATTATAAAAATTTACAATTACAAAGGATAAAATTAAAAGTTTGAGAGATTTAAAATTAACATGAAAATATTTATCAAAATGTATGAATTAATGGTATTATTGAAATTTGATAACATTGTCATTAATAGAATAAAGTAATATTTATTAATTTTTTTCTCTTTTAACATATTGGCCCACTTTTATTTTCTCTTCTTTGCATTTTTCTTCCATTTCTACATGTGGAGGAGCATGTTCGTCACAATCACCCCCTCACTAGGTTTTCATTAGTTGAAGGAAGTTTTTTTGCCAAAAAAAAAAAAAAGAAAAAAAGAGTCTCGGGTTTTTTTTTTTTTTTTTTTGCAGATTGCCCTTAGAATCAAAATATATATATATATATATATATATATATATATATATATATATATATATATATATTACAATTTAAAGAAGCTCAAAATTTGAAATAAATCTTAGTAAGTACACAAGAACTCTTAATCTTCATTTTTATTATTTCCATTTAACTTTTCTTTACCACAAGAAAGAATCATGAAGTTAATTTAGCGTGAGACCAAATAAAATGCTATATATATATATATATATATATATATATATATATATATAATCTAAGACTGCACCTTTCAAAAAAAAATCTAACACTTTGAAATACTTTTCCTCATTCCTTGTAAATTCATCACATGAAAGGAAGCTTATGCATCAATATAAGAAATGCAGCAAAAAATACTAAATTACAGGGTTTGAGATAATTTTAAACCGAAAAGATTTGGCTATATCTTTAGAGGCTAATCAAGCCACAGCCTTCCAAAGATAGCCCCATGTATATCCAGAAGAGACTTGTATGAAATACCATGCATTGTCATCATCTATGATATATATATAGCAGTGAATTTATACTTGGTAAGGATAGAGAATCAATTATAATCTTTAATTGAACAACCTTCATCAAGCTGTCAAAAGAATTACTATTTACTAAAATCTTACCATATATATGTGTGTATGTGTATATAAGAAACATGCATATGTACAACCCAAATTAATCTACCCAATGAAATTAACCATGGATGAGTCCTCTCTTTCTCCTACTGTGAAACTTGATATTACTTCCCTCATTCTTATCTCTGCCTTTGTCTGCTTTCTCTGTGTTTCATGCATTGCTAGCTTTGGCAGTCTCCATAAAAAGAAACAGCGAAGAAGAGTTCATGTTATCGAAATTGGGCATGGAATTTCTGGTCAAGCCCCAATACCACCACCAATATATGTCGGGTTGATGGAAGAGGAAAGACGAAGGCATCAACAACTAGCTCCTGAGGCCATGAGCCATGTCCAGATTTACAAAAGACACCAAGAAACCACGACACAGACGGTGTGTGCCATATGCTCTGAGGGCGAATGGTGTCAGGAGCTTCCACTCTCTGGCCATACTTTTCATCCCTCTTGCATTACTAGTTGCTTGAACAATAATCTAAGTTGCCCTACTTGTGTTGGTGGAGGAATGCATGACCAGACATGTTCAACTTAGTTTGTCACCAGCATCTTTTTAGAAAATATGAGTAACCTTACTTAGTACTACTGTTCCAACAGCTTTTGATTAGGCCTAGTTTTGATTTAATATCAGCTTTCCTTTTAATATTTTATCTTCAGTCATTCTTATTAGTATTAGTATTAGTATTATTATTATAATGAAATAAAACTTAAGGGTACTTGATTTCTTCTTCTTTGGCTTCTTTGAGAATTAAAATTTAGCTTTCCTTGTGTTTTGGCATATTACATTTACTCTCTTCTAATTAATGTTTGTTAATGGAGCATGTGAACTTACTCTTGTTATTATATAAATAACTTTAATCGAAAAAGATCTAAAAGTTGCAATTACCTTTATACTCTCGCTTTGATTAACTTTAGTTGGGGTATAATTGTATTTTTGGCACATGATGCACTAAATAAAAGTGTCTTGATAGAGACTTGAAGAGCATATTCATCATATAATGCTTCAAAATTGGCACCAGATTTGTGTTTTGTTACAAACGTGCAAACTAAAAGGAGTAACTCTAATAAACTCTATAATTTACATACATTTTTTTAGTTTTGATAGTCAAGATTGAAGTTGTCAACAGTACCAGTCAGGATTGAAGTTATGTTTTGGGTTCTCTTACCATTAAAATTTAGACCAGACTTGGGAGGTAGATAGACAAACAGAACCCCTTGATATTCACGGATTCAAATTTCTTTTAAATAAGATTAAAAACCATATATTTTGTATAAGACTTATTTGATAATAGAATTGTTGGATGAGAGTCATTAGTAAATTAGATCCACATGATAAATGCAATATATATATATATATATATATAGCAGATAAATGCTAATAATACTAGTTTCCAAATTGATTCACATTTTAACAAGCTGAAGGAATTAATACTATAGCAGATCGAAAAGCCTACTTCTAACATGCTCTAAAAATGAAGCCTTTGAGAAAAAGAAAGAAAAATTGAAGATTGGAGGATCATTAGACATTTGAAGATGACAACGAAACTCGAATAAAAGATACAAACAAATATATGACCGTTATCTCAATGAACTTAGCATGAAGAGGATCCTTATTGATAATACGAAAAATTTATTGTGTAAAGCAAGTTTGCTCTCAGGGAGTTGTATTTACAGTTTAGGATTTTAGTTCCTGTCAGTTATTATTGCTATTCAAAATATAAGAGTGTAATGTATAGTTTAGTTGTTACAGAAGAAATAGTTAAGATTTGTAATAAAAATTCAATAGAATTTATTTTCCTTTGATTAGAATGCATTATACAATGCTCAAGCAAGTATGTAACTACCATAGTCTAACAAGAACCTGTGCAACTCTATCAGAATAAGTAACCAAGTATCATTCATGTGTAATTACAGTATCATACTAATAAAAGAAAAAGAAATGGCTTGCCTTCTTTCTTTAAGGACGTATATTATATTCCACTTCCTATTGTATCAGGCGATTAATCGTCTTCTCCATCTGACATCAAAATATCCATCTCAGAATCTTGCTATCATGAAAGAAGAAACTTACAAAATGAAGACAGTGGATAACCATCTGAAGTCAGAGAGAATTTAGGTAGTCCTTTATCGAAGTTAAGACAGGGTTGGCATATGCAGATTCGTCCAGCTCCTCAAGCAGGACTCCATCCATTCGGGCCTCAACTTCATCAGAAAGCGTCAAGTCTTGCAGCAGTTCTCCCAATGTCCAGTCCACTCCAACTAGTGAGTTCCTAATGCGACTTAAGACTTCAAGTAGGGAAGGGGAGAGTCTTGACAGCTCAACAAGACTAACCTGTAAATGTTCAAGTATATGAAAACAATAACAAAAGAATCAAGAATGGCACATTTTATGTCTTGCATATTTTAGTATATAACATAACCTAAAATTAAATTTTGATCTTTCTTTGACTCCAAAGGACATCTATGCTAACAATGGACCATTTAACCATACAAATTAGTCCATTTTGAAAAACAAGCAGGCCCAAGTCTTTTAGAAATTGAAGTTCCATTGACCAAAACTGAACCATTGTTAAGATCAAGACATATAAGACACTGTTGTTTGAAAAAAGTATTACTAGTAACAACACATGCCCTGATCTGAACAGCAGCCTCTTATCATTTCTTTTCATCTTTACATTGTGAAAGAAATGCCTCTCAGAAATAAGCATATCAGACTCCGTCCCTATGATTGTGAGCCATTCAAAAGTTGAAATTTATTTAAGGAAAATGAAGAACATAATAAATTTGTATGCAACTTGGGAAAGGCCAGGCATCTGATAAGAATTAAACATTACCTAGAAAGATGAGGTGGCAAGCAAACTGGATGCATGTGCATCATGTAATAGCCACATGACAGAGACATCAGGTGTATCTTAGTTGCATATGAACTCTCGGACTAAAATTTGCGTACTCCCTCAAAACTGTATTACTGTAACATAGACACTTAATACTAGGAATGACAACCACAGGTCCATAAAGAAATTACTGAATTATAAATTATGGCATATTTAAGAGTTATGAATTTAGTTAAGACTTTGCAATGGATTTGAGTTGAATCAAAGACAAATAAACACCCATATTTTTTCAGAACATAGAAAATAGCAAGGGAAAGAAGTTAGTAAGAACATAACCTGTCTGTCCTGTGGTATATTGGCCTTCTGTTTTGCTATGGCAACAGCCCTAGAGAGCCCACCAATAGCATCAACTAAACCTCGTGAAACTGCATCTTTGCCAGTCCAAACTCTCCCTTGCGCAACTTCCTCCATCTCATCTGGCTGCCACAAAATGATTGGGACTATAATGCAAGAGAATAAAAAAGAGAACTACTCTTGAAGTAGTATACTTAATTGACTATCGTACGGTCATCGATCTTGAAAATGCTGCCCTGTCTCGAAATTGATTATAGAATTTCTGTGCACGCTTCGCAAAGAGTTCTGATTCTTCAGGTCTGCAAGTTAAATTTGATTACTCATAAATGGTCAAATTGTATCAAAATTGAAGCCAAACAGGAAAGAACCAAGAAGAGGGGTAAAAGTGGACCAGAAAGGGATTGACATTGTATGCATCATCATACCGGCAGTTAGTTGAACAGATAATAATCACAATACAGTCCATTGTAATAATCACAATATCTTGTTTCACAAAATATAAGTATTGTATCCATATCAACTCATTTTACCTGAAAGGACGTTGATTAGCTTGGAAGAGTTCAGCATATGTTCCCCGTGAAATGATTTCCTTATTGAAGCCAAACTTTTCATATAGTTTCTGAAAATTAAACTTCCCTAAAAGCACAATTATAAGACATCAACACCATAAACTAGAAAATAAATCATGTTGAAGGATTTAAATATTGAAGTTACCCTCTCTAACAGCTTAAGCTTTTAGAGTAGATGGTTGTTATTCAAACCTCGTCGTCACCCTGATAATTAAAATTAAAACACATGTTGGACCAAAAAGAAAGTCACACATGAGGGGGCGTGTTGAAGGATTTAAATATTGAAGCTACACCCTCTTTAACATCTTAAGCTTTTAGAGTAGATGGTTGTTAACAAAACATAAATAGGGTCATTTTGGATTCCAAGATAAAATCAGCTTCCACATTTTTTACTCGTAGCATAAGCATACTTTCAATTTAGACCACAGATACAGTTACAGTCACGCATTTTAGCAATAGACAACTCAATTGAACAAGCCTTCCAATCCCAAACATTTCAAATAGAAAAGAGCAACAGAAAGAGAATAAAGGGAGGTGGGAGGGAAATGGCAGCAGAAAGAAAGAACAAACTCCAAAAAGGAGCACTCAAATAATGACTGGATTGAAACACATGAAAAAGAACAAATGGAATCATGTTTCTAGAATACGTGGTTTCTAAAATGGAATCATGGTTCTTGAATAAGAGCACTCTTTGCTAGATTGCAACAAGCTAGTATGCATATTAGTCAGAAGCCACATCTAAATGACAACAGAGTAAAGACGCAACATTCACCCAGAGAATGATTCACAAACTTTATAGCAGAAGGAAAAACCTGAATGAGAATTATTAGGGGCATTTCCATTGTGCATCTATTGACAAAAATATGAAGAAAATCTATAAGCAATCTGTATTGTTCCATCAAAAGATTTAGTATGCACTTGCTCATCCCTTGTAGCCTTTGTGAATGGTCAGTGCTTAGCAAGTCCAGAATTTTGAAGGATGTAACAACATCCACTTTTATTATTTTCTAAAGAATAGGGAGGAAGTTCTAATTTAGAAAATAGTTTCAATCAGGAGGGCAGAAACCATGTGGTTTCATATCATTTTCTCATCCCCGATTTAATCATAAGAGTTCTGATTAGATTATGCGAGAGCATAATGTTCACGAGCATGTAATTTTATGATAAGGTAGTTACAATAGCAGAAAGAATGCAATTAGAGACGGAATGTCTAACATCTTGAATGAAACTTCCCTCAGCACTTCAAAAATATGTAATATGTATATTATAAGTATAATTCTAATTCTAATTCTAATTTTATATTTAATACAATAAACTGTATAATATTTATATATATTTTGCAATTAGTTTTGAAATTGAAGTAGCCTAAATGTAATATGCATGTATTAAATACTTGTGAAATGTAATTAATTTGTATTTATATATTTTTACAAAATTTGGAAGTTATATATTTTATGGAAAATTTTGTAATTATATAATTTAAAAATTAAAGTTTAAAATTAAATGTATATTTTATACTCAATTATAATATGAATGCAAGTAAAATAATATTTGTGTGTGTATATATACACACTTTTGAAGGTAGTCAATTAATGTATATTTAATATATAATTTTTGTAATATATTTATTAATAAATTATATATGATTAAAAATTTATCGAAAGGCATTTTAGTAGATATATTTTTCATTACAAATAAATATAAGGTGAACTTGGTCATCTCTTATAGTTAAGGGCAATATTGGTATTGCACTTGAATATTTAGATGGCGTTAACGATCATGTAATGGCCAAGGGAGAATGGGAGAATATGTGATTTTAGCCGAACCTCAGGGAAAGAGGTTGTCAGAGTAATTTACCCTAAATGCAATGTGCAACTATTTTATGGTTTTGATCATATCGTTGAAACATTGTCAAGTTTTTCCAACAGATGTCATTCTATAAAACAACAAATATTTGTTATCCTTTCAGGAACTACTGAAATTAAACTAAGGGATTGATTACTATTGCTGGTTGATGATATGGTCCTCTGTTGCTAAATATTCAAAACTCATGGTATCATGATTTTAAAGTATATTACTCTGAGATTGATGGATTTAAAAATGAGTGGTTTGGAATACAAATCTGTAGTATGTCTAAGGACTGGCTATCAAAGCTGTATAGGGAGAGTTTATGGAGAAGATAAGAGTTATCAAAGAGATACCAACTATAACATTTGTGGAACCAAAATCATTATGAGATGGATTTCAAATAACTCCCTTCACCTTTATTTTCAAATAAGGCTTTAAAACCATCCATACAGCTTGTTCAAATCCCAACGCAGCTTGTAATCCTTAAATTAATGCAATCCAAATGCATTCATTTAAAATCAAATGCAATAATATAGTTGGAACCACATATTTTGGAAAAAACTCAGTCAAACCAACTTCAGTTCTTATCAACTTTCACTGAAAACAGAACTTTATGAGTGCTGATAAGTTCACCTGTAACAACGCCTATTGAACCTGTTAAGGTAAGATTCTCCGCAACTATAGTAGATGCACCCATCGCCATATAGTATCCTCCGCTTGCTGCCACATCAGACATTGATACAATGACAGGCTTTGAGGCAGCCAGAAGTCTGATTTCTCTCCACATTCTGTAGAACACAAACATCAAGGGTAGTCAATTAACTACATGAGACCATTACAAATTCATTGTAGTTTTCTTTTTTCTTTTTCTTTTTTTCCTTTCCATATTTTTCCCTTTCTGCATGAGCAACAGAAATATTCACTCAGGAATGGAAAAGAGACATGTATCCAGAAAATGAAATATAAAGAAAGAACACAAATATCTAAACATAGCTTTCACTGAATGAACAAGGGTGATTTGTCACGTGAAACCAAATATATTGCATAACATAATACTCTTTATTTGCAAAACTTAGTGTTTTGCATGTTCCGTAGGCATGCTTTTTACTTGCACTGCAATGTCATTCTTGTTGGAGAATATATTATTGGAGTGATTTATGGGATTGATTTTATGTATCTTCCATTAATGTATTTTCCATATTTATCACATGTATTCTTTTACCTATAAATAGAGGTGGTCATTGTAAACAAAACTAAGAGAGAATTCAATAAAAGTGATGTAGCCCTTCGGGCTTTGTGTGCCGTGGATGTAGGCTGTAATAGCCAAACCACGTTATATTCTTCGGTTTTTTTTCGTTTAATTTCTCTCTCCAATTTTATTATATTTTATCAACATGGTATCAGAGCAGGTTATCATACCCTACTCTAGATTCATCACTCGTCTCAGATCTCCGGATCAACTCGTCTTAAATCTCAGGATCAACTCGTTTCGGATCTTCGGATTAACTCGTCTTGGATCTCCGTATTAACCCATCTCGGATCTTAGGATCAACTCGACTCGGATCCTCCGAAACTTCGTATTTAGTTTCAAGTAGGACACTTGAGTTAAAATCTCCATGTACCAACTTGAAGGGGGTGTTGGAGAATATATTATTGGAGTGATTTATGGGATTGATTTTAGGAATCTTCCATTAATGTATTTTCCATATTTATCACATGTATTCTTTCACCTATAAATAAAGGTAGTCATTGTAAACAAAATTAAGAGAGAATACAATAAAAGTGATGTACTCCTTCGGGCTTTGTGCCGTGGATGTAGACCGTAATGGCCGAACCACGTTATATTCTTCGGGTTTTTTTTGTTTAATTTCTCTCTCCAATTTTATTTTATTTTATCAACATTGTCAGCACCGCATAAGTGCTCAATATCATTAAAAGATCTGATACAAGACTTGAACTGCATATCATTAGACAAATCAGCAAAGAATTACATCCCTTGTACATCCAAAATGTACAAATGTATAAAAAGGGAAGGAATAAAGAGGAGCTCAGAAGCAACTTTTTTCACGCACTCGTTTGTCCCATTAGGACTTAAACCTTCAATCTTCCATTTAGGAGGAGGGAATTCTACTAGGGCCCCTGGTGGTTCTCAAAAACAACTGCAAATCATAAACTAGAATCTCCACCCCACTAAGCGAATATGTGTTGCACTCCTCCCAAAATTGCAAACACCAATATGGGCATAATAGGGACACCACGACCCACACATTGATACCCATCAGTGAACATAGTATCAAAAGGGGGTATGAGTATTACCATATTTTTAATCAATCAATCTATTGAATAGAAATATTAGTTGATATCATCATTTTCTCTTACTGTTATAATGGTTGACTAAGAAAGGACAGGTTGAAATGACAGGTTTGTGATTTTTTAGCCAACATGGAAGGAGGTAAATTGTTCTTTAAATCATCACAAAGGTCCCTCTAATTAACTGAGGTCCCTATGATATCTGTGTTAGCATAGTCCCACATCGCCTGGGTACCTTTGGGAGGTGCGGTGCATATACACATGGGCACCCTCTCCCTGTAAGCTGGTTTTCAAGGATGAGTTCTACCCATGGGTTTATCATGATATCAATGCAAGTGTACCATAGGGATGGGTCGAGTTCATATCTCCTGCCTGCATGGAGGGAGAGAACCAAGTGTCTCCAGCCATGGTGCTGAGGGGGAGTGTTTTAATGGATGAGTTCTACCCATGGGTTTATCAATCTGAATCTCAGAGGAAGAGTAGTTTTCCGACAATTTAATATGACAATTGATTATAGGGTTTTCCGACAATTTAATATCACAATTGATTATAGAAACCCATTATTTAATAGAACAACTTAACATAATAATATTTAAATAGGACATATAATACAAAATTTATAGTAAAAAAATAGGATACTTAGAAAAGTTTTGTTTCTTAAAAAATTAGATGAACTTGTTAAATTCTAGAGAATTAGTAAACAGCTACATATACAAACATAGCCAGCATCCTTGGCCAGACCATAGTCACAACCCTAATGCAAATGCTTGTGCATGAAGATGATGAATTGTCCATGTACATGCACCATACCCATACCAGGGTCCTTTATAATATGTATGGACTGATATGTTAAGTAACTGGTGGTTTTAAGAGAGAAACAGGAAGAAATTTTTAAGCATGGTAATTTGGAAAGTAGCAAGTATAAATATCCTTGGCGCAATTGGAAAGAGAGAGGCAGGAAATTTATTTTAAGACAGTTTTAATTCACAATCTCAAACATCAAGTAATTGCACAACTTTGGCTCATCATCATAAATATTTCAAATAATGTTGCATTAAGCTTGCAAGGTCATCCACGTGCAGACTGGTCCTTGACTTTCTTTTTTCTTTATTGAATTCAATAAATCCTCAAAAAACAAAAGGTACATATCTCTATTTTTTTATAAAACAATTCCAATTTATTGTGTTTATTGTCCCAATCAACCCTTTGTAGCTTTCTAATGTGGAACAATTTTTTTTACTTTTATAAGTCTTTCTAATGTGGAACATAACTCCCAAAGCATATCTATACTCTGTTTTTCAAACATAAAGCAAACAAGAGAACAACTGTTTTTGACTTAAACAAAAACCCAATTTTGACATAAGATAAACCCGCCCACATTATCTTGAAATCTCTGACAACTTCTACTATTATAATTAAGATACAAAGTTACTTTGACAAATACAATACAAAATGTTTGGGCTTATGATGCATCAGAAAATTTAATATACAGAATCATTAAGAATCCTCAGAGATTACTAAAGAGTTAATATATTCAAATATTGAAACAAACATATTGAAAAATCCTCAATCATTACACATATAAAATGGAACTCAATAGACAAATTGAGTTACAGTCTTTCTGGTTCAAGCATATATCATTAGTTCTTAGAAAATTAAACATGTATCATACAACAACTACATGAGCACTTACAAATCAGAAGCGAGTGCATCACCTCCAGGACTATCAATTCGGATGATAACAGCCTTGTATATTTTTGAATCTGGAAACGACCACCATATCAACCAGAGAAGAAAACAAACTAAAAAGTGAAACTGTGTGTTTGCACGATAGACTGTCAACCCAAACTAGGGTTGGCGAATGTACTTTTATATGTGAAATATTGCATAAACAGGTAGCTAGATCCTTGGCAAATGTGTCAGCAATTTGGTTAGATGAGCACACAAAAAGAACATAAATAAAGCCACAACAAACCTACTATCAAAGAAAATGAACTCCCCGTCCCAAAATAATTGTCCCTTTTTAGGGATTACAAACTTTTAAAGGGCATGCATTTACACGTCTTTTTTTCTGAAATTCCAAAAGTAACCTTCAAACTGTAAAGATTTATAGCGTTAATTATTATTATTATTATTATTATTATTATTATTATTATTTCGGAGGGGGAGGGGGGGTGTGGGGTGTGGAAAAGTCATTTATTTTTTTGAAAGTAGACATTTAGTTTGGGATATTCCAGAAAGGAAAGAGGGAATATTATTTCGGGACAGAGAATGTAATACCTCTATATGATTTTTATGTGCATGAATAGTGGTTGTAGCAGCCAATTAAATGGCCCCCATATTGTCAAAATATACAGCAAATGGGTTCCGGAACTATGCAGCCAATAATCACTCAACAATTAGGAAATTCACAAGAGACAGTAGAGAGATGCACCCTCCTAATCAGCATACACAGAGCAAGTGAAAAGAGCCAAAGGACTAGGGCCAAAAAAATAAACCTGCACATTCCTTTAAAATACAACCATGAATATGGCTGATTGCCTAGATGTGAGGACCACGTGGGGAATGCATAACTTGACAAGGCAGTCCCCATCCCACATGCACCAGGCAATTACTGGGAATGCTCCAGTTGATTGAGTAATTATGTATTGAGTTAAAGCAGGTGATTTACGTGCATATATTTTATATGCCATCATTTCATGGGATCAAATTTAATTATGACCAACAAACAATTTTTCACAAGTGTGAGATTAAAAGATAGATTCCCTTTGCACACACATCCAAGAAGTAGACTAAAAACTAAAGCATACCTCTTACACTGCGAATCTTTCTATTGAATTGCTCACTAATAATACCCGAACTAGGTGTCCTTAATGCAGTACCGACACGACTAATTCTCCCAGAGGCTCTGATTATTGCTATTTTGTCTTTACCGTGAGATAACCCAAGAGTCCATTTCCTAACCCTAGAGTATTTCCTGTAGTGAGAATGAAAGAAATTCTTATAAGTTCAGGATTGGCATGCCTATCAATGCAGTCAAGGTTGCATCAGTTTAATGAAAGGATAAATAGATAAATTTAAATGTAAAACAAAAACAAGAAATTTACAATTTAAAAGTTAAGATTAGTGTCAAAACAACAAATACATGCCCAAGAAGAGCTGTAAACACAGACAATTTTTCAAGGCAAGGAATGCAATATAATATATATATATATATATATAAACATTTACATACATAAGGGAGCACATTCCAGACTAGATATATTTTTTGTCAAATTATAGGAAAAAAGTGTAGTGAATGTTTACACAGCCGCAGGTAGAGTTTTGGTAAAATCTGCTCACACTATTCAAATGGGAACTGGAAATAGATATACTCCTTGGAGAAACTTGTGGAGATATAAAATTATACAATTTCTAAAGCTATGAATCAGAAAACAAGGATAGCGTAAAAATAGCATGACATTTGCTATTTAAAATATAATTATATCAAAATTATGTTTTTGCATTCAGAACCCATAAGAATTGTGAGGAGAAAACAGATATTTTTTCTGGAACAATTGAACATCAAGACCATAAATAAATGATTCATTTAAATATATGGGTGGTCGAAACAAGGAAACAGCCTCTCCGCATGCGGAGGTAAGGCTGCATACATCTGACCCTCCCCAGACCCCACAATGGCAGGAGCCTCATGCACTAGATTTGCCCTTTTTTTAATTGATGAAAAGTGGATGAAGTAACTAGAACGATATTCCTAAAGAAATGGAATAACACCCACAAGAAAACAGGAGAAAGCAATAGATACAAAGATATGCATGCTGAAAAACCTGTTTGGGAAAAAAAATAATTTTGAGAGAGAGAGAAAGAATGGTGTTTACCTGTAAGGAACTAATGGAAGATATTTATCCTTCTGAATTCCCAGTCTCTTTCTCAGTATCGATATAACCTACACAGATTAAGAACAACCTATCAGAAAATGATCTTATCAATAAAGAAGCAAAGATTACTTTGTAGCCTTATAATACACACCTTTCTCCAAAATAATTATTGTGATCATTTGCATAATTATTATTAAAAATTAAGTAAACACAGATGGCTCGGGAAGCCTAGTGATAAGCACTTAGTGTGTATGAATACAAGTAGAATAATTATTAGAGGTCAGACTGGTAATATACGCCAGAAGCTTTATACCATAAATATATGTGAAGCAGCAAGCATCAGAGTTGAGATTGGTTCAGGGTCAATACTAGACATGGTGTAGAAGTTGCTATAAGCACACCCCTCCATAACTTTTCAATAGGAACCACCTTTTATCAAGCATACAAATGAATCAGATACTCTTTCCGTTCTTGTCATGCATGAATACTGTCAGTTTGATTTTATAACAGATAAAATTGACCGACTGATCCAAAAACTCAAATTTCTTTCCCAAGACAGAAGACAAAAAAGTCACAATTAAACAAACAAATAGAACATAAGAACTCTTAATCTCCAACATGTAAATATTTGTCCAGAATAACAGCCAAGGGAGGCACATATGGTTGACAGTTGAGTACATAAAGAAAATGTGCATTCAAAATGTTATTCATTGGTGTAACAACAGAATTTTGCATATCAGGTGTACTGTAATCCTGGCTAATTGATAGTAAAATTCCTTTCAAATTATTACATATATTAAACACTAGTAGACCAGCACTGGATAAAACTGCAAACTCAGTCAAAGTATGTCTAGAAATTTAATCAGCAGTGATAGCACAAATCGTGTCTCAAACAAAAACCCTTATGCCCCAATACTTGGGTTAGGGTTGGAACTGATATCTGCACCTCGTCATCGTACTTTACATCTGTTATCCAGCCACCTTCTTTCAGCCTTTCAACTTGGTAAACTCCTTCATTGATGAAGTTTTCAATTTCTTCTCTTTTCTTTCCTGTATGAAATTTCAGGAGCGCAATAAAATAAGTGTCATCGATACTTTGGATCACTGAAAACCCGGAAAAAAAGTACAAAGCACCTGTGCTAAGAGATATTTTATCCAGCCAATTTTCGTGGAGGTTATCAAGCCACGCAGTCAGCATCTCACAATTTTCTTCCGACATACTTTTGCGCGTAAGACGATCTCCAGCCATTTTATATTTACCAATCCTTTGAACTTGTGGTTCAATTCCAGCTTTCTCAAAAACGCCTGCAAAACAACTTTTAAAGCCACTCCTCAGCAGTTAAAAGGAACTATTAACCTTTTCAAAAATGAGTTAAATTGGGAAATCATATTTATAAATCAATAACTTTTAATAAATGATATGAAAAGACAGGAGTAAGGAAAAGCTTATGTTAGATATCCTCACAGAACTCATCACAACTATAATAATCCTCCTACCTATTTTAAGTAATCGATAATCTGAATAGGGACAAAGGCATTCATCCCCCTCTAGCATGGGCTAATATGAGTAAACAAAGATCTAATTTTTCCTAGGATTGACAGTTTGAAACTTTATTATGGTATCCAAGACTTTAAAGAAAGGCTTTTCTTTCAAACATCTGACTTTCATAAAAATTATCAATGCCAGACTAGGAGTAGCAAAAATCTTTACTGACTTGAAATTCATAAATTTTCAGTTCATTATTTTGAGTTAGTCAATTGCTTTCTTATTTAATCCTTATGCTTCACCTGCTTAATTCTAAACTATTGAGAAAATTAGTTTAGGACAACAGAAAAGGAAGCTTGAGAGAAAAAATTGTTGGTATGATGGACTTCAGTGCCAGATATACAAAGAACTTTTAGTGTACATTCGGAAACAACTTATCAGTCAAGTATTTAGGCTACTTAACAGGGTAAAATGTTGTGTTGGATGGAGGAATCCTCATTAACACCACATAGAAATTAGAGGATCTGCCAAATGCACGTGAAACCTGTTCCAGGGCAACTAAAATTGACTTGCCTCCAAGGAATGATGCTTGGGCAGTCAAACCATGCAAAGAAAAATAAGCACTTGGAGGAGCATAAAGCTCTTCGCAAGCACAGCCAAGGTAATACTCTTTCTCTCCAAATACAGGGACATAACCCACAATGAATTTACCTGCATAATACCATGAATAGTCAAAGTTGATAATCAACATATAAGAATCTTGTCTACAAGAAAGAAAAAAAAAGAAACTTTAGTAATTTCTAACAAAGCATACAATAACATAAAATAACATCAACACCCTTATAACACAAATAATATCAATATGACATAACGTATCAAGAAGCTATCTGCTTTCAAGCTCAACATTGTTGATAGGAAGTTAGAAAGAACTTCTATATCCAACAAATGCTGCCACCAAAACCATGGTTAGCAGTCGCGGAAGCAGTGTAACGAAAGCTGGCTCGCATCATCGTAACATAACGGAATTAGTTATCGTGATCATGAATTTTTGACAACCTCACGCATAGGGCCCAAAACACACCGATATGGAACTTTTAACAACATATTTCAATAAAATGGGATTTTAATCAATTTTAGTGATTTTTATTGAATTTATGAAGACCATTTAACACAAGTAATGAAATATTCATGAATTCTAAATCATAACATATATAACACTTCACAAGAAAGTTACCATTTGTAAGTGAAAATTAAAAAAAGCATGAATAAAAAATAAAAAATTAAATTTGAAAATTAAATTAAATTAGTAAAATATAAATATAATATAATAACATGTATAGCATGCTCTTTAAAACTAAATTATCATTTATAATTTTTCATTGAAGATAAGTATTTACCACTTTGAAAAAGGGGTCAAAAATTTGAAAATCGGAAGCTTGAAATACTAACTACGAACTATTCTTATAGATCTACAAAGAAATAACATGTTTAAGTTAGATCTAAGCAAAAAAATTCAAAGAAGTTCAAAAAAAATTTGAAATTCACTGATTATTTCGAACTTTGGACGTCCAAGATTCAATTTTTGAGCTTGGATCTCAAGTTTTTTGTCTTTTTGATGCAAGATTTGGCCTTTGGAAGCAAGAAGGCAACAAACTGAGCCTCTTGGAGTGATTTTTGAGTGAAAAAGGTGTATAAAACTGCCTGTTGGAGTGTTTTTAACAATAAGTGCTAGTAGTCCAATGGTTAGGATGCTAGCGTTCCAATCATCAAATGCAACTTGACATCTTCCATTTTTTATTATTAAAAAAAAAAGAGCTAGCCCAGTGCATGAGGCTTTCACCACTGCAGGGTCTAGGGAGGGTTAGATGTACAAAGCCTAACCTCTACATTGGAAGAGGTTGTTTGCTGAAAAATATAAAAATTAAAATAAATAGAGCTTGAACAGAAACAGAAGAACGTAAAAGAAACATGAGAAATGTGAACCGGCCGATTCAGCAAACCGTGACCAAAACTAAATGAGCTTGAACAGAATTAGAAGAATGTGAAAGAAACATGAGAAAACAATAACATCAAGTTCACTACAAAATATGCTCAGTAGAAAGTATGGTATGGTTGCGCATAAATATTGAAACATGTGAGGGTGAGTAGGTTCAAATGCACACAACCTTCAATCCTTCACACAAATACACCCAAAAATCGATCTATTGTGTTTTGCTCATGTTTAATAAGACTAAGACCCATTCATGTATCATGTGTATGAATGGTGGTGATAAAGGATTTTCAGTTTTGTTTTTAGGATCTAGAGGTTTATCCCAGCCTGTCATTGAAAAGCCTAGAGAAGGTTTGGAGGTTCAACTTGAGCAAAATTTATCAGAGAATTTCAAGTACTGCAAGTAATACAGTAAATATAATTATGCTACCTGATTTCTTAAAATCCATTATATGCCTCCTGATCTCCTCAACTTTACCCCAGCCACAATTCAAGCGTTCAATGTGCAGAAAGATACCAGAAATACGAGGATCATAAGCTGCCTTCATGAAGTTCTCACAAATCTGAGGTAGAGATAGTATATACGAGAAACGGCTCCTTAGCTGCTCAGATATCTGAAAATAAAAGAGCAAATAATTCTTAACTCCACCTCATAAATTCATCAACCTGATAATTACAAACAAAGGGGTTCAAAGACAATAGGTTAGGAAATGTTCAAATCTAATATAAATCCAACTTCCAAGAACCCAAAGATAAAGTTCTAAATTGATCAATTAATGCATGAACAGTTTTTTCTTTATTTTACAAGTACAAAATATACCTATATCTTGAGTGGGAAGGAAAATAAGAAACAATAATGACCATAAACTATTTAATTATATAAATTAAGTGATGATAATTCATCACTCATACCTGGAGCGGAAAATTTTTATGTTGTTTCTATTGCTAACTGTTATGTTTTTACAGTATAAACAACTAACAAGGAAACAAGGGCAAAAGGTGCAGTAAAAAAAGCATGTTTCCCAGTGTTTCCGTAACACATCAATATACACATGAAACATAGTCAGGTTTTATACGAATAACATTGGGAAACATAGTCAGGTTTTATATGAACAACCTTTACTTTTTAGATGTTCTGATTTTGAAATTTATATTCTAGGCTTTACATTTCATGATTAGTCAGGTTTTGTTACCTCACATGCTAAATTGTTAATATGCCGTGATTAGTTAGCTTCATATGTATGTCTCTGGCTCTCTGTCTGTTCTTTGTGTTCTCTTGTATTGTTAATATGTTATTGCCCTCTTACTTATGAATGAATCCTAGTTTTATTTTTTTTGGGTTCAGGGATGCAATTATAAATCAGTCGGGGATATAGTGTCTTTTGTGGATTTACTGATTGTATAGCAGACCATCTTGGTCTTGCCTTTGTTCTTGGGCTGCGCTCCCCTTTGAGCGCTTTTTTAATGAAATCTTACTTATCAAAAAATTGATTTGGAAATTTGATGTAAAAATAGAGGGTGAAACAATCACAAATCTTGGTGGATCCATACATCTAGATGAACTCTTGGACCAACCAAAATTTAAGGGTGAACAGGTCCAAGGTGGTCTAGCAGCAACTCAACTGACCAAGGTCATAGATAACAGGTCCAGGTCTGCCCAGCAAATGCTGGACCAGTTAAAATAAATGCCTAAAAGTATTTCTATGAGCTATTTAAGAGTTGTCCATCCAGCTTTGATCGGTGTCACAATTTTCTTTTCTTTTTATTTGGACTGGAATTCTAAGGCTTCCAGTTAATTCTGAACTCCTGAAATCATGTAAAACTAGGATTCAGTCACAAGTAAGAGAGCAATAACATATTAACAATACAAGAGAACACAAAGAACAGACAGAGAACCAGAGACATATATATGAAGCTAACGAATCACGGCATATTAGCAATTTAGCATGTGAGGTAATCTCAGTTGGAGCTCCATGGTGATTTCATAAGAAGAATCACAGCCATGGCGTTCTTCATGCTTTTTGTAGCTTAAGTATTTCTGTATTTGACTAGCGAGGTTATAAGGAAATAGATCAGTGGCTTGTAACTTGTAAACATACTTTTTCTTATAATGGATCCAACTCTAGATGAGATATCTTGGTTTTTACACGTAAAGGTTTTCCACATAAAAATATGTCCCTGCTTGTGACTGCATGACTTTCTATTACTTTCTTCACATGTGACTGATTTAATAATTCTGTTTTAATTGGTAAAGAATAAATTGAAAGAGATATATTCAATCCTTTCTAGATGTAGTTTGTGAATCCATAAAGTTTTTTTTCAATTTCAACTAGCAGATAACCATTTCAATGCAAGTCCCAATCAAAAATAATTTCACTGCAAGAGCAGATGCAGCAGGTTATTGCAAATCAATGTTATTTAAAATGGCTTAGGGAGCCAAAGGAGGTCAATATGAGAAACCATGCACCATGAACAAGGAAATCTATGAACACTTCTCTTACATCTCATCGTATTTTGTATTGAACTATTAAAATCAACCAAACCATTTGATTCACAACAGTTATATGGGTTATTTATCGTATCTAGATCTAGGATAACCAAACCAACAAGTTCAACTACACAATTATATTTAACTAATGAATAGGCGAACGATATAATACATCATGAGGCTCTTGATCGTTAATCATGCTTATGACATCATCAAAATAGGTACTATAAGAACTAAAATATCCACTTACTGATTGAAGGTGTCTAAAGCTTTCACTTGAAACTCTACTGCTATTCACTTGAACTCCACATGCTTTTTTAAGAAGTGAAATGATATATTACCCTTCAAAACACACTCAAACCCTACCACTACTCTAAAACATTCTTGTATACTCCATTTTTTGAGGAG
Organism: Cornus controversa; assembly: GCA_026545225.1. Lineage (NCBI taxonomy): Eukaryota > Viridiplantae > Streptophyta > Magnoliopsida > Cornales > Cornaceae > Cornus > Cornus controversa. The sequence goes on from CM048845.1 coordinate 49,574,085, forward strand.
TAATTTTGGCATTCACTTATTAAAAAGTTGGAGTGGAGTGCAAATGTCATGTCCCTTTCTTAAATTGCATACAATTTTTTTCATCTACCTTCAAATTTGATAATTTTATAAATGTATCATTTTCATAGGAAGTAGATGTTGTAACAATATACATGTGATCCTGATTTGTGTGAAGTTTATAAAATTAAAATTTGACATTGTCAATTGCCCCCAACTGGAGAAAAAATTCCAGCCCCACCCCTGCCCACGGATAAAATAAATTGAATCATCCAAACAATAATTAATGCATTTCCAAATACAAGGATTGGCATTATATCACACTAAAAGGAAAAAAAAATGTGCATAAACTAGCCAATCTCACTTTCTTAAATTGCATATAAATTCCTCCATCTACCTTCAAATTTGATATTTTTGTAAATTTATCAATTTCATAGGTAGTAGATGTTGTAATTTGTAACAATATACATATAATACTGATTTGTGTGAGGTTTTTAAAATTAAAATTTGAAAATACTAGTTGACATTGTTAATTGCTCCCAACAGGAGAAAAAATTCCAGCTCCGCCCCTGCCTGCAAATAGCATAAATTGAATCATCCAAAAAATAATTAATGCATTTCCAAATGCAAGAATCAGCATTATATCACACTAAAAGGTAAATTAATGTGTGTATAAAGTAGCCGAACCTAATAATCACATAATAAGTTACTAGTATTAAAACAAAAATGGAGTGTTCAGCATCGATATTCTACTATTCGAACTTTCAGCAATGATAGTCTACTATTCAAACTTTCTCGAATTCAAATTCGAATCTAAACACTATCTAATGTTCATGAATAATCGAAAATAAAGAATAATAATCAGACCTTGCCGCGTAATGTAAAGGTCAGAACACTGCCCTTCTGAATACGCTCCCAAGGAAATGCAATAAGCATCCGAAGCTTGACGACGAAGCTTTTCCACGCACTGAACTCTTTGAACTCGAATTGCCCACTCGGATAATCATCAACAGAGCCTCTTTGACCTGCATTATCATCCGTAGACCTAGACTCACTGTCAATTTCAGCTCGAACCGAGAGGTTCCTAAGATGATACGGATTGGGGAGAGAATGTAGGAGGAGAAATCGAGGTTTTGAGAGTGGATTGTAGAGAGAGAGAGAGAGACGGCGTTGGAGGTGGAGAGGAGAAAGAGAGGAGCTGTAGTGAATGGGGAGCAGAGATTTGGAGAGTGTGATTGCGGAGAAGCTACGGCGGCGAGCGGTAGAGCTGATGCGAAACGTGCGTAGAAGCTTCGACATTCCCTCTCTTTCTCTCTCTTCTTTCTCTCTCTAAAGTGAGAAGAGTGCAGAGTGAGATGAAGGAGGGAGAGGGACACTGCGCACTACTATCGCGCGCTGGCCAATTTATGCATGACTTGCGCGGCAACTCTGTTACTTCTGTACGTCCATTTTGTCTGTATGTCTCTCTCTCTCTCTCTCTCTCTCTCTCGATTGAGTAAATTGCATTAAAACTCCTCGAACTATGCATAATTCAGCAAATATCTCTCTCAAGTCTAAACTACAATTTTTACAGATAAGTCCGTAAACTATCACGTTTGTAGCAAAAAGGCCCCTGCCGTCTATATGCCGTTGAGAAGCCAATGGTTAATTGGGACTTGTCTGTCACGTGACCAAGGGACTATCTTTAAAAGACAAAAATACCGTTCTGACCCCCCTAAATCCCTAATATATATCTAAATCTATATCCATACCTACGCCTATCTGTATCTTCAATTACTCCCTTTTAGTTACAGTCTCATAATCTAATTCTAAGCCAGTAATTTAAATAAGCTTATTCCCTCTTATATTAAGAAACTTCCTAATATTTTATTTTTATTAAACAATAATAATGTAAAATGATAATAATAAACATTTCTTTAAAAAAAAAAAAACGTTATGCTCTCTGTATTACCATAGTTTTGTACATAGTTTTGCTTTTTAGGAAATGATATTGAGGCATGCGAAAAAGGAAATGGATTTATGGAACCCAATGAGCTTATCAAAGTCCTAATTACATACTCCTGTAGTAATCGAAAGAAGAAACCATTTCCCAATCTTTAATTTGTAAGTTTATCTATTCACTCGTCAATTATTTTATTTTTTTTCATAAATTAATTATCATCATGTTTTGGCTATTTTTTATGTTACAGTTTGAGTCAGGTAGATGAATTTTTAGTCATTGTGTTTTTTTACCTTAAAGCTTGTCAAAGTCCTAATTGCATATGTATTGTATTAAGGTGATGTATGAGTAAGGAGAGATTCATCTAGAAGTAAGCAAATGAAGTGAAAAGGAATTGCTCCGTAGTTTTTTTAATGTCTAGAGTTAATTAAATTCACAGAGTTACATATGGTTCATGATGATTTATCAAATTATTTTTTGAAAAATAAATAAATAAAATATCTAAAATAAAGGAACGTGCTTTTTACCCAATCATCAATGTTGGAATCAAATAGATATGCTTTTAGTGATATTACTAATCTATCCTAATTGCACATGTACTGTATTAAAAAATTTCTTTTAGATTATGATGAGATATAGTTATGCTTTGTCAAATATATATTGATTATTCAAATGGGTAATACTGCAAACAAACATAGTAAAAAATGAATTCTAATGAACCGAAGATAATTCTGATTAGTCAGTGGCAAGAAATTGAGTTGATTTATAAATGAAACCGAGTGATTTATATATGAAATCGAGTGAAATCCTTCAAATAAAAATTGTACATCAAATTCATGACTATGGTAATATAAATAAACCACTCAAATTGTCCAGCAAAGTTTATACGAGACTTTTCTTTTTTGCTGCACCTCCAACAAACACCTGTAGAAAATGAAATAGTTACGTTGACTAAGTAAACTGATAAAAAAAATGTGTTAAAGAAAATAAAACAATTTCAAATACTTACCTTGGAAATGATTCACTCACAATCACCATAAATATGTTCTAACTCATTTGAAATATCATCATCGATATTTTCAGTTGATCTATTTAAGAGAAAAAAATAAATGTCACAAATTTTTTAATAAAAGTTAAGGAAAAAATAAAATAAAAATAAATAAATGAAAGTAGGAAAAAAATTGAAGGGAAAAACCAATGTGTAAAAGATAATACCTTACCTATTAGTAAGTAGTGGACAATATCTATTATCATGAGATTACCCGAGTTTTCCACAACCATGACAACGCTTAACTTTTGTCTTTCCTTTCTCTCGCCATGATTTTAAACGTTTACAACACCCTTTGGCCCTAACTTGAAGGGGATCATTAAAGATTCGTTGTTGAGGAATGGCCAATTACTTCTCTTGCACATAATCATTACTTTCTTTGACTCTACTTGCTTTCATCTCTTTAACTTGTTCATGAACTATTTCCAATTCCCTTGTTAACAGCTCAGTCCTTTCTTCCATAGCTGCAACTTCATCAATGACACTAGATGCAAGTTGAGATAATTTAGTACGCCTTATCAAAACAGACTTATTCGGCACATTTTTAATCTTCACACCATCTTTACCTACTACGTTTCTGGTTCTTACAAACTTCATCTATCTTTTTATGATATAATATTTTGGCAAAAACATGATTTGTTTTATTTTTAAAATGCAAGAACGTGCCAACATGGGATGCCTTCAAATTCAAATTTTCAACAACTGTAGTTAATCACATCGGCTTTGTCATATAAAAGTCTTCGAACTTTAAAATTCCCACTACACACTTTAGTAACCTCAAAAGTACATTTATTTTCATCTTCTGGTATAAAATTTATTATATAAGCAGTACTTTTGTAAAGCTCAACTTGAAACTTATGGAAGTATTTTTTTTTATACAAATCCATCATTTGCTTTTCCATAGGCATCATGGATTTAACTTCGGCTATTCATTGACATTAACATGGTCAGCACTCACCTCGTTATGCCTTAGATGACCAATTGCTCTATTGAATCTTATGATAAAATCCATTAACAAAGTATTTTTAAAGCAATATTTTTTGAAGAATGCATGTGAACTTTTCGCTCTTTGATTGCTTAACATTCCGGCAAAAAAGTATTTATTAACAAATACAGGAACCCATCTATCACGTAGTGCAAACATTTTTTTCAACCAATAATTATCATGTTGCTTACTTGTTTCCAATGCATCATTCCAAGTTTCTTCAAACTCTTCTATCGTCTCTGAATTCCATATAGATGCTTTAAAAAGGTGATAATGATCTCGAAAAATTATAGAATCTAACTTTTCTGAAAAAAATTCAATATATGCCAAATACAGTACCTATGAAATATATGTGGAAGAGCTTGAGTTATAGCCTTTTCCATTGCTGGATCTTAATCAGTGATAATAACATTCGATGCACCATTTGGAATTGACTTTAGCCATGTCTCAAATAACCAAAGGAATGAATCAAACGTCTCATCACTTAAAAAACCACATCCAAAAATTGTTGTTCTTCCATGGTGGTTCACACCTATCAGTGGAGTGAATATCATACTATAACGATTTGTGTTGTATGTTGTATCAAATACAACTACATTACCAAAAAAAATTATATGCTCTTCTTGCAGTGGGGTCAACCCAAAAGCACTTAGTCATCCGACCATTCTCATCTAAGTCAAATTCAAAAAAGAAAAAAGAATTTTTTTCTTGCTCTGTTTGAAAGTACTCATACAACATATCTGCGTCATGACCTTTGAGTCTTTCCCTTATATCTCGCTTATAGTTTCTGAGATCTCTTTCTGTACAACCAACAATTTGAATTCCACCAGCTTGTGTTTCTAACATGTTGAACTATTGATATGTAGGCACATTTATACTTCCAAATTGTCGAGCCAATGCCTTTTTTGCATCTGAAACATTGCTATGTGACCTCAAAATGTGTACTTTGCTTAGGGATGCAAATGGATAATTATGACCTTCAATAAATTGACTGACTATATAATTTTCTCCACATTGAAATATAGTCAATCTTGCTTTGCACCCTTCATGTACTTTCCCTTGCTGCCTTTCTAATTTCTTTGAACTGGATTCAACATTATCATTCATTTGTTTTTCTTTTCCTTTTTTTCCTTTTGCAGGATATGTCATCTGTTTCTCCTTCTTTATGATAGACATATTATTTCCAATACGTTTTACCAATCTCCTTCTTTTTCTTACTCTTATCAATCTACACACTGAAACCATCTTCATGGGCATACTTGTTGTAAAAATCGTATATCTCATCTAAGGATTTGAATTTCTAACCTTCTTTTGGTTTTTTTTGATAAGCAACTTGAGGAATATACGTTTCCTCTTTTTGATTTTTTCATAATCCTATATTATCTATACCTAACTAATAATAAACATGCAACATATAAATTTTGATCATAACTGTAGAGACTGTGACCAATTTTGAACGATTTTGCATTTTTTCACATCATAATTGCTATATATGCATTTTGAGTAGTGATTAACATGTTTTGAGTGTGGGGAACATGTTTGGAAAGTGTTTTAAGGGTTTTAGTAAGTTTTTGGGACATTTAGAGGAGTTTGACTTTTTGGTCAAATTGGGGCCCGGGATACGGTTATTTTTGGGAATGGATTAGATGGAATTTTTAGAGAGTTAAGGAAGTGATTATGAGATCGTAGGAGTTTTCAAAATCAAAAACAGAGGCCGGGAGAGTACGTTAAGTGGCCCGGGGCTTTTTGGTCTTTTCGCGCGCCCAAGATATGTTAAATATCAATAGTTGAGACTCCCAGCTATATCTCACACCTTTTCCACTCTCAAAAAGTCTCCATCTTCATAGCTCTCCCTTCTCTCTACATTTTAGACCCGTTCATCTTGGATTTAAGGCTCACTGAAGGAGGGAGATACGTAGGGGACAGCTAGGGCTTCCCTTTGAACCGAACACATGCAAGTTTTGGCAAGATACACATCACTGTAAATTTGGTGAAGTGCTTGGAAGACCTTCAAATTTGAGGTTGGGGTTCTTCTTCTATTCTATTTGTCAATTCTAGGGTTTCGGGTGAAGAGGAGACTTAAAAGTGGTGTTTTGCATGTTTAGGATGGTGAAAGGGGTGTGGGAGTTGTGTCTTCTAATTCTCTTGAGTTCCATCTTTGCAAAAATGGCATACCTAGTGTTGGGTATAGAATGTGGGTTCAAAGTGTGTGAGTGGAATAAATTGGGTATATGAGCATTGCATGCTCAATTTTGTGAATATGTGCAAAGTGTCTATCATGTGTCATATATGTGCTATATGTTAAAATGTGGGTGTAAAATGCATGCTAGTTTGTTAATTATCACATGTATGCATTAGTCAAAGCATGAAAATTATGTGTTATTTGAGAACTTTGAACATATGTAACTTATATGCTAGAATTGACATGTATATGTGTATACGTGTGGTTATGAGAAGTATGATGCATGACTAAGTACCTTTAGAACTTGTCAATGCATGAGTATTAGTACGGAATGACATGCTTGATTTTTTCGTGTGCAAATCGCATGTAAAGGGTAGGATTGTGAGAAAACAGGGAAAATGTACCGTACATGGAATTTTAGAAAGATTGTCCACCCATGCTAACTTTCATGGGATGTCAGAAAGAGTGTCCATCCATGTTGTGCAAGTGGTCCACTTCTGGTGAGACATCAGAATGGATGCCCACTCACCTTAAGGTAAACCAAATATTGCCATTTAGTATGACCTTGTCAGAATTGTTGTCCATGTCATACGGATGTGTAAAAATCGTCATAGGTTGCATGATTCGTCGGATAAGTCCAAATAATGCTGGGGGTGGGAGCATGGTTAAGAAGGATTCAAATCTATGGTTGTTACTTGCATTGTTAATTGTGAAACATACTTTACGTGTAAGTGCATCGCTTCTATATGCATTGTTCGATTTAGAGAATTTGTGAAATGTTGAATGTGGCATGTAGAATAATTGTATGCATCCATGTAGGTCAGTGTTGAGTCGGCACTTAGGAGGGTTAGGGTACCTCTATTGAGCCGCCGTGGTGCTCACCACTTTTTTCTAAACTCTTTTACAGATTAGGCGTCGATGACAGATGGCACTTGAGTGTCCAAGTGGAACTCTAGTAGTATTTTTCTATCTTTTGGATATTGTATATATTGTGGCTATCTGTGCCGGCTTATGGCATGAGACTTCGTTTTGAGTTGTAGTTATATTTTGGACAAATGTAGCTTTATTGTATGCTTAGATTATAAGCTTGTTGTATATGATAAGATAATGGATTTGTTTATGTAATGCTTGTCAAGAGCATCTAGTTTCATTTGATGGACTAATGTGGTGTTGAACGATTTCAATCCAAATTGAAATATGTTTATGATGGGGAATGACTCATAATGGTGTATGATTTGATTATGAGTATGATCTAGAACTTGTGAATGATTTAGATTCATTTCTTGTATGATTTTAAGGTTGTTAGAATGGCTTATGTGGGTAGAAAAGACTTAGAATGTCAAAAAAAAATGACCATTTGCATAGTTGCAGTTTTTGGGCACTAAAATGCATCGAAACGCTTAGTTCGATGCATCGAAATGGTTAATTCGAGCCATCGAAAAACCTGTAGGATTTTGGAATGTCAAAGTACGTAGAGTTGTTTTTGGTCGATACTTCTTTGATGCATCGAAATCATCACTTCGATCCATCGAAGTCACTATTCACAACACGCTCCAAAATTTTGCCCAAACTTCAATCGGGCATAACTTCTTTGTTTTGAATTGGAATTGAGTGTGCTTTTTTTTTTAAATCAAGTATTTTTGGATTCTCTATCCAGTGGTGTAGGTCTTAGTTTTAGATTCCAAATACACAAAGTATAGAGTCTCAAAAGTGAGTGATTCATGAGAGTGTGGATAAATAAAATCCCCACTAAGGTGATATGATTTGATATAGGGCCCATTGGGATTGGATGAGGTGGAGTTGGGCACATCCATGTGCAAGAATAGAGTTAAACTTCCATGGTAATTGAGGGTAAAGATGATCCATAATGGACGGGGTAACCTCCGGTCTCCCGGGAGTCGGGAAACTAAGCATTACAACATGGTATCAAAGCATTAGGTACAAAAACCTAAGGACGAAGGGTGAAACTTGATCTAGTGATCACTTGAGGTTAAGGACGTAGACATAAGTGATTTGGACTTAGAGTCAAAAATTGCTTATGTGGGACACGATTATATGCTTACGTTTTTATAACATGCTTTTATGGACTAAATTAATATGGCGTGTGTAAGTATGATGGAAATGATGTAAGAGGTTCTAAATTTTTCTTGTTGTGCATATAACAAAATGCCTCCAAGAAGAGCACGTGACATAGGCGCTAATGCTCCTCAGGAGCCAACAGATGGAATGCAATTTATGCGTGACATGGCAGATACTATGAGACAAATGGTTAGGAAAGCCAGGGAAGAGGAGGTTTAGGCATTACCTAGGATTGCCTTAAGCTGACAAATGGTAGCTATAAAGGAATATGTGAAATTCAAGCCACCTACCTTTGATGGTGCACGTGATTCGCTAGTAGCAGAGAGTTGGATAGATCAGACTCATAAGCTCATGGTTGCCCTCACAATCGATAAGGATCTGAAAGTGGGAGTGGCAGCACTTCACTTGCAAGGGGAAGCAGATCAGTGGTGGTAATTTATTGGAAATGTCTATAACACTGAGACCATAGATTGGGAATCTTTTAAAGGGTTATTTTATAATAAGTTCTTTTCAACTTCGGTGAGAGATTGGATGAGGCAGGAATTTATAGATCTAGTCCAAGGGGACTTAGACATTATGGGGTACGAGACCAAATTTACATCATTGGCTCGTTTTGCCCCGGAGATGGTGATGAACGAGGAATTGAAAGTGAAGAGATTCACAAAGGGACTAAAAACCTCTATCAGAAAGAGGGCATCTATTTTAGGTTTGAGGACCTACAATGAAGTGGTTGACAGAGCCTTAGTGGCTGAGGAGGATGATAGAGACACCCAAAAGATATGGGACTCTAAACAGCAAGCGAAGAATGCAGGGCTATTTTCGGGTAGCTAGGGATGGGAGAAAAACAGGGAAAGCAGGTTTGGATTTCAGGGGCAACAGCAAGCTCACCTGGTACCTTCATTGACCTTGCCTACCAGATCTACATGATCTACGGTTGTGTGTTTTCATTACCAGCAGTCTGGCCATTATCGTAGTGAGTACCCTCAGAGGCACGCAACAGTACTAGCAATATCGACAGTAAATATGGCATGTTATTATTATAAGCAACTCAATCATGTTAGGGCCAACTGTCCACAGAGACAGGGGACACAGAGTGGTGCAAGATCTTAGTAGAGGTCGGTACAGACAACTGCAGTTTAGTCTAGCTTTAGGGCACTACCACCGCTTCAGCCAGCATAGTTAATTCAGGGATCTCGGGTAGAGACACGCATGCTTCTAGTTAGCAGTCAAGCTTACAGGGGATTGGCCAGCAAGGTCAGCAAACAGGGGTCGTGTGTTCACGATTGCTCCAGCAGATGACATACCAGGACCGCCAGTGGTCAGAGGTATTTTTCTGGTTTCTAGCTCGTGGGCTAAGGCGTTAATAGATTCAGGAGCATCGCATTCATTCATATTTGTTGCATTTGCTTCTGCCTTGGGGTTGAGGGTGTCATCACTTGAGTCACCATTGTCCATTAATACGCCTGTTGGGGGTAGGGCTACCCTAGATAGAGTGTGTCGGTCTTACGAGATCGAGGTTGCTGGGCGTCGATTGGTATTCGTCTTTGTATTACTAGATATGACCATTTTTGATGTCATTCTAGGTATGGATTGGCTATCTACATTTAGAGCCACGATTGATTGTCTCTGTAGGAGAGTGACGGCGTGCAGACCTAAGAGTGATTGCTTTTACTTTGTGGGAGAGTAGGATGATTTCTGCGTTCCGTCTTTACTTAGTTTTGGTATATGGGATGGGGTTGGATATTTCCTAACTAGCTTATTAGTTAAGGAGGACAAGATTGTGAATAATAGAGGATTTCCACCGGTAGTTAGAGAGTTTGTGTATGTGTTTCTGGGGGACTTGACAGAGTTACCTTCAATGAAAGATGTGGTGTTCAACATTCCTGGCACCACGCCTATCTCTATGGCATCGTATCGGCAGAGTTGAAGGAGTTAAAAGATCAATTACAAGAGTTGTTGGATAAGAGATTTGTACGACCTAGTATATCGCCTTAGGGAGCTTCAGTCTTATTTGCTAAAAAGAATGACGGATCTTTACGGTTATGCATAGACTACTGTAAGTTGAACCAAGTAACAGTTAAGAACAAGTATCCTTTACCAATGATAGATGACTTGTTTGATCATCTTAAGAATTTGACTTATTTTTCGAAGATCGACTTAAGGTCGGGGTATTACCAGTTGAGGGTAAGGGAAGAGGATCTTTTGAAGACAGCTTTTTGGATCAGGTATAACCACTATGAATTTTTAGTAATGCCATTTGGATTGACGAACGCATGAGCAGCGTTCATGGATTTGATGAACTGGATATTCAGAGTGTACTTGGATAAGTTCGTGGTTATTTTCATGGACGACATTCTTGTGTATTCCTCTTCTATGGAAGAGCATGAGATCCACTTGAAGACAATGTTGCAGATCTTGAGAGAGCATCGTTTGTATGCCAAATTCAAGAAATGCGAATTTTGGCTAACGGAAGTGAAATTCCTAGAACACGTGGTGTCGGAAGGAGGAGTATTGGTAAACCCTTCAAAAATTAAAGCGGTGATGAATTGGGAAAGGCCTAAGAACGTATTCAAGATATGTAGCTTCTTGGGATTGCTAGGATATTACCGGTGTTTTGTGAAAGACTTTTTGAAGTTGGCAGCACCGACCACCAAGCTTACTCGTAAGGGAGTTAAGTTTGAGTGGAACGAGGCTTGCGAGCATTCCTTTATGGAATTGAAGAGTAGATTGACTAGTGCTCTTATTTTGATTATTCCTAAGCGCGATTTGGGTTATGTTATCTACTGTGACGCTTCACGGAATGGTTTGGGATGTGTGTTGGTACAGACTGAGAAGGTTGTTGCATATGATTCCCGACAGTTAAAGATCCACGAACAAAATTACCCGACCCATGACTTGGAGTTGGTGGCGGTAATTTTTGCTTTGAAAACGTGGAGGCATTATCTCTATAGAGAGAAGTTTGAGGTTTTCTCTAATCATAAGAGCTTGAAGTACCTTTCTACACAAAAGGACTTGAATATGAGATAAAGGAGATGGATTGAATACATGGAAGACTACAACTTTGATCTTCAGTACCACCCGAGAAAGGCTAATGTGGTTACCGACGATGCATTAAGTAGGAAATCACATAGTACTTTGGCTAACATTGTCATTCGTGAATGGAAGATGATGGAAGACATCTCTGATATGGGATTGTACTTTAGTGAGAGTGGTGGACAGGCCACTTTGTTCACACTCATAGCGCAACTAACTCTAATGAGTAGGGTGGTTGAGGAGTAGAGGCATGACAGTGAGTTGGAGAGCTTTCACACTAGGATTGAGGGTGGCGAAATAGTGCAAGATTGGGTTATCCATTCAAACGAAGGTCTTAGGTTCAGAGGCAGAACGGTTGTTCCATTAGCTTGTAGGGATGAGTATCTGAGGGAGTTTCATAGTTCCAGACTTACAGCACATCTCGGTGGTACTAAAATGTACCACAACCCTTCGTAAATAGTATTGGTGGAAGGGCATGAAAAAGGACGTTGTGTGGTTTGTGGTAAAATGTCTCACTTGTCAACGAGTAAAGGCTGAGCATCAAAGGCCGGCAGGCTTATTATAGCCATTACTGGTAGCTATGTGGAAGTGGGAACACGTTACTATAGACTTTGTGATCGGGTTACCTAGGACGAGAAGGGGTCACAATGCGGTTTGTGTCATTATGGATAGATTGACCAAGGTGGCTCATTTCTTTTTGATTCGAGTGATGGACAATATGGATACTGTTAGTTGATGGTATGTTGATTACATTTTGAGACTGTACAGAGTGCCAGTTTCCATTGTGTCTGACAGAGATCCGAGATTCACGTCACGATTTTAGCAGAGTTTTCAGGTTGCACTTGATACGGACCTCCATTTCAGTACAACTTTCATCCTCAGACAGATGGTCAGTTAGAGTGTACCATTCAAATTTTGGAGGATATGCTTAGAGCATGTGCACTTAATTTTTGGAGCAGTTGGGAGGATCACCTTCCATTAGTGGAGTTCACATACAATAATAACTACCAAGCTAGTATTGAGATGGCTCCATTTGAGGCTTTGTATGGTAGACCTTATAAGTCATCATTTTATTGGACAGAGGTTGGTGAGATAGTGGTATTAGGGTCAGATATAGTCAAAGAGACTACAAAAAAGATCAAGATCATACGACAGTATTTGCTTACGGCTCAAAGTCGTCAAAAAAGCTATGCCGACAGAAGGCGGAGGCCTTTAGCATTTGAGGTAAGAGACCATGTCTTCTTGAAAGTCTTGCCATGATAAGTTTTGATGAGGTTTGGGCGTACCAGAAAGCTAGCCCCACGGTTTATTGGTCCATTCGAGATATTGGATCGTGTGGGTGAGGTTGCATACTGCTTGACATTGCCACCGCAATTGTCAAGTGTGCACAATACTTTCCATGTTTTGATGTTGAGAAGTATGAGTTGAACCCTTCACATTTTTAGATTGGACAGATCTTAAGGTGGAGGAGGATGTGTCTTACGAGGAGAGACTGATACAGGTTTTGGATACTAGGGAGCAAGTGCTTCGGGGCAAAACCATTCCATTGGTTAAGGTCCTTTGGAGACATCACAGAGTCGAGGAGGTTATGTGGGAGCGCGAACAAGAAGCCCGCTCAAATTATCCTGAGTTATTTTCTTCTTGAGGTATGTTCCTAATTTTGTGCGACAAAATTCTTTTAAGGATGGGAGGTTGTAGAGACCTTGATCAATTTTGGCCGATTTTGCATTTTTCGTATCATAATTGTCATAAATGCATTTTGAGTAGTGATTAACATGTTGAGTGTGGGTAACATGTTTGGGAAGTGTTTTAAGGGTTTGGTAAGTTTTCAGGACATTTGGAGGAGTTTGACTTTTTGGTCAAACCGGGGCCCGGGATGCGGTCTAAGTGGGCTCAGGAATCTAAATTTTTTTTGAAAATAATTGTTTTTGGTAATGGATTAAATGGAATTTTTAGAGAGTTAGGGAAATGATTTTGAGGCTGTAGGAGTTTTCAGAATCGAAAACGGAGGTCAGGAGGGTACGTTAAGTGGCTTAGGGCATTTTGATCTTTTTGTGCACCCTAGATATTTTAAATATCAGTGGCTAAGACTCCTAGGCATATCTCAAGCCTCTTCCTCTCTCTAAAAGTCTCCATCTTCATAGCTCTCCTTTTTGTCTACATTTCAGACCCGTTCGGCTTGGATTCAAAGTTGGCCGAAGAGGGAGATACGTAGGGGACGACTAGAGCTTCCCTTTGAACTGAACAAATGCAAGTTTCAGTAAGATACGCATCGCTGGAAATTTGGTGAAGTTCTTGGAACACCTTCAATTTTGAGGTAAGGGTTCTTCTTCTCTTCTATTTGTCGATTCTAGGGTTTCAGGTGAAGAGGAGAATTAGAAGTGGTGTTTTGCATGTTTAGGATGATAAGAGGGGTGTGGGAGTTGTGTCTTCTACTTCTCTTGAGTTTCATCTTTGCAAAAATGACATACCTAGTGTTGGGTATAAAATGTGGGTTCAAAGTGTGTGAGTGGAAGAAATTGGGTATGTAAGCATTACGTGCTCGATTTGGTGAATATGTGCAAAGTGTGTATCATGTGTCATATATGTGTTATATGTTGAAATGTGGGTGTGAAATGCATGCTAGTTTGTTAATTATCACATTTATGCATCGGTCAAAGTATAAAAATTATGTGCTATTTTAGAACTTTGAACATATGTGACTTGTATGCTAGAATTGACATTTATATTGTATACGTGTGGTTATGAGAAGTATGATACATGACTAAGTACCTCTAGAACTTGTCAATGCATGAGTATTAGTACGAAATGACATGCTTGCTTTTTTTCGTGTGCAAATCGCATGTAAAGGGTGGGCTTGTGAGAAAATGGGAAAAATGAACCGTACATAAAATTTCGGAAAGATTGTCCACCCATGCTAACTTTCAAGGGATGTTGGAAAGAGTGTCCATCCATGTTGTGCAAGTGGTCCACTTCTGGTGAGACATCGGAATGAATGCCCATTCACCTAGAGACAAACCAAAATATTGCCATTTAGTATGACCTTTTCGAAATTATTGTCTATGTCATAGGGATATGTAGGAAGCGTCCTAGGTTGCATGATTCATCGGATAAGTCCAAATCATGTTGGGGGTGGGAGCATGGCCGAGAGGGATTCAAATCCATGGTTGTTGCTTACATTATTAATTGTGAAACATGCTTTATGTGTAAGTGCATCCCTTCTATATGTATTGTTTGATTTAGAGAATTTGTGAAATGTTGAATGTGGCATGTAGAATAATTGCATGCATCCATGTAGGTCGGTGTCGAGTCGGCACTTAAGAGGGTTAGGGTGTCTCTACTGAGCTGCTATGGTGCTCACCCCTTTCTTCTAAACTCTTTTACAGATTAGGCGCCAATGACATATGGGACTTGAGTGTCCTAGTGGAACTCTAGTAGTATTTTTCTATCTTTTGGATATTGTATATATTGTGGCTATCCGTGCCGACTTGTGGCATGAGACTTCGTTTTGAGTTATAGTTATATTTTGGACAAATGTAGCTTTGTTGTATGCTTAGACTATTTTTTTAGATTCTTTATCCAATGGTGTAGGTCTTAGTTATAGATTCCAAACACACAAAGTGTAGAGTCTCGGAAGTGAGTAATTCATAAGAGTGTGGATAAATAAAATCCCCACTAAGGTGATATGATTTGATATAGGGCCCATTAGGATTGGATGAGGTAGAGTTGTGCACATCCATGTGTAAAAATAGAGTTAAGATTCCGTAGTAATTGAGAGTAAAGATGATCCATTGGGCATAATAGACGAGGTAACCTCCGGTTTCCCGGGAGTCGGGAAACCAGGGTGTTGCAATAACTCCCCAAAAAAAATTAAATAAATAGAGAACATTTTAGAATACTATAAATAAGGGTTCAGGATGTCACGTATTAATCAACAAATTAATAGTCTTTGAGAAGCAAACCTACACGTAGACGTCATTGATATCGTAATCAATCAGAATTATAATTCTTTAACACATTTATAAAAAAATAATAGGCATAAAATATGCATAAACTGAAGTTTATTGAAATGATCTTAAATGAATAAATAAGAATATATGGACAAATAATTAAAAATGAAATTTCTTAACTTTAAAATCACTAAATAGGCGAATCGAAAAGTTTTAATTAATTTGCATGACTTTATAATCACTTCACTATTGAGTTATTTAAAATTCATGTCTCTAATTTAACGTTACCTTACACTCTCAAATCCAACTTCAATACTCAAAACATTTATTTGAGCTCAAATTCATCATTTATCCAAAAGAAACACGATAATATTACCATTACTAAGTGATAATGACACTGTCAATTAGTGAAAATAAACTAATAATAATAACACTAAACCTTTGATCCATACAGTCTATAACAGATACCTAAAAGTGAAACAAGTGTTTGAAAGGATGAAGCAGTTAACAAGAAATTGTAGATAGATACCTATGATCTAATTGTTTGAAAGGCTAATTGTATTTTTGTTTGAATAACTTTACTTCGTCTCAAAATCCCACAAGAGACTTGCCAACGCCTCTGGCAGCTCGATGCGAACGCCCCTGTCGAGGATAAATGAAAATCAGTAATGAATTAGTGATATTTCTATTTCATAAGAACAATCAAACCCTCTACGAGAGCATCAGAAGTATAAGTATAGATCATTTTTTTTTTCTATCTGTCCACTACTTGAACAATCAAACCTAGAGATAAATAGTACTAATAATGTGAAGCAGTGGACATAAGAAAAAAAATCTGTTTAATTAATAGGAACATCCTATATCATAATGCTGATACCCTCTTATATCATTAGTTATTTGTCTTTTAAATTGCTTATTTGTAAAGAAGTTATTTCGGTATTAATCTCACTACACATGGCTAGTATCATGGTTTCATGTTTGGATTGAAATTGCTCTCATCATAAAGAATGGCGACACCTACTGAAATAGATCTTTGTTTTCACACAGAGAAAAGAAAGTCTCTCAAGCCATGAGAGAAGAAAAAGTCAACCGCTAAAGAGGGAGTGTTCTTTGGACAATAGACACCAAAAACTAACGATATAGTTATATCTAATAATATATAAACACAAATGTAGCGACATATAATCGGGTATATTAAGCTCTGGACAAACTCAAAGCAAGGAATCAAAACACAATGACTAAAAATTCATTTACCTGACTCAAATTGTAACATAGAAAATAGCCAAAACAGGACGATAATTAATTTGTGACAAAAATAAATTAATTGACGAGTGAACAGAGGAACTTCCAAGTTAAAGATTGGGAAAGGGTTTCTTCTTTCGATTAATACGGGGAGTATGAAATTAGGACTTTGATAAGCTCATTGGGTTTCCATAAATCCATTCTTCTTCACATACTTCAATATCATTCCCTAAAAAGTAAAACTATCTACAAAGGGTGGTAATATAGAGGGCATAACAATTTTTTTTTTCCTTTTAAGTAATGTCTATTATTGTCATTTTACATTATTAGTGTTTAGTAGAACTAAAATATTGGTAAGTTTTCTAATATAAGAGTGAAGAAACTTATTTTAATTAACAGTCTTAGGATTAGATCCTAAGGCTATAATTAAAAGTGTGTAGACTACTCCCTGCTCACCAGGGAGCAGTTGAACACTATTGTCTATATCTATACTACTATTATCTAATCTATACTATTATTAAAAGTACAAAAGGGTTTTTTAATTTCGGTACACTATTTCTTTATTTTTAAAATAAAAAATCTATACTTATACACTACTAAAAGTACAAAGGGGTTTTTTAGTTCCAGTACACTATTTTTTATTTTTAAATTAAGAAAATAGAATTATAACATAAACAATTTTTTTTTAGTTTCAGTACATTATTTATTTATTTTTAAATAGAAAAATAGAGTTATAACCTTAACAAAACCCTAAAACTCCAAAAATCACAAACACGACTAGGGCTGCAACTCGGGCGGGTTGGAGACTAAATTTGGGCTCAACCCTAAATATAAAATGATGAACCCGAGCCCGGACCGAACCCGACTTTGAACCTGATCACGTGAACCCAAGCTCAACCCATTGTTAAATTTTAAATGTTGGGTTGAATTTGGGTTGACAGTTTCGGGTTAGATGTTCGGGTTCAATTCGGGTTGGTGTTAAAAAAAATTTTAAAAATTCAATATTTCTATGTTTTTGGCCTAAAACCTGAATTTGTTTTCTTTCTTATACAAAACCAATAACCTGGATCTGTTCTCTTATACAAAACCAATAAATAAAATCAGTTCTCTCTTATACAAAACTAATAAATAAAATTAGTTCTCTCTTATACAAAACCAATAAAAAAAATTTGATAAAAAAAATAAAAAACATATTGACATCACATAATATTGGATCAAAAGCTTAAAAGTTCATTACATCACCATGTCTATAAAAAATTAACACAAAAGCTAAATTAGTTCAAAGTCACACAAAAGCTATAGTCCAAAATCACATAACAGGCCATCATAAAGTCATCAACTATCATTAATAATATTACAAAACAACTAAAAAGAAACATCAAAATTAACATCAGATCATCAAAGCCTCCATCCTCCCCTCCTAGTTCTGCAAAAGGAACATAACAATATCAAGATATGGAGAAGATGTAAAAAAAAAAAAGGCATATATAAATCATTTATCAAAATTAATACTACCTCTTAAATTTTAGTAGATGGTTCTCCCTCTCCAATAGTGCAAGCTCCAATTTTTTTTACCAAACCTATACAAATATAAAGGATAAATTGAATCATTAATGTGTCCAAGTCATGAAGTTTTTTTCAAAATAGAATATAACACAAAGTCTAAATAAATAAGTGCATATTCAATTTTGATACAAAAAATAGTGCATAAAAAATACAAAAAGTGAAAAATTAATACCTTTCTTCAAATTGTCGAGTTCCTCTAGTTTTTCTTCTATCTCAACAGGTGTTGAAGAACTCCTCAACCAATCTTGGGCACAAATCAAACACTCGATAATTCGAGGAGTTAAAGAACTACGAAACAAGTCAAGTACTCGACCCCCAGTGCTAAAAGCAGACTCCGAAGCCACGGTTGAAATAGGAATTGCCAAAATATCTCGAGCCATACTTGAAAGAACATGATCTTAAGAGCTTTTTGCTTTCCACCACTCCAATGTGTCAAATTTTGTTGATTCATCTTCAACTTCAACGGCATCTTGCAAATAACGTTCCAAGTCGGACTTAATCACCTCAGTTTGGTCAACTTTCAAGTATTTACGCCAATTCCTCTTATTCTCATCAAGAACGCTATCTTCCCCTTCCATGTCATCTATTTCAACATTAACAATCCTTTTAGGTGACTGAATAGCTTTCTCATAACTTTGATAAAGACGATCCATGACGTCTTTTATCTTCCCAATCAACTCTTCAACCTTGCTACTGAAATAAAAGGATGCAAAACAATATTTCACATACCCTAACTTGTAACAAGGATCTAACACCACTGCTATGATTAACAAAATATTAATTTTGTCAATGTTGTAATACTTTTTAAACTTTTCTGTCATTTTTTTGGCCATAGCACTAAAGAAAATACTTTCACTTTTTGACTACTTTTGCAACAAAGTTTAGATTCCACTCACTTCTTGAAAATAAGAGTTAAAAGTGACATACTTAGATCCCGATACACGTTTTGTGATAACATAAAAGCGCTCTAAGAACTTGTGTAAATTCTTTACTGTCAACCAATCTGTTTCGGTTGGAGGACCATACTTAAGTTCATGTGAAAAATTTACATCTTGCTCCTCCAACCGTTCAAAAGCTTTTTGATACTTAAGAGCTGCACCAAGCATAAAATAAGTTGAATTCCATCGTGCTTGCACATCCAAACACACTGATCTTTTAGATTTAATCTTCTCCACCTCAGAACACTTATTAAAAGTTTGCAAACGAGAAGGAGAACTCCTAACATACTTTACACAATCACGAATTCAAATGATGGAATCACTCACTTCTTCAATTCCATCCTTCAATATCAAATTCAAAATGTGTGCAAAACACCTTACATGAAACATATTATCCTCCAACAACAACCCATTGCGCTTATTAAACTTCCTCTTCAAAGATAAAGCTGTCACATCATTAGAGCTTGCATTGTCAACAGTTAAAGTGCAAATTTTTTTAATTCCCCACTCTAACAAGCAAGTTTCAACAGCTTGTGCAATGATTTCACCATGATGTGCAGTTAGAACCACACGAAAGTTAATGATTTTTTTTGTAACTTTCAATCTTTATCGATATAATGTGCCGTAAGACACATATAACCAAGATTTTGAATAGAAGTCCACAAATCAGTGGTGAGACAAATTCGTGAAACCGATGACTCATAAATTAATTTCAGTTTGTTTCTCTTAGTTTCATAAATATTAATGCAATCTTTTATCACAGTAGTTCGAGAAACCAACTAAAATTTCGGCCGCGATACATTACAAAACCTTTTAAAACCCTCTTTTTTTCACAAAACTAAAAAGAAGTTCTTCAACAATAATCATTCTAGCAAGCTCATTACGACAAACTTCTTGGTCAAACTTCCAATTACTAGCCGCAGAATTGTCAACACCAAACCTTAAAAGTTTTTGGGCAGGGTCTTTATTATTCTCACACTTGGGACACCTCTGCGGGTTAGAGTGCTAGTTCCTTGTGCACTAGGACAATGAAATATCTGATTACAGTAATTGCATGTAGCTTGCTCAAAAGACCTCCCTCCCTCTTTCTTAATTTGTGAAATGATCCCATACCTTAGATTTTGATGCATAAGACTATTTATGTTTACCTTCACCAGTTGTTTTGATTGTGGCTTCATTTGTTGCTGTCTCCATGCTTAAGTTCTGGGAAAAAAAATTGATGTTTCAATCAAGTTTGAAAATAAACTTTTTTAGATATTAATTAGTACAGTAATAAATAAGACTCCATTTTCTTCGGATATAGAATAAATAATAGAAGAACATATATGTTTATTATGTAAAGTTCTAATTGTGAATAGATATATAAATCACAAAGTTATTTTATTTTTATTTTTTATATCCATTTTGTTAATTTCTTTTAAGAATATGAATTTTTGTACAAACTTAGTGTGCTACGAAATATTATTGATTTGTTATACGAATGTGATATTTGGATTCCATTTGTTTACTAAAAGATACTTATGAGACAATTATTTCTCTAACGTGAACCATAACAAAACTATTTGAATTTTTGAAGTAATTGAAGTTTGAAATTACTTTTAAATGACAATTAAATAAAATAAACTGCAAGCAAGTGAAATGTATAAATATTGAAATAAAAAAAATAAAGTTAAAAAACACATTTACATATGATGATCACATCCTTGGTGGAGTAATTAAGGGTGTTTTTGACTAACCGGTTCCAATAATACAAATCTAGTCCTTGGAAGTCAGTGGTCCAAAGGAAGGAAAATAAGACAAGTCAGTGGTCCTAGCATTGCAAGCTGATGGTTGCATTTCAAAAACAATTTTTGTGGAGCTATAGTCTGATTAGTGAGTGAGTAAAAGTCATATGATTGCCCATGACTGAAGGAAAACATCAACAAATCAACCCATTAACACAAACAATTATTAAACAAAAAATCAAGCAGACCCAAAAAAAAAATGCAAAACCCAAACAACATAGATCTACAAAATGTTAATATAACGCAAGAAAAACATACTTAGCGCAGAATAAAATGAAGAGAAAGGTACCTGCTAACCGATCTGAAGAGGATGGTTGTCCAAGATATGTGAGGTGAGGAGTGATCCCGATCGATGTATATATGATGGATGAGGAGAAAAGGATGGTGGTCCAAGATCGGTGCGGTGAGGACGATGTCGCCGAACGAGGAGAAGAGGCTGGTGGTCCAAGATCAGTGAGGAGTGGACTGGTGTGAACTAAGGTAATGTACTGAAGGCTGAAGCGGCGCTGGAGTGTTATGTTGCAAGAAAATGAATTGTTTAGGGTTAGGTTGTTTAGCCTCAAACTTTGATATATGCCTTTTTTTTATAAAAAAAAATCTGATACTAGTATTGCCTTTTTTTTCTTTAAAAATCTGATACTAGTATTTTTTTATTTTTTTATTGATAGAGGTTCAAAGAGTCAAAGAAAATAAAAAATATAACATATTAATATATTATTAATTTATTATACATATAATTATATATATTTTTATTTTTATCTTGCAAATATTATAGAACTATACTGCAAATATTTTTATTTTTTTTAGGAGCGAATTTAATAATTAAATTAAAAACCTGTTACACTTCATAATTATAACTTTGATAAATTAAGTGCTCGCCCCTGTTACGTAAGTCATAAGACTCGAGTTCCATTATTGAAGACAAAAGATCAAAGTATTTTACTTTCGAGAACTATAAAATCAAGCTTGTGAAGCTAAAATCGTAAATATTTTAAATGATGAAATGAAATTTAATAAATAGAAGAGTAGAAATTTATATCATAATATTATACAAATCTCTAATTAAACATTCATCAATTTTCACAAAATAAATTCAAATATTTTGATCAGCCTTCGCTTCAAATATTTGAAAGTCTAAACATTTCATATATCCAAAGTGAAGTCCTACTTGTCCAACTATTTGTTATCATATCCTGTATAATATAATTTGATATAAGAGTGATTCGGTTCTCAAATTCGGTGATAACTTTCATTGTGTCTATAATTACTCAAAGTGAAATCCTTGCTATCCATTATAATGGATTAATTTGATATCCCTTAATTAGAGTTTTATAAAAAATTTAGTACTTAATAGGTTAAAGACCAAAATGAGGAAATACTTTGTCATATTCGATGAAATTTGTATTATATGATGTCGAACGTCTCCCCCGTGTCTATCATTGTTTGAAATAGGGCGGCTTTCATCGGGGGTGTCAATATCGATAATATAAATTGTGATTGTCATCTTCTCAAAACAAAATATACTTCAACCAAACTAAATTATATATTATTCATATACTTCAGCTAATATTTTTATGGTGGTAGACTGGTGGGACGGTTACATAATAATGCTATTCGAGTATGAGTGTATGACACAAGTCATACAATCTAGTCCATATCATTGTAAGATAACAGAATTGATTATCACACATGAATTTGATAGAGATGAGTTTATAGTAAATTTTACTCATTTTAGTGAATTTTATTAATATATAAGTTGCAAGTCCATGTCTTTATTTAAAAAAGTGAGTAAATTTTTTTTTTTTTTACTAAATCAATGAATACTAGTAGATTTAAGAATGAAATAAATAAAAATTTATATTATATATAATATATTAGAAGATAAAATAATATATATATAATATACGTCAAAATAAATAGTGTGAAAAAGTGGTAGAAGAACCCTTCACATATATGTTTACATGTTTTTAAAATTTTAAAACAAATATACAATATTAAGTGTTATATTTTATACATTTGAAAAAAAAAATATTAACACTAAGGTATTATTAACAAAAATAAATAAATAAATCTGATACTAGTATTTTGGTTCTTAGCTTTCCGAAAATAAAGTAAATAAATATAGTTATTGATCCTATATTAACAAAAACAAGTTCTAGGCATTATGGTTAGAAGCCCCGTTATTAAAGAGAAATGGAGCAGGTTCGATATTTCATAGCATCAAAATTTTTGATATATATCAGCTGGGTTGCTCGGGTTCACTGTACAAGTTGGGCTCGGGTTGAGATTTATAACAACCCAGGCCCAGACCGAATTAATTTCGGGTTCTGAAATGTCACTCCGGGCTCAGCCCGTGATTAAATATGCAAAGCCCAGGCCCAAAAAATTTCGGGCTGGGCTCAGGTTGGGCCCGCCCGAGTTGCAACCCTAACCAAGACTATCATCAACCGGCAATTCTTCCTTTCATCAACAAACGATTCTTCCTCTCAGCTCTCATCAACAATGATTCCAATTCGATTTCCTCTAGGCTCACATCAACTCTCATGCGAGTTTTTTTTCTTTTTCTCTATATTTTATTATTTATTATCTTTAATTTTTCTCCCAAATTTCTGTCTTTTCATGCTATTTAATTGTTGCAAGTCTTTTTTTTATTATTATTTTTATAACTATTTGATGATTATAAGTTGTTCATATTATATTTGCCTTTAGTTTGGGGTTAATATGTGGCTATTGAATTATGTTATCTTTGAGACATTCCTTCCTCGCTCTCTCTCTCTCTTCAATTTTTCATTCATGCTCATGCTTTAGTAGGTTGTACTGAAATAACAATCAATAATTGGGTTAAAGATGAACAGTAACTTAGGTACACTTCTCTCATCTATAGCAACTTATTTATAAGAAGTTCAATCAATAGATGGGTGTATTTATGCAATAATTTTAATTTTCATGTATGTAATTTATTGATATTTAGGATTTCAAAATTGGAATTAGGGTTTTCAATTAGAGTTGTTTGATTATATATAGCTAATAAAATATGTCTATAGGTTCACTTTTCAATTAGGGATTTTTTTTTTAATTAAACAACTGTAGACAGATGAATATATTGGCTCGTATAATTATTTGACCATGAAAGCATCAAACCGTAGACCGATTAAAAAAGACACCTATATATAAACTAATGGAACAATAATCTGATTTGATGCATACATGTTATGATTTGTTGCTCACCAACTTCTTCACAATAATTATTTTATGATTTTGAGTAAAGTTGGGATTTAGGAGGCCGTTTCCGACTTTCTAATTTTGAGTTTCAATACTTCATCGCACTTTTCAATAACCAAGAAAACAGAAATAAAAAATTTAGACAAATTTGTTCAAGTGATCATTAATCTTATCTAAAAATAAATATATATATTCTTTCAATGTCATAAATGATAATATTTAAAGTTTTTTCACATTGTAATTAAGAATAATGAAGTATGCACAAATGCATTCTTATCATTATCACATTGTGATTAGGATCATAATATCTTGCATATTGAAGATCTCATTGTCAAATAATCTAATGTCTCACGCTAGATTTATACTCAGTTGCAAAGAAGAATATTTTTTTTTTTATATTTTAGAACATAAACAATAGGAAAAATAATTTGATTACAAAATGGTAGAAATCAGTAATTCATAAAGGATAAATTGTTAAAAAAATTAAAAGTAACAAGTAATTTTAAATTTGTTTAAACAATATTATTTTTGTTACAATAGTAATTTTATTTTATTACCATTGAATAATTTTTTAAATATTTCTTCAATTTTAATTTAACACAAACTCTATTTAACAACATACAAATAATATCAATAGTCCTAAAATCATATCTTATAATAAAGTAATAAGTTGCAAAGAAGAATATTTTTTTATATATATTTTAGAGGTTCTCACATGCATTGCAAGAATTAAAAAGATTATTTACCTTGATGTAATTACTGAATAAGAATGAAAAATTATTAATTAAACAACCATTATTCATCATTATATTGTTGTTGTCGCTTTTGTTTTTATGGCTATACAAAAGGTTTTTTTACTATCATTAATCACTAATTTTCAAAATTTTTCCAATGCAACTCTATCTTAAAGTTTGTTACGAATTTATCTAATTTCCTTTTATCCATCACTAATCTCTTCTTTTCAAAAAAATTCGTGATGTTCTTTTATGTTATTGTTATGCTTATTATTATTATTTTTCATTATTGTTATGATTATGACCGAATTGCTAAAACGGTGCATGTAATAAGAATTAGGGTTTTCAAATTGGAATTAGGATTTCAACCAAAGTTGATTATGGTCCAACCAAAAGAAAGAATTTAAGACAAGCTAGAAGCATAAAATATAATGATGGTCCAAGAAGCCCATGAGCATGTTTGCCCAAGTTTTAATGTCAAAAGGATCTATAAGGGAATGTGTAATTTTACATTAAATGCATTTACTGGACTTACTTTCATGATTTAAATAATTACCCTGTTATTATTATATTTTTCCATGTATATGCACTAACTTATTTGCAGGGACAATTTAGTCAATTTATCAAAGACAATTTGAAAATTAATGCTAGGGCAAGAAAACACTAAGGGCAACTAGGGAATTTATGTCATTAGGATTTTATGACATTTACAAAAAGTAAAAGATATGCCCTCAAACAGGGAATCGGCACATATAACAGATATAGGAAGAGGTGAACAATTGCAAAAAAAAGTGAGAGAAACTCGTGAGAAAACTATTGTGTGTGTATGCGCTGTTAAAGAGAGAACAGAAAAAGAAAATGAAATTAAAATTGAAAAGGGGCATCACCATTTTCAAAGGTTTATGTTGTGCATAGAGAACTTTACAGAGAGAGTATGAGTTGGGACTGTATACACAGTACTCAAAATGGGTTCTAGTGTTCTGGGTTTTTTGAGAGAGAAAGAGAGAAGAGCATAGAAATTCTGGGTTTACAAGATAATCCATGGCTGCCGATCCAAAATAATATCCTATGGTGCAATCTGAGAGTTTAGTGAGAGAAAGTGAGTCCATGGACGTCAACATCATTGAACGATTTCATTCCAGTCGACATCGCAGTTTCAAGCTGAGGCTCCGTTCATCATTAACGTCAACAAGCTTCAGTCCAATCATCTTCACCGGTTCAAATCGAGGCTCTGTTTGATTGAGTCTTTGGTTTGCGCTTGAATTTCTGCTATCAGTCTGTCGGCAACATCAATCGTTTGATCACCATTTTCTAGAACAGATATCTATTAATCATTCATCTCAAATTACCTTTGCTAGCTTGATTGGTTCATCCTGCCAAGCTTAAATTGTGATTCTATTTTTGTGGGGTTTTTTAATTATTGGCTCCATCTTCTAGCAAATCATTCACGGTTCTTCTTCTGTTCGTCATTTTTGACTCACTCACTTAAATAGACTCACAAAAAATTGGTATAATCTATTCTAATCTCAGTTCTTTTATTTCTCACATCAAATGAGCTATAATGGTTAAGTATATATGTATATGCACACTCTCAGGCGCACTTATTGAGGCTTTGTTGTGATACACACAAATCACAGGCGCACGGTTTGATGTTTAGAATTTATTTGGGTGTTCTTGTGTTGATGAAAAGCTCTATATTGGTTGAGCATGAAAATTGATATATATAGATGTGTTGATGAATTTTTAGATTATGTGATTTTGATTTTCTAATATATGTTCTTAAATTGATGAAATCCTTGATATATTACTGTGAATTAAGTTCATCTATATTTTGTGTGTGTTTAGATAATCTATGATTTTTAATGTTGATAAAGTTCCAAGTTTTGAAATCTACTTTTTAATGTTGCTGAAACTCCTAGTTCAGAAATCTGGTTTCTAATGTTGCTGGTCTGTTTCAGATTTTTTATAACCGATGAACATGCATAATCTCCCATTTAAAAATGTTCTAATGTTGATATATAAACTTTGTGCTTTCATGCTTTATAAAAATCTGATTTATATGCTTTAAAAACCTGCATTCATGTTTCTACACATCTGGTTTTTACCCTTTGAAATCTGATATATGTTATACTTGTTTTCATGTACTACAAAATGTTTTTGACTTGCAGATTTAGGCATTTGCTCCTCAAAAATTTTAATTACGGATATATGTTGCTGTCTTTTGATTTGGAATTATATATTGCTGATTTGGAATTGATATTGCTGATTTGGAATTCACTTTGCTGATTTGGAATTACTATTTGCTGATTTGGAATTCATTTTATTGATTTGGAATTACTATTTGCTGGTTTGGAATTTATGTTTGTTGACTTGGAATTGCTGATTTGCTGTTCTAAAAATGTTGTATTCGAGATTTATATAGTGCTTATGTTGTCTATCTTTTAAACTGCTTGTGCTACTAACTTCTACTCCAGTTGCAATTGTGTTTGTGTTTAAAAATAGGTATCAAGACAAACAATGCCAAGACAGTTCTTTAAAGTGAATGTACCAAGCTAAATGGAAGTTTGAATAGTTGAGAATGATACTCAAAGAAAGAGCAGTTGTTTACAAGACCATGGAAGCAACATTCAGAATTATCCACTGAAGCCTATCTTTGAAGAAATTCAAGCATCATTCTATGATTCGCACTGAAGCCTATCTTTGAAGAAATTCAAGTATCATTCTGTGATTCGCACTGAAGCCTATCTTTGAAGAAATTCAAGTGTTATTGTGTGCCTAAAGTTCAAGTGACCGTGTCATTATCAAGCAGGTCCTTGAAGACCGACAATCAAAGCTTGAAGAATTTGCTGTTTATTATATCAAACTGACTCCACATTCACTATGTATAGTCTAAGTATAGGGATACTTTGGATAGGGGGAGTGTGAGTGATTGTGGAGAGATTGGTGAGAAATAGCTTGGGCCTTGGGAAGCCTGAGCTGGGTTGAGAGCGAAAAAGCTGTTGTGAGGATTGGTGAGAGTGGTTCAAGCCTAGGGAGGCTGTGAACAGGGTTGAAAGCTGGAGTGCCTATGTGGTGAGTTGGGTGAGTGAGAGAGTGATTGGAGAATTACTGTACTATCCTTTCAGACATAGTGGAGCTCAGTTCAGACTTGAGAGCCAAGAGGTTTTTTACCCCACATTAGGGTTTTCCTCTATAAATCATTGTGTCCATAATTGTGTGATTGCATTTGCAAGCCAAACTTACAATATTAGGAAGAAAAATTATAGAACCTATTCACCTCCTCCCCCTCCAGGTTCTTCATATAGTAACATGTTTAATGTAATTTTATTAAAAAGCTAGGTTCCACCTTATGATTGTACAAAAACTATAAAATAAGGTTTTGAATAAATTGTTAATTAAACTTACAAGATGTATTCTTAATTCTAAATAAATATGTTTGCTTGTATTATTTAATGGCCTCAAGTATATATTATCTATGTAAGCCAAACATTAAAACTATTAATATGCTAAATATTTTAATTTCTAAAAGTATTTGACCCATCTTTATTATTTTTGTGTGCAATTTTAATTTTTGAAAAAAAAAATTTGTGTTGTACAATTATTTTCATATGAATTTTATCTTAGATAATAATTCTATAAGTTTTAGCTACTTGTGATTGACATATAGCTTTAATTTTATATTAGTATATTATTTCACCATCAAAATAATAAAAGATCAAAGATACACACACACACGCACACGCACTATTATTAAAAGTATAAAGAGGTTTAGAAGTTTTAGTACATTTTTTATTTTTATAATGAATTTTTATTTTTTTATTATAATATATTTATTTCAATAAGTACATAGAAACATAATCTTAAACAACAAGTATTTTTTTCTAATTCTATTTATTATTTGCCTTCATCCCTAACAAAAGCTATTCCTATTTCAGAAAACATAAAAATAATATTATAATTCTTACTTTTATAAATTTACTAATTCTATTTATTCTGTAGTTTCAAATCATTTAATTTAATTAGAATTCTTTTTTTCCCTTAAATGTCAATTCTTTCTCTTTTTTTTCTTTTATTAGTCAAACATTCCAATTTTTTTCGTTTTCCTTTTATTAGTTGTTCGAATTTCAATTTAGTTCACACTTCATTCATAACACAAACTCTTCCTATTTCATAAAAAATAAAAATAAAATTATAATTCTTGTTTTTATTTTTATAACTTTTCTAATTCTATTTATTCTTTCTCTCACACTTTATCCCTAGCTAACACATCATCTTTCTATTTTTAAAATTCAAAAAAAATAAAAAATATATATTATAATTCTTATATATAGATTTTTTTTTTCTAATTCTATTTCTTCTCTCACTAACTTCATTCCTAACACATACTCCTAAAATATAATATTATTTAAATAATTATTTTTTTTCTAATTCTGTTTCTTCGCTCTCAATCTAACTTCATCCCTATCACAAACTCCTAAAATATAATATTATTTAATTCAAAAAATATATAGAAACATAACTTTTCTAATGTACTAATGAAAAAACACCATTTTTTAATTTTTATAATGCATTTTTTTATTTTATAATATTATTTATTCTAATAAATGAATATAAACTTAACATTTTCTTAACTCTTAAATAAGTATTCTTTTCTAATTCTATTTCTTCTCTCTCTATCTTCATTCCTAACACAAACTTCAAAAATGTAATATTATTTAAATAAGTATTGTTTTTCTAATTTTATTTCTTCTCTCTCTAACTTCATTCCTAACATAAACTTCTAAAATATAATATTAATTAATGAAAAACACTACTAATGGAAAAACTTCAAGTGAAGAAATTTGAAAAAATTAAACTAAATAATATTTAATGAACTCACTAATTTTATAATTTAGCTATTATTTAAGTACTATATTAAAATATATATTTAACTAAATTATTTTTATTAAGAAATTGAACTTTGTGATTCATATGTTAATTTACAATTGTTTTTTTAAAATTATTTTTTCCCACGTGCAACACACGTGCTGTTTACTAGTGTGTGTGTGTGTGTGTGTATCAAATTCTTTTATCAAGCTTTTTCTGTCTCTCTCTATACATAGCTAGCTCCTCTATGAGTTGTGTGGTGCGGAAGCGGGTGCGAAAGTTAGATTTAAAACCTAGAGAGGGAGGTGGGTGATTAGGTTTACTCATTTTTTGCTTAATCTTTCAGATTATCTAATTTTAAGTCCAATTAAAATCTAAGCAATCCCACAAAGCAAGTAAATAAAATAAAGTGTAGTAAAGTAAAAGAATGCACCAGATATACGTGGAAAATCCAAATCAGAAAAAAAATCATGAACGAAGCTTTGTAGCCCCGGAGAAGTAAATCCAATATCGTCGAAGCAAAGTACAACAAACTTACTCCCAGACTCACACCCACTCCACTCTGGCAAGAACTTGATGCGGAACACGTCAGGCTTACAATTGCGACAATCTTGTCCAACTGCTGTAGATTCCTAGCTAACGTTAATATCTTCTCAGAAGGGCAACTGGAAGAACATGAACACTCAGCAAGTATTCTGTCCCCTTCATAGCTCGATCTTCTTCTCCTTCCTCACTAACGAATAGTTGTTTTTCAATGCAGTCTTCGAACAATTGATTAACCAAATAGAGACACCCTAAATCACTCAGTGAATATGTGTGTGCTCTCAAAAATATAAATAAAGAATTTGAAGAAAAAATCATTTGCTAGAAAAATATTTCAATACTTTCTCTTTCTAGAATATGAATTTTTGTTCTGTGGAAAGCTTTAGTTTAAGCACTAATTTTTCCACCCTTAGAGAAAAAACATATGATGTTTTTATAGATGTTAAAAACTCTAATTTTCTTTGAAAAACAAGTTGAAAACTAATAGGAAACAAGTCCCAACGTTTTAGGAAAGTTCTAGGTCAAAACAGGACAAAAGAGGCAAAACTTTGCAGAAAAGACACCTTGGACCGGTCCAACCTTCACCTTAGACCAGTCCAATCCTATTTAAATCTCTACGCGAGATACTGAGACCTCTTGGACTACTCCATTCTTGCATTTTGCTCAAAAGTCCCTTTATTCAATGTTGGAACCTTCCGGTTTGAATATATGTGTTTTCACCACTTTACTTGGATTACATCACTCTCATATGTGATGAATGATATCCTCATGCACTCAGAACCATCTCAAAACTTCACTCAATCGAGTCCTTGTTCAGTCCATTGATGGCTTCTTCCGAAGATTTAAGCTTCATCCTTTGAAGAACACTTGCATGGTTGGTGTAGAACTTCATGCTCACTTTGAGACTTCAATTACATGATCAATGAGAGGAATACAACACTACATGTGAAAGCTTCAAGAAAAATATAATGATAACAAGTATCATAAAATCATCTCCAAACTCCCCCTTAATCATATAACCAATAAAGTATACTATCTCCCCACATGTCTCAAATAAAAACATATATCTTCCTATTTGTCAAAGAAAAACATATATCTCCCCCTTTTTGTCAAAGCACCTATATAAGTCTCCTCATTTTCGGAACAAATTAACAAAGTAAAAATAATGAGAATAAGAGAGAACGAATCAACACATGATTAAGTGAGATAAAATCATAACCTCCAATCAAATATATCACATATATGTCCCAAAATGATGGAGTGTTACACATAAGCATAGCAAAAAAACATAGAAAGCATAGAGCATAACATGTCTAAGCAAATAAAAACATAGAACATAGCAAATTCAACCATCAATGAGCTAGACATAACATATTTGAGGAATAAACATAACCAACTACTCAAAGTCTAGTAAAACATAAACTAAGTGTAAACCACTAAGACCTAATCCTCATCATCACCATGAGCTCCAAAAACTAGATATCAATATCTAACAAAAAGATGTCCTTGGACATGTAACTCCATATATTGAAATTTGCATCAAAGTCCATAAAAATATGATCCAAGCAGAAGTATGGTATTCATAGAATAAATATGCAACCTAATCAATGACTCAATGTCTAACCAAAATAACCAAGTTTAAGTCATAAACCTAGCAAATAGATGAACTAGTTCGAATCATCAAAGAATTAAAGCCTAAAAATTAGTTATCATCAGTGATGTAAGAAAATGAATGATATCCATTAACAAAGATGCATTAGGTTCTCATCAAGCTCGAATCATTATCCTCTATAAGTGATCTTATCAAGATTTATCCTCAAACATTATAAAATAGTATCACCTTTTAAGATCAAGAACACCAATTACTTGAGCCATTGAAATTGTATTCATTTCAATTATAATGCCAAACACTTTGGTTGTAAATGATAAAACATCCAAATAAGAGTCATATATATTTTCATAAAAATATGTCATCCAAATCACATAAGGACTCCTAACCAAGGTCTTCCAAATCAACATTCCTTTCACTTTTAAAAGCACTCCCTAGCTCTTTTAGATCTAATCATGAAAGTTACAATGAATAGAAGCATAAACAAGATCACAAGCTCTATTAAAGAACTCTGTCAAATACTTGGAGAGCAAAATTTGAAACAAAAAATTTTTTTGAGCACAACTTGTTTGATCAATCACCTTAAAATCAACTCAAATCCTCCAAAGATAATCCCTTCCACCAATTTAACTCAAAAATAATCACAAATATCAATCAATATGATATAGATTATATAGCACAAAGTAAGTTGAATATTGATGCAAAATGAGAGAAAATAGAGGAAAAGTGCAGATAAGAAAGGAAATGAGAGATATGAACACACAATGCAAACTTGCACATATAAACCTCCTGACTGAGCCTAGCAGGACCGGTCCAACCTCCACCTTGGACTGGTTGAGTCGAGTAAAATTAGTTTGTTGACCAAGTTTGACCAGTTTTGTAATTTTTTAAAAAAAATGCCTAAAAATTCTTAAAATATTTCTAAAAATCTGGAAAAATAGAAAAAATTTGATTTTTTTATTTATGTGAAAATAAAAATATAAAAATCATATAATCATTAAAACCAAATTTTCACATAAAATAACATTGAGTTCTAAAATTTTCAAAAAAATTCAAGAAAATTCACAAATGCATAATTTTAAAACCCATAAATTTGCCAACAAAATTCATCATTAAATTCATGATCATGGCACAATTTTCAATACAAAAATATTTATAAAAATTTAAAAATTCATCTAACAAATCCATGTGTGTGTGTGCAATCCAACATAATAAAAAATTAATATATCAAATTCTTTTGATTCATCTTCTAAATCACATTGGATAATAAGCAAATAAAACCACACATGATTAAATATTTTTCATTGAATTTTATTTTATTTTATCATTTCTAAGACGATGGCTTTCACACTTACGGGCAGCCAGCTATTTCCTCAAAATAACTTCTTTATAAGATACTTCATTGGAAATTTATGTCGTAGTGGTAGCTTCGAACACATCCCGAAGGTAGCCTTTTCCTTTTTTCTTAGATTTTTAGCCATTCATTTTTTCTTTTCTTTTCATGTTGAATAAAACTCAAGTACTTCATTCATTGATAAATTAAGTGTTCCAATCATGCATTTACAAATCAAAGTAAAATTTAACAAAAATATAGAGAATTCACATTGTTTCATAGAAAAAATATGATTTTCACATTCACATGATTATTATATAAAAATAAACAAATTCTAACCTAATCTAAAAGATATGGTTCAATGAAAAATAGATAATGAACATAAGCTCAGTCCATGACCATAAAAGTCCTAGTAACCTAGTTAGGGGTTTTTGCACCCAAAGACCTATTAGGAATAAATCTCACCGTATCAATAAGCACAAACTTCTCCAAATCTTCTTTTCTCATCCAAATTATTTTAACATATAATCTATCTGAAAAATATTGTGGAGAAACATAAACATTCTTCTTGTTATTTAAATTCTTTTTAGCTTGAGAATTTTTGAGTTTGTTATAATAATATGACTTTCTAGCATGAACCATATTCTTAGTAAAAGAATTATGCACATGAAAATCAGAATTAGAATGTTTTCTTTTCTTATAGCAATAGTGTTGACTATGTTCATTCTTACCACAAAAAGTACAATGAAGCACATGAGACACAATATTAGCATGCAAAGACTCAACTTGAAGCTTAGGTTTAGGTGTAGAAAAATTCAAGTTCTTGGGTTTAACAAAAAAAGTTTTATCCTTAGATAATGATCCAACAAAACATAGTCCAATCTTATCTCCTACAGGCTTACCAACACTAATCATGCTATCAAGCTAAATCTGCCCAGAAGCAAATGCAATTAATTTCTCTTGTGATTTTTTCAATTCAGGCTTAAGAAAATCAATTCTAGGAACAACAACATCTCTAGTAGAAATAACTTAACTTACCTTACTTTCGAGAAACTTGACTTGACTTTGAAGATTTTGATTATCAGCTTTGTATTCTTCAATCATCTTCAGCTTCTCTTCATTCTCTTTCTTCAAAGTTTTTTTCTCTTTTTCTACCAATTTGAGTTTTTTGGTCTACTTTTTGTAAGCCATTAATAATTCATCAAAGAATTCTTGCAACTGGCTTTCACATGGTTCTCTATTAGTTTTCTCATCTTTCAAATCATTAGAACCAACTTCACTCAATGTTGCATATTTTCCAGATTTACCTACATCAGAAAAAGAATCATTAGCAGTATCATCATCAATATGAGCAATAACATGAAAAGTAACAAAAATATATTTCTTAATATTTTTACCTCTGAATTTAAAGTAATTTTCTTTTCTAAAATTTTCAATCTTTTTATTCTTAAGAAATCTTCCATATTTTATAGCAAGGAGATTTCTATCATCCTTAAAGTTTAATGTATCACATTTATGAGGTTGTTGAACCAATTCACCCTCTCTTTTATTAGATTCCAAGATGATTTTTGAAAACAAAAATAGTTTTTGATTTTAAAAATACTTTGCAAGGAACTACACACAAATTAGAGAACACTTCTATGGTATCAGATTATAAATCTCCAATATAAAGAGCAACCCGCTTTGATACCAATTGTGAGTTGTGCTGTGCGGAAGTGGTTACGAAAGTTAGATTTAAAACCTAGAGGGGGTGATTAGGTTTACTCATTTTTTGCTTAATCTTTCAAATTATTCAATTTTAAGTCTAATTAAAATCTAAGCAATCCCACAAAGCAGGTAAATAAAATAAAATGAAGTAAAGTAAATGAATACACCAGATATATGTGAAAAATCCAGATAGGAAAAAAATCATGGGTAAGACTTTGTAGCCTCGGAGAAACAAATCTACTATCATCGAAGCAAAGTACAATAGACTTTGTTCCAAACTCACACCCACTCTACTCTGACAAGAACTTGATGTGGAACACCTCAGGCTTACAATTGCGACTATCTCGTCCAACTACTGCAGATTCCTGGCTAATGTCAATATCCTCTTAGAAGGGTAACTGGAGGAACACAAACACTCAATAAGTATGTTGTCCCCTTTGTAGCATGATCTTCTTCTCCTTCCTCACCAATGAACAATTGTAGAAAAAACCAATCTAGTAACTTGATCACGAAGAAATCTTCAATGCAGTCTTCGAACAATTGATAAAAGAAATAAAGACACCCTAAATCACTTGGTGAATATGTGTGTGTTCTTAAAAATATAAACAAAGAATTTGAGAAAAAAATCATTTGCTAGAAAAATATCTCAATGCTTTCTCTCTCTAGAATATGAATTTTTGTTCTGTGAAAAGATTCAGTTTAAGCACTAATTTTTCCATTCTTAGAGAGAAAATTGTGAGTTACGCAGTGCGATAACGGTTTAGTTAATTTAGAGTGAGATGCTAATTCTTAGACCTAAAGGGGGTGAATAGGTTTTCTTGTCCAATTTTTATAATTGATTAATTACCTATAATGATTATAAATTATGCATCCAAACCAATTACAAAATATATAAAGCAAGTAAGGAAAGTTAGAGATGACACTAGGAATTTTACGTGAAAATTCCAGGAAGGGAAAAACCACCGGGGTGAGGCAGAAAACCCGAGAGAAATCAATTCACTATCTCGAAGCAAAGTACAACAGATTCTGTTCCAGACTCACACCCACTCCACTCTAACAAAAACTTTGATACAGAATACCTCAATCTTACTATTGCGACTCACTCGTCCAATTGCTGTAGTTTCCTGGCTAACGTCATAATTTTTCTAGAAAGATAGCTGAAAGAACACAAATACTCCTCAAGTATTTTGTTCCATTCGTAGTGATTATTTCTTCTCCTCTTCAGATAAAATCAAGTAGTATCAAGGAACCACCTTTGCTGCTCTAATCAAACTGTATAGACTGATGATATCTTTGAGAATTCGATTAATCAGACTATGAAGAGTATCACAACTTAAAAACTTCGTGTGTGTGTGCTCTCAAAAATATAAATAGTAGAATAAATTTCTCTGCTGAAAAATATCTTATCTGCTTTTTCTCTCTGAAAGATTTTCTGATATACAATTAAAAGCTCCTTAAAAACATTAATGTTTCCTCACTTTTTCCACCTTGAGAGAAAAAAACATATGAGGGTTTATATAGATGATAAATTCTTAATTTTTCTTTAAAAAAAACAAGTTAAAAATCAATAGGAAATGAATCCCGGTGGTTTAGGAAAGTTCGAGGTCAAATCCGGGTTAAAACAGGACAAATGAGGCCAAAATCCGCAGACCAGACACCTTGGACTGGTCCAGCTTAAACATGGACCGGTCTAGCCTTGTTGAAATCTCAAAATGAGATGTTGAGACCTCTTAGACTGGTCTAGCCTTTACTTGGACAGGTCCAACTGTGTTGATGCTCAACTTTAAGGTCCTGAGAGCTCTTGGACGAGTCCGAATAAGACTTGGACCGGTCCAGCCTTGAAAAATATGGTAATGTAACTTTGAAACTCTATTTTTCAAGACCAAAAAATACATTTTAAAAACCTATGTGTCCTCACCAAATTACCTGGACTAAATGATGCTCAAATCATGATCAATGACGTCCATGCTCACTTGTAGTCACTTGAATTTTTCAATCAATCAAAGTCTTTGTTGTGGCACTCTCTAGATGATGCATTGATGAAGAACACACTCCAATCTCTCAATCTTCAACTCCATAATCAATTACAAATCAATCAAACTTAGTTTTGACACCGAATATTGCCAATTACAAATTTATATGTGACAATCTCCCCCTTTGAAAATTTAGTGACAAAACCATCATAGAAAATATGAAATCTACCCCACAGCAGAAAAGATAAATTACAAGTTATCAAAAATAAAAAAACACAGTTGAGTTAAATCAAACATTCATTATGATCTTAAGCTTGTGACAAATATGAAGAACACCTATATTAAGCAAAGACGATAAACCTTGATACTCTACAAGACAACACTCAAAAATACCTTTGTTAAAGCTTAATAAAGACAAATAAACATAAGCACAAATAAAAATAATCATGAAATGCCAAAGCATCCAAAATGCTCATGTAATGCACCATGCTTATGCAATATTCTCCCTCAAACAACCAAACTCTTCTCCACCTTAATTATAAATGACTAGACAACTATCCCTGAAAGTCACACAAGTCTCAAACTCTCTCTAATAAACTCCCAAATCCCTCCCCCTTTTTGTCACAAATTGACAAGGGACTCAAAAGAAACAAAAAAAAAACTAAGGAGGAAGCAAGCAAGCATATAGAACTTGTATATGTAAATAATAGAAAATATTGCCTCCACAAGACTATATGAACACAAAAACTAAAACAAAAGCTTAATCAATTAGTTTCACACACTTAGTAAGTATAGTAAAATTACCATAAATTTCCATAAGCCAAAAGATTCCTTTTGTCAATCGTTCAGATTCTCAGACAATATTTCAATGACATTACACTCACTGAAAAATCAAACAATTAACATGTGCACAGACTTTCAATTTTTCTTTTTTTGTTCCTCGCACATACATATTCGGTGGCTTTCACTCTTATAGGTAGCCAACTATTTCTCAAAATAATTTCTTTTAAAAAGATATCTCATTAGAGATTTATGTGGTAGTGGTAGCTTTGAATAAATCCCGAAGGTAGCCTTTTTCATAAGAATATGCTCAACATCAAATTTTCACTTATTTTTTTACTTTTCTTTTCCAACTGTTGTAATTTTTTTCACTCATCATTCTTTTTGGTCTTTAGCACAACATTGAAAATTCAATTCCCAAGATAATGTTTTATCACATCAACACTATCTTTGACCAAAATAATGACAAAAAAATAATTTAGTAAATGTACTTATCATGATTCATCTACTAAACAAAATAAGTAAGCAAAATTAAAAAAATTAACTCATAACCATAGTATGGCATACACATGTAATCTGTGTGTCATTAATTTTCTTGTGTTCAATATACTCTTTCTAACATAGTTTTCTAAACTTCTCAAAAGAAAAAAATAAAAATAAAACCTAAAACTACAAGGTTAAATGCATAATCTAGACTCATAAGATAAATATGAAGTTCTTTTCTAGATTATGTCAAGCCATGCAATCTAATCAAGATAACAAATGCCTATAAATTTCTTAATGTGATGAAACCCCAAAGCATTTAAAGGCTTTGAGAGAATATCAGATAAATTATGATCTGTATGCACTTTTTTCAAAGACACGACATTTTGTTCAACTAATTCCCGAATAAAATGATGTCTAACGTCAATATGTTTTGTTCTAGAATGCAAAACTGGATTCATTGAGATATTAATTGTACTATTGTTATCACAAAAGATAGACATTGTACATTGACCAATTCCATAATTCAGTAGCATCTGCTTCATCCAAAGCAATTATGTGTAACAAATTCTAGTAGCAATATACTCAGCCTCACAAGATGATAAAGAAACACAATTTTGCTTCTTGCTGTACCATAAAACAAGATTAACACTATTAACATAATGAATGATGCGCTTGACTGCAATGAGATGTTGTTTCCTTGGATCAACTTGATACCTAACACATACTCCTACACTAAATGCAATGTCAGGCCTAATAACTGTCAAATACAACAAGCTGTCAATCATACTCCTATACAATAAAGGATCAACTCTCTTAGAATCCGAGTTCCTCTCCAACTTGAAAGAAGTACTCATAGGAGTTTGCATATTTGGAACCTTCCAGACCAAACTTTTTGACTAACTCCTTTGCATACTAGTTTGAGATTTAAAAATTCCATCATCAAATTGCTTCACCTGGAGTCCAAGAAAAAATGTTAGTTTACCAACCATGCTCATCTCCAAAGTATTACTCATATCTTTAGCAAATTCATGAACAAGGTTATCAGAGATAAAATCCAAAATAATATCATCCACATAAATTTAAGTAACAAGTAAAATCTTTCATTTCCTGATTATGAACAAAGTTTTATCGGTATCCCTCTCTCCTAAAGCCCTTATGCAATAAATAAGAAGTCAACTTTTCATACTGTGATCTAGGAGCTTGTTTCAAACCATAGAGAGCATTTTTTAAATAAAAAATATTATCAGGTTTATGTGGATCAACAAAGCCTTTAGGTTGAGCTATACACATTTCTTCTTGCAAAATACCATTTAGAAAAGTACTTTTAACATCCATTTGAAACAATTTAAATTTAAAGTAACATGCAAGAGTAAGAAGAAGATAAATAGACTCAAGTCTAGTAACTGGTGCAAAAGTTTCATCAAAATCAATTCCTTCAACTTGAGTATATCCTTGTGTAATTAACTTGGCTTTATTTCTCATCACAAGACCATTCTCATCAAGTTTATTTTTAAAAATTCATTTAGTTCCTATGATGTTCATATCCCTAGGTTGAGGCACTAACTCTCAAACATCATTTTTTACAAATTGATTTAACTCTTCTTGCATAGCTACAAGCCAATTAGAACTTTAAAAAACTTCATCAATATTTTTAGGTTAAAACTAAGCCATATAACATGAATGTCCTATGCTATCTCGGACTCTACTCTTAGTATTTCTCTCCTCCCAAGGTCCTATCACATTAGTCAATGGATGACTACTCTGAATCCTAGAACTGCCAGACATTAGGACTTCCTCATGTGGTGTAAGATTTTCTATAGGTGCATGTGTATTATCAATCACTTCCACAATTTCATCACCACCTACATCCTCAGTCTCTCCCTCACTTTCTTTCTCAACCTCTCTCACACTAGTTTCACGCTCAGGTAATCCTAAGGTATTTATCCCTTCTTCTTCCTCAAGTTGATCATGTGTCTCCCTAGGCCTTGAATCATCAATCACAACATTAGTAGACTTCATTATAACTTTAGTGCAACGATTAAAAATCCTATAAGCTTGACTATTCAAAGCATACCCCAAAAAATATCCTTCATCATTTCTAGAGTCAAAATTTTTTAAATTCTCCCGATCTCTAAGGATATAACATTTATTTTCAAAAACTCTAAAGTGTTTAATGTTGGATGACTTACCATACCACAGTTCATATGAAGTCTTTTCAGTTCCAGGCCTAAGGTACACCCTGTTCAAAATATGATAAGTAGTACTAACAACTTTAGCCCAAAAGTGTTTAGCTAACTTATTCTCATGAAACATAATACGTGTCATCTCTATAATTGTCCTATTATATCTTCAACTACACCATTATGATGAAGTGTTTTAGATACAGAAAATTCATGACTTATGCCAAGATTATGACAATACTCAATGTAAGGTCTAGGTTCAAATTCACCTCCTCTATCACTCCTAACACGAGTTATTGTATATCTCTTCTCATTCTGGATCCTTTGACAAATTGACCTGAAGTAAACAAAAGTATCAGATTTTTCTCTCAAGAAAGTAATAAAAGTAAATCTCAAAAAATCATCAAGTATATACTCTTTACCACTTATGCTTTGAGTTCTTATTGGACCCATCAAATCCATATGAATCAATTCCAAAGGTCTAGAAGTGACTTGATACTTAAGTCTATTGTGTGATACTTTAGTTTGCTTACCTAATTGACATGGTCCACATACCTCATCTGTTGGCCTTTTCAATTTAGGCAAACTTTTATCTTGTTCATAATTAGACAAAGTTATCAAATCATTGTAATTCATATGTCCAAGTCTCCTATTCCACAAAATAGCTTCATCTGTAACAATAGAAAAACACATATGTGAATGATCTGAAAATATCACATATCAATTATCAAAAGTTCTAGATCCTTTTAAAACACAATCACCCTATTCATTAGTTACAAAACATCCATATTGAGTAAAATTAACTTGAAAACTATTATCACATATCTGACTAATACTCAATATGTTTGCAACTAAATCTTTAACAAATAAAACATTTTTCAATTCACCAAAAGCAGAAAAATTAATTTTACCTTTTTCACTTACTTTAGATACATTGTAATCACCAAAGGTAACAGACCCACTAGTATAATCCTTAAAAGTGGTAAACAATGTTCTATCCCTAGTCATATGCCTAGAGCAACCATTATTAAAGTACCAACTATAGGACTAATTGCTCTAAGTGTAGTGTGTATGATTATACTATCCTTCTTCACCTAAATAGTTTCAGATTTATGATCAAGTGATTTCCTAACTATTTTAGAATCAAAACTATTAGTCTAAAGAGGCTCTTTCTTTTTCTTCTCATTGCCTTTATGGGAATGTAGAATAAAATTAAAGCAATTCAATTTATCAAAAAAAAAAATTCAATTCATGTTGCTTCTTTTCAGGTTCTTTCATCTCATTTAGCAAAACTCTTGAACTATCTAAGGTCTTATGCTTTTTCAGTTCAATTTTTTTCTTCTAATACTTATACTTGATGTGACATTTTTCTCTACAAAAATGGCATGTTAGAGCAAGTTTTAGAGCACGAATAATAACAGAAGGCTTAGTCTCAACTTTCACATAAATATCTTTTAATTTTAGAAGTGACAAATTCTTTGAAATTGAAACCAATTCTTCTTTATTACTCAAGTTTTTAGAAAAATCAACTTACCAAATTTGCAAGTGTCAGAGTTAAATTTCTGGAAAGTTTAATTAGATTTAACAAGTTCTCTATTCAAGTTATCAATCTTATGCTCAAGTGAATTATTAAACCATTTAATCTGTTTAACTTCTTGGTCTAGAAATTCAACTTTACGAAAAAGATTCATCTTATCATGTATAAGTTTGTCTAAATTTTTATTGGTGATAGAAACTTCTAATTCATAAATATATCTATCAAGTTTAGCAAGTTTCAGTTTGTCCAACAAATTTTCATAATCCCTTTTCAGCTTGACCACTCAAGATGCATACTAGTTATAGAATTAAAAAATTGAGCTAAAACAATTTCATCATCAGAAGACACGATATGAGACATCCTGGAATTCATAACTAAATCAACCAAACAAAATCTAACTCAGAATTGAGCAACCCGCTCTGATACCAAATGTGAGTTATGCGGTGCGGAAACTATTAAGTTAATTTAGAGTGATATACTAATTCTTAGAACTAAAGGAGGTGAATAGGTCTTCTTGTCTAATTTTTATGATTGATTAATTACCCATGATGATTATAGATTAAGTATCCAAAGCAATCACACAATAAATAAAGCAAGTAAGGAAAATTAGAGATGACACTAAGAATTTTACGTGGAAATCCTAGGAAGAGAAAAATCAAGGGGGTGAGGCAAAAAATTTCAGAGAAACCAATCCACTATCTCGAAGCAAAGTACTATAGACTCTGTCCCAGAATCACACCCACTCCACTCTGATGCGGAATACCTCAGGTTTACTATTGCGACTCCCTCATCCAATTATTGCAGATTTCTGGCTAACGTCAATATTCTTCTAGAAGGGTGGTTGAAAGAACACAAATACTCCTCAAGTATTTTTTTTCCTTTGTAGTGATTGTTTCTCCTCCTTTTCAGATAAAATCAAGTAATATCAAGGAACCACCTCTACTACTCTGATCAAACTGTATAGACTAATGATATCTTTAAGAATTCAGCTGATCAGACTGTGAAGAGTATCACAACTTAAACACTTTGTGTGTGT
Organism: Cornus controversa; assembly: GCA_026545225.1. Classification (NCBI taxonomy): domain Eukaryota; kingdom Viridiplantae; phylum Streptophyta; class Magnoliopsida; order Cornales; family Cornaceae; genus Cornus; species Cornus controversa. The sequence continues at coordinate 49,616,834 of CM048845.1, forward strand.
GTGCTCTCAAAAGTATGAACAGTAGAATAAAATTCTCTGTTGAAAATATCTCCTCTGCTTTCTCTCTCTGAAAGATTTTTGATATGCAATTAAAAGCTCCTTGAAAGCATTAATTTTTTCTCACTTTTTCTACTTTGAAATAAAAAACATATGAGGGTTTATATAGACGATAAATCCCTAATTTTTCTTGAAAAATAAGTTAAAATTAATATGAAACAAATTCTGGTATTTTAGGAAAGTTTGGGGTCTCCAGGTCAAAACAGGACAAATGATGCCAAAATCTGTAGAGACTGTGACCAATTTTGGCCAATTTTTTATTTTTTGCATTATAATTGCTATAAATGTATTTTGAGTGGTGATTATCATGTTTGGAGTGTGGGGAGCATGTTTGGGAAGTATTTTAAAGGTTTTGAAAACTTTTCAGGAAATTTGGAGAAGTTTGACTTTTTGGTCAAACTGGGGCCTGTGATGCGACTTAAGTGGGTCCGGGAATCCGAAAAATTTTTAAAAATATTTTTTTTTGAGAATAGCTTAGATAGAATATTTAGAGAGTTAAGGAAGTGATTTTGAGACCGTAGGAGTTTTCAAAATCAAAAACGAAGTCCGAGAAGGTACGTTAAGTGGCCCGAGGGCGTTTTGGTCTTTTTGCGCCCTAGATGCCTTTTAAATACATGGATGAGAGTGATTCTAGCCATTTCACATGGTTCACTCTCTCTAACATTTCTTTCTTCTTCTCTCTACATTTCGGATCTGTTCGACTTGGATTCAAGACTTGCTGAAGGAGGGAGATACATAGGGGACGACAAGGGCTTCTGTTTGAATTGAACAAATGCGAGTTCTGGCAAGGTCAACATCACTAAAATTTTGGTGAAGTGCTTGGAAGGCCTTCATTTTTGAGGTAGGGGTGTTCTTTCCCATTTACTTGTCGATTCTAGGATTTTGGGAGAAACGGTGAGAATTAGGGTTGTGTATTGCATATTTTAAAGTGGTAAGAGGGTTGGGATGTAAGGGTTTTCTACTCTATTTAGTCTCTTATGTGCAATGGAAATGTATATGGCGTTATGCATGATGTGAGGGGTGAATGAGTGAGAGAAAATAAGAATATATCCTTATATGTTAGGTTTTGTGCACTTATGTGGAAATGTGATATAATGAACATAATTGTGTTATATGCTATTATGTGATTTAAAATGCATGCTATCCTTGTATAGAAATGGTGTGTATTAGTGAAGCATGACAAATACGTGCTTAAGTGAATTTTGTGAGCATATGCTACTTATACTAGGGTTTGCAGATATAGGAAAGTATATATGTGGATTGGTAAATATGAAATGCATGCTATGTTCCTATCTAACTAGCTTATGTATTGTGAAGCATAAATCTTAAGTGTTTGATTCATATATGTCTGAAATGCATGTATGGGGCCATTGTGAGAATGACGGGGAAGCGTGGAAGGGTAACATTTTCACCTTAGAGTATGTGATGACTCGGAGAAAATCTTGAAATAATTCAACCACCTAAGAGTACATGATGAATCGGTGATGAATTTCAAAACCATCTAATCACCTTGGAGTATCTGAGGACTCGGTGATAGATGATCCAATCACCTTGGAGTATGTGGTGACTCGGTGATGAATTCCAAAATCAACTAATCACCTTGGAGTATGTGATGACTCAGTGGCGGTATTGAAATTATGTGGGAAGTGTCTCGATCATATGGTTGGTCAAGAATTATGTTGGGGTATCGGGTTGAGTTCGAGAGAGAAAGAAAGAGACAAGTCAATGAAGTTGCTTTCATTTTGAATTATGAAGCATGATATGTGTTTAATGCATTCCTATATATATATGCATTGTTGTGAATGGACATGATGTTTGTTGAATGATAGGTGAAATGTTGTGACATGCATCCATGTAGGTCGTGTCGAGTCAGCACTTAGGTGGGTTGGGGTATCTCTACTGAGCCGCAGTGGTGCTCACCCCTTTATTCTAAACTCTTTTACAGATAAAGCACCGATGACGGATGGGATATGAGTGTCCAAGTGTAATTCTAGTAGCATTTTGCTATCTTTTGAATGTTGTGCATTTTGTGGCTATCCATACCGACTTGTGGCATGTGACTCCTTTTTGAGTTGTGGTTATATTTTGTACAAATATAACTTTAATGCATGTATTAGATTTTAAGCTTGTTAGGTATGGAAAGACAACGGTTTAGTTTATGTAATGCCCATGGTGGCATTTAGTTCATTTGATGATGTTTTCATTATGAATGGATTGTGGTTGTGAAAGAGAATGATTCATTTTGGTGTATGATTCAATTATGGAAAGACAATGGTTTAGTTTATGTAATGCTTATGGTGGCATTTAGTTCATTTGATGATATTTTCATTATGAATGGATTGTGGTTGTGAAAGAGAATGATTTATTTTGGTGTATAATTCAATTATGAATATGATTTTGAGCATGTAATTGATATTGAAATCCTTCATTTATGTTATGGATCATGTATGAGAGGTTCTAGGATGATAGAATGTGAATTGGGCTCCAAATGAATCATGTATAGGGTTGTTGGAGGTCCTGTGGAGGATATTTCGATCGTGCAAAACCCCTATTTCGCACGATTGAAATCCGCGTTTCGATTGTGCGAAGTGGTTGTGAATTATGGTGATTTTTAGGGTCCAGATAGGGGCAATTTCGCACAATCGAAACCCCTATTTCGATCGTGCGAAATAATGCAGGTTAAGGGCCCCGAGAGGGTGAAACTTTTGCACAATCGAAATTTTTTTCGCACAATCAAAACTCCAGTTTCGCACAATCGAAATCCCATTTTCGTACAATCGAAGTTATTATTCACAACATTTGTAAAAACTTCGATTCAACGTAATTTCTTCTTTTTAGATCGGAAGTGAGTGTGATTTTTTTTTAAATTGAGTATTTTTGGATTATTTATCCAATGGTGTAGGTCTCAATTTCAGATTCCAAACAAATGAAGTGTTGAGTCTTAGAAATAAGTGATTCATGAGAGTGTGGATAAGTAAATCCCCAATAAGATGATATGATTTGATGCAAGACTCATTGGGATTGCATGGTTGTGGTATAGTTCATTCATAGGGTTGAGTGAACAGGTTTACACTCTTAATTTGGGGTTGGTCCGGGGTAGTCCCGGCGGTCCGAATTTCGGGGCATGACAAAATTCGTAGATCAGACACCATGGACCAGTCCAGCTTAAACATGGATCGGTCTAGCCTTGTTAAAATCTCAAAACGAGATGCTAAGATCTCTTGGACCTATCCAGCTTTTACTTGGACCGCTCCAACTGTGTTGAAACTCAAATTTGAGGTCCTGAGAGCTCTTGGACGGGTTCGGATAAGACTTGGACCGGTCCAACCTTGAAAAATATGATAATGTGACTTTAAAACTCTATATTTCAAGACTAGAAAATACATTTGAAAAACCTATGTGTTCTCACCAACTTACCTGGACTAAATGATGCTCAAATCATGATCAACGACATCCATGTTCACTTGTAGTCACTTGAATGCTTCAATCAACTAAAGTCTTTTTTGAGGCACTATTTAGATGATGCATTGATGAATAACACCCTCCAAACTCTCAGTCTTCAACTCCATGATTGATTACAAGAATATGAATGAAAGATTACAAATCGATCAAACTTAGTTTTGACACTGAATATTGCCAATTACAAATTCATACATCACAAAAATATATGAGATTTTTATAGATGTTAAAAACCTTAATTTTCATTGAAAAATAAGTTAAAAACCAATAGAAAACAAGTCCCAACATTTTAGGAATGTTTTGGGTCAAATCTGGGTCAAAATAAGACAAAAAGGTAAAACTTCGCAGAGAAGACACCTTGGACCAATCCAGCCTTCACCTTGGATCGGTCCAGCCCTGTTTAAATCTCTATGCATTATACTAAGACCTCTTGGACTGGTCCAACCTTTACTTGGACCCATTTGGCCTTGAATATTGAAGTATTTTGCTCAAAAGTCCCTTTATTCAAGGTTGGAACCTCCCCGTTTGAAATATATGTGTTCTCACCACTTTACCTGGACTATGTCACTCTCATATGTGATCAAAGATGTCCTCATGCACTTAGAACCATCTCAAAACTTCACTTAATTGAATCATTGCCCAGTCCATTGATGGCTTATTCCAAAGATTCAAGCTTCATCATTTGAAGAACACTTGCATGGTTGGTGTAGAACTTCATGTTCACTATGAGACTTCAATTACATGATCAATGATAGGAATATAAAACAAAGATTACAACTCGATCATGTTTGGTTTTGACACCGAAGATTGCCAATACAAAAATATACGTCACATCCTTTACTAAGTTTGTGTCCCCAGTAATAAATCTAATTCATTTAGTGTTTTACATACCATATATGGTGAATGTTTATATTGGTTAATTCATGAAATGAATTAGAAGTACGCTATGTAAGGCTAGTTGCATACAGAGAGCCTCATGCATTAGTATACATAATTATAAATATTGTTCACATTCAGTGATAGAATTAGGTGTTCTATCTAGTTTAATGTAACATGTCAATTTCTATTATATAGGATGACTTATTTCAGTTATGTAAGTGTAAGACTCAAATCCATATGTGTTACTGTGTATAACACATTGAACTGGATCATTAATAAGTGAAAATTATATAATAGCTGATATAGTAATTTTTACTTTGTTAGTATTATAATAAATATCTCTTAATCATCAGGGAATAATGAATTTTACCTTTATTTGTGATTACTTTGATTTTCTTTAATGACCCATGGGATTAACAAAGTGGGTATTTTGGGTGATCATTGAATATGGGCATTGGAACATATATTCTCAATATGAAATCTATGTGATATGTTTATTTTGACTTGATTTGTTTGATCACATAAATCTCGATCAAAAATACTTGTCCCAATTAACTTCTTGTATTGAAGTTATAAAAACAATTAAAAGTATAAAACATGACATGAATGTGGACCCACAATGGATATATTTGGCAATTCATTCATTACTAATACAATAAAAAATATATTAAAAGTCAACAGCTTAATAAGTTATATTTTCAAAAATGAATAAATAAAAAGGGATCGAGGTAGTATAACATACCTTTTCAAGCTCGTTATTAATTGATCATATTGACCTATTTTCTTTTTTTAGATTAAACCCATCTTACTAGGTAGGTTTCTTCCAATAAGGTGGCCCACTTGAGACATGATTTCTTCTCATTTATTTTTTCTAGTTAGTACACACCTATCCCCAAAGAATTGTTTGCATCCAAGAGAATTTGATTCTTAGACTTAATGCTTGTTAGGCACTAAGGCAAAGTTGTTTTGGTGTCAAGTTAAAACCTAACTAAATAAACAAAAAAATAAAAAAAAAGAGAGAAGTAATTGTGAGAGAGTAAAGAAACATATCAAAAGATCGATGACTAGATTATGAGGTTATGGTTGTCAAATACTATCGGTGGTTAGCCATTACAGATGATGATTGGTACTCGTATTTGATCAGATATTGATGACAACAGAAAGGTAGTAAAGAGAGAATATGGAAAGTGTTTTTTTTATCTTAATAAATTTTATTTGAGTTCTACATGAAAATGAAATAAGCATTCCTTGAATCAGAAGAGAAATGCTCACTTTAGCTTGTCGGAAGAATGAACAATTCAAGGGAATGAGAATTCCAACTTTAGTAGTGCTTACCAAACAGGAGAAAGGGAATCAAAAGGTGAAACATTTCCATACATGCGTACCAAATGTGATGTTATGTTATATTTGTCAATTTTATCTATCCTAACATGTAGTCTGATGTATATCTTTCGAGTAAATATCACTGACACACCCTAAGGTTTAATGTAATTTCACGCGGCTACAACTTCATAAAATTTCGTCACAAACACCCCCTGAGGTTTGTACCGGAATAGATAGACAATAGTGCTTTGTCTCCTCCCCTTTATCTGAAAGATGGATGAAGTAGGTGGCTGCTGATGAACTTTGATAGCCAGTCACCCCGCCCAAGGAATAGAAATAGATTCGTTTTCGTCAGCTCGTTAGCGCTTTAGTTTGATTGCAGGGTCCAGTGAGGCTGATTCCTCAACGATCAGGCTTATGTTACACAGATGGGGATCCCAAGGAGAGGGCTTTAAGGGCTTTACTAATAATAGTCAAGGTAGGGGACGGATAATAATGAAATCAGGGTTATCGTAGAGTAGATCAGGCTCTCATCAGACCTAACATGCTGCTCTTACCCTTAGTGGTTCTCACCCCAACCGTTAACTAGACAACCTGTCAGGACTCTGACACCTTGTAAAATGACCTTCATGCCCCTTTGACTTATGAAAAGACATATTTGACATATTAAATTACTAATTTACCCAAAACCAATCTTTTCATGGACCAAAATATCCTTTTTTTTATATTAGTTATACTATATATATAATATAACTAATGTTTTATATGTAATTAGACATTACATAAATATTGATTTTACATATTAAATATAAATTAAATTTGCAAACTTTAAAATCAACAAAATTTACAAAAGATATAGTTGCATAAATAATAAAACATTTTATTTGTAATTATGCAAATTGAAAAATATGTAATTAAATATTATGCACTTAACAATTAATTGGCAAATTTTAAAATTTGAAAATATGTAATTATGTACTTAAAAATTATAAATTTATTAAGTGAAAGAATTATAATATTGATCAAATACCTAAGGTTAAGTTACAAATTAAAAAAATGTCTAATTGAATACCTGATGTTAGGTTACGACATTATTATAGTTTATTTTAATTAATAAATAAGTTTGTGTATTATCAAGTTTTTGGTTAGTTTTATAATTCCTAACTATTTTATGAGTCTAAAGTCCATATTACAGTCCAAGTGGTTTTCTTACAAGCTTCCACGGGTCCAAATTTGCATTAAGAGATTGAAGTTCAAATGCGTGTTATATATAGATATATATATTTATATAAGAGCAACGCTACATGTCCCGAATAAATATCCCGAAATATATCTCGAATCTATGTGGTAGCGGACATCACGCTTAGTTAATCTAAAAATACACATCAACATGTAAAATTCTAAAACCCTAATATTTCACATTTAGAGAGTCGTTCTCCTTCGTATACACGTCTGAGTTAGAAATCAATTTCTCATTTTTGCGATTTACAGTTGTCTCTTGAAACATAATATAACCCTAGATGTATACACCTATACAATAACCATAAATTAGAGTTACTAATCCTATATGTATACATATATATATGTACAATCACCATAAATTAGAGTTACTAACCTTAGATGTAACCTGAGATAACTCTAACCCCTAGATGTAACCTGAGATAACTCTAACGGACCTGAGATTGCCATTATTAAGGTCCTTCCCTTCATCAAGCAGGGCTGCTTCTTCATTCTCATGTTCTTCTATGCGTCCTTTATAAATTACAAATATATGGGAGAAAAAAGAAAAGAAAAGAAAAAGATTTTAAATAAAGTTGGACCTGGCTGTTAATTCGGGATTTAATAACACGAATTAAATTCGTGTCATTTAGCATTTTCCTTTATATAATATACATATATATATATATGTATATATATATAGATATGTGTGCAGGTCTGGGCACCAACTTTGTCGATCATCGCCACTGTTCATTCACCATGCATCAACATTCAACGATGAGGATTTACTGCCATGCTTCGCCATCAAAGAAGACCCACTGATCAGAGCTCCAGAAAAGCCACTACTAGAGAAATCTCAACACCGGCCACACCATTGTGTGCACTCAGTGCCAGCGAAATATAACCTGTCTCAACCTAATCTTCTTCGTCTAGCAACTTTTCACTGCCAAACACCATGGAACTACACTGGTTATCTTCTCCGGCCACACCACCATCACCGACACCATCATAAACCATAAAAATCCCCATCAACCCACCTTTGTCGCGTCTCCACCACTATTCACTGAAGCATCACCACTCTCCACCCATCGTGACAACAATAATTCCACCACTGATTCACCACCAAACAAAGACCTAGTCCTATCATCCCCAGAAGTTCACCAAGTCCCTTCGACCACCTCTAACTTGTCTCCACTAATGTTCACCAAAGCACCACCACTCTCCACCCACCGTGACAGTAATAATTCCACCACCGATTCACCACCGAACAAAGACCCAGTCCTATCATCATTGCAAGTTCACCAAGCCCCATCAACCACCTCTGCTGCGTCTCCACCAATGTTCACCGAAGCACCATCACTCTTGTAAAGACTGTGCCCAATTTTGGTCGGTTTTTAATTTTTTTTCATCATTTATTATTTTAAGTGTATTTTAAATGATATTTAGCATATTTTGAATGTGGGGATCATGTTTGGAGAGTTGTATCAGGGTTTTGAAAAGTTTTGAGAACTTTTAGAAAAGTTTGACTTTTGGTCAACGGGAGCCTCGAGATGAGGTTAAGTGAGTCCAAAAATTTTGGAAAAATTCTGAGAAATTTTATTTTTGGTTATGGATCAAAGGAAATTTTTAGAGTGTTAAGGAAGTGATTTCAAGACCGACGAAATTTTTGAAATCGAAAACGAATGTCGGGAGGGTACGTTAAGTGGCTCGGGGGCAAAACAATTATTTCGTATCCCAAGGAGTGAGATAAATATCAAAGGGATTTGGGATATTTCATGTTACAGATCCCTTTTCTCTCTCTATACTCCACCACTTCATCTCTCTCCCTTCTCTCTAGATTTTAGACTAGTTAAGGTGTGATTTGGAAGTTCCCAAAGAAGGGAAGTGCGTATAGGACACCAAGGGCTTCGGTTTGAACTGAACAAAGTCTTCAATTTGTGAAGTTGAAAGGGCTGAAATTTTCGAAAGTTAGATTCCAAGCTTGATATTCGAGGTTGGGATGTGAAGTTTTTCTTTACTTTGATTCTATAGGTCTTTTTAATTGTGACATGAAATATAGTTTGAGATTTCTTGAGTTTAGGATTTTGTATATGTGTGTGTGTGTGTGTGTGTGTGTGTGTGTGTCTATATATATATATATATATATATATGAAAATATAATTTATGCATATGTATATGTCTAACATGCTAGTTAGGGCTTTTATACATTACATATGTGAAAATGAGACCATGAATGCTCTTTGATGAAATTGTGTTCATTTAATGAAATTGTGTTTATTTGAGTTTCTATTTAGAATTGTGCATGAAAGATATGATTTTTTTGAAAAATGCATAAGCATGATAATTTTCATGAGATGAGTGGAATGGCATTATGACAAGCTTGAGTCGAGGAAGAAAATGCATTGATTTGATGAAATACATTGCATTGTGTGTGATATGTGCGTTTATGTGATAATATGCACTATGTGAAAAGCGAGGTTTTTGTGGCCTGACAATATTGAGAATTAAGATAAGGGGATGACCCCTAGGGTGAAAAACTCAAAACTTGGCTAAGCGGATGACGCATCCGTCGGAATAGTAAACTGAGAAGCATAAGCACAGTTTGGGTGCCGAAGAGACCCTTACTATTGGAGTGATAAGCTAGTCCCCATTGAATTGATTTCTGGAGCTATGTGATGTGAGTTATATATATATATGAACTATGACTTGTTCAATTTGTTATATATATGTATACATTAAAACGTGATTGTTTATGGGTAAAAAGTATGAATAATTGTCATATAAATTTGTAATGATTTCATATGTATTCATGCATGGATCCCGAGTTAGAGTAGAGATGGGTGGATCATTCCTACTGAGCAGCCGTGGTGCTCACCCCCTATTTTCAAATTCTTTTCAGATAAGGCACGAATGGAGGATGAGGCATGCTTAATGGACCCTTTGGAGTTTTTTTTGGACTCTTGACATGTAGATGGATGTCCATACCGGCTTGTGGCATGTGGACTAAGTAGAAAGTATTGTATTTACATTTGATTCATGTTGGTACACTTTAGTTTCAAAGGTAATGACCATATATGAATCATGTATGACTTTTGAAGTTGAATGGAAGATGTTGGTTTTGTTTCCACTATATATAGTCCTTGGATATGAATGCTTGGGGTGTGATTGATCATAAGTATGATTTAATGCTTATGAATGATGTAGGTTCCTTTCTTGCATGATTTTATAGTTATATGAAATGATTATGATAGTAGAAGGAACTTAGAATGCCAAAAATGGTCAATTGCACAGTTGCAGGATTTGGTCACTTCGATGCATCGAAAAACCTGTTGGATTTTGAGAAACCAAAAGTCCGGAGAGTGATTTTTGAGCGATACTTTTCGATGCATCGAAATCATCATTTTGATACATCAAAATTATTGTTCACAACATGCTCTGAAATTTACCCAAACTTCAATTGGACATAACTTCTTCGTTTTAAATCGAAATCAAGTGTTATTTTTTTTTAAATTGAGTATTTTTGAATCCTCTATCCAATGGTGAGGATTTCAGTTTCAAGTTCCAATCACACAAAGGGTTGAGCTCCAGAATTGAGAGGTTATGTAAGTGTCGCTTGATGCGTGACTCATGAAATTGGTTGTGGTTGAGGTTGAGTTAGCACATTCATATGCAAGAAAATAATTAAGCTTTCATAGTATTTGAGAGTGATGAGAGTTCATTAGGGATTAACAGATGAGTTCACTTTTGATTTTCAGAGAACGAAAATCAGGGTGTGACAGCATGGTACCAGAGCGTGGTATCATTGTGGTTGGAGTGTGAATGATTAGTCCCAGTGACCTTCGATTTCTGGAGAATGCAAATTGGGGCGTGACAACTTGGTATCAGAGCGTGATATCAAAGAGTGATTGTGATTATGGTATGGATGATAAGCGCGAGTCACCCTTGGTTTCCGGAGAACAAAAATCGAGGCGTGACAATTCTCCCCCTGCTGTAACAACAATAATCCTACCATTGATTTACCACCGAACCAAGACCCAGTCCCTTCATACACAGTTGGGGAGAGAGAGGCAGCTGTTAGAGAGAGAAAATGAGGAAAGTTAGAGAGAGAAGATGAAGAGATGGTCCTTCAATATAATTTTATTATGGGGCAATATGGTATTTTCATTATAGTTTTTTTTTGTTTAAAAAATTATTATAAAATGAAGGGCAATTGTGACATTTCATGCATAATTTAATGTCGTTCTGACACCGTTAGGATGAAAAAGCTGATAGGTGGTATTTGTGACACAATTTCACAAAATTGTTATGTGAAATTATATTAAACCTGAGAGGGTTGAAGTGATACTTACCCCTTCTTTTAATTCAACAAATTAATTATATCCAAATATATATATATATATATATATATATATATATCGCTCAATGCCATCTTTTGTAAATCATCATAGATTAGAGGGCATAATATCAAAGGAATCTCCCGAAAAGGTGGATTTGGCCTTCGAAAACGCAGACATTTTCAACCCGCAAGGCCCAAGCCCCAAAACACACACATACCCCCCACCATTTCTCACATTGTTTGTGCCTTCTCTCTCTCTCTCATCAGCGCCATCAGGTCGTGTGAATCTCTCTGTTAGAGAGTCACAAACCCTAACCCTAGAACACACGAACACCTCCTAATGGCGTTTTCAGACAATTCTCGCCAATCTCTCATTCCAAACTTCCTTTACTCTTCTTCGTTATCATCCAAAAAACTCATCGATTTGGACAATTTGATGATCAATCAAGACACTATGTTGCATTCTTCATCCTCGCCGTCCATTCCATTATCCTCATCATCGAAGACCAGCTTCGTGATTCCAGCTCCGAGCGAGCCTGGTAAGGTCGCCATGTACTCTAAGGAGTACTATGCGGCGTGTACGGCCGGTGGTATCCTCAGCTGTGGTCTCACTCACATGGCCGTCACTCCTCTTGATCTCGTCAAATGCAACATGCAGGTCCTTTTTCTCTTGTTCTATTCTCTCCCTCCCTCTCTCTCTCTCTCTCTCTCTCTCTCATTATATATATATAATTTATGCTCTCACACACACACAAACATATATCTATATATATATATATATATATATATATATATATAGATATGTTGTGATCAGGCGATTTGTTTATTTGAAAACTTGGATCTGTGGTGCTTAATGATTTGGTACGACTCCTAGTGATTCAGGATCTGATTTCCAGAGACATTTGCATCGCGTTTGAATTGCTAGTTTTTTTTTTTCACTTTGTATATTTTTGTAATTTGTTATACATAACTCTATGCACTTGTACATTCTACAGGGTTCAACTAATGAGAAAACGAGTCTAGAGCTGACTTATATATTATTACATTACTTTGTTTGTGTTCAATTCTGTTGCTGCAATGTTAGCATTAGACACGTTTAAAATGTCTTAATCAAACACGTTCACTATTTGGCTTTGCAAAAATCGGGCTCTTTGCTTTCCAGGCCTACATTTGGTTTGTATTATTTCTCAATATATATTATTTGACAGAATTGAAGTTTGACCTTACTTACCTTTCTAGTGGTGAATTATTCACATTGTCTCATTCACTATTATTGTTTTCCTTCCAACCCAAACATCCCCATTCCTCCCCCCTCCCCCCCCAAGGACATAATTACAGTTTTAATTTTATATTTAGCTCCCTGTTTTGTTTTCTGTGGAAATTAAATTTCCCCTAGCATTATGTATGCAGGTAAATATTTATGTATGCATAAATTTTATATATATTTATAATTCCATCATCATAAATCGGCAACTGCAATATGTATCGGTGTCAATGTATGACAGTGAAGCCCTTCAACAATGGAGCCATTTGATTTTTAAATTTGTGGTTATATGTTCCTCGTTGGAAAATTTAAGCGACATTACACCTCACTTTTTCAGATTGACCCTGCAAAGTACAAGAGCATTTCTTCTGGTTTTGGTGTTTTGCTTAAGGAGCAGGGAGTTAGAGGTTTCTTCAGGGGCTGGGTTCCAACCTTGCTTGGTTATAGCGCACAGGGTGCTTGCAAGTTTGGATTCTATGAATTCTTCAAGAAGTACTACTCTGACATTGCTGGTCCAGAATATGCAGCCAAATACAAAACTTTGATTTACCTTGCTGGCTCTGCATCTGCTGAAGTAATTGCTGATATTGCTCTCTGCCCCTTCGAAGCAGTGAAGGTTCGTGTCCAAACTCAGCCTGGGTTTGCCAGAGGTTTGTCAGATGGCCTTCCAAAGTTTGTCAAGTCTGAGGGCGCTCTTGGGTAGGATTCTCATACATAATTTACTTGATATATAATATTGTTAATTTGCATTCATTTTCTTGAAGTTATCATTTTATAATTTTATGATTAATTTCTTTTATAGGCTTTACAAGGGGATTGTTCCGCTTTGGGGACGACAGATTCCATGTAAGCTGACATATCTCTTCTGTTCAATGTTATATCTAAGCTATGAAGTGTAGACTGATGTACTCAGTCCATTACTTTTGTTGTTATTGATCTGCTCTGAATGAGTAGAAAGCTTCAGTTTCCTTAGTTGGTTCCCCCCAGGGAGATGAGTTGTATTCTTTGTATTCTTGTTTGGAGTCTGTCCTTAAGTACTTCTATTCCTTGTCTCTGGGAGTATTGGGAACAAGGAAAGGGGATTGGGCATTCTCTTTCCTAAAATTTGTGAGCAATTATCTCAATATCTATTACTCTTTTCTTATGATATGTTGATTATGTCACTTTTCCTAAACATGTTTGAATTAAACCTTTTCATAAGTTTATTATTATTCTTCTCTGTATGCTAGCCATATTTTACATGCTGCTTCCTCTACAGTTGGCTTCTCCATTTCCTGCTAAGTAAGTTTGCTGATAAATGTTATAAAAATAGTGGTTTAAATGAATTTGAGGTAATTATGGATACATGGGATATAGTGGAAGGTATTTTCCCCTACCCACCAAAAGTAAATAGATAATAAATAAATAAAATTCTCGGCATGCATCTGTTGTTGCATCACATATTTGGATTACTGCTGTTGTCTGTTCTATCTACCTGTTACACAATGGACATCTGTCTCTTGCATTAGTTAAAAACGGATTAGGTTTCCAAATTTCAAAATAATTTCATAGTTATATTAAACTATAATTTGTTGTATTTGACAAGATTAGAAGCTGCCGTGAAGTTTGCTGAATATTCGTTTATATGTTTAAATCTTTTTATCACCTTTGTTTTGTGTTCACAGGAGTAGAGTATCATTTTTCCTTGAGAAGCTAATAATTTCTTCGTTTCTTGGCCTTGCCTGTTTATAGAACTTGTATTTTTGTCTTCTAGACTCTATTTGCATTCTGCAGTGTATTACATTCTTTTACGTCCTCTGCATGTAGTTTTGGATCCTACTATCGTGTGTGTACAGAAAATCTATCTTATTTGCTTGAAACTTCACCTACATTTAGATTCAATTGGAACCCCATTGCATTTGTTTCTCTGCATCTTGATTTATTTGTTGCATTTTCCCGCTAATAGTTAATATATGGTTTTAAATTGTGGAAAAGTACTTATAAAAAAAAAAATTTGTGGAGAAGTAAGTTTAAAGAATAATAATTGTGAAGTGAGAAGCAACGAAGTGTTGCATATCAGATTCCCCTTTCTTCAACTGCACTGTTTATTCTTGGTAATACACCTTATCCTGGAAACTTCAGTGTCTATGCATTTAGTTGTTCTCCCAACACGAAAGAATGTTTTCTATATTAGAGTGTGAATTTGTAGAAGTCTTCAAACCTGGCTTCCATTTCCCTGATCTTCCCCTTGGTCTTTACATAATCAAAGATTGGCATTAGAAGAAGCGAGATCTCCATGATTAACCAACTAATGTAATTTGATTATATTATGTTATCGAATAATTAATTGATGCGTTGTTTTTTTAAATGTTTCATGAAGACATAAATATAGTAGGATTCGAGCAATTGGGTGCTATTTTTATTTTGTCATCTGCTATTAACTTTTTTGTCATTGATTTTTTTGTCAGAAGTGCACTTGATAAATCTGCTTTGCTAGGATGCCTTACGATCAAAATGGGTATTTTACAGATACAATGATGAAGTTTGCATCTTTTGAGACTATTGTGGAAAACCTCTACAAGTATGCCATCCCAACCCCCAAAGACCAGTGCAGCAAAGGTTTGCAGCTTGGGGTGAGCTTTGCTGGTGGATACGTTGCTGGTGTATTCTGTGCTATTGTATCACATCCTGCGGATAACCTGGTCTCTTTTCTTAACAATGCCAAAGGGGCAACTGTTGGTGACGTGAGTTAAAGATACCAAACACTGCTGATTTATAATTTCTTTCCTTATGATCACTGCCTTTGTTTAATGTCAATTGGATGTTGCAGGCTGTCAAGAAGCTAGGCTTGTGGGGTCTGTTCACTCGTGGCCTTCCTCTTCGCATAGTCATGATTGGAACCCTTACTGGCGCACAGTGGGGTATTTATGACGCATTCAAAGTTTTTGTTGGACTGTAAGTTTCTTTTCTATATTTGCTAGGATTGTTCTTTGCAACTATATATTCTTGTCTTCTATGGACTATTATTCTGAAATAATGAGGCCTTGTTGCTCTTTTCAGGCCAACTACTGGTGGTGTTGCTCCTGCTGCTGCTGCTCTTCCTGCAAAGAGTTAGGGTTGTTGATGAACAAATGTTTTTTCTCTTGTAAGACTTTGAGAAGGAGGCTCCTCTTTTGGCGGATCAATAATACTAGTTGGATAGTAAGTGATTGTGGTAGGAGTCGTATTCTATTCAAGACAGCAGTTTTGCATTCTTCCTATTTTTGCACTTATATCTGAATTTTTAGAGGATGGTTTTAACTTCATCCTCCATATCAACACTATGATATTGGTTCATGGTTTCCCAACCTTGATGGAATTTAAATCTGTAATAATGTTGCAGATATTTGCGGATCAGGTTATTCTGTAGTCTTCTAATTACTTTTTTGTTCACAGTTTCTTGAGCATTGTGTGAATTCATGCTGAACCTATTTTCAGCATTTCATTCTTTCGTCTTTTGCTCTGAAATTAGCTTGATTGTAACGATGTTGATTGCTCTAATGATTTAGCTTTGAGTGTCCTAATGGTTTTCTACAATTGACCTAGAGTCCCCTTTGGAGTATCAAGAGGGTTTGCTAAGCATCCATAGGCCTGAAATAGTCATTCAGTTGGTGATTCAGAACTGTAGCGGTTAATGCCTCGCTATATAGGAGCAGTAACCTACTCTTCCCTCCCACGAGATCCAAGTGATGGTCTATATCTTGGTAATGACACTGGCTAACCGAAGTTCCTTCCAATTAGTCATGCTTATAGCTTGTGTGTTATATAATATGGGTCTCATTATGCCACATAAGTTTTAGGGTAAAATACAGACCTCCCTTCAGGTTTGGTCTAATTACACACGATGTTATGTTTGTAAAATAGTTACACTTACCTCCCTTCAATATGTTGAAATGACCATTATGCCTCCATTATTTGAAAATAGTTTCTTATCATGTTAATGGATTGGAGGGTATTTTAGTCAATATTTGAATAAGAGGGAAGTGAATGTAATTTTTTTACAAACAGAGCACATGGGTGTAATTAGAGCACAATATAGGGGAGGTTAGTGTATTTACCCTAAGTTTTACTCCCTCCGTCCCATAATAGATGGGCACTTCGGGAACTGTGACTCACAGAGTTGTGAGTCACAGTTCCCGAAGTGCCCATCTATTATGGGACGGAGGGAGTATTCAACTTTGAAGAAAGAAAATAAAGTCATCTCTAGTTATGTTATTGGAGGGGAATTCTGTTTCTATTTTTCTCCTCCATTCTTACTCCCTAACTCAGCTTACCTTTTTTTCTGCCGTTCATTTCGCTCTCTAGTCGTTGTCACTAAGATTATGATCTACAATCCAATGGGATACTTGTAAGCCAATCATGCTAAAAATCAACTTACATTAATTTTGATCAAATCTGTTGCTAATCGGTAACTTTTTTAATACAAATAAAATTATAATTTGAAGACCTTTTAAGATTAGGCAGGATCTCCACAATAAAATGGCAGGATCAATGCTCACCGAAGGATGGTAGCACGTATTGGATTAGAACTAGAACTACCTATATAATTAGGGCTACAAATAAACTAATCCGGAGCTTGATTCTTTTTGAAAAGATGAGTTTTGACTCGGATTCTTATTATTTTAAAAGCTCCGACTTAGACTTGTTTAATAACAAATATTGTTCGGGATTGATTTGAACTCGTGTTGAAAATCACTTTTGACTCATTTATGAACTTATACGAGTTTACACAAGCCAATGAACTTGGTCCGTCAACCTCTATAATATTATATTTACGTACATGTTCATATATCTATACAAGTCCTATACGAGCTTATGTTCATGAATATATACGAGCTTATATTCACAAGTCAAGTTCAATATTGTTCAGGATAGATTCGTTTACCAAACAAGTCTAGAAATTGAACTCGAACTATTACTTAAACGAGCTAAAGCCGAATTGTTCATGAATAATTAGATTCATTTACAACCTTACCTATAATGAGTTACTTTTTAAGCTTCGTTCATGATAAAAGATTATTTTAAAAGTCCTATAATGATGGGCAATAGGACATTCATTTTTTAAGCAAGTCTCGTAGCGAGGCCACTCTCACCGAGCTGTGAACTCAATGACCGCTTATTGCTCCAATTTTTTAAGAAAGCATAGCCGTGTATCTAGCACACGAGACATGAAAATAATCCATTGATCACAGAGGTCATGAAAACAATTACTATAAAAACTACGGGTGCACACGGTACGGTTCCTTGCGATTCTTCATGGAACTAGAACTAGAATCGAAACCGTTCCCAACGGTTTCTTAATTTTGGAACTGGAATCAGAACCGTTGAGTTCGGTTCAGTTCCGGTTCTTTGTGGTTTCGATTCCCTAATGGTTCTTTGTCTTTTTTTTTTTAACATTGGCAAGATACACTCATACTTGTGCACCCCTAGTTATAACAATAGATTAAAAGCTATTAGTATTTATTTATATATCTTATATTATATAAATATATAGAACATTAGAACTTAAAAGCTACATGTATTTATCTATATATTATATATTTTATACTTTATATATATATTTATATTTATATAGAACACTAGAACTTATAAATTATTATTATTCATTTATATATTATATATTTATATATTATATATATATATATTTTCTAAAAGTTTCGATTCTAATTCCTTGACTTGGAACTGGAACTGTAGTGAACGGTTCCTAAAATTTGGAACTGAAACCGGAACCGTAGTGAACGGTTTAGTTCGATTTAGCTATAATTCCGGTTCCGGTTCCACCAATTCTTTGTGTACCCTTAATAAAAACTATATTTGATGTTAGGGTAAATTACTCTGACTTCTCTTAAGATTTAACTTAATTACTCTCAACCTAAAATTTTTACAAACTTACTGTGACTTCTCTTGAGATTTAGTTTAATTAATCTCAACTCAAAGTTTTAACAAACTTACTGTGACTTCTCCTGAGGTTTAGCCTAATTACTCTCAACTTAAAGTTTTTACAAACTTACTCTGACACCCTTGTCAGACTAACAATGCATTGTTTAAAGTAACATTTCATGTGCATTTACTAAAATGCCCTTAACTTATCAGTGAAAATACAACCAACCTTTTGTTACACGTAGCTGATGTCATCAAATAATTTCAAAAGACCAAAGCATCCCTGGTTTGACAACTCCATTTGACACATAACACAGCTTTATCACTTCCCCATAAGCAACTCGAAGATTCGTATCTTTCTCTTCTCACTGTAAAAATGAAACCATCTCTCGCTTGCAATCCACCACAAAAACTCATCTCTAAAAGATAATGTAGTGAGGGTAAAGGTGGGAGTGAAGGTGGAAGTGAGAGTAAGGTCTACATGAGCGTGAATCTAGGGTTTGCTGGGAAGATTTGCAGCGAAAATCTTGCTTTGAGTTTTGCGTGAACACGTTAGTGACCTTTTCTCTCTTCTATGTCGTCTCTTGCAACCTAAGTTTTGTTTGAGTTTTGCTTTGAAGATATACATATTGTTAATTTTATATAGGGTAAAGTACATAAAATCCCCCTCTGGTTTAAAAAATGTGCAAAAAACCCCTTTCATGTTCACTTTGCATCCTTATAGTTTCAAAAATGTGCAAATCAACCATTCTGGGCTAAAAACACATTTTAAGTTCTAATTTTACCCTTCTACATAATTTCTTAAGATTTTCAACAATAACAATTTTATTCTTTTATATAATTTTTTAAAAATATTAATTTAATTATAAATAAAATATTCTTGTTTTATTATTATTTCGTGGCCAAGCAAAAAAAAAAATCTTCATTGTTTTTTTTTGGCGAAATAAAAAAAAATCTTCATTGTTAAAAAAAAACATTTGACATTACTTAATTTCTTAATATTTTCAACAATGGAAATTTTATTCTTTTTATATATATATTTTAAAGTATTAATTTAATTATATATAAAATATTATTGTTTTATTATCATTTCGTGGGCAAGCAAAATTTTTTAAAAAAAACTTCATTGTTTAAATTTTTTTTTCTCGCATTGTTTAAAAAAAAATTATTTTAAACAATGCCAAAAAAAATAATTCAAAAACAATGAAGTTTTTTTTAAAAATTGTTTTAAAATATTTTTTGCTTGGCCACAAAATGATAATAAAACAATAATATTTTAGATATAATTAAATTAATATTTTTAAAAAAATATATAAAAAGAATAAAATTTCTATTGTTGAAAATATTAAGAAATTAAGTAATGTCAAATGTTTTTTTTAATAATGAAGATTTTTTTTTATTTCGCCAAAAAAAAACAATGAATATTTTTTTTGCTTGGCCACGAAATGATAATAAAACAAGAATATTTTATTCATAATTAAATTAATATTTTTAAAAAAGTATATAAAAGAATAAAATTGCTATTGTTGAAAATATTAAAAAATTATGTAGAAGGGTAAAATTGGAACTTAAAATGTGTTTTTAGCTCAGAAGGGTTAATTTGCACATTTTTGAAACTACAAGGGTACAAAGTGAACATGAAGGAGATTTTTTGCACGTTTTTGAAACTAGAGGGGGGTTTTATGCACTTTACCCATTTTATATACTGTATACTCTCTATAACTCAATCTAAAGTTTTCATATATTTGTACTATTACGTAGTTGTCTCTTTTGTCTATTCTTTATAACTCTAGTATTGAATTGATTTCATACGTATTGTTCCTTTATATATATATATATATATATATATTTTTTTAATTAGGGGTTTGTAAAAAATTGTTTCAGTTTTGTGAAATTAGGATTACATAGAATAGAATTGGGGGTTTGTCAAAATTTGAAGAAATTGGGCTTCATAAATTGGGGATTTTGTATAATTTTAGACATATTTCAATAATTTCAATTGAGTTTAATGTAGTTAAACTAATTTCAGTTTTAATTTATATTTTTTTTAATTATGGTTACACAAAATTGGGGGTTTGTCAAAATTTAAAGAAATTGGGTTTCATATGTTGGGGCATTTGTATAATTTAGACGCATTTTAGTTTAGTTTAATGAAATTAAGCTTATTTCAGTTTCACAAATATGTACTGATTGTGAGTTGTTAGTGTACTTAGTAGTTCATTTTGTAATTGTCTTTTTTCAGTTTAAGACAACAATTGAAAAGATGAATGATATTAATGTCCACTATGGTGAGGCTGCAAATATCATAAGAAATATTGATCTAGACATGTATTGCTACCTTGATTTGATATCTGATACTTGTGAGTTATCATTGACTAAGGTGCCTACACAAGTTGTTACATCTATGAATCTATATTTTTATATTCCTGGGTGTAATAAAAGGATGTTAGTGCAAGGGAATACTGATATCTTAATAATGATTAAGTTACATGGAGAGAGTAGGTCATTTGAATGTTGACCGTGACTAATTTTGGCCGGTTTGCATTTAATGCATCATAATTGCCATAAACGCATTTTGAATACTGTTAAGCATGTTTTAAGTGTGGGAAACATGTTTGGAATGTTGTATTGAGGTTTTGAAAAGTTGTTGAAATATTTAGAGAAGTTTGACTTTTTGGTCAAATCGGGGTCCGAGATGCGATCCGGTTAGGCCCGAAAATTCAAAAATTTTTGAAAAATAATTATTTTTAGTTTTAAACCAAATGAAATGTTTATAGAGTTAAGGAAGTGAGTTCAAGGCCATAGGAGCTATCGAAATCGAAAACGGAGGTCGGGAGGGTACGTTAAGTGGCCCGGGACGTTTTAATTACTTGGCGCCCCAGATATTATAAATATCTAGGGTTGGGATATTCTAGCCAATCTCACACCACTTTATCTCTCTATATTACTCCCAACTTCATCCCTCCACCTTCTCTCTACATTTCGGGTAGCTTTAGCTTGGATTTGGGATTCGCTGAAGAAGGAAAGTGCATAGAGCTCGACAAGGGCTTTAGCTTGGATAAAAAAATCTTGGATTTCGGCAAGGTAGACCTCGGTGGGATTCTTGGAAATTTCTTGGAGGCCTTCCAAATTTGAACTAGGGGTCTCTTTCTCTCTTAGTTGTCGATTCTAGGATTTCGGGTGAAATGGTGAGGTGTAGGTTGAGTTTTGCATGAATGAGAGTAGTGAGAGGGGTGAGATTTGATATTTTCTCCTTCCCTTGTGTTCTTATTAAAAATTGATATACCTTATGATATGTATAGCATGAGGGGCTAATATGTGAAATATATGAAGTTGAGAGCATGAATTTATGCTAATTTTTGTGTGCATATGTGATTACGTGCAATAATGAACATGTATGTGATTATGTGTTAATGATGTAGTGTGAAATGCATGCTAACTAAATACAGCAAGTGTATGCATTTGGTGAAGCACGAACAATATGTGCTAAATTGGAGATTTGTAGGCATATGTGAATAATATACAAGTTTTGCATGTGATTATATGGTGAGAAATGTATGCTAAGGCTAAGGCCTAAAGTCGGATTATATCCATATTTGGTGACTAACGGAGTTGTCCAATCACCTTGTGGCAAACTAAAATATTGCCAAGAAGTATAGCACTGTCGGAGTTTTTCAAGTCATACGAATGTTATCAAAAATGTCTATGGTCACATGATCTGTCGGAGCGGTCCAAATCATGTTGGGATATCAGATTAGGTATAAGAGAAAGGAATTATATATTTATACTTATGTGATCATATGTTAAGCATGATTTATATTTTAATGCATTTTCCTTGATATGCATTGCTTGAATGAATATATGAATGTTGAAAGTGACAAGTAGTGTAATGACATACATTCATATAGGTCGGTGTCGAGTTGGCACCTAGGTGGGTTGAGGTATTCCCATTGAACTGTTGAATTGCTTACCCCATTTTTCCCAAACTATTTACAGATAAGGCACCCATAAAAGATGGGACTTGAGAGGCTCAAGTTGTGTTTCGTAGCATTTTGCTTTACATTTTGGATATTGTAGATTTGGCTATCCATGTCAGCATGTGGCATGTTGAAATGTATTTTGTGGTCATATATGAATTTTTGATACTTTTGGACTATGCATATAATTCAAACTATGACTACGAACTTGTGAAGATATTCTTATGAAATGTAGGAATGGATTATTGTGTATTTAATGAGGACAATGGATGGGGAATGTAAATGGATTGTGATGTATGGACTTGTGGAATGGTAAATCTATTTATGTTGTATGATGTATGAATAGTTTTAAGTGAAATTGAAGGCATTAGGATGGATAATTTGGGGGGGGGGGGGGGACACATGCCCAAAGTGTCCAATTTGGATCCTTAGATGAAATGGATGGAATTTGTACCATTTTAATGGATTTCAATCATGCTTTGAAGTAGATTATGATTGTGTATAGTTGTTATATGTATTTGGACCTGAAATATGCAGGAAATAGGCATTTTTACACTTTCTATCGCATAGCTTCTGCATCAATCGACCGAAAGGTGTAAGATCCAAAACATTAAAATCTGGGAACTTGTTTCGGACGACTGAAGGAAGGTTTTGGCCGGCCAAAATTTCCCTTTTGGCTGACCGAAACTACTCACCAGCTGACCGACTAAGTTAGGATTGGATTTCAGTGCGTTTACTATTTTGGGATCAGTTGAGCCCAGGTTTCAGCCGATCGAGGGATAGTTTCAGCCTACTGAAGGATAGTTTTAGCCGATCGAAGGTTGGTGTTAGCCGACCAAAACTACTCTGGGTTGGAATTTTGTGATTTCTAAGATATAAGTGAGCATGTATAGGTATATAGACTAGTGTGGGGCCCATTGAGGTGCTTAGTGATAAGCATACGCACCCATGAGTGTGCGTATGAAGTTAAGATTCCGCAGTAGTTGAGAATGTTGAGGTGAAGTCTTGGTATCAAGATACGATATCAAAGAGTAATGATTATTGTTGGGATCGTTCATGGGGTTGAGTGAACGGGTTCACACTAGGAATTTGGGGTCGGACCGGGGGAGTTCTGGCGGCTCAAGTTTCGAGGCGTGATAGGAATGGTATTAGAGCACTAGGTTTGAACACCTAGGGACGACGGGTGAGGGTCATCAGAATAATGGTTTGAATACCTTGAACGAAGGGTGAAACAAATTGGTTAAGTGTTCATTGAGGTCAATGACCGAAACGTAAGGATTTTGACTTAAGGTTTATAAATTGCTTATGTGTGACATGATTATGTGTTTTTGCCTTATAACATGATAGTTTTGAAATGACTTGGCTTGGCGTTATGTGAACATGATGGAAGTTGTGTACATATGTTTACACTTGGAGTTAAAATTTCTTGTTGTGCATATAGCAAAATGCCACCGAGAAGAGCGCGGGGTGGAAATGCTAATGTTCCGCAAGAATCAACAACGAGAACGCAGTTTATGTGCAACATGGTAGATACCATGAGAAAAATGGTAAGAGAAGCCAGGGAAGAAGAGGTTCAGGCACCGCCTAGGGTTGCCTTGAGCCGATAAATGGTTGCAATGAAGTAGTATGTGAAGTTTAAACTGCCTACTTTTGAAGGTGGACATGATCCACTAGTGGCAGAAAATTGGATTGATCAAACTCATAAGCTTAGGGTTGCCCTCACAATTGATGAGGACTTGAGGGTTGGTGTGGCAGCACTTCACTTGCAAGGGGAAGTGGATTAGTGGTGGCAATTAATTGGAAACACCCACAACACTGAGACTATGGATTGGGAGACTTTCAAGAGGTTGTTCTTTGACAAGTTCTTTCTAGCTTCAGTAAAAGATCGGATGAGGCAAGAGTTTATGGACTTGGTCCAAGGGGACATGGATGTTATGGGGTACGAGACCAAATTTACATCCTTGGCTCGTTTTGCCCAAAAAATGGTTAACGATGAAGAATTGAGGGTGAAGAAGTTTGTAAAGGGGTTGAAGACCTCTATCAGAAAGAGAGCGTCTATTCTAGGTTTGAAAACCTATGATGAAGTTGTTAACAGAGCATTAGTGGTTGAAGAGGATGATAGAGATACCCAAAGGATATGGGATTCTAAGTGTAAGGATCGTGACCATTTTTGCCCGGTTTTCTTGAATTTTCATTTAATTGTTATATTAAGATATTAAATGATTGTATATGTGTTTTAAATGTAAAATGCATGTTTAGATAACTGAATTAAGATTTGGAGAAGTTTTTGGAGCGTTTGACAAAAGTTAACTTTTTTTCGGGTCCGATCAACCTAGGAGCGCGGGCTCGTGGGCCCAGAAAATCTAAAAGTCTCGGAATGACCTTAATTTTTGAGGGTAGCTTAAATAAAATATTTGACGCGCAAATGAATTAATTTTGTGTCAATCGGAGTTACGAAACTCCAAAAATGAGCCCGGGAAGGTTTAGTGAAAAGGTGATGGCATACTTGTAAATATGAGTACGTCATTTAGGCTATAAATAGCCATGAGAACTCAGCCATTTCACTCTCTTGTTCCACCAGCCGTGTAAGCATCTATACATATATATACATAGCATCTTCATATTCTTCATTTCTTCATAAATTTTGAGGGACTTCGGGTGAGAGTTTGAGTTCGCCGAAGAAGGAAGAAACGATCTACACGTTGAGAGCTTAAGATTGATCGATCCAAAATCAATTTTGGAGGAGGTTGATCTTTTGGATGAGATTTGGAGAAATTCAATTGGAAGCTCTTCCAATTTGAGGTAGGGATGTTTAACTCATAATATTCGGGATTCTTGTGAGTATATTGGTTATCTATGACAACCAATTGGTTATGTGGAGTAAATAGATGTTCCTCAATGTTCAAGCATGCTATTTATAACATTAAATGTGCTTATAATGTTGGTTGATATGATTGTATGCTTATAAATGCCTTAGAGAAATTTATGAGCATATTGGGATTGATTTGTGAATTTACGTTGGTGGATTCATGTATAATTGTGAGGGTGACTTTCATGTGTTTGATATATTTCTCTAAAAACATTGTGAAAGATGTGTGGTTATGTGAAATATAGAGGTGTGAAGCATGTTCATTGTAAATGCATATGATGCCTAAATAGGAAATTGTTTAAGTGTGATTGTTAGATGCCTTATTGGTTGCAAATTATGAATGTACATTTGATAAAATTGTGGGGTTCATCTTCATTGGTATGGTGAGGGAGGCAAGCAATGTGAACGGTGGAATCCATTCGGTAAAACGGCGAGGTATTCCGGTCAAGGTACCCTCATGGATTGATGTGTAGTGAGGTATTCCGGTAAAGGTAACCCTCAAGAGGTATTCCGGTAAAGGTAACCCTCTATAGGTGGGATTGGTTGTCAACTGGAATTGGAGACCAATATGTGGGAAGGATAAGGGAGTTGTGCATATCATGTTGCAGTCTACCTTGTTTGTGATATGGTTGTGTTGTGTGCATGAATTTTTAATATGTTAAATGCAAATGTATGGTTATGTGGTATTCACGAAATTGGTGAAATTATGTTTTAAATGTTTCTATTGACCGCGTGGTTGTTCATCATATGAGGATTAACATTTTTCAGGAAATGGAAAGGAGGTAATGGAGTCTCCCCAATAGTACATTGGTGTGGACTAGTTTTGGTCCTTTTAAAGACTCTATGTTGTTTTGTTGGAATGCATGTCCGAATTGTGGACCATATGCATAAGATGAATATGTAAAGACCATTTGTATTCCGAAAACATGTATCATTTATGCTTTACGATTTCGTGCACTTAAATCTAAATTTTTGGTGTATGTGGTTTGTGACTTGTGATTTTGCACAATGTATGTATATGGAAATAGAATTGTGTTAGCTTCGTTTTGATAGGTCATGGACCTTATTTCGATTTATATTGAGAAATATATGCATGTTTTGGTGCAAGGGTTGGAAATCTGACCTACACCCATTTATTTGAGTATAACTCAAGTTTTGGTTGGTATTTTTATATTATTCAAGTTGGGTTAGAAACTAGACATCTTGAGGATAATCCATGCCAAATTTCACGTCAAACAGAATTACGAATTGTGAGATATTAGCATTTGAAGTCAGGTTGAGGAATGTTGTCAAAAATTCAGGACAGGTGCAGTTTGAGGCGCCTCAAATAGCTTTTTGGATGGATTCGACCCTTCTGGAAGTTCCAGGCGACTCAAAATGGAATTTGAGGCGCCTCAAAGTCTTGTAAACCTTTAAAAGGTGAAATTTTATTATTTTTCATTATTTAGGAGTGGAAATGGAATGTCATGGATGCATGGACCGATGCGAGGCCTATTGGGATGGATAGTGATGAGTATACGCATGGATAATTACATGTGTATGATTAGATTCTGTGGTAATTGAGAAATATGAAGGGGTTCATTGGGGTTTAATAAACGGGTTCACACCCGGGATTCGGGTTGGTCCGGGGGAGTCCCGGCAGTCCGAATTTTGGGGCGTGACAGAATGGTATCAGAGCACTAGGTCGAATACCTAGGGGCAACGGGTAATGGATGGCTCACTTGTAGTTTCATGACAGGTTAGAACTTTGAGTTTGTTAACCTAGAAACGCATGTAGACATGACATAGTTAATTAGAGAACTTATGTGCATGTGGAATGTGCTTATATGATAATATGTTAAGTGCTATGTGATAACATGTATTGTATGTTATGTGTTGAATTGAGAACATATTTTTTGTGATAACTTGCATATATGTTATGTGTTGACTTGAGAACATATTTATGTGATTAAATGTGTTTTGTAAAGCATGTTTATATGTTACATATACAAATGATAACATGTGGTTATGTTGTGAGATGGTTGATCATGTTGAACACAAAACATGTGATAACTCGTTGTGTTGAATCATTTCTTGAATTGATAGAAACATGCCACCTAGACGTCGTGGAGGAGGAGTTGGGGGTGGTGTTCTCGAGGGAGATTGTTTGGTTGCTAACATGACTGCGACACTCTGCGATTTTGTTAGGATAGCCGCTAATGAAGTGCAACAACCGGCGGTGCAACCGGTAGAAAATGAGGCTGAAAGGAGGTTCAAATTCATCACTCGATTTAAGAAGTTAATGCCTCCTAGCTTTGAGGGATGTTCGGATCTGTTGATCGTGGATAATTAGTTGGAGCAAGTAGAGAAGCACTTGAAGATGATGTCTATGCCCGATGATGGCATGAAAGTCATTCTTGCTACATACTTATTTTCGGGTGGAGTTGAACTTTGGTGGAAGTCGGTGAGCGACCGATATGATGTTGAGACGATGCCTTGGGAAGAGTTCAAGACTCTATTCCTTGAGCATTACTTTCCTAAACCAAAAAGGAGGGCCTTGAGGAAGGAGTTTGAGGAACTTGTTCATGACGGCATGACCGTGACCTAGTATGAAAACAAGTTTATTTCCCTTTCACGCTTCGCACCCAAAGTGATGAGAGATAAAGAGGAGAAGACATGGAGGTTCATTAATGGCCTTCATCATTCGATGAAGCCATATGTGTCAATTCTGGGATTGAAGGTATATGCTGAGGCGGTAGAGAAAGCCTTGACGGCAAATGCTGAAGTGAAAGATAGGCAAGAAAAGAGAGACGCATCGAGGCAAAACAAGGCTTTGGCAGTGGCTTCAGAGGGACATGCAAGGAAGAAATTCAAAGGTGGTCCTTCTCATTCAGTGGGTTCAGTGGGACAGCCTATGACACGTTCTACCCCTACTATTCTCTTGCATTTGACATCTGCTAGACCAGAGAGGGTGTGTTAGCAGTGTAAGCAATCGGGACACATCAAGACAAATTGTCCTATGCTACAGCCTAGCACAGTGACATGTTTTGGTTGTGGTCAGTAGGGGCACATGAGGAGAGAGTGCCCACAGCAAAGTGGGTATGCTAGGAGTGGACAGAGCGCTCAACAGAGGCCGACTAAGACCGCGACTACACAGTCAAGCCATAGAGTTATGCCTCTACCACAGCCAGCTATATCTGCACAGAGTGCAAGACTAGTTAGGGGATTTACCCCTAGTGCGTCCACACAACAGTCAGGTGTTCGGGCTGGTGGAGCATAGGATTAGAGGACACAGGGCAGGGTTTATGCACTGACACCCGCAGACACCTCAGCAGGACCCTTAGTGGTTAGAGGTATATTTTCGGTATCTAGTTCTTGGGCACGTGTACTGATTGATTCTGGTGCATCTTATTCATTTATTGCTGCATCATTTGCACATGCACTGGGGTTAGAGACTTGTCCATTAGGTAGGGTAGTTTGTGTTGATACGCCTGTGGGCGGTACGGTGATCCTTGATAGAGTATGTCGGGGATGTGCTATTGAGATAGCTGGGAGGACACTTGAGTTTGATTTCATTCTCCTTGATATGAGCAATTTTGATATCATCCTTAGGATAGATTGGTTGTCAGAGTTTCAAGCGACCATCGATTGTTTTAGGGGGAGAGTGACGATTTGTTCACCTGAGGGTGATTGCTTTTGTTTTGTGGGAGATCGGAGTGACTTCTATGCTTCACTATGTTATGGCATTAGCAGTCGTGAGCGACACAGTTTTATCTTGGCTAGTCTTTTGGCCGAGGCGCCCATCTCTATGGCACCATATCGGATGGCACTGGTAGAGTTGGTAGAATTAAAATGCCAATTGAACGATTTGAAAGTTAAAGGCTTTATTAGACCGAGTGCGTCACCGTGGGGAGCACCAGTGTTATTTGTAAAGAAGAAAGATGGTGCTTTGAGATTGTGCATTGATTACCGGAAGTTGAATCATGTGACAATCAAGAATAAGTATCCATTGCCGAGGATAGATGACCTATTTGATCAATTGAAGGGAGCTCACTACTTCTCAAAAATTGACTTAAGGTCGGGTTATTATCAATTGAGGGTAAAGGAGGAGGATATTCATAAAACAGCTTTTCGTACGCGTTATGGACATTATGAATTCCTCGTAATGCCATTCGGTTTGACTAATGCACCGACGACATTTATGGACTTGATGAACTGCGCATTTCATGAGTACCTTGACACTTTTGTGGTAGTGTTTGTGGATGACATACTTGTTTACTCATCTTCAGAGGAGGAGCATGAGTTTCACTTGAAGATGGTCTTGCAAATCCTTAGAGAATACCGATTGTTTTCTAAGTATGAAAAGTGTGAGTTTTGGCTCCAAGACGTGAAATTCCTTGGGCATGTTATTTCCGAAGGTGGAGTCTCAGTAGACCCATCTAAGATTGAGGCCGTGAATACGAAAAATGTGAGTTTTGGCTAACGGAAGTGAAGTTCCTTGGACACGTGGTGTCAAAAGGAGGAGTTTAGGTGGACCCTTCAAAGATAGAAGCGGTGATGAATTGGGAAAGGCCAAAGAACGTATTTGAGATACATAGTTTCTTGGGATTGATGAGATATTACTGGCATTTCGTAAAGGACTTTTCAAAATTAGCGGCGCCGATGACTAGACTTACTCGTAAAGGAGTCAAGTTTGTTTGGAATGATGCTTGCAAGCATTTTTTTACGAAATTAAAGAGTAAGTTGACTAGTGCACCTATCTTGATTATTCCTGAATGTGGTTTGGGTTATGTCATCTATTGTGATGCTTCATGAGATGGTTCGAGATGTGTACTAATGCAAACCAAAAGGGTTGTTTCATATGGCTCCTGACAGTTGAAGATCCACGAGCAAAATTACCTAACTCATGACTTGGAGTTAGCGGCGGTAATTTTTGCTCTGAAAATGTGGCGGCATTATTTGTACAGGGAAAATTTTAAAGTTTTCTCTGATCATAAGAGCTTGAAGTACCTTTTTACACAAAAGGACTTGAACATAAGGCAAAGAAGATGGGTGGAGTACATAGAAGACTACAACTTTGATCTTCAGTATCACTCGGAGAAAACTAATGTGGTTGCCGATGCATTGAGCAAAAAATCACATGGCACCTTCGCTAGTATTGCTATCCGAGAGTGGAAAACGATGGAAGACATCTCAGAAATGGGATTGTACTTTAGTGAGAGTAGTGAATCGGTGACTTTGTTCACACTCATTGCACGACCAACTCTAGTGAGTAAAGTGGTTGAGAGCATAAGTTTAACAATGAGATAGAGGCCATTCGCACTCGAATTTCAAGTGGGGAAAAGGTAGAAGATTGGGTTATCTATTAAAATAGTGGTTTGAGGTTCAGAGGAAAAATGGTTCTTCCATTGGTTTGTAGGGATGTGGTTTTGAGAGAGTTTCATAACTCTAGGCTTGCAGTGCATTCCAGTGGTACCAAAATGTACCACAACCTTCGTAGACAGTATTGGAGGAAAGGCATGAAAAATGATGTCGCTCAGTTTGTGGTGAGGTGCCTCACTTGTCAACAAGTGAAGGTTGGGCATCAGAGATCGACAGGTTTGTTACAGCCATTACCAATGGCTATGTGGAAGTGGGAACACGTCACTATGGACTTTGTGACGGGGTTACTTAGGACGATGAAGAGTCACGATATAGTTTGGGTCATAGTGGACAGATTGACCAAGGTGGCTCATTTCTTTCCAATCCGAGTGACAGATGATGTGTATACTCTTAATCAACTATGTATTGATCAGATTTTGAAACTACATGAAGTGTTAGTTTCTATTATGTCCGATAGAGATTCAAGATTTACATCACGGTTCTGGCAGAGCTTTCAGATTGCACTTGATACAGACCTCCATTTCAATACGACTTAGATGGTCAGTCAGAGCGTACTATTCAAATTTTGGAGGATATGCTTAGGGTATGTACACTTGATTTTCATGGTAGGTGGGAGGATCACCTTCCATTGGTGGAGTTTGTATACAATATAGCTATCAAGCTAGTATTGAGATGGCTCCATTCGAGGCTTTGTACGGTAGACATTGTAGGTCACCGGTTTGTTAGACAAAAGTCAAGGAGACAGTGGCATTGGGGCTGGATATAGTCCGAGAGACTACGAAAAAGATAAAGGTTATAAGACAGCGGTTGCTTACAGTTCAGAGTCATCAGAAAAGCTATATCGACAAGAGGCAGAGGCCTTTTGCATTTGAGGTGGGGGACCACGTGTTTCTGAAGGTCTCACCACGATGAGGCTTGATGAGGTTTGGGTGTAGCGGGAAGCTAGCACCACAGTTTATCAGTCCGTTCGAGATATTGGATCGTGTAGGTGAGGTTGCATATCACTTGGCATTGCCACCGTAATTGTCAAGTGTGCACAATACTTTCCACGTTTCTACGTTGAAAAAGTAGGAACCGGATCCTTCACATTTATAATATTGGACATATCTTGAGGTGGAAGAGGACGTGTCTTATGAGGAGAGATCGATTCAGATTTTGGATACTAGAGAGCAAGTGTTTTGGGACAAAATAATTCCATTGGTTAAAGTCCTTTGGAGGTATCACAAAGTCGAGGAGGCTATGTGGGAGCGGGAACAAGAAGTCTGCTCAAAGTATCCTAAATTTTTCACTACTTGAGGTATGTTCCTAATTTCGAGGATGCAATTCCTTGAAGGTGAGGAGATTGTAGAGACCGTGACCAATTTTGGTTAGTTTGCATTTAATGCATCATAATTGTCATAAATGTATTTTGAATGATGTTAACCATGTTTGAAGTGTGGAGAACATGTTTAGGATGTTGTATTTAGATTTTGAGAAGTTTTTGGAACATTTGAAAAAGTTTGACCTTTTAGTCAAACAGGGGCTCGGGATGCTGTCCGGGTGGGCCCGAGAATCAAGAAAATTATGAAAAATAATTATTTTTGTTTTTAGACCAAGTGTAATGTTTGGAGAGTTAAGGAAGTGATTTCAAGGCCATGGGAGATTTTGAAATCGAAAATAGAGGTCAGGAGGGTACGTTAAGTGGCCTGGGGGTGTTTTAGTCATTTGGTGCCCCAAATATTATAAATATCTAGGGCTGGGATATTCCATCCATCCTCATGCCACTTTCTCTCTACATATATCTCCCAACTTCATCCCTCCACCTTCTCTCTATATTTCGGGTAACTTTGGCTTGGATTCGGGATTCGCGGAAGAAGGAAAGTGCGTAGATCTCAGCAAGGGCTTTACTTTGAACCAAACAATCTTGGATTTTGGCAAGTTAGACCTCGGTGGGATTCTTAAAAATTGCTTGGAGGCCTTCTAAATTCAAGGTAGGGGTTCTCCTTCTCTCTTAGTTGTTGATTCTAGGATTTCGGGTGAAATAGTGAGGTGTAGGTTGAGTTTTGCATGGATGAGAGTAGTAAGAGGGGTGAGATTTGATATTTTCTCCTTCCCTTGTGTTCTTCCTATGCAAAATTGATATACCTTATGATATGTATAGCATAAGGGGCTAGTATGTGAAATATGTGAAGTTGAGAGCATGAATACATTTATACTAATTTTGTGTGTGCATATGTGATTACGTTCAATAATGAACATGTATGTGATTATGTGTTGATGATGTAGTGTGAAATGCATGCTAATTATATGTGGCAAGTGTATGCATTTGGTGAAACATGAACAATATGTGCTAAATTGGAGATTTGTAGGCATATGTGAATAATATACAAGTTTTGACATATATGTGATTGGATTTGGTTATGTGGTGAGAAATGAATGCTATGTACCTTTAGAACTAGCTTGTGCATTTGAGAAGCAAGAAAATGATGTGCTAAACATATTATGTTTGAAATACATATATGGGGTTCTTGTGAGGGAATGCGAAAAATGGACCGTGCATGGAATGTCAGAGTTTTCCAGTCATGCTATGTAAGTGACATTATTTTTCAATGAGGTATGACCGTTGAAATGGTCCCATCATACCAAGGCTAAGGCCTAAAGTCGGATTATATCCATATTTGGTGACTGTCGGAGTTGTCCAATCACCTTGTGGCAAACTAAAATATTACCAAGAAATATGACACTGTCAGAGTTTTCCAAGTCATACGAATGTTATCAAAAATGTCTTTGGTCACATGATCTGTCGGAGCAGTCCAAATCATGTTGGGATATCAGATTAGGTTTGAGAGAAAGGAATTATATATTTATACTTATGTGATCATATGTTAAGCATGATTTATATTTTAATGCATTTTCCTTAATATGCATTGCTTGAATGAATATATGAATGTTGAAAGTGACATGTAGTGTAATGGTATACAGTCATATAGGTCGGTGTGGAGTTGGCACCTAAGTGAGTTGGGGTATTCCTACTGAACCATTGAATTGCTCACCCCATTTTTTCCAAACTATTTACAGATAAGGCACCCATGATGGACAGGACTTGAGAGGCTCAAGTGGTGTTTCGTAGCATTTTGCTTTACATTTTGGATATTGTAGATTTGGCTATCCATGTCGGCATGTGGCATGTTGAAATGTATTTTGTAGTCATATATGAATTTTTGATGCTTTTGGACTATGCATATAATTCAAACTATGACTACGAACTTGTGAAGACATTCTTATGAAATGTATGAATGGATCATTGTGTATTTAATGAGGACAATGGATGAGGAATGTAAATAGATTATGATGTATGGACTTGTGGAATTATAAATCTATTTATGTTGTATGATGTATGAATGGTTTAAAGTGAAATTAAAGGCATTAGGATGGATAATTGGGGGGTGGGACACATGTCCAAAGTGTCCAATTTGGATCCTTAGATGAAATGGATGGAATTTGTACCATTTTAATGGATTCCAATCATGCTTTGAAGTAGATTATGATTGTGTATAGTTGTTATATGTATTTGGACTTGAAATATGTAGGAAACAAGCATTTTTACACTTTTTGTTGCCTAGCCTCTGCATCAGCCGACCGAAAGGTGTGAGATCCAAAACATTGAAAATCTGGGAACCTATTTTAGACGACTGAATGAGGGTTTTGGCTGGCCGAAAGCTCCCTTTTGGCCAACAGAAACTACTCACCAGCCGATCGACTAAGTTAGGATTGGATTTCAGTGTGTTTGCTATTTTGGGATTAGTTGAGCCCAGGTTTCAGCCGACTTAGGGATAGTTTCAGCCGAGTATAGGATAGTTTTAGCCAATCAAAACTACTCTGGGTTGGAAATTTGTGATTTCTGAGATATAAGTGAGCATGTATGGGTATATGAACTAGTGTGGGGCCCATTGAGGTGCTTATTGATGAGCATACACACCCATGCGTGTGTGTATGAAGTTAAGCTTCTACTGTAGTGGAGAGTGTTGAGGTGAAGTCTTGGTATCAAGATACGATATCAAAGAGTAATGATTGTTGTTGGGATCGTTCATGGGGTTGAGTGAACGGGTTCACACTCGAAATCCAAGGTCAGACCGGGGGAGTTCCGATGGCTCGGGTTTTGGGATGTGACAGTGAATGTACTAATGAAAGGTTTGAATCTATCAATGCAAGTGCAGTGATGGAAGAAGACAATGAGGACACTGATCTTGACTGGAGTGAGAATGAGTATTTCAATTTAATGATACTGATGAGGAAGTTAACTTGGGGGATTGTAATAACTTTGGTTCTGATTCTGACATTATTCTTGAGGAGGAAGATTTTGGTGATGAGGAAGGATTTATAGATTACAACTTTGATGACTATAACTCTTTTGCACAACTTAGTGATGAAGATGAATTAGATGAGGAATATCCTGGATTTTCAGTTGAGGGTAAAGTCTTTGAATATGTTCCTGGAGAAAAGATAAAGCTTGTGAGGGGGCTGTTGTTTAATGATGTGCACCATTTTAGAGAGGTTCTTAAGGATTACGCTATTCAAGAGGGATTTAAGTTGGTGAGGGATAAGAATGAGAAGGTCAGAGTCACAACACATTGTCCTATTGAGGGATGTAAGTGAAGGGTCCATGATTCACATTTGAAAGATGAGATTACATACATGATAAATACTATTGGTGATGACCATTCTTATATCAGAAAAAAGAAAAATCTGGTTGTGGTTAGGTCTGTAAGAAGTTGAAAGAGCAGTTGAAGAGTAATCCTAACATGACAGTGGATGCAATGTATCTTGACGTAAAGAAGATATACGAAAAATGACCCTTTATAGGGCTAAAAAGAAAGCATTGTTAGAAAATAGTGGAATTCATGCTGAGTCGTATGCCAAATTACCCAAGTTTGGTGAAGAAATGAGGCAAACCAATCTAGGTGGTGTGGTGAAGTTTGAGAAACATTTGGTTCCACCCTACATGGGTTGTTTTAAGAGACTTTTTGTTTCAATTACAGCATTACAACAAGGGTTTAAGTTAGGATGTAGACCCTTCATTGGCTTGGATGGTTGCTATTTGAAAGGTCTATTTGGGGGTGTATTTGTTTCAGATGTTGCTATTGATGGGAACGATGGGTTATTTCCCATTGCATTTGGTGTTGTTGAAAGTGAGACAAGGGAGAGTTGGGGCTTCTTCTTGGAAAACCTTCAAAGTGTCATTGGGAATAGTAATGATGAAGGAAAAGTGTGGACCTTCATAACTGATGGTCAAAAGGTATGCACTGTACATTTCAATTGCATTTTTCTTTACTTTTTAAATTTTATTTATATATTTAATTTTGATTTAGGGAATAGAGCCTGCACGTTTGGAATACTTTAATGGGTTAATACATAGAAGATGTTGCAAACACATATTCAGTAATTACAAGTGTAGGTTTCCAGGTTTGAGGTTTAGGAAACAATTCTGGGCTGCAGCAAGAACATATAATGAGAGGGATTTCAAGGTTGCAATGAATGAAATTCAGCTGGTGTCTAGGGAAGCACATTCTTAGTTATTTTCACATTCTGTAGAACTTTGGTCTAGGTACAAGTTTTATGGTTATAACAAAGCTGATTATGTGACTAGTAGCTTTGTTGAGTCTTTCAACAGTTGGTTGGGTAATATGAGGGAACAACCCATACTAACTCTACTTGATACAATTAGGAGCAAGTTAATGGGAAAAATGCATAAGAGGTACCAGAGAGCTACCGCCTGGGAGTCTAAGTTTACTCCATAAATAATGAAGAAAATTAATGAAGCTATACAGAATTCTAGGGATTGTACAATTATCCTTGCAGGGGGGAATGAATATGAGGTCACGGTCTCTATCAGGACATTTGTGGTTAATTTGGACCTTAGAAAGTGTTGTTACAATGTTTGGGAGCTCACTGGTGTGCCTTGTAAGCATGTTGCTGCATGCATATCTTATAAAAGGTTGGACATTGAGTAGTTTGTTGATGGTTACTACTCAATGAGATGTATCTTAAGGCATACAGCCAGATGATTCATCCCTTTCATGATGAAAGCATGTAGCCTGAAGTGGACTGCAACTCAGTTTTACCACCACCACTTAGAAGGCTACTAGGAAGACCAAAGAAGAATAGAAAGAGAGATACTGATGAGGGGCCATCTGTGAAGAGGTCCTGCACTTTGAGATGTTCCATCTGTTTGAGGTTTGGTCATAACAGGAGAACTTGCTAGAGAGCATCTGTTGGCAATAATCCAAGGGCAGTGGGTGCAATGGGCAGGGATGGTTCAACTGAGAGAGCAAGTGTAGTGGGTAACAGTGGTCTGGGCATGGGTGATTTAACTCAAAGATCAAGATTTGGGGGTGTTGTGGGCTGCAATGGTTTGGGCAGAGGTATTTCATCTCAAAGTATAACCCAATCTAGGGGTGCAGTGGGCACTAGTGGTGTTTCAACTCAGAGATCAAGTGTTGTAGGCAGCAACAATGGTGGCAGAATTAGCATGGGTAGGGGGTAGCAATAGTGGTGGCAGAATTGGCAGGGGTAGGGGTGCAAAAAGAGTTACAAGGAGTTCTGTAAGTTAATGCATTTCTTGTTAACTTAAATTTGAGGTTTATACAGGCATGATTTTAATATTATTATTGTTTTTACTAATTTATGTTTAGCAACACCTAATGGACAAGCAACAACAAGTGGAACAATAACACCTAATGGACAAGCAACAACAAATGGAACACCAACACCTGGTGGAGTAACAACATCAAGTGGACCAACAAAATCAAGTTATGAAGCTTGGTAGGACTTTGGATTGCACAGTGACATGTCGACAGATTGATGCTGACTTTTGGTTTGTACAGTGGTGAAAGCCCACTGTTTTTTGCAATGTGGGCAATAAAACTACCGACGTTGGGGTGCGAAAGTATGGGGAGCGAAGAGGATTAGATACCCCTGTAGTCCATGTTGTAAACGATGAGTGTTCGCCCTTGGTCTACGTGAATTAGGGCCCAGCTAATGCGTGAAACACTCCGCCTGGAGAGTACAGTCGTAAGACCAAAACACAAAGGAATTGACGGAGGTCTGCACAAGTGGTGGAGCATGTGGTTTAATTCAATACTAACTTCTTGTTAATGCTTAGGGTACAGTGGTGAAAACCCACTCTTTTTGTAATGTGGGTTATTTGGGTTACAACATTTTGTAATGATGTTATCGTGGGTATCAATTTGAAACTTTTAATAGATTGTAATGATGTTGCTGTGGGAATCAATTTGGAAGTTTTAGTAGTTCGTAATGATGTTGTGTTGAACAATTTGGATTGATATGAATGTTAAGGTAATTAAGTTTAGTTACTGAGCTAATTTATATTGAATGGTCTATTTTTAATTAGTTGGGAATGAATGGTTGATATGAATGTTGTGAATGTATGTAGTTCAGTTGCTAAATTTGTTCATATGAATGCTCTATTTTGAGTTAGTTGATATGAATGGTCTCAGTTGGATGTTGTTGATGAATTCAGTTCAGCTACTTTTCCCGTCACAGAGAAACCTTTGTTTCCCGCCAAAGGAAGAGAGACCTTGGTCTGGTTACTTTTTTAAAAAGAGAGTACATAGAAAATGAGAATAATATCAAAATGAGATGTATTACAGGTAGAGGTAGGGGTAGATTGGTCCAAGTATGAATGGCTTAAAGAGTGATTTTATTTGGCTAATGAGACTATTTTAGTAATTCTAATACATAGAGGGTAGTTTTGGTATTTTAAATTTATTTATTTTTTTACTTCCGGAGCAAAGTTAACAACAGTTTGACTATCATATTTTAAAAATTTTAAACTAAGGGTATTTAGGCCAAATTTCGGGTGAAGTCAGAGTAATTTACCCTTGATATTATTAGTCTCACGTCGATAATACAGTAAAAATAATGTGTTCTAATACATGTCTTTGCGTTGAGGTGGTTTTTTTTTTTCCATGATTCATGACAATACTGACTACAGTGAGAGAGAAAAAAGAATACAACAAAAAAGGGAAAAGCTTTGATCACTATACATTATATTAACACCACAACATTTTTTTCCGCTAAACTTCTGAAAAAAAAAAAAAAAGGAAAAAAAAAAAATCATGACATTTTCTAGTTTGCTTTCAGCCTTTCATCAATGTGTAACCAAGTTTTCCGGGCAACTGAAGAACAAAAAGAACCAGCTCTTTCTCATGTTTTCCTTCCGTCATAGTACGGCATTTTTTCTGTTATTTTAACCTTAACATGCACCACCACCACCAAAGGCTGTAGGCCACTGAAGAAAAAAAAAAAAACCCTAACATGCGACATGATTTCCTTCCATCATGGTACAACATTTTTTCTGTTATTTAAACCTTAACATGCACCACCACCAAAGGCGGTAGGCCACTGAAGAAAAAAAAACAAAACCCTAACACGCGACTTGATTTCCTTCCATCATAGTATGGCATTTTTTCTGTTATTTTAACCTTAACATGCACCACCACCAAAGGCTGTAGGCTACTGAAGAAAAAAAGAAAAAAAGAAACCCTAACACGCGACTAGTTACAAGACACTGTTTTCCGGACTTGGGTTTATGGGGAATACAGTATCAAAGACGATCCTTGCAAATACATGCCTAACTTCCGGCAGCATTCCCAGAGCTAACATTTCATAATCAATCTTACTACCCTGCTTTGACATAAATCTCTTTTCCTTACCTGCTGTCACACACTCGAATATCTTGGACACCCTTAAGTACAATTCTAATGGGATAAATACCTGCAAATATGGAACAGAAAAAAAGAATCAGGCTTGCTCTTTGAATCTTCCCAATAAAACAAATGTCAATAAAACCACAATAAAAATGACCAGATGAAGTAACAGGTGTCGAGTGTTGCTACATTTCTTCTTTCCCTTTTGTTTATTTTTGTTTTTTTTTCTTACTTTTCTTCAATTTATTTTGTTGTTTTTTTCCTTTCACCTTAATTTACTTTACGTACTCGTTTGTTCTGGTCTCTTTGCAATTCTGCTTTGTATATCCCACACCCTTCATAAGAAATTGTCCCATTTCAAATGAAAGAGGTCCGAAGAATTGCTGGGAACAGATTTCAGAGCAAATGAGCCATTTCCAACCCTCGAAGGTTCATTGCATTACCAATCAGATCGCATCAAACAATGCAGAGTAAAGCCATCTCTCGGCAGTGGACACCTAAAGAAGGAAAAAAGAAAAGGCAATACTTGTTTCACATTTTGAAGAGAAAAATGGCAGTGGTTCTCCATAGTCCATACCATGAGGCGGCTAACAACATTTTTTTTTTGGCAAACTAGATTAGTACATTTTCCTCTCAATTGCATACAAGCCATATATTACACAGCAAGGTTGGAAACTAGAACAGTAGGACTGTTTAGTACAAGAATAAATAGTATGTTGTGTTTACCGAGCAGCTAATGCTATTTAGAAGAAGCTAGGAATGTAAATGAAACGAGTCAAGTACTGGGATGTTCAAGCATAATACATAAAAAATTTGACAAATTCAAGACAATCCAAGTTGTTGCCCAAACACTGATCCAAGAAGGGGGGTGAGTTGGGTCTTTTGACAAAGTATAGTAGATTTTTCGATTAACTTGTTTGGTTCAGCATCCCCTCCTACGTCCACACCTTGAGACACCTCTCAAGGATTCCCAAATTCACTATCCTGCCTCCCTTCACAGGTGGAAAGCAAACCTTTACACAATTCTTCTTCACAAGTGAAGAACAACCTTTACAAACTTCACAAACTCATCTCTCGTTACTAACAGACTATGAGTGTTGTAGCACAGCAGTGAGTATCCCTTAATGGATAGATTTCCAAATGAAAGCTCATTACAAATATCACTCAATGGATAGATTTACAAATTAAAGCTCTCTTTCTAGAGTAATGGATGTAGCAAGTAATGAAAGCTCAACTCTAGAATAAGAAGCTGTGAATGATCAGTAGAATGCTTAGAATGATGCTCAAAAGTGTACCCTAATTAGGTAATGCAGTGAATGGATAAGGATAATGAGCCAGAGACATTCTATTTATAGTCTCATTGGGAAAAGTGTCCATTGCAGCACTTGGAGGCGTGCTTGGATTCGCATATAGCGAAAATCGGTGGTTATATACATTTGCCTGAATCCATATAGACATCTATGAGACCTTTTTACTATATGATTAGTCGTTTGTAGGAGTCGAGCTCAGAAAATGCCAACACGAGCTTTGATCAAACTTAAAAGGTGTGTTCAAGCTTGGTTCAATTACAATTTGTGGAGTATGAGCTTCGTTCAAGTGCTTATCGAGTTTTTTAACTTGCACTCAATTTTATATTATATTGCACTCAATTTATTTTGTACATTTTGATGGGTTAGCACCCTCGCTTAGTTTTGTCTGCGAATTTCAACTTGTTTCAAGGCTAATAGCCGTTGTGTTTGCCCATGGGCTCTTGTAAAGTTTAACCTCTCCTTTTTTAATTTATTATATTGATTTATTCACCGAAAAAAAAAAAAATCTTGCTCAACTTTTTTCATTAGTTATTAACTTTAAATATCAATCAACCAATTATTTTAATTGTATAATGACCTAGTCGTTATAACTCTATGACACTTCAGATAATAGTTCACGAGCCCACGTGAGCTTAGTTTGTTGACCAACTAAACTTGAAACATAAGTTCAAAGTTACAAGCTTGAACCATGATATTGGTGGCTCAAACTATGCATTAGTGGTTCAGTTCATTTGCATCCCTAAAAGTAGTTGTCATGACAAATAGTTTGTCACTTCGTCTTTCAATTAAATAATGCAAAATATATTAGGTTCCATTTGGATTGAAATGATTTGGATTGAATTAATTTATGTTCCATCATTTAAAGGATTGTAGCACAAGTTTAGGTGAATAATTTAGGTTTAAGTTTTAACCATATGCATATATTGATTTCAAAGCATTTTATATATTTATATATATGGTTTCAAATAAAGTGGGAATAAATATTTGAAATCCATGCAAATAAGGAATTCTAACTGCAAAAGAATTACTGAAATGTTTCTTATACATATAATCTTGATTCCAATGTTGCCTAGGGTAGGTGGACTGGAACTATGAAGGAATTTTAAGAATTTATAGTTTTGTAGCAATTGATAGATTTTCCCACGGAAGGTGTCAATTTCACATGGTCCAGTTGCATTTAGGCTCCAACTCTTTCTAGATTGGACAGATTCCTTGTATAAGGGGAGTTTTCCGAATGTTATTCAGGTTGCAATGGCAAGTGTTGCTTTATTGTGGAGGATGAAGAAAGGAAAGTCTCCATTCATATTTGAGAATATATGGCTCCCAGACAGTGGTTTGCGGACAGGCTCAAGAACTGGTGGCTGAATACCAAGTGAGGGGCAGGCCAAGCTATATTATGATGAATAAACTCAGATTACTGAAATCAGACACGAAGAAGTGGAACACGGAGGTATAATAGCCGAGTCCTTGCAATGAGGTTGAGGAGGGCTATTGATGATGAAATCTCTGAATCTCAAAATGCCCTTATGAGAGGATGTTAGATTCTGGATGCAGTTCTGGTTGCTAATGAATGCGTAGATCCCGGAATTAGAAGTCAGGTGTTGAGAATTGTGTGCACGCTGGATATTGAGAAAGCCTATGACCACGTACTAGGAATTTTGATTTACATCATTGAGAGGTTGGGCTTACATGAGAAGCGAAGGAAGTGGATTCATTCTTCCACTTCAACAATGAAATTTCAGTTATGGTGAATGGGTCTCCTGCAGGCTTCTTCAGCAACTCTAGAGGATTAAGACAAGGAGACCTTCTGTCCCCTTTTCTATTCATCATGGTGATGGAGGCCTTTAGTAGAACCACAAGGAGGGTAGTGGCTCTTTGTTGCATATGGGAGTTTGGGGTAGGCAGGGGCGTGGATACTCACTTGGAGGTATCTCATCTTCTCTTTGCTGATGATACTAATATACTATTGTGTTCTATGATGCAGTGGAGAATTAGTTGAAGCACTTGAGATGTGTGTTGGTGTGTTTCCAAGCAGTATCAAGGCTGAAGATTAATCCTAGAAAGAGTGAGATTGTCCTGGTAAGAGAGGTAGACAATGTATCTACTCTGGTCAACATTTAGGACTGTGGTGCAGAGGCCTTCCCTGTGTCGTATTTGGGATTGCCCTGGGTAGCCTCATCGAGGGCCTTTTCTATTTAAGAGCCAGTGGTCGATAGGTTGACAAAAAGAATTGAGAGGTTGCAAAGAAACTTTATTTGGAAGGGGAATGGGAATGGGAAATGAACTTAAGTACCACTTGGTGAATTGGGAGTTGTGCAGACCTCTTCAGGTGGGAGGATTGGGATTAAAAAGTTTTACTTTGTTTAATCAAGCCTTGATGGAGACATGGCTTTGGAGGTATGAGGTGGAGGAGGATTATAGAGAGGAAAGTTGGAGAGGAAAGGGGTGGATGGTGCACGAATGCGGTTGATACTCCAACGAGGTGGGCCACTGGAAGAATATTCGTAAAGGTTGGAACACGTTCTTCAGGTATGTTTGATTCAAGATAAGACGTGGGAGAGACATTTGATTTTGGCTCGATGTTTGGTATGGTGATAGCTCTTGCATACTTATTCTGTTTAGGATCACAGCAGACAAGTGGTGGCCGATTGCTATTGTCTTGATAACTGGGTGACTTGGTATGTACACTTTGGGAGGCAGATCTAGGACTGCAGATGGAGGAAATCCTAGCTTTCTTTGGCTTACTATATCAGAGGACAGTGGACAATGGACATGGAGGGTGATAATCAGTGGGGTTGAGTAAGTTCCATGCATAGGGGATATGAGGGAGATCTTTTCATAGGGTGTTTCACAGTGACCAGACAGAAGTATTCCCTTGGATAGCAATACAGAGGACAAAAGCCCCTCCTAAGGTCGCGTTTTTGGGGTGGACAGTGGATTTGGGGAGTGTCGTGAATAGAATTCAGCTATAGTCAGTCAACTATTCCTTAATTAGGGTTATATCAATTATTTCTTAATTAGGAGAAGAATCACTTCTTTCCATATATTGTTGCTTTCCTTATTTTTTTTCTTTAGATCATTATAAATTCAGATTGTAGTCACTCTTTAAATATATAATAAAACAATCTATTTCTCTCATCTCTCTCTAAGATTTCTCTCTTAACTTGGCCTATATTGTTGACATGGTATCAAAGCATCAAGATCCAAGTTGAAGACATAACGTAATAAGCTTCTTCTTCCTTTTCTTTTTAATTTCTTCTTTCTCAGTTTCTCTATTCTTTCTCTATATATTTAGTTTCTCTATTTGTTCTCTGTCAGAATGACATAGAACCCTAGGTTTCAAAAAAAAAAAAAATTTGGAAGTCTTTCTCTGTAATTCTAGCAGAGATGACTTAAAAAAAAAAAAATTATGTTCCTTCTCTATTTCATGTTCAATATTCTATAGTTCTTTCTCTTGTACTCGGATTGTCTTGTCTCTCTATTTCATGTTCAATATTCTATAATTCTCTCTTCTACTAGGATTGTCTCGTCTCGACTATCACGAGTGACAAATCAAAAAACAAGGACTCTCCTTTTTGGCTCTATAATTACTATAAAATTGAAGGGGTCTAACTACCTTCAATGATCTCGGACAGTCCAAGTTTTTCTAAAAGCTCGTGAAAAACTTTTCTATATCTTGTCACCCAAACCCAAGGAGGAAAAACAGATTAATGCATGGGAACAGGAGGATGCACAAATTATG
The DNA here is from genome assembly GCA_026545225.1 of Cornus controversa. Taxonomy (NCBI): domain Eukaryota; kingdom Viridiplantae; phylum Streptophyta; class Magnoliopsida; order Cornales; family Cornaceae; genus Cornus; species Cornus controversa. The sequence continues at coordinate 49,661,235 of CM048845.1, forward strand.
ACTTGGCTATGGAACAGTATGGAACCAGAGGTGTTTAATAATGTCTTGTTTCAGGAATTGTACACACTATAGCCACACCAATCACTCTGTTGACTGTTGGGAACTTCACAGCAAGCCTGCATGGGCAAATTAGGCTGTGGTTGAGGGGAGAACACTAATCTTGTTGTTGAGGAACAAGTTCTTACTTCCAAAGCTAAGTATGATTCAATTGTCAGGTGTGCCAATTCTCCATCTACTTCAACAATTACTTTTGGTGATTCAGGTAATACTTGTCTTCATTCTTCCTTCAGTACACCTTGAATCATTAATTCAGGAGCCTCAGATCATATGACAGGTAACTCCTCTCTTCTGTCTGACATTACTCTTGTATATTCTCCCTCGTTTGTCACAATACAGCTAATGGTACCAAGTCTCCAGTCCAAGGAATTGGTACTGTTAGTACATCTAGTCTAACCTTCTCTTTTGTCTCGTATCTACCTTAGTTAACTTGTTATTAGTTCATAAAATTACTTATGCCTTAAATTGTTCAGTAACATTCTATCCTACTCATTGTGTCTTTCAGGATCTAAAGACGAAGAGGATGATTGGTGGGGGATTTGATAAGGATGGCTCTACTACTTTCAGCCATCTTGTTCACCTATTTCATCTACACTCCATACCTTTACTTTTCCGTATCAGTGGCACGGTCGTCTTGGACATCCTTCATCTGACAGTCTTCGATGTTTAATTCCTTCTTTACCAAGTTTTTCTAGTTTAAATTGTGAAACGTGTGAACTTAGCAAGCATCATAAGGCTACTTTTAAGCTTAGAACTGATGAGCCTTGTTTACGCCCTTTTGAACTTGTTCAGTCTGATGTTTGGGGTCCAGCCCGAACTACTGGATTGGCCGATGCCCGTTATTTTATTTCCTTTTATTGATGATTATTCTCGTTTGACGGTTATATATTCTTAAAGATCAATCTCAAGTTTTTAATGTGTTTTAAATTCTTTTATGCTGAGATAACTAATTAGTTGAATGCTAAGTTACATATTCTTCGAACTGATAATGCTCTTGAATATAAAGATGGTCTCTTTTAGCAATTTCTCAAGTCTAGAAATGTCACTCATCAAACTTCCTATGTTGATACTCCCCAATAAAATGGTATTACTGAAAGAAAGAATGAACCCATTCATGCTATTGCCCGAACTCTAATGATTCAAATGAATGTGCCTAAGCATTTTTGGGGAGACACAATTCTTACTGTGGCATATCTATTGAATAGAATGCCATCTTGGGTCCTTAAAGGAAAATCACCTTTTCAGATGATGTTTTCTAATAAAGACCTATTTTCTCTTCCTCCAAAAGTGTTTGGGTGCGTTTGTTTTATTCATAATTTAAATCCAAGATGAAACAAACTTAACCCTCGAGCTCACAAATGCATATTTTTGGGCTATTCTCGCACTCAGAAAGGATATAGGTGCTACAACCCTTCTTTAAGAAAACATTGTGTGCGTTGATGTGACATTCTCTGAGCATGTTCCATATTATTCTAAGGAGGGTAGTCAATGGAGAAACCTATTTTTTAAGACACTGTTCTACAATCTCCGGTTCTTGATATTCCTCCCGCTCCTAGGGTTTATACTCGACATCCTCGCAGGAATACCGCTTTTGCTCCTACTGTTGCCCAGTACGAATCTCGTGTCATCTGGCCCAATGATTGAACATGTAGAGCCTTTCTTACATCCTCCATCATCTTCCTTGGCGCAAACTGATCTTGATCTTTCCATTGCATTTCGCAAAGGTAGAAGGGTTTGTACTGATCATCCTATATCTCAGTTTGTTTCTTATGACCATTTGTCATCTTCTTTTCGAGCTTTCTCTTTATCATTGTCATATGTTACTGTTCCTAAGTGATACAAGGAGGCTCTTTCCCATCCTGGCTGGCGGAAAGCTATGGAGGAGGAAATGCATGTCTTACAATTGAATCATACTTGGGATCTTCTTCCAAAGCCTACAGGTGCTCATGTTGTTGGCTGTCATTGGGTCTTTACAGTGAAACAAAATCTTGATGGCACTGTGATTGTTTAAAGGCTCGTCTTGTTGCTAAAGGTTTTACTCAGACCTATAGCATTGACTATACTGAGACTTTCTCACCTGTGGCTAAGCTCAACTCTATTTGCATAATTATCTCTCTTGCTGCCAATCTTGACTGGCCTCTCCATCAACTCGATATCAAAAATACTTTTCTTCATGGTTAACTTACCAAGACAGTGTACATGGCTCAGCCTCCTGGGTTTGAGTCCAAGGGGGAGTGTGTTTGTCATCTCAAGAAATCTATTTATGGACTCAAACAGTCACCTCATGCATAATTTGATAAGTTTAGCAAGGCGGTGGTTGCTCATGGCATGACTAGAAGTCAAGCTGATCATTTAATTTTCTTTAAAAAGACAAAGTGTGGCATTGCAATTTTGGTGGTTTATGTGGATGACATCGTCATTACTGGGAGTGACAAGGAGGGGATTCATACTTTGATTCATCATTTAGATTTGAATTTTCTCACTAAAGATTTGGGCAAGCTTCGTTATTTTCTTGGTATTGAGGTTGCTAGATTAAAGAAAGGAATTTGTTTATCTCATAGAAAATATATTCTTGATCGCTTAAGGGATACGTATTATCTTGGCTCTAAACCTGCAACAACCCCTATGAAGACTAATATAAAGTTATTGCCCAAGGTTGGTGACTTGGTTGATAATCCAGAGATGTACAAACATCTTGTAGGCAAGTTAATTTACCTAACCATTACTCGTCCAGATATTGCCTATGCAATCAGTGTTGTGAGTCAATTTATGACCAACCCACGAATTCCTCACATGGACAAGGGTACACGGATTTTGAAGTATCTTAAGGGGGCTCCGAGTCGTGGTCTTTTCTATTAGTTGTTTGAACATTTGCGCATCGAAGGTTATACTAATGCTGATTGGGCAGGTTCTCCCTCAGACAGACAGTCAACAACCAGTTACTATACTTTTATAGGAGGCAATCTAGTAACTTGGAAAAGTAAGAAGCAGTTGGTTGTGGCACGGTCCAGTGTTGAAGTTGAATATTGTGTCATGGCTCATACTTTGTGTGAGCTAACTTGGTTGAGAACTTTGTTACAAGAATTTGGGTTTCTAGTTCAAGACCTATCTCTTCTTTATTGTGATAACCAGGCAACTATTCACATTACTAGTAACCCATTTTTTCAAGAGCGAACCAAACATATTGAAGTTGATTGTCATTTGACTTCCAAAGAAATTGTGACTTCGTTTGTATCATCTAGTAATCAGTTGGCAGATATCTTTACTAAGGCACTTCCAAAGCATGCTATCGATTCTATCTGCAACAAGTTGGGAGTTGTTGACATCTACTCTCCAACTTGAGGGGGAGTGTCGTGAATAAAATACAACTATGGTCAATCAACTATTCCTTAATTAGTTATATCAATTATTCCTTAATTAGGGGTAGAATCACTGCTTTCCATATATTGTTGCTTTCCTTATTTTTCTTCTTTAGATAATTATAAATTCAGATTGTAATCACTCTCTGAATATTTAATAAAACAGTCTATTTCTCTCTTCTCTCTCTAAGATTTCCCTCTTAACTTAGCCTATATTGTTGATAGGGAGGATTTTAACGCTAAACAATTTGAGTAAGAGGCGTTAGATAGTGGTCTATTGGTGTTGCCCACAGGGATGAAGAGTCAGTTAGCCATCTTTTTTGCAGTGCCCAATAGCTAGGGATGTATGGACTATGCTCTATGTCATGTTTGGGGTGCATTTGGTTTTGTCGGCTTCTGCGAAAGACATGCTTGAGTCTTGGAGGGGATGCACAGTGGGGAGGAGGGCTCGAGAAGCGTGGAGGGAACATCCCCTTTGCACTTTGGTGGGGTTATGGTGTGAGAGAAATAGGGGTCAGTGGATGGTGTGGAAGCACCGTTGTGGGAAGCACTCTATTCTGAGTTCTTTCTTTTTTGGGGTTACAAGGAGGGCTTTTTGTATCTGTGGAGGATTCTGCAATTTTTTTTTTTTTTTGACAACACAAGGTTATAGAATATAGAGTTATATTCTTTTGTGCAATAATTGATGTTTTTGGGTGCGATTCCCTTTTGGGCACCTTTTAATGAAATTTTACTTGTAAAAAAAAAACACCTTTCATTTCAAATCCATTCATTTATCCAAATGGAACCTTAGTTCCTTAGTACCTTGGCCTATAGGCAATTTACCAGCCTGGCAAGAATTTTAATATGGGCTAAAAAACCTGAACACGGATATTGGATAGACATGGACATGCCAACATGACATATCATAAAAAAAGAATAAATAACACTGACATGGTAAGGAGCACAGAAATGAAATAAATATTTTTTATATTTAACAGTTATACTACACAAAAACATTGGGTTAATTGCAAAAAATACATGTACTATACAGTTTTTGTAAGTTGCCCCATCCTCCCCCCCGAACTACTAAAATCTTGCAAACGAAGCCAGCAATGTAACTTTTGTTATGTTGCCATTAAGTTAATAGTTAAATTACATTTTTACCCCTTAATAAGTTATTACCAAAGTTTCTTAGCATATTACAATAGACGACATCGTTTTGACGAGGGATTTAATACCAACATTCTCTCACTCACGCTTGTGCAACCATAGATACTCTCTCTCTCTCTCTCTCTCAGTTCTTTCTGTATCTCTTCATTTACTCTCTCTCTCTCTCAGTTCTTTCTGTTTCTCTTCGTTTACTCTCTCTCTCTCTCTGTTAACACCTAAATTATAGCCAAAGTTATTAGGACACGTGGCCAAAATTTTGAGACCTAGGCCTTATGTTAGATCATGGTCGCCTAAGCAACCCGCCTAAGAGTCTCGACGACTAGTTGCTAGAGACTCTTGACAACTAGTCACCTAAGAGCATTTCGATCAAGTCGCCTAAGAGACTCTCGACTTTATCACCTAAGAGTCTCGGCCAATCATGGCCTAAGAATATCTCAACCATTTCTCGCCTAAGAGAATGACCTAAGGAGAGAGTTGCCTAAGACTCTCGACGACTTGTCGCTAGAGACTCTCGATGACTTGTCACCTAAGACTCTCGACGACTAGTTGCTAGAGACTCTCGACGACTTGTCGCCTAAGAGCATTTCGATCAAGTTGCCTAAGAGACTTTCGACCTCATCGCCTAAGAGTCTCGACGACTAGTCGCCTAAGAGCATTTCGATCAAGTCACCTAAGAGACTCTCAACCTTATCACCTAAGAGTCTCGGCCAATCATGGCCTAAGTATATGTCGACCATTTCTCGCCTAAGAGAGTGACCTAAGGAGAGAGTTGCCTAAGACTCTCGATGACTAGTTGCTAGAGACTCTCGATGATTTGTCGCCTAAGACTCTCGACGACTTGTCGCCTAAGAGCATTTCGATCAAGTCACCTAAGAGACTCTCGACCTCATCGCTTAAGAGTCTCGACGACTAGTTGCTTGAGACTCTCGACGACTATTCGCCTAAGAGCATTTCGATCAAATTGCCTAAGACTCTCGACGAGAGTCACCTAAGAGATTCTCAATCAAGTTGTTTAAGAGAGACGCCTAAGAGCTTTTGGCCACTCATGGCCTAAAGTCTTAACCATGCCTAAAAGGGCTGAGTTTGGGCAAGATAGAATTGATATCTTTTTAGGTCTCGGAAACCAACCAGGATTTGATCCAGGTTAAAGTATAACTAGTTGCAAATTTCAAAGGCTCGAGAACCCAGAAGTCAAGTTTGAAGATTATGAAAGATAAAAATGGAAATAACAACTTTATAATTTCTAAAGTTCAAAGACTCAAAGCTTCAAATGGGAGAATCTCACCCACCTCTGATGGAGGAATCAGAATGGTTAGAGCACTCCAGCCTAGGCAAGAGTCAGAGTCAGACTTGGTGGTTGAGGAAAGCTAGAAATAGTGAGCAACATAAGTCAACAACCTGAAAGATCCCACAAGCCAAAGCTAAAAATGTCATGCCAGATATACATCTCTGTCTGTCCATAGAGAAGTGTGCTAAAATGCTAAAATAGGCTCAGCAATGTGGTTGGGAGGTTACTTTCAACCTGCACCCATTTATTGCCTAGAAGGACACGATCAGACCAAGGGTCTCTATAAATACTGATGCAAGTCCTACAAATGAAAGGTCCCAGCACCAGCATCTAACATGCCTTTGTTATTTATCTTTCTCATCTTATCTTAGCTTACAACTTTTACTTTTACAATTCTATCTTTCATATCTATCTAGATCTTTAGCTCATTAGTTTTATTTTAGTTACTTTAGCTTCTTAGCTTTAGTTCAGTAATTTTAACTAGTTGTACTTTATCTTCTCATCACCTTAGTTCTTTAAAAGTAACTTGTTTTCCAGCATCAATGAAATTCATTTCTTCATGAACGTGTTGAATTTCTTACTTTGTACTTTATTTCTAGTTTCGTTATCAATCTCCCATTCAAGACTGAAAGTCCTTGTCTTCAAGGCATTGAGAATCTAGCGGGGAGGGTCATTCCTACTCCCCTTCAGTTGCCTAATCCTTAAAAGGACCGACTCACGGTCTGAAATAGGAATAGTTTGGTTTACCCACACTTGTGTTCGATGGAACATTGGCACGCCCACGCATCTTACCTAGACCCATGTTATGAGCCAACCAATCTTGGCTTGCCACGTGAGAGTCGGCATTGCGAGCCAAACACTCTCTGTGTGTTCTCTGTCATTAATTCTTGAACCACTGTAAATCCATGAATGATAAGAGAAATCTGGTTCAAATGCTTGATGGCTATGTCACCCAGACTCGAGTACGGGTGTCAGACATGGGTGCGTATCTAGAGGTCAGACTCGTCCATCTTTCAAATTATTGGATACATGGACACAACTGAAAAGAGTCCAAAAAGTAGACACGGGTACGTGGACACGGTCATAAATAATAAAAAATGATGAAAATATAGATCGTCTATCTTAAATAATAAAGTACCTGTCCTACCCTTTCTCTAAATATTATAAGCTTTTTTATATTTGAGACATCAATTTTTTAATAAAAATAAAAAGTAAATAAATCAGCTGTACTTTTTTATAAGAAAATTAATTTTATTACTGTATTACAAGCTGTTAACTCTCCACTAACAGCTCATTGGGCTGCAACTTTGGGCTAGAGTGCTAGACACATGCCTGTAAATTTTTTTCATATATATTTAATCCATTTAACTTTTCAAAAAAAACAAAGTTACAGTACAGCTGTAAACCATTTACAACTGTAAACCATTACACTAAAAGGCTTTTTCAATCTCTTCAGATTCAAATAGACAGATGGCACCATTATGATCATTAAAGGCAGCACATTAAAAGCTGGTCAATAGTCAAGCCATCGCGTGAAACCACGCTCAGTTAGGCACACAAAACTGGGCAAAGACAAGCGCGTATACACACAAACATGAAGTCATCTTCAACCTTCAAAGAAGCTGATTTCAAACCAGTCTGCCATTTTTTATACAGGAAGCTTTCTAACACCATGAATGGCAGTCGATTTAACAAATAAAACACGAAAAAATCTTCTAATACTTCACAAGCATCAACCTACACATGGTTTTGTGTGTATTCGTCATGAGCCGTGTCCAGAAGAAAAGATGAAGCGTCCGACCCATATCCCGTGTCCGTATCAGTGTCGTGTTGTGTCGACACGGACACTATAGCCAATGCCGACGAGTCCAGGTAACATAGCTTGACGGAAAGCAAATGTGGTACGCAACCAGAATGTAGATTACATCAGCCATGGGTCCTTTTTCAGAATCTAATAATTCTATTAATTTATATATTTGTATATTGTGTGCATTTATACAAATTAAGAGAGAGAAACCAACTATAAAATTCCCAAATCTATGGAAAAGAAAACATAGATAAGAATCACCAAAAATGCATTAAGTTGTCCATTTCAACCCACCAACGAAAATACAAACAAAAGCCAACAAAGAACAAAAAATGGAGAGTGGAAACTACCCAGAAGAGAACCACCAAAGAACATAAAATAGAAAACAACCCCGCAGAGAGAGAGAGAGAGAGAGAGTTGTTGACCCGTTAGTGTAAATAAGGGTCAAATTTTATTCTTGTATAAAGGGTAAAATCAGGTGTCCAAAATTTTTATATCACATGCCTTTCATGTGATTTATTTACTATTTATTCAAAATTAATAGTAAATAAATCACATGAAAGGCACGTGACATAAAAATTTTGGACACCTGATTTTACCCTTCATACCAGAATAAAATTTGACCCTTATTTACACTAAAATGAAGGGCAGTATGTTGCAAAATGATTCATAGTTCAGGGTGGTGATTTGCAAATACAAGGGGTTGATATGCAAAAAACTTATAGTACATGGGGTCTTTTACAATTAATCCGGAAACATTACTTTACAACAACTAAATATAATATAGGTAGATAAAATTTATAACTTACAAAATAATATTATAAAAATAATAATAAAGAGTAAAAAATTTATGCATATGTTATTCTTATTATGATCAAACTTGTTATAAATTTTAGATAACCTTTAATTTGGTGACCCCTCTGTCCTGTCCTACTATCATACCCACTATTTTAGTAAAAACTTTTTCCATAAATTACACTGACATCCTTGAAGTTTGCCTTTATAGGTAGATTAAAATTTTGGTGCATAATACCCACGTCCCTCCTGACGTTTGCCATTTGTTACACTAACACATCTTGTTGTTAGCTGAGCATTGTGTCAGAGTGAACCTTGCAAAATTACCTGCATGCTATTTGACTTTGTGAAAAGGCTCATTGACACGTTAATTTATCAATTTACCCGCATAGAACTCTTTTTCATGGAACAAAATAGCCTTTCCACTTGTGCTTTGCAAATTATACATATATCTATTTCTATGTATGATATATTATATAACATTAAAAAACATGCAATTGAATATTATCCATTTACATATTGACAAATTGTAATTTTTTTTTAAAAATATGTAATTGTGCATTTACAAATTGCAAATTTTTAAATTGAAAAATTACAAAATTAATCAAATGTAATTGTGTAAATCTACCAATTTCAAAATTTACACAAATTTTCAAATTTTACAAAATCAATTTCCGTACTAATACATTTTATTAAATTTAAAATTTTATTTCTGGAAATTTGAAAATACAAACACTTAATTTAAGTTTAATTTTTCATGTTAATTACATTTGGATTAAACTTGTAAATTTATAAAGTACAAAATGCTTTTCCAAATTTTGCAAAATATCAATTTCATAATTAAATTCGATTAAATTTGCAATTTTTACAAATTTGCATAATCCAAATCTTATATAGTTCATCAAGTTCATACTTCATCATATTACATACACAAATTATCATATCTAAATAAAATTTACAAACATAAGCCACCTCAAGCTGTATGGATATCCGGTTTTAGTTTCATTGTTTTATCATCTTATTTAAAATATATCTTTTTTTTAATAAGTATTATAAACAATGCTCAAAAGGGGAACGCATCCCACAAGCTACAAAAGGGCCAAATAGGGCCCTTAGACACTCAAAGTATCTAAAAAATCCACTATCTCCCCTATAGATTTACAATTTCTCCCCCGAAGCCAAAAAAAATAAAGTGTTAAGCATAGAGAACTTAAACATGCTAACAAGATTTTCCTCTCCCTCAAAGGATCTCTTGTTCCTCTCATTCCACGAAAACCACCAAAGACACAAAGGCGCAACTCTCCAATCATCATGAGCCTGAGACCCAACAGGACAATGTCTTCAAGCCTCAAGGAAACTCCTAGTGGAACGAGGTATAACCCATACCCACTGAACCCTGAACAACCCAAGGAGCAGAACCCGACAATCACGAGCCACAAGACAATGAAGAAGGAGGTGATCCACTGATTCCGCATCCATCTTACACATACGGCATCAATTTGCTAAAAACTGTCCCCTTCTCCTCAAGTTGTCAGCCATAAGAATTCGACCCCAAATCGTTGTCCAAGCAAAAAAAGCCACCTTCAGCAGTGCCTTCGTGCGCCACACTTCCACATAAAAGAAGGCTCCTGCACACCCACCAAGCTCGAATAGAAGGACCGCACCCCAAACCTTCCCTACGAAGAGGGAGATCACAACCACTCATCCCTTCCCGAGCCCTCCACCCTTTAACGATACAGAACTGCCATAAACTCAAAGATGTTCTCCAACTCCCATTGGAAATGCCGCGTGAACTGCACATCCCATGTCAGTCTTACGCCATCAAGACGATAGCATTCAACCCATGGCATGTTTGTCTTTCACAATCCTGTACAGCCTCGGAAAGGTGAATGCAAGAGTACGCTCCCCACACCAAGGATACTCCCAGAACCTAATACACCTTCCATCCCTCACCCTGAAACGAATGTGTTTTGAAAATTCATCCCATCCCTTCCGAATAAATTTCCAAACCCCAACCCCAATTAGATTCCTCACCTCCAAGGAACACCACCCACCCTTTCCCTCCCCAAACTTCGAACAAATGACTCTCCTCCAAAGCCTATCCCTCTCCACCCCGAATCTCCAAAGCCACTTGCCTAACAAAGCTTTATTGAAGGGAGTGAGTCTCCTGATCCCCAATCCCCCCACTTGGATTGGCCTGCACACTTCATCCCAATCAACAAGATGGTACTTACACTCATCCTCCATCCCACCCCATAGGAAGTTGCATTGGATCTTCTCAAGCTTTTGTCGCACAAATGCTGGAATCTGAAATAGGGACAGAAAATAAGTGGGCAATGGGCATACTCAATAATGTGCTCTTCAACAAAGTCAGACGACCTCCCTTCGACAAATATTATTTCTTCCACCCTGTCAACCTCCTCTCAAACCTCTCTATAACTGGATTCCATGTCACAATGCTTCTCGAAGTTGCTCCCAAGGGCAATCCCAGGTAAGAAATCAGGAACTCCCCAACACCGTAACCCCAAATTCCATAAAAGTATGAATATTAGCCACCTCCCCACCGGGACAATCTCACTCTTCCCTAAATTCACTTTCAGGCCTGATACAGCCTAACAATCTCCTCAGATATCTCAACTGACCCATGTCCGCATCACAAAACACAATAGCATCGGCAAATAATAAGTGAGAAATCTCCATTTGATGCCTCTGCTCTCTCCCCACTCTAAAACCTCTAATTTATCCCAATTGCAGTGTCATCCTCATTAACCGACTAAAGGCCTCCATAACAATAAGAAAAAGAAATGGCAACACGGAATCCCCCTGTTTCAAACCCCTCGAGCTGCTAAAGAATCTTGAAGGAGATCCCCATTCACAAGTGCCGAGAACCTCACAGAAGATATACAAAACTCTATCCACCTCCCCCCAAATCCCATTTGCTCCAGCAAGTATAACAAAAAAATCCAACACACATGATTATAAAGAACCCCCAGGACTCCGCTGCTCAATCTAAAATCCACAGACTTGGAGGCAATAAGTGCAAAATCCAAAATTTGACGCCCACCAACAAAGGCATTCTGCGACTCGGAGATGACACCATTAAACACTCCTTTGAGGCAGGAGGCTAGAACTTTGGCGATGATTTTATACACGCTACTCACCAAACTAATGGGCCTAAAGTCCTTAATGTCCGAAACTTCCCCTTTCTTTGGGATAAGAGCAATAAACGAGGCATTCAAACTCTTCTCAAATCTGTTGTGATCGTGGAAGGCCTTCATGGTACTCAACCTAACTACCTCCCAATTCTGTTAGAAGAAATCCATAGTGACCTTGTCCAGCCCCGGAGCCTTGTCCCCATTACAATTTCTCACCGCCAAAAGCACTTCCGAAAGGTCCCTTCTTCTTATTGCCTTTCTCACATAGAAGCATGGTGTCTCTAACTTCCACACTGATGCATATCTTTGTTATATATTTTGTCCCCACAATCAGAAGAGATTTGCATATCTTCACTATACACTACAACTACAACCAAGAAAAGCATAACTTAAAAGTGCAAATACAACTGCTTCATGAGATCGTATTAACCCAATAGAAACATTGTTTCATGGTAGTTGTCATCTCCTCTCCAACAAACCCATTTGTCCAAACCCTCTCTCTTTCTCTCGTGGCTCCTCATCTGAAGACCACTATTAGATCCATCCGAAATTGCAACTATAAACCACCATTTGGAGGCACAAATTAAAACAAGCCTTCCTTCAAAAATTTATGGGTACAAAACAAATCAATGGCTGTGCTTTTAAAACATCTGTTGGGGTTCATACTTTTTTTTTTCCTTTACTTCTGTTGCTACTAAGTCGCAGAAATCGCCAAATCAACTTGAAACTGACTCAAGACACTCTCCTTGCTTTCCTCTCACAGACCCCTCACGAGAATTGCCTCTAATGCGACACCTCTAATTTGGCTTGCAATTGGGTCGGCATCATTCGACGCCAATTGCTCCTCTTTCTACTATGTTTGACTTTTCGACATCCACCTTGTGGGTCAGATTTTGGCCAACACAATAAAAAAATTGACTTTGCTCCGAGTGTCGTCGGTTGTGGTGCCGTTGGGTTTGGATGAGGGTGCCAGAATCCATGGAGGGGTGACTGAGCATGAGAGGGTTTTGATTTTTGGGTTTATTGGTAAGGATTAATTGGTCATTTCATTTTGTTAACGAATCCTTAGGGATTTAGTTGACCCTGAAAATCAGGGAATTTAATTCCCTTCAGAGCTGTAAAATCTGTATATTTTTTCCTTCTTTAGGTGCTGTTAATTAGGACCTAATTTCTAGGAATTGTTTTCTGTTTTTATATAGAATTAGTTTCCTAAAATAGTGGACATTGTACTCTATATATTTGTATCATTTTACCTCAATAATATAAGCTTTAATATTTGCTTACATGGTATCAGAGCCAAAGGTCTCGTGTTCAAACCTCACCATCACCCTGATAATTAAAAATTGTAACACGTGTTGGACCAAAAAGAAGGCCACACGTGAGGGGACGTGTTGAAGGATTTTTATATTAAAGTTATACCCTCTCTAACAGCTTAAGCTTTTCGAGTCATTCGTTTCAACACATTACAAGCAAGCTGGGAATGGACAATATCTATTCACCAGCTTGGGGGGGAGTGTTAACAAATCCTTAGGGATTTAGTTGACCCTGAAAATCAGGGAATTTAATTCCCTTTACAGCTGTAAAATCTGTATATTTTTTCCTTCTTTAGGTGTTGTTAATTAGGACCTAATTTCTAGGAATTGTTTTCTGTTTTTATCTAGAATTAGTTTCCTAAAATAGTGGACATTGTACTCTATATATTTGTATCATTTTACCTCAATAATATAAGCTTTAATATTTGCTTACACATTTTTATATATTTTTTGGATTAAAAATTATAATAAAATGAGGGGCAACCATGACATATCACAAGAAAATTTAACGTCGTTCCAACACTAACTCTGATATGGAACTCTCTATAGATTTTTGCAAACTCATCATCTAATTGTAATTAAGCAAATCATTTTTTTGATAAGTAATATTGTATAAAAGGCACTCAAACAAGGAGCGCATCCCAAAGGAACTACACAAGGGCCATAAAGGCCCCTAAGCACTAAGACTGTCCAAAAAAATCAGCTGTTTCCCCCAAAGATATACAATTTCTCCCAATAACCAACAAAAAAGAGAACATAGAATAGAGAATTTCAAAGATCCAATAGTAGTCTCCTCGCCTTCGAAAGATCTCCTATTACATTCCTTCCAAAGGCACCTCCACACACACAAAGGATCCACCCTCCAAAAAACCTTGGCTTGAGTAGCCACAAAACAACCTCTCCAAGCCTCTAACATGCCTTTAGATGATCGAGGCATAACCCACTGGACTTCGAACAACGCAAGGAGCAACCTCCAACAATCGCGTGCCACTGGGCAATGCAACAAAAGATGATCCACCGATTCTTCATTCATTTTGCACATACAACACTAGTCAACAATGATGTGTCTTCTCCTCTTCAAATTGTCCAGCGTCGGGATCTTTCCCAAAATAGTTGTCCAAGCAAAGAAAGCCGCTCTTGGAGGAGCCTTAGAGCTCCAAACAGCTTTCCATGGAAAGATGGACTCCGGATAGTCCTCAATACTCCTATAGAAGGATCGAACATCGAATCTCCCCTGAAGAGAGGGCATCCAAATCAAAGAGTCTTCTGACCTACCACCAATCACCCCTGGCGATAAAGCATCTCCAAGAACCCAATAGTGTCGGCCAGCTCTCAATCCTAAAAATTCCTCCGGAATAGCACATCCCAAGTCATCCTACTGCTATCAAGCCGATAGCATTCAATGATCAAAGCATGTCTATCCTGAGCTATCCAATAGAGGGAAGGAAACGAGTGTGCCAGCGCTCGGTCCCCACCCCACACATCCTCCCAAAAACGAATCTCTCTGCTTTCTCCAACCTTAAATCTAATATGTTTTGAAAATTCATTCCACCCCTTCTAAATGAATTTCCAAACACCACCCTCCCCTCTCCTCCCCAAACTTACTGGCAATTACTCTCCGCCAAAGTTTGTATCTTTCCATACCAAATCTCCACAACCATTTACCCAAAAGGGCCTTGTTAAAAGGCACCAATCTCCTAATCCCCAGACCTCCCGTCTGAATCGGCCTACAAACCTGCTCCCAACGAACAAGATGATATTTGAACTCCTCTTCCATACCACCCCATAAGAAATTATGCTAAAGCCTCTCAATCCTCTCAGCCACTAAGACGAGAATACGAAAGAGGGAAAGATAATAAGTAGGAAGGCTTGAAAGAGTACTCTTCATCAACGTAACCCTCTCTCCCTTCAAAAGATATTGCTTCTTCCACCTTGCAAGCCTCCTCTCAAACCGCTAAATCACTGGGTCCCAACCTCCACTCTCCTCGAGGGCGCCTCCAATGGTAATCCTAAATACGTAATGGGGAAAGACCCAATGCCACACCCAAGAGTATTGGCCAGAACAGAGATGTTAGCAACATCCCCCACCGGGACAAACACACTCTTTCCAACATTGATCTTCAATCCAGATACTGCTTGAGAGCATATCAGCAAGCATTTCAAGTATCGCATCTGAGATTCGTCAGCTTCACAAAACACTAAAGTATCATCAGTGAACAATAAATGGGAGATTTCCAAGCTGACTCTACCCACTCTGAATCCTCTGATAAAGCCCAACTCCATTGCTCTCCTCATAAGACCACTAAGAGCTTCCATAGCAATGAGGAATAAAAGAGAGGAATAGGATCCCCCTGTCTCAAGGCCCGAGAACTGCTAAAGAAGCCAGAAGGAGTACCATTCACAAGATCCGAAAACTGAATGGAAGAAATGCAAAACTTAATCCACCTCCTCCATCTCTCCCCAAACGTCATCCTCTCCATTACATAGATCAAGAAACTCCAATTCACATGATCATAAGCTTTCTCGATGTCAAGCTTGCAAAGAACCACTGGAATCCACACACTCACCAGAGATGAGCTGAATCCAAGATTTGAAGACCACCGACAAAAGCATTTTGGGATTCAGAAATGAGGCCGTCCATAACCTCCCTCAACCGCATAGCTAGGACCTTAGCTATTAGTTTGTAGATGCACCCCACCAGGCTAATAGGTCTAAAGTCCCTAACATCGATTGCTACCCCCTTCTTAGGGATAAGAGAAATAAATGAAGCATTCAATCTTTTCTCGAACCGCCCCTGAGAATGAAATGCATGAAAAGTGCCCATCACTTCCCCCTTCACCACCTCCCAGCTCTCTAGAAGAAATCTCGAAGTGAATCCATCTGGTCCCAGAGATTTGTCCCCATTACAACTTTTTAGTGCCGTCAGAACTTCCTCCTCGCTAAATGGTCCCTCCAACGCATCTCTGTCCTCGTCAGATAAAGACTCAAAACCAGCGAGAAAAAGTGTTTGGCCGAAGCCAAAAAGAGGTTGACCCACTTCATTCGCCAAGCGAATGATCTTTGCTTCGCGGGAACAACAAAAACTCAAAAGCGTGACGAGAATTCTCAACTCGAGATGTTAGAAGGTGCAAAATCAATAGGTGCCAGAGCTGCTACAATTGCTTCAGCGGGAGCTGCCTAGGTCCTCTATTTTTACTAACCTCCTGGACGGGCCTCTAGTAGTTCGCACCCACCTGCGGTTTGCAAACTGACGGGGCTCGACTAAATGGCTAGAAGAATTGATTCAACCAAAAGAAGTGGTCAAAGCGAGAGAAAGGCGTTTGTGATCCGAGATTACTTTAAGGCGGCACGAACGAAATCGTCTTTATGTATTTGGTTTGGAATGTCACTCTTATAGAGCGCGTAGGGCTTAGAAGTACAAGGCATGAAAGGAATGAAGAAAGGGACGTCTATACGCCATCCAGCTATCTTGCGAGCACTTCGAGTTTGATAGGACCGCGATCTGCGTAGTTAGGGACATGCGGACTAACTGCTCTGACATTCCTGTTTTTTGAAATGAATCTTCGGACCTTCTGAAACAGATGGGCCCCCCCTTCTCCCAGACTGGGACTCACTCGGATAGCAAACTCCAAGCAAGGGTCTTCGGCTAAACTCCTCTGTATACAATCTCTGGAAGAAAGAAGAAACCACCCTACATACATCCTCCTCCCTAAAGAACTCCTGCCCATCAATGCAAATCCTCCAAATATGATTGCCTCTCCAATAAGCATTGGCAAGCCTATGAAAATATCTTATGTTCTTGTCCCCCTCCTTGAGCCATAAGGCTCGAGATTTTTGACCCCATGAAGTCTCCTCCGAAATGGCAATCTCAACAACTTCTACCTGACACTCTTCCCTCCTACGCCTCTCTGCCTCCCCTAAAAATCCTACCCCTCCAAACGATCAAGCTCCGCAATCTCGAAAAAGCCCTATTCTTTCTCCACTCCAAATTCCCAAACACCTCTTTATTCCACCTTTTAACATCAGCATTCAACATACAAAGCTTGCTAGCAAGGGAGAAACTAGGAGTGCCACTCACCCTATACCCCTCCCACCAAACTTGCACTCTCTCCTTGAAATCCTCCGTCTGAAGCCACATATTCTCGAATCTAAAGAGAGAACTCCTCTTTTGCAAGCCACCACAGTCCAACACTAAGGGAATATGATCAGACGTCAGCCTCGCCAGCGCCGCTTGAATCACGTCCGAAAACTTCTCCTCCCAATCCCTTGAAAGGAGAAATCTATCCAACCAGGAGAGTGTCTTCCATTGTACAAGTTTCATTTTTCATTAGGGCTGCAAATGAACTGAACTAAGCCGAGCTAAGCTTTGAGTCCGTTTGGACTCAGCTCGTTCATTTGTGAGCTCGGCATGGGATCGTGATGAGCTCGGACTCGACTCATCATTATTTTGAAAAGCTCAAGCTTCACTTATTTAATAACAAAAGTCATTTAGGCTTGATTTGGGTTTGTGTTCAAAATCGCTTTGGCTTGTTCATGAAATTATATGAGCCTACACAAGCCTATGTTCATGAACTCTGTTCATGAGCATCATTCATGAACCTATACAAACCTGTGTTTATGAACGTGTTCATGAGCCTATGTTCACAAGTCGAGCACAATACTATTTAGGATCAACTCGTTTACTAATCGAGCCTAGAAATCGAGCTCGAGCTCGACTCGTTAAACAAGCCTTAAACTAGACACCTGAGTCATTTATGAACGACTCGGTTTATTTGCAGCCCTATTTTTCACATGTCAACTCGGTTTACTAGCCATCCAAAATGAATTGGACATGTGTCTGGAAGTGTCCTAGATGTCAATATGGATAAGGTTATCCTTGAAAGTGTCCATTCTTCTTATTAGATTGGGGATCATTTTATGCATGTTGTTGCCAGTAACTAAGGTTAAAAGAAAAAAAATTATTGAAATAAAAAATAAGAGGAAAAGGAAAAAAAAAAAAAACATTAACATACCAGATCAGAATATGGTGCCTTGGTGTACCCGGCCATTGCCCGTGAGACAAAAGACTCGTCAGTCATATTAGTCAGTGCACCTTTAACTGATGCTGCCAAATCCATAACCTCATCTACTAGTGCATTAGAATCCAGATTTTGAGGTACTAATAATTCAGGAAAGATGTCATCATGTGGTATGGAGATCCTGCTCGCTATATTTAAAGCTTCCGACATATCTCCACCATTGTGGACGGCAAGGCTAAATGCAGCTACTACCAAAGGATCCTTGGGTTGGTCTGAGAGTGCTTTATGAAACGCTAAGATTCCAACCCTGAGAAAATAAACTTGTGATGAGTCTTACTAGTTTGGTGTTTACAAGCAACTAGTTTATATACGTATCTTCACCAGCCTCTAACATAGAGCCGAGTCATTAACTTAATTTACTTGGTCATAGGTAACTAAACTGTAAAGAGGTGCAGAAATAACAGCCCAAACATGTCAAGGAAATATTTAACATTCATTTTAAGAAAATTCCATGAGTGAGTGTACACATAGTTGAGCTTCATCTATCATATGAAATTGCAAGAAGGGAATTTGAAAACAACACATAAGTTCATACTTTTTAAAACAAAAGATGAAAAAATGTTATGTCTCTTTGTAGACATCATTATTAAGGGTCAAATTTTGGAGGAAATCATATTATAATTCCTGTCTTGGGATTGTGCTGCTCCACAACCCATATGTAACACTTCTAAGAAGAAATAGGTATATGACAATTGCAACAAGATCTGGGCTCTAAATACTTAAATTGCAGATTTGCTTATATAGTGGCTCTAAGAAGTGTTGCAAACTTTCCCAACCATCCCTTCCAAGCAATAACCCCTTGATGGGCATTGAGCTTGTCATGTAGCAAAAATCAGGCATTTTAATATTCTTAAGAGAGAATAAATAAAAGACAGACGACAAAAGCACATGTTCATTTTCTTCCCCACTCACAAAATAATTGGCATAATCATATCCAAAGTAGGACTGTTGGCATTGAGACTAGATGTTTTAGATTTTAAACTATGTTTCATTATGGGTTGAACTTTCATTGACATATTCAATTTCAAGTTCAGGCTTATTATGGCACTGGGACACCAGTTCCATACCCAACTCTAAGGAAGAGAGGGGAAAACACTACTCAGAATTTCATTACTTCATAAGAAATGAGATCCTTTGAGGGAGAGAGGCGATCCTTTTTGGATGTGGCGAGGCTTCCTAGTCTCTCCATCTCCAGCGAAGTGGAAGGAGTGGCTACAGAGAGAGGCTATGTATTTCGAGTGGCCGATAGGAGCACCGAGAGGAGGAGAGCAATGCTTCATACTTGTTTGGTTGGGAGATTTGATAGAGAAGTGGGAAGCTTAGAAAGGATTGAAGAATGGGCCCAAAAATACGAAGTGCCTAGCGGCATGAAGATAACAGCCCTGCCGGATTCCCTTTTGCTCTTCAGGTTTCCGTTGGAGAAGGGGGCCAAGAGAGTTCTGAAAGAGGGAAAGAGACAGTGGGGGGAAGCTTGGCTGCTGCTTGACATATGGTACTTTAGGGTGGGCTGTGCTGGATTATTGAAAAAGAAAAGAGAAAGAAGAATCTTAATTTATGGATTACCATTTCATCTCTGGTGCGACAAGTTCTTTGTTGCAGTTGGAGATCTCTGTGGAGGTTTCGAAGCATTGAGGCGAACGAATTGGTTGATGCGGAAAAGATTGTAGTCACAGTTAAAGATGGTGGTGTCGTCCCAATGTTCGTTTTGGTTGAAGATGACTGGGTGGCCTACAGAGTGACCATTTCAGAACAGATAGCACTAGAGTTGGTCCCAAGGCATGAATCGTCGGCAGGGAGAGATGTTAGTCTATCACGGAGGACGAATGGTGGCGACGACATAGTCAGGCCATCGAAAAAGAAAACAGCAAGCCTGTGGCGCAGAAAGGAGGCAGAGCGAGAGAACAGGGACGCCTGGGAACCATGCGTGTGAGGCGAGTGGTGGATGGGTAGTACGGCGCCAGAAACATGTCGATGCAGAGCATAACAATCGAATCGGTTGGAATACAGCTCAGAGAGCACGTGGCAGCCATCCTAAAAGTCTGAGATTCAAACAAAAGCGAGAGATATTTTCAAATTCTTATGGGCCAAATAATCGGACTAAACAAGAGACTGGGCCTGTAGCTAAAATAGGCCCAATTAGACTTGAGGCCATGGGCTCGAAAACTAGAAGAGGAGAAATGGGCCACTAAATATCAATCCATGATAGTAAGAGCTAAAAGCTTAAGGCTTCGGCTAAAAGTTGTCGCAAAGGAGATAAGGCCCTAAAACAGTTGGAAACGAAATTGAGAAGCTTTGCGACGGGAAGAAATCAGCTAGTGATGCAAAAAGGTATCTACAGAAGTCGAAGAGGAGATGATAAGGAAGGAGCATGAACATCGATCCAGACAGACTGGTGTGGGCAAGAGAAACAGAACAGTATCCAGCACAGAAGACTCAAGAAGGGACTAAAGTGGACAAAAACAGAGAAGCAAAAATGGGTCTTGAAGGAAGGGTCGAAATCGAAGACGGAGAATCATCCAAGCTCTGGAAAATCAGTAAACTTCAAGGCAAGTTGCTCTAACTCTGACCCTTCTCCTTCTTCTTGTCTTGTGGGACTGGGCACATCGAAGAGAACGGAGTTTGGAAACGGGCAAAAAGAGAGAGATGAAATTCTCTGTGCTAAGTGTTTGTAGTAGTATCTGTTAAACTGAAGTCAAACTTTCCACAATGATGGTCGCCAAAGAGTGGGTCCCGATGGGAGTCCAAGCTATCACAGAGGGGTCCACTGTTCTATGTGGATTCTAAGAAGAGAAGGGGAGGAAGGTAAGAAAAAGAGGAGATCTGTGGTATATAGGAGATTGCTTGAGAAAAAGGTTCTTTTCATCGTGTTTTTCTGTCGATCCTGGTTCTCTACTTTTCTCTCGTTATTTATAGGCAAAAATGTCTTTTCTCACTAAGGGTCGAGGTTTTGCGGTGGTAAATACTACTAAGCAAGGGTTGAGATTGTACTTGTCAGAAAGGGGATTCACTCTCCTCACATGGTTCTCTTCTTTTCTCTGTGATAGGCCAATCCGAGATGTAATGACCTCATCCTAGCTAGAAATGAGGTCCGTCAGGGATTTAGCGTACCTTGGACCCCAGCCACCGAACCCAAGCCCTTGGTTCTCATAAGGCAGTGATCCGAGCTCTTACCTCCAATAGGAGCACGGAGTGCCATGAGGTTTATCCGTAGGAAGGAACTCCTCGTAAAATGGAGGTTTATCCATAGAGAGGAACTCGTAAAATAGAGGTTGATCCGTAGAGAGGACCTCCGCGAGGTTTTATTCGTAGAGAGGAGTGCCTCCTTGCTTTGGGCAAATTGATCCATAGAGAGGATTTCCCGTGATGTTTATCCGTAGAGAGGAACTCATCACCATCCGAGACTTATCCAAATGAAAGGAAAAAGGTTCGTTTGAGGTTTATCCGTAGAGAGAAACTACTCGCAAGGTTTTATCCGTAGAGAGGAGTGCCTCCTTGCAAAATGAAGGTTGATCCGTAGAAAGGATCTCCGCAAAGTTTCATCAGTAGAGAAGGACTCGCCAAAGAAAAGCGATCACACCCCTAAGGCGTGCCCTACAAAATGAGGGAAGGAGCTCAGTGGAAAACTTCTCTTATGGGAGGAGCACGATTGAAATCCTCTATCTGAGGAGGGGCTCGATGGAGACTCTCTCTCCTCAGAGGAGCTCGATTAGAATCCTCTACCTGAGAAGGAGCTTAATTGGAATCCTCTATCCAAGGAGGGGCTCCATGGAGATTCTCTCTCCTCGGAGGAGCTCGATTAGAATCCTCTACCCGAGAAGGAGCTCGATTTGATGGAAAAGTCAAAGTGGGCCCGTTGCCACGTGGACATGCAGAAGAAGCTCGAAATAGTGGAAAAGTCAAAGTGGGCCTTGCCACGTGGACATACGTGGCAGACCCTGAATGGCCCATACCAACACTAAGAACCTGGTGACTGTGGAAAACAGTAAAGTGATGAACTGTAATCCATTGAAAGAGGCTGCTGAGGATGTCCATATATGCAGTGGTAAGGACAAGGATGAGTTGATTTATGTATTGGCAAGGGGGTTAGGATGAATTTGAGGAAAGAAACGGCTAGTGCTCTACTGGCAGAGTTGAGGTTATGTAGAGGGATTGAACACTCGGGCAATGGTATATATGAGACTCTATCATTTAGTACAGAGAGGATTGGAACTAAAAGATTTTTCGAGATGAGTTCAGGCGGGTCTGAACAGCTGGGGGAAGGAGAAGTCTGTAAACGTAGTGGCTATTGTAGATTAATAGAAGGGATAAGGAAGGGCTTCCTGAATAGCAACAGTGAAGAAGAGGTTGAAGCAGGTTTTGACTTTGAATCTCTGCTCCTTCCACAGCCAGTATGGGAGTGCAACGAGGAGCCAGGGGTTGACATTCCTTTGGCAATGGCTAGAAGAGCTAGGGTGGAGGACAAAAGATTAAGTCCGTATATGGCAAAATCACATAGGGACCGAATTGTGAGAAGTGTTGAGGAAATGGGAGAACTGATGGGTCTCATATACACTAGGGATGATGGGTTAGACCTTGAAACGTTAAATTCTCTCGAGCACGGGGTGGGATATTACTAACCGCAAGAAAAGTTCGTTCCAGAAGGGGGAGAGTTCCTATGTGAACTACGACGGGAGGAGTGATGGGGGGGAGTGGGAGGAGTAGTGGAGGTAGGAGGGGGGGGGGAATTGGTGTGCTTATAAAGCTCAAAATAGTGTCTTGGAATGTCCGGGGGTTGAATGACCCAGACAAGAGGAGAGTGAAGAACTTGGTTCGAATGTGGGAGGTGCCCGTTGTTTGCTCGCAAGAATCTAAGCTAGCAAATGTATCGGATGGGTTGATGAGGAGCAGCCTTTGAGGAGGTAGATTTATTGAGTGGGAGGCTCTTGAATCAGTGGGGACTTCGGGGGGTATTTTGGTTCTTTGGGATAAGAGATGGGTTACCAAAATTGATGTGTGGAAAGGGAGGTCATCTATCTCTCTTCTGTTTTCCTTGGAGAAGGATGGGTCCCACTTGATCTTCTCGGGGGTGTATGGGCCGGTTGGGGATGTGGAGAGGAGAGGTCTGTGGGGGGGGGGGGAGTTGGGGTCTGTCAGATTGAGGTGGTCGGGCCCGTGGTGTGTGGGAGGGGACTTTAATGAGATCAGGGATCCTAGTGAGAGATCTTCAGGGGGGAGAAAGACTTCAGTTATGTTAAGTTCTCTGAATTCATCGATGCTCGTCAGTTTATTGACCTTCCGATGGAGGGAGCTCGTTACACTTACTAGCGGCAGAATTTACCCTACACTATCTCGGCTGGATAGATTTTTGATCTCCGGTGATTTGGAGGAGAAGTTCCCGGATGTGGCACAAGTGGCTTTGGCTAGACCGGTGTCAGATCACATTCCCATTCTCTTGGATTGTGGGGGATTGAGAAGAGGGCGATCCCCTTTTCGGTTTGAGAACATGTGGCTTAAAGCGGAGGATTTCAAGGAAAGAGTCCAAAATTGGTGGGCAAACTATGATTGGAGGGGTAGCCCAATCTTTCGTTTGGCGAACAAATTAAAGCAGTTAAAGGAGGATATCAAAAAGTGGAACAAGGAGGTCTTCGGTAACCTAAATTGGCGTAAAGCTAAAGCTCTCTCTGAAATTTCACAACTTGATAGTAAGGAGGGGGAAGGGGTTCTAAGTGACATTAAGGCATGCAGGAGAGAGGAGTGGAAGGGTGAGTTTGGGGAAATTGCGGTGTTGGAGGAAATATTATGGAGACATAGAAGTCCAGAGCTTTGTGGTTGAAGGAAGGAGATCAGAATACGAAATTTTTTCATAGACTCGCGAATGCTCACAGAAGGGGAAACCACATAGGCAGGATTCGTATCGATGGGATCCTGTTAACTAGATGGGAAGACATTCAGAGAGGGATTGTCTTATTATCAGCAGTTATATACGAAGACCACTAGGCACAGGCCTTTACTCGGTGGTCTTGAGTTTGCAGGCATATTAGAGGGGAGAGCGTTTGGGTGGAGAGGCCTTTTGAGGAGGAGGAGGTGGTGGAGGCTTTGAGGAGCTGTGCCGGGAATAAAGCTCCTGGGCCTGATGGCTTCGCAATGGCTTTCGTGCATCAGAATTGGGAAGTGGTTAAGGCTGAGGTGATGGAGGCCCTCAGCGAATTCCATTCATCAGGATACTTTGAGAGAAGCCTTAATGCATCCTTTATTGCCCTCATCCCAAAGAAGGGTGGAGCTATAGATGCTAAGGATTTTAGGCCAATTAGTTTGGTGGTTGTTATTTACAGGCTTTTTGCTAAAATTCTAGCCAATCAGTTGAGGAGAGTTTTGGATGTGGTGATCTCGGACACTCAGAATTATTTTTAGGTTGGCAGACATATTCTGGATTCAGTGTTGATTGCTAGGAGTGTGTGGAGGCAAGGATTAGAAGCAGAGTTCCAGGAATCGTTTGCAAGTTGTATATCGAGAAGGCTTATGACCATGTGAGTTGGGACTTCTTGTTATATATGCTAGAGAGGATGGGGTTTGGGCACAGATGGAGAGGATGGATCCATCATTGTATTTCGACAGTTCGGTTCTCAGTTTTGGTGAATGGATCACCTGCTGGTTTCTTCCCTAGTTCGCACAATCTGAGACAGGGTGATCCTCTTTCTTCCTTCTTGTTTATCATCATCATGGAGGCAATCGGTAGGATGATGAAGAGGGCGGAGGATTTGGGGATCATTAGAGGATTCCTAGTAGGGAGAGAGTCCAATCAACTAGTGGTCTCTCATTTGCTATATGCAGATGATACCATTGTCTTTTGTGATGCGAGGGGGGATCAGTTGGGCATTTGAAATACATTCTAATATGCTTCTAGGAAGTATTTGGCCTAAAAATAAAAATCGGAAAGAGTGAGCTGGTGCCTGTTGGGGTAGTGCAGGAAACTCACGAGTTTGCTAACATTCTTGGGTGCAGGGTTGGTTCCTTCCCGACCACTTATTTAGGGATGCCGTTGGGAGCCTCGTCGAGGATGTTTTCCATTTGGGATCTAGTGATAGAGTAGTTTGAGAGAAGACTTGTTGGATGGAAGAAGCAATATCTATCGAAAGGGAGGCGCATTACTCTCATGAAGAGCACTCTTTCGAATCTCCCAACATATTTGATGTCTCTTTTGTTGATGCCTATGTCAGTTGTCAAGAGGCTCAAGAAGATTCAAAGTAAGTTTTTGTGGGGCGGAATAGGAGATGAATTCAAATACCACTTGATGAATTAGGGGAGGGTGTGTACCCCGACCTAGAAAGGGGGTTTGGGTATTAGGAGGTTGGATTTGTTCAATAAGACGCTATTGGGCAAATGGCTTTGGCATTTCGGAGGTGAAAGATCTAGATTATAGAGGAATGTTGTTGTTTGTCAAAGCGGGGAAGGAGTTGGTGGTTGGTGGTCTAGGGAGGTGAACTTTCCTGTGGGGGTAGGGGTTTGGAAGTGTATTCGGAGGGGTTTGGTCGAGTTTTCCAAACACATTCACTTTAGAGCAAGGAATGGGAGACATATCAGCTTTTGGGAGGATCTTTGGTGCGGGGACACATCTCTGGCCCGTAAGTTTCCTAGACTCTTCAGGATTGTTATGAACAGACAGACCCTAGTTGACGACTGCTATCAGTTTGACAGTGGTAGATTGACTTGGGATGTGTGTTTTCGTAGAGCATTCCATGACTGGGAGCTTACAGAGGTAGCGGGGTTTTTAGCCATGATTTACAACCAGGCGGTTGAGGGGGAGGGGATGGACGAGATGGTATGGATGGGTTCCACAAGGGGAACCTTTGAGGTTTGCTCCTTTTACAAGAAACTTTCGGATATCACGGGTCCCACATTTCCTTGGAAGGCAATTTGGAGAACAAAGGCCCCCTTAAAGGTGGCCTTTACTTCGACTGTTGCCCTAGTTAAGATTCTTACCATAGATAATCTCAGGAAGAGGAGACGGATTATAGTGAATTGGTGTTACATGTGCAAGAAGTCGGAGGAATCAGTGAATCATCTTCTTCTACATTGTCCAGTGGCGAGTGACGTGTGGTATATGTTCTTGGCGGCGTTTGGTGTGATCTGGGTATTTCCCAGTTCCACGATGGATATGATCGAGGCTTGGAGAGGGTGTTCAGTGGATAGCTGAGTTAGAGATGCTTGGAGGGCCACTTCCCTTTGTTTATAGTGGGGCTTGTGGAAAGAGAGGAATAGGAGGCGTTTCAAGGACGTGGAGTCTCCTATTTGATCTCTCAAATACAATATTTTGAGATCTTTATTTTTTTGGTTTAATAGGAAAAATTGTACATCTAGTGGACAGATTGCGGACTTCATTGATAGCTTAAGCTTATAGTTGGCAGTGTTCGGCTTTTTGTAATTTCTTGGGAGCACTCCCCTCTTGAGCGCCTTTAATGAATTATTATTTATCAAAAAAAAAAAAGAAATTGAAGAAAGATAGATTTTATACTGCAATTCCTCAAAAGAGTTAAAACAATCCAAACAACAACAAAGTTTGCTCTAGAATCCCGCATATATTTTATTTTATTTTTGATAAGTAAAATTTCATTGAAGAGCGCTCAAAAGGGGAATGCAGCCCAATGAACAAAAAGGGCCAAGAGGGCCTGCAATACTGTCAACATATCCCCCATCAATTTACAATATAGTCCTTTTACCCAAAAGAAAAATGAACAAAGTATAGAAAATTTCAACACCCAAATCGGAATCTCCTCCCCATCAAAGGACCACCTATTCCGCTCTATCCACAAGCCCCACCATAAACGAAGGGGTGCCACCCTCCAAGAATCACAGGCTTGCCTCTGCACTAAACAGCCACTCCAAGCCTCAAGCATGCTCTTCATGGTCTCTGAGACAACCCACTTAACGCCGAATAAAGCAAAGATCATGGCCCAGCTATCTCAGGTTACTGGACAATGCATGAGCAGATGACTCACCAACTCCTCTCCACCCATGCACATGCAACACCAGTAAACGATAATCTGGCATCTCCTCCTCTAATTATCAATCTTCAATATCCTCTCCAGCACCACTGTCCATCCAAAGAAGGCCACATTGATAGGAGCCTTAGTCCGCCAAACTGCCTTCCAAGGGAAAGAAGTCCTGCAAGAATCCACCAACCTCCGATAAAAGGAATGCGAATGCCCTCTGCCTGCGATCCAACCAACACCACTCATCATCGCCCAAACCCCCCACCTCATGCCTATAAAAGAAATACAAAGTTTGCTTAAAGGATCTAAAAAATAAGATGTTAGTGGAAGGCATCAACCAGTGCAATAAAGCGATTCCAAGAAAAGTTGCTGCATATGTTGCTTTTCAAATTCATAATCTGTAGGGAATTCAGTCAAATAGAAGCCAATCCTTTCAGACAGTGAAGTACACCAAGAGGATATTGACATGGATCTTGGTAACTCACCAGCAGTTCGGTTTTACTAGGATTACGCATAAAAACTCATCGCATCTTTTCACTTTTAGCTCATGCAGGATTTTCAGATTGTATCCTTATAGTTTGTGTGGTAGTGCCATATTTCTTTTATTAGAAAGAACACTCAAACATGCTAGGAACATGTTTTGTGTGTTAGCATTTTTCATAGTCAAAACCGGATTGTTATCAAGTTATCATTTTTATTTCTTTGAGCCTTGGATTCGAAGTGTTCAAAAGCAAAGTGTGGATGATCATCATGAATATATACCTAAATGGAATTGATTGGAACAACACTTATGTGAGGTAAGTGAGTAGTAAGGGCACTTTGCATAAAAGTTGGTTGAAGTGTTTATTTTCTATTGTTTCAAAACAGCGTAGGGTTGCACCGGTTATGGAAATTATTCCACCGTGTTAGAAAATTGAGTCATGTGTTAGCATATTCCTCATCAAAACAGAGTTATAATGTGTCACAGTGTCTTGAGTCGTTCGTGAATATTTATTGAAGACATGGCAGACATAGAATTGCAAAGATCATGGCACTGAATCACACATTGGGGTAATGGGTATTTTGACTTTAGTATGACCTTAGTTTAACCTAGAAAGTTTTTAGTGTTTTCCAAAACTGGACTAAGGCCGGAAAACAGTGTACGTCGATCGCTTGGCCGATTGATCAAACCTTTTCCAGAAACATCGTTTGGTTGATCAATTGAACCTTTTCCAAAAAGCATCAATCGCTTGGTCGATCGATCGAGGGGTTTTCCAAAAATTTGAATTCAATAAGTAATGTCGATCGATCAAACAAGCTCCGGTAAGCTTCAATTGAAAGCTCGATCGATCGAATCTATAGGACCTGCATTTTTTAAAACTCTCTTAAAACTCAGTTTTAGTTGGTTTCAACTACCCAAAATGTAAGGGACTCCTATATTGGCTATAATTATAGGTTGGCCAGTCTACGGTAAGAAGACTAGAGTCTTATTTGTTTATATTACTCTTAGAGAGAGTCCTAGAGAGATTTCTCACATATTTAATCTAGGGTTCACAAAGACCATCTATGTGTGATTAAATATTCTTCAAGAAGCTGATCATTCATACAATTCTTATTTAACCGGACAGTCATTAGCAGAAATGACCGAACAATCACTAGAGAAGTAGATTCATGACTAGATGCTGTAGACGAGCGAGTGGATGACTTGGAGATTTTCGGGGGGAAAGTTCAGTGTCATCTGTATCTAGAGATAACTAGGCGTTGGATAGGGTGACTGAACTGTTAACCTAATTGTAATCTACTTCTTGATAGTGGATAGTGGATAGTGCATAACTGGACTAGATACCGTGGTTTTTCCTTCTGAGGGTTTTTTTACAGAAAAATCTTGTGTCTCTACTCTTCTCTACTTTCCTTTATATACAGTTCTAGAGATGCAGATTCGTGAGGAGCAGATGTTCTAGACGAGCGAGTGGACAACCTGGAGACTTTCGGGCATCTGTGTCTAGAAGTAACTAGGCATTCAAGAGGGTGACTGAACTGTTAACCTAGTTATAATCTCTTTCTTGATAGTGGATAGTGCCTAACTGGACTAGGTCTCGTGGTTTTTCCCTTCTCTACTCTTCTCTACTTTCCTTTATATACAGTTCTACTGCTGATCGGCGTTGAATGTTATGCATTCTAGCCTCTTAACTTGTGTATTTTATTCTCTTAGTGATAGATTATTTTGTGATTTCACTTCGTTTTAGTGTTTTCTGTATTTTCAGAGCCTTAATGATTATTTTAGTTAAAACCATGATTTTGAGCTTTTAAAGATGACATGCAGGATGGTTAGATGAAGCCTACATCAAATGGATCCATTCAACTATTTATTTTAACTCAAATCAGCCCATGGAAGAGGTTTAAGAGAATTACAGCTACTTAAGAAGGTTTCGGGCTGAAGCCCAAATCTGTGCTTAATACAGTCTTAATCCCGTTTTGGAAAACGGACCAGAAGTGTTATTTCCGAGCCTCAAATCGACTTAATTTTCGCATGGGTTGAACAAAATTCGATTCTGCACACTTTCGTATTTCACGAAAATTCCGTGAATCAGACTTCTAGTGGGTCAAAAGTTGGGCTGAACATTAGTAGGAAAAACCCACCTAATTAGTGCTGCGGGAAAACCTAATTAATTCCTAATTGGATTAGGAATTTGGTGTATTCTCTTGAGGCAATAAAGTGGCGAATGGACGGCTATTTTGGGGGGAGATTAGAGAGCTTAGAGAGCCTTTGGACAGAATTGAAGACATACTTTGCAGAGCTTTCGAGTGGAGAATCATTGGAGAACAAAGTCTTATGCGTAATTCATGAAGATGATGCCTTCTTCCTTAACAGTTGAAGCTTCTTCTTCTACCATGAGCGGCTAGTTCATCCACTAGGGTTTTGATGTAGCCCTAACAAAGCATCAATGGTTTGATTGTTTTAATTATTGGGGACCTTTATATACATGCATAGATTGTGTAATTTATAGTATTCTTATTATAGAATTGAGCAATAAAAGTCTTATAAATTCAGTTTCAATGATTTCTTATCTTGTCTTAGATATTTAGTTGTTATTATTGAACTCAATCTCTCTTACTGTGATCATGAGAGCAATTGTTACACAATGGTAATCACTGAATATATCATTATACGCTTTGATGGAGTATGCCTAGAGAAGATGGACCATACTGCACCTTAGATTAGAGTAGTTAGGCAGATGGCCCATGCCAATCGAAGATAGTCCATGGCTTAGCCTTAATCATATGTTATCTTCTTGACGGATAAAGGTGAGCTTGTAGCCACCGACACCACTTATGCATGGTATAATTCTCCATAGTTGATTCAATTGACCATTGATTGTGGCGTTAGTGGTGAAGTCAAATACCCTAGACTTATCTCATATTATCTTTACTCCCTATTTCCTTTGTAAAAGCTTTTTAATTAGTTTAAATATTAAAATCAGATTTCTACTCTTTCTAAATTTAATTAGAATTAATTCCGTACTCCAACTCATTCATACCATAATCCCTGAGGTTCGACACCCCTTTCAATAGCCCTATTCTGTAAGGAATTCGTTCTATTGCGAAGTGTGGTAATTATAATTGAGACGCACTCACACACGAATCAATTTTTGGCGCCGTTGCTAGGGATTATCTATTTGATTGATTGGATTTTACAGAATTAATTTTAATTGGATTTTTAGTTTAGGAAATTTTTATATTTTGTTTTTGTTTTCTTTTCAGGTACTTATTAATATATGCAAATAGCTCTTGATCCTGAGCCTGAACGTACTCTTAGACAACAGAGGAACATCCCTGTTGATACCATTGTGCAAGAGGAAGAATTCATTGAAGACATGGAAGAAGAAAGAAATAACAACCTTGTTCCTAATGCTACTGGAGAAAGGGCTAGATTGCTTAGGGACTACTATGTTACTGAGACATACACTTCACCAGCCGGTTTTCAACTACCCAATGTCACAGCACAGAATTATGAGATCAAGTCCAGCATTATTCAGATGCTACCATCCTATTTTGGGCTGACTCAAGAGGACCCTTACAAGCATCTAGATGAATTCATTGAAGTGTGCTCAACTACCAAAATCCACAACTTCTCTGAAGATGCTTTTAAAATGAGACTTTTTCCATTCTCCCTGAAGGATAAAGCAAAGTATTGGTTCAATTCTCTACCGGCAGGTTCTATCACAACTTGGACTCAGATGCAACAAGAGTTCCTCAAGAAGTATTTTCCGATAGGGAAGACCAATCAGTTCAGACGTGCTATCACTGGTTTCTCCCAACATGAGGGGGAACAATTTTATGAGATATGAGAAAGATTCAAGGACCTTCTTAGGAAGTGTCCTCACCATCAAGTTCCTAAGTGGCAACTAGTGCAAAGTTTTCATGAAGGGCTGACAGAAGCCAAAAGACAGATGGTTGATTCATCTTGTGGAGGAACTTTTATGTTGAAGAGTGAAGAAGAGGCATGGACCTTATTTGAAAATCTTAGGACAACTCTCTACAACATGTGTCCTCTACTCGTTCTAGCAGACCTGCCACTACAAGGAAGACTAATGGAATTTTTGAGGTTGGTGCTTCAGAAGCTATGCCAACCGACATTGATTTAATTGCACAGAAGGTAGCAACAATTATGGCTGCCAATCAAGCTCCTTCTACTTCAAATTCTTCATTGCTAGGCCCTTGTGAATTTTGCTCCAGTCCTATGCATAATGTGAACAATTGTCTTTCAATTGGGCAATTTTTTTATGTTCAACATGAGCAAATCCAAGCTGCATTCACTGGACCAATGAATCCTCCACGAGGTAATACTTACAATCCTACATGGAGGAATCATCCTAGTTTTTCTTACAATAATCAAGGGGCAGCAATGCAACCATCATATCAACCTAGGAATTTTGTACCTCAACAGCAATATCAAACACAAGTTCCTATGGCACAAAGAATCTCTGCTATTGAAGACGAGCTGACATTCACCTTAACAAAATTTGATAAGCTTGATTCCATTATAGAGACAGTACAAGCTACTGTAGCAACAGTACAATCTACAGTTCAGCTAGTACACTCTCATTCTCAATCTATTGCCAAATTGGAATTTCAGTTTGGACAGCTTGCTAATTCATTGAGTAGAAGAGAAGAAGGGAAGCTCCCTAGTCAACCAGTTGCTAATCCAAGAGGGATGCAAGCTTCCACAAGCAACCCACACCATGAGCAAGTTCAAGCTATTACCACTTTGAGGAGTGAAAAAATAATTGATAATAAGGTGGGGGAGAAGAAAGAAGAAGAAAAAGTGACCACAAGTCCAAGTGCTAAATTTCCTTATGAGCCCAAGGCTCCATTCCCACAACGTTTCCTTGAAGCATCTAAATTGGGGAAGCAAGGGAACAAGCTACATGACATGATGGAGGTGTTTCGACAAGTAAAGATTAATTTGCCACTCCTTGATGCCATCAAGCAAATTCCTCCTTATGCTAAATTTTTGAAGGACTTGTGCACTCAGAAAAGGCGTTCTAAAAGTCATGTGCCAAAGAAAGTGATGCTGCCACAACAAGTGAGTTCTATAATTCAGCAGTGCACTCCTCCCAAGTACAAAGATCCTGGTGCTCCAACTATCTCATGCATCATTGGGGAGCACCATGTTGATAAAGCTCTTCTTGATTTGGGTGCAAGTGTGAATTTGCTACCCTATTTAGTGTACTTACAATTGGGCTTGGGAGAATTGAAGCCTACCTCGGTGATCTTGCAATTTGCAGATAGATCAACAAAGCAACCACGTGGGATCATTGAAGATGTGCTCATTAAAGTGGACAAGTTCTACTTTCCTGTTGATTTTATTGTACTTGACACTGAGCCAGTTTACAACCCAAGGAGACACATTCCAGTGATCCTTGGTCGACCTTTCTTGGCTACTGCCGATGCTTGCATAAATTGTAGGTCGGGAATCATGGACATTTCATTTGACAACATGAAGGTTAAGCTTAATATTTTCAATGCTGTTGAGAATCCTCCAGATCAGACTGATGTTTTCTTCATAGATTCTACGGATGTGTTTGAGTCTACAGATGAAATAGAGGTGCAAGAAAAACAGAAGGAAAATAAGGTGCTAGAAGATCAATTTTCTACCATTGTGGTAAATTCTGTATGTACTACACCATCCAAATCACTTCGGGGTAAGCAATTATTTGGAGTATCCGACAACTTCACACCATGGTATGCAGATATTGTGAATTATTTGGCAACGGGAAAAGTGCCACGAGGCTGGACCAAACGAGAGCGTGATAGATTCTTCTCTAAAATTCATCATTACTTTTGGGAGGATTCAGAATTATTTAAATATTGTCCAGATCAGATTATTCGGCGGTGTGTCCCGGACCATGAATTTCAAGATGTTCTCAAGTTCTGCCATTCGTTAGCATGTGGAGGTCACTTTAGTGCAAGAAAGATAGCAACAAAGGTACTTCAATGTAGATTCTTCTGGCCTTCTCTGTTTCATGATGCCTATGTTTTCTGTAAAACTTGTAATCGTTGTCAAAGATTGGGTTCAATGTCAAGAAGAGATATGATGCCAATGAGCCCCATTCTGGTGATTGAAATTTTTGATGTTTGGGGAATTGATTTCATGGGACCCTTTCCGCCCTCTTTTGGCTACGAGTACATTCTGGTTGGTGTGGATTATGTCTCCAAATGGGTGGAGGCCATTGCAACTCGAACCAATGACCACAAGGTGGTAATCAAATTCATGTACGAGAATATTCTCAGTCGATTCAAAATTCCTCGAGCCTTAATCAGTGATGGTGGTTCTCACTTTTGCAAAAAAATCTTGAGAGGTTTGCTTGCTAAGTATTCAGTGACACATAAGGTGGCAACGCCTTACCATCCTCAGACAAGTGGACAAGTAGAGCTGTCCAATCGAGAAATTAAGCATATTCTTGAAAAGACAGTAAGACCGGATAGAAGAGCTTGGTCATTACGACTAAGTGAGGTACTATGGGCGTATCGGACTGCTTACAAGACTCCTATCGGTATGTCACCATATCAGTTGGTGTATGGGAAAGCATGTAATCTTCCAGTAGAGATCAAGCACAAGGCGCTCTGGGCAATCCGAAAATTCAATTTCGATTCGAAAAGAGCTGGAGAAGAGAAAAAGTTGCAATTGAATGAATTGGAAGAATTCAGACGTGATGCTTATGAAAGTTCACGAATTTACAAAGAGAGGACGAAGGCGTTCCATGATCGACAGATCTCACGGAAGTCCTTCTCTCCAGGAGATAAAGTGTGGCTCTTCAATTCAAAGCTTCGGTTGTTTCCCGGAAAGTTGCGTTCAAGGTGGGATGGACCATTCCAAGTGATTTCGGTTTTTCCCCACAATGCTGTGGAAATTCAGAATTTTCGAGATAATACTTTGATAAAAGTTAATGGACAAAGGTTGAAGCATTGTGTAGAAGGATTTGTGCCAACAAGAGACGTGGAGTCCGTCGACTTGACAGATCCCGTCTATCCGACTTAATCTTTTCGGATAGTTGATCGTCACCTACGGACGTTAAATTGTAGGATTTGTATGTATTTCTATCCTTTAATTTCCTTAGTTTTCTTTGATTTTAATTTTTAGTTAAGTTTTCTTAATCTTTCTTTCAATTTTAGTTGCGTTTTGATGTGTTTTCTTTGAGTTTTTTATGTATAAGTTGCTTCCGGAGGATGCCAAGATCTTTGGATTCAAAACGGGTGAAAAAACAAGCTCTCGGTCGACCTTGGGCGATAGAGACTCTAAAAATACACGTCCCGATCGACCTTGGGCGATGGAGGCTCAACAGGCATTAGCTGGGGGGACAGATCGCCCATTTAAGGGGGGATCGATCGCCCCCATAATTTTTCAATATGGGGAGGCCAGCAGAGGGGCGAAGTGTGGTAATTATAATTGAGACGCACTCACACACGAATCAATTTTTTGGGCGATCGATCCCCCTTGGATAGGGCTATCGAAAGGGGTGTCGAACCTCAAGGATTATGGTCTGAATGAGTTGGAGTACGGAATTAATTCTAATTAAATTTAGAAAGAGTAGAAATCTAATTTTTATATTTAAACTAATTAAAAAGCAAAATAAAATAAAACAAAGGAAATAGAGAGTGTGAATAATATGAGATAAATTTAGGATATTTGACTTCACCACTAACTCCACAATCAATGGTCAATTGAATCAACTATGGAGAATTATACCATGCATAAGTGGTGTCGGTGGCTACAAGCTCACCTTCATCCGTCAAGAAGATAACATATGATTAAGGCTAAGTCATGGACTATCTTCGATCTGTTACCTAGACTCACCAGGTTATCCCAGGGTGTCCGTGTCGACACGACACGACACGACACGGACACCGACATGGGATATGGGTCGGACACCCTTCCGCAACCATCGGACACGGCTGATGAAGAGATGCTCACGGAAGATTGTATCGGTGGATGCTTGCGAGGGATCTGAACTTTTTATATGTCTCTTTGTTAGATGAGATGTATTTTGACATGCTCGTGCATGTTGCTGGTTCAAAAGTAGGGTTTGTTGAAGGTTGAAGACGATGGTTTCTTCACGCGCTGCTGGTGCACCATTTCTCATTATGGCTGAGAGTGTTATTCACGCCATTTCAGAGACCTTTCACATTTCTATTTAAAGTCTCTATTTAATGTCTCGACGCGTGGCAGATGGTCACCTTTTGTTTTGTTGGTTGCTACCAGCTGTGTCCTTATCACATTGGCCAGTATTTATCCTCTTTTAACTTTTGCATTTATTATTTACTACAACTTACTTTTCAAATAAATACTGTAAAAAATAAATGTACTAAAAGCCAGTTGTGGGCCTTTCATATTACCTTTGCTCAGTTACTTAACCTTTTTTAACTTTTACAGTTACTTTTTACTACAACTTACTTTTTAAATAAATACTAAATAAATGTTATAAAAGACAATGACCAGTACCAATTAAAAGATAAAAAACAGATGGCATATATATATACAGAGAGAGAGAGAGGGTAGGACAGATTCTCTCCACTTCATTTAAAAATATTTATTATTCTTAAATAATAGATAAATGGTCTATATTTTTTACAATTGTGACCGTGTCCAACTTTTGGACTCTTTTTAGACGAGTCCCAGTGTCTCATAATTTGAAACATGGACGAATCCGACTTCTAGACACGCACCCGTGTCCGACACCCGTACCCGAGTCCGGGTAACATAGTCTTCGATTGGCATGGGCCATCTGCCTAACTACTCTAATCTAAAGTGCAGTATGGTCCATCTTCTCTAGGCATACTCCATCAAAGCGTATAACGATATATTCAGTGATTACCATTGTGTAATAATCACTCTCACGATCACAGAAGATAAGAGAGATTGAGTTCAATAATAACAACTAAAAATCTAAGACAAGATAAGAAATCATTGAAACTGAATTTATAAGACTTTTATTGCTTAATTTTATAATAAGAATTCTCTAAATTACACAATCTATGCATGTATATAAAGGTCCCCAATAATTAAAATAATCAAACCATTGATGCTTTGTTAGGGCTACATCAAAACCCTAGTGGATGAACTAGCCACTCATGGTAGAAGAAGAAGCTTCAACAGTTGAGGAAGAAGGCATCATCTTCATGAATTATGCGTAAGACTTCGTTCTCCAATGATTCTCCACTCGAAAGCTCTGCAAAGTATGTCTTCAATTCTCTCCAAAGGCTCTCTAATCTCCCCCAAAATAGCCTTCCATTCACCACTTTATTGCCCCAAGAGAATACACCAAAGTCCTAATCCAATTAGGAATTAATTAGGTTTTCCCGCAGCACTAATCAGGTGGGTTTTCCTGCTAACGTTCAGCCCAACTTTTGACCCACTAGAAGTCCGATTCACGAAATTTTCGTGAAATACAAAAGTATGCATAATCGAATTAAGTTGATTTGAGGCTCGAAAATAACATTTCTAGTCCGTTTTCCAAAACGAGATTAAGACTGTATTAAGCGCAGATTTGGGCTTCAGGCCCGAACCTTCTTAAGCAGCTTTAATTCTCTTAAACCTCTTCCATGGGCTGATTTGAGTTAAAATAAATAGTTGAATGGATCCATTTGATGTAGGCTTCAACTAACCATCTTACATGTCATATTTAAAAGCCCAAAATCATGGTTTTAACTAAAATAATCATTAAGGTTCTAAAAATACAGAAAACACTAAAACAAAGTAAAATCACAAAATAATCTATCAGTGAGATAATAAAATATATAAGGTAAGAGGCTAGAATGTGTAACATTCAACGCCGATCACACCCCCAAACTTACATATTGCTAGTCCCTTAGCAATAGAATAAAACAAAACTAAAACAAAAGAAACTACTAAACACTAACTAAACTACCCAACTCCACTTTCGTGGGAGAAACGAATGCATTTAGCATATGCAACAAGCCTTTAAACCCTTAGGTTCTCCCTAGTGGACGAGTTATAGTCTCGTGAGGGTTTCCAGAAATGTTACCCACAAACATTCAAAATTCTGTTTTAACATTAATTCAAGAAGAAAATTACAATACATAGTTACAAACTTGCATTCAAAAATAATTTCAAATTTTCAAAATCTATAATTCAAAACAATGGTCTCCATGCATAATTTACATCAACATATCTCAAAGCAACCAATTCTAGCTCCCTCGTGTAAAGTGAACTAACAGTCCTCTCATGTAGCATAACCCAGCTCTGAATATATTAAGGCACATACCCTTACAACTCACTAGCTCCCCTTATTGAAATCATACTTCCAAACATGAATACATGACTTTTTTTTTTCTCATTCTTTTTTTTTTCAATTGCTTTATTGGTTGTGCAATGTCTTGATCTATTAAGCTTTCTGAAAGGTCCATGTAGCAAGCTTTCAGTCAGTGACTCCCAAACCAGATGACTTTAGGGCACTAGGCTTTAAGACACCCCGAAGAACCTAATTACTCGAATCAATCAGGCTACAAATCAAGACAACCAATGCTCATCTTTTCTCACCCTTTCACTTTTGACGCGAACACTCCGTGCTTCCTGAGGCATAGAGGCCCGGTTACTCATGAAAATGATCAAATTGATTTGCTTATTCATCACATTCTTTTTTTTTTCTTTTTGTCTCTTTTTTTTTTTCTCATTGAAGTCAAGTAAACACATCATCGGTACTCATTCTCAAGAGATACTAATTAATATCAAGCATATGTAACACAATAACTCAGAACTAAAGTTTATACTTCACAAGATTATGTTAGTGTGTTTGTGCATGTGAGAAAACTAAAATCAATTACCCCAAGCATTTTAATGCAAACAATGATTAAAACCACTAAATTTAAATCATAGTTTCCAAAAATCTAAAACATACTCAAAAATTGCAAGTTACACACCTACATAAGATACTAGTCCCTTGAAAAATGTCAAAACATTCTATCTAAAAACAAAACAAAAGAAAATAAAAAACAAACTAAGAAAATAAAATAGACAAAAATCCTAAAACATGAAGAATTTCACAAAAATTTCCCCTATATTGCAATAAAGCACATAAAAGGCATCGCCTCACCCCCAAACTGTACATTGTCCTCAATGTACACCCAATAAAAGCATAGAGAAGGGTAAGAACGAGAATACCAGGAATTCGGAGAGTAATGGCAAGAAAATAGAGCACACCAATTGGATGAAGGCAATGCAAGCACACCCCCAAACTTGGAAGTTACAACCTGTCAAAACAAACCACTATACCCCAAAGACCAAGTGAAATAGCATGGGTGAAAATAAATATGAAAATAGAATAATCCTAAAAAAATTTTTTTGTCAAACTCCTAAAGTCGGAAAGAAAAATAAAAATAAAATAAAATACAAAAGAGAGTTACCTTCTAGTCAAGGATGTGGTGGTGACTGAGCATCTGGATCCAAGTTCGTCTGGCGCATCAGTGCACGTAGCATCCTCCTCATCTCTAGCTGATCCTGCCGAGTCTCACGAAAGTGATCCGCCATCTAGGTCCGCATAGCTCCAAACTGTGTGGAAACCTCAGTCTGCAAGGCGCCAAACTGAGCTATCAACCCAGCAATCTGCCCCTCTAAATAATGATAATCATGTCCACCAGCTTGTGCATGTATATTCTCTTCTTCTGCTTCCATCTCCTTTGGATCTTCCACCGGTGGTGGTATATCTACAGCTTCTCCTCCCTGAGCCAATCGAGATACTTCACCTAGCGCAGCTATGACTGTTTGATGCATATGAGATCGGCTCAAATTCTAGTCATGTGTGCTATAATGAATATCTCGTGGAAAAACAAGCTCGTCCTCATCAACTGCATATCCCTGTGCAATGAGTAACTGATGAATGATAGTAGGGAATGGAAACTCCCAGTCACTTGCACTGTCCAGTGCCTTGGCCACAACCTTGAAATAAAACTTTTCAATTTGGCCCCAAACAATATGTGGAAATGATAGCCAATGCCCAAAATGTATGGCATATAAAGCTTTAAGGAACTCTTGACGCCTCTCGGTTTTATGTCCAATGGGACACACATTCTTGTACAAAACAGCATCAAGGAACCATAGATGACTCGGCATAGAAGACTTTGAAGCTGCATTACGCTTTGGCCCGGAGAATTGGTTAGCACACAAACGTGCAACCAAGTTTCCCACCGACAAATCATCGGGTAAAGGAGTGTAGATATTGGTCAAATCAGCCGAGCATTCATGAGGACAGCCCATGGCAATAGCAATCGAAGACATCAACCTGAACTCGTGTCCCATCCACCGAAGAAATAAACACACCCCGCTCATCAGGTTTTAGCATTAAGTGCGGATAAAAGACTTTGACGAGCCTCGGGTATATAGTAGTAGATAATTAAACAAAAATCGAAGCCGACCGACGACGACGGATGTCAGAAATCCCCCATCGTGTCTCGAGAAACATAGCATATAGTTCGACAATGTCAAAAGTCGCTTCAAAATTCAAGGCTCTTGGATGCCATCTCTCATGAATTCCATCTCAGCGAGATCTTGAGGAAACGGATGTTGGATCATGTCGTGCTCAGCGAGGATTGCGCGAGCTTGAAACACCTTGGTGAATTGCTCTATTCGGTGCCATAGAAATAGAAAAAGCTTAGTTGAGGAATTAAATCGAACACTTGGCGTGCACAATAAAAGTTTCTCCTTCAAACTCTTCTTTCGACAATTTTTCCACCCCAAATTGAACAATTCAATCCACCAATTATGTCCCCCAAACTTGGTCTTCAAAAGTCCTCAAAAAGATTGGT
The DNA here is from genome assembly GCA_026545225.1 of Cornus controversa. NCBI lineage: Eukaryota > Viridiplantae > Streptophyta > Magnoliopsida > Cornales > Cornaceae > Cornus > Cornus controversa. Next base: position 49,701,510 of record CM048845.1, read on the forward strand.
ACAATTTTGCAAAATAAAAACTCTACTTACTTTGATGAAGAACTTGAGAAAGTAAGAGTTTTCTTGAGAACTAGTGATGATCAATCCGGTTTTGATGTTGATGTTGATCAATGAGAAATACTTGTATGAGAATTACCAATGGAAGAAAATATATTCCCGGTTGAAGTAGGAGTCAAATTGGATCACAAAGTCTTCAAATAAACAAGTAGTAGCAACTAGATGAGAGAGGGGGGCTATTTATAACCCAAGAATTCGGGCAGCCCCTTTATGAGCCTGGGCGATCAATCGCCCAACTGGTTGGTCTCCCAACTTGGGAAAAAATGGGGGCGATCGATCCCCCCTTGAATAGGCGATCGATCCCCCAGCTGATGCCTGTTTGGTGTCTATCGCCAAGGGTCGGCCGAGACATGTATTTTTGGAGTCTCTATCGCCCAAGGTCGACCAAGAGCTCGTTTTTCACCCATTTTGAGTCCAAAGACCTTGGTACACCTCTTGGCATCCTCCGAAAGCAACTTATAAATCAAAAACTCAAAAAAAATACATCAAAATGCAACTAAAATTGAAAGAAAGATTAAGAAAACTTAACTAAAAATTAAAATCAAAGAAAACTAAGGAAATTAAAGGATAAAAATACATACAAATCTTACAATTTAACGTCCGTATGTGACGATCAACTCTCCGAAAGGATTAAGTCAGATAGATGGGATCCGTCAAGTCAACAGACTCCTTGTTGGCCCAAATCCTTCTACACAATGCTTCAACCTTTGCCAATTAACTTTTTCATCAAAAATACCAAACAATTGTTCATCTGGAAATGAGTTGCCAATAGGTAATGCATCAAACACAGGCTCAGACATGATCCGGGATAAATGATCCGCAACTACATTCTCTGTCCCCTTCTTGTCTTTTATCTCCAAATTGAATTCTTGCAACAATAAAATCCATCGAATAAGGCGTGGTTTGGTTTCCTTCTTCGCCAATAAGTGTCTCAATGCTGCATGATCAGAGTAGACAACCACCTTGAACCCCAATAAATAGGAACGAAACTTGTTTAGAGCAAATACTACAGCTAGAAGCTCTTTCTCTGTGGTTGTATAATTGAGTTGGGCATCAGAGAGAGTCTTACTAGCATAATAGATGACATATGGTCGTTTCTCTTCTCTTTGTCCCAACACTGCTCCTACTGCATAATCATAGGCATCACACATAATTTCAAAAGGTAGAGCCCATTTTGGAGATTGCATGATTGGTGCAGAGGATAATAAAGACCGAAACTTCTCAAAAGCTTGCACACACTCTTCATCAAAGGAAAAGGGAATATCTTTAGATAACAAGTGGCACAAAGGCCGAGCAATTTTACTGAAATCCTTGATGAATCTTCTATAGAATCTAGCATGGCCTAAGAAAGAACGAACTTGCTTCACCGAAGTTGGAGCAGGCAGAGTAGCGATTAGGTCGATCTTTGCTTTATCAACTTCAATGCCTCTCTCTAAAACAATATGTCCCAACACAATACCCTCCTTCACCATGAAATGGCTCTTCTCCCAACTAAGTACCAAATTTCATTCTCGACATCTTTGAAGCACAAGTGATAAATTGTTCAGACAATCTTCAAAGGATGATCCAAAAACAGAAAAGTCATCCATGAACACCTCCAAGAATTTTTCCACCATGTCAGAAAAGATGGCCATCATACACCTTTGGAATGTCGCCGGAGCATTACATAACCCAAAGGGCATACGACGATAAGCAAAAGTACCAAAGGGACATGTGAAAGTAGTCTTCTCTTAATCTTCTGGATCTATAGCCACTTGGTTATAACCAGAGTAGCCATCCAGAAAGCAATAATAGCTCTGACCAGCTAACCTTTCAAGTATTTGATCAATTAATGGGAGAGGGAAGTGATCCTTCCTTGTCATGGAATTGAGCTTTCTGTAATCAATACAAACACGCCAACCTGTGGCAGGCCCGAATTTTTGAAGTCTATAAAGACCCCCTCTCCAACTAGGATGCTACTACTTGCTCCTTTGACAACTTTGTGATCCAATTTGACTCCTACTTCAACCGGGAATATATTTTCTTCAATTAGTGATTCTCATACAAGTATTTATCATTCTTCATCATCAACATCAACATCAAAACCGGATTGATCATCACTAGTTCTCAAGAAAACTCTTACTTTCTCAAGTTCTTCATCAAAGTAAGTAGAGTTTTTATTTTGCAAAATTGTACCAATCTTTATGAGGGCTTTTGAAGACCAAGTTTGGGGGACATAATTGGTGGATTGAATTGTTTAATTTGGGGTGGAAAAATTGCCGAAAGAAGAGGTTGAAGGAGAAACTTTTATTGTGCACGCCAAGTGTTTGATTTAATTCCTCAACCAAACTTTTTCTATTTCTATGGCACCAAAGAGAGCAATTCATCAAGGTGCTTCAAGCTCTCGCAATCCTCGCCGAGCACGACATGATCCAACATCCGTTTCCTCAAGATCTCGCCGAGATGGAATTCATGAGAGATGGCATCCAAGAGCCTTGAATTTTGAAGCAACGTTTGACATCGCCAAACTATATGCTATGTTTCTCAAGACACAATGGGGGATTTCTGACATCCGTTGTCGTCGGTTGGCTTCGATTTTTGTTCTATTACCTACTACTATATACCCGAGGCTCGTCAAAGTCTTTTATCAGAACTTAATGCCAAAACCTGATGAGCGAGGTGTGCTTATTCCTTCGATGGATGGGACACGAGTTCAGGTTGATATGTCTTCGATTGCTATTGCCATGGGCTGTCCTCATGAATGTCCAGTTGATTTGACCAATATCTACACTCCTTTACCCAATGATTTGTCGGTGGGTAACTTGGTTGCACGTTTGTGTGCTAACCAATTCTCCGGGCCAAAGTGTAATGCAACTTCTAAGTCTTCTACACCGAGTCATCTATGGTTCCTTGATGCTGTTTTGTACAAGAATGGGTGTCCCATTGGACATAAAACCGAGAGGCGTCAAGAGTTCCTTAGAGCTTTATATGCCATACATTTTGGGCATTGACTATCATTCCCACAAATTGTTTGGGCTCAAATTGAAAAGTTTTATTCCAAGGTTGTGGGCAAGGCACCGGACAGTGCAAGTGACTAGGAGTTTCCATTCTCTACTATCATTCATCAGTTACTCATTGCACAGGGATATGCAATCAATGAGGACGAGCTTGCTTTTCCATGAGATATTCATTATACCACACATGACTGGAATCTGAGCCGATCTCATATGCATCAAAGAGTCATAGCTGCGCCAGGTGAAGTATCTCAATTGGCTCAGGGAGGGGAAGCTGTAGATATACCACCACCGGTGGAAGATCCAGAGGAGATAGAAGCAGAAGAAGAGAATGTACATGCACAAGCTGGTGGACATGATTATCATTATCTAGAGGGGCAGATTGCTGGGTTGACCGCTCAGTTTGGCACCGTACATTGAGGTTTCCACACAGTTTGGAGCTATGCGGACTGAGATGGAGGATCACTTTCGTGAGACTCGCCAGGGTCAGCTAGAGATGAGGAGGATGTTGCGTGCACTGATGCGCCAGGCGAACTTGGATCCAGATACTCAGTCACCACCACATCCTTGACTGGAAGGTAACTCTCTTTTGTATTTTATTTTAGTTTTAGTTTTATTTTTTATTTTTAGTTTTATTTTTCTTTCTGACTTTAGGAGTTTAAAAAAAAAAAAAAAAATTTGTTTAGGATTATTCTATTTTCATATTTATTTTCACCCATGCTATTTCACTTGGTCTTTGGGGTATAGTGGTTTGTTTTGACAGGTTGTAACTTTCAAGTTTGGGGGTGTGCTTGCATTGCCTTCGTCCCATTGGTGTGCTCTATTTTCTTGCCACTACTCCGAATTCCTAGTATTCTCGTTCTTACCCTTCTCTATTCTTTTATTGGGTGTACATTGAGGACAATGTATAGTTTAAGTTTGGGGGTGAGGCAATGCCTTATTTTTGTGCTTTATTGCAATACGGGAGAAATTTTTGTAAAATTCTTCTTGTTTTAGGATTTGTGTTTATTTTATTTTCTTAGTTTTTTATTTTATTTTATTTTGTTTTATTTTTAGATAGAATGTTTTTACATTTTTCAAGGGATTAATATCTTATGTAGGTGCATAACTTGCAATTTTTGAGTATCCTTTGGGTTTTTGAAGAATATGGTTTGAATTAAGTGGTTTTAATCATGGTTTGCAATGATATGCCTTGGGGTAATTGGTTTTAGTTTCCTCACATGCACAGGCACACTAGCATAATTTTATGGGGTATAAACTTTGGTTTTGAGTTATTGTGTTACATATGCTTGATATTAATTAGTATCCCTTGAGAATGAGTACCGATGATATGTTTTACTTGACTTCAATGAAAAAAAAAAAAAAAAGAGAAAAAATAAAAAAAAAAGAATGTGTTGAATAAGCAAATCAATTTGATCCTTTTCATGAGTAACCGGGCCTCTATGCCTCAGGAAGCACGGAGTGTTCGCGTCAAAAGTGAAAGGGTGAGAAAAGATGAGCATTGGTTGTCTTGATTTGTAGCCTAATTGATTCGAGTAATTAGGTTCTTCGGGGTGTCTTAAAGCCTAGTGCCCTAAAGCCATCTGGTTTAGGAGTCACTGACTGAAAGCTTGCTACATGGATCTTTCAGAAAGCTAAATAGATCAAGACATTGCACAACCAATAAAGCAATTGAAAAAAGAATGAGAAAAAAAAAAGTCATGTATTCATGTTTGGAAGTATGATTTCAATAAGGGGAGCTAGTGAGTTGAAGGGGTATGTGTCTCAATATATTCGGAGCTGGGTTTTGCTACATGAGATGACTGCTACTTCACTTTACACGATGGAGCTAGAATTGGTTGCTTTGAGATATGTTGATGTAAATTATGCATGGGGACCATTGCTTTGAATTATAGATTTTGAAATTTTGAAATTATTCTTGAATGCAAGTTTGTAACTATGTATTGTAATTTTCTTCTTGAATTAATATTGAAACAGAATTTTGAATGTTTGTGGGTAACATTTCTCGAAACCCTCACAAGACTATACTCGTCTACTAGGGGGAACCTAGGGGCTTAAAGTCTTATTGCATATGCTAAATGCAATCGTTTCTCTCACGAAAGTGGAGTTGGATAGTTTAGTTAGTGTTTAGTAGTTTCTTTTGTTTTTGTTTTGTTTTATTCTATTGCTAAGGGACTAGCAATATGTAAGTTTGGGGGTGTGATCAGCGTTGAATGTTACGCATTCTAGCCTATTAACTTGTGTATTTTATTCTCTTAGTGATAGATTATTTTGTGATTTCACTTCGTTTTAATGTTTTCTGTATTTTCAGAGCCTTAATGATTATTTCAATTAAAACTATGATTTTGAGCTTTTAAAGATGACATGCAAGATGGTTAGATGAAGCCTACATCAAATGGATCCATTCAACTATTTATTTTAACTCAAATCAGCCCATGGAAAAGGTTTAAGAGAATTACAGCTGTTTAAGAAGGTTTCGGGCCTGAAGCCCAAATCTGCGCTTAATACAGTCTTAATTTCGTTTTAGAAAACGGACCAGAAGTGTTATTTCCGAGCCTCAAATCGACTTAATTTCCGCATGGGTTGAACAAAATTCGATTCTGCACACTTTCGTATTTCACGAAAATTTCGTGAATCGGACTTCTAGTGGGTCAAAAGTTGGGCTGAACATTAGCAGGAAAAACCCACCTGATTAGTGCTGCGGGAAAACAAAATTAATTCCTAATTGGATTAGGAATTTGGTGTATTCTCTTGAGGCAATAAAGTGGCGAATGGACGGCTGCTTTGGGGGGAGATTAGAGAGCTTAGAGAGCCTTTGGATAGAATTGAAGACATACTTTGCAGAGCTTTCGAGTGGAGAATCATTGGAGAACGCAGTCTTACGCGTAATTCATGAAAATGATGCCTTCTTCCTCAACAGTTGAAGCTTCTTCTTCTACCATGAGCAACTAGTTCATCCACTAGGGTTTTGATGTAGCCCTAACAAAGCATCAATGGTTTGATTGTTTTAATTATTGGGGACCTATATATACATGCATAGATTGTGTAATTTAGAGGATTCTTATTATAGAATTGAGTAATAAAAGTCTTATAAATTCAGTTTCAATGATTTCTTATCTTGTCTTAGATATTTAGTTGTTATTATTGAACTCAATCTCTCTTATTTTCTGTGATCATGAGAGCGATTGTTACACAATGGTAATCACTGAATATATCATTATACGCTTTGATGGAGTATGCCTAGAGAAGATGGACCATACTGCACCTTAGATTAGAGTAGTTAGGCAGATGGCCCATGCCAATCGAAGATAGTCCATGACTTAGCCTTAATCATATGTTATCTTCTTGACGGATGAAGGTGAGCTTGTAGCCACCGACACCACTTATGCATGATATAATTCCCCATAGTTGAATCAATTGACCATTGATTGTGGAGTTAGTGGTGAAGTCAAATACCCTAGACTTATCTCATATTATCTTCACTCTCTATTTCCTTTGTTTTATTTTATTTTGCTTTTTAATTAGTTTAAATATAAAAATCAGATTTCTACTCTTTCTAAATTTAATTAGAATTAATTCCGTACTCCAACTCATTCAGACCATAATCCCTGAGGTTCGACACCCCTTTCGATAGCCCTATTCTGCAAGGAATTCGTTCTATTGCGAAGTGTGGTAATTATAATTGAGACGCACTCACACACGAATCAACTGCTTATTTGTAATTTAGTTGATTGAAATTGAATATCAAATCTTAACTAAGAATCAAATTTCACATACAACTAGTTGTATCTGGAATTTAAGTTAAATTGATTGATACTTTAAGCGTTAGTTGAAAAGAAGAAAAATATCCGTAACACCTATTCACTCACCCTCTAGGTCAAATTCACCGGTTACACTCTGGCTTTTCAAAGCATTGGGTAATGATCTTACATTTTATCACACCGGTAATATGTAACTCAACTTACATAGTGGTATTCCAGGATAACATTCTACCAGTAATCCAAAACCTTGTACCAATAGAGCATATCCCTGTAATGGTAGAACATGCTCATAGAGTGAATTAAATTTAGTCTATAATGCTATTGTACCAGTTGAATAAACCTTGCCAACTTCAATTAGGATTTTGAGTTTTGATCAGTTTTAACTTCCAAATCTTATCTAAACACCTAGAGACGTCTTCTACTCTTTCTTAATGACTTTCTTGGCTAAAAAGAGGACACTCTACCTATATAAAGTCAGCTTAGATTTATTTAAAAAATGGAGTCATTATTAAAGAGCTTTTTGAGAGAAAAATAAGTTGAGATATTCTGAGTTTGATTTCTTTCAATTGAATCACACTTTTATACTAGTTTGTTTGTTTGTTCCTTTTTTTTTTTTTTTAGCGTTTCTTCCTAATCATCTGATTTTGAGCTATACTATATCCAAATGATCAGAGCAACAAATTTATTAAGATTTTCACACATTCTTGTGGAAGATAAAAGCAATCAATCACTACAAGGAGCAGATCATCGCGAGGTGATTGCATTAGAGTGGATCTGTGTTACTTGATTCCAAAGAAACTTAAGTCAAAGAAACTGAACTTCGGAGGTAAAGCAATGGCAAGTTATTCCAAAGGCACTGGAATCAGCAACTCTTGGAGAGAAGTTTCGAATACACTGGAACTCGTACTCTTTCCCTGGTTATAGTGGATTGATTTGTCTGAGACAATTAGTGTCCATGGTTTTTCCTCACTGAGGTTTTCCACTCTCTCTCTACTTTTTACTTTACTTGCTCTTCAATTTTGAATTGCAATTTTGTGTTGGCTTGTTTACTTTGTTTCAAACAAATTAAAGTAAAAATTTCATAGAAACGCGCCCAAACGGGGGACGCGTCCCAAACACAATGCAAAAGTCAAAGTTTTAAGCTATCTACAAAAGTCAAAAGGGACTCCGAAGAAGTACAAAAGGAACCCTCCGACCAAAAGAAAAGGAAACTAAGAACAGAGTATCTAAAAACACCCCAAGGATGCTCAATATCTTCAAAAGATCTCTTGTTCCACTCATTCCATAAAGCCCACCATAAGCAATGAGGGGCAACCCTCCAAGAATGTTTCAAACAAAATTTAAAAACAAGCAAAAGAGCAAGTTAGACCCATTCACCTCCTCTGGGTCTTTCAGAACTAAGAAATACTTGACAGCCACTACCGCATAAGCACAATTCTCAAAACACTCACCCATAGAAGCTAAGCAGTTGTTAACCCATGTTTATATGTGAAAAACAAAACTAAAGCTATCGAACACTCTCAAGCTCTCAAACGTGCAGCCTCTATACGATCTGTATGCAACTATGTAAGCATATATATGTAAAAACCATGGAATGATATTAATTTAGAGACCCCAATCCAATGAACAATAAGTAAAAACAATAATAAAAATTTAATAAAAAAAGAGTTTGAAACATGTTTGGAAAGGTTTGATAGGGTTAGAAACACTTTATGACATCTTCTTCTAATATTAGAAACCTTAATTTTTGCAAATTTCTGCAGTGAGTATAGGTGCTTGAATCTGAGTCTCGAGTGTCGAACACTCTGCAAAGGTGAGTACTAGTGCTCAGCCATTCTTAATTCAAAACTTGCCCGAAATTTCAATATAATTTCATAATAATTTTTGTTTCCCAAACCATAATTTTAATATAAACTAAAAACAAAAAAACATTCATTACGATGAGTGGTTACGGAATCATCTTTGGATGTTCTTCAACGATCTTCACCGAACTCAACTAGACTTAATACAAAAAAAATTGCAACTCAATATGGATTTTGACAACGGAATTTCCAACACATGGCATTAAGTCCTAACACAAACAAAAAAGAATGATCAAAACCTAATGAAACCCAATAAATGTAATGCAGAAACTATCTATGTGCAGAAGCAGAACCTGATACTGTTCAATTGCGAAAAATTGCACTGAACACTTGGCTCTAATGATTTGAATAGACTTCATCAATTATGAAACATCTTTAAACATAAAATATAAAACCCATCTACGTTACTAATAGAAAATCATCCAATAAACAAGCAACATGTTGCTACATAGATCTTACCATAAGCTGCTATGACACGGCCTGTCAGGCTCCAAAAGTTTATCCATTTTAGAAAACAGGGACTGCAGATAAAATCAGAGGATAAATTAATAACAAGCTTTTGTTTCTAGACCTTCTTAACTAAGAAGTAATATAAAAGAGTTGATACAAGTCAATACACTCCAAAATACTTTTACTGATATCACCTTTAAATAACAAGAAACTGTTAAAAAGATAAAATATTATAATTTCAACAGCATGACAGTGTCAGTGCTAACACATGCCTGACATGTATATACATAATGTATCAGACATATGTACCCAAAAAATAAATCCAAATGCACCACCTCTTTGATTACCAATTGCCTTTATAACAACAAACTGCTACATGTTGTATGTTTGCAATAATTATGATTTCTTCATGCAAGATTTCAAACCTGCATGTTTCCGGCCACTTCCCATCATTCAAGGGAGGTTGAAGGACTTGATTTCATTAACAGAAATAAACTTTTTTATGATCCTTCCAATGTGGAGACAAGAAGTTCTTAACTTTTTTCTTTACCATCAGTCAAGAATTAAGATGACAGTATTTTGATCTGTAATATGACAATAACACAATGGTGACACCCATATTGAAAGTTAAAAAAATTAGAAAGCCTTTATGAGCTTTCTGAATCTAGAAGCAGATGCTTGTAGGTTCTATCTGTTCTTACATCCAAACAAAAAAATTTTAAAAATGCATAAAGTAGGACATATCCAGTTTATGTCCCAACACCTGCCTGGTGAGGTGCTGGATGGGAAAGACTGGGGGATTGGGGGGGGGTGTGGGACTAACAATTAAGCATTATTTCGCACAATGTTACTGCTGTTAGACTCGTTTGAAGTTGACCAAAAGCAAGACTGAACTAAACCGTATTGCAAGGTTCACCTAGAAAGTTCCCGGGAGAGCTGATTGGTTCTGATCGACAGGTGAAATGGCAAGTTAACTTGACAGGGGGACGAGCAGTATAGCATTGAATATCCTCTTCAAGTGGGAATGAGGGAAGGAACTCACATTCACCTGCTTGCCAACTCGAAAAAATCTGTTTGGGTAGATTAGTGGAGCGAACAGATATAAGCTATACTAATCATTTTAAGCTATACTGCTGCTTGACATCGTCATATCATCTAACAACCTTATAACCTAAACCTCTATTATTCCCTATCAGTGCAGTACAAATCTGTGCTCTCTCTCTCACGCACACACAAAATTAATTCAAGTCTTTTGTTTAAAGAATTTGTATTGAATCTAGGACTTTAGGTTAAATTTCTTTTCTCCCTAATTTTTTTTATAAAGTGACGTTGCTCTTGCCATTAGAAAATTACAGAGTTCATAAAGGATTGCTCCAATAAAGATTTGGAAACTTTTGCAACGACATTGATGTTGCTTTGGGTTAAATAAGTTGAACCCTCTCTTTCTCTGTATTTTGTTTCTGGACTTTTGATCCTTCTTTTTCTTTTCTTTTTTTCTAAAAAACTATTAACCATACCCAACATTAAAATTGTTTTGCTTTTCTTTAAAAAATTTGTTTAAATTGTTGAATCAGAGGAGTTTGTTAACAAAATTGACACAAAACTATGTCCAGATTTTAAAATTAATTGACTTATATCTGGACAAATCCAGATGATTGTCTGAAAGGAATTGGGGTATGATGACCTCTAACCCTCTTCCAAATGCTGGACTGGAATATACCACATCACTTAAATAAAAATGGTTCAGGCATCTTATCCTGCTTTAATATCAGACCATAGAGACGAGGCCATGAGGGATTTCTAGGATCAACAAGGGTACTATCCTACATAATCAGGGCTGGGTCAGAGGACCTGCTAATCCCAACCTTTCCCTAAACCCTTGTTAGGTTTAAACACCTCAACCAAAATCCACTGCAATGCCGCTTGATTGACTCCAAATTCATCCATTAGGGCACCGCGGATTACCCAAAATTGGTTCTAATGCCACCCCTAATTGCCACTGTCATTTAGACTTTTTGTTTTGTGTTAGTTCAATAGGATTTAGGTTGACAAATTTCATTGATGAAAACTAGAGTTTGCACATTAAATTTAATTTGTAGTATAGTTAGAAATTCAAAAGTTAGTTAGAGTCATGGTTGTTACTTCTTGCTCATAGTCGAAGATGGAATTCAAGCTACATTCAAGGGTAAATCTGTAACCTTCTACACCAAGGGTATAAAGGTAAATTGCACCACAATGGACTCATCAAAGTTAGGGCTCGTGCCTTCAAATTTTAGGGTCTGATATTTCATGATTTGATTGGAAACTACCTATTTTGAAACTTTCTTAGTAAAAATCAGTAGAAGAGTTCAATCAATCAGACTATTAAATCGAAACTCTTTGGAGTTTTGTCAATTGATTGACATTGTCCTCGATCAGTTGAGCTATTCAGAAATTCAGTTTCCTTAATTTTAAACACTACTCTCTCTCCAGGGCCCTTTGGTTGAAAGAGGGAGACAGAAACTCAAGATTTTTTCATCGGCTTGCAAATGCTCATCGGAGAAACAACCATATTGGGAAGATCATTGTTGACGGGTAGGTCCTTAGCAGAGCGGAAGAGGTGGGAACAAGGGTGTCTTCCATCTACCAGAGACTGTACATGGAAGAGTTTAGCTAGAGACCTCAGCTTGACGAGCTGCCGTTTGATCGATTACCAGAGGAGGGGCAAGAAGGCCTGGAGAGGCCTTTCAGTGAGGAAGAGTTTCTGTTGGCTCTGAAGAGCTGCAAAGCCAAGCCAGATGGCTTTACATCATGTTTCCTTCTGGAATATTGGGAGGTGGTAAAGGGAGAGGTGATGGGCACTTTTCATGCTTTCCACTCCCATTGTCAGTTCTAGAAAAGCTTGAATGCCTCCTTCATCGCCCTCATTCCAAAGAAGGGAGGCGCTACTGATGTCCGGGACTTTGACCTATTAGTTTGGTGGGATGCATTTACAAACTTATAGCTAAAGTTCTAGCTTCGAGACTGAGCGGCGTCATGGATGGCCTAATTTCGGACCCCAGAGTGCCTTCGTAGGAGGATGTCAAATCTTAGACTCTGCTCTTATTGCTAGTGAGTGTGTAGATTCTAGAATGAGAAGCAGGGTTCAGGGATTTTGTGCAAGCTGGACATTGTGAAGGCCTTCAATCATATAAGTTGGAGCTTCTTGCTCTATTTGCCGAAAAGGATGGGGTTTGGGGAAAGGTGGAGGAGGTGGATTGAGTTCTGTTTATCCACAATTTGTTTTTCAATGCTTGTGAATGGATCTCCATCTGGTTTTTTCAATAGCTCACGGGGGCTCCGGCAGGGGGATCCATTATCCCCCTTCCTGTTTCTCATTGTGATGGAGAGCCTCAGTAGGTTGATGAGAAAAGCAGTTGATCTGGGATTCATTAGGGGATTCAGGGTGGGCAAAGACGCCGCCAGTCAGATTGAAATCTCCCATTTGCTGTTTGCAAATGATACTATTGTGTTTTGTGACGCGGAAGAATCACATATGAGATATTTGAGGTGTGTGTTGATTTGCTTTCAGGTAGTTTCAGGGCTTCGAATCAATGTCGGGAAGAGTGTGTTGGTTCCGGTGGGAGTTGTGCCAAATATTATGGTCTTGGCTGATATTCTGGATTGCGGTGTCGGTTCTCTCCCAATCACGTACTTGGGTCTGCCGTTGGGAGACTCCGCCAGAAGGGTGGGAGGATGGGACCCGATAGTGAAGAGGTTTGAGAGAAGGCTTGCAGGATGGAAGAAACAGTACCTGTCCAAAGGAGGTAGGGTTACTTTGATTAAAAGTTCTCTATCTTCTCTCCCTACATATTTCCTTTCCCTTTTCCAGATTCCTATCTCAGTAATAGAGAGGCTTGAGAGACTTCAACGCAATTTTTTGTGGGGGGACCTCGGTGATGGATTTAAATACCATCTGGTCAGTTGGAATCAAGTTTGCAAGCTAGTCAAGTTAGGAGGGCTAGGCATAAGGAGTTTGGGAGCCTTCAATAAGGGGCTCCTTGGGAAGTGGTTGTGGAGATTTGGGGAAGAGAGGCAGAGGCTCTGGAGGAGACTCATCCTTAGTAGATATGGGGAAAAGAGTGGAGGGTGGTGCTCTAGGGAGGTAAGGACTCCTGCGGGGGTTGGTGTTTGGAAGTCAATCCGAAAAGGGTGGCCAGAGTTTTCCAAATACATCAAATTAAAGGTCGGGAACAGCAGAAATATTCGTTTTTGGGAGGACTGGTGGTGTGGTGATACGCCTTTGGCTCAACTTTTTCCTAGTCTTTATCAGATATCGCGCAACCGCTATGCTTTTGTCTCTTACTGCTACCATCTTGATAATGGAAGAACAATATGGGATGTTGGGTTCACAAGAAATCTTCAAGACTAGGAGCTGTGAATAGTGGGAGGGATGATTCAATGATATGGATACCCTCTCCAACAGGCTTCGAGGTGAGATCCTTCTATAGGAGTATTTCTGGGTTCGAAGGGACGACTTTCTCGTGGAAGACTGTGTGGCACACTAAGCCCCCCCCCCCCCCCCCCCAGGGTGGCCTTCTTCAGATGGACCTCCGTTCATGGAAGGATTTTGACGCTTGACAACTTGAGGAAAAGGCAATGGATCATTGTGAACTGGTGTTGTATGTGCAAGCAAAATGAGGAGTCAGTTGACCATCTCTTACTTCATTGTCCAGTGGCCCATGACCCATGACTGTTGGAGCTTACTCTTGGGATTGTTCAAGGTTCAATGGGTCATGCCTAGCTCCACTAGAGGTTTGATGGAAGCCTGGAGTGGTGGTCTAGTGGACACCCCTGTCCGCAATTTCTGGAAGGCAACCCCCCTGTGCGTGTGGTGGTGCTTATGGCGGGAGCGGAACCGAAGAACGTTTTATGACGAAGAGACTCCTAATGGGTTGCTTAAATTCTCAATTCTTTGTACTCTCTCTTATTAGGTACAAGGTAGATCTTGTAACTCCATGGGAGAAATGGTTGACTCCTTACATTCCTTTGCCTTGTAATTGGTTCTTGTGCAAGGGTTGCCCCTCCCTTTTTTCTGGGTGCTTTCTAATACAATCTTTACTTATCAAAAAAAAAAAACACTACTCTCTCTATACTACTTTTTTGCCTATAACTACCTTTATTGCCACCGTCATTTAGACAGTTTTGTTTTGGTTAGGTCAATAGGACTTACTTGGAAAATTTCATTGATAAAACTAGAGCATGTACTTTTAATATAAATATATTTTTAGTATAGTTAGAAATTCAAAAGCTAGTGTCATGGTTGTTAGCTATTGCTCATGGTCAAAGATGGAATTCAACGATAAATGCACAATCTTCTACACTAGGGCATAAAGTATATTGACACTTCAATGCACTCACCAAAATTATGGTTCATGCATTCATATTTTAGGCTTTATGATATTTCATGATTTAATTTGATTTGATTCGGAAAATCTTTTCTGATATGCATGCAGTGTTTAGGAAACTACCAATTATAAAATCTTCTAAGTACATATCTGCTGAGGAGTTCAATCGATCGAACTATCAATCAACCTTGTCCTCAATCGATTGAGCTTTTTTTTATACAAGTAAAGTTTCATAAGAAACATGCACTCAAAAATAGGGTCCCTAATCTCTCTGTATATCCAAAAAAATCCACCATCTCCCCCATAGATTTACAATTTCAACCAAAAACTCAACAAAAAAGAGAATAAAGATTAGAGAACTTACACGCCCCAATAGGAGTCTCCTTGTCGTGACCCTCCAAAAACCATGGGATTGGGACCCATTGTACAACCTCTCCAAGCCTCAATCATGCTCCTCGTAGACAGGCGCATAACCCAAAAAAACCCTAACAAACCCAAGAGCTGGCCCATCTGTCTCGAGCCATAGTACAACACAAAAGAAGATAATCTACCGACTCCACACCTCTCTTGCACATGCACAGCAAGTCACAACGACATGTCTCCTCCTCAGGTTATTCAATGTCAGAATCCTCCCCATAATGGTCGTCCAAGCAAAGAAGCCCACCTTGAGAGGAACCTTTGTGTGCCACAAAGCAGACCAAATCAAATTATCTCTCGATACGTTCCTCAAAAAATCCGATTCGTGTGGATT
Source organism: Cornus controversa (assembly GCA_026545225.1). Classification (NCBI taxonomy): domain Eukaryota; kingdom Viridiplantae; phylum Streptophyta; class Magnoliopsida; order Cornales; family Cornaceae; genus Cornus; species Cornus controversa. The sequence goes on from CM048845.1 coordinate 49,716,750, forward strand.
CTTCTCCCAACTAACGAAGAGATCTTGGCGGAATTGCCACATATGAAATTGAGCACAATTTTGCAAACTCCTGTAGAAAGAGCGGCCTTGAGAAGACAACATCCAAACCTAAGAGTCAGGCCCTCCCCCATCCACCTCCTGGTGATAAAACAAAGCCAAGAGCTCGAGAACATCCTCCAACTCCCACTCCTAGAAATGTCTCACAAAATGCACATCCCAGGTCGTCTGCAACTATTGAGCTGACAACAGCCAACAACTGAGGCCTGTCTATCCGTAACAATCCTCAAAAGTCTCGGAAACATGCATAACAGGGACCGATCCCCACACCAGAAGTCCTCCCAGAAGCAAACATGCCCACCTCCCCGAATCTTGAGTCGAATATGTTTGGTAAATTCATCCCACCACTTCCTGATGGCTTTCCAAACACCCACCCTAGCAGAGACCCTCACCTCAAGAGAGAACCAATTGCCTCTCTCCTCCCCGAATCTATAACTAATCACCCTCCTCCACATCATACGCCTCTCCACGCCATATCTCCAAAGCCACCTACCCAAGACTTAAATCGAATGATATACTTGATCCCAGCTCACGAGATGGTATTTGAATTCCTCTTCTATACCACCCTAAAGAAAGTTTCATTGAAGCCTCTTGATCCTCCTTGCCACCGAAGACGAAATTTGGAAGAGGGATAGGAAGTACGTTGGAAGGCTTAGCAACATACTCTTCATCAAAATAAGCCTGCCCGCATTCAATAGGTACTACTTCTTCCAAGCCATGAGCCGCCTCTCAAACCTCTCTACCACTGGGTCCCAAATGCCCTCTTTCTTTGATGATGACCTCAACGGCAACCCCAAATACGAGATGGGAAAAGATCGGACACCGCATCCCAAAATGTCAGCCAAAGCAGAAATCTTGGCAACCTCCCCCACCAGAACAATCACACTCTTCCCCACGTTAACTTTCAGGTCAGAGTCTTTTTGAAGCACACCAAAACGCAATGAAGATACCTCAATTGAGACTAATCCGCATAAAAAAAAGGAAAAAATAGTATCATATCTGAACAACAAGTGGGAAATCTCCAATTGATTGGATGGATCCCTACCCAACCTGAATCCTCTGATAAAACCCACCTCCATAGCTCTCCTCATCAACCGACTAAGAGCCTCCATCACAATGATGAACAAGAATGGGAATAGCGGTTCCATTGCCTCAAGCCTGGGAAACTACTAAAAAAAGTCTATCGGAGACTCGTTCAAAAGGACCGAGAACCTCACAGAAGAAATACAGAATTCGATCCACCTCCTCCATGTCTCCTCAAACCCCATCCTCTCCATCACGTAAAGCAAAAATCTCCAACTCACATGATCGAATGCCTTCTCGATGCCAAGCTTACAGAAATCCTTGGAACCCCACTACTTAGTCTAGAGTCCACACACTCACCACCAATAAGAAAATAATCCAGAATCTGGTGCCCACCAATAAAAGCATTTTCAGATTCTGAGATAACCCATGACAACCTTCAATCTCAAGACTAAAAATTTAGCTATTAGTTTGTAGATGCAACTCCCCAAACTAATATGTCTAAAGTCTATAAAGGAGGCATTCATGCATCTCTCAAACTGACCATGAGTATGAAAAGTAGTTTAGTAAAGTCAAGCTTTGGCTCCCTAAAGACTAAAGAAATGGATCAAAAAAGGGGGGGACTTCTACAACGGGCTATGCCACCCAAACCGACCCATCACCTCGCCCCTGACCACTTCCCAACTATGTAGAAGGAAGCTCATAGTAAAGCCATCCGGTCCCGGGGCCTTATCCCCATTACAGCTCTTCAGCACCATAAGAACCTCCTATTCGCTAAAAGAGCCAAGCAGCCTTTGTCTCTCTCGAAAATCGAATCAAAAGCCAACTCCCCAAGCAACGGTCTCCAGCTAGACACCTCCGTACACAACCACTGATAGAACGAGGCTACCCCTCTACACACCTCCTCCCATTCCACAACATCTCCCCCATCCACCCAAATCTTCTCTAAGCGATTGCTCCTTCGAAAAGCGTTGGCAAGTTATGGAAGAATTTCGTATTCCTATCACCCTCTTTGAGCCACAAAGTCCTAGATTTTTTGCCACCAAGAAATCTCCTCCAATGTAGCAATCTCCACCTGACACTCTTCCCTCCTCCCCTCCGACTCCTCAAGCCCCTCCTTTCGGTCAAGCTCTACAATCTCAGAAAGAGCCTTGTTCTTCCTCCATTAAATTCTGAAACACCTCTTTATTCCACCTCTTAATATCTCCCTTCAAAAAATGAAGGTTGTTCACGAGGGTATAACTTGAGCTACCGCTCACCATGAAACCCTCCCACCAAGATTTCACCCTCTCCTTAACGTCATCTGCCCGAAGCCACATGTTCTCGACTCTCAACAGAGAACTCTTTCGCAACCCACCACAATCCAAAACCGACAATTGAGCTTTTTGAAAAATCAGCTTTCTTTTCAATTTAAAAAACTAAACCCTACTCTCTCTTTACTACTACTTTGCCTATAAATACGCTAGATTTCATACACAGAACACAAAGCATAGAGAGATATTTTGAGTTTTTAGAGTACATATTTTCATGTAACATTCATCATTTGCATCAGTTGGTGAGTGTTATTCAAGTGTGTTGACACCAATCACTGCGAAGCTATAATAAGTTAGTTTAACACCAACATCAGTCTATTCATCAAAGATTGATTTGGACGACCAGTGGCTAAGACTAAATCACAAACTAGAGAAGCAGATTCATTGAGTGAAGTTGTTGACAATTGTGGTTTATCGGAATTGGTATTCTAGTTTAAATTAAATTCAAAAAGTATCTAACCAACAACACCTATTAACCCCCCCCCCCCCCCCCCCCCCCCCCGAGTTCTAGGCAATGGACCTTGCACAACTCCACATCCAAGCTTGGGGTTTTGGTCCATACGAGTTATGATTTTGGATATTAAATGATTTAATAAATTCTGTCTAATTCCCAATTGATTTTTACTATGAGATTGTGTCCATAGCCTAAAACATAGTCAATTCCTCCCTTCATATTCGTACAAGTTTAGTTGCATTAGACCAAGTTAATTCTAACATTCAAACGTAGTCTAAAATAAAACGTGATCTCCATTAAAAATAAAGAAGATCATAACTCACCCCTGAAACAGCACTCCTTACCATGGCAGCCACAGCTCCAACTTGGTTGGGTTCTACTTAGCCAGAACAAACCGCCTGATCACCAGTACCCACCCTGAACCCCCAAAATAAATATATATAGAGAGAGATATATGTATATATAATTTTTTCTATTTTTCCACGCCATGTGATTCCTCCTAGATAATGCTATAACTTACTATAGTGTTCTCGCAATATGGGATCATTATCCCCCACTTTAAACATCTGACACACTAATTAATAAATAACTTCTCTTGGAGCTATTATTGCTAGCCAAAGTAGATCTGACATATCACATACATATAGATCCAATGCAACTTCTCATCAACCATTGTTATTATAGGGCCTGTTTGGCATGTGTTCTGTTTCTCTTTTTTCTGTTTTTGTTTCTGCACTGTAGTGAATAACTAAAACAAAGCATGTTTGGTACCGCCCGTTGTGTTTTGAATAGTGTCAAAGCGTTTCAAAATTTTGGGCCAAAATTGAAAACACCAAAATGGTGTTTTTATCGTGTTTCGGCTACTGTAGCGGCCAAAATAAAAAGAAAAAAAAAACTTAAAACACATTTTCATTACCAAACGTGTTTTCAATTACTATTTAAAACACTCTATAACAAGAACAGTTGTTCTGCTTGACGCAAAAACAAAGACACAAAACACAAACGCATGTCAAATAGGCCCATAATATAACATATCCCACAATAGCCCAGTGTTCATGAGCAAATTTGACACTCAGTCATCCGAATTTGAACGTCGACAATGATAAGAGGACCTGTAGAAGACTTTGACAACTCCTTGTTAAAGATTAATCAATTTTCATATAAGCTCAATGAATCCTCACGAAATCTGCAGATCTGTATACATTGGTTATCATTGAAATCTTTCTTACAGAGATTGGAGTTTGTTCATTTTTTTCTGCTTACTTGATTTGTTTTACTGTATATCTATTTTTCTTAATAGAAGGCGTAAAACCCCAGTAGATTTGCTTCTTAGTTTTTTGGCTGTGCTAGTCTCTATGTGAATTTGAGGCAGCATTGCACATGTTTTTGCATCAGCGGAATAGACTGATGGTCATGTACATGTGTGCATAGAGTTTTTTTTACAATTACAATAGCACCCAATCTGATTTAGCCAAACCAAGCCTGACCTAGGTGCTCTAGACTGTTACTGAGGCTCTGATGTGTTAGAGATTGAGCGGTGAATTTGACCCTGGGGGGGGGGGGTTAGGTTCTGAATCGGTCTAATGGATATTTTTCTGCTTTTAACTAACTTTTCAAAAATCCGTTAATCATGTTTAAATTCCAGTTAGTTATCTGTGAAGTTTTATTTTTAGATTGTAATTAAACTTCAATCTCAATCAATCAACTCACAATTAACCAATAAGGTATAATCTACTATCAAGAAAGAGATTACAACTAGGTTGTCGAAGCAGAAAACGTCAAACTTCCCCGGGAAGTCTCTAGGATGTCCATCCAGTCCTCTACAGCACCTGCTCCTCACAAAACTGTTTTTCTAGTGATTGTTCAGCCATGTTTGCTTTTATTTGCTCAGTTGAATAGGATCGGATTGATAATCTTCTCCTTGATGAATATTCAATCACATAGAATAGACTAAGGAAACCCCATATTCATACCTAGACTGGCTATAACCCCATATTTATACTCATTATAGGAGTCCCATACGTTTTAGGAAGTTAAAATTTTGTAAAATTGTGTTTTGAGTGAATTACCAAAAAGACATGTCCGAGGGTTCGATCGATCGAGCCTTCGATCAACGCCTACCGGACAAAAATTGATCGACCGACATTTCGATCAATGCATTCTGGTTTTAAAAGAAATTTTACCTAGAAGGCTAGAACATCTCGATCGATGGATGTTTTCTGGAAACAGCTTGATCGATCTATTGTCGATTGATGCACACTGCTTTCCCATTTGAAATCCAGGTCCAAAAAATGCATAAAACTACAGATTTGAAAAGCCATTTTTCAAAAACACTTGTAAAATATCAGAGGGGGATATTGTGGACTTTGTTGATAGTCTAAAGTTATAGGAGGCCTTTTTTAGGCTTTGTGTATTCTCCTGGGATGCGGCCCCCCTTTTGAGCACTTTTTATAAAATTTTACTTATCAAAAAGAAAAAAACACTTGTAAAACATTTTTATGAGCCCGACCAAGATCAAATTAGGTCAAACAGAAGTCTTTCTAAAGTCATTTTACCTGTGACCTAAACGTGTGATTGAAGATGAGAATATTCCATTGTGTTCTTCGCACTTTGTGTTTGACATGTCTTCAATAGATGTCCTCGAACAAATCAAGATGCTTTAACACATTACAACATAGGTTTTGAGTAGAAATTTGCCAACACAAGACTCATATACCTAACACCGAGATTAATCCACATTCAAGAACTTCGGTTCCCTACTGGCACTTGAGTAACTTGGGTTGAAAGTCGGTCAAGTTGGGCTTAGGTAGAGCCTCCTAAACCTAGGGTTGAGCCTAGATTGACTACCAAGCAACCCAATATGCTCCAGTCGCAGCCCCATGGAAGGCATGTTCCTGTTAGATCACAATTGCCGATGATGTGGATAGTGCATGGTAAAATTGGAAGTTGACACAACTAGTCACAATATCTCACATCTGACATGCAATGCTGCATCAATAAGCCCAATAACCCAAGGCATGTGCAAGGCAACTCTTGGCTATCTCTCGTTTCCCTTTCTTAAGAAGCAAGCAGGTGAAGATCACAAACTTAGGAATAGGAATGACAACATGATGGGTTCATTCATGGAGGGATGTCCCTATCCCCAACCGTCCCATGAAGGAAAACTCCTTCCAAAACCCAATAATTATGCCCAATTCTGAAAAAGAAACCCAATTCTAAACAAATTTCAGCTATATATGTTTTGCAAAATAAGTTAAGTATAAACAAATACTGAACAACCACACACATGAATTCTTAATTTTGTGGTTAATATAAAATATCATGAAAGAATTAAAAAAGAAGAAGATTTTAGAAATAGAATAATTATTGATATATAAATGATGGGGCGAGATTTTGGCTCTTTCACAATCCCACCTCCATCAGCCCTTCCCAGCTCAGATACAACTAACCCCATCCCAATAGGGGTGGGTCAAGTAATGTTACCATTACTAAGTAGGTACAGTGTTTAACTTACGTCAATAGTACAATGTCCAACAAAATTAACTACTTGAGCTAGAAAGGCAACTTCATATAAGGAGTTAATAGACTGCAATATATAAGAGTTGCAAAGTTAAATGTGGATAAAAAGCACAGACGAGCAATCAAAATATAAGTAAATAAAATTACCAAAAGCATGTTAGATCTCTTGTCACGTCTCGTAAAACCATGGCGAATAAAATATGCTGCCTGCAGGATGAAGCTACATCAAGTATGTACTTCAGGTACTGACAAGTAATCAGCAAAACTAGAAGTATATTACCACACCTGAATTGGTAAAAGTATCTCTAGAAGACCAAATTTCCACAATAACCTCAATGAAGCTTCTGCAGACCCATACGCTAGCATGTAATTCATTTCCATGAGGAGCCTTCCCTTGAACATTTCAGGCAAAAAAAAAGGTGGGAAATACTTTTCATGTAAATATTTTAAAGGAATAGTATAAAAGAGCAAGAAGCTGAGATACCTTATCTAGCCTCAAAACTGAGTGGGATAAATTTTTAATACTATAAGCTATCTCTCTCGTAAAACGAAATCCTAAACGAGCAGCAATTCTAATTGCACGTAGAATACGAGCTGCAAAAAGATTTGCAACATGGGAGTTGATGTTTCAATCAGAAATTGACACATGTATGCCAGAATGTTCAAACTCAGCAGGCAGAACTCTATCAGAAATGTCAATGTTAGAAATTAGCAGTAGCAGTAGTATTATATATGAGAACAGCCACAAACAAGAACTCACCGCAGTCGTCCAGAAAAGAAAGATTTGCAGGAATCATAGTTCGCACCTACAGTACAGATAAAGCAGATGATGTTAGAACACCAACGCTTGCAACAAGTCCACGTTATTTCAAGAAAGTACAACTATTTAAGTACAACAAGTCCATGCTTGCAACACACTTTTGTTTTTCTAATATCTTCAACTCCTCCCATGTAGTCATAGACTAAATTTTCATATGGATCAAACATCAACCTGAAAAGAAAAATAATAAAAACCAAAAAATTAATAAAATGAGAGAGAGATTTCATAATATATGTGTGTGTGTGTGCGCATATAAATGAAAGACCAAATGTCCATGGATCATGCCAAAAAATAAAGAAATAAATAAAAATTAAAAAAAATGGAGCCAAAGCCAGACAATTCTGAAAATTGTAGCTGAACTTTGATTTTACAAGGGTCAAATCCACAACCCATTTATTGTGAAGTCACGCTGCAAGCAATTCCTCCAGCGAATGTAATCCTTCTCGTCAAAGTCAATAGTTCTTTCACAAGCAAAACTCGTGTCCTTGTAAGAGTTTGTTACATGGGTGCTAAAACTTGAAACCTAATTCATCAAGGGAATTCAATTCACATAAGAAATTGACAAAACTAAATCTGATAAAGTATTATATTAAGCATCCCATTGACAGTCTTCAAAATGTATATATATAAGTACCTGATGAAGATGATATCTTGACTAGTAATTACATAAAAAAGGATTATACAAAAATTATGACAGACCTCCACAATGGTGTCATCGACGTGCACATGGCAGATAGGAAACCTTTTTCCTACTATTTCACATCGTGGAAATGATCTCTTTACCTGCAAATTGTTGACATTTCAGTGGTGTATTAAAGATAGTTGAAATCTACAATCAACATGCTCTGATACAAATTGTTAGATTGTAGCACTGTGACATACCCAATATAAATCTAGGGAGGGCTGAATAGATCTTATCCAATTTTAACTAACAATAGCTATTTTTAAACTATTACAATAATATATATTTTTTGATAAGTAAATATTCATTGAAAAGTGCCCAAAAGGGGGGACGCGTCCCATAACAAGCTGCACAAAAACCTATAGCCTCAAGCTATCCACAAAATTCAAAAGAAAAACCATTGATTTACAATTAGAGCCCTGAACCCAAAAGAATAAGGAGCTAAGCACAGAATATTTAAATACACCCCAAGGAGATTCCACCCCCTCAAAGGATCTCCTATTCCTCTCTCTTTCTCCAAAGGGCCCACCAAAGACAAAGGGGGCAGTCCTCCAACCATCCTTAACTTGAGACCTGACTCGACATCCGTCCCAAGCATCAATCAAGCTCCTCGTAGACTTCGGCATGACCCACTAGATTTCAAAGATAACACACAACAAATCCCAACCATCCCTTGCCCTAGGGCAATGCAAAAGAAGATGATCTACCGTTTCCTCGTCCCTTTTGCACATACAACACCAATTAGCATATAGTCGGCCCTGCCTTCGTAAATTGTCAATATGAATTAGAGCAGAAATCCATAAATCATCCAACCACACAAGAATACACGATTTTTACGTGAAAATCCCAACAAGGAAAAACCATAGGACCTAGTCTAGGCAAACCAATTTCATAGGACCTAGTCTAAGCACATCCCCTTCTCCACACCTAGGCAATATGGGATTGAGCACCTGTAGCCTGCCAGTGTGGTAGCTCGCCCAGTGTCTCTAGCGCTTTGGGCCCAACCTGCATGGTTTTGTTATTGGGTTTTACCCAAAAAGGCCTCATACCATTTGGAGAGAACACACTGCATATAAACACATCCCCTTCTCCACACCCAGGCAATATGGGATTGAGCACCTGTAGTCTGCCAGTGTGGTAGCTCGCCCAGTGTCTCTCGTACTTTGGGCCCAACCCGCACAGTTTTGTTTTTGGATTTTACCCCAAAAGGCCTCATACCATTTGGAGAGAACACACAACATATAAATAAATCCCCTTCTCCACACCCAGGCGATGTGGAATCGTGCACCCTGTAGCCTTCCAGTGTGGTAGCTCGCCTAATGTCTCTCGCACCCACCCACATCACACACGCCCACAAGGGTCACCACAATCCACCCCCCTTGGAGGCCCGACGTCCCCGTCGACACACTTCTAGCTGGCTCCGACTCTGATACCATTTGTAATAGCCCGCTCCACCTGATGGTATGATATTGTTTGTTTTGGACCTAACCCCGCACGTTTTTTATTGTGGTGACCCTTGTGGGCGGGTGTGATGTGGGCAAGTATAAGAGACACTGGACAAGCTACCACACTGGCAGGCTATAGGGTGCTCAATCCCACATCGCCTAAGTGTGGAGAAGGGGATGTGCTTATATGTAATGTGTTCTCTCCAAATGGTATGTAACATTTTGGGGTAAAACCCAAGAACAAAACCGTAGGGGCTAGGCCCAAAGCGCGAGAGACATTGGGCGAGCTACCACACTAGCAGGCTATAGGTGCTCAATCCTATATTGCCTGGGTGTGGAAAAGAGGATGTGCTTATATGTAGTGTATTCTCTCTAAATGGTACGAGGTATTTTGGGGTAAAACCCAAGAACAAAACCGTGCGGGCTGGGCTCAAAGCAGACAATATCATACCATCAGGTGGAGCGGGCTGTTACAAACCCCCTAGTTACCTCTTGACACAAATTGATCCACCAAACTCTCCACTCGAGCCTGTTGAATTCTCCGTGTAGCACAAGGATTATCATATTCAATATTCAAAATAAAAACTCACTTTATAATGTAAGATGTAAATGATGAAAAATAACATATCATCTCTAAAAATATATGTATCTCAATATTATATGGAAATTTTTGTATATCAATATCTGTGTGCTATACAACCTAGAAGTGTTCATCCAAATGAATTAGTGTTTCTTAGTTGTAATCAGAATTAAAAAACCTAAACCTTTTAGGATTCCAATTTAAAGACGTTTCCAAAACTACCCGTGCACAATTCAATCGATGGAGCCATTGATTGACATCTACTAGACAAGGCTCCATCAATCGACACTTCGATAGACAGTCTCAGTATTTTAGACTTTTGATTTAGACTCAGCTTCGATCGATTAATGATGTGACGTCCCATATTGCCCGGGGGAACAAAAGTTACAAGCACTTATAAGGAGGGATGCCACCTACCCATGTAGACGCTTCTTAAAATCATGAATGCCAAGAGGGTGCAAAGCAGACAATATGTCCACAATGTGTAGCCACGAGAGACACACCAGGGAGAACGTTGGGCCACGCTAGTGAGAACACTAGGTCCCAAGAGGGATGATTGTGACATCCAACATCGCTAGGGAGAGAAATTATTGTCACTTATAAGGGGTCATATTTCACACCTTTGTAGACGTTTTAAAACTGTGAGTGTCAAGAAAGTGCAAAGCAGACAATATTTGCACAGTGTGAGGTGGGTCTTTGACAAATGGTATCAGAGTTAATCCCCAGTTGGAATATGGGAGGATGTGTATAAGCCCATGAGGTCGTGCAATCAAGGAAGCTAGTTCCAAAGAGGGGGTGATTGTGACGTTCGAGATCGCCCTGGGAGCAAAAGTTGTTGGCACTTATAAGGGGGGTGCCTCCTACATGTATAGAGGTGTTTTAAAACTATAAGCGCCAAGAGGCTTCAAAACAGACAATACTTGTACAGTATGAGGCGGGTCCTGACATGGTTTGCCTATATTAGGTTCCATGGTTATTCCCCACTAGGTTTTTTCACGTAAAAACCATATGTTCTTGTGTGGTTACATGATTTATTTATTCTGTTATCTATATTTAACTAATTCATATTGTTGAGTTTTAAAATATAATTGTGATAATTAAAAAATCAACTATTGTTAATTAAAATTGGATAAGATCTATTCAACAATCCCTAGATTTATATTGGGCATTGCATACACTGGCGTATCAGAGCCTCATGTCACGGTCCTACAATCTAACAATTGGTATCAGAAGATTTCACCAATTGTTAATTTATATCCTGTTAGTGATGAATTCATAAAGTCCATATAATGCACACTAGTCTTCACATATATACTTATAAATCTGAGGTGTGAACTTGATAATTGAAAATTTAATTTGAAGATTGAAGTGATTAAGAATGATAAAATATCATGTCTCAGTCTGGACCATATGTGGAAAAGAAAATTGTTTTGGACTGTTATGATCATGGAAAGGTATGGGTGACGTGTTCAAATACCATCCTATGAATTGGGAGCAAGTTTATCGACCTATCCAGTCAGGCTAGTTGGGCATTAGGAGGTTGGAAATGTTCAACAAAGTTTTGCTAGGGAAGTGGTTGTGGAGGTTTAGGGCAGATAGATCCAAGTTATGGAGAAGGGTCATTGTCAGCAAGTTTGGGGAACGAAGGGGTGGTTGGCATTCTTTAGAGGTGAGGCAGCTAGCTGGGGGGTTTGGAAGAGCATCCGGAAAGGTAGGACGAATTTTTAGAACACATCCGTTTTAGGGTGAGGTGCGGGAGGGGGCATTGATTTCTGGAAGGATGTGTGGTATGGGGATCACTCGGTAGCATCCACCTATCCACGCCTCTATTAGATAGTTGTGGACAAGGAAGTATTGGTGGCCGATAGCTATCACCTTGATAGTGGGAAGTTGGTTTGGAATATTCAGTTTGTGAGAGTGGGAATAATTGGTGAGCTTCTGGCCATGTTCTATCATCAGGAGGTGGGAGGTGATGCTGGTGCTGGATGGAGTCTAGTCATGGGATTTTCAAGGTTCGGTCCTTCCATAGGAGTTGATGGATGTCCGAGGGCCTTCTTTCATTTGGAAAACTGTGTGGCACATCAAGGCACCGCTTAAGGTGGCCTTTTTTGGCTAGATAGTGGTTCTAGGGAGGATTTTTTATTTTTGACTATTGATAATCTAAGAAGGAGGCCTCAAATTATTGTCAATTGGTGTCGCATTTGCAAGAAAGATGAAGAGTCAGTTAGTCATCTTCTCTTGCATTGCTCGGTAGCTCAAGACAATTAGGCTATGCTTTTTGCCCTTTTCGGCATCCATTAGGTTATGTTGGAGCCCCCCGCAGAGCATGATTGAGGCTTGGAGACGTATGCAATGAGGAGGCAAGTCCGAGTTGCTTGGAGGGTGGTGCCCCTTTGTTTATGGTGGGGGCTGTGGCGTGAGCAGAATTGCTGGTCTTCTGATGGAGTTGGGGTTCCGACATGGGTGCTTAAGTTCTCCATTATCTATACTTCATTTTTTTGGGTATAGGGTTGGAATTGTAAATCAATAGGGGATATAGTGTCTTTTGTGGATACATTGATTGTAGAGCAGAGCCCTTGGTCTTGCTTTTCCTTGGGTTGTGCTCCTCTTTGAGCGTCTTTTAATGAAATTACTAGTGTAGACACATTCAAAACCATGAGCACCAAGAAGTGCAAAGCAAACAATACTGCCTATGTTGTGTGGACTCTTCAAAAATGAAATACCCGTGTCAGACACATAATACTTAGACATGGGTATAGGATATGTGTTCGACACTTTTGGTTGAACATTCACCTAAAAAACAAATCCAAAAACAATATTTCAATTTTATTTTATTATTGCTTCAAAATGAGTGAAATATTTATATTGAACATTATGTTATATAAAAACATTAATTTACTCTAAAAATTACTCCCTCCGTCCCTTATTACTTGTCCACCTTTCCTTTTTTACTTCCCAAAATAGTTGTCCCAATTAGAAAGTCAATGTACTATATTTTACAACATTCCCAAATTACCCTTCTTGCATTTTAAGTTATAAAAACAATTAAAGTATAAAACATGACATGAATGTGGACCCATCATGGGTGGATTTAACAATTCATTCATTACTAATACAATAAAAAAGCATTAAAAGTCACCACCTTAATAAGTTAGATTCCCAAAATTGGACAAATAAAGAGGGACGGAGGGAGTAAATAAAAATATTATATAATATTAAGACTGGCAGTGTTTATGTGTCTTGTTTAGGGATTTGGTACGTCTGATGCTTGAATACATTCTTGCACCTGATACACGTACCAATGTAATATAGCTATCTGCATAGTGCAAAACAGGTCTTGACAAACCAAATTCACTATGAGAAAGAGATTTACAACTAGGTTAAAGATCCCAAACCCTAAAACCATTAGTTACCTCTAGATACAAATTGATCCACCAACCATTCCACTTGAGTCTCCAATCACAAAGCCTGCTCGTTAACAAATCTGCTCCCTAAGCGATCTGCTTCTCCAAACAGTGATGATCTCCAATGACTAATCGTCCAAGTTGTGTGTTCATTGTGTAGAGACACTTCGGTGTTGATTTTTTCGTGTAACATAACACGTGGATTATGGTATTCAACACTCTGAATAATAACTCAGCATCTAATGCAAGATGTAGATGATAAAAAATAAAATATCCCCCCTAAAAATATATGCTCTCAATATTATGTGAAGAAATCTTTGTATCTAGCAGTGTTATGAAAACTTATAAGTGCTTATATGGTGCTTTGAATTCAAAGGAATTAGAGTTTCATAGTTGTAATTAGAGTTTCCATAAATTGTTCACATACAATTCGATCAATCGAGCTACTGCACAGGGCTCCATCAATCAACACTTTGATCGACAGCCTCAGTTTCTCATAATTCTGATTCAGACTCAACTTCGATGGATCGACCTTTCAATCAATGCTCTATAGAATTCACTAAATCAATTGATTGAATCTGTTTTTATGAAAAATTCTTGTTCAAATATATTTAATCCAAAAATAACTTTATGCATTTAAAACATCTTTTCATGAATCAAAATATGTATGCGTCGTACCCTAAAATGAGAATGGATTATTATGAACCCTAATCGGTGAATTAGCTATTCAATAGGTGATTTATCTTTTTGCCCTTTGATATATCTTCAAATTCTGATTTTCCCTTGGACATAGGCACCACAACTAACTAACTAACTGAACTAACTTTTGAAACTCTAATCGAAAGATAAAAATAAAAATACAAACACTGATTTTTGTTATGAAATTTACCAACACTAAGTTCTAATCCTAACAAAGACCAACATGATATCTTTGTTATAATATTTGCATGGATTGTAGTGATTCGATGTAGCAAGTAACGCCACAACTTGAACTTAATTAGTACATGGAACCTGCATTGTGATAAATTGTCCTAGTTCCTAGGTACCTTGATTATTGTCGGGAACTCTTACTGCAAGTAATGACATCAGTGCTCAGACAGCATATGTGGGCCACATATCTAGAAAGAATGTGATTTGATCCAGCCCGAGGATTCAAACTCGAGGCAAGACTAACAATACTTCAACTCTGTTGGAGAACTTTGTATTGGCCTGCGAATAGTATTAATTTGCCAAAATATCCGACTTACCATCCATACTAATCCATTCATTTAGGCTATGTTTGGTATAATAGGAGGGCAAACAAAAGAAAGTATAACATTAGTTATGAGAGAAAATAAAAGAAAGGAAAGGATAGCGTTAACCTCTCATCATGTTTGGTTGATTAAGGAGGGAAAACAAAGGAAATGATAGTCTTAGCACTTAATCATGTTTGGGGAAAAAAAGGAAAGGGAACCATTTTAATGAATTTACCACTATACCCTTTCACATTTAAAAGAGAAATATGTAGGTAAGAAGTGGTAAGACAAATATAAAGATTTTGCTAAATATCATTTAAGCCAAAGTGACAATTTGAAAACAAAGAAAGGTTTAAAGGGAATAAAAACATACCCTAGGACTCATATGGTATTTTGATTTTGTCTTTTATAAAAATAAAGGCAAAACTGACAATTTGGAAACAAAGAAAGGGTTAAAGAGAATAAAAACATACCCCAGAACTCATATGGTATTTTGATTTTGTCTCTTATAAAAATAAAGGCAAAATCGGTATTAGAAAAGTTTCATTAAACTTTGTAGCCTTTCCTTCCATTTCCTCTCGTTTTTTTGAGGATAACAAAACCTACTCATCATGCCTAATTTATATCCCTCCATTCCTTTCTTATCCATTAAAAATTTATACCGAACACAATATACTATTTCCCTTCGTTTCCTTTCTTTCTTTTCCTTCCATTTCTCTCTAACCAAACTGAGCCTTGGTGACAAGAGAAGAAACTGCCCAATAGCGACTTTGCAAAAAATTACACCCTTATAAGATTCCTAAATCATATGACAAAATAAGGAAGATTTGGACATGAACAGGCTGTTAATCACAAGTCTTTAAGAGCCACCTTTCATTTTTCTTTATGCAATACCCACTTTCCAAAGCCTTACATACAATAAATAATATGATATACTCTTTTTCCTGTCTTCAGTGTCTTTTTTTCTGAATCCACTGACTTTACCATTTGAAGCTTCGTGACAGCTAAACCAAAGCAACCATAAAGTAAGGGCTTTTGTTGAAAAGTTCCAGAAATAAATTGTTGGTTTTTTGAAAAAAAATGATATATGTTCAATCCCCAAAATTTGAAACTTACAAATTCTCATGAACAAGGCTATGGAAAAAATTGTGTGCGCGCATGTGTGTAAGTACAACAAACACACATCCATGTCCTGAACCCTACAACTTCCACTTATGGGGGTGGCAGGGAATACCACTCAAGCTAGACATGGAAACATAGACTATGACTAACCTCTTTAAGTTCAGCTGAAGTTATTACATCAAAGTCCTTTGGAGTTCGTTTTAGACAAAAATCCCGTACACATCCTCCAACAAGGTATACTTCAAATCCTACAAGATAAAAATAAAACGTAATTACTTTTTAATACTGAAAATAGAAAAAGGATTCAGTAAGATAAGAAACGTTAGATATATATGGTAATCCAAATGACAGTGTGATCTCAATGACAATTTTGTGAATCCTTTTTTATTCAAATCAAAAGATAAATAAAAAGGCACAACAAAAATTCTGATTTGAGGTACAAAATTTTGCATCTTAATCATAATGTCCTCCAAAAACCAATCAGCATATATGAGTTTTGGAATCGAATATAGGCATTAATGACAAATTTGTCAAGCATGAAACATAATTACAAATCACAAAACCAATGAACAGTCTATGGATTAATAAGCTTGATAACGCAATGCTAGGCCTAGAAACTTCACATGGGCACAAACATATTCCATACTTAATTTAAAGTTGTTCTAGTAAGTAAAATGAATTTTTTCAAGTGTGAACATCAAAATCCACTGTCTTAGCATGAACGAATTGAAATTAAAACAAAAAAACAAAACAAAAAAATATAGCATTTTCAAGCACTTGAGACAATGCAACATTTAATAAAAGACAGAAAGAGATGGTTTAGTCCTTGTACAATGCAAACTGCAAATCCACAACAATTAATAGCTGCATTGCATTACCGCGTAAGGTGATGATGAGAAAAGAACAAAAGGAACACAAAAAGAATTCAACCCAAGGTTTTAAATACACATGTGGCTCATTATTTATATAAAAATACATGTGAATTTTTGGGATGGTAGGACATTTGGCAACCCTGAGTAGCTAAAATATGGATTTGTTGAATTGAGCATCAGAATGCAATAATGAAAAGTAACTGCCAAATTAGTTATCAAAAGATAATTTTGCATCATTTTGTGTATAAAAATTCTGTTATACAAATCATCTATAGATTCATATTTTATTGAAAAAATTCCTCTGGAGACTAAGAGTGTGATAGACACATCTGCTTAAGCTTTGATGACATTTACTTGACCTGATTATGTGGAGTTTCTATAGTAATTAATACAAAGACGAATGCATAGATATATATATACACACACACATACACACCTTGCCGTTTGAGACCATTTAGAACCACTCTCGTTTGCCTATCGATCAATGACTTGGTAATTCCGAGATCCTTAGAACTCAGCTTCTTCCATTTCGGAGCGTTTTCACCACCTTTGACCAATTCAATTCCAAAAATTCAAAGCTTTAAAAACACAATCAAACAATTTAGAATTTTAGAACATTAATCAACATTTCACACCACAAGTCCATTATTTATGAACCTAAAAAAGGAAAGAACATCACTTGCCTCCTCCACTAGAAGAAACCGACTGGAGAGTATTGTTTTCTTTGATGGGACTCTCTGATGGCTTTGCATCTGTTTCAACAGCTGCAACAGAACTGGGTCGAGCCTGCTTACAAATGACAAGAACTAGGTTTTTGATAAACATATGCATATGAATATAAATACATATATACACAGAGAAATACACATATGTATAATCAGATAGATAGATTGATGGATATGCCTTTCGAATGATATGAAGGAATGGAAGACGGAGAGAGAAACGATAACCGCAAGCAAACCCCAACTCTGCAACAGTGGCCATTGAGGAGACACTGCTCATAGAATTAACGAGGGTTTTAAGCGAGAAGATAAAGCCCTAGAGTTGATTGTTATGAGAATTAACAAGGGTTTTTTCTTTTTACAACACACACAGACACAAAAAGGGAACAAGGAAAAGACGAGCCTACGTTAGCTCATGTTTGAGCTTGATTGGGCCTTCAACTCGAGAAATTTTAGTTCAAACTTTTAACTAAATTTTTTCTAATTTCAAATTCAAATTGCATATTCAGTTCCATTTTGTAACAATGTTATGACTCGAATCTATAAATCCGAATTCGTGATCATTAAAAAAAATTCCTTCGAGAATGCAATTTCATAGTAACCTTAGTTTAGTAAATTAAGAAGACATAAAATTATTCTCATATATTGATACAAAAGTAGTACTTGTATACGTGCAACGGATCAGTTATGAGACGGGAATTTCAATCTACATCCCCATTATGGTTTGATTTTGGAAACTCCATACAAGTTATAAATTCCCCCTTCACCTCATCCCTGTCCCATAACCGACCTAATCCACCCCATCCCAAACCGTCCCGTCTCATAAACGGTTAAAACTCATTTGATTCATGAACTTTCAATATTCTCCAAACATTAATATTCTGTCCTTTTCAAAAAAAAAAATATTTATTTTGTTGTCCTTGCTTAAAATAAAGAATTACACAACTTCCAACAAAATCAAATATTTTGAAAATTAACATTTTTTGAAGTATATATACACATAAGTAATATAATATAATATACTAACAATTAAATATAGTATAATCGGAGCGGATTTTAAATGGGGCAGGGTGACCTTTTCCCGACCCCACCTCGAAACCGACCGGGTTTTAAATAACAAAACTCATCCCGTCCCATTTAAATAAACGGTTCTCCAAACTCACTTTAAATGGGGCGGGGCGGGATGGGTCCCAGCCGAGTTGGAGATTTTTGCCACCCCTAATTTTACATAAGGACGAAGCCAAAATATGGTTTCGAGGGGTGGTACAGTGTACTTGATAGAAAAAAATAATCAATTACGATAACAAATATAAATTGTTCATTTATATATATATATATATATATATATATATATATATAATCTCAAATAAAAAGAATAACAAAAATAAATTATTCATATATAATCTCAAATAAAAAGAATAAAAATTTTTGACAAATATAAGAACCAAAATATAGATTGATAGTATTTTCATTAAATACAATTACAACTATCCTCGACGAGTTATCATATTACAATATTCATAGCAGATAATGTCCTCTCATTTGAATTATGAAGAATTGATATTTTGATTGGAGGTGAAGATGATGAATAAGAAAAATGAGGGAAGAGAATAATGAAAGTGAAAAAAAAAAATCTGAAAACCCAATAGCAAATAGATGGTTCTATATGAGAAGAAAAAAATAACGTATCTTAAAGAAGCTAAATTTTGTTTACCGTATAACAAGATTGACTTACATTTACTTGGAATATGAGACAAAAGGAGATTAAGAGCATTGAGAAAAAAAAAATCTAGATAACCAAAGATCAAAATGGAAGGAAATTAAAATTTGTTAAAAAATTAATTATGATGAAGGTTGTCGAAATTAAACATAGTCCAAAAGTACTTATTGTTTAGTTTTTTAGTTACTTAATTCTTAGATTTCTTTAATAAATAAACCTATTTAGAGACTGGTTGTATTTTAATTATTATAAATAAAAATTCAGATTATATATCTATGTGTGTGTAAATATATATATCTGTGTGTGTGTGTGTATATGTGTGTGTGTGTGTGTGTTTGTGTGCACGAAGATTAGTTAACTGAATGATCGAAAAAATTATATATGTGTGTGTCATGGCAGTGCAATTATTAGTAAGGAAAATGCCCTCTCATTCAAAAATAAATAAAATTCAGGGGGGCACTTTGTAATTTTTTTAAAATATATATACAAAATTAAAAAAATAAAAAATTCGAGGGGGGGGGGCGGTTTCATTCTCTCTGTCTTTTACAACATACATTAATGCATCAACTCTGTTTTACAACTTTCATCAAATAAAATCATTGAAAATATAAATGATTTTTTCACATGACTACATTAAAATCAAATTATACAATTAAAGGAATCATCACATATCCTATCTAAAATATAGGAAGATAAAGTGTCTGTTCGAGGGAGCTTCCTGGGAAGTCATTTCCAAAAAATGTTAGTGTTTGGTGAAATAAAGAAAATGAACTTCTAATGAAAGTCAAAGTACGTTCAAATGAAGCTGAAAAAACTTGTTTTTGAAAGGAAGTCATAATTATTTTAAGTAACAACTTTTATAGGCAATTTTGCCTCCTTTTATTTCGTGAAACTGCCTATTAAGATTAATTATTAAGGATAAATTTGTCAAGTTAAGAATGTATTAATTCTGGAATGAATTTCAAAAAATGCATCCACCAAATAAGTTTTTCCTTTTAAATTCCTTTTATTGGAGGCATTCTTCAAAGGCCTTTTAAATGGAAGGAATTTTAGAATCAAAAAGCTCCTCCAAACAGGGCCAACATTTCTATACTCAAAAGCCACAATGAAGGACATCATCTCACTCATATTGATACCACTTTAATCATTTGAAAAAAATATGTTAAGTAGTGGGATGAGCGACGAAGGTTCAGTAGAAAAATTCTAAACACAATTTATCAATACCATCAAATAACAACTATGTATACATGTATGACATCAATATATATGGTCATAATCAAATCGGACCTCAACATAAAAAATATCATATAATCAAGACCATTAAAGTGCATTCTCCATGTCTCAACCAATACCAAGATAGGAACAGCTTACGAGTCAATGCGTTCCTATTTAAAGAACAATAGATTTATCGATACCGTCTAATCATAAGTGTTGATCTCAAGATTTCAACCCCCAATGTTATTTGGGTGATTTTGATGATAACAACCTATTGTAGTAAAGAGTTAATAAGCTTACTTGAGTATGCAGTTTACAAAACATCAAACTATCTCAAGTATCTTAAAGGCGTTGGACTTCAAAAGGATTTATAAGAAGATATATAGAGCCACATGATCATGAAACTCAAAAATCAATAATCAAAATAAATAGCGAAGTTAAGTGAAATCAAGCCATATGATGATGGAACCCAAGAGCTTAAAGAATTGAAGATCAAAATACTTGGGTAGGTTAGTCTTGGGCGAGTGCTAGTATTTAATATAAAGGTATTTTTGAAGTAACTTCTTTTGAAACCTCGTCTATTGACCTAATGGAACATAGGACCAATGCATATCATTCATATCATATTATGGTTCCTTAGACACTTAGAATTAGGCCACGAACTTCATTGAATCATCTTGAAGACCTTTGTTGCGATTGAGTTAATTCAAGCTTATGATTAGCTTTGAAGAAACTTAATTCTTGAGTAAACAAATTCTAGGACCCACACTTGAATTAGGAAATATTATTTATGGTTCTTAGATACGTTGACTTAGGCTTTGAACTCAAATGACTCACTTTATATAGTCTTATCATGCACAGTTGCTGTTTCGAAGACTTAATGCAGAAATTTGGCTAAGTGTTCTAGGGAAAAAAATGTAAATATATATTATTTAATGAATCTTGACATAAAAGTTTCGGTAATTGCACCCTATGATTTATTATGATCAAATGAATTTTCTCAACCCCAAATGACTTGATTTGGTCTTTTATTTTGCACGATGAAATTTTATCTCAAAGCTGTGAAAATTCATTTTGTATTAAAACTAAAAAATCAGATTTTGATTCACTCGAAATTTGATTTTGAAACTGTCATGCCCTGATTTCCAAATCCCCAAGAGAGGATAAGGAAATGGGGTATGAGTTAGACATTGTCTCAACACCTTACCATTGTACCAAATGATTCATCCTTTACTCATTATAACTGCAGAAGCTTCACCATACACATATAAAAATATATATGTATGTACAAACAATGACTCCTCTCAATTAGCCCCACTTTACATGAGCAAACCAAAAGAATTCATATAAATACACAATTCAGTACTTACCCATTATGATGAATCGTAATCCAATTCATCGTAATATTATGATTAAGTGCACAATCTGTGCACATCTATCATAATCTCATTGATTTTGACCTATAATTTGTCAATTTTACAATCCATCGTAATTCAAGTTACGATTCAGCGTAAAAGCAATTACGTGGAATCGTAATGTGAGTTACGATTCATTATAGGTCCTGGGCAGAAAATTTTGTAGAAACTCTAAGAGTCCTTTACACCAACCTTGTCCATTATTACCACGCATTCAAGCTTAAGATTTCAACATAAATTGAATCACATCCACAACATATATATATATATATATATATATATATGTATGTATACAACACGAGAAACCATAAAATACATCATCATCGAATCTTTGTCCAAATATATAGATCGAGTCCAACTCTCATTTCATAAATGTTTCAAAGTGTCAAACATGGTTCATACATATAAGAATCGAGCATATAAGTTTGTCCAAAAGTACCAACATGGTACATACAAGCATGGATATATATAAATACATGCTATAACAAAACTCTCAAAAGGTCCAACATAAGCAACTCTAGGCCTCATCTCTTGCCCACACTTTATCTGTTAAAGTGTTTGGGTAGAAATGCCCCAATCCACCTAAGCATCAACCCAACACTGACTTACATGAAATGCAACTTGGCATCCCTATAGCTATATGGCATGCTCAATACTCGTATCCACCTTTTCCAATGCAATTAATGCATATGAACACTCAAACATTTTATAATCATTGGTCAAACTCTGAGAATACACATGATTGACCACACTCCGAGTGTCATGTGGTATTGGTCAAATTCTGATAATTCAAGTATGATTGGCCAACTCCGAGTGTCATATGAGTATGTGGACAAACTCTAACTCTTAGGCATTAGCAGGTCAAATTCTGATAATTCAAGTATGATTGGCCAACTCCGAGTGTCATATGAGTATGTGGACAAACTCTAACTCTTAGGCATTAGCATTGTATGATTGGACAACTCCGACAGTCATACGTAGTAGATAATTTCTCACTTTGGTGACATGATTGGCCAAACTCCGAATGTCTTGCACCTAAGGACAACTCTGATACATAAAGAATTTAATAATTCTATACATGTGAATTAGGCAACATAACTCACAACAAACATATTTATCATGCATAAATTCACATTCATAGTGTCTACACACACACCATCTTCATAGTCCCTAGGTCGTGCTAATGGACTTCATATCTTCACAAATCAACATATAACTCTCATATGTTCATGAATTTCATATAATACATATATGCTCCTGCACATACACTTCATAATAAAACATACCTAGCATGTTCATACTAACATATATCTACATATGTTCACAATTCACCATATAACACCTATATGTTCACAAAACTACATATAGTCCATATATGCTTAAAATCAAAACATATTTCACATAGAAATATAACTAGTATGCATAGAACTATAAAGATAGCTAGAAATGGAATTAATACCACCCTAACCATCTTATACATACTAAACCACCCAAATCACCACAAACCATCAAATTTTCTAGGAAATTGATGATTAGAAGAGAAGAAACACCTATACCTCAAGTTTTAAACTTTTCTAGAAAACTCTATAAATTCTCAGAACTTCAACTTTGCCCAAATTGAACTTTCTTTCGATCAAAATGGAGTCTTTGTCGCCTAGAACACTTTGTCCTTCACCGGCATCTTGCAAATCCCATCTTTAGGGCTTCAAAATAAAGAGAGAAAAAAAAAGAAATGAAAAGGAGAGAGAGAAGAGGGATGGCTGGCTGTTTGGTCTTGAGAGAATGAAGATAATACAGCCACTTTAGATATTTATAATATTTAGGGCATGAAATGACCAAAATGCCCTTATGCCACTTAACGTACCCTTTCGACCTCTATTTTCAATTTCGAAAGCGGCTACAGCTCTGAAATTAATTCTATTCTTCTTCTAACATTATAATTGGTCTAAAACCAAAAATAATAATTTTTTAAAAAATATCCGATTTCTTGGGCCCACCCGACCCGTGTCCCGAGCTCCGCTGACCCGAAAATCTTAAAATGAGTCAATTGGCTTAAAAATATCCCCGAACCTCAAAACTAGTCCCCACATATGCATTTAGTATTTATAATGCATGTAAACTCATTTATAACCATTCTAATACAATAAATTATAAGAAAAGGGAAATCGATCAAAATTGGAACTGATCTTTGTAAAAACTATTTTTATTGAATTCATATGGGAGGTACTTTACTTATTTACATTGAATAACTTAAAGTAAATCAAAATATAAAAATGTATGAGGGATTTACTTAAATATTTTCAATGTCAATAAGTGTGTAGTGTTCTGATACACTGTGCAAGACTAAAATGGCTGAGTTTGAGAATGGTTTCAACCATGGGACTTTCGGTCGCCTAATGGTAGACTTTAGGTCACCTGATGGAAACTTCATGTGAAGTGTGTTAATACATTGTGTAGGACAACAATGGTTGAGTATGAGAATGTTTTCGACCAGGGGACTTTCGATTGCCTAATGGTAGACCTTCGGTCACCTGATGGAGACTTTCTGCCTCCTGATGGGATCCATCAGTCGACTAGTAAAAGATGGAATTGAATCCAGTAGCCTGTGAAAAATTAAAATTGCTAAAACATCATTTCAACCGGCCAAAACAATGTCATTAGTTGGCCGATACTGCTGACAAGCTGTAATGGCTAGTTCCCGATGGCTATATTTTGGTTAGGGCTATAAATAGAAGATGTCTGAGACATTTTTAAGTGTTAAGAAAGTGCAAAAGAGTAAAAGTGAGACCTACCCATGTGCATACACTTGAGAAACTCTTGCATGCAAATATTTGCATTATACTTTGTAGAACATCTCTTGTAGGAACCACTATTGAGCCTTACACTGCATATCATTCATAATGGTTCATCTTGTAAACCTAGAGTTGAGCTTTTATTTTAAATAATTCATTTATAACTATAGGATATTGAGCTATCATTTGTGTATCTATCCATTAAGGGATATTTTTCTATCGAGCTTCAATTTGTATATCCATTTTTGAGAGATATTATTGTTGTACTATAAATTCTTATCTACCTTTGAGAGGAAAATCAAGTGGTGCACTTAGCAAGGAACACCAAATGGTTGATTTTACAAAGAAGTATTGGGGAGGTTTTCATTGAGTAAGGAAGCCCAAGTCATGAGCTTGACAAAGAAGTCTTGGTGAAGTATTCATCGGAGCAAAGAAGCCCGAGTGGTCCACTTAACAATTGTAATGGTTTGCTTTCCACCTTTGAGGGAATCCCCATAATGGAATCCATCAATGTATGAAAATTTCCTTTAGGATGTTTTATCAAGCATTACCAATACACAACCTTCAAACTTACAATCAACCTCATTAACCATATATATAGTCATGAATCACAATTTCAAGTGTGTCAACACACATCAAAGTTTGAAACAAGATCAACCCATCGATCTCTAGTAATCATCTTTGCCAACATTTCTACATATTTAGAATTCAAGTAAAGTTCATTTTCCATGTTGGGATTGTATGTCATTTATAGCACCAATTGGGATGTAATGACATTGGCTTATCAATAAGAATCTATTGCTTATCAAAAATACTATTTATATATTATCAATGTTATGTATTGATTCAATTCAAGACCCGAATTGTAGTGTCTATTGACTAAGCAATGACTTGGTGCGTGCATGGTATGATTACCAAAGTCATGAGCATAAAGTGTTTTGTTCGTTCAGCAATAGCACAAGTCACTTATATTGTGTTATCATAAGTGTTTTGTTCGTCCAGCAATAGTGGGTGAACTCCCTATTGATAAAGAAAAGAAAAGAACAGAACAAGATCGCCGACAAGTCATTATCAAAGTAATTGTAAGGTCGTCATTGCAATTTCTACTTGTCAGTGTTATGACGAATGTTATCCTCAAGTATGAGGGAGTGATGAACCCTAGGTATGGTTAGTTAGCAATTTGATATATGCGGTGGGTTCCAGGGTCTAAAATCCAAATATGTTGGGTGTTGGTTGATTATATGCTTTTGGAACATGCTCCTAAGATTTATATTTATGCTAGCTAATTTATTATGACTTGATTAGTTTAATCAATAGTAAATCCAAGCGCTTGGTTCGACTTTAATAAAATGGGTATGCACCTTGGCAAAGTGCATATGTTTTATTAAAAGCTATTGATTAAACATGAAATAATCAAGTTGCTTAATAAATATTCAATTATTGATTTGAATTGATTGACACTTATACGTCCATATCCAATTATGTGTAGAGGGGTATTTTCATATAATTAACATGACTGTTGTGTGTTGAGGCAATACAAGATTTAAAGACAACACATAGTTTAACCATTCTGGAGTTGGAGTGAAACCACACTTATATAGTGGAATTAAGATATGGTTAATGAATTATTAAAATTTAAAGTCATGGGATGACCGGGACAATTTATAATCCATTGTAGCCAATAAGAAATTGGGCTCTTAAATAAGATCCTCACTTCTAGCCTACTGGGTCGATTTAAAACTAACTGGGTTGTTAAATGTGAATTGATTTAATGTGTTAGGGGTATTTGTAATTTAATTACATGCTAAGGGCACAAGAGAAATTATATAAATATATATATTGAATATTTTAATATCATGAAATATATTCATTAATATATATAATTTAAATATATACATAATATCTTATTTTCCTAGGAGAATATAAGATATGGAATGGGTATATTTTTTTCTTTTATATGAAAATATGATTTATCATATCTTACATATATGGAAGGGAAAAGTTGACTTGGGAGAGACTCTTCTATAAATATATCTTATTATCTCCCATATCAAAGTATGGAAAATCAGTTGTAAGACTAAGGTTATGCAATTACAACAAGTGTGGTTATCGGAGATTGTAGAGAGAGAAATTAGTTCTAAAGAACCTAGAGGGGGAGGGGGTGAATAGGTTATGTCCAATTTTAACCTTTTAATGCTTGAAGTATGGCACACACAATCCACAAAAACTTGCACTGTGATTTATAGAAGAAAACCCCTATGTGGGGGTAAAAAAATCTCTTGGTTCTCAGGCCTAGTCCAATCTACTATGATGAAACTGAGTACACTTTGTTGAGCACCTGTAGATGCAGCTGTGATGACACCTCACTCACGCTCTCTACACTCACCAAGCTCACACATAAGTCACTCCAGCTCTCATCCTAGTTCACAGCCTCCCTAGGCCTGAACCACTCTCACCAATGGACTTACTAACAATGGCTCTCACATTAGCCCAGCTTAGGCTTCCCAAAGCTTAAGCTATCTCTCACCAATCTCACCATAAATCACTCTAACTCCCTCTGTCCAAAGTATCCTTATACTTGGACTACAAGAAGTGAATTTGAAACATAATACAATATAAGTCACAAATGCTCAAGTTATAAAATCTTCAATTACTATGCTCAGGCTTGATGTAACTAGGCCACTTCAACTTGGCAGATAAATAGCTCTCAATGTGATAACTTCAATGAGATCCAATCCTTAGCAGATGTTGTGTGGCTGCTACAAATATTTTATAGGATGAAGAACAAAGTCAACTATGATCAATGATGTTCCTGCTAGGTTGATTTACTTTAGAGCAACAACTTGCTTGCCATTTTAGTACCATGAAGAGTGTCGCAGTGTTGCTTTAGATACTTGTTTTTGATCTAAAACTTTTCTTGATAAAAACAACAATTATAGCAAGTCCAAAATTAGATATAATGCATACTCAATTAATTTAGAGTCCTCATAGTTTAGGCTGCAAATAATATATGTCAATCTAAGTTCTAAAAGCTCAAATATGTCAACTTACAAATGCTAGGACTAAAACAAGCAACGTTGTAAATAGCATGAACAAATCAACCATTAATTGCAGCTTATAACAACAAAAATGAACAGTAATAGTGTAGCAGATGTACACAGATAAATACACCTTCATATGAGCCTTCTTTCCAGCACTAGCAGGTCATAATTGATATGATAAACACGCAGGGACAACTTATTTCAGTCCAGAAGAGATGTGAACACAATCTTAGCATAATTTAATTATTATATGGCACTAAGACAAGGTAGAACAGACATCCAGATTTCAAATACTCTAAGGATAGCCTAAACAGATTCTGGAGCATATTTAGAGAGTTGATTTGAACATGCTTGGAACTATGAATCAACTTAAACCCAGTCAATAGCTTATACAGACTTGTAGCACTTAAGGTAGCTATATTATTTAGACAATTTTGGATTACGAAATCAGATAATCAAATCATTCCTTAATCCAAAAAGCATCATGCAATAGAGGTTCAACTTACTGAAATGCACATGCAATATATATATATTATTGGAACACACAAACCAGCTTTCAAATCAGATATCATCAAGACTTAAATGAACAATGGACAACATTTTTATCGCCTAAATTTACTTCCTGGGGGACACTTTGAAATGCAGCTTCTACCCAAGGATTTAACTGAGTAATAATAGCTTAATAAAGTCTAACTACACTTGCTTGAACATATTTTTGTAGCTCAGATGACAAAATTTGTTATGTCTCACTTTTCAAGTGCATTTCAGCAAAGCATGCTCATTTAAATAAGTTCAACTAAATAGTTCAAATAATCAAAAATTTAGAAAAACACCATCTCAGTAGTATAAATCAGATATGTAGAAGCTTATAACAACAACTTAGAAGTTCAATCTAGGTTTCAAAACTCAGATTTCAAAACATACCTAAAACCACCCTTTAACAAGCAAAAATACATTATACATGATGAATTAAGCAAGCGAGATTGAACCAGAAACAACCAAATCAATTTTCTCAACAATGAAGTCAAATAAAACATTTATAGCTCTAATCTAAATATGCTTAATAGAGATACTCTTGTGTGATCCGAGGACTATTCACCAATACAGTAGTATCAAATAGAGATTACAAGATAATAACTCAACTGAATAGTAGCTAGACAACAAAATTTCATAAATCAACTTAAAACTCTAAAGACACTTCTAAATTAGACTCAACATTAAAATAAAGAAAGAGTTAAACATGAGTCAATAATGCATATGCTAGCAAATTGAATCAACACAACAATTGAACACTGTCACAACTAGGGTTTTTTTTTCTTCTTTTAAATCAAATTTGGGAAAAATCTAAATTAGCACTTAAACAACATGCAATCAACTCAAATGTGGAGTGAATCAGGTACATAATTGAGATATAGAAGTGCACCTGTGCATATGTAGAGGAGTTGAGTATATACCTAAAATTGGCTCTAAAATTTGGAAGTTTTATACTCATAGATTTTGAGGAAACTTGAAATCAATAGAAATTGAAGGAGTTTGGATAGAACTTGAGGATACATCTATTATTACTGTGGATCTTTCCAGCGTCTAAACCTCACAAGCTTTTGACTTCTACTGATTCTTGACTCAAATGATCATCATGAATTTCTAATCCTCTCTGTTACTATGGCTCAGCCAAATATCTATAAAATGGAGTTGAGCTTGCATATGAAGAAGACAATCACATGGTTTCTTTTTCCAGCACTCTCTTTATATCATTTTCTCTTTACCATGATCGATCATCTAAAACCCTAACCTGTAATGATGCTTCGAGAAGGATACAGAAAGGCTATCTCTCTCTCTCTCTCTCTCTCTCTCTTTACGCACGTTGTATATGCCCAGGTGGTGGTGGTGTTCTCACATTTTTTGCTCTCACTAGAAATAACACCCACACACAACTATAATGATCACAAATATATATATATGAATGTGTGGTCTCTAACGGCTGAAAAACAAGATAAGGTCCAACTCATTTTTCTTGTCCTGTAGTGTAATTTAAAATAAGCCAATCATTGGCATGGTCCTCACTGAGTGACACATGGCAGCCTCCTACAATAGCACTTGAAATGACAAAAATACCCCTACATGGACTGTTATTGAAAGTAGATAAAAGACTTGAGATTACTATGACATAAGAACTTTAATGAACATATTTAAATATGAATAGAAACACTTACAATATAAGCCCATAAAGTGAAATGACCAAACTGACCTTGAACCCCTAGATGATCCTTTTAACATTAAAATTTGGCCAAACACACTTATGGGCCTCATGGACCATCAAGTTCACAAACCTAGGGTTCTACCACAAGAAATAAGTTTTTTAGAGAATCAACCTCAAGGGTTATAGTAGTGATTCTTACAGGTAGTGCATGTAAGGACCGAATTATTTTTAGAACGGATTTATTTTTTTTTTCTTTTTTTTCTTCGAATTTATTAAATTCGAAAAGATGCATATATATATATATATATATATATACTCTCTCCATCTCTCCCTCTCTCTCTATATATATATATACTCTCTCCATCTCCCTCTCTCTCTATATATATAATTCCATATATATATATATATAGAATTATATATATATATAAGGGGTATGAATATACATATAGATATATTTATATTTAATTATAAATATATGTGGATGGGCATGTGTTATATACATATATGTGTATGTAGGAGGTATAATATGCATATGTATTATAGTATGTATATTGTAGGTGTATATATGTGTTACGTACTATGCACATATGATAATAGATATGTATAAATATATATATATATACATATTATATATATATATATTTTAGGTGGCTGAGAATGGAGTGAAATTTGAATTATGTGGAAGAGAAAAATTGAGAGAGAGAAAAAGAACCAGTAGAGAGAGAAAGTTTGGAAGAAAAGAAAGATAGAGAAGGAAGAAGAGAAAAGCTAAAAATTCTAGAGAGAGAAAGTCCAGAGAGAGGAAATGAGAAAATAGAGAGAGAGAGAGGGAACCGAGAATAGAGAGAGAGGAGAAGGTGAAGCCGAGAGGGGCTTTTCCAGCATCGGCAGTGGGGCTTCGGCTGGTGGTGTGGTCGGGCTGCCATGGTTGTACAGGTGGTGGTGGTGGCTTCGGTATTGGCTCTCTCGGCTGGGTCCACGACTGGTTCGTGGCTGAGGATTTCGGTGGCAGCGGGTGGTTCCGGCAAGGGGAATATGGTGCACGGTGGTAATGGCTTCTTGGGTTTGGCCGTGCGTGGTGGTTCCACGTGCTGGGTTCTCAGCCGGTTTGGTTTGGCCATGGTGCGACGAAGGTGACGGCTGCGAGAGATGGCCGGAGTGATCAGTCTTCGTGAGGAAGAACCGGGTGGTTCACGGCTGGGCTCCCTTGGGCTAGCCGTGGGTGTGGTGTTCAGGGGTTCGGGTGTTGTAGGAAGGTGAACTCGGTTGGGTTATTGGTGGGTTAGGTGAAGCCATGGGTTTGTACAGAGGTGGTTCACGACTTTAATGGAGGTTCGGGGTGGGTCTTCTTGGTGCGAGACGTGGTTGTTCGGTAGAGAATGGTTGAGCTTCGTGGGTGGTGCTCACGATTTGACGAAGATGGCTGTGGTGAGGTGCTTGCATGGCGGTCCGATCAAGGAGAGGTGGTGGTTGGCCGTATATAGTGGTGTGGCTAGATGGATTAGCCGGTAGCTATAGCTGTTGGCAGCAACTGTATAAGCTAAATGGGTTGGTAATTGGTGATGTTTGGGCCTTGTTTGGGCAACCATGAATTTGGCTTGGTAGTTGGTCTCAAGTTAGTTATATATGCATGGGCCTAAAGTGTACATAGGCTAGAAATGGGCTGCTAACTTGGATCATAATTGGATTGGATTTAAATTAGAAATAGGCTGATTTTGGTTGGGCCAATGACTGAATTGGTTTGGCTTAGTTTTCAATTTAATTAAACTAACCTTGTGTTTGGTTGAGGCTTAGTCTAATAAATTAGATTGGATTTGAATTAATGGCGGGCCAAACTTGGTATTGGAACTGGGCTTGGGGATTAGACCTCAGAATTGATTGGGTTTGTTTGATTTGGATCAATTAATTGGGCTGGTTTAGTTGGCTTGAAGATTGATTGGGCTTATCATATGGTTTGGCCCAAGTATGGAAATTAAATTGTTTGGTTTAATGGCATTGGATTATCATGAATTGAGTTGAGACTAAAACAGTGGGCTTGGCAGAAAGTTTTGTGACAGTGAAATTGGCGGGTACGCTACGGATGAAATTTGTGATTTGGAGTTCTCACTCCAAATTGAGGTAGGGGGTGTGCGTTGTGTTTTTCATTCCAAATTTAATTTCATGTTAATGGCATAAAGTAGACGTTTTTATGTTATTTATGATTAAATGAAATTTGGGGTATAATCTTTGATTTAAAAATTGATGTAATTGTGTTATATATGATGATATGAAATTTTGTGAATTTATTGTGGATTTAATTGATGAGATTGTCTTTTAAATTGGAAATGGTTGATAGATGTCATTGAATGTATGAAATGCTTAATTGTGCAAATTGATATATATTGCATTTATGGAATCTTTGGTAAATTTATTGAAAAGCTTGAGTTTGGGAATTGAAAGTATGCTTGTGGCATTGTGCATTGTTGTTTGACATGCTAAAATGGACATAGGGCATGTATTGAGTGCAATGCATCCTAATGTGCGAATGTACGTGCAAGATGTGAAATATTTTGTGTTTGTGATGAATACTTGGGAATGACTCATAGAAAATTATAGAGGAAGGGATCCTCTTGGGGTTGAAAGTCCTCTACCTTGCGCAAGTGGGTGGTGACCGGACGGGTTAGTAGCCCGAAATAGCCAAAATAATTAAGATATGGGACTACGGTACATATCATGTGTGTGGTGTGCGTGTGAGCTCAATTCCGAGTATAGTGTGATTTTTGTGTTGAATTATGTGACGTGATGTGACTTATGTGAAGTAAGTGAATTTGTTGATGAATTCGTATGTATCATATGTTATAGATATGATGGATTGTGCAATGAAGTATGTTGTAAAATTATGTGGTTGTCCATTTACATTTGATGCATATGCCATGATTTGAAAGAAATGAGTAGAAATATGAGTTTTATGATAATTCTGTTAAACTTGCGTTTAGATCCCATTTGGTCATATGTTATAGATATGATGAGATTGTGCATTACTACCTGTTTAGATTAAAAACTTTGTGGTTGATTCGTGTGTGAGTGTGACTCAAAAAGTATATCAATTAAAAATTTCCACACTTCGCAATAGAACGAATTCCTTGCAGAATAGGGATATCGAAAGGAATGGGTATCGTACCTCAGGGATTATGTTCTGACGAGTTGGAATACGGAATTAACTCTAATTAAATTTATAAGAAAAGAATTCTGATTTTTAAACTAAACTAATTAAAAAGATAAAATAAAATAAATCAAAGTAAACAAGATAGTGAAGATAATAGGAGAGAAACCTAGGGTGTTTGACTTCACCACTAACTCCACAATCAATGGTTAATTGAATCAACTATAGGGGAATTACATCATGCATACGTGGTGTCAGTGGCTACAAGCTCACCTTCATCCGTCAAGAAGATAACATATGATTAAGGCTAAGCCATGTACTATCTTCGATTGGCATGGGCCATCTGCCTAACTACTCTAATCTAGGGTGCAGTATGGTTCATCTTCTCTAGGCATAATCCATCAAAGCTCATAACAATATATTCAGTAATTACCATTGTGTAATAATCTCTCTCATGATCACAGAAAACAAGAGAGATTGAGTTCAATAACAACAACTAAATATCTAAGACAAGATAAGAAATCATTGAGATTGAATTTACAAGACTTTTATTGCTCAATTCTATAATAAGAATCCTCACAATTACACAATCTATGCATGTATATAAAGGTCCCCAATAATTAAAACAATCAAACCATTGATGCTTTGTTAGGGCTACATCAAAACCCTAGTGGATGAACTAGCCGCTCATGGTAGAAGAAGAAGCTTCAACTGTTGAGGAAGAAGACATCATCTTTCTGAATTACGCGTATGACTTCGTTCTCCAATGGCTCTGCAATATGTTTCTGTTCTCTTCAGCCCTCTCAAACTCTCCAATCTCTGTGTTTTAGCTCTCCCTCTTCAGCCTCCAAGTCTTCCTTTTATTCCCCAAGAGAATTCACCAAAGTCCTAATCCAATTAGGAATAAATTAGGGTTTCCCGCAGCACTAATCAGGTGGGCTTTTCCTGCTGACTTCGGCCCGACTTTTGACCCACTAGAAGTCCGTTTTACGGAATTTTCATGAAATACAAAAGTGTGCAGAATCAAATTTCGTTCAACTATAGGCGAGAATTATGTCGATTTGAGACTCGGAAATAAGACTTCTGGTCCGTTTTCCAAAACAGGATTAAGACTGCATTATGCACAGATTTGGGCTTCAGGGCCGAAACTTTCTTAAGCAGCTGTAATTCTCTTGGACCTCTTTCTTGGGCTGATTTGAGTTGAAATAAATGGTTGAGTGAATCTCCTTGATGTAGGCTTCATCTCACCATCTTGGATGTCTTCTTTAAAAACCCAAAAGCACGGTTTTAACTGAAATAATCATTAAGGCCCTGAAAATACAGAAAACACTAAAACGAAGTAAAATCACAAAATAATCTATCACTAAGAGAATAAAATACATAAGTTAAGAGGCTAGAATGCGTAACATTCAACGCCGATCACACCCCCAAACTTACATATTGCTAGTCCCTTAGCAATAGAATAAAACAAAACTAAAACAAAGGAAACTAACAAATACTAACTAAATTACCCAACTCCACTTTCGTGGGAGAAACGATTGCATTTAGCATATGCAACAAGCCTTTAAACCCCTAGGTTCCCCCTAGTGGACGAGTATAGTCTCGTGAGGGTTTCCAGAAATGTTACCCACAAACATTCAAAATTTTGTTTCAACATTAATTCAAAAAGAAGATTACAATACATAGTTACAAACTTGCATTCAAGAATAATTTCAAACTTTCAATTTCTATAATTCAAATCAATGGTCCCCATGCATAATTCACATCAACATATCTCAAAATAATCAACTCTAGTCTCCTCGTGTAAAGTGAACTAGCAGTCATCTCATGTAGCATAACCAAGCTCTGAATCTATTAAGGCACATACCCTTTCAACTCACTAGCTCCCTTTATTGAAATCATACTTCCCAAACATGAATACATGACTTTTTTATTTTTTTTTCATTCTCTTCTTTTCATTGCTTTATTGGTTGTGCAATGTCTTGATTTATTAAGCTTTCTGAAAGATCCATGTAGCAAGCTTTCAATCAGTGACTCCCAAACCAGATGGCTTTAGGGCACTAGGCTTTAAGATACCCTGAAGACCTAATTACTCGAATCAGTCAGGCTACAAATCAAGACAACCAATGCTCATCTTTTCTCACCCTTTCACTTTTGACGCGAACACTCCGTGCTTCCTGAGGCATAGAGGCCCGGTTACTCATGAAAAGGATCAAATTGATTGCTTATTCATCATTTTTTTTTCTTTCTTTTTTTTCTTTTTCATTGAAGTCAAGTAAAACACATTATCGGTACTCATTCTCAAGAGATACTAATTAATATCAAGCATATGTAACTCAATAACTCAAAACCAAAGTTTATACCCCACAAGATTATGCTAGTGTGTCTGTGCATGTAAGGAAACTAAAATTAATCACTCCAAAACATGTTATTGCAAACCATGATTAAAACCACATAATTTAAACCATAGTTTTCAAAGATTTAAAACATACTCAAAAATTGCAAGTTATGCACCTACATAAGGTATTAATCCCTTGAATGATGTCAAAACATTCTATCTAAAAATAAAAAAAAAATAAAAAACAAACTAAGAAAATAAAATAAAATAAAATCCTAATACAAAAGAATTTCACACAAATTTCCCCCATATGCAATAAAGCACATAAATAGGCATCGCCTCACCCCCAAACTTAAACTGTACATTGTCCTCAATGGACACCCAATTAAAGCATAAAGAAGAGTAAGAACGATAGTACCGGGATCATGGAGTAGTGGAAAGAAAATAGAGTACATCACGAGGACGAAGGCAATGCAAGCACACCCCCAAACTTGGATGTTAAAACCTGTCAAAACAAACCACTACACCCCAAAGATCAAGTGAAAATAGTATGGGTGGAAATAAATATGAAAGAGAAAAATCCTAAAAAATATTTTTTCATTTTTTATTTATTTATTTTTTTTTATTGATAATAAAATTTAACTACAAAAAGAAAAATAAAGAGAAAAATAAAAGCTAAAAATAAAATAAAATACAAAAGATGGTTACCTTCCTGTCAAGGATGTGGGGGTGACTGAGCATCTGGATCCAAGTTTGCTTGGCGCATCAGTGCACGCATCATCCTCCTCATCTCTAGTTGCTCTTGGCGAGTGTCACGAAAGTGATCCGCCATCTCTGCTCTCATTGCACCAAACTGTGTGGAGACCGTTGTCTGTAAGGTGCCAAACTGGGCTGTCAACCCAGCAATCTGCCCTTCTAAATATTGATAATCATGGCCACCAGCCTGTGCATGTACTTCCTCTTCCTCTGCCTCCATCTCTTCTGGATCGTCCACCGGTGGTGGTATATCTACATGCTCTCCTCCCTGGGCCAACCGAGATACCTCACCAGGCGCCGCTATGACTCTCTGGTGCATATGAGATCGACTCAGGTTCCAGTCATGCGTGCCATAATGAAGATCACGTGGAAAGGCAAGCTCGTCCTCATGGACTGCATACCCCTGTGACACAAGCAACTGATGAATAATGGTAGGGAATGGAAACTCCTAGTCACTTGCACTGTCTGGTGCCTTGGCCACAACTTTGGAATAGAATTTCTCCATCTGGCCCCAGACAATCTGTGGGAATGATAGCCAATGCCCAAAATGTATAGCATATAAGGCTCTGAGGAACTCTTGACGTCTTTCGGTTTTATGTCCAATTGGATATACATTCTTGAGTAGCACAGCGTCAAGGAACCATAAATGATTTGGCATTGAAGACTTTGAAGCTGCATTCCTTTTCGACCCAGAAAATTGGTTGGCACACAATCGTGCAACCACATTGCATACCGACAACTCGTCGGGTAGAGGAGTATAGATATGAGATAAATCAGTTGGGCATTCATGAGGACAACCCATGGCAATGGCAATGGATGACATGTCCACTCGAACTATTGTTCCATCGACTGAAGAAGTAAGCACATCCCGCTATTCAGGTTTTGGCATTAAGTTCTGATAAAATACCTTGACAAGCCTCGGGTAAATGGTAGATGAGAGTGGAACAAAAATGGATGCCAACCGACGACTACGGATGTTGGAAATCCCCCACCGTGTCTCGGGAAACATACCATAAAGCTCGGCTATGTCAAACATTGTTTCGAAATTCAACGCCCTTGGATGCCAACTTTCTTGAATACCGTCTCGGCGAGATCGTGAAGAACCTGTGGTCGGATCATGCCTCGCTCGGCGAGGATTACGTGAACTTGAAGCAGCTTGGTGACTTGCTCTCTTTGGTGCCATAGAAGTAGAAAAAGTGTGGTTGAGGAATTAAATCGAACACTTGGTGTGCACAATTCTTTTGTAACCTTCAACCTCCTTTTTTCGGCAATTTTTCCACCCAAATCGAACAAGTAAATGCACCAAATTGATCCCCCAAACTTGGTCTTCAAAAGCCCTCAAAAAGATTTGAACAATTTCTTCAAGGAAAAACTTCACTTACTTTGATGTTGAACTTGAAAAAGTGTGAGCTTCCTTTGAGAATAGTGATTTTTGATCCAATTTGATGTTGAAGTTGATGTTGATCAATGTTGAATTCTTGTATAATAATCACTAATTGAAGAAATTAGTTTTTCGGATGATGTAGGACTTGAATTGGAGTTCAAAGAGGCTTAGGATGCATGGAGTAGCTTTAAACTTGGAGAAGGAGTCTTTATATAGAAGATGGTCTCGGCCAGCCCAAAAATTGCCTTGGGCGATCGATCCCCCCAAGGATGGGCGATCGATCGCCCACCTGGTGGTGATCATCCTTACAAAATATGGAGGGGCGATCGATCCCCCTCAATTGGGGCGATCGATCCCCCTCCTGAAGACCTGTTGACCCTCCATCGCCCAAGTTCGACCGAACCTTGATAATTTTGAGTCTCCATTGCCCAAGGTCGACCGAGAGCACGATTTTTCACCCGTCTTGAGTCCAAATACCTCGGTACACCTCTTGGCATCCTCCGGAAGCAACTTATACATCAAAAACTCAAAGAAAAAACATTAAAACACAACTAGAATTGAAGAAAAACTTAAGAAAACTAAAACTAAAAATTAAAATTAAAGAAAACTAAAAGAAATAAAGGATAGAAATACATACAAAACCTACAATTTAACGTCCGTAGGAGACGATTGACTCTCCGAAGGGATTAAGTCGGATAGACGGGATCCGTCAAGTCGACGGACTCCACGTCTCTTCTTGGCACACATCCTTCGACACAATGTTTCAACCTTTGGCCATTAACCTTCATCAAAGTATTATCTCGAAAGCTTCGAATTTCCACGGCACCATGAGGAAAAACCGAAATCACTTGGAATGGTCCATCCCACCTTGAACGCAATTTTTCGGGAAACAACCGAAGCTTGGAATTGAAGAGCCATACTCTATCACCTGGAGAGAAGGACTTTCGTGAGATATGTCGATCATGAAATGCTTTCGTCCTCTCTTTGTAAATTCGTGAACTTTCATAAGCATCACGTCTAAACTCTTCTAATTCATTCAATTGCAACCTCCTTTCTTCCCCAGCTCTTTTTGCATCGAAATTGAATTTTCGAATTGCCCAAAGTGCCTTGTGCTCGATCTCTACTGGAAGATGACATGCTTTCCCATACACCAACCGATATGGTGACATACCGATAGGGGTCTTATAAGCAGTCCGATACGCCCATAGTGCTTCGCTCAGTCGCAATGACCAATCTCTTCTATCCGGTCTCACTGTCTTCTCGAGAACATGCTTAATTTCTTGATTGGACAGCTCTACTTGCCCACTTGTCTGAGGATGGTAAGGCGTCGCCACCTTATGTGTCACTGAATATTTAGCAAGCAAACCTCTGAAGAATTTATTGCAAAAGTGAGTACCACCATCACTGATCAAGGCTCGAGGAATTCCAAATCGACTCAGAATATTCTCATGCATGAATTTGATTACCACCTTGTGATCATTGGTTCGAGTTGCAATGGCCTCCACCCACTTGGAGACATAATCCACTCCAACCAGAATATATTCATAGCCAAAAGAAGGTGGAAAGGGTCCCATAAAATCAATTCCCCAAACATCAAAAATCTCCACCACTAGAATGGGGCTCATTGGCATCATATCACGCTTCGACATTGAACCCAATCTTTGACACCGATCACAAGTCTTACAGAAAACATATGCATCGTGAAACAGAGAAGGCCAAAAGAATCCACATTGAAGTACCTTTGCTGCTGTCTTTCTTGCACTGAAGTGGCCTCCACATGCCAATGAATGGCAGAACTTGAGAATATCTTGAAACTCATGGTCTGGGACACATCGCCGAATAATCTGATCTGGACAATATTTAAATAACTCTGGATCCTCCCAAAAGTAATGATGAACTTTAGAGAAGAATCGATCACGTTCTCGCTTGGTCCAGTCTCTTGGCACTTTACCCGTGGCTAAATAGTTCACAATATCTGCATACCATGGTGTGGAGTTGTCGGATACTCCAAACAATTGCTCCCTCTGAAGTGTTTTGGAAAGTGTAGTGCATACAGAAGTTATCACCATGGTAGAAATTTGATCTTCAAACACCTTCTTCTCCTTCTATTTTTCTTGCACCCTTATTTCATCTGTAGATTCAATCACATCTTCAGAGTCCATGAAGAAAACATCAGTCTGATCCGGAGGATTCTCAACAGCATTGAAAATATTAAGTTTAACCTTCATGTTGCCAAAGGAAATATCCATGATCCCCGACCTACAATTTATGCAAGCATCAGCAGTAGCTAAGAAAGGTCGACCAAGGATCACAGGAATGTGCCTCTTCGGATTGTGAACTGGCTCAGTGTCAAGTACAATGAAATCAACAGGAAAGTAGAACTTGTCCACTTTAATGAGCACATCTTCTATGATTCCTCGGGGTTGCTTTGTTGATCTGTCTGCAAATTGTAATACCACCGAGGTAGGCTTCAATTCTCCCAACCCCAATTGTAAATAGACTGAATAGGGTAGCAAATTCACACTTGCACCCAAATCAAGAAGAGCTTTATCCACATGGTGCTCCCCAATAATGCATGAGATAGTTGGAGCACCAGGATCTTTGTACTTGGGAGGAGTACACTGCTGAATTATTGAACTTACTTGTTGTGGCAGCATTACTTTCTTTGGCACATGGCTTTTAGAACGCCTTTTCTGAGTGCACAAGTCCTTCAAAAATTTTGCATAAGGAGGAATTTGCTTGATGGCATCAAGGAGTGGCAAATT
Source organism: Cornus controversa (assembly GCA_026545225.1). NCBI lineage: Eukaryota > Viridiplantae > Streptophyta > Magnoliopsida > Cornales > Cornaceae > Cornus > Cornus controversa. The sequence continues at coordinate 49,756,766 of CM048845.1, forward strand.
AATCTTCACTTGGTGAAACACCTCCATCATGTCATGCAGCTTGTCCCCTTGCTTCCCCAACTTGGATGCTTCAAGAAAACGTTATGGGAAAGGAGCCTTGGGCTCATAAGGAATTTCAGCACTTGGACTTGTGATCACTTTTTCTTCTTCTTTCTTTTCACCCACTTTATTGTCAATTATTTTCCCACTTCTCAAAGTGGTAATGGCTTGAACTTGCTCATGGTGTGGGTTGCTTGTGGAAGCTTGCATCCCTCTTGGATTAGCAATTGGTTGACTAGGGAGCTTCCCTTCTTCTCTTCTACTCAATGAAGTAGCAAGCTGTCCAAACTGAGATTCCAGTTTGGCAATGGATTGAGAATGTGAGTGCACTAGCTGAACTGTAGATTGTACTGTTGCTGCAGTAGCTTGCACTGTCTCTATAAGAGAATCAAGCTTGTCAAATTTAGACAAGGTAAGAGTCAGCTTGTCTTCAATAGCAGAAATTCTTTGGGCCATAGGACTTTGTGTTTGATATTGCTGTTGAGGCACAAAAGTCCTAGGTTGATATGATGGTTGCATTGCTGCCCCTTGGTTACTGTAAGAAAAACCAGGATGATTCCTCCATGTTGGATTGTAAGTATTACCTCGTGGAGGATTCATTGGTCCAGTGAAAGTAGCTTGAACTTGCTCATGTTGAATATCAGAAAATTGCCCCATTGAAGGACAATTGCTCACATTATGCATAGGACTAGAGCAAAATTCACAAGGGCCTAGCAATGAAGAATTTGAAGCAGAAGGAGTTTGATTGGCAGCCATAATTGCTGCTACCTTCTGTGCAATTAAATCAATATCAGTTGGCATAGCTTATGAAGCACCAACCTCAAAAATCCCATCAGTCTTCCTGGTAGTGGCAGGTCTACTAGAACGAGTAGAGGACACATGTTGTAGAGAGTTGTCACTAAGATTTTCAAATAAGGCCCATGCCTCCTCTTCACTCTTCAACATGAAAGTACCTCCACATGACGCATCAACCATCTGTCTGTTGGCTTCTGTGAGCCCTTTATGAAAACTCTGCACTAGTTGCCACTTAGGAACTTAATGATGGGGACACTTCCTAAGAAGGTCCTTGAATCTTTCCCATGTCTCATAAAATTGTTCCCCCTCATGTTGGGAGAAACCAGTAATAGCACGTCTGAACTGATTGGTCTTCCCTATCGAAAAATATTTCTTGAGAAACTCATGTTGCATCTGAGTCCAAGTCGTGATAGAACCAGCCGGTAGAGAGTTGAACCAATACTTTGCTTTGTCTTTCAGAGAGAATGGAAAAAGTCTCATTCTGAAAGCATCTTCAGAGAAGTTGTGAATTTTTGTAGTTGAGCACACTTCAATGAAGTCATCCAGATGCTTGTAAGGGTCTTCTTGAGTCAGCCCAAAATAAGATGGTAGCATCTGAATAATGCTGGACTTGATCTTATAATTCTGTGCTGTGACATTGGGCAGTTGAAAACCTGCTGGCGAGGTATATGTCTCAGGAACATAGTAGTCCCTAAGCAATCTAGCTCTTTCTCCATCAGTATTAGGAACAAGGTTGTTATTCCTTTCTTCTGCCATGTCTTCAATTAATTCTTCCTCTTGCACAATTGTATCAACAGGGTTGTTCTTCTGTTGTCTAAGAGTACGTTCAGGCTCAGGATCAAGAGGTATCAAAGGATCAGCCACAGAACGACGACCTTGCACATATTTACCGAAAGCACCTGAAAAGAAAACAAAAACAAAATTAAAAATAAAATATAAAAATTTTCTAAACTAAAAATTTAGATTTATATCAAAAAGTATATCAATTAAAAATTTCCACACTTCGCAATAGAACGAATTCCTTGCAGAATAGGGATATCGAAAGGAATGGGTTTCGTACCTCAGGGATTATGTTCTGACGAGTTGGAATACGGAATTAACTCTAATTAAATTTATAAGAAAAGAATTCTGATTTTTAAACTAAACTAATTAAAAAGATAAAATAAAATAAATCAAAGTAAACAAGATAGTGAAGATAATAGGAGAGAAACCTAGGGTGTTTGACTTCACCACTAACTCCACAATCAATGGTTAATTGAATCAACTATAGGGGAATTACATCATGCATACGTGGTGTCGGTGACTACAAGCTCACCTTCATCCGTCAAGAAGATAACATATGATTAAGGCTAAGCCATGGACTATCTTCGATTGGCATGGGCCATCTGCCTAACTACTCTAATCTAGGGTGCAGTATGGTTCATCTTCTCTAGGCATAATCCATCAAAGCTCATAACAATATATTCAGTGATTACCATTGTGTAATAATCTCTCTCATGATCACAGAAAACAAGAGAGATTGAGTTCAATAACAACAACTAAATATCTAAGACAAGATAAGAAATCATTGAGATTGAATTTACAAGACTTTTATTGCTCAATTCTATAATAAGAATCCTCACAATTACACAATCTATGCATGTATATAAAGGTCCCTAAATTTAACAAATATAAAGTCCACGAATTTTCTGTGCAGTCTTACTATTTAGCCCATAACTTTCAGCTCGAGTGTCAGATTAATGCAAGCTCAGAGTTTTTAGAAAGCTTATTCATAGGGGAACATATTTGTATTTCATGAAGAACCCTTAACTATGACATTTAAGGGGTAAAAATCGTGTGTCAAAATAGTTACAATATTCTGCGCAAACATTACACCAGTTATGGTAATTTGACCATATCTCTTGACTCGGATATCAGAATGGAGCAAACTTAGTAGTTGTAAAAAGCTAACTTGAAGCCCAAGATATTTGTAGTTCATGAAAATTTCCTGAATCACACTTATTCAAGGTCAAAATTGGATTGTAAGTCAGAGAAAATATTATGGCAGATTTTTTTCTCAGCACTTTCCTATTTTCTTTTACTGGGAGAACACCCTAGAGGACGTCTATATAAGAGAAAGAGATGAGTAGAAAATTGGTTGGAAGAAAAACCTTGGGCCATGTGACAGTAATTATATAAGAGTTCATGTTTGTGAGACATGTGATAGAAGAATAAAGGAAACAGTGAAAAGAAAAGTGAAGGAGCTTAGGGACATTAAAGCAATGAAAGATAGATGAAATAATAAAAAGAAAGTGAAGAACCTATTGTTACGATAAAGATTTCAGTGAAAAAAAGTGGGTACTGCAGCTATGAGCTCTTCATTCTTCTGTCACCGATAATTTGGTGTTAACTTCATTTCAAAGTTTAGCAATTAAGATTATAATGCAAATTGATGTCAAAAGTTTGACTTGTGGGTTATATATAGCCCACACTGGTTTAATCATATTTGCAATAGGATCCTCAAGTCTTCAATTCTGTTTGGACAAGGAAAAAAATTTCTATTTGCAATAGGATCGTCAAATCTTCAATTCCGTTTGGACAAGGAAAAAAAATTCTATTTACAATAGGATCCTCAAGTCTTCAATTCCGGTTGGACAAGAAAAAAAATCCTATTTGCAATAAGGTTTTTAAGACTCCAATTCAACTTGACAAAAAAGACATCCTCTTTGCAATTGGATTTTCACAAGGAAAAAAAAACTTAATTAAATACTTCAAGTCCCGCTTTAGATAATGACAAGCTCGATATAGCGCGAGACTTGAAGTGGGGGAAATTTACAGACATTAAAAAATTACATGATGGACCCAAAATATAATTTGGGCTTACCTTCAATTTGACCCACTTTAGAATGTGGCCCAATGAGTCAGATAATTCAAAGTTTAGACCTACCACAAATAAATGGGTTATGGGCAATCCAAATTGTCTAAGAAGTCCAAACTACTTGAAAATGGCTCAAAGGATAATTGATATATATGTATATATATATATACATATATATTTATCATCAAAGATATATATATATATATATATATTAATTGGATAATTGTCACAAAAGATAATAATTATCAAAGTTAATTATCAAAAGTAAAAGAAGTTAGTAGTTTGCCCCTCCAAGAAGTCTATAAATAGAGATAGAGGGTGGAGAAAAACAGGAGGACTTTGAAAGAACATTGAAGCTCTGCAGGATTTTTCACTCAAAATCCAAAGCTCCAAAGCATCTAAAACCCTAAAAGAGAAGAACAACAAGCACATCATCCACGTGTCGTTCTTCACCAAAGTTTCAATCCGATTCAATATCAAGCTCTAGAAGTCCTTGAATCTGGATCACTTACATATTGCTAGTCCCTTAGTAATAGAATAAAACAAAACTAAAATAAAGAAAGCTAACAAATACTAACTAAATTATCCAAACTCCCCTTTCATGGGAGAAACGATTGCATTTAGCATATGCAACAAGCCTTTAAACCCCTAGGTTCCCCCTAGTGGACGAGTATAGTCTCGTGAGGGTTTCCAGAAATGTTACCCACAAACATTCAAAATTCAGTTTCAACATTAATCAAGAAGAAGATTACAATATATAGTTACAAACTTGCATTAAAAAATAATTTCAAAATTTTAAATTCCATAATTCAAAACAATGGTCCCCACACATAATTCACATCAACATATTTCAAAGCAACTAACTCTAGCTCCCTCGTGAAAAGTGAACTAGTAGTCATCTCATGTAGCATAACCCAGCTCCGAATATATTAAGGCACATACCCCTTCAACTCACTAGCTCCCCTTATTGAAATCATACTTCCAAATATGAATACATGACTTTTTCATTTTTTTTTCTTTCATTCATTTTTTCATTGCTTTATTGGTTGTGCAATGTCTTGATCTATTAAGCTTTCTGAAAGATCCATGTAGCAAGCTTTCAGTCAATGACTCCCAAATCAGATGGCTTTAGGGTACTAAGCATTAAAGCACCCCGTAGAACCTAATTACTCGAATCAGTTAGGTTACAAATCAAGACAACCAATGCTCATCTTTTCTCACCCTTTCACTTTTGACACGAACACTCCGTGCTTCCTAAGGCATAGAGGCCCGGTTACTCATGAAAAGGATCAAATTGATTTGCTATTCAACATATTTAGTTTTTTTTTTCCATTGAAGTCAAATAAAACACATCATTGGTACTCATTCTCAAGAGATACTAATTAATATCAAGCATATGTAACACAATAACTCAGAGCCAAAGTTTATACCTCACAAGATTATGCTAGTGTGTTTGTGCATGTGAGGGAACTAAAACCAATCACCCCATGGCATATTAATGCAAACCATGATTAAAACCACTTAATTCAAATCATAGTTTCCAAAAATTTAAAACATACTCAAGAAATGTAAGTTACGCACCTACATAACGTACTAATCCTTTGAATAATGTAAAAATATTTTATCTAAAAACAAAACAAAAGAAAATAAACAAAAATCCTAAAAGAAGAAGAATTGCACAAATTTTTTTCCCATATTGCAATAAGAACATAAAAAGGCATCGCCTCACCCTCAAACTTAAACTATACATTGTCCTCAATGTACACCCAATAAAAGCATAGAGAAGGGTAAGAGCGATATTACTAGGACCGTGGAGTAGTGGTAAGAAAATATAGCAAACCAATTGCATAGAGGCAATGCAAGCACACCCCCAAAATTTTTTTTTATTTATTTTTTATTTTTCCTATTGGGCGATCGATCTCCAGAATTTGGGCGATCGATCGCCCACCTGGGAGAAAATTTTTCAAAATTTTTTTTGGTCGGGCGATCTATCGCGCTACAGGGGGCGATCAATCGCCCCTACTGGTCCGACCTGGGCTTTCTATAGCCCAAGGTCGACTGCAAAGCCAATTTTAAGCCTATCTATCACCCAAGGTTGACCGAGAGGGCTTTTATTCGCCTATTTTGGGTCCGAATACCCTGACACACCTCTCGGCATCCCTCGGAAGCAACTAAGACATCAAAAACTCAAAGAAAATATATTAAAACACACCTAATATTGAAAAAAAAACTAAGAAAACATGAACTAAAAATTAAAAGAAAGAAAAACTAAGACATGAATTAAAAATTAAAAGAAAGAAAAACTAAAGAAATTAAAGGTTAGGAATACAAAATACCCACAATTAACGTCCGTAGGCGACGTTCATTGACTTCAATTCAAGGTTCACCCAATGCCACATCGCTCGAGGAGATTTAACATTGTCCCCCTATATGATCCTCACCTCCTTGTACTGAACAGAAAGTAACCGGAATGGTCTCATTGGTTTCAAAAACCACATCTCTCTGCCTTGACAGAAGATTTTTCAATTTTACCCATGGAGGAGACTCTAATGATGGCACCGAAGGAGTGTTAGAAAGAGGGAGAAGTGGTTCAATCGGAATCCTCCAAGGTGGCTTATCTTTCATAACCACTACATCAAGCATAGAATTCACCCTTGTAATAGACTTCTCAACATCTTGAGATAGAGCAACCGAATCAACTTCTTCCATATAATCATCAAAGACATCCATGAAGAAACAATCACTCTCATCTAGAAGATACTGAATGACATTAAAAGTATTCAAGTTCACCTTAGGCTCATGAGAAATTTCAACATTAGGACTCTTGAGCACTTCTTCTTCTTCTTCCTTCTCTTCCACCTTTTTATCAATTATTATCCCACTTCTCAAAGTGGTGATGGCTTGAACCTGCTCATGGTGTAAGTTGCTTGAAGAAGAAATATTGTCGAGGACATGAACCCCTCTTGGGTTAGAAATTGGTTGACTTGGTAGTTTCCCCTCCTCTCTTCTACTCAAGACATTGACAAGTTGTCCAAACTGATATTCTAGTTTGGCAATTGACTGAGAGTGAGAATGAACCAGTTGAGCAGTAGATTGAACTATTGCTGCAGTAGCTTGCACTGTCTCTATAATAGAGTCAAACTTCTCAAGTTTTGCTAGGACAATTGTCATTTTGTCCTCAAGAACTGAATACATCGGTGGCATAGGAACTTGTGCTTGATATGGCTATGGAAGTACATAGTTTTGAGGTTGAGAAGTGGGCTGAATTGCTACCCCTTACTCTTGTGGAAGATCGACAAACTACCCAATTGAGGGGCAATTATTCACATGATGCATAGGACTCGAGCAAAAATCACATGGCTCAAATATTGAAGGGTATGAAGATGGATTAGGAACTCGACCAGCTGCCATGAGTTACACCACTCTCTGTGACACAACATCCACAATGGTAGATATAGCATCTGCAGAACCAATCTTAAAAATATCATCAGCCTTCCTTGTATTGGATGGTCTGCTCGAACGAGATGAAGACACATGTTGCAAAGAATTGTCACTGAGATTCTCGAATAAAGTCCATGCTCATCTTCACTTTTTAACATAAAAGTGCCCCACATGATGCATCCACCATCTGTCGATTACCTTTAGTTATCCTTTCATAGAAACACTGCACTAAATGCCACATTGGAACTTGATGATGAGGACACTTCCTAAGAAGGTCCTTGAATCTCTCCTATGTCTCAAAAAATTGTTCCCCCTCAAATTGAGAGAAACCAGTGATAGCTCGTCTGAATTGATTGGTCCTCCCTATCAGAAAATATTTCTTCAAAAACTCATTTTTTATTTGAGTCCATGTAGTGATAGAGCTCGCCGGTAGAGATCTGAACCAATACTTGGTCTTCTCCTTCAAAGAGAATGGAAAGAGTCGCATCTGAAAAACATCTTCTGAGAAGTTATGAATTTTCGTTAATGAGGAAACTTCTATGAAATCAACTAAGTGCTTGTACGGATCCTCATAAGTCAGCCCAAAATAAGATGGTAGCATCTGAATGATACTGGGCTTGATCTCATAGTTCTGTGTAGTGACATTAGGCAATTGAAATTCAGCTGGTGAGTTATAAGTCTCTGGGACATAGTAGTCTCTGAGCAGTCTCGCTCTTTCCACAACAGCATTAGGCACAATATTGTTGTCCTCATTATTATCACGCACACCAGCCATGATGTCAATAATCTCTTCCTCTTGCTCAATGGTATGGTGATTGAAGTACCGGAAAAGAAATAAAAATAAAAATAAATTAGATTAGTAGCAAAAATAAAAATTCTAAACTAAAAAATAAAAAAAACAAATTAGTACTTAAAAAAAATAAAAAGAAAAAAATAATAGTAATAAAATAAAATAAAAGCAACATATAAAAAAATAAGAAAATAATAAAAAAATTCCTAAACTAAAAATCCAATTAGAACTAATTCTAAAAATCCAAACAATCAAATAGATAGTCCCTGGCAACGGCGCCAAAAATTGATGTGTGTGTTGTGAGTGTATCAATTAAAATTACCACACTTCGCAATAGAACGAATTCCTTGCAGAATAGGGCTAGCGAAAGGGGTGTTGAACCTCAGGGACTGTGGTTTGATTGTGTTGAATTGTTAGGATTAATTCTAATTAAATTTAATAGAAAAGAGTGCTGATTTTTATATCTAAATTATCTAATGAAGCAATTGAACAAAAGCAAGAAAAATTAAAGAGTGTAGAGAATATAAGATAAGTCTAGGGTTATTGATTTCACCACTAACTTCACAATTAATGGCCAATTGAACTAACTATGGGGAATTATACCATGCATAAGTGGTGTCGGTGGCTACAAGCTCACCTTCATCAGTTAAGAAGATAACATATGATTAAGGCTAAGTCATGGACTATCTTCGATTGGCATGGGCCATCTGCCTAACTACTCTACTCTAGGGTGCAGTATGGTCCATCTTTTCTAGGCATAATCCATCAAAGCTTTTAATGATATATTCAATGAAAACTATTGTGTAATAATCACTCTCATGATCACAGAAAACATGAGGGACGAGTTCAATAACAACAATCAAGTATCTAAATCACACAATCTATGCATGAATACAAAAATCCCTAATACTTAGAACAATCAAACCAGTGATGTTTAGTTAGGGCTACATCAAAACCCTGGTGGCTGAACTAGCTGCTCATGGTAGAAGAAGAAACTTCAACAGTTGAGGAAGAATACATCATCTCCATGGAAGTATTAATACGCTTTGTTCTTCAATGATTCTCCACTCCAAAAGCTCTTCAAAGCTGCTGCCAAGCCTCCTCTATACAACCCTAATTCGTCACTTTTAATAGCCAAGAGAATATGAAGAGTCCCCACCTAATTAGGAGACAATTAGGGTTTCCCGCAACCCTAATCAGGTGGGTATTTTTGCTGACTTTTGGCTCAAGTTTTGACCCAGTAGAAGTCTGATTTACGAAACTTATGTGAAATACAAAAGTGTCTAGAATCGAATTTCGTTCAACTTTTGCGAGAATTGAGTCAATTTGATGCTTGAAAATAAGAGGTTCGGGTAGTTTTCCAAAATGGGATTAAAATTGTATTACGCGCAGAATTGGATTCCAGGCCCGAAGTACCCTTTAACAGTTATAATTCTCTTGGGCCTCTTCCTTGGGCTGATTTGAGTTGAAATAAAGAGTTGAATGGATTCATTTGATGTAGGTTTCATCTAACCCTCTTACATGTTATATTTAAAAGCTCAAAATCATAGTTTTAACTGAAATAATCATTAAGGCTCTAAAAATACAGAAAACACTAAAACGAAGTAAAATAACAAAATAATCTATCAGTAAGAGAATCAAATATTCAAATTAAGAGGCTAGAATGCGCAACATTCGATACTGATCAATCACCAAAGATATCGAATATGAGAAATTTGTCTTTCTTTTGTAAAGATTTATTGAGATTTGTAACCCATATTTCTTGAAATTAATATATTTGATATATTTGTTCACGTGTTTTGATCTTATTCTCAGACTCGAAATATGTGTGTACACATGTAAGATATTCTTCATATGCCAATCTCCACATCATGAAATATTTTTCACCAAATCACTAAGAAACCCATTTAAAGCAAATATTTCTCACTTGGGCATTGATGTGGCTAAACTTGATTGTAATTGTAAGCTTATTTTTGCCCTTTTTCAAAATATAATTCAAGAGCACAAATCTTTGTAGATACGGTTCTATATAGAGGGTATCGATCCCACGAGGACTAGTTGTTAATTGTCTTGAAGAGAGATTAATTCCACTTTAATTCTAAAAATAAGGTTTTGATTTTTGTTTTAAAACTATTGCATGAAATGTAAAAACACTAAATTTAAAGAGTTGTAAGTTGGAAGAGAGAACTAGGGGTGGTTTCCACCACTAGCCATTCACATGTCCAGAAATGTTGCAAGCTTGAGATTTATAAAATGAAATGCCTAACAATGTCATTAGGCTTGTGACCTCAATAACATATCAAAAGATCAATGTGTTTTCCAACCTATCATAACCCATCTTCAACAAGCATAGTTCTTCAACCTAACTAATTACCCTACTCTCTAAGTGAACCTAAATGCATCCAAACTACCTCATCTTGGCATGGTTTATACAAGCAAGAACAACACATTCCATTTAAACACCATTGCTTAGCCATCACTTACACTTTTTGTAGAAGATTCAAGTGTTGTGTATTCATAAGATGGATTCTACTCTAAGACAAGAATAAAAACATCATATGAATATATATAAGAAATATATAAGTGTACATCATCACTAGACTAAGTAATCAACACTTAAATATAAATCCCAAATAATGCTACAAAAATGAACAAGTTTACATGGCTAGGGGTTTCACCCACACCCTAGTAGAGAAGTTAGTTGATCATGACAGCCTTGCACTCTTCCATTGATGGAGAAAATGAAGCTTCAAGGTCTGGTTCAGCTTCTTCTTCTTCTCTCCCGAAAGTCTCTAATGTATGGTATGTGATATATGTGAGAAATGGCTCCTTTTGTGCATATATGGCTACTTTTTCATCCTTCGGACCCACCATGTATATATATATAGCAATATATATACCAACTAAATCAATAATATCTGCATGTGTCTTCTTCAAGTCAGAAAATCCATCCAAGTCGTGCAAAAAGGTGGATTTTGTTACAAGTGGGAAAGCAAGTGGGCAAGTGGGTCTGCAGAATCTCGATTGATCGAGATTGGAATCTCGATTGATCGAGATTTCGATTAATCGAAATGCATGTCTCGATCAATTGAGATCTCGATTGATCGAGATCAACATCTTGATTGATCGAGATGCCTTAGCTTCATTTCTGAATTCTGCTTTTCAATTGCAAAAGGCCTCAAACATTGCTCCTTTTGGTACAAAACCTGCAATACATCAAAAACACAAAAATACCGTAAACGTACATCGGTAAATGTAATAACGGGACTAACTTATGCAATAAAGAGGGTTCAAATGCATAGTATTGAACACTTATCACACCCCTAAACTTACACATTGCTAGTCCCTTAGCAATGCAATTTTACAAAAATGAAATGAACTATCTTATACAAAAATTGAATCATGCTCAGTCATCAACTAGATAAAGGATGATTATCCGTTCATTTCACACCTGACAAATGCAACAAGTATTACAGAACTATGCGGTCATTAGCAAAAATGGACCTTCACAAACTACAAACAGACAACAGTCCCCACATAATGGCCAGTCCGAACAAAAATACCGATTCCAACCCCAAAATCCTCTTTGAAAAGTGAACATGCATTCTAACGCGTGGCTTTGTCATATTTGGAGAAAAATAAGAATAGATCTATTTTTAAAAGAAAAACTCATTGAAAAAGCTCGACACTGTTGTTCATTACCGCAAAACATACATGAATGCTCATGTGCGGAGGACCGTGCAATGGTTGGCTCTTTTTGCTTTCTTGCAAGCCCATGTAGCGGCATTGGGCAAATGACTCCCAAACCAATTGGTTTTAGGGCATTAGGTGAAGAAACACCCCTCAGACTTAATAACCGAGCTTACAAGGCGAAGAGCTTAAACAAGCCACCCGCTTATTATTGCTCAACCTTGCACACTTATACGTGAATACTCCATGCTTAATGAGGCATAGAGATCCGATTTATTGAGTGAGAAGGCTTATTGCATATTTTTCTCTTCTTTTTTTTAACAACCGGAAGAACTCATTCTTTAAGCTGTTCAAATAAAAATAGAAATTTACAAAATTCTCCATCAGACTTATACCCCACAATTTAAAAATGCATGTGTGCGAATTTGTGCGGTTAAGGACAAATTTAGGGCAAGAACCGTACATATTCATATTTGAACAAAAATGTGGACCGTTCTAACCTATTACATAGCTTGCAAAAGTGCGGGTATTTACAATGTTAAAGCTCTTAACTACCTGCTGCATTTACCTCGGACATTTATTCGAATGATCTTCCTTTAAAAAGCGAGACATCATAGCAAGCATGCAAAAATATCAAGAAAAAATTGCTCTATAATGACAATCAATACAAAGATTGAACATTTGCATGCATATGCAAGTGGTATAGCATACCGCACCCCCAAACTTAGATGCAACATTGTCCTCAATGCTTGGACAAGAAGTACAACGAAAGAAATTACCGGGACTGCAGAACTCAACAAAAATGGCATTCCAACACGGTCGGTCATCCTGTAAATGAGAAAAACCTGCACGGAACACCAACTGGATACCACGAGCATTAAATGGAACAAAAAGTACATGAAAAGAACATGATAAAAGAATTATGTACAAGTTGACAATGCCGAGATCACTGCACATCCAAGGCTTTGAACTGGTGTTTCCCAATTGACTAAGAGGTCTATGCGATAAGATATTGACTATCCAGGCACGCTAACGTATAGCTTGCAAAGGGGCTGCCTTTCTTTATTAATGCCATACTGCGTTGAAGCAATCTCAACAGTATTGGGAATTGAAACCAGGCGGTAATAAACAGAATTCATCAACTGAATCGCATATAACAATTAGGCAAGTGGTACTACATACATAGTCAAAGTATAAAGAGCAGAGATATTGGCAGAAAGTAAAAATAAAGACAGTAAATAGAACACATGCTATAAAAGAAATGACAAATGTATTCCATATATGTCAAAATGAGTTTCAGTACAAAAGGGTACATGCATTTGGAATACATAAAAACTAACATGGCCAACATGAATTATCAAAAAGCAAAGAAAGAAAAACAACAGAAAGTAAAGCAGAAAATACGAAAAGATAAAGCTACTCTAGGGTGGGTGGTGGTGGAGGTGGCTCGGTGGGTGGAGTAGAGGTGGAGGTGGAAGCTCGACTGGCAAACATGAACTGCAGGTCCTGCCAAAAAGCCCAGAACTCATCTAAAAACACCCTCTGACCCTGCGTCAGAGACGTAATGTCCGTCCTCATAGCCGCCAGCTGACTCTACGTCACTTGGACATGCTCCTCAAAACCCTGCTGGAGACGCTCAACGTCGGCTGCCAGACAGGAATAGCCCGTCGCCAGAATCTCATGCCGCTTTGCGGTGATATCAGTCTCTCCCTCCTCCAACTCCTCATCGGATGCCCCACCCTCTGCGGGCGCATCCTCAGCCATCTCCACCGGAGCATCCATGTCCATGTCCTCTGGTGGATCACCCTGGTGGTCCTGGCGCTCCCAGTGCCTCCTCACCTGCACCCACTGAGTATGCGTGAAGTGGGAGGGTGGTGCCAACTGGATGTCAGTGTCACTGACCGGTATATTGGCATGGCTGAGGAAAACTGTGACTAGGAAAGGGAAGGGAAGCCGCCAACTCGACGCCCGACTCATCTTCTTCTTGATGAGCCCGACCCAAACTTTGTACATCTGTCCCCAAATCAGTGACGGGACAGAAAACCATGTGCCTGTGTGGAAAGCGTACAGGCAACGGAGAAGGTCGCCCCGGTGCTTTGCCACATGCTGTAAAGGACACGCGTTCTTGATGAGAACGGTGTTTAGAAACCATAAAATGCTCGGGCACATCGATTTGGACGTGCAGTTGTGACTGGGAGTGGTAAACACCCCGCCACACATGTCCATGACGATGGAGAAAAGAGTCATGTCGGCCAGAAACTCGGGCCTGTAGAGCGGCTGACCATCCTGGTCAACCATGTCCGGGGGCTGTTGGTATGGAATACCGATCATCTGTGCTATCTGACTCGGCGTAATGGTAATCATCGAGCCCCCCACGACTGTCTCTAAGGTGTCAGGCTCGGTGCATAAGTAGGTCATGCGCTCATAGAAAACCTGCACCAATCGCTCGTATGCCACATCGGTGGGTGGCACACATAGCCGGTCGAGCCGGCGCCGTCGGAGCTCTACTACCACTGACGAGCAATCGGGATGGCTCTCAAACTCTGCCAAATCAAATCGGTGCTCCGGGTGGAACTTCCGACCCCGGAAGGCTCACCCGGGCACATCTCGAATAACAACGGTGGGATTCTTCACACACGCCATATTCTGGAACAGTCTGCACTTATTCCAAAAATAAAGTAAATAAAAATAAAATAAAATGAATACTAAAATAAAAAAATAAAAAGTAAAAAGAAGTTCTAGTCCATGATGCCAAGACATGCACGCCAAAACATGCTCGAATCAACTCGATTAGGCCTACGAGGAATAAAAAACATGCAACCCGTGTAATGCACAGGATGTACAATGCAACTCGAAAGCTAACACGACTCGCACAAATATATCTCTCATTCCGCTCTCAACCAAGCGGTGATAAGCGAATGCAACCGAACAATGAAGTCGTGGTTGCAAACCGAACATCAAGCACCCGAAATAAAAACAATATACAGGATCTCAATCGCTCTTGCACACCTATCCCCATAACCCGCAAGTTCCCATTATGAACATAGCGAATGCAAGCCACTCCAACCTAACATCATCTATCTATGCTTATTAAGTCAGTAAACTAACAAAAATAGCAGCAAATCAAACAAAATAAAGCATGCATCAACTTACCTCAAGGCGAAGATGATGAACGGTGCAAGAAAATGAAATGCAACATGCAGCCGCGAAGATACGAACTCGCGCGAATATGCGGAAGGCTCAGACAACTGAGAACAAAGGCGGAGGGCTGGGAATGATCGAAAAAGGTTGGAAGGTGATCGGGGATGGCTTTGGAGCTCTCGGACTGGAGGAAGAAGTTGGATGGTCGCGAGAATAAACGGAGAAATGAGAAGGAGCCGACGGTTTCGAATATGTAAGTGGAACACGTGCAGTCAGCGTGGCAATCTCGATTAATCAAGATGCACATCTCGATTAATCGAGATCTTGATTGATCGAGAATGGGATCTCGATTGATCAAGATTTTGATTTATCGAGTACCTATCGAAGTGCTATCGAGAAAAAACACCTCTCGGTACTTTGCACTTTGCAAAATGTTCTAAAATCTCTGCATTATTTCGATCAATCGAGACCAAAATCTCGATTAATCGAGATCTCGATTGATCGAGATCCTTGTTTCGATCAATCGAGATTCTGAAAAATTGCTTGTTGATCAGCTTGATTTAGAACCTCATGGACTTTAACTTATAGGACTTAGATACAAAATTGCTTTGGATTAGGGGGACATCATGGAAGTATGATAGCTACCATGGCCACGCCAAATTATACGTCTATGGTATGACGTTGGAATCGGTTCACGAGTCAAAATAAACGGGATCCGTCAAATTGACGACATCCACATACTCCATGGTAACTTGGTCATCCACACACGATTTTATGCGCTGCCCATTCACTTTGAACAACGTTCCATCTTTCAAGTCCTTCAATTCCACCGCTTCATGGGGAGCAACGGAATTAACCAAAAATGGACCATCCCAACGGGAGCGAAGTTTTTCGAGAAACAAACGGAGGCGTGAGTTGTACAACCATACTTTCTGTCTCGGAGAAAATGTTTTGACTCGAATATTGCGATCATGAAATGTTTTAGACTTTGCCTTATAGATTTTCTCATTCTCATACGCGTCATGTCGCAATTCTTCCAATTCATTCAATTGAAGCTTTTGATTAGAACCGGCCATTTGCATGTCAAAATTGAATATTTTGGTGGCCCACATAGCTTTGTGCTTCAATTCAACTGGAAGATGGCATGCTTTACCATAAACCAACCAGTAAGGTGACATTCCAATGGGAGTCTTATAAGCAGTTCGGTAAGCCCATAATGCATCATTTAGTCGTAATGACCAATCTTTCCGATCAGGTCGAATTGTTTTCTCAAGGATGTTCTTTATCTCCCTATTGGATACTTCCACTTGTCCACTAGTTTGAGGATGGTATGGGGTGGCTACTTTGTGTGTGACAAAGTATTTGGTAAGCAAGGTTCGAAAGAACCGATTATAGAAATGTTTACCTCCGTCACTGATGAGGGCCCGAGGCGTACCAAAACGGCTAAAGATATTAGCTTGAATGAACTTAACCACGACTGTGTGGTCATTGGTTTTGGTAGCAACGGCCTCTATCCATTTAGAAACGTAGTCCACTGCCACAAGTATGTACTCATGACCAGTAGATGGTGGAAAAGGTCCCATGAAGTCGATGCCCCACACATCAAATATCTCAACAATAAGAATAGGGTTGAGAGGCATCATGTCCTTCCGAGACATCGCACCAAGGCGCTGACATCGCTCACACGAGCGGCAAAATGAGTAGGCATCCCGATGAAGTGTTGGCCAAAAAAACCCATATTGAAGAATCTTTGCTGCGGTTTTCTTAGCACTAAAGTGTCCCCCACAAGCAAGTGTATGACAGAATTTTAGAATGCTTTGGAATTCACTATTGGGTACACATTTTTGGATTATTTGATCGGGGCAATATTTGAACAATTGAGGATCGTCCCAATAATATGATCGTGATTGGGAGAAAAATCAATCCTTCTCTTGCTTAGTCCAAGAAGACGGTATTTTGCCGGTTGCCAAGTAGTTGACAATGTCCGTATACCAAGGGATACTCTCTTGAGAGATTATAAAAAGTTTTTCATCCGGGAAGGATTCATAAACTGGAATGGAATCATTGAGGGATTCAACAAGAATTCTAGAGAGGTGGTCAGCCACCACATTTTTGGTTCCCTTTTTGTCTCTAATCTCAAAATTAAACTCTTGCAATAAGAGTATCCACTGGATCAATCTAGGCTTAGTGTCCTTTTTGGCCAAAAGATGCTGGAGGGCAGTATGGTCTGAATAGACAATGACCTTGGAACCTAATAGATAAGCTCAAAATTTATCCAAGGCAAATACTACCGCAAGTAACTCCTTTTTCATTGTGGTATAATTGATTTGAGCCTCGAAAAGGGTTTTACTTGCATAGTAGATAACATGTGGTAATTTGTGTACCCGTTGCCCTAAGACCGCACCCATAGCATAATCGGATGCATCACACATGATCTCAAATGGGAGAGCCCAATTTGGAGGGATAAGAATTGGAGAGGTTGTAAGCATGGTGCGGAGCTTTTTAAAAGCGTTAAGGTACGCTTCATCAAAGGTAAAATAAGACTCTTTTTCAAGAAGGCGACACAAAGGCCGAGAGATCTTGCTAAAGTCTTTAATGAAACGGTGATAAAAGCCCACATGCCCAAGGAATGAACGAATCTCTCTCACCATTGATGGTGGAGGAAGTTTGGAAATAAGTTCAACCTTGGCTTTGTCAACCTCAATTCCTCTCTTAGACACAATGTGCCCTAGGACAATGCTCTCTTGAACCATAAAATGGCTCTTTTCCCAACTGAGGATTAGATTGGTTTCTTGACATCGTGTGAGAACACGGGATAGATTTTGGAGGCATGATTAGAATGAAGGTCCAAACATGGAAAAATCATCCATGAACACTTCCAAGAAATTTTCCACCATGTCCGAAAAGATAGACATCATACACCATTGAAAAGTCGTCGGTGCATTGCACAACCCAAAGGGCATGCGTCTATAAGCGAATGTGCCGAAAGGACATGTAAATGTGGTTTTATCTTGGTCCCTCGGGTCTATAGCAACCTGATTATAGCCAGAATATCCATCTAAGAAGCAATAAAAACTTTGTCCAGCTAATCTCTCTAAGATTTGATAAATAAATGGAAGAGGGAAGTGATCTTTTCGAGTTGCTGAATTTAGTTTCCGATAATCTATGCAAATTCTCCATCCCGTGGTGGTGCGTTGGGGAACCAATTCACCCTTATCATTTGGTTGCACCGTAATACCGGACTTCTTAGGAACCACTTGAGTGGGACTAACCCACTTACTATCTGAGATGGGGTAAATGATTCCCACATCTAGCAACTTCACAACCTCCTTCATTACAATGTCCTTCATATTTGGATTTAATCGACGTTGTGCCTCTCTTGAGGTCTTTGCATCTTCTTCCAAGTGTATGCGGTGCATACAAATAGAAGGGTCTATTCCCTTAAGATCTGCCACACTCCATCCTATTGCTTCCTTGTGCTCTTTTAGCACTTTTAGAAGTTCCATCTCTTGATCATTGGTGAGATTGGAAGCAATAATGACTGGAAGGGTTTCATTAGAGCCCAAGAAAATATACTTGAGTGTAGCTGGTAAAGGTTTGAGCTCAAGTTGTGGTGGGGAAATTAGAGAAGGAGTTTGGGAAGTATTGGACAAAGGAGGCAAAGGTTCTCTCGGAATTCTCCATTTAGGCAAATCCATGACGATCATGACATCGAGCATTGAATTAACTTCACAAATGGATTGCTCAATGTCATAATTATCACAGTTGAAATGACTTAGGCATGCCTCTAGAGGATCCTTAGAAAGAATGGAAGGAAGCGCTTCTTGAACGAGATCTTCCACTACATCAACACAAAAACATTCACTTTCATCGTCAGATGTGTGGTGAGAAGCATTAAAGATGTTCAAGCGGACTTTCATATTCCCGAAAGAGATGTCCATTACTCCGGTACGGCAATTAACGCAAGCGTTTGCCGTGGCCAAAAATGGACGACCTAGAATGATAGGAATATGTCTATTTGGATTTTGGACCGGTTCCGTGTCAAGGACTATGAAGTCCACCGAAAAGTAAAATTTGTCCACTTGAATTATCACATCCTCAATGATGCCACGTGGTTGCTTCACCGAGCGGTCGGCAAGTTGCAACACAACTGTGGTGGGCTTAAATTCCCCCAAACCTAATTGTTGGTAAACTGAGAATGGAAGAAAATTGACACTAGCCCCTAAATCAAGAAATGCCTTTTCAAAAGCTTGATTTCTGATGGTGCATGAAATGGTTGGAGCACCCGGATCTTTGAATTTAGGAGGGGCTTGGTGTTGGAAAATGGAGCTTACTTGCTCAGTTAGGAGGACTTTCTTAGGAACATTGTTCCTAGATTTGCGCTTTTGAGTGCACAAGTCCTTCAAGAATTTAGCATAGGAGGAAATTTGCCGGATAGCATCAAGGAGAGGGAGATTGATCTTTACTTGTTTGAAGATCTCCATCATGTCTTGAATTTTCTCTCCTTGCTTCCCAAAATGAGAAGGTTCCTTCAATCTTTGAGGAAAAGGAACCGGAGGTTCAAAAGAGGTGTCAAGATTTGGAATAGATGGTGACACAACTTCAATTGCCTTTCCTTGTGGATTTTATGGGACTTTGTTCACATTTGGATTTGAAGGAGACACATTTGGATTTGATTGGGATTCTTTTGGATTTTTGGATTGCTCATTGGATTCCTTTTTCTCTTCCCCGACCTTGGAATTTATGATTTTACCACTCCTTAAGGTGGTGATTGATTGAACTTGCTCCGGAGGAGCATTTCAAGAAGATGAAGGAGAATCATCAATCGCATGAACACCCTTAGGCTTTGCCACCGGTTGACTTGGCAACTTACCTTCCTCTATTCTATTCAAGGCATTAGCTAGTTGCCCGATTTGAGCTTCTAACCTAGCCATAGATTAAGCGTTAGCTTCAAGCTTAGAGATTGATTGGGAGTGAGATTACAACAAGCGAGTATTATCCTCAAGATTGCTTATCACTCTTTCCTCAAAGCCTTGGCTTCTCGGAGGAGGTGGTGGTTGTTGGTAGTTAGATCTTTGATGGTAAGGTTGAGGATTTGGCCTATATTGAGGCTGTTGAGATTGAAAATTAAAGAAATTTTGCCCTTGAAAAGAGGGACTTGGTTCTTGAGATTTTCATGAAAATGCTGGATGATTCTTGTAACCAGGATTGTAGGTATTTGAATATGGATCATTAATCTGTTTAGAATACACGACATTTGCTTGCTCTTGAGCATAATCGGGAGATTGACCGGCAATAGGACAATCTCGCACATAATGTGAAGTGCTATAGCAAAATGAACACCCTTCCTGATTTTGAATAGGTTGGCTTGGAGTAGGCAACCCATTTTTTATGATTTGGTCCATTTTTCGGGTTAAGGCTTCTACTTGCATGGCAACCTCATCTGCCCTTGAAATCTCATGCACTCCTCTACAAGGTTGGGTGGATTTCCCTTTTCTAGTGGAGGAGCATTGAGCTGAATTATTACTTAGGGTTTGAAAAAGTTTCCATGCATCATCTGGGCTTTTCAAAAGGTATCCACCTCCACAAGCGGAATCTATCATTTGCCTATGTTGCTCACTTACCCCATCATAAAAGCTTTGCACTAGCTGCCATTTTGGGACAGCATGGTGCAGACAAGATTTAAGAAGATCTTTTAATCTCTCCCAAGTCTCTTGAAATTATTCTTGATCAATTTGGGTGAATCCGGTGATTGCTCGCCGAATATCACTCATCTTTCCCATTGGGAAGTATTTTTTTAAGAATTCAATTTGCATCTCCGCCCAAGAATGGATTGAGTTAAGTTCTAAGGAATTGAACCAACTTCTAGCTTTATCCTTTAGGGAGAATGAAAACATACGAAACTTTAGATCATCCTTCGTAAACTGTGGTACCCGAATGGTGGAACACACAGAAAAGAAGTAATCTAAATGCCGGTATGGATCTTCATTTGGGAGACCATGGAAGTTATTAAGAAGATTGATGGTGGAGGACTTTATTTCAAATTGATTTACCGCTACATCAGGAAATTGAATACATGAAGGTACTTCAAATGTAGTCGAAAGATAAAAGTCCATAAGCAATTCACCTTGAGGAGGAGGAGGTGGAGGTTGTTGTTCATGATTAAATGGAGGTAGTCCGGGAGGTTGTCCATCATTTGGTTCCATGTTTTCAGTCCTAGGCAATATAGGGTCCCTAGAGGTTCCTCTACGTTGTCTAAGTGTTCGTTCAAGTTCAATATTACACGGAAGCAAAGGAAGTGACAATGACCGTCTACCTAGCATGCATTAAAAGTAAAACAACACCTCAATATGCAAAATAAAAAAATTACTCAAATCCACAAATTTTAGACTTTATACTCACAAAGGGTCCAACCTTGAGTCTTTGAGATGCCCACTATGTGGTATACCTAAAATCAAGCAATTTGAGAGATAAGCACAAGATATATACAAAAAAAAAAGAATGAAAGAATTTCTAGCCTAAGAATTAAACTAGATTTAATCTTTCAATGGCGACAATTAAACCGTAGTCCCTGGCAACGGCGCCAAAATTTTGATGTGGCTAAAGTTGATTGTAATTGTAAGCTTATTTTTGCCCTTTTTCAAAATATAATTTAACCACTCGCAAGAGCATGAATCTTTGTAGATACGGTTCTATATAGAGGGTATCGATCCCACAAGGACTAGTTGTTAATTATCTTGAAGAGAGATTAATTCCACTTTAATTCTAAAAACAAGGTTTTGATTTTTGTTTTAAAACTATTGCATGAAATGTAAAAACACTAAATTTAAAGAGTTGTAAGTTGGGAGAGAGAACTAGGGGTGGTTTCCACCACTAGCCATTCACATGTCCATAAATGTAGCAAGCTTGGGATTTATAAAATGAAATGCCTAACAATGTCATTAGGCTTGTGACCTCAATAACATATCAAATGATCAATGTGTTTTCCAACCTATCATAACCCATCTTCAACAAGTATAGTTATTCAACCTAACTAATTACCCTACTCTCTAAGTGAACCTAAATGTATCCAAACTACCTCATCTTGGCATAGTTTATACAAGCAAGAATAACACATTCCATTTAAACACCATTGCTTAGCCATCACTTACACTTTTTGTAGAAGATCCAAGTGTTGTGCATTCATAAGATGGATTCTACTCTAAGACAAGAATAAAAACAACATCATATGAATATATATAAGAAATGTATAAGTGTACATCATCACTAGACTAAGTAATCAACATTTAAATACAAATCCCAAATAATGCTACAAAAATGAACAAGTTTACATGGCTAGGGGTTTCACTCACACCCTAGTAGAGAAGTTAGTTGATCATGGCAGCCTTGCACTCTTCCATTGATGGAGAAAATGAAGCTTCAAGGTCTGGTTTAGCTTCTCCTTCTTCTCTCCCGAAAGTCTCTAATGTATGGTATGTGATATATGTGAGAAATGACTCCTTTTATGCATATTTGGCTACTTTTTCATCCTTCGGACCCACCATGTATATATATATATAGCAATATATATACCAACTAAATCAATAATATCTCCATGTGTCTTCTTCAAGTCAGAAAATTCATCTAAGTCGTGCAAAAAGGTGGATTTTGTTGCAAGTGGGCGAGCAAGTGGGCAAGTGGGCAAGTGGGTCTGCAGAATCTCGATTGATCGAGATTGGAATCTCGATTGATCGAGATTTCAATTAATCGAAATGAATGTCTCGATCAATCGAGATCTCGATTGATCAAGATCAACATCTCGATTGATCGAGATGCCTTAGCTTTATTTCTGAATTCTGCTCTTCAACTGCAAATGGCCTCAAACATTGCTCCTTTTGGTACAAAACCTGTAATACATCAAAAACACAAAAATACCGTAAATGTACCTCGGTAAACGTAATAACGGGACTAACATATGCAATAAAAGGGTTCAAATGCATAGTATTGAACACTTATCAGGCATTATAGCAGATACATAGGAGACACATGATACTTACATCATTAAATTGCACATGTAAAGCCATTTTACACTAAACTATGTAACCTTAACATACACATCATAACTCTCAAGCTTAGCACTATAAAACACATAAAAACTCACATCTTATGACATTTATAACCAACATCACATATGCTGTAGAGTCCAGGTTCAATTTTGACCAATTTTTATTTTATTCATCATTTTGGCCATAAATGCATTTTAAATGGTGTTTAGCATGTTTTAAATGTGGAAGACATGTTTAGGAAGTTGTTTAGAGGTTTTGAGAAGTTTTGGGAGCGTTTGGGCAAATTTAAGATTTTTGGGTCAATGGGGCCTAGGGAGCGGGTCGGGTGGGCCCGAGAATTCGAAAATTTTTTGAAAAAAAATTATTTTTGATTTTATACCAAATGAAATTTTAAATGATTTAAAAATGCAATTTCAGAGCCATAGCCGCTTTTGAAATCGAAAACGAAGGTAGGGAGGGTATGTGAAATGACCCGGGGGCGTTTTGATCATTTTACGCCCCAAGATATTATAAATATCTTGGAGATGGGATTCAACCATTAGATACATAGTTGATGTATCTCTCTAACTCTCCCATTTCATCCCTTTTCCTTCTCTCTTCATTTCGGAAGTATTAGGCTTGGATTTGGAAAATGCCGAAGGCAAGGGATTGCTTTACCCGGCAAGGGCTATGTATTGGACCAACCAAAATTCATTTTTGGTGAAGTTGAAAAGGCTGAGATTTTAGAACCTTGTTAGAAAGGCTTGAGATTTGAGGTAGGGGTGTGAATCTCCTCTTTATTTTGATTTTATAGGTCATATACTTATGATATGAAATTCTTACATGAAATTTATGTGAAATGTGATATTTCTTATTTATATAAATTGTTAAGCATGATATAGATAAAATTTATATGTTGTACATGTGTTAGTTGATGTATATGAATGCATTGTGTTCATTTGGAAAGAAATTGTGAAATTTGACTTCATAAGAGAAGAAATGCATAAAAGAGATTTCTTGAAAATGCATTGTTGTGATTTTCATTAGTTGAGTGAAATTGCTTTTGAATATTCTTGTGTTGAAATTGATATGCATTAACTTGATAAATGTTATGCATTGGATGAAATTGGTGACAATCATGGTTTATGTGCATATATGTGATAAATGTGCACTTTTATGAGAATTTGTTATTTTTGGGGCATGTGTGAGAATTAAAAAGGGCTCAGAGCCCTAGGGTGCAAGGCTCAAAACTTGGCCAAGAGGATGTTGCATTTGTCGGGTTAGCAACCTGTAGAGCGTAAGCAGAGTATGTGATTTTGAAAAGACCTTTACAATAAAATTGTGATAAGTAGAAGTCTCCCGTTGAAGTGATTTTAGAGTATAAATAGTGTTAAGTTTATTTGTGAACATGATTCATTTTTAAATTATTTATGTGAATTGGAAACATGTGGAATCATCCATGATTTTGAAAACTGATATTGTTTTAAGCATGAAAAACATTAAAGTATGCCATGTAGTAATATAGAGATTTCATTGTGCATTCATGCATGGCTGTCTGAGTCAAGGTTGAGTCGGGTTGATTATTCTTACTTGTCGTAGTTGTATGCTCACCCCTTCCCCCAAACCTTTTTAGATAAAGCACCGGTGGAGGACGAGGCTTAGAGAGGCTCGGTGGATTTTGATGTTCATTTTGGATATGTATATAGATGTCTATGCCAGTTTGTGGCATGTTGACTATTTCAAAAATGTTGCCTTTACATTTGGAAAACCTTTATACTTTTGAACTTGTATGTAATCGCCATACATGGCATGTGTATAACTTTTGAGGAATGAATGTATGATGTATGGTTTGAAGTCTCAAATGTATGTGTTTATGGATGTGATCATTTGGAGATGTGAATCTTGTGTTTGGACAATGTGGAGTGTAATACCCCCCAGAAAATCTCGTACATGAGGTGGCCAGTCTCATACACAATGTTATGCCCCGATTCCCATTCTGCAAAAACCAAGGATGATTGGTCCTCATCTCACCTAATCATCTCAAAATTCTCAAACTCAGTACGGAAGCTTGCAAACTACGTCGTAACATTGGCGTGTACACATCAATACTCCTCGCAATGGGACTATACATATAACTACCAAGTTTTAGAACTCAACTCTGAATGTGAGTAGAATTTGAACTTGAAATTTACACCACTAGAAAGAGTGTTAAAAAATAATCAATTTAAGAAAAAGAATCATTTGATTTGGGTTTGAAATGACCAAGTTATGCCTAATTCAAGAACTTGAAAATCTAGAGCAGTAAGATAGTCTTCTGTCTTACCCTTCCAGAAATGCCCAAAAACAAACAGTAGACTGTCTTTCTCTCCCAAAAAGTGCAAAATACTGATTTTCAGAAAATGAGATTTCTAGAGCAGTAAAATAGTCTTCTATCCCAAAAAGGAAAGTCGACTATCTTGCCTTCCCAGAAAGTGCAAAATCTTGATTTTCAGAAAAATGAGATTTCTAGAGTAGTAAGATAGTCTTCTGTCCCAAAAAAGAAAGTCGACTATCTTGCCTTCCCAGAAAGCTCTAAAAGCTGCTGGACAAAACAGTCGACTTCTTTTGAAGAAAAAGTTGACTATTTTCAGCTGGGAAATTCTTTTAGTCTATGTCATCTCAAAATTAACTCCAAAACTCATACCTAAACATTTACAATCATCTACAATTGCCATTTCGTCATCCAAATAACATTCTAATCATCCACAAATGATCATCATGCAAGTGCTCCAAATAAAAAACAATTGAATCTCTGTCAACCATCCCATAAACCAACTTCATTACATAAATACATACAAGGTCCAATTCAATTACAAGCTATATATAAAAGAGATGTAGCTACAATTTCTACAAAATCCAAAACAGCCATAATTGATCTATAAGGTGCTTAGCATGATAAAAATGCACAAATCTAGTCTCCAACCATCACTTCCTCAATCTCATACATAAGAAGCTAAAAGTCCCTCATTCATAATGTTCCCTCAAGGTTACACATATAATCTAAGTATAAAGATGTGGTTCACAAATGAGTATATCCTTATAGTACACATAATGGAATTCAATACCACATCCTTCCATTCATACACCAAAAGTCACATATGATCCCTATATAGTCATTACATGTGAACTAAAACATACCAACATAATTAAAACATAAATACAATGTTTTCAATCTAGTCCACATGCCACAAGCCTGCATGGACACCTATGTTCGTATCAAAAGGTCAAAACTCAAACGAACTTCAAGAGTCCACCTAGTTATTCATGCCTCATCTTCCATTGGTGCCTTATCTGAAAAAAATTTGTATATAGGGGGTGAGTTTTATCCTCTCACAACTTAGTAGAAATGATCCACCCATCCCCACTCTAACCCATCAGCTATGCATGAGTGCATATGAAATCGCTACATGTCACATAACAAGTATACATGCTCTTTATCCATAAACAAACACGTTTTTCAAATCATGCGTGATACTTCACATCTCAATGCATTTACATACATACATACATATATATATATATATATATATCAAATTGAGCAAGTCACAATTCATATATATATAACTCACACCACATTAATCCGAAAATCAATTCAAGGGGGGCTATCAAATCACTCCAATAGTAAGGGTCTCAAGGGCATCCAAACTCTATTTACGCTTGATCGGGTTGCTATCTCGAAGGGAGTGCCTCCTCTTGGCCAAGTTTTGGGTGTTTCACCCTACGGGCCATCCCCTCATCTAAATTCACACTCCTGCCCCAAAATCATCACATAGTGCACATAATCACAACAACGTACATATCCAAACAATGAATTCATTTTTATCAAATCAATGCATTTTAGTCACATCTCAAGATTGTCACAATGCTATCACACTCATATCATGAAAATCATCATGCTTATGCATTTTACAAGAAAAATCATATCTTTCACGCACAAGTTTATAAAAACTCATATTTTCATGTTTTCACCAAATGAACACATTTTTCATCAAAAGCATTCATAGTCTCATTTGCACATACACAACATATATAAGTCCTAACTAACATGTTGGACATTTATACATGCATAAATCACATTGATATACATATATACAAATATACATAACCCTAAGCTCAAGAAATTGAATCTATCTTTCATGTCACATAAAAGTAACCTATAAGATCAAAGTAAAGATGAGTCTAGCACCCCTACCTCAAATCTTAGGCTTTGAATCCCACT
This sequence comes from Cornus controversa, assembly GCA_026545225.1. Classification (NCBI taxonomy): domain Eukaryota; kingdom Viridiplantae; phylum Streptophyta; class Magnoliopsida; order Cornales; family Cornaceae; genus Cornus; species Cornus controversa. Next base: position 49,783,801 of record CM048845.1, read on the forward strand.
TTGAGAAATCCCAGCCGTCCTAACTTTACAAAACACGGACTTTATCGGTTCAAACCGAAGCCCTTGAAGCCCTTTACACACTTTCCTTCTTCGGTCTCCTCCAAATCACACTTTAAGGCCCTCAAATTCTAGAGAGAAGGGAGAGAGATGAAGTGGGAGCTTTAGAGAGAGAGAGAGAGAGATCTGTACGAATGAATATCTCTGACCCCTCAGATATTTATTCCACTCCTAGGGGCACAAAAATACCATTTTGCCCCCGGGCCACTTAACGTACCTTCCCGACCTCTGAATTAATTCTCGAATACTTTATTGGCCTCAGAATCACTTCCTTAAAATTCTAAACATTTTGTTTAGTCAATAGTCAAAAATAGAATTTTTTTGAAATTTTTCCTAGAATTCTCGGACTCACTTAACCTCGTCCCGGGGTCCCGTTGACCAAAAAGTTCACATTTTTCAAAAGTTCCCAAAACTTCTCGAAACCATAATCCAACCCTCTAGACATGTTTTCCGCATTCAAAACATGTTAAATATCATTTAAAATGCATTTAAAACAATAAATGATGAAAAAAAAGTAAAAAATCGGTCAAAATTGGGCACGATCTCTGCACACAAAACTTGAGGAATGTTAACAACTGATAGCAACAAGCATAGAGGACAAAAGACAGAAATAAATAACTTCTAAAAGATGAATAGAAAATCCCACTGAATTGAAATAACTGATAAATGTATAATTATATATCTGGTAATACAATTTAGAAGTCCCGTAACCCAAGGACCCCTTATCCAGAATGAACAAAAGTTTAAGACTCTAATTAAGGTAACAACCAAAATCTCCAAACAAGTTCATAATTTGACTTCTGAATAATAAGATAGATTCCTACCCTATGATCGATGAGAGTAGATGCTTGCCACAACCAATCCTAGTACTCTATCCTCGCGGGGGAACCTGCCTGGGACCTGAAATATCAACAAAGTGGGTTAAACCCACGAGTAAGTTCTGTCTACTACATCCCAATCAGAGAACCAATATACACACCCTCAGTGTGAGGGACACAAGAGATAAATATAGGTGTAAACATCCAGGTCGTTCCTTATTCAGTTCATATTTTCAAAAATAAAAATTCTCTTATGCATTATCCCAATAGACCTTTATCATTCAACAATGAACACATTCTTTAAGTTCAAAAATAAAGAAACATATGCATGCATTTTATTAAATCTAAGTAATCCTGACATGCCAAATATAATGTATAGATACATTATTAGGTATGGGCAATCCTGACACGCCTGATAATCCTGACTTGCCAAATATAATGTATAGATAACTTACTAGGTAGGGGCGATCCTGACATGCCAAGTATAATGTATAGATACCTTATTAGATATGGGAAATCCTGACACGCCTGGCAATCCTTACATGCCTCCTTCCCAATATGAAACATAAAATAAAAACAAGGTACATCATGATTTTAATTTACACAAACAAAGTGATTTAAGTTATCCGATATGCAATCATCACCATAAGACAACTCGTTTACAAGTAAACTAAATTCAAGTATTGCATGCAAATTTATAACTTCAAAGGAAAATACATTGAAGTAAATCAAATAACACAATTATCCACTTTAGAAGCAAACACCCAATCAAACCTCTAATTTATCTAAACCTTCAAGGGAGTCAAAACCTAACTCGAATTTAAGTTCTTGGGCCTATTATAATAAAAAACAAATAAAGCATAGATAGCGGCATACTTATACCACCAATACAACCTCAAGGGAAACTCCTTTTCTCTTGAAATTTAAAATCCAATTGTATTTTAAACTTATAAAGTTACCTGAAGTTTTTTAGAATTTTAAAATATTTTCTAAAAATAAAAGAAGGTGAAAACCCAACTTTTAGACAGTTTAAAAACAAAATGAACTCCAAGGAAGCTCATTTCAACTTGAAAATTTAAACCCAAGTGCATTTAACCTCCAGAGAGTTATAGTAAAAATTTGGGAATTTTTGAAATTATAAAAGTATTTTCTAAAATAAAAGAACGTGAAAAATCCAACTTTTGGACACTTTAAAAAGCAATTGAACTACGAGGGGAGCTCATTTCAACATGAAAATGTAAACCCAAGTTCATTGAACATCCATGAAGTTACAATAAAACTTAGGGAATTTTTGGAAGCATAAAAGTATTTTTGAAAAAATGATTTTTCAAATTTTCAAGTTTTTCCAAGAATTTCAAAAATACAAAAAAATATCAAAACAATTCAGAATGGGCCCATATTGGACCCAGAAGTGGGCCCCTGCAAGTGGAGCCCAAAAATGCTTTTCTGACCACCGGCAGGCGCCGACACCGGCCACACTCGCCCCCACGTGCCAGCGTTGCGCGTGGGGGTCTCGAGCCTGCTGGGGTCATCTTCCCCAGCGCGCATGGTAGTGCACTGGGGGTTTTTTTGGCGTGTTTTCTTGCAATTTTTGACCTTGTTCACCCCGATTTTGTACCGATCTTCTCCCCTTGATCCCCTCTATCTTTTGGTGCAAAAAGCCCTATAAACAATGGCCCGAATCAAAAACTCCCAACTCACAAGTTCTAGGGTTCTTTGCAAAATTCAAAAATTTAAACCCAAATTTCTCACGATTTGTTTTCCTAAAGATCAAGGGTCATTTACTGGACATTAACAACTTAAAAGGTTTACAAATTAACACCCCTTTCCATCCCAAATGCTGCATGCAATGAATTTCTATCCATTAAACACATACATTAAAAATATATATATTTATGCATATATTCATACATATATAAATCTATACTCCTATAAACAATTAGCATAATTTTTCTCATGAAATTTATCAACAGCAATAGAAAAATAGACATACAATTATATACGAATTTTTAATATAAACATAATCCTCATACCTAGACTATGCATACGATTCAAAGAGGAAGAGAAGAATCAAACTTGCCTCTTTGACGATTTAACAACTCGTTCACCCGATCGTTTCTTCACTTTCTCTCTTTCGTTTACTCTCTTTGTTTTTGTGCGTAAAGCAAATGGCAGAAACCCTGGTCTCTTATTTTATTTTTTATTTTTTGTCTTAATTATTATTCTATTATTGTTTTTCTAAAAACTAAATAAACTAAAAATAATAATAATATATATATATATAATCATAACCTTGGCCCATCAACTTAAGCATATCCCTAACCCAACCATTCCAGCCCAGATTCCTCCCTAGCCCAATCCAAAGCATTTAAAAGATTTAAATCAAACAATACATAATCAATAAACAATTCACATAAAATGATAAAAATATAAACAGAGAAATTCACATGAAATAATTGGAATCTATAAAACATAAACAATCCACATAAAATGATAACAATCAAACTTATCAATTCACATGAAATGATAAAATGCATATAAAGGAAAAATAACTCACATAAAATGATAAAATATAGAGATAATGCATTTCACATGAATTAATAAAAATATATATATAATATAAAAAAATTCAAATTCTTTAAAATAATAGACGTCCAAATTTTTGGGGTATTACATTCTTCCCCCCTAAAAAGAGGAATTCCGTCCTCGGAATTCAGCTCATACCTGAAAGAAAAAGCTCTAGATACTTTGCTTTTATTTCATCCTCCCTTTCCTAAGTGAACTCTACCTCGTTATGGTGGCTTCACTGAACTCGAACTAACGGAATGGTCTTAGAACGAAGAGCTGATCCCTATGGTTAAGAATACAGTAAGGCTGCTCCACATATATTGCATCTGGCTGCAACTCAATCTCTCCAACCTCAATGTGCTGGTAAGTATCCTCATCCCTAAGGAACTTCCATAGCATAGAGACTTGAAAGACATTGTGCACCTTGTGCATTATGTCCGGTAATGCCAGTCTATATCTTACCGCTCCAACTTTGTCGGTAATCATAAAAGGACCTAAAAAATGAGGTGCCAGCTTCCCTTTCATTCCAAATCGCATAACTCTCTTCATGGGAGAAACCTTGAGTAGAACCTGATCCCCCACCTTGAACTCTAGTGCACGAGTTCTTCAGTTAGCTTAACTCTTTTGTCTGCTCTGCACAGTCCGCATATGGTCTCTAATAAGGGCAATTTTTTTTGACGTGTCCTTAATGAAATCAGGATCCAGAAACCTATTCTCTCCAACTTCCAACCAGCAAACCAGAGATCTACATAGTCGTTCGTACAGAGCCTTAAATGGTACCATACCAATAGTCTTTTGATAACTATTGTTATAGGCAAACTCAACGAGCGGCAAGTAACTCTCCCAATTGCCTTTGAAGTTGAGTACCTCACAACATATCTTCCAGAATTTGATTAACCCTCTCAATTTGATCATCGGTCTGAGAGTGATAAGCTGTACTGAGGTGCAGAGCTGTACCCATTGTCTATTGAAAGCTCTCCCGAAACTTTAAAACAAAACTCGAATCTTTATCTGATATAATGGACAAAGGCACACCATGAAACTTCACTATCTCTACAATGTAAAGCTTCACGTATTGCTCTGAGGTGTAACTCGAGCTAACTGGCAATAAATGTGCTGACTTCGTCAATCTATCCACTATCACCCAAATAACATCATGATTTCGCTGTGAGGTGGGAAGTCCCACAATGAAATCCATAGAGACGCTCTCCCACTTCCACTCCAGTATATGCAGTGGTTGTAAAGACCCCGACGGTCTCTGGTGATCAATCTTGATCATTTGAAAAGTGTTACACTTAGAGACAAATATAGCGATGCCCCTCTTCATGCCTGCCCACCAAAATTACTGCTTCATGTCTTGGTACATTTTATCCCCTCTTGGGTGTACCAAAAACTGAGAATTGTGGGCCTCACCTATCACTGCCCTTCTCAAGTCCTCATTGTGAGGAACCACCAATTGCCCCTTGTACCTCAATCCTCCATCTCTACCCACTGTATAGAATGGTCCCTCCCCAGATTTCAACTCAGTCACCTTCTCTACGCACTGTGGGTCAGTAAGCTGCTCTGTGATTACCTTTCGTATGATCGCAGGTGTAACCACCACGTATGCTACAAAGGCATCAGCTAAGGCATCAACACTGCTCAAGTCATTCCACTCTGCTTAGAATAGGGTAGATAGACTAGCATAGGGTCGGCGACTAAGCACATCAGCTACTACATTTGCTTTCCCTGGGTGGTACTGGATGGAAAAATGATAGTCTTTCACAAATTCCAACCACCTGCGCTGTCTCATATTTAGCTCCTTCTGTGAAAATAGATACTGTAGACTCTTTTGGTCATTGAATAATCTAAAGGTCTCACCCAAAAGGTAGTCTCCAAATCCTCAAAGTAAAAACCACAGCTATTAATTCCAGATTATGCGTCGGGTAATTAAGCTCACGAGGCTTAAGCTTACGTGACCTATATGATATCGGTCTCTCCTCCTGCATCAATACACATCCCAAACCCTATAGTGACGCGTCAGTATACATCAAGTACTCAATGTTGCTCTGAGGAGTAACTAGAATTGGTGCAATAGTCAATCTGGTCTTTAACTCGTCAAACGTCGCCTGATATGAGTCATCCTAAATGAAAGGCACACCCTTGTTAGTGAGATAGGTAAGCGGGCCAGCAATCTTAGAGAAGCCCTGAATAAATCGACGATAATAACCAGCCAACCCAAGAAAGCTGTGAATCTCTGAAGGTGAGGTAGGCTGACCCCACTCCAGAACCGCTGACACTTTACTTGGATTGACCGCTATCCCTTCCTCGGATACTACGTGACCCAAGAACTTCACCTCCCTCTGCCAGAACTCACATTTCTCAAATTTTGCATACAATTGATGATCTCTCAGTGTCTGCAAGACAATACAAAGATTTCTGGCATGATCCTCCTCTAACTTAGAGTAAACCAAAATATCATCAATAAAGTTGGGGTGTTTGTTAACCCAAACGGCATTACCCGAAACTCGTACGACCCATATCTGGTAAGGAAGGCTGTCTTCAGTACATCTTGCTCCCTAACTCAAAGCTGATGATACCTGGATCTCAAATCTATCTTCGAGAAATAAGTGGCTCCCTTCAACTGATCGAACAGATCATCAATCCTAGGTAACGGGTACTTGTTGCGGATTGTGACCTTATTCAATTCTCTATAGTCAATACAAAGACAAAGAGACCCATTTTTCTTTTTCACAAACAACATCGGTGCTCCCCATAGTGAAGTACTTCTGCGAATAAATTTATGACTAAGAAGTTGCTGAATTTGATCCCTCAGCTCCCTCATTTACACAGGAGCCATCCTGTATGGAGCCCTAGCAATAGGTCTGGTACTTAGAGCTAAATCTATCACGAAGTCAATTTCACGAGTAGGTGGTAACCCTGGGATCTCCTGAAACACATCCTGGAAGTCTCGCACCACCAAAATAGAATCTAAAGATACTGTAGTTCCTTTCAGAGACTCCTCACTAATAAAGAACAAGTGCATACTAGACCCTCCCTTTGATTACGGCATAGTAATCAAGTATATCTCCTGACCCGGAATAACAAAAATAATTGCCTTATCATGGCAATTAACCTAAGCATGGTAATGTGATTACCAGTCCATCCGGAGTATAACATCATATAATCTCATATCTAGGATCAATAAATCTGCCAAGAATCTGAGTCTGCCAAAATCTATAGGAACCTGACTACCTTATTCCCGTAGAACCGTACTAGCCCCGAATGGCGTAGATATAGTGAGTGGAGAAGTACAAGGCTGAATATCTAAACCAGATAAGCTAGCAAATGCTCTAAATACAAAGGAATGTGATGCACCAGTATCAAATAAAATGCGATCCACTCTACCATTGATAGGAAACATACCCTCAATCACTTGAGGAGCCTGCACGTTATATGGCAGAACGTTGTAGACTCTCCCATAATGCATCTTGCCCTGTAGGCGGTGGTGGTGCAGGTAAAGCTGGACGATGCTGTGCCTGTATCTGTGGAATCTGTGGTACTGGCAAAGGTGGTTGTTGTCTCTGTTTTTGCTGACCAGGCTATCCCTGATTGGTGTTAGGACAATCCCTAGCTGAATATGTTAGCTCACCACAACTATAACAGTTTCCACTAAATACACTGGTAGGCCTCCTGAACTGATTTCCCTGTTGTTGATCACGACCTGCCTGCGGTACCCCATTATGCCTCCTGTGAATAGAGGCTCCCCCTCTCTGAGCATCCCCATTGGATCTGTGTCTCTTCCACGGTTGCTGCCCTGAATGACTACCCCTCTCAAAGTGTCTACTGCTATTCCTATTCCTTCTCTCCACTGTCTAACCAGTGAATTCTCTATCATGTCATTTCTCTGTCTGCCTTTTCTTGTAATCTTTTCTCGATTGACAGTGCTGCAATACAACATCCACCACCTGAGTATATGTAGTATAAGCTGGACATCCTAGAAGGACCTGTCGAATAGGCCAAATTAACCCATTCACAAAACATCGCAGCTTCTTTTCTTCGGTGTCCACCTCCTCAGGTGCAAACAGTGACAAATTGGTGAATTCCTGTTCATATGTTGCCACAGTTCTATCCCCCTACTGTAACTCGAGCAATTCCTTCTTTTTGGATGCCTTTACTGCGTATGGGAAGTACTTAGCATCAAAGCGAACCTGAAAATCTGCATAGGTGAATGTGGTCCATTGTTCTGGTGTAGTCACCGACTCCCACCACTACAATGCATTCCCCACTAGCTTAAAGGTAGCTAGCATCTGTTTCTGTACCTCAGTGCACGTAACCATGTGAAGATGGCACTCAATATCTTTCCTCCACTAATACGCCTTGGTCACCTCGGTAGACCCTGAAAATTCTGGAAGATTCCCTTTTGTGAATGAATTCTGTACCTTCTCCCAAGTGTTGAGCTGCCCCATAGGTAATGGAACCTGTGCCATCTGTTGTGGCTGCTGAGGTGGCTGTTGATTCTGAAGAGCAGTCGCCACTCCGGCAGCTACAGCCTGTGCGATAATGGTTACCAAGTCGGGAGGAATCTCTGCATCTCCACCTTGAGCATGACCCTAACCTAGAATATCATTCACATTCCTCCTTCTACGGGGTGACATCTATATAGGAAACAGATAAACATCAATACCTTCGAGGATAGATTAAAACACTATGAACTCTATGTTTAAAATTCTATTTATCAAAATATGCAATGTGGAAGATACCCTACAATGGACCCTTAAAACCTGAGGACACTTGAACCTGGAATACTCTGATACCAAATGTAATACCCCCAGAAAATTTTGCGCATAAGATGGCCAGTCCCATACACAAAATCTGAGAAATGTTAACAACTGATAGCAACAAGCATAGAGGACAAAAGAAATAAATAAATTACTTCTAAAACAGTGAAAAATTGGTGAATTCCTGTTCATATGTTGCCACAGTTCTATCCCCCTACTGTAACTCGAGCAATTCCTTCTTTTTGGATGCCTTTACTGCGTACGGGAAGTACTTAGCATCAAAGCGAACCTAAAAATCTGCATAGGTGAATGTGGTCCGTTGTTCTGGTGTAGTCACCGACTCCCACCACTACAATGCATTCCCCACTAGCTTAAAGGTAGCTAGCATCTGTTTCTGTACCTCAGTGCACGTAACCATGCGAAGATGGCACTCAATATCTTTCCTCCACTGATACGCCTCGGTCACCTCGGTAGACCCTGAAAATTCTGGAAGATTCCCTTTTGTGAATGAATTCTGTACCCTCTCCCAAGTGTTGAGCTGCCCCATAGGTAATGGAACCTGTGCCATCTGTTGTGGCTGCTGAGGTAGCTGTTGATTCTGAAGAGCAGTCGCCACTTCGGCAGCTACAGCCTGTGCGATAATGGTTACCAAGTCGGGAGGAATCTCTGCATCTCCACCTTGAGCATGACCCTAACCTAGAATATCATTCACATTCCTCCTTCTACGGGGTGATATCTATAGAGGAAACAGATAAACATCAATACCTTTGAGGATAGATTAAAACACTATGAACTCTATGTTTAAAATTCTATTTATCAAAATATGCAATGTGGAAGATACCCTACAATGGACCCTTAAAACCTGAGGACACTTGAACCTGGAATGCTCTGATACCAAATGTAATACCCCCAGAAAATTTTGCGCATAAGGTGGCCAGTCCCATACACAAAATCTGAGAAATGTTAACAACTGATAGCAACAAGTATAGAGGACAAAAGAAATAAATAAATTACTTCTAAAAGCTGAACAAAAAATTCCACTGAACTGAAATAACTGAAAAATAAATAATTATATATCTGGTAATACAATTTGGAAGTCCCGTAACTCAAGGACCCTTTACCCAGAATGAACAAAAGTTTAAGACTCTAATTAAACTAATAACCAAAATCTCCAAATGAGTTCATAGTTTGACTCCTGAATAATAAGATAGGTTCCTACCCTATGACCGATGAGAGTAGATGCCTGCCACAACCAACCCAAGTACTCTATCCTCGTGGGGGAACCTGCCTGGGGCCTGAACTATCAACAAAGTGGGTTAAACTCATGAGCAAGTTCTATCTACTACATCCCAATCAGAGAACCAATATACATACCCTCAGTGTGAGGGACACAAAAGATAAATATAGGTGTAAACATCCAGGTCATTCCTTATTCAGTTCATATTTTCAAAAATAAAAATCCTCTTATGCATTATCCCAACAGACCGTTATCATTCAACAATGAACACATTCTTTAAGTTCAAAAATAAAGAAACATATGTATGTATTTTATTAAATCAAGGCAATGCTGACATGTCAAATATAGTATATAGATACCTTATTAGGTATGGGTGATCCTGACATGCCAAATATAATGTATAGATACCTTATTAGGTATGGGCGATCCTGACACGCCTGACAATCCTGACATGCTAAATATAATGTATAGATACTTTATTAGGTATGGGCGATCCTGACACGCCTGACAATCCTGACATGCCAAATATAATGTATAGATACCTTATTAGGTATGGGCGATCCTGACATGCCTGAAAATCCTTACATGCCTCCTTCCCAATATGAAACATTAAATAAAAATAAGGTACATCATGATTTTAATTTGCACAAACAAAATGATTTAAGTTATCCAATATGCAATCATCACCATAAGACAACTCTTTCAAAAGTAAACTAAAATCAAGTATTGCATGAACATTTATAACTTCAAAGGAAAATACATTCAAGTAATCAAATAACACAATTATCCACTTTAGAAGCAAACACCCAATCAAACCTCCAATTTATCTAAACCTTCAAGGGAGTCAAAACCTAACTCGAATTTAAGTTCTCGGGCCTATTCTGCTTCCAAGAACCCTATTCAAACATTCCAGAATTTTCAAAAATTTTAAAAAAAAGTTTCTAATAAAAGACAAATAAAGCATAGACAGTGGCATACTCATACCACCGATATAACCTCAAGGGAAACTCCTTTTCTCATGAAATTTAATATCCAGGTGCATTTTAACCCTATAAAGTTACCTGAATTTTTTTAGAAATTTTTGGAATTTTAAAATATTTTCTAAAAATAAAAGAAGGTGAAAACCCAACTTTTAGACACTTTAAAAATAAAATGAACTCCAAGGGAAGCTCATTTTGAGATGAGAATTTAAACCCAAGTGTATTTAACCCCCAAAAAGTTACAGTAAAAATTTGGAAATTGTTGGAATTATAAAAGTATTTTATAAAATAAAAGAAGGTGAAAAATCCAACTTTTTGGCACTTTAAAAATCAATTCAACTTCAAGGGGAGCTCATTTCAACATGAAAATTTAAACCCAAGTTCATTGAACATCCAAGAAGTTACAATAAAAATTTGGGAATTTTTGGAAGCATAAAAGTATTTTTGAAAAAATGATTTTTCAATTTTTTTCAAAAATACAAAAAAATATCAAAAAAATTTGGAATGTGCCCATATTGGACCCAGAAGTGGGCCCCCGCGAGTGGGGCCCAAAAATATTTTCTGGCCATCGGCCGGCGCAGGCACCAGCTGCACGCTCCCCCACGCGCGCATGGCAACTCGCTGGGGTTTTTTTTGAAGCATTTTTCAGTGACTTCCGACCTCCATTCACCTTGATTTTTGTACCGATCTTCTCCCCTTGATCCCCTCTACCCTTTGGTGCAAAAATTCCTATAAAAATGGCCGAATAAAAAACCCCCAATTCACAAGTTCTAGGGTTCTTCGCAAAATTCAAAAATTTAAAACCAAATTTCTCACGATCTGTTTTCCTAAAGATCAAGGGTCATTTACTGGACATTAACAACTCAAAAGGTTTACATATTAACACTCCTTTCCATCCCAAATTCATGCATGAATGAATTTCTATCCATTAAACACATACATTAAAAAATATATATATGCATATATTCATTCATATATAAATCTATACTCATATATAATTTTTCTCACAAAATTTATCAACAACAATAGAAAAATAAATGTACAATTATATACAAATTTTCAATATAAACATAATTCTCAAACCTAGACTATGCATACGGATTCGAAGGGGAAGAGAAGAATCAAACTTTCCTCATTGACGATTCAACAACTCGTTCACCCGATCATTCCTTTACTTTCTCTCTTTCATTTATTTTTTTGGTTTCTGTGCGTAAAACAAACGGCAGAAACCCTAGTCTCTTATTTTATTTTTTGTCTTAATTATTATTCTATTATTATTTTTCTAAAAACTAAAGAAACTAAAAAATAATAATAATATATATAACCATAACCCTGGCTCATCAACTTAAGCATATCCCTAGCCCAACCATTCCAGCCCAGATTCCTCCCTAGCACAATCCAAAGCATTTAAAAGATTTAAATCAAACAATACATAATCAGTAAACAATTCACATAAAATGATAAAAATATAAACAGAGAAATTCACATGAAATAATTGGAATCTATAAAACATAAACAATCCACATAAAATGATAACAATCAAACTTATCAATTCACATGAAATGATAAAATGCATATAAATGAAAAGCAACTCACATAAAATGATGAAATATAGAGATAATGCATTTCACATGAATTAATAAAAAATAATAATAATATAAAGAAATTCAAATTCTTTAAAATAATAGACGTCCAAATTTTTGGAGTATACCAGAGCATGTCTTAGGATGTTTCACATATCATAGGGAATGTATGTATGTTTTAGGTTGAGACTTGAATATGATTTTAGCATGAAATTTGTCTATGTATGGAATAGAAGGAGTTCTATCGAAATGCTTTTTGATTGATCGAAATCCCATTTTTGATTAATCGAAGTCTTTGATTAAGCGAGCTTCCATCAAAATATTTCGATAGATAGGAACCCAATTCCAGCAGGATCTCGATACTACTTCGATGGACCATCGATTAATTGAAACTTTGATTGATCGAAATAACAAGTTCGATTATGCGAAATACCCTTTCGATTGATCAAATGGTACACTTTAATCAATCGAAACTTGTGGCATACAAATAGACTTATGCATGTGTGGTCATGTGTGGAGCCTTAGTGAGTGATTGTTGTAGAGTCATACATAGATAAACATATGCATAAAATTAACCTTCTGCATTGATTTAAAGGTTGAGGTAGTTCATCAGGACTTAATGGACGTACTCACCCTCGGTTCCCAAGAGTCAAAAATTGGGATGTGACAAATTGGTATCAGAACATGATACCATAGGGTCATTGTGATTAGAAATGAAGAAGTTTAACTTATTCATCTCCATTTCCCATGCAAGGCGGGTGTTGAAAATTAGGGCGTGACAACTTGGTATTAGAGCAACTGGGTTTGAATACCTTTGGATGGTGGGTGGAGTTGAACCACGTGTAGAACTTGAGGTTGTAAGTGTAAATTTAAGGATAACACATTACATGGAATATGCTTTTGTGCTTGCTTGTTTGGTATGACATGTTATTTACGAAGTGACTTAGCATGCGGTTGTGTATGCGTGAGACAAATTGGTTGATTATGTTTATGCTTTGGATTTTAAATGTCTTATTTTCATCTATATAGAAAGATGCCACCAAGAAGAGCTCGTGGAAGAGCAGCAGCAGCAGCTCCCATTGATGGAAAGCAATTCATGCGCGATATGGTTATGACCATGCGACATATTGCAAGGGAAAGTCAAGAAGAGACACAGGCTCCACCAAGACCAACTTCTAGTCGGGTGAAGATGGTATTGGGATATGTCAAGAAGCAAAGTCGACCATTATATACAAGAGGGTCTAACCCTATGGTGGCAAAAAATTGGTTGGATGAGATAATCAAACTTTTTACCGTTCATTATCTCATGGGTGAGGACTATCATTGGTGGAAGTTTATTGAGAACTACCATGACATCAAAATGATAGATTTGGACATGTTCCAAGTACTTTTCTTTGAGAAATATTTCCTGGTAATGATGAAGGACAACATGAGGCAAGAATTCTGCGAATTGCATTAATGCACCATAACGGTGATGGAATACGAGACCAAATTTACTTTATTGGCTCATTTTGTGCAAGAAGTGATCTTTAAGGAGGAGTTAAAGGTGAAAAAATTTGTGAGAAGTCTCTAAACTTTATAAGGGATATAATTGTAGTTTTGGGTTTGATAGACTATGCTATGGTGGCAGAGAGAGCATTGGTAGGTGAGGAGCTCAGCAATGATAATCAGAAGGTTAGGGAAACAAATACCAAATGAGGAGCACGGGGTCCCTTCCAGACAATAGTGCTAGGAAGAAGCAAATGGATGGTGGGTCGTTCTCACAAGGGCAACAACAAGTCCAATCGACGCCATCTGTGACTATACCCACTGAAACTTCATGATCTAAAGTGGTGTGTTTTAACTGTCAAAAGCCTAGGCACTACAGATCTGAATGTACTCAAGGGCAGACTACTTCAGGGGCAATAAAGAAGTGCTACCATTGTCAGCAGATAGGGCACATCAGCTGGAATTGTCCATAGAAAAATGGTACTCAGAGTGCTGTTCATTCACAACAGCATTCTGCACAGCCTACTACTCTACAGTCGGGTTTTAGAGTATTGCCACCACCACAGGTAGTGCCATTTGTACAGATTTCATAAGCACCAGCTAGAGGAGTCACGTTTAGTGCTCCTAGTCAACAGTCGGGACATTATAGTACCGGGTAACAGGCCCAGAGAGCACAAGACTGTGTCTTCACTCTTGTTCCAAGAGAGACCTCGACAGGACCGTCAGTGGTTCGAGGTATATTCCTAATTTCTAGCTCTAGGGCTAGGGTTTTAGTGGACTCGGGTGCATCTCATTCATTCATTTTCATTTCATTTGATTTTTCTTTGGGGTTAGAGGTGTCATCATTTGACATGGTTTTATCCATTGATACACTGGTTGGAGGTAAAGCGACCTTGGGTAGTGTTTATCGATCTTGTGAGATTGAGATTTTGGGACACCTTTTGGTATTTGACTTCATTTTCCTTGACATGTCTAGCTTTGATATGTTATTGGGTATGGATTGGTTGTCTACCTACAAAGCCAACATTGATTGTTATCGGGGAAGAATGACCTTATGTACACTAGAGGTAATGGAATTTGCTTTGTGGGAGAGCGAGATGATTTCTATTTTTCTTCTTCGCATAGTCTTAGTGATTGAAAAGGAATTGGATATTTTTTAGGAAGCTTGTTAGTTGATGGTGAGAATATGACACATGGGGAGTTTCCTCGTGTAGTACATGAGTTTTTGGATGTATTTCCAGAGGACTTGACAGAGTTGCCTCCGAAACATGAAGTGAAGTTTTTTATATAACTTGCCCCAGGTACCGCACCCATTTTCATGGCACCGTACTGAATAACACTAGCTAAATTAAAAGAACTAAATGACCAATTACAATAGTTGTTGGATAAGGGATATGTACGTCCTAGTACTTCGGCTTGGGGAGCTTCGATTCTTTTTTCCAAGAAGAAAGATGGGTCCTTACAACTTTGTATTGACTATCAGATGTTGAATCGGGCAACAATCAAGAATAAGTATCCTTTGCCAAGGATATATGATTTGTTCGATCAACTTAAGGGTTCAAGGTGTTTCTCAAATATAGACTTGAGATCGGGGTATTATTAGTTGGGATTTAGGGATGAAGACATCCAGAAAACTGATTTTCACATACAATACAGACACTACGAATTCTTGGTTATGTTGTTTGGTTTGAAAAATGCACCGGCAGCATTCATGGATTTGATGAACCGTGTATTCAATAGTAGTGTTCGTGGATGATGTCCTAGTGTACTCGTCTTCAGAAGAGGAGCATGAGGATTACTTGAGGATTGTATTGCAACTCCTAAGAGAGAACTAATTGTATGCCAAATACGAGAAGTGTGAATTTTGGCTAGCAGAGGTGAAGTTCCTGATCGGCGTTGAATGTTGCGCATTCTAGCCTCTTAACTTACGTATTTTATTCTCTTAGTGATAGATTATTTTGTGATTTTACTTCGTTTTAGTGTTTTCTGTATTTTCAGGGCCTTAATGATTATTTCAATGAAAACCATGATTTTGGGCTTTTAAAGATGACATCCAAGAGGGTTAGATGAAACCTACATCAAATGGATCCATTCAACTCTTTATTTCAACTCAAATCAGCCCAAGGAAGAGGCCCAAGAGAATTATAATTGCTGAAGGGTATTTCGGGCCTGGAATCCAATTCTGCGCTTAATATAGTTTCAATCCCATTTAGGAAAATAGCCTATAAGTTTTATTTCTGAGTGATAAATTGACTAAATTCTTACCTGGGTTGAACAAAATTCGATTCTGGACACTTTTGTATTTCACGTAAATTTCGTGAATTGAACTTCTACTAGGTCAAACTTTGGGTCGAAAGTCAGCAGAAAACCTACCTGATTAGGGGCTGCGGAAAATCCTAATTGTCTCCTAATTAGGTGGGGACTCTTCATATTCTCTTGGCTATTAAAAGTGAAGACTTGGGGCTGTATAGAGGAGGCTTGGCAGCAACTTTGAAGAGCTTTTGGAGTGGAGAATCATTGGAGAACAAGGCGTATCAATACTTCTATGGAGATGATGTCTTCTTCCTCAACAATTGAAGCTTCTTCTTCTACCATGAGCGGCTAGTTTAGCCACCAGGGTTTTGATGTAGCCCTAACTAAACATCACTAGTTTGATTGTTCTAATTATTAGGGATTTTTGTATTCATTCATAGATTGTGTGATTTAGAGGATTCTTCTTATAGAATTGAGCAATAAAAGTCTTATAAATTCAGTTTCAATGATTTCTTATCTTGTCTTAGATACTTGATTGTTGTTATTGAACTCGTCCCTCTTGTTTTCTGTGATCATGAGAGTGATTATTACACAATAGTTTTCATTGAATATATCATTAAAAGCTTTAATGGATTATGCCTAGAGAAGATGGACCATACTGCACCCTAAAGTAGAGTAGTTAGGCAGATGGCTCATGCCAATCGAAGATAGTCCATGACTTAGCCTTAATCATATATTATCTTCTTGACGGATGAAGGTGAGCTTTTAGCCATCGACACCACTTATGCATGATATGATTCCCCATAGTTAGTTCAATTGGCCATTGATTGTGAAGTTAATGGTGAAATCAATAACCCTAGATTTATCTTATATTCTCTACACTTCTTAGTTTTTCTTGCTTTTGTTCAATTACTTCATTAGTTAATTTAGAATTAAAAATTAGAATTCTTTTATTATAAATTTAATTAGAATTAATTCCGTATATCCAACTCAGTCCCTGAGGTTCGACACCCCTTTCGATAGCCCTATTCTGCAAAAAATTCGTTCTATTACGAGGTGTGGTAATTTTAATTGATACACTCACAACACAAACATCAATTTTTGGCGCCGTTGCCGGGGACTGTCTATTTGATTGTTTGGATTTTTAGAATTAGTTCTAATTGGATTTTTTGTTTAGGAATTTTTATTTTTATTTTTTTATATGTTGCTTTTATTTTATTACTATTATTTTTTTCTTTTTAAGTACTAATTTGTTTTGTTTTATTTTATTTATTTATTTATTTATTTTTAGTTTAGAATTTTTATTTTTGCTACTAATCTAATTTATTTTTATTTTTATTTTTTTCGGTACTTCAATCACTATACCATTGAGCAAGAGGAAGAGATTATTGACATCATGGCTGGTGTGCGTGGTAATAATGAGGACAACAATATTGTGCTTAATGTTGTTGTGGAGAGGGCGAGACTTCTCAAAGATTATTATGTCCCAGAGACATATAACTCACCAGCTGGATTTTAATTGTCTAATGTTACTGCACAGAACTATGAGATCAAGTCCAGTATCATTCAGATGTTGCCATCCTACTGTGGGCTGACTCATGAGGATTCGTACAAGTACTTGGATGACTTTATAGAAGTTTGCTCATTAACAAAAATTCATAACTTCTCTGAAGATGCTTTCAGGATACGACTCTTTCCATCTAAAGGAGAAGGCCAAGTATTGGTTCAGATCTCTACCGGTGAGTTCTATCACTACATGGACTCAAATGCAAAATAATTTTTTAAAGAAATATTTTCCGATAGGAAGGACCAATCAATTTAGATGAGCTATCACTAGTTTCTCTCAATTTAAGGGGGAACAATTTTATGAGACATGGGAGAAATTCAAGGACCTTCTTAGGAAGTGTCCTCATCATCAAGTTCCAATGTGGCAGTTAGTGCAGTGTTTTTATGAAGGACTGACAAAAGGTAACAGATAGATGGTGGATGCATCATGTGAGGGCACTTTTATGTTAAAAAGTAAAGATGAAGCATGGACTTTGTTCGAGAATCTCAGTGACAATTCTTTACAATATGTGTCTTCATCTCGTTCGAGTAGACCATCCAATATAAGAAGGACAGATGATATTTTAGAGATTGGTTCTGCGGATGCTATGTCTACTATTGTGGATTCTGTGTCATAAAGAGTGGTGCAACTCATGGCGGTTGGTCAAGTGCCCAATCAATCTTTATATCTTTCTATTTTTGAGCCATGTGCTTTTTGCTCGAGTCCTACGCACCATGTGAATAATTGTCCTTCACTTGGACAGTTTGTCGATCTTCCACAAGGACAAGGGGCAGCAATTCAGCCCACTTTACAGCCTCAGAACTATGTGCTTTCACAATCATATCAAGCACAAGTTCCTATGCCACCGATGTATTCATCTCTTGAGGACAAGATGATGATTGTCCTAGCAAAACTTGAGAAGCTTGACTCTATTGTAGAGACAGTGCAAGCTACTGCAATAACCATTCAATCCACTACTCAACTAGTTCATTCTCACTCTCAATCGATTGCCAAACTAAAATCTTAGTTTGGACAACTTGTTAATGCCTTGAGTAAAAGAGAAGAGGGGAAGCTACCATGTCAACCAGTTACAAACCTAAGAGGGGTTCATGTCCTCGACAATATTTCTTCTTCAAGTAACTCACACCATGAATAGGTTCAAGCCATCACCACTTTTAGAAGTGGAGCATTAATTGACAACAAGGTGGGGGAGAAGAAACTTGATGAAGAAGAGGTGACAAAGAGTCCTAATACTGAAATTTCTCATGAGCCTAAGGTGAAATTGAATACTTTTAATGTCATTCAGCATCCTCTAGATGAGAGTGATTGTTTCTTCATGGATGTCTTTGATGATTATGTGGAAGAAATTGATCTGATTGCTCTATCTCAAGATGTTGAGAAGTCCATTGAGGGGGTGAATGCTGTACTTGATGTAGTGGCCATGAAAGATAAGCCACCTTGGAGGATTCCGTTCGGTGCCATCATTGGAGTCTTTTCCAAGGTTTAAATTGAGTTTATGGCAAGGGAATGTATTTTTAGAAGCCAATAAGACCATTTCGGTTACCTTGAGTTCGGTACAAGGAAGTGAGGATCATATAGGGGGGACGATGTTAAATCTTCTCGAGCGATGTGGCCTTGGGTGAGCCTTGAATTGAAGTCGATGAACGTCGCCTACGGATGATAACTGTAGGGTATTTTGTATTTTGTATATTTGATTTCTTGTATTTTTCTTTCTTTAATTTTTCTTTTATGTTTTTCTTAATTTTTCTTCCATTCTTAGTTGCGTTTTAATGTGTTTCTTTTGAGTTTTTGATGTCTTAGTTGCTTCCGGGGGGATGTCGGGAGGTGTGTCGAGATATTCGGACTCAAAATAAGTGAAAAAAAGAGGTCTCGGTCGACCTTGGGCGATCACTAGCTTGATTTTTCTCTTCCCAATCGACCTTGGGCGATAGACGCCAAATGAGCTCCAGTAGGGGGATCGATCGCCCCTTTGAAGGGGGATTGAAAGCCCCATTAATTTTTGAGGTGTAGCTCATAATTAGCTGGGCTATCGATCGCCCAGCCCAAGGGGGGATCGATCACCCCGGCCCCAAATGGCCCAGCTGATCCATTTTGCTTATTTAAAGGCATCTTTCATGCCTCATTGCTCCCACTCAAAAATTTGGAACTTTGATGCACTCTCTTGACTCTCCTACATCAACCAACATTCTAAAATTTCTACTTGGTGATTACATTGATTGAAGAGTGTCCATGATCATCATCATCAACATTAAATCCAAGTTGTTCATATCAAATTCTCAAGTTTCTTCTTCAAAGGAGGTGTGGTTTATTTTTGCAAAATTGGTTGGATTTCTTTTAGGGGTTTTGAAGTACAAGTTTGGAGGAGGACATTGCTCTTTGATTATGGATTATTTGGTTGATTTTGATGCTCCGCCGCCACCGCTTTCCCATTGAATTTTCGAAGGTAACTATCTTTTGTATTTTTAGTTTTTATTTTTACTTATATTTATTTATTTATTATTTTTTTCAAAAGAAAAAAAATTTGTTTTTATTTTTGTTTCTTGTTTCATATTTATTTTCACCCATATTTTTCACTTGGTCGGTGGGGTATAGTGGTTTGTTTTGTCAGGTTGTCGTATCCAAGTTTGGGGGAGTGCTCGCATTGCCTTCCAGCTATTGGTTTGTGCTATTTTCTTACCATTCCTCCATGATCATGGTAATATCGTTCTCACTCTTCTCTATGCTTTTATTGGGAGTACATTGAGGACAGTGTACAATTTAAGTTTGGGGGTGAGGCGATGCCTATTTTTGTACTATTGCAATATAGGAGAAATTTTTGTGAGAAATTCTTCTTCTTTTAGAATTTTTGTTTTTTTTATTTTTTTTTATTTTGTTTTGTTTTTAGATAGAATGTTTTTACATTTTTCAAGGGATTAATACCTTATGTAGGTGCTTAACTTACAATTTTGGAGTATGTTCTAAATTTTTGGAAACTATGGTTTAAATTAAGTGGTTTTACTCATTGTTTGCATTGACATGCTTTGGAGTAATTGGTTTTAGTTTCCTCACATGCACAGAAACACTAGCATAATCTTGTGGAGTATAAACTTTGGCTCTGAGTTATTGTGTTACATATGCTTGATATTAATTAGTGTCTCTTGAGAATGAGTAGTGATGATGTGTTTTACTTGACTTCAATGAAAAAAAAAAGAGAAAAAAAGAAAAAAGAAATATGTTGAATAGCAAATCAATTTGATCCTTTTCATGAGTAACCGGGCCTCTATGCCTCAGGAAGCACGGAGTGTTCGCGTCAAAAGTGAGAGGGTGAGAAAAGATGAGCATTGGTTGTCTTGATTTGTAGGTTGACTGATTCGAGTAATTAGGTTATACGGGGTGTCTTAATGCTTAGTGCCCTAAAGCCATCTGGTTTGGGAGTCACTGACTGAAAGCTTGCTACATGGATCTTTTAGAAAGCTTAATAAATCAAGACATTGCACAACCAATAAAGCAATGAAAAAAAGAATGAAAGAAAAAAAAATGAAAAAGTCATGTATTCATATTTGGAAGTATGATTTCAATAAGGGGAGTTAATGAGTTGAAGGGGTATGTGCCTTAATATATTCGGAGCTGGGTTATGCTATATGAGATGACTGCTAGTTCACTTTTCAAGAGGGAGCTAGAGTTGGTTGCTTTGAGATATGTTGATGTGAATTATGTGTGGGGACCATTGCTTTGAATTATGGAATTTGAAAAATTGAAATTATTTTTTAATGCAAGTTTGTAACTATATATTGTAATCTTCTTCTTGATTAATGTTGAAACAGAATTTTGAATGTTTGTGAGTAACATTTCTGGAAACCCTCATGAGACTATACTCGTCCACTAGGGGGAACCTAGGGGTTTAAAGGCTTGTTGCATATGCTAAATGCAATCGTTTCTTCCACGACAGTGGAGTTGGGTAGTTTAGTTAGTATTTGTTAGTTTCCTTTGTTTTAGTTTTGTTTTAATCTATTGCTAAGGGACTAGCAATATGTAAGTTTAGGGGTGTGATCGGCCTTGAATGTTGCATATTCTAGCCTCTTAACTTGTGTATTTTATTCTCTTAGTGATAGATTATTTTGTAATTTTACTTCGTTTTAGTGTTTTCTGTATTTTCAGGGCCTTAATTATTATTTCAGCTAAAACCATGATTTTGGGCTTTTAAAGATGACATCCAAGAGTGTTAGATGAAGCTTACATCAAATGGATCCATTCAACTCTTTATTTCAACTTAAGTCAGCCCAAGGAAGAGGCTCAATAGAATTATAACTGCTGAAGGGTATTTCGGGCCTGGAATCCAATTCTGCGCTTAATACAGTTTTAATCCCATTTTGGAAAATAGCCTGTAACTATTATTTTCGAGCGTTAAATTGACTAAATTTGATTCGTGTGTGAGTGCGTCTCAATTAAAATTACCACACTTCGCAATAGAATGAATTCTTTGCAGAATAGGGCTATCGAAAGGGGTGTCGAACCTCAAGGACCGTGGTCTGACTAAGTTGGATATACGGAATTAATTCTAATTAAATTTAATAGAAAAGAATTCTGATTTTTATAACTAAATTAACTAATGAAGCAATTGAACAAAAGCAAGAGAAACTAAGGAGTGTAGAGAATATAAGATAAATCTAGGGTTATTGATTTCACCACTAACTTCACAATCAATGGTCAATTAAACTAACTATGGGGCATCATATCATGCATAAGTGGTGTCAGTGGCTAAAAGCTCACCTCCATCCGTCAAGAAGATAATATATGATTAAGGATAAGTCATGGATTATCTTCGATTGGCATGAGCCATCTGCCTAACTACTCTATTCTAGGGTGCAGTATGGTCCATCTTCTCTAGGCATAATCCATCAAAGCTTTTAATGATATATTCAATGAAAATTATTGTGTAATAATCACTCTCATGATCACAGAAAATAAGAGAGATTGAGTTCAATAACAATAATCAAGTATCTAAGATAAGATAAGAAATCATTGGAACTGAATTTATAAGACTTTATTGCTCAATTCTATAAGAAAAATCCTCTAAATCACACAATCTATGAATGAATACAAAAATCCCCAATAATTAGAACAATCAAACCATTGATGTTTAGTTAGGGCTACATCAAAACCCTAGTGGCTGAACTAGCCGCTCATGGTAGAAGAAGAAGCTTCAACGGTTGAGGAAGAAGACATCATCTCCATGGAAGTATTGATACGCCTTGTTCTCCAATGATTCTCCACTCCAAAACCTCTTCAAAGCTACTGCCAAGCCTCCTCAATATAGTCCCAATTCGTCACTATTAATTGCCAAGAGAATATAAAGAGTCCCCACCTAATTATGAGACGATTAGGGTTTCCCGCAGGCCCAATCAGGTGTGTTTTTCTGTTGACTTTTGGCCTAAAGTTTGACCTAGTAGAAGTTTGATTCACAAAATTTACGTGAAATACAAAAGTGTCTAGAATCGAATTTCGTTCAACCATTGCAAGAATTAAGTTGATTTGATGCTTGAAAATAAGAGTTTCAGGCCGTTTTCTAAAATGGGATTAAAACTGTATTATACGTAGAATTGGGCTTTAGGCCCGTAACCTCCTTAAGCAGTTGTAATTCTCTTGGACCTCTTCTTTGGGCTGATTTGAGATGAAAGAAAGAGTTGAATGGATCCATTTGACGTAGGCTTCATATAACCCTCTTGCATGTCATCTTTAAAACCTCAAAATCATGGTTTTAACTGAAATAATCATTAAGGCCCTGAAAATACAAAAAACACTAAAACGAAGTAAAATAACAAAATAATCTATTACTAAGAGAATAAAATATACAAGTTAAGAGGTTAGAATGCGTAACATTCAACGCCGATCAAAATTCTCGCATGGGTTGAACGAAATTTGATTCTGGACACTTTTGTATTTCACGTAAATTTTGTGAATCGAACTTCTACTGGGTCAAACTTTGGGCCGAAAGTCAGCAGAAAAACCTACCAGATTAGGGGCTGCGAAAAATCCTAATTGTCTCCTAATTAGGTGGGGACTCTTCATATTCTCTTGACTATTAAATGTGATGAATCAGGGCTGTATAGAGGAGGCTTGGTAACAGCTTTAAAGAGCTTTTGGAGTGGAGAATCATTGGAGAAGAAGGCGTATCAATACTTTCGTGGAGATGATGTCTTCTTCCTCAACCGTTGAAGCTTCTTCTTCTACCATAAGTGGCTAGTTCAGCCACCAGGGTTTTGATGTAGCCCTAACTAAACATCACTGGTTTGATTGTTCTAATTATTGGGAATTTTTGTATTCATTCATAGATTGCGTGATTTAGAGGATTCTTCTTATAGAATTGAGCAATAAAAGTCTTATAAATTCAGTTTCAATGATTTCTTATCTTGTCTTAGATACTTGATTGTTGTTATTGAACTCGTCCCTCTTATTTTCTGTGATTATGAGAGTGATTATTACACAATAGTTTTCATTGAATATATCATTAAAAGCTTTGATGGATTATGTCTAGAGAAGATGGACCATACTGCACCCTAGAGTAGAGTAGTTAGGCAGATGGCTCATGCTCATCGAAGATAGTCCATGACTTAGCCTTAATCATATATTCTCTTCTTGATGGATAAAGGTGAGCTTGTAGTCACCGACACCATAGTTAGTTCAATTGGCCATTGATTGTGAAGTTAGTGGTGAAATCAATAACCCTAGATTTATCTTATATTCTCTACACTTAGTTTTTCTTGCTTTTGTTCAATTGCTTCATTAGTTAATTTAGAATTAAAAATCAAAAATTCTTTTCTTTTAAATTTAATTAGAATTAATTTCGTATATCCAACTCAGTCAGACCACAGTCCCTGAGGTTCGACACCCCTTTCGATAGACCTATTTTGCAAGAAATTCGTTCTATTGCGAAGTGTGGTAATTTTAATTGATACTCTCACAACACACGCATTAGTTCCTTAGGCATGTTGTATTCGAAGGAGGAGTTTCCGTAGATCCATCTAAGATAGAGGTGGTAATGCCTTGGGAAAGACCAAAGAGTGTATTCAAAATACATAGTTTCTTGGGATTGGCTGGGTTTTACCGGAGGTTCATGAAGGACTTTTCGAGGTTAGTGGCACCAATGAGCAAACTTACCCAGAAAGGAATTAAATTTGTGTGGAATGATGCCTCCCAGCATATATTCATAGAATTGAAGAGTCGATTGACTTTGGCTCCAATTTTGATCATTCTGAAATGTAGGTTGGGTTACACAATTATTATGACGTTTCACGACTTGGTTTGGGATGCGTGTTATTGCAAACCGAAAGAGTAGTGGCTTATAGTTCAAGGTAATTAAAAATACATGAACAAAATTACCCGACACATGACTTGGAATTGGCGGCGGTGATTTTCTCACTGAAAGTATAGAGGCATTACTTGTATAGGGGAGAGATTTGAGGTGTTATCCGATCACAAGAGTCTCAAATACCTTTTCTCACAAAAAGGATTTGAATATAAGGCAATGGAGGTGGATGAAGTATATGGAAGACTATGATTTTGATTTGCAATATCATCCCAAAAAAGCTAAGGTGGTAGCGGGTGCCTTGAGTAGGAAGTTACGTGGTAGCAGATGCTTTGAGTAGGAAGTCACGTGGTAGCTTGGTAAGCATAACTATAAGTGAGTGGAAGATGATGAAAGATATCTCAGAAATGGGATTATATTTCAGTGAGGATGATGGACCGGCAACTCTATTTACTTTTTACTCTTATTGCTTAACTGACTCTAGTGAGTAGGGTGATTGAGGAATAGAGGCAGGATAGTGAGATGGAGGTTATTCGTACTTGAATTTCAGGTGGCGAGGTGGTAGAAGGATAGACAATTCATTCGGATGAGAGTCTAAAATTCAAAGGGAAGATGTTTGTTCCCCTAGTTTATAGAAATGATGTTCTTAAAGAGTTTCACAACTCGAGACTTGCAGTACATCCGGGTGGTACCAAGATGTATCATAACCTATTCCAAAAATATTGATGTAAAGGTGTGAAGAAGGACGTGGCTCAGTTCGTAGCGAGGTGCCTCACTTGTCAATAAGTGAAGGCCAAGCATTAAAGGCCAGTGGGGTTGTTATAGCTATTGCCTATGGCAATATGGAAGTGGGAGCATGTCACTATGGACTTTGTGACGGGGCTTCCAAGGTCGAGGAAGAGTCATGATGCAGTTTGGGTCGTTGTCGACAAATTGACCAAGGTGGCTCATTTTCTTCCAATCTGAGTGACCATGATGTGGATACTCTTAGTCGATTGTAGATTGAGCAGATCCTTAGGCTTCATGGCGTACCAGTTTCTTTTGTGTCAGATAGAGACCCATGATTTACATTACGATTTTGGCAGAGCTTCTAGACAACACTTGATATAGACCTCCACTTTAGTACGAATTTTCATCCTTAGACGGATGGTTAGTCGGAACTTACTATAAATTTTTTGGAAGATATGCTACAGGCATGTGTGCTTGATCTTCAGGGTAGTGGGGAGGATCACCTTCCATTAGTGGAGTTCACCTATAACAATATTTATCAAGCTAGCATTGAGATGGTTCCATTCAAGGCATTGTATGGTAGGCCCTGTAGGTCACCTGTCTGTTGGACCGAGGAAGGAGAGACAGTTTCCTTGGGGCTGGATATAATTCAAGAGACTACTATGAAGATTAAGGTAATAAGACAGAGATTGCTTACTACTCAGAGCCGTCAGAAAAGCTATATCGATAGGAGATGATGACCATTAGCATTTGAGGTGGGAGACCATATTTTCCTAAAAGTCTCACCATGGAAAGGCTTGATGAGATTTGGTCGTAGTGGCAAGCTAGCGCTATGATTTATCGGTTCATTCGAGATTTTGGATCGAGTTGGTGAGGTTGCGTATCGCTTGGCATTACTACCACAATTGTTAAGTGTACACAGCACTTTCCATATTTCTATGTTAAGAAAGTATGAACCAGACCCTTCACATGTATTAGACTGGATAGACCTTAAGGTGGAGATGGACGTGTCATACAAGGAGAGCCCGATTCAGATTCTGGATACTAGAGACCAAGTACTTCGGGGCAAGACTATTCCATTGGTCAAGGTACTTTGGAGACACAACGGAATTGAAGAAGCTATGTTGGAACGAGAGCAAGAAATGCATTCTAAGTATCCCGAGTTCTTCACCACTTGAGGTACATTTTAATTTCGAGGACGAAATTCCTTGAAGGTTAGGAGGTTGCAGAGACCGGGTCCAATTTTGATCGGTTCCCATTTTATTCATCATTTTTGCCATAAATGCATTTTAAATGATGTTTAGCGTGTTTTAAATGTGGGAAACATGTTTGGGAATTGATTTAGAGGATTTGGGAGTGTTTGCAAAATTTTGAGATTTTTGGGTTAGTAGGGTCTGGGGAGTGGGTCGGGTGGGCCCAAGAATCCAAAAATTTCTAGAAAAATATTTTTTTTTGGTTTTAGACAAAATGAAATATTAAATGAGTTGAGGAAGTAATTTCAGAGCCATAACTGCTTTTGAAATCGAAAACGGCGGTCGGGAGGGTACGTTAAGTGACTTGGGGAAATTTCGATCCTTTCATGCCCCAAGATATTATAAATATCTAGGAGTTGGGATTCAGCCATTAGATACACAGTTGATATATCTCTCTCACTCTCCCATTTCATCGCTCTTCATTCTTTCTTCATTTCAGAAGTGTTGGGCTAGGATTTGGAGAACGCTGAAGGTAAATGGATTGCTCTACTTGGCAAAGGCTACGTATTAGACCAAAAAAATTTCATTTTTGGTGAATTAAAAAGGGATGGGATTTTGGAACCTTGCTAGAAAGGTTTGATATTTGAGGTAGGGGTGTGAATCTCCTCTTTATTTTGATCTATAGGTCACATACCGGTGACATGAAATTCTTACATGAATTTTTTTTTGAAATGTGATCTTTTTTGCTTATATAAATTGTCTAGCATGATCTAGATAGTATTTATATGTTGTTCATGTGTTAGTCGATGTATGTGAATGCATTGTGTTCATTTAGGAAGAAATTATGAAATTTGACTTCATGAGAGAAGAAATGCATAAAAGAGATTTCCTGAAAATGCATTATTGTGATTTTCATGAGCTGAGTGAAATTGAATTTGAATATGCTTATGTTGAAATTAATATACATTAACTTGATAAATAGTATTGATTGGATGAAATTAGTAACAATCATGGTTTATGT
The DNA here is from genome assembly GCA_026545225.1 of Cornus controversa. Lineage (NCBI taxonomy): Eukaryota > Viridiplantae > Streptophyta > Magnoliopsida > Cornales > Cornaceae > Cornus > Cornus controversa. The sequence goes on from CM048845.1 coordinate 49,811,340, forward strand.
GCATATATGTGATAAATGTGCACTTTTGTGAGAATTTGTAGTTTTCTGGAGCATATGTGAGAATTAAGAAGTGCTCGGAACCCTATGGTGCAAGGCCCAAAACTTAGGTAAGCAGATGTCACTTCTATCGGGTTAGCAACTCGTAGAGCGTAAACAAAGTATGTGGTTTTGAAAATACCCTTACTATGAAATTGTGATAAGCAGAAGTCCCAGTTGAAGCTATTTCAGAGTATACATGGCATTGAGTTTATTTGTGAACGTGATTTATTTTTAAACTATTTATGTTAATTGGAAACATGTGTCATCAACCATGATTTTGAAAAATGATATTGTTTTAAGCATGAAAAAATTGAAGTATGTCATGTAGTCATATAGAGATTTCATTGTGCATTTATGCATGGTTACCTGAGTCAAGGTTGAGTCGGGTGGATCATTCTTGCTGGACGTAGTTATATGCTCACCTCCTTTCCCCAAACCTTTTTTAGATAAAGTACCGGTGGAGGACGAGGCTTAGAAAGGCTCAATAGATTTTGATGTTCATTTTGGAGATATTCATTTTGGATATGTATATAGATGTCCATGCCTATTTTTAGCATGTTGACTATTTTAAAAATGTTGTCTTTACATTTGGAGAACCTTTATGCTTTTGAACTTGTATGTAATCGCCATACGTGACATGTGTATAACTTTTGAGGAATGAATGTATGATGAATGGTTTGAGGTCTCAAATGTATGTGTTTATGGAGGTGATCGTTTGGAGATGTGAAGCTTGTGTTTGGACCATGTGGAGCATGTCTTGGATCAATTAGGATGTTTCACATATCATAGAGAATATATGTATGTTTTAGGTTGAGACTTGAATAAGATTTTAGCATGAAATTTGTCTATGTATGGAATAACATAAGTTTTGTCGAAAGGCATTTCGATTGATCGAAATCCCATTTTTGATTAGTTGAAAGCCTTCTATTAAGCTAGTTTCCATCAAAATATTTCGATGGATAGGACCCCAATTCCAGCAGGATCTCGATTCTACTTCGATGGACCACCGATTTATTGAAACTTTGATTGATTGAAATACCAATTTCAATTATGTGAAATACCCTTTCGATTGATGGAAGGGTACACTTCGATCAATCGAAACTTGTGGCATATAGTTGGACTTATGCATGTGTGGTCACGTGTGGGGCTTTAGTGAGTGATTGATGTAAAGTAATACGTAGACAAATGTATACGTGAAATTAAGGTTCTGTATTGATTTAAAGGTTGAGATAGTTCATTAGGACTTAATAGAAGGACTCACCCTCGGTTCTCGGGAGTCGAAAATCGAGGTATGACAACTTGGTATCAGAGCATGATACCATATGGTGATTGTGATTAGGAATGAAGATGTTTAACATATTCACCCCCACTTCTCATGCCCTTCCCAGGTGATGGAAATCGGGCCTGACATATGAAATAGCTCAAATCCAAAGCCAAGTCTTCCAATACAACATTTACATGCTCTGTGAGTTACGCGGTGTGGAAGTGGTTGTGAAAGTTAATTTATAACCTAAAGGGGGTGAATAGGTTCACTTGTTCATTTGTTTAATTTTTCAGATTAATTCAATTTTAAGTCCAATTCAAAATTAATCAAACATATAAAGCAAGTAAATAAAATAAAGTGTAAGTAAAAATAAAGATGGCACCAAATATACGTGAAAAATCTAGATTAGGAAAAAAACATAGGGGAGGTATGGCCTCAGAAAGCAATCCATTATGAAGAAGCAAACTATAGTACACTCTGTCTTAGACTCACACCTCTCTTCACACTGTCAAGAATCTGATGCCAAACACCTCAGGCTTACAGTTGTGACTTCAAGTCTAAAAACTACAGACTTTCGGCTAACGTTACGATCTTCACAAAAAGGTAGTTGGAAGAACAAAATACTCAGCAAGTATTTCGTTCCCTTCGTAGTGCAATATAATTCACCTTTCTTCATAAGCAAGTAATAGAAGAACTGCAAATCCAATGTTCTGATCAGCGATTAAATTTGATGCAGTCTCTAAACAGCTAATCAGTAGAAGAACGCCATCTTAAATATCACTTGTGAATTATATATGTGTGCTCTGAAATATAGAAAAATATTTTGCCCTAAAATACTTGTAAAATCTCTCTCTCTCTAAAATAATAATTTTATCAAGTCATATTTGTAGAGAAAATATAGATAAGTATATATAGGCATAGTAGTTCTAATCCTGCTTGGAAAATAAGTTAAAAACCAATATAGGACTTTCCTAGAAGTTTCAAATCTAAAAGGAATCATAATTTTTGTCATAAATAATTCCTATTGGGAATAGGATAAGTAGGACCGGTGGGACTTTGAAGAAAACCTGCCGAAACCAAACTGCCGAGAATAGTTGGACCGGTCCTAAAAATTGGGGACCGGTCCTATTTTGAAAATTTTTAATTTTAACCAGAAACCCTAGCTTTTCAAAATAGGCTCTAACACATAAAGCACAACTTGTCCTCTCCATACTTACCTGTATTATATGATGTCCTCGTTGATTTAATTATTTTCATGCACTTGTGTATCAGCTCAAAGAAGTTAAAGATTGATACAGAAAATAAATAGAAAAATAAAACTTGATCAATCAAGTTTTGAACACCAAAATTCACCAATTACAATTTTATATGTCACAATCTCCCCCTTTGACAATTTCGTGACAAAACCACCTAGACAATTATAACCTATTTCATTGGAAAAATTAGATTACAATTTGTCCAAAAATACAAAGAAATAAAGAGCTGATTAAATGAAGCTTCACATGTGTGTTCAAGATTGAGAAAGAAAACTTGTAGTTGCACATCACTTAAACAATACAACTTGTGAAAAGATCTCCCCCTTTTTGTAACAAATTAAGAAAAAAAGACCAACAAGAGAAATTTAGATAAGATAAGCAATATATCATAAAAAAGAGATCAAGTCAACAAATAACCAAAAATAAATGATTAAACAATAATTATAAATATAATCATCCAAAAAAAAACATAGTCTAAAACCAAAACATCCCAAAATATGACCTAGATAACCACATCTAAAAATAGATCAAGTCTAGAACAAAAAATATCATGGTCTAAAGCCTAAGTCTAATCCTCAACATCATCACCATCACCATCACCATCACCATCATCGGTAACATCATCTGTAATGGCAGGGTCAAGTCTGTCAATCTTAGCATGAAGTCGATCAAACCCTTGCTACATAAACCTCAGAACTTGGTTCATCTGATTAGCTGTCACTGGAGTGTCAGTAGCAGAAATCTGGAAAACTCCATGACCTCTAGTCACTACCTGACCAGCTCCCAGTCCAAGCTCATAGGCTTTTCTATCCTTTTCTTTCTTGTTCAGCGAATGAGTAATTGAAGTACAATCAATAACTCCATTCAGTTTCTCAATATCTGCTTCTTCAGGTATATAAACACTAGAACTCTTAAAAATAGCCATCATTATATCTAGGAATGGAAGAGCAGATGAAGACCTAAATGCCTAGTAGCTAAGATTATAGTACTCATAATGGTAGTGGGAAGGTTGATTGGATCCTCCCGAACAATATGATAAAGCATTTTAGCCCGACTCTTGATCAAATTACCTTTGTGGTCATGAGGATCAAGATTATATGAGACCACCAGGTTCAAAGCTGGCACATTATGAGTGAGATAGAGTGAGGGCAACCTATCCACAAGTCTTAGGGCATCAGGTACACACAAAAACCTAATCATGTCATCTATAGAAGGCCAGTTTAGATTCTCAGCTTGATATGGCAAGACAATGCCATCCTCTCTACTCCTAATATATTAGCAATGGTGTCCTTCGTAACCTCAATTCAAATGTTATAACACTTAGTCACAAATGTTAATTCATCCAAATTTGACGTGAACACATTGCCATAAAATATCTAACCATGTCTGGCACAACCATTTCAAGCAATTGACACAAGGACTCCGAACCATTATCTTCAAAATACTTCACAAATTCTAGTTGTCATTTCCTCTTGATGGGTGAACACTATGCGATTTTTGTCACTTGTTAACGCATTCGTGCGTCCCCGATTGCATGCCATCAACATCACGATGAAAGGGATGAAAAAAAAGTCAAAAGCTCCATCGAGTAATTTTGTCGAACACCTAGAGTTCAATCACTAATACCTCAACTTTCAAGGAGCTTTGTTTGAACAACTAACCACCAACACCAATAAAACAACCAATACCTCCAAACAATGTGTTGGAGAATATATTATTGGAGTGATTTAAGCCTTGATAGAAGATGATTTAAGGGATTGATTTTAGGAATCTTCCATTAATGTATTTTTCAAATTTATCGCGTGTATTCTTTCACCGATAAATAGAGGTGGTCATTGTAAACAAAACTAAGAGAGAATACAATAAAAGTGATGTAGTCCTTTGGGCCTTGTGTGCCGTGGATGTAGGCCGTAATGCCGAACCACGTTATATCCTTGTGTTCTTCTTTTTAATTTATCTTTCAATTTTATTTTATTTTATCAACACAATGCAATCCCAATCTCCAATAATTAACAAACACAAGAAATTAGATAAAGAAGAGAATGAGTTAGAGTTTGAGAGTGTGATTCGTGTGTGAGTGTGACTCAAAAAGTATACCAATTAAAAATTTCCACACTTCGCAATAGAACGAATTCCTTGCAAAATAGGGCTATCGAAAGGAATGGGTATCGTACCTCAGGGATTATGGTTTGACGAGTTGGAATACGGAATTAATTCTAATTAAATTTATAAGAAAATAATTCTGATTTTCAAACTAAACTAATTAAAAAGATAAAATAAAATAAATCAAAGTAAACAAGATAGTGAAGATAATAGGAGAGAAACCTAAGGTGTTTGACTTCACCACTAACTCCACAATCAATGGTTAATTGAATCAACTATAGGGGAATTACATCATGCATAAGTGGTGTCGGTGGCTACAAGCTCACCTTCATCCGTCAAGAAGATAACATATGATTAAGGCTAAGCCATGGACTATCTTCAATTGGCATGGGCCATCTGCCTAACTACTCTAATCTAGGGTGCAGTATGGTTCATCTTCTCTAGGCATAATCCATCAAAGCTCATAACAATATATTCAGTGATTACCATTGTGTAATAATCTCTCTCATGATCACAGAAAACAAAAGAGATTGAGTTCAATAATAACAACTAAATATCTAAGACAAGATAAGAAATCATTGAAACTGAATTTACAAGACTTTTATTGCTTAATTCTATAATAAGAATCCTCACAATTACACAATCTATGCATGTATATAAAGGTCCCCAATAATTAAAACAATCAAACCATTGATGCTTTGTTAGGGCTACATCAAAACCCTAGTGGATGAACTAGCCGCTCATGGTAGAAGAAGAAGCTTCAACTGTTGAGGAAGAAGATATCATCTTTCTGAATTACGCGTATGACTTCGTTCTCCAATGGCTCTGCAAATATGTTTCTGTTCTCTTCAGCCCTCTCAGACTCTCTCTGTGTTCTCTCCAATCCCCCTCAACTCAGCCTCCAAGTCTTCACTTTATTCTCCAAGAGAATACACCAAAGTCCTAATCCAATTAGGAATAAATTAGGGTTTCCCGCAGCACTAATCAGGTGGGTTTTTCCTGCTGACTTCGGCCCGACTTTTGACCCACTAGAAGTCCGTTTTACGGAATTTTCGTGAAATACAAAAGTGTGCAGAATCAAATTTCGTTCAACCAACGCGGAAATAATGTCGATTTGAGGCTCGGAAATAAGAATTCTGATCCATTTTCCAAAACGGGATTAAGATTGTATTATGCGCAGATTTGGGCTTCAGGCCCGAAACCTTCTTAAGCTGCTGTAATTCTCTTGGACCTCTTTCTTGGGCTGATTTGAGTTGAAATAAATGGTTGAGTGAATCTCCTTGATGTAGGCTTCATCTCACCATCTTGGATGTCTTCTTTAAAAACCCAAAAGCACGGTTTTAACTGAAATAATCATTAAGGCCCTGAAAATACAGAAAACACTAAAACAAAGTAAAATCACAAAATAATCTATCACTAAGAGAATAAAATACATAAGTTAAGAGGCTAGAATGCGTAACATTCAACGCCGATCACACCCCCAAACTTACATATTGCTAGTCCCTTAGCAATAGAATAAAACAAAACTAAAACAAAGAAACTACTAAACACTAACTAAACTACCTAACTCCACTTTCGTGGGAGAAACGATTGCATTTAGCATATGCAACAAGCCTTTAAACCCCTAGGTTCCCCCTAGTGGACGAGTATAGTCTCGTGAGGGTTTCCAAAAATGTTACCCACAAACATTCAAAATTTTGTTTCAACATTAATTCAAGAAGAAGATTACAATACATAGTTACAAACTTGCATTCAAGAATAATTTCAAACTTTCAAATTCTATAATTCAAATCAATGGTTCCCATGCATAATTCACATCAACATATCTCAAAATAATTAACTCTAGCTCCCTCGTGTAAAGTGAACTAGCAGTCCTCTCATGTAGCATAACTCAGCTCTAAATCTATTAAGGCACATACCTTTTCAAATCACTAGCTCCCCTTATTGAACTCATACTTCCCAACATGCATACATGACTTTTTCATTTTTTTTTCATTATTCTTTTTTTTCTCATTACTTTATTGGTTGTGCAATGTCTTGATCTATTAAGCTTTCTGAAAGATCCATGTAGCAAGCTTTCAGTCAGTGACTCCCAAACCAGATGGCTTTAGGGCACTAGGCTTTAAGATACCCCGAAGACCTAATTACTCGAATCAGTCAGGCTACAAATCAAGACAACCAATGCTCATCTTTTCTCACCTTTTCACTTTTGACGCGAACACTCCGTGCTTCCTGAGGCATAGAGGCCCGGTTACTCATGAAAATGATCAAATTGATTGCTTATTCATCATTTTTTTTCTTTCTTTTTTTTTCTTTTTCATTGAAGTCAAGTAAAACACATTATCGGTACTCATTCTCAAGAGATACTAATTAATATCAAGCATATGTAACTCAATAACTCAAAACCAAAGTTTAAACCCCACAAGATTATGCTAGTGTGTTTGTGCATTTAAGGAAACTAAAATTAATCACTCCAAAGCATGTTATTGCAAACCATGATTAAAACCACTTAATTTAAATCACAGTTTCCAAAGATTTAAAACCTACTCAAAAATTGCAAGTTATGCACCTACATAAGGTATTAATCCTTTGAATGATGTCAAAACATTCTATCTAAAAATAAAACAAAATAAAATAAAGAAACAAATTAAGAAAATAACATAAAATAAAATCCTAATACAAAAGAATTTCACACAAATTTTCCCCATATGCAATAAAGCACACAAATAGGCATCGCCTCACCCCCAAACTTAAACTGTACATTGTCCTCAATGGACACCCAATTAAAGCATAGAGAAGAGTAAGAACGATAGTACCGGGATCATGGAGTAGTGGAAAGAAAATAGAGTACATCACGAGGACGAAGGCAATGCAAGCACACCCCCAAACTTGGATGTTAAAACCTGTCAAAACAAACCACTATACCCCAAAGATCAAGTGAAAATAGTATGGGTGGAAATAAATATGAAAGAGAAAAATCCTAAAAAATATTTTTTCATTTTTTTTTTTTTTTTTTGATAATAAAAATCTAACTACAAAAAGAAAAATAAAGAGAAAAATAAAAGCTAAAAATAAAATAAAATACAAAAGATGGTTACCTTCCTGTCAAGGATGTGGGGGTGACTGAGCATCTGGATCCAAGTTTGCTTGGCGCATCAGTGCACGCATCATCCTCCTCATCTCTAGTTGCTCTTGGCGAGTGTCACGAAAGTGATCCGCCATCTCTGCTCTCATTGCACCAAACTATGTGGAGACCGCTGTCTGTAAGGTGCCAAACTGGGCTGTCAACCCAGTAATCTGCCCTTCTAAATATTGATAATCATGGCCACCAGCCTGTGCATGCACTTCCTCTTCCTCTGCCTCCATCTTTTCTGGATCGTCCACCGGTGGTGGTATATCTACATGCTCTCCTCCCTGGGCCAACCGAGATACCTCACCAGGCGCCGCTATGACTCTCTGGTGCATATGAGATCGACTCAGGTTCCAGTCATGCGTGCCATAATGAAGATCACGTGGAAAGGCAAGCTCGTCCTCATGGACTGCATACCCCTGTGACACAAGCAACTGATGAATAATGGTAGGGAATGGAAACTCCCAGTCACTTGCACTGTCTGGTGCCTTGGCCACAACTTTGAAATAGAATTTCTCCATCTGGCCCCAGACAATCTGTGGGAATAACAGCCAATGCCCAAAATGTATAGCATATAAGGCTCTGAGGAACTCTTGACGTCTTTCGGTTTTATGTCCAATTGGACATACATTCTTGAGTAGCACAGCGTCAAGGAACCATAAATGATTTGGCATTGAGGACTTTGAAGTTGCATTCCTTTTCGGCCCAGAAAATTGGTTGGCACACAATCGTGCAACCACATTGCCTACCGACAACTCGTCGGGTAGAGGAGTATAGATATGAGATAAATCAGCTGGGCATTCATGAGGACAACCCATGGCAATGGCAATGGATGACATGTCGACTCGAACTATTATTCCATCGACTGAAGAAGTAAGCACATCCCGCTCATCAGGTTTCGGCATTAAGTTCTGATAAAATACCTTGACAAGCCTCGGGTAAATGGTAGATGAGAGTGGAACAAAAATGGATGCCGACCGACGACGACGGATGTCGAAAATCCCCCACCGTGTCTCGGGAAACATACCATAAAGCTCGGCTATGTCAAACATTGTTTCAAAATTCAACGCCCTTGGATGCCATCTTTCTTGAATACCGTCTCGGTGAGATCGTGAAGAACCTGTGGTCGGATCATGCCTCGCTCGGCGAGGATTACGTGAACTTGAAGCAGCTTGGTGACTTGCTCTCTTTGGTGCCATAGAAGTAGAAAAAGTGTGGTTGAGGAATTAAATCGAACACTTGGTGTGCACAATTCTTTTGTAACCTTCAACCTCCTTTTTTCGGCAATTTTTCCACCCAAATCGAACAAGTAAATGCACCAAATTGATCCCCCAAACTTGGTCTTCAAAAGCCCTCAAAAAGATTTGAACAATTTCTTCAAGGAAAAACTTCACTTACTTTGATGTTGAACTTGAAAAAGTGTGAGCTTCCTTTGAGAATAGTGATTTTTGATCCAATTTGATGTTGAAGTTGATGTTGATCAATGTTGAATTCTTGTATAATAATCACTAATTGAAGAAATTAGTTTTCCGGATGATGTAGGACTTGAATTGGAGTTCAAAGAGGCTTAGGATGCATGGAGTAGCTTTAAACTTGGAGAAGGAGTCTTTATATAGAAGATGGTCTCGGCCAGCCCAAAAATTGCCTTGGGCGATCGATCCCCCCAAGGATGGGCGATCGATCGCCCACCTGGTGGTGATCATCCTTACAAAATATGGAGGGGCGATCGATCCCCCTCAATTGAGGCGATCGATCCCCCTCCTGAAGACCTGTTGACCCTCCATCGCCCAAGTTCGACCGAACCTTGATAATTTTGAGTCTCCATCGCCCAAGGTCGACCGAGAGCACGATTTTTCACCCGTCTTGAGTCCAAATACCTCGGTACACCTCTTGGCATCCTCCGGAAGCAACTTATACATCAAAAACTCAAAGAAAAAACATTAAAACGCAACTAGAATTGAAGAAAAACTTAAGAAAACTAAAACTAAAAATTAAAATTAAAGAAAACTAAAAGAAATAAATGATAGAAATACATACAAAACCTACAATTTAACGTCCGTAGGAGACGATTGACTCTCCGAAGGGATTAAGTCGGATAGACGGGATCCGTCAAGTCGACGGACTCCACGTCTCTTCTTGGCACACATCCTTCCACACAATGTTTCAACCTTTGGCCATTAACCTTCATCAACGTATTATCTCGAAAGCTTCAAATTTCCACGGCACCATGAGGAAAACCCTAGCCATGTAAATATGTCATATTTGTAGTAAATTGGGGATTTTACTTACATTTGTCTAGTCTTACATTGCCTTGAGCCTTGTATTCAATACAAGTTTATAATTTCTTTGTGATTCATATGTCACAATTTATCATTCTTGTCTTAGAATTTAAGTTATTTTAATTGGTCTCTCAACACTTATATTTTCACAAGAAATATAAGTGATGGTTTTGTATTTATTTTCACTTGAACATGTCAACTCTTGACTTTCATAGTCCATGCTTAGAGAAGGTAATTTTACTACACTTAGGTAATTAAGTTAATGTAGTTAGGTAGGTAAATTATGCCTATCGAAGATGGACTATCATTAGTTAGGGTTTATGTATCCTCTTGACGACGTCGTTGTAGGTAGCACTTGCCAAACACGTCATTTGTACACATTTGTATACATTCTCCAATTTATTGTGAAATAGACATGCTTATGAGGTTAGTGGTGAAGTCTAAGCCCTAGTCCTTTCTCATTTTCTCAAACTTTTTACAATTACTACATTTTTCATAATTCAAGTAACTTAAGTAAACAAACAAATATCGTTTGTTAATTGAACCGGAACCAATTTTCGATTATAACCATTAAACCAACGTAGTCTCTATGGGATCGACACCCTCTACATAGAGCTCTATCCTATCAAGGATTCGTTCTATTGCGAGCGTTAAATACACTTTGATTGTCAAAATAAAAGTAGCACATCAATTTTTGGTGTCATTGTCGGGGACTACGGTTTAATTGCTAAAATTAGAATATTAAGTCTAGTTTGATTTTTTTTTTTACCTAACTCATTCTTTAAATTCTTTACTTGTACGTATTTTTGTTCTTACTTTTTAAGTGCTAACTTTTAGGTGATAATTACTCACTCAAGCTTCAAGACTTAAGCTTGAACTCTTTGTGAGTATTGTATCCAACTTTCTTGCACTTATATGCTTTTATTTTATTTTTGTATATATTTAGGATAGTGCTTATTGCATGCAAGGTTGAAGATCTTTATCATTACCATTGTTGCAATTTAATCTTGGACTTGAACGAACTCTTAGACAACATAGAGAAATTCCTAGCGACTCTATCTTGTTTAGAGAGCTTAGGAGAGAAAACATGGCCAATAATGATAATGTGAATATGCAACCAAATCCAATCCTTCAACCACCACCCCCTCCGGGTGTGGAGGTTCTTAGGGATTTCTATGTTCTAACTACCTATGCATCCCAATCGTGTATTCATTTCCCTATTGTGGCAACGAATCACTTTGAAATCAAATCCTCCACCATTAGTCGTCTAAATTATTTCCATGGGATGCCTGATGAAGACCCTTACAAATACATAGATGACTTCTTGGAAGTGTGTTCAACCCTCCGGTCGAACAACTTCACGAAAGATGACTTAAGGTTTCATCTCTTCTCTTTCTTACTCAAGGATAAAGCCAAACAATGGTTCAATTCCTTAAAGCCCCATTCTATTAACTCTTGGGCAGAAATGCAATGAGAGTTTCTAAAGAAATACTTTCTAATGGGAAAGACTAGTGATGTGCAGAGAGCCATCATCAATTTTTTTCAATAGGATGGAGAAGCTTTCCATGAAACATGGGAGAGAATGAAAGACCTTTTGCAATCATGCCCACACATGCTATTCTTAAATGGCAATTGGTACAAGGATTCTATGATGGTCTAGGTGAGCCCCATAAACAAATGGTAGATGCTAGTTGTGGGGGTACGTTCTTTCTTAAGAGTCCCAATGAGGTGTGGATTCTTTCTGAGAACTTGAGCAAAAATTCGTCTCAACGTTCTTCATTTGAAAAGAAGGGTAAGAATATTGCTCCTTCCAATGCCAAAGCTGAGAGCATCTTTAAATTACATAAAGAATATGCAATCAAAATGAAAATAGATGTTCTCTCCAAGAAACTTGACTAAGTTATATTGGTCGGGACTTTTTCTCCTACTCTTCCTACTCCTCCAAATTCCACTCCTCCTCATACACATGATGTGTGTTCCTTTTGCTCTAGTCCCTCTCATTATATTAGGGATTGTTCTCATACGGGACAATACCCCGAATTCACTCAAGAGCAAGTGAATGCACTCTACTCTAGGATGGGCCAAAATTCTTATAAAAAATCTTATTACTCGGGATGAAGAGATCAAACCAATTTCCAATATGGAAACAAAGATCATTATCAAAGTCAAGGACCTCGGGGACCTCAAGGGAAACAAGGTCCATCTCAATTCCAACCTAGACCTTATCAATCCAATTCGAGTTTCAATACTACTCCACCACCTTCGGAATCCCAATTTTGAGGACAAGGTCTTGGCGGCTTTAGGCAGTCTTAAGTCTAATACTCAATTGTTGCATTCTCACTCTCAATCCATTTCAAAGCTAGAATCCCAAATGGGACAACTAGCCAATGCATTGAATTGAAAAGAGGACAAAAAATTACCTAGCCAACCAGTGGCGAACCCTAAAGGAGTACACGTAGTTGATGAGTCTTCTTCTTCTTCCTTGAGTATGCATCAAGAATAAGCTCAATCAATTACAACCTTAAGGAGTGGTAGGATCTTAAATAATCAAATTGATAAGCTAAGAGAGAAATAATGTGAGCACTCTTTAAATGTAACTCTAGCTTCGTCTATTTCAAATCCAAATGTTTCTTCCAAACATCCAAATTCTTCAAAAGATAAAGGAAAGGCAAATGAAGCTTCATTTGAGTCTAGAGTCCCATTTTCACAAAGATTAAGTGAGCCTTCTCATTTTGGGAAGCAAGAGAGAAAATTTCAGATATGATGGAGATTTTTAAACAAGTTAAAATTAATCTCCCTCTCCTTGATGATATAAGGCAACCCCCCCCCCCCCCGGTATGCTAAATTTCTAAAGGACTTATGCACACAAAAGCGCAAATCTAGGAACCAAGTACCTAAGAAAGTCCTTCTAACTGAGCAAGTGAGTTATACTGATCAACATAACACCCCTTTTAAATTCAAAGATCCAAGTGCCCCGATAATTTCTTGTGTTATTGGTGACCAAGAATTTGAGAGGGAAACGCAAGCCAACTACCGTTGTGTTGTAACTTGTCAACTGCTCGGTAAAGCAACCATGTGGTATCATTGAGGATGTCCTTATAAAAGTGGACAAATTCTAGTTTTTGGTGGACTTTATAGTCCTTGATACGGAACTTGTCCAAAACCCTACTTGTCATATTTCGATCATTCTAGGTTGTCATTTCTTGGCTACGGCTAACACTTGCTTTAATTGTCGTACTGGGGTGATGGACATCTCATTTGGGAATATGAAGGTAAGGTTAAACATCTTAATTGCATCCCACCACACTTCCAATGACGAAAGCGAGTGTTTTTGTGTGGATTTTGTAGATGAGCTTGTTGAAGAAGTGCTCCCTCACATCTTAACCAAAGATCCTTTAAAGGCATGCCTAAGTCAATTCAATTGTGATGACTTTGACATCGAGCAATCAATTCAAGATGTAAATGCAATGCTTGATGCCACCATTGTAAATGACTTTCCAAAATGGAGGGCACCAATAGAGCCTCTTCCTCCTCTTTCAAGTACTCCTCCAATTTCATCCCTTGTGTCTCCTCCATAACTTGAGCTTAAGCCTTTACTGGCTACTCTCAAGTATGTGTTCCTCGGCCTAAGTGACACATTTCTGGTCATCATAGCTTCAAGTCTAACAAATGACCAAGAGTGTTCACACGTAATGGTACTTAAGGAACATAAAGGAGCTATAGGGTGGAGTGTTACAGGTTTAAAAGACATAGATCCTTCCATTTGTATGCACCGCATACATTTGGAAGATGATGCAAAGACCTCGAGAGAGGTGCAGCGTAGGCTAAACCCTAATATAAAAGAAGTAGTCACAAAGGAGGTTGTAAAGTTACTAGATGCTGGTATTATATACCCCATATCAGATAGCAAGTGGGTAAGCCCCACACAAGTGGTGCCACCATGCTCTTAAATGAACAAGGAGAGTTAGTTCCTCAATGCACCTCCACTGGATAGAGGGTGTATATTGATTATAGGAAACTAAATTCTTCAACTAGGAAAGATCACTTCCTATTTCCTTTTATAGATTAAATCCTAGAGAGACTTTTGGGCCAAAGTTTTATTGCTTCTTAGACAGGTATTCTGGCTCTAATCAAGTGGCAATAGACCTGCAAGACCAAGAGAAGACAACCTTCACATGTCCATATAGAACATTTGCATAGAGACGCATGCCCTTTGGGCTATGCAATGCACTAATGACTTTTCAACGGTGCATAATGTTTATCTTCTTGGATATGGTGGAGAGGTTCCTAGAAGTGGTCGTGGATAACTTTTTCATCTTTGGACCTTCTTTTGATTCGTGCCTTTCTAATCTTACACTTGTACTCAAGCATTGTAAGGACACGAACTTAATCCTTAGTTGGGAGAATAACCATTTCATGGTTCACGAGGGTATTGTACTTGGGTACATTGTGTCCAAAAGAGGCATAGAAGTTGATAGAGCTAAGGTTGAACTTATCGCTAAGCTTCCTCCACCTTCATTAGTGAGGGGCATTCATTTATTCCTAAGCCATGCGAAATTCTACCGCTATTTCATCAAGGACTTTAGCAAGGTATCCCGACCCTTATGTCGGCTTCTTGAGAAAGATATTCCATTCCACTTTGATGCGGCATACCTTGAATCTTTTGAAACTCTCCTCATTCTTCTATCAACTGCTCCAATTCTAAACCCTCCAAATTGGGCTCTCCCATTTGAGGTCATGTGTGATGCATCCGACTATACTATGAGTGTCGTCTTAGGACAGCGTGTAGACAAGTTGCCGCATGTTATTTACTATACAAGTAAATCCCTTTCCGAAGCTCAAATGAACTATACAACTACGAAAACAGAGTTTCTTGTGGTTGTTTATGCTTTGGACAAATTTAGATCTTATATCTTAGGATCCAAGGTCATTGTCTACTCCAACCATGTCGCTCTAAGGCATTTGCTGGCCAAGAAGGACATAAAACCCCAGCTGATCCGATGGATACTCTTACTACAAGAGTTTAATTTTAAGATCTGGGATGAGAAGGGTACCAAGAATGTAGTAGCTGACCACTTATCTCGAATTCTCATTGAGTGCCATCACGATCCAATTCCAGTTTGTGAATCCTTTCCGGATGAGCAACTTTTTGGGGTCACTGAGCAACTTCCTTGGTATACTGATATAGTCAATTTTCTAGCTATTGGGAAGATCCCCTCTTCTTGGTCCAAATAAGAAAATGATCGCTTCTTTTCCAAAGTACGCATATACTTTTGGGATGATCCTCAACTATTCAAGTATTATCTTGATCAAATCATCCGCCGGTGTGTGCTAGAGAGTGAGATTCCTAGTATTCTTACTTTCTACCACATGCTTGAATGTGGAGGCCATTTCAATGCTAAGAAGACCACTTCTAAAATTCTTTAATACGGTTTTTTTTAGCCAACTATGCATTGGGATGAATACTCATTCTGTCGCTCGTGTGAGCAATGTCAGCGCCTTAACACTATGTCCCAGAAGGATATGATGCCTTTAAACCCAATCCTTGTTGTTGAGATCTTTGATGTTTGGGGCATCAACTTCATGGGCCCATCTCCATAATCCTCCAGTTTTGAGTTCTTACTCGTGGAGGTGGATTATGTATCTAAATGGGTTGAGGCCTTGGCTACTAGAACCAATGATCACGCAGTCGTTGGGACACCACGAGCCATAATCAGTGACGGCAGAAAACACTTTTGCAACCGGTTCCTATGAACCTTACTACTTAAGTACTCTGTCACCTATAAGGTTGCTACACTTTACCACCCTTAAATGAGTGGCCAAATAGAAGTATCTAATAGGAAAATAAACACATCCTTGAGAAAATGGTTTACCCCAATTGCAAAGATTGGTCACAACGTCTAAATGACGCATTGTGGGAGTACCGGACCGCTTATAAAACCCCAAAAGGCATGTCATCGTATCGTTTAGTTTATGTCAAATCATGTCACTTATCGATAGAGCTTGAGCACAAAGCCCTTTAGGCTATCAAGTAATTCAATTTTGAGATGAAATTGGTTGGCTCTCACTAGAAGCTCCAATTGAGTGAATTAGAGGAATTACGAAATGACAAATATGAAAGTGCCAAAATCTATAAGGCAAAGACCAAGGCTTTTCATGACCGCAATATCTGAGCTAAATCACTTTCTCTGGGCCAAAAAGTTTGGCTTTACAACTCTAGGCTTCACCTATTTCATTAAAAACTTCGTTCTTAATGGGACAGTTCATTTATCATAAATATCATCACTCCCCATGGAGTGGTGGAGTTGAAAGGTCCCAAGGACGGAACGCTTTTCAAAGTTAATGGGTAAAACCTTGTGTAGAGATTCAAATGCAAATCAAATACGTGGATGTCGTCAACTTGACAGATCCTGTATATTTGGACATATAATCCGTTCTCACGTCTTGCCATAGAAGGTAAACTTAGCACGTCCATGGACCTATCATGCTCCACGTGACCCGTCAAATCCAATGGGAATGTATCTAATGTGTTAGAGTTGTGAATTGCATGTTTGTACACATATTTCAACACTTAGACAATTTCAGCCATAAATTTCACAAAAAATTACGATGCATCGTAAGTTCAATGTCGATGCTTCTAATGACGATGCATCGTAACTACAAGAATGATGCATCGTATATAAAGCCCCAAATTTGAGTTTAAAATAGTGGATTTTGCACCTTATTTCGCAGTAATGACGATGCATTGTAACATCCATTATGATGCATCTCTAAGCGCACGTGACTGCACATGCAGTCACTTATATTTTTGAATTACACTCACTCTTTCTCATTTTTCTCTCATTCTCTCGACTAAACTCTCTCTCTTTCTCTCAACCGAGACTACACATAACCCTCACCATCACCATCATCATTTTTAGATTCTTTACGTGTGAAGATAATTGGACATACACCCTGGACTTCAGTTGTGTACACTTGGAGGTAAGGGTTTAAATTGTTTATTTGTTGAAGTTTTGTTTGGATGGTATTTTTAGTGGTTGAGAATTGTGAGATTTCAATTATTGAGGTTTTATTTGTGAGGTTGGAGGTTACTTTGTTGTTGGTTGCACCGTTAACAAAGGAGTTTTGGGTGAATTTTAATTGGATTTTTCCAGTTTATTTCCAATTTTATGTATTTCAGTTTCTTTTCATTTCCAGTATTTCTATTGTGTGATGTTGACTCCATTTTGATGTTTTTGATGTATGCTTTTGTATTCCATAAATTCTGTCACTTATTCACAAATTGCCGAATTAATGGAGTAGTTGCTTTCCTTTTTCCCTCTGTGTGCATGTGTCATTATTTTATATCTTTTCAATTGTTTCCTTTATTTCATTTTCCAATTCCTCTATAATATGTTTGGTATATAGTTTACTCTTGTCTAGGTTTTATCACTCCAGTTTTTAGACATGTACCCCGTGTACTCTTTTCCATGGAACAGTTGATGTTTTTAATTTTTGGAACCCATCAACCATGCTGGTAACATAGTTCTCACTTTTCTTATCTTCAAACATTGAGGACAATGTTTAATTTATGTTTGGGGGTACGAGCCCGCATAATTTTTCATTTTTGCACATATTTTGTATTCGTCGCCTTGACGAGAATTTGGGTGATCATCTTTCATTAGTTGATGATTGAGCTAATAAATTATTTTTGCATAGTTTTGTGAGTTTAACAAGCATGCTAAACCCAATGAGACTTCACTCTTCCACTAGACGTGTCTAGGGGTTTAAATGGCTTGTTGTATTCACTAAATGCAATCGTGTTTCCCACGAAAGCGGAAGTTGTGTAGTTGTTTTAATTTAAATCCGTTTGTATTGTTATGGGACTAGCAATATCTAAGTTTTGGAATGTGATAAGCGTTAGATGTTACCGCCTTTACTTACGTACTCTAATCCTATAGTTGAACATATTGTATAGTTTTTACGTGTTTTCATGTTTTTGATGATTTCAGGTTATATTCCAAAAAGCGGCTAAATCCGACCTCATTAACGTTTCAAGAATGCATTTCGATTTCAAAGTCTACTTGGTTGAATGCCCACAGTGAAGATTATCAACTTACGCGCCAAAGCCGGGACAAGGACATAAAAAAGCCATTGAAGGCCCAAACAACCATGGAATTACAATGCATCGTAATGGTAATGTCAATTACGATGCATCGCCAATTATGTATAAAACAAACAGCTAGTAGAAGATATTTCAGCCACTTGCCACTTGTCCCCAATTTTCTCCAAGAAGCTTTTGTACGTGATTTTTATGATATTTTGAGTTTGAAATTAGATGTATACACACTTTTGGACTCATAGTTAGATATATAATATATTTTGTAATAGAGAGCATATTTTGAGTTCTAGAGAGAGAAGTTGATATTCTAGAGAGGGAAAGCTTCAAAGGAGGTTTTGACAAAGCCTTGAAGATCGTATGGAGTAAGAATCACCTTTGTCTATGGAAGATCTCTACGCCACCATGATCAACTAATTCATTCTCTAGAGTTTCGACAAAACCCTAGTCATGTAAATATGTCATATTTGTAGTAAATTGGGGATTTTGCTTACATTTGTGTAATCTTACATTGCATAGAGCCTTGTATTCAATAAAAGTTTATAATTTCTTTCTAATTCATTTGTCTCAATTTATCATTATTGTCTTAGAATTTAATTCATTTTAATTGGTCTCTCAACACTTATATTTTCACAAGGAATATAAGTGATGGTTTTGTATTCATTTTCACTTGAACATGTCGAACTCTTGACTTTCATAGTCCATGCTTAGAGAAGGTAATTTCACTACACGTAGGTAATTAGGTTAATGTAGTTAGGTAGGTAAATCACGCCTATCGAAGATGTATTATCATTAGTTTGGGTTCATATATCCTCATTGTAGTAACCCTTGTGGACGGGTGTGAGTGGGCGGGTGCGAAGACAGACACTGGGCTAAGCTACCACACTGACAGGGTACAGGGTGCTCAATCCCACATCGCCTGGGTGTGAAAAAGGGATTGTGTTTATATGTAGTATATTCTCTTCAAATGGTATGAGGCCTTTTGGGGTAAAACCCAAGAGCAAAACCGTGCGGGCTCATGCCCAAAGCGGACAATATCATACTATGTGTTGGAGCGGGGTATTACACTCATGACAACGTCGTTGTAGGTAGCACTTGCCAAACGCGTCATTTGTATACATTTTCCAATTTATTATGAAATAGGCATGCTTATGAGGCTAGTGGTGAAGTGTATGCCCTAGTCCTTTCTCTTTTTCTCAAACTTTTTACAATTACTACATTTTTCATAATCAAGTAACTTAAGCAAACTAACAAACATTGTTTGTTAATTGAACCGAAACTAATATTCGATTATAACCATTAAACCAACGTAGTCTCTGTGGGATCGACACCCTCTACATAGAGCCCTATCCTACCAATGATTCGTTCTATTGCGAGTGGTAAATACACTTTGATTGTCAAAACAAAAGTAGCACATCAGAAGAAGAATCATTAGCGGTATTATCATTTAGCAAAGCAGCAAAAGTAAGAGCATCATTCTCAACAGAAGAAGCACTATCAGAGTTAGAAGAATTATATCTAAAAATAATAGCTTTCATGGCTTTCTTTTTAACTTTTGAGTTTTTCTTTGCACTAAAGATATTTTTCATAGGACTTGGACATTGAGTAGATGTGTGACCTTTACCACCACATGTCCAAGAAATGATTTCAGAATCATTAGAGTCATCAACTTTTTTTTCCTTCCTATCTTTACCTTTGGATGAGGAGCCTTGATTTCAGAATTTAGAAGAATTTCCTTTCCTAAGATTTTTATCTTTTATATTTAAGGATCTTCCTAAATTTTCTAGCTAGGAGTGCAACATCATTATCCGAATCATATTCAAAACTTTCAACCTTTTCAAATTGAAGAAATTGAAGTATTTGAAACATTTAACAAACTTGAAGACTTTGAAGTATTTGAGAATTTTAAAACCAAATTTTTTTATTTCTAAAGTTTTGGATATTTCTTCTCAAAAGTTTGAATAGATCCAACTAATTTTGCCACATCCATTGAATCAACATCTCTGCTTTCATCTAAGGCTTCCAACTTAGCTTGAAACCTATCAGGATACGACCTCGTGATTTTTATGATAACCTGAAAAGATGAAATTCTTTCACCAAGGTTAGCATAACTTTGAACAATATCATTAAGCTTAGAACAAAAATAAAAAAATATCTCATCTTCATCCATTCTAATTGTTTCAAACTTGGTTGTTAGCATTTCTAGCTTTGACTTCCTACTTTTATGAGTTACCTGTAAAATATCTTATGATTCTTTCGAAGTGGAATAAGCAGAGATTCTAGCAAATTCTGAAGGAACAACATAATTAAATATAACATATAAACCCTTGTTGTTATTGTTAGCTTCTTCATGCTTAACATTTGGCCATGTTGCCTTATCTTTTACTACAATCACAATGGCATCACCAGTACCAGTGGCAGAGGTTGGAATTATATATCCATTCTCAACAGACATCCAAACTATCTCATCTTGAGATATGAGGAAAGCTTTTATGTGTGACTTCCAAAAAGTATAATTTGAACCATCAAACAAAGGAGTTCGCTGAATTGATCCACCTTCTTTCATACTAGATTCCATGATGATTTTTGAAAACAAAAATACTTTTTGATTCTAAAAATTACTTCACAAGGAGCTACTCACAAATTAGAGAACATTGCTCTAATATCAATTGTGAGTTGCACGGTGCGGAAGTGGTTACGAAAGTTAATTTAAAACATAGAGGGAGGGTGAATAGATTCATTTACTCGTTTGCTTAATTTTTTAGATTAATTCAATTTTAAATCCATTTCAAAATTAATCAAACATATAAAGCAAGTAAATAAAATAAAGTGCAAGTAAAAATAAAGATGGGACCAAATATACGTGAAAAATCCAAATCGGGAAAAACCACAGGGGAGGCAAGGCCTCAGGAAACCAATCCACTATGATGAAGCAAAGTATAACAGACTATGTCTCAGACTCACACCCTTCTTCACTTTGTCAAGAATCTGATGTGGAACATCTCAGGCTTACAATTATGACTTCAAGTCCAAAAGCTACAGAATTTCGTCTAACGTCATGATCCTCACAGAAAGGTAGCTGGAAGAACAAAAATACTAAGCAAGTATTTTGTTCCCTTCATAGTGCAATATGGTTCACCTTTATTCATAAGCAAGTAATAGAAGAACCGCAAATCCAATGTTCTGATCAATGATAAAATTTGATGCATTATTTGAACAGCTAATCAGTATAAGAACACCATCCTAAATATCACTCGTGAATTATAGATGTGTGCTCTCAAAATATAAAAAAATATTATGCTCTAAAATACATGTAAAAGCTTTCTCTCTCTAAAATATTAATTTTCTCAAGGGATATTTGTAGAGAAAACATAGATAGGTATATATAGGCATAGTAGTCCTAATCCTGCTTGAAAAAATAGTTAAAAACCAATATAGGACTTTCCTAGAAGTTTCAAATCTAAAAGGAATCATAATTTTTGTCAAAAATAATTTCTTACTTGGAACATGATAAGTAGGACCGGTGAGACTTTGAAGAAAACCTAGCGAAACCAAACTGTTAAGAATAGTTGGACTGGTCCTAAAAATTGGAGACTGGTCCTATTTTGAAAATTTTTAATTTTAACCAGAAACCGTAGTTTTTCAAAATAGGCTCTAACACATAAAGCACAACTTGTCCTCGCCATACTTACTTATACTGTCCTCATTGATTTAATTGTTTTTATGCGCTTGTGTATTAGCTCGAAGAAGTTGAAGATTGATACAGAAAATAAATAGAAAAATAAAACTCAATCAATCAAGTTTTGAATACCGAAATTCACCAATTACAAATTTATATCTCACATGCTCTATACAAAGGCACACATAAATGCTATGAAGAGTATTAATAAACAACATGGGTAGAAAATCCCTACCTTAAGGGTTCAAACCCTAAGCCAACCAAATTCCAAGTGCTCCAAATCCAAGATTCGAATAGATCAATATGTAGAGAACTTCATGGAGATGATTTTCTTCTTCTTGGGCAATAACCAAATCTAAGCCCAAGCTCACCCAAAATTTTTGAAAGTCTTCAAATCCCAAGTTTTAAATCGTAGAATTGTAGATCTCGATGAGATGGACCACTTTTTCTTTTGAGCACCACTTGAATCTCACCCCAAGGCTCTTGAATCTTAGAAAGAAGTTTAGATGGAGTGTATAGAGAAATATGTATCATACGTATAGAAAGAGAAAATGAAAACTTTTCACTCATCTTACTCTATTTCCATATTTAACTCTTTTTAATTACAAACTAAATCCCCCGTCTTTTGCCTAATTTTTCATTCCCCTCTCTCTTAAATAATTGCCTCCCAAACCCTCGCTATACATTACTCTCATATAAGTCCAAAATTAATGCCCAAAGATGTTTTACCAAGTCAATTAGATTATCAGTCTACCTCATTCTAAGGATTCTGAGTCTACCATTCTTCCCGGGCCCATACACCTAAATCAAACCATGCACTAATTAAATCATAATTACACATGCTCACTAATAATTTTCATAAAATACTTGTAAATAATAAAATCAATTTCAGGTCTCTACAATAAATTTAAATTGTCAATTCGAGTTTTTATTATTTCACTAAATAATAAAAATGAACGAACTACTCGATATTATTTTCTAATAAGGAATAGAGGAAACATCACTTATTAATACTAAATTATATTAGCAAAAGAAAAATAGTTGTAGAGACCGGGTCCAATTTTGACCGATTTTTTTTTATGTCCATTTATTGCCATATAAATGATGTGAAATGATGTTACATGCATTATAAACATGATATGCATGTTTGGAGACTTGTTTAGTGGTCTAGGGATGTTTTTGAACCATTTGGTTCATTTTGAGACTTTCGAGTTGGTGGGGCCCAGGACACTGGTCGGGTGGGCTCGAAAAATTGAATATTTTTTTTAAAAAATTTATTTTTGGTTTTAGACCAAATGAAATGTTAGAAGGGTTAAGGAAGTGATTTCAGAGTCGTAATCGCTTTCAAAATTAAAAACGGAGGTCGGGAGGGTACGTTAAGTGGCTTGGGGCATTTTAGTCTTTTATGCTCAAGATGATATAAATATCAATAGCTAGGATATTCTGAGTATTCTCATAGACCTAAACAGCTATCTACTACCTCTATTTACCTCATCTTCATATCTTTACCTTCTCTATTCATTTCAGAGACATTGGGCTTGGATTTTGAAGTTTCCAGTAGAGGACAAAGTGTTCTTCGGGTTAAGGGGAATAAGATGATAGAGAGGCTCAATAGATATGGGATTCCAAGAGTTAGACTAGAATTTCTAGATCACTTTTAGGTAGTCAGGCAAGAAAAAGGCAGAGGGGCAATGTTTCAGTTTCTCAGGGGCAGTAGTCTCAATCCGTACCCTTGGTGCCTTTGGCTATGAGATCTTCACGATCTATTGTCGTGTACTATCATTGCCAGCAGTTGGGTCACTATAGATATGGGTGTCCATAGAGGTAGGTTGTATCGATATCGGTAGCATTGGGAGAGGAGCGGGCATGCTTCCATTGTCGCTAGTCAGGGTATGTTAGAGCAAATTGCCCACAGAGGCAGAGCGTGGATAGTGGGATTGGATCTCAATAGAGCATGGATAGTGGGATTGGGTCTCAATAGAGGGCTATTTAGTCTGCTATAGGTTAGTCATGTTTGAGGGCGTTACTGCCACCTCAGTCAGCTCGGTCAGTTTAAGGCTCTCAAGCAGTGAGAAGGACTACACCTGCTGTGTCTAGTCAGTAGTCTGTATTTCATGGTGCTGATCAGCGAGGTCAGTAGATTCAGGGCCATACTTTCACACTGAATTAGGCAGAGGACATACCAGGATCGTCAATGGTCAGATGTATATTCCTAGTTTCTAGCTCATGGGCTAGGGTGTTGATAGATTCGGGTACATCTTATTCATTCATATCTACTGCATTTGCATGTGCTTTGGGGTTGGAGGTGTCATCACTGGAGTCACCATTGTCCATTAATATGCCTGTTGGGGGTAGAATTACCCTGGGTAGAGTTTGTCGGTCTTGCGAGATCGAGGTTGCTAGACGTTGGCTAGTGTTCGACTTTGTGTTGCTAGATTTGACTAGTTTTGATGTCATTCTAGGTATGGATTGGCTATCTATGTTTAGAGCCACGATCAATTGTCTTCGTAGGAGAGTGACAGTGTGTACACCGGAGGGTGACTGTTTCTACTTTGTAGGAGAGTGTGATGATTTCTATGTACCATCATGCATAGTTCTAGTGTTTAGAATGGGATTGGATGTTTCTTGGCTAGCTTGTTAGCTAAGGAGGATGAGGTTATGACTCGTGGAGGGTTTTCACAGGTAGTTTGTGATTTTTTGGATGTGTTTCTGAGGGACTCAATAGAGTTACCTCCGATGCAAGAAGTAGTGTTCAATATTGATCTTGCTATTGGTACTGCACCTATCTCTATGGCACCGTACCATATGACACTAGCAGAGTTGAAGGAGTTAAAAGATCAGTTACATGAATTGTTAGATAAGGGGTTTGTACGACCTAGTACATCGTCTTAGGGAGCTCCGGTCCTATTTGCTAAGAAAAAGGACAGATCTTGGCGATTGTGTATAGACTATCGAAAGCTGAACCAAGTAATGATCAAGAACAAGTACCATTTGCCAATGATAGATGACTTATTTGATCAACTCAATGGTTCAACGTGATTTTCAAATATCGACTTGAGGTCAAGGTATTACTAGTTGAGGGTAAGAGATGAGGATATTCCAAAGACTGCTTTTCGGACTAGATATGGACACTATAAGTTTCTAGTGATGCCATTTGGTTTGACGAACACACCGACAGTGTTCATGGACTTAATGAACTGAGTCTTCAGTGTTTACTTGGATAGATTCGTAGTGGTGTTTATGGACGATATTCTCGTGTACTTATCCTCTATAGAAGAATATGAGATCCATTTGAGAACAATGTTACAAATTTTGAGGGAGCACCGTTTGTACCCCAAGTACGAAAAATATGAATTTTGGCTAACGGAAGTGAAGTTCCTCGGACACGTGATATCAGAAAGAAGAGTTTTAATGGACCATTCTAAGATTGAAGCAGTGATGAAGTGGGAAAGGTCAAAGAACGTATTTGAGATACCTAGCTTCTTGGGACTAGCGGGCTATTATCGGCACTTTGTGAAAGACTTTTTGAAGTTAGCAGCGCCTATGACTAAACTTACTCATAAAGGAGTGAAGTTTGTATGGAATGATGCTTGTGAGCAGTCATTTATGGAATTGAAGAGTCGACTAACTAGTGCCCCACTATTGATAATTCTCGAATGTGGTTTGGGTTATGTGATCTATTGTGATGCTTCACAGGATGGATTGGGATTTGTATTGATACCAACCAAGAGGGTTGTTAAATATGGTTCCCGACAGTTGAAGACACATGAGCAGAATTACCCGACTCATGACTTGGAGTTAGCAGTGGTAATCTTTGCATTGAAAATGTGGAGAATTACTTGTACGGGGAAAAGTTTGAAGTTTTCTTCGATCATAAGAGCTTAAAGTACCTTTTCACATAAAATGACTTGAATATGAGGCAACAGAGGTAGGTGGAGTAAATGAAAGATTACAACTTTGATTTGCAGTATTACCTAGGAAAGGCGACTGTGGTAGTCGATGCTTTGAGTAGGAAATCACATGGTACCTTGGCAAATATTGCCATCCGTGAGTGAAAAATGATAGAAGACATCTTAGAAATGGGATTGTATTTCAATAAGGGTGATAAACCGGCAACTTTGTTCATTCTTATTGCAAAAACAACTCTAGTGAGTAGAGTGGTTGAGGAATAGAGGCACAATAGTGAAATTGAGGACATTCACACTCGAATTTTGGGTGGCAAGGTAGTGGAAAGTTGGACAGTTCATTTCAATGGAGGTTTGAGGTTTAAAGGGAAAATGGTTGTACCATTGGCTTGTAAGGATGAGGTTCTTAAAAAATTTCATTGCTCTAGACTTCCAGTGCACCCCAGTGGTACTAAAATGTATCACAATTTGTGTATGTGGAAAGGTATGAAGAAGGATGTTGCATAGTTTGTGGCAAGGTGCCTCACTCATCAACTAATGAAGCCCGAACATCAGAGACTGAGATTTTTTTAACAACCATTACCAGTAGCTATGTGGAAGTGGGAACACATCACTATGGATTTTGTGACAGGATTACCGAGGTCGAGGAAGAGTCATGCTGCAGTTTGGGTCATTGTGAATAGATTGACCAAGGTGGCTCATTTTCTCCCTATTTGGGTGACTGATGATGTGGATACTCTCAGTCTATTGTATATTGATCAGATTTTGAAGTTGCACGGAGTGCCAATTTCTATTGTATCATATAGAGAGTCACGGTTTACGTTACTATTTTGCAGAGTTTTTAGACAGCACTCGACACAGACCTTTATTTTAGTACAGCTTTTCATCCTAAGACGGATGGTCAGTCAGAATGTACTATATAGATTTTGGAGGGTATGCATGTGTGCTTGATTTTCATGGTAGTTGGGAGGATCGCCTTCCTTAAAGTCATTAACTTCTTTTTTCTTCCTATCCTTACCTTTAGATGATGAGTCTTGATTATGTAATTTAGAAGAATTTCATTTTCTAATATTTCTATCCTTTTTATATTTAAGGATCTTCCTAAATTTCCTAGCCAGGAGTGCAACATCATTATCTGAATCATATTCAAAACTTTTAACCTTTTCAACTTAAGTTTTTGAATAATTTAAAATATTTGACAAATTTGAAGACTTAGAAGTCTTTGAATATTTTAAAACTAAATTTTTTCATTTATAAAGTTTTGGATATTTCATCTCAAAAGTTTGAATAGATCTAACTAATTCTACCACATCCATTGTAACAATATCTCTACTTTCATCTAAGGCTTCCAACTTAGCTTGAAACCTATCAGGAAGTGACCTCATGATTTTTCTAACAACCTGAAAAGATGGAATTCTTTCATCAAGGTTAGCACAACTTTGAACAATATCATTAAACTTAAAATAAAAATTAAAAAAAACATTTCATCTTCATCCATCCTAATTGTTTCAAACTTGGTTGCTAGCATTTGTAGCTTTGACTTCCTTACCTTGTTAGTACCTTCATGTGTTACATGTAGAATATCTCATGTTTCTTTCAAAGTGGAATAAGCAAATATTCTAGCAAATTCAGATGGAACAACATAATTAAATATAACATATAAACCCTTGTTATTGCTGTTAGCTTCACCATGCTCAGTAGGTGACCAAGTTGCCTTATCCTTCTATACAATTACAATGACATCTCTAGTACCAGTAATAGATGTAAGAATTTTATATCCATTCTCAACATACATCCATACTCTCTCACCTTGAGATTTAAGAAAGGCTTTCATGTGAGACTTCCAAAAAGTATAATTTGAACCATCAAACAAAGGAGTTCGCTGAATCAATCCACCTTCCTTCATACTAGATTCCATAAGGGATTTTAGAAAACAAAAATACTTTTGGTTTTAAAAATTGCTTTCACATGAAACTACTCACAAATTAGAGAACACTACTCCGATACCAATTGTGAGTTGCGCGGTGCGGAAGCAGCTGCAAAAGTTTGTTTAAAACCTAGAGGGTGGTGATTAAGTTTACTCATTTTTTGCTTAATTTGTTAGATTGTCCCAATTTTAAGTCGAATTAAAAATTAAAGCAATCTCATAGAGCAAGTAAATAAATAAAGTGCAATAAAGTAAAGAATGCATCAGATATACGTGGAAAACCTGGATCGAGAAAAAAATCACAGGTGAGGCTTTGTAGCCCCGAAGAACCAAATCCACTATCGTCGAAGTAAAGTACAACAGATTATATCTCAGACTTACAAACCCACTCCACTCTGCCAAGAACTTGATGTGGAACGCCTCAAGCTTACTCTTGTGACTCCCTTATCCAATTGCTGCAGACTTCTAGCTAATGTCAAAATCCTTGCAGAAGAGTAAATGGAAGAACACGAACACTCAGCAAGTATTATGTCCCCTTCATAGAGAGATCTTCTTCTTCTTCCTCACCAATGAATGGTTGTAAAGGAAACCAAAAGATCAAGAAGCTTGATCAATAATAAATATTTGGTGCAGTCTTCGAATGATCAATCAAGCGGATAGAGAGACACAACCTAAATCACTCATAGTGCATATATATTTGTGATCTCTCAAAAATATAAATAGAAAAATAAAGTTCTCTGCTGAAAAAATATCTCAATGTTTTCTCTCTCTAAAAAGAATGATTTTCAATGTATATTGAAAGCATAATGAGAGAGAAGAAATATGAGGCTTTTCTAGGTGAAAAAAAACTAATTTTTCTTGAAAAACAAATTAAAAATCAATAGGAAACAATTCCTAAAGTTTAAGAAAATTTTAGAGTCAAATCCGAGTTAAAACAGAACACTATAAAGCCAAAATCCACCACCGGAAGGCTTGGATAGGTCCAGGGCTCTACCCTGCAAGTTTTGAAGTCCTGAGACTTCATAGACTGGTCCAGAAAACCTGGACTGGTCTAACCTTGAAAAGTTTAAAAATTTTGCCAAAAAACCTAATTTTCAAGGTTGAAACCTCCCAATTTAAAATATATGTGTTCTCACCACTTCACTTGGACTACATAACTCTCATACTTGATCAACGATGTACACATGTAATCGGAACTATCTGAAAAATTTAATCAATCAAACCTTTGTTCAATGCATTGATGCCTTCTTCCAAAGTGTGAAGCTTCAACTCAAGGGGTTGGCTCAAGTGGATAAAGAACTTAGCCCTAGTACCTAGCAAGCATTAGGTCTAAGGATCAAGTCCTCTTGGGTGCAAACAATTCTTTGGAGGTGGGTGTGTGTGTACCAACTAGGAAAAGAAAAGGTGTGAAGCTTCATGCCTTTGAAGATCATTTGCATGGTTGGTGTAGAACACTACTCACTCTGAGAATTCAGTTACATGATCAATTACAAGAATATAAATCAAAGATTACAACTCGATCATGTTTAGTTTTGACACCGAAGATTGCCAATTACAAAAATATATGTCACACATTGGACAAGTCTAAATTGTATTTCACAGTTTTTTTTTTTTTTTGGGGGGGGGGGGGTATGTTATTATTTATAGATGAGTCTTTTCTCTGTCTTGTCAGTATTTTGCTTTCGTAGTATTTTTTGTTAATTTTATATTCATCTTTCATATTTGATAATTTTAGAATTTTCTTATAATATTATTTTTCTGCTCTATTTTTGTTGAATTACTTGAATTATTGTTGTTAATGGTCAATATTTTAACAAAAAGTGAAATGAACAAAATATAAATGAAATAATCATACTAACACAAATATGCAAGTATTTTATACGTAAAAACTTTACCCTTACTCTATCTTTTATGAAATAATCATACATACAAAATTTACCCTAATTTATGATATAATGGACTTACAAACTCTACCCTAATTTTAGCTTTCTTGGCGGGCGGAGTTATGTGAAAATGCTATTGGAGATTTTTTTTGTACACAAGTTGTATAAGAGGAATTGTGGAAGGAGTTTAGTATGACATATATACAAAATTTACTCTAATTTATGAAATAATATAAGTTGCAGAGGAAGAATCATGAAAGAAGTTGAATGTTGAGTACGACATGATATCTTCGGACGGTAGCAGATTCACTCGTATATAAGAGGACAAAATTGTCAATAAAAATAGTTTTAAAATCACGATCACTAATTGTGTTTGCATTCAACGTTAAGAAACCTAAGGATCGCTTAAAATTTTGGCCTCTTTTAAGCGCTTCTTAAAGTTTTAAGCAGTATCCTAAATCTTTACCAAACACGATTATTTTTAAAAATCGCTTACCGTGTTCAACGATAAGCAATGAATTGGGTTATCAAACACAACCTTATATGTTTGGTTGCAGTTTGAATTTAAAGTTGTATTATATAAGTTTAAATTAAAAAAGTAGTTACAAATTATTAATCCAACCAACAAGATCTATTCACCCTAAGGCCGGTCCTGATATTTTTAAAAGAGGCCCTAGGTGAACATTCAAATGCAAGGCCCTTTATACTAAGGTTCGTAGTCATGGCTACAGTAATGGATGCAGTCACGGTGTAAAGAAATTGGGTCTATGTCGGTGTAACGTAATCAAATCAGTTATCACAATTGTGAATTTTATTCGAGATTGCATGTAGGGCTCAAAACGAATGCAACTTTTTATAAACATAATTCTATAAAAATACATTTTTAGTGAATTTTATTGCTTTTTTAATATTATTTAATATAATTAATGATCTACTTATGAATTTTTAGTCATCGACATTATTAATTTTTTTATCAATTATACTTTTTACTAAATTAATGAATAAAAATAAATTTAATTATGAAATAAATGAAACTTCATATCATATATAATATGTTAGAATTAAAAAAAAACATAAAAAATAAAAAAATAAAATAAAATGTTTTGAAAGTGGAAGAACATTTAATCATATATATTTATTAGATATAATTTTAAGTTGGACTTTTTTATATAAGGTTTTAAGGTACTATTACTAAGTCTACTGTTTATTTCCAAACTAGAATATGCATTGATTTTGAGAATATTTTGTTTTTGTAATGTTATTAACTTATTAAGCATATCTATATGTATTGTAAATTAAAGCTGCCAAGTTTGTTGGTAACTTACATAGTTACATGTACAGTAAAAAAAATTATTGTTCACATAATAACAAATCAGACTGTACCAGGTTTGAGCCTCTTTTATGGCCCCATATTATTATTTTAATTCATAACAGATCCGTGATTGTTGGGTCTTCTAGTGGTGTCCCCAAAAATTAAGAGGCCTTATCCGTATTTGGGCCTTCAAGTGCTTGGATTGTATAACATTTTAATTCACAATAGATTCGTGTTTCTCCAAAAATTTAGAGGCTGGGTCACTGCGCGGTCGCCAGACCCAGGGTGGGCCCTGTATTCACCCTTTCCATCTAGGTCTAGATCATTAACCTTGAATGGCTTTACACCAGAGTTTAGGATTCTTGTCATTACAACTATGAGATTTCAAATTTTAAACTAGTTTCCTTCCAACTACGTTTAGAAGGCATGGATTTTATGCTATCAAATGCAGTGTAAAAAAAATCATATTTCAAAAAAATCTCACGTTCCATGTCCAAAACCACCATCGCCTTGAACCGTCACAACCACCGCCGCCTTCTACCCCCTCCACCTTCCACCACTGCCATCCCCGTTGCTGCCTTTCACCACTACCACCACCACTGTCACTGCCTTCCACAACCACCATCACCGTCGCCTTCTACATATAATTTTTTTTTTTTTGGGGGGGGGGGGGGGGGGTAGAGGGTATGTTATTATTTATATTTATAGATGAGTTTTTTTCCTTTATCTTATCAATATTTTGCTTTCGTAGTAGTTTTTGTTAATTTTATATTCATCTTTCATATTTGATAATTTTAGAATTTTCTTATAATGCTATTTTTCTGCTTTATTTTTGTTGATTACTTGAATTATTGTTATTAATGGTCAATATTTTAACAAAAAGAGAAATGAACAAAATATAAACGAAATAATCATACTAACACAAATATGCAATTATTTTATACGTAGAAACTTTACCCTAACTCTATTTTTTATGGAATAATCGTACGTACAAAATTTACCCTAATTTATCAAATAATGGACTAACAAACTCTACCCTAATTTTAGCTTTCTTGACGAGAGGAGTTATGTGAAAATGCAAGAGTTCAGTACGACATACATACAAAATTTACTCTAATTTATGAAATAATATAAGTTGCAAAGGAAGAATCGTGGAAGAAGTTGAATGTTGAATACGACATCATATCTTCGAACTGTAGCAGATTCACTCGTACGTATATAAGAGGACAAAATTGTCAATAAAAATAGTTTTAAAATCACGATCACTGATCGTGTTTTGCATTCAGTGCTAAGCAACGTAAGGATTGCATAAAATTTTGGCCTCTTTTCAGCGCTTCTTAAAGTTTTAAGCAGTATCTAAGTCTTTACCAAACTCGATTATTTTTAAAAATTGCTTATCGTGCTCAACGATAAGCGCTGAATTGGGTTATCAAATACAGCCTTATATGTTTGGTTGCAGTTTGAATTTAAAGTTCTACTATTTAAGTTTAAATTAAAAAAGTAGTTAAAAATTATTAATCCAAGCAACAAGATCTATTCACCCAAGGCCTGTCTTGATATTTTTAAAATTTTGATAGGCCCTAGGCGAACTTTCAAATGCAAGGCCCTTTATACTAAGGTTCGTAGTCATGGCTACAGTAGTGGACGCAGTCGCGGTGTAAAGAAATTGGGTCTGTGTCAGTGTAACGTAATCAAATCGATGATCGCAACTGTGAATTTTATTCAAGATTGCACGTAGGGCTCAAAACAATACGCAACTTTTTATAAACATAATTCTATAAAAATACATTTTTAGTAAATTTTATTGCTTTTTTAACATTTTTAATACAATTAATGATCTACTTATGAATTTTTAGTCATCGTCATTATTAATTTTTTTTTTTATCAATGAATTTTTAGTCATCGTCATTGTTAATTTTTTTTTTTTATCAATTATACTTTTTCCTGAATTAATAAATAAAAATAAATTTAATTATGAAATAAATAAACTTCATATCATATATAATATGTTAGAATTAAAAAAAATAAAACATAAAAAATAAAAAATAAAAAAAAATATTTTTTAAAGTTGAAGAACATTTATTTGTTTAACATTAATAATTTATTCACATGATATATAATCATATATATATTTATTAGATATAATTTTAAGTTGGACTTTATTATATAAGGTTTTAAGCTACTATTACTAAGTCTGTACTGTTTATTTCCAAACTAGAATATGCATTGATTTTGAGAATTTTTTGTTTTTGTAATGTTATTTACTTATTAAGCATGTCTATATGTATTGTAAATTAAGGGTACCAAGTTTGTTGGTAACTTACATAGTTACATGTACAATAAATAAAATTATTGTTCACATAATAACAAAGAAGAGTGTACCAGGTTTGAGCCTCATTTATGGCCCCATATTATTGTTTTAATTCATAACAGATCCTTGATTGGTTGGGTCTTCTAGTGTGTCTCCAAAAATTAAGAGGCCTTATCCGCATTTGGGCCTTCTAGTGTTTCTCCAAAATTTAGAGGCTGGGTCACTGCGGTCGCCTAGACCAAGGGTGGGCCCTGTACTCACCATTTCCATCTAGGTATAGATCATTAACCTTGCATGACTTTACACCAGAGTTTAGGATTCTTGTCATACAATTATCAGATTTCAAATTTGGCATGGATTTTATGCTACCAAAGGCAGTGTAAAAGAAATCATATGCATTATATTTAAATCACTTACACCAAAGTTATGTTTGGTATGCTGGAATGAAAAGAAACGTAAGTGAGAATAAAATGAGAATGAGAATGAAATGAAATGGTCATTTTTCATTCTATTGGTGGTTGCAAATATGAAATGAGGTAAGAATGGAATGAATCTCAAATTGAATTATCCAAAATACATCTCTTAGTAACAAATAAATTAAACTAACAAAATAATATTTTTCTATAATTTTTAAAAGGAAATGGCGGTGGTGATGGTGGTGGAAGAAGGTGGTGGTGGAAGACGACAGTGGAAGTGGCGGAAGGCGGTGGTGGTGGAAGGCAACAATGGTGTAGGTGGTGGTGGTGGAGGGCAGTGACGGTGGTGGAAGGCAGTAAAGGTGGTGGTGGTGGAATGTGGTGACAATGGTGCAAGGTGACAGCGATGGCGGTGGTGGTGGAAGGTGGAGGCGATGGTGGTTGTGGAAGACAGTGACAGTGGTGGTGGTAGTGGTGAAAGGTGGAGGGGGTGGAAGGCGGTGGTAGTTGTGACGGTTCAAGGCGGTGATGGTTTTTGAATTTGGAAGGTGAGATTTTTTTGAAACATGATTTTCTTTTTAATTTTACTTGGGAATAGAGTGACGATTCAATAAGTTGATATGTGGAATGAATTTTGATTTCAGAGAACAATTTAGAATAATCATTTTTACTTTAATTTTCCTACCAAATAAGATTAAAATGAACATTTTATTTTATTTCATTTTTGTGTCAAAGTAGCCCGAGTTTTTAAATAAATAGTGGACAAGAAAACCAAATAATATGTAGTTATTAAAGTGCTTTCCTAATATCATTAATTGCATGCTATAAGTGTTTATTAACAAGTAAATGGTCTAGTGACCATAAGCTAAGATCTTTAATAGCCCCACCTTCTCTATGCCTTTTAAGTTTCAACGATCCATGTAGAGAGAGAGAGAGAGAGAGAAGTCAAATGTAAAGAAACTTGCATGATGATTTAAGCAATTTTGGACTTCCTCCCTTGATCCTCATCTTTATATAAACCTGACCTTGTATCACAGTCCCATAGTTTTCTTCCATGAGTGCTACCTCTGCATCCAAATACCAACTAGTCACCCATTCCTCCTCTCTTCCATCACTTTATTGAAACCCTCCAATTTCAATTCCAAAGCTAGCTCTCAGATGGCATCCTTTTCATACCAACACCACCCTTTTCTTCTTGACTCTGTTTTCTTGCCAAACACTCCCATTAAGATGTCTGGCTTTTTGGAGGAACCAAACACCACCACCACCACCATCTGTTTTCCTCAAATTTATCCATCTGAACCTCTTCAGGAGTTTCCTTTTGATGTTAGTGTTCATGATAGTAGCTGCCTTGAACATGGTGCAGATGTTGCACTTGGTAATAATAAGCCTTCTGTCACATATAACCACAGTACAGATTCTTCATCAGTGGTTGTTGATAAGCTTGGAAGTGGTGAACAAGTCACTCAGAAGAGGAAGAACAGAGATGGTTCTTCCTTCAGTTCTGATCAGCCCAAGGTAAACCAGTACTGTATACTGATCTTGAATTATATAAATTGGACTTTTTTGCAAGTGGGTTGCTCATGATTTTTCATATTATTTATATTTTGATCTTCAATGGCTGATCAATTTGGAGGTTGTGGTGATAAAATTTCATGACTCAATTTAATATCAGGATTTAAGAGAAGTGGATGGCAAGAAGCAAAAGAAATGTAATGGTGTCAAAAAAAATGTCAAAGAGAAGAAGCCTAAAGCTGATAAGAAGGATCAGAAGAAAGTTCCTGAAGAAGATCCAACTGGCTACATTCATGTAAGAGCAAAGAGGGGCCAAGCAACAGACAGCCACAGCCTTGCTGAGAGGGTACTATTCACTGTTAAATGCCCAATGAACCAACTGTTTTCTTGCATTTCAGATCACACTTTCCCATTATACCTACACAAAAAGACCAAAGTTTGTATGTATATAAAAGACAAACTCAGCGAACAAGACTCTCGTTTACGGTATCTGGTGATGGTCAGATCTACACAGTCTTATTTTTGCTTGCGACGAGATTGTTTCTTTGTTTTGAACCCATTTCGATTCCATGACTTTCGGTCACAGTAGAACAATCTTACCACTGCGCCAAGTCTCCACTCTATGCATCATATATACCTACCTAAAATGATTAGTCAAATTTGTAACCTACCAAGCTAAACACAGTTATTTTATTTTATTATTTATTTTTTTGCGAATGCATTTCAGGTAAGGAGAGAGAAAATAAGTGAGAGGATGAAGCTGTTGCAAGCTCTTGTTCCTGGGTGTGACAAGGTGAAGTTCAATAATGTCTTTCTCTATAAAATAATGCATTTTACTCATTTACCAATGTTCCTGACAGCTTCATATGGCTTGCTTGAGAAACAGGTAGCTGGAAAGACCCTCATGTTGGATGAAATAATCAGCTATATCCAGTCCCTACAAAATCAAGTAGAGGTAATAATCTGATACTGTTTGTTATACTTGTTTATGATGTCATCACTGTAAAATTAATCTAACTGAGGCATTGACATTTTCCCATTTTAATTTCAGTTCCTTTCCATGAAGCTTGCTTCAGTGAACCCCATGTTCTATGACTTTGGAGTGGACATAGATGCATTAATGGTCAGTTCTGAGGTACAGAACAATACCAAATAATCTATCAAATCAGATATCTGTTTTCTAGTAAATATTTACTATTTATTTGGTTATTTGTGTGTTTATATATATATATATATATATATATATATATCTGTTATTCAACATCGAAGCTGATGGGATCTTTGTCTCTGATATGAATATTCAGAGGCTGAGTGGCTTGACATCACCATTGCCAAATGTGCAACAATGCCTCCCTGCTCAGCAGCCCAGTGTCTTTTCTGATACACCCACCACCTTCAACACATCCAATAACCATCCTCTTATGGACAGTTTATCTTCATTTCTGTTTCAACAAGGGCAGAGGCAAAATATTCTGTCTAAGGTATGTTTTTAATTTATGAAATGACATAGTAAATTGTCTCATTAAAATACTCGGAAAAAAAAACCTAATTATAGATAAGATAAAAAATAAAAAAATACCCAAGTTTCTAAATTTGACAGATACATCATTTTCAGGATAATGATCAGCTCTTTTGGGGTGTGGATGATCAAAGACAAAAAATTATTAATCAATCTGCGCTCAACAACTTGTGTTCTTTACATTAATATGACACCAAGTTAGAGCTGCCCTACAAACATTTGGTAAGCCCTCGAATCACTCTCTCTTTTAATACAAATAAGCTAATAAATAAATGAAACTGTTTGCATACAAACACAACAACATTGTCTTATAGTTAGAACTGTTTGATATATTTCATTATAAACTTAAATCATTTGTATTTTGTACCAATAGTTAGGGCAGCAACAAATTGAGTTGTGGCAGTCAATTATGTGTTTATAGTTTGACAACCTATACTCAATAAAATTAATAAAAATTTAAATAAATATAATTTTCTTCTTTAAACTGACTATTGCTCCTATTCATGGAAATTTTACAGTTTCCAAAGAGATTCAAAGAGCAGCAAAACTAGAGGAAAGAAACCCAGATGGCATGAATACCAAAGCTACATATTCTTTAGTATCAATTCCTATGAAGAGGGGGTTCATCAGCTCAAAGCTTTGATTCCATGTCTAGTTGATCAATGGGGTCTATAACATGAATAAAGGGGATAGATGCATAAAGCAAAATCAATGGATGAAGAACACAGAGGAGATGCAAAAGGACAATACAAAGCCGACCAAATATGACCAGATCTTTTGTGGATCCCTTGTTCCTCTCCAATTTGACTCCCAAAGTTACTCGAACAAATTCCTAGAGCTACCTTGCGGTGGTTAAACGTAGAAAAATATAATAATATAGATATAGTAACCATTATGATATGATTCTTCTACTTATTCTTGTTCTGATTGTTATTATGTTACTGCAGTTAAATAAAAGACATGTTTACAGTTGTATATCTTGTTCTTTGTTACTTTTTAGTTGAGTAAAAGACGGTTGTTGTCATGGTGGTTGTGGTTGTGGTTGTGACATGACTATATATGCATTGGCCTATATAGCAAGTTAATAACATATGGGTCGGGTGGAATATGACTATATATGCATTGGTCTATTGTTTGCACCCAAATTGGACATTTGGTCCACCAGGTATGATGTGAGAGAGAATGGGGTCCAAGTCAGCACCCAAATTGGACATTTGGTCCACCAGGTATGATGTGAGAGAGAATGGGGTCCAAGTCAGCAGAAAGGTGGAAGAAGCATTACAAGTCCCATTCTTATTCTTTTAAATAAGTTTCTACTGCCTTGGTTCCTTTGGGTGAACATAGTGAACAAATAAGGTAAGGGTCGGGAAAGATCACTAGCAACTGACAGGAGTTCACCTATTCCTATACATCAACCAACAAGGGTCTAGAGCAATACAACTGGGATAAAGCAAATACTTGAGTGTCTGTAGGAGGATTGGTATGTCGGCACTGAAAGAAAACCTAGGAGGTCACATCCGCGTCAGTCAATTGATGGCACCTCACGTGAGGTAATAGCCTTTATCAGGAGATCATTACGGTCATCCACGTGGCGTGCATCTAACCATGGACGAAGGGTTTTAGACACTATAAATAGAACTCATTTATAATGAAATCAAAGGTCTAGCATCAACACAACTGCTTTCAATACATTTATCCTGTCTGCGCCATCTAAATAGTAGTTAGACGTAGCTTTACCAGTCTTGTGTTAGCTTAACTCTGCACTTTCATTCCTTACATGCTTGTTGTAGTTTACCACTGCTAAACTTACTTTCTGCCTTTACTTGCTTTCAGTAGTGTAGCTCTTAGTGCTAAGGTAATTAATGGTTCAACTAGTGAATCCTTTAGAATGTGACTAGGCCCCATTTACATTGTACCATCCAAGAACTTGTAATTGATTTTAGTTAGGGCCGAAGTATTACGAACCTTTGAGAGAGTCATTCCTGCTCTCCTCAATTGCCACAATCAGATTCAGACAGGTGCACAACTCACAACCTTAGAGATTTTAGCACAATCAGGAATATTTTCTTGGCTCCCTTTTTACTACAAATACGGATCTAAGGATCCTGGTACGCCCGCACATTGAGAAATTACAAGCGTATATACCCCTAGAGGGCACATTTGGAGTCGAACACCTATATTAGTAACATATGGGTATGGTGGAATCTTTTTGTGCTTTGGATTGTCTATCTTTTTTTTTTCCCTGCAAGAAAAGAATTACAACAAAGAATTAGTACAATCAACATAAGCAAGCTCAACAATATGCATATGAATATGAACCATAACAGTATTGTGAGGAAGATTAAGTTTAGACAGCTTGGCTACTGCATAAGCCACCTCATTACCTCGTCTCCTGACATGGCTAATTTGAACTAAGGGGAATCGACATAACACCAACTTGATATTGTCAACAACTATTTGAATTTCAAGAGGCCCTGAACCATCACCTGAAATTACATTGAAAACCACAAGAGAATTATATTCGAAACAAAAATTTGAACCCCAATCCCCCAATGGCCTGACCACTGCTTTACGAACGCATAAAGCTTCTGCCACAGTAGCACTAAGAGCTAGAAATTGAGCAAACACAATCACTTGAACCAGATTTGTCATGCCTAGATTTCTAACACATGTGAGGGCATGGTAAATGGGGGTGATTTAGTTAAATATCAATACTTTCAACAGACAATGACACTCTTATACCAATTTGTCGTGCCCCATGAATCCAATTCACTGGAAATCCCATCTCCAGGCCAAAGTTTC
This sequence comes from Cornus controversa, assembly GCA_026545225.1. Taxonomy (NCBI): domain Eukaryota; kingdom Viridiplantae; phylum Streptophyta; class Magnoliopsida; order Cornales; family Cornaceae; genus Cornus; species Cornus controversa. The sequence goes on from CM048845.1 coordinate 49,850,778, forward strand.
GAGGGAAAATCCATCCATTAAATCCTAATGGTCCGCCCATATTTTCATTACCGTGGAAGCCTAAACATATACATATAATTATGTACCTATAAATTTACAACCACTCATCTCAATGGGCCCCACAATTGGTCATGCATACACCTCAATTCAACTTTTAAATTGTTTTATCCAATTGAGGATTACGATCCATCGTAACATGGGCTACGATGCATCGTAATCTATGATTCATTGTAGAAGTATCGCACCATCCATCGTAACACGTGAGTTTTTAACACATTTTTCTCTCCAATTTACAATCCATCATAATGATGATTACGATGCATCGGAGACTCTCGATAGGGAATTCTACAGAATTCTCTAAATGTCCAAAATCTATATAATTCATCTCCAAAAGTGAACTATGGCTTCATATATTCCTATGTCATTTTAAAACATGTATAAAATATGATAAAACCATATATCATATACATTTGATCAAAAAGATTACTTTTCATTCATACATTTTCCAAAATCCATAACATGTCAAACATGGATTATATATATGAGAATCTCAATATACAAGTTGTTCGTTTATAATTACAACTTTCTAAAAATATCAACATGCCACAATCTGGCATGGGCTTCAACATAAACATAAGCCCAAAATTACATCCAAGTGCTTCTCACAAGCTACTGAAGTCTCATCCATAGCCGGTGCCTTATCTGTAAAAATGTTTGTAGGAGAGAGGTGAGCAAACAACTAGCTCAGTTGGAATGCCCCAGCCCACTTAGGCATCAACTCGACACCAACCTACATGATATGCAATCATGATATCGCTATTCTACATGACATGTTCAATGCTCACATGTCAAACCAATTCAATGCAATTCATATATGCATTTAATACATTCATCATGGTTAACAATTAAACACAAAAGCACCTATAGATTTACATCTTTTTTGTCATAATCTGATACTTATACATGATTGGTCATCTCCGACGATCATGTAGTGTTGGACAACTTCAAAGACACTCGTATGATTAGGCAACTCCTATGAGTTGCACGGTGTGGAAGTGGTTGTGAAAGTTAATTTAAAACCTAGACGGGGGGTGAATAGGTTCGCTTGCTTGTTTGCTTAATTTTTAAATTAATTCGATTTTAAGTCCAATTAAAAATTAATCAAACATATAAAGCAAGTAAATAAAATAAAGTGCGAGAAAGATAAAGATGGCACCAGATATACGTGGAAAACCCAGATAAAAAAAAAAACCACAAGGGAGGCAAAGTATCAGGAAACCAATCCACTATGATTAAGCAAAGTACAATAGACTCTGTCTCAAACTCACACCCCTCTTCACTCTGTCAAGAATTTGATGTGGAACACCTCAGGCTTACAATTACGACTTCAACTCCAACGACTGCAGACTTCAAGCTAACGTTACGATCCTCACAAAAAGGTAGCTGGAAAAACAAAAATACTTGGCAAGTATTTCATTCCCTTTGTAGTGCAATATGGTTCACCTTTCTTTACAAACAAGTAATTGAAGAATTGTAAATCCAATGATATGATCAGCGAATAAATTTGACGCAGTCTCTGAAAATCTAATCAGTAGAAGAATACGATCCTAAATATCACTCGTGAATTATAGATGTGTGCTCTCAAAATATAGAAAAATATTCTGCCTTAAACATACTTGTAAAAACTTTCCCTCTCTAAAATAATAATGTTCTCAAGGGATATCTGTAGAGAAAACCTAGATAAGTATATATAAGCATAGTAGTCCTAATCCTGCTTGGAAAATAAGTTAAAAACCAATATAGGACTTTCCTAGAAGTTTCAAACCCAAAAGCAATCAGAATTTTTATCAAAAATAATTTCCTATTTGGAACATGATAAGTAGGACCGGTGCTCAAAAAGTAGGACCAGTTGGACTTTGAAGAAAACTTGCAGAAACCAAACTGTCGAGAATAGTTGGATTAGTCCTAGAAATTGGGGACCGGTCCTATTTTGAAAAACCATAATTTTACCCAAAATCCTAGTTTTGCAAAATAGGCTCTAAAACATAAAGTGCAACGTGTCCTCACCATACTTACCTGTACTATATGTTGTCCCCGTTGATTTAACTGTCTCCACGCACTTGTGTATCAGCTCGAAGATGTTGATGATTGTTACAAAAAATAAATAGAAAGTTACAACTCGATTAATTAAGTTTTGAATCACCGAAATTTGCCAATTACAAATTTTTATCTCACAATCTCCCTCTTTGGCAATTTCGTGACAAAACCACTTAAATAATTATAACCTAACCCATTGAAAAAATTAGATTACAATTTGCCCAAAAATACAAAGAAATAAAAAGCTGATTCAATGAAGCTTCCCATGTGTGTTCAAGTCTTTAGAAATAAAACATGTATCTGCACATCATTTAAACAACACAACCTGTGAAAAACTTAATAAAATAAAAATAATCAATAACCAAATAACATATAATGCTCCCCTTCAATCAAAAATATCTTCCCTTTTTTGTAACAAATTGACAAACAAAGACCAAAGAGAGCAATTTAGATAAGACAAATAATAAATCATAAGAGAGAGGACAAGACAATATCTGAGCAAACAATGATTAAACATTAATCATAAAGATAATCACTCAAAAAAAACATAGGTCTAGAATCAAAATAGAATATCTAAAAGATGACCTACACATCCACATCTATCAAAACAAATCAAGTCTAAAACAAAAAATATCAAGGCCTAAAGCCTATATCAAATCCTTAGCATCATCAGCATCACCATCATCATCAACAGCATCATCAGCAATAGCAGGGTCGAGTCTATCAATCCTAGTGTGAATCCGATCAAACCCTTACTACATGAACCTCAGAACTTGGTTCATCTGATTTGCTGTCACTGGAGTGTCAACAGCAGGAAGCTGAAAACCTCCATGACCTCCAGTCATTGCCTAACCACCCCTAGTCCAAGCTCATAAGCCTTCCTATCCTTTTCCTTCATGTTCACCGAACGAGTAATTGAGGAATAATCAATCACTCCTTTTAGTTTCTCAATGTCTGTGTCATCAAGAATAGGAACACTAGAACTCTTGAGTATAGCCATAACAATCTGTGAAAACAGAAGGGCATATTAAGACCTTGAATGCCAAGTAGTTAAGATCATGGTCCCCATGATTGTAGCGGGAAGGTTGATAGGACCCTCCCGAATAATATGATAAAGCATCTCAGCTCGACTCTTGATCAAATTACCTTTGTGGTCATGAGGATCAAGATTACATGAGACCATAAGGTTTAATGCCAAAACATTGTGGGTGAGATAAAGTGAGGGTAACCTATCCACAAACCTTGAGGCATTGGGTATGCACAACAAACTAATCATGTCATCTATAGAAGGTCGGTTTGGATCCTCAACTTGATATGGCGAAACAATGTCATCCTCAACCTCCTCTACTCCTAATATATTAGCAATGATGCCCTTTATAACCTCAATTCAAACGTCATAACACTTAGTAACAAATGCTAAGTTATCCAAATTTGATGTGATCACATTGCCAAAGAAATACCTAACTATGTTCGACACCACTGTTTCACGCAATTGACACAATGACTCCCAACCATTATCTTCAAAGTACTTCATAAATTCTAGTTGTCATTCCCTCTTGATCGCAAAACAAGTTCACCTTCCTTTCAATTATCATCGCCCGACATCCAACCACATTTAAAAGGTTGTTAAAGTTAAAGCCATCTTCAAATATGTTTTGGGTGAACACAATGCGATTTTCTACACTTGTTGATTCATTCGTGCATCCTCGCTTGTGTGCCATCAACACCACAATGAAAGGAACCAGAAACAAAGTCAATAGCTCCATTGAGTAAATTCATCCAACACCTAGAGTGCAACTACTAACACCTCAAGTTTCAATGAGTTTAGTTTGATAAACTAACCACCAACACCAACTAATTAACCAAAACCTCCAAAAAGTTCAATGCCAATCTCCAATAATCAACAAACACAAGAAGATAGATGAAGAAGAGAATGAGTGAGAGTTTGAGAGTTGTAGAGTGAGATGAGATTGTTTGAAAGTTTGACAGATGAGGGAGAGTGAGTGTGTACGCGAGTGAGAGATTTGAGTGTTTAAAACATTCAGCGCGCGAAGATGTGCTTAGAATTCGACATCCGCTAAGTGTGACCAGTGCTTGAATATGAGAACCGGTCCAACTTATCTCAGTATCTCTGGATATTCAGAAGTGCAACCAGTCCTATCTTTTGGGGACCGATCCAACTTTGTGAATTATGAAAATTTTACAATTTAGACCTTAATTCACCAACAACTCAATCTCAACCTATCTCAAGAAAAATAACACTCAAATCTCAACCAAAACAAAATAAAACAAAAAATTTTTTTTTGAATTTTTGTTTTTATGAAAACACAAAAAAAAAAATCATATGAGGATAAGCAAAACAGATTTTTGAGAGAATAATAATAAGTCCTAAAATTTCTGAAAAATTTCAAAACACTTCTAAATGTATAATCTTAAAACCCATAATTTTTTAATAAAATTCATCCCCAAATTCATGATTGTAGCACAACTTCCAATACACAAATATTTATAAAAAATTATAAATTCATCTAACAAATTCATGTGTGTGTGTAATCCAACATCATAAAAAATTAATCAAATTCCTTTGATTCATTTTCTAAAACACATTGGATGATAAGCAAATAAAATCACACATAATCAAATATTTTTTTCATTGAATTTCGTCCTTTTTATTATTTCTAAGATAGTGGCTTTCACATTTACGGGCAACTAGCTATTTCTTCAAAACAACTTCTTTAAAAGATATTTCATTGGAGATTTATGTCGTAGTGGTAACTTCGAACAAATCCCGAAGGTAGCCTTTTCTTTTTTGTCTTAGATTTTTAGCAGTTCTTTTTCATTTTTTTCTTTCCATGCTGAATAAAATAGAATCTTTTATTTCATATTTTTATTAATCATTTAAGCCTTCAATGCTACTTATACAATATACTCTAGTCAACTTCACATTAGTTTTCAATAAATTCTTTTAGAGTTGGACTAGTGCACAAATTGTATCAATTCCAAAGATTCACCACTAAAAGGAAATCAATACAACATATTAGTCATCAATGCTGAGATCATAAACTCAAGTACTTCATCCATTGATAAACTAAGTGTCCTAATCATGCATTCACAAATCATAGTGAATTTAAACAAAACTATAAAAAACTCACATTATTTCATAGAAAAACACGATTCTCATAATCTCATATGATTATCTAAAAAAAATGACCAAATCCTAACCTACACTACAATGTATGGTCCAATAGAAAATAAATAATGAACATAAGCCTAGTTCATGACTATAAAAGTCCTAATGACCTAGTTAGGGGGCTTTGCACCCTAAGACCTATCAGGAATAAATCCCATAGTATCATCAGACACAAACTTCTCCAAATCTTTCCTTTTCATCAAAATTATTTTAACATACAAACTATCAGAAAAATATTGTGAAGAAACAAAAACATCCTTCTTTTTATTTGAATTCTTTTTAGTTTGAGAATATTTTGGGTTTGTTCCAATAATGTGGCTTTCTAGCATAAACCGTATTCTTAGCAAAAGAATTATGCACATAAAAATCAGAATTATATTTTCTCTTCTTATAGAAATAGTGTTGACTATGTCCATTCTTACCACAAAAAGTACAATGAAGCACATTGAACACAACATTAGAATGCAAAGACTTAACTTGATGTTTGAGTTTGGGTGTAGACACATTCAAGTTCTTGGGTTTAACAAAGATAGTTTTACCTTAATTGATGACCCAAGAAAACCTAATCCAGACTTATCTTCTACAAGCTTACGAACACTAATCAAGCTTAAGTTACCCTGAAGTTAATGTAATCAATTTCTCTTGTGACCTTTTCAATTCAGGCTCAAGATCATTAATTCTAGCAACAAGAGAATCTTTGGCACGGATAGCTTGACTTACCTTGCTTTTGAGAAAATTGATTTGTTTTCTTCAATCTTATACTGGATCTTCTCATTTTCTTCTATCAGAGATTATTTTTTAGTTTCCACCATCTTCAATTGCTTAACTTACTTTTTGTAGGCTCTTTTAACTTTGACAGTTTTAGTAAATAACTCCTAAAAAGCTTTGGACAATTCTTCCTTGGTTAGTTCTTCTTTTTCTTCATCTTTAAAATCATTAGACCCAACTTGACTTAGAGTTGTAAACTTCTCTGTTATACCTGCATCAGAAGAAAAATCATTAGCAGTATCATCATTGAGTAAAGCAACAAAAGCAAGAGCATCATTCTCAACAGAAGAATCATTATCAGAGTTAGAAGACTCATACTCAAACTCAGAAATAATAGCTTTCATGGCTTTCTTTTTAACTTTTAAATTTTTCTTTACACTAAAGCTACTTTTCTTAGGAGTTGGACATTAAGTAGATGTGTGACCTTTACCACCACATGTATAACATGTGATTTCAAAATTTTAGAGTCATTAACTTCTTTTTCCTTCCTCTCCTTACCTTTGGAAGATGAACATTGATTTCAGAATTTAGAAGAATTTTCTTTCCTAAAATTTTTATATTTTTCATATTTAAGGATCTTCCTAAATTTCCTAACTAGGAGTGCAATATCATTATTTGAATCATGATTGTGCTTTATAACAACACTAGCATACATCATACCCTCACATACCACATATAATTACATATATGTTCACAATCATACATATAATTCACATATGCACACAATTCATCATATGTACAAATATATTCTCATTTCATACATTCACCATTTATATGCTCACTCCAACACATATCACAAGATATGAACATCTATGACACGTATTTAATCACAACGAAATAGGGAAAGATCATACACAACCATACCACCCCACAAGTATACTAAACTCATCCATATTCTCCTAAACTCACCAACAACCTATAAATCGATGACTAAGAGAGAAGAAATTCCCCTACCACAAGTTTGAAGCTTTTATAGCCAAAACCTTAGAATCCTCCAAGCTCCTACTTTACTCAAATATGTATTTGTTCGGTTCAAACTGAAGCCCTTGCCAAGTAGAACACTTTGTCCTTCTTTGGTAACCTTTAAATTCAAGCCAAAGCTTCCAAAATAAAGAGAGAAGGTGAAGATATGAAAAAGGGTGAGAGAGAAAGCAATAGCCGGCTATCTATAGCTTCACAAATGGCTAGGATTTCAATCATTTAGATATTTATAATATCTTGGGGTGTAAAATGACTAAAATGTCCCTAAGCCACTTAACGTACCCTCCTGACTTCTATTTTTGATTCTGAAAGCGACTATGGCCTCGAAATCACTTCCTTAACTCTTTTAACATTTTGTTTGGTCTAAAATTGAAAATAAATATTCCTGAAAAAATTCTATTTTTCGGCCCTATCGGACCCGCATCCCAAGCACATTTGACCCAAAAATCTCAAAATGAGTAAATTGGCTCAAAAACATCCCCGAACCTCCAAACATGCATTTCATATTTAAAACACATGTAACATCATTTCACATCATTTATATTGCAATAAATGAAAATAAAATAAAATCGATCAAAATTGGACTCGGTCTCCACAAGATTCCAATAGCAATCTCAAACCATTGCACCACCACCACCAATCTAGTTGCCTGGATCAATAAAGGTGTCATACCCTAAAATTTAGACCACCATGACTCCAACATTCTGACCCAAATTTTGAGTGTGAACCCGTTCACTCAACCACATGAACTATTTCAACACCAATCTCTATTTGATATCATATTATGATATCATGCTGTCATGCCCCGATTTCTGACTCTTAGAGACTGGAGGTGAACTCCATCCATTAAGCCCCCAATGAAGTTCATCATCTATTCAAAATACCGTGGAAGCCAAAGTCTATACGTGCACGCATGGGCGCGTATACTCATCATCGTTCACCTCAATGGGACCCATAACCATATATCTATAAAAGTTCACTCCTAGCTTAGAATTCATGAAATTCCATCCCAGGGTAGTTTCAATCAGCTGACACCAACCTACGGTCGGCTAACCTATCGTTCAGTTAACTGAAACTATGTTTTGGTCGACTGTAACTATCAGTCGGTCGACTGGTGAGTAGTTTTGGTCCGTTAAAAGGGAGATTTTAGTGGGCTGAAACCCTCCTCCAGTCATCCAAAATAGGTTTCTAGATTTTCAATTTTCTGGATCTCACATATTTCAGTCGACCAATATAGTGGCTAGGCGATTGAAATTGTAAAAACACTTTAAAAATCTTCATTTTTCAAGTCCAAATGCATATAACAACTATGTACAATCATAATTCACTCTAAAGTATGATAAAAATCCATTAAAAGTGATAAAAATCCATGTGTTTTGGCTATGAATCCAAAGTGGATACTTTGGGCATGTGTCCCCCCTATTATCCATCCAACACCTTCTAAAAATCGTAGAATCATCCATACAATGCATCAAAATAAAGAGAATTACAATCCCACAAGTCCATACATCACAAGCCCACCTATTTGGTTCAAAACCTTCACTTTATACAAATCCCATAATCACAATCCATTTACATCTCCATCCGTACATTTCATAAGAGATCTTTACACCTTCATAGTCATGGTTTGAATTACATGTATAGTCTAAAAGCATTAAGAATTCAATTATGACTACAAATAACGTAATTCCTCATGCCAGAAGCCAGCATGGGTAACCAATTCAATAATATCCAAAATGTAAATAAAAAATGCTACAAAACTCCATTTGAGCCTCTCAAGTCTCGTCCGTCATGGGCGCCTTATATGTAAATACTTTAGAAAAAAAGGGGTGAGCAAGTCAACGACTCAGTAAAAATACCCCAACCCACCTAGGTGCCGACTCAACACCGACCTACATGAATATATAACATTACACTACATGTCACCTTCAATACTCAAATGTTCATTCAAACAATGCATATTAAGGAAAATGCATTAAAACATATATCATGCTCAACATTTGATCACATAAGCATAAAGATATAACTTCTCTCTCTCTCTCTCTATGACCTAATCCGATATCCCAACATGATTTGGATCATTCTGACGAATCATATGACATTGAATACCTCCGATACAACCGTATAACTTGGACAACTCCGATAGTGTCATACTCCGTTGGCAATATGTTGGTTTGCCCAAGGTGAGTGGACAACTCCGACAGCTCACCAATCACGGATATTCTCTGACTTTAGGCCTTAGCCTTGGTATAATGGGACCACTCTGACAATCATACCTTATTGGGCAATAATGCCTCTTACATAGCATGGCTGGACAACTCTAACATTCCTTGAACGGTCCATTTTCCCTGTTCCCTCATAAAAAATTTATATATGCATTTCAAACCTAATATGTCTTGCATGTCATTTTCATGCTTCTCAAATGCACAAGCTAGTTCTAAAGGTACATATCATGCATTTCTCATCACATAAACACATATAATCACATATATGTCAAAACTTGCATATTATTCACATATGCCTACATATTTCCAATTTAGCACATATTGTTCATGCTTCACCAAATGCATACACTTGATACATAAAATTAGCATGCATTTCACACTACATCCTCAACACATAATCACATACATGTTCAATATTGCACATATTCACACAAAAGTTCGCATATAGGTATTCATACTCTCAATTTCACACATTTCACACACTAGCCCCTCATGTTATACTACCACAAAGGACATCAATTTTACAAAGGAAGAATACAAGGGAAGGAGGAAATATCAAATCCCACCCCTCTCACTACTCTCATCCATTCAAAACTCAACCTATACCTCACTATTTCACTCGAAATCCTAGAATCGAGAACTAAGAGAGAAAGAGAACCCCTACCTCAAATTTGGAAGCTTTCTAAGCAATCTCCAAAAATTCTACTAAGGTCTATCTTTCCAAAATGCGACTTTGTTCGGTTCAAACCGAAGCCCTAGCCACCCTCTACATGTTGTCCTTCTTCAGCGAACCTCAAATCCAAGCCGAAGCACTCTGAAATGTAGAGGGAAGGTTGAGGGATGAAGTTGGGAGAAATTAAAGAGAATGCCTATATCGGTTTTGCCCCGAAGCATTTGCACCCTAGCATCCAAAACCTGTATTAGTTTCTTCTCATAAGACACATCCTCCTCCACCTCAAGATCTATCCAATCTAATACATGCACTACAAGAATTTTAGCTTTTAACGACAGGCTTTCTACGGCGGGCCCGTGTAGCCCATGGTAGAAAGTGACTTTCTACAGCGGGCCTAAGTAGCCCGACATAGAAAGAATTTTCTACCACGGTTGACTTAGGCCCGTTGTAGAAAATTACTTTCCACCACGGGCTAAGCCCGTGGTGGAAACTCTATAAAAAATATAACCTTTAACGATAGCCTTTTTATGACAGGCCTTCATAACCTGTAGTGAAAAGTCATTTTCTACGATGGGCCCGCGTAGCCCGTCGTAGAAAATACTTTTCACCACGGGCTACTTAGGCCCGTGGTAGAAAGAGACCTTCCACCACGGACAGAGTGCGTGGTGGAATATTTTATGTTAAAGGTCTATTTTTTTTTCAGAATTGAATTATGTTGCGCACAAAAATTAGCCGCTAACACGATTTCAGGTCATTATTTCACTCTCTCACTAGCCTTTCTCTCATTCTCTGGCGATTTTTCCAAAATTTCGTCTCTCTCACACCCTCTTTCTCATCCAAACACCATTTTGCACCAATTGGAAATCAAATTCATTGAAATTGCTAGTCCAATCTGTTAAGCCCTAGATTTTGCAGGAAATCAAAGTGTGATAAATTTAAAAAAAAAGGGAGACGACTAGGATACACAATGTCTCTCTCTCTCGAACGCGACAGCTTACACGCCACTGCCGTTCAGGTGGGTACACTGGTAGCAACGTCCAAATCTTTCAACCAGGAAGGAGCGTAACTCGATGAGGTGTAGTCCCACCACGCCGCTGTTTAACCTCAGAGTGATGCCACCCAACGATGGCTAGGACGAGTCCAGCGTAATCGTTAGATCCAAACCATCGCTGTCTTTCAATCTCTGTTCAAGACTTAGATCCACTGCATCAAACCAAAAACTTTCAGCTCAAGCCGCGTTGTTAGTTCCGCCGGTGAAATCGGAACAGTCACCGTGGCAGGGGGCGACGATGAAACCATTGATCGCATCAACAACCACTAAAACTCATTCTTGGGTTGATTTTAATCTTGTTCGGCAACGATTTAAGCTTCTTTTGATCTGTGAGTATGGTTTAAGAGTTTGAGAAAGCCTTCTACTGGTATAATTTTCTCTCTCTCTTCACACATTCACAAACGCACGTATTTCAGTTTGTGTACACACTCACAGGCGCACTCGATTGAGATTTGGTGATTTATGAATTAATTGTAGTGACACACTTGCACAGGCGCACAAAATAGATATATGTTTGCTTTGAATTTGCACTTGTTGTGTGTTGAATTTATTTTTCCCCAAATTGAATGTTGGAATTTTGTTGCTGCTACCCAGTTTGCATTATATTTTTGGTGTTTGATCACTGATTTTTCATTCTTGGTACTTCAATTTCTTTTAAAAATTGTACAGCACTGTATATCTCTTGCGAATTTGTGTTTGTTGTTATTTTTGTCTTGCTATCAAATTTCTATAGTGGTTCTTTTCAAACACTGACATCTATAAACAGTGAATATGCTTCAACTGAGATTTGATTTATATGTCATAATTGAAAAAGCTCTGCAATGTATGTGTATTAATCATTTTAGGCCTTTTTCCTCTCTGTCGGATTCTGGCGCTAATTTATGTTCTTTGAGGTTCATATATTAAAGTTGAATTAAGTTCTCCTTCCACCAATTTCAGTCTTGCACCCCTATGAATGGCTTTACAAACATCTATTTCCAATCTAATTCTAATACAACAGCCCCCTTCAATTCTTCTATGTCCAATTTTCAAACTTGATAAATTTTTTGGCAACCTTTAATCACACTACATTCAAGAGGAAAAACTTTTACTTGGATCAACACCATTATAGATGTAAACTCTATATTTTGAAACTTCTTCAGAACTCCAGGAGCCTCCAACCTCACCCTTTCTTAAGTCCAACTCTCTGTAAAAACAAACTTGAAATATTCATGCCCAATTTGAATAATTGTAGATCCCCACTCCAACCCCACCACACTTGAATACCCTCCTCCAAGTTTTCATCATCTACTTTCACCACCACCTCCTTCAAATCAGTAATCCTATAAACAAAAACTACTCACCACTCTAGAAGAAGAGTAGAAAATTAACTAAAGTAAAGGACGGAACAATGATATGCAAACAGGGAATACATAGAGAAAACCAAGTGAAAGGAAAAAAACCATTAAGATTGGGACAAAGGAAGGATTAACATCATCACAAATTATGAAGTAGCAGATAAATATTAGAAAGGTAATAGAATTGAAAAACTATCACTGAGGCGCTTGGTCACCAGCCTTGGATCAAAAGGATGCTACAATATACTTCTTGTCTAACAGTTGAATGCTCTGGCTTATAGTGAGGGTCCCCTAATAATAGAATTGCTCTTCTTGTAATTTTTTTTTTGTTTTTCAGAAAATTGATTTTGGCTAAAAGTATGGGGACTTAGATAAAAGTTTTAAAGGATCAAATTTGTTTAATATATAGTAAGTGGTAGTATGGGAAAATGAACATATTAGTACTTTGAGTTTTTAATAGGTGAGTTATATTATGGGGAGAACATTACCGAGAAGGAAGACATTCATTTTGATGGATGGATTAATTGCTTCCATTGCAATAATTTGCTGAATTTATGATTAGAAATAGTAGTTAGTTTATTTTATTTGACTTTATGTAAGTGATTTATGCCAGCTAACATACCAAAAATTTATTACAAAATAATTGAAATTGTGGAATCTTATGTCCTTTTGGTACTTATTTAAAAAATAAAAAAAAAAGTCTTATGGTTTTATGATCCATGGAAAGAGTGAAATGAATGAAAGAGGGAAAAGAAATGGGAGGGGAGTAATGATCCCATAGTTTGTTGGGAGGAAAAGGTGAAAGGAAGGAAATAGAGGAGGGAGAGCCTTTCCCTCCTGGCTAACCATATTATTTCATACAACAAGGGATCTCCTCTTTTTCAACGATTTTAATAAAAAACTATTCCTTTCATATGTTCAGGTTGAGAGTAAAACCACGTCATGCTCTCTTTCCTACTACTTCCCTACCTTCTTGTTCAACCAAACATATTTAAGGAAAGGCAGCTTTCCTTAGAATTCTTTTGCAACCCCCATCCAAAAAGTTAGATAGACTTGAGTCGGGTTCCTTGAATGAAGTTTTTGGGATTTTAATTCCCGTTTCTATAATTTCTAAGCAATTAAGTACAGTTAAATGGCAGTCTTATAGATTTTCTGGGTAGCCTAAACTCCATTATTTAAGCCTAGAAATTGATCCAAGTAACGCCAGTTGAAGAACAACAGCTATGGGGATTTCAACAGGTTCCATAAATGTTTTTCAAGGACTATTAAACTTCTATTATGACACACCAGGCTTTGTGAGTATTTCATGAACATCCTTGAGTTTAGTCTAGATATAAAATTGAATTTGAACCTCTGAAATATATATCTTAGCTCTAATAGATCTGTTCTATGAAACATTTCATGATCCTTTTGCATGATATGTTCTTTTGTAGCTACGTGCTTCAACAAGTCCCTGCTACAACCTCTAATCTTTTATTAATAATCATGCCTGAGCAGCTGCAGCCACATGGTGGCCTGCTTATATGCTGAGTTTAATGGCAGGTTTTGCTTGCTTGGTCCCTATAATTTCGACTTGCTTTTGTTATTTGGTTCAATATATTGTTACCTCTTGATTAGAACTGGCAAATGGCAATACATCTGATTTGGACAGTCCAAAAGTGTCAAACTGATGCAAGACAAGTGAGAAGAACCCTCTCTTATAGGCTTTACTACCAAACTTAATGTAGGAAAGAAATAAACATTACCTTTTTTGGGTTAGATATTGGTATTTTGGGTCTTCTCGGACACTGTAGAGAAGAAGGTTCACTATAGGTTGTCCATATCACATTAGTAATTAAACTTTTCTTCTTTGTTCTTTTCATGGCTTTTTGGTTTTGAAACTATGTTTTGTCATTTATGAAGTAAAATAACAGAAAATCAATTAATGAAGGAAGTAAAATAACAGAAAGATGCCGAGAAAAAGTAAAGCAGTCTATGGGAGAAGCCAAGAAAAAGGAAATCCAACTAAGATAGTTCAATAATATTAAAAACTGAGATTTCAACACTTACATAAAACCTGTAATTTAAATTTCCTAATGTATTATATAAGGATCTTAGATCTAATATCCTATCTAATTGTGTTACTCTTAACTTTCTTGTTAGGGTGTCCATGGAAGCAATTTATCCTCTTACCCACTGCTTAATAAATTGGATAACAAAATTTGTACTTATCTTTTTATTTGTTTTTAGTCTATTTTCAGGTTGCACAACCTATTATTGATGAACTGAACTCTTTTAGATAGGTCGGACTAAAGGTTTTATACATATGTTTTTGTTTTTACTTTATTTTTCTCCTCCACCAATTTTAGCAAAGCTTTTATAGGACAAATCAAAGAATTATTGTGTTTCTCAGCAAATGTTGTGTATTTCTTGATTCACATATGTTGTGCTTCCTTTTTGTTTTTAATGTTCTGTATGTACTTTTTCATCACTACACTGTGGAATAACATGGCTAAATGCATATAATTATATGCATAATCTGAGACAATTTACATGTGTTGGGTTGGCAGCGTTCTTCATGTCCTACAAGGAGAACCGTGAGGCCTGAACATATCCCTTCTGTGGATTCTGATCGTGCTTTGGGAATGGAACACCCTGGACTAGATGTATTTGGAGCTAGGTACCATCGTCATGCTCGACATCATTCTCCTGAAGGGTTTGTTGAGGTTTATCCATATGCACATTCGTTTTCTTTTGGGGGGAGCATTAGCTTGTTTTATGCTGACTAAGATATCTACTTACCAGAAAAATGTCAATAATGTAGTTTTGAAGATCTTTCTACCCCTTGTAAAACATGAACCTGAATGTTAAATGATGCTGCAAACTTCACCATCATGCTCCTCTAGACATAATTATTAGCTTTTGTTTTTTTTTCATTTTCTTTTTGTAAATGATTATTAGCTTTTCTCTGTGTGCTTTTCTACATATAATATTTGCTAAGGGTATTCATCCTGAAAATTTTCTGCTTTTGAACATATATTGTTGAAATGTGCTTTTTGATTCATAGATTTACTTTAAATGAGATTGGGTATTTCAGCAATGCACTATTCATTATTATGAGAAAGGGTTAAAGACATATTTTGGGGTACTTTGTTGAGGAAAGAAAGGAAGGTTTATCTGCTGATGTCTATGCTATAGTTTGAATTAGTATTCTTTTATCATATCACTGTTATTTCAAGTCTTGTGATGAACATCAGCTTTCTCGGTAGATTTTCCATTTCAATGATCGATGATGAAAGGAGATTCTGGCCAATAAGAGTATGTTCCTTTGGTAATTTGAGTATGTTTCTTTAGTAATGTAAAAGATTTGAAACATATTTGGTACCTGTTCAAATTCCCCAATAGCCTATTGCCTAAATGGATTCAATCCAACATTCTCAAAACTAGAAACTTTTTGGAGATCAATCGCCCTTCCTCCTGTTCTTGGTCTCAGGAAAATTCTTTAGCTTAGACCACTGGCCAGACCTTTTCTCACAGTCAAAATTGGTGATGGCGGATACTTCCTTCTGGTTTGACTAATGGCTGAACTGTGGGCCTCTTTACAACTTTATCCCAAATCTCTCCACTCTCAGCACTTCAATTGGGAGATGTGCTCTTGTTGGTTCCATCATTCACAATGGACAATTGTCCATTCCTTCAATTTTGAGGTCTCCTTCCCTTCTCCCTCATCCTAACCCCAACACTCCTGACTGTTTCCACTGAAATTCTCTCCCTTCTTTCTCTCTTTCCCTCACCCTTGACCCCATTTCTTCCTTTGCTCTTTCTCCTCCTTGGACTCATCTTGTTTGTTTCAAATTTCACATCCCAAAGCATAGCTTCTTACTGTGGATTGCTGCACTTGAAAATTTTCCAATTCTTGGCAGTCCTAAAATGACTTCATTTCAGATTTTGTTTGTTTGGGGTACTTTCTTGTTCTACCATGTTTATGCTCAGATTTTGTTGACTTCATTTCATAATTATTTTAAATACTTTTTTTTTAGAATGCATATTAGATCATGTTGAGAATATGTTTTTTATATTCTATATATAACCACGTTGTAACTACTGCCACTCTTAAGTCTTACTTTACTGTCACTATGTTCAAAGGCTTTCAATACATATCTATCGTACTTTGATAAAAATCTGTTGTCAAGTGCTTTGAAACTATTATGGACATCTAATTTATTGAGTACCACTTTAGTTAACTCAACCAAGAGTATGTTTGGATATGCTAAGAAGAAACATTGAAAACCTCTTCTTTTAATAACTTTTTCATTATCTGAAGAATATTTTTGATCATTATTTGTTGAAAGTTTATTAATACTGATGTTAACAAGGCTTGGTGTGAATATATGACTTTGGATGTTGTAACTGTGTATTGGTGGAATTGAAGATAGGTGATTTTTGTTGTGCAGGTAGTTTTTTTTGTTAGGAATCACCAGGCATATATATATTTTTTTTAAAATTAATAAACTTTCAACCACGGGCTTAGCTCGTAGTAGAAAAATACTTTCCACCACGGGCTAAGCCCGTGGTAGAAAGGTTTTTAACAGTAGCAAAAAATTACTTTCTACCACGGGCTAAGCCCGTGGTAGAAAGTCTATTTTCCACCACAAGCTGGGCCCGTGGTAGAAAGTCCATTTCCCACCACGGGCTGGGCCCGTGGTAGAAAATCTATTGGCAACTACGACACCGAATACCACGGCTGGCCAAGCCCGTGGTAAAAGCCCTTTTTGCCCGCCGTAGAAAGTCTTTTTCTTGTAGTGATGTGAAGGATGCGGCTTATACTTCCTCAACATAGAAACGTGGAAAGTATTATACACATTTGAAAATTGCAGTGACAATGCTAAGCGATATGCAACCTCACTTACACGATCCAATATCTCAAACGGACCGATAAACTGTGGTGCTAGCCTTGCACTACACCCAAACCTCATCAAACCTTATCATGGCAAGACCTTTAAAAACACATGGTCCCCCACCTCAAATGTCAAAGGCCTCTACCTCTTGTTGGCATAAGCTTTTCTGATGACTCTTAGCCGTAAGCAACCGTTGCCTTATAATCTTTATTTTTTTTGTAGTTTCTCATACTATATCCAGCCCCAATGCCACTGTCTCCCCAACGTCTGTCCAATAAACTGGTGACCTACAAGGTCTACCATAAAAAGCCTCAAATGGAGCAATCTCAATACTAGCTTGATAGCTATTATTATATGCAAACTCCACTAATGGAAGGTGATCCTCCCAACTACCATAGAAATCAAGCGCACATGCCCTAAGCATATCCTCCAAAATATGTATAGTACGCTATAACTGATCACCTATCTGAGGATAGAAAGTTCTACTGAAATGGAGGTCTGTATCCAGTGCAGCTTGAAAACTCTCCCAAAACCATAATCAAAACATCGGATCTTTGTCAAACACAATAGAAACTGGCACTCCGTCCAATCTCAAAATATGATTGATGTACAGCCGACTAAGAGTATCCACATCATCTATCACTCGAATCGGAAGAAAATGAGGACCTTGGTCAATCTGTCCACTATGACCCAAACTGTATCATGACTCTTCCTCGTCCTAGGCAACCCTATCACAAAGTCCATAGTGACATGTTCCCATTTCCACATAGCCACTGGCAATGGCTGTAATAGACCTGCTGGTCTCTGATGCTCGGCCTTCACTTCTTGACAAGTGAGGTACCTCGCCACAAACTGTGCGTCCTTTTTCATGCCCTTTCACCAATACTGTCTATAAAGGTTGTGGTACATTTTGGTACCACTAGGATGCCACTGCAAGCCTAGAGTTAAAAAACTCTCTTAAGACCTCATCCCTACAAACAAATGGAACAACCATTTTACCTCTGAACCTCAAACCTCCATCTGAAAGGATAACTCAATCTTCCACCACTTCGCCACCCAAAATTCATGTGCGAATGCTCTCCATCTCACTATCATGATTTTGCTCCTCAACCACTCTACTCATTAGAGTTGGTTGTGCAATGAGTGTGAACAAAGTAGTCGGTTCACCACCCTCACAAAAGTACAATCCTATTTATGAGATGTCTTCCATCATTTTCCACTCTCGGATAACAATACTAGCTAAGGTGCCATGTGATTTTTTGCTCAAAGCATTGGCAACCACAATAGCTTTCCCCAGGTAATACTGAAGATCAAAGTTGTAGTCTTTCATGTACTCCATCCATCTCCTTTGCCTCATATTCAAGTCTTTTTGTGTGAAAAGGTACTTCAAGCTCTAATGATCGGAGAAAACTTTAAACTTTTCCTGTCACACTCTGATTTTTGACTCCCAAAAATTGAGTGTGATTAGGTTACATGTCATCATATCTTACCAATAATCTCACTCTGGTACCATGCTCTGATAAAAATCTATCACACCTCAATTTTTGACTCCCAAAAATCCTTTGGTCGGAGCCCAAATTTTGGGTAGTGAACCCGTTCATTCAACCACATGAATATCTAAACCTTTCAAAACAAACAGTGGAAGACTTCACATTTATCAATGCATCAATTTCTTATCTCATTCATCATTTTTATAACACAATGGAAGCTTAACAATATCATCAAAAGTCCCTAAATAGGAAATATGAAATCTCACTACTCAATTGTACATAAAAGACCCACATTCAAGTTTTGGCCGGCTGATGGATGTCCCACCAGTTAGCTGAAACCTAGGCAATCCATCGGTTGGCTACCTTCAGCTTTGGTCAGCTGAAGGAAGCCTTTCGGTCGACTGAAGGGTTGTTTTGGTCTGCCAAAATAGGTACCTACTGAGTCTACAGATACAAACGTTCGGTATATCACCATTTTGTTCAGCTGATGGATGTTTCAGCTAGCTGAAACTCTCCTGCACCAGTTTTCCCCTATTTTTAATTCTCAATTCGTTCTCGACAAGGTTCACATCTCAAAGGGGTATCATATATATTAATTTTCCATCATTTACTACTCCCCATCATCAGGCATAATCAAGAAGAAGAGTTCCTTATGTATACATCACATAACTTACTTTCACGCTTTCTCCTTTCAATCATTCTCCATTAATATACATGCAAACTTAGACATTAATGGAATCTCAGTTCATCATGCTCATTGACTAGCATTCAATATATTCGCAACATACATATAAAGTACAAAATCATAAAACATAAATGCAACATGTTCTCGAGACATAATGGTCTTTACATGTATATAGTCCACAACCCGAACATGCATTCAAATAATGCAATAACAAGTCTTTAAATAAAATTAAAATCTACGCTCTATGCCAATACTCTATTGGGGAGACTCCATCACTTCCTTTTCATTCTTTAAAAAGAGTTAATCTTCATGGGATGAGCAACCACACGCTTAGTAGGAATGTCTAAAACATAATTCTACAAGTCCCATGAATACCACGTAAACATATATTTGCATTTAATTATGTTAATCAAATATCTATATAACACAACCATATCGTAAGCAAAGTGTAATGCAACATGATATGTATAACTCCCTCATCCTCTCCATATATCCATTGGTCTCCAATTCTCTTGGATAACCAATCCCACCTAACGAAGGTTACCTTTACTGGAATGTCTCATGAGGGTTACTTTTACCAGAATACCTCATTACTAACCAATCCATGAGGGTACCTTTACTGGAATACTTCACGAGGGTTACCTTTACGGGAATACCTCATCGTTTTACTAAGTGAATTTCACCGTCCGATCAACTCACCACCCATACCATACACTTCCCAATCAATAAACATGGATTTCAAAATGTTCATAATAAACATACACATGTAATTCAAGATAATGTAACATTCATGCTTGCATAATTCTATATAAACACCACATACATACTCATTGAATATTTTTCACATCTTTCACATTTTATATGATTCACATATTGCCATTAAATCATAAATTTCACTTAAGTATGCCTCTAAAATAATTTATCAAACATATAGGTGTCATCTTCACATATATACATAAAAATACACTATTTGTTCACAATTCAATCTCAACATGCTTACATAATCCTCTAAGAAATTTATAAACATGCAATTACATCAATTAACATTAATAATCCAATAAATGACATAATTTAGCATACTTTACTATTGAAAAATAACTAATTATCCCACATAACCAATTGGATATAATAGACAACCAATATACTCACAAAAATCCCAGATTTTATAGGTTAGGCATCCCTTCCTCAGTCTCGAAGAGCTTCCAAATGAATTCTCCAATTCTCACCAAAAACTTAACTTTCTCTAAAATTGATTCCCGATGGATCAAACTCGAGCCCTTAGTGAGTAGACCATTTCTCTCTTCTTCAAAGTTGTCCAATTCTCACCCCAAGGTCTTCTAATTCAATAGAGAAGTGAAGAAGAAGATGTTATTGTAAAGACCGTGACCAATTTTGGCCAATTTTGCATTTTCGCATTATAATTGCCATAAATGCATTTTGAGTGGTGTTTGACATGTTTTGAGTGTTGAAAACATGTTTGCGACGTGTTTTAAGGGTTTTGGGTAGTTTTGGAAATTTTGGAGAAGTTTGACTTTTTGGTTAAACTAGGGCCCAGGATGCGACTTAAGTGGGCCCAAAAATCTGAAAAATTCTCAGAAATAATTATTTTTTAGAATGACTTAGATGAAATTTTTAGAGAGTAAAGGAAGTGATTTTGAGACTGTAGGAGTTTTCAAAATCAAAAACGGAGTCCGGGAAGGTGCTTTAAGTGGCCTAGGGGTAATTTGGTCTCTTCGTTACCTAGGGACCTTAAAAGGTCAAACCTACAGAGATATTTCATATCTTATGCCTCTTTCTCTCTCTAAAACTCTCCATCTTCATAGCTCTCCCTTTTCTCTACATTTCGGACCCATTCGGCTTGGATTCAAGGCTCGCCGAAGAAGGGAGATACGTAGGGGACGACAAGGGCTTCCCTTTGAACCGATCAAAATTGCAATTCGGCAAGGTTGACATTGTTGGGATTTTGAGAAGTGCTTGGAAGGCCTTCATTTTTGAGCTAGGGGTTCTTCTCATTTACTTGTCGATTCTAGGGCTTCGGGTGAAGCGGTGAGAGCTAAGGGCGTGTATTGCATGTTTTAAAGGTGTAAGACGGGTGGGATGAGGTATTTTTCTTCTTCTCTTAAGTCTCTTGTATGAAATAGTTGTGTATCTCCTAGTATGCATGATGTGAGGGACAAATGCATGAAAATGTGGGAGAATGAGAGCATATATGCTTATGTGCTTAATGTGGTGGACATGTGTAATTATGTGCAAATGTGGGATATGTATGTATTATGTGTTGTCCTATGAGTTAAATGCATGCTATCTTTTTATAGAAAATGTATGCCTTGGTGAAACATCACCAGAATGTGTTTAAGTGGGATTTATGGGCATATGTGTATAATATGCTAGGTTTCACATGTATAGGTAAATATATGTGTGGCTTCGTGAAAATGAAAATGCATGCTAGGTATTCTACTAATTAGCTTATGCATTGTGAAGTGTGAATGTTGAATACTTGATTATTATATTTTAAAATGCATATATGGGTCGTTGTGAGGAAACGGGGAAATGTGGTCAAGGTTAGGTGTCGGTGATTTGGGTTAATTATGCTCGATGGTGATGCTAACATGGACTAACCACCTTGAGCCACCCAATGATTCAGTGACGGTACTGATACGGACTAATCACCTTGAAATCCAATTATGCTTAGTGGCGGTACTGATATGGACTAACCACTTTGAGCCACCTAATACTTGGTGATGGTGCTGATATGGTCTAATCACCTCGTAAGCAAATATTTGGTGACGGTGCTGATATGGTCAAATCATCAATGTGCAAACCAAAATGTTGCCCCGGAGTTATGACGTTTGCGGAGTAGGTCAAAGTCATGAGACGGTGGTGGGAGGCATCCCAGGTCGCATGGTTGGTCAAAATCGTGTTAGGGTATCGGGTTGAGTCCGAGAGAGTGACAAGGATATGTTATTGCTTTCATTTCAAATTGTGAAGCATAATATGTGTTTAATGCATTCTTATATATATGTTACTTGTGAATGAACATGATAAATGTTTGATTATAATGTAATGTAGTGACATGCACTCATATAGGTCATGTCGAGTCGGCACTTAGGTGGGTTGAGGTATCTGTATTAAGCCGTAGTGGTGCTCACTTCTTTATTCTAAACTCTTTTTACAAATAAGGCATCGATGACTGATGAGATTTGGATACTATATATTTTGTGGTTATCCATGTCGGCTTGTGGCATGAGATCTTTCTCTTTGAGTTGTAGTTATATTTTGGACAATGTAACTTTGTGGTATGCTTTGGTTATAAGCTTGTTCTATATGAAAAGACAATGGAATTGTTCATGTAGTGCTTGTTAGGAGCACTTGATTTCATTTGATGAGTTAATGAAGTTGATAGATGTTTTTCAATATGTATGATGTATGCTTTTAAGGGAGAATGGTTCATTTTGATGTATGATTTGGTTCGAGACATGAATTTGGCTTAGAATGATGTTTTTATCATTTGTACATGCTGTGAGTGATGTTTTGATGATTCTCAGGCTCTTAGATGAGTTTTGGAGCCTAAAAGTTGAGATTTTTTAGTCTGGGAAAGTAGGTTTCGATACTTACGACAATACATGTTTGATGCATCGCAACTTCGATGCATCTAACTCCCCAGTTCGATGCATCGAAGTTACTATTCACAGCATTCTCTGAAATCTGTCCAAATTTCAATCGAGCATAACTTCTTCGTTTTAAATCAAAATTGAGTGTGGTTTTTTTTGAAATTGAGTATTTTTGAATTCTGTATCCAATGGTGAGGGTTTCAATTTTAGATTCCAAACACATGAAGTGTTGAGTTCTGAAAGTGAGTGATTTGTGAGAGTGTGAATAAATAAAGTCCCCACTAGGGTGATATGATTTGATGTAGGGCCTATTGGGATTGGATATGGTGGAATTGTGCATATCTACGTATAAGAACAGAGTTAAACTTCCATGGTGTTTGAGGGCAAAAATGATCCATTTGGACTTAATGGATGGAGTAACCTCCGGTTCTCTAGGAGTCGGAAACTGGGGCGTTACAGTTACTATATATAGATATATGTATATTACTCCATTCAGCTAAATGAGAATGAGAAATGAGGGTTGGACATTCTCCTCCAATTTATAGAATTCAACGTACACTTATTTACAAAAATGCCATTACCTTCTCACTAAACCTTTCCAGGCCCAATTTTTAAGTTTTGTAACTCCGATTGACACAAAATTGATTTCGTAGCATGTCAAAATTTTTATTTAAGCTACCCTCCAAATTTGGAGTCATTCGGACACTTTCAGCCGGACTCGAAAAAATCAACTTTTGTCAAACGCTTCGAAAACTTCTCCAAACCTTCAAAACACATATATAATCATTTAAGACATTAATATGACAACAAATTAAAATAAAGAAAAATCGGCCAAAAATGGTCATGGTTCTTACAACCTACCCAACTTAAAAGGATATCATCCCCAAAATCAGGCCATACTTGAAGGAAACAAGTCGGGATACGTAGAACGAACTTCCTACTCTCACTCCCAAGTAGCCTCCTCAAAATTATGATGATGTCACAAGACTTTGACCAACAGGATGGTTTTACCCCTCAAAACCTGCTCTCTAGCATCAAGAATCTGGACTAGCCTCTCCTCATAGGTGACATCCTCGTTAACCTCAACGTCTACCCAACTTAGAACATGAGATGGATTAGGTTCATATTTCTTCAATATCAAAATATGGAATATGTTGTGAACATTTTTCAACTGTGGTGGCAAAGCTAATCTGTAAGCCACCTCACCAACACACTCAAGAATCTCGAATGCTTCAATATATCTCAGCGATAACTTGCCACTCCGCCCAAAGCGCATCAATTCTTTCCATGGAGAAACCTTCAAAAACATATGGTGTCCCACCTCAAAGGATAACGGTCTCCTCCTCCGATCGGTATAGCTCTTTTGTCGACTTGAGCTGTCAACAATCGCTGCCTAATCAACTTAATCTTCTCAGTAATCTCATGCACAATATCTGGCTCTGAAGCTATGGTCTCGCCCACCTCAATCAAACAAACTAGAGATCTACAAGGTCTGCTGTACAATGCCTTAAATGGTGTCATCTCAATACTAGCCTAATAATTGTTGTTTTACTCAAACTCGACAACTGGCAAATGGTCCTCCCAACCACCACCAAAATATAGAATACAAGCACGAAGCATATCCTCCAATATCTAGATAGTACACTTTGACTGTCCAGTAATCTGAGGATGGAAAGTTGTGCTAAAATGTAAATTGGTGTCCAACACCGTCTGGAATCCCTACCAGAATCTTGAAGTGAATAGTGGATCCCTATTCGATACAATGGATACAAGTGACGAGTGTAGAATAGTGGATGTTTGTCGTTACTTTTCTACACTTCGTACAAAAATAATAAAACCTATAAAAACTTTACTAAAAATTGTATAGTAGTAAGCAGGGTCGAACTACTCTCAAGTGAGAATCAGTAACAAGTCTAAAATTAAAAACCTAAATCTCTTGAGATGAAAAATAAATATTTAAAAAAAAATAAACTTCTGAGTTTTTTTTAATAATAAAAACTAATTCTAAATGTCTTTGATCAAATGATGGGACAAATCTCAAGGAAAGAGAATTCACCACCATCGATCCATATAAATGAAGTTTCTAATATTCTTATCTAGTTTTTCCTCCAATAATCAATAAACTTCACCAATCCAATTAGAACTTGGAAAGATGAAGGAAAATATGGAATAAAAAAGAATGACTTGATTATATATGAGACAAACATTTCTTTACTAAATCGGATGCCCATTGGCTAGGTAAACAGAGGTAGGCATTCTTCGAATTACCATTGTTTGGCAAACACGAAGAATCCTCCTTCTAATTTTTAGAAAATAAAAATCCAGAATAGAAGAGTAGAAGAATGCTCTTGGGAGGAAAAATTAGACAAGAAAATAAAATAACTTACTTATATTTCAGCCATAGTGGCTTCATCACTCCCTTGAGAAGGATGCTTACGCTTGCATATCAACAGAAAACATACAAATATAAATGAAACTACTATTCTTCATTGAATCAAGAAAATAATTACACTATTTTTTTCTATAATTTCTCTACAATTTTCTAACTCCCCTCACCATCCTCTAAGACCCCCTATTTATAAAGTTAGAGGGAAATGGTGTAGGTGGAAAAATTTTAAAATACAAAATTCAAAAACAAAAATTCAAAATACAAAATTTGAAATACAAAATTCAAAATTTAAAAACAAATATTTAAAATTTTGAATTTAAATATATAATATTTGATCTCCATATCTTTAATTTGAATTCTGGACTACGCCTTGTAAATAATACTTTACAAAGTTTTGAACTTGAGACCTCTTGTGAAGTAGATTGCACAAAATACCATCTCTACTACAATTCTTATTATGTTCATCTTTGGCTATATATATCCTTTTTAGCCTTCTTTTGCTGCTTTTGTTCTTATTTGGAAATCAACCCCTATAAAACATAAAATGCAAAGATAAGAACATTTAAATAAAATAAAAGACTAATTAAAAACTTATTTAAGGATATAAAATAGCAAGTTTTGTACGCTTATCAAATTACCCCCAAACGAGCTTTTGCTAGTCCTTTAGCAAATATAAGCAAAAGAGATTAGTGCACAAAATTGCTACTTTTATTTAGTTTAGAACTAAAGATCTACCACTTTTGCAGGCTGCCTTCGATTGCATTTACCATATGCAATAAGGCCTGAAACCCCTAGGTTACCTCTGGTGGACGAGCTATAGCCTCGTGAGGGTTTGCAGTGAAGGTACCCACAAACTTTCTAACTACTACAAAGAAGAGTTGCTTTAAGGTAGTAATTTTTCCTATTGTTTAGAGAATCTCCTGTATATCCATGAAACATGGAAAATAAGAAATGAAATTGTTAAGTTCCTCATATACAACAAGCTATTAGGGTGTTATAAAAATAAACATCAAGGAAAAATCATCCACAAGTAACCTAGAAGCAGAGTGAATGTGTGTGAAGTCGACAAAAAGCCATCCTCAAATTCAAGTAATGTAATTCCCAAATCACTAAAAGAAAAAGAGGTTTCGACTTCAAATCTCACAGGTAAATATCTCTCTAAAAGAACAACTCTCAGAGATTTGGCTAACTATTTCTCTCAGTTGTATGTGAGTAGACACTTTGTTTCCAAAGTAAAGCAAGCTCACATACTAATATGAAAAACCGATATAAATAAATAGAAAAGTCTCATGATAGGACTGTTGATCACTTTTGGGAGAATGTCAAGCTACCCACCATAGCGCCTTCTCACTTATTATCCACTATCATATCTTTCCATAAATCCTACAGGTGGTGATTAGGATGAGGTTGTAGGTCAATGGTTCAGAGATTGATGAGTCTTCAAAATATCTCAAAGGGAAAACTTGTCTTCTTCTTTTCTTTTTTTCTTTTTTCTCTCTTTTTTTTTTCATTGAAAAGAATATGATGGTTTTTTTTTTCTTTTTCTTTTTCACAAGAACATCCGTATCACTTTTCCGAAACTAACAATAGAAACAGAAATTATGGTATGACATGATAGTAGAAAAATAAATTACAAGGCCTATGTTTCTCTTAACTCGAAGTGATTTCATTCTCAATGATTAACCAAAATGAAAGATAATGAGACTAACAACAATTTTAATACGGTATCCAAGAAAATTGAGTCATCTTGTGACTTAGAGTTAGCATAAAAACTCTCTACAAAGGTGAAAGACACGAAAGCTCAAAAGGTCTAAGTCTCTACTAATAGATCTTCCAGATTATCAAGTGGCTACTCACTTTTCAATTTGAACTGCAAAGTTCTACTTTTGTGCAAAAAGTATTTCTGCTTCTAAATGCCCATGATGCAATAATGTCTATCATTATATTACCCTAATAACAAGTTCAATTTAGATCAAAACATTAACATCTCTTGGATTTCATGAAACGGATCATAAGTTAATCCAATCTTATCATTGCAAATGTACTATACTGCCAAACACAAATTTTTATTTTTGAATAAATTGGAAAAATGACTCTTATTTTGGATCAAAAAATTTTCAAAAAAGACATACGTTTTGATAAATCTACCCCACCCCCAAACAAAATACAACACTGTCCCTAGTGTTAAAAGTAAGGTATCAAAATAAACAATGTATTGCTGGAGACAGATATAAAAATATTGGAACAAATTACCTCAATTGTTCTTGTGTGGTAGAAGTACAGTGCCTGCAAAGATGCAATCCATAATAATATAGACTAAATGATTTAAAATCATATTAATCAAATAACGTACCCCCAAATAGAATATAAACATATCCAAATAGAGTTTATAAAAAAATCCTAAGCTAAGTAGTAACACAACTAAACAGCTACGGAACACTAAAATCAACTGGCAGGGTTGCCTCCCATGAGCGCTAAGTTTAACGTCTTCAGCCAGACACAAAGGAGATAGTACCCCTAAAAGATCAATCGGGATAGACCGGATCAACGAGGAGAATGTCTTCAATTTCACGAGCCTCCAACTCAAGAAAAAGCTTTAGACGTTGAGCATTAACTTTGAATAAATTTCCATTTTTGGGATCTTAAACCTGAATAGCACCATAACTAGCAACTTGGTGGACATAATATGGACCAGACCATCGTGACCTCAACTTCCCAGGAAACAAATCCAGATAAGAGTTATACAGAAGAACCTTCTGTCCTGGGGAGAAATTTTTTCTCAAAATTTGTTTGTCATGTTCCAATTTGATCTTAGCTTTATAAATCCTAGAAACTCTCATAGGCATCATTTCGGATTTCCTCCAACTCATCGAGTTGAAGTGACCTACGCTCTCCAGCTTTATCATAGGCAAAATTCATGGACTTGATAGCCCAATAAGCACGGTGTTTGAGTTTGACAGGCAAGTGACATGCTTTGCCATAAACCAAGCGATATGGAGACATTCCTGTAGAAGTCTTATAAGTAGTACAATATGCCCACAAAGCATCTTGGAGGCAGAGACTCCAGTCCTTCCTTATGGGGTTAACCATTTTTTCTAAGATATGTTTAATCTCCCTATTGGATACCTGAGCCTAACCATTAGTTTGCGGGTGATAAGATAAGGCCACCTTGTAAGTGATCCCATATTTAGACATTAAGCTTGCAAAGACTTTGTTGCAAAAATGAGAACCATTATCACTAATTATGGCTCGAGGTACACCGAATCTAGGCAAAATTAAGTCTTTCAAAAAATTCACCATAACTTTATGGTCTGCTATCTTGGTGGCTAATGCTTCTACCCATTTGGATACATAATTAACAGTAAAAAGGGTCCCATGAAGTCAATACCCCAAATATCAATGATTTCGACAAGTATAATTGATTGTTGGGGCCACTCATTACGCTTGGTAATCTTACCTAATAGTTGACATCTAGGACAAACAAGACAGTAGGTATGAGTGTCCTTAAAAAGGGTGGGCCAATAAAATCTAGATTGTAAGATTTTTGCAACGGTCCTTTAAGAGCTAAAATGGCCACCACATGCCCGATCATGACAAAATTAAATGATAGACTCCTGGTCTTCCTCGAGGACACACCTACAAATGATCTGATCTGGACAATACTTAAACAAGTAGGGATCGTCCCAAAAATATACCTTAGCCTTAGCGAGAAATTTGTCTCTCTCTTGCTTAGACCAAGTGGAAGGGATTTGACCAGTCACAATGTAATTGATAATATCAGCATACCATGGAGCATGCGATATTGTAAAAAGTTGCTCATCTGGAAAATAATTAGAGATGGGAAGGGAGTCACTAATAGAATCAACAATAAGATAGGACAAATGATCAGCGACTACATTCTATGAGCCTTTCTTATCACGGATCTCAAGGTCAAATTCTTGAAGGAGTAAGATCCAACGTATCAACCTAGGTTTGGCATCTTTTTTGGAGAGAAGATGTTGCAATGCTGCATGATCGGTATAGATGATGACCTTAGATCCGATAAAATAAGAGCAAAATTTGTTAAAGGAAAACACGACTGCCAATAACTTTTTCTCCATGGTCGAGTAGTTAAGTTGCGAATCGTTTAAAGTGATGCTAGCATAATAGATCACATAGGGTGCTTTATCAACTCTTTGTCCTAAAACATCACCAATTGCATAATCCGATGCATCGCACATGATCTTAAAAGGTAGGTTCTAATCAGGTGGGCAGATTATAGTTGCAGTGATGAGGGCTAATTTTAATTGCTCAAAAGCTGAGTGACAAACATCTATAAACTCAAATGGTACATCCTTAGCCAGAAGATGGGTCAAAGGTCGTGCTATCTTACTGAAATTTTTGATGAAACGCCTATAGAACCCAGCATGACCTAAGAAAGCTCGAATATCACGAAGAGTTTTGGGGATACTTAGATTTGAGATAAGGTCAACTTTTACTTTATCTACCTCAATCGCCCCACCAGAAATAGTATGACCTAGGACAATTCCTTTCTTTACCACAAAGCGACATTTTTCTCAAATAAGAACTAGGTTAGTGTCACGTCATCGTTGAAGCACTAGAGTAAGATGGTGCAGATATTATTTAAAAGATGAACCAAAGACAGAGAAGTTATCTATGAATACTTCTAGAAATTTGTCAACCATGTCATGAAAGATACTCATCATGCACCTATAAAATGTGGTGGGTGCATTGCATAACCCAAAGGGCATGCGATGATAAGTAAATGTGCCAAATGGATAGGTGAAAGTTGTCTTGTCTTGGTCATTGGGGTGGACGGGAATCTGGTTATAGCCAGAGTAACCATCTAAAAAGTAATAGTATACCTGACCAGCTAATTTCTCTAACATTTGGTCAACAAAAGGTAGAGGAAAATGATCCTTCCTAGTCATACTATTAAGCTTCCTATAGTCTATACAAAATCGCCATCCAGTTTGGATACGAGTAGGAACCAACTCATTATTGTCATTGACAACAATAGTGATGCCAGACTTCTTAGGATTGACTTGGATTGGACTTACCCATTGGCTATCAGAGATGGGATAGATGATATTGGCATCTAGAAGTTTGATAACTTCAGCAAGAATAACTTCCTTTAAATTGGGGTTACGTCTCCTCTGAGGTTGTCGATAGATTTTAGCATCGTCCTCTATGTGAATTCGATGTTGGATCACGAAATGACTAATACCTTTGATGTCATCAATAGACCAACCTATTGCTTCCTTATTCACCTTAAGAACCTCAATATTTGGGTCTCCTAATCCTCAGTTAAATCAGAAGCTATCACCACGGGAAAAGTTTTAAACTCACCTAAGTATAAGTATTTTAAAGCCGCGGGTAGAGGCTTTAATTCGACCTTAGGGGGTTTCTTGACATATTGCTTGTGTAAGCCTCCTCACATCATCATTTAACCTTATAGGCAAAAAAGTGAGCTATTTTGGTCAATTTGTCCACAACAACCCAAACTATACCATTGCCCTTGTTTGATCTCAGAAGACTCGTAATAAAATCCATGGTAATATGTTCCCATTTCTACTTCACCACTGGTAATGGTTACAACAACCCAGCTAGCTTTTGATGTTTCATTTTTACTTGTTGACAAGTAAGACACCTCACCACAAACAATGCCACATCTTTCTTTATACCTCACCACCAATATTGGCACCTCTTATTGTGATACATTTTGGTACCACCAGGATGAACTACAAAATGAGAATGATAAAATTCTCGTAATACTTCGTTACGATAATCAGAAGGAACCATCATCAATCCTCTGAATTGTAGACCCCTATCGTAATACAAGGTCCAATCTCTCACTGTTGTAACACTGGTAATCTATTAGTGAATAGACTCCAACTCACTATCTCATTTTTGTGCCTTAATCACCTTGCTTACAAGCATAGCTTGAGCTACCAAGCTAAACAACATAGCTGGCTCACCATCATAACTGAAATACAACCCTAACTCTGAGAAATCTTTCATCATTTCCATTCTCGTATGGCTATGCCAGCTAGAATCCTGTGAGACATTCTACTCAACGCATCTACCACCACATTTGCTTTCCTTGGATGGTATTACAAATCAAAATTGTAATCCTCCATGTACTCAACCCATTGCTTCTGTCTTATGTTCAAGTCCTTTTGGGAGAAAAGGTACGTGAGACTTTTGTGATCCGAATACACCTTGAATCTCTCACCATACAAGTAGTTTCTCCACCCTTTCAAAGAAAAAATTACCTCTGCTAGCTCTAAGTCATGCGTAGGATAGTTATGCTCATGAGTCTTTAATTATCTAGACCTGTAAGCAACTACTTCATCACATTATATCAACACATAACCTAGCCCACTCCCCGAAGCTTCATAATAAATGACATACCCCAAGCCACGCTCGCGTATCACCAAAATAGGAGGTATAGTTAACCGCTTCTTCAATTCACCTAAAGCTAACTCACATGCTTCATTCCAAAAAAACTTCACACCTTTAGAGTGAGTCGTGTCATAGGAGCTGCAATACTAGAGAAGTCCTTCACAAACCTTCTATAGTAGCCCACCAAACCAAGAAAAATTTGAATCTCAAAAACACTGTTCAGACTCTCCCAACTCTTCACGGCCTCAATCTGAGATGGATCAACTAATACTCTACCTCCAGAAACAAATAAAAAATTTCACCTCTTGGAGCCAAAACTCGTAGTTTTCATACTTGACGTACAATTGGTTATCTCTAAGGATTTGCAAAATTGTCCTCAAATGTAACTGATGATCTTCCTCTAAAGATGAGTATACAAATATATCATCCATAAACACTACCACATAAGTATCAAGGTACTCATGGAATGCGCGATTTATTAAATCCATAAATGTCATCGGTGCATTAGTCAAACTGAATGGCATTATAAGGAATTCATAGTGTCCATGCCGCGTACGAAAAGCCGTTTTATGGATATCCTCATCTTTCACCCTCAATTGGTAGTAACCCGACCTTAAATCAATTTTTGAGAAGTAGTGAGCTCCCTTCAATTGATCAAATAGGTCATCTATCCTCAGCAACAGATACTTGTTCTTGATTGTTACATGATTCAATTTTTAGTAATCAACGCACAATCTCAAAGCACCATCTTTCTTCTTTGCAAACAACACCGGTGCTCCTCACGATGATGCACTCGATCTAATAAAGCATTTAGTTTTCAAATCATCTAATTGGTGCTTCAATTCCACCTACTCCGTATGTGGCATCCGATATGGTGCCATAGAAATGGGCGTCGTACTGAGTATAAGGTCAATCCCGAACTGTACCTCTATATTGGGAGGCAAATTTGTCAAATCTCCCAAAAAGACATCTAGGTACTCACATACCACTGCCGGATATACCTATCTCGGAATCTCATCTCCCTCGGTCAAAAGACTAGCCAAAATAAAATTGTCACTCCCAACTACTAATGCCATAGCATGGTGAAGTATAGGAATCACTCTGATCCCTAACAAAGCAAAAGCAATCATCATCGGGAGTATAAATCGTTACTCTCCCTCTAAAATAGTCAATCATAGCATAAAACTCTAATAACCAATCCATCCCTTGGATGATATCAAAACTACTCATATGCAAGAGAATGAAATCAAACTCAAATGTCCTCCCGGCAATCTTAATAGCACACTCCCGGCACACTCTATCAAGGATCACTGTACCGCCCACTAGCGTATCAACACAAACTGCTTTACCTAATGGAAAAACCTCATATCCCAATGCCCATGCAAAAGATGTAGCAATAAATGAAGAAGATGTACCTGAATCAATCAGTACATGTGCCCAAGAACTATATACCAGAAATATACCTCTTACCACTAAAGGTCCTGCTGAGGTATCTACGGGTGTCATTGCATATAGCTTGCCTTGAGCTCTCTGATCCTGTGCTCCATCAGCTCAAACACCTGACTGCTGTGTGAATGCACTAGGGGTAAATTCCCTCATTAGTCTCAGACTCTGTGTAGACATAGTTGGTTGCGATGGAGGCATATCTCTTTAGCTTGATTTTGTAGTCATAGTCTGAGTTGGTCTCTACTGAGCACTCTGTCCACCCCTCATATTCCCACTCTACCGTGGGTACTCTCTCCTAATGTGCTCCTACTATGTATAACCAAAACATGTCACCGTGCTAGGCTGGAGCATAGGACAATTTGGCCTGAGATATCCTAGTTGCTTACACTAGTAGCATACCCTTTCTGGTCTAGTAGATGTCAAAGGCAAAGGAATAGTAGGTGTAGAATGTGCCATAGGCTGTCCCACCAAACCCACTATATCAGAAAAACCACCATTGAACTTCTTCCTTGCATGCCCCTTAGAAGTCACTGTCAAAGCCTTGCTTTGCCTTAATGCCTCTCTCTTCTCTTGCCTATCTTTTACTTCAGATTCTGCTATCAAGGCCTTCTCTACTACCTCGGCATACACTTTCAATCCCAAGATTGACACAAATGGTCTAACTGAATGGTGAAGGCCATTGACAAACCTCCACGTCTTTTCCTCCTCATCTCTCACTACTTCGAGTGTGAAGCGTGAAAGATAAATGAACTTGTTCTCATATTTTGTGATGGTCATGCCATCATGAACCAAGTCCTTAAACTCCTTCCTCAATGTCCTCTTCTTTAGCCTAGGAAAGTAATGCTCAAGGAATAGAGTCTTGAACTCTTCCCATGGCATCGTCTTAATATCATGTCGGTCACTCACCGACTTCCACCAAAGTTCGAATCCACTAGAAAACAAATAAGTGGCAAGAATAATTTTCATGCCATCATCAGGTGTAGACATCATCTTCAAGTATTTCTCCACTTTATCCAACCAATTATCTGCTATCAATGGATTCAAACTCCCCTCAACACTTGGAGGCATCAACTTTTTGAATCGAGTGATAAACTTGAACCTCCTTTCACTTTCCCTCTCCTCCAGTTGTCCTACCAGTTGTTGTACCACATTAGCAACTGTTCTAATAAAGTCTTGGAGAGCCACAGTCATATTAGCGACCAAACGGTCTCCCTCGAGAACTCTGCCCCCAACTCCTCCTCCTCAGCATCTAGGTGGTATATCTCTATCAATTCAATATATATATCAATGATAATAAGTTATCACATGCTATGTATTCAACATAATTAACTATTTCTCAACATAACAACACATTATCACATTCGCACGTAACATATAGACATGCTTTTCAACACACATTTAATCATATAAATATGTTCTCAAATTAACATATAACATATAATACACGTTATCACATAGCACTTAACATATTATCATGTAAGCACATTTTATATGCACATAAGTTCTCTAATCAACTATGCCACATCTACACACGTTTCTAGGTTATCGAACTCAAGGTTCTAACCTATCCCAAATCCACACGTGATCTATCTATTACCCATTGCCCCTAGGTATTCGACCTAGTGCTCTGATACCAATCTATCACACACCAATTTTTGACTCCCAAAAATCAAGGGTGATTAGGTTTCATGTCATCACCTCTTATCAATAATCTCACTATGGTACCATACTTTGATACTAATCTATCATGTCCTAATTTTTAACTCACAGAAATTCCCTGGTCCGAGCCTGAATTCTGGGTAGTGAACCCGTTCATTCAACCACATAAACATCTAAAACTTTCAAAACAAACAACGGAAGACTTCACATTTATCAATGTATCAATTTCTCATCTCATTCATCATTTTTATAACACAGCAAAAGCCTAACAATATAATCAAAAGTCCCTAAATAGGAAGCATGAACTCTCACTACTCAACAGTACATAAAAGACCCACATTCAGGTTTCTGTTAGTTGATGGATGTCCCACCAGTCAGTTGAAACCTGGGCAATCCGTCAACTGGCTACCCTTCAGCTTCAACTGGCTGAGGGAGGCCTTTCAGGTACTTACAGAGTTTGCAGATGCAAACGTTTGGTATCTCACCATTTCAGTTGGCTGATGAATATTTCAACAGGTTGAAACTCTCTTGCGCCTATTTTTCCCTATTTTTAATTCTCAATTTGTTCTCAATAAGGTTCACATCTCAAAGGGGTATCTTATATATTAATTTTCTATCATTCACCACTCACTATCATCAAGCATAATCAAGAAGAAGAGTTCCTTACACAAGTCCTATGAATACCACGTAAACATACATTTGTATTTAATTATGTTAAGCAAATATATATATATAACACAACCATATCATAAGCAAAGTGTAATGCAACATGATATGCATAGCTCCCTCATCCTTTCCGCACATCCATTGGTCTCTAATTCTCTTCGACAACCAATCCCACCTAATGAGGGTTACCTTTTTCGAAATACCTCATGAGGGTTACCTTTACCAGAATACCTCATTACTAACCAATCCACGAGGGTACCTTTACCGGAACACCTCATGATGGTTACCTTTACTAGAATATCTCACCGTTTTATCAAGTGAATTTCACCATCCGATCAACTCACCACCCTCACCATACACTTCCCAATGAATGAACATAGATTTCAAAATGTTCATAACAAACATACACATGTAATTCAAGGTAATGTAGCATTTATTCATCATGCTTTCATAATTCCATATAAACGCAACATGCATACTCATTGAACATCTTTCACATTTCATATGATTCACATATTGCCATTTAAACCATAAATTTCACTTAAGCATGCCTCCAAAACAATTTATCAAACACATAGGTGCCACCTTCACATATATACATGAAAACATACTATTTCTTCACAATTCAATCTTAACATACTTACATAATCCTCTA
This sequence comes from Cornus controversa, assembly GCA_026545225.1. Lineage (NCBI taxonomy): Eukaryota > Viridiplantae > Streptophyta > Magnoliopsida > Cornales > Cornaceae > Cornus > Cornus controversa. Next base: position 49,886,983 of record CM048845.1, read on the forward strand.
AGGCATTTATAAACATGCAATTACATCAATTAACATTAATAATCCATTAAATGGCATAATTTAGCATACTTTACTATTAAAAAATATCTAATTATCCCACATAACCAATTGGTTGCCATAGGCAACCAATATACTCACAAAAATCCCGGATTCTATGGGTTAGGCATCTCTACCTCAATTTGGAAGAGCTTCCAAATGAAATCTCCAATTCTCACCAAAAACTCACCTTTCTCCAAAGTTGATTTTGGACGGATCAAACTCGAGCCTTTAGTGAGTAGACCATTTCTCTCTTCTTTGGCGTTACAAAATTCTCACCCCAAGGACTTCTAATTCAATGGAAAAGTGAAGCCAGAAAGAACATATCAAAGAACAACCTTTTGAAGGTCTCCCAATCTATAGTCTCGGTATTGTGGGTATTTATAATGAATTGCCACCACTGATCCACTTTCCCTTGTAAGTGAAGCACGGCTATACCTACTCGTAGGTCCTTATCAATTACGAGAGCAACCGTGAGCTTATGAGTTTGATCAATCCAACTCTCTGCCACTAGTGGATCACGTCCACCCTCAAAAGTAAGCGGTTTAAAGTTTACATACTCTTTCATTGTAACCATTTGTCGGCTCAAGGCAACCCTAGGTGGTGCCCGAACCTCCTATTCCCGTGTTTCTCTGGCCATTTGCTTCATTGTATCTACCATGTCGCGCATAAATTATGTTCTGTCTATAGGCTCATTTAGAGCGTCAACACCTCTACCTTGCGCTCTTCTTGGTGGTATTTTGCTATATGTATAAGAAAAAAAAATTAACACAAAATGTAAACATATATACACAACTTCCATCATGTTCGCATAACGTCATGCCAGGTCATTTCAAATTAGAATGTTATAAGGCGTAAACACATAATCACGTCACACATAATCAATTTATAAAACTTAAGTCTAAATCATTATGTTTCAGTCATTGACCTTAATGAACACTTAACCAAATCTAACCCTTCACTAAGGTATTCAAACCATTGCTCTATCGACCCTCACCAGTCATCTCTAGGTTTTCAAACCTAGTGCTCTGATACCATCCTGTCACGCCCCAAAATTCAAACCACCGAGACTGCCCCAGTCAGGCCCAAATTTTGAATGTTAACTTATTCACTCAACCACATGAACTATTTCAACACCAATCTCTGCTCATGTTGTCATGCCCCAATTTTTGACTCCTAGAGAATAGAGGTGAACACCGTCCATTAAGCCTCCAATGAACTTCATCAACTATTCGAAATACTACGAAAACATAAGTCTATATGCACACTCATAGGCACATATACTCATCATCATTCACCTCAATGGGCCCCACACTAGTCCATATACCTATACAAGTTCACTCTTAGCTCATAATTCATGAAATTTCATCATAGGGTGCGGTCGGAAAACTTCCAACTAACGTCATGATCCTCATAGAAAGGTAGCTAGAAGAGCAAAACTAATCAGTAGGTATTTTGTTCCCTTCATAGGGCAATACAGTTCACCTTTCTTCACAAACAAGTATTAGAAAAACCGCAAATCCAATGCTGTTATCAGCGAATAAATTTGATGCAGTCTCTGAATAGCTAATCAATAGAAAAACTGTATCCTAAATATCACTCTTGAATTATAGATGTGCGCTCTCAAAATATAAAAAAAATTCTTGTAGAGACCGTAACTAATTTTGGTCAGTTTCCATTTTTCGAGTCATAATTGTCATAACTGCATTTCCAGTGATGTTAAACATATTATGAGTAGAGGGAACATGTTTGGGAAGTGTTATAACAATTTTGGTAAGTCTTTGGGACATTTGGAAAAGTTTAACTTTTTGGTCAAATCGGGGCCCGGGATGCGACCCTAATGGATCCTGGGAATCTGAAAAATTTTGGAAAATATTTATTTCTTAGAATGGCTTAGATAAAATTTTTAAATATTTAAAAAAGTGATTTCAAGATTGTAAGAATTTTTTAAATTGAAAACGGAGTCCGGGAAGATACGTTAAGTGGCCCAACAGGCATTTTGGTCTTTTCACAGCCTAGGGGCCTTAAAGGTCTTTTCACAGCCTAGGGGCCTTAAAGTGTGCAGGAGACGGCTAGGGCTTCGGTTTAAACTGAACAAAGTTACGATCTGGCAAGGTATACATTGCTGGAAATTTGAGAAGTGCTTGGGTAGCCTTCAATTTCGAGGTAGGGGTTCTCCTTCTCATTTATTTATCAATTTTAGGGTTTCGGGTGAAACGGTGAGAGCTAAGGATATGTATTGCATGATTTAGAGTGGTAAGAGGGGTGGGACGTAGTGTATTTCTAATTCTCTTTAATCTCTTGTATGCAATTGATGTGTATAGGTTGTATACATGACAGAAAGAATGAATGTGTGAGAGACAGTAGCATGTATGCTTATATTCTAGGTTTTTTGTGAACATATTGTGAAAGATGTGATGTTATGAACATATATGTATTATGTGTGGTTATGTGGGACAAATGCATGCTATCTTTTATTTGAAAATGTGTGAATTGGTGAGGCATGAATAAAATGTGCTTAAGTGAGGTTATGAGCATATGTAAATTGTATGCTAGGTTTTACATGTATAGGTAAATATATGTGACTTTGTGGAGATAAAATGTATGCTATGTATTATTATAACTAGTTTATGCATCTTGAAGCATGAAATTGAATGCTTGATCGTTATATGTTCAAAATTCATATATGAGTCCGTTGTGAGAAAACAGGAAAAGGTGGTCAAGTCTTCTAGAGTAAGTAAATACTCGACGATGATTGTGAAGTGGTCAAATCACCTTGGAGTAGGTAGTTACTCGGTGACAAATTCTGAGAGGGGCCTAATCACTTTGGAGTAGGTAATTACTTGGTGACGATGGTCTAATCACCTTGGAGTAGGTAATTACTCGGTGATGGTGGTCTAATCACCTTGGAGCAGGTAATTACTTTGTGACAAATTTTGAGAGGGACCTAATCACCTTGGAGTAAGTAATTACTCGGTGACAAATCCTGAGAGGGGCCTAATCACCTTGGAGTAGGTAATTACTCAGTGACGGTGAACTAATCACCTTGGAGTAGGTAAATACTTAGTGAAGATGTTGGCATTACGTGGGAAACATCCCAGGTCACATGGTTGATCAAGATCATGTTAGGGAATCAGGTTGAGTCCAAGAGAGAAATAAGTGAATGACATTGCTTACATTTTAATTATCGAGTATGATTGCGTGGTTAATTGCATTTATATATATATGTGTTGCTTGTGAACGAACATGATATATATTGGATGATACGTGTAATGTAGTGACATGCATTCATGTAGGTCGGTGTTGAGTCAGCACTTAGGTGGGTTAGGGTATCTCTACAGAGCCGCCGTGGTGCTCACCCTTTTTTCTTAAATTCTTTGACAGGTAAGGCGTCGATGACAAATGGGACTTGAGTGTCCATGTAGTGCTTATCACAACCTTTTTGTGTACCTTTCGGATATTGGAGACTTGGTTATCTGTGCTAACTTATGGCACGTTATCTATATAGTTGCAGTCATAGTAGAATTTGTAGCATTTGGATTTCATGTATAAATTCTTGTAATGACTGTGAGCTTGATAGCCACATGGACTTGGAATGTGTTTGGACCATATGTATGCTATGGGTAATGTATGGATTTCAAGACTATAACCACTTTTTATGTTATACCTATATGTATGAACCTTTTCCAAGTAAATGACATTAAATTTGTTTGAAATGATGAGATTGGAGGTTATGACACATAAAAGTGGATGAATGTATGATTCAAAGCTTGTGGATGATATAGATATTTTTCATATATGATTTCATAGTAGCATGAATGGATTATCATAGTAGAAAGGACTTAGAATGCCAAAAATAGCAAATTGCATTGTTATAGGTTTTACTGCAGGTGTATCAGTCTGGGCACTTTGATGTATCGAAATGCCCACTTCAATGCATCGTTCCATCGATGCATCAAAATGACAGGGACGATGCATCAAAAAACCTACAGGATTTTAGAATACCAAAAGTCCCAAGAGTTATTTTTGGTAGATACCTCATCGATACTTGTGTGATGCATCGAACTGTCGATGCATCAAAATCATGCATTTCGATGCATCGAAATGCATGAATTTTGAAATTTTAGAGAGACATGCAAGGGAATGTTTGAGGGACCCATTGAGGTTAGTATAGTCTATAGTGCACGTATATACGTATACATTTGAAAAGTATGCTTCATCGGTACTCGAGAGATAGAAAAGGTTTGTTAGGGTTAACAGACAAACGTCACTACCAGTTCTTTGGAAGTCAAAAACCAAGGCGTGACATCATGGTATCAGAGTATGGTACCTTAGTAAGAGTGTTAAGGTAAAGTCTTGGTAATCAAAGTATGATATCAAAAGGGATTGTGGTTTGAAGTGTGGCTCGGTAAATATAATAACACTCGATTTTTGGGAGTCAAGAACCAAGGCGTGACAGCATGGTATCATAGTATGGTACCTTAGTAAGAGTGTTGAGGTAAAGCATTAGTAATCAAAGTAAAATATCAAGAGGGATTGTGGTTCGAAGTATGGCTCAGTAAACATAATCACACTTAATTTCTGGGAGTCGAGAACCGGGGCGTGACAATTCTACCCTAAAAATACTTATAAAAAGTTTTCCTCTCTAAAATAATAATGTTCTTTAGGGATATCTATAGAGAAAACCTAGATAAGTATATATAGGCATAGTAGTCCTAATCCTCCTTAGAAAATAAGTTAAAAAGCAATATAGGACTTTCCTAGAAGTTTCAAAGCCAAAAGCAATCAGAATTTTCGTCAAAAACAATTTCTTATTTGGAACAGGATAAATAGGACCGGTGCTCAAACAGTAAGACCGGTGGGACCTTGAAGAAAACCTACAGAAACTAAACTGTCGAGAATAGTTAGACTAGTCCTAGAAATTGGGGACCAATCCTATTTTGAAAAACCCTAATTTTACCCAAAAATCTTAGTTTTCCAAAATAGGCTATCAAACATAAAGTGCAACGTATCCTCACCATATTTACTTGTACTATATGATGCTCTCATTGATTAATTGTCTCCACGTACTTGTGTATCAGCTTGAATATGTTAATGATCGATACAAAAAATAAATAAAAAATTATAACTTGATCAATCAAGTTTTGAATCACCGAAATTTGCCAATTACAATTTTTTATCTCACAACTCTAACAATCATACATTCTTCGCAATTTTGGACTTGCCATTGTGATTTGACAACTCTAACGGTCAAATGATTTTGGGCTACTCTGATTTCTAGGCATTAACCTCTGTATGATGGGGCAACTCCGATGATCATACCATAGTGGATGTTTTACTACTTCCATAACATGGTTGGACATCTTTAAACTCCATTCATGGCTCACTTGGACAAACTCCAATATATATATATATATATGCACATTAGGCAACATATCACACATAGCATCTTTATCATACTTTTCAACACATACTCATGCTTTATAACAACACTAGCATACATCATACCCTCACATACCACATATAACTACATATATGTTCACAATCATGCATATAATTCACATATGCACACAATTCATCATATATACAAATATATTCTCATTTCACACATTTAACATGTATATGCTCACTCCAACACATATCACAAGATATGAACATCTATATCATGCATTTAATCACAACAAAAGAGGAAAAGATCATACACAACCATACCACCCTCGCAAGTATACTAAACTCATCCAAATTCACCAAAACTCACCACCAACCTATAAATCAATGACTAAGAGAAAAGAAACACCCCTACCTCAAGTTTGAAGCTTCTATAGCCAAAACCCTATAATCCTCCAAGCTCCTACTTCACTCAAATATGTATTTGTTCAGCCCAAACCGAAGCCCTTATTGAGTAGAACACTTTGTTCTTCTTTGGTAACCTCCAAATCCAAGCCAAAGCTTCCAAAATAAAAAGAGAAAGAGAAGATATGAAAAGGGAGAGAGAGAAAGCAATAGCTGGCTATCTCTAGCTTCACAAATGGCAAGGATTCCATCCATGTAGATATTTATAATATCTTGGGGTGCAAAGTGACTAAAATGCCCCTAAGCCACTTAACTTACCCTCCCGACCTCCATTTTTGATTTCAAAAGAGACTATGGCCTCGAAATCACTTTTCTAACTCGTTTAACATTTCGTTTGGTCTAAAATCTAAAATAATCATTCTTACAAAATTCAATTTCTCGACCCCACCCGACCTATGTCCCAGGAGCCGCTGACCACAAAATCTCAAAATGAGCCAGTTTCCTTAAAAACATCCCCAAACCTCCTAACAAGTCCCCAAACATGCATTTTATCTTTAAAAACACATGTAACATCATTTCACATCATTTATATAGTAATAAATGGAAATAAAATAAAATCAAACAAAATTGGACCCGATCTCCACAAGATTCCCATAGCAATGTTGAACTATTGCACCAGCACCACCAATATAGTTGTCTGGATCAAAAAAGGTGTCACGCCCCAAAATTTGGACCATCGGGACTCCCCCAGTCCAACCCGAATTTCTAGTGTGAACTCGTTCACTCAACCACCTGAATTATTTCAACACCAATCTCAGTTTGATATCATACTATGATACTATGCTGTCATGCCCCAATTTCCGACTCTAGGAGACCAAAGGTGAACTCCATCCATTAAGCCCCCAATGAACTTCATCAACCATTCAAAATACCACACAAGCATAAGTTTATATATGTACGCATGGGCGCGTATACTCATCATCATTCACCTCAATGGGACCCGCACTAGTCCATATATCTATACAAGTTCACTCCTAGCTTAGAATTCAAGAAATTCAATTCCAAGGTAGTTTTGGTCGACTGAAACAATCTTTCAATTGGCTGAAACTTGGGCTCAGCTGATCCCAAAATAGCAAACACATTGGAATCCAATCCGAACTCAGTCAGTCAACTGGTGAGTAGTTTTGGTTAGTCGAAAGGGAGCTTTTGACGAGATGAAACCCTCATTTAGCCGTCCGAAATAGGTTCCCAAATTTTTAATATTCTGAATCTCACACATTTTGGTCGGCTGATGTAGAGACTAGGCAACCAAAAATGTAAAAACACCTGAAATCTGCATTTTTCAAGTCCAAATGCATATAACAACTATGTACAATCATAATCCACTCTAAAGCATGATTAAAATCCATTAAAATTGATAAAAATTAATGTGTTTCGGCTATGAATCCAAAGTGGACAATTTGGGCATGTGTCCCCTCATTATCCATCCAACACATTCTAAAAACCTTAGAATCATCCGTACAATGCATCAACATAAAGAGAATTACAATCCCACAAGTCCATACATCACAAGCCCACCTATTTGGTTCAAAACCTTCACTTTATAGAAATCCCATAATCACAATCCATTGACATCTCCATCCGTACATTTCATAAGAGATCATTACACTTTCATAGTCATAGTTTTAATTACATACATAGTCCAAAAGCATTAAGAATTCAATTATGACTACAAATAACGTAATTCCTCATGCCACAAGCCGGCATGGGTAGCCAATTCCATAATATCCAAAATGTAAAGCAAAAATGCTACAAAAATCCAATTGAACCTCTCAAGTCTCGTCTGTCATGGGCGCCTTATCTGTAAATACTTTGAGAAAAAATGGGTGAGCAACTCAACGACTCAGTAAAAATACCTCAACCCACTTAGGTGCCGACTCAACACTGACCTACATAAATGTATAACATTACACTACATGTCACCTTCAACACTCAAATCTTCATTTAAGTAATGCATATTAAGGAAAATAAATTAAAATATATATCATGCTCAACATTTGATCACATAAGCATAAAGATATAACTTCTCTCTCTCTGACCTAATCCAATATCCCAACATGATTTGGGCCGTTCTGATGAATCAAGTGACCTTGAACACCTCTGATACATCCATATGACTTAGACAACTCTGATAGTGTCATACTCCATTGGCAATATGTTGGTTTGCCCAAGGTGATTGGATAACTCCGACAGCTCACCAATCATGGATATTCTCTGACTTTAGGCCTTAGCTTTGGTATGATATGACCACTCTAATGGTCATATCTCATTGGGCAATAATGCCTCTTACATAACATGGCAGGACAACTCTGACATTCTATGCACGATCTGATTCGTGTGTGAGTGTGACTGAAAAAGTATATCAATTAAAAATTTTCACACTTCGCAATAGAACGAATTCCTTGCAGAATAGGGCTATCGAAAGGGGTATCGTACCTCAGGGATTATGGTCTGATGAGTTGGAATACGGAATTAATTCTAATTAAATTTATAAGAAAAGAATTCTGATTTTTAAACTAAATTAATTAAAAAGTAAAATAAAATAAATCAAAGTAAATAAAAAGTGAAGATAATATGAGAGAAATCTAGGGTATTTGACTTCACCACTAACTCCACAATCAATGGTCAGTTGAATCAATTATGGGGAATTATATCATGCATAAGTGGTGTTGGTGGCTACAAGCTCACCTTCATCCATCAAGAAGAGAACATATGATTAAGGCTAAGCCATGGACTATCTTCGATTGGCATGGGTCATCTGCCTAACTACTTTAATCTTGGGTGCAGTATGGTTCATCTTCTCTAGGCATAATCCATCAAAGCTCTTAACAATATATTCAGTGATTACCATTGTGTAATAATTGCTCTTATAATCACAGAAAACAAGAGAGATTGAGTTCAATAACAACAACTAAATATCTAAGACAAGATAAGAAATCATTGAAACTGAATTTACAAGACTTTTATTGCTCAATTCTATAATAAGAATCCTCTAAATTACACAATCTATGCATATATATAAAGGTCCCCAATAATTAAAATAATCAAACCATTGATGCTTTGTTAGGGCTACATCAAAACCCTAGTGGATGAACTAGCCGCTCATGGTAGAAGAAGAAGCTTCAACTGTTGAGGAAGAATGCATCATCTTCATGAATTATGCATTTAACTTCGTTCTCCAATGGCTCTGCAAATATGTTTATGTTCTCTTCTCAGCCCTCTCAGACTTTCCAATCTCTGTAATCTCCCTAAACTCAGCCTCTAAGTCTTCACTTTATTCCCCAAGAGAATACACCAAAGTCCTAATCCATTTAGGAATAAATTAGGGTTTCCCGCAGCACTAATCAAGTGGGTTTTTCCTGCTGACTTCGCCCAACTTTTGACCCACTAGAAGTCCGATTCACGGAATTTTTGTGAAATACAAAAGTGTGTAGAATCAAATTTCGTTCAACCCAAAATGAAATTATGTCGATTTGAGGCTCAGAAATTAAGACTTCTGGTCCGTTTTTCAAAACGGGATTAAGATTGTATTATGCGCAGATTTGGGCTTCAGACCCGAAACCTTCTTAAGCAACTGTAATTCTCTTGGACCTCTATCTTGGGCTGATTTGAGTTGAAATAAATGGTTGAATGGTTCCTTTTGATGTAGGCTTCATCTAACCATCTTGGATGTCTTCTTTAAAAGCCCAAAAACATGGTTTTAACTGAAATAATCATTAAGGCCCTGAAAATACAGAAAATACTAAACAAAGTAAAATAACAAAATAATCTATCACTAAGAGAATAAAATACATAAGTTAAGAGGCTAGAATGCGTAACATTCAACGCCTATCACGATCCATTTTCCCCGTTCCCTCACAAAAGCCTTATATATGCATTTCAAACATAATATGTCTAGCATGTCATTTTCATGTTTCTCAAATGCACAAGCTAGTTCCAAATGTACATAGCATGTATTTCTCACCACAAACACATATAATCACATATATGTCAAAACTTGCATATTATTCACATATGCCTAAATATTTTCAATTTCGCACATATTGTTCATGCCTCACCAAATGCATATACTTGATACATAAAATTAGCATGCATTTCACACCACATCCTCAACACAAAATCACATACATGTTCAATAATGCACATAATCACATATGCACACAAAAGTTAGCGTATAGGTATTCATTCTCTAAACTTCACATATTTCACACACTAGCCCCTTATGTTATACATATCACAAGGTACATCAATTTTGCAAATGAAAAACATAAGGGTAGGAGGAAATATCAAATCCTACCCCTCTCACTACTCTCATCAATGCAAAACTCAACCTATATCTCATCCGTCCTCTACGTTTTATCCTTCTTCGGCGAACCTCAAATCCAAGTTGAAGCACTCCGAAATGTAAAGAGAAGGTGGATGGATGAAGTTAGGAGAAATTAGAGACAGAAAGTGGCATGAGAAATGGCTGAGATCTCTTAGCTCTAGATATTTATAATATCTGGGATGCCAAATGACTAAAATGCCCCCAGGCCACTTAACGTACCCTCTCGACCTCCGTTTTTTATTTTGAAAGCTCCTATGGCCTTAAAATCACTTCATTAACTCTCTAACTATTTCATTTGGTTTAAAACCAAAAAATAATTATTGATAGAATATTTGACTCCAATTGTGAAACGTGTGATGTGAAAGTTGAGAGCAAGGTGACGTGGACAAGAGGTATGCTTTAACCAGGACTTTTCTATCTCCAGATAAGTCTGGGGAACTAAATAGCCAGTCTTCTACTAGGACACCTTCCCATGTTGCTGTTATAAATATGTAGACAGTCCATATACCAAGGTACATAATTAATACCCTCGAAAGTGTCTTTCTAGCTTTAACAAGTCTTTCTGATATCTAACTTGATCGTCGGAGTACAGTCGGCCGACATTACACCGATGTCTTTCCGACTGGCGTACTCTTTTCTTTTTACAAGTTGGCATTTGATCAATTCGGGGTAAATTTTTGCTTAATCAGTTGGCACCGTTTGTGGGAACAATCACAATCTTGATTGTTCTACACAAATCATATACGAAGCATGATGCACCTACGATCTGGGCTAAAGACTACGACCTAACATAATCTTCCTACCAGTCATAATCCTCCAACCGGATAGGCTCCACCTACTGGTCACAATCTTCTAGCTAGACAAGGTCCTCCTGTCGGTCACAATCTTCCAGCTGGACAGGATCCCCCTATCGGTCACAATCCTCTAGCTGGACAAGATCCCCCTATCGGCCACAATCTACCCGTAGTCCCAAACACAACTTGCCGATAGAAGGAGAAGGAGGCATGCAACCCCCTGGCCCCAGAATCCCAAATGACCAGGAACGAGACGCAACATTGGAATACCAGGTTCAGAACTTGAGTCAAAGTCTGGCCCAAGTACACCAGCAAAGTGTGGCAATCTTGTAGCCCCTTCCTCTTGTGGCACCAATCCCATCACGGAGCCACCTTAGGCCAATTGATCTAGAAGGGGATGACACAAGGTGAGATAGTAGATTTTCGATAGATGACGCGGCCTAGAGCCAAGTGAGAAGCGATCGTGCCCAAGGGGAATCAAGGTTTAGGACCCGTACTCATGGAAACTCAAGGCATCCAGGGGAGATTGCCTATTATGATATAGAGATGCAGGACCTCAGAGCCAAAGTAGAGAGCATGGCTCACGCTATGAAGGGAAAAGGCCTTGCTACAGTAGAGGATTTGGTTCATTAAACCAACCTTCCTTTCTCTACAGGGGTAATGAACTGTCCTCTGCCCAACAAGTTCAAGATGCCCACCCTTGAAAGCTTTGATGGGACCAAGGACTTGCTAAATCATTTAGAGACCTACAAGGCTCTGATGCACCACTAAGGAGTACCGGATGAAATCCTGTGTAGAGCATTTTCTACTACATTGAAGGGTTCTACCCGGTCATGGTTTAATAACCTGAAGCTGGTATCTATATGTTCTTTCAAAGAACTGAGCCAATTATTCGTAAGCAATTTTATTGTCGCCCAAAAGCACAGAAATCCCACCACCTATCTCCTAAACGTGAGACAGACTAAGGGGGAGTCATTGTGAGACTTCATTAACCAGTTTAATAGGGAAATGTTGCAGGTCGATGCTTTGGATGACAAGGTGACAGTTACCGTATTCATAGGGGGCCTACTGCCTTCAAAGTTCTTGTACTCAATTTCCAAGCACCCTTCAGAAAGCATGTCACGCCCCGATTCCCGAGGCCCGAAAACTGAGGTGTGAACCCCGTGAGATCACCCTCACGCTCTAACCACACCTGATCATGCAACCTCAATTTCCTATCATTTTTGCAAAAATTGGGCATAACCCATTCTAAATAATTAGCTCCTGGCATGATATACCTGCTTTACAATTTATATGGACACTTCTGGGCACGTGTCCCCCCAGCATTTATATCTAAACAATAAAAATGGACACTTCTGGGCCCGTGTCCCCCCAATATTCCTACAACATGCATAATTCAATCATAAATATACATGCTTGAGTCCTTGAAAGTCTGCATTAAATACATACATCACATGAATAAAATACAACTGAAGGAACTGAATCTACACAATCACTTTATACATTTAATCCAAATGTAAAGTATCTATCTATCCACTATCCTGGACATACATTAGATCCTAAGGAATCTACTTACCACCTCTACAACTGGGACTACCGATCCCCCCTAACTGACTTCGAAATCAGCAATACCTGCAAAACCTGGGAGGGGGTGAGCTCAAAGGCCCAACAAGGTATGTAGAACCATACTATCATCGTAGCAGCAGGTCGATCCTCACATATTCTCAAAAATATACATGCACTTAAATATATCACAATATTTAAGACCATGCCCCACCTAGCATGCATGAACCAATGATGTATATGGCTACTCTAGCACATATGAACATACAAAATCCACTACACATGATTTTAGAAATCATTTTCAACATGCTTGAAAGAAGTAAACATTCAGCACCAATATGTATATAGAACATATGTGTCAACACATTTACATAACCGATGTAAATCGTCTATCACGTCCCCTACTCGACAAGTAGTAATCTCAAATGCAATGAATATGCATTTAAACCATATAACATGCTCAAAAGCAATAGATGTCCAACGTATATCATGTTCTGTCACAAGCAACGTATATATATATAAGAATGCGTTTAACACATAGCATGCCTCACAATAGATAATGTAAGCAAGTTCCCACACTTGTCTCTCTCTCGGACTCAACCCGATACCCTAACATGATTCTCAACCAATCACGTGACTGAGACACTTCCCACATAATTTTGGAATTTACATCACTGAGAACATCGGTCCTACCAAGTGATGAAACCATTTCAGAATACATCACTGAGAACATCGGTCCTACCAAGTGATGAGATAATTTAAGAATATACCACTGAGAACATCGGTCCTACCAAGTGGTGAGACTACCTCGATATGCACCACCGAGAACATCGGTCCTACCAGGTGATGGGACCACTTCGACACCGTGACCGAGTAATAACCTACTCTGGGTGATTCAACCACACTTCCCCGTTTTCTCACAACGGCACCATATATGCATTTCGAACATATAATAACCAAACATTCAATGTTCACGTCTCACAATGCCTAAGCTAGTTAAAAGTACATAGCATGCATTCCATCTCCACATAAACCCACATATAACCATATATGTGTCATTTCCCACCTATACATACAATATGAATGCATATATACACAGCATAATACTTTCATGCTTCAACTCACGCTTATGAATACTAAAAAGAAGTATTTAGCATGCTATTCATCACATTCCAACACATATAGCACATATATGTTCCAAGACCTGCATAATACCTCACATATGCAAAACACTCCAACTTTAGCACATTTTTATCATGCTATAACCAATGCATACATTCGATATATGTAAATAAAGCTAGTATGCATCTCATATCCATATTCCCACATATAACCACGTATATGTCAAATCATGCATATAAATCACATATGCACATATAGTAGCATAAATACGGTCATGCTCTCATTCAATGCATGTATTCACTACAAGTAGCTAACATGTATTCCAATCACAATATATATATACACATATATATTACGTCACCCACATATGTATCAAGAACATAAAAAAACACATAGCACATTTCATGCTTTTCAAATGCTCGCCAAAAGTTATATTCAACTTAGCATGCATTTCTACCACTGTAAACATATATAATCACCTATATATATACTGAACTTCATGCATAAGAGCCACATATGCATACAATATAACACATAGCTAAACAGATATTATTTAGCATACTTTTCATAGACTTTAATCTATACATACATGCATACTACAATGCCGCACGTATGTCACATCCACCCACATATATATATAAATGCACATATATATATATAAACCACCTATGATCAAATTAAGGGACATAGGAAATTTAACCAACATATCAAAAATATTTGTAAGAGATAGAGGCAAGAATCAACTTGCCTTAGGTCCAGCTTTCGCTAAGTCTGCGCCGGCAAAGCGGCCCATGCCAAGCCTGATCCAGTCCAGTGTCAAAGCCCACATAACCGATCCAACTCAATCCTCCCATGGTAGTCCCACCATGGCTGTCACCGTGGGGAAAGTCTGGCAAAATTATAACCAGTTGTGAATCCCTCTTGTTCGGCTACCCCAAAACAAACCACAACCTGAGTTGCCAACCGAACCCCATGTGCCACCCACACACGACTCACTGCTAAGCCGAAACCACTAGCAACCAAATCAATCCGTTACCATGGCCACACCTGAGTCCACTATCAAAGTTATCGTGGACGAACCCGGCCATTTCCACAACTCAACAACCACTGCCGGAAACCACCATAGATCAAAACCAAACCGGCCATCATGTACGGCCAACCAAACTCCACCAGCCACGAACAGCCGTGAGCCACTCAATGCCCCAAACTAAAACCATCAACTACATCCAAAACCCAATTCCGAAACTCCATCGGAACCAACAACTACAAGGACCAAACATCAACCGCAACCCCCATGGAAAACCCACCGGAAGCCGCCTATTTCCACCAACTTCCCCGGCTGTCCACCGCCGGGACACACCTGCTGAAGCCACATCAAAAGCTTCAAAAATCCAACTGGAACAAACCCAAAAAAAATCAGACCAACCACAACCCAAACAAGTCGTATCAACCTTACCAGCGAAGAACCCATCTCCGGCCACCACCATGGTCGGAATAACCCCAACCAAGCACCACCACTGTTGGGGTTCACCACCCTCGGCACAACCCACCGTGAAACCAGCCCCAGCTGCTGCCGGAGCTCACCATAATAGACCCAACACGGTCTGAGCACCATTCCCAACCATCGAGAAGCTCGACCACCGAACCGAGCATCCAAACCACCATCGAACAGCTGCCACCAACCGCCGTCGCTGGCCCATCGCCAGCGAACCCAGCCCACAAACCCCTGCCGCGAACAACCCCCTTCGCGAATGGCCCTCCATCGAATCGCGAACCCAAGGACCGAGGAACCGGGCTCCACAACAGCCCACTGCCACCGGGTCGTGGCCACCGTGGACGGCGGCAGCCACTGTCGGCGCCAGAACCGTTGCCTTCCTCTCCCCGATCTTGGCTTCTCTCTCTCCTCAGTTTCTCTCTCCCCGATCTCCTCTCTTTCTTCTTTTCTTTTCTTTTCTTTTTCCTTTTCTTTCTTTCCTCTTTTCTTCTTTTATCTTTTCTTTTCTTTTCTCTTTTCCTTCTCTTCGGCTGACCACATATTCCTACTACTAATCTCCTCCACATATTACATATATTATATATATATATATATATATAATACACTACACCATCCACAAAATACATGTATCCCATGTATTTTTTTTCCACAACTACCTACAATCATGTATATGTACCCACATTTCTTTATAATTGCATATGAGCCCACCCTATATTTATAATTTAATATAAATATAGGCACCATATATATATATATAGATATATATATATACATATACACACACCTTCCACTTGTATGGAAACATATCCATACTTTTCCGAATTTTAATTAATCCAAAAATTTTAAATCCGGTCAAAATTTCACCCGGAACCGGTCAAAATATTCCAGTCCTTACAAAGCATGTCTGAGCTACTCATGAAGGCCTAAAAGTATATAAACGTAGAAGATGCCCTTAATGCGAGAAAGGCAAACAGGAAAAGGGGGGACATTCCAGTGAGAAAGATAGAAACCTCAAGTATGCCAGAATGTCACAAGATCAGACTGATAAAGTATCGTGTCGTGATAAGGGATTCAACACCTTTACCCCCTTAAACATGACAATAAGCCAAATCCTTCTTTGCATCCAAGATGACCCGGCTGTGGCATGCTCTCTCTACATGGAATAGGTACAAACATCTTTCCTTTGAACCATAAACTTCCATCCGTATGCAAGGACCAACCTTCTACAACTTCACCACCCGAAGTCCAAGTGTGAATAGCTCTCATCTCCTCATCTTGCCTTTGTGCCTCAATCACTTTAGTAACTAAAGTCGATTGGGCAATAAGGCTAAACAAGTTAGCTGCTTCACTGCCATCACTAAAGTATAAACCCAAATATGTTATGTCCTCCATCATTTTTCATTCTCAAATGGCAATGTTAGCCAAAGTCCCACGTGATTTTCTACTTAAGGCATCGGCTACTACATAGGCCTTCCCCGAGTGATACTGAAGATCAAAATTATAATCTTACATGTACTCAACCAATCTCCGTTGCCTAGAGTTCAAATCCTTTTGGGTGAAGAGATATTTGAGACTCTTGTGATCTAGAAAAGACTTCAAATTTCACCCCATACAAGTAATGTCTCCACCCCTTCAAGGCAAAGGTAACTGCCGCTAATTCCAAGTCATGAGTTGGGTAGTTCTGCTCGTAAGTCTTTAACTGTCGTGATCCATAAGCAACAACTCTTTCCATTTGCATTAACACGTAACCCAATCCATCATGTGAAGCATCATAATATATAACATACCCCAACCCACGTTTTGAAATTACTAAAACTGGAGCGGTAGTCAATCTCTTCTTTAATTCTCGGAAAGCAAGCTCACAAGTTTCATTCCATGCAAATTTAACTCCCTTACGAGTGAGTCTCGTTATAGGTGTCGCTAACTGTGAGAAATCCACCACAAACCTCCGGTAATAGTCGGCTAATCCCAAGAAATTTTGGATTTCAAATACATTCTTCCGTCGTTCCCAATACATTACGATCTCTATCTTGGAAGGATCCATAGAAACTCCCCCTCCCGAAACCACATGTCCGAGAAACTTCACTTCTGATAGCCAAAACTCACACTTTTCATACTTGGCATACAATCGATTTTCCCTTAGAATTTGTAACACCGTCCTCAAATGATTCTCATGTTCCTCTCTTAACGAAGAATACACAAGAATATCATCCACGAATACCACTACATACTCATCAAGGAATGCATTAAACACCCGGTTCATTAAATCCATGAATGCCGCTGGTGCATTTGTCAAACCTTTCACATCACAAGGAATTCATAATGACCATACCGTGTTCGAAAGGCCATTTTTGAGACATCTTCCTCCTTGACTCTCAACTAATAGTACCCCGACTTCAAGTCAATTTTGGAGAAACACTTAGCTCCCTTAAGTTAATCAAACAAATCATCTATCCTTGGCAAAGGATATTTGTTCTTGATCGTCACACTATTTAGATTTTGATAGTTAATACATAACCGTAATGACCCATCTTTCTTCTTAGCAAATAGGACCGATGCTCCCTAAGGTGATATGCTAGGACGTATAAAACCTTTTCCCTTAGGTCCTTAAATTGCTCCTTTAACTCCTTTAACTCTGTCGGTGCCATTTGATATGGTGCCATCGAAATGGGTGTCGTACTGGGTATGACGTCAATGGCAAATTCAACTTCTCACCTAGGAGGTAATTCAGTCAACTCCTCCAGAAAAACATCCTCAAATTCACACACCACTTCGGGAAAGATCCCAAGACTATCCCTTTCTTCATTGGTCATAAGACTAGTTGGGAAAAAGTCGTAATCATCCCTCCCCATAGTTTGTATAGTGACGAAGAATGAAATTCACTCCGTTCCCCAACGAAGCAAAAATAATCTCCTTCCGGTGTACATACTGACACTCTTCCTCGATAGCAATCTATGTTGGCTCTAAATGAAGACAACCAATCCATTTCGAGAATGACATCAAAACTCGTCATCTCTAAGAGCAAGAGATCAAATACCAACCGTCGGTTCACTATCTCTATCTCACATGCCCGACACACCATATCCAGAGTCACCCTACCCCCAACTGGCGTATCAATGCACAAGGTTCTATCCAAGGTAGACACCTCTAACCCTAATGCAGAAGCAAAAGTAGTTGATATAAAGGAATGTGATGCTCTCGAGTCAATTAAAACTCTAGCCCATGAGTTAGATACAAGAAACATACCTCTCACAACTGATGAACCTACAAAAGTCTCAGCTGGAGTAATAGCGTAGGCACGACTTGGTATGCCCCATCCTGCTTGACCACTCCCTTGATGACCTGATTGTTGCGTAGAGGCAGTAGGAGTCGCTCCCCTCCCCAATTGTGAACTACGAACATACTGTATAGGCTGTGGCAACTGTGGAGCTTAGAAACCTGATTGTACCCTAGAAGCCTTTGAGTATTGCTGTTGTGACCCCGTAGCAGCATAAGAATTGCTTTTCCTTTGAGGACAGTCTCTCACTACATACCCCACTTGTCCACACTTATAGCATTTTCTTGCATCCCCTTCAAGAGTGGTTCATAACAGTGGGCATTCTAATTGGTAATGACCCACTTGTTGACATTTATAGCACTTCACCTTGTCCCGAGATGATCCAGTAGGCATAGATACTATGGAGAATGACTGCGTATATTGAGGCCCTATAGGGAAAGAACTACTCCCCTTATCTTTTTTCTTTGGATTGCCCTCCGAATGAGAACCCATATTTCATGACTGACTTGTAATACCCTGCTCCAACACATGGTATGATATTGTCCGCTTTGGGCTTGAGCCCGCACGGTTTTGCTCTTGGGTTTACCCCAAAAGGCCTCATACCATTTGAAGAGAACATACTACATATAAGCACATCCCCTTTTCCACACCCAGGCGATATGGGATTGAGCACCCTGTACCATGTCAGTGTGGTAGCTCAGCCCAGTGTCTCTCTATGCACCCGCCCACTCACACCCGTCCATAAGGGTTACTACAATCCACCCCCCTACGAGGCCCGACGTCCTCGTCGGCACATTTCTTTTAGCTGGGTTCAGGCTCTGATACCAATTGTAATATCCCGCTCCAACACATGGTATGATATTGTCCACTTTAGGCTTGAGCCCACACAGTTTTGCTCTTGGGTTTACCCCAAAAGGCCTCATACCATTTGAAGAGAATATACTACATATAAGCACATCCCCTTTTCCACACCCAGGCGATGTGGGATTGAGCACCCTATACCCTGTCAGTGTGGTAGCTCAGCCCAGTGTCTGTCTATGCACCCGCCCACTCACACCCGTCCACAAGGGTTACTACATGACTCCTCAAGTCCCATATCCTTCATATATCATTGTCATCTGCTTCTACCAATAGTGTCCTTCTCACCACCTCTACATAGCTCAGTAAGTCTAAGATAGTGACCGTGGCCCTTAGTTCAAATCGAAGTCCTTTTATGAACCTCCTTGCCTTGGCTTGTTCGTTTGCTACCATCTCTAGTGCAAAGCGAGATAAGGCAATAAATTTATTTTTATAATCCATTACACTCATCCCTCCTTAGATCAAGTGTATGAATTCATCGTGTAAAGGTTCCTTGACCGTGTTCAAAAAATACTTCTCTAAAAATAACCTTCTAAAGGTCTCCCACTCCATGTTCCTCACGTCATGAGTGGGAGTCATGGATTTCCACCATAGGTTCGCTGCCCCTGTCAATTGGATCAGAATCATTGACATCCTTAAGTCATCTCCGTTTATCCTAAGCACATCAAATACTTTGGACACTTGTTCGAGCCAACCTCCCGCAGCCATAGGATCCGCGTTCCCATCAAACATAAGTGGGTTCATTTTCTTGAACATCTCAAGAGCTTTCATTGCCCTATTTCCACCTCCCTCAGCTTAATTCTATGGACCTTCATTGGCGGTCCAAGCCAACAGTTGGATGGCAATAGTCATCTCTCGAACTAGTTGCGCTCCATCTATCAATAGTGGTGGTGGTGAAATTTGATCTACACCCCTACTACGTTCTCGTCTTGGTCGCATGATTTTAATAAACATTTCCAATCAAAGATTAATCTCATATAGACGTTAATTAATCAATGTTACTCACTTTATAGAATCATGTCATTGCACTTAACGCAATTTAAATCACATAACACGTAAGAGTTACCTAGACCTAACCCTTACCCCACATCCTTAGGTGTTCCAACCTAATACCGACATTCTACCCTAGATATCCCAACCTAGTGTTCTAATAACAATCCAAAAATCATCAATTCCTCAACCTTTACCCGTTGCCCCTAGGTATTCTAACCTAGAGCTCTGCCTTCTTGTATCAGGTATTTCACAAATTCACATGTAGTATGACCACTACACGTCGTCCCTAGGTTTTGTAACCTAGAGCTCTGATACCATTCTGTCATGCCCCGATTTCCAATACTCAAAAATTGAGGGTGATTGTGTAATAAACTGATGTGGTCGGAACTAAATTATATTGCAAGCTTAATTTTTCCCTTTTTATCAAAATATAATTTAACCACTCGCAAGAGCACGAATCTTTGCAGATAAGGTTCTATATAGAGGGTATCGATCCCACGAGGACTAGTCGTTAATTGTCATAGAGAAAGATTAATTCTACTTTAATTCAAACAAAACAGATTTTTGGTTTTGTGTTTAGAAACTATTGCATAAAGGAAATGACAATAAAATTAAAAAGTAAAGTTGGGAGAGAGAACTAGGGTTGGTTTCCACCCCTAGCCATTCACATGTTCATAAGTGTAGCAAGCAAGGGATTCATTAATTAAATGCCTAACAATGACATTAGGCTTGTGACCTCAATGACATATCAAAAGATCAATGTGTGTGCTAACCTATCATAATCCATCTTCAACAAGCATAGCTCTTCAACCTAACTAACTACCTACTTACTCTACTCTCTAAGTGAACACTACATGCATCCAAACTACCTTGTCTTGGCATGGTCTATACAAACTAGCATCACACATTCATTTAAACACCATTATCTAGCCATCATTTGCACTTCTTGTGGAATATGCAAATGTTGTGCATTCAAGTGACAAAACCTACTCTAAGACAAGAATAAATTCCAAATCAAATGAATATATAAAAGAAATGTATTTGTGTACATAATCACTAGGCTAAATAATCAACATTTAATTACAAGTCCCAAGAGCTACAAAGATGAACAAGTTTACATGGCTAGGGGTTGAAACCAACACCCTAGTAGAAGAGTTAGTTGCTCATGGTTGCCTTGCACCCTTCCATTGATGAAGAGAATGAAGCTTCTTGGTCTGGTTCAGCCCTTCCTCTTCCTCTCCCGAAGGTCTCTCTCTTCCTTCTGATTTGTATGTATTGAGAGATATGAGATATGTGGCTTTTGGTGCTTTTTGTATGCTTTTTGGCTCCTTTGGGCCCACCATATATATATATATATCATTATATATATCTCTTGTATCAAGAAGGCCCCCAAAAGTCTTGTTCAAGTCAGACAATCCCCTTAAGTCGTGCAAAAAGGGGGATTTTGTTGCAAGTGGGAGAGCAGGTGAGCAAGTGGCCAAGTGGGCTCTGCAGCATTTCTATTGATCGAAATTGCATTTCGATTGATCGAGATTTCGATCAATCGAAATGAGATTTCGATCAATCGAAATTTCGATTGATCGAAATCCACATCTCGATTGATCGAAATGCCTTGGCAACAGTTTCTGATTTCATCTCTTGACTGCAGAAAACTTCCAACTTTGCTCCATTTACTCCAATACCTGCAATACATCAAAAACACAAAAATACCGTAAACATATCTCGGTAAACGCAAAAATGGAACTAACATATGCAATAAAGAGGGTTCAAATGCATAGAATTGAACACTTATCACACCCCCAAACTTACATATTGCTAGTCCCTTAGCAATACAATATTACAAAAATGAAATTAACTATCTTATACAAAAGTTTAATCATGCTCAGTCATCAACTAGATAAAGGGCGCTCATCCATTCATTTCACAATTGGCAAATGCAACAAGTATTACAGAACTATGCGGCCATTAGCAAAAATGGACTTTCACAAGCTATAAATGAACGACAGTCCCCACATGCTGGCCAGCCCGAACAACTATAACAATTCCAACCCCAAAATCCTCTTTGAAAAGTGAACATGCATTCTAACGTGCGGCTTTTGTCATATTTGGAGAAGAAAACGAACAAATCTGTTTTTAAGAGAAAAACTCATTGAAAATGCTCAACCCGGCTGTTTCATTATCACAAAACATTCATGATTGCTCATGTGCGGATGACTGTGCAATGCTTAGCTCTTTTTGCTTTCTTGTAAGCCCACGTAGCGGCATTGGGCCAATGACTCCCAAACCAATTGGTTTTAGGGCATTAGGCGAAGAAGCACCCCTCGGACTTAATAACCGAGCTTACAAGGCGATGAGCGTAAGCAAGCCATCCGCTTATTACTGCTCAACCTTACACACTTTTACACGAATATTTCCTGCTTTGAGGCATAGAAATCCGGTTTATTTAGTGAGAAGGCTTATTGCATATTTTTCTCTTTTTATTTCTTTTTTTTTTTTTTTTTTTTTTACAACAACCGGAAGAACTTATTCTTTAAGATGTTCAGATAAAAATAGAAATTTTCAAAAATTCTCCCTCAGACTTATACCCCACAATTTAAACTGCATGTGTGCGAATTTGTGCGGTTAAGGACAAATTTAGGGCAAGAATTGTACGTGCTCGAGTTTGGACAAAAATGTAGACCGCTCTAGCCTACTATAAAGCTTGCAAAAGCGCGGGTATTTACAATGTTAAAGTTCTTAACTACCTGCTGCATTTACCTCGGACATTTATTCGAATGATCTTCCTTTACAAAGCAAGACATCATAGCAAGCATGCAAAAATATCACAGAAAAAAAACTGCTCTACAATGACACTCAATATAATGACTGAACATTGCATGCATATGCAAGTGGTATAGCATACCGCACCCCCAAACTTATATGCAACATTGTCCTCAATGCTTGGACAAGAAGAGCAAGGAAAGAAGTTACCGGGATGGCAGAATGCGAGAAAAATGGAAGTCCACAGCAGCGGTCATCCTGTAAATAAGAAAAATCTGCACAGAATACCAACTGGATACCACGAGCATTACGAGGAACAAAAAGTAGATAAATAGAACATAATGAAATACTTATGCACAAACAGACAATGCCAATATCACTGTAAATCTAATGGTCTGAACTGGTGTTTCCCGATTGTCTAAGAGGTCTATGCGACAAGATATTGACTATCCAGGCGCGCTAACGTATAGCACGCAAAGGGGCTGCCTTTCTTTATTACCGCCATACTGTGTTGAAGCAATCTCAACAGTATTGGGAATTAAAACCAGGCGGTAATAAACGGAAATCATCAACTGAATCGCATATAACAAGTAGACAAGTGGTACTACATACATAGTCAAAGTCTAGAGAACAGATAAATTGACGGAAAGCAAAAAGAAAAGGCAGTAAAGATAACACATGTCATAAAAGCAAATATAAATGTATTCCATAAAGATGAAAATGCGTTTCAGTACAAAGGGTACATGTAGGCGGAATACGCAAAAAAGAAACTAAACATGGCCAACATGGCCTATCAAAAATAAAGAAAGTAAAATACAGAAAGTAAAGTATAAAAGGTGAATAAAGTGCAGCTACTCGAGGGCGGGTGGTGGTGGTGGTGGCTCGGTGGGAGCAGAAGTGGAGGTGGAGGCTCGACCTGCGAACAGGAACTGCAGATCCTGCCGGAAGGCTCGGAACTCATCTAAGATCGCTCTCTGGCCCTGCACCAGAGAAGAAATGTCCGTCCGAATACCCGCCAGCTGACTCTGCGTCACCTGGACGTGCTCGTCAAAACCCTGCTGGAGCCGCTCTACGTCAGCCGCCAGGCAGGA
This sequence comes from Cornus controversa, assembly GCA_026545225.1. NCBI lineage: Eukaryota > Viridiplantae > Streptophyta > Magnoliopsida > Cornales > Cornaceae > Cornus > Cornus controversa. The sequence continues at coordinate 49,911,152 of CM048845.1, forward strand.
ATAGCCTGTCGCTAAGATATCATGCCGCTCTGCAGCGACATCCATCTCCTCCTCCTCCATCTCCTCGTCCTCCGCCTCAGCCCTTGCTGGCTCTCCGTCATCCATCTCCACTGGGGCATCCATATCTACATCGTCTGGTGGATCACCCTGATGGTCCTGTCGCTCTAAGTGTCGCCTCACCCGATCCCACTGAGTAGATGTGAAGCGGGTGGGCGGTGCCAACTGAATGTCAGTCCGACTGACTGGTATACTGGCACTGCTGAGAAAAGCGGCGATCAGGAATGGAAAAGGAAGCCGCCAACTCGCTGTTCTCCTCTTCCTCTTGTTGACGAGGCCATCCCAAACTTTGTGCATCTGCCCCCAGATAAGCGATGGGACAGAAAACCAAGCGCCTGTATGGAAAGCATAGAGGCAACGGAGGAGGTCACCCCTGCACTCGGCCACGTGCTGCAACGGACACGCGTTCTTGAGGAGAACGGTGTCCAGGAACCAATATCTGCTCGGGCACATCGACTTGGACGTGCAGTTGTGGTTGGGCGTGGTAAACGCCCCGCCACACATGTCCATCACTATCGAGAAGAGCGTGGTATCTGCTGGGAGCGCGGCACTATAGAGTGGCTGACCGTCCGGGCCAACCATGTCCGGCGGCTGCTGGTGAGGAATGCCGAGCATATGAGCAATCCGGCTCGGCGTAATCGTGATCGTGACTGTGGCCATGGTAGTCTCGAGTGTATCTGGCGCTGTGCAGGAGTAGGTCATATGCTCGTAAAAGACCTGCACTAGGCGCTCGTGTGCCACGTCTGTGGGAGGCACGCATAGCCGGTCGAGGCGACGCCTCCTGAGCTCGGCAACCGTCCACTCGGTGTCGGGACGCCTCTCAAACTCGGCTAAGTCGAAAACCTGCTCCGGGTGGAACTTCCGAGACCGGAAGGCTCGCCCGGGCACGTCACGAACAGCACCGGCGGCGTTCTTCACTCTTGCCATGGCCGCGGAACAGTCTGCACTGGATTCCAAAAGGTACGTAAATAAAAGATGAATAAGAAGAAAGTGAAACTACTACTAGACTAAAAGAATAAAATAAAAATAAAAAAAAATAAAAATGAAGTCCTAGTCCAAGGTACTGACAAAAATGCAAAAAGTTGCACTCGAAGAGGCAATGTGAACGGGCGCAACCGAAACGAAGGTGCCACGGTTATACACCGAACACTAAGCGTTTGAAATGAAGAAAATGCCAAATCCCACTCCCGCTTGAATTCCTACCCCCCCCCCCCCGAAACCCACAAAAACTGGATTCGGACATCGCACTCGCAACCATCCACCCCAACATGATCTAACTATGTTTATTCCGCTGTAAAACTATCAAAAATGGCGAGAGAATAAACAAAAAGTAGCCATGCATCACTTACCTCGTGAGGAAGAAGATGAACGGCTCAACCGAAGAAAACTCCACGCGCAGCCGCGAAGAGAAGATCGCGCAGATGCTTGCGGCGGATCGGACTGCGTCGGATGGCGGCGGATGATCGGGAATGGAAGATCGAGTGCTCGGGAGTGCTTGGATAGGGCTTGGATCGCACAGAGGGAGAGAAGAAGTCGGATGGTCTTTTAAAATGGGAGGGAAACCCAACGGTTTAAATAGATTTTCGGCTCACGTGCAGGCTCCGCGTGCATTTCGATTGATCGAAATGTGCATTTCGATCAATCGAAATTTCGATTGATCGAAATCTTGCTTCGATCAATCGAAACTAACTTCGATGGATTGAGATTGTCTCTTCGATCAATCGAACATTCCTTCCCTAAATCACATTTTTACGTCGATCAATCGAACATTTAATTGATGCAATCGAACTTTTAGTTCGATCAATCGAAATCCAATTTCGATCAATCGAAAGTTTCGATCGATCAAAGACCTATCGAAGTGCAATCGAAGAATATCACCTCTCGGGACTTTGGACTTGGCAAATCTCTGCAATTTTTCGATCAATCGAAACCAAAATTTCGATCAATCAAAATTTTCGATTGATCGAAATTTTGGTTTCGATCAATCGAAATGCTCAAAAACAGTCAGTTTAAAATATGCTTCAGAGACTTGGATATTGGGGAATTAGATACTACATTGCTTAGATACAAACCTACTTTGGATTAAAGGGACACCATGGAAGCTTGATAGCGACCATGGCGTCGCCACCTTACACGTCTATGGCGCGACGTCCGGATCGGCTCACGAGTCAAAATACACGGGATCCGTCAAAGTGACGACATCCACGTATTCGGTGGTGACTTGGTCATCCACGCACACTTTTAAGCGCTGCCCGTTTACTTTGAACATCGAGCCATCTTTCAAGTCCTTCAATTCCACCGCTCCGTGGGGGGCGACGGAATTAACCAAAAATGGTCCATCCCAACGGGAGCGAAGTTTTCCGGGAAACAAATGGAGGCGCGAGTTGTACAACCAAACTTTTTGGCCCGGCGAAAATGTTTTGACTCGAATATTACGATCATGAAAGGCTTTGGACCTTGCCTTATAGATTTTCGCGTTCTCATACGCGTCATGTCGCAATTCTTCCAATTCATTTAATTGAAGCTTTCGATTAGAGCTGGCCTTTTTCATGTCAAAATTGAAGGTCTTGGTGGCCCACATAGCTTTATGCTCCAATTCAACCGGAAGATGGCACGCCTTGCCATAAACTAAACGATAAGGTGACATTCCAATGGGAGTTTTGTATGCGGTTCGGTATGCCCATAATGCGTCGTTTAGTCGCAATGACCAATCCTTCCGGTCAGGCCGAACAGTTTTCTGAAGAATGTTCTTAATCTCCCTATTGGATACTTCTACTTGGCCACTAGTTTGAGGATGGTAGGGGGTGGCTACTTTGTGTGTGACGGAGTATTTGAGAAGCAAGGTTCGAAGGAACCGGTTACAGAAATGCTTACCTCCGTCACTGATGATGGCCCGAGGCGTACCAAACCGGCTAAAAATGTTAGCTTGTATGAATTTAACCACGACTGCGTGATCGTTGGTTTTGGTAGCAACGGCCTCTATCCACTTAGATACGTAGTCCACCGCCACAAGTATGTACTCATGACCAGTAGAGGGAGGAAATGGTCCCATGAAGTCAATGCCCCACACATCAAATATTTCAATGATAAGAATAGGGTTAAGAGGCATCATGTCCTTCCGAGACATCGCGCCGAGGCGCTGACATCGCTCACACGAGCGGCAGAATGAATATGCATCCCGATGAAGTGTCGGCCAGAAAAATCCGCATTGAAGAATTTTTGCTGCGGTTTTCTTAGCACTAAAGTGTCCCCCACAAGCGAGTGTATGACAAAATTTAAGAATGCTTTGGAATTCACTGTTGGGTACACACTTACGAATTATTTGATCGGGGCAGTATTTGAACAATTGAGGATCGTCCCAATAATATGATCGTGATTGGGAGAGAAAACGATCCTTCTCTTGTTTGGTCCAAGAAGATGGTATTTTACCGGTTGCCAAATAATTAACCACATCCGCATACCAAGGGATACTTTCTTGAGAGATGACAAAGAGTTGTTCATCCGGGAAGGATTCACAAACTGGAATGGAATTATGGAGGGATTCAACAAGAATTCTAGAAAGGTGGTCAGCTACCACATTTTTAGTTCCCTTTTTGTCTCTAATCTCAAAATTGAACTCTTGCAACAAGAGTATCCAGCGGATCAACCTAGGCTTGGTGTCCTTTTTCGTCAAAAGATGCCGGAGGGCAGCATGGTCCGAATAGACAATGATCTTTGAACCTAATAAATAAGCTCGAAATTTGTCTAATGCAAATACTACCGCAAGCAATTCCTTTTCCGTTGTGGTATAATTGATTTGAGCTTCGGAAAGGGTTTTACTTGCGTAATAGATGACATGTGGCAGTTTGTCTACTCGTTGCCCCAAGACCGCACCCATGGCATAGTCGGATGCATCACACATAATCTCAAATGGGAGAGTCCAGTTTGGAGGGATTAGAACTGGAGCGGTTGTAAGCATGGCGCGGAGTTTTTCAAAAGCGTCAAGGCACGCTTCATCAAAGGTAAAGCAAGACTCTTTTTCAAGAAGGCGACACAAAGGCCGAGAAATCTTGCTAAAGTCTTTGATGAAACGGCGATAAAATCCCGCATGCCCAAGGAATGAACGAATCTCTCTCACCGTGGATGGTGGAGGAAGTTTGGAAATGAGCTCAACCTTGGCTTTATCAACCTCTATTCCTCGCTTAGACACAATATGCCCTAGGACAATACCCTCTTGAACCATAAAGTGACTCTTTTCCCAACTAAGAATTAGGTTGGTTTCTTGACATCTTTTGAGAACACAAGCTAGATTTTGGAGGCATGATTCATATGAAGGTCCAAAAATGGAAAAATCATCCATGAACACTTCTAAGAATTTTTCCACCATGTCCGAGAAGATAGACATCATACACCGTTGAAAAGTTGCCGGTGCATTGCACAACCCAAAGGGCATGCGTCTATAAGCAAATGTGCCGAAGGGACATGTAAAGGTGGTTTTCTCTTGGTCCCTCGGGTCTATAGCAACCTGATTATAGCCGGAATATCCATCCAAAAAGCAATAAAAGCTTTGCCCGGCCAATCTCTCCAATATTTGATCAATAAATGGGAGGGGGAAGTGATCTTTCCGAGTGGCTGAATTTAATTTCCTATAATCAATGCACACTCTCCATCCTGTGGTGGTGCGTTGGGGAACTAATTCACCCTTATCATTAGGTTGCACCGTAATACCAGACTTCTTTGGAACCACTTGAGTGGGACTAACCCACTTGCTATCAGAGATGGGGTATATGATCCCCGCATCTAGTAACTTCACCACCTCCTTCAGGACAACGTCCTTCATATTTGGATTTAATTGACGTTGTGCCTCCCTTGAGGTCTTTCCATCCTCTTCCAAGTGTATGCGATGCATACAAACAGAAGGGTCTATTCCCTTAAGATCTATCACACTCCATCCTATTGCTTCTTTGTGCTCTTTGAGCACCTTTATGAGTTCCAATTCTTGAGCATTTGTGAGATTGGAAGCAATAATGACTGGAAGGGTCTCATTTGCGCCCAAGAAAACATACTTGAGTGTAGCTGGAAGAGGCTTGAGCTCAAGTTGTGGTGGGGAAATTAAAGAAGGAGTTTGGGGAGTTTTGGACAAAGGGGGCAAGGGTTCTCTCGGAACTCTCCACTTAGGCAAATCCATGACAGTATTAACATCGAGCATGGAATTGACTTCACATATGGATTGCTCAATGTCAAAATCGTCATGGTTAAAATGATTTAGGCATGCCTCTAAGGGGTCCGTGGAAAGAATAGAAGGAAGTGCTTCTTGAACAAGGTCGTCCACTACATCGACACAAAAGCACTCACTTTCATCGTCGGGTGTGTGGTGGGAAGCATTGAAGATGTTCAAGCGGACTTTCATATTCCCAAAAGAGATGTCCATCACTCCAGTACGGCAATTAACGCAAGCGTTTGCCGTGGCCAAGAATGGACGACCTAGAATGATAGGAATATGATGATTCGGATTTTGAACCGGTTCCGTGTCAAGGACTATGAAGTCCACCGGAAAATAGAATTTGTCCACTTGAATGATGACATCCTCAATGATGCCACGTGGTTGCTTCACCGAACGGTCGGCAAGTTGCAACACAACCGTGGTATGCTTGAGTTCCCCCAAACCTAGTTGTTGGTAAACTGAGAATGGAAGCAAATTGACACTAGCCCCTAGGTCAAGAAGTGCTTTTTCAAAAGATTGATTTCCGATAGTGCACGAAATGGTCGGAGCACCCGGATCTTTGAATTTAGGAGGGGCTTGATGTTGGAAAATGGAGCTTATGTGCTCAGTTAAGAGGACTTTCTTAGGAACATTATTCCTAGATTTGCGCTTTTGAGTGCATAAGTCCTTCAAGAATTTCGCATAAGAGGGAATTTGTCGAATAGCATCAAGGAGAGGGAGATTGATCTTTACTTGTTTGAAGATCTCCATCATGTCTTGGATTTTCTCTCCTTGCTTCCCGAAATGAGAAGGTTCCTTCAATCGTTGAGGAAAAGGAACCGGAGGTTCATAAGAGGTGTCAAGATTTGGAATCGATGGTGACATCACTTCACTTGCCTTTCCTTTTGGATTTGAAGGGGTATTTTGCAAATTTGGATTTAACGGTAACAATTTTGGATTTAATTGGGATTCTTTTGGATTTTTAGGTTGCTCTTGAAATTCTTTTCTCTCTTCCTCCCCTACCTTGGAGTTAATGATTTTTCCACTCCTCAAGGTTGTGATTGATTGAACTTGCTCTGGAGGAGCATTACAAGTTGAAGATGATGGATCTTCAATCATATGCACACCCTTGGGATTCGCCACCGGTTGACTTGGCAACTTACCTTCCTCCCTTCTATTTAAGGCATTAGCTAGTTGCCCGATTTGAGCTTCTAACCTAGCCATAGATTGAGCATTGACTTCTAGCTTAGAGATTGATTGAGAATGAGTTTGCAATAAGCGGGTGTTGGCCTCAAGATTGCTTATCACTCGATCTTCAAAGCTTTGGCTTCTCGGAGGAGGTGGTGGTTGTTGGTAATTAGATCTTTGATTGTAAGGTTGAGGGTTTGGCCTATAATGCGGCTGTTGAGATTGGGGATTAAAAGAATTTTGCCCTTGGAAAGGGGGACTTGATTCTTGATTCTTCCATGAAAAAGCCGGATGATTCTTGTAACCAGGATTGTACGTGTTCGAATATGGATCATTCATTTGTTTAGCGTACAAGGCATTCGCTTGCTCTTGAGCATAATCGGGAGATTGCCCGGCAATAGGGCAATCTCGCACAAAATGCGAAGTGCTATAGCAAAACGAACATCCCTCCTGATTTTGGACAGATTGGTTAGGAGTAGGCAGCCCATTTTTCATGATTAAATCCATTTTTCGGGACAAGGCTTCTACTTGCATGGCTACCTCATCTACCCGTGAAATCTCATGCACTCCTCTACAAGGTTGGGTGGCCTTCCCTTTCCTAGTGGAGGAGCGTTGAGCTGAATTGTTGCTTAGGGTTTGAAAAAGTTTCCATGCCTCATCGGGGCTTTTCAAAAGGTACCCACCCCCACACGCGGAGTCTATCATTTGTCTATGTTGCTCACTCACCCCATCATAAAAACTTTGCACTAGCTGCCATTTTGGGACAGCATGATGCGGACAAGATTTTAAGAGATCTTTTAACCTCTCCCACGTCTCATGGAATTGTTCTTGGTCAATTTGGGTGAATCCGGTGATTGCTCGCCGAATATCACTTGTCTTACCCATTGGGAAGTATTTTTTTAAGAACTCTATTTGCATTTCCGCCCAAGAATGGATTGAGTTGGGTTCTAGGGAATTGAACCAACTTCTAGCCTTATCTTTTAGGGAAAATGGAAACATACGTAGCTTTAGATCATCCTCCGTAAAGTGTGGTACACGAATGGTGGAACACACGGAAAAGAAGTAATCTAAGTGCCGGTATGGATCCTCATTAGGAAGACCGTGAAAGCTGTTAAGAAGGTTGAGGGTGGAGGACTTTATTTCAAATTGATTTGCCGCTACATCCGGAAATTGAATACACGAAGGTACTTCAAATGTAGTCGGAAGGTAAAAGTCCATAAGCAACTCTCCTTGAGGAGGTGGTGGTGGAGGCGGTTGTTCATGATTAAAAGGAGGTAGACCGGGAGGTTGTCTCTCATTTGGATCCATGTTTTCAGTCCTAGGCAAAATAGGGTCCCTAGAGGTTCCTCTACGTCGTCTAAGTGTTCGTTCAAGTTCACTATTACAAGGAAGCAAAGGAAGTGACAATGACCGTCTACCTAGCATGCATTATCAATTGAACAACACCGCTATACACAAAAGTAACAAAAATATATACAAAAGAATGTGAATGAACTCAAACCACCAGTTTTTGAAGTTATACTCACAAAGGGTTCCAATTTGAATTCTTTTAGATGCCCGCAATGTGGTATACCTAAAATCAAGAAGTTTAAGATATAAGAACAAGAAATATATACAAAAAGAATGAAAGAATTTCTAGCCTAAGAATTAAACCAGATTTAATCTTCCAATGGCGACAATTAAACCGTAGAGTCCCCGGCAACGGCGCCAAAATTTTGATGTGGTCGGAACTAAATTATATTGCAAGCTTAATTTTTCCCTTTTTATCAAAATATAATTTAACCACTCGCAAGAGCACGAATCTTTGCAGATAAGGTTCTATATAGAGGGTATCGATCCCACGAGGACTAGTCGTTAATTGTCATAGAGAAAGATTAATTCTACTTTAATTCAAACAAAACAGATTTTTGGTTTTGTGTTTAGAAACTATTGCATAAAGGAAATGACAATAAAATTAAAAAGTAAAGTTGGGAGAGAGAACTAGGGTTGGTTTCCACCCCTAGCCATTCACATGTTCATAAGTGTAGCAAGCAAGGGATTCATTAATTAAATGCCTAACAATGACATTAGGCTTGTGACCTCAATGACATATCAAAAGATCAATGTATGTGCTAACCTATCATAATCCATCTTCAACAAGCATAGCTCTTCAACCTAACTAACTACCTACTTACTCTACTCTCTAAGTGAACACTACATGCATCCAAACTACCTTGTCTTGGCATGGTCTATACAAACTAGCATCACACATTCATTTAAACACCATTATCTAGCCATCATTTGCACTTCTTGTGGAATATGCAAATGTTGTGCATTCAAGTGACAAAACCTACTCTAAGACAAGAATAAATTCCAAATCAAATGAATATATAAAAGAAATGTATTTGTGTACATAATCACTAGGCTAAATAATCAACATTTAATTACAAGTCCCAAGAGCTACAAAGATGAACAAGTTTACATGGCTAGGGGTTGAAACCAACACCCTAGTAGAAGAGTTAGTTGCTCATGGTTGCCTTGCACCCTTCCATTGATGAAGAGAATGAAGCTTCTTGGTCTGGTTCAGCCCTTCCTCTTCCTCTCCCGAAGGTCTCTCTCTTCCTTCTGATTTGTATGTATTGAGAGATATGAGATATGTGGCTTTTGGTGCTTTTTGTATGCTTTTTGGCTCCTTTGGGCCCACCATATATATATATATATCATTATATATATCTCTTGTATCAAGAAGGCCCCCAAAAGTCTTGTTCAAGTCAGACAATCCCCTTAAGTCGTGCAAAAAGGGGGATTTTGTTGCAAGTGGGAGAGCAGGTGAGCAAGTGGCCAAGTGGGCTCTGCAGCATTTCTATTGATCGAAATTGCATTTCGATTGATCGAGATTTCGATCAATCGAAATGAGATTTCGATCAATCGAAATTTCGATTGATCGAAATCCACATCTCGATTGATCGAAATGCCTTGGCAACAGTTTCTGATTTCATCTCTTGACTGCAGAAAACTTCCAACTTTGCTCCATTTACTCCAATACCTGCAATACATCAAAAACACAAAAATACCGTAAACATATCTCGGTAAACGCAAAAATGGAACTAACATATGCAATAAAGAGGGTTCAAATGCATAGAATTGAACACTTATCATAAACCATCACTTTTGACCATTATTCCCACTATAGTATCATGCTCTGATACCATTATGTCATGCCTCTACTTTCCTATACCAAGATCAATATAAAAAGTGGAGGTGAATAATGAAAGTCTTACCCGGTTCACACTTGTGAACCCCCAATTCCAGAACCTAAATCCCTGTATGTTTGGGATTTCAAAATTATTCCTAGTCCATTGGAAATATCATCTAAAAATACTCAATTTAAAAAAAAAACAATGCTCAATTCCAATCTAAAATGAAGAAGTTACGCCAATTTGAAGTTTGAACCAATCTCGGAGCTTACTCGTAATTACAAGGGCGATTTTGTCCATTTACTTCTAACACCCCACTTGAATCACAAAATTGACATAGAATCATAATTGCGTATGTAAAATTATGTAAGACCTCACACGTGGTCCAATATTTCCTCCCTCAATAATTCTAAAATTTCATTTCAACAAACATACTCAGCCACACACTTCGATGCATCGAAGTGGTAACTTCGATGCATCGAACCTACGATGCATCAAACAAGATGCGAAGTATCCTACGACACATACTGGATTTTTAGACGGAACCCTCATTTTTAATTGACGATGCATCGAAGTATTTTACGATGCATCGAAATGGTGACTTCGATGCATCAAACTCACTTAGCCTAGAACACTAACGAAACACTAAGTGATAACAATCCCATTCTCCTCGCAATTTATTCATCTAACAAGCAATCATATAACATAATTATATTCCCAACAAATCCCCAAACAACCACAAAGTGATAAATCATCACCATTTAATACCACCACATACACTTGCAACACAAAAATGATAATTCACGCATTATCATACACCTATTGCAACAAAACATCATTTTTTACATGGTCCTCAAGGGTCATCAACTTATCATACATATTTGAACGTTTCATACATGCTTCTTATCCAAAAATAGGTACAATACTTCTAATTTAGTGCACATGCCACAAGTCAGCATAGAAGTCCATACACATGTCTCAAAAGACACAAAAGTGCAAAAATTATATTCTTCTACTCTAGGTCCAACTCATGATTGTGCATCCTCAACCACCTCCTTGCCATGTCCTGAAAATGTTAGTGTAAGGGGATGAGCAATTTTCAATAGACTCAAGGTTAATGTATTATGCAATCCATTCAAGGCCACATTTCATATTCCATGCATAAAACATAACTTATGTCTATCAATTACGTGTCATGATCCCTAGCATTCTAGTTGCAAGCTTAAAAGCTCAATTCGTTCACGTCATGGCATAGACATCAATTATAACTTGACAACCATAAAAAAACATATTTCATACCCATAACACATTTCCATCATACATTTAACATATGACAAAGATCAAAAATGAATAAACATCCACACAAGTCATGTACTTCACTTAAGTTACACATAAGACTCAACACACTCTCTCGAATTTGGTTCACACTCACACACACACAAGATAGGTATCGAAGTCCCATATCTCAAATTCTTAGTTATTTCGGGCTACTAACCCATCCAGTTACCATCCACTTGTGCAAGGTTGAGTTCTTTTAACCCCAATGAGATATGTTCCCCCTCTATTTCCTATGAGCCACTTCCGAGACACACCCCACACTCACACAAAATATTTCACATTTTCTACACACATTCACAAGTTCGATGCATTGCACTCATTATATGTCCTACTTCAATTCTAGTATGTCACACAAGGCTCATAAGAATATATATAGATATTTAACCCCTAAAACTAGGTTTTTCATCATTTATCCCCCAAAATCCCATATATGCAATTTAAGCTCCACATTGTACATATAAATAATCTATGCAATATAAAACATAGACTAACCATTTCTAGCAAGGGAAATATATATACATCACTTTAAAAATATAAATCTCATCACAAATCATACACTTTCATATATTACATGAAAATGAAAAATCTATTTGATGCTTAGATATGAAATATTAGTTGAATAAGAAGACACAACACACACACCCTACCTCAATAGCTTAGTTTCAAGCTATCCCTCACTTTAACCAACACCAAAGTTACCTAACTGTGACTTTGTTCAGTTTCAAGCGAAGCCCTTGTCGCATAGAACATACTTTCCTTCTTCGACGCCTTCTGAATCAAGCCCTAACACCTTCTAATTCTAGAGAGAAGAAGAAGAACACAAAGAAGAGAGAGAAGAGAGGTTCACGGATGATTTGAGAGTGAAAATAATCTATAAATATCTGTCTCCCAGATATTGATAAGCCCTAGGTCTCAAAAAGACCAAAACACCCCTAGTTCACTTAACGTACCTTCCCGACCTCCGTTTTTGATTCCGAAAGAAGTTATGGACTCGAAATCACTTCTACGTCTCTCCAAATATTTTAATTGGTCTATAAGCAAAAATAAAGTTTTCCAAAAAAATATCCGGATTCCTGGACTCATTAAATCTCATCCCGAGTCCCTTGTTGACCAAAAAGTCAAACTTTTCCAAACGTTTCAAAAACTCTTCAAAACCCTAAAACAACTCTCTAAACATGTTTCTCACATTCAAAACACGTTAAATATCATTTAAAATGCAATTAAAGTAATAAATGATAATAAATAAAAAAAATAGGCCAAAATTGGGCACAGTCTCTACAGGAACCCGTGATAGGCGTTGAATGTTACGCATTCTAGCCTCTTAACTTATGTATTTTATTCTCTTAGTGATAGATTATTTTGTGATTTTACTTTGTTTTAGTATTTTCTGTATTTTCAGGGCCTTAATGATTATTTCAGTTAAAACCAAGTTTTTGGGCTTTGAAAGAAGATATCCAAGATGGTGAGATGAAGCCTACATCAAGGAGATTCACTCAACCATTTATTCCAACTCAAATCAGCCCAAGAAAGAGGTCCAAGAGAATTACAGCAGCTTAAGAAGGTTTCGGGCCTGAAGCCCAAATCTGCGCATAATGTAGTCTTAATCCCGTTTTGGAAAATAGACTAGAAGTCTTATTTCCGAGCCTCAAATTGACATTATTTTCACACAAGGTTGAACGAAATTTGATTCTGCACACTTTTGTATTTCACGAAAATTTCGTAAAACGGACTTCTAGTGGGTCAAAAGTCAGGCCGAAGTCAGCAGGAAAAACCCACCTGATTAGTGCTGCGGGAAACCCTAATTTATTCCTAATTGGATTAGGACTTTGGTGTATTCTCTTGGGAAATAAAGTGAAGACTTGGAGGCTGAGTAGAGAGACTTTTGGGAGAGAACACAGAGAGAGTCTGAGAGGGCTGAAGAGAACAGAAACATATTGCAGAGCCATTGGAGAACGAAGTCATACGCGTAATTCAGAAAGATGATGTCTTCTTCCTCAACAGTTGAAGCTTCTTCTTCTACCATGAGCGGCTAGTTCATCCACTAGGGTTTTGATGTAGCCCTAACAAAGCATCAATGGTTTGATTGTTTTAATTATTGGGGACCTCTATATACATGCATAGATTGTGTAATTGTGAGGATTCTTATTAAGGAATTGAGCAATAAAAGTCTTGTAAATTCAATCTCAATGATTTCTTATCTTGTCTTAGATATTTAGTTGTTGTTATTGAACTCAATCCCTCTTGTTTTCTGTGATCATGAGAGAGATTATTACACAATGGTAATCACTGAATATATTGTTATGAGCTTTGATGGATTATGCCTAGAGAAGATGAACCATACTGCACCCTAGATTAGAGTAGTTAGGCAGATGGCTCATACCAATCGAAGATAGTCCATGGCTTAGCCTTAATCATATGTTATCTTCTTGACGGATGAAGGTGAGCTTGTAGCCACCGACACCACTTACGCATGATGTAATTCCCCTATAGTTGATTCAATTAACCATTGATTGTGGAGTTAGTGGTGAAGTCAAACACCCTAGGTTTCTCTCCTATTATCTTCACTATCTTGTTTACTTTGATTTATTTTATTTTATCTTTTTAATTAGTTTAGTTTAAAAATCAGAATTCTTTTCTTATAAATTTAATTAGAGTTAATTCCGTATTCCAACTCGTCAGAACATAATCCCTGAGGTACGATACCCATTCATTTCGATAGCCCTATTCTGCAAGGAATTCGTTCTATTGCGAAGTGTGGAAATTTTTAATTGATATACTTTTTGAGTCACACTCACACACGAATCAATTTTTGGCGCCGTTGCCGGGGATTATCTATTTGATTGATTGGATTTTACAGAATTAGTTTTAATTGGATTTTTAGTTTAGAAAATTTTTATATTTTATTTTTAATTTTGTTTTTGTTTTCTTTTCAGGTGCTTTCGGTAAATATATGCAAGGTCGTCGTTCTGTGGCTGATCCTTTGATACCTCTTGATCCTGAGCCTGAACGTACTCTTAGACAACAGAGGAACAACCCTGTTGATACAATTGTGCAAGAGGAAGAATTAATTGAAGACATGGCGGAAGAAAGGAATAACAACCTTGTTCCTAATGCTGATGGAGAAAGAGCTAGATTGCTTAGGGACTACTATGTTCCTGAGACATATACCTCGCCAGCAGGTTTTCAACTGCCCAATGTCACAGCACAAAATTATGAGATCAAGTCCAGCATTATTCAGATGCTACCATCTTATTTTGGGCTGACTCAAGAAGACCCTTACAAGCATCTGGATGACTTCATTGAAGTGTGCTCAACTACAAAAATTCACAACTTCTCTGAAGATGCTTTCAGAATGAGACTTTTTCCATTCTCTCTGAAAGACAAAGCAAAGTATTGGTTCAACTCTCTACCGGCTGGTTCTATCACGACTTGGACTCAGATGCAACATGAGTTTCTCAAGAAGTATTTTTCGATAGGGAAGACCAATCAGTTCAGACGTGCTATTACTAGTTTCTCCCAACATGAAGGGGAACAATTTTATGAGACATGGGAAAGATTCAAGGACCTTCTTAAGAAGTGTCCCCATCATCAAGTTCCTAAGTGGCAACTAGTGTAGAGTTTTCATGAAGGGCTCACAGAAGCCAACAGACAGATGGTTGATGCGTCATGTGGAGGTACTTTCATGTTGAAGAGTGAAGAGGAGGCATGGACCTTATTTGAAAATCTTAGTGACAACTCTCTACAACATGTGTCCTCTACTCGTTCTAGTAGACCTGCCACTACCAGGAAGACTGATGGGATTTATGAGGTCGGTGCTTCAGAAGCTATGCCAACTGATATTGATTTAATTGCACAGAAGGTAGCAGCAATTATGGCTGCCAATCAAACTCCTTCTGCTTCAAATTCTACATTGCTAGGCCCTTGTGAATTTTGCTCTAGTCCTATGCATAACGTGAGCAATTGTCCTTCAATGGGGCAATTTTCTGATATTCAACATGAGCAAGTTCAAGCTACTTTCACTGGACCAATGAACCCTCCACGAGGTAATACTTACAATCCCACATAGAGGAATCATCCTGGTTTTTCTCACAGTAACCAAGGGGCAGCAATGCAACCATCATATCAACCTAGGACTTTTGTGCCTCAACAGCAATATCAAACACAAAGTCCTATGGCCCAAAGAATTTCTGCTATTGAAGACAAGCTGACTCTTACCTTGTCTAAATTTGACAAGCTTGATTCTCTCATAGAGACAGTGCAAGCTACTGCAGCAACAGTACAATCTACAGTTTAGCTAATGCACTCGCATTCTCAATCCATTGCCAAACGGGAATCTCAGTTTGGACAGCTTGCTACTTCATTGAGTAGAAGGGAAGCTCCCTAGTCAACCAATTGCTAATCCAAGAGGGATGCAAGCTTCCACAAGCAACCCACACCATGAGCAAGTTCAAGCCATTACCACTTTGAGAAGTGGGAAAATAATTGACAATAAGGTGGGTGAAAAGAAAGAAGAAGAAAAAGTGATCACAAGTCCAAGTGCTGAAATTCCTTATGAGCCAAAGGCTCCTTTCCCACAACGTTTTCTTGAAGCATCCAAGTTGGGGAAGCAAGGGGACAAGCTGCATGACATGATGGAGGTGTTTCGCCAAGTGAAGATTAATTTGCCACTCCTTGATGCCATCAAGCAAATTCCTCCTTATGCAAAATTTTTGAAGGACTTGTGCACTCAGAAAAGGCATTCTAAAAGCCATGTGCCAAAGAAAGTAATGCTGCCACAACAAGTAAGTTCAATAATTTAGCAGTGTACTCCTCCCAAGTACAAAGATCCTGGTGCTCCAACTATCTCATGCATTATTGGGGAGCACCATGTGGATAAAGCTCTTCTTGATTTACGTGCAAGTGTGAATTTGCTACCTTATTCAGTTTACTTACAATTGGGCTTGGGAGAATTGAAGCCTACCTCGGTGGTATTACAATTTGCAGACAGATCAACAAAGCAACCCCGAGGAATCATAGAAGATGTGCTCATTAAAGTGGACAAGTTCTACTTTCCTGTTGATTTCATTGTACTTGACACTGAGCCAGTTCACAATCCGAAGAGGCACATTCCTGTGATCCTTGGTCGACCTTTCTTAGCTACTGCTGATGCTTGCATAAATTGTAGGTCAGGGATCATGGATATTTCCTTTGGCAACATGAAGGTTAAACTTAATATTTTCAATGCTGTTGAGAATCCTCCGGATCAGACTGATGTTTTCTTCATGGACTCTGAAGATGTGATTGAATCTACAGATGAAATAAGGGTGTAAGAAAAACAGAAGGAGAAGAAGGTGTTTGAAGATCAAATTTCTACCATGGTGATAACTTCTGTATGCACTACACTTTCCAAAACACTTCAGAGGGAGCAATTGTTTGGAGTATCCGACAACTCCACACCATGGTATGCAGATATTGTGAACTATTTAGCCACGGGTAAAGTGCCAAGAGACTGGACCAAGCGAGAACGTGATCGATTCTTCTCTAAAGTTCATCATTACTTTTGGGAGGATCCAGAGTTATTTAAATATTGTCCAGATCAGATTATTCGGCGATGTGTCCCAGACCATGAGTTTCAAGATATTCTCAAGTTCTGCCATTCATTGGCATGTGGAGGCCACTTCAGTGCAAGAAAGACAGCAGCAAAGGTACTTCAATGTGGATTCTTTTGGCCTTCTCTGTTTCACGATGCATATGTTTTCTGTAAGACTTGTGATCGGTGTCAAAGATTGGGTTCAATATCGAGGCGTGATATGATGCCAATGAGCCCCATTCTGGTGGTGGAGATTTTTGATGTTTGGGGAATTGATTTTATGGGACCCTTTTCACCTTCTTTTGGCTACGAATATATTCTGGTTGGAGTGGATTATGTATCCAAGTGGGTGGAGGCCATTGCAACTCGAACCAATGATCACAAGGTGGTAATCAAATTCATGCATGAGAATATTCTGAGTCGATTTGGAATTCCTCGAGCCTTGATCAGTGATGGTGGTACTCACTTTTGCAATAAATTCTTGAGAGGATTGCTTGCTAAATATTCAGTGACACATAAGGTGGCGACGCCTTACCATCCTCAGACAAGTGGGCAAGTAGAGCTGTCCAATCGAGAAATTAAGCATGTTCTCGAGAAGACAGTGAGACCGGATAGAAGAGATTGGTCATTGCGACTGAGCGAAGCACTATGGGCGTATCGAACTGCTTATAAGACCCCTATCGGTATGTCACCATATCGGTTGGTGTATGGGAAAGCATGTCATCTTTTAGTAGAGATCGAGCACAAGGCACTTTGGGCAATTCAAAAATTCAATTTCGATGCAAAAAGAGCTGGGGAAGAAAGGAGGTTGCAATTGAATGAATTAGAAGAGTTTAGACGTGATGCTTATGAAAGTTCACGAATTTACAAAGAGAGGACGAAAGCATTTCATGATCGACATATCTCACGAAAGTCCTTCTCTCCAGGTGATAGAGTATGGCTCTTCAATTCCAAGCTTCGGTTGTTTCCCGAAAAATTGCGTTCAAGGTGGGATGGACAATTCCAAGTGATTTCGGTTTTTCCTCATGGTGCCGTGGAAATTCGAAGCTGTCGAGATAATACTTTGATGAAGGTTAATGGCCAAAGGTTGAAACATTGTGTGGAAGGATGTGTGCCAAGAAGAGACGTGGAGTCCGTCGACTTGACGGATCCCGTCTATCCGACTTAATCCCTTCGGAGAGTCAATCGTCTCCTACAGACGTTAAATTGTAGGTTTTGTATGTATTTCTATCCTTTAATTTCTTTAGTTTTCTTTGATTCTAAGTTTTAGTTTTAGTTTTCTTACTTTTTCTTTCAATTCTAGTTGCGTTTTAATGTTTTTTCTTTGAGTTTTTGATGTATAAGTTGCTTCCGGAGGATGACAAGAGGTGTACCGAGGTATTTGGACTCAAGACGGGTGAAAAATCGTGCTCTCGATTGACCTTGGGCGATGGAGACTCAAAATTATCAAGGTTCGGTCGACCTTGGGCAATGGAGGGTCCAACAAGCTTCCAAGAGGGGGATCGATCGCCCCAGCCAAGGGGGATCGATCGCCCCATGCATTTTCTCAAGGATCCCCACCAGCAGGTGGGCAATCGATCGCCCACCCTAGGGGGGATCGATCGCCCAAGCCCATGGGTGGGCTGGCCGAAAGTGTATGCTATAAATGGACTCCTTATCCTCCTATGTTGCCACTACTTGCATCCTAAGCCTCTTTGAACTCCAATTCAAGTCCTACATCATCCGAAAAACTAATTTCTTCAATTAGTGATTATTATACAAGACTTCAACATTGATCAACATCAACTTCAACATCAAATTGGATCAAAAATCACTAGTTCTCAAAGGAAGCTCACACTTTTTCAAGTTCAACATCAAAGTAAGTGAAGTTTGTCCTTGAAGAAATTGTTCAAATCTTTTTGAGGGCTTTTGAAGACCAAGTTTGGGGGGATCAATTTGGTGCAATTACTTGTTCGATTTGGGTGGAAAAATTGCCGAAAAAAAGGAGGTTGAAGGATACAAAAGAATTGTGTACACCAAGTGTTCGATTTAATTCCTCAACCACACTTTTTCTATTTCTATGGCACCAAAGAGAGCAAGTCACCAAGATGCTTCAAGTTCATGTAATCATCGCCGAGCGAGGCATGATCCGACCACAGGTTCTTCACGATCTCGCCGAGACGGTATTCAAGAGAGATGGCATCCAAGGGCGTTGAATTTCGAAACAACGTTTGACATAGCCGAACTTTATGGTATGTTTCCTGAGACACGGTGGGGGATTTCCAACATCCGTCATCGTCGGTCGGCATCCATTTTTGTTCCACTCTCATCTACCATGTAACCGAGGCTTGTCAAGATATTTTATCAGAACTTAATGCCGAAACCTGATGAGCGGGATGTGCTTACTTCTTTCGTAGATGGAACAATAGTTCGAGTGGACATGTCATCCATTGCCATTGCCATGGGTTGTCCTCATGAATGCCAAGCTGATTTATCTCATATCTATACTCCTTTACCCGACGAGTTGTCGGTGGGCAATGTGGTTGCACGATTGTGTGCCAACCAATTTTCCGGGCCGAAAAGGAATGTAGCTTCAAAGTCTTCAATGCCAAATCATTTATGGTTCCTTGACGCTGTGCTACTCAAGAATGTATGTCCAATTGGACATAAAACCGAAAGACGTCAAAAGTTCCTCAGAGCCTTATATGCTATACATTTTGGGCATTGGCTGTCATTCCCACAGATTGTCTGGGGCCAGATGGAGAAATTCTATTCCAAAGTTGTGGCCAAGGCACCAGACAGTGCAAGTGACTGGGAGTTTCCATTCCCTACCATTATTCATCAGTTGCTTGTGTCACAGGGGTATGCAGTCCATGAGGACAAGCTTGCCTTTCCACGTGATCTTCATTATGGCACGCATGACTGGAACCTGAGTCGATCTCATATGCACCAGAGAGTCATAGCGGCGCCTGGTGAGGTATCTCGGTTGGCGCAGGGAGGAGAGCATGTAGATATACCACCACCGGTGGACGGTCCAGAAGAGATGGAGGCAGAGGAAGAGGAAGTGCATGCACAGGCTGGTGGCCATGATTATCAATATTTAGAAGGGCAGATTGCTGGGTTGACAGCCCAGTTTGGCACCTTATAGACAGAGGTCTCCACACAGTTTGGTGCAATGAGAGCAGAGATGGTGGATCACTTTCGTGACACTCGCCAAGAGCAACTAGAGATGAGGAGGATGATGCGTGCACTGATGCGCCAAGCAAACTTGGATCCAGATGCTCAGTCACCCCCACATCCTTGACAAGAAGGTAACCATCTTTTGTATTTTATTTTATTTTTAGCTTTTATTTTTCTTTTTGTAGTTAGATTTTTTCAATCTCAAAAAAAAAAAAAAAAAAAAAAAAAAAATGGAAAAATGAACAAATATTTTTTTTTAGGATTTTTCTCTTTCATATTTATTTTCACCCATACTATTTTCACTTGATCCTTGGGGTATAGTGGTTTGTTTTGACAGGTTTTAACATCCAAGTTTGGGGGTGTGCTTGCATTGCCTTCGTCCTCGTGATGTACTCTATTTTCTTTCCACTACTCCATGATCCCGGTACTATCGTTCTTACTCTTCTCTATGCTTTAATTGGGTGTCCATTGAGGACAATGTACAGTTTAAGTTTGGGGGTGAGGCGATGCCTATTTGTGTGCTTTATTGCATATGGGGAAAATTTGTGTGAAATTCTTTTGTATTAGGATTTTATTTTATTTTATTTTATTTTATTTTCTTAGTTTGTTTCTTTATTTTATTTTGTTTTATTTTTAGATAGAATGTTTTGACATCATTCAAAGGATTAATACCTTATGTAGGTACATAACTTGCAATTTTTGAGTAGGTTTTAAATCTTTGGAAACGGTGGTTTAAATTAAGTGGTTTTAATCATAGTTTGCAATAACATGTTTTGAAGTGATTAATTTTAGTTTCCTTACATGCACAAACACACTAGCATAGTCTTGTGGGGTATAAACTTTGGTTTTGAGTTATTGAGTTACATATGCTTGATATTAATTAGTATCTCTTGAGAATGAGTACCGATAATGTGTTTTACTTGACTTCAATGAAAAAAAAGAAAGAAAAAAAAAAGAAAGAAAGAAAAAAAAATGATAAATAAGCAATCAATTTGATCCTTTTCATGAGTAACCGGGCCTCTATGCCTCAGGAAGCACGGAGTGTTCGCGTCAAAAGTGAAAAGGTGAGAAAAGATGAGCATTGGTTGTCTTGATTTGTAGCCTGATTGATTCGAGTAATTAGGCCTTCGGGGTATCTTAAAACCTAGTGCCCTAAAGCCATCTGGCTTGGGAGTCACTGACTGAAAGCTTGCTACATGGATCTTTCAGAAAGCTTAATAGATCAAGACATTGCACAACCAATAAAGCAATGAAAAAAAAAGAATGATGAAAAAAAAGTCATGTATGCATGTTGGGAAGTATGATTTCAATAAGGGGAGCTAGTGAGTTGAAAGGGTATGTGTCTTAATATATTCAGAGCTGAGTTATGCTACATGAGATGACTGCAAGTTCACTTTACACAAGGGAGCTAGAGTTGATTATTTTGAGATATGTTGATGTGAATTATGCATGGGGACCATTGATTTGAATTGTGAAATTTGAAAGTTTGAAATTATTCTTGAATGCAAGTTTGTAACTATGTATTGTAATTTTCTTCTTGAATTAATGTTGAAACAGAATTTTGAATGTTTGTGGGTAACATTTCTGGAAACCCTCACGAGACTATACTCGTCCACTAGGGGGAACCTAGGGGTTTAAAGGCTTGTTGCATATGCTAAATGCAATCGTTTCTCCCACGAAAGTGGAGTTGGGTAGTTTAGTTAGTGTTTAGTAGTTTCTTTGTTTTAGTTTTGTTTTATTCTATTGCTAAGGGACTAGCAATATGTAAGTTTGGGGGTGTGATAGGCGTTGAATGTTACGCATTC
Source organism: Cornus controversa (assembly GCA_026545225.1). Taxonomy (NCBI): domain Eukaryota; kingdom Viridiplantae; phylum Streptophyta; class Magnoliopsida; order Cornales; family Cornaceae; genus Cornus; species Cornus controversa. The sequence goes on from CM048845.1 coordinate 49,932,626, forward strand.
TAGCCTCTTAACTTATGTATTTTATTCTCTTAATGATAGATTATTTTGTGATTTTACTTTGTTTTAGTGTTTTCTGTATTTTCAGGGCCTTAATGATTATTTCAGTTAAAACCAAGTTTTTGGGCTTTGAAAGAAGATATCCAAGATGGTGAGATGAAGCCTACATCAAGGAGATTCACTCAACCATTTATTCCAACTCAAATCAGCCCAAGAAAGAGGTCCAAGAGAATTACAGCAGCTTAAGAAGGTTTCGGGCCTGAAGCCCAAATCTGCGCATAATGCAGTCTTAATCCCGTTTTCAAAAACGGACCAGAAGTCTTATTTCTGATCCTCAAATCGACATTATTTTTGTGTAAGGTTGAACGAAATTTGATTCTGCACACTTTTGTATTTCACGAAAATTCCGTAAAACGGACTTCTAGTGGGTCAAAAGTTAGGCCGAAGTTAGCAGGAAAAACCCACCTGATTAGTGCTGCGGGAAACCCTAATTTATTCCTAATTGGATTAGGACTTTGGTGTATTCTCTTGGGAAATAAAGTGAAGACTTGGAGGCTGAGTAGAGAGACTTTTGGGAGAGAACACAGAGAGAGTCTGAGAGGGCTGAAGAGAACAGAAACATATTGCAGAGCCATTGGAGAACGAAGTCATACGCGTAATTCAGAAAGATGATGTCTTCTTCCTCAACAGTTGAAGCTTCTTCTTCTACCATGAGCGGCTAGTTCATCCACTAGGGTTTTGATGTAGCCCTAACAAAGCATCAATGGTTTGATTGTTTTAATTATTGGGGACCTCTATATACATGCATAGATTGTGTAATTGTGAGGATTCTTATTAAGGAATTGAGCAATAAAAGTCTTGTAAATTCAATCTCAATGATTTCTTATCTTGTCTTAGATATTTAGTTGTTGTTATTGAACTCAATCCCTCTTGTTTTCTGTGATCATGAGAGAGATTATTACACAATGGTAATCACTGAATATATTGTTATGAGCTTTGATGGATTATGCCTAGAGAAGATGAACCATACTGCACCCTAGATTAGAGTAGTTAGGCAGATGGCTCATACCAATCGAAGATAGTCCATGGCTTAGCCTTAATCATATGTTATCTTCTTGACGGATGAAGGTGAGTTTGTAGCCACCGACACCACTTATGCATGATGTAATTCCCCTATAGTTGATTCAATTAACCATTGATTGTGGAGTTAGTGGTGAAGTCAAACACCCTAGGTTTCTCTCCTATTATCTTCACTATCTTGTTTACTTTGATTTATTTTATTTTATCTTTTTAATTAGTTTAGTTTAAAAATCAGAATTCTTTTCTTATAAATTTAATTAGAGTTAATTCCGTATTCCAACTCGTCAGAACATAATCCCTGAGGTACGATACCCATTCATTTCGATAGCCCTATTCTGCAAGGAATTCGTTCTATTGCGAAGTGTGGAAATTTTTAATTGATATACTTTCTGAGTCACACTCACACACGAATCAACCCGGCCCAAGGTCAAGTCTTCGTCGCAACCCAGGCCACATCCTCAATCCGGTCTTAGACACGACCCAGGCTGCATCCTGGATGTAGCCTAGGCTATAGACTCGATCCGACCCAAGCCGAGTCCTGGATACGGCCAAGGCCGTATCCTGGATCCTGCCCAAGCTGGCCGCGTCCTAGTGCGTCCCAGTCCGCATCCTCAATCTAGTCTTGGATGTGGCCTAGGCCACATCCTGGATGCTGCCCGCAACCTAGACGTAGCTGAGGCCATATCTTTGACCAAGCCCGAGACATGTCCACCCAACAAAAAAAAGAGAAAGAGAAAACCATAGGCCACTCAAGCCATATCAACCCAAAAAAAAGAGAAAGAGAAAACCATGGGCCATTAATCGACCGGGCTGATTGACCAGAGGTCCATTTTTACAACCCAATGGGTCAGCCAAGGTATTCCTAAGGACCGACGAGTGACCCTCATGAATAGGGGCATCTATGCATTTGAACCCTCTTTATTGCATATGTTAGTCCCGTTTCTACGTTTACCGAGATATGTTTATGATATTTTTGTGTTTTTGATGTATTGCAGGTCTTGTAGTGAAAGGAGCAAAAATCTGAGGCTTTTTGCAGCTGAAGAGAAAAGTCAGAATTGCAGCCAAGGCATCTCGATCAATCGAGATGTTGATCTCGATCAATCGAGATCTCGATTGATCGAGATCTTATTTCGATTGATCGAAATCTCGATCAATCAAGATTCGATCTCGATTGATCGAGATTCTGCAGAGCCACTTGCCCACTTGCTCACCTACTCTCCCACTTGCAACAAAATTCTCCTTTTTGCACGACTTAGAGGGATTGTCTAACTTGAACAAGACCTTTGGGGACCTTTTTGATAAAGTTAGTATATATATTGATACATATATATATATATGGTGGGCCCCCAAGGTTGAAAAGGTGGCCATAAAGCACAAAAGAAGCCAATTTCTCACATATCTCTCATACACATCAGAATACTAGAGGAGAGACATTCGGGAGAGGAGAAGGAAAAGCTGAACCAGACCAAGAAGCTTCATCTTCTCCATCATTGGAAGAGTGCAAGGCAACCATGAGCAACTAACTTCTCTACTAGGGTGTTGTTGAAGCCTCTAGTCATATAAACTTGTTCATTTTTGTAGCATTTTGGGATTTGTAATTAAATGTTGATTATTTAGCCTACTGACCATGTACACTAATACATTTCTTATACATATTCATTTGATGTTGAGTTTATTCTTGTCTTAGAGTAGATTCTTTCATGTGAATGCACAACATTTGCATATTCCACAAGAAGTGCAAATGATGGCTAGATAATGGTGTTTAAATGAATGTGTGGTGTTTGCTTGTATAAACCATGCCAAGATAAGGTAGTTTGGATGCATGTAGGTTCACTTAGAAAATAGGGTAATTAGTTAGGTTAAAGAGCTATGCTTGTTGAAGATGGATTATGATAGGTTGGCACACACATTAATCTTTTGATATATCATTGAGGTCACAAGCCTAATGACATTGTTAGGCATTTAATTTATGAATCCCATGCTTGCTACACTTATGAACATGTGAATGGCTAGTGGTGGAAACCACCCCTAGTTCTCTCTCCCAACTTTAAACTCTTTAAATTTATTATTTTTACATTCATGCAATAGTTTTCTAAACAAAACTTAAAACCTTATTTTTAGGATTAAAATGGAATTAATCTTCCTTTAAGACAATTACAACTAGTCCTCGTGGGATCGATACCCTCTATATAGAACCGTATATACAAAGATTTGTGCTCTTGCGAGTGGTTAAATTATATTTTGATAAAAGGGGCGAAAATAAGCTTACAATATAATTCAAGTTTCAACCACATCAATAGAGTATTTGACTCCAATTGTGAAACGTGTGATATGGAAGTTAAGAGCAAGGTGACGTAGACAAGATGTATGCTTTGACTAGGACTTTTCTATCTCCAGATAAGTCTGGGGAACTAAAAAGCCAGTCTTCTACTTGAACACATTCCTATATTGCTGGTATAAATATGTAAACGGTCCATATTCCAAGGTACGCAATTAATACCCTCTGAAGTGTCTTTCTAGCTTTAACAAGCCTTTTCGATATCTGACTTGATCGTCAGAGTACAGTCAGCTGACACCATGCCGGTGTCTTCCCGACTACCTTACTTTTTTCTTTTTACAGGTTGGCGTTTGGCCAGTGTAGGGTAAATTTCTGCTTCATCAATTATTTTTTAGAATTTTCTAGATTCCCAAGCCCCTATTTGACCAAAAAGTTAAACTTCACCAAATGTTCCCAAAACTTCCCAAAACCTCAATATAATATCCCAAACATGTTTCCCACACTTAAAACATGCTTAACATCATTCAAAATGTATTTATGTCAATTATAATGCTTAAAATGCAAATCGGCCAAAATTAGTCAAGGTCTCTACAAAAGGCATCAATGTTATATTTCAAAAAATTACAGGAAAGAGGACACCAATGAAAAGGAGATAAAATCACCTACCAAGACAACTCGATCACAAGATAAAGACACAATATCCAATTGCCTGTTACCTTTCAAAAATTTCCAAAGATTGTTAACAACTAAATTCACCACCGAATTAGCTTCCCGAAGATTACCTTCATAGATAAAGTGGTTGTGAGCTTTCCATATATACCAACAACAGAAATAAGCAAAACTAAGGAACCATGAGTGATCATCCATAAATTTCCAACGATCAATAAGCGCAAGCCACCAATCAACAAAACTTTGAGACCAGATTGAAGAGAAATCTAGCCATACAAGGGATATTTCTATATAACAATGGAATGAGGACATGAAAGAAGAGATGTTCCACTGTCTCATCCACTGATCCACAATGAGAGCAAGATGCCTTAGCAACAATACCTCTTCTCAACAAACTTTTTTAACAGGGATCCCATCTTTACAACACCGCCAAATAAAGTGTTTAATTTTACCTTTTGAATAACAATTCCAAATACTTTACCATACATTTTGCTCCCCACAAGAAGAGCTAGAAGCCCTGTTATTGTGAGCTAAGAAATGAGCTCTAAAAATTGGACGAGCTAAGTAATATGTTGATTTAACAATAAATCTTCCACTATAATCAAGCCCCCAAACAAGAGAATCATTTGTTTTCAATAAACCCACCAAACATCTACAAATTGCTTCTAAATGGGTGAACAAATTCCTTAGCACCTCCATATTCCATGAAGAGGTTGCCTGATCAATTAGCATTGCTACCAATTGTGGAACATGCTACCCCAAAGATGAGGCAGCTTATATCTTAGCCCAAGAACCCAAGCATCCTCCCAAATATTGATTGGAAGACCATTGCCCACTCTCCAAAGTAAACCTCGTTCAATGATAGGTCAAGTATCCCATATACTACGCCACGCCTAAGAAATGTTTGTTCCTAACTTTGCTTGTGAGAAAGGGTAGCTACAAAAATATTTAGCTTTCAGAAGTGGATATGCTAACCCATGTTTCCCAATAGGGAGGCACCAAGAATGTTTAGCCAAGAGAACATTATTATAATCTTCAAGTTAGTGAAAACCCAGACCACCATTTCTTTTACTCTCACTTAGAGAATTGCAATTAATCCAATGAATTTTATTATGATCATCAATACTACCCCATCAAAATTGATGGAAAAGAGAAGTCAGTCATTGGAAAAGGTTCTTGAGAAGTTTAAATCATGACATCACAAAGGTTGGGAGGGAGCTTAACACTGCCTTCAACAACACTTCTTTGCCCGCATTAGATAAGAGGAGTGCCTTCCAACTCGTAAGCTGATTTATAAATTTTTGATACACAAACTGGAAAACAACCATCTTAGATCTCCCGATTAGTGCTGGCACTCCTAAGTTTCTTTCTTGTAGCCCCTCATTAGCAATGCCCAAAAAGGAACAGTGGGCGTCCTTCAACTTAGGGGCATAATTTTTAGAGAAAAAAAGTGGAGGATTTAGAGAAATTAACCTATTGACCTGACGCCAACTCATATGACTACAAAATTCATTTCACTATGTGCACCTCTTGGAGAGACATTCAACAAAAGATAATGGAGTCATCTGTAAAGAATACCCACCTACACCTAGTGTGGAAATTACCATAACTTATCTAATTACGAACTCAAATCCTCATCATCAAAGTATTAAAAATCCATAGGACACCTTAGGATAGTTGGGATCAATCTAGCAGTAGAGGAGGACTACTGTTGGGTTGATTCTAGTCGTCCCTAGTGCACCATGGAGTATTGGTGTTGGCAAAACAATTTTATTATATCAACATGATCCTTACCTATCTGTACATATTCAGTTATTACGTACTATACTGTTTTAGTTGATTCCTATCAAACCAATACCTTTTAACATTTTTTGTACAATAATTTTTTTATATATATATACTTTATAAGAGTTATCGAGGTTAATGGTTTCATTTTAGAATGAAGACTTAAGTACTTGTTTATGATGATAAGCTATGTATATGTTGTCACATAAAGGGGACCTAAATCCATTTTTTCCCTCGTATTTTCCTATTAAATTAAGAAAACACTTGCACAGACGATTCCCAAACTCAAAAGCAAAACAAGGGTCTAGGTCTAGGAATCACAGACACTTCTTCTAGGGGTGTCAATGTTGGGGTTATATGCCCTTCTAAGACAATTTTGGATTGTAATTGATATTTACTTCAATAAATTTGATTTATGTAATTGTTTTATATACATATGAGTTGAATATTTGTATTGATTAATTCATGAGATAAATTAAGTGTTCACTAATTATGGTTGGATGATTTAGGTTCATAGAGAGAATCTTGTGCATAAGAGATACAAATATAATCTAAAAGTATGATTCACATTCAGTGATAGAATTGAGCATTTCAATCTATAGAAGCATTATTCTTTCAAACCCAAGGATAAGTAGTTTTTAATACAGTTATGTGTCTTCTCATTATTATTCTTTCCATTGTTTCTTAGTGGATTACCTTTATTTAATTGCTCTACATATATATGTGGTGAATATTTGTATTAATTCATGAGATGAATTAAGGACTTACTAATTATGGTTGAATGATTTAGGTGCATAGAGAGAATCTCATGCATCTGAGAATGATACAAATATAACCTAAAAATATGGTTCACATTTAATTTGTAAAAGCACCATTCTTTCAAACCCAAAATAAGTAGCTTTTAATACAATCTAAAAATATGGTTCACATTTAGTGATAGAATTGAACATTTCTATTTACAAACACTATTCTTTCAAACCTAATGATAAGTAGCTTTTAATACAATTATGTGTTTTCTCTTTATTCTTCTTTCTATTTTTTCTTAATGGATTACCTTTATTTAATTTTTTTACATATATATGTGGTGAATATTTGTATTGATTAATTCATGATATTAATTGAGGACTTACTAATCATGTCTAGAGAGAGTGTAGAGACCGGATTAAATTTTTACCGATTTTCTTTTTAAGCATCATTTTCATCATAAATGGAATTTAAATTATGTTTTGCATGTTTTGAGTGCGAGAATCCGGAAATTTTTTGAAAAATATTTATTTTTTGTTTTAGACAAAATTAAATATTTAAAGAGTTATGGAAGCAATTTTGGAACCGTAGCCACTTTCAAAATCAAAAACGGAGGTCGAGGGGGTACATTAAATGGCCCAGGGGCATTTCGGTCATTTCATGCCCTAGATATTATAAATATATAAGGTTGAGACTTATAGCCATTTAGAGAAACCAAGAACATCTAGTTGTGACTCTCTCTCTCTCTCTCCTACTTCATCTCTCTTCCTTCTTTCTTCATTTTGGAACCCTAGAGCTTGAATTTAGAAGTTTCCAAAGAAAAACAACTTGCTCTATGGGTCAAGGGTTTTGGTTTGAACTGGACAAAAATGGATTTTAGAAAGGCAGAACTTGGAGAAATTCTTGAGTTTTGGCTAGAAAGTCTTCAAATTCGAGGTAAGGGTGTTTCTTCCTTCTTATTCATCGATTTTAGGGTTTTGGTGAGTTTGGGAATGGTTTGATTGTGTTAGCATGTGTTGGAGAATGGCGGGGGTTGAGTGATTTGTCTTTCCCTCTTTTATTGTGAATTATACATGTTTATATTATTTATGTTGTGATATATGATGTTGATGAATGTATATATATTGAATGTATAGAAATGTGAGTATGATCTCAAAGTATAGTGAATTTTATGCATTTGTGAATTTATGCATAATTGTGAGCATATATGTGATTATATGTTGTATGTGAGAATGTGAGGGTGAAATGCATGATAGAAATCATTTGAAGCATGAATGTGCAGAAAAAAGCATAAAATGTATGCTATAATATATGTGCCTAATGAGTATGTGCACGTGTATATCGGAGGATTGTCCAAATGTGCTTTACATGGAAGTCAGAGGTGCCCAACCATGTATTTGAAGTGGTGAAAATATCAACATTGGGATGATCATTGGAGATGCTCAATCATATCTCAAATTTTGTGATCGTCGGAGTTACCCAACCACAAGGGCAAGACTAATATATTGTCATAAAAGTATGATCGTCGGAGTTACCCAATCATATGAGTATCATTGGAGTTTACCAATACTATGTTGTCGTCGAAGTTCTCCAACACTACATGATCGTTGGAGCTGACCAATCATGTCTATGTATCAGATTATGACAAAAAAATATGTAAATATCTTAATGCTTATGTATTTTAACTATTAAGCATGATGTATGGATTAAATGCATTTATATGTTGCACTTGTGTTGAATTGAATATGAGAACATTGAATATGTCATGTAGTGTAGCGTCATCATGGTTGCATATCATATAGGTCGATGTCGGGTCAATGCCTAGGTGGGTTGGAGCACTCCTACTAAGCTCGTTGTTTTGCTCACCCCTCTCCCTCCAAACCTTTTTACAGATAAGGCACAGATGACGGACGGGACTTGAGTAGCCAAGTGAAACTCTTAATAGTATTTTTGAGATACTTTTGATGTTATGTATATTGCTATCCATGCCGACTTATGGCATGTTGATACATATTTTATATTGCAATTATGGACAAGGGACTTGTATTTCATTTAGGTTCTCTTATGTAAACCATCTGGACAATTGTGGGTTTTGAAGAGATGCTCAATGAAATGTAAAATTTGGATCAAATGTATGGGATTTATGATGTTATAACATTTCATTCATGTTGGTTGGCGATGCATCGAAATTTGGCAATGCATCAAAGTTCCAAGGATGTTGTATCGTAGAAGTGTTGAGAAATTAGGTTAAATAATAGCACATCTTGCATGATATTATGATGCATCGTAATCATCATTACAATGTATCATAATCTATGGGAAGGTTGATAGTTTAGATATGTATAGACATGTATGTGAGGTCAAGTGTAGGGCCCATTGGGATTAGTTGATGTTGAGTTGTACACATATACGTGTGTGTACATAATTGAGCTTCTGCAATAATTAAAGGTGGTGATGGTTCATTAGGGTTTAATAGATAGGTTCAGTCTCGAAATTTGGGCTCAGAGACAGAGTCTCCGGTGACTTGAGATTCAGGCGTGACAACTTGATATCAGATCATGATATCAGAGTATGATTATTGATGAGTAGTAATGATATCTGATTTTCTCTGTTCACTCCCATTTCCCTTACTCTTAACTGAGTGTCAGAAATCGAGGAATGACAGAGAATGTCATGCATATGAGAACGATACAAATATAATCAAAAAATATAGTTAACATTTAATCTGTAAAAGCACCATTCTTTCAAACCTAAGGATAAGTAGCTTTTTAATACAATCTAAAACTATTATTCACATTCAATGATATAATTGAGCATTTCTATCTATAAAATCACTATTTTTTCAAACCCAAGGATAAGTAGCTTTTAATACAGTTATATGTTTTCTCATTATTCTCCTTTCTATTGTTTCTTAATGGATTACCTTAATTTAATTGTTTTACATATATATGTGGTGAATATTTGTATTGATTAATTAATGAGATGAATTAAGGACTTACTAATTATGGTTGACTGATTTAGGTGCATAGAGAGAATCTCATACATCTGAGAACGATACAAATATAATCTAAAACTATGGTTCACATTTAATGTCATGCCCCAATTTTCGATACCCGAAAAATGAGGGTGATTAAGTGATAATCCACACTCCTAATCACACCTATCATTTTGATATCATACTTTGATATCGTTACTTGCACGTAATCATCTCACATTATCATTGCGGAAAACCTATCATATACTTAATTATATATATATACCACTCTCAAATATTCAACAGTGCATTATAAGCCTACATTCAGGTTTCAGTCGGCTGATGGGTATCCCACCAGTCAGCTGAAACCTGGGCAATCCATCAGTTGGCTACTCATTTCCTTCTGGCGTTTGAAGGGCTATTTTGGCCAACCAAAACTGGTACATGCAAAGCCTGTAGATGTAAATGTTTAGCATCTCACCATTTCGGTCGGCTCAAGGATGTTTCAGCTGGCTGAAACTCTCCAGACCCTGTTTCTTACTATTTTCAAGCTTCAACATAACCCCACAAGGTTCATAACTCAAATGACCCATTCTATGTATGAAAAATCATGGAAAAAGGACTCCTCATGTAATACCCCAAAATTTGAGGAGTTTTAATTATTTAAATTGTTCATTTTGTGGTGTTAATGCATATTCCTCTTTGTTTAATGTGGATGTTGATTTGTTGCCATGTGTTGATTGATTTTAAATGCTTGAGAAATATTTGTTTTAGATGTAAATTTTCTTTTAAATAATTTGGTTGGATTTTTGGACTGAAATTCTTTGTATTTATTTTAATTATTGTCGGGTTGGGCTAGACTTTTAGGTTTGGGCCACACACACACACACACACACACACACACATATATATATATGTGTGTGTGGGCTAAATATATTTAGGTTTATTATTTGAATTATTTAGGAATTATTTTAATTAATTTTTTTATAGAAAATATAGATAAAAGAAAGAGAAAATAAGATTAGGGTTCAGTCGTTCCTACGCACAGAGAGTTGCTACTCATAGATAGGGAGAGAACGGTAGCGCCGAAAAAATGGAGAGAAAGTGATTTTGCTCAAAATCATAAGGCAAGTTCAAATTCTTCTCTTTCCCTTTGAACTTGTAAACATAGATAAATAATTGTATTGTATGATTATATCTATATACATGTATATAATTATGTACCAATATGATTACGCATGTAAGAATTTGTTTGTTTGATTATATGTATATAATATGTGATTTTGGAAGTTCTGTAATATTTTTCTCACATGAATATGTATGTATATATGGGTATATAGGCAGATATATATATATATATATAAACATGAATTCATGTTGAATGTTAATGCCATTTTTGAAGGTTTTTGTTTCATTTAAATTGTTGATCTTATTCTCCCAAATAATCCTTGAAAGTTTGGTTACGAATCATTGGGTAGTTTGACAGGAATTTGAGTTTAAAATTTAAGAACCCTAGAAACTTGATTTGGGCGTTTTTGATTTAAGCCGCGAGAGGGGATGATTTTGGTACCAATGCGTAGCTTCGATCGAGAGGAGTTGAATTGTATAGTCATACGCGAGTTTCGGTGATCGGAGGTGACTGGAATAAGGCCAGGAAAGCGATGGGTCGCGGCTGCCACGCGCTGGGGAAGAAAAGTATAGAAAAAGAAAAGGGGAAGAAGAGGGAATAGGGTAACGCTTCCCCCACGCACACTGTCGGTGCATGGGGGCTCTTGCCGCCAGTGCCAGGGAAAAAGGCATTGGGCCCCACTCGTCGGGGCCCACCTCTAGGCCCAATTGGGGCCCAGTCAAGAATATTTTAGTTTTTTTTATTTTTAATTCATTTTTAAAATGTAGAAAATGAGGAAAAATGTTTTAAATTGCTTTTAGATTTCAAAAAATTCAAACTTACCTTTTTAAGACAGAATATATCTGGAACTTTAATTTCATGAAGAAATAAGTTCTCCTCATTGTAGATTTAGTTCAAAAGTATCCTTTAGAGTTTGGATTTTTATATTTTAAATTACTGAAAATTTTCTAAAATTTTTCAGAGATTTAGTTGAGACATTTAAAGGTAGAATATGCATGGAAACCTAGGTTAGACCTAGGTTTAGATACACTTGATGTTAGATTGCATTGTAGGGTTATTTATGTGATTTTATTTTAATTATTTATTTATTTCTCGTTAATTGACTTCTTTGCAATTATAATTGTTCATGGTTAAATGTTGATGTTTAAATCAGTTTATGGAATCATGTTATTCTTTTGCGTGTGTGGTATGTTAGACTTAGTTAATTGTTTATGTATTATTTCTTTGGGTGATTGGAATTGCATTAGGTTAAATTAATGTACTTATAAGTAAGTTGATTTTTATTTTTAAAATGAATATAAGAGGCATGTGAGGATTGCCAGGAGGCATGTCAGGATTGCCAATACCTAATAAGGTATTCAAGGTTAATTAGGGAGGTATGTGAGGATTATCAGGGGCATGTCAGGATTGCCAATACCTAATAAGGTATTCAAGGTTAATTAGGGAGGCATGTGAGGATTGCTAGGAGGCATGTCAAGATTGTCAATAAGATATTCAAGGTTAATTAGAGAAGCATGTGAGGATTGTCTAGAGGCATGTCAGGATTGCCAATAGGGTATTTAAGGTTAATTAGGGAGGTATGTGAGGATTGCTAGGAGGCATATCAGGATTTTCAATAGGGTATTTAAGGTTAATAAGGGAGGCATGTGAGGATTGTCAATTACATAGTAGGTTACTTAATATGTATATAAGGGAGGCATGTCAGAATTGCCAAATATTAATAAGATATTCTTTTTTAATAAAGTATCCGGGCATGTAAGGATTGCCTTTGGTTTGAACTTAGAAAATAGATTCTATAATTTGTGTGATAGGGGATGGATTGGGATGGTGTGTAGGATGATTTCTATTTTGGGAATAAGGAAATGATATGTATATATCTATGTTTGATGGATTGGGATGGTGTGAAAGATGGTTTCTATTTGAACAGAGGTTAAATAAGGAAATGATACGTAAATATCTATTTTTTTTATTGTCCCTCATATAGAGGGAATGCTTACTGATTGTTTGATTGGTTGTAGTAGAGGGGACTTGCTCGTGGATTTAACCCACTTTGTTGATTATTTCAGGTCTTAGGCAATTTCCACCTCGAGGTTAAGGGGTGGAGTTCGAAGAGTGTGGCAGTTATCTATTCCTTACCACACTTTAGTGTAGGGATTTAGATCTTTTCATAAAGTATTTACTTTTATGATTTTTGGTTAAAGGAGTCCTTGAGATACGGGACTTCCAAGTTGTATTGTTCAGACTAGTATTATGTTTATTTAATGTTATTTATTATTTCAGTTAGACTTTTCTTTTAACATTTATAAATCTTTTCTTTTTGTCCTTGTATTATATATTTGTTTGCTATCAGTTGTAGGTATCCCTTATGTTTTATGTGTGAGACTGGCCACCTCATGCGTGAAATTTGTGAGTATTTCACCTCACGCACACAACATTTAGCACATTGCATACTTTCTCTACTCACCCACCCCTCATTCACCAATATGCATAATTTGGACATTAATAAAAGATACGAAATCATCATTCATAACATCAAGCATTTGTCATGTTCAAAACTTACATATAAAGTATGAAAGCATAAATATAATTATAACATGTTCTTTGAAATATAAAAAGGGTCTTATACATGCCCAATACTTGCAAATTGTCCATAATCCGGACATGCACAATAACAAAATAACTAAGAGAGAGTTCTTATGACTCCAAGTCCATATCATGATTGCTCACCATCAACTATTTCCATATCATGTCCTGAAAATATTAATATACGGGGGTGAGCAAGTTCAACGGCTCAAAGTAATATGTTATGCAATCAATTCAATTTCACATTTCATATTATCGCATAAGAGCAATCTGAAGTACATAACCTAGCTACGTGTCATGCTTACTAGCATTCTAATCAAGCTACAACGTTCATTTCTATGGCATACTCATCAAATACATTTGATAACCACAATTTACAACATGCTTCCTTGCACAATCCATCATATGTATAACATATGATGTAACCAAATACATTCACAATTCCACTCAATTCACATAGGTCACATTATTTCACATAAAACCCAACACAAAATCACATTACTTTTGAAATTGTACTCATACTCACACACACCAATAAGATATGTACCGAAGTCCAATATCACTAGTTCTTGGTTGTTTCGGACTACTATCCCATCTGGTAACCATCTAACTTGTGCAAAGTTAAGGTCTTTCAACCCCAAGGGGATATGTTCCCCCTATCTTTTCCATGAGTCATTTTCGAGAATTCACCCCACACACACAAGATATATCACATCTTGCACATACATTTGCACGGTTCAATGCATTGCACCCAATACATGTCCTATGTCCATTCTATCATGTCATACAACAATTCATAATGACACTTGTATACATTCTAATTCCAAAGTTAGGTCTTTCAATAAATTCACCAAAATTTCATATATACAATACATATCCCAATTTGCACCTTTAAGCAATTCATACATTCTATAATATTTATCAATCATTTCTAATTCAAGAAACATTCATCATCAATCTAATTCAACAATTCATCCCCAAAATCTCATATCATCATATATAACTTGAATACATTAATTCTATGCTAAAAACATGAAATTTAACTTGAAATGTAAAATACAACACACACCTCCTACCTCAATAATTATAGTCTCAAGCTATTCCTTACTTTCACCCTAGAATTAACTTTTTTTGAAATCGATTCCGAACACATCAATCTCGAGCCCTTAGTGCATAGACCATTTCTCTCTTCTTCAGCGTCACCCAATTCTCACCCCAGGGTCTTCTAATTCAATGGAGAAGTGAAGAAGGATATGTAATATATATATATATATATATATAATGACTCATTCGGCTGATTAAGAATTAGAATAAGGGCGGGGCATTCTCTCTTACTATTTATAGAAAATGACCTACACTTATTTACAAAAATGTCATTACATTTTGCAAAAACCTTTTTGGACTCAGTTTTTAAGTTTCGTAACTCCGATTGACACGAAATCGATTATGTAGTGCGTCAAATATTTTATTTAAGTTACCCTCCAAATTTAAAGTCATTCTGACACTTTCGAATTGTCTGGCCCCACGGGTCCCACGCCCACAAGACCCGAAAAAGTCAACTTTTGCCAAACGTTCCGAAAAAATCTCCAAACCTTAAATATATTCTCTAAACATGTATTTTACATTTAAAACACATATATAATCATTTAAAGCACTAATATGATAATAAATAAAAATAATGAAAAATCGGCCAAAAGTGGTCACAGTTTCTATTTAATCTATAAAAGCACCATTCTTTCAAACCCAATGATAATTGGATTTTAATACAATCTAAAAATATAGTTCACATTCAGTGATATAATTAAGCATTTCTATCTATAAAAATACTATTCTTTCAAACCCAAGGATAAGTAGCTTTTAATACAGTTATGTGTTTTCTCATTATTCTCCTTTCTATTGTTTCTTGGTGGATTACCTTTATTTAATTATTTGACATATATATGTGGTGAATATTTGTATTAATTAATTCATAAGATGAATTAAGTACTTACTAATTATGGTTGAATGATTTAGGTGCATAGAGAGACTATCATGCATCTAAGAACGATGTAAATATAATCTAAAAGTATGGTTCACTTTCAATATGTAAAAACATTATTCTTTCAAATCCAATGGTAAGTAGCTTTTAATACAATTATGTGTTCTCATTCTTCTCCTATTGCTTCTTAGCGGGATTACCTCTGTTTAGAGTATCCCTATCATTTTAGTTGCTATTAATTTTCTACAACCTTTAAAGCACCAGATAGAAAGAAGGAAAATGTCTCTTTAACTTGTATATATATTCGTGTTATAATATCACAAGTTCACAACTCTAGATAGAATGATGATCCTATCTCAAACAAATTTCTCTCCCTCCCCTCCCAAAAGATGTCTCTTTCATCATATCATATATATATATATATAAAAGAAACAAGAGAGCAACACACATATATACCTACATTGCCACATACATACAGACACACTTGAGCTAGAAGATAAACCATAAAACCCTTTGTGGGTCATGTGTTTTCGGCTGCTCCACTCTTGCTAAGAAAACATTGGGATCGCTTACCGACTAAGATGTGCATTTATATAGCCAGATCATCTTTATTTTATAGCTTTCTTTGTTGTTTTAGGTCAAGGATAAGGATGGAGAAATATTATCAAACTCATAAATTAAGGCCAATGGGGCACACCACCTTTGGGTCACACCTTGTTGGGACGGTGCAGCCTGAGGTTAAGGCCAATGGGGCCACGGTCCACCATTGCCCGGTCCTCTTTACCTGCTTAGGAGGAGCAGGCCATGACTGCATGGCATGGCTCATTTTCAGAATTGCCTTGTCAACCTTTAATTTGTCCATAGGAAAGAGAGAGAAAGAGACATTAATTTAATAAGGTGGTGTCCATATGTGTTGCAGCTATGGCATGGTATGTACTTTAGTCTAGCTTTTATGGGGCAAGTTGATGAGAAATTATTAGAAGATCTGGGCTACATGGTTAGGTTTCCATCAATCATAGAAAAATATATAAATAAATGTGTCAATTTTTTTAATTTTTTTATTATGTCTTTCAATGATTGGCTGGATTATGTAGTCCCGAACAATATAATAATTTTTTCAAATTTTTTTTGTTTTAGAGATAGTGCGCAGGACAAGGTATACACCACTTCCAAACTAATGCCTAATCAATCTCACCCACAAATTTTTTTGTTAAACACCACCTATTTGAAAGCCAGAGAAACATAGATGATGTATTTTTTTATTAAAAACTTTCTTATTTTAAGCCACAAGAACAAGTATTGCTTAAAATAAGATAAAATTCTAAGTAATGGAGACTTAACTTATCACTTAGCACTTAAAATTCCAAAAAAAAAAAAAAGAATTAATAGTTTAGAAAAATATTATAAAAATTCTTTATAATTAAAAGTTAAAATTATACTCTTGAAATTTTCCCTACTTAATTTTCAATTTTATGAAACAACACCTAGTCTTTGATTATGCTTGCTTTGTAATGACAATAGCACAACCTTCCTTCTTTTTGGCCTTGTAGAATTATTAATTGTGACTATAAAAAAAAAAAAAAAAAAGGCAAATAAAAAATGACGAATCAGGGGGAAAATGTGATTTAAGGAATCAAGCTAGATTCATGAACCCTAATAAGATGATAAAGGACTTGTATAGTTAAAGACTTAAAAGTTGAATCAACTCAAAAATATTTAAAATTAATTTTAGTTGTAGAATTATTAATTATGACTATCATCTCTTTCCTTCCTTTCTATTTCCATTTTAGAGCTTCTTATTTCTTGATATTTAAATAACATCAAATCTTAGGTATCACTTTCTCCGACATGAAGATGAGGGAGTATCTTGTTTTGCCATTATTAAATTCTAAAATAACTCCCAACTGTGTCTTAATAATTGTTGAAATAACTATATATCAAAATAAATATTCATTAATATAATTACAAGTTACTATTTGTGAAATTAACAAACACGGGCAAGTGACACGTGGCAAATTGTTTGGTCATAGTGTTTGGTCTTGGTACATTTAACACATGCACCTTTTCCCAATTTGCCAAGCTGCTCTTAAATCTTTTGTCCCATGATATACAAAATGATTTCCTGATGACCAGACACTCAACTGCCGACTTGCGAGTATACAGTGTTTAATTTGGTTTTATCTAAGAATATATAATATATCTAACAAAAATAATAGACGAAAATCGGAGTGTTTATCTCAACAATTGTCACGTGAAAATCGATAAAAGCATACAATACTACGGAGTGTTTATCTCAACAACGACGAAAGTATATAATATTATGAGATACTATCGTACCTTGGTGTGATGGCAAATGTCTTCGTCCAAAAGTAATAGGTCTCGGGTTCGAAACTTGAAAGCAATATCTCCAAAAATGAGAGTAAGACTAGTAGACATTTACCTCTCCCAGACCTCTCTCAAACGAGAACCTTATACATTAGGTATGACCTTACTGATGATGTGATAATTTCGACAGTATAAGTCCTGTAACATAAATAAAGAGTTTATACGTACATTATATAACATAAATAAAGAGTTTATACGTACATTAGGTATGACCTTACTGATGATGTGATAATTTCAACAATGTAAGTCCTGTAACATAAATAAAAAGTTTATACAAATCGAATCGAGTACCATATCATCAGTACCATCAATATCTTGAAGTAATGTATAATTTCTCAGTCCACAACAAAAATGGATGGAGATTTTTATAATATCATTTTCTTTAAGAATACAATTGAAAGGGGAGACAACTGGGTGCTTGAAAGTCATTCATCCAAGCAAAAGGAACATAGATGGGTCCCTTCTTCCTTTGCCAACTAGCTGAAACAGTGCAACGAGAATACTGGGGCCATTTGACCAAATAATTGTCTGCCTTGGATCAGATTTTTTTTTTTTTTTTGTCTAGATTAGTGTTTGGTTGTGACAATAGCAATTCCCTGGATATACATTACACCACTTGCGTGTAAAGTAAACCCAACATTTTGAAGGAAGTGCATGCCCTGTAATTCCAACGGGCCAAACAGGTCACTGTCCATATGTGAAACAAAACCATGTTAACAACTTAGAACAGGGTCCAGCAGCCAACACTAGCAGGTAAGTGGGCTAGATACGAACAAATCAATATTTGAAAGAAAAGTGAGAGGGAGAAACACTTATGCTTTGTTTGGTAGAAAGGAAGGAAGAGGGGTAAAGGAAAAGAGCAAATTTTTTTCGTTTGGTAAAAAATATGCAACTAGAGAAGAAAAAAGATGATGGATAAGTCATTCTTCCTCTTTCACAAATTCTTATTTCTTCAAATTTGGACGGAAGATGGGAAGGAAGAAAGGTAAGGCTATTATACATGTTTTAAATTACAAAACTTTTCTTATTTCTCTTTCCTTCTCTCTTAACAAACAAAATAAGATATTATTTTTTTCTTTTCTCTTTTATCTAACCAAACAAAAAGAAGGAAGAACACAATCTATTCTCTAAGAATGTCTCATCCATCTCTCATTCTCTCCCTTTCATCCAATTTTCTTCTTTCTTACCAAACGGAACTTTAGAAAATATTTTGTTCCACTTCATTAAAATTGTTATAATACATGAATTTATATGAGTTTCAAACACATATATCAAACCAGATATATATAAATGTCCCTTTACTCCCGGTACTTCCACTAATATAGCTTGCAGGGAGCTTCACTCTGATGACATTAGTCTCAAATTTCCAATGTGTAATCTTTCAAAGAGAAGTCTTCCTCCTTACAAGAGAAAATAGAACTTCAACAAGAGAAAAGTGTTTCTTGAGAGAGGGAACAAATTACTCTTTGAAAACTAAAGTCCCACAACAAACAGATAGATAAGCTAAATAATTCAAAATTTTATCTAATCTATTATACAGTAATTTCAATATTTGTTACAATTGTGATCTGGGGCAATCCATTTGAGATTTCAAGATGGACAACCAGTGGATCATTTTCTCAGATGAGATTTATGGTGAAAGAGACACAAGGATGCACATTCACATCACCTCCAAAACCTCCCATGCCTCCTTCATCTCCGTCTTCTGATTAATTTTACACACAGACAATGGAACAACCATTCTTCTCCACCATTCTCTATTTGGTTAATCCTCTGGAATCAGAAGAACAGAGCATGAAGGAATTAAGGCACAACAGCCCCTATCATAAAATAAATAAATAAAAATCAAATCAAAGCTAATAACTAAAAGAAAAATGATTGTTAACAACATAGTCTTAACAACGTGCATAATATAATGTTGTTAATTGATTACTTTTTACAACATACCCTTGACGCACATTGTTTAAATAGAGAATATGAAAACTTTACAACATTGTAGCTACAGAAAATTATTCAACTAATAATCGCCAAACAACTCGATGCACACACCCAAAAATCATGAGCATAATGTTTTTAGAGAAAGAGAAAAGATCTTGTGAGAGGTGGATTCAAAGATCCCTTTCATGGATAGTTTCATGAATATTTATACAAGTAGGAATTCAAATTCTATTAGGACTTGAATTTCCTTTGTTGATAGCTAACTTTTTTCTTAAGGAATTTGGATTCAATTTTGAGTTATAAGCCTGTTTTTGATTTGGGCTTTGCAGCCTTGGGGTGGGGAAACTAGGCCCTTGACAACTAACGACCCAACCCTTTTAGATTTTCTGCTGATACATGGGCTCAAGCCAACACGGGCTTGGTCCGTTTTCTGTATCAGTTCCACCCATTGGACTGAGTGTTAATTTTGCCCCTATACATTGCCCCCAATTCCTTTCAGTTTATGAAATTTGCCATAATGGAGGGAATTCATTTCGGTTCTATCACAATCTCTTTGTTTGCATCGAGATTCGTCATTTAATGCTGATTGCTAGCGACGGCGCAGAACACGTAATTTTTTTTCTTCACGTTTCCTCTTTTGCATTTTGTGATCATATTTGTCATTTTTTAGCCACAAATTTTTTGCAACTACCTGACTTGCTTTTCAAATTCATCCTCTTTGACCTTATTGGTGTTGATTTGTTGCTTCAGGTCAGTTCTCGCTCGTTCGCTTTCACCTCTTTTTTTCTTCTAAAAATGTCTTTTAGTGACAGCGACTGTACCTTTTCTGATAACCAAGAGATCGCCATGTCTAATTCCTCTCACCCTATTACGGAGACTACCCATCTTGCTGAGGTGGTTGGAGATGTGGTCACATCTAACCAGGGTGTGGTCACCGCTCTGGTGACAATGCTACTAGCTAACCTTGATAAGGTCAAAAAATAATGTAAAGTCTCTAGCGAGGTCACCATTGAGGGTTACCCTCTGGATTTTGACTATAGTACTGGGGAAGGAGTTAAGGATGGAGAAGTCCTTTTCTCGATTTCCCATTTGAAAGCCTTCAGATTTTCCCTTCATCCTTTTTTTAGTTTTGTTTTGTACAAATTGAAGCTTGCGCCGCTTCAGTTAAACCCTAACTTTTTCAAAATCATTTCTTGCATGCTCTCTTTGAACCACCTCCATAAATTTGACCTGAACTTGAACGATCTTCTATTCTATTACTCTCTTCATAGGGTCAGATCAGAAGATAATCGTTACCACCTATTCCCTAGCAATAAGGACAAAAGACTATGTTATGGCCTTCCCACTTCTAACAAGTTGTGAAAAGAGAAACTGGTTCTTGTGGAGGGGCCTTGGAGTGTCAGAGCAACCCAAAATTTCCCCATTCCTAATGGTTTTGGCCACGCTATGATTCCTTAGTTTTTTTTTTCTGGCAAGTTTTTAAGATTTCCTTTTCTTTTAACTAAGAGTTTACACATTTTGTAATCTTGTTGTGTTCTTCTTCGTTATGCAGACGAATGGATTACTTATCTAAAGGAAAATGTATGGAGCCTTCGCCCATCAGCGAGTAAATATGTTTCTCATGGGCAACTTCGAGTTAATGTCGTTACCGCTCACGTTAATTCTTGCCATCTGTGTCCAGCCTCGGACACAAAGATGGACCTGCCGTAGCCCAAGACTAGGAGGGGTTCTTTTGGTTCTGCCAAGGCAAAATTCGCTAAGGGGCACAAAGGCAAAGCAGTTGTTCCTTCTTCTCCTCAGAAAAGGGTCTCTTCTGGTGCTGCTCCGGCTCCCAAGCGCCAGAAGCTAATGGCGAGTGCCATGAAGGGCTAAGGTTCTTTCGCCCAGACCTTGCCTAGTGCTATTAGTAACATGGTTGATCAGCCATTCGTTGGCTTTTCTGACCAATGGATTCCAGACTTGAAAAAGTCTACTAGATTTTTTCTAACAGTAGGGGACCGTGCTACCCTCGACCGTGAAATGATTGGGGCTCTTGCCCATGGGATCTAGCCTCCCCAGGATGAGCTCTACTAGCAAGGAGCTAACAGAGATGAGCTTCTTGTCAATGCACCTCTTTATGTTATGGAGGTTTGTTCCATCCCATTCTTTTATTTGTTCATCTTTCCTGATGCCTTTGTTTTTAATTTGATCTATTTTCTGTGGTACAGAGTACGTATATGACCCTCTCCCTCTACAAGGCTTTAGATGTCGAACATCTGAATGGACGAAAGGCCGAAAGCCTTAAGTGGAAGGTGAAATCCCTGACCAAGTCTCTTGCTAAAAAGCAGAAGGCCCTTGGTTATTTTGAACTGAGGGTGTTGGAAACTGAGGAGAATGTTGTTGGGCTTGAGGTCATGATTCAAGTTTGCAGGGCTAGGGGCCTTGAAATGTATCAGAGGTTCCTGCAGATCCCAGCCCTGAAGCTTGTTGATGGCTTCTGTTATGGCTTTGAGCAAGGAGAGAAGCCTGAAGCTGAACGGGATTATGCTGGCCTGGATTAGTTTGATGTCGAACAGGCCATTGACTCATTTGGTGACTACGACATTCCTCCTACTGGTGAAGCTAAATGCCAGTTTATGAATTTTCTAAAGAGCTCAAGCTCATCTCCTCGTTCTATTGTCAATCCTTCAATCGCTCCTTCTGCCTCCCCGACCGCTGGCTCAGCTGTTCCCACCTCTGCCGATCAATCTCATGTGGAAGTGCTGCCTCCAGCAAAACAAGGCACTTTGATTATGGATTCCTTCGATCAAGAATTCAGTAAAGAAGATGGGGCGGCTCTCCAGTGTTGATTTCTTCAATTTTTTTTTCTTTTTGTAATGTTCAGAGAGAGACTTTTGCTTTAAGGGTAGACCTGCGCCCCCTGTTTTGTAATGAACATTTTTTTTTAATAATACAATATTCTTTTTTCTTGTTGTCGCTCTTTGAGATACGGATTGGCACCTCTAACAAATGTTTGTGTTGATAACTATTTTAGCTAGATGGGTTTGATTTTTTCCATTGAACTGGGGAGACTTCTTTGTGCGATTGATCATATAGACCTTAGTAGTAATAACTGATAGATCATTTCAGACCTGAGCTGATTTTTGGGTCATGGGCCTCTTTCTATTTTAAGCAATCAATCGTTCAGACCTTAACTTTAGTAAGTGATCAGTCGTTTAAGACCCTAGCTTGATTTGGGCCAAAGGCCTCTTTTATTTAATAAGTGATTGATCGTTCAGACCTTAACTTTGATAAGCGATTGATTGTTTAAGACCTTAGCTTCAATAAGCGATTGGTCATTTAAGACCTTAGCTTGATTTGTGCCAATGGCCTCCTTTATTTAGTAAGCGATCGGTCGTTTAAGACCTTAGCTTCAGTAAGTGATTGGTCGTTTAAGACCTTAGCTTGACTTAGGCATATGGCCTATCTTCAATAAGCGATCGGTCATTTAAGACCTTAGCTTCAGTGAGCAATCGGTCATTTAAGCCATTATCTTGATTTGGGCCTATGACCTATCTTCAATAAGCGATCGATCGTTTAAGACCTTAGCTTGATTTGGGCCTATGTCTATCTTTAATAAGCGATCGGTCATTTGAGACCTTAGATTGATTTGGAAAGTTGGTCATTATTGTTGGCATAACAGCAAGCATGGACATGTAACGACGCATCTTAGCTCTTTTGCACCATTCTATGTCCATGTCATGCCCTTAAAGGCTTTGTTTCCTTTTTTATACAGTAAAAGACAAAGACATTTATCCGATGTGGGATTCCATCTGTACATATATTCATAATAACCAATTCAAAAAAATGGCTCTCATTAGATTTGAGGCCAATCATAAGGAAGGTGAATCCATTCCAGGAAAGGAAGTGGGGTTGAACTGCCTGTATTTAAATTCCAGATTTTCTTTATATGGTAAATTTTCCTTTAGTCCTTGATAAAATTGGGAATCATACTTTGCAAAATATGTCATAGTGGCCTTAGAGGCTAAAGTACCTTTGAAATAAAGGCAAAAAAAAAGATGGCTAGGCATTGCCACTGTGTATTTCAAGCTTACACAGTGACCATGCCTTGCCAAGACTATAGGACTTCCATTCTATTCTTTATTTAGTATGAAGTACGGAGTCTTTTGTTCGATCTAGGACCATGTCTTATTTCCTTTTGACAGCGATGTGTATATATATATATTTTTTTTTGACAAGATGCATTCTTTATTGATTCCTTCTGTATCTCTTTGAAAATCAAAGGATAGTTTGCCAAAAAGAAAAAACATAATTAAAACATGCTGGAATCTACACATAGTACCTTTTTAAATGGGTTGCATTCTAGGGTTTGCGAATTGCTTCTGCAATGATGTTTGTGAATTTTCCTAATCTCCTCAGTGACTTCGTACGGGTCTTCCCACTTTTTTGTGAATTTTCTAGCATTTTATTCCTTTATGTTATCGGTGACTCTTCATAGAACCTAGTCCCCAAGGCTGAACGCTCGATGTTTCACCTTTTGGTCATAGCTGTTCTTAACCATCCTTTGGTAGGAAACGAGTCTTATTTGGGCTACCTCCCTCTTCTCTTTTAGGAGGTCCAAGTTTCGTTCTAGTTACCGATCATTCTGCCCCTTTTCCAGTACCTCTGTTTGAATGGTCATAATTGACAGTTTGGTTGGTATTATCGCTTCAAAACCGTACGCCAGGCAAAACGGACTCTAGCTAATCGGACACCTTAGAGTCGTTTGGTATGCCCATTGGACTCTGGGTAGCTTTTTCAGCCACATGCCCTTACGTTTCTCTAGCTTCTTCCGGATGCATTTGAAGATGGTCTGATTAGTTATCTCTACTTAGCCATTGCCCTGTGGGTAGGATCTGGCAGAGAACTTTTGGTTAATCTCATACTTTTGGTCAATTCTAGTTGTTGAAATCTTTGATGTTTGGGGTATTGACTTCATGGGACCTTTCCCTTCTCATTTGGGTATATTTATATCCTTCTTATTGTTGATTATGTGTCCAAATGGGTAGAAGCGTTAGCCACCAAGACAACAAACCATAGAGTTGTGGTAAAATCCTTGAAAGACTTAATTTTGCCTAGATTTGGTGTATCTCGAGCTATAATTAGTGATAATAGTTTTCATTTTTGCAACAAATTCTTTGCAAACTTAATATTTAAATATGGGATCACCTACAAGGTGGCCCTATCTTATCACCCACAAACCAATGGTCAGGCTGAGGTGTCCAATAGGGAGATCAAACATATCTTAGAAAAAATGGTTAACCCCACAAGGAAGGACTGGAGTCTCCCCCTCTAAGATACTTTGTGGGCATATGGTACTGCTTATAAAACTCCTATAGGAATGTCTCCATATCGCTTGGTCTATGGCAAAGCATGTCACTTGCCTGTCGAACTCGAACACCATACATATTGGGCTATCAAGGCCATGAATTTTAACTATGATAAAGTCGGAGATCGTAGGTCACTTCAACTCGATGAGTTGGAGGAAATTAGAAATAATGCCTACGAGAGTTCGAGAATTTATAAAGATAGGACCAAATTGGAACATGACAAACAAATTCTGAGAAAAGATTTCTCCCTAGGACAGAAGGTTCTTTTGTATAACTCCTATCTTGAATTGTTCCCTGGGAAGTTAAGGTCATGATGGTCTGGTCCATACTATGTCCACCATGTTACTAGTCATGGTGCTATTGAGGTTCAAGATCCCAAAAATGGAAGTTTTTTAAAGTTAATGTTCAACGTCTAAAGCCTTTTCTTGAGTTGGAGGCTCGTGAAATTGAAGACGTTTTCCTCATCAATCCGGTCTATTCTAATTGATCTTTTAAGGGGTAATATCTCATTTGTGTCTGGCTGAAGACATTAAACTTAACACTCCTAGGAGGCAACCTCGCCGGTTGATTTTAGAGTACATTTAATTATATTTCACTCCTACTCGATAACTCTGCAGCTGTTTAGTTATTTTGCTACTTAGTTTAGGATTTTTTGTAGACTTTATCTGGATAAGTTTATATTCTGTTTGGGGGTACGGTATTTAATTAATATGGTTCTAAATCATTTAGTTATATTATTATGTATTGCATATTTGCAGGGACTGTACTTCTACCACACCAGAACAATTGCGGTAATTTGTTCCAATATTTTTCTCTATCTCCAGCGATACATTGTTTATTTTGTTACTGTCCTTTTAACACTAGGGACAATGATGTATTTTGTTTGGAGTGGGATAGATTTATCAAAATGCACGCTTCTTTTGAAAATCTTTTGATCCAAAATAGAGTCATTTTTTCAATTTATTCAAAAAAAATAAATGTGTTTGGCAGTATGGTACCTTTACAATGATGAGATTGAATTAACTTATGATCCATTTCATAAAATCCAAGAGATGTTAATGTTTTGATCTAAATTAAACTTGTTATTAGGGTAATATAATGATAGAAATTATTATATCACGGGCATTTAGAAGCAGAAATACTTTTTGCACGAAAGTCAAACTTTGCAATTCGAATTGAAAAGTGAGTAACCTCCTGATAATCTGGAAGATCTAATAGTAGAGACCTAGACCTTGTGAGCTTTCATGCCTTTCACCTTTGTAAAGAGTTTTTATGCTAACTCTGAGTCACAAGATGACTCAATTTTCTTGGATACCGTATTAAAAATTGTTGTTAGTCTCATTATCTTTCATTTTGGTTGATCACTGAAAATGAAATCACTTCGAGTTAAAAGAAACATAGGCTTTGTAATTTATTTTTCAACTATCATATCATACCATAATCCTTGTTTCTATTGTTAGTTTCTGAAAAGTGATACGGATGTTCTTGTGTACAAAGAAAGAAAGAAAAAAAAAGAAAAAAGAAAAGAAAAGAAAAAATAAGAGAATAAAGGAAAAGAAAAAAGAAAAGAAGAAGACAATTTTTCCCTTTGAGATATTTTGAAGACTCATCACTTTCAAAAACATTCACTTACAGTCCCATCCTAATCACCACTTGTAGGATTTATGGAAAGATATGATAGTGGGTAATAAGTGAGAAGGCGTAATGGTGGGTAGCTCGACATTCTCCCAAAAGTGATCAACATTCCTATCATGAGACTTTTCAATTTATATGTATCGGTATTTCATATTAGTATATGAACTTGCTTTTACTTTGGAAACAAAGTTTCTACTCACATACAACTGAGAGAAACAATTAGTCAAATCTCTGAGAGTTGTTTTTTAGAGAGATATTTACCAGTGAGATTTGGAGTCAAAACGTCTTTTTCTTTTAGCTACTTGGGAATTACATTACTTGAATTTGAGGATGACTTTTTGTCGACTTCACACTCATGCACTCTGCTTTTAGGTTGCTTGTGGATGAATTTACCTTAATATTTATTTTTATGACACTCTAGTAACTTGTTGTGTGTGAGGAACTTAACAATTTTATTTCTTATTTTTCATGTTTCATGGATATACATGAGATTTTCTGAACAATAGGGGAAACTACTGCCTTAAAAAAAACTCTTCTCTTGTTGTAGTTTGTAAGTTTGTCGATATCTTCACTACAAACTCTCACGAGGCTATAGCTCATCCACTAAGGGTAACCTAGGGGTTTAAGGCCTTATTGTATATGATAAATGCAATCGAGAACAGCCTGCGAAAGTGGCACATCTTTAGTCAGGAGTTAAATAAAAGTAGTAGTTTTGTGCATTATTCTCTTTTGCTTGTATTTGCTAGAGGACTAGCAAAAGCTCGTTTGGGGGTAATTTGATAAGTGTACAAAACTTACTATTTTATATCCCAAAATAAGTTTTTAATTACTCTTTTATTTTATTTAAATGTTCTTATCTTTGCATTTTATGTTTTATAGGGGTTGATTTCCAAAGAAGAAGAAAATTAGCAAAAAAAGGTTAAAAAAAATATATATATAACCAAAGATGAACATAAGAAGAATTGTAGGAGATATGGTATTTTGTGCAATCTACTTCACAAGAGGTCACAAGTTCAAAACTTTGTAAAATATTTTTTACATGATCACGTCTGCAGTCCAGAATTCAAATTAAAGATATGGAGATCAAATATTAGATATTTAAATTCAAAATTTTGTTTTTTGAATTTTTGTTATTAAATTTTGCATTTTGAATTTTGTATTTAAATTTTTTGTTTCTAAATTTTGTATTTAAAATTTTTTCCACCTAAATCATTCCCCTCTAACTCTATAAATAGGGGTTTTTGGGGATGGTGAAAGGAGTTAGAAAATTGTAGAGAAATTTTAGAAAAAATAGTCTAATTATTTTCTTGATTCAATGAAGAATAGTAGTAGTTCATTTCTATATGTTTTTTTTTTCTATTGATATGAAAGCATAAGTATCCTTCTCAAGGGAGTGATGAAGCCACCATGGCTGAAATATAAGTAAGTTATTTTATTTTCTTGTCTAATTTTTCCTCCCACGGGCATTCTTTTACTCTTCTATTCTGAATTTTTATTTTCTAAAATTAGAGGGAGGATTCTTTGTGTTTGCCAAATAATGGTAATTCGAAGAATGCCTACCTCTATTTACCTAACCAATGTGCATCAGATTAAGTAAACAAATGTTCTCTCATATATAATCAAGTATTTTTTTATGCCATATCTTCCTTCATCTTTCCAAGTTCTAATTGGATTGGTGAAGTGTATTGATTATTGGGGGGAAAGCTATATAAGAATATTAAAAATTTTATTTATATGGATCCATGGTGATGAATTCTCTTTTCTTGAGATTTTTTTCATCATTTGATCAAAGACATTAGTGTTAGTTTTTATTATTAAAAAAATCAGAAGTTTATTTTTTAATATTCATTTTTCATTCCAAAAGATTGAGGTTTCGAATTTGAGACTTGTTATTGATTCTCATTTGAGAATGGTTCGACCCTACTTATTATTATACAATTTTTAGTAGAGTTTTTGCAAGTTTATTTTTGCACGAAGTGTAGAGAAGCAACGACATCCATCCATTATTTTGCACTCGTCAACCACATGCCCTTACGTTTCTTTATCTTCTTCTGGACGCATTCCGATTAGTTATCTCTACCTGGCCGTCGCCCTGTGGGTAGGATCTAGCAGAGAACATTTGGTTAATCCCATACTTTCTGAAGAACTTATCCAGCAGTTGGTTGTCAAAATTTAATGCATTATCCATGATAATGGATTCTAGCAGCCCAAACCGGCAGATGATATTATTCCAAATAAAGTTCTTGACTTAAACATGAGTAATTGTTGCATACGCCTTCGCCTCAACCCACTTTGTGAAGTAGTCGGTGGCTAGGAGTACGTATTTTTTTACTACTGGGTGCTAGTGTGATATACTAGGGTGTCATTGGCACTTATCACACTTCCTAGCATACTCTTCGGCTCCTTTTACCATGTATGGCCAGAAATATCCCTGTGTGAGGACTTTATGGGCTAGTAAACGTCCCCCTGAGTGATATCCACATACACCTCCATGGATCTTGGAGAGTATCTCCCTTGCTTCCGTCAGGGCCACACATCTCAAGTATGGCCTTGAGAACGACCTTCTATAGAGGTGTTCACCGATCATGGAGTATCTGGCAAAGTTCATTCTAACTCTTCGTGCCTCCTCTTTTGAGTCTGGTAACACCCCGTCTACGAGATAGGCTTTGATGGGATCCATCCGACTGGTTCTGTATGACTAACACCTCCTGTTGGGGATGTGTGTTGGGTTCTTGCAAGGACTCCATCGGAGCTATTCTAATTAGATCTGGATAGGCCGTCGAAGCCGAAAATGCAAGCTTGTCAACGTTCAAGTTCAGATCTCTTGAGATTTAGGAAATCCTGACTTGATCGAACCCCTTAAGCAGCTTTTGCACCATATCTCTGTAGGCTTTCATCTGATAATCTTTTGGCAGGTAGTCTCCACTGACCTATTTCAGAATTAGCTGAGAATCACTAAAAACTTGCAAGTTTTTTACCTGAAGTGTTTGCACCAATCTCAGTCCCGCTAAGAGGGCTTCATACACAGCTTTATTGTTCGATGCAGGGAATTACAGGTGGATTGCCTATTACAGGGTTGTTCTATTTGAGGTCTAGATTTCCACACCAATACCTAACCCTATTCGTGTTGACGACATGTCGACGGATAGTCTCCATTCAGGATGGAACTAAAGTTCTGTCTCCTCATCACTTTCAGGTTCATATTCTAGCAAGAAGTCTGCAACTGCCTGTCCTTTTATGGTGGTTTGAGGTTCAAGGTTATTTCATAGACACCCAGCTCTATCGCTCATTTGGCTACTCTTCCCCATTGATCAGGCTTATAAAGGATCACTCTGATTAGGAGTTTAGTTGGGACAACAATCGGGTGAGCCTCGAAGTAATGTCGAAGCTTCCTTTTTGCCTGGACTAGGGCTAGTACAACTTTTTTCATCTTTGAGTACCTTTGTTCTGCCTCAGTCATGGTCTTCCTTGAGTAAAACACCGGGTACTATTTTTTGCCAAGTTCTCTGATCAAAACAGCACTGGTGTCCATTTGGGATATTGCGAGATACAAGTATAGGGACTCTCCAACATCAGGTGCTGAAAGCGTTGGTAACTAGATTAGATACTGCTTCAGTCTTGCCAAGGTTTCACTCTATTCAGCCCCCCATACTTATCTTCCTTTCAATCGGATGGCATCAAAGAAGGGCTTGCAATTGTCCAACAACCGAGAGATGAATCTGCTCATAGCAACAATGCGTCATGTTAAGATCTGAACGTCCTTGTGAGTCTTCGGCTCCTTATTCTGGAGAAGAGCTGAAATACCCCTCAGAAAATTTCGCACATGAGATGGCCAGTCTCATACACAAAACCTGAGGGATACTAACAACTGATAGCAAACAAGCATGGAATACAATGACAAAAGAAAAAGAATTATAAATGCTGAAAGGAAAGTCTAACTGAAATGAATAATCATATTAAATAACATTGTATTATTCTGATTGATACAACTTGGAAGTCCAGTAACCCACGGACCCCTTAACCAAACAAAAACATAAAAGTAAAACTTTATGAACAGATTTAAGTCCCTACACTAAAGTATAGTGAAGAATGGATGATCGTTACACTCTACAAACTCCATGCACAAATCTCTCGGTAGAAACTGTCTGGAACCTGAAATATCAACAAAGTGGGTTAAACCCACTAGTAAATTCTCTCTACTACAATCCAATCAGAGAATCGGTAAACATACCCTCTATATGAAGACAGTAAAGACATATAGATATAATTATACCGTTTAGTCATTAAATCTCCTATCTTAGAAGTAACTAGTAAATTCTCTCTACTACAATCCAATCAGAGAATCGGTAAACATACCCTCTATATGAAGACAGTAAAGACATATAGATATAATTATACCGTTTAGTCATTAAATCTCCTATCTTAGAAGTAACTAGAACTATGTTCTGAACTAACTCATCCATTATCACAATAAAGATAAAACAAATTTCTAAGTTCAAACCATAGACAATCCTAACATGCCTTCTTCCATATATTCTACAAATGCCTTACTAGGTATTAGGCAAACCTATCCTACCTTCACCAATAATCCTTTCCTAAGATAACAAATTTATGTTTATATACATTTAAAGATAATCCACCAGCTCATACATATATATACCCAATCAACCCTATGACCCAAGAATAGAGCCACCCCAAACCCTACACTAACACATCAGTTATCTTATTGCAAATGCAGACTAGTTTTAAGTTTACACAAGAAATAATCGTAACATGCTCGAATATATAACGAGAAACATTCTTACTAGATATTAGATAATCCTGACATGCTCCAAATAAAATATAAAGATACCATATTAGGTGTTTGGCGATCCCGACACGCCTTGGCAATCCCAACATGCCAAATATAATGCATAGATACCTTATTAGGTATTAGGCGATCCAAACACGCCTTGGCAATCCCAACATGCCAAATATAATGCATAGATACCTTATTAGGTATTAGGCGATCCTGACACGCCTTGGCAATCCCAACATGCCAAATAAAATGCATTGATACGTTATTATGTATGGGCGATCCTGACACACCAGACAATCCTTACATGCCAAATAAAATGCATAGATACCTTATTAGGTATGGGCGATCCTAACACGCCTGGCAATCCTTACATGCCAAAATAAAATGCATAGATACCTTATTAGGTATAGGCGATCTTGACACGCCTGGCAATCCTTACATGCCAAAATAAAATGCATAGATACCTTATTAGGTATGGGCGATCCTAACACGCAGGGCAATCTTTACATGCCAAAATAAAATGCATAGATACCTTATTAGGTATGGGCGATCCTGACACGCCGGACAATCCTTACATGCCAAAATAAAATGCATAGATACCTTATTAGGTATGGGCGATCCTGACACGCCGGACAATCCTTACATGCCAAAATAAAATGCATAGATACCTTATTAGGTATGGGCGTCCTGACACGCCGGGCAATCCTTACATGCCAAATAAAATGTATAGATGCATTCCTAATATAAAACATAAAATAAACAAGGTGTATTATGATCTTAATTTGCACAAACAAAGTAATTCAAATTATCCGACATGCAATTATCACCATAACACAAATCGTTCACAAGTAAACTATAATCAAGTATTTAATGGGCATTTATATCCTTAAAGGAAAATACATTCAAGTAAATCAAATAACACAATTTAACCACTTTAGAAGCAAACACCCAATCCAACCCCCAATGCACTCAAATTTATGAGGGAGTCTAAACCAAACTCTTATCTAGGTTTCTGGGCCTATTCTACTTCTAATAACCCTATTAAATCATTCTGGAATTTTCTGAAATTTAAAAAAATATTTTCAACAAATAAAAGAACGTGAAAAATCCTACTTTTAGACACTTTAAAAATTAATTGAACACCAAGGGAAGCTCATTTCGTGATGAAAATTTAAACCCAAGTTTATTTAACCTCCAGAAAGTTACAGTAAAAATTTGGAAATTTTTGGAATTATAAAAGTATTTTCTAAAATTACAAAAAGTGAAAAACCCAACTTTTGGACATTTTAAAAATCAATTGAACAACAAGGGAAGATCATTTTGAGTTTAAAATTTAAACACAAGTGTATTTAGCCTCCAGAAAGTTTCAGTAAAAATTTGGGAATTTTCAAAACTTTATAAGTATTTTCTAAAATTAAAGAAGATGAAAAATTCAGTTTTTAGACACTTTAAAAATTAATTTAAAGACAATAGGAAATCATTTCGACATAAAATTTAAACCCCAAGCTCCTTAAGCTCTCAGGAAGTTGACATAAAATTTTGGGAATTTTTAGAATTATAAAAGTATTTTTTAAAAATGATTTTCTGAATTTTCAAGTTTTTCCAAAAATTTTAAAAATTCAAAACAAATAATAAAATAATTCGGAATGGGCCCATATTGGACCCAGAGGTGAACCCCTGTGAATGGGGCCCAAAAATACTTTTTTAGCCATCGGCACCAGTGGCACGCGCCCCCACGCGCAGGCGGACGCGTGACCACTTTTTCTTTTTTTTTTTCTTTCTTTCTTCTTCCCCACCTGAAGCTTCAGCGGGCAACAATGGAGGCCGAACTTCCCGATCACTTCCGAGCACCGAATCGCGCATATGAATATACCATTGAACTCATATCGATCTAAGCTACGTATTGGTACCAAAATCATCCCCTTTCGCGGGCTAAATCAAAAACACCCAATTTCAAGTTTCGAAAATCTAAAATTTTAAACTCAATTTTTCATCAATCTACCCAACGGTTCATAACCAAACTTTCAAGGATTGTTCTAGGAAGTGAGATCTACCTTTTAATCGGAACAAAAACGTTCAAAAATGATGAATACAGTAAACCCAATTTCATGTTAATATATATATATATATACCCGCCTATACAATCATATATATATATGTAAAAATACCCTAAAACAGTACCAAAACTCCAAAATCTTCATGTTAAATTCACAGAATTATTTCTAGCATGCAAAATCATTTAATTTCAAAATTAAATGCATACAAATTTCTAGCAACATGTCTATACAATTAATATATATATATATATATATATATATATATATATTATACATATATTCCAACATGTATATACAAAAATATATATGTATACAGATTCAAAGGGGAAGAGAAGAGTTCGAACTTGCCTTGTGATGTTGAGCAAAAATCACTTTTTTTCTCTTTTCCTGGCGTCTACCGAGTTCTCCCTATCTGTGCGTAAGAATCCTCTGTGCGTATAAATTACTGAACGGGAAAATTAGATTTTGGTGACCAAAATTAAAAAAAAATTGATTTACAGTGACCTTAAACTCAATAAAAGGTAAATAGTGACCAATCTTGAAAAGTAATTGCCAATGAGTGACCAATTGACTTTAATATCCAAAATACCCTCTTTTTATTTAGAAATTCTCAATCCCTTATTCGCCTTCTCCAATCTCAATTCTAAATATCAAATCTTCAAAAGACATACAAAGATTCTAGAAAAGAAAGTATATATAGAGAGAGAATCTCTCTCTCTATATATATATATTTAGATATATATGTTCATCTTACAATTAATGCATGTGCATATATGAATTTTTTTTCTTTGGTAGATTTTAGGGCTCCAAAGATACA
Organism: Cornus controversa; assembly: GCA_026545225.1. Lineage (NCBI taxonomy): Eukaryota > Viridiplantae > Streptophyta > Magnoliopsida > Cornales > Cornaceae > Cornus > Cornus controversa. Next base: position 49,966,821 of record CM048845.1, read on the forward strand.
GCAAGAGTTATAACTTGAAATGAATTAACTATGGGATACCTGATATATATAAAAAAAAAGATATGAGGCAGTAGGTAATATGTTTATTAGCCAAGTCTATTTATATCCTCCAATATTCCTTATTAATAATTAATTGCACCCAAATTAGGGTTTTATTTATTTTTTTATTAATGAGATATTAATATACAAGAATATATATATATATATATATATATATATATATATATCTCTTTTTTAGAATGTATATATGTTCATATATTGTATACAAGTCATTGGATTCTTTAAATTTTTTGATATTTGGGTTTAAAAAAAATGAAGGAAAGATGGGAATTTATGGACATAATGAAGGGTATTTTAGGCTTTAAGATTAAATGATCACTTATTAGCAATTATTTTTTAAGTTTGGTCACTATTTACCTTTTATTGAGTTTAAGGTCACTAAAGAGCAATATTTTTTCAATTTTGGTCACTGAAATATAATTTTCCCTTACTGAACCCTAATTCCTTTTCTCTTATTTAAAATTCCTAAATAATTAAACTAATAAATATAAAATATTTAGTCCAACTATATATATATATATAGCCCAGCCCAGCAGCCTAGCCCAACCTAATAATAACAAAAATAATAAAACAAGAATAAAGAAAATGCAGCCCAAACCAACATATTTTTATTTAACAGAAAAAACTATATTTAAAACAAATATTTAACACACAATTAAACACAATCAACACTTAGCAACAATTCAAACATCCACATTAACAAGCATTGACAAAATTAATTAAAGTATTTAAATAATTAAAAAAACTTCATCAAATAAATGAAAACCCAATTTAAATATCCTCAAATTACGAGGTATTACAAGAGCCTTCACCTAAATTGCGCTCACCTCTATCCTTGTTCAGTTCACAATGTGCCCAAGGAACTGTCCTGAGGAAACGCCAAAGGTACACTTTGACGGGTTCAATATCAAATTATGGCTTTTTAGGGTGTCAAATACCTCCTGTAGATGCTGCACGTGATTTTCCCTCTTGAGGCTTTTCACCACCATGTCATCTATATATGCCTCAACTATTCAGCCCTTCAGATTTTAAAAGACTTTATTGATCAGCCGTTAGTAAGTTGCTCCTATATTCTTGAGTCTAAATGGCATCACCTTGTAACAGTAAGTCCCCTTTTTGGTAATAAAGGAAGTTTTTTCTTGATCAACCGAATTCATCAGGATCTGGTTGTATCTTGAGTACACATCAAAGAATGTTAGCCGTTTGTACCCGGTTGTGGCATCGACCATCTAATCAATTTTTGGCAAAGGGAAACTATCCTTAGGGTAAGCTTTATTTAGATTGGTAAAATCTATGCGGACCTGCCACTTGTCGTTCTTTTTCTGAACCACCACTACATTCTAGAGCCAATCTGGGAACTGAACTTCCCTAATGAACCCAGCTTGTAAGAGCCGATCTACTTCAGAAGTGATGATTTGATTCTTTTTTGGGGCAAATCGTCTCTACTTCAGCCTGATAAGTGGAAAGCTAGGATTGATGTTGAGTAGATGGCATGACACTGAGGGGTCTATGCCAGGCATGTACGTGTGGTCCCAAGCAAAAATGTCAACATTCTTTCTTAGCAGCTGTATCAACTACGCTATGTCTATTTGCATAAAAAGGTCCCTAAGTTTGTGTGATCTTTGTTAGGACTAATCTTTACCTCCTCAAGCGGTTCCTCGGTTGGATTTTCCTTCTCCTAGTCTTGAGGAACGCCTTTTGGCAGAGAGTTCTATGTTTGCTATTTGGTCAGTTCTTCCTGCACTGCTTTCCCCTTCAGCGTAAAGGTGTAGCACTTTTTGGCAACAACCTGATCTCCTATGATATCGACTGTCTCTCCCTCGTTTGGGGCAATGCTCCTCATAAGTTGGTGAAGTGTTAAGAGGACTCCTTGCATCCTGTGTATCCAGCCTCTTCCCTTTATCATGTTATATGAAGAGCTGAAGTCGACAATGATAAAGGTCTCAGTCAGTGTTCTCGAGGCTGCAGTTACTAGGAGTTCCGCAACCCCTACTGAAGTCACTTGTTTACCATCAAAGCCTACGAGTGGCTCGACGGTAGGCCTAACGCGTTTTGGTTCTAGACCTATCTGCTGGAAAGCAGACAAAGTCATAACGTTGGCGCTACTCCTTGCGTCAACCAATACCCTTTTTACCTCGCAGTTGGAAATGATGAGGTTAATGAAATACCCCCGAAAAAATTTTGCGCATGAGGTGGCCAGTCTCATACACAAAACCTGGGAGATACATACAACTGGTAGCAACAAGCATAGATTACAAAAGATATAATGAACAATTTTTTAAAAGTTGAATAAAAAATTCCTCTGAATTAAAATAAACGCTAACTAAACAAGCATATGTCCGGTAATACAATTTGGAAGTCTCATAACCCAAGGACCCCTTAACCAAAATGAACAAAAGTTTTTAATTCTAAAATTAATATCAACAATCAAAGTCTCAAAAATTCATAGTATGACTCTTGAAGAAGATATGTTCCTACCCTGTAATTGATGAGATGAGACGTCTGCTACAACCAAACCCTAAAACTCTATCCTCGCAGTGGAACCTGTCTGAAACCTGAAATATCAACAAAGTGAGTTAAACCCACGAGCAAGTTCTATCTACTACATCACAATCAGAAAACCAATATACATACCCCCAGTAAGGGACACAAAAAGAATCCATAGATTTAACATGCAAGTTATTCTTTTATCCAGTTTTATGTTTCCAAAATAACAGTCATTATTTAATGTTCCACCCAAATCCTTATTATGCAAAAGTGAACACATTTGTTAAGTTCAGCAGAAATAAATATAACATGAAATATTATCAAGTTTAAGCAATCCTAACATGCCACCATTATCCTTTGATACCTTAATAGGTATTGGTATATACATATTGGTCATTCTCTACCTAGTTCATGTTTTCAAAAATCAAAATCATCTTATATATTGTCCCAACAAACCTTTATCATTCAGCAATGAACACATTCTTTAAGTTCAAAACAAAGAAACATATGCATGCATTTTATTTAATCTAGGAAACCCTAACATGCCAAATATAATGTATAAATACCTTATTAGGTATGGACGATCCTGACACGCCGGGCAATCCTGACATGCCAAATAAAATGTATAAATATCTTATTAGGTATGGGCGATCCTGACACGCCGGGCAATCCTTACATGCCAAATAAAATGTATAGATACCTTATTATGTATAGGCGATCCTGACACACCGGGCAATCCTTACATGCCAAATAAAATGTATAGATACCTTATTAGGTATGGGCGATCCTGACACGCTAGGCAATCCTTACATGCCAAATAAAATGCAAAGATATCTGATTAGGTATGGGCGATCCTGACACGCCAGGCAATCCTTACATGCCAAATAAAATATATAGATGCATTCCCAATATGAAATATACAATAAACAAGGTGCATTATGATTTTAATTTGCACAAACCAAGTAATTCAAATTATCCGATATAAAATTATCACCATAAAATAAATCATTTAGAAGTAACTATAATCAAGTATTTCATGGGCATTTATATCTTTAAAGGAAAAATACATTCAAATAAAATAAATAACACAATTAACCACTTTAGAAGCAAACACCCAATTCAACCTCCAATGCACTCAAATCTACGAGGGAGTCTAAACCTAACTCTTATCTAAGTTTCTGGGTCTATTCTACTTCTAAGAACCCTATTAAGACATTCTGGAATTTTCTGAAATTTTTGAGAATTTAAATAAATAAATAAATAATTTCTAGTAAAACGTAATTTGAGGCATACTTTTACAACCAACACAACCACAAGGAAAACTCATTTTTACATGAAACTTAAAATACAGGTGGTTACTTGAATTTTTTTAAAATTTTCTGGAATTTTAAAATATTTTCTAAAAATAAAAGGTGAAAACCCAATTTTTAGACACTTTAAAAACAAATGAACTCCAAGGGAAGCTCATTTCGAGTTGAAAATTTAAAACCAAGTTAATTTAACCTCCAGAAAATTACAGTAAAAATTTGAGAATTTTTGGAATTATAAACGTATTTTCTAAAATAAAAGAAAATGAAAACACACTTTTTAGACACTTTAAAAATTAATTTAAAAACAAGGGTAAATCATTTCGACATGAAATTTAAAACCCAAGCTCGTTAAACCCCCCCAAGGAGTTGACATAAAATTTTGGAAATTTTTGGATTTATAAAACTATTTTCTAAAATAAAAGAAAGTGAAAAATCCAACTTTTGGACACTTTAAAAATCAATTGAATTACAAGGGGAGTTCATTTTAACATGAAAATTTAAACCCAAGTTCATTGAACATCCAGGAAGTTACAATAAAAATTTATGAATTTTTGGAAGCATAAAATTATTTTTAAAAAAAGGAATTTTCAAGTTTTTTCAAAAATTTCAAAAATACAAAATAAATATCAAAGCAATTCGGAATGGGCCCAAATTTTTAAACTTCTTTAAAATTCTAATTAAATGCACCTCCTTAATCAAGTGTGAAGCTTTATGTCAACTTTATATATATATATATATATATATATATATTTTATTACGTGTCATATTTTGATTGGTTGGAACTTGAATGCCTTTTACCAAATGATCGAATGGAAAGAGGAAAGCCAAAAAGAGACAAGGAATCAAGTAGAAAATCCCAACCAATGATGTCAATCATTTAAGTCATATCATTTAAAAAAGCCCAACGATCATACTATCGACATAACTGATTAACAAAAAAAAGACCCCACAGACATAAATGGTGAACAATAAATAGGCCCAACGGACAAAATGGATCCACCAATTGAATTGTTTAAAAGAGCCCAAAAGTTTGAAGTGGACCCTCATTAAATAAACCCATTTATTATAGGTAAAGCCCAACAGATCCCTTCTAAAAATTGTGTATATATTCGTAGTTTCTATAATTACTTCGGTCCGTTAAAAAAAGAAAGGTTAATTTAATTTTTGACTATTTTTGGTGACCTAATTACAAATATATCAAGTTTCAAATAGTACACGCTCAAAAAGCAATTAATATAAAAGTATTTACGTGTTTGACAATATCCCTCTCATCGTGCACTACTTAATATTTTGTGTAGTAAATTTATAACACGATGCAATTAAGGTATTATATAAATACAGTAAAACTATTACACTCTAAAATAAAAGTTTTATATTGTTATCAAATCTTTTAAATAGATACCCTTACAAAAAATGTTACACTACTTTGTGTAATAAAATTATAACACCATGCAGTTAAAGTATTACATAAATGCAATAAAACTATTACGTTGTGCAATAAAAGTTTTATATTGTTTCCAAATCTTCCAAATGGATACCTTTACAAAAAATGGTACACTGCTTAATATTTTGTGTAGTAAAATTATAACACCATGCATTTAAAGTATTATATAAATGCAGTAAAACCATTACATTACGTAGTAAAAGTTTTAATAAACTGATATGTGAATGGTCCGAAGGACAATTTAGACCCAAATGATATAAATTGTCATATTTGTAATTACTTTTTGAAAAGTTATTTTTTGACCATATATTATTTGAAAATTGGTGCACTTGTAATTAGACCATCAAAAGTGGTCATAAATTAAATTAACTAAAAAAAATTACGTGAGCCCATTAACATAACTCCATTCCAAATGTAAAATTTATCATTTTTGAAGTAGGCCCCAACATGAAAACAGTATATTATTTCATTTGAACTGCGTTGTGTAATATGGGACTAATAGAATGCAGTGGCAAAAATTAAGTTGAAATTTCATCTCTCATGACAACGATTTCCTTTTACAGAGAGATAGCCCAATTGTATGTATGGTATCAATTAGACCTCTCTTAAAAATTTTCATTATTACACGGACCTCGAACTTCTTAGAACACTCCATAAGTCAACTCTCGGGCACACATAGTCCTCCTATCCCCACATATACTGAACAATTACAAAAATTGGAGATGGCTCTAAAGAAATTCAAACTCCCGACCTCCAAGATGTGAGACATAAATAACCCTATTCCTCCTATCCCGCATATACCGAACAATTACAAAAATTGGAGATGGCTCCAAAGAAATTCAAACTCTTCGACCTCCAAGATGTGAGATATAAATAACCCTATTCCTCCTATCCCACATATACTGAACAATTACAAAAAATTGGAGATGGCTCTAAAGAAGTTCGAACTCCCAACCTCCAAGATGTGAGACATAAATAACCCTATTCTGCATTCCTCAAGCACGAGAATTCCCCAACATTTTGTTTCCAAGGAATTTTGTTTTTTTTTTCTTTTTTGATAATTTATTTCCAAGGAAAATTGCAAGTCTCTTTATCCACAATTCAAGCAAATGAGAGTTTCTTGCAGCCTCAATGAGAGCTAAAAAGTGGGTGAAAAAATATATGATATGCTAAGAGACATACATAACCCTATTGTTTCAAACAAACACAAGCACTTCACCTTCAGCTGCATTATTAGAACACCAGAGTGCAAAACCACTGAAGATTGCAAGAAAAGAGAAACATAAACATAATGAGTAAACCACAGTATGAAGAAGACCTTCAACCTAATAAAAATGTCCTCTTATTAGGATCAATCTGTAAAACTATCACTAAACAAAATTCTACATGCATGCGATCGCAGTATAAATGTGTAATAGATACAGCCTTAAAACTTGCTATAAATTAATGGAGCGGCTTCTGCTCTACTGCCAGCCAGCCAGCCGGACGTCCGTTTGAAGATGGGAGTACAGTCATATCATAGCCAATTTGAATCCAAAGTGAGGCCGCAGCAGTACAAACAACAAAGGTGTAAAAGATCAAAATGTTAAAGGTTTGATCTACACGGGAATTGGCTCCGGTAGTGACTCGGGGGCACCACTGCTACCATTGAGAACGGTCACATTACCATCAGAGTCAACGTCGACAATAACTGAATCACCTTCTTTGATCTCTCTTGCAAGCATCTTCTCAGCCATGCTGTCCTCCAAGAGTCTCATTATGGCTCTTCTTAAGGGCCTTGCACCATAACTTGGGTTGTAACCTTCCTCCACGACCCTATCTCTGAACCTCTCTGTTACCTGAAGCTCTATTTCCTTGGTTTTCAGCCTCTCAAAGACCTCCTTTAGCATTATATCTGCTATATCCTTCACCTCCAGCTTCGTCAGCTGCCGGAATACAATCATCTCATCCAATCTATTCAGGAACTCTGGTCTGAAGTATTGCTTTAGTTCCTCTGTCACCAGGCTCTTGATTCGATTGTAACTGCTATCCTTCTCATCGTAATCGAGATCAAAACCAATCCGGCGTCCTCCCTTCTCAATCACACTACTTCCAACATTCGATGTCATAATCAGAAGAGTATTCTTGAAGTCCACCGTTCTGCCTTTGCTGTCTGTCAACCTTCCATCTTCAAGGATCTGAAGCATCATATTGAAGACGTCAGGGTGAGCCTTCTCAATCTCATCAAAGAGTACAACAGTGTAAGGTCGCCGCCGAACAGCCTCAGTAAGCTGGCCACCTTCCGTGTAACCTACGTAGCCAGGAGGTGAACCGATGAGCTTGGAGACGGTGTGTCTCTCCATGAACTCACTCATATCCAGCCGAATCATGGCTTCTTCGGAGCCAAAGTAGTAGGCAGCTAGGGCTTTTGCCAGTTCTGACTTCCCAACGCCGGTTGGACCGGAAAAAATGAAGCTAGCAATAGGTCGATTAGGATTCTTCAGCCCAACACGGGCACGACGGATAGCACGACTGATGGCTTTGACAGCTTCATCCTGGCCAATGACACGCTTGTGGAGGGTCTCTTCCATCTTGAGGAGGCGATCAGATTCATCAGTTGACACTTTCTCGACAGGTATGCCAGTCCAAGAAGAAACAATGTGCTGAATGTCTACTTCTGTCACAATAGGACCTTCATCCCCTGCTTCAGTCTCTGCCTTGCTCATCTCTTTACCTTTGTCCACAAGCGCCGTAATCTGTGCTTTAAGGTCCATTTCTCTATCACGTAACTCCCCAGCCTGTTCAAAAATTACAGCACTGTAAGTTCACTAGATAGAAATGGTAAAAAGAACTGGAAAAATTCGGTACCTTAAAGGCTTAGATGCAGTCAAAAAGCATTTACAGAAAACTCTTTAGTGTTGAATTTTTCTCATATATTTTCTTGCCTCCACACAACTCTATTATAATTTAGATATTGACTATAACTGCATCATTTATTATTAGGCATCACTTGAACTCAATTTAAAGGACAGACTGACTGATAAAATGTAATACCATATGAAGAGTACCTTTTCAAAGTCCTGGCTACGAACAGATTCATTCTTCTCTTTAGTAATCTGCCTGAGCTCTTTCTCGAGCTCTCTGGCTTCTTCTGGGAGCTGCAAAGAAAGAGAATGCAGCTTGTTAAAAGAATAACAAAAAAGGGGGGAAAAAGGTTGGTAGCAACACTTGACTAAGTGCTCTTACCTGTGCATGACGAAGTCTGACCCGAGAACCAGCTTCATCAATCAAGTCAATTGCTTTATCAGGCAGGAAGCGGTCACTGAATAGAAAAAACCCATCATATGCATAACTAGATATAACTAGGGTAAGGAGGGAAAAAAGCGCACAACCATTATGCAGATATAATTATTTACAGGAAAAAAAATACTGAACAAATTATAAGCCCACAAATAATCTTGAGAAGTTGGCACAGAGGATCTCTCATTTGTGTGTCTGTGCAGGGTTAGTTTTAAATTCTGCTCAAGAGTTAATTAAATGCAAACATCCTTGAAACCAAGACATTATCTCATATTCTACTGCCTTTTTAACTTGATAAGCATACCAAGCAAATACTATATGATGCTCCACTCACAAGAAAACTAAAATATTATCAGAAATAGTGCGATTTAATCCTACATGTTGAATCTTGTAATTTTTGGTAATGTTTCCTTCTTCTTTTTTGATAAGTTGGTAATGTTTCCCTTTAACAACAATAAAAATGTAAAACTAATTGATCGTCTTCTATATTTACTAAAATCCTGCAAGTATCAAATGTATATTTCCACTTGTTTAAATGTAAAACTACTTGATTGTCTTCTGTATTTATTAAAATCCTGTTAGTATCCAATGTATTTTTCCTCTAGTCATATATCAATCGCTTGTTACAATGTTAAAAACAATGATGCATCATCTATATTCCTCACAGCTAGTACCCAACCCCAAGTAGTTTTATTTGAGGCTCAGGCAAGTATTTAGTTAAAACTAGAGTTGAGAGTATGAGAAGGTTGCCAACTTCAACTAATATTGGTTATCACATCTGGTAGTGTTGATTCACAAAATTTTGGGGTTTACTATAAGAGAAAATCCACTGCTAATCAATTTAAACTTCCATGAATTATATTTATATATATTATAAGAAACTGATATTTATCAGAAATAAGTAAGACATTTCATATTCTAATGACCAAATGATCGCAATGATAGATCCAACATATCTTGCATCAGTTACAATTCGATTAATCCAGGATGCAGAAGAAACCAGGAACAGAGAGAGGGAAAAAAAACAACTAAATAAATAAAAGCAGGAAATAGTAATATCAAGAGCACCTCAAATGGTTAAAAAAATATATCTCCAGAGATGACATTAATCATATGCTTATAAAGATTGCCAGTTCTGATGGTGCACTGTTTTTATTACAAGGAGCAATACTTCCAACCATTTTCTTTCATAATTTGATTACATCATTACTTGTATTATTTTCCAGCAAACTTATCCTTCCATGATTCAATTTTCTCTGCTTCTGGCGTGGTTTTTTCCAATTAAAAAGAAAGCAATAGATTTTGATGCTATAAGCACAGATAGCCACTTTCCTATATTTGCTTATAGTTGATTAATTTTAATTTTATAAGGGGATATTCATTTAACCCACCCAATATTGTCGGTAATGTTGTGCAGACGCACAAAATACAGATGCCAACTTCAAAATCAGTTATCACGGGAACCACATACCTGATGTACTGGTATGACAATTGTGCAGCAGAAACTAAAGCTTGATCTGTATATCGAAGCTTGTGGTGAATCTCGTATCGTTCTCGCAGCCCTTTCAGAATCTGTATAGTTTCATCAACAGTGGGTTCAGGCACCTTAACTGGCTGGAATCGCCTCTCCAGAGCCGGGTCTTTTTCAATGTGCTTTCTGTATTCATCAAGTGTTGTGGCGCCAATACACTGCATCAATTAGACAAAACATAAAAGTCAATATTTGGTCATAAATTAATATAATAATAAGTATAAACACAACTTATCCACAAAAAAGCATTTGCACAAAATGCATGACTAGTGCTAAAACTTGGTATGGAGCACGTACAAGTAGAAATGATAGTTTAAGTAGTTGAACCATTAAAATACATCCATAATCAAGAACTCAATGATTTTCGATCAGCTACTCAGAAAATCATTTCAATAATATAATTCAATTGTTAACACTTAAAATTAACCACCATGTCCACCACTGGGATTTTCCGCACATCTCCCATTATTTGAAAAATTATCTCCAAATTTCGGACGCATGATCAACTCTTCTCCACTCCTGGACGCATGGCATGGGTGCTGGGATGGGAGACTTTTTTAATTATCAAGTACAAAATAAAGCAAAAAAGAAAAATGATTAGTGTTGATTTCAAAATTATTGACTTGAACCAAATTTTTTCTTTGGGAAAAACCCTAAATACTTCTTCAAAAACAGATATGTGAGGATAATGTATGTAACATGCCAAATTCCTATGCAAGGAACATAGCTAGAACTAAAATAATAAATAAAACAAAGGCAAAGAAGACAGCTAGCAAAATTGTTAAGAGTGCATTTTTTGGTTCTGACTTACTTGCAATTCCCCTCTTGCAAGAGCGGGTTTTAAAATGTTTGCAGCATCAATTGCCCCTTCTGCTGCTCCTGCTCCAATTAATGTGTGCACCTCATCAATAAATAATATTATCTCATCACTTTGCTTGATTTCCTCCATCAACTTCTTTAATCGTTCCTCAAACTCTCCACGATATTTTGTGCCAGCAACAAGAAGACCCATATCCAGGGTTATAACCTGAATAGCACACAAGTAACCTCAACTTCTTTAAAAATAAATAAATAAAAGAACAACATTAACATTCCACAACTAATGAGAAACATTGAGATGCATGCCATGATTTTGCATTGCACACACCAGAAAGTTATTATTCTATTTTAAAACAGAATTCTGAAGACAAGAACATTAAAAACTCAAGGTAATCGGTTCTTCAGTGCAACATTACTGCCATATCTCAAACCCTAGTACACTAAAATGGATTCTACATTTTAAATAAAAACCATGTCACCCAAATTCTCGATGTGGGAATTGAAAAATGGACAGTTTGAGCTTCCAGCAACGACAGAGCCATATGGGATCCAGTGGGGATAGCTGCCCCAACTCATTTTTTTTTTCTAATTCTGTAGACATGTTTTATAATAATTATAAAATTAATTCATAACCCTTTTTTTTTGTCCCATTAAAATTCTCCCACCTCTTTACTGTATCAGCCCCTTCTCTTTTGCCATCCCTCTCTCATACTCCCCCTCTAAGGCTCACTTTCTCTCTCTCTCTCTCTCCAGCAGAGGTACAGCTTGAATAGGGCAACAACTAAGGGAGGTCAAGATTTTGGTAAAACAAACAGCCACAAACCTAGCAACAATCACGAAACACAACTGAAAACAAAACAAGCCCACACACAACACAAGAATTTACGTGGTTCGGCAATATGTCTATGTCTACGTCTACGTCCATGGCAAAGATCCGGCGAAAGTTTTCACTATGCAAAAATCAAGGCATTACAAGTTTCAACCGTCAAAACCTGCTCTCACTCTCTTTCTGCAATTTTTATTGTTTTCTCTTAATCCCACTCCAAGCCCTAATGTCCTTATATACTAGGCTACAAGAGAGTCCTAATCAGGGTCTAAGGCCCGCAAGCAAAAAACGGGTCATAAAATTTTTGGGTTAAAAACCGAGACAATTCGGAGTACAACGTAACAGTTTTTTTTTGTTGTAGGCAGAAAATATCAGCTTACACACTCATTGTAACATTCATATAAGATTAAGAACTTGTTTAAGTAACTTAAAAAATTTGTCAGTGATGTACACTCACATAGCATGTTACAAAGGTATGTGTAAAAACTCCAGCAAGAAGCACAGCTTCATGTTTAATTCTCACAGTCACATGTGACAGCTCAGTTGGTAACACGCAAGTGGGGTCACAGTTTCACTACCTAACACTCCCAGGTGAGCAAGTCCAATATGATAAATCTGATCTTCATAGAAAACACAGGAACGCAAATAGTACTGCTTTCTATTTAAGATCGAGAATGCACTTACTGATAAACAAAACAATCAAGTTTCAGTGAATTCAATAACCATTCACCTAGAAGATTAATGTGTTGAATAAGATGGACTTTTTCACTTGGCCATCTTATTGAACATGTACAAAGAAAAATGAACATGAAAATCTTCTCCTGAATTGTCAATCGTAGAAACTATAAGGTCCTTGTCTAATACAATCAGATCAGCACAAATTTCATATAGATTATTTAAATTAACCTATATATTAAAAATCTGACATGACAGTCATACATGCCAAAGAAAAGCTAGAAACCAAATCTTTTTCAAATGCTTTGACTTTTCCATTTTTCCTTTTCAAGTATGCACACAGCTTGTACATCCAATTAATATATGAACCATATTTTAATGCTTGAATGCCCCCACACTTTCCATTGTAACTAATAAATTTTATATCACATAATGTCACTTCTCCTAAACTCTCCACAGGCCTTGAAGACTATGCCCAGGGCCTTCAACTGGTTCTCCGTCAAACATCATGTGTAATGCCTTACATTACACCATTTCAAAATGAATGTAGTGTTAAAAGTTGAACCCATGCTGGATTTCAACACCCCACATATTATATAACACTAGAAAACCTTTCTGCATAATTGCCTTACACGTACTTGCCTTCTATGTTACCTGGAGTCATATCGTATATGGATGTGTTTAAATGTCAGACCTTCCTAAAACCCAAATTTTAAGAAACGTGGACTCGGCTTGAAATGTGTTCAAAGGAGTCAACTTGAAATGCGTGCAAAAACTGGATATGGGTACATTGAAACTTCTTGCACACAAAAAACTGGATACAGGTACATGGAAACTTCTTGCACACTTTTTTTTTTTTTTTGATAAGTAGAAACTTCTTGCACACTTAAAAACATATTAAGTTACATAAAAGTATAACAAATGATGCTATTATTCTTTAGAATGTACTAAACAATAATCAAAATTAAATGAAATATGGTGAAAAAAGAGAGATTCCATCAATCTCAAAAGTAGGTAACCCTTCCTTGCTATCACACTTGAGTTAATTTTCTTCCATCATCAAGGATAGAGGATCCAGGTATTCGATTAGGGTACGTGTCAAACACATATCTTGTATCCATGACCTTGTCATATTGTGTCGACACGCGTTCCTTAAGGGGTATGGGGGAGTCCAGGTAACAGTAACACAGCTTGCACATACCCACACCATATTTTGAAGCAAAATCTACCTCTTTTTATGTGATATAATATTGCTAAAGCTCTCTCTCTTTTTATGTGATGAAAAGATTCCTTGTTTTCTTGGGATGAAAAAGAAATGAGAAAAAGAAAGAAGATACTTGTTGTGGATGACATATCAAGACATGAAGCTATTTTAGATCCATAATATATTTTGATCCTCATATTCCAAAATACAGAGATTTAGAAGTTTGATTCCTAGACAAATTCATGTCCAGGACTAGCACTTCAAACCCACAGTTTATACTAGCAAAGCAGTTTATGCCTTATTTGTGTTTTTAACATCTGCATGAATTTATACTCACCTTCTTCCCCTCAATTGTTTCTGGAACATCACCAGTTGCAATTCGTTGAGCAAGGCCTTCTGCAATGGCAGTTTTTCCAACGCCGGGCTCTCCAATAAGGCAGGGGTTATTTTTTGTACGCCGACCCAAAATTTGAGTCACACGTTCAATTTGCTGTTGCCTTCCAACAACAGGATCTAGTTTACCCTAAAAATGCAAAAGAACCAGCTTAAAGAACCAGTCTTCTTATGAAGAGCAAAATAATTCATACGTGAGAAAGTGAACTTTATTAGCAAAATACCTCCTCTGCCAGCTTTGTCAAATTAGTGCCATACTCTTCCAGTGTCGGCATCTTATTTCCAGAGGATCCGCCTCCAACACCAACACCAACAGTGTTGTCTGCGTTCTCTCCAACCATTCGGATAACCTACTTGCCCCAATGAAGATTCTACTTTAGCTCATTAGAATTTTAGAGAAAAAATCAAGGGAATTCCAAAAGAAAACTAATTGGTTTGGCACAAGTTATAAGGTTGTACTGCTTGCCTGTGTGCGGATGGTACTTGGATCAGCACCTAAGTTCTCGAGGACACGAGCAGCCACGCCTTCACCCTCACGAAGCAATCCCAGCAGCAAATGCTCAGATCCAATATAATTATGACCTGAAACATTAAGCAATATGGTTACCTAATTAGCTTCCAGATTTATTTCAATCCTAGTTAAAGATATCAATGTGTTATGTGTGGTTCAGAACCTAACATTTATTAACTAAAGTAACTGAATTATAGATGTTTCAGCAAATGAGAATCCAGAACAAAAAGTTCTTTGTGTACACATAAGTAACAGGAACAGCAGTCGCAAACATAATTGGAGCAACGGCTTTCTCAATATCTTCAAACATACAATTTTTAAATAATCCACTGAAGAAAAAGAAGAATTTACCAAGCTGTCGGGCCTCCTCTAACGAGAGTTCAAGAACACGCTTTGCACGAGGAGTAAATGGAATCTCCACAGCAACAAATCCACTTCCCCTACCAATGATCTTCTCCACTTCCACACGTGCATCTTTCAAATTGATTCCCATGGATTTGAGAACCTTAGCAGCAATGCCAGTGCCCTCACCAATAAGACCCAACAAAATCTGCTCTGTGCCAACAAAATTATGACCAAGCCTTCTTGCCTCTTCTTGCGCAAGCATAATAACTTTTATTGCTTTTTCTGTGAATCGCTCAAACATTGCTTTAGGTGCAATTCGGCTAGCTCTTCCCCGCCGGATTGCGGTCGCAGCTGCCACCTTAGAATGGAAATCATGGCCAGGTCTTACCATAGTATCTAAAGCATTGGATCCTCGCAATCCTGAGAAACTCCCTATCCTCAATGGAGGCATTTGTAAATTAAGCATCATTTTAGGAGTCCTTTTTGGTTTCCCAGATCCCTTTAATTGACCATTCTTTTCACCAGCAAATGTAGAAAGAATAGTAGACTGAACCAGAGCCCTAGCCATGACTGCCACCAAGTGATCTGCATTCAGTGATGAAACAAATTAAACAGCAACTTATGGGCATGAAATTGTAAAAAACAGGTCCGGGCATGATCAACTTGCATACCAGTACAAGTAATTCTATACAATTGTAGTAATAGTGCAAAAGTTAATAAGAAAGTTGAATGATCAACACCCAAAAATGAATTTCTTATTCATTTATCAAAAAAAAAAATGAATTTCTTATTCAGCAAAATGAAGAGCTTACAAATACAAGCTGTACAAAAGCAAATAGCAATAAGCACAAGGGTCAAGAAAGAGCAATAGCGAGACAAAGAATAGACTTGCCTTATCAACACAATTGGTTCGTCAAGGTCATAATTAAGATGGACCTCCCACATAAGTTGATATGAATTCTTTTTATTATCTAACCTTCCAATCCTCATATTAAAAAGCAAATCAGGGTGTGAATTAGTAAAGGGTCTAGATAAACAAAAGGCACATAATCAATAAATTCTGGACAAACAAGCTTTGGATAAATATATCATTTTTCGAAGACATGGCCCATAGGGAATGGCTTCAATATCACATAAACTTTACAAAACATGAGCCTATATCAAAGGTAAAGATTGTAAAATCTGTTAAAAGAGGGTAGAAAATAATAGACAAAAAACAATGGCAAGAAACTATATCAACCAATGAAGAGAGTGCCTTATTTCATCTGAGAAACAAATCCCCTTACACCACCAGGCCTAAGATAATACAAACCCAATTAAATAATGATTCATTACTTCAGACAAACAAGCACAAGATAGCATTCAGGTCATGTAGAAATTTTGATTAAAAAATAAATCTAAAATGCCAAAGAAGAACCTTAGTTGCTAGTTTACAGCAAAAACAGGTTAATGAACACCTCAACCAGGGAAAAAAGAAAAAGGTGAAGAAAATAGGTTTTTAAAAGTCAAAAAACTATTTCATGCATCAGTGTGCCATGGACTAGGGCAATTTACATGCATTCTTGCTCTACATGAAATGATTTGAGAAACCTCAATAACTTTAAAAACCCAATTAAACTGACTGAAAATTGCATTCAAAGATAACAAGCTAAGTATCCAATATTAGTTAAAATCAAGTTACAAAAGAAAAACAAAATAGAAGACTAAAAGAAAAGGTTATGCTCTCCAACATACTTCAACTCGGCAAAATCACATCCACAGATAAGCTCAGCAAGATGAAAAGGAAAAACCACTAGACCAAATAGCAGTAAAAGAAAAATTTAGACTTGCATGTAACTAATTTGTTAAGATGGTTAAATAGCAGGACTAGCTTGAAAATTAACCCTCAAGATGTTCTACAACTATATCAAAACCAATTAGTTCAACAAACAATATCAGCTCAAAGATTATAGCTTTTAGTCAATCGCATATAACAAAGGCCACAAAAATATATAAAAGCATCATCAAAACGCAACCCAGCCTAGAGAGAATTTTGACAGCATCAAACATTTATAGCTTTTGGTGGCAGCGCTTTTAATTTTAGAAAGCTAGAGCTAGGAAATAAGTAGGAATACATCACTAATGTCACAGTAATTGAACCCTACACCAAAATGCTTCTGCAGATTTTTTATCGCTGCGTTGGGGGAACTTAGAAAAGTTTGGTTGAAGTGACAGTGACCAGAAATAAGCAACAGCAATTGAGGCATTAAAGAGAAACTTGTATCAAGGAGTGCACGCAGTTCAGAATGGACCGATTTTCTAACAAATTGACACGAAAACGATCACAACAGTTACAAAAAAATTAAAATCCAACTGCAGCAATCAAACCACCTAAACTGAACCAATCAAAAAACTGTAGGATAACGGATGGGATCAGTTTAATTTAGCTGTTTGTACCTTTATGGGGGGGAAAAATTATTACTAACTGTAATCAATCACCAGCCAAATTTACGAGGAAGTTGCTAAATACATACAAATTACAACTACAAACCAATTTATGAGAAATTTTCTAAATACAAATCAATTTCCAGCAAAATTTAGATCTCAGATACACAATTCTATGAGAAATTTTCTGTTCATCAAAGAATAAAGGAAAATACAAAAAAAAAATTAGAACATTGATTATTACCAAAGATCCTCAACAAAATAATAACTATAAAAAAAAAAAAAAAGGAAAAATTATAACACTGTGCGTGTGTGTGAAGAAAATAGAACATAAGAGAGAAAGAGAGAGAATGACGAGAGAGATTTCAAAGGAAGCCGCGACGGTGGATGTGAGGGTGGTGAAGTGATGGCGATGGTGGTTTGTGATGGTGGTGTGGTGAGTAAATACCTGAGACGGTGAGACTGCGAGAGAAACCTTCGTCAACGGTGAGCTGAAACTGGCAACAAGGCGGAAATGAATGGTAGGTGTTGGCAGACCAAGGGTTTGAGATTAGATTAGGTTTCGCCTTTTGGGCAATTTCTCAAGGGTATATGTATGTATTTCTCAATATATTAATCTTGTGTTTATCTATCTATATCTATATCTATATATATATATATATATATATATATACTGTATATAATATGGTCGGTTCCATTCGGTGGAGATTGATTTTTTCACGAACGAACTGATTTTTACCATATTAGTATTAGGATATTACTATCAGGATAATGATTTTTGTTTCCACGGTATTTTAAACGTGTGTTTTGTGATTAGTGATGACTTAGGAAGTGTGGACACGATAAAGATACAGATACAATATGACATGGATATAATAATTTGAAAAATTATAAGAAAATAGAATACGAATACAGAAAGAATATATGATTATAAAATAATAATATATTATTTATTTAATAAAAAAAATTATATTATAAAAATAATTTAATTTATCTACAAGCAATTAAAAATTAAACAAACTTATAAATAAAAATAGACAAATAAATTAAAGAATTAAATTTATTTAATCATCTACATATATTTAACTAAATTTTTATTCATAACTCAGTCGCTGTATAATTTTCTTTTAAAATACTTTAATATACATAACTGTTATAAAGTATTTGACACGTATTTAAGGAGTGCTCAAAAAATATTGTACCGCGCTTTTATTAAAGTGACCTTGCTTTCTGGCTGACCATACACCACATGAATAGATGTCATGTTGTATCATTACTCTTGGTATTATTTTAAAAATTAAAAATTAGATAATATTCCAGCCTCATAAAAAGGTTGAGTGTTCCAATTGAAAAACATTGCAGGAAGTAAGTTTGCTTGAAATTTTGAAATAAATATATATAATATCGAAGGTCAAAGTCATCAAAGTCAAAAATTCATGGCTAACATATATATAAACTGATTTTTATCAAATTACATGGATGAAATTGCACTCCTATGTATGTCACTAATCAATGAACGATGTCTTAGAAGAAATAGTTTTTTCTCTTTAAACGAGAGGTTGAGACGTCCAATTTTGAACTTGTGAATATTGTGGTTGCGAATAAATTTATTTAAAATTTTTAAAATAAATATACATATAACACCGAATGTATAAATATATATAATATCAAAGGTCATAGTCTTCAAAGTCGAAAATTCATGTCTAACATATATATAAACTGATTTTTATCAAATTACACGGATGAAATTGCACTCCTACGTATGTCACTGAATCAATGGACGTTATCTTAGAAGAAATAGTTTTTCCTCTCTAAACGAGAGGTTGAGACGTCCAGTTTTGAACTCGTGAATATTGTGGTTACGTGTAAATTTATTTAAAAATTTTAAAATAAATATACATAAAACACCGAATGTTGTAAATTTTTAAAGTGAAAGGCAGAGATTCAAGTTTTTACAAGTGAGTGCCCATGTTAATTGCGACGACATATATATATATATATATATATATATATATGACACGATGTTCGAGTGTCCTACACGGATATGACACATTCAGTGAAGTGTCTGTGTTTTTTAGTTCATACCACTACAATAGTGGTATGAACTAAAAAACACAGAATATATATATATATTGTAGTGGTATGAACTAAAAAACACAGACACTTCACTGAATGTGTCATATCCGTGTAGGACACTCGAACATCGTGTCGGACACTTCTAAGTGTCCTGACATTTTTCTTTTTCTCGGATATTATTTGGACACTCCTTGAATACTCTTCAAACACGTATCGCACACTTCGTAGCAGTGATATATATTCAAGTTTTTGAAAGAAAATTATATGCGACTAAGTTATAATTAAAAATCTAAGCTAAATATTTATAAATGACTAAATAAGTCTGGTTCTTTAATCTATTTACCTATTTTTGTTTATAAGTTTGTTTGGTTATTAATTGTTTGATGATGAGTTGAAGTATTTTTATAATATAGTCATTTTTTTATTGAATAATTAATATATATTATATTATTATTTATAGTTATATCTTCGCCTTGTCCATAACCTTTTTTTTTAAAGAATTTTTTGTTTTCACCGTATTCGTATCGTACCGTATTCGTGTCTTACTTCTCTATCTGCACTTCATAGTTTATGAAAATATGAATGTCAGAGGCCCAAGTGAAAATATCTGAAAGAAGTAGCCAGCGCTACCTTTGTTTGTAACTTAAAGGCCTTGTTGTTCATGCTCCCTCCAGTACCATTTCTTGTCTTTTTCTTTTCTTTTTGTTTGGTGTGCACTTCAATATGTACTGGTCTATTCGTGTAACAAGTCCATTGAGCTTTTGCACTTGTTTAAAACAAATAGATTGATTGCAGTGGAAAAAGTGAGTAATTTGAATGAGAAATTATACATATAAATTAGTGTGATCAATAATTTTTATTTGGTCTAACATCATAACTTGTACAATTTTTATCAAGATGTGTTTGGTTGTGTAAAATTAGAGTATTAAAATTAAAATCAGTAAAATTAGAAAAAATTTTGTTAATAATTAACAGAAATTTATTAACAATTTTTTTTTCAATTTCACCAATTTCAATTCCATGTAACCGATCAGAGCATTAGTTAATTTTCAATTGAATCTCCAAAAAAAAAAAAAATGGTATTAGTTTGATTCGATTTATGTTTGGTTCTCAGGAAAAGAAAATAATTCCAAAAAAAAAAAAAGAGAGGACATCTCAAGACCTTACTAGTAAAATATCTAATTTAGAGAGAAGACTGATTACCTTTATTTGTATTAGAGGAGTACGGACAAGGGAAAGGATATGGTATTCCTCATTTTTATTATTTTTACAAAAATCAATGAAGGGCTTACATGTTGCCGCATAGGTGCAACCTAGAATGTTCGGCAATTGTAGCTTTTCAACAACGGCTCAAGAATCCAACTTGCCAAGCTCAACCTCGTTTGTACAAAAACTTCTAATTGTCAAACCTATAAGTTCACGATCCGATTCGTGAATCTCGTACCTTTGCACGGCATAGCTATGTTGGACTTTCGCTCATGACAGAAAATTTATTATTTTTTGTCATTTAGTATTGAGAGTTTGTCTCGATTTGAAACCGTTTTCTCAATTCGCACGAAACAATGTTTTACTTCTTAGATGTTCAATCAGCTCAACGTGCTTAATGGGCAATCACTAACCATGTTATTTGGGCATGTTGTAATAATGAATAGCGAATCCACCTAGTCCCTAGCCCCAAAAAGAGAAGGGAAAAAGTAAAAATAAAAAAAAATAAATAAAAAGAAGATTGAGAAGTCAATTGATATAGTTAAATATCAATTGAATACTCAAAATAATAAAAATAATAAATGTAGGGGGAACAATAAGAAGAAGAAATCTAAAGAGAATAAGTCACCTAATGTTATGTGATTGATGTATTTATCATTTAGTTTTTATCTATATTTATTTATAATTAGTTTAATCATGCTTTGAACTTTAGCTTTAAAGATCATGATGATTATTTAATCAATGAAATCAAATTGGAAACATAGTTTTGACTTGAATTTTGAATAATAATCACAAGAAGTTGAATGTTTTAAGTAAAAGTTGGTTTATTTATTTTTTATTAGTGAGAAACTTTTTAAATTACTCGCATGCACACTAACTCACACATATATACTCATATTTTTATTTTGTGAACTTTAACTTAAACATTGATTAACTCATGAGAGATGAAGACTTAAGACATATGTTGCACTAAAAATAATTAAATTGTGTAAGGTAGCCTCCAAAAAAGAAACGAAAATACTACGAAGATTTGAATTCGTATTTTTCATGAAAATGACTACAAGACTTAAGACATATGTTGCACTAAAAATAATTAAATTGTGTAAGGTAGCCTCTAGAAAAGAAATGAAAATACTATGAAGATTTGAATTCGTATTTTTCATGAAAATGACTACCTATAGGATTTGTTCGAAGCTATCAGGACTATGAAAAAATATAATAACAATAAAAAGTTGTAGACACCACATTTTGGCCCATCTCTCTATTTTGGCTACTTTTCGTCACTTGGACTTCATTAAGTCCATCAATAAATACAATAGAGGAGTTCCAAAGACTTCACGTCCATCCCAAAGTTGAAGTTTCATTATCTCCCAACATTCCAAATCATTTTCACTATTGGATTGTAGAATTGAGTCCAAATTGGAACTAAGTTAGGGTTTTCTGTGCCCTAATTGCGATTTTGGCCAACATTGGAAGGTCATAATACCTCATCAAAACCAATCAAGTGGTTCAAAACATCAATTTGGATCATAATTCATCCAATTGCATCATTTGATTTCAATTTGTCCTACCCGATTGATCCAATTTTGAGAAATTACGAAATTAGGGTTTTTGGGCCCACATTGCCCATTCCCAATTTTTCAAATATCCATCTTTTTACCATCAAAAACTAATATTGATGCTTCCATGGTGAAATTTATCTCATGGTACCTAAAATCACGCAAGTTTTCCTCTCGATCGGGTTACTTTCACCATTGGATCAAATTTGGACCATCAGAGTCGTCCGATTATGGGTACAAATTTCCAAACACTCAAATCTTCACCTTGCCATCATCAAATTGATGATTCCATAATAAAATTCAGGTCATTTTATTCAAAACCCATCAAAATTCCACTCTGCTAGGTTACTTTCATTGGTAGATCATAAAAGGGCCTTCGAGCCATCCCTTCGTGATAAGTATTAAAAAGTTTTAAGGGGAGTCCATTTTTTAATAATTTTTTCTAATAAGGACTGATTTTTTTGGTTTCTAATTGATCCTAGACCTCTATAAATATCCCATCTTCCACCCAAAAAAGAGAAGACACATATTGACCTCAGTTCTCCAATTTGAAAGGGTCTTGAGCCTCCAAACAGCCTCCAAAACCTCCCCAACTTTAATCTAATCCATCCAAATCATAAAACCAAATCTCTCCTCTTCTAAAATCAGTCTACAATCCTCTATTGAAGACCAAAAAAGAAGAATAGGATTCTCCTTTCGAAGATGGGGCATCCAATATTTGAAGGCTCAAGTTGAAACAAGTAGATCTGATCAAGAGAAGGCTTCTAATTTTTTATTTTGTTTAAGAAGACTCAAGATAGGACTTCTAAACTCTTTGCTTCTCTGTACTCTTCCTTCTATATATGCATCCCTAGGAATTTTCTTTTTTCTCTTTTGTGTGCATATTCTCCTATTTTTCTTTTTTTTTTTGGCTCTTATTTGTATGCAAGCATTCTTACTTGTCACTCTCTTTTGATTAATCGGATTTGTGATGAAAATCATCATATTTAATCAATTTAGCATGTTAAAAAATCATAAATTAAGGAAAAATTCTACCAAAATTTTGTTAAAATTTGTGTAGACCTAATCATAGGTTAAAACCATTGTTTTGATAAAATTTTGAACTTATACATGTTTTAGGGTCAATTAGTTATTAACATCATGTACTTTTAGGACCCCACGTGTTTGGCTTAGTCCTAGGACACTGCTGTTATTATGCCGAAATTCTAACAAAATCCAAAAATTGACAATTTGTATAATTTTCAAAATCACGTTTTTAAAAATATTTTATTGATGTTTTTATGAAAAATATACATTCTATAATTCAACTTTAAGTCTCATAGAAACCTCACAAATTATTTCAAAACCATTATTGTGATTTTTAAAATTTTCAAAAAATATACTGTTTTAATCAAATTTACAAAACTTTTTTTTTAACTTCAAAAGATTCAGGAAATCATGTTTTAACTACCCAAAAAGGTCTTTCAATCATGAGTTTAATCCAAAAGCCCAAATTATGGCATGTCACTATTTTGCACTATTCTAGTCACTTTTTAGTTTCTTAGTGTTAAACTACATCTTTTTATCATAATTAATCAATTTAGGTTCATTAATATTCTGGAGAAAATACAAAAATAATAATAATTTATCACGTTCATATGTATAGCGGAGATGCTACCAAAAATCCTTTCAAAATCGAATCATTTTTTAATATTTTACAGCATTTTTAAAGTTTATTTTGATTTTGAAAATTTTATTTTTGTGACCTTTTCAATTCCATAATTTTTTACCAAAAAATAAAAACGTTGGTAGTGTTGTTGTTTGACATATTGCACAACATAGTTTTAATCCATCATTAGAAGTATGTTTAGGACACATTCTTAGGCATATTTAGTCACATTTAATTTCTGGTCACATCATTAAAACAAGGTCCTTAAGTCCCATGGATATTGACTTAGGTTAGTACTATATCAAAATTTTATCAAAACCTTTTAATACATCAAAATGCACTTTCTGCAAAATTTCTGAAATTTTGAAAAAGAATTTCAAGGTTCATAAATATTTTCACATCACTTTTACATTCAAAAGTAGATCTTTCCAAATCTTCAAGCACTCTTTTCTCAAAACAAAATTCTGTTGAAGTTGGGATAGGTTACTCTATGTCAGAACATTCATTTTTGAACTACGTTGGATTTGATTATTTCCTCTTCAAAAGGAGAATACGTAAGCAGCTTGAGGCCACTCTTAAATTAAGCACATTAAGGTTGTTCAATTTTGGATTATCATTAGTTGAATATACATCATTCACATTCAACACCTAGGTTATTCCTGAATGAGTTGATCCATGTCGTCACTTTGTTCGAGTCAAATCATAAGTTAACAAGTCACATGTATTTTACCTAAAATACATGAGTTTAGATCTTCACAATAGGTCTAATCTCATCTTAAAAAAGGTCAAAAATAAAGAATCTCATAAGGTTCTGCATGCACTAACGCACACACTTAGATGCACTAACATAAAGGATTATGTGAAATCCTGACAACCATGCATAAGTATGGATATATGGGATGCCTAACACCTCCCCATGTATAATCAAATATCTGAATCCAGTAATTTAATTCGTTAGATCGTATGAATGTCATCGCATAGAGCTATTGCATTCAACTCATAATTGCATGTTTTAAGTGACCTAGCACACCAAAACTTGATGTTAGGTGGTGACTCCATTTATTAGGCCTTATTTACATTTTGCCGCATTAAAAAGTCTTCTTTTTTCAATAACATCTTCATTCATATCATCTACAGAAACATTCTCCATGCGAGGATGTTGTAGAAAATATTAAGGAAATCACAGGAAATAGTTGGCTGCCAATTACAGTGAAACCTGTCATGATTAGAAAGAATTGAAAATTTGTTTATTTGAACTTTAAATCTATGGAGTGAAGTTTAAGAATGCAATTACTTCATGATGATCATAGTGATTGATTGTCCTTATTAAGTCAATAGGACTAAACAGGCTAATTTTGTAAATCAAGAGATATTGAATGTACTCTTATTTAATTTATAGTTAGAAACTGTCAAAAGTGAGTTAAGTATAAATTACCTCCAAGTTAAAGATCAAGCTACAACAAAGGATAACATTTGTAATATTCTACAACAAGGGTAAAAAAGGTAAATTCACACAATGATGAACATTCACCAGTATAGGTTCAGGCATTCTATATACATGGCATCTTAATTTCAAAGTTTTCTAAACTTATTTTGAATCTAATATGCATGAGTTTTCACGTGTTCTTAAAGTGAAAATTGAATTATTAGAATCTTTTCAAATATTAGTTTTGCAGGATTCTCGAGCAATTGAAACTCTCTAGTCAAACACAAAAGATGCATATTTATAAGTTTTATAAGGATTTTAACTCCTTTTCAATTATAGTTGAAATACTACTCTTTGAAGCCTATAAATATGCATGTTTTGTGTATGACCTAGTAGAGTTGGAAGACACTATTAGAGACTTTATATTTGTTTGTTTGAATTTTTATGCACAAGATTTAGATCTCATATATATGATTCATACATATTTTTGTAAGATGGAGTGCATCTTTGTTTTCACATTCATCATACACATTAGCAAATTGGTGAAATGTCCATACATGTGTTGATATTCAAATGTGTCCACAAGTAACTAGGGGTTTGAGGGTATTGAATTGTAATCTAAGGTGTAAATCTTTTTTTTGATAGTGGATTAGTTTGTCTAGATTAGGTCCCATAATTTTCTAACTCTTGTTGAGGGTTTTTCCACAGAAATATTTGGTGCCCATTGTTATTGTTTTATATTTATATGGTTTATATGCACTACTTATATTGCAAGGACTAATTTATATATGTTTATTCTATTATAAACCAATTCAAAATCAAAATATATTAATAGAGATTTTATTTGTTCTACAAGACCTATTCTCCCCCTTTAGGTCTACATTAGTGGACTTTGTGTGACTCTTTTGGGGATTTAGTTTTAATATTTACAAATGTTTTATCAACCATTTCTTCCACAAAAAATGTGAAGAATTCGAATGAAACTTGCTGCTCTAATCGCACTGAATATACTACGTAACAAAATTCACAATACTAACAATTAGAAAAGAACAATACACTGAGAACTCTAATGTGAATGTGTATGATTCAACTCAAAGAAACAAAATTGAGAAAATTCTCAGCTTGATGTCTCTTGAAAACTCTCAAAATACTCAATAATAGCTTATATATAAAAATTAAGTGAAAGATTAGTTTCAATAACTTAAAGAGTCCTCAACAATACTCAGAAAATTATGAAAAAACATTAAAAGACATCTCCAAGAGTTTGAATAGGAATTAGAAATCAAATCAGCTTGAAAATCAGTTTCCTTGTTGAAGTTGATTAGCTTGAATCAGTGCAAGGATTTTTAGAACTAGCAAAAGTGCATTATGGACCAAAATAAATAACTCCAGAATCATATACATCTTGTTCAAGATTTTGGCCAACTGGTTGTAAAGCTTTCTAGACTAAATTAACTTCACAACATAATCATACACAACCGGTTCAAAGTTTTAGACAACCGGTTGTAAAGCATTACATTTTAAAAACCATTAGGTTCAGAAGCTTGTTCAACAGATGTAAGGATTCTTATAACCAGTTGAACCCAATTTTGTTCTAAAACACTTGAAACAAATTTCATCAAAACAATTTAACTATAAATATGTGCAAAGTGCACTCACAAAACTCAATAACCTGACCTGTGTTGTCTAAACCAGTTCGTCTATGCTCAAGTTTGTGATGTAACGTATATTTTTGTTATTGGCAATCTTCAGTGTCAAAAATAAACATGATTGAGTTGTAATATTTTAGTTATATTCTTGTAATTGATCATGAAATTGAAGATAGAGCGCAAGCATGAAGTTCTACATTAAACATGCAAATGATCTTCAAATATATGATGCTTGAAACTTCGAAAGAAGACGTTAATGATTTGAACAAAGATTTGATCATTTAAGTTTTTCGGATGGTTTCAATTGCATGTGGACATTGTTGGTCAAGTTAAGAGTCACGTAGTCCAGGTAAAGTGATGAGAACACATATTTCAAACCAGGAGGTTTCGACCTTGAAAATTAGGATTTTTGAGCAAAATTGCAATATTTTCAAGGTTGGACCGGTCCAAACTTTAGCTGGACCGGTCCATGAAGTCACAAGACTTCAATTATTCAAGGCAGAAGCCTTGGATTGGTCCAAGAATGGGTTGGACCGGTCCATGCTTCCTAGTCTGGGATTGGAATCTGAACTTTTCTTAAACGTTAGGACTTGTTTTCAATTGATTTTTAACTTATTTTTCAAAGAAAATTAGGGTTCGTAATATATACAAAAACCTCATATGTATTCTCTCTTATTAAGCTTTCAATATACATCAAAATTAATATTTTAGAGAGAGAAATCATATAAATATTTTTCGAACAGAGAACTTTGTTTTTCTTTTTATATTTCTGATAGATCACACATGTATATCTAACTTGATCAATCGTTCGAAGACTACTTCAGAGATTTCTTATTGTTCAAGTCACTAGATTGTTTGGTTTCTTATTCAACTGTTCGTTGGTAAGGAAGGAGAAGAAGATCGTACTATGAAGGAAAAAAAATACTTCCTGAGTGTTCATGTTCTTCCAGTTATTCTTCTGAAAGAATTGTGACGTTAGCCGGAAGTCTGCAACAATTGGACGAGGGAGCCACAAGACTAAGCCTGAGGCATTCCGCATTAAGTTCTTGTTAGAGTGGAGTGTGTGTGAGTTTAGGACATAGTCTGTTATACTTTACTTCGACGATGGTAGATTTGGTTCTCCTGGGGATATAAGCCTCACCCGTGGTTTTTTCTCAATCTGGATTTTTCACATATATTTGGTGCACTCTTTACTTTATTGCACTTTATTTTATTTACTTGCTTTGTGGGATTGCTATAATTTTAATTGGACTTAAAATTGAATTAATTTAGAAAATTAAACAAACGAGCAAGTAAACCTATCACCCCCCTCTGGGTTTTAATCATACTTTCGCACCTGCTTCTATACCGCGTAACTCACAATCATTTGTAGAAGAAACCACATAACTCACAACTCACAATATGCAGAACACCTCAGGCTTAGTCTTGTGACTCCACGTCCAATTGTTGCAAATTTTGACTAACATCACAATCCTTACAGAAGGATAACTGGAAGAACACGAACACTCAGCGAATATTCTATCCTCTTCATAGTGTGATCTTTTCTCCTTCCTCAACAACGAATAGCTGTAGAAGAAACCAAATAAACCAGTGACTTAATTAATACTAAATCTTTGAAGTAGTCTTTGATTGATTGATCAAGTGGAGAGACATAATATAAATCAGTTAGTATATATATGTGTGTGTGTTTGTGTGCTCTCAAAAACATAAACAGAAAATAAAATTCTTTGTTGAAAATTAACTCAATTGCTTTCTCTCTCTAAAAATAATATTTTTCTGAAAGTGTAATTAGAGAGAAAACATATGAGTGTTTATATAGATAATAAAGTCCTGAATTTCTTTGAAAAATAAGTTAAAGTCCAATTAGAAACGTATTCCAATGTTTATGGAAAGTCCAGAGACAAATCCCAGTCAAAATAGGACGTTACTTATCAAATAAGCAAGTATCAACATGCACAGACCAGTCTAAGGAATGCATGGTCCGGTCCAAGTGTCTTAAACTTAGATGGACCAGTCTGGGGAGTGCAATGACAGGTCTGGATAATGCATGGACCAGTCCACTAAGTCCAAACTTCTGATGTTGAGAACCCGAGAATACATGACTGATCTAGGAAATGTTTGGACTGGTTCAATTTTGAAAATTTAAAAAAATCGCTTTTGAAACCCTAATTTTCAAAGTGGGATATCATCTATTCAAAAACTATGTGTCCTCACCAATTTGCTCGAACTACGTGAC
The DNA here is from genome assembly GCA_026545225.1 of Cornus controversa. Classification (NCBI taxonomy): domain Eukaryota; kingdom Viridiplantae; phylum Streptophyta; class Magnoliopsida; order Cornales; family Cornaceae; genus Cornus; species Cornus controversa. The sequence continues at coordinate 49,995,929 of CM048845.1, forward strand.
TCTCATACTTGATCAATGAAATCCATGCACATTTGTAACCTCTTGAATCCTTCAGATGATCAAGCTCCTTGTCTATGTCATTAATGGCCTGATCATATGCATGCATTGGTGAAGAACACTATCTGATGTGGCTAAACTTGAATTATATTGTAAGCTTATTTTTGCCCCTTTATCAAAATATAATTTAACCACTCGCAAGAGCATGAATCTTTGTAGATACGGTTCTATATAGAGGGTATCGATTCCACGAGGACTAGTCGTAATTGTCTTAAAGAAAGATTACTTCCACTTTAATCCTAAAAACAAGGTTTTGAGTTTTGTTTACAAAACTATTGCATGAATGTAATAACAATAAATTTAAAGAATACAAGTTGGGAGAGAAAACTAGGGGTGGTTTCCACCACTAGCCATTCACATGTTCATAAGTGTAGCAAGTTTGGGATTCATAAATTAAATGCCTAACAATGTCATTAGGCTTGTGACCTCAATGACATATCAAAAGATTAATGTGAGCACCAACCTATCATAATCCATCTTCAACAAGCATAGTTCTTCAACCTAACTAATTACCCTACTTTCTAAGTGACCCTACATGCATCCAAACTACCTTATCTTGGCAAGGTTTATACAAGCAAGCACACCACATACATTTAAATTACCATTACTTAGCCATCATTTGCCCTTCTTGTGGAAGAAACAAATGTTGTGCATTCACAAGATAGATTCTACTCTAAGACAAGAATAAAACCAAAATCAAATGAATATATAAAAGAGATGTATTAGTGTACATGGTCACTAGGCTAAATAATCAACATTTAAGAACAAATCCCAAAATGCTACAACAATGAACAAGTTTACATGGCTAGGGGCTTCAACAACACCCTAGTATAGAAGTTAGTTGCTCATGGCTGCCTTGCACTCTTCCATTGATGGAGAAAATGAAGCTTCTTGGTCTGGTTCAGCTCCTTCTTCCCCTCTCCCGAATGTCTCTCTCTGTCTATGATGTGTATTGAGAGATGTGAGAAAATGACCTCTTTTTGTGCTTTATGGCCTCCTTTTCAACCTTGGGGCCCACCATAAATATATATATATCAATATATATACCAACTATATCAAGAAGGTCCCCAAAGGTCTTGTTCAAGTCAGACAATCCCTCTAAGTCGTGCAAAAAGGGGGATTTTGTTGCAAGTGGGAGAGCAGGTGAGCAAGTGGGCAAGTGTCTCTGCAGAATCTCGATCAATCGAGATTGGAATCTCGATTGATCAAGATTTTGATCAATCGAAATCAAGATCTCAATGAATCGAGATTTCAATTAATCAAGATCAACATCTCGATTGATCGAGATGCCTTAGCTTTAGTTCTGACTTTTGCTCTTCAACTGCAAATGGCCTCAAACTTTGCTCATTTTGCTACAAGACCTGCAATACATCAAAAACACAAAATACCGTAAACATATCTCGGTAAACATAGAAACGGGACTAACATATGCAATAAAGAGGGTTCAAATGCATAGAATTGAACACTTATCACTATCCATACTCTCGGTCTTCAATTGCATAATCGATTACAAGAATTTAAACAAAAATTTACAACTTGATTATTCTTAGTTTTGACACCGAAGTTTGCCAATTACAAATATATACTTCACAATCTCCCCCTTTGACAATTTTGTAACAAAACCAACCTAGACAATCATATCTAATCCACTGGAAAAATTAGATTACAATATATCTCAAATTACAAATAAATATAACTGAAGAAACCAGAGCACTTCAAAAGATCAAGCTTCACATGTAGTAGCGACTTTCCAAAGAAGAAATTTGAAATTTGCACATCATTCAAACAACACTACTTGTGAAAGTTTAATACATAAATATAAACCTCAAATATCTCAAATATCTTCCCCTCAAACATATGAGTACTAGTTATCCCCCAAACATATTAGTACTACTAGTTCTCCCCCTTTTTGGAACAAATTGACAAAGTAAAGCCAAAGGAAAATAGAACTAAGAACACAATGATCAAGAAATAGAGAACATCATAAACTTCATTCAAGCATGTAAGCATTAAGTATAAAAAATATGGAGTTACACAACCAAATATCATAAAATAATAATAATAATAATAATAGTCTCAAAACATAACATAAACATGTCCAAAAACTAAACATAGAACCTTAGACATAACATATCAGCAATAAAGTCTGTCTAGCAAAAAGAACTAACTAGTTCTACTCATTGACATTTGCATTCAAGGCATTATGTTTATCCAAAACTAAACAAGTTCTAAGTTATAACCCTAGTAAAAAGATGAACTAGTCTGAATCATCAAAGCCCCCAAAAAATTAGTCATCAAACTACCAAAAGCCTAAAAACTAAGAATTTTTTTTAAAATTTTGAATATATGAAAAATAAAAACTAATAGAGTATTTGACTCTGATTGTCAAACGTATGACGTGGAAGTTGAGATTCAGGTGATGTGGATAGAAAGTATACTTTGATCAAGACTTCTCTATCTTCAGATAAGTCTGAAAAACTGAAGAGCTAGTCTCCTACTAAGACACGGTCCTATTTGACTGCTATAAATATAGAGACGGTCCATATACCAAGGTATGCAATTAATACCCTCTAAAGTACCTTTACACCTTTCGACAACCTTTTCGATTTCTGACTTAATTGTCGGAGCATAGTCGGGCAGCACCACGCCAGTGTCCATCTAATTACCTTTCTCTTGTCCTTTTACAGGTTGATGTTTGACCAGTTCAGGGTGGATTTCTGCTTCATCAGTTGGTGCCATTTGTGGAAAAGGACTGTTACAAACTTGACTGCTCTACCCAAAGCATATACGAAGCATGATGTACTTACGATCTGGACTAGAGATTACAACAGGCCAGGACCCTCCTGCCAATCATGCATAACCCTCCTATTGTCACAATCTGCCAGCTAGACAGGACCCTCCTGCCAACCACAACCCTCCAGCTGGGCAGGATCTGATTGTCATCCCAGACCTTGGCCGTCACAATCTGCCGAAAGTAGGAGAAGGAGGCATACATCCCCTTGGTCAAAAAGACTTCCCTTGGGCACTCCCCAAAGTCCCAAATGACTAGGAGCGCGTCGTAACATTGGAATACCAAGTTTAAAACTTGAATCAGAGTCTGATCCAGGCACTCCAATAAAATGCGGTAATCTTACAACGCCTCCCTCCTGCCATCACGGAGTCACCTCAAGCAAGTCGATCTAGAAGGGATGATACTGGGCGAGATAGTGGGGTCTAAGCAGACGACGCAGCCCAGAACCATGTAAGAAGCGATTGAGAAGGGACGGATCCCATTCACCTAGTCCCGCCTGAGAGAGCTCGTGCCTAGGGGGATTCGGGGTTTAGGGCTCGTACTCACGAAGATTCAGGGCAACCAGGGGAAACTGTCCATTATGATATGGATATGCAGGACCCCAAAGCCAAGGTAGAAAGTATGGCCCATGCCATTAAGGGGAAAAACCCTGTGCTTTAGTGGGGTAATGAATTGTCCTTTGCTCAATAAGTTCAAGATGCCCACTTTTGAAAGCTTTGACGGGACTAAGGACCCGCTAGACCATCTAAAGACCTATATGACTTTGATATACCAGCAAAGAGTACTAGATGAAATCATGTGTAGAGCATTTCCAACTACATTGAAAGGTTCTTCCTGGGCATGGTTTAACAACCTGAAGCCTGCATTTATACATTCCTTTAAAGAATTGAGCCGATTATTTGTGAGCAACTTCATTACCGCCCGAAGGCATAGGAAACCTGTCACCTATCTCCTGAATGTAAGGCAGACTAAGGGAGAGTCATTGCAAGACTACATCAACCTGTGTAACAGGAAGATGTTGTAGGTCGAAGCCTTGGATGATAAGGTAGCAGTTACCGCATTCATGGGGGACTGTTGCCCTCAAAATTCTTGTACTCAATTTAGAAGCATCTTACAGAAAGCATATCTGAGCTACTTATGAAGGCCCAAAAGTACATGAATGCTGAGGATGCCCTAGATGCGCGGAGGAAAAAAGGAGATGGTGATAGAAAGGTGGACATGAAAAGGGGAAGATAGTCTAACAAAGAGGAGAGAGATCCCAAGTATGGCAGGACATCACGAGAGCAGAGCGATAAATCATTGCGTCGTGATCAGGGATTTAATTTTACCCCTTTAAACATGTCGATAAGCCAAATCCTCTTCTACATCAAGATGACCCGGCAGTGATATGGCCCCCAAAATTGAGAACTGATCCCTCCAAGAGGTCCCGCAACAAGTATTACAGATTTTATCGCGACTATGGGCATGATATAAATGAGTGCATAGACTTGAAAAGACAGATTGAAAGTCTGATTCGAAGAGGCCAGTTACGTAGATTTGTGGTAAGAGATGAGTGGGGGGGCACAGAACCGCCCGAGGGATGGTAAAGATGACAACACTCAAAAAAGTCCTCCATTGGGGGGAATTAGAGTTATCTCGGGTGGACTTGCAGGTGGCAGGGAATCCAGGGCCGCTCGCAAGGGGCATATGAGGAAAATCAAAAGTTTTTGTGAAGTGGGTGAGGTAAGTTAATAACCTGGCAAGCACCCCTGACCAGATGATAAGATTATAACCTTTTTAGAGGCTAATACGAGGGGAGTTCAGCAACTACATGATTATACCCTTGTGGTCACGCTGATTATCACCAATTTCACAATTAAGCGAGTACTGATTGACAATGGCAGTTCTGCTAACATCCTGTTTGTAGGAGCCTTTGACCAGATGAGGATTGGTAGTGAAAGACCCAAGCATACTAAATCCCCACTTATTTGGTTCTCTGGAGAGAACCTTTTTTCACTTAGCATTGTTGACCTTCCAGTCACTACTGGTACAAGTCTAAAACAAGTCACTAATATTGTGACCTTCTTCGTTGTAGATTGCCCATCTACCTACAATGTCATCTTGGGAAGAGCTGTGTTAAATGCCATGAGGGTAGTAACCTCCACCTATCATCTCCTCGTGCGATTCCCCACTAACTATAACATCGGGGAGCTAAGGGGAGATCAAGCCACTACCCGAGAATGCTATGCCACTTCCCTAAAAGAGAAGAAGGTACCAGAAACCTTGAGTATCGAAGGCCTGGGGATTGAAGAGAAAGAGGAGGTTCGCCACGTAGAACCTATGGAAGAGCTAGTTGAGGTAGAATTGTATGAACCAGATGTAGGAAAGAAGGTAAGTGTGGGGTCATCACTCTCACCCACCACTCGAGAGGAGCTTGTTTAATTCCTTAAAATAAATAGGGATGTATTTGATTAGTCCCATGAGGACATGCCTAGGATTGATCAGCCATTGTAATGCACTGTTTGAACGTTGACCCAGTTGCCAAGCCTGCTAGACAGATAAGACAGACTTTTTCTCCAGAAAGAAATTTGGCAATCTTAGATGAGGTAGATAAATTATTGAAAGCCAAATTCATACAGGAAGTGTACTACTCAGAATGGTTGGCAAACGTAGTCTTGGTAAAAAAGCCCAATGGCAAGTGGCACTTATGTGTGGATTTCACCGATTTGAATAAGGCATGCCCAAAGAACAATTTTCCTCTTCCATGAATTGATATGCTTGTGGAGGGAACGGCCGGGTGTGAGCAACTTAGTGTCATGGATGCCTACTCAGGATATAATTAAATCTCGATACTATCATTAGATCAAGAGAAGATATCCTTCATAACAGAAAGATAGTTGTACTACTACACAGTAATGCTGTTTGGTTTGAAGAATGCAGGCGCGACCTATCAAAGGTTGGTCAACATGATGTTTAAGGAGCAAATCGATAGAAACATGGAGGTATACGTCAATAACATGCTCGTCAAAAGCCAGAAAGCTGCAAACCATTTAGATAACTTACAGGAAGCCTTTGATGTCCTTCGAACGTACAAAATGAAGCTCAACCCCAGCAAGTGCACTTTTGGAGTCTTATCTAGAAAATTTTTAGGCTACATGGTCAGTCAGAGAGGAATGAAAGCCAACCCAGAAAAGGTGAAGGCAATCTTGGACATAAAATCGCCTAGAACGGTGCTAACAGGCAAGGTGGCAGCATTGAACAGACTGATCTCCCACGCTATAGACAAGCCTCTCCCATTCTTCTAGGTCCTTAAGAAAGCCTTTGAATGGACACCAGAATGTGAACAAGCCCTAGTTGAGCTGAAGCAGTATCTCAGTTCGACCCCACTTTTATCTCGTGCACATTTAGGGGAAGAGCTGTACTTATACTTAGCCGTCTCCCTGACAACAATCAATTCCACGCTAGTTCGAGAAGATAAAGGGGTGCAGAGGCCAGTTTACTATGCTAGTAAGGTGCTTTGAGGGGTTAAAGGAAGATATCCTTTGATTGAGAAGTTGGCATTCGCCCTGGTCATATCAGCCATGAAACTTAGGCCATATTTCCAAGCAACCTAAAACTTTTAGATGGCTTGTGAAGTGGTCCATGGAGCTGGGAGAATTTGACATCCAATATAAGCTACGGTCAACAATAAAAGGCCAAGTACTGGCAGACCTTATAGCTAAATTCATCTATCCACCAGAAAAAGAACAGGCTCAGTCGAAAAAAGGTGAGAGTCTAGTCCAACAAAATGAAGAGGACATAATGAACCCAGGCTACACATGGGAATTATTCATGGACAGATCATTAAATGTGCAAGCTAGTGGTGTAGGAATAATGATCATATCCCCAAAAAGGGAGACTTTCAAATATTCCTTGCAATTTAGGTTCAAGGCAACAAACAACGAGGCTAACTATGAAGCTTTGGTTGTAGGTCTAAAAATAGGCAGACTTCTCAAAGTGCAGCAGTTGAAAGCTTACACCGATTCCCAGTTAGTTGTCCGGCAAGTTCGCACAGAGTATAAAGCAAAGGGAGAAAAGATAAAGTCCTACTTACAAAAAGTTCAAGGGCTGATCACTCACTTCCAAAGGTTTTCCATTACAGGAGTCCCCCGCTATGAGAACTCTAATGCTAATGCTCTTACTCGATTGGCGATGGCTCAGGAAGCTACTAATGAGGCAGTATTTGTGGAGTGCATGGAAAAGCTGAGTATAATGGAGGAAGTACCGTGTGAGGGGAACTAGGTCGCCCAAGGCATGAAATGGGCTGATCTGATTGCCAAGTAAATTAGAGATGGTGAGTTACCACCCAATAAGGGAGATGCATGTTGAATAAGGATCAGGGCATCTATATATACTCTAATTGACGAAATCCTCTATGAAAGAGGAGTATCCTTACCATACTTGTGATGCGTATCGACAGAGGAGGCTTGAAATGTCATTAAGGAAATCCATGAAGGAAGGTGCAGAAATTATGCAGGGGGCAGATCTTTAGCTTACAAGGCCATCAGGCAGGGATACTATTTGCCCACTATGCAGCAAGATGCACTGGATTTTGTCAGAAAGTGCGAGAAGTGCCAACGCTTTACCAATGTTTCGAGGCAACCCCTAGAGAAGTTAACTCCAATAGTTGCCCCCATGGCCCTTTGCCTAGTGGGGAATGGACTTGATCGGCCCCTTACCTACGGGAAAGGGGCAGACAAAGTTTGCAATTATAACAGTTGACTACATCACCAAATGGGTGGAAGCAGAGCCTTTGTCCAAGATTGGGGAGAAAAATGTCATTAGTTTTGTATGAAAGTTAATCATATGCAGATTCAGCATACTAAGGGTCATTGTCACAGACAACGAAAAATAGTTCGAAAGTACACTATTCCAGAACTTTTGTGATGAGTATGGCATAAGAATTCACTATTCCTCGCTATGTGATTCGTGTGTGAGTGTGACTCAAAAAGTATATCAATTAAAAATTACCACACTTCGCAATAGAACGAATTCCTTGCAGAATAGGGCTATCGAAAGAGGTGTCGAACCTCAAGGACTGTGGTCTAACTGAGTTAAATATACAGAATTAATTCTAATTAAATTTAAGAGAAAAGAATTATGATTTTTAAACTAAATTAACTAATGAAGCAATTGAACAAAAGCAAGAAAAACTAAGGAGTGTAGAGAATATAAGATAAGTCTAGGGTAATTGATTTCACCACTAACTTCACAATCAATGGCCAATTGAACTAACTATGGGGCATCATATCTGCATAAGTAGTGTCGGTGGCTACAAGCTCACCTCTATCCGTTAAGAAGATAACATATGATTAAGGCTAAGTCATGGACTATATTCGATTGGTATGGGCCATCTGCCTAACTACTCTAATCTAGGGTGCAGTATGGTTCATCTTCTCTAGACATAATCCATCAAAGCTTTTAATGATATATTCAGTGAAAATCATTATGTAATAATCACTCTCATGATCACAGAAAACAAGAGGGACGAGTTCAATAACAATAATCAAATATCTAAGACAAGATAAGAAATCATTGAAACTGAATTTATAAGACTTTTATTGCTCAATTCTATAATAAGAATCCTCTAAATTACACAATCTATGAATGAATACAAAAATCCCCAATAATTAGAACAATCAAACCAGTGATGTTTAGTTAGGGCTATATCAAAACCCTGGTGGCTGAACTAGCCGCTCATGATACGCCTTGTTCTCCAATGATTCTCCACTCCAAAAGCTCTTCAAAGCTGCTGCCAAGCCTCCTCCAATATAGCCCTAATTTGTCACTTTAAATAGCCAAGAGAATACATCAAAGTCCTAATCCAATTAGGAATTAATTAGGTTTTCCCGCAGCACTAATCAGGTGGGTTTTTCCTGCTGACGTTCGGTTCAACTTTTGACCCACTAGAAGTCCGATTCACGGAATTTCCGTGAAATACAAAAGTGTGCAGAATCAAATTTCATTCAGCTTAAACAAAAATTAAGTCAATTTGAGGCTCGAAAATAACACTTCTGATCCTTTTTCCAAAACGGGATTAAGACTATATTATGCGCAGATTTGGGCTTTAGGCCCGAAACCTTCTTAAGCAGCTGTAATTCTCTTGGACCTCTTCCTTCGGCTGATTTGAGTTGAAATAAATGATGGAATGGATCTCATTGATGTAGGCTTCATTTAACCATCTTGCATGTAATCTTTAAAAGCCCAAAATTATAGTTTTAACTAAAATAATCATTAAGGCCCTAAAAATACAGAAAACACTAAAACAAAGTAAAATAACAAAATAATCTATCACTAAGAGAATAAAATACATAAGTTAATAGGCTAGAATGCGTAACATTCCAAGCCGATCACTAGGCCACCCACAAGCTAATGGGCAAGCCGAAGTTGCTAATAGAACTATACTCAAGATGATCAAAAGACACTTGGAAGATTCCAAGGGCGTATGACTAGAGCTACTACCCAGCATCCTATGGGCTTACAGGACCATTGCCAAAGTCTTTACTGGAAAAATGCCATACTTTTTGGCCTTCGGAAGCGAAGCGATCCTTCCCGTTGAAATAGGACAAATAGCAAGTCATCGAACCAAGCACAATGACCCCAGTCACAATGAAAATGAGTTAAGGGCTAGTGTTAATTTCATCGAAGAAAGAAGAGAATAGGCCCGAGTGTGGATGATAGGCATTGAATGTTACGCATTCTAGCCTCTTAACTTATGTATTTTATTCTCTTAGTAATAGATTATTTTGTGATTTTACTTCATTTTAGTGTTTTATGTATTTTCAGGGCCTTAATGATTATTTCAGTTAAAATCGTAATTTTGGGCTTTTAAAGATGACATGCAAGATGGTTGGATGAAGCCTACATCAAAGGGATCCATTGAACTCCATATTTTAACTCAAATCAGCCCAAGAAAGATGTCCAAGAGAATTACAGCTGCTTAAGAAGGTTTCGGGCCTGAAGCCCAAATCTGCGCATAATACAGTCTTAATCCCGTTTTGGAAAATGGACCAGAAGTCTTATTTCTGAGTCTCAAATCGACATAATTTTCTCGTGAGATTAAACGAAATTTGATTCTGCACACTTTTGTATTTCACGAAAATTCCGTAAATCGGACTTCTAGTGGGTCAAAAGTTGGGCCAAAGTCAGCAGGAAAAACCCACCTGATTAGTGCTGCGGGAAAACCTAATTAATTCCTAGTTGGATTAGGACTTTGATGTATTCTCTTGGCTATTTAAAGTGACAAATTAGGGCTGTATTGAGGAGGCTTGGCAGCAGCTTTGAAGAGCTTTTGGAATAGAGAATCATTGGAGAACAAGGCGTATCATGAGCGGCTAGTTCAGCCACCAGGGTTTTGATGGAGCCCTAACTAAACATCACTGGTTTGATTGTTCTAATTATTGGGGATTTTTGTATTCATTCATAGATTGTGTAATTTAGAGGATTCTTCTTATAGAATTAAGCAATAAAAGTCTTATAAATTCAGTTTCAATGATTTCTTATCTTGTCTTAGATATTTGATTATTGTTATTGAACTCGTCCCTCTTGTTTTCTGTGATCATGAGAGTGATTATTACATAATGATTTTCATTGAATATATCATTAAAAGCTTTGATGGATTATGCCTAGAGAAGATGAACCATACTGCACCATAGATTAGAGTAGTTAGGCAGATGGCCCATGCCAATCGAAGATAGTCCATGACTTAGCCTTAATTATATGTTATCTTCTTGACGGATGAAGGTGAGCTTGTAGCCATCGACACCACTTATGCATGATATGATGCCCCATAGTTAGTTCAATTGACCATTGATTGTGAAGTTAGTGGTGAAATCAATTACCCTAGACTTATCTTATATTCTCTACACTCCTTAGTTCCTCTTGCTTTTGTTCAATTGCTTCATTAGTTAATTTAGTTATAAAAATCAGAATTCTTTTCTCTTAAATTTAATTAGAATTAATTCCTTATATCCAACTCAGTCAGACCATAGTCCTTGAGGTTCGACACCCCTTCCTTTCGATAGCCCTATTCTGCAAGGAATTCGTTCTATTGCGAAGTGTGGTAATTTTTAATTGATATACTTTTTGAGTCACACTCACACACGAATCAATTTTTGGCACCGTTGCCGGGGACTGTCTATTTGATTGTTTGGATTTTTAGAATTAGTTCTAATTGGATTTTTAGTTTAGGAAATTTTTTTTAATTTTATTTTATTTATTTATTTTTGTTTTCTTTTCAATTACTAATTAGTTTTTTTTCATTTTTTAGTTTAGAAATTTTATTTTTGCTACTAATCTAATTTATTTTTATTTTTTATTTTTTTTCTTTTCCGGTACTTCAATCACCATACCATTGAGCAAGAGGAAGAGATTATTTACATCATGGATGGTGTGTGTGGGAATAATGAGAACAACAATATTGTGCCTAATGCTGTTGTGGAAAAAGTGAGATTGATGAGAGACTACTATGTCCCAGAGACTTATAATTCACCAGCTGATTTTCAATTGCCTGATGTCACTGCACAGAACTATGAGATCAAGCCCAGTGTCATTCATATGTTGCCATCCTATTTTGGGTTGACTCATGAGGATCCGTACAAGCACTTGGATGAATTTATAGAAGTTTTCTCATTAACGAAAATTCACAACTTCTCTGAAGATGCTTTTCAGATGCGACTATTTCCATTCTCTCTAAAGGAAAAGGCCAAGTATTGGTTTAGATCTCTACCGACGAGCTCTATCACTACATGGACTCAAATGCAAAATGAGTTTTTGAAGAAATATTTTCCGATAGGGAGGACCATTCAATTCAGACTAGCTATCACTGGTTTCTCTCAATTTGAGGGGGAACAATTTTTTGAGGCATGGGAAAGATTCAAGGACCTTCTTAGGAAGTGTCCTCATCATCAAGTTCCAATGTGGCAGTTAGTGCAATGTTTCTATGAGGGACTGACAGAAGGTAACAGACAGATGGTGGATGCATCATGTGGGGGCATTTTTATGTTAAAAAGTGAAGAGGAAGCTTGGACTTTGTTCGAGAACCTCAGTGAGAATTCTTTACAACATGTGTCTTCATCTCATTCGAGTAGACCATCCAATACAAAGAAGACTGATGATATTTTTGAGATTGGTTCTACAGATGCTATGTCTACCATTGTGAATGCTGTGGCACAGAGAGTGGTGCAACTCATGGCGGTTGGTCAAGTGCCTAATCAATCTTCATATCCTTCTATTTTTGAGCCATGTGATTTTTGCTCGAGTCCTATGCACCATGTCAATAATTGTCCTTCACTTGGGCAATTTTTTGATCTTCCACAAGAGCAAGGGGTAGCAATTCAGCCCACTTTTCAACCTCAGAACTATGTGACTTCACAATTATATCAAGAACAAGTTCCTATGGCACAAAGAATTTCTGTTATTGAAGGCAAGATGACAATTATCCTATCAAAACTTGAGAAGCTTGACTCTATTGTAGAGACAGTGCAAGCTACAACAGCAACAGTTCAATCCATTGCTCAACTGGTTCATTCTCACTCTCAGTCAATTGCCAAACTGGAATCTCAGTTTGGACAACTTGTCAATGCCGTGAGTAAAAGAGAAGAGGGGAAGCTACCAAGTTAACCAGTTGCCAACCCAAGAGGGGTTCATGTCCTTGACAAAATTTCTTCTTCAAGCAACCCACACCATGAACAATTTCAAGCCATCACCACTCTTAGAAGTGGAGAAATAAGTGACAACAAGGTGGGGGAGAAGAAGCGTGATGAAGAAGAGGTGACAAAGAGTCCAAATGTTGAAATTTCTCATGAGCCTAAGGTGAACTTGAATACTTTTAATGTCATTCAACATCCTCTAGATGAGAGTGATTGGTTCTTCATGGATGGCTTTGATGATTATGTTGAAGAAGTTGATCCAGTTGCTCTATCACATGATGTTGAGAAGTCCATTGAGGGGGTGAATGATTTACTTGATGTAGTGGCCATGAAAAATACTCCACCTTGGAGGATTTCGATTGAGCCATTGCCTATTCTTTCTAGCACTCCTCCGATGCCATCATTAGAGTCACCTCCATGGGTAAAATTGAAACATCTTCCGTCAAGGCAGAGAGATGTGATTTTCAAAGCCAATGAAACCATTCCGGTCACTTTGAGTTCGACACAAGGAGGTGAGGATCATATAGGAGGGACAAAGTTAAATCTCCTCAAGAGATGTGGCATTGTAGGATTTGTATGTATTTCTATCCTTTAATTTCTTTAGTTTTCTTCTATTTTTATTTTATTTTATTTTATTTTATTTTATGTTTTTCTTTATTTTTCTTCCATTATTAGGTGTGTTTTAATGTGTTTTCTTTGAGTTTTTGATGTATAAGTTGCTTTCGGGGGATGTCAAGAGGTGTACCGAGGTATTTGGACTCAAGACGGGTGAAAAAATGAGCTCTCGATCGACCTTGGGCGATAGAGACTCCAAAAATTGCATTCCCGGTCGACCTTGGGCGATGGAGGATCAAACAGGCCAGCAGAAGGGGGATCGATCGCCCCATTTGAGGGGGATCGATCGCCCCATGATTTTTCAAAGGGAAACCCACCAGCAGCTGGGTGATCGATCGCCCATTGCTGGGGGGATCGATCGCCCAGTCCATGAATGCCCAAGCTGATCCGTTTTGTGCTATTTTAAGGCCCCTTACATGCCTCATTGCTCCCACTTGGAAAATTTAAGCCTTGGTGCCTCTCCTACATCAATATACACTCTAAAATCTTCCATTTTTATTTCCATACACCTACTTGATCATCATCATTCATCACCATCATCATCAATTACAACTTTTATTCTCCTTCATCATTAAAATTTCAACTTTTTCATATTTCCTTCTTCACAAGAGGTGTGCATTCATCGTGGAAGTGAGGAGATTTATTTGAGGGGTTTTGTACTCCAAGTTTGGGGGAGGACATTGCACATTAACTGAGGGCTAGTTGGTTGATTTTGGTGCTCCATTCTGGCCATGACTTAGATGTTTCGACACCACCTTCTCCTTGATTTTTCGGAGGTAACTATCTTTTGTATTTTTAGTTTTTTTCTAATTTTTAATTTTCTTTTCTTTTCTTTATTTTATTTTTCATTTTGTTTGTTTTTCAGTTTCAAAAAAAAAAAAAAAAATTCTATTTCATATTTATTTTTACCCATATTATTTCACTTGGTCTTTGGGGTATAGTGGTTTGTTTTGACAGGTTGAAACATCCAAGTTTGGGGGTGTGCTTGCATGGCCTTCATACTATTGGTTTGCTCTATTTTCTTGCCACTCATTCTCCGGATTCCTGGTATTATCGTTCTTAACCTTCTCTATGCTTCGATTGGTAGTACATTGAGGACAATGTACAGTTTAAGTTTGGGGGTGAGGCGATGCCTATTTTTGTGCTTTATTGCATATGGGGGGAGATTTGTGTGAAATTCTTTTTGTATTAGGATTTTATTTTATTTTATTTTCTTAGTTTGTTTATTTTATTTTATTTTGTTTTGTTTTTAGATAGAATGTTTTGACATCATTCAAGGGATTAGTACCTTATGCAGGTGCATAACTTGCAATTTTTGAGTATGTTTTAGATTTTTGGAAACTGTGGTTTGAATTATGTGGTTTTAATCATGGTTTGCATTGACATGTTTTGGAGTAATTAGTTTTAGTTTCCTTACATGCACAAACACACTAGTATAATCTTATGGGGTATAAACTTTGGTTTTGAGTTATTGAGTTACATATGCTTGATATTAATTAGTATCTCTTGAGAATGAGTACCGATGATGTGTTTTACTTGACTTCAATGAAAAAAAAAAGAAGAAAGAATGTGATGAATAAGCAAATCAATTTGACCCTTTTCATGAGTAACCGGGCCTCTATGCCTCAGGAAGCACGGAGTGTTCGCGTCAAAAGTGAAAGGGTGAGAAAAGATGAGCATTGGTTGTCTTGATTTGTAGCCTGACTGATTCGAGTAATTAGGTCTTCAGGGTATCTTTAAGCCTAGTGTCCTAAAGTCATCTGGTTTAGGAGTCACTGATTGAAAGCTTGCTACATGGATCTTTCAGAAAGCTTAATAGATCAAGACATTGCACAACCAATAAAGCAATGAAAAAAAAAAGAATGAGAAAAGAAAGAAAAAAAAAAGTCATGTATTCATGTTTGGAAGTATGATTTCAATAAGGGGAGCTAGTGAGTTGAAGGGGTATGTGCCTTAATATATTCAGAGCTGAGTTATGCTACATGAGATGACTGCTAGTTCACTTTACACGAGGGAACTAGGGTTGATTATTTTGAGATATGTTGATGTGAATTATGCTTGGGGACCAATGATTTGAATTATGGGATTTGAAAGTTTGAAATTATTCTTGAATGCAAGTTTGTAACTATATATTGTAATCTTCTTCTTGAATTAATGTTGAAACAGAATTTTGAATGTTTGTGGGTAACATTTCTGGAAACCCTCACGAGACTATACTCGTCCACTAGGGGGAACCTAGGGGTTTAAAGGCTTATTGCATATGCTAAATGCAATCGTTTCTCCCACGAAAGTGGAGTTGGGTAGTTTAGTTAGTATTTGTTAGTTTCTTTTGTTTTAGTTTTCTTTTATTCTATTGCTAAGGGACTAACAATATGTAAGTTTGGGGGTGTGATAGGCGTTGAATGTTACGCATTCTAGCCTCTTAATTTATGTATTTTATTCTCTTAGTAGTAGATTATTTTGTGATTTTACTTCGTTTTAGTGTTTGATGTATTTTCAGGGCCTTAATGATTATTTCAGTTAAAACAGTGATTTTGGGCTTTTAAAGATGACATGCAAGATGGTTGGATGAAGCCTACATCAAAGGGATCCATTGAACTCCATATTTTAACTCAAATCAGCCCAAGAAAGATGTCTGATTCGTGTGTGAGTGTGACTCAAAAAGTATATCAATTAAAAATTACCACACTTCGCAATAGAACGAATTCCTTGCAGAATAGGGCTATCGAAAGGAAGGGGTGTCGAACCTCAAGGACTATGGTCTGACTGAGTTGGATATAAGGAATTAATTCTAATTAAATTTAAAAGAAATAAATTCTGATTTTTAATTCTAAATTATCTAATGAAGCAATTGAACAAAAGCAAGAAAACTAAGGAGTGTAGAGAATATAAGATAAGTCTAGGGTAATTGATTTCACCACTAACTTCACAATCAATGGTCAATTGAACTAACTATGGGGCATCATATCATGCATAAGTGGTGTCGGTGGCTACAAGCTCACCTCCATCCGTCAAGAAGATAACATATGATTAAGGCTAAGTCATGGACTATCTTCGATTGGCATGGGCCATCTGCCTAACTACTCTAATCTATGGTGCAGTATGGTTCATCTTCTCTAGGCATAATCCATCAAAGCTTTTAATGATATATTCAGTGAAAACCATTGTGTAATAATCACTCTCATGATCACAGAAAATAAGAGGGATGAGTTCAATAACAACAATCAAGTATCTAAGACAAGATAAGAAATCATTGAAACTGAATTTATAAGACTTTTATTGCTTAATTCTATAATAAGAATCCTCTAAATTACACAATCTATGAATGAATACAAAAATCCCCAATAATTAGAACAATCAAACCAGTGATGTTTAGTTAGGGCTACATCAAAACCCTGGTGGCTGAACTAGCCGCTCATGATACGCCTTGTTCTCCAATGATTCTCCACTCCAAAAGCTCTTCAAAGCTGCTGCCAAGCCTCTCCAATACAGCCCTAATTTGTCACTTTAAATAGCCAAGAGAATACATCAAAGTCCTAATCCAATTAGGAATTAATTAGGTTTTCCCGTAGCACTAATCAGGTGGGTTTTTTCTGCTGACTTCGGCCCAACTTTTGACCCACTAGAAGTCCGATTCACGGAATTTCTGTGAAATACAAAAGTGTGCAGAATCGAATTTCGTTCAACCCGTATCGTGAATTATGTCGATTTGAAGCTCGGAAATAACACCTCTGGTCCGTTTTCCAAAACGGGATTAAGACTTTATTAAACGCAGATTTGGGCTTCAGGCCCGAAACCTTCTTAAGCAGCTGTAATTCTCTTGGACCTCTTCCTTGGGCTGATTTGAGTTAAAATATGGAGTTCAATGGATCCCTTTGATGTAGGCTTCATCTAACCATCTTGCATGTCATCTTTGAAAGCCCAAAATCCTGGTTTTAACTGAAATAATCATTAAGGCCCTGAAAATACAGAAAACACTAAAACGAAGTAAAATAACAAAATAATCTATCACTAAGAGAATAAAATACATAAGTTAAGAGGCTAAAATGAGTAACATTCAACGCCGATCAATGTCCAAGAGAATTACAGCTGCTTAAGAAGGTTTCGGGCCTGAAGCCCAAATCTGCGCATAATACAGTCTTAATCCTGTTTTGTAAAACGGACCAGAAGTCTTATATCTGAGTCTCAAATCGACATAATTCTCGAGAAACTTTGAACGAAATTTGATTCTACACACTTTTATATTTCACAAAAATTCCGTAAATCGGACTTCTAGTGGGTCAAAAGTTGGGCCGAAGTCAGCAGGAAAAACCCACCTGATTAGTGCTGCGGGAAAACCTAATTAATTCCTAGTTGGATTAGGACTTTGATGTATTCTCTTGGCTATTTAAAGTGACAAATTAGGGCTGTATTGAGGAGGCTTGGCAGCAGCTTTGAAGAGCTTTTGGAATAGAGAATCATTGGAGAACAAGGCGTATCATGAGCGGCTAGTTCAGCCACCAGGGTTTTGATGGAGCCCTAACTAAACATCACTGGTTTGATTGTTCTAATTATTGGGGATTTTTGTATTCATTCATAGATTGTGTAATTTAGAGGATTCTTCTTATAGAATTAAGCAATAAAAGTCTTATAAATTCAGTTTCAATGATTTCTTATCTTGTCTTAGATATTTGATTATTGTTATTGAACTCGTCCCTCTTGTTTTCTGTGATCATGAGAGTGATTATTACATAATGATTTTCATTGAATATATCATTAAAAGCTTTGATGGATTATGCCTAGAGAAGATGAACCATACTGCACCATAGATTAGAGTAGTTAGGCAGATGACCCATGCCAATCGAAGATAGTCCATGACTTAGCCTTAATTATATGTTATCTTCTTGACGGATGAAGGTGAGCTTGTAGCCACCGACACCACTTATGCATGATATGATGCCTCATAGTTAGTTCAATTGACCATTGATTGTGAAGTTAGTGGTGAAATCAATTACCCTAGACTTATCTTATATTCTCTACACTCCTTAGTTCCTCTTGCTTTTGTTCAATTGCTTCATTAGTTAATTTAGTTATAAAAATCAGAATTCTTTTCTCTTAAATTTAATTAGAATTAATTCCTTATATCCAACTCAGTCAGACCATAGTCCTTGAGGTTCGACACCCCTTCCTTTCGATAGCCCTATTCTGCAAGGAATTCGTTCTATTGCGAAGTGTGGTAATTTTTAATTAATATACTTTTTGAGTCACACTCACACACGAATCAGTGGGTAGCGGCGTATTCGCAGGGCATGTTCCGGTACTATAACGTTGGTTAAGCAGAGAATTTTTCAACTTGGAGACCTAGTCCTCCATGAGGTCACTCAGGTTACCAAACCCCCGAGCATCGAGAAACTTTCTCCTAACTGGGAGGACCCTTATAGAGTGGTCTGGACTCAACAACAGAAGACATATTGGTTGTAAACGTTGGAAGGAAGGCAATTGACCCATCCTTGGAATGCTGAGCATCTAAGAAAGTACTATTAGTAAGACTTTTCTTTAGTTTACATTTATTTTTGGTAGTGCTAATTAAAGCTTGGTTTGTTATCAAGCCTTAGAACGAAAGCTTCGAGTCTTTTTTCGAATAAATTCTATTGTTATTAGAATATTAATAAAAACTTTGTTCATTGTAAAATGCATTATCATAGTTAAAAACTAAAAATGAACAAACAACTCCACAGGGGCACACCTCTGCTGAGGGTCTTTAATGAAAAAGGTGGGATGAGTTAATTTCGAGAATATTGTTAAACAATCCCACGGGGGCACAGCTCTATAGAGGGCCTTTAATGAAAAAGGTGGGATGAATTAATTATGAGAACATTGTTAAATAACCCCACGGGGGCACACGTCTGTAGAGGGCCTTTAATGAAAAATGTAGGATGAATTAATTCTGAGAACATTGTTAAACAACCCCACGGGGGCACATCTCTATAGAAGACCTTTAATGAAAAAGGCAGAATGAATTAATTTTGAGAATATTGTTAAACAACCCCACGGGGGCACATTTCTATAGAAGGCCTTTAATGAAAAATGCGGGATGAATTAATTTCGAAAACATTGTTAAACAACCTCACGGGGGCACACCTCTGCAGAGGACCTTTAATGAAAAAGGCAGGATGAATTAATTCTGAGAACATTGTTAAACAACCGTTAAACAACCCCACATGGGAACACCTTTGTAGAGGACCCTTAACAAAAAAAGCAGGATGAATTAATTCCGAGAACATTGTTAAACAACCCTACGGGGGTACACCTCTGTAGAAGGCCTTTAATGAAAAAGACGAGATGAATTAATCCCGAGAACATAGTCAAAGAACCCTACAGAGGGATGCCACTAAAAGGGAATCTTTAATGAAAGAGACATATAAGTTAATTTTGAGAACATGGTCAATTGACCCTATCGGGCATAGCCCGCCTAAGGAAATTTTACCCAACAATAATAAGACACCTCAATGAGAAAGCAAATAACCTTTTTATTAATCAAGAAAAAGATTTACAAAACTATAGGCGAAGAAACGCTACGAAAAGGAAATATTACAACCAAAAGGAAAAGGCATCAAGGGGCCAGTGCCTCATCCTTGTCCAGCTGTAAATAGGAAAAGTCAACCTTTGGCCACTTGCCCTATGCCATAGTACAAAAATATTCAAAAACCTTAACATAAGAATCATCACATATTTTGTCAAACTCAGGCAAATTTTTGAATTGCTCGATTGCCATCACTTTGATCCCTGGCAGATTGGCGTTCCATCTGGCTATCTCCTCCCGTTCATGGCCAAGGTAGGAGTTGAGGACTTCTACCTCTTTTACATGAGAAGAGCGCAGGGAATCTATCTTTGAGCTTAGCATGGAGCACTCGGTATCAAAGGAGGCGCGCTCATTCTTGAAGGAGGCGCGCTCATTCAAAGGAGGCACACTCGGTGTTAAAAGAGGCTTTCTGTTTCTTAAGTTTAGCCTCCATCCAGAGGAGGCGGTTGGAGATAGAAGTGGTGAACGTCATGCCCTGTTAACAACATTAAAGTATGTTTAAAAATGTGGCATAAAATGTGACATCAGTAAAATGAGGAGAAAAGATAAAAGCAAACCTTGGCCATATTGGCTAGAAGATGACCAGTAGATACAGGGGCCCTAAGCGCATCGACCTAATTCAGATCATCCTGTATAATGAACTATCGAGATTTGGCAATGGCAAATGCTGGGTCAGAAAGCATAGACCCAGTGCTGCTGGCAGCAGACAAGAAGGACACTTGGGGGTTGCTGCTCCCAAATAACTGAGCCATTGGCACCTTAAAAGAGCTCGGGTCCAGAACGTTGCTGCCTCCAAAAAGTTAAGCAGCCAGCACCTTAAAAGGGCTCGGATCCAGAAGGTTCCTAGGGGCAAGGGCGACAACAGGAAAAGAATTTCCAACAGACAGGGGAGACGACAAGTCTCCGTGTCTAATAGAAGAAGGCCTTTGTGGCCTCTTTTGTGCAGAAGGTGAAGAGGAAGAGGCAATGCCTTTATCCTTGGACTGAGTAATAACATCCCTGTCCACTCTCATCCGAGAAGGCCCTGTACATTCTTTGCAGGTAAAATAAGTAAATGATGTTTTGTTAAAAGAAAGGAATGGATGAAATTCAAATAAAAAAGAGAAAGAAGAAATATGTGTACCTTTTCTCTCAGTAGCAACCAATGGAGATAGCCCAGTAGGGTTAGTCCCGTGTCTTGGGTCAGAACCTGGGCATCCCTCATCTGATACTAGTAGACTTTCTCCAAATTACACTCCTCTTCCTCCGCTGGTGAGCCCTCCAAGCTAAGTTTAAAGGCAATAATGTATGCATGAGGCAAAAGGAAGCAAAGAGAAAAGAAAAAAAGAAAAGAAAGTAAGCTTACCCGAGACGTCCCCGATAGTCCAAGTGCAGGGAATAATGTGGGGCATTGTCTCCCAGCACCCAAAAATGAAAAGAATCGATGTTTCCATGACTTAATACGATTGTTATTGTTAACGAGCACGTCTTTTGGTGGGTGTTTTTCACTTGCCCAGCCATGAAGGTGCCACCAATCGCCATTCCTAAAGAATCCATAGCAAAAGAGAAGGTCAACTACAGATAGTGGAGTTTCGTTGCCACACAGCCTCCATAGCACAAGAGAGGCCATAATGATGCGCCAAGACGTTGGCGTAAGCTTAGAGGGACAGAGGTTCACTATTTGGAGTAGTTCCCGTACAAGTACTAGAATTGGGAATCGAAGGCCACTGGCGAAAGCACCCTCGTAAACACACATCTCCCCTAGACGAGCAGAATAAACCCTTTTCACCGGAAAAGGGGCTCGGGCTACGACTCCATCTGGGAATGAGTAGTGAACGGCCAACTCCTCCACCTCCGGATCTGTCATCGAAGAAGCAATGCCTTGGCACTCTACATAGCCTGCAAAGAAGAAGTCAAGGAACTGAAGAACGTCGTGGAGGGGAGAGAGAGGGGCAAAAATCTCTGGGCTTAGTTTCTCAAAGTTGTGCCGAATGAAATATAAGCAACGGGAAAGGGAAGAAGTAATGGAGTAAGGCATGCAATGAACTGAGTAGTAGTCTTGGTGTATGAAATGTGAGGAGTGAAGAGGCTTTTATAAAGGTGAACCAAGGAAGCAATGACTTAATTTCAACGTCAAGAAATGAAACGTTCACCTAGCAACTGTCATATTTTAATGTCTATAATGCAACGTATACAACGCAAAGAGGGAGAAAAGTCAAAAAGTAGGCCGACCAAGAAACCCCCAAAAAGCCAGCCAAGGTTGGCCCCTGGAGGCCAACCAAGGTTCTTAGCTAGCCTAGGCCTGCTACTAATCCTGGCCCAAGCCGATCCCTAGAGGCTGGTCCAGGTCGGCTAGCCCAGAAGCTTAATGGGTTCGGGTTTAGGTCTTCAGGCCAAGGTGGAGGGTCAGTGAAATTTCTTGAATCGGGTTTTCATTTCTACAGCCCAGTGGGCTAGCCAGAGTGTTCCTAAGGTTCGACATGCAACCCTCATGAATAGGGGGCATCTGATAGAGTATTTGACTCTGATTGTGAAACGTATTGATAAGTAATGAATATTGCATATTCAGTATCCCTAAATTATATGAATTAGTGTCTTAGTAATATTTCTTTAATATTTTTATTAATAATTTTAATCTTTTTATAATTCCAGGTGATGAAGGGTAATTCTGATTAATAATGGTGAAATCGGGCTACAAATGGTACTCATTTAGTTATCACTGAAGCTTGACCCATGAGAGATATTTTTATCTTGAAGATCCAAACTAAATGGACTGAAGAAATGGGCTGCAAATAAATGTAAATGAAGGAAAGGAGCACGAGCCCATTCGCATTGAAGATTGGGCCAATTCAGGCCTAAAAAGTCCTGGAACTGTGTTGGTATTCAGACCATAACTCCATACACGGTTGTCAAAATGACCCAAAATCCGCGTGAGTTGAAGGAAATTCAATTCTGCACAATTTCATATTTCACAAAAATTTCCTAAAACGGACGTTTTCATCAACTTTCTGCCCTATTTGCGCAGCTGCCACTTTTTGGGCGCAAATGCCACTTTGTGAGGAGCAAGTGCCATTTTCTTATGCGCACTTGCCACTTTGGGAAGGCCAGGTGTCCCGTGGGTTTGGTTTCGCAAAGTAAAAATGATGAAACGAAGGAAACTAGGGTATTCTGGAGGAGGAGGAACACAGAGAGAAATACAGAGGGGATTCGTGACGATACGGACAAGAGGACGGCGATTTCACCATCGTTCAAGCTTGGACATCCGATCATGAGCGGCTAAACACCATTCCGGGGAAGTGACGTAACCCTAACCTATCTTTCAATGTTTTAAGTTGTATACCATTTTGGGAATAAATTACTTTGTGCATTGATTGTATAACCGAGACATAAACAATAGCTGTGCTATTGCTTTCAATTTGAATGTATTGATTCATTGCACGTTTATTATTGTTCTTGTAGAATGAATATAAATTTGCAATGATTAGGGTTTGTTCTTTTCAACTTCTGTGATTTTGCTAAGACAGGTTTATACAATAGTTTTCACATATCGTTCAATTTAAATTTTTGATAATTCGTACTAAGCAAAGATGGGTTATAACATCATTAATTAGTCAGATGTATAGGCCATGCTAAGCGAAGACGAGTTATGCTTAATTGAATGTTGAACGAATTCCCTTGATAGAATTGAATTAGGCTTGTAGCCATTCTTTTCTGAATGCATAGAGTAACGTCCCAATTTAGTACAATTGTCATTGTTAGAGGGTTAGTGGTGAAGTCAGTTCCCAGGATCTTCTCTTCCTGATTAAATTTCATAACAACAATTTATAAAAAGCTTTAATTTTCTCAATTAATTTCAAGATCAAACATCAACAATTGGTTTCCAATTATTTTAGAATTAATTCAAAGACTGAGTAACATAACAATTCAACCTTGCAAGTCCTTGAGGTTCGACACCCTCTATATAGCCCTGTCCTACGAGGACTCGTTCTATTGCGAGTGGTTAAGTAAAATTGAAATCACATCACGTATGACGTGAAAGTTGAGATTAAGGTGATGTGGATAGAAATTATACTTTGACCAGGACTTCTCTATCTTCAGATAAGTCTGAGAAACTGAAAAGCCAGTCTCCTACTAGGACACGGTCCCATTTAACTTCTATAAATATAAAGACGACCCATATACCAAGGTACACAATTAATACCCTCTAAAGTGCCTTTATAGCTTTAGATAACCCTTTCAATTTCTAACTTGATCATTGGAGCGAAGTCGGCAGGCACCACACCAGTGTCCTTCCGATTACCCTTCTCTTGTCCTTTTATAGGTTAGCATTTGACCAGTTCGGGGTGGATTTTTGCTTCATGAAAAATGCTATGAAAATCATAAGAATGTTATATCAAATTTTCACAACGATAACCATGAGTTTTAAAATTATTTAAAATTTTGAAACAATTATGAACACATAATTTTAAAAACCATAAATTTGCCATTAAAATCCATTCTCAATTTCAATCTCATAACTCGAATCTCAATTCACAATATTCATAAACATTTAGAAATTTATCTAACAAATCCATGTGTGTGTGTGAAATCCAAATTCATTAATAATTAATCAAATTCTTTTGATCATTTGGCTAAAGCACATTGGATAAAAAAACATTAAGAACAACACATTATCAAATTAAACATTGAATTTTATTTTTTTTATTTATAAGATGACTTTCACTCTTACGGGCAGCTAGCTCTTTCCTCAAAACAATTTATTATCTGATATCTCATTGGAGATTTTGTCATAGTGGTATATTCAGACAAATCCTGAATGTAGCCTTTTTCTTTTTTGTCATATATTTTCATTAGTTTTTTTTCATTTTCTTTTTTGGTTGAATTCAACAAATATAAAATGTTTTTTATTTTCAATCATGTAAATTCTCAAATTACTACTCATACAATGTAATCTAGTTAACATCACATTGATTTTCAATCATATATCTCAAAGTTGGCTAGTGCACAAATTGTATAGATTCAAAAGATTCATCACTAAATATAAATAAATAAAGCAAATTAGTCATCAATACTTAGATCATAAATTCAAGAACTTCATCCATTGATAAATTATGTGTCCCGATTATGTATTCACAAATTATAGTGAATTTAAAAAGAATATAGAGAACTCATATTATATCATAGAAAAACATTATTTTCACATTCTCATGGTCTAATGGAAAACAAATAATGAATATAAGCTCAGTCCATGGCCATAATGATCCTAATGATCTCAGCTAGGGGGTTTTGCACCCAATGTTCCATTAAAAATAAATCTCATATTATCAATAGGCACAAATTTCTCCAAATTTTCATTTTTCATCCAAATTGTTTTAATATGCAAACTATCAAGAAAGAATTGTGGAGACTTAAAGGTATTTTTCTTCTTATTTAATTTCTTTTTAGCTTGAGAATTTTTGAGTTTATTCTAATTATTTAACTTTCTAGCATGAACCATATTCTTAGCTAAAGAATTATGCACATGAAGATTAGAAGAATAATCATTTCTCTTCCTATAACAATAATGTTGACTATGTTCAAAATTTTCACAATAAGTACAATAAAGCACATTGGACACATCTTTTGCATGCATAAACTTAACTTGAAGCTTAGGTTTGGGTGTGTTCATGTTCTTGGATCTAACAAAGATAATTTGACCCTTAGATGATGACCTATTATAACCTAATCCAGTATTATCTCTTACAGGCTTACCAAAACTAATCATGCTATCAAATTTAATCTGCCTAGAAGTAAATGCAATCAGTTTCTCTTGTAATTTTTTCAATTCAGGTTCAAGAAAAGAAACCTTAGCAACAAGAGAATCTCTAGCAGAAAGAACTTGACTTACCTCGCTCTCGAGAAACTTTACCTTATTCTAAAGATTTTGAATGACAAATATTTCATCATCAATTAACTGTTGTTTTTGCTTATTCTCATTTTTTTAATATATCTTTCTCTTTTTCTACTTGCTTTAGCTTTTTAGACTACTCTTTATAAGCCTTTAACAATTTCTCAAAGATTTTTTTGCAGCTTGCTTTCACATGATTCTTCATCTGATTGCTCAACTTCTAAATTATCAGAACCAACCTGACTCAAGGTTGTATACTTCTCTGTTTCACCTACATCAGAAGAAGAATCATTAGAAGTATCATTATTCACAATAACAACAAAAGAAAAGAATCATTAACATTATCGCAAGAAAAATCATTATCAGAATCAAGAACTTAGACTAAAAAATAATAGTTTTTATAGATTTAGATTTCTTTTTATATTTTATGTTCTTTTTCAAACCAAAACTATTTTTGAGACTTGGACACTGAATAAAATATATGACCTTTACCACTACATATTCAACAAATAGTTTGTCACCCTAGAGTCTTTTACATCTTTTCTTTTATTTTTCCTAATCTTTCTTCTAAATAATAATCTATTAAACAAAGGAGGTTGAGAATTGATCCACCGTTTCTCTTATGAGATTCCATGATGATTTTTGAAAATAAAAATAATTTTTGATTAAAAAAACTTTCACAAGGAACAACTCACAAATTAGAGTATACTGTTCTGATACCAAGTGTGAGTAATTCGGTGTGAAAGTGGTTGTGAAAGCTTATTTAAAACCTAGAGGGGGTGATCAGGTTTACTTGCTCATTTGCTTAACTTTTCACATTAATATGATTTTAAGTCCAATTAAAATTAACCAAACACATAAAGCAAGTAAATAAAGTAAAGTGTATAGATAACCTGATATAAGTGGAAAAATCCAATACAAAAAAAACCATGGGTGAAGCTATTGTCTTGGAGAACCAAATCCATTATTGTCGAAGTAAAGTACAACAAACTCTATCACAGACTCACACTCACTCCACTCTTATAAGAACTTGATGTGGAACACCTCGGGCTTACTCTTACAATTCCACGTCCAATTGCTGCAGACTTCCGGCTAACGTCACAATTCTTGTAAAAGAGTAACTGGAAGAACATGAATACTTAGCGAAGCGAATATTATATCCCCTTCATAATGCGATCTTCTTTTCTTTTCTCACCAATGAACAGTTATAGAAAAAGCCAAATGAACCAGTGACTTAATTAATAAGAAAATTTTGAAACAGTCTTCGATTGATTGATCAAGTGGAAAGACACAACCTAAACCACTTAATATATATATATATATGTGTGTGTGTGTGTGCATGCACGCGCTCTCAAAAACATAAATAGAAAAACAAAGTTCTTTGTCAAAAAATAACTTAATTGCTTTTTCTCTATAAAAATAATGTTTTTATGAAAGTATAATTAGGGAGAAAACATATAAGTATTTATATAGATGATAAAATCTTGAATTTTCTTGAAAAACAAGTTAAAATCCAATTAGAAATGTATACTAATGTTTATGGAAATCTCAGAGGCCAATTTCAGTCAAAACAAGACGTTACTTATCAAATAAGCAAGTGTCAGTGTGCATGGACCAGTTTAGGGAATGCATGAACCAGTTCATTGAGTCCAAACTTCTGATGTTGAGATCCCGAGAATATACGAACCGGTTCAGGGAATGTTTAAACAGGTCAAACTTTGAAATTTTCAAAAAATCACTTTTGAAACCCTAATTTTCAAAGTTAGATATCATTTATTCAAAAACTATGTGTCATCACCAACTTACCTGGATTACGTGAATTTCATACTTGATCAATGATGTCTATGCGCATTTGTAACATCTTGAATCCTTCAGATGATCAAACTCTTTGTCTATGTCATTGATGGCCTTATCATATGCCTGCATAAGTGACGAACACTATCCATGCTCTTGGTCTTCAATTGCATGATCAATTAAAAGAATTTAAATAAAAAGTTACAACTCGAGCATTCTCAATTTTGACACTGAAGATTGCTAATTAAAAATATATACGCACACAAATTAGACCATTCTATTTAATATCGGATACTGGATAGTTGCTAACAAGAAAGTCAGTAAAATAAAGGCATAATTCTCACCCACTTGTAATTAGACCAAACTACATAAGGGCATCACTATAATTACATTGTTGTTGCGTTTGGGAGAATTTAATGGGTGCCTTGAGATTGAAATTGGAGAAAATTTAGTTTAAAATTTTAAACTAATTTTTATACCAATTCCAAAGCCATAATTCAGTGCTTCCAGACATAATGTAAATGTATTTATATAGATATAAGTGTCTATGATGAGGGAACTCTCATAATGAGCTTATTATGAGGTATAAATTTGTAATTGACATATTTTGGTGTTCTAAATTGGATTGATCGAGTTGTAATTTTCTATTTAATTTTTGTAATTGATCATTAATATCTTCGAGCTGATACACAAGTGCATGGAAGCAGTTAAATCGGTCAGAACATCATATAGTACAAGTAAGTATGGTGAGGACACATTACACTTTATATTTTTGAGCCTATTTAAGAAAACTAGGGTTTCTGAGAAATTTAGGGTTTTTCAAAATAGGACCGGTCCCCATTTTTTAGGACCGGTCCAACTTTGTTCGATACTTTTGTTTCTGCAGAAAATTTTCAAAGTCCCTCCGATCCTAGTGTCTGGGCAGCGGTCCCACTTATCCTGTTCGAAATATAAAATAATTTAACAAAAATTCTGATTCCTATTGGGTTTGAAACTTCTAGGAGAGTTCTATATTGGTTTTAAAATTATTTTCCAAGTAGGATTATGACTCCCTTACCTATATATACATATCTATGTTTTCTTTACAGATAATGCCTTAAGAATTAATATTTTTTTGGAGAGAAAGCTTATACAGTATAATTAGGGCAAAATATTTTTTTATATTTGAGAGCACACATCTACAATTCATGAGTGACATTTAGGATGATGTTTTACTCTTGATTGGCTGTTTAGAGACTGCATCGATTTATTCACTGATCAGAGCTTTAGATTTGTGGTTTTTCTATTACTTGCTGAAGAACAAAGATGAACCATATCGCACTACAAAGGGAATGGAATACTTGTTGAGTATTTTTGTTCTTTCAGCAACTTTTCTGTGAGGATCGTGATGTTAGTCAAAAGTTTGCAGCAGTGGACCTGAAGTCGTAATTATAAGCCTGAGGTGTTTCGCATCAGATTCTTGATAGAGTGAAGATGGGTGTGAATCTGAGACAGAGTTTGATGTATTTTGCTTCATTATAGTGGATTAATTTTTTGAGGATTTTCGCCTCCCCTGTGGATTTTTCCTTATATGGGTTTTCCACGTATATCCGGTGCATTCTTTACATTACTAGCAGTTTACTTTTTTACTTGCTTTATTCATTTGATTAATTGTTAATTGAACTTAAAATTGAATTAATCTGAAAATTAAGCAAATGAGCACGTTAACCCCCCTCTAGGTTTTAAATTACTTTCGCAACCACTTCCACACCACGCAACACACAATTGGTATCAGAGCAGTATTCTCTAATTTTTGGGTAGTTCCTTGCAAAGTATTTTTAAAATCAAAATTTATTTTTGTTTTAAAAAATCAGTATGAAAGAGGGTGGATCAGTTCAACGAACTCATTTGTTTGATGGTTCAAATTATACTTTCTGGAAGTCTTGCATGAAAGCTTTTCTAAAATCTCAAGGAGAGAGAGTTTAGATGGCTATACAATTTTTACCACTATCACTGGTACTGGTGATACAACTATGACTGTAGATAAGGATAAAGCAACATGGTCTAATGCTGAGCATGATGATGCTAATCATAACAACAAAGGTTTATATGCTATAATTATATTTAATTTTGTTGTTCCCTTCTGAATTTTCTAGAATCTCTTCATGTTCCACTTCAAAAAAAGTATGTGATATTTTACAGGTAACTCATGAGGGTACCACCAAGGTAAGAAAATCAAAGTTACAAATGTTAGCAACTAAATTTGAAACAATTAGAATGGAGGAAGATGAGATATTTTTTAATTTTTATTATAGGCTTAATAATATTGTTCAAAGTAGTGCTAACATTGGTGAGAAAATTTCATCTTTCCAAATTATCAGAAAAATCATGAGATCATTACCTGATCGATTCCAAGCTAAATTGGAAGCCATAGATAAGAGCATAGATGTTGATTCAATGGAGGTGGCTGAATTAGTTAGATCAATTCAAACTTTTGAAATGAAATACCCAAAACTTCAGAAAATAAAAAAATTTGGCTTTAAAAATCTTAAAGACTACCAAGTCTTCAAATTTGTCAAATGTTTTAAATTCTTCAAAATCTAAAGTTGAAAAAGTTGAAAGTTTTGAATATGATTAAGATAGTGATATTGCACTCCTTGCTAGAAAATTTAAAAAGATCCTTAAATATGAAAAAGATAAAAATCTTAGAAATGGAAATCCTTCTAAATTCCAGAATCAAAACTCATCATCCAAAGGTAATGAAAGAAAAGAGAAAGAAGTTGATGACTCCAAGGATTCTGAGATAATTTGTTGGATATGTGGTGGTAAAGGTCACACATCTATTCAATGTCCAAGTCCTAAGAAAATAAGTTTTAGTGCAAATAAAACTTCAAAGGCTAAAAAGAAAGTCATGAAAACTATTATTTCTGAGTCTGAGTCTTCTAACTCTAATAGTGATTCTTTTGTTGAGAATGATGCTTTTACTTTTGTAACTTTACTAAATGATGATACTACTAATGATTCTTCTTCTGATGTAGATGAACTAGAGAAGTTTACAACTCTAAGCCAAGTTAGGTCTGATGATTATGAAGATGAAGGAAAAGAATAGCCAACCAAGGAAGAACTGTTCAAAGCTTTTGAAAAGTTGTTTACAGAAACTGTCAAAGTTAAGAGAGCCTACAAAAAATAAACAAAGCAATTGGAGATGGTGGAAAGTGAAAAAGAATATTTGATGGAAGAAACTAAGAAGATCCAGAAAAAGATTGAAGAGAATAAAACAAAAATTTTAAATTTTCAAAGTAAAATCAAGTTTATCGAAAGTGAGGTAAGTCAAGCTATCTCTGCCAAAGATGCTCTTGTTGCTAGAATTAATATTCTTGAGCTTGAATTGAAAAAGTCACAAGAGAAATTGATTGCATTTACTTCTGGGCAGATTAAGCATGATAGCATGATTAGTGTTGGTAAGCTTGTAGGAGATAAGACTGGATTAGATGTTGTTGGGTCATTATCTAAGGAAAAAACTATTTTTGTTAAACCCAAGAACTTGAATGTGTTTGCACCCAAACCTAAGCCTCAATTTGAGTCATTGCATTCTAAT
The DNA here is from genome assembly GCA_026545225.1 of Cornus controversa. NCBI lineage: Eukaryota > Viridiplantae > Streptophyta > Magnoliopsida > Cornales > Cornaceae > Cornus > Cornus controversa. Next base: position 50,026,859 of record CM048845.1, read on the forward strand.
GTTATGTCCAGTGTACTTCATTGTACCTTTTGTGGTAAGAATGAACATAGTCAACACTATTTATATGAAAAGAGAAAACATTCTAATTCTATTTTTCATGTACATAATTCTTTTGCTAAGAATAGGGTTCATGCTAGAAAGCCATATTATTGTAACAAACCCAAAATTCTCAAGCTAAAAAGAATTCAAATAAGAAAAATAATTTTTCTATTTCTTCACAGTATTTTTTTGATAAATTGCATGTTAAAACAATTTAGATGAAAAAGAAAGATTTGAAGAAATTTGTGCCTGTTGATACTATGAGATTTATTGCTAATAGGTCTTTGGGTGCAAAACCCTCTAACTAGGTCATTAGGACATTTATGGTCATGGACTAAGCTTATGTTCATTATTTGTTTTCCATTAGACTATATTTTTTAGATTAGGTTAGGTTTTGTTTATTTTTATATAATAATCATGTGAATGTGAAAATCATATTTTTCTATGAAATAATGTGAATTCTCTATATTTTTGTTAAAGTTCACTTTGATTTGGGAATGCATGATTGGGACACTTAGTTTATCAATGGATGAAGTACTTGATTTTATTATCTAAGCATTGATGACTAATGTGCTATGCTTATATCTTTTTAGTGGTGAATCTTTTGAGTCCATTCAATTTGTGCACTAGTCCAATTCTAAAAGAATTGATTGAAAACTAATGTAAAGTTGGATAGAGTATATTGTATAAGTAACATTGAAGGCTTAAGTGATAAAAAAAAAATGAAAAAAAAAGATTCTTTTTTTTATTCAGCATAAAAAGAAAAAAAGTGAATTGCTAAAAATCTAAGACAAAAGGAAAAGGCTACCTTCGGGATGTGTTCAAAGGTACCACTACAACATAAATCTCCAATGAGATATCTTTTAAAGAAGTTATTTTGAGGAAATCATTGGCTGTCCGTAAGCGTGAAAGCCACCATCTTAGAAAAAAAATAAATAAATAATTTAATGAAAGATAATTTGATCATGTGTGGTTTTATTTTCTTAACATCCAATGTGTTTTAGAAGATGAATAAAAGAAATTTGATTAATTTTGATGATGTTGGATTGCACACACACACATAAATTTATTAGATAAATTTTTAAATTTTTATAAATATTTGTGTATTGAAAATTGTGCCATGATCATGAATTTAATGATGAATTTTGTTGGCAAGTTTATGAGTTTTAAAATTGTGCATTTGTGAATTTTGTTGATTTTTTTCAAAAATTTTAGAACTCATTGTTATTTTATGTTAAAAATTAGTTTTAATGATTATAAAATTGTTATATTTTATATTTTTACATAAATAAAAATTGAAAAAGATTTTTTATATTTTTTTAGATTTTTAGGCTTTTTTTTTTTTTGAAAAATTGCAAAATTAGTCAAACATGGTCAACTGACCAATTTACCTAGCTGAACAAGTCCAAGATGAAGGCTAGACCGGCATTAGGGCTCGACCAGAAGGCTTTTTATGTGCATGTTGCATGTGGTTTATTTTGTTCTAACATTTTCCTTGTGTGCATTTTTCTCCTCTTTTCCCTCAGTTTGCCATAACTCTAAACAAACTTTGTGCTACTTAATGTATATCATAATGGGTGATATTTGTATTTGATTTTGAGTTAAATTGGTGGAAGGGATTGGTCTTTGAAGGATTTGTGTTGTGTTTGGGAGATTGAACTAACAAAATTTGTTTGAAGTCTGTGGTTTCAAAGTTTGCACTCCAAGTGTTTGACATAATTCTTTAATGGATCTTGTGACCTTGTTTATACTTTCATGCATTGTCCCTTTCATGATTAGGATTAAAAAAGATAGAAGAGTGCTTTTAAAAGTGAAAGGAATGTTGGTTTAAAAGATCTTGGTTGGGAGTCTTTATGTGATTTGGATGACATATTTTTATTTGGATATTTTATCTTTTACAACCAAAGTGTTTGGCATTATCATTGAGGTGAATACAAATATTATGGCTCAAGTAGTTGATATTCTTGATCTTAACAGGTGGTATTATTTTACAATACTTAAGGACAAATCTTGATAGACCACCTATAAAGGATAATGATTCGAGCCTTAGGAGAACCTAATGCATCTTTGCTAATGAACATCATTCCTTCTCCTACATCACTGATGATAACTAGTTTTTAGGCTTTGATGTTTTGATGATTCAGACCAGTTCATTTGTTTTGTAGGTTTATGACTTAGATTTGTTTATTTTGGATACTTATGATGTCTTTGATTAGGTTGCATATTTATCTTATGGATACCATATTTGTGTTTGATTCATATTTTTGTGAACTTTGATGTAAAGTTCAATGAATGGAATTACATGACCAAGGATATCTGTTTGATAAATGTTGATATCTAGGTTTTGTTCTTTTGGCAATTCTTGTTTTAGACATAATATCTTTGGATATTTGTTTCTAGATGTTATGCTTAATGATACTCCTAATTTTGGTATTTTTTCTACTTGTGCTTGTGTGTTATTAATGGAGTTCATGTTCTTGTTATATCACTTGATTACATGTGATAGTTTCTCTCTTGTTCTCATTGTTCTTATTTTGTCAATTTGTTCCAAAAAGGAGGAGATAGTAATATGTGATATGTGATTTTTTGACAAAGGGGGAGACATAGGAGACATATACAAAGGGGGAGACATATATGCTTGTTTCTTTGTAATATGGGGAGATAATATATTTCATTGGTTACATGTTTGAGGGGCAGTATGAATATTGTTAACATTGATGTTAATTGTTTATAAGGGGAGCATGAACATTGTTAACATTGATGTTAATTGTTTATATTTCTTTATTAAACTTTTCACATATTGTGTTGTTTAAGTGATGTGTAGATACATGTTTTACTTCTAACAGTCTTGAACACACATGTGAAACTTTATTGGATCAACTCTTTATTTCTGTGTATTTTTGGGATAAATTGTAATCTAATTTTTCCAATGGGTTAGCTAGGTTATAAATTGTCTAGGTGCTTTTGTCACGAAATTGCCAAAGAAGGAGATTGTGAGGTGAAATACCCCCTACAAATTTCACGTATGAGGTGGCCAGTCTCACACATAAAACATAAGGGATATCTACAACTGATAGCAAACAAACATAGAATACAAGGATAAAAAGAAGAGATTTATAAATGCTGAAAGGAAAGTCTAATTGAAATAATAAATATCATTAAATAAACTTGATACTAGTTTGAACAATACAACTTGGAAGTCTTGCAACTCAAGGACCCCTTGACTAAAAACCATAAAAGTAATAGTTATTCTAGAAAAGATTCAAGTCCCTGCACTGAAGTCTGGTAAGGAATTAGATGACTTCTACGCACCACAAACTCCACGCTTTAACCTCGAGGTGGAAGCTGCCTGGGACCTGAAATATCAACAGAGTAGGTTAAACTCACGAGCAAGTTCCCTCTACTGCCACCCAACAGAGAACCAGTAAACATACCCTCTATATGAGGGACAATAAAAAAATAGCTATATACGTATCATTTTTTTATTTAACCTTTGTCCCAAAATAGAAACCATCCTACACACCATTCCAACTCATCCCCTATCACACAAATTATAGAACCTATTTTTTAAGTTCAAACCAAATGCAATCTTTACATGCCAGGACACTTTATTAAATAAAATACCTTATTAATATTTGGCATCCCTGACATGCCTCCCTTATATACATATTAAGTACCATACTATGTAGTTGGCAATCCTCATATACCTCCCAAATTAACCTTAAATACCCTATTGGCAATCCTGACATGCTTCCTGGCAATCCTCACATGCCTCCCTTATTAACCTTAAATACTCTATTGGCAATCCTGACATGCCTCTTGATAATCCTCACATGCCTCCCTAGTTAACCTTAAGTACCCTATTAGGAATCCTAACATGCCTCCTGGAAATCCTCACATGCCTCCCTAATTAATCTTAAATACCTTATTAGATATTGACAATCCTGACATGCCCCCCTAATTAACCTTAAATATCTTATTAGGTATTAGCAATCTTGACATGCCCCCTGGCAATCCTTACATGCCTCCCCTATTCCTTTTAAAATAAAATCAACCTACTTATAAGTACATTAATTTAACCTAATACAATTCCAATCACCAAAAGAAATAATACATAAACAATTAACTAAGTCCAACATATCACGCAAGCAAAAGAATTACATGATTTCATAAACTGATTTAAACATCAACATTTAACCATGAACAATTATGATTGCAAAGAAAACAATTAAGGAAGAAATAAAATAATTAAAAAGGGAAAAACACATAATCAAGCCTACAATGTAACTTAAACATCAAGGGTATCTAAACCTAGCTCTAAACTAGGTTTCCGTGCATAAACTGTCTTAAAAAGACTTGATTTACCTTTCTTGAATTTTTTGGAATTATTCGGTAATTTAAGAAATTTCCAAAACAAAAGAAAAGAAAATTTCAATTTTTGAAATACACTTTTTGTACAAATTCTACAACAAGGGGAACTTATTATGTCTTGAAATTAAAAACCCATGTGTATTTTATCCCTAAAAGATAAGTTTGAATTTTCAGAAATTTTCTGGAATTTAAAAGCAATTTAAAACATTTTTCCTATTTTTCTAAATTTTAAAAATGAATTAAAAATTTAAAAAAATTAAAATATTCCAAATTGGGCCCCAACTGGGCCAGAGGTGGGCCCCGACGAGTGGGGCCCAATGCCCCTTTCCCCGGCGCTGGCGCCGACGGCACGCACGTGGGGGAGGCGTTACCCTCTCTTCTTCTTCTTTCTTTTCTTTTTCCTATTACTTTCTCCAGCAGCCGCGCGTGACCATGGCAGCGTTTTCCCAACCTTATTCCGGCCACCTCCGATCACCGAAACTCATGTATGAATATATCATTCAACTCCTCTCAATCTAAGCCACACATTGGTACCAAAATCGCATCCTCTCGCAGCCTAAATCAAAAACGCCCAAATCAAATTTCCAGGGTTCTTAAATTTCAAACTCAAATTCCTGTCAACCTACCCAACAATTCGCAACCAAAGTTACTGGGACTATTCGGGAGAGCAAGATCAACAATTTCATCAGAACAAAATTCTTCAGAAACGGCATATACATTCATCATGAATTTCATGTTTATATATATATATATACCCATATATATACGTATACACATATGAGATTTTACCCCATAGTTATACCAAATTCACAGATTAATTTATATAATCAAACGAAAAAATCCATAACATACATAATCATACTAATACATAATTATATACATGTATATACATACAATCATACAATAAAACCATTTATCTATGTTTACAAGTTTGAAGGGGAAGTGAAGAGATTGAACTTACCTTATGATTTTGAGTAAAATCACATTCTCTCCCTTTTTTCGGCGTCTACCGTTCTCTCCCTGTCCGTGCGTAGCAACTCTTTGTGCGTAGGAACAACTGAACCATAATCCTATTTTCTATTTCTTTTATCTATATTTTCTTTTCTAAAAATTATTAAAATAATTTCCTAAATAATTTAAATAATAAACCTAAATATATATAGCCCACATATATAAATGTATATATATAAATGTGGCCTAAACCCAAAAGTCTAGCCCAACCTAACAATAATAAAAAATAATAATAAAAGAAAATGCAGCCCAAAGTCTTACATATTAATTAAAAGGAAAATCTACATCAAAAGCAAATATTTCACAAACATTTCAAAAAAAAAATCAACCATCTATATTAAATCAAAACCAAGAATAGGCATTCACAAGCATTTACTAAAATATTTAAAACACCGCAAAATGAACAATTTAAATAATTAAAACCCCAAATTAAATATCCTAAAATTTTGCGGTATTACATGAGGTATAAATATATAATTGACATATTTCGGTGTTCAAAACTAGATTGATCGAGTTGTAATTTTTTATTTAATTTTTGTAATTGATCATCAACATCTTCGTATTTAATTTTTGTAATTGATCATCATCATCTTCGAGCTGATACACAAGTGCATTGAAGTAGTTAAATCAGTGAGAACATCATATAGTACAGGTAAGTATGGTGAGGACACATTGCACTTTATATTTTCGAGCATATTTTGGAAAACTAGGGTTTCTGGAAAATTTAGGGTTTTTGAAAATAGGACCGATCCCCATTTTTCAGGACCGGTCTAATTTTGTTCGGTACTTTTGTTTCTGCAGAAAATTTTCAAAGTCCCACCGGTCCTAGTGTTTGGGCACTAGTCTCATTTGTCCTGTTCCAAATAGGAAATAATTTTGACGAAAATTCTGATTTCTATTGGGTTTGAAACTTCTATGAGAGTTTTATATTGGTCTTAAAATTGTTTTCCAAGTAGGATTAGGACTCCCTTGCCTATATATATGTATCTATATTTTCTCTACAGATAATGCCTTGAGGATTAATATTTTTAGAGAGAAAAATCTTTTACAGTATAATTAGGGCAAAATATTTTTTTATATTTTGAGAGCACACATTTACAATTCACAACTGGCATTTAGGATGGTGTTCTACTTCTGATTGGCTATGTAGAGACTGTATCAATTTATTCGCTAATCAGAGTATTGGATTTGTGATTCTTCTATTACTTGCTGAAGAAGAAAGGTAAACCATATCGCACTACGAAGGGAGCGGAATACTTGCCGAGTATTTTTGTTCTTCCAACAACCTTTCTGTGAGAATTATGGTGTTAGCTAGAAGTTTGTAGCAGTTAGACCTGGAGTTGTAATTGTAAACCTGAGGTGTTTCGCATCAGATTATTGATAAAGTGAAAATGGGTGTGAGTTTGAGACAGAGTTTGTTGTACTTTGCTTCATTATAGTGGATTGGTTTGGAGGCTTTTCGTCTTCCCTGTGATTTTTTCGCGATCTGAGTTTTTCACGTATATCTGGTACGTTCTTTACATTACTAGCACTTTATTTACTTGCTTTATTTGTTTGATTAATTGTTAATTGAACTTAAAATCGAATTAAAATGAGAATTAAACAAATGAGCAAATGAACCTATTCATCCCCTTCTAGGTTTTAAATTACTTCAGTAACCACTTTCACACCGCGCAATTCACACTTATACCCTCATTCGTTGGAATCGTTTGTTGGATCTATTACGTGACATCACAATGCATTTGACTCTATGGACGAGTAGATGAGAACGATGACTCACTCTATCAAGCAAATGAGGATAAGAGTTCACATGTAGGGCTGCAAATGAACCAACCTATTCATGATTAGCTCGGGCTTAGCTGATTTAAGGCTCAGCTTGGGCTCTGTCATTAAGCAAATGATCCGAGCTCGAGCTCGATTTCTAGGCTCGTTTAGTAAACGAGCCAATTTTGAATAATATTGAGCTCAGCTCGTTTAGGCTTGTGAACATGAGTTCGTGTAGGCTCGTATACGTTTGTGAACAGAGGCTCGTATAAGCTCATGAACATGTTCATAAGTATAGAATTGTATAGGTTTAGAACATAGGCTTGTGTAGGCTCGTTTACGTTTATAAGGTAGGCTCATTTACGTTCATAAACGAGCTAAATCGATTTTGAACACGACTTCAAATTGAGCTTGAACGATTTTTTTTTACTAAACGAACTGAGTCCAAGCCAAACCCGAGCTTCTCAAAATAATGATAAGTCGAGCCTAAACTCTACTATTTGAGCTCGTCACGAGCTCGAGTCAAACTCACAAATGAACGAGCCGAACCTAAACAAACTCAAACTCAGTTCGATTCATTTGCAGCCCTCACACGGAGCCCTAATCTTATTTTAGAGGGAAGTTATTAAAAGAATTCTGACATGACCAGAGTTATGGACTTTTTTTATTAAACACATAATTAAGACCATTTTTTATATGAGCAATGCTACACGTCTCGAATAAATATCATGAATTTTAACTCGAATCTATGTGGCAGGTGATATAGTCCATTATTTTATGAGATAAAATTAAATGGTAGGTTATTATTGGTGGGATTCTCCCATACACGGAGTCCCTATGGTATTATCACCTGCCACATAGATTCGAGTTAAAATTTGTGAAATAAAATTGTGACGTTTAGCATTTCTCTTTTTATATTTGCAAAAAAGTTTAATGAATTTTTTTATAAATCACTGATTGGAAGGTCAATAATTAAATTCGTGATTCTTTCTTGATAAGTTGCAATGTTGGTGTGTGGATAATATACATATACATATATAATCACTTTGCGGTTTTTTTTATTTTTAGTTTTGACACTGTTACTCTTTAATTTATATAATCATAATTCTGCATAGTCAGATGCCCATGGATAAGATGAGCGTTGGGGTGTGGATAATATACATATACGTATATAAATCACTTTGAGGTTTTTTTTTTTTTTTTTTTGGTTTTGACAGTGTTACTCTTTAGTTTATATAATCAAAATTCTGCATAGTCAGATGCCCATGGATAAGATGAGCGTTGGTAGTTGTCTGGACATGTAACATATATAATATACATATACATATATGATATTATATATATATATATGATTCTACAACAATCTTAACAGCCCTCGAAACGTAACGTTCACAGCTATATGTGTCAAGTTGCCTCAAATATGACGTCTGAAAAAGCTATTGCCCTGTTGATTCTGCAATGTCTTCTTCTCCATTTCTTTCTATAACGTCTCTCTCTCTCTCCCCTGATCTGAATTCTACTTCTATCCTTTGCTCCATTATTTCCTTCCGATTCCAGAGAATACCCATCAAAGAAACTCCGAAAAACTATGTTATCAAAAGTTAACGGCGTTGTTTGGATGGAAGATAGAGAATGTGAAGTGACAGCTTCATGGGTTCGAAACGACAACAACAATGGAGCTGTAGAGAACAAAGACGAAATGGATTCAATCTCCACTTTCAAATCAATGCTTGACGTTGAAAATGAAGAATGGTACGTAACTAACAACGACATCCAAAACCACCATGACATCAGAGATATCACCTTCTCACCAAACTTCGCTGAAGCTGATAACAATCTACTGTTACAACCAGTGGACTCGTCCTCTTCTTGTTCACCATCATCAGCTTCAGTGTTCAACAATCTGAATCCATCTCAGGTACAGTACTTTTTGCCTCCCAAACCCACTATCCTTTCGACCCTCAATGTAATTTCTAACAACCCATTAGAGAGTAGTTTCGATCTGGGTTGCGAAACTGGGTTTCTTGAGACCACCCAAGCCTTGAGTGCTATGAACAATGGCGGTGGGCTTTTGACTGGTTTCGCTGATTTAAGCTCACAACCCCAGATCATGGTTAATCCCAACTTGAGCTCAGATCACCAGTTCTCAAGTACCCATTTGCTTCAATTGACCGGAAACAACGGCACGGTCAGTTCCGGTTTCAATTGGACGGGAATTCGGGGTCTTGAAGAGAGTTCTGGTAATTCTTTGTTTCTGAATAGGTCTAAGCTGCTGAAACCACTAGAGAATTTTGATTCCATTGCCGCACAGCCCACTCTTTTTCAAAAACGAGCGGCTCTGAGGAAGAATTTGGCCAATAATGGTGGCAATTTGGGGGTTTTGGGTACGGAAGGTAGCTGGGATTTGGGTATTGATGAAGGGTACGAAGGGAAGATGGAATTGGGTGAAGTGAATGGAAAGAAGAGGAAGAACAGCAATTGGAATGATGTCGAAGATGTGAGCATAGACGGGTCAGGTTTGAATTACGATTCGGATGAATTTACAGAGAATGCTATGATGGAAGAGATTGCCAAGAATGGTGGGAATAGTTTAAATGCGGATAGTACTGTCACTGGTGGTGATCAGAAAGGGAAGAAGAAGGGGTTTCCAGCTAAAAATTTGATGGCCGAAAGGCGCCGCCGGAAGAAGCTCAATGATAGGCTTTACATGCTGAGGTCTGTTGTCCCAAAGATAAGCAAGGTAAGAAATTTCTCTACATCGATGTCTTGACTTACTGTTAAATTTTAGGTTCTCATTTTCATTTTTGCAGTTCTATCCTTTCCTCATTTTGGTTTTATTGGTTGCATCTTTTGTTTTGCATGAATTCAGAAGGTATGTGAATTGATTATGAATATCAGAATTTCCTATTTTGTGAACTACAGGATAAATTGTTAATATGTTTTAGTTCCTCATTTTCATTTTGCAGTTTTAGCCATTCCTCACTTTTGTTTGATTAGTTGCATCTTTCTGTTTTGCATGGTTTCAGAAGGTATGTGAATTGATATGAATGTTAGCATTAAATTCACTCACGTGGACTTGGTGGAGTGGCTTTAAAAACTGACTCAAATTGTTGGACCACAGTAGGAGTAGGAAATGAAACTTTATTACAAGGATAAAGTCATTTTAAATATTAAAGTGAATTTGAATAATTTTTAAGTGTTGTGTTAATTGAATTTTATATTTCTAACTGACAGTAAAGTGAATTTGAATAATTTTAAGTGTTGTGTTAATTGAATTTTATATTTCTAACTGACAGATCTCTGGTTTTGCTATTAATATCTTTGAAGATCATTTTCTTCTGTCATTGGCTGTGTGAGGTCCCAACTCTTTTTGAGGTACCACTAGGTCCATTGCCTATACCATAGCCAAATTGCTGCCACTAGTACCAACAGTTACCATTGTTGCCACCTCCACTTCCATGCTTGCACCATCATCTACGTCATCACAGCTGTTGCTGCCGCCACCACCATTGTTGCTGCCATCATCTTCACCATCAATTTGTCATTTTTAACACTCTTCCCTTGCCACCAGACTACTACACATGACCACCACCACCACCACCACCATAGATTGCATATGCCACTATCATCATATTGCCTCCACCAGCAATCTACCATCACCACTCCACCACTTTAACATCCCACATCATCTGCCACCACCACCAACTTGTCATTCTCTAAACTAAAATTATTAATTTTATTTAACACTAAATTCAAATTCAAGTGTATGTTGGATCTCAGATGGTCAATATAAACATTGAATTTTAAATTTCTTATATTTGCTAATTTGAAATTTTTAGTTCCTTGAATCACAAATTTGAGGACCAATTCCAAATATGTGAAACAATTGCACCCTAAATGTATATTTTGGAGTTTGAATTTGTAACAGCTATTTACATTAGTGGATTTTCCTCCTAGAGATGTGCTGTTTGATTCTGTGACAAATTCTTCAGGAGTTGAGATTTTTTGATGTAACTGAGAGATGGGGGAGGGGGGATGAACTCTGAACCAAGCCCTGAAATATGTTCACTAGTAGTTAAATGAAAACTGCAGAAACACTCAGATTTAGTGGAAGGTTTTAGTACAAATGCCAGAAAGTTGGTGTCTTTTGGTGAAATTTTCATAATTATAGCTCACTAAAATTCATGATATGTATGCTTTTTAATCAAACTTTTATAATTTAGTGCTTATACTCTAGTTCCATCTTTATTCAACTTGTGGTTGAAATTGGTTAAAACCTTATTGCATTGTGAGAACATTGTAGTTTGACTGCTGGCACTTTTAACTGCCTAATTAATGAAATTTTTATTAAAATTTGAGGCTTCTTCGGACTGCAGATTATTCCACTGTTCAATTGAAGCTGTAATGAGATGCTTCTGAAGCTTTAAATTGGTAGTTATGCCCTATAAAATGGTATCATGTGGATCGTTCTTCTCTTGTGTTGACAGATGGACAGGGCTTCAATTCTTGGGGATGCAATTGAATACTTGAAGGAACTTCTGCAGAAGATTAATGACCTCCACAATGAACTGGAGTCAACTCCTCCTAGTTCTTCATTGACACCTACCACAACCTTCTATCCTTTGACTCCCACCACTCCTACCATGCCCTGCCATATCAAGGAAGAACTTTGCCCTATTTCCTTGCTGAGCCCAAATGGGCAACCTGCAAGGGTAAAAAGCTAACTCTTTACCTGAAAATGCTTACTTTCTTGCTTTGTTAGTTTTGTTTTGTATATATTTCTTGGTGGTATTGCAGTTGGGGATGAGTCATTATTAATGCATTCATTGAGAAACTGGTCTGCAGTAGCACCTTGTGACCTCTTGTTAATAATCCAAGAGAGCTTTAAAAATGACAATTGCTTATATTGCTGTGGTTTTAGGTTGAAGTAAGGATAAGAGAAGGAAGATCTGTTAAAATCCACATGTTTTGTGGCCGCAGACCAGGTCTCTTGCTCTCAACTATGAAGGCACTGGATAATCTTGGGCTAGATATCCAACAAGCTGTTATCAGCTCCTTCAATGGATTTGCATTGGATATCTTTCGAGCTGAGGTACTTTTCTTTGACCTTTCTCAAATTTGTAACCTTGGAGCATACAATATACATAAACGTTCCAGATAAAACCAGCCTCCTTCTCCCCTCTCCCCTTGGTAAGTGTTGATGGATATGAGTTGGATTCTTATAAGTTCTCTTTCTGGACAAGTTTTAGAAAAAAAGAGTAGAATGGTATGTTGGGTTATATTTGTCCAAATGGACTATTATTAATACCATCCATGATCTGTTGTTAGGATCTTTCATTGATTTTTATCACTGCATATTTCCATGGTTTCCCTCCTAAATTGAACATGCATAACCCAACATACCATTCTACTCTTTTTTTCTTTATTTATTTTTGAAAAGTATACCATTCTACGCTTTGCTTTACAAGAAAGAACATTTAGTATAATATGGTTCCCCTTTTCTCAGCTAAGAAGAAAAATCTCTTGGCTTCTTGATTTTATAACCTTATGATTTAGGAGGTATGAGCTTTGCACAAGTCCTTTTGACTACAGATAGTGATTTAATATGAGATGGTATTCTATTCTCAGCAATGCAAGGAAGGTCAAGACGTCCATCCCGAGCAAATCAAAGCAATACTCTTGGAATCAGCTGGCTTCCATGGCATGGTGTAGATCTCTTTCAGTCAAATTGAAGCTGCAGCAGGATTTTATTGAATCGGTTATGTATTTTTAAGTTTGTTCTCATGCTTAGCTACTGATCGATTGTGCGAAACATTTCTAAGTCGTTAGCAGATTATAGATTTTCTGTAGCTTAGCTTATATCTATTCAAATTCCTCTATCAATTGGGCAGACACTGAGAAAACCTATCAACTTTAGCTTTTTCAGCTTTGGAATAAATCATCTCCTTGGATTGCCATACATTTATTACTTTGGTAAGTGGATTTAGTTAGCATAACTGCAGCATCAACATGCATTTTGATGAGATGGGAAATGATAGTGACTTTAAATGAGCAACTTATCTAGCATTCTCTCTTTTCTATCCCTTTCGATAAGTCATCGTCGTTGTCAGCCTTTCCTTTATCCCAAACGATGGGGTTGACAACATGAATTTTCTTTTTCCATTCTATTCTAATTAACACACCACATCTACTCTTATATTTAATTTTTTAAAGTCATTTCTAATTAGTTCATCTAAGTTAGTTTTGTCGATTTGGTCTCTTACTTTCTATGCAAACTAATGTGCCTTTTCCCATTGGTGCATCGCTAAGTCTCCGTTTTACGTGCGCCTATATGACATTATGGTGCATCGCTAAGTCTCCGTTTTGCATGCCTATATGACATTAAGCCTGCTTTCTCTTATTTTGTTACTAATTAGGCGTTATTCATTTTCTCGTTGGTGCATCGGGGGGTCTACATTATGTGTCCATATCACATAATCCTGTTTTCTCTTATTTTGTCACTAAGAGGCGTTCTTCATATTTTTTCCCGTACATTTTTGAGTGACAAACCTATCTCTTCTAGTTACTCCTCTTATCTATCTAAGCATTCTCATTTCAGTTATATGAATGCATTGTTTCTGTTTCAATGTCCATTACTCTACCCTATATGAGATAGTTGACCTGGAATCCTCCTATAATTTTTTTACTTTTTAACTTGTTTGTTACTTTTTTTTATAGCATGGGATATCATTAGTCTGTCTTCATTTTGTCCATCATACTCCAATCATTCATGCTAGTAACACTATCTTCTCTCCTTATATTTTTGTATTATTGATCCTAAGTATCAAAAATGATTATTCTGAGTAATCATTTAGTCTAGAATTGTTGTTATTATTATTTTTTCCCTAATTGAGATGATTTTGTATTATAAAAGAAAAGAACAATAGAGTACAAGAATAAATCAGAAAAAAGAAAAAAGAAACAGTAAATCAAGACTCAACAAACAACTCAAAATCATGAAATTCTGAAGCCCATAATATATCCATAATCTCCCACCAAGCAAGCTTTGCAACCTCCTCAGCAGAATGACAACCATTATCATGATGAAGCCTGTAATTCTAAGATGTCAAAACAGTTCCAAGGTCTCTTTTAAATGAGAAATCACCTTAATTCCAATGTATTTTTCATTTGATTTCACAAGCATAAGAAAATATTTTTGTTATATGTCATTAAAATATTTTGGATAAAATACACTGACCTCTCCTAAAATTTGTCATAATTATACGAACACGTAACCTTTCTCATTTTTAGAATAACCGTTAGTCAACCATGCAAATTGATTATGTTTATGTACTTAATATTACTAGAATACCAGTATTGTCCTTGGTTGGAATAGAAAGACTATTTGAACCTATAGTGTGACATGGAATTACAAAAGTACCCTCATCTCTTTAAATATAACCATTGTGCACTTTTTTTTTTCTTCTTTTTTTTTATTTGTAGATTGGGTAGGAATGGAAGTTTGATAATGATAGGTTAAGTTACCCATTTATTATATTGCACTGTGTCAATTCGCTTCTCGCCTACGCACCATATCACTTGCCTGTTAAGTTGGTCATTCAATCGCGACACTATTTCGCTCAGTGGAGGAGCCATGAATTTAGCTGAGAGGGAACCACCATTAACAATAACATGATAAGAAATTTTGAATCAAGATAATAAATAGTAAATGATTTTTTTTTTTTAATTTTGATTCTTAAAAATCTTGTGAGGCCCGTCAGAGAAAAAAAGGCATGGGTCTTTTCTGAATTTTGAAATTTTTGTTGGACAAATAAGTTGAAAAAAATGAGGGGTCTTTTTGAATTTTGGAAGTGTTTCTTAGGGTGTTTTGTGAAATTTTTAGGAGTTCAATCATCACAATTTTATAATTATCAAAATTTGTGTATAGAAAATATAAATAACAGAAGATTCAGTAGCAAAGGAGTAGTCTTTTCTTAATTTGGATTCTTAAAAATTTTGTGGAACCGTTGGTGGTGAAAAGATATGGATCTTTTTTGAATTTTTAAAATTTTATTGTGCAAATGAGTTAATAAATGAAGGGTTTTTTTTTTTTTTTTTTTAATTTTGTAAGTTTTTTAAAAGGCCTTTTATAAATATTTTAAAAGTTTAGTGGGGGCACTTTTAGAATTTTCAAAACTTATGTATAAAAATTACAAATAAAATAAAAAACTAGTATTGCCCCCACTGGTCCCAACATGGCTTCGTCACTGACTTCACTCCAAATTTGAGAATACCCCATATGATTTTAAGCTCCGGTCTTTGTTGCTTTTCAAAATTTTGGGCAAGTTGAAGTCAAAGGCGAAGAGTGTGAAGGGTTGTTAGTGTCAATTTACACAATAACACTAGTTTGGTTCTTAGGATGAAAATGTTGGTTGGATTCTAAATTTCAAACGATAAGTGCCAATACGAGACGCGATGGACATTATAGTAATTTCACGCTGTTATTTGAGGGTATTTAATTAAAATACACAAATTCATTAGTCTATTTGACGATCCATCACTACTAGGGCATTTGTGTTATATACTTGATTTTTATAGGAGGTCAAAGTAATTTTAAAAATCAAAGAGGAAATCTGTATAATTATAACAAATCTCAAAAAATACTAGTATAATTTATCAAATATTTTTATGATGAGTATTATTTTCCTTTTTTTTAAAAAAAACTGTACAACATATACGAATTCCAAATTTGGTCCAAAACTTTCACGTCCATACAACCTTGTTTGCTCTGGAAATTGGAATGGAATAACTGCTGGTTTGGCCTGACAATTTAGCTAAAATTTCAATTATTTAGTGCAAAATGATAAAAACTTAAACTTCAACTTTCTTGCATTTGTAAATAATTCACTGGACTATCAATTATTTGATAGATAACCTCGTCTATTGTAAAACCCTATAAATTAGCCCCTCCTGTTATTTTTTCCATTAAAATGAACAAAAAATGTGTTATATTTAACCAATATTCCCTTTTCTAAACCAAATTACTCTCATGAAAAACAATTATGAACTCGAACATAGGAAATGTGATGTTATTTCAATAATAGATCTTAGAAGGAAAAGAAAATAAATGAAATGAAATGGGGAGGGATAGTGACTTTTATGTTTGGTTAGATAATGAGGAGAGAAAAGAAATGATAAGAAGAGATTTAGAGGAATAGCCTATCTCTCCAAATTGAGAAATGATAGGAACTTAAGAAAAACTTTCATAATACCAAAAATAATCTCAGCGTTTTAACATAGGAAATTGTTAGCTTTATGCATGTTATCCATGTTTGTTGTTTATATTTTGACGATAACAAATTATATCATGGTCTTCTAATGTGTCTATATCAAGTATAATTAGCTATAAGAATATGATGATCAAAAGTATAAAAAACATTTGAAAACGTTTACAAAAAGAATCGAAGACATTGGAAGACGTTTGAAACATCAATCAAGAAGCCGACTCTCAAGCTTATCGTTTGCCAATACGTAAGAGTTAAGATATTCTTGTAAACTCTTTGATGATTGAACTCTTGAGGCTCTATACCCTAAAATGATCTTAAGATCCTTCATGCATTTCATACATGAAAAACTATTTTTTTTATCAAAATTTGGCTAAAAAATGTAATTATAATTTTTTTCAATGAATCTCGACATAAAAAGTCACGGTAATTATACCACATGATTTATCATAATCATATGAATTTTCTCAGCCCAAAATGACTTAATTTTGTCTTTTATTTTGCATGATGAAATTTTATCTCAAAGTTTGAAAACTCATTTTGTACTAAAACTGAAATATCAGATTTTGTTTTACTTAGAATTTGATTTTGAAACTATTTTTATTGAATTCAAATGAGGGGTACTTTGCTTATTTTCATTGAATAACTTAAAATAAATCAAAATATTTTCAATGTAAATAAGAATACAGTGTGCACACTAATGCACTATGCAGGACTGAGTCTGAATATGGCTAAGTCTGAGACTGGTTTCTACCAAGAAACTTTCAATCACCAATTGATAGAAACTAAAATCTAGACCAGTAGTTAGTGTATAACTTCAAGTTCAAATTCATTTTTCATATGTCAAACAAATGTGTAAATCTTTCAAAACAAATTTCTACATTCTTGACTAAGTTTGATTTTCTAAATTAGATTTCAAATATGCCAACTAATATGTTCAAGTTTTTCAAAACTCTTGACTAAGTGTGATTTTCTAAATCTGATTTCAAACATTCCAACCAATATGTTCAAGTTTTACAAAACTCTTGACTAAAATAATTGTCTTATCAAATCAGATTCAAATTGTTAAATCATTTTCTCAAATGAATTGATTCCCTTTTTGCACTATAAATATGTTTTAAAATACTTGTTGAAACACAAGCTTATACTATCAAAAATATTCATCATATTATGATATTCACTCTCTCTTGAGCCTTATTCAGTTCAATTCATTCAAGAGATATAGTGTGGAAACTTTATTCAAAGGAGAGTTCTCATTGTGAGAGTGTTATTTGTATATCCCTCTCATAAAAGAGAGTTGTTGTTCTATCGTTATTTAATCTTGTAAATGTTCGTTCTTTACCTATAAGAAAGAACAAGGGTTGATGTGACCCAAAACGAAAGAAGTGGTGTGCTTCTTGTTTAGGTTTGCTCTCCACTCATAAGAAGGTGCCATAGTGAATTTAGAAAAGTCTCAAGAGGTCTTGAGCCGAGGAGTAGGAGTTACCGAACTTCGTTAAAATCGCTTTGTCAAGTGTTCGCAATTTCTCTATCCTTATTTTTATTTGTGCATATTCCTATTTATTGCTTATCACTTGCTCCATTTATTACATTAGCATTCAATTGTTTAAAATCAAAATATTTTTTATTGTTTGTCAAAGACTTTGTTCACCCCCCCTCTAGAGTTTATTATTGAGTAACAAAAATTTTGGTAACACTTGGATCCCATCTTAAAAGAAAGGGTATGATAGTAAATTGGTTAAAATAGTTTCTTTTCTTTTCTCTCATTTACCTTTTCCAAACAAGAATGTCATCATTTCTTTTCTTTTCCTTCATAAAATATCCAAATACAAATTCCGGTTATTGCTATCTTTTTCTTTTCTTTTTTCTCATAACTAATGTTATCCTTTCTATTCTTTTCTCTCCTGCTTATCCAAATGCGACTCAATTTTAGATTATTTTATTATTTCAAAAATATTTTTTTTTAACTTTATTTTTTCATTCTCATATTTTAGGGGGTGGCTATACTATTTTATCACTCTTTTGACCCCCGACTTCTTTTTCATAAAATCACAATGAACACAGAAAGATTAGCAATGCAGATAGATTGAATTTCTTCGTTCTGTCAATTTGGTATGTGGGAAAAGAGGATGAAATAGTCTTTTTAATATAATGTATTATTTATAATCTCTAGGTATTTGTAAATTATGAAATAATTTTATAAGGATGAGTAGAACTTATTGATTGTCACGTCTATAAATTACCAAAATAAGAAGCCTTAGAGGCTATCTAGTATTTTTCTAAAAACGTTAGGCATTTTATTACAATTTTGTTAGGAAATAAATGAGAAATTATACAATACCTCAGGAGTATTGATGATGTGGCATTCCCGGCAAGTGTAAGCCCTCCATCTCTTTTAAAAACTACCAATTTCACTATAATCACAAAGAAATGGAGGGCTTACACTTCTCGGGGATACCACATCATCAGTATCTCCGGGGTATTGTATACTTTCTCGAAATAAAGATGGTATGCCTAAAGTAGCTTTAAGACATCATTTACAATAAATATATAGGATAATGATTTGTAGAGTGAAAAGTTATCATCGAATGTGTCGTTAATAGAGTGTCCATCCATTGGATTGTGAAAGTGTAGATCTCACTTGCACTATCTAGGGATGAGAATGATTCACTTTTCCAATTCGATACATAATTATATGCATAATTACATATACCCAAAATTTGTAATATAATCTCAAAGGGTTGGCTCAAGTGAATAAATAACTTGGTCCTAGTACCTGGCAAGCATTAAGTCTAAGGATCAAGTCTTTTTGAGTGTAAACAATTCTTTGGCTGTGCATACCAACTGGGAAAGAAAAAAAATTGTAATATATTCCAATATGATACAATCATCCAAATTACACGAGGAAAAAAAAATTTCCAAAACTTCTTCAGATGTTGCAAGGTATTCTGATGCACATCAGGTACTTAGTTTGTCCCCACGCTAATGCTTAGTCCAAAATTGTTTCAAGGTTGGTCACTTTTCATTATTCTAGATCAATAATTTCACATACAAGAACCTAAATGGAAAGAAAATGACCTTCTTTATGAAATTTATGTAGATGCAAAAAAAAAAAAAACAAATACATCAAGTGGATATCTATACAATATAATGAAATCTCAGCGTGCGCGCGCACACACAAATATATATATATATATATATATATATATATATATATATATTGTCCCATTGAAAAAGTGTTAGGTAGGTAGACACAACATGCAAAGTTGATGAATATTCAATCACTTGAATATGTTACAGGTAGTGAACTTAGATTGACCCTAGCTTAGGTTAACCTAATTTGGTTATGAGTTCAGTTAGGCTCCATTTGGATTGAGGGATTCGGAAGAATAATGAGAGAAAAAAAAGGAGATGATAGACCATGTTGGATTTGGATAGACATCATTAAAAGAAAAGAAAGGATAAGGAGGGATATAAAGGGATATCCCTCCTTATCCCTCATATCATATCCTCCCAAAAATGGGAAGATTAGGAGGGAAAGGATAGTGTTTAAGTAGTACTTTCATAATTCTAAAACTGCCCTCAATAATTAGAAATAAAATTTTTTATTCCACTCATGTCCCATAAATATAAAAAGATATGATAGTGATTTAGTCATTATCATTTTTTATTTTTCTTCCCTATCTTATCTAAACAAGAATATTATCATCTCCTTTCTTTTCTCTCCTATTTATCTAAACATGAATAGAGTTCGTTGCTATCCTATCCTCTCATTTCTTTTCTCTCATAACTAATGTTATCATCTTTTTTTTTTTTCTCGTGTCTATCCAAACAGAGCCTTAGAGTAAGTTTTTAAAGCTTAAAACTATTTTGAAATATTTCTATGATTTTTCAAAGCACATTTAAGATAGAGTTTTTGTGCAAATATATTATTTTTCGTTTTCAGTGATCGAAGAGTACAAAACAGGTTTTGATCGATAGTAAAGGAGACATTGAATTCTGAGAGTACACTGATTGATTGATGATGGTGGTGATTTCGATCATTTTACATTCTAATGGGAAAAAAAAAATTTGAAAACGTGATTTACATGGTTTACAAGAACTAAAACATTTAGAACTCATTAGTTGCCTATAAATATGAGTTTAGGTCATAATAAACCAAAGAAAATAGAGAGAGAGAAGAGAAGAGGGCACAAGAGAGAACATTGAGAAAAGAGAGAGAGACACGTCTCTTACAAAATCTCTCATGGTTTCAAAATATTCTTGATTTGATGATAGATTTTTGAAAATTTTGATAGTGAAGACTAAGTTTACATATTATTACACTCTTGGATTTTTTTTTTATATATATTCAATTTAGGAATCATATAGTTTATGATTGGGTGATTGAATATTCATTGACAAAATTGTGACTACATTAACTGGATTCATCAAAGTTTAGAGATGAAAAACAATCATTAAAAAAGAGGGTTCGAGTGCACTGAATATTGTTGACAGGTCAGTTGAATCAATTAATGACCTAGAGACCTTCGAATGACTAAAGGTTTGGTGTTAGTTATATCTAGAAATCATTTAAGAGTTAAAGGATACTAAACTGTGACCTGATTGTACATCTCTTTCTTCATAGTGAATTATTTTTGGCCTTGCACATGTCTGGTGATTTTTTACTCTCTTTTGAGGGTTTCCATGTATATTGATTGTCTCTATTATCTCTTTATTTTACTTTATTTATTTATTGCTTTAAGTATAGGGTTAATTTAATTTATGACAAGTTTTGGTGGCCTAATTACAAATACACCAACTTTCAAATAATATATGGTCAAAAAGCAACTTTTCAAAAGTAATTACAAATATGATAATTTATACTATTTGGGTCCAAATTGCCCTTAAGAGCTTTTTAGACCATTACATAAATGCCCTTTACACACTCTCTCTCACTCTCCTAACCAACGGTTATCTCCCTTCTCCCCCTGTTGGCAACCATCTCCGTCGACCACCATCTCTGACGACCATTGTTTTTATAATTAATTTCAAAATTATGAGATATATTTCAATGTCCATATATGATTTTGTAAAACTTTTATTACACAATGTAATACTTTAACTACATGATATTAAATTTTACTACACAAAATATTAAGCAAAGTACCATTTTTTCTAAAAGTTTTTCATTCATTATTAATTGAAAAGACCATACAATGCAAACCTTCTAGTCAGCTTTGGTACTCATACATGATATTTGAAAATACCAGATACTAATTCCTTTGGTGCTTGAGGTAATTATTCATTGAAGATTTGGTAACAATGTAAAACTTTTACTTCGTAATATAATGGTTTTACTACATTTATGTATTACTTTAACTGCATTATGTTATAATTTTATTGCACAAAACATTAAGCAGTGTACCAGTTTTTGTCAGGGTTTTCTATTAAACATTAAACGTGAATGTGTAGTGCACATTTTATGTTGAAGGTAAAAGTGCACCGATGCATTTGGCTACTAATTTTTCCGAAGGGACAAACTGCACTAGTGCATTTGGCTACTAATGATGGCATGTGAGTGTGCAGACCCTTTCAAATAATGTGTAGTGGACATGTTTTTTAATGTGTAGTCACTCTGGTCATGAATTTTTATACATTTTATTATATTATATGGTTGACAAAACAAGTGAATAAGTGAATGTCACCAAGTGGTACACACTATAGTGAAAAGACAAGTAAATGTGCACAAAATGTGCAGATCTCAACTTATTTTATTAGAATATTTTATTTTTACAGAACAAATGTACTCCCTCTGTCCAACAATTGATGTCCATATTTGGTATTAGAACTTTTTTATGAGATATGCAATGCATTATGCCCTTATAAAAGTACCAAGATGTCCTTTCATATTTAATTATGTATCCAAGTTGAGAGATTTTTGAAAACTTAAAGGGTAGTAATGGAAATATTGGATTTATTTTACTTTGAATTTTCTAATGGACAAGTATTTTGGAATAAGCCAAATTGAAAAAAATGGACAACTAATATGAGACGGAGGGATTAAGACTTTAACTGCAAAATGTTAAAATTTTATTGCTTAAATGTATAAATTTTACTTCATTAGGTGAAAGTTTTTGTCATGCCCCGACTTTGATTCCTTGGAACTAGTGGTGACGTTCGTCCATTACACCCCAATGGACCATTTCAACACCTCAATCACCGCAGAAGGATAACTCACATGCATGCATGTATGGACGCGCAATGTAGGCGTAACCAACCTCAATGGGCCCCACACGAACGCCCATATTGTCACATATCAACCAACTTTGCTTTGAGGATTACGATGCATCGTAACCCTGATTACGATGCATCAAACATCTATCGTAAGGGAACTTTAAATGTTGAACTCTCAGAACTTTTGATTTCCAAACATCTGCAGAGATTTACGATGCATCATCCTGGGCATTACGATGCATCGATGGGGTGATGCATCGTAATGGGTATTACGATGCATCGTAATACCTGGACTAATGCATCTACAAAAAATTCTACAGCTGTGCAATTGGTCATTTTTGGTACTCAAGGTCCTTTCTACTATTCTAATCCATTCACACAACTTCCATAATATAATAAGAAGACATACCATCATATGGAAGTTCTAAATCATACTTATCATCAAATCATATATCCATACGAGCCATTCTCATCCATAAACACATTTCTACATTCTTCCATCAACTTCATTAGTTAACCAAATGAGTCCAATGGTACATTTTATGAATACAACATATCCAACTTTATAGTCATTACATGAATTACGTGCATATAGTCTAAAAGCATTACAATTCATTTATGACTACAATAAAAACGTAAGTCAATGTGCCACTAGCCGGCACAAATAGTCATATCTATAATATCCAAAAATAAGCAAAAATGTTACAAGGAACCCCACTTAATCATTCAAGTCCCGTCCGTCATGTGTGCCTTATCTGTAAAAAGTTTGGGAAAAAAATGGTGAGAATTTCAATGACTCAGTAGGAATACCCCAACCCATCTAGGTGCTGACTTGACACTGACCTACATGAGTGCATGTCACTACATCACATGTCTCATTCAACTTTCAAAAGTTCATTCATAAGCAATGCATATATAAGAATGCATTTAAACACATATCATGCTTTACAATTAAAAATGCAAGCAAAAATCATAACTTTTTCCCTCTCGGCCTTACTCCTATACTCCAACATGATTTGGACCTCTTTGACAGATCATGTGACCTAGGACACCTTCAACTCGTTCATATCACATGGACATCTCTAATAATGTCATACTTTTTTGATAATATTTTGGTTTGCCCCAAGGTGAATGGACATCTCTGACAATTCACCAAATATGAATTTAATCTGATTCTAGGCCTTAGCCTTGGTATGATGGGACCACTTCGACGGTCATACCTCATTGGACAAGAATGCCCCTTGCTTAGCATGGTTGGACCTCTCCGACATTCCATGTACGGTATATCTTCCCTATTTTCTCACATTTATCCCATATATGCATTTCAAACATATAAAATCAAGCATTTCATTTCATGCTTATTCTAATGCAATAGCTAGTTTTAAAAGTACATAACATGCATTTTACTCCACATAAACACACATATATGTCAAACCTTTCATATAAGTTACATATGCCTACAATCTCCAACTTAGCATATATTAATCATGCTTCACCCAATGCATACATTTACTATAAGTAATTAGCATGCATTTCAATTCACATTATCAACACATAATTACATTGTTCCACATTGCACATAACCACATATGCACATCAAATTAAGCACATAAGCATACATGCTCTCATTTTCTTACACTTTCACATACTTGCCCCTTATGTTATACACATCACAAGGTAGATCATATTTTCATAGAAGAGACTTAAAGAAAACACCAAATCCCACCCCTCTTACCACCCTCATTCATGCAATACACATTCTCACATCTCACCGTTTCACTTGAAACCCTAGAACCGACAATTAAGTAAGAAGGAAAACCACTACCTCGAATTTGGAAGCTTTTCAAGAAATCTCCAAGAATTCTACCAAGGTCTATATTTTCAAAATGCAAGATTGTTCAGTTCAAATCGAAGCCCTAGTCGTCCCCTACACACTTTCCTTTTTTTATGGGTCTCAAATCCAAACACAAGCCACTCCAAATGTAGAGAGAAGGTGGAGGGATGAAGATGGGAGATTTTAGAGAGAGAAACATCCGTGAGATATGGCTGGGATCCTCAGCCTTGATATTTAAAATATCTAGGGCTCGCAAATGACTAAAATGCCCCCGCCCACTTAATGTACCCTCCCGACCTCCATTTTTGATTTTGAAAGCTTCTACGGCCCTGAAATCACTTCCTTAACTCTATAAATATTTTATTTGGTCTAAAATCAAAAATAATTATTTTTCAAAAATTTTTGAATTCTCAGGCCCACCCGGACCGCATCCCTGGTCCTTGTTTGACCAAAACGTTCAACTTCTCTAAATATCCCAAAAATTTACCAAAGCCTTTATACAACTTCTCAAACATGTTCCCCACACTCAAAACATCATTAACATCACTCAAAATGCATTTATGACAATTATGATGCATAAAATGCAAACCAGCCAAAATTGGTCATAGTCTCTACAGTTTTGCTGCATATAATCTAAAAAGGTTTTACTACATATAATCTAAAATATTTCAAAACTAATACAATCATGCGTACATAGTTTTGATGCACCACTGTTAAATGAACTAATATTAGATACTTTTTATTACCAATGGTTCAACAACTTCACAAAATTGGTATATGTTGGCATGTGTATAAGCAGTCCAATTGCATATTATACTTGAGTTTTACAACACATGTGAATAATATAGATTCATTGTATTCACATGATTATAACAATTAATTTTTAAATATGACAAACCCCTCTGCACTTTCAAATGGATTTGTTTCAAATTATAAAAATGTAATACTTTAACTGCAAAATATTAAAGTTATATTGCACAATTGTAACATTTTATATAGAGATTGGATCTAATTTTGACCGATTTTTTTTTATTTTATCATTTATTGTCTTTAAATGATTTAAAATGATGTTACCATGTTCTATATGTGAAATGCATGTGTGGGGACTAGTTTTGAGGTCTAGGGAGGTTTTTGGACCAATTGACTCATTTTGAGATTTTTGGGTTGGTGGAGCCCGGGACACAGGTCGTGTGAGCCTAGAAAATCGGATATTTTTTTTGAAAATATTTATTTTTAGTTTTAGACCAACTAGAATGTTAGAATATGAATGGAATTGATTTCTAGGTCATAGCTGCTTTTGGAATTGAAAACGGAGGTTGAGAATGTACGTTAAATGGTGTAAGGGCATTTTGGTCATTTCGTGGCGTGGAGGCTATGAATATCAAATTCTAGATATTTCAGCCTTTGTTTGGGATCAAGAGCAGCCAGCTACACCTTCTCTCTCTTCCCTTTTCATCTATTCTTCTTCTCTCTTCATTTTGAAGCCATAGAGCTTGGATTTGGAAGGTGCCAGTGAAGGACAATTTGTTCTCCTCGATAAGAGCTACGTTTTGAACCAAATAAAATTTGATTTGGAAAAATTTGAAGCTTGAGGATTTCTAGGATTTTACTAGAAAAGGTTGTAAACTTGAGGTAGGGGTATTTCTTTTCTCCTAGTCATCGATTTATAGGAGTATTGGTGAGTTGTGATGGTTTGGAGTGGTTTAGCATGCTTGGGAGGGTTTTGATGGTTGTCTAGTCTTTTTCATCTTTCTTATGATTAAATGCATGCTATGTATGTTTCTATATTGAAATATATGATGATTGTGAGCTTATACGGGTTATATGTAGTAATTGCGAATATATTGTGATCTATGTTGATTTGTGTGCATATATGAATTTTATGTGTGAATGTGAGCATATATGTGGAGTTGTGAACATGTAAGTGTTTGTATGTTATATGAAAGCATGATATATGTTAGAATTTCCATGAAGCATAAATGTGATGATGAGTATGATAAGTATGCTAGATGTGAGATTTTTGTTGCTTAATGCACGTGTAGAACTGTAAAAGTTCTTGATGAATCGGAGTTGTGCATGGCATTCAGAGTCACTCAACCATGTCACAAAAGTGGAAAATTATCCACTCGGTATGATTTTGGAGTTGACCAATCATAACTAGGCTAATGCCTAAGGATTCAGAGTTTGTCCACATACTTGTATGACATTCGGAGATGGCCAATCATACTTGGGTTATCAGAGTTTGACCAATTTCACATGACACTAGGAGCATGGCCAATCATGTGTGTTCTCGAAGTTTGACCGAAAGTTTATGAACTTTTTAATGTTTATATAATTTCAATTGAATAAACGTAGTTGTTTGGTTATGTTGCTACTTAGTTTAAGATTTTTTGTAAACTCTATTTGGATATGTTTATATTCTATTTTGGGGGTACTGTCTTTGATTAATATGGTTCTAAATCATTTAGTCTATATCATTATGCATTACATATTTGTAGGGACTGTACTTCTACCACACCAGAACAATTGAGGTAATTTGTTCCAATGTTTTTCTATCTGTCTCCAGCAATACATTGTTTCTTTTGTTACTGTCCTTTTAACACTAGGGACAGTGTTGTATTTTGTTTGGGGGTGGGGTAGATTTATCAAAACGCACGCTTCTTTTGAAAATATTTTGATCCAAAATAGAGTTATTTTTTCAATTTATTCAAAAAAAAAAATTGTGTTTAGCAGTATAGTACCTTTACAATGATGAGATTGGATTAGCTTATGATCCGTTTCATGAAATCCAAGAGTTGTTAATGTTTTGATCTAAATTGAACTTGTTATTAGGGTAATATAATGATAGACACTATTGCATCACGGCATTTATAAGCATAAATACTTTTTGCCCAAAAGTTGAACTTTGCAATTCGAATTGAAAAGTGAGTAGCCTCATAATAATCTGGAAGATCTAATAGTAGAGACTTAGACCTTGTGAGCTTTTGTGTCTTTCACCTTCTTTTGAGAGTTTTTATGCTAACTCCGAGTCACAAGATGACTCAATTTTCTTGGATACCGTATTAAAAATTATTGTTAGTCTCATTATCTTTCATTTTGGTTGATTACTGAGAATGAAATCACTTCGAATTAAGAGAAACATAGGTCTTATAATTTATTTTCCTACTATCATATCATACCATAACCCTTGTTTCTATTGTTAGTTTCTGAAAAGTGATAAGGATGATCTTGTGTAGAAAGAAAAAGAGACAAAGAAAACCATCATATTTTTTTCAATTAAAAAAAAGGAATGAAAAAAGAAAGAAAAGAAAAGAAAAAAGAAAAGAAGACAAAAAAGAGAAGAAAAAGAAGACAAGTTTTCCCTTTGAGATATTTTGAAGACTCATCAATCTCAGAAACATTCACCTACAACCTCATCCTAATGACCACCTATAAGATTTATGGAAAGATGTTATAGTGGGTAATAAGTGAGAAGGAGCTATGGTGGGTAACTCGACATTCTCCCAAAAGTGATCAACATTCCTATCATGAGACTTTTTCTATTTATATGTATCAGTTTTTCATATTAGTATGTGAGCTTACTTTTACTTTGGAAACAAAGTTTCTACTCACATACAACTGAGAGAAACAGTTAGCCAAATCTCCGAGAGTTGTTCTTTTAGAGGGATATTTACCTGTGAGATTTGAAGTCAAAACATCTTTTTCTTCTAGTAACTTGGAAATTACATTACTTGGATTTGAGGATGGCTTTTTATCAACTTCACACACATGCACTCTGCTTCTAGGTTGCTTGTGGATGAATTTTTCTTAATGTTTATTTTTATGACACCTTAGTAGCTCGTTGTATATGAAGAACTTGACAATTTCATTTCTTATTTTTTCATGTTTCATGGATATATAGGAGATTCTCTGAACAATAAGGGAAACTACTGCCTTAAAACAACTCTTCTTTTATAATAGTTAAGAAGTTTGTCGATATCTTCACTACAAACCCTCACGAGGCTATATCTCGTCCACTAGGGGTAACCTAAGGGTTTAAGGCCTTATTGCATATGGTAAATGCAATCAAGAACAACCTGTGAAAATGGCACATCTTTAGTTAGGAGTTAAATAAAAGTAGCAATTTTGTGTATTAATCTCTTTTGCTTGTATTTGCTAGAGGACTAGCAAAAGCTCGTTTAGGGTAATTTGATAAGTGCACAAAACTTGCTATTTTATATCCAAAAATAAGTTTTTAATTACTCTTTTATTTTATTTAAATATTCTTATCTTTGCATTTTTTGTTTTATATGTGTTGATTTCCAAATAAGAAGAAAAACAACAAAACATGGCTAAAAATGATATATATAACCAAAGATGAATATAAGAAGAATTGTAGGAGAGATGGTATTCTATGCAATCTACTTTGTGAGAGGTCTCAAGTTCAAAACTTTGCAAAATACCTTTTACACAGCCACGTCTGCAGTCCAGAATTCAAATTAAAGATATAGAGATCAAATATTAGATATTTAAATTCAAAATTTTGTATTTTGAATTTTTGTTTTTAAATTTTGTATTTTGAATTTTTGTTTTCAAATTTTGTATTTTGAATTTTGTATTTAAAATTTTTTCCACCTAAACCATTCCCCTCTAACTTTATAAATGGGGATCTTAGGGGATGGTGAAGGGAGTTAGAAAATTGTAGAGAAATTATAGAAAAAAATAGTGTACTTGTTTTCTTGATTCAATAAAGAATAGTAGTTTCATTTCTATTTATTTATTTTCTATTAATATGCAAGCGTAAGCATCCTATGAAGCCACCATGGCTGAAATATAAGTAAGTTATTTTATTTTCTTGTCTAATTTTTTCTCCCAAGAGCATTCTTCTACTCTTCTATTCTGAATTTTTATTTTCTAAAATTAGAGAGAGGATTCTTCGTGTTTGTCAAATAATGGTAATTCGAAGAATGTCTACCTCTGTTTACCTAGCCAATGGGCATTGGATTAAGTAAAGAAATGTCACTCTTATATATAATCAAGTCATTCTTTTTTATTCCATATTTTCCTTCATCTTTCCAAGTTCTAATTGGATTGGTGAAGTGTATTGATTATTGGAGGAAAAACTAGATAAGAAGATTAGAAACTTCATTTATATGGATCCATGGTGGTGAATTCTCTTTCCTTGAGATTTGTCCCATCATTTGATCAAAGACATTTAGTATTAATTTTTATTATTAAAAAAATCAGAAGTATATTCTTAAATATTCATTCTTCATCTCAAGATATTTAGGTTTTGAATTTTAGACTTGTTACTGATTCTCACTTGAAAGTGGTTCGACCCTACTTACTACTATACAATTTTTAGTAAAGTTTTTGCAGGTTTTATTATTTTTGTACAAAGTGTAAAAAAGTAACGACAAACATCCACTATTCTACACACGTCACCTCTACATTGTTTAGGGTGATTTGGGGTGGAGCTTTTGCAGGCTTGGCTTGATCGATATTAATCATGCCATGTTTTCTTAGAGAAGGAACGACCATCTTAGTCATGCTTGTAGTTGTCAAACACATAGAGTTGGTCCTTTCACTTGATGGAATGACTACACTCTTTCCAACCTTCATTGTATCACTATTGTTGGTTTTTGCAATGGTGACGCATGCCAGTGTTGTTTTTCGTTGCAGTGATGATATTGTTACCGGTATTCTTTGTGCCTTGAGCATATTGAACCTTCTTGGATGTCATTGATGTAAGCGTGAAAATGTGTTGATGAAGTGATTAAGGAGATAGAGATGAGAGGCAGAGAGGTCCCACTAAGAATGTCAAAATTTTGTACACATAAATTTTGTGTCCAAAAATCTAAGAACAAAAATGCGAACAAATAATCAATTTTATTAATTTCAAAAAAATGCATACAATTCTCTGTGGTCGATTCTGTACAACAAGAAACCTTCCTCTGATTAAATTTCATTAGATCGTTCGGTGCAATGGCTTCAAAAGCTTGTTCTTGAACCGCAGGTGATGAGTGTTCTTCAAATGTTCGAGGTTGATGAAATCTTCAATTGATTTTCGATCGAGAGTCATGGAGCTTAATCTCGAATGGTGGGTTGAAAGTCTTCAAAGAAGAATCAACACTTGTGTGGTGCGCTTGATGTTCTTTGTCGTCAGATTCTTTGAGAGTTGAAGGCCTTTGAAGTAGAACGACACTTGTGCTAAAGGGTGAGTTGTTTAATTTGGTAACACCCCAATAATTGTACCAACTTCCATAAATAAAGAGATTTGTATCCTTTTATATGGAAATAAATTCAATTTTAAATTTGAATTGTCACACAGTTTTTAAAGGCCTGAACTTTTAGGATTTTGACGCGTGTCCATTAATGGGACGCGTAATCATGAAATTTAATTGACCAAGAGTGTTTGACTTCTTGATCGATCGGATGGTAATTAGACCATCAAAAAATTTATGTGTTTATAATAACCTTTCACATATTCACTTGGTTTTTGGGGGTATTGCTTGCATATGGAGTTTATTCTCAATTTGAGAGTCCAAGTGAGGCTAACGCATGGGCCGATTCTTCATTTTGGGAAAAAGAAAAAAAAATATCAAAGAGTATCTTTGGAAATAAATTACAAGGTAGTTCTTTTTTTATTTAATTGGTAATGGTATTATTATTTTTTTATAGCAAAGGTAAAGGTAATTAAAAAAGTGATGATTGAACTCAAGAAACCTTGTGAATAGTTGGAAAAGAAGTGATGATTTTTGTAATTCTAGAACTACTTGGATATTGCAAAATTATTTCACGTAACTAGGTGATAATTGGATTTTTGGAGTAGATTTAGGAATTAATATTTGATTATTTTATCTTTTTTTGGTAAATGTTCAATTTTATCTTTGCATGCTAAAAATTGAAGAAGTATAGTATTAGTTGTCACTTTATTAGCTTTAACTATATAAAAATCTTATATTTTTCTTCAAACAACACAGTAATACCATCCCTGCTTCATAATTCATATGAAATGTCAGTTAGACAAGCATTGTTCTCAAAATGAAAAAAGAATGAGTATGAATGCATCAAGTTTTGCATGCCACTGGTACTCACACCTAATTCATGTGGAAGAAAAGAAGCATATTATGAAAACAGATTAGAGGAAATCACCTTAACTTTTTACAAGTGTTGACGACAAATGATAAGAAATGAGTTGCTTAGTTTTAATCATAGCATTTTAAATAGTACACAATTTTCTATCTAGTGAATTTAATTGAGCGTTATGGTTATAAGGTTGAAATATTGGAGGGAACTAATAATGAAATACCAACCATAATATTTAGTTTTACTACAATAATGTCATATGGGTAATGGAATGAGCAAGTGAGCAATGTCACGCACCTTTATAGTTGTGGTTATCATCAACCTGTGGGGATGTTCAATTTTACAAGATGAAGGCTCGAGAAGACAAATTTTCTGCAAAACATTTGAAGAGTGATTTATTTTTTTTTTGTAAATTTCTATTAAAATTACTTTTCTTTCTTCGTTTATAAAATTTGTCGCTATTGTAAATATGCATTTTGCAATATAAGAAGTTATATATAGATTGATGTTGCTTTGTCGTTTTGTACAAGAAGGAAGGGGCGGCTCAACATAATTTGAGACCTTAGGTGAAAATTATAAAAGGGACTTTTAATATTTAATATATTAATATCAAATAATAATTAATAATACTTATTTAAAAATTATTTTTCTTGCTTTTTGAGATGCAAAGTTACTAATTAAATTCTTGTATTCAAGTTTTGCTAAAATATCTTTTTCAATAGATAATATAACAAGTACATTTAATCTTTCTTATAACATAGTTGATCTTAGATATGATTTTATCAACTTTAACTTTAAAAAACTCTTTTTTTGTTGTAGCAACAGTTACAGTTACAGGTATTGCCAATAATATTCTGTAAGTAATGCATGCATTTGGAAAAGAATATAGTCTTTTTATATAATTTAATATTTCAATTGGAGTGTTTGTTTCTATTTGTAAAATTTCTTTTAAAATTTTTAATTCTGAAAATAAATCTAAACCTTAAATATCAGAAGACTCATCATATTTTAGAAAGAGTTCTAAATTAAGACAATATTTTCTCAAAGTATCATCATTTAATGATTTTAACTTTTTAAAATTAAACAAAAAACCAAAAATATCTTCATATATTTTGAATTGTTCAAACCTACTATGAAATGAAGAAATAGGTTAATTGGTCAACTATATATAAAAAATAATCAGTCCTAAAAGATTCTTCAGCTAATTGAGTTGGCTTGTCATCTATATTCTCATCAATTGTTTTTTCCTACGAATTATATGTTTTTCACAAAATACAAGTTCTATTTCCATTTCATTAGCAATTTCTTTAGATGAAATAATAGCGGATGTAAAATACAAGTTCTATTTCCATTTCATTGTAAAATAAGAAATAAGACCTTTAATTGATCTATGGTAACATCAATATGCATATCTTGAGATTGCAAGTTTTTACTAACTAAATTAACAACAAGTAATATGTCATACCAAATAGTCATACCCAATAAAAACTCAAATTTCTCAAATTCATATGTTGCTAAACATATAGCTTCACTTCTTGTCTTAGGATCTTCACTATTTTTTTTCTAATTGAAGTAAAACATCTCTTATTTATGGAGCTTGAAATTTTATTGCTTTAACACTTTCAATTCGACTTTTCCAACAGGTTTGTGACAATGACTTAATTGTTAAACCGGATATATTATCTTGTAAAATTTTTCACCGTTTTGTGAATGAAAAAAATAATAAATATATACGTTGTACCACTCCAAAAAAAGATATATCTTTAGGACAAGAGTTGGCCATATAGAATGCTCTAGGGTTTATGTCTAGTAGTCTTTTTTGCACACCTTGATTTTTTCCATTATTATATCCTTGCCTCTTATATTATAAATATCAAGTTCAAGATTTTTTATTTTATTTATAAGTTCATCAAAAAGGCCTTTTCCAAATGTGTCAAATAATTTTAGAAATTTTAAAAAATATTCTCGTACTTTTATTGGAGTTCTTGAAATATCCCCACATCTTAATATAAGAGACATTTGTTCTTGATGACTTACATCTGAAGTGCAATCAAGTATAATTGAAAAATATTTTGCTTCTTTTATTTTTTTACTTATATTCTTAATTTCAAATGCTAACAAATTTATCAATTCATTTTGTATGTTCTGTCCAAGATAATGATTATGAGTCTCACCATGTTGAATACGTCATAGATGTTCTTGCTTTATGGGATCAAATTTAGCAATCATTTCAATAAGGCTTAAAAAAATTTCATTGTTTCCTTGATATATTTTCTCATTAATTTTTTCCACAAAATGCCAAATTATTTTTGGCAAGATTTTTCACAACAGCAATAATTCTTTGTAAAACCTTTTTCCAGTGATCTTTTTCTTTATTAATTTGTTCTTAGATGCTTTTATCAATTGTCTTATCATTTAAATCTACCCAAGTGTTCATGTTAATAATATGTCCATTAGTTGTTTCGTGATTTTTAAGCTTAGCACTAAGATTTTTCCAATATCTAGTTTCATCCTTAGCTAATTGGCTTGTGTTATATTTTGAATCAAACAACTTGCAACAAAAACAAAATACTTTATCTAAATCTTTTGAATACACGAGCCATTTTCTATCATACTTCTTTCCATTTGATAATTTTCGAACATAATATATGGCCGAAAAATGCCTAGAGTTTTCATCTTTAGGAAAATTGAAATCATTATATTTTTCTATTGTCCAGGATCATAGATATTTGCGGGAATTGAATATGACTTTTGATTAATATTTTCATTTTTCTTACTTGTTTCACTTTCTTTCAATTTTTTTTAATGTTTTTCATAAAGAATTTTCTTATCACACATTTAGGGGTACACACGGTACGGTTCCTTACGATTCTTGGTGGAACCGAAACCGCTCCCAAAAATATACAATTACAATTATAAAGGATAAAGTTGAAAGTTGGGAAAATTTAAAATTAATATGAAAATATTTATCGAAATGTATGAATTAATGATATTATTGAAATTTGATAACATGGTCATTCAAAGAATAAAGGAATATTTATTCTTATTTTTTCTTTTTTAAGAGATTGGCTCACTTTTATTTTCTCTTTTTTGCATTTTCTTCCATTTTCTATATATGGAGGGGCATTTTCGTCACAATAATCTCCTCTTTAGGTTTTCATTAGTTGCAATTCCATTATTTCAATAGTATTTGTATACATGCTATCTGAAAACATTTTTTTTTTCATAGGAATATTTTTATTGCAAAATTAGGTAGAGTGAAAAAACCTAAATGAATAAAAAATATTGTAAGTGTAATTATTTTTAACATTTTATGATAATTAAATATATTCATTATTACATCAGAGCAAATGTTAAGCAACTTTTAGAAAATTTTAACAATAAATTCTCATCATGTCGTCACATTCATTTTATTATGTTAAAGAACTTAATTAGTTTATTAGGCCTTGCAAGAGGTTTTCAACAAGTAATATCACTTTAAAATATCAAATCTTTGATCGCCTAATTCATTTATTGTTTGAATGCTATTCGATATGATGTAATAGAACCTAAAGGTTTGGCTTCAAATTTCAGTAAGTACATGTCAACTTTTGTATCAACCACTGGAGCTGCTGTAGTTTTAGAATATAAATTGTGCTATTTGTTTCCATTTGCTCTTTATAAAAAAATATATGAATCTTAAAGCACTCCAACGATGTTATGAATTTTCATATATTATTTTAAATTTCTAATTCTTAGACGCGCGCAATTGATTGGGAAATGATCGAGACATAAATTAAGATTCCATTTGGGAGAGCTTCGTAATATTAAAAGGATTTCTTTGATAAGGTATTTGTAAAAAGAATTTTGTTTGAAGAAATTTAGGAGAAAAAAAACATTTGACTAGTACATTTTTTAAATATACTAATTTTTAAATTATTTTTTTATTGACAATATTATCCCTTATCCTTAACAACGATTACAACTCTTAGAAAGCACAAAATCAACAATAGAAGGAAGTTGTGGTGGTGGCGGTAGAGGTGGCGGTTCTGGTGGAAGTAGTGGTGGTGGGAGGCGGTGGTAGAGGTGGAAGTGGAGGTAGCGGTGACGGTAGTAGTGGTGGTGGTGGTGGTGGTGGAAGACGATGACAGCGATGGTGGTGGCAGTAGTAGTGGTGGTGGTGATGACAACGATAGTGGTGGTGGTGGTGGAAAGTAATGGTGGCAATGGTGATGGGGGAGGTGGCGGCAGTGGTGGTGGAGGTGTCGGTAGTGGTGGTGGTGGAAGGCTGCAGTAGTGGTGGTGGTGGAGGAACGAGGGACCTAAAGAGAATATAGCACAATCTTATTAATATATAAAAAGTATATGGACAAATTAGTAAAATAATAAATTTATTTCAAAAGAAAATTTGGCTTTCTAAAAGGAAGTTTTAAAAGCAACATTTATTACTTTTCTGAAATGGGCTTCCTTACCACCGACTTCTTCGGAAATGCCTTTACATATGTGTAACCAAACGTCAATTTTTTTTAAAAAAGTACTTTTGATGTCTGGAATGATTTTTTGAGGCCTCAGGAAGCTCTCCCAAACAGACACTAAATAGTAATGCTTAAATGGTTAAAGCACGTGTTGCTTAATTCCCATGGCTGGATATAAAGAAAGTTCCTTCATTATGTTTGACTCAGCATTGTGACATAGTCCCTAGCGAGGCTCATTGATTAAGCATCATTTTGAATCCAACAATTCGCTTTTAAGCGACATGACATGGCCAATAAACTAACATAGAGAATGTTTAAAATAGTTGTACAAATGAACAGAGAAAGTGTAACAATATGCATAATACACATGAAGGAGGATTTGGCTTATCGGCGTATTCAATAGAGTGAAATTGAGATTTTTGTCCTGCTAAAATAACCTGTCTAGAGGCTTACTGTACTTGGTCTCCCTTTTCTCCTCTGTGCTGGAGCTTTGTCTTTTCTTCCTTATTTTTTTATCATCACTCTCGTTTTTCCTTCTTGTACTGAGAGTATCTTTTACATTCATGTACTTTTTGGCTTTTATAAACACTTTTAACATGCTTTTTGCTAGCTGCTTAGGAATAGAGTACAAGAATTTCGAGGGTTGTAAACCTCCCATGAATACGGTAACAACCACATTGTCATCCAACGCATCAACTTGCAATATCTTTTTGTTGAACCGGTTGATGTAGTCACGCATTGATTCTCCCTTATTCAATCTCATGTTCAGTAAATAGGTTGTTGGATTCCGATGTCTACGGCCTGCAATGAAGTTGCTCACAAACTATCGACTCAAGTCTTTAAAAGAATGTACTGATCTAGGTTTTAGGCTATTGAACCATCCTCTAGCAGAACCTTTCAATGTAGTGGGAAAGGTTCTGCACATGATTTCATCTGGCACCCTGGAGGTACATCAGAGCCTTATAGGTTTCAAGGTAGTTAAGCAGATCTTTGGTCTTGTCAAAGTTTTCAAGGCATCTTGAATTTGTTGGGTAAAGGACAACTCATTACTTCAGAAGTAAAAGGGAGATTGATTTGTTGAACAAGGTCTTCAACTGTGGTTGGGTCCTTTCCTTTTAGGGCATGAGCCATGCTCTCAACCTTGGCTTTAAGGTTCTGTATCTGTAAGTTATAACAAACAGTTTCCCCCACGTGTTTAAAGCCTCCATGAATGTGGGTTCCTATGAGCATCGGATTGATGGGATCAACTAAAACTTGTGGGCCTCCCACACAACTTTGTTAGCCTCTCATGCGAGATGTTGGGTTGAGATGTTTAGTATAATATTCATAGATTGACATGACATAAGCATAACATAGGAACACGAATTGACACCCCTTACATGAAAGTGATGATTTGTGTAATTTTTATATTTAAATATTAGGGTAAATATGATTAACACCCTATAAGATTTGATATATTGTCACGCAATTATTTCGTGAAATTTCGTCACCAACATCCCTGTGATTTTTGCCGTAAATCACATACACTCCCTCCTGTCAAAAGTATACGGTGTCAGAGTACTTTTTCATAGTGAAATGACTATACTATCATTTGATTTTTGATCTAACCCTTTTGAATACTAATATTATTCATTTAACCTTATCTAATAGACCAAAATACCCCTCTCAAATACCTTATATATATATATATATATAACCTATATATATAATTATTTATTTCCATGAATAATAATGTTAACATAAAATAAATAAAAATTAAATATCTGTTTCTTTTTCTCTACTTATATACTATAGCAAGAGTATTATGGTTATTTTTATATTATGATATTTTTATAAAACATTTGACATTAAAAAAATAAAAAATTCACAATTTCACGAAGTTGCAATACTGTGACAATACATCAAACAAATACCACGTGTCATATTTATCCTAAATATTAATAATTGGGTCATTACGATTAGGACAGCCTATATAACCTCTTATCTGTGAAATGAGAGACAAGTGATTTGAGTCCCATAGCAGACATATGGTGTGTGTGTGTGTGTGAGAGTATTTACTTAATCAAAAAATATTTAAATATTAAAATCAAGTTAATCACATGGTCTCTGAGACGATGGTTTAAAATCGCTTTATTTAATATTTAAAATCACTTTATTTAATAATTATGATTGCGAGCGCATGATAGTGTCGTAGACACGAATATATACTAGTGTATATATATATATATATATATATATATATATATATATATATATACAAAAAAGGTCATCTAATAGTCAAAAGTGATTAAAAAATTGTGATCCAAAATGTCTTTTACTATCTACGGTCTAAAACTACTTTATTTAACGATCACGATTGCGAGTGCATGATAGTGCCATTACCACAGGCATATACTAGTGTTATTGTCGTAGGCACGGACATACACTAGTGTGTGTATATATATATAAATGAAAATTACTTTCAAAAAAAGAAAAAAAAACTACTTCGTTATCCTTACCTTTAACCTAGGGCTGAAATGATTATTTTTTTTTCATTCTTTTCTTCATATATCATGTCTCTTCTAATATTTAATTTTTTAAATCATTTTTAATTACTTAATCCCATATATATTTTTAAAATTATTTTTTATTATTACAAAACTATTGATGAAATTGTCCCTGCCCTTTTTTGTATGCTCACTATAAAATCCCAATTAAAAAAAAAATTAACAAGGAATTTGAATTAATATGACCAATTTTCATCATTTGAAATTAATGTGATACTTTTCATATTTTTTTTTTACTATGGTTGCGTCTTGAATACCTCTAATTATTTAAGTATCAAACCACTAATATAACATAGTATATCTGTATATGTCATTTATGATTGACCGTAGAAAAATACCAAGTTATATAAATTAATATCAAACCTGCTAATTATTAAAGTATTATTAATATATCATGGTAATTTTTCATGTTATTCCATCTTCTATAGTGATTCACAAAATACTTCAAATTATCAATATATTTTCTCATTAAAGAAAAAAATTACTATTTTACTAAAATTTCTACATAAGCATTAGTAACCTATTAATAATTAAAATTTATAAATACCTAAAAAATTGATTTAAATAGACCACCTAATAAT
This sequence comes from Cornus controversa, assembly GCA_026545225.1. Taxonomy (NCBI): domain Eukaryota; kingdom Viridiplantae; phylum Streptophyta; class Magnoliopsida; order Cornales; family Cornaceae; genus Cornus; species Cornus controversa. The sequence goes on from CM048845.1 coordinate 50,066,006, forward strand.
TTTCAAAAAAAATTCTTATAAATAGCTATTATGCCTTGATCTTAATAAGAAGTGTAGAGCCTGATTATATTATACACCTTGGCAATTTTGTGGATCCAACTTCGTTGTAAGTTGGTGGGGGTTGCAGGGAGGCAGCGCTCCCTTGCCTGGAAGGTGGGACTTCGGGCCCCACCCGAATTTTTTAGAAGGATATTTTAATAATTTCATATTTTATTATGTAGCCCGAGGAGGTGTCTATATATACATTCTAAACTTTCTGTAATTGTATGCATTTTTTTAATCGGAGTAAAAACCCTGCAATACCAAGGACATAGTCCTAGATTTTGGGTGAAGATTGTAAATCTGTGTGTCTTTACTTGCGTGTTTGATTTTTTTTTTTTCTACTAATTTTCGGAACAGATCTTGTAGATACATGTTTATATACATGCATGACTCATGTGCCCACGTGATTTGAAGTTGCAACTAATCAAAACTTCATAAGTAGAAGGCTCTGTGTTAAATAGATCTATATATCTTCCTTTGCATCACATTTTAAATTAATCAAAATTTTAAATGAAGTATAGTATATAAATTGGAAATTATAATCATCTTATTGGATGATATTTCTTTTTATAATAAATATTATCAAAGTCGTTGTAACACAGTGCTTTCAAGGATCGCTTAGCCATTAAGGCCCTTGCTTAAGGTTCCATGTAAAAAATTAGGCCCCATATGAAAAATATATTATTGAATTTCTTTTTATGGGCATCACAATACATTTCCTTTATATATAATATCCTTTTCATTTTTTTACACAAATTTAAATATATAAATTTGAAGTGACTTTGTTATTACTCCTAAAGTTCTTATGTTGTTTAAGTATAAATTTTTACTATTTTTTTTTCATATAAAAACAAAACGAATGGACTTTACATAAATATTGTAGAGTTGATTAATGTTATTTATAACATATTAAGAATAAAAATCTCTTTTTAATTTTTCGCTTTGCGCCTCAACTTGTATTAGTCTACAGATTTAAACCCCAATCATAATAAAGATAATTTCAGATTATTTATGTAAAATTCTATGTCAAACATATTAAAAAAAATTGATAAGGCTCGATTCAACTTCATTTTTATACGTTGAAAATAACAAATAATATTGGATTTTTGGTAACTCCGTGAAGAAAGGAAATACAACTCAAATTGTACATGTCACTGCCTTAGAGTGAAAACATTAAGCAACTACTTGTATCATTCCTCACGAGTAAAAATGTGGGCTAACAAGTTGACCTATTATACATTTTAAATTAATAATATCATTTTAAAATTAAAATTATAATATTATCTTAAAATTAATATTCAGTGACTTCATAAAGAAAAGAAACCTAAGGTGCCACGTCATTCGAGATAAAAATATTAATTCCCTCCAATATTTCAACAATATAATCACAACCTTCAACTAAATTTAACAGATGAAAAATTCTGTACTATTCAAAATGCTATTACAAAATATATAACAATTTTTTTAGCCACCCACATGAACAAGACTAAGCAAGTAATTTGTTATAATTTGTTCTCAACACACTTTGTAAACATAAGCAAGTCATTTATCCTAATTTGTTGTCAACATTCATTTTATTAATATGCTTCTTACACATAAATCAGGCATGAGTACCACTAAGCATGCAAACCTTGCTCATTCATACTCATTCCTTTTACATTTTGACAACAATGCTTGTCTAACTGATATTTCATAAGAATTATGAAGTAGATATGGTGTCCACATAGTATGGTTCCTTACGATTTTTGTTGGAACCGGAATGGAAATCATTCTCAACGGTTCTCTAATTTTGGAACTGAAATCGGGACGGTTCGGTTCGGTTCGGTTCGGTTCAGTTCCGGTTCTTTATGGTTTCAGTTCTGGTTCCTCAACGGTTCTTTGTCAAATTTTTTACTTTTTTTTGTAAAAACATTGGTAAGATACACACTAATACTTGTGCACCCCTAATTATAACAATATATTAGAAACTAATATTTATTTATATATCTTATATTATATAAATATATAGAACATTAAAACTTAGAAGCTAAATGTATTTATCTATATATTATATATTTTATAATTTATATATAAATAGAACACTATAATTTAAAAGGTATTAGTATTTATTTATATATTATATATTTTATATATTTATTTAGAACATTAGAACTTAAAAGTTATTATCATTCATTTATATATTATATATTATATATATTTTTTTCTAACGGTTCTGGTTCATTAACTTGGAACTGGAACCGGAACCGTAGTGAACAGTTCTTAAAATTTGGAACCAGAATCGGAACCGTAGTGAACGGTTCGATTCGGTTCAGGTACGGTTCCGATTTTACCAGTTCTTTGTGCACCTTTAGTATGGTGTTGTTGAAGAAAAATATTAAATTTGTATATGGTTAAAGCTAATAAAGAAAGAACTAGCTAGTAGTACTTTTCTTCAATTTTTATCATGCAAACATAAAATGATCATTTACCACAAAAAAAGATAAAATAATCAAATATTGATTCCTCTATGTAAATCTACTCCAAAAATCCATTTATTACCTATTTATGTGAAATAATTTTGCAATATCCAATTAGTTCTAGAATTAAAAAAATTACTCGCTCCTTTCTTTTCCAACCATACGCAACATTTTTTAAGTTCAGCCATTACAACTTCAATTACATTTACCTATTTAAAAAAAAAAAAAACAATTGTTTTTCCTTTGCAGAGATACTTTTGATAGCTTTTTTCTTTTTCGAGTAAAGAAGACTGACAATAGCTTTCGAATCAGCGCTCCAAGACTCATACATCCAAAGAGTTATAGTTGAACTACCCATGCCGCTGAGATATTTTTTCTTTTTGTGTGAATTCGCTTCTAAACAAATTTTGTTGTATTTTATAGTTTTACTTGAAGAATGCCAGCCAGCGAATCAGTTGATTCGTAACGGTATCGGCCCACATCGAAGTTGGGAAATTTTTTTTTTCTTTTATTTAGTTAGAACACTTAATAATTTAAACAATACATGATTTACACAAAGTTGGAATTTTCTTTTATAGGAGATGAAATTTTGAAAATAAGTCATATCAACAAAGAACACAACCATGACTTTGTTGCTCAAGAAAAAAAAACAATTTCTAAGAATAAACAAAAACATATATTCTGTTAGTGATGTACACACAAATTTCGTGTCCGAAAATGAGTAACAAATAATCAATTTTATTAATTTAAAAAAAAATCTTTTGATTTAATCTCCTTGACGTTTGGTGCAAGGGCTTCAAAAGCTTGTTCTTGAACCTGTTGTGATGAACTTTCTTCAAATCTTCAAGATTGAGGAAGGCTTGACTGGATTTCTGATCGAGGGCCGATAGAGCTTAATCTCAAACGGTGGGTCAAAGGTATTTGACGAAGAACGACACTTGTGTGGTGTGCTTGATGTTATTCGTCTTCAGATTCTTCGATGGTTGAAGGTCTTAGAAGAAGAATGACACTTGTGTGGCATGCTTGTTGTTCTCTGTCTTCAGATTATTTGATGGTTGAAAGTCTTAGAAGAAGAATGACACTTGTGTGGCGTGCTTGTTGTTCTTTGTCTTCAGATTCTTCAAGGATTTAAGGTCTTTGAAGTAGAACGGCACTCGTGTGGTGTGCTTGATGTTCTTGATTTTCAGAACTTCGAGTGTTGGTTGAGGCAGAGGTTCAACATAACTATTGTGTTCTCTTGATCTCTCTGTCTCTGTGTGTCCCCTTAAATGTGTAGGGTGACCTTGTATTTATAGGCAAAAGAGTGGGGGTTTAATTTCGTAACTCTCCATTAATTGTGCCAACTTCCATGAATAAAGAGATTTTGCCTCATTTTATATGGAAATAAATTCAAATTTGAATTTAAATTGTCACACATTTTTTAAAGGCTTGAACCCTTAGGATTTTGCACGTGTTCGTTGACGGAACATGCAATCATATAATTTAATTGACCAAAAGTGTTTGACTTGTTCACCAGTTAGACTGTGATTAAACTATCACAAAATTTATGTGTCTATAAGTGCAAGTGTCCTGCATTCTATTCTTGATGTCGGTGAGACAAAAGCTTACTCATATCATTAATGGATTTGAAATGTTAGGTTCACTTTAAGAAATAGTCATAATTTTGCTAATGAGAAGAGGAAAAGTTTGATTGAAAGAAGAGATGTGCAAAGCATAATGAATCACTTGAAACATTGTAGAGTTGAAGGGATTAAATTTAGAAGTTCGTTTAACATTTTTTTTTGAAGAGATGGAACATCGAAGCTAGACTATAATTATTTGGAGGAAGTTGTTGTTTTTGATACCACATATCCGTCAAATATGATATGATCTTTGTTCCTAGGAGTCAATCATAGAAAAAATATTTTATTTGGTTGTTCATTTCTTGTACAAGAGACTTCTATATCATTTGTTTGGTTGTTTGAGTCATTTTTAGAGCCAATGGAGAATAAAGCACCCAAGGTGATATTTAATGATCAATGTCAAGCAAAGGAAAATGCCATTAAAAAAGTTTTTTTCCAAACACTCGTTATCATATTTGCTCGTGGCACATTTCCAAAAATGTCACTCAGGGATGGAAATAATAGGTAATAAAAACACACTAAATTAATTTAATTTGATTATGCTACCGAGTCAAAACATGTAAAATTACGAGTTTTAATGATTTCATGTAGGGAAAAGAGTGCAATCAAGTATAAAATATTCATAAAACATTCTGTGTGCCAAGCACTTCCAATTTGCGCCTCAACTTGTATTAGGCCCTCTTTGGATTGGCTTTTGAAAAGTGACTTTCGACTTTTCAAGTTGAAAAGTCATTTTGGAGAGTGTTTGGATTGATAAGGCTGAAGAATTTCGAAATTCAAAAAGAGCGTTTAAAAGAAGCTGATGAGTACCAGCTTCCTAATTTAACTTTTGCTTCTCTTTTTCTTCTGTGTAAAAAGTCAAACAAAAACTTTGCCGAACATGACTAAGTCTAAAGATTCAATACCACTCTTTCCATTCATGTATCAAAGACCCCAATCATAATAAAGATGATTTCAAATTCGTTACGCAAAATTAGAAAAATGTCAAAGACATTAAAAGAAATTGGTAAGACTGGATCTCTAATTGAGATAAACTTTATTTTTATATTTTGAATAATAACAAATAATATTGGGTTTCGTACTCAATTAAGTCTTGGACCAACACATATTCAGAATTGAACACAAAATAATTGGGATTATTTTTATACCACACCATTAAAGAATTGTTTAAGTCATGGATGGATGGATGAATATGAATACCAATAATTTAAAATTAGTAATAAAAAAGAATAACAGTAAATAGAAAATTGATAAAGTTCCTTCAACCATAACAAACCACCAAATTGTACATATATAGGTCTCCAACATTATTAACTAATGACATCATTCCTCCAAAAAAATAGACTAACAAGTTTAGCTATTATAGATTTTACATTACTAATATTATCTCATAAAAACAAAATTATAAAACACTAATGTAGAATACAAATAAGAAAATAAAGAAAAACAAACAAATATCAGCTGCCACATAAGCTGCCACGTCATCCCACATGAAAATATTAGTTACCTCCAATATTTCAACAATATAATCAAAATGATCAACTAAATTCACTAGGGGAAAAATGGTGTACTAAAATAATACTTTTTTAGCCACCCTGATGATGAAGACTAAGCAAGTCATTTCTTATAATTTGTTCTCAACAACCGTTTGTTAACATAAGCATGTCATTTCCTCTAATTTATTGTCAACATTCATGAATTAGGATTTAGTACAATTAGCATGCAGACCTTGCTCGTTCATACTCATTCTTTTTTTTGTAAGTAGTGTGGTGTGAAAATGGTAGTGAAAGCCAGATTAAAACATGATGAATTAGTTTATTTGTTCGTTTACTTAATTTTTCAGATTAATTTGATTTTAAGTTCAATTAAAATTAAACAATCACATAAAGCAACTAAATAAAGTGTAGAAATAACACTAGGTTTACTTTGAAAAACCAAAGACGAGAAAAACCATAACTGAAGTTATAGCCTCGGAGAACCAAATCCACTATCGTCGAAGCAAAGTACAACATACTCTATCCCAGACTCACACACTCTTTACTCTGCCAAGAATTGATGCTGAACGCCTATAGCTTACTCTTGCGACTCCATGTACCTTTGCCAGGAATTGATGCTGAATGCCTCTAGCTTACTCTTGCGACTCCATATACAATTGTTCCAGACTTCAGGCTAACATCACAATTCTTACCGAATGGTAACTAGAAGAATACAAACACTCCGTAAGTATTCTATCTCCATTGTACTGCGATTGTCTTCTCCTTTCTTGCCAACAAATAGAAGAAACCAAACAAACCAGTGACTTGATCAATAGGAAATCTCTGAAGCAATCTTCGAATAATTGATCAAGCAGTGAAAGGCATAACCCTAATCACTCAGTGTATGTGTGCTCCCAGAAATAAATTAGAAAAGAATTTTCTGATCTAAAAATAACTCAATACTCTCTCTCTAAAATAATAATTTTTAGAAAATGTAATTGTAGAGAAATGATATGTATGTATTTATAGATGATGAAGTCCTATAATTACTTGAAAAATAAGTTAAAAATCCTTTAAAAATGTTTTCCAAACTTTCGACGATTTTTAGGAATCAAATTTGAGTAAAAAAAAAGGAGTTTCCAAAACAAAACAGGCCAATCGGCAAAGTTGGACCAATCCGGGCTTCACTTGGACCGGTTCAACTTCCCTTCTGTTAGATGGACTGATTTTAGACTCACTTGGATCAATCCACTATGGCCAAAACCCAATTTAGAGATCCTGAGATTACTTGGACCAGCCTGGGACTCATCTTGACTAGTCCAACTTTGAAAATTCTCAAAAATTACCGTTAAAACCCTAATTTTTAAAGTTGAACTTCATCCTAAAAAATACCAAGTATTACCACACACTTACATGAACTATGTGACTCTTATACTTGATCAATGATGTCCATGCACATTAGTATCCACTTATATGCTTCAGATGATCAAGTTCCTTGTCCAGATCATTGATGTTTGATTATATATCTGCATTGGTGAAAACGTTTTTCATGCTCTCAGTCTTCAACTTCATGATCGATTACAAAGAATTGAAACAGAAAACTACAACTTGATCAACTTAGTTTTGACACCGAAATTTGCCAATTACAAATATATATGTGTGTGTGTGTGTGTGTGTGTGTGTGTGTGTCACAACCTCCCCCCCTTTGGCACTTTCGTGACAAAACTAACCTAGACAATAATAACCTAACCCACTAAAAAAATCATATTACAATTTGTCTAAAAATACATAGAAATATAGCTAATCTAAATCAAAGCATCACATGTATTACCCTCCCAAAAAGAATTCTGCACATCATGCAAATAACACTACTTGTGAAATTTTAATAAAGAAATATAAACCAAATATGCTAAAAAAAAAAAACTCCATTATCTTCCCTTGAATCATATGCAATCATGTCAAACATATTAGCATTAGTTCTCCCCCTTCTTGGAACAAATTAATCAAGTAAAGCATAATGAAAAAACTAGAAACATAATATAAATAAGAGAGATAATATATGATCTTCATTCAAATATATCACAATAAGTTCCAAAAATAATGAATAGTTATTGACCATATCAAAGCATAGCATCCAAACCATAACTATCCAAAGATATCATATCTAAAACAAGCATTGCCAAAAGAATAGAACCTAGACATCAATAACTATCAATAAAGAACATGTCTAACAGAAAGAATCTAGGTCTAAAAACCTATGATCATCAACCTATTTACCTTCTTCAGCTCCATCTCCTCCTACATTAGGTCCACTCATTGAAATTTGCATTTAGGACATCATGTCTATCCAAAACTAAACAAGAATAAGTCATAAAGATAGACAAAAAGATGAACTAGTTTGAATCATCAAATCATTAAAGCTATAAAAACCTAAAATCTAGAAAAATCTTTTTGGAATTTTTGAATATATGGAAAATAAAAACAATAATGAAAATCATAAGAATGTTATATCAATTTTTCACAAGCATAATCAAAAGCTTTAAAATTTTCAGAAAATTCAAAACAATTATGAACACATGATTTTAAAACCCATAAATTTGCCAATAAAATCCATTCTCAATTTCAATCTAATAACATAAATCTTAATTCACAATATTATAAACATTTAGAAATTCATCTAACAAATTTATGTGTGTGTGTGCAATCTAACTTTATCAATAATTAGTCAAATTCCTTTTATCATTTGGCTAAATCAAATTGGATAATAAGCATTTAGAGTAACACTGATCAATTTAAACATTGATTCATTTTTTATTTCTAGGACAGCGACTTTCACTCTTACGGGCAATGAGCTTTTTCCTCAAAAGAAATTATTATTTGATATCTCATTGAAAATTTTTGTTGTAGTGGTAGCTTCGGACAAATTTTGAAGATAGCATTTTCCATTTTGTCTTAGATTTTCAGCAGCTCATTCATTTTTTTTATTCTTTTCTTTTCTTTTCCTGCTGAATTCAATAAACATAGAATCTTCTATATTCAATCATGTAGATACTCAAATTGTTACTCATACAATGTAATCTAGTCAACTTCACATTAGTTTTCAATAAATTATCTCAGAGTTGGACTAGTGCACAAATTGTATAGACTTAAAAGAGTCATTGCTAAATATAAATACATAAAGCAAATTAGTCATCAACGTTGACAAGGAAAATTGTTAAGTAAGCTTAATAGATGGATGAGATAAGAATTAATGAAACTGATTTGATCAGGTAAAGGCAATTAATTTGATTAGATATTAAAATTTAAATTCAAAAGTTAGGGAGATGAAACGGACGACAAGATAAAAACAAAACGACTGTAAAAGGAAGGAAGGTTATCCATGCCACTTGAGTTATACCTTATAAACGAGGAGAAGTTAATCGATTAAGAGATGAGAAATATATAGAGAAATAATTACTCTTTTCCACTACGCCTCTGAAACTGACTTGATCGTCGGAGCCTTTCTGGCCAATACCACACCGATGCTAGAGAGGTGATTTCCTTTATTCTTTTTTAAGAAAGCAGACCGAATCCGGATCGAACAGAGTCAACCTTAATCAATTTGTGCCGTTTGTGGGAAAGATAATTTTCCTGGTAAAAACATGACTCGTATGCGATCCGATCTGGAAGTAGGAAAGGGAGGTACGTCGCTGGCTCTTGTTTACCGGGGAACACCCTAGCACCCAAAATGAATAGGAATGCGTTGTAGTGTTGGAATAGCAGGTTCAAACCTTCCAGCGAAGTTTAGACATGCTAGTCTAACAAAATGCGGTGATACTGCAACGCCTACCTACTCTTGCAGATCCACCAATACCACCTCAAGATCATCCTAATTGAAAGCCTCCCAACCATGATCATCTTGGCCAGAAACAGTCCAATTGGGATCAGAGTGATAGGTTTCCCCGTCACGATCCACTAAGTAGAAAGGATAATGGTGATGCACAAGATCGTAACCACCCTCGAGATGGAGATTATATGGCACATAGGTAGGTAGGAGGCCACCACACTGAACGTAATAGTTGAGTCCATGGCGATGTGTTTGTCCACGTTGATGACAGAACTAAGGACGTTGCCTAATTTAACCTTCAGGTTCAATATCTAAAGGCAAAAGTTGAGGATATGGCACAGGTATAAAGGGGAAGGGCACGACCACAATAGATGACTTGGTATGAAATTAAGACTAATCTGCCATTCAGTTTGGCTTTCATAAGATGTCCCTTACTCTGTAAGTTCAAAATGTTGACCCTTGAGAGCTTTGATGGAACCAAGGATCTTCTTGATCACCTGGAGATGTTTAAGGGGGTTATGTACCTACAAGCCGTTCCAGATAAAATTATGTGTAAATTTTTCCCTACTACATTGAAGAGATCGACTTGAGTCTAGTTCAATAAGTTAAGGACAAGCTCTATCGAAAGTTTTGACGAGTTAAGGAAATAGTTTATTAGGATATTTTATTATCGAACAGAGGCTTCGGAGACTAGCAATTTAGCTGCTGAATGTGAAGCAACAGAAGGGAGAATCCAACCAAGAATACATAAGTCAGTTTAACACTAAGATACTACAAGTAGATGATAAGGTCACCCTCGCAGCTTTCATGGGTGGACTACCGCTATCTAGGTTTCTGTTCTCATTGTCAAAAGAGCCTCTACTAGCATGGCAGAGTTATTAGTCAGAGCTCAAAAACACATGAATGTTGAGGATGCTCTAAATGCACGAAGAGGCAAGAAAGTCGAAGATAAGAAACTAGATAAGAAGAGGCTAGTCCTAAAACCTAGGAAGGAGAATGAGGCGAAGTACAAAAAGTCCTCTATCAATCAAGGAGATAGATTGATTCGGCGAGACACAAGTCTAGATAGACATGCTAAATATACCAATTATACTCCCTTGAACATGCTAGTGGAGCAAATTTTTTTATAGGTCCAGAATGACCCATCAATGAAGTGGCCCAAACATATGAAAACTGACCCATCAAAAAGATCCCATGATAAGTACTATAGGTTCCATCGGGACCATGGACACCATACTGAAAACTGTTTTGACCTCAAGAACTAGATTGAAAGCTTGATCCGTGGGGGCTGGCTACGCAGGTTTATAGCTCGAAATGGGAGAGAATGTGATAACCCCGCTAGAGGAGGTCAAGGTGGCCCCCCCTCCCCCCCCGCAAGCAACAACCTATGGGAGAGATCAGAGTTATTTCAGGGGGGTTCGATAGTGGTGGCGAATATAGCTTAGCTCGGAGGGTACATGCCAGGAGAGTTCGAAACTTTTTAGAAGTGAATGAAGTTGGAGTGGCTACTCCCCAGTGAAGTTATCTCATCTAGAGGACCCCACCATCACTTTCTCTAAGGACGACGCCAAAGGAGTCCACCAACCCCACGATAATCCTCTAGTGGTCTCCATGGTCATAGCCAACTATACCACCTGGTGGATACTGATCGATAATGGCAGCTCTGCGGATATCCTGTTCTTTGATGTATTCGACAAAATAAAGATAGGCAGGGAGAAGCTCTGTTTTATAAAGTAACCACTCGTGGGCTTCACATGTGACAAAGTGTTTCCACTAGGGGCAGTTACACTTCCAATAACTGCAGGCACCCACCCGAAATAAGTTACTGTTATGGTGAATTTCCTGGTGGTAGATTACCCATCAGCATATAATGTCATCATAGGGAGGTCAACTTTGAATGCTATAAAGGCAATCACATATACTTATGATCTCTTGATACGCTTCCCAACCAAACACGATGTGGGAGAAGTAAGGGGTGATCAAATAATAGCCCAGGACTACTATGTTACCTCCCTCAAAGAAAAAAAAATACAAGAAACGCTGATGATTGAGGGTTAGATGTGAAGGAAGAAGAAATTACCTACCGTGCCGAACCAACAGAAGATCTAATAGAAGTCAGCCTTGGTGATGGCGCAACCATCAAAAAAGTAAACATAGAATATCTGCTCTCCTAAGATATCAGAGATAGACTGGTTCATTTCCTTTAAGAGAATCAGGACGTGTTTGTATAGTCTCACGACAAAATGCCAGGCATAGACCCAACTGTGATGGAACATCGTCTCAATGTGGATCCCAATTTCAAACCAATTAGATAGAAGAAGAGGACTTTTGCCCCAGAAAGGAACTTGGCTATATCAAAAAAGGTAAAAAAGTTGTTGAAGGCCAATTTCATTCAAGAGGTGCATTACCCGGAGTGATTTGCAAATGTGGTCCTAGTGAAGAAAGCTAATGGAAAGTGGAGGCTTAGTATGGACCTTACATACCTTAACAAGGCCTGCCCGAATGACAGTTTCCCTCTCCCAAGGATCAATATACTAGTGGAGGGGACTACCGGACATAAATTGTTGAGCTTTATGGATGCTTACTGATAAGTGTTCAATTCTATGCATTTGAACCCTCTTTATTGCATACGTTAGTTCTGTTTTTGCGTTTACCGAGATATGTTTACGGTATTTTTGTGTTTTTGATGTTTTGCAGGTATTGGAGTAAATGGAGCAAAGTTTGAAGCTTTCTGCAGTCAAGAGAAGAAATCAAAAAATGCAGCCAAAGGCATCTCGATCAATCGAGATGTTGATCTCGATTAATCGAAATCTCGATTGATCGAGATCTCATTTCGATTGATCAAAATCTCGATCAATCGAGATTCAATCTCGATCAATCGAGATTCTGCAGAACCCACTTGGCCACTTGCTCACCTGCTCTCCCACTTGCAACAAAATCCCCCTTTTTGCACGACTTAGGGGGATTGTCTGACTTGAACAAGACTCTTGGGGGCCTTATTAATGCAATAGATATATATAGTGATATATAGATATATATGGTGGGGCCCAAGGTTGAAAAGGAAGCCAAAAAGCACACAAAAAGAGCCATATCTTTCATATCTCATATATCTCTCAACACAGATCAGAATACTTCAAGAGAGACCTTCGGGAGAGGAAGAGGAGAAGCTGAACCAGACCAAGAAGCTTCACTTTCTTCATCAATGGAAGGGTGCAAGGCAACCATGAGCAACTAACTCTTCTACTAGGGTGTTGGTTTCAACCCCTAGCCATGTAAACTTGTTCATCTTTGTAACTCTTGGGATTTGTAATTAAATGTTGATTATTTAGCCTAGTGATTATGTACACAAATACATCTCTTATATATATTCATTTGATATGAAATATATTCTTGTCTTAGAGTAGATTTTGTCACTTGAATGCACAACATTTGCATATTCCACAAGAAGTGCAAATGATGGCTAGATAATGGTGTTTAAATGAATGTGTGATGTTAGTTTGTATAGACCATGCCAAGACAAGGTAGTTTGGATGCATGTAGTGTTCACTTAGAGAGTAGAGTAATTAGGTAGTTAGTTAGGTTGAAGAGCTATGCTTGTTGAAGATGGATTATGATAGGTTAGCACACACATTGATATTTTGATATGTCATTGAAGTCACAAGCCTAATGACATTGTTAGGCATTTAATTAATGAATCCCATGCTTGCTACACTTATGAACATGTGAATGGCTAGTGGTGGAAACCAACCCTAGTTCTCTCTCCCAACTCTAAACTCTTTACTTTTCTTGTCATTTCATTCATGCAATAGTTTATAAACACAAATTCAAAAATCTATTTTTCGAATTAAAGTAGAATTAATCTTCCTTTAAGACAATTGCGACTAGTCCTCGTGGGATCGATACCCTCTATATAGAACCTTATCTACAAAGATTCGTGCTCTTGCGAGTGGTTAAATTATATTTTGATAAAAAGGGCAAAATTAAGCTTATAATATAATTTAGTTCCGACCACATCAAAATTTTGGCGCCGTTGCCGGGGACTACGGTTTAATTGTCGCCATGGGAAGATTAAATCTGGTTTAATTCTTAGGCTAGAAATTCTTTCATTCTTTTTGTATATATTTTGTTCTTATTGCTCAAACTTCTTGATTTTAGATATACCACATGGCGGGCATCTAAAAGGAGTAAACTTGGAACCCTTTGTGAGTATAACGCCTAAAATTAGTGGTTTGAATTCATTCATTCTTTTTGTATAGATTATTGTTACTTTGTGTATTGAGGTGTTGTTCGATTGTTAATGCATGCTAGGTAGACGGTCCTTGTCACTTCCTTTGCTTCCGTGTAACATTGAACTTGAACGAACACTTAGACAACGTAGAGGAACCTCTAGGGACCCTATATTGCCTAGGACTGAAAACATGGATCCAAATGAGAGACAACCTCCTGGACTACCTCCTTTTAATCATGAACAACCACCTCCACCACCACCTCCTCAAGGAGAGTTGCTTATGGACTTTTACCTTTCGACTACATTTGAAGTACCTTCATGTATCCAATTTTCGGATGTAGCGGCAACTCAATTCGAAATAAAGTCCTCCACCATCAATCTTCTTAATAGCTTCCACGGTCTCCCTAATAAGGATCCGTACCGGCACTTAGATTACTTCCTTTCCGTGTGTTCCACTATTCGTGTACCACACTTTACGGAGGATGACCTAAAGTTGCGTATGTTCCCCTTCTCCCTAAAAGATAAAGCTAGAAGTTGGTACAACTCCTTAGAACCTAACTCAATCCATTCTTGGGTGGAGATGCAAATAGAGTTCTTGAAAAAATACTTCCCAATGGGTAAGACAAGTGATATTCGGCGAGCAATCACCGGATTCACCCAAATTGATCAAGAACAATTTCATGAGACGTGGGAGAGGTTAAAAGATCTTTTAAAATCTTGTCTGCATCATGCTGTCCCAAAATGGCAGCTAGTGCAAAGCTTTTATGATGGGGTGAGTGAGCAACATAGACAAATGATAGACTCCGCGTGTGGGGGTGGGTACCTTTTGAAAAGCCCCGATGAGGCATGGAAACTTTTTCAAACCCTAAGTAACAATTCAGCTCAATGCTCCTCCACTAGGAAAGGGAAGGCCACCCAACCTTGTAGAGGAGTGCATGAAATTTCACGGGTAGATGAGGTTGCCATGCAAGTAGAAGCCCTATCCCAAAAAATGGATTTAATCATGAAAAATGGGCTGCCTACTCCAAACCAATCTGTCCAAAATCAGGAAGGGTGTTCGTTTTGCTATAGCACTTCGCATTTTGTGCGAGATTGTCCTATTGCCGGGCAATCTCCCGATTATGCTCAAGAGCAAGCGAATGCCTTGTACTCTAAACAAATGAATGATCCATATTTAAACACGTACAATCCTGGTTACAAGAACCATCCATCTTTTCATGGAAACCTCAAGAATCAAGTCCCTCTTTCCAAGGGCAAAATTCTTTCAATTCCCAATCTCAACAGCCTCATTATAGGCCAAATCCTCAACCTTACAATCAAAGATCTAATTACCAACAACCACCACCTCATCCGAGAAGCCAAAGCTTTGAAGAAAGAGTGATAAGCAATCTTGAGGCCAATACCCGCTTATTACAAACTCACTCTCAATTAATCTCTAAGCTTGAAGCCAATGCTCAATCTATGGCTAGGTTAGAAACTCAAATCGGGCAACTAGCTAATGCCTTAAATAGAAGGGAGGAAGGTAAGTTGCCGAGTCAACCGGTGGCGAATCTCAAAGGTGTCCATGTGATTGAGGATCCATCATCTTCAACTTGTAATGCTCCTCCGGAGCAAGTTCAATCAATCACCACCTTAAGGAGTGAAAAAATCATCAATTCCAAAGTAGGGGAGGAAGAGAGAAAGGAATTCCAAGAGCAACCTAAAAATCTAAAAGAATCCCAATTAAATCCAAAATTGTTTCCGTTAAATCCAAATTTGCAAATTACCCCTTCAAATCCAAAAGGAAAGGCAAGTGAAGTTGTGTCGTCATCGATTCCAAATCTTGACACCTCTTATGAACCTCCGGTTCCTTTTCCTCAAAGATTAAAGGAACCTTCTCATTTCGGGAAGCAAGGAGAGAAAATCCAAGACATGATGGAGATCTTCAAGCAAGTAAAGATCAATCTCCCTCTCCTTGATGCTATTCGACAAATTCCCTCCTATGCGAAATTCTTGAAGGCCTTGTGCACTCAAAAGCACAAATCTAGGAATGATGTTCCTAAGAAAGTCCTCTTAACTGAGCACATAAGCTCCATTTTCCAACACCAAGCCCCTCCTAAATTCAAAGATCCGGGTGCTCCGACCATTTCGTGCACCATCGGAAATCAATCTTTTGAAAAGACACTTCTTGATCTAGGGGCTAGTGTCAATTTGCTTCCATTCTCAGTTTACCAACAACTAGGTTTGGGGGAACTCAAGCATACCACGGTTGTGTTACAACTCGCCGACCGCTCGGTGAAGCAACCACGTGGCATAATTGAGGATGTCATCATTCAAGTGGACAAATTCTATTTTCCAGTGGACTTCATAGTCCTTGACACGGAACCGATCCAAAATCTGAATCGTCATATTCCTATCATTCTAGGTCGTCCATTCTTGGCCACGGCAAACGCTTGCGTTAATTGCTGTACCGGAGTGATGGACATCTCTTTTGGGAATATGAAAGTCCGCTTGAACATTTTCAATGCTTCCCACCACACATCCGACGATGAAAGTGAGTGCTTTTGTGTTGATGTTGTGAAAGACCTTGTTCAAGAAGCACTTCCTTCTATTCTTTCCAAGGATCCTTTAGAGGCATGCCTAAATCACTTCAACTATGATGATTTTGATATTGAGCAATCCATATGTGAAGTCAATTCCATGCTCGATGTTAATACTGTCATGGATTTGCCTAAATGGAGAGTTCCAAGATAACCCTTGCCCCCTTTGTCCAAAACTTCCCAAACTCCTTCTTTAATTTCCCCACCACAACTTGAGCTCAAGCCCCTACCGGCTACACTCAAGTATGTTTTCTTGGGCGCTAATGAGACCCTTCCAGTCATTATTGCTTCCAATCTTACCAATGATCAAGAGATGGAACTTATAAAGGTGCTAAAAGAGCACAAGGAGGCAATAGGATGGAGTGTGGCAGATCTTAAGGGAATAAACCCTTCTATTTGTATGCACCGCATACACTTGGAAGAGGATGCAAAGACCTCAAGGGAGGCACAACGTCGATTAAATCTAAACATGAAGGACGTTGTAATGAAGGAGGTGGTGAAGTTACTAGATGCGGGAATCATTTACCCCATCTCAGATAGCAAGTGGGTTAGTCCCACTCAAGTGGTTCCAAAGAAGTCTGGTATTACGGTGCAACCTAATGATAAGGGTGAATTAGTTCCCCAACGCACCACCACAGGATGGACAATGTGTATTGATTATCGGAAATTAAATTTAGCCACTCGGAAAGATCACTTCCCCCTCCCATTTATTGATCAAATATTGGAGAGATTAGCCGGGCAAAGTTTTTATTGCTTTTTGGATGGATATTCTGGCTATAATCAGGTTGCTATAGACCCGAGGGACCAAGAGAAAACTACCTTTACATGTCCCTTCGGCACATTTGCTTATAGACGCATGCCCTTTGGGTTGTGCAATGCACCGGCGACTTTTCAACGGTGTATGATGTCTATCTTCTCGGACATGGTGGAAAAATTCTTGGAAGTGTTCATGGATGATTTTTCCATTTTTGGGCCTTCATTTGAATCATGCCTCCAAAATCTAGCTTGTGTTCTCAAACGATGTCAAGAGACCAACCTAATTCTTAGTTGGGAAAAGAGCCATTTTATGGTTCAAGAGGGTATTGTCCTAGGGCACATTGTGTCTAAAAGAGGAATAGAGGTTGATAAAGCCAAGGTTGAACTCATTTCTAAGCTTCCTCCACCATCAACGGTGAGAGAGATTCGTTCATTCCTTGGGCATGCGGGCTTTTATCGCCGTTTCATCAAAGACTTTAGCAAGATCTCTCGGCCTTTGTGTCGCCTTCTTGAAAAAGAGTCTTGCTTTACCTTTGATGAAGCGTGCCTTAACGCTTTTGAAAAACTCCGCACCATGCTTACAACCGCTCCAATTCTAATCCCTCCAAATTGGGCTCTCCCATTTAAGATTATGTGTGATGCATCCGATTATGCCATGGGTGCTGTCTTAGGGCAACGAGTAGACAAACTGCCACATGTCATCTACTACGCAAGTAAAACCCTTTCCGAGGCTCAAATCAATTATACCACAACGGAAAAGGAATTGCTTGCGGTAGTATTTGCATTAGACAAATTTCGAGCTTATTTATTAGGTTCAAAGGTCATTGTCTATTCGGACCATGCTGCCCTACGACATCTTTTGGCCAAAAAGGACACCAAGCCTAGGTTGATCCGATGGATACTCTTATTGCAAGAGTTCAATTTTGAGATTAGAGACAAAAAGGGAACTGAAAATGTGGTGGCTGACCACCTGTCTAGAATTCTTGTTGAATCCCTCCATAATTCCATTCCAGTTTGTGAATCCTTCCCGGATGAACAACTCTTTGTCATCTCTCAAGAGAGTATCCCTTGGTATGCGGATGTGGTTAATTACTTGGCAACCGGTAAAATACCATCTTCTTGGACCAAGCAAGAGAAGGATCATTTTCTCTCCCAATCACGATCATATTATTGGGACGATCCTCAATTGTTCAAATATTGCCCCGACCAAATAATTCGAAGGTGTGTACCCAACAGTGAATTCCAAAGCATTCTCAAGTTTTGTCATACACTCGCTTGTGGGGGACACTTTAGTGCTAAGAAAACCGCAGCAAAAATTCTCCAATGCGGATTTTTCTGGCCGACACTTCATCGGGATGCATATTCATTCTGCCGCTCTTGTGAGCGATGTCAGCGCCTTGGCGCGATGTCTCGGGAGGACATGATGCCTCTTAACCCTATTCTTATCGTTAAAATATTTGATGTGTGGGGCATTGACTTCATGGGACCATTTCCACCCTCTACTGGTCATGAGTACATACTTGTGGCGGTGGACTACGTATCTAAGTGGATAGAGGCCGTTGCTACCAAAACCAATGATCACGCAGTCGTGGTTAAATTCATTCAAGCTAATATTTTTAGTCGGTTTGGTACGCCTCGGGCCATCATCAGTGACGGAGGTAAACATTTCTGTAACCTGTTCCTTCGAACCTTGCTTACCAAATACTCCGTCACACACAAAGTAGCCACCCCATACCATCCTCAAACCAGTGGCCAAGTAGAAGTATCCAATAGGGAGATTAAGAATATTCTTCAGAAAACTGTTCGGCCCGACCGGAAAGATTGGTCATTGCGACTAAACGATGCATTATGGGCATACCGAACCGCATATAAAACTCCCATTGGAATGTCACCTTATCGGTTGGTTTATGGCAAGGCATGCCATCTTCCGGTTGAATTGGAGCATAAAGCTATGTGGGCCACCAAAACTTTCAATTTTGACATGCAAAAGGCCGGATCTAATCGAAAGCTTCAATTAAATGAATTGGAAGAATTACGACATGACGCGTATGAGAATGCAAAAATCTATAAGGCAAAGTCCAAAGCCTTTCATGATCGTAATAGTCGAGTCAAAACATTTTCGCCGGGCCAAAAAGTATGGTTGTACAACTCACGCCTCCATTTGTTTCCCGAAAAACTTCACTCCCGTTGGGATGGTCCATTTTTGGTTAATTCCGTCGCTCCCCACGGAGCGGTGGAATTGAAGGACTTGAAAGACGGCTCGTTGTTCAAAGTAAACGGGCAGCGCTTAAAAGTGTGCGTGGATGACCAAGTCACCACCGAATACGTGGATGTCGTCACTTTGACGAATCCCGTGTATTTTGACTCGTGAGCCGATCCGGACGTCGCGCCATAGACGTGTAAGGTGGCGAAGCCATGGTAGCTATCATGCTTCCATGATGTCTCTTTAATCCAAAGTAGGTTTGTATCTAAGCAATGTAGTATCTAATTCCCAAATATCCAAGTCCCTGAAGCATAACTCAAGCTGACTGTTTTTGAGCATCTCGATTGATCAAAACCAGGATCTCGATCAATCGAGATTTCGATTGATCGAGATTTCAGTTTTGCTTGATCGAAAAATTGTAGAGAATTTGCCAAGTCCAAAGTCCCGAGAGGTAGTATTCTTCTATTGCACTTCGATAGGTCTTCTATCGATCGAAGATTTCGATTGATCGAAATAAAATTTCGATTGAATGAATTAAAAGTTCGATTGATCGAAGTAAAAACTCGATTCAGTGAAGGAATTTTTGATTGATCGAGGAAAGAATTTTGATCGATCGATGCTGATTTCGATTGATCGAAGTGAGATTTCGATCAATCGAAATCTCGATTGATCGAAATTCACATCTCGATCAATCGAGATGCACGCGATGCCTGCACGTGATCCGAAAGCTTATTTAAACCGTTGGGCTTCCCTCTCATTTCAAAACAACCATCCGACTTCCTTCTCTCCTCCGTGCGATCCAGACCTTCTCCAAGCACTCCCGAGCACTCGATCTACCATTCCCGATCATCCGCCGCCATCCGACACAGTACGAAGCCGCCGCTAGCACTCGCACTATCTTCTCTTCGCGGCTGCGAGTGGGTCTTCTTCTGTTTGAGCCGTTCATCTTCTTCCTCTTGAGGTAAGTGATGCATGGCTACTTTTTGTATACTTTTTCACCATTTTTGATAGTTTTACAGCGTAATAAACATATTTAGATGATATTGGGTTGGATGGGTGCATTTGCGGTGTTTGTAATGAGATTTTGCAAGTTTCGGGGGGTAGGAGTATATATAGGGTTGAGATTTTTCATTCTCTCTGTTTCAAATGCTTAGTGTACGGGTTGCAACCTTCGTTTCGGTTGCATCAGTTCGCACCGCTTCTTTAAGAGAGACGTTTTGAATTCTTGTCAGTGCCAAGGACTAGGACCTCATTTTTATTTTTTCTTCTTTTAGTTTATTCTTAGTTTAGTTTTCTTCTTATTTATCTTTTATTTACGTAATTTTTGGAATCAAGTGCAGACTGTTCCGAGACTATGGCGAGGGTGAAGAACGCCGCCGGTTCTGTTCGAGACGTGCCCGGGCGAGTCTTCCGGTCTCAGAAGTTCCACCCGGAGTAGATTTTTGACTTAGCAGAGTTCGAGAGGCGTCCCGACACCGCGTGGACAGTTGCTGAGCTCAGGAGGCGTCGCCTCGACCGGCTATGTGTGCCTCCCACCGACGTGGCACACGAGCGCTTAGTGCAGGTCTTTTACGATCATATGACCTACTCCTGCACCGCGCCGGATACACTAGAGACGGTTGTGGGCACTGTCACGATCACGATTACGCTGAGCCGGATTGCTCAGATGCTCGGCATCCCTCACCAGCAGCCACCGGACATTGTTGGCCCAGACGGTCAGCCATTTTTCAGGGCCGCACTCCCCGCAGACACGACACTGTTCTCGATCGTGATGGACATGTGTGGTGGGGCGTTTACCACGCCCAGTCACAACTGCACGTCCAAATCGATGTGCCCGAGCAGGTTTTGGTTCCTGGACACCGTTCTCATCAAGAACACGTGTCCGCTGCAGCACGTGGCAGAGCGCAGGGGCGACCTCCTCCGTTGCCTCTATGCTTTCCACACGGGCACTTGGTTTTCGATCCCGTCGCTGATCTGGGGGCAGATGTTCAAGGTCTGGGACGGCCTCGTGAATAAGAGGATGCGGAGAGCAGCGAGTTGGCGGCTTCCCTTTCCTTTCCTGATCGCCGCTTTTCTCAGCAGTGCCAATATACCGGTCAGTCGTACTGACATTCAGTTGGCACCGCCCACCCGCTTCACATCTACTCAGTGGGAGGGGGTGAGGCGACACTTAGAGCGACAGGACCACTAGGGTGATCCACCAGACGATGTAGATATAGATGCCCCGGTGGAGACGGATGAGGGCGAGCCAGCAGAGGGTGAGTCCGATGACGAGGAGATGGAGGAGGAGGAGATGGATGTGGCTGCAGAGCGGCATGATATTTTAGCGACGGGCTATTCCTGCCTGGCGGCTGACGTAGAGCGGCTCTAGCAGAGTTTTGACGAGCATGTCCAGGTGACGCAGAGTCAGCTGGCAGGCATTCGGAAGGACATTTCTTCTCTGGCACAAGGCCAGAGAGCGATTCTAGACAAGTTCCGAGCCCTCCGGCAGGACCTGCAGTTCCTGTTCGCAGGTCGAGCTTCCACCTCCACTTCTACTCCCACCGAGCCACCACCACCACCACCCGCCCTCGAGTAGCTGCATTTCTTTGTATTTTATGTTTTATTTTCGACTATTTTTCTTTCTTTATGTTTGATAGGCCATGTTGGCCATGTTTTCTTTCATTTTTAGCTTCTTTTTGAGTATTCCACCTACATGTACACTTTGTACTGAAACTCATTTTTATCTATATGGAATACATTTATATTTTCTTTTACACCATGTGTTATCTTTACTGTCTTTATTTTTGCTTTCTGTCAATATATCTGTTCTCTATACTTTGACTATGTATGTAGTACCATTTGTCTACTTGTTATATGCGATTCAGTTGATGATTTCCGTTTATTACCGCCTGGTTTCGATTCCCAATACTGTTGAGATTGCTTCAACACAGTATGGCGGTAATAAAGAAAGGCAGCCCCTTTGCGTGCTATACGTTAGCGTGCCTGGATAGTCAATATCTTATCGCATAGACCTCTTAGACAATTGGAAAACACCAGTTCAGACCCTTAGATATACAGTGATATTGGCATTGTCTGTTTGTGCATAATTATTTCATTATGTTCTATTTATCTACTTTTTGTTCCTTTTAATGCTCGTGGTATCCAGTTGGTGTTCTGTGCAGGTTTTTCTTAATTACAGGATAACCGCTGCTGTGGAATACCATTTTTGTCGCCTTCTGCCATCCCGGTAACTTCTTTCCTTATTCTTCTTGTCCAAACATTGAGGACAATGTTGCATATAAGTTTGGGGGTGCGGTATGCTATACCACTTGCATATGCATGCAATGTTCAGTCGTTATATTGAGTGTCATTGTAGAGCAGTTTTCTTGATATTTTGCGTACTTGCCATGATGTCTTGCTTTTTAAAGGAAGTCATTCGAATAAATGTCCGAGGTAAATGCAGCAGGTAGTTAAGAACTTTAACATTGTAAATACCCGCACTTTTGCAAGCTTTATAGTAGGCTAGAACGGTCTACATTTTTGTCCAAATTCGAGCACGTACAGTTCTTGCCCTAAATTTGTCCTTAACCACACAAATTCGCACACATGCATTTTAAATTGTGGGGTATAAGTCTGAGGGAGAATTTTTGAAAATTGCTGTTTTTATCTGAACAACTTAAAGAATAAGTTCTTCCGGTTATTGTAAAAAAAAAAAAAAAGAAAAAGAAAGAAAAAGAGAAAAATATGCAATAAGCCTTCTCACTCAATAAACCGAATTTCTATGCCTCAAAGCAGAGAATATTCGCGTAAAAGTGTGTAAGGTTGAGCAATAATAAGCGGGTGGCTTGCTTACGCTCATCGCCTTGTAAGCTCGGTCATTAAGTCCGAGGGGTGCTTCTTCACCTAATGCCCTAAAACCAATTGGTTTGGGAGTCATTGGCCCAACGCCGCTACATGGGCTTGCAAGAAAGCAAAAAGAGCTAAGCATTGCACGGTCATCCGCACATGAGCAATCATGAATGTTTTGTGATAATGAACGGCCGTGTTGAGCGTTTTCAATGAGTTTTTCTCTTAAAAACAGATTTGTTCGTTTTCTTCTCCAAATATGACAAAAGCCACACGTTAGAATGCATGTTCACTTTTCAAAGAGGATTTTGGGGTTGGAATTGTTATGTTTGTTCGGGCTGGCCATTATGTGGGGACTGTCGTTCATTTATAGCTTGTGAAAGTCCATTTTTGCTAATGACCACATAGTTCTGTAATACTTGTTGCATTTGCCAAATGTGAAATGAACGGATGATCGCCCTTTATCTAGTTGATGACTGAGCATGATTAAACTTTTGTATAAGATAGTTGATTCCATTTTTGTAATATTGTATTGCTAAGGGACTAGCAATATGTAAGTTTGGGGGTGTGATAAGTGTTCAATTCTATGCATTTGAACCCTCTTTATTGCATACGTTAGTTCTGTTTTTGCGTTTACCGAGATATGTTTACGGTATTTTTGTGTTTTTGATGTTTTGCAGGTATTGGAGTAAATGGAGCAAAGTTTGAAGCTTTTTGCAGTCAAGAGAAGAAATTAGAAAATGCAGCCAAAGGCATCTCGATCAATCGAGATGTTGATCTCGATTAATCGAAATCTCGATTGATCGAGATCTCATTTCGATTGATCGAAATCTCGATCAATCGAGATTCAATCTCGATCAATCGAGATTCTGCAGAACCCACTTGGCCACTTGCTCACCTGCTCTCCCACTTGCAACAAAATCCCCCTTTTTGCACTACTTAGGGGGATTGTCTGACTTGAACAAGACTCTTGGGGGCCTTATTAATGCAATAGATATATATAGTGATATATATATATATATATGGTGGGGCCCAAGGTTGAAAAGGAAGCCAAAAAGCACACAAAAAGAGCCATATCTTTCATATCTCATATATCTCTCAACACAGATCAGAATACTTCAAGAGAGACCTTCGGGAGAGGAAGAGGAGAAGCTGAACCAGACCAAGAAGCTTCACTTTCTTCATCAATGGAAGGGTGCAAGGCAACCATGAGCAACTAACTCTTCTACTAGGGTGTTGGTTTCAACCCCTAGCCATGTAAACTTGTTCATCTTTGTAGCTCTTGGGATTTGTAATTAAATGTTGATTATTTAGCCTAGTGATTATGTACACAAATACATCTCTTATATATATTCATTTGATATGAAATTTATTCTTATCTTAGAGTAGATTTTGTCACTTGAATGCACAACATTTGCATATTCCACAAGAAGTGCAAATGATGGCTAGATAATGGTGTTTAAATGAATGTGTGATGTTAGTTTGTATAGACCATGCCAAGACAAGGTAGTTTGGATGCATGTAGTGTTCACTTAGAGAGTAGAGTAATTAGGTAGTTAGTTAGGTTGAAGAGTTATGCTTGTTGAAGATGGATTATGATAGGTTAGCACACACATTGATATTTTGATATGTCATTGAGGTCACAAGCCTAATGACATTGTTAGGCATTTAATTAATGAATCCCATGCTTGCTACACTTATGAACATGTGAATGGCTAGTGGTGGAAACCAACCCTAGTTCTCTCTCCCAACTCTAAACTCTTTACTTTTCTTGTCATTTCATTCATGCAATAGTTTATAAACACAAATTCAAAAATCTGTTTTTCGAATTAAAGTAGAATTAATCTTCCTTTAAGACAATTGCGACTAGTCCTCGTGGGATCGATATCCTCTATATAGAACCTTATCTACAAAGATTCGTGCTCTTGCGAGTGGTTAAATTATATTTTGATAAAAAGGGCAAAATTAAGCTTACAATATAATTTAGTTCCGACCACATCACTTACTCCAGATACAACCAGATCTCCATGTATGGCCTAGATAGAGAGAAAATGCCCTTCATCGCCACAAAGGCCTCTACTACTATAAGGTTAAGCCATTTAGGCTCAAAAATGCCGGTGTGACGTACCAAAAACTAGTGAATGCGATGTTCAAGCACTATATTGGACAGAACATGGAGGTGTATGTCGATGACATGTTAATGAAAAGTCTAAAGGCTAAGAATCACGTGGCTGATCTATTAGAAACATTTGAAGTAGTCAGGAGACATAAAATGAAGCTCAACCCCAACAAGTGTGCCTTTGGGGTTTCCTCAGGTAAATTCCTCGGATATATGGTGAGCAGAAGAGGAATAGAAGCCAACCTTGAGAAGATCAAGGCGGTCTTGAATATGAACTCGCCTAGGTCAACTAAGGATCTACAAAGACCAACAAGGAAGATTGCAGCTCTAAGTAGAGTAATTTCTCAAGCAACAAATAAGTGTGTACCCTTCTTTTGTGTGCTCAAAAAATCTTTTGATTGGATGCCAGATTGTGAGCAGGCATTCAAGGATTTAAAAGAATATCTCAGTTCTCCCCCATTGTTATCTTGAGCCCTACTAGGAGAAGAGTTGTACTTATATTTCACAGTTTCCATATCAGCAATTAGCTCAGCTTTTGTTCGAGAAGAAGGCAGGGTCCAAAGGCCAGTATACTATACAAGTCGAGCACTTAGAAGTGCAGAGGAGAGATATCCTAAGATATAAAAGTTAGCATTTATCCTAGTTGTGACAGCCAGAAAGTTGAGGCCATATTTTTAAGCCCATACAATCATGTTATTAAAAGATCAACCACTTAGGCAGGTTTTACATAAACCAGACACTTCAGGCCAATTAATGAAGTGGTCAGTAGAGCTCAGAGAGTTCGACATCCATTAGAAGTCAAGGAATATAATAAAAGCACAGGTATTAGCAGATGTTGTTGCTAAGTTCACCCCTCTAGAAGAAGAAGTTCAACTTCATTTGGAGACAGAGGCATAGTCAATTGAGCAAATGAGTCAGGAAACAACTTGGACCTTGTTTGTGGATGGGTCATCTAATGCCCAGGCCAGTGGAGCAAGGTTGATAATTATTTCTAGAGGAAGAAAATTTATAGTACGCGCTTCGATTTGGCTTCAAAGCAACTAATAACGAGGTAGAGTACAAAGCCTTGATTGCATGCTAAGGATGATAAAGGCTCTTAGGTTGGAGTAACTAATCGTGTGTGAGTGTGTCTCAATTATAATTATCACACTTCACAATAGAATGAATTCTTTGTAGAATAGGGCTACCGAAAGGGGTGTCGAACCTCAGGGATTATGGTCGGAATGAGTTGGTAACGAAATTAAATCTAATTAAATTTAGAAAGAAAAGAATTCTGATTTTAATATTTAAAGTAATTAGAAAGCAATTAAAATAAAATAAAAGTAAAGAAAGTGTGTAGATAATATGAGATAAATTTAGGGTATTTGACTTCACCTCTAACGTCACAACCAATGGTCAATTGAATTAACTATGGGAAATTACATCATGCATAAGTGGTGTCGGTGGCTACAATCTCACCTTCATCCATAAAAAAAATAACATATGATTAAGGCTAAGTCATGGACTATCTTCAATTGGCATGGGCCATCTGCCTAACTACTCTACTCTAGGGTGCAGTATGGTCCATCTTTTCTAGGCATATTCCATCAATGCTTTTAATGATATATTCAGTGATAACCATTGTGTAATAACCACTCTCATAATCATAGAAAATAAGAGAGATTGAGTTCAATAATAACAACTAAATATCTAAGACAAGATAGGAAATCATTGAGATTGATTTTATAAGACTTTTATAGCTCAATTCTATAATAAGAATCCTCTAAATTACACAATCTATGAATGTATATAAAGGTCCCCAATAATTAAAACAATCAAACCATTGATGCTTAGTTAGGGCTACATCAAAATTCCAGTGGATGAACTAGCCGCTCATGGTAGAAGAAGAAGCTTCAACGGTTGAGGAAGAAGGCATAATCTTCATGAATTACGCGTAAGACTTCGTTCTCCAATGATTCTTCACTCCAAAGCTCTACAAAGTATGTCTTCAATTCTGTCCAAAGACTCTCTAAGCTCTCTCAAAATAGCCTTCAATTTGCCACTTTATGCACCAAGAGAATACACCAAAGTCCTAATCCAATTATGAATTAATTAGGTTTTCCCACAGCACTAATCAGGTGGGTTTTTCCTGCTGATGTTCGGCCCAACTTTTGACCCACTAGAAGTCCAATTCACGGAATTTTTGTGAAATACAAAAATGTGCAGAATCGAATTTCGTTCAACTTTTATTGAAATTAAGTCAATTTGATACTCGAAAATAAGAGTTTTGAGCCATTTTCCAAACGGGATTAAAATTGTATTAAGTGCAGAATTGGGCTTCAGGCCCGTAATCTCCTTAAGCAGTTGTAATTCTCTTGAACCTCTTCCTTGAGCTGATTTGAGTTATTGAATGGATCCTTTTAATGTAGGCTTGATCTAACCCTCTTGCATGTCATCTTTAAAAGCCCAAAATTATGTTTTTAACTGAAATAATCATTAAGGTCCTAAAAATACAGAAAACACTAAAACGAAGTAATATCATAAAATAATCTATCACTAAGAGAATAAAATATGCAAGTTAAGAGGCTAGAATGCATAACATTTAACGCCGATTAGTAGCTCAGGGCCTACACTGATTCCTAATTGATTGTTGGACAAGTTCGAGCCGAATATGAAGCAAGGGGTGAAAAGATGAAGACCTACTTGCATAAGATAGAAGAATTAAAAGTACCTTTTAGAAATTCTCAATCCATCAAATTTCGCATGAAGAGAATGGGAACACAGATGCCCTGGCTAGACTAGTCATTATATTAGAACGAGAGGTTTGTAAGACTATACCGTTGGAATACCTAGAGAAGCCAAGTATAGCTCAGAGAAAATAGATAGAACTGCAGTAGATAGTGATGAGCATGGAATGCGCTGATCCTATCATTAAATATATCATGGATGGGATATAACCAGATAATAGGGTAGAGGCTCGAAAGTTGAAGATTCGGGTAGCTAAGTATATACTCATCCAAGGGGTGCTCTACAAGAGGAATTTTTCTTTACCCTATTTGCAATGTGTCTCTGATGAGGAGACTCATTTCATCCTCAAAGAGATACACGAAGGAGTTTGTGGTAACCATGTTGGGGGTAGTCACTGGAGCACAAGGTCATACGACAAAGATAGTATTTGCCTACTATGTATAAGGATGCAACAGATTTCGTTTAGAAGTGTGACAAGTGCCAACGATTCGCCAATGTCCCAAGATAACCTCCAGATGTGATGATCCCCATGTCATGGTCGTGACCTTTTGCATAATAAGGAATAAACCTGATAGACCCTCTCCCCAAAAGCAAAGGATAGATGAAGTATGCTATTATAATAGTGGATTACTTCACTAAATGGGTAGAAGTAGAGACCTTGGCCAAAATCACTGAGAAAAATGTAGGGAATTTCGTTTAAAAGTCAATAATCTATAAATTTGGGATACCCAGAGTAATTGTTATTGATAACACAAAATAGTTTGTAACCCGTAGTTTAAGAATTTTTGCTCACAACATGGGATCAGAGTTCATTTCTCATCACCAGGACACCCCCAAGAAAATGGGCAAGTTGAAGTCACTAATAGGACAATCCTTTAGATGATCAAAACTAGGCTTAAGGCTTCAAAGGGATTGTGGCCTGAGCAGTTGTCAAGTGTACTATGGGCTTATCGCACTACTATACAGACTTCCATAGGGAAAACTCATTTTCTCTTAGCATTTGGGAGTGAGGCAGTAGTTCCTGTGGAGATTGACTTAGCAAGTTTTAGAACTGAACATTACGAGTCTCGATAGAACGAAAGAGAATTAGCGGTAAGTTTAAATCTGATCAACGAGATAAGAGATTGGGCTCAGATAAGGATGACTGCCTATCAACAGATGGTCTCTAGATTCTACAATGCTCGGGTTAAGCTAAGGAGATTCCTAGTAGGAGATCTAGTGCTTCGCAAGGTTACTCAAGTGACTAAAGACTCGACTATAGGAAAACTGACAAATAACTGGGAAGGGCCTTACAAAGTTACCCGCTATAAGAGGCCAGGGACTTATTGGCTAGAGACTCTAGAAGGTAAGTCATTGCCTCACCCATGGAATACCCAGCATCTCAGAGAATATTATTAGTAATTGTTTATTTACTTTAATTTTAATTTTAAGAACTTTATTTTCTACAAGCAGTTTATGTTTCAATAAATTGCTTGGTCGTCACATCTACATTTAATAAACTAATTTTTGATTGATTGATTTGTGATAATTTCTTTTATCACGACTCAACTATATGGATGTTCTACTCTCTTTCTACTAAATGTGACTGATCTACCCTCTCTTTCTACTGAAGATTGCCCTTATTAAAGAAAGAGAACGATATACTATTGAATCTCCTTTGAGGAGACGACGAGAAGTAATTATTTTCTCTACTTGAAGGGTTCTCCTTATTAAAGGATAAGCTGAGTGAAGCTTGAGAAAACCCAAACTTCCCTGATGAAATAATTTCCTTATTAAGGGACTTTCCCAATTGAAGAAGCAAACCACCTCCCTTATTAAAGGGATGAGCTAGTACACAAGCGACTACAACATTAAAGAGTTGAGATGTAAATAATCAACATAGAAGCAACATTACGATTGTGAGATAAATAGATATATCATTTCTACAACATAAACATAGAGTTGGATAAGAAGCTACTGACGGCTCAACACTACAAATATGAAATTGGATGTAAAGCTACTCATAAAAGAGTTCAAAGCTACAATTAAGTTGAAAAATAATAATAGAATAAAAGTATAAACAAAGCAGGGAAACCACAATGTCGTCTCACTCAACATCAGCATTAGAGTTGTTCTCTACCTCCATCTCAATTGAAGAAAAGTCTATGTGGCAGATGTTAGAATTGGCATGGGCTCGAAAAGCCTCAAAACAATCATAATAGATTTTTCCTGTCAGCATCCTCAACTCTTGAGAGGTCTTGAACTCATTAATTGAATTTATCCTCTTCATCTTCTCAGATGTATCTCTAGTGAGTACCTCAATTTAAGATGCATAACGGGCCAACTTTGCCTCTAAAGTAGCCTAATTTTAGCACGCTCAACTTGCTCAGCCTGTAGGCCAGCCTCAGCTTTAGCTAGCTTGACCTGCTCTGCCTGTAAGGCAGCTTCACTGTAGAAGGGTGAGAGACCTCTGCTCGAATAAGGAGTGATGCCCCAGTGTTACACTCATCCGTGTGGTGAGGTAAATGGGAAGACTATTGAGGAATGTCAGACGTCGAAGAACTTCCAGGGTCAGTTACAATTTTTTGTTTCTTTTTAGGAGGGGAAGTAATAGGAAGACCATTTGAACCATCCTTGAATTGGGAGAGCATTTGTTTGTCGAATGGCTTCTTTGACACACATTTGTCAAAAAGAAAATTTTAATATATATAAAAAGGAAGAGAATGTGATAAGATAATGATAAATATGTACCTCTCTCAGTGGCAGAAGGTTGGCCTGTCCTAATAGGAGAAGATTGCCCTATAAGAATTGAGGAGTCATGTTCTAGATGAGCAAAATCTTTCTGAACTCATTCTAGTTTGTAGGGTGCGAGAGTAGGCTCTCTGAAATCTAGAGAAATCCATGAAAATTATATTAAAAATAATTTTTTTTAGATAAATAAAATAGCCAAACTCACCATTAGAGCATGAATGATCCCACATTTGAGGGATGGACAACCTTCCTATGAAAAGAATTTCATTCGGAGAAAACTCCCAACCATCGCCAGAGACAAAGAAGAAGCGGTCTCTCCAGCCTGTATGCTTGGAAGGAATCCTAGTAATAAGATCTTTTCTGCCCTCTCGAGAAGAGAAATACCACCAATCAATTTTCTTTTTTGGCATGTAAAAAAAAAAAAAAGAACATTGTTTGTGTTTTCTTTTAGTAAGAAATTAGTTTGTAATTTATAGAGGAGAAGAAATAAGGAGATAGTAATGAAAGTGATTGAAACATGGATTACAATACAATTAGTTTTGTATTTAAATTATGCTTCCTAAATTATGTGTGCAACTAGTACATCAATTTGAAGGAAATTAAAACTTTTCATGTGCAGATAATCACTTTACGTGTGAGATCGTTCTCGTTATACATCTTGTGGGATCGGCTGTTAACCGATCCCTTTTTTCTTTTAAAGAGAACCTGGTCTGGCCGGTCCCTTTCACGTTAACAAGAGATCAAGTAGATCTGGTCTCATATCTTTTGAAAGAGACCAGGTCAAATCTGATCTCATGTCTTATATATATATATATATATATATATAAATTTATTAGTTCTCATCAAGTTAGTTGGTCTTGTCATATAATATATATATATATATATATATATATATATAAATTTATTAGTTCTCATCAAGTTAGTTGGTCTTGTCATATAAGGTGGAATACGTATCCAATGCCACTAGACTTTGATTTACTTCCTATATATATATATTTCTATTTATACTCTTTAAACTTAAAAATTCATAACTTTTTACTCTTGAGCTATGAAGCACGGATACTTCCCCGGAGGCGTCGTGGCCGTATCGGATACGTATCCGATACGGATGCGGCCAGGATACGGCCGGACACGTATCGGATACTCCCGGGAAGTATCCGTTTTTTTTTAAATAATTTTTTTATTTTCGGATACGGCAGGATACGGCAAGGATACGGCAGGATACGGCACGGATACGGCAGGATACGGCCAGGATACTTCTCGGATACGTTTGATTTTTTTTTTTTTTTTGTTAAATTTTTTTAAAAGATGGTAATTATATTGTAATATTAAAATTTAAAAAGCTTAGTTAAAATGTGGAGTTTAATTTGTAATAAATCAAAAGATCTATAATGTTGAAAAAAAAAGATCATTTAAGTTAAAACTTAAAACTTAATTTGTGTTCTATTAATTTTTTTGTATAATATATAAAATATATATATATATATATATATTTGCCGTATCCCGCCGTACCCGTATCCTATTTTTTTGAGATTTGCCGTATCGCCGTATCCGTATCGTGTCGTATCCGTATCCCGTATCCGTATCCGTGCTTCATAGCTCTTGAGTAAAAACATAATGATGTTAGTACTCAATTTGAAGTACTCAAAATCCACTTTGCAATGAAATTAATTTCATCAAAAAAATTCATCTTTGGCTAGAATTATTGAGTTTAAGAAAAAAAGAATTTGTATATTTTTTTCTTCTATTTGTCTTATGTGACATCATATAGGTCTCTACAATCTACTCTATTCTATGTATGGGTACCAGAAATTATCACATCTTCTTTCATGTACAGGAAAAACTCACCGTTGGTATGAACAGAATTATACCCCAACCTGGTTTCTGCTAATTATAGTGGGATGAGATAGGCAACAATCATATAAATACTATGACATGTTTGTACTCATCACGCACTGTCATTTTTGGCATAGGATATCTAGTCCAAAATATTAAAAGAGATGAAGCGATGTTCCGGTGGTTCGACAAGCAACTCTCCAAAACAGGGGGCAACTAACAAGAAATATTGCTGAGTAAGCTCAACATATGGATGAAATAGGAATTAATGAAATTGATTTGATCAAGTAGAGGCAATCAATTTGATCAAATATTAAAATTCAAATTCAAAAGTCAAGGAGATGAAATGGATGACTAGATAAGAAAACAAAATGATTGCAAAATGAGGAAAGGTGATCCACAACACTTGATTTGTACCTTATAAACGAGGAGAAGTCAATCGATTAAGGGATGAGAAATATATAGAGAAATAATTACTCCTCTACATTATGCCTGTGAAATTGACTTGATCATTGGAGCCTTACTGATCAGTACCACACTAGTGCCAGAGAGGCGATTTCCTTTCTTCTTTTTCAGGAAAGCGGACCGGATCTGGATCGAACAAAGTCAACCTTCATCAAACGTTTAGATCATAATTTCAAGAACTTCATTCATTGATAAATCATATGTCCCAATTTGCATTCACAACACATATTGAATTTAAAAGAAATATAAAACTCATATTATCTCAAGGAAAACCATGATTTTCACATTCTCATAATCAATCCTAAAAATAAATAATCTAACCTACAATGTAAGATATGGTCCAATAGAAAATAAATAAAGAATATAAGCTCGGTCCATGAGTATAAAGACATCAATTGTCTCAATTTGGGGGTTTTGCACGCAAAGACCTATTAGAAATAAATCTCATTATATCAATAGGCACAAATTTCTTCAGATCCTTTTTTCTTCATCCAAATTGTCTTAACATGCAAATGATATTGATGAAATTGTGGAGGATTATTACTAACCTTCTTTTTATTTGATTTCTTTCTAGCACCAAAATTTTAGGCTTATACCAATTATTCTTCTTTCTAGCCTGAGCTCTATTTTGTGAAAAATAATTATTAGTATGAAATTTATAAGAATAATCCATTTTCTTCCTATAACAATAGTGTTCACTGCGTCCAGTTTTACAACAATAAGTACAATAAAGCACATTGGACAACACATCATTAGCATGCATAAACTCAACTTGAATCTTACGTTTAGGTGTAGACATGTTCAAGCTCTTTAGTTTAACAAAAGAGAATATGACCTGTAGATGATGACCCATCATAACCTAGCCAAGTCTTATCTCTTACAGACTTACCAACACTAATCATGCTATCAAGTTTAATCTGGCCATAAGCAAATGCAATCAATTTCTCTTGTGACTTTTTCAATTCAGATTCAAGAAAAGCAATCTTAGTAGCAAGAAAATCCTTAGCAGATATAGCTTGACTTACCTCGCTTTCAAAAAACCTTAGTTCGAAGGTTTTGAATATCTGAATTGTCTTCTTCAATCAACTTCAGTTTGTCTTTTTTCCCTTTCTTCAATACTTCCTTTTCACTTTTCAACTACTTCAATTCTTAATTTTGTTCCTTGTAGACCCTTTTAATTTTAACTGCTTCAACAAAGAACTCTTCACATGCTTTTGTCAAGTCCTCGTCACTTTTTTCTTCAATTACTTCAACCTGCATAATCATCAGAACCAACTTGACTTAGAGTTGTATACTTCTTTGTTTCACCTACATCAGTAGAAGAACTTTAGCAGTATCATCATTCAATATAATAACAAAAGAAAGAGAATTATAATCATTATCACAAAAAAATCACTACCAGAATCAAAAGCATCAAACTCAGAAATAACAGTTTTTATAACTTTAGATTTCTCTATATCTTTTAAGTTCTTTTTCAAACCAAAGCTATTTTTGGAACTTGGACACTGAATAGAAATATGACCTATATCACCATATGTCTAAAATACGTGTAAAGAACGTGACCATTTTTGGCCAATTTTTTTTTTTAATTATATTTTCATTCATTATCATATAAGTGATTTAAATGATTATATACATTTTTTAAATGTGAAATACATGTTTGGGGATTTTTATAAGGGTACGGAGAAGTTTTGGGAGCATTTGATACAATTGTCGGAAGGGCCTAGGACGAGGGATCGGGTAGGCTCGAAAAATCAGATATTCTCTGAAAAATACTAAATTTTGGGATTAGACTAAATAAAATATTTTATGAATTATGAAATCAATTTCGAGTCCGTCGGAGTTTTTAAAACTGAAAACGGAGTCCAAGAAGGTACGTTAAGTGACTAGTGGCGTTTTGGTAAATTGGCGAGGGTAGGTCTATAAATAGGAGAGAAAAATATTTCAGCACATTCTCTCTCTCATTGTAGCAATCAATCAAGATAATTCATATCTCTCCACATTCTTCTTCTTCCTTCTTTCTTGAAATTGGAGGACTTGAAACTTGAAGTGGAAGACGTAGAAGAAGGAGAAGTTGTTCTACGGGATGAGGGCTCGAGTTTGATCTATTCAAAGTTAAATTTAGATGAAGTTGAGTTCAGTGAGATTTGGGGATTTTGTTTATAAGCTCTTCTAAACTAAAGTAGGGATATCTAAACCACAATTTTTGGGGTTTTGGTGAATATGTTGGATGTTTAGAGCATCCGGCTGGATTTTTGTGTTTAAATTGATATATTATGTTGTTTAACATGAATATAGTACTTTTTTGCATGGATTAATAATGTACAAATGTTGATTTTGTATTTATATGTTCTACATGAAATATATGTGTGCATAATGTGGAAAAATGTGAAGTTTGAAGATTATTTGTAGCATGAATACAATTATGTGATTAAGTGTTTGTTCAAATGTCTCAAAGAGCATGTTAATGTGAGATATACATATATAAATACTATAATAAGCATGATGAATGTTGAAGCATGTCGTATGTTGATAAAAGTGCGTTTGTATGGATGAATTTGAAAATGAGCATGATTGTGATAATGTTCATGCATCGCATATACATGGAGTGAGTGTGCATGTGAAAAGGTTTGTGGAAACCAGATAACCAAGAGTCAGTATCAAGGTGTGAGTTGGAAAAAGGTTTGTAGGAATCGGATGGCCAAGAGTCGGGATCCGATGCCAATTGTTACCATTGACATTGAGGGAGGTGAACCAAAGTCAGAGTGATGGTATTCATATGTGTGTGAAGTACGTACAAAGTGTGAGTGCATAGCATGATGTATACATTTAAGGCATGGTTATTAGTATGTAATCTTGTATATGTGTAATATGATGTTCTAACATGTTCTTACGTGCTTGGGTGGTATTCACGAGACTTTTGGGAGTGTATTTTAGGTATTTCTACTGAACATTTAGGAGCTCATCTCATGGGAATTAACTCTTTTTAGGAAATGACAAGGAGGTAGCAGAGTCTCCCCAACCATAAGTTGGCGTAGAGTATAGCTAGCTTTCTTTTGAGGACACTTAATACTTATATTTGAATGCATGTCTGAGATGTGGACTATATGCATATGTTGATTATGTATATGACCTTTCAATGCTTTGGGAACATGTTTATGATTATGCTTTATGATTACATACATTTATGTGTACGGTTTTGAACATAGGAGAATGTTAAATGACGAGGATGAAGAATGAAATTAGACATAAATTGTTTATGCTATGGATGATCTTAGTTGAGTTTTTGGAAAGCTTAGAATGTTGAATTTGGCATGAATTTTCATGCCTTAATATTCATGGGTGTGTTTGGATTGAGGCTTGGAGAGGTGGGATTTTAGGTTGCAAAGTTTTTCAAAAAAATCAAGTATAAGGAAAGTCCAACCGGTCCTACTTTTTAGTCATCGGTCCAACTCTTCTTGGTATTTTGGACCTACAAAAAGTCCCACCGGTCCTACTTTTTGGGGACCCATCCTACTTTCAGAAATTTTTCTCTCAACTTGGATGGGTCATAACTCCTCTATTTCAAACTCGAATCAAGTGATTCTTTTTCTGAAATTGAGTATTTTAAAACTTTCTTTCCAATGGTTGCATTTTTAGCCTCTGATCATAAACATACAAAGAGTTATGTATCTAAACTTGTGTGATAGAATCATTTGAAGGGTCGTATGGTTGAGGTTGTGGGGCCAACGAGTACGGATTATTTGTCTTTCATTTAATCACCTCCATTTTCCATGCATTTTCGGGTGTTAGAATTTGGGACATGATAATTCGTCTGTATTCTTTCCTTTATATTTTTAGTTCTTTCTTTTATATGATGATCCATTAACCAAATGAGTTTGCTGAACTGATCCACTTGTAAATGAAGCGTTGCCACTCCCACCCTTAGGTCCTCATCAATGGCTAGAGCAGCCACAAGCTTGTAGGTTTGATCAATCCAATTCTCTGTCGCTAGTGGATCAGGTCCACCATCAAAAGTAAGCGGTTTAAACTTCATATATTCTTTCATTGCAACCATCTGTCGGCTCAAGATAACCTTGGGTTGTGTCTGAACTTCTTCTCTAGTCTCATTTGCCACTAGTATCACGGTGTCTACTATGTCGTGCCTGAACAGTGTTCCATCTAATGGATCCTGTGGAGTATCGATGCCTCTACCTCGCTCTCTTCTTAGTGGCATCTTACTATATGCACAATAAGAAAAGTTCAATGTTATACATTTGCACCTGTATACAGCCCCCACCATGCTTACACATACAATGCCAATTCAATCTACAGTTAGCATGTAATTAAAAGTGTAAGCAATAATCATGTCAATCTCAGTATCCTAATTGACTCAATTCCAAACCTCCACCTAGGTTCACCAATCCTCAAAATTTGGGATTCCTAAGTGGTGGCTGCATGTCACTACTAATCATGTGACGTATAAGAAAACACTAAAATGTAATGCTCAGTAACATAAATAACATATTCCACATAGCACATAACATACAACACGCTAAATTAAATAAACACATACAATGCATTGCATGACACATGATGCATCTACACAACTGATAACCTAATACTCTGACTATAACTCACACATACCTCATCACTAAGCTATCGCTAAAGTCTTGTCCATTTTCTTGCATTCTACCTTTGTGGGCAGTTAGCCTTGGTATGTCTGGAATACTTGCAATAGTAGCATGCCCTATCCCTTGTCGGTACTGCTGGCACTGGTGGGATTGTGTGCCTCCGAGGACACTCACTACGATAATGGCCAGGTTGCTGGCAATGGTAACATTCCCGATCCCCCACCGATGCCGCTGGCACTGGTGCCACTACTTGCCTCTGAGGACAATCACTCCTAATGTGTCCAGGTTGGTGACAATGAAAAAAATTCCTTGGTAGTTGAGAGGATTCCACAGGCAAAGGAATCCATAAAGTCATTGGTGCTGGTGGTAGCAACCCAATACTAAACTAGCTCACAGAAGGTTGTGAAAGATAGTGTTGAGATATTGTCTCATACTGTGTACTCATCCTCCTAGGGCAAACAGATCTATTGTGGCTTTGTTGACCACAATGGTAACAAAACTAAGCTTCCTTTGGTGCCAACTGTCTCTTTGGGCACTCAGACCACTGGTGGTCTGGTTGATGGCAATGAAAGTATAACCCGTCCAATCGGGAAGATCCCATGGGTAAAGTGGTTATTGGCACCGCTCGTCTTTGCCTTTTCTTAGCACTTCCACTCACCTGCATCGGACTCGCCTACTGCGGTCCTGTCGCAGTACTCATCACCCTTGCAAGTTATTGAAAGGTTGTAACTACAACCATAACAGCCTGAATTCTATCATTAGTTTCTCGTAATCTGCATAATGTCTTTCCATGATCTTTTCCCAAAGTCATCTTGCTACAAAGGTAACAAGGTAATACTCAAGAACAAGGTATACCTCAATTGACTAATCCACTCTTATCATGCTTTCATAACAACATCATGCTAAGTCAATCCATAATTTGTATGTTATAAATGCATAAACAAGTAATCATGTTCCATATAAGTAATTTATAACCTCAAGCCTAAATCTTCATGTTCCAGTTCTTAACTCAAATCATGCAAGGTATTCATTTCCCATGACCTTGCTACCCTAGACTTTCCAAATCTAAAGTTTTAATTCTCAACCCCAACCTGTTGCCCCTACGTATTCAAACCTAGTGCTTTGATACCATTCTGCAACGCCCCGATTTTCCGACTCCCAGAAGACCAGAGGTTAACCCGTCCATTAAGCCCAATGAACCCTCATTACCTTTAATTACCACGAAAGCTTAACTCTATTCACGCACATAGATGTGCACAACTCCACTTTATCCAATCCCAATGGGCCCCACTCAAATCATATTACCTTTAGTGGGAAATTTATTTATTCGTATTCTCATGAATCACTCACTTCCAAGACTTAACACTTCATGTTCTTGGAATTTGAAACTGAGACCTACACCATTGGATAAAGAATCCAAAAATACTCAATTTAAAAAAATAACATGCTCAATTTTGATTTAAAACGAAAAAGTTATGCCCGATTGAAGTTGGGCCAATTTCGGAGCATGCTGTAAAAAGTGACTTTGATCCATTGAAGTGATGACTTCGATGCATCGAATAAGTATCGACCAAAAACAAATCTCGGGACTTTTACATTCCAAAATCCTTTAGGTTTTTTGATGCATCGAACTGGGAACTTCGATGCATCGAAGCTTGAATGCATCGAACTAGGTACTTCGATGCATCGAACTGCCCAAAAACTACAACTTTACAAATGGTCATTTTTTACCTTCTAAGCCCTTTCTACTAACATAATCCATTCTTACAACCTCCAAATCATACAAAAAATGAGTATACATCATTCACAAGTTCCAAATCATGCTCATAATTAAATCATACACCAATATGAGTTATTCTCCATCATAAACATACAAGTACAAATCTCATCCATGAAATATGTCCATACACATAACTATAACATAAAGAGAGGTTATAGTCTTAAAATCCATACATTTACCGTGACATATATATGGTCCAAATACACTCCAAGTCCAAAACATACACTTCATCTATGAGATTTTTGAGTTCATAGTCATTACAAGAGTCCATGCATAAGGTTCAAAATGCCATAAATCCTACCATGACTACAACTACATAGATCTACATGTCACAAGCCAGCACGGATAGCCAAATTCATAATTTATGAATGAAACATCATACTGCCCCCAAAATATCCAAAAATGCTCTTATGAGCTTTATTTGAATCATCAAGTCCTTTCCACCATGGTGCTATACCTGTAAAATTTTTGGGGGAGAAAAGGGTGAGCACCACAATGGCTCAATAGAGATACCCAACCTACCTAAGTGCCAACTCGACACGACTTACATGAATGCATACCACTACATTACATATATCATCCAACATATATCATATTCGTTCACAACAACGCATATATAAGAATGCATTAACACATATCATGCCTCATAATACATAAGCTAGTTATGAAAACACTTAGCATGCATTTCACCTCCACAAGCCACACATATAATTTCCTATACATGTAAACCCTAGCATACATCGCATATGCTCACAACATTCATTTAAGTGCATTTTTCTTATGCTTCACCAATGCATACATTTTCTATATAAAGAAGGCATGCATTCTAACTCATACAACATCACGTGCACATAAATAAGCTCATTTAACACATTTTCACAAAAGTGCACCAAACCCTAGCACATAAGTGTACATGCTCATTTTCTCTCACTCATTCACTCCTCGCATCATGCATACAACATATACATACAAATTGCATTTAAGAAAACTAAAGAGAGATGGAAACTCATGACATCCCACCCCTCTTATCATTCTAAAACATGCAATACACAACCTTAGCTCTCACCGTTTCACCCGAGACCCTAAAATTGACAAGTAAATGAGAAGGAGAACCCTTACCTCGAGTTTGAAAGCTTCCCGAGCACTCTCCAAGATTATGATCGAGTCCTACCTTGCCAAACCACGAAGATGTTTGGTTCAAATGGAAGCCCTAGCCGCCCCCTATGTGTCTCCCTTCTTCGGCGAATCTTAAATCCAAGCCGAACGAGTCCAAAATGTAGAGAGAAGGGAGAGCTATGAAGATGGAGTCTTTTAGAGAGAGAAATAGGCATGAGATATGCAAAAATATCTTTGCCATTGATATTTAAAATATCTAGGGCGCGCAGAAAGACCAAACTTTCCCCGGGCCACTTAACATACCTTCCGGAACTCCGTTTTTGATTTCAAAAACTCCTACGGCCTCAAAATCAATTCCTCTACTCTATAAAAATTTCATCTATGCCAATATCAAAAATAATTATTTTTTGAAAAAATTTCGAGTTTTCCGGGCCCACTTAAGTCGCATCCCGGGCTCAATTTGACCAAAAAGTCAAATTTCTCCAAATCTTTCAAAAACTTTCAAAAATATCATAACATGTTTCCCACTCTCAGAATGTCCATTACATCATTCAAAACGCTTCTACAACGAATATGATATAAAATTAAAAAATCGACCAAAATTGGTCACGGTCTCTACATACATTGGGACTTGTTAAGAAACATAGTCCACTGACCTATTCTAGGGGATCTGATCCGATAGTGGTAGAGAACTGGCTAGATCATATTATCAAGCTCCTTACCATACTTGAAATAGATGGGGACTTGAGGGTGAAAGTGGTCACTCACTATCTTGTAGAAGAGGCCAGTCGTTGGTGGAAATTTATTGGAGACTGCCATGACATTGAGATGATGGATTGGGACATGTTTCAAGTACTCTTCCATGAGAAATACTTCTTGGTGACGGTGAAGGGTAGCATGAGGAGAGAGTTCTTCAACTTGACTCAAGGAATAATGATGGTAATGGAGTATGAGACTAAATTCACATCTTTGGCTCATTTTGTAAAAGAGATGTTTCCAATAGAAGAGCTGAAGATCAAATAGTTTATAAGGGGTCTCCAACCCTATTTACAAGATAGAGTTTGGATTCTGGGTTTTACCAACTATGCAGCAGTGGTAGAGAAGACTTTGGTAGCCGAGGAGCTCGGCAATAACAACTAAAGGATAAGGGAAACTAAGAACCAAACAAGGAGCACGGGGACCCTTCTAGACAATTATGCTAGAAAGAAGTGAAGGGATGATGGGTCATTCTCATGAGGACAACAGAGTCAATCAATAGCACCTGTGCCAATACCTACTGAATCTGTCCAATCTAGAGTGGTTTGCTTCAATTCTCAGAAGCCAAGACACAAAATAACTAAGTGTACCCAAAGATAGAATTCTTCAGTGGCAGACAAGAGGTGCCTCCATTGTCAGCAGATGGAGCATATTAGTTGGGATTGCCCATAAAGGAGGGCTGCATAGAATGGGGTTGGTTTACAGCAGCGTCCTACACAGCCTGCTACCTCACAGTTAGGTTTTAGGGCATTACAACCACCATAGATAGTGTCGTCAGTTCAGAGTTCACAGGCACCAGCTAGAGGAGACGCGTCTAGCGCTTCTAGTCAGTAGTCTGCACATTAGGGTAAGGGACAGCAGGCTCAGAGAGCAC
Source organism: Cornus controversa (assembly GCA_026545225.1). NCBI lineage: Eukaryota > Viridiplantae > Streptophyta > Magnoliopsida > Cornales > Cornaceae > Cornus > Cornus controversa. The sequence continues at coordinate 50,108,037 of CM048845.1, forward strand.
ATGGTTATGCCTTCACTCTTGTTCCAGCAGAGACCTCGGTAATACCATCGGTGGTCCGAGGTATATTTCTTGTATCTAGCTTATGGGCTAGGGTTTTAGTGGACTCGGGTGCATCACATTCATTCATTTCATATACATTTGCTTGTGTTTGGGGGTTGGAGGTGTCATCTTTGGATTCGGTTTTATCCATTGATACGCCAGTTGGTGGTAGAGTGACTTTGAGTAGGGTATGTTGATCTTATGAGATTGAGATTTCAGGACATCGATTAGTGTTTGATTTCATCCTTCTCGATATGTCTAGTTTTGATTTAATTTTGGGTATAGATTAGCTATTGACCTATAGGGCCAACATTGATTGTCATCGGGGGAGAGTGACTTTGTACACACTGGAAGGTGTTAGCATTTGTTTGTGGGAGAGTGGGATGACTTCTATTTGTCATCTTTGCATGGTCCTAGTGAACGGAAAGGACTTGGACATTTCTTAGTGAGCCTACTTGTTGATGGTGAAGATGGGACACTTGGAAAGCTTCCTCGTGTAGTATGTGAGTTTATGAATGTATTTTCAGGGGACTTAACACAGTTTCCTCTAAAATGGGAAGTGGAGTTTGTGATAGAACTTGCTCCAAGAACTGTGCCCATTTCTATGGCACCGTACCGAATGGTGCCGACTGAATTGAAAGAACTAAAGGACCAATTACAAGAGCTACTAGACAAGGGATTTGTACGTCCTAGTACTTCGCTTTGGGGGGCTCTAGTTCTTTTTGCTAAGAAGAAGGACGGGTCTTTACGACTTTACATTGATTATTGGAAGTTGAATCGGACGACAATCAAGAATAAGTATCATTTGCCAAGGATAGATGACTTGTTTGATCAGCTTAAGGGTTCAAGATATTTCTTAAAGATAGACTTGAGATCGGGCTATAATCAGTTAGGGATTAGAGAGACGGATATTCAGAAAACCACTTTTTGCACACGATACGGGCACTATGAGTTTTTGGTGATGCCATTTGGTTTGAAGAATGCACTAGCATCATTCATGGATTTAATGAATCGAGTGTTCAATGCTTACTTGGACAAGTTTGTGGTTATGTTTGTTAATGACATCTTAGCGTACTCGTCTTCAAAAGAGGAGCATGAGGGTCACTTGAGGATTGTGTTGTAGCTTCTAAGAGAACATCAATTTTATGCCAAGTACGATATGTGAATTTTGGCTAGCGGAGGTGAAATTCCTTGGGCATGTTGTGTCCTAAAAAGGAGTTTCCGTGGATCCATCTAAGATAGAAGTGATGATGAGTTGGGAAAGACCTAAGAGCATATTTGAAATACGTAGTTTCTTGGAATTGACCGAATATTATCAGAGATTTGTGAAGGACTTTTCGTGATTAATAGCACCAATGACTAGCTTACCCGAAAAAGAGTGAAGTTTGTGTGGAATGATGCTTACGAGCATGCATTCATAGAATTGAAGAGTCATTTGACTTCGGCGCTAATTTTAATCATTTCAAAACATAGGTTGGGGTACACAATTTATTATGACACTTCACGACTCGGTTTGAGATGTGTACTAATGCAAATCGAATGAGTAGTGGCGTATGGTTCAAGGCAATTGAAGGCGCATGAGCAAAACTACCTGACATGTGACTTGGAGTTAGCAGTGGTGATCTTCGCACTTAAGGTGTGGAGATATTATTTGTATGGCGAGAAGTTTGAAGTGTTCTCGGATCATAAGAGTCTCAAATACCTTTTCTCACAAAAGGATTTGAATATGAGGCAACGGAGGTAGATGGAGTATATGGAAGATTATGACTTCGACTTGCAATATTATCTAGGAAAGGCCAATATGGTAACGGATGCATTGATGCATTGAGTAGGAAGTCATATGGTAGTTTAGCGAGCTTAGCCATACGAGAGTGGAAGATGATGAAAGATATCTCAGAAATGGGATTGCAGTTTAGTGAGGAAGATGGACCGGTGATGTTATTTACTCTTATTGCTCAACCAACCTTAGTGAGTCGAGTAATTGAAGAGTAAAGAAAGGATAATGAGATTGAGACTATTTGCACACGAATTTCATGTGGCAAAGTAGAGGAATGATGAACAGTTCATTCAGATGAGAGCATGAAATTCAAAGGGAAGATGTTTGTTCCCTTAACTTGTAGGGATGAGATTCTGAAAGAGTTTCATAATTCGAGACTAGTAGTACATCTAGGTGGTACCAAGATGTATCATAACCTACATCAACAGTATTGGTGGAAGGGTATGAAAAAGGATGTAGCTCAGTTTGTGGCAAGGTGCCTCACTTGTCAACAAGTGAAGGCCGAGCATCAGAGGCCAGCGGGGTTGTTACAGCCATTGCTTATGGCTGTATGGAAATGAGAGCATGTCACTATGGACTTTGTGACGGGACTTCCAAGGTCGAGGAAGAGTTACGACGTAGTTTGGGTGGTCGTTGACAGATTGACAAAAGTAGCTCACTTTATTCCTATTAGAGTGACCGGTGATGTGGATACTCTCAGTAGATTGTACATTGAGTAGATCCTTAAACTTCATGGTGTGCCAATTTCTATTATTTCTGATAGAGACCCACGATTTACATATTAGTTTGGTTAGAGTTGTCAAGCAGCACTAGATACTAACCTTCACTTTAGTACGGCTTTTAATCCTCAGGCAGATGGTCAGTTCGAATGTACTATATAGATTCTTGAGGATATGCTGGCGAGCATGTGTGCTTGATTTTTGGGGTAGTTGGGACGATCACCTTCCATTAGTGGAGTTTGCATACAATAATAGCTATCAAGCTAGCACTGAGATGGCTCTATTCGTGGCTTTGTATAGTATATCGTGTAGGTCATCTGTATGTTGGACTAAGGTCAGAGAGACAATTTCTTTGGGACCAAATTTAGTTCGATAGATTACGGAGAAGATCAAGGTAATTCGGTAGAGATTTCTTATGACTCGGAGTCATCAGAAAAGCTATACCAATATAAGATAGAGACCCTTGACATTTGAAGTGGGGGACCATGTCTTTCTGAAGGTCTCACCACGAAGAGATTTGATGAGGTTTGGTCGTAGTGGCAAGCTAGCGCCATGATTTATCGGACCATTTGAGATTTTGGATTAGGTAGGAGAGATTGCTTATCGCTTGGCATTGCCACCATAATTGTCAACTGTGCACAACACTTTCCATGTGTCTATGTTGAGGAAGTATGAATCAGACCCTTCACATGTGTTTGATTGGGCAGACCTTGAGATGGAAGAGGACGTATCATATGAGGAGAGGCCGATCTAGATTTTGGACACTAGACAGCAAGTGTTTTGGGGCAAAACCGTTCCATTGGTTAAAGTGCATTGGAGACATCATGGGGTAGAAGAAGCTACATGGGAACGAGAACAAGAAATTCACTCAAAGTATCCCGAGTTGTTCACCACTTGGGGTACATTCTAATTTCAAGGATGAAATTCCTATAAGGTTGGGAGGTTGTAGAGACCGTGCCCAATTTTGGTTGGTTTTCAATTTTTTCATCATTTATTGTTGTAAGTGCATTTTAAATGATATTTAACATGTTTTGAACGTGTAAAACATGTTTGAAGAGTTGTATAAGGGTTTTGGAAAATTTTAAAAAAATTTGTCTTTTTGGTCAACGAGAGCCCTAGGATGAGGTTAAGTGAGTCCAAGAAATTTGGAAAAATTTTGAAAATTTTTATTTTTTGTTATGAACCAAATAAAATGTTTGTAGTGTTAATAAAGTGATTTCAAGACCAATGGAGTTTTTAAAATCAAATACAGAGGTCGGGAGGGTACGTTAAGTGGTTCGGAGGCAAAACGGTCATTTTGCGTCCCAAGGAGTGAGATAAATATCAAAGGGGTTTGGAATATTTCATTTTATAGACCCCCTTCTCTCTCTAAACTCCCCATTTCATCTCTCTCCCTTCTCTCTAGATTTTGGACTAGTTAGGGTGTGATTTGGAAGTTTCTGAAGAAGGGATGTGCGTAGGGGACACCAAGGGCTTCGGTTTGAACAGAATAAAGTCTCTGATTTGTGAAGTTGAAAGGGCTAGGATTTTTGAAAGTTGGATTCAAGCTTGATATTCGAGGTAAGGGTGTGCAGTCTTTCTTTACTTTGATTCTATAGGTCTTTTAAATTGTGAAATGAAAGATAGTTTGAGATTTATTAAGTCTAGGGTTTTGTATATATATATATATAGATATATATATATGAAAATGTGATTTATGCATGCTAGTTAAGGCCTATATACGTTGCATATGTGATCTTATGACTATGAGTGCAAATTGTTGAAATTGTGTTTAATTGATGAGAATATGAAAATTTGAGTTTTTATACAGATTTGTTCATAAAAGATATGTTTTCTTTAAAAGTGCATGAGCATGAGGATTTTTATGAGATGAGTGGAATGGCATTGTGACAAGCTTGGGATGAGAGGGAAAATGCATCGTTTTGATAAATGCATTGCATTGTGTGGATTATGTGCAATTATGTTATAATATGCACTATGTGAAAAGCGAGGTTTTTGGGGCATGACAACATTGAGAATTAAGATAAGGGGCCACCCATAGGGTGAAAGACCCAAAACTTGGCCAAGCGGATGGCGCATCCGTCGGAATAGTAAATCGAGAAACGTAAGCAGAGTTTGAGTGTCGAAGAAACCCTTACTATTAGAGTGGTAAGTTAGTCCCCATTGAATTGATTTCCAGAGCTATGTGGTGTGAGTTATATATATATGAATTCTAACTTGTTCAATTGTTGTTATATATATGTATACATTGAAATATGAAGCATCATGCATGATTTATAAAACGTGATTGTTTATGGGTAAAAAACATGAATAATTGTCATATAAATTTGTAATGATTTTATATACATTCATGAATGGATCCCAAGTTAGAGTAGAGATGGGTGGTTCATTCCTACTGAGCTGCCGTGGTGCTCACCCCCTATTTTCAAACTCTTTTCAGATAATGCACCAATGGAGGATGAGGCATGATTGGTTGATGGACTTTGAAGTTTTTTTTTTTGTTTTTGAGTTTTAACCTTTTGAGATGTAGATAGATGTCCAGGCTTGTGGCACGTGGACTAGATTGAAAGTATTGTAATTTTTTTTAATTGTGTTGGCATACTTTAGATTCACATGTAGTGATTATATAAGGATCACATGTGATCTTTTAGATTAAAAGGAATCTCCTTATGTATGAAAGCATGTTTATAATATATAGAGAATGATTTAATTTGAGATGTGAATTCATGATTAGGTTATGATTTTTGATGATTTATATCATTCCTTTGATATATTTTTATCTATGGGAAATGCATGAGAATGTTAGGTTGAAAGTTGGTTAAGTGTATGGACTTTGCATCATTTGGTAAGTAGTTGAGTGAAATTGCTGGGAGAGACTTCGATGCATCGAAGTCCCTATTTCAATGCATCGAAAAACCAACAAGATTTTAAGAAACCAAAGATCCTAAGAGTGGTTTTTGAGCAATACTTGTTCGATGCATCGAAATCACTATTCACAACATGTTCCAAAATTTGCCCAAACTTCAATCGAGCATAACTTCTTCATTTTAAATCGAATTCGAGTGTGGGTTTTTTTTTTAAATTGAGTATTTTTGAATCCTCTAACCAATGATGAGGGTTTTAGTTTCGAGTTCCAGTCACACAAGGAATTGAGTTCTGGAATTGAGGGGTTATGTAAGTGTGGCTTGATGTGGGACTCATGACGTTGGTTGTAGTTGAGGTTGAGTTAGCACATCCATGTGCAAGAAGAGAGTTAAGCTTCCGCAGTATTTGAGAGTGATGAGAGTTCATTTGGAATTAATGGATGAGTTCACCTTCAATTTTTAGAGAAAGAAAATCGAGGGTGATTGTGGTTAGGGTACGGATGATTAGCTTATGTCACCTCTGGTTTTCAGAAGACAGAAATCGGGGCGTGACATATAACATGTATAATCTCACCAACATCATACATTACAAATATGAACGACTTTAGCATACATTTTGTCACAATGAAAGAGGAAAACATTGCACCACCATACCACCCTCCCAAGCATGCTAAGTCAACTAAGCCCTCTTAAACTCACCAATAACCTATAAATCGATTAAGAGAGAAGAAAGACCCCTACCTCAAGATTCAAGCTTCTTCTAGCAAAAATCTAGAATTATTATAACCGTTACCTTGCCAAAATTACACTTTGTTTGGTTCAAACTGAAGCGTTTGACCCGTAGAACACAAAGTCCTTCTTTGGCAACCTCCAATTCCAAGTTTAAAGTTTCTAAAATGAAGAGAGAAGGAGAAAAGATGAAAAAGGAGAGTTGGCCGGTTGTTTCTAGCTTCTCAAATGGATGGAATCTCAGCTATATAGATATTTATAATATCTTGGGATTCAAAATGACTAAAATACCCTGACCACTTAACGTACCCTTCTGACCTTTGTTTTCAATTTTAAAAGCGGCTACGGCTCCGAAATCACTTTCTTAACTCTTTTAACATTCCATTTGGTTCAAAACCAAAAATAAGATGTTTTAAAAAAATATCCGATTTTTCGGGCCCACCCGATCCATGCCTCGGGTCTCGCCGACTAGAAAATTTTAAAATGAGCCAAAACATCCCAAAACCTCTAAACAAGTCTCCAAACATACATTTCATGTTTACAATGCATGTAACATCATTTTACATCACTTATATGGCAATAAATGGAATAAAACAGAAACCAGTCAAAATTAGGCCCGATCGCTACACGAATCATGTATTTCCACATGTTCAATCTGATACATGCGTGCACGATGGCCTAAGATCTGATCAATCAGATTAAAGAATCCAATCTATTAGATTAGAGAGTCCGATCTATTGGGTTTCCCTTGACAGAAAATCCTGCACCCTAATTGTCCAATGAAATGTCCAAACCTCAATCCTTAACATGAACACATTCTCATTGATCCCATACACATCTAATATGATCCATAGCATGTGTATACAATATCAAAATCATAATTACATTATTGTAAATGGAAACATATTCGAAATATATACACTAAGCCCAACTACAACTTGTCCATCTATAATACATAAACATCTTCAACATCCAAAAGAGAGAAGATTCATTAGAATAATAACTAAAATAACAAAGTACATATATCCATAGTACTAATATCCTTTATCTCATATCCATCTCTAAGTGCCAAACATGGCGTACATAATTATATATGAGCATAACTCAAAAGAAATTCCAAGTTCTTCAACCTTAGCACTTCTATGCATCATCTACGATTAGTGCCTTATTTGAAAAATGTTTGTGGGGAGAGGGTGAGTGACAACATGCCCATAATCTTGTGGGGTATATACCTTGGCTCTGAGTTACTAGGTTACGTGTGCTTCATATAAATTAGTGTAATACCCCGCTCCAACACATAGTATGATATTGTCCGCTTTGAGCCATAGCCTGCACGATTTTGCTCTTGAGTTTTACCCCAAAAGGCCTCATACCATTTGAAGAAAACATACTACATATAAGCACATCCCCTTTTTCACACCCAGGCGATGTGGGATTAAGCAATCATGTACCCTGTCAGTGTGGTAGCTCAGTCCAGTGTTTGTCTTCGCAATCGCCCACTCACACCCGTCCATAAGGGTTACTACAATCCACCCTCTACGATGCCTGACATCCTCGTCAGCACCCTTCCTACTGGGTTCAGGCTCTGATACCAACTATAATACCCTGCTCCAATACATGGTATGATATTGTCTGCTTTGAGTCATAGCCCGCACGATTTTGCTCTTGGGTTTTACCCCAAAAGACCTCATACCATTTGAAGAGAACATACAACATATAAGCACATCCACTTTTCCACACCCAGGCGATGTGGGATTGAGCAATCCTGTACCCTGTCAGTGTGGTAGCTCAGCCCAGTGTCTGTCTTCGCACTCGCCCACTCACACCCGTCTACAAGGGTTACTACAATTAGTATCCCTTGAGAATGAACATTAAAGGAATGGTATACTTGTCTTTAGAAAAACATAGAGGAAAAATTTAAAAATTGGAAAAAAAGGAAAAAGAAAAAAGATCAATTCGATCATTTTCATAAAGTAACTGGGCCTCTTGTCTCAATAAGCATGGAGTGTTCGTGTGAGAAGTGAGGGGTGAGAACAAATCAATGTCATTGGTTGTCTTGGTTCGTAGCCTATTTGATTCAAGTTATTAAGTCCTTAGGGGTGTCTTAACAACTAGTACCCTAAAGCTATTTGGTTTGGGAGTCATTGACTGAGAGCTTGTTACATGGATCTTCTAGAAAGCTTAGTGGACCGAGATATTGCACGACAATAGAAAAGAATTGAAGAAAAGAAAGGAAAAATAAAGTTATGTATTCATGCCCTAGGTGACAAGTTCAATAAGGGGGTCTAATGAAATAAATGAGTATGTGATTTGGTATGCTCGGATCTAGGTTAAGCCACATAAAGGATCGCTAGTTCATTTTACACAAGGGAGCTAGGATTGATTGTTATGAGGAATGTTATTGTGAATTTTGTGTGAGGATCATTGATTTAGATCATGGAATTTGGAGATTTGAAAATATTATTTGATGTAAATGTTTTTTAATATATATTGTAGTCTTTTTTCCAATTGATGTTTTAAACATATTTTGAATTTTTGTGAATAGCATTTCTGTTAAATCCTCACGAGACTTCACTTGTCCATTAGGGATGTCTAGGGGTTTAAAAGGCTTGTTGTATACACCAAATGCAATCGGTTTTCCCCCGAAAGAAGACTTAGAGTAGTATTTCATTTTAGTTTCGTTTTATATTACTAAGGGACTAGCGATATGTAAGTTTGGGGGTGTGATAAGCACCGAATGTTTCATATTCAAGCCCTTAATATTGTATATGGCAATTCTTGAGTTTAATTTATTTGATATTTTTAATATTAATTTTTAGTTTTCTTTATTTTTAGGTCTTTAATTGTAAATTCTTATAATTTAGTGCAATTGGGCCATTGGATAAGTTTGCTTGAAGTGCAAATGAAGGTTGATCCATTAGAAAATTTTAAATTGAAGATCCAAGGTTCAATGGACGTGAGAAGTAACCCAAATCCAAGTGTAATTGAACATGATATCAAGTGGCCCTGTCTACAAAGCAGTCCAGGCCAAGCCCAATTAAAGGGCCCAGTTTGAATAAGGCGCTCGAGCACCTCACCCAAGGCGTTCGAACGTCTTTGAGCCCGACAAAACAATATAAAAGTTGAAGTTGAGCCTGATTTGTGTATTCTCACTTGAACCTTCTTGGAGAGCAAATCAAGGATGAATTTGGGGTTTCTTTTGGAGATTAAAGGGCCATGGAATTGATGAATTCTACCTTGAAGATGGCTCCTACAACAAGCATGAAAGGCTAAAACACTAATCTAGAGAAATTATGTAACCCTTTCTCTCTCTATTATTGGTTCAATTGTATTTGAATTTGGAAATTTTGCATTCTATGTGTAAATTGCATGATTAGGGTTTGAATTCATAGTTGTACTTTGAATTGAATTGATGCTTGTAATGATACAAATTCAATTTCAATATGATTTCATTCTTGTCTTAGATGTAATTGTGTTGTGATTGATCTCAATTCCTTCCTTGTTTCTTGTAATTCTAAAGAGAAAAATCATGCAATTAGGGGTTAATTGATCATTCTAAGGAAAGATGGTTTGTGCTACAAATTAGTAGAAGTTAGTATAAAAATAATTAGGTAGACAACTCATGCTAACCAAATATGATTTATACTTGGTCCAATTTTGATTGAATGTTATCAATGAAGTTGTTGTGAGCTTGTAATTGCTCAATTCTAAATACATGGAGTAATTTTTCCAAATTGAAAGCAAGGGTCCAATATTGAGAAGTTAGTGGTGGAATAAATTTCCCTAGATCTTCTTCTTTGATGAATCTCAATCTAATTAGTTTATTTGTTGTTAGCTTAGTTCACTTCTAGTTTTCAACAACAACAATCAACCGCGTGAATCATATTCAAATTAACTTCAATGGATCATTTTTGCAAGTACTTGTGGATCGATTACCCCTTCTCAATAAGCCTATCCTACGAGGATCCGTCCTATTGCAGAGTTTGGAATTTTAAATTGATAGACTTAACCACACACACATCAATTTTTTGTTCAATGGATCATTTTTGCAAGTACTTGTGGATCGATTACCCCTTCTCAGTAAGCCTATCCTACGAGGATCTGTCCTATCAGAGAGTTTGGAATTTTAAATTGATAGACTTAACCACACACACATCAACTTTTTGAAACTTGACATATTTGTAATTAGGCCACCAAAAGTGGTCATAAATGAAATTAACATAATGTATCAAATTGCATATGATAATTTTCACAAATATAAAGATAATTGTTAAATGGTAAATTGAGATTAAATTAAGAGAACTTAAAAACTTGAAAAATATCCTTAGGAATTCACGAAACTTATTCACCCATCTAAGTCTATTAGATCAGGACAATCCTTTCATAAATTATAATTGATTGATACTATACTGTTTTAATCGATTTCCATCAATTGGTATCAGAGCGAGTAGCTTGATATGTAGAGTTGATCTATTGTGAACATAGATATTAATAACTTAGAATCCTTTGATTTTATATATTCTGAGAATTTGAGATTCTTTGAAAACTTACTAAATGATCATCATTTTAGCTTATCTGATACTACTTCTAATTATGATTGTGCTAGGGAATTAAATTTTATCAAGCATGATAGTGCTATTTGTGATACTTCGTATGATGAGATGCATAATATATTGTCCAGAGATTCACATGAACTTTCTAGTGATGATGATATAGCTAAACTTGCTTTTGATGAATTATATGAGGACTTATAAATCTAAAATTGCTAGTTCAACAATTGTGCTAATTAAAATCATGAAAGAACGAAAAGTACTCCAAAGCAAGGTATTGAAGTAGAAGGAACACAATCTAAGAAGACTCACACTAGGATTAAACATTCTTAAAAACAAACAATTAGTTGTAAATAATCTCGTGGCACTGACAAAGTAGACCCCCCTGCATGAAATTCTAAGAAGTACAGATACGGATACAGGACACAGATACGACATGACACGGACACAGTGACACGGCAAATCTTAAAAAACTAGGATACGGACACGGCGGGGACACGCGACTAATAATTATATTTTTTTATATATATGAGATCAACCTAACAATGAAAAATTCACAAATCATAATAATTACTGAGCTATAAAAATAATTAGTTTATCGTTTAAAGAACTACACAATTGAATCTACTCCACAATAATGATAATAGTTGTTTTCTAAAAAAAAATGAAATATTATATGGTATGACTGCTATATTTTATTAAAAAAATTCAAAGAAGTCATCATATTTACATTTTAAACTATCTTTCTTTTTAAAACTTTCTAAAAACTCTCTAACGATATGACACGCGTGTCGGACACGTGTCCATGGTGTGTCCAAAAATAAAAAAATTAGGACACGTATTTTGGTGTGTCCGACACGTGTCGGGGCGTGTCCGACGCGTGTCTGTGCTTTTAGGTGTGTCCGTGCTTCCTAAATGAAATTCCATCGGTCAATGTCATATAAAATCTAACTGTGCAAAATGTATTGATGACCTGAAATATTTTCTCTTTTGTCTAAAAAGACTCAAGAAACTAAAAAAATGATTAAATCATTGCTCCACCCCATTTTCGTCCAAAACCATTTAGCAAACAACCCCCAGCACCCATTTAAGTTCCACCACTCCGCCCCAACATGCCATGCCCTATTTAAATTCCAACTCAATTTTTTTTTAAAAAAAATTCCACTCAAAATTAAAAAAATCATATTTAGGAATATAAACCAAATAAACATTCTTCCAAAATTTACACAATTATGCCAAATTAACCAAAATAAATATTAACATTCTTCCAACAACAAAAGTAATTTTGCATATAACACAGACCTTCCCCCTGCATCCATTTGGGTTTTCAATATAAAACCCTTCTCCACCCAAAACTATTAAACGGACTTCCAAAACCATTTAAATGGGGTGGGATGGGGCGGGGTGGGGCTGGTGAGCTATTTTGCCATCCGAAACTGCAAGCACCTCTATAGCAGACAGTCAGCAGTGTCATCATTTCAGAGAAGCCTATGCAACATGGCTCTCTTATATATAATACACACTTCTGTCAAAGTCTATTTTCGTTCTGAACCAAACCTGCATGAATAACAACTATTTTCATGCACACAAGCTCGCAGCCTATGGTCCATTAGTAAAATCAACTTGAAATTGGGGGGGAAATCTATTCTCTGGGTGCTTGGTGTTTATCTTTTACAGTTAACAGGGAAAAATAAGATTTGAAACAGAGTTAGTTCATATTTTCTTTTTTTTGGTAGTTCTTAATTTTTTTCAGAAGTTGAGTTGGCTCATACCTTCGAGTCTGTTACAATGCGCAACAAAATATTAGTTGATTCTCCACCCATGCAGAGTTATTGTCAAGAGTTCGTAGAACATCAACAATGGACATTACGTCCTCATGCAACTATAATTAAATTTCAGGAGCCACATCTCAGCTCCATCATACATCTAATAGTTCATCTCTTTAGGTTCTGACTGAAATTTTTTGGAGCCATGTTCCAAGGAAGCTTCCAATCCCCAGACTGGAATAACTGAAGATTAATATACAACCATAGAACAACGCCCCACTATAACCTTCCAAAAATCCTTCCCAAAATAAATTTCAAATTGGTAAGGTAAAAATGGGATGTGTACATTTAAAGTACCTTACAACACAGAGCAGCCTAACAAAGCTCTCAACCCAGAGAAGAACTTGCAGGTCTGAAGTGGAAAGACGTGTATGACACAGTGAGCCAAACAGAGAACTCTTGCATGCCAGACTGATTTTAGTTCTCTCTATCTATTGCAAAATTTCTGTTGACTTTGCTGATCTAACTATGAGTGATCCTTGTTATGTTGTACAGAATGCTATCTGTTTGTGTTTTTCAAAAGAGCAAGGATCTCAACATCATCAAAGTGTGATTCTGAAAGAAGCTGGCAAGGGGTTTTGCCTTCTTTATCAACAGCTTGTGGATTTGCTCCCCTGCAACCAAATAGGTAACAAAGTGGGCATACTTTTTCTTAGCAAGTCGGTAAATATTAAGAAAATGGAAGGATACATGTCACAGTACAAAGATGATTTAGATCAATATCAGAAGATATAGTTTCAAGATGCAATCTCCAAACTTTAGGACCTCATCTGCATACGGAAACACAGGTATACAGTGTCTTTGCCAATCAGTCTCATTACCAAGTACCAGGATAAAAAATAACTTCAAACCTCTTTTTTACCCCTTTAGAGACTGAAGTTATATGACAAGTTTTTCAATAGAATTAGATGGAACCACAAAAAATTGGAAACCATACAAAGATTTTGGGTGTATTTCACTTGATGAAGAGCGTAGATGTTTAGTACACATAGTGAACCATCAGGATTGAACGCTCACACAGTCACACCTTAAAAGAGGACTGAAGAACTCCCCAGTCCATGTCAAATCAAAATTTCCATCCCCACTCTTTCAGTATGACTTGCGATTTCATTCAACAGAATATAAATATAGAAGCATGTAAATGTGGAGGAGCAGATCTGAAAAACGGTATATGAACACAGATAGGAACAATTCTACCGATCACTATTAATAAAATTATAAATATAATAATTAATCATCTTTCTTCCATGGTTTTCTATTTCAATCTTCAGTCAATTTGAAAGTTAAATCTGGATCCAACTCTCTGAAATTTCGGTCTTCAGCGAAATTCTTTTATGAAAAATTGACCAAATTTTCCTGATTTTTGACAGAAGTTCTGAAAGTTCAAGCAAATTTCTGCAGAATGAGAATGAATTTCAAGCCAAATTAATCAAAAGAATATTAAAACTGCAGTTTTTAATTGAATAATGAATCTTCTTTAACAGCTAAATAATGAATCTAATTGTTTTTAATTTGGTCAATTTTTTTCATCCAAATTTTCTCATTCAAATTAGGTTATATAGGCCTAATCTGATCCTTTGTATTTTTTCGAGTTTATGGTAAAATTTAAACCATGATTTGATCAATTCAAAAAATCAGAGTTATACTGAGAAAAATTTCAGTTTTAAATCATTCAAACCAATGCAAGCTCATACTATTTATCTTCATGTAGATGGATCCTGTAGAGAAGGTAGCAACTGACAACACTCAAACAAGATCATAGGAGCTGCAGCTGTAACAATTGAGAAGACTACTGGACCGTAACCCTAGGCCTAATTAGAGTTGTACAAGGCCTTGATCTAGACCTAGAAGGGGGTTTTGAATAGGTCCCAATTACAATTTACCTTTGACTAACTTTTAAATCTTGACAGAATTAACAGTAATATAAATACCTAATCAGCTAGCAGGCATATAATTTAAACTGTCCATAACATCCATAACACATATGAGGATGAAAGAAATAAAAAGATAAATCAACACATTAAACACTAGATTTTTTACTTATAGAACCCAAATGGAAGAAACCACGGGACCTAGCCAGAAAAATCAAAATCCATTATTTTTTTTTAAAAGTTACAACTAAGTTAGCTGATTCTCTCTAGAATCCTTTAATCACTCCAGATTCAGATTTACGAAAAATCTCCTTTGATCCTTCTAGCCATTGAACATCTAAATTAATAGCAACGATGACGTACAGTGAAAAATTAAAATTCTCAATACATTCCAAAACCAAAATCTTAAATGGGAGGTTCAAGTTTACAATTCATGTGAAATTTTAGTTTCCTACCACTTGATGTAGTTTATGCTTACTTAATTTAGAATTAAAAAATGTACTTGGGCCCGTGGGTAAGATGTGGGTTGACCCGCCTATTTAATACCCAAACCGTTTATGACCCGCTAAAGTGGGTTGATAATGGGTTATTGGCCCGTTTATGAACCACTCATTTATAACCCACCCAAATCCTCTCATTTTCCACCCTTACTAGATGTATGATGAATATGGCAAAATAAGAACTCTAGCGGTCAAAGATTACTAGAATGCACAACTATAGTAGTGTGCTCTTAGGTTTTTTGAACTTTGGGAGTCTTCATATAAAGGTTAGAGTTGAGTGTTTTAAATCAAAAAGGTAATTGAGTTTCGAATTGCTCGATTGATTGAACCAAGTGTAGACCAGTAGGCTTTGATGCATACCTCAATCGATTGAAATCTGTTGTCATTCTCTAAATAGGATTTGGATATTAAAAAGTTTTCAAGAACACTTTTATGCATATAAAAAGGATTTCGATGTATCAGCTATGAAAAACATGAAACCCTGATTGATGGATGCATGAATTGTAAGGACCGAATTATTTTTAGACCGGATTTATTTTTTTTATTTTTATTTTTGAAATTATTAAATTCGAAAATATGCATATATATATATATATGGAATTATATATATATATAGAGAGAGAGAGAGAGTCTTATACGTGGAATTATGGTATATGTGGAGGATTTAGATGTATATATATATATACATGGAGATGGGTATATATATATATATATTAGATCAATATATTTATATTTAATTATAAATATATGTGGATGGGCATGTGTAGTTATATACATATATGTATATGTATGGAGAAATACATGTGAATACATGTGTGGGGTGGTGTTATGTATATACATGGTATATTAATATATGTGGACCACATTGGAGGACAAAGCAAGTGGTGGAGTGTGTGGTGTGAATTAAAAGAGGGAAAGAAAAAGAAGAAAAGAAAAGAAAAGAAAAGAAAAGAAGAAAAGAAAAGAAAAGGGAAAGAAGAAAAGAAAAAGAGAAGAAAAAGAGAAAAAGGTGAGATCGGGAGAGAGAAACCGAGAGGAGAGAGAGATCGGGGGAGACCGAGTGAAGCCGAAGGAGAGAGAGGCAGAGGGGCGATCCGGCGCCGACGGCGACCGTGGTGGCCGACCAGCTTCGGCCTGGCAACGGCGGCGGCTGGGTTGTTCGCGAAGGGGAGCTTTGGCTGGTTCGACGGGTGGGTCTTCCCGGCGCTGCGACGACCAGGTGAGTGATGGGTTCTCCTTGGTTGGTTCCGGCGAGTGTTGGTGACGGCGTGGGTTCGGCTGTAGGGGTCACGGTTGTGGGTCTGTTTGGCAGCGGCTGTGGTGGTCGGAGGTGATGGCTGGTCGTGAGGGGTTGTTTGGGTTACAAATGGTGGTTTAATGGGTCTTCATGAGGAAGAACCGGGTGGTTCACGGTTGGGTTTCCTTGGGCTAGTCATGGGTGTGGTGTTCACGGGTTCTAATGTTACAGGAGGGTGAACTCGGTTGGGTTATTGACGGGTTTGGTGAAGGAGATGAAGGCCGACAGTGTGGGGCTGAACTTCGACAGGGGTTCCAGCGATGATGGTGATGATGGTTCGCGGCTGTGGAAAGGAGTTGCAGCTGGTGGTGCTCGGCAGTAGCTTGTGCTGCCTGTTTGATGGCTTCGGGCTGTCCGGCAAGGAGCTTGAGGTGGCGGGCTTCCATGAACTACCGTGATGGTGGTGGCCTATAGAGGAAGCCGTGAGATGGTGGCTTTGCTTGGGTCTTCGGCTGACTAGTGGCAGCCTATGGTGATGGAAGATGGGTGTATTTAGTATGGATTTGGGTCTTTAATGGATGTTTGGTGTGACTAGGTGGTTTGGCCAGAAGATATGGTTGTGGGTAGAAACTGTATAAGTTAAATGGGTTGGTAAATTGTGACGTTTGGGCCTTGTTTGGGCAGCCATGAAATTGGCTTAGTAGTTGGTCTCAAGTTGATTATTTTTATGGGCCTAAATTATACATGGGTTGTGAATGAGCTCAATGTACATAGGTTGAAATTTGTTTAGATTTGGGCCTTGGTGGACTGAAATATTGGGTTTGGATTGGATGTGAATTAATGACGGGCTGAGCTTGGTGTTGGAACTGGGCTTGGGGATTAGACTTCAAAATTTATTGGGTTTGTTTTATGGTTGAGCTAGACAATTATTTTGGAGTCATTATGGGTGGTGTTTGACTTGGACTTGAACAGTGGGCCGAAAAGATAAATAGGGTTTACCTTTCTTGACCCAATTGGAGATTTGGTTTGGATCAATTAATTGGGCTGGTTTAATTGGCTTGAAGATGGGTTGGGCTTGAGACTTGAATTTAAATTCGACTTTCCTCGGACTTAAGATACGCAAGGACGTGTAACACCATTCCGGCATAGCAATGGATGGTGATCATTTCAACTTTTGTGAAATTGGAGATTTTTGGAGTTCTCACTCCAAATTGAGGTAGGGGGTGTGCGTTGTGTTTTTCATTCCAAGTTTAATTTCATGTTAATGACATAAAATATATGTTTTTATGCTATTTGTGATTAAATGAACTTTGGAATATAATCTTTGATTTAAATTGATGTATGAATTGTTGTTTATACCTTATGTGACATGTAGCACATATATGGACCTTTTGGTTGAAAATTGTGTTTTTCAAGAAGATGAATGAGTTTCTTTTGTGTTGAAAAGATTGCTCTATGTGTTAAAATGCATGAATTGATTATATATGCAAAATGGTATATGTATGGTATGTGTAGAATTTTGGAGAAAATGATGAAAACTGAGTTTTGGGAAATGAGCTTGTTCTTTTGGCATTGTGAAATTTTGAATGACATGCTAGAATGGATATGAGGCATGTATTGAGTGTAATGCATCCAATGTGCGAATGTATATGTAGAAATGTGAAGTATTTTGTGCTTGTGATGAATACTCGGGAATGACTCATAGAAAATTATAGAGGAAAAGATCCTCTTGGGGTTGAAAGTCCTCTACCTTGCGCAAGTGGGTGGTGACCGGACGGGTTAGTAGCCCGAAATAGCCAAAGGGTTTTAAGATATGGGACTACGGTACATATCATGTGTGTGGCGTGCGTGTGAGCTCAATTCCGAGTATAGTGTGATTTTTGTGTTGAATTATGTGACGTGATGTGACTTATGTGAAGTAAGTGAATTTGTTGATAAATTCGTGTGTATCATATGTTATAGATATGATGGATTGTGAAATGAAGTATGTTGTAAAATTATGTGGTTGTCCAGTTACATTTGATACATATGCCACGATTTGAAAGAAATGAGTAGAAATGTGAGTTTTATGATGATTCCGTTAAACTTGTGTTTAAATCCCATTTTTGGTCATATGTTATAGATATGATGAGACGGTGCATTATTGCATGTTAGATTGAAAATTTTGTGGTAGTCATGCATCTTGATGTCTATGCCATGTGAAGTGAAAGTTTCGGTCTTTGGACTAGAATGCTAGGAAGCATGACACGTAGTTAAGCGGTGCGTGTTGATTGTGTTTATGCGTTGATATGAGATATGAATTTGGACGGATTGCACGACGTATTACCTTGAGCCCGTTGAAAATTGCTCATCCCCCTACACTAACACTTTCAGGACATGACAAGGAGATGGTTGGCGGTGTGCAATCGTCAGTTAGACTTAGAGTTAGAAGAAATTCTTATTTTTTTTATCTTTTATGTTATGCGCGTCCGAGATGTGGACATGATGCGCTTAGACATGTATAAAGGGACTTCCATTTTTGAGATGTTGTATATGGATATTGTGACTTTAATATTGCTTTGTAGATTAGAATGTTTATGTATGTTGTAGAAATGCTGGGGGGACACGTGCCCAGAAGTGTCCATTTTTATTGTTAGATATAAATGTTGGGGGGACACGAGCCCAGAAGTGTCCATTCGAATTGAAAGCAGGTATAACACG
This sequence comes from Cornus controversa, assembly GCA_026545225.1. Lineage (NCBI taxonomy): Eukaryota > Viridiplantae > Streptophyta > Magnoliopsida > Cornales > Cornaceae > Cornus > Cornus controversa. The sequence continues at coordinate 50,126,849 of CM048845.1, forward strand.
CCAGGATCTGATTATTTAGAATGGGTCATGCCCAATTTTTGTAAAAATAATAGGAAATTGAGATTGTATGATCAGGTGGTGGTTATAGCGTGAGGGTGATCTCACGGAGTCCACACCTCGGTTTCCGGGCCTCGGGAATCGGGGCGTGACATGAATTCTAGTTGGTGAGTGTCTCAATGCAAGTTGTAGTTACCATTTTGACCTTGACTAAGAAGCATAGACACAGGCACAGGGCATAGATGTGACACGACACTGACACGACGACATGACAAATCATAAAAAATTAAGATACAAATATGGCGGGAACACAACGTCTAATAAATGTATCCTTTTATATATACGATCCTATATTTTAAGAGTAATATTGTTTGTCATCAACCTAATGACAAAAAATTCACAAATGAAAATAATTAATAAGTTATAAAGATAACTAGTTTATCGATTAAATAACTACACAATTGAATCTACTCCACAACAACAATAATAATTGTTTTTTGAACCAAAATTTTTAAATATTTTATGTTATGACCACCATATTATCAAAAATATTAAAAAAAGTTGTCATATTTACACTTTAACCCATTTTTCTTCTTAAAACTTTCTTAACAATCCCTAACAATGCGACATATGCTTCTGACATGTGTCCATGGCATGTTTGTGCCGTGTCCGCATCTAAAAATTAAAAAAAAAAATCAAAAAAATTCCCAACATGTCTTTTGGCTCGTCCGACATGTGTCGATCCCTGTCCAACTCATGTCGGTGCTCGACATGGATTTTTTGACCTTTTAGGTGTGTTTGTGCTTCCTAGGACCTTGAGTGTATGTAAATTTTTCCAGATCTACCATTGGACAAGGTACCATAACCAAAAAAAATTACAGACTCCAAGGTTTAATCATAAATTTGCCAACAAGGCCTTTTGCATGGATTTTGGCTTACCTCGTGTTTCCATCATAGATTCAATCCCCTTTCTCCAACAACTGGATAGTCCATGTGTAGGAGTAGAAATATTACTTATGCTTTCATATTAAGAAACTTTTAGGTGTCATAAGTAGAAAAATATTTGTAATAAGAACATTAATCATGTAGTCTGTACGAAAAAGTTCGAGAAGGCTCAATTGTCCGAAATGAAGTTTCATGTCTTCTTTCTTTTATTTATGTCACTTTACTAACTCTAGATAGTTGCTTTAATTGACTAATAACTACATTCTTATTTAGTTAAATAATTTGTAAGTGAAATTAAATAATGTCAAAAAAATTAGGTTTGTATCTAGTCAAAACCTCCTAGCACCTTCTATTAATGGGAATCACAATGGGTCATTACCTTTATTTTCTAAAGTTTATGAAATATTGAAAATTTCATTTTAGGTAATATGCCCTCAATAATTTGTGGTTTTCTATTGTAATTTATTATTTTCTTTTCTTATTTTTTTCTTTTTGGTATTATTAGGTATATGAGTCATTCGTTGGCAATTTCCAACTTCAAACTTGGGTTGTAATGTGTCACAATATCTTTGAGTCACATGAGTAAAAACATTGAAGACAAATGCAAAAAAAGAATTGCAAAGAACATGGCAAAAATCTGCATCCTTGATCATATATCTAGGGCACAGGTAAATCGACCTTAGAATGACTTCATATGACCTAGATTGATCTTGGAGAGGCTCAATGTTTTTCTTTTTCAAGAGAACTTTTAGAAAAAAGGCTTTTGAAAACAAAGGATCTCAACTTATTTGAAAATTTAAAAAATCGTTGAAAAATAGTAGATGTCGATCGATCGAACATCTTCCATAGAGCATCAATCAAATGGTGATCGATCAATTTTTTGCAGAAAACAATCTTGAAATCCAATGTGCCTTGATCGATTAAAGATTTTCTAGTGGCGCTTAATCGAGTCCTGATCGATTGAATGCTTCAAACCTATAAACTTTAGAACTCTTTAGAAATAAATTTCTAAAAGGATACTAAAAAGTATGGGCTACCTATATTGGTTATAAATATTGGATTATAGTCGTTCTATGTTAGATTTCATTATTGTAGGGTATTGTCGTACTTTTGCCCATCTTAATATATAAGAGTGAAGGGTGTAGGGTTTTCCATACACCTCTTATTTTCTCTCATTCTTCTCTTTTCTTCTCTTCTCTTTTCTTCCTCTAATCTAACCCAAACACACATATAAACTCTAACTTGGTATTAGAGCAGGAGATTGAAGGCTAGAACACATTTTTTTATCAAGTTGTAAGAGATCAGAAAGCTTGAAGCTTGCTGTCCGTACGCTGACATCAACATGACACCTTGCTGAAGTCAGCAGCCACTGGTCAGGCTCGTTAGAATTTGCTGCTAATTATGGTGGCCTTTGTCCTTCATTTGATGTTGTTCGAAGTTTCAATTTTTCGAAACATTTTCTGCATTTCGGCGCACGATTTTTTGATTTGAAGATTGTTGTCCAAAAAAAAGAAAAAGAATGGTTCGGCAGTCACCTCCTTGGCTTCGGCAGTTACCCACTTGCTGTTTTTGATCTTCAAATCCCTCTGTAAGTGCTCTAAAAGTCTATTTAGATGCTTAGGCTATGGAAATCTGCATCAGAATCGGGTTTTTAGATCTTGAGTTGGTAGCATGATTGATCATTGGATGTTTGTTTGTTGAATCTACATTTTTCGCTCCTAAACAGTCAGAATTATGAGCAGAATTATGAGCCGTCTTCTGTTCTAGTGAATTGGTATTTGTTTGATGCTTGGGTTGCTAAGAAAGTTGGGTTTCAACTTTGAATTTGATTTCACACTTGTTCGGTACTTATAGTTGTTCATGGATGACTCTAAACCACCACAACCTTATTTTCGTGGTAGTTCTCGTGTTGATGGCTGTCCTAGTAGACATGGTGATAGGAAGTGTGATCATTGTGGTGGTTCAAATCATACTACACCTTATTGTTGGAAAAAATATGGCAAGCCAAATTTTGTACTTCAGCCTACCGGTGGTACTACATAGTCACTGTTGCCCCGTCCAGTTCTGGACATCTAGCCTCTAATTTCGGTTCTCAAGATACACTCATCACTCAACTTAGTGTGCTTCTTCAACTTTGAGTGGGTTTTTACATTTTGTCATATTTGTTGTCAATTATTCTCGAATGACATGGTTATTTTTTATGAAAGACAGTTACTTAGTATTATTGCTAAATTTTATAACGGAATTCTTACTCAATTTGGTAAACGTATTAAGGTTCTTCGATCTGATAATGCCTTGGAGTATACACAGTCTATCATGAATTCCTTTTGTGCAGATTGTGGTATCATTCATCAGACAAGTTGTGCTCACACTTCTCAACAGAATGGTGTTGCTGAACGAAAGCATCGCTATATGTTGGATGTGGCTCGTACATTGTTATTTAATATGAAAGTGCCAAAACATTTTGGACTGATGCGGTTCTTCCTGCTTGTTATCTCATTAACCGGACGCCCTCTGTTGTTCTGAATAACCAAACTCCTTTTTTTCTTTTATATCCCAATGTCTCACCTTTTCAACTCACTCCTCGTGTTTTTGGTTGTGTAGCTATAGAGCCCTGGGTATTTATTTTAATTTAATTATGTGTTAAATATGATTTAGCATGAGAATTTGCTTAAGCATGTGCATTTTCGGGTTATAAGATTTTTCTTGTGTACTAGTACGGACATCGAACTCGGGATGGGTCGGGTGACCTGGAAGGTGTGTTCGGACTCTTTAAGTAAAGGTTGTGCCATTGTGATATTATTTTGAGGACTCAAGTGAAAAGAAGAGAGAAGAGAATGTTAGTATGAAATTACGAGAAAATATCTAGTTACAAGGAGCATTATTAAGAGGGTTGAGGGACTTAGTTACAAGGGTTGACTAGTCTTGCAAGAATAGATAGATATATGATATGTATAGGCATTAAGTGGAGAAAATCATATTTTTCATTTAGTCTTCTCCTTTCTCTCTCTATATCTCCCTCTTGCAAGCTCTCCCTTCTCTCTAGAATTCTTCTACCAAAGGCTTGGATTTGGAAGAAGTTTGGAACATCATTGTTGTTCACCTAGATGTTCTCTACGATCTCTATGGATTGAAAATTCTCCCTAGGATTTGAAGGCTTTGGAGTTGGATTGGAGTGTTGGTGCAAGGGTTAAAGTTGTTCCTTGCATGATCCTTTTCACTTTATTCGGTTCAAATACATGATTTGAAGATTTTGGAGGTTTGGGTGATTTGAGGTTTTGTGAATTTCATCTCTTGAGGTAGGGTGTGTGTGTTGTGTCTTCCATTTCGAGTTTTATTTCATGTTAATGCATAAAATGTGAGGTTTACATATTATTGTTGAAGTTTTAAATTCTATGATGATTATCTCATGATTATATTTATGTTTTACTAGTTTTCTTTGATGAAAAATAGTTGAATTGTGATTTATAATGCATGCCTTGTGATTATATGCCATATGTGATGCGTGTTTTGCATATATGAGGTTATGTGGGATTTTATGTTAAGTGTTGAACCTAGGGTTTCAATGTGAAAAATTGTTAAATGAGTTGATTTTGTATGTGTCGATATGGTTCATTGCATGACATGCTAGAGATGAACTTAGGGCATGAAATGGATGCTATTGCATCGAGTACTTGTGTATGTGAATGCTAAATGTGATATGTTTAGCGATGGTGGTGATTTCTCGAAAAGTGACTCGTGTGGAAAGTAGAGGGGAAAAAGATTATCTAGGGTTGAAAGACCTCAAACTTGCGCAAGAGGGATTGTGACCTATGGGTTAGTAGCCCGAGAATAATAATGAATTGGTACAGGGCACAAGCACGTATCGAAGTATGTGAGTGTGAGCACTATCCCAAGAGCAAATGTGATTACTTTTGTGTAGGACGTTATGTTCGAATTGGTTATGGTCATTTGGATATATATATGGTGATATTGTGCTATGATGTATGTGTTAATTGAGCATTGACGATTTTTCATGTATTATGATGTGTATGCCATGTTAAACATAGATTTGTGGCTTAAGGGACTAGAATGCGAGGGAGCATGACACATAGCTATGCTATGCATTCAGGTTTTATTTATGTGTTATCATGAAATGTGGGACTTGGGTGGATTGCACAGCATGTACTTTGAGCACGTTGAACTTTGCTCATCCCCTACATTAACAATTTCAGGTAATGGTAAGGAGGTAGCGGATTACAACCAACCTTGAGTTGGGTGTCGAGTTTATAGGAATATTTTGTTGTTTTGGATAATGTACGTCCAAAATGTGGACTTAATGCATTTGTTTATATGTAAAGGATGATTCGTTTTTGAGAACTTGTACATTGGCATCTACGCCTTGAACAAATGCATTTTTGGATTTGAAAGTATGTGTATATGGAGATGGTTGAGAAAATGCATGTATTCAATTGCATTCAATGTATCTATGATGTTATTTAATTACATGGATGGAAAGAGAATTGCATTAGATTTAATTTGATGGGTCATGGGCCTTATTTGGATTTAAATTGAGTATGATATGCATGTTTTACTACAGGAGTGCATATTCGTGGCTATGTTGTTGTCTTGAGTATAACTCAAGTTGTAGGTAGGATTTTTAGCTGATTCAAATTGGGTTGGAAACTAGATATGTTGAGGATTGTCCATGTCAAATTTCAGGTCATTTGGACTTATGTATTGTAAGACATTTGGATTTGAAATCCGGTTGTGAATTGGGCATAAAAATTAGCCAAGTGTGGGTAGTAGAATTGTAGCCTCGGCATCAACAGCGACCGGTCACCCTTGTAAAAGCCCAGAAGTTTGGTCTCGGCCATAAAGGCGACCAGTCGCCCTTTTACAGCGACTGATCGCCATTTTTACAGCATGTTTTGACTTTTTTTGACCCAAATTTCAAACAGATATTTCTCCTTCATTTCAAAACGGAATTGAGTGATGCTTTTTTTGAAATTGTGTAATTTGGATCCTCTTCCTAATGGAATAAGTTTTAGTTTGAAATTCTAATTTTACAATGAGTTAAAGTTCTGAACTTGAGGGGTTCATGAGTGTGAACTGGTTTAGCTTTCATTATCACCCCCATTTCTGCTCTCCTAACCAGGTGTTGGAAATTGGGGCGTGACAGCAGCCTTTGTTCATATCTTGGATCTTGCTCGTGACAAACTGTCTCCGCGTGCATAGAAATGTGTTTTTCTTGGATATTCCTACTCTCAGAAGGAGTATTGTTGTTACAGTCCTGAGTCTTGGTGATACTTTGTAAGTGCCGATGTTACCTTTTTTGAGTTCACTGCTTACTTTTCATCATCTAGTCAGAGTTTGTCACTAGATCTCATCTCTGCTCGTGAGGGGGAGCCTTCCTTATCTTATCCTACCCTTTCAATGCCATTAGCTTCTCCTACTAGTCCTTTTCTAGCTTGGCCTATTGCCTCTAAGTGATCACGATCTCGGCCTGTTACCTCTCATGGTCTAAACACATTATCTTCTCAACCAGAGGTTCTTGTTCCTCCATCATCCACTTCTGCCATTGATGATTTACCAATTGCATTACGTCAAGGTAAACGTACTTGTACTCAACATTCCATTGCTAATTCTGTTTCTTATGATCGTGTTTCCTCCTCCTTGTAGTCTTTTGCATTTACCTTGTCCTCTGTCCCTACCCCTTCATCTTCTCAGCAGGCCTTATCTATGTCTGGATGGAAACACGCTATGGATGATAAAATGAGTGCTCTTCATAAGAATCAAACTTGGGAGCTTACTATTCTCCCTTTTGGAAAACGAACTGTGGGTTATCATTGGGTTTATACTGTTAAATATCTTCCTGATGGTTCTATTAAGTGCCTTAAGGTGCGTTTAGTTGCCAAAGGATACACAAAGACATATGGGGTTCACCTGGAGACTTTTTCTCAAGTGGCTCTCCTCAACTGTATACGGGTTCTTTCTATGGCAGTTTGTTCCTGGCCTTTATATCAGCTTGATATAAAGAATGCATTTCTTCATGGAAACCTACAGGAGGAGGTTTACATGGATCAACCATCTGGTTATGTTGTTGCTGGTAGTGAGCACCTCATTTGTTGACTGCGGAAGGCTCTTTATGGCCTAAAGCAGTCCTCTCCTGCTTGGTTTGATAGATTTAGTGCTGTGGTGATTGAGTTTGGTTTTCAGCACTCTATTTCTGATCATTGTCTTTATTTGACGCTCTTTTGCTGCTACGATTGTCTTGATTGTCTATGTTGATGATATTATTATATCTGGGAGTGATTTAGCAGGCATTGTAGAGTTGAAACGACATCTGAGTCAACATTTCCATACTAAAGACTTAGGCATTCATCGCTATTTTCTTGGGGTTCAAGTTGCTTGTTCTTGTCAACTCATCTCATTATCTCAACGAAAATATGTTCTTGATCTTTTGTCTGAGATCGGTCTCTTAGGTGCTCGATCGATTCATAATCCTATGGACTCTACGCTTAAACTTGATGGGGAACATGGCGAGTTGTTTGCCGATGTTGGCCGATATCGGCGCCTGGTTGGGAAATTGATCTATCTTATTGTTACTCATCTAGGTATTACTTATGTTGTTGGTGTGGTTAGTCAACATAAGCATGTTCTTCGTCAACCTCACTTTGAGGCTGTTTGTCGAATTGTGCATTACCTGAAGGGTGTGCTTGGGAATGGACTGTTGTATAAGCCTTCTTCTTCTTTATTTTTAATAGGTTTTGGTGATTCTGATTGGGCTGGCAGTCATTCTGATAGGCAATCTGCTTCTAGTTATTGTACCTTTGTTCATGGTAATCTTGTTACTTGGCGTAGTAAAAAGCCAACGATAATTGCTCGTTCTAGTACTGAGGTTGAGTATTGTGCTGCGGCTCACACCACCTCCAAGATGTTGTGGGTGTTTGCTCTCTTCTTCAGGAGATGGGTATTGACGTTCCTACTCTTATGTTGATGCATTGCGATAACCAGGCCACTATCTTTATTGCTAGCAATCCTATTTCCACAAGCGTACCAAGCATATAGAGGTGGATTGTCACTTTGTTCGAGATCTGCTTATGCGAAAATAGATTGTTACTCTGTATATTTGCTCTAATGATCAACTAGGTGATATTCTTACGAAGCCGTTGGCTCGTGGTGCATTTTAGTAGTTGTGCTTCAAGCTGGGCATGTTTAATCTGTATACTCTAGCTTGAGGAGGAGTGTTAGATTTCATTATTGTAGGGTATTATTGTACTTTTGCCCATCTTAATATATAAGAGTGAGGGGTGTAGGGTTTTCCATATGCCTCTTATTTTCTCTCATTCTTCTCTTTTCTTCCTCTAATCTAACCCTAATACACACATATAAACTCTAACTTATCTAATGATTTTGAGGCCTCTAACCATCTAGAGAGAGAAAAATTCCTATTTACTCAATCTAGGATTTCCTTAGACACCATTATATGCGATTGAGTGTTCACGAAAAGAGGAATTCATTAAATTTATCTTGATGATTCCTATAAGCCAATTAGACTTCTGAGCAGAAGGATGGACAACCATTAGAGAAGGAGATTCATCAGGAGCGAAATTTGTTAACAAGTGGATAGACGACTTGAGACGAGTGGAACTTTTTGGCTTCAGTGTTAAGAGGTTACTAGGGTTTTAGGGTGTGGGAGTTGTTAACCTAGTTGTAACTTCTTTCTCATATAGTGGATTTTTCCTAATTAGACTAAGGGTTTTAGGGTGTGGGAGTTGTTAACCTAGTTGTAACTTCTTTCTCATATAGTGGATTTTTCCTAATTAGATTAGGTATCATGGCTTTTTTATGTTTAGGATTTTTTATGTAAAAAATATTGTCTCTACTTTGCATTACTTTTTTATGGATGCATGATTGTGAATGTGTTGAAACATTTGAAACCTAAGGGATATAACCAAAAATTCAAAATCATAATTATTACAACTAACGGTAAGAGTAAAATTTGTATGTTGGCAATTTTCATTCTAAAGTTGTGTTTTGAGTGCTTGGGTGTGAACAAATTGTTGTGTGTGTATGCCTGACACTTTGCCATGGGTGGGTCGTTAAAAGCTCATTCATGGAGATGAAAGCTACATCGGAATATTTCAATAATTTGCTCTATGCTACTTAATCACATTAGGCAAAGGTAAGGAAAACTTAAAGACCTTAGGCTTTTAACTTAAATGAATTTTGAAAAAGGTTTCTACATGTTTTCAACGAAAATTTATTTGAGTGGGCCTTTAAATAATACCCAATATTTTGACAATATCAATCCATATTTGGAGTTTCGAGATAATCTTTATTTGGTCAAAAACTAAACTCGATAATCTTTCCAACGATATATTATTTGCTTAATTTCGAGTAGTATAAGGATTTACAAACAACATTAACATATTAAATATTATACAAAGCAAGGAACAACCTAAACATATTAAATATAGATGAAACAGAGTTATAAGGATTTACAAACAACATTAACATATTAAATATAATACAAAGCAAGGAACAACCTTGTAATCTATAAGCGTAAGCAAACCAAATGTGAGCGAAGGTGGAATCTTAAGCACAGTTTGAAATTTTGATATATGAACCTATGTTGTCTTTAAATTAATTCTTACTCCTATGTAGTAGTATGAAGCCAAATGCAAATAAAGTAGGATGATTTAATAAGGTAACAACCTACAAATAACAACGTAACTAGAAAGCTCCCACATTTACTAAAGCCTAAAGAAATTCTTACGACATCAACACATAGTCTATTAATCAAAAAATAAAAACAAAAAAAAAATTCTTGCATACTATATACCAGAAACATACCATTCCCAAATGGAGAGATACAAACATAAACTTAACAAATAATTAAATAAAAGAACTAAACTCAAAGATATAAGAGAAAAAGAACCACCTGGAATAAAGAAGTTTAATTATTGAAATTCTTCCTCTGATAATACTATGATGCAGTGGCGTTTGACCTCTTGAATCAGAAGCATTTATGTTTGCACCGTGCTGTAGGAGCAGCTCTACCATGCCAATGTCAGCAGTTTGGCAGGCCAGGTGAAGCAGTGAACAGCCATCGAAAACTCCATTAATTAATTGATCTTTCCTTTCTCTTAGCAAGTTCAAAGAACTTATGGACGTCTTATCAAAAGAATCACCCGCTAATGAATCAGATTTTTTCTTTATGCTTGTGTGCTCTTGCAATTGCATAACTTTAAATAAATTTGAAGACGAATTATGTGAGTCTTGTCCATGGATAGCATTGACATGTGCTTCAAAGACGACAAGTTGGCGGTAAACGCCTTTCTTGTCATTAGCACGGACACTATCCCACAACTTCTTTGACACTGAAAGAAGATTCTGTTTCTCCTTTACTTTGTGAACGAAACGTTTTTCCACATACTGCAGTCAGATGAAACACATTTTATGATCCAAACTATCAGACATATAATTCGACGTATACTTTTAACACAGAGTAATAAATACTCAAAATTAGGCTCCGTATAGATGTATGTGTGGATATACAGTAACTGTAAACGTATACCGATCAAAATGAAGGTCTACAAATAAATATATATACATGTTTATGCATCTTTATGTATAAGATTGTAATTAGTATGTATGATGTATATAAGTTTTGGTTGACCAAAACTTGAACATTATGTAAGAAGATCAAATCCAACTTCCCTTTAATGAAGTGGCAATAGACATCAATGTGCTTGCCTACTTGGTAGGACCAGATTGTATGGTCATGATAGAGAAATATGAAGCATAAACGCGTACACACAACACAAACATTATGTGACACGATAAATATTAAAGAAAAATGAACATAACGGTGAGGACATATCAACTAAAAAAATTATATATACTTTTGTATTTATAGAAAAATATTATATACAATAAATTTCCAAAAAAAAAATTATATACAAGACATTTCTAAGGTACAGTTCCTTTACTTCTTCAATGCTCACTTATTTATTTATCTATTTTGGTTAGGTAATTACTTACACACACTCATGAATGCCCACAATGGGGCTCGAACCCCTTACTTCCCTTTGAGGGAGGAGAGGTTATACCAGTTAGGCAAATGGCCCAGTGGTACAATGCCCACTTATTTGGTAACAACTTCCAATATATATTTTTCTTATTTCTTTTTCTTTTTTCTATTATATACGGTCAAATATTTTACACATTTGAAATAAAAAACATTTACTAGATTTTTTGAATAGTTTTACTCCTTTTTCAATTCTAAAAGAAAGTCAACTCCAAGTTAAAACTTTCTCGGTCACATGTAGTGTCCAAAAAGTGTCGGCCATGTGTTTGAAATAAAAGTTTTATTTTTGAATTGTGGACAAGTTAAGATGTGCCAAATAAGTGCATGGTAGTGTCTGACCTTACTAACGTCCAAGCACAATACAAGTTAGACAAGATATGAATCCTCCTATACAGTGTTGGTGTTTCTTTGCCAGACTGAAGCATGAGCTATGCTAAGAGGTGGCCAAATATCACAATTCTAGTTGGTAACTAAACCTCCATGTTAACATTAATAATACCTCAATCATAGATGACTCAATAAAAAAAGGCCCACTACCCATAAAATTTTAAGGTGACTCAAAACATAGTGAGTAGTGAGGATCCTCTAATTAAGTGGTCTAGGTAAAGTGCACAAATTGCCTCTTAACATTCATAATGTCAAAATATCAAACAATTACATCAATTCAGTGTGCAAGGTGCTACTTCCACAAGAGACAAACCCTTGTCATCTAATAGATGGTTTTCTCCATTAGAGTATCAGTTGGTTTAATTCCAAGGTTTCATATCATTTTCAATAGTCCAAGTTGGATTAATCAATTTGTTAGGTCAATATGACTAGGTTGGCAAATTTCATAGATCAAAACATAACAAATGTAATTTTGTTTTATTTTTGGATAGTTAGATATGTTTTATTTGTGAGCCAAATGGAAATTACCTCCGAGATGAAGAACGAGCTACTACAAAGGTTAAAATGTTAATCTTTGTCAAAAAGGGTAAAAAGGTAAATTCATATTGTACTGCACACTCACCAATTAGGCTCATGCATTTCATATTCATGGTCTTAATTTCAAAGTTTTCTAAACTAATTTTGATTCCTAAATATGATGATAAAATGCATGGTTTCAAAAGCTAAATTTTTTTTTTTTTGCATATTTTTCTTAGTTTCAGGTACCATAGAGGTTTGATTGAGCGAGCTATCGATCGAAACCTAATGGAGTTTCTTCTATCCATCGAAGTGTCCGAAACTGCAGAATCAAATTAGGATTGAAACACAAAATTTTGACCTGATTACATTATTCCTCTTGGTTGAAAATAAATATACATGATCTCTGAAAACCCTAGAGAGCTTTTCCAAGAAATTTTCATATCTTTTGAAAAGTAGAAACTACTTTTTATACACAAGATCAAACCTCATGATTTGTATACAATTCATTTATTTTTGAGAGTTTTCTTGTGAAGAAAAGGTGCATTGTTTTATTTTCAACAATCATCAATCACATTAATTTTGGTGAGTTGTTTATCACTTATGTTGATACACCAGCTGCCGAGCTACTCAAGACAACTCATCACCACACAGAGTAATCACACCAAATTCTCAAGTGGATGACTAGTGGCTAAAGCCAATCACTACAAAAGCAAATTCGTGGAGTGAAAGTTGTAGACAGGTCAGAAAGATCACCTGGAGATCTTCGAGGGTACTGAAGGTTTCGTGTCTTACTGTGTCTAGAGATCAACTAAGGGTTCGAGGGTACTGAACTATGACTTAGGTTGTGCATCTCTTTCTATAGTGGATTAGTTGCCTAGACTAGATCCCATTGTTTTTTAACTCTCAATTGAGGTTTTTTATCGTAAATTCTAGTGTGCATTGATTATTGCTTTATTTATTTATGGTTTGCATGTTTGTTTTAATTTGAATTGTTAATTGCATATCAATCAAGCAAATTAGAACAAGTCAGATTAATTTGTTTTAATAGAAACCATATTACTAGAATAACAAAATAACTAATAACAGAATTTTAAAAGTTCTACAAGACCTATTCACCCCCTCTAGGTCTAGTTCAGACTGTTCAGTGAACCTTGCACAACTTTGTTTCAGAGCCTCGATTTCGATTTTAGTATGTTTCACGCACGTAAACCCATCACAATTGGTCATTGCTCGGATAACATTTGAATTACAGGGACTATAGTTTGATGGTTTCAGTATAAGTAAACTATATTTGGTTAGGATTTAGTGTTTTTGTATTGGCAATTGTGGTGTCAAAAGTCTTATCAAGTTTTACTTCTCTTATTTGTGTCTTGTCAAGTCTTCAAAGTAAAACTAATTCATACAGGCATTAGGACAGGTAATTAAGTGAGATAGTATGCTCAAACTATTTTGAATTTGAATCTAAGAGTTGTTTCGAAAGCGAGGACATTTTTGAGTGAAAAATAGTCACCGAGTGCTTAACATAGCTATAAGCACCGGTGCATAGCAACTAAGCACCTTGTAGATCTTAAGAGTTGAGCACCTGTACACAACAGATGAGCACTGGTACTCGAAACTCCAGAAAATTGAGCACATGAATACTCAAAGTCCTAGTGATGAAGAATTAGTATTTCTAAATTTTAAAACACATCCCAAAAGGTTTCCAAACCGGCCAAAACTTGTCCAAAACAGTGTTGGAGATTATTTAGACTTCCTAAAAGGTTTAGGAACATATATAAACACTTGCTGCGGTTTTCCAAACATAACAAGCACATAATTTTACAAATTCAACAGATTTTTGAGTTTTTTGCTTGTTTTGAGTTCTCCAGCCATACAAGCTTTCCAACAAGCTACTTAGTTTTATATTGATTTCACAAACGCACTAGAGTGATATAGATGTGTTTGGATTCCAATCATTTGAGGCAGAGCTATTAATTAGATAGTGATAAAACGGTTTTGCAGCAGTATTTTAACTGTTCTCTGGACACATTTGTGAAGAAGTTGGCTGATCATCATTATGAAGGAAGGTGTATCACAACGAGTGATTGCACTGCATTGACACATTCTGAAGGTGCGCAGTTGCTGGACTTGTTGGCAGCAAACAGAAACCAGGTGCGAGTCTAAGATAGGGGAGGCAATTTGTGTTGGCAGATCATCATTACGAGGAAGGTGTGTCACAAGGAGTGACTGCACTGCAATGACTCATTCTGAAGGTGTGCAGTTACTGGACTTGCTCGCAGCAAACAGACACCAGGTGTGAGTCTAAGATAGGGGTGGCAATTCATGTTGGCGGGTCATAATCATGCCGTGTCGACCTATGAGTATTATGCTAAATAGGTCAACCCAAACACGACCCGTTTAATAATCGTGTCAGGAAACCTCGACACGAACATGGCCTAAGTAACACAACACAGTTGGGATTTGTGTGTGCCCTTCAAAGCCATTTGATTGTAATTTGACATTAAGATTTAATAAAATCATGAAATATTCAAGTTCATACATATTGGTGAATGTCTGTATTGATTAGTTTAAGGAGTATTGAACTAAGTGTCCATTAATTGTGATTGAATAATTTATGTACATATGAGGGATTGTCTATGTAAGGACCGGTTTATTTTTGACCGGATAAATTTTTATTTATTTATTATTATCTAATGGTGGTTATAAATGTATATATGATTATATATATATTGGATGTATATATATAATTATATATAGGTGGATATAAATATATATATGATGGATGTGTATATATATAATTATATTTAGTTATATATATAAAGGGGGGAGATATTTATATATATTCATGTGGATAAGAATTGCAAGAGAGAATGAGTGGTGGAGAGTTAAAAGGGAAAGAAAAAGATAAAAAGAAAAGTTGGGAGATATTCCTATCTTATGATAAGGATGGCACATGTTGGTGTCGGCAGAAGGAAGTTTAGAAAGAAAGAGAGAGAAAAGCTGAGCGCTTTACAAAGAGAAAGAGAAGGAGTTGCAGAGGAAACTGAGAGAGTTTTTAGAGAGAGAATGGTAGTTGCAGAGAAGAGAGAGAAAGAGGGAAGGAGAGAGAAGCCGAGGGTGGCCTTCCATGGTGCTCCGGCAATGGGGTTGTGGTGGCTGGTTGTGTAGGACAGTGGTGTCCGTGGGTCTCTCAGCTGTGTTTGGTGCTTGGACGGAGAAGGCGACAATGGCTAGGTGATGAGCTGATGGGTTCATGGGAGGAGACCCATTTCGGTTGAGGCTTGGTTTGGTGAAGTGGGTCAATGCGTGATGACTACCATGGTCGACGGCTAGCAACGGTTCACAGCTCGAGAGAGAGAGACAGAGAGGCTGTGGGAAGCGGTTGTTCCGGTGTCGCCGTTTCGGATGACTGGTGGAATTCGTTAGTCGACCGATAGTATCCGACCCACCGAAGCTATTCTTCAGTTGGCCGATCGTGTAGTCTGTTTGGGCCTTTGGCTTCACAGCGGACGGGTCTTCTTGGTGATGGTAGTTTTGGTTGGTGCATAGCGGGTCTGCATGGTTGTGGTGGAGCTCGCATGGTGCTCAGTTGCTCACGGTTTGGAGTTTCATGGTGGTTGAGTGATTGTGGGTTTGGTTGTTTGGCTCGGCTGTGGTGCTCAGCTGAAGATGAGTGGCAGCGTGTATATGGGTTGGTGGTGGTGTTGTGATGGGTCGGCTTCAATGGAGGTTGGCTTTGGGTGGCTGTGACGATGTGGCTAGAGATGGTGCCGTGAGGTGGCGGCTATAGTTGGGTCCATGGTGGTTTGGTTTGGGTCTTGATGAGAGCATGGTAGTGGCAGTTTAACTTGGGTTTTTGGGTTTGGCCGTGCAAGGTGGTGGGGTGTTGTGGTTATGGGTGAACCGTGGCTGGGTTTAGTTGTGGAGTTGGTGTTGGGTTCACTGATGGTGGACATGGGTGTTGGGTTATGGCCATGGAAATGGGTTTGTTTGGTTTAATGTTGATTGGGCTTTGGGCAGTGGTCTTGGGTCTCATGCATGGTGGTTGTGATCAAGATGTGGTGGTGGGCTTTGGAGGTTGAAGTGTATGGGCTCAAATTGGTATTGTGGTGGTTACTTTGTTGGGCCATGGTTTGGGCTTAGACAATGGGTTGAAATGGTTTAGGCTTAGGATTGGGCTTGCTATTTTCTTGACCTAATTGGAGATTTAATTTGGATCAATTAAATGGGCTGGTTTGCATGGCAAAAAGTATCGTGGTAGTGAATTGGCGGATACACTTCGGATGAAATTGGAGATTTTTGGAGTTCTCACTCCAAATCGAGGTACGGGTGTGAATCCTTGCTTTATTTTAATTATATAGGTCACATAATTGTGACATGAAATTGTTTTTAAAATATATGTGTGAAATATGATTCTCTTGTGTATATAAATCGTCTAGGATGCTCTAGATAGAATTTATATGTTGTATATGTGTTGTGGAAGTTATGAATGCAACTTGTGAAACTTGTTTCTTTGTATGGAATAGATGCATATATGTGAGGTAAATATTTATATTTCTATAAATATATATTGGAAGTGAAAGCATGATAAATTAATGCTTCTGATATGTAAACGAATATGCGTTGCATCTGTAGTTGATGCTTATGAACGCAATTTGGTGATTTGTGTTCAATTGAGGAGTTGAGTGACTTGTGATTCCATGAGTGAGAAAAAAGAGCATGTAATGATTTTTCTTAAAAATGCATTGGTTGTACTTCTACATGAAATGAGTAATTTTCATTGTGACAAGCTTGAGGGTGATATGCATCAGCTTGATTATGTTATGCATTTGATGAGAGTTGTGAAAATCTTGAGTTGTGGTGCATTATGTGATAAAATGCAATATGTGAGAATTATGAAAATCTTGGAATTTGGTGTATTATGTGGAAAGGTGAACTTATATGAGAAAGTCACATTTTTGGGGCATGTGTGAGAATTAAGAAGGGCCCGGAGCCCTAGGGTGCAAGACCCAAAACTTGGCCAAGATGGTGTCACTTCCGTCAGATTAGTAGCCCGAAAAGCGTAAGCAGAGTATGTGGTCCCAAAGCGACCCTTACTATGGATTGTGATAAGCGAAGTCCTCAATTGAATTGATTTCCGAAATATACGTGGTGTGAGTTTATTTGTGAAATGTGTTTCCTTATCAACTGCTTTACTTGAGAGTTGTGACTTTATTTAAATCGCTATATATTAAAATGTGAAGCACCACGCATGATTTCTAAAACTTGTATGTTTTAAGGGTGAAAAGCATAGAAATGTGCATTCATATAAGGCTGCCTGAGTTAAGGTAGAGTCGGGTGGATCATTCTTACTGGGCGTAGTTGTATGCTCACCCCCCTCCCCCAAACTCTTTTACAGATAAAGCAACCCTGAAGGATGAGGCTTAGAGTGCTAGAGTGGTACGAATGGACATTTTGAAGTTTCTTTTGGATATAGTGTTTATGAATTGTATATTTGGCTATCTATGCCGGCATGTGGCATGTGGATTATATTGATGTGAGGTTACAATTACATTTTATGTAACTTGTACTTAATTTGGATCTATGGATATTAGAAATGTGAATAATAGTTTATACATTGTGTAAGACATGTATGAGGATTGTGAGGTTATAGAAATTCAAATGGATGATTTGGAGTATGTATGTATTTAAGCTTCCGTATTGACTTAAGGATTAAGATTTCGGACACGGTGACGGAATCTCTGGTGACCGAAGTATCGATGTTTGATTTTACCTCTCACACCCCATTTCCTTCGCTCTTAATTGGGTGTTGAAAATCGGGGCATGACAGTCTATGTGCAGGAGATATAAATAATTGGTAATCATAATTATAAATAGTTCGCATTCTTTAATAGAAGTGGGCTCTCTATTAAAAAGAGTGTACCACATTAATTTCTATTTTAATAAAGTGGCTTATCTCTTACTAAAGCGAATAAACTCTTAATCCTGAGGAATTGAATATCTGAGGTGTGCAACAACTGAGCTTGTTGGTGTCGAGCGGGAACTAATTTGGAGCAGATTCATGTAAATCCAAGTCTAGATCCATATTTTAGTTTTAGGATCCATATTCAAATCTGAATCTAAATATAATTGTATGGACATGATCTATCACACCAATTTAATCCAAAGATGATCCTAATAAAGTAAAATATGCTTTATTTGGCTCAGTTCTCAGGTTAAACTAGATCCATTTTATGCTTACTCATATCCAGTCCCAACTCGGATCCATGACGAATCTGCCAAGATGATCAATACCCAACCTATTTTAAAATTCGAATTCAAAATTACAATCCATCCTTTAAAAATGGATTTCAGGTTGGATCTATAGTCAATCCCCACTCACTCCTTTTCATGCCCTAACTATAAGGCATTGGCAACTATTGTGTCTAGTTGTATTCTGAGTATAAGTCAATGTAAAGATGCTAGATTGTACCTTTTCAGTTCATAGTACATTAATTGGCCAAAGACTATGAACCTTTGTGATTACCCTACTTAGGGACTTAGGGTTTCCAAAAATCTTGAGTTTTTATTTCTATGTTCTTTCATTTTATTTTCTGTGAGGTTATTAAAA
The DNA here is from genome assembly GCA_026545225.1 of Cornus controversa. NCBI lineage: Eukaryota > Viridiplantae > Streptophyta > Magnoliopsida > Cornales > Cornaceae > Cornus > Cornus controversa. Next base: position 50,145,382 of record CM048845.1, read on the forward strand.
CTTAATGTTGGCAAATTTCTATAAAAAGCAGGAGTCTATAATTTATGCTTTATTTTCAAAAGTTGGTTTAGTTAGTTAGAGTTAGAACTTACCTCAGATCCATGGACTATGAAGAGAAAGCAATTGAAGATCAAAAGGGTAAAAGGCAAATACACCTCTCAAATAATTAACTCAATAATTAGGGTATTTAAATTTTGCATTCGTATTATTATACATGCTAGTGTTTCAAGATTGCATGTTTTGATCCATAAAAAACTCTTTTTTGAATGCATAAAAGTATTTTAGAATAATTCTATTATAGATATCCTAAAGGAATAATGTAAAGACCGGGCTCATTTTTGACCAGTTTTGTTTTATTTATTTATCTTTTTCTCTAGGAAATAGTTATAAATAGATTATACATGTGTTATATATGTGAGTTATGCATATGGGGACTTGTTTTGAAGTCCGAAGAGTTTTTTGAGACAATTAGCTCATTTTGAAATTTTTGGGTCGGCGGGGCCCGGGGTGCCGGACGGGTGGATCCCGAGGGACCGGAATATTTTTCAGAAATATTTATTTTTGGTTTTGAGTTATTTGAGAGTTTAGAAGAGAGATAGAATGCTTTCCGGAACCGTAGTCATTTTAGAAAGAAGCCGAAAAGGTACGTTAAGTGACTAAAGGGTGTTTTATTCATTTTGCGTCCAATGATACTATAAATACAGATTTTCACATTTGGAAATCAGATTTCCTCTTTAATATAAGGTCGATTATTATTTCTCTCTCTGCTCCCACCATTCTCTCAATCTTCTCTCTTCGTTTTGAGGTTTAAGAAGTAGGATTTGAAGATTACTAAAGAAGGAAAGTGTGCTCTACGTGACAAGAGCTTCCTTTTGATCGGTTTATCTTTGGATTTGGTTGATTCTTGTTTCGGCAGATTTGGGGCTTTTCACTAGAATTACTTCTAAAGTGAGGTAGGGATATCGAACATATGCATTCCATGGTTTTTGTGAGTATGCTATATGTATTCTTACATATGGCAATGTTTAATTGTATTTAAGGTGATTCTTAGTTCCCTAACATGCTGATTTTTAGTTTCACATGTAAAGCTATGTGCCAATGTGGTGGAAATGATGGAAATGAGCTATGTGTGATCTTATATGCACTTTGTGATCAATTATGTGCTTGATTGATGAAGATGGTGAAGTTTAGAGTTTGAAATACTAAATTGTCTAAATTTTACCAAGTGTTTGATTAAAGGTCTCAATGAAAATGTAAAGGCATGCCAAGTGTTTGATAAATTATTTCTATCATCTTATAGTACATTTGGCATGGAGAGAGGTGGAAATGGGCATGCTTAAGAAATGTTCATTCATTGCACATACATAGTGTGGGTGTGTATGTGATGGTTGTTTATAGAAAAGTAACTTGACAAGTTTTGTGAAAAAGTTTGTGAAAACTGGATGGCCACGTAGTGTTGGAATCTGGGAGTCACAGTCAATTTAGAGGACGGTGTTAACTCGGCCCTAAATGGTGCTGGGCAGTTGCCTAGACCAGGGAGGGTTAGCATTCTCTTCGTGGTGACCGTTACTCATGTGTGGGTATAGAATTGGTACTGGGTTGGACGGGTGGGAATTGGTAGTGTGGGTTCATAATACCATTGCATACTCATCATTATGTTGCATTAGCTTATATGATAGTTGCATGTTCGTTTATTTATAAAACTTGATTCTTAAATGTTGTTCCTATTGCTTACATGGTATTCACGAAACCTTAGGAACCACATTTTAGGTGTTTCTACTAAGCCACTTGATACTCAATCCTATATTTATCAATCTTTTTCAGGTGATAATAAAGAGGTGGCTGAGGTATCCAAACCATGATTGATGAGGCATGGATAATTTGGACTTAGTTTTGGTTTTGTGTTCAAATAAGTAATAGTATAACTTTTGAGGGTAGTATGTTGATATATGGTTTGTAAACCTAAACTTAAACATATGTATGATCTTGGGGTATGTGTATCTATGGGCAAATGGTTGGATTTCAAGTGTGTTTGATATATTCAGGTGATATGTACAAAAAGGGATTGAAAACATGTGTAAAGTGAACATGTCAAAAAAATCAGGACTTCCATTAGTTTTGGTTTTTGTTGTTGGCAATTGTTGGTCAAGGGGTCCACTAGAATGGAATGTCGAGGGTATAAATGCACTTCCATGTTTCTAAGGGCTGGTATTAAATCTTGATTAGGTTTGAGTGAGGCTTAAGAGGACATTTTCCTTCATCACACCCCGCTTCCATCGCTCTTAACTGGGTGTCCAAAGTCGGGGCTTGACAAATAAGGAAAGGGAAAAATATATCATAAGGTTCGAGCAATCAAAACCACATTAGAGAGCTTTGATTGGAGGGTCGACTGGTCAAAGTTGTGACAATTGCTCATGACTGAAAAATCAATCGATTGACACAATATTTATTAAAATTCTCATATTAGAATTCTAAAAGGTTTTGTTTTCCTTTTTTGATTATAACACACAAACCCTAATTCATTTGGAGTCAAACACTATATGGACACCTCTAGGCTCTCAAGCTCATAGACCTAAACACACATTATTGAGAACACATATAGAGAGAGAGATCATATGTTCATCCTTTTTATAGAGAGAATATTATTTTTCATCATCAAGCATGTTGCATTAGATGGTAAGTAATTATTCAGAGTGTTGATCAACCGCATGTTAACTAGTCTACAGAAGAAGCAGAAAGTGTGAGCAGTGGATCTGTTGACTGACAACAGCAAGAGCCCGAAAGGAGAGTCTAGTATAAATCTGAGTTAAGAGGTAGTAGGGATTCTAGGGTTTGGAGTCTAGCCAAGTTCAGCAAATAATTACATTAAGAATAAAATTTAAAAGAAAATAGCAAAAGGGATGAACTGAGTTGTTTGATGAAATACCTTTGCATTAATGAACTTCTCCTTTATTGAAATATGATCATCATGATTGGGTTTGTTAAAAAACTCTTTGTGTTTATCAGACTCAAAAAACCTACATGACAAGAACTAACATTTTTTCAGAATAGAATCAAAATACATTTCAATAATATTAAGTTATGTAAATATGTAATGCTTACCTTACAGGTATTTCATCAGCCTGAAATCTTATTCTTCCATGCAACAGCCCCTCCCATATTGAGTTCACAAAAATGTTTCCCAACGCCTGAAACAATGTTATAACAGAAGGTTCCCATGCTTTTACATCAAGTGTCAATGATCTTACCTGCATTGACAGACAACACATGAACTGCATCAACAAGAAGGCAGAAGAAAGTATTTAATACAACTACCACTAGTATACAAAGCGTATATAAAATATCATTGAAAGGAAGTTTGACAGAGAAGATAAATTATAATAAATTGTCTGCTATGGTTTACCTTTACATGTCAAGTAATAATGAGACAATCTATGTTACATATTTGGATTGACATGAACCTAGAAAGCATATCCAGTAATTTAATTTTACTAGATTATCGCTTCAAAAAACGAGCTAAAAGCCTATTTCAAACAGTATGTTACATAAAAATGTTATTTTAATCTGTTACATAAAAATGTTATTTTAATCTAAAATATAAACGAAAAATATTAAATAATATGGATATTTAGCAATGTCTCTACCCTTCTGATTCGAGATTTGATTCATCTTTGCTTGGACACATGCCCGCACCCAACACATCTACTCCGGGTCTGGGTAACACAGTTGACAATACCCTACATTAACAAAAGTCCGCTGTTACTTAAACCTTTACGAAGTTGTCTGTTAGGTTATAGGACTTATTGGAAAATTTTTGTACAAATTTTTTTTGTTTGTTTTAGAGTGTCTGGTTACTTAAATTAGTTGTGGAACCTTGTCCAACGGCAGATAAGGAATTTCACAAAAAGCAAGAGTGTAAAGGTAAAATGTAACTTGAATCTGAACACTCACCAATTATTGTTTTGCATAGAGCAAATAGGATTTCATGATTGAATCTTCAAAATACTTTTTGACATGGATTAAATTTTTGGAAACAAAATCGAAATTAGACTTGGAACATAATTTGATCGATTGAGGGATCCATGAAGCCTACTGGTCTCGTGTTGATAGATCGACACTTGGCTCAATTGATCAAGCAGTTCGAATTATGAGTTTCCTTTTTTATTTAAACTACTTAAAAATTTATTGTTTTCTATCTCTATTCCCTATATAAGTAATCTAATTGTTCAAAAAACATAAGAGAGAACAGGCACAACTAGAGCTTTCATATTGTCATTCTATGATATTGTGTGCATCCTAGAAGTCTGGTGATTACTAGTATTTTGTTTTTGCATCCATCATCATACATATTTCAAACTGTCCTTAAATTAGTTGCTTGAATTTAGTGAGTAAATCATAAATAGCCTTAAGGAAGTTGCATTCGTATCTAGGCCAATATTATTTTTCGGAACAAATTATAGCTATTTGAATGTTAGGATGAGAGACTTTCTTAAATCAATTGATGAATGGTCTGGTTAGCGGTAGAATATGGATGGGAACAACTAGTTAAGGACATTGAGGGTAGGTCAGTCGCAAAACTAGTAAAGAATGGATTAAGAATGAATATTTAAAAGCAAATTATGATTCTAGAGGTTTAAATGCTATTTAAAATGTTGTGTCACCTAATGTGTTTGCTAGAACTGGAAATTGTATCAGTATTAAAGGAGCATGGGATGGATATACTAGAGAAAGTTCATGAAGGAACAACTCCTGTTAAGATCTCTAAACTTCAAATGCTCACTAGAAAGTTGGAAGGTCCTAAAATGTTAGATAATGAGATGTTTGATGAATATTCTATGCTAACTCAATGACGTAGTTAGTAGTAGCTATGTTCTAGGAGTTCAAATTCTAAAGAACAAAGTAGTTTGAAAGATCCTTACATCACTGCCTAGTAGATGTCAGTCTAAAGTTACAGCTATTGAGGAAAGTAAGGACGACGATAGGATTAAGGTAGAAGATTTAATTGGTTCCTTACAAACTTATGAATTGAAATTTTCCCCTGCTAAGAAAGATACATCTATTGCTTTGAAGGCTCTAAAATAGGTATACGAGGATGAGAATTCCAACACCGACATTCTTACAGAAATCTAAGGTTACACGATCTCCTATCCTATACTTGTTGATTAGTTTAAGCATGATTAATTGTTTAATTTCATGCTTGGTATTGAGGATTGGCCTTAGGTATTCATTTTGGGTTCAATGCATGTGTAGTGGACATGAGTTCACCATGATGATGCGTTTATGGAATTATCATTGTTTATGCATACTATAGTATATATTAGATGTGCATTGGAACAAGGAGAATGCTTGCATGTCAAGAAATGAGGTTTGGGCATTGAATCGACCGAGTATGGAAGAATGCAGGACTTCCTGTCAGGGAAATCCGATCGATCGGATATTCCAATCAATCGGATTTCACAATAGGATCAATCAAAATTGGCTGACATTGTAGCTACTGCCCGGAAAAATAGAAATGATGGTTCGGGACCTTTCTAAAAGGTCTAAATTGATTTCAAAGCTTCTTGGGACTATATAAAGGTAGTACAATGGTTTGATAAATTTTTTGACATTTGAGGGAAAGGGAACTATTCACAGGGGCCCGAAAACTCACTTTTGTTTAGGAATTGTTCCAAATGATTTCAAATTATGAGAACAATGATTGGTTATACATATTCATCTCCTTATATGTATATAGAGATGTTTCTGCGTTTATGAGATTTGTTTGTATATTAGTTATCCCAAGAAGGGTGTTTTTGGTACGGGCATGTTGGCCTGGGATGGGTTGGGTGATCCGAAAGACTTTTACGAGTTTTGTAAATTTCATATGGGGGTATGTATGATAAGCTGAGAAGTATAAATGATATGTTGGGAAGATTTTGTTAGTATGTAATTTGACTAAAGTTGCTTAAGGGTAGAGGAGCAAATTAAGAGACTTGGAGGGTTTAGTTGCAAGTCTTGGAAGTGGGCTATAAATACATGATATGTATGGATACAAGAGGCAGGAGAAATCAGATTTTTCATTCTCTCTTTCTCTCTTGGTCGGCCATTGCTCTCTCCCTCACCATCTTCATCTTCTTCAACTTCTCTCCTCATTTTGGAAGGCTTAAGGTGAGATTTGAGGCTAGTTCTAAGAGGGAAGTTTGTTCTCCTCCCTTCCCTCTACATTCTAATCAGTTCAAAGTCTAGATTCGAAGACTTTTGAAAATTTGAGTGAAGCTAGGTTTGGATTTGGGTGTTATCCAAGCTAGGGTTTGGAATTGAGGTAGGGGTGTAATTTTCTTCTCTTCTTTGATTCTATAGGTCACGTAGTTGTTAAATGATGTGCTAGCATGATTTCTTTAATGTTATAGCATGATGTTGAAGGATTTATATATTTAAGTTACACCCTCTCTAACAAAAGCTTAAGCTTTTGGAGTAAATGGTTGTTAACACGGTATTAGAGCTAAAGGTCTTGTGTTCAAACCTCACCATTACCCTGATAATTAAAATTGAAACACGTATTGGACCAAAAAAGAAGGCCACACGTGAGGGGGCGTGTTGAAGGATTTATATATTTAAGTTACACCCTCTCTAACAAAAGATTTTGAAGAATTTGGGCTGATTGGAGAAAAATCAGGAGATTCCCTCTTAAGAGGAAAAGTTGACTAATTTCACAATTAAGTGAGATTTTCTATAAATTAGGCAGCTCCCAGATTTGGTCCCTAATTTTTTATAATTTACTTATTCTAGCGAAATGGAAACATCGGATTCATGTAGCCGACCCCAAGTAATTGGGAAAAGGCTTGGTTGTTGTTGTTGTTGTTGTTACTTATTCTAGGTAGTTGACCCACTGATTCTTAGGGTTATCTGTCGTATAATTAGTTTCCTTATTTGGTTGGATAGCAGTATATATATTGTTATATTTTCAATGAATAAGAAATGATAAATAAATTATTCTTCTTCATGGTATCAGAGCACAGGCTATAATTTGTTTCTCTGGTTCTATATTGCCGATAGAAACCTAGAAAACTTAGCCTTCATTGCTTTACATGAAAAACTCAGATTTCATCATATATGAAACCACAGAAACCACGTCTATCTGTACCAAACCTATCACCACTTGAACAAACTCATCATCGGGTGAGTACCAAAATCTCCAAGCTTCCTTCCAATTGAATGGCAGCAACTACCTTGAATGGTCACAGGTGGTAAAGACCTTCATCAAAGCGAAGGGAAGACTGAGCCACCTCACTAGACCAGAACCTAGCAAAAACAAAGCTAGTTTTTCCTCTTGGTATGTGGAGGACTCAATGATCATGTCATGGCTATGGAATTCCATGCAACCTAAGATCAGCAGAACTTACATGTTTCTTAATCCTGCTAAGGAGATCTGGGAGGCATTTCATCAAACATACTCTAAAGTACAAGATGTTGCCCAAATCTATGAGATAAAGACCAAAATTTCTTCTCCCAAGCAAGGTACTCTATCTATAACTGAGTATTACAGTACTATAAAGGGATTATGGTTTAATTAGATCACTATCAGAATTTTAAAATGGAGTGTAGTACAGATGCTACCATGTTGCAAAAGTTTGTGGAAAGAGAGAGGATTTTTGAATTTTTGGCTGGCCTTAATGTGGAACTAGATCAAGTAAGAGTCCAGGTTCTTGGAAAGGAGTCCTTGCCCTCCTTAAGGAAAGTCTTCTCAATTATAAGAGGAGAAGAGAGCTAGAGGAATGTGATGCTCGACAATCACACACAAGAAGGTTCTGCCCTTGTTGCTTTCAAACCAAACGACAAGAGTGGAACTGTTGTGAACCTAGGAAAGATGGAGGCATAGAAACCAGGCAACAAAGATGGTCTTTGGTGCAATTATTGCAAGAAATTGAGGCATACCAGGGAGACATGTTGGAAAATCCATGGCAAGCCATCATTCTTTGGAAGGGGAAATGATGGGAAAGGAGGTAGACCTAGACAGAAAGGAGGACAATCACATTTTGCCAATATGGAAAAGAGTCAGCACGAGACCCCTACAGCCAATAATCAGGAGATGGGAGGATTCAATAAAGAAGAGATATACAAACTCCGGAGTTTTCTCACTTCTTTGGATAAACCGAGTCAAATGCCTGGGTCATAGACTTAAGTGCCACAGACCATATGACAAATTCATCTCATAGGTTTACCACTTATAGCCCTTGTTCAGGAACCCAAAAAATGAAAGTAGCTAATGGAACATTGGCTGCTATTGCTGGTCAAGGAACTATTGCTTTGACCTCTTCTCTGGCTTTAAAAAATGTGTTGAATGTGCCGAAGCTTTCTGTTAACCTTTTGTCCATTCATCAAATTCCTAAGAACTTAGATTGTTGCGTAACCTTCTTTCCATATCAGTGTGTGTTTTAGGAAAATGTTACGGGAAGATGATTGGGCTTGCTAAGGAAAGAGAGGGGCTCTACTACCTGGAAGCTGAGAGTAGCAATTGTGATCGTCTACCCCTTTCACACCTTTCAGGAAAGGTTTCATCAAATATAACCCATATTTGGTTGTCAATTTCGTCTTAGACATCCACCTTTTATTCTGTTGAAAAGAATGTTTCCTTCATGTTTGAAGAGTTCGATATTAATAGTTTTCATTATGATGTATGTGAATTAGCCAAACATCATCGTGTTTCTTTTCCATTGAGTAATAAAAAGTCTTCAAGACCATTTTCTTTGATCCACACAGATGTTTGGGGGCCTTCTCGGATTCCTAATATTTCTGGGGCTCATTGGTTTGTCTCCTTCATTGATGACTATTCTAAGGTCACTTGGGTTTATCTGTTGAAAAATAAATTTGATGTTAGCACTGTTTTCCCCATCTTTCACAAAATGATTTGTAATCAATTTAATGTTCAAATTCAAACCATTCAATCTGATAATGGAAGGGAACATTTTAACCAAATCTTGTCGCCTTACTGTCAAAAGGAGGGAATTATTCATCAATCTTCATGTACTGATTCACCCCAACAAAACGGAGTTGCTAAAAGAAAAAATAAACACCTCTTGGAGATTACCAGAGCCCTTCTATTTCAAAAGAATGTTCCTAAATCATATTGGGGAGTGGCAGTTTTGACTGCTGCTCATCTTATCAATCGATTGCCATTAAGGGTCCTTGAATACAAAACTTTAATGAGTGTTCTTACTCAATTCTTTCCAAATTTTGGTGGGATTAGTAGTGTTCCTCCTAAGGTTTTCGGGTGTGTCGCCTTTGTCCATAGATGTGCCAAACATCACACTAAACTTGATCCTAGATCCCTTAAGTGTGTCTTTGTTGGTTACTCTCCAAACAAGAAGGGATACAAATGCTATCACCCAACTTCCAGAAAAGTAATCTTTATTGAGAACGAATTTTTTTTTCCAAGCCTTATCTTCAGGGGGAGCCTTTGGAAGAATATAAGGTTGGGTCCTTCCTTCATGACCTGCCTGACACAAATTTACATGTTGATTTACCTGCCAATGTTAATGAACCATCACCTCCTCTTTCTATTGGAATTGATGCCATGCCGAACATGAGAAGGTGGGGGGTGATCAAACTATGCCACTTAAGGTGTATTCAAGGAGGAAACAACCCGTCTCTGAACCAGAGCTGGTCCAAGAATCAGAACCCGTGGTAGGTAATGAAACTCCAGGTAATAAAACTCCACCTTCTCTAGATTCTTGCCTTTTTGATGACCTAAACATGCCAATAGCTCTTAGAAAAGGCACTAGGAGGTGTACCCAACATCCCATATCCAATTTTATCTCATTTGATAAACTATCACCCGCATATAAAGCCTTTCTCACTCAATTAAATTCCATTGAAATACCCAAAACAGTTCATGAGGCACTAAGAGATAATAATTGGAGGGCAGCCATGAGTGAGGAAATGAGAGCCCTTGTTGAACTTCCTAAGGGTAAGAAACCTGGTGGATGTAAATGGGTGTTTACAGTAAAAGATAATGCTGATGGTACTTTGGAGAGATATAAGGCTAGACTAGGGGTGAAGGGCTACACTCAGACTTATTGAAAGATTATCAAGAGACGTTTGCTCCTGTGGCAAAAATGAACACTATCAGTGTTTCACTATCTTTGGCTACTAATCTTGATTGGCCTTTGCAGCAGTTTGATGTAAAGAATGCCTTCCTGCATGGTGACTTAGAGGAGGAGGTATACATGGAGATGCCACCTAGTTTGGAGGGGAATACCAATAACAGTGAAGTGTGCAAGCTCCAAAAAGCACCATATGGCCTTAAACAGTCTCCTTGAGCATGGTTTAGAAGATTTGCAAAAGCTATAGTGGAGATGAAATATCGGTAGAGTCAAGGAGAACACGCTCTTTTTATCAAGTTCTCAACTTCAGGGAACGTGACAGTGTTAATTGCCAATGTAGATGATATAATTGTAACCGGAAATGACCTAGAAGAGATAAGTGGACTAAAAGGGCATCTTGCAAAAGAATTTGAAATAAAGGATCTTGGAAAGCTCAAGTAATTCCTAGGAATTGAAGTGGCTCACTCAAAAAATGGAATCTTTGTCACACAACAGAAGTACATTCTTGATCTACTCAATGAAACTAGAATGTTAGGATGTAATCCAACTGATACTCCTATTGAGCATAATCACAAGTTAGGAGAAGCAAAGGAAGATGTTATAGTTGACCAAGGAGTGTATCAAAGGTTGGTGGGAAAACTGATCTATCTATCACACATAAGGCCAAATATAGGCTATGCAGTAAGTCAATTTATGTACTCACCAAAAGAGATACATTTGGCAGTTGTCTATAGGATTCTCCGCTATCTGAAGTCAACTTAAGGAAAAGGCATCCTATTCCGAAAGAATGAAAAACTGGAGTTGGAAGCATACACTGATGCTGACTAGGCAGGGTCAGTTATTGATCGTAGGTCAACTTCAGGATATTGTATTTTTTTGGAGGGAAATCTGGTTACTTGGAGGAGTAAGAAACAATCCGTTGGGGCTAGATCTAGCACAGAAGCCGAATTTCGAGCTATGGCACATGGGATTTGTGAGTTGCTCTGGTTAAAGATTATACTCACTGATCTTGGAATCCAGTGGGAAGGAACATTGAAGTTATATTGTGACAATAAATCAGCCATTAACATAGCCCACAATCCAGTTTAGCATGACTGGACCAAGCATGTAGAAGTGGACAGACATTTTATCAAAGAAAAGCTGGATAGTGGCCTCATTTGTACACCCTATGTCTCAACAGAAGATCAACTTGCTGATATACTTACCAAGGGTCTTGCAAGTCATTCATTTCAAACAATCACGAGCAAGTTGGGAATAGAGAACATTTATTCACCAGCTTAAGGGGGAGTGTTGAAGAATTTGAGCTAATTGGAGAAAAATCAGGAGATTCCCTTTTAAGAGGAAAAATTGACTAATCTCACAATTAAGTGAGATTTTATGTAAATTAGGGATTTTCTGTAAATTAGGCAGTTCCTAGATTTGTTTCCTAATTTTCTGTAATTTACTTATTCTAGGTAGTGGACCCACTGATTCCTAGGGTTATCTATTGTATAATTAGTTTCCTTATTTGGTTGTATAGCAGTATATATATTGTTATATTTTATATGAATAAGAAATGAGAAAGAAATTATTCTTCTTCACATGATGTATATATGTAAGAAGGTTTCTATCTTTGAGAAAGAAGTTGTCTTACATGTTTTGAATGAGTTGGGTGCCATTATCCTTGTTATTTGTGATATATGTGTATAATGTGCACGAGGTGATTTAGTGTACTTGGAAGGTATGTATTTTTGTGTACTAGTGTGTTGTACACTTGGGGTTATTGTTGTATTTGAGGGTTATGATGGTTGGGAAGCATGTATACTTCTAACTGGGGTCATTTACATGTATTTAGAAGCATATATAAATTGTGTGCTCTATGTGTTTGATAAAATGCATAAAAGGGGAGTTTTTCCATGAATGCATTATGGTTGAGGTTTTATGGTGTGAAATTCATGACATTGTGATGTGCATGATGTATACATAGTAGTGGCGTATATGTAGCCTATTTGGAATCATATTCATGTTAGTGAAATGATTTATGTGCACATGATGCATGTGTTTGATAAAATACCCGAAAGGAAATTTTTTTATGAAAATGCTTGATAGATGATATTCACGAATGAAATGCTATCGCATTGTATTGTGCATGATATGTACATACTAGATGTTGAATTAAGTGGCTTAAGAGATTGGCCAATCATACATAATAATCAGAGGTTGTCTACACTTTTATGATTAATCGGAGGTTGCACACATTTGTATACTAATCGGAGGCTGTCCACATTTGTATGACATTCGGAGTTCGACCAATCATACTTAATTAATCGGAGATTGACCAATATAAAATTATATGATATGCGGAGGTTGGCAATCATGTGATGTTATTGGAGTGTGACTAGTTTGTGAGATTTGAAAATGGGGACTTGGTGTTTAAGGCTCATTGTGAACGTGGTTATGAGATTGAGCTTAATTGCTTTGAATTGTAGATATAATATTATCTTTGCTTATGCTGTTGAATAAGCCATAGTTGATATATTTGTGAAAGCATGTGTAACATAGCCTTAGAATTGATGTCATGTGCATTGTAAAGCATGCCATGTAGTTTGGTAGACATACCATGAGCATTGTAAAGCATGCCATGTATTTTGATAGATATGTCATGAGCATTGAGAGGTATGCCACATAGTTGGGTAGGTATGCTATGTTGCAATCATGCATAACCACCTGAATCATCGTAGGGTTGGTTTGAGCATCTCTACTAGGCAAGTTGTCGCTCACCCCCTCCCCCCAAACATTTATTTTCAAATAAAGCACCGGCTAAGGAAGACACTTAGAAGTGCCATAGCTTTGGCGCACTTGGATGTATTTTGTAGCTTTTGTAGATTTTACTATATATGTTATGTTGGGCATTTAGAGATTAATAAGGATTGTTAGTGGAGAACACTTGATGCTGAACATGGGACATGTATATTTATGATTGGGTATTGTTTCTCTATAAATTTCTCTCTTTTGGATTCAAGAGTATATGTATAATGGCATTCGGACGAATGTATAATTTCTTTGGGAATTAAATTTGGCTAAGAATTATGTATTTTAGTGTTCCCTCCTTTTACATGTTGTGCAAGGTTTTAGATGAATTTTGGACAATTTAGGGAGGTTTTGGAGCCAAAAATTGAAGAAATTGGCCAACAAACTAGTAGGTTACTATAGATGACCTAATACATCCCCGATCTATCGTAAACGAATTGCCAAATATGGTTTATCGTATTTACTATTCACAGCATAGTAATGTTTTGGTCCAAACTTCGAACAGGCATATCTTTTTTGTTTCAAATTGGAATTTAGTGATTTTTTTTTTGAAATTGAGTATTTTTGAACCCTCTATCCAATGGAATAAGTTCCAATTTGAGATTCAAACTGTACAAAGAGTTAAGTGATTAAACTTGAGGGGTTCATGAGTGTGAACCGGTTTAACTTTCATTAATCACCTCCATTTCCTTCACCTTTAATTGGGAGTTGAAAATCGGGACGTGACAGTTTCCATATAAGCTAGGTAAGCCACATTAAGTAAGTTTCCATCTAGATCCTAATCTCAATAGAAGTTAGGTCATCCAAATTAGATAAATTCCCATTTTAGACTTAGTTTCTAATAGGGGAATTTGACTCTGATTGAACTTTGGTGACGTGGACGACGAGTCATACCAATAAGGCTCTTCCACTTCTAGATAGAGTGGGAGACCAAATAGTCAGTCTCCTACTCAGACACGAAATGTATTCTACATTTATAAATATGGTGTCAATTCATTAGCTAGGTAGGCAATTAATACCCTTTGAGTGTCTTTACAGCTTTTTAAGCCTTTCTAAGTCTAACTTGACCGTTGGAGCATAGTCGGCCGACACCACACCGGTGTCCCTCTGGTTACCCTTTTCTTGTCTCTTAAAGGTTAGCGTTGACCCGGTTCGTCTAATGATTTTTGCTTTATTAGTTGGCGCCGTTTGTGGGAACGACTTAACTGTTCTCCAAAAAGTATGATGCACTTACAATCTGGTTTAGACACCGGGGCCGGACGAGATCTTCCTGCCGGTCACAACTAGCCAATCGGGCAAAGACCCCCTACCGGCCATAACCCGCCAGCTGGGCAAGATCCTCCTGCCAGTCACAACCTTTCAACCTGGCAGGACCCTCCCATTGGCGAAGATGGTATCCTAAGGGTCCAAGGATATCTGAATCCCCCTATGGGTGAGAAAGGTGTATAGGCCCCTAGTCATGGGAACTTGTTCAGAGTATGTCCCAGCACCCCGATCAACTAAGAGCGTGTCGCAACATTAGAACACCAGATTCAGAACCTCAATCAAAGTCAGATCCAGGTGCTCCAGCAAAATGCGGCAATCCTATAACGCCTTCCTCCCGTAGATCCGACACCCTCATGGAGTCACCCTAACCCAGCTAATCTGGAAGGAAATAAAACTGTGCATAATGATGGTCCTCCGATAGCAAACGATGCTATCTAAAGTCGTGTGAGAGGCCAACAAACTTATGGCCGACAAGTTGTGGCCAATCCTATCTATCCACTGCCCACGAGGGCCCATATTCAAAGATAAAGTGGAGAGCATGGCCCATGCCCTGAAGGGAAAGGGTACTGCTACAGTTGAAGATCTTGTACAACAAACCAACCTCCCTTTTAGCTCTGATGTGATGAGTTGTCCTTTACCCAGCAAATTTAAGATGCCAACTCTAGAACAATTTGACGGGACCAAGGACCTGCTCGACCACCTATAGACATACAAGGTTCTTATGTGCCTCCGGGGGTGCCAAATGAGATCATGTGCAGAGCCTTTCCCACCACATTGAAAGGTTCTGCTTGGGTATGGTTCAATGACCTGAAGCTTGAATCAGTACATTCTTTCAAGGACTTGAGTCAACAGTTTGTGAGCAACTTCATCACAAGCCACAGACGTCAGAACCCAACAACCTATTTACTGAATGTGAGACTGAAGAAGGGAGAATCACTACGTGACTACATCAACCAGTTCAACAAAGAGATGCTAGAGGTTGATGTGTTGGATGACAAAGTGGCTATTACTACATTCATGGAGGTCTGAAACCCTCAAAATTCATATACTATATCTCTAAGCAACCCCCAGAAAGCATGTCAGAATTACTTATGAAAGCCCAGAACTATATGAATATAGAAGATACTCTCAATGCACGAAGGAAAAACGGGAGTGATGATAATAAAACAAAGATGAAAAGGCAAAGCTCCAGCACAGAGGAGGAAAAGGAGACCAAGTACAATAAGCCTTTAGACAAGCTATCTCGGCGGGACAAAAATTCTCAGCTTCACTCTGTTGAATACGCCGATAAGCCAAATCCTCCTCCACATTCAAGATGAGACATTGGTGATGACTGGGGGGCACAAAACTCCCGGGCGGAGACAGAGACAATCGCCCTCAAGGGCACCAACCATTAGGTGAAATTAGGGTTGTCTCAGGGAGATTTGCAGGTGGTGGTAAGGGCATTCATTATGCAGATCCAGCAAAGGACCTCGTTAAGGTCTTTATATAATGAAGAAGCAGCTGCATCATCCTTGGAGCGCTGGGCATCTAACGAAATACTACCGATAAGAATTCGCATAGCCATACTTTAGACAACGTTACTTCTTTTCAGTTGTTTGTATAGTGCCGAAATTTATCTCTAGCTAAAAAGATAGTTTAGTAACCAGTTTGGTTGTAAAGACCAAGTCCAATTTTGACCGGTTTTCTTTTATTTCCATTTATTACCATATAAATGATGTGAAATGATGTTACGTGTGGCTTAAATATGAAATGCATCTTTGGGGACTTGTTTAGAGGTCTGGGGATTTTTTGAGCCAATTGGCTCATTTGAAGATTTGCGGGTCGGCGGAGCCAGAGAAACCGGATATTTTTTTGAAAATATTTATTTTTGGTTTTAAACCAAACGAAATGTTAAAAGAGTTAAGGAAGTGATTTCGAAGCTGTAGCCGCTTTCGGAATCGAAAACGGAGGTCAGGAGAGTACATTAAGTCGCTTAGGGGCATTTTAGTCATTTCGCTCCCCAAGATATAATAAATATATATATGGCTGGAATCCCAGCCATTTGTGAAGCTAGAGACAGCAGGCCATTGCTCTCTCTCTCTCTCTACCCCTTTTCATCTCTTCTCGTTCTCTCTTCATTTTGGAAGCTTTAGTCTTGGATTTGAAGGTTGCCAAAAATGGACAAAGTGTTCTACTCGGCAAGAGCTTCGGTTTGAACCGAACAAGTTTAGATTTGGGTGAAGTTAGAGCTTGGAGGATTCTAGGGTTTTGGCTAGAGAAGCTTCAATCTTGAGGTAGGGGTATTTATTGTCTCTTAGTCATCGATTTATAGGTTGTTGATGAGTTTGGGAGGGTTTGGTTGAGTTTAGCATTCTTGGGAGGTGTTAATCACCATCTACTCTAAAAGCTTAAGCTTTTAGAGAGGGTGTAACTTAAATATATAAATCCTTTAACACGCCCCCTAACGTGTGACCTTCTTTTTTTGGTCCAACAAGTGTTTCAATTTTAATTATCAGGGTGATGGTGAGGTTTGAACACGAGACATTTGGCTCTGATACCATGTTAACCACCATCTACTCTAAACCCTTCAACAAGAGGATTAGTATAGTTATGTATAACTTTTCCCTCTTCTATTGTGGTTAATTGCATGCTATATATGTTTATATCTTGT
This sequence comes from Cornus controversa, assembly GCA_026545225.1. Classification (NCBI taxonomy): domain Eukaryota; kingdom Viridiplantae; phylum Streptophyta; class Magnoliopsida; order Cornales; family Cornaceae; genus Cornus; species Cornus controversa. Next base: position 50,162,173 of record CM048845.1, read on the forward strand.
GATATATGTTATTGTGTACATATACGTGTTATATGTATAAAATGAGAGCAAATTGTGGTATATGTTGGATTTGTATACATGTATGAGATATATGTATGAATGTGAACATATTTGTGTTATGTGTGGTATGTAAGAGTATGATGTATGCTAGGGTTGCTCTAAAGCGTGAGCATGTGTAGAAAAGCATGATAAAAATGATTTATGTGATATGTTGCCAAATATGTATATATATATTGGAGTTTGTCCAAGTGAGCCATACATGGGGTTCGAAGATGTCCAACCATGCTATGGAAGTGGTAAAATAACCACTATGGTATGACCGTCGGAGTCATCCACCATACCAAGGCTAATGCCCATTGAATCGGAGTAGTCTAAAATTATGCGACCGTCGGAGTTGTCCAATCATGTGAGATCCTGAATTTTTTTTTATTTAATTAAATGTTTTATTATTATTATTATTTTATTTTATTAAAATGTTTTACTTTTATTATTTCATTTCTATGTTTAGAATATGTTTGGATGTTCGGGTTTCCAATTTCAAGTATTGGTTTGATCCCGAGCATTTTCAAAGTTAAAGAATAGTTCTACGAAATGGTGGGACGTGAGGATATGTTTGTCTTTTTCAAAAAGATTTGGGACGATTTCGGTATTTCTTTTAAGTAAAGGGTATTTTAGTAATTCACATTATGGATGGCACCATCGTAAATTCTTTAAAAAAGAATGGCATTGTGGTAGTTTTAGAGTAAAATGGAGGGTAAAAGAAACTTTTCACTTGGGAGAGTCTAGAAGCTTCTAGAAGGGGTGGGAGATGTATATGTATATCTATAGGTTTTAAGCTAGAAAAGGCAAAATTGCCTTCCTCTCTCCTCATAAATTCTACTAGCCCTTTCCTTTTCCTCTCCATCTCTCATTTTGCTCTCTTTATTCCTCCATTGAAGGTACTTGAAGGATAGGCTTGGTCCAAGGTTGTTGGTGCCTGGTGGTTTGTAGTGTTGGAAGCTTTGGAACTTGAAGGCTTCCATTCCTTTCCATTGATTTCTCCACTAAAGCTTTTGAAGAAAAGTTAGAATTTCAAATTGAATTTCAAATTTCAATTTGGGGGTTTCTTTAATCCATCTCGGATTTGAGGTAGGAATAAATTTAACTCCCTCTTCTAATGTTTTAAGACTTTAGGAAGTATTAGGTTGAGATTCTAACATGAATTGCAAAATGTGTAAATTAAAGTTTACTTTATTTCATGAAAAATTGGGGCTTTTGTGTTTTGAGCATGCTAAATGTGTTTAGACCTTGGATTATGCCTATTAGCATTGTTAGGGAGGCTTACCATTGAGACATGTATGTCATTGGATCACTCGTGCTCTTAATTTGAAATTAAAGTACACTTTATTGCATGATAACTCTAGTGTTGTGTAAGAGTTAGAAGTTCTAAATTACTTTTATAGTAATTGTACTAATGATTGTAAATTTATGGAAGTCTTGGATCATCCATTGATGTCTTGGAACCAAAAGCTTAACTTTTGTTCAAGAAGAGTATTTTGGGAAAAAGTGGTAACATGTATGCTTTGTTTGCTAATGTGTGTTCAAGCATCCTATATTTCACTTAATTAATGTGTAGGAATGCTAATGGATGAATTAGGGTTCATTTGAATTCATTTGACAACTTATGGACCATTAGGTGTATTTTGGTCATTCATGTGTACATTAGTTGAGAATGCATGCTAGGTGGTTATTTAAAGTGCCTAAGTGTTTGTGTACGCCTATTATGTTGAGCATGATAGGTAACACCTTGGAGAAATATGGAATTTTGACATACTTTAATGTTTGGAGCTAGGGTTCCACGATGCAACATGGCTTTTGCATGGAATTATAATTATTTAAATATTTTAAATTATGCTTAGAATGTACTAGAGCATGATTTGGTGTTAAATTAACATATTTGATTTGAAAGTTCAAGTATGCTTGCTAGGTAACATATAAATTGCCTAGATGTACTAATTTGATTAAATTAGGAATTTGGTTATGCCTTAATACTATATATATGCAAGCATTGAAATTTAAGGTTTAAAGCCCTACTAAAAAGGATTTGAAAGTTTAAAGCCCTATTGAAAAGAGACATTTACTTACGTGGAATTTTTGCTTGAGGAATGACTCATTAAAAGCTTGGTGCACATAGATGCAGAACCAATGCTATGAGGATAATTATTATGGACATTGTTATTACATTGTTCATATTGATCATTTTTTCATACTATTCATATCATGTGTGAGTTATGATTTTCAAGAATTTTAAATAGTTAGGAATTGAAAATAGAGGCACAAAGATGCCTGGTGGTTGATAAGTCCACCTGACTGGCCAGTGGTTTCACGTTGACCTACGGACTAGTAATCCAAAATGACAAAATGTACAGAAGGACTGTCTGAGGACTGCTCTGTTGATGCGTGTGTCACGACTATTTGAGTTACATGTGGGGTGTGTATGTGTGTGTCATCTGCACTGCATCTAAATAAGTAAACTGTTCATTTTAAGTTTTACGCTTTTTAAACCATTATAAATAGGTTTATTATTCCGTTGTTTATGGATGAGTTATGGCTTCATTGTTTATGGGCAGGTTATATTTCATGCTGTGTGTAAATGTACATTAGTGAATACTTGTGAAACATGTGAAAAGGGAAATAGGAACATGTTAGAAAGAACAATGTTGCATGCATGTTCCCTTAGGAATTCTTACTTCAGTCTGAAATGTTTAGGGGGGGGACAGTTGAGTCATTTCTACTAAGCTTTCAGGAAAAAGGGACGGAAAGGATGTTGCTTGAGCTCCAAAAAGCTTGAAGTGGGATATGTCTTTTTTGGTGTTTTGTCGTTATACTTGCATGTACTAGGTATAACTTGGATAACATGTATGTTATGTTATTCGGGCCAATCTGTTGGCTTAGTACTTCTGTACTTGTATGACATGTTATATTCAGGAGTTTTGTGATCTATCTTCTCTATTGAGCATGTTTATTGTATGCTAATTATAGTTAAGTTGTTTATCGCTTCCGCAGTGACGACTTTGATGTCGGCTCGGGGTCCGGGGTTCGGATCCTTTTCTATTCCTTTTTTATATTTTCTTTTAGTCGTAACTCGGGTCTTTGGGATTCGGGACGTGACAAATCACATTGGCAAGTCTATAAATTGCAACAAATGTATGATCGTCAGAGTTGCCCAATTAGGTGTATATATCGGATTATAACCGAAATAGATGTAAATTTATAAATGCTTATGTGTTTAATAGTTAAGCATGATGACTGTGTTAAATGTATATATGAATTGCATTGAATTGGTTCGATGTGCAAGCATTGAGTATGTCATGTAGAGTAACGATATTACGATTGCATATCATGTAGGTCAATGTCGGGTCGATGCCTAGGAGGGGTTGGGGCATTCCTACTGAGCTAGTTGTTTGCTCACCCCTTTTCCCCAATCACTTTTACAAATAAGGCATCGGCGGTGGATGAGACTTAAGTAACTTGTGTGGAGCACTTGGGAGTACTTGGGATCATTTTGAGTTTATGCATATATTGATGTCCATGCCGGCATGTTGATATTTTTGGAAGTTGCAATTATGAACGAACAACTTGTATATTGGGATTCTCATATGTATTAATTATGAACGATCAACTTGTATATTGGGATTCTCATATGTATAATCCATGTTTGATATGTTATGTATTTTGGAAAACTTATTAATAAAAGTAAGTTTTCGGATCAAATGTATGAGATGTATGGTTTTGTCAATTTTTAAGCATGTTTCAAAGTGGTATAGGAAGTTATGAAATCATAGTATACTTTTGGACATGAATTATACAGGTTTTGGACATTTGGAGAATTCTGCAGAAATTCCTATCGAGAGTCTACGATGTATCGTAACCATCATTACGATGGAATGTAACTCTATGATGCATTGTAACCTCCATTACAATGGATCGTAAATTGGAGAGGAAAATGTGTTACAAACCCGAATACTACGATGGATGATGCGATACATCTACGATGGATCGTAGATTACGATGCATCGTAACCTTCATTAATTTGGATTGTAATCCTTGGTTGGATTAAAAATTTGCGGAATGAATGAATTACAAGAACATTGTTTAACTAACCCCATTGTGGAAAACCTTATTTAAGAGGGTCTTTGATGAAAAATAACAAACAGTTAAACACTGCTAAAAATTGAAGGTCCCTCTATGATAGTAAAATGCAAGAGTTTATTACTATTGGTAATACAAGTTACAAAGCTTGGAAAAATATTTAACGTAGTACAAAACTAAAAATGTCACACAAATGATGTTGCCATATGGGTTAAGGACCCTAATTGTCGGAACTGGAGCCGAGAAAAGTCCACTCTGGGATATTCACCCTAAGCCCACACACGAAAATACTCAAAACCTTCAGCGTAAGACTGATAGCAGATGTCCTTAAACTCAGTTGAATCTTTGAACGGTTCGACTGCTCCAGCTCTCACCCCGAGTATGTCAGCGTTGAGCCTCACTACTCCATCCTATTGATGGCAAAGTTTGGTGTTGAGAGCGCCGATCTCGCTCACATGAGAAGCGCGTAAAGAAATAGGGGGTCCGGCCGGTCAAATGTCAGGCCATAAGGGGGCTGACCGGTCGAATACTGGGCCCTAAAGGGCCAGCCAATCAAATGCTAGGCCTTAAGGGGTCCAGTCGGTCAAATATCAAGCCCTAAAGGGTCCGGCCGGTCAAATGTCGGGACCTAAAAGTCCGGCTGCCTAAAAGTCTGGTTGGTCAAATACCGAGCCTAAGTCGTGCCTTGTAGTGAATAATCACACCCTGCAGTGAATAGTCATGCCCTGCAATGAATAGTCGTGCCCTACAGTAAATAGTTGCGCCCTACATAGTCGTGCCCTTGCAGTGAATAGTCGTGCCCTATAGTGAATAGTCGTGCCCTATAGTGAATAGTCATGCCCTGCAGTAAATAGTCACGCCCTGTAGAAAATAGTCGCGCCCTATAGTGAATAGTCACACCCTGCAGTGAATAGTCGCGCCCTACATAGCCGCCCTTTACAATGAAAAGTCATGCCCTGCAGTGAATAGTAGCGCCCTGTAATAGCACCCCGCACCATGAATATGTACATATCATTACAACATTCACCAGCAAAATGCACCTGTTGATTTCTTACAAGTGTTTTTATTACTAGGGCCGGCTGACCCCGACGCCATTAGAACCGAGACTAGTCGGTCCCGGCCAACAAGAACCAAGGATCAACAACACTGAAAATATCAAAACCAGGATCCGCTAGTCCCGGTAACATTAAAACCAGGTTCAGCCATCCCGGCAACTGCAAAGACCTATAAATTAGCAATCTCCTCTTTGTTATTGATGTCTTAGGCTACTTGAATAGGTACTTTATGCATTAATGTTTGTTAACGTGAGTTAACAGGTGCTCTTAAAAGTAAATAAGCAGGTCATGTTCCTGAAGCTCGGCAAGCAACCCTCATGAACATGGGGTAACTGATAGGGGAATTTGACTCTGATTGAACTTTGGTGACATAGATGACGAGTTATACCAAGAAGGCTCTCCCACTTCTAGATAGAGTGGGAGACCGAAGAGTCAGTCTCCTACTCAGATACGAAATGTATTCTACCTCTATAAATACAGTGGCAATTCATTAGCCCAGTAGGCAATTATTACCCTTTGAGTGCCTTTATACCTTCTTAAGCCTTTCCGATTCTGACTTGACCGTCGGAGTGTAGTCGGCCAGCACCACACCGGTGTCCCTCTGGTTATCCTTTTCTTGTCTCTTTCAGGTTAGCATTGACCCAGATCGTCTGATGATTTCTGCTTCATCAGTTTCCATTTGAATTAGGTCATCTAAATTAGGTTAGTTTCCATTCAAACTTTAGTTTCCATCTAAATTAGTAATCTCAATTAGAGAACCCCAGTTTCTTTGGTCGAATTATCTAGGTTTCATCCAAATCCTAATTTTTATATAAATTAGGTCATTTAAATTAGGTAATCCTCCATTTGAACCATAGTTTCCATATAAACTAGGTTAACTAGGTTAAATATATTTTCACTTCAACTCCTGTTTCCATCTAAGTTAGATGATCTCAATTAAGAAACCTTATCCAAATAGGTCACAATAGTTAAAGACACTCACATCAACCTAGTTCGACCCTTAGAGTCATCAAGTCATTTGATTACCCATAGATTTATTCTTCTAGAATTCCAATTAGGTTTTCCATAGAAAGGTCGAGTCCATCGAATAAGAACTACAAGCGACCTAATTCTTGAGCAGTCTCAAGATACGTAGGCATCTGGATTACCATACCTAGGCTCAATCACATCAAACCTTAAATTCTCTCTTTCCAAATAGGTCTCAAGAACCCTTTAGGTTCAAACATACCTTTTCAAACCACTTTCCTTTTAAAATCATACCTACCTACGGAAGCATAGATCATATCACTCATTAATATAATTTAGCTTTCAAAGTTATATTCAATCAAGTATCTTTGGATGCTTCATTCTGAATCCATAATACACATGAGAATGCAATACAAGAAAAATAAAAGTATAACCCGGCCTAACACCTTCCCCCCACACAACCAAACCCCAAATCCCAAATCCAATCATGCAGACTAGGTGGTAGTCAACTAAAATATCTAGGGCCTCCATAGACCTCGTATGTGTCCAAATAGGTCAACACTCTTCTAAGTCCTTAGACATCCTTAGGTGACCTAGCACAACTCGAATCCAATGTTAGGTGGCAACTTCATATACTCATTAATTGGCCCTATAACCTGACCTTAGCCATTGCATAGAACCATCTCCCACTATAGGGTATAGTTACATGCCCTATGCACTAGTCCCCTTTCTGGCACTCCTTCCCATTATCTCTAGAAAGCAATGTGTGGTGACCCTTGTGGGTGGGTGTGATCCAGGCGGGTGCGAGGGACACTAGGCGAGCTACCACACTGGTTGGGTGTGGAGAAGGGGATGTGCTTATATGTAGTGTGTTCTCTCCAAATGGTATGAGACCTTTTGGGGTCTAACCCAAGAGAAAAACCGTGCGGGCTTAGGCCCCAAAGCGGACAATATCATACCATCAGGTGGAGCAGGCTGTTACAAATGGTATCAGAGCCGGACCCAGCCGAAAGTGTGCCGATGGGGACGTCGAGCCTTCTAAGGGGGTGGATTGTGGTGACCTTTGTGGGTGGGTGCGAGAGACACTGGGCAAGCTACCACATTAGCAGGCTACAGGGTGCTCAATCCCACATCGCCTAGGTGTGGAGAAGTGGATGTACTTATATGTAGTGTGTTCTCTCCAAATGGTACGAGGCCTTTTTGGGTAAAACACAAGAGCAAAACCATGCGGGCTTAGGTCCAAAGCGGACAATATCATACCATTAGGTGGAGCAGGCTGATATACAGTGGGTGGGAAAAACCCAGGCACGACAACCGTGTTTGATAGATCAACGGTTGGAAGACTTGCGTTAGACTTGCATAAGTATGAGTAGGGCTAGGTGATTCTATGATTGGAATCTGGTAACTTAGTGGTGAAGCTTTTTCTCACATAGTAGACTTCTGTTTGCTTGGCTAAGGCCCATGGTTTTTACCATTTGCTTTTCTTTATACGTAAAATATAGTGTTCTTACTTGTGATTGTTTTTCTTTAGTGCTTTAATATTTCATATGCATGATTTACACGATGGATTGATCAGATTGATTGCTTGCTAGCTAATTAAATTTTATATTGTTATTAAATTAGTTATAATTTAAAAATCAGTTAAAGTTAATTAGGGTCTTCCCCCCAACAACACCCTCTAGGTCTAGATTATGGCCTTGCGTTACTCTAACTAGAGTGTAGGGTCTGATCTGACATAGTTTTCATTGTCAAGCAAAAATGTAGTTTACATTTTTACCACTGAAATGACAAAAATGAAGTGTTGTGTCCCTTGTTTCACTCATCACTTTAAACTGTCAAGGCAAATTTTAGTGGTCCAACTAACAGATTTTCTTAGTAATGTTGAACACAATTAGATATTATAAGATTTAATAAAAATAAATTTTATTATGAAAGAATTCTTAAAATATTTACATGTTTATGTGCTTATCAAACTGCCTCCAATGGAAATTGAGGCAGTAACATGTAATGTTGTTTTCAATGGGTTAGCAATCCTTGATGGAATTAAATCCACATTGTCGGAACATTTATCTTCTGTTTATTTTCTAAGAGATGGTTGGATTATATGTATATCTGATCCACACATACATTAGATGGGAAAAAAACCCTAACAAAACAAAACCCTTATGAAGATTTTCTCTTAATAACAAGACTTTCTAAAATCAGCAGCTCCATGTGGTTTAAGCCTCAAACCAAGAGTTTTGCCTAAAAAGTCTAAACGGCCTATTGTATAGACCTCAAACTTTCCTATAAAATACTGACATGATATCAAAAGTTTGAGTTGTGAAAATCAACTGTGGAAAACTTACCTTTGATATATGCACACCAAGATTACGATGCACACCAGAACATTCAATGCAGATAAGAACGCCAAGGTTTAAGGAAGCCCAGTCTGGTTCAGGCGCACCACAATCGGCACATTGATCATTCCCAGGAACTCTTTGCAGTGCATCAACTGGCTTCTCACCTTTCAAACTGTGCTGTAGCTGTTGTAAACTACTAGATGCACGTACAAAGTTTTTTGGAGCAAGGTCAACAGAAGTATGTTCTTCAATTTCCATCTGATCAAAATAAGAGGGACTTCCGATGGAACTAGTTTCACTGCCAGAGTGACTAACAATTCTCGAGGAACTAGTGGAAAGACACTGACATATAATAGGACCATTGTCATTACAGATAAAAACAAAAATAAATGCCACATGGTAATTGAGACATAATGAACAATTTACCCTCTCTGGTTCATGGGAACTCAACAATGATGCAATAACTCCTGTAATTTTCTCAATCCAGTCCATTTGATCCGATGCACTTTCTGCCTGCACTGCCAAGCAATTGCTGAATATTATTAAAACTATGGTGCTATGCTGGTATTTATTGAACCAATACCCAACTAACCAACCAACAAGTATATGGAAGCCAACAATAAGATGTTTTGGGATCATTAAATTTATAATTTGAAATTTTAAGTTGAACTTTTAAAATATACCTGCAAAGTGTAGATCTTGGTTGGTGAGATAATCCTGAAGCAGAACCTTAAATCTGACTGGTCTGCGTCAATCTTAATTGTTGAAGTCAGTAAGTTTACAGTGTGACGGGCAACAGGTTTTTCATCATTTACACCACCATGGTAATGAGAGGACAACAACCTACTCAGTAGTCCAGAACCAGGTTCAGAAGGATTATTCCTACGTATAGTAGGTTGATTGCCTGGTCCCTAAAACAACACACTCAAGCTATGTTAAGCAACGTAACAACAAGAAAAGGAATTAGGGTCACCAATATTCTAATTTATCTTCCATGACTTACAAATAACCTGCTCCATTGTTTGCGATAGTAGTACAGCATCCCCCGACTATCGAGTATGAAGAATCTTCTCTTCCAGTCTCCCCTCAAATTGGAGGAACGTTTCGAGAGATATCCTTGTTTAATGGTTTGAACCTAAACTACGGAAGTCTTAGATATAAAGATGACAATCTAAATCACTCTTGAAAAATAAATAATAAATGCTAGAAATAAAGAGAATAAAAAAGTCATGTCCTAGGCAGAGAGGAAAATGACATCTCATTGAATACCTTTCCTTCTACAGTGGATTGCATCACTGCTTCTATCACTTTATGGGAACTTCTTGGGACAGGTTGTGCAGCATCTCCATTTAGAGAAACAGGAGACCCATTAAAAGACTGCCTAATTGCTTGATCAACATGCCTTTTGTACTCTTGCATCCTTTCATTTAGAGCTGCCTGCTCGTAGTTGGAACTTTCTCTCGACTGTTGTGCATATGCCAAGACCTGTAACACAAGAACAGACCCAACTCTAATTCTTACCCAATTAGGACAAATAAGAAGTTCAGAAAAATAAAATGGAAAATGTGAAACATCTGATAAGATCTTTGCAGTAAGTAGTGAACTGCAAAACGATACACATGTACAAGAATACTGAATTACACTTGCACAGGATCTACCAGATTCAAATCAGAATGTTTGGGCTGGCCGTTTCAAATGCAAATGCATGTTTAAGGATTCAAGTACAAAAAATTTACAGTAACATTTAGGAATAAACTGACTGATATATACATAACCATAGAAACAAAAAATCCAACATTAAGATCTGAGTAATAATCAACAAGTTAACTTGTGTTGTACAATCTCTCTATATTGCAGGAAGCTTTTTCTTTTTCTATTTTCCTCTTGGAAAAGAGGAACGGGTTTGGGAAAATCAGTTGGTTTAGTTAGTTAGAGTTAGGTGTTACCTTTGATCCAACAATTTAGATGACATTAATCTGAGTTCTAAAGGTTAAAAAGCAAAAACACCTCACAAGTAATTAGGGTTTATATTTGTGCATTCATATCATCTATCATATTTAGATTTCACTGCACGCATGATTTGAATGCATACAAACTGTTTTTAAAATTTTAAAACAGAAGTTATATTTAAATAGGGCACTCGATCGATCGAGTCTATTGGTCAATCCTTGTTGTCCTGATTCAGTCTATCGACCCTATAAATGGATCAATCGAGCCCTGCGAATCTTGTTTCCTAATTAGTATAAACTCTAAAACCTTGATTGTTCCGACTCAAAAGGCTATATAAACATCCTCAAGGTGTCAAAACTAAAAACCCTAAAAAGTAATAGAGCATACTAGCACTCTGAGAAAGCATATAGGCAATTTTGAGAGCATATTTCTTTTCATAATTTTGCATGCTTACCTTAGATGGTGACTTATATAGGGTAAGTGTTGATTCACTAACCCAAAAGCTTTAAGGATATAAAAACCATGTTTCACAAAATTAAAGAATGAGACGTTTGAATAGCTAGCACAGGTTGAAGAGTGGATTCATTGATCTAGAGTAGCAGGGTTCTTGGAGATTATTTGGTAATTTAGGTGATTCTTAACTAAATGTTTCTTCCTTTAGCCTTTTCCTCTTTGAGGAATCCAATTAATGGCAGAGGATTTCAGAAGTTGAACATAATTTTAGCTCAGTAAGGGTTTCTATTTGCTTCCCAAGAAAAAAAACAGAACCTTGTGCCTTCCTAAACTAGGATGACAGTAGTGAGAGAAGACACTTCTAACTTGATTGGAGGCAATATAAGGGGCCCCCAAGGACAGGTTCCCTCCCTTTATACAGTTGCAGATCACAAAAATGCTTAGTGATTGAACATAAAGGACATGGTTCAGATAGTTACTGTCTCCCAATTTCGAGTTAAACTAGAAAAACTAAAATATCATTTAAGTCATAGAATTTCTTGCTAGTGTCTGAATAGTGTGAGGGAGGTTGAAAGGAAAATGTGGATTCCTAGGCTAGAGAATTATCGGTAGTGAGGTCCTCTTTTTATGATCCCTCTTTTAACAGGTATTTCAAAGTGAGCATACGGTTGCTCATGTGCTTTCCAATATTACTTCTCTGATAGACTGCTATTCTAGATATGATCATATGATGGACCGGCTTTATCATACTATGATACTGATTAATTATAGTTTGGTGTGTAATTAAATCAAAGGTCAACACACTCTCTTATCTCATCTATTGTCTGTTAGAGGTTGTGGTGTCCAAATTCATTAAGCATCCAATTGGATAAATGAATGAATTTGAAATGAACAGATTGGAATTTAAACAAAAGATTGTTTATTTCAAGTTGAATCCTGAAACTCACTATTAGATTAGAGGTAGGAGAGACATATTTTATTGCAATCCTTGTGCAGTTAGAATCCTCGCCATGCCAAACACCTTCAACCTTGTTATTTGAAATCCACACATGTAAATCTCTCAAATAATTGTTAAAACATATACCTAAATTACTCACTCTAAATTTATGGTAGAATCCATAAAATGATTGAATATAAATCAATGCAGTCCAAATCCTTTAATTCAAATGGATCCTAAGTGATTTTTCTAAAATTAAAAAATAATAGGGAACTATGGAAGAAAATTCTTTAACCTTCGACAACTTCTGGCTTCTGCTATTGCTTTTAGATAGTACAAAAAACAAGTAGCTGTTAGTCTTTTAAGGAGAAATCTCAAACTTAACCTCTATATAGAAAATCATTAAAATTTATTAATTTGAAAGGGCCTTCACAGGTACAACAAGAGTGATTTATGATATGTTATTTTCAGCTATTCTGCTTTGATTTTTTTTTTCAACACGAGCTTTCTAAGGCTGTAACTTTCTAGTTTGGTTCTTGTTTCTTCTATGGCTCCCCCTGCCCCTTGTTCCTAATGAAACATAAAATTAGTAAAATTATTTGTATAATAATGTGGATCTTTTAGCCCAAACAAGCAAGGATATGAAAATATGCTACCATACAACTAACACAAAATATCAATAATAAATAATTGTCAACCTGGTTGATATAAGGCTCCATCTGATGCAATAGCTCATATCCCTTCATGGAAAGAAAAAAAAGAAAAAAAAAAAATATTTAAAAGCAGCATGTATGCAATATAGCACACTGGAAATGAATATGGGGTCGTCATTATATCATTACCTGTTTGAAGTAACGAAGATGAGCATCCATCATCCCACAGACAGCCTCTAAAAACATAAACCTCTTTTTTGCATCAACATGAGAAAGAGCACCAACCTGAATTTAGAAAAGTATTCCAAATTTTAAAATCCACGCTCTTCAGAATCTCATTTTATCTATATTTTTATTACCTTATGAAAAATAAATCCATAAAAATTGATGAGTACAATAACATTTCTTACCAGATTAAAGCGGGCATGGTCAAATGCCGATCTTGCATTGTGAAGTTCCTGGAATGTCTCTATTCCATATTAGAATACAAAATGAAGGTTACCCATAGCAAACTATCTGATCAAACAGTGCAAGGAGCTAGCATTACTGGGTATACATGAAAGCTAATACTGGATACCTCTTCTATGGCAGCAGTTATATCCATCCGAGAGCTTTTTCTCAGAGACAGAAACTTCTCGCGTGCCTGTCATGAAAAATGGGCATCACTATTAGGAAGGCACTATCAAATAGCACCAATTGGTCCAATTATTCATGCACACCATTCATTTAACATGTTGAGGATACTCAATGCATTTCTCAATTGAATTTCCGGCCAAACATTCAATACGCAGATGCGAGTTCAGATTACAAAATTGGTAGGACATTGAGTAGGTTAAAGTTGTGCCTTTCTATTGCCAGAAATCTACCCTCAACAAGAATCCATAGTGGAACTTCAATCAAATACTACCAAGACTCTATTATTTTAATTTTGCTTTCTTTCTTTCTTTTCATTTTGATAAATGCTTGGGTAAAGTGGAGGAGTGTCTCAGACGTTTTGTTTGACTGTAGAATACATATAAAGCTGTGATCAATTTGACAATTTTACGTACACCACTACTTTTCACAAAAAAATAAAAAATATAGGATTAATTACACAAAACACCTTGTGGTATGCATATAATGTGTATATCACCCCTCCTGTTTGAAAAACACCCTCAACCTAAAGATTTGGTGCGTTTGAGGGCCTACAGTCAACAGAAATATGAAATTACATAAATACCCATGGAATTAAAAAGAAAAAAAAGAAAAAGAAAACATAAAGAATGAAATGACCAAAAAGGTCATGGTTTAAACAACGCCGGTTGGCAGGTTCACTGGTCACCCACCCACAAACGAATCGTCATATCTCTCTCTATATATATATTTCTGTTTCTCTCACTAGCTTTCTCTGTCTCACTCTTTCTATCTCTATCACTAGATTCATTTGCTAAAATAGAATTGTTACCTCTGTTGCATGCCCATGCATGGCTAGGTCAGAAATTATATGGAGGAAAAAACATACATCTTGCCAAAAATCATGCACTTCATATAAAATTTTGGCCTCGCACAGTCAATATGTAAGTGAATTGCCAATGGAAAGATCAAATTTCAGCCATTTAGCCTTTTCGGACAAAGCGTGCAAAGACTTGGTGTCATCCAGAGATCCAAAGTTACCATATCCTAACTTTACAGAGACCAGTGTTGCAACATAGGAGTCTAGGAGAGGACTTTTAGCCGATTGACTCGCATTGTTCTTTGAGATAGAACAAGCCTGGATATTTTTGGAACACTTTTTTATTTGAAATCCAATTGAAAGAGTTGTTTCCAGATGTTGATGTTTGGTGGTGGCCTCAAGCAGAAGGAGAAAACAAGGAGGTAGAGAACTGATTTGTTCTTGCTTCCAAGGAATTGTAGCAACAATGTGCCTTGACAATGCTTTAAAAGAAACGTGATTCTAGTGTAAGAAATTTAGGTAGCATTAGAAGAAACTAGTGTCCAATATAGATCCATTGGATGTCACTAGTGACTTAAGACCATACATTCAGCAATGATCTAGAGGGACTGCAGGCTTGACTTAATCAGAGATCTACTGGGCTTTTGATTTGAACATCCAATTCGCTGTCAAAATGCTTCTGGCCCCGATATATGTGTGTGAATGAGAGAGAGAGAGAGAGAGAGAACCTTGCTTGCTGCTAGAGAGAGAAAGAGAGGGGGAGCTAGAGAGAGAGAATTAGTGAGAGAGATGATATATATATATATATATATATATATATATATATATATTGTGTGTGTATACAGTTGAAGTTGATCTAATTGTGAGTTAGGGTTTATGAGAGGAGAAGAAGAAGAAGAAGAAAAGAAGGAGAAGAGAAGTCTTAGTATATTATTGTATATGTCTTAGACCTAATAATACAAAACCCTTATATTCTCTTCAATAGTAGAGAAAAATAGTAAGAAGACAAAAACACCCTTAATACAAGAAGCCCAATAACCCGAACTTTCTAACACTCCCCCTCAAGCTGGAGCATACAGATTGAACATGCCCAGCTTGACACACAATCTCTGAAAGGCACCACGAGCTAATGGTTTCGTAAAAATATCCCCCAGCTGATCATCGGAACAAATATAGGGGGTAACAATGTGCTTTTGCATCAACAAATCACGGATAAAATGACAATCAACCTCGATATACTTGGTGCGCTCGTGAAAAACAAGATTACTAGCAATAAAAATGGTGGCTTGGTTATCACAGTGCATAGGCATAGGAGCAGGAACAGCAACACCCATCTCCTGAAGAAGAGAGCGAACCCACAACATCTCAGAAGCAGTGTGAACCATAGCACGATACTCAGCCTCAGCATTAGAACGAGCAACAACAGTTTGCTTTTTACTGCGCCAAGTAACAAGATTACCACCAACAAACGTGCAATAACCATATATAGAACGCCTATCAGAACTACTACCTGCCCAATCAGCATCACTAAAGCCTGTCACGGAGATGGAGGAAGAGGGTTTATACAACAAACCATTCCCAGGAGCACCTTTTAGATAACGCAAAATACGACAAAGAGCCTCGAAGTGGGGATGACGAGGAGCCTGCATAAACTGACTAACCATGCTAACAACATAGGTGATATCAGGACGAGTAACAGTGAGATAAATCAACTTCCCAACCAAACGACGATAGCGTCCAACATCAGTAAATAATTCTCCCTGTTCACCATCCAGTTTCACAGTAGAGTCCATAGGAGTATCAATAGGTTGAGCACCTAACATACCAGTCTCAGATAAAAGGTCAAGTACATATTTACGTTGAGAGAGAGAGAGACCTTGAGCAGAACGGGCAACTTCAATACCAAGAAAATAGCGTAAGGCACCCAAATCTTTGGTATGAAACTGTTGACCCAAATGTCGTTTCAAGGCTGCAATACCGATAGAGTCACTATCAAAGATGATAATATCATCAACATAAACAATTAACACAATAATGGCAGCAGAAGAGCGACGAATAAAGACAGAATGCTCAGAAGTGGAATGCTGAAAACCAAAAGCAATAACCACAGCACTGAATCTATTAAACCAAGCACGTGGAGACTGCTTCAGACCATAAAGAGCCTTGCGCAGTCTACAAACAAGGTGCTCAGAACCAGCAACAACATAACCAGGAGGTTGGGCCATGTAAACATCCTCCTGGAGATCGCCATGAAGAAATGCATTCTTTATATCAAGCTGATATAAAGGCCAAGAACAACAAACTGCGACAGAAAGAAGAACTCGGACGGAATTAAGGCGAGCAACAGGAGAGAAAGTCTCTAAGTAATCCACGCCATACGTCTGTGTATACCCTTTGGCAACCAACCATGCCTTAAGGCGCTCTACAGAACCATCAGGAAGATATTTAACAGTATAGACCCATCGACACCCAACAATTTGTTTTCCCGAAGGAAGACCAGTAAGCTCCCAAGTCTGATTCTTGTGAAGGGCACTCATTTCCTCATCCATAGCTTGTTTCCATCTAGGCACAGAGATAGCATGCTGATAAGAGGAGGGAACAGAAATAGAGGACAAGGTAAAAGAAAAAGTGTGCAAAGAGGAGGAAATACGATCATAGGACACAAAGTTAGTAATAGGATGCTGAGTACAAGTACGCTTACCGCGACGTAGAGCAATGGGCAAATCATCAGTAGAAGAAGTGAGTAAGGGAGGATCAAGAACCTCTGGCGAAGAAGATGTGGTGTCCGGACCAAAAGAAACAATGGGCTGAGATCAAGATCGCTGATAAACCAATAGTGGAGGATTAGACAGCAAGGAGGAATCAGACGGCAACAAGGAATCAGACGAGGAGGTTAAGGGTAGCGGCAAATGTGGGGAGGATGAGGAAGGCTCCCCCTGACGAGCAGTGATAAGATCAAGAGACAAACGTTGACCAGAAGATGAAAAAAACATAGTAGATTCAAAAAAAGTAACATCAGCACTCACATAGTATCAACGAGACTCGGGACTATAACATCGATATCCCTTTTGAGTATGGAGTATCCAAGGAAAACACATTTACGAGCACGAGGAGACAATTTGTCATGACCAGGATCAAAAACATGAGCAAAAGCGACACAACCAAAAACACGAGGAGTGAGCTGAAATGGAGAGGTACTAGGATATAGAAGAGAAAAAGGAGTCTGATTACCCACAACAGCAGATGACATACGGTTGATGAGATAACAAGCAGTAAGAACCGCATCAGCCCAAAACTGTTTGGGTACTGACATATTAAATAACAAGGTACGGGCAACATCCAACAGATGGCGATGCTTTTGTTCAGCAACACCATTCTGTTGAGAAATAAGGGCACAACTAGTCTGATGAATAATACCACGATTAACACAAAAAGAATCCATGATAGACTGTGTATATTCCAAGGCATTATCAGAGCAAAAAATTTTAATGCGCTTACCAAACTGAGTAAAAATTTTATTATAAAATTTTGTAACAATACGAGGTAACTCAGACCGTTCTTTCATCAAAAATAATCATGTCATTCGAGAGTAATCATCAACAAAGATAACAAAATAAAGAAATCCATTCAAACTAACAGTTCTAGAAGGACCCCAGATGTCCGTATGGACTACATCAAAAGATTCAGTCTGACGACTATGACTACGACTCGGAAAAGAACTATGGTGATGCTTGCCCAACTGACAAGCCTCACATTTTAAAACAGACACATGACTCAATCCGGGAATAGTTAATCGCAGTTTTGCCAAGGATGGATGGCCCAAACGAAAATGCCACTGAAGAGGAGAGACTGTAGCACTCAAAGCCGATGACACGACCGAAGAAGGTTCATCAGAATCCAAATAATACAGTCCGTTTTTCTCATGCCCCGAACCAATCATCTTCTTCGTTCGGAGGTCCTGAAATACACAAGCAGTAGGAGAAAAGGTTATAGAACAGTGTAAGGCTTTAGTCAATTGACTCACAGAAGGCAAATTAAAAGAAAAATTAGGAACATATAGACTGGACGATAAAGACAATGAATTAGTGGGATGAAGAAAACCTTTTCCAAGAACAGGCCTAGAAGAACCATCAGCTAGAACAATGTGATGGTTAATAGGTTTTAAAGCAGAGAAAAGAGATGAGTTACCAAACATATGCGAGCTAGCTCCGGAATCAATGACCCAAGAAAGAGAGGATGGAGCCACACATGTAATATTACCTGAATTGGCTAAGGTAGCAGTAGATGGAAGGGCAGTGGAGGTGGATGGAAGAGCAGTTTGTAGTTTCTGAATCAACTCGCTAAGTTCAGTAGTGAGTGCATCCTGAGAACCAGAATCAGAAGCTACATGTCCACGAGTTGTACTAGGTTGCAGTGGCTGTGAAATACTCTCAGTAGCCTGATGCATATAATCTGGCTTCTCATATTTCATCCAACAATAAGGTTCAGTATGATTGGTACCACCACAAAGATCACACTTCCGGTCACCACGTCCACTAGAACGACCGCCACCACGGAAACCACCACGAAAGCCACGACTGCCACGACCACCACGAAAGTCACCCCGAGAATTACCACTACCACCGCCACTAGAGACTAAGGCAGACGACTCAGAAGGAGGCACAATGGAATGTTGCCCTAAGGAAGACCTCAATAAGCGAGAATATGCATTAGCAGCAGTGGGCAATTTCTCGCTAGCAAGAATCTGATCTTTAAAGCCACGAAGATCAAAGTCCAAACTAGACAACAATGAACCAATCATAAACGCTTCCCAATGACGCTTCTGTTGTTCTAAATCAGTAGTAAACGGATGATACTGCAATAATTGATCCCACAAATTCTTAAGCATGCTGTAGTACTTAGACAATGATTTTCTCGACTGCCTAGAAGCAAAAATCTTCTCATACAACTCATACACCCGAGAAACATTACTCTGTTGCGAAAATGATTCGGCAAGAGACTCCCAAATCTTCTTAGAGGAATCACAAAAGGCAACAGTAGAGGCAATATTGGATTTCATACTATGCCACAACTATCCCATAACAATAGAATCCTCACAAATCCAATCCTCATGTTTCTTCGTGTCTGCAGGAAGTTCTTCCGTTAAATACTTAATTTTCTTTCACCCACGAAGAAAAACTTGCACAGCATGAGCCCAAGCAAGGTAATTAAGACCATTCAATTTTTCTGAGGTAACCGATCGAGGCATATCATCAGTCTTGACAGGTGGTGGTTGATTATCAGCCATGATTATGTTTCAAATTCAATAAACAACTCAATGAGAACAATTTACACCAAAAAAACAATCCGAAAACCCAAAGTTAAACCAGAATTTTGTTACAAGAGAAGAAGGGAATCAAATTTGATCTTTAGAGGCAAGAAATCATCAAACCTGGACATGCCCAAGTCCCCACAGCAGCTGCAACAGATATTAAGAGCAAGACACAGCAGCACACACAACAGAGGAGCACTACACGCTCAGCCGAACCTCATTTTGGGGCCAAAAACACTTCAAAATGCTTTAAATCAACAAACAACCACCACACGAGCCCTTACCAGGTCTAGACGACACCCTTGAGAGGGTTTCAAACCAACAAAAACCACTGAAAAACCCCCAAATCGCAGATCGAAAAAATCCAGACCCAAAATCAGAAAAAGTTCCGAAAATTGAAAACACCCATCAATCTGCTTCAAATCACAAAATAGACACCACCATAATTCTTAGAAAAATCAGGCGAACCAGATTGTATGGTTCTTGACCTATAAATGCTGACGTCATCATGACGTCAGCACCTGTATGCTGACGTCACTCTTCTCTGATGTTGGCCAAGTGAATAGGAATGAGTTCTAGGTCTTGATCTCGCTCTGATACCAAGTTGAAGTTGATCTAATTGTGAGTTAGGGTTTACGAGAGGAGGAGAAGAAGAAGAAGAAGAAGAAGAAAAGAAGGAGAAGAGAAGTCTTAGTATATTATTGTATATGTCTCAGACCTAATACAAAACCCTTATATTCTCTTCAATAATAGAGAAAAATAGTAAGAAGACAAAAACACCCTTAATACAAGAAGTCCAATAACCCGAACTCTCTAACATATACGACCAAGGGCATTTTTGGAAGAAGGGGCATTTTTCACTTTAAACATAAAAGGCATCTCCCGTGCTGGTCACCTGACCACTTTAATGGTTATTTGACGGAAGGTACTAAGGTGCAACATTTGATCAAAATTAATGTAGTTATATACAAAAAAAAATGTACTTTGAGGGCGTTATATGCACAATATCTATATTACGATAGTGTTTTCTGCATTTAATCCAAAAAATATATAAAAAGGAATATATTACTAGGATCAAATATGAGGCTATCATTACTTATTCTAGAAAAAAGAAAATCCCAAGTCTGACAAAACTCCAGTAAAATTGAAGTATGGAAAATCAAAGGAATGCTGCAGCTCAAAGGAAGAATGAACTTAAGTTATATTTTGAACTGTTGAAATATCTTTATTATTTTTATTTTATTTATCTGTTAGATGTTTTTATGTAAGATCCCGATGATTATGTAACATCCCCATAATCATGGGATCATATAGATTTTTTAACCTTATTAGGTATTTTTATGTAAGATGTAGAGATCGGGTCCAATTTTGACCAGTTTCCATTTTAATCATCATTTTTGCCCTAATTGCATTCTAAATGATGTTTAGCATGTTTTAATTGTGGGAAACATGTTTGGGAAGTTGTAATGAGGTTTTGGAAAGTTTTGGGAACATTTGGAGAAGTTTGGCATTTGGGTCAATCGGGCCTCGGGACGCGGCCTGGGAATTCGAAAAAATTTTAGAAAAATATTGTTTTTGGTTATGGACTAAACGAAATGTTAAACAAGTTAAGGAATTGATTTCGGAGCCATAGCCACTTTCGAAATTGAAAACGGAGGCCGGTAGGGTACGTTAAGTGACCCAAGGGTATTTTTGTCATTTCGCGCCCTAAGAGGATATAAATATCTAGGAGCTAGGACTCAACCATTAGATACACAGATTTATATCTCTCTAACTCTCCCTCTTCCTTCTCTCTACATTTCGGAAAGGTTGGGCGAAGATTTAGAGAATGGGGAAGGCAAAGGGTTTGCTTTACTCGGCAAGGGCTACGCATTGAACCGAACAAAATCCATTTTCGGCTAGATAAAAATGGCTGAAAATTTTGGAACTTGCTAGGACAAGCTTGAGATTTGAGGTAGGGGTGTGAATCCTTGCTTTATCTTGATTCTATAGGTCACATAGTTGTGACATGAAACTTTTCAAAGGTTTATGTGTGAAATTTGATTCTTTTGTGCATATATAAATTCTCTAGCATGATATAGATAGATTTTATATGTTGTATATGTGTTTGTGGAGATTATGAATGCATTATGTGCGTTTATGTTCATTTGAGAAATTTATGAGATTTGATCCCATGTGTAGAGTAAATGCATGAAAGAAGATTTTCTTGAAAATGCACTAGTGTTGTGATTTTCATGAGATGATTGAATTGGATTGAATATGCATGAGTTAGGATTTGAAGTGCGTTAAATTGGTAAATGTTGTGCATTGAGTGAAATTGTGACAATCTTGAGTTTTGGTGCATTTATGTGATAAATGTGCATTATGTGAGAATTCGTGGTTTTTGGGGCATGTATGAGAATTAAGAAGGGCCCAGAGCCCTAAGGTGCAAGGCCCAAAACTTGGCCAAGCAGATGTCGCTTCTATCGGATTAGCAACCCGTAGAGCGTAAGCAGAGTTTGTGGTTTCGAAGAAACCCCAACTATGGAATTGTGATAAGCAAAAGTCCCCAGTTGAAGTGATTTCCGGGTATACGTGGCGTTGAGTTTAATTGTGATTTGTGAATCCCTTGTAAACTGTCTTTATGTTGAAGTGTGAGACATCATACATTATTTTGAAAATATGATTGTTTTGAGTATGAAAAACATTGAGGCATGGCATGTAGTCACTTAGAGATTTCATTGTGCATTCATGCATGACTGCCTAAGTTAAGGTAGAGTCAGGTGGATTAGTCCTACTAGGCGTAGTTGTATGTTCACCCCCTTCCCCCAAACTCTTTTTCAGATAAAGTTCCCGTGAAGGATGAGGCTTAGAGTGCCCAAGTGAATTTTTGAGTTCTTTTGGATTTCTACCTTTTGGATATGTAGATAGATGTCCATGCTGGCTTGTGGCATGTGGACTAGTTCTCTTGGGAAATATTGTATTTACATTTGGTTTATCTTAATGTTTTATATTTCAAATGTAATTGCCGCATGTGGCTTATATATAACTTTTGAGGAATGCAATGTATGGTGTTTAGTTGAATTTCAATGTATATGTGTTATGGATTTGACCAATTAGAGATTCAATTTACATGTTTGGGCCATGTGAAGTATGTCTTGGATCATTTCAATGTTTTGCATAGTATAGAAGATGCATACATGTTATGGATTGAGAATTTGATAGGTGGAATGTGGATTGTAGTCACTTGAAGGTTTTGTGATTGTAGCAGTTCGAGTGATTACGATACATTGTAATCCCCATTACGATGCATTGTGATCCAACGATGCATCGTAAAAAGGTGAGGATTTTGAGTTGAATTCCAGGGAATTTCGCAAGGTTTTATGCAACATCTGCAACGCATCGTATAGTACGATGCATTGAAAAGGGCATTTCGATATATCATAATTAAGTTGGGATTTGGGGTGGAATTCCAGGGAATTTTGCAGGATGTTACGCAACATCTGCGATGCACGTAATTAGCATTAGGATGTATTGTAATGTATGGCTAGACTTAGGATTTGAGGTGTGTTTGGAGGTGCATGTGTGGCCACGTGTGGGACCTATAATAGGTTATTGAGGTTGAGTTATACGTAGGTAAACATATGTAGGTAATTACGCTTCCGTATTGATTTAGTGATTGAGCTAGTTTATTAGGGTTAATGGACGTAATCACCCTTGGAACCCGGGCTAGGAGACGGCATCTCCGGTGGTTCAAAAATCGGGGTGTGACAACTTGGTATCAAAATATGGTATCATAGTGGTATTATTGATGTGAGGTGATGATATGTAACTTAATCACCCTTGGGTTCCCGAATTCGGAAAATCGGGGCGTGACATAAGATCCCCATGATTATGTAAGATCCCCATAATCATGGTATCACGGCATCTTTTCTGTTTTTCTTTGATTTGGTCTCTTTTTTTGTACCCTATTCTTGTATATAAATATAGTTCTTGGCTATCGGTTTGAGTAAGCCAATTACACATATTTTACTTTTTTGAACTATTGAGATCTGATACCCACCTGGTCATATATAACGTTGGCTTTGTCAAAACGCTTCCGAGCTTCCTGAACCAACAAAGAATTTATTATAACATAAAAATAAAATATGCTTAGTATTGTGAGTTGTAAAAAACTGAAAGCAAGTGACAGTTATAAACATGCAGGAAACCATAAAAGTGAAATTTAAATACACTCATTGAGAAAGAATGATCTGAACATCATACAATGCCAAATATTAACTACATGACAAGGACAGTTCAACCGTAGCCACTGTACTTACCACAAATATGATTTCATTATGTGCAGTGAGTGTGGTGATGAATATGTTATATTTTCAAGGACAAATGTAATAATAGTAACTGCTGGATTGAACTAGCAGGGGGCAGCAAACAAGATTTGCTGGCACCTACACCATTTGTATGCAAATTAAAATATAAAGCATTAGTCAGGCAGTACCTTGATATCAGGCAAGTCAACATTGACAAAGTCTAATAACCTCTCACTCAGCATGTGCTCTACCTGAAAAAGAACTTGGAGATCGTTAGAAAATAATTAAATTGAAAGTTTAACTATATCAAGTAAAAGATATATAATGGAAGAAGCATCCGAATGTCCTAAATCATTACGCTGAAAAAGCAAAATGACACTTCAGAAATCTAAAGAAAAAGAAATGAAAGTACTGTTATCATTTGACATCATGTAACAAGTAAGAATTATTCTATTATAACAGAACAACTTGAATATGATGCTGCAGGTAGAAATAATTTATTAAACAAACCTGTCTTTAAATTATAGGTTACTGGGAATAAATCATTGCAAATAAAAAATGTGGGAAGTAGAACAGTAGGTAAACATACAGTTACCCAATAAGTCAAGATTTATTTATTTTAATGGGAGAGTCGGAGATCTATGATGAACAAAAGGATACATGAAAAGGAAAATATTTCCTTCATTACGAGATTTACAATGTTACTGTAAGGACCCGCTCGGAGTGGGTAGATTGTAATTTCCTATGAACATACAACATTAATGCTTCCCTTTTAACCAGAAAAATCTGCTTCATTGTTAGCAAAGGGATAAATCCAAGAGAAACTATAGTCAACAAAAAAGTGAGATAAAAATAAAAAACAGAGCAAAAGGAGGCATAAATCCCAATTTTCGATGGATGTGTTGGAAGGTTGTTTTATTACCAAATTTTAATCGAATTAGCCATTATATAGTCAATCGTTATCCAATGTATATATGATGAGTTTTTCCACGACCTGATGTGAGAGGATTACGTGACAAGTAATGGTATCACAGTATGATATCAAAAGGATGATTGTGATGAGAAGTGTGGGTTTGTACTTGATCACCCCCACTTTTCGGGTATCGGAAATCGGGCGTGACAAAACACCTAAGACGATGCGTCGTAAATTCAGTGAGAGTTGGGGTTTAATTCCATGGGATTTCGCAAGATATACGCATCTTTAGCGATGCATCGAAGTGGGAATTTCGATGCATCGTAATTAAGTTGGGATTTGGGTTGGAATTCTAGGGAATTTAACAGGATGTTACGCAACTTGTGCGATGCATCGTACATTATGATGCATCGTAACCAACATTACGATACATCGTAATGTGTAGCAAGGTGGGACATTGAGATATGATTGGGGAATTAAGGGACGTCATGTAACGGACCCATTGGGGTTAGTTGAGTCTACAATGTACGTCTATACGTGCGTGCATGTAATTTAAGCTTCCGCGGTGATGTCCATGGATGGGCATTCTATAAGGGCTTAATAGACGACGTCACCTTCGGTTTGTGGTAAACAAAAATTGGGGCGTGACAACATGGTATCAGAGCATGGTACTATAATGAGATTAGAGATGTGAGATGTATTAGACTACAATTAGTGATGAGTAATCTTGATGGTTGATTTTCACCGTTCACCCCCATTTCCCTCGCTTTTAACCTAGTGTCGAAAATCGGGACGTGACAACATAATATCAGAGCATTAGGTTCGAAACCCTAAGGACGAAGGGTGAGGGTCCGATCAAGTGATAGTTGGAATTGTGTTGACATGTAGTTGTCGGAGCACTAGGTTTGGAACACCTAGGGACAAAGGGTATTGGTCAATTGTTAGAACTTAACTAAGTTCGAATACCCGAGGAGGAAAGGCGAATGTCAGTATTAGGTTGGAATGCCTAAGGAAGTGGAGTAAGGGTTGGGTTTAGACGACTCTTACGTGTTATACATTATGTGTTATGTTTTCAAATACGTGTTAAGTGTAATGACATGATTCTATAAGTGAGTAGCATTGATTAATTTACATATACATGTGATTAATCTTTGATGGAAATTGTTTATTAGAATCATGCCACCGAGAAGAGGACGTGGTAGGTGTGGATACAGCTCCACCACCACCACCATTGATTGATGGAGCGCAGTTAGTCTGAGAGATGACTGCTGCCATCCAATTGTTGGCTCGGGCCGCCAATGAAGGTCCACAGAATCAAGCACAGGGAGGTGGGAATAGGGCACTAAAAGCTCTTGAGATGTTCAAGAAGATGAACCCTCCTATGTTTGATGAGAGATCTGATCCTATGGTTGCCGAAGATTGGCTAGAATAGATGTCCAAAGCATTTGATGTGCTTAGGATAGACGAAGATAATTTGATGATGTCTATGATCCCTATCTAGTTGACAGGGGCAGCGAACTTATGGTGGAAGTCCATGACTCGTACTCATGCAGTGAGGAACATGGAGTGGGAAACTTTTAGAAGGTTGTTCCTTGAAAAGTATTTTCCAGACACGGTAAAGGAAGCACTACAGAATGAGTTCATACACTTGATTCAAGGAGGAATTAGTGTGATGGACTATGAGAATAAGTTTACTGCCTTATCTCGATTTGCACCGGAGATGGTAGCAAATGAACAAGCCAAGGCAAGGAGATTCGTGAAAGGGCTTTAATTTGAACTAAGGGCCAAAGTTACTATTTTGGACTTGTCAAGCTATGCGGAGGTGGTGAGGCGGACATTGTTGGTGGAGGCGGATG
Organism: Cornus controversa; assembly: GCA_026545225.1. Lineage (NCBI taxonomy): Eukaryota > Viridiplantae > Streptophyta > Magnoliopsida > Cornales > Cornaceae > Cornus > Cornus controversa. The sequence goes on from CM048845.1 coordinate 50,188,461, forward strand.
ACAATGATATTCAAAGGATACGGGACTTGAGAAATCAGTCTCGAAAATTGGGTTCTCATTCGGAGAACAATCCTAAGAAGAAGTATAAGGTGAGTAGTTCTTTCTCTAGTTGACCATAACAAACACAATCGTTCTCTACGGTGCCTATGCCTACTGGATCATCTCGGGACAAGGTGAAGTGTTACCAATGTCAGCAGATGGGTCATTACAAGTCAGAATGCCCACAATTACAGCCTACACCCGAAGGAGATTGCTTTTGCTTCATGGGAGAACAGAGTGAATTTCATTTTTCATCACTTTATGGACTATGGGAACGAGGTGGTCAAGGAGGAAGATGTTTCTAAAATGGCTTTTCGAACACGGTATGGTCATTATGAGTTCCTTGTGATGCCTTTCGGTTTAACAAATGCACCGGCAGCATTTATGGACTTAATGAACCGGGTGTTTAGTGCATTCCTTGACGAGTATGTAGTGGTGTTCGTGGACAATATTCTTGTATATTCTTTGTCAAGGGAGCAACACGAAAATCATTTGAGGACGGTGTTGCAAATTCTAAGGGAGAACCTGTTGTATGCCAAGTACGAGAAATGCGAGTTTTGGACATATGGTTTCGGGAGGAGGAGTTTCCGTGGATCCTTCCAAGACAGAGACCGTAATGGATTGGAAACATCCGAGGAATGTGTTTAAAATTCGGAGCTTCTTGGGGTTAGCCAGCTATTACCGGAAGTTTGTGGAGGACTTCTCACGGTTAGCGGCACCTATGATGAGACTCACTCGTAAGGGAGTTAAATTTGTATCGAACGAAACTTGTGAGCTTGCTATCCAGGAATTAAAGAAGAGATTGACTACCGCTCCAGTTTTGGTGATTCCGGAACGTGGGTTGGGGTATGTTATATATTTTGATGCTTCACGTAATAGATTAGGTTGTGTTTTATTGCAAATGGAGAGAGTTGTTTCTTATGGGTCACGACAATTAGTGACTCACGAGCAAAACTACCCGACTCATGACTTGGAATTAACGGCGATTATCTTTGCATTGAAGGGGTGGATACACTACTTGTACGGGGAGAAATTTAAAGTCATTTCCGATCACAAGAGTCTCAAATACCTCTTCATTCAAAAGGATTTGAACTCTAGGCAACGAAGATGGGTAGAATACATAGAGTACTATAATTTTGATCTTCGGTATCACCCGGGAAAGGCCAATGTAGTAGCCGATGCCTTGAGTAGATAGTCACATAGAATGTTGGCTAGTATTGCCATTCGAGAATGGAAAATGATAGAGGATATAGCGGATTTGGGCTTATACTTCAGTGAAGATAGTGAACCGGCTACTTTGTTTAGCCTTGTTGCTCAACCGACTCTAGTCAATGGGGTAATTGAGGCACAAAGGCAAGATGAGGAGATGAAGACTATTCACACTCGGATTTCGAGTGCTGAAGTTGTGGAAGATTGGACCTTACATTCGGACGGGAGTTTGTGGTTCAAAGGGAAGATGTATGTGCCTATCCCGTGTAGGGAAGGTATTCTTCGGGAATTCTATTTTTCTAGGTTTGCAGTACATCCCGGTGGAACAAAAATATATCACAACCTAAGACACCAATATTGGTAAAAAGAAATGAAAAAGGATGTGGCTCAATTTATGGCTAAGTGTCTTACTTGCTAACAAGTTAAGGCCGAACATCAAAGACCGGCTGGTTTGTTACAACCATTGCTAGTGGCGGAGTGGAAATGGGAGCATATCACTATGGATTTCGTGATAAGGCTTCCGAGGTCACAAAAGGGACATGATGCCGTGTGGGTCATAGTCAACAGATTGACCAAGATGGCTCATTTTCTGCCTATATGGATCACGGATGGTGCGGAGAATCTCAGTAAGCTATATGTGGAGCAGATTGTGAAGCTTCATGGAGTTTCAGTGTCTATTATTTTGGACAGAGATCTGAGGTTTACTTCACGGTTTTGGCAGGGTTTTTAGCTAGCCCTTGATACGGGGTTGCACTTCAATACAGCCTTTCATCCTCAGACTGATGGTCAATCAGAGCGTACCATTCAGACATTAGAGGATATGTTGAGAGCTTGTATTCTGGATTTTAGAGGAAATTGGGAGGACCATTTGTCGTTGGTGGAGTATACCTACAACAATAGCTACCAAGCTAGCATTGAGATAGCTCCTTTTGAGGCATTGTATGGTAGGCCGTGTAGGTCCCCAGTTTGTTGGACCGAGGTGGAGCAAACAACTGCTTTGGGACCGGATATAGTCCACGAGACTACAGAAAAGATAAAGTTGATTCGACAATGGTTGATCACGGCACAAAGTAGACAGAAAAGCTATGCCGGCCAAAGGAGGAGACATTTGTCATTTGAGGTGGCGGTCCATGTGTTTCTCAAGGTTTCTCCACGCAAAGGGTTGATGAGATTTGAAAAGAGTGGCAAGTTATCACCGAGGTTTATTGGACCCTTCGAGATTTTAGAGTGTGTTGGTGAAGTGGCCTATCGGTTAGCTTTACCACCACAGTTGGCAGGTGTTCACAATGTCTTTCATATTTTTATGTTGAGGAAATACAAGTCAGATCCGTCACATATTTTGGGCTAGACAGACATTGAGGTTGAGGAAGATGTGTCGTATGAGGAATGACCGGTGAAGATTCTTGACACTAGAGATCAAGTGTTGAGGGGCAAGACAATTCCATTGGTCAGTTTTGTAGAGGCACCACGGACTAAAAGAGGCCACTTGGGAACGAGAACAAGAAGTTCGCTCCAAGTACCCGGACTTGTTTCTTTCACAAGGTACGTCCGATTTCGGGGACGAAATCTCCTAAGGTGGGGAGGTTATAGAGATCCGAAAATTTTCTTTTATTTAATTATTTTCCGAAATAGGATTTTAATTGATTTAAATATGTTTTAAATGTAATTTACATATGTGGTGACTAGTTTAGAGGTCCAGAGAGTTTTGCGAGTCATTCGGCTCATTTTGAAATTTTGGGAGATTATTTTGGCTATAAAAGTCGAATTATCTCGACAGCTTGCTACCAAGATTTTAGGAGATTATTTTGGCTATAATCTATCGAAATATCAGGGAGTTGACCTTCCTGATTTTGTATGATTATCTTGTAATTATTGTAATTATCTTTTCCTTTAGTTTAGGTAGGAAAGTAGTTGTAATTATCCTTAATTTGTGCACTGTATTTCCTACAAGTAGGAAACATGTAATTCCAATTTATTATTGACTAGAATAGAAATCAAATAGAGTCTGATTTCCACCCCCATCTCAACGTATTTAATACCAACACTTCACTAATGGAGAGAAGAGGTTGTCGGCCAACTATCCTTCCTCGAACTTCATCGAACTCTATATTAAGGCCAGCAAGAAATTTGAAAATCCAGCTATTCTCCACGGTTTTCTTATTATAATTGCAGTCCTCAGGGCTCCTCCATTCATACTCCTTAAACATATCCAAGTCCTACCATAACCCTTTCAGGACATTGAAGTATTTGGTAACAATGTCTCCTCTTTGCCGAACCTCACCAAGCTGCAATTCTAATTCATAAACTTGAGACTAATTACCAAGGTCAGAATACGTTTGACTCACATTCTCCCAAAGTTCTTTCACAGTTGGATAGCACATGTAGTTAGAGCTGATGTCTTCATCCATAGCATTCACAAGCCATGCCATGATCATGGAATTCTCTACACCCTCCTCTCCCTCGGATATACATGCGAACAGATTGGGACCAGCGCAAAAAATTATCCCCATTTAAGCGAATATTTGTTATTTAGACATAATGGGAATCGGGACTGATCTGTTTTTCAGTAGTTTTTGAAGAGGTAGAAGAGGGAGAATTGGTTGTTATGTCTGACATGGTTGAAGGGACAGAAAAGTGAGGCTAGAAAAAAAAATTTGAAATAGCCCTGTAATAAGAATAAATAGGTATAAATCCTGGAATAAGTCTAGGATTTTTTTAGGGTTTTTGAAACAGTCTTGGAACAGCACCTAACAGCAGAAAAATAGGGTTGAAGAAAAACCTATCAGGTTTGGCTATGGGTAAAAAATCAGAGGGCAAAATCGTCTGCTCTGATACCATAAATACGCTGAGATGGGGTGGAAATCAGACTCTATTTGATTTCTATTCTAATCAATAATAAAATGGAATTACAGGTTTCCTACTTATAGGAAATACAGTGTACAAATTAAGGATAATTACAGCTACTTTCCTACCTAAACTACAGGAAAAGATAATTACAATAATTACAAAATAATCACACAAAATCAGGAAGGTCAACTCCCTGATATTTCGGCAGATTATAGCCAAAATAATCTCCTAAAATCTTGGCAGCAAGTTGTCGAGATAATTCGACTTTTCCAACAAAGCCTTTTCCAACTACTTGGGGTCAGTTACATGAATCCTATGTTTCCATTCCGCTCTATCTAAGGCCATAACTTCAGTCAAACCACATGCTATCATATCCTTCTTTACTAACTCTACGCACGTTAACTTTGGTCTACCTCTTCCCCTAGCATTACCCTCAATGTGAACTATGTTCATCTTTTGAACTAGCGCATTTAAAGATCTTCTTTGCACATGTCTAAACCATCTTAACTGATGAATGAATAATCAAATGCTTTATGAAATTTCCTTGTGAGTGATTCTCAAATTAAGGAGGTGTGAGGCCTTATTTATGTGTGATGACTAGGCTTATTGGTGTGACTCCAATAAGGTTCTGTCCTTCCAAATCATTTCTCTCTACTATCAAATCTCAAACCGCAGCCCTGATTATTTGAATTTTCAGCCAGTATATTCTATTACTCTTTATTTTTCGACTATTTGAGGTTGCTCTTGAAGTCCTATGTCAGGGGTAAATAGGTCTTATGAAACCCTAAGAATAACCAATTTTCAAATTAATGCAATTTTATTTAAAATAAAGCAACAATATAACTAATAAATAAAGCATGCTAAATATAAAAGCAATCGCACAAATGAAGTCCTCTTGGGTGTAAACAATTCTTTGAGGGTAGGTGTGTGTGTACCAACTCGGAAAAAAAAGAAAGAGAAGTCACTGAATCCTAGTTCATGCATATCAAATCCACTATGAAAAAGGTTTACATATCTTGGTTACAAATTCTAAAACCCTTGGAATCCCTTGGTTACCTCAAATCCCGGACAACGCAAGACATTCTTTTGTGAACTATGTTGTTGTCGATCTATGAATTTGTTGCAAATACATTCCACTCTTCTTAATGTGATTGATCTCCGTTTAATAAAAACTCACCATCTAAATTTATGATGCTACATAATAATGTAAAATCAAAAAGATGCTCTATGATTCTCACTTATGCCTCTACATACTTTAATACATCTCTATATGTACATGTATATGTGTTTTAAGAACCCACCAGGGCTTATATGGTGTTTTTGACAAAAAGAATTAAGATTAGAGTTGTACTCAGATTAGGTTACCAAGTCACACAGTCAATCGATCCACACCCAGTTTGGTCAATCAAACTTGGGATAGTAGGGGTCGATCGATGCTTCGCTCAATCCAACTCCTTGTATATTAGTTTTATCTGCTTATATGCAATGCAAAATATATAATGTAACTCAAATATTAGCATTATACGAATGCATTGAAAAAAACTAATTGGCGAATTAAACACTTAAGAGGTGAAATTAACTTTATATCCTTGTCATGATCTTCAAATACTTGTCTTGAAAGTAATGGATCATGAGGTGCCTTTTAGCCCTAACAAACTTAGCCAACTTTTAAAACTTAATTGAAATAAAAAATAAAGACTCTGACGTTTGCTACAAAAATATTCCAATAGTAAGTCTTAATGACCTAACATAAATAAGATTTCTTAAAGCATCAACCTCTCAAGCATATAGCTCCACAAGTAGTATATGTGATGCATCAATGTTGAAAAAACCCTTAGGATTTTATATAGAGTTTTCAAAACAATAAAACCAAGTTAGACTCTACAAAAACAACTCTTCATATTTAGAAGGGCCTTCAATTGATTGAGAGTCAACTCTATTGATCAAAATTCTCTTATGCAACTTACATATATCTAAAACCTTACATAAAGCAATATGCTAGAATAAAGTATTCTAGAGAGGGGCTTTTATGTAATTACCAGTTCTTTAGTGATATAGATATGGGCATACAGATAAGAAATCAATCTCTCTTTTATCAATATAAATATGATAGGTTCTTTGAGTTTGTTCTCTTCTTACACCTTCAAGTAAGGATAAGGTTAGAGTGACAAATGATTCTTTGTCATCTGCCTTTGGAAAAGGTTTCATAGTCTCCGTCTGTATCGTTCTCTTTTGTTCTACGTGTCCCTAATTCCTCTACTTAGTTTCTGTTAGTCGCATTACAAACTTTTTGAATTGTTAACATTCTTGCCTGCTCATCATAAATTTCAGGAGCTAGGGACGGGAAGAACGATTGGCAGCTTAGTAGTAGTAGTTGTAAAAGCATTGCTCATCTCATGGTTGTTCATTTATATGCGGTGAACTTCCGTGTGTTTCTCATTCTGGGTATAATTCATTTGTCACTTTTATTGATTGTTTCTCTCATGTAGTAAGGGTCTGTTTACTGCAACAAGAGTGAAGTTGGGCTTGCGTGCCTTAGCGTCTTTTCTAAATACTACCTTGAGACCCTTGAATCTAGCGTTGAAGTTTAAAGGGCATGTTAGTCATTCTGCAAAGACAGGATAAGTTTAAATATAATTGAAGAGGTGCAACAACACTACTCAAATACAAAATGATTAAGTCACATGACAGCATCAACCAACATCCAACCAATTCCCAAAACGAAAAAATGCATATAGAAGCTTCCATTCAGGTGATTTTATGTGAACTAATACAAATATATCAGCTGGCAACCCCATTATAGTTGAACTCCATATGATGATGGTCCAAATAGAATTCCTAATTTTGACATACACAACATAACTATAAAGAGGTGAAGGGATCTTTTGCGACATTTTTGGGGTCCTGATATTTAGTAATACCTATTCATCCTGTGCTGGCAATATATTCCTTCTAAGCATATAGAAAGAAAAAAGTGAAGAGGTGTATGAAAAACATGATAGAGGTTACCAAATACAACTTCAAGAATTTATAAATTTCTATTAGCTGAGATATGTTAGCCTAGAATCATGGAATTTGACTTACCATATTAGCCAAGATATGTTAGCCTAGAATCATGGAATTTGACTTTATTTACGCATATATTTAGGCATAGAATCTACAGTGATTTTATTTGGTTTCCTTTCTTGTAATATTTACCATGAGAATAATCACTCATTCACAACTTTGGTATTTATATACTAAAAGAGCACATGTTAAATATTACAAGAAAAGAAACCAAATAAAATCACTATGCGTAAATAAAGTCCGGTGTGGATAGCAAAGTCAAAGTCACTATGCATAAATAAAGTCAAAGTCAAATCCCATGATTCTAGGTTAACATATCTCGGCTACCAATTTCAATCACATTTTCATGACAACCTAACATGGAGAAAAACTTCTGTGTGGAGAGCAAGTATGACATAAGATGCTTCACGAACAGGAAACTTAAAACAACCACCATGAATCGTAAAATACCAACAAGATCAGCCACAACAGCAGCTTATTTCACAAAAAGTAGAAATAAATATAATATGCTAGGAAAGAAGGCAAATTGCCACCTCTGACCGAAGAACTTCCTTGTATGTTCCAATTTCCCTTAGAGCAATTCCAAATTTCATCATATCAGGGCCTGAGAAAACGAATTTAAAAAAAAAAAAAAAAAAGGAGAAAGAAAAACTGAAAATATTGAGCTATTTATAATGTTGTCAAGAGTTCGGAAAAACAGGACCATACCTAACAACATTTCTATACAGCACTTCCTATTGCAAAAGAAACAAATACAGAAAGCAAGGTCATTAAATGAACAGCTCAGCTTGGGCTCAGCTTGTTAAGAGCTTCTTCAAGCTCATTCATTAGCCTAAACATGCTAAGGTCATGCCTGAGTCAGTCAAATACTTGAGAAGCAAGCTGCAATAATACGCTTGGCTTAGGCTCAACTTGACAAAATGCAAATTAATGCACTCATATATAATGGGTGACAAATGCTTTGTTTAAATGATTGTTGTTTACTTAATAAATTAAAATTCTAACCGAAATGAGTTTTAAATTTAGTTGATGCCCCTAGAAACCAGTGAAAATTTAATTCTCCTACCAAGACCTATTCATTGGTAACCATATATGTTGGAATTAAGAACCTCTGAACTTTTAAAGAAGATGCTGATTAAATGGCATGATATGAGACGAGCATGATTCCTTCACCAAGCGAGTATCAGAAAGTTATATAAATTCAAATAATTTTCAAGTCAAACTCAAACATGTTTTGAAGTTTCAAGTCAAGCCCGAAAACCTGCCACTAGACTTGGCTATTTCAATTGTCTACAACTCTGAACCTAAATAGACAATTAGAACAAACACTAAGATACACACATATATCAGAACATAATAGACAATCAGACCAAAGCCAACTCTCTCCAAAAAGAAGTCACTTGCTCCTGACCGTTTCTTACTCAACAATACATTTGGATTGAATTGGTTCAAAGATTTCCTCAATAAATTCATAAGAAATAATTTTATGTGCAAAACGATGTTCAGTTGTAGCAGTGAGTCCATACTTTAGAATAGGCTTTGAAGCCCCCATAAATCCAATTTAACATGACAAGTGCAGGGCCAGAAATTACATTATGGCATAATCGCACAAGCAATTATAATCCCCAACCTAACAAGAAAGGGGAGAAAGATGCATAACAAACCACCTTATTACCCATATCATGAAAACTCAAACAGATCATACCTCCAAAAGAAACACAAATAGGATCGCAATAGTCTCCCCCAAAAGTTTCTAGGGCGCTTGCAAATGCAATGTCCTTGTCATATCCTTCTCCTAGACCTTCTCTGCAAGTTTAAAATGAAAAATGAAAATCATATCAGTTTTATTTGGGTAAGATATTATAGCTTTTGCATATTCTAAGAGGTTCAAGCAATTGCCATTTGCCAATAAGAATAGTGTCAAAAATATAAGCTAATTTGAGAGAGAAATCTTAGATTGGGACAAAAGTGAATCCGGCAGATATGATGACTGAGGTCGTTCCTACTGTCAAGTTCAAACAATGTCTGGACTTTATTAGTGTTTGCAGTTGCTAAGGGGCATGTGGAGGAGGTGAAAGGAGTAGCTGGGATTGCAGAGATTGGCGAAATTCGAGCTAAGGTGGAGATTTGTTATGTTGTGGCTCGAATTTTGTTTCGACCTGGGTCGCATTGTGACCTGGTTTTGACCCCAAAAATGGGCTTTGTGTGGCCCAAAGCCTTTGAAGCATTTTTTGCTTGCGGGTCTTTGACCTTGTTTAGGACTCTCTTGTAGCCTAGTAATATAAGGGCATCTAGGGTTTGGAGTGGGATAAGAGAAACATTGAAAATCGCAGGAAAGAAAGAGAATGAGAGCGAGAGCTAGGGTTTGGGGGCTGAAAATTGCAATCTCCTTATTTTCTCATAGTTAAAACTTTCATCGAATCTTCACCATGGATGTAGGCACATCACCGAACCATGTAAATCGTCGTGTTTTGTGTGTGATGCTTGTTTAGTTTTTTCTTGTGTTTCGTGATTGTTTCCGGGGCAGCTATTTGTCATAACAAGAGGTCTTTGGATATGTGTTGAATTATAAAGAAAAGAATGGTAATATGTGTGAAGTGATCCAATTAAAAAGAAAGTTAAAATTATATATTAAGAATATAACTATATATTTTCTTGTAAACAACTCCAATGAGATTCGTCCGAACCTACCAAGACAAAAGGTAAGCATATTACTAATTGTGGAATTTTGGATGTGCTATAAGAGGAAATCTCGGATTGCATTTCCTTATTTAGTAGATTTTGTTAGTTTCCAAATAAAGAGAGGAGGATAATTAGTATCCAAATCTGCATGATTTATGGCTTAGTCATCTCCATGATTTATGGCATAGTCACTTCCTATAATCAAGGAGTTTTTGTTTCTACTTCTAGAATCAAAGAGTTGAGTTACCTAATTGTATTGGTATCCTCTCCTATTTATTCTTGTATTCATCTATCTTAATACAACGATGTGAGAAGAATTTTCTCTCATATTTTTCTATATGGTATCAAAACAGCCTCTGAACCTCCAAGAATTCGGATGATGGTCAAATGTGGAATGGCCACTGATAAGAGTAGCACCTCCGACGCCTCTTCTGGCCCTGAACAGATTTCTCACAGTGGCCATAGCGCATCTAAAAGTCTCATGTTTCCAATAACTGGACACAAACTGAACAAACATAATTACCTTCAATGGGCTCAATCGGTGATGATGTTCGTATCAAGGAAAGGAAAAGACGACTACCTCACTGGCGCTGCTGCAACCCTACAGAAGGAACACCCAAAATTCTGAACCTGGAGATCTGAAAATAACATGGTAATGTCATGGTTGATTAATACCATGGACAATGAAATTGGGCAGCATTTCATGTTCTATGGAACTGCAAAAGAAGTCTAGGATGCAACGAAGGAGACATACTCTGACAATGACAATAGTCGAGACATACTCCATGATTTGCGACAAGGGAATCTTTTTGTCACACAATACTATAACACTCTTACCCGTTTTTGGCAACAATTGGATGTCTTTAAAGAACTTGACTGGGATTGCCCTGGAGACTCAGCCAAATACAGGAAAATAGTCGAGAATGAGAGTCTCAAAATTCTTACTTGGTCTATACGAAAACCTTGATGAAGTCAGGGGGAGAGTGTTCAGGATGAGGCCTTTGCCCTTAATCTAGGAAGCTTTCTCAAAGGTGCGTTGAGAAGAAAGCAGGAAGAAGATCATGATGGGAAATCAAAGCACTCCAAGCACTGCAAATATTCCAGAAAGTTCGGCTCTTGCAACTCGCGGAATGAATCCCACCAATGACAATCAAACCCGCAAAGGCAGGCCTTAGTGTGATCACTGTAGCAAGCTTGGACATACCGAAGAGACATGCTGGAAAATTCATGGAAAGCCAGGCGACTGGAAACTAAACAGACCATCTGAGGACAAATAAGGTTGTGGGCTTGTAGCCACTACAGATGATCAACCAACAACCGAAGCTGCAGTAAAGAACAGACTGAGATGCTGCAAAAGATGTTCAGCCAACTTCAGTCAAGTCCGACAGCACCAATCATCAGCACAGGTTTAGTAGCACAAAAAGATACATTCCTAAGTGCTCTTGGAGCCAAAACCGAAAATCTAACTTCATGGATTATTGACTCTAGAGCATCTGATCATATGACTATGGATCCTTCCTTATCCCAAAAGTGCAACCCGTATTCTAAAAAATACAAAGTGAGAATAGCAGATGGTTCTCTATCCACTGTGGCTGGTATTGGGTCAATTAGCATCTCAAAGACTCTTGTATTAAATTCGGTGTTATTGGTTCCTAATCTGACCTGTAACCTCTTATCCATTAGCAAAATTACTAGAGATATGAATTATGTTGCTAAATTCTTTCCCACTCGTTGTGAATTTCCAGACTTGGATTCGGGGAGGACGATTAGAAATGCTAAGGAAAGTGAAGGGCTCTACCTCCTCAAGAGTGATAATCAACTTGGAAAACAATCCCGAAGTGCTCATTGTGCAAAGAGTCAGTCTGTTATAAATTCCAATTCTGTTCCAGTTTCCAATAATGAAAGTGCAATTATGATGTGGCATTTTCGATTAGGTCAACCAAGTTTCATGTATCTTGAAAAGTTGTTTCCTTCTTTATTTATGAGGAAAAACTCAAAGTCTTTCCAGTGTGAAATTTGTCAATTGTCCAAACATACTCGAAATACTTATCCAATTCAACCATACAAGGAATCACAACCATTCTCAGTTATACATAGTGATATTTGGGGACCCTCTCGAGACAATAGTATTACAAGAACTCGATGGTTTATCTCTTTTGTTGATGATCATTCTAAAGTTACCTGGATATTCCTTATGAAAGAAAACTCTAAGGCATGACCAATCTTTAAAAAATTTCACTCAATGACCCAAACTCAATTCCTAGCCAACATTCAGATTTTCAGAACGAACAATACCAAGGAATACTTTCATTCTATTCTTGGGGATTACCTCCTTGATCATGGGATAGTTCATCAGAGTTCTTGCATAAATACCCCACAACAAAATGGGATAGCTAAGAGGAAAAATCGACACCTGTTAGAAGTATCTCGTTATGTCATGTTCACAAGTCATGTCCCAAAACATTTCTGGGGGGAAGTTGTCTTTACTGCTACCTATCTCATAAATTGTATGCCTTCAAGAGTCTTGAAATTCCAAACTCCGTGCCAGGTACTCACTCAAGTCTATTCTCAATCCAGACTGATCTCGTCCTTGCCACTAAAAGTCTCCAGTTACTCAGCATTTGTACACATACCTCCACATCAAAGAAGCAAACTAGATCCCAAAGCCATAAAATGTCTATTCTTGGATACTCTCCTCACCAAAAAGGTTACAAATGTTACTCTCCTACTACTCGAAAGTTCTATAACTCAATGGATGTCACCTTCTTTGAGAATCAGCCCTTCTACTCCAAAACTCATATTCAAGGGGAGAATTCCATAGTGCCAGAAGAATATCAGTTTTGACAAGATGTGGATACCCCATGCGTACCTTCCACTGACTCAAGTTCATCCCCTTTGGGTAACTCCACCACTCTTCCAAATGTGCCTATCCTAATCGAGTCAACACCCGAACCATCCATTCATTCTGAACCCACTCGACAAAGTCCTCAGGTTCTGACCCAACAAGAAAAATCAAGGATATTTAAAGCGATTGTTTATTCAAGAAAGCAAACCACTGCTTAAAGGGAGGTAAATCAACTCACTTTTCTTGAACAAAACCAAGCGTCCACTCCAAATCCAGCCACTCCTACTCAATATAACACAGATTCTTATCCTAGTAATGATCTTGATATTCCTATTGCTCAAGAAAAAGGTGTTAGGTCATGCACTCGGCACCCGATCGCAAACTTTGTGACATAAGAGAGACTGTCTCCCTCCTACTATGCTTTTACCTCAAATCTGTCCAGCATAGATGTTCCAAGCTACATACAAGAGGCTCTAAAGCACCCTAAATGGAAGGAAGCAATTGATGAAGAAATTCGGGCTCTTGAGAAGAATGGTACTTGGGAACTCACAGAACTTCCCGAAGACAAACAACCTGTGGGATGCAAGTGGATATTTAATGTTAAGTACAAGGCAGATGAAAGTGTTGATTGATACAAGGCGAGACTTGTAGCCAAGGGATTCACTCAAACTTACGAGATTGATTATCAGGAAACATTCGCTCCAGTCACTAAGTTAAATACAGTACGGGTACTTCTATCCTTGGTAGCCAATTTAGATTGGCCTCTACACCAACTTGACGTCAAGAATGCATTCCTTAATGGAGACTTGGAAGATGAAGTCTACATAGAGATTCCTCCTGTTTTTGAGGACTCAAGCAATAACAACCGTGTTTGCAGGCTAAGAAAATCTCTTTATGGCCTTAAACAGTCACCAAGGGCTTGGTTTGAGAGATTTACTATAGCGGTCAAAAAGCATGGATACACTCAAGGCCAGTCAAATCACACCTTGTTCATCAAGAAATCTCCATAAGGAAAACTTACTATCCTCATTGTATATGTGGATGATATTATCTTGACAGGAGATCACGAAGAAGAGATAAAACAGTTAAAGAGCACTCTTGCAAAGGAATTTGAAATCAAGGATCTCAGTGCACTGAGATATTTTCTTGGCATGCAAGTAGCTCGTTCCAGTAAAGGAATTTCTGTCTCTCAGCAAAAGTATACACTTGATTTGCTCAAAGAAGCAAGTATGCTCGGTTGTAAACCTTCATATACACCTATGGACCCTTCCAATAAACTCGACCTGAAGGGAAGCTCTACTCAGGTTGACAAAGGGAGGTACCAAAGAGTCAAAGACTAGTAGGTAAACTGATTTACCTGTCCCACACAAGACCAGATATCAGTTTTCCTATTAGTGTGGTTAGTTAGTTTATGAACAACCCTACTAATGAGCACCTTGAAGCAGTTTACAGAATTCTCAGATATCTCAAAAAGACTCTAGGGAAAGGGTTGTTCTTCAAAAAGTGAACAAACTGTAGCATGAAAATCTTCTCAGATGCAGACTGGGCTGGATCCCTAACTGACCGAAGATCTACCTCAGGCTATTGTTCCTATGTGTGGGTAAACCTCGTTACATGGAGAAATAAGAAGCAATCAGTAATTGCTCGAAGTAGTGTCGAGGCCGAATTCAGGGCTATGGCTCACGGAATATGTGAAGGAATGTGGCTCAAAAGACTCTTAGATGAACTAACAACTCCTGCTAAAAGCCCAATAAAAACATTGTGTGACAATCAGGCTGCTATCAGTATTGCGAAGAATCCGGTTCACCATGATAGAACTAAACATGCTGAAATTGATCGTCACTTCATCAAAGAGAAGATCGATCAGGGAGTCATCAAGATGATCTATACTCCTTCAAGTCTCCAAACTGCAGATATCCTCACCAAGGCTCTCAACTGAGATCACTTTGAGGTTCTTCTTTCCAAGCTAGGAATGATTGACATTTATTGCCCAGCTTGAGGGAAAGTGTGGAATTTTAGATGTGAAATCATAGGAAATCTCGGATTGCATTTCCTTATTTAGCAGATTTTGTTAGTTTCCAAATAAAGAGAGGAGGATAATTAGTATCCAAATCTCCATGATTTATGGCTTAGTCATCTCCATTATTTATGGCTTAGTCACTCCCTAGAGTCAAGGAGTAGTCACTTCCTAGAGTCAAGGAGTTTTTGTTTTACTTTCAAGAATCAAGGAGTTGAGTTACCTAATTGTGTTGGTATCCTCTCCTATTTATTCTTGTATTCTTGTCCATCCTAATACAACGATGTGAGAAGAATTTTCTCTTATATTTTTCTATACTAATAATATAAATTGTCTTAGGAAATATTACTAGTGCGAAAGCTAGTTGAAAATAGAAAGAAAAGAAGTATTAATATAAAAATCAACTCTTTCACTGTACTTCTAATCTTTTGAGTGAAATTTATATTTGTTTAAGAAAACAAATTAGACTTGGTTTATATTTGTGTTGAGTTATATCATATTTAGTGCACGTGGTTCATTAAATACATTACTAAAAGTCTATAAATTCACTAAAATTTGAAACGAATTATTAATTCTTTAATTTTTGTCAATGATTGAAAATCTCAAAATTTGTGGGTTCTTAATTTGATATAAAATAGCTCAAATTTCGTTTAAGATTTGAATGGTTAAAGTATTGGCATAATATATAAGGTATATATCGATATATATTAAAGTAATTAGGTTTTCAGTTTCAAAATTCATACATACTCAAGAAAATTGAAAAATCACAAAAAATATTTTGTTTTTGCTTTTAGATGTTAGAATTTGGTTAATTTATGGTTTAGAGTTATTTGGACACATTCAAGATGAGATTCCCTGGTGCATGTTATTTGCCAATTATATTATTTTAATCGATGAGACTAAAGGAGACAATGACAAATCGGAGGTTTGGAGGGAAGCTCTAAAATTAAAAGGGATATTGGTTTTCATACTGCTTGACTTGCTTCCCAAAGAAAGGTGAAGCAATCGACATTATAGATTTCCACTCTGGTGGGTAGCTAGATTTAGAATCAAGAGGTACAAAAAAAGTGAACATTTTTGTTATTTAAGCACAATTATTCATAATGAAAGAGAAATTGGAGATGTTGATCGTAGAAAAGATGGGTTAAATAAAGGAGTGCATCTAGTATATTGTATTATCAAAATATCCCCTTAAGATTGAATGGAAAGTTCTATCGGACAGCTATTAGACCGGCCGTACTTTATAGAAGAGAATGTTAGGCAGCTAGGAAACAACATATGCATAAAGTGAGTGGCGGAAATGGGAATGTTGAGATGGATGTGTGATAAGAATGGAAAGGATAGAATGAGAATTGATCGCATTCATGAGATAGTTGGAGTAGCACCAATTAGAGATAAAATGAGAGAAAATCAGTTCACATTGTTTGGACATATGTAAAGAAGAGCTTTAAGCTTGCCAATTAGGAAGAGTGACACCATCCACATTGAAGGTAATACTATAGGAAGAGAAAAATCAAAGTTAACATGGGTTGAGTTCGTAAGGAAGGATATGATAACATGTGGTTTGACTGAGGTCGTGGCCTTAAATAGCGCTAGCGGAATGGAAATACAGGATTCATGTAGTTGACCCCAAGTAATTGGAAAAAAGTCTTTGGTGGTGGTTGTTATGGTTTATGAGTTAATTGGAGATGAAATTTATATTTTTAGGCTAAAAATTGTAAAGAATAGATAAAAGGCTCAAAAACTATAAAAAAAATATTCAGTTGAAAAAGAGAAAAAAAAGAACAATTAGGATTTTCTTTTTTAAGGCAAGAACACTGAGCATTTCCATTTCTACTCTAGCTTTTGTCATAACACAATTCCCAATAACTACCCCACCACAGAAGAGGCTAGAGAGCTTAGGAAACACGGACACGCCTAAAAGGTCAAAGAATCCATGTCGGACACCAACACGCATCAGACACGCCAAAATACGTGTCTGGATTTTTATTTATTTTATTTTTTGGACACACAGCGAACACTCCATGGACACGTGTCAGACATGCATGTCATATCGTTAGAGAGTTTTAATAAAGTTTTAAAAAGAATGATAAGTTAAAGTGTAAATATGATAATTTCTTTGAAATTTTTTAATAAAATATAGCGGTCATAACATATAATATTTCAAGTTTTTTTGCTTAAAAAACAACTATTATATTGGAGAATATCATTATAAAGTGATTTAAGCCTTGATAGAATATTTAATTGGAGTGATTTTACGAATCCTCCATCAATATATTTTTCATATTTATCACATGTTTATTCTTTCACTTATAAATAGAAGTGATCATTGTAATAAAAACTAAGAGAGCAGTAAAGTGATGTAGCCCTTTGGGCTTTGTGCGTTGTGAATGTAAGCCGTAGTGGCCAAAGTGCTATACATCTGACTAAAAATCAGATGTTCCATGAGAGGACCAAGCATATTGATGTCACGTTGCACTTCATCAGAGATGTGATTGCACAGGGTGCTATTACAGTGAGGAAGATTGGGACAGCAGAGAATTCGGAAGATACGATGACTAAGGTCATTCCTACTATCAAGTTCAGCATTGTTTGGGCTTGATTGGTGTTTACAGTTGCTGAGGCCCTTAGGGGCATGCGAAGGAGGCGAAAGGAGTAGCTGGGATTGCGGAGCTTGGCGAAATTCAAGCCAAGGTGGAGATTTGTTATGTTGTGGCCCGAATTTTGTCTTGGCCCGGGTCGCGTTGCGACCCAATTTTGACCCAAAAATGGGTTTTGTGTGGCCTTAAGCCACCAAACCTGTTTTTCGCTTGTGGATTTTGGACCCGAATTAAGACTCTCTTGTAGTCCGATATATAAGGGCATCTAAGGGTTTGGAGTGAGAGAGAGAGCAAGAGCTAGGGTTTGGGGTTGTAACTTATAATCTCTTGATTTTCATAAATTCTTGTGTTCTGTGTGTTGTGCTTGTTTCATTTTGTGTCATATTTCATGATTGTGCTTGCTTTGCGACAATTTTTCACAACATCACCTAGATAGATACTTTGTATATATACTGCTATATATATATATATATATATATATATATATATATAGATTCTCTATATATATACATACTCCTCCCCTTTCCTTCTCCCTTGTTGATATTTCTATTTTTTTTATCTTTTTTGCTTTGTTTCTCACTGAGTTATTACATACAACATATTAACAGCATTATTCTGAGTCTATTACATATATACTCATACACATAGCTGAGATTTATCTGTGTTTATGTTAGGACTGCATTTTTCTCTTTGATCTTTTTTGCTTTTTTTGTTTTTCTCTCACTGAGGTAATATATACAATATATTAACAGCATCATTCTGATTCTATTGCATATATACTCATACTAAGACATATCTGTGTTTATTTTACGACTGCATTTTGCTTTAGATTTGATGGCTTAGCACATAGAATCTATTGGACATACTTGGACATTCGTTGATATAGTGTTGTTTTGCTTTAGATTTTGATTTTTGACATTTGACGAAACATTAATCCGACGATATAAACCTAAATTATTTTGACTCTCCCATTGTTGATACCCAAGGTCGGATGCAAAAAGGAGGTGGGTTAGTGTCAGAGAGACAACCGACTATACAACTGTCATATGATTTGATGAATTCTCACTCAAATAAAAAATACCACATTAAAACAAAGAAACGTAAACATAATTTGTTTACAAGAGACAATGGAAAGGTGAAAATGCTAGAGAGATTGGGAAAGGATATAAACTTTTTTACTCAGGAGGAAAAGATAACCAACAAAACGGGTAGGCATAGTAGTAGATCACTACATGAGGGATAAAGTAGTAGAGGTGAGAAGACAATGAGATAGATTAGTAACTATTAAAATTTTCCTAGATGAGCATATCTTGAATATGATAAGTGTGTACACTCCTCAAAGAGCATTAGATAACATTACAAAGAAACTCTTTTGGGACTCATTAGATGAATTGATACAATCTATACCTAATCATGAAAGCATATTTGTAGGAAGTGATTTTAGTGGACATGTAGGTGTTGATAGGATAGGATATCCACAAATCCATGGAGGGTATGGCTTTGGAGAGCGTAATGAGATAAGAGAAACACTCTTAGACTTTGCAAAAACATATGACTTAGCAATAGCTAACACTTTGAAAAAAAAGAAGAGATGAACATCTAATAACATTTAAAAGTGGAACAAGTTAAACACAAATTGATTATTGCTTGTATAGAAGAAGGGATTGGGCCTTGTGCAAAGATTTTAAAGTGATTCTCAGGGAAAGCGTCACAAACCAACATTGTATACTAATTCTAGACATATTAATTAAAGGGTTTAAATATAGAAAAAGAGAAAAAGGGACATAAAATCATTAATTGGAAAGAATTAAAAGGTAGTAAAGCAATCACGTTTAAAGAACAAATATTAAAGGAAAAGCAAAGGGATTGGAATGATGATGTAAATAACTTGTGGCCCAAAATGGCAAGTTATATTAGGAATAAGGCAAAAGAAATTTTGGGTGAAACTAAAGGAGAGAAGTTTATTAAGAAAGAGATATGGTGGTGAGTGAGGAAGCTCAACAAGTTATTAAACAAAAGAGAAAAAGCTTTAAAACATGGCAAAGAAGTAAGCTACAAGAAGACTTAGGCATGTATAATAAACTCAAATGTGAAGCAAAAAACATATTAAGTAAATCTCAACAAAGCTCACTAAATATCTTATATGAAAAACTAGGCACCAAAGGCAAAGAGTTCAAGTTACCAAATGCAAAATTATTATAATATTATATAACACGTACTCCCTCCAACCCACAATAAACGCCCCTTTGGGGACTTCAAGTTTTTAAGGAGACAATCAATTAATGTGTCTCCTTGAAATGCCAAAATCCCCCCCCCCCCTCTTAATTTAAGAATTTAGCTTCTCAAATTTGGAAACTTTTCAAAATATAACAATAGTTCAGGAAATATATAAGTTTTTTACATTGACCTTTCGAAAAGGGACATTTAATTTGGGACATCCAAAAAATGAAAGAGGGACAATTATTGTGGAATGGAGGGAGTAACATCCAACAAAAGAACATATTAAACATTTAAAATAAGTTTAAAAAATCAGCAGAAAACTTGAAAATGCCATCAATTAATCCTCATACTGTTGAAATCAAATGGAATATGAAATATTTAAAACTAGACCAATCAAATACTTTTCAACATGGAGAACAAAATAAAGAAATTATGGATTATGGGATCATTCTCTTCAAAATCAAGTATAAAGTTGATGTGATAGTATGAGAAAGGATGTAAATGTAGACTTACGTGTATTTTCGACATCCTTTATAAAACTTTACACTCTTTTCCCTCAATGTCTCTCCACTTTCTTCCAAACACTGGACCTATTCCATCAAATAATGCAACATTAAAAACATTTTCAGCAAAATTTCTACATGTATATACACATGATGCATATCTTTGAAGCATGTATATCACATAATTTATGAGTCATAAAATTTTTTATGTTATACATCTTTAATATGAGCAAGCAAATTAGAAGAGCATTGAAAGCATGCATACATATATATATGTTCGTGTTTGTGCATAACACATATGTACTTTCAGTTAATCAAGCCAAATTGTAACTTTGAAAAGAGTCTATCATAATTATAATTTTGATTATAACTTTTTGTTAACAACCATCTACTCTAAAAGCTTAAGTTCTTAGAGAAGGTGCAACTTAAATATTTAAATCATCAACACGCCCCCTCATGTGTGGCCTTCTTTTGATCCAACACATGCTTCAATTTTTTAATTAGGGTGACAGTGAGGTTCGATCTCAGGACCTTGCTTGCGGCAGAAACCTGCTTTGATACCATGTTAACAACCATCTACTCTAAAATCTTAAGCTGTTAGAGAGGGTGCAATTTAAATATTTAAATTCTCAACATTGTTGATAAAATAAAATAAAATTGAAGAGAAAATTAAACAAAAAGAATATAACGTGGTTCGGCCACTACGGCCTACATCCATGGCACACGAAGCCCAAAGGGCACTTTTATTGTATTCTCTCTTAGTTTTGTTTACAATGACCATCTCTATTTATAGGTGAAAGAATACACGTGATAAACATGGAAAATACATTAATGGAAGATTCCTAAAATCAATCCCATAAATCACTCCTATCAATCTTCTATCAAGGCTTAAATCACTCCAATAATATATTCTCCAACACCCCCCCTCAATTTGGTACACGGAGATTTTAACTCAAGTGTCCAATTTCAAACTAAATATGAAGTTTCAGGGATCCGAGTCGGGTTGATCCTAAGATCCAAGACGAGTTGATCTAGACATCCAAAACGAGTTGATCCGAAGATCTGAGACGAGTTGCTCCTAAGATCCGAGACGAGACGAGTTGATCCGGAGATTTGAGACGAGTTGATCTAGAGATCCAAGACGAGTTGATCCGAAGATCCGAGATGAATCTAGAGTAGGGTATGATAACCTCCTCTGATACCATGTTGATAAAATAAAATAAAATTGAAGAGAGAAATTAAACAAGAAGAATATAACGTGGTTCGGCCACTACGACCTACATCCACGGCTCACAAAGCCTAAAGGGCTATATCACTTTTATTGTATTCTCTCTTAGTTTTGTTTACAATGACCACCTCTATTTATAGGTGAAAGAATACACGTGATAAACATGAAAAATACATTAATGGAAGATTCCTAAAATCAATCCTATAAATCACTCCTATCAATCTTCTATCAAGGCTTAAATCACTCCAATAATATATTCTCCAACACTTTTGTTTGACGCCAAATTGTTATGAAATTTGATAGAAAAAAGAAAATGAATGAGAAATGTCGAAACCAAGTGGTTTTGGATGGTGGAATGCCAAGCGTAACAAAATATTGAGTGAGCAATGCTCAACACCTTTAGAGGGGTACTATAGCGTCCTTGTGAGGCGCGTGGGATTGGAAATGACCCTAGAATTGCAACATACGTTGCTAGGTGTTGTGATAAATGATCTCTCAGTTATTGTCACTTACTAAATATGAAAAAAATTAAAATTGATACTTGGCATCATGTCAAACTTGGCACTATATTGAATGTGGATATTTGACTTGCAAAAGTGATTGGATTTACTTCTGAGAAAACTTAAAACTAAGGTGCCATGAATTTTTATTCTGTTTACATTCCAAATATATCTTGTATGTCATTCTCACTCTTTTCTCTATTTACAAGTTTTGGCGTTGATGGAAATCCAAAAGAGAATGACCCTTACCTAGCATGAGGGGTTCAAACTCTTGTCTATGGCTCCTACTTTCATTCATAATGATGTTACAGAAACCAGTTTCAGAACTTTGAGTCTTTAGAATTTATCTTTTGAGATTCTATGAGGTTTTGTTGTTATGTTATTGAGTCATGTGTTGTCAAATTCCTACTCAAAACTTCAGTTCTAATGTGTGCTAAAGGTTGTGAGTCTTTTGTCTACAACCAAAAAAAAATTTGAAAATCTAGGTTAAGGTAAATTGAGACTTCAGTGACCATTATGACCTAGGTACGGTCTTTATTAGACTCAAAATATTGTTTTGAACATTTTTTTCAAAATTAAGAATTTTAATAAAATATTTTATATTGAATCAAAAAAAAATCCCTAAACGAGGTGAATGTATTAATGGATCAATCAGTGAAGTACAATGCTATAAAGAGGAGGAATGGGTCACATGATATGTCAATGTCCAAAGAAAAAATTACATATTGCAATAAGGCATGAAGAAGAATTAGAAGAACAAGAAAGAGAGGATAATGAGAACTTGCTTGACTATGGGACCTACAACACTGATAATCTGGAAAGGATGAAGAGAATGTTCCATCCACCTCCGCTGTGAGTCACATCCTTGCAGCCCCTAAAGTTGAAGACAAAGATGGCGGTAGTTGCATGTTTGTTGTCTCTGCAGTCACGGATGAGCGCCTCAAACTTTCAACCCAACCACATCCACAACCGTTCCAAGTCGCTTGGATAGATGGTATTTCTATTCCAACAGAGGAAGTGCAGATCAGAAGATGTTCGCCTTTTCTAGAAAGTGTATTACTGTTGGTTGATGGCATCTTAGCCTCTAGAGAATGGAAAGCAATTCCTGACATTTTTAGGTCTTCCGCAGAAAGATTGGTGATCAGATAATTTTGGTAGATCCAATAGAATTTTAGAATGACTTACTCAATTGAGGAGCCTAGATCTATATTTATATACATTGAGAATATTACATGGAAGGAAAGAAATAAAACTAAATAAAGAAAAAACTGAAAGTCAAATAAATACCTTAATTATAGGATCGTAATTGATGCGATCCTATAATTATGTATTGGGTAAAATATGATCTCCAACAATCTTCTATATTGGGTAAAATATGATCTGATATTAATCAAGCAGAGCTTGACTATGGAGGACTTCAAGACTGATAGACCAATAGACTTGGTGAACATATCTACTGTCTGTTCTAAAGACGAAACAAATGAAGGAGTAATAATACCAGCTCGAACTTTCTCCCGAATAAAGTGGATATCTACTTCAATGTGTTTCATTCTTTCATGAAAAACTGAGTCAGAAGCAAGCGTTATGGCAGACTTGTTATCACAGAACAAGTTAGAAGAATCCGTCTGAGTAAATCCCAACTCATCAAACATAAATCGAATCTAGAGAAGCTCACATATGCCTTGTGCCATAGCACGATATTCTGCCTCATCAAAGGACCGGGAAACAACAGCCTACTTTTTACTTTTCCCTGATAAAAGGTGTTTACCATAGAAAATACAGAAGCTAGAAGTAGATCGCCTATCCGTCTTAGACCAAGCATAGTTGGCATCTGTAAAGCAACAGATTCCAGACTCGTTACCTGAAGCATAGAATAATCCAAGGCCTGGGCATGCCTTAAGGTACCGCAGAATGTGATAAACTGTATCCAGGTGAGTTGTCCGCAGAGCATGCATGAATTGACTCACAATACTAACTGCAAAAGCTAAATCTGGTCTAGTATTGGTCAAATATATGAGGCGGCCTACCAAGCATTGATATGAAGTAGGATCATCTGGTAAATCCCCTGACTCACCAGAGAGCTTCTGATTTGGATCCATTAGAGAGGAGGCCAGTCTGCATCCTAGCATCCCTGTATTTGACAAAAGATCCAAAGTATATTGTAGAGATTCATTTTTTTTTATTATTATTATTTATTTTTCCGGGATAGGATTTTAAATGTTTTGCATATGTTATAAGTATGATTTACTTATGTGGGGACTAGTTTAGAAGTTCGGAGAGTTTTGTGAGCCATTCAACTCATTTTGAACTTTTAGGTCATCAGGACCCGGGACGGGGATCGAGTGGACCCGGGAATCTGGATGACCTAGGACGTAACTACGAGCCCTAGAGAGTGGCATAGGGGCATAAGTATAAGTTTGAGGGTATAAGTGAAGTTTTGGAAAAAGAGAAAATGCTAGTTTGTAAATAAGTGCAACTTAATCATAATAAGGAGCAATTAAGGAGAGTTGATGAGGCCAACTTAACAAGTCTTGCAAGACTTGTATATACACATGTGTATAGGCTAACTTGGACCACAAAACACACAACAACTCCCTCTCTTCTCCTCCTCGGCCAGCCAAACCTCTCTCTCTCCTCCATTTCACTTTTCTTCCTTCTCTCTTCAATTTGAGTGCCAAGAAGTGAGATTTGGAAGTTGCTCCAAAGGGAAAAGTTGCTCTACTCATCTTCCTCTTCAATTTGATCGGTCAAAAGTCAAGTTTGATGGAGCTTGAAGCTTGGTGGAATTAGGGCCTTTGGTACCATGCTTGGATTTTGAGGTAGGGGGTGTGTGTTGTGTCTTCTAATTTTAAGTTTAATTTCATTTCTTGGTATAAAATGAATGTTTTTCATGTAATA
Organism: Cornus controversa; assembly: GCA_026545225.1. NCBI lineage: Eukaryota > Viridiplantae > Streptophyta > Magnoliopsida > Cornales > Cornaceae > Cornus > Cornus controversa. The sequence goes on from CM048845.1 coordinate 50,213,115, forward strand.
TATGATGTATAAATTTTCTAGGTTGAGATTCTTGTTCTATATGGATATATATATGTTTCTCTTGCTAGAAATAATGGGGTTATGCTTTGCAATGCATGAATTGCTTATATGTGTAAAATGGGGTATGTGAAGCATATATGGGATTTTGGGAGAAAATGAGGAAAACCTAGTTTTGGAGGTAAAATATATGTATATGTCTTATGACTATTGCTTAACATGCTAGACTGAACTAGGACATGACATGGGTGCAATACATCGAGATTTGTGATTGTGTATGCAAGATGTGACATATTTTGTGTGAGTGTGGGGGTTGTGTCTCGGAAGTGACTCGCGGGAAAGTAGTCGAGGAACATATCCTCGGGGGTTGAAAAACCTCAAACTTGCGCAAGATGGGTGGTAACCGCATGGGTTAGTAGCCCGTAATAACCATGAACTTGAGATATAGGACTTCGGTACGTATCTTGTGTGTGTTGGAGTGTGAACCAATTCCGAGAGCATTTGAGTCTTATGTGTAACTTATTTCTAATTTCCGTGATTTACATAACTTGTGTGGATAGTTAATCCAATTTTGAAAATGTCATATGTTACAAATATGATGGAATGTGCCTTAATGTATGATTTGTTGTATGTGGTTGTCAAGTTAGATTGATGCATATGCCACGAATTGAATGAAAATGTGAGCTTGTGATTAGTACGCTAGGAAGCATGACACGCAAATTATCGAAGCATGATGTTATGTTTATGCATTGAACATGAAGTGTAGACTTGAATGGATTGCACAAAACATTAAACTTGAGCCCGTTGAAATTGCTCATCCCCCCTACATTAACACTTTCAGGACATGACAAGAAGGTGGTTGAGGATGCACAACCATGAGTCGGACATAGTGTAAAGGAACTCCATTTTTGAGCTATTATGTTGTGAGACATATACATAAGTGTCCATGCCGGTTTGTGGCATGTGGACTAGTTTTGAAATGTTGTGTACATTTGGATAATGGTTGTGTTCTAGAACTCCTATGTATTCTCTAAGTGTAGCAAGTTTGCAACTTTTGAGGATTTTATAAAATGTATGTTTCTTTTTAAGTGTATGAAAATGCATGGATTTACCCCTACGAGATTCAAATGTATGATTTGGGGTATGTTCATGAGGACATATCATTTTGTAGATGATTGGAATGATGTATGATGGTTCTAGGTTATTAGAATGAAAATTGTTGAAAGCGTTTTAGAAGGGTGTAGACATTGGGCAATTTTAATTGCATATTGTGCTAATGGACGGAGACGCATGTTGATGCTTAGGAGAGTTTTCGTATTTTTTATGTTCATGGGATGTATGAATGTGGTTGGACTTGATGTGGACTGAGGGAAATGTGTTTTAGAGGGTTAAAGAGTGTTTTTTTGAGGTCCGGCATGGTCCGACTAGTCCAACTATTACTTGGACCAGTCCGTGACCTCTCAACACCCCGTTTTGAAATTCTGGGGCACTTGGACCAGTCCAAGGTTTCCGCCGGACCGGTCCACAAAAAAAAAAAAACAGTTTCCTTCACCCAACTTCAACGGATCGTAACTCCTTCATTTCAACTCCAAATTGGGTGATTCTTTTTTTGAAATTGAGTATTTTTAATCCCTCTTTCCAATGGTTTCAATTTCAGACTTGGATCATGAACGTACAAAGAGTTATGTATCCGTTTTCGTGTGATAGAATCCTTTGAAGGGTTATATGGTTGAGGCCCATTGGGATTAGTTGTACATGTAATTGTATATATGTGATTAAGCTTCCACGATAATTAAGGGTTAAGACGGTTCATTAGGACTTAATGGATGGGTTCACCTTCGGCTTCTGGGAGTCGAAAGTCGGGGAGTGACAAAAGTGGTATCAAAGCATGTTTAGGAAAGGACATGTGGTACGGAGTGAACTGTTCACCTCCATTTCCTATATCGATTTGGGTATTGGAAATTGGGGGGTGACAAATATCCCATGGCGGGATCTGGCAACCTCTATTCCAAGGAAGTAATGGAGAAGACCCAAATCCTTAACATCAAAGAAGCATCCAAGATGTTTCTTAACCTGAGCAATACCGGTTGAGTCATCTCTAGTGATGATAATATCATCAACATACACAGAGAGAATAATACACCGTCCAACAGATTGCCGACGAATGAAGCATGTGTGGTTAAATTGACAACGCGCGAAGCCCATGGATAAATCACATCACTAAATCGACCAAACCATGCCCGAGGAGACCATTTCAACCCATAAAGTGATTTTCGGAGACGACAAACCTTCCCAGCATACTCCCCCTCAGCCTGAAATCCCGGAGATGGATCCCTATAAATAGTCTCAAGCAAATCCCCATTTAAAAAGGCATTCTTGACATCAAGTTGGTGAAGAGGCCAAGAATGAGAAGCTGCTAGTGACACAAGGAGGCGAACCGTAGTCAACTTCACCACAGAAGCAAAAGTAGCACTGAAGAGCATCCCATGTGTGATTATGCTAAAGAGCATCCATCTCTGCCCGCATAGCAGTGACCCACTGTGGATGCTAAAACGCCTCAGAGATAGAGCAGGGAATGGAAACAAAATCAAGTTTCCCCAAGAATGTCTGATAAGAATCTGAAAGAGAATCATAAGAAACAAACTGGGAGATAAGATGGTGAGTGCTGTTAGAGAAATCATACCAATTGGGGGGTTTGCGGTTACGAGAGGGATAACGAGAACTAACAGAGGTAGGTGACGTCGGTTCTAGCGGAGACTCAAAGATGGGTAGAGGATAAGCTAGGGATGACTCTTTAGCAAGGACAGGAAGAGGTTCCTACACAAAAGTAGAATTACCAAAAATAGAAGTTCTTCCAAAAAAAAAAGTAACATCCAATGAGTGATACATATGTGTAGACACAGCGATACCCCTTAGACATAGCAGAGTATCCTAAAAAGACACAACGAACGGCCTTGTCATCCAATTTGGTGCGAGTAAGATTACGGTTTTGGACAAAGCAAATACAACCAAACACCCTACGAAGAATAGGAAAAAGAACACAATCGGGCTGAAGAACCTAGAGGGGAGCTTTACCTGATAAGACTCGATTGACAGTGCGATTGATCAAGTATGTGGCAGTTAGGATAGCCATGTGCTAAAAATATTTAGGAACTGCCATACTACGTAAAAGGCATCGAACAACAGACATAATATGACTGTTCTTGCGTTTCACCACACCATTCTGTTCAGGAGTGTGTGGACAAGTGAGTTGATGTAAAATGCCTTGTTGATTTAACTGGGAGCGAAAGTCATTGGAAATATATTTACGACCATTATCAGATCGAATATTTTGAACAGTGACAAGGAATTGAGTTTGAATCATTTTTAAAAATTGAGAAAACAAAGGAAATGCTTTCGATTTTTTTCTTAAGAAGATCAACCCAAGTACATCTAGAATAATCATCAATAAATGTCACATAATATCGATGACCAGATAAGGTAGTGACCAGAGAGGATCCCCATACATCATAATGAATTAAATCAAATAGGACAGGTGCACGATGCATGCGAGGAATGTAACTACTACAAACATGTTTTGACAATTCACAAACCACACACTAAAGGTTATGAGTCTTACAAGCCTTTATTAACGAGGGAAACAACTTGCATAAAGATTGAAAATTTGCATGTTCAAAACAGGCATGCCATAAAGACAATGTTTTGAAAGAGAAAACATAAGACTAAGACTCAAGTAACACGGTGGCTTGAAGAACAGATGCATTAGGTGGTAAAGCTGAAGGATCTCCAAAGTAGTACAGCCCATTGCGCTCATATCCCCTACCAAAAATCCTCCTCGTACTCAGGTCCTATAACAATCAGCGGTCATGTAAGAAAATGACAGCACAATTAAAATTCTTTGCAAGTCTACTAACAGATAAAAGGTTGAATGCAAAGTGTGGGATATGGAGAACAAAGGATAAAATAATGTGGGGAGTCAGAGATACAATTCCTTTACTATGTATCTGTGAGGTGGATCCATCAGCGAGACTAACCGACTGACGAATAAGAGTGACTGTAAAGGAGAAAACTGATAACTCACCGGTCATGTGATCAATGGCTCCAAAATCCAGAACCCAAGTAGGTGTCCCAGTCCTAACATGGAAAGTAGAGGGAGTACCTATAGCAACTGTGGTAGTAGGAGTTGCACTAGTACCAAAAAGATGTTGGAGAAGAGATCCTAGTTGACTCTGAAGAAGACTAATTTGTGACTGAAGGTGGCTCACGTCTGTCAGAGGAGGAGCTGGTCCAGAAGTAATCTCAGCAATAGCAACAAAGCGAGAAGCTCCTCCAGTTCTATTCCTCAAAATTTTCTATTTCAGCTGGGATGAAGTTTGAAGCAACGGGCCTTAAGATAACCAGTTGCCCCACAATAACTGCATATCAGAGTGTTCCCAACAGGATGGGAGCCAGAGTGAGCAGCAAAAGCCATCTGATCAGGAACAGTAATTGACTCAGGGGCTGGAGCAGGAGCAGGAGGAAAAGGCATCTAAAGTAAGCGAAGTCTACGCTCATCACTCTCAATAGTAGCAAAGACCTCATATAGAGATGGCATAAGTGATGTGTTGAGGATTTAAGCACGAAAAGGCTCGAACTCAGGCTTCAATCCCATCAAGAACTGGTACATGTGCTGACAGTTAAGTCGCTTGAACACTATAGCGGCCGCCTCTGCAGAAAACTCACTCAAGGGCTCATATTGGGCCAACTCTTCTCACCTGGTCTGCAAATATCCAAAATAATTGGCTACTGATAACTGCAAGGTAGCCTAAGAAGCCTGAGAGATATCTCAGTAAAGCTCAAAAATTCTCGCTTCATTATGAGCATGAGCATACATCTATGTCAGAGCACTCCAACACCAAAGACAATATCATAGAACATGAACATATTGTATATCCTAGGCTCCATAAAATTAAATAGCCAACCAAGAATATTACAATTATCCATATCCCATTGGGCAAATTTGGAATCTCCCACATCAGGTTTTTTCTCGATGCCAAGGATCCAACCTGTCTTTCCTTTTCCATCTAAGTACAAACGGAATGATCAAGACCACGAAGCAAAGTTTGTACCATTTAACAGCACACTAGTCACACGCTAAGCAGGTGTATGTTGTGCAAAAATGATATCAATAGATATTGCACTAGGATCCCCCGTAACAAAGAATAGGACTTTGCAATAAACAGAAGAAGATTATCACAGAATCAACCACCCAAATAAATATCCGGAGAGCAGTCTACAAATTTGCTGGAGAGAAAACAAATTGGCGAAGAATGATCGGGAAAGATTCTGCCGAACACACCGGCAACCCCACAAAGTTGAAAATTTTAAAGTAGTTCTATGAACTAAGGGAATGCCCCTAAACAGGGGTCAAAAAGAGGGCTAAAACCCTCCCCTTGCTCTGTCGCTGGCTGGGACCGGAAGAAAGAGAAGAGAAGGGTTGCGCTGAGAGAGAGAGAGAGAGGACTGGGGGTTTGCACTAAGAGAGGGAGAAGGGCAGGGAGGCTGCACCAAGAGAGGAAGATAGAAGAGAGAAAGGGTTGCGGAGATACGGTGGGGCTGGAGAGGCTATGGTGGCTCTAATACCAAATAGAATTTTAGAATGACTTACTCAATTGAGGAGCCTGGATCTATATTTATATACATTGAGAATATTACATGGAAGGAAAGAAATTAAATTAAATAAAGAAAAAACTGAAAGTCAAACCAATACCTTAATTATAGGATAGTAATTGATGCGATCCTATAATTATGTATTGGGTAAAATATGATCTCCAACAATCTTCTATATTGGGTAAAATATGATCTGATATTAATCAAGCAGAGCTTGACTATGGAGGACTTCAAGACTGATAGACCAATAGACTTGGTGAACATATCTACTGTCTGTTCTAAAGACGAAACAAATGAAGGAGTAATAATACCAGCTCGAACTTTCTCCCGAATAAAGTGGATATCTACTTCAATGTGTTTCATTCTTTCATGAAAAACTGAGTCAGAAGCAAGCGTTATGGCAGACTTGTTATCACAGAACAAGTTAGAAGAATCCGTCTGAGTAAATCCCAACTCATCAAACATAAATCGAATCTAGAGAAGCTCACATATGCCTTGTGCCATAGCACGATATTCTGCCTCATCAAAGGACCGGGAAACAACAGCCTACTTTTTACTTTTCCCTGATAAAAGGTGTTTACCATAGAAAATACAGAAGCTAGAAGTAGATCGCCTATCCGTCTTAGACCAAGCATAGTTGGCATCTGTAAAGCAACAGATTCCAGACTCGTTACCTGAAGCATAGAATAATCCAAGGCCTGGGCATGCCTTAAGGTACCGCAGAATGTGATAAACTGTATCCAGGTGAGTTGTCCGCAGAGCATGCATGAATTGACTCACAATACTAACTGCAAAAGCTAAATCTGGTCTAGTATTGGTCAAATATATGAGGCGGCCTACCAAGCATTGATATGAAGTAGGATCATCTGGTAAATCCCCTGACTCACCAGAGAGCTTCTGATTTGGATCCATTAGAGAGGAGGCCAGTCTGCATCCTAGCATCCCTGTATTTGACAAAAGATCCAAAGTATATTGTAGAGATTCATTTTTTTTTATTATTATTATTTATTTTTCCGGGATAGGATTTTAAATGTTTTGCATATGTTATAAGTATGATTTACTTATGTGGGGACTAGTTTAGAAGTTCGGAGAGTTTTGTGAGCCATTCAACTCATTTTGAACTTTTAGGTCATCAGGACCCGGGACGGGGATCGAGTGGACCCGGGAATCTGGATGACCTAGGACGTAACTACGAGCCCTAGAGAGTGGCATAGGGGCATAAGTATAAGTTTGAGGGTATAAGTGAAGTTTTGGAAAAAGAGAAAATGCTAGTTTGTAAATAAGTGCAACTTAATCATAATAAGGAGCAATTAAGGAGAGTTGATGAGGCCAACTTAACAAGTCTTGCAAGACTTGTATATACACATGTGTATAGGCTAACTTGGACCACAAAACACACAACAACTCCCTCTCTTCTCCTCCTCGGCCAGCCAAACCTCTCTCTCTCCTCCATTTCACTTTTCTTCCTTCTCTCTTCAATTTGAGTGCCAAGAAGTGAGATTTGGAAGTTGCTCCAAAGGGAAAAGTTGCTCTACTCATCTTCCTCTTCAATTTGATCGGTCAAAAGTCAAGTTTGATGGAGCTTGAAGCTTGGTGGAATTAGGGCCTTTGGTACCATGCTTGGATTTTGAGGTAGGGGGTGTGTGTTGTGTCTTCTAATTTTAAGTTTAATTTCATTTCTTGGTATAAAATGAATGTTTTTCATGTAATATATGATGTATAAATTTTCTAGGTTGAGATTCTTGTTCTATATGGATATATATATGTTTCTCTTGCTAGAAATAATGGGGTTATGCTTTGCAATGCATGAATTGCTTATATGTGTAAAATGGGGTATGTGAAGCATATATGGGATTTTGGGAGAAAATGAGGAAAACCTAGTTTTGGAGGTAAAATATATGTATATGTCTTATGACTATTGCTTAACATGCTAGACTGAACTAGGACATGACATGGGTGCAATACATCGAGATTTGTGATTGTGTATGCAAGATGTGACATATTTTGTGTGAGTGTGGGGGTTGTGTCTCGGAAGTGACTCGCGGGAAAGTAGTCGAGGAACATATCCTCGGGGGTTGAAAAACCTCAAACTTGCGCAAGATGGGTGGTAACCGCATGGGTTAGTAGCCCGTAATAACCATGAACTTGAGATATAGGACTTCGGTACGTATCTTGTGTGTGTTGGAGTGTGAACCAATTCCGAGAGCATTTGAGTCTTATGTGTAACTTATTTCTAATTTCCGTGATTTACATAACTTGTGTGGATAGTTAATCCAATTTTGAAAATGTCATATGTTACAAATATGATGGAATGTGCCTTAATGTATGATTTGTTGTATGTGGTTGTCAAGTTAGATTGATGCATATGCCACGAATTGAATGAAAATGTGAGCTTGTGATTAGTACGCTAGGAAGCATGACACGCAAATTATCGAAGCATGATGTTATGTTTATGCATTGAACATGAAGTGTAGACTTGAATGGATTGCACAAAACATTAAACTTGAGCCCGTTGAAATTGCTCATCCCCCCTACATTAACACTTTCAGGACATGACAAGAAGGTGGTTGAGGATGCACAACCATGAGTCGGACATAGTGTAAAGGAACTCCATTTTTGAGCTATTATGTTGTGAGACATATACATAAGTGTCCATGCCGGTTTGTGGCATGTGGACTAGTTTTGAAATGTTGTGTACATTTGGATAATGGTTGTGTTCTAGAACTCCTATGTATTCTCTAAGTGTAGCAAGTTTGCAACTTTTGAGGATTTTATAAAATGTATGTTTCTTTTTAAGTGTATGAAAATGCATGGATTTACCCCTACGAGATTCAAATGTATGATTTGGGGTATGTTCATGAGGACATATCATTTTGTAGATGATTGGAATGATGTATGATGGTTCTAGGTTATTAGAATGAAAATTGTTGAAAGCGTTTTAGAAGGGTGTAGACATTGGGCAATTTTAATTGCATATTGTGCTAATGGACGGAGACGCATGTTGATGCTTAGGAGAGTTTTCGTATTTTTTATGTTCATGGGATGTATGAATGTGGTTGGACTTGATGTGGACTGAGGGAAATGTGTTTTAGAGGGTTAAAGAGTGTTTTTTTGAGGTCCGGCATGGTCCGACTAGTCCAACTATTACTTGGACCAGTCCGTGACCTCTCAACACCCCGTTTTGAAATTCTGGGGCACTTGGACCAGTCCAAGGTTTCCGCCGGACCGGTCCACAAAAAAAAAAAAACAGTTTCCTTCACCCAACTTCAACGGATCGTAACTCCTTCATTTCAACTCCAAATTGGGTGATTCTTTTTTTGAAATTGAGTATTTTTAATCCCTCTTTCCAATGGTTTCAATTTCAGACTTGGATCATGAACGTACAAAGAGTTATGTATCCGTTTTCGTGTGATAGAATCCTTTGAAGGGTTATATGGTTGAGGCCCATTGGGATTAGTTGTACATGTAATTGTATATATGTGATTAAGCTTCCACGATAATTAAGGGTTAAGACGGTTCATTAGGACTTAATGGATGGGTTCACCTTCGGCTTCTGGGAGTCGAAAGTCGGGGAGTGACAAAAGTGGTATCAAAGCATGTTTAGGAAAGGACATGTGGTACGGAGTGAACTGTTCACCTCCATTTCCTATATCGATTTGGGTATTGGAAATTGGGGGGTGACAAATATCCCATGGCGGGATCTGGCAACCTCTATTCCAAGGAAGTAATGGAGAAGACCCAAATCCTTAACATCAAAGAAGCATCCAAGATGTTTCTTAACCTGAGCAATACCGGTTGAGTCATCTCTAGTGATGATAATATCATCAACATACACAGAGAGAATAATACACCGTCCAACAGATTGCCGACGAATGAAGCATGTGTGGTTAAATTGACAACGCGCGAAGCCCATGGATAAATCACATCACTAAATCGACCAAACCATGCCCGAGGAGACCATTTCAACCCATAAAGTGATTTTCGGAGACGACAAACCTTCCCAGCATACTCCCCCTCAGCCTGAAATCCCGGAGATGGATCCCTATAAATAGTCTCAAGCAAATCCCCATTTAAAAAGGCATTCTTGACATCAAGTTGGTGAAGAGGCCAAGAATGAGAAGCTGCTAGTGACACAAGGAGGCGAACCGTAGTCAACTTCACCACAGAAGCAAAAGTAGCACTGAAGAGCATCCCATGTGTGATTATGCTAAAGAGCATCCATCTCTGCCCGCATAGCAGTGACCCACTGTGGATGCTAAAACGCCTCAGAGATAGAGCAGGGAATGGAAACAAAATCAAGTTTCCCCAAGAATGTCTGATAAGAATCTGAAAGAGAATCATAAGAAACAAACTGGGAGATAAGATGGTGAGTGCTGTTAGAGAAATCATACCAATTGGGGGGTTTGCGGTTACGAGAGGGATAACGAGAACTAACAGAGGTAGGTGACGTCGGTTCTAGCGGAGACTCAAAGATGGGTAGAGGATAAGCTAGGGATGACTCTTTAGCAAGGACAGGAAGAGGTTCCTACACAAAAGTAGAATTACCAAAAATAGAAGTTCTTCCAAAAAAAAAAGTAACATCCAATGAGTGATACATATGTGTAGACACAGCGATACCCCTTAGACATAGCAGAGTATCCTAAAAAGACACAACGAACGGCCTTGTCATCCAATTTGGTGCGAGTAAGATTACGGTTTTGGACAAAGCAAATACAACCAAACACCCTACGAAGAATAGGAAAAAGAACACAATCGGGCTGAAGAACCTAGAGGGGAGCTTTACCTGATAAGACTCGATTGACAGTGCGATTGATCAAGTATGTGGCAGTTAGGATAGCCATGTGCTAAAAATATTTAGGAACTGCCATACTACGTAAAAGGCATCGAACAACAGACATAATATGACTGTTCTTGCGTTTCACCACACCATTCTGTTCAGGAGTGTGTGGACAAGTGAGTTGATGTAAAATGCCTTGTTGATTTAACTGGGAGCGAAAGTCATTGGAAATATATTTACGACCATTATCAGATCGAATATTTTGAACAGTGACAAGGAATTGAGTTTGAATCATTTTTAAAAATTGAGAAAACAAAGGAAATGCTTTCGATTTTTTTCTTAAGAAGATCAACCCAAGTACATCTAGAATAATCATCAATAAATGTCACATAATATCGATGACCAGATAAGGTAGTGACCAGAGAGGATCCCCATACATCATAATGAATTAAATCAAATAGGACAGGTGCACGATGCATGCGAGGAATGTAACTACTACAAACATGTTTTGACAATTCACAAACCACACACTAAAGGTTATGAGTCTTACAAGCCTTTATTAACGAGGGAAACAACTTGCATAAAGATTGAAAATTTGCATGTTCAAAACAGGCATGCCATAAAGACAATGTTTTGAAAGAGAAAACATAAGACTAAGACTCAAGTAACACGGTGGCTTGAAGAACAGATGCATTAGGTGGTAAAGCTGAAGGATCTCCAAAGTAGTACAGCCCATTGCGCTCATATCCCCTACCAAAAATCCTCCTCGTACTCAGGTCCTATAACAATCAGCGGTCATGTAAGAAAATGACAGCACAATTAAAATTCTTTGCAAGTCTACTAACAGATAAAAGGTTGAATGCAAAGTGTGGGATATGGAGAACAAAGGATAAAATAATGTGGGGAGTCAGAGATACAATTCCTTTACTATGTATCTGTGAGGTGGATCCATCAGCGAGACTAACCGACTGACGAATAAGAGTGACTGTAAAGGAGAAAACTGATAACTCACCGGTCATGTGATCAATGGCTCCAAAATCCAGAACCCAAGTAGGTGTCCCAGTCCTAACATGGAAAGTAGAGGGAGTACCTATAGCAACTGTGGTAGTAGGAGTTGCACTAGTACCAAAAAGATGTTGGAGAAGAGATCCTAGTTGACTCTGAAGAAGACTAATTTGTGACTGAAGGTGGCTCACGTCTGTCAGAGGAGGAGCTGGTCCAGAAGTAATCTCAGCAATAGCAACAAAGCGAGAAGCTCCTCCAGTTCTATTCCTCAAAATTTTCTATTTCAGCTGGGATGAAGTTTGAAGCAACGGGCCTTAAGATAACCAGTTGCCCCACAATAACTGCATATCAGAGTGTTCCCAACAGGATGGGAGCCAGAGTGAGCAGCAAAAGCCATCTGATCAGGAACAGTAATTGACTCAGGGGCTGGAGCAGGAGCAGGAGGAAAAGGCATCTAAAGTAAGCGAAGTCTACGCTCATCACTCTCAATAGTAGCAAAGACCTCATATAGAGATGGCATAAGTGATGTGTTGAGGATTTAAGCACGAAAAGGCTCGAACTCAGGCTTCAATCCCATCAAGAACTGGTACATGTGCTGACAGTTAAGTCGCTTGAACACTATAGCGGCCGCCTCTGCAGAAAACTCACTCAAGGGCTCATATTGGGCCAACTCTTCTCACCTGGTCTGCAAATATCCAAAATAATTGGCTACTGATAACTGCAAGGTAGCCTAAGAAGCCTGAGAGATATCTCAGTAAAGCTCAAAAATTCTCGCTTCATTATGAGCATGAGCATACATCTATGTCAGAGCACTCCAACACCAAAGACAATATCATAGAACATGAACATATTGTATATCCTAGGCTCCATAAAATTAAATAGCCAACCAAGAATATTACAATTATCCATATCCCATTGGGCAAATTTGGAATCTCCCACATCAGGTTTTTTCTCGATGCCAAGGATCCAACCTGTCTTTCCTTTTCCATCTAAGTACAAACGGAATGATCAAGACCACGAAGCAAAGTTTGTACCATTTAACAGCACACTAGTCACACGCTAAGCAGGTGTATGTTGTGCAAAAATGATATCAATAGATATTGCACTAGGATCCCCCGTAACAAAGAATAGGACTTTGCAATAAACAGAAGAAGATTATCACAGAATCAACCACCCAAATAAATATCCGGAGAGCAGTCTACAAATTTGCTGGAGAGAAAACAAATTGGCGAAGAATGATCGGGAAAGATTCTGCCGAACACACCGGCAACCCCACAAAGTTGAAAATTTTAAAGTAGTTCTATGAACTAAGGGAATGCCCCTAAACAGGGGTCAAAAAGAGGGCTAAAACCCTCCCCTTGCTCTGTCGCTGGCTGGGACCGGAAGAAAGAGAAGAGAAGGGTTGCGCTGAGAGAGAGAGAGAGAGGACTGGGGGTTTGCACTAAGAGAGGGAGAAGGGCAGGGAGGCTGCACCAAGAGAGGAAGATAGAAGAGAGAAAGGGTTGCGGAGATACGGTGGGGCTGGAGAGGCTATGGTGGCTCTAATACCAAATAGAATTTTAGAATGACTTACTCAATTGAGGAGCCTGGATCTATATTTATATACATTGAGAATATTACATGGAAGGAAAGAAATTAAATTAAATAAAGAAAAAACTGAAAGTCAAACCAATACCTTAATTATAGGATAGTAATTGATGCGATCCTATAATTATGTATTGGGTAAAATATGATCTCCAACAATCTTCTATATTGGGTAAAATATGATCTCCAACAGATCTAAATCTTGACCCTCCTACAAACATTACTCAAAAGCAACTCAAGTAGGAAATTTTGGATTTTTCTAAAGGAAAAAGAGTTATTGGATTAAAACCAGATGAAAATATTGCACTTTTTGCTAATAATTCATGTCGATGGCTTGTTGCATATGTGGCAAGGGGGTCAAGGTCATCTGTTGAAGAGCTCTTGCAAATATACCATCATTCAAAAGTGTTGCATTCGCTGTAGACAATCCTGAATTGTTCAACCGGATTGGAGAAACCTTCTGTTCCCACGCAACAACATTATTTGTCATCATACTTTGGGTCGAGAAATCATGCCTCGCTAGCAAAGAAATGGAGGGATTCCCAGTTTATAATTTCAAGGAGATCAGAGATTTGGGATGCAAAAGTTGGATGGTTTTGTTTGATTCTCATAATGCTAGGCAAAACTATATTTATGTTGCTACACTTGTATATACAAGTGGAACCACGGGAAATCCAAAGGGTGCAATGCTCACACTCAAAAATCTGTTGCACCAAATAAATAATTCATCAGACATTGTACCTGCCGAACCTGGGTATAGATTTCTAGGCATGCTTCCACCCTAGCATGCAGATGAACCAGCTTGGGAATATTTCATATTTACATATGGAATTGAGCAAGTTTACACAACAGTGAAAAACTTGAAGGAAGAATTGCAACGGTATTAGACCCATTGCCTGATATCTGATCCTTTAGTATATGAAACACTCCACAGTGGGATTCAAAAACAAATTTCTACAAGCTCTGCCATTCGTAAGCTTGTTGCACTATTATTTATAAAGAGCAATTTGGCATACATGGAGTTCAGAAGAATTTATGAGGGGAAACATCTAATGAGAAGTCAGAAGCAACATTTCTTCCTTGTCTCAATGTTGGACAGGTTATGGGCAAGAACTATTGTTGCAATACTGTGGTCAGTACATATGTGGGTGAAGAAGTTTGTCTATAGTAAAATTCACTTTTATGTTGGAATTTCAAAGGTTGGCATAACAGGAGGTGGTTATCAAAACTTCCTTGTTAAATGGAGGGAAAGTCCAATTTCTGAAAATTTCATGAACAATTTCATGCCTTTAACTCGCCGGGGTCGAGCAACTCCAAGTTGGGGAGAATTGATGGAGATCAGTGGCAGCAGCAAGGTAGATGATGTGGGGTCCACTTGGAGTAATAATTAAGGTGGTTTTTATTTGCATTAGTTATGAGTGTGATTTAAGGTGGTTTTTATTTGCATCAGTTATGAGTGTGGTGGGCAATATGATGCAATTAAGGTGGTTTTTATTTGTTTTTATTTGTGTTATTATGTCATGAGTTAGGAATTTGAAGGGTTGTGAGTGTTATTGATTACCTTCATTATGAGACAAGTTCAAACGTCATCAGTTAAGAGGCATGAGCAGAATCCTATAAAATGATGAAGTGTAATCTTGGTTGATCAATGAATGAATGAATAAAAATATCTTATCAAATCTCCTTGAGAGTGATTCACAAATTATGAGGATGAGAGACCTTCTCTAGGTGTGATGCCTAGACCTGTTGGTGTTACTTCAATAGACTACTCTTATTTATTTCTTTTCTCTTTGATTTTTCCACATTTCGACCATCAAACCTCAAATTTCAGCCCTGATTGTTTGAACTTTCAGCCACTGAATTCTGCAAGTTTTAGCTGTCTAAGGCTGCTCTTGAAGTCCTACAATAGGCACTCAATCAAGTGAGAATAGATTGAGACAATGCCAAGGGCCCTCAATCCAAGCAGTGGAAGGGTTCTAGATTGATGTGCCAATCGATCGATCACTGCAGAAATGCTTTTTTTCGAAACTCTCTCAAAACAGAATTTTGAAAGGATTTCATTTTCTATTTTACATAGGACTCCTATATTAGCTGACTGTGTAAGGAGCCAGTTCATTGACTGACAGAGATCGGGTTGGATCATCTGGCAGCAGCAGAGATCGGGTTGGATCGGCTGGCATGAGTATGGGTCAAAAGGTAACTGGGGTTTTTTGGGTTAAAGTCAGATCAACCTAGTTGTAAACATTCTTCATAGTGGGTTTCATCTGTTTGGACTGGGTCCTGTGGTTCTGCTTTATATGTTTGTGTGCTTTAAATTGAGACACATGATTAACTAACAAAAAATTGAAAAATGGTTCACAAAAATTAAAAAATTTAGTTATTTGAAAATTGATTTAATAAGGCCTATTCATCCCCCTCTAGGTCTAACTAAAAGGTACACTTTGACATATTGCCTTGGTTTACAGCCCATAGTTTCTTCATTTTCATTTGAACATTGAATAATTGTATCTTGGGTAAGTTGACTATTTATTCACAATAAATGTGCTATGAGGAATTGGTTTAACTTTATGATTTAAGTGGATATTAGAAAGTTGTCATCACACTCGGACCCTCAGATTGAGTATTTATTTTCTTTTTCCTAAATATCGGGTTTCAGAGTGTGACACAATTAGTGCCTCGTGGCTTTACACCAGATGGACTAACATGAGAAGACTTTGCACCCGTCTCTCTCATTCTCCTCCGCACGTTTAACATCTTCATTGGTCTATTTGTAATCTTAAACAGGTCCCTCATTACTGATTGAAAATTTTAGTCATGATGTTTTGTCAGCAGTTTCCAGTGTAGTAAGCATGATCATCATATGTTCAATCTCTAGCTCATTGCATACTATGTTATCTTTGCCGGACGATGAGTAATACACTGATTTTGCTACCTTTTGCTTCACTTCAGCTTTCACTGTATATTTGGATGCTGATTCTGTCAATGATGTTACTGATTACTGATTAAATCTCTCTTATTTCTTAGAAGACTAATGGGAAAAATAGTCTCTTGATCAAGTTCTGAAGCCGAGAATTAAACCATGCCAACTACAGCTGCGCTGTTTGGGTTCAAGACTTTCTTACTGACTGGAGCGTTGTTATTTACTATGATAACTGGTGCTATTCAGATAGCTAGTAATCCAGATTTTCATATAACGGGACAAACATACAAATATTGACTATCATTTTACTGTCATCATTATCTTGCTAGGCCACTTACAGTGCACATCTCCCATTATTGCTTCAGGTTACTAATTTCATTACCAGGTGTCTACGTCCCACACTTTTAAGATTCTCCTTTTTTACTTAGCAAACTATCGGTTTTATGATCTACAGTGAGTTTGAGGGAGGATGTTAGATATTGTAGATTTATATTTGCATACCATACTTATTGTATAGTTTGCTACACGTGCAACTATCGTGTATACAATTGCGCTTTGCCTTCAATAATATAATATACACACACTCTCCGACTTTCTATGTGCAAAATTTACAAGAACTCCAAAAGGAGAGGTTATAAAATTATCTAAGCTACTGAAACCAAAACTATCACAACCCAAATTTATGCCTTCATAAAATTTGCAACTACTATTACTTTGTAGTATGTAAACTTGGTTCCCTATATTATGTTTTAGGCATGTAATCTTTTATTCAAGAATGGCCTAGCGGAGGATGCAGTGAGTGTCAATTTTGCAAGTGTCCTCGGAGAGGATAATGAGCAGCTACGTAAAATTAATTACAAACAATTCAGGAAAAAAAGAAGAAGAAGAAGTAATTTAAGCAGAATGCCTAGTAATCTAGGTGATTGTATTGTAACAATGACATATAAATTCAAAAGAGCAAACCAAAATAAATTTAGGATACTAACAA
Source organism: Cornus controversa (assembly GCA_026545225.1). Classification (NCBI taxonomy): domain Eukaryota; kingdom Viridiplantae; phylum Streptophyta; class Magnoliopsida; order Cornales; family Cornaceae; genus Cornus; species Cornus controversa. Next base: position 50,230,035 of record CM048845.1, read on the forward strand.
GCAATAAGAAATTTATGTAAACTACAGTGAAGTATGGACTAAATAGAGATGGAGCCAACATGGAGCCCAGTTAAGTTTATTTATTTGACTTTATATACATGTTTTACCATAATTATAACATAGTCCCTATAAACTTTTCCCCCCATCAAATTCTTTTACCTCTTTACTATGAATCAGCTAATTCTTTTTTCCCTCTCTCTCTCTCTCTCTTGCCCCCGTAAAGTAAATTTATGAGTCTATTACTGGGTGTAAAGTAAAATACCTAAGTTAAATAGCTTTGTAATTAATATTGTGCTACAACAACAACAACAACAAACCAAGCCTTTTCCCAATTACTTGGGGTCAGCTACATGAATCCGATGTTTCCATTCCACTCTATTTAAGGTCATCTCCTCAGTTAATCCACAGGCTATCATATCTTTCTTTACTACCTCTACCCATGTTAGCTTTGGTCTTCCTCTTAGCTTTGGTCTTCCTCTTCCCCTAGCATTGCCCTCAATTAGGACTATGTCACTTTTCCTGACCGGCGCACGTAAAGGTCTTCTTTGCACATGTTCAAACCATCTTAACCTATTTTTCCTCATTTTATCTCCAATTGGTGCTACACCAACCATCTCCCGAATGTGTTCATTTCTAATTCTATCCTTTCTAGTCTTTCCGCACATCCATCTCAATATTCGCATTTCTGCAACACTCACTTTAAGCAAATGTTGTTTCCTAACTGCCTAACATTCGGTACCATAAAGTATGGCTGGTCTAATAGCTATTCGATAAAACTCCCATTTCAATCATAAGGGAATACGCCTATCACATAATATACTAGATGCAACCCTCCATTTAAGCCATCCTACCTATGATTAACGTCATCTCCAATTTTGAGCTCATTTTGAATAATTGAGCCTAAATAGCGAAAATGTTCACTTTTTTGTACCTCTTGATTCTCAATCCTCACTACATCCTCATTTATCCTTCTAGATTTACTTAGGCTACACTCCATTTATTCAGTTTTATTTTGACTTATCTTAAACCCTTTTAGTTCTAAAGCTTCTCTCCAAACCTCCAGTTTTGCATTAACTCCTTCTCTAGTCTCATCAACTAAAACAATATCATCGGCAAACAACATACACCACGGAATATCATCTTGGATGTGTCTTGTCAGCTCATCCATCACTAAAGCAAAGAGGTATGGACTTAATGCTAACCCTTGGTGTAAGCTTACAGTGATTGGGAATTCGCTTGATTCCCCTACAAGCGTTCTCACTATAATTGTGTCGATGTATCCCTTTGTGACTTCTTTCTTTTCTAAAACCCTCCATATTAGGTCTCTAGGTACCCTATCATAGGCTTTCTCCAAATCAATAAAAAGAATATGGAGATCTCTCTTCTTCTCTCTATATCTTTCCATTAGTCTCCTCAACAAGTGAATAGCCTCCATCGTTGACCTACCCGGCATGAATCCAAATTGATTCTCCGACACTTCTGTCTCTCATCTTAGGCGTTGTTCAATCACTCTCTCCCAAAGTTTCATAGTATGACTCATTAATTTAATACTACGATAATTATTACAACTTTGTATTTTTATATATAGGTACAAGAAAACTTTGGCGCCACTCATCTGGCATCTTCTTAGTTGTTATAATTTTATTAAACAATTTTGTTAACCAAGACAAGCCAACTTCTCCTAGACACTTCCACACCTCAATAGGAATGCCATCGGGTCCTAAAGCCCTCATCGATTTCATGTCCCTTAAGGCATTCCTAACCTCCCACTCCTTGATTCTACGGAAAAAAATAATCTCTCTAACATTTTCCTCTAAGCCTAAACTTCTTATATGGTTTTCATTTAGCCTAATTAATACTGTGCTATTTTATGCAATTGCTAAGAACGCATAAGCAAACATTAAAGTATGGTCAAGACATTGAACTAATAGATTGGTCATCAGAACAGCTAATAATATGTAGTTATTACTCGTTTATCACAAATGCAATAAACTAAAAATATAATACAATGTCGCACTTGTGTGCACCAATAAAGATGAAACTATATATTCCTGTGAAGTTTTTCAAAAAATTTGACATTAGCGGACTTGATTAACAATATAAGAACAAATAAACTACTAGTTGACAGTTTATGCAAAAAAAAATTAACCAATTTTGGTAACTGACACAGGGTGATAGTCACTTGTACGTCTAAAGTTTGCATCTCAATAACAATCTACCTTACATACACATATAAATAAGTTCATAATGATCGTAAGCAATACTGAAGACAATGTTAAAAATTACAAGAATCACGTTGAGCATGGATTCATTCAAACCAGTAATAGTTTGCATAACAACAAGAATTAAATTAACAAAAAAAAAAAAAAACTAAATAAATGATACCTGTTGCCGAAACATTGGCGAATCATCAAGTTTGAGGAATTCAACCTTTCCTTCCTGCATTTGATCCTGATTAAAATCATACGAACTAAATCTCATCCTTCTCGTGCAATTAGTAACTCACTCATGTAATAAACACAAGATCAAACCAAAAAAAAACCCTAGAAGAGCGTCAAAAATGTGGAGAACACAGTTATGATTCAATACTTTCTTCTAGCACTATTTTCGCATGAATCAGATATCAAATATATATGATTGATGTATTCAAATTTCAGATTGAAACCACGCACGGCGTGGAGAGAGAGGGAGGGAGGGAGAGAGAGAGGGAGAGAGGGATTTTATGGCTTTACACTTGAGCGGAATTGGAGGAGGCATTGGTTGCTGGAACAAGGGAGGCCTCTTCTTGCGATTTTTCATGGCTGTCACTAATAAAAACACGCTGTTTCCTTCCCCGTTCTCTCTCTAAACGTCGTTTACTTTCTCTCACTACAATTTTTAAATATCCGGTGATTTAACTGCCCATAACTTCGGGTCCGCGCCAAACCTTGTCATTTAGACCCAACTATGTAAACCAAGGTTCAAAGATCAAACTTACACATTTTTTATTATGAGTTTTGAGTTGCTGTAGTGATATTGATTATGGGTTTTGAGAGACAGTAGTTTGAATAAAATTTTCACTTTTTTTAATTCTAATTACCAATTTCATGCTTCTAAACATAGCTTTAGTAACAAGGCTTCAAAGTGAAAGGATGAGGATTGATCTCCCCAAGTACTTTGTGAGAGTTATTCTTGTTTAAAAACAAAAAATATTTTAATAATAAATTTTAAAAATATTTTATTACCATATATCATATCATCAGAATGATATGGATTTAGGCGGGGTTGAAAAAATCCGGTTGAACCGGATCAGATCGAAACTTGACCAATTGATTTGATCTTTCTGTTTATGGTTGAGCTCAGTCTCGATTCCCAAAATATAGAACCTTTATTTTTTGATTTGGTTCTGATTCGGAGTATTACATGATCAAACTGAACCAAACTAAATCCTTCAATGTATATGTTTCTATTTTATAATATAAATATATATACTAAAACAAGTTCCTAACTCTAGGACTCTAGGTATTCAGTTCATATTTCACAAAGCCCTCACTTACAGCCACTGGCCTCCTCCTCCTCTCTCTCTCTCTCTCTCTCTTTGCCGCCTTCAGTTATCCCTCACGTCGTTGCCGTCAATCCTTCCTTAGCCACCGTCAATCGTTTCTCGTCCTCCACTGCCATTCCTTTTCTTGCTTTAAAAAATAATACTTCTAGAAAGAGAGTGTTTAGCATTTAGGGCGAGTTTGATATAAATTTTTAAGAAAATAAAGAGATTTGGAAAGATACAAATTAAGGATGATAAGTAAGTTTTGTCATCATTCCAAAAATGGAAGGAAATTGAAAGAAAGTGCTACAAAGTTTAACGAAACTTTTCTAATATCGATTTTGTCCTTTTTTTATAAAGGCAAAATAAAAATACCATATGAGTCCTAGAACATGTTATTTTCATTAACCATTTTTTATTATTTTCAAATTGTCAATTTGGATTGAATGAATGATGTATTGTGCAATCTTTATATTTATCTTACCACTTCTTATCTATATATTTGTCTTTTAAATGTAAAGGGTATAGTGGTAAATTCATAACTAATGTTATCATTTTTTTTTTTTCCTCCTGTTTACCAAACATAGCCTTCAACTTTAGAGAGAGGAAAAGAAAAAGGAAGAAAATGACCGCCAATGCCCTTTTCATCTTTGAGTTCCTTCAAAGAAGAATTTACAAGGATATATGTTCTTTCTCACATATTTTTTTTGTTTTTTTGGTTGGCAAAAGTGCACTAAACACCCCTTAATTATCAATTGTTGCAATTAACACTCTCCAACTTTCAAAACTGCTCCTTTGAAGTTAAGGGTGGCAATTCGTGTTCGTGTTGTGTTGATATATGAATATTCTACTAAACAGCTCAACACTAACTTGACCCATTCCAACCCATTTATTAAACGTGTTACCCGTGTAACTTGTTTAATAAACATGTCCTATAATGACACAACTTGGTTAATAACCTTTTTAATTACTTATATTATATAAGTTTCTCCACCCCTAAAAATATCTCTAAATATCATATAAAAAATAAAGTACATATCAATACATAAATCCTAAAATCAAACTATATTATACATTTTATATCTATATATAAACTCAAAAATATTATAAGGTGATTCAACAACTGAAAAGACACTATAACAATCTCATCCTTGCATTTTATGGATACATCAGTCTTGTAAACAAACAAATAAATTACAAACAATTTCAATATATATAACTATGTATATATAAGTTTGTATAAAATCATAATATATAAATAACGCACGTCGTAATTGTGTTGTAATCATGTCGTTATTGTGTCATGGGTTAGACAACTTAAACTCAAGCACAATCTAATTTTTTCATGTCGTGTACGTGTTGACCCACTTATTAAACGTGTCAACTTACTTCAAATCCAAACCCGCTTAACTCGTGTCGTGTCCAACTTTGTCACTCTTATTTGAAATTGACGTCGGTCAAGTTTGACCGTTAAGTGAGACATGCACTACATGTGACATCAAAAAACTTGTTTAATTACCTAAATAGCCTCCATAAAAGAAAAAAATAAAAAATTTCTTCTTTTGAGAGTGTGGATAAACGAGTCATTTTTCTTTTTATGATGGGTATTTAGGTATTTGAACAAAAAAAAATTTATATAACATGTAGTGGACACGTCTCACTTAACGGTCAAACATGATGGACGTTAATTTTAGAGGTACAATGTGAGCCGTTTTGAAAGTTGGAAGGTGTTAGTTGCAACAAGTAATAGTTGAGGGGTGTATTTACAAGTCAATAGTTGAAGGGTGTTTAGTACATTTTTGCTTTTTTTTTTTTTTTTTCATTTCTAGTTTCATTCTTTTACCCTTTATCATTGAAGTATAGTTCTGGGGGTTTAAGAAAAGAAAATGAAATAAGGTCACTTTTTTTTTTTTTATGAAAAGTTTTTGGATAGGTGTTGCATTTAAGGTTAAACGAGTTGATATGTACAAAAACATATATATATATGTGTGTGCGCGCGCTTTCTTTTCCTTCACTCCTTATAGTGAATTTTTAAATGCTCTGATTTGATTATTTCTTGATCATTTCTTTTACTTTCTATCAAAAAAACACTTCAAGACTAGAATTATGGAAGGAACCGAATTGGTCCCTCACGGTTCGATTTGGTTTGGTTCCATTGATTTTTACCGTCTGATTTAATTTCAATTTTTGTAAAAAAATCAATTTAGTTCCAAAATACTTTTAAATCGGTCCAATCTAAACCGTGTGCAAATTCTAGATTTAGGTTTTCATTGATATAGTTCAATTACACAAAAATATTAAAATAGATAAAGGATCTCATCGTCAATTCGTTTGCAATCTTGATACATGACCACCCTATCCATTTAGCAACTAGTTTACTTTATCCTTCACCGTGAGCGACTGAGTGAGAGAGAGAAATTATGATGTCAATATTGCAAAAATAGTAAATTCCAAATATGAATCTCTCCAATCCCTGAAAACATTTTACAAAACTATGTACTAACATGTGTACATTAGAAGTTGCATATATGTTGTGGTAAAAATTATAGAGAGAGTATTGGGAAACCTCGGAATTGTTATTTATAAAACATATAATGAAGAGTTTTCATTAATTCGATTAATGTATCAAAAAAGTATTAAGTACTCTCAGAAGTACGGTACCAAAAAAATAATGGGTACCTGAAAGTCACAGCCCTACCGATAGTGAATTGTTATTTTCTATTATAAAAAATAAAAATAAATAAAAAGTTTTCATTTGTCGGAGTACAGTACACCCAGAGGGTATACTACTACGGATATTAATAATTTGTATGTAATCTCTTTATCTGCAATCATTGTTCTTGGCAGAAAAACGATGTCCCATTGCATAAATGCATGTTTCTTAATTCACACCACAACTCTTTTGGCATCAGTACAGCTTCCAGGCACATATTTTTTCTATACAATATGTTACCCTTTCTTGAAAGCCATTGAGCAAAACACTACTTCAAACATTTGGCTATGGGAAGACTAGATGTAAAGGAATTATAAGAACCTGCAACAACCAATGACAGAGTTCAAAATTTTACTTCATTCCATCATAATACCTATGTTCTTTGTTGTTTTACAACATCTCGGAAGCCAAATTTTTCTGTTACCAAAAAATGTTCATTCAACCGCGTCCCTGAATTTCTCCTAGTGTGCATCCAAAGAGTTGATAGCAGGTTTCTGAAATCATCATCAAATGGCTATCAATAAATTGAAATTTACAAAATTTGCTCGAATGCTGAGTATGGAAGTGAAAACTGATAATAATCCAAGACAAGACAACCTAAATAGCTTCTCATCCCCAAAGCCTACTTATGAAGCTCTTTTTGTCTTTCTTCATTCGGTTCTCTAGTGATGGGAACTCAATTGAATTATAAGCAAGGTCCAGAACAATTGGATTGCGGGGAACTGCTCGGAATGCTGGTGGGAAGGCTTCAATACGGGGAACTCCTTTCGTGTTGGAATCGCCAACTGTGGACTCGTAAGTATCCAATCTCTCGAGAAGGAATTTCTCCAGCTGAAAAATATCCAGATCAGCGTATAAAACCAATTTTACAATATTTGACAACAAAGACAAATTTGAAGGAATTTCTCCAGCTGAAAAATATCCAGATCAGCGTATAAAACCAATTTTACAATATTTGACAACAAAGACAAATTTTAGTATCATTCAGAACATGCTTCGAATGAAGCAAATTTTCAGTTACATTACAAGGATATTAGGTTCAATAACTACTAAGAACACAGTCCCTCCTCAACAACAAATTCAAAATTCAAAATGCCTTCCATTAGAAAATTAAAAAATAATTTAATAAATAAAAAATAATAAATCACACAATTCTGAAATGTCAATTCCTTATTTAAGACTTCTCTATTAAAAAAATATAGAAACAAAGAAGAAAGCACTAATAAGTGTCCAGATAAGAAGCAACAATGTACTAGCTCATGATTTGCTTAGTGGTTTCAATAGAAAGCATGGGAATTTAAGCATGTTTTCAGTGTTGGTGAATGGAGTACCTGAAGGTTATTTTGTAGCTGGAAGGGGCATTAAACAGGAGTGTCCCTTGTCCCCTCTCTTGTTCACTTGGTCAGTGAAACATCTCTTTTAATGGAAAATGTAGTCCAAAATGGCAAAATGGCACAATCCATCTATTCAAATCTGTAGTGAAGGCTGGGATTAAGTTTTCTTGTATATTTATCGCAGATGACTTGTTTATCACTGTCCAATCCCATCTTGGTTCAGCTCAGTCTTTGGTAACATTTCCTATTATTTCCAGGCTGTTTCTGGTCTCCAAGATAGTAGTGAAAAGAGTGATTATGTTCTCAAGGGCTGTTAAGATGAAGAAAGGGATTATGAGGTTGATGCAGTTCAAGAAGGGTTCCTTTCCTATGGATTATTTGGGTTTGCCTATGGAGATAGAAGGTTAAAGAGGACTCATTGCACTCTGATTGATAAAATCACTGGCAAGCTATGAGCTTGGAATGCCTTGAATCTGTCACTTGCAGGTAGAATGGAATTGATTAAAAGTGTCCTTGCTTCATTCATATACTACGGGTTAGCTGCTTTTAAGATTCCAGCTGAGGTTAAGAAGGCTATAGAAAGGCAGATGAAACACTTCTTATGGGGTGATTTAGAGAATAGAAGGAAATTGCATCATATGAACTGGAACAAAGTCACTTTGCCTAACTCTGAAGGTAGATTTGGCTCAAGGAAGATAGAGAACATTGACTTTGCTGGTAAACGCATGTTGGTTTGGGATTTTATTCAACACAATGATTGCTTTTGGGTTGCTTGGTTTGCAAATTACAAATAGATACATAAGGAAGTTGAATTGTAGGAATTGTGTTCCAAAAACTGAAGGAGTTGATAGGATGGGATATACACGAATCCATGGAAGGTATGGTTTTGGAGAGCGAAATGAAATAGGAGAAATACTTTTAGACTTTGCAAAAACATTAGTTAGCTATAGCTAACACTCTATTTAAAAAAAGAGAAGAGCATCTAATAACATATAAAAGTGGAATGAGTAAAACGCAAATTTATTATTGCTTGTATAGAAGAAGGGAATGGGCTTCATGTAAAGATTGTAATGTAATTCCCGAAGAGAGTCTCACAAACCACCAACATCGTATACTAATTTTAGACATCTTAATCAAAGGGTTTAAATATAAAAGAATGAAAAAAGGACATAAGAACATTAAATGGAAATATTTAAATGGTAGTAAAGCGGTCACATTTAAAGAACAAATAGTAATGAATATGCAATGGGATTGGAATGATGATGTAAATAACTTATGGTCCAAAATGGCGAATTATATTAGGAATGAGGAAGTACAACAAATAATTAGACAAAATTTGAAAAACTTTAAAGCATGGCAACAAGTATAATAAACTCAAAGGTGGAGTAAAGAAGATAGTAAGCAAAGCCAAACAAAGTTCACTAAATGTCTTCTATGAAAAAGTAGACACAAAAGAAGGCGAGAAAAATATTTATAAATTAGCAAAGAATAGGGATAGATCAACTAAAGACCTAAACCAAATTATATGTATTAAGGACATAGACAACACAATATTAGTCAAAGAAAGCGACATATTAAATAGATAAAAGAATTACTTTCAAAATGTATTAAATGAGGAATACCCTAGAGAAGAAATAGAAGGAAATGAAGTTAACATAGGAATGGTAGATAAAATCACCAACAAGGAGGTAGAGGACACACTTAAGAAGATGGGGAGTAATAAAGTAGTAGGTCCGGATAATATTCCCATAGAGGCGTGGCGAACTTTAGGTAACATAGGTGTTGAGTGGCTAACAAAGTTGCTTAACAATATCTTAGGGCAATGTATGATGCCAAATGAATGGAGAGAGAGTACAATAGTACCACTTTACAAAAATAAAGGGGATATACAAAATTGTGGCAACTATAGAGGAATTAAATTAATAAATCATACAATGGAAGTGTGGGAAAGGATTATAGAACAAAGACTAAGGAAAAAGTTCATGGTATAGGATAACCAATTTGGGTTCATGCCAGGAAGATCAACAATGTAAACTATATACCTAATTAGGCAATCAGTTGAAACATGTAGGAGTAAGCAACAAAACTCACATATGATTTTATAGACTTAGAAAAAACGTATGATAGGTCCCAAGAGATATAATTTGGTGGGTCCTACAAAGAAAACGAGTCCCCTTACAAATTATAAAAAATATCCAAGACATGTATATTAATACGAAATCTAAAGTTCGTACCACATGTGGTGACACTAGTGAATTCTCTATAAACGTAGGATTGCACCAAAGATCGGTGCTAAACCCATATCTTTTTGCAATAATCTTAGATGAGATAACAAAAGACTTCCAAAACGAGATTCCGTGATGTATGATGTTCACCGATGATATCGTGCTCTTGGATACCTCTATAGAAATTAACAATAAAACTAGAAATGTAGAGAAATGATTTAGAATTGATAGGATTGAAAATTAGTCAAACTAAAACCGAGTATATGAAGAGTAAATTTAACAAAGATTTGAAAATGAAAAATATAATGATAGCACTTCAAGACAAAAAGGTTACTCAAAACAACCAATTTCAATACCTAGGATCGATAGTACAAAACGATGGAGAGATAGATAGCGACATAACTAGTAGAATAGGTGCGGGTTAGACAAAATGGAGACAAGCTAGTGGGATGTTGTGTGATAAAAAGATAACAAGTTAAAAGGAAAATTTTATAAGACCATTATTAGACCAACTATGTTTTACGGGGCGGATTGTTGAGCTTTAAAAAAGGGACAAGAGCAACTAGCAGAAATGATAATGCTAAGGAGGGTGATTCAAGTGACTAGAAGAGATAAGGTTCCTAATGAGAGAGAGAAAAAAATTAGGTGTGGCACCCATTTGTGAAAAAAAATTAGAGAGAGTAGATTGAGAAGGTTTGGACACATCTATCGAAGACCTAGAGACGCACCGGCAAAGCGAGGAAGACTAGTTGTAATAGAAGTAAGAGACGGAGAGGGAGACTAAAAATAACATGCGATGAGGTTATTAAAAATGACTTTAAAAGGCTAAATTTTGTATGGAAAATGGCATGCAATAGAAAATATTGGAGAGAGAATTCATGTGGCCGACCCCATTCATATGGGACTAAGGCAAGGGTGATGATGATGTATTCCAAAAACTGATTACTCTTCTATTTGGAGGAGTATGTTAGAAGTTGGGGACATTAAGCTGCGGCACATTTCTTTTCAAGTTGGAGATGGTAGTGGTTTTAAACTGTTTGCTGACCCCTGCTGTGAAGGACAGACCTTAATTCAGAAATTTGGCCACAGATTTCGGAGAAGCTCAACCCTAAGGAAAGATGACCTACTGCGGGTTATTATTCAGCATGACCAATGGGTTGCCAACCTGGTTTGCTTCAGTTGATTAGTGATTGTATCAAAGCTATTCCTATTAAATTAAAGGGGCACCTGACGTAGTTAGATGGAATCATGGAACTTTTTCACTTAAATCAGTATGAAATCAGTGTAGAAAGATTGGTGTGTGTTGGTTTAATTTTGTGTTGGAACAGCTGTAGACCTCGAGTTGCTATCTCCTCTTGTTCAATAATTCAGGCTTAAATCCTTCTTTTGTACACCTGAAGAAGAAGGGTACCGTTCTTACTGCATCTGTTTTTGCTTTGTCTCTTTGCTGCATCAATATGGGGTTGGGTAGAAAATCAGTTAAACTGGAACTGGCCTGGGCTTCATTCTCATTCGAATTAGATCATCTGGTTATTGCAGTTGGCTAGAGATAATTCTGTTAAGAGCAGATTCTATAAGTCTGTCTTTTTGGCTACTCTTTGGTGCCTATGGATGGAAGGAATTCAAGGATGTTCTGAGAGGAATCTAGTAGGCTTTCTGTGGTAGCCATGAATGCTGTTTGGGAAGGATTGAGCAGCTTAGCGCTCAACCTTGAAGACTTGGATTATTTTCTTGTTTCTCAATTCTTACGTGGTTGTATCATGTTTTCTTTATCTTTGTTATTTGTTTGTTCTGGAAATGTTTCTTTTCCATTTCCATGTGATGTAATGTAAGTGTATGCACTCGCTTTTTCCTCCTTGTATATCATCTTTGTTGGGTTGGCTCAAATTCCTATTGTAATTAGGTTTCTATTATAGAGTTGTATCTTATTAGGTAATTTCTTAGCATGCAAGTCTTGGTCTCAAGAAAGGAAAGTTATTGTTAGGCAAGTCTTGGGCTCTAAGGAATTGTAATCCTTGTCCACCAACGAATTGGGTTTTGGGCTCTATAAATAGTTACCTATGTTCAAAATTGAGAGATCACTTTCATTGTTTTTGAGAGGACACTTAGAGAGAGAATTCTTGTTTAGAATTTGTGATTTCCTTTTGAGTGAGATTGGGTGTATAAGGGTTAAGGGTTGAGAGTTGAGCGTACTCTTGATACAATCCTTCAACTTGTACTGTTACAATCTGTCAATGATATAAGCTAAATTGAGAGAACTATTAGAGAGAGAGAAATATAATCTATATTTCATATCCCAAAGGGTGATTACAATCTCAATATATAGTATTCTCAAGAAATAAAATAAGGAAAGCATCAATATATGGAAACAAAAAATATGCCCTTAATTAAGGAATAATTCATCAAGCCCCTAATCAAGGAAGAGTTGATTATTAGCTGTCACAACACTCCCCCTCAAGCTGGAGAGTAGATATCAATAACTCCCAGCTTGCGACAGATAGAATCAATGGCATGCTTTGGAAGGGCCTTAGTAAAGAGATATGCTAATTGATTAGCAGATGATACGAACGAAGTCGCAATTTCTTTGGAAGTCACTTTAGAACGAATGAAATGACAATCAACCTCGATATATTTGGTTCACTCATAAAAAACTGGGTTATTGGCAATGTGAATAGTTGTCTGGTTATCACAATAGAGAAGACATGAGTCTTGAATTGAAAACCCAAATTCTTGTAACAAAGTTCTCACATGAAGTATAAGCCATTGCACGGTACTCAGCTTCAACATTAGACCACGTCACAACTGACTGCTTCTTACTTTTCCAAGTTACTAGATTGCCTCCTCTAAAAGTACAGTAACCAATCGTTGAATGTCTGTCTGAAGGAGAACCTGCCCAATCAGAATCAATGTAACCTTCAATGCGCAGATGTCCAGACGACTGATAGAAAAGACCACGACTTGGAGCTCCTTTGAGATACTTCAAAATCCGTATAACCGCCTCTATGTGAGGGACTCGTGGGCTGGCCATAAATTGAATCACAACACTGACTACATAGGCAATAATTGGACGAGTAATGGTTAGGTAAATTGATGCGCTTGACAATTAAATCATACTCCGCCTTAGGAATAAAACCATGTTCCTCAACTGTGGAGTTAGAGTTCTCCCCTTTAACTGTAACCTGATTTGTCCATGCGGGCTTGCCATGGAGTTCCCAACAGTAATCAATAGAATGGTGGGTGCGGCCACAATGTGTAAACTTCTTGGTACTGCAACCACCATGATCCATGATTTCCAAGACGAAGAGATTCAAGATGAGTCTAGATTATATAACTAAAAGGAATGGTGCAAGTATTGTCACCCATGATAGCTAAAGACGAGATAGTCCGAGACTCCGAGTACAAGTTTCAAGCAAGAGAATTAAAGAATTTGAACATGAGATCAAGAACAAAGATACTGTTTTTTTTTTTTTGGAAACCTAGGGTTCTAGGTCATCTCTATCCAAATGACAGAAAGAAAAAGTAGAAAAGCCAACAATACAAAAAAAAGAAAGACAGAAATTGAGAAGAGGAGGAAGAAACTCACGTTAGGTCTCCAACTTATACCGTGTCAAAGATATAAGCTAAATTGAGAGAACTATTAGAAAGAGAGAAAGAGAGGGAGAAATATAATCTGTATCTCATATCCCAAATGGTGATTACATTCTCAATATATAGTATTCTCAAGAAATAAAATAAGGAAAGCAACAATATATAGAAACATAAATTATGCCCCTAATTAAGGAATAACTGATCAAGCCCCTAACCAAGGAAGAGTTGACTATTAGCTGTCACAACACAATCTATATAGTGAAATCGGGCTCTCCGTGGACATAGGCTTGTTTAGCCAAACCGCGTATAAGTTTTGGTGTGTTATTTCAAATTGCTTTGTGCCTGTTTACTTCTCGTCACATCATAATATTTGGTGGTAAGTGATTGGAGGTTTTTTTCTCAACAAATTGGTATCAGAGCTTCAAGGTACACACAAGGTGTTCGATAAAAATCTTATCTAGATTTTTTCTTCATAACACGAGTGTTGTTCGTCTTGGGCACTTGTGACAATCATGGCCGGTAATATTGTCACACAGTACAAGGTGGAGAGATTTGATGGTAAGAGTAGCTTCACCCTATGGCAAGGGAGGGTGAAGGACATCCTAGTTCAACAAAGCTTAGCGCGGGAGTTGAAAGGGAAGGATGGAAAGCCAGAAAAAATGTCAGTTTATGATGGCAGGATATAGAGTCAGGGTGTATTAGCACTATTCGACTCTATATTGGGGATAACATCATTAACAATGTTAATGGAGAGGATTCAGTGCCAAAATTGTGGGAGATGCTAGAGAAGCTCTATCTAGCGAAAAGTCTTATAACTAAACTTAATCTGAAGCGGGATTTGTACAAGCTAAAGATAAAGGAAGGCAGAAACCTCTTGGAGCACATGAATGAATTTCATGAAATTGTTGACCAACTTGAAAAGGTCGATGTGAAAATTGAAGAAGACGACAAAGCCCTATTGCTTCTTACTTCACTTCTAGATTCCTATGAGAACATAGTGACTACCGTCTTATATGGTAAAGATACGCTTAAGATGGAGGCAGTTGAGTCGACTCTCTTATCCAACGACAAAAGAAAATCTCCCGTTGGTGAAAGTTCAAGTTCAGTTATGGTTGCTCATTGGCAGAATAAGGGAAGGCCAACCAACCAGGGATCTAGTGATAGCAGCAGGTTTAGATCAAGGGGTGGAGAAAAGGGTAAACAGTGCCACAAATGTCGTGAGTGGGGCCACATTAGGAAGAACTGTCCACTTGCAAAGCGAAAGGATGATGGCGGCTCCGAGAATGGATCTACAGCACATGCTTGTGATAATAACCTTGGGGATATTCTCACAATTTCTAAAGATGAAACTGTTACTCAACATGAGTAGTTTTTAGATTCAGATTCATCGAACTATGTCAAAGATATAACCTAATTTGAGAGAACTATTAGAGAGAGAGAGAGAGAAATATAATTTGTATTTCATATCCCAAAGGGTGATTACAATCTCAATGTATAGTATTCTCAAGAAATAAAATAAGGAAAGCAACAATATATAGAAACATAAATTATGCCCCTAATTAAGGAATAACTAATCAAGCCCCTAATCAAGGAAGAGTTGACTATTAGCTGTCACAACACAATCTATATAGTGAAATCGGGCTCTCCGTGGACATAGACTTGTTTAGCCGAACCACGTATAATTTTTGGTGTGTTATTTCAAATTGTTTCGTGCTTGTTTGCTTATCATCACATCATAATATTTGGTGGTACGTGATTGGAGGCTTTTTTCTCAACAATCTTTTTTATTCTACTTACCCATCAGTCCATATAATTCACAGTCCATAAACAAAAAATCCTTCATATGACATCCAGACCTTCAACCTAATAGCTTGCTTTGAACAAGTAACAGACAATTATGGCTGCCGATAAACCAAAAATGACCTTGGAACTCAGACCAGTTTGTGCAGAGGCTAAATTATACAGGTAGGTAACAGACTAAATTATAGGAGTCGACAAAAAATTCAAGATCCATGAATTGGTAAGGATCACTCAAAAGTAATGTACAAATTAAATGAAGATCTGTCATTTAAACTGGGGGGGCTGATCGTATCTCAGCACCTAGTTTTAACAGAATCCACTTTTTTTTTTTGTTCAAAAGCAAATTAATGTTAAATAGGCTGCCTGTCTTCGTGAGAGGCAGAACTAAACTAAAGGAATTTAACTGCTTCACATTTTGCATGGCTGGCCAGTTTTTTGAATTTCCCAAAGACACTTTCCTTTCTACATAAACCTGGAGAGAATAAAGAACCTCTAGAGATAAATTACGCTGGGGAGTAATACTAATCAAAGTGACATTGTAACAGTTGCTAAATCAGGATAAAATGTTTTGGTCTCGTAGATTATTTTAGTTTTGAGGGGCGGGGAGCAAAACACTGAAATATCTTTTATGTGGTATTTATCTTCTTTTCTCGAAAAGAGAAGTAGAGAACTGTAAGAAAAGGCTAAAAAGTACCTTCTTATCAGATCCACTTAATGATACAGCAGAGACTTTTTTTGAGAGATTCTCATGAGCCTTCTCCTCTTCCATAATCCCTGTTGCATGCTCTATACAGCTGTTGGATCTACAGTCATCATATAACGTCTTCAACTCCTTGATCATTACCTGTTGAAATGGAGGGCGAATAAAAATTAACTGAAAGTGAATTTTAAACCAAAATTTAGGGGCATCAGTTTATTGGAAAATGTTTCAAGTAAGAATTTATCAATGGCTGAATGATCCCCAACGTTGTTCTATAAACTAAACAGTTATTTCCTTGAGTGAGATAATGAGCCAATAGGAAAGTCTTTCCTGATATGAACTTAAGAAAGATTGTCACTATCAACCACAAGCATATCGGAAACTTCATCAATACATGCAGCTGCATATTAATTTAACTGTATGACATATGCAGGGACAATTTATGAATCTATGCTAGAACAAGAAAGTCACCAAGAGCAAAAGACCTAATGAATATTGAATATACACACCTCATCAGTGGTACTCAGACTTTGAAGTTGTTTAAGGGCAGTATCAGCAAGAGAGAAAGCACGGCAGTATAATGCATATGATTCTGTCCTCTTTCCAGCCGAACTGTAGGATTTAGCCAAGTAAAAGCATCTGACAACAAAATGGCAGGTCTTTTAATTAATAAGAGCTTAGAAAAGTTACTTGACACACCAAAATTCAATTACAAACAGCATCGCCTTAGCAGTCTGTTTAAAATCACTATAAATAGGAAATAACCAGAATCAGATTTGTCAATTCGCAAAGCAGAAACATCATGATTGCTAGGAGGATAACCCAACAAACATAAAGAGGCCCTACACAATGAAATATCTTTCAAATAGGGAAAGCAAATTAAGGGCAACCAAACAAATAAATTCGGGCATAACGAAAATTCAATGGGCAACCAGATTTTGATCCTTGTTCTGTCTTGATATGCTAAGAAGCACAGATACTTCTATGAAGTGCCGTGTCGGACACGGATACTTCTATGAAGTGTCGTGTCGGACACAGACACTTTATGGACACCCCTAGACACATCTCCGACACTTCATGGCCGTGCCCATAATTTAAAAATATTTTTTATTATTTCGGACACTTGACCAACACATCTTGGACACTTGCCCGACACATCTCGAACACTTCAACACATCTTGGACACATTCCAGACACATGACCAAAACATCCCACACCCTTTTGTCTTTATAAAACAAACACATGACAGTCTTAGAAACAACATTATGCACATACATCAAAGTGTCCAACCTCCATTTCCTTAAAACAATTACATTAAACGCATGTGAAAGTATGTAATGAAAAAAAAAACATAACTATAATGATAGGATAGGATAGTAATATCATATATAATATTATATATTCTTCTTGTATTCGAATAGCTTCAATTTCTAACTTATGTATCTTTAGTATAGAAATTATAAATTAATTAATGTTCTATAATTGTCTTATTCAATAGATATATAAATGAAAATTTATATTTATATTAGCCATTTCCATGTCATATCCGTGTCCTACTTTTTTAGAGTTTGACTTCTCGGCGTAGTATCCGTGTTGTATCATGTCCGTGTCCATGCTTCTTAGTTTATATGTGATAGTTTTACTAACCATCACAACCAATGACCCCTACTATGTGATTACTTCTCATCTAACATATGTATAAACAAATCTCCTGTAGGATCTTTTCAAGAGTATGTACAACATCAGGAAACTACCTTAGTATCCAAAACTGCAGTGTTTAACATCATGTGATTACTTCTCATATACATATGTATATACAAATCTCCTATAAAATCTTCAAGAAAAATGTACAAAATCAGGAAACTTGCTTGATATCCAAAGCTGCAGTGTTAACGTCATCTTGTTTCAAATCTAGGCATTGGAACAACCACCTCCTCACAACTCACTTTTTTTTTCTGACAAGTACACACAACTCATATGTATGCCTGTTCCTAACCTTCTACCCACACCACATATGGCAAAGAAGAGCTGCCTTCCAAGCCTGCCTCACTTTTGTTCAAACAACTCCATTGCCGAAACATATTTTGGGGAAGGGAAGAAAGGGAATGATCTGCCTTATGTCTGGCACAAAGCTTACAATGAAGGCAGATATAAGAGTATGGATCATGAATTTGTAGTATTTACTGTCAAATAATTTGTTAAAGGAAAAAGAATAGTAGATGGCATGGCGTCATAATATTCTTCAAGCAAGGGATATAAACGGAAGGGTTCAAAACCACCATTGCTCTCATGTGCTTTCATGATATATATTCAGAACATCAAGACTAGCTTAAAGATCCATGACAGAGATACAGACAACAGACAGCAACTGGAGATCTAATACAACCAAATGGTAAGACTAGTACACAATCTATCACGAAAGATACTAAAAACACAAGACAGTTGAGACACGTAACAAAATTGGATCGTAAATCACGTTCATAACAATAACACAATGTTTAAAAGCCATACTTTATAACAAAAATGTCCTGAGTGGGTTATAAATTGCTAGGAAGTTATGATGCAAATCGATATGATAAGAATAGTCAAAATGAGAATACTGAATTTAAAGTGGCAAGATGAACACACAGTGGATAATGAATCAATTAGTATGAAATAATAGGCAGCATCAAAGTGGGGACAAGACAAGAGGATATGAACCAAAATGGACAAGGCATACACAACAAAGACCAATTGGTACACCAGCGAAAACTGATACGATACAAATTGAAGGTAGAAGGACAAGGCAAAAGAGGACCTACTTAGATGGCCCATGATTTAACACACAAAAAAAAGGCCTATTATAATGTGAAACAGGATATGAGAATCAAACTGCAGATGGTATTAAGTACTCTTCAAGATCAGTTGAAATAAATATTTTTGATTTATTTGAATTGTTTGGTGTCTTCTTCTCTAGAGTCTAGACTGAACATGACCCATTCAAGTCACCAGGTCGCAAATTCAATTGGTCAACCAAACATTTAATGGATATTAAGAATTTCTAGATGACATAATTTGCTACAGTAATTAGGAAAGCAGCCAAACCAAGCTAACACAATTTCTGGATATTAAGAATTTCCAGACCATGTAATTTGCTACAGTAGTTAGGAAAGCAGACCAAACCAGGCTGACTATCCAGGTCAAGCCACTTTTCAAATATAATAATACTTTCTATTTTTAAAAAAGGGCTGCACTTCATAAAGATAGATATTGATGAAGTAACATTTTCATCCATTTAATATTTGTTATGCAAACAAACATGAAATAGTTTGTAAGAAGCAAACCTTTCTGCTCGGAAAACCGAACTTCTGAGAGCACATTCCTCAACAAATGCAACTTCTTCAGGTGTTCTATCTCTCCCAGAATGAACTAAATCAGAAAGATCAGCTGTATTCTGCCAACAGGAAGAGCAATTACTCCAGTTTTGCAATAGTATCCATTTTTGGATAGTTAATTTTCAAATATTATGACTAGAAACAATATCCATGTATTTATGATGGTCAAAATGTAAAGAAAAGGAATGTGGTTGTTACCTGTAATAACAGATCAAATAACCGGACAAGCTCTTCAGGCTTGGTAACTTTCTCATTTTTGTCATCACGAAACTTAGTAAGTTTACTTTTTGCTATTTTCACCAACAACTGGTTCCGCTCAATTGTCCGTTGACCTAAGACAGAGCCAATAGCTTTATCAAGGCCGCTTAGATCTTCTTTCATGTTTTCAGAATTACCTGCAGTAACCTAAACAAAGACAAATTTCAAATCAAAAGTATGAAAGATGACCATAAAATTAAGTTGTCATTATTTATCAAACGGTACATCTACATCACAAAGTCCTTCACGACAGATAATCATACTGTAGCATTAAATCATTGACAGTCTGTACCAAATCATTACGGATGCAGCTCCTGGCTTCATGATATGCGGCAAATATTTTGTCAAAGGTGACAAGCCTTTTCTCTGCTGGGAAGGATTCTGCCATGGTACCGTGTATATCTTTCTCCAATTCCTGAGCTGATCAGATTTAACACGTAATAAACAGAGCTTGAGAGAGGGTTTATATTGATTTACATTGATGCATAGTGCATAGATTAGGAAAAGATCCAATATACAATAAGCGTGCAACCAAATTCAAATATATTTCAACAGAATATTGGAAGATGCACCAATAAAGGAAGAAAAAGAATACATGGGATCTTCAGGCTCAACCTTTCCTCAAAATGAATATCTGAAAACTAGCCTATATCTTTTCCATAATGTTTCCAAGTAGTTGAACAGGACCCTCATTCCAGACAAAAACAATGATTCAATTCCTTCCAATTAATCTTACAGTACATGTTTGCAGTTAGAAACTTAGAAATCCATCTTTTGGCATAAGATAGTAGGAGAGACCCAATACAGCACAAAATAAAAAACAAACCTTGTATTAAAAATATAAAATACAACATATTTATGAATTTGCTACTATGATTAAATTTGAATCAGCAGTATTCAAGAGAAAACAAGATTAGCAATTTTACTTAGTCTGGGCTTTCAATTGTCAAAGGGAATTTTATTTTGCTTTTAACAAGAGAACCATATTCAAGCCTTATGTTCTCCTTTCTTAATCTTACGATTACCAAGATCCAAGCACTAACCTCATCCAAATACATAGAAGGTCAAATCGGGCCCAAACTCTATAATAACCTTTACTAATTTAACCTAGGAAGCACGGACACACCTAAAACGTCGAAGAATGCGTGTCAAACACCGACACATGTTGAACACAGCCCGACACGTGTCGGACACGCCAAAATACGTGTTTGGATTTTTTTTTTTTTTTTGGACACACTGCAGACACGGCATAGACACGACATGGACAAGTGTCATATTGTTAGGAAGTTTTAATAAAGTTTTAAAAAGAAAGATAGGTTAAAATGTAATTATGATGGCTTCTTTGAAATTTTTTAATAAAATATGATGGTCATAACATATAATATTTCAAGTTTTTTTTGTTTAAAAAACAACTATTATTATTGTTGTGGAGTAAATTCAATTGTGTAGTTCTTTAACTGATAAACTAATTATTTTTATAGCTCATTAATTATTATAATTTGTGAATTTTTCATTGTTAGGTTGATGAAAAATAATTTCACTCTTAAATATAGGATCATATATATAAAAAGATATATTTATTAGTCGCCGTGTCCCCACGGTGTCTTGTATCCTAATTTTTTACGATTTGTCGTGTCGTTGTGTCCGTGTCGTGTCGTATCCGTATCCGTATCCATGCTTCTTAGAATTTAACGAAAGCCATTACCCAGTGGACTAACCTATTAATCAAGGTACTAGGAGAGTGGGCGTAGTACAGAACCTCTGAATTTATTTGCATAAAGTGGCTGTCTCAAACTCAAACTCATGCTTGGCTGCCCAAGCAATCACCATCATACCAAGCAATGTCCACTTCTATGTCCACCAGAGAAAAAGAGGGAAAAAGAAAAGTCATCCTTAGTTCTCTAATTTTTTGGGTTCAGGGATCCAATTGTAAATCTGTGGGGGATATAGTTGATTTTGTGGATTCTTTAGCAGTATAGTGGGATCTCTTGGCCCTTTTCGTATATGGGATGCGCTCCCCTTTTGAGCGCCTCTCTATGAAATCTTATTTATCAATATATATATATATATTTCTAGAAGGGTAAACATGTAGCATAATATTAGAATGCAATTATTGAGCATTATCCTAGTTATGGATTTAAAAAAGATCACTTCCATGTGGAACAACAGCACTGTGTTAGTGTCTCCTGGTTATGTTGGTATGTTCTATTTCACACAGTTACACAATGTTTCCAGATGAAACCACTTTTTCATATTGCAAGAAGCACAAAAGTTTTCACCACCATAAGTCAACCAGAGAACCAGCAAAGTGAGCATCCACTAATAAATAACCAACGGGATTGATACCAACTCTCCACTGTTACATTACAAGGGTAACCAGCATTTCACGGTTCTCCCAATGAATTTTTTCCTAAAGTCACCATGACTAACATCTAATTCCTTTAGTGGAAGACAGGTCAACAAAAGTATGTCGCAACATTTACACGTACTCAACAAGTAACTCAACAGATGTATTGTCTCTAAAGCTAAGGTGCCCATTTGTTTTATCATATGAAGAGATTTATTACAAACCTTTCAATATGAAAACCCGTGTCTTTGCATTAGAAATTGGAAATCTATGACCGAGCCAAAAAAATTCTGTCATAGATGCAGCCTGTTGAGATCTTGCCTCAGCCATAACAGCCTGCAGTTTAAGCAATAATGGGAAGTAACAAATGTCAAGACATTCTTTTTAAAAGTTTTCAGACAGAAGCAATACTCTCAAATATAATTGAAGCAATCCTATTAAGGCGATAAATCAGTAATTTATACAACATTCATGGTTGAGGCAGACTCTTTCAAATAATTAAACTCACCTCTAGTTTAGCTTTAAAAAGGTCTAGGGCAGGCCCTTCCATTTCACCCATGTTTATAAGATCAGAAGTCTGTAAATTTGACTCGCCGATTTTGTGTAGGCAGTACCTTATATTTGGTTCCAATTCCTCAACACGCTCACGGCACAAAACTTGATTCTCTAGGTCTCCATATTTTCCAAGTTCCTCGTAAACAGCCCTATTACATAAATGAAGTTATTCAAAACACTATCTACTAAAGGGAGAGGAATAGAAAATCCCCCCAACCAGTAACATCCTAAATAGCTGAATGAGAAGATAACAAAAAGGTTTTCAAGCAGCCAGATATAGAAACATACACAAGTATTAGCAGCTAAATTGAACTCACAAATGTTTATCCCAATTTTCTATGGTCAAATACAGATTTTCGTCTTATTTGATTTTAGTTGAAATTTGGATGTACACACCAAAATGACACAGGTATTTTAATTTTAGCATTACACCAGCAATAAGCAATTTTGAATTATGAGACTAGAATGTACCTGGCACTCTTGAAACTCTTTAATGCAATGTCCCAATTCTGATCTAGTTCAAACAACAAATTCCCTTTCATGTAAGAGGCATAGGCCTGCAAATCAGTGACCAAACCTTGCTCAATAAGATATGGAAGACATCACATTTCATTAAGTGAAAGGTAAAACCAGTACTAAAAGATGTATAAATCAAGTCGAAACTCTTAAGTGTTTAGAATCATAACATCAAATTCGTGGAAGAAAAATGATCAGTGACAAAACTAATATAAATGTATAATGATACAAGGGAGAGAGAAAAAAAAAGGATGAACTATACAGCATCCCTAATTTTTTTTTGATAAGTACAGCATCCCTAATTTTAAATCATGTTGGGCTCTTGTCAAGCTCCCCCAGAGATCAACATGTCAAGCGAGACGTAATCAAAGGTTATTGGTCAGATCGAAGCTTTTAAATCATAACAAGGAGATGTGTTAGGAATATGAGTCATGTGTTGGCATGTTCCTAATTAATACTTGTGTTGTAATGTGTCAAAGTGTCTCGAGTTGATCAAGGAAATCTGTTGAAGACATGGCAGACACAGAATTGTGAAGAACACAGCTTGAAATCTGCATCCTCAATCACATATCTGGGGCACATGAAATTGACCTCAGATATACCTAAATCGACCTACTTTGATCTTGGTTGGGCTCATAAATTAGTTTTAATAGTGTTCTTGAAAATTGGATTTTCAAAATTGAGGTTTTACACAATTTTCGGAAATATATTTTAGATTGGGTAAATAATGTTCATCGATCGAATGGTCGATCAATTAATTGTCCTCTGGTAACAATCCATCAAATGGTCCATCAATCAAGTTTTTATTTAAAAACTATTTTCAGATCCAGAATGCATCGATTGAAGTTTCAATTGATCGAGGGGTTTCCAGTAGTGTTTGATCAAAAAGTGGACCAATCAAAACTGACGGCTCTCTCAAAACACAATTTGTAAGGATTCTACTTGCAAAAATGTATGGGCTACCTATATTGGCTATAAATATGGGTTATAGTCAATCGAGGGAAGAGGTTGAAGTCTCTAATAATCTAGTGTGATAAAATCCTTGAGAGAGGAGAATTCCTAATTCACTCAATCCAAAGTTCCCTTTATTGAGTGTTCAACTATGGAAATATTCAATGATCCAACCCAAATCAACTGATCAATTGTCAGAGTAGGAAGGGCAAGCAATCACTGGAGAAGAAAATTCATGGGGAGCAAATTATGTAGACAAGCGGGTCGTGTGCCTGGAGATTTGGGAGCTTGGTGAATGGATCTGTGTCTAGAGATAACCAAGGGTTCTAGGGTGTTAGAACTGTTAACCTGGTTGTATCTCCTTTTCGTATAGTGGACTGTGCCTGACTCAACTAGGTCCATGGTTTTTCCATTTTGGGTTTTTCAAGTGAAAATTTGTCTTTGCTCTACTTTGTTACTTTCTATTGATGCATGATTATGAGGATGATTGATAGAGAATAAATGGACAGAAGAGAAGCCAGGGAGGTTGAAAAGTGGCTTCCATGCCCCTCAAATATGAGAGAGGGCAGTTCCTAGGAATCACTCCTACAACCCTGGAGGAGTGATTTCAAAAGAGTAAAAGCAAGCATAAAAAAAATGATCAACCCCGCTCGGTCATTCCTGGAGGGGGTGAGATTGCCTTGCCTCTCACAGGGAGACAAGGTCCCATGGTTTGAACTCGAGGAAGATGCGATCTGGAGAAGAAGAGATGAATTATGATCATGTTTGGTAGGGAAATTTGACAAGGAAGTGGGCTAACGAGAGAAAATTGCAGCTTGGGTGAGCAAAGTATGGAGGGGGTTTCTTGTGGAGTTGGTGTATATTGTCGGACTCTTTGCTCTTATTTTGGCCACCTTCACACACAGAGGCGATTAGAGTGTAGTTGGAAGAGAGAAGGAAGTGGGGAGATGCTACCTTGCGACTGGATGTGTGGTGCTTCAGAGTGTGTTGTTCTGGTGTATTGAAGGAGAAAGGGGTGAGAAGGTTAATTTTGTATGGATTACCTTGACATTGTGGAGCTATGCTCTGTTGTGTGGTCGGAGACTTGCGTGGTGGATTCATGGGGGTGGAAACCAACAAGAGGATTGATGCAAAGAAAGTACAGCTCATGGACAAAGAGGGAGGTGAGTGTCCACCGTCGATCTATGTCCATGATGACTGGTTGTGCTATAAGGTGACATTGTGGAAGGAGAAGGCATCGGAGTTGGTCCCAACATCGGCGAGTCTTGCCGACAAAGATGAGAGTTGCCTAATATAGGAAGATGACTAGTGGGTGATGTAGAAGAAGGGTCGCAAGCAAGAATTACAGAAGAAAGAGGGAAACCAGTTGCAGAAAAGGAGGATGGAGGAAGGAAGACAACATGGCGTTTTACACGCGCTGGAGGTGCATAGCCATAGAGAAGGAAGAGGGAGGACACATGTCAGGAGAATGGAGCCTCATCCAGATTATGGTGGTATAGTTGGCAATTGGCATAAATGGGGGGTTTTCGAAATTCAAAATGGTGTCATGTGACAAAGCCTTTAGTGGGGTGGCAGTGGCACATGATTTCTACAACACATGCAAACAGGCTGGGCCCAATGGCGGTAGGGCTGTTGAGGAGAGACCCAACGAAGCTCGGGTGAACAAGTTATATAGGCCCAATCTGATGAAGGGTGTGGGTGAAGGAGTCTCAAAGGATGAAAATAATTGGGCTAAGGAAAGATGGGCCTTACAACAAGGTTTAAGTAGTGTGGGCCAGGATCGAACCAAACAACAGCATGTGCCAAGCATGGCTAATCAAACTCGACCTGAACAACATCAAATGGGCCAAGTCCAAAAATGAGCAACACGAACCCAAAGGCAGAAAAAAAAGTTGACATGGGCTGAAAAAGGAAAATGCATACTGGAGTCTTTCAGGATATGGGAGGGAGACAACCCACTGATCGAGTTCGGCCTAAAAAGGTTAGTAATGCCCCTTTCAAGCCCAACCTCCAACCTTCTTCTCTGAGTTCACTGGGGTTCTGGGAGGAGAAGCCAAAACCAGCAATCAGAGATGGGATCCCGGATGACTGAAGGGGACTCGTCGAACGTGGGCGAGGCTACTGGGTTGTCGGGGGAGGTCTCGGGAGGTCCCCAACAAGAGTCGAGCATGCTGGTGGAGGGGATGAAAATATTTGTTTGATACGAAAGGCTTGGAAATACCCTTGGCTATAGGGGTGGCAATATTTGACACAACACGCTAACACGACACGAAATAAGAGGGTATGGGTTTGAGTTTATCGTGTTCTTATCCTTATCGTGTCTACACGATAGACCCGATAAGAAATCGTGTCATTTTCGGGTTTAACCCGCTAACACGAAACTAACACAGTTGATCCGATTAAATATTCGTGTCGTGTCGTTCTACCCATTTAAATTAACGAGTCGTGTCGTGTCAACACGACCCGTTAACCCACATAACCCATTAATATTTATTAATTTGTTTTAAAATGTAAAAAATATAAAGCTTAATATTGTAAATTTGTTTTAAAATGTTAAAAACATGTAAACATATATTTTTAATAAATATAAAATTTTTGTGATAAATATAAAAAAAATTAAAATAAAATAAAGTAAATAAAATAAAATATCTAGAATGCTTGAAATATGACACACACACCTCATAAAAACTTGACACGATGATTTATAGAAGAAAACCCCTTATTTTAATAATCATGCCGTTCACTAGACAACCTTATCACAAGAATAACATATACAAAATGATAAGAAATTTGATGTAAAGTTGTTAATGTCACTGGGACAACAAGGCTTACAAATTACAAATGGGTGCATGAACTAACTAATATGTTAGTCATCATCAACTAAACCACCCACTATATATATGTGTGTGTGTGTGTGTGTGTGTTTGTGTCTCCACCATTACATAAAAATAATAATACTCGATCAAAATAAATCAGTCTCTACAATCTAATCCTCGTTTGAAAAATTAAATAAATTTTGGTCTTTATGAAAAATTTGGGTTATTACAAATATGTTATATATAGTATATATACTTATTTGTGCTAGACTTTAGTGGTGTGAGTTAGGTGTTGTAAGTGTAACGCCTTGTATGTATGGAAAAAGAGAGTGATGGTTATTGAAGAGAATAATGTTTTTTATTGGATGGTTTTGAAAACTTTGAGTATAAAATTTTCATTATGATATACCAATGTTCACGTGAAAATTGAAATGGAAATACAAGAGACATATATATATATATGGTGGATATATAAATATAATTATATATGAATGATGGTCATAATTGTTCTTTAGTATCTTGAGATATATAGTATAACATGTAATCGTTATAAGTAATATAAGTTAAACTAATCTCTTATATTTCCTCAAATTCTGATTAATTAGTTAAGTGTCTACAAAATCAATTAGAATAATTGATAAGTTTAAACCATTTAATCTGAATATCTAGTTTTATGAAATTAAGTTTTTTTTCATTGTCCCGAGATATATAGTATAACATCTAATAGTTAAAGTAATATAAGTTAAACCACTCCTTTAATTTTTTTCAATAATACTTCAATATTAATATAAATTAAAAAAATATGTTAATTCAATGAGATATATATTTAATGTTTGTTCTAAATGCTCTATTAATGTTTTTATTTGATTTCAAGATAGTGAAAATTGTGTTAGTGATTTAGTTACTTAGTTAATATAATTAATAACATTTGTTTGTTATATTAAAAATGAGGGGGGAAATATTATTGTAATTTAATTAATGTTTCAAATTTTATTAAGTTCAAATTTTTATTATTGTAGATTAAATATTATTATTGTGACATTTGTAAACAAAAAACATTGGTGGATTAGTGGTAGGAGTGTTTGAATGGTTTAGTTTGGTCTCAAGTTCGATTCCTTACAATGGCATTCTTTTTGATAAAAGACTCACAAACAGTTTACAAGGGTCGTGTAGTGTCACCCGTTTACGACCAGCTTATAAACGGGTTATACGGGTTGTGTCATGTCACCTGTTTAATAAGTGGGTCGTGCTCGTGTTCAAACTATGTGACACGATTAGTAATCGTGTCGTGTTCGGATTGACCTATTTATCAGAATACTCGTGTCTCGACACGACACGAACACGACCCGCGGACACGATTTGCCACCCCTACTTGGCTATTATATGGTATGATGGAGGGGATGAAAACATGGTGGTTTAGTTCGTGGAGGAGGATTGGGTGAGTCACAACATAAGGGAGGTGAGTCAAAATTTGGGGCTAACTTAAGGAGGGGAAGAAAATCAAGCCCAAAACCTTTTTCAAAAAATTGACAGAGTGGAGAAGATCAAGAAGGAAGAGGAACCTACATGGAGGGGGGGAGAGAACTTTGGAATCTAATCTCCTGCATTAATTATGATGGGAAGAGTGGGAAGGAGAGGCAGAAGGGGAGTGGGGAGCGGAAAGGGGTAGGGAAAGCTTTAGAGTGCACATGAAGCTTAGAGTAGTAACATAAAATGTACGGGGCCTTAATGACCCGGATAAAAGGAAGGTGGTGAAAATGTCAATGAGAAAGTGGAATGCTCATTGGTGTGTTTACAAGAGACTAAGTTGGGATCGTCCACTAAAGGCCTAGCGAGGAGCCTTTGGGGTGGTAAATTTGTGGAGTAGGAGGCTTTTGATGCTATTGGCACTGCGGGAGGTATCTTGGTGTTGTGGGATTGGAGATGGGTCTCGAAGACGGACATATGGAAGGGATGTTTCTCTATCTCGAGCCTTTTCTCTCCGGAAGACAATGGCTAACACTGGATTTTTTCTAGGGTATATAGTCTGGTGGAGGATGTGGAAAGGGGAGTTTGGTGGGAGGAGCCGAGGCATGTTAGGAGGAGATGGGAGCTTCCTTGGTGAGTGGGAGGGGACTTTAACGTGGTTAGTTCCCATTTGAGAGATCACTAATAGGGAGGTGGACAACTGCTACGAAGGAATTCTTAGAGTTCATTAATGAGCAACATTTGATTGACTTGCCGATGGAGGAAGCTTCTTACACTTGGTCTAGGGTAAACCGTCTCCGCCTCTATCTCGTCTGGACAGATTTCTAATTTTTGGGGATTGGGTAGAGAAGTTTCCTGATGTGACTTGGGCGACTTTGGCCAAGCTAGGCCAGTCGCTAACCATATCCCATTGCTTATAGATTGTGGTGGGTTGAGGAGAAGGAGAGCACCGTTCAAATTTGAGAATATGTGGCTTAGAGCAGATGACTTAAAGGGAAGGGGGGGGGGGGGGGTGTGTGTTTTGGGGCGGCACTAGAAGAAGGGGAGTTATGTAGGAGGGAGGAATGCAAGGCAGAACTAACTTATATAGCCACTCTTGAGGGGATCTCGTGGAGGCAAAAGCCTAGGGCGTGGTGGCTCAAGGAGGAGGATAAGAATACAAAGTTCTTTCATCGGAGGAGTAATCATGTTGGAAGGATTCGTATTAATGGTAAGGTGTTGACAAAAGGAGAGGATGTGAGGAGAGAAATTGGAAATTGTATCTATTTACCAATACTTGTACAAGGAGTTTCTCATTTGAGACATTTGCGTAATGGGTTCGAGTTTGATGCTATTTGATATTTCGGAGGAGGATAGGGAGTGGAGTGGTTCGAACGTCCTTTTGAGGAGGAAGAGGTGGTGGAGGCCTTGAAGAGCTTCAATGGGGACAAAGCGTTGGATCTGGATGGTTTTTCTATTGCATTTCTTCCACAGTGTTAGGAGGTAGGTCGGTTGGAGGTGATGGACATTGTCAATGCATTTTATTGGCATGGTCATTTCGAGAGGAGCTTGACTGCCTCTTTCATTGCCCTTATCCCCAAGAAGTGTGTCACCATTGATGTGAAGGACTTTAGGCCTATTAGATCAGTGGGTAGTATTTACAAGGTAATATCTAAAGTCCTAGCTCTGCGGATGGGGCAATTTTGGAGTCCCAAAATGCTTTTGTTTGAGGCCGACAGATTTTAGATTGGGTGCTTGTGGCTAGCGAGTGTATGGATTCCAAAATCAATAATGGAACATCAAGGATAGTATGCAAGTTGGATGTGGAGAAAGCTTATGATCACATGAGTTAGAGTTATTTGCTATATATCTTGGAAAGGATGGGCTTTGGGAAGAAACAGAGATGGATCCAGTTTTGTATCTCCACAATGAAATTTTCTATGTTGGTTAATGGTCCCAGCTGGTTTTTTTCCTAGCTCTCTGGGTCTGAGGCAGGGAGATCCGTTATCATCTTTTTTGTTTATCATCGTCATGGAAGCCTTTAGTAAGATGATGAAAAGGGTAGAGGAGCTAGGGGTGATCAGAGGGTTTTGAGTAGGAAGAGAGCCTAATCATTTAGTAGTATCTCATTTGCTTTATGCAGATGATACCATTGTTTTCTGCGAGGCGAGGGAGGATCAACTGAGACACTTGAAGTACATCTTGATATGCTTTCAGGCAGTTTCTGGCCTGAAAATCAATATTGGAAAAAGCGAGTTGGTGCCAGTCGGGGAAGTGGTCGGAATTCACGAGTTCACTGATATTCTGGATTGCGGAGTTGGCTCATTTCCGACTTCTTACTTAGGGATGTCGTTGGGAGCGTCGACGAAAATGGTCTCCATGTGAGACCCTATAGTAGAGCGGTTTGAGAAGAGGCTTTCTGGTTGGAAAAAACAGTACTTGTCGAAAGGAGGGCACCTTACTCTAATGAAGAGCACTCTTTCGAATCTTCCAACTTATTTCTTGTCCTTATTTTCGATGCCGATGTCAGTTGTGAGGAGGCTCGAGAGGATTCAAAGCAAGTTCTTGTGGGGGCGGTTTAGGGGATGAGTTCAAATACCATCTAGTGAGTTGGGGGAAGGTGTGCACCCCAATTCAAAAAGGAGGTTTAAGAATAAGGAGATTAGAACTGTTTAATAAGGCGTTATTGGGCAAATGGCTTTGGCGCTTTGCAGTTGAGAGGTCCAGATTGTGGAGGAGGGTTGTTGTTAGTCGGGGTGGAGAAGAAGTTGGTGGTTGGCAGTCTACAGAGATAAACCTCCCTGCAGGGGTGGGGGGTTGGAAAAGTATTCGGAAAGGATGGGATGAGTTTTCCAAATTCATTCGGTTTAAGGTAAGAAATGGAAGACATCAGTTTTTGGGAAGACATTTGGTGCGAGGATCTATCTTTGGCATGTAGGTTCCCTAGACTTTTCAGGATTGCCTCGAACAGACAAGCCTTAGTAGCCGACTGTTATCAACTTGATAGCGGAAGACTGTCTTGGAATGGGAGCTTTAGTAGGGCTTTTCATGATTGGGAGCTCTCAGAAGTAGCAGAATTTCTTACCATTTTGTATAATCAGGTAATCGAGGGAGAGGGGATAGACGAGATGGAGTGGACGGGATCCAAGAGGGGAACCTTCGAGGTTCGTTCCTATTATAGACTCCTCTCGGACTCCACGAGTCCCACTTTTCCTTGGAAGGCTATTTGGAGAACAAAGGCCCCCGTGAAGGTAGCCTTTTTCACTTGGACAACTACGTTAGGAAAGATTCTTACCATTGATAACCTCAAGAGAAGAGGTCGCATTATGATAAATTGGTGTTGCATGTGCAAGAGGTCAGAGGAAATGGTGAACCATCTTCTTTTACATTGCACAGTGACGAGGGACGTTTGGTCTATGTTCTTGGTTGCGTTTGGTATGGACTGGGTGTTTCCCAGATCCACGAAAGATATGATCGAGGCTTGGAGAGGGTGTTCAGTGGACAGCCGAGTCAGGGATGCTTGGAGGGTCACTCCCCTTTGTTTATGGTGGGGTTTGTGGCAAGAGAGGAATAGGAGGCGCTTTGAGGATGTGGAGTCTTCTATTTGGTCTCTCAAATACAAAATTCTAACTCTTTTATTTTTTTGGATATACAAAAAAAATTGTACATCGAATGGTTAAGTAGTGGACCTTCTTGATAGCTTAAGATTTTAGTTGGCCGATTTCCAGCTCTTTTTAAATCCTCGGGTTCGCTCCCCTTTGAGCGTCTTTCTAATGGAATTTTATTCATAAAAAAAAGTTCCTGAGGGCTAAGGCAAGGGGATCCTATGTCTCCATTCTTGTTTATCATTGTTATGGAGGCATTTAGCATGTTGATGAGGAGGCCAGAGGCATTGGCATATAGAGGATTACAGGTGGGCAGGGATCCTACTAACCAAATGGAAGTTCCTCACTTGTTATTCGTTGATGACAAGATTGTTTTTTGTGAGTCAATAAAGGATCAACTAAGATACGTGATGTGTGCTAATTTGCGAAGGTTAACCTTGGAAAGAGTGAGATTGTTCCAGTGGGGGAGGTGAGTGAGATTGTTCCAATGGGGGAGGTGAGATTGTTCTAGTGGGGGAGGTCAGAGAGAATTCTTCTTTAGCCGGCATATTGGGTTGTGGTGTTGGAGCCTCCCTACTGACCTACTTGGGCCTCCTGCTTGGGGTGTCTTCAAGGAGGGTGGCCTCCTAGCATCCAGTCGTGGAGTGGTTCGAGAAGAGGCTCATAAGGTGGAAGAAACAGTACCTCTCAAAAGGGGGATGTCTAGAGCACACTTTCGAGCCTCCCAACCTATTTTCTATCCATCTTTCAAATTCCTTCTTCCATAGTGAAGAGAGGATTGAGAGATTGCAGAGAAACAACCTTTGGGGTGGGAAGGGCGATGAACTTGCTGAAATGCTTAAAAAATGATTTTCCAGCACCCATTTTCAAAAGGATAAAAAGGATTTGTCTTTTTGAAAAAGCCAAAACTGATTTTCCAAGTCATATTTTTATCAGAGATAAAGTACCATTTAGTGAAATGAGAGAGGGTTTGCAATCCAATTCAAGCTGGGGGCTAGGGGATCAGGAGGATTGAGTTGTTTAACAAAGCCTTGTTGGGTAAATGGCTTTGGAGACATAGGGAGGGGTAGGGTTTGGAGGAGGGTTATTCAGTGCAAGATGGGGGAGAGGTAATTTGAAAAATTAGTTAAGTTGCAAATTAATATCACAAAACCTATTCACCGCCCTCTAGTTAAAAAAAACTCTACCTGCAAATAAGCATATAAAATATTAGATCTTCATGAAGGCAATCAAAAGTGTAAATCCCTTTCAATGACCAAAATTAAAGAAAGATACTCGAAGAATGAGAAAAATGATGATCTTACATTAACTCATGAAAGAGTTGCATGTTGAAACTTAAAGGTGCAAAAGCAATAGTCAAAACACTATACAACTGAACTAAAAAGACAAACCTCGGCTTCTAAAGATGTTCTGGTGTCTCCCTTGATGGCACACAATTCTGCAAAAAGAGTAGACCATTTTACTGCCTTCCTCAGCCTACCAATCAGGTAGCTGCGTTGGCGTGCATTTGGACCATCTGGCAGCTGCCTTTTCTCCATGGCGTGACTCCAAGCTCTCTCAGCCGTATAAAGAACCAAATGGAGAAACCTATATTGGGCCAAATAATTTAGACCATTAACTGCCAAGTGACAACTTTAACATGTTAACCTATTATATTCATAATAATTATGAATAACATCCCAGTTCTAACATCTCTGGATCTGATTATCCATATCATTAATCACACTGAAATGCAAAGCCTCAAACAACTTAAGAGATATATTTATATATATATTTAAGTTGATCCTCAAAAAAAAAAAAAATGTTACAGTTATTTAAAGGAACTAATACTCTATACTATGCTGGCATATGGACAAAATTACATTATAAGAAAGTAGCTGATGCAATGAGCTTAAGCTGAATAAAGGAAACAACTTAGTGAGTATAAATTTTTTCCAGGATACTGGTGGTAGATTTTATTTCAAAACAATAAGCTTGAACTGAAACAATGCATAAAGCCAGACAACCATCGAAACACACATGCACACATATTTACATTGGTAAGATACAGATATTAAACAAAAGAGAATAGTATTTGTATGGCCAAAAAATAAATGAATAGCATGCTTATCATCACAATGAAAAATAAAAAAATAAGCTAGTTGTAATATTCACCTGATTGGTGAAGACTCCATTGATTCATTAATCTCCTCATTTGTTCAAGGAAATTATGCTTTTCTTTTGGTAAATGGGATTATGAATCACAATATAAGGAAAATATAACTTTTAATAAGTCCTCCTTGCTTTTAGGCCAACTAAATGCCATGAACTATCTCAATTTTGTCATTTTCAGGCAGCCTAGAGCCCCTGTAGCTTTTTTAAGGGAAAGAGAAGAATCTCATAGCAATCATTCTTGTGTCCTCAATCATATATGACATGTACCAATATAGTGGAATGAACAAAGAGAGAAGTCACAATTCGCTAAAAGTTTATAAAGTTTTCATTTATTAATCCCATGTCTTCGCTGCAGTCAAAACAGATCTTAAATGTATTTCATTCTCCATGCACTGCAAGTATATGATTCGATATCACAATTTAAAGCAATCCATTTAGAGTAAATGGTAACAAAACAAAACCCCAATTATAGCAATGCCCAATAACAACTTTCTCAATTTAAAGATTTCTTCCCAACATTTACGGCATATGAATATCACAGCACTCCAATTCTACAGAGAACAATGACAGAAACACACCTCACTTCGGTGACAGTAGTTGCGGTTATGGCTTTTTTGGTGTATTTTCCACGCCCATGTGTAAACTTCAATGATTTATACAATCTCCGCAATCGGGCAGTACAATACCTCCTGTAACACCAATGAATCAATTCCACAACCCAACAATATCAATTATATATATTATATATCACCCATTACATAAAATTTCTACAGATTGAGGCCAAAATTTAAACTTTAACCATACAAATTCCTAAGAAACAATATATCTTCTACTACATCAGTAATTTGTACCGGTAGCGAGTGTAATCCCCAAAACGTAATCCATGCTGCATCTGAGATGATTTCAAGAGCTGCAACACTGTAAGGCCGAAGCAACTCAACTTAATTAGGCAAGAAGATTCGTTTTTGATAATATACATACAAATAACACACACATACATATAAAGAGGGAGAGAAGAGAGAGATTATAAGTGAACCACCATTGATTGAAAATTTGGGGTTGTTGGTCTGATCAGGAGGGCTTGATTTTTTATCGTCTATTTCCATAGCTGACATTTGGCTTTCCTTCCCCATCAATCCTTCACACACACACACACAGAGATTATGAGAGAGAGAGAAGGAGTGATATTATACGATCACTTCAATGGATCTGCAAATTACATTTTTGCAACGGACAGATGCATACAGAAAGACATACCTGGACTTAAAGGTCTTTCGGGACTGATTCACACACGGCGGCCTCTTCGACGTAAACGTTGCCTTATGTTTGGCTTCTCTGCTCTCCTCTCCAGTAATTCGGAATTACGGGTCCGACCATCTGTAGTCCCCCTAAAATATTAACCCGAATACCATCCAAATCGATAACTGGAATTGAAATATTTAATTCGATTATTTATTAGCCAAACAAATCAAATATAACTATAGTGGATCGAATTAACCGATATAATGTACTATATGTTATAAATATATTATTAATGTTAAAATATATAATACTTATATATTATTAAAATATTTTACACCTTTTTTTCTTTTTTTCTCTCTATTAGGTCTCTCTTTATTATTATTTTCTTTAATAAAAACTCAACTACATAATTCTTTACTCCGTACTTTTTTTTTTGTTTATATTTTATTTTTTTTACCGGCTTCTCTTCCCCCCCCCCCTCTCTCTCTCTCTCTCTCTCTCTCTCTCTTCCAACCATTGCTAGATAAGCTCTTTTAACAAAAAATTACATCTTTAACGCAGATATCCGATTAATAACAAACCGGATATGGATTCAATCATAAATAAGTTTGTCAGATTATCAGATTGCATATAACTCTTATTAGATATGGATTGGATTAAGCCTGGTCCAATTCGAATCCAATCCATTTACAAGCCTATTTACAAATTGTTTTTTAAAATATTGGATCAAATAGGTAATTTTAAGATTATAATTCATAGGAACATGTTATTTTGATTAAGAGCAAGTTATAATTATATCCAAACATACCCAAAAGCTTACTATTATACTCTTAAGAAGAAAGTATAAATACATCTTTGGTGAAGTGACCAGAAATCTTTTAGTAACTTTGTTCAGACAACTTGATCTTGTCTTATTTTGGGCAAATTACATTTTGACCTCCTAAGGGTTGCCATACGTCAATCTGACCCCCTACATTTGCGAATCTTCATTTTCACCCCCTATCAGTATTTTTGGTTGACTTTGGTCAACAACATGCTGAAATGACTAAACTACCCTACTTATACACTATACTTGTCCAAGTTATATTCACTCCTCATCCCAAACACCACTCTATCACGTACATTTTGACAGAGCCCATCACCCAAACACCACCACCACCACAACCTGCAGGTGCAACAACCACCATTCCCACCACACAACCAAATTATTGTTCATCTTCTTCTTTACAAAAATCTCAAATCCTGTTCATCTAGACAACAGAAGACCAACCCAAGCACCACTGTTCGCCGCCAACGCCACCACCATAGCCACACTCTGCCAAAGACCAACCCAACTGCCACCATTTGTAGTAAAATCCCAATAGCCACCACTGATAAAGTCACCTCTTGGAGCCCTAATTTGAGTTTTCAATTTCAAAACCTTAATTTGATTTCAAAACCCTAACTTGTCGCAGCAATCACGGTCAAAGCCGATGTTTCTGACCCAACCCAAATCAAGTCCCTCTTCGACACCGCCGATTCGGCCTTCAACTCGCCACTCCACATCTTGGTCAACTCAAACGGATTTCTCAACCCCAAATACCCGACCATCTCTAACACCTCTCTAGAGCACTTCGACAAAACCTTTGGAATAAACACCAAAAGAGCCTTCTTGTGCTCTAAAGAGTGATCGGCGTTGAATGTTGCGCATTCTAGCCTCTTAACTTATGTATTTTATTCTCTTAGTGATAGATTATTTTGTTATTTTACTTTGTTTTAGTGTTTTCTGTATTTTCAGGGCCTTAATGATTATTTCAGTTAAAACCAAGATTTTGGGCTTTTAATGAAGACATCCAAGATGGTTAGAGAAAGCCTACATCAAGGAGATCCATTCAACCATTTATTTCAACTCAAATATGCCCAAGGAAGAGGTCCAAGAGAATTATAGCTGCTTAAGAAGGTTTCAGGCCTGAAGCCCAAATCTGCGCATAATACAGTCTTAATCCCATTTTGGAAAACAAACCAGAATTCTTATTTTCGAGCCTCAAATTGACTTAATTTTTGTTTAGGTTGAACAAAATTTGATTCTGCACACTTTTGTATTTCACGAAAATTCCGTGAATCGAACTGATAGTGGATCAAAAGTTGGGCCGAACGTCAGCAGGAAAAACCCACCTGATTAATGCTGCGAGAAAACCTAATTAATTCCTAATTGGATTAGGACTTTGGTGTATTCTCTTGGGGTATAAAGTGAAGAATAAGAGGCTGAGTTTAGTGGTGATTGGGGGGAGATTACAGAGATTGGAGAGTCTGAGAGGGCTGAGGACAGAACAGAAGACATACTTTACAGAGCCATTGGAGAACGAAGTCATACGCATAATTCATGAAGATGATGCCTTCTTCCTCAATAGTAGAAGCGTCTTCTTCTACCATGAGCGGCTAGTTCATCCACTAGGGTTTTGATGTAGCCCTAACAAAGCATAAATGGTTTGATTATTTTAATTATTGGGGACCTTTATATACATGCATAGATTGTGTATTTTAGAGGATTCTTATTATAGAATTGAGCAATAAAAGTCTTGTAAATTCAGTTTCAATGATTTCTTATCTTGTCTTAGATATTTAGTTGCTGTTATTGAACTCAATCTCTCTTATTTTCTGTGATCATGAGAGCGATTATTACACAATGGTAATCACTGAATATATCATTAAAAGCTTTGATGGATTATGCCTAGAGAAGATGAACCATACTGCACCCTAGATTAGAGTAGTTAGGCAGATGACTCATGCTAATCGAAGATAGTCCATGACTTAGCCTTAATCATATGTTATCTTCTTGACGGATGAAGGTGAGCTTGTAGCCACCGACACCACTTATGCATGATGTAATTCCCCATAGTTGATTCAATTGACCATTGATTGTGGAGTTAGTGGTGAAGTCAAATACCCTAGATTTCTCTCATATTATCTTCACTTTCTATTTACTTTGTTTTATTTTATTTTACTTTTTAATTAGTTTAGTTTAAAAATCAGAATTCTTTTCTCTTAAATTTAATTAGAATTAATTTCGTATTCCAACTCATCAGACCATAATCCTTGAGGTTCGACACCCCTTTCGATAGCCCTATTCTGCAAGGAATTCGTTCTATTGCGAAGTGTGGTAATTTTTAATTGATATACTTTTTGAGTCACACTCACACACGAACCAATTTTTGGCGCCGTTGCCGGGGATTATCTATTTGATTGATTGGATTTTACAGAATTAATTTTAATTGGATTTTTAGTTTAGGAAATTTTTATATTTTATTTTTAATTTTGTTTTTGTTTTCTTTTCAGGTGCTTTTGGCTAATATATGCAAGGTCGTCATTCTGTGGCTGATCCTTTGATACCTCTTGATCTTGAGCCTGAACGTACCCTTAGACAACAGAGGAACATCCCTGTTGATAC
Organism: Cornus controversa; assembly: GCA_026545225.1. NCBI lineage: Eukaryota > Viridiplantae > Streptophyta > Magnoliopsida > Cornales > Cornaceae > Cornus > Cornus controversa. Next base: position 50,268,609 of record CM048845.1, read on the forward strand.
CATTGTGCAAGAGGAAGAATTAATTGAAGACATGGCAGAAGAGAGGAATAACAACCTTGTTCCTAATGCTGATGGAGAAAGGGCTAGATTGCTTAGGGACTACTATGTTCCTGAGACAAACACCTCACCCGCTGGTTTTCAATTGCCTAATGTCACAGCACAGAATTATGAGATCAAGTCTAGCATTATTCAGATGCTACCATCTTATTTTGGGCTGACTCAAGAAGACCCTTACAAGCATCTGGATGACTTCATTGAAGTGTGCTCAACTACCAAAATTCATAACTTCTCTGAAGATGCTTTCAGAATGAGACTTTTTTCATTCTCCCTGAAAGACAAAGCAAAGTATTGGTTCAATAATCTACCGACAGGTTCTATCACGACTTGGACTTAGATGCAACATAAGTTTCTCAAGAAGTATTTTTCGATAGGGAAGACCAATCAGTTTAGATGTGCTATCACTGGTTTCTCTCAACATAAAGGGGAACAATTTTATGAGACATGGGAAAAATTCAAGGACCTTCTTAGGAAATGTCCCCATCATCAAGTTCCTAAGTGGCAACTAGTGCAGAGTTTTCATGAAGGGCTGATAGAAGCCAACAGACAGATGGTTGATGCATCTTGTGGAGGTACTTTTATGTTGAAGAGTGAAGAAGAGGCATATACCTTATTTGAAAATCTTAGTGACAATTCTTTGCAACATGTGTCCTCTAATCGTTCTAGCAGACCTGCCACTATAAGGAAGACTGATGGGATTTTTAAGGTTGGTGCTTCAGAAGCTATGCCAACTGATATTGATTTAATTACACAGAAAGTAGCAGCAATTATGGCTGCCAATCAAACTCCTTCTGCTCCAAATCCTTCATTACTAGGCCCTTGTGAATTTTGCTCTAGTCCTATGCATAATATGAGCAATTGTCCTTCAATGGGGCAATTTTCTGATGTTCAACATAAGCAAGTCCAAGCTACATTCACTGGACCAATGAATCCTCCACGAGGTAATACTTACAATCCTACATGGAAGAATCATCCTGGTTTTCTTACAGTAACCAAGGGGCAGCAATGCAACCATCATATCAACCTAGGACTTTTGTACCTCAACAGCAATATCAAACACAAAGTCCTATGGCACAAAGAATTTTTGCTATTGAAGACAAGCTGGCACTTACATTATCAAAGTTTGACAAACTTGATTCTCTTATAGAGACAATGCAAGCTACTGCAGCAACAGTATAATCTACAGTTCAGCTAGTGCACTCTCATTCTCAATCCATTGCCAAACTGGAATCTCAGTTTGGACAGCTTGCTACTTCATTAAGTAGAAGAGAAGAAGGGAAGCTCCCTAGCCAACCAATTGCTAATCCAAGAGGGATGCAAGCTTCCACAAGCAACCCACAACATGAGCAAGTTCAAGCCATTACCACTTTGAGGAGTGGGAAAATAATTGATAATAAGGTGAGTGAGAAGAAAGAAGAAGAAAAAGTGACCACAAGTCCAAGTGCTGAAATTCCTTATGAGCCCAAGGCTCCTTTCCCACAACGTTTCCTTGAAGCATCTAAATTGGGGAAGTAAGGGGACAAGTTGCATGACATGATGGAGGTGTTTCGACAAGTGAAGATTAATTTGCCACTCCTTGATGCCATCAAGTAAATTTCTCCTTATGCTAAATTTTTGAAGGACTTGTGCACTCAGAAAAGGCGTTCTAAAAGTCATGTGCAAAAAAAAGTGATGCTGCCACAACAAGTGAGTTCTATAATTCAACAGTGTACTCCTCCCAAGTACAAAGATCCTGGTGCCCCAACTATCTCATGCATCATTGGGGAGCACCATGTTGATAAAGCTCTTCTTGATTTGGGTGCAAGTGTGAATTTGCTACCCTATTCAGTATACTTACAATTGGGCTTGGGAGAATTGAAGCCTACCTCGGTGGTATTGCAATTTACAGATAGATCAACAAAGCAAGCCCGAGGAATCATTGAAGATGTGCTCATTAAAGTGGACAAGTTTTACTTTCCTATTGATTTTATTGTACTTGACACTGAGCTAGTTCATAATCCGAAGAGGCACATTCCAGTGATCCTTGGTCGACCTTTCTTAGCTACTGCTGATGCTTGCATAAATTGTAGGTCGGGGATCATGGATATTTCATTTGGCAACATGAATGTCAAGCTTAATGTGTTCAATGTTATCCAACACCCTCCAGATCAGAGTGATGTGTTCTGCATGGATGATATTGATGAATGTGTAGAGGAATTTGTGCCATCCTCTATATCTCGAAACTCCTTGGAGGTATGTAAGTCTCTTTATGACTTTAAAAATTAATGATGAAGAGTTGTGTGAAGAGGTGAATTCTATGCTAAAAGTGGATGCTACTCAGAATACTCCACCATGGAGAATTCCAATTGAGCCACTACTGTGAGATCCTGAAATTTTTTTTTAATTAAATGTTTTATTATTATTATTATTATTATTTTATTTTATTAAAATGTTTTATTTTTATTATTTCATTTCTAAGTTTAGAATATGTTTGGATGTTTGGGTTTCCAATTTCAAGTATTGGTTTGATCCCGGGCATTTTCAAAGTTAAAGAATAGTTTTACGGGATGGTGGGACATGATGATATGTTAGTCTTTTCCAAAAAGATTTGGGACGATTTCGGTATTTCTTTTAAAGTGAAGGGTATTTTAGTAATTTCGTATTATGGATGGCACCATCGAAAATTCTTTGAAAAAGAATGGCATTGTGGTAATTTTAGAGTAAAATTGAGGGTAAAAGAGATTTTTCACTGGGGGAGTCTAGAAGCTTCTAGAAGGGGTGGGAGATATAGATGTATATCTATAGGTTTTAAGCTATAAAAGTCAAAATTGTCTTCCTCTCTCCCCATAAGTTCTGCCAGCCCTTTTTTTTTCCTCTCCATCTCTCATTTTGCTCTCTTTATTCCTCCATTGAAGGTGCTTGAAGGCTAGGCTAGGTCCAAGGTTGTTGGTGGTGGTTAGTGTTGGTGCTAGTAACATGTAAGTGTTTCTTTCCACCACTTTTGTCCATCTTTTTCTTCTACTTCCTCTCTTCATCTTCTTTTTCAATTATTGAAGTTTGAAGAATGAGTGTGGTGTATAGTTTGTAGTGTTGGAAGCTTTGGAACTTGAAGGCTTCCATTCCTTTCCATTGATTTCTCCATTAAAGCTTTTGAAGAAAAGTTAGGGTTTTAAATTGAATTTCAAAATTCAATTTGGGGGTTTCTTCAATCCTTCTTGGATTTAAGGTAGGAATGAATTTAACTTCCTCTTCTAATGTTTTAAGACTTTAGGAAGTGTTAGGTTGAGATTCTAACATGAATTGCAAAATGTGTAAATTAAAGTTTACTTTATTTCATGAAAATTTGGGGCTTTTGTGTTTTGAGCATGCTAAATGTGTTTAGACTTGGGATTATGCCTATTAGCATTGCTAGGGAGGTTTACCATTGAGACATGTATGCCATTAGATCACTCGTGCTCTTAATTTGAAATTAAAGTACACTTTATGGCATGATAACTCTAATGTTGTGTAAGAACTAGAAGTTCTAAATTACTTTTATAGTAATTGTGCTAATGATTGTAAATTATGGAAGTCTTGGGTCATCCATTAGTGTCTTGGAATAAAAAGCTTAACTTTTGTTCAAGAAGAGTATTTTGGGAAAAAGTAGTGACATGTATGCTTTGTTTGCTAATGTGTGTTCAAGCATCCTACATTTTACTTAATTAATGTGTAGGAATGCTAATGGATGAATTTGGTTTCATTTGAATTCATTTGACAACTTATGGACCATTAGGGGTATTTTGGTCATTCATGTGTACTTTAGTTGAGAATGCATGCTAGGTAGTTATTTAAAGTGCCTAAGTGTTTGTATACGCCTTTTGAACATGTTGAGCATGATAAGTAACACCTAGGAGAAATTATGGAATTTTGACCATACTTAAATGTTTGGAGCTAGGGTTCCACGGTGCAACATGACTTGTGTATGGAATTATAATTCTTTAAATGTTTTAAATTATGCTTAGAATGTACTAGAGCATAATTTGGTGTTAAATTAACATATTTGATTTGAAAGTTCAAGTATGCTTGTTAGGTAACATATAAATTGCCTAGATGTACTAATTTGATTAAATTAGGAATTTGGTTATGTCTTGATATTATATATATATGCAAGCATTGAAATTGAAGGTTTAAAGCCCTACTGAAAAGGATTTGAAGGTTTAAAGCCCTATTGAAAAGAGGCATTTATTTAAGTGGAAATTTTGCTTGAGGAACGACTCATTGAAAGCTTGGTGCACATAGATGCGAAACCATAGCTATGAGGATAATTATTATGGACATTGTTATTACATTATTCATATTGATCATTTTTTTTCATACTATTCATATCATGTGTGAGTTATGATTTTTGATAAGTTTTAAATAGTCAGAATTGAAAATAGAGGCACAAAGATGCCTAGTGGTTGATAAGTCCACCTGACTGGCCAATGGTTTCACGTCGACCTGCGGACTAGTAATCCGGAATGATGGAATGTACATAAGGACTGTCTGAGGACTGCTCTGTTGATGCATGTGTCACGACTATTTGAGTTGCATATGGTGGTGCGGGTGTGTGTGTCATCTGCACTGCATCTAAATAAGAAAACTGTTCATTTCAAGTTTTATGCTTTTTAAACCATTATGAATAGGTTTATTATTCTGTTGTTATGGACGAGTTATCGCTTCACTGTTTATGGGCAGGTTATATTTCATGCTTATATGTAAATGTATTTTAGCGAATACTTGTGAAACATGTGAGAAGGGAAATAAGAACATGTTAGAAAGAACAACGTTGCGTGCATGTTCCCTTAGAAATTCTTACTTCAGTCTGAAATGTTTAGGGGGGGACAGTTGAGTCATTTCTACTGAGCCGTCGTTGCTCACCCTACAGATGTATAACATTTTTCAGGAAATAGGGACGGAAAAGATGTTGGTTGAGCTCCAGAAAGCTTGACGTGGCATATTTCTTTTTTGGTGTTTTGTAGTTATACTTGCATGTAGTAGGTATAACTTGGATAACATGTATGTTACGTTATTCAAGGCCAATCTGTTGGCTTAGTACTTCTGTACTTGTATGACATGTCATAATCAAGAGTTTTGTGATTTATGTTCTCTATTGAGCATGTTTAGTGTATGTTAATTATAGTTAAGTTGTTTATCGCTTCCGCAGTGACGACTTTGATGTCGGCTCGGGGTCCGGGGTTCGGATCCTTTTCTATTCTTTTCTTATATTTTCTTTTAGTCGTAACTCGGGTCTTTGAGATTCGGGACGTGACAACTACCTTCTCTTTCCAGCACTCCCCTGGTGCCTTTATTGGAGTCCCTTCTATCATTAGGGTTGAAGCCGTTGCCTAACAAGTTAAAGTATGTATTTTTGGGGGCATAACAAACTCTTCCTGTTATAATTGCCTCTGATCTGACAGAAACTCAAGAGAAGCGCTTAGTAGAGGTCTTATATCAACATCGTGAAGCAATTGGGTGGAATGTTGCTGATCTTAAGGGCATTGATCCCTCGATTTGCATGCACAAAATTCATTTGGAAGAAGGATGTAAGCCATCTAGAGAGGCACAAAGGCGACTGAATCCCAACATGAAGGAGGTGGTAAAGAAAGAGGTTGTCAAGTTATTTGATGCAGGTATTATTTATCCAATTTCTGACAGCATATGGGTGAGTCCAACACAAGTGGTTCCTAAGAAGTCTGGTCTTACTATTGTTCCTAACTCTATAAGAGAGCTTGTTCCACAACGTACTGTCATATGTTGGCGTGTTTGCATTGATTACAGAAAACTCAATTCCATGACAAGAAAAGATCACTTCCCTCTTTCATTCATTGATCAAATACTTGAAAGGTTAGCTGGTCAGAGCTATTATTGCTTTCTGGATGGCTACTCTGGTTATAACCAAGTGGCTATGGATCCAAAAGATCAAGAGAAGACTACTTTCACTTGTCCCTTTGGTACTTTTGCTTATCGTCGTATGCCATTTGGATTATGTAATGCTCTGGCAACATTCCAGAGGTGTATGATGGCCATCTTTTCTGACATGGTGGAAAAATTCTTGGAGGTGTTCATGGATGACTTCTCTATTTTTGGATCATCCTTTGAAAACTGTTTGAGCAATTTATCCCTTGTGCTTCAAAGGTGCCGAGAACGGAATTTGGTACTTAGTTGGGAGAAGAGTCATTTCATGGTGAAAGAGGGTATTGTGTTGGGCCATATTGTTTCAGAGAGAGGCATTGAAGTTGATAAAGCAAAGATCGACCTAATTGCAACTCTGCATCATCCAACTTCGGTAAGGCAAGTTCGTTCTTTCTTAGGCCATGCTGGGTTCTATAGAAGATTTATCAAGGATTTCAGTAAAATTGCTCGACCATTGTGCCATTTGTTATCTAAAGATGTTCCATTTACCTTTGATGAAGAATGTGTGCAAGCTTTTGAAAAGCTTCGGTCTTTATTATCCTCTGCACCAATCATACAATCTCCAAAATGGGCTCTACCTTTTGAAATCATGTGTGATGCCTCTAATTATGCAGTGGGAGCAGTGTTGGGACAAAGAGAAGAGAAGCGACCATATGTCATCTACTATGCCAGTAAGACTCTCTCTGATGCCCAACTCAATTATACAACCACAGAGAAAGAGCTTCTAGCTGTAGTATTTTCTCTGGACAAATTTCGTTCCTATTTATTAGGGTCCAAGGTGGTTGTTTACTCTGATTATGCAGCATTGAGACACTTATTGGCGAAGAAGGAAACCAAACTGCGTCTTATTCGATGGATTTTATTGTTGCAAGAATTCAATTTGGAAATAAAAGACAAAAAGGGGATAGAGAATGTGGTTGCGGATCATTTATCTCGAATTGAGTTTGAGCTGGTGATCGATGCATTACCTATTCGAGACTCATTTCCAGATGAACAATTGTTTGGAATTTGTGAGATGAAAGTAAATGGGCAAAGGTTGAAGCAGTGTGTAGAAGGATTTGTGCCAAGAAGAGACGTAGAGTTCGTCGACTTGACGGATCCCGTCTATCCGACTTAATCCCTTCGGAGAGTTGATCATCTCCTACGGACGTTAAATTGTAGGTTTTGTATGTATTTCTATCCTTTAATTTCTTTAGTTTTCTTTGATTTAAAATTTTTTTTTTAGTTTTCTTAAGTTTTCTTTCAATTCTAGTTGTGTTTTGATGTTTTTTTCTTTGAGTTTTTGATGTATAAGTTGCTTCCGGAGGATGCCAAGAGGTGTACCGAGGTATTTGGACTCAAGATGGGTGAAAAAACGTGCTCTCGGTCGACCTTGGGCGATAGAGACTCCAAAAATACAAGTCCCGGTCGACCTTGGGCGATGGAGGGTCAAACAGGCTAGCAGAAGGGGGATCGATCGCCCCATTTGAGGGGGATCGATCGCCCCATGATTTTTCAAAAGGGGAACCCACCAGTAGGTGGGCGATCGATTGCCCATGGCTGGGGGGATCGATCGCCCAAGGGTAAAAAGGGGCTGGCCGAGACTTCCTTCTATATATGGACTCCCTCTCCAACTTTGTTGCTACTACTTGCTTCCTTTACTTCTTTGAGCTCCAATTTGACTCCTACTTCTACCGGGAATTTATTTTCTTCAATTGGTGATTCTTAAACAAATAATTATCATTGATCATCATCAACGTCAACATCAAAATCGGATTGATCATCACTAGTTCTCACGGAAACTCTCACTTTTTCAAGTTCTACATCAAAGTAAGTGAAGTTTTTCTTTGACAATATTGTGCAAATCTTTTTGAGGGCTTTTGAAGACCAAGTTTGGGGGATATAATTGGTGGATTCAATTGTTCAATTTGGGTGGAAAAATTACCGAAAAGAAGAGGTTGAAGGATAAACGTTTTTTTGTGCACGCCAAGTGTTTGGTTTAATTCCTCAACCAAACTCTTTCTATTTCTATGGCACCAAAGAGAGCAAGTCACCAAGGTGCTTCAAGCTCACGCAATCCTCGCCGTGCAAGGCATGATCTAACACCCGGTTCCTCAAGATCTCGCCGAGAAGGTATTCATGAGAGATGGCATCCAAGGGCCTTGAACTTTGAAACAACGTTTGAGATCGCCGAACTCTATGGTATGTTTCCTGAGACACGATAGGGGATTTCTGACATCCGTCGTCATTGGTCGGCATCGATTTTTGTTCCACTCTCTTCTACTATCTACCCGAGGCTTGTCAAGGTATTTTATCAGAACTTAATGTCGAAACCTGATGAGCGGGATGCGCTTATTTCTTCAGTAGATGGAACATTAGTTCAGGTGGATATGTCATCCATTGCTATTGCCATGTGTTATCCTCATGAGTGCCCAGATGATTTGACTCATATCTATACTCCTCTACCTGATGATTTGTCGATGGGTAATTTGGTTGCACGTTTGTGTGCTAACCAATTTTTTGGGCCAAAAAGGAATGTCGCTTCGAAGTCTTCTATGCCAAACCACTTATGGTTCCTTGATGCTGTTTTCCTCAAGAATATATGTCCCATTGGACATAAAACCGAGAGACGTCAAGAGTTCCTCAAAGCTTTATATGCCATCCATTTTGGACATTGGTTGTCATTCCCTCAGATTATCTGGGGCCAGATGGAAAAGTTCTATTGCAAGGTTGTGGCCAAGGCACTGGACAGTGCAAGTGACTGGGAGTTTCCATTCCCTACTATCATTCATCAGTTACTTATTGTACAGGGGTATGCAGTCCATGAGGATGAGCTTGCCTTTCCACGTGATATTCATTATGGCACACATGACTGGAACTTGAGCCGATCTCATATGCACTAGAGAGTCATAGTTGCGCCTGGTGAAGTGTCTCGATTGGCCCGGAGGGGAACCAGTAGATATACCACCACCGGTGGAAGATCCAGAGGAGATGGAAGCAGAAGAAGAGGAGGTAGATGCACAAGCTGGTGGCCATGATTATCATTATTTAGAGGGACAGATTGCTGGGTTGACCGCTCAGTTTGGCACCCTATAGACAAAGGTTTCCACATAGTTTGGAGCTATGAGGACTGAGATGGCGGATCACTTTCGTGAGACTCGCCAGGATCAACTAGAGATGAGAAGGATGCTGCGTGCACTGATGCGCCAGGAAAACTTGGATCCGGATGCTCAGTCACCACCACATCCTTGACAGGAAGGTAACTCTCTTTTGTATTTTATTTTTAGTTTTTAGTTTTATTTTTCTTTCTGTAGTAGATTTTTATTTTTATTTTTTTTAAAAAATAAAAAATAAATAAAATATTTTATTTTTAGGATTTTTCTATTTTCATATTTATTTTCACCCATACGATTTCACTTGATCTTTGGGGTATAGTGGTTTGTTTTGACAGGTTATAACATCCAAGTTTGAGGGGATGCTTGCATTGCCTTCATGCTAGTTGTTTGTTATATTTTCTTTCCACTACTCCGGGTTTCTGGTAACATCGTTCTTACTCTTCTTTATGCTTTAATTGGGTGTACATTGAGGACAATGTACAGTTTAAGTTTGGGGGTGAGGCGATTCCTTATTGATGTGCTTTATTGCAATATGGGGGAAATTTTTGTGAAATTCTTCTTGTGTTAGGATTTTTGTTTATTTTCTTTTCTTAGTTTTTTATTTTTTATTTTATTTTGTTTTGTTTTTAGATAGAATGTTTTGACATTATTCAAGGGATTAATACCTTATGTAGGTGCTTAACTTGCAATTTTTGAGTATGTTTTAAATTCTTGGAAACTATGGTTTAAATTAAGTGGTTTTAATCATGATTTGCAATGATATGCCTTGGGGTGATTAATTTTAGTTTTCTTACATGCACAGACACACTAGCATAGTCTTATGGGTATAAACTTTGGTTTTGAGTTATTGAGTTACATATGCTTGATATTAATTAGTATCTCTTGAGAATGAGTACCGATGATGTGTTTTACTTAACTTCAATGAATGAAAAAAAAAGATGAAAAAAAGAAAGAATGTGATGAATAAGCAAATCGATTTGATCCTTTTCATGAGTAACCGGGCCTCTATGCCTCAGGAAGCACGGAGTGTTTGCGTCAAAAGTGAAAGGGTGATAAAAGATGAGCATTGGTTGTCTTGATTTGTAGCCTGACTGATTCGAGTAATTAGGTTCTTCGGGGTATCTTAAAGCCTAGTGCCTTAAAGCCATCTAGTTTGGGAGTCACTGACTGAAAGCTTGCTACATGGATCTTTCAGAAAGCTTAATAAATCAAGACATTGCACAACCAATAAAGCAATGAAAAAAAAAAGAATGAGAAAAAAATAGAAAAGTCATGTATTCATGTTTGGAAGTATGATTTCAATAAGGGGAGCTAGTGAGTTGAAGGGGTATGTGCCTTAATATATTCAGAGCTTGGTTATGCTACATGAGATGACTGCTAGTTCACTTTACACAAGGGAGCTAGAGTTGGTTATTTTGAGATATGTTGATGTGAATTATGCATGGGGACCATTGCTTTGAATTGTGGAATTTGAAAGTTTGAAAGTATTCTTGAATGCAAGTTTATAACTATGTATTGTAATCTTCTTCTTGAATTAATGTTGAAACAGAATTTTGAATGTTTGTGGGTAACATTTCTGGAAACCCTCACGAGACTATACTCGTCCACTAGGGGGAACCTAGGGGTTTAAAGGCTTGTTGCATACGCTAAATGCAATCGTTTCTCCCACAAAAGTGGAGTTGGGTAGTTTAGTTAGTGTTTAGTAGTTTCTTTTGTTTTAGTTTTGTTTTATTCTATTGCTAAGGGACTAGCAATATGTAAGTTTGGGGGTGTGATCAGCGTTGAATGTTGCACATTCTAGCCTCTTAACTTATGTATTTTATTCTCTTAGTGATGGATTATTTTGTTATTTTACTTTATTTTAGTGTTTTCTGTATTTTCAGGGCCTTAATGATTATTTCAGTTAAAACCAAGATTTTGAGCTTTTAAAGAAGACATCCAAGATGGTTAGAGAAAGCCTACATCAAGGAGATCCATTCAACCATTTATTTCAACTCAAATATGCCCAAGGAAGAGGTCCAAGAGAATTATAGCTGCTTAAGAAGGTTTCGGGCCTGAAGCCCAAATCTGCGCATAATACAGTCTTAATCCCATTTTGGAAAATGGGTCAGAAGTCTTATTTTCGAGCCTCAAATCGACTTAATTTCAAAATGGATTGAACAAAATTCGATTCTGCACACTTTTGTATTTCACAAAAATTCCGTGAATCGAATTGATAGTGGATCAAAAGTTGGGCCGAACGTCAGCAGGAAAAACCCACCTTATTAGTGCTACGAGAAAACCTAATTAATTCCTAATTGGATTAGGACTTTGGTGTGTTCTCTTGGGGTATAAAGTGAATAATAAGAGGCTGAGTTTAGTGGTGATTGGGGGGAGATTATAGAGATTGGAGAGTCTGAGAGGGCTGAGGACAGAACAGAAGACATACTTTGCAGAGCCATTGGAGAACGAAGTCATACGCATAATTCATGAAGATGATGCCTTCTTCCTCAATAGTGGAAGCGTCTTCTTCTACCATGAGTGGCTAGTTCATCCACTAGGGTTTTGATGTAGCCCTAACAAAGCATAAATAGTTTGATTGTTTTAATTATTGGGGACCTTTATATATATGCATAGATTGTGTAATTTAGAGGATTCTTATTATAGAATTGAGCAATAAAAGTCTTGTAAATTCAGTTTCAATGATTTCTTATCTTGTCTTAGATATTTAGTTGCTGTTATTGAACTCAATCTCTCTTATTTTCTGTGATCATGAGAGCGATTATTACACAATGGTAATCACTGAATATATCATTAAAAGCTTTGATGGATTATGCCTAGAGAAGATGAACCATACTGCACCCCAGATTAGAGTAGTTAGGCAGATGACCCATGCTAATCGAAGATAGTCCATGACTTAGCCTTAATCATATGTTATCTTCTTGATAGATGAAGGTGAGCTTGTAGCCACCGACACCACTTATGCATGATGTAATTCCCCATAGTTGATTCAATTGACCATTGATTGTGGAGTTAGTGGTGAAGTCAAATACCCTAGATTTCTCTCATATTATCTTCACTTTCTATTTACTTTGTTTTATTTTATTTTACTTTTTAATTAGTTTAGTTTAAAAATCAGAATTCTTTTCTCTTAAATTTAATTAGAATTAATTTCGTATTCCAACTCATCAGACCATAATCCTTGAGGTTCGACACCCCTTTCGATAGCCCTATTCTGCAAGGAATTCGTTCTATTGCGAAGTGTGGTAATTTTTAATTGATATACTTTTTGAGTCACACTCACACACGAATCAAAGAGGTGGCGAACCGGATGAGATGCGGCGGCAGAGGAAGGATCATATGCTTATCGACATCGTAGGTGGCGGCACTACGGCCTAGGTTTGGGGCGTACACTACATCGAAGGCAACAGTGGAGGCAATGGTAAAGATTCTGGCAAAAGAGCTGAAGGGGACTTGGATCATGGCAAATTGTGTGGCACCGAGAGAGGTGAGGTGGAGGATGATGGGTTCTTTTGTTCCACCATGGCTAACGGGTATGGGCTTCACAACTAGATACACGCATAAATTGTAGAAGAGAATTCTGGGCATTTTTTGGCTACCATTTGCATGCTTACGATGTAAGCAATCTGACCATTGACAATGACATGAGGAACTAAAGTGATGTATTATTTCAAACTTCAGGGGTGTAAAAGTTGATACGCAAGGACATACCTCAGTTGTAATTTGCCCATATATTTTAGTTCACATGACAACGCCACATCGTAAAAATGGCCCACAAAACAAAAGTCAAACGGTCAACAATAAATGGTCAAAGTTATATGGCAAATATCGCATCATCAATAAACTTCAAATAGAAGATCGAAGACTTGAATACCTGAGTTGGGAGCAGACTCAGGAATACCTAGGATTCAATGAGGTACTTAGTTTGGTGGCTGAAGACCAAGACCCATCGAGCCGACCCTCGACCTAACTTGTAAAGAGAGAAATATCATTTTAACTCCCATACAACTTATTCACATCTTAGCTAACATTGTTTTATATTTATTTGATAAACATATCTCTTTTAATTATTACATAATAAATCCACGTGTGTTGTCCTAGCATACGTCACCCACTCCCTCACTTGGCCTAAAAAAGGAGATATTCCAAGGCTAAGGAAGAGACAACAAAATAAGGAAGAAAATCAGGAGAAAATAAAAGAGCAATGAACCACCCACATTTTGAGCTCTTATGCTCTCTCACACCCATGCTTTCTCCACACTCTTTAAAGTTTCACCAAGGGAGTCAATGGTGTACTATCACACTATTATCTTCTTTCTCTTTTTATACACCGTATATATATTGTCCGCTTTGCACACTATCCTCTCGGTGCTCACGATTTTCAAAACGTGCCTACATAGTTAGGAAGCATCTACAAATATAAGTCTTAGTAACTTCTCCCCTCAAGCGATGTCACAAATCACAATCATCCCCTCTTGGGACCCAGTGTCCTAGCTAGCTTGACACTCGTGAGCTTGTGCACGCTCTCCCATTTCTAGCTAGGGATTGGCTCTGATATTGCCATGACCCACCCACCCTATGTAGATAATGTATGCTTTGCACATTCTCCTCTTGGTGCTCACCATTTTTAAAATGCATCTACACAGTTGAGAGATGTCCATGCATATAAGTGCCAACAACCTTTCCCTTTTGGCAATGTGGGACTTCACAATCACCCTTTTTTGGGACCCAACATCCTCACTAGCCTAACTCTCAAGGACTTGTACATACTCTCCCATTTTTGACTAAGGATTGACTATAATACTATCTGTCACGACCCATCCATCCTGTGTAGATATTGTCCATTTTGCACACTCTCCTTTCAGAGCTCACGATTTTTAAAATGCGTCTACATAGTTAAGAGGTGTCTAAATATATAAGTTCCAATAACCTCTCTCCACAAGTGATGTGGAACATCACAATCACCCCCTCTAGGGACTTAACATCCTCGTTGGCTGGACCCTTATGGGCTCGTGTGTTGACCCAAAGGTTTTAACCAAAGGGAAATCTTATAATTTTGATGATAACAAACCATTAATAGTTTTAGGTTCTAACATTTTCATTGAAGTGATTGCTCAGAACAATGATCTATTCAAGATAACATTCACAATAAGGATAAATAATTGAAGATGATATGATCAAAAGAACTCATTCCATTGAAATGAAGTTGGCACATCAAGCCTAAAGAATCATGCTAATCAAAGAAGAATTGGGATAGTTATAAAATGGTGAAAGCTTAGGTAATCTTGTAAAGCTTTATTTAAATATCTTGCTTGAAGCTCAATTTCTCAAAATAAGTTTTTAAGACCATGTGCATATCATTCTTACATTTCATATTGGTCCTTAGCCTATTGAGAATAAGACTTCATCACATTGAATCACACCTTTGAAGTCCTTGATGGTTTAGGCTTTGTTTGGATGTCAAAACTCTATTTTTTTAATGTTAAGCATGTATCAGTCGACTAATATAGACTGTGAGTTTTTGGCATTTCCAGAGAGACAGATCAGTCGACTTATGAAAATGCATCAGTCAACTTATACCTTGAAATAATTTTTTTTTTCGAAAGTTTCCCTCAATCGACTAACTATCATCTAACTTGGACAGCACATTTTAGTTATTTCTAGAGGGGCGAATTAGTCGACTTATATTGGTTCAAAACTCATTTTTGTCTTCAAAAATTTAAATCAGTCGACTACTCCTAAATGACCAGTCGACTCATCAGTCGACTAGTAAGTTGACTAACCTTACGGGAACAGATGTGAACGGTTAGTTGACTGCATTTAATGTTGCCCAACCACCTCCAACAACCATATTTTTGAAATAGACATTATAAATGGGTCTTGATCTGTATTTATGAGTAAGAGACACCAAGTATACACTTTTTGATCATCATTTACTCATCTCATCCTCTTTCAACAAAGATTTGAGCTTCAAATTTGAGATGCATTTATTGTTATAGTGTGAGCTAAAACTTGAGCATTTATTTTTGAGAGGTATCATTTATTGTACTCCAATCTAGAAGACTAGGTGAAAGACTTCACTTAGCAAGAGAAGGAAGAAGCTTGTAAGATTCATTGTAAATGTTTGCTCTTCACCCGAAAGGAGAATCCTTAGTGGATTTGGGGAAATCTCAAGAGGGATCTTGAGTTGTCGAGTAGGAGATTCCGAACCACGCTACATCTTGCGTCACTTATGTTTGAATTTTTCTAACTCTCTCTCTTATTTATTGTGCATCAATTTCATTTTTCCTCTTTCACTATTGCTTTAATTTTAATTTGTACTTGCACTTTAAATTTGTGAAAATTTGTCATAGTTTACCATTGACCTTATTCACCCCCCCTCTAGGGTCAATTTTTGGGTAACAATTGGTATCAAAGCTCGGACTCTTAAATAGGACTCAATCGTCTTAGAGTTTGATCATGGCAAATATACAAAGACCATCTCATGTAGAAGGTCAATCCAACAATAGGCCACCATGGTTTGATGGAACCGACTATAGCTATTGGAAACCTAGAATGATATGATTTCTTCAATCTATTAACTACCAAGTTTGGGAAGTTGTTCGTGACGAACCCTTAGTTCCCATAAAAATCGTAGAAGGTCTAAGAGTTCCAAAATACTTGCATTAATATAATGACAATGACCGAAAACTTGTTCAAGTCAATGCTAAAACCGTTACAAATCTGTATTGTGCTTTGAGCAATTTCGAATTTAATAGAATTTTGGCTTGTAAGTCCGCCAAAGAAATTTGGGACAAATTTGAAGTGACCTATGAAGGCACTAAGCAAGTTAGAGCCACCAAAGTGAGCATGTTAATTCGAGAGTATGAGCTCTTTAAGATGGAACCAAATGAAACCATTGGTGAGATGTTTACTCAATTCACTAACATTATTAATAGTTTATCTCATCTTGGTAGGAATTACTCTACTTCTGACAATGTGGAGAAAATTCTTTGGTGTTTACCCACAAGTTGGGATGCTAAGGCTACCGCTATCTCGGAGGCAAAAGATCTCGATACATTGAGTCTTGAAGACCTCATGGGATCTCTCATGACTCATGAAATCAAGATGAAAAACTGTCAAGAGAAGCCCGAGCAAAAGAAGAGCATGACTCTAAAAACTTCAATTCAAGAGGTCAATGAGGAAGATGATAAAGATGTTAGTGATGATGAAGATGAACTTGCTCTCATCTCTAACAAGTTCAAAAAATTCATAAGGAAAGAGCATCTCTTCAAGAAGAGACCTTTCAATAGAAATGAATCCAAATGTGAGTCAAGCAAAAATGAACCACCTACTTGCTTTTATTGTGGAAAGCTGGGTCATTTCAAAGCCGATTGCCTCAAGTACAAAAGAGATAAACAAAATAACCAAAAGAAAAAGGCAATGAAGGCAATATGGGATTATTCTGACTCAAGTGATTCGGATAGTGAAAATGACGAAGTTGCCAACCTTTGCCTTATGGCAATTTAGGATGAGGTAGATTCTAATCTTGAGCTTTCAATTGAGGCTTCTTTTTCTTATAATGAATTGTAAGACGCTTTTGAAGATTTGCATAAAGAACTTGAAAAGGTGATTTTGAAACACTCTTCTTTTAAACAAAAAATCTCATCTCTTTCACTTGGACTTTCTAAAGTTCAAAATGAAAATGTTTTATTGAAAAAAGAGAAAGATTTTTCTTCACTTGAGCTTTCTAATGTTTAAATAGAAAATGATTCTTTCAAGAAAGAAATAGATACCTCTTCAAAAGAAACCTCCTCAATTAATCTTCAAATTGAAAATGAAAATTTAAAGAAAGTTGTTGAGGATCAAATTGAGATTCTTGCAAAATTCACCAAGGGGAGGAAGAGCTTAACTATTCTGTCATGCCCCGATTTTCGTTCTTTGAAAACCAAGGGTGACAGGATTGTCACTCACTGAATAACCTCATCAATCACTAATGAATTCTCTATACTCTTAAATATTACGGAAGCTTAGCTCTATTCTTGCACATAGATGTGTACAACTTCACTTTATCCAATCCCAATGGGCCCTACCTCAAATCATATCACCTTAGGGGGAATTTTATTTATCCACACTCTCATGAATCACTCACTTCCAAGACTCAACACTCCGTGTGTTTGGAATTTGAAACTGAAACCTACACCATTGGATAGATAATCCAAAAATACTCGATTCAAAAAAATTACACTCAATTTCAATTTAAAATGAATAAGTTATGCACGATTGAAGTTTGGGACAAATTTCAGAGCATGATGTAAAAAGTGACTTCGATCCATCGAAGTGAGGAGTTCGATGTATCGAATAAGTATTGTCTAAGTATCGTCCAAAAATAGCTCTCGGGACTTTTACATTCCAAAATCCTGCAGGTTTTTCGATACATCGAACTGGGGACTTCGATGCATCAAAGCTTCGATGCATCGAACTGCCCAGAAGCTGAAACTTTGCAAAGAAATAGATACCTCTACCAACATAATCCATCCCAACAACCTCCAAGTCATATAAAAAAGGAGTTTATATCATTCACAAGTTCCAAATCATGCTCATAATCAAATCATGCACCAATATGAGTCATTCTCCCTCATAAACATATTTTATTCATAATGAAAAACATCCACCAACTTCATTAACTCATCAAATGAAAAACGAGCCCATTATTTGTTCATAATCATAGAAAATTCCTAGGTTCACAATGCACATAAAAATCAAGTGAATATACCATCCTTATTCCCCAAAATGCCACTTCCATAAAACCATACATATAAGAAATCAAATTATCCTTTAAGCATACATTTATCAAGCCTCAAAAGAAGGAAACCATTATACATGCATTTCTCAAAATCCTCCTTCCTACAAGTGTGGCACTTACATTAGGAGTTCATATACAATAGAAGATACAAATGTAAAGGCAACACTACAACCATAGTCAACATGCCACAAGCCAACATGGACATTTATCTACATCTCAAAAGATCAAAATCCAACAAGGAACTCAACAAGGTTTGTTAAGCTAATCATGATTCGTCCTCCATCGGCGCCTTATCTGAAAAAGTTTGTATAAATAAGGGGTGAGCTTATCCTTTCTCGCTCAGTAGAAATGATCCACCCATTCCCACTTTAACCCGTCAGCCATGCATGAATGCACATGAAATCACTATATGTCTACATGACAAATATACATATTTTTTACCCATAAACAATCACGTTTTTCAAATCATGTGTGATGCTTCATGATGTGGCCAAATTTGTTTTTCTTTTTGTAGCTACTATTGCCTATGAAAATATAATTTAAACCACTCGCAAGAGAACAAATCTTTGTAGATATGGTTCTATATAGAGGGTATCGATCCCACAAGGACTACGTAGGTGAATTGCACTATTGAGAGAGAACTTCCAATTTAATCCTAAAAATAAAATTTTTGGTTTAAATTTAAAACTATTTCGTATAATGTAAAAACATTAAAAGTAAAGAGTTTGTAAAGTTGAGAGAGAGAGAGAGCTAGGGGTGGTTTCCACCTCTAGCCATTTGACGTGTCCAAGTATGTAGCAAATGAGATTTTCTATAAGTATATGCAACACAATGTCATTAGGCTTGTGGCCTACAATGACATATCAAAAGATAAACATGATTTCTAACTAAACATAGCCCATCTTTAACAAGCATAACCCTTCAACCTATCTACTTATCCTACCTTCTAAATGTACCTACATGTATTCGAACTACCCTATCTTGGCATGGTCTATAGTAGCAAGAAACATCACATTCCATTAAAAACTATTACAAAGCCATCATTTACACTTTTTTATGAAAGTTGTAAATGTTGAGCATTCAAAATGAAATATTTCTACTCTAAGACAAGATGAAGAAATGATATCAAATGAATATATTGAAGAGGTTCACAAATATTATACAAAACACTAGGCTAAATAATCAACATATAAATATAAATCCCAAAGTTGCTACAAAATGAACAAGTTACATGGCTAGGGGTTTCACCCACACCCTAGATGGAAAGTTAGTTGAACATAGGAGACTTGCAATCCTCCATGGACAGAGATATGAAGTTCCAAAGGTCTGGTTCTGCTCTTCTTCTTCCCCCTTTAAGTTGTATCTCTTCTTTTTGCTCAAAAACATGCATATATGTCCATTTTTTGTGTCCTTGGGTCCCACCTTGCCTATATATTTATATAATCCACTTAATATATATATGCTCCCTTCATATGTCTCTTTGAAGTCAGAAAATCCTCTAAAAGGACGTAAAAAGGTCAATTATAAATGCAAGTGGCAAGACAAGTGGACAAGTGGCCAACTTGCAGTCTGCAGAATCTCGATTGTGCGAAATTAAAGTTTCGCACAATGGAGATTTTGATCATACGAAATTGATGTTTCGCACAATTGAGAATTTGATTGTGCAAAATGCCTTCATGAATTTCTTGATTTCTTCACTTCCACAACATTTGATCGGAAACATCGCCCTTTTTGGGACAAAACCTAGAATTCAACAAAAACACAAAAATAACATAAAAATACCTAGGAAAACATAAATACGGAATCAACATATGCAATTAAGAAGGTTTAAATACGCAACATTTAACGCTTATCACTTACATCTCAATACATATATGTATATTTATACATATTTACATATATATCAAGTTGACAAGTCACGATTCATATATACATAACTCACGCCACAGATTTCAGGAAATCAATTCAATGGGGACTAGCTTATCACACCACCTCCATAGTAAGTGTGAGATCCTGAATTTTTTTTTTAATTAAATGTTTTATTATTATTATTATTATTATTATTATTTTATTTTATTAAAAAGTTTTATTTTTATTATTTCATTTCTAAGTTTAGAATATGTTTGGATGTTCGGGTTTCCAATTTCAAGTATTGGTTTGATCCCGGGCATTTTCAAAGTTAAAGAATAGTTTTACGGGATGGTGGGACATGAGGATATGTTAGTCCTTCCCAAAAAAGATTTGGGACGATTTTGGCATTTCTTTTAAAGTGAAGGGTATTTTAGTAATTTCGTATTATGGATGGCACCATCGAAAATTCTTTGAAAAAGAATGGCATTGTGGTAGTTTTAGAGTAAAATGGAGGGTAAAAGAGACTTTTTACTTGGGGGAGTCTAGAAGCTTCTAGAAGGGGTGGGAGATATAGATGTATATCTATAGGTTTTGAGCTATAAAAGTCAAAATTGTCTTCCTCTCTTCCCCATGAGTTCTGCCAGCCCTTTCTTTTTCCTCTCCATCTCTCATTTTGCTCTCTTTATTCCTCCATTGAAGGTGCTTGAAGCCTAGGCTTGGTCCAAGGTTATTAGTGGTGGTTAGTGTTGGTGCTAGTGGCATGTAAGTGTTTCTTTCCACCACTTTTGTCCATCTTTTTCTTCTACTTCCTCTCTTCATCTTCTTTTCCAATTATTGAAGTTTGAAGAATGAGTGTTGTGTATGGTTTGTAGTGTTGGAAGCTTTAGAACTTGAAGGCTTCCATTCCTTTCCATTGATTTCTCTATTAAAGCTTTTGAAGAAAAGTTAGGGTTTTAAATTGAATTTCAAAATTCAATTTAGGGGTTTCTTCAATCCTTCTTGGATTTAAGGTAGGAATGAATTTAACTTCCTCTTCTAATGTTTTAAGACTTTAGGAAGTGTTAGGTTGAGATTCTAACATGAATTGCAAAATGTATAAATTAAAGTTTACTTTATTTCATGAAAATTTGGGGCTTTTTGTGTTTTGAGCATGCTAAATGTGTTTAGACTTGGGATTATGCCTATTAGCATTGCTAGGGAGGTTTACCATTGAGACATGTATGCCATTGGATCACTCGTGCTCTTAATTTGAAATTAAAGTACACTTTATGGCATGATAACTCTAGTGTTGTGTAAGAACTAGAAGTTCTAAATTACTTTTATAGTAATTGTGCTAATGATTGTAAATTATGGAAGTCTTGGGTCATCCATTAGTGTCTTGGAATAAAAAGCTTAACTTTTGTTCAAGAAGAGTATTTTGGGAAAAAGTAGTGACATGTTATGCTTTGTTTGCTAATGTGTGTTCAAGCATCCTACATTTTACTTAATTAATGTGTAGGGATGCTAATGGATGAATTTGGTTTCATTTGAATTCATTTGACAACTTATGGACCTTTAGGGGTATTTTGGTCATTCATGTGTACATTAGTTGAGAATGCATGCTAGGTGGTTATTTAAAGTGCCTAAGTGTTAGTATACGCCTTTTGAACATGTTGAGCATGATAGGTAACACTTAGGAGAAATTATGAAATTTTGACCATACTTTAATGTTTGGAGCTAGGGTTCCACGGTCCAACCTGACTTTCGCATGAAATAATAATTGTTTAAATGTTTTAAATTATGCTTAGAATGTACTAGAGCATAATTTGGTGTTAAATTAACATATTTGATTTGAAAGTTCAAGTATGCTTGATAGGTAACATATAAATTGCCTAGATGTACTAATTTGATTAAATTAGGAATTTGGTTATGTCTTGATACTATATATATATGCAAGCATTGAAATTGAAGGTTTAAAGCCCTACTGAAAAGGATTTGAAGGTTTAAAGCCCTATTGAAAAGAGGTATTTATTTAAGTGAAAATTTTGCTTGAGGAACGACTCATTGAAAGCTTGGTGCACATAGATGCGAAACCATAGCTATGAGGATAATTATTATGGACATTGTTATTACATTATTCATATTGATCATTTTTTTCATATTGTTCATATCATGTGTGAGTTATGATTTTTGAGAAGTTTTAAATAGTTTGAATTGAAAATAGAGGCACAAAGATGCCTGGTGGTTGATTAGTCCACCTGACTGGCCAGTGGTTTCACGTCGACCTGTGTACTAGTAATCCGGAATGACAGAATGTACAGAAGGACTGTCTGAGGACTGCTCTGTTGATGCGTGTGTCACGACTATTTGAGTACATGTGGTGTGTGGGTGTGTGTGTCATCTGCACTGCATCTAAATAAGCAAACTGTTCATTTCAAGTTTTATGCTTTTTAAACCATTACGAATAGGATTATTATTCTGTTGTTATGGACGAGTTATCGCTTCACTGTTTATGGGCAGGTTATATTTCATGCTTATGTGTAAATGTATTTTAGTGAATACTTGTGAAACGTGTGAGAAGGGAAATAGGAACATGTTAGAAAGAACAACGTTGCGTGCATGTTCCCTGATGTGGTTGGAACTAAATTATATTGTAAGCTTAATTTTGCCCTTTTTATCAAAATATAATTTAACCACTCGCAAGAGCACGAATCTTTGTAGATAAGGTTCTATATAGAGGGTATCGATCCCACGAGGACTAGTCGCAATTGTCTTAAGGGAAGATTAATTCTACTTTAATTCTAAAAACAGATTTTTGGTTTTGTGTTTAAAAACTATTGCATGAATGAAATGACAAGAAAAGTAAAGAGTTTAAAGTTGGGAGAGAGAACTAGGGTTGGTTTCCACCACTAACCATTCACATGTTCATAAGTGTAGCAAGCATGGGATTCATTAATTAAGTGCCTAACAATGTCATTAGGCTTGTGACCTCAATGATATATGAAAAGATCAATGTGTGTGCTAACCTATCATAATCCATCTTTAACAAGCATAGCTCTTCAACCTAACTAACTACCTACTTACTCTACTCCCTAAGTGAACACTACATGCATCCAAACTACCTTGTCTTGGCATGGTCTATACAAACTAACATCACACATTCATTTAAACACCATTATCTAGCCATCATTTGCACTTCTTGTGGAATATGCAAATGTTGTGCATTCAAGTGACAAAATCTACTCTAAGACAAGAATAAATTCCAAATCAAATGAATATATAAAAGAGATGTATTTGTGTACATAATCACTAGGCTAAATAATCAACATTTAATTACAAATCCCAAGAGCTACAAAGATGAACAAGTTTACATGGCTAGGGGTTGAAACCAACACCCTAGTAGAAGAGTTAGTTGCTCATGGTTGCCTTGATCCCTTCCATTGATGAAAAGAATGAAGCTTCTTGGTCTGGTTCAGCTCTTTCTCTTCCTCTCCCGAAGGTCTCTCCTCTGATATTCTGATGTTGCTTGAGAGATATCTGAGATATGAGAGATATGGCCCTTTTTGTGTGCTTTTTGGCTTCTTTTTCAACGTTGGGCCCACCATATATATATATATATCTATATATATATCTCTTGTATCAAGAAGGCCCCCAAAAGTCTTGTTCAAGTCAGACAATCCCCCTAAGTCGTGCAAAAAGGGGGATTTTGTTGCAAGTGGGAGAGCAGGTGAGCAAGTGGCCAAGTGGGCTCTGCAGAATCTCGATTGATCGAGATTTCGATCAATCGAAATGAGATCTCGATCAATCGAGATTTCGATTAATCGAAATCAACATCTCGATTGATCGAGATGCCTTGGCTGCATTTTCTGATTTCTTCTCTTGATTGCAGAAAACTTCCACCTTTGCTCCATTTACTCCAATACCTGCGAAACATCAAAAACACAAAAATACGGTAAACATATCTCGGTAAACGCAAAAACGGAACTAACGTATGCAATAAAGAGGGTTCGAATGCATAGAATTGAACACTTATCACACCCCCAAACTTACATATTGCTAGTCCCTTAGCAATACAATATTACAAAAATGAAATCAACTATCTTATACAAAAGTTTAATCGTGCTCAGTCATCAACTAGATAAAGGGCGATCATCCGTTCATTTCACATTTGGCAAATGCAACAAGTATTATAGAACTATGTGGTCATTAGCAAAATGGACTTTCACAAGCTATAAATAAACGACAGTCCCCACATAATGGCCAGCCCGAACAAACATAACAATTCCAACCCCAAAATCCTCTTTGAAAAGTGAACATACAGTCTAACGTGTGGCTTTTGTCATATTTGGAAAAGAAAACGAACAAATCTATTTTTAAGGGAAAAACTCATTGAAACTGCTCGACTCGGCTGTTCATTATCACAAAACATTCATGATTGCTCATGCGCGGATGACCGTGCAATGCTTAGCTCTTTTTGCTTTCTTGTAAGCCCATGTAGCAGCATTGGGCCAATGTGTAACGCCCCGATTCCCCATCTCCCGGGCAACCGGAGGTTAACCCGTCCATTAGTCCCAATGGACCCTCATTACCCTTGTTCCCCGCGGAAGCTTAACCTAATTCTTGCATATGAATGCACACAAATCCATCTTAACCAACCCCCATGGGCCCTACATCAAATCACACACCTTAGTGAACATTTACACGCCCACACTTTTAAGAATCCCTCACTTTTGAGCCTCAAAACTTTCTGTGTTTGGAATCTGGAACTGAGGCTTACACCATTGGATATAGAATCCAAAAATACTCAAGTTCAAAAAAAACCACACTCAATTCCGACCTAGAACGAAGAAATTACGCCGAAATGAAGTTTCGGAAAAAGCTGTGAATAGTAATTTCGATCAATCGAAATTGGCATTTCGATCAATCGAAATGCATCTCGATTAATCGAAATTTCGACCCCATCAATCGAAGCAAACACCCTCTCGGTATCTTGGACCTGCATTATTTCGATTAATCGAAACTGGGACTTCGATTGATCGAAATAAGGCCTGAAAATACATAAAATCTCGCAACCATTTCGATCAATCGAAATGGGGGTTTCGATTGATCGAAATAGGCATTTCGATTGATCGAAATGCACTACCCGGGACCTCCAACAACCCTATACATGGTTCATTTGAAGCCCAATCAACATCCTATCATCCTAGAACCCCTCAAACAAAATGAAAGGTTCCAACATCAATTTCACTCTCAAGATCACATCCATAATTGAATCCATACACCAAAATGAATCATTTTCTTTCACAAACACCATTCATTCATAAGGGAAATATCATCAAATGAATCAAGTGCCGCATGGGCATTACCTAAATTAAACCGTTGTCTTTTCACACCCAACAAGTTTATAATCCAATACATACATCAAAAGTACATATGTCCAAGGTACAACCACGACTAAAAAGGAAGTCACATGCCACAAGCCGGCATGGATAGCCACAAAATGTGCAACATCCAAAAGATAGCAAAACCACTACTAGAATCCACTTGGACACTCATGTCCCATCCATCATCGGCGCTTTATCTGTAAAATATTTAGAATAAAGGGGTGAGCACCACTGCGGCTCAGTAGAGATACCCCAACCCACCTAAGTGCCGACCCGACACGACCTACATGGATGCATGTCACAACATTTCACATATCATTCAACATACATCATATTCACTCACAACAATGCATATATACATATAGGGATGCATTAAACACTTGTCATGCTTCATAATTCAAACGAAAGCAATAATCATACGCTTGTCTCTCCCTCGGACTCAACCCGACATCCCAACATAATTCTTGACCGAATCATGAAACCGAGACACTTTTCCACACCATTCCAATTCCGCCACCGAGTATTTACCTACTCCAAGGTGGACAGACCACCGTCACCGAGTATTTACCTACTCCAAGGTGACTTGGCCCCCTTTCTTTAAATTCCCACCGAGTATTTACCTACTCCAAGGCGAGCAACCAAAATCACCGAGTATTTACCTACTCCAAGGCGATTGAGCAACCTTTTTAGAATCCCCACCGAGTATTTACCTACTCCAAGGTGAGTAAACCACCGTCACCGAGTATCTACCTACTCCAAGGTGACGTAACCACTCCAACACCCCCTCCGAGTATTGACCTACTCTAGGCAATTCAACCACACTTCCCCGTTTCCTCACAACGGCCCCAATATATGCATTTCGAACATATAAACATCAAGCATTTAATTTCATGCCTCACAATGCACATGCTAATTAATAAAAACATGTAGCATGCATTTTATTTCCATTACACCACACATATATTTACCTATACATGCCAACCTAGCATAATATCCACATATGCTCACAAAACTTCACTTAAGCACATTTTAATCATGCTTTACAAATGCACATATTTTCTATACAAATATAGTATGCATTTAACTCACTTACAACATATAGCACATATATGCCCAATATAACACATTTCCACATATATGCACAAGAGCTAACATATAAGCATACATGCTCTCATTCTCCCACATTCTCATGCATTTGTCACTCACATCATGCATACTAGGAGATACACATCTATTGCACACAAGAGACTCAAGAGAAGAATAAAGACACCTTATCCCACCCCTCTTACATCTCTAAAACATGCAATACACAACCTTAGCTCTCACCACTTCACCCGAAACCCTAGAATCGACAAGTAGATGAGAAAGAACACCCCTACCTCGAAAATGAAGGCCTTCCAAGCACTTCTCAAATTTCCAGCAATGTCAACCTTGCCAAACCGCGACTTTGATCGGTTCAAAGGGAAGCCCTAGCCGTCCCCTACGTATCCCCCTCCTTCGGCAAGCCTTGAATCCAAGCCGAAGACCACCAAAATCTAGAGAGAAGGGAGAGAGAAGAAGTGGGAGCAATATAGAGAGAGAAGCAGCCGTGAGATATGAAATATCTCTGCAGATTTTGGCCATTTAAGGCCCCTAGGTCACGAAAAGACCAAAATACCCCTAGGCCACTTAACGCACCTTCCCGGACTCCTTTTTCGATTCCGAAAACTCCTACGGACTCGAAATCACTTCCTCTACTCTCTAAATATTTCGTCTCAGCCATTCTCAAAAATAAATATTTCTAAGAATTTTTCCGGATTTCCGGGCCCACTTAAGTCGCATCCCGGGCCCCGGTTTGACCAAAAAGTCAAACTTCTCCAATTCTTCCGAAAACTTCCCAAAACCTTAAAAACACTTCCCAAACATGTTTCCTACACTCAAAACATGTTAAACACCACTCAAAATGCATTTATGGCAATTATAATGCGAAAAATGCAAAACCGGCCAAAATTGGTCACGGTCTCTACAACCTCCCCCCCTTAAGGGAATTTCGTCCCCGAAATTAGAAACATACCTCAAGTAGAAAATAACTCAGGATATTTTGAGCGGACTTCTTGTTCTCGCTCCCATGTAGCCTCCTCGACTCCGTGATGCCTCCAAAGGACTTTAACCAATGGAATCGTCTTGTCTCGAAGGACTTGCTCCCTAGCATCCAAAACCTGTACCGGTCTCTCCTCATATGACACATCCTCCTCCACCTCAAGATCTGTCCAATCTAACACATGTGAAGGATCTGGCTCATACTTTCTCAACATCGAAACGTGGAAAGTATTGTGCACACTTGACAATTGCGGTGGCAATGCCAAGCGGTATGCAACCTCACCCACACGATCCAATATCTCGAATGGACCAATAAACCGTGGGGCTAGCTTTCCGCTACGCCCAAACCTCATCAAACCCCGTCGTGGCGAGACCTTCAAGAAGACATGGTCCCCCACCTCAAATGCCAAAGGCCTCCGCCTTTTGTCAGCATAGCTTTTCTGACGACTCTGAGCCGTAAGCAAACGCTGCCGTATAATCTTAATCTTTTCTGTAGTCTCTCTGACAATATCCGGCCCCAAAGCCACTATCTCACCAACCTCTGTCCAACAAACTGGTGACCTACAAGGTCTACCATACAAGGCCTCAAATGGAGCCATCTCAATACTAGCTTGGTAGCTATTATTGTATGCAAACTCCACTAATGGAAGATGATCCTCCCAACTGCCCCGAAAATCAAGTGCACATGCCCTAAGCATATCCTCCAAAATCTGTATAGTACGCTCCGACTGACCATCTGTCTGAGGATGGAAAGCTGTACTGAAATGGAGGTCCGTATCAAGTGCAGCCTGAAAACTCTGCCAAAATCGTGATGTGAATCTTGGATCTCTATCAGACACAATAGAAACTGGCACTCCGTGCAGTCTCACAATCTGATCAATATACAACCGACTAAGGGTATCCACATCATCTGTCACTCGAATAGGAAGGAAATGAGCCACCTTGGTCAATCTATCCACAATGACCCAAACTGCATCATGACTCTTCCTCGTCCTAGGTAACCCCGTCACGAAGTCCATAGTGACGTGTTCCCACTTCCACATAGCTATCGGTAAAGGCTGTAACAAACCTGCCGGTCTCTGATGCTCGGCCTTCACTTGTTGACAAGTGAGGCACCTCGCCACAAACCGTGCGATGTCCTTTTTCATGCCCTTCCACCAATACTGTCTACGAAGGTTGTGGTACATTTTGGTACCACCGGGATGTACTGCAAGTCTGGAGCTATGAAACTCCCTCAAGACCTCATCCCTACAAGCCAATGGAACAACCATTCTGCCTCTAAACCTCAGACCTCCGTCTGAATGGATAACCCAATCCTCCACTGCCTCGCCACCCGTAATCCGAGTGCGAATACTCTCTAACTCTGTGTCATGCCTCTGCTCCTCAACCACCCTACTCACTAGAGTTGGTTGCGCTATGAGTGTGAACAAAGTGGCATGTCCATCACTCTCACTAAGGCACAATCCCATTTCTGAGATGTCTTCCATCATTTTCCATTCACGGATGGCAATGCTAGCCAAAGAACCATGTGATTTCCTGCTCAATGCATCGGCAACCACATTAGCCTTCCCCGGGTGATACTGAAGATCAAAGTTGTAGTCTTCCATGTATTCAACCCATCTCCTCTGTCTCATATTCAAGTCCTTTTGTGTAAAAAGGTACTTCAAGCTCTTATGATCGGAGAAAACCTCAAACTTCTCTCCGTAGAGATAATGCCTCCACGTTTTCAAAGCAAAAATTACCGCCGCCAACTCCAAGTCATGAGTCGGGTAATTTTGCTCGTGGATCTTCAACTGTCGGGAACCATATGCAACAACCTTCTCAGTCTGCATCAATACACATCCCAAACCATCCCGTGAAGCATCACAGTAGATGACATAACCCAAACCGCGCTCAGGAATAATCAATATTGGAGCACTAGTCAATCTACGCTTCAATTCCATAAAGGAATGCTCGCAAGCCTCGTTCCACTCAAACTTAACTCCTTTACGAGTAAGTTTGGTCATTGGCGCCGCTAACTTCGAAAAGTCTTTCACGAAGCGCCGGTAATATCCTGCCAACCCCAAGAAGCTACGTATCTCGAATACGCTCTTAGGCCTCTCCCAATCCATTACCGCTTCAATCTTAGAAGGGTCTACAGATACTCCTCCTTCTGACACCACGTGTCCTAGGAACTTTACCTCCGTTAGCCAAAATTCACATTTTTCGAATTTGGCATACAAACGGTGCTCTCTCAATGTCTGTAACACTGTCCTCAAATGGATCTCATGCTCTTCCATAGAAGAAGAATACACAAGAATGTCATCCACGAAGACCACCACAAACCCATCCAAGTACACCCTGAATATTCGGTTCATCAAATCCATGAACGCTGCTGGTGCGTTCGTCAAACCAAATGGCATCACTAGAAACTCATAGTGGCCATATCTAGTCCGAAAAGCTGTCTTCGAAATGTCCTCTTCCCTTACCCTCAACTGGTAATACCCCGACCTCAAGTCGATCTTCGAAAAACAAGTCGAACCCTTAAGCTGATCAAACAAGTCATCTATCCTTGGCAAAGGATACTTGTTTTTAATCGTCGCTTGGTTCAACTTACGGTAGTCTATGCATAACCGTAAAGATCCGTCCTTCTTTTTAGCAAACAGGACTGGAGCTCCCCAAGGCGATGTACTAGGTCGTACAAATCCCTTATCCAACAATTCTTGCAATTGATCTTTCAACTCCATCAACTCTGCCGGTGCCATCCGATACGGTGCCATAGAGATAGGCGTTGTACCAGGAGCAAGATCAATGCTAAACACAACATCTCTCATCGGAGGCAACTCTGTCAAGTCCTCCGGAAATACATCTACAAACTCTCTAACCACCGGTGGAAATCCTCCACTAGTCACAATCGCATCCTCCTCGGCTAACAAGCTAGCTAGGAAATATCCAACCCCGTCCCTCACACCGGAACCAAGCAGAGACGGAAAGTAGAAATCATCCCGCTCTCCCACAAAATAAAAGCAATCACCCTCGGGTGTGCACACCGTCACTCTCCTACGGAGACAATCAATCGTGGCTCTAAATGTAGATAGCCAGTCCATACCTAGAATGACATCAAAAGTGGTCATGTCTAGCAACACAAAGTCGAACACTAGTCGACGCCCAGTAACCTCGATCTCGCAAGACCGACACACTCTATCCAGGGTAACCCTACCCCCAACTGGTGTGTCAATGGACAATGGTGACTCCAGTGATGACACCCGCATCCCCAAGGCACAAGCAAATGCAACAGATATGAATGAATGTGATGCACCCGAATCTATCAACACCCTAGCCCACGAGCTAGAAACCAGGAAAATACCTCTGACCACTGACGGTCCCGGTACATCCTCTGTCGGAGCAAGCGTGAACACACGGCCCCGTGACTGCTGCCCAGTCCCCTGTAACCCCGACTGCTGGCTAGAAGCAGGCGTGGGACCCCTCGCTACCCGCGATCCCTGTACTGACTGTGCTGGCTGCGGTGGCGGTAATGTCCTAAAACCAGACTGAACTGTAGCCGTCTGCCCAGCTCGCTGCTGAGCCCCTGCACCACTCTGTATCACCTGCCTCCTTGGGCAGTTAGCTTTCACATGTCCGGGTTGTTTACAAGAGAAACACACCCTTTCCCCTACTATCCCTGTTGGCACTGGTGCCACTGTATGTCCCTGTGGGCACTCCCTGCTGAAATGGCCAATCTGATGGCAATTATAGCACACCAGAGAAGATCGTGAAGATCCAGAAGGCAAGGCCAATGAAGGTACCGGGCGAGCTTGTTGCTGCCCCTGGAAACCTGACTTGCCCTCCCTATTCCTCTTCCGTCCTTGACTACCCGAAGATGCCCCCGCATTCTTCGCTTGCTGTTTAGACTCCCATATTCTTTGGGTGTCCCTGTCATCTTCCTCAGCCACTAAGGCTCTGTCAACCACTTCATTGTAAGCCCTTAGACCTAAAATGGATACCCTCTTTCTGATAGAGGTTTTGAGTCCCTTCACGAACCTTTTCACTTTCAGCTCCTCATTCATTACCATCTCCGGGGCAAAGCGAGCCAATGATGTGAATTTGGTCTCGTACCCCATCACATCCAAGTCCCCTTGGACCAAGTCTATGAACTCTTGTCTCATCCGGTCTCTCACCGAAGTTGGAAAGAATTTGTCAAAGAATAAACCCTTAAAGGTTTCCCAGTCCATAGTCTCGGTATTGTGGACATTCCCGATGAATTGCCACCACCGATCTGCTTCCCCTTGTAAGTGAAGCGCTGCTACACCCACTTTCAAATCCTCATCGATTGCAAGAGCAACCATGAGTTTGTGAGTTTGGTCTATCCAACTCTCTGCCACAAGTGGATCACGCGCGCCATCAAAGGTAGGCGGCTTAAATTTCACATATTCCTTCATTGCCACCATTTGGCGGCTCAAGGCAACCCTAGGCAATGCCTGAACCTCCTCCTCTCTAGCTTCCCTAGCCATTCTTCTCATAGTATCAGCCATATCACGCATAAACTGCGTTCCATCTGTTGGCTCCTGAGGAGCATCAGCGCCAATGTCTCGCGCTCTTCTTGGAGGCATTTCTTTCTATATGCACAATAAGAAAATTTTAGAACCAAGCATTTATACTTAGTCAATTTCCATCATGCTTACACATGCTATGTCTATTTAATCCACAAAAGCATGTTATGAAAATATAAGCATACATCAAGTTCCACATAAGCAATTTACAACCTCAAGTTCAAATCCTTATGTTCCGATCCTTAACCTCAAGTGACCACAAAATCAAGTTTCACCCTTCGTCCCTAGGTATTCCAACCTAGCGCTCTGATACCATTCTGTAACGCCCCGATTCCCCATCTCCCGGGCAACCGGAGGTTAACCCGTCCATTAGTCCCAATGGACCCTCATTACCCTTGTTCCCCGCGGAAGCTTAACCTAATTCTTGCATATGAATGCACACAAATCCATCTTAACCAACCCCCATGGGCCCTACATCAAATCACACACCTTAGTGAACATTTACACGCCCACACTTTTAAGAATCCCTCACTTTTGAGCCTCAAAACTTTCTGTGTTTGGAATCTGGAACTGAGGCTTACACCATTGGATATAGAATCCAAAAATACTCAAGTTCAAAAAAAACCACACTCAATTCCGACCTAGAACGAAGAAATTACGCCGAAATGAAGTTTCGGAAAAAGTTGTGAATAGTAATTTCGATCAATCGAAATTGGCATTTCGATCAATCGAAATGCATCTCGATTAATCGAAATTTCGACCCCATCAATCGAAGCAAACACCCTCTCGGTATCTTGGACCTGCATTATTTCGATTAATCGAAACTGGGACTTCGATTGATCGAAATAAGGCCTGAAAATACATAAAATCTCGCAACCATTTCGATCAATCGAAATGGGGGTTTCGATTGATCGAAATAGGCATTTCGATTGATCGAAATGCACTACCCGGGACCTCCAACAACCCTATACATGGTTCATTTGAAGCCCAATCAACATCCTATCATCCTAGAACCCCTCAAACAAAATGAAAGGTTCCAACATCAATTTCACTCTCAAGATCACATCCATAATTGAATCCATACACCAAAATGAATCATTTTCTTTCACAAACACCATTCATTCATAAGGGAAATATCATCAAATGAATCAAGTGCCGCATGGGCATTACCTAAATTAAACCGTTGTCTTTTCACACCCAACAAGTTTATAATCCAATACATACATCAAAAGTACATATGTCCAAGGTACAACCACGACTAAAAAGGAAGTCACATGCCACAAGCCGGCATGGATAGCCACAAAATGTGCAACATCCAAAAGATAGC
Organism: Cornus controversa; assembly: GCA_026545225.1. Taxonomy (NCBI): domain Eukaryota; kingdom Viridiplantae; phylum Streptophyta; class Magnoliopsida; order Cornales; family Cornaceae; genus Cornus; species Cornus controversa. The sequence goes on from CM048845.1 coordinate 50,301,608, forward strand.
AAAACCACTACTAGAATCCACTTGGACACTCATGTCCCATCCATCATCGGCGCTTTATCTGTAAAATATTTAGAATAAAGGGGTGAGCACCACTGCGGCTCAGTAGAGATACCCCAACCCACCTAAGTGCCGACCCGACACGACCTACATGGATGCATGTCACAACATTTCACATATCATTCAACATACATCATATTCACTCACAACAATGCATATATACATATAGGGATGCATTAAACACTTGTCATGCTTCATAATTCAAACGAAAGCAATAATCATACGCTTGTCTCTCCCTCGGACTCAACCCGACATCCCAACATAATTCTTGACCGAATCATGAAACCGAGACACTTTTCCACACCATTCCAATTCCGCCACCGAGTATTTACCTACTCCAAGGTGGACAGACCACCGTCACCGAGTATTTACCTACTCCAAGGTGACTTGGCCCCCTTTCTTTAAATTCCCACCGAGTATTTACCTACTCCAAGGCGAGCAACCAAAATCACCGAGTATTTACCTACTCCAAGGCGATTGAGCAACCTTTTTAGAATCCCCACCGAGTATTTACCTACTCCAAGGTGAGTAAACCACCGTCACCGAGTATCTACCTACTCCAAGGTGACGTAACCACTCCAACACCCCCTCCGAGTATTGACCTACTCTAGGCAATTCAACCACACTTCCCCGTTTCCTCACAACGGCCCCAATATATGCATTTCGAACATATAAACATCAAGCATTTAATTTCATGCCTCACAATGCACATGCTAATTAATAAAAACATGTAGCATGCATTTTATTTCCATTACACCACACATATATTTACCTATACATGCCAACCTAGCATAATATCCACATATGCTCACAAAACTTCACTTAAGCACATTTTAATCATGCTTTACAAATGCACATATTTTCTATACAAATATAGTATGCATTTAACTCACTTACAACATATAGCACATATATGCCCAATATAACACATTTCCACATATATGCACAAGAGCTAACATATAAGCATACATGCTCTCATTCTCCCACATTCTCATGCATTTGTCACTCACATCATGCATACTAGGAGATACACATCTATTGCACACAAGAGACTCAAGAGAAGAATAAAGACACCTTATCCCACCCCTCTTACATCTCTAAAACATGCAATACACAACCTTAGCTCTCACCACTTCACCCGAAACCCTAGAATCGACAAGTAGATGAGAAAGAACACCCCTACCTCGAAAATGAAGGCCTTCCAAGCACTTCTCAAATTTCCAGCAATGTCAACCTTGCCAAACCGCGACTTTGATCGGTTCAAAGGGAAGCCCTAGCCGTCCCCTACGTATCCCCCTCCTTCGGCAAGCCTTGAATCCAAGCCGAAGACCACCAAAATCTAGAGAGAAGGGAGAGAGAAGAAGTGGGAGCAATATAGAGAGAGAAGCAGCCGTGAGATATGAAATATCTCTGCAGATTTTGGCCATTTAAGGCCCCTAGGTCACGAAAAGACCAAAATACCCCTAGGCCACTTAACGCACCTTCCCGGACTCCTTTTTCGATTCCGAAAACTCCTACGGACTCGAAATCACTTCCTCTACTCTCTAAATATTTCGTCTCAGCCATTCTCAAAAATAAATATTTCTAAGAATTTTTTCGGATTTCCGGGCCCACTTAAGTCGCATCCCGGGCCCCGGTTTGACCAAAAAGTCAAACTTCTCCAATTCTTCCGAAAACTTCCCAAAACCTTAAAAACACTTCCCAAACATGTTTCCTACACTCAAAACATGTTAAACACCACTCAAAATGCATTTATGGCAATTATAATGCGAAAAATGCAAAACCGGCCAAAATTGGTCACGGTCTCTACACAATAACTCCCAAACCAATTGATTTTAGGGCATTAGGTGAAGAAGCACCCCTCGGACTTAATGACCGAGCTTACAAGGTGATGAGCGTAAGCAAGCCACCCGCTTATTATTGCTCAACCTTACACACTTTTACACGAATATTCCCTGCTTTGAGGCATAGAAATCCGGTTTATTGAGTGAGAAGGCTTATTGCATATTTTTCTCTTTTTCTTTCTTCTTTTTTTTTTTTTTTACAACAACCGGAAGAACTTATTCTTTAAGTTGTTCAGATAAAAACAGAAATTTTCAAAAATTCTCCTCAGACTTATTCCCCACAATTTAAAATGCATGTGTGCGAATTTGTGCGGTTAAGGACAAATTTAGGGCAAGAACTGTGCATGCTCGAATTTGGACAAAAATGTAGACCGTTCTAGCCTACTATAAAGCTTGCAAAAGCGCGGGTATTTACAATGTTAAAGTTCTTAACTACCTGCTGCATTTACCTCAGACATTTATTCGAATGATCTTCCTTTAAAAAGTAAGACATCATAGCAAGCATGCAAAAATCTCCAGAAAAAGAAAACTGCTCTACAATGACACTCAATATAACGACTGAACATTGCATGCATATGCAAGTGGTATAGCATACCGCACCCCCAAACTTATATGCAACATTGTCCTCAATGTTTGGACAAGAAGAACAAGGAAAGGAGTTACCGGGATGGCAGAATGCGAGAAAAATGCTGTTCCACAGCAGCGGTCATCTTCTAAATAAGGAAAACCTGCACAGAACACCAACTGGATACCCCGAGCATTAAAAGGAACAAAAAGTAGATAAATAGAACATAATGAAAGAATTATACACAACAGATAATGCCAATATCACTGTATATCTAAGGGTCTAAACTGGTGTTTCCCAATTGTCTAAGAGGTCTATGCGACAAGATATTGACTATCCAGGCACGCTAACGTATAGCACGCAAAGGGGCTGCCTTTCTTTATTACCGCCATACTGTGTTGAAGCAATCGCAACAGTATTGGAAATTAAAACCAGGCGGTAATAAACGAAAATCATCAACTGAATCGCATATAACAATTAGACAAGTGGTACTACATACATAGTCAAAGTATAGAGAACAGATAGATTGACGGAAAGCAAAAATAAACACAGTAAAGATAACACATGGCATAAAAGAAAATATAAATGTATTCCATATAAATGAAAATGAGTTTCAGTACAAAGTGTACATGCAGGTGGAATACTCAAAAAGAAACTAAACATGACCAACATAGCCTATCAAAAATAAAGAAAGAAAAATACAGAAAATAAAGCAGAAAAGATGAATAAAATGCAGCTACTCGAGGGCGGGTGGTGGTGGTGGTGGCTCGGTGGGAGCAGAAATGGAGGTGGAGGCTCGACCTGCGAACAGGAACTGCAGGTCCTGCCGGAAGGCTCAGAACTCGTCTAAGATCGCTCTCTGGCCCTGTGCCAGAGAAGAAATGTCCGTCCGAATACCTGCCAACTGACTCTGTGTCACCTGGACGTGCTCGTCAAAACCCTGCTGGAGTCGCTCTACGTCAGCCGCCAGGCAGGAATAGCCCGTCGCTAAGATATCATGCCGCTCTGCAGCGACATCCATCTCCTCCTCCTCCATCTCCTCGTCCTCTGACTCAGCCTCTGCTGGCTCGCCCTCATCTGCCTCCACCGGGGCATCCATATCTACATCGTCTGGTGGATCACCCTGGTGGTCCTGTCGCTCTAAGTGTCGCCTCACCCGCTCCCACTGAGTAGATGTGAAGCGGGCGGGCGGTGCCAACCGGACGTCAGTCTGACTGACCGGTATACTGGCACTGCTGAGAAAAGCGGCGATCAGGAAAGGGAAGGGAAGCCGCCAACTCGCTGCTCTCCTCTTCCTCTTGTTGACGAGGCCATCCCAGACTTTGTGCATCTGCCCCCAGATCAGCGATGGGACAGAAAACCAAGCGCCCGTGTGGAAAGCATAGAGGCAACGGAGGAGGTCGCCCCTGCGCTCTGCCACGTGCTGCAGCGGACACGTGTTCTTGAGGAGAACGGTGTCCAGGAAGCAATATCTGCTCGGGCACATTGATTTGGACGTGCAGTTGTGACTGGACGTGGTAAACGCCCCTCCACACATGTCCATCACAATCGAGAACAGCGTCGTGTCTGTTGGGAGCGCGGCACTGTAAAGTGGTTGACCGCCCGGGCCAACCATGTCTGGTGGCTGCTGGTGAGGGATGCCGAGCATATGCGCAATCCGGCTCAGCGTAATCGTGATCGTGACGGTGCCCACGACCGTCTCTAGTGTATCCGGCGCTGTGCAGGAGTAGGTCATGCGCTCATAGAAGACCTGCACTAAGCGCTCGTGTGCCACGTCAGTAGGAGGCACACATAGCCGGTCGAAGCGACGCCTCCTGAGCTCGGCCACAGTCCACGCGGTGTCGGGATGCGTCTCAAACGCGGCTAAGTCAAAAATCTGCTCCGGGTGGAACCTCCGAGACCGGAAGGCTCGCCCGGGCACGTCGCGAATAGAACCGGCGGCGTTCTTCACCCTTGCCATAGCCTCGGAATAGTCTGCACTTGATTCCAAAAATTACGTAAATAAAAGGTGAATAAGAAGAAAGCTAAACTACGATTAAACTAAAAGAATAGAAATAAAATGAAGTCCTAGTCCATGGTACTGACAAGAATGCAAAGAAAAAGAAAAATCGCTCTTAAAGAAGCAGTGTGAACGGATGCAACCAAAACGAAGGTGTCGCGGTTGCACACCATACACTAAGCGTTTGAAACGAAGAGAATGCCAAATCTCACTCCAGATGACTTCCTACCCCCCCCCCCCGAAACTTGCAAAATATCATTACAAACACCGCAATTGCACCCATCCAACCCAATACCATCTAAACATGCTTCTTACGCCGTAAAACTATCAAAAATGGCGAAAAAGTATACAAAAAGTAGCCATGCATCACTTACCTCAAGAAGAAGTAGATGAACGGCTCAACCGAAGAAGATCCACTCGCAGCCGCGAAGAGGAGATCGCGCAAGTGCTAGCGGAGGCTTCGGACTGCGTCGGATGGCGGCTGATGATCGGGAATGGTAGATCGAGTGCTCGGGAGTGCTTGGAGAAGGCTTGGATCGCACGGAGGAATAGAAGAATTCAGATGGTCTTTTAAAATGGGAGGGAAGTCCAACGGTTTAAATAGATTTTCGGCTCATGTGCAGGCTCCGTGTGCATCTCGATTGATCGAGATGTATATTTCGATCAATCGAGATTTCGATTGATCGAGATCTCGCTTTGATCAATCGAAATCAGCTTCGATCGTTCGAGACTGTCTCTTCGATCAATCGAAAATTCCTTCACTAAATCACACTTTTACTTCGATCAATCGAACATTTAATTCATTCAATCGAAATTTTATTTCGATCAATCGAAATCCCATTTCGATCAATTGAAATTTTCGATGGATCGAAGACCTATCGAAGTGCAATCGAAGAATACTACCTCTCGGGACTTTGGACTTGGCAAATCTCTGCAATTTTTCGATCAATCGAAACTGAGATCTCGATCAATCGAAATCTCGATTGATCGAGATCCTGGCTTCGATCAATCGAAATGCTCAAAAACAGTCAGCTTGAGTTATGCTCCAGGGACTTGGATATTTGGGAATTAGATACTACATTGCTTAGATACACACCTACTTTGGATTAAAGGGACATCATGGAAGCGTGATAGCTACCATGGCTTCGCCACCTTACACGTCTATGGCACGACGTCCGGATCGGCTCACGAGTCAAAATACACGGGATTCGTCAAAGTGATGACATCCACGTATTCGGTGGTGACTTGGTCATCCACGCACACTTTTAAGCGCTGCCCGTTCACTTTGAACAACGAGCCGTCTTTCAAGTCCTTCAATTCCACCGCTCCGTGGGGAGCGACAGAATTAATCAAAAATGGACCATCCCAACGGGAGTGAAGTTTTCCGAGAAACAAATGGAGGTGTGAGTTGTACAACCATACTTTTTGGCCCGGCGAAAATGTTTTGACTCGAATATTACGATCATGAAAGGCTTTGGACTTTGCCTTATAGATTTTAACATTCTCATACGCGTCATGCCACAATTCTTCCAATTCATTTAATTGAAGCTTTCGATTAGAGCCGGCCTTTTGCATGTCAAAATTGAAAGTTTTGGTGGCCCACATAGCTTTATGCTCCAATTCAACCGGAAGATGGCACGCTTTGCCATAAACCAACCGATAAGGTGACATTCCAATGGGAGTTTTATATGCAGTTCGGTATGCCCATAATGCATCGTTTAGTCGCAATGACCAATCCTTCCGGTCGGGCCGAACAGTTTTCTGAAGAATGTTCTTAATCTCCCTATTGGATACCTCTACTTGGCCACTAGTTTGAGGATGGTATGGGGTGGCTACTTTGTGTGTGACGGAGTATTTGGTAAGCAAGGTTCGAAGGAACCGGTTACAGAAATGTTTACCTCCGTCACTGATGATGGCCCGAGGCGTACCAAACCGGCTAAAAATATTAGCTTGAATGAATTTAACCACGACTGCGTGATCATTGGTTTTGGTAGCAACGGCCTCTATCGACTTAGATACGTAGTCCACCGCCACAAGTATGTACTCATGACCAGTAGAGGGTGGAAATGGTCCCATGAAGTCGATGCCCCACACATCAAATATTTCAATGATAAGAATAGGGTTAAGAGGCATCATGTCCTTCCGAGACATCGTGCCAAGGCGCTAACATCGCTCACAAGAGCGGCAGAATGAATATGCATCCCGATGAAGTGTCGGCCAGAAAAATCCGCATTGGAGAATTTTTGCTGTGGTTTTCTTAGCACTAAAGTGTCCCCCACAAGCGAGTGTATGACAAAACTTGAGAATGCTTTGGAATTCACTGTTGGGCACACACCTTCGAATTATTTGATCGGGGCAATATTTGAACAATTGAGGATCGTCCCAATAATATGATCGTGATTGGGAGAGAAAACGATCCTTCTCTTGCTTGGTCTAAGAAGATGGTATTTTACCGGTTGCCAAGTAATTAACCACATTTGCATACCAAGGGATACTCTCTTGAGAGATGACAAAGAGTTGTTCATCCGGGAAGGATTCACAAACTAGAATGGAATTATGGAGGGATTCAACAAGAATTCTAGACAGGTGGTCAGCCACCACATTTTCAGTTCCCTTTTTGTCTCTAATTTCAAAATTGAACTCTTGCAACAAGAGTATCCATCGGATCAACCTAGGCTTGGTGTCCTTTTTGGCCAAAAGATGCCGGAGGGCAGCATGATCCGAATAGACAATGACCTTTGAACCCAATAAATAAGCTCGAAATTTGTCTAATGCAAATACTACCGCAAGCAATTCTTTTTCCGTGGTGGTATAATTGATTTGAGCCTCGGAAAGGGTTTTACTTGCGTAGTAGATGACATGTGGCAGTTTGTCTATTCGTTGCCCTAAGACAGCACCCATGGCATAATCGGATGCATCACACATAATCTCAAATGGGAGAGCCCAATTTGGAGGGATTAGAATTGGAGCGGTTGTGAGCATGGTGCGGAGTTCTTCAAAAGCGTTAAGGCATGCTTCATCAAAGGCAAAGCAAGACTCTTTTTCAAGAAGGCGACACAAAGGCCGAGAGATCTTGCTAAAGTCTTTGATGAAACGTCGATAAAAGCCCGCATGCCCAAGGAATGAACGAATCTCTCTCACCGTTGATGGTGGAGGAAGTTTGGAAATGAGTTCAACCTTGGCTTTGTCAACCTCTATTCCTCTCTTAGACACAATGTGCCCTAGGACAATACCCTCTTGAACCATAAAATGGCTCTTTTCCCAACTAAGAATTAGGTTGGTCTCTTGACATCGTTTGAGAACACAAGCTAGATTTTGGAGGCATGATTCAAATGAAGGCCCAAAAACGGAAAAATCATCCATGAACACTTCCAAGAATTTTTCCACCATGTCCGAGAAGATAGACATCATACACCGTTGAAAAGTCACCGGTGCATTGCACAACCCAAAGGGCATGCGTCTATAAGCAAATGTGCCGAAGGGACATGTAAAGGTGGTTTTTTCTTGGTCCCTTGGGTCTATAGCAACCTGATTATAGCCGGAATATCCATCCAAAAAGCAATAAAAACTTTGCCCGGCTAATCTCTCCAATATCTGATCAATGAATGGGAGGGGGAAGTGATCTTTTCGAGTGCCTGAATTTAACTTCCTATAGTCTATGCACACTCTCCAACCCGTGGTGGTGCGTTGGGGAACTAATTCACCCTTGTCATTTGTTTGCACCATAATACCTGACTTCTTTGGAACCACTTGAGTGGGACTAACCCACTTGCTATCAGAGATGGGGTATATGATTCCCGCATCTAGTAACTTCACCACCTCCTTCTTGACAACGTCCTTCATATTTGGATTTAATCGACGTTGTGCCTCCCTTGAGGTCTTAGCATCCTCTTCCAAGTGTATGCGGTGCATACAAATAGAAGGATCTATTCCCTTGAGATCTGCCACACTCCAGCCTATTGCTTCTTTGTGCTCTTTGAGCACCTTAATAAGTTCCATCTCTTGATCATTGGTAAGATTGGAAGCAATAATGACTGGAAGGGTCTCATTTGCACCCAAGAAAATATACTTGAATGTAGCCGGTAGGGGCTTGAGCTCAAGTTGTGGTGGGGAAATTAAAGAAGGAGTTTGGGAAGTTTTGGACAAAGGGGGCAAGGGTTCTCTCGGGACTTTCCACTTAGGCAAATCCATGACAGTATTAACATCGAGCATGGAATTGACTTCACATATGGATTGCTCAATGTCAAAATCATCACAGTTGAAGTGATTTAGGCATGCCTCTAAAGGGTCCTTGGAAAGAATAGAAGGAAGTGCTTCTTGAACAAGGTCTTCCACTACATTGACACAAAAGCACTCACTTTCGTTATCAGATGTGTGGTGAGAAGCATTGAAGATGTTCAAGCGGACTTTCATATTCCCAAAAGAGATGTCCATCACTCCGGTACGACAATTAACGCAAGCGTTTGCCGTGGCCAAGAATGGACGACCTAGAATGATAGGAATATGATGATTCGGATTTTGGACCAGTTCTGTGTCAAGGACTATGAAGTCCACCGGAAAATAGAATTTGTCCACTTGAATGATGACATCCTCAATGATGCCACGTGGTTGCTTCACCGAACGATCGGCAAGTTGCAACACAACCGTGGTATGCTTGAGTTCCCCCAAACCTAGTTGTTGGTAAACTGAGAATGGAAGCACATTGACACTAGCCCCTAAATCAAGAAGTGCTTTTTCAAAAGATTGATTTCCGATGGTGCACGAAATGGTCGGAGCACCCGGATCTTTGAATTTAGGAGGGGCATGGTGTTGGAAAATGGAGCTTATGTGCTCAGTTAAGAGGACTTTCTTAGGAACATTATTCCTAGATTTGCGCTTTTGAGTGCACAAGTCCTTCAAGAATTTCGCATAGGAGGGAATTTGTCGAATAGCATCAAGGAGAGGGAGATTGATCTTTACTTGTTTGAAGATCTCAATCATGTCTTGGATTTTCTCTCCTTACTTCCCGAAATGAGAAGGTTCCTTCAATCTTTGAGGAAAAGGAACCGGAGGTTCATAAGAGGTGTCAAGATTTGGAATTGATGACGACACAACTTCACTTGCCTTTCCTTTTGGATTTGAAGGGGTATTTTGCAAATTTGGATTTAACGGAAACGATTTTGGATTTAATTGGGATTCTTTTGGATTTTTAGGTTGCTCTTGGAATTCCTTTCTCTCTTCCTCCCCTACCTTGGAGTTAATGATTTTACCACTTCTCAAGGTTGTGATTGATTGAACTTGCTCCGGAGGAGCATTACAAGTTGAAGATGATGGATCTTCAATCATATGGACACCTTTGGGGTTCGCCACCGGTTGACTCGGCAACTTACCTTCCTCTCTTCTATTTAAGGCATTAGCTAGTTGCCCGATTTGAGCTTCTAACCTAGCCATAGATTGAGCATTGGCTTCAAGCTTAGAGATTGATTGAGAGTGAGTTTGCAATAAGCGGGTATTGGCCTCAAGATTGCTTATCACTCTTTCTTCAAAGCTTTGGCTTCTCGGAGGAGGTGGTGGTTGTTGGTAATTAGATCTTTGATTGTAAGGTTGAGGGTTTGGCCTATAATGAGGCTGTTGAGAGGGGGAATTAAAAGAGTTTTGCCCTCGGAAAGAGGGACTTGATTCTTGAGGTTTCCATGAGAAAGTCGGATGGTTCTTGTAACCAGGATTGTACGTATTCGAATATGGATCATTCAGTTGTTTAGCATACAAGGCATTCGCTTGCTCTTGAGCATAATCGGGAGATTGCCCGGCAATAGGACAATCTCGCACGAAATGTGAAGTACTATAGCAAAACGAACAACCTTCCTGATTTTGGATAGATTGGTTTGGAGTAGGCAGCCCATTTTTCATGATTAAATCCATTTTTCGGGATAGGGCTTCTACTTGCATGGCAACCTCATCTACCCGTGAAATCTCATGCACGCCTCTACAAGGTTGGGTGGCCTTCCCTTTCCTAGTGGAGGAGCGTTGAGCTGAATTGTTGCTTAGGGTTTGAAAAAGTTTCCATGCCTCATCGGGGCTTTTCGAAAGATATCCACTCCCACACGCGGAGTCTATCATTTGTCTATGTTGCTCACTCACCCCATCATAAAAACTTTGCACTAGCTGCCATTTTGGGACAGCATGATGCGGATAAGATTTTAAAAGATCTTTTAACCTCTCCCACGTCTCATGGAATTGTTCTTGGTCAATTTGGGTGAATCCGGTGATTGCTCGTCGAATATCACTCGTCTTACCCATTGGGAAGTATTTTTTTAAGAACTCTATTTGCATCTCCGCCCAAGAATGGATTGAGTTAGGTTCTAAGGAGTTGAACCAACTTCTAGCTTTATCTTTTAGGGAGAAGGGGAACATACGCAGCTTTAGATCATCCTCCGTAAAGTGTGGTACACGAATAGTGGAACACACGAAAAGGAAGTAATCTAAGTGCCGGTACGGATCCTCATTAGGGAGACCGTGGAAGCTATTAAGAAGATTGATGGTGGAGGACTTTATTTCGAATTGAGTTGCCGCTACATCCGGAAATTGGATACATGAAGGTACTTCAAATGTAGTCGGAAGGTAAAAGTCCATAAGCAACTCTCCTTGAGGAGGTGGTGGTGGAGGTGGTTGTTCATGATTAAAAGGAGGTAGCCCGGGAGGTTGTCTCTCATTTGGATCCATGTTTTCAGTCCTAGGCAATATAGGGTCCCTAGAGGTTCCTCTACGTTGTCTAAGTGTTCGTTCAAGTTCAATGTTACATGGAAGCAAAGGAAGTGACAATGACCGTCTACCTAGCATGCATTACCAATAGAACAACACCTCAATATACAAAATAAACAAATATATACAAAAGAATGAATGAATTCAAACTACTAATTTTAGGCGTTATACTCACAAAGGGTTCCAAGTTTACTTCTCTTAGATGCCCGCTATGTGGTATACCTAAAATCAAGAAATTTGAGAAATAAGGACAAAATATATACAAAAAGAATGAAAGAATTTCTAGCCTAAGAATTAAACCAGATTTAATCTTCCAATGGCGACAATAAAACCGTAGTCCCCGGCAACGGCGCCAAAATTTTGATGTGGTCGGAACTAAATTATATTGTAAGCTTAATTTTGCCCTTTTTATCAAAATATAATTTAACCACTCGCAAGAGCACGAATCTTTGTAGATAAGGTTCTATATAGAGGGTATCGATCCCACGAGGACTAGTCGCAATTGTCTTAAGGGAAGATTAATTCTACTTTAATTCTAAAAACAGATTTTTGGTTTTGTGTTTAAAAACTATTGCATGAATGAAATGACAAGAAAAGTAAAGAGTTTAAAGTTGGGAGAGAGAACTAGGGTTGGTTTCCACCACTAACCATTCACATGTTCATAAGTGTAGCAAGCATGGGATTCATTAATTAAGTGCCTAACAATGTCATTAGGCTTGTGACCTCAATGACATATGAAAAGATCAATGTGTGTGCTAACCTATCATAATCCATCTTCAACAAGCATAGCTCTTCAACCTAACTAACTACCTACTTACTCTACTCCCTAAGTGAACACTACATGCATCCAAACTACCTTGTCTTGGCATGGTCTATACAAACTAACATCACACATTCATTTAAACACCATTATCTAGCCATCATTTGCACTTCTTGTGGAATATGCAAATGTTGTGCATTCAAGTGACAAAATCTACTCTAAGACAAGAATAAATTCCAAATCAAATGAATATATAAAAGAGATGTATTTGTGTACATAATCACTAGGCTAAATAATCAACATTTAATTACAAATCCCAAGAGCTACAAAGATGAACAAGTTTACATGGCTAGGGGTTGAAACCAACACCCTAGTAGAAGAGTTAGTTGCTCATGGTTGCGTTGCACCCTTCCATTGATGAAAAGAATGAAGCTTCTTGGTCTGGTTCAGCTCTTTCTCTTCCTCTCCCGAAGGTCTCTCCTCTGATATTCTGATGTTGCTTGAGAGATATCTGAGATATGAGAGATATGGCCCTTTTTGTGTGCTTTTTGGCTTCTTTTTCAACGTTGGGCCCACCATATATATATATATATCTATATATATATCTCTTGTATCAAGAAGGCCCCCAAAAGTCTTGTTCAAGTCAGACAATCCCCCTAAGTCGTGCAAAAAGGGGGATTTTGTTGCAAGTGGGAGAGCAGGTGAGCAAGTGGCCAAGTGGGCTCTGCAGAATCTCGATTGATCGAGATTTCGATCAATCGAAATGAGATCTCGATCAATCGAGATTTCGATTAATCGAAATCAACATCTCGATTGATCGAGATGCCTTGGCTGCATTTTCTGATTTCTTCTCTTGATTGCAGAAAACTTCCACCTTTGCTCCATTTACTCCAATACCTGCGAAACATCAAAAACACAAAAATACCGTAAACATATCTCGGTAAACGCAAAAACGGAACTAACGTATGCAATAAAGAGGGTTCGAATGCATAGAATTGAACACTTATCATTCCCTTAGGAATTCTTACTTCAGTCTGAAATGTTTAGGGGGGGACAGTTGAGTCATTTCTACTGAGCCTTCATTGCTCACCCTACAGATGTACAACATTTTTCATGAAATAGGGACGGAAAAGATGTTGGTTGAGCTCCAGAAAGCTTGACGTGGCATATTTCTTTCTTATTGTTTTGTAGTTATACTTGCATGTAGTAGGTATAACTTGGATAACATGTATGTTACGTTATTCGGGGCCAATCTGTTGGCTTAGTACTTCTGTACTTGTATGACATGTCATAATCAAGAGTTTTGTGATTTATGTTCTCTATTGAGCATGTTTAGTGTATGTTAATTATAGTTAAGTTGTTTATCGCTTCCGCAGTGACGACTTTGATGTCGGCTCGGGGTCCGGGGTTCGGATCCTTTTCTATTCTTTTCTTATATTTTCTTTTAGTCGTAACTCGGGTCTTTGAGATTCGGGACGTGACAGTAAGGGTCTCTTTGGCACCCAAACTCTACTTGCGCTTCTCAGTTTACTATTCCGACGGATGCGCCATCCGCTTGCCCAAGTTTTGGGTCTTTCACCCTAGGGGTCATCCCCTTATCTTATTTCTTAATGTTGTCACGCCCCAAAAACCTCGAATTTCACATAGTGCACATATTCATGTCAGTGCACTCAATCAATACAGTGCAATGCATTTGATCAAATCAATGCATTTTCCTTCCACTTCAAGATTGTCACAATGTCATCACACTCACATCATGAAAATCATCATGCTTATGCATTTTACAAGAAAATCATATCTTTCATACATAAATCTATAAACACCCACATTTTCATGTTTTCACCAAATGAACACATTCTTCATCAAAAGTAGTCACATTTGCACATACACAACATATATAAGTCCTAACTAACATGTTAGACATTTATACATGCATAAATCACAATGGTATACATATATACACATATACATAACCATAGGCTCAAGAAATCAAATCTATCTTTCATGTCACATAAAAGTGACCTATAAGATCAAAGTAAGAATGAGTCTAACACCCCTACCTCAAATCTTAGGCTTCGAATCCCTCTTTTGAAATTCCAGCCATCCCAACTTTATGAAACGAAGGTTTTGATCAGTTCAAACCGATGCCCTTGACGCCCTCTACACACTTTCCTTCTTCGGTTACCTCCAAATCACACCTTAAGCCTTCCAAATTCTAGAGAGAAGGGAGAGAGATGAAGTGGGAGCTTTAGAGAGAGAGAGAGATCCGTAAAAATAAATATGTCTGACCCCCCAGATATTTATTCCACTCCTAGGGGTGTGAAAAGACCCTTTTGCCCCCGGGCCACTTAACGTACCCGTTGACCAAAAATAATATTTCCTGAAATTTTTCTGAAATTTCCAGAATCACTTAACCTCATCCCGAGACACCGTTGACCAAAAAGTCAAACTTTTTCAAAAGTTCTCAAAACTTTCCAAAATCATATTCCAACCTTCTAAACATGTTTTCCCGCATTCAAAATATATTAAATATCATTTAAAACACATTTAAAGCAATAAATGATGAAAAATTAAAAAATTGACCAAAATTTGGCACGGTCTCTACATATTCTCCTTGGAAGACAAATGGACGTCTTTGACAAAGAAGGAATTGGATATAATCTATATTATAAACAAAATTCTTTGATCAAAAAATTCTCTTCTAAGAATGATAAGATAAAACCTTTTAAGCACTTATTTGTCAAAAGCTTTCAACTCAACTTTTTCAATTCTATATGCAATCTTTGTAGGAGAAGTGGACATAAAATATTCTCTTGACATTTTAGAAAAAGAAAATTTACTAAAATGGTTTGGGTTCCAAAATGAACATTTCCTATGATTGCTAACCCACTTGGAACCAAAATGGTTTAGGTACTAAAAGAAGTCACTTAAGCTTGCCTTGTAGGTATGCTTGAAATCCACCTCTAGTTCCAAGGACAAGTGGTTTCTTGATAGTGGTTGCTCGAGGCACATAATGGGAGATCGCTCCAAATTCTCTTCGCTCAAGCCTTATAATGGAGGAAACGTCACCTTTGGAGACAACTCTAAAGGTAAAATTGTTGGCGTCGGGACCATAGCTATATCTCCTTCCTTATCTATTGATAATGTATTTCTTGTTATTAGCTTAAAGTATAACTTGTTTAGCATTAGTCAACTATGTGATAAGGGTTTCAGTGTTGCATTTAGATCTGATCATTGCATTGTTGAAAAAGATGGTTGTTAATTTTTTGTTGCATATAGAAATGGTAATTTGTACACCATCCTTTTATGTGACTTAATTGATCAAAATGTTAAATGTTTTATCTCCTCTAGTGATAATAGTTGGTTATGGCAGAGAAGATTAGGACATGCAAGCATGGACTTGATCTCAAAATTATCCAAAAAGGACTTAATCAAAGGCCTCCCAAAGACTAAGTTTGCTAAGGACAAAACATGTGGTGCTTGCCAATTAGGCAAACAAATCAAATCTTCCTTCAAAAGGAAGAAGGATATCGCTACATCAAGACCTCTAGAAATGCTTCATATGGACCTCTTCGGTCCGGATAGAATCACTAGCTTAGGAGGAAAACTTTATACATTTGTGATTGTAGATGATTTCACTAGGCTTACTTGGGTATTTTTTCTTGCTTATAAGAATGAGACACGTGTCATTTTCTCTAAGTTTTGTAGAAAAGTCCAAAATAAGAAAGAATACAAGATTAAGAGCATTAAAAGTGAAAAAGGTAGAGAATTTGATAACCAAGACATTGAGAAATTTTGTGATAATAATGGTTATGATCATAATTTTTCCGCTCCTAGAACTCCTCAACAAAACGGGGTCGTTGAGAGGAAAAATAGATCCCTCCAAGAAATGGCTAGAACAATGCTCAATGAACATAAGTTGCCTAGATACTTTTGGGCCAAAGCCGTTAGCACCTCTTGCTATGTTATAAATAGAGTCATCATTAGAAATAAGCTTGATTAGACCTCCTATGAGCTTTGGAATGGTCATAAGCCAAATATAGGGTACTTCAAGGTTTTTGGGTGCAAATGTTTGGTGCTGAATGATAAGGAAAATTCAGGAAAATTTGATGTTAAATCCGATGAAGGTGTTTTCCTAAGATACTCATCCAAGAGCAAAGCCTATAGAGTTTTCAACAAAAGAACATTAGTGGTAGAAGAATCAATACATGTAGTATTTGATGAATCTCCTATACCTAATCCTAGACAAAAGTTGGATGATGAAGTGATTAAACTTGAAAAGAATGTTGACGGACTTACGCTAGTTGAAAAACCAAAAGAGTCCACCATTGATAAGTCACAAAAAAATGCTTCTAAGGAGAAAAACACCCAAAATGACATACATGACTCTCTTCCAAAAAGTCAAAGAGTCATTCCTTATCATCCACTTGACCAAGTTATAGGTGACCCTTCTAAATGAGTTAGTACTAGGTCCTCTCTTACAGATATGTGTGATCATTTGGCATTTGTGTCTCAAATAGAGCTAAAGAATATCAATGAGGTCGAAAATGATGAGTCATGGATCTTAGCTATGCAAGAAGAACTAAACCAATTTGAAATCAAATTTGGAATTTAGTTCCTAGACCCAAAGAGAAAATCATCATAGGAACCAAGTGGGTTTATAAGAATAAGAAGGATGAGTCGGGGGTTATAATTAGAAATAAGGCTAGACTAGTAGCCCAAGGTTTCAACCAAGAAGAAGGGATAGATTATGAGAAAACCTTTGCCCCCGTTTCTAGATTAGAAGCAATTAGAATGTTACTTGCATATGTTTCTCATAAGAACTTCAAGCTATATCAAATGGATGTAAAAAGTGCATTTTTGAATGGCTTTATAGAAGAAGAAGTCTATGTAGAACAACCACTGGGCTTTGAGAGTCATGATCTTTCAAACCATGTTTTTAAATTATCTAAAGCTTTATATGGTTTGAAACAAGATCCTAGAGCTTGGTATGAAAGATTGAGTGATTTTTTTCTAGAAAATGATTTTGTTAGAGGGAAAATAGACAACACTCTTTTTACAAAAATCATTGATAAGAATTTGTTAATCATTCAAATTTACGTTGATGACATCATTTTTGGATCAACAAATGAGAAGTTATGCAAAAAATTTGCCTCAAGCATGCAAAACGAATTTGAAATGAGCATGATGGGTGAACTTAACTTCTTTCTAGGATTGCAAATCAAACAATAATTGGATGGTATATTCATTTGTCAATCTAAATATGTTAAAGATTTGCTAAAGAAATTTGGCTTGGAGGATGCCAAACATGCAAAAACTCCTATGAGTAATGCCTCTAAACTTTATAAAGATGAAGAAGGAAAAGATGTTGATATCAAGAAATATAGAGGAATGATTGGAAGTCTCTTGTACTTAACGACAAGTAGATTGGACATCATGTTTAGTGTTTGCTTATGTGCAAGATTCCAATCATGTCCCAAAGAATCCCATTTAAGTGTCGTTAAACGAATTTTTAAATATTTAAGTGGCACTATTGATTTGGGACTTTGGTTTCCTAGGAATACATCATTTGACCTTATACGTTATTCGGATGCCGACTTTGCCGGATGCAAAGTGGATAGAAAAAGCACAAGTGGCACTTGCCACTTCCTAGGACACTCTTTAGTATCATGGTCAAGTAAGAAACAAAATTCCGTAGCTTTGTCAATGGCGAAAGCCAAATACGTGGCAATCGGTAGTTGTTATGCACAAACACTCTATATCAAACAACAACTTGAGGATTTTGGACTTACATTTGATCATATACCCATTAGATGGGATAATACAAGTGCTATATGTATTTTTAAAAATCCAATTCAGCACTCAAGGACAAAGCACATTGAGATTAGACATCATTTTTTGAGAGATCATATGTCTAAAGGAGATATCGAGATTGTATTTGTTAATACTGAAAAACAATTAGTCAATATTCTCACTAAACCTCTTCAAGAAGATCACTTTTGCACAATTAGAAGAGAAATCGATATGACTAGTGCTTGCGAGGTGAAAAGTCAATGATTTTAGCACAAAGTTCATTTTTGATAGCATAAGTCGACTTATGTCATTTCACCAGTCGACTTATAAAGGCTTAGTGACTGTTTTGTTCAAAACAGTCGACTTATTCATCTTTATAAGTCGACTGATTAATGGAAAAGCCTGAATGACTGTTTTGTTTAAAACAGTCGACTTATCAGTTACCATAAGTCGATTGATCAGTCAGTTAGGGTGACGCTTCACAAAATACGACGACTTATCATTTACCATAAGTTGACTAATGCGTGCGTATATATATATATATATATATATACACACACACACACACACATCATCCCTCATCAGTCGATCCATAAGTTGAACTCTCCATATTCTTCACGACTCTTCATCTGAGCCCACTCTCCTCTAAACTTGTCTCTCATCTCTCTGCAACTCATCCACCATCTCATTTCTTCCATCATCCACTGTGCCTCCAAAAACCCTACCCTTTTCCGATCGAAATGTCGGCTCTGATGAAGAACACAGTGAACGGTGCCAAAAATGCCGCAATGAAGAAGAATCATCCCACCCTTCAGAGCCACCAACTCAACCGATTCCTCCTCTTCTCTTCAGGAACGACATCTACCAAATGCGCTACAACAAGTTTGCCAATCGCATTGTTGAGAAAGGTATGGTTGTTTCACCCATTACTTGCGCCGATTTACAATTGAATACTTTCAACTGTTTTCATGCAATTGGTTGGGAAAATTTCATCACCTTGGAAAAAATTCAATACCCCCGATTGGTTTGCTTTTTTTATGCACATTTGGAAGAAGAAGAGAGAAACGAAAATACTCTTCTCTCCTTTGTTAAGGGAAAGGAAATATGTCTGATTACCGAAAAGTTGAGAAACATTTTCCATATTCTAGAGGGAGATTTTCAACATTATTACCCCTATAATTGGGCTACTATTCAAGACTTCAATCCTATAGAGGCCCTTCAACAAATGTGTAATGACCCTTCCATCTCTATTGCAAATAGAATTCAGGCCAACATGCTCACACTTGAAGCCCGTATTCTTCATACCATTATCGGGCATGACATTCTGCCAAAATTAAGGAGTTGCATCGATGTAAATTACATGGAGATGTTCGTTATTTGGTGTTTTCTCAATGGGAAGAAACTTGATCTTGCACATCTCATCCTCCACCACATGAAAGAGTGCGTTTCTCGACCTCGATCTCGATTATTTTATGCTCTTCCTCTCACTAGGATCTTTGAACACTTTGGGGTAAATCTTGCAAGTGAGGGCATTAAGAGACTAGTTGCAAGGACAGACCGTCTTAACGACTTTACTCTCAAAAGGATGCACTTTAGGATGCATCCAAATAGGACTTGGTACAAGCCCGTTGGAGAGTTTGCTATTGAGGAAGATGGCGGGGCTAAAAATGAAGAGCAAGAGGAAGGTGACACTTCACCTATGATGGCACATGTCATTTCTCACTTGGACGCTTATATGGTAATTGCTCAACGAAATAAAGAGAAAATTGACTCCTTGTGGGTTGATTTTGAGCAATATCGAGCTGACTCTAAAGAGGAGTCTACATCCTTGGATACTAAACTCACAGCTATCCATGAGGATTTGAAGGACATTCGTCACTTTTTTTTTTGTTCCTCGTCAGACTTCGAATACATGAGATGACAGGATGGTTTACTTTTTGATGACGACAAAGGGGGAAAAGATTTAATGATTGATGTGTAGCCCTTTGCCTCATTTAGGACTTAGAATTATGTACTATTTTTAGATTTTTCTATGTATTGGATATTTTTGGATATTTTGGGATGATGATCCAATGAACCCTTTTGTGCTCTAAATTTCTTTATGAATGGTTTATTTTCTTAAGAATCCAATAGTATGATACATTATGTGATCTTTGTGATTGGATCTCTTTTTCCTTGTGTCATGATTATGGAAAACATATTGCATATGCCTCATTTTCAAAATGCTTGAGAATTTCATTTGAATTATTGTTTAAAAGCATGATTTTATTGAAATATACTTCATTTGTCGTTCTTGTGAAATATTGTGCATATTGATAAGGGAACATCTTTGAATGCACTCCGTACTTTGCTTAAACACATTAATGCTTTGTCATCATCAAAAAGGGGGAAATTGTTGACCCAAAGGTTTTAACCGAAGGGCAATCTTGTAATTTTGATGATAACAAACCATTAATAGTGTTAGGTTCTAACATTTTCATTGAAGTGATTGATTAGAACAATGATCTATTCAAGATATCATTCACAATGAGGATAAATCATTGAAGATGTTATGATCAAAAGAAATCATTCCATTGAAATGAAGTTGGAACATCAAGCTTGAAGAATCATGCTAATCAAAGAAGAATTGAGGTAATTATGAAATGGTGAGAGCTTAGGTAATCTTGTAAAGCTTTATTTGAATATCTTGCTTGAAGCTCTATTTCTCAAAACAAGTTTTTAAGAACATGTGCATATCGTTCTTATATTTTATATTGGTCCTTAGCCTCTTGAGAATAGGACTTCATCACATTGAATCACACCTTTGAAGTTCTTGATGGTTTAGGCTTTGTTTGGATGTCAAAACTCTATTTTTTTTTAATATTGAGCATGTATCAGTCGACTTATACATTCCTATTAGTCGACTAATATAGATTGTGAATTTTTGGCATTTCCAGAGGGATATATCAGTTGACTTATGAAAATGCATCAGTCGACTTATACCTTGAAATAATTTTTTTTATAGAAAGTTTCCCTTAGTCGACTAACTATCATCTAACCTAGACAGAACATTTTAGCCATTTCTAGAGGGGCAAATTAGTTGACTTATATTAGTTCAAAACTCATTTTTGTCTTGAAAAGTTGAATCAGTCGACTACTCCTAAATGACTACTCTACTAATAAGTTGACTAACCTTACGGGAACAGATCTGAACGGCTAGTTGACTGCATTTAATGTTGCCCAACCACCTCCAACAACCATATTTTTGAAATAGACATTATAAATGAGTCTTGATCTGTATTTATGAGTAAGAGACACCAAGTATACACTTTTTGATCATCATTTACTCATCTCATCCTCTTTCAACAAAGATTTGAGCTTCAAACTTGAGATTCATTTATTGTTATAGTGTGAGCTAAAACTTGAGCATTTATTCTTGAGAGGTATCATTTATTGTACTCCAATCTAGAAGACTAGGTGAAGGACTTCACTTAGCAAGAGAAAGAAGAAGCTTGTAAGATTCATTGTAAATGTTTGCTCTCCACCCGAAAGGAGAAGCCTTAGTGAATTTGGAAAAATCTCATGAGGGATCTTGAGTCGTGGAGTAGGAGATTTCAAGCCACGCTACATCTTGCGTCACTTGTGTTTGAATTTCTCTAACTCTCTCTCTTATTTATTGTGCATCAATTTCATGTTTCCTCTTTCACTATTACTTTAATTTTATTTTGTACTTGCACTTTAAATTTGGGAAGAATTGTCATAGTTTGCCATTGACTCTATTCACCCCCCTATAGGGTCAATTCTTGGGTAACATTATGCACACTCCCCTATTTCTAGCTAGGGATTGACTCTAATACCATCTGTCACGACCCGCCCACCCTATATAGATATTGTCTACTTTGCACACTCTCCTCTCAGTCCTCACAATTTTCAAAATGAGTCGACACAGTTGGGAGATGTCCACACATATAAGTGCCAACAACCTCCCCCTCCTCTCCCCCCAAAATGTCAAACCAATAGGAACAATAACTTCTTCACCAAAATTAAGAAGATCGGACTATCGAATCATGAAATTGACCCTGCCATAACATCTGGAATGTCCCAAAACCTTAGTATAGGTTCAGAGTTGAGTTTGTAACACGACTTTTAGCACCCAATTGAGAAAAGGGTAAAATTATAATTTTACAATCTTTTTTAAAAAATAGGCTAATGTGATTGTCAAATAGAAAAATGGACCCTATTATTGCGTCCGTAACGCGTCTAACCTTTGGGTAGGAAAAAGGGGTGTAAGGTAATAAATAAAGAAGGGGTGTAAGGACAAAAAGAGAAAAAAAATAATATATATATATATATATTATGTATACACATGCTGGGTATTTTCCAGACCTCACGTGTTATTCTGTGTTATTCTACGTTTGATACACTGGAATGGAATGCCCGTTCCAACCATTCCTTTATTTGATATGAATTTTATGGTGAGAATGGTCATTCCCTTGGAATGAAAATCTATTCTTAGGAATGAAAATTATTTCCATAGTTAAACCTATGGAAAGGGCATTCTATTCCCAGTAAGATTAAAAAAAAATTCATATAATCAAAAAACCCTTCACCACTACTACCACCACCACCACCACCACTTCCATCACCACACCGGCTCTACCACCACCGCTTCCACCACCTCTACCCCAGATCGCCACCTTCTTACTCCACCACACCACCACCTCCATATCGCCACCTTCCTCCACCACCACCTCTCCTGTCACCCCCACCACACTACTGCCACCACCTCCACCACCCCTACCGCACCACCGCCACATCGCCACCTTCCTCCACCGCCACCCCACCACACCACTCCACCATCTTCACATTGCCACCACCACCCCTATCGCACCACTGCCACATCACCACCTTCCTCCACCACCACCCCCACCACACCATTACACTACCTCCACATCGCCACCTTCCTTCACCACAACACTGATGAACCTAGAGGGGGGTGGTGGTGAATGGGTTCTTGATTTTTTCTTCCTAATATTGTAAGTTTGGCTGCTAAATGCAATCACACAATTATAACACAATTTTTTATAGAGGAAAACCCCAGGGTGGGGTAAAAAATTCTTGGCCCTCAGGCTCGAACTGAGCTCCACTATGTCTGAAAGGGTAGTACAATAATTCTCTAATCCTCTTTCAGTCACCCAACTCACCACATAGTCACTCCAGCTCTCAACCCAGTTCACAACCTCCCTAGGCCTGAACCACTCTCACCAATCCTCACAACAGCTTTTTCGCTCTCAACCCAGCCCAGGCTTCCCAAAGCCCAAGCTATCTCTCACCAATCTCACCACAATCACTCACATTCCCCCTGTCCAAAGTATCCCAATACTTGGACTATACATAGTGATAGTGGAGTTAGTTCGATGTAATGAGCAGCAACTCTTCAAGCTTTGATTATTGGTCTTCAAAGTCGATCTATAAATCTTCAAGCTCTGATAGTTAGTCTTCAAGGTCTAGCATGATAACGACATGACCACTTAATTTCTTGGTAGATAATGACACTTGAATTCTTCAATGATAGGCTTCAATATGTACATCCTTGAGTGTAGCTTCAGAGAACATGTAGAAGCCTGCTTTTTCAATGAATTCCCTTTTTAGCCAATTAGAATCCCATTTAGCTTGGTGTATTCCCTCTTAACAGTTGTCCTGGCATTGCTTGGTCTGTGTACCTATTATTTAAATATACTAGACAACAACTAGAGTAGACTTTAGTAACACATAAATTATGAATGCAAATTTAGCAAGTAGCACTCAAATAACTCAAGCAGGTAACATGTAATTTGGCAACAAAATTCCACAAGTGAGCATGCATATTCAATAATCTATACTTGATAAAAATAGAGTGATGAACAAGTATAGTTTCAGTAAACTTTAGGCTCTCCAATAAGCAATATCAAAATCTCACAAATAAGCAACGTGAGTTCACAATTCAGCACTATTAGACTCACTAATCCATAATATTAAACTCTCCAAACAGCACTATTAAAACCACCAAACAACACTATTAAATCTACCAAACAGCATTATAATAAGCTCAAAACAACACTATATAGGTTCACAATTAGCAGCATGTAGTTCTCAAAATCAGCAACTTATAGTTCACAAATCAGCAACATATAGGTTCACAAATCAGCAACTTATAGTTCACAAATCAGCAACACATAGGTAGGGATGACAACTGGGTGGGCTGGGCGGGTATTGTGTTCCCTGTCCCTGCAACCGTTTAACAAATGAACCCCCGACCCCGCCCCAAAATTGTCCCCAACTCCCATTCCCGAAACTGTTTAACAATCCTCACCCCGCCCCTACACTGCCCCACCCCGTTTATACTATCATTTAGTTTTTTTTTTCCTAATGCTAAAACTCTAACCAACTGTATCTATCATTCAAACAATGAACGATATACCACCTGCTATAAGGAGTTGTGCAAGTACATCATCAATTTTAGATTGAAATTTCAAATACCACAAATGGTTAAATACCTATGAAAGCACCATATAAATAGTTCTATACATATTATTGGGAGCTAACCTGTGACTTTTCTTTGGCCTCATTGAGTCATTCCCCGTACTCATATAGCTTCTTGATGGAGTTCGAATTGCCAGAAGATATGGCCATGGTTTACAAAATTTAGATTAAGCAATGTATGTGTGTGTATATATATGTATATATATAAGCACGCCAAAGATAAATTTGAAAATAAAGGTTTGTGAAGAGCGTTGAATTAGAATTGGAAAGGAGAGCTAGGATTTCGTGAGGTTATGAAGTGAGAGAGTGCGTGAGGAGTAGAGAAAGAGAGAGCGAGAGAGGATGAGATGTGTAAGGGTGAGGACTGAGGAGTTTGTAGAGGGAGAGAATGGTGGGAAAAGGAGAAGGAGAGTAAATGAGAATTGAGATTGGGGAATTTTGGATTTAGGGTTTTCCTTAATATATTATATATAAGTATAGTAGGATTTATTTATATATTATATACATAATACTTGTATATATATATATACCTAAACGGGGCGGGGCGGGTGCCCGTCGGGGTAGGACCTTAACCCGCCCTCGCCCCTGCCCCGAACCCGCACAGGTTATTTCAACTAAACCCCATCCCTGTCTCGTTTTTTTAAACGGGTTTTAAATGGGGCGAAGCGGGGCTAGTACCCGACGGGGCGAAACAAATTGTCATCCCTACATATAGGTTCACAAATCAGCAGCATGTAGTTCTCAAAATCAGCAACTTATAGTTCACAAATTAGCAACATATAGGTTCACAAATCAGCATATTCAGCACAATAAGTGTGCTCTCCAAGTTTAACTTCATATGTTTAAACATTCAAAGAGACATGTTAAACTAGAAAACATAATGATACTCAGCTAAATAGTGCGCCAACAAGTTTGAAATCAATATTGAGATATTGATAGTGACTTTTGAAAACCTGCACTTGCTTAGACCAATAATAGATGAAACACCTTTATCATAACAAGATGCTCATGCTGAGATAAATTTTAGAAATTCAATTATTTTCTAAACAGATATGGTAGATCATATAAGTCTTATATCTTGGTTGAATAGTAGTTAAAACAAGCACAAAATATGTCAACAAGTAAGCTCATATACCTTGGATCCTTAAGCATTAGACTCGAGCAAAATTTGGATAAAAACAAAGCTCCAGGTGGTCAAAATGCAAAACATATGATTTCTTAGACAAGTTTCAGCAGGGATAGATCAACCATATATAAATACATATGCTAAGAACAGTTAGAACAACTCAAGACATTTTCAGGTGAACAGATTAGTGCAAATGTATTTCAACGGAAACTATAGCTGACCAAATAAATTAAATCCGCAGAACAAGGAATATTTTCAAGGGAGTCCGCAACACAAAATCAGATGTTCAGCAGAAGGATCAATTAATTAGGTTTTTAGGAAACAAAGATTTTTGGGGAAAATGAAATCAATACTCAAACAACATAAAATGGAATTAATCAAGTGTGTGTATATATATATATATATATATATATATATATATATATATGTGCCTGTGATAGTATTTAGAGATGAGTAGAGTATACCTGCAGTAAGCTAAAAATTGAAATCAAATCACCACTTATAGAGTTTCAGAATACGAACAGAGGAAGAATGAAGAACCAAAGGATGCGATGTTCTGAGACTCTAGATCAACAGCCATGGATGACGGACTGAGGAGATTGCTGAAGAAGATGAAGTATTTCTGACCGGCGGCGAAGATTGCTGAAGAAGAAGAACCATTTCTGACCGGCGGCGAATGATTCTTCTGGCGATCTACGATTCCAGCGAAGTTGATTTGATCTCTCTATTCCAGCGAAGTTGAGTTGATTTGATCTCTCTTCATAATTAACTGCAATTCATCAAGCATGTTCATAAATCAATCCGAGTTCATAAATCACATCCCTGACAAATCAAATATTTAAATCATATTCCTGATAATAAATCAACTTAAGTTTAATCATATCCATGAGTCAGAGCAAAAGTTTGTAAAATCCGCACCGACAACAATTCAAAATTTGACTCAAGACAATTCCTCCATCTCTTGAACCAACCCAAAATTTTAAGGTGGAAGCGTAGCTAAACAAAGCTACCCAATGGTCCCCAAGAATTATACGTAATAGAACATAACCTACAATAAACAATCACCATTCCCAATTCCCAACACTCCAAGGAATACCACAAAGATGGAGACTCTTTTATTAGTCATGGAACCTCAGAAGCAATGACAGAGCCGCAACAAATTGTAGCAATACTCTTCGCCAACTTAAAAGCTTTGAAGACCCCCTTTGGAAATCTCCTTTTAATTTCCATGCATACATTTTCCATGTATATTTCACACATTTTTCATGCATATGATGCATCTTTCATCCAAATTCGGTGCGCACCAAAACGAAACCACGACATCATAACACAAACACACCCTCACATGAACAAAATCAACACCACATCATAATGAGAACATACCGCCACCTACATAAGACAAACATCACAGTTTCATAGCATGAACGCACCCGCAATAACGTGCACAAACAAAACCCAACCTTAACGACACCCATGACAAAAAGTTCACAAAACAAAACTACACCAAGAAACAAAAAATAACTCCCCTAAGAATAACCAACATAGCAAAACAACGCAGCCAGAACAACCACATTTTTCTACATGCAAGAGAGATACAATGTTTATATATATATATATATATACTACTACTACTACTACTATTAAAAGTACAAAGGGATTTTTTAGTTTCAGTACACTAAAATTAAAAAAATAGAATTACTCAAGCAAAATTCTTTCCTTTTTTATTTTTAAATTAAAAAAAATAGAATTACCCAAGCAAAACCCTTTCCTTTTTTATTTTGAAATTAAAAAAATAGAAATACCCAAGTAAAACATTTTCCCAAGCAAAACCCTTTCTTTTTATTTCTAATTTCTAAATTAAAAAAAAAACCCTTTCATTTTTTTTAAATTAAAAAAATAGAATTACCCAAGTAAAACCCTTTCCCAAACAAAACCCTTTCTTTTTATTTCTAAATTTAAAAAATAGAATTATAACCGGCAAAACCCTAAACACCTAAAATCACTCTTCCTCCTGGCTACGGCTTTTCATTCTTCCTCTCCGCTCTCATCTTTCTCTCGGCTCTCATCAACACGACTCTTAGCTTCCTCTTGGATCTCATCAACAATTATTCAATTTGGTTTCGTCTCGGCTTACATGTGAGTTCTTTTCTTTGGCTTCTTTTTTTTTCTTACTCATTGTTTGCTATTAGCTTTTGAAATCAAATTTTTTTAATAAAAAATTACGTTTGTAATGAGCAATGTTATTGAATTGAATATTTGATTAATAAATCGGACACAAATTTAATCATAAATAATTAGCCTATAATATAATCATATTTGGTGTAGATTTTTTGTGCCTAGCTCAGAATATTAATTCTAACAGAACATGATTGAATTTTATATGCATAATGCACTTAGAGATATATAATTGATAATGGTTGTGTAATAAATAATATTAAATTTTAGGAGTTTGTGTTAGGGATGAAGTTAGAGAGTGAAGAAATAGAATTATAAAAAAAAATACTTATTTAAATAATATTATATTTTAGGAGTATGTGTTAGGAATGAATTTAGTGAGAGAATAAATAGAATTAGAAAAAATATCAATATATAAGAATTATAATATATATATTTTTATTTTTTTGAATTTTAAAAATAAAAAAATGGTGTGTTAGGGATGAAGTGTGAGAGAAAGAATAAATAGAAATAGAAAATTTATAAAAATAAGAATTATAATTTTATTTTTTACCAAGGTTACAGAATGGAAATAGTTTTGGGTGTTTTAATTAATGTGTTTGGATGTGTTATAATAGTTTTGAATGTTTTTGGTGTTATAATAAAATTTTAATTTATTTTTAATCAACGTGCATTGCACTTGCTTTAAACTAGTGTATATATATATATTTCAAATAATACAAAATGGGCCTATTTGTTTGCTTCACAAAGGGGGACAACGGTAGACACCCCATTTTGCACCATTTTATTTTTACTTATTTTTATTTTATTTCTTACTTCTAAGTATATTTCACTTTATTTATTTCATGTTATTTGCCTGCCATTATTATTATTATTATTATTATTATTATTATTTTCTATCTTTTTACTTTTTTTATTTTTTTATTATCATTATTATTGTAAGAACCGTGACCACTTTTGCCTGATTTTTCGTCATTTTCATTTAATTGTCATGTTAATACTTTAAATGATTGTTTACCTGTTTTAAATATGAAATACATATTTAGAGAACATATTTAAGGTTTGAAAAAGTTTTCGGAGCGTTTGACAAAAATTGACTTTTTTGGGTTCGATCAACCTAGGGGCCCAGGTCTCGTGGGTCCAAAAAATCTGAAAGTCTCAGAATGACTTCAAATTTGGAGGGCATCATAAATAAAATATTTTATGTGCAACGAAATTGATTTCGTATCAATCAGAGTTACGAAACTCCAAAAATGAGCCTGGGAAGGTTTAGGGAAAAATAATGTCACTTTTATAAATAAGTGTAAGTCATTTGCTATAAATAGCAAAGAGGGAATTCCATTCTTCATTCTTGAATCCCAGCAGCCGTGAGACACACACACAAACACACACACACACACATATATATATATATATATCTTCATCTTCTTCACTTCATCAATGAATTAGAGGGATTTTGGGTGAGAATTTGAGTTTGCCGAAGAAGGAAGAAATGATCTACGCGTCGAGGGCTCGAGATTGATCGGTTCAAAATCAATTTCGGAGAAAATTGATCTTTTGGGTGAGATTTGGGAAATTCAATTAGAAGCTCTTCCAATTTGAGGTAGGGATGCCTAACCTATAAAATCCAGAATTTTTGTGAGTATATTAGTTATTAAGGCAATCAATTGGTTATGTGGAATAATTAGTTATTTTTCAATGGTAAAACATGCTTAATTATGCCAATTGATGAATTCGTTATGTTAGAAATAATTGATTGCATGTTTATAATAGTCTTAGTTAATTATGAAACATGTTGAAATTGAAGTGTGAAGGAATTATGTTCAATCTATGTATATGTGAAAATGTGACACTTATATTTATGTGAAAGTGTCTTGATAGATTGCTTATGTTCAAAACATATTTAGCTACCATTTTGATTATGTGTAATGTGGATAATGTGAATCATATCCAAATTGATTGTATGTGGTATTTAAGTAGTGAATTGTGTAAGCATGATCATTGAATGTTAATTACCTTGAATTACATGGTCGTTATTATCATGAATCTATGTAATCCATTTTCATTTGTGGGTAGACATGTGGTGAGCTAAATTAGGCAGTCAAGTCCTCTTGAGAAGTGACGAGGTAATTCGGTAAATGAAACCCTCGTGGGCGATCTGGTCAAGGAACCCAACGGAGTGATCCGGTAAGGGAGCTCTTGTTAGAATGGAATAGGATACTCCCTAAAACGAAGTCCTATGATGAGGTGATCTGGCAATGGAGCCTCGGTTAGGTGGTATTGGATAATTCTGGGTAGTGGAGTCCAATGGACGTGTGGGGAGTACAAGGGAGTTATGCATATCATTTGCATTATATGTTGTTTATGATATGAATGTGTTATATGAAAATTTGCTTCATATGATTAGATGCAAATGAATGCTTACGTGGTATTCACGGGACTTGTGAAATTATGTTTTAGACATTCCTACTGAGCATGTGGTTGCTCATCCCATGTGCATTAACTCTTTTTAGGAAATGAAAAGGAGGTAGCAGCGTCTCCCTAACGATAAAGTTGGTATGGAGTAGATTTGATTTATTTAAAGACTTATTTATTGCTTTAATTGAATATATGTCCAGATTATGGAATATATGCATGAGATGAACATGTAAAGACCATTTAATGTTCGGGGAACATGTATTAATTATGTTTTATGGGTTGATACGTTTAAATACGGTTTATAAGCATGTGTTGTTCATGACTTATGGTTTCTTATGTTGTAAACATGGTTTTGAGTATGATTTGGAGCATGATGGAATGTTATATGTTAAATAATGATCTCCCATTATGTTTAAGCTTTCACATGTATAAACTTGTGAGAATGGATGGGTTTTAAATTGATAAAAATGAGGTCTATGTATGCATAGAATTACCCCTTTGAACCGAGAACTATGTGGAGATGTATTTGAGGCTTTGAAATATGGAAAAAGGTGCAGGAGACTTTCGGTCGACTCCTACCAGTCGATCGAAAGTGTGAGATACCGAGAGTTTGCATATGTAGGGTCTGCAGGTACCTGTTTTGGTCGATCGAAACAACCTTTCAGTCGACCGAAATACTTCCTTCAGTCGACCGAAGCTGAAGACCACTCAGCCGATGAATTGCCCAGGTTTTAGTCGACCGATGGGATACCCATCAGTCGACCAAAACCTAAATATGGGCCTATTGTACACTGTTAAGTATAGAATGTACATGTGATCTACTTAGGGGTTCATGGTGAGATTCTAAGACTTCCGTTGTGTTATCATAATGATGAACAATTTATGAAAGTGTTGCTTTGATAAATGTTAAATCTTTCGCTGATGGTTTAGAGGTTGGAAATGTGGGTTATTACTTAATCACCCTCGGTTTTCGGGAGTCAGAAATTTAGGGCGTGACAATTATTGTCTCGATGATTTTTTAATCTCTTTTTTATCTATGTATGGATTTACCTAATTCTCTTTGCTCTCTTTATATGTATATAGTAATGTATGTCCAACCATAATTTAAGTGGTATTTTTGTTGAATACTGTCTCTAAACAAGGACATGAAAATTCACTGTTCAATTACACAACCATAAACCCAATCTCGGCAACCAATGACAATTCACTTAAACCCATCATTGCCATGCATCTGAAAACCCACCAGTGAACCCCAAACCAACTACCATGAAACCTGGTTGTTAGAAACAATATTAAGAGAAATGTATTGTATATATTCGAACTTGGAATCTACTCTCACATTACCAAATTGAATTCTTCTTGCTTTTGGAATAAAGGTTGGTGTTCTTGCAATTGCTAAGACTTCTAGTAGATCTTAAAATAGGATTTCATTCTATCTTTGCAATTGCTCCATCTAGCATAGTATTTTCTAACAAAATATAGAAGTTATTGACCTTCCTTCCCAAAA
This sequence comes from Cornus controversa, assembly GCA_026545225.1. Classification (NCBI taxonomy): domain Eukaryota; kingdom Viridiplantae; phylum Streptophyta; class Magnoliopsida; order Cornales; family Cornaceae; genus Cornus; species Cornus controversa. Next base: position 50,333,094 of record CM048845.1, read on the forward strand.
GTATAACATGTGCCCCCCTTCTAATCTTCATTAATAATTCTTCATGTCACACCAACAACCCTTGGAATTCAATGTTCCCACAGAAATCACATTCCTTCTGATACTTGAAATATGACGTACATTCGTTAGAATTCTTACCAACCATTAGTTGTCTTGATTTTGATTGTTCTAATTTCCATAACATCACAAGAAGCATTATTCCTCATAAATACCTTACCACCTAGAAGTTTGTAGGTAGCAAAGCACTCTTTATGAGGACACACATGAAAGGAACAAGCAGAATCAAGTATCCACTCCTTAGCCACTCTCTTGTTATCAAGAATTGATAATGCTTCATTGTCAGCACTTTCTTCTTTCGTAGCCTCAGACACAACAACAGCAGCAAATGCACTCTCCTTCTTTTCTGGACAATACCACTGAAGATGCCCATTTCTTCCACACTTGTAACATCTTTTCTCTAACAATGGCACAAAGCTTCTTAAAGCTCCAAACCTTAAGCAATAAGAGCTTGAGTTTGATCATTGCGACTTTCTTCATCATTCAACTTTTCATTGAAAAATAAAGCACTCTTAACTTGCTCTACCGAGATGGTATCTCTTCCACATAGCAAAGCATTTAATAAATATTTATGGGTAGAGCGCACCGACGTTAACAAAATAATTGTTTTATCCTCATCACTTAACTTGACATCAATATTAGATAAATCACAAATAATCTTATTGAACTCGCCAAGATGTTCTTGCAAGATTATTCCTTCTTTCATCCAAAAAGAATACAACTTTTTCTTCAAGACTAACCGGTTGGTAAGATTCTTTCCCATATATAGATTTTCCAATTTCTTCCACATATCGACTGCTAAAGCTTCTTCTATCACATCATACACAATATCATCCCCCAACATCAATCGAATAACACTCATTGCCTTCGATTTGATCTTCCCCCACTGTTTATCTTCCATCTTTTTCGGTTTCAAACCCAAAGCCTCTTCAAGACCATGTTGAATCAGTAAATCCCACATTCAAACTTGCCAAAGACTGAAGTTCCTTCTTCCATCAAACTTTGTGACCACCATAGCTCTGATACCAATTGTTAGGATCGCACACACACTATTGGCAAATAAAACAGATAAAAAATACACACACACACACACAAATAACACGAGATTTGCATGGTTCGGCAAATTGCCTACGTCGGCGAAGAACGACTTTCTTTACTTCAATACCTTGGTTACACACTTTTTCTCTCTCTACTATTATCTCTTTCTATTTTCTCTACTACATTTCTTCTCAACCTCACCTCTATTTATAGAGTCTTCAAATCCAATTCCTTGTTGGACAATGATTACAATTACTCTAAGACCAAATCTAACAAGAATTTACTAATTCAATTAGAACTGTAAAATAGAAACCTAATTATAATAGGAATATGAGCCACAATTCCTAACAAATGAACCATTAGCATCTTCACCCCCTAAGCCCTCGATAGTTCAACTCTTGAAACTCAGGTCTGGCCTCCAAGCAGTGAAAATTGGAGGGGGTCAGACCAAGGTGACCAGTTTAGAAGGATGCTAAACAAGTGAATATTTATAGGGTTTCCTTTTACATTAGAAAAGAGCACTAACCCTTTAGAGCCCATAGTTAATTCAAGCCCCCTCATGTCTCACACTTATTTACAATATGAATTTCTTCCAACACCCATGCATCATCTATGTTTTTATAAAATTCATATTTTCATAAATAAAAAAAATCATATCCAATTAAGTGAAGGAATATGATAAGAGGAAACTACAAATTAATTGTTTTCACCCTCTAGGGTTATGGTATTTTTTTATTTAATCAGACTTTTGAAAAATACATGTTTTCTAAAATCAATGCATCAAAGAAGGCCAAAAATCTATTTTTCATAATTTCATAAACTTAAAATTACCATTGGGGAAGGGGTTAATCATCGAATTGCTTAACCCCAAATCCACTCGGTAGACATTAAATAAATGCCCAAGCTCATTACATTTTTTTTCAACAAACAAAAACAAAATTTCCAAACCCGATCGCAACTTCTTATAAAATTTCACAGGATAAATGTATGGTAATATTATTTTAGAATGTGGTAAACGCAATACTTTGCGGATGCTTCAGGGGTGCCTAACACCTTCCCCTGGCATAATCGAACCCTTGATCCCATGAATCTCGGTTATGTAGACTTACATGGAGTCACTATAAAAAGGGTTTTTTCAAAACATCTATTTTCAAGGTGACCTAACACACCTAAATCCAATGTTAGGTGGCGACTCCATGAATCTCCACATAAGGCCCTTCATCAAATAATTTAGTCGCATTAAGCCAATTTTTAATTCGCATTGTTCCATTTCAAAAACTATTTTCCAAAACACCCAGAACAAGTGTGGGTCAAAAATTCGGGTGCGACACTTTTCATGGTCCTGGTATATCCTCCGGTTGAGCTAACGTGAAAACACGGCCCTATGTCTGCTGACCCTATCGGCTAGTACCCTGAAACCTGAACTACTAACTAGAAACAGTAGGTGTGGCTCCTATTGCTGTCCGAGAGCCATGAACTGACTCAGTTGGCTGAGGTGGTGGCGATGCCCTAAAGCCTAACTGACCTGGGATAGACTGAACGATTCTTTGCTGAGACCCAGTCCCACTCTGTACACTTTGTATCTGTGAATATTTGTCCCTAATATGCCCAGACTGATGACAATGGAAGCATGTTCGCTCCCCTCCTAGTGATACTGGCACTGCTATCTACCTTTGAGGGCACTCATATTTGTAATGACCCAACTGCTGGCAATGATAACATATCACAGCTAACCGTGAAGACCCCATAGGCAAAGGCACTGATGGTGTAAAGCGAGCATGATGCTGCCCCAGAAAAGATGAGGTATTACCCCTCTGTCTTTTCTTTGCTTGACCGCCCGTAAGTGACCCTACACTTCTTTGCCTAATTATTCAAATCCCAAATCCTCTGAGCATCCCTGTCATCTTCCTCAGCTACCAAGGCTCTTTCAACTACCTCAGCATAGACCTTCAATCCTAATATTGATATCCATTTCCTTATAGATATCTTAAGCCCCTTCACAAACCTATTTGCTTTCATCTCCTTATCATTCACCATTTCTGGTGCAAAACGAGCCAAGGAAGTGAACTTGCTCTCGTACTCCATTATGCTTATGTCCCCTTGCACGAGATCAATGAATTTATGTTTCAATCTGTCCTTCATCGTTGGTGGAAAATACTTTTCGAAAAGATCCCTAACAGTCTCCCACTCCATCACCTCAATGTCAAGAGTATTTTTCATAGAGTTCCACCATCTATCAACTTTACTTTGCAAATAGAGTGCAATTATACTGACCCTAAGGTCCTCATCAATCTGCAAGGCAAGGTAGATGGCTTGTACTTGATGTATTCTTTCATAGCAATCATCATACGACTCAAACCAACTCGTGGTTGAGCTTAAACTTCCTCTCCTTATGTTTCCCTCGCGATTTGTCTTATGGTGTCAACCATGTCATGCATAAATTAAGCCCCATCAACTGGCTCTTATGGAGCATTAATACCTCTACCTCATGCTCTTCTTGGTGGCATCTTGATATATAAATAGCAAGAAACACTTAACACCAAGCATATACGCATATACAATCAATTCACTCTTATCATACTCATGTAATGCAATGCTAAATCATTCCATAATTAGCATGTTATTTCCAACGCATAAATAAACAATCATGTTCCACGTAAATAATTTATAGACTTTAAGTCTAAATACATAACCACAATTACACACACACGTGGTTCATCTCTCATCCATCGTCCAAGGTATTCAAATTCAGTTAGCTCTGATACCAAGTTATCACGTTCCAAAATTCAAGCCACCGGAATCCCTATTTTGTGCCCGAATTCCGAGAGTGAACCCATCTATTAAACTATGAACAATCCATTAATTTCATTTACGCAGAAGTAAAATCATACATATATAAATCATATCTCATGTCAATGGGCCCCATACCTTAGGTTGCATCCACCTTGGCCCTAATCCCTATCAAAACAACTTACATCCAAACTGGGCAACTTCGGTCGGCTGAGGACATTTCATCTGCCGGCTGGAGGCTTAGGTAAAGCTTCGGCCGGTTGATCAATTCATCAGCCGACTGAAGCCATTGTTTTGGTCAGCTAAAAACTCCCTTCGGTCGATTGAAACGTGGTTTCAATTGAACCAAAATTTCTAAACTCTCTGGAATCAATTTTGAAATCAGCCAATCGGTCGATAAATCCCTATCAAGCGGCCAAAAGTCCTAAATTTTCACCAAACACATATTTAAAGCTCTACATCCATTCTCATAACCTACTACTTTCATATGCCATCCAAAACATTAAGCCAAATCATACATTTTCATCTCATAAGAAACCATGTCCATATTACATATACATTTGATCCAAAAACTTTATTTCATCCATTCATTTCTCAAAGGTCTCAACTTGCCAAACACGACTCATACATATAAAACCCAAATATACAAGTTGTCCATCCATAATTACAACATTTCCAAAATAACCAATTACATGCCAATATGTTAAACATTTTTTCCTTTCACTCGCGATTATAATTTTTCCTAAGAAGTACTAATTGCGCATATAAACATGGTTATATACAATATCAAAATAATTTCAAATCTTCTAATTTGAACAACTATAAGTTTCATCTACCACTGGTTCTTTATTTGTAAAAATGTTTGGGGGGAAGGGGTAAGCGATCACGTGCTCAGTAGAAATCTTCAAACCCACCTAAACATCGACTCGACGTCGACCAACATGAAATGCAACATGGCATTCCTATAGCAATATGGCATACCCTATGCTCACATCCACCATTTCCAATGCAATACATGCATATAATAATTCATGATGCTTATTCAATGAAACACATGTAAGCATTAAAACGTTCACAAACATTGGCCAAACTCTGATAACTCAATATGATTGGCCAACTCTGAGTATCATACGAGTATGTTGACAAGCTTCGATTCTTAGGCATTAACCTAGGTATGATTGGATAACTCCGACAGTCATACCAACGTTGATAATTTTTCACATTCATGACATGGTTGGACCACTCCAAATACCATGCATGATTTTTTAAATAGCTTTGATTCATAATTAATTTAGCAATTCTATACATGTGTATTTGGCCACATAACTTCACAACTAGTATGCTTAACATGCATACATCACACTCATGGCATACTATAAGTACACACATCATTTCTTTTATGCTCAATGGCAATTTTAACAACCATCATGATCTCACATACAACATATACAACCTATATGTTTACCACTCAACACATACTCACATATGTCCTCAAATCAACATATACATCACACATATGCCCATAAGTCACATAAAATTCATGTACGCTCAAAATTAACACATATTTCACATAGAAATACAACTAGCATGCATGGAACAATAAAAAAGAGCTAGAAATGGAATTAAACCACCACCCTAACCACCTTATGCATACTAAACAACCCAAACCACCATAAATCATCAAAACCTTAGGAAATGATGATTAAGAAGGAAATAACTCCCCTACCTCAAGTTTCAAGCCTTTTCTAGCAAAACCATATAAATCCCCAAGCTTCAAATTTACCCAAATCAAACTTTGTTTAGGTAAAAACGTTGCCCTTGCCATAGAGAACAAGTTGTCCTTCACCGGTACTCTTAGGTTATATATTTTCTACTATATCTGCTATTAGATTATATATATTTTCCTAAACCACATAGGTTTCTTACACCTTCTCCTAAACCATCTAGTACTAGGATTTCTTATCTCCTAAGTTAGCCTCCAAGATTATGTGCCTATAAATAAGCCTTTATGTATTGTTCACAAAATATTTCAATTCAATACAATTTTCTTATATTTATAACATGGTATCAGAGCCTATCAATTCCTGGTAGTCTTCATTGTTGATCACCCTCACCGCCAGGGATGACACCATCCGCTTCATCTCTGGCGGTCAACCATATGAGTGTTTCAACAATCAACCGGTTGAAAAGCGATGTTTGTAAATCACTTTACTTTTTGAAATTTTTTTTATTTACAAAACTACTACTCTCTTTTCCTTTTTTTTAAAATGCTTTGCATGTATCTAATATGCCAATGTATATAAGCCGCCCCATTAGCTAACAAAAAAAATAGCAAATATATTTAAAGACAAATGACACAACTACCCATGCGGATCCTTTTTGACATTAAAACTTGGGCAAACATGTTCATGGACTTCCCAGACCATCAATCTCCCCTTTTTGCCTTTTAATGTCAAAAACCTACCTAACCTAACTTCTTTCTCCCCCTTTTGACATGAAAGTCAAAAGGGTAGTAAAATAGAGAGCCAATGTAGATGAAGGGTGAGACCTAAGGCAGTACGAAGAGTCTCAAATCGGGTTGGAGGCAATGGTTTGGTCATAATGTCTGCTAATTGTGCCTCAGTATTGATATACTCGATGAGTATATTTCCTTTTTGCAAATTGTCCCTCAGGAAGTGATACTTGATGTCTATGTGTTTGCTTCGATTATGTAAAGTGTGGTTCTTACTAATGGCAATTGCACATTGATTATCACGAAAAATGGTAGTGGGAGTAGAGAATTCAATGCCTAGATCTGTGAGTGTGGTTCTCATCCACAATGCTTAAGAACAAGCTTGTGCAGCTGAAATGTATTCAGCTTCTGAAGTGGAAAGAGACATAGAAGCTTGCTTCTTGCTAAGCCATGAAATCACATTATTTGCAAACATATAACAACATTTTGAGGTGATTTTTCTATCAATTTGTGAACACCCAATCGGCATCGGAGAAGGCCACAAGAGACAACACTGAAGAGGGGTATAATGTAATCCAAGTCTAGTGGTGCCTTTAATATATCTAAGGATCCTTTTGACAGTTTTCAAATGGGAAAACTCTAGGATCACTCTGAAATCTTGCAACTAAGCCAACTGCAAACATAATGTCAGGCCTTGATGCAGTAAGGTATAAAAGACTTCTTATCATGGACCAGTAAAGTGTATTATCTATAGGGTCAGTGGTACATTCTTTGGACAATTTTGTGGTGACACACATGGGAGTAGACATGGGTTTTGAATCATCCATGTTAATTTTTTTTAGAATTTTTTTGCATACTTCTCTTGAGATATGAATATACCTTTACTATGTTGAATGATTTGAAGTCCTAAGAAGTATTTCAAGGTACCTAACATGGACATCTCAAACTTAGAATGCATGAGTGCAGCAAATTGTGTGGTTTAACTCGAGTGTGAACCACAAAACATGATATCATCCACATAGATTTGTAAAATTAAAAAGTTTGAGTTGGAATGCCTCACATAGAGTGTGTCGTCGACCTTTCCTCTTTGGAAGCCTTATTCAATAAGAAAGGAGTGGAGTTTGTCATACCATGCTCTTGGAGCTTGCTTGAGTCTAAAGAGCGCTTTTCTGAGCTTGAGAACATGTTGAGGATGCTTTGTATCGACAAATCCTTCAGGTTGCTCAATGCATACTTCTTCTGATAGATCACCATTTAGAAAAGCAGACTTGACATCCATCTGATAGACCATTACTCGTTTGTAGCATGCAAAGGAGAGAAGCATTTGGATGGACTCTAATCAAGCAACTGGACCGAAAGTCTTATCATAGTCCAATCTGACAATTTGAGCAAATCCTTTACAAACCAATCGAGCTTTATTTCTGATGACTGTCCCTTTTTCATTCAACTTGTTCCGGTAGATTCACTTGGAGCCAATAACATTCTTATTGTTTTGCTTGGGCATGAGAATCCAGGCATGATTCTTCTCTATTTAATGTAGTTCTTCTTGCATCGCTATTATCCAATCAGGATCATCTTTTGCTTTGGAGTAATTCTTTGGTTCAATGGAGGATAGCATAGCAAAGTGACTATGCTTATCCTCAACTACAAGTGGTAATGCCTTCTTCTTAGCTCTTGTAAGAGCCCTTCCTTCATTGTTGTCCAGAATGTTTTCTGGTTGGACTTCTTTTTGAAGATTTGGATATCGAGGTTCTCTTCTTTCTTCTTCAACGGTAGTGGATGAGCTAGGTTGCTCATTTTCCTTTTCGGCTTCTAGAGGAAAATCTTCTTCGGAGTCTTCCTTTGGAGTATTGCCCTCTTCATCAATCTTCATATGAATGTATTCCACCATTTTCTTGATTCTTAAGTTATAACATCTGTAGGCTTTACTCTTTGTAGAATATCCCAAAAAGATGCCTTCATAAACTCTTGAGTCAAACTTTCCCAGATTATCATGGTTGTTGTAGATGAAGCATTTACTTTCAAAGATTTTGAAGTAATGCATAGTTACAGGCCTCCCAAACCACAAGTCAAAATGTGTCTTTGTCGAATTTGATCTCAGAAGAGCTCTGTTGATAATATAGACCGTTGTGTTTACCGCTTCTGCTCAAAAATCCTTGGATAGATTCTTCTCAAACAGAAGTGTTTTGCCCATTTCTTGAAATGTTCTGTTTCTTCTTTCAACTATCCCATTTTATTGAAGTGTTCTAACTGCTGAGAATTCTTTCTAGATTCCCTTTGAATCACAATAATCAGTGAATTCTTTCATGATGAACTCAGTTCTAAAATCAGATCTAAGTCTCTTAACCCTGCAACTTTTCTCATTTTCAACAAGGTTAACAAACTTTTTGAAATGAATTATAGTTTCAGATTTTTCTTTCAGAAAATAAATCCAAGTCATTCTTCCATAGTCATCAATGACAAGCATAAAGTATTTGCTACGACCAATACTTATGGTCCTCATGGGTCCACACAAATCCATATGCACAATATCAAGTGGTTTAGAGGTATTCACTTCCTTTGTTTTAAAAGAGACTTTAGTCTGCTTACTTTGTTGGCAAGCATTGCATACTCGATTTTCATTCAAAGACAAATTTGGAAGACCTCTAACAGACTTATGCTTGATAAGGTTTTTTATGTTCTTGGAATGCACATGCCCTAACATTTTATGCCAAAGTGTTGAATTTTTCATGTTAGTGAAATTGCAAACAGTGTGTGAGTCTTCATGAATAGTGTAGACATTTTCTGGAGCTCTACATGTAGCAAAAAGAGTTTTACCGGATTGTTTATCAATAACATTGCAATTTTCTTTGTCAAAATTTACTAAGCTACCAGTGTCACATAATTGACTCACACTTAACAAGTTATGCTTTAAACCTACTACATAGAGCACATCACTTAGCATAGGCATTTATTTGGTTTCAGATATTGTGCCTTTTCCTAAAATTTTGCATTTCTTATTATCTCCAAAAATAACTGAACCACCATCAAAATTTTAATGTTAGCAAATTTGGTCTTATCTCCTGTCATGTGCCTAGAACAACCACTATCAATATACCACTTGGTATTAACATTACAAGCTTTCAAAGCAGTGTAGACAAGCATACTTACGGAGTTCAATTTCTTAGGAATCCACATCATTTTAGCTTTAATCAACCCTTTTGAAGATACAGGTGCTCTGTGCATGTGTAGATCGTCTTTTTAACATACATAGGTTTCAGCTTCACATAATTAAGACATGCAATTCTAGCAGATGCATTCTTATTCCTAGATTGATGATAAGCATTATATAGAATTCCATATTTTGGTCTACTAGCTATATCAACAATATGATATGATACATATATATTACCATTCACAGCTTTAACAAAAGTTGAGTGGAATTTGTTTGATATCACCTGAGTAGCTTTGTCGTCAAAGCTAACACTTGTTTTGCCCAATTGCTTCGTAGACTTTTCCCAAATGTCATGCATATTTTGAGATCTCTCCTCAAGAATGAACTCGGTTCTAGTTTGCACCTTTTGGTACTCCAATTTGATTCTTGAGTCCTGAATTTCGTTAGATAGCATAAAGTGAAATGACACATAAGGTAGACAATTTTACCCTTAAGTGCTTCATAAGCAACTCTTTGTCTTTTGCAGCTCGGAGTTGACCCTCTTCAATTGCTTCTTTTGTTCACTACACTTTTGTGCCAACCTTTGACATTCTGCTAGGACTTCATCAATATCAGGTTCTTCTTCACTTTCAGAATTTGAACTTGCCACATCTGATTCTTTTAAGGCTATAAACAAACATGCTTCTTCATCATTCTCATCAGATGATTCTTGTTATTCTTCTTCTAAACTTGAATCCCAACCCGTGTAAAAAGCATTTTTCTTGCCCTTTCCTTTGTATTGCGGAGCACCAAACTTCTTGTGTTTTTGTTTCTTAGGAGCAGTTGGACAATTAGCTATATAGTGGCTTTGCTTTCCACACCCAAAACAGCCTTGTCCTTGCTGTTGCTTTGCTTTTCTCCTCATCTTGAATTTTTTGAACTTTCTTGCTATGTAAGCCATTTCATCTTCAGAGACGTCAGAATTTGATTCCTTTTCAGTTAGAACCTCTACTTCCTTTACTTTTAGAGCTACTCCCTCTGTGTTTGAGTAGGAGATCCAATTCTCATCTTATAAGCTGTGAGAGATGACTCCAGCTCATCAATGCTGAGTTTAAAAATGTCTTTGTCTTTTAGAATGGTGACTTTGGGATTGAACTTATCAGCTATAGTGCGCAGTATCTTTTTGCACACCACTTTGTCTTCAATCTGTTCACCCAAAGCCCTCATGTCATTTACAATTCCTTTGACTCTGAAGAAGTAATTAGCCTCATTTTCTCTTTCGTACATCTTAAGACCATCGAATTTGATGAAGTTGAATCTTATTTTCCTTGATGGTGTTGCTTCCTTCATGTGTAATTACTAGAGAATTCCAAATTTCCTTCGTAGTTTTGTAATTTTTGACTCTTGTAAATTCTTGTTTTTGCAATGCTTTGTATAAAGCATTTCTAGCCTTCCCATCGACTGATTTGACAATCTTGTTAGCTGCTAAGGGGTTTACAGGATCAAGGATGACAACCCCTTCTAATGTAGCGTGCCAAACATCATAGGAGATGGATAATAAAAAGGCTTCCATTTTAATCCTCCAAGTGTCAAAGCTAATGTCGTAAAAAATAGGATCCTTGTGAGTGGAACTGTCTTCAGCCATACTTAGGATCTTTACTGCCGGTGGTTAAACCAAGAAATGCAGACTTGTACTCTGATACCAATTGATGGACCTAGAAGGGGAGGGGGTGAATAGGTTCTTCGATTTTTCTTCCTGATATTTGCAAATTTGGCTGTCACATGCAATCACATAATTATGGACACACATATTTATAGAGGAAACCCTAGGATGGGGAAAAAACCTCTTCGAACTGAGCTACACTATGTCTGAAAGGGTAGTACTGTAATTCTCTCAATCACTCTCTCATTCACCCAACTCACAACATAGTCACTCCAACACTCAACCCAGTTCACAGCCTCCCTAGGCATGAACCATTCTCACCTAATCTCACAACAGTTTTTCGCTCTCAACCCAACTCAGGCTTCCCGAAACCCAAGCTATCTCACCTCAATCTCACTACAATCAGTCACACTCCCCCTGTCCAAATTATCCCAATACTTGGACTATACATAGTGATAATAGAGTCAGTTCAATGTAATGAGCAGCGACAAAGTCTTCAAGCTTTGTATGTTGGTCTTCAAAGTCAATCTTCAAACTCGGATAGTTAGTCTTCAAGGTCCAGTATGATAATAACACAGTCATTAGTCTTCTTGGCAGATTATGACACTTGAACTTCTTGCAGTGCTAGGCTTCAATAAGTACGCCCTTAAAGTGTAGCTGCAACGGTCTTGTAGAAATCCACTTTTTCAAGGAATCCAGTCCTCAGTTTCTTAGATTTCCATTTGACTTAGTGTTATCCTTTTTAACAGTTGTCCTGATACTGCTTGGTCGGTGTACCTGTTATTTAAATATACTTGGCAGCAACTAGAGTAGAAGTTAATAACACAGAGCTCATGTAAACAGGTATAATAATTGACAGCATAATTAGCAATTTAAAATCAACACATTTATCAATTCAAAATCAGCATTTTTGCAATTTAAAATCAGCATATTAAATTCCAAAACAACACTATTAATAATTCAAATCAACAACATGGAATTTTCAAAACAGCACTATTAATAATTCAAATCAGCAACATGAAATTTTCATAACAGCATTATTAATAGCTCAAATCAGCAACATTGAGAATTCAAATCAGCATGTTTGAGTTCAAAAATCAGTAACATGATTTTTGACAAACTAAATTTCTAACAACTCAGGACAACACAATGAAATTTCAACAACAAGAGTTTTTGAACAGAAGTTGTAAATTTAAATAAAAAATTCAGTAATATCTACTTCAACAAATAGTAATTCCAAAACAGATTTTCAAATCCAGCAAACCAGATTATCAATTCCAGCAAGCACAATTTTCAATTCCAGCAACCAGATTATCAATTCCAGTAACAACACAAACAGAATTTCAGAACATCAAAATGCAGAGTATAGAATTTCATAAATAAAAATCAGCTCACACATAATCTCATAATTAGGAACAACTCAAATATAATCTTAGAAATTAGGAACAGCTCAACCTCTATTTGTGTTGAGAATTCAAATCAGCATGCTTGAGTTCAAAAATCAGCAACATTGAGAATTCAAATCAGCATGTTTGAGTTCAAAAATCGGCAACATGATTTTTCACAAACTAATTTCTAACAACTTAGGACAGCATAACAAAATTTCAGCAACAAGAGTTTTTGAATAGAAGTTGTTAATTCAAATAAAAAATTAAGCAATATCTACTTCAACAAAGAGTAATTCCAAAACAGATTTTCAAATCCAGCAAACCAGATTATCAATTCCAGCAAGCACAATTTTCAATTCCAGTAATCAGATTATCAATTCCAGCAACACAAACAGAATTTCAGAACCTCAAAATGCAGAGTATAGAATTTCAGAAATAAAAATCAGCTCAAACATAATCTTATAATTAGGAACAACTCAAACATAATCTCATAAATTAGGAACAACTCAACCTCATCTCAGAAATTAGAGTCGTAATAGAGACTGAGGTTAGAAACATAATCTCGGTGCACCTGTGTATGTGTATACAAGTTATAGACCCAAATCAAACAATTGATTTGTGCACTTGTGAGAGTGTATACAAGTTATTGAATCAAACCAACCAATTTATTTGTGCACCTTTGAGAGTGTAGAGAGATTAATAGTTTATACTTGAAACTGAGCTCAAAATAGAAGTCATATAATACTCACAGAGCTTCAATTCCCAAGTCATGACCTAACTCGGTGTACAAGAGAGCTCCATGAACGTTTTAGCTTTAAATGATATGTGCTCTAACAACGATTCATCAACGCTTGGTTGCCATGTAAGCACATATCAAATATTTCTCTCTCGAATCGCCTTTCTCACAGATCGATTCTCGCTCTTTCTCTCAATTTTCTTTCACAGTTCTTATCTCTCTCTTAATCTCATCTTTCCCTTTCTCACACCCTCATTCTGTATGCAACAACTTCCTTCTCGCCTCAGTTTCTCGCTCTATCTCTCTCTAACAATATGCACTAAAAAACAAGAGGTTTAACCCACCAATTCTTTTTCATCACTTCCCTTTTATACTACACCTCACCTACCTAACTTCAATTAACCTAATGATAGTCTATATTCCAAATCTAACCCTCAACCACTCATCACATATCCATTCTTTATATATAACTATATATATGAGTGTTTCAACAATCAGCCACCTGAAAAGTGATGTTTGTAAATCACTTTACTTTTTGAAAAAAAAAAATTTATTTACAAAACTACCACTCTCTTTTCCTTTTTTTTTAAAATGCTTTGCATGTATCTAATATGCCAATGTATATGAGCCGCCCCATCAGCTAGCAAAAAAAATAACAAATATATTTAAAGACAAATGACACAACTGCCCCTGCGGATCCTTTTTGACATTAAAACTTGGACAAACATGTTCATGGACTTCCCAGACCATCACATCTCAAGTTCAATTCATCGGCTCCCACTAGCATCTCTATGCCCCTTTTTTGATTTTTAAATCAGTTTTCACTCCAACGAGTAATTTTCGGTCTTACCGTCTCTCTAACGAGTTCACTCTTTTGTAGCTTATTTGTATGTGTTCAAAGCCACTGTTGGTAACATCACTAGATTGCTTTCACGAGCTGTAACATCTATGTGTCAAAGTCGTTGATTTCAACGAGCTCCTTTTTCTAATTTTCAAATCAGTTTTCGCTCCAACAAGCCACTTTGTGTCTTAACGTCACTCCAATGAGTTACATTTGTCTACTGAGCTGCTCTTTTGTAACTTCTTTGTATGTGTTTGCAGCCATATATAGTAATATCACCAAATTACTTTCATGAGCCGTATTCAAGATTTTATCTCCAAACTCAAGTTGACTTCATATAACTCACCTTGAGTTTGCAGGGGACCGTTAGATTATATGTTTCCTATTATATCTGCTGTTAGATTATATATCTTTTTCAAAATCACATAGGTTTCTTACACCTTCTCTTAAACCATCTAGGACTTGGATTTCTTTTCTCCTAAGTATACTTAGCCTCTAAGATTATGTGACTACAAATAGGCCTTTATGTATTAAATAAAATACAATTCTCTTTTAGGGAGGGAGGGGGGGGGGGGGGGGAATGGACGACTGTCTCTAGCTTCACAAATGGCTGGGATCTCATCCATATAGATATTTATAATATCTTGGGGTGCAAAATAACTAAAATGCCTCAATGCCACTTAACGTACCTCTCGACCTCCATTTTTGATTCTGAAAGCGGCTATTATTTCGAAATCAATTATATTCTTCTTTTAACATTCTAATTGGTCTAAAATCAAAAATAAATATTTTAAAAAAAATATACGATTTTCTGGGCGCATCCGACCCTTGTCCCAAGCACCGCCCATTCGAAAATCTCAAATTAAGCCAAGTGGCTCTAAAACATCCCTGGACCTCAAAACTAGTCCCCCACACATGCATTTCATGCATAAAACATATGTACCATAATATATATTTAATTTAAGGCAATAAATGACTAATAAAAGAAAACTGGTTAAAATTGGACATGGTCTCTACAAAAACTCTGGGATACCACTCCCAAAATTACTCAAACCCTAAGACATCCTCTTAGGCCAGTCAAACCTTGTAGAGCACCGCTATCGAGTCAAAACCCCGAGACATCCTCTTAGTTGCCCAAACCTTGCATGGCACCAGTCTCAAGTCAAAACCCTAGAACACCATTCCCAAATTACTTATAACTCTAAGACATCCCTTTAGGTCACTCAAACCTCATAGGACACCTCTCTTGAGTCAAATGCCGTGATATTACTCCCAAATCATACCTCAATATGAGATTCCTCAACCAAAGGACTCTCGAAAGATTTCTCTTTTACTTATAAAATCACAAGAAAAACATCAATTATGCACACCTAACCTTATATGAAGCCCACCCGCACAAGGGGGCTAAATATATGTGTCAAATATATCTTATTCCACTTGGCAATGCCACATCATCAATAATGTCCCACAAAGCAAAACTCATATGGTCAACGGTCAAAGTTACATTGCATATACCACATCATTAATAAACCTCAAATGGAAGATTGAAGATTTAAAAATCTAAGTTGGGAGTAGGACTCAGGAATACCCAAGATTCGAGGAGGTACTTGGTTTGGTGGCTGATGTCCAGGACTCGTCCCTTGACCTGACTTGTAGAGAGAGAAACACCATTATGACTCTCGTACAACTTATCTCCATCTTAGCTAACATTGATTTATAATTATTTGATAAATATATCTCTTTTAATTACTATATAATTAACCCACATGTGTTGTCCAAGCATGACATCACCCAATCTCTCACTTGGCCTCTAAAAGGAGATACTCCAAGGCAAAGGAAGAGATTACAAAACAAGGAAGAAAATCAGGAGAAAAGAATAGAGGAATGAATCACCCACATTTAGAGCTCTTATGCTCTCTTACACCCATACTTTCTCCACACCCTCTAAACCTTCACCAATGGAGTCAATGGTGTACTAGTACACTGCCATCTTCTTTCTCTTTCTTTCTCTCTCTCTCTCTCAAGTATGTATGGGCTTCCACCTCTCTCAATCCACCTCAGATTTTGCTATGTTACGAGCAATGCTTCATTTTGTATTTTATATTGTGTTTATTTCAAGAACCTACAATATATAAATGAAGTGATCATAAATATATGTAAATGGTTGAACATTTATGAATGTATGATTTGGAATTGATTATAGATTTCTATATACGTGCATTTTAGTAAATTTTATCCTTTAAAGATTTATCTATGGTAAGTAGCTTATCTTGATAAAAAAAAGGTCGTACCCAATGCACATTGAAGGCTATTTTAAGTGTAGATGGATTCACATCATCCTTTTCAGCTTCATTTCCAGTAAACCATTAGATCATTTGTGTCACTATCTAATTTAGAAGTTTTCTCATTGAAACTATTTGAAGGATGTACAATTGCAACCAAGGCAACTTGAGATACCTCAGCAACGTCAAAAAGAAGAATTATAACTTTCTAATTCCAAGGAATCTGAAAGAGTAGCTTTCATTTATGGCATTTATATTGCCAAGTATGCCTGGAGCTGCTTGGAAAGAAGGCTAACAAAGTATCAGTTAGTTTGGTTAACTAATCCTATTCTTCATCATAATTTTATATTATGGCTTTCTTTACAGTAAAAATTAACACTTTGGTTATGGTTACTTGATTTAATTCTCAGTTTGAGCCTTAATGCCTCTTATGCAAATCTGCAAAAAAATCCCATAATCGTTCGTCTTTCTCATGTGCTTTTTCCTACTCTATCTTGTAAGGACCGGGTTATTTTTGACCGGTTCCAGACTATTTTTGGACCGATATATATATTTTTTTGAATTAATTGATTTTAGAAGGGTGTGAGAATATATATATATATATAAATGGAATTATATATATATTGGTTGAGAAAGTAGATGAATACGAGATTTTTATATAGGCGAAGGATGCATAGATATATGTATATATATATATATATATATTTATAGTGGATATTTATATTTAATTATATATATATATTGGTGCATGTGTATTAAAACACGCATGTGGGGATGTATGTCAGTATATGTATACATAATATATGTGATGTTAGATGTATATATGGATTATATTATATGTATATTGGATGTGTATATATGTGTAATGTACTATGCACATGTGATAATAGATATGTATAAATATATATATACATATTATATATATATATTTTAGGTGGCTGAGAAGGGAGTGTGAATTTTGAAGTATGTGGTGTATAATTAAAGTGGGTGAGATTGAAATGAGATGAGATAGGTGGGTCAGTTGAAAATGAGGAAGACCAAGTGTAGTGGTCGGCTGAGAGGGAGAAAAAGAAAGAAAAGAGAAAAGAAAAAGAAGGAAAGAGAGAAACCGAGAGAGAGAGAGAGAAAGGAAGAGAACCAGTAGAGAGAGAAAACTTGGAAGGGAAGAGAGAGAGAAGGTGAAACCGAGAGAGAGAAGGAAGAAGAGAAAAGCTGAGTATTCTAGAGAGAGAGAGTCTAGAGAGAGGAAATGAGAAAATAGAGAGAGAGAGAGGGAACCGAGAATAGAGAGAGAGAAGAAGGTGAAGCCGAGAGGGGCTGCTCCGGCGTCGGCAGTGGGGCTTCGGCTGGTGGTGTGGTCGGGCTGCCATGGCTGTGCAGGTGGTGGTGGTGGCTCCGGTATTGGGTCTCTCGGCTAGGTCCACAACTGGTTCGTGGCTGAGGATTTCGATGGCTTCGGGTGTAGCTCGAGGCGATATCAAGGCTATCAGCTACGGCAGCAGGTGGCCGGTTTGGTTTGGCCATGGTGCGACGGAGGTGACGGTTACGAGAGGTGGCCGGAGTGATGGGTCTTCGTGAGGAAGAACCGGGTGGTTCACGGCTGGGCTTCGTTGGGCTAGCCGTGGGTGTGGTGTTCACTGGTTCGGGTGTTGTAGGAAGGTGAACTCGGTTGGGTTATTGATGGGTTAGGTGAAGCCATGGGTTTGTACAGAGGTGGTTCACGACTTTAATGGAGGTCCGGGGTGGGTCTTCTTGGTGCATGACATGGTTGTTTGGTAGAGAATGGTTGAACTTCATGGGTGGAGCTCACGGTTTGGTGAAGATGGCTGTGGTGAGGTGTTTGCATGGTGGTCCGATCATGGAGAGGTGGTGGTTGGCCGTATATGGTGGTGTGGCTAGATGGATCAGCCGGTAGCTATGGCTGTTGGCAGCAACTGTGTAAGCTAAATGGGTTGGTAATTGGTGATGTTTGGGCCTTGTTTGGGCAACCATGAATTTGGCTTGGTAGTTAGTCTCAAGTTAATTATATATGCATGGGCTTGAAGTGTACATAGGCTAGAAATGGGCTGCCAACTTGGATCATAATTGGATTGGATTTGAATTAGAAATGGGATGATTTGGTTGGGCCAATGACTGAAATTGGTTTGGGTTAGTTTCCAATTTAAGCTAGGCTAACTTTATGGTTGGTTTGGGTTTGGATTGGATGTGAATTAATGATGGGCTGAACTTGGTGTTGGAACTGGGCTTGGGGATTAGACCTCAAAATTGATCGGGTTTGTTTTATGGTTGAGTTAGACAATTATTTTGGAATCATTATGGGTGGTGTTCGGCTTGGACTTAAGTAGTGGATTGAAATGATGAATTGGGATTAATTTTCATGACCCAATTAGAGAATTAATTTGGATCCATTAAATGGACTGGTTTGCATGGCAGAAAGTGTCGTGACAGTGAAATTGGCGGATACACTACGGATGAAATTGGATATTTTTGGAATTATCATTCCAAATTGAGGTAGGGGGTGTGCGTTGTGTTTTTTATTCCAAGTTTAATTTCATGTTAATGACATAAAGTATATGTTTTTATGTTAATTGTGATTAAATGAAAATTGAGACATAATCTTTGATTTAAATTGATGTATGATTTAAATCACATGAATTGTTGAATATACCTTATGTGACAGGTATGCATATATGGACCCTTGGTTTAAAATTTGTGCTTTGCAAGAAGATGAATGAGTTTCTTTTGTGTTGAAAAGAGTGGTCTATGTGTTAAAATGCATGAAATGATATTACATGCAAAATGGTATATGTATGACATGTACAGATTTTTGGGAAAAAAATGATGAAAACCGAGTTTTGAGAAATAAGCTTGTTCTTATGTCTTATGATTCTTGTGTGACATACTAGAATTGTATTAGGACATTCAATGGGTGCAATGCATCTAACTTGTGAATGTGTGTGCAAAATGTGAAATATTTTGTGTGAGTGTGGGGTGTGTCTCGGAAGTGGCTCATGGAAAATAGAGGGGGAACATATCCCCTTGGGGTTGAAAGACCTCTACCTTGCGCAAGTGGGTGGTAACCGGATGGGTTAGTAGCCCGAAATAACCAAGAGTTTGAGATATGGGACTTCGGTACGTGTCTCGTGTGTGTGTGTGAGTGTGAACCAAATCCGAGAGAGTGTGTTGAGTCTTATGTGTAACTTATGTGAAATTACATGACTCGTGTGGATATTTATCGGATTTGAAATGTCATATGCCACTTATATGATGGAGAATGTGCTTTATGCATGGATTGAAATTATGTGGTTGTCAAGTTACATTTGATGCATATGCCACGATTTGAAAGAAATGAGTAGAAATGTGAGTTTTATGATGATTCCGTTAAACTTGTGTTTAAATCCCATTTGGTCATATGTTATAGATATGATGAGACTGTGCATTATCGCATGTTTTAAGTTGAAAATTTTGTGGTAGTCAAGCATCTTGATCTCTATGCCATGTGAAGTGAAGGTTTCGATCTTTGGACTAGAATGCTAGGAAGCATGACACGTAGTTAAGCGATGCGTGTTGATTGTGTTTATGCGTTGATATGAGATATGAATTTGGACGGATTGCACAACGTATTACCTTGAGCCCGTTGAAAATTGCTCATCCCCCTACACTAACACTTTCAGGACATGACAAGGAGATGGTTGGCGGCGTGCAATCGTGAGTTGGACTTAGAGTTAGAAAGATCTCTCATTTTTGACATTTTGAGTTATGCGCGTCCGGGATGTGGACATGATGCGCTTAGACATGTATAAAGAGATTTCTATTTTGAGATATTGTTTATAGACATTATGCTCTTAATGTTTGTTTTCATATTAGAACAATTATGGATGATGATAAAGGTGTTCACTTGATGATTATTCCAGATGTCATGATTATGTATATTGTAGAAATGCTGGGGGGACACGTGCCCAGAAGTGTCCATTCTGATTGTTAGATATAAATGCTGGGGGGACACGTGCCCATAAGTGTCCATTTAAATTTAAAGCAGGAATGACATCAGGATCTGATTTATTAGAATGGGTCATGCCCAATTTTTGTGAAAATAATAGAGAATTAAGATTGTATGATCAGGTGATGGTTATATCGTGAGGGTGATCTCACGGGTTCACACTCGGGATTCGGGTCGGTCCGGGGGAAACCCGGCGGTCCGGATTTTGGGGTGTGACATATCTAGAGGTGTATTATGACAAAATATGATTGTAATGTTCAGCCTACCTTATGCCCTGATCTGATTTTAGAGTCGGTTAGAAATTTGAAAAAGAGAACTACATATTGATGCTTTGCTACTTCTCTTTACTTATATATGGAGGGAGAGGAATGCTAGAGTATTTTTGCACAAGTGCAGATTAATTTCTACAATTCAAAAATATACCCGTTTGGAAAGGTGTTTTGATATTGGTTTTTGTTTTAGCAAATAACATAACATGTGTTATGTTATATTAGTGTTTTGAATATTAATTGACAACGCGTTTCGTAACATTGTTGTGTTTCATGATTTACAATAGGAAAAAATGCATAACATGTTTAGTAACGTCAATGCGTTATGAAAAATTCGAAACCAAAATACTGAAAACACAATTGGTAGCTCCAATTGTTGTCAAAAAAAATTTGAAACACAAATTGGATCTTAAAAAGGATCTGTAACATAACAAACATCTCAAGCCAAACCTTACACATAAAATCAAGCCCTATAACAGTAGAAAAGATCATTCCCATACAAAAAAGAAATAGTTGTGCTAAACTTTTATAGAAAAAGAAGTAAAAATAAGAGAAACCTACCAAGTGTATTTAATAATTTTCCAAAATGATAATTATTGTGATAGTTCCAAGCAAGCATTATACTCAAGCTCTTAATATTAGTACATATAACATAACAATAATACATAAATGACAGCATAACCACTAGAGGTCTTGTATCAATCTACAACATGGAAGTATAATCCCTGGAACATTTACAAGAACAAAAGCAACCATTAGCACCACAGGTACAAGAACATAGCGTAGATGAACATAGCTTAGATAACCCCCTGTATTTAATGAATTAAAATTCGCATACAACTACACACTTAAAGGTTTGCATCAAGTAAGGAATTAAATTCTCATATTCAATATCATATAGATTTTAATTATGAAGTTCATGTAGACATTATATAAGAGTTATGCACAAAATCACATTATTTTCTGAATGTTGATTCAAGGTTCTCAGTCCCTACATGTGATCATATGCCAGCAACATTTGGAGAAACGAGCTTCAAGTTATTAGAATATTTTTTAAATTGCCACCAGACATTCAATATTATTCAAAATCCAAGCTGCAAACTTCCTGTTATATTAGATTTGTGCATGATCTAAAAGATCAATTAATAAAACATCGAATCTAGTTTGAGTAAACCAGAGAATGATCAATTGAAGAACAGACTTAGATCAGAGATGAACACTCAAGCAGATTACAGACCACTCAGTAGAGCAGAGACTTGGGGGTGAAGTGAAGGTGAGAATGGTAATATAAATATCATATAAAAGAAAAAGCTCAACAACCATAGATTAGGGCTTGCTCCAAATCCTTGAAGCTAGTGCTCTCTCTCGAATCTGTCTTTCCTTATACGCTCGACAACCATGGATTAGGGCTTGCTCCAATTTATAGTCATTCTTGCTCCATATTATCAGGTTAGGGCTTCGAACTCAAAAATAAAAGAACAAATTAGGGCTTCGAAGATGGAACAGATTAGTAGGCTTTCAAACTCGAAGATGGAACAGATTAGGGCATTCCAATCTGGAGTCGCCTTCGAATCGCCAGAGAAGAACGCGAAAGAGGAGAGAGAAAATATCGGGTGAAAATGAACCAAGTGTTTTTAGAGTAGTTTTTATATGTGAAATGGTTATGTGATTTAAGTGAAACCACATTTCCTCCTTCAATAATCTTTTTGGTGATATGAGAATTGGGTCAAAATACATAACAGTTATTGAACTTTTGCAAGGTTGGCTTGTTTTGTTATTGGTTTTGTGTTATGTTATCATTTTTTTGGCCCAAAACATGTTTGGGTTGTGTTGGTTTGGTTTGAAAAGTCTAAAAACAAAATCAATTTTGGCCCAAAATCTATATCAACGAATCCATGATATTGTTATATTTTTATCACTGTAGCGGCCCAACTCCATATCAGTCATTGTAGCGGAGGAAACGCAATTCAACTTAACACACCTAAAACGCAACACATACAAAAACGCGTCTAAAAACACCGAGTCCATTTTTGCCTGATCAAACTATCTTTATCTTACCTCTAAATCATGGCAACTAAAGTTACCATTATCTCTCTTTATAGGTGTGTGTATATATATATGTGTGTATATATATA
Organism: Cornus controversa; assembly: GCA_026545225.1. Taxonomy (NCBI): domain Eukaryota; kingdom Viridiplantae; phylum Streptophyta; class Magnoliopsida; order Cornales; family Cornaceae; genus Cornus; species Cornus controversa. The sequence continues at coordinate 50,355,878 of CM048845.1, forward strand.
TATATATATATATATATATAATAAAATGCGTCTAAGGTACACTGTAACCTAATAAGTATTTATAATCACATCTGTATAGGGTATCTGGTAATTCTCTATTGGGTCTCAATTCATCAATCTAAATTTTAATTTTATGAAATAATAATCAATAGAAGCCCAAAATCCTTACATTCTCCCACTTAGGCAAACATTGATTACATGAATTTTTGTTTTAAAAATAAAATTTTCGGATTGGATAACTTAAGTGGCCACAGAAACCAAATATGAAAATACCTTAGTTCAAAATCATGTCAAATAATACTACCAATGTGAATCATAATGATTTATGTACATATAATCATACATAACCATCCATGATCACAACACTAGCACCATTATCCACATGGATCCCCGACAAATATAGAATACATGAAAAATAACATCTTTATGTGATAATTTATGTTATATCCATATCGGTCCAACTTTATGATTTTTCACAAAACCCCTTATGCTTCAAACTCGAAGCCTTTATGTCTTTAATGCAAGACAACCATACATTTCATCTTTATGTCTGTAATAACCTTATGACATGAAGCATGAAAAATTCAGCTAATAACCATATACTGAATGCAAATGTAGTCTTTCAAACTTTATATCTCCTCACAAGATTTAAAGAATTCATAATACCGTATGTGCACAAAGAGAATATTCATGAATTGAAAAGTAATGTTCCAAACTTTATGAGCTACCAAATATCCATAAAAGATAAGACTACAAAAGTTTTTATGAATGCTATAAAATAAGAGCAAATAAATGAATAAACTCCCACTATCCAAGTACATCAAAAGAATCCACTAAACCCATGGTAATTATATGATTTTTGAATAACCCAATAGGTAATGCTTTAGTTAGTGGGTCTGCTACCGTTGCCTTAGTCTCTATGTGGTCAATCACTATATGTTATTCTCTCACTTTCTCCCTTACAAGCAAGTACTTAATATCCATATGCTTGGAACCAGAAGACCTCTTATTGTTCTTGGAATAAAATACTGCAGAACTATTATCAAAAAACATCTTTATGGGTTTTGTTATTAAGTCTACTTTACGAATACCTTTAAAAAAGTTTTTTAGCCAAATAGCCTGAACAATGGCTTTACAACAGGTTACGAACTCAGCTTGCATAGTAGATGAAATAATGCAGGATTGTTTAACACTTTTCCATGAAATAGCACCTCCAGCCAACATAAATATGTAACCAGAAGTTGATTTCATATCATCAGGACACCCTGCAAAATTGAGTCTGCGTATCCTATCACTTTAAGATTATCACCCTTACAATAAGTGAGCATAAAATCCTTGGTTCTTTGCAAATAATGTAAAACTTTCTTTGTAGCTACCCAATGCTCAAAACCAGGATTAGCCTGAAACCTCCCAAGCACACTAACTGCAAACGCTATATCTAGACAAGCACACACTTGAGCATACATTAGGCTTCCCACAACAGAAGCATCATGGTTTCCCTTTCTATATTAGGACAATGTCCTCTATTAAATTTATCACTCTTACTAATAAGAATCTCTCCAGGTGAATAAGTATCCATATTAAGCCACTTAAATATGCAATCAATATACACCTTTTGTGATAGTTCCAATAAGTCACGAAACCTATTGTGTAGAGTCTACATTTCTAGAAATAAGAATACATCACTGCTAGCTAATAATATGTCACATAAAAATAAGGAAGATAAATTTACTCCCACTTGTAACCTATTGGCTTGAAACCTTGAGTTGCATCTACAATTTCTTAAACATTATTCCTGTTCATCGACTATAATTCTGTAACTTCTAACCATTTGTTAGATTGTGGACTAGAGATTACGCCACTAAAACTAACTAGATCATCCATATCCTCAATATTAAAATCACATTCTTGCAAATAAACAACAAAATCCTAAGGTAAAGCGGGCGAAACTTCTTTGAGATTTTTTTTAAGGCATCTCTAGAGTTGGTTGATTTTGTTGTTCAGGTTGTAAAAACTCCTCTCATGAGTCTCAATATTTATCTGATCAATGAGAATATCATAAGTCACAACCTCTATGGGAGTAGTAGGAGAAACAATGGTAGACTTTAAACCTGTGAGAATCTGCACTCCCACGAAAATCAAAATCTTCTATAAATTTAGCACCTCTCAACAATCTTAGTGCCTAAACCGGACAAAAGAATTTATAGCTTTAGACCTTTCTGGATACCCAATAAAATGACAGCTAATGGTTTTAGGTAATTCCTTTTCTTGCGAAGCATAGATTCTAACTTCAGTCTTACATCCCCAAATATAAAGCTCAGTTAAACTAGGTTTTCTACCAGTCCACAACTCTAAAATTGCTTTACTAGCGACCCTATTCAAAATATAATTGGCAGTCTTAACAGCTTCACCCCATAAAAATTCAGGTAATATTCAAACGTTCCATACCATTTTATTGAGTCGTCCCAGGAGTGGTATATTGAACAACTATAGCAAAAACACCTAGATGATGACCAGAGTCGTCAATAATACTCCCCACCCCGATCAAACTTTACAATTTTGATTTTTCTATCTAATTAATTTTCAACATCAACCTCAAACACAAAATATATGAGCCTGAAAATATATAGGGGAATTTTGTGGTGAAAATTGACCACACCTTCTACATTGGAGTGGAAGAAATTTAAAAAACAAGTGAACTAAGAAAGGATTGCAGACCCATTCCCTTTATATATAGACATCCTCCTTTATTATAGAGAATTATGATGCATTTCAATCAATGGCTAGAATACTCTTCCAAAATATTTGGATAATTACAACTTTAATTTACATAACAACACACTTTTAGAATATCCTCTAATTAACATACTTAGTACAAAATTTCTAAAATCCTTCATCATTCTAATAACACTTCACAATTTCTCTATACAAATGTAGAAAACTCTAAAAATCCAACTTTCCACAAATGCCAAGCATACACTCCAATAAAATATTGTAGATCTTTGTAACCTTCCTATATATATTAGGGGTGCATAAATACATGACATTAAACTCGAATGAGAGAGAAGTGGGAAAAGTAAAATAAATGACATCAATAACACTGAATTTTTCTGATAAAAGAAAAATATAATAATAACGTGAAAAGTCATCGATGAAAGTTACAAAATAATGATGTCCACCAATAGTTGTTACAGGAAACGAGCCATATATGTCAATATGAATGATTTCTAAAAGTTGTTGACTATGATTAGAACTCTTATTTCTAGAATTAGTCAACTTTGTTTTCATGTCGTTAATGCAAATACCAAAATCTAGTGGAGTGAGGATATCTTCTTTTATCAAGCATTAATTCTTTCCTTAGAAATATGACCTAATCGTTTATGCCAAAGTATAAATGAATTTTCATTAAGATGCACACATTTCTCTCCAAAATTATTCTCCACACTTAAAGCTATTGAACACAATTTAATTTATATAATCCATCAGACAAAAAAAAAAAAAAAAACCATTGCCAAAGCTTAGACACTAAAATTAAATTCCATACCAAATCTAAACAAAAGCCAGACTCTAACTTAAGCCTAATAACGCCTATGGACTTGACTGCAACTTTAATTCTATTTCCTACCAACACATTTACATCATCTTAATTAACCAACACATTTACATCATCTTTATTTGGTACCCTCCTGCTTATGAAACCCTGCAAAGAATGAGTGACATGAATAGAAGATCTAGTGTCAATCCACCAAGAGTTAGGAACATCAATTAAGCTAAACTCAAAACAAACTAAAACTAGAGGTTTACAGTTTTGCTTTCCAAGCCAAGCTTTATATTTACGACACTCTTTCTTCATATGATCCTTCTTACAAAAGAAACGCATAACCTCATTCTTGTTTGGTTTGAAGCCTTGGGGTACATTGGGTGGCATAGTGTTCTTAGTAGGGCTATTATGAGATGATTTGCGTTTAAAATTATGACGTCTTTTACCCTGCCCGTGCTCCCCAGGAATAATCTTTAGGTCTTACTTTGACATATAAGAATTGATTCGCAATATTACACCCAAAACTCCTCCACAAATAGATTCAGTCATAAACGACTTCATAATTAATAAAGACATATTGTTCTCATATTTTGCTTACCCAAAAACAATCTCAAGGTCTTACTTCTATTTCTTAAAATTGGTTCCAGTCCATGACTCGATGGAAGAAGAGTGAGTATTAACATAATCATTTATAATTGCGGAAGCAAATAAAATTATCCAATTTAAATAATAAGAGCCGAGTCCCAAAACTCCGAATGCATTATTATAGATCTCTTTTGGGTCGAAATATAATATGCTATAATTTAACACTTTATCACAAAACCAATATATAATAATGCAAAATTTATAAAACTTCAACACCTTTGGGTAAGAAAAAAGTCTTCACAAATTTTACATTTTATATATTGCAATGTGCCATTTTTGAATTGAACTAAATAAAAATCTCCTTTGGGGGGACTATTATTCGTTATAACCAAAATTGCAATTTTAATCCGTATAATCCTTGAACTAAGAAAATCCTACAGATTTCATGACTGAACCACTTTGGTAGCACATTCAATCAATCTTGTAAAATTTTCTTAGTACGTGATCAAATTCTCAATCAATTGTTAATCACAGTCAATATGTATATAAATAAACTCAGCTAACAAGGGTTAAATTCATTAACCCATCTGCAATCAGCTAACCTGAAAAATAAACCAATGCGTGATTGAAACAATGTTTTTTCGAAATTTGTTGAGGAACCAATGAAGTTCTTACCTTAATAGTAGTGTCATATTTTGTTAGCGAATTCAATAACAAAGGTTCGAATTTCCATCGGGGAAAGTTGCACCACCAACTTTATAGGATCTACTGGGCCTCCTCTCAATACACTGGGCTCATCATGGGAGCCTTCTACTTTCCAAACCAATCTTTTCTTCTCCATCTCTGCTCTTTCTTGATTAGCGGATAAGCTCATTTCTGCAATTTTACTTATCTAAAAGCAGGTCGGGAGGGGGGAGAAAACGGTTAAACAATTATGGTAAAGGAGATGATAGTAAAGAAGAATGATATATCATGGTGCATATTGCTTCTACCTTCTTCTCCGTAAACAATTTTTTCAATTCTACGCTTGCCATGACTGAGAGATCCTTGTCCTCTCCAATCTAGAATCACATACCAAAAGAAAGCTTCAGAATACATGACTCTGGATTGGAAAGTTAATTTTTTTGTCAGCAATGATTTTTTTATGGTGAAGTTAGTCACTATAATGCATAAGGTTTAAGAGCAATTGGCAATTAATGAGAATCAATTCAATGCCAAAAGGACACTTTAAAAATAAAATCAAAGTTCCCCTAACGCCCACCAGATTTACATATTCAAATAATAAGAAGCATTATCAAATCATATATTAGCAACAAGTGTAAAATATAATTTTGTAGAAAATAGTTTATTTCCTATGTGAAAATTGTACCAAAATCTTTTAGTTGGTAAACTTGAGGATATTAGGTTTTCTATGTCATCACATGAAAGGAAAAAATAGATAGAAAAACCTCATATAAGTGCGCCAACCGAAGAAGAACTTTTCCTTCTTCAACCTCCTGCAGAAAAGAAACCAACAAATTTATAGTTCTCTTTTCTTTTTTCTTTTTTTCTTTTTTTTTGATAATGGAGAGTGTTTCCACCTCCTTCAGGGACAAGACTATCTTTGGATACACACAATCACCCTCAAACCACAGGTTTCGGGCAAGCCAAGGGCAGAAGCTTAACATTCCTATGAGTTTATCACAAGACCTCTGGGTCATGCCCAAATGCCTTGTGCCAACTCAGCTATCCCATGGGGGGTTAAAATTTATAGTTATTCATTAGGTGCTTAAGCAATTTTACAGTAGCCTTACAAGATTACAGTTGCGTACCTGGAGGGTTATCATTGCAACATTATCTGGTAAACTGTAGGAAGGGTCAATCCCTGAGAAGGTTGATACCTGAAAGTTAGTCCATTTATCCCCATCCTACAAAAATAATTATAAAAAAATGATGTAAGATCTAACTGATTCACCATTCTGAAAACAAGACAACTTCACGGTCTTTCAGTCACCTGCTCAGTGAAGGCTAAGAGAAATGGAGAATATATCTCCTGACCGGAAGAACGACGCCACTTAGCCCCCTCTCCTAGGGGATCAATTCTGAGATAATACTTTCCAAGGATCTGCAAGTATGCCACTCAAGCAAATTAGATATGACTGTTGCAAAAGACTTGAGTTCATATGATTGGTAATGCCAAGTATTTCACATTAATAAACATGTAATAAGAATAGAATGGCTAATATCATGAATGTAAATGCTGGTATATGGCATGGAAGTGAAGTGAATGGCCATGAAGTATAAAAAACCACATGTTACAAAAAAAGTACAGAACATAAATGTCCCAGTGGCACCACCGGTCAGTGCAAAACTTATGAAGAGATAAGTGCTTCAGATAGACAAATGTAAAAGTGAGATATCTGAGCTTCAGTATAGATTGAAAAGCATAATTATTTTTCAAAGAGCGCACACCCCGAACTGTTCATTAACAACCTGAACTCGAACTTGAACATGGCTCAATAAGAGCTTGGATCATGTTCATTTATTCATTAAATGAACCGTGCTTTCTTGGTTCATTTTCTAAACAAGACAAACTCGAACAACCCTGGACCGGCTCATTAATTTAGTTAACATATCCATGAACAAATTAACTGGCTTATTTTTGAGCTCATGAAAAGATATTTGTCATTTCGTAACTCTAAAAGATATAAGTTTAAGCCCACATAAATAAGCCTCAGTAGACCGTTTGATCTCATCTTTCGCTCTTAAATAAATCCCAGCTCAAGACAACCTATATTATATAATTTATCCCATAAAAAAAAAACCAATCAAAACATGCCCATCTACGATATAATTATGCAAATCCCATTCTCCTTTTTTTTTTCTCATTATCTTAACCACACATAACCCTAGCAGCCCACACACCCCAAAAGCCAGTAGCGACAACCCTAGCAACCGCAAGCACCGCAATGCCGACCATACTCCAACACGACTACAATGACTTGATTCTCAATCCGGTTAAATATCTCTCTCTCTCTCTCTATAACTCATCCAGTCTCACCCTCTTATTTATCTCATATTGGCATCATAGTTCAAAGTTATGGATGCGGGGCCATATCGGCGTAACGTAATGGAATCAATTATCGCAGTTGTGATTTTTTTTTTTTTACCCTGCACATAGGGCTCGAAATACACCAATATATAAATAATCCAAAAAATACGAGTTTATAATGAATTTTAGTGATTTTGTTGTTTTAAAAGATCATTTAACACAAATAATGGTTTAAACATGAATTCTAAGTCTAGGACTGATTGGATTAAGGACGAACTAGCTGACATACATTTTATCTCTAGGACTTTGAACTGAATGCTATTTCATCCGTTGTGAACATCACTGAGTTTGGTAGGATTATGAACTGCATTGTTGCAAAGGATACATAGCAGATTCTAGAAAAAAATCATGAAGGAACTACTCCCGTGTAGACTGTCTATGTGGAGGCAAATCTTCAATCTCTTTGAAGATCCAAGCCCAAAAGCTCGAATTCCTCCAGCAACTTCAAACGCAGTTTTGACCTCTCTCTGCTACTCAGAATATGGCTGAATAATATATAAAATCAAAGCTATTTGAATTATCTTTCTTTTGGTGTTGGTTTCAGGTCGTTTCGATCAATAGCGAAAAAGTTATGACCAAAACAGTGGGACTGGTCTGAAAATCCCAAACCAGAATTTTTCAAACTTTGAGAACTTGATTCTACCACATTGAATCTGATTTCTATGGCTTGTAATCACCCCCAAATCTTCACCCTTATATCCTTGTATGGAATCCACAAGTAAAAGAGAAGAGCCGGCTTCAAGTCACCTTTGGATTAGGGTTAAGGAGAAGAAGAAGAGAAAGAACTAGTGTGTTATCTTCCTATTGGGATACCCCCAAAGGGGTGGCCGCCCACCTCTATTTATAGAGGGGAGTAGGGGAGTGGGATGCATGAAGTCTCCTTGCCAACTCTTGGCCCAATTAATAAATTCATTAATTATTTTTAGATCCACTAAATAAAAATAATTGCACTCCAAGCCATGAATAAAAAGTCAAAGTAACTAAATATTATAAACTGACCCCTCCATGAGTCCATGTTAATTAATTCAATGTCTGAACAGGAGCAGCAACTTCAAACGCTCGGTAGAGGGTCTAAACGAACTCGAACTCGTCTGAATTTTGGTGGAGTTGTAGCCCCAGATGTTAGCTTTAATTTGCCACTGATTTCAGGTCAATCCGATCTCTGTGGAAGAAGTTATGTCCGAAATACTAACTGATGTTCTGTCCAGGCAGAACCTGCGAATTTTGCTTCTTCAACCTCCAATCAAGCTTGTTTCAATGGTAAATATGTGGCATTTATAAACCTCTAAATCTTCAATCCTATGGCCTCTATGATTACAACAAACAGTGAAGGGTGGGCTTCAATGGAGAATAGGAAACCAAAGGTAAAGAGAGAAGATGAGTGTATGAGATAGGATAAAAGAGAGCAACTAAAGTTCCCTATTTATAAGTGGGGTGGCCAGCCAGCCCTAAGGGAATCCTCGAGCTGCTGCCCCACTCTCTCTCTCTCCTAGTTTCCTTCTAAATCCCTTGCTTGCCCATCAAGTTGGGCTAGGAGTGGGATCTAAATGGATCTATTCATACTTGGCTTACAATGGGCCTCATAGAGGACTAATCAACACTTTGTGACCCAATTAATTAGCCCATTAAACTATTTTTAATTCCACTAAATAAAAATAGTTGAACTCCAAGTCATGAATAAAATTATAATAATAATGCCAGAGTGTTATAAATACAAGATTACCCCTCTATGCTAAATTAGGATATTGGACAAGTAAAGCCATCAGTCCAATCACTATTCATCCTTTATTATGACTTCTTGATTAAACTTGTTGATCACTTAAAAAGTCATTTCCTTTGAGAAAATAATATATTTAATAAATAAATATATAATAAAACTATTTTATCATAAACTATCAGTGCTGGATTTCAGTGATCAAACTTAATCAAGTCACAATAAATACTAGTATAGGAACTGCATAGATGCCATCTTGTCTTGAGAATATATGTTCCAGAGTCATTCAATTAATCATTATCCAAAATACCCAGATGTTAGACCTAGGGTCCCACTGAATTAAATCAAAGCAACCACTAATCAAAGCAAAGGTCCATTACTCTCTCAGGTTTAAGAGAACTTGCTAGAACACTTGATAAGGAGAAATTACTATGACGGCTATTGTAATTTCTACAACTTATCCTCGATCCGTTCAGTGTGTTGTACACAACAACATGTACAAGTCCTTCTATTTATAATGAATAAGATAAGCCAATCGATAAATAGTAACCCACATGTTAGGTTGTTACAGATAGAGTGACCAACTCTATCAAGAGTGTGAACATTTTTATGAATATGTAATATCTTATGACTTATATCTCATTTGCCTATTACTCATTTCGAGAAGCACATAAATTAGTTTACATAATCAATGGATCCTATGACTCAACTCTAGAGTCAACCAATACAAAGTATTCATCATATGTATGCAAAGCATATAAAAAACAATAAACTAGATTCTATTATTAATAAACTGTCAAATACAATTAAATTGGCTTGAAGGGCACATATAATCCCAACACATCATACATGAGTGCAAGAAGAAATTTTAAGAAGAGGAAAAAAAAGAAGAAGAAGAAGAAGAAAAGAAGATGAGACAACTTTGAGGGGAAAAAATAAGGATTTGATTCGAGAAGGGTAATGGAAAATATTTTAAAGGGATCAAAAAAAAATTGAAGAAGAAGAAGAGTAAGAAAGAAAGGAAAAGAGAAACTAGAGAGAATTTTAGGAAAGAGAAATTTTAAGGGGTGGGGGGTGGAATCCCAAGCCTGAGATGGCTCCGCCCTTGACCTATTCACCTCCCTCTCTAGGTCTAGATCATGGACTTTGTATGACTCTTCATCAGAGCTAGGGTTTCCAGTCCTTATCCCATCACCCTCCTAACTATAATGTCTACCAACTCCATTCCTTTATCTGTTAATGTTCCCATATTCCAAGTCCCTATCATAAGCCTACTATCCTGGGCTAACTTCGCTCGTCAAGAACAAAACAGGAATGCTTGCCTTCTTTTCATCGCATCCAATGCCCATTTTTCAAAGCAACCAGAAATATTTGTTGAGTTTCATCTTCTTACAATATAACGTCATATGAAGTTATATCTTTGCCCTATATAATGTGTACATACATAAAAAAGTACAAACGTACATAATGTCGTGTCCATGTCTTACTATTTTATATTTTTCATGTCGGCCTGTCATGTAGTGTCCATGTCCCTTGTATGTGTTTGCGCTTTTTAGTGAATAGACAATGTGTATGAAGTACAGACTTCTTTTTGGTGAGTAAAGTAAAGCACTTTGATATGGCAATCGCATGAAGTACTGATGCAGAATTATGATGGCCAGTAATGAAAATATGGTACCAAGTGTTGGCAGTTAATTGTGCTTACAGTTAATCCCTTGCATTCATCAAGCACGCAAACTGTTTCGTTTAGTGCCTCTGCAACACCTCTAGAATCATCACGAAGTAATCTCCTACACAACAGAAAATCCAATATACCTATTGTAAAACTTTGTGATTTGATGATACTAATTATCATGACCTCCATTCTTTGGTAATATAATATTTAGTAGAAATTTTTGGGGCACAAAAAGCAATGGAAAGGGAAGAACAAACCTGTGGAGCATCAGCTCCAATTGCCCATCCCTAATGCTGGATCCCCCCACAGATCTATCGACCAAGACAGAGAGCTCTGTGCCAACATCTTTCATATAAATTCCAAGATTAATCTGAAAGTTAAACAAACTAAAGATATTAATTAATTTGCATAGGAACTTCCATGAAGTTCTTCAACAACTGTATGCTGAACAAGCAACAAGAAGATAGCATAGTTGTAACAAAAAAGAACTAAAACTTCCTTCATCTAAAACAGCTATTTTGTCTATGAAATATCATCACATCTTTAAGAAATAGCACAATATTTAAGAAGCAGTAATTAAATTTTTACATTAAATTTGATAAGCTTTTCTTATATAATTTTACCTAAAATTCAAAAGTAATGGATAACAAAACAACTAAGACATGCACCAGACTTTTAATCTAGGAAACATCATCAAGCGCATGGTTTAAAATGCTAATGATATTAAAAAGTCACGAACTTCTAATGGGCAAAATACGCTCCTTTGCTTATAAAAATATATTTAATGTTACTACTTCAAAATTCAATATGCACTGAAATGAAGGCAATGTACCCCAAGTCCTGGTAAACAGACGTTTACAGGCAACTAAAACCTAGGAGAGCAAGAAATGAAGCAACCACAAGCTAAATAGTTACATCATCTGATTCATTATAGAACGGTTTATGAGAAACTCCTTTAGAATCCAGAAGAGACATCCAGAGTACTATGCATTTGAGTTTCCCCTTTGAGTACAACCTCCTCTAAGAAAAGATTCTAGTATCCTCCTTCTTCGAAAGAAGAGATACCTCTCATAGTGCTAGTCCTTGGGACCTCAAGCTGTAGAAATCAAACTAGCAAGAAAATTACTAAGAGCACATTAAGTTATGATCAGATGCAACAGAACCAATGGTTGACAGACTCTTGATGACTATCTGATGAACAACTGTTAATGTTTAAATTGACTAGGTCAATAGTAAGAAGGTCACCATGCTTCTTCCATCATCTTCTAAAATTTGAAGTTACTTCTTGAATTGTGACAATGATAAACTCTGCAAACTACTGTATGCCATCAAATTTTCCCCCAAAAAATTACTTGTTTTTACATGTGAAAAGGTCTCATAAATTATTACCATAAAACCAAAATCTGAATCTATTCATTAAAATTTTCATCATAATAAAGATGACTTGACCATTAAAAATAAGAAAAATTATGAATTGAGGAACAAGAACTAAATAGTTCCAACTATCGTATAAACATACAGGGTAATAATTTCCTGCAACAGGTTGGTCCACTTCAAGGTCCCAGTCAGCTCTATAATCTCGAATCTGTGGAATAAAATAATCTCTTTTAGTCACCACAAATTAGTTAATGCCTCCATGTTTATGGCGACATGCAGACATTGTACGAACTATTTAAGAATATGCTGGAGGTGTCAATTGATTAATGAGGTATATCAAATTAGGAGTAAATGATAAAATAATTTCAAGATGTGGTTCTCCGACATACCCGTTCAATGAAATCACGTCCATTAGAATCTGTATAAAACGTCTTATTGCTTTTCATGGATGTTGTAATCTGGGTTACAACCTCTTTTCCAATTCCATCATCAATAGGTATGGGGCCAACCTACAATTCAGAATATTGTTGATGAAAAGAGCTCAAAAATGAAACTACAAGCTCTTTTCTGTATAGTTTTCCTACTCTCAGTGCCACTGAGAACTTATGCAAACAAATGAATAAAATTAAATGAAGATTTAACTTACAATAAACTCGACTTCGGCATGCTCTTTTTCCTTGTACACTCTTGTGATCTGCTCATGCATGCAGAGTTATGTTAGTGAGAATGTCAAGAATGGAATGTCTATGAGATCACAGTCCCAACATACATATCATGTTCTTCCAGATCTCTATGATTTCCTGAGATTATAAATCTATATATGATCCTGTTCATTCACCCAATGGCATCCATATTGTCCAAGAAACATTGCATGAAGTTTTATCCAATTAGAATTGTCATTGATAAAGAGAGAGGGGGAGAGAGAGAAAAAGATGTGTTGATCAATAAAATTTCTCACTTGGATTTTTTTTCCCTTTTATGAAACATATTTCTTGAACCGAAGCACACAAGTTGTTTATCCACAAGGTCTACTTCTGTCTAGGGTTTCAGCATCGCTGACTTTGGGTCACCTGAACTATGATTTAGGCAAGGGCTAGGGGTTCAGTTTATGTTCATGGAGTGCCAAACATCCTTCCATCAGCCCGTGGGAGCAGTGGGGTCCCATGAAGCCTCCCTTCCTCAAACCACTTAGAGTTGTCCATTTAAAAACAATTCACTGTAGACCTTTACGAATCTGGTGCACGTGGAGGAAAGCAAGTCTGAAGAGATTATCCATATCATTGATGAAGATGCTGCGTAGGAAGTTGAATACTGGCAATTTTCAATTGTTGGTTACTTGTTAGGGAAGAGAACCTACTTCCCATTCTTTCGAGACTAAAGCATTTGGAAGAATGTTGTGCAGTTTAAGATCATTATGTTGCAAAAGGAAATCTTCATGGTGCGGTTTGATTATCAATCTGAAGTCAACAAGATTTTGAAACGTGCACACACATATCAAGGTCATCCTATGTTTCTCAAACAGTGGAATAAGAATGTGAATTTGGAAAGGGATGTTCTGGGATCGGTTCCAATATGGATTCGACTTTTTGAATTGCATAATCATTGTCAAAGCACCTCTGTGATATCTAAGGTCCCTTTGAAATTTGTGAAGCTAATATTCTTGGATGATATATCAGTCGCAGGGATAAGGGAACATTCGTCAGAGCCATGGTTGAAATAGGTGTGCAAGAACTTCCAGAATCCATTCTAATCAGTGTTCATGGTAATGTGTGTTGTTTGTATTGAATATGATTGGAAACCAATGGGCATTAGCCCACATGGTATGATCTCCTTCCCAAAGGGGAGGTTGAGTGTTCGAGCCCTATTAGGGGCAATATTATGAGTGTGTGTGCGTTTGCTTGAACTTTCGAAAAAAAAATGATTGGAAACCCCAATTGTGCAAGATATACCATGGGATTGATCATGCAGAAAAGAACTGCCCTAAAAAGGTTGTTCAGAAGGACAAGACAGTGGGTGAGTGGTGGTTAAGAGGAAAGGAAAGTTTGTAGTGGAAGAAAGTATTGAAGAGGGAGAGATTCCTGTCACGAAGGTTGGAAGTGAGGGAAAGGATGTGAAGCAGTCATCAGATAATGTTGCTGCTAGGGAGAGGGAAGTGTTATCCTCGGTGGAACTACAGGTTAATGATAACATAGAGGGTGAGAATCATGGCCCTAGTGTGCAAGGTGGGGAAGCTGATACGTTGGAGGGGACTTTTGAACCTATTGATGACCAGAATGGGCAGAATGAAGCTAAAGATGTTGGTGAACAGAATTTTCAGAATGATGAGTTTATCGATTACCAGGTTGAGGCTAATGAGCCTGGTAGACAGAATGTTGTTCCAATGAGAAGATCAGTGGTATTGAGTCAATGGATAGGAAGGAAGGGGATCCAGTGTCACCAAAAGAAGGGAAGAAGAAAGAGATCTATGAGGGTGACTGGGGGTATGACTGCATGTGGAGCTATTCCACCAACTTCTAATGCTCAATGTTAGCGTCTTGGAATGTGAGAGGCCTTAATAGAGTTAGAATGCAAAAGGAAGTTTCTAATTGGTCAAGGTCTTCTCCATTTTCTCTAGTTTTTCTGTTAACAGTTAAAGCTAATAAGTTTAACCTTATGTCTTGAAAGGTGAAGCCTAGTTGGTGTTGGTCCATTAATTATCAAGCTGATGACTCAGGGAGCATAGAGATAGGATGGGATTCAACAGTGTTTGTTTAGTGTAAAGATTATCCAGGTGGATGATCAGTCCATGCTGATTAGAGTCACAAATAATATTAGCAATAAAGTGTGTTATATCTCTCCCATTAATAGAGTAAATACAGTGGGGGAGGGGAGGAAGCTTTGGGATAATTTAAAGTACTATGAATCTGTGGCAAATGGTGTTTGGTTGTCCATAGGGGATTGGAAGGCTATTAGGTTCCATCATGAAAAAAAGGGTAGTCTTAGAGTCCCTCAAAGGTTTTTGAAGGAGCTTAATGGTGTCATTAATTCCTTGGAGTTGAGGAGTTGCACATCCTAAATGGGAGGTGGACTTGGTGTAATAGACAGCAGCTACAAGAATTTATGCAATTTGGATAGAGGTCTGGAAAATGAGACATGGATGGATGCTTTTCCGAATTCTCAGATTGTTTTGTCCACTGCTAAGTTGTCGGATCATTCTACTTTGATAGTGGAAGGTCCAAATCAAGTGGAAACTGGTCCAAACATTTAGATTTCTGAAAATCTGGCAACAGCAGCCTTCTGTTCAGCACTTGGTGAAGGTCTGGCAGTGTTCTGTTAGTGGGATTCCTATTCAAAGAGTGGTGGCTTCGGAAGGATAGATTAAAGGAGTGGAATAGAATGAAATTTGGCTCTATTTTTGAGAGGGTTAATGTTGCTAGGCAAAGTTTGGAGCAAGTGCAGGTGGAGCTAGCTACTGAACTTTTTTAATCAAATTCTTATAAGAGGGAGGACCAGACCCAGGGTAATTTGGAGAATGCCCCAAGTAATGAGGAAGTGTTCATGGCCCAAAAATATAGAGTAAAATGGTTAAAAGACTAGGATAGGAACACTAAATTTTTCCACCAAAGAATGAAGGGCAATAGAAGTGTCAACACCATCTCTATTCTGCAAAATCAAGAAGAGTCTCAGACTTATGATCTAGTCGTTAAGGATTGGATTGTTAATTACTGTCAGGACCTCTTTAAAGCTAATATTCAGAGCTATCTCAGTGGTGGTTTATTCCTCCCATTGAAGAGGTGAAGCAGGCTATGTTCAGTATTGTGTTGATAAAGCGCATGGTCCAGATGGTCATCTTGCAAATTTTTTCACCACCATTTCAATACTGTGGGCATTCATGCTGCACAGGCAATTGTACAGTTCTTTTCAGAGCCTAAATTGTTGAAGGGGGCAAATAGCCCTTTCATATCTTTAGTTCCTGTTAGGGGATTCTAGTATTAAAAGTTACACCTTCTCTAACAGCTTAAGCTTTTAGAGTAGATCTCGAGTTCAAACCTCACTGTCACCCTGATAATTAAAATTGAAAAACACGTGTTGGACGAAAAGAATGTCACACATGAGGGGGCATGTCAGAGGATTTAAATATTTACACCCTCTCTAACAACTTAAGCTTTTAGAGTAAATAGTTGTTAACAGTTCCAAAGAGAAATTAGGCCATTAAAGCAACTGATGTTAGGCATATTTCTCTTTGTAATGTGATTTATAAGGTTATTGCAAAGCTCTTGGCTAATAGATTACGTGTTGTGCTAGAGAAGCTGGTGGGAAAGGAAAAATCTGCTTTTGTAAATTGTAGGAGGATCCAGGATAGTCTCAGTATGGCCTATGAATTGGTTAGAGGGTTTAGTTCTAAGAAGGCAAAACCAAATCTTGCTTGGAAGGTGGATTTAAAGAATGCATACAACTCAGTTAGATTGAACTTCCTCTATGATTTGATGCATCCTATGGGTTTGGTGGAAAATGGATGTCTTGAGTTAAAGAATGTGTAACTACTGTGTGGTTTTCTGTGATAGTGAATGGCACTCCATGTGGATTTTTTCAATCTGAGAAGGGCTTAAGACAGGGCTGCCCATTATCTCCCTTGCTCTTCAACCTTGTGATTGATTACTTCTCCAATTTGATGGAGCATGAGTCTAAATGTGGTAACATTGTTCTTTCTGATTCAGTGAGAAGATTTGGCTTCAGTATTTCTCACCAATTTTTTCAGATAACCTCATTGAAAGAGTTTTTCAGCGCTTTGAGAGGGTTTCTGGGTTGTCAGTTAGTGTTGAAAAGTCTGTGCTCTTCTTATCTAGATCTGTCAAAAGAAAGCAGGCCATCTTGAGGATGCTTAGATGTAAATTGGGAACTTTGCCTATGGAGTACTTGGGTATCCCTCCATTAGAAAGGGGTTTGAAGAAGTCAGATTGTGCTGCATTGGTTGATAAAGTCTGTGCAAAGGTTTCTTCCTGGCATGGGTTGAATTTAAGCTTCATTGGTAGGGTGGGACTGGTTAGATCAGTACAGACCTCTTTTGTTTACTACTGGTGACTTTCAATTTCTGCTGCTGTTTCTATTTCTATTGACCTGAGGATGAAGAACTTTGTTTCGGGGACCACTGAAGATAGTAGGAAGATGCATACTCTTAGTTGGAAAATGATGGAATGTTCTAAAATAGAGGGGGATTGGGCATTAGAAGGATAGATGTTGACAAGGCCTCCAAGTGTGTCCTTGCTTGGGATTTTATTTAAAGTAAGGATGGACTCTAGGTGGCTGGGTTCAAGTGTAGGTATGTTAAAAATTAAACATTTTGGAATTGTGTGCCACTGTAGTCTGTTTGTAAAGTTCAATATTGGTGATGGTCGCAGCTTCAGATTGTTTCAAGACCTTTAGTGTGAGGGTAAGTTTTTGTTTGAGAGATTTAATCACAGGATTTTGAGGTACCTAGATTATCCCAAAACCTCATATCTTCAGGTTTTTTCATGACTGGAGCTTGGAATTCAGATTGTTTTACTGCAGAGACTGCTAAGGTTCTGGACTTTGTAAGGACTTTGAAGATTTAAGCAGGAATTAGGTGCAGTGGAAAGAGGGTACATTTTCTTTTAAAAAGACCTGGAATACCTGAAGCTTAACTAGGCCTCAAGTTCAATGGTTTACGTTGTATTAGAATGGGGGAAGACCTAGATGGTCTGTGTTTGCTTCTTGATTCTGCAGAACAAAATTTTAATTCCAGTACAGTTGCAGAAGAGGGGTATACAATAGCTTCTTGCTGTCACTTTCGTGTGAAGCGTGATGATGAGGTTAACCATTTGTTTTATGGATGTGATGCACAAGAGGTTTGGAGCTGGTTAGGCGGTGCTCTTAATTTGTGTTTACCTGGCGCTGATTCTCTTTTGGAGTTCGCTGGTTGGTTTACACAATTTTTAACAGGTAGAGCATTAAACGCAAAGCTATCAAGGATCTGTCTCACAGTAACTTTATCTCATATTCGGACTGAAAGGAATAACAAAGTTCATGGAAATTTGCAT
Source organism: Cornus controversa (assembly GCA_026545225.1). Taxonomy (NCBI): domain Eukaryota; kingdom Viridiplantae; phylum Streptophyta; class Magnoliopsida; order Cornales; family Cornaceae; genus Cornus; species Cornus controversa. The sequence continues at coordinate 50,373,899 of CM048845.1, forward strand.
AGATCTGCGCTCAGCTAGCTATGGGTATCTTTTGGGCAGTGTCAGATGTACTGGGCTTGGAATTATCTGATTTGAATGTGTGATCATTTTTTTTTTCATGTTTGGAGGCTGTTAGCTTGTCTACACCTTTCTTTTCATTTTGCTAGATTTGGAAACTGAGGGTATGCCTTCACTTATTCTCTTGTACATTATTGTTTTTTTTCCCTTCAATTAATACAATCTTTGCTTACGAAAAAAGAAAAACATATTTCCTGAGCCCTAAACTCCTAATAAGAGATTCCATAAACATATTACTTTCTATGATAATCTTTCAATGGTCAGTTGCACCACGTAAACATCATGATGAAGATGGTATCTCTATGATTCAATATCTTATCATCTCAATTGCTTTCTACAAGTTATGGGAACATCACAATCAAAATGCAAGATCGTAAGAAAAAGAAAGTAAAACAAAAAGATGTTGCTTTAATTTGATTAAAAAATTTTTTTAACTACAATGTCATGATTCTACTAAGAGAAGGTTTCAAAAGGAAAATACATGACGGATTTCAATTCTAATCCAACAATGTAATCACCTGATATATCCATGAATTAATCCTCTGATGAACTTCATCTAGTAGTGGTCCTCGCAAAA